>CM076184.1:118946070-123946070 GCA_038277355.1 Encarsia formosa
CTAGCAAAATTTTCAAGTTTTCTCTTAAATAAAAAAGACACAAAAAATAAAAATTTGCCAGAGTTATGAAATCTATTACCAGAACATCTGAGCAAAGAATTTGATCTTTCTCTATTAAATGTTTCGCCTGAGTCAGTAGAAGATAAACAATAAGCTGAAACTTTCATGTCTCGAGTATCTAGACAAAGCTAACAAAGCTGTTCCACAAAAGATCCTAAAAATGAGTTTTAAAAATTATTGACAGCACTAAAAAAATTCATCAAAGCATAATGATTCGACAAAGTTTGCAAGTTAAGTGCACGCTATTCGACAAACCCATGGAACAGTTAACTAAATTTCCTCGGTCGGGATAACGCATTTAGTAACTTTAGTACAATGGTACCTGGTCGAGTTTAAAAAAGAAAAGTCCCTAGCAACAACAACCACTAGGAGATAAAAAATGTGGAGGTGGTGGGGAGACGTTAATTATTTTAATTGCTGGAAAGAGCGAGAGAGAGAGAGAGGAATTGAAGAGGAGAAAAAAAAGGTGCATTTCGACAAACTCCGAGCGTTTAATCTCCCGGTTGTGAAACGGCTTTTCTTTATGCGCGCCAAGCGTCTGCGTTTACCGCGAAAAGTCAAAGGCCTTTAAAACCAAAAGAAAGAAGGAAGAAAGAGCGAGAAAAAAAAAGAAGAAGAAAAAAGGGTGAGGGAGGCGCGCGAGAAAATCGAAGTGTCGAGGAGTCGGAAAAATGAATTACATTTCAGCAGCCGTTAGGCGCACGTGTGACGCTGCGGCCGGGGCGCGAGAGAGTTCGGAAATATTGTCGGGCCATAAAAGTGCGGTACGGATTTATTATGAGGGCTAATAACGACGAACGAGCTGTTTACGCTCTCTCTTGATAACAATGCGTCATTTGTAAAGCGCCCGAGTTAATTAACGCGGGAACTATTTATCGGGGAGATGATTTCTCATCTCGAGCGATTGTTATTCTTGATTCACGAGAGTGATAAAATTTCTCTTTTTTTTTTTTTTTTTAGAAATTCCTGGGTTTTTTGGAAGAGATTTTTATCACCCTGTGGAGCGCATTTTTATCTGCTTTGTTTACGCTTGACGTAAAATAGAGAGGATACTTATCGACGGGTAATTTTTTTAATTACACCCTTTTTCAACGCCGAGAGATAAAATTCGAAGATTATTTTTATCGAAATTTTTTTTATGAAATTCCGCGAATTTACGAGCTGGGTATGGTGTAATTACTTGTGAATAGATCGCAAACTTATTTTTTTTCAAAAGGAATTTCCAGTATTTCTAAAAATTATTTTTTATTAAAAAAACGTCGGAGATAATTTTGGAATTTATTGTAACGAGTACTCGAGAATATATGAAAAAAAGCATTGAAGTTTAAAAATAAAACTATTTTTCTTCTAAAATGCTACATGAAGTTATTTTTTTTTATTTTTATCAATAATTTTTTAGGTGAGCATCATAAAGACAATTGTTATTTAGCATTCAGGGTTCAGGATCTAAATTATGCAAAAAAAACACGAAATCCATGAATTTAAATTAAATATTACTGTTATTTTTGAATAAAAAAATCCGTGTTATTATTGCATACACCTGAATTTTCAAAAGAAAAATTTCGATGTCATTACAGTGAAATGAGGTTCGCTACTATTACATTAAATATGAAATGCAAATGGAGGAATACGTTTCACCTGCCAATCAAAATTCAAATGAATCAAAATTTCGAAAAAACTTTTGTCACTTCTGGGTTTATTTTTTTCATACAACAAAAATACTCTTCCATTTTACGTCACCAACGTGCTTTTTGCACGCACAATCTCAAAAAACCCGATAAAAAAAAAAAAAAGTTATAAAGAGTGTATGAAAGATCGAGTGACCTACATAGGGTAAGCTAAACTAATAAACATTAATAACGTCAAGGAAATAAGTTTGATGAAATTATCAAGGACATTAACGTTAACGAAGGTAAGTCATGAATAATAATGAATTTACAGTCGGGTGATATGATTGAGGGAGCCATGCCAAGTAGTAGTAGTAGTAGTAGTAGTACATGCAGAAACACGATGATAAACTCACCTCGCTGGATGTATCAGGAGTGCCAGTAACGCTATCAAGGTAGGTAGTGCTCCAGGCCACATTGCGAAAGCCTGAAAGGGCGACAGAGACTGATTTAATCAAGTTTTCGAGTTTACTAGCATCGTCATTATCATTATTATTATTATTATTATCATCATATGTGTACCCTCGAAGTTGCTGCTCAGTCAGGGTTAAAGCTCGGGTTAAAAATTTTCCTCCCTCGTCACGCCCGATAAGCCATTTTGTAAACGAGTAACGAGCACCCTTGTACCCAGATCGACAAGATAAGGCGCAGTTTCAAACGCTTCGCACGTTATTATTTTATGATAATTCGTTGGATATACACTCGTTGATCATTTTTCAACCTAAATGCCTCCCCCCCCCCCGCCTCCTTTTTTGGGGCGCCCGACTAAACTTTGTGAATTTGCATAAATTTGGTGAAAAAGATGCCCCGGTAAAGATTTCGGGGGTAAAAAGAGAGAGAGAGAGAGAGAGAGAGAGAGAGACAGAGTTTCGTAACTTAAATTAGGTGAAGTTTAAATATTTTTTTTTTCTTTTCTCAAATTTTAATTCACCATATTTTATTGCAAAAAAGGGAAGTTTGTGGACACACTTTAATTTTAAAAGTTTTGAGTGAAGATGATAAATAGCAAAAAACCGTCTGGTTAACTCGTTTTTCTTTTAAAATCATTGCATCTTTAAATAACGAAAAACCGAAAAGTTTTTTATTTAGTTTTGATTATTATAAAAAAAAATTATTTAAAGTAATTTTAATATCTTGATGAGTTCTTTTTAATGCTCTTTCACACAGCGACTGGGTATTTTTAAAATTACTTTTTGGGCAATTTTAATAATGTAATATTTTATAAATGCTTTTTATGATACTGTTTAAAGTAGTCATGTAGACTAAAGATGCTTGAAACGTTTGAAAAGATAAAACTTTACGTTTTATAGCCTTCAATGTAAAAAAGTACCAAAATTCAATAACTAAATGGTATGAATGGTCCTTAAATTAAAAAAAAAAATTTTTAAATACTCTAATTTGATTAAAAGTGAAACAAAATAAAATCTCAAAACTAAAAATTAAAACTCACTGCCTCACTCAACAAACTCATAATGAATCTTTACAAACTCAAGTTGCTCCCAACTAACAAAGTATTTTTCTCAAATTACGCAATGAAGAAACAAAGCAGCACACTTAAAGAACCAAGTCTCTCATTCTCTCCGTGTCCGCTCATCTTTTAAACAAATTTCATGAAATTCTAAAGTATCTCAGCGGGGAGGGAGGGGGGTAGTAGGGCCGTAGAGATAGTAAACTTGTTACGTAAGTAGAAGTAGTATACGCGAGAGTTTAGTCAGACATGTCTTGGCTAAACTCGGCTCTCATCTACTTACTCATGTATAGACACAGCCTTACTCCCTCGCTCTTAAACTTTGATTTAGTTTCTTTAAACTTTCAACCTCTCCCCGCTGACTCAAAGAATGACTTTGCTTCTCTGAAAATAAATATTTTCGCGTGTAATCAATTAACCGATAATTAAGCCCTCGAGCGCCGAATAAAAAAAAAAAAAAAAAGAGAGAGAGAGAGAGAAAAGAATCGATTAATTGAAACGTATCGACGAGAGCTTCTTTTTTCTCCGCCTTCCCTCTCTTTCTCTCGTTTCGATCAATCCCAGCACTGCCCCGCGTCCACGAGGGGACAACATTCATTATTGGCACAAGCTACCACCTGTAAATTGGAATCTGGTGTTCTTATTGAAAAACTTGGGGACGGACGACGCGACGCGACGCCGCTGCTGCTGCAGCCGACGGCCTTCTTTACTTTGTTTACTTCGCTTCTTCGTCATCTGGTGTTCTAGTTTTTTACTTCGGGACTATTGGAAAAAGGAAAATAAAGAGTTTTTTTTTTTTTTCGTTCGGCACGGACGAGCTGAGTCAAATTTAATTTCGGTCACGCCCGACCTTTTTCACCCCGCAGGGCGTAGCGGCTACTTTGTACTCGGATCATAACGCAATTTTCGTCTGTTTCACGCTCGCACGAGGTTTTGAAAGGTTTTTGCGTGCCTCCTTTGTTAAGTAAAAAAGTGTTGGTTCAATTTTTTTTTTTTTTTTTTTATGGGATAGAAAATGTATACGTGCGTAAAATCCACACTTCGTTTACTCCTGTTCGGCCAAAAATTATTCCAGCAAAAAATACAGGAAATTTAAAAAAAAGAGAGAATTTGTGAAATTAATAAAAAATACAGTTATTTCAGAAAGTTTAGTCCAGTTGGAAGTAATAATGGGACGTTGAAAATAATTGTTTTTGACCAGAAAAATAAAAAAAAACCTGTTACATTGAATATTTTTTAATTATTTATTTATTCAGAAAAGTTGTATGAATATTAAATCAAGTGAAAAAAAATAATTGAAAGTTTAAGTTAATTTATGTTAATGATTCATTTATTCATAAAAAAAATTTGCATACTTGAATCCTGTGAGAAAAGTAAAAGGATTTTAATTTCCATTTATCATACCGCGCGAAACTTAAAAAAAAAAAAAATTTCTACAACAGAGAAAAAAAAGCATATGTTTGAAACTTTTTCAGGGGAAGAGATGATCGTAAAATTTTCAACAATATTTTCCACACGACTGTAAAGGAGATAAAATCCAGGGAGCCCCAAAACAATAAAAAATTTATCAAGCCGAAGTTACACACCGATAATCAGGGCGTAGCGGTGGGGTAGGTAAGGATGAAATTCTCGGAAAGTTTATATCTATCTCCCCCTACCCCCGCGGGGTTTTCCAATCTAAAACTTGGTCGAATATGAAGCTATAAAGTGTCGGCCCTGCTGCATCGCATGAATACGCGCCCGGACTTTGAAAGGCTTTCATCCTGATGATACGTCATCATCGACGGACGCGTGTATTTATAGCTTCTTTCTCTACTTTTTTAACCCCCCCCCCCTGCCACCCCCAAAGTTACGCGTGCGCGCATGAAATTACACCCAAGATTTTGAGCTGAAACGGCTTTTGCTGAAACGACACAAAATACTTATCTAGAGTGTGTACTTTGCTAAGGCAATCAAATAACGCTGACTCGACTCTCGAGAGTGGTTTTTTTTTCTTCATCCTTTTTTTCATTTTTTTACTTTTCGTTCAAATAAAATGTTTATTGAAAGTGCGATGTAACGTCGCATCGATTGTAAAATCAAAGTGTAATTAGCATTTTAAGTACGAGAGGAAAAAAAAAAGTAACGAGTTATCGATTCGCAGACGGGCTGGAAGGCAAAAAGTGTTTTATAAATATGCACCGAGCACCGGGATTAAATTTTAATCAGTAGATTTCAATTTTTCCTCCGGCCAAACCGAGCTACGGGAGATTATTTTTTCACATCAATTTGATGCGTTTATTGTGATTAAATTTTATTGAATACGGAGGCCCGGGCTTTCCTGAAAATATGATTTTTTACCCCGGCGCTGTGAGAGTAATTAATAAATCGATTCGACTTATGCGAATGATAATTTAATCAAGAGGGAACTTTTTTTTTTTAAACTGATGGAAAATGGGAGGATGAAATCTCATTGATATTTACTGACCCTGGATGCATTTTAATTTTCAAAAGTATCGTAAACGTCGGAACCAAAATTTACGTTTACGATATGATGCGGCGATTTATTCAAATTACAAAACAATTATCAAGCAGACAAAACAGACTTTCTTTATTTTTCACTTTCATTAATTTGTAAAAAAGATTAGTTATTCGATTCGTATACACTGAAAATTTGTTGAAACTCTTGTGTGAATGCGATTAATGAATAAATCAAAATGAAATATAGTCTCCGAAATTATTCATAATGTTGATGATGATTGCTATAAATAATGGTGTAAATTAAATGGGAAAAGTTTGAATTGAATGTGCAGTCTGTGCAGTATCATAAATAAACAAGATATTTTGAATAGTCTTTTATCCCTTTATAAAAGGGAGCTATCGCCATCTTGCGTAAGTGTAAGATTTTTATTCGTGAGCTGATTGGTGAAGAAGTTTTTAAAATATTCGAAAAGTGCATTTTGAGGTTACTCTTATTGTTTTTTTTCCTATGCGCGCTTGAAGCGCGCTCAGAAGAGCTAGTGAAAATAAAAATAGTAATAACAAACAATACGTTATTTTACCTGGCTGAAAAATATTTAGGGAAAAAATTTTCAACAATAAGCTCAGTAGTGTAAAAGGGTAATTGTAAATTCGATTTTGTGGAAAAAGTTTCGTTATTGTTCTATGCGAGATACTATTGTTGATTCACAATAGATGCATTGAAATGTAAAGATTTTAATAAAATAAAAATACGAAATGAAATCTGTTTCAAAGAAAGCCATGGCGCAATAAAAAAGTTGAAGAAATTTTATTCTAAGTCGTAGAGATCTGAAATTTTTTTAATAAGTTATGGATCGACATAAAATTTTAAAGTTCTTTTTCAATCTTGGCATGGTCATAAAAATATTTGCAGGTTCTTTCATTTTATCTCAAAGTTGAAATTTTCTACCTTATCTGATGGGAAAACTGAAAAAATTTTATTTAAAAAAAAAACTTTAGCATGAAATTTTTATAAACTTTTACTCGAATGAATTAAAAAAAAAAAAAAAAATTATTAATCGTGGAATTTATTATAATTTATATGCAGTAATAAAATTTAAATATGAATTTTTTGTGATAATTGATTTTCGAAAAAATTTTTAATTGAATCATGTATTGAAAATTTTACGAAAATGTCTTTTGTCGCTGCTGGTTAAAAAGTATTATTTTTATTTAAAAAATGATCAATGCCTGCTAGAATTGAACCTTGAAGTAAGATTTTTGAATAAATTCCTAAAGTCAACTTTTATCAGCGATAGAAAATTTACAATTCATTTCTCATCGTTGGAGAAATGAATACTTTGACCCTCAAAGTAAAATTTATTTCTCTTTTTTTAAATTCGAGTCTCCTGAGTAAAAATTTTAAATTCAGACTTGTAACAATGATTTTATAAAGTATAAGCGATAGAAAAAATATATTTTTTAAAGGTAGTTTAGATTGATTAATTTTTCAAATTAAGTATTCTTCAAAATAAATAATCTTACTAGCTAATATCTTCGAAATTCAATTATTTAATATAAGTATAAAACAATAAATGATTATTTAACTGATTTGGCAATTAAATCTGATGCCCTTTCTTTTTTTCTTCAATTTTACAGTAATTACTGATTGAAACTTAATGATTGATAAAATGATACAACCTCAAAGGTTAGCTCTTACAATTACTAAAGCCCTTCCTAATTCCGACACACTTTTATACTTCACACTTTCGGCAACAAGAGCAACAATTTTTCCGGCCCACATCTAAAGCGCCCAATTACGTCCATCACTTTCATCCACATCCACCCTCCTTTCGGCATCTCCCCAAAAAATCCACATTTTAATTACCAACACGTCGAGCGGTCTACGGGGTCTAAAAAAGAAGCCGAATTGACGTGGCAATAAAAGCATTTAAAATTCCCGAAAAAGGAAGAGTGAGAAAAGTGAGAGAAAAAAAAAAAAAAAAAAAAAGAGAGAGAAGAATCGAGGAGGTACGTGCTTGCGTCAGAGAGGGGGAGCCTCGGCCGCACGTCGATCCGGCCGCCCGCTCGGCCAATTCGATCATCGGGCCGTCAGCCAGGCCGTCGAATTACTCCTCCCCCTTTATATCCTCCCCCGATCAAACGTCTGTCCGCGCTCGACCCGTCAGACCTCAAACTCGAGTCACGAAAGGCTTGAAAAACCATCATCCCCCGCTCGACAATTTTAAATTTCATCCATCTCGTACCTCGCCTTTTGTGTGTACGCACATCAAAGAAGTTTTTTTTAGATTTAAATAGCGAGCCCTTTCTTGCCCATGATTTATGGAGGGCACGGTGTTTTGTAATTTATCTTAATTTTTTTGCAATAACGGGGGTTTTCGAGGTACGAGGACTGAGAAAAATGGCGATTTTTATTGCATGTAAAACGCAGAGGAAGAACGTTTACCTATTTTGAATTTGACAGATTACATCAATGACGAAACAAAAATCACAAGTGTCTGATGATTAAACTTAAATTTTCAGTTTTTTAATTCTTAAGTCAAAATTTAGATTTCATTATATGCTTAAAAATTTTGATTACATAATTTTAATTCTTACTTTGTTTCCAAAAGAAAACTAATAGTATTCAATCAAAACCAAATTATCGGCTCTTTGTCAATTTTTTTTATTTTATTAATTAAACATCTTGTTACAAAAAATACATAAAATTATAAAATTTTTTTTTTTATTAAAAATTATTGATCTTAACAAAATATGCAAAAAAATGTACTTTTAAGCAGTGAATTTTTGCTTTAATTTTCTTGGTTTTTTCATGAAATTTTAAATATACATTAAATAGAGAACCTTGGTTATTTTACTATAATTTTCGCAAGTAAATCAAGAAGATATTATTTTAAATTTGATATTGTAGGTTACTTCGCAATCATTAATTTTATCAAACTGAAAAAAAAAATATTGAAAAATTAATTAAATTTAGCTTGTAAATTACTCAAGCGTTATTAAGGTTTTTATTTTATCGAGTTGAAAGCCTGCAAGTCTGGAGTATAAAATTTAATGGAGTAAAATTAATTTTGCGTGGTTAATAAAAATAAAATTAAAGCACGGTACGTTTATTGCTATTTTTTTATTGTCTCTCAAAAGGGTAACAAGTATTAATAAACTTTATGAATTTTATTTCATTTAATCGTGAAATTTTTATTGTTTTTTTTTTTCGTATTTACGAAAGTCAAGTGCACAGACTCCGAAAAACGTATCTCATTTAGGAATTTATTAAAGGTTTACCAAGATGATGAATTAATTTTTATTTCTCGCTCTTTTTTAATTATCCAATGTCAGCAGCGGAGCTAAATTATTAGTTTTAATAATCCCTCTAAAAAAAAAAAGATTTTCCTTTTTTTATCTCCTAGTAATTCTGAGTTTTATTGTCTAAAAAAGTCTTCAAGTAAGGCTTGAAAGACGTCTTTATTGGGATGTATAATCTCTCAACGAGATCTTGAAAGATTTTAATACTTTTACGCCGGCTTTTCCACCTCTTTTTTTTTTTTTTTTTCTCTCCGGAAAGCTTGATTTATTATCGTTTCCCGTACTTTTTAATTACCTTCTGGGCACGAAAAAGTGTTGTTCCTCTATTTTTATCGAGCTTTTAAACCCGACATCGATAAACCACTTCAAGGTACAACTTTTGGAAGCCAAATAATCGTTGGGCATTGAAATTACTCGGCAATTAAAAAATTTACCCCGAGCTCATCGAACATTACACGAGAATTTAAAACTCCCAGGCATCGTCGTGGACCAATTAATTATAATCCAAAGCATTTTGCAATTAAAATGTTGAATTAATAGTTCATTGAGAGGGGTTTGAAGGAAAAAAAAAAAAACACTTCACGTGTATCGTTGACGTCATTAAAAAGAAAAAAAAAAAAAAAAAAAAAAAAAAAGTGTCGAATCATTAGAATGACCCGCGCAGGCAAAAAATAGTAGGTCAACAAGGTTACCCCGAGCACGAGTTAAGAGATTGAAACTGCAAGTTTAAACGTCGAGAGAAGAAAATATTTTCCTCCCCCCTCGCTCGCTCGCGAAAGTTAGTGTTAATTTACTTCTATTACTCATTGTAAGATAAAATCCCCGCGTATTTGGGTCGGATATCGAGCGTCAGATGCGATAAGGCTGCTGCACCAGCCGAGAGTAGAGTAACTGATCAGTCCATAAAATTGATTGCCGATACTAACATCCTAATTGAAATGCTCCCCTAGCACACACACACACACAAACACACATTAATTGACTTTTCGCTCTTTAATTTTTATCGATACGGGCTTAAATTTTTATCTCTGACGTGGAATTTTTGTGTAATCGGAAGAGTAGATAAACTTTTTTTTTTTTTTGCAATACGCTGAAAGTTTGCTGTTTTTTTTTTTTACTTTTTCGGGGATTGATTCATTAGATAGCGAAACATATTTTTTAACGGAAAATGTAATCTTCGAAAAGAAGTGTAAATACTGCGTTTTCTCGCTACCTTTTTTTTTCTCTCTCTCTCGTTATCGATGAAGTTTATCAATCTTTTTTTTAACAAGTGAATGAAAAAAAAAAAAAAAAAAAAAAAAAAACATGAAATATAAATTCTAGTTTGTTGAAGAGTTTCCTGCTAGCGAATAATATTCTACTCAATTTGTGTAAGAGAATTATTTTCAATTCAATCATAAGTTTATAAATACGCGAAAATTGCAACATTTTTTTTTTTGATAAGTCAAAAGAAAACAGTTTTATGAAGAAAATAAAGTAAGATTCTCATTCTTTAATATTAAGTTGACACTTTATTCAATCTTATTCGCATCCATTTTTTATTTTCGTCCTATTAATTAATCAAATATTAATGTTAAGATTCCTTTAAAAAAGCAATCTCTTTAATTTGATTGCGTATTTACTCTCATATTAAAATTATCAGCATAAAGTGTATATTTTCAAAAAAAAGTACAAATATTAGTCCATTAACTTTAAAAAGCTCACTCAGGTCAATCGTTCAGTTTCTCGAATGTCAACCGGTTGATATTTGCCTCGTAAACTTTACCGTCCGATTGAATGTTTCCCCCCCCCCCCCCCGCTCCTAATGAAAAATCAATCCTCCATAAAAGTTCATAATTAAAATCAACTTTCGTACAGAATTTTCGCGTTTGATAAAAAAAAAGGTGCCACACCTACCGGGTTTCACGCACCGGGATGATTTCTTTTATCTCTCGCCCCATCGATTTATCGAGAAGCGAAGCGGAGGGGTGGGATAAGAAAGAAAAAGCCCTTCTCTTACCCTCCATCCGTCACAGGAGAAAAGATACGGGACTGAAAAATAACTCCTCGGCCTCGGGTAAAGCGAGCGGAATAAGGAGAGTCGTTTTTCAATCGGAGGCCCTCCTGCGTAAGTATGTATGCGAGCGCGCACGCATATTATTGCGACCGAAGACGTCAGAGAAGAGACTCCAAAGAAAGCTGGGAAATATGCTTTTAAGGTTTTTACTGTGTATACACGCGAGCTTTCTCGAGCTCTTTTTTTTCTTTCTTTTTCAAACCTAAATCGTCGCTTGATGTTTTGATAGCCCGAGTCGATTTATTGAAATTTACTTGTTTGAGCGAGCTTTTTCGGTTTTTTAAAGGGGTGGAGAGGCGGTGAAAGGCACAATTTTGTTTTATGGGATGGTTTATGTACAGGCACATCGTTGTGTTTTGAAAATAGTTTCTATTTTACTGTAGAAAAGTTTTTCGTTGACAAATAATGCTTCGTTAGAGATGTTTAGTTTTTTTTTTTTTTTTTTTATTATAGGCGTATACTGCTCTGCGTTGCAGTCTACTAGATTATACTGGATTTTACATTTTCTAAAAAAAACACACAATCATCAACAGAAATGTCAAGAGTTAAATACAATAGGTGTATCTCTTTTGAAAAAGTGTTACGATCTTGTAAATTTCAAGATTCAGTTTTCAAAATTTACTGCTTAAGCTAAGAAATTTAAGAAGTACTGCCACAGGCATCTTGAAAATATTCCAACATAAATGCGATTACATCAAAAGTTACGATTTCGAACGACAAAGAAATTATCGAACTTCTTGTTAGCTTCCCGATTACCGTTAAGTTGGCTGATCGCGTTACCCTAAATAAGTGTCTTAACCAAGCTTTTTTGTCAATTGGCAATGTGCGATGAGTTGATTAATGTATGGAATTCAAAGCCGTTACTAACACATTGTCACGAATGTAACAATGATACTTGCAGAGACATGATGACATGGCTTTTCGAAATAAAATGAAACAAGATTTACTCTAGTGATAGGTTAATTATGACCAGGTAGACAACCCGAATGTGTTGGAAATTGCTAAAATTCTTTGACACAATGAGGAATATTTCATAGTTTCAACGTATGTACATAAATGTAAACTGTTGAATGGCCTCTATCAGATAGAGCTAATTATGAAGATGCTGAAATCAGTAAAGAACTTCTGCCTTTTTTAAATTTTGTAAATACTTGATCAAACAGCAAGCACTTAATTTTAAAGATTTTATGTGTTTTATTTTGAATCAAACACATCGATTAAAGTAAAAACTTTAACTAATCTTATAAAGACTGAAGAAATTTTGTATCAAGAAATTATTCAGAAAAAAATGTATTAATCATCATAAACTTGAGTATTTAAAGTTAAGAAAAAAAATCTCGGTGGAATTGCTATGCAGTCTCACCTCGTCTCGGTGACACCACTAGTTTTCTCGGATTGATGAATATTTCAATTATTCATTGATCTACGTACAATGTAAAAACCATTGATTATTGCGGAATATTAATAAAAGATCAATTTATTCAATGTTTCAGGACAAATTTACTACTAACGAACCAAAATAATTACAAGCATTCAATTCCCCGCCAATTACTAAAGACTTTATTCGATACAGGGGTACCACTGTTATAACGATTGAATTTTCCGAACAAAAGTTAAAATAATTGTTTTATACTTTATCTAAAAAGATTTAATTTGTTTTCTAAGTAGAAGAACATCAAAACTGTACGACAAATAATTTTTCTAGAACAAAACAAAACTCTTGATCAGTCCTTTTTGGAGTACATGTTCACAGATTAATGCACTGACGGTCAAAAATTTATTCATAAAAAAGCACGTTGAAACTGTGTATGTCAAATTTTTTCGTCTAATAGGGCTAAAGAAACAAAAATTTTTTTGCAAACATCCTGCTAGTATAGCTATGTTAAGTATTATAGATCTTGTGAATTTGATTTTCTCTAATGGAGCCGATGTCAATGCCATGGACAAAAAAAAATTGTAGTGTACTTCATTATGCATGTACTCGACTTTATAAAAACTGTGACTGGGCTCGTTTTTCTTGACCACGTACATGTTGTAGCGAATAGAGAAGCAGATTATGATTTACGATGATATGCAATGCTAAAAATTTTCTAAATATGAACTATAAAAAATTTTCAAAATCGAAAACAAAAAATTTTCTAAACTGACAAGTTTTTTTTATTAAAAATTATTAAGTCCTAGAATTGTCAAAAATTCTTTTGAATTTTATTATAATAAAAATTTTTTCCACTAAAACTGATTTTTAATTTTTTTTTGGAACTGTCGGATAGTTAAAAAATTATTATCCCTGAAATTTCTCTGATTACAATATTCAAATGTAGCACCCGATAATTTAAAAACATGAATAATAAATGCAAACTTGTCACGTCGCTGTCTTCTGAAAGTCAAGGAAGTAAGAAAAGTTGACGATAATGCGTTTTGAGCTGAGTATTTAAGCTCACGTGTCTCATAATTTTTCTTCGCTCTCTTCAATATTAAACAGGAAGTTGGTAAAAAATCGGCTCTCATTAGCTTTAAAAAAGCTGCACTTTTCTGAATCCCCGGAGAAGGGTTAGTTGGAAATGCACGTTGAACGAATGTCAGACGCGGTTAATGTATTTAAATATATTCAAAGTGGATCAGATTGTTACGATAAGACATCAGCCCTTGTTGATAAATTAAGACGTCCTCTCATCCCATGTAATATTGAATTTTAATAAATTACTTTGGCAACACTGAGCACTCAAATATTCTGTTATTGCATGTTGAATTCGCCGTGCCCCCCTTTTTTTTTTTAAACCCCTCGCAGATTTCTCTCGGCAAATAAAAATTTAAATTCTCGACTCAAATATACCTGTGTTTTTCTTTCCACTTGTCTGACTGTATCTGTCCATGTTCTACTTTGACGTGCATAAATCAACGTGCCTACATAAATCCGTAAATTTCAAACGTAAAAAAAAAAAAAAGAATAATTTTTTTTTCCCCTCCCCGACTCTAATTTGCATTTACGAGATTTTTTTAGTTTTGAATAAATTATTCGTCCGGTGTTTTCTTTTGATGGCTTCATAAATTTTTTTATGTGTAATTGGAATTTTGAATTTGAAGAGCCGGCCGTAAAGAAGCCACTGACCCTCGCAAAAAAGTAACAACTCTTTATGTTTTAAAATTAAAAACTATCACGAATTTCTACACTTTTTAAAAAATAATAAGTAATTTTTCTTCAATGTTTCACTTTAATAGAAAAATTAACTTGCGCAAGATCAATAAAAATATTTTGACATTTTACATTCGTCAAAAGCTAAATAAAAAAAAATTCGTTTCAATATTTACTCGAGCTACGTTAAAAACCTCAAGCACCCTGAAAAAAAATCAAACCGAATAATTTGAAGCACTTTTCGCGATACATCGAATAAAATAAACCTCCTCGTTCACATGAAAATTTACACGATATCAACTGCCGATAAACAGACGGGAAAAAGGGGGGGCAGGAAGATTCTAGCTGCAGACGAAATCCCGTTCAAAACTAAAGCGCCCCGGATTAAACTAGCACTCAACCGAACAAGAAAGCGAGAAAAAAAAAATATCTTACAGACTTGTAAAAAAACCTCGTGAAGTAGGGAGTATTGAAACAGCCAGCGGAAGTAGAAAGAGCGGAGGAGGAGGAAGAAGAACAAGAAAAATAAGAATAAAAGTCCGCCGGGCTAAAAGAAGAAGAAGATTCCCGGCCTCATCTGACTAGCCCCGAGCATCACGTAGCTCTGCATTTTAAGATTGAACCGGAAACTGGATCGGTTACCTCTAAATCTTGCCCCCCGACGATAATTCACCTACGATTTTTACACCCCCCGAACTTCCCCGTATCGGGCTCCAATAAAACACCGTCCGGGGCGGTTGTTTATCAAACGTGAGGGTGAATTTTAATACGTGTTTACCGCGGATTTTAATTTCAACGAGGTAACTTTTATATTCGCCCGAGCAAGCTCGACCGAAAATTACGATAAAACCTTTTTTTCGCTTAAAAAAACAAGATGTACCTTCCTTGGAAAAAAAAATGGCTCTCGAGTGCTTTCGGGTTTGACGATAGATCGATTGAATAGTTTAAGTGCTGCTGGGAAAGTGCTACGCGATGATTTTTCTCCCTCCCACCCTCTGCAAATATTTTTCGATACCCATTGTCGAGCGAGCGTGTTTTGAACTGAAAAATACAATTTTCAGTACAACCGAGCTCTAATGCGTTTCTGTCGGTGCGAAATGCTTGATCAATTCGAAAGTAATTTTGGACGGTTTAGAGAGCCACAAAGTCACCGGCGAAATCCAATCATTTTCTACTTTGGTGCACCCTGATGTGCTTACAACCGCGTTCGGGTATAAAGCACTTTTCTTTTTTTTTATCAATTTGCTAATGCGATGAATTTAATCAAAATCTAGTTTAAATGAAAAAAAAAAAAAAGATCCATTATTATTCCCGGTGGTTTCAATGAGAGAGGGATGATTTATCATTATTATTGTGAAAAACCTTTAGTTTTTTCGATGCGTCAAGAGCGAATTGATGATTTCGAGGTGGAAACGAAATTGTATCAATCAACTTGTTTATCCAGAACGTTTTCATGTTTTCGACGTACCCGATATCATCATCATTGTTATTACTGTTTTCACCCCATTTTTTAATTAAAACCATCGATTGAATCTCGATAAAACCGTACCCCTCGCGATTTCAATAAAACAAATTTTGAAAATTTTTCGCATCCACTCGATAATTTTCAATCCACCCCTCGAGGATTGAATAAACACCCTTGAAAAAAAACCAACGCCCTCGGTAAAAAAAAAGGTGTCGTGATAAGGCGGATTTGTTTTAGTTTTATAGCCCACTCTCGGTGGCGCCCGCGCGGTTGATCACCCCGCCGCTCGTACCCCTTCTTTTTTCCGCTGATTTTCGCACTTTAACTTTTACGAGTGAGGAGGACGTAAAGCCCCGGCTCAAAGTTTAAACCTCTCGTAATCAAAAGTCGCGGAAGGGATTTCACCGCAAAGGAGATTGACACTTGATAAAGAAAAAAAAAAAAGGGTGAACGGGGGTGGCTCGCGAAGAGGGGCGAAAAAATCTCGGTCGGCCGACCTAACCCCCAACCGCTTGGTTGCGTCGGCGCGCAGCATCCCTGATAACAGAGGTAAAGAGATGAAGTTTACCTGGAGTTTTTCGAAGTCCTAGGCTCGTAGATCTACTCGATCTGTCATGGCTGCTATCGCCGGCGGCCTCTTCCTTGCGGTGAGCCGTGTTGGGGCCGCCGCCCGACAGCCTCCCGCTCGCGGTCACACTTAAGCCTCTTCAGCCGCTCGCCTCGGCGGCCTCGTCCTCGTCACCGCTGCCGCCAGCCGCCTCGTGGTACATCTCGTTGGGTACTGGGGGGAGGGTCGCAAGCTAGCCCAGTGTGCGACTCGGTCAATCGGTCGAGCTCGACTGTCGGTGCACACCGCCGCTCGGGAGCCACCGCCGGATCCTCCGATCCCGATCGGGCGCTTGCGCGAGATGACGCGGCCGGGTGGGAGATGAAAAACGCTGGAGAACGCGTGGCTACCTGGAGGTACTGCGCTATTGATCCCCCCGCCTGCCGCCGGAGCGCCCGAAAGCCCAGACGCGTCGCTTTAGCAACGTGACGTCATGGACCACCCGACCCGACCGACACAGCATCACTGCTGCACGCCGCGCCCTGCTGCTGATGCTGCTGCTGCTGCAACCCAGAAAACCAAGCTACCGCGTCATCGGCTGGCTCTATTTACCGAGGGACGAGGTTCGAGCGCGAGCCTCCTGGTACTTCCTAACCCGGCCCGGCCGTCCCTAAACGAAGCGCTGGCTCCTGGAGCTTTTGGAGATTTTTTTTTTTTCTCATCCCCGAGGGCTGCGAAATCGATCCTGGACTAGGAGAAAAAACACTAGATTGTTTACGGTTGTCTTTTCGAGTTTTCGAAAATACATCCGCTGTCTCTGGTTCCGGGATGATTTTTTATCAATTTTTTTTTTTTCCCCTCTAAAATCTGGGTCGGATTTACCCAGTGCATTACTGGAAAATCCAGGAAAAATTAAGAGGACTTTTTTTTTATTTTCTCAGCTGTTGTAAATACTCTTTGCCATCGGATTCGTTCTGGGTCAATTTTACCCTGCAGAGCTCTTTTGAAAAGTGTGAGTTTTTTTCTTGAGTCATTAATGTACTTTCAAATTTGCAGAGTACGATGAAAAAAAAAAATTTTCCGTCCAAAAATTGTGATGAAAAAAAATTTCAAGGCTCAAAATCGTCTTATTTATATAGACTTCAAGAAAATTTGTAAATAAACTTTCTGTACTGCCGCAAATGATCAGTATTTTTTGTTTTATACATTTCTTCGTCGCGTGCTTTATTGTTAGAGTTCTGTTTTACCCTACCACTGATAAATGTTAAGTTTGCTCAACACTTTTTATTACTTCGTTTTATCATCCATTAAATCAAGCAATCTCTGCAAAAGTACTATTTTATCTATATACATATATTAGCTTTGAGCAATGTAAACAAATAAACTTTTATAGAAAATAAAAGTAAGAGCAATAAATCGCGTTGCTTTATTTTATTTTTCCCATCTTTCCAAAAGTATTAAGTTGTTGAGCGAATGCACTTCTGTGATTCGGTTCGTGACCAAAAGCCGTAAATCAAGCTAATACCGTACAATTACAAAACGCTCAACTGGTGTTTCTTATCACTCTGTTGACACGGAAAAAGGCTTTTAAGATCATTAACGATTGATGTGTAATAAAAAATAAAAAACCCTCGAGCACCGGTAAATAATTTCTGCAGCATCAAACGGTGATACTGTTTTTTATTAATTATCAACAATTTGTTCTAAAAGAAAAGTAAACTTTATATTTATATCTTTGACGTCGGCGTTACCTGTTACCTCGAACTCGAAGTAATTAATTTTCATCCTGCGATAGGATTTCATCAACGATATTGAAATTACATTAATAATTTGCATCTCTTTATCGGATTATTAACGAGAAAAAAAATGGCTCCTGCTCTAACGTGCATGCAGAATTTCCAGTGTGAATAATTCAACCGCCCGAACTGATGATTAATAAAATGAAGTATGAATTTTATATTTACATGTAAAAGGTGCAATCCGTCAATTTGAGCGCTACTCGAAAAAAAAAAAAGAGTTTACTCAGCTCGCTTTCAATTACCGTTTTTGTCCCTTGCAATACATTACGACAAAATTTACAGTTATTGCATTCTCCTCTGCGCCCTGGGCTTGTGGTTCCCGAAAAAAAGAAAGAGGCCGGGGGGTATCGTTCAACGAATATTTACTTAAAAAAAATGCGCTCGCTAAACTGATTTAATTATTTTGCGCTAGCGATAAATTTCATTTTCATGCAGTGTGTGTGTAAAAGAAATTTCCAACTATTCCAATTAGTTGCTCGCGCAAGGCACAAAAAATGTGTAACGCGTATTTTCCGACTCAAAGTAAATAAATATATATTTTGCGTTTAAATTTTTATTCCCTGCAAGCTAGAACTTGAAAAAAAAAAAAAAAATTGGTAACAAATTTTAATTGCACCACGGGAAAAAAGTGGTGGTCGTTAAAAATATTCCGTTGCTCCTCGCACGGAAAACATTTTTCCTGCAAATATCTTTCCGTGACACAAATACACGCATACTTGAAAAAAAAAAACACTTCGCAAGCTTTTTTTCTTTACCCCCATGATAGGAAATAAAAAAAAAAAAAGTTACTTCGGTTCCGTTAATTTCGCTACGAAAGTACACGGACGAGCGTAATAATGTTAGCGTTATCGACTGAAACTACCCCCATATTTCTCCGATAATAACTCAAAACACAAAGTTCCTATCTGACAATATTGTAAAAATCATCTTCCCTTTCGGCTCGAAACAAAGACCAGATTTTTACTTTTAACTTCCGAGTAAAAACAAGAAAAGTTGTTAAACGGATAATTATTTTATTTTTAATCCCGACCGTATTTTTGAGAAATTAAGGACGAGACTTAAAAGAAATTGGTATTGGTATTGAGCGCAAGATTAAACAAAGTTCAACTTTTTTATACCTTTGCTCTAAAAAAAGAACGTTAAAAACAAATAACAGAAGTGTTTAAAATACTCATTAGAAAAACCACTTGGTTCAAGTTTTTATAATCCGCGTTTATATTTATAATTTCATAAAATTATTCATTTGTCAGCTGGACAATTTCCAAAAGAAGGAGATAACGAGCAAAGCACACTTAATTTTCAAAATCAACACGAAGCACTTCATCTTTTTACATCAAGAATAAACAATGTAAAAATAGTAATAAAAAAGCGTTTACCTCAGAAAATTTTAATCTCTTAAAAAATCATTCCCGCACCGCACAACTTTTTACTTGAAAAAATTAAAAACTTGTAATACATAAAAATCCTCCCATACATCAAGCCATCAAATTAACCCCAATATCGACGCAGTAATTCTTTAAATCGCTCCCAATATTTCTTAGAGTTTTACCTTTTTTTTTTCCGCCGTCTTTACTCTGAGGACACTCGAGTTCCCCCCTCCTCCGGCCGTTAACTTTATACGTCCCCGCGTCGCTGGAATTCCGAAGATCGTCCCAGCTCGTTTCTCTTATAAACACGTATACAGACCCCTCGGACGTCCCCCCTGGGAGATGAGTGAATTTTTCAGCCTGGACTTTCTTCTTCTTCTTCTACTTCTTCCTTTTTCTTTTTTTACTTCAGTTTGGAAAAATTTTTACCCCCCGTTGAATCTTTCAGTTTTTGTTTATCTCACCCGAGCTTTGGAAATTTTAAACGCGACGACAAGCACCCGACCGAGAGAGATTTTTTAAATCTTATGTCCTACATTTAAATTGTTTCTTTTCTGATAAGCAGGCGAATTTTTGTAACCTTTTACTTGCTGATGATAAAAAATTGTTTTTTTTTTTTTTTTTTTTTTGTTGATTTGATCGATGAAATGCTTGAAATTTGTTTGTTTATTAAATGTTAAAAATCATCAGAATACAAAAAACTTGTTTGAAAAAAATTCGAAAAGTTAGTGTGTGTAACTTTTTCAGCTAGGGATGGAATGCGGGGGGTACAACAAAGATTTTAACTTGAGCTTTAAAAAAAGAACAAAATGATTTTTTCTTCAAAAAAGTATCCAGGATTACATGGTAATTAATAAAAATCCAAAATTATGAGTGAATTAAGTTAAAAAGTTAAAAAAATTAAATAAATCCATCAAATATTGTTGTGTACCCTCCGCAAAATTGACATCATCTGCTTGTTAAAAATCCTTATTGGTGGAAAATTATACTGCCGCCTGAAGCAAGAAGGTAGGTAACGGCATAAACGTTCGATTTTGAGTTATTAATATTTTAAAATATATTTTGTTTTCTTTTCGAATTTCTTAAGTAAAAAACCATAAAAGGTTTAAATTCAAAGGATGAATATTCAAAGTTAACCTCATAACCTCGTCAGGACATTTTTAAGCAAATTTTCTTAAATTTTTATGTTTATGTTCGCTACTTTCTTTTTACAATGATTTATAGTAGCCGAAAACTAACGAAACTCAAAACTTTGAATTCAAAATCCTCGAAAAGAGACAACTTGTTAACGACCTTCTTGCTTCAGGCGGCAGTATATTTATTATGAAATTACATTCACTTTTAAGTAAGAGATACTGATTGTTATTTGACTATATTCGCAACAATTAGCAGGTGTATACTATGGATTCAACTTCAACAATAATATTTGTTTGCGTAGAAATTCGAGCTATTATCGAAACCGTATCAAAACCGAAGTCGAAAATTTCTGTAACGCAAACTTTATGATTTTTAACTACAATTTAATTACCTGCTAAAAACTAAGTTTAAAATTTAAAATAAATTACCCTGGAGTAGATGCAATTACGATGAGTTTCAAACAAGTGACGCAATTTAACGGGAAAAAATGTTTTTAAAAATTAAACGAACTTATGATTAAAAATTTTAAATGAACCATTTTTTCAACCCGTTACTGTTAACAACTTCACAATTGCTCAATTTGAAACTTTAATTTTTTTCTCCCGTGATTTAATTATACTTTAATGCGAATCAAAACTTTATTTTTCTCTTTTAGTTTTTACAACACTCGGTTGGTAGGATAATATTTATTGAACGTTAATTTAATTACCTTCTGATAATTATCTGAATTTTAATCAATATCCAATCTTTGGATATTGCACCGTCCGTTTTTATATCTAAAAAAAACTTTCTATTCTCTAAACTAAGCTGTAATGCTCTTCTCATCTAAAAATGTCTTTTTTTTATCTTAATTTTCTTCAGCTAGTATTTTAGAAAGATTATCTCTGAAGAGGCGATAGCCGTTGTCGATGCGAGTCACTTGAAAAACTGAACACATAGTAGAGTAGAATATAGTTATACGCTCATAAAAAAGTATAATGAACTAAAAAAAAAAAAAAATGTGGTACTATTAATAGTACTACTATGAATTTTTTGTAGACTTTAATAATTTTATTTAGAAAAAATTATGACCAGGAATAGCTACCTTAAAGATAATATGGTTTCTTTGTTTTATTACATAATTAACGAACTTTAAATTTTTATGTATTTTAACTTGAACCAATTACATAGTTTATCAAGCTTGACGGAAGATGACATCATAATCCTTCGTCGATAAATTTCAGGTCAACTGTAGGGACTGAACTCAGGGATCTAAATTTAACGCCACACCTTACATGTTAGAAATAATGCTTTTCAATAAAAATTTTAGATATCCAGTTGTTGGGCGAGAGATTTTATTTTAAATCATTTTATTCAGAAAATGGTAGAGAAAAATCCGAATAAATTAGGATTTTTAACGTCTTTGTGGTGGATCAAAATACAAATCTCTCACCAACTCGACCACGAATTTTTTATCTGGATTTTTTTCGCACAAAAAAGATTATCTTCCGTGATCATCTGCAAAATTCACTTCTAAATAAACCACAATCTACGTCCTTCCATCCGATATTATTGTGTAAACTAGCATTGCAAACTTACAATTTTCAATTAAATTGCACAGTTTTTATTAAAAACTTCAAATAAAAAATCAAAGTTGCTCAATAAAGTGGATCGACAAACAATGTGTTTGTGACTGAATTTTACGTCATATTTTTTCTCTAAAAATTCAACTTTGAAGTGACGATAAAATTTTTCAGTAGCAATTTTTTTTTTTACATCAAAATTTTAAACTTTGAAATTTTTCTACTTCAAACATTCATTTTTCCTCACGTACAACTTGTTTTCGGCAGCATTTTAATTAATTTAATTTTAACAAGTCTCTCGTTCTTTTGTATTATGATACCATCCCAGAAGTGCAGAGATTTCACAAAAAATTTTCACAATTAAAAAACTTGGTTTACTTTAAAATATAATAATTAAAATTAAATAACTTTATTTTAATTTGGTAGATGAAAGTTACTTGTTTTAATTACATGCAATATTTTAAGAAAGAAAAAATTTGAATTAACACGAATGAGTATGAGGAAAATTAAAATTTTTTCTGGACATAAAAACTTCTATAGGTGATAGAAATATTTTACTATTTTTTGAATAATTTTGTTTCAGAAGAAATTTATCATTCAGAACTAATTTATTACAAAAATTGACTTGTTAATTTTGTTTATTTAAAAATTAAATAAATAAAAATAAAAATAAAAAAAAGACTAAAAGCTAAAGACTGATACAAGTTTTTTACAGCAACGAAACAGTACGGTATCAAATAGATCCAAATATTTGTTCTTAAACAAGATTTCAAATAAAAAAAAAATCAGCATCAATCAGAATAAAAAAAGAAAAAACCGTAAAAAACTAATAAATACGTAAAAAAACCATCTCGGTCTGGGTTGAGCGACGAAGAAATAAAATCTCCGCCCCGTCGGTATGCAGCCGAATTCCTCTCTCCCGGGGCTGCAGGGGTGGAAGAGCCGTGACGAAAAAAGGAGAGCACCTTGATTGAGGAGTGATTTAATGTCTTCTTACCTCCTCCCGTGTGTGTGCCTGCCTGCGCTGATGCTTTTTTAAAGCCACCCTCGACGTTATCGCATTTTAGGGGCGGACGCAGGGGATCTTCTTTTTTATTATTCATGGACCGCTGCGCGTCTTCGTAAATGATGCTGATTGTAATCGTGAAGAAGACGCAGCTTCGAGAGATAAGAGTTATGTGCAACGAGATTTATTTTATTTTTTACGTAAATCATGGGGTGGTGCTCCTTTTTGTAAAATTTAAATGCACGCTTGAGGATTTAATATTTTATAAAAACTTTTATATTTTGACGGCTCAGTGTGACACGCTCAAAAGACGTGTGCACGGAGTAAATGTTCTTTGGCTCTTAAGAGTTAACGTGTTTGGAGGCTCGAGTAAATTTATAAATAAATTATTAGTTTCCTAAAATTGATGATAAAACTACTATATAAAACTTATAGTAAGTATATTAGTGATATAATTAATTGTGGTGATTAAAAAAATATTTTTTTGGTAAATAATTTCAATCAGAAATAAAGAAAAAGAAAATAATAATTTTTTTTATGTTTTATAATAGTGTTATTATAAAACTTTTTTTTATTATTTATACAATTCATAAATTATTTTGATAAAATAATTTTTTAACTCTAAATTTGAGCATGCTTTTTTAGAATAAGTACTTTGAAGCTTATGGTAATAAATAAATTAGTAGTTTAAAAAAATTAACGCTAGATTAAACACGAAAATTTGAGTGACGACATGATTAGCACTTTGTAAACAGTATAAGTTTTTAAGAATTCATATTTATAGAAAAAATAAAAATAAAAAACTAAACATTTTTACAGCTGTCATTGACTTTGAGTCTCGGTAAACATCGAGTACTTATGTAAAATTCCCTACTTTAAAAAATAATTTCGTTGCCCGCGAATAACAACGCGACAAAAATCCCAAACCCACTTGAAAAATACGCAAGCGCGTATCGTCAACAGCCGAAAATAACCGTAAACCAAAGTGCGCAGTTCGGTAAAATAAAAACAAACCGCGGTGGTATCAGCCGAGGCAATAAAAAAAAGTGGGAGAGGGTGATTATTTCAAGCTCAACCGCGAGAATTCCCGTTTTTACGATATTTCTCCTGCTCCTCGCGCCTCCTTCGAAAAATTATGAATCGAGTGGGTGCACGCGCGGCTGACGGCCGGTTCGATCAGCGTTAATTGAAACGGTTCGCGCTGCAATTTCGCGCTGCGACTTGGATGGCGCTCCGGGCGGTGGCGCGCTGCTGCTGGGGCAAGGGTGTGGCTATAAGCTGGCCCCTGGGACGAAATGAAAAGCCCTCCCGGCCGCCCGCCCGCTTGTAATTTTTCGTATTCAAGGCGGAAATTTAAAGGAGCCTGTTAGAGCTCCTTCTCTTCCTCGCCTTTTTTTTTCCCTCCCAAAAAAAGTAAATAAAAAAAGGGAAAAAAGAGAGGGGAAGAAGTGACGTCTTCTATTATGCGTCTCTTAGCCCTTTGTTTTCCAAGTGAAATTGCTATCTTCAAAAGTGTGTCTCTTCTCTTCTTCTTTTTTTGAGGGGGTAATTGGATTAATCTGGGTAAATGATCCCGCGTAAGCTAACGCCGAGAGGGGAGGTATTGTTACTAATGATACTGCTGTTTTCTTGCTTTTCTTCATACTTAATTGAAAGGTCAGGAGGGCCCTCTTTTTTAAAGACACTTGGGAGCTTTTTAATGGTGTCGTAAGCTTTATAATGCCATCGCGACTTTTTTCTTTTTTTTTCGCGCACCAACTTTTTTTAAAATTAGTCGAGCTAGACATTTTCCTAGCCGAATGTTGTCGGAGCTTTTTTCAAAATTAATTTCAAAGATTCGAGCGAGAGAAAAAATTCATGGAATTTGGATTTTTTTTTTTTAAATCTCAGATGAGTTGAATCTGATTACAAGATTTCGAAAGCTACTCCAGAGCGATTATTTTTTATTCAAATTTTCATTGTTCCTCTGTGAGGCAGTTTTGGAAATCCAAGAGATCCGAGCTTTTTATGGAACACGATATTTTTTCTGATAATTTTACATATGTTGCTTCACAGGTACGCTTTTTCATAGGAAAGAGTTGTAACTGTAAACTTTTATTGAAATTCAAGATATTTCGAATTCATACTTTTACTTACTTTGAAATTGTTGCATGGATTTTTTGTAAGTAAAAGCTGGATCTTTTTCAAAGCTACTTAAAATATTTTGTATTTTCTTTGTTAGAACAATATTTTTTTTAATACCGTTTTTACTAAATATCCTTTAAATCTTTCGACTTAATGGACTCCAAAGAGATTTTTTATTATGAAAAATATGACTTTTGTGAACCCAGTTAATTTAAATGCTTACTTAGTTCTTCTTTTCATTTGAATGAAATTTTAAGCTCGAGCTTTTTGGTACGCTAGGAATTTTCATTAATCCTCGAATTTTGCACTAATGACACCGTGTTTTTCGTTCGCATCCAAAAAAGAAAAAGATGAAAATTGTACACGTACCTTTTTTTTAATTGAAAGGTCATACCCGCACTTTTTTTATTATATCGAGGCATTTTATCGGATGGATTCACGTGTCTATTTCAATTAGAGCATAGTGCCAATTACAGCGGCCGCTTGTGACGAAATTTTTTTTTTTTTTTTTTTTTTTTTTTTTTCAAAGCCGATACGGCTACGAGTGAGAAATAGAATAAAAAAAAAATTTTTAACCCCGGTCGTTTTTTTTTTTTTTTTTTCGTCCCTCTATATCGAATCATTTTTACAGCTAAAAAAAATATTCATATTTATGACTTTGCAGAGTACGGATTAACAAACTGTTTGTTCGATTACATCATCATTTCGCGAATGACGTGCGCGCTGCGCCATTCATTACACCCGGACCAAAGAAGAACCGGGTTCCATTAGTTACTGATGAGAATCCCGCAGCCCCTTTCAAAGAGATCTCGAAATGAGCACGCCGATGTTAAAGAATTTTCATTGTGAAAAGAGAGGGTTTTAAGCTCGTTGTATTTTCCGAATTTATCGATAAAAGAAAGAAAATATAAATCTGATATTTTTAAAGCGCGCAAGTTTAAAAATAAAATCGCCGATTGAAACCACCGGACTCGATAATTGGCACCATCAAATTAAATTAAAAAAGAAGAAGAAGAAAAAAGAGCGATGAACAATGAGCTTTTATTATTTCCGGAAGCCTCCTTTATTTAAAACCCACGTGGCAGTTAACGAAATTCATCTGGAGTCCGTAAATACGATCGGTCGTTGGGTCGTCCGTCGAAAAGCCGGGTAATTCCGGGCCGGAGGTAAAACCCACCGAGAAACAGCCCGAAATCCGACCGACACTGCAACTGGCTGCTGCTGCGAGCGTTTGTTATGCATGGAAAGAAATACACGTGTCATCGCTTTCGCGTCACACTGCAGCCAAAAGTTGTAATTTTTTTTTTTCTCTCCCTTTTTTTGGACTCTTTCATTCTCCCGAAGTACTTCCAGATAATGAAAAATACGTATTTCATTCGAGACTTTTTGAAAAGTAATACCTGACCCGCCGGCCGTATTTGCATTCGGGAGGGGGGTAAAAGCAGCTTTAATGCAAAGTTTACGCAGTCTTAATTATTTCAAACAACCAAAGTAGGATTTCGGAGTGGTCGTCCGACTGACGGAATTTTATAATTTTTCGCTGAGGAAAATTAAAAAAAAAAGGAGGAGGAAGTAAAAAAAAAAAAAAAAAATGGGGGGAAAGAGTCAAAGAAAAGCTTGACCCGCTGCTGCGCGTATAATAAAGAATATCTAAAAAGCTCATGGAACGTTTAGAATATAAACAATGGGCGCTTGACGTACGCGTGTATTCACAAAAAAAAGGTCGACAACAAAAGGAAAAAAACTTTTGTACCCGCACGAGCAGGGCGAAAAAAAAAAAGTTTACGGTGAAATAAATTGGGGCCATAAATAATACCCCCCGAAATATTTCTATCCCAATTGAATCGATGGACGGATTGCCGTATTTATGTATCGCCGTAAACTTTCGTAATTCATTTTATTTTTATTCACGGGACAGAGACGTTTCAATCAATTCCGCCGTGTCAAATACTTTTTTGCCAAAAACATAATTTTTTTCGAGTGATTTGTTCTTTTAAAGATCGTTTCCCGCTGAGATTTATTGGAGTTTCTGGTATATTTTTTAATTTTATAAAATGTTTATTGGATCCTGTGGACAGTGTAATAATTTAATTTCAGGCTTTTATCAAGATTATTAATTAGAGTCAGCTGAATAATAAAAAATAAATTTTTATCCGTAGGTGAAGATCTTATTAGATAATGAAACAATGTACGAAAAAAGCGTGTGAGAATTAATTAAAAACTGAAGATGGATGGGCGATAAGTATTCATTTGACGTTCGATAACTCTTTGAAGATAAAGAAAAAATTTTCCCAGAGTACAAAGTTTTGTCGTTCGCGGACTTCTTTCAATTTTTCGCCTGCCCATTTTCAAAAGAAATTTTATACAAAAGGGTATTTTTTAACTGGCTGCCAACGCAGATAAAAGGTCCCGGGCGAGGACGGAAAATCTATGAAATAGCTGAGAATTCCACGATTCGCCATATTCTTAAAATTTATGTGGGAAGATTGAACAGAAACTACTCAGCTATATATACCTCAATAAAGTTTGTTCATGACATATGCAGTAACTTTTCTAAAAAAAAAGAAAAAAGAAAAAAAAGTAAAAATCAGAAAATGAGAAAGCGCTTTTATGAAATAATCGAATTTTCTCCACCGAAAAGCCAAATGACAAATTTCGTTAAAACTTTTTTTAACATTCATTGTTACCGACCGAGGGAACTTTAAGTGAGGAAACGGTAAATAATCCCCCACTCCGAAAGTACTTTCTTCATTAAAATAAATCAAAAAATTTTTATCATTTTGCGGAACAGTTTTTTTTCAATGATTAATTTTCTCCTGGTTTAATGATGTTTTTCATGATAGCTCATCGATTCGAGCTATAAAATTTGACATTTATTTATGACGACTTAAATCAATAAAATGTATAACGTCGTTATGTTATTAATTCAAAAAATATTATTTACTTTATTGAAAAATGACTTCATAAATAAAAATTATTTGTTGTAAAACACTTTTTAGTGCCCAATATTTTATGAGTCTTGGATGACCTAAAACTTAAATACTACTTACAGCATGCTTCGGAGAAAGTTTCAAGAAATTTTATAAATAATGTAAGTTTATTGTTTCTTTAGTTTAAAACAATTTTGATTGGTGAACCAAGTAAATACTGAACTTTTTAACTAATGAGCTTATACAGTTTTGTACAAACCACGAAAATAAGTCTGTAATAAACTTGAAGTAAATTTTTTTAACTTCCAACATCTATGCGATGGAGAAATATTACAAATAAAACTCGTTACAATAAAATAAAATTGATATTTTTTTTACGTCTATCATTTTTATATAAGTAGAACTATTAATAATTATCTATCAAACCTAATATTACTTACATTTATAAGAATTGAAAAAAGGAGAAGCCATAAATCCAAGAATAAATAATTTAACAAAAGGCTTTTATGAAAACATTCGACCCACTTGAATGCTGCAAAATTTTTTTTTATTGACTTCAACAAAGGAAGAAATTGAAAATAATGAGTTGTCTCAAACAAACTTCACCATAGAAAGAATATTGAATTGCAGGGAACACAAAGCTCGGCGTGGGAAAAAAGAAAAATCATGAAAGTAGGAAGAAAAATTGATATGCGTGCGCGGCTGCAGTCTTGCGCCTACACAACTCCGAAAACTCATTAAATATCGGTTCCGGGTAAAATCTACCTCCCCAACCCACACATGATAAAGCCCCTACAAGATGGAAAAATAATTTGTCTTGCTGAAAGTTCGACCGCGCGGGGATAAAGTTACCTTCTCACGGAAGATTTTTTTCTCCCACGACTAATTTCGCTTCGAAACGTTTTTGCTCTCTATCTCGTCCCTCTTGCAGTTTATGCATCAATGCTTTAATAATGATTATCGATCGGATAGTTTATCCGCATTTGGCGCTCTTTTTTTTGTTGTTATCGCTGGAGTCACGCAGCGTTAGAATAATTAATTTTTTACGCATGAAGTAAATTTGGGATTTTTATATTGTTTTATGCTCGCTTCTAGCTACTTTCTTTATGTGCATTTAAATATAATGGGCTTATATTTCATGATACTCGAGGGTAGTTTTATAAATGGTTTTTTTGTTAGGGATGTAAAAAGCTTTCTGTAATAGTTATGTTCGTAGTTTATAATGTTTGTTTTATACTGTTTTATATTATGAGTTTTTAGCAGATTTATTAAGGGTATATACTTAAGAATATTTATAACAAGGTAGTTGAATTTTGAAAAAAAACAAATATCTAGCAGTAATTTATTTCATCACATTTTTAAAAAATTAGGATAAAATGTTTATCTCAAAGGTTGAAAACTTTTCAAGCAACTGCATTGAATTGACCAGTTTAGTTTAAATAAAAGGTTGTCACGGCAATAAACTTTAATTTTTTTTTTTAATTTTACTTCTTAAATATCAAATTATAAAATTAAATTTATACTTTATAATAAAAAATGCAATATTTTAATGATAAATTTAATTAAGACTTTTTTCAAGAGCTTTTGCTGACTAAAAAATTCACTTAATAACATGAACAATAATTTATTTTTAATAAAATTTTCATTTCCTTAAACCATTATAAAAATGTTTCCTTAAATTAAAAATTTCTTTAAAAATTACATGCGCTTTTAAGTTTAATTAATTTTTTTATCTTTTGGATTTCCCAGCCATAAGAAAATGCGACGCAAAAATTATTTTGCATGTTAAAAAAGCTCTAGATTAAATTGCTTGATAAGACTTGCAATTACGCAGGAAATTTTATTGCTCACTTACATAATTGTTACAATTTAATGAAAAATTGTGCAAACAACGTAAGTTGTGACCATGAATAAATATAAAGGTCTCATCCTCCTCCTTTTTTTTTTTTTAATTTAAATTCCAACCACCATTCTTATTCATTAAAACACACTTTTTATCGATTTAAAAAATCCACTATTTTCTTTTATCTAATTGACTTACAAATGCGAATAAAACTTTTTACACTGCAGCTTTTATCGACAATTTAAAAAAAATACTACCCAACCTGGATTGGTTTTTATATTTATTCCCCTGAAATAATCAGAAATAATCCAAGAGAAAATAAAAGAAGGAATAAATTTAAGTACGGGGAATAAAAATCACACCGTTTAAGAGCAAAAATATTATGGCCATTAAAGCCCCGGAGGGATGACAATCCTCTTAGATTCAATAAACGCTCTTTCGCACTTCCAATATCAAACTCTTCGCGCGGTAGGTAGAAGGAATTTTTCAAAGTAAGTCACTTTTCTCGTTAGCTCGAGCGACACGACGCGACGACGTGGGGGCAAAAAATAACAAACCCGCTGCGCTGGCTCGTCACTGAAAGAATCATAAAAGTGCTGCCACAGCCGCAACAGCACTCGTCCATCATTTTCTCATAAGCGAGGTATAAAATCACCCCCCCCCCCTGCCCCCTACCAAAACGGGAGGGCGCAGGTTGAGAGACGTGAAAAAAAGCCGTCGTTCAATTCCCATTAATACGCGGGGGTGAGAAGAGAGGGAGTAGCAATTAATGTAAAAAAGCGTTAAGTGGGAGGAACAAAAACACCTGATGTTTGGTTTACAATACTCGACGTGCAATTAACGTGCAATCATAATATTTAATTACGATTTCGTGAGCGTGCTTTTCAAAGTTAAAAAATTTGTTCAGCCTTTGGTGAATTTTTAAAATAGGAATATTATGGCGTGATAAAATTAAAAAAAATTGACTCTTTATCTCGGAAAATAAGAAATCATACATTCAGCTAATAGTCAATACTTAATTCTTGAAAAAATATTTGTCGTGATCTTACATTATACACATCTATTTTGTAACTAAGCTACTCAATCTAAACAATCTTAGTCAATATACATAGAGTTGAAGTAAGGGTTTAGCAACAATTGAAACTTTTGAAAAAAATTTTCTGATTAAAAAAAAATTAAAATTGAGACTAATTAATTGAGTTCTAGGTTTATTTGAAAGTTGCTTACATTTCTTTTGCGTTAAGAGGAAGTCAGGCGAGGAATTTTTGAATTTTGATAAAAAAAATAGTTACAATAGGATAAAAAAAAATTTTATGGGTACAATAAAAAAATAAAATTCATTAATTTTTTTAAGTTATAAATTTTATTACTTCTCGAATTTTTACAATTGATCACTGTTTTTTAAGTGGATAATTACCAGTAAATTTGAATAAAATAAAAAATTCTAAACGTATATTATAAAGTAAAACAAGCAAAGTCATGAGTTTCTAATTATTGCTGAAAAATAAATCCTTATTTTTCATTAAATTTTGATGATATTCTTTTTCGTCGTATGCGACTAGTAAAAACAAGAAAAGTAGTAAAACATATAAAACACAACCAGCATTGAAAGTACGTGCATCGATTTCATCAGTAAAGAAAGTTACATTCTTTCGAGATGATGAATCTTCAAAAAAGAAGATTTTTGCTAACTTTCTTATTATAACATCAGGTAAAATATATCCAAATATTAAGTATAAATATGAAATCTGGTTTTCAAAGTTTCTTCGATATTCCACAGCTTCATTCCAAATTCCATTTAAAGTTTTTTCGAAAGTCGGAAAGTTTGTTAAATTTGCTTTAAACCACGCTGCAAGCTCTTTGTTTTTCGTAAGATGTGATAATTCTGTAACATGTATTGACCCTTTAATAATGGAGAGAAATGAATGTCTGCCATAAAATCTAGTCCTGGCCATATTAAGAACTTCAGTATTGCAAATATCAAAGCAATTCTGAATGTTTAAATTTTGTTGAATCAAAGCCAAATCATTTTCCGAGATAAAATTGTTTTCCAAGCTGAACTTTAACAACTCTGCAATCATCAAAGCTATAGAATACCGGTCAAAATTTGAATTTCTGTTGACATAAAGACGCACGAGTTGGTAAAAAGGAGTATCGCCATTATTATCTTCTACTCTTATGTTAGCTCTTTTATGTATCAATAAACTAATTATTTCTAGATTGTTCCATCTACAAGCTTCGTGCTGTAGTGTTCTACCATTCTCATCTGCAGAATTCACATCAGCGCCCTCAGACAGAAGCAACTCGATAAGTTCTGCATCTTCGGAATCAGAATTTTCATGGGTCAGTTGAAATAGTAGTGATCGTCCCGAATTGTCCTTTTGGTTGACGTCAGCTCCTTTCTGAATTAAGTATGAAACTAGCCAAATATTTTTTATCAAAATCGCATGATGAAGTGGAGAGTGACCTTCGTTATCAGGTTCGTCAATTGAAACTCCCCATTCCAATAAGATATCAGCAATTTGACTAGCAGTCTGATTGTAAAACCAATCATCATCCATAAACACGTGCAGTAAATTTTTTCCCATTTCATTCAAAATTTTTGAATTCAACCCGTACTGCAAAAGTAGAGTCAGCATTCTTTTACGAGTATCAATGTCCTCTTGACTCAAAATAAATGTAAGCTATGTTTTACCATCAAATTTCGCTCCATTTTTCAACAACTATTCCGATAATCTTATATTGTTTTTTGAGATAACTTGGTTGAGATATTTTTCCAAACCTGCGTCATCAAAAGATTTGACTATTGGGGGGTATAGTCGAAAAGAAGCTCCATAATTTCCGTATTATTTGAACTTACGGCTTCTGACAATAATAAACACACTTCAAGTCACTATCTACAAGAGAAACTGCTTCATGATTTTCACCAAAGATTTTACGAATTGTTTTTATTCGTACATTATTCGATTTGATTGCTTTCCGAAGCTCTTCAATGGGGTTCATTTTTTGCTTTGACAAAAATTAATAGTAACTTTTTGTATCTAAACTGCTACACTGAAATGTATGCTCTAACTTGCAATGAAAGAAGTTGACTAAATTATAGTAAGATCTTTTGGATGAGGAACACACCCTATGGAACGAAAAAGAATGTCTTCCCAAACTTTCTAGTTCTGAAAATTTATAGTTTACTGATCTGTCCCTTCTCTTCCTCTGGTTTCGAAACCTTTTCATTCTGCACACTTACTTTTAGGTACATACGATAGGGTATGAGTTCCAATTTTTTTAAAGTTGTCTAAAAACCATAAAAATTTTTTAAAAAATATAAAAGCTACTTGCAAACTGTTGAGAACTGTCTCATTCAGAAGAATTATAGGTGGCTTTTTCAATTGTTTACATGAGAAAACAACACTCTAAGTTTCGTTAAGATCTGTACTTCAAATGTCTGGTCATTTCCTTGTAAAATCGATTTAAATTGAAAGAACAAAATTTTATTAAGAGTTCATGCGAAATCTTAACAGCTTAAATTTATCTCAGTATTTGGATAACATTAAAATAAATTCAGTACTTAGAGAGTTTACAAAACCTACCTTTTTGAAAACATCTAAATATTTTTAATAAATAAACATTGAAATGACGAGTACAGGTTAATAATTATCCAATGAGAGTTCTGAATTATCAAAAAACAATCACCTGACTGAAAAAACGTTTTTACACGCATCTATATAGAAAAAAAATCTTTTCCGCCTTGAGAGGTTTCGAATTATGATTCGTAAATTAATTTTTTATTACACGAGCCCCACGAGTGGCCGAATGCGGGATTGGGGGTCGGGGGAGGTCGGGAAGAGGGGAAAAATACCGCTTTGCAGCCCCTCAACTCCAAATAACCCGCTCTCGCCTCGCGCGCGAGCTTGGCTCAAATATGCATGAGCAATGATATTACTTTGCACGTATCTGCCCCAAATTCTGCCGCAATGCTGCTGTATGTGAAATTTGAACAAGATTTTTACGATAAATATTTATCACCGTCTTACACCCGAGAAAATACTATTTTTCAAGGTACATGAGGAAATAAAAATTCAGGCTGCAACTACTGCTCGCTTACTTTTTTCTTTTATTTTTTCTTTTCAGGGAAGTTTTTCCGAGATTAATTTAAGAAAAACATAAACACAGATATAATTTATCTTTGGTCGTACGGTTTCTCCAATAATCAAATTATTAAAAAAAAAAAAAAAAAAAAAATTAACGGTGATTGTTTATCAGGGCAGGGTAATAATCCGGAGTCTGAAGATTCGACTTTTTGGCTCTTACATCATTCTCTAGATAAAATTTTTTTTTTATTTCTCACAAAAATAAAATGCCAACTTCAAATTCTACTGGATGATTGAGTAGTTACTTAATTTTGTAAAAAATTTAATCATCAGAGTAAAATACTAATAAAAATGTACAAATTTTTTTTTTTCAAATTTTATCAATTAATTCACAAAAAAAATTAATTATCAACTTGGTAAAAATTAATGTTAAACTTTAGGTAAATAAAATAAACAACGAAATCTTCTGTTATAGTTTAAAAATTCCTTTTTAAACTGTAACAAGTATATTTTATTTTCCTAAAATTATAGCTACCGTGAAAAATCAATGATATGACCAAACTAGAAGTCAAAATCAATCAAGTGATTGATTAAGTTAAGCAAAGTTCCTAATAAATTACTAAGAGACTGATGTATATAAACAACTGAAAGTGAAAGAAAAATAACGGACATATTTTTACACACGACTATTCAGGAAAAAGTAGTTCGACCTACACATCTTTGGCAATCCTTCGGCTTGACGGAGAGTCGCATCTATTGACTCCCAAAACTCTTTGCTGAATCTCAAGGATCAGGATCGGGGTGACGTCACCGGTAAGCCGAGTTCGATTAGGGAATCATATAACCGGGATGTACCTACTTATTCTAAAGAAATGTTTCCAAAAATTTTCATTAATTTCGGGTAAATGTAAAAAATTTTAATTTAAAAAAAAATAAAAAATTTGAACTAAATGCCGTGTTTGAGAAATAAAATTAGCATTCCGATTAAAAAATTTCAAGGTAATTACATATAACAAATAAAATTTGTATGTGACGAAATATGTAATTATAAATTATCTCAATATTACATAAATAAAAAAAAACCTGTCCAAAAATCACAGAGAATTTCGAAAAAAGGGTATTTGATGAATTATTTCATTATTAATGTTTTGAATTTAATACAATTTAGTTAATTTTTTTATTGTAATAAAAATAAAATTAAAATTTTTTATTGGTTTATTTTTATAAATGAGATCGATTTGATTTATTAACATGTTTGAAAAACATCGCTATGACCTAACGCGATTTTATATAAATTTTAATCTATAACTAAATTAATACTATAAGTACACTGTATATACATTTTTTTTATTTACAAAGGTAGAAAGCTAAAAAATTTTTTTGATTAATCACTACGTGATTATTTTCTCCGAACGGTTCTTTCTTGACAACCACAAATAAGGAGTGACCGATCGACGTCAACCTCATAAGGTTTTAGGACACTTTTGGATAGGAAGTTCCCATAGTATATGGTAACTGGAATAATAAATTACTCATGTTATACTTGAAGAATGAAAATAAATTAAGTTTCAAAGTGTAGCAAGTACCAATTCAGATAATAAAAATGGTTTAATATACTAAAGAGTATTAACAGATTTTCGTACTTTCCGGTAGTTAAACATCAAAATTTACTTCAAACATTTCGTATCTTTTTTAAGTATAAGATAGACTTAATTTTTTTATGAATGTTGTTGAAGAAATCATAATTTGTTAGTAAAGTATTAGTTTGTTTATTCACTGATTCTGTACTGGCAAATTTTCTTATAATAGTGTACAATAATGGAGCATTTATCTTAAAATCTTATTAAAATAAATTTAAAATTATTTTCAAGTTGAGATCACATACCAAACATCATTAAAGTATAAATTAATTTAAATTTTCTTACAAATGTAATATTTTGATATTAAAAAATATAATTATTTTAATTTTTTAAATACAAAAATCTCATTTTTTTTAAAATTTATATAATGAACAGTTATTATTTACAATTTTATCATTTCAAAATAATTTTTGTTAAATATTTACAGACGCACTACGGCGGATATTTTATTAAATAATTAGTTTAAAAAAAGCTGGTTAGGTCCTTTGACTCAGTACTTAATTTTATATAATATATTAGTACCTTGGGTTTGGTTGTTGCTTTGCCGCTGCTACATTTACAGAACAATTTCTCTTTAGTTCCTGTTTTCTTTTAAATTCTTCTTGCATCTCTTTTTGTTTTCTTTTACGTTCTAATCTCGCCTCTTCCTCAGTTGGCACTGGAATTTTTTTTTAATTTTAAAGAAGAATTTACTTAAACATTTTATTAATGCTATGAAACTTTAAAAAACATTACCTGTATAGATTAACTGTTTTTGTGGTGTAGCTTTATCACCCAGTTTGCCATTGGAATCCACCTTATCAGCTGCTCAAAAATAAATGATAAATATATTAAGTGCCAACTAAATTTTGAGAATATTAAAAAAAATTTTTTAATTTAACCTTGAACACAATTTTCTGTTGGGCCATCTAATTTAAATTCCTTTTTGTTAGAATCATGGGAACTTGATTTAATAGCCTCCAAAACTTTCTTATCTAAGAAACAAAAACATTTAAATTTAATTATTAGAATTTAAAAGTAATTTTCAGTTTTTGAGGAATTTATGTCTGTTACCAGTCAATGAACTTGATTTTAAATTATTAACTTTGACTTCTTTATGTATATTATTCACTCCGTTAGAATTTTGTTCTTTAGATATTATTTGATCCATGTCAACAGTATCCATAAGAGCATCAGTTTGAGATAAAGGCAGTGATTCAAAAGGGTCAAATGCTGAAAAAAATTTTGTAAATTAATATTGTTTAGAAATTTTTCATTAATTTATGTATTACCAATTTGATTCGCTACAACAGAGCTATTTTCTTTTTTAACAGGGACCTCGCTTGAAGTAGATTCTACAATGTCAGGAGCTTGAGCAATATTAGTTGGATTGCTTATTTTTTTTACACTTTGAATTGTTGCAGTTGTAGGATTTTCTTTTTTTGGAGTTGGTTTGTTTAATATGGATTCAATGTTTTGACAACTTTTAATATTGTTTGGCAAATCATTAATTTTATTTACAATATTAACTCCAAAACACATCAATGTTTTTTTAAAAGCATCATGATAAGAATTCTAGAAATAAATAAAAATTAATAACTTTTATTAACAGATATCATTATTTAAAGCATAATCTTACCAATCTTGTTTTTTGAATAGCTGAACCTTTAGATGATCCTTCGGCACAGCTGTATCCGAGGCTTTCATGAAAATTACCACTGTTTAATTGAATTTTAACAACACAAGCACATCCTGCACGATATGAACCAGCAACGGTATCAATAAAATCTAAAAAATAATTACAAAAATTTAACTGTTTTCAAATAAAATAATTTTTAAAGTTTAATTATATTTAAGTCTTACCTAGAGTTTGAGAAGTGATTGCATGACTCCAATTTCCTTTGCCAAATACTTGATCAGCAATTGTAACTAACTGCGATTGAGAGTTTGCTACAGAGTTATCAGTAGCATTATTAGGTGAAATTTTGGCTAGTTCACTTTTGGAACTAGGCTAAAAGAAGAAAGAAATTAAATCAACTCTATTATTAGAATGTTTTTAAAAGATTTTCGTTTAAACTTTTTGTACACATTTTTTCAGTAAGATAACTTAATCATTCTTTGAAAAAAATTCTCATACTCACAAACTTTATACAACTCATTGCAGAGCTTTTTTTATTTATTCATTAATAAAATATTACTCAGGTCTCAGTGTAACTGTGTAAACAACAACCTTTGATTGACATAACCTTTGATAACACGAGTTCGTGCGCGCGACACTCAGCAATACTTCCCCACTTCCCCCGCCACCTGCAGGCTGCAGGCTGCACGCATGACGCAGTAGCCAGTCTGCCAAGTGCCAGTAGACCTCGTCGATTTTTATTAAATGCGTGCTGTATTTTTATTTTTTAGTTTTTTTTTTAAATCAACAAATTTTTAAAGAATATAATTTTTTTCTATTTAAAAATCAAGTATTCAGATTTATAACAATTTAAACAAAAATAGTTTTAAATCTAGCGCGTAAACCGCGTTGAGAAAAACTGAGGGTTGGTACTTACTTTGTACCAACATGAAAAATTAATTTCCAAACAAAAACACACGTGTTTATGTTCGTCTTTCGCACCACACGTGCGATTGCGGCTGATATCAAATATTTATTTTTTATAAATAGTAAATCATAATTTATTTAGAATTAATAAAATATTCTTAGCCATAAATAATTATGCCTGTAATTGAACGTGTCGTGTAAGTTTTAATACGTTATTATCGTTTAATTAAACATAACCTAGTAAAAATTTCATTTAAAAATTTTTTTCAGTAAACCATCAACTCACAGAGGTAAAAAAGCTATTTTAGCTAGAGAACCTAAAATTGTTGAAGATGCAAAACAGATATTATTCATCAAAGGAACAAAAACCAATCCTGTACTATTAAGTTGTCTACAAGATTTGGTAGGCACTTTAAAAAATTTTAATAGTTTCATTGGGTTTCGATGAAAAATCATTAAGTTTTCATAAATGTATTTATTTATATTTTAATCCACAGCAAAAGTTAAAGAAACCAGATGGACAAATGCTCCAAAAAAGAAATGAAGTTCATCCATTTGAAGATCCAACACCTATAGAAAATTTTGGCAGAAAAAAGAATGCTTCCCTTTTTGTTATGGTAAATAACAGTAAAAAGCGACCTAACAATGTTACTCTTGGTCGTTTGTTTGAGCATACTATAATGGATATTGTAGAATTTGGTCTTGAAAATTATGTTAGCTTAAATAAAATTAGAGAGATGAAAAAAGAAAAATTAGCAAAGAGATTGATGGAAGAAAAAAAGAAGGGGACAAGCAGAGAAGAAATAGAGAAGTTTGAAAAAGAAGAAAAAAAGAAGATGGAGGATGTTTCTAATGCATTAAAACCAATGCTAGTCTTCCAGGGAGAACAGTTTGAAAATAATCATGAATTTGGTAGAATAAAAAACTTATTAGTTGATATGTTTCAAAGAGAAACTGTTGGTCAAATAAGGTTACAAGGACTAGAACATGTTTTAAGTTTTACAGCCCATGAAAATTGTGTACTTGTCAGAAGTTATAAGTAAGTTTTCACAAAATAGTGTCAAATAATTTATTTCATATTTAACCATAAACTTTATTTTGTAGAGTTGCTCTCAAAAAATCAGGTACAAGAATACCAAAAATTGAATTGGTAGAAATGGGACCTAATATGGATCTTAGGATAAGAAGAACAAAACTTGCTACCGATGATCTCTTCAAACAGGCTTGCAAGAAACCCAAAGAGTTAAAGGTAATGATGAAAAAATTTTTGAATTGTATTTTTTTTTAATTAAGTTTAAGAGGACCAGCAAAAGTAATCTGTTGCTCCTTATGTAAAACAATAAAAGACTAGATTGTATAATCTAGTTAATCAGGTATAAGTCTTTTGTATGAATAATCAAGTCAGTTTCAAAATTTTTTCTTGAATAATTGTGTAATATATTTGTATAGTACATTTTTTTAAAAATAACTATTTGTAGATTACAATAATTTTTTAACAGGTTTATTAAAGGTTTAAGATTAGATTTTTTTTTTTTTTTTTTTTTTTACTGACACTAATATATTTTTTTCTGAAAATTTATATCACCTCATATCCTACTTATATTTTTGCTAATTTCACATGTAAAATTTTTTTTTTTTTTTTACCAGGTCAAAAAGAAGAAAAATATACAAGAAGATGGTTTGGCTAATATTCTTGGAAGAATACATGTTGGAAAACAAAAGTTGCACACTATCCAAACAAGGAAAATGAAAGGGCTAAAGAAAACTATGGCTGAAAGAAAACAAGAAAAAAGAAAAAATTTAGAGACAGAAGAGGATCATTCAAAAAAACAAAAAGTTTCTGATGAGAATGTTGACTAAAATATATAATATTTATATTTTTTCTCTTAGTTAATAAATTTTATTTACATTTATATTACAATAAAAAAAAAAAATTTCAAATTATTTTCCTCTTGCAGTCCACGAGCTTTTGCCACCACTTACATCCTGCAAAAAAAGTTTGTTTATTACTTAAAAAACTAAAGTTTTCCTTATGAGAAATTTATTTGTTTACCCTTATGTCAATTCCCACTTCAGATAAATTTTTTCTCACATTATCACAGGCCTTTAGTAATTCAATATCTTTAGCTTTAGTTTCTAAAGCCCTATTTCTTACATAAGTTCTGAAATCAACTAAAATTTCTATAAAATTAGCAGCATCATCTTTTTTCTGAGCTGCTACATCTTTTGATACTCCTAGTTTTGAAAATAATGACTGCAAATAATTTGAAACCGCGACAATACTTTTTATATTTCTTGTCTCAGTCATTTTCTATTAAAAAAAAAAAAAAAAAATTATTTAGTTTAATCAAGTTAACTTGAGTGGAACATTTAAAATCTAAATAAATTTTTAAAACCTTGTTCTCATTTTGGATCATTTTGTTGCCAACTGCTATCAGTTTTGTTACAGCGTGCATAGCCTTTGGAGTATTAAAGTCATCTTCAAATGCAGAAATCACATTGCTTTTTGTTTTTTCTAAACACTTAAATATTTAATGATATTTAATAAATGATGCAGTCAAAAGTATTAGATTTATATAAAAAAAATTACATCAAGTAATTCAGCTTCATCTATACTGCCATCTCTTTTACCAGAAACTAAATCTTCACAATCACTTAAGAAAAATTCAATTTTATTTAACATGGTTTTTGCGTTTTTCACCATTTCTTCAGAAAATACAATATCTGGAAATAATTTATTTTATAATTAACCAAAACTCAAATAATAAGTTATATAGTTAATTTAGAGAATTACTGTTTCTGTAGTGACTAAAAAGACAAAATATTCTAAATTCATTTGCTGACAGAGTTTTCAATAAATCAGGTATACTAATTGTATTTTGTAAACTTTTTGACATTTTTGCATGACCCGGTAAATGTAAATGTCCTGTATGTAGCCAGTAATTAATCCATTGATCAGTATTATGATAACAGCATGATTGAGCCTCTTCATTTTCATGATGCGGAAATGCTAAGTCAACTCCTCCACTGTGAATGTCTATATTACTTCCTAACATTGCACTAAAAAAATGTTTAACTCTAATTAATTAAAAATTTACAATTAGGTTTAGTACAGTGCAAAAGTACAGGTTCTTTTACCTAGCAATTGTACTGCATTCTATATGCCACCCTGGTCGACCTTTGCCCCAAGGGCTTTCCCAATATGGTTCATTTTCCTTTGCTGCTTTCCATAATGCAAAATCTAATGATGATTTTTTATCAGGATGAGATTCTTCTTCTTGTGGAAGATCCAGTTTTCCATAATTTGGATACTTTGAAACATCAAAATAAACAGAACCTAACAAATAACATATGATTAGAAAAAATTTTAACATTTTTTCAGTGCACAATATTAAATTTACCATCTTTGGCAATGTATCCTGAATTATTATCTATAATTTTTTGAATAAATGCAATGATTTGTGGTATGTAGTCTGTAACTTTGCAAGTAATATAAGGCCGTAAGACATGGAGAGAATCCATGTCTGAAAAAAATTCTAATTCATACTGTTTAGTAAGACTTTTCCAGCTTTGACCAGAATCATTTGCTCTTTTGATTATTTTGTCATCTATATCTGTCAGTCCCATAACTAAAGCAACATTTATATCAAAAAATTCGGTTAAAATTCGCCGTAAAATATCAAATTTTACATAAGTACTGAAAAAAAAAAAAAAAAATTATAGTTGAAAGTAATTTTAATTTATTTTAAGACTTATGATGTAAACAATTACCATGCATGCCCAATGTGACAAGAGTCATAGATTGTTGGTCCACACATATACCAAGTAAGCACATTATTTTTTACTATTAAAGGAGTTCTACGTTTTACTATTGGATTATATACAACAATATTAGTTTTATTTCCAGTCGGAGTTATCCACGGAAAATTCTTTCGTACTATAACTTGTTCTCCAGTGTGAGTAAATCTTTTCACAGTACGTAACATCTTAGTTAAAGTCATGATTGCAATTAATTTTTTATTATAACAGTGTTAAAGCAGTAAAAAATAAAGTATATTTCAATTTTTATTAAAAAATAGTAACAGTAAAATTAAAAAAATCTAACAATTAACCTCCAATGATAAATTGGAGCCATCATACGCGATAACCGGCGAAAATGTAAACATACCTACAGTGCATGCTGTGCACTGTGCAGAGTGCAGACGCAAAAATCAACAGCTGTTTTTAAGGCAAGCGCGCCCTACAATATCAATAATTAAATGTTATTGATCTCAAATATCAAGTTAGCCTAATAATTTGGTAAATTGATAGTTGCAGTTAATACATGTGATTTAATCAAAATCCAAACGTTTTATTTCAATGTTTATATTTTGATTCATAGAATAAAGCTCCGAAAAAGTAACTAATATGAATTACAGGACAACTGTTAAGGTTGATCAGAATTTTTTCAACGGCATGCTTGAATTTATATTTTTAAGCTAATTAGAGTAATTCTTGTATTTAAATAATTAAAACAAACAATATTATCTATTGTACCCTATATTCAGTACTACAATATATACGAATTTAGTTTTACCTAGCTACAAAGCTTTTATACAAATTAAAATTTAAATCATTTTTGTAGCAAAGATAGTATTTATTGTTATTATTTAACACATGATTAAGTAGGTAGAGAAAAAAACTTGTATAAATATTTAAAATAAATAAACGTTGATTGTGCGCAAAAGCGCCACTGTTGCGGCCCTTCTTCCACAAAGCTCTCTCGCAGCACAATTCCCCTCTTCTCCCAGAATTCTCTCTGCCCACCTACAGACTACAGTACGTTTCTACATCTAACAAAACAGGCATAACCTTCAAAGTTTGGGGGCGAGGGTGTGGAAAAAGGAAGAAAAAGAAAACACATTGTGCACTTCGACCGAGCTGAGCGTCGTCATCCTGAAGTTAACTCTCCTGTCCGACCACGTTTCGTGCTGCAGCCTGCAGATAACCGTCCGTTTATAATTACTACTTTTTTTTCGCGTGTTTACTCAGCCCTCCTCGCCGCCGCCGCCACCGCTGCTGTGTTTATTTGTTTATTTTTTTTCCCACGCATCAACGGCAAGAAAAAAATGGTCCTGTGTAATATAGAATGTGTGCAAAAAATTTCGCAATACTTGGACGTTTCGCCCGGAAAGCTGTATGTCTCCGAAAACAACGTAAGTAAATACATGCCATTGCAAATATCAAACCTGCATCGACCGACCCTTCCTTCTTGTGCAGCGGAATTTTACAGGGTAGGGCTGATGACTTTTGCCTCGCAACTACCGTTTTTGACACCATGTTTGATCTTGCAAAATTTACTCGTGGGTTTTTTATTTTTTCATTTTTAATTTCTCATTGATTTATCTTTAGTGTTTAAGAACGAAACAAAAAAAAATGTATAGTTGTGGATTTATCGGCATCGTGTTTCTCAAACGGATCGTGTTAAAACGTCGAAGAGTAGTTCATCAAAAATAGATAATAAAATCAATGTACACGGTAGTTCTAAAGCTTTCTTTCAGTTTAAAAACTTAAAAATAAAATTAATGCAATTTTTTTGATGTTATCAATTATAAAAATAGTGGTAAAATTTCAAATTAGCCAATATGTAAAATACTTTCTTGCAACTACAATCAGAAAAAATCTTTCAAAAGCTTTATCATTTAAGTTAAAATTAACCTATTTTAAATTTATTTTGTTATTTTCAGACGGTAGCTGCAGAAAATTTAGAAAAGAATCAAAGCACTGAAGGATTCAGTACAATTGTTCAAACTTTAGTAAAAAATTCTAAATATCCTGCCATTTTGGGTGATGATGCTGTCACGCAAGCTCTTGCTCGCCAGTGGCTTGAGTATGCTGTCCTGTGTGTTAACTATGCAGATAATGCAACCAATGAAAAAAGAGTTCTTAAGGTACTTGTTAATTTTAAAATGATTGACTTTAAAAAAGTAAGATTCTAACAAATAATTAAACTGTAATTTCAGGAACTCAACTCTGTGTTAAAATTGAACACTTATGTTTCTGGAACAAAAAAAACCATTGCAGATGCCACACTGTATTATGCCATTCATGATATTATGGTAGAGTATTTTAAAATGATATGTATTTTCTTAATAATTGAAAATCCTAATATTATGATTTTCTTCTGCAGCTAAGACTGACACCCCAAGAAAAAGCAGAACATGTCCATGTCTCAAGATGGTTTGACAACCTGCAGCAAGATGATAAGCTTAGGCAAACAATGGACATAGTGAACTTCAACATGATGCATTTGTACTTGTAATAAGTTAGTTTAGTTTGTGCATTTAATTAACTTGATACAATTGTAAAACCATTGTAAAACACCATGATTATGATCAAGCCAATTTATATATTACATTTACAATTGTCACACAACTAGCAATGAAGCAAAATTGTTAATTACATCTTTAAGATTAATAAAACTTGCATGTATTATTTATTAAACTCGTCTCAATGTCATTAATTCAAATCCTTGCCCCAACTTGGCGCTTCGAGAAATCATCGATCTCTCCGCCAATAATATATCAGATTTTGGAGCAAAAATCAAAATATAACAGGCATGCACTTGTCGTCACGAGATGTCGCGACGAGTGCGTAAAGCTGCACTTTTCTCCAGCCGCGGCCGTCAGTCATAGTAGCGTGGGAGAGAGACAGAGATAGAGAAAAGACCGAAAGATGTCTGCCATATACGGGGCTGTCCGCTGGCGCGGCGCCGCTACTCCACCAGTCCTTGGCCAGCTGCTGTGAGCGAGCGGCGCTCTCTCTCCCGAGTTTGTCGGTGCAGCCAGAAGGGGAAGAGAGTTGAAAACAAATTGTAGAAAAAAAATAAATAAAAATGCTCCCGACGCGAGTAGTGTGACAATAAGAATGACGCAGAGGCGCCTTCCCTGACTCCCGGGGAGGAGTGTCAAAGATTTAAAGGGAGAATTAAGCTTAATGAGTGCACACTGCATTTAACAATAAAAAACTACTGAGTTAGAGATGGCCGACGACTCCAGCGTGCGCGTCGCAGTGCGGTGAGTACAAACTTAAACTTTTTTCTCTGTTTTCTTTTTTTTCTTTTTTTTTTTTTAATTTAACAGCCCTCTTTTGCAAGTACCTAATGCTCTTTGCGTCACGTACTTCTATCTCACTCCTCTCTTTTTTTTGCTTCATCGAATCTATCGACGGCATTTCGGAGCACTTTTTTGGCTTGAGCGCAGTCTATCCTCGTTTTGGTTGTTTGTTGCAGACCTGCTCGATAACCGAACGTTTGAATTCGAACACTTCTCCTTTCTTTTTTTTTTTTTTTTTTCGAGCACTCGAAGAGCAAGTGAATTTAAAAAAAAAAAACAAACGAACGTGCGAGCGGTCTCCATAAGAGTGTTACGCGATTGTAAATAAATGATCGGTTATTGAACCCTCTATTTATATATGAATGCAATTGTTATTTTAAAAATCTTCTTTAGCATTTTGGAGTTCAATAATTTTAAATCAATCTAACAGCGTACTCTGTAGAAACACAGTTTTCTTGTATTTTATTTACAACAGCCATGACTTAATTCTAATTTTCACAGATAAAAACCCACGCTCGGTGCAATTACGTTGGCACAAAGATTTCACAACAATTATTACACTAAAATCGAAGAAAAAAAAAAAAAAAAAAAAAAAAATTACATAACCCCGAAATACTGAAATTCACCGAGCCTATAATAAAGTGACCACATCCGCAAACCAAATCGAGAGTCGTCGGAGCGGCTTTTCCTGCATTTTCTCTAGCTCGGAGCATCAATTTTCGAGGTCGCACCGCGTGGGAGGCTGCTGCTGGGCCCCAAGAAAGTCAATCTTCCGTTCGCTCCTCTTTTTTTTTTTCTCTCCTTTTTTTCCTTTTTCGCAACCGCGGCGCGAACGAGAAAGTTATTGATTGCCCTGGCGCATCATCCGGCGGCGGCCCTTTAATTTGAGGACGAATCTTATCAGCTGACGCGAACGTCGAGCTCGCGTGGGTATCGATTATGTACCGTAAATTTGGAAAGTTAATTTTTATACCTTTACAACGCATTGTTTGAAATGCACTTCTCAAAATAAAAAAAAAAAAGGGGGGAGCGAAACGATTTCACCTCCGAAAAACAATGACCCTGATTCACGGTGCAATTGCACTTCCTAATCCCCGCGCGGGGCTTAGAAAGTTTTACGAGCCCCCCGTGCATTTCGCGGAATCAAGGTCGTTCGACCGAAAAAAAAAATCGTGTGCGCGGGAGGAGCAGGACTTTTTTTTTAATAAGGTAGTGGAAATATAATGTATTACCTGGGTTTCACAACACGCATTTCCGCTCTTGATTTCGAAACTCACGCGCTGGACTCGGGAGAGAGAAAATTTATAATTTAATGTTTTATAAATCAATCGGAATTATGATATAAACGTAAATTAATTTTTTTTTCACCAGCGGCGTTTAATAAAAAGTTGTTGGAGAGTTTTTTTCGAGCTCAGTGGGTCGATAGTGTTTATTAATTATTCAAGGTTAAAAGAAAAATATTTAAGTTGATTGTAGGGTCAAGTTTTTGTTGAAAAAAATTGTTATCGACCGGAAGCGAGTAACAATGATCAATCGTGATCAATATCGTCAATTGGATTCAAAAACTAAAACTCCTAGCATTTCTCTTATAGATCCTGTTTGTCTTTAATCCAATCAAAACAATCCAATGGATTAAAGAGCTGATCAATGAATAAATTTTTACTTTTACTGCTTCACTCTCCAAGTAAAACAAAATTTTTTTAAATACAATTTAGGTAATTAGGTAATTTAAAAAAAATTTTCAGGTTTTACTGAAGTATAAATTAAATTTTTATTTATATTTTTAAACTTTCTTGTACAACTAGTGTTACATCACTATACATTGTTATGAAAAACATATATCGAACTAATTATCTCATTTGTCCAAATCCACTTGCTGTTAGAAATTGAAGCTCTTACCAAATGATGTTATATCATAATGAGAATCTATTCAGAAATATTCCTATCTTATATTATGACACAGCAAGTTTATGTAAAATTCGAGGAAATTTTTTTAAAATTTTAGTTTGTCTTATTATTTTTATGTAGTTTATTTAAATTAAAATATTTAATTCTATTATATTACATCATACTTATTGTTAGTCTTAAAAATTCAAACCTTCTGTTTCATCAAAAAAGAATGTTACTATAAGTTTTTTTTTTATATTTTTTTTTTTTCAAACACATTTACCAAATATTTGTAATTACATATCTAAATTGTTATTTTTAACGTTATATTTAACGTTCTAGTCATTATTAAACTAATTATTCATTAAAACGTCAATCAAATTCTTTTTCTTTTTTTTTTTTTTTTTATTTAAATTACAAAAATAAATGAGATTGTACATCATAATTTTGTTTTAATCATTTAAAAAATAAAATTGAATAGTTTATTTCAAGTACAACTGGTTTTTAGACTGTCAATATTGAAAACTGAAAAAATTCCGTGGTCAGCACTACCAGGACTAAAACCATGTAATTTTCTAGGCTTCCCCCAACCTAATTCTCAAACACAGCTGCTCCTTTTTCTTTAATCGTTCTATTCGCCCAAAAACACCAGCAGGTGTTTTGGCGGTATCTCTTTGAACCTATTGTCTCTCGCGGGGATTTTTTTCTTGTTCAATGTGAGATGATAGAGTATTTTTACGTAACTCGATGCCCCCCTGCAAAAAATTCGCCTCGACTCGTGTGACAGGCAAGACGAACCCGAAGGAAACAAGCTCGGAAACAAGTGTATTATCATTTCGCTAAACATCTTACGTCCGAGTTTGTCGTTTCAATTCACCGCAGCCTATTAGTTTTCGCACCGGCGTGTAAAGTTTTTCAAATTTTCTTGGAAAATAAGCGCGAATTATAAAAAAAAAAGGAGGGGAGAGAGGAGGGGGTGAACGACCGAGTATTGATTTTGACCTGTTTTGAGGCCCAATTAGCATTTAATCTCAATATTGAATCTGCTGTGCCCGTGTGCGATTTATGACGTGACATATCGGAATTACACAATGATGTGTGCATATATTTGCTACTGGGTGTGCTTGCTCTTGATATAGTTTTCTATTTTTAAAAATTTAAACAACCAGCTGGTATCCTTTTTTTTTTAATGTACATTTTCATTTGAAATTTTTTACATAAATATTTTGTGTAAACTGACCGAAATGTAAATATTGTTTCTTTGCCCTGGTATACCTACCAAGTAAATGTTTTATTTAAATAATAAAGTAACGTAAAACTTTTTTTTTTTCTTGAAAATCATTGAACAAATGGAATTGAATTTATATTCATAAAGCCCAATTTGGGTTTCTCATTAATAAAAATTACATACTTTTTCAAAACAAAATAAGATTGACTTTTAATTGTAATTTTTTCTCGATTTTTTTTTGAAGCTTGAAAAAAGTAAGGCAAATAAAAAAGGCATCATCGATTGAAGTATACTCATATTGGCTTCAATTAAGGTCACATTAAAAAAAACTTTCTTTTAATTATACCAACGTTACTTCAATTTTGGGACAGTAATTTATGAAATAAATTTTTTTTTTAATTTGACCAATGAAATTTTTTTTTTAGTCGCCATATAAAATAGTGATACTTGAGTATATCGCAGAAAACCTATATTTTTAAAGTAATTTAAAATTGAATTGCTTATTCATTTTTAGCCAAAATTTAAAAAAGTTAACTAAAAAATGTATTGTTCATGTGACTTGACAAAAAATGTTTTCTTTTTGACTTATAAATTATAAATAGAAAAGAAAATTAAAAAAAAATTCCGACTTTAAATCACAATAATTCATCAACAATAGCTTCAATGGGATAGTTTTTAATTTTGCAAGCAGTTTAAAAGTTTTTTTAAAAATTTTTCATTTTTTAAGATAAGTTGAAGATAGTGACTATTTTATCACCTGCTCACGGTCGCACTTTGTGTTGTTATCTGTAATTGAAAATTAATTCTAATTCCAATACAAACTTTAACTGTTTCTTCACAAAATAAATTTCCCAATCCCGCAGGCATCAAGAAACAAGTCAATCATTTTTCAAAAATTAATTTAAAAAATCATTAAAACTGTCTAGCAATAAACAATATCCTCAAAAGTAAGAATAGTCACATATTTTTCCGTCCGTCAATAAAGCAGTATATATTTTCAGAGCCAATCAATAAACAAAAGTCTCTCGGCAACGTCTCAAGCTCGCTCGCGCTTATCTTCTTTGATCTCGTCTCTCACCGTATCCGCGTGTTTTTTTTTTTTTTCTCTTGTTATTACTTTACCTGGCTCTCCTGGTGCACATTAGCTTGTCGGTGCTGCAGCAGCTTCTCGAGCGCCGTACTTTTTTTTTTAATGAACGCGCTGCCTCTCCCACGCGCGCACCGCCGCATATAATTTCTTTGCTCATTCACGATTTGCACGGGCAGGAAACGAGCGTATCCTTGATAGTTATTGCCATCATCGTTATTATTCGATCGTTCGTACGTACGCACCCGGGCTGGATCCGATTCACTACCGGGGAAAATCGTTGCACCTTTTTTTTTTTTTTTTTTTATTTTTTCTTCCTCTACTAAGGAATTCGAGTGGGTGAATTTTTCTGTTGTTGCGAAACGAGTGTGTACTCATTAGCAGATGCGCTGTGGTTGAATTTTTCAAATTCGCTAAATTACCATTCGATTACAGTTTACTGGCACTTAAATTTTTTAATGGATGTTCGAGTTTGAACATTAACCATAAGTGTTCTTTGACGCGTTAAAATTTTTAATGTTTTATTGAATTATCGATTGAAAATAAAATTAAAAAATTTAAAGTTACTGTCACAACCTTGATCACAACTTTTAAATATTATTGCAAATGAGTAATCCAATTTAAGCCCTAAAAAAAACTTTAACTTTGTTTCATTCGTAGCAGTGTTCACATGAAAAATTGATTCATTTTTCGTGTTCAAATAATCAATTTTTAAATCTTTTGCGCAATTGATTTTTTTTTTTTTTTTTCAACGTTTACTTTTATTTTTATAATTTATTTATCAGTTAAGGTACCTATCAAAATTTTCAATATTAAAAATTAAATTGAACATTCTAAACCGATCACAATGCTCTTAAATTGAAAACATTCTTCGAATCTTTTTTATCATTACATAGAAAGAGATTTTTGAAAATATAATATTCTATAATTTTTATTAACGAATAAGTACTACAGTTTTTAGGTCAATAATGAAAATTTTTACTTGACAATGCGTAAAAATATATTGTTGACTCCAGTAAACAAAAGAATATTTATTGTCGTAATTTATCGGATCTTAAAAGACCGCTATGTGTACAAATATATTATTTATTTACTAAACAACAATAGTAGTTGCAAAAAACTCGCCTTGAATTATTGCCCAAGAGTGTGCAAACCTTTGAACTATTCTTTTTTTTATACTTATTTTATGATGATTTACTACCTGGATTCGTTTGAAATTTTAACAAACTTATCTGCGCATTAGTCATACTATTTTTTTTCTTCCTTTTTTTGTGAGAGCTTTTTACGATAAGATTATGCAGTACTTTTTATTCTTTTTTATCGAACTTACTCTTGTCGAATAAGATAAGAATTTTTATATCACATTAATGATTGAATGATCGTATTGTTAATTTAAACAAAATCCTTGTAAGGTTCAACGCTATAATGGAATTATATTTTTTTATCCAGGTTAATCCTAACAATATACAACGACTAATGATATGAGTTCAAATCAAATCAAAATAAATTAAATAAAATATTATAGTCTTTGATTACGATATGCTTTATTGAAAGTTATTAGTCACGTTAGTAATATTAACGATTCCTGATCAATCAAAATCTGTCAAAATTAAAACTATGAAAATTTAAAATGACCTGTTCAAATTTTCCTAATAAGTCGATTTTGTTGGTTTTGTAATTTTGTAGAAAACACCGAGGAAAAACTTAGGCAATGCTTGAAAGTCAAATCAAGGGCTGAAAAAAAAAAAAAATTTGCTCAAATTTAGAAATGGACAAAAAAACATCATACCAACAAATTTATCAAAGTTTCACTAAGATTTGTCAGACCTTAATTTGGGTCAACTTTATCATTTATGGAATAAAAATTGTATCAATCGTGAACTAAAATAGCTCGCGTACTTGAAGTATATGTCCTATTTTTCAAGTTTGATACCTTGACTAATGTAATTTAACAAGACTTTGATAAACATTGTTAATGAGAGAAATGTGAAATTTACGTACAAAACTTTCCAAAAACAATCGCCATATTCTTCTGATTTTTCATATTTAACAAGTATAGTAGAATTTAGTAAAATTCGTTTCCTCAATCCTGAATCAACTTGATCATTAATAGCATGAAAATTTTATCATTGAGCATAAACTAATTATTTCTTGTAACTGAACTTTCACATTAGCCATATCTGCCCTATTTAAATAAAGTTAGGTACCTTGACTATCGTAAACTGAAGTTAGATTGTTTATGAACAAAACTTTATAAAGCTTTTTCTATCTGTTACATCTCAAATGTTCAAAAACTTGCCTTGAATTATAAACAAAAAATTTATTTTTATTTTCCAGGATTCGTCCGCAGGTCGCACGCGAGGTAATAGACATGTGTCGGATATGCACCCAAGTGCCACCCGGGGAACCCCAGGTGTTCCTCGGTCCAGATAAAGCCTTTACGTACGACTACGTATTCGACACGAACTCGGACCAGAGCTCGATCTACGAGACCTGCGTCGCCAGGCTGATCGAGGGCGCTTTGGACGGTTACAACGCCACTGTATTTGCCTACGGTCAGACAGGGTCCGGAAAGACCTACACCATGGGCACCGGCTTCGAGGTCGAGATCGACGACTCGGTCATTGGCATCATACCCAGGGCGATAAAACACCTCTTCGACGGCATTGCCGAGAAACAAGCGAGGGCCAGAGAACGAGCCCAGCTACCACCAGAGTTCAAGGTTTGTACAATTGTTTCTATAGTCTACATTTTGGTATTTAGATAAATACAACATTCTATGTATAACAGTGAATGTAAATATTTTTTTGATTAGTTTCATGACTACATAAGTTAAATTGTTAATATAATTGAGATTTTTCAAAATTTTCTCTGATTTCAACAACTTAATGTTTATTTATCTTTACAAAATATGTAAAAAAAAAAAAAAGAGAATAAATTTAGATATGTTAAAACCAACCAAAGTAGCTTTGAATTCAAAGGCCAACAATTTGAGTTTCTAACAAATCTACGATTTCATTTTATTTTTTAAAATGCTACTTAATAGCAGTTGCACGCCTACTAAATTAGTATACCTTGTAAAAAGTACATAAATAAATTGCCAATGCTAGAAGGATAAAATAAATTGTCATTCTTATTACAGAAATGTTTATGCCATGTCATAATTCAGGTTGATTTGTAACAACATAAAATTTTTGGACCGTGAAGATAAAAACTTGAACATATTGTGGTTTAAATCAAGTTTTACTACTCACGCAGTCTATTGTTGTTGTTGTCCTCTTCGTGGCTTGAAAAAAAAATACGTGCTTAGATATTTTTGCTTTATACTAGACTCACTCTTTTCACAATCTTTTGTTGCTTTCTGTAAAGCCTCGCGGAAAAGAGTTCATCGACTATTTTAGTAATAATTTATGATAAGCTTTTCTTTCAATATTAAAAATAATTATTTATGTATTTATCAGCACTATAAGTTCTTGAAAAAATATTGAATTAAAAACTTTTTTTTTTTAAACATTAATAATTTTTTTTATATATATAAACAAAAAATTATTTGTTTGGCTCAAAATTTTTATAGTAACTAGGCACGTGCGCCCTTACATAGGTCTCAATTGTTCACTTGAATAATAAACATTTGCGCCTTTCTAGAAAGCATTTACAAGTATCGATTGAAAAAAATAGGCTTTACTTCAGTTCGGGCTTCAGTTCTTTTTACAAGAGATATGACCCCTTTTTTTCTTTTTTTTTTTTTTAAAAAAAAAGGAAAAAATGTTTTTCCTTGTCATGTTTCAATTTTCATTGTGTTAATGAAAAGACCTGCTCGGCTTGCGATTCGAAGAAAGCAAGCTCAAGAATTCGAATTTAATTAGGTGCGCTGCGGTCAAAATAAATTAGACTAAAAATATTTTTTCAAGATTAATTAAACTTTTTTTAATTAATTTAGATGGGAGATTTAGAAATGAGTTTAGAAAGGTTGAAAAAAGATTCTTCTAATATTTACACATTTGAATAATTAATCATACATAAAACCAAATTGCATTATAAATGAGGTAGAGTATAGTTGTAAAACCCTGCGTCTATTTTCCTAGAGTAAAAAAAAAAACCTTTTTCAATCTTTTTTTTTACATTTCAACCTTATCCATAACAAAATTATAGCATTTTTTTTCAGTTCTAAAACATGCACTATAATTCATCATTCAAAGCCCAAAATTATCCAGGCATTTATATATTTCTAATTCTTAAAAAAACATAAATCAGCAAACGTACAATTGTTTTTTTCGTACGACAATCAAATCTAAAAAACAATCACGGATGTAAATTAGCCAAGATAAAGATCCATTGCAAAACACTCGGAAGAAAAAAACACTAAAGCAGTAAAAACTTATGACTTTGATCGCGTCGTTTTTCCTTTTGGCGTAGGTGTAACAGTACTTAACGACAGCATTTAATTTCGAATAATACGACCTGCTGCCGGGGCCCGCAGTCCACCGGGAGTCGAAAACCGGTTCCTCCGGAGCCCAGGCAAACTCTACAGAAGTGATACAATTACAATAAGAAAGTCACACTCGCCCACGCAGCAGCAGCTCGAGGAATGCGAAAAATTATCTGATTTTGTTTGGCAATCGCTCGCTCGCGCGGGGATACCCGATAACGAGTGTCGTAATCGATGTCCGTAGCTTCCGTTACACCGCGTAAAAACCATCAACTTGTTTCAATCAATACGTCTTTGTTAATTGTAGTTGGCTGACGCCGCCTGAAACGGAGCCTCGTTTTTGCGAAACCGGCACGTGAGAAGAGGAGAAATTCTTTTTATTCTAAAAAAGAATCGCGTGTCAACCGTACCGATTATATTTCAGTTTATTAATCTCACTGTGTCGTATACGCACGATTAAAAATAAAATCAATTAGCCACTACGAACGAACACAGTGGAGTCTTTTTTTGTACCGATAAACAATTAAATGTACGGAAAGGAATAATGACCATTTTCTGTCGTCGTCCTCAATTTTTAATCGATCACCTTAGGGCGTATTTATGTGTCTAAAAAAAAAAAAAAAGCTAATTGGCCTTTTTTGTTGGTAGGCGTATGTAGTTCTGGACGCAAGGCGTATTTTAGATAATCCTTGTATTTGCTTTTTTCAAATGTGTGCTAAGCAGATACGAATTTTATTGTTCAAAGTCTTATTTAAATGATTGTTTGAAGACAGCCCACGCACTCGAGATGAGTCGCTTCTTTTTTCGCGAGGTTTCTGAAAATTCTAATTTCTCTTGAGAACTGCTCTTGAGAATTCAAGGTGTAAGGCCAAGAATTTCCTGCGTCGATATAATGTCGCAATAACAATTATGAAATGAGTCGGTCGTTAAAACAAAGCTTGCATAATTTTTCGAACGCGACGAGGGGCTTTTATTTTCTGAATTTTTAGAAAGCCGACGCAGTCATTGTGTATTGTACATTATATAGCCAGAAAAAAAATGAATATATTTATTAAACAATAACAATGGATTCGTAGTCGGCAAACTAATGTTACTCTGGATGAATAATAATTTGTTGGCCAAGGTTCGAAAAACACTTTGCATGCGTACTGATCGAATATTAAGTAAATTATTCAAATACACCAAACTAAATTTTCATTGATAAAAGTAATAAATGAATCAGCATAGCACTGGACTGATTATTTTTCAAAATTTTCCCTTTTGAACATTTTTTATTCAATCGGTTTATCATTACTACCTGGAACGTGTAAGTTCAAACAATTACTGTTTGTTGTTAAGTTTCGCTGCTCAATTTTTCTTGTGAATAAGTAGCTTCGCATACTTACCAGTTTTTATATAAGTAAGATTACGGTTATTAAAGTTATGATTCAAGCTTACATTATTTATTTTGGTATAAAAGTATTTCCAATTGGAAAGAATTACCCCAAAATGTTCAATAAATAATTATATTCAATTACATAATGAACTGTCACGGTCTATGATGATTTAACCGACACGTAATTTAAAACCTTTTTTTAAATAATTTTCTAGGTCACGGCCCAGTTTCTCGAGTTGTACAACGAGGACCTAAAAGATCTCTTGGAACCCGGTGGCCCCCGTGGTGGCGCTCGTATCCACGAGGACACCGCTGGCAACATCCATCTGGCCGGTGTGGAGTCCCGTCTCGTCACCTCGCCCCAGGATGCCCTGGACTACCTGCGCATGGGAGCGCTGTCCCGAACCACCGGCTCCACCCAGATGAACACCCAGTCGTCCAGGTCGCACGCCATTTTCACCTTGTACGTCAAGCAGCAGCGATGCATAAAGGTCGAGGATCCGGACGCCGACGTCGACACCTCGAACAACGGCATCGACAGCGAGTTCGAGACCCTGACCGCCAAGTTTCACTTCGTCGATCTCGCCGGCTCCGAGAGGCTCAAGAGGACCGGTGCCACCGGCGATCGTGCCAAAGAGGGAATCTCCATCAACTGCGGACTGGTGAGTTAATTTGTCGTGCGGTGAATCATACGAAATTTCGTAAAATGCCTTTTGTGATTCATCCGGGCTTTTAAAGTGAAATATGGTATTGTTATTTAATGTTTTTTAAAGTTTTACAAAACCGACACAATAGAATAATTGTGTTTAACATTCTACTGGTAACGAGAAAAAGTGAAAAGTCTTAATGTATTGAAGCAGTCCCGTCGTATTATCTACAATATCAACCTCATATTTTGACTTTATCAGAGTTAAAAATTTTTTTACTTTTTTTTATGTATGTACATACTTTCATGCAGCTTACAAAATTTTACACTTAATTTTTATGTTCGTAATTTAGTTAAAACGGAAAAACGTACTTATAAATTATTCATTTTTTTTTCTTTTATTCTTAAAAAGATTCAATTGTATGTTAAATCGAAGTCAATACTGTTAAGGCTTTAACTGATACCAAACTATTATAGTTCAATATTTATTCATATAATTATTGAACTAGATATATCAAACCATTTCTCAATACAATGAATATGAAACCAATACAGCTTCTATCATATTAACAAAAGCCAGAAATTAAGAAAAAACAAGTAAATATATCTTTGAAATTTTTAAATTTAATCAGAATTTTAGCGCATCGTTATCGCTCATAATGACAGAGCTTGTTTGGTTGCATGACTCAACCGTATGTAAAAAATTTTTACCACCTATAGAAAGTTTTGCGATACTATAACCAGCACTTTTAATAAAAAAAAAAAATCACACTCCATAACGAGCCAATAATCGAATTAGCATGTAGACGATTCGATGAAAAATTCATAACGGAAGTTATTAGGTATGCCTCGTAAGCAATCGCGAATTCGGTTAAATCGTTTCCCGCTGATGATACATAGCCGGCATTTTAATAAACGACTCCTCTCTTATTTTTCGCATTCACAGCTTGCACTGGGAAACGTGATTTCGGCACTGGGCGACAAGACCAAGAAGGCCCTGCACGTGCCCTACCGGGACTCGAAGCTCACGAGGCTTCTGCAGGACTCGCTCGGGGGCAACAGCCAGACCGTAATGATAGCCTGCGTGTCGCCGAGCGACCGGGACTTCATGGAAACGCTCAGCACACTCAAGTACGCGAACCGGGCGAGGAACATCAAGAACAAAGTCACGATCAACCAGGACAAAAGCTCGAGGACCATCGCCTCCCTGCGACGGGAAATTCAACAGTTGCAGATGGAACTACTGGAGTATCGGCAGGGTAAGCTAAATTCTTCGAAATTATTACCTAGTTTTAAATCACTAATCATTGGATTTGTTTGTTAAACATAATAAATCATAAGTCATAAATCATTGCAGTCCAATAACTCTATTTTACAAAGTTCGAATTAGAATGTGCTTTATGCAAGACTTATTCAACATATAAAAATTTATTTTGATATGGTCAATAAAATAAACAATTTCATAAATAAGCTGCACATAATTTTACTATGATTTGGAACAAAATCTACTTTTCAAATTTAATTATCTTTAATAACTAGTACAGCTTTTTAATGATTGGCTTACCGGCTTAATCAGCTCTAGTCATGCTAGAATAACTTCTTAGACCTGTGAAAAATTCAAACTACTAATCAATCTAAAATTATTAAATAACACGATAAACTTACATCCAATCATTTGAAACTGACGAAAAGTGGAGTTCAAAAAAATTATTGCTAATTATTTTTGATTACAGGTAAGCGGGTAGTTGGCGAAGACGGAGTTAACGACGCCTGGCACGAGAACCAAATGCTAAACAGCGAGCTTCAGAGTCTGCGTACGCGAGTAAAGGCACTGTCCGAGACGGTCGATGCCCTGACTGCGAAGAACTCACTTCTGCTGGCCGAGAAAGCCGCCGGACAGTGGATGTCGTCTGGGGCCGGAGCCGCGGGCGGCGACGTTACCGGACTCGTTCAGGGCTACCTCCAGGAAATCGAGGAACTCAGGGCGCGGCTACTGGAGGCCGAGGCACTATACCAGCAGCTCAAGAAACGACAAATGCATGTAAGTGCGGAGTTTTCTTTTTTTGATGTATCGGTTGTAGTGACTAATTTGAACTAGTTCCCTGCATAACTTGGAGATGTTAAAAATTAAAGAAATAAAATAAAATAAAATTTATTATTCATAGCAATCGTTTGGAATAGACAGTCAGCTAGAAAATCTACAGGTATAATTTATGTCTGAATACAAAGCACCTCAGTAGAATCAACTTAGTTGATTATAGAATATTTTATTTTTATCAATGTGCAAAATAGAAATCTTTTCATGGATTAAAAAACGTATAAACGCTTTTTATGCCTGAAGAACGGAAAAAGCATTAGTAAAAAAAATAACGCGAACACAAAGAGAGATACTACGTTAAATGCATGTAGTGCAAATAAAGATAAATAGTCATTATGATAGTAATTCGTGATTTAATATCAATTAATGGTTTATGTTCATATGGTTTTTTTTAGTCACGATTCGAAACGATAAAAATATTTGCGTTCTATTTATTTAAATTTTACTAGATTCATTCACGTACAGCTTATCTTAATAGTTTATTTTTTAAATGAATAAAATCAGCTTTGCCTGTTTTAGTTACTTTCATATATGTTGGCTCTAACATCAGGATACTTTTTAATTTCATTTCAATTATATTTAAAAATTTTTTACTTTTGATAAACAGATGAACGCGGCAGGTAGTAATCATTACGGAGACATATCAAACAGTGTTATTCACAACGATTCTTCTTCGCTATTGATGGATGCCAAGAAAGAGTTACAAAAGGAAAAGGCTCTATTGGCTACTCTCAAGAATCAACAATCTCAAAATTCCAACAGTAATAAGGAAGGAGAAGATGGAGAAATGGAAGAAACCGAAAACGGCCAAGAGTCTATGAGCGAAGATGAATCTGACGATGATTCTGATCGAAAAGGTATTTTTTATTTTCTCTTGCAATACGTAATTCTATTTTTTTTTTTTTATTTATTTAAAGCCTACTCAAAACCTATTGGTTTATACAGCTATCACGTAATTCTATTTGATTTGAAAAAAATTTTAATCTATAAAATTTTTTTACTGCAGAAGAGGATGAAGAGGAAGAAGCCATGGGACGAGAGTTGGAAAATCTTACGAGCAACATCGATGTCAAACAACGCCTCATCCAAGAACTCGAATTGTCTCAGAGGAGACTCCAAACTATGAAGCAGCATTACGAAGATAAACTAGCACAGTTACAGCTTCGCATAAAAGACACTCAAGAAGAACGAGACAAAGTGTTAACCTCTCTTCAACTACAGCCTTCGGCACCAACGGAAAAGGTCAAGAAACTCCGCGATGAATACGAGAAGAAACTCTCCGTTATGCAAAAAGAAGTCAAAATGCTACAATCGGCTAAAAAAGAGCATGCGAGGCTTTTAAAGAGTCAATCCCAAAACGAAAGTAGACTGAAAGGTAAATTTATCTTACAAATATTTTTTTATTATCGTTAACTGTTAAAAAAAATTAAAAGAATTATTTTTTACGTAAAAATTTTTTTTTTTTTTTACTTTTTTTTATAATATTTTTTTTAAACATAATTTCTAAATCAAATATCAATTTATTTTTATTGATAAACTAATATCTAATTTTAGGCCTAAGAAACGAGCTTGCTGAGATGAAACGTGCAAAGGTAAAGCTTCTGAACAAAATGCGCGAGGAAGCCCAACGTCACAAAGAAAATGAGCTTAAACGTAATCGAGAAATCGCTCAGCTTCGAAAAGAAAGTCGAAAAAACGCAAACATGATAAGAACATTAGAGGCAGACAAACGTATGAAGGAAGTCGTGCTGAGAAGAAAGCAAGAAGAAGTCACAGCTCTGAGAAGGAGAGACCGAGGTTTGAGTCAGAAAGTAGCGGGTAGGGCGTCAACATCGAAGAAAATAAATCCAAAGGCTTTGAAGCAACGCTGGCAGAGCTTCGAAAGAACCATCACGAAGCAGGCTTTGGCTAAACAGGCAGCCACCGAGACCGAAAGAGAAATGGAGAGATTATTGCAAGAGCGAGAAGAGTTGGGTAGGGATCTTGAAAAACTCAAAAAACACAGGCTCGTCGTGGCGTCAGGCAAAGGAGATACCGTCGATCTTGACGAAGAGATCGACAATGTTACGAGTAAAATTAGTTATTTACAAGTATGCATTACAACATGACAACTTCAATCAATAGTTGAGTAAAGGAGTAATATTTAATCGAAACTTTATCTATTTTACAGGACAGTATATCGGAGTGCCAAAGAGCTATGGTAGAAATGGGCGACGGAGAGGGCGAGGCCGAAAACGATATCGGGGTTGAAGATCTCCTAGGTACCATCAAAACGGTGGACGAGGCTCAATACTTGATGCAACGAATGCTGGCCTTCACGATTGAACAAAGTTACATCGCCGCGCAAAAACAACTCGAAGCTCGTGACATGGAAACCCGGTTGAAACAAGTTGCCCAAGAAAGTGATGTACAACATCAGTTGCTCGAGCACGTGCTGCGTGACAGGGATTTATTATCTCTTACAAATAGTAATAATACTAATAACTCAAATAATACTCCTTATAGTCCCCCAAGTTCGCGTAGCTCGTCTCCAGACAAGTAAGTAAAGATGGACAAAATTTTTTTTTATCACAATAATTGGCGTAATTTAAAACTTGAAATTCACATTTGTTCAAACTTTGCAGCAGCGAAAGTATGACACAAAGTATTGGCGGAGATATCAACCCAAGAAGTATTAAAGTACGTCGAAGGACTACTCAGCCTCAGGAACTCTTGTATGGTGTTACAACTAATACGGAAAATCAAAAGAACGAAGATCAAAATCAAAACCAAAATCACAATCATCCACTGACGAGGGTCCCCAGTGCACCAGGAAGCTTAAAGTTTGTTATTCTTTCAATTATTATTTTTTTTAAACTGTCTCGACTAAGCTTTGCAAATCTACGTTTATATTTTTTCACAAAGTGCAAAATTTGCAATGTCTTCTGTTACATTGCGTCTTTTATTTATCAATCGCACTGAAAAGCACAAAATAAAAAATCTTTAATATTTGTGCTTTAAAAAATTTTTTGTCTTTTCTTACACTTCGCAGTGAAAAGTTTCTTACCACGGCTTAAAATTTTCTTCATTCTCGCTTTCATTCATCGTTCATTTTTTCGTTTCACTAAAAGGTACCCAAAATCATGAAAGCTGCGGGCGCATGGAAGCCGTGGTAGGTTTTTTTGCAAAGGTTTGAAGATCGTAGATATGGGAAAGTTTAGTCGCGGCATAGTCAGTAACAGTAGTTTGATAAATTAAGGAAGGATTGGTATCTTTTTTTTTCTATTTAAACGTAAAAATTGCATGATCTTAGGGGGTTGGTACTCGCGAGGAATCAATTTGGCAGTGGGTTGATCGGTTCTCCGACCCTGAGCCGTCGCGACAGCACGTCTCCTCGGCCCCTGCGAAGAGCTCTACATGCAGGTGGCGGTTCCATGTGAGTGACAATGCTCCAGCTGACTTTGACTTTTTTTTTATTGTTGTATCTGTGTCTTGACATTCTGCACACTGCACTCTTGTTTATCATATTCTCTTATATTCCCTTTTTTAGTTTTTTCTCTCTTTTTTTTTTAATTTTTAGTCGTAGAAGTTGAATAGAATGAGATATATTATGTAATGTGCAAATAGCAAGAAACGAGTTTATTATAACGTGAAAAATGGCAGCTAAAATTGTTGAATTGTCCAAATTCAATATATATAGTGTAGGGTCTTAAAACCTTTTACTTTATGTTTTGTAAATGAATTTTCACGAGTCAGTTGGACTACATTTTCACTAATGATTATCTGCTTTTTATTCTTTTATATGTGCAAGGAGTATTTATTTAGTTTGTAATTCAGTACGTAACATGTAAGTTTTTCTATATAAAATTTTTACTGACCCTAGGGACCAATTGTTAAAAAAGAAAAAAATAATAATAATGCACTTATTTATGATTTATTTATTAACCAATAAATGCCATTGTAGAAATAAAATAATTAAATGCCTGATTTATTTTATTTTATACTTAATGTGTTACGTTAAAAGTATAGAGGTGTGTACATATTCTAAGTTGTTTCTCGATATTTAAATAACAATCTGAGTGTAAAATATATCTATATCAATGTATTATATTACAAAGTTTGTATATAGCAAAAGTTATGTATGTACAGCTTAAAAAATATATAAAATAAATTTAACAGAATATATGCGTTTTACGTACGATTTATACACCAATGAGATCCCGTGTGTTCAGCGCATAGTAACCTTAGATCAACCTAGATAATAACGAAATTACCCTTACTTAGAACCATAACAAAAGGAAACTTGGCTTGCACTTCTCCTAATAAATAATCATTCGAGTATCACAAAGCTGGCTTTTTGGTAGCACAAAAAAAATCGTTGCATGCCCTATCTTTATCTTTACTATCATTTACTACCCCTGGACGATGCATGTGGTTCAATTTATCCATATACGGTGACGATAAAATTTAGAAATTGAAAAAAAAAAAAATTAAATTAAACAAAATTGGCTCTGCGAGAACTAACTTTGCTAAACTAACCGGCCTAACCAGGGAGCAGGTAGCCCTCATGGACACGTCCTCACCGCCCGGATCCCCCACGACTTACCGGCGTTTCAACAGCAGGGAAGAAAACGTATTCTCGAGACTGACCGCGAGCAGGCAAACACTTCACGTCGAGCACCTACCGACCAAAGGAGTCATTTCAAACTATCAAGGAAAAGTGAGTAAACATATCATTTTATCTTTTTGTGAATTCACATCCTTACGTGCGGAGCTAATTATTGTTATTTACCTGTTTCAGACTGTTCCTAAAGCTATTCTACACTGTACACACGTTGCCGAGGGCCACAGCAAAGCCGTACTGTCTATTTGCGCAACCAATGATTTGCTATTCAGTGGATCGAAAGGTATTTTTTTTTATATTTCTTCTAAATCATTATAATTTGATTAGAAAAATTTTAATCTTTCTTTAATTTAAATTTTTCTTTAAACAGTTGTTAACACAATTCTTTAAAAATTTTCTTTAAACAGTTGTTAACAAAATTATTGCCTCTCATCTAGTACGAAATATATCCATTATAACTATTGCATTTTATTACAGATCGAACGGTAAAGGTGTGGGACTTAGGAACGGGAATCGAGAGTATGAGCCTGAGTGGTCACCCGAACAACGTCGTGGTCGTAAAGTACTCGTCGAGTCACCGGCTCGTTTTCAGCGTATCGGCCGCGTACGTCAAAGTCTGGGACCTCAGGGCTGGCAACAGCTGTATAAAGACCCTGTACTCCTCGGGTCAGGCGCAGAGCGGAACGGTGGCTCTGGCCACGACGGGTCGTTCCCTTCAGATGCCGGTCGGCGAGACGACCATAAACGACCTGGCCCTCGGTCTCGACGACCGCGAACTCTACACGGCCTCAAGCGACAAGGTTCGCATCTGGGACTTGCGTAAGCTCGCCTACGTGGGAAAACTCAGTACACCGCATGCCGCGGCCGTCATGTGCCTCAGTGTTTCGGACGACGGCAGGGTTATCACAGGGAGCAAGGATCATCTTATCTCGCTGGTCGAACCAAACATGTCCGGACAATCTTTGAGCCTCTCGCCCCCGCACTATGACGGGGTGCAGTGCTTGGCAACTTCCGGCAATACATTGTTTTCCGGTATTTTTTACTGTTTACGCATCATAAATAAGACAAAAGTACCAAAATTCAATTTACCAAATAGTTATGGTTTTTTAATTTATTATCATATTAATGAGGTTGAAGTTAATTCAGGTTGTATCCTCTTTGTCATCTAGCGTATGTTTTTGTAATTATTTTATCCATTACCGGGACCTATCGGTCCTTATTTCAAAAATTAGTCTGAATTTCACATTTATCATGGTGCTTTTGCTATTTCTATACAATTAATTAGAACATTTAAAAATTAAGTCTATAAATAAAAAAATATCTAATGGGTATATTTTAAAACAGGATCAAGAGACATGTGTATCAAGCGTTGGGACTTGGGCAGGATGGAGTTGGTACAGTCCCTGAACAACGCCCACAAAGATTGGATCCTTGGATTGTGCCTTATAAATAGCGGGTCTGTCATGATTTCGGGCTGCCGCGGCGGCATACTTAGAGCTTGGAGCGTACCCACCTTGGGCGATCCTAACGGCGAGTGTTCACTTCTGGGCGAGGTGAAAGCCCACACTTCGGCCATAAACGCCACGGTTACCAATCAGCAACACATATTCACCGCCAGCAAGTGAGTAAAACTAATTTTTATTTCTTCTTATAATCTACTTAACTTTACTACATGGGTTCTTACTTTATGGTTCTTGGGTTTTATCAAATTAAAATAACACTACACACTTTGCACACTCTTTCGGGGGATGCGAAAGAGCAATTTATTATTTTATCTAGTTGTTGCATTAAAATCAAATTCAAGTGAATTATTTTTGAAATAATGATAGTCGCACGTTAAATATTAATAATGGTAGTGAAAATTTCTCATCCCCCTGAATAGTCGATTAATAGGATAGATATTATTAAAAGCTTGGAAATCTGGTTGCAGCTCTGGGGAAGTGAAGCTGTGGCGCATTCCTGATTCTTCTTTGACAATGTCCACATCCACAGTTTCTTTATAACTTGATCCGCTTGATCTCTATCTTTTGGTTGGTTTCTGTTTGGTTTTCTGTATTGAGTGTTTGTCTTTTTTACTCAGTAGTTTTAGGTATCTGGGTGACTTACTACTATCCAGTTTATTCTAGTCAATTAATTTTTTTTCCAATTTTATTCTTGTGCCCCACAAAAAAAAAAAAAAAAAAAAAAAAAAAAAAAAAAAAAAAAAAACCAATTATAGCAATAAGTAATTTAGATGTATAATGTATTTTAATAAAACTGCATTTTAGCCAACCTTTTGATAAACTTATGTAAAGGAGTACAAATGAGAGAAAAAAAAAATCTATTTCTTTAGTGAAAATTTACTCAAATAAAATTTGAGCCTTAAAAAAGCCTAAAAATATTCATAATACTTACAAAAGCCCTAAATATTAACAAAACATATTTTTGTTACATGTTTGTAACACAAAAGTCTTCTCACCAAATCATCTTTTTTTTATCAGCACTCTTTACTGTGTGGTACTTTTAAATGAATTTCAATTAGACGTCTCTGTTAGTTTTTTACTAGCTAATTTCTCTAGCAAAAATTATATTATACACTTATTAAAATTTGCACACGCTTGTTAGCTCTAAAAAAGTAATCATCAACTACTTACTACTATACTACTACTTACTACTTCGTTTGTTGATGTCACCAAGTTTACATCAACAAAAGTATTTTCTAATTCTTTGTCTGTATTCTTATCACAGGTTTTTTTGCATGTCTACTAAAACTATATTCAAACTACTTAACTTATGTAATATACATGCTATATTGTATTATTTTTTTTTTTAATTTTATATATTATTTTGCTTTCGTGTTATTATTCAACTTTTCGTGCATTGCATGGCTGCCGTCTGTTATTGATGAAGTGATGGAACGGTGAGGCTGTGGAACTACAAGAGAGACAACAGGACTTTCCAAAGGAGCATCTCGCTAAAATGCTAGCACACGAAGTATTTTATTTATTTTATGGTATTTATTGCTTACTTGTTTACCAATCTGCGGTAGGGATCCAGCGAACAGCGTTTACGAATCGAACAAAAAAACTGACAAGAATGAATTTCAGTATGTTAGGGTGCGATATGTAAGATTAACGGCCGATGGTTACTCCCCTATATTTGTTAATAATAAAAGTACCATTCGTTTAGGGTACTTCACAATACTACATTTTAATGAACTTTTTATACAGCGTGTAAACTAGGTTAGATATGCTAGTTTAATTTTAAGTAGGGTTTGAATGTAATTAAATTTGAAAAATAAAAAAAACGAGATTTTTATCATATAATGCAAAAGTAGCTGCGATCTTTTGACGTGATATTTTATAGACTTTTAAAGTGTTACGATGTTACCAGTGAGTCATGAATGTAAAGTTTGTTTTTATACGCTTTTTTTTAATCCACCGAAAATGCCTGTAGTAGAATCACGGTGCACTATTCCAAAGGCGCCTAAATAAAAGTATACGTAGAAGTGTAATGAAATAATTGAACAAATTTGGCATTATCTAGCATTTATTTTATTATGAACTTAAAAGTAGTCATAAATGTATAATTAATTCTTAGTACAAATAATAATTTTTGATTAATACTGTACAGTCTGAGGTCTCTGTAGGTCCCAAAAATTTTACATTGTCAGGGTTGACCATTGTTCATTTTTCTTCTGTAATTGTAAAAAAAAATCCAATCAATTAATTTATATACAAACTTATAATTTATATTTACAAATTAATTTAACACAATGAAATAAAGAAACCAAATTGAATGAAACTTTCTTGTCACTTTTATCTATTTGTAAGTATTTTTAATTTATTTAATGAAAAATTTTTTTTTTATATATACCTCTTTTTCTTTTTGTGTGCACTAAGTGATTCTTGTCCACTATCATCCTCACTGTCTTCTGACCCACTGCTGCTGCTACTACTGCTTGAGGAACTGCTAGAAGAATCACTGGATGAATCACTTGCTACACCCGTGTCAGTTTGAACATCAATAGTTTCTGCTAATGCTGCTAATTCTGGCTCTTTTTCCCGCAATTTTTTAAGCCATTTCCGGGAAAGCTTTGGCCGACCCCGAACCTTAAATAAATTTTTTAAATTAATCTTTTTTTATACCAAATTAATTTATGAATATTTTTAAATCAAGCCATTTAAATTATGATTTTTTATTAATGATTACAATTAAAATTTTCATGCTCTTAGATAAAAAAGCTGATAGGCAAATTAAATTTTTTTTTTTGTTTTTAATATTGATTGAATATTGAATATATATAAATATGATATTACCGTTTTATGCCATACAACTGGAAAATTTGTTTTGGAACAAAAATTTTGCGTGACTGCAATAGTATCATCAAGATTAAGAACTACATGCCACCAACCACCAGGCACAAACACGGTTTCTCCAGGATTTTGTAAAATTTCAATAGGTAAGCAGTCTTGTGGCCATGTTGGCAGTTTTGTTCGTGGATAAATTACAGAGAACCAAGTAATAGCCTCGTCTCTCTGTTTGCCTCCTTCTGCACCAGTTACTTTTAAAAGCTCTCTTGGAGTGTTAGTAGGAAATAAACACCATCTTTTGTGTCCAGAAATGAGTGCATTCCAGGCACTAGTACCCAATGGATCAATATGAATCCCAGTACCTAATTTTAATTAAACAAAAAAAAAAATCATTATACTTATTGTTAGTACAGCTAGGAGCAATGAATTATACTAATAATGTATACTTATAATATTAAAAATTTTTAAATTTAAGATTTGAATTCAATAAAGTAGCAATGATAATTTTTTCTAAATAAAACTGACTGAAAAAAATGCAAAAAAAGAAAATTACCAGATCTTTGAGGTCCCATGACAAACCATTGATAAGGAGGCCTCCTGTCATTGCCTGCATACTGGAACAGGTCATCTTGGAAGTACGTTGGAATTGAATAATCTTCTAACAACTTTTTTCTACGAGGATGATCACCAAAGGAACTATCAAAAATGTACAATGGAGAATCATCATCATTATTTTGCATGTAATGAATATAATATTTCATTTTCATTTTGACACTGTATCCTTCATTATCTTCACCACATTTAAACTTTTGATTTCTATATTTTTTTGCCAATCTCTGAAAAATTAATAATGAATATATGCTGGTTTATTTTGTTTTTGTAATTTATTTGTTTATTTTAAAATACCTCTATTGTCCATTTTTGGTGTGCCTTCCAGCCATTTTGAACACCTTTTATTATCACAGGTATGTAAGGTTTCTCATATTTACTAATAAATTCTTCTGGTGAAACTTCTGACTCAGTAATTCGATCCACATTGTCCTTAAAGTCCCAAAACTTTTCAAATCTTTTACTGTAATTGTGCTGAGACCAAGCTACTTTGTCAGCAAGTTCTGTAAAAATTTAATTAGTCAGAGAAATATTCCATAGAATTTCTTTTCTTCTGTAATTCAATACATATCCTCATCAACCTCCCGGTATAAATTTACAAAGCAAATTAGTTTCAAAACGCTTAAGAAAATATTAAAAATATTTTTACGGAAATTACGATTACGTAAAAAATAATTTATCTTTTGTGTTCGTCACTCGTCAGGCATCTCGAAAATTCGGCCGGTGAAAAAAAATAAAAGAGCCGCTTGCAAACAATGACGTGAAAAGAAAAAAAGTTGCAAGAAAAAAAAAAAAAGAAAAATTCAACCACCGATGGCGTTCTCTCGACGACTACTCAAACAATTACTCCGAAAGCTAATTAAAAGTTCGATATTACATCCATAAGAGAAAAAAAAAAAACCAATCCATCATCATCGACACGAGCAGAGGTATCGAATTCAAGGACAACGTCGCACTCACACAACGCCCAGGGAGAGAATCAGAGCATTGCAAAATCGCGTATAAAAAAGAGGTTATGACGGTACAAAAAGTCCAACGTTCAAACTGAAATATCCAGGTACCGAAAGAAAAAACTCTTCTCTAAACTCACCAGGTCTGGCCTTCTTTTTGACCTCCTTGATGCGCTTCCTCGCCCGGTGCTCCAGCTTCTGTTCCTCGGACATACGTCTTTTCTCGCTGGCCATCCGGTCAGTTTAAAATTTACAAACAAGTAAAAACAATTACCTAGCTAAGCTCGTTTTCGTGTACAAACAATAATAATTGCATATAAAAAAATACCGCACGATTTTTACGAAAATTTATTTACAAAATTCAATTTCGGAGCACACTGCACTCGCGCGGTGCCGCAACGACTGCCTGCCGAGTGCCGCCTGCTGCTCCGCTACTTTTTTCACGCAACCGTCCACATGCTGCAAGCTAATACTTGCTAGAGTCGACGCGAGGTGACGCCTCGTGGTTGATCTTCAAATTATCAGCATCTTTGCGGTAAAACTACGTGCGGCTCCTATCAATTTATCTCTCCCCTTTTTCGATAACGTTTCTCTCGAAAAACCCGTTTTGAAGGCTTTTTTTGCTAAGCCCCGAGCTGAATCGAGCCGTTTGATTCTGAATTTAGCGAAGGGGCATAGACGTTGAAACCGCGGGCTCAATGATGAGGGACGAGACTGATTGCGGAGTGCCTACGTGACAAACGGCGCGAGAGCCATGGTCCCGTTCGTTTTTCGAGAGCCTGGGCCCTGGGGGCTGGGAATTTTCACCCACGCTTTTGTAATCCGTAGTTTTTCCCATTGTTGTTGTTTTTTGTTTTTGTTTTCATTGCAGTGGCAGAAACAAAAACGTGTAATTTTAATGACAAGTGGCTTAACACTATTTTAAATGAAGCTCGAATTTTAATTGATGTTAACAATTGTTTATTGAACAATTTTCGATGAAAAAATAATAAACACACACACGAAATCAATTTCTTGTAGCTTTTTTAATTTACGAACTAGAAGAATCTAGTCTTTTATGATGTCCTTGGTGGGTCGGCTGGTTTGGGGGCAATGAACTTCATTAGGAGTTTGAGTCACTCCCGCGGCAGAATCGAACTCTGATTGAAATAGACCTTTTATTAGAAAATTCTGGTGCGCTGATTGCTCTATCAACAATTTTATAATGATTGGAACCAATCATAAATATATCAAGTATAAACGAATTAATTAATCTGTTATCGATTAATGAGTGAAAAAAAAATTCAAATACACTCCCTGTAGTTACCGAGTATTTTTAGAGCAGTAAAAAAAACTTTATTCTGCATTGAGTAGTTTATCGTATCTAAATTATTTTACAATTGAACATTAAGATTCGGGATCGATCATTTACGCTTATAAATAGAAATGAAATCCTCGCCGAATCGAGCTGCGTTAAAATTAACTGCTCAATTTTTTTTTCAATACGAAACTAAATATATCTTGAAAAAAAAAATTGTAAAAGCAACACGTGGAACGCTGAACGAGTGCAGTCTTTTTTTGTTACCATTTAAATGCACCCGCAGAGCGCACACAGATGAGTCGTAGAGATTAGTAAGTATGTAGAACTTACGTTATGGTAGGGTCTACCCTACGTCCCTTCTAAATCGTTGCAGCTGTTCCCTATGGGGATTTTGGAAGACCGTGAACGCGTGCTCGCCGTCACGTATTACTTTATCGACTGTTTTTCTCCTGCACTTCAAATTTCTTATACCCATGCTATTTTATAAATTTCCAATTGTAATGTCTGAGTAAAATAATTTATTCTAAAAATGTGAATTTTATCAATTTCACAAAATAACCGACCCTAATATGCTTTTCTAAATAAATATAAATAAAAAAATAAAAAATAAAAAATATGCTTTTCTAAAAAATTCTATTATAATGGAGACGTGGCCGTGCTGGTCCTTTACTAGTGAGTTGATTTCTCACTGCGAATCCTTGTTAGGGCTGAGAGGTTGTAGATATCATGAATCCTTTTGTATTATAAAAGTAAAATTTTTTTTCTCAAATTGATTTTTTACTTCTTGTGCACAAGAGTAAAAATTTACAGATCATAAAATATATCAGATTAAATCTATTTTATCAGAATAAATTTCAAATTAAATTTTTTTCATCAACGTCAAAAATTTTTACTATAAAAATATATAAATTTGCTGATACAAGTCAACTTTTTTTTTTGTACATACAACTATGTAATTAAAAACTACGCATACACTTTTTTATATTAAAATAAACGTAACAATACCCGTGAGTAGACAAAACTTTGCGCTATCGATCTTCTTCTGATGAAGAATAAACCTGAAATTTAAAAAAAAAAAAAAAAAGAATTATAAACAAAAATAAACGTCACTATACAAATACATCGTTTGACAATTATAAAAACTAGCATATATGCACATCTAACTTACTCTTTTTCGACTTGTTTTTGTATCTGTTTGGTCGTGAGAACATTTCTGACATTTTTCAGTCTAAAAAAAATTAAAAAAAAAAAAAAAAAAAAAAAAAAAAGAATTAATTGTATTTTCTAATCAAGAGTGACATTTATATCATTGAAAATATTTATCAGTTTGTCTTGAAAAACTTACAATTGAAAAGCTCTCATAATCAGGAGAACAACTCTCTAAGAATAAAACACGATTTTCTAAATTTTCTAATCTTTCATATACATCTCTAGGTACCGGTTTAGTTATACCAAGAATCATTTCATTTATAGATAGTCTTTCATCCAAAACTGAAGTTTTTCTTTTTCTTTTCTCGACTAACATACTGTTTAATGCTTTTTCTGAACATTTTAGACATTTTTCAATCTGAAATAATTTTAATAAATTTTATTGTTTAACTTTTAAACTCAAAAACTGTGTTTAGAAAGTTATATTTTAATCAATTTTTTTTTAAACTCACTCTCAACAAATACTTATATTTAGGATCAATATCTTCTAAAAGTGATAAGCGATCTTCTACAATTTTTATTCTTTTATATATGTCTTGAGCTACTGGTTTATTGATACCAAGAATTCTTCCATTGTTTGACAGTTTTTCGTTTTCAGAATCAATTATTATGTGTTGATCACTCCATTTATTATTAACTCGACGAACTAATAATTAAATTTAAGGTACTCATTAATCAATTAAACACTAGTGAATAAGAAATAATAAATTTAAATATTTACCAATATTTGTATTTTGATAGAGAATATTTACTCTGGCACACACAGTAGTTTCATCGCCAGTGTCATCTTGAGTTACACTAAAAAGTTCATTTGCTTTTTCAGATTTTTGAAGTATTTGTTTAAATATTAGATAATTATTAATACAAAACTCAACAGTGTACCTGGGAGATACACATTTTTGAAACTATTTTAGAACTTACCAAAATGTAGAATTTTTCTGCATGTTTTTTTCATTTCTTTTTTTCTGATTGTATTCATATATAGCTCTTATTCTACTTTTTTCTATTTCTCTTGTGCAATGGGATTGAATATTATTTGGATCAATTTTTTTATTAACATCATCATCACTTGTGTCTTCAGTTTTTAGTGTTTCATTTGAAAATTTTTCATCTAAAAATGACAGTAACATGGAACAGGTTAGTAAGTATTTACTGTTAATCTTTTGAATATTAAGAACCCATACCTTTGATTTGAACATCTTGATTATAAAAACTTACAATGGCATCCATGCAGTTGATTATTTTTTCATCATTACAAGTAATCTTTGTTTTGGAAATAGAAGATAATGTTTTCACTTGATTTAAAATAAACTGCATATCAATGTTTGAATTTTGATTTAGATGTGAAGATACAGCTATGACAATGCTTGGCTCTTGAAGTGATACTTCTCCTAATCTATGATAAATTGCTATTTTTTCAACACTCCACTTAGAACGCACTTTGTTGCAAACAACTTGTAACTCATTCACAGCCTGTGCTTCTTGAGCTTCATACTTAATTTTTTTTACCTGTAAACAAAAAAGAAATACTTACATGAAAATATCATAGTTTATTCAGGGATCAATTTGGCATACCGTTTCTTCATCACAATCATCTTGAGGTGTTTCAATCAAAGTTGAAATGGAGCACCTTCCATTTTTAGAAGTGCCAACAATTTTAAATATATCACTAATGTTTAATTCACTGAATTGGAGTCCAATAAAGTCTTTGGTATTTGCCATGTTATTTTGCTATACTTAGCTGAGAATATAATTCACGAAATACTCAATACCTTCAATGATAGATTTTATAAACTTACAAATCATGTAACATTTGTTTTTCAATAACACAAAACTACAGCAAAAACTTGAAAGAAACTATGTGAGAGGAGAATGCAATGTTGTCATTCAATAATACTCCACATAAAACCACATTTCTGAAAACAGCCGGAACGCAGTACGCACGTGTTTTTGTCGTAACAAAAACAAACAAGTTAAATTACAACCGAAAGATGTCGACACCGGTCGTGTTTTCCTTGCTTTCGGCAACGGGGCGCAGGAAATCTTCCGCGGCCGCGCGTTTAAAGTTCAGCTCGTCGGAACACGGCTGCTACCTACTGAACGTGACGCCATGTTTTGGTGTCGTCACTCCCCCTCTTCCCCTCCCCCCTCTGCATTAGGTAGAGCTGCGCGCGCGCCGAGCTAAGCTGAACGTACCCCCCTTTTCTTTACTTCCCCTCACGATGTGCAGTGCTGCGCGTCCATAGTGAGTTCCCCCTCCCTCGCAGTCGTGCGCTCAGCCGTGAGCGAGTCAGCAGCAGCAGCGTCGTCGTGGACGATCACGACGTCGTCCCCGCGGAACTCTAAACACCCGGGTGTGATATTCCGAGTGCGGGTGCAAAACTTTTTACGAACTGTTTGCTGTCAGCGTCGGCGTGGGTGAGAAAGTCAAGAAGGACAGGAAGACGGAACGAGAGGAGGAAGGAAGCACAGTGTGGTGTGTGTACGTGTGGGTGCATGTGTGGTGCAGCCAGCAGAGCGAGCGTGCTGCTGCTGCGTAACGTCGAGCGTGATGTTTATTAAAAATAGTGAAGCGTTTTTAATGTTTTGATAAGACAACACGTGCGGTGAGTGCATCATCACAGCGACAAACAACATCCGAAGCTGCAACTTTCTCGGCAGCACGGGAGGTCGGCTCTCGGCAGTCGGTCGTCCATATCTATTTATTTTCTTGTCTAGCGCCGTCTCTCTCTGACTCGCGCGCGCGCGCGCGCCTCGCGACGTCCATCCCGTGGCGGGCGGGCGGCGAAGGAGAGGCTTACCCAGGAAACGCTACCCAATGCGTCGGTCAAAAGTGCCTCCTCGGCAAGCCGCCGAGCTCATTAGCGGCGGCTTCGACCTGGACCGCCTAATGATGTGATCTAGCCTTCTCGTTTTTTTTACTATAATCGCCTCGAGCGCGCGCATTTTTCGAAGAGTCCTGAAGAGTAGGAGGAGAGTTACGTCACGGAAGACACGCGGCAACAGCAGGTGCAGCAGCACGTCAGGAGCTGCCGAAGTGGACGCACTGCCAGCAACACACCCGCAGCCATGGAGTTGCGATTGCACTCCCCGGCCGGGGCCGAACCGATAGTTTACCAGTGGCCCCTCGTCTCCGGCTCCAGAAACGTGAGTTTACTTTGTTATTATTATTATCATTATTATTATTATTATTATTCTTTTACTTGACTCGTCGACCTCGCGCGATACACATTGACCCGCAACAATTTTTTCGAGCCAAAAAAACGTGCACGAGTTCAGTGTCAAGGTAGATCGGTCGTTAAAACATCTTTTTCGAGTTCAATGACACTTGCTCGCTTACTTTTTTTCTCCTACCTTCTTTTCATTTCATTATTCTTCGATCGTCGACTTTTTTCGTCATGGTCATTTAACTGTATTTCGGAGTTCCGAGAGGTTAGGGTGTTTTGTCTTTCTATTCTACCGCAGGAAAGAAAAAAAACGTGACTACTTTGACGATTAGATACGCCTAGTCCTACAACCACGCTTCTCAATATTCGAAAGCCCAAAATTAAAAGAAAAAAAATAAAAACACTGTCTCATCGTGCATGAAAAATATCCACCTAGCGCCTAATTATATAATTACTCGTCCGATAACAATGCATGTTTATTTATCCCCCCTCTCGGCTCTCCTAGTCCCTTTTAAAGGGACGCGGCAGCGCCAGCAGCATCAACACACAAGTTGATCTTAGGCACTACACGGATCAAACGAAACGAAAAAAAACGAATAAAAAATAAGCGGTTTCCACGTTGAGTTCTCCAGGCTGGCTGCATGTGATGGTAGCAGCTTAGAAGTCAGTCTCCTCCGCCGCGAAGGAACCTCGCGTCGCTTCGACTTCCTTCGTGGCTCTTCGGACGTCGTTCTCTATAGGTGCGCTTGCAGCAGTGTATACTCGGTGCACCTTTCCTACCTACCTTATGCCTTGCTTCTCGCGAGTGTAACCTCGTTTCTCCTCCTCTCCTCCTCCTTTTTTCTCCATTCTTTTTCTTGTAAAGAGAGAGTGTGCTCGCTCACTGCCTCGATGCCTATATACTCTATTTTTTTTTTTTTTATGATACGCCGAGCGCGTCTTCTTCGCTCTGCATTCTTCTCCTCCTTCTTCTTTTATTCATTGTTCCGGGAGCTCCAAAATGAAAAAATTTTTTCGGCGTTTTGTTTACCTTACACGTGAACGCGCCGGCATACCTCGTGTATGTAGATGTAGCACGCGTTTGATTGTTGATGTTTTTCCTGAATTGACCAGCAGGTTTTATTTGAAATTCAAACTTGGATGTTTAATCCCTTAAAGTTTCCTTTTTATTTTCAAACAGACTTTGGAATTTCAAATAATTTATCCAAGCTTATTCAACTGATGACCATGACTTGAATTTTTCAACCAGTCTTGTTTCAATCAAATGTTTATGTTACATTGTTTTGATAATTTTTTTCTTTTTACACAATGACATTGACATTTTTTCATTGAAAAATAAATTGCTTACTTTTAAAATTATGAAAATTATGATAATAAAAGCTTTGTTTCAAATTTTTAAGGACCGGCATGATGGTGCTGTAGATGTGGTTGAAACTATGAAGTGGGTCTGCGAAGAACTGCCAGACATTAAACTGCCTTTGGAAAATAATGTTATTTGCGATTATGATACACGAGATTATGAAAGCATGAAAAACTTATGTGATAGATTCAACAGAGCCATTGATAGTTTGGTTCAATTGGTATGTTAAATTAAATTTTTTTTAATTTTACACATTTGAAGAAATTTTTTTTAAATTAATAAAATTCTAAACAATTATCATAATAATTAGAAATTATTTCACCAATTTTTAGCAAAAAGGTACAAGTTTACTCCAGAGACTGAATAAAAAACCAAGCAGAGGATTGCTCCGTCACATTCTGCAACAAACATACAACCAAGCTATTACTGAACCAGACAAACTGAATCAATATGAGCCTTTTTCACCAGAAGTATATGGAGAGACAAGTTATGAGCTAATAGCTCAAATGATCGATCAGATTGGTGTAACCCAAGATGATGTCTTCATTGATTTGGGTTCTGGTGTTGGCCAGGTGGTTCTTCAAATGGCAGCAGCTACTGACTGCAAAATATCCATTGGTGTTGAAAGAGCCGATGTTCCTTCAAAATATGCAGAGGTTATTAATTGAATAACTTTTTAATAGATTTAAATTAATTGTTTTACTTTGGTAACTAAATAAATTTTTTTGTTTTTAATAGAGTATGGAAATTCACTTCAAAAAGTGGTTAAATTTTTACGGTAAACAATGTGGCGACTACCGTATAATGAAAGGCGATTTTCTATCTGAAGAACACAAAGAAAATATTACTGGATCTACAATAATATTTGTTAATAATTTTGCATTTGGGCCTACAGTAGATCATCAATTGAAAGAACGTTTTGCAGATTTACGAGACGGAGCTCGAATCGTTTCGTCGAGATCCTTTTGTCCATTGAATTTTAGAATAACAGATAGAAATCTAAGTGGTAATTAATTTTTTCCGTTTTTTATTTATTTAAAATGAAAAATTAATACTCAACTGTTCATTAACTACGTATTTTTCTGATCGTCGCAGTTCAATTGAAAAATAAATTAAAAAATTTTTAAATTTTTCAGATATTGGTACTATAATGCACGTTTCCGAGATGAAACCAGAATGTGGTTCAGTTTCGTGGACGAATAAACCCGTATCTTACTTTTTACACGTGATTGATCGAACAAAACTCGAGCGTTACTTCAACCGAATGAAGAACAACAAACAAGGAGCGCTGGATGACAATTTAGATTCTGTGATAAACAATACTGCCAGCAATAATAATAGGATATCGAGTAGAGGAGACCGAGCGGAACGCGCTAAGCGCGATTTGTCTCGACAATTGGACAACAGTCCAAATAATTCAGAACAACAAAACTCAAACAGCGATTCAGACGGATATGAGGGTCTGTCTGGGAGGTCGCGCCGACAACCAAAGATGCGTCGAAAACTTGCTAGAAAATCTACAACTACCGGAACAGCTGGTAGACCGTCTACCAGAGGAAGACAAGGTCGAGGTAGGGGTATCAAAAAGACGAGGCCGAAAAAAGCCATCAATATTTCGGGATTGGATCTCTTACACAGTGAAACGTTACTCAGTACTTCGCCCCAGGCTACTGGTAAAAAACCACCGCCTGCTCCTGGAACTGTCGACCAACATTTGACATCAATTTCTTTAACGGCATTGCAACAGAATGCGTTGGTACACGAAGAGCTTAGCATACCCGCGGTACCGGCTGATACCCCCTACGCTCTGCAAATACTTTTAGATTTATATAGGTAAGGTTTTTTCATAAAACTAATTTTCACATAAGTTTTTTTTTTAGTTTTCAGCAGTTAAACATAATTAATTTGAAAAAAAAAATAATGAAGCTGTGAAAATTGTATCTAATTTATTACAGTGAAACAAATTATTTTCTGATAATTTGAGATATGATTTGATAAGCTTTTTTGTATTGAAAAAAGGTTGCAAATATAGTTTTTTACCAAAGTCAATTAACTAAATCATTGATTTTATTTTCTTATTTTAGAGATCAGTTTATGCAGATGTTGGATTCAATGAAAACTCCAGCATACAGAGAATCTGTAAAGGCAGAAATAGCCAAAGAAAAAGATAGAAACTCTAAATTGCAATCAAGAGCAGCACAATTAGAAAAGCAAATCAAGGTCTTGATAGACGACAGCGTGGCCTTACTAAAAGCAAGAATGACCGAATTAGGAATAAATGCTACGTCACCTGGAGATCTTCTAGCAAAGGCCAAGGAAATCGTGCTTCGACATAAGCAGCTTCAGGCCAAGGCCAGCAAAATGCAGTCTATGGTATCTAATTTAGAGACTGAACACAATAAATTAATTGCACTTAGATACCAAGAAATGCAAGAGAAGTTCAATCAACCGGGAAGCAGCGCAGGATCAGTACCTCAAAACATAAGTCAAGAATTTTTACTTAAAGAAATTTCCATGTGTTTCTCGCAAAGAAAACAATTGCACTCACAGGTACACCAATTTACATTAAAAAATTTACTATTTTATCCTTTTTTTATTGAAATATTTTTTACAGAAGATAATCAAAGTACGAAAAAAAACTAAAGTAATTTTTTTTACAGATGTCCGAGTTAAAATCGGAATTAGGTGGCATTGAACGAGTAAACATCGAAAAACAAGCGGCGTCGACAAATCAACAGATGCATCAACATCGTGAAAGCAGTAGTGTCAAACACCTGCAGATGCAGAACCAGCAACAAAATGTTCAACATCCACAGCTCAGTCCACAACAACAATTACAGCTTCAACAACAGCATCAGCAACATCAACAGCAACTTGGTTCACATCAGTCACATATAAGCAAGAGTAGCAGCTCTCGGAAGAGCAGAGAAGGTCGTTCGCGATCGCAGGAGTGGCCCGATGTACCCGATGTCGGCAAAATCCAGGAAAAAAATCCTGAACTTCTTGCGCAAAAGATTCTTGAAACAGGAAGGCAAATCGAAGCAGGTCGTCTACCGTCCAGGCCAAATGCTAGTACGACGGTAAACACCAATACAAGAACCAGGTTACCACAGGCTACTCTTAACTTCTCTGCAACACCTAATATGCCTCAACAACAACAGCACCAACATCAACAGCAGCAGCAACAACAACAACCTACAGTTAGAGACTCAAGCAACCGCGGTATACAAGAGCCTCCAAGAGTGGCTAATTTCGAAGACAGATTAAAGAGTATTATTACAAGTGTTCTAAATGAAGATCACCAAAACAGATCAAAACAACAAATGCAACATTTACCAATGCAGGGAGGCTTGATTCCTGGTGAACCGGAAAGAAAACGACATGCATTACCCCAAAACGTCAATGCTCCTGATTATTCACAGGTAAGATTTTGTTTTTATTTTATTTTTTGAACAATGTTGATCGCTTTGATGGCAACTTTAAAGGAAGTTCGAACGCTTAAAGTAGAATCAAGCATGCATAATTCAAATGCCAATGCAATTTTATTCACTATTTTGTACAAACATCTGATGTTTTTAAAAAAATACAAAAAATAAAAAAAGCTTCGGGCTGCCTTAAGTTGATTCGATTTTCAAAGTAATGGACGAGAACTGTAAGACTACATAAATTCTGCTGAAATCAAAAGCTTCATTGCACGCGCTCACAAAAGTCTAAGAACTGCATGAAATTTCTTAGCCATTACTTTGGAAATAGTTTTTAAAAGTCAAAGCTCACATTTGATTCAAAGGTTTCTCCTGCTAAGATGGCTCTACGTCGACATCTCTCTCAGGAACGTTTAACGCCGCAGCAATCCTCGAGTTCCGAGCATTCCAATTCGTCCACGGCCACCCCCGAGGGTAAGCACCATCAACCGCATCATCATCAGCATCAATCTCGTATGGCCATGCTCGCTGCGAACTCCAGTGGAAGTGGTAACGGTGGCACTGGCGGCAATGGCAACGGCAACGGTGGTATTTTAGGCACGAGGACAATTGGTGATTTGGTCAGCGGTGAAATCGAGAGAACCCTGGAGATATCAAACCAAACTATTATCAATGCTGCCGTCAACATGAACATGAATATGAACATGGGCGGCAGACCAGACAACTCGTTTTCACCCATTAATAGGCCAGCTAGCGTCGAGGGTGAATCAAATCTATCTACGCTCGCGCACGTGGCCAGTTACGCACCTGCTCCATCGGTCACCCCAACTTCAACACCGTCACCAGCGATCTCGAGGTCGTCTGTTCTCTACCCCCCTCAACAAAATCAACCCCAAAGGTATTTAATCACAAAATGTTAAAACCACTATTTTTATAATTTTTAATTTCACTGGTAACAAACAAACTTTTATTGACTCAAGGTACACACCTGTTCAACTTCCGCGAGCTGACATGAAACCTTACCACGAATCGTACTTCACTGACAATCCTCCATCCTCCATGACTCAGTCTCGTACTACGACGCCAGTTGTACAGAGTTCGCAAGCAGCACCATCAAACGGTGAAGCTGTACCTCTGGAAGGATTGGCTGCAACTTTGCACGCGCGTATGTTGAATAATCAAAACAGCCACGCATCACCAAAAACGTCGGAGCATTCGTCCACGAGTAGTAGAAGGTACTAATATTTAATTTGAGTAAAACAACATACTATCATTATTATTTTACGATTAAGAAAAATTAGATGCAGTACTTTGGAAAAAAATAACAATCAACTTAATTTACTATCAATATTTTTTCTAAAGGTACCAACCCTACTCGCGTTATCCGAATAGCACGAGCGGTCACTCAAGCAGTAACAGCGCGAGTGCTGTAGCTCCACAGAGTCAACCTATAGTTGCAGTCAAAACAGAAGCAACTGTATCAACTGTTAGCACAAGTGGAGCTCCGTTGAGTCCACTATTAGAGCCCCACTCGAACACGTCAACCTCTATTGTCGATGAGCCACACTTACCAAATTCACGTCAACGGCACGGAGACGATGGTATGTACTTAGTGAACCAGCCGAAAAATAACCAAACCAAAATAAAAAAATTATATCGCCTAAGGAAGCAGATTCAAAATCTGCATTGCTATATTTCGCCTTTTTTTTTAATTTAATTTGGTGGTATGCGTGTGTATGCGCTGTGAGAAGTTAAAGGGCTTTGTACTGAAAGGGAAAAAGGTTGAAACTTTTTTTTTTGTAGATTTGAAGATAATGTTTTTTTTCATTTATTTAATCCTCATGCATGCTTTTTTCCCTCAACTTTTTTAAATAAGGCAGACTATTAAATAAGAAAATAAATTGTATAATTTTTTTTAATTCGTGATTTATCTGGTTTTGATTTTTAATACAATTGGTTCAAATTGATTTTAACCAAATTTTTTTAATTCGGTTTAAATTAAATAAAAATATGAAAAATTAAATTTTTGGTATATTTTCTAAGGCTTAAAAAAAATTAACAAATTGCATTATTTGAAAAAGTTTTCATTCAAATTTAGAATGAAATTATTCAAAATCTTTCTTAGCTCTCTTCTTCGTAACCGATTTGCTAATGCAATTGTAATTTTATTCTTTTAGCGTAAAAACGCTGATCCCTTGCTTTTTGTCGCCGTAATGAGTTTATCGCTTTACGTATATAACATGCCTCTGCATATTTTGAGTATTGTCATGCACTCAAAAACTACTACCTACTTCGAGAGTATTGTATCTTCTGAGTTATAAACCATTTTTTTTTCTTTTCTGCCGTATATATCTAGTGTGTTTTTTTTTCTTTTTATTTATTTTTTTTTTATTTTTTTTTATTGGAGTTGGTCTTTGAACTTTTATTTATATTTTTTATTTTTTGTTGTTATTTAGTGTATTTGTTAGATGCACTGTAGCTGTATGTTGGTTAGCTCTGTCTGTCACAATACTCAATCTCAATCACAACCCGTGCAGCTTGTTTTATATTGAAAGAGATTGAGAACGAGAACAGATCAGAGACAGATTATACAGAAACTATGTTTGGCTGCCCTCGGGTTGATATCGTAATCGTCGGTGAGTTCAACACCCGCCACATGGGTTGTTTTTTAAAATTTCTCTAATTTTTTTTTGGTAATTAAAAAAAAAAAGCTAAAATAAAACAAAACGTAATGAGTAATCGAGAAGTCACTATCCTCATCATTTTAACTCTCATCATGGAATATTTGTTCGTTCGGTAAAAAAAACCTCTGTTCTACATTGAATTGGATTTTGCGGAAGTCAACGGCAATAAGGAGTGCGGATTATTTAAACGTTCACTTGATTGTTTTTCAAGACGAGCGACTTTAGAATCAAAATCGGGCAGTTTTTGTTTAACAATTATAATAATTTTAGTGGAAGTTTTATTTCTTATGTGGAAACAAATGTTACTGTATTTTTTTCGCATGCTACACTTTGATACTTCCATGAAAATAAGCCAAATAAATTTTGGGCTGCTTTAGAAGTGCGTGTGAAATGTTGCATGTTTGCATGCAAACGTAAACCAAACGTAGTTTTTTTTTTTAAGTATTAGAGGAAGAAAATAAATACGAATTTCATTGAATTCAGTACGATTTATTATTTTACTTTATTACGTAGGAATTTCTATGTTTCCATTTCAATCGTTTTATTTCCCTTAGCTTTCTTTTTTGTTGTGCTTCTTATCTCTTTCAGCAAAAAATTATGTGATAAAATGTTATTAAGTCTTCTTTTATCATTTCAATTTTTCTCAAGCTGCATACATCCGCATATTACGTTTCTAATTTACATTTTATATCTTTTGCAATGGCTTATTTTTGTGAGAATATCGTTCAATGCAGTTGAGCTCTCATTCATTTCTTCCTATATAATTCCAAAATATCCCGTATTAATAGAAAAAATTCTATTGAAAACAGTTAAATAAAAAAATAATAATAATAATGATACTTTGTTTAATTTAATGGCTAATGCTTTTCTGCGTTTTCTGATTATTTAACTCTCAATGTGATAACTAAAAAATTTAATTCAAGACTGTCATCTATAGATAGTAATTTGTGTTTAACCATTGACTAATACTCTCATAAAAATATTAACCGTATCAATCGTTAATATGCAAATTTTATAAACGATTTTACTTTAATCTGAAATTGGTGCATCATCCAAAATAGTTTAGGATGCAACAAAATTGAAAAAAAAAAAAAAAAAAAAAATTGTAATCGTGATTTTAAAATGATTTTTGTTTGGCGTTTAGTTTTCAATTGAATTTTCTTACTATCCAACTTAGTTTAACAATATCAGGTATATATAAATATATGAAAACCTTCTTATCATATGTAATAAAACAAAAATTTCAGACACAGATCCAGATTGGCAGGACCGAATAAGCTCAGGTTTTGACCGACTAGTGGCATTTGCTTCAACAGAACTTGATAAACGCAGACGTTCGACTGAAGGTGTAAATACGAGTCCTGACAGTGGCCTAGGTTCAGACAGTAGCGCTGTCCTGGGTCCACCGCCAATAGCTCCTTCTCCCGACGAAGCGTTAGGACCGCCACGAACGCCATCTCCGGGTAGTCCGCGACCGGCAAACATAAGCAACTCGATTCCCCAAGCTGGAGGCTCATCGTCCTCGGTGCCGCTCAAGTACCAGAGGCAATCAGATTCTGAAAGGCATCACTTTAAGAAAAAGTTCTTTCACCACAGAGACTTTGCGCCCGGTCAACCGGGAGCTGGTGGGCAACATGGCAATACCAAGTTTAAACCGAAAGGCAAAGACTGGGACTGGAATCACCATCATCAATGGCCCGGGGATGAGCAATCATAACGTGAAGGTTGATTGCGATTTTTTTTACTAATTTCTAGGACGTTTTTTTTTAATGTATTTTAGCTGAGAAGACTAGAGGGAGAGTTTATTCCTGTTTCTTTTTTGTACAAATAGTGATCTTTATTTCTTATTATTTTCCCATTTTTTCTTGTAAGTATGGATCTTTTCATTGAAATAGACGTTTTTTTTCTTTTAGTTTTTTTTGCCATTAGAAAACTTTTTAATAAAATTTTTTTCTTTTTCTAAAAAAGAACAGTAATTTTATTTTTTTTTAATTTTTTCTTTGATTAAAACTGATGTTTGAGTGACTTTATTTACTAAAATATTTTAGTATTGATTAATATAAATAGACATATTATATTTAAATCAATATACAAACTCGTTATAGTACAGACTTTAAGTATAACAATCTGTTCAACAACAACAATTTCGAAGGTTGCATGATAAATTAATTATAAAAAAAAAATAATGATTACCAAAAGTTCTAAATAACTAAAAAATTGTTGTGAAAACTTATCCAGTCAAACTAATTGTATTGACATTTTTGTTTATTTAATTATTATTATTATTACTATTATTTCACATGTTTTATGTTGATGTGCTCAAGTTAAGGAAAAAATAAAATTAGGCAAAATATTACGATATTTAACCCTTAAATGCCACACGGGGTCAGAATGACCCCACATAACTGTCAGTGTGGCAGTTCTGGATTTGGGTGTGGCCTTTAAGGGTTAAACTTAAAATTATGATTTACTGAGTTTTTTTTATTAAATAAAAACAAATAAAATAATACTTGATACAAAATATTTACAAAATTAAAATTTTTTGAGTCAAAAGGAAAGATCAATTTAATTTTCAAGTATAATTTTTATCTCAGTGCATAAATAAACTTAAAAAAAAAAAACGTCTCTTTCATAGATGAAATATGTTGGCGTAAATGTAAAAATATACATTATTACTGTTCAGTTATTGTATAAAGATAAAAAAATGTTGTTTTTGTTTTGCGAGATAAGTATCGTCTCTTATGGACGGTTTAAATGGCATAGAAAAGTTACATTATGTCGCCTAGGTCATTACTGTTCCTTAGGTACAATTATTACTTTCAAAGCGAATAACATAATAGTTCGCATAGAATAATAGATAAATTTTTCAATTTTGACGTTATTGACGGCATAGAAAATGGATATGGAATGGTTGATTCAATTATTCGCGAATGTATGTATGATGTTTTAAGCCAATCAATATCCCACCGTTGTATACAAGAACATTAAGAGCCACACCACAAAAGTGTGTAATAAAATTAGGATTTCTTACATTAGAAAATAATGTAATTTTTAAAATTTGTACTAAAGTAAATAAGATTTACGCTCTTTTGTGATGTCATCTCTTACATACCATTGAGATTAAGGTTCAACACGCGTGAAGTAAACCTCGAAACATGTTTTTCACTAAATCTTGTAGTCTTTTTACTTAAGCGAATACAATTTTTTAAAATAATTAAAATTAAGTGAGATGGATTAGTTACGACTATCTATTCCGTAGTCTAAAAAAATTAAAGAAAGTTAATAAATTAAAAAAATAAAAAAAAAACAAAAGAAAAACATAAGCAATGACAGTGAATTTTCGCATGAACTGCTGTCGTGCCTCTTGTGTGTTCGTTGTAAAATTATAAGCATTTTGTGAATTTTATAAGCGATAGCATGCTCCGTCTGGCCGATGGAAACTTTCTAAACCAAAGTGTTCACCGCTGCTTGTTTTTTAACGGCGAAAACAGCAAATACAATTATTACAATGTACGTTTTGGATAAGAAATATGGAGAAAAAAAAAAAAAAAAAATTACGTGTCAAAGGAACTGAAAAGACGTGTGTATTCAAAATGAACGAGCGATCTTTGCGAGCGTTGAACGTTTTTCAACTGGTGCATCGTAATCGATAATAATTAAAATAAAAATAAGTTTTGACGAGAAAGCTCACGTTAAGCTTAATGATTATTGAGTATTGTGATTTTTTCTTTGTATGTAAAAAAAATGCGCAAACAAAAAAAAATTAATCACTTTTATCATGGCATTCCCATCGACGCTAAAAACGTCTCATCACTTATTACGTGCGCGCTGATAGTGTAAAAAGTTAATCGAATCAAACGTTGTATAGAATCAATCGGATAATTTATATCAAAGTACCCTTATAGATACGTCGAGAAATAAAAAAAAGAACACGTAGATATCGTAAAATAATGCAGTCACCTGCAAAGTATAGCTGTTACATACACTGCCGAACCTTCTATTAGTTGTATTATTGATCTTTATTATTTATTGTTTTTATTGGAATATTTTAATACTAAGATTTTTGTAACAATCAACATATCTTTTATTTTTTTCCTGCTACCATCATCTCACATAAGCTCACAATTTTTATTTTTCCTGTAAGATCGTCTCGAATTCTAATTTGGACCACGCGCTAAAAGTTCAGATACTAGTCTGTTGAAATAATGTATCAAAACGTAAAAAATAATGATAATAAATAAGAGTAAGCTGTTTACCGTTGGTACTTATACAAGAAAAAAAAAAAAAAAAAAAAAAAAAAAAATTATTCGACAAAAGGTTGAAAAGAGTGGAGAAGGACCGTTTTCTATCGAAAAATTTTTCAAGATTATCTATTATGTAATGTAAAGAAAAAAAAAAGAATTTTACTGTCAGTAAAAATGAAATACTTTACAAACTGAAAACAATGTTTTTATGCATCCTATTTGCATTCTACCTTTATTTCTTTTGTTTATAATTTATTTTCTTTTAATCTTTATTTGAAACTCGACGAGGGTAATAAACACGATAATGTCACTCGCATTGTTATGCATACCACGACGTACGAGATTTCGCGCGAGTTTCTATGGCAATGTTGGGTGAAAAAAAGGAGATTATGGAGTCTATATAAAGGCAAAAACCAGGTTGACCATGAACTGCAGTATACGCACATGCAGTTTTGCAAGTAACATGTATCTCGTTGCTGCTTCGATTTACACTTTTTTTTCGTTTACGCGAGGATTCTCCAACAAGAAGAATCCGAAGTTGTGCTGCTGCTAAGGGCAAGGAGTGGTCAACGGTAACATAAAAAGATTTACATTTTAGACTGCAACTCCTGATTTTGAAATTGAAAGAGGAGAAAGGAAAGCGACAGGTACCTCCTCTGGGAAAGGTAAAGTTTGATAAATTCTCATCAAGTCACAATATTCATAACGATTTGTCTAGAAGGGTTGCTATCGATTTTCCGCAATTCTGAAACAATTCTGGTTTGTTTTTGTTTACAATTTTAATTCATTCACTATCTAAGAATATAATGTTAAAAATTTATGTAATGTTGAAAAATCTAGTTCTTAAAATACTATGTTTTTTTACGCAGCTGTTTTCTTATCTTTGAATTTGCATTTTTAATTACATTTCAGCCGATTTTAAACGACATGTGTTGAAAATAATCTGGTTTCAATTAACAATGATTGAAATATTACATAAATTTAATATTCGAATCTGTATATGATTAAACTAAAGCAATTACTTTTTTATCGAAGCAAGGTTTCGTTTTTCTTAAAAATAGTTTGAAATAAATACGAGAGCAAAAATTGTCAATTCAAAGCGAGTTCGACGTTTTCCAGGGTCGAACCTCACGTTATCAAAAGATGGTTTTCACGATCGTGCTGAAGATTTCGATGCTGAAATTCTTAAAATCTCAACACATCAACAAAAAACTGTCCTCGATAAAAACGAGACGAAAGAAACAAATGTTGAATTACCATTGAGATTAGGTAGATCTTCTTAAGTTTACAGCAGCAGTAATTTATCAAAGTTTTAATGACCTGAAGTTTTATACAAGATTTTTATCTTATTATTAATCTTAATCGGGTACTGATTAATACTGCATTCAAATTTTTACCTTGTAATGGTTTTAAATTTCATTTTTATTTAAATATCTTTAATCGCGAGACTTATTACCTGTAACCAAATTAGTAGATTCACCCACGTATAAGATAATAGTTGATTATCTCCTAAATTGGGGTCAAAATATAACGAGGATACTATCATAATATTGTTTTAATGATTTCTTAAGTATTCAAAAAATTCTTGATTAAATTAATTGTAATTTATTTTATTTAAAAATGATGATAGGTGGTTAATATACTTTGTTTTTTAATAAGAAATAATTATATTGAAACAAATGAATCGTCTTAATAAAGATTTCTATCGTTAATTTCTCTCTGAAGGAAATATGCAGGATAATAATTTTACTTTTTATTTTAATCAATAATTTTTAAATAAAATTACAAGAATTATCGACACAATTGTTCAAACCATCAAAAATTTTAGTTTTTATATCACTGTGTTCAAAAATAGCAAAGGTCGTCGATGAATCAAAATTTTTGATCTCCAAAAGTAGCTTTTTTATTTTTTTTTTTTTTATAAGCAAAAGTATAACTTTTTATTTTTAGTTTATTTTCAAAATATAGTTAAACTGTATAAATGGAATAGGATACTGGTTTCTTAATCTGATTTTTCGAATATTAACGCGCAAGCGCGCGCAATTGTATTACATTATCTAAAACAAATTTTGTTGAAGCTTCATCTAAATTAACTTACAATAAGTTATATATACCCTTTACCTTTGCACTACGTTCATAGTTCATTTAAACTTTTTGGGTTTAGATTCATATATTGGTTTTGTTTATTTACTAATTATTATTATTATTTTCATGATTTTAATCGGATAATTTTGAACTCTTGATTACATAATTATTTTTTATCAAATCTATTCTCTAGATGTTTTAATTGAATTGTAATATAACAATTAAAAATTCAAATTCAAATTTTAAATTTTGTTCTTCAACCAATCACATCACGAATAAAATGCTGACATTCTTTTTGAGTTTTCTCTTTTATCTTAGGATTGATGATTGATGTTTTTTGATAAAAAGACTTTTATCAGGATTAAGAATTAAAATATTTAAAAATCCTCAAATTTTAATACTGTTTCGTAGTCTCTCGCCTCTAATCAAAGTCACTCGACCCCCAACATTGTTCTTAGACGCAACGAACTACCTCTTCCAGCCTCTCTGCAATGAGTCAGAACTCCTGAACCTATTCCTGGCCTACATGAACAACAGTCAAAATCGGCGGTAACCTGGCCCAGGTTGACGGGGAACGGGACGACCTACTCGAGAGCTTCTGCGCGATTTCAAGAAGAAGCTAAACAATGGCAGCGTGTGGAATGCGGGGGTTTTCGCGTCCGGGTTGGATTATACGAGTTCGGCAAGGACGAGAGGAGGAACTCGTCGACCATGGGAGTAGCGCCCGTGGGCGGCGTTTGCTGGGACGAGAAAAGGCAAACCTAGCCCTCGGCCGGATTCACCAGCGAGATCGGGCACAAGTAACAGCTTTATTGTCACTCTTTGTGTTCAAAAGAGGACGAAACGGTTTATTAAAAGACACGGGGGTTTTCGGAATCGGGGGAGTTTCGAGAAATGCTAACAACGGGTCTTTATTCGACTGATGTAGTTATTTAAATTCGCGCTTGATAATTTTTTACCGGTCCAGGGTTTTATGCGTTACAGTTTGAATTATTTTATTCCGATTGGTTTTTGTTAAATGAAAAGCTAAATAGTGCTGATGAATAGTACTGAATGATTAAATTTTTTACTTTATTACAGTCAAAAGTTATTTTATAAATTTTCTGTATTGGGAACATACTTCCGCATGATTTTTAAAATCCAATTGTTCAAAAGCTTTATTCGTTAGACCTTAATATCAATTCAAAATTTGCTCTCCCATAAAGAGGTAATTTATTACAATTTACATTACCAGCAGTTTTTAAAGCACTGAAAATTCAAAACTGATGAGTGTCAATTAATTTTAATTGCCGCGAGTTATAAGTTATCCGCAACGATTAATAATTGTTCTTCCGCAACATTAAAATGCATCATATAAAATTTTTCATTGTTTCGAGACAAATTAACAAGATGCCGATGACTAATTGCCAAGAGTCGATGAATCGAGAAATAAAAACGATCCGTGCGACGCGTGACTGAAACATTCGTTTCTTTTTCGAGTAACAAAATCATACCTAATCGAATTGCTGACGTAAAACTTTTGTTACCACGACTGAATTAGTTACAGGATAATAGTCTTTGACCGTTAATCGGTTGAGTCAAAGAAAACGATTCTTTTTTAAGATTGCTACTCAAGTAATGAGTTTTTCCACATCAGTCATGTGAACACTTTTTTTAAGAATCTAGAAATGTGTTATTACTACCTCTATTACCACTTGTAATCTCAAATATAAATAACATTTTTAAATTTCAAAGATTTTTTATTTGTAGTAAAATTGATACAATCGCTTTGAAATTTTTACATAATGAAATCAATAGTAAAAATACAAAAAAAAGTTTTTATTTTCTATTTTTAACAGTTTTTCTTGGTAAAGTCAATCTCCGAAAGATTTTTTTGGGTTTTCCGAACCGCCAAATGGCGATTGAGGGCGACGGAAAACGATTTTTTTAGGTTTTCCAAACAGCTAACTTGAGATTAAAGGCGACGGAAAAAGATTTTTTTTGGTTTTCCAAACAGCTAACTCGAGATTAGGGGCGTAAGAAAACAATTTTTTTGGTGTTTCCAAATCTAAATGGCGATTATGTGCGACGGAGAACGATTTTTTTTGGTTTTCCAAACAGCCAACTCGAGATTAAGGGCGACGGAAAACGATTCTTTTGGTTTTCCAAACCGCTAAATGGCGATTAAGGGCGACGGAAAATGATTTTTTTTTGGTTTTCCAAACAGCTAACTCCAGACTAAGGGCCACGGGAAACGATTTTTTTTGGTTTTCGAAACAGCTAACTCCAGATTAAGGGAGTAGGAAAACTTTTTTTTTGGGTTTTCTTCACCCATAAATGGCGATTAAGGGCGACAGAAAACGATTTTTTTAGGTTTTCCAAACAGCTAACTTGAGATTAAAGGCGACGGAAAAAGATTTTTTTTGGTTTTCCAAACAGCTAACTCGAGATTAGGGGCGTAAGAAAACAATTTGATGGTGTTTCCAAATCTAAATGGCGATTATGTGCGACGGAGAACGATTCTTTTGGTTTTCCAAACCGCTAACTTGAGATGAACGGCGACGGAATAAGATTTTTTTGGGTTTTCCAAACCGCTAACTCGAGATTAAGGGCGATGGAAAACGATTTTTTTTGGTTTTCCGAACAGCTAACTCCAGACTAAGGGCGTAGGAAAACAATTTTTTGGGGGATTCCAAACCGCTAACTCGAGATTAAGGGCGACGGAAAACGATTTTTTTGGTTTTCCAAACAGCAAAATTGAAATTAGGGCTGTAAGAAAACTATTTTTTTTGGTGTTTCCAAACCGCTAAATGGCGATTAAGGGCGACGGAAAAAGGTTTTTTTTGGGTTTTCCAAACAGCTAACTCGAGATTAAGGGCGACGGAAAACGATTTTTTGGGGGTTTCCAAACAGCTAACTCCAGATTAAGGGCGTAGGAAAACGATTTTTTTGGGGATTCCAAACCGCTAACTCGAGATTAAGGGCGACGGAAAACGATTTTTTTGGTTTTTCCAAATTTTAACTGAAGTTTTCTATTATGTATCCCTATTGTATGAACTAAAATAACTAATTATTATAAACAATTCCAAAAGTTATAAACAATAATTGATTTCTATTAGAGTCGCGGTGGCTGCGGGCATAGAGTGCGCGTCTCCTAATGCTGGGGTCGTGGGTTCGAGCCCGCAGGTCTTGGCGATTTTTCCGAGTGTTTTTTCACGCCTTAAAAAAATCGGGATTGAATCCACTGTGGCTTAGGTGAGGTAGGATGCCCTATATCCACTGATTCCAACTCGGACATCCAAAAGCCGAATAATTTCTCTCCGAAAACATTGACCTATTGAATTTTTTCCCTATGTAATGAAATCAATTGATTTCAATTGAAAAATTTTCGAGTGTCGACTGAGATCATTCAAAAGCATTAAGTTTTAATCGAACTAAATAGACTTAAATGGATTTTTTGTAGCAGCTGGTATAGATAGCGAAATAAATTCAACTGCATTTATTAAAATTCATTGACTTCCGTCTAGCTCTGTAAAATTTACGACCATTAAAGTCTATTTGAATCGTAAACTCATTAAAGTCAATTAATTTTCATTTAGCCCGGAAAAATTCACAACCATTCATGTCTACTGGAAAAATAAGTTCATTGGAATCTATTAATTTCCATTCAGCTCTGTAAAATTCGCGACCATTGAGGTCTTTTCGAAAAGTAACTTCATTAAAATCGAATAATTTCTATTCAGCTCTGTAAAATTTGCGACCATTGAGGTCTATTAGAAAATAAATTCATTGAAATCTATTAATTTCCATTCAGCTCTGTAAAATTCGCGACTATTGAGGTCTTTTCGAAAAGTAACTTCATTAAAATCGATTAATTTCTATTCAGCTCTGTAAAATTTGCGACCATTGAGGTCTATTAGAAAATAAATTCATTGAAATCCATTGATTCCCATTCAGCTCTGTACAATTCGCGACCATTGAGGTCTATTGGAAAATTAAGTTCATTAAAATCGATTACTTGCCATTCAGCCCTGTAAAATTCGCGACCATTGAGGTCCATTGGAAACATGAATTCATTAACCCTTAAAGTACACACCCAAATCCAGAACTGCCACACTGACAGTTATGTGGGGTATTTTACACCCCGTGTGTACTTTAAGGGTTAAAGTCCATTGATTTCCGTTTAGCTCTGTGAAATTCGTGACCATTGAGGTCTATTGGAAAAATAAATTCATTAAAATCCATTGATTTCCATTCTGAGTTTCCTCTGTGAATTTGAACATTCAATGGGATTCAATAGTCAATGGAAATTTTAATGGACTTGAATTGATCTCAATGGATTTTTTGTAGCAGGGTGGTGTCAAGTGTCAAAATTTAATGATTCATTTATGGTGATTCATTTTTAGAATGAAATTTTTCTTTACACCATGGTTGTTGCTGCTAATTTTATATTGATATTATTTTAATATTCATTTTTCTAATTTTTTCATTTAAAAAGTTTCATTAATATTCAAATTAAAAAATTATCATCTTTATCTTCAAATAATTGCTTGGCAACTTGCAATTCTTCATATTGTATTGCAGCCAAAGTACAAATATCATCCAAAGATACTTCCATTTTATTATAGATAAAATGCTAAAATAAACATTTTAATATAAATACTGTAAATCTAAACAATAATTTAATTTGAAAAAAATTAAAAATATAACCTTTATAATAATGACTAAAGCAATCATATCACTCCTACATTGTAACTCAACTTTATACAACATCATTTTTCAAAATATATAGTATTAAAATAAAAACAACAAATAATTTATTTATAGGTTAACATCACATGATCACAAATTCGATAATCCACATGCCTTTGTACGTAAATAGACTGGCCGCTCAAACATTTCATGAATTGACCAGATGAGTTGGACAATTCGTGAAATGCCCAAGTTCACCGATTGCCCGTAACATATGCAAAGACTCTGGTCTCTACAAAAAAAGCTAGATACGGTCGAGTGGTCAAGACTCAAGTGCCAGAGATCGAATTGAAGGGTTTGAGGGGGAAAGGAAAAGCAAAATTTTTTACAGCCCCATGACGAAGCTGCACCAGCTTGGTATCAATCCATACTTCCCGGGTAGGACCTGATGACGGTCGCGAGGACTACTTCTGCAGGAGGATCTACCTGAAAGCTTTTGGTGATTCATAAAACACGCAGAAGCGCGTGGGTGTCGTTGCTTCTTTTGTTCAACGTAGAGTACTGATTTTGAAGAGGATATCCTGGTGTATATATTTATTGCCTTATTCTTATCGCCCTCCACCAGTCAATGTTTACAGATATTGCGTAAGCTCAAATTGACCGCCACTGAGAAGAGAATATTAAATCTCTTTAAAGTAAAGTTCGCGGTTATTATATATCTACAAAATCTTAAAAGGTTCATTAACCGTTTCTTCCCTTTACGATGCACTCGCTGACTCACCTTGAAGTGTGTAAAATCATTTACCCGGTTTTATCTTTGGACCAGAGATAAAAATTTACGCGAAGTGTTTATTATACGCGAAGAGACCTCTTTTTTGTCCTTAATGGGTTACTTGAATTTAAATTGGAAATCAAGTTACCAGGCTATGCAAAGATATGAAAAATTTTCACACATTCCTTGAGAATTTAAAAATAAAAAATTTAAGCATGACTCGTACGTAGAAGTTCACAGACATTTATTGGTTAAAATAGTGCTGGCTGGTTGCATATTTTGCGCTAACTAGTAAACTAGCTATGAATTCTGTACCTATAAAATTTATGTGAAAATTTTTTATGATCGTTAATTTTAAAATATTTTTTTAGTTTGAGTTTTATTAAATGAAGACAAAACACATTTTAAATAATATACAAGAAAACAAATTTAATTGATCCTAATTTAATTATTGAAGATATCAAACAAAGCTAAGTTAATGTAAAATTACTTTCTGAAAAATTAATCTGCTTAGAGCAATAATAATTAACATAATTTTAAAACGGTTTTGTCTGTAAAAAGCAAAAGACTCGAGGGCCGGAGATTCCGGGTTAGATCGAGTTATACGCTCGTTGTCCATGAACCGATTCTTACTGGAGCATTCTTTCCGAGCGCCCTACAAACTGATATCAAGTACGTAATTGAAAAATCCTCTTTCCATTATTATTTTTTTTTTAACGCGAATTTTTTTTTAAAACGCCAGCCTAAATCAAGTAACTTTCAAGATAGAAGACAAAATAGAGTTAAATATATAACAAGCACCTACTTAACTAAATTTTAATTTTTTGTACGGAAATTTTTGGACGCTACTTAGCTGTTTTTAAAATGATCATTTTTGGGAAAAAAATTTTCAATCAATTTTTGTTTTAAAACATTAAAAGTACTTTATCTTGAAAAAAAAAGCTGGACGCAGTATGTACTTTAATTAATCACATACAACAGATTAATCAATTTTTTTTATTTTGACTTACTCGCAGCAACTACCCATCACTTTTTTAAAAATCCAGTATAGGATGTGCACGTCGAGTTTATACAAAGCACGTTGTGTACACATCGTACAAAGGGAGCGATGCACCCGGGAATCCGCTTTGCAAATAATATAATGTAGACCGGCCGACCGACCGCCCACGCGGTATGGTCGGTAACCTTAAAACGATGATTCACAGATTCGGCAAAACCAGCCGGACGGGCGACAAAGAGTGAATCCCTTGTACGCCCGAGACCGGTGTTGATAACCCCGGAGATCCAACTTTAATGGCCAAGGACGCGACATGAAAAACCCCCTCTAACCAGACAACTCGACGGCGGTTAACTCTCAAGGACAACTACTGCAGTGGCATGTGCAAATGCGTAGGTACTTGTACCTACCGACCAGCCCCTTTGTCAATGGGATTAATCGCGATTAATTTCCATTGATAAGTGGTTCGTGCGCTTATTTATCCCAACTATTTTATATAAATCGATAAAAATTCAATTTTTTATCTTGAAAAAATTTATAGGATCTGAATTAATTGAAAAACGCTACACAAAGGGACGATATAAATTAGTGATACGCACTGCGAATTCAAACTTTCATCTCGCGTAATAAATGTGTCTTCATTATTTTTTTAGTAATCGATATATTTTTAATATTTTTAATATTTACTAAATATGTAAAGAATTACGTTGTATTTGATTTTGATACAAAAAATAACTTACTCGAACAGTATTGAGTGTTTATAAGTTTTGGTAAATCAGAATTAGTGAGCATTGTTTGCAAGTTATTTTCACTGATAAAATTTTCTATTTGAAATCTTATCTTTCGTGGTTTTATATCATGTATACATAGATAGATATATAATTTATAACGATATAAATTAAAACTCATAATTTTTGTATTAATTGTAATAAGTAAATCGAAATTAAAATAAAAAATTTTGACAGTTACTTAACTTTATTCGTCAGTTTGAGCAAAAAATCTACGTTGAACAGTTTTTCGGAAACAATTTGAATGGAATAAATGTTTCAAAGAACGATAAAATAGAATTTCTGAGTTATTTAAAAAAAAATCAGTATAATTATAAATTTCAAAGTATGATCATTTGTGTTACCACGAAAAATCTTTGATGGTGAAACTTGAAAAAAAAAAAATATATATCTCAAACGCTTTTTTAATTTTGGTCAATTAAATAAAATAACCTTTTTGTAATGAAAATGAATCAATATTAAGCCATATTGAGATTTGAAAAATTAAAAAAAAAAAAAAGAAATTCTTTTAGAAAAATTAAAAAATTTTATGCTTAAATTTTACCATAAAGATTTTACCTAGCTCAAAAATTTATTTTTTTTATTAATTAATTTATCAAGTTTTCACTATCAAAAAAATAACTCACAGGATTCTATAAAGTTTTTAATTCAGAAATCGAAGTTATAATTGAAAATTATGTAAGCATTTTCTATTGGTATGCATATTGTTTTCCTATTGAACATAATTTGCAAATAATTAGTTTGAAAATGTTTTCAATAAATTTATGAAGTCGTTTATATGAACTAACCGCAAGTATTATAGATTTTATGTGATAAAAAAAAAATTTCTATCTAGAATTACTAGAAAATATATCTTTAAATTTTTTAAAATTTTATTGACGATCTATTTATTAAATAGAATTATGAACTTTGAAAATTAACTTATGAAAGTTTACCATTGATTTGTGGGCTTCTGAATAAAATAAAATGAAAAAAATAAAATTTCTGAAAAATGACGAGTATAAAAATATGCTGAGTAGGCTGAATATAAAAAACTTAAAATTTTAAAATATTGTATTTTTTTTTATAAAGAATAAATAAATAAAATTAAGAAGTCTCTCTTCTTAAAAAAAAATTATGAAGTAGTTGTTAAAAAAAAAATAATTTATAATAAACATATAATAGGTTGTCAAATATCAATCAAAATTTGTTAAAAATGAATTTAATTTAATTTAAAAGTATGAATCATGAATCATGAATCATTGCAGCTTTAACTGAATAAGTAATTAATGTTGAAAAATTTTTGGTTTGTCATCGAGTGAAAATTTTAGAAAAAAAAGATATTTTAAGACTAAAATAAAGAAAGAAATGAAAACAGTCATACGTTATATATAAAAAGTGCCGCTACAAACGAATGCGAACAGCCGAGGCAGCAACGTTCCTCTTTTGCGAGGTAGGTCGGTGACGTCATCCGTTCGGCTGACTATTTTAGGAGTGTCTTGGGTGCCCCGTCCCGCCGCGGCTGTGTGTTGGGGGAAATAGAGAAGAGAGACGATTATCGAAGAAGAAAGAGTGCAAAAAAAAGTAAGGAGGACAAGAGTATTCAATGAAAACACCAGTTTTTATGTATAGAATGTCAAATAATTTAATAATCCTTCGTTTTTTTTTTTCTATATTACTTTTGAATTTCATCTTTTTTAGTGTACAAATAAACAAAATTCGTCGGCAATTTTACGCAATACAGTCGCTATCTGTTTACAATAGGATTCATTAACTACTTTTCACGGTGACGATTGTTCCATGAATAAGAAAAGAAAAAAAAAGGTCACTGACTCTCCCGATAAAGATGGTAAAAATAACGGGAGTATATTTAAAACGAATAAGATTCTCTTGTCAGTCTTGATTCAAAGAGAAAATATTAAATTCGTGCGTTGACATGACGATTAAAATTTTGGCAATCCGTGACCCTTTTTTCGCACCGTCATTTGGTTCATCATATGTTATTATGGTCGACCATAATTAGGTTTTTTCTTTTTTTTTTTATAAAATGTGAGACGCTGGATCACACAAACACACTAATTTGCATAAAATAAACTCGCGACAAATGATCTCAGGGCTCACTCACGCAGTTATACATTGGTTTTTTTATTTTTTAATTATCACACCATATCATTTTGCGCAAAAGTTGTATCGATTTCAACTGTTCATACTTTTTACTTTTTTTTTTATGTTACTAGTTAAACCTAACTTTCTAAAATGTACATCAGTCATACGATAAATCTTTTAATTGAAAAAATTAATCTTTCACGTTTCACGTAATTACTATCAATCACACCAGTGGTTTTAGGATTTTCTGTACAAAGGACCCTTTCGCGAAACAAGTACTTCATTAACGCGGTTCGATAAAAGGTACAGAAATTCATCTCATGCATTTCGCAAATACGATTATATCTAAAAATAAATCGTGTCCTTGATTTGGGGGTGTGCGATATACACCCCAATATCGAAAGAAAAAAAAATAATAATAACTTATGTAATTTAAACTATCTATACTAAAAAAAGAAATTTTTACACGCTAAAGTTGTAAAGAGGAGTCTTTAATAAAGTCTTGTAGAGCGAGGGCGACCGACAACGACTATCACGACGATGATTCCCCCGTTGTTGCGTTGGCCACAGATTCAAGACGATTTAAATATCGTTGGACGAGAATACATGACCACGTAAGCGAATAGGGATGATGTTTGTTTCGGCGCGTCGTCGTCGTGTTTTTGTTACTTATTCTTCTTTTGATGCTCGTTTGCCCGTGGCTTCGTCGTCGTCAGCCTCTCAATTGGGTAGCGTGTCGTAGAGTATGTCCTTGGCACTCTGCGTCAGCGACTCGGGGAACTTGATGTCGAACGATACCATGAGGTCACCCTTTCTCGAGGGTTCCTTCGGGAACGGCAGACCGTGGCCCTGGATCCTCTTCACCGTAGATGGTTTGACGATCTCTTTGGTGAGATTCAGGGTGATCTTTTCGCCAACGAGAGTCGGCACTTCAACCACCGTACCACAAAGTGCCTGTTTCAAGGTCAGCTTGCAGGTATACCGGATGTCGCTGCCCTCTCTCCTGAAAAGCGAGTGCGGCTTATCTCTGATGATAAAAACAATATCGGCGGGTACTTTGCCTCTGCCCTGATCGCCCTCCTTCTGGAAAGTGATCTTGGTGCCAGCTTTCCAGCCGGGTTTGACGTTTATCGTGAGAACCTTGTCTTCTTTTTTGGTGGTCCCGTCTGGCTGTACAACCCTTCTCGAGATCTTCATTTTCTTAGTGCAGCCTCTGAGAATGTCCTCCAGACTGACGTACAGGTCGTGCTCGATCGCGGGATCTTGTTCGCGCTCTTTGTTAGACATTCTACCTGGACCTGCAAAGTTGAAGGACTGTGATCTATTAGCGCCACCAGGTCCACCCAGTCTCACGCCACTACCGCCAATGTTGAGGCCGAAGGGGTCATCGGTGTCCATGTCGTCGTCGTGGAAGAACATGCGATTTCCGCCAGCACCAGGTCCACCGAACTCGAAGAAGGTCTGGAAGGGCGACGCGGTACCGAAGAACTGGGCGAAGGTTGCGCGTGGGTCCCCGTGGAAGGTGTAAGTGGTGCCACCCATGCCACCACCGCCGCCGCCGCCGCCGCCGCCCATGCCAGCACCGCCTTTCAGGCCCTCCTCGCCGAACTTGTCATAGACTTCGCGCTTCTTAGCGTCCGACAGAACTTCGTAGGCCTCTGCAATCTCCTTGAATTTTTCTTCGGCACCAGCGGCTCTGTTCTTGTCGGGATGATACTTCAGGGCCAACTTGCGGTAAGCCTTTTTGATGTCGTCATCGCTGGCACCTTTGGCTATGCCTAGGGTCTTGTAGTAATCTTTTCCCATGATGGAAAATCCTGTAACACAAAAGGAATAGAATAAAATTATTAACAATTGAGTTTTTTTAGCATATTGAAGTTGTTCAATTTTGTTAAGTTTTATTTATGGAAGCAATGTATTTTAACTTTTTATTTTTTTATATATATATTTTTTAACAGTATTTTCAGGAAATACTAAAGATAAATTCTTTGTCATCTTTTTGAAAGTATTTTCACACTATTAATAAAAAAAAGAAAATATATAATTCTGAGTCACTGGTGACTCATTCCAATACCTCAAGATTTAATTGTAGTAAATTTAGGATGAAGTAAAACTGATACTAGTATTATATGATAAATCATCTTAAAACTTCTGCATCATTTTCAAGGCACTCAAATTTTGAATGAAAACTACAATAAATTTCAAAGTAAAAATAATCTCGACTTTAAAAAATAATAAAAAATGGTATATAATAACAAATAATCTAAAAGTAAAATTCATTTCAACTTCTGGTTTGCTCTAAAATAATATTCAAATTGGTATTATCAAAAAATTTATGAACTACCAAGTCTAAGTTAAGTGATTTGTGAAAATATTTTGCTTCCATTAAACTGCAGAAATATAATTCTATTTTAAACAAATAAAAGCATAGCACAATATATTTTGAAGCTCTGATAAATATTACAATACCATCAAAGGCTTGCCAGCTCCTTAATAATCTCTTAAATTAAAAAATAGGCATTTTAAATTGCAAATCAATTGATACATTATGCATTTATTTGTTTATGAACTTGAATCTTAGCTGCATCAAATGTTTGTTTTAGTGGCAAATGGTTTCAGACTTGATTATTTCTAATAAAATAAACTTAAAAAATTAATTGCAATATTTAAAGCAGTGTGAGATAAGTAGAAAAAGTTCTGTTTACAAAAATCAATACATATAAATTTGTTCATCCAAACACGGCTTAAAGTCACCTAATTCTTTTGTCGTTCAAACTTTATCATGGCAAATTCCTAGACGGAAGTAGTAATAGTGCAAATACTACAATGTGACGCGCGTGTTACAATCATTCTACTCGTTTTACGCCCATTATTCACCGCGATCTGAAGTAATGCAGCTCGGAAAATTGCTGTTGCAGCTGCTAGCACGATCCCGGAAAACTCTTGTACTTCACGTGTCTTTTATTACGCTAACAAAAAAAAAAAACAAAAAAAAACAAACAAATACTACGAAAATGTATTACTTACACGTTTTTTCGTATTCGAAGAACAATAATTAAAGAGCTACAACGTATGTAACCGTAGAAAGGATAACGAATTGTTTAATTTGACGTCGTGCGCGTATCGAGACGACCTTCGCGATCGCAGACTTGGAGCGTTTATTATTCAATAACAGTACCGTCGTTCACCATAAATGATACAATCCTGCAAGCTATATTTTAACTCGGAAAAGCAAACACAACCAAGTTTGGGATATCACACTTGAATTTTTTAAGATCGGCATTAAATTTTCAAGAGCTACTTTAAATTTTCAAACTACCGCATGGCAATACGAGAAACGCTCTTGAAATCAAACACGGCCGGTAAATAAATAATATTGCAATCGAATCTTACTTTATCAATTGTCGATTGTAACTAATCAGCTGTAGCGCAATTTAAAGCCCGAATAGTTGGCGGTGGATTATACCAAAAACTTTGATAAAAAATTAATCGTGCGATGGCTGCTGGAGATTGGGAATGTTGAATACGGTGAGAGTTAGTAAGAGACTAACGGTTCATCGCAAACGCAATACCTTTAATTTGAGGTCGATCGAAAAGTAAAAAGATTTACGTCGATGACAGAGAGTACACACCAGCATGCACGCGAACGTTCGATAGAATAAAAAACACGCGCGTCGAAATGGAGTCGTGGGGGGCGCACGCGCCAGCCCATCAAACACGTATATAACCTGCTGTCCGCTAAATTTTCTCAGATTTTTTTTTATTCCTCTTTAATCTCTATCTTTCCCCGAAACTTTTTAAATTCGTTAGCGCGGCTCTTTCCATTTTCGAGGACGAAATGTGCTATACACCACAGCTGTGGTGTCTCGCGAACACTTAGAAGAAGCACCAGCAGCAACCTCCCACGCACCTTATTTTCCCTCGCTATTTCGGGAAATGATGATACATCGAACTAAGAGGAGCCGGGCAGCAGACGTGACTCCAAAAATTTGTTAAACGAATGGTCGCACAATTTTTTGCGTGATGACGGGAAAAATAAAATAGAAACAACAGTAAAGAAATAAAAAAAAAAACACTAGAATATTCGGGAAGGCGCGAGAACAGCGCCCCGCGCACACGACACCAGCAGCCGCTGCGGAGATTCACGTTCTGTTCACACTGCTGTTTTTTAATTCTTTATTTTTATTTTTACTTTTTTCCAAATAATTGCACTTTTACGGCCCTATGCTCACACGCACACAACTTTAGGTGACTCGAATTATACGAAGGAAAAAAAATTTTTTCACCAAATTTTTCTTTATTACACTTACTTTTTTCTGGTTAGATGGTACGAAAAACACAAATTGTTTAAACAAAACCAGTACTTTTCTGTGAATTTAAAAAACTGTTATGATAAAAAAAGGAAATAAACTGAATTCCTCAGTGGAGGATGTAGAATGTTTACTTCTATAAACACAATGTTCACTGCTTCACGTCTCGTGTAAAACTAAGCGGCGGCGCGTAGTGCGCCCTCAATATATACAAACGGGGCTTCTCGCGCTTTCCGGAAAGTTCGAGAAGTGACTCGAATACAGGTGCTGCTCCCACCTCGGTTTGTTAACCGATCACTTCGTTTTTTCCGAATTCTTCTAGACGAGTGAGTACCGAGGGTTGAAACTTTAATAGAAAATATTATAAAAAATGACTTTTTATTATGTAATCTCGGGAAAAACTGTTGAAAATAGAGAAAAAGAGAGAGCGCGCTGTATGAAGCGAAGTTGGCTGATGGTCAGAATGGGACGCCACGGGAGCTTTGCCTGATTGCAGGCGTCGCGCTAACGGAGTACGGACGGTACAAATTATCAGGAAGACGTTCTAGAAGGAAGAACGTTTTAATCGCGTGCCTTATACAATTTACGATCTTATCGTTCTTGATTTTTTTGCAATTGTTACGTCATGAATTTAAATTTTTCCAGAATCATTCAACACTTTAAAATATTTTCTTTTGTAAAAAATTAAGAAAATTCTATTTAAATTTAATCAAATAATTAAAAATAAAAATGTTGAGCGAGAGTAATACTTCGCAAATTTAAAAGTATAATTGTAATTTACACCCAATATCTCCTATGTACAGATAATTATTTTTATTATCTCTATGGGGTATAATAAATTTTTATATTTGTACATACATTGGTATTTAAATAAATGAATTCAATTTTTTTATTTTAGTTACACCCCTTTATTATAAGTATATAAAAAAGGATAAAAAATATTTTTTATGATTATTTAAAAAATGAAGGACCCGCCTCTTCGTTTATTTTTATGTTTACAAAATATCAAAGTTCTATAAATTTTATAAGTTTCAAAAAATATTATCATGATCATGTGTAAAGCTAAGTAAATTAATCAAACTAAAAACTTAAGCAGTATAAAAAATAAAAATTTAGCTGCACTATTATTTGGTCTTAAAACACTTAAACCCAATCTGAATATTAATATGTACAATCTGAAGAAATATATATGTGTTATATTTATCTAGCAAGTCTGTAAAAAAATGCATCTCTACTGTCTTTTGAACATGGTGGTAAATATTTATCATAAAAGTCTAAGACAAGTTCTTCTTTTTTAAATCCAAATTTCTCATACAAATTTGCAGCAGGATTTGAAACTGACACATGTAAAGTAATGTCATTACTCATACATGTCTGATATAAATGGTAAAGCATAGATGTGGCTATTCCAGCTCTTTGCCATTCAGGTCGTACTACTAAAAATTGTATATAAGCTTCATTGCAAGCAGCATCAGGAACCATGATCGCACATCCAATTACAAGTTTTTTATATAAAGCAACAACTGTAAAATCCGGGTAATTCAAGCAATCCCCAACTGTAAAAAATAATTGTTAGATAATTAAAAAAAATAAAATTATAGCCTACTTAATTACTACTTTTATAAATATAAGTTTACTTGTTTTTAATTAATTACTTGAGTGTACCTACCATCAACTGGCCAGAAAAATTCTGTACAAAGTCTGTTTACTGCAGGTAAATGTTGAGGCTTTATGTAGCAATAATCAATTAAAGCACTTTTGGGTACACAGTTTACTTCAGTATTTTTGCTGTTAACTTTAACTAATAAATCAGTCAAGACTCTAAACCATAGAGGACTTTCTGAATAAGTAAAATTGTGTCTTTTAATAAAATGTGGCAACAGTCTTTTTGTATGAGAACTGTAAACAGCATCAGATTCTAAACAACGACCCGCCAATCTTATATTAGAGTTTTGTGAACCATCATATTTTCTTGAGCAATCGTTATTTAAAATTGCATTTGATTTTTTTAATGTATCAATATTCAAAATTGGTAATCCTAATTCTCTTCTTTGTTTTCTAACAACAAGTTTCCGATAAAATTGTTTTACTTCTATTGGAGCAGTATTCAATAAATTTTTGTATTTTTCAATTTTATCTAAATAATATTCTTCTTCTTGAATACTCATTAAAGGTTTTACATCAGCTGAAAATATAAAAATGATGAAGATGTTCATTTCTAATTAAAAAGAACTTAAATAATTTAATAATAAGAAAATACCTATATTTGATTCTATACATTCATCCCAGGGCTTTGATTTTTCTAATGACTGAGTAAAAAGAGAAGGTTCTGCAGGAGGATATTCAAAATCTTCGTTTTGATAATTTTCTTCTACATCACTTTGGTACTTATCTTCCATTTTAATTTGGTACTTTTGAACTATTTCACTTAATTCGTCTTCAGACTCCATTCCACCCAATAAAAATTCACCAATCTCTTGTTTTGATGGTAATTCATCCCCTAAAAAATTTTCTATAGAATCCAGATTTGCTACATCTATATCTATCCCATCTTCAGATAAATCATCATCATCATCATCATTTTCATTTTGCATATTTTCATATGAATCAGTCATGAAATTTTCAGGAAAATTTATATTAGTTTGAATAATGGAATCATCAACAGAGCTGGTCACAAAATTAAATGATGGAAAATCAGTTTTAATGTTTGGTTGATCAAGGCCCAAATCTAGAATTAAAAAAAAAAAAAAAATTATTTCTTAAAAAATTTAAATCATTGAAAGTATGACTTCCATTTTGCGAAGCTGTATAAGTTTTTCTATTTGAGAATAAAATTAGAAAAAAAAAAATTGTTTTGCAAATTTTCTCTTTCTATCTAGAAGTTTACTAGACAACCATAAATATAGATAATAGCAGTAAAAAATAATAGATAATAGCAGTAAAAATTTTTTAATTCATAAAAACTGAAAAATTACATAAAATTAAATCATGAAATTATATTAGTCTTTTTTTTTAATTGATACTTTTTAAATAATTTTAGTAAATGACAGCTTAAATATTTTTTACAACTAGTTTAGTCTTATATATTATGTACAACTCATTTAGAAAAGTTTTTTAATAAAATAAAATTTTTTCATACCTTTGCAATTTGAATCAAATTTATTTTCCTCCTTTTGGTTTTTTTCTTCTTCAATTGCTTTGTTACGATCTAAATTTAAAAAAATTTATTAGTAAAAATTTATTTTATACAAACTAAAAAAAAGATGGTTTTATTGTACTCTTGAAATGTCTAAGCTATAATAACATTTTTTTTTATTAAACAAAATAAAATAAAAATTTTGTTAAACTTACTATCAAGCATTACTTTAGGAAGATCATTTCCAATTAGTTTCCACCATCCTTGTTTGTTTAATTCAAATGTTCCAGATTCAAAAAATACTCCTCTGTTATTTGATAAATTACTAGATACTGTACTTGTCCAAGTTCTTGCTCTTCGTCTAAAAAATAAAATAATTATAAATGTCTTTGAAAGTTGAAATATGTCAATAAAATTTTTAAAGTTTTATAAATGAATAGGATCTTACTTTCTATCTACACTAGGAAATAAAATATCCCAACGATCATCAATAAATTTAGTAATATGTGTTTTCCAATGAAAGTACTTTTTTTCACTTAAACCTATTGATTTTATTCTCAAATTGTGTATGGCCAAAAGAACAACTGTAAGCCAAGGCAGTTTTTGTCGAACAATCTCTTCTTTTTTTAATTCTGAGCAGTCGGAACAAAAATAATCATAAAATACATCTCCTAATAAACAATTTGGAACCAAACATCTTATATGTGTCATCTGTTGGCACTCTCCCAAACATGGTATTCCAGGATTATTGTCTGGATCATCAATGTAATTCTGACACTTTTTACAAGAATCAAATTCATATGAATGATTGCTATCGTTATCTACTTCCATTTTCATACTGTAATATTCCATTTTTTTAAAACACAAATCTTTGTATACAAAATAAACACAAATAGGAACACTTAGGTTAAAAATTATATGATCTTGCTCTAAAGTACTATATTATTTCAGGCACAAATTTAATAAACTTTGTTTATTTTTAAGAATGAATTTTTTTTTTCTTGAACAAAAACAAATCCACAGAGGACAGTACTTATTATTTATAACGTGCAGCTTAAATATACTACGAAACGTACACATGCTGCTCAAACGACCACAACAAATCTTCTCTCTCTCTCTTTCTAGTTTCTGCTCTTTGATTCCGTCTCATCACGCCATCACAGTGTATTTTCCGTCTGAAGCCGGGTCGCATTTAAATCCCACTCACCACGTGTCTCTACACGCATGTAACACTTGTTGCAAACATTCAGGAGTTGTGGTAGTAGTTCGATCTTTTTATTAGTAACATTATTAACAAGAACATAATGTTATTAGCTTAAATATTCATATCAAATTAAAAATTTAAAGTAATAAAATTGTAAATACTGCAGATAGTGTAGAAAATTGTAAAATTAGATGTTTAGTTTAATTTAATTTAGACAGTATTTTATTTATTATTATTATTATTTTTTTTTTTTTTTTTTTTTTTTTTAGCACACCTTTTAAAAATTTATCATAATAATTCTTTCCGAAAAATTTATATACATGAAATTTTAAAATAATTTAAAACGCTGTAATAATGAGCAATCAACTCGAAAAATTAAAAGTTTTAACTTTTAATAACGATATTAACAAACAAACCGATTGATCTTACCCTGCTACAAACTTTCCCAACTGTTATAGAATTCAAATAAATTTTTTTTTATTATAAAATTTTTAATGGATCTTGTATTTAATTTTTTTAAACTAAATTAATTAATGAGTTACATTATTATTAACTTTTAGCATTATAGAAAACATTTTCTGAATTAAATTTTTGGTTATTAGTTTGCAATAAAATATTTTTTGTGCACGTTCTATTATACATATGTTTGAAAATTGTCCATTTCCCAATTAAAAATTTAATTTGAACCTTACGCTTAAAAATTTTTTATTTTTTATTCTAATAAACTGAGTAAATGTTAAAAAATTTAGTTAATGGCTCAGCAGATACTTATTTTTGAAATTATTTTAACGGTTATTTAAAAGTGACACAAGATAAGATTAAAATTTGAAATGATAAAAAATTTATAATGAAATAAAATAAATTATTTCCAACAATAGATTTTTTTTACTACTTTTTTACGAATTATCCTGCATCAACTTCCATAAATCTATCAGCTATTCAAACTCTTTTTTTTTGCATGATTTTTCGCTACAAATACATACTCGTGATTTCGAAAATTTATAGCTTTATATCATTAATAAAAACTTATCAACGATTTCCATGCTTAAACTTTTTCCAATATATTGAACTAGTCATTCTACAAATAATTTTATAAAAAATAATATAAAACAAAAAAAAAAAACAAAAATTTAAAATCGGAAAAGATAATGTGTTACCGTATATACTTCCACGCATAAAGTAAACTGCTATAGTCGTAAGAAGTCAGTCAGTGCGTGAAGCTCGAGAAGTTCAGCAGCTCTCTCGATCGCTGATTATTTTTTGAGAAATATTTAAAAAATAAATATTTTAAAATGTGATTACAATATAATCCACCCGAATGTCATATCTGTGAATATTAATCAATTCTGAATATATTAATTTTTAAGGTTTTTTTTTTTTTTATTGTAATTTACCTCATATTACGCAACAATGTAAAAAAAATTAAAAAAAAAAAAAATTTCAAGCCTTGAAAAGAAAAACAATTTAAAAGAAAAAATGTTTTTATCTTAGTCACTTTTTATTAAATTTGATCATTTGAGTGCATACTAATAAGATAGTTTTTTCGATAAAAAATTTTGTGTTTCAACCATAATCTTTATTGTAATACTAAATGATGGTTATTATATGATTTTAGATGATATTCTGTTTAAAATTACAAAATACATCGTTGCGGTGAAAAAAAAAAAATTTCTTTTTTTTTTTTGTTTCAGATTGAAAGTATAATTCTTATCGAGTGATTCAGTCTTAGATTACTCAACGCTATCAATTTATTTTCAAAGATAATTTTTTTTAGATTTATAGCAATGAACTCTCGGAGCTTATTGGAAGAATTGAATACCGCTATATTTAAAAGTGACATAAGTGCCATTCATGAGATATTTTTGGAGGATCCAGACATATTGAGAGCCAATGGAAAAATAGATGAACTCCTCATTAAATTCCGATTTGATGACACTTATGAAAATCCTTTAGCCGTAGCTCTCAAAGTCGGCAAGTTGGAGGTTATTGAACTATTACTTAAAAATGGCACAAGACTCGACGGACCAGTATGGCAAGGAAATTCACCAGCGGAAATCGTTCTTCAGAAATCGAATAAGGTTCAAAATCGCAAAGAAATTCTACAGCTACTTTTTAAATACGGTCTTGATGCAAAATTTAAGAAAGGATTCGATGATAATCTTCTCCACATCTTTATCGATAACGTTAGAGAAGACGACTCTAACGTTTTAGAAATTGTTGAGCTTCTTGTAAACGCTGGAGTGCCAGAAATCGACATAGATACATGGTCATGGTCGCTGCTTCATGCCGCTGTTCAAAGTCAAAACACTGAATTGGTTTCGTACTTTGTAAAAAGGGGGACCACTGACACCGAGCACACAAAATTGTTGGATTTTGCTCTTGATAAGAGTAATATAGCTGTCCTTGATTTGCTTTTATCAAATGGTGTTGATATAGAAGATAGAGATTACCGTGGATCAACTCCGCTGCATAAAGCGTGCTAGAACCAACAAGCTCAAATAATAAGTTTCTTAATTCGTAAAGGTGCTGACATAAGCGCACTAAATGACAAAAATCGGACTCCCATTTCCATATTGTTACGCAAAGAATCATCCTCGGAACCATGTTTGATTGCTATGATCAAAGAGTTTTCGAAGTTAAGCTTTGAGAACCAGTTTATCAATGGTCAAGATCTGGCTTTAATTCAATCAAATTACAAAACTCGAAAACATTTTGAACTCTGTAAGAACGAGCTTGCTCAAATGACCAGCAGAGAATTTCATGCGCCTTATACGTTTTATTCTATGCTAAAAATGTCAATCAGTGTTAAAAAATTAATTAATCTTACGAAGAATAAAGAACTAGTTTCAAAGTTCAAGCAAAATTTACAAAAATTTTCTTATTACGCGAATGACTTACAAAGGATTTGGAAAGAAGCTACCGATATCAGAGATGAAGCCGAAGAAGTATATTCTAGATTACATTTTATTTTTCGTAATTTTTTCCCTGAGTTGGTAATTCGAAAAATAAGTGAAAATCTAATTCTAAAAGATATACCGTTAAATTGATTATCATTTATTTTTTTATTTTTTGCAAGCACCCGCAAAAAATTGCAAAATATATTGTTAATTTTTTTTTAAGATTTGAAAATGTTAAAGAAATTAAATTTCTTTACAATAATGTTTTACGATGTAATAAATGCATTAAAACAATTTCAACACAAAAATAAAATTTACTCCCAAAAAAGTGTTAAATGAGAGTATTTCACGATATGCAGTCTAAATACTTTCGAACGAATCAACTGATAAATGATAAAAAAAAAAATAAAAGCAAAGGTTATGATACACCTATACTCGTTGTCAAGGAAATGTGATAAAACAAGTTGTACGACTACCCTCGAACGACGGGCTGGACCGTGACTGATTTCGTATATTCTGAAACATAAACTTTAAATTAACAACAATGTCGCGCCTGGACACCCGAATTTTGTACGGTTTGCGAACCGACGTAAATGGAAATGCTCACTTCATCACCGACGATGAAGTCGTATACCTCGTTGGAAACGCCGTATCGATCCACAACTTTTCCCAGTTTCGACAAAGGCTAATTCGCTTGCCGGAAAAACACAAAATTAATATCATGAGTTTGGCGCCAAACAAGTGAGTGCACCATACTTTATTCGAATGCTTTTTGTTTCAGACTTGCAATGCTGCTTTTTTTTTTCATTGTTGCCAATCAAAAGTTTTTAGAACAAATTAAAAAAAAATAATAATAATAAAATAAAATGAAATTTCGATAATTTATAAATTTAATAATTAATTAAGTTTGGCATAAATTGTTTTTAAATTTAAAATTTTTTTAGTTGATACTTGATGTTAATTTTTTTTGTTGTTCAAAATAATGTTAACTTTAACTCTACCTAAATTAATTTTTTATACAAACTAGTCATTGAGTAATTTTTTGAAATCGTTTAGAACGTTTATTATCATTTTTATTTTTTTTAATTCTTTTTTATGATGATAATAATATAATAATTTTTCAGAAAGTACATTGCTCTGTGCGAAGCAGGAGAAAAGCCGCTGATCTACATCTACGACCTGAACACCCAGAAGAGAAAAAAGTTGCTTGGCATACCCGGTGACTCCACGGGAATATCCAGCTTTATCTGCATGAGCTTTACCTTCGACAGTAAGTACATAGCGGTCGTCACGAGCGAGAGGCAAACAATGTTTTTCTACAACTGGGAAAAGGGAAAGGTAGAGTCGAGTCTCGACTTAGAACTGGGGCAGCTTCCAAACGCAAAGATAAGCCAGATAAGCTGCAACCCCGCGGAGATCGGGATCATAGCCCTCGGTGGGACGTTCACCTTCAAGTTCATCACCTTGACGGAGACCATCTGGCGTCCGTACGGTTTCTCGAAGTCCGAGAACCTGATAATCACCTCGATGGTCTGGGTGAATGCCGACCGACTACTGGCTGGTACTCGAGACGGTAAGATCTTGTATATGGAGAACGGAGAGTTGAGGAACATTTATAAGATGTCAGAGACGATCGAGATGAATCTGAAAGTCAAGAACGAGCAGGCCATCTCGTCACAGGGCGGTCAACAGGTCAAGGTAGAGGACAAGAAAGACATCGTGGGCTTGTGCTCTTTCAGCAGGGGCATCGCCTTTGCCTATGGACCCGGCACGATAGTACTCTTCGAGAAGGACGGACTCCACAGGTTCGTCAAGAGGCACACGTACATGGTACCACAGCGGATTCTAAAGGACGAGTCGGAGACAGATTTCCTTTACCAGGTTAACATCATCACCTCGAACCCGAGCTCCGACAAGCTCCTCGTCACCACGGGCTGGAACCAATTGTACGTCGCGACATTGTGGAAAGAAAAGGACTTTGAAGATCAGCATAATCTCGAAGTACTGGGACCTCCTCTGCACCATGGGCCGATCGGGGGTTTGTCGAGTTGCACCTGGAAGTCCCAGTTCGTGACCTTCGGTACCGTGGATCGAACGGTCAGGATGTGGGACTTTGACACCACCACCCTCGTCATGTCCAAGCAGTACTTGGAGGATATCACCTGCGTCGTACTGCATCCGACTGGTTTGTTCTGCCTCATTGGATTCAGCGATAAGCTCAGGTTCATGAATATCCTCATCGACGACTTCGTGGTCATCAAAGAGTTTTCTATTCGAAACTGCAAGATAGCCGCGTTCAGCTACGGTGGTCATCTGTTTGCTGCTGTGAGTGTAAACGTCATCCAGGTTTACTCCTCCACCGACTTTGGCATTCGCTACTTGCTTAAAGGTACACAATTAACTCTTAAAAATCTACTACTTTTTAATTTAGTGATTTTTAGTTAAAATTATTTTACTCAAATTATAAAAAATTATTGCTAGAAAACTTTTGATTAAAGTCGAACTTGCTTTAATGGTTGTTATGAAATTTAAAATCATAGGTCACACCGAGATCATAAAGGAAGTCATGTGGACTCTAGATGACAAAAAATTGATAAGTATGGGTTCGGAGGGCGCAATTTACGAGTGGGACATGAACACCGGCTTCAGGGTCAACGAGATCGTTCTGAAAGGCATGAGTTTAAGCGGAATAGTATTGTCATCCGATGGTGTCACCTCGTACTGCACATCCGAGGATGGAAAAATCCACGAACTCAAAGAAAATACAGTAAGAGTTTGCAAAACCGGTGTTAAAATATTCAGAACTTAATCCAGTTTTTTTTTTTTTCGTAGATTATACGTTCTTACGTAGTACCTAACACAAATCTTGATAAAATATGCATGGGAAAGGACGACAGTCTGATTTACGTGACTTATCCCGGCGGATTTATCGCTTCTGTGAATTATCCCCTTCAAGATCCAGTGGAGTCTACCGAGTACCACATTCATAACACGGACATCACCAATGTACGTAACTTTCAAACAAATTTTTGTATCAGGCAGATGATTCAAATATAAAAATTATTATTTTAATCGTTGCTCTATTTTACCAGTGCTAAGTACAAGTTTTAAATGCACTAAAAATTTATTTAAATTTTTCAAACTAGTGAAAAAAACTTAATAATTTAAAAAATATTTAAGTCAGAAACTTTCAAAATATAAGTTTAACGAAGAGTAAATTATGAATCAATAAAAGAACTATAAAATACAGGAACAATATAATTTTTAATATCAACTTTTTAATCGTACTCGCGGTATAAACAAAAAATTTCAAATTTCAAATTTTTACTGAAACTTACGTTTTAATTGATTATTATGAGCCCTACAACAATTCTACAAAAAAAGTTTTTAATTAAAATATAATTTTACTGAATAAAATACTGAAATAAAGTCTTAATTAATCAATTCTATCTTTTAATACCACGTCTAACTCAGACTTGAATTTTCAGATCTGTTTGACGTACGACGAGCAAGTACTCCTAACAACAGGTGACGATGGTACCATGTGCTTCTGGAGGATTATCTACCCCGAAGGCAAGACCTCGGGCTGGGTCACGGACCTACTGCACTCGGCCGAAGTTTTGATAAGCAGGGCCGACCTGGGTGAGAAAGTCCAGACCATCGGGGACCTAAACGCTCGCATAAAGGAACTCGAGATAGAGCACGCGTACAAAATGCGTCAGATGACCAACCAGAACAACGACAAAGTTCGGGACCTCCACTTGAGCTACTGCGAGGCCATCGAGGAGTTGAGGGCAAAGATCGATCAGCTCGAGGAGGATAAAACTAACGAAATCAACAATATCAACGTGGAAATTGCCAACACCAAGAGGGCTCACGAAGAGGCCATGCGGGAGATGGAGATCAGCTACGACAAAAAGCTTATAGTTGAGTACGACAAGTACAGCGCCTTCGAGGAGCTCAACAACACCATGCGGGAAGAGTGCGAGAAGAAAACACAAGAATTGATTCAGGAGGGCAAGAGACAGATAGGTAAGATTGCCGCGATGCTATTTATTGATTCGTTTGAAATTAATTTTCTATACAAATATTAATATTATTAGTTGCTAAGTGCAATTATATTAGCAAATTTTATAAAAAATTTTTAAATTTTTTTTAAAGGTTGCATTTAAAAATTTTCTAATCACTATACAAAGCAATGTATCTTTAAATTTGATAACCACTTGGTTGAAAATAGAATAAAAAACGTTAAAAAAATTTTAAGTAAAAAAATCATACCAATGAAGTAAAGAGAGTATTAAATATGAATTTCAGCGGAAATCACGAAAAAGCATACAGCCTACCTACAAGAAAAGGATTTGCAACTTAAAGAATCTCACGAAGAATTGGCACTGCAAGTACGAATTCACGAGTTGATAAAATCGCAAATCGAAGAAGACGCCGATCGTGAAATTGTAGACCTGCGAGCGAATTACGAGACCATGTTAAACGACCAGCGTGCACTCGTACTAAAGTTCAAAGGCGAAGCTGGCGTTTTGAGAAACAAGTATCAGTCAAGCCAAAAAGATCTGGAAAATTTTAAATGGCAGTACAACAATCTAAAGGATGAATATGCTCAGCTCAAAGGTATTAAGGAGGATCTCGAGAAAAACTTGGAGGATGCAAGAGTTGAGCTCAAGGATAAGGAGACAACTATATTGGAGAAAGATAAAAAAATAACTCAGCTCGATCAAGGAAATAAAGAACTCGAGACCTTCAAGTTCGTTCTGGAGCATCGTATAAGCGAGTTGATGGATCAAATAGGACCAAGAGATCAGGAGATACGCGATCTCAAAGATAAAATAAAAAACATGGAGGATGAGATGATAGCTTTGAACAATACAAACCGAAGCCTCGAATTGCAGATGTACGAGTTGAGATCTAAACTCAATGTCACGAGAAGGGAAAATATCAGCGAAATGGCTAGACACAAGCTCTCCCAGAAGCTTATAAGACAGATACGCGTTGAGCTTGTGGAAGCTTTCGGTCTTATAACCGAACCGTCGAAATTGAAAAATTGCATTATCAAACTTTACAACAAATACAGCGATAACGAGCAGTTACTTGCATCCCGCATGGCAGATTTGGATGCCAAGTGTGAATTTATTAGACAGAGAACCTTCCTTGAGAACACTATTACACTTTTGAAAAAAAGACGGGCTACAGGTCACAAAGACACTGGGGAAATGGATAGGCTGTTCGAAGAAAATATCATGCTGCTGCAAGAGATGAGTGACCTGAGGTCGATACTCAAAGGAGCTCAAAAGCATCTTAGAGACATGGAAGATTTATTTGGTTCTATGGGCCGAGATTCTGGAGCCTTAAAAAAATCCAAACTGATTAAAGATTGTCATTGCACCAAAGAGCTCGAGCTTACTACTAAAATACAATTTGAAGAGTGTCAAAAAACCATTATTATACTGAAACAAGACATTGATAGATTACTCAAAACATTTTCTGCATCGGTGGCTAAAACAAATTAATGATTAATTGTATTAAATTTTAAAAATATAACACAAATACCTTCATTTTTATGGCAAAATTTTTTTATTCCGACAGTACAAATGCTAACAAAAAACATAACAAAACGCACAACACCAGATCTTTGTACTGATATTTAATATTTAAAAATAGTCTTTATGTTTGGAATTATCACTAGGAATGTTTGTTCACAGTAAAAAGGGAATGATGGCTTTTCGACTTCTTGGATAGTCGGAAAATTCTTTTTTGTAGAGTCTATGCTTTCCTAACGCCCACACAGTCATTTGGTATGCACCTGCCAACATGAAAAGTCCAGCTAAAAAGAAAAAAAAGTAGCTATTAATATTAAACACATTTTTTTTTGTTTTAACTAAATTTATAATGGTGTTTTTTCCAAGCACTTTGATAAAATAATTAATAAATATACATTTATGTGAATCTTTGTGTAAATAAAATTGTATTATTACAAAAATTTGTAAAAACTGTTTTGTAGAATTTTTTTTGATATGAAGATCTAGAATTTATAGTTTTAAAGTAAAAAAAACGTAAATATTTTTATTTATAGACTTGTGTATATTTTGATCCATTCAAAAAATGTAAAAATGTAAAAAAGCTTTATAAAAAAATGATTATGAAATTTTGTATTCTATTTCGATAGACGAAACACTTTTTAAAATTTTTCATTACAACTTGTAAAATTACACTCATCACTTTGTACCAACTAGTTAACCTTTGATTCAAATTAATGAAGATACTCAAAAAATAAATATCAAAATTATATTATAGAACGAATTTAAAATGATCAAATTTTTAATGATTTAAAATTGATTTATAGAAAAAATTTATAAGTTCTTCAATGAATTATTTAAAAAAAAAGGATTACTAGTAATATCATTTTATCTAAGTCATAACTACAAAATTAAATACTTTTAATTAAATTTAATTTGATCAATTATAAACACTAGCTTTTTTTTTACTTAAGAACATACTTAGAAATCAATAATCACTTATTTTTTACCTGGTATACACTGGGTCATAATAGTAAATCCAATCCAGCTTCCAACTTCATATGTGTAGTTTGGACAGGAAACAAAATTGAATAAAATAGTGAATGGATTGCTAGTTGCTACAGGAATTTTCCTTACTGTAGTTCCTGGTGGTCTCAGATCTCTCAATGCTAAATGTATACTTAGATTTCCAAATTCACATAAAAAGAACATGACTACACCAATCAGGAATTTAGTATTACTTGGAGGTGTATACAGCGGGTGATTGACATGGTAAGCTACATACATTGCAAATAACCAATAGTATGAACAGTTTTTAAAAAGATTTCTTAAAGGCATAGTAGCATGACTGAAGCGATGAACAAATAATGTCTCTAGTAGTCGCTTAGCATAGTGAATGGACCAACACAGTGCAGCCCAGCTGAAAAAAAAAAATTTAAACAAGCAATTAGCACTTGAATAATTATGTAAATGAGATAATAAAGAGTTTAAAAAAGTTCTTCCTCTTACTGTACTACTGAGTCAATTTTTGAATCAGGCAAGTCTCCATAAAAAATCCATGGTCTTTGGTACAGCCACAAGTAAACGGCAAGAGGTCCGGCATATTCAGTCAGAAAAACAGTTTTCCAACCAATTTGTGGTCCCAAATCTTTGAAGTAGAGTTTCGAGCCATATTTCAGCTGCAAACTCTTGACTGTGTCACTGTCACTGAGTGCTTTGCCTTTGGGTTCTAAGCGTAAGCATTGTCTTCCTACATATGGTGCTTTCTTGAGACTTTGTAGCTCCTGTTTGATCTCAAGAATTGTTGTTTGTGGATGTGCCTGAAAAAATGCGGGAGAGCTCGCATGAAAAATGACACTTTCATAACGGTTAATTTACTCGCCAAAATTGCGAAAGCGAGCTAATGAGCGTTTTTAGCGATTAATGGAAGTTGAATTATTAAAATTTCATAACATAAAATTACTTCGCTGAAGCAACGAATAAAGCAGTCGGCAAACGAAAAAGTAAAGAAAAAAGTTTAATTCAATTCACCATACAAATTAACTTCCGACTAATTGGAAAAAGTGAAGCAGGGTGATAGGTAATGAGGAATATTCCGCTTACTCACCGTAACGGAAGCAACTTTTTTCGAGCTGCCTGCGGTCACCACTTCGATCTGTAACCAAACAATGAATTAGCACGTAATCTAAACTTGGGTTTGGTGAAAGTTATGGTGAAAAATATGATAAAACTCACCTCCATCGCGAGGAGATTCTTGCAGTGAGAAGCCGAAGGTAAATATACACGTCTGTCTGGAGCAGCGTTCGAGCGCCGTGTGTGTTGTGTTGGTGTTTACTGGCCGCGAGGCAGACAAGCTGACTGTAGACGGCGCCACCACGCCTTGAGCGCGAGCGGCCGCTCAATTTTACCTAAGCCGACTTTTTTTTCTAATTTTCACTTACGATAGACGTAGATAAAAAAAAAAAAAGAATAGGAAGAGAAATTATGTCGTGATTTCAGCTATCGATAGGCTTTGAAATTTTCTAGTTTTTCCTGAAAAAAATAAATTGATGTTTGGTACTTTTTAGTTGTTTAAATAAACAATTTAGAATTAAATCAAAGTCCAAATCTTATCAAATTTTTTATCAAAATTTAATATCAATTATTGAAATGACGAAATATATCTATTTTTACCTTGAGTTCAAAGTTTATGTTAAATGTGCGAAAAACAAGACGATTTATATATTTATGAGGATGTCAAAATTTTATGACAGGTTTGATTTTTTCTTTCTTTTTTTTTTTTTTTTTTTTTTTTTTTTTTTTTTTTTTTCGAATAAGAGCTAATAGCCGCAATGACCAAAGTCTAAAAAATACATTTATTTCGTAACACCTAATTTTTCAGCATTTTTCCGTCTACGTCGACAGAGCGTTGAATAACGGTAAAAAATACTTTCGTTTCAAATAAAATTTTACGTGGCTTCGACGCATAGTAAATTTGCAACGCGTTTGTCCAAAAAGAAGATGAACAAGAAGAAGAAGAAGAAGAAGAAAAGATAATGAATATTAATACGTGAACTGGTTTTCCAGATTCCAAACGATAATTTCCAATCTCATTTAGATTTTTTTAGTGGTCTTTCAAGAATCTAAGTATTATGTTTGAGGTATTTTTTCTCTCTATCCCTCTCTTCGAACAGCGGAGTTAATTTATACACCGGAAAACGTCGATCTTTGACCCCGACGAGCCGAGTACGCTGCACTAATACACTGTTTACGGAATAAATTTTTTTTCAAGGTTGACAAGTTTTTTTTCGTTGATTGTCTTCTCGCTTTACTCGAGATTAAGTGGAAATCATAATTAGGATATAGTCGAGAGGTTTTTTTACTGAGTTTTAATGCTAGCAAGGTGGCACAAAAAATGAAACAGAGTTACTTGGTTTTTCTAACGAACGTGATTTTTAAGGTAGTTTCGTCCCGCGGTGTTTGAACATAAGAAAAATGCAGATTCACGCTTTTATAAATATTTACAAGCTTGCGAGTAATTCGAAGTCTCAGAGAGCTGTCTTGAAATATATTTAGTTTTACAAAAACTCGCTGAATATAGGAGCGATTAGAAACTTACTTATAATTTTAACACAGGTAGTCTATATGCATTGAGCTTACGTAAATGTAGTTTTTGACATGTTTTTCAGCTATAATTTAAATCCACATGATAGAATTTTTTTTACATGAAAGAAAAAAAGAAAATTAAAACTGAAACTCTAACAGCAGTAACCTTTTTTAATAATTGGAATACCTATAATTTTTTCTTCTTTTATACTCAAATGTTATTTTTCTGAAAAATTTTTATTTTAAACAATTTTAATTACTAAAATTTTTGAAACCGGTAAAAATTATTTATTTTAATATTTATTCACTTTAGCTTTTAAATATATAAACTAGAACTCTATATTAAGTATTTAAAATTAAAAAAAATGTTCTTGAGTTAATTTAAGAATTACATTGATAACGATAGCAACTATTAAACTGATAGTTTAGCAATATAAATAAATTTTATTAAAAATTGAAAGATAAACAAAAACAGCTCAACGGGTAATATGTAATTAAACCTGAAAGTTTTGGGAGTAGCCGGCAGAGGGAGTAACGATACTAACAACAGTGATCGGTAAAAAAGCGATTGTTTTCAAAATATTCATTTTATTGCAATACAAAATGGACCAATTTTTAGTAATACCACAAGGGTTACAATATTGCAGGGATATAAAAAATTATTATTAAAAAATATACATGTTTGATTATTTATTTACATAATATTTCGATAAGAATATAAAAAAGTTTTATCTTAAGAATAAATTCAGTTTTTACTAGAGCGATAAATTAATTTTTTTAAGCTTAGATCACACTCGTCGTTTTTCTGTACTGGCTGAAGTGATCTAAGTACTGATGTATCGTATCCATCGGCTGGTAAAGGTCGTTCATGCGATTCTGAAACAAGCAACAGTAAGTACTATGAAGTTGGTATTTTAAAAATTTAACGATTTCATTTAAAATTAAAAATAAGCCTATAATACTGCACAAATTTTCATTCTAATGTATGCTCTCATATTGATTTTAGAAAACTTATTGCTATTCTGAATTTTTATCAAGCTTGCATTTTCTTTGTAGTGTCTATGTCAGCAAACCCTAGTTTGAAAGCATGCATGCTGTTTTAGATACACATAAATTAATTTAAAACAAATTAAATCATAAGAATTATTGATTTTTTGAAGGTGTTTTTTACAGTTGTCGCAATTTTTTATACAAAAAATTTATTATAAAATTTTTGTAAAATCGGCCATGTCAGTTTTTACGGATCATTTATAAAATGATTGATTTTTAAAAGTTTTATGAAATAATCTATGTTTTGAAAAACATAAAATATTTACCTGCAAGTATTGCGGAATCTGATTATTGGCTACATGTCCCAGGAAGCCCTGGACAAATTCTCGCATCAGATCCCAGCACAGGGCTGGAACGCTGCACGGTCTGTACTCAACCTGAAAAACGAAAAATCATTTAAATATCAGAACCGTGGACAGAAGATATCATTTAAATTATTCGCTCGTTTTTATGGGCTTTGATCTGTTTTCTCGGAAACAGGCGTAAAAAGTTTGATCAGAGACAAAGTTTTAAAAGTCGCGGAAGCAAGATTTTTTTTGTATTTGTTTGAAGTCAAGTACGAACTGAGCATTATAAGCTTAATTTTTTTGAAGTATTCGAGGAATGGTTCTCGCGGGCTAAATATATTCAGGCTTCATGTCAGAACTTTTTAGTTTCGTATTTCTATGAATGTATTTATTTATAGTCGAACTCGCGAGCCTAAATAAAATTTTTGTCAGTCAAAAGAAAAATAAAGTCACGTTACGATGCCCATTGCAGAAATTATCTACTTGTAACACTAAAAATAATGAGATTCAATAATTTAATCGTAACTTGGTTAATTTTAGTGTACCAAAAATTGAAAATTCGATTTTTGGAAAGATGCGTTGATTTAGCTAGACTTCTCAATGATCAATATGTGCGGATGATAAAATAGAATAAGCTGGTTGTGAAGATTCGATTAGAAGTTGTTCAAAAATGTTAACCCACATAACAACCTGCACCGAACTCTCCTATTTTCATAAATTTGAATTCTTTATTTTGAATTTTAAAGAATGATTCGTAAGTTGAAAGATTAAAAAACTTGCTAAAAGTGCAATTACTCTAATTATAATTTAAAAAAACTCTTTTACGAATCTTCATGTTTAACTGGGAAAAAAGCTTACATACGTCTGTAAAGGACATAATTTTTTATTACCTGCAGCTCAAACTATTTTATATTTTTACTAGTATGAAAAAGGTGAAAAAAGAGATATTCCTTGAAAAGATTTTTCCGCGCGACGACATTTAACCGAGCTAAGTGCACGCGTATATATATTTTATGCACGCGGCTGAGCTCGCTTGCTCTGCTCGTTGTAATTTCGCGTAATTTCTACACTGGCAATGAAACATATTGCGGGAACGAGAGGAGACGGCGTAAAAAATAAGAAAAAATTTGCAGATTAAATAGAAATTTTCTTTTTCTTTTTCAGTATTAGAATTTTTTTAAGCTATTCATTCTTTTCAATTATAATCTTGAGTCGTTTTACTTTTTTTTTTTTTTAATAATGTAAAAAGCTTTTTTTGAAGGCTTCAATATTTATCTCACCTTCGGCTCGGGCTTCAATTTAAGTTTGCTATAGGCAGCAAGCCTAGACTCTCTCAGGTGCGTAAGATACTATTACAGATGATGAGTTTTCATGAAAGCTTGCAACGTAAAGTAAGAGAATTTACTCAAAAGTTTTTTAAATCTTTAAATTACATGATAAATTTTTTCGGTTTGTCTAGACGGTCATATAAAACCAAGCTTATAAATGCTCGAAAATTTGAGCGCGCTCTCGAACTTTTTTCTTGAAACTTCAAACCCGTTAATTAAAATAAAAAAAAAAATTAAAAATTGAGATTTTAAAAAAATCTAAAAAGTGCTTTTAAAAATTTTAATCTTACATGGTCAAATTTATAAAAGTTGTATCTAAAAATAAATTTCCTTAAAAATTCATTGAGAAAAAAATAAAATGCAAGGTTCCATAAATCTAGAAATAGATTTCCAACACAAAATTTTTGAAAATTGGTGATAAAATCATAAAAATGTAAAAAATACCGAGAAAAATACCATAAATGCTCATGATAAACAAATTAAAAGAAGCATTGACGCAAGATCTTAGTGGTTTATATAAAAGAGATATCTCCCTCGGCAATAAAAATTCCTATTTTTTAACTGACAATTCATCCGAATGAGATAAAAAGAAGGTATTTGTAAAAGTATGTACTTATATTATATTTAGGAAGCTCATATTGCAGTCCGCATTATAAATAATATCAATAATCAGGTGATTATGTGATAATTTTTTGATACATTCACATCTTTAAAAATAAATTTTCAATATTATCAAACAGATCTTCTTGGAAATATGTATCATTATTAAAGCTACAAATTTTTGAAAATTCAAAAATAATTGCCATAAAAAAAGTAAAAAATAAATAAAATCTATGTATTTGAATGTTTCAAAAGTAAGACTTCACACCCATCACACTTAGTCAGACAGCACACGATCATTTACAAGCGATTATCCAGAAAAAAAAGTTCTCTCACTCTTTCTCTCACCCAGAAACAAAAGACCGCGAAGCATTTAAGGCCGACAACGCTTCCGGCCAAGTTTTTTTCACTCGAAAAAAAAGCTCGCCTACAAAAGTGTGATGCATGTATTTTACTCTACCTCTCACACATTACGCAAAAGGCCACCCCTTTTACTCTTCTTTTTTAGACTAGAGCTCGATACAAAAGCTTCCGGAGTTTTACCAGTAAAATTTTTCTTTTCTAGTTCAAGATGATGCGTTTATCTGACTCGGACTGGGCCGGATTTTCGCATGCAAACTTTCGCGGGGATTTACTCGGAGAAAACTCGAAAGTAGGGTTTACCAATGGAAAAGGGAATTTTATTTTAAAGAAGTATTACCAAGTTATTTAATACCGTTTCGAAAATCGAGGTTTTTCGAATTGAATGCAAGGATGCTTGTTAAGCTACATCATGTTTAGTGAAAGCGGGGTCGATCATTTTTGTAATAACTTCAAGAGATTTTGTATATTTTCCACCTACATAAATTTCTGTTTTTTTTTTTCGTTCTCGATAGATCATAGTATCTCTGATAAAAATAACCTTTTTAACTTCTCTAAAAAACTAACTGAATCAAGTTAAATACAAGAACCTGAAAATTTTTGTTGCTATAGAGCTCAAGACTTTGATTTTCAAACCTTGGATTCGATTCCCATCCCACAAACTAGCACTAGATATTTAAAAAATCACAAAGTTTGATTTACATTATTTTAAAAGTAGTTTTCTCATCTTATATTTAATTAAATTTAAAGAGAACCAAATAAACTAAATTAAAATTTTTTTTTTATCAATTATGTTTTTTTATGTTTTGATGATTATTTACCTCGATGAGAACACCTTTGAAGTTCTGGGTCATGGTTACAATGCCAAGCTTGATACAGAAATCTCCGAGTTCGAAGCGCGGTCCCTTACTCTCTATCTTAGTCTGAATCTTGTTCTGGTAGATGTTCGAGTTCTTAAGTTTGAGAATCATCAGGTCGAAAAGACCCTCTGCTATGAGAGGCACCATCTTATTACCGGACTCCAACAGTGAGAACACCGAGGCTGGCTGTTCTGAGTTGTGGAGTACGTGGACCGTTCTTGGTGGACCTGTAAGCCAAAATAAAAATAATTTTATTTTAATAAATGACTGAGCAAGGTTTATAGAGATATATATTTTTATAAATTTTTTTTTTATAAAAAAAAGAATTTATAGAAAATTTTTTAACGATTATTCATGGAGTTGAATTTTGGGAAAAAATAAAATAACTTGAGATAAAACAAGTGATTCGTTTGGTGTAGTTGATTATTTTAGATTTAACAATCTTTGTTGAATGTACAATGTTTATAGTACTTTGAATACAAAAATACATTTATTAGATGAAATACACAAGTGCACACAGATACTATCAATAATATAAAAATTATTTTTAACTTATAATATCACAGAAGGTATGAACTTGTTCATACGTTTAGTTAGAGAATATTTTTAATATTTAGTATAAACTAAGCTATGACTAAAAAACAATCGACAGGTCAAATGTAACATGTCACTTAACTTAATTATATACATTTTTTTACATCAGTCAGTAAAATTGAAAAAAATTTCATACGTATTAAAACTTAAAATTAAATTAGTATAAAATTTGAGTTTCAAATTTTGTTATTTTCTCGTTAATCCAATCCAGATAAGAATAAACTTTGGTGAAAACGTCAGGATATCCTTGAGCACACGGCATACCGAAGGAGACGATACCAATCTGAACACCGTTTGCCACCAGAGGACCACCAGAATCTCCCTGAAAAAGTGAACCATTGAATTCTATTGAAAATTGATAAGTATACATAACAATAACGTCAACAATGAAATAAATAAATTTAGTATTTTTGGGGAAAAAAATAATATATGAGACATAAAATCTTATTGCTGTGAGAGAAAACTTTGGAACGTGAAAAAGAGATCGAATAAGTTCAAAAAGTTGTTTTTCTGATTACATTAAAGACAAAAAATAAATAAAATAAGAGTAATTAAACACTCACATGGCAAGCTCCTTCTCCCTGTTTTGTCAGTGTGCATATTTGATTCTCGCCAACAGGTGGCCGAGTCTTTTCCCATACTTCTTGGCACTTTTTTTTATCATAAATTTTAAGATCGATTTCTTGCAATTTGCTACTCTGCAATAAAAAAATGTATATCATTCGCAAATTGTGCAGTGAATTTGGTAGTACTCAGTAATTTTTACACTATAATTTCATTTGTATCGATCTATATAAAAATTACGCGATAAACAGGAAATTTATTAAATCTATGTATGAGATCAAACAAGATTAATGTAATGAGTAATCATGTACTGTTTTTGGTGTCTTTCATAGATAAAGTTAGTTTTCTAAAATACAGCCTAAGTTAAAAAATTTTTACTAAAGAAAAATTCTGTTGCTTACCATGCCCCATCCTGTGAGAACAACAGTGGTTCCAGATTCGTTCAGGTCTACATTGGTCAGGTTGACGTAATTGACCTTGCCATTGAACTCTATGTCTTTACTCACGCGAATCAAACCAATATCGTTGGTGAATAATTTAGAATCGTGATCCTGATGAAATACGATGTACTCAGACTGGTAATGTTGTTCATCTTTGTCTTCCAATATGTTTGTGCCAGCTACTACCGTGATCGAGTCAGAACCTGAACTTAAAATTTCAATTTTTCTTTTAATATTTATTTATTTAAAGAAAAGTATACAATGTAAGTATGTCTTGATGTAAAAATTTTGAAACCTTTTTTTACTAAAAAATTAAACAAAAATTGAGAAGTAAAAAAAATTTTGATATGAAATAGATAGTTACTCTCGTAGGCAGTGGGCAACAGTAAGAATCCAGCGTTTGTTTATAATGGAGCCACCACAAGCATGTCGGCTTAATTTTCTTAAAGAAACTTGGTACGGGTACTTTCCATCGGGTGCGTCTCGTCCACCAACAATTCTCGGAGCAGCTACAAAAAAATTGACAGTTATTTTTTTTTTACAAATAAGTAAAATAACTAAAGTTAATTAAATATTTTAATAATGACTTACCAAAGGTTCCCAAAGTTAAACCCAAAATAATTGTGATCGCTGTCAGTAACTTTTCCATTTTCAATCAATAGTTGAAACCTTGTCACCGCGGATGTACTTGCTTTTCAATGCTTCAAAAAAAACTGTTCCATCATGTAATCTGTATATACTTTATATACTCTTTCCTGGATCATACTATAATCTGAAATAAGGTTTTTTGTCACATTTTTATGACGCATAAATTTTGGACAGATAAGATTATCAATTTTGGTTATAAAAATAAATGTTTTAGTGATAGTACCTAGTGGAATTCACAAAAAAATACGTAGTCATTCTTAAAAACAGCTTACCGGTCAAGTTGGCTTATGTAAGCAAACAAAATTAAATTTTTCATTACTATTTCGTCTCAATCTGATTGATTCACGCGAGATAATTACAGTATCTAGCATAAGACCGAGCATAAGACAATTTAATATTTTTAGGTACTGAGTCATATTCTTTTACTTATAATTTCGATTTTTATCAATCTATATCTGAATAAATTATTACTGGAACTCGAGTGTTCTTTAATTTACTTGAATTTACAAATTATTATTTAAAAAAACAAAAAAAAATTAAAAGTTTTTGATAGTATTTTGAATATTTACAAAACTTAAATTTTATAATTTTATTAAAAGTTAATTTTTTTTTTAATCCGAATTGACGGTCATTTTAAGTTCTATGGTGAATAAAAAATGTAATGTACAGTATTAAAAAATACCAATAAAAAAAATAAAGCATAAATAAATGAATGAGATTTGGAATTGAACGTTGCTCAGTCCAAAGGTAAATCTTTTAACTTAAAATGTTCTCCCAATATTCTCAACTCATCTTGGGGTTAACAATTACTGATCAAAGATAATATGAAGATAAGCTTTTAATTATTTTATTACACTCTTTTTTGACTCTCATGGCATCATTCCAGATTCTTTCTAAGTCATCCCTATAATCAAAAAAAAACTTGATAAATTTGCTTCATTCTTCGTCAAAGGAGTTAACTTTTCCAAATTGTTTGTCCGCTTCAACACAGTAAGTATAATACGAATACCGTATTACTTTTAAAAACCAGTAAATAAAAATTAAATATTTTGATATTCTGTATCAAAAGGTCTAAAATTATTTTTTTGCTCTTGGCCGTGGTCGAATCCTCAGTGTAATCTTATTTTATGTGGTAATAAAATTGAGAGAATATCAATGCAGGCTTGAGTCGATTATAAATATCAGAGGGTTTTAACAACTTGTACTTAAACTTGGAACAATCACTGCGGTAAAAAACATATAATTAGCCCAATTGAACGAAAAAGTGTACAATAGAAACACGAGTCAGCCATCCAGCTGAATATTCATGCAGGGATGACTGTTGGTAGTGTCGAAACCCATGTAAGCCAGAAGGTCATCTGGGGTGGTGTATACCCGGAGCTCTTCCTTATATGAATCACAAGTGGCGATAAATAAAGACGAAATATAATAACCGTCTCCGGGGTATGACAAATACGAACGCTCGCCACGTCCTTCGCGGATTTGCATGCGAGACTCTCTTTTGTGCCATTCGGAATAAAGATCTGTATCGATCGAGTTTTCCTGCATCCTCCGTACTTTGCATGCACACAACGGGTCCTTTGCTTTATGCTAAGTGTGCCTAACGATTCTTTTATACCATGTCTGTCAAAGGATCGTGCAAACGTATCTTTTTTATTCAAATACACTTCCTTTTAAAGTTAAAAAGACCATTTTAAGAATCAATCTTGTAGGACCATTACAATCGACGAAGCCTTTAAAATTTGAGCTAATTTGGATTTTTTAAAGTTTCAGTTTATAAAAATTCAGGTTCGAAAGGGTTAAAAAAGTAGTTTTGGTAGTTTATCGATTGAGATTTGCGGACGTCAAACGGTAATTCATAAACACCGCAGCCCGATAAATTTAATCAGTACGGCAAAGCATAAACATCAATTACAGCGCGCGCTCCCGTGGGTTTTCGTGTATATTTGAGTATTATTTGGTTCGGATTCAATTGGAGCGCGGTGAGCTTAGAGGACGCGGGGGAGAGGAAGGAAGGCGGGATTAATCATCCAAAGTCTAAACTTTAATTGATTGTCAAGCCACCGCCAGATTACAGTTGCGGGAGCTTGCGGCGCCCGCTCCGTATTATAGCTCGCGTAAATTGAAAAATAAATTTACTTTTTCGTTTTTTTGGTTGTTGTTGTACTGGTTGCATTGTCCTGGTTTTCTGCACAGATAAATTCTTGATTGTTTTTCATTTGTATTGTGCGAAATGCCTGACTACATTTTTTAATTTTAGTTTTTTTTTTTTTTTTTTTTAGTAAATAGGATCTAACAAAAAATATAAAAATTAGGTATAGTATATTGAATCAAAGTTTATCTCACGTTACCGTGCGTTGGTGAGAAATTTTGAGTAAATAAATAATTTACGCTGACCTCGTGGGAACCAAAAGGTCAAGCGCTGGATTTTCAAGATTATTTCAATTCCCACTCGAAAAATAAAACAAAAACTCGTTTTTTTTTTCTCAAAATCGAATTTAAACAAGATCCGTGAATAAAAAAAAAAAAATTCTCCCAATATAATCCTCGAAGTTGTGTCTCGTGTCAAAGGATTAAAGCAACGCTGCTAAAAAAAGTAATAATTCTACGAACATATCGGGAGAGAGGAAAAAAAATAGGATTTAACCTTTAAATTCGACGCAGTGCGGATGTTGCGCTTTTATTACGCGTTCACCCAAAGTGATTTTAAAGCATTTTTTTTTTTTTTTTTTTTTTCATTATTCGCGGGAAGAGCGCGCGAATGATTTAAGGCTTTTTATTTAAAGTGAAATGAAAATAGTTGAACTACCGGCTGCATTATGCATGTCCAACGTATTTTTTGAATCCCGTAGACCAAGCGACGTATACCTCGTATATCTCTGTCAAGCTCTTTTTTTTTCATTCTTTCGTATGTCTCGGATTTTTTTTTTTCACTTTAGTTGCCTTTAAAAATATTTACGTTTCTTGAAAAATAAAGTTTAAGAATTTTTAAATACAAAAAAATTTATTTTACATTGAGCGATTGAAAATTTTACAGTTTAAAAAATAGTACCTCAAAACAAAGAGTCGAAAGATTGAAACTAAAAAATTTTTTTTCTTTTAATTTATTACCAATAACGTTGCATCCACGAAGTAAAAGGTGTTATCTCGTGAACTTTAAATCGTAAACTTCGTAGTTAATTGGCTTTACAAATTTGTAGATAATTTAGTTTTAAAACTGAGAATCAATTACTTTTATGTCCAATATTACGAATAGTTTGTAAATTTTAGCACAAGACTTTGTTCAAAATAATTTAAAATCTATTTTACGCAACGAAGTTTTATCATTTCTGTTTAATTAAATGAATTATTCTTACAAGCGCTTCAACATTATTACGAATAATAAAAACAGATATTTATTTCAAGATTATTTTACATTGAAATTCTTCTTTCAAATAATACCTTATCCTCGATTTTATCAAAAAAAAGTTATTTTGCATTTAGCATTACCATGTTACTGACGATAAACTTACTTCATAAATCTTAATGGTAAAAAAATTTTCTCCCATACTTTCTCATAGTATAAACAATCTTTAGAATAAAAAATTTACTTATCCACTCCTAAGTGTGATGATTTTCTCCCAGGTTTCTATAGAAAAGATTTTTTCCAAAGTTCACGAGAGCCTAATCTTGTACCCGAGATAATACTACGTAATTATTCGAGTGACGGTGCGCTGTGATCGAAGTATCCCGGTGTATTCTAATTATTGGAGGAATTTACGGCTCCAACGGTCATAACGCGATGGAATGTCTGCTTCGGTTGTGTGGAGCCGAGATGCGTAAATTTTAAACTCAATTAGATCTTCACGAATTATTGTTAAGTTTATGGTACACCGTTGTTCGGGTTCTTTTATGGTAACTTTTAACATTCCTTTGAAAGATTTAATTGAAAATGGGCACTATTATTTTTACAATGTCTTCGATTATTGTCATTAGAAGTAAATTTATTTTTTAAATCACAGTAACGTACACAATTTTGGTATTTTTAAAGACAAATAATTGTAAAGAACGATTTAGAAGTTAAAACTTCGTATCGAAACTAAGAAATTGTCGTTGATCAAGTTTACTCTGACAATAAGATGTAAAAGATTTAATAACGAAGAAAAAACCGTAATATTTTTATGTTTAATTTTCTCATCACTTAAATGAAGAGCTCAGCTCCAGAAAAAATTTAATTGAAACATATTATGTTACAAATAGATCTTTTATTATGAATCAAGCAGTTGTACTGAATTTTGGGGTTGTAATAATCGAGTTCGTAACGTCAATTTATATACTGGTTTAATTTATAGTTAACTTTTACAGTAAACAATATTTACATGATCGATACAAATTAACAAATAACATGGTAAATGCCACTCACTCTGGAGGTAAATCCTTTAAAGTTAAATTTTCACTAATTTTTCTTATTACCAGCTCAGGGAAAAAATTCCGAAAAATCAAGTATAATCTGGAATAAATTTCTTCAAACGTATTTCTGACTTGGATAGCTTCTTCCCAAATGTTTTGCAAGTCATTCTTGAAGTAAAAAAACTTATCTAAATTTTCTTCAAATTTTGAAACAAGTTTTTCATTCTTTGCGAGACTGGATAATTTTTTTATATTTCTCGACATCTTCAGCACAGAATAAAATGATAAAAGTGGTTTAAAATCTGTACTCGACATTTGACAAATTTCATTTGTGCACAGTTCAAAATGTTCTCGAGTCTTCGGATTCGATTGGATGAAAGCCAGATCTTTTTCAGAGATAATGTGATTTTCGAAACTCAACTTTGAAAATTCTTTGACTATTATAAGCAGGCATTCGTCGTAGTAGTCACCTCCGGGTCTCAACTTCAAAAAGGGAGTCTCGCCACGACCATCCTGGGCAAAGAGGTCAGCGCCTTTTAGAATTAAAAGGCTAATCACTCGATCGTTATGAAAATAGCAGGCATGGTGAAGCGCTGTCCATCCCAGACTGTTTTTGGCTGAAATGTCAGCACCGTTAATCAGAAACAGATCCACGATTTCTGCATTGTTATAGTGGGCAGCCTCACTCAGAGGCATACTTTCAGCAATGTCGGCTCCTCGCGAGATGAAAAAAGAGACTAATTCAACGTTTTGACAACCAATGGCCCGGTGAAGAGGAAAAATTCTATTCTTATTTGGCTCATTAACCGAAACTCCACGATCTAAAAGAAGTTCAGAAACTTCTAAAGCATCAGAACTGTTTTCTCTTATGTCTTCCAAGAACATATTCAGAAGATTCTGATTGTATTTATTTCGGTAACCAGGATCCAAGCCATATTTGAAAAGCAGCTGAAGTATTTTTTTTCGATGACCATACTTGCTGGTTCGGCTGAAAACAATTTCCACCGGCGACTCCCACTCCCATCCTGGACCTTCGAACCTTGCGCCATTTTTTAACAATAATTCGATGCATTTGACGCTGCCTCTTCCAAGAGCAATTTTTAGAGGATTTTCGTAGTTGACGTCGATTCCAAATTTAATTAGAAGTTCGATCATGTCCTCATTGTTGCCCAATAGCAGAGCATTTCTCAAAACTAGAAACTTATGATCCTTCAAGAATTCAGGGTTTTCCATAAGAATTTTATCAACAACATTGATATCTCGCTTGTAAATCGCTTCGATTAAAGTTTCTATTAGATCTAGAGAAGACATTTTTGCTGTTAATTCTTGAAACAGAAAAATTACCAGCTTTCGTTGATAAAAGTTTTAAAAACTAGCACGAGATGCAATAAATGGTTTCTCATCGTAATTCTTTACCTAAAATAAAAATTTTTGGTAATATGAAAAGTAATTTTTTAATCTTTTTAACATTTAAAATTTTTTAATTTAAGTAAAAAAAAAATCTTATAAAAGCGTTTATTTTCAAGATAAAAAATAGAAATAATTGTAAAGTAAAATTATAAATTGCACAAAAAATATATTGGAAATTAATTTTCATCAGAATAATTCAACAATTAAAATAAAGTAATAAAATAAAATACAAAATAACAATTATTCCAAGACCGTCGAAGATTTCAAATTATACCCGCGCGAACGTATAAGAGAAAGAAAATAAAAAGCACTCGTAAAGTATCGCTACATTGGTAGCAGACTAAAAATAAATAATAAACATACCATTGTTCAAATCACGCTCACAGCACACTCGATGATGTTTTCTGGTGAATATATTATACAACTAATTGTCCCTTGACGAGATCTTGAGAAAAATTACTCGGAAGTTTTGACGGTTTTAATAATAGCAGCGTACACAAACCGACGGGCAACGAGCAACGAGCTTGCAAGATGCACCTGCTGGCTCAAAGTATTAGACTCCCGAGCAGCTGAGGTCATCTACGTCGAAGATTTATACCAACACTTTCGCGCGAGGAATTTCGTTCATTTAAATTCTGTTCTGTCTTAGGTCACTCATCTCTAGTAGTTTCTATCTGTATATATTTTTGTTTTCAAGTTTTTACTCTAAAAAATATTATAATTCATTCTAAAAGTTACGCAAAAAAGCAAAAAAAAATTCTGTGAGATTATTTTCAACATTACGTGGTGTATAACTTTAATTAATTAAAAACATTATTTCAAAAGTCGTAAAAATAGGAGTAACAATATTTTTCTTGATAAATTATTAATGACCTATTAAAATGTAAAACACAAATTTTGAAACACTTTGTATTTTATTACGCTAGCTAGTTTCTCAATAATCTCTCAGCTCAAAAAGGCTAGTTTACCTAATTTGTAATTAAATAAAAATTATTGGTAACACAAACACTTGTAAAAGTCTTTTAATTTATCAATAGATTTAGAAAACACTTGAAATATTAACTGTTGAAAATTGTGTCTACAGAAGAAAACAAATAATAATAATAGATTATTTTTTTTCTTTTTTTATTATTTTTAATTTTTTTGACTTGATCTATCTTCACTGATAATCCTCCATTTTCGCTACTTTCAAATAAAATATATTTTAAAGAATATCATGTCAAAGTGCACGTAGCTTAACCGACGACACGAGTATTTTCGTCTTCGAATTATTCATTTTTTTTTTTTTTTTTAGAAGCTGCGTACGAGTTTTCGTCACGGTAGATTTAGAGTTAAGCAGTTGCGACTCTTGCGTCTGACACGTTGCAAATTGAGTTAGCATACAAAAATTTTGAAGCATTTTCCTTGTACGTACATGTACACATTTTTGGTATTTTTCCAAGACGTTGAATTGTAAAGAACGGTTATTGAAAAATTACTTAGAACTTTGTATTGGCAAGCATAGAAACGCATGGTGGGATTGTCTTATCAAATGGTTATGTTTAAGTTACGGCTGAAAAATCTTCTAATGATTTAAGTGACGCAGAAAGTGGTAGAAGAACCATGTATTATCCTGATGTAGAGATTGTTAAAAAATTTTCAAACTCGAATACGCAAGGAAAAGTGTGCTACAAATGTAAACAGCCGGGCCACTTGAAGTGGCATTGCCCAGAATAAAAGCTCGTTTTAAGCCTAGACAGAGAAAAGCCGAGAACAGTTTGTATTCTGGTCCACTCTTAAAAAAGAAAACCGTAATCAGTGAAGCCGACATTGCATTGGTTGAGCCATACCTAAAAAACCAGTACTCCAAGTAACCGAAATGTTACTCTATTCATCATATTATTAATACGACGTTTGAGCGTATCGATTCGTGAAGGGTATCTTTTAAAGTTTACTTAAATGATGCATTTCTGGCTGAATGTGACAGATTTATTAATGCTTTTTATTTGCTCCATCAATAAAACTGCCATATTAAATTTTTATAACTTTGCAATAAATCAATTAAAAAAAAAAAAAAAATTACAAATGTCACTTTTTTTTCATATTAGGAGCTTATAATATCGTATAAGATTATATAAAGCTCTTAAAAAAAATTACAGGCATATTTTTTAATTATGTACCTACTGTAAAGTTTTATAATCAATAATAAATGTATTTATGCCTAAAATATATTGAGTTTACAGATTTTTTATTTGTCACAATACCCTACGATCATTACATAATTCCACTGTGAGTAAAAATACTCTACAATTAATTATCCTTTTTTTGGTTTTTGGAACTCACTTCAACTAAGTAATCCTTTTTTTTTCATTTTTAACCTTAAACAAAAACAAAGCAGGTAAAAAGTTAAAACTGCTGTGGGTGACAGTAAAATTAATCGGATTCAATCGTGCTTAATGAACAAAAATTTACAGAGAAAAATAGAGACGTCAGAGGAGAAAAGTACTCACGAATCGATCGATTCGCCGTAAACTCATCAGCTAAGTCTGTGCCTCAATTATTGACAATGAGCTTCTGTTTTCCGCTCCTTTATTTACCCTCGCCAACATTATCACTCTCAGTATTTCCTCGCTTGAAATTTCTATCACAAAAAAAATTGATTCGTTTTGGAAAACTCGAACAATACAATAGGCTCTAAGAGTGTAATGAACGCCCTCCAGGGAGGATTGCACTCGTTATCTACGCTGAGGGCAAAAAAAAGGCTTGCATTCGAAGGGAAAGATTTGCGATTGCTTTATTAAAAGTTTCACCAGATGGTGCGGCGACTGGAAGATTCTTCAAAGCCACAGTGGGGTATTATTTACAGCGAGGCAGGAGGCAAAAATGACGGAACAATGGTTTGATGGAATGAAAAAAATTTTTTTTTTGACTGATGTAATAACCAAAAGGAGGCTTGCATTACTTGTAATCTACTTTTTTGTATAATTCACAATATAAAAAAAAAAGTTCGCTCTGAAAGGTCTAATTAAAAATTTTACTCTAAAAGTATGAAAAAAAAACCTATTATTCTTAAATATAGGACCTCTTAAAAGTCTGACCTGAATTCTAGTAAAAAGTCAATTAAACTGATTGGTCAAACAAGTATTTTAAGGTAATTAAAAGATTTTGAATGATGATTTGATTATTGGATTCTTCCACCCACCTTTTTCGCTGAATATTTTTCACTCGGCTCTCTGGTGACGAAGAACCGCCATTCAATCACGGGAAATGACTCTAGAGTTACGCAGTGGGTGATCTATATTCAAGGGGTTGAAAGAGCCAAAGAAATCATGTTAGAGAATCAAAGGTCTATTGAAAGGGGACGTCATATTTTTCAAGGGGTTGTAATTAAGTTAATTCTTTATTCAATTAAAATCTACATCGGCTCTTATAAGCTTGAATTTTACTTTTTCAAGCTTCAACATTGTTTGAATTCGAGTTTTTACAATTTTTCATAAAATTGAATAAAAATAGTTTTGAATAATGAAAAAATTTCATAAAAATGATAAACTCTAAGTTTGCTTAACTTTTTATTCCATACGGATGGTATAATTAAGGTAGAGTTTAATACGCACTTATTGAGGATTGGTAAGTAAATAATTGTTTCCGCGAAAATACTAAAGCAGAACTAAATGAAAGCATCAAACGGTCGAGTGTAGCATAATTAAGCGCACACACAGTGGCGCTTAAAAATCAGGTTGACAGATTGTCTGCCGCAGTGGTGGCTAAACCAAGCGAATTTGTATGTGCCAAAGCAACTTGGCTTGATTAAACATTTCCCTCGCATATTAAACGGCGAGCGCGTTTTGCATCGCCCTGCAATGTTTACGAAACTATTTTACACCACTGTCCTCTGAAAACGCTTTTGACTAAACTCTCTTCCGTGGACGTATCAGTCTTTTTAGATCTTGTGAAATTTAATACTTCTGATCTGGACATTCTACAGCAGCTGGTACAACTTGTTTCACTTTTGAGGTTAAAAGTGACCAAATTTTTAATTGATAGTATAAATAAAATATTTATTTTTATTTACAGCCACTTAGAGTATTTAAAATCAGAAAAAAATTTATTTTTACTGAAAAATTTAGAAAATAAAAGATTTTTTTTTAATGATTATCGATGAGGGTATGTAAATATTTACTGAGCAAATTATACTTTGCTTTGTGGATTTTTTTTTTTTTTTTTTTTTTTTTTATTAAATCTAATGTGAATTCAGAAGACAGAAGAGTTTTACACAATGTGATATATCACGTACTTCCGGCTTTCAGAAATCACTCAGGATTGCAGCGACTTTTCACTGAAATTCTCTTCCGGAGGAAGCTTGAGCTTCTTATATTTGTCCTTTCTTTTTTTAAAGTTTAAAACTGCACGATTATTCACTTGCGATGAATTGTGACAGCTTGTTTTTTTTTTTTTTTTTTTTTTTTCAAGAGTTTTTTTTTTTGCTGCTGAAAAATATTTGTCGAAAACTTTGTAAATCAAGATAAAAAAAAAATCTTATCACGCAAAAACTTTAATAATTTATTTGATCTGATAAGTCATTAGCTGTAGAAATAGAAAAAAAAAATTTGTTTACTTTGATGAACACTATGTAGAATTGAGTTGTGGGTAACTTTTAAAACGGTAATAATAGTGTTTAAAATAAAAATTATGGAAGTTTTGGATTTTTATAAATCATAATACTCACACAATACAGTTAAACAAGTAAGTTTTTTAAGGTGAGAATCTTTTAACCATTACGTACCTGAAACAAAAAAAAAAAAAAAAAAAAAAAAACATGTATTATAACTTTTATTATGTTGACAGAAAAATATTTTATTAGAATATAGGTCATTATGGAAATTAAATAATTTATTTTCAAAATTTTTATTATTACGTATGATTGATTGTCGCTCTAAGCAATACTTCTAAGCTAAAAATGATGTTTAAATCAATAATATAAAGAACAAAACCATAAAAATTCTTGTAAAATATTATTTTAGTCAAAGCACGTTAGTTTTCAGAGTCAAAATTCATTTATTGTTCATGAATAGCTTAAGTGTGTTTAAAATGTTACTGCCATAACAAATTTTAGTAAATTTTGGAACGCTTGTTTTACTTAAAAATTTCATTAAATATTCCGTGAAGATGCACAAAAGTTATTTTTTGACGAGTTAAACAATAAAAAATTTTGGTAACATGAAAAAAAAAATCAACGCCCTTATAAACTCAAAATACAGCACATTAGGCACATATTAAAATTTCTCTTTTAATTTAGAGCCTGAAAACTTACGTAGCTTGACTAAAATGATATTTTACAAGAATTTTGAAAGTTCTAATCCATATATTATTGATTTAAACACCACTTTTAGCTAAAGACTTATCGTGACGATCTCCCTTACATAATGCTGCATTAATGGAGCTTACAATATTCATTTACATAATCTTTTCGGTTGGGAGAAATAAAACTCATGTTATCTCAAAAATTGAACTTGAAAAAAACACAGGCAATTTAAATTATTCAAAAGTAATTTGTCATATGAATATTATGACTCAAACGACGTTACCAAATCAAGCATCGCATTAAAATCCCGAGCTCGCATAGGTGTTCCATATTCTACAAAAAAAAAAAAAAAAAAAAAGAATTGATAAAAAATTTATCTATCTTCTCGATTATTTTAAGCCAATCGTCGAAACCAAAACTCCGAAAAAAAGCCACCGCGTACGGTAATGAGAAAAGGTGGATGCACTTTCGAGGGAGTTACACAATCGTCGTCCTCCTCCTCCTCCTCCGAAATCGGGGGTGGTGCGCGCGCCTGCGAGGCCTACTACGGCACGGGTCACGCGGCGGCGGCGTCGGCGCTGCAACCACCCGGGGGTGGGTGGTGCGATGTGCGCCCCCGGACGACGGCTCTTGGCCCCCCACCCCCTCTGAAAGCTCAGTTGGCCGCGATTCGGCGACCGATGCACCGGGAGTCTCCAGCATCAGCAGCTCGACCGGGACTCGGTACGTGCTCAGTGATCAGTGATCAGTGACCAGTGGGATAGGCTAGGATGCAATATTTTTTTTTACTTTTTCTTTTTTTATGTTGGCGGTCACGCGACTGACCTGGTGACTGACTTCCTCTCGCGCGGACGACGACCGCAACGGTCATCGATTGATTTACATCTCGAAAGCCGCGTAACCGACGACAAAATTAAATTTCCAAGACTTCGACGGAGGAATTTTCAATTTTAATTATAAGCCGTTTAAACTATGCCTTATTTACCCCGGTGGCTAAAATGAAGCTGGGGTAATTTTTCTCCCCGGCGTTGTAAAATGAAGATGGAGCGTGCGCTCGTTGGAGTAAAAAATTACGACGAGTTTGAGGAGAAAATACAATTTCGCAGTTTATCATAATATTTTTGTATAAAGTTCCGTTTAATACCGCGCCAAGATTAAACGTTTAGGGGGTGGCGGGTGAACAATTAACCTTAATTATTCAGAGGGTAAACTCGACGAGAATTCAACAAATTATCCTTAAAGTTAATTACGCTTTGTTAACTTTGAATTAAACTTAATAAATGTTTACCGGATGAATTCAATTCAATTTTGAAACGCACGTCGAGAAGCTTTTTATGTACGAAATTCGTCGACTTATTTCGACGATATCGCAGACACAATTCGCGAATATCCTCGTGAACGGAAAGAAAATAGTTCGAATCGTGACGTTTGACGTATCAATCGAGTTTACGCGCGCACGAGGGAGCTCCCGCGAAAAAAAAAAAAAAAAAATAGTCGAAGGAGCCGAGCGTGTGTGCACGTGACGCTGACGAATTGGGCTTATCTTGCGTTTTTCCACTGCAACGGCGATAAATCGAGACCCCGCTTTTTTTTTTTATTTCCCGCGCTCCCGAAATTCCCTTCAATTGAGCCAGCCGCCCGCGACCAGTAATTAAATGGAAAAGAGAGCAGCCCGTGTTTCGCGTATTTATCCACTGAATTATTCGATGCAAAATGGACGTAATTAGCGCCCGAGCGAGAGCGCTTTTTTGGGAGGAGTAAAAATTTTAATCCGCTAATTTTGCCTTTCATTTACGTGAATACTTTTTTTAAAGCTCGGGAATTTTTTTTTTTTTTCCACGGGGCGCAGTTGTGAATGTTAAATTTGCGGGAAAAAAAAAAACCCTTTTTTTTTAAACTCCCTCTATTTTTTTCGGAGTTGGAAATGCGCTCTATAAACATTTGTTATTTAAATATTTTGGATTAAGGAAGCGCTTCGTTGGAACAAAACAATAAAAAATAAATTGCCGGGGGTACTTTTTTGAACTAAAAATTTATGCTTGAAGTAATGATTGGTTATTACTTTTTTAAAAACTCTTTTTTGATGAACTAGTTTTTTTTTTATAAATTAAAATCTGTTGTTTTTCATGGTATAGAAAAAATTATGTTTTATAATAAATTATTTTGTTTTCAATTTTATAAAAATTATTATTAATTTCAAATACTTATAAAATTCATAATTAATTAAATACGTATTATTTTTTCAAAAATAATTATAAATATTTGTTCTACCGTTAACTTTAACACTTATATAAGTATTAACAGATTTACAGAAATTCACTAACTTCTTATAAAACTTGTATAAGTGTTTTTAAATAAGTGATTAATTCTAGTAATCTACCACCGAAAATTCACTAAAAAACTCTTCAAAACCAGTCAAACTAACTTAATTGTGAATCAAAAATAAGCATTAAATGTTTTTTAAATGGTGATTAGATGCACCTTATCAACATACAAATTGATCCCGCATAAATAAAACAAGATAGGATCGCTAAAACGGCCAATTTGCAAACTAAACGCCGCAAAATCGTGAGAGAATCGATAGCGCACGCAGAACGAGACGAAATTTTCCGTACATACGAGACGAAAAAAATTCGGTTCTCCGTAAAGCGGAGACAGACAATCGAAACAAGCGGATTTTATCATTGAATAAGTACATAAATACACCCAGCCGAGGAGAATAAATATCTTAAAACAGACCATTGTGACCCTTTTAATCTGGCCAGGGGGAGTTTAAAGGGATGCATGTGGTCGGGATATTTATGATAAATAAAGCCGTAGACAATGCCTGAGCGGGACCCCATAAATCACGGAGATTTAGTCGAGAGCAAAGACGCCGAGATTCTTTTTTTTTTACTTTTAATTCGAGCTGCCGGGGATTATAAAGATGTGGGTGGGAGTTATTTATGTCTAGCGGACGATATTTAGTTTTAAATTGCGATAATTGTCACGTACGTTTGCAAAATTGCTCTGGCTCGAAGGAATGTTTTTTTTTTTTTTTATATAATATTATTTATGAGATGGAAAAGTAGGGCGTTACGCTAATCTTCGGAAAATATTTGTAGAATTTGAATTACACACTGGTTGTTTATGGATATGAGAATTTTATGTTAAAAAATTTTTTCTCGAAAATCGTTATTTTATTAACTTGAAAAGTTTAATTCGACAGAGTGAGAAAATATATATATTCGAATTGTGAGTTTGCAGTGAGAATTAAAATGATATGTTGAAATTTAAATGAATGGTGATTGAAAATTTTTGATATAGACTCAAAAAAATTGTTTCTGAAATGTTAGGTTAATTATGTTAATTTTTAACAGTATAGAGACCAAATTAACACCAATCAATTTTTTTTTTTTTATATTTGTTTATTTTTTTGTTTTAGATGTTGGTCAATTGATTTGCAACATTTATTATCAAGCGCAGAATTATCTGTTTCATCAGAAACTAGCGTGAGCGGGATTCGAACCGTAGACTATGGTTCATTGATCCGAGACTCTACCGACTGAGCCATTTAGTATACATAAAATCATTGAATTAAAAAAAATTGTTTTTGCATTGAAAAATAAAAACCCTTTATTTTGAATAACCATATTTAAGGCTTCTCATCGAGTTCGGCTCGGTTAACTAGATTAGGATTCTTTTGTGGCTTAGCAGCACCTCGTGCCAAAGAAGCTTAAAAAAAATATTCATAAACGTGAACGTCGACATGTCGGCTTTGAATTCGATTTGAAAAATTAAGATAATGTCCCGTATAAATATAAGTATAAGAATCACTCGGTGACAGAAATTCGAATTGGCAACAGTTCGGGATTAGTCATGCCGAGAGAGTCGGGGGGAGCTTGATTTACGATGCGTGCAAAAACGACTCGACGTTTTTTGTCAAATTAATTGAATTCGAAAATTTTGGTTCAAATTAAATTCAAGGGACGAGAGTACATGCACCACGGGCAATATATTTTGATATAGACATTCTATTAAAGTCAAGCCTGAGAGTTTATATATAGACAGGAGGAGGGAGAGGAGGGGGGCGGACCGATCAAAACTTTTTACGCCCCGAAGATCTTATTTCTTTGGTGCAAGGCTCCGGGCTAGAGAAAAAAGGAGAGGATAGTTTAAAAGAACATCGTGTTGTCTCATCGATCTTGTAGCGTGTCTACATCCGAGGGACTTTATGATTGGCTGTCGATGACAAATTGCACCGAAAGGGTTCACGTTTTAATTTTGAATTTTTCGGCGCAAAAGTTTGATGGGATATTCAAAAACTGTTTATAGTTTCATTTAAATATGTTTTTGTAGAGTTTTTAAATTGTTGATTGTTTGTTAAATTCTTTAAATTTTAAATTGTCTATAAAGTCTGATTTATATATTTTAAAATTCGAAATAATGATAAATTAGTTCTTGCTACATTTAAATTATGTTTAAAATAAAATTTAAAAAATAGTGGAAACGAATAAAAAGTTTAAATGTAAAATAAAAAAATTCGTTGTTATATTAATTTATTCATTCGTTATATGATAAAACTCAATTCAAAACCAATAAATTTTTTATTTTTTATTTATGAACTGATTTTAAGAATGATTAGAACTAAACTTTTTGGTCATAAGTTTCGAACACTGCCATCGTGCCATAAACAGTCTACCAGTTCGCGCCTAAACTGTACGATTTTCCAAATCTCTAAACTTGAAAACAAAAAAAAACAACTCGAGTACAATTTACAACGAATGAACGTATCTCGCTAAGGAAGTAAGAAGCGAAGTTGGTAGGAGCGGTAATATTGACAATGCGCACTGATGAAGCCCCATTAGCACTCGAGCGAGAGTTTCATCGCTGTGTATTCCTTATCGCGAATGTTTAATTGCTCCTTTCACGGCAATTCGCGTTTAGATAACGCCAAGTACACCCTTGATTCAACGACCGTTTAAGATTACCTTTTTTTTCTTTTTTTTTTTTTTTTCAACACGATTGATAAGAGTGGTTTTTGAAAAATGAAAGTTGAGTTGCTACCAAAGCCCGCTTGATCCTTTAATTTTTTTTCCAACTCTTATTATGACTTGAGAACTTTTCTGAGAAGATTAAAATTTCATCAATGCTAACTTCATTGGGCCGAGTGAAAGTTTATATTTCTTTTCGCGAACTTTTAAGATCTCGCGGCCTTTCCAAAGAAAAGAGCTCCCCCGATTAAATAATTTTCATCGCTTAAAATATTTAAAAAAGCACTTCTCTTGGAACCAATAATTCCATCTTTCAGCTGAAACTTTGTGAAAACTATAAAAGTTCTCTCTGTAATTAAATGAAAATTAGTCCCTACAAAAGTTTAGAGACTACATTACAAAAGTAGGATATTTAATTCATAAACAGTTAGATTCAACTAGCACAAAAATTATTGAAAGCACCTACTGAACAGATAAACTAATTAAAAAAAAAAAAAAGCCCCGCGCACAGTGAATAATCACCGAAGGAGAGTGGAGGTGAAATCTCGGTCGGCAATAAAACAAACAGCGTCTATATTGTTCCTGTCTTCCTCGTGGGTGCACGCGCGAATGGCATTATGCAAATTAGGCTCGAGCTCGCTCGCGCCCCAACCGATGCACCTGTCGAATGAATGGCGGCGTCGCGACCGTAAATACGGCTCCATATTGGACGTATTATTTGTAGCGCTGCGGCGAAATTAAATTTGCACCCCACGGCTAAATTGCACTCAAGGAGGAAAATACATTATGAAAAATCTTCTTCTTGTTCTTCTTTGTCTTCTTCGAGGCTGGCTTTTTTTTGCAGTTACTTACCAACACCTCGTTTGTGTAATAGGTAGACCTTTTTTTGAAAAATGCCTCGAAGTAAGTTCCGTCTATGAGAGAGTTAAGATGAAAAAAATAAATAAATTTGGTAAATTAATAATTTTATTTATTTTTATTGATAAGTTGAATTCAAACGAATGCCAAAGTAAGGCTTGAACTCATAATTGGACTACGAGTCTCTACTGACTGAGCTTTAAAACCTGTAATATTTATCAACTTTTGAAAAATCGAAATTTTTGTATTTAATACGTATTACAGCTCGTATTACAGCATCAATCTAATACAGAATGGCTCTACCGACGGAGCCTTGGACAGTTAATTCAGAGTTTGACGACGCATATACTTTTTTTCGTCTTAAATGTGCTACTCAAGTTATGTAAAATTTTTATAAAAAAGACTCACTGTTGCATTAAAAATTTAAAAAGCCAAAGCAACGAATAAACTTTTATTGAATAATAATTACGAGGTAACTTTGATGTAAATATAATTTTTTCTTTTTTGTCCTGATAAGTGACTTTTCTGCGCGTCGGTCTCTCGCGCCGCACTTTAATGCACGGACCGTTTGACCCGTTAAAAGCTCGCCGCGGTGCGGCTGGGATGACACGCTTCGACGTTTTCTCGACGATAACGAAATGAGCGAGCCTCGCCACGACTCAAGGAGAAAAAGGAGCGAGCGAAAGCCAAACCTGTCACAGATAAGGATAAGAGCGCGGAGCTTGTTTACGTGGCGAGGGAAAAATTCGGTTGATCGTAATTGCGACTATCGATGCACTCCGGTAACAAGAAACTCGATCCGTCGATTGGGAGATTTTTTTCTAGATAATGCGGATGAGATTTATTTATTGTAATTTGTAACCAATATTATGTCGCATAAGGGAGTTTCTTATCGTAATAATTTGATAGCTGAAGCCTTCTTTCTCGAGGAGAAAAATTTAAACGATTTTTGGCTTGTTTAGATAGTTTTTTTTTCTTTAGAGAGCAGCGCAATCTGCTTACGAATGAAAAGTTTAAGCAAAATAGCGATGGCTTTTTAAATCTTAAATTGAAATCCCATCAAATCTAGAATAATTCACCAGGTCAGACTCGTCCAATAAACATTATAAAAAAGACCTCCTTACAATTCAAAATCACAATCGGATAAGCAAGTTTCCATTCAACTTATATATACCCAGCTGATGGCTATCGCGCTTTCAAAAAATTGAAATACAAAGTCGTTCCGGGGAAACGCCGCGACGTCGTCCAACTTTGAAACTGCATGCAAAAATGTTATATATACAGTCCGAGCTCGCTTCTCTCCAGCGTCAATGATTTATTCCTTATCTGATAAAACTAGATATTCATAAGCTTTCCCCGAACAAACTTGTCTCGGTCGCAACAACAAAAGTCCTTTATCTTGCCCGCAGAGCTTGATTTAAAAAATCGTCGAATCGGATGAGTAAGCGAGGATGGGCCCGGTGCAGTGAACGGGGATGAGCAGAGGAGGAGAATCAGCCGGGATGACCGCAGGGCCGAGGAGGCGGTGGAGGAGGAGCACGACGTCCAGGTAGAGACGCGAGGTCCGAGGACGACATGTCACTGCAGCCCAGATACTACGTGAGTACTCAACATTCTTTCATTCACATTGAATCAGCGGATTATTTCGAAACGGTTATTTGCACTCACTCATCGCATGTTTATACGGCTGTCCATAATCTACATCGTTTTATCAGCTCGAACAATGACGGCCTGTCGAAGGTACACCGCGAGTGCGTCAAAACGAAAAATCAAATATTATTATCACCGGTACGAGCCGGGGAGTAATTTATGCGCTGACACGTACCGTTGCTTGCGAAATTCAGGAGGCTTATCGCAAAGCGCCCGCCTCCTACGAAGGAGCACCACAGCCGGCGCACAACAAAGGAATCAGCCGCTAATTATCGATTAGCGTGGGAACCGAGTCAACTCGCGACGCGTCGTTAATCTCGAGCTGTGCATGCATCCCCGCAATACCTTTTTTTTACCTTGCATCTGCAGCTAGTACCAAACGGGAGTTTTTACAGACCGGGCTGCATGAAATTCAAATGCGGGGGAGGGTTTTTACGAAGATAGTTTTGGGGAAGTTTGATTATGAATAAAACCGACTGGGGGAGTTGATTGTTGATAACTTTTAGTCAGTTAATGCACTTTTAGTGACTCGCTGTTGGAAAACATCATTGGTACGAGTTGCAGTGAAATTTTACCAATATGAGGATCTTTAATTATGAGGACGAGAAAATATTTCTTTGGTGTATGTATAACAGTAAAAACTCTGAAAATCTTTAATATGAAATTCTGTGTCAGTGTAACGTATACGATTCGGTCCAATATTTTGCACTCCCTTTTCATTACTCACAGATTTCAGTGACGAAAAAAGGGTCGCTTAGCGGTAATTGATGATACAGTTTACCGAGACAGACAGAGAATTTTTTTCTCCCCGGTTCCACAATTACTTTCCCAATAACGACCTCGGTTCCATGAACTTACGACACTTTTTACAAAAACATAATCACGGCAAATGTTGACCATAAGAAATTCAATCGGAAAGAGAGTTTAATGAAAAAGTCAACCGGCGGGGGTCGGAGTGTGACGCGTGACACAATCGTTGGGAGGATCGATGGGCCCAGGATACATCAGCCTCGGGGCGCGAGCTCCTATCGACCCGAGCGACGACCTTCCGCGGCTGGTGCTGCAGCTTCCGGGAGCCGAGCCAGTGCTTATACTTTTTAATGTTCAAGACTCGCTGTAAATTCAAACCCTTTCGGCATGCCCTCTGAGTAAGCTTCAGAGACTTTTTTTTTTTCTTTGTGGGTAGTGGGATGTTTTTATTGTGAACTCTGGTGTGCATGAATAGGTTCTAACAGTAAGAAACGAGTCCTTTGAAAGCTTCGTGTACAGTTGATAGAAGTTTTTGAGATTATTTCAAGTTGCGACCGTTTATCAATCAATCTCGCTGTGGATTGTCTAATGTTAAGTTTTCAGACAGGATGTTTTGAAAAACGATTGGAATCAGTTGACAACTTTTATATATTCATGGATCAATATTAATTAATCTCTTTAGTTTATAAAATTCATTCAATTGTGCTTTTTCTTTTTTTACTTTTTTTTTTTAATTCCTTTGATTGAACGAACGAGTTTAAAATCTCCGTTACGATCGAAACAAAGGAGAAACCTTTCAGGATTTTCCGAATTTTTATTTTTTCGATCACCGCCAGCAGTAGACAAACAATTGGGCAAATGCCTCGAAGCAATAAAAAGAAATCCGATCATCCGCACAAAAACGTCGAAATTAAAAGCTTAAGGACGAGTAGGTCACACGATTTCGTACTCGTACACTCGCGCAATAAGCGAGCCTTCTTATATGGAATTCTTACAACCTCAAGCTTTGCCTAATCCTATTTACGTTTGATTGCTTACTTTTTTTTTCTTTTTCAAAAGTTCAGGATCTTTTTTCTTTTATGCAAAACATAATTGCACTTTTGATGAAAAATTTCTATCGGGCAATCTTTACTGATAACGTACAAAAAAATTATTACCGAGATAAGATTTTCGATTAAAAAAGAAGGCATTTTAGAACTATGAAGCCATTAAAGAGATACTGAATTGTATAAAAAAAATTAATAAATAAAAAATAATGATAATAATAATAATAAACAAATTTGAAAATTTTGACTCATTTTTAATAGTTTTTCCAGCATGAAATTTAACCAATTAGACTGAAATCTTTTATTCCGTCATTTCATTTTTAAAATAATGATTTATAAATAAATATAAAATAATTTTTCATAAAAAATAATGATAACAATAATAATAATAATAATAAACAAATTCGAAAATTTTGACTCATTTTTAAATCATTTTTAATAGTTTTTCCAGCATGAAATTTAACCAATAAGAATGAAATCTTTTAGTCCGTTATTATTTAATTTTTTTATATTATTTTGTTTGATTTTTCAAATTTTAACATAAATGATAAATTTTTACAAAAATAAGAAAAAAAAAAACTAGTTAGCTCTAGTAAATACCTTAACGTATTTCTTTCGAAATTAAATGACTTTGAAAGTGTCAAGTCTTGAGAAAATTAAAATATCAAACATACTCGGCGCAAGTGAATCGAAGCGAAAATTTATGCGGTATCCCTCGTGACGTATTTAAATCATCCCAGATGCTAAAGTGACACTTAACAATCATTCGAAATTCCATCCCGCCAGGTTAGAAAAAAAAAAACCATCCTTATCCTGTGGGAACCTCGACACGAGCTAATTCAATGTAAAAAAAAAAAAAAAACACGAAAAAGGTGGAGGAGGAGGCCATGGCGGATGTGGGTCAGGCGGGGTTCCTCCTCGATTAAACTGTTTTCTCCTTCCTTTTGTACGCACGGGTGGTCCCCCGGACTCTTTTTATTTTCGCCTAGCTTCGATTATTTTTCGGGAAGAGGAGGGGGAGGGAATTTAATCAGCCGGGATGATTAAATGGCCGCATGCTACGGGATGCATTTTAATCTCGGGGATTGCAGGCTTCGGGGAGGATATAAGATGCAGAGAAAATAAACCTTCGTGCGGGGTTATCTGCCGCTGCCGAGCCGAGCGAGGCTTTCGTAGGAAATCGAAGGATTTTTCATCGGAAAATTCTTGTTGCCGAGTCTTCTTCCTTTTTTACCCTCGATAACTGTAAATTTTGAAAGATACAAGTAGGAACACCGCGACCGGCCCAGGGACTTTGAAATATTACAAAGTTTACCCCGAGCGCGAACTCCCAAAACTCATTTTTCAAAAGCTCCCTCCTCCCCCGAAAGCTCCTCTTTTCAGTGTGTCACGACTGAATGAAAAATAACGCTGTAATTTTTGCAAATGCGGCCCCCTGCATTGTTTCATAAATTATTATAAACGGTCGAGTTTGATTGATTCTTCGGCTTGGTTTTTCAAAGAACTGTGTCAGTTTAAAGCTTTCATTGGCTGTCGAGTGATTGCTCCGGTTGAAAGCTTCTTATACTTCGATAATTTGAAAAAGCTCCAGTGCATTCGGATGATATCTCTCCTTTACTTTTTGTTTTTTATTTAGTTGTAGGAAGAGCCTGCTTTTCTCGTCCTACATACGCGACGGTAGTGCAGCGGGGTAAGAGTGGGGGGAGGGGGGAGGATTTATTAATCTCTCGGGCGTTATTGGAAGATTTCAGCCCAGTCAGCTGTAATTAATTCATTGAACGATATTGCACTCTTCCGATACGAAATTGTGTGCGTGTGTGTGTGGGTGTGGGCGGGTGAGGTTAATATTGACCCGACGTGTTTTTTAAGATCTCCTTAGTAATTGCAGCGACTTCTTTTTTTTCAAATATATATATATAGGTGTATATAAAGAGCGGGAAAATCGTCGATACCTTTATTAACTTTTCGTCAGATGATTGGATTTCTCGTGGTCTAGAGATTGACTTTTCCTATTTTTATTAATGGTTTTGAAGATTATTATTACTACTACATTCTTTTTTTTATTCTTTATTAATTTTAATAATTTATTATTAGGTAATCATGTTTTTTTTATTATTAATCATTCAATCACAAAAAAATTATTTTTCCTCCAAAAGCTTTTTTTTTTTTTCTTTTTTTTTTTTATCGTCAGTCACTAGAAATAAGATCGATCGAAACTTAGTCGCACCCGCATGCAAAAATCGACTCTTAAAATTTTTTTCAATCCGTAAAACCGTAAATTTTCAAACAACTTCCGAGCTGCATTTAAATTCCAGGAACCTCGCGGATAGTTTATTCACCCGCATAACGAAGACAATTTAAAAGCCCGAATAATAAATAATACCGTGCCTCGTGAACAAAAGGTGCACAATGGCTCATCCATACATGCGCGGGGGGGGTAATACTCGTTTCTATAGCCAGAGCGACGCTGCTCTATTTCATCTCAATCTTGCCAGGCTAATTCGCAAGGTCGGCGAACCCCGCTGCATATGCATGGCGGGCGCGTGGGTGGAAAATACGGGTTTCTGCGATCGTCCCGAAGGATACGGAAGCCCGACTTTCTTTTTTTCCCCTTTTAATTCTTATCACCTGGGAGGTAATAAAATTAGATGGTAATGTCCGGGCGAGGGGAGGGAGAGTAATTAAACGGGAGGCGACTCGGACCTTAATTTAACGGGCTCTTAAACTCCCTCGGCCGGCGCGCGATTAATTTCTACCACGCGCTGAGCTCGCCTGCCTTGGCCGAAAATTTCAAGTTTGCTCCCGAAAACAACTTGAGGAGTTATTCCGCTCGCAAAAGGATGATTGATCGTTTTCTAACCGGGAGATACCGATTAAAATTTTTGCAATTTTTTTATTGGCTCGGGGATTCTGAGAAGTTTGTTTAAACGAATAACAAACGCGCGAGATAAACTGTAAGTAGACTGCAGATCAACATCAACCTCGTAACCTTTGCGCGATGACGGTAGACAAGCTTAATATTTCTCAATTGATTAGTATAACTCATTAATAGATGTGGATGATGGTCATCTTGATTACAAGAAAGAACTTGAACTGCTTATCGAGGCGAATAGAGTCGCAAAATACTGAGAGAATTTTTTCTTTTTTTTTTTGTTGAGGTAGAAAATAATTTTCATTCAAACTAAACTTGGAAAAAGTTGCACGAAAAACTTTCACATTTTTCCCCCAAAAAGAACAGCACAAAATAAAAATTCGTCAGTTTATACTTGGATGATAGATTAAAAAATGTGACTCGTCTGATAATCCACTGCAAGGTACTTTCTGGCCCTAAAAGAGTTGAAAAAATAATTCATCACTCGTCAGACGCGAAGATCAAATTCGTAGAACCCTGCCGAATAACCGGTTCCGATATGAATAAACTCAATTTGGTATCGCTGATCAGTACGATTGTCGCTCGAAAACCTCCAACTCATCATTTTAGCAGAAAGGGACTCGAACCTTTCCCTGCGGAGTCATCACGGAAAATCAAGTATTTTCGGCAGCCGGTGGCACGACGTATAGACGCTCGGGCGGCGTGGCGACGCCGGGTCTGCCAAAACCCGCGACCCAGATACCGATCGACCCGAGCCTGCAGCCCCCGAGAGTCGCAGTGGCTCTCCGTTATCTACGCTCGCTCTCCCTGCTGCTGCCTGCATTCCGGGGGACCCAGGCAGTATTACAAATTATTTTTTACTTTACTATTCTTTTTTTTTTTTTTTTTTTTTTTTTATTCGCAGTCAACGGCACATTGCCAAGTTTTAATTTTATGAATAGCCCGGCCCGGGAGTGCGACAACTGGGTCTGGATCGACGTTGATGATTTCTGCACTGTTTTGCAAGGTCGTCATTGGAAATAGTAGATGCTAGTTCTGTGTCAAGAACGGCAGAAAAACAGTTTCCTTCAGCGTTTTTCGAAAATATTTTTTTTCCGTTGATAAAAAGGGAATACTTAGGTATCCGAGAAAGCAGAAAAAAATAAAAATAAAAAACTGATTGGACGGTTTATTTTAGCTTTGGTTGGAAAAAAATTGATACATTAATCAAATCAGGCACACCTCAGGAGAAATTAATTTATTAATATCGACTTAAAAATGTATAAACAAAATCGAAAAAATCCGTAATGACGCGTGCAAAATTATAATATCACGGTCGTTCGGTTGCAAAAGTCCACGAGGAAGAGGCCGATAAGATTTATCACAAAAAGCGTCAATCAAAAGCCCAAACACTCGTTCGCTCGAGTGGGTGTGGGTAAACCTCACGTACGAAAATCTCTCTTTTTAATAATAATTATTCAAATCGTCATTAACGTCATTCGAAAATATCAAAATACGTTGAAATATCGATGACAAAGGGGGAACGATGAATTTTTTAAATCTGGCGCCGCGGTGTCGAGTTCGTGTCGTTTCGTCAAAACACCAATTCAATAGCTGACCGAAACATCGCTACGACTCTACCACAATGCCATTAGCGAAGTGCAGCAAAGCATCGTCCGTACTAAGATAATGGATAGAGATGATCGTTTATTTAATTTCCTTCGTCTTCAAGCCGACTGTAAAACCGAGATGGAACCGAGATGGAACTAATAAATCCCCCCCCCCCTCCCGGCTCATTTTCCCAGAGGAGGTAAACTCGTTTTTTAAATCATCTCTTGGTTATTCTTCTATCCATCATCGCAGTGCTCACTAGACTCTAAGTGACCCGACAGAGAATTTTTTTATTACCGGGGAGGAGATGGCTTTTAATCGAATGGTCTGGCTAAATGGAATCTTAAATATTTATCGAGGAGTTGAATTGAGGGTTCCTGTAAAAGCTCACTGGTTTTTCCTACAGGCACGAAAAACCAGGGAAATTAAAGTTGTCTTAAATCTTTAAAGATATTGCAGGCAGGTGAAAAATATAAAAGAAGAAAACGACAAAGGAACGAAGGATTTTTTCACAGGAAAATTATGATAGAAAATTCCACATACCAAAGCAAAAGCAATTAGGATTGAAAATTTTTTCATATAAAAAAAACAATAATATAACTTAGAAATTATACACGCGTACTCAACAGAGTTACTTTGAGAGAGTAGTACAGAATTTTGAATTTCACTCTTTTTTTTCAAATTTTATTCTGTCTAAGATCAAAGTAATAAGATTCGAATGTTTTTTCATTAAAAAAAAAGTTTAAAAGAAGCTCTGAAAAATTGCACAGCTAATAATAGTCTAAAAAGCGTTTCTATATCTAAAAGCAAACAACCATTAACCTTTGATATTACTCGCTGAAATAACACGGTAGTAGTTTTCAACTCAAATAAATTAATGCTGTCTGAAAGAATAAAAAAATCACCGTTTGAGTATAAGTAAATAGTTGAAAATGAAGAATTTTCAAAAATCATTGCTAACATCTCTGCAAGAAGATGATCAGAAAATATTTTAAAGAAAAATATTTTTCACGGTTCACACTGTAAAAAAATATTTTATTCATTGAACATTTAACAAAGATCGACTCTTGAAATTATTTAGAAAATTATTAAAAATTGCATTTGAAAATTTTACTGGAGACGTCAATCTAGAATAATTCCTAGTTCTACTAAAAAGCAGAACAACCAAAAATTTCTGGTTGCAAAAATGCTGCAATTACAAGAAGAACAGTTATTTTTAGTCCTAATAAAACCAAAAGAATTATAACAAGATCTAGAAGATTGTGCAGTCAACAGTCCTCTTGCATCAGGAGGTGTTTCTATTATTGAACTAGAATCTCTAGAAATGGCGAGAAATGTCTTTAACTTTGTACTAATGCTATGGCCACACGATCTTTATAACATGATTTAGTTACGAGATGGCCGAGTCTTTATTCTAAGAAGGTATGCTCATGACGGTAGGGAAGCATGTGCACTAAAGTTTTTCAAGATAACCAACTTTCTTAATACGGTCGTTCTGGAAAAACAGAGCTCGAGGAATATTCAACAGCGTCTTAATGGAATTACCCATTCTCATTTATGGATACACATTGATTATTCCGACCCCTCATATCATTCGAAGTTTGGTTGAATATTTTAATTGAAAAAGATAAAAAATTCATGCATTCATGACATTCCCTATTTTAATAGGGTAGTTGTAATAAATTTGTATAGCTAGAGTTGTTTTCCCATGCACCTTTAAAATATACCCTGATTCATAGACAAGATCGTCCTAGTCATCCTCTTAGTCTAGATTTATTTACTAATATAAAGAATCGTTTTCGATGAATTTTATTTTTTTGTGATTGATTTTCTTAAAAAACTACAGGCAAATTTTTATTTTATTCAATTTATGTTAAAAACAGTTTTTTTTTTTTTTTTTTAAACTGAAAGAAAAACATTTTGATCTTAATCCAGATGACCGCAGAAAAAACCAGCTGACCATTAAAACAAAAGTACTCCGTCAGAGTTCAGCCTTACTGATCTCCCGAAAAAACGTAAAAAAAAATGCCAAAAACGTAGCGTCAACGGAAATGGGATTCCCAGCGGCTCACAAAGTACACACGGCGCGGGCTCGTACGACCGCAAAGCTGGCTTTTATCGGCGCTGCAGTACCAACAACTGCACACATCCATCCCCCGTTGCCGGTTCAAAAGAAGAATAAAGAAGGGCCAAAGGAAGAAGAAGAACAAGAACACAAGCGCGACGGGAACAAAACATACACTCGGCCCGATTTCCAACCCACCCACACCTGCACAAAAGAGCACAGAGAGAGGGCAAAAAAAAAAAGGGGTGAACCGATTATGCGAAACTCGCTGACGAGGTTAAGTAAGCACTTTCGGGATCTTTGCTTATCGGGCTCGAAAAGTTCACTCCCGCCCGCGCTTTGAGATTATTGAACTGGGCGACGAGCCGCGATTGTTTCCCGCTAAACTCGGGGACGAAGATTGGCACGAAAAGGTTTGGAGCCTCGGTCAAACATTAACCCCTGACTTTCAATCAAAATTTGATAAGATACAAAAAAAGTTTTATCAAGCTTAAAATTGTCGCAAAAGGCAACTTTTCCGCTATGCATAAAAGAACACAGAAAGAGAAAAAAAAAAAAAAGAACCAATCGGAATGAATGCAACAAAAGAGCCTTCAAGAGCCGAGTTTTGAAAGTAAATTCATAAATGGCTTTTCTCAAATCCGCAAGTGGAAAACGTCCTTTTCCATGCGTGTGAACAACCAGGGAACCGACCCTTTTCTCCTATAGTTTAGTAGTCTTCAAAACACGCGTGGAAAAAGGCCGTTTCCACGTCTGTAGCGAAACACGCGTGGAAAAAGGCCTTTTCCACGTCTGTTGTCGTTTCTCTGAATTCTGAAGCTGTTTACGAAAGAGCAGCAGAAAGAAGAACCGAAGTAATATATATAGGTATATTTTATGGGAAATGCATGATGTATAGTGTCGTAAGCAATACACTTAGGCATTTTCTTTGTTAATTTTTACGACTTTAAACCAATGAGAGGTCAAGTGTCAAATTTCACCCTCACTATGCCCGACTTATCGCCGTCTGGCCGCCGGCGGGAGGACACATGGACACCGCTCCACTCTGTCGCCTCTCGTCAATGAATTATAGAAAAATGCATTGAAATTCAGCGAATTTGAGAAAGCACAGTCCTGTGCATGTAAGTGAACCTTGTCGGTCCCACTCGAGTAGGATGTTTCAGCACTCGACCTTCATTTTTACTGGATGGCACGCGCTACGCGCGCGCCATCCAGTAAAAATTACGGTCTCGTGTTGAAACATCCTACTCTCGTGGAACCGACGCGGTTCCCTTACTTGCACAGGAATATACTATTCCTACGCTTTGTTTCTCCCATTAAACCGGCGCTGAATTTTTCCTCCACACCTGCGTGTATTGTCTCTCATTTGGTCTACAAGTACAGCATTAGTGGAACAATAAAATTTCCCAATATTTCGAGGTAAACTTCGTTATTGTTTTGGGATTTTTCGTTACCTTGAACGCGAACAATTAAAATTATTTCACCTCCTCGTCCTCCCCCCCTTGGGAGCGACTCCACTCCTTGGTCTGTCGAAACTCGTAATCCAGGCATAAATTACGCGGCGTCGGACTGAAATTATAGCCAACGCGAACGTGCGAGAACTGTCCAACGGTAAACGAGGGTAATTTGCAAGATTGATAATTGAAATAAGCAAGCGTCAAAAGTCAAAAGTACAGACACGAGACAAAGCGGGAGGGAGGGAGGGAGGGCATCACGCTAAACTTAACCCTTACAAGTTTGTGGGACAATCCGTTTATGCATATTACCCCGGTGGAGTAGCTCGTTCGGGGTTGTACGACTTCGGTAGCGTCTTGTAAAATATAATGACTTTACCGGCAAAGTTCAAGATTAAGCCGACTGCAGGCGTGCCGTGTCACTCGATTGATTATTCATCCACTGTAGGTCTTGATTAACAAAACTGTACCTTCTTCTTATGAGTCTCGATGTACAGGGTTCTGGTTCAGGAATATTATAGGTGAAATTTTAGAAAGCACTTTGAAGGTTCCATTCCGTGTACTTGGGTTCTTGAAACAGGTTTACTGCAAAAGATTTATTTTTTTTTTTTTAACAGAAAAAGAATTAACTTTCGACCATAAAACAGCTGAGTTTTTTTTTCTGTTTCAAGAGTCTAATTCAAGTTTAAACGAGGCTGCTTGAGAAATTTAAAACAAATTGCCCGCTAGGTTATTCAAACACTGTCAATTAAAGTTCGAGACTTTTAAAACAGCTCTTAACACAGAGAGAAGAAAATAAATGGTTTGGAAAAGTTATTTAAAAGAGAGCCAAGTTTTGCGAGGAAAAACTACTAACACTTTAACTTTGAAATAACAAATTTAAGAAACTACTGCAGTTAAAAATTTTTGGATCTGGGTATTGAGTTTTGCGAACAAACTCTTTTAAAACAATTTGAGATTATTTAAGAAAATATACAGAATTAAAACGCTTTCGCGTAAAAAAGTTTTTTTTTTTTTTTTTTCATTTTTAATTAGAGTTTTTTTTAAACATTCACCCTGTTAGAATTGCGAGGATTAAAAATGACTCTGAAACTGGAAAAAGGGTAAAAATAGCTATTAATTATTATTTTATTTTATGGTCGATTTCAATATATGAATCGCCTATTTATAATGGGTAAAATTTTTTTTATAAACTAAAACAGCGTATTGAACGTGGTGATTCTCATTGCATATAATTTGATGGTAATTTTTAAAATGTCATAATTCTATGAAATGCTTATTTTTTATGAGACTATTACTAATATTTTTTTAACGAATTTCGCTATTAAAAGCAAATTGTTAGTATTTAAAAATATTCATTAATTTTGAATCTAGTAAATGACCATTAATAAGGAAAAAAATCGATGCATACAGTCTAAAAACTAGCAACTAATGTTACCTTATTTCTAGTCTGAAGACATTTTAAATAGTCATTAAATGGCTATATCCTAATTAGAATTTCTTACAGGGTACTGATAGAATTTTATAAAGTTAAATCTACATTTAAAAAACAAAAATCTCTTCTTACAATGAAGCACCTGCTATCAAATGCAAAATCACATATTAGCGGTTCCTTAATCAAGGTTTTCCATACAAGATTATCGTAATGCAAAGACGTAAAACGTGCATAATGCTCGGCTGATCCGGGAAAAGCATGCAAATTACGTAGGCATCGTCGGACGAAAAAACAACAGCAGGAAGAGGATCGAGTTAAAAACTCCCCTTTTCCATTAACTGTATTTTTGTTTTCCCCCTCCCCCCCCCCTTTTTTTTAAGTCGGGGAGGATTACTTTCACCTCGGAATACGACAGCAATTTGCGATTTGGCAAACGTGCCAAGATGATTTCCAACTTCGGCGATCCAAGTGGGTCAGGACGACCCGCGTGTTTTTTCCCTCCCCCGAAAAGTCACAACACAACATCTTTGAACTTATCTACGGTTAATCAGGGGCCCCGCGAGAAGTACAATTCGCGTCGGAAATCCGGACGTCAGTCCGGTGCTAAAAAAAATTCGGGGGGTAAATCCATTTTTCGTCGACCCACTTTCCGTCCGAAAAAAAAAGAGTTTGATTTTATTTAGCGATTTCAAAAGCGTGTCTCGATGACAAAGGATAAAATTTATCACGCTTTTTTTTGTTAACACAATAACCTTTTAAAAATCAATCCCCGTTGAAGGGTAAATACATTTTTTGACGTCACGCTCAGCCAGCGTGAAAGCTTCTTTATCAAAGTAGCATGAACTCCGGGGTGAGGGAGGCGAGCGGTTGACAAAACTTTGGAAAACAATCGTACGTCTACGGGGGGCGCGTATCGCATTTAAAACTCGATTCGGGAGTTGAAACTGCAGTGTTTGCGGTTTCTCTCTCGCACGCGGTTCAAGTTGATTTAACACTTTGCGGGAGTAAAACCCACACCGGTTTTCTCTCCCGCGATAATAAATGGTCTCTTCCATACCCGAAGTTTCCGCTATTAATTTATACCCCACCCCACATCGATCCAGCTGCCGTTTTGCGGTTATCGTATTGATGATTTCCGCGATCCAGTTTCGGCTCGCTAAATTCAATTTGAATCCTTTTTGATTTGGAATTTGACCGAGCGGGCGGCCGGGGTTTGGATTTTTTTTTTTTTTTCGGGGGGGATGAATTCTAGAATGATGAGCGAATAATTGAAATATTTAGCGATCGATTTGAATTATAAGTTAAATATGAAAATTTGGTTGAGCTCCCTGTAATGGAAGTGCAAATTGTTAGTTCTGATCTTTGTTGATCAACAAAATAAAATAATAAAACTTTTTTATTTCGTTTCTGAAAATATTAAGATTGAAGAATAATGGTAGTACTAAATCTAAGCAACAAAAGTAATTTTATAAATAAATATAAAATCTGAAAAATTACTAACAAAATGAGAAGTTCAGTTATTGAAATAATTCAGAATCATTGAATCAAATAAATGATGATACTTTAAATTCATTTTAAATGAACAAAATAAACAAAAAAAATTAAATAAAATAAAATACTCCACATTTACAAACATCTTAAACTGTATAAACTACAATTATAACATTTTCTTTTATTGCTAATAGAAACAGCAACAGCAAACCAATTTTTAAAATAGAACATTGCCAACAATAAAATTGAAAACCCTAAAAAAAAAGCTTTTACAGTACTCCCATGCATTACGCAAACTACAAAGCGTTTTGGATATAACAATCAATCGTCGTTGCAATCGCATATAACATCATAATCTCTAATGGTTTTGAAAGCACCATTGGACGTTTACACAAAGTATCGTAAAACATGCAAACCATGGAGGCCGATATACATCACGGGGTTTAATCGCTCTCATTCAAACGTTGCTTTTACAGCGCGATTTAACAACAAACTTCACGACGACAATTGGCCAATAACTGCCAGTATCGAGTTGCAATTTCAATTAGCCCGGGCTGCTTAGCATCCGTGTGGTGCACCGGCCAAAAGTTTTAATCGATCGATTTGTCACGTTTACCTACTGATGAGCTTCGAAAAGAGTTGTTTCGAGGTACAAACTTTCGAGCAAAATCACGACCGACGTAAGCTTTTGGGATTTTAACTCGCTTCTCTCGGCCGTTTAATAAGCGGTTTATTCCAAATTATGCTCCCTCTGCTCTCACTCCGAGCGAGAGTTATTATTTAATTTTAATTTTACTCTGTGTTTACCCCCCCCGCGGACGGCTTATGTTTGGGTGGAAATGTGCTGGGTGGTGGAGTTTTTTTTGGGTCGAATAAATTTCGCGCTTTTATAAAAGAAAAAAAAAAAAAAAAATTTCTGCCTCGGTATCCTCAAACAGCAAGCTGATTTTAATCTGATTTTCTTCTTCATGGCCTACATTCAATTTAATTGGCAGCGTCGAAACTGTAGTAGATAAACATTAGGTACAATAATTTTTTCATTTTACTATAGTAAATAATTTTATAAAAATTTTCCTTCGAATCTCTAGGAGTTACTGGAAAAATACTGTCGAGTTTCATTGATTTTTTTTTGTTATTAATTGCAATACTGTATTATGTCACTCAAAAAAAATAAAAATAAAAAAAGTGAGTAGTTCTGACACAAACGAATTGCAAGCGACAATTGATAGTAACTCTACGAGAACAGTGTCACAATCGAAGGCAAAATGAAAGCATGCAGCAGCTTCGTTCGTCCAATGCATAAAATGTGATTAATTACTTTTGTAAAATGAAAAATATCTGTCTGAGCTTTTCAATGACTCGGATGATCTTTTATCCTCTACGTTCGAAGCACTCAGAGAGTCAATATAGTTTAATTTTAAAAATAATAATAGTGAACAATGATGAGAGAATTGATTTTTATAAGACCAAACAAGCGCTTTAGTTTTAAAATCGACTTTTTGAAGCACTTTGTGCCCAGCAATAACACATTAAGTTTAAAACAAGATAAAAAAGTAAAAATTTCATTCAACCTTCCATGTAAAACCCAAATATTCACTATGAGGTCAGCATAACCTTTAAAATTTTTTCCCCGGAAAAAAAACTTGAAATTGAAAAAAAACCATGATCCCCGGTATGAAAAAAGAGTAAAAACTTTTTTTTTTTTTTTTTTTTCAAGTTTCAATTAAACCGGCTACGCGCAGGTAATCCAGCACAGGCGTTTTCCAAGCGATCGAGTTCCCGTATACGTGTAGCTTTTATTCCGGCTGCTGCGGTTGACGATCGGGCCGGGCGGGGCCGTTGGAGGGGCTTTTAACAGCGTCGCTTAACGAAGACGCACTTAAATTCGCAATATCCGCCACATGTACGGAAAATCGCTTTTCCACCGTTGGAAAATCGTTCCTTTGTCGTTTTATTTACGATCGAGGCTTTTGATTATTGGAAGCTAAAGTGCTCTTTATTTGTCTTTAATGCAGACCAGGAAAGAAGAGGAGGGTGCGTTTGATATACGAGCTATAAATCGCGGCCGGCGGGGAGGACCTCCAGCTTTATTGGGCGTTAAATCGCGTAATGAAAAACCATTAGCGCGGACGAGCTTTTTTTTTTTTTATATTTGATCGAACCCCCCGACGAAGGAGACGCATCGGGTATACATAAAGACGCGTTTTGATATTTCAGCGAGCCGTTTTTATCATCGCGACGAAGCCGTAAAGATAAATTGAACCCGATTCGCATCCGACTGACTCCTACCACTGCGACTCGATTTTTATGGTGGTTTGTTAGCAATCCTCGTTAAAATCGATTTGACAACACTTTTGAGCGGAGTTTAAAAATTTATTTAAGGATCGTTGTACGAATATAAATCTCGGCCATTTGATGCTTTATAACCGAGGGCACTTAACTCTTACCATAACGATTTAATTAAGGGTCGAATATAAAATTCCACTTGGAAAATTATTAAATTAGAGAAGCACATAAAGGCATCAATAAAGAAATAAATATAAATTATTCATAAACTCAGAAAATTTTAAAAATAATAGTCATGATAGCAAATTTACATTCTGCATTTTCGCACAAAAACTGTACCTAATTAAATATTCGATCCCTCCTAGCGATACAAAAACTCAACAACTTGGCTGGGGCATTATTCAGAAACGTTAGCGAAAAACTTTGATTATTGAACTCGCGAAGAGGCGCGCCGGAGCGAGGACCTGTTTTGCGAAAAAAAAATCCATTCAAAGCGAAATTCTCTATACAAAAGTTTCCAAGAGAGAGTCGCGTTGACAAGCATACGCCGGAGCTATGCACGTTATAAGAGATGTCAGCAACCCTGGCAAAAAGACTCAGGATATTGATGCATCGAGGGTGCAGGGAATGAACCAAGTAATAGATAGCGACGCTGCTGATCTGGCCGCTTTAGTTCGTGATAAAAGAGCTTTAAGAGTGCCGCCGCGCCGCGAGGATCGAAAATTTCACTTTGTAAAATTGAAAAATTCTTCCACGGTCAAAGATTATTATATTCCCTCTTCTATTCTACCTGGTACGACGGATTTATTTTACACGGAAAATATCTGACGCTTTGAGCTTTTACCGCCGCTATTTTTCTCGCTCCGTCAAGATTTGATGACTTTTTAAATTGAAATACATCAAGTTTACATTTTACTATCGTCAGTTTTTTTTTTTTTTTTTTTTTACAGTTTTGATGTAATCTCATGAAGAGTGGTATAAATTTAAAAAATGCATAAATATTTTATAAGAAACTAATGATTATTATTATTATTATTTTTTTTAAGCAAATTCAATATTAAGATTTAAAAAAAAAGAAGGACAAAGATTTAAATTTTTTATATTTTACTTGGTAGCGAAACTAATAAACTGACTTTTTCGATTCATTTCCCTTTATTCGCTATACCATAAAAATTTTTGATTAAAAAAATATAGATTTTATGTCAGAGAAAAAAATTTTTACGTACAAAATATTCCAACCAAAATGGTAACTTTTTTCTATTGAAAAGTGTGGTTTATTCGGGTAAAGCCGTAAGGATATCCTCGAGTGTTCGACAAAAGCAGTCCAAACATAGAATTTTTTTTTTTTTTTCAAAAGAAGCGTGAATTTTTCATCGTTATTTACAGGGGCAAGCAGGTCGCTTAAGCCGTCCGAAAGTTCCGTAATTATACGGCTCACGAAATTTTCCCGGGGCGCGTTTATAGCGCGGCCGCATCCTCTCACGTATTCTATATGAGTTTATGCTCGTAAACGAGCGGAATGGCCACTCGAAAAAGAGAGCTTATACAGGCATGCCGGAATAATGGCGAGAAAGTGGCGCGAAAGCTCGAGAGCTTTTAAACGCGACCGACGTGCAAAATTAATAACGAGATATATTATGGAAGGTTGAGAATTATTTTATCATATTGATCTGTCAAATAGATGACCCATTCAATTTTCGCAAAGCTGTTTTAAAGAGTGTGTCAAGTGCAAAGTCGGTTTAATGGAATAAAAAAACCCACGCGTCTGTGGTAATAATTAAAATCAAAATTTATTTGAACAGTTTTGATAAGTAAATAAACTGAAAAAATTAAATTCTTTTAAATTGTAATTTTACTTTAGTATAATTTAGGATTTCATTAAGTACATAGAATTTTATTTGAAAAAATTCATTTTTCACATTCGAAAAACAATAAAAAATTACATTGGTCAGTTTTTGAATGTTAATTAAAACTTTTTAGAATAAATTATAATAAAAATTTTAAGCATAGATTACGCTTAGTCTGCAATAAAAATAATATCTAAAAACTTTTTAAAATTTGTAAAGTCGATTATTATTTTGAAGTATAAGGCTAGAAATTTTTTTTTTTTTTTTAATGTAAGTGTATCTATGTATGTAGACTATTGTGGGTTTTCAAGTCAAAACAAACATCTTTATGGTATAATTTTTTTATCTGTCATTTCACAATACAAAAAGAATGTTTACAATTTTCGCTCATGGTGTTTTAAAGTTTCCAAAAAATATTTTTAGTTCAGACAGCCCTCATTCCAATGGTAAATCATTCAAAGTAAGATTATCTGCCAATATGTTAATCACAATTTCGGGTAAGTAATCATAAAATACTGAAGATAATCTACTAAAAACAGCTTCACCTTCGTTTTTTCTATTAACAGCGTCTTCCCAATTTCTTTGGAGCTCGCTTTTGAAATAGAAAAATCTTGGTAAATTGGTTTCAAATTTTTCAACAAGCTCCTCATTTTTAGTAAGTTTTGCTAATTTTTTCATTTTAATTGACATGTTGAAGATGGAATAAAATGTATAAGGTGCGTAAAATACCGTGCTCGCCATTTCCCAAAGTTCACTTTTACATTTGTCAAAATGCTCTTGAGCCTCCGGAATCTCTTGAATTAAATTAATGTTGTTAGCAGAAACAAAGTGATTTTCGAACATTAGCCTGGAAAATTCCTTGACCATAACGACAACGCAGTTCACCCGCGACTTGTCATCTCTTCTAAAAAACGACGGTACCAGTTCGGAAAAAGGAGTCTCGCCATCGTCGGTCTCCACGTTGATGTTCGCACCCCTCTTCAAAAGTAATCCAATCATTTGTTCGTTTTTGAAAGCGCACGCTTGATACAACGCTGTGAATCCATATCTGCCTCTGTCGTTGATATCAGCTCCGTTGGATAAAAGAAAATCAACGGCGTTAACTTTGTTGTTTATAGCGGCAACTTGGAGCGCCTCACTTCCCCTGACAACAGCTCCTCTCGAGATTAAAAGAGAACTTAGTTTGGCGTTTCCCATTTCAATGCTGCGCTCCAGAGGCGAGTAATATCCCCAGCCACCTGGCTCGTTGATCGGCAGTCCAGCGTCCAGAAGTATCTCTACGATTTCTGCAACATCATCGTCACTCTGCAAGTTGCGTTCGCTAAAAAAAAAATTCAGCAGGTCGCTGTAGTTGACGCGGTCAAGGGTGTCCGCAGATTCGAGGAGTAACTGCAATACTTTTTTGCGATTACCACACGTACAAAGGGCTGGTATCAGGGGTGCGTAGGACTCCCATATTCCTCCACTTACTTTGAGTTTGAGACCATTTTCAAGCAACAACTTGATGCATTCCACGCTGGCGTTCTCTTTGAGCGCGGTGTCCAGAGGATCTTCGCGATCGAGCTCGACTATCTTCTCGCTGTCCTTCAGTAGATTGGGATCCTTCAAAAGTATTTTTCTGGCTTTTTTTACGTTATTTTTGCGTACTGCTACGTTCAATTCTTCTATTCTCTCTTCAAATGACATTTTTAAGAACTGAGATTAGAAAAAATGCTTGGAGTGTAATTATTTATTTTTAGTTATCTTAGATTATTGAGTGCAATTTGTACTTTAGTAATTTGATTGGGTGAAAATAAATTTGGATGACAGATAATTTTATTTGATTAAAGAAAACTTGAAATTTAGGGTTAAAAAACGACCGAAAAATTGTATGTTAGTGTGGTGAATCAATGTAGGTTAGGTTGCAATTTTGAGATGGGTGAAGCGACATGGTTTATATTATTCGAATTTGACCCGCCACTGTGCAGCAGAAGACTTGTGTAAACTACAACCAAATGATGTATTTTTTTTTTTTTTTAAATATCCATTCTGTATTTTCGAAAAACTAATAGCACAGAATCCGTACAAACTATTAAGAAAAATTTTCGGTAAGCAAAATTAAAAATATTAAAACTCGGATAAAGCTCAAGGCTCTGAAAGAAAATTTTTCCAACCCATAGCATTAACTATTGATAAGCAAAAATCGAGTGACTTTCTTTTTTATCTCCCCAGTCGACTTACTTAAATTATATGCGCCCGCGGAGCTTTGCCTTATCTGACCCTCGGTAGTGGTACGGTTTTAAATCCGACACTCCATTTTTTCCCAGAATTTATACATAATCTCGTGAAAGAGGGATTTTACAGCAGCTTGTTACAAGAAATTCACCAGTTTTACGTAAACCAGACAACTTTATAGTGTACTTACACACTTTATTCGCTTATCGCCGGAGGGACACGATTCGTTTAACGGGTGTACCTATTATTAATCAACGCGAGTTTTTCTTGTTTTTAAGATCCAAGGGCTGGTGCACCAACGACGATTGTTTTGGGGCAATTTTAATTCAATAACTCAGGATAATTGCAGCGTACGGAAGAGCTAATAGCGGTTGTTACCGAAGGCTGCTTCTCGCCGGTGGTCTTGTTTTTTCGGGTCTCGCCCCCTCGACAAATTAACCTATCTTGCGTTTAGGGAACCGCTCGCGGTCGGTCGGTCCACCTATCCTCTTCTTCCTCAATCCTTTCTTTCCGAGGCCGGCGATTATCGAATTAACCGGACGTATTTATGAGAGCCCGAGGTGTAGTGAGCCAGCCGCCTTTTTAAAAGCACGCCTTTAATCTTGCGGACCCTGAGTATATATCTTTTTCTCGTTCTTGTTTTGGTGGTGCGACGTATCGGCAAAGGGAGAGAACGCATTTGTTTCGCTGGGTTATTGGCTCTCGGTACGAGATTATCGCTGGTACGGGAAAAAATTTTCTTCGCGCAAAAAAATGAAAATTTATCTTGAATTATTTTTCATGTTTATGAAGAAAAATTGTTTTTGGTAATTTGAAATAAAATTTGAAAAAAAAAAAAAAAAAGATTGGCAATAATTTTAATAAGTTTCGAATACTAAATTTCATACTTTCAAAATAAATGTAAAAAAAATATCTGCATGACTGCGGCGGTACTTGAATTTTGAAAATTGCTTTGAATGTTCTTTAAATTTTTGAAATTTTCAAATTGAGCAGTTTAAGAAATCACCGAAGTAATAAGCTGAACGCAGCATACAATTTGAAAAAAACTTTTGAAATCAAAATTTTGGAAATATAAAGAATTTTGCTGGAATTAAATTTACAATCAGACTAAATATAAAAAATAAAAGTAAAATTATTTGTCGACGACTGCTTAGTCCTTTAGCAACTAGTTTTAAAAAACCACAGTACTTTTCCAGAAACTTAAAAAAAAAGCTCAACGCGATTATTCAAAATCCAAACTCTTAAAGGAACTATATTTTCCGAGAAGTCATTCGTCACATAGTACACTTGACCTCGGTAAATCACGCTAGAAAAAACACAAGACACGAAATGGTCACCGGCTGTTTCTCGGGTACGTGCCTTCGATAAAAATAAAAAAAAATCTCTGCCTCCCTTACCCGAGGTACTTAGCGCCCTCGTAAAGTAGTCCGTAACCCGATGCCCCCTGACACGTGTTTGCATGGGCTTTCTCTAAATCTTCCACCGCTGCGCTGGTGCATATGCGCTGCGCTCGGATTTGTCGCTTCTTCGCGCGACGGCGATAAATACCTCGTTTATGACTCTCAAACTTCTGGGATTCTTTTTTTTTTTTTTTTTTCGGTTGAAAATTCTTCTGAACCGTACATCATCCCTTTACGATCTTCTCTGCTAGGTGTGAAAACTTGGAATTTCGTACTTTTTATCCTTTTCAAAAGTAAAATTAGAAATTTTCGAGTTAATCTTGGAAAAGCTAAATTTATTATGAATGATTTAAAGCAGGACGAGAAAATCGTTATAAATTTTTATTGTAATTATAGTTATAAAAAAATGGATAAATAAAAAATCCTTAAACAATTTTTTTGTTTTTCATAAGCATTAGGTACTATTCCTTAAAAATATTTGAAATCTGTACATTTCAAAGGTCACAGTTAAAACAGTAAGAAAGACCTAGACCAAGGCTTAAGCCTGAGTCCTCTGGATTACGAGTAGCAGGCTCTACAAACTAAACCAATAATTATTAGATTAATCAAAAATTTAATAATCCTATAGTTTAAAAAAAAGTTAACTGAAAATTTGTTGGTTTCTGCAAAATCTTGAAAAATCATTATTTACAAAGAAGATGAAAATTTTTAATTTTCTACTGGCCTGCAATAGAAAAAACCAAAACGCTGTGAAGATGTGCAAGATAAAGACGAAAGATGGTTTAACTAATCGCTCAGATAATGTGATAAGGTGTCTCCTATTCTTAGAAGCTCTCTAAAGCATCCCTAATTCCTCCTAATGAACATAAGACTCACAATATCAGACAACTTCCTCTCAAAACAAACCTTAAAACCGAGCTTAAAACTCAACAGCGTCAGCTGCATAATCCTAAAACGAAAATATCTCCAAACACATGCATAACTCACAAGCGATAATGGAGGACTAAGGGCGTGAGAAATAAGTACCCACGTTGTGTCGATTCTTCATTGCATACAACAGTTTCGTTACTCTCATAAAATGTGGAATGTTGACTCTATTTTATTTTACTGAATATATACATTTTTTTCTTACATTTGGACATTGAAATGCACCGCTGCTTGTGGCAGGATCAACTCGTGAAAAACATTTTTTTAATCCCTGCGTCAATGTTGTATTCTGTATTTATCCAGGTGGTAAATTTTGATCAAACATATAAAAGCAGCTGGATCGTAAAATTAAGTAAATCAACCTTAATAAAAACAGGATAGTTGTGAACGAAAGTTTTCTTATCGGACAATCTGAGTATAAAGTTTATTTTCTGGTCTTGAAAGGAAAAGTCTTAAATTTGATGATAAAAAACTTAGAAAATATAAAAAGAGGAAGTTCTTCCGGAAGTGCGGCAGCGTCTTTCCCGACGTCATTGTTTACGGTGCAGCTTCAGATTTCAATGTCGAGGTCGACTTGTAAGCGCCTAAGGTGACGCGTTTGTTTCATATTATAATGAATAGAAGAGATTTTTAAAGGAACTGCTAATAAAAACAAACCTAACTTATTAATTTAGTACAATGATATTTTTCAACCATTATTCGGCCACACTAATACGTTTTATTTTCAAGCTGGAAAATTTTTGAAAAAACAACTCTTTTATCATTTAAATGAAGATTAATTTATTGAGTGCAAAAATATTTACGTGCAAGGATAAAAGTTCACTTACGTGTATGTAAAACACTTGGCACTCGGGACGGTTATGGGATAATGTACGATCAAAAATTCGCAACGCGAGGATATCTTTTAAACTGATTTTCTGAAAGATTTGATCCTCTTTTTCTCTCGATCATGAGCTTTATTTATCGTTCGAGTCTTTGTAGGTCAACTTTGTGACATTGTGAAACCATTTCATTAAACACTACAACTTAATTTTACAATATATATATATATATATATATATATATATATATAATCAGCCATATTTTGCAATTTTTTTATTCGCGATCATGAATAAAAAATCTATTTCAGCCCGAGCATAAAAAAAAAAAAAAAAGAAAAATCTCGAAAAGGTATAAAAATTCGATATCGATTAGGTGTATTACTTCCGGTCGAAGAAATACACACGTCTTGTAAGGCACGCAGGAGGGGGCAAAAACAAAAGGCAAAATTACAATATCGACGCCAACGGCATTGGATTATCCTCGAGGCGGTGCAGAGTAAAACTATGCGAGCGCAAGCTACGCCGGGGGATATAACCGAAGACAAACGGCTGCCGCAGTGGAATTCGGTCTCTTTCTCGTTCTGCAGCTTACGCGATCGATGCTGAAAATCCAAGCCAAGTTTTCCCGCCATATACTCGTAGTGGAGATGATTTTCTTTTCTTTTTTTTTTTTGGTTAGGTATGTTTATTGAATTGACTTTGGATTTTTTCTCGACAATCTGCAGTAGCCCGGACGGATTTTTTTTCGCCGTATACGCTTGAATTTTGTTTGCCCATCGACTTCCGACTCTCGCCGTGTAAGCCTCTTTCTATTGCTGCTGTTAGGAGCAGGAGGAAAGTTGTTTACCTGTATACCAGCCCCGGATGTTTCGAAGTTTACACGCTTTGTTTGACACTAAAAATCAATTCGAAGCTTTTTTCGTACATTAGAGATTTTTCGGTTTATTTTTATTGAGCGCGTTGAGGGTACACCATAAAATTTGTTCGTAAAATAAACTACCTATTTTTTTTTTTTTTATTGTGGTTTTAATTTTTTATTATTTTTTATTTAAAATTTTGAGTCTGGATTGATAACTATAGTATATGAAAAATAAGTTGTTATTAAATGCATATATAACCATTAATGAACATAAAATTTACTTTATTTATTTTTCATCATTTTCTTTATTGGACACTCAAAAACTATTATTGAATACGAATTTTTTTCGTCTTTTAATTGAAATGTAAACAATCAAGGCTAAAATCGAAAATCCTTAAGTTTTTGAAGAAACGCTCGACTAACTGAGCAGTGGATCAACATCGACAGCTCATAATTCGAAGGAAAATATCGTAGTATATATCGTTTTCCCTAAGCACACTTAGGGAAAACTCGAGTTTTTCGAGCTCAGCTATGCTCCGGTAACTTTTCGGCTAAAATCGTAAAACGCCGCCGTTGTACTCGAGCTGCAGCACCTGAGAAGCATTAAATGGAATAGTTTTACAACCCCTTTTCCTCCCCTCGCTCCCTGAAATTTCTCTTTTCTCTTAGTGACCTCGGAGTAAACGCGAAGACTTTCTAATTCTGTTTTTTTTTTTTTGGGGAGAAGTTTTACTTTGAACAGCTTGTAGATGTTTAAAGATTTTGTTAAGTAATTTTTATTTATTGATTTACACTTTTACTAAAAAAAATTTTTTGAAGAATTTACGTAACTTTGAAGTCTTATATCATTTGAGCGTCAGAAGTAATAGTAGCCTTTCAAATTTTTGTTTTTTTTTTTACCGTGATTATGAAATAGATTTTTTAAGTAAGCTAATAATCATTTTCAGAATAAATTAGAGCTGAGATCAAGTTAAAAATTTGAGTATAAAATAGTTTGAATCAGAAAATGGTACGAAGTTGGTCCGAATCGTCAACAGTCAAATTACAATTTCGTCGACTAAGGTACAAATCGTATCTACCTAATCAGACTACATTTTTTAATTCGAGTTAATAAAACGGCGTAGAACTGGTCATTTGTTTCACTTCATAAAATTATGCATCAAGCAATATTTTCATCGTTCTTCCGAGAATCACAGCGTTCCTATAAACGTTCATTCATGAAGTCACGACTGAACGATTTGACCGTACTTTGAATTTAGCAACGTTCGCACGCAAAATTAAATTTGCACACTTTTATTTTTCGCTGACGCTATATCCGATTCTCCCACGCGCGAGTGAATTTCTTCGGCTACTTTGATTTCAATTTCGCTCAATGTCATCGCGGTTGACAAAAAGCTGCAGTTCCACAATTTATTTATTCGTCGAGTAAAGCGTTTATGAATGGAAAGGAATAAAAAAAAAAAAAAAATCAAGGGGGGAAGAATTCATTTATTTAATCCGACAAGGCAATACATTTTATAGCCGCGATCGCAATCTCGAATCGGCTATAAAAATTAAGAGACAGGCGCCGTCATAACACCTGGGTTTGCATAATGAGCCGATTTAACGATTCTTAAAGCCGAGAGGATCGAGCCACGGTACGTACAGAAATCAATAATTCACGGCTCGTAATCGATAATTCAACGAAGCGCCGATAAATTCGTTAGCGTCCATCAATCTCCCCCGGTTTATTATTGGCGGTGCAGTACGACGAGACGATTATGATGCAACCGGCTCTCGGCCACCGTGGGCCTGCTATACTGTTGCGGGTGCGTGAATCCTTTGCTCGGTTTATTCCCGTCCACAACTGTATAAAGGCTCGTTACGTTGCGTCGTAAATTTTCGTACAATTTGCGCAAGTTTTAGGACTCGGCTTTATTGTTTGTTTATTGGACGATTTTCGTAATGGAAGCGTGATGTGTTTTTCAAGTTTTTTCATTTGAATACAACCTTTTTCAATTGAACTGGACACAAGAAGAAATGGTCATTTCGAGTAGTTTCTTCGTGTTTGGTAAATGGAGATTTTTAAAAAGGAGCTAATTTAAGAAATGAAAGAATCTTAATTCTGTACCTAGAAATTGAATTTTATGTACATTTAAATACAGATGTTCAAGTAAGATCTCAAAATGAAAATAAATTATTTCGACGGTCCCAGCGAAGAAAAACCTTAGCCGAAAATCAGCAGATTTGAATTGACCATACCAATAAGGCGCTAAAATGAATAAAAAAATCTCATTTATTGGGTAATGAGTTATGAAGATCCGATTTTTTAGTTCATGTCAGCCTCTCATTGGACATTTCAAATCTGCTGATTTTCGGCTAAGGTTTTTCTTCGCTGGGACCATCGATTTTCCCGAAGAGAAAAAAAGTCGTACGTTTGTTTAAAAAAAAGGGTCTTTTTTAAAAATTATTGTCACTTAGAAAAGTTTCAAACGATTTTCATTCTAGTATTGACAAAGTACACGCATTCCATCATTTAAAATTTATGCAAACTGCCCGTAATTTACAGACTTCATAACATTCGTAAGAAAAAAAAAAAAAAAAAGGTTAAAATTACTCACTGCCGCTGTCAGCACACAGAGAAATAATCGAGCGAATTTTTTATGCCAACTCGGCCTTTTTTTTCAACATACGCCGGGCATGGCGACGATGATAAATGAGAAAAAATGTGCATTTAAATGCTCTCGAATGGCGCTTAGAACGTGAGATTCGAGTTATCTCGGATCAGCTGCTGAAGGAGCTGGAATGCGAAAGCTCGATGTTTTTGCAACCCAATACAGGGAAGAAAACGAGAGCGAATTTGTTTGTACAATTCGCTTTTACAAATATCGTTTTATGATCGAAAAGTCCCTTTTTTTTGTTCGCCGGGCGCGCAAATCTTAATCGCGACGAATTCTCGGAACGCGTTTTCGCGAGCTGCTCAAACTTGTGAGTGACGAAGATTAACCTTTTTTTATATTCCTTCTCTCGCTGGGAAGAAAGTTATTTGAAGTGCAGATAAAAGGTCGAACACCTTTTAATCATTGACTTTCCGAATCGTAATTCGGCTTATCGTAATACCGTCAAAAGTATGAAACAAAAATTTTTACTCTTGTTTAAAAAAAAGAAAAAAAAAAAACTATTTGCAGTGACGGTTCCCATAAATTTGTTCAACTCGAATACGTATAACAGGAATAAAGAAAAGGTCTTCTTTTAGTGTAATTTCACCTCGCCAAAAGATGATCTCAGGTTCGCGCGACGCGTTAAATTCTCTGGGTTCAATAATCGAGATGCCTCAATTTCCCATTATTTTCAACCTCCAATTGAATTTTATTCTCTCCGGTGCAGAAAGACAAAGATAAAAGTGAACGTAGACACTGCTTTAGATTTAGAAACACGTACTTTTTGCATAATATTTAAATCTAATGGCTTTTTTTTCATCAGTACCCAAGTAAATATTAATTTTAACGAAGTGATTTATCATAAACGTAAAATTTATTCAGTGTTAAATTCAACGTTTCACTTTAAACGTAATGGCATTAGCTACTGGTTTACACCGATAAACAGATATAATTATTCCGAGCGCATTATCCGTAAATGTTATTTTATCCGGTCCCGCGGGGTAAATATTCACGGCGCGCTCGAATTCAAATGCTAAAATATTTGACGGAACTCGTGCTTATTGCATCAGGATGCTGCACGAAAGTCGAAACCTGTATGTTACGTGCGTTTTGCACGAATTCATTAGACCCTTTAAACTCGGAGTTATGCTAATGAGTTAATTAACCGTTTCAAAATTATTTTTATTTTATTTAAATTTTTCGATCGATTCGCACAGTGGCGCGCATCGATAAATTACTCACTCCTACAACGAGCCGCTACTACCTTTATTTTTCATATCGATGAGCTGATTTTTGTAATTACGCGTGCTGCTTTTGAGCTCGTTAATTGACCTTGGGTAAATATTGTTATTACGTTGGAATTAGTTTCAAACTGGCCGGTTTAATTTTAAATTATAATTCTTCAACACTTGGAGCTTTACTACCATAAGAGCCAAAATTCCTGAACTGGGCCACTAAAAATCAACTGTTCAATTTTCAAAATTCTTTTTACACAGAGTTGAATCTTTACATGTAAAAACGAAGTCCCCAAAATATTTTTTAAAAATTTTAATTTTTGTAAAAGTTATAAACAATTCAATTTTGAGGTTCTTTTTTTTTAATCAGCTGTAACTTTGGAAATACTTGATAAAAGTTTACGAAATTTTAACTGAAATCGTCTATAGAAACGTTGTTTTGAATAAAAGAGTGGCAAGTGCAGTTTACATACAACAACGATAACAATTTTGAAGTCTTTGGAAGAAAAAAATAAATAAATCTCTGCGCAGTCACACGAATGATAATAATAAATCTCCCGGTAATTTATTAACGCGCGTAAATAATAACGTCGTTAAGTAGATTGAGATTTTATCGATTCGTATCTTAGTAAACGGTCGGATTTGTCATAAAGTAACCAGTTTTGCCCGATGAAAAAATCCCGCGGAGGATTATAAGGGATTGCAATTTACCGTCCATTGTGACTCTGTCTTTTTGCGCAAGTATCCGTGGATAAGCTTCAACAATACGATAAACAAAATATCCTCCCTCTTGGATTTTTCCAGGAAGGTAGGTCCAATAAAGTAAAACGTGACAATGGGGAGTTTACGTGATTAACCATAAATCAAGCGCGTATGTACTCACCCGGCTATAATCACGGGCACGCATCGAATTACGCAAAACGAGTTGTATTAGCGCCGGTGCCGCGAGAGATTTATGCGAGACCTGGGGATTTATCGGGACGAACTTGCGGATTAGAAAAATTATACCGAGTGGGTGGAGATTCTAAAGCCGATGTTTTGAGAACGTGAGAATATGGTTTTTTGAGTGAGGGAAGGTCGTGCTTTAGAGAAAAAACAGATTTTTTTTTGATAATTTTTAGCGTCCGAGGTACGAGTTTGAGAAGTTAATCAAGAAAAAAATATTCAGTTTTTGCCACTTTTTAATATTCAAAGTTTTGAATTATTTATAAAAAAAAAAAGATCTATAGCGTTGTATTTAAGTTGTGGTCAGAGCGTCTTATTTTCAAAACTAATCAAAAACTAACTAAAAACAATAATTATCTAGGATAATTGTTCTTTTTGATTTCAAAACTTATTTTAGTCACAAATAGTTTTTTGATGCTACAAAATTATCCATGATTATTATAATAAATATAGCTTTTTGAAGATTTTTGGTCGGAAAAAATACAATAGTAGATTGATTCTCTTGATTCTTTTGATAATTCTAAAGTGCCTAGCTATTCGAGCTTTCAGTTACTGTGAAAAAATTAAAAAAAATTTTATTTAACTTACAGTGTAATTTCACATTTAGGAAAAAATCGCATACGAAATTTCAAAAGTCAGATAGGTTCATTTAAAAAAAGAAATGAGTATATACTTCAAAATTATTAGTATTGTTCTAATAAATTACTGTCATCACTTTTTGATTACAAAACAGTGTTTATGATTCATAAAAATGTGATTTTTTTTCGTGTTTATTTTAGAGATGTTTTGAAAATGATGTACCTATCAAAGAGATTTACAGAAACATCGTAAACGATAAAACTAAGCCCGTCTATCAGCCAATTAAGAGCAATAAACAAATTTTTGAAAGAAATCTTGTGAAACTATTCCGCGTCGCGTTATTCAAATCACTAAACGGTTTACGATGAGAAGAAATTTTTGAAAAAAAAAAAAGGGGGGGGGAGTTTGTACCCAGAGCTATAAATAATTCGTTCGATAACTGGATTCGAATGTGGATCGGATGTAATTTACGGCGCGAGAAAATATATAAAACATATTTCTGACCTACTTTGGCATTATAAACTTTCGTTTAAACTTTTCTCTCTCTCTCTCTCTCTCTCTCTCTCTCTGGTAAATTATAATGCATCTGTTTCCGTGACAATAATTGACAACGAGAGCCAAACGTCCTTTTGATTAGCTCACTGGCACGTTTCCAATAGAACGCGTTCAATTACATAAAATCGTTTCCCATGTGTGATGAAATTCATTACAGAAGCAAATTGAGATTGACACACTTTTTGCATCTTTTGGATTTTTTTTTCCCTTCGACTTCTTCCTTTTCTCAACGGATCAACGACCCGACGATGGAGATTCTTTATAATCCGCTTCCCAACGCGGCGAGATGCATTATTGTCGATTTTTTAAGTTCCCTTTAGTTTTATTTACGACACCGGATTAGAACTGTATTTTTCATTTTGATACTCTAGCACGAGAATTACGAGCCCGTAAAAATTCCTCTCCTTAATTTTTATTTTTGCCTAAAATTTTTTATTGCGAGCAGTCCGCGAAACGTGACGCAACCGACGCAAAAAAATTTACGGCGGTTCGTACGGGAAAAAAAAAAGAAGAAAAATAAAAAATAAAGAAGAAAAAGAGTCAAGTTCGTTGGCCTGGTCTAATCCGGCTGTAAAGTTCGGAGCCTTTCGTAAACAGTTGTAAAATATAGGGCAGCACCATTTGACGCAACGCCGGGAACTCTCGCTTTTAATTTGAAAAATGATCCAAAAAAGCTTGTGTTTTCACTCGTTGATTTAAATAATCCGTGGAAGCTGTTGGCTGGAATCAATCAACGGTCCCTTGCGAGTTTATTTATATTCGAGAAATTAGATTAATTAAAGTGTCACAACGCAAACAAAGTTTCATCACGGATGCGATCTTGTTCATCATTCGAAAAGAATTTTTGTTTTTTCCGAGTGATTAGTTGCCTTCGATAAATCAAACGCATGACCGGGTACTTTCAATATGATTTTCAGTAAGACGAATCAAAATTCATTATAATCACAAATAAGGTACGAGTTTTCTAATTTTTTTTTTTCTTGCTGCAATTAATTTTTTATTGAAGTGAAAAATGAATTATATAAATAAAAGAGAAACTAAAAATATCCACATAATAACACTAATAACTTATGAAAGAAATTTTAATGTTGTAATAAATAAATATTTTTGAAATTAAAAATCTCTACTGGTTAATCAAAAAACATAAATTTCATAAATGCCATGATTCTAACACCTCTAACATTTCTCAACATTCAATATTTCTTTAAAAAATTTTTTACAATCAACAATTTGATAGAACTTTTCGATGGGTTTCCTAAAACCATAAATAGCAATAAAGCAAAAATTTAAAATGCTATACAAATATTTTTTTTATGTTTTCTCTCAAATTCGAAATAAGTGAAGTCCAACTCTAAATAAGGGAATATCCACTCTTATGAATAATGTCCGTGCACTTATTCAAAGATTGGAAGAAAATTTTATTCACTCCACTTACTTGAAGTTGACTTCACTTATTTAGATTCTGTGAGTTGACTTTTTAAGCACTTCAAATTTTCTCTTTTTGTTTGTTGCTTTTCTCAAGCTTGAAATATTCACATGAGAAAAAAAATTATGTTCAAAAACTTTCGAAGAGACCCAATTACTAAAATCTCATGTCCCCAAAATAAACGGTATTAACCAGGCATCCGAAATTAGCAAAAATTAAACCCCCCATTAAACAAACTTAACCCAGGTGAAAAATCGCGATACGCGCACGCGGAGTGAATGATTATGCATCGGCAGCAGCCAGGGTGGGTGGATGGGAGGAGGCCTTGTCAGAAGCCGAGCCGACGCGTGACATGACGTACGATGACTCGCGAGAGGACGTGCGCGTAATTACTGCCCGGGCCATTGTGCACCAGCGCCTCGCTGCTGCTGTACCCGAGAGTGATTGAGAGACGCCGCTGCGCGAATCAATGTTTTTCTTCATCTCGTATCGAGTTTGCTTTTTTTTTTTTTTTCGACTCTTCGAGTGACTGATTTTATCAATCCTGTATTTTTGATTTTATATAGATAGACGTATTTATTATGTGGTAAAAAAAAGAGGTGCGTATAAAGTAGCAACCTATAATTGAGGGGCTACCTACTTAGTTATGTTAAAAAAGTTCTGAAAAGTCCTGAATAGTCCTGGCCAGCCCACTTCAAACGGGACAGCTTGATATAATATTTTTATCTGATAGTTCTGTGATGGTTCTGCGATAGTCTTATGATAGTCTTAAGATAGTCCTGTGATAGACCTGTCAAACAGGACCAAGTGCGTAACCCCTTGTTTTGAATATTTAGCGCGATACGTTTTGTAGAACAGAAGTTTGGAAACATAATTGATGATGAAATTTTTTAGTGGAACTCGGTGCACATTGATTTTCACAAAACTTATTCCATCAATCTGACGTCAGCTGAAAAATTTGGCGAAAATTCAGTAGATCGAGTTTTGGGATTCGTACTGGCAGTATAAATAAGAATTCTCCAGTGGCCTCCACTCTCATTCATACGTCTCCTGCTCTCTCAAATCCGAATTTAGAACCCGACGACGACGCCTGCCAAGTGCAAGTCCCCCCTAAAAAAAAGGAACGCGCGAGTAAAATAAATTAAAAAAAAGACTCGGAAGAAGAAAAGGTGGAGGAGTTAAAAAGGTACTTCCCAAAGACAATATTTGTCCTAACAACATGATGTTTGACAATTTTTTTTTTCTTACCCTCGGTGTTTGCTCAAAACCTTTCGTCGCCCGCGTAATTGTATTATTATCGTCGTTTCACTTTTTTAAAGTTTCTCCTTTGAAGTATAGTGACGCATACTAGGCTCGGTCTAGATTTTTCGGCCTATCGAGGTTAGAAAAACACGAGGAGCGTTCAAGGTTCAAGTGCGTGGCGATGTTTGAATAGGCAAACTCCGAGTGCTGATACAACAAACTCGGGGGGGTAAGAGCTGCTGGAGGATTTTCTTTTCTTAACGAATCAAGTGGGTGATTTTACAACTTTGAACACACTCTTAATGTTTCATGACGGAAAAACTCTAGTGTTGGAACATTTTTCACCTATAGCCAAAAGTCAAATCACATTTGAATTCAAAGGATTTTTTTCTAATTTTAGATAGGATTACAAGGTGATTATTTGTTTGTGTTTTTGAGTGGAAATTTTTTGAGCAGCTTTCACGAGGCTTTAAATTTGGATGCAAATTTTTTTTAAGATTATGTAGGAATATTTTGGGTTCTTAACCTGCTGATCCAAAATCCGATTTGATTTGAACTTTAGTTTAATAATCCGAATTCTTGATATGATTGACCAAAGTATTTGCCAGCTGAGCTTGTTTTGAACAGCTGATCGAATCAAACGTCAACTGATTTTGCCAGGAGTATCACATTCTCTTTCGAAATTTTTTAGGAGAACTTTATTCACTTAGACATTATACTGAATAGCAATAATTTTCTAATTCATTTTCTAATCAGTTATTATATAATCAATAGTAATAAAAAAATAATATTTTTATTTTATATAATTAAATCCAACATGGTAAAACACAAATATACCTCAGCTGCTGCAGAACAGCTGATGTAGTCGATCTAAGGCTCGACTTGAAAAAATACTTATCAAAACTCATTGTTCAATGATACTCTGGTTTGTTACAGAAAAAACCATTCATCAATGATTTTACTATCAGAGATCAGCTGCAGCTGGTAGAATACAAAGTCAACATGGCTTAGTTGAAGGAGTGCTCCAAAAAGTCTTACTATCAAATTTTTTAAATCGGTCAACCCAAATTTAAAAATTAATGAAAAATTCAATTGGGAATTATTTACAAGACACACATTTGAAAACCCCGTTGAGATATGCCCAAGGCTAAATTAATCAAAAATCCTCTCACTCGACTCGCGACCAAGAAACCTGGAATTCATTCTTATGGCAGGAAAATCATTGAATTTCCTCCCCCATTGAGAAAAAAAATCGACCCTTGTTCATTATATTCTCGGAAGTCTCTTTATTTTTTTGGGGCGTGCAGCAGCAGCTTCGGCCTACTGTGAAAAATCACTCCGCAGAAGAGGAGCCCCGATAAATAAACGGTCAGCTGCTGCTTCCGTATAAATCAAACATTCGGGGGCCGAGGCCGCCGGGGGGATAAATTCGCACGCGCGCCCGGGACAGAGGAAAAATAAGGCGCCGCGGGAGAGTTTTGTGTGTAAAAAAGGTGCGGGAAATTTCAGCCCGACTTTGTTTGATTCAAGTGCCGGAACGTTGAGATAAGCTTAACTGTAACTGATGCGACTTGGTTTTCGATCCGGGCGATGAAAACTGTTGACATCCGAGTTTTAGTAGTCTAGAAAATTTTAGTATTTTAAGAATTTTTATAGCTTTTTTTAAGATTGTTGCCTAATAACAGATAGATTAGGATTAAGAGCAATAAATAAAAAGATTACCTTGGAAAGTATAAAATCATTTCTGAGGATTTAAGAATATATAAGTTACCAATCAAATAAATCACCTTTGGATATATATGCAAAATAGATTTTAAGTTAATTTTAGATATTTTTCGTGAAAGTCTTGAGCTTATAGCTCGATTCAGTTATATTTTGCAAAAAAAAATGTCTCAATTGAAAATAATATTTATTTAAATTCTATATCATCGATGCACATTTTAAATTAGACATCTATTATCGAATTTTATCGTTTATAATATGCGAATAAGGAAGCAGTGTAGAAAATCCTAAGTAGACATTGTAAGTGATAACAAATACTTCGAGTGTAGTAAAAAAAAAAAAACAGTTGGTTCGACCGTACTTGATTCAATATAAGAATACAAAAAGGGACTTATTATTATTCCAGTGCTGCGTATGGGAAGAACACGGCGCACATCTGTTAAACAAACTCACGATGCGACGATAAACCCGGAAGAGCCTGAAAACACGAGTTCTCGAATGGATAATGAAGCCGAAAGAGACAAAGTTGCATCGGCGCGACAAATTGAGAGAGGAAAATTCTTCGGTGCGTATGGAAGACGAGTTGGGAAAACACGTCACGCGTGGGCCGCCCCAGCCAGTAAAACGGGTTTGTCTAGCCCTTTTCATCCCGCTAAGCTTATTTAAAAAAAAAAAAAACCGAAGATGTCTTATTCCTTTTTTGTTACTTTCTTGACTGCCGACCTTTGATTTTTAATCAATCTTTAGAAATTAAATTTTTTTTGGAATCAATATTTAATTTATAAGTTAGTTTTTTACACTTGAAAATGTCGATGGTCCCAGCGAAGAAAAACCTTAGCAGAAAATCTGGAGATTTTAAATGACCAATGAGAGGCTAAAATGAATTAAAATTTTTTTTTGAATCTGGAATCTCGATAAATCATTACTTAATAAATAAGATTTTTTTACTTTTTTCAATTTTTTAATTCATTTCAGCCTCTCATTGGTCATTTAAAATCTCCAGATTTTCTGCTAAGGTTTTTCTTCGCTGGGACCGTCGATGTAAGGTTTAATTTTATTTCGTAATCAGAGTTTTAATAAATTTTATAATATTAACATGTGTAAAAGTACATTCTCACACTTTTCCCTGATTTACGCGAGCATCTGCAACGAAAAAAAAAGTTTAAAGTAGAATTGAAATTTTTTAATAATTTAAGGGCTGTAATCAGCATAATTTTAAGTACTTTTCGGGCGCTCTGTTAAAACTGGAAAATTAACTCCTTTCCCGGATAATTAAATTTTTTATGTGCACCCGAGCTGAAATAAAATCCTATAAAATTACAGAAACTCGAGGAGCGAGGACGTATTTTAATTAGGAAACGTAATATCAGACTGAATTTTTTATTTTTCCGAATCACCACAATTCCTTAACATTTCATCTTTCACGAGACGAATGAAGTAAAAAAAAAAAAAAAAAAAAAAAAAAAAAGAGATAGCGAGTGGAAGAGAAGGTTTTATCAACCGAAAATTCAATTAAACAAATCCCCATTCTCTCGAGTAAATCCTTTCATCCAAACTTCGCTGGAGGGAATTCGAAACCAGCCGCATTTCAGCCACCCTCATCTCGTCAAAATCCAGCCCTCATACCCCACTTTTCCCAATTAAAGTAACTATACATTTAATAATTAGCGATTTTAACCTTAAGTAACCGTTTACGGGTCCTCCTTTGCACGATAAAAATAATCTCGTCTGGACAGCCGATGAGTTAATTGGTGATTGATTCGTTGTCGAACAAATTTTAACGACTTCTCGAGAAAGACTTGTCTGTTTTTTTTTTATTTATGCAAATATTTTTATTCGCTCGTGTAGCGCATAATGCATCGTATAGATTTGGCGCTTTGTTTGTATCAATTTTGCTGAACAATGAAAATCAATTAAAAGCAAAAGTTGATTAAATAGAATCGTGGCGTTTAATTTCCTTTCCTTTAGAAATTAGGCAAACAAATTTAACGGTCGTAATCTAGTTACAAACATCGTTTGTATATTTGATAAATAATCAACTTTTTTACGATAATATTGTTTAAAATTTTGTAAACAAACAAGTTTTGCTATAAGCTTAAACATAAATCACCAAGGTGACCTGTTTAGCTTACTTTATGAAAGATGTAAAATTCAGTTTTCATTACTTCTACTAAAAATTTTAGTTTAAAATTTAAAATAACTAATAAAACTATTTTTAGAAAAATTTTAATAGTTTTGAAAAAAATAGATAATAATAAGTAGTATTTTTGAGTATTATAAACAAATGTCCTAAATTATAACGCATTTTCACTCGTTTTTTATATTATTGTATGAATTTTTAATCAAGTGGTACCTGCAAAATTTGTATCAGCAGCAAACAAAGGGATAATTAAAATAATAGAACTGATATTTCTTAAACGTAATTGGAAATCGTAATCAATTTATCAATAAATAAATCTGTAAAAATTATAAATTTAAAGCAAAAAAGAATAAATACAAGATTGTAAGTAACCTCGTCATTTTTTGTTTTTATTTTATGACATTTAACGATAATGTAATTTCAACTTTGATCATTTCAAGTAAGATTCGAAAGACACTCTTAAAACTTGTAAGACAAGGTTGTAAAACCATTTAAAATCTTCCAACATTTGACTCACGGTAGTTTTCTACCACATGCATGATAACTGAAAATCACTTGAAATTTTGTAAAGATGTTTGTTATATATTTATATGAACATTTTTAGATAGTCCGGTAAAAACTTCCTGGTCTGGTATAAATGTTGTTGCAAGTTAAAGAGCATAATTATCATTACATTTACGCTTGTGACTGCTGCAATCAAAAACTTTATTAAAATATTTATATCCGTCTTAAAACTGCAGAAAACTATCCAGAACTCGTGTAAACGACGTAAAAATCATCAAAATAATTAAATTATAGTAAAAATATTTTCATGAGATTATGAATTTTAAAGTTATAAAATTATAGAGTGTTATAACATTTGACTAATGTTGGACTACTCAAATCAAATTCTTATATGGGTACTTCAATTCTAACCTAACCCCAAAAGTTTTTCTATCAATAATCTTCTAAAAATTGTTATAATATGTCCTCTAAACACTTCAGATAAACTGTGTAATTTAAAGCTAACTAGTTATAAGAATTTATTTACAAAAAACTATGTAATGTATAGCTAACCAATACTAAAAAAAAATATCCCGAACAACTTTGAACGGGGCACTAAAACAACGTTCCGAACATTCCGCAATCTCAAAACAAATAATTTCAACCGTGTTCCCGCAATTATTCCAAAAACATACCTCATACCAAAAAATTCGAAAAAAAAATCACAAGTTCAAATACTCTCCACCCGATTTTCCCCAAAGCACTGTCGGCGTTCGGAGAAAAAAAAAACAACAGCGAGTACACTCGCAGGGTAGGGATTATCAGCCGGCGCGTTCCACGTGGTACCGGCCCTCCCCCTCCCCCCGGCGATGGGCAGCAGACAGACACGCCGCGAGTATATGCACGCGGCACACGCGGGACCTCAGTCAGTGCCGAGACGAGCCCGGCGATGGTCACCCGTCGCTCCTCCCCAGCCCGCGGCTAGTGCACTTTTTTTTTACCGTGCAGTTGTCATCCGAAAATGCCGAGAAAAGTGTGTGAGTGTGGGTGAGCTGTGGAATCCGGTCGATAACCGCCGAATTTAATCGGGAAATTTTGCGGACGGGTTTTTTCAACGCGCGGTAGAGTGAACGTCGTCTGCTTACCTGGAACAAACAAACAAATATGGCTGGATTAGTCTAGGGGTTGGGGGATTAGAGCTTGTTTTTGTGATTTGTTTTCTACGATGGACAGGCCAAAGGTCAGATGTGTTTTTATTTTTTTCTATTTTTCGTTCGGGGTGTATACTTGTTGCGTCAACTCTTTTAGACTAAACTTTAGGGGGTTATATTTAAAGTCGTGCGCACTCGGGGAGTCAAAATATTTAGCCATGGTGGTGCTAAAAATGATCCCAGGTTTTTAAAAACTCTCGTGCGCCACACGATAAACTCAATGTAAACAAGGCCTTTTTTCTCGTGGGAAGATTATAAACGAGCTTTATTTAAACCAATTGGATGGCTCGGAAAAATCATGGAGTCAGTGCTCCCGATCCCGAGTTTATTAGTTTACTGCAGCGTTAGATAACGACGCACATGGCATTTCGTAATGGCCTCGTAGAGAAGAAGACGACCGAAAATTAATAACCCATTGACACCTCTACCAGCGATAAAAATTACGCAATGCTTTTGATAAAAATGCCCCACGGAGGCTCGACGTTTTCATTCACAAGCTACTGACTCAGCCTGGCAGATCCCTTTTCATCAACTAATAAAACGCGCAATTATAGAGACGCTCGCGGACTTTTTTCATAACAATTAATGTGAGGTTTGTCTTTATGCGCGGGGGGCTGACATCATCGCGAGAGACGCGCTTGTTATTATTTTTCTCATTCCGTTTCGCCTCATCAAACAGGGGAATTTATTGTTCGCGCAATTGAATCGATTAACTTGATTTATTGACTGACACTTTTTAATTTTTTTGAATTATTTCGACGGCGATAAATCAGCCCCTTTAGCTAACGGTTTTTTGAATTTTGAGCCAAATGTTCTTTTTTAATGACTATTATTTTTTTCGAAATTTATGAATCGATCGACACGTTTACAATTATAAAATTTGCAAAGAAAATTATCTTCCTCGGAAGAGGCAGTCCCACCATAACTCATAAAAAACCGAGCTCTCGTAAAATCAGAATGCGCGATGATACATCATGGGTCGTAAATCAGACGGAAGAATTTTTGGTTTCTACTGAAAAAATAAAAAATAAAAATTTTTTCATAACGCTGAATTTGATGAAAAATTACGAAACATTTGAGAATTTGGCCAAACCCAAACCCAAAGTTCATATAAATCAACTCTCACAAATTCTATTAGCGTAACGCGGTGGCCATGAAAACCATATCGTGGAAATTTAATCGGGAATCGAGCTGCCCGAAAATGTGTCCCACATGTTTTGGGCTCGAGAGAGAGAGAGAGAGAGAGAGAGAGAGAGAGAGAGAGAGAGAAAAAAAAAAACGCGTCGTGTTTTTAACGACTTTATACTCGACACGTTGCGTTACGCACAAAGATCCATTCAAGTGTCCCCGGCGCTTTCTCATTACGGTCTCAAACTCGAATAATTGGGAGTAAAAAATACGCGTGTACTGTGCATTAATTTTTTTCGACACTCATGAGGGATTAAAGCTGATGAACTTTAATTAAAATCTTTCACGAGTTTTTGCCAATCCGAAATATTCATTAAAATATCACCAAAAAGCAAGTGAGAAGTATTAAATTTTCAATCAAAATGATAATCCCCGAGAGGATTGTCCTCCCAACAATAGACTCGCCGTAATCAAAATCAGGCTTCGTTATCTCTCTTTTTTTTCAGGCTCATTGTCAACGACATTAATCAAAACAGAAGTCTAATGGATTATTATAAAATTAAATCAAACGCAACACCGAAAAGCTTTCACGCTGCGTATCGATCGTGAAACGATATAGAAAACGGTAATCCTCATTAGTGAAATTAAAAGCGGGGATTTATCGAATTTTATTTCGACAAACACTTCATAAATCACGTCGCGGATCCCAGGCCTAATGAATATTCCCTCGGCTCGTCGCCGCCGGGGAAATCTTAATCCCCCACCGATCGACAGGTGCGAATCTCCTAAGCTAGAGCAGGCCTCTTTTTTTTGTCCTTTTCTTTTGCGTGCGAGGTGTGGAGAGATCGATTCCGAGCCAACGAATAAATTTGATTGTATCGGTGATTTTGTTTAAACGTTCGAATTTCAACATTTAAATTGAATAAAAAACAAGGAAGTTTGAATGAGTTGAATTTGTATGAAAGAATTTTTGTGAATTGATTTTATTCAAAGTTTCTTGAAATTATGCTTTGAGAAGATTCGAATTTCATTTAAAAATTTCGAAAAGTTTTAATTTCTATAAATTATTTCTTCGAGTGTTGTACTTTACCTTGTGAATTTTATGAATCAGTTTAAAATTATGATATTTACTCAAAAAAAAATTTTATGTACTTATCAAAATTTACCTAGCACCTTGAATGTAATTTGAAGATGCTTTTTTTCAATAATAATCTTCAAGTAGCAAATAGCTCGTCGAACAAAGATTTGGACTAATAATCCAAACGTCGTCATTTCAAAACTCATTAGCTATACTTTTTTTCTAATAATCGCTTATAGAAAATTAAGCAATTGAACTACTAGCAAATAATTTTAATTAACATTGATTAAAAAAAAAAAAAAAAAATTTCATATTCATCGTTATCCATCCTGACATCCATTATCCTTTTTTTTTTTTGTTTATTTATTTTTATTATTACTTTTTTTTTTTTTTAATTCTCCCGTTCTTCAATATCTTTACCATAAAACAATATCTTTGTCTACCGTTTGGTATCATTTTCTTTAAGAAATTCAAGAGTTTTCAATCCCTGCTACCATGACCTAATCACAGATTTAAAAAAAAGAATTTTGCAGTCATAAATAAAAAAAAAATTGTATCGCGCACAAAAAGAAAGAAACTATACATTTAGCAGTAAGTAATGATTGTTATTACACAGTCGGATGTGTAATAAAGTCATTAGCACGACGACGCAAAACAACGAGAGAAATGTTTAAACTCGTCATTGAAGAAGTATCGTGCAAAAAAGTGGATAAAACGCATTACAATCGCAAGCCCGAGTCAAAGGGACGAACAACGGAGGCCGTTGTGAATTAACGGATCGACAGTCCGTTACTTACGTTTGATTCATTCGTGTAGCGAGAGCGGAAAAGCCCACTTTTCCACTGCGGGGAACTTTTAAAAGCTTTCTATACATAGGTGAACACACATCCGGGTGGCTGAGTTTCGATGCGGCTCTTTTATTTTTAATTCCGATAATAAGCAGGAGATATTTAGATCAAATTATTCACTGTTCCAATAGGGTATTTTAATTTAAAATTACGTAATAATTATTTAAAATTTTTATTGCATAGTTTATCACTTAATAAAGTAAAAGTTACTTATTTGATAAATATGTATGTCATAATATTTGCACCTCTGTTTAAACTTAATAGGTTGTTCAATCAGAAATTCATTAAAGTGTATAACCTGTTTTTTGTAGCAATATCAAACACCTCGTACTTTTACACGAATTACAAAAAAAAAGGTCTAAACTTTACGACTCTTAAAAACCAATTTTAAAGTGTGTACAGCCTTTTAAAAACAAATTTTTTCAACAATTTACCCTACACCTCGAATTTTGACATTCACGACGTATTTCGGCCAATTTACATACAAAGACACGAGCGATGCGTCAAAGACACTTTTGGGGAGCCGCTGGTGTGTGTGTGTGTATACCCACTCACGCACACAGACGAGGTTCTGTTGTCTTTATAGTACCTTTACTCTCGAGTTCGGGCTTTCCGAGAAACGCTAGTGACTTGGTAACACCGTTCGGTGCCCGCATTCTTTTAAACAAATTCATGCACGGCCAATTGGTTTCCCATGCAAATTAATGAATTTTCTTTGTTTGGGATGTTTCTTTTCCTGGACGGACGAACGACGATTTTTCGTTTTTACGACTCCCCCGACCGTAAAAGAAAAGTCGCGGGAACAAGTCAATTAAAGGCCGACGCGCCTTCAATTAAATTTTTTCGACCAAATTATGCAATTTGGCGAAACTTGCGTGCGTGCGCAGTGCAGGAGAGTTAAAGTTTACGCGTTTCCATGAATTTTTACGAACGCTTTTACGATTGTACAAGCGCGCGCGGTACGAGGCCTTCTACAACTAATAAAAATCAAAATTTACCGATGCGGCTGCTCGACGTAATGCTCGGTAATCTACCAAAATTTCAATAATAATAAAACTGTAAAACTGTAAAAGTATGTAAAATTTGACGTCATGAAACTTCGTGCTTTTCTAGTTGTATAAGATTCATTTAATACAAAAAAAGGTGTCTTGGACGCCTGTTAGAAGCGAAGCATAATTATTTTAAAATTGAATATTTTAATTTGAAAATTAGAAATTTTATAAATATAAAGATTAGGTGTATAATTAAATTTATATATTATAAAATAAAACTGAAGATTTAGAAAATTAAAAAAAAAAATTTCCAACTTAAAATTTTGTACTGGTAAAACAACATATACCATAATCTGGCTTATTAGATATGTATATATTAGATATATACACCACGATATATAGATATGTATATCTACTATACAAATATGTGTATATATAGTATCTAATGTGGCCTACATACATATCTATAGTAGAAGAGTTGCTATATTCCAGGCCTTATAAGATACTATATACACATATTCATATAGTATATAATATACATGTCTAATATGACTTAGAATATAGCAACTCTTCTACTATGTAGATATGTATGTAGGCCATATTAAATACTATATATATACATATTTGTATAGTAGATATACATATCTATATACCGTGGTGTCGCTTTTTTGTGTCGTTTTTTACGGATTCACTCCTCATATAAAAAGCTTCGCTTCAAAAGAAATATTTCATAGAATGTTTATTTATTATTGCAACTATTTTATTAAAAAACTTTGATTAAAATCATTCTATGAAAAAAATCAAGGCCAGTGTCACTACAATTATCCCGCGAATCACGTTCCGGTGTGTCGCGGGTATCATAACCCGATGCACGAACCCGATAGAAGGTGTCAATCGACAAAGAGCGCCCGGACTCGCGTAAAATACGAAAGCGTCGTCTCGGGTCCGTCCCACGCCCGGGTCTATTGTTAGCCGGAAAAAATAGTTGCCCGAAAAACGCACCGCCAACGCCGAATACGACAAGACCCGCTGCAAGAAGAAGCACGAAGAAGAAGAAGAAGAGGAGCTGCAGCTGGTGCACGTTTCAATTCAACTGGCGAAAATTAGCGTTCCAGACGTGACGCGGCCAAAAGAAGGCACGACGCGATTAGAAATTCCTGACGCTCCTGAGCGCACTGCGATCTCTTACCTTTCCTTTTTTTTTTTTCGTTTGTTTTTCTCTTTTTTTTTTTCTTAGCTCTTTGTTCTCCTTTATTAAAGGGATTTTCTCAAAAAACGTGCGGGGGTTTCAGGGATTTTTCGGGAGACGGCTTGCCCGGGGAGGTGGAGGAGTATCAAGGGGTGGCTTGGTTTACTAAAGTGCGAAGGTTTTGAGATGTTTATGATTGTGCGAAATATTACAGTCGACTACCGAAGCTCGCGTTGAAACTTCGAATTTTAGCTTCTCAAAATAAATTTCGAAAGTAGTACATAAATCTAAGATTGCTCGAGATCCATCGAGGAAAATTCTAAATTTGTCGCTTTAAGAATTTGATCTTAAATATTTGAAACGATCATTTTTTGATAATTTTTGTATACATTTTTGCTAAAGAAAAGGATGCAAGTAGAATAATAAAAAATCAAATCAGTCGTATCAGATTATTATTAATTTTTTTTAAAATATTGTTCTCCACTTAAACTAATAATTTTCAACTCTACGAACTCTGATTTATTCTCATTCACCTCTACGAGATGATTATTTATAAATTTTAATTTAAATAACAAAGAGTTTTTCACTCCACAAGCATCCCAAAGTTATTTTCGAAGAAAAAAAACGAGATCCCCACCTTGTCACGAACAGATTAACCTTCTGCACTTAACGGTCTGCTTCGATAGATAAATTTAAAAATTTTCGACAAATTTTATGGCATCCATTAGGAGGAGCCCTGAGTGGTTGATGACCGCCCGCGCAACATAAATCTCGGATCTTTAAAAAATCGATAAATAAACCTTCCCCTCCCCCACTGCACCGCCCCTTCGTCAATCTCAAGTGCCAGTTCTTAAAAAAAGAGACTATTTCGGGGCATGCGTACAGTTGCGATAAAAGGGACATTAAACGTGAAGACGTAAATCGGTAGCATCTCGAACGAAAAGTGAAAGCTCCGTCGAGCTGTTAACGACGTGTTTAACATAAGGCTACCGTTGTTAAGTTAAATACCGCCCGCGCTTTTCCATAAAACAAATTTTTTTTTTCTAAATACCACCGGGTTCGTCGGCCGCCCCGGGTAAGCAAGTAGTCAAGGTCGCGAGCATCCCGCGGGACACGGGCAATTAGGCCTCGGCGAGATGGATAATTGAGGACGAAAACGGAGGGTATTGTTCGGACGACGAATGGTACGAATAATGGCGCGTGCGACACGCGGAGTGTTTAATGAAAAGGTGCATTCACAGTGGCCGTGGACTTGAAAAATTTTGATAATTAAGTCGAGCTACCGTGTAGTCATCGGCTAATAGGAACATAGATTAAAATAATATTCCAAGGTAACCATAAAATTCGATACGTTGCGTCGGAATGTACGCGACACGCATGAAAACGATGAAGAAGTAAATCGAAAAGTCAATTACTTCTCGAACTCCTCTTCTTTTTTACTCAAAACTATTATATAGAGTTTGGACTTACCGTGCCGCACCTAACAGTTTATGTTGCAGTAATCACAACTCGACTACCCGAACGAAGATAAATTTTAGCCCAAAATCTGTCTCGAATAAAGTAACAACCGGAGCATTTTCGGTGAGAATTGTGAATTTTGACTACGGCAATATTTGTGTTAATGACCTTTGTTACTCGGGGGTAGAATCCACGGGGTTGGAAAAGTTTTTGTTGAGCTAAAAAAATCGAGCAAGCTGAGCCGTGAGCTTCGAACTAGCCGAAACGATTCTCGGTTGAGCCGATCTAACCGAGCAACTTAGGTAGACGCGGCATGGTTCAAACGAGAATCGTTTCGCGTTCTCGGTTTGCTCGGCTCGACCATGAACCGTCTCGGCCGCCACGGCGTACTCGGCTCGACAAAGAACCGTCTCGTCTCGGCTTGCTCGGTACGGCGCGGCTCGACCGTGGCTTGTTCGGTGCGGCGCGGCTCGGTTCGTCTTGGCTCGTCCGCGGCTCGGCTCGGCTTGGCTCGTCCGCGGCTCGGCTCGGCTTGGCTCGTCCGCGGCTCGGCTTGGCTTGGCTCGTCCTCAGCTTGGCTCGTCCGCGGCTTGGCTCGGCTTGGCTCGTCCGCGGCTCGGCTCGGCTTGGCTCGTCCGCGGCTCGGCTCGGCTTGGCTCGTCCGCGGCTTGGCTCGGCTTGGCTCGTCCGCGGCTCGGCTCGTCTTGGCTCGGCCGCGGCTCGGCTCGGCTTGGCTCGTCCGCGGCTCGGCCGCCGCGGCATACTCGGTCACTCGACTCGGCGCGCCGCGGCATACTCGGTCTCTCGGCTGGGCTGCCGCGGCATACTTGGTCTTTCGGCTAGGATGCCGTACATAGTGATAATTACGCATTGAAGATGATTTCCCCAGGAAGTTTTGATTCCGGAGGGGTCAGGGGGGACACCTGATGCGTCTGGTGGTAATTACGCCTTGGAGATGATTTCCCCAGGAAGTTTTGACTCCGGAGGGGTCAGGGAGGACACCTGGTGCACCTGGTGGTAATAACGCCTTGGAGATGATTTCCCCAGGAAGTTTTGACTCCGGAGGGGTCAGGGGGGACACCTGGTGCGTCTGGTAGTAATTACGCCTTGGAGATGATTTCCCCAGGAAGTTTTGACTCCGGAGGGGTCAGGGTGGAAACCTGGTGCACCTGGTGGTAATGACGCCTTGGAGATGAATTCCCCAGGAAGTTTTGATTCCAGAGGGGTCAGGGCGGACACCTGGTGCACCTGGTGGTAATTACGCCTTGGAGATGATTTCCCCAGGAAGTTTTGACTCCGGAGGGGCCAGGGTGGAAACCTGGTGCACCTGGTGGTAATTACGCCTTGGAGATGATTTCCCCAGGAAGTTTTGACTCCGGAGGGGCCAGGGGGGACACCTGATGCACCTGGTGGTAATTACGCCTTGGAGATGATTTCCCCAGGAAGTTTTGATTCCGGAGGGGTCAGGGAGGACACCTGGTGCACTTGGTGGTAATAACGCCTTGGAGATGATTTCCCCAGGAAGTTTTGATTCCGGAGGGGTTAGGGAGGACACCTGGTGCACCTGGTGGTAATAATGCCTTGGAGATGATTTCCCCAGGAAGTTTTGACTCCGGAGGGGTCAGGGGTAGCACCTGATGCGTCTGGTGGTAATTACGCCTTGGAGATGATTTCCCCAGGAAGTTTTGACTCTGGAGGAGTCAGGGCGGAAACCTTGTAATACGCTTGACATATGGCATTTCTACAAGATAGGAAAAAATCATAATCAATGAATTATGAAGGTTTGAGTTGTTTAGAACATTTGAAAATTATTTTTGCCTCATAGCTAAAACTCGTTTCGTATATCTTCATTATTATTTTACGTTGTAATTAAAAGGTCTACCAAAAGATTTAGACACACCTGACCAAAATTTTCATAAGTAGCTTTGATTCGTTATTATTTCAGCTTTAAAACGCTATTTTAGTTTTTGCTCAACTTGTTTTCTAACGGGTATTATTCTTGAATAACCTTTTATTCTGCAGTGTACCTAATATTTTCACCTGCGAATTAGTAGAAATACCGATATTAAGAGTCCTTAGTTTCATATTTACTTTTTAGAAAATCTTATCCTTATGTTATTTAAGAAAAATAAATTTAATTGTCTCAAATTTTTTTTATATTTTATAACTAAAAAAACATTCTAGCTAAAAAAATAAACTTTGATAAAAATTTAAAGTTGAATTCTTTCTACAGATTGCAAAGGTTTCAAAAAAATTGTTAAAAAGGCTCAATTTTTAAATAATGTGTCTTGGTCAATCCTCTGGCATTTCAAGCTTATTGATCAAAATCGAACGTGTAAGGTCTCATTTTAAAGCTCTTGAATTAACCTTTAAGATGAGACCTTACACGTCAAAAAATATTGATTTGATTCGCCACAACGTCAATTCCCGCTTAGAGGGGGCATACTAGGTACAGGTACCTTACTTGCTTTAGTTAGGAAAAAAAGGAACATAATTTTGCATATGAATTATGAGGCGTCGGATAGAAAAACGACCTAAGTCGACTTAGGTCGTTTTTCTGGAAATCGCTTTATTAGATTCAGCAGATCCAAATTAGTCAGACTATAACTTAAAAGTAATTTAAATAACACAAATTATAGCATAAATCATGAAGAATTTAAGTAAAATGCAGCAAAAAAGTCGCGCGCGCTCAGCACTTGCTCACTGCTGATGATCAGCTGAGATAGTATCAACTTGGCATGCTCGTGGGTATTTACGCTTGCTGTGATCATTGAACTTCTTATGAGTTAAAACTTTTGTTACAATGGTTCAGACAACTACTGAGACTTCTTCTAGCTCAAATATTAGTGCCAAAGGACAGAATAAACGTTTGAGACGTGATGATTATTGTTGACGTGATATAATTATTTCTATTATACTCAGTGTATTATTAATAAAAAAAATTGTTGATTGTTTAAATTTGTGTTGAAAAAAGAAAAAGTTTGTGTATTTTGTATTGTATGCATTAAAAATTACTGAAAAAAATTTTACGCTCTCAAATTAGCATAAAATCCTGTCAAAAAATCCGTTTGATAGAAAAATGACCTAAGTGATAATGTTTATATTTAATGGTTTTAGTAAAAAACTTTAAACAAAAAATTTTTATTTTAACAGAATTGCACTATTGAATAGTGATATTTTATTGTAGTAGTATATATTTTTTTCAGTAGTAATTTTTTTTTTGTGGCAAACAAGCGATTACAATCTTTAGATTGATTTTTCTCGAAACGACATTTTTTGCGTTAGGTCGTTTTTCCATCCGATGCCTCTATATCCTCAAATTTATGCGACAGGTTATTAAAAATTAAATAGTCAGTTAGTAAACATTCAGCATTTGAACCACAATCAACATTTTTCAAATGTATTAAAATAAATTATCTACATTATTATACGCAGCATCCGTATTTTTTGTCCGTCCGTCCGTCCGGGATCAACTTTAAAAATTTGATTACAACGCTCGTAATCATCGGATTCAATTCAAATTTGGTTTACGGATATTTTCGAAGATGTAGATTATGAATCTAATTTCCGTTTTTTTGTTTATATTTTTTTTTAAATGACAAGCATTTCTATTTCATAGATTTTTGTCATCAGTTTTATTTTAAAAATTTAACATGGTTCTTCCAATGCATCCGATTTAAAAAAAATTAAGTATACGTATGTTTTCAAGGGTGCTGATTACAAATATCACTTTGAATTTTTAATTTATCTTAAATAAAGTGCACTTAAATAAAGTGAAATTATAATTCTCTCCTAATATATTGGATTTGTACGAAAATTTGTTTTCGATGTCTTTTGAGGGTCCAGATTACGAATCTGATTTTCAATTTTAAATTTGATGACTCTGATAAGGTCTCTACTCAAATAAAGTTAATTTGAAATTTTTGCCCCATACATCTGACTCTTAATAAGTTTTGTGTATTGGGATCTCAAATGCTCCTCATTTTGATTATGACCGTAGTTTTTTATTTTACCCTGAATGAAGTTTACTTATATTAGGTAAAATTTTTCTTTGTTCTCAATCTATATTAGAACAATCAGAAATTTTGTATACACCTGTTTTTAGGGGGGCTGATTACAAGTATTACTTTGAATTTTTAATTTACCTCAATATTTAAGAACACTTAAATAAGGTGAAATTATAATTCGCACCTAATACATTGGATTTGTTCAAAAATTTCTATTCTTTTGCTTTTGAGGGTCCAGATCATGAATCTGACCTTCAATTTGAATCTACTTAATGACTCTAATAAGGTCTATAGTTAAATAAAGTTAATTTGAAATTTTTGCTCCATAAATCGAACCGTAATAAGTTTTTTGTACTGGGATGTCTAAGGTTGCTCATTTTGGGTATGTATGTATCTGTATTCGAATAAGCCCAGACATTTGGACGACTTTTTTTGTTTTTTTCATCAGTTATAAGGTTGTAGATTTTTGTTTTAAAATATTTTAGATTAAATTTATACTCTAAATAAAGTTTAATCATTTACGTAATATCATAATATTTGATCAATATATTTGTCTATGCTAGTTAACATTTACTTAAATAAAATGCTTAAGAACATACATACTTATGACATATATAGGTATACTACAAGCAGGCGCAAAGTCGCGAGTCAGGTGCTTGCAAAGATTCGTGGTTACGTCAGCTGATAGTTGATGCCGTACTATATATCAATACATGTATAACAATATTATAGTACTTTTACCTTTTCTTTTTTTCAAAAATCCTGCAACCGTAAGTTTTTATTTAAAAAACCGACTACTAAGATTCTTAGCTATCGGCTCATATTTTTTTTCTAAACTCTCTGCATATTTGAGTAGGTTAACGTAAAGCAACAAATATTTATTATTTCGTCTCGGCGGAAATGTCCTTCAATTATCACCAAATGTCCGCCCTGACCCTTCTGGAGTCGAAACTTCCTGGGGAAATCATCTCCAAGGCGTAATTACCACCAGGTGCTCCAGGTGTCCCCCCTGACCCCTCCGGAGTCAAAACTTCCTGGGGAAATCATCTCCAAGGCGTTATTACCACCAGGTGCACCAGGTGTCCTCCCTGACCCCTCCGGAATCAAAACTTCCTGGGGAAATCATCTCCAAGGCGTAATTACCACCAGACGCACCAGGTGTCCCCCCTGACCCCTCCGGAGTCAAAACTTCCTGGGGAAATCATCTCCAAGGCGTTATTACCACCAGGTGCACCAGGTGTCCTCCCTGACCCCTCCGGAATCAAAACTTCCTGGGGAAATCATCTCCAAGGCATTATTACCACCAGGTGCACCAGGTGTCCTCCCTAACCCCTCCGGAATCAAAACTTCCTGGGGAAATCATCTCCAAGGCGTTATTACCACCAAGTGCACCAGGTGTCCTCCCTGACCCCTCCGGAATCAAAACTTCCTGGGGAAATCATCTCCAAGGCGTAATTACCACCAGGTGCATCAGGTGTCCCCCCTGGCCCCTCCGGAGTCAAAACTTCCTGGGGAAATCATCTCCAAGGCGTAATTACCACCAGGTGCACCAGGTTTCCACCCTGGCCCCTCCGGAGTCAAAACTTCCTGGGGAAATCATCTCCAAGGCGTAATTACCACCAGGTGTCCGCCCTGACCCGTCTGGAATCAAAACTTCCTGGGGAATTCATCTCCAAGGCGTCATTACCACCAGGTGCACCAGGTTTCCACCCTGACCCCTCCGGAGTCAAAACTTCCTGGGGAAATCATCTCCAAGGCGTAATTACCACCAGACGCACCAGGTGTCCCCCCTGACCCCTCCGGAGTCAAAACTTCCTGGGGAAATCATCTCCAAGGCGTTATTACCACCAGGTGCACCAGGTGTCCCCCCTGACCCCTCCGGAGTCAAAACTTCCTGGGGAAATCATCTCCAAGGCGTAATTACCACCAGACGCATCAGGTGTCCCCCCTGACCCCTCCGGAATCAAAACTTCCTGGGGAAATCATCTTCTATGCGTAATTATCACTATGTACGGCATCCTAGCCGAAAGACCAAGTATGCCGCGGCAGCCCAGCCGAGAGACCGAGTATGCCGCGGCGCGCCGAGTCGAGTGACCGAGTATGCCGCGGCGGCCGAGCCGCGGCCGAGCCGCGGACGAGCCAAGCCGAGCCGAGCCGCGGTCGAGCCAAGACGAGCCGAGCCGCGGACGAGCCAAACCGAGCCAAGCCGCGGACGAGCCAAGCTGAGGACGAGCCAAGCCGAGCCGAGCCGCGGACGAGCCAAGCCGAGCCGAGCCGCGGACGAGCTAAGCCAAGCCAAGCCGCGGACGAGCCAAGCCAAGCCGAGCCGCGGACGAGCCAAGCCGAGCCGAGCCGCGGACGAGCCAAGCCGAGCCGAGCCGCGGACGAGCCAAGACGAACCGAGCCGCGCCGCACCGAACAAGCCACGGTCGAGCCGCGCCGTACCGAGCAAGCCGAGACGAGACGGTTCTTTGTCGAGCCGAGTACGCCGTGGCGGCCGAGACGGTTCATGGTCGAGCCGAGCAAACCGAGAACGCGAAACGATTCTCGTTTGAACCATGCCGCGTCTACCTAAGTTGCTCGGTTAGATCGGCTCAACCGAGAATCGTTTCGGCTAGTTCGAAGCTCACGGCTCAGCTTGCTCGATTTTTTTAGCTCAACAAAAACTTTTCCAACCCCGTGGATTCTACCCCCGAGTAACAAAGGTCATTAACACAAATATTGCCGTAGTCAAAATTCACAATTCTCACCGAAAATGCTCCGGTTGTTACTTTATTCGAGACAGATTTTGGGCTAAAATTTATCTTCGTTCGGGTAGTCGAGTTGTGATTACTGCAACATAAACTGTTAGGTGCGGCACGGTAAGTCCAAACTCTATATAATAGTTTTGAGTAAAAAAGAAGAGGAGTTCGAGAAGTAATTGACTTTTCGATTTACTTCTTCATCGTTTTCATGCGTGTCGCGTACATTCCGACGCAACGTATCGAATTTTATGGTTACCTTGGAATATTATTTTAATCTATGTTCCTATTAGCCGATGACTACACGGTAGCTCGACTTAATTATCAAAATTTTTCAAGTCCACGGCCACTGTGAATGCACCTAAAAGGGTGCTGCTTGCGGAAAGCCAGACAGACTGGAAGTGGTGGCCGACTAGGCCGACCCGAGCGATCAATTCGTGGAGTGCGCGCGCGCGCGCGCCCCCCGTGCAACGCTGCTGTTGTTGTAGGCGCGGCTCTTTGACGCTTCCGTGGGAAACGCGGGATAATTACGAACCTCTTTTTTTTTTTAGGGGGGTTTGATGGGAATTTCATAATTTTTGATTGGGCTGCGAGGTGGATCGACTGGGGTTGGTGCTGTTTTTGGGAGAGACCTGGGCCTTTTTTTACCGAAAAATAATTATAGATCTTGTAGAAAACAAAAGCAAGGTTAAAAAATTTTTATGAAAATGAACACTACTAAATAAAGAAGGTGTACCAATTTGCAAGTGGAAATTTAATTTTGGAGATTCATTATTTGTACGTTTGATATAAAATGAATAGATTTTTCAACACTATACTAACAATTTGTCAAGTTTTTTTAGTCATTTCAAATTGTTGATGATAAAAATTTAAGTGAGAACTTGGATTCTTTACAGAAACAAGAATAAATTTTTATTGAAGCATCAAAACTTGAGAAAAATTATATGCTTATTGAAATATCCATCTGTAAAGAAATAATTGAGATTTTATATTTAACTAACTATTCACTTACAAAAACAGCCAGAATCTGGTATTCAATATAAAATTTCAAAGTTCCATTGAATTAAACTCGTAACTGAAATTACTATCGTACTTAGTGCAGTGAATCAATAAAACGAATTAGGAAATTAGGAGTAATCGCGGCGAATCGATTTTAAGAAATTGGCGAGCTTTCCGGCTGTCTCGTATAGGTCCATCTCGATAAATTAGGCCCGTAGGAGGTATAATCGTATATTGCAACCGCTCAAATAAGTGGGGAAAATCGATGACCCAGAGAATGTACCCGGTATAAACGCGGCTAGGCGAGCGAGTCTCTTCCAAACCGGAAGCTCCAGGGAGGCCAAAGAGAGAGAGGAAGAGGAAGATGGATATTGGCTACCGGCTGGAGCACCCGGCTCCGGGCCAACTTTTTGCCAGCGCGGCCAATGTCAAAGTTCGAATCGATGGACCGCACTCTATATTTATACACTGGCCTTCTTGTTCCGGTTTCAATTTTTCCTTTTTTTAACGTACTTTGTTTTTGATTATATTTTTGGGGCAGAAAATCCATTTCCGAGAGGAGGTACTTGAATAATGATACCGTGCACTTGAGTCCCGAAATTAAAAGTGTTCTGTCTTTCATTCTTCGCTAACAGTAGGAGAAGTGGACTGATTACTGTTTTGAAAAATCATTATTTTTCCATGTAATTTCAGGTTTATGGAATGTCTACGGCTTGTTGAACTTTCATAATTTTTTAAACTAACGCGATACTGTTCGAGACTCTTTGGAATGTATGTTCAATATCGTTGAAGTAGGCTGGTTTTTCAACAAACAATGTTACTTTTGAATAAAAAAAGATGGAAAAAATTCCTTTTTTTTCAAAGCGAGCTTCAAAAGGTCTTGAAAACTTTGTTTTGAAACTAACTGACTTTGCATGTATATACTCTATATATGATTTGATTGATTACAATTTACAAATTTCATGAACTTGGTATGCTATATTTCATTAGGTACAACATTCATGAAAACATCATTACTCCTTTGATAAATTACCAGCGTCGTTAAATAAGATAGAGTCACTTTTTTGTTTCCTTTGATAAAATAAATTTTCTTAATTATGAACTTAGCTGACAATAAATTATATGGCTTTCATTATTTCTGCAAAAAATTTTTTAAATTCAAATTTACTAACTCAAAATTTACATCATTCAATTTCAACCCCAGAATTTGTCTTACACCAAACCGGTTCAATTCTAATTTGATCAGCTTCTTTCCATATTTATTTTTTGCTTGTCGCTGTTGTAATAATACAATCTTTTTAAATTTGTTTCAAACTTAAAAAAAAGTTCTTCATTTTTGCGTAAAATTTTTCTCAAAAGCTTCCATCAAACGATCAAACTTCATTAAGCTGCCTACTCGCATTGTTAAACCTCTACCCTAAAATACGTCATATGGTAATCGAAACTGTATTTACCCTCCGCAAATCTCCGATTATTAATCGGCCTTGTTGACCAGTCATATGCCGATCGGGATTTTACAAGGGCAGAAGTGCAGTGCTTTCTGTGCAACGCTTGAATATTTACACTGATCTCGAATGCGACAGAAAACTCTTGATATTTTCTCATTACTTCTCTTATTGTCTTGGGAATAATGAAATACCTGTCAACATCTTTACTACAGTTTTTAAAACATTTTTTCAGATGAAAAAACAAGGATTTAAAAAAAATTAAAGCGATCTTTTGTGTCAAGTCAATATGAACAGTATAAAATTCAATAAACGTCTAAAAATGTAACTAAAAAATGAAAATTTTTCCCAAGCTAAACAAAAAAAAAGGTTCTTAATCTTCACGAGAATAAAGTGCACGTAAAGAGAATTCGCTGAATTGGAAGAAGCACCGGAAGATTCGCTCCTCGTGCCCCGCAAACATTCGAGAATAAAGAGAGACTTCGAGACTCGTTATACGATTTCAGGATGTTTATTTACAAGGTGAGAGAGAAGACGAAGAAAAAATAATCATTTTTCCCTCAGACAGATCTCACTCTCTTTTCAAACAAATAATCCTTCGGGTTTTAATCACAACTTTATCCAAACTTGAATAAATTTATAATATCTTTTGTGGATTATGATAAAACTTTTTTTTCTTTTAGTTTTGAAAGTTACTTTTTTTTCGATAGTTTGAAAACTTTGGTCCATTATATTGTACAGCTACGAGAAGTCCGATCAGCCAAAAAATACGAAACAATCCGGCAAATCCCTGCGAGAGGAAAATTTTTTTTCTTTTCGAACAAAACTTTTATCGAAGTGCATACAATACGTATTTATCTTTTATAAGTTATTTTCACGAGATAAAAATACATCTTTTGTATCATTGTGGCGTAAGTTCAAACCGAAAATAAACATTTCGTTTAAAAAAAAATAATTTTATTTTCATTGTTGAATTATTTATTAAAAGAAAATAACTGAGAAGAAAAACCAAAGATGATAATTGTTACTCTGACATAATTATAAATAAAAAAATTACAATATTCAACATTAATCATTAAAATTAAGATGATCTTTTGAAAGAATTATTTCTCTGTCTATGAATAAATTTTTTCAAAAATAAATTGTTGGTTTTTTATAATTTATGATTGATAAAAGTCCATTATTTCCACAAATAAATTGATTTATCATCTCGTCTATCATCTACAGTTTACAAACTTTCAGACATTTGGAAATTCAAAACAACCCACGCGGTTTCACAAGTCAATTCAAACTCGATACTTCGAAGGGGTTAAACTAATGAAAATTCGCGAGCCATAAAAGTGCGAACCATCGGAGGCTAAACTATTGAGAAAGAAATCACGTTTTGAGTTAAAGAAAAAAAAAAACACAGCTGTAACCGACACCATCAAGCGAGGGTGTTTACCGCGAGCGGCACGTAAGGCTTCTTTCTTCGTGTCTGCGTGCGGCCCTTTTTTTCGTGGTTGTTTCGCCCGGGGCGATCCGATGAAATTTTGGTACTTTTGACATTGATGGGATTATTATCTCGAGGCGTGATCTTTTAGAATAATTACATTAATAATCATGACTGATTTGAAGTAATTTGATACAAGGCTGAAATTAGAATGTATCCACCTACGTATGAATACAAAAAATTGATTAATTAGTATATTATAAGAACAATCTATATGAGTTCAGTTAGGTTTATTCCAAAACAAACTTTAATTTTCGTATATTAATCCACTCGTTTAAGAACCTACGAAGTCGGGAAAATTTCTTACATCTTATTCTTGAATATTTATGATGCACATCGAGGCGGAAAATATAATTCAATACCTGTAATTTTTCAAGGTCGCGTCGCGCCGACCAACGCCCGCATTTATCGTGCCGAAAAGCAGGACTAGTTTGAAAAATTCACCGGTCGGCGCGTGACAACAGCTGATAAATTATTCGCTCGCTTGGTCGCCTAAAAATACGCGCCTCCGGGGCCCGAAACTTCAAAAAGCGTCATCGAAATAATTAATTCGCGGGGCGCGTTCACCGATAATTAATATCTCGTCGGGGGGGGGGGGCGACAAAAGAAGGAGCGATTGATTAATCGGGCGGGGATCGATGCTCCCGGGGCTGTTAATCGAGGCGTTCGATCTATCTCGAAACTGGTTGCAGAACGGCCACTCGGAAGTGAAAAATGAGGATATTTCGGTTTTGGTAAACACACTCTCTTTATGATTTGTAATTGAGTTGTCGCGCGCTCTTATCTCAACTTGCTCATTGGGTAATCATTTTACCCCAATAAATCGCTAATGATATCGCAGCGCTTGATTTAGAATTTATTCAAATTAGTTGAGGAGTTGAGGGAACTCCCGAGAATGTTTTAAATTTTGCATGCCCTGAATTTTCGCGAATCTCGTTTGGTCTGATTTCCTACCCCTGCGGGAAAAACTCGTTTTATCGTGGTTTGATGTGATTTTCAAAACTCGATTTTTTTTATTTTCATCCGGAGAATGTCGTTTAATACAGCTCTAAGCTTAAAATATTCAATTTTTATCAAATACTCATTTGAAAAAAGAACGGCGTGCTCCGCAATTCTGATAATCGAATTTTCTCAAGACTCAACAAAATATATGTTTTTAAGTTCTAAAAGTGTCTTATTAATAGTAAAGTAAAACAATTCAACTGAAACATTACGATGAAATACTTAATTAAAATTTTACAAATGATAGAAAATAATAATTTTTTTTAATCGTAGTAAAATTATAATTGTAGATTCTGAGCTTACGTTGAACGAGATTAAATCACAAGTTAATTCAAGTAACTACTTTCTTCAGTTTGAAATTATGGTAATTTTATCTTGAATTCGTTTATGTAAATTTTTCCCTTTTTTTAAATTAATCCGTTTTAAACTCAATGAAGTGTTAAAATTTGACTAGTATACAATAAGTTCAGGGATTTAAAAATTTTCGAGAAAATTCTTGTTTGAATCGAATCTTTCCAAATTTGAAAAGAGTATCTTTTCCCGAGCACGCTGTTTCTAAAATAATTTTAAGTAAAAAAAAAAAAAAAACAATATAAAATTTCAAAATACCAAACCGATAGAGCTTATTTTTTCAACTACCAAAAAGCTTTAAAATTCCAAGACTAAAAACAATATCGAAGCATAAATCTTTCGAGGTATTTGAACTCTCAAAGATATCCCCGCGGATTTAAAAAAAATAATATCAGAAAGAGCTTCACCATCGATCAAGCAACCTCCCAAGTATCAATACGAATCAAGCGAAATTAAAAGTGCTCGGTCATTTAAAACGCAGTCTCACGGTCGCATAAATCAATTTCACGGGCCTCGAGAGAGAGGAGGACGCGCCCCCGAAGCTCTCAAAAGCTCCTCGGAATAAGTGGCTGCACTTAGCCTCGCTCGCCCCCGGGAAAAATTATTCACGCCCGCGTCGCAAGCTCAGACTAAACAGGCGCGACCACCCCTCTGGCTGGCTGCACTGTCCGATGATTTTGATTTAAGACCGCGGCTTTAGCGCATCCGGTCGCGGGCGGGCGCGAGGAGGTCACACGCGTCTCTTTCATCATTCTCTGATGAGACGCTTTTTCTTTTGCTTTTTCTTCATTCGGTTGGCTTGGTGTATATTTGGATTTTAATGAAGAACGGATTCGACGAATTACGGGTTCGGAGCGTTGAGTTTTGATTAAGATATCTTGTTGTTTTTTTGGTTCGATTAGTTAATAGAAAGAAAAGTTGTTTTTATTTCTAATCAACTTTTTGAGACTAAAAAGTAAAAAATTTCAAGTTTTTTGGATTCTTTTGATTGGTTGGTATGTATTTTTAGGTTTGAATGAAAACAAAGTCAACTCTAAAATGACTCATGAACTCATACAATAAAAAATTATTTTCCGCTACTCAGGATTCATTTTACTTTTCCCGGCTATTACTTCAAATGGAAAATCACCAACCATTTTTCCAGTACGTCTCTTACAATTTTCTCGCTCCCGTCATTTGCTACTGCCAACCGGCGAACAAAAAAAAAAGAAGATATGTCTCACGTGTACGATCTCAATTAAAAATAATCCAAAGAGATAAAAACACCCGATCAATAACGTCACGCTGGATAGAATCGTCTCAGAAAAAAAAAAAAAAAAAAACCAGTCTAAACCACTCCCGGGTATGATCCATTAGAGTCGCAGCGGCTCAAAATCCGCGGTAACGAGCAAACAAACGCGCGAGTAAAAAGCCCCCCTCCCCTTTTTAAATTGAAAATACCCGGGAGTGTTGTGTGACGGGGCTTAATCGGGTTCGATCTACCACTGGTTTTACTCTAACGATCCGAGGAAGCGGATGATTATCCTCGATTTCGCTCGGTAGGAGACAATTTTTTTCTTCACGGGTCGCCCCGGATCCTTTATTCTTGTCGAGCGATTTTCCAACCGGTTGCTAAATTACTTCTCTTTTTGACGATATCTTGATTTCATTCCAAAAAATATTTTTTTGTTTACAGTTGCTAATGGGTATTAAGATATTACGACTGTTACCTCGAGTAAAATACTCGTTTTTTAAATGTAGTTAATAAAAAAATGATACTTATGGGATTGGTTCAATGAGATTCAGTAGTAATTACATGTTTTACTATAAAATCCAATGTTTTTATCAGATTTTATGTGATTCATATCAGAGTTCTTACGAGTTTCTTTTTAATAAGCACTTGAGATGTCTGAGAGTAATAACTTGGACATGAAGGATGCGTTTTAGAATATGCATCGATCACATGAATCACAGGTGTATTGAAAGATTCCAAAAAGTTCATTTTTCTTAGTTATAATAGGCTTGTATAATCAGCTTTTTTACCTCATAATGATAAAACTTTACTTAGTCATTTTAACCATTAATTTAAAAAAAAAAAAGCATAAATCAACGGTCCCAGCGAAGAAAAACCTTAGCCGATAATCTACAGATTTAAAATTATCAATGAGAGGCTAAAAAAGTTTTAAAAATTTAAGACAATATAAAAATTAAATTAACTGGGTGCAGACTTATTAGATTATTGATTTTTTTCTGATTTATTTGTTTATTTTAGCCTCTCATTGTTCATTTTAAATCTGCAGTTTTTCGGTTAAGGTTTTTCTTCGTTGGGGCCGTCGAAATAATTATTATTGACAACAGACTGCCAAATTTATCCGCTTGGTTTATGAATGTTACAGTCCAATGGCTTTATAATTTTAAAATAATTTGAAATACCTTTGAAATTTTAATTTTTTATGTTTTGAAGTACCCAAGTACTAATCAAAAACGAAAAAAACGAAAAAAAGATTTTTGTTATTTTTACGCTAGAGAACTCGCTAGAGACTCTCACAACTCTCGCAGAAAATTTCTCAAGTTTACTACACACTTAAATCAGTCGCGAGCCGGGGTACAATGGAGCGCTGAACTACGGTTGTAAAAAAATCGTCACCCGAGATTATTAATTCGTCCGGTGTCTCCTCGAGCACATTATCGGACAAGCGTTACCTGCAGCAGCACAAAAGCTTTATTGAAATTCCAGTCGAATATAAGGCGCCACCAGACCACTTGACCCGGATGCTCGGGCACAACGCGCGAAGACAGATTTATTTTACGCTCGAAGATGACGCGTGACGAACCAACGCTGACCTCAAACTTTTCAAACTTACCGCAGGTGTCTCGGGCTAATCCCCCGGATTATCTATCAATTTTCTTCCCAAAGATAAAAAAAGGGAGGATGATTAGTCCGGGAGAAATTTATGGAGGGTGCAGGGAGTCGATAGATCGATCTATCCGTAAAATAGAGAGGAACTCGTTTGTCCATTCGGGCGGACTACGGAGTGAATTAGGCGGGAGAGACTTTTCAAGTAGGTCGCGAAACTTACTCTACTCCTGCGACGCGGACGGCCCCGGGAAGATCGCTAAAAAGTTTCGGGGGAGCCAGCAGTTTTCTTGAATTCTGGAGCGGCCCGAAAAAAATCGACTCGGAATCGAACGATGCTCGCCCCGCGATAAACTCTCGAGTTTTTTTTTTTTTTTTTTTTTATTCTTTGGAAAGCCGTTGTGAATCGTCGATTACGTTCGCACGTTTGAATTTTATCGATAGACACGTTCACGGCCGTCCGTGTTTATGCTAATTCATTTTCGATTGTCGAGAGCTGCGGGATTTATATTTTCGGCCCGCACCGCGGCTGTATTTACGAGCCTATTTAGAGTCATAAGTTCCTTTATGGACACACACACTTTGTTTGCATAAATTCTTGGGGCCGTTTAGAAGGAGATTTTTCACCTGCGGTCGGCCCCCCCCGGTTTCGAGAGCTCATTGTGTTTTAATGATTTTTATTAGCTCCCGAGAATTTATACTTGCGCAAAGTGCGTTTTACAAATTCATTTCGATTATCTGAATGGATGTGTTTCATTGTACATTCTTTCGAAGTGAGGCTTTAACATTCTTACTGGGTGGGTTATACCGACCGCGAGTTTTACTACTTGCTTGTCACATTTGTTTTGACTTTGTTAATTTATCTTAAACTTATTGGATTATTGAAAATTAAATTAATTGTCGGAGTTCTTTTATGAAAAAAATTTTTTTTCAAATCGAAAAAATTGAAATTAGTTTCACAGAATCCTCGACAGAATCATTATTATTATTTATTTTTTTATTTTTCCAAATTAGTTTAAACTATAATTCTTAATAGTTTAGTTATTAAAATATAATCTCAAACTTCTACTGAATGAATATTAAAAGCAATATTAATTCTCTCATATTTTAACTAGATAATTATATTTCAGTAAGAATATGATACATAAATGAAATTTTTTCTCTTTTACTTGTTTACTAGTTACAGTTATATTTTTTGCAGGGGCCTGGTAATAACAAAATGTTTTATTACTTTTGTTATGTTATAATTTTGTTATAGTACAAATAACAAAATGGACTTTTGTTATATTATTCTTAAAAATAACGTAATAAAATAGACTTTTGTTATGTTATTTTTCTAAATACCATAACAAAATTGACTTTTATTATTTTTAAAAATAACATAATAACTTGAACTTTTGTTATGTTTTTTTTTTTTTTTTTTTTTTTTTTTTTTTTTTTTGGTAAAAAAATTACTGTAAGAATTCAGACTACTTTTCAGCCTATCTAAACAAAAGATTATTGTTCAGGAAAACCATTCCGACCTAAAAAAGTCTTATACCAAAAGTTTGAATTTTTACAGCAATTTTGTTACCAAAAATTTTGTTATTATCGAGTCCCTGATTTTTTGTAATAAAAAAATTTTAATGGTGATAAAATATCTTCAATAATAAAATAGACTTTAAAATAATAAATAATTAAATCATTGATAGTCATCCATAACAATCTATTCGAAATTTTCAAGTTCAATTTAAAATCAAGGATGCGCAACGAGCCATAAGTAAGCCACCGCTTGACAAAAAGCTTTCAAATCCTCTGGCGTCCCGCGCGCGGCGGCAGCAAATAATAACGCAATTACAACTGCAGGATCTACAAAGCCGAGCTCGTACCGTTGCGGTGGTAATGGATTCGCGCGAAAGTTGAAATACCGCGTCAAGCCAATAATTTACAAGACGCGAATTACATATTCATAAATGCGGCGCTGGATTCAATTAAGTTCGTCATCGATTAATCGAAAGCAGCCGACTGGCGCTTCGTGTAAATCCCCGATTGCGCGCTTATATTTACCGCGGTGAAACCGACTAATGGAACCGAGGGTTCGGGGCTAAGTGCGCGATGGTTTACTTGTAAAAAGGCCGTTATAGCAAAGTGCTTGTAAGAGTGTAGTTTTTCGAGCAGTTTTCGATTATCACCTACTTTACGACCGAAACTACCGTACTCTCAATTTGTCTTATCTAAATTGTCGCTGGTATTTGTTGCCATCATATCCAGGGCATATTTTAAAAATAGGTGTTTCATTTTAAAGCAGTAATGTAGTCTTTGATGAGTTAAAATTTCTTTTATGCCGTTAATTTACGACAAATTCAAAAAAATTGTCTAACAATGATAAATAATGAGTTGTTTGAAAAAAAAAATTGAAAAAGAAATAGAAAAACGTGTTTGTGGTTTCAAATAGTCTCAGCAAACAACAAAGTTTTAAGATGACAGTAATTAATTGAATTCCGGTGAAGATCTGCCGCGAACAGTAATTTTTTTATTTATTAATTCGAGCCAAAGTGTTGACACCAACGGGGCACGTCGTAAATAACCGGGATAATTAAAAGCATAATTCAATCCTCGAGAAGCCAAAATTAATTACCAGGCGTGCCAAAAAAATAAGAAGAGGAGAGGGAAATTAAAACATTGTAAACACAATTTAACAAACGCATTAGATAAATTAACCACGAAATCCTGGAAGAAGCTTCAGCCAACCCCCGACCTATTTACCAAGTACTTACATTAACGGATTAAACTTTTTTCCTCCTCCCGGTTTACTCCGGTAATGAAGCCAGTAGAATCCGGAAGCGATGACCAGCTGGTCTATCGATTTTTATTTTCTTCAAAATTACCGCAATTTATAGTGTATTTATTAACTCTTAAAAATAATAGGGATTTATGAGTTTTGGGTCGGCAGGAGGAAATGTAGGGCAGGGCATCGCACGATATTTTTTCTTTTCTTTTTTTTTTTTTTAAACTGACTTTTCCGTAATTAACGATTGCCTCCCAAGATATCGAACCTCGAGAATACAGAGATATAACCTGGCCATCTGTTAAGTCTCGGGAGCACGTATAAATTGAAACTTATTGCCCCGCGCGCATTGATATACTTCGGTTTTTATCTCAATACTCCAGCTTTTCGAATCAGCCTTCGAATCTATTTTCAGATCTGGGGAAACAAATATTCCTCTTTAATCAAAGAAAATATTGTTTGTTGATGGAGTTAGAATTCGCTTGGTTGAGATTTATCAGTCTTAGTTTTAAGGTCAAATATTCGAGAATTTCGCGAGAAAATTTACATAGAGCTTATATAAAAAATAATTTGTTTAAGAATGGATTTGCAAGAATATGTACTTACAAAAAAAATCTTTTGAAATGAGGAGTTCTATATTCCCCACAGAATAGGAAAGTAAAAATAGTATATAGATTAAAAAATTAAAATTAAAGTTTTTTACGGTTGATTTTTTTTTTTTTTTTTTTAAACTGAATACAGTTTTCAAACAAAGACTTTATCACTTTATAGACCTGACTGCAATGTAGACTTTAACTTTATTTTCGAAGTTTCTATTTATTACCTATGATTATTAAAAAAGAGTTATTAGAAGATACATCGAATATCAAAAATCAAACTCGAGTTAGGGTGCAATAAAAAAAAAAAAGCTTTTATTTTTTCATTTTACTAGTTTATGCTATAACAACAAGATATGTCAATTATTAGTACGTACCAACTTGGTGCTTGAACACGTGGGGTCTAGTTACATGTCATGCCTTTTACTGACTAACCCATCGAACCTTCGTAAGAATCAAGTAAAAACTGGGCTAAATATATCGACGGTCCCCTAGCAAAGAAAAACCTTAGCCAAATATAAGCAAATTTTAAATGACCAATAAGGTGCTGAAATGAATAAAAAAATCTAAAAAAAATAATAAAATCTTATTTATTGTGTAATGATTTATGAAGATTCCTGAATTTTTCTGATTTTTTAATTTATTCCAGCCTCTCATTGGTCATTTAAAATCTGCTGATTTTCGGCTAAGGTTTTTCCTCGCTGGGACCATCGATATGTTTAAAAATTCCAAAATACTATTTAGCTGTTTAAACAACCCGAAACTAGAGATAAAACAAATTCCATTTCGAAACACCCATATTTTTCACTAATGTCATTCAAACAATCGATTCGACTGTTGGAAATGTATTTATACAAATTCCCGCGGGAAGAAAAAAAAGGCCTCATGAAAATACAGGGATATCTTCGGGGTCCGAAAATCAAACACGGGTGTGATTCGAAAACGAGAACAGGCGTGCAACAGTCAAATAAATATATCCCGCGACTCCCAACTCGTGCATAATGCATGGCGCGACGGGGCGCAGCGAATACGAACGAAAAAAAAAAAAAGAAAGAAAGAAAGTAGTTGGTCAAACACTCGAATTCGATTATCAGACATGTCGATGGCCGTACTAATTTAAGGGTGTGAACTGTGTGTTTCAGGTGACAACGGTACCATCGTCGGACGCAGAGGCCGAGTACACCGGGTTTAAAGTGCCGAGATCGACAGTCGTCCACATGGCCTCGACGGCCACCCGACCGCAGCACATGTCCCAGGTGAGTGCGTAACCCTGTTCTATCAAAGCTCGATTGATTCGGGCCGGAGAGCCTTTTTGGAATTAGTTTCCAGAGAGTTTGGGAACTTTGTTTTGAATCCGAAGATTTTGGCCCCCGGGGTGGAATTTAATTCAGCGAGAGAGATTTTGAATTTTCGTCGAGATTTAATTAACTGAAAATAAAATTGTAGCATTTAGGTCTGAAACAAAGATGTTTTTTGTTTATTTTTGTCGGCAAAGTTGTAAATAATGTTTTAAATAGAAAAAAAAAAAAAAAAAAAAATTCAATGGTAGTATGTATACTGATTTTTTACATTCATAAATATAAAAAGTTGAGAACGATTGATTTAATCACAAAAAAATTATTAAATTAAAAAAATATTATGAGTGTAAAAATACTCGTTTAGTAGCTGGTAAAAAGAAGTACAAAATTAATTTCAATTTGTTTAAAAAATAGAATAATAATAATTAATTTAAAAAGAATTCAAAACAAATTTTTCTCTGAAAATAAGCTTAATATTAAACTTGGTATTAAATTAAATTAAATTTTACCTTATAGCATTTTTATTTTTTTTTTATTTTTATTTTTTTTAATTAGCACTTAATTATTTATACGGTTTAGCCCGAGGTTCAGCCGTATTTGTAAACAAAAAAAAAATTAAATTTTTAAAAGCATATTTCATTAAAACTTTAAAATAATAAAAAATCTTACAGAATTTATTACATTTCTGCAAAAAAGAAACGAGTATAAATATACATAACACACTAAAAGTGATTGTAAATCATGAAAAAATAATTAGTTCCGCGCACTATACTAGTTTTATGCTTTTCAATATGTATCAGGAAAAAAAAAGGTAGTTTTACACGGCGAAATTAGCCACGGCTAAGCACTCACGTTTATTCGCGCCAATTTTATCGCCACTCTACGGTATACAAGACCGCCCGCGCGTTTCTCTAAAATGAAGACATCGGATATAATGAGCGGTTTCGGTTGAATAATGCAACAGCACACTCGAGCCTTTCGGGGGATTCTTATGCACGCGAACTATGATTTAGCCAGCCCACGTATATATATATATACACTCTCACCAAGGGCTCTTCAAATATATTTTTTTCTCCCCTTTTTTTTATCTCATTTTGAGCAAAAAAGAAATTTTCGAGCTAATGACCGGGGAAGCAAGCAACCTTAAACGCCCTCTTTTTCGCAATCAATCAGTTCTCTGGCTCCTCTTACGTCTTTTTTTTCCAGGAATACGCTTTTTGCGCGAGGAATATTACGGTAATGCGTGAATAATTTAAGCACGCGCGGTGGCTAATTGTTTTTTAAAAAAATTACATTAAAAAACTAGTCCTTAATAACATAAATCGAAAAAAGGGCAGTCTCTTCTTCCGTGAGAAACAACTCCCCCGAATCGGCCTTTTTCCTCCCCTTTTGAACGAAAATCGCCAGCAGCTGTCCGGATGCTCCCGCCGTCGAAAAAATGATGCTCGGAGGGAGTAGACTGCATTGTTTCGAGGGCGGATAATCGGCCAGCATTGTCGCGCCGAGGGAACCAACTGCAAATTAGTCGCGGACTGATTAGATCGCGAATTTCGGAGCTTTTGGTTCAAAGCCTGACTAAGATTTTTTTTTTTTTTTTTTTTTTTTTTGTATAGGCACTGGTAAAATTTTTTGGGATTCGAGAGGTGTAAAACAGAGACGGAGAGCAAACGGAGAGATACATGGATGTATTTTTTTACATTTTAGTTCCGGGCGAACATCGCGTGAAACATGGTGATTAAAAAAGTTGATACTTCCGCCCTCGTGGAAGTTTCAAATCATTGGTTTTGCCCGATTTTACGCGAAATTACTTTCGGATTTTATTTTTTTTTTATTTTCCCAGATGCGTGTTTGAGTGCGACGAAGCCGGATTAAAAGTTTTTAATATTTCAGAAATACTGGGCTTAAATGTTGGTTCGGTGTTGTGATTTTTCGCAAAAATTCGCAAACAACCTTTTTTGGTTTACGGTCGTAACTGTCAAATTTACAATGTTGTCTCCTTATTTTTTTATAAAATATAACAGTAACTGGAATATAAAAAAGTAGATAAATAATATTTATTAATTTTTGTTTCAATATCAAAAAAATTTGTATTTTGTGCAAATAAAATTTTATCTATAAATTTTTTATTTTCTCTGCTAATTATTCATTAAAAAAAATTCAATTGGAACAGAATTTAAACTCAGGGCCTTTGACTTGTAATAAATTATTTAAAAATGTAAAAATGTTTGCTCAACATCCGTTAAAATCATATTTTAAATATCTTGGAGAGTTAAATAATTTATTTACTTTGGTCTTACACATTTTAAATCGAGTTTTAAATCAATTAAAAAATAATTTTTATAATGATTTAATTGAAATTTTTACAATAAATTAAAGCTATACAGCATAAAAATAATAAAAAATTTATCACGATCTCAAACCCCAAGAAATATTTTTTTTTTTTTTTTTTTTATATATCGTTTTTTGAATTATATGAAGAATCATTTGACTGAAGAAGGGAATCGAACTCAGAACATTTGCGTTACGAGTCCAACAATAACTCACTGAGCTGTACAGGCTGTTAAGAATAACATTTAAATTTAATCGCACTCAACAAAAATTTATTCACATTAAATTATCTTTCAACCGGATAGCGAGAACTATTACTATTTTAATTTCCATTCGAAAATTATAAATTTTAGTTACCAAAAAAAAAAAAAATTTTCATATATTTATTTTAAAATTCAAACCAACTCACTGTTGAAAAAAAAAATAAATTTTTCTCACTAAAAAAAAAAACCTCAGACGCAAAAGCGTACAGGTGTCTCTAAACTAGCGCGTGATTTATGACCCCTGAGAGTGGCGGTTAAACCGCAGGCTTATTATATCCCGCACCCCGAGAATCGAATTTCGGGGTACTGGCAATAGCGAGATTAATAACTTATACAAGCTCTGGGCTTAAATTGCAGGTCCTGGCGACCCTGGCGCTGTCGATGGGAACCCTGTCGTCGGGTCTAGCCAAGGGCTACACCTCCCCGGCCCTGGACTCGATCCTAGACAATCAGCCGAACCTGTGCTTGTCTAGCCGGAACGCCACAATGTGAGTTATTATTATTCATTCCTCTAACCACTAACCACACCAGTGGTGTAGGAAAAAAAATAATTATAAACAATTATCGCGTGGTTTTTAGGACGAAATTCTCGGTGACGCTGCAGGACGCCTCGTGGGTGGCCTCGCTGTCGATGCTGGGGGCCTGGTTCGGTGCCATGATCGGCGACTGGATAATGCGCAAGGGCCGAAGACTCGCCCTCAGGATGACCTCGCTGCCCCTGGCCATCGCCTGGGTTCTCACCGGTGAGGCACCCTGCCTCGAGCTCGTCTACCTGACCAGTTTCGTCGGCGGTCTGTGCTGCTCCGTCATCACCATGGTCGCTCAGGTAAGCTACTGACCAAGTTTTATTTATTTATCACCGGTTATACTTTTAATCGATAATAAAGTTTATCATTTAAATTATTTATATATTTTGAATTTATCAGTATCGTAAATAAAATTTTTACAATGATTTTGAAAATTCTCAAAAAACGTGAATTTTAGCTAACACTTAAAAAGTGCACTATCGCTCACCCCTCGGCAAAAAAAAGATCGCCGAGATACGCACAAAATAAAAGCTGACCCCGCAATGACTAATGCTTTCAGGTGTACATATCGGAGATCTCGCTGCCGGGTATCCGGGGCTGTCTGTCGGCCATGCTGAAGGTGCTGGGCAACGTGGGAGTGCTCCTGTCTTACATAGCCGGCTCTTACCTAAACTGGCGCCAGAGTGCCCTTCTGGTCGCCATAGCCCCGTCGATGCTCTTCCTGGGGACCCTCTTCATACCGGAGACGCCCTCCTACCTCGTGCTCAACGGCAAGGACGAGGAGGCCGCCAGCAGTCTGCAGTGGCTAAGGGGTCCCCTCGTCGACATCAGGCACGAGCTCAGGGTAAGCAAACTTTTCGGGCTATCGCGATCGTGCAGGGTGCGCTTCAACGGTGAATCATCCTGCGCTCTGACCATGATGAATAGCTATGTGCTAATCAAGCTTAGTTTTTGTAACAATCGTTCGCAAAAGGTGGTACAGTAATTTAACAAAATTTAAAGCAAAAAAAATATAAAGATTTTATTATCAGAAGAAAAAAAAAAAAAAGAAAAGAAAAGAAAGTTCTTATTATCTAATTTTTTTTTTTTTTTTTTTTACTAAATCTGTTGAACTGTTATGAATTTAAATTCATTATTGTATCTGTCAAATTTCCATCAGTACAGTATTAAACTACTCCGATCGGGTCTCGAACCATCGAACTTTGACGTACTGGTCGAATGTTCAATCAGTCGGGCCAATCACTGAACTTAAATAATTTTACTAAAATGTGATTGATATTTTGTACGCTCCATTGGATAGATTTGAATACTTGGAAAAAATTTTGATAGACTGCTATCTAAAATTTTTTGAAGTTAGTTTTTTAAACTAAAAATTTCATCACCTTTAAAAGAGAAAGCTCCTTTTTATTTTATTCAACACTTCATATCAATTTAATTTTCAGGTAATAAAGACGAACATAGTGGCCTCCAGAGCGAAACAGTACAACTTGACGTTCAGGAGCAGCATGTTCACGCCAAGACTGTACAAGCCGATCGGCATAACGTGCGGTCTTATGTTCTTCCAGCGTTTCTCGGGGGCCAATGCCTTCACGTATTACGCCGTCAACATCTTCCGTCAGACCCTGGGCGGCATGAATCCTCACGGGGCTCTCATAGCCATTGGATTCGTCCAACTCTTGGCGTCTCTCTTATCAGGTAATACCCTGCATCGTGCACACATCCCTAATGGATTTTCATCCTCTAAACGTTTTGTTGATTTAAAAGTAGGGCAATAAAGCTTTTATATTCTGTGGTCCTTGGAGACTGCTCTTTTCTAGTTTCAAGGAAATTTAATCAAAAATAAATTAAGTAAACAACTGACAAAGAAAAATCATCATCTTCTTGGTATATATTTCAAGAGAATGAATATAATTTTTTATAAAGCTTTATGAATGGTTTGGAATAATTTTTTTTTTCATGCCATTAATTATTTAGTAGTGTTTGTCAAATAAATTTTTTCTACAAATGAAGTACCTTTTTTAATGATTGAACAATTTTTAATTTTAAGTATGAACTTAGAGTTTGAATAACATTTACACAAGACTCTAAAAACTTTGGCTTTCTTTAATTCCACGTCCATCTGTTTATCTTAATTCCAGGCTTCCTGATCGACATAGTCGGCAGACTACCCCTGCTGATAGCCAGCACTGTCTTCATGTCACTGGCCTTGGCGGGTTTCGGCAGCTACGCCTACTACAACTCGGTGTCGCACATCCAGAGCATCCCGGTCGAGGCTTACGGAGCGGCCGCGACGACGGCCAGGATGACCGGCGAGAACGACTGGATACCCCTGCTGTGCGTCCTGGTCTTCACCACGGCTCTCTCCCTCGGCATATCGCCGATATCCTGGCTCCTGATTGGCGAGCTCTTTCCCCTGGAGTACCGCGGTCTGGGTTCCAGCATAAGTACGAGCTTCAGCTACTTTTGCGCTTTTGTGGCAATCAAGCTCTACATGGACTTTCAAGAGGTAATGTGCAACAGTTGCATAATTAAATCAGAATAATTCGAATTGAGATGTTCTCTTCGTTTATAGAGGGAAGTAAACCGCAGATATTACCGGGAAAATTAACTATGATTGCACGGTGAAAATATTCAGTTTCTTCTAATGGTTGATAATAAATGTTTACCGGTAATCACGAGAAATTATCGGTAATAAACTGTAGTTTAAATTTTCAGTAAATAACTGTAAATATAATAAAATTATTTTTACAAAATTCAGAGGGTACGAATTGAACTTCAAAATAAAATCTATAAAGTGACCACAAGAAAATACTAGACACTCATAGTAAAGTATAATTCCAGGTCTATACAATAAGGCGCACTTTATGCAAACAGCGTTCTCATAAAGCAACCGCGCGCGTTATGGAATTCAGGAACGATCCTCAAACGACAGTTGAGTCAAAGATGCCGCGAATCGACTTAATCCGCGCACGGCGCACCCCGCGAGCGCGTTCCTTTTGAATTACACAAGTTCAAAGCACACACGCGAGAGTTGAAGAAATGCCCGCAAACGAGTAATAAAGAAGAAGAAAAAAAAAGAGGCGCCGCGAGCGCGGGAAGTGCGCTCTTGAATTCGCGGGGGGGCGGCACGTCTCGCGCTTACTTTTCTCATTAGCTTAATTGCCGCGAGCGAGAGAGAGATAAAGAAGGAGGAAGAAACTTTGACTTCTCGTTTTGTTGATACAACTACCGGCGGTTTACCGGGAATTTATAACTAGTTATCCAACCCCGTAATCTGTGTTTTGTTTCCTTGCACTTGTTCGCGAATCGATCTCTCGTTTACCGTTAATTGCAACACGGAGAGTAGAATTAGGATGTCAACTATAAAGCTGAAACTATGAATTTCTTTTATAGATGGAAATATCATTCGTTATGTAAGATTTAATGAGTCTACGTTGATGTCGCAAAAGACACTTGTTAACATATTGTTAACCGTATAAATCAATTTTCTCTTTCGCAAGAGTCTACCTGAGTTTTTCTTCATAATTTACTGCGGTTACGAAACAACACAATGAAATTGATTCGTATGAAAACAAACCAATCTTTCTCTTTTTTTTTCAGACAATGGGTCTTCACGGGGCGTTTTGGTTCTACGCCGCGGTGGCGGTCTGCGGTCTGGGTTTCGTGGTGTGCTGCGTCCCGGAAACCAAGGGCAAGCAGCTGGACGAAATGAATCCGGAGTACGCTCAGGCCCGGTAGTATAAGGCCTCCCTCACGGGAGGGCTTTCGAATCTCGAAAAGACAAACAAGCCGCTGCCCGGCGGCGCCTATCCGAACCAGTGCGACCCGCGCGATCTCTACCTTCAGCCGTCCACCTCGGGACGACCCGGAGCGCTGGAGCAGCACACGGTGGTCGTGCTGCCCCCGTCCATCGACGGACTTCCCCCTAACTACGGCAGCCGACTGAGGCCTACGACCCTCGACTGTGGCTCCCTCTTTCCCAGGTGGATGGCCTTCGCCGAGAAAACCGGCAAGATTTCCCGGAACGTCCGGGGCAAGCTCACGACCTGGCGACACTCCGTGCCCCGTACCTGCAACTGCAACTGCCCCGTGGTTCAGCGCCAGCAAATGAGGCCGGCGTCTTCCTCCTCGGCGTACCTGCAGCGTCCCCCTCGAGCCTCTACTTCCAGGTACGTCGACCCGATGTCCTGCGAGGGCGTCTTCGTGAGCCAGCCGCCCCGGTACTACCGCCACGAGACCATGCTCCACTCTTACGGGATGAACTACGAGCAAGGCGAGAGGTACGAGGAGGTGACCACTCGGGGCCCGACCACCAGCTCTTACAGCCGGGACATCATCAGGAGCCTGGAGGAACTCGAGCTCAACCGGATACAGCGACGGCCTCGGACGACCCTGCACCAGTCCTACCAACAGCTACACCGGCAGCAACCCTACAGCGCCAATCTGTCCAGCTCCTGGTCAAACGACCGGCCCTACGCCACCCTGCCCAAGCGCAACGGAAGGATAAACCTGGAGGAACAGTTCCTGCCAAGAGACCTCCAGAGGCTCAGCAAGTACCCCAAGAGCCTCCAGGACCTTAAGTACCTGGAGATCGAGGCCATCTTGGACAGGGATCCCAGGCCCAGCCAATGGATCCACGAGGACCCGGAGGTACACGCGGTCTTTCCCGAGAGCGGAGGACAGGTCGAGAGACACGAGCCGGGCAAAGTGCACTACGAGCGGGAGTACAGGATCTACGGGAAGGACACAGTCGCCTTGATCTTCTACAAGACTTGCTATTTGTGATCGCCGAAATGGCTCTGCACTCATTATCGCGTCGCACCTTGCACGATTTGCAGTTGTTCATTTTTATCACTACGAGATTTATTTTTTCAAATCATTGTCTTACTCGTTTAGTCTTTTTTTTCGGAATTCGAGATGTTGGACCTTTTTTTATCACCGACTGATTTAAATTTTAGTTTATTTCCGCGTACTTAATTAGTTGTAACTAACTACTTAACAAACAAGACTTTTAGGTGACCTTTTTTTTGTTGAATTTTTGAAAATCGATCGAGGACTAGAGTTCAGGACTGTCGGTAGAAAAAAAAAACCGTCCAAAATCTCGCTAGCGCATCAAAAATAAATTATGAATTATCATTTTTCGAACAATACGTTGTGATCTCGAACTATACGCATACAAAAGCCCCGCGAGGCTCTAAATAATCATCAAGGCAGAACTTCCATACATCGTGGCCTTTCCTTGAAACACACGACAATACACAAAATATCGTTTTTGACGATAAACAAGCGAGTTTGCAAACTAATTTGTAAGAGAAAGAAGCTTATTTTAAGGAGCCTTTAGCATAATAAAAGGACATTGCGAAAGTTTCGCCGTCTGTTTGGGCGGTGAAGCTTTGGCAGTGTTATCAGTGAAGACTACCAGGGACCTTTCAAAAGCCTGTATAATTGAAATGTTTTTTTTTTTTCGTTTTTACTTTTCTTTTTATAGAAATTTTTTACCAAAAGATTGAAATTATTTTTTTTGTTTTGTATCAGTGAGACTTATTTTGTTACTCGTATTTAAAGATCTGAAAGGTTATTTTACTTACTTTCTTCTTTTCGATGACCGATGTGATAACTAGTTGGATAGCTTAGCCCCATTGTATTTAAGTAAAAAAATTTTACATCGGATTCTCTGTGAGGTGTGCGATTAATTTTTGAAAAATATCAATCTTTTCTTGCATTTATGAGCAGGCTTCGTTTTGAACAGCCTAACGATAAGAGGCAAACCGACTTAAATTACGACAATATCAACTGTAGATATTATAAAATTCTATATATACATACGAATACATATTATATATATAAATATTGCATATATATTTCATACTTATATAATAGAAATTTAAGTGTACACTGTCTAAGGTATATTGTACATTTATTCGATAAGAAAAATATTCTAAGATTTAAGAAAATACTTTCGACAATACTTGAGTATTGGCCAAAAAAGAAAAAAAAAATTTGACTATAATGAGCTTTACCATTTTTCTTATTTATTTCTCTAAAATTTATATTTTAGACAAAGATAGCGATTTTATAAAATCAAGATTGACTTTGGCCGTGAGAAAAGATGTTAGTAATATTTCAATTGCAAATCTTTCCGATAATAATTACGAAAATGAAAATTAATTTCTTCAATTTTGAACCATGAAGCAATATAATTTAGTGCAATTGGTATAGTTTACTTTATAAGAAATTTGTAATTTTTTTGAAATTTTTTGATAAACCTTTGAATGTTTCAAATTTTTAAATATGTTTTTTAAAGGAAAAACTACTTAAATAGATCTACTTTGAATCAAACGATTTTAAAGAAAAGTGACAAACTGCAGAGTTACTGCATAAGTAGATAAAGATTCAATTATTACTTTTTATTTTAAGATAAAAATTATTAAAAAATATAAGTGAGAGTTTTGTAAATTTTTATTAACTTTTTTTTTCTTTTTTCAATTGAGTGAATGAAAAAGTGGTGGAAAATCAAGCGTAAGTTAACACCAGTATTCATGTTTTGATAAATCAACATTTCGCAATTTAAAATTGTAACAACACTTTCAGATTAAATTTGTAAATTTGAGCAAATATCATATCTTAAAAGTCATATCAAGCGTTGTTTGTAAACAAAATAATTATCAAAATTTCTTTGAATTTTTTCGTTTGATAAGCCATATCATGTTCTTATCCAATTTTTTACAAATACGTAGGTAATAAAATAAATAGATACGAAAAAAATTCAAATTGTAACAACCTATCACCCAATTTCTTGTAAGAATTTTAAAACAAGAGCAAATTCAAAATAAAATAAAGTTATCTACAACTAAACGATGTATCAAAATCCACATATCTTTCTGATTTTATGGATAATTTAGTTATTAGGAATATTTTCTGATCATATTTGAAGTTAACTAATATTTAAGTACAAGAAAAATAGCCCTTTAAAGCCATAACACTTATACTCGAGATAATAATGACAATAAAAGTGGTCAAATAAATATTCAAAAACAATAAACGTAGAAATCTCAAATGAAAAAAAAAATCTCAAATTTTATCAACTTATTAGAAAAAATTTTACTAGTACCTAAATAAACATAAACTTGTGGCGATCGAGTGATGGAATTTTCCGTTCAGGCTCTATTTTGACGCAGGTACGATTCCTGCAGAGCCGAACGAAGGCTCCAACACCCGATGCCTTAATTATACCTGAAATACTTCAGTGTGATGATTCACTAAGTACTTCAGGGCCCTTTTGACCTGCGGTAACGAGCCGGCAGGCCAAGAACAACAGTCTAGTTTTGCTCTGCGAGCTGTTCGCATCGAGCTTGTTCAAATAAATTTTCTAGTCTAAAAATATTAAACTTCGAGTTATTATTTCACCAAAACCCGGCGCACCTAACCCCACAAATTGGTGACCCCGACGTGATTAGTGTTTTGTGTTTGTGGGCATATATTTGTGCGATTTTGTTGGTGAAAAATGGTGAACGAGGACGGAATTGTCAGCGTCAACGAATCCGGCTCTGGGACTACCCAAGTCACGGATGACGCAATCAAGGCTGCCGCAGCAGCTTTGGCTGCTGCAGCCGAAGGGAGTGTAAATGGCATCGGAATGAGCGCACCACCCTTTTGGCCTGAAAATCCGAGGGGGTGGTTCAGGAGGCTTGAAGCGAATTTCAAGTCGTCGCGTGTTACTTCGGAAGCTTCGAAGTTCACGTACCTGGTTAGCGCGCTTGACCAGAAGTACTCGAGCATGATGGACGATGTGCTCGACGACCCGGTGTATGACGGAAAATATACCGATGTGAAAAATAAAATAATTGAGAGGACATCGGATTCGACTGAGACACGGTTAGGCAAACTGCTCGAACCCGTGCAACTGGGCGACTACACTCCTGTGCAGATGCTGCGCAAGATGAAAACGTTGGCCAAAGATCTGCCAGTAACGGACGACTTACTCCGAAATTTCTGGCTAAAACGACTGCCAGTGGACACCCAACGGATCCTGGCGACAATAAAAGAGAAGTCGCTGGAGCAGCTTGCAGAAACGGCGGACTCGATCCATGTAATCGATGCAGCCCGTGGACCGAGGATAGCAGCAGTGGCACACGAACCCGCCAAGATAGCTGCAGTAAGCAAAAGTGATGGCAGCGAGCTGCAGGCGGTATTAAAGAAGTTAGACGAGGTGACTTCGCGTCTCAGTCGTCTTGAGAAACAGCAAAAGTACCGCGGCCGTTCACAATCGCGCGGCAGTTCGCGTGGGCGAAGTCCATCAGCTCCTCGAAACCCAGATCTCTGCTGGTACCACGAAAATTATGCCGAAAAGGCTACCAAGTGTCGTGATCCGTGCAAGTTTAAAAAAAACTAGTTGGGGCGTCTTTAATTGCGGCAATTAAAAACGACCCCAGTGTTCGCCGTTTGTATGTGAAAGACAATTACTCGAAAAAGACCTTTATGGTGGACACAGGTGCCGAGTTGTGTGTTTTTCCGCGAGTGTTGTTCCGTGGCCAACGCGAAAAATCAAAGTGCACGTTATTCGCGGCGAACGGTACGCCGATAAGTACATACGGTAGTGAACTTATAATGCTCGATTTTGGCCTACGACGGCAGTTCACCTGGCGATTTATTATCGCAGACGTTGAACAACCGATTATTGGCTATGATTTTCTCGCTCACTACGGATTACTTGTTGATCCACGCAATAATCGACTGATCGACAACGCGACCGAACTATGTGCTGCAGGACATGCCGTTGGTGACGACTTCCCGACAGTACGCGCGATCCACGGCGACTCACCTTACCATCGACTGCTAGCTGAGTTCCCGGACATCGTTCGCCCTGTAGCTGAGATTGGCCACGATGTAAAACACAACGTAAGGCACTACATCGAAACTACACCCGGACCACCAGTGTTCAGCCGTCCTCGTCGCTTAACCGAAGATCGGCTGAAAATCGTAAAAGCCGAATTTGAAGAAATGGAGCGACTCGGAATAGTGCGACGCGTAAAAAACAGCCAGTGGGCCTCCCCGATACACGTTGTCTTCAAGAAAGATAACGGGATACGCCCGGTCGGAGACTACAGGCACGTTAATAAACGCACTAAACCGAACCGATATCCAATGCGTCACATCGAAGATTTCACGCATAACCTCAGCGGAAAACGTGTTTTCTCGAAGATCGATTTAGTCCGAGCTTATCATCAAATCCCCGTCGCCGAGGAGGATATTCACAAGACAACAGTGACTACGCCGTTCGGACTCTTCGAGTTTTTGCGCACTCCGTTTGGTTTACGGGGCGCGGGTCAAACCTTTCAGGCATTCAGCGATGAAATAACTGAAGGTCTTGACTTTGTATTCCCTTATACGGATGATTATCTAGTCGCGAGTGAAAACGCGGAGCAACATTTGCAACATTTAAGGCTCCTGTTCGAAAGATTGAGCAAATACGGTGTGGTGATAAATCCCGCGAAGTGTGTGTTTGGTCAACCGGAAGTGGAGTACCTCGGCTACAAGGTCAACGCCGAGGGAATACGCCCGCTCGAGGAGCGTGTAGAGGCGATCAAAAAGATCCCCCTTCCGGCGACCGCGAAAGACCTGCGCAGTTTCAACGGTGCGATAAATTTTTATCGCAGATTCATCCCTCGTGCCGCTCATCTGCAACAACCGCTCAACGATCTTTTGAAAGGTAAAAAGAAGGGCAGCACGCCTATCGAGTGGACTGACGAAGACAAAAATGCATTCGAGGAAATAAAGAACGCACTCTCGAGCGCCACGCTGCTGGTTCACCCTGTCCCGGGCGCGTTACTTTCAATCACCGTCGATGCTTCGGATTTCGCTGTTGGTGGAACGTTGCAACAGTTTGTCAACAAAATTTGGCAACCATTGGCATTCTTCAACAAGGCGCTAAATCCAGCACAGCGTAAGTACAGTGCATACGATCGCGAATTGTACGGTGCATACGCAGCAGTAAAAAAGTTCAGGTGGGCCGTCGAGGGCAGATATTTTATTATCTTCACCGATCATGCCGCTTTAACTTACGCATTCGAGCAAGGCCTGGACAAAAGCACACCACGAGCAACCCGACACCTGGATTATATCGGACAATTTACGACCGATATTAGGCACATTGCAGGCAAAGACAATGTCGTCGCCGACCTCCTGTCGAGAATCGGTGAGGTAAGTTTGACAGTAAACACCGAAGAAATTGCAGCTGCACAGTCTAATGATGAAGAATTAGTGCAGATGCTGAATAACAACGACCACTCCCTGCAATTGAAGATGGTTCGATTGCCCGAGACGCAATTAGGCATCTATTGTGATGTTTCGACGAAAAACATCCGACCTTTTGTGCCAAAATCTCTTCGACGGAGAGTATTCAATAATCTTCATAATTTATCTCATCCAGGTGTACGAGCTACTCAGAAACTCATTACGCAAAGGTTCATTTGGCCGTCCATTGTGAAAGATTGTAAATCTTGGGCCAGAACTTGTTTACCGTGTCAGCGAGCAAAGACTTCAAGGCACGTACACTCTCCTCTTGGTGAATTTGAAGGTGTCAGCGAAAGATTTCTTCACGTTCACTGCGACTTGGTCGGACCGCTGGAACCGTCACGAGATTTCCGGTACATCCTGACCTGCATCGACCGATACACAAGATGGATTGAGGCCACACCACTGGTCGACATGACTGCTGAGACTGTGGCGAGAGCACTCTTGGACTGGATCTCGCGATTTGGTGTTCCACTCAAGGTCACGACGGACCAAGGACGCCAGTTCGAATCGGACCTGTTCAACGAGCTCAGAAAACTTCTTGGCATCACTCATCTCCGTACAACATCTTTTCACGCTCAAGCAAATGGTATGGTTGAGCGAGTTCATCGGCAATTAAAAGCATCAATAAAATGCCACGAGACAGTATCTTGGAGCGACGTACTTCCTATCGTACTGTTGGGCATGCGAACTGCTTTTAAAGAAGATCTGAAGTCAACACCTGCTGAACTCACGTACGGAGAATCAATTCGCTTGCCTGGAGAATTTTTCGCACCAAGTGCAACGCAAATTCACACAGATTTCGTGGCAAGACTTCGCAAAACCATCGAGAATTTAAAGCCTGTGGCAGCGACTCGCCACGGTACAACAAAGCCATTCGTTTTCAAAGATTTGGCAACATGTTCGCATGTGTTTTTACGAAACGACACTGTAAAAAGACCGCTGCAAAACCCGTATGACGGCCCTTTCGAAGTAATCGAAAGAAACGACAAAACTTTCGTTATTTTGAAAAGTGGCAAGAATACAAGAGTCACGATCGATAGACTCAAGCCTGCTTTTGTATTAAACGACACCGATGAGCAACTATCACAGGCAAACAACAATAACAACAACGAAAACAGCAGCGAGGACAACTGTCCACCAGTTAGCACTACTCCAAACAACGATGAAAATGACAACGCACGCGAGCTGACCGGCACAGCTGAAGAATCGCGGTTCAAAACGCGATCTGGCAGGCGAGTACGCTTTGCCGATCGTCTTCAGGCTGGTTTTTCATAGTGTAGTGCAGTGTTGTGATTTTTTTTAAATAAAAGTTTCAGTGACATATTGAATGCAAAATTGTATTTTGTGAAATTGTATGTTTTGAAACAACGAATGAATCGACTACCGAATATCTTCGATAAAATGTGTATGATTATTTTTTTACAAATTTTCTTTCTCAAATTTTCTTAAGCAAACGACCGAATGTCATTGAAAAATTTTTTTAATATGTAATTTGTTATAATTAATATCAATTAAATTATCATGTACTATTTTTTTTAATACTCCAATTTGTAATTATGTCATATAATTTTTTTACTTTAACGTTATCACTGGTAAGGGAGTATGTGGCGATCGAGTGATGGAATTTTCCGTTCAGGCTCTATTTTGACGCAGGTACGATTCCTGCAGAGCCGAACGAAGGCTCCAACACCCGATGCCTTAATTATACCTGAAATACTTCAGTGTGATGATTCACTAAGTACTTCAGGGCCCTTTTGACCTGCGGTAACGAGCCGGCAGGCCAAGAACAACAGTCTAGTTTTGCTCTGCGAGCTGTTCGCATCGAGCTTGTTCAAATAAATTTTCTAGTCTAAAAATATTAAACTTCGAGTTATTATTTCACCAAAACCCGGCGCACCTAACCCCACAAACTCTTGTATTTAAAGTCGTTATTATGAATTTATCCGAATTGTTTAGGCGCAGCCAGCGTCGTGAAATCAATTAACTTTATATACAAAACAAAATTGACGGGGCACGCGAAAAATAAAGAATTACTCATTCCAATCTCGTACCGCGACGAAGCGTCTAATCACGGCCCGAGGCTGCACAATAAGAGAGTGCGACGCGGAATTCCTTTGCCTGCACCACCTTCGAATATATACATACACAATTAAAAAAAAAAAAGTTTCTTTTTCTGAATAAAAAATAAAAGGGTTTCTTAGAAATAAACGAATACTCTGCACTGTGCACTTTTGCGAATTGAAGTTTTTCCATGTTTAATGGTAGTGAGACCGCGGTAATGAAAGACAGGCGCGAAAGCGTATGTAAATTACATATGGTTGGTTGATATTTAAAATACTATGCGATTTTGAATCTCAGTTTGATTATTCTAAGCTTCAATAACAAAATACAATTACTCTCAAACATTTGTCTTCTTCCGATCTTCTCAAATTTTCAATGCTTTGTAAATAAATGACTTCTGTAAGCGAGTAATTCGAAAAGAGAAAAAACAAGCCAAAGTTGGTGAGCGTGACTCTTCTTCTTCTTCTTCTTCTCAAACCTTTTTTTCTTCTTCTTTTTCAAACTCCCGTTTTCCGAGTTGAGAAAGCGAGCCTTTCGCGAGCGCGCGCATATAATAATATATGAACGAAGTCGTTTGTACTTGTCGGAAGCGGAAAACGGGGGCTAGATTTTCACACACAGTCGCCGAAGCTTCCTCAATAGTTTAGAAAACTTTTTCTCCTCTACTCTCTTCGCTTTAGTACAGTTCAGCTGCGCTAGTAAAAGTTTTAATAATACAAGAGATAATAATAATAATAAAAAAACACTCACTTTGGCTTTTGTTTAAGTTTCAGGGTTGCTACTTGACTGCATATTTAAGGAGTGTAATAAAATTAATGTTAAAATAGCCATAAAAAAATAGCAAGGTAATGAATAAATTATGCGACTTGTAGGACTTTTTTCGTAGCGAGTATAACGGATTTTAAAATACGAGTGGCAATCCTGTCGCCTATTATAGACTAAAGCAAAAAGACTTTGAAAAATTCGTCTTCAAACGACTTTATATTATAATATTAAAACTCTGTACTCATTACTAATATATTTAAAAACGTACAATAAGATAGTTTATCATCGACTTACGATTCCAGCCGGAGCGTGCGGTAATTACGAATAAATTAAAAAAATTAATTAAATAAATTATAAATATAACTAAATAAACGATAATAATTAAACTTTGCGACAATAAAACGAAATGTGCAAAAAAATAATTATGACACTACGTGAGAATGTACGGAACGAGTGCGTATGTAATGCGAGAGAGAAATGTTAAATTTTCAAAAAATTATTGTAAGATATGAGGAAAAAGAAAAGATAACTTGAACCTAACTGAAATTTAAAAGTTTGAAGACCTTTTGATAAGGTCGTGCGCCATTCAGCTTTGCTTGCTAGATTTAATATTTTTGTAATGACGCCTTAGACGTATATAGCTTATTTATACCTTTGTAGAATTTAAACGCTGCTCTTGCATAGATAAACACACATGACTTATGATGAGTTAAAAGAAAAATGAAAAGAAATGGTGAACTAGAAAATTATTCCACTTATGAGGTGAAAGCACGGAAAGATCGTAGCTTGTAAAATGACAATAAAAAAAAATGAGGAACCTAATAACTGAATGCATGTATACATAAAGGACAATTCTACAAAATTCTACAAGCTTCTTCATTTTGTTAACTACACAAATGATGATGTAGAAAAACAAATTTTTTTTGTTTTATTTTAAAATTTTAGTATTTCAATTAATTCTTGCCATGTTTTCTCTTTTAGTTTTAGAATGAAACTTTTTTTTTTTAATAGCACTTTCAGTTAAATGATATATACTTAATTTGAAGATTTATTTCTTCAAACTTTTGGTGCTTCTTATTTTTGAGATTGAAAATAAAAAAATGTACAGAAATGTAAATTTTCAGGAATGAATCATAGGAAAATCTTGCCTTCTGACTGGCAAGCACATTAGAGTCTGTATTTTATGTTAAAATGTATGTACTTAATTCCTACTTATGACAATATCATTGAATACCCGCCTTTGTACCTTGGTAGAGAAAGTATAATGAATCAATAAAAGCCATACATGATTGCTAGGAAAAAAAAAAAACAGTCGGCAGAACCAAAATGTTGCGTGTTTGTATAGGATAATAAATATTAGAATATACATTACTGCTAAATAGAATAAAAATCTTTCTTTTCATTTACCAACCCTACCTAATAAATTCCATGACTTACTTAGATAGCAAAAATAGTGAAAGTATCATGAATGCCATAAATTTTTGGTAAGAACTGTAAATTTTGTTTTTTTACCAATAAAAAAAAACATTAAATGCAAGTTTTATTTAAAATTAATTTATCCAAACGAAGCACTGATCTACTTACCTAGTTGAGGAACTGACATGTAAGTATCACAGTCCACAATGAATGAGTCTGCTCTATTAGCTCCCAATCCTAATACCCTTTTGGTCAACATTTCAATTGTTTGAATCCCTGTTTTGTTGTCGGACATTGGGTACTGATACAACCTGAAGCCAACAGTTGGTTTACATTAAGAGATATTAATTAAATTATTAATTAACAATATATTAGAAAAAAAATAAAACTTTTTTATTAATAAGTTTAAATTCCATGTTACTGTAAAATTTTAAGTAAAAATTTGTGTGCAAACAGTTAATTAATACAAAATAAAACAAAATTAAATTAACTATTTAAAGTTTAATTTAAATTTAAACACTGTGATTGCTCTTCAAAAAAATTAAACTGCTTAACCAAAAAAAAAAAAAAACAAAAATATAGTGCTGTTTTTAAGGAAGAAGGCTGATTTTGACAACTTACACTGTAACACCCATTTTTATGGAGCACCCTAGAACTAAAAAATCACAAGAAATAAACTAATTTACTTTAAATTCAACAAAACACAATTGTTTATCCCGTTTCACTACAAAACACGCCGGCAACTCAACACAACTGAACAGCTGATCGAGCTCTAACTTAAAGGAGTCAGTGCTGCCATCTATTGTGCAAAAATAATTCCTATTTCCTACTGTCGATAAACCAAAAATTCATTACTTTCAGTCGATAAGGAAGTAAACAATTCGAAAAATTTTTAAATAAAAACCCTGTAAGCTAGCTTTGTATAATAAATTAAAAAACAATTCAACATTTATTCAGTCTTAAAATTAAATTTTTCGAAAAAAACGTACATTTTTTCAGTTTACTAAGCAGATGCCGCCACCTTACGCGAATAAGTCGTCCGCGAGTTTCTCGTAGAGTGTCAGTGTACCCGTTCCCCTCCCGAATAATCTCGCGTGAATCCGCGGCGGTGTCTCCACACAGGAGCTAAAGTTGTCTCATTTCCAGCAAACAACATCCGTAATGTTGTTTTAGCAGGCCTAAAATATCGTGCGAGACCTCGCGGATTTAAGAAAATCGCTCGCCCCGCGAACGCAGCAAGTGAGTTTTTTAAGTGTGCAAGGTAAAAAGTTCCAATCGCTGGAGCAGCAGAGGCCAGCGTCACCCGGCGGCGATCAACATCCACGCGTTTCGGAGCAGGAGCAGCTGCATCAGTGGAATAAGGTGAGTCACTGTGACGAGAGGATAACGGGCAGAGAGACTTTCTTTTTTCGGTTATTTAATCTCTCCCAGATAAATCGTGGACCCTTTTTTTAAAGGCGTGGGAGTAACGACACGTAAACTAACCTACAAGGCCTTTTGTTTGGTGTATTTTTTACTCGGAGCTCGAGCTCTTGCTTCGCTGTAGCTTCTTGAATTTAATTTATTTACTTACTCATCCCATTTAATTTTTTACCACCTCTACAGACGTCACGCGAGAGTCATTCATTAACGAAGGATAAAAAATATCCCGTTACTCGCGAAGGTCACGCATGCATAATATTTAGGTTTATCATATGATTGTAAAAAAAGGGACGCAAAAAACCTTGCATTGTGTGTATACAACACGCATGCATCAGACTGCAGGAGAAAATAAGTTGCTGCTCTCTCTTTGCCCACCGTTGTTGCTGCTGCACCTCGCTCCATATTCGGGCACTCGCGGGTGCCCTTTAACAATATTTCCATCCCGAGCGGTGTTTTAACTACCGCGAGTGGAATAGTTAACTTTTTTTTCATCCTCGGAGTTGTATCGTTAATTCACGGGCCGCTGTGTTTGTGGGTTGAGTCTCTCCTTTTTTTTTGTCAGGAGAGAGTTTTTGTAGGTTTAAGAACTAGGTAGAGACGATAGAAGATTACGAAAATTTTGAATGGTGGGGATGAGGTATGTTGACTAATTCAAAATTCCCCGACTCACACATGAGCGATGTTAAATTACTTACCTTTTATCGAATGAAGTGCTGAATTCTTTTCGGGTCTCTGATTTAAATCGAATTATTCTATTAAGATTAACGTATAGTCGTACTTGTTTTCATTTAAAAACTTTTCCCAATATGCAACTAAAGATGTATAGTTTTTCTAGACGCAGTAGTTACATAAAATGCCAAAATAGTGAAAAATTCAATTTTTGAATAATTTTTACTCAAATGTCACCTTAAAAGTCTTTTTTTAAATTTGGTAATTAAAAAGATTTTTTCCAAATCCAAAATATAATTCTATCAAACAAGTTTATAACTTTCAAAACTTCTTTAAAGAGATATAATGTTAGCGATGTACGTGGAATGTTTTTATCGGAAAAAGCAGGTTTGACGTTTTAGTAGTTCATTAGGATCAGGAAGAGTCAAGTCCTTGCAGATGAAGAAAATGCACTAGTGAAAAATAAAAAAAATGTATCGTTCATACTCAGTGCAAACATTAGTGCCCATTAGTGCAAACATCTTAAAACTCAGTCCCGATCGAATAGAGTTGCAGGCACCGAATCACCCTAATCGAGACTTCCATCATCGAATCGTACCCGCGAAAGAATAATTAGAGGGTGGTGAAGCTTATCCTTTTAATCTACTTTGTGCTCGGCGGTGGTCAATTTGCAAAGGCACGAACCACGTAGCGACAACCGGTTGTGTCCCTGACGTAATCGAGCGCGCTCGCAGGTACAAAAGCCACGCGCGATCACGCTTAAATCAGGAGTTTCCAAGTGCAGGGGACCCGAAAATTTGGCTTTCACGGCCGAGAAAGCAAACCCACCACCCGCAATCCGGTCATCCCGACTTTTTTTTTTATCGAACGTCACGCTTTCACGACACGGATGCGTTTACAAAAATATGTCCCGAAAAAAAGCTTGTGGTCTGGGTTTCAATTATTTATCATCCGGGAAAAAAACCGCCAGTTGTTGTTCTTAAATGCTAAAGAATTTCGAATTATTGGCTACCTACTGCGAATTAAAAAATAAATGAAGCATTTAAATTCTACGTAGTTCATAGAAAAATGAGATTTCATAAGAAGTGGTTGTGTATATTATTCATGTAGATTTGCTATAAATTGCATTTTGTGGTTAAATGTTTGTTTATTTTTTTGTTAGTAACTTAAACAAATTTTATTCTTTTAGTTTATTTTTTAGAATCAGCAAGCATTACAAAATTTTTAACTTAACATAAAAAATAATTTTGTCTTAGTTGTGAGAACTGTACAGAAAAAACTATAATTTATTTGTTCATTACTCTAATAATTAAATATAACTGATTTTATGGGTGAATACAAGTTGGGAACAAAACAACTGATAACAGTTCCATAACAACTACAAGTTGGGAACACCCTTTTTTCAAGTGATTATACAAGTTGGGAACACCCCATATTCCAATGAATATACAAGTTGGGAACATACAAAATTCTTGTGGTGCTTCTACAATTTGGGAACAAATTATTTTATAATCCTCATTTTTTTTTTTATATGATAAATAATATTGAAATTTAAATTAAATCCAATAACCCTCATAGTTTTTTATTTGATATGATAAATAATATTGAAATTAAAAATACAAATTTTTTATAAATATTCAAAATAAAACCCATATGAAATTAAACAAAAACAAATTTTTTATAAATACAAAATAAAACCAATAACCCTCCTAGTGTTTTATTTGATTTCAAAATTAACCCTCAAATTTTTTTTCGATATGATAAATAATATTGAAATTAAAAATAAAACCAATATCCCTCCTAGTTTTTTATTTGATATGATAAATAATATTGAAATTCAAAATAAAACCAAGAACCCATACCAAATAACCCAAAAACTAATTTTTTATAAATATTCAAAATAAAACCAATAACCCTCCTAGTTTTTTTATTTGATATGATAAATAATATTGAAATTCAAAATAAAACCAATAACCCATACCAAATAATCCAAAAACAAATTCTTTATTAATACAAAATAAAACCAATAACCCATACCAAATAATCCAAAAACAAATTCTTTATTAATACAAAATAAAACCAATAACCCTCCTAGTGTTTTATTTGATATGAAAAATAATCCTCAAATTTTTTTTCGATATGATAACTAATATTGAAATTCAAAATAAAACCAATAACCCATACCAAATAATCCAAAAACAAATTCTTTATTAATACAAAATAAAACCAATAACCCATACCAAATAATCCAAAAACAAATTCTTTATTAATACAAAATAAAACCAATAACCCTCCTAGTTTTTTATTTGATATGAAAAATAACCCTCAAATTTGATAAATAATATTGAAGTTCAAAATAAAACCAATAACCCATACCAAATAATCCAAAAACAAATTCTTTATTAATACAAAATAAAACCAATAACCCTCCTAGTGTTTTATTTGATATGAAAAATAACCCTCAAATTTTTTTTCGATATGATAACTAATATTGAAATTCAAAATAAAACCAATAACCCTCCTAGTATAACCCTCCTAGTTTTTTTATTTGATATGATAAATAATATTGAAATTCAAAATAAAACCAATAACCCATACCAAATAATCCAAAAACAAATTCTTTATTAATACAAAATAAAACTAATAACCCTCCTAGTGTTTTATTTGATATGAAAAATAACCCTCAAATTTTTTTTTCGATATGATAACTAATATTGAAATTCAAAATAAAACCAATAACCCTCCTAGTTTTTTATTTGATATGATAAATAATATTGAAATTAAAAATAAAACCAATAACCCTTCTAGTTTTTTATCTGATATGATAAATAATATTGAAATTAAAAATAAAACCAATAACCCTTCTAGTTTTTTATTTGATATGATAAATAATATTGAAATTAAAAATAAAACCAAGAACCCATACCAAATAACCCAAAAACAAATTTTTTATAAATATATATAAAATTTTTAAATGTAAGACCAACTAAGAAACCAAAAAAATCCTTTAAAATTTCCCTTATAACATGGAAAATAAAATAATAAATCATAATTTTTGATTAATGTTCATAAATTTATTTGTACATATGAGTATAACTAAATGTAAATAATTAATTATCATAAATGAATTCATTTTATAAAAATAATAAGCGTAAAAGTATTCTTATAATAAACGTTAAAATAACAGAAGTGACTAATGATAATTGTTAGTACAAGCGGACGACGAATATAGTGATGTATGTTCAGTCGACTGTTCGTGCATCACAATAGATTTATTTTAAAAGTTTTCGAAATCATTTTAAAATTGTTTTTTAAATTAAGTTTTAAAGTTATGTTTTTCATCACATTAATTTTCATTAAAAACCATTCATAAATAATAAATATAAAATAACTATAATAATATATATTTATATATAATTAATATAACTATTTTAATTATTTCAAATATAAAAATCGTATAAAATTTTTAATTCGCATAATAATTTTGATATAATGAAATATGGTTGCTCTTTACTTTTTGAAGCACTAGAAATAAGGATGTTCCCAACTTGTAGAAGCACAAGAATATAGGGTGTTCCCAACTTGTAGATGCACGAGAAAAAAGGGTGTTCCCAACTTGTAGAAGTATCAGAAATTATCTTGTTCCCAACTTGTAGTTTTTTTTTATTGCTGTTCCCAACTTGTAAACTCCCGATTTTATACGATTTAATGTCAAGATAAATTTTAACTTACACACTCGATTCCGAGAATAATTACTCCTGTGAATAATTACAAAACTGCATGATGCATATAGAGTGGCTATCACATCGCTCACTTCAATAACAGAACTTCAAGCGTAAGATAATCTGACAATATTTCAACAACAATACTTGTCTTAAAATTATTTTTATAAAAAGAAAATCTTTGCAAATATTTTCTTCAAACTCTGAAGTAATTACAAAAACAGTTGTGTTTCGTTCACTCTAATGGCAAATTTTCTAAATTTAGGTTTTCTGATAAAATTCTAATAACAATGCTTGGTAAATAATTATGAAATATACAATTCAATCTGGAATAAACTTCTTCAAATTCAACTCTGAAAATCACAGCTGTGTTCCAAATTTCTTGCAAGTTACTCTTGTAGTAAAAAATTTTTTCTAAATATTCTACAAACCTTGATGCAAGTACACTATTTTTTGTTAAATTAGCTAATTTTTTACTGCCGTTTTTCATATTTATTACAGAGAAAAACGAATAAGGAGCATGAAATTCTGTGCTTGCCATTTGAGAAAGTTCGTTCATACATTTTTTAAAGATCTCATTAACCTTTGGATATTCAATTACATCTGCATTCTGTTTGGAGATGTAACGATTTTGAAAACTCAGTTTTGCGAATTCTTTAACTAGAATAACAATGATTTTTTCAGAGAATCCTGCGTACTCTCCAATGTAAGAAAATAATGCTTCAAACGGAGTTTCACCATCTCCGCATACAACGTTGAGATCAGCACCTTTTCGAACCAATAGACTAGTTGCTTCTTCATTATCCTCCATGGTGGCGTAATGCAATGCCGTATACAAAGATTCGCTTCTAGCATTGACATTAGCTCCATTCGATAAAAGTAAATCTATTGTATCCACCATGTTATATTGAGCAGCAGCACACATTAATTCATCTCCAGTGTCGGTAGCTCCTTTTTTAATGAGAAAATTTGCCAACTCCTGGTGATTTATGCTGATGCTTTGCTCCAGAGGTGAATGTCCAGCGTGGTTCGTCTCGTCTATCGGTAGTCCGGCGTTCAAAAGAGCTTCGATAACTCCTACAGCATCACTAGTGGTACTTTTGATGTAAGAAATAAAAATATTCAACAGATTGTTCTTCTTGTAAAAGCTGCGATATTTAGTATCTAGTCCGAACTTTAGAAGAAGTTCCAGTATTTCTTTACGATCGCCAATTTTTCTATTCTTGAATAAATATTCTGCTGTTGAAAATCTCTTCCAATATCGACCTTCAAGTTTGGCGCCTTTTTCCAACATAAATTTAATGCACTCCACACTGCCTTTTTCTAGAGCAACGTGCAGAGGATTTTTTTCAAAATATTCATAATCTTTACTCTGATAAATGTCGTCTCCGTCACTGGATTCAAAGTCCTCGAAAGTGTAACGGTTCCGATTCTTCTCATCTGCAAAACGCTTCAATAAGTTAGGATGTGTGGCAATAGTTCTTTCAACACTAACAATGTCGTCTTCATAAATTGCTTGATTCAAAATTGACAACAAGTATATAGACATATTAATTTAAAAAGGCTATTTATGCAGGTGGAAATTTTGGAAACGAGTTTTGTTTAATTACGTTTAGCAAGTATTAAAAACACTTTTAATTTTTACAAACTTCACTATAAAGTACTCAAATCACAGAACCTTCTTTGCAGTTATAGCAAACTTCAATAATTGATATTGACAAGATGCCATGTGGGCGTGTAGCTACTAAATTATATACTTGTATGTTATAAATGAAAACAAGCCTTGTTTGGTTAAAATTAGCTCGTTCACCGATGTAAATTTACCAGTGATCGTAAATTTATATCACTGAGCAATGTTATTTTCCTAAAATCTGCAAATTTACACCACTCAATGATGTTCCGATATCCTACATAGGTCACAGTTTTGGAGGTTCAGGTTCAGTGTTAATTTACAAATTCTATATAAATTTACTGCGTGGGTTATGAGTAAGCTCACCACAGTGAATTTCTGTATTGGTTTTCTCCGTAATAATTTTACTAATTATTTTTTTACAGTGTATGGAAATTGGAAAAATGGAAAATCGCTGATCTGAGCACGCGCGTGCGCAGCCAAAAAATATTCCCGTGAAAAAATCTTTTTTTCAATAAAAATTTTGAATGAATATTTATTGAAATGTAATTATTAGCTATAATTCTCAGATTTAAAAAAAAAATGTACCTATTTCTCCTTAAGTCTATGGTGATTCTCATTCGAGATAATTTTTAAAAAAAAATTTAAGTTTTTAATTTTGATATATCTAATAATACAAAAAATTACGCATTTGTTCATAAACATTAATGAACGCAAATTGTTTTTTGATTGTTTCAAAATCAATAACGATGAATAATAAATTATAAAAATAAATAATTTAAGTCTTTAAAAGCGATAAAAATTATTCTTTATCGACTAGCAGGTTTTGAAGTTAGCAGCACTCATGAATAAACATTAAAAAATTTCTCTTCATAAATTGTAAAAAAAAAAAAAAAAAAAAAAACAGTTTGTTTTGGATATTCTTAAAGACCGGCTACAAATCATTCGATGTTTTACTCCGACGCACAACAAAAGTGAAGTTTTTTAAATTAACGTGGCACGAACCTAGCACGGTTCTCCAGCTCGTTTAAAGATCAAAAGAAGAGTGTGGCTTGCAAATTCGCCGTATCGGAAGCAGAATAAGAATGATCCCAGACCGCCCGACACAATGCACGTGATGCAGCCAATGGGGCGTGAAACTGACCGGAAGCGCGTGCCTCAAATGCCGGATGGGATACTGCACACAAGCCTTTTCTCATTTTCTTCTTTTTTTTTTTTTTTTCTGTTTCCGTCGAACTTCGGTGAGACACGTTGACGCCTTGTGAAAATTAAAGACACGTGATGCGTGCAGTAGACGAGATGTATACACTCTTTAAACTCTCCTTCCACAAATTTCAAGAGGATGTAGCAGATGTGCGCAATTCCGACCCTTCTTTTCTCTCGTTTTTTTTAAAAGTCTCAAGTGCTACTGTGCTACCGGTGCTTTGAAAATTATATGTTTCAAAGATCAAAAAGGAATGATTTGAATCGATCCAAGAATTATCAAGTTTTTCTTAATTGAAGTGTGTACGTTGTAAGGTGAATTTTAAAAGACTTTTTGTTTCGTTTTTCGAGCTAGACTCAATTAAAAAAAAAAAAATGTTTTTTTTTTGTTCTATTAAAATAACTAAATTTTAATAATGTATGATGTAACCTTGTATTTTTACTTTAAAGATTGATAAATAAGACAAAATTTTTCTTTGTCATTGTAAAACTTTCACAGTTCGAAGGATTTCCTTCACTTTAAAGAAACAAACTAACTCTCTGTTTCAAAAAACATCCTCGGCTGTTGAGGGTTTCATAAAAACAAATTAAAAAATGACTGAGTCACGATACATGCACTATTAATAGCGATCGATTATCAAACGCACGTTCTCGATTTTTAAATATCCGTAAGTGAGACTGCTGCACCGCCTCTAAAAATGTCTATTTTTCACGTGATAATGACGCAGCATGAAATAATAAAAAAATGACTTATGAGACGCCATAAAGATTCCCAGACGTTCCCTTAATGTCGTTCTAATTGCCAGAGTCATTCGATTCGTAATCGATGAAAAATTCTTTCAAAATATATTGCAAGGCATCAATTTTTTTATTTCATTTTATTTTTTCTTGATTTTTGCTATTCGTATAAAAACTGAAGAAGTTTTTGCCAGATTATACTCTGTGTTTTCGTATTATTTACCCAGCATTGCTATTGAAAAATTATCGGAAAATCTTACATTAGAAGATCTACCAGCTGTGCAATGAACAATGCTTTTAATAATTTATTATTTAATAATTCTGATTTTAGCTGTGCTCCTTCTAACTTTAATAAGTTTTAATGTGTATGTATATTCAAAAATGAATAGTCTACAACTTTTTGTGTTAATAATGTTTTTACATACTCACAAATAAACAATAGATTACCTAATTTTTAAGAATATTAAGAAAAAATATATATTGTCAACCTTTAATTACTAAAAAATAAATTGAAAGTGACCATTTTCAAAATTTTATTTAGTTATTTTTGTTTCAAAATAAATTTCTCTTCTTTTCTATTTAATCTGCCAGTGAATTATAACTGCCCAAAATCACGAATATTGTAATAATAATATAAAACTTGCACTCAAATTAAGTAGTATACAAAACGTCAAACTCTACATTAAATGTTTACTCAAAAATTATGAACATTAAATTATGAGTTTAATTTAACAGTTATAGTTAAAATTACTTCCCGTAACGCTAATTCCGTGCGTAATAGCGCATCAATAGGGTCATCAAAAGGTCGTTAATCATAAACCCATTAGAAAAGTACAATGCCGGCCGCTCCGAGCTGGGTAATAATCTAATTCAAAACTTTACACGCGACCGTACTCAATTATAACACCACAATGATTTCCCGCAGGCTTCATAATCCGAGTATTCGCGCAATGGATAATCGATACAACCACGTAACAAAACTACACTCCCCCTTTTTTTTTTTTTTTTTTCTTTTTTTCTTTTCAATTTTCAAAAACATGATGTACCAGAAAATTTCTTACATATAACTCGATTTCTCACCCCCACCAAACTACTCTATGAATAATGCAACTCTCACACGACTCGGACTCTCTGGTGCACCAAAAGAGAAATGCAAAAAATTTACTCCCCCCCCCCCCCATCCCTCCTGGCGGGCTCGGAAAATCGATTTTCCTTTCTCAAAGTGCACACGGAGGCTTCCTTTTCGAATAAATATTCTCGGCTCGCTTGCGTGCTCGTACTTTTGATTGGCCCTAATGAAAAAACACTTTTTACACCCACACTCAAAAGTCGATAAACCACAAGATTTTTTTTTTTTTTAATTCACAGATCAACCTAAATTTAAATAAGTTCAACTGCAAGAATTTTATCCAAACTTTGGATAAATTAACGCAGTAGCTAAAAAACTCGGAGAGAAAATAAAAAGAAGATGGATTAAATTCTTAACTTTATAAACTTTTAATTTAAGCTGGATTCTTCTGCATCACAATTTTCGCGACTTTAATGAGAAATGGAAAAAGCGTGCTAGCGAGCTTTTTGCTAATGAATATAAGCCCGGACGATTCTAATTATGGAAAATACACCTGCAAAGTTTAACCATCAATCTGCATGAATCTCGTTTTATCGCGTTTACAGCTGCCTAAACGTTGAATCGATATTCATACCATCATTCACCCAAACTACCGCGATACAACAAAAACAAAGAGAGAGAGAAAAAAAAAACGCCCAAAGAAAGAGAAAATCCTCGCGCGTCAATGGAAAAAGTTAAACTCGACCACCGCGGGCGGCCCGGAGGCGAATAAAATTCAGGGAGCCAACTCTGCGGGTTCGCGAAAACTTTTCCGAACTTCGTTTCGAATCGAGATTATCGCGGTCCGATATCCATTTTCCCGAGCTGTAAATAGATGAAATCCATTCGGGAAAAGTAAACTCGTTATTTCTCGGGTGAATTAAGGTCGGAGGTTAATTATTCAAGTGGGCTTGATAGAAATAGCATTGAACAATGATTCCTCCTCGACAAACGGCATGAAATTTAAAGACGCTCTAATACAAAGCTATGGTTCACAATCAAACTTTATATCTTCCGGAAAATATAAAAATTTTCCGTAATTTTCTTAATAAACCGAAGTAACTTAGACGTCATAAAAATCAGGACATCTGTTGGAAGCCTTTAATTTTTCAGCAAATACAAATATTTTTTTCCTCAAAGCTCACCGGATAAGTACAAGTAAACACAAAGCGAATGCACCACCAGATGCTGCTGCTGTGCGTGTGTGTGCCATTTAATGACCGTCATTTACCAGCTGGAACTGCTTTACATGCGAGCTGTGTATATTCCTGCTGGGAGTAAACAAAAAGTAAAGCCCGAGGAGAGCGTCAAGAACACGTACTTTTTAATGGCGTACCGGGACTTTTTTTTTATTTATTATCATTGCGTAAATATTTACGGGAAAAAAAAAAATCGCGACTTTTTAAAGTTGTACGTATGTGTTTCAGCTTATCGCGGAGGTTTAAAAATAGAAAGATGAAATTTTGAATTTTCGCCGGAGAGCTTTTTTGCTCGAGTGCGCGAGTTTTAAGCCGAGCATTCGGGTGTTTATTTTTTGACTCGGTGCGATTTCCGCCAATGTTTTATAATGCTGAAAATAAATATTGTCGAGGTATAATGTTTATTTCGATGAATTTGAGGGAGTGAGATTTCGAAATTGGTTTATTCAACATTTTACGTTACACTTTTAGAACCGGCCAGGAAGTCGTTAAATTATCGACGGTTCGGATATTAAAAAAAATCCCTTCGGCTTCGGATTTCAATAATTGACTTCTCGAAAAGTTAACTCTTATTTTCGAACCTGAAAAAGTATTTTCTCACACACAAAATTTGAAAGCTCGCAACGTAAACAATTTGTTCATTTGGACGATTAGTCTCAGGGTAATTTTCACTTCACGGTTAACCAAGTACGTCCAGATTCAAAAAGAAAACTTTCGAGCCCACGCAGTGTGAATTTCCAGTCGAGTCAGTTTTTCGGTTAAACTTGTGCGCGCGGGTCTAAACGCCCAAAGTACCTCATCCGTGTGATCTCGTTTTCATTAAATTCAGCCCCCGCTGCCTGCGCCCGTCCACGAGTACGTAATTTCATCTCTGTTCATCCTTTGAATTTTCTTTGTACCGAATTTTCTGAATAATTATCGTTATTATTTTAATCGCGAAATAGAAAAAATTGAAACAAATGAATTGGCGCGGTGAACGATGCTTTGTTTCGTCGTCTAAAAGGTTTCAATAGGCCGTGCATCCGGCTCTACGAACTTTGAAAAAATGCTTCCGGTTGACACCTTCCCCACTTAATGTTAAAATACATCCTGTGGCAGCTTTTTTACCAAACGGATGAAAAACTAATTGCTTGGCTCTTTTACAGAAAAAAAGAATTTCTAAACTGGCTCACTTTGCAACCTGGGCCATTCGTTATAATCAAGCGGGATAATTTATGGTTTATTTAGGAGTACTTTAGTTTTATGAACCCCGTAAAAAGTTTAGAAACAAAAAATTTCGACAATTACTCTAATCCAGCCCAGAAAATTTTTTAATTTCGAAGAGTTACAAGTCGCGAAATGATGAAAAAAGCTTATTAGCCCTCACCGAATTCGTTAAAACTATCAAGTCCCCCCCCGAAACTCGAGTTCTCCTGAATTCATGAATCTTAATCAAAAACGTTCTTTATTAAAAAAATCAGGATACAGTAAGCGCGTCATTTGAATGTAAACCGTGAATTCAAAAAATGTTTTCTAATTCCAAGAGTGCCAATGAATAAAAAGCTCCTCGAAAGCATTTCAAACGACGAATATGAGAGACAGAGCTGCGAAAGAAAGAAGAAGCGAAAATAGTAAAAAAAAGAGAGAACCTTAAGCTTAAATCTTTCCAGTCAGGAGGGTAGAAAAAAGCTCGGCTCGCACACTAACATAAATACACGCCCGCACTCGTAGCAGTTTTCTCTTCTCTCTTTAATCGCCCCTCCAGTTTTTTGCCGCCCGGGCTGACCCGACGGAAGGGAATAAAAGAGAAGCTTCAGCTTCAGCTGCGAGCGAGCGAACCACTTTCCAGAGTTAACGAGAATTAACGCGCGTTATATGCGCGCGCTGCACTACCGTGCAAGGAGAGGAATAAAAAATATCGTCTAGACTCCACTCTTTCGTTGTATGCTAATGCAGGAGGAGCCTTCTTTGGTGCATCATCTCCAGTGATCTCCAGTGCTGCTGCCTTTTTTCTTCTCGAGGAGTGCTCTTCGAATTTTTGTTTTTGAATTTATTCGCGCCGGATGAGACCGAGTTATGAATGAATTGTGGGAGGAAGATTGAAAAGATGGGGGTGAGCTGCCAGCGGTGATGAATGAATGGGATTGAAACTAATGAGTTTAGCGGGAAAAGCTCAAGTTTTCAAGTTTTTGTGAAAATTTACTTTTTTAAGTGCTATGCTTCATTAAGTCTTGGGTACTTAAGTTGAATGTATTTTTCAAATGGTTCATGAACTTTTTCAAGTACATGTATTTTTAGTCAAAATAAAAGAATAAGAGGTTTGGATAAATCTTTGTAACTCAAAAGAACTTTTTTTGGTTGTATTTTTTTATTAGAAAATATTGCTAATTTTTCATTGTTTCAGAAAATTGTTGTTTCAAAAAATAATGTTAAAAAATGCTAGTTTTTGCTGTATTTCAGTGGCTCAGTTATTATACCCCGCACAATCTTCAAGCAAAAACTTGCCATTTATTCTTTGAAAAACTCTAGATTAAAGATTTTAGTGAAACATTCATTATTCAACAGTTTTAAAACTCGATCCTCGAAATAAATGACTTCCCTCCTAATTTCGCGCGGTGCCGTAAGCCAAGAAGAAAAAAAAATGTCCCTACCATTTACATAATATGTAGAGCGCGATAAAGGCGCCCATAAATACCCGTCATGAAAGAGTCGACAGTGATATCAAACCCAAAAGTTTACTCCTCGATCCCTCGCCCAGATAGCACACCTCGGTTCGGATTTCGCGTTCCGGTTTCTAGGATCAAAAATTTCAATTAAATCTTAATCGATCCTACTTTTTTGCGAAAACAAAGTTTTTTCAAGACCCAATCAGCGGGGTAACTTACGCACCCAGTAATAACCAGGGGGGGGGGGGGTTAAAGTAGAGCGCTCCGCGCCTTTGGCGGGGCTGCTTTGAATTCATACATATGCGAGGATGAATCGAAGGGAATCGATCTGTAGTTGGTGCTGCTGCTTGGATTTATGCAAATTTTATGAACACCCCGGTAGTGAATACCGGTGCAGGCTAAGGTGTATATTTACCGATTTTTTTTTTCTTTGCGAAAATTGGCGCACTACTTCTGCCCTGCTCGTATTGTAATCCGCACGAGATTCGAAATGAATGAGGAGTTATGGAAAGTAGGGAATACAAAGGTTCGTCGTGGCATTAAATTCACAATCCGATTGTTTCTTGCTTACTTCGGTAGGAATGATTTGCACGAAAGCAATGATCCGTAACGTAAAATTGATATAATCTTACTGTTAGATTGGTACTACAGACGCATTTTTAACCAAAAGTAGCTGTTCAATGTAGTCTACTGAAAGAAGCTTTTCCATTAGCAGTCTGCTATTCAAATTCAATAAGACAGTCGAATACCGAGCTTAGTTCGTAAACTTCTTTTACAAATGATTTTGCGAGGTTACTTCTCGATACACAATTTCCGAATGGTTTTCTCGTGACATCAAGTCGTTTACAGAGAACAAACACGTATCCCGACACTTTGTCGATTTTGGTCACGCGCAGTAAGCTTTCTTCTTGCGGCACAATGGCGAAAAAAAAGAAAAAAAACAGAATCCTTTCCCAGCCGAAAAAAACCACATATTGGAACCCGCGACGCGCACGTGTGTGTTATATCGTAGCAACCGCAAAAGTTAAACGAGCGTAATGGAAAAGTTGCAGTGGAAAAAAAGAGCGTCAAATTTAATCGCTATTACAGTCTGCGGTTTTTCTTCGAACACCAATGCGCGCGGACCTTAGAGTAAGGAAGATTTCTTTGTGTCTCGTACGATCTCGCGAGATTTTTTTTTTTTATTTTCGGTAAAACTGCGGACGACCCAGAAACGCAATCAAGCTCGCGACACTTTATTTCCACGGTGCGTTGTTTGCGCTAAACTCGCTGGGCGGGGTGCGAGCCATCCTTTTTTCGTTGCATTTAGGTTTTTTTTTTTTACTTTGGGACGCTTGTCAAAGGCTATCTTTTTATGAGGGAGTCTCTGTGGAGTTTCATTTTCCAGTCGATCATTACTGCGGGAGCTTCTGTTTATTAAAAGTCGACTTGATCTTCATTAGAGAATAAATTGCTTTCGAAATTCTTATAATGAAAAGAGCATTTTTTAATTTTTTTTCTACGTACTCCTCAGTTATTCGTTTTTTTTTTTTTTTTTTTTTTTGCAAGTCTAAAAGTTTGGTCACAGGCTATAATTAACATTTCCTTATTTATGTTTTTGATTAAACACATACTTCCTCAAAGTGATAATTATATTCTTTTTTGTTATTTGACATTCGGAAATTATGTAAACAAAAGCAATTAGATTGCTTTTGTTACATTTTTCTTGAGTTTAGTATTACCATTGACGAGCTTATCAGATGTCTGAATAAGTGTACAAAAGTATAAATAACTGTAAAATCGTAAATAATAAATAAAATTTTTTCAATAAATCAACCTCCACTAACACAAATAATTATTAAATTAATGGATTTTAAATAATGAGTAACCAAAACAAATTTCGTTAGTTTTAATGAGTGAATTAGTTGAAAAGAGGCGTATAAAAGCTCGAAGATTTTAAAAAAATTTACCCGATATGCTTATCAATAAATTTGTTTTCTGTGAAATAAGTGATTGAGTGAAGTCGAAAAACATTAAATAACAATGTGTACTTTGGACTTAGGAAAAACAATTTCTCGTCATCGCCAGTAATTTTGTCATTAACGAAGTGTCGCTGGCTTGTTGTCCAGTCGTGGAAGTAATCATTTACTACCCTAAACCTGGTGTCAAATGCGGTGACAACATCACTGTCAGTTACGGTTACGGCCCGGAACTTTGTGCATTCAAGACTTGCGCTGATCTTCAAAATCACAAAGATCGTTGTTTTTGCGGAAGGGAAAAGTGCACTTTTGCTGGATGAGATTGCGACGACGGCTGCATACAACTCAATCAGTGGGGATCAGAGCAAGTTTCGCTACACGAAAATCGAACTACATTTTATTTACGGAATCTTTTTCTCATCAAGTATGGCCGATTTATCAGAAAAATTTATCTAGGAAAAGTGTGGAATGATTTTTTTCAGTACCCGTATGGCCAGTCCTCCCAAGTTCTTAACAGTAGAAGACTTATCGGGACTTTATATTGAAAAAAAAAATATATATATATTAAATAAATGTTTATCTGGTACATACAAAATGCAATAGTTTTTATGAATTAGATCTGATAAAAATTATTCAAATAATTAACGAATTGTTTTACTTTTATGTATCGATTCAACTGTTGTAAAATGCCCGGTCGGATAAGCATTAGACTGTAGTTATCCAAACTCAGCTGGTTCGAACCCTAGTCATTTTCGACAAAACAGACATTCCACTGACTTACAATAAGCTAAATTAGCTTGTTTATTAACATTAAAAAATTAAATAAAAAAAATTAATAAATACTGACGGCTACTTTTGTTTAAATATTATATTCTCAAAATTTGTAGCTGTTAAGTTATTTAAAAATAAAAAACTTTTTTTTAAGGTGGCTTGTAAGTGCTGCCCCGTATCTAGCAGGGGCCCTTGCGGGTGCATAAGTTTATAAAAATTTTAAACAAGAAAAAAAAGCAATTTTTCCTATTTTTAATGATTATTACTATTTATTATGATCGTAATAATTCATTTTAAAACAAAACATGAGATAAAAAACATAAAAAACAGTGAAAAATTTCATGTTTTAGAGGTTATGTACCGCAATTTTTTATTTTTCTTAAAAATTAGTCCGATAACCCCATATTGTTATAATTTTAAAATGATCTTTAACTTTTTACCTTTAAAATGACACCTGACTCGTAGCAAACTAGTGTATTTAGACAATTTGGGGAATTTTTAAATGTTTTTTCCCATAAGAGTCCATGTTAAAAAAAAAATTTTTAATGATTTTTTTCTCGAAAATAAGTCCGATGACCTTCCTAGTGTCCTCTAGGAAAGTTGTTGGGCTCACTTCAAGGAATCTACCTGATTTTTTTCGAAACTTATTAGTGTTTTTTTAAAATACTTACAAGCCACCTTAAATACTTCGAGAAATAAATTTGATTAGTTTGTAATCATAAGATCTTAATCCTGAATTTTCTCATCTGTCAAACTTTTAAAAAAAGGTGACTATAAAAAACTTTCCTATGATAAATTTTTGTTTTGGTGTAACTCCCAACCCACTCCACGATTTTATTCAACCCTATACTTCAATAAAAAATTGTCTCTTCAGTGCAGCCAATTTCGAACGAATTTTCAAAGTAGCTGCTTTACGATAGCTCGCACTGTAATATATCAAATTGATGAATCTTTATAGTGTCTATAAAACAACGACCAGACTAGCTTACCCGAGGAAAACCAAGACATTTCAATATTACAAGTCGTAGGTAGGGCGGGAGGGGAATAAACGAGCCGAGCTTTCGACAAATCAGGGCATATAAATGCGCGCTCGCGCCGACAAATCAGTCTGGGCTTCTCGCTCTTAAGCCGTATAGTATGTTGGTGCAGCCGGCTTTGATACCCCCCCCCCCCCCGGTTTAACGAACCCATAAATCCGTAACGGCTCCCAAAGGATCGAACCGCGAGCGGCTAAGGTATGTATTAAACCCGGGGCCTGACCTTTAGCCCCCCTCGTTGTATTAAATTTTGATGCCCGCGCTTTGTACGTATTCTGAAAGTTTCACTACTGATTGCTCAGAGAAATTCGTTCGACTGCAAGTTGAGGAGTGACCGAGATCAATATTAATTTTTTATTTATAGGGTAGTTTATGAACGCATACGTGTAGTATTTAGATGAGAAAGTTTTGTTTCAGAGGTTCAAACCATCCATGGTAATATTTCAGACCAGTATGTATATCTTACAGCAGAGTATTTATATTTATACCCGAGCACAATGTAAATTAAAAAAGAAAAATTATTCTTTAAAATTATTAACATTTTATATAAAATTTGTGTCAATTCCGTGAGAATGATGAGGATTTTATTAAAATTTTGAACAATTTAGTCTGATCCTAAAGCCCAATCGGGCTTTAACGGCGATTTGGTTTTTTTTAAACCGACTGCCGTGAAAGCCTGCAGGGCTTTATATACTTTGATTTTTGGTTTTAGGTTAGGACGCTTCAAAGAAAAACTATTTTAGGATGATTATTTCATTTATATTATACATCCCGCGCGTAGCTGATGATCCCCTGAGTAATTAAAAAAAAAAATTAACCCGAACAAAGCCCGCATTGAAAAGTTATGAACGTTTCATTTTTCGAAACGCTGATTCCCTTTGGTCAGGGGAATTCGATTTCAGTTTCGAGCATCCGGTCTCTCTGCCTGCGCTCTCTGTAGACTTAACCGGACGTGACGTATGCGGTGGGCGTGTCTATTTTTGCTGTCTCACTCTTACTGCTTACCTACAGCGGCAGACGGGGGCATGTAGGCCCGAGCCTGTAGCCATGAGGCGACTGGTGGCGCTGTATCAATTAGCAGCTCCCTACAGCTGACTCGTGAGCTGACTACAGCTGACTGCGGAGCCGCTGAGCCGAGCAGTTTGTAATGTGTTATGAGCAATAACTTTTTTATAAATAATTGATTGTCATAGAAAAAACAGTACTGAAGACCCTTATTTTCATTATATATTAAATAAGTGGTAGAATTTACAATTATTAATTTGTTTAATTTCAATAAAAGAGTATGAAATAAATAATCTCTACAGTCTTTCTATGATCATCATCATCAAAGATTTTTCAATTATTGTGGTGTGCCCTGTGAGTTGATAATAATTGTGCTGTGGTTGTGTTGGGAACCTGATGGCTGGAGGTGCATATTGGCAATATTAAAAATAAAGTTTTTTCTGAATGAGTGTGTGTGTGTGTGTGTGTGTGTGTGTGTGTCAGGTTGAACTTGCAAATTACTTTTTTATAATCCACCCAACTTGCAAATTGCAAAAGGTGCAATTGCAGCACATAATGTCATTGTCATACGCATTATCGCTTAATTTCATAGAATCATCATAGAAATGTATATGCTCTGAGCCAATACACTTGAACTGTTAAAGTTTTGTAATCCTACCCTTTTTCAAAAATAAACTTGATGTCTGAAAGTTTTGTAATCCCACTTTTTTTCTAAAATAAACTTGATGTCTGACAATGAATTTTAATTTTGATTGTAACTGTTACATTCACTCAGGGTGTTAATGATAAATATATTTAAGTCAACATGAATCAATTATTAAAATTTTTTATCTTTTTTGTTGTCTGTATGCAAGCTTAATAGATAGTTTTGGGTCTAGGTATCCAGTGGACCAGAAATTATGAATTATATTTGGCATGGATTTTTAAAGTACGGATGAGCATTTGCTCCATTATTTTCAAAGTGGATTTAGTTTGTCCATCAATTATATATGCAAAATGAATTCAAAAGTACTTCATAACAGTAAATTATGTCTATGATTTTTATGTGTTCTGACTAATGATAAAATTTATATAAAAGAAATTTAAACCTAAAGAACTAGATGTATCCAAGTTAACATGAATCAATTATTAAAAATTTTTATCTTTTTTGTTTTCTGTAAGCAAGCTTAAGTTATGCGGCCAAAGTGATTTTAAATTTTAAAATTGGTTACTTTTTTTTACAAGAATTAAAAAGTACAATAGAAATAGATAGTTTTGGGTCTAGGTATCCAGTGGACCAGAAATTATGAATTCTATTTGGCATGGATTTTTAAAGTACGGATGAGCATTTGCTCCATTATTTTCAAAGTGGATTTAGTTTGTTCATCAATTATGTATGCAAAATGAATTCAAAAGTACTTCATAACAGTAAATTATGTCTATGATTTTTATGTGTTCTGGCTAATGATAAAATTATATGAAAGAAATTTAAACCTATAGAACTAGATATATCCAAGTCAACATGAATCAATTATTAAAAATTTTTATCTTTTTTGTTTTCTGTAAGCAAGCTTAAGTTATGAGGCCAAAGTGATTTTAAATTTTAAAATTGGTTAATTTTTTTTTTACAAGAATTAAAAAGTACAAAAGAAATAGATAGTTTTGGGTCTAGGTATCCAGTGGACCAAAAATTATGAATTCTATTTGGCATGGATTTTTAAAGTACGGATGAGCATTTGCTCCATTATTTTTAGAGTGGATTTAGTTTGTCCATCTATTATGTATGCAAAACGAATTCAAAAGTAGTTCATAACAATAAATTATGTCTATGATTTTTATGTGTTCTGGCTAATGATAAAATTATATGAAAGAAATTTTAAACAGAAGAACTAGATTTATCTAAGTTAACATGAACCAATCATTGAAAATTTTAATCTTTTTTTTAATCATTTTATGGTTACAAATGAGTATTTGCTACATTTCAATGTAAATTTACATTAAAATAAAGTTATGCAATGTACATTTAAAAAATAGGTAAATACTAAATTGAATTTTTTTTTTTTACATATGAAATTGATTTACCTAGGACTTTTATGGGTTCTGGTTTATGTCGTGGTTTTACATCAGAATAATTGAATATATCTTAGTTATTGTTAAATTATTTAGAATTTGTTAAGATCGTGATATCATTTATTAAGACATATTTCAACAATATTAATGATGTATTTATGGAGTTTGGTTTTTTTGAACTTGTGGACAAAAAGGAAATACATTTAAATATTTACCGAATTTACGCAATAAAATCTTTAAAAAATACTTTTAAAAAAGTAATGTTTACGGCGATTGGTTTTTTAAAAAGGAATCTAAATAAAAAATTATACGCTAAGTATGATCTTTAAAAAATACTTTTAAAAAAGTAATATTTACGGCGATTGGTTTTTTTAAAAGGAGTCTAAATAAAAAGTTTTACGCTAAATATAATAATCTTTTTTTGAAAATGAATTAATGAAAGAAGTGAAATCAAAAAATTTATTACGGACGACTTGAGGCCGAATTACTTATTATTTAAAAATAATTTTCTCTTCTAAAAGATGATTATATTATGTTGAATCACCTTCAATATACGTAAAGTTAACATTTTTCAATTATAGCACATACATGGGAAAACACATGCAAATTGCACACAACTCAAACACTTTTTAAAATTAAAAATTAAAATATGTTGTTAAGAAGCACACTGAGCATTCAAAATATAATTTAAAAAACACAGGTATCAATGCTTTTTTTCGAGATAATTTAGTTCAAAGAATATTAAATTTTTACAGGTCAAGTATAGACATACATTGTGATTTAGTTGATTTCTAACTCAATTACAACATGTTTTAATTTTAAAAAGTGTTTGAGTTGTGTGCAATTTGCATGTGTTTTCCCATGTATGTGCTATAATTGAAAAATGTTAACTTTACGTATATTGAAGGTGATTCAACATAATATAATCATCTTTTAGAAGAGAAAATTATTTTTAAATAATAAGTAATTCGGCCTCAAGTCGTCCGTAATAAATTTTTTGATTTCACTTCTTTCATTAATTCATTTTCAAAAAAAGATTATTATATTTAGCGTAAAACTTTTTATTTAGACTCCTTTTAAAAAAACCAATCGCCGTAAATATTACTTTTTTAAAAGTATTTTTTAAAGATCATACTTAGCGTATAATTTTTTATTTAGATTCCTTTTTAAAAAACCAATCGCCGTAAACATTACTTTTTTAAAAGTATTTTTTAAAGATTTTATTGCGTAAATTCGGTAAATATTTAAATGTATTTCCTTTTTGTCCACAAGTTCAAAAAAACCAAACTCCATAAATACATCATTAATATTGTTGAAATATGTCTTAATAAATGATTTCACGATCTTAACAAATTCTAAATAATTTAACAATAACTAAGATATATTCAATTATTCTGATGTAAAACCACGACATAAACCAGAACCCATAAAAGTCCTAGGTAAATCAATTTCATATGTAAAAAAAAAAAATTCAATTTAGTATTTACCTATTTTTTAAATGTACATTGCATAACTTTATTTTAATGTAAATTTACATTGAAATGTAGCAAATACTCATTTGTAACCATAAAATGATTAAAAAAAAGATTAAAATTTTCAATGATTGGTTCATGTTAACTTAGATAAATCTAGTTCTTCTGTTTAAAATTTCTTTCATATAATTTTATCATTAGCCAGAACACATAAAAATCATAGACATAATTTATTGTTATGAACTACTTTTGAATTCGTTTTGCATACATAATAGATGGACAAACTAAATCCACTCTAAAAATAATGGAGCAAATGCTCATCCGTACTTTAAAAATCCATGCCAAATAGAATTCATAATTTTTGGTCCACTGGATACCTAGACCCAAAACTATCTATTTCTTTTGTACTTTTTAATTCTTGTAAAAAAAAAATTAACCAATTTTAAAATTTAAAATCACTTTGGCCTCATAACTTAAGCTTGCTTACAGAAAACAAAAAAGATATTTCAAGGACTATAGTTGGGCTTTTTTAAAAATTGTTATTTTATTAAAAAAATAAATGATGATAATAATGATGAATGAAATTAATGAAATTATCAATTATAAAGGTTTATTCAAACCAAACTGTAAAAGAAAAAAAAAAATTCTCTTCTCGGTTTCCCAACATACCCCGTTTAAAAGCCTGCCGTCCGTCTCAATATTTCATACATTTTTACGAGCGTCGCGAGTTAGATTCAAAAGACTTCATATCGCTCGTATTTAGGTTAGGAATTAGCGCGTGAAATAAAGAGTGTGCAAAACCCGTCGTAATTACCCGAGTCGCGCCGGTGCCAGATGTCCAGAGAGAGGAAGGCAGGCCTCCTCTGTAATCGAAATGGCCATCGCGCTCGTTTGCTTGCGCTGCGACAATAATAAACGCTCCGACCTGCACCCCCTCGGGTTTCATTTTCACGCCCTCCTCTCCTCCCCCTTTCCTTTTTTGAAAGCTTACAGCAGCTTGCTTTTTGTGGATGCGGGGGGATATACCGCAAGAACCGCGTTTTGTATATGGGTTGCTTTGAGTATCGGTAAGTCATTATTTTTGGGTAGCCAATCTTTGAAAAGCCGAAGGTTGGCTTTTACACCTTTTTTATGATTATTGGAAATATAAAAGGATGCAGAATTTTTTTAAATTTCGCGTTGCAATCTAGAAGCCGGGTGTACAAAAAGTGTGAAAACTTGTTTCAACTTTGATGGCTTGTAAAAAATTTTAAATATAAAATTTAAGTTTTTCTATATTTAGTCATTCTGAAAAAAACTTACAATCATCTGTACTCTGAAGTAATAAGAACAGTCTTCATATACCTAGCTAACTAATATATTAAACAGTTAGAAGGTTCACTAACAGAACGTTCTGAGTTTGAAATATAAGGCTTGATCTGCTAAAGTTTACAAATTCGCAATAATCGATAAGTTTTGACTCTAAAAAATGAAATTAACTATAATTTTATTTTTAAAAAACCAATATTTAAGGGTTTGAAAACCTTTTTATGAAGATGTCAAAACACTTGATCTACATAAAAGCTATAAGTATATCTTAATCGTACATCGGATTGATAATTATAATCCGTACTTCAGACTCAGACTGTTCTATTTCACTCTAATTAGCTTTCCAATTATTTCCCACCCCTCGACTTTTGAAATAAAAAAGTCTCGTGAAACTTTCATCATTCAAAATGTCCGCTGTCATCGAAAAGACCTCTGTCGTAACCCGAAAAGAAAAACCAAGCCAACTCAAGTGACTCCATAGTACAACTCTCACATGCCCTCCCACCTGCGGCCATAGTAAACCAGACAAGTTGGCGGGCTAAGGCGCACACACAGAGTTTGCTCGATTCCACGGTGTGCTTCAATCAAATTAGCACGAGCAAGATTCTCCTCCCGGGTCTGCAGTCCGAGTCGAGCAGAGTTTTCTCCTCCTCCTCCTTCTCATGCTAATGACACAAGTTCGCAGCTTTGCAGCAGCAGCTGCATCTGACAAGAGTCTCTTTAATTGTCGTTACGCAACACAGCGCCAGCAACAACAACCGTGCAAAATTTACCGAATTTTTCAAACGGGGTTAGAACAATTTAGCTCGCTCCGTTAATCCGTCCTTGTTAATTTGTCCAAACGAGTACAGCCAGTCGTATCGTAAAAAAAAGTTATTAAACTCGCTCGAGGGCGTATATGAATTTTTCCTTCTGTGTCTCGCACACACACACACAAGTAGTGGCGAAAGGCTGAAGGAGCTCGACACACTCGAGGTGGAAAAAAGTAGTCTAAGAGAGTAGAACGAGGAGGAAGAGCTGCTAGACCGCCTGGAGCTGCTCCTTTGTGCGGGACGTGTGCTTTGGTGTCCGGCGCAGTAAACGTCCATTGAGCCTCAGCTGTGAAGGCTCGATCAATCAACACCCCTTTTTTTCTTCAATATTGTAAGGGTTTTGTTGTGTAATTCATAACACGGCAGTTGTGCTATTGATCTTTGTGAGAAGTCTAAAGATAAGTTGTATAAAGATGCTGGCGAACCTACTTTCTTGTATTTGTTTCTATAGATTATTAATATGAATCAGAATCTGCAGTTATTACAAGTACTTGGTTGAATTTTATTCAAAAATCCCGCTTAATTATCACTCACAAATTTAAGCGTCCCAATAATAATTTTTCAATTTTCCACGTAACGTCCCAACAGCCCACCTCGTACGAAAGTTTCCAGTTTCAGGAATCTTGATAAATGCGTGGAGGAGAACCCGAGGAAAAGTTTTCAGCGGTTGGTGTCGGGCGTTATCAGGAAACAATTGGCATAGAAATGGAGGCAGTTGTCGCGCCCTCCAGCAATGCGGCCCGGCCAGGACGTGTATCTTAGCATATGCAAATGGGGACTCCTTCGGAGGTGCCAAGTCACCAACCGGGTTTTCGATTTCTGCGTTTCGCGTCTGACTTCTGCTGGAAATTCCCAAAAATTTATTAACTCTATCTCCTCGGGAAATTGTTTCTAAAGCTTTCCTTTTAAAGTTTGATGCTGTAAGTGGTAACGCTACTAGAATGGTATTGTGGAGTTTTTTGGTACTGAATTTTTTATCTATTTCTGCTTTTTTTTAATTTCTATGGAGTTACAATTCAAGAGAACGTATAGGGGGCTCGTTAAGTTTATACATTGAAATTTCTTATTTGCAGTCACTTAACAAGCTTATCCATTGACGTTACTCTCGAAATTTTTTTAAGCCCTAAATAGTATTATGAAATGAGTCTAAATAATAAATAATAATCAACTAACTTGTTGAAAATTCTCAATTTTTATAAGTTTTTTATAAGTGCAATTGCCCATGTGTCACGGATAGAAATAAAATAAAAAACGTTGAAAATTTTTTTAAACTTCTAATAGTGATAAGAATAGTGGTAGATTTTATTGGTTATATTGGTTTTCAATTTTGAAAACCTTAAAGTATGTTGAAGTAAATTTAATATTTCGAAGAAACATTTTTATTGACCTCTATAAAATTTTTCAACGCATTCTTGATGTTATCAATTTTAAAAAGAATTTCAGTTTGTGGAAAAAAAAATTTGTGATCAGCTGAAGTTTTATATGGGAGATTTTATTATTGCAGCAGTTAAAAAAAAGGTTTGACTTATAATAGCATAAGAATTGTATTTTTGATTAAAAAAAATTTACTTATATTCCGTTATGAAGAAGTTTTCTTTCAAGTCTCTATTAATACTTTTGTTTAAAGATTTAAATATACTTTTTCAGCTGCATGATATTAAGAATTAAAATTTGAAGAACAAGCATCAAATTTTTTCTTATCAAATTAAATTTCCGGCAGGAACTATAAATTCACAAGTCGCCCGCACCCACCTACTCCGAGAGATCTTTAGCGGGGCAAAAAACTCCCAGTTTTTTTTCAAGATCTCTCAGGTTTAAAGCCCCCGGAGATAAAATAACCAAAGAACTGCGTGAAAAAAAAGCGAAGAGGCGCGAGAAATGTCTCGGTGCTTTATCGCGGAAGAGCATAAATCAGTCGGTCTTATCTTTCTTTGGTGCAAGGGTTCCTCCCTGTGTAATTATATCCGTCTGAAATCGCGAAAATGAAACGGGGAACCCGCTAATGACTCCTCTTCTCCAACAATTGAACTTGATTTATTATTATTTTCATGAAAACCGCACATTTTCTTTAAAAAAATTTTACGTTTTCTGTTTCAGGTAAACCCCTTGTCAGCTTTCGTGAATACAAACTTTTATAAGTAAGTTTTTTGTTTTTAAAAAGATTCATATTTTCTTATATATCAATTCATTGCGAGATTTATTCAAATCGTTGAGCATTGATTTAATTTGATTCATCTACTGAATTTAAATTTTAATCGATAGGAAAATTAGATTTTTTTCAGATAAAATATAGTAACTTGATCTTATTATTTTTTTTCATCAAGTTGCAACATGATACCGTTTTCTCAAACTGGATTTAGAAATTGCTTGTTCTTATCATATTAGTTCGGAAATCGATTTCTTCGCACCTTCTTTTTTTTCCACTTAAAAGTCGGGAAATTGAATATCTATGAAAAAGTCTGGTTTTAAAATAAATTTGAAATAAAATGGAACTTTTTGAAAACACAATTTTACTTTATAGCCAACTTCAAAAGAGTGTTTTCTTTACAAAAGACCCCGATGTTATTTTATTCAAAAAATACTTTACCTACTCAAAAGACGTATTTTTTTATTTTTTGCTTCATAGTTGCATCGATAGCAAAGGGTTGTATTCAAGAACTATAAATAAATTTTTTTAATATTCTTTTAGTCGAGCTTTTAGTGGTTTAGGAGTTCAATCGTCAACATTAATTGAATAATATGATTATTATTATTATTAATTTATTGTTTCCGAGTGTATAGGGCATATGCCCTATAATACTCGTTATAGAATATATACATGTAGTTAACAAAATAATATTATCATAAATAACAGTGATATAGCAAAAGATAAACTTAAAAGGAATTGCAAATAACAGTTTATGTAAATATTAAATAACATGGTAAAATAAATAACAAAGTTCTTTTAATTTTAATTTGACTTTTGATATAAAAATTATTTTTTGATTGGTGGTAAAATCCTTTCTCTCAGTAACTTTTTTCCCGAAAGCTCACGCAAGTTCAACGATCTCTCCTTCGCAACTCACCAATCAGAAGCCCATCCTTTAAAAGTCCAATAAAGCTCCCAAAGGATTCTTTACCCCCTTTATCAAAAGATCAACAAAGCAGGGACGGCTAAGGTGAAAAAAGCGGCTCGGTGCTAACGGCCTCAGATGTAAATACGGAGGGTGGTTGAACGCACTCGACGGTGGCGCCCGGCTCCCAACCGAGCTTCGCCGGATGCTGAAAATTATCGATTATCCACCAGCCAACCTCCGGTGCCAAGGCTGCCTGGCTTCTGCGTGCCAGACTCGTAAATTAGTTGGTAATTCACGCAAGCTCCTTTGAAGCCCAAGATGGGTTCTTTTCGGTGTTAATAGTTTACAGAGTTTTTGTTTTAATTTCGATGGAGTTGTACAGTTGATTTTTATAGGGCTTGCGAGACAAAGTCTCCTTAAATTTTTCCTTGTAAGTTTTAATTGTAAAGTATCTGGGAAATAAATTTAAAATTTTACTTACTCAGAACATTCATTGACAGCTAGGAAGATTGATTGCATTGACAGTTCGCTATGTTAAAAAATTGTGAGTTTCTAAGATAATTTGTTGATAAAACTATTGTATTGAGAATTTTGAAATTTGAATAAACATTATTATTGTAAAAAAATAAAAATAGACACATTTTACCAAGATCAAAGTAATTATTATAAAATTGTCTATCACCACATTTTAGTCAATTTTTACTGGAACAGCATTAAATAATTTTTTCTTTTAGCTGATGTAAAAAAATTTTTTTAAGAAAATTCAAATTTTTAACAATTTTTTTACTACTGAGGTATGTTCAAACAGTTGCTGTCAAAGAAACTTCAAAAAAAGATTTTTCATTTCATTCAACACTCATCAAAATCGTATTAATCCATAAAATAAATTCCTCTAAACGTGTTTTTAAACTGAATAATTAAATTTTTAACTTTTTTCATCGGGAACGCACGGAACCCGAGAATAAATTTCAATTGCAAATTTAAAATTTAATTAATTTACGCTCGTAAAATAAAGTTTAAAAATGTAATATAAAATACCCGAAAATTTTAAATTCAAATAACCGAACTGAATTTGTATGCTTCTTTATTCGAAGACCTTTGTTTCGAATTACCCCACCAAAACCAAATAAAAGTTTTACTTTTTCACACTGTAAAAATTATTTGCTTCCCCTACTAAAAATATAAAATCCTTTTCATTTTATAAAAAAAAAAAAAAAAAAAAAAAAACAAGGTTCCGTGCCCTTTAAAATCAACACTCATCGCAAGAAATGTCGTCGGTGTGTTATCAGTCAAAATATTCTCCGCACGCTTCGTAATTACCGAGTCTCACTGAATGTGATTCCGGGTTAATTGCTATCTCGCCGTGAAAGGAAAACTCGAGCTTTGTCAAAGAAGACAGGGATAGGAAAATTTTCTCGCCCCCTCGCTTCGCGGTCAACAACCCTGTACAATGCGAAGCACACCTACGCAAGGAAAAAAAAGCATATGCCGGAGCGCACAGTCCATTAACCCGATTAATCGCGCGCTCGTTAGTTTAGATTTTGCACTTATTATTGAGCAACGCGTGCTCGAAGCTTTCGCAAACTTCGAACGTCAGCGGCTTTAATTTAATCATTTAAAATTACCCGCTCAAATTCACGGTCCGCAGGGTAGTTTGAAAAATTAATTAAATCGTTCATTGAAAATTAATTATATCCTTTTTGTACTCTGACAGGCTGTTTTCCCTGCTGGATAAGCACACTTTTTTTCCTACTTTTACGCAGCATTGTTTGAAGAGCCGAGAGAGCAAAGGTGTTTTGTTTTATTTTATTTTATTTTATTATTGAAAAAAACTACGAAGTTTCTCTTTTTGGTATTTGTTTAATAAAAAGATCAAACATAAAAAAGAGTTTAAAAAACAAAGCTTTTTGTATTTGTTTTTATTTGTTTACCCTTTTTTTACTCCACTCTCAGGTATTTCGCAGTTGCGTTACAAATTGTCACTCTTGCTTTTACTGTATAATTAAACTGATGTCATAAAGTAAATGCAACTGCTAGATATTAAACGATTCAACATATTTTAAATGTTGATTCGATAATAAATCTTTCGATCACACTAATGAATGTACATTAATGTTGAGAAGAAATAATATTTATTGAGCTTGAGCACTTAGCAAAGTATAAAAAACTATTATAACTAAAAATTATGATGTGAGCAATTCTTTATCCTATCAACAACGAATAAACGCACTTAATACTGAATATTCTAAACAATTAAATTTAAAAAATTATAATCTAAATCTTTTCCATGTTTTTCTCTGATTTAGTTAATAATCACTGCGTTTTCTGCACTCCAAACAAGTCAGAGCTTGTAAGCTTAAAAAGTTTGAATCAAGTTAAAACAACATTGTTCAAATGAGTTCGAGGTACGGGAAGTTATAAGATCATAACATCCACGGCTCGCAGTTACAAAAAAAAAAAAAAAAAAAAAAAAACTTTTCCAATAATTGCATCTCGGCGTTTCGATCTTGCAAAGCGCAGCAAACAATCGTACAAAGACGCTCTGCAATCTGCATTAGAGTCAATCGTCCCAAACTAGATCGAAACAACTGCGTAATGCGCTTCTTCTGTTTCTTCTTCTTCGTTTTCTTATTTTTCAAGAACACAAGTCTCTCGCTTCCACTTGTCTTTTATTGTCTTCTGCTACTCCGGGCCTCGTTAGAGATGCACTTGTGAAAACACAATCGATAACCTTGCGTCTCAATCTAACCTGGTTTGTTTGCCGGACAAATCGGCTTAAACTGACACAAGTTTTTTGATTTTCAATGAAAGTGCTTTAAAAAATACACTATGCAGTTTTCGGCTAATAACAGGCGGTTCAATAACATAGTGCAGACTGAAAATTGGCAGCTTTTCAAAACTGTAGAATAACGGTTATTCCCCGAACCTTTCAATTAAAAGAAATAAATGAAATGAAAAAAAAGAAAGAAAAAAAACATTGAAAAGTCTATTAATACGCGAAGTCAATTGATTGACGTGTAAAAAAATTTCTCTGTTGCCAATAATGGCCGAAGCCGGGATTAATTTAGGGGGTCGTTTACCAGACCAACAACAACAGGCTGGCCGATTGCCAGTGAACGGGCTTACCTAAAATTCGGAATGATGGTAAAGTGATCGATCTTGCCGCGAATTTAATCGGTATGGAAGGAAAATGCCATTGTTGTGAGGCCGGGATCAATTACGGTTTGATATAATGCGCCTTTAAACTTCATGATTCTCGGATTTTCGTCGGATGCTCCTTGGATTTTAATAAAAGTGCTGCAGGATTTCCCTTGTTCAAAAAATGATTTTTGCAAAAAACTTTTCTATTTATAAAAAAATCTGTGATCATTATTATACAGATTATTAAATAATTATGTTAATATAATTAAAAAGAACCATTTAAAAGGTAAATTGGAAGTTTAATAATTTAATTAATGCGGCTTGACACTTTGCCAGGTCAGTTTTCCAGCCTCATCAAAAATGTTTTACTAAAACTAACAAGAAGAAGAACCACTACCATCTGATCTACTTCCGGTTTCAATTAGTTCGAATAATAGAGCATCCTCCACTCTCCAGTGATACTTCAAGGGTGTACCTAAACCCCTCAAAGCGATTGTAATTTATCACTCGAAAGAAAAGTGCGTCATTCAAGTTGTAAGCCTGTAATAAAAGAAAGAAAATCAAAGCACTTCTCCTTTGCATCCGATATGTTGCCGGGGAGGGAAAAGCCTCGCGCTCGGGGCACTCGAATCCTCAAACGTTGGTTATATATTCGATTAGCATCCACGTCACGTAGTACCGTCGCACCGTCGTTTTTCCCACATGCCTGCTGTTTGAGCCCACAAAGAGACGGGCTGCGCGCCCGTAAGAGACCGAAATATCAAAGAAGCTTTTCCGACACTTCAAGCTGCAGTCAGCCCCCCCGGCATTACCGAGGGTCAAAGTCCTTCCTCTGTTTTCATTTTTTCTTTTTTTTTTTTTTCATCAAGTGAGCTACACGTGGTTTGGTTTAATTTTTAATCGATTGGTGCACGATATTTCAGATTTAATTTTAATAATTTGTACGTATTTTTTTGTTTTGTATAGATATGAAAAAATGCATTGAGAGATTAAATCTCCCGCTTCATTTGAATAATCCGATAATTTTACGAATAAAATTTCCGAGTAAGCCGTAAAATAATACGCACAAAAGGGACGCGAATTTCCTCGAGTATCCAGTTCATGCACGTGAGAATTTCGGGTTTCCGTGTAATAGAATTTCAAAGCTCGACGAAATTACAAACATTTATCCAATCGACATAATTGCGAGAGCCTCTCGGGCTCCTATCCTGCTCCGTTTCCATGGATGCAATCGTATTGAGTGAAAATCGACGTTCGACAACCCTGCCTGCACCAACCGTAGGTCGTTGTGCCTCCGAGCTATGTGATTTCGTCCACAGGGATTCGATAAGAGTCAATTCAATTAATTTACATTTGACGCAGGAACATTTTTTAATTATGTTAATATAGCGTATTTAATTTTGTCGAGCCTGGCTAGAGTATGAACTTTTTTGTAAAAAAATTAATTGTTAATTTACTGAGCTTGGGAGAATTTTTCTTCTCAAAGGGGAAAAAATTCTGAAGAAAATAAATTTTTTTACCTCAAAGACGTAAAAAGGGCTCAGAAAAAAAAAAAAAAAAAATTCAAATCTGCTGGGATTTAATTCATTTTTCCTCAAAAGTGAATTTTTTCAGTTCAAGTTCTTTTCCTTAGGTAACGTTTTTTTCTAAGCCGAAAAATTTCTCTTTACAAAAATACAACTGTGATTCAAAAATCTTAAACTTGCAGTAGTAAGATATTTTTTTATAGTATTATACAAAATTATAATTAAACTATCAGGTTAATTAAAATATTTATTGAAGTATGTAATTTACTCGTTAATGTTATCTAAAAACCACACAATTATACCTCCAGCGGTGAATCTTCTAAAGTTAAATTATGTCCCAACTTTTTCATGATTAGATCTGTCAAGTAGTCTTTAAATTCAGATTTTAATCTGCTGTAAATAATTTCTGATCTCTCTGTCTCTCTCTTTTTGAGTTTGACTTTCGATTAAGTTCACTTGTGCAACCAAAATTTTTTCAAAACCTTTTTTTCCAAGTTCTTGAACCATAGAATTATAAATACACTCATAAAAATCAGTTGACTCTGATACCAAGAAAGAAAAAGGAATTTTTCCGCTATCGCTTTTTACACAAACATCGGCCCCTTTTTTCAATGAAAAACCACTCGATTGCCAGAAGTAATGCTCTATATCTATCACAAGATTTTGCATTAATATCAGCTCCGTATGTGAAAAGGAAACAACCCAGCACCTTAGGTCGATCCATCGTTAAAAAATCTTGAATAATTAATTGAATGAGCAATGCAATGAAACAAAAGATTATTATTTAAATTGTATATTTTTATTTTTATTAAAAAGACAACAAAATATGGCACAATACAATACAACACTTGTAGTACAAACAAAAAATTAACTTAATGATAAAAAGTATTTATCTTCTAATTATTATTATCATTCTAATGGCAGGTCTTTCAAAAAGAGATTGACTTCCAGTTTTCTTAAGACAAGGTCTGGTAAATGACCACCAAATACATTTTGCAGTCTGGAATATGTTTCCTCAGTTTCACTTCTCACTTGGAGCGCGTAATCGAAAATTTGTTGCAAATCGTCCTTGTAAACTGAGAACAAATGTAAGTTTTCTCTAAATCGATCCACAAAACTTTCTTTTTTCGTTAGATGAGCCAATTTTTTAATCGTGTTGGACATTTTTAACACAGAGTAGAAAGAAAAATTATCATGAAACTCCGTGCTTCCCATCAGATTCAGTTCTTTTTTACACAATTCGAAATACTCTTCGGCCTCTCGATCAGAATAAATCGATGCCAAGTTTTTCTCAGACACAAAGTTATTTTCAAAGATTAGTTTGGAGAATTGTTTTATTACGATGTACATACATGCAGTATCTGTGCCGAACTCCTGTGATTATAATAGTCGTGATGTTCCGAAACCAGTCTGGAAAAAGCTGTGTTCCCACTCTCGTCCTCCACATTGAGATCAGCACCTCTTTGAATCAAAAACTTAACCAGCTCTGCTTCTCTTCTTCCACAAGCTAAGTGCAGCACAGTCCCAAATTTACCTTTTGCATTGATGTCGGCACCGTTGGCTAAAAGAATATCCAAGGTTTCTAAATTCTGCGCGGCTATGCACAGCGGATGCATGCCGATGCCGGGGCTGCCGCTGGTCAAATTGACGTTTGCTCCATTATCAATGAGACATGAAATTAAATTTGGGTGTCCGACTACGATAGCCTCGTGCAGAGACGTAAAACCTCTGGAATACTCGTTGATCGGTATTCCGGCGTTGATGAAAATTTTGGCGACCTCCGCCACGTCCTCGTGATCGCACTTAACAAAATATTCAATAAAATAATGTAAAATGTTCGGGCCGCAGCTCATCTCGCTGTAAATGCCGGAGCAATACCGACCTCTGATGTCCATTCCGTACTCTACGAGCAGCTTCAGTGTTTCTTTACGCGTGTCGAATCTTGAAAAAATCTTATCAAACGTTGACGGAAACTCGGTCCACTTCGTACCCTCGAGCCTCAAACCACTTTTGAACAAGAATTCAAGAACCTTGACGTTGCCTTCGTGAACGGTGTATTCAAAAACATTTCTCAACTTGACATCGGCTCCCAAAATTTTTGAGTTTACAAAGTTGAAAAGAAGCCTGTTTAATTCCTTGTTTTGCAATTCGGTGGCCTTGAACAAAATGAACTTTGCCGTGGCGGTCCTATTAATGCGAGAGAAAAATATCTGTACGTTTTTTAACAAGATTTCGCGCACTGTAACTATATCTTTTTCTTTTATTGCTTTATTCAAACTTTTTAACACGGGATTAAAACTCATTTTGCTGTCAAATTGATAAAAAAAAAAATTAAAATCACAAACTTTCTTTGGTGATATTTATGACTTATTCAAAACAATCTGAGAGGTTAGGATTTTCCATCCTCGTTCGTCAGCTTGCACTGCGCAACGCCAGATGGATTGGGTCGGCAAGTTTAAATTCTCGAAATTCGAACGAATTTTTCAAGGAATTTTTAATTCAAAAAAATAATAATTTTTCAGCGTTTTTAAAAAATTTTTAATAGTTGTATGTAGATTTTTTTTTTTAATAATTCAATTAGTCTGATTTTCTAAGCTACAATGAAAGAAACAAAAACTAAAAAAATTAGTGGACAAATTAGGACGATGTAGTCGGAAAGAAAATCCGTTGGTCGCATACTTCCCGTAAACATAAATTCGTAAAATCCCTGGCGTGCATCAGCAGATGCTTTCGTAGGGGCCGTAAATAGCTACCGAAGTATTTCAGTTTGCTTATGCATTTTCCTCGTTTCCATCTCAATCTTTTTCCCATGTTTCATTAAAAAAAAAAAAAAAAAAAAAAAAAAAGTATTTGTTTCATTATTTCAATTCGACAAAACTTCGTATTTCAGCACAAAACGAATTTTCGAAAAAAAAATTCCCGTTGTACAATAGCCGTTGCGGAGCACAAAATAAACTCGCTTTGTTGCTCTCGAATAAACACAAAGGCCGCGATCGTCAAAATAAATTAATTAGAGAGGAAACACATAAAAGGCTCGGGTGTAAAAAGAATATCGGCGATAGGAATTTATCGGTAAAAATTTTTCATCGGTGGAAAATGCTCTTGCACGCAGGATAACGGCGGGGGCGACGCGGACTTAATTAAATTTTTTATCCACTAGTCAGTAATGCAACGGAATGGGGCTTGTAAATCAAACCGAGGGTCGGAAAATAAGAATGGGAAGAGGAAGAAAAAAAAAAAAAGTCGCCTTATTCAAGCTCTCTTAGTTTAATTCGGGTCGCGTTTTTTCACCGAAAAATTTAATTTACATGGAAAATATTCAGGATTTTCGTCGACTTGTATGAATGAGAACCGAATTTTTTATCAGTATTTTCCTTAACCCTTGAAATTTCCCTCATTAAATTTCTATAAGCTCGTATCTGTGTTCGCACATGGTAAAATTGTGGATTAATGATTCCTTTAAATAAAAAAAAAAAAATAAATAACTCTCATTACGATGAACGTAAAAACTGTGGAGGTTCTTTCCAGTGATTGAATTTCAGCACGCCATTAACCGAAAATCAGATTAAATAATCTGTAAGGGAGGGCCTGGGGTACTAAAAGAGAGGAGAATTTCCAACAAATCGAAAGTTAGATCGAGCAAGAGTAAGTAAAAGCGATCAGGGGTAAAAGAAAAGAGCACCGGAAGTAGGTAGGAGAAAGAAATTAAATTTTCCCTCGAGAGCGCCAAGACTCTCAACGGTGGCGAGCGATGTATGGATTCGTGAATTTCTGGTCCTCTGATTTATTTCGTTTCCATTGCCGGTCACGTGCCGCGCTAATTCCTTCACGCCGAGATCTTTCATTTTCTTTATTTCCCACCAGTCACCTGAATAAAGACTCTGGGCTGTGAATTTGAATTTATTCTTGTCGGGTGGAAAAAATTCAAGTCTTAATTTCATTGCAATTACGCCAGCTGTAAAAAAATTCGAATTTGGAAAATGAGCTTTAGTTCAAAATTACAGTTCAATGCTCAAATTCAGTCAATTTAGTTGTATTTTAGTTCAATTACTATCGATTACATTTTTTTTTTTTTTTTTCTCACCGAGAATTGGTCAGCTTATAAAGTGCGAAACCATTAACTTACCACTTGAATATTTTAAGTCTATAATCTTGATAGGAATTCTCTCTCAGTGAAACTAATGGAGCAAAACACTTTTTAATTAGCTTTTTAAGAAACTTCATTTAAAAAATCACCAAAATTAGCTAGGCAGCCCAAATTTTATTTTTTTCATTTTTTTTCTTAGCTTGCAGGAAAATATAAAATATAAATTAATTTCGGCTCTAGAAAATCTGAAACAACCCCACGGTCTTACAGAAATATAAAAGCTCGCGTTGGCAAATTGGTTGGCTTCGACATGTATGAAGGAGTTCGCGTGGCGGAAATCAACAGAAGGGAGGAAATAAAAGGAAGTAAAGCATACGAAAATGTTAATAGTGCACCGGCAGCCATCGGAATTTACGAGGGCGTATACTTTTTTTTGTTCCCTCGTGTCCCCACATTAAACTCATCTCGATAAAGACGACATTGTTTATTTCAAAGTCGTTTGATTTAAAATCATATCAATTATTCGCGAACTCCTGGTGAATGTTTAATTTTATGGTACAGAATTTATTCTGAACGATGATCAAATGCCTTCAACAATTCAAGGTGGCCAGACAGTGTTTGGATCTAAAATAGGGTTGGCAACTTTTTGAAATTTATACTCTCTAAATCTCAATAAGTGAAATATTCACTTATTTCGTAAGTGAAGTAGGATATCACATTTAAAAAAGTGGAAACCACTTATTTCATGAGTGAATCTAAAGGATCACTTTTGAAAAAGTGAATATCTGTGAACATAACCCTAAATGAAGTTGGATTACGAAAAAAATATTGCATTTCATCGTTAAAGTCATTACAATTTAATTTTAACAGAAAAACATAAACAATAAGTGATTATATAACGAAATAAAAATTCAAAATTGGTATTTTTTTCTGCATTTTTTACAAGGATAATTTCTAGTTAAAATTTAAATTATGTTACTAGGATATATGAAAATTCTTTTAAAATAAAGTAGTAATAAAATATAACTCGACAAATAGATAAAAATAACATTTAAGTAATTAAAAATTGAAAATTTTATATTTTCTAGATCATAAACAATGAATAATCTGCAGTTAAATGTAAATTATAAAAATAATAATAGAGTTCAAAAACAAAATGAAAAAAATGTCATACAAATATTAAAAAAAAAAAGGATTTTGAACTAAAAAATAAATTAATAAATCGCCAAGTTTTACGAAAAAAAATGAAGCTATTTTGTTTATTTTAAAAAGCAGTACATTAACGATTTTTGTGAAAAAAATTATTAAACCTCTTTTTTTCGTGATAGAACGTAACAAAATTGGCTTTTTAAAAAAAAAAAAAAAAATTACTACTAAATTTTTCATCCTTTACGTTTTTTACAAAAAAGTAATTTTTTTACTTTGTTTTTTTTTTTTTTTTCCTGAGCTGTATCAAAATAAAATAAATAAACCACTTGTGAATAATGTTAAAATACTTGGTAGTAATCAAGATTATTAGATGTATTAAATACCTCCAGTTTTATATTATTTTGAAACTTATTTATTTATTTATTTAAAAATCGCTTAAATAATAATTAATGATTGAGTTATTCATTTGTTTAGAAAAAATTGGGAACGGAAATGATTATTCAATTAGTTAATTATTACCTAAATATTAATTTTTATAATCAAGCTTTCTTGGGGAAACAGTTTTTATAGGCGTTTAAACACTACTATTGACATGAGAACAAATGGTCGAGAGGGTTAAATGTCATGACCCTCGTTGTACCTTTTATTTTGCAATTTTTTTCCACTTGAAGGATCCAGGTTCAAATCCTAGTCGATCAAATTTTTTTTTTTTTTTTTTTTTTTTTTTTTTTTTATCTAATTATTAAAAACTTAATTATTTAATTGATAAAATAATAATTTTTCATGTGTAGAAGCATTAATAATTTAATTAATAAGAAATAAACATTTGGTTGCGTAATTCGATTTTTCACTTATTCATGAGTTATGTTTCACTAATTGAAAAAGGGAATAGTCACTTTTTCTACGTGGACGACAATTTACGCATTGAATAAGTGACTATTCACTTCCAATAAGTGAAATTTCACTTATTGAGATTTAGAGAGTAATATTTTTTTGCTTGTTTAGTTAAAGTATCAAAAAATAATCGACACGTATTTTTTCTTTTTTAAAAAAAAACTAAAATTAAAGGAACTACAACTGTTTAAATTTTTAAAAATTTCAATATATACAGATATACTTCTAATGGGATTTCGGGCCAATGACGTCATCAGTCCATAGTTTCAAAAACTTAAAAAAAAATTTTTCTTGCTCAATTTTGATTTAAAAATTCTAAAAAAAATGTTAAAATTAATTAAAAATCAAGTACTTTAAAAAAAATATATTTTTAAAGAACCGGTTGCCAACCCTATTTCTGATTGTTGTTTGAGATTATTGAAATCTATCTTTTTGCACTTCTAATACTTACAGAAATAAACCGTTTGAGAATTTAAACTATTATACCAATTTTTTTCTAACAGCACTTACTAAAATTTAGAAGAATAAAATAACAGCGACTTGCATTAAATTTTGACTTTAATTTAATATGTATCAACATTATTCGTTACACTTACGAAAGTCTCGACGATAATTCAATATTTAACTTTGTAAGAGGTTTTAAATGAATATTTACCGAATATAATTTCGATTAAACTACTTTGCAAACATTAAACATTCAAAGCTCATAATTGAAATCCGATTTTTGAATTAAAACTCTCTGTATTAATGGTCAAAGTCTGCTCACTCCTGCAGTCAATAAATCTAAATTATTCAAATATCTCTCTACCTCGGACTTTATTTCATTTTTCACCGCATCACTGAAAAATTCGTTTTACGAAATAACCCTCGAACGTTAAAAACAATTTTTCATTTTTCCAGCTCTTTGTTCTCCCTCGTTAGCGTTTTATTTTTCCATACTTTCAGTTAACCCACCTAGAGAGACCCATCCTCGCATTACAAATGCGATCGAGCCTCTTCTTTTTTCAGTACACAATGCCCCTAAAACGTAATGAAAGGTTTATCCGTTATCCCCTGTAATCAAGGGTCGTCCCGCTTTTGTGCGCCGATCGGCGTCCGGCCGCGAGCACAAAAGCCGCATAAAAAGCCCTTGAATACACATCTCATTTATCGCGCGCGCGGTACCCTCCTCCCCAAGTATCTTGTAAAACTCATCCCGAACGATCAACACTTCGTCGTACGTCGTACTCTCGTCACAAAAGGCCAACGTGAAAATTAAATGGTTACGAAAGAATTTTTTTTTTGTCGGGAGAGTAATGATTTTTTTAATGGGAGAAAATTTTGAATTTATCTTGCTTACCGTTTTTATCGGGCACTTTCCGTTTCACTCATGGAATACAATTTCGTTGAGATTAAATTCTTGGATTTAAAAAAAAAAGGATCGATGCATGCTTCTCGAGGTAAAAAATTTTCCCACAAAATATTGCACAATAACTTTTTTCCTCTCAATTTTCCGCTCTCCAACAAAGAAGCTTGGGAGGAGCGATGGAACCGGGGTAATGTCATCGGAAAGCGATTAGCGACAGGTAAGATTAAATCGCGACTAAACTGCTGCAGTTATGGGAGGGGAGGGGAAAAAAAAAAAAAGATAAATTAAACAGCCGATTGTAATTACTGGGCGTGATCGAAATCTAACGAAGTGCAGCGGCGATAAAACGAGTTTTAGGAACGGGGGAAAGGAGTAGGGGTTAATTGTGTTTGGGAGCGAATTTATTGATTAATCGGTGGCGTCTACATGCGCCAGTAATTTAGCTTGATTGAGCTCCCTGCAAGATGTGAACGCCTAATGTTGTTTGGCTCGATGTCGGTGCGAGAAGAGGATCTTGTAACTTAAACTAACGTTGTGAACGTTTTGCACGTATTATTTTGGATAATATTTTTATATTTTTTGCTAAATTTTACCAATACTAGATTTAAATCAATCAAATAAAACTTTTATTGACCTTTGTACTAGCGTTAGTACTCTAAGAAGTAGGAATTAGGATAACTAAGGATAGCCAAAGCCCAAAATTATAAGTAACTTCACAATATTTTTCAATGTAAAATAATTTTTATCTTATTTGTCCAATACTATGAGTAATTAAAATGAAAATACTAATCTGTTTTTAAATTATATTCCTAGTTCTATTTATACCCTCTTCAAATTTTTAGTGTTCTTAACAATTTAAAATTAAAAATGTATTATATTTTATAATTATTAAAAAAAAAAAAAAATTAATTTATTACATAATACACTGTAATTCTGTTTTATCTTTCTGTTTTTGAATAGGTGAAAATAGTACAGTGAATGATTATAAAATTAAATTTTTAATTCTGCAATTAACTAATTAGTAATTCATTTTTAAATAAAAAAATCTATTGATACAACACTTAGTTTATTTGATACTTATAAAAATTATCAATTTAATTGTTTTTTCAAAATAAAGTTTAGTTAAATTAAAAAAAAAAAACGTAAATTGGCAATTTTATAGAAAAATAAATACAAGATCATTGAATCAAAGGTGATAGGTCTGATTTTTCAATATCAAGCAGCTCGTTCGTTCGTTGAGATGAGCTCATACATCCCCGACCTTGACAGAAAATTGCCCTCTGACCCGCCCCCAATCGATGCCTGCGACTAATCGGTTCTCTGTTATCGACCCGCAGCATGCAGCGAGATGTACTGGGAAAAAAAACCTGCATTTCGATGCCGGTGCATGACTCGGGCGCGAGCTCGTTGGAATGGCTATTTTTACGAGCTTGCCCCACCCAGGGGACATGCAAGCGCGCTCGTAGGTACATACGCACCGAGGTGTTTCAAGAATTCCAATTTTACGTTTTATCGTTTCTCCAAATTTTACCGATCTTTTTATTATCTTCTAGATACCTACCGTGATGAAATATTATTACAATAAATAAAATGACGATTAAGTACGAGTGGAAATTTCGATTGGCATTAGTTGCCGAATTGATAGAGCGAGCATAAATTACGAGTCATAAGTAAAATATTTAGGAAAAAAACAATTTTAATGCATTTCTACAGACTAAGAGAACTTAAAAATCATTCCACATTTTACAATTCCATACAATTAATAAATAAATTTTGAATTTACATAAACTTTGCTACCAACTATTTACATTTACTTTACATATTTTTTACTTAATATACAAATACTTAAGTTAGGTCTTTTTTTAAGAACAAGAATTACATTTAAGTTATTTAAAAACATATAATTGTGCAGCAGGACTGTCGGATAACACAGGCTTTTTACGTCTTTTTTTAATGTGAATAACAATCTTTGGTTTATCCATTTTAATTTGTCTTTGATCAAAATTTTCAGGTATATTATTTAATTTTGTTTCTAAATGAATTGAAGAGTTAGAAGCAGCACAAGATAATCTTTTTACCGGTTCATTCTCATTCACAGTAGAATTTTTAGAGAGATTATCAATCAACGGAAATGTACATTGCGTTGGTTCAGGACTATCTGATAACACAGGTCTTTTACGCTTTTTATTAATGCTAATAACATTATTTGATACTTCTGTTCTAATTTTTTCTTGAAAATTTTTTTTTGTAATATTGTCCGATGACACTTTTGAACTAACTAAAGGCTTCAAAGCTTTGCATGTATCCACTTCTGATTTATGGATTTCTTGAATGAAATTTTCAAGTGTGTTACTATTTGAAGGTACTTTTGAGTCCACCACTGAATTGAGAGCTATGCAAGGTAAGTTTTCTGGTTCATGACTTTCTTGCGTAGAGGCATGAAGTTTATCATTATTTGATGTCAATTCTGAATCAGTTGGTATTTTCAATTTTTCTAGATTCTGTAGCGATTCATAATCTTTTTGTGTAGAATTCTCTAGAACATTTACAGATATTTTTGAATTAATGATAGAGCTAATGTCAGTAAAATTTTCCATTAATTCACTATTTTCTTCTTTTTTTGAATTTTGAAAAAAACTTAATGGCATCTCTGAATGAATTGTAGGGTCTATGTGCAATAAACTATCTGTTAATTCATTTTCTACTTTTATAAAATTTTCAAGTTCAACACTATTTAATGATGCGTTTGAAAAATTCAAAGATGTATTAAAATATTCATTACATAAATTTTCAATTAACTGAATATTTTCTTGGGTTGAATTTCCAATTGTACTGGTATTTGTAATTTCTGAATCAACCAAAGAACCAGCCACTTTGTGATTTTCATTAAGTTTTTTTTCTTCTTTAATTGTAATTTCAGGTGTATTATCCAATACTAGAGGGACTTCTGATTTTATTAATGTTCCACATTCTATTTGAACTTCATTTTTTAATAGAACCCTATCTAGTTCTTTTAGATCATCTCTGTTCTCAAAATCTTTAATGTTATCACAGTTTATCTCACAACTTTCTTTTTGAGTTCTTTGAAACTTTTTGAACAAATTAATATTAGTTTTTTTAACCATTTCATTTGATACATTATTTACATTTCTTTCTCTTAAAAAGTATTTTTTGCTTCCTCTGATTTCATTATTTTCTTTTTCATCTTTTATTTCACTTTTGATAGGTTTTTTACTTCTTACTTTCCTTTGTTTGGGTGTGGTTAAAATTTCTTCATTGGATAACAACTGCTTGTTACATTTTTTATTTTCAACTGTAGGATTGAGCTTGAAATTTTCTACCCCTTTCTCGAAAGCCATTTGTTTTCCTTCATCTCCATATGATTTAGTTTTTGACTGTTTTACACTTATATTATAATGACTTTTTGTGATATTGTCAACGTGATGATCATTTAATTTAATAAGCTCAAAGTTCAAATTTTCTTTATTTTCACTACATTGATCATCATAAATTTCCAAAGGATCAGTTTTTTTATTTTCTTGATAGTCCACCAAATGGCTGTTTTTAGAATTCTTACAATTATCAATTAACTTTTCATTGAGGAAGTTTTTTTTACTATTTTCAGGGCTGTAAGCCAAACTTTCATTATTACTTTTTAAAAAATTCAATGAGTTTAATTTAGATGCTACAATTGGAGTAGAAGTATTTTGTGAATTGAGAGGCAAGCATTGATCCATTTTCAAAATAATACTGCAAGCCCTAAAAAAAATAAACTATCAATATTCTAATCAAACTTTTAAATAATATAGTCATAAGGGTCTTACTGTGATTTCACATCTTTCTATAATTGATTCATCGAAGTAGGAATAGTCTTTTTCAGGTTTTCGACTTCTAATTTTAAAGAATAAGCTTCTTGTTCTAATTTTTTAATTAACTTCTTGAGCTTACTATTAAAAGAGGACATGACATAACATTTAATTGATTTTTCAAATCAATATTCAGATACCAAAATTAAACTTATAACCTGATGATACTTACCGTTTATTCCAACTCGTTCATATCATTTTGAAAAATTAACTAATTTTGATATAAATCTAGTGTATGAAAAATCTATCAAACAACATGCCAGATTCTGGCGGGAAACAAAACAGCATAAAAATAGAATGTTTGACAGATAAACGAAAATCCGGAAGCTAGCTACCGCATAAAAACTTTGCATCTAAATGGAATCCGCATGACGGAACTAGCAGAAGCATTTTGGTTCACTGGTTAAATGATCCCATTCCGCGCAGTTTTGATAACGGCATAAAGACACTCCAAGTCGGTATGGTAGAGCAAAAATGGTCCATGAATTAATTCAAATGTACCTAATTTTAAGTTTTAATGAAAACTTTTGAATCAATTTTTCTTAAAAGCTTTTTAAAACTTAAATTTCTTTAAAATACTTAGATTATTCATTTGTTTTTTCTTAATTTAAAAAAAGAAAAAATAATTTTTTTCAAAATGCAAAATGATCAAAGATGTCTCATCACGGACAAGTATTCTACGAAAGCAGATAAACTCGAAACTAATATTTTAATAAAGCTCCCGAAAGCCAGCACACGTGTTTCCGTGCACACAAGGCCCGAAGCCGATCGAATCTGCCACATGCACTGCACAGCCAAAGCTATGCTTGCGCTTTCAGGCGCGACCACTCGAATTCCGTCTCGAGGCCAAAACATATATTTTTATCGGTGAAGAGCCATCCAATTTTTGCGGTGCACTCATACCCTGATGTAACGAAACTAGACAGACGCAAGATAAAAAATGAAATCCTTTTTTTTTTTAAAGTTTATCAAACAAGCGTAGACATTTAATTAGAGGAACACACACATCGGTATGAAAGCTCCGATGTTTACGCACCCTAAAAGACGAGGGGAGAGAAAAAAAAAAAAGATTGTGTTTGTAAAGAAGGAGGGTGCAGGATTTCATTCTTCGTCCCCGCGTTCGTTGCACTCTCGCATCGGTTCCTTTTTAAACAAGCTTCAGGGGGAGCTGACATCCTCGTACGACTTGTCAAAGATTAAGACTTATTTTCACGAAAATTCAGATGGATCTTTCGTGATTTTAAATATTGATAGTGCCTAGTCTCCGGATACATACTTTTTAAATATTTTTGGCTCACTATTTTCGAAACAATAAGCATAGCTTTTTATAGTTTTATTTCTCGATATTTCGGATAATAATCATCGGTTTCATTTTCCAATAATTGAGTTGTTAAAAATACATTGTATTACGTTTCAATTTTCGATGGTTCTTAGTTCTTTATGTAATCTGGTTAAAAATAAAAAAGGTATGAATTTATTTTTAAAAATGTCCATTATTTTGTAACTTTTGATGTAGCTTTCTATCAGAAAAAGAATGAAACTCTCGATGAAACTAGATGAAAATGATAGTTTAAAAAACGAAATATTATAGTTATTTAAATATATTAATTAATAATAATAAACATTTTTGTTATAAATTTTTGAATTTAAATTTTTTAGTAATTGTTTATAGTATTAAACTTTGATTCTTTTCAAATTTTTTAAATTTTTATTCTTCGTCAATTTGAAGGCTTATTTAAAAGCAACATTCATAATCCAATCGAGCCCACACTCGTCCGAGATAATTCAGAGAAACACTTTCGATTCTCGAACGGTAGCCAAATCGGCTCATAAATATGCAACATCCCAAATTAAACGATGATTAATAGCCTCCTTTATTTTTTCAGGTAAGCCAACCGAAACTTCTAGGATTCGTGCCTGCCTGCTTCAGACTCGGTAAATAATAATTCTCTCACTCTTGATGCGCTCAATCGATTCTTGCCTGCTTTATAAACACACAGGAATAATACACAGGCAGTTTCGCGAAAATCTTGAAACGTTTATGCCGTCAAACAACGAGTTTTCGTCGAGGCTCACTCGAATGTATTTTTGGAGTCTTTATCGTTTCTTTTTTTTTTTTTTTTTTTTTTTTTTTTTTTTTTTTTTTTTTTTAATGAGATTAAATTCTGTACGAAGCGCAGGAAGAATTTAATCGATTAGATTCTCAAACAGCGCGATGTCTCATGCGATCTGAATTTTAATTTTAAAGCTTATCTGTGGGAAAAAAAATTTCATTCAAATCTCTTATCGGTTAAGCTAGACGATGGAAATGAAATTTTTGATAAAAAAAAAGTTGAGTAATTTTTTGTCGCGTTCTATGTATACATTTAAAATTCGACTTTTTTGTAAAGAAATATCCTTACATAATTTGTCAATTAATCAGAGACTGCATTTTATTTGTAAGTGTAACTCTTTTACCTCTCGCGAATCGAAACCTCTATTTACATTCTTTTTGAAAGTTTTATAATTAAATTTATACATATGCCATTATTTTAAAATGTGTTCGTTTACGTAACGTACCTGGTTTTTTTTTCAACATAAAATTGAGTCAAGAGTAAAATTTAAAGAATATTTTCTCGTTTTATTACAAGCTGTACAAGACAATGTAATTTATAGATGACACCAATTATAATTTCATAGCTTTGAATTTTTTTTCGTAATTGAGATTTAGTGCTGAAAATAAACAATGCTTTTGCATTATTAATGATAACAAACAATTTTTGTTTACAATAACGTTAATTTAATTATGTGATATGTATTCGTTTAGTAAATAAAGTGACCTAAATTAAATTTTTTTAATTTTTTGGTTTGATATTTTTTTAAACGAAATAAAGTTTAATGATGTCCACTAGAAAAAGTTTTAAAATTTTTTCTGTTTAATTAGACCTGTGGGCATAAAATACTCGTTTTATTACCAAAAGCTAGCCTCAATTTTTGAATAAAAAAGACAAACTCGTGTTTTTTTAGTCTCTTGACAAGAATTCTCTAATAAAAAAATCCCTATAACTTCTTTCCTCCGAAAAATATTCATTAATATTCGTGAAAATATTTTCATAAATGATCGTGATTGTTTTTTATTTTTTGAGAACACTACGGTTATATTGGTTATATATAATCGTTCTCATCGTTTGAAATATTTCTTTTAACTTGTATTTGTACTATTATTTGGAGAGTGAGTTTTTAAATTTTTTATTTTATATTTTTGTTGATTTTTCGTTACATTAATGTTATAACCTATGTTTTTTTTTTTCAATTAAGATCTCCTGATGAGGCTGACAAAACAAGTTAGCGAAACGTTGGGAATTTTTGGAATTTAATAAAAAGAAAAAAACGGCCTTCAAATGATCGATTTAATTTCTTATTATTCATTAAAAATTATCTTTAAAAATTTTTTTTTTTTTTTTTTTACTATCACGTTGTATAAAATTGTTATGAGCAATTATTTCTGTTACGGACGTTACATTGTAAGCTTCACACTTCTGTAAAATTAACTGAAATGAATAAAATGTCAAAATTGGTATCTAATAAGATGCAATTGAATGAGTACTAATCAAAAATATTATGTTGTGTGTATTTTATATATTTATTAAGACGCACGAGTCAAAAATATGCGTTACGGACGTTACTCGTATAAATGTAACATCCGTAACGGCTATTTTGATTTTGAACTTTTGACTCGTGCGTCTTATCTAATTCATAAATTAGATAAAGTATAATTATTACATATTGTATTCATTAAATTGCATTTTGCTAGGACCTTTTTTTACACCATTTTTATTGTTATTCATTTTACAGCTTTTCAAAGCTACAAAATGTAACGTTCGTAACAGAAATAATTGCTCTTATGTAAAATTGATTTTTTCTATTTCAAGTTATTACTGTCGATTTAAAAAAATATACAGGAACTATAAAAATTTTTCATAAGTTCAGCATAAAATTTTTGTTTGCAACTAATGAGAATAGTAATTTTTTCCGTTTCCTCCAAAGAAAAGTTATACCAATGAATAAGAAAAAAAAAAAAAAAAATTCGATCGCACCCGAAAAACCTCCTTCTAATCAATGGACCCAGCTAGCCGGTCGGTCAGGGAAAAAAAGGGCTACGAACTGTGCGAGGAGGCGAACGAACCGGCGCCATGTTTCCCCCCTCCACTGGCTCGCGCTCGCTCAGCCGCCCCCGCCGCCGCTGGCGAGCTGGGGCATTCAGTGCGAGCCGCGTACGCGCCCAGCTCACATCGTCGCGCTCCTCCGGTGGTTCCTGTTAAGTGTGTGCAGGATTCGTTTTCCTTACTCAGTGATCTGTGCTGGTGATTTTTTTTTTGGTGGTGGGTTCCCCTTTTTTGTTTTTTTGTGGTGCATCTGTGATTGAACGGTGAGTTTATTTTCGTGTAAGTTAGGGGATTGATCAATGAGTGTCGGCATGTAGAATCAAAATTAGTTGTTACATCCGAAAAACACTGATTTTACTAAACCGCTTAAACATATAAATCGTGTATGAATATTTTTATTCAGTCGAGTAGATAAAGTTTGAAAAAAACTACTCCCATTTAATTTGCAAAAAATTATTTAAATTTTAGTATCACAAAGTTTTTTCATTTTCAACAAATGTAAGAGAAAATCTAGATGATTTTTCTAATTGCTAAAACGTATAAATAATTTAAACTTTCTAGTGTTTAAAAAAATCAGTTCAAATTATTCACTACTTCACTGTTATTGAAAGTGAAAATACGATGAATTAGATTCTTTGAAGTTAGTTTTAAAATAATCAAAGAATGTTTAGTCAAGTAGTCTTTTGAGATTGTTTCATTCTTTCAAACTCGCTCATTCACACACTGGATTGTAGTTCTGAGAAACAGATTGACGAATCAGCTTCGAATTGAATGATGTGAATGCAGTTTGAAATCTATTAGCGTCATCGAATTTTTCTTCCTCAAACCACCAACTGACACTCTGCAGAAATTCAATATTGCGAACAGGCCGAGTTTCATAATCCCCTGAATAATTGTATCTTATCGTGCTCGCGAGGAAAAGAAAAATTCAGGGTTGGTTAGTTAGTTTTCAGTCTTGTAGTGGCAACCCTGACGAACACTTCTTTTTTTCCCTCAAAACTTTCGAGAAAACTTTCGAAAAACCGAGGTGAAAAAAAAAAAAGTAGCGGGAGAAACAACCGGAAAACAATGCTTTCAACTGCAGCGCATCCGCGCGTTTTAGCGTTAATCACCCCGACGAATTTTACGGGACTAAACAACCACTCGTACGCCGCCACCGCTAAGCAAAAGTTTTAAATAAACGTTTTAGCCGGAGAATGGGAGTATTTTTGAATGGAGGGTGCTTAATTGCACGCGACAATGGCACCGAGTTTCGGGATTTAATGAGAGTACAATTTTGTAATCGTCGGCTCAAAGTGCAGCTTTTTGAATTCGTGTGACGGTTAAAAAAAAAAAAATTTGCAGTAATTGGAGCGAAAAAATTTACTGAGTTGTTGTCATTTTTATCGCAACAAAAAAAAAAAAAAAAAGAACTTCAAAAATATTTTTTTCAATCAATGAAATTTTGAATTTTTAGTAGAAAAGTTTGCTAAAGAAGAAGATAAAAGGTCCCAGCGAAGAAAAACCTTAGCCGAAAATCTGGGGATTTAAAATTATTATTGATAGGCTGAAAAGATTTAAAAAATTTAAGACGATATAAAAATCGAATTAATTGGGTGCAGACTTATTAGATTCTAAATTTTTTTCTTATTTATTTATTTATTTCAGCCTCTCATTGGTAATTTTAAATCTGCAGTTTTTCGGCTAGGGTTTATCTTCGTTGGGACCGTCGAGTTATATTTTGAAAAAAAATAGGAATCTACTAAACATTGCTTTGTAGAAGACCCAAATTTTCCACTGCAGCTCTTGAAACACCATTCAATTAATCATCAGTTTCAAAGGAATAACAATGAGGGCTGCAGTCCAGCTGAACGGTTCCCAAAAATATCGAATTTCAAACAATTACCCCCGAACCCAATTTAAGGTCTTAATTAGCGATCTTATCCATCACTCGAGCTCGATCGGTAATCAACCGTATCATCTATTTTGATAGCCGCCCTCGTCAGGGCAATTATTTCACAGCCAAAAATAGCCTCCCGCGCCGGGTCTTAGAATACTCAAACTCGACGAAGAAAAGAAATCAATCAGGAGCTAGCTAATAAACGTCCGTCGTAAAACCGAGTCGCGTATTCATAAACCGGGGGAGCTCCTACACTGATTAGCGCTTTCTCCCAGACGCGTCCGAACAAAGAATTCCCGTCCCGTATCGTCGAATTTATTCTCGGTGCAGTGTGTTTATTTTTTGTTCGAAAAAAAAGTCCGTTGGTTTTCGGTTAATGCTTGATGAACCGCCCCCGGGCTATCGCAGTTCGGAACTGTTGTACGCGATACGGGCTAATTGATTCCTGAATAGGCAACCGCACTGACTGATGCATAAACAATTTCCGATGGAAATCTAACTGACCGACTCGCGCAGTTTCAAAAAATCAAATTCAATTTTTTAATATTTCATTATTTAGCTAGAAAGTTTTTAAAAAATACATAAAAATTATTGATTGCATATTTTTATTGGAAAATTGTTAGTCCAACCGCGCCCGGGCCTATTTATACCCGGAGCGCAAACGACCTTAAAAATCCATCTGCAGCATCGCGAGGGGGAGAAAGCGCAGCATTTGGATTTTTTCTTCCTGCCGCGCGCGCGTGTATATTTTTGTAGAGGAGCTTTTTTTTTCATGGTGTTTTTATTTGCGCCTCACATCCCCCTTGTGCTCGCAGGCACCCTTGTGACCCGGTCCCGACGCACAATGCCCGCGAGCGCCAGAGAAGAGGTTTTCGAATCAATTCTCGGGGGAGGGCTTTTAACGAGCCTCTCCTCCGGCCTTTTTTTTGCTTATGATTGTACTGGGATTCGAGATTATTGAAGTTTGGCGGAGTGAAGGGTGCATGATTTTCCAAAATTTTAAGCAGATATTTTAGCAGCTTGGGTCAGAAAAACTTTTCATATTGGAAAAAAAAAAAATTGTTTTTAAATAACTTATTATTAGCATTGTTAAATAATTTCACAAGTTTTTTTTTTAACAATATTCCACGTAATAAACTTTTGAATGGAATATTAGACCAAAAGTTAATAATCTTGACTAAAAAAAATCATCATTTTGATAAAAACTGAAATTATTTATTATAAAAGGTTCATATTTGTAAAAAGAAAAAAATGAAAAAGGACTTTTGCGTCAAAAAATAATGAAGTAATCTCGCTTCAATTTTGATACAGGCTTTTTTGAAAGTGTTGCGTGTGTAACACGAGCTTTTGTAATTTTAGATTATTTTTGAATAAAATAACAGGTTTGGATGTAATGTTGGAGATAAAAATTGACGCTCTCGGTTAAAAAAAAAAAACATTTTTATAAAAAAATGAGAATATTCATTTCAATCTGATTCATTCTCAGTCAAAAAAAAATTTTTTTCATTCCAAAGATATATAATTAATTCTTATAAAAAATCCTCGTTTGAGCACTCCCCAAAAAAAACTGTAATAAAATCTATTTTCAGCCAAAAACTCTAATCCTCCACAAAAAAAAACTTATCCAAAGTAAATTACCTTAAACCGTGGGTTTACTCACACAGTCGCTCGATATTTTTTTAGCCTCGAAACCAAGTGCACTCACAGTTCTCACGAAGCGTGAATCCGAGTAAAAACTTCCTCCGCTTTCCCCGCTCCCCCTGAATTTTCCTCTCCATCCCCCGCGCACCGCAAATCAATTCGACACGAAATAAGCAATTCCTCGCACTTACCATAATCACGCAATTTTAGGGTGCGAAAAGTCCTGGACCCGAACTCCACCCACGTAAATTGCATTATGCACCGACCGTTGTCACGCGCGCCAGAGGCGTTATCGTCGCTGCCGCACCACCGCAATGTGGTTTATTAGTTTTTGGGGTCACGCGAAGTTTTCGACTCTGCGCGGAGAACCAACGGGCGCTTTTCCTTATCGGTGGCTGCTTTAAGAGCGACCCTTACATTCAATTGTGCGGGCGCGAGCTTCGAAGTTGTAAAAGGCTAACGTGCAGACACCCCCTACCGCTTTTTTAATTACCAAGATTTTTTAGTTTTAGTGCTGGTTGAGGGTAGACAAGGGTGACGTAGGTAGGAAAAGTTTTTTTTATGAAAGTTGTTGGTAAAAAAATATTGTAGAGATAGAGTGCATAGTGGATAAAAATTACTTCCATTGTGGGGTACGTTAACATGCAAAATTCAAAAAAAAATTCTGACTGTAGAAAACTAATATGTACTTTAACTATAAATTTATAACAATATGAGCTAAATCATTTGTATAAACAGTTTATATTTACTTTTAAGTTTTAAAAATACCTTTATAGCTACTACAACAAATAAAACCTGGTTAATTAACTAATTAAGCATTTTGTAATGGAAGCTTAGACGTAATATGAACATTGTACAACATATCATTAAAGTCTACATTAGAATCATGTCTTCATTAAAAACCTGTCGTTCTCGATAGATTTATTGTTATAATTGTAGTTTCACTAATCAGTGTGGTAATAACACCCTTCAGTCTCACTATACTTTGACGCTTGAAACTAATTTGAGTATTTCTTAAACTCCTACCAACGACGTTACCAAGAACATTTAAACACTTCTTCAACATCGTCGTGTCATTACTTTTTTCTTCTTCTTCAAATTAAGAGATCATCCGATTGGTTTTGATAAACGACTCTCTCAGTCCCGTCCAATCGCAAAGACGCGAATCAAACAATCAGTCATCATCTCGGCCCCAACATTTTAATTTATTCATCAAGCCTCGCGTAGCGTAATCTCGAAACAAGCGACTCTTTTATCTCGGCTCGTAGCTGCAGTCATCCGAATTAAAGCCAGAAGCCTGCCACAGACGCAGCACACTAGGTATATAACGATGTTTTTTTTTTTTTTTTCTCCTTTCCCTGTTTCCGGTGCAGGCTGCCGCTTTCGTCTGCACCGCCTTCCTTCGCCGCGTGTCACGTGTTGCGGGAAGGATTTCGAGGAAAGGGCCACGAATTTAATTTCGAGAGGGAGTGAATTGTGCGGGAGGAGGAGGACGAATACGAAATTAGCAGACGTAGCAGCGGGAGACTGTTTGATAATCGGCGGTTCAGGCTAAATTAATTTGTACTGCTGATGAACTATTTTGTAGGAATTTATTTTATTTTATTTTTTTAAGTTAGGGAAGAAATTGGGATTATTAATTTTTTAACTTCGGCAGGGAAAACTTAATTTTACAGTAGAAGGTTACATCGTTGAACAATTTTTGCAGAGAAAAGCACTGTCAGAAAAAACTTTAATATTATGGTTAGTTATGATTAAAGATATAAAAAAGTTTCGCACTTTCCTCGCAATATGATGATATAATATTCAGACATTTTAATGTGAATTATTTTATTTAAATATTTACACTGTTGCACGAGAAGCTGCAAAGGGCACGGCTAGTCTTTCACAAATTAACATGTTTGAGCAGTGCTAATTGGATCTACAATAGGTAGCAACAACCCAAACTGTCTTTTAATGATGCATCATCTCATTTCTGACAACTGTCTTCCCCTCACGCTCCTCTGAATTTACTCCTCGCAGAAGTTACAATCCCTGTAGCTCAGTAAAAACACACATCGCATAGTTTCTTATTAAAAAATGCAAATACGTTTTTGTCGGTGTATCTCGTCCCCTACAGCTGAAGCTGACCATAGAGACCTGCAGTTATTCATCCGGAAGCAGGCAAACAATGCCCGACCCTAAAAACTACACAAGGCCAGTATTCTTCTTCTCCGTCTCCTCCTCCTTCGTTTTCGTCTTCTTTTTTGCCAACCGCTGATGCATCCCGAGAATCTATTGTAGACGGTGGCATAAACTTGCGAGTCAAAGAAACACTCGCACAGCTGCTTAGCATAATTGTATTCTGCCTTGCCGTGCTTTATTGATGCGTCGAGGAATTTTTAACCGATTGTTTATTGGGAAAAAAAAAACCCGTGCCGTGAGTCCTCTGAATATTCTTCTGGATCGTTAACTGAAAAGATCTATCGACGCTTTGGCGGGTATCAATCGCGATTCTGTCGATAATTCAAAATCTTTTTTGTTTGTTTGTTTTTTTGTTTTTTTAATCCTGAGAAAATTAAACTAAAAACTGCAAGGTCGTGACGCATCGTCAGCCGATATTCGAGTCCCGGGGGACCAATCGATACCAATTAAAGGTAGATTGAGCGAAATTGGCGTTTATTATCTCTCGCCTGGACGCGCGAGTCTTGATTTCGCTCCTCTGTCTCGACGCTGTGCCTGCGAATATGTCGGGGAGCAGAAGACCGCGGAATTATTAAAATTGATAAATATTATTTCGCGACGGGAGAAAATGATGCGTCCATTACCACGTCACGCCACTTAAATTTAATTAATTTGCCTGGACACCGACACACCGAAATTCGGCGTAATGGACGCTTAAATTTGCAGAAATGTGGGCGCGATGATTCACTTTGCGCGATGTGCGGGCGAATTATTACATCGCATTTTTTTTTCTTTACATTGAAATTTCGACGTAAATCCGCATGACGAGTTGCTGCAAAATGTCATAGCAATTCATTTTGTTTATGATAAAACAAAATACGTAAGCCGTTAATATTTATTATCTGTCGAATAATTACTTAAATTATTAAATTATAATCCTAATAAATATAAAAAAAAAACTGTATAATGTGGGAAGTAACTAATTCATATCTCGATAGTACACAATCCTATTAAAATAATTCATGCTTGATGAGTCAGATTATCAGATTAATCGTACATTTAATGCACCAAATTTATTTATCAAAAATAGCTATCATAATCCTTTGTTCTTATTCAAATAAAAAATAACAATTTTTCCGAAAATAAAATAAAATTTTCCAATAAAATCTTTTCAATCATTTCTGCACTGACGCCCGCAATAAAATAATTCCAAAGGCTCAAAGCAAAAAAAGAATATATAAATAACCGACATTTGTTTTTTACGTTCTATACTTTATTGGAAAAAATAGCATATCTCAAAATCCCTGGGCAACGAGGTCACAGCTCGAAAAAAAAGATCACCCAGTTTAAATCAATCAAAATCAAGTGTTCGTCTCTGCACGTCCCATCCGTAACATCCCTCAAATAATTGCCGTCGAGTCCGAGCGACATCTGTTCCCTCGTAAAACGCGTTAGGGGGGCGCAATAACTACGACTTTTCCGTTACAGGCCGATATCAGGTCTGCATCTTACGTTACGCTGGGTGGATCGGGGCTGGTTTTATCGCTCGGACGATAAAAATGATGGCCTTTAATGAAACGCTGCACTGGATGCTCCCAGAAGAGCCAGATGCACCTCGAAATGCACCCTTACTCGAGTAATGAAAAGTGAAAATGTTACCGGGGCCCGGGGCAGCTGCACGCTACGCTTATTTAATTTTGTCTCGCTTGTGTTTTGTACCTCGTAGTTTCATGATTATGTTTTTCCGTGTTGGGTACTTACATTTTGTCTAAAGGAATTTTCACATTTTCAACTTAGCTTTTGTGATCGACTTGGATAAATATAATTTGTAAATTTTAAGGAGACCTACTTGGAAAAATTATGAGCTTAATTTTTTTTATCCTCGATAAAAATAGTAACTAGTGCTACTTTTTTATCACGCAATTGTTAAACTATTTTATCCAGCTATGCATAATTATTATAAAAATAATTAAAGTTATCATTCATGTAGCTAAATTTTTTTAATTTACGTATAATTATCATAATATAAATTATATAAAATTATACCTATTAAGATAAGATTAATAATGTTTTTAAAAAATTTTTACTTTAGGTACATTAATTAGATTTTTTAATAAAACTAGACTTGTATAATATTAAAAAAAAAGGTTAAAGTTAGTTGTTTATTTACTAAATTTTAAGTCAATACTAAAAAAAGTTAGCCTTTCATGAAAAATAGAGAATAGGTAGAGAATAGAGAATAGGTAGAAATTTAATCAAGAAGATTAAAATTGAATTCAGAAAATCTCTGGTTAATAAACTACAATTTTTCATCTATAATATTCAACTGCATTAAATACTAAGCACTCCCACAGTTAAAAACTTATAAGCTACATTCAAACTCTCGCGAATCCACTTTTCCAATATTCTCAAAAAGTTTTCTCGGAAATGTCTCGAACACAGCCTCCCTAATTTCGCAATTTCAAAGCACTCTCGAACCCACGACAACGAAAGTGCATTCATTTGCGGTAAAGCATTGAGACCCCCCGAAAACTTGAAATTCGAGCAATGCATTTGGCTCATAAGCGTGTCCCATAAATTATGTCTCTCGGCGCTCGCCCGCCCGGCCGCAACTTCTATCCTATTAAATCGTCCCGGCCGAAATTTCAGATCGCAGAATCGATCGCGTATGCCACCGGGCGACGCGACAATGGCCCGACTTCTGCATGACGAATCGCTGATAACTGCGACAGATGCACCTATGAACCGAGCTTATCCGGTAACGAATGATCGATTCGACAAATCTTTCTTGGTGATGTGCGCCAGTAATTAAGGAGAGATTTACATCTCTGACCCCGAAAACCTGACTTCAAAGCTCGACCTGGTACCTTCGGAATCTTAATTTGCCACCCCTTTTTAAGCAAGATTTCCTTTTGGCTTTTTATTCGAGCCCTCCAGGGTGGTTAAACTCGATCGAGTAGAATCGATAGTGGCCGCTGAGGGGTGTAATTTTTTTCTTTTTTTAACGTTTGTTGTTGGACTTACGGTTGGTTTGGCACAAGTGCTTTATCTGAAATTAAAAAACGTCCATTGAATAAATTTCTCGGCGTTGATGATAAGATTAGATTTAGATTTAGATTTGTGTTCCAGTTATAGTAACCAGACTCTTTAGACTATCGGGCTTACATGAACATTTATTATTTTACACTTGAACAATAGTTGAGCAATGTTAAAATTACGAGAAAAATTAAGTAGCTTACGAGACAATTAATAACTCAAAAATAGAAATATCTTGATACACATCAAGCATTAATAAATACACATGTCTCATTAAGCTAAGAGTGCTCGGCATCAATAATGCAAGATTTTAATTTGCGATTGCGTGCGACCACAATGATCCCCCGGCATTAACCCAATTCCGCACGATCAATTACATAAATTTTCAGTATACAGCCGACGTAGCTTTGGTCGTTTTCAAATCCTCCTCACCCGGAGGACCGATATCCCGGTCTATTCTCGAGAGTCCAGTTTGTACGAAGCCGGAAAAGCTAGCTGATGTCTTTGAGTAACGGCCAAAGTTTTCTCTCTTCTCGACGCTTCCGTAAAATCGATCCTCGAGACTCGAGAGAGAAGACGCCTTTGACACGTCCTCGGAAATTAATTCGAGCTTTGTGATGATAATACCCACCGTCAAAAGAGTCATCGACCCAAAAGTTAGTCACACTTACGTTATAAACACTCACCCCTAAGTAGTCAGCTCGCTTCGGATGCTAATGCTGGAGTTTCTGCAGCAGGTATGTACGAGGAGTTAGGGGGTATCGCCCGGCTCGAGGAGGAGGACTCGCGCTTCCTTCTGCAGTATACAACCCGGAAGAATTACACCGGTGAATTATTCATGACGCCTGCAGCGATTAGGAGAATTCCTAATGCGTGTGATTATGTTGATAATACACCCAGAGTGTGCAGTTGCTTTTCGGGCGAGGCTAGGACTACGACTGGGCAGTTCACCTGGTCGAGATTTGTGACCCTCGGAACAGAAATTCTACCAGGGATCATATCAGTATAATCGATTGTTATCCTTATCACCATTAACATTGCATCGTAATTGTTTTTTTATAGTTTTATCACCTTTTAACATGATTACTATGCCTTACTTTATTTCGGTAAAATTTCTTTTTTATCTAAAAAAGCCGAAGCTGTTGGGTGATTATAGTGTTGTGAGGTTGCAATACCAAGACATTAATTTTCATGTGTCCATTGTAGTCTACACTAAGCTTCGACATTTTAATTTATTTCGTAGTTAAAAACATTCTCAAACACTTATTGTTGGAATTTAAAAGTGTTAATGGCGATCTATTGCTTACCATTAATTCTTATACGACAAATTATCTATTAAACACCATTCACAAGTTATCTTTACTGGAATACGCCATTATTTTAATTTCAAAATGATATTAAGGCTTAAAAAAATCTTAAGTACCTGTTTTCAATCACGGTAAATCTATTACAAGGTCAAGATTCGATGTGAGAAATCATCCTCGTAATTATTCCTCGAACGTGGGTTATTTAAAGATCCTCGAGGTGGTTTTTCATTTATGCGCTCGATTTGAAAATAAAATTTTTTTTTTTTCGCGTAATTTTGAAATATTAATACTCAATGGGCAAAGAATTTACACACAATGACACAATTTGTTCGACTCGTGCATCCCATACCAAGGACGTGACGAATGACTTTATCCCTTTTACGTACAAACGCGACTCTCTAATAAGCCGCATCTTTGTTCGCGTAGGTGTACACGGGCGCAAACGCTCGAACTCGCATTGTCAATTGTAAATTTACGACTACGACTTCGTTCGAACACTGCGGTCGTCTATTTCTCACGTAATTAAATAAAACCGTGTCGCAACGAAAAAAGTAACATTTAAAATCAATCATAATTTTTCATCCTGCGTCTAATTAAAACTTATGGTTTTTATGTTTCAGGTGAGTTGCAGAATCAATACGACGTAACTTTGAGTATGAAACTTAATTTATTCAAATCAATTGGTAAAAGTAGGTTATAAGCGACAATCTGTTTTTTTTTTTTTACAAAAAGTCTGTTAACTTCCAAAGTTCGAATATCGATGGCGCATGCATGAGATAAGTTTCGGGATGTCGTGGATCTTTTTATTGCGGACGCGTTTTTACAGGGAGAAATATATATCTCTCCCTCTTTCTCAAAATTAAAATCCCAGCCTAACATAAGCATAATCCTCTTACCCCGAGGACTTACCAGTGGCGTAAGGATAAAAGACTCGGGAAGAGAAATTCCGATATTTATTACCCGTGAAATATTCCGGGGGTTCTGATTCGGGCTGTTCTACTTTAAGGGGCGTACTCTTATCATCGCGATAAAAATCTGATGTTCTCGTCATCGCGCGATTATATCATTATAGCAACCCGAATGTTAAAGTGTAATTTCTCTGGGTCATAAATTTTTTCTTTACGAGCGGGGTGGCCTTTTTTTTTGTAATTGATTTAGTCTGAGCTTTCTCCTTTTATTTTTTATACCTGCACCGAGATTAAATAAAAATCTGGATTTTATATCTCTTTTTTGTGAAGAGAAATGAAAAAAGAAAAGCGAGGTCTAGTTCGTCTTGGTTGAAAAAAGAACAAGAAGAGATTTCATTCAAATTAAAAACCTGAGATTCTTTGAAGGAGAAGGAAAGAAAATTCCAAAGATTTTTCCACGATTCCAGATGAATAATTTTTTTCACTTGATTTTGTTATTGCATGATGAATTCAGCTTTTATTTATCTAGTAATCAATTGAAAAATTTATCAAACGATTACGTATAATACATTAATTTGAAATTTTTTGACGAAAAGGTCGCTCTCTAACGACTTTCTCAATCCAAATCATCTTGAATGACTTAGCACAATGCAGAATTTATTACAGTCATATGCATAATTAACACAAATAACTCGTACCTCTGAAAAATTAAATGATTTCCTCATTGAAGAAAATAAGTTAAACTAAAAAAACAATTTCATTTGAAAAAACATTGAATGATATTTAACACTTTCAACTGTAAAAAAAGAAACACAGTAAATTATAGTTTCTATAATAAAATGAGTAGTATATTTAAAAGTTTTAAGTGGTTTAAAACTTTTGATTATACTTTATGCACATTTTTATAAACCAATAAGATCATGCATCGATAAAATAACCCAGTAACTGCACTCTGACAGCTATAAGCTTTCGCACTTTTATATCACAATCCCGCGATTACAATATGCAAAGAAACCCAACTAAAATTTTCAGCTCCAGACTTACTCGGAAAAACCAAAAAGAAACCCGAACCCAATTAACACGCCAGCAAGTATGAACGCACACACGCTTTATGAATGGGGAGGCATATCTCGCCGAGCAGCCCACGTAGCTCGCCAAACCCGCGTAGGCCGGTGCCTGCCTGCAGGAAGCTGTATCTCCGCGGCTTTCGCCATTTGTTACGAAATCCGTGAGACTGGATTCTAGCATGCGGATTTTCTTTTTTTCCTTCTCTCTCTCTCTCTCTCGCTCTCTTTTTGCCGCGATTTTCCTTCTGCGGTCGCTGAAAAGTAGCTTCGCGGACTTCTCGGAGTTGTTTTTTCATTGTTGAATCTTGATAACAAGGTTGTTGAAAAAACAGTATCTTAATGTGGTTTCTTCCTTGATATTACGTTTCAGAGTACTCTCATGAGCTGTACTCACTTAAGTTAGACTAGAATCTCGCCTAGAATTGTGCAAAGTGTTGTATATAATGTACAATATTATGTATTAAAGTATCATAGAACTTTTACTGTAACTACATAAAGAGTAGTGTAATAGAAGTATCATAATATATCAGCTACAGTCTAAGTACTCTATAACATTAATGCTGCTGTAATAGAACATTATTTACTAATATAATGTTATGATATTATAAACTTAAGTAGTCTAACACTGTAGTAATAACGTATTATACTATTATTGTTGATTGAAAAGTATAGTAATTTCACTGTTAATAGACATGTAATACTATAGTGGAATTGTAATAATATATCAGTTTTACTCCAAAATTATGGTCTTTGACATCTTGTTATCATATTAAAACAGTCTACCTTTAAGATTTTAATCAAACAGGCCAAAAATATTAAATATCCACTATGATAATAAGACTATACACCATAATCAAATATTTTGAGAAGATCTAACATAAGTTCATTAAAAAATCAGGACTGTATGTCTGATTCAAACCTCGTAATTATCATAAATAACGACAAACATTAGCTTAATGAAAAATCCATTTGCTCGTATTGTGTCACCATGCTTCTTATCATAACCCATAAACTTTAGTGTCATCACGACTACTCTTGAAATAATAACGTAACTCATCGCTCTCTCGATTGATAGATTTATTCGCAAGCTTTCGACACACTTTTCCGTTGTACACTCATACCCAGATCGTAACAATCGTTACAAAATTAGAAATTTCCTGCTAGCCTCGCGGATGCTATCTTCTGTTCTAAGAAGGATGAAAAATATATATATAAATAAAATTTACTTCATCCCATTTTCGCTATCTGAATAACGGGGTATCGACAATTCGCCTCGCGCCTCAGTCTTACTTGCAGAGGGGAAAAACGACTTTTCTTCCTGGTAGCATTGGGTTAGGGATTATATCGAGAGAGTCTTCTATTTAAAGAAGATTGCGAACGTGCCATTTTATTTTTGTAACGCCTGCGCCTATTTCCGCTCTCGCGGGCGGCTGTGCAACGTAGACAAAGTCGACGACGATGCATGCTCCACCTCGAACGTGATTCCGATTAGTTGCTTTATGTTTTACACGCCCTGGCACTCGATATGATAATTTCAAACGACTCCTCGCTAATCGCTTTTAGTGTGACGAATCCTGAACGGTGATTCAATCTTTACAAGTCAACGCCACAAGATAGTGCACACTTCTGCCTGGTTGACGATAAACTTGATTGTTGAGAGGTGAAAGTAAAAATAAAAAAATGTGTCACAGGTTCCCTGGAAAATACCCCCCAAAACGAAAACACATTAAGATCGACGGAACCGTAGGTTCGAGCATGAAATGCAGACGATAATCGGCCGCTTTATCGTCGCGGAAAGTCGTGCATATTTAAATTGCCCAGGAGAACGACTGGGGTTTTAATGGATTTTTAAAAATAGACGCTGCTCCCAATGCGACACGGCCGCATGCCAGCCATCCAGAAAAGTCGTCACGAATTTAAAGATTTTTCTAACTTGCTGGTTAAACTTCGGAAGGGGTTTATTTTGACGACGAAAAGGGAGAATGAAAACAAAAGAAGAAAAATCGGTGCGGGCGGTAGGGAAAACCATCAGACGTCGCGCCAAGGCCATTCACTCCTCGATATTTTACCCGTACCGTCCCATTCACCAGTGCAGCTCTCCAGACGCTCGTTTCTCAAGCCTGGTGCTGCACCGCTGGATGAATCATCGATTTGTGGGAGGTTAGACACCGGGGATTTTTACTATCGGGCTCTAATTCCTTAAGTGGTCTGTCCTGAAGTTAATCCCGAGGTTAATCTCGTGTACGAAAACCTTCGATTATCTGAGATTATCAGATCTAAAAACGTTCGTCGGAAATCATCAAAAAAATCAAAGTTGGTCTTTGATGCTGACTTGATCCAAGTTTCGAAAAAGTGGTAAAAATGAAAAATATTTGTTCAGGTTTATTGTGAGTAATAGATTTTTAGACAAAAAATGATAATAATTTAATTTGAAAGCACCTTTTATTGCAGAACTTGCTGTTAGAAAGCAGAATTTAATAATTTTAAGTGCATCACTGTTAAATTTCCCTGAAGCTAAAACTTGAAAAGCCTAATAGAAAGTGCAGGTTCAAGACATTTTTTGTAAAAAACTTTATTCAAATTGTGGAACGAAGCTGTATTACCTAACACTCTTCAACAGTTAACGATTGAACTACTCTCTTATTCTAAAAGTGCGAGAATAATTTGTAAAAAAACTCTCGTTTAAAAAACTAATTCGGTCCACAGCGGATATTTTCCCAGTTTCATAGTCAGCACTCACAGTAATATCAATTTCTCTTCTTAATTATATTTGAGTGTACCCAGGCTGGAACAATACCCCAGAACAATGCCTCTTTTTTTTCTCCAACAAAAGCCTGAAGATTCGCCCGAAGGCGAGGGATGATATCGACGCACGCACGCGGCCCTGCAATCGGATTAATGGCCGTCGACGACGACACACACACCGTTCGGTTCGGTTAGAGGGTGAAAGCGTGCCTGCAGCATCAGCCCCCTAAAAAAGTAGGGAGAAATTGAGATTCGTGGAAAATCGATGCGGGGGGGGGGATAGACGAGAGATATGAAGAGACGGACGAGAGGGGAGGATCGATAATCGAGTTTCGAGATTGGCGCAGCGGCATCTTATTCTTACGATGGTCGTACTTGTCCCGATCGAATTACGCGTCATCGACCGTAATACTTGATTTTTCGATCGAAAATCTTTTTTTTATCATAAAGGAAACAGTAGGAAAGAGAGGGAAAAAGTCAAGGGGAGGGTAAAGTTTGAAAGCGTAATAAGACCAAATGAGTTTATTGAGAAAATTTTTGTGATTTACTCGACGAGGTTACTACCGAGCAAACTTATTAATTTTTTTTTTTTTTTTTCTCTTTTTACGTCGGCAACTTTGTTAACTTTACAAAAGCGCCAGGTCATTATTTTTTCAGGGCTAATTATATTACCGAGGAATATGAATTTATAGATCTTTGCCTTTTTTCTTAGTTATTACCGGACAAGATAGTAACGTCCTCTCGAGTAAAAAAAGTCATAATTAAAAATCATCATGTAAATAAGTTTACGATCCGTAACTCAAGGTGCAAAGAGAATGATTTCGGCAAGGTTTTCAAACAGATTTAAAGGAGGATGAGGTCCAAGGAAAATGATTTTGGCAAGTTTTCCAAACAGCTTTAAAGGAGGATGAGGTCCAAGGAAAATAATTTTGGCAAGTTTTCCAAACAGCTTTAAAGGAAAATGAGGTTCAAGGAAAATGATTTTAGCAAGGTTTCCAAACAGCTTTGAAGGAGTATGAGGTCCAAGGAGAATGATTTCGGCAAGTTTTCCAAACAGCTTTGATGGAGGATGAGGTCCAAGGAAAATGATTTTGGCAAGTTTTCCAAACAGCTTTGAAGGAGGATGAGGTCCAAGGAAAATGATTTTGGCAAGTTTTCCAAACAGCTTTGAAGGAGGATGAAGTCCAAGGAAAACAATTTTGGCAAGTTTTACAAACGGCTTTAAAGGAGAATGAGGTTCAAGAAAAATGATTTTAGCAAGGTTTCCAAACAGCTTTAAAGGAAAATGAGGTTCAAGGAAAATGATTTTAGCAAGGTTTCCAAATAGCTTTGAAGGAGTATGAGGTCCAAGGAGAATGATTTCGGCAAGTTTTCCAAACAGCTTTGAAGGAGGATGAGGTCCAAGGAAAATGATTTTGGCAAGTTTTCCAAACGGCTTTAAAGGAGAATGAGGTTCAAGAAAAATGATTTTAGCAAGGTTTCCAAACAGCTTTGAAGGAGGATGAAGTCCAAGGAAAACAATTTTGGCAAGTTTTCCAAACGGCTTTAAAGGAGAATGAGGTTCAAGAAAAATGATTTTAGCAAGGTTTCCAAATAGCTTTGAAGGAGTATGAGGTCCAAGGAGAATGATTTCGGCAAGTTTTCCAAACAGCTTTGAAGGAGGATGAGGTCCAAGGAAAATGATTTTGGCAAGTTTTCCAAACGGCTTTAAAGGAGAATGAGGTCCAAGGAAAATGATTTTGGCAAGTTTTCCAAACAGCTTTGAAGGAGGATGAGGTCCAAGGAAAATGATTTTGAGAAGGTTTCCAAATTGCTTTGAAGTTAAAAAAAAAAAAAAAAAGGGATCCTCGCAAGATGTAACATAAATCAGGATGGAAATTAAAAAGAAAATCCACTTTTAATGAGTCGCGATGATCAAAGCGATCGAGAAATACCGAAAGCAAGGAATAAAAAAAAAAAAAAAAAAAAAAAAAAAAAAAAAACTAGTCAAAGGTAAACTCTTCCCGGGGGCAGTTAAAAGCAAGTGTTATCGACTTTTCAGTCTCGCGTGACGTCGAGTCGTTTGACAATTTTCGGGAAGCGCATCGCGATTTACGAGCCACCGAGAGTTTGTTAAAATTTCGGGCTCGCTTCGTAAATAAGTTAATGTCGACCGTGAAGCACCCACAGTTTTTTTTTTCGTATCGTCACGAATAAACACGTAAATCATCGTTCAAAAGTTATTAAAAAGACTGCAGGATCCAAATTTTTTTTCTGGGTCGCGGGCTTATGGACCCTCGAAACGCGATTTCAGTTGTTAAAACTCGGGTCCAGCACATCGTTATTTTCCCCAGAACCACACATGGTGTTTTGGAAAAAAAAAGAGAGAGAGAGAAGAGCTTATCCGGAAATTCGATCGGTCCGCGCGCAGTTTCCGGCCCAGCTGTTTTTAAATAACACGCCTGGGAGAGAGGAAAAAACGTAACGATGACCGGACGCTGAAAGCTCGGGATTGATTTTTTTTTACGCGCTTTTATAATCGAAGAACAATGATTTTTGTAGGTTGGCTCGGTACAATTGCGATGATTGGGAATGACTTGATTACTCTTTGCACTGGCGATAGAGTTCAAAAACCTGGCTGAATGTAAACCAGTGCAGCAAAAAAAAAGTTAATTGTCTGGGTTGTAAAGATAAAGAATGTTGGAAATTTTCATTTTGTCGGACAGGGTTCGTTAATTAATTGCTGATTCCAGCAGAATGTAAAAATAGTTGAATACACTTTATTCGCTGGTCGTTTGTTTAATCTTTTGTAAATTTTAAATTTATTTTATTCTCAGTAATTTGAATTTCATTTTATACATTTACCTCTAGAAATTAAATTTATCAATAAATTGCTGAATTTAATTATAAATTTACAACTAATTAATAAATTTTGTTCAATCTGGGAATTTTGACCATTCAACCTTAAATAATGATCACACACTAATAAACATACAATGAAATTTGTCATATTTATGTAGTAACGTTAGCGTTAGAAAAAATTATTCATAACATGTTACTTTTAGGTTGCATAAAAATAAGTGACAAGTATTTTTATTGCTAGAAAAGACCCGCGGAAACAAAACATCCAATAAAAAAGCTTTTTCGCTGATAGTTTTCCTTGCACCGTTCTAAATTAGTAGTGCGGATTCGTACCTGCGTTGAACAAAGGGTTGAATTACCTCCCCTCTGCACTGCAGTGTAACACTGGTTCTAAAGTTCAGTGATAGAAATTCACTTTGCCGAACGTAGAAAAAGTGTTGATTTTTTCTTGTTAAAAATTGTTGTTTTCACAATTTATACTTGAAATAAATTTTTACCGAAGACAATAGTCAAGACCACTCAGTTAACGTTGAAATTATTATTTCTTCCTAGCACGATGACAAATGTTCTCTCTAACGTTTTTTTCCTCGTTAATTTTTGGACGCCCGAGGTTGAAAATACCATCAGTCATCTTGCACTCAAAAATTTAACTTTTTCACGGTAAAAAAATCAGTCTCTCCGAGTAAAAATTTTTCGTCCCCAGTGGAAAAGGACTCTCTTGCCAAAGGGTTTTTCAATATTTCAGCGGCATTTCTCGTAATATCGCACTCGTGGCCGAGCTAAAAGCAAACACTTTTTCCGGCCGGGGTGGAGGCGTCAGGTGGTGCGCGCATACCAAACTCCTGCGCTTTATCGCTTGAGCTTGATAAACAGAGCCACTCGTTTCCCTTCTTTCTTTTTTTTACGAAAAAAATTTTCGTTTTAATTATGAAGCTCTTAAAAAATTTTTCCAATTTATTTCACAAAAACTTCAATTTCCGGGAAAAAACAAATTCCCAAAAAAACTTTTATTGCCCGTTCGTTCGCTTTTAGAGGGAAAAAAGGCTCGTCATAAAAGCGCAGTGGCAATCCATCTTGCTGCGGAATAAAAAAATTTCATTAAAAACTCCCTAAATCTAACCGGGCGGAAGAAAGGAAGTAAAAAAAAGTGAGCTGCACGCGAGCTGGCCGAGTCTCGTCTCCACGGAAACACGAAACCTCGAGTGTCGTCGACGCCGCGCCGGTGGTTCTTTTCTCTTGTAATACGCCCCGAGATTAAGAAAGCTTGTAACGTGACTTACTTGCATTTTGCCCGAGGATATATTGTCTTGCGATCAGAGCTTAACCCCTTATTTAGGGTAATCGCTCTGGAAGAATTTTGATTAAGACTTGCGCGAAGTGAATTTTTAGGGAAATTGCTTCAGAGTCTTTCAGTGTACTGAATCAGATTTTTAATTAATTTGTTGTATGATATTAAATAAATTAATAATCATTTTTATTATTTACGATCAGAATAAAATTCATACAGTATACATATATATTTATACGTAGAGCTACCTACACATATATAATTTATCTGGTATTGGTTTAATTGATCAATCACAAATATTTTATGACTTTATAAAAACTAAAACTATGACTTAGTTAATATTTCACAATTATTATTTCATTAAAATTAGAAGCTCTAATGAAAAGGACCAAAGCACGAGGTTCGAAGTCACTAAAATTTTATAGTTTATAGTAACTTAAAAAAAAAAAAAAAAAAAAAAAAAAACTTGAATATTTTTCGTTGTTGAACCAATCAGCTCATATCTAAATAGAATATATAGATTAGAAATTCCCGAGCAGTTTATTGAGTCAAACTTTACTTTCCGGTGTTATCACTTTTATCTTAACGATTCACTGTAAAGACATTTGTTCACCTAAAAAAAAAAAAAAATGATTAAACCTGCATTCCTAAGACTCAACGGTCAGGCGTTATCGAGTTTCATTACCTTGCACCTGGCATCATTTTAAAAACTTTAGTGTCTTGTAGGAATTAGATATTTTAATTTATACCGGAATTTACCAAATACGTGTAAGCTTCCGGTGTTTATAGGTAAAACAAAAAATTACATTCTATTTGTTCATCTGAATCATCAAATTAAAGTTCAAACTAGATTAATTTTATTTATTTACAACCTTTCGTGTGCACGGTGGTTAATAATGTAAAAAACTGGTTTAAAATAAATCAGCGCTCTATTTAAAACATCCCGGAAATCGAACCCGACGTATCGGCTTGGAAAAGTCGGTTGATCCAATTCCTCGCTTCAAATTTTAGTTAACTCCACTTAAAATATAAACGATTTAATCCCACCGCACTGATGTAATAAAATTTAATTGGATAATCAAATTTTCGCAGTCGGTCTTATTCCTCCTATACCGAATTGGAAAATCCAACGCGACCATAAAACATAAATTTTCAATCTATTTTCGAAATTTTTTTTTTTCCCGAACGATCTTGGATACTCGCAGATCAATATTTGACGCTCCTGGAGTCCTGATTCCTCATATTTTTTTCCGTTTCACTTGAATCAAAATGAAAGCACTTGAAATTTCAATTTCGAGTTGGCTTTAAATTTGCCCACTTGGCATACATAGTTTTCTCAACGGCCGGTAACCCGATCGATCAAAAATTTTTTCTACCTCCTCCCGCGAAATTTCCCCGAACCCGAGCGTATCAAAATTCGCAAATTCTTCAAAAATAAACTCTCCCCCCGGAGCAAGCGCTAAATTCAGGTAAGAAAAAGCGCCTTAATCCCAAAAAAGGACAATCGATCTTGAGGGAAAAAAAAAAGGGACCGAGTCGAGTCACGAAGCCCCGCTTGCTTTACTTTTTTATTCATCAACTCGAGATTTTGCATGGAAACTGTCGTTTACTTGAGACGTTTTTTGCTGAGCTGTGGCTTTGTTGATTTGATTAATTATTCTTGATTCGTTAAGCAGACCACTTGAGTTTTTCTTCTACGCGAGGATTGTGCAATTATTTTGCAATCTTTGTGGTTAAAATGCATTCTCTGCGTAATTTTTTTTTCACTAGTATTATTATTATTATTATTTATCTCGTTATTTATCTAACCAAATATAAAATACAGAAACTAGAAAATTGGGCTCGATACCTTGCAAAAGTCGTACATATAATCAGTTTCCATCTGGTATCCAATAAAACATTATCTAGAATCAATTTATTAAGGATGTTTGGTACTTACAAAAAAATGTAGCAATTTTGTCAATTTTAATCGAATCTTCTAATAATTTATATCAAAACAATCGTTGCAGTTTTTCCCCATTTTTGCCCGTCTTAGTTTTTAGAAAAATCTAATTATTTGTTTAAACAATTGAAGATGTGGTCTAAAAAAAATCAAGCTTTTTTTTCTTCATCACTTGTAACTCTCTCAAAAATGCAGAAATCGTTGAAAAAACTGTGAGGTAGTTTCGATGACCCTTCGAAGAAAATTTTAATATTTTTTAAAATGAAAAAAATGTTTAATTTTCATAAGATTTCGTGTTCAATTATTTAAACAACTATTTCAATTTTTGAAAAATCAAAACGGAGAAAAATCCAACGTTTATTTTAATATAAATTATTAGAAGATTCAATTAAAATTGATAAAATGGCTGAATTTTTTTGTAAGTACCAAGCATCCTTAACCCACTAAATAATATCAAAAAATTTACGAGACCATTACGAAAAATATGAATATTCATATAAAGACAACTCTTTTATACATGCTTAAGAACTCGTAAATCACGTCAATCATAAGGAGAAATAAAAAAAATTCAAATAGTTCATTATGAAAGCTACACTATCAGCCACGATTCGCGTCTATTAAGTCGCAAAACTACCGAATGAACTTATCAAAGGCTGCGTGACGCGCAATCTCGGTCTGGTATAATATTAGCCCGTCCGATAAATCACCCGTGAAAATTACATTGATGAATGACTTTAAAAACGTATAACTCACCGTACAGATAAGAGCTTTGCCTTACGACTTATTCGCTTCATCTTTCACGGCTCGTAGGGTTTAATAGCCGCGTGCGTTGGTCGTCGTGCTTATAAAACCGAGTCGCATCCGCCCGATTACAATCGATGGAAAGCCCCGCGACGTCTTCCCTGCAGGAAGTCCTTTATTTACTTTGAAAAACGTTGAAAAGTTTTAAAAATTCGCCAAAGTGGGATTAAAATTAAAACGGGAACGGAACCCCCCCCCCGGCCAGCACTTAGCGGATCGATTGCGTCTCTCTTAAAAAAAAAATGCCATTGTCGTCCCTAACCTATTTATGAAACTGGGCACTGTTTCGAAAAAAAAATATTGCGCGGTTCAGTGGGTGGGAATTTCAAGACAGATCGATGTTTTGAGGATTTAACTCCGGTTCGAAATTGAAGCGGTCTGGAAATTTTTAACCCGGTTTAAAAAAGTTTGACCGAGTCTTCTTCGCCTTTTTTTTTATATATTTTTTTTTCTTTCCACTGAAAGAGCTTCTTTATGAAAGTGGGTACAAAGGGCATAAGCTTACGTTTATAGTTATCATCTCTTGTAGAAAAGGAATTCTTTTTTTAGGAAACTGCCTGCACTCACGGGAGCCTTTGTGTTCTCCTGAAAAAAGGCATTAAAATAACTCGAACATTGTGCTCGAGATGTGTAACTTTCAAGACCCGTCGTTCGATATTTATATTTCGTACGGTTTACTTGATCAACGGAACTAGTTTTTGAAAAGATAGCTCTCAGCGTAACGATACCGCATAAGTTTTGATTATTGAAAAATAAAAAATTTGAATATAATTTTAAAGTAAAGACGTGCGTGCACGGTGCTCATTAAACCCCAATGATTTATCTGCAATTTTTACCGCGTTTTCATCAATGATTTAAAGTGTCTGCAATTACCCCACACGAGATGCACTATTGATCCTTCTTCTTCTCCTCGAGTTTATTTTTATTTTTTTTCTCGCTCCAAAGACCGTTAATAAATTTACATGCACCCGCGTAAATTACTTCACATTTAATTTTACATCTCGGTAGTATTCATACAAATTGCTTGCTACAGAGCGTTGCATGTTCAAGTAGTTTAAAATTTTTTCCGGCGTACGTCTTCTATATACGCACGGCTGCATTAACTTTACAAATGCGATTTTCTCAATCCCCGGCTTTGTATGTACATGAATCATACGTGTAATTTAACGTTTGATACATTTTTATTTCATGCAGTCTATGTAAAGAAGACTATCTGCATAAGTGCTCGAAATTGTTTCAAATTAAATAGTGATGAAAAATTTGCGTATTTACTGAATAATTATTCATAACCCGAGCTAAATTAGGGATAAAAGATTTATAACATTTTTTTTTTTTATACATATATTTATAGTGGTTCAGTTTTTATTTTTAATTACTAATTATTACGAATTCTCAAGCAGCTAACTTTTTTATTTAATTTATGGTCTTCGTTATGGTCTTTAATACAAGTCTGAAAGAAGATAAAAAAATTTTTTTAACTTCTTATTTTTAAAAAAATAAATCTTTTTTTAATCAAAAACTATTTTTTCTATTGGAAAAATAAAAATGAAGTCACATTCGTGACTCAACCCATTTTAGTGATAAAAGATAAATTTATAATTTTTTATCGTAAGTAGTCGCTTCATTTCATTTATTTATTAGTACCAAGTAGAAAATTTTTTTTCAAAAATTATTTTAATTTATCATTAAAAACCCACGATGAAAAATGAAGTAAAATTTTTTTACGCTACTGCACGTATAAACTAAAATTTAAAACGCCGTAAAACTATTACCAACTTTATATTGAATAATAAATTTTTCAAAAAAAAAAAAAAAAAAAACTACAAAACTGTACAAATTTTTACACTTCTTTCGTTAAAGAATCCATATTTTTTTAGTTCGTAAAACTTTTGCCCTACATCATCTAAAACTAAAAATAAAATAATTTTAAAACTATGTGAAGCCATCTCCATCCATCCTGCGGGCAGGACGTGCAGCCGTGCAATTTCCCTTTCGCGTATGTCTCAGCTATCCCGCGGGATTGCATCACCGGTTGGTTGGTGCATTAGGTCGTCGTTAATGATGCACAAGACCGTCTTAAAGTTTGTCCCCGGTCGTACTTCACCAAAACGCTTCTCGTCTTCTGTGCTCTTGTTTATTTGCGATGTTTCCACCCGAGGCAAAATTAAAAAAAAGGGGTCGCGATTATAAACGAAGAGCTGATTGTGCTTTAAATTTTTCTCCGTGATTCACGACATTGTTTACTGCTTTGAAGATTAAAATGATTCGTTCTTTGCATAAGCTTTCCACCAATCAATTATCTTTTGTAAAAGCAATGCAATAAACAAGAGTAATTTATTTCTTTCAAAAAAGCGCGATTAATAATCAACAGTTTTATTCTTTTTGTTTCAGGTACGTTCACCCACGCTTCCGGCTAACTTAAAATTCGTAAGTTGAAATTAAAAAAAAAAAAAAAAAAAATCCCGCCGACTGCCTGGCACGACTGCAACCCCCGTAGTTAACCCGACGGGCTTGCATGCGGCATTAAAAAAGAGGGGGGGGGGGGGAGGACGGAAGAGCACCATAATACCTGGTGCGCAGCGCCCACGATAAGAAAGACTCGGGGACCGCGTGCGCGACAATTTCGTGTATCTTATCTCCGTGCAGTGAATACATTTATCCGGGGACAGGAGAAAAGAGCTCCTTATCGCCACCTCGTGATCTTCTTTTCGCCACTTGACGTAATTTTATTTTTTTTGTTTAAAAAAATTTTCTCGTAAATCAAAACAGTCGGATAATTAATGATTTTGAAACTGAGAATATTAATAAATTTTAACAATTTTTTATTGAATTAAACCTTTGTGAGTACTAGAAAAGTGTAAATGCAAAAATTAAAAAGTATATTACAAAATAAAAGTCTGATTGACTAAATTTATGAATAACGAAAAAATTGTTTTTTTTTAATTAAGACAGGGAAGATTTTCTAAATAGTATGAGACACTTCATAAGTTTAATTTGTAAATAATTATTTATTTACGCTTACACAAATAATTTTACAGTACAGATAGGAATACAGTTAAAATTCAATTCAATTACAAAACTTAATAAATAAAAAATCCTGACAAACCATTTAATAGGAAATCTTTTACTTATGTCCACTAGTAAAAAAAAACAGTAAGAAACATGTATTGAACAAAAAAATATAAAATTTGTATCGTTTTAGTTTTTTATAACTTTAGTTAAATAAAAATCATTTATTAACTTATAAGACAAGTACAGTAACAGTTAAATCAATAGTATTTTAGATTAAAACTTTAAAGAACTGTCTCTAATGGTAAATCTTCTAATTTTAGATTTTCTGACAATATTTTAATGACAATGCTAGGTAAAAAATCACTGAACAAAGAATTTAATCTGGAATAAACTTTTTCAGAAATGTCTCTAGTTCTTAATGCGTCTTCCCAAATTTTTTGCAAGTCATTTTTGTAATAAAAAAGACTCTTTAAATTTTCTTCAAACCTGGATACAAATTCTTTATTTTTTGCCAGATTAGCCAGTTTTTTAATACTGTTTGCATTCTTTAAAATGGAATAAATTGAGTGAAAAGGTTGGAGTTTTGCATTGGACATTTGTGAAAGTTCATTTTTACACTTTTCAAAATGGTCTTGAGCTTTTGTATTCGCTTGTATTAAATCCATATCTTTTTTAGAGATTGGATCATCTTCAAAACTTAACTTGGCAAATTCTTTGATCATAGCAATTATACTTTCTTCATAGTGATATTTTTCTGGATGAAGCAGAGAAAAGGGGGTGTTTCCTTCATTATCTTCCTCACTGATCTTAGCACCTTTTTGTATCAAAAAACTAATAGCTTTTTCATTTTCCCATTTGCCTTTGTTACTACATGCTTGGTGCAGTGCTGTTCTTCCTAAATGATTTTTAGTGTGAATACTAACTCCTTTTGAGAGAAGGAAATCCATTACTTTAAGACTATTATGTTCAGCAACATCAAACAATGGCAAACTCTTTTTAATTTCAGCTCCTCTTGAAACAAGAAGAGTAATAAGTTCAATCTCGAGATCACTACAAATAATCTTACTCAATGGAGTCAATCCTTCATCATCTGGTTTATTTATTGGCACACCATAATCTAAAAGAATTTTTGTAATTTCTAATACATCAGGCTCATCGCCACAAAAATTTCCCCACAAAAATCTATTCAGAAGAGTTTCACCTGCTGCATTGATATATTTGGGGTTGAGACCAAATTCAAACAGTTTCAACAGTACTTCTTTGCGAAGACCATCAGTTCTAGAGAAGACAACATCTATAAATTCTCCTTTTAATCTGTGATGGCCAAGTTTTGCACCATTTTTAAGCAATACTTCAATACATTCCAAAGTGCCTTCTCTGAGAGCTATTTCTAAAGGATATTTTGAATCTACATCAGCTCCGTGTTTAATTAAAAGTTCAATCACTTTTATATTATTTTTCATAAACACTGCATTCATCAATGGCAAAAATTTAAAATTTTTATCCTTTAGCAAGCTTGGATTGTTTGAAAGTATTTTATTGATTTTGTTTAAATTCCTTCTATGGATTGCTTCATTCAAATCTCCTATAGATGCTGAATAATTCATTTTTGCAAGTTAGATAATCACAAGTAAATTCTGCAAATATCTCTGTGAACTCTTTTAGATAGACAGTGTAAAATTAAATAATACCGATCTTTACAAAAACTTACAATTTGTAAAAATGTGTTTTCACATAGTTCTTAAATTATCCATCACCTAAAATCTCTCGTGTATCGTGAATCGTCCCATGTGAAATTACCGGAAAAATTCAATGCTAACGGACTAAGCTTTATTTTTTTGAGATTCTGCAGGGTACGATGCGATCGTGAGTGACTCTTAACTTCTTAGCACAGTGCTGGGTCTTTTCTAATTCAGTGTACTGAAGAGGCAGGTACACTTTGCTCTTTTCTGCGGGTTTTGCTTTTATTCTGAGCAGTATGGTTGTGAAGGTAATTGTTGTACCGCATGCACGCTGATGTACGCACTGACCAAGTACGAGGTTAGAGTTGTTCTGTGTTGATCCAAAGTCAAACGGAAACGAGTCTAAACAAGAATACGAAGAATAGTAATTTAAATAGTATATATACTGCCACTTATTTTCTTTCTTTGTCTAATTTATTTGCCTGCGATTTTTTATTTATTCTTTTATTATTAAATCTTCTCAGTAGTTTTATTGATAGGCGCGTTTGATTATACAGCGAACTGTTCGGTTCGTTTTTTCCAGCGTTCCCCTTATTTAAATCCAGAGTACAAAAAATGAAGAGTTGCTTATCTACAAGGTTTATGCAAGTATTAGTATTTAATAAATTTTTTCATTGTTTACATTTGCAAGTTCGGGCGCTTTTTTACAATTTCGGAGTTAAAATTTACAGCTGACTGCATCAAAACTGATGAGTCTGCTACAACTCTGCCTGTGAGCTTTAAAAAGGCCCGAACTTGCAAATGTAAACAATGAAAAAATTTATTAAATACTAATACTTGCATAAACCTTGTAGATAAGCAACCCTTCATTTTTTTGTACTCTGGATTTAAATAAAGGGAACGTTGGAAAAAACGAACCGAATCGCGAACCGAACAGTTCGCTGTATAATCAAACGCGCCTGATATGTTTTCATTTTTACAATAATCGAGTTTTTTTAGGTGATAGATAATTTATGTTCTGCAAAAAAATATTTCTTGTGTGTAATGAAAATTGAAAAAAAAACTCATTTGTTGATTGAAAAAAAATTATTTGTTGATTATTATTCTAGGATAAAAAGTAACTACTGCGCCAAGTTATAATATTATTTCAATAGATCAATATTACTCAATCTCACATTTTAAATAGCCCTTAGCTGTGTTTTAATGAATTAAGTGAACAATTTATTTCAATTTAAATTGAGTTTCATCTCTTATGTGTTTAACTGAATAAAAATATCAGGTTTTATTTGAATATATGTAATAATCTAAGTCATGATAGTTTTAAAATTAGTAATAAAGGAAGAAACTATAAACTCAAACAACAAAATTAGAAACTTCTCAACTAAAAATATTTATTTGATTTACCCATAAGTTAATAATAATTTTTTAAATTTTACCCTATAACAAAATTAAAACATACTTTTATTTGATTAAATAATAAGTTATTGATTTGCACTCAAAAAATTGTACATTGAACTAAATTTTAATAAAAATAAATACAAAAGTTAATTCAATTATTTTAAAAATTAAATACTTATATTTTCTTCTGAGAGTAAATCATCTAATGTTAGATTTTCTGACAATTTTTCAATAACCACACTGGGTAGATAATTATGGAAAATTGAATGTAATATGCTATAAACTTTTTCAGAATTGTCTTTAACTTGTATGACTTCTTCCCAAATACTCTGCAAGTCACTCTTATAATAAAAAAATTTCTTTAAATTTTCTTCATACTTTGTTACAAGTTCTTTGTTTTTTGATAGACAAGCCAACTTTTTTGTACTTACTGTCTTCTTTAAAATGGAATAAAATGAATGAGCAGATTGGAATTTTGCATTTAACATTTGAAAAAGCTCATTTTTACACATTTCAAAATGGTCTTGGGCTATTACATTTGATTGTATTAAATCCATATCCTGTTCAGAAATATGAACATTTTCAAAGCTTAACTTTGCAAATTCTTTGATCATAGCAATTATGCTTTCTTCATAGCACATTTTTCCAGGTTCAATCATTGAAAACGGAGTTTTGCCATAGTTATCTTCCTCACTGATCTTGGCACCTCTTTTAATTAAATAACTAATAACATGGTCATTTGCCCAATCAACCCTAATTCTGCAAGCCATGTGCAAAGCCGTCCATCCATGGTCATTTTTAATATGAATATTAGCACCATTAGATAAAAGCATCTCAACAATCTCAATGTTGTCATTCATTGCAGCCTGAAATAGTGCCCAACAATCTTTAGTATCAGCTCCTTTTGAGATAAAAAAAGAAACTAATTCTACATTTTCTTGAAAAATGGCAGCTCTTAATGGCGTGAATCCACAATTATTTTCCTCTTCCAGTGGTACTCCTAAATTTAGAAGAATTTCAGATATTTCTACTAAGTCAGATTCTCTACCTGAACAACTTATCAATTGGCTAAATAAATTTTCACCATTATTATTAATATAGTGGCAAACTTCTGGGTCATACTTAAGTAGCAGCTGCAGAATATCTTTGCGAAGATTGTCTTTATCTCTGGAGAATATCGATGGTGGGTTGTCTTTCAAACAATCTGTCAGACTAGCCCCTTTTTCAAGCAATAGCTTGATGCACTCTAAACTACCCTCTACAATAGCCAGCCCTAAAGGATTTTTATAGTTGAGATCGGCTCCATGTTCAATTAAAGCTTCGACTATTTCTTCACAGTTACTCAAGCATATGGCATTCATTAGAGGTAAGAATCGCCAATTGTTATTAAAACATAACAAACTTGGATTTTTTGTAAGAATTTTATTCACTTCATCGACATCTCGTCTATGAATTGCAACAATTAAATCTTCCATAGAGTTTGAATTACACATTTTGGGTACAAATTAAAGAAAAGTCTGACAAATCATAAATATTAAGTAAATAAAGGCTGTCAATGTAATGTTATGAATTTTTTGTGGGAAATGACTAACTATAATCTTCTTGGAATTATCCTGAAATAAAAAAAAATGCAATTAAAGGGTGAAATCTTTAGAAGGAATCTTACAACAGTTATTCCGGCATTAAAAATAAAAAAAATTATATTCTAATTGAGCCACGCAAATGGCAATGTTTGAATTTAACGGAAGTTAAAAATTTAAGAGTCAAGTAATTGTACTTATAAATTATCAAAGAAATATAATAAATTCTCTAATTTCGATCTGCTTTTTTGCTTGAAAATATAAAAAAGAACATGCAGGTACCTAACCTATAAATTATTGGCCAATGACCATACCTGAAGAGATCTTCTTGTACAGAGAAACTTTTTATAATTAACTACTTATAAGTGAAGTACTGCTTGGATGGAACTTGTGTAGCTGTATTGTATACCTACTAGTGTCCTCTACTGTACCTATACGTATATATATATAAGTAGTACTTGCATTCTGTGCAGGTCTACATGCAGGCATAGGCTCATGAGTCATGATGCAGCTGATCCTTAAATCGCGCGATTTAGTTTGATTTATAACTATGCATAATGTATCTCTTTTTTATTCTAATCTCAATACGTAAATAATTGTTAATCATTTACAAATGTTTTTATTTGGGCTAGTTTTGTATGAACTGTATCTTTAATTTATTGCTAAATTTAAGTTGAATTGATATTTAAAAAAAAATTGTTTCATTTTATATTCTGAAAAATCTTAATCCGCTAATCTTAATTACAGCATTTTTGTACTGTATTTCCATGCTCAAGCTTTATGTTTGACTTTCAAACCTATGACAGAAAATAAGTATAATATTGCATATATTTTAAAATAATTCTAAAGTTTTTGCGTTCACTTGGTGAATATTCATATTAATTAAAAATAGAATCAAATAAATTGATTGATTGATATTTTAAAATCATATTATATTCAAAAGCTTTTATGATAAATGATTAAATTAATTTTTTTTTTTTAATTTGAAATTCTGATGAAATTTTCAATTTCATCAAAATTAAATTTAAATTTGTACATTAAACATAAATGCATACATAAATCTCGTTGGCGCGATTAAACGAGTTAAACTTAGAACAAGCGCGATTGATAATTCGCATGCAGTGCCACTTCACCCAGCCAGCTCCTCGAAGACGCATGATAAAAGCTCGATAAAGAGCAACATCAAACATTCAGAGCTCCAAAAAAAAAAAAAAAATAAAACAAAGTATGAATCACGGGAAATATCCAGCGAGCTCAAGATGATAGCCCACCTATTAATAGTCTGACGGTCGCGATGCACCCGAAATATATATGTATGTAGCTCTTGCCGTACCTTGAAATCGTCTTCTTCTCTTATCGGACCGGTGAATCACGAGAAAGTTTAAAGAGCTTTTGTCAAGCTTGGTTCAATTCCGTCAGTGCTTTTAAAAAAAAAAAAATTTTAATATCTCATGTACTATTATTGACCCAAAAAAGTCTTTTTTAGAAGAAAAAAGCTCTTCAACAGAGATAATTTATTTTGAATTATACCGGTCAACAGATCACTTTTTCACAGGTTTTAATTAAATTAAAGCGAAATACATAGTTGAAGCGATATCAATTACAGTTTAATAAATTATAACTGGCACCGAACCACGCGACGAAATTCAAGAATTTTTGAATAATTTTTAGTTTGCATCCGAGTTATGCAGGAAAATAAATTGTTTATTTGAAAATAATCAGTTTAACCCCAATCGGTTAGATACGAGCAATGTCACAGACGATTTTTCAGAAGGAATTGATTACTGCCAAGAAACATGAATTTATAAACGTCTTTTTCATTGCGATAAATTACGATCTTCACCGCACTGCGAGAACATTACATTATTGTCCAGCTCGTGTTTATCGAAAGTTTTTGAGCGGTCGTTGTAAAATATAACGAGTGATTTACGCGGAGGCTCAAATTTTATTGGCAATAAAGCGCACCGCGGCTAATTACTCTCTCTCTCTCTCGCTAACGCACTTTTCATTGTTTTATATGGAAATATTATTTTTGCATCTGCATGAAATTTATTTTACTATCCTTTCAAAAAGAAAAAAAAAAAGGGAGTGGAGAGTTACATTATAAAACGCCGAATCGTAAATCACAAAACAATGGAGAGAACTCTCTCTGCGACACAAATTTAATGGGCCTAAATTTTGCAATCTTTTGAAAATTTTTTGAAAAAACCAAAAGAAACAGACATCTCGAATAAATCAAACTAGGTCAAATGCACTAGACTATAATAAAATTTCTTTGAGAAACGAAAACTTTTTACCGCGTTCAAAATATTTTCAATTCGACTCCACTAATTAAGCGCTCTCCGTGAGGAAAAAAGTAGTGTATTTAAATTTAGGTAAAACTATTTTTCACGCTGTGGCGCTTTACGAAGGCACCTTTTATCAATTAACCCCGTCTAATCAAATTTCTCGCGCTCGGTTGCAGTGCACCTCATCAAGCTGATGAGCGAGCTCTGGCTTGATTGGTTTTGTTAACCGCTGCCACTAAAATTCATAGACAAAGTACGTCTACTTGATTTTTAAATTTCAACCCTTTGAAATGTAGGAAGTGTTACTTCTCAAATAACTTTTTCACTTTAAGAGACTGTGATTTTTTTGTTTGTGGTTGGTTTTAAAGATACAATCGATAATGTGCATAAAATATTTAAGTCAGCTTGATCTTTATACAATTATTTTTGTTCTTGAATGAATTTTATAACAAAGATTAGTTGTCAATCAATCCATTATCGTCTGCAAAATCTGAATGCATAATTAAAGAGAGAACACCATTCTCAAAATTATAATCTTGACATATTAGCAGGTCATTTTTAAAATAACGTTTCCTGTCAAAAGTCGATACGACCCAGAATCATTCATACAATGCTCAAAACAAATTTAAGCCATTTAAATTTTTTTATTGAAAAAAAAAACTGTCAACTTTCTAGCTGTCTTTTCCTCATCAGAAAAATCTAAAATAAAACACTCAAAACGCCCGATGAACTAACTGGAAAATCAAATTCGTTAAGTCAGAAAAACCAAAAAAATAGAAAGAAAAAAAATTAAGGGGTAATGGCGTTTACTACCTCTGGGTAATTACGTTAATTGTTCCGTAGCCGACTTATCGCGTGATGCCGGTTTAAGGGATGGCTTTTTCTCCTCCCCGGCGCTCGCGAGTCTAATTTCTCGCGGGGTGATTACGCTACACCCGAAGTGTTTTCGCGGTCCGTTGACTCCGCTCGCTGCAGTCTGTAGCTGCCACCTTTGCGAGCTTTAATTTTCGAGAAAATGTTTTTCCGTAATTAGTGGATGAATTAAACTCAAGACCTTTTTAATTAATTTCGAAAAACACGTTTATTGCGATTAAACGGGGTCAAATAATCAAGACGTCGTAAAGTTAAACGTGTGAATCACAATTCGGTCATAAAATACTTACCTCTTGCGCTTCCGCCTGCATTATTTACGGAACCCGCAAGCTTAAACTTTGTAACGGGCGGGCGTTATTTAAATGTCTTTATTTACGCGCGCCGATAAGTTACCTAACTTAAAGGTACTGTTTCTACGACAGTAAGGTAACACTTCGGCAGTAAAATTATAAGCCTACATTTCGTCATGACCTCATTTGACTAAACCAACTCGGCTCTCTCATTGGCAATGTTTATAGAGCTTTGAATATATTTTCAAAAATTAACTTCAAAGCGCTTTTCCTGTTTAGTTTGGAAACATCCTACGTCCGAAGATAAATACACTCGAGGAAATATTTCAAAAATAAACTTTTTCTTTTGAGAAAAAAGAAATTTTTTTTCTTTTTTTTTTTTTTTTTGTGGCGGCTGGTCAATATCGAGAGATTGAGATTGGCTTTTGTCACGTCGTCGCTCGCTAAACTTTGCGTATTTCGCGCGGCGACAAAGTTACGTGGAAAAACTTTTTTCCCTTGTCCGGACGAACCAACTTCTTTTTCCGGATAGTCCGGTTCTCTGTTTTACTTCTCTTGTCTACTCCCCCTTTTTTTTTTTTTTTTTTTTTTAATTCGTATCGGAATTCTTGCTGCTTGTTTACAATCATTACGTTGGATCTTCGATTTAGTTTTCAAAGATTGAGGTTGACCTAGGAATTTTCCCCTCTTCTTATTTCGTCTGTGTTCATCTTTAGAAAAATTTATTTCTTTGTTATTTACACAAATAAAAAATTTTAAAAATAAGAGTGGTTTTCAAATTTTTTCATAACAAAATAACAGATGCGTAGAAAATCACCACTAATACAGTTATATCTGAACTATAATTATTATTTTATTTTTGAATAACTTTATTTTATAAAATGTATTGTACGTACAAAATTACAAATTACATTGTTGTATATGAAAAAGGTTATAAGCTGACTTCGAAACTACTCACAAACTCTTTGATTTTCCTGAAATTTTCCGATTTTCCAATACTTTTGAACACAAAATTACGAATAAAAAGCATAAAACTTTGTGCTTTCATGAGGTAACTTTCATAATGTGCTCTTGAGCTTTCGGTTCGCCTTTATTAAACCCGTGCATACCTTTTTTTGGAAACTTCAATTTTGTTCTAAATTATGGTTGAACAGCTGTACGATCTGATCAGAATATAATTTAAATCAGTAAAAAAAAACATCAAACGTTTTAATAGAAAATACTCAAAGCATCCAACATCCGATTAATGCTCATGTGCATCTCTTCAAAGAAGCATGAATCGATAAATTAAAAAAAAAAAGCTCCCACTCGAAGCTCATTAAGTGTGCATTAACACCGCGGCTCTTAAAGAACCGATTAAACACGATCAAAAATAGACAACCGAGTATAAAAAAAAAAAATCAGCTCTCAGACTGACTGTGTAAATACGTTCGTACAATAGTTTCCCTTCAGCTCTCTTTTTAAATTAAACCGATATTTGAATTTCGCGCCTCTTTGGTTCATAATGAGTAAGGAATGAATTGTATCGTCTGTAGGGTTGGCGATGATAATTGTCGGCTTGATTGGTGGCTGAAAATTCCCGCTCGTTGATTCCCGGGATGAAACTCGAACTGTAACTGCTACCCGATGTGGGTCAGTACTGCCGGGCAATAATTGATAGACGCTGATCGAATTTCCATTGTCTCTGGAGTGACTGGCTAGACACTGCGTAGCTATTCTACTGCAGATCGTTTGTTACTTAAAAATTCCACTGTTCATTTTTTTCTTCTTCAAATCCTGCTGGACGCAAACACCTTGTAGTCGATCGATTTTATTTTTGAGCTAAAAGTTAAATATTAAATGTGTGATAATTAATTTTGTGCTCGAACCTGGAAAGAGAAATCTTTTCAAATTGACGTTTCTTCTTATCAACATTTTTAAATTAATTTTCAGTAAAAAACATTATAATTTCACATAGTTATTCTTAAACGTCTTTTATAAGACTCAAAAATACTTACGACGTTATAAATTTTTATTTTAAAAACTGCTATGGAAAAACATTTGTTAGATCAATGAAAAAAAATTAAAAAAAAAAAAAAAACCTTTTAAAAGTATTCATTTACAAATTTTTTTGTGGCTTTGGAAGACAAAGGGTTGTTAGGTGAAGTTTTTTTGATAAAAACGTGACTTCAAAGCTCCAAGTTTAGACCTAAAAAAAAGGCGAAAAAACGAGTCCGATGAAGTGAACACGCGAAATTCGAGTCGCGTGACGTTTTCCAGGCAGGCAGCTGGGCAGAGGTTTACGATTACCACGGCGACGAGTTTTCAGCAGCTCGAACCTTGACGACGCCTGCATGCACATTGCATTGTTTATTAACACCGAATATCGGTCGCGTGCGCTTGCGGATTTTTGAGCTCTCACGTGTTCAACGCGATAATACGACCCTTCCTTTTTTTAAGAAGCTACTTGAGCTTTTAGCAGCTTTTGCAAATTTTTTAAAATTCACCGTTGAAGTTGAATAATCTATTCATCCCACGAGCGCTGAAAATTGTTCTCACTTCAAACAATTAAAAATTCATATTTTAATAATCGTAATATTTTGATGAAATTTCGTAATTAAAATGTTGGCGGAAACTTCCTCTTTTGGCGGGTAGACTCGCGGGGCTTTTGAATAATAATAATAATAATAATCATTCCTTCAGCGTCGCGGGCTGAGGCATCCCTAAATGAAAGGCACACTGACCGCGCCAAAGTCCGCTGCTCCACATTAAAATACCCCGAGTCTGCTTATTCAAATTCAAAACGGGTTTCTCCTGGCCTCTGCGCAAATTTTCCATGCATGCATGCACCCGCGCACCGCAAACTTCAAAAAAGCACGGGGGCAAAAGTACGGGAATTTTTAATTAGTAAACAATTTTCGCAATGTCAAAGTCTCTGCTGCTGACACCGCTGTAAACTCCTCGCCAATTTTAATATTTGAAAAAAAAAGGGTTATTTATTATTATTATTTTTTTTTCGAGCGAGGATTGGAGTTTTATAATAATAACCAGGGGATAAAACTTAACTGTCGTCGACGCAGTAAAATTTAAGTACTTTAGGGCTGTTAAATACGGGCTCATTGTAAAAGGCTGTTGATATATTTTACGAGCGTTATCAAAGAAACGAATAATTTTTACAGCTTTTTGGGTCATTTTCATTCTCGAGAGTTAGAAAATTTTTTCATCGAGAACCGAGAGGATTCATAGGTCTGTAGATATTGGCGCTCGTATTAATTCAGAAACAGCTGATAAAGGTAATTGAAAACGCTCCTTCTCGTTCGCGTGGGAAGTATTTAGTTTGTAAACCAGTTTATCTAGTCGCCTAATTTATTGTTTTTTAAACCAGTGCATTAAGTTATTTCGACCGTGTGCTTATTAACGAACTCCGAGTTGGATTATTAATTTCCACAATTACTGCAACGCAGACATTCCCAACTACTCAGCTTGAACAAAAGAGTCAGATCGTCCAGAGTACGTTTTAATTAAAAAAATTTTCCAAAAAAAAGAGGTTTTTTTTTGAAGGGCTTGTTGGGCACGTAATAAGCTCTCGGGGCGTTACATTAACCTTGTTTTTCGCGATGTACGCACTCAGCGTTAATTCTGGAGCGTCAATCTCGGCATGTCCCAGCGCCTCTTTTCGACACACAATGGCCAAGTTCGATCGATCAATCGGGAGAGTGGCTACTGAAGCTCTTATTCTTCTTTCTCATTCTCCTTGACAACAGCCAAGATGTTGTTTTTAGTTAAAGGCGTGATTTTGGGGTGAGTGAAGAGTCAAGGGTTTTTCACGTTCAAAAGAGAACAGATTTTTCTTAATTAATTTTCATCGAGAAATGGAATCAGGGATGATTAAGATTTTACAGTCTACGATTATTAAGAATTAAATGAGTATCTTTTTTCTGTAGATTAATTACTGCATTCATTAATTTAAATAAATAGTTGAAAAAATTGGTTAGACTGTAAGACCGATATTATAATGTTATTGGTCAAGCCCGAGAATCGGCAGTAATTTCACGAGCGCTCTGGTGCAGCCAGCGGTCTGTAAACAGCACGGGAATCGACTGAGTTCTCGGTTTCGAACCGAGAAAAATATCTTATGATTATTTGTTGTAGGACAGTCAATTTAAAGATTTATCTAAAATGAAAAAATTTTCATTTCTTATTTCTGTTTGAGTTTACGAACAAAAAACTTTCTTTCAGTAATTCTACCTTCTAAATTTGTTCGAGTGAAAAGTACGAAAATCCACTCGAATCGAGTTAAAAGTGAGCCACTCTTAGCTTAGAGTGGCTCACTTTTTACTAGGCTTCGAGTGGATTTGAGCTAACCTCACTCTTACAGATTTACCGAGTATATATAACAGCTACCATTACACGGATCATAATATTTATTTATGGTTCTCATAAATTTAGAGGATTCATTGAAGATGACTCGGAATTCATCATAAAATATCCATCTGATCAAACAAAAATAAACCCCAACAATAATTTTCAATCACTTAAACAATCAACTATCACGAAACGTAAAAATCAGCCCTCGGTTTACTTAAAAAAATTATACGGTCCGTAAATTTGGGGGCGCAATGAGTTGAAAAAAGGGATACACGTGCGTTGGTTTTTCTTCCCCGGGGAGTTTGAAGCAGCAGCAGCTGGGCCCGAGCAACTTTACGACTTGATCGATGCGCTTTGATTGCACCGACGGAGTTCAAGGGGTGCACACCCGGAGTTTTTTAGACTGGCATCTGTGATCCCATCAACATCAACTTTCGACTTTTTAATTTAACTTCTTGAAGGCTCTAAGCTGTATTGAATTTTTCATTCGAGGCCCGCATAGTAGAATTTTATTTACTATTAAATTTCAATTTTTTTGCCTCGCAACAAATCATGTAAATTAACGGTGTTTTGCGCTAAGTGAAGGATCAAAGTTAAAAGGCTCGGGAGTGGCGCGAGGGGGAGCGGGGGGTAAAATGTAAATTTCCGTTATCTTTAGAACCGCGAACGAAGTTAAACAATGTTGTTGAAGTTTTTCAATGAGCAATAAAGTGGCTGTATCCTCGCGCATTAACAGCGTGTCTAACGTAGTTCGGAAGTACTTCGAATTAGTCCGGGAGAGGGGGTTTATATACATACAGCGGTTTTCAACGTTAAACTCTAATGCAAATTTTCCAAAACTTTTCTCAGACCCTCCGCAAACCAGCTAATAAATTCTTGTTTATGTTTTTTATTTATCTTTTATAGTTTTTAAATTTTATTTTAATTTATGTTTTAAATTCTAAAAATATTAACTTGCTTTTTCATGTGACTTTTTAGTCCCACCCGCCTTATAAGTTCGGGAGAGCAAAAAGTGTTACCTTCTTAAAATCGAACCTAGATTACGAAAAAATGGTTTTTAATGTGTTTTGAGGCCGTTTTGGGTGTTATTATTACTAAATTCTATGTACAAATTATTGCCTTTTTTTCTTACAAACACAAAATTGCGCACAACCAAAAAACGACTCGACTGGAACAACCATCGAACCAGACGACTTTTGAAATTCAAAACTACGTTCAAACGAAATCAAACAGAAGAAATCTTCAAAAACCACATCCTCCCAAGGTTTAAAGAACCAGTTTGCTTTGACGCCCGAAGCCGTTTCATAAAACCACGCCTCACGCAAACTCATTCCGATGATCCAATCAATCCGGTAGCGGGAGCATCTGTCGCGGCAAACATGGCAATTCGCAATCAAGTCGAATGTAGGTACATATGCATGTGCACCGCGTAGTAGGTTATATCGGATACGCTGCATACCGTCCGCATTGGCATTCGGTGTATCTACTCCCCCGGCAACAACTCGAATTACAAAGTCTTATGCGCGTATACCCTCTGGCTCGAGCCTCCTTTTTTTATTAAAATTTTATTTTTTCATCCAGAGCGGAGAATATATAAAAAAAAGAGAGATAATAAATGGGGATGACGACAGCCAATCGATGTCAATTCCGAGCTGGCTTTTCTTAATCCCCGTCAATGCTGGTAGAGTTTCATAAAAGCTTTTTTTCATTCCCTCTCGAAAGAGTCAACTTTTCGAAAAAGTATTTCTTAATCAAGACTCGTTCTCTTGTTTCTTCTTTTTTTTTCATCCATCCTTTGCTCTGCTGGAAAGCTCGTTTTACGGAAGTGCGGGACCGTCGACGAGCTGGAATTCGCGCAATTAGTACGATTGTCGCTCGTTTGTGACAAAAGGGGGTCAGCCCTTCTTCTTCTTCTTCAATCGAAACGATTTGTACGAAGTTGATCGATTAAACTCCTTGTCAACAGTAATATTCGCTCGTTAAGAATTTTTATTATCCTCCATACGAGTTTCCCTATTCGACAGGGAAAGACTAGCTCGACGGAATTAGCGTATATGGTACTTTGGTTAGCGAGCGAGGCTTGAGAAAGATCAAAAACTCGCGGGTGTTGGGAATTCGCCTTTTGTCAATTAGCGCTCGGAGCATCTCTGAATACAAAAAAAAACGAGGTTAAAAACGCGTGCGGGTTTTTGTTTGCTTTGCGCGGTTCACATACGAGGGGCTCATTGTTCTCAAAAGGGGGTTGGACTTTTTCCAAAAAACCATTGACGCCCAGCTGGGCTGAGTTCAGAAAACTAGCGCGTGTATCAAATGATCTTACTCCTGTCTGACTACTTCAAAGAGTCAATGTATAGAAGACAAACGGATGTTCTTGGTATCGTCTTTGATAGAAATTTCGTTTGAACTAGAGTTATCTAAAATTAAAGTTTGCTTTGTTTTAATTATTTTAATAATACAGTGTTAATTATAACCTTAGCTATTGGCATCAAATACCATACCTTATACGATTCTGTATTAGGGTTCACTATTCAGCAAAGTTAACATAGTTGTATTATTGATCAGTAAATTTTCATAATTTTTAGTGTTAATTTTTGATTGAAATTCGATTAGAGTAGACGAGGGGACAATCCCTCGAGAGTAGATGAATAAGATTAAATTATTCACTATTTTTGAATAATATACTCGTTGATTTACTTAAATGGAAAAAAAAATGTCAATTTCAAATTAATCAGATGCATTTTAAAGTTTTATTAAATTAATATATATAAAAAGATATTTTTTCAGCATTACTATTTTCCCGATTTTTTCATGTTATGTTTGTAAATACAAGTACTAATCGAGATCGAGCTAGATAATAGTTCAAAATCAATGTAGAACGAAAAACGAAAGGGAGTTGATGAAAGATCTCGAAACGGACGCATGAGAGTCGGTGATCGTCGGCACAGACGCCGAAACGATAACATTTCTTCTTCTTCTTCTTCTTTTGCCAGCAAACTCCCGCAGTTGAGATCTGTAAACCGCGATTGAGCCGAAGCAGCCAGCGCGTACAGAGCTAACAATCCGACTGTTTGCGTTTCTCTATTTTTTTTCTCTCCCAGCCCAGATGCTTCAAATAGCTCATCCATGAGATTAGTTCCTGAATTAATAGCGTTCTGTGGCTTTTTTAAAATTTATAGGTGCTTAGTGTAAAAACCGAGGTAAAAACACAGTTCTCGCTTTCTTATCTCAATTTAAATGGATTTTCAGTTATACTTAATTAATTACTTTGTTTTGTTGTAATCGAGTGAAAACTTAAACCACGAAACTTACTGTAACAATGATTAATAATTTTTTCACCTGCTTATTATTTTTACATTCATTACTCAAAATTCCAATGATATAGTTCGGATTAAATTAGTAGTTCAAACTATTTGACTACAAAAAATATTTGCACCTAGTTGAATCAATCAGTATAAAAAAGCTCACTTTTTATAAAACATTTTTCTCAAGTTCTAAAAAAAGAAGTATAAATTTTTGATTAAAATTAAAATGTAAGCATAAAATTTTTGAAAAACTAACATTCTATTGATCACAATTAAATACATTTTTTTTTTTAATTTACAGTATTATGTACAGAATTCATAAACAACAATTTGACATGAGGTTTCGAATGATTTTTCACTCCAAAGGTAAATCTTCTAATTTGAGGTTGTCCGACAGTTTTTTTATAACAACATCGGGTAAATAATCGCGAAACACAGAATACAGTCTGGAATTAACTTGCTCAGCATCGTTTCTGGCTTGAATCGCTTGATCCCAAATTATTTGCAAGTCGCTCATGTAGTTGGGGAATCTGTGCAGGTTTCCTTCAAACCTGCAAACTATATGTGAATTTTTAGCAAGATTTGCTAATTTTTTGATACTCATTAACCTCTTCAGTACAGAATAAAACGAATAATTCGCGTGAAATTCTGTATTTGACATACTATGTAGTTCATTTCTACAAGATTCAAAAATATTTTGAAAGGTTGGATTGCTTTGTATTAAATTAACATCCATCTGTAAGATCAGCTGATTTTCAAAGCTTAATTTTGAAAATTCTTTTATCATCGCGGTAACGCTTTCGATGTAAAAATTTTCCTCTGGATCAAGGAAAGAAAAAGGTGTCGAGCCTTCGTTATTTTCAATGCTTATATAGGCACCTTTTCGTAACAGACACTTTATTACCTCGATGCAATTAGTTAGACAAGCGCAGTGCAGTGCCGTCCACCCGTAAGCGTCTCTGTAAAAAAGATCAGCTCCATTCGACAAGAACAAATCAATGATTTCAGCGTTATTAGTCTCGGCGGCTTTAAAAAGCCCGCTGGTCATCATGGTGCTGGACCTTGCCTTTTCTATGAGGAAAGATATCAGCTGGATGTTTTCAGTGTAAATTGCGTTGTTGAGAGGCGAGTCGTCGACGTTTTCAATATCGTCGACTGGCACTCCAGAGTCCAGAAGCCACTGAGCAACTTCCACAACGTCGTCGTCGGTTTTGTTGACCGCGTCAGCAAAGAAGTGCAGAAGGTTTCTGTCAAATTTATCTTTGAAGTTAACTTCCAGGCCGTACTTTAAGAGTAGCTCAAGTACTTCTTTCCGATCACCGTGGTTGTACTTAGGTCTATCAAAGACATACTCGGCTAGTGATTTTGGGCTGTAATCCACGCTATTAAACAACGCACCTTTTTTTAGCAACAGTTCGATGCAGCGCGCATTGGATTTTTTAAGGGCGGTTTTCAATGGATTTTTGAACCTCACGTCAACTCCGAATTCAATTAGGATCTCGACTATTTTTTCATTGTTTAATTTTAATGCTCTTCGCAAAAGTCTGTACCCGTATACTTTGTCTAGGACCTCTGGACTATTCTCAAGTATTTCTCGAACAGCAGCGGAGTCTCCTGATTTTACTGCATGCCTTAGACGCATTTTTGAAATTAAATTTTCATAAATTCGCTAGTTATTACTTGAATTTTTCTTCCATATCATGTGTTCAAACTTGAATATGAAGTTACTAAAAAGAGATTTTGATAAGACACCCCTGCATGAGCCCTTGCATGATTTTAATTTCCGTTTCTTGAACGTCCTACAGAAATATTAAGAAATGTATTAAACCGAAAAACAACATGCACGAAGAACAGAAGTTATATTTCATAATAAGCTTTGCCAGAATAAGTAAATTTTAAGATTTTTATTTACTGATGATTTTTTGAATTTTGAAATAGTATCAAAAATATATTCTTTTGAAAAACTTGCTCAACTTGGTGTTCATTAGTTTTGTAACAACAAAATTGAAGGAATCATTGGATCATCTGATAATATCTGGAATTTTCAGGTTTCACCACACAAAATTTCAAATTTTGATTTTTCGTGCTTCAGTAGTTTTTTTACATTTTATTGCTTATATCAATACATCAAAATTTTGTGATTGTTTTGAAACATTTGAGTTTAAAATTTAATGCTTTTAATCATACTGCAATATATGAATTTACTATTTACAACCTACTTAAGCTACCGAAAAAAGTGCGGTTAAAACACTTTCAACAACCGGTGTCGACTCAGAGGTTATCTTACTTATATTTCAAACTTCGAATTACGTATTCTTTCAATCATCATATATATGTAAACGTATACCCTTCAAGATCATATCTATTTATTGTAAATTTTACTTTATGATTACAATTTATTTAACGAAATTTATATCAAAATTATGATGGCATCCAGGGAGTAGAAACATTTATTAAGCTCAAGATTTTTTAACCAATTTTTTCTTTACTGTCCAAGCAGATCTAGAAAAAAAAAAAAAAATTACTTTACTTTACATGCGCGATGGTCTCACCGAAAAGTTTTTAAAACTTACTTCGAGCGAAAATTCAATGGAATCGAACAATGCAGCGATGGCATGCGTCATGTTGCAGAAACTCATACGATCCGCGCTGCTGGCGTTTCTACGGTAGCTACACAAACAAAACCTTCCACACGTGCGACTTAAAGGGAATGCAGTTGCTCTTTTGTCTTGTTTCATATTTGATATTCGCTGCGAGCTTGCGATTGTTGTGCTAAATCTCGAAGCTTTTCTCTCAAATATTTCAAACAAACATGCGAAAACGTTATTGTGAAATTTAAATCTTTTTTGAAGATTGACACGAAAAGTAAACCAACGGTAAACCCTCTCTGAAAACGAATTTTTATAAATCTAGTTTACGCGAATGAATCTAGAAAATAAATTATATTATCAAAAATCCTCGAGGCTTTTTTTTTCGTTTTCGCCTCGGTCGGACACTAAACCACAGCCGTCGATTCTTGACCTCGCTTTGGGGGCCCCATTAAATTCTCGATCGATTCAACGTCGGACCGGAATAAATTACCCCGCCGCATAGGTAAGGGCTTATCGTTCCCCGTCATAAAGCGCAGGGACCGTGCATCATTTAAATTTCGCGGCAAAAAAAAAAAAAAAGAGCTTTCTTTATACGCGCGAGAAAATCGATTTTGAATAGAGTTATTAACGAGGGGGCAGTTGTAAAATAAACCATTCTAGAATGCCGCTGCCGGGGCAATAATAAACCCCCCCTCGAGAACAAAGGCTCGACCAAGGCAAACAAATATCAAGCGTGAAATAAGTCGTTACTGCAGCTTTTGCATTAGCGCTGGGATATTTGAGTCCTGGCTCCCGTTCGAAAAAAAAATTTAAATGCACAAATCAAATTAACCTCAAACGCGACCCGAAAAAAAATTTGTTAACAATTTAAAAAATCGTATCGTACAACGGGTCACGTACGTAATACGCGACGCCTACATTTTTCATATTTATAGCGCTGAGTCAAGTAATGCGCTCGCATCACCCCCCTGAGCTGATCTACTTATGACTAATGCGACGACTCGTTCGAAACGAGCCTTAATATTTCACTCGCCTATTTTCACTCTATGGTTTCGCACTCTGCCCTTTTTTTTTTTTTTACTTTCCTCACCTTCCCCGGAGAGCTTGCAAGCTCGGTCGACACGTGTAATCAAGCGTGACGGTTTTTGAAGAGTCAATGAACTCTCTCTCTCTCTCGCTGTGGCTTTATTTTCCTCTTTTTTTCTCTATTTTTATTAAGCCGGCGTTTATCGATTACACGCGTGCCGGGTCAATTGAGCTAAGAGGTGAGATTAACGTTGATTAAATAACCGTATCGGGTTCGACCATCTTAATTTCATTAGATTAGCTTAATCGACGATGTTTCAATACAAAGCTTTTTTTTCTCCTTTTCTCACAAAAAACTACAGTTGAGGAATTTTATTTTCCAAAAAGACTGTTGTTAAAACTAATTTTGTAAAAAAATTTAAAACACTCGAAAGCTAGTTTTTTACATTTGACGTTTTACAGACGCTCGGATGGAAAAAAGTGTGTGTTCCAAGAAGCTCTCGAACTGGATTCAATGACCGGGATTGATCGGCGGGGTTTATAATGTGTCGGGCGCCTTGTATTTCGCATGGATTTATGAGGTCTGAGCCTGCGGTAATTGAGTTTTATTGGCAAGCCGCGCACTGAAGCTCCTTTACGCGAGCCTTTACGAGCGACTAGACTGACGGTTCGGTTGTTCGCACTCGTTGCGTAATGAATATTTTTCGCACTTCGTAAGAAGGAGAGAGTTCGAGACCAAATTAGCTCGCGAGCTTTTATTGTTGTACGCGGAAGGGTAGACGTCGGAGTTCTTTTGAAAAATTTTCTTTGCTTAGGGGTTCAGTGGACAAACGTTTTAGGTATTTATTGGGGGAAACTATTTATTTGTGTGTCCGTAGTGTCTTCTGGTCAAAGCTAATAATATACATCAGACTTTTTTTTTTTTTATTGTTGTATAAGTTTTTAATTTGACAATAATTTTTTACTTATTAAAATTTTTTATATTTATCATAAAGTTAAAGTTTTTTTTATTAGCAACAGAAAATTATTTTTAAAAACTTTCCCCACAAATGTTTTCGATACTACTGAATATTTATTTAAATAATAAAAATAATTTTTATCATTTTTTTTTACTTTAAATTACTTTCATAAATTTCATACTGCAGAAGAATCAGTAAAAAAAATTGTCTTGATTCAATTTTGATAGTGAATAAATTAAAAAATATCAATTTACATTGCTTTAGATATATAAATTTATTCAAAAGCATGCAAACTTTAATATCGTACCAGTTTAAAATTAAATTAAATTAAAAATTAAAAGGTGTATTAGCCCATACGCGATTTAATGAAACCTCGTACAATATATAATAATTTACAAAGCCAAAATACAAAGTTCCCCGGGAGCAAACACCGCGGGGGGGGGGGGGGGGGGAAATCCGGCCCGGAGCCAAAAAGCATATACACACTCGGTCGGCTCATTAAAATCCGATAAATATTAGCCGTAGGTAGTAAGCAGACAGTGGCTTCGTATCCTCCCTGGTACATTTAAATACGTACACACCCACAATCGACGGAGCGAGCATCCTTTTGACACAATGCCGCATTGTACGGGCCGGAGTTTTTTCGGGGCGAGAATTATTACCGCCGGTCAGCTGTTGGGGTGGAACGGGCTTTTCAGGAAGTCTTTAGATACTTCCCACCCGCTGCGGCTCCCGCCCCATTGTCGGAGCTAACTCCGAGGAAAATGTTACGTCTTCGTGGAACGACTTTTTTACTATATGCGGCGGACGGAAAATTTGACTGCGGAAGTTTAGTGTTTAGGCTGACTTTATCGTGCAAAATATACACATACTTTTTAAAGGTTTTAAATAAAAAATAAACATTTTTTTATTGATTTTTATTTTGATTTATTTTGTACAGACAGATTATAGTAATTTCGGGATTGAATAATTAAGGAAAAATTTTTAATGGTATTAAGAAATACATTTATGTTTGAATAAAAAATACTTGTTTTTATCACTGACCTGAGGGTGATTAAGACTGTCCCTGAACAATCTTGAACTAACCATTCTTACGTCAAAAAAAGATTTAAAAAACTTTATTTAGATTAATTACTCAATTACAACTTAACTAACGCAAATTTTTATTTGTTTTTCAGGTATCACGAAGCATGGTATGATAAGGCACCAAAACAGCCTGGGCGAGCACGATGAAGAAAATGAAGCCGGTGGTGGTGTTGCTGCTGCTGGTCGGAGTGGCCTGGGGCCTGAGCCTGCCCGAGGATGACCTCGTGTTCGACGACGTCGTCGAGGAAAAACCGACCTCGAGCGTCCGACCCGACACGACCAAGTCGTCCCCGCACAAGGCTAAGAAGTGGCAGAGGGTGGAGAAGCTGCTGGGACTGCCCGACGCCGTCGCCGCTGTTGGACACGTCTTCAAGCTGCACATACCCAAGCAGGCCTTTTCGGGGAGCATCGACTATTACAAGGTCAATTTTTATTATTTTATAGAGATAAATATTTTTACCAAGTATCTGATAAAAGGGGCTTTCAGTAGAAAAGTTTTTATTAAATTCTTTACGCGTTAATGTTCTAACTATGAGATAAAAGATTTTTTGTAAGAGTTTAATATTTTAAAGAAAATACCCATTTGGTACCCATTTTATTTTGAATTGTTCATTTACAAATCAAAAGTCGCAAAATGGGCTTTTTAAAGGTAATTTATTTTAATAAAAATTTTGATGGAAGGATTTTTTTTGCTTACAATTTTAAATTTTCCAGAACTGGCTTTTTTTTAATGACTGAATTATTTATCTGTTACTCGTGTAGAACTTGTTCGGAAATAGTAAGTACGATAATTATTTATATTCGTCTGGTCCAAAGTTGGAGAAAAAATCTTTTACTCTTAGGCTTAAATGATTTTTAATTGTTGTGTTTTACAGTAAAGAATTTTAAATTCAAAATATTTATTAACTTAATTTATTATAAAGTATAAAACAGTATACACAATACAACACAGTATGTTTGATAAAATTTATTTTTCCAATTCTTACAAAAACTCAGTTACATACTTTTAAATCTCAATAACGGTTACTCGGATCCGATTGAATTCGCGTTTGCGCTTCGTGAATTTTCCAAATATTCAAATAACAAAGTTTTCACGGTGAAAATTCCGTCGATTCAAAATTTCCAAGCTGCAATTCCAAAATTGAAAACAAGCTCGAAACTCCTCGCGGGATTCTCCGAGTTTAACTATTTCCAGACTCCTTCGTTAGGCGCAAGATTTTTCTTATTCGGGATTTTGTTTACGGCTGGACGATTGCCAACCTACGGCAGCTGGTCCATTGTCGACTGCATTTCGGTCCGGTGGACAATGTCCATCTTTTTTTTTGACCAGGTGCCTGTGCACAGTGATTTTTAAAGAATTTTTCCTTTTTCTTTTTCGCTAATTGTACGACGTTTTATTGTTGCTGTGGTCGAGGAAGATTCTTTTTGGAGACTTCCATCAAGAAAAGATGCTCATTTTAACGAAAATCTTGCCTCTTTGATCTTGTGAATTATTTCCGTTGTTCTTTTTTTAAATGGATATTTTTTGTATGTTTTTTACGAAAAGTTCATCATTCACTTTTATTTTTGACTTGAGATCAAAAGATTTTTTTTTAATCTGAAAAATATTTTAAATAAACAATCAGTTCGTTTCATCACAATCTGTATCTAAAAAATGATCTGTTGAAGTTGAGTGAAAAATATTTCTCTACGAAAAAGTTATCAGTGTAATCAAGAAAATTTTCTGCAATCAATCTTAGTCAGAACCTCCGTAGTTAGTCGTCGGCCGTCAAAAATCAAAAGCCCGGTCATGAGGATCTGTTGCTCTTTTGGCACCGAGTTTGAACGATGCCGGCCGGCCGGCCGGTTTTGGCGCACGCGCGAGGAATTTTAATGCTCCCTCGGCAGCAAACTCCATTGCTTTTTCACGTGTGCACCTCGATTCTCGAGACAAATTGATCGTAAGACGATCATAATACAGACCGAAATAACCCGTCGAGTTTTAGCAAATTTGTTGAATGGAGCTCGCGAGCCGCCACGGCGAAAAAATAAAGACCGAGGGAGGACTATAAATAGAAACAATTTCGAACGATTTTAATTTCAAGACTAAACATAAGTGTAAGTTTTTATGGACCCCGCTGCGAAGCCGAGTTTCGAGAAGAGTTCATTAAAATACTTTGGTTTTTTTCTTTTTAGCTTGGCTGTTTTAATTGTGCTAATTGACGCTAAATTTCGAAGCGGTGCAAACAAAAGCTACATTTTTATTGCTTTTCTAATGAAAAATTATGCAACCAGAGCTTACTTTGAATAATTCAACAACTCTGAAATACCTGAAATAATTTTTAAAATAACATTATTACGAGCAAATAAATCATGAACTTTTATTTTCTGTATTTTTATTAAACTCAGATTCTTTATTTCATAAAAATATTAAAATTGAATTTATCTGATACATTTTGAATTTTTTTTTTTTTTTTTACTGAGTTATTGTTTTTATTTTTAGGTCCAGGGCATAAACGGAAAGTCCCTGGCCCACTGGCTGCGCTGGGACGAGCCCGCCTCGGCCCTGTACGGAGTGCCCGCGAACAAGGACCTCGGTCGAACTCCGATAACCATCAAGGCGATCGGAACCCAGGGTGACTCCGCCGAGGACTCCTTCACCGTCCACGTCGTACCTGAAAGACGGGAGCACGTCAAGTACAACGACGACAAGGTAATTTTATTTACAAATCGTCTGTTGTTATGAAAAAATTTTTTCTTATTTTTACTTAAATTCTTTGGAGGAATCAGTAAAAAATAAAACTATTTTTGAATGAAAAATGTTTAAAAAAGTAGTTTGAATCGCTCAAATTATTTTGGGAAATTCTCTTTTTAGCTTGTTTTGAAAAAAAAAGATGCTCATAACATTTTTTTTTATTCACATTTTGAAATATATTTTGTTTACTATGCCGAAAACGTGAATCAAATGTAAAATATTGGGACTTGTATCCTCGCTTGTACCCGTCATCATTGTTTTAAACTTAAACTCTTTATCGAAAATTTATTAATTTCTCTATTTTTATTATCATTAATTAATAGATTGACAAAGTTGAAGCGTGCTGAGGAAGACTAGATATGTTATGATAGCAAGCTTTATTAATAAAAAATTAGGAGGTGACTCTGCTATAATCTTTTTATTCTAGTAGGAAAAATTTTGAAAGCCTTCAGTTTTCACGTAATCCCTTACAACTCATGTATAAATTTATTAAAACGGTAATGAAGTGTCCCAAAGTTTTATTGATCCTCCAAAATTGTTCACATAAACTCAAGTTCAAATAACTAAGAACTCGCAGCAAATACTTTAGCAGCCGTATCTGAAGAATCAAGGAGACTCGCGTAAACCAACTCCCACATAAAGCGGATAAAAATAATCTTTATAATCTCTTTTGTTTGCAGAAGCGATGCTCGGACGAGCAGGACCGGATAATGCTGAGTCTGCTGGCCGACACCAAGTACGAGAGCCTGCGTCCGAGGGATAAGGTCAACGCGCTCGAGAATCTCGCCGGATTCTTCGGACTCCCGACCGTAAGTCATCCATCCTCCATCTCCCTGTAATCCCGCTTCTCAATTGAGCCTAATTAACGAGCCCTTTAATTGATCCCCCAACACGCTTCGTCAACTCTCTTATTCCGTAACAATGCACCGGGGAACTCATTTTTCGTGCCGTGGTTATAAAATATACTTTTTATTGGTGCCGTTGACTTATTTTAAATTTTATGGACCACACTTCTTACTTAAATTTACAGAAGAAAATTAATGATAAATTGATAAATTCTTAAGAATTTTTATCATGATACTTTTTTTTTAATCCAAAAATTTATTTTCTGATACTTTTAGACAGTGAGCTGTGGTCGACAGTAAAAAAAATTTTTCGTAAAGTTACGAGGTTTAATTGTAAATTACAATTTAGAATTTCACCGAGCCGCGACTGCGAGCTTTTGGTTGAAGGCTTTCATATATCCTCTGATTTATCTGTCTAGACGCTTTGGAGACTTTTCTCCATCTCTAGAACCGTTCAAATTTCCATGCATACATCAAGTTTTCTCGGTACCATTATATCCATCTTACTCTTTTCAGTCCTCGCAAAACAAATATAAAGGCTGTATGTAAAAAAAAAGAAGGGTTGCAGGTGAAATTGAAGCGCACCTCGTTATGCACTTTTATGACCCTCGCAGACTTTCTTTCAAACTCCTTAAGTCAATATAATTAAATTGCCTTGGTTTTTTAATGACACGTAATTGTATAAATGCAACGTTCAGAGTAATTGTTCGAGTGCTCCGAAGAAAATACAAAATTAACTGACCAAAATATCGGTATCTGAAAGAACAATAACGAATTATTCACGTGTAAACGATCCTTTAGATTGAAATAATTCTGATTGCTTACTTACTGTACTGCTGAAAGAAAAAAAAAAAAAAAAAAAAAAACAAGTTTCAAAAACCGTACCTTTTTTTGCAACGAACCCCATCCTCAATCCTCTCTCGCCGGAGATAATGATCCTCTCCTTTTTTTTTTTCGTCGGGGAGCAAATGACCCGCAGAGCCGAGAGGAGTAGAGAAAATAAAAGAGCACGTTTCAATTTGCAGAACGCGATCTCGATACAGCCGGAGATCGGGAAGCAGCCCGTCGGTGCCGGCAGCGGAGGAGGAGACGTCATTCTCTCGGGACCCGGGAATGTCGGTCGACGACAAGAAGAAAAACACTCGACCATCGTGCAGTGGCAGGTGAGAATATTTAAAAATCTACGGCTTACTTCTTCTTTTTTTTCTTTTTTTTTCCTCCGCTCGGTTCTCTCTTACGGGAGCACTGCAGGGAAATCTCGCGAGCGGTGAAACTACCCGACTCCTTGTGTGTTTTTGCATGTCTATGGGAGCCGGCATGGAAAGTTTATTTGAATAAAACTTTGGTTATGCCTTGAATTATTCAAGAACTTCTTATGTTCCTTCTTCCTCCTCAATACCGATGGTAGAATCGTATTGTTCGGGTTAGAAATTGTTTGTTTAAATAAATCAAGTTTTTGTTGAATAAATCGTTTGGCGCAGTTTGAAGACCAGCTGCTGTTTGACTATCAAAAGAAGAGTTTAAATATCCTTTCGAAAATAACTGATCTTTTGATTATTGAACAGCAGTTAAAACTTTGTAAGTTTTGGGTTAATTGATTTCAACAACTCGTAGCAAGTAGAATACTTATAATAACTTGAAAAGTTTACACTAATATATTATGATGCTTACCATTCCTTAATTTCCAATGGAACAGGTATTGATTTATTTTCAATGAAATGCATTCGTAAATAAATTGAATGTAAATGGTTCTGCAGTATAATTTTTGAGAAGGATTTATATTTGAATTTTTCAAAGCAATTTTTTTGTTTGATCTTGTCAATATTAATTAATGAAATGTTTACGATTATTAAATTATGTAACTTCAAGCAATTTAAGTATAGTATATTTTGTGAACGCTTGAATTTCTTTTATTTTATACTTAGTTTCTTTCGTATATTTACATGGTAAATCTTTCGAGAATTCAAACAGAAATCGTGAGTATCTAAACTTGATTTAGAATGTACATCCACAAATTACCTAACTTATAAACAGCTGCGATTTTGTAGAGTAATATCCATGTTCCTATTCTGTTCTGATTTAATAAATAATTTAAAAAATTATAATATTTATTTTCGAGTTTCTACTTACACGGGTAAAAAAATATTTCAAAAATAACAAAAATCTTTAATGCATTAACTTTGTACAAAAAAAATTTTTTTATTACAAACATTCTAATCTCACTAAAATTAACTAAATTATCAATCTTCCAGATCGGCTGCAATGGACACTTCTGGCCGAGGCAGATGGACATGGTGAAGCAGCTGTCGGAGCAGGCTCGGGACGGCACCCTTTCCGAAGTAACTCAGCTCCGGGTCTACTACTGGCGCGTACGAAGCGAGCCGACCGACTACGCCCGTAACCGGCGCGAGATTTCGGGCTCGGGCGACGACTTCACCACCGACGCCGAGGAGGACGAGGACTACGAGGAGGAGGGTGACGACGAGTACGATGACTACGACAGTACCGAGTCGGCGCCCAGGCCCACTCCCAACAAATCACCGGGTCCGGGACTCGACGAGCATCCCCACCGACACCACCACGGGGAGGACAGCATCGCTGAAATCGGAGCAGGTGGCGAGGATGGAGATTTTGACGTAAGTCTCAAAACTGTAATTTTTTAGATGGATGAGTCAAAAGTTATTAAACGATAAATGGATTGTTAAATTGGAATAATATAGTCTGTGGCTATTAATGATTTGATTTTTTTATTGACATAGCATAATGTAACAGAAAAACTTGTAATAATCCAACTACACTGTTATGAGATACTATAATTTTCCAACATAATAATTCAAAATAAATAGTAAATTTAAGTAAAGCATTTGAAGTATAAAATTTTTTAATACCCAAGCTATTTACATTTTTACTTACTATTAAATTTTTTTCTTTTAAAGAACGAAGATGACATTTGGACGAATCGTGACAAGATTGGTCTGAGCGGTACCTTCAACAATCTGAATTTGACAACGTCGACCACCCCGACAACGCCTTCAACCGTAAGTTTTGTCTTGTTGCCGACTTTCCATTGTTTGATACTGTAACTTGTATAGAAAAGCTTTTAATGTTCGATGCTCAGTTAGCATCGACATTTACCCTTGTATGTATTACACCCGCTTTATAGAAAACTCCAAGAACTTCTTTTCTTCAAAAGCTTTAAAAAAATAATTTATAAGTGCTTTTAACTAGTATTTGTACATGTCAAGCTTCATAAAAATTCGCACCTGTATTGTCTGGGTTGTGAGATTTGTTTATTCATAATGTCCACTGTGTAATAAAAATAATCTACCAGTCATTGCATCAACTCATACACTCTTAAGTTACAAAAGTTTGTACTCAATGCTACAGAATTCCGATTAAAATGTCAGAAAATCTACCATTTTTATCGAAATCTTCTGACCGCAAGAGTAAAAACTTTTGAAATCTATGATAGTTTGAGAAAGTACGCTACTTTGTTGATGCAATGGTGATTTTGAAGGATAGAGGAAACGACATTTGTCCTAAAATTTGTAACTAACATTGATTTCTGCCACACATCGCATCTACTAACAATTTCGCAGACGACAACCGAAACGCCGCCGTCTCCATCAACAACCACAGAAACAACAACCACAACCACCACAACCACCACCACCACCACCGCCTCATCGTCCGAACCAGATCTACCATCAACGACCACAACAACGACAACAACCTCCACCGAACCACCGAGCTCGTCAACGTCGGAATCAACACCAGCCACCGACGTGTCGAGCGAGTCCGAAGAAGTTGAGTGGTCGAATCCATCGTCGTCATCCGAAAGCTCCTCCGCATCAACAACTACCTCGACCGAACCCACGTTCAACGCGACCGTAGAAACGTCGTTCGAGCCAAGTAGCACCGTCAACACGACCTTCACGAACTTGACCCAGACAGTAGCGACCAGTTCGACTGGCAACGTGACCGTAGACTCGATGACGACCGATCTGGACGAGGACGAGGAAGAGCCTCTGACGACCGACCAAGACTTTGACAACGAGACCGACAACGAAATTGACGACACCTCGACCGTGCAGCCCATCGTCGTCTACTCGGAGTCAACGTCAACCGCCTCAGGAAACGTCAGCGAGTCGATTCAGCCCGCAACTAGCACTACCGCAGAGCCAACTAACGCAACCTCGATATTCTCTGTAAATTCCACCACGGAGGAGGTAATGCTTAACCGCGAGCTACGCTTAACTTACAATTTTACAAGCTTTCTTTTTTTTTTTTTTTATCACCAAATAAAAAAAAATTGAGAGTTTTATTTATTTTTTGTTGTACAGTTTTTTACTTCAAGCTTCATTCATTTTTATGTTTTGTTCACGCGAGATTATTCACTGTTGCACACTCGCTTGGTGTCGGCGCTCCGAACTTTCAGTCTTCAGTTCGGGGTGCCGACTCCGAGTTGTACGATAAGTTATTTATTTGCTTTATTTTATATTCACGTTTAATGGATTCACTGCACACTGCCATGACACCGTTTTGTTAACGCCTTATGTGCACATTTTCTCACACACACACATTTTCATTTTGTATATTTTTAGTTACGCTTTTGTACAGTTTTTTTGTTGAGTTGTTTATTACACCTTTACTTTTACAGGTACATAATTTTCAAAAAAAAAAATTGATTCACTGTTATTATGATTTTATGATTTTAATTCAAAGTTCTTTTTCTACACACATGTCAATTACTATTCTTGGCACCAATATTAAAATTCTTTTCTACTCGCTGCAGTACCCAGAGGGATATCCGGGACAGTCATCGAGCTCATCGTCCACGACGGGCTACACCTGGAACGAAAACTCTACGGACAAGGGCGAGTCTCTCGACCCTTACGACAGCATGCACGTGTCGGTAGTCACCGAAAGCACATCAACAAGGTACAACTATTTTATTGAAATATCAAATTTAAAAAATTTTACCTTGTGAATACTAATGTGTATGAATTTCTTTCAGCACGACGACACAGTCGACAACAGTTGCCTCGACGACTGAATCAACGACCACGTCGACCACGGAGCCCCCGACCTCACCGACAACCGAGTCCACGACACCGTCGACGACCACAACCACCACCACCACCACCACCCCTGCACCGACCACCACGACTGAACCCACGACGTCGACCAGCACGACTACCGCGAGGTTCAACAACCGACCTGAGGTGAGGAGAAGGCTGAAGAAGATCTCGTGCATCCAGGGCAGGCCTCTGAGCCAAAGTATACCCGCGGACACCTTCGAGGACCTCGAAGACGGAGGTACGAAGCAGCTGAGACTCAGGGTCACCGAGAACGGGGCGCCACTCAAGACCAACTACTGGCTCCAGTTCAACGAGGAGACGCAGGAGATTTACGGATTGTGAGTAGGCCTCTTTGGTCGAGAGCCAACTTTAGTCCATTCGTACACGGGGAGAAACTTTGTTATCTCTCTGAGTACCCACTGATGAATAAATAAGCTATTCTGTTTCAAAATGGTAAAATCCTGTTGAGAGATTTATTTCTTTTTGAGAATTTTAATAAACAAGTGAAACTTGTAGTTTGCTGGGGGTTCAATATTTTGAAACAGTTTAATTTCTCTTGAAATTGATATTATTTTGAAGTGGTAAAATGGGAAATTTTGAAGTGGACTTAATTTTTACTATTACTTGATGTGTCATTGATACTATTTTTATTTTTTACAGGCCCCTCCAGGAATACGGACCTTACACTTTCGAAGTCGAAGCCATAGATCGAGAGGGAGAGTCAGTCAGTAATAAATTTGAAGTTCAGGTGCAGCAGCACAAACAGTCGCGAGCTGTTAACCACGAATTCACCATTTACTTGAGACTGAAAAAACGTAGCGCGTTCCCCACGGATGTTGACTGGGAACTCAAGGTCGGTGTTTAATTTTTAGAGAAAACTTAGAAACTCACCTTTCTACTTTTTAGTAAAAAAATAAAAATAAAAAATTTTAATTATATGTATCTGATTGTATTTTTATTTACAGGTAATGCGAGATCTAGCTTCGCTGTACGGTGACCGTGATTTGAGTCTCATAACGGTCAGATCTGTGGAAATCACCGGGGACCAAGCTATTTACACCTGGACGAACGACAGTTTGGTGAGGTCGAGCGACTGTCCGCAAGAAGACATCAAAAATCTGTTACACGTAAGTTTAATTTTTCTTTTGTCTTCTCTTGTAGTCGTGATAATTTAAAATAAATGACGATGTGAATCTAAAAAATAACTTTTTTTGTATAGGTCCTAGTCAAAGATGAAAAGTCGGAGGCACCATCGGAAGAATTGGAAAACGCACTGGCACCTGAAATAAAAGTTGAACGGGTCGTGTACCAAGGCTTCGAACAGTGCCAACACATCAAAGAAACCGAAGGAAAGAAACCTAACTTCAACCCTATGCCTAGAAACCAAATTGATCAGTTGAACGTTACTTCCGGTCAACTGTTTGTCTTCAGAGTTCCAAAGGTATATTTCACAAAAATATATATCAAAGTATAACATATTTAAACAAATATTCTAACTTTCAAATTTGTTTTACCAGGACACGTTCTACGATGAAGAAGACGGAGACACGAGTCGCTTGAAAGCATTTTTGCTGTTCGCCAACAGATCAGAGATTCCGTCATGGAATTGGCTGCAGTTCGACAATGGCAATCAAGAGTTTTATGGTGTGCCTTTGGATCAAGATGTCGGGTCAAACACGTATCAGCTGATAGTTAAAGATAAAGGAGGTAAAAAAGCAACTGTCCATCAAAACACTTCACAGTCTTGATTAAAATCGGTAACTAATATAATATTTTAATTCTTAGGATTGGAAGCAACCGACAGTTTGGTCGCTCAAGTGCACAGGTCCCAAGACATGCGTCACGTACTTGAATTCAAGATGGTACTGAGCTCGCCCTACGACTCCTTCGTTAACTCGGCCCAGAAGAAGCGAACTTTCATCCAAAAGTTGCAAAAGCTCTACGGTGACATGACACCCAACGCGATATCCATCCTGTCCATCCTTCCGGCCAACGGAGGTGGTACTGCAGTGATCTGGAGAAACCTGACCCTGCCAACCGACAGATGTCCGACCGAGGAACTGGCAAGATTGCGGGCTGTCCTGATCGACGACGAAAAGAGATTCACCTACGAGTTGAACAACGAGTTCAACAACGATCAACTGAACCCGGACTTTGCGATCATCCAGATAACCCCGACGCCGACCGGCGCTTGCTACGACGTCAAAGCCAAGGGAATTCCCGAAGCTCCGACGGTGGACGACACCGCGACGGTCGGTGCCAGGTACGACGAGTACCTTATCACCTTCGTACTCCCGGTCGTTATAATCGCAGCCATGGTCATGCTGGCTAGTCTGATCGCCTGCATTCTGTACAAAAAGAGGAGAAGCGGCAAAATGAGCATCAGCGAGAAGGACGACGAGAGACAGAGCTTCCGTAGCAAGGGTATACCAGTGATCTTCCAAGATGAACTCGAGGAGAAGCCCGATCCAGGTAACTAAAATAGAAATACCAAAATGAGACCATTTTACAGTCTTTGAAGCTGAAGTTAATTTTTTATCTAAATGATGGTTTACTGACAAGCTTCTGGAACAGAAATTTTTATGAAGAGACGTTGCTTTTGCCATAGTTCTGTTTCTTCATTAAAATTTTTTTTATTATAGCTAAAAAATGAAATTCGATTTAAAGAGTTGTAGAACGAGCTATAATATAGAAGACAGTTTTACATTTTCCACATTATTTAAACTAATTAAAAAAAATTATTTCCTCAGGAAACAAATCTCCCATAATTTTGAAAGAAGAGAAACCACCTCTACCACCACCGGAGTACCAGCGCGCCGAGGACGGTGCTGACATACCGATGCTGTCGAAGGAGGGCGCCGAGGAGCCCTACCAACCCCCGCCTCCGTTCGCGACGGCCCGGGATAGCAACCAGCGCAACCGGCCGAAGCCGACGCCGACGTACAGAAAGCCACCTCCGTACGTGCCGCCCTAACATAGCAGTCCCAGAAGCGCACTGGTCAACGGGGCCGACCCAACCGTGCACTCGCCCACCCGCAAGTACATGCTAGCAATGCTCGGGGACTCCCCCAACCAGGTGCAACACCAGACCACGACCATAGTAGCGGGGCGTTACAAAGGACAGAAAATCAACGGCTTCCACGAGCCTCGACTCGTACGATAGACTTTTAAATTAAACTATGTACCGGAGATTATCTTGACTTTTTTTCCTTCTTTTTTTTTTGGATTTTTCATTTTTATTTGTATGATTTTCGAAATGCGCGATTACTTAACGAAGACACTGGGGCGCTTGGGCTCTCGCGCGACTTTGATTCTTCTTGCCGTGGGGGAGAAAAGTTTTTTAAAATTTTGTACGTAGCTAGACTGCTGACGAGCGTACTTGGAGTTGAGAGTACGCGCGGATCTGCAGTCATTTAGATAAGAATTTTTAACTTTACTTGTAAATTTTGTAACTGTAAAACAACTAATTTTTAAATTTGCGTAAGAGCCTAAAGAAACAAAAAGTAAGGGGTTTGCGGATAAAGACTACACTTTGAATAATTAACCAAGGTATAAAATTTTTTTACCTTTATGTTTTAACGCACATAAATCCAAATCATGAATAAATAAATGAGAGAATAAAACTTTGTCGATCACGCGTTGCCTTTTGTAACGACTGAGCGTAGGAAAAAAAAGATAAATTTGATTGTTCTTTTATGTAATCGTGTATCTAAACGATTAACAAAATTCATCAACAAAAATTAAATTAAACCTGAAAAACGAAAATATATGGTTTTTTAAGGCTCAAAGAATTCTCAAGTTGGAATACATTTCACAGTAATCAGTGCCATTTTTATTAAGCAATAAGCTCGTTTAATTGTTAATCTACCTCTTTTTTGTTACATGAATTTTTTACCAAGTTTTTTAAACTGATTAAGGAAACAAATAGTTTCGTCGAATTTTCCAATCGTCATTGACTGTACTGTACTTTGAAAAAAACACTGCCAGAATGAACAATCTTACTTCATTCAAAGTTTAAAAATTTTCTACTTCCTTTAATCGATTAAAAAAAAAAAAAAAGGCAACTGTGAATTTATCTTGCGTTTATTTTGAGTTAAAAAAAGTTTGCTTAAAAACTAATTCACTAGTTCATTTTATTATGACGAAAACTGTAATATTGTCACAAAATAAGAAATGTATTTAATTAGTGTTAGATTTTCATCGTTTTATATTTTTATGTCAATTATGATTGTTATAATTTTATCTGAATGTACTGTCTAATGATTAAAAGTCATTTAAGTTTTTAAAAACTTTGCAGTAATAAAAAAGTAGTAACCGTTTTATTTATTTCTTATTTCTAAATCTATGCACCTCTTTGGATTAAAAAAAAAATTACACTTGTCACCGTACAAAATTAAAAATTTTATAAAACAAATTAAGAGCTTTAAATGAAATATTATTGTACAACTAACGCGCATTTTCAGCTGAAAAATGATTAATTTTAGAACTTGCACCAGTAGTTACCAAGCCAAAGCTTGACTAATACTGTAAAAGGGAATGAGATTGAAAATAATTTTAAAGATAATCATGAATAAAAAAAAGTACTTCATTTAAAGAAACAAAACACAAAGACACATTTGCCCTTTCTATGGGCATATTACACTTCCATTGTGTATTGTAATAAATGAAAGATTATTTTGAAATCTTTCAAGAATTGCCGTTTAAGTAACAATGAAATTGCAAATAAAAGATTAAATTTTAAACTCCAACAAGGGAGTCATTGAAATATCACATTGTCCAACTTACGTATTCAAACGTGACGCGCAACAATTATACAATCTAATTTTTTTTAAAAATCGATAATAATTGTGTAGATGATGCATATGGGATTGTACGAATGGAGACAACTTTTGTTAGTTTCACAGAGTACATAAATAGAATTGAACAATTTTTGGAAAAAAAAAAAAATTCACATAAAATATGAAAACTAGTTTATTGAATATGAAAACTATGTTTTCATCTTTTATTGCAATTTTATGCATAAAATAATTGTAGATTTTTAGGGATAATAACTATTTGCTAAAAAATTATGTAATGATAAAAATTCAAATTTATAAAGCATAGTGTTTCATTCATTCTTTTAATTAATTTTTAACAAACTTTAAACTTATAACTTTTTAAAATATATATCGAAAGTATAAAAAATTAAATAAAAAGGTTCCTCTTCCTCATTAATAATTGGAAATCATCAGTAGTTTTTTAAAATTATGAACTGAAAATATCGATGTTGTAAAGTTAAGTAAACTATTGATAATCTTTTTATACTGAAACCTCTGAAATTTTATATGATTAAAATGAATTTTATTTTCATTGAACCTTTGATTACTGAAATCTTAATTGTTTTTATAAGTGTGAGAATTAACGGAGAAAAGGATGTTTGAGAAATCTTGACCTACAGTTTGATGTATTGTCAAATTGAAAAGAATGAGAATTTTGTGCGCTTTGTAATAAACTTAAATAAATAAAAAAAAATAAAATAATTGTATACATCGATTTTCTCATATCACGCTTAACCCATATCGTTGCTCAGCACTTATCCGTCAGATGCTGCCAGAAAAAGAAATCTTGTAATATATGCGTGTGTACGATAATATACATTAGAGGTAGTGTTGATAACAATAAAGAGTTTCTTAAAATTTTACACGGGACCGAAGTAGAGGGAAATCGATCAATCAACAGTAGATATCGGCAAAAAGGGGTACAATTTCGGATAAAAAAATAAAACAAGTTACTTTTTATTTACATCAAACATGTACATCAGTTGTATCTGATATAAGTTTGCTGTTAACAAATTTTTAATTAAAAAAATCTCTAGTTGGTCTGTACCAGATTTACACCTTGCAAAAAAAAATACAATGCAAAATTATCAACCAAAATTAAATATATTTCTGACTTCACTTTTTTCATTATTAACATGTCACCTTGGGGCATTTAAAGTTCCAATAGTAGTTAAATTGGAAGAAAGTGGATTGGCGCATTTAATTACAACTGCCTGGAATTATAAATTAATTTTTACCTAATTATAAGCTATAACGCTTCGTTAATGTCGCATAACTTGTAATGAGCATGTTAAAGTGCACAAGCACAAAAAAATACATAAATACACACATTTATAAGGTACTTTTAGTAAGTACAATACATTTATACAAACATACACAAAGACACTGAACCCTTTTACCTAAAGCATGCGTGGATTTGGCGGAATCAAGAGAATATGAGAATTTTACAATCATGTGCATAGTCGCTGAAAATTTTAAATGAATAAAGTTATAAAACTATGAATTTTATAAATATCAGTTTTGTATGTATATATATTCAAACTATGCCGCTACGTTTTATGTCAAATCTGCGGCGCCAAGAAAAAAAAAACTTCGACCATGATGGTTTTTGATTTTTGTATAACTTTGAAGATTATTGATAGTTTTTCACGATCAGTTTCTTTTAATTGTATATAAATAAAATTAATTAAATTATTAAATTAATAATCTTGTGCACTTACCAAATCTGCGCAGCAGCACATCCGCATTGATTCTTGCGACTCTTATCGATATGTTGTCAGTAATATTATATATATATGAATAAAAAAAAGACAAGAAATGAAAAAATATATATCGAAATGAACTAACTATAAATACGTGTACACATCTGACAAGCATATATTCGACATGTGTATAAGAATAAGAGTTAATAAAGTCATTTTAGGATAAAACCTTTTAATCTCATTATCATTGTCACTCCTTGTACATTTTTAATATTTTATAAACGTCAGTTTCTTTTAATTTTTTTTTTCTATTTCCTAATTTTGAGTTAATAAAAATGTCTTTTCTGATAAATTAATAAATTCAAAATTAAAAAAAAAATTTTTCCGAACATAAATTTTTTTTTTTTTAAAGTTTGATAAAAAAGACTGTTACCCACATAATTATTTTTAAAAATAACCGATTGGTAGATTTTTTTTTTTTTTAATTTGTGTCAATGAATTTGTTTGTTTATTTAATTTTCGATGACTTACATATTGAGCACTCAAAGTTTTTTACCTTTAAGATAAATATCTGTGATAATAACCGAGATTCAAATAGAAATTTTTGCTCGTCATGAAAAAAGAATTGTTTCCTATTGGTTCTTTTGAACTTCACTTAAAATTATTCTCAACTGAACAATTTTCTTTTATCTTTGCTCAAAAAGAATTTAACAACGCAGAATATGATGATGAATTGGTTAAAGTTTTCAAAATGTTTCTTTTTTCTTATTTAAAAAAAAAGTCGTTATCTCAAAAAAAAAAAAAAAACGTTATCTCGAACATGATCGCAAGCATAACTTCTCGAGCATCATATATAGAAGATTGATTCATTATTTTACAACTTAATAAAATTTATAATTTATAAATCAATCACCCGCACAAATTTACATCTCATCGCTGCTAATTTAAAAATTTATCGAACAATCACCCGACGAAATCTCCCCTCGGGTATTCTCGAGATAAAAAAAAAAAAAAAAAAGACGAGGAACGAAATTATTTAAGGCTCATAAATTATACAATCAGCGGAGAAATAAACAAAAAACAAGAGGACAGGAGAGGAGTCGCGCGATCCTGAAAAGGAAGAAGTCTCGAAAGGGACGAAAACCGGTTGGCCTCGAAAACAGGTATCGTCCCTAGCAAGTTCCAGCGAAACAATTTTATCTCTCAATATGTAAATTGATCCTCCGCGGTAAACTTAAGCGCTCAATCACAAACTTCATAGCCTGTGATAACGAGCAATTAAAAAATTGCACTCGGACGATAAGACACCGTGCCGAATACCGATCGATATACGATTTCGAATGTAAATAATACGACCGGCGTCTTAAAGCAGTTCGCGCGGCTTTCATATTTTCCTCGTGGCAAACTTTCCTCGCGTTGGGGAAAAACTTTAAAACACTCTCGTTAGAGGTAATTGATGAGACATTCTTCGCCTCGTTTATGAAATTTAGCTTTATGAAAGTAGGCCGTAGCGAAGAAGAACAAAAGTAACTCCTTTTTTTTCTTGTCTTGCTCGCACGGTTTGAGATTATTGTCGCGCGCTATAAGTTTGATTAGCTAAGTGGAATTTAAATTGATACACTTTGGAAAAAATTGCACCGTCGCGTCGTGTGCTGCAGAACAAGAAATTTGATAGAGTGTTGAATAAGTGCATTCGAGATGATAAAGTTTAATGGGTTTATGAAACACGATAAATCCGTTTTTTTTTTGAAACCGCAGCGTTTTTTTTTTTTTCAAGCGAAGAAACGTTTATTATGTTACCGTTGCGAAATATATTACAATATTTTTTTAAATTTAAAATTAGTTTGCAATGATAAGGTGCCGAACAAATATTTTGACTAGAGTTATGAAACGTAACTTGCAAATGCGCGAAAGATAAATTTGCATGAAAATTCTTCTGCTTTCTTTAATTTTATCCAATTAGAAATTCTCTTTTGTATGAATAACAACCTTTCTATCTTGTTGATGATAACAATTTAGTAACTATTTATTAATTATCAAGAACTTAATTGTTCTTGTAAGTTCTCGTTTCAGTGACAATTAAAGTTTACTACAATTATTCATTGAATTTAGACTGTTAATGTTTCATACAATAATAGATGGTCTTTATTTAAAAATTTGTATCTAACTAGTTCTGAAAATTATCAATTATTTATTAACTACGTTAGTACAATTTTTCCACTAAAGTTTTTCAAAATAAAATAGATTAATTGTAAAATAATTAATAATTATTACAATTATTCATTAAATTATATTTTAAATACTTGATTCTTTAAAAAGAAAAAAAAAAAAAAAAAAAAGTTTTAGTCGTTGTAAATTTATGCTTCTATCTTATATATTTGAGTCAATTTATCCGCAAAATAAAATAGATTAATTGTAAAATTATTAATAATTATTACAATTATCCAGTAAATTTTATTTAAAATTATTGATTCTTTAAAAAGAAAAAAAAAAAAAGTTTTAGTCGTTGTAAATTTATGCCGCTACCTTATCAGTTTTATAAAAAAATTAACTAACAATGATTCACTCTGGAGCCGATACTGCAGCGAAAAAAAATTTTGCAACATACTGTACGAGAGAGAAAGAAAGAGAGTCCCACAGACAGAGACGGAGCGAGCACGTGTAAATATTTACCGGCGCACGCGCACTCTGGAGTGCGCTGCTCCAGTCGGGTCACGTGACCCTCGACTGGGGCAACTATAAACCACGGTCGCTCCAACCGGCCGGTTTCACAAGTCTTTGAACTCGCATAGCCGCCGCATCTGTACACGCAGCCACGCACCTTACCCAAGCCATTTAAAAAAAATCGTGCAGCTCTTATCTCTCTTTCGCCTGTACACGGTAGCGTGTAAAGTGAGTGCAAGTGCAGCGTTATCAACAAGCGAGCAAGTTTGGATTCAAAACTCGGGTCGACTTAGGTGGCCAAGACGAGCGGGAGCAAGCCTTACTCGGATCTAAACTTTTCGGACCTCAATTTCCGGTAGATAAGCCCCCGCGATGGCCGGCTTCTGGGAATGGGACTACTCCAGTCGAAATGGTAAGTTCAAAATCTTCTATGTTTACATCTGTGTGTGTGTGTGAGAGGTTATTTTTAGTGGGTTCGTTTTTCGAAACAACACCCGATGACCCGGTTTCGAAATGCAAATTCAAATGCCACTGAACTGTCTTTTCCTCGAGGTCAGCGACCCCGTTCCTTAAAAAAAAAAAAAAAAAAAAAAAAACTTTTTATCGTTTTGTGAGTGCGAAAGTGCGTAATTTAGAAAGTTTAACGACGCCCGCCTGCGGTGTGAAAGCGCATCAGCACCTTCCGAGTCCAATGATCCTTTTTGGAATCGGTATTACTGTTTTTATTTTCCTTTCGATCGAAATTTCATGTGCCGCGTCACCAGGGTCATTATTCGCGGGATCGGTCGATTAAAAGTTTAATTTTCCTCTCTTCACCGACCAAAGACGAGCAGCACGAACAAAAAAAAAGGTTTACTTTTCACTCCGCACAGCGACTACGGATTTCCTGCGCGCATTATCTCCGCAATTAGCGAGCTTCCGTCGCTGTCGTAAAAAAGCAGCCGATAGTTTACCCTGTACCCACAATCGCATGCATCTCACCTGAATTGATCACTACTGCGAGCTGAGTCATGCACGCGTATCGAATGAAAAAAAAAAAAAAATCAATCGAGCGATAGTCAATTTATCCGTCCCCTCGGATCCGCACTTAAGGACAATTTAACACATCCGCGACCTTCGAAAGTACGTACCCCAGTCCGCGTTCCACAGGTGGTCCGATTTGCATTTTCGCGTGCGCGGAGCTAACGACCCTTCGCCGAAAATCGGCACAAGGATCATGCACTTCGCGTTCCGCACGGTCGTCCTATTAATGTTTTTAATAAAAACCATCATCCTCAATTCAAACTTGTTTTTTTTTTTTTTTTTAATCTGCGGAAGCTGGCGGAAAACTACTTTTTAGAGCAAGGATTTGCATTTTTTAAAGCCTTCGATCGGGATCGGGAAGAGCCTTGATGCACGCGCTTTATTTATGTTTTATGGACCGAGACTTTGGAATAATTTCCATGAGTTGTTGTCGTGTATTCCGTACACGTTCGAGCTTTACGTCTTTGTGACTGATGGAAAAGTGTGATTCTTGTAGTTGTCTCAAGTTCAACATATCCTCAAACTAACGAAAATTGTTTAAAAGAAGAACCATTGATATCGTTTAATTCACGTCTCTTTGAGCGAAAAAAACGCTGATTCAAGTATTATTTTATTCATGTAACCAAGGCTTAAATTTTCATGAACTATTGAAACTGTTCTAATGAACTTTCGATTATTGGACTATTAAAATTTGAAAATGAACTATTTTTGTTTGTTCAAAAAAAAACTTTACATTAATTTATAACAATATTTTTTTATTTTTTTAAAATTGATGGCTTCAGCACAAAACGGATAGCTTCATCGTCAGAGTATAATACGATAAGCTTTATCCTACATGTCCTGTCAATTTCAATGTTACGGCTATTAAAAGAACTATCATATGCTTTAAAAAATAAAAAATTTCGGTATATATATATAACTTTTTCGTTAAAACCATACAAAACTCCAAAATTTTGTTCTAAATTTGGCCCCCGTCGAGCATCGAGAATCAGCCCGCTCATAAGTCCTAAAAAAGTAAATGTAAATTCCTCGGGCCATCGAGTTCTGCTTCGGCCCCCGCCTCCGAAATAAAGCAATTTTTTCGCCGCGTACTTTCTTTCGAGTGTCTTCCGAAAACTCGGTCTCATCACGAACATCCGCGCAATTACCTGCAGGGGCCCCCCCGAGGGTTAAAACAATTCACCCCGTGACCCAATTCAAAGTCGATTCCGCCGTTATCGCACGAAACGACATCGCGCGCTTAAAACTATGATAAAACTGGGTCTGCCTACCGAGCTAGGGTCATCGATTCCCCTCCGACCTTGCGAGTCTCTTTTTTTTTTTTATTCCTATGAAAATCGCGCGGAAGATGCTGAGTGACATCACCCCGTCAATTAACCCGTCGCGGCCTATTTATAAACCCGTTAATAAATCATTCATCGGCTGCATTGCGTGCTTGCTTTTTTTCGCGCACGCACCGGTACCGGACCGAACCGGTTCGATTTTCGTAACGGTAAATACGCGCGATAGTTTTCCTGGCTGCTGCACACTTTGTATCGTTAAACACAGGGAGTCAGAAGTTCGTCCTCTTATCTCGATGCCATTGTCTGAGGTGAGAGGTCCTTTGGGTGAGTCACCCGAAATCGTAAATTTTGTCCCAACAATGTACGCCTCGGCAAACAAACAAATATACATCGTCCGGATTTTTTGGATAAATAATGGCTGAGTGATTTATACTGCTTTTATCTATGATTTTACGAAATTATTTCCTTTTTTTATTAGTTCCCTGTTGACTGTTATTGTGCAATTTTTCAATAAATTCAGCCTCTTTCGTAGAACTCAAGTTTTATGAATAGTAAAAAAATTTATCTACAATAATTATATTTTGAAATTACGTATTATTATGCGAGCACACGTAGTAGAATTGGAAACTTAAAACTATTCAACAATGATTAAGTTTTATTTATGTAACTGATATATTTATTTTTGTATAATGGATTCACATGACTATGAAATATTACATAAAGTATAGTAAACATCGAGAATAATAATAATAATATATTATTGTCCAGTAAATTGAATTTATTGTATGCTCGTACATAAAGCTTTAACATTTTTTACAATTAAGCAGTACAAACATAGTTGTCATAATTTTCCAATAATAATGCAGTAAATAATAATATTATTGCTATATAAAATTTTTATAATTAAAATTTAAAAAAATTTTAATGACGTTATAATTAAATAATTCAGCAGACGTGTTTTTTCACTTAAAATTGCATACTTTTTAAAAATAAATTTTTTATTTTTCCGAGGAAGGTGAAGCGACGAAACCTTGGTAGAGAAAAGCGCGTGTCGCGACTCTCAAACGCACAAAAAGTCCAATTTTTCAAACATGCGAGAGCTCAAAGTACAAACACGCGTCCAAGGCGCGCCCTCACCGTAATCGCATTAACTTCTAAACTCGCTTTAATTGCATAATTTTCTTATTTACCGTTCCGCAGCGAGCTGCCTACGTGTCGTCTTACCCGCGCAACTTTATGTTCTTTTTTTTCAAATTGTTTACCCTTTTTTTTACAGTACTTTAATAAATTAGTTTTGAAACGAGAAGGAAAAACCACATTGTTGTTGTAAACAAGCGCTCGGCTATCAATATTTAACGTTTGCTCTAAATTGTATAAATAACCTCGCGAGTGAAGTTTCTAATAAATAGGATAGGAGGTAATCAGGTGTGTTAAACGTAGTCAGTATCGCATTGTTAATATTTGAGTTGGCTTCTGGGTACTTTATTATTGTGCGTGCGTATCTAATCGTTACGTCGAATCTTGCAAAAATATGTATGTCCTTCGTACAATGCTTGTAACGAGAGTCTATCAGAAACCCGATGGTTAATTATTAATATCAAAAAACGTCATTTTAAACGATAAGCATTTAAATAAACCAGAAATCGTACAATTAAAATGGCTAATAATAGTCTAATTTCGTTGATTCGAAAGTTTTTGTGGATCCTCCTTGTAAAAATCAGCTGTTTATTCGAATACACGGACAGAAAAAAAACAGAAATTTACTGTGGTAAGCTAACACGAAAAAATCGTGTGTGAACCTTACGCAGAAAAAATCCTAAGCGCTACTGTAAGAGAGCCAATCAAAATCACTCTGGTCACACCTGATTGCCTGATTGGTTCGGCTACAGTAGCGCTTAGGATTTTTTCTGCGTAAGGTTAACACACGATTTTTTCGTGTTAGCTTACACAGTAAATTTCTGTTTTTTTTCTCTCCGTGTACTAGAATTAAAAACTGCAATATTGTTGAAAAATTCAAAGCAGTCATCATCTCGACAAGTCAAATTCAAATCGTTCGAAACTTGTTTTTAATTTTTCCGAGTTCAATTAGGTTTTATTACGAACCAGCTCGACGACCGCGCATAGACTCGCACCAAGAAAAATCAAAAAGTGGTCCGTACAACAGTATCGTACACGACTCCAGTACCTTTCATATTCCGTACTTTACGGCGTTGTAAACTTTACTGCCATTTTTTTGTTCGCGCGAGCTGCAGCCCAGAACAAGGAGTTGATCGAATGCACGGTACCAAGTGCGACTCATGGAGAAAAACCCCGAGTACGTACAAACAACCCCCAGCAGTTCCCTTTGTCCCTTTGTCTTTCCTCGCGCGCGGCGGGCCAACGCGGCGCAAACATCTTATCCCCCTCGCTAAGAAAGTGCGCATCGGGTGCTCCCCCAACAGGCAGCGCACAATGGTCGAGAAAAAATAAAGAAAGAAACTCTGTGCACTGTGTACCTATTGCGTACGTACGGGTGCGGCCTCGGACTTGGATTAGCAGATCGCGGCGGAAGCTACGGTTCATTGTGTTTGCATACCGAAGGCTTCTCTCTTTTTTTTTTCGCGCGAAGGGTGGATGATGTGGAATTTTACAGGTGGGCGCGGTATGAATTTTCCGGACGGGAGAGAAAAAAAAATTGAGATGTGCATTGAGGAATTTTCTTTGTTTGATTTTTTTTTACCTTTTCGTTGACTATGGTACGGAGAGAAAAGTGGAAAATTTTTTTCGAAAATTGATACCTTGGCCCTTTTAGACCTGAATTTTTTTCAGCCGATGTAAGAATTTTATGAGTTTTTATATGTACTCTTTGAGCCTCGAATAAAAGTTTTAGATTTCTTCTAAGTTGTAGGAGACAAAAACAGTCTGCGAGATATTTCGTTTTAAAAAGTCAAGTTTTTGATATTCGAACTATTTCTCCAAGAATAAAAAACAATTCTTTGCCGCAATTTTTTTTTCTTTTGAATTGTTCCATTAGTTTAAATAATTGACCTTATTCTTTAAGATTTTTCCTTAGAGTTTTCGTTTATTGTACTTTTCTTTTTTCGAGAATCAACTTCAAACAGCTGAAATTTCAAGCCTCAAAATTGACATCGAAAATTGATTTGATTCTATTCTGTTAGATTCGAGTTAATAAAAAAATACTTGAACCTTTTCTAAAGAAAAGCTAAATTATGCATGTACAGTTTTAAAGCTTCACTGGAAATAGTTGTTTTTTTTTTGTGCACATTTTTCAAAACTATGTCTAGTGTAATAGACAACGGCTCTAAAAGGTTTAGTTGTAGGCAACGATAACTTGTTTTTCATGAAAAGTCAAGTCTTCAATATTCTTTTGGGGTCAGAAGCGTTTTGAAATAAAAGTTACAGAAGAGTCACCTTTTACGAGGTTTTTTATTTTCTGTTTTTCTTTACACTATAGAAAGCGATCTATTTTTCAGCTTCCTGAAATGACGATTAACGTTTTTACAGCGTATAAAAAATTTAGTTTTAAGTATATTTCAAAAATAATTCGATTTTTAATGTAGAAATAACAGCTGTATCTAAAAATACTTCTGTTCTATCGAACTTATCTTAATTTTTCTACCGTATATAAATAGAGATAACTATTTATGTTCTGAATGTTGAAACCGCAATCAAACTAATTTTTAAGAAACAAAAAACTCGAAAATTTTTAATTGGTTAAATTGATTGGTCTATCTGAAATTTTTTCTATGCAAATTAAATAAACAAATCTCGTGATAAACATGTTTATTATTTCAAAACTATATAGTAAAAAATATTTTTTTTCGTCAAGAAAACTCAAAAATTAAGTTTCAAATAAGCTTACTACAACCTCACTTACAACCAATTAAAACTTTTCAGCAATTATTGTTACTTCTGTAAACTTTTAACGAGACGTAAATCCGAGCGTAAATCGTAATTAGTGTTTGCGTCTAATTTCATTCGGATGTTAGAAATCCAGCTGCCTCATAAACATTATCTTTTTTAACGACAAACTAATGATAAAATTAATCCACGTTGATTGAAAACTGTTAAATACTCATAATAAGTTTGAAAAAAATTCATTTATTAACCAGCTCTTCTCGTTCTTTAAATAAGCGTCAACGTACGCAACGGCAGGTGATACGTATACTGCTTATCTTATCGCGTGAAATAATGCATGGCTGGCTGTACACAATTCACACAACGAGGTGCGAAAAAAAAAAACTTCGAAGATGACTCTTCTCTTCGTACTGTAACTATCCAATTTCTTGAACAATCAAGACTTATCAACCAAACGAGGGTAATAACATTCTCGGTAAATCTGTAAGAGTGAGGTTAGCTCAAATCCACTCGAAGCCTAGTAAAAAGTGAGCCACTCTAAGCTAAGAGTGGCTCACTTTTAACTCGATTCGAGTGGATTTTCGTACTTTTCACTCGAACAAATTTAGAAGGTTAGCTGCCCCATCGATCCATACTGTTTACCGTCAAAACTGCTTCCTTTTATCAGCGTTTGAGCAAACGCGGTTGTGTATGTACTTGTGTTTGTAATTCCGAACGACGAAAAAAAAAAGCGTCTGCCCCTCGTGACGAATTAGAATACGCCCACGTCTCCAGACTCGGTTATAAATTTTGATGATGCTGCTGTATAGTCACGTGGAGTTGCAAGATGCGCTCTTTGAGTCATCGGCTTTCCAATATTTGGGTAATTATTACCAATTCAATTGTTCAAGACGCTTCGGCCTGCATTTTTTTTTTCATTTTTGCAAGGTAAAAGCGATTTGTTTATCTTTTATTTACACGTGTAATTTATGTATCTCCAGATAAATGCAGGAGCTCGAATAGTTTGAATACGGCTTTTAAAAAAATAAAACTGAGAAAACAATATTTTTTTTTTTTTTTTTTTCAGTGCAAGCTGTCATTTTATTGTTATTGTTATTTTGTTCATTCTTTAATTGATGCCTATTATTTTGCAATTATCTATGAGCATAATAAATTTAAACAATAAACAATGGAGAATTCTTTTTTTTCTAATAATTGAGAATTTTGAGATTCTCTTTGGATCATTTCGACACGATATTAATAATTCAAACAATTCTGTTTTGTAAAATTGCGAGGATAACGCATCATCCATTTACAATAATAAATCTTTTTCGAAGCGAAACAGTTTTGTTGTAAAAGAGATTGTTATTACCAAACACACCCAAATAAATCATTTTTGTCACGCGAAAATGGAATTTTTTTTTTTTTTTTTTTCTCCTTTCAAACGGAAAAGTTTTTATCTATCGAGGAAAGTAATTTCTACCATTTGCTCGTATCGTTAAACGCATTTTTTTTCACTCCGTCACAGCAGAAAAGTTTTTAACAAAAGTTACGCGAATCGATTTGTAAGGACGATTAAAATCACGCGTGTAATTTGCTGGTCAACCAAGCTAGCTTTATGACTTTACGACGCGGCCACTATTACATTTTTGATTTATGAGCTGTCAAATTTGAGTCTAATTTCGGCCATTTTAATTCAATCAGCCTCGAATCCGTCATAATTTTGTCGTTTAGATAAACAAAACGATCCTTCGGTTCGTCCTTCTGCAAAAAAAAGAAGAAAATAACAAATCATGCAAAAAGGCTCAAAGTTCTCGTTACTCAGTCGTGTTTTCACTCCGCCTTAGTTTTATTTGCGAAAAATTTACGCCTGCGACTGTAACGATTTAAAAGTCACCGTTAGCGTCTCAAATGTTTGTCTAGCGGTTTCTTTCTTGACCAAGCTAATTAATTGGCAAATCGCTTAGGTCTATTTTCGTTTAGGTTGACGGTTTTACGCCGGTGGACTCGTTTGACTGGAACGCGATCGATTTACGATTGATTGATTGCATTGTGCTTTATGAATTCATGATGATTAAAGAGTATTTGTTTATTCCTCGTGTACATTTGTACATGCCTGTAATTACCCCTGATTATATTACAATTAATGTGGTTTTGGGTGGTCAACTCCTTAATTATGTCTTGATTGTCCTAGAGAAATAAATGTACGGAGTGTTTAATTGGTCGAGTTTTTGAAATATATGTTGTTAATGCACTTTTTATGGGATACTTCATGGCTGTTAGTTATTGAATATTTTAAGTATCTGATAGTAGAATTATGTATATAAATATTATTGAACGATTGTCTTTTTACTAGCAATAATAAAACAATAATAAGAATAATTTTATGAGTATGTATAATAAGAATCAAGTAATAACACATTAAATTGTGTACTGATCAATGTTCATCGGATGATATTATTTTAAAAGAATTTTAGATATTTGATACATCATTCACGTAAATATTAAAATGTGTCACATGTGTAACAATATTTATTCATTAATCATTCAAAATATACCGATCAGTGATAAATCAAAAATTATTATTCTGAACTGAATATAAATTATGACAACGTCAAAATTATTATTCATGCCGCTTTCAAAACTTGAAACTTTTCATTAAAAATTTGTATTGAGTGTCTCAGTCATCAAAGTTTTAAACTTGCAGTTTGAGTATCGTCCCATTAGTCACTAGTTACCGCCAAACTAGGAAATTCGATTGTCAAACTGTATTCATACACACAAAGAAAAATTATTTTTCAGGTTGTTTGTCTAGATGATAATACTTAAACGAAAGTACATCATCTCCACTAATTATCAAGTAATTTTTTTTGTCACCGTTGTATTCTTTAAACTATACTATTTCGCAACTGCACCATTTTCTTCGCAAAGATAAAGCTCGTGTTTTTTTTACCTCGCGATTTGAATATGAAAAGACAGCTTTTCAACACCTTGTCAAGAAACACTTTTATGATCAACCGGAAAAACAATGGGACCCGTGCGCGTGACGCAACGATCAAACAGACTTTTGACAATAGATAATAATCGACAGCTGGTAAAAACACACAAGCCGACTGCAATATTATTAAAAGTCCTCGAGGTAACGCGGAAGAAAAACAGCCTCACGGACTCGGGTAAATAAAGCGCGGGATTTTTTTTTTAACGGATCTATCAAACAATTAAAGACACTTCGCCCTTGAGGGGGGGGGGGGGGGGGGCATATTCCTGGGTATATTCCGTGTGCAGCGAATTAATATCTATATTTGAGAAAATATTTACTTTTCGGCCAATTATTATTTCGGTTTATCGTGTGGAAAATGCGTTGGCGCACAAAAGAGCTCTTTTTGCAAAATATTTAGCGCGTCATTCGGTTGTATAACAAAGTAAAGGCTCGTAAACGTAGGCTTAACCGTATTGTCATACGTTAATCTTAATTCTTACTAATTTTAGCGTACCCGAGCATTAGTTTAATGATCGGCTAAATTTAAAACGTAACTGTTTGTCAACAAATCGTTCCAGAGTTTATGCAAAAAAGACATTATTTCGTGAGATAATATTGATTGAAAAAATCATAGTACGAGATCACGTGATTTTTACGTACACATAATAATTGCTCGCTCGAAAAGAAATCAGCCGACGACTTTCCTCGATTCGGCGCGTCTTATTTACACACGTGACGCGCTAAAAAGGTCATCGCTTTCGGATCGGAGGATCAATCGAAATCTATACGCACGTTCGGCGTTACGAAACGTGTGGCTAGCGAAAATCGCTTAGGTCAGGGAAATATAAACTTTGACCGCGCACGCCCGATTATCGAGAAAATTTTTTCGGCGAGAGTTTAGGAAAATTTTGACTCGTTTTTAGATTAGGGATGGGAAAATTTATTATCTTTCTTCTTTTTGGTATTTTATCGGAAATCGCAATTTCCGGATATACTTTTAAAAAGTCATGAATATCTGATGTCAGATCTTTAAAAAAAATGCATGCACGTGAGAAAGATCATTTTTGGACTAAGTATAGAAGTCTAATTTAAAAAAATTTTTTATAAATCTCGAGAAAAAAATTTGTAGATCTCTAAAAATAAAAGAGTGCATGGATAATTATTATGCAAAGAACTCAAATAATAAGAACGAGATTAAAAATCAATCTATTTAGTTGAGTCCGAGGTTGAGTCATACAGTAATCAGCCCTGCGGCATTCAGATCGCGAAATTCAATGGCTTGCGTATGATTATTTATGTATATTATGACGAATTGATTTGGCTCCGAAATATTATACGGAACAGTCCATTGTATTCTATTGTTGAATAAATAAATGCCCCAGCGTTAAATGTTTAATTAGCTAAGTGCGGCCTTCGATCGCGTTCGGAATTGTATCATAATTCTATTCTACGGGCTATGATGTACATTCAGCTGCATTGGAATTCAAAACTTTTGATGTTCCTTTGTCCGATCGCTGGATATTAAAATGATTTTACGACTGTCTATAACTATTTGCTGTAGTTTTTTAGTACCCTATGATAATTTTTATGAACAAATTTCATCATTTTATTTTACACCCATTCATAATTAGCTAGAATACTGAATAATATAACTATCTGCATTCAAAGTTATATGCTAATCAGGGATGTAATTTATTTATCTTTATTTTACTACTTAGTTTATAATTGTGTAGTAATCAATTTTACCGCAACAACGCAATTGAAAAGAGTGTCACTGTAGGCCATATACGTTGAATTATTTATCAACACAGTTCTCTTCTTGAATAAAAAATTGTCACCGAATGGGAATAACTCGTCGGTTTAGTTTTAGAAGGTTACAACTCGGCACGTTCGATTAAAAAGGTGGCAACTCAAAGTTTCAAATTAAAAAGGTGACAACTCAAAGTTTCAAATTAAAAAGGTTGCATCTCAACGTTGCAATTTAAAAAGGTGACAACTCAACGTTTCATTTTTAAAAGGTGACAACTCAGAGCTGAATTTCAAAAAAGGAGGTTAGCGACAACACCCTGTATATTAAGAAGCGTCTTTGTCCTCGAAATGAATGAGGTAAAAACCTCCAAGCTCCAATACAAAAATGCCTTGGTCATGTAAAACGAAATTTTCTATTAACGAATGAACTAAATAAAAATCCATCAAGCTCTAAAACCACGAAACCGTGGGCGCCCGAGAATGAAATTTCTTTTTTTTAATTAAATAAACTGATTGCCCCCCAAGCTCCAAACCCACAATGCCCTAGGCGCCCGAGATCAATTTTTGAATAAATCAATGATCTCCCAAGCTTCAAACCCACAATACCCTGGGCGCCCGAGATCGATTTTTAAATAAACAAACAATCCCTCAAACTCTGAACCCACGAAACCCTGGGCTTCCGAGTTCAATTTTTAAATAAAAAAATAATCCTTCAATCTTCAAACTCACAATACCCTGGGCACCCGAGTTCTATTTTTAAATAAACAAACAAACCCCCAAGCTCTAAGCTCAAGAAACCCTGGGCTCCCGAGTTCAATTTTTAAATAAATAAATGATCCGCCAAGCTCTAAACCCACGAAACCCTGGGCTTCCGAGTTCAATTTTGGAATAAAAAATGATCCCCCAAGCTGAAATCCCACAATACCCTGGGCACTTGAGTTCAATTCTTGAATAAATAAATAATCCTCCAAGCTCCAAGCCCACAATGCCCTTGGCGCCCGAGTTCGATTTTTAAATAAATAAATGATCCGCCAAACTCTGAACCCACGAAACCCTGGGCTTCCGAGTTCAATTTTTAAATAAAAAAATAATCCTTCAATCTTCAAACTCACAATACACTGGGCACCCGAGTTCTATTTTTAAATAAACAAACAAACCCCCAAGCTCTAAGCTCAAGAAACCCTGGGCTCCCGAGTTCAATTTTTAAATAAATAAATGATCCGCCAAGCTCTAAACCCACGAAACCCTGGGCTTCCGAGTTCAATTTTGGAATAAAAAATGATCCCCCAAGCTGAAATCCCACAATACCCTGGGCACTTGAGTTCAATTCTTGAATAAATAAATAATCCTCCAAGCTCCAAGCCCACAATGCCCTTGGCGCCCGAGTTCGATTTTTAAATAAATAAATGATCCGCCAAACTCTAAGCCCACGAAACCCTGGGCTTCCGAGTTCAATTTTTGAATAAAAAAATGATCCCCCAAGCTGGAATCCCACAATACCCTGGGCACTCGAGTTCAATTCTTGAATAAATAAATAATCCTCCAAGCTCCAAACCCACAATGCCCTGGGCGCCCGAGTTCAATTTTCAAATAAATAGATAAATGATCGGCCAAGTTCTAAACCAACGTAACCATGGGCTTCCGATTCTAATTTTCACATTTACAAATAAATATTATTGCTGTCTCGCAAAACCCTGGGCGCTCTTATTTTTGGAACTTTCTTATTTGACTCAGTAACTTAAGGTTTTAGGGGATTCAGAGCTTGAGGGATAGCTCAGTTCTTTTGTTGAACTCAGGAGCACAGGGTTTTGGGGGTTTTGAGCTTAGGAGATAGCTGATCAGCAAGGGCGCAACAACTACTTCCAACTTGGGGGTGTCCTGAGGTTCAACCCCCCCCCCCCCTCGCCCCAATAAAACTGACGTCTAAAAAAAAAAATTTTGAGTTTCATAAATAGACTGGTTAAGCATCCCCCAAGCTTTAAACTCCCAAATACCCTGGGCGCCAGAGTTAAAAAAAAAAAAATTGATCAGCTATCCCCCAAGCTTTAAACCCCCTAATACCCTGGGCGCCCGAGTTCAATATAAAAATTGATCAGCTATCCCCCAAGCTTCAAACCCCCAAATACCCTGGGCTCCCGAGGTCAACAAAAAAACTGGTCGGGTATCCCCCAAGCTCTAAGCTCACAAATACCCTGGGCGCCCGAGGTTAACGAAAAAATTGATCAGCTATCCCCCAAGCACTTCACCCCCAAATACCCTGGGCGCCCGAGGTCAACGAAAAAATTGTTCAGCTATCCCCCAAGCACTACACCCCCAAATACCCTGGGCGCCCGAGGTCAACGGAAAAATTGTTCAGCTATCCCCCAAGCTCTAAACCCCTAAATACCCTGGGCGCCCGAGGTCAACGAAAAAATTGATCAGCTATCCCCCAAGCTGTAAACCCCCAAATACCCTAGGCATCTGATTCTATGTTTTACATTGACAAATAAATGAAATGGCCGTCCCCCAAGCTCTAAAACCAAAATACCCTGGGCGCCCGAGTTCAATATAAAAATTGATCAGCTATCCCCCAAGCTTTAAACCCCCAAATACCCTGGGCTCCCGAGGTCAACAAAAAAACTGGTCGGGTATCCCCCAAGCTCTAAACTCCCAAATACCCTGGGCGCCCGAGATCAACGAAAAAATTGATCAGCTATCCCCCAAGCACTACACCCCCAAATACCCTGGGCGTCCGAGGTCAACAAAAAAACTGGTCGGCTATCCCCCAAGCTCTAAACTTCCAAATACCCTGGGCCCCCAAGGTCAACAAAAAAACTGGTCGGCTATCCCCCAAGCTGTAAATTCCTAAATACCCTGGGCATCTGATTCTATGTTTTACATTGACAAATAAATGAAATGGCCGTCCCCCAAGCTCTAAAACCAAAATACCCTGGGCGCCCGAGTTCAATATAAAAATTGATCAGCTATCCCCCAAGCTTTAAACCCCCAAATACCCTGGGCTCCCGAGGTCAACAAAAAAACTGGTCGGGTATCCCCCAAGCTCTAAACTCCCAAATACCCTGGGCGCCCGAGGTCAACGAAAAAATTGATCAGCTATCCCCCAAGCACTACACCCCCAAATACCCTGGGCGTCCGAGGTCAACGAAAAAATTGATCAGCTATCCCCCAAGCACTTCACCCCCAAATACCCTGGGCGCCCGAGGTCAACGGAAAAATTGTTCAGCTATCCCCCAAGCACTACACCCCCAAATACCCTGGGCGCCCGAGGTCAACGGAAAAATTGTTCAGCTATCCCCCAAGCTCTAAACCCCTAAATACCCTGGGCGCCCGAGGTCAACGAAAAAATTGATCAGCTATCCCCCAAGCTGTAAACCCCCAAATACCCTAGGCATCTGATTCTATGTTTTTCATTGACAAATAAATGAAATGGCTGTCCCCCAAGCTCTAAACTCCCAAATACCCTGTGCCCCCGAGGTCAACAAAAAAATTGATCAGCTATCCCCCAAGCCCTAAACCCCCTAATACCCTGGGTGCCCGAGGTCAACGAAAAAACTGATCAGCTTTCCCCCAAGCTCTAAACTTCCAAATACCCTGGGCCCCCGAGGTCAACAAAAAAACTGGTTGGCTATCCCCCAAGCTGTAAATTCCTAAATACCCTGGGCATCTGATTCTATGTTTTACATTGACAAATAAATGAAATGGCCGTCCCTTAAGCTCTAAAACCAAAATACCCTGGGCGTCCGAGTCTAATTTTTTCAAAATTACAAATAAATGTAATTGCTGTCCCCAGCTCTAAAAAAACATAACCCTGGGCGCAAGTTTATAGTCATTTTTTAGCAAGTCAATAAACGATCTGTCCCACAAAACCCTGGGCGCCTGAATCGAATTTTAATATTAACAAATTAATGAACCTGTAAGCACAAATAAATGAAGCCCCGCAAGCTCAAGGTTGCCTTACTTGCATAGGACTGTGCTTTCTCAAATTCAACGAATTAACATTTTCACAATCATTGGTTCTATGACTCATCATCTTCACGGCGTAATCACTACCGCGTATCCCAGGTGTTTACCTTGAGTTCCCCGGAATATAAGAACACTTCAGAAATCATTTTTTTGGATTATAATTATTTGAAGACGAAAATTTCCGGCGGTGAAATTTCCATTCTATGAATTGTCATAGACCCCAATTCAATTAGTTTATTTAATCTTGATTTAGATTTATATTTCAAACTACATTTGACCGCAGAGAATAAACTTGCGGCCGAGCCGGCCGTTGTAAAAGAAACGAATGTCTCCGGGAAACGAAAATCATCCCTCGGGAGCAGACTTAGTCCCTTTCAAGAAAGTACGTGTACCCTTATTCTAATCTTCTGTCGATAAAGCAGAATAGTTTTTTCAAGTACTGGTTTCACGGCAGGGACTCAGTCTCTTCTGCAGAGGAATCATTCCTATCTACGAGAAATATGAGTCTTCTCTGATCAGAGTGGTGCATCAGCCCCCTAAAAAATAGATTCATACTACTTTGGCCTTTTCAGTGTATAACCGAATTTATCAGACTCTTAGACCTTAGCATCATAACCCTATGACAAATTTTACCAGATTTCTACACCATGAACTTTTTACTCCTTAATCAAATATGTCTGATTTCTACTGCCCAGAAATAAAAACTCCATACCGTAGCTCGTGAGATTCATAAGCCTAAAGCTTAAAATCCTATAACTACATTAGATAGATTCGAATTTATCAAGCTCTTACCTGGATATCTTTGCCAATGATCAAGGCTCCTATTCCGAATTTAGCCGAGCTACTTCCGATTCGGATTAAGGTAATTATAATTTATTTTGTATTGTAAACTCTCCCTTCATTTTTTACTACTATTCAAGTGACTTTAAAAATTGATTGGATGATAAAAGCTACTCAATGTTTTGGCATAAGTACATAGAAATTTATTATTATTATTTTAAAAAATGCGTATGGATTCAGTTTTAAAACCAACATTCTTACTACTGCTTTCAACATGGAGGCCTTCATTTTACAAAAATTTATCAGCATAAAACAAAAGTTAAAAAGTGATTCCGAATTATGCCAATTTTTTTGAAATAAAGTTTTTTAATTTAAAAAATCTTATTTGCCTTCTTCATTTTAAATTAATATTTACCAATTTACCAGTCACCAGTGATGAAATAATTTTACGAAAAAAGGATTTTTATACGGCAATCAAACCTAGATGTACGGGCACCTATCGTATTTTTCGGGTAATAACTTGAATTTCTTGCTCACGCGTACTGTCTGAAAACAGTGAACCGAACGCATACAAAATATATATTTCATATAGTGCGTATCCGTTAGTAACATTTGAAAACAACTTTATTGTCAAAACTTTGAACTTAAAAAGTTATTCAGCTAGGTTTTTGAAATAAAAATTTAATCTTTTTGTATTTTACAAGTGGAACAATAAAACTAAGTGAATGAGTGACGTAAATCGTTTTTAACTTGCAAGTTGAGAGTTTACAAAAGAAGATGTAAATTTAAAACATTTATGAATGAATTTAACCTTTACAGTGCCTGTGAATCAATAAACATGGGTAAGTTTTTTAGAATATTATTGAATAAATTTCTTTGATAATTTTTACGCAGCTAAAAACTTTTTTTGTTTATCATTTTGTATCATAAAACTTTATTTTTAATTAATTCATTTCTTAATTTCCACCTAATTAAATATAGCGTGGAAAAGTTTTTCGAAAAAAAATCATCATTTATAAAATTACAACATATTTCATTTTAAGACGAAACTCAAAACTTATTTTTTTTTTAAATGGCAGATTCTGATATAAGCTCATCTCATTTTCCATCGAGTACTTCAGCACTTGATGCGTGCTTTGAAGAGAACTCTTCAACAGCATGGGATTTAAAAAGTAAAACTTCATTTGAAACGCAACAATTATCGTCACCCTTCGAGTTACCTGAATTCGATATGAATTTTTCTCGAGGGCTTAACGGTACTAGCAATTAATTTAATTTGAGATAGTAAAAAGTTATATGTTACTCTGGAAGCAAATTAACGCCCACTGGGCAAACTTCGAGCCCGGAGGGCTTGTTCTTGTCTTAGGGAGTAAAATTTCCAATTTTATTGTTGTTTATCAACAAGTTTTGCATCTTTTTTTCAAATTTTCATCCTAGTGACATAAAAAATGGTTCGCACCTGGGGGGCTTGGTCTCCTTACTCTTGCGTGATCGCGTATTCTAATGCGTGACGATCACTCGCAGGTACGAAAACCCAAATCGCACCCTTGGTAGAACTATGTATTATGCATCGAAATTTTTTAAAAACTTTTCATTACATCGTGTTAAAAAATTTGTTATTCTATTAGCCCTGTGTGAATCTTATCAGCGTGAGACATTGGAAGCTGAACAAGAGAAATTACACGCATCGGATGGCTATCGTTTACAAACTTTGGACACAATGTCAATTCAGTCATCATCTTCAATGAACATCCAAAGTAATAATTTTTAATTGTATTGAGGCTTTTTTTTGAATTTTATGGTTGTGAGTTTAGAGTAAAATTTCGATAATCTTTTTTTAACATTAGATTCAAAAATATAATTCAAATTAAAAATTATTTATTATATTATAAAAATTGATGAGTTTATTCTTTTTTTCTTCAATGTTACTAGATGACGAAAATGATAATAAAGAACACCAAGAATATCATAGTGATTCATCGGAAAATTTATCTGAATCGTCTGAAGACATAGATTCGATTCCTTCAGATGATGTCTTATCCGGTAAAGTTTCTTTTTCTCCTCTTGTTGCATTTTTTTTGTTTGTTTGTTTATTTATTTTAATGTCATAGTAAAATTTTTTATTTTAAATTGAGTTATATATTTAGCAATAAGTCAAATAAAATTTCATAAAATTAATAGATTTAGATTGCTCTTCAGAGTCAAACGTAACTAATGTTGAAACTAACGATAAACCAAACCCATTACCAAAAGTTCACACACGTAAAAGAAAAGTGAATAAAGAAACATGGGTTTCTAATGAACTGAAGAAAGCACGAGATACCGGCACTGCTTATGTATCTCCAAATGGAGAGTCAGTAAACGCAACTACTATGGGACTCGGATGCGGAAACTGTCGGTTTAAATGCCAAAATAAAATAACTTATTCTGAGCGTTCAGTTTTATTTGAAGAATTTTATAAGATTAAAGGGCACCACGCAAAGCAACAGTACATAGATAAATGTATCGAATCCAACGACGTCATGACGAATAATGTTAGGGGCCGTACTCTGAGTCGCCATTTTTTTTTGATTTTATCAGAAAAAAAAGTCAAAGTCTGTCGAAAAATGTTCCTGGATACCTTTGGTAAGTTATTTTCGTCTAAATAGAATCAAGGATCATCAACGATACGAACGTATAATTTTTCTGATCATTAGTAAAAAAAAAAATCATTAGGATCTGTTTTCATTTTATTATATCATTTTTATGGATCAAGACAATATTTGAAATGATCCGTAGGTTTATTTTCATGCATAATTTTTATTAACTATAATAATCCGAAAAATCATCTGTTCGAATCATTAAAAAAAATTGTATGTCTCTTAAAAAAAATTTTACAAGTTAAAAAAATTCATGAATAAAATTACTAAAACATTTTTTGAAGCAATAAGTTATAAATGGTTAGAAACCATTAAGACTAAAAAAAGAAGGTCACGAACCGGTAACATTATATCTCCTGATAGAAGAGGACGAAAGAAAGGGTCACGGCCAAAAAAAATCACCGAAGAGATGCTGTCAATAGCAAAGTCTCATATTGAGTCGTTTCCCAAGGTGGAAAGCCACTACTGTAGGGAATCGACCACTCGATTATACCTTGAAGCTGGCCTAAATATTTGCACCATGTACCGGTTGTACAAGGAAAAAATGACTGAGGAGAAGGTACCAAAGGCCCAAATGATATCGGCAAGTTTGTACCGAAAAATTTTTCGGGAAAACTATAATTTTTATTTTCACAAGCCCAAAAAAGACAGATGCAACGACTGCTTCGTATTTGAAAATTTATCAGATTCCGATAAACAAGAAGCTCAGAAAACTTATGATTATCATTTATCCAACATGAAAATCGCTCGAAACTTTCTAAAAAATGATAAAATTGAAGCATCAAAAGATTCTACCATATGCTGCGCGACGTTTGACCTTCAAAAGGTCCTTACCGTTCCACGATGTGAAGCATCTTCTTTTTTTTATAAAAGAAAAATCTCTGCTTATAATTTTACAGTTTACGACATTATAACGAATGAAGGTATACTCATTTCTCATTTAATAACACTATTGAGCTATTACTTTTTTTTTTGTTTTTTATTTTAGGAAATTGTTATGTCTGGGACGAGACTACGGCCAAACGCGGAGCTAATGAAATGGCGAGCTGTTTGTTAATTTTTTTAAAATCGCAAGTTGCGGCAGGTAGAAAAGATTTTAGATTTTACTCTGACAATTGTACAGGGCAAAATCGAAACTCAATTTTATTTTCAATGTACAAAAAAGTGGCCATGGATTTTAATATAACTATTAGACATAGGTAAATAAGAAAGCTTTTATTTTATAAATTAAATTAGTAGTTTTTTTTTTTTTTTTTTTTTTGTTCTTCAGGACCCTTTTTGAGCTTTTTTCCTCTCTTCGGCATTAAATTTGTAATTTTATTATTGTAGAGTAACGAATTTTTCAGAGTATTTTGCACCCATGTAAGGGAACGTTCATAAACCACGTGGTCATTTTTTCGAAGTTTTTGAAGGGCCCTCCCTCCCATGAAGATCAACGTAGTATCTGTATCAAATTTTCGACCCCCCTCCCCCTAAAGTCACGTGGTTTTTTTACGATTTCAAATTGTAAATATGTATACTATTAGTTTTTTAAAAACATTATTTTTTAAGTTATAATTTAATGATTTAATACCAGGGGCGCAACAACTCCTTTCAGCTAGGAGGTGTCCTGAGGTCTACCCCCCCCCCCCCCGCCCCCAATAAAACTGACGTCTAAAAAAAAAAACAAAAAAAACATTGAGTTCAATAAATAGACTGGTTAATTATCCCCCAAGCTCTAAACCCCCAAAACCCTGGTCGTAGAGTTCAATGAATTGTCTGATCAGCTATCCCCCAAGCTCTAAACCCCCAAAACCCTGGGCGTCAAGTTCAATAAATAAACTGATCAGCTATCCCCCAAAACCCTGGACGTAGAGTTCAATGAATTGTCTGAACAGCTATCCCCCAAGCTCTAAACCCCCAAAACCCTGGACGTAGAGTTCAATGAATTGTCTGATCAGCTATCCCCCAAGCTCTAAACCTCCAAAACCCTGGGCGTCAAGTTCAATAAATAAACCGATTAGCTATCCCCCAAGCTCTAAGCCCCCAAAACCCTGGGCGCCCGAGTTCAACAAAAAAACTGATCAGATTATTTATTTCGTTAATTTAAATGCACTCATATTTTTGGAATAATTTAACTGGGGCACCCAGGGTTTTGAGGGTTTAGAGCTTGGGGGATAGCCGATATGTTTTTTTGTTGAACTCAGGCACTCAGGGTCTTAAAGGTTTAGAGCTTGGGGGATAGCCGACCAGTTTTTTTGTTGACCTCGGGCGCCCAGGGTTTTGGGGGTTCAAGGCTTGGAAGATAGCCGATCACAAAACAGCTGCAGACTGCAGAGAACCATGAACTATGGAAGCTACCTACACACGGTGATAATGAAGCACGTACGGGCCAGTCAAAACAAAACTTTGACGAGTTTTTACTTGCACACGGCCATGCAGGCGCAAATCAGATGACAGGCACGGATTCGGTTTTAACGTTCAACAGTAAAATATTATGAATCGAAACATTGATTCATGCACTTTAAAAACCACGTTCCTTTCTGAATCAACAGCCCTACCCCCCACGTAACCTTTTGTAGCCTTTTAATCGCCCCCCTCCCCCCTGTTTGGGCCACGTGGTTTGTGAACGTTCCCTTAAACAGAAAAATCATTTTCATTGTGCAGGCCCGCAAAATGCAATTTTTCCTCCTGCTACGTGGGAGGAAGTTGCAGTTTCGGGGCCTTTGCAATCAAAGGCCTACACACAAATCGCTAGAAAAGAATAAGAAATCCTTAGCAAACCCTTGACTAGTCAATTAAGGTTTTCTAGGGCTGGCTAATACTTTTCCACCACACAGTGTCTCTGTTGTTTATGTATTTAATTATAAAAATTTATGTTTTAAATACTTCTATCTAATAATACTAATAATACTTCTAATTAAATCAATGTTTTTTTTTTTTTTTGCTTGAGCAAAAATCAAAATACTTTTTATTCAAATTTAAAATGATGGTTTGAAAACTGTGTACACAAATAAGAGTAACTAAAATGAATAAAAATCTAGCAACTTTAATATATTAAATAAAACTATTATAGATTTCTAGTACGAGGCCATACCCAAACGGAAGGGGACAGCATGCATTCCGTTATTGAGCGTTGTGCCAGTGGCAAAGATATTTTTACTGTCAATGAATGGTGCAACCTAATGAGATTAGCAAAGAAAAATAATCCTGTTTACAATGTTATTCAATTATCGCAGAACCAAGTTTTTGATTTTGTCCCTCTTGTAGATAAAAAAAACTGGAAGAAAATCCAAATAACTAAAATAAGTATGCTTCAAGCTACTCCTGACGGCAAGATAGTTTTTTGCAAAAACTATGAACAAGCTTTTGCAAGCATTTCACTTGAAGTAAAAAATGAAATAATTGAAACAGCTTATAAAGAAAAAATAGCTTTAAGTGCAGAAAAAATAAAAGATTTGGAAGATCTTATGAAGAATAAATTGATACCCACAAGGTATCACGACTACTATCGTCATTTCATGTAAATCAGATTTTTTTTTTTTTAATTTTTTTATACTTGAGCTATAATGAGTTTTTTTAACGAAATGTTTTTGATAGTCCGTGTTTTGTCTTCCAAAATCGTCACATTGGACATAAACTAAAAAAAAAAAAATTAAATTAATATTAAATTCGAATAAAAAAAGATTTTTTTATTTTAATTTTCACTCACTTTAGTCTAGTTATTGTTAAAGTTTTTATTAGGGATAATTATTGGAGTAAAAACAGATTTTTTTTTTCTTTCAATTTAGTTTTCAGAATTGAAAAAAAAAATGATGATTATGTAAGTATTCTGAAAATAATGTAAACAATTTATCTTTGTACTAATTTGTATTTAAATAAATGAAACGTACTTTAATAAACTTGATATAAATATAGTTCAATAAAAATTTTAAACTTCATTTAGTGTTCTATATAGTTTCTATGGAGTAGAGGCAGCTGTGATAAAAAAAAACCTTGTGAAAATGATACTTTTAAAATTAAAATCAATTCATATTTTTTCAAATGAAACTTAGAGAAAATTCCAAAGAACTGACAAAAAATTAACTGCTATTTTCATCCAAATAATTTTAGAAATTGCTTTGAAAAAAAAAAAATCAGTAAATAACTTCAGTTATTGGGGGATAGCCGACCAGCTTTTTTGTTGACATCGGGCGCCCACTGTATTTGGGGGTTTAGAGCTTGGGGGATAGCTGATCAATTTTTTCGTGGACCTCGGCTGCCCAGGGTATTTGGGAGTTTAGAGCTTGGGGGATAGCCAACCAGTTTTTTTGTTGACCTCGGGCGCCCAGGCTATTTAGGGGTTTAGAGCTTGGGGGATAATTAACCAGTCTATTTATTAAACTCAACATTTTTTTTTTTTTAGACGTCAGTTTTATTTGGAGCGGGGGGGAGGGGGGTTGGACCTCAAGACACCCCCTAGCTGCAGGTAGTTGTTGCGCCCCTGCTGATCAGTTATCCCCCAAGCTCAAAACCCCCAAAACCCTGTGCTCCCAAGTTCAACAAAAGAACTGATCAGCTATCCCTCAAGCTCTGAATCCCCTAAAACCTTGAGCGCCTGGATCAAATAAGAAAGTTCCAAAAATAAGAGCACCCAGGGTTTTGCGAGACAGCAATAATATTTATTTGTAAATGTAAAATTTAGAATCGGAAGCCCATGGTTACGTTGGTTTAGAACTTGGCCGATCATTTATTTATTTATTTGAAAATTGAACTCTGGCGCCCAGGGCATTGTGGGTTTGGAGCTTGGAGGATTATTTATTTATTCAAGAATTGAACTCGAGTTCCCAGGGTATTGTGGGATTTCAGCTTGGGGGATCATTTTTTTATTCAAAAATTGAACTCGGAAGCCCAGGGTTTCGTGGGCTTAGAGTTTGGCGGATCATTTATTTATTTAAAAATCGAATTCGGGCGCCAAGGGCATTGTGGGCTTGGAGCTTGGAGGATTATTTATTTATTCAAGAATTGAACTCAAGTGCCCAGGGTATTGTGGGATTTCAGCTTGGGGGATCATTTTTTATTCCAAAATTGAACTCGGAAGCCCAGGGTTTCGTGGGTTTAGAGCTTGGCGGATCATTTATTTATTTAAAAATTGAACTCGGGAGCCAAGGGTATTTGGGGGTTTAAAGCTTGGGGGATAGCTGATCAATTTTTATATTGAACTCGGGCGCCCAGGGTATTTTGGTTTTAGAGCTTGGGGGACGGCCATTTCATTTATTTGTCAATGTAAAACATAGAATCAGATGCCCAGGGTATTTAGGAATTTACAGCTTGGGGGATAGCCGACCAGTTTTTTTGTTGACCTTGGGGGCCCAGGGTATTTGGAAGTTTAGAGCTTGGGGGATAGCCGACCAGTTTTTTTGTTGACCTCGGGCGCACAGGGTATTTGGGAGTTTAGAGCTTGGGGGACAGCCATTTCATTTATTTGTCAATGTAAAACATAGAATCAGATGCATAGGGTATTTGAGGGTTTACAGCTTGGGGGATAGCTGATCAATTTTTTCGTTGACCTCGGGCGCCCAGGGTATTTGGGGGTTTAGAGCTTGGGGGAAAGCTGATCAGTTTTTTCGTTGACCTCGGGCGCCCAAGGTATTAGGGGGTTTAAAGCTTGGGGGATAGCTGATCAATTTTTTTGTTGACCTCGGGCGCACAGGGTATTTGGGAGTTTAGAGCTTGGGGGACAGCCGTTTCATTTATTTGTCAATGTAAAACATAGAATCAGATGCCTAGGGTATTTGGGGGTTTACAGCTTGGGGGATAGCTGATCAATTTTTTCGTTGACCTCGGGCGCCCAGGGTATTTGGGGGTGTAGTGCTTGGGGGATAGCTGATCAATTTTTTCGTTAACCTCGGGCGCCCAGGGTATTTGTGAGTTTAGAGCTTGGGGGATACCCGACCAGTTTTTTTGTTGACCTCGGGAGCCCAGGGTATTTGGGGGTTTGAAGCTTGGGGGATAGCTGATCAATTTTTATATTGAACTCGGGCGCCCAGGGTATTTGGGGGTTTAGAGCTTGGGGGAAAGCTGATCAATTTTTTCGTTGACCTCGGGCACCCAGGGTATTTGGGAGCTTAGAGCTTGGGGGAAAGCTGATCAGTTTTTTGTTGACCTCGGGCGCCCAGGGTATTAGGGGGTTTAAAGCTTGGGGGATAGCTGATCAATTTTTTTTTTTTAACTCTGGCGCCCAGGGTATTTGGGAGTTTAAAGCTTGGAGGATGCTTAACCAGTCTATTTATGAAACTCAAAATTTTTTTTTTTAGACGTCAGTTTTATTGGGGCGAGGGGGGGGGGGGGTTGAACCTCAGGACACCCCCAAGTTGGAAGTAGTTGTTGCGCCCTTGCTGATCAGCTATCTCCTAAGCTCAAAACCCCCAAAACCCTGTGCTCCTGAGTTCAACAAAAGAACTGAGCTATCCCTCAAGCTCTGAATCCCCTAAAACCTTAAGTTACTGAGTCAAATAAGAAAGTTCCAAAAATAAGAGCGCCCAGGGTTTTGCGAGACAGCAATAATATTTATTTGTAAATGTGAAAATTAGAATCGGAAGCCCATGGTTACGTTGGTTTAGAACTTGGCCGATCATTTATCTATTTATTTGAAAATTGAACTCGGGCGCCCAGGGCATTGTGGGTTTGGAGCTTGGAGGATTATTTATTTATTCAAGAATTGAACTCGAGTGCCCAGGGTATTGTGGGATTCCAGCTTGGGGGATCATTTTTTTATTCAAAAATTGAACTCGGAAGCCCAGGGTTTCGTGGGCTTAGAGTTTGGCGGATCATTTATTTATTTAAAAATCGAACTCGGGCGCCAAGGGCATTGTGGGCTTGGAGCTTGGAGGATTATTTATTTATTCAAGAATTGAACTCAAGTGCCCAGGGTATTGTGGGATTTCAGCTTGGGGGATCATTTTTTATTCCAAAATTGAACTCGGAAGCCCAGGGTTTCGTGGGTTTAGAGCTTGGCGGATCATTTATTTATTTAAAAATTGAACTCGGGAGCCCAGGGTTTCTTGAGCTTAGAGCTTGGGGGTTTGTTTGTTTATTTAAAAATAGAACTCGGGTGCCCAGGGTATTGTGAGTTTGAAGATTGAAGGATTATTTTTTTATTTAAAAATTGAACTCGGAAGCCCAGGGTTTCGTGGGTTCAGAGTTTGAGGGATTGTTTGTTTATTTAAAAATCGATCTCGGGCGCCCAGGGTATTGTGGGTTTGAAGCTTGGGAGATCATTGATTTATTCAAAAATTGATCTCGGGCGCCTAGGGCATTGTGGGTTTGGAGCTTGGGGGGCAATCAGTTTATTTAATTAAAAAAAAGAAATTTCATTCTCGGGCGCCCACGGTTTCGTGGTTTTAGAGCTTGATGGATTTTTATTTAGTTTATTCGTTAATAGAAAATTTCGTTTTACATGACCAAGGCATTTTTGTATTGGAGCTTGGAGGTTTTTACCTCATTCATTTCGAGGACAAAGACGCTTCTTAATATACAGGGTGTTGTCGCTAACCTCCTTTTTTGAAATTCAGCTCTGAGTTGTCACCTTTTAAAAATGAAACGTTGAGTTGTCACCTTTTTAAATTGCAACGTTGAGATGCAACCTTTTTAATTTGAAACTTTGAGTTGTCACCTTTTTAATTTGAAACTTTGAGTTGCCACCTTTTTAATCGAACGTGCCGAGTTGTAACCTTCTAAAACTAAACCGACGAACTCGTAACGTCAAAAAGTTAAAGAACTATTTCGATCGATCAAAATACCTCCAAGTCATTGTAAAACAAGAAATCGCCCAAATTATACGAAAAATTCAACTTCAACACACGAGCGACGCTCGACGGAAGCTCGCCATTAAATAAATTATGATGGCAGAAAAAAAAGTGTACGATCGAACTCGCGTAACCCGGGTTGGATCGATCGCTTGGTATTTTATTTCTTCAACGAGACGAAAGCAGATTATTTTTCATATCGCAAATATTAGGTACAATAGATACTACAAGTTCAAATAGGTTGAGAGCTGACGGAGCGCAAAGCTTGAAAAAAGTTGAATGAAGTTGAAGGTCTTGGGTTCAAATCCCGCGCGCTCACCGTTAGGTGTACTAGAGAAAAAATTACGAAGTAGCCTTGATTTTTTAGAGATCTTAAAACAAAAAAAATAAATTAATTACAGAAAATTTGTTTTTTTTTTTTTAGATTTTTAAATAGTTTTAAACATGAAATTCATTTATTAAAAATTTCGTTTTCGAAATGGTGATTATCAATAAGTCCGCCAATTTAGGCATTCTAAAAAATTACTGATTAAATAATTATTTTAATTTTTTAATATTTTTTATTACTAAATAGAATTAATCATACTTAAATATATAATTATATCCTACTTACAGGAAATTTTAAGAAATTTAAAAATTAAAAAATTATTGTTACAGGAAAATAATGATTCTCATCTACTAGGTATTCGCGTAACTATAAAAGTTTTTTTTTTTTTTTTTTTTTTTTTTTTACTTTAAACTATTTAAATTACAAAGTGTAGTTTCGAAGAATTTTAAAAAAGCTTATTACAATTAAACTTTTAAATGTATATTTTTGCATGACTTTAGCCGTATGACTTTTTTAACATTTAATTTAACGACTTGTATGACAAAAAAAAAATATTTTAAATAAATGTATTTTAATGAACTCGCAGTCTCCAAGATTGAATAATATTTGTTACGCGATTTTTTCACAAAAATTGAAAAATAATAAAATATTTAGTTACGCAACGTCTTAAAATTTCCTACACTTAAAAAAATTAATATTATTTCAAACTCTTCCCGGACGATAGTTATCAAAATCAATACAAAGTTTAGCTTAATTACTTTTTCACTCGCCGGTTAACCCTAACCCGATTCTGATCTAAAAACACAGAGCGCGGCACCTCTTCTCAATAAACAAGCCCATTTCGTGATAATCGTGAAAATGGATAATGATATCGGCACTTAAAAGTTTGATGAAATGAAACAAATTCGATAATGGGCTACTCCGCAAACCCGAGATCAGACACTATTAATCATCTCGTGGCCTTGGATTGGACTCTGTCATGACAATGATTTTCAACAATGCTAGGGCCGACGCTTTTGTTTTTACCCGTCTATATTCCCTCTTGTAATTATCTCAACTAGGACCTCAACTTTTTTTTTGTTTTTACCCGTGCTAAAAATTTTTTACTACTCGCGTTGTGCTGTTAACACGCGAGTGGTAATTTCAAAAGTTTTGAAAACTGAGCGCGTGTTAATTGGAGAATCAAATTGAATTAAAGTAGTCGTCGAGCACTACTAAAAGTCTTTTTAGCAACTTTTTGCGACTATGAAGACACGTCAAATTCGTCGTATTAGCGAATTCACACGTCGACTGTCGTTACAAGCAAAACGTAAAAATTCACTCTTTTTGTTAACGATCAATCACGGTGTAAACAAAGTATTAAGATGTGTATCGACCACTCGAACAAATCCATTTTTATTCACAACCAAAGCAAATGTTTGGATGCTTCCCTCCCATTATAATTCACTACCAAAACTTTCTCCGCTCTATCAGACCGGACCCTATAACTAAATTCGTCTAATCCAAACTTTTCCAGTAACTGATCAAATTTATTCCCATGTCTTTTATCCTTCCCCAGTCGTATTCTTATAACTCCTGCGTAATGTGTTTTTCTCCGCGACCACTCACAAAAAAAGATTTGGCTGTTATCGATCGCGAGTGAGTCACTGAGAACAGATGAAAAAAAAAAACCACTCTATTTTGCAAACCCCTAAGTAATTTTTACGAGTAATATCTCGGCCGAAATTTCGCTTCGTCACAGATTTTTTTTTTCTTTCTTTATTTGCGACGTTTGAATGCTTCGGGTACAACAATGAGGATATTTTTTATCGTGATTTTTTTCTTTTCCTTAATAAATTAAATGTACATCATTAGATCGAAACCCTGCGAAATTTTCTGGAAGAGATGAATTGTTATTTTATCCCGGGTTGCTCTTCGGGGAAGCTTTTATAATTTAGATAAAGAGAGAATTATCAGTGTTGCGTTTGAGCTTTTTTATGCAGATGAATGTGGAACAATAAATGAAATATAATATCATTCATTCAGTAAATTTATTCAATAAAAGCGTCATTGATAAAAAAAATTCCAGTGACTCTGTGGAAACAAAGGTGTTGTCATATTATGTTGACTCTAAAAAAACAATATAAAAGTGGCTTGTTAATGTTTCAGAATAGATGAACAGCTTTTCTTATCCAATCATTTTTTTAATTTAAATTCTAGTTTTTTTTTTTTTTTTAATTTTTGCATGTACTTGGCGGAAATCCTTAATAACTTATTTATAGTTAAAGCAACTGTGTTTTATGATTTTCACAACATTTTTTATCAACAATAACAAACAAAACAAGCGGGTCGTAAGTTATAATATAGTGAAATCACTAATTTGATACTAATTGTTGTAATGAATATGCTAAAAAAGTATTTATGGCGAATTTATTTAGAAAACATTACAAACCAAAGGTTGGTAGCATAAAAAAAAAAAAAAAAAAAAAAAAATGAGAACCACGAGGACGAAATAATTAAGATAGCATTTTTTTTTTTTTTACATCCATTTGACTAGAGCAAGAATCGAACTTGCGATCTTTGAAACAGGAGTCTTATACTTTGCCCTCTGTTCTATTTCAAAGTAATATTAAACGATACTTTTGCACAGAGTAAATGAAAGGTTTTTCTGTAACAATCCCTCTAAAAAACAATTAATAAAACTCACCCATTGAAAATTAAATTCCCAACTCAATTTTTTTTAAATTGTTTTACAGGACCCAGCACTTGGGTGAATAAATTCCCCATGGCTGCAGGCTCACGTCAGAGTCCGGTGAACATCGAGACCGACCGAGTTGAATCGGATCACGAAGATTTGAGCAGCAAGCCCCTCATTTGGAAATATCCTGCCACCGCCTCCCGCAAGCTCGTTAATCCGGGCTACTGCTGGAGAATTGACACCGACGGCGATGGCACTTGTAAGCACCCTTTTTTTTCTATTAATTTAAAATGTAAAATATTTAAAAAAAAACTTTTTAAATAAGGAACCCATGAATAAGTTCTCTTTCTTGGTTTTCCATAGCTTTAGTACAAGAGCTTGATTTTAAAAGTATACTGAATATAGTATTATTAATCTTAAAAAATACGTATAAATTATAAATTAACTAACTGATACAAATTGCGACTCACTTGAAAAAAAATATATAGTATTTTAGTTAACTATTTATTTATTGGAAATTATTTACTCATTAAAAATAATTATGCAAAAGATAAAAAAAAATAATTGTAATAATTTAACTTTTATTGAAAAAGTGATTTATAAATTTGAAAATTATTTAAACATGCATTCTTACTGTATACACTACACAACCTTTGTCAATGAATAATAATTTTTTTTTTTTTTATTCTGGGTTGGAAATAACAATGAGGAAAACTTTCGTCGGTTTGAAATAGCAACATTATTACAAAGCTAATACAATTAGTAATAAACTTTAAAATTGAACTTTTACATTTACGCGTTAAAAAAACATTTATTTTCTCTATTTTTGTACATACATTTACTTTTATTCATCTAAAAAAATTATTGAAAAGTATTAAGTTTCAACAGTTTCAATAACACTTAAAGACTAATAAAGCCGCGAGTATACGATCATTGAAACTGGCTCTCGTTTACTCTCTCATTATTTTTGTTTGCCAAATCTACGACATGCGAGTACACAGAATCGCGTGTCAAGACTGATTTATATTTTTTTCATCCTCCGTGTTACATAAATCGTTTAAGAATATTAACGTGTGTAAGCTCGGAGGAAAAACTAGGGTGAAAGCTTGCGCGAGTGTTGGTTATGCGTACGTGTGTCGCACGAGTAACTCTCGAGTTTATAAACGGTCGAGTCGAGTCGATGAATAAAGCACACGAATTATTTCGTACCTATACGTGTCTGATATTAATTTTTGATCGAAAGGAAAAAAAAATTAAATGTTTTTAGCCGTAATAACCAAATGTTCACCATAAAATAAATTTTATACGGAAGTTACAGCTTAGACAAATTTTATTCGAGAATTAAATATTTGATGACAGTGTAATTTAAAATAAATAAGCAATTGAATTGTAAGAGGAAGTGCCAAATTTGACTTGATAATTTAATATTTATACTATAATTAAGCTTTTAAAATGAAAATTATTATAATTTAACTACATAATGAACCGACAATTTTTTATGTACATGCATACAGCACAAAAGTTAATAAAAATAGCCCAGTCGAGAGTTGATATCATTGGATTTTTCTTGTTAACACTCGACTGCATAAAAAATTTACTGATAAACAACAGCGACAATGTTTCAAACTGAATAAGTGTGTCAAAGTACGACAAGTTGTTTTTTTATCTCCCCCATTGTCTCTACTACAGAACCACTTCCTGAATTTAAAATTGACCGATCCAAATAATACAACCTTAAAAAAAAAAAAAAAAAGTAAATCAAAAGCGCACACGCTAAGTGATACAGAGTCACGATTCGTAAACGTGAATGTATGCAAAATCATGCGGAAGGAAAACTCGGGTGTAATCGGCGGTACGGAGAAAAAAAATATCCTCTTGTGCAACGCGAGTAGTTTATTTTCGGGCTTTAAAAAAAAAAAAGCTTGAGAAAGGTTGCTTGAGGTCGGAAGTGTTGTCTCGGTTCAAAAAACAAAGCTCGAAATTGTTTAAACAATCCCGGAGCCTTGCGCAACGAATATTCGTAACGACTTTTTTGATTGTCCTCCCGAAAATTTGGATCGATCCGTCATAACTTCCTGAATTTTTAAACGCTTAATGGGGATATAATTGAAGTTGAACGTCCGCGTCGCGACCTTCGAAGCATGAAACTGCGTTTAATCATGGCTCAGCCGATCGGCGTTACTTATTTATTTATGTCTCTTTTTTTTCACAATTCAATCATTCGGGGACCTTGACGACAAAAAAAAATCTGCAAAAAAACTTCAAAGTGTTTGAACAGTTCCTAGTACCAACGAATAATCGCGCGGCGGCGGCAGTAAATTTTAAATTATCTAAACTACATGCGGAGACAAAATTGTTATCGCAAATAGCATTCCAAAAGGATATTTAACAATGCTGCTTTATCAAGTAAGCGTGTGCTTTTTTTTTCGCGCGCTGAATCGATCGTGCCAACGTTTTCCATTGTTGAAAACCGTCTACGAAATTCAGACCATTAAAATGATTTTTTTTTTTTTTTTTTTCAAATGCCCCGCCGACAGCCTTGAACGAGTTTAAAGGAGGACACAAAAGTTTCGAGCTTCCCGGCAGATGAATCGCCGTGATACGGATCGTCCTTCAAGTTCAGCGCTCGCGATGTTTGTTGAATTAATTTCAAAAATACGAAAAAAAAAAAAATTCGCCGACATTTCGAGTGTACCTTCAAACTTCGCTCGCTCGCTTAAATTGCGCAACTGTCAATGTCAATTTACGAGCTTCGAGTTACTCGCCCGAAGTCAAATGATTGAAGTATCCGTCAATGTCGTTGCAAATCAAAAAATAAAATAAAGTAAATAATCATATTTCGTTATTTTTCCGTGCTCATTGTAATTGTATCGGAACCGATCGGTCGCACTTACTTACTCATTGAAAAACAAATAATTAAACCGAGGTAGAAAAAAAGCTTCTCGGAACGCTGAAAAAACCAAACACTTTTTTTTTTTGTTCGTTTGTCCAGTCGCGATAAAAGAGTCGTAATAAAAAATCGAGCAGCACTCATCGGCACCTGCACCGATTTGTAAGCCCACCTTTTACGAGCTGCAGAGATCGTAAAATTGTCGTAAAACTTTTGGACTTGCGTCACTGATCATCCATGGCCGGGATAAAAATTTCGCGCCCATTGGCACGCATGAAAATCTTCTTCCCCGTGACCTTCGACTTCCGGAACTCCCCCTAAGCCTCCGGAAAAACACTTACAGATAAGCTTCCATGAGGGGTGAGATTAGGTAACATAAGCCACGTGGATGTAGTATGTAGTTGATCAACTAATGGGGATGAAAAATTTATTTTTTTTGCGTTTTTTTGTTACAGTGTTGAGCGGAGGACCGCTGAAGGACGACGTATACAAGCTAGAGCAGTACCACTGTCACTGGGGCTGCAGCGACTCCCGCGGGTCCGAGCACACCGTTGACGGACAAGCCTTTGCGGGCGAGGTGAGCGATTTCCCAAGATTGAAAAAAATATATATGTATTTTTAATCATTATCATTAATTGCTTAAAAAAAATATAGAAATCCAAAACTTGAATTTATATATTTTTTTTTTAAATGAGAGAAGCTTTTTAATCAGTTCAGATTGTGCGGGATTCGAACATAAGCCACTGGGGTTACCAGTCCGAAGCTCTGACCATCGAGCCACTTGCTACACAGATTTGACAAACTTGTTTACCAATAACAATTTGTTTATTATGTAAACTGTAACTTATGAATCATGTAATTATTTTTTCCTCATTTTGTTGCAAAAAAATTTGTACATAAGTTTTGAGTTACTCGGTTGTTCAAAAAATAAATTAAATTTCAAATGTTTCTTTTTTTTTTTTTTTTTCTAAAGTTTGCTTGTTTGGTCTTAATTTTGTGCACTGCGAATTACACTTAAATTAAATTAGGTAAAGTTAGGTAACCGATGTAGCTCATTTAATCCGAATTCTTTTAATCCTTGAACTTTTCTCGAACGTTTTTCTGAAAAAAAAGCTTCCAAGTCTCTTAAACTTTGCCGTAAACTGATATCAACACGTCCCGAAAACTTTAGAAAATCATAAATTTAATTAAGCTGTACAAAGTTTTTTACAGAACTCAATTTCCTCTAATCACATCAGTTTTTTTACATTTTTTTATTTCATTTTTCCCAGTCATGCGTTCATTTATTAAGCTTTCTACACAAAAAGTAGATGACTGCACTCTCCAGACAATCTCGTAAAAAGTGGAACGATCGCTCCTCGTGATTTACAACCCGAAACAATAGATTCATCTCAATTAATCAGCTAATCATCGAATTCGATTCGTTTCTTCTTTTTTTTTCCGGATGATGCGCCGCGCGTCACATGAATCGAGAAATACGAGCGCGTGCCTTTCCTCAATCATCATGTGATTCATTGGTTCCAAGCGTGCGCGATTCGACCTGATGGGACGCGGTCCGAGCTTCGGGTCAGCTGATTACACGTTTACATTTTTTTTTTTTTTTTTAATTTTAGATTGGAGTTTGACGACTCTGCCATTGGTTTTTGAATCGATAGAGCTTTTTTTAAATCCCACAGATGATTAATTTAGCGTACTAATTAATTGTGCGATGGAAAAGTTTTCTACATTGTATGTTGATTGCATCGAGTAATTGTCAATTAACATTTAAATCACGTAACCGCATTTTTCAATTATTGTTCAGTTGGATTAATTTTTATAAATTATTGCCGCAGGCTTTACATAAATAATTTCAGTTGCAGCTAGATTTATTGAACTTGAGATAAAAAAAAAAAAAAAAAATTACTTTCTGGATTTAGAAGAATAATTTATGAATAATTTGATAGGCTTAAAGGATTTAAAATAAAAAAAAAGTCAAGCTGGTATACATCGATAGGAAACAATTCTTATGTAATTGATTAAAAGCTCTTACCCCGTTACGATACAAACTCGTGTGACGCAAAGAAAAAAGCTTTTTTTTATTAAAGACTCACACACACGAGGGTAACAGATTATGACATAGTCTAAAACAACACGAAAATAAAAAGAGTTTAATGCGGATCAATAAACTTTAATTTAATTACCCACGCTCAAGCATAAAATACAGTTTAATCAAAGCTTTTATTTTCCTTCTAGAATTTTACTATCGACGATAATCGTGAATACATTAAAATCGTGCATAAATTTTAAGCTTTTACGAAAAGATGATTCCCCTGGTTGATTTTAAGTAATTGGGTTAATACACCGTCGGTCGTTAACTATCATTGCCTCGAATCAACATACGTTTTAACGAAACTTCGACGTTTAGTCCCCCGCGCACGTTTTTTCAATTCTCGATGTGCCTCTAAAATTATTTAACCATCTGTATTTGCGCACCAAAAATAACTCAAAAAAATCCTCAGTTGTACTTTTAATGAGAACCGTACGGAACCAAACGAAAAAAAATATCCTCCACGCGAGATGAAGAAATATCCAATAATAATAAAATCACGTGCGCCTTTCGTGCATTTTTATTAACTGTACAATCAACGTGTAATTGAAGAAAAATCAAAGACTGTGTCTTCGAATGAAAAAAAAGTACGATCGAAAAATTCTTCCTCGTTTAGTTTTCTCGAGCCTCTCCCATCGATCATTGTGCAACTTCGCGTGTCAACACAATGCGCGCAGGAAAACAACGTTTGAGGGGTTTCGCCGACTACGATACGCCAGACTAAAAGGATTACAATTCGGTGTTTTTCGACTTACCTATACCTCTTCTTCTTCTTCGCTTTTTTTTTCTTCAGCGTTACGAAATATCCTGATAGTTTATGATCACAGGTTGGAAGAGCGTCTATTTCGGGATCGCCTCATTTAAAAATTATATTTTTTACTATCTGTCGTTTTAACCACAAAAAATGAATCAGTTTTGAGGACAATGAATAATTTAGAGCCCATTCATTATAACTATTATCCGTTTTTTTTTTTTTTTTCATGGAATAAGATGACAGTAATTTACGTACGAGAGAACGAATGTAAAATAATTAAATCGCCAGACGCGCATACGATTACGCAAGAATGGAGTAATGCAGCAACTCGATCACCTGAAAATTCTAAAAAAGTTTAAACGGATAGATTTGAAATTGCGATAATGAGGTGAATCACACCGACGAGTTTATAATCTAATCAAACAAGAGTCAAGAAACTACTGCGTTTTTTTTTTTTACCATGACACTCTTTTTTACTTGTCTCATGAATTTTGTCAAATTGAGTTTACTGGAAATTTCCAGTTTCTTCAATTGCTAGAAGGAACGTAAAGTTTTCATTACGTACGAGGCGCAGTAGAGTAAACTGTTTTAAAATTAATGCTCAGGGAAAAGTAATTCGTCTTAAGGAAAAACAATCAATATTTAGTTTGGCCTGCGAGGTATAGCATTAGAATGAAAACTTATTTGCCGCTCTATTTTTAAAATTTGTGATACGTTTGTATCTTCCCCTTTCATGAAGAGGAGTCTCATCTAATATTAAAAAATGATCAACCGGAAGTTCGAAAAATTCCAATATTTTATTAAGAGATAAAAAATTGTTAAAGAAACTATTTCTGTATTTTAAGTTAGAACTTTTTAATGACAGTTCTCGTGTCAATTGAGCACTTTTTAATTGCGCCGCCGGTTCTCCTTGGTGAGCCAAATTGATTGGAAATATTACATTCTACATCATATGTTCCAGGCGTTTGGCCAACAATGTCGGTTTAATGCACTTAGAGGGACTATTACCAGTGACAACGCTTACGCAAACTCCTATGTTCGGGCGCGCATTATGTCACGGCAATATTATTCATATTTCGGTATCTCGTAATTTATTGATCCCCACATTGGTTTTTTTTACGTAAATGCTATTCTGGATGAGCCTGTTACCGAGCTTATTAATTTAGAATCCTATTTTTGAAAGCTTATGTGTGATGTGACGAGTCTGTCATAAAAGATAGCTTGACATAATTCTTTTTATAATTTATCGTTACGGAACATTGGTTGTAACTTCAGTTCAATTTAATTTTTGTAAATGTCTATGTAATGTGACATAAGAGACAAAAAGTAATTTGTCATTAATTTTTACCCATCATTTAAGTGTAAGATATCATCTCGTTTTCATTTTCAATGATTACTTGACAATAATTGAAGTTTTTTAAAAGCACGTGTATCATTTATTGTCAAACGTACTATGAAAAAACATCTCTTTTTAATCATTAAATGCTTCTGACTTCAAAACACTTCTGAATTATTGATGGTCACGGAAAAGAAGTTACTCGGGTACAAATCACTCGCATCAGTCCATTGAAAAAGTATTACCACCGATTCACCATCTCAAAAAGTCAATTATTTAATTCTCGCTTTCCATGCTTGCATAACAACGGCCAATCAACTCTTGGGGGTAATTAAATAGCCCACCGTGCTATATGACGTAAAAGTCGGAATTTTTTTCGTCCATTCGAGAGGGTTAATTACCGGGAAAAAAAGAACTCTCAAGTCATAAAGTATTTGTTTTTGCCGAGCCCAAGTTGTCATTATTCCTTGAAACGCTGTGACTTAGTTTCCTCTTTTTTTCTTTCTTACTTCTTCGTGCATAATTTTTTTTCCGATTCTCGGTGCACGTGCAATTAACGCCGGTGCTCTGACGCATATCGCGCAAATTCGTGTATACGCAGTTGCCGCTGTTACAACAACCGCCGAATCTCATAACCTAATGGAATTAAATCCACGACCGGGGAGCGATCGATCATCTTAACATAGAAATAAATTTTGCGAATTCAAATTCTTCGATAACACTTACTTACGTAAACCCCATTTTGGGTTTCTTCCGCGTACTAACAGAGTTTATTTGAATGGCCAAGGATCTGAATTCTTTGTATGTATGAATAGAAGATGAAAGTGGTTACGTTTGGACCATTAGTAACAATGACTGTACCATTAATATTAATTCTTTTATTCAAATATTAAGTATAAAAACTTCGAGCTAAATTTTTTTGGATCAGACTTAGTTTCCTAATTATGAGCTTATGACTAACGAAGTACTTACAAACTAGATCTTCGACTAGATCGTTCACAAAGAGTTGTAAGATCCTTGTCCATGTCCAATTTTAGGTGAAAAGGAAACACTTATGAGCCCACAAATCATCCACAACATTGTTTTATTTTATTTTTTGTTTGCATTTAGGTTTATTAAGCGAGCACAGCTTTGAGTTTGTGTTTTGCCTGTTCACAGCTGCATCTCGTACATTGGAACACGACCAAGTACCGTACCTTCGCCGAGGCAGCTAAGGCACCCGATGGACTCGCCGTGCTTGGAGTCTTCCTCAAGGTTGGTATATTTTATACTGTTTAAGCTTAAAAACTGAAGAATTTAGTTTTTTGCGACATTTTAATTTATCCACGAAAAAAAAGTTTCGAACGATTTAGGTGTCTTAATAAATTTTAATCACCGGTTTGTGTTTGAAAGACACAGGTGTTGCGCAAGTCGGGAGCTTTTTTTTTCATATCTTTGAAGTTTTGAAATTTTTCCGAAGTGACGGGCTTTACAGAATGGTTATTAACGATTACCTTTCATAACCGAGGAAATTTTTTTAAAAGCCCTTGCATCATTATAGGATTTTGAGCTTACGAGCGTTGATTGAAAAACGTCACATTCGCGTAACAGCATTTTGAGCCCACGTCTATCGAGCGACCTCGTGAGATAACAACAAAAAATTTCCAAAACTTACCGCTGAATGTTTTTTTTCTGAAATTTGCAAGATTAGTGTATTTGCTTCTTGAATTCGAAATTAAAACTGTCATAACGAAGATTTACCGATTAAGTACGTGACTGGATTAATGTTCAATATTTTGCTCTTGGATTTAAAAATAATTTTAGCAGGTTTGAAAAAACATCATTACTAAACCAATGAATGTATCTTTACTTCTGTAAAGAATACAATGAATCACTTCGTACGGCTAAATTTAGATCAAAGTTTACCTGAGGAAAATTTTAAACAAAGGTCAAAATGTAAACATAAATTAATTTCTAGAATTTGAAAGATTTATTGAAGTACTAAACAACATTTTTAAATCTCGTATTAGTGGAATTGAATCAGAAAATTAAGTCAGTATGGCAAAAAAAAAAAAAAAAAAAAAAAAAAAAAACCAATAAAAAAGTTATTTTAAATATTTCAAGAATAATTAATTTTATCATGCCCTACTGTTTTTATTATTCATACCTTAATTATATTTCATCTTTTTTATAAATTACTAAAAAAAAGTTTCAGTGAAAATGTAGTGTATTATTTTTCGGAACAAAAATCTTTCATTTTGACCAAATTTTGATTTTTAAGTTTTTTAGACAAAATTATTAAAAAAAGATTTTTCTGCCTATTTAGATATTAAGAGTATAAAATCGGCACATACCTTTTTAAATCACGAAAAATTATGCCAGATACCGAACGATTTTTTAACCCCCTTTCAGTATCAAAAATCTACAAATATTAAAAAAAAAAAATAATAATTTAGAACCTATGACAATTAAGAAATTATGAAATTAATCAAAAAATTGATGACAGAAATTTCGTAAATATTTATAGAACAAAACTCAATTTTTACTAGGATTAGATTTTAGCCAAAATGCAAGTCTATTTTCACTAGAAAAGAATGAAGGAAATATCAAAGACTTTTTAACATCTTGTCAAATTAATCCTTTAGAAAATTTAAGAAACGTCTCGAAGTATTGACACGAACGGATAAAAGAACAAAGCGCCGCTTGATTCAACCCTCTGTAATAATATTAGGCGCACGCGAAAATCTTGTACGGATGCACATCGCTTACGTAATCGCACCCCGGTTACACATATGGATTCTACGCGATAAGCAGTGAGTCCGCCTCGTCGGTGTTGGACAATACGCGTGTGTGCATGTATATCATTACATAACTTACTCTGTATTACGTTTTCACAATGGAGTGTAACAAACAATTTGCCGAGATTATAACCACCTGAATTGGCGCGCGCGCGAGGAATGTTGACTTTTCGGATAATTTTGATACGTATCCTTTAATTAACAAGTTGAGCAATTTGTCCCAGTATACGTAGCAGTTTCTGCAGGGTTTTGATATTCATTTTTTTTTAATATTGAAGAAAACTTACAATTTGATTCATTAAAAAAAGTTTGGGTTTACAATACTAGAATTTAAAATTGACTCCGATAAAAATTTTTAATTTTTGCAAAAAAAGTTTTGAAGAAAAAATTTACTTTAAAAACAATACATATTTAATTAATTCTTGAGTTTCAAATTGCCAATTAAGCTCTTGAAATTAAAGTGTTTTTGAGGTACATTACAAAAAAAAAAAAAAAAAAAAAATGGAAATTTCTGGTAATTAAAAGTAGAAGCAAAAATAAACCAATCATAAAAAAGAAATACCCAAATCATGCATTAAATTGATGATGGTTCATTAGTAAATAATTGCAGGTACATGTAGAATAATTTAGTTTACGATCACAAATTTATTTCACCGATGGAAGAATTTTTCCACTTATCGAAAGACTCGTTAGTCGAAGGCAACCATTAAAGCTTGCACAATTTTGAATTAACACCGAAATTATAGGATTCGAAAGCTTTTAACTTGAAAGACAGAAAAAGTGAGCAAATTAAAATTCTCTGTAAGACTTTATTGTGTCTGGAGCTTTGACGAAATTTTTTTTCTATGATCCAACCAGAGCTTTTAATTATAATCACTCATGAGATTTGAAACAAAAGAAACTGATCAAAAATTTGATTATCGTACAACAGTGCGATTTGCGGAACAACTGGTCAAATTGCAATTAATGCACAAACCAGGCGTCGGATGCAAGCTCGCATTCGTAGAAGTTAAAAAGTTGTTTGAAAGCGTTTTATTTCGAAAGAAAACAGTGAGATGCTTTTTTCTGTTACAATATTTTGCCAACAAATGACAGCAATTTCTTAAAAATTCTAAAATCCTATTTCATTCTAAACTTTATGAATTTGCTTATTTCAAAATTAAAAAACGTACAGAAGGCGCTATAAAAAATAAAAATCTTACGCTGCATTTAGAAACTATTAAAAAAAATTTTTCATAAATTAAGTGTATTATAATAAAAAAATTATTCATTTATTATTGTCATTTTTAATTTCATTATGTTTTATTCAACAACCGAACATTCTTAATTGTATAATTTAAATTTCGCACGTCCCAAAACAGTTTTTATTTTGAAATATTTCAAAAGGTAAAAACATAATTTCGGAACTTTCCGTTAATTACTCACGCGTTTTTTTTTAGATGAAGCATCGTGTGGTTTTTTAATTTTAATCGTTCAAATATACCCAACGCGTAAATAGAAAATTAACAAACATTAATTTTTGATGAAAATTAGTCACGACGTACGACATTAAACACTCGATTAAACGTAATGAAATTAAAAAATTACTCAAATATCAAGCTATCTTAATTTTCGTGCCCCGATGACTAACCATAAAATCACGTTCGAATCATTTGTCACTGAAGCTCTTTGAAATCGCAAAAAAAAACAATGACTTGTTTTTTATTTACTCGGGTCAAGGTCGACCGCCGTGGACAAAAAAAAAAAAAAAACCCAACAAGCTAGCTAGCCCGACACCGCAAAAAAAGAAAGTCCCGAGCGCAAAAGTAAAGTTGACGTTGCTTACAGGTGGGAAAGCCGCACGAGGAGATGGAGAAGATAGCGCGTCTGCTGCCGTACGTGTCGCACAAGGACGACTGCATCGACATCATCGAGCCCATCAACCCCAGCATGCTGCTTCCCGGTTAGTATTTTTATTTATTTTTTTTCTTTATTTGATTACGATGATTAATGCTGCCTGTTTTTTTTTTTTTTTACTCATGTTATGGGTTTTTTTGGATTGGTTCAGTTAGAATGGGTTTATTTTGCAGACAGAGTCTGACGTCTTAATTTTTCAAATAAAAGTGAAGTCGAATTCACATTTTTTAATACCAAGTTTTCAGGGTTTGTAGTTTTTGATTAAAATAAAAATATGCATCAGTTTCGAAAAAAAACACCAAGTTATATTACAAGAATTTACTGCCACATTAAAAAATAAAAAATTTTTAATATTCTTTCTGTCAAGGTAGCTTATTGTTCACTCGTTTATCAAAATTAAGAAGTTGTTTTGTTTGTTTGTTTTTTTTTTTTTTTTTTTTTTTTTTTAAACCTGTACACATTAAATTCTTGTACGCGCTTGATGACTGTAATCTCCAAATGGAATTTTAATAGCCAAAAAAAAAAAAAATTTTTTTAAGACCAAAAAAAACCTTTGGGGTATCATTTTCTAATGATAAAAAACGAGGGGATAAAAGGAAGACCTCGAGTAGACTTTGATTCGATTTATACGCAGGAACTTTTTTTTTCCCCCTCGCTCCATTTATCACGGGTGGATAACAGGAGGCTTTTGCTCGGTGATCCTTTATTGGAATCTGTCTACTTGATTTCCTGCATGAAGTAACACAAGTACTCGCTGAAAAAAAATTATGGAGTAATCATCTTTAAGCTCTAATTAGTCCTGATTGAGCACTTTGCTTCATCTCAAGGAATGAATCAATCATTTTTTACTTTTTATAATTTCTTTTAAGGATTAAATTCAGGAATGCATAAATTAAAGTATCACGCATAAGAGTTTATTCTTTTTAATCTTCATAAATTTATTAGCTGGACCCTCATAAAATACAAATATTTTCTTTTATACAGGAGTATATTTGAAGATCTTGCACAAATAAACATTCTATTTAAGGAATGTTGATTAATTTTCATCATTTACGTTTTATTTTTGAAGTCGCGGGAGTTTATTTAAATTGGTTATACTGATAAGACATGTAAAATTTAATAAGCTTAGCAAAAAAAAAAATTTTTGTATGCATACACATTTTTTAAATTCATTTCCAAACAAAAATTTTCTGATAAATTTCTTATTACAACAAAAGGAAAATTATCTCCAAATATAGAATTCAACCTTGAATAAACAGAACTTATAGCCACATTAAAAACTTTCTGTAACTCGCCCTTGTAATAAGAAAATGATTGATTTTTTTCGAATTCTTACACAAAATCTTCATTTTTTGTAAGATTATAGCTAGTTTAAAAATTTTTTTTAGACCTACATAGAACACTATATAATAAGAAAAAGGATAAAAGGTTGTATTTTTCATTTGAGATAGCTCTGATGTACAGTTTTTAAAAAGATCATCAATTTTCGAATTGGCTTCAATTAATCCCATATCTATTTTAGAAATTAAAATATTTTCAAATCTTCGTTTTGAAAATTCTTTTACCACAGCGATTATGCAAAACTTATATTTTTCTTGGTCAAAATTTGAAGCTTACAAAGAGTTAATACATTATTGCTGATAATTATAAATAAAAAAAACAAATTTTTATAATTTTTTTTTGTGATTTTCCTGAAAAAATCAATTAGTTCGCACCGTTCGTGGAGCTAGCGCGATGAGCACGAGCTGCGTAAATCCCTGCATGCGCTGGGCGAGTCGAATTATTAGTCCGGTGGACCACAAATGCGCAGCCAAAGATTGGCAAGGTACAATTTGATATAGTGTCACACACTTTCCAGTGTGTATCTATAATTATTTGTTTATTTAAAATGCACAATTTTAATCAAAATCAAAGCACGCTTTTACATGTCAACTTTAAAAAAAAAAAAAAAAAACTTCCTTCCCGCCATGAATTTTAAAAACATAATTGCTTTAGGTGTCGTTTTTTACCTTCACACATTTTTTATCTTTTTTATCTGTCCAGTCAATATCAAAGTATTTGAAAAAAAAATTATACGTAAAATATTTTTTTTACCAAATTTTCAAGGTACAAAAAATTTAATTTAAAAGCTTACGATGCGAAATTTTCAATGATGATGTCAGACTGAGTGAAAAAAATAAACGCCCACGACGTTAAAACGTGAGACAGTTAAGGGGAAAAAAATAGCCGTCGCGAAAAAAGTCAGAGGTCGAAGGCACAAAATCCCTCCGTAAAAAGGGTTCGCCACCCTGCCTTTTTTTCTGGCTTCTATGTTTACTTTGCTTTTTACTTTGTTAAGTTTTTTTATACTATGATGAACGTCAGACAACACACACATTTCCGGATCATAATGGTATATGTATGATAACAATTATTTGAAGACTTAGATTTAGTTTAAACTGAAGTTTATAAACTCCATTCTCAAAGTTTCATACTTTTTTTAGACAAATTGTAGCAATTAATGATCTATCGAGCAGTAGACTTACATATAAAATACACAATAAAGATAAAATTTTACTACAAGCTTCAAAGCAACAAAGACTTAGAAAACAGATATACCCAATTAATTAGGTTCGTTAATCATCTCTTTGTATTCTACTAGTGCTAAAATGGTAGCACGAACAAAGCGACGGTAAAAAAAAAAATACCAGGAAACGACAAGAATAAAGAAATTAAAAAAATATATATATTCAACCGAATAGGTTACAACGTGCCTATTTTCCGATACTTTTAATTTTCCTAACACTTAACATGAGACTTCTATATCTTTGTTCCATAAGAAGAAATTTTCTTTCGCAAGTTCGGTGTCTGGGTCTACGGTTGCAGTGTGCGGCTTCTCTATTTTCTTTTATTAATGGCACGAACATACACCTATAAATAGACAACTCCCGGCTTAGGGGGGAGAAAAAAGCTAGATTTCTCAGAATTTTTCGTTGTATTCTATTTTTTCCTTCTTCTAAAATTACGCATGCGTTCGAAATTTTATACCACTAGTGCGTAGGTACTCGATTTTACGCACGCTTAGAAATTTAAAAACTCGTCCTACGCACCAGTGGTATAAAATAGTATATGCAACGGGTGCAGCACGTCACCAGGGCGTCTTAAAGTCACTCGTGCTACGCTTCGCTTCGCACTCGGGGCCTTTAAAACCGCCCTGGCGACGATACTGCAACCCGTTGCATAATATACTATTATGGTCCGAGTGTTTGATCGACCTAATAACTTCTTCATTGCGCACATGGAGTCATTGACTTTTAACTTCAAGGGCTAAAATACTTTGATGGGTTTTATTTATAAAACGATAATTATCGGTGGGGTTGGGTTGATCTGTAAGTTTTTGCTTTTTTAGCCATGAAATATTATTAAAATCAAGGTCAAATTTGAAAAATAAACAATCAAATTATTGAAATATACCCGAAAAGCATTTTCCAATCTGACGTCACACAGACGTCAAATAGACTTTTTTATTGACTTATGGTGCTTTCATTAATTTGGTATTCAACCAAATATTAAATCGTTATATTTATAAAATAAACAAAGCATAGAAAATAATATTTTTCATCGAAATATGTAAACTTAAATCATGATCTATTTCTGATTTTTAAATAAACCATCAAAGTTATTTTGGGTGCATTTGATGTCGTAAAGCACAAAATCTATTCGTTTCAACACTGGATAAACTTTAAACAAAATAAAAATTTTTATTAAAACTTTCACCTCGATGTTTTACTAAAAAACTAAATTTGTAAATGGTTCAATTTTAACTGTTTAATTGAATATAAACAAAAGTTTTTAATAACAATTTTTCGTATTTTTATTTCAGACGACAACGGTTATTGGACTTACTTGGGCTCGCTGACGACGCCACCTTGCAACGAGAGCGTCACTTGGATCCTGTTCAAGCGCTTCATCGAGGTTTCCCACCACCAGCTCAACGTTTTCCGCAATCTGCGCAAATTTCCACGTGGTGAGGAGTGTCCTTGCCACGAGAATCATGGCGTTGTAAGTATTCCCCTCAATTTAATTTTTATTTAAAAAATTAATTAATTCCTATTAGATATTGTAATCGCTAATTTAATTTTTATTAAAAAAATTAATTTTTCTATTAGAAATTGTAATTGCTTATTGATTGCATAAAGTTCTTTTGTGTTTTTAATTTGCAGTAAAAGAAAAATAAAACTTTTTAAAAATTGTTGAGCTTGAATATGACCAGGTTTCAGTGCGAGCCTCATAAGTAAGACACTGTATAAAATAATTAGTTCTTTCGTGCAATTGAAACAGTACGATGAGGTCACTGTAAATCTCGAAGAAGATCATTAATTTGTTTCCATTTTTTCAGGTGATCAACAACTTCCGTCCGCCTCTGCCACTTGGTAATCGAGTGCTGCGCGAATGCGGTAGCTTCTAATAAAAAAGCTAAGGAAACGATACGGGAGTACTGGAGAAAAATGCGACATCATTATCAACATCATCGACGTCCTAATTACCATTTTGCCGGCTATCACGGGGGGGAGAGGGGGGGGGGTATAAGGGGGTTAAGGGAAGAGATGGATACAACGAAATTTAGATCATCATCAATCACAGCATACTTCATCAAGTTCATCATATAAAAGGAATACAGTCTTCAATGAATTTTTTTTTTTTTTTGAAACTTAACGATAATATTCAATAACAATGTGCCTTTTGATTTTTTAACAATAATACAGTCATGCCGTTTGTATAATTAAAAGAAAAATAAAATGATATTAAAAACAATAAAAGTCAATACCAAAAGTGCAATAATACTGAAAATTTGTTGTCTATACACGTATTTTGAATACCAAGTTTATTTTATAAGAACGAAAAATAATTGTTTTAAAAGTAATTAAAAAATAATTATTATAATAATAAATTTATGAATGTTGTAATAAAATAACGAGCCCAATAATTTACAATGGAAATTTTGTAAACAAATTATGAATCAAATTTTGTAATCGTATACGACTTAATTTTATTGAAAAAAAATTCTGCCACCTGTAACAGATTTTTAAGATTTAAAATTTTTATTTTTGAATAAACAATGAACTAAACAGTAAAAAATTTACTATATTAATTTCAACTATAAACAGTATATAACAATCGTGCCTATATTTTCAGAAAACAAAATTTTCATTTGTAAGTGGAAAAAATATGTAAAACGAAATTCATTTGTATTAACATACATGAGTCCAAAAAATAATTTTAACGTTAAAAGTTTCGATAAACTTTTAACAATCTATGTAATAAATAATAATTTATGCATTCACGTGTTTTGCGAGTGTGTAGTAGCTAGTTTTTTTTTAAGGAGAACTCGTTTTTGCGAGAAAAGATTATATCTTTTAATTCCAGTGATAATTTAAAAGTTAAATTTCTATTGTACTTCGAGAAAAAGCAATTTTTTTGCTATTTCATTCGCATTTTTATAACTAAAAATAATAATTTTACTGTCAATTGAAATTAAAATTTTTTTATTAAATTCAATGTTGATTTTTCCGGTAATGCTTTTCAAAATTTTTAAAACTTACTGAAAAATTTTTCACCTGCGATCTGATATTCATATAAGTTTGCACTTATAAATTATAAGAATCCTCGTTCTTGGGGACATTAACAGTGAGTAAACTACCCCGAGTAACTCCTTGTAATGTAGATTGTTTAAGGCGAGTGTATTTTGCATATTGCAATGCTTAAGAATTTACTTTATTTAAGTGTCATTAGATGTTGTTTGGAAAAAAACCGCGTTTTAGCGTCGGATGTTTAAAAAGGCCTATTGCGAATTTTATTTCAAATTATTTTTAAGTTATGCATTTTTTTGTTTTTTTATGTGAATGAAAAAAATTATTAATAGTAAAACAATGTTTGTACCCCTAGATGGTATAGAATAGAAGACTGCTGGACGGCTTTGTATTTGTGAGGATTGTGATAGCAAGGAAAAATATAATAAAATATTCCTGAAAATAAAAAACTACATTAGAAAAATATAAGAGTTTATTTTTTATCGTCATCTTTCTAATTTTTTTTTTTTCATTTTCTTTCATAATTACATTTTACATTTAAACTAAATTTTTATAAAATATACAATTTCATTATTCATCTTTATCATCTTTTTCACCTTGCTCCATTTCAGTTTCCTGAATTTTAAGTTTTTTTACAGCTTCAGTTTCAACGTCTTCCTCATCTTGATTTTTTCTTTTTTCTAACTTCGGATCCTCTGGTTCTTCGATTAAATTTTCTATAGGTATTACCTTTTGCGTTGCTTGCTCTACCTTCACTGGTTTTTCTTCTTGTTTTTCATCAGAGTCATCATCAGCTCCGGGATGAGCGCTCACGTAATGATCTGGACTGGCCTGCTGGACATTACCTTGTGGCCATTCTTGTTGAGGGGTGTCCTAAATTAAAAAAATGGATTTATTATTTTATTAATATACAATTTTATTTGTTATTTTCCAAAGTGTTAATAAAGATTCAAAATTAACTTTGAAATTTAATTTCGTATTGTAGATTAGTTTCAAATTTGAAAGCCGCAATTTTGTAAAAAGTGTATGTTTCTTATTTTAATTAAAATGGTAGATGAAGAGCTATTTAAAGAAAAATTAGGATGTTTAACTGTACTCCAACTGCGAGAAGAATGTAAAAAAAGGAATGCGCGAAGATTACAATTTTCTTTGCATACTGGATGTTGTACTCGGTTACACACAACGTTTTTTATTCTTTATCTTTGATTAATTCCTGAACATGAATTTTTTAAAATATTTCTACATTAGTAAAAAATGACCATAAGTATATCTACCTTTAAGTTAACTTTGTTGAGATAGAAGTCATAAACGAATTTATGCATATGCGGCATATCTTGAATGATTAAAGGCTTTTCGGAAGGTTCTTGGTCATTAAGCCTCGAAGTAGGATAAATCTCATTTGGCAGCAGTGCAAGGTCCTGTGGTCGACGCATCAGCTGATCGAAGGCAGGTGTGAGTTCAAAACAATTTTTAAAAAGAGAAACTCGAGCAAAGACGTAAAGGCCAAGGCGAGCACGAGACATTGCGACAATAAGACGTCGAGAATCTCTCAAATGACCAACAGCTCGAGTTTTGACTAGAGACAAGAGAATATAGTCGTTTTGTTGACCTTGGTACTTATCCACAGTCGTGACTTTAGCGGGACGGCCAATCAGAGGATTACTTGCGCATCTGCGAAAAGATAAAATTAATATTGTAAAAAGTTTGAAAATAAATAAAGCATGTTATGGGAGAAATCTTTAGCTTACCTCATGTTAATAACATCTCGTATCAAATGTTTTTGTCCATTGTAGGTGGTAAGTATACTGATTTTTTCTGCGGGGTATCCTAATAATCTCATGTACATAAAAACAGCCACGCAATACTCTGCTTCCGCTAAATTTTGGTAAAAATATGCGCTAGGCTCGCTCTCACCAACCCCGTTGAAATCTTCGACATTGATGAGTTGGAAATCAAACAGAAAACCAGCGTTTCCCACGAGATATTCCGGACTACTGATGACATGCTGAAGATTGCCAAGTTTGTTGTACCGCCAATTGTAAAGATTACAAATACTCGGTCTAGAACGACCTTGTCCATCAAGATCAATCGTAGGCACGCGTAGACGTACAAAGCGTGCGAATAGGGACTGCTCCATGTTTGAGTACTTTTGGAAAGCCATATTTTTTATTACAGGAGGTAACTGATGATGATCTCCGATCATGATCCAGCGTTTTAGTCGGTTGTAGTCATCCTGTGGATTTTGCAACAGCAGTGGAATAAATGTTTCTATTTCTAAAATTTGAGCAGATTCTTCCATGAGAATGTTATCGTATTTGAACGCCATGTCGACTAGTTCACGTCTTTTTAAGGCAGCGTGAGTACAAGTCATAGCTATTACTTTCGCTTCCTTTACCAAAAGGTACTTGGATCTATCTAGTCCTGATCTCAAAAGCTCAAATGCCCGGAACTCTTCCAGTTGAGTGAATATTTTTTCAATATACCTACGAAAAAAATTAATCAGATTTAAAATTATTTAAAAATGTTAATAATATAGTAAGTAGAAACGAAAATAATAATAATAATAATAACAATAATGAAATTACCTGTAACAACTCTCAGCAATGGCTAAATCTTCTTCATAAGTTACTCGCTTAAATAGTGGCTGTGGCGCGTTGTCAAAGAACTTCTTGAACGGAAATTCTTCATCAACGATCGATACAAGCGGATTTTCCGAATCACCACCTCTCATTTTGATAATATTTTGGAATTTTTCCCATCTTGTCTTTATTTCATACGTGTAAAAGTATCCTGCAGTCTCGCATGTGTACGCGACGTCCCCTTTAACTTCAAGTGATTCCTAAAAAAAATAATTCTTTAGTATCGCCGAATCCTTTTAAAAAACGACAAAAAGATATCTCCAAAAAGGGCTCGAAATAGCAAAGCCAAGCGAAAGATTTTTACCTGTAGCCTTTGAACTTCCATTAATAAATCTAATCGTTTGGCAAGTACGTAGTTAACTCTACCATATCTGCTGAAGTCTTTTTCAGTTTCTAAAGCCTCCTCACCATGACCAAGACGAAGAAGATGCCTCTCATCAATATCTAGAGCCATAATTTTTTCAAACAGCTGATTTAAGGCCTGATTGGAATGTGTTACAATGAGCGTTCTTTGATTAGGGAAATTATGATACAAATTTGAAATTATCTGAACGGCAACATCGGTTTTACCAGTACCGGGAGGACCGACCACCAGCGTCAAACCAGGCTGCATGCCAGCTCTGATGGCTTCCACTTGAGTCGGTGTGAATGGAATTTGATTTCTACAAAAATAATCAGAATGGTTGAAGTTAAATGCATTTTTGGCAAATCAATAGTTTTCAAAAATGTAAATGCTTACTTTTTTGGTTCATTAGCTTTGAACGGCCCTCTACTTGGTGGTACGTGCGGTTCAACTGTGATAACTTTTCGTACTTCGACTTCTTTTTGTTTACAGATAACATCTTCAAACGTCAATTTGAAAGGTCGAACTAACTTTTCTGGATCCTCTGTAGTTACTTTAATTTCGTATTCAGGAAAACTTTCTTTTAGATGTTGAATATTTAAAAATGTGTCGTTAAAATCCATCGTTGCAATTTCGTTTGGCATTCTATAAAGAAAAAAAATTTGTTGTTGTAATAATCATAAACTTGGTTTTTCAACAAATATTTTTCTTTTCAAATTTTCATAAAAGACAACACACCTTGAATACTGGGCAGCACCAGGGTCACCGTACCCCAATATAATATCATGCAGCCATTCCGGAACAACACACTCCGTGTTCATCAGTTCTCTTATGGTTTCGAGGACAGCTTTAAAATTGTTTTCTTTGGGTTTACGCCGCATGATAATATTGAAGGACTCGTAAGGGTCGTCTCCACCTTGAGTGGTTTTGTCCATGTCGATTCGGTACTGATTTGAATCGAGCCATACACGATAAGTGCGTGTGTCACCCGGTAAAATTGGCCGAGGCTCGGGACCGTCTTCGATTACTCGACCGTTTGAATCCAACATACCTTCTACTTCACAACCGCGTACGTGTGTCAAACCTACTTGGGGAATGAAAGGTAGTTTGTGGTCGTATTTGGTACCTGAAATCAACAATTTATAATCTTAAAGTACTTACTGCAAAAACTTATGTTTATTAGCTTAGTTTATAAATGAATTCGGCAACTATGGAAAGTAATAAAATTTAACTAATTTAACTAAAAAGTAAAACTATGAAAACAAAAACTCAATAATTAAATTAAACTAAATCTTGAAAATGGAATAAAAAAATTCAACCCAATAAATAGTTTTAATTAACACAAATAACAATTTGTATAATAAATAAATAGAATTCTTTCTTAGAAAAAATGAAAGTTACATTATTAATTTGAATAATTTTGAGTAAGCAGATTTCCAACCTATAGGATTAACAGGTTTCACAGTGATAAGGAAGCAAACATCGTGCTTCCTGAGGTTTTCCCATTCGGACTTGATTTCCTTGCGGACGTTAAGATTGATGGTGATGTCAGCACGCACCCGGGACGGTCTGTTTTCTCCCAAGTTAGGTTTGGCCACTTCAACGACCGCGAACTGCGTAATCGGCTGAGCCATACGCGCCCAACCACCAAAGTAAGCACTTCCATCCTCTGCACGCCTGGGTAAAAAAAGTGATTCAGACATTTAAAAAAAGGTCGATCTTGGAAAAGAGAGTTTACTTTTCAACCGCAAAAACAATAACTTACCATGGACTGAGTCGACTGATGGCATCCTCGATATCTTGCCGGATCTCATCTGTTGAAATAAAAAATTACGAGGAGATTGTGAAATTTTTCTGGTTAAAAACGTATGACTTTTCGGGTGAGTAATACTGTTTTGACGTCAAGGGTGTTGTTTACACTATGAAAAACATGTCTCTTAGAATTTGAGTTTTTTGGATCTTGAATATATGTGTATTTTTTTTTAACGATGTAAAGTAAACATCGTATTCTAAATTTAGATTCCCTCAATTCGAAATAATATCAAAACTTTAACTTCTTCTGGCAATGAAGATTAAAAAACATCAAGAAAAAGGAATTAAAAAAACCGAATTTTTTTATTTTAAATAATCTATACTTTTTAAATTTGAGTGTTCTGAGATTATAGAAATCCCATAATTTTTAGGGAAAAATCTATCCTCGTAATTAAAATATTTTTCAAACAATGATGTAGTATCTTGACATGCTGAATATTTAGAAATAAAATTATTAGTAGCTAAAATCTTAACAAGGGATAAGAAAAAATTCATACACGTTGATTCTAGTCGGAAAAGATTGAAGTTTCTCAGCAGGTAGTCATGAAGAGTCAGAAACTGCAGATTGAGTTTTGGTAGTGCGAGGCAGCCTTCCCCGGAGAAGTATTCCGTTGGTACAATACTCTCGTTCCAAATTATATCTTCGGTTGGATACAGTGGCATCTCGTTTAGTTCTTCCAGCTGTGATGCACGTCGCTCATGCCTTGATATCTGCAATAATGATTTTATGAATAAGTAAAAAAATTTCTTCTTTAGTCCTATAATAAATTTTTTCATAGATTTTGTTGAGTCATTGAACTGAAATGATTTTAAGGTACCTTTATAGGATATCGATCAAAGAAAAAGTACCACTTTTTTTGAAATTCAAATTTTGTTTTTCATTTTTTTCTTATTGGAAAACTGCTCTCAAGAATTCTCAATTTTTGCAAGTCAGTCAGTAATTTTTGTAATACCTTTTGTGCATTATATCTATTGTATGAAAAATCGAAACATTACTCATGAAAATTTAACGGTAAAAGTCATCGAACTTGAAGTAAAGTTATTTATTAATGATAAATGCTAATGTCCTAAGGATAGTGAATCGCAATTTATCATTCGAAGCAGCACGTTTACGTCACAAAATGTATCATAGCAATAGAAAAACATGTTATTTTGATTTTGAAATTGATTAGCTTTACTTTTTTTTTTCGAAAAGTATTCTTAGAATGTAACTCAATATCAATATCAGTATCGATATCTCTTTAATACGATCAGTATGACTAACCAGTAACTCTCGTAGAAAATTAAGGTCCAGCCTAAACCAATTTTCGATTCGTTCTCGTTCAGCGGGTGGTACCAAACTCAAATTGCTTGCCACTGCTCGAAGCTTCTCTTGGCTGAAAAAAAAAAAAAAAAAAAAAAAAACATTTTTTTAGTACAAATAACAAACTTTGTAAAAAAAAAAGCATTAAAAAATAATGATAATTTACCTTAAAGCACCAAAATGCTTGACCAGTGCATCTCTAGTATCTACGCTGGCGACGTTTGCCAGAGCAAAGGGCCTGAGTTCGGGGAACTTGAGAAACGCAACCTTTTGCAACGATGTAATTTTGTCGTAGTGGATTTGCGTCATAGAGTGATCAGTCAAAGGTGTACCCTCGATATCGTGTATCTCGAATTTCGAGTAGAATTTGAGCATTTCCAAGAGCTGAAAAGAGAAAGTTTATTGTTAGTTTAATTATTTTTCAAAAATAATCTTATAGAAGTAACTTTTTGTGATAATTTTTTACTTTTTATAAATATTTCGACTGAAAAGAAAATTTTTGATAAATAGTTTACTGCATTTCATAAGATAATTCTGTTTAACATTAATTTTTTTTTTACTTGTAACTTCAAATATCTTGTAATCAAGCATACATGTAAAAACTACTTCTATGAAAACAAATGTTGGTGGAGTAAATAGTAGTTGCAGATATTTCGAGTTTCAAGAAAGTTATATTATCGTGCGAAGTCTCGAAGAGCAACATTATCAGTTAAGACTAGAGTAAACACGAGTTGAGTCCTTGAAAAGGCTCAGTTCATGGAGGGTGCGTTGACTCGAAATTTCTGATTAGACTCACGCTCGCTTGAAATTGAGAGTAGAGCTCTCCAAGTAATGTTCCGAGGTACTTTCATTCCTAAATTTACTAAAATTGTTTACCTTTTTTTTTTTTGCGTCATAACGTTCCTGGGTTTTACCCGAAATTTTAAATGTTTATAAGCAAAACAGCGAAAAAGAAAAAAAAAATACGTCCGTATTTTAGACAAATGCAAAAAAAGCAACGCTAAAGTTTTAAAAAAGTAAGTTTGAATTTGATCGAGCTTCGAGATTATTTTCACATTTTTTATTGACTGTTATTATTACTCAATTGTTTATAACGTTTTTCAAAGTTTTAAAAATTGTTTTGAAATTTAAATATTCTTATAAAGTTATTGTGAACTTTTAAATTTTAGATCAACAAAAATTAATTGAGTTTAAGTTTTTATTAGTTTTTATTGAAACCAAAGAGTTTTAAAAAGTAGTAAACAAACAGGCATGTTTTATCAAACTGGATTTTACATAATTTTTTTTTTTTTTTTTTACAGAAAAAATCGATTTGTTGTAAGATAACCTTTATTATTATTGGAAAAAAAATTTCAAGTGTTTCTTACTATTATAATAGTTGAAAATTCAATAATTTTGTATAAATATAAGAACATAATTTTTTTAATGAAACATACTCAATGACAAAACCTACCAAGTCCATTGAAAAAATTTCTTTTTTAACAATTTTAACCCAAGAAAAATTTGTTTGAATTTTGGCAATCATTTTTTAATGAATTTGATTGATTGGTTTCAACTAGATATGTACAAAATTCATTCTAAATAGTTTAAATCTAAGAAAAAATTTTCATTTAGACATTTTACGGGGCTTATTTATAGTACACTATTATAAGACTATTATTTGGGTATCATGCTTTTGGATAAGATACAAATGTTACGTTCTCATCAAAAAGTTTTTTTAAAAAAAACATTTGGAAACGCAATCTTTGCGCGTGCGCTTAAATTCAGATCTCAGCTGTGAGCGTTATTTTTTATTGCCGGCTACTTTTAACATTCACTAAACAAGCCGGCAACCGGTTTGCTTATGTTTTACTTAAAATTGTAAATTTTTAACTTTTCCACTTGATCATTTTACATCACTCATGCTATATGTAAACAACGATGGAGTAACAAGATAAAAAGTAAGGGTAATCCCAATTCCTATTTATTGTAACGACGTCGTATAAAAACAACAAATTCTGTTGAAATACCCCACTAAAAAAAATATCCCGCGATAATTTTTACATCCCGTATCTCAAGGCATTACATTAAGCCCGAGTTGAAAAATTTACCGTTACGTTTAATCGAGATTTATCAATCGATCGACTTATCAGAACTTATCGGGTAAAAAAAGGTGTGACAATAATTGGCGAAAAATAAAATAAAAATCGATGTCTATCAAACCCAAGTCACACACGTAATTGGTGGTGGGAGAGGGAGAGAGAAGGTCGGCTAAGACTTCGATTTTACATCTTTGCAGACACGCGTGTCGGGAGCAGCCACCACGTTACCTACATTTGCAGACGCCGCTCGGACGTTCGCGGGTGCGCATCGTGCGAGGATTCGAAATGTGCGTTAAGTGAAAATATTTTTGCCGAAACTAGTGAGTGGTTTTTTACCTGACGAGATGAGCAAGTTTAGAGGTAGGAAGATAAATTTTTTTTTTTTTTTTTTTTTTTCAAGGATGATATTGAGATTTTTAACCAGTGAGCAAGCGTTATTGGAAGAGATATCGCCTAGCGTGTCATTGACGTTTGATCTTTTACCTTTATTTAGTTTTATCAGTTAATTTAATGTATAAAAAAAGACATCGTTTTTAAATGCAGTCAAAATTAATTTAAATAATGATGAGTCGAAATACTCTTCAAGTTACAATCAATACTACTCATCCAGGCATAATAAAAAAAAATTAAGCTAATAAGACCAGAGGTAACGTGGATTTTTTCTGACTTAACTTTATTGGGCGTGGGTGGTCATAAAACAAAGCAGTGGAGGTCAAACGAGCAAATTTTTGAGAATTTCTTCCGAGCCTTAGCATAAATTTAATTTATTGGAATGCTTTGTTCCTGGATGAATAATTAATTAGGAACTAAGGAATAAAACATTTAAAACTTTTTTTGTGACATCAGATTGAAGAAGTAAAAAATGGTGGGCCTTATAGTAACCAAATCTTGCCCTGGTGTGAAACAAAAAAAAAACCAGAGATCGGTATTATAACTAAATTCAACTTTACTACTTGGTTGATAATGTAAATAAACTCTTTTTATTCGATGTAGCTACCTTCTAGAATTTTGAAGATAAATCATATCATATCAAATAAACAACATCATTACGAAAAAACATAATTAGTGATTTTTATCATTGACAAGTTTTCACTAAGAAACAGAAAAATTTTTTATCAAATATTTATTGTTTGATTAAACTCAGAAATCAAAAAAAGAACAGGAAATTTCCAATTGTTAGTTAATTTTATTCAAAATTTAGCTTTTCATATCTTTTTTCTAACAAAAAAATATTTTTTTTATTTAATACTACACTTGAATGAATTTAAAGTTTTTGATTTGATAGAAAAGTATAAAATTTAATGAAACATGTTGATACGTGACTGAACGCCTTCAACCATTAAAAATTTCAACGCTCTTCAAGAAATAGAAAAAAAAAAAAAAACGATTTTTTTGGCTATTAAGAAATACTGGTCTGTTTCGGTCATATATATTATGCCAAACAGGTCGTCAACCCACTTGGGGGAACAAAAAACCGCGAAAAAAACACTGGCCTGTACGGGTTAAAAATACACGAGGGTCAAACCTGCAACTGCGACGGTACAAACGAGTATAACTGCGTAAATTTTTCGTCCTTTGTCTGTACGAATATTTTTTTGCCCACCAAAACGTGCGATTTCAATATTTTCCATTGGACTCAAAAACAAACATTTGTTTAGCGCAAAATGAAACGCAATAAATAATCTAGTCTACGTAAGATCTATTTGACAAATTTAGGTGAAAGAATGCTTCATTATCGTTTAACGAGATAAACAAGACTAAATGCTTCGCGGAACGAGTAAAGCTTTTTTAAAGATTTATGCTTCCCTCTCGAAAGTACTCTTATCCTAATAAAAGCTTCTTTTTTCGAGCACGTGCTTCCCGGCTGACGTTTAATCGCTGCGTTTTACTCATGAGGTAGACTCTTAATCTATCGGGTGACACTTTTTTCTCTGCTAATCTTTCTTGAGTTCCATCGGTTTTCAGAAAATCAGTCATCAATGAGAACGTCGCGAAAAAGCGTTCGATCGGTAAATCATAATTATTTTAGTATTTCGGTTTTCGGTTAATCCATTGCCTTTACGATGATTTGAATTATTTATTTTTTACCCTTATAAATTGGGCAGTTTCTTTGTAAATAGATGTGCAATTAGAGAAATTAAAGTATTGATCCAAGAAATTTTTTTTCCTGAATAAATTCTTTGATCTTCAAATTGGAGTCAATGAGAAACCACTACGGAAATATTTAGATTATCTTTATTTATAAATAGCAAATTTTTGTAAAAGAGTAAACTAATTTATCGGCCTAATATTTTCTTTATCCCACTAACTACGTTTTTCTTGGAGTTGGCATGCTTTTCTGTTTTTAATCTTTAAATATGGTCCTGTATTTTTTGAAATTTTGTTTTATTTGCAGAAAGAAAAATTAACTAAAAACCAAGCACTATAATGAAAAATAGAAAATTATTGGTCATTAAAAAATGAAACGTTGAAAATTGATTGATTTGTGATTTATAGATTGACTGTTGTCTTATCTGCATAAAAACTTTTAATTCTTCGATAAGACAGTTTCAATATAATTGAAAATCTTCGTTACGAAAATAAAAATGAGTTGTATCAGTTGAGAACGTTTATAAAATATGACCTAGAATTTAAGATGTTATATTTTAATTTTGAGTCACTATTTTCACCGTTTCTCAAAATGTGAAGTTAATAGAACAAATGTTTTATTCATTTAATTTGACAACTCAAAAACGCGTCTTCATCTAATTTACAATACAAGCTTTAAAATCAACACTTTGTTCGAAAAATCTCAGCAAGGTCAGACCGACGTTAAAAAGCAACAAATTGACGATTTTTCAAAAAAAAAAAAACGCTATAAATTTTTTTTTTTTTGTCAAGATAAGAACATTAAAAACTCCACTTCGAAAAAAATACAACAAAATAACTGTCTCTCTTTTTGTTTAATAAAATTAAAAACAGAATTCTACGAGAATAGATTTACAAAATTCGATTTTTGTTTTAAGGTATAAGTTGTTGGCCATGGATGCTGCTGGTACTAGCATCGACGAGTTTAGCGGAGGAAGTGGAGCCTCCGCTTTACTGCTGCTCGAACCGGGAGGACGTTACCATGAACGACAACTCGCACTGCATCGACAACACCTCGGTCACTCTCAACTGCACCGCGTTCAAGTTTCAACCGAGCAAAGAGCCCGACGAAACCATGACCATCGTCGTTATCAACAATCAGACTTGGCTTCAAACAACCGATGTTCAAAAAAACATAAGCTCTAGTGTACAACCTGGAAGGTCCGTTTCTACCAAACATTAATTTTATTTAGAGTTTGAAATACTTATGAATAAAATAAAAAACAAAAGTTTGTCTTATAATTTAATATTTAATGAAAATAAAATTCTAGGACTCTATACTTATTTTTAAAAGATTAAATAATTAAATAAAGATTAATAGAATGTCTAATTTATCTTAAAAAGTGATTTATCAGATTTCATTGTTTACAAAAGATCTCTGAACGTTAAACTTGCTAATCAGATAAAATTTTTTGCTCACCTCGCATGTAACTCGATAAAAAAGGTCGTAGAAGAATTATATATCTTGATTTAAATTTTGCAAGCAACATAACGTCACGTCAAAACTTATTTAAACTTCAAAAACAATGAATAGTAATATAGAAAAAAAAAAAACCAGAAAAAGTTTTTGCAAAAAGTTGGTATGAAGTACTTTCAACTCAAAATAGATTTTAATAATAAAAACAACTGGCGTTTGTTACTTTAACACTCACTAGTTTTCCCGAAGACAGAATACTTAGATGAAATTAATATTTTTTTAAATTATTAGCAAACTTAAAGAATTTTTCTTTCATACAATCAAACGAACAATTTCTCTTTTACTTTTTTATTGCGATAAATCTTATTGAAAAATTAACCAATTTGCCCAGATACTTTTGTAAAAAAAATAAAATTATTCAACAACCGAAGCAGCCTTACTGAAGTACTGCATGAAGGTTGAAAATTTTCAATTTTTGTTCGTATTTTATAAAAAGCCAAATACGTTTTTCTAAAAAGTAATTTCATTAGTATCCAAAAACGCATTAAGTGCATAAATTTCCTGACGCTTTCAAGTAAAAAATCGTTCAAATCAATTTCTAAGCAATCAATTATAATCAAATCAAATTAACCAACCATATAAATTAATTTTTAATCAATCAATTAATCTATACTTTTATTATGTATTAAGAAATTTTACTTTTTATGTTTGCAGATACTGCTTGGCAAAAATGAACAGCACCTTAGAAGTGATAGCATTGATTTGTTTTGAAGACGACCCGAAATATGATCAAAGTCAAAGCAACGTGGGTAAACATCCAAGGCTGTTCGGTACCGCCAACATAATATCAAGTGTATTTCTGGGACTTACTTTGTTAACTTACATTCTCCTGAGAGAGTTGAGGGAAGTTCAAGATAAGGCGATTATATGTTTGGTAGCTTCATTCATGGTAGCTTATCTAAACCTTGGACTTCAAGTACTTGGATTTACATTGTCCGGCAGGGAATGTATTATCGTAGGTAAGTGCAGTGTTAATTTAATTTTCACCATAAAAAATTTTATTATATTTTTTTATTTTTACAGCATATGCTCTATATTACACTTTCATGAGTGCATTTTTCTGGATGAACATCATTTCTTTAAATATCTGGAGGCATGTTTGGTAAGTGCAATTTTATAATTTCAATTAAAAAGTTAAAGTTTAACTGGAAGTTATCAGAACATAAATGACGCGTATCACATTAAAAGCAGCTATGTTTATTTTTGGTAAAACAAGTTTTTTATCTGATAAAAATAAAAATTAAACTTTTATAAAAAAAAAAGTTACAAATGTTTTTAAATCCCTTTTCAGACGTTTGGAAAGCAGCCAAGTCTTTTTTTAAGTTATTTGTTTTGAAAAATCAATTATATTCGGGAATATGATAGCAACTGTCATATTTTGAAAAAGTTTTTACTAAAATGATAAGTTTACAAATCTAAGTTTTTCTCAAAAGCAGACTTAGCTGATTTTGATAAAACGGTATTTTTCAATTGACATGATTGATGGGTTTCATCTATTTTTATTTTCATTGAAATCTCCATCTGTGATACCAATTTAAATTTAATAAGCTTATCACTTTTTACTTTTCATAATTCTTTTACTAAGTGATAACGATTAGATAAAAAAAAAAAAAAAAAAAAAATTGAAAGGAAAAATTAGAGTTAATGCTGTAAGCGCTAATGAAAAACGTATTTTTAAATTAATTATATTTAATTTACTCAGGTTTCCAAAATTAAAAATCCGATGTGATTTACTATGGATAATTTACTATACGATTGGCTGGGGAATGCCGCTGTGTTTATTGGTAGTTGCCGTAATGGCTGACCACACTGATCATATCAACTTAAAGCCTGAGTTTGGAAAAGACAATTGTTGGTTCTCGAGTAAGTAAAATAAATATTTAGTAATGAAGTTTTCAAAATCACGCTATCCAATCAATATTCTTGAAACCTTCTGAAATTTTGATATTTTTAGACGTTATATAAAATGGGCTAATTTTTTCAGGCAAAAAATCCTTATTTTACGTAAATATTTCCATCAAAAGTCCGAAATTGAAATTTTTTTATTTTTAAAAAGCTGTTTTGTAAATTATAAAAAAAAAAAATTGAAATTTACAAAAAATTTCAAGAATGTCCTCTAAAACTATGAATCCGTTTTACTTTAGTTAAAAATAATTCTTGGAAAAATTCTTTTAATAAATGTGTTCATAATTTTTAATTTAATTTAGTATTTTAAATTTAATTCATAAATTAAATTTAGAGGAACTATAATTGGAACTATAACTATAACTTGGAACTATAATTTATTCTTAAGGACATTTTTCAAATTAAACCTGAAAAATTTTAGAATCAAAGTTACACAAATAATTTTAACTTATAGATTCGGCTAAAGTGGAGCAGTGGATACTATTTAATGGCCCAATATTCGTGTTGATTTGTTTGAATCTTTTATATCTGGGTATGACTAGCTACAGACTATGGCACCAATGCAATAAGCTAGACTGTTGCAAAGCAAAGATATTGAGAATAAAATGTCAGATGTTTTTAAAACTCGCAATACTCATGGGATGCAGCTGGATATTGGAAGTGTTGTCTTTTAACTCAGACGATTCTTCTAATATTGTATGGTGAGTTAGAAAAAATGCGATGCTTTATTTAGGAATAAACGATTAACGTTTCAAGATTTTTGTTTTAATTATTTTGATTCTAATGAAGACATTTTATAGCTTCAGATTTGTAAAAATCTTTTCTTTTTTTTTGTAGCATATCTAACAAATATTGATTAAAACAATTAATTCTAATAAAATTATTAGGTCCTAATAAATAGAATCACTTAATTTTTAAAAATAATAGCCAAGCAAAATAATTCAAGTAAAACTATTGTTTGCAAGCACACACATGACTCACAAATAATCCTAGGAGGTAAAAAAATCAGTTTTCATCTTTTATTTCAAAAGTAAATTAAATCTATCCAACTTTTTTTCTAAAAAAAGTAAAAAATTTGTTGTTGTTTGAAAAACTTAAGACTAAAAAAATGTTCTAAAAATTTGAAATTATCTCTACGATTTTTTATTTTTACAGGCTCATCGGCGACCTTATCAACGTATTTCAGGGAGTATTTATATTCTTAATCCTGGTGGTGTGCCGAAGCAAAGTTCGTATGCTCCTGGCTCAGAAGCGCCCGTGTGGAATCGCTTTCCCGAAGTCTTGGGCAGCCTCCACTGACCACGAGGATTGCGAGGTCGTTGGTCCGGACGAGCTCGAGCTCTCAGACGAGGAGCCTGGACACTGAAGTACTTAGACTTTTGCATTTACCGTGTACCCGAAAACAAGTATTTTTTTTCCTAAAGAGAATTGACGCGTGCCATTTCGATTGGTAGTTACTATAGATATATTTTTTTTACTTTGACTTTATCAACCCTCGACGATCAATGAATTGAAAGATAATTTGTAATTCTTTTTTATTATTATAGACTTATATAACGTAGTAGATAAGATAATGATTAATAAGACTCGAATCGTGTAAGTTTCGCGAATCTCGCTCACCCAAATTCATTTTGATTTTTACTTTTATTTATTTTAAATCAACGGCAATGGACCCCTTTTAACACAAAGATTTATTCGCAGTATTTGTGTCGCAAAATATTTTACAATGATTATAAAATTTTTATTCAAAAAATATCACTGAGTTGAAACGATTGATTAAAATAACACAAAACCAAAATTTAATTAATTAGTCTAAAAATATTACAAAATTATCCAATTAAAAGTAAAAATAATTACTTAAAAAATTTTACTCTTTTCGCATGATATATGACATTTTATTTTAAATACATATACCTGTAGAAATGTATGAAAGCATGACGAATGATTTTAATGCAAGAATGACTGTGTTTTATTTAATGTATGTACCTATTTGATGTATAATAAAATTTATTAAAATAAAAAACAAAATTAGAAATTCATTTATCCGTCGTTTTCATGCCACTTATTACTCAGCATTCAACCGTTTTCGCAAAACTCTTGTTATGCAACACACGCAGTGATAAATCAAAATTTTTGTCTACTTTCGCGAAAAACTTGTGTAATTATTAAGTATTGGCCATGAAAAAATACTTAATTTAAAAGAATCAAACTGAAAAATTAACCCAAGTAGCCAACAGAGCTAAAAATAATTCCAAGAGAGTCAGAGAGTCCAAAGAAAATTGTTACAACTTGAAACGAGTACAATACAATTTCCTCGGAGCGTTTAATCAAGACTCAAGTGGTCAATTCCCCAGTGGGCGCGCACTTCTCCAGTCTATTATTATTGGCTTGCTTCTTTTTTTTTTTTTTTTTTTTTTTTTTTTTTTTTTTTTTTTCTTTTTTAATGTCGCACATCTCGTTTTACGCTCGCGTCGTCAAAATATATGCGCGAATAGCGCGGCGACAAAAAATGTATGCAGAAGGCCGCGAAATGAAAACCGGTGGCGCGCGGGACAGGTATAGGTATGCGACCAACCAGTCCCCTTTTACGCTTAAATTGTTTAAACAATGAAATCGTTTGTGATCTCTAAATTTTATTTTCAAGTCTGCCGTCGTTGTAAATCAACCACTTGTTTACTGTGAATTATTTAAATAATTTAATTTTCAAGGTTTTGTGTTTGTGTTGAAAGTGCATAATAAATAAAATTATGATTATTTATAAAACGTATTGATGATTTTCTTGTTATACTGTTTACAAGTCATAACAATATTTAATACTTTGTAAATTTTTTCAAGAAAAATACTTTTTATAAAGTTTTCTAAGTAAGTTATTTAAACAATTCAGATCCATAATTATAAACTAAAATTTTGGTCTAATGAGTAATACTATTAATTGTTTATTTATTTTCACGTACAAAAATTTTACACGTGAAACTAGCTTGAAGAAAAATTTCAAAACTATTCATTCTCTCCGAACGTCCAAAACTCAAAGTTTTCCAGCACCGAAAAAATCCACTTTCGAAATTCGGATACAAAAATGCGTGAATAGAAAGAGAGAGCGAGCGCAGCCTGCAAAGCCTGTTTTTTTTCAAACGGTTGATGATCCTGAACGATCGCGAGCGTAAAAGGGATCGTGAAGCAAAAGTGGAGGGGATGCGGACGAACAAGTAAGTAGGTAGGAAACTGTAGGAAACACGCTTCTGCAGCAGGCTGCCAGCAGGAGCAACGCCGCCGCGCGTCGTCCTCGTCACCATAAAACACATGCTTAGTGAATAAACCTGTGCGCGTGAAGAATCAAACAAAAACAAACTCGTGAGTTTTCCGCAAAGACCCGCTTAAAATAAAAGGACCAAAACAAAAGTAGCAGTAGCCGAGTACACGTAAGCCGATCCTGCAACCAGTAAAAAACGGTAGCATAAGTAACCCGAGAAAGGAGAAAACACGCAAGTAAAAGAGAGGGAACAAGGAAGGGGAGTTAATGAATCACACTGCAGCAGCGTCCTCGTCGAGGGGGATTATTATTGGTAAAAAAAAGATGAATTTTCGAGCCTAAAAAGTGCGAAGGCGCAAATGCCAAACGATGAAGACGAGGATGAGGCCGATCTTGTTGCTCCTTCTGCTCGGTCTGGCCCTGACCGAGGCCAGAGACAACTACGATGAGATAAACAACAGCCAAGACAAGGGTATCGTCATAGCCAAATGCTGCGGAGAACACGAGATCAGGCTCGACAAGGCCTGCGTACCCCTGCGTATGACCAACGAGACCGACACCTGGACGCCAGAATTCGAAGAGGAAGACACCTACGAGGGTGCCAAGCCGGTCAAGGCTCCCAAATACGTGCTGCAGACTGGGTTTCCTCGGTGCAAGAGCAACGAAAACGCGTGGGATGTGTACGACTACCCCAACGCACTTGACAAACTGGTGATGATGCTGTCCGGTAAGCTCAGGCACTATGTACCCGACCAGGTTGACAAGAGAGAGAAAACCAAAGAACTGTACGAGGCCGAGCTGGCTGAGCTGGAAGAGGTCCAAGCCAAAGCCATGTACCTGGACTACGCTTTGGGACAGTACTGCGCTGACAAGGCAGTGCTCACAGGGGAGAAGATGGTTGTCAAATATGCCAAAATATGTGTACCTCATCCTGTCAAGTGGGCCAGTCCAGATAACTTGATGAAGAAAGCTATCGACCCTGCCTTTCATGTAATTGCTGCGGTCAGTTACTTAGTGGTAGCTATTGTTTACTTTGTCCTGGCTCAACTTAGAGATCTTACTGGTAACATGGTGACCAGTATGATGATGTGCCTTATTGTTAATCAGTGCGCTTCTTTTATAACTCTGTTTAAGGAATTTACAAATCACATCAACTTTTTTGTGATAGGTGAGATTTTTAAATTTACAAAATTTTATTTATTTTTATTTTTTTTCATTAGTGTTATTAATGAAAAATTTATTATTCTTTTCAGACACAATCATGTACAGTGCACTATTGGCTGCCTTTTTCTGGTTGAACGCTTTGGGATATTATGTCTGGAATACTTTTAGATCAAGAAATGTTTTTCTCAGAAGCACAGATGCAAAAAAATACTGCTGCTACTCAACTTTTGTATGGGGTTGCACTATTACAATAGTGGCAACTGCAATCTTTGCGCATGTTACTTTAGAGACAAATAAACCTATAATCGGCGGAGATGAATTTGCTCCACAAGAAACATTAGGTTGGCTAGGATTATCAGTTTTATTCACGACAATGGGATTCACCATCATCATTGACTTATCCTTTGTACTGACTACAAAGAATAAAATCAAAAGGATGCGTACTTATGGTCGAATACATCATAAAATGAAGTACAGCTTTAGAATGTATATTTTTATATATGCTATAATGAGCACAGGCTGGCTGTTTCTTTTACTCTCATTATTACAATATGATGGCTTAATATACACTAGAATAATCACTAATGTACTTCAAGCGCTTTTTATTCTGTATATATGTGTATTTGGTCGAAAAAGAGTCACATTTTTACTTGGAAAAACTTGCAATTGCTGTGTATCAAGTGAAACTACAGATGATTTGGATTGGGGAGAAGAAATGACTGCAATTAATGCAGGATATTGATTATAACACATGACAAGGGTATTTGAAGGAATTCACCTCAAAGAAATTTAATCTAGAAAAATGTTAACTAAGTACAATTTTTACTTTAATTTTTAATTTTAGAATAATTTTAATTGTATAGTAATTAACTTTTAAGAATCAAGTCAACTCTAAAAATGTTAAATTTTAACATAAATTACTCAATTTAGTCAAAAATTAAATAATAATAGTGAGGTATTTTTAAGTTGATAACTCAAGAAGAATATATGCAAACTGTTACATAAAATTGTTGCATTTTAAAATTTTAATTTTTTTATAAGAAGTTGCTTTTTGCAACTTAATTTCTAGATTAAACTTAATCAAAAACATAAAAAGAACTTAGTATTAAATTTAATACAAATTTACTCTACCTCTGATTTAGCCAATTAATCAAATACTCTATAAAGTTTAAAAATTTTATGAAATATTTTTAAGAAAAGATTTTTATAGTACTATTTATCAAAAAAATTTCTAAACAGACATTCCAGTGGCTTAAAGACAAATTTTTAGCAAAGAATCAAATTTTTAAAAATTTTTTATACTTCTGCCTTAGTATTGTTTTAAAATAATGGCCTTTCACAACTTATACAAATTTTTTAAATGTTGCAGTTTTTTATAATTTTTAACTATTAATAAGTTTAAGATTTAGCTTTTATATGTAAATTTTGTACTGATCTTTTGAGAAATAAAATTTTTTTAAACTAACCTGTCCAAATAATCCACCTTCGGGCCTTTTCAATAAGTTTGACAGCTGACACCTCACTACTAAATGACAGTCATCCATAACTGTATTGAAATATCTTCTTGTAGGAAGAAGAGCTTCTAAGTCAATAATCAGTTCCAAAAATCTTTCACAGTAATGAATTTTATCTGAATGTACATGACCTGAAAGAATTTTTTATTTTAGTTGTAAATTTCAAACAAAAATCTTAAACTGTTATTACAAGTAAAAATTAGTTTTTATTATTATTACCTTCTTCTGGGATGGATTCAAGAACAGATATAAATTTAATCATTAATTTGTGAACAAATTTTCTCTCCCATTCTAACTGCTCTTTTTCTTCAGGTTTGTCCTTTTTTATCCTTTTTTCATAAGCCTTCTTCCACTTTGGATATCTTTTAAACTCCAATTCCCTTCTGCCTTGTTGCAGACTAGCCCACATCGCTAATGAAATAAGTTTCCTAACTTGACTTCTGACAAGCACAACTTCCAAAGCATTGAAACAATGGTTTAAAAAAACTATTAATGCTGTCTGCTCTTTAAAGTCATAGTCCTGCATACTTTCTTCTAAAACAGCTTTCATAACATTTTGAAAAAATCCTGGAAATTCATCAGGACTTTTTTCAAATGCTTCCCAAACTTGCACTCTCTCACGGAACTTTTCATTAACCATTACAACAATCGACAGAGTATGTGGACGTGATGCTGTAGCAGCTTTGTAATTAGGCCATAGATATTTTTCAAGGTACTGACTAAATTCGAGCATCATGATACGTCGAATGGAAAATTTTGAGACACATATTTCCTCAATGTAAATGTCATCAACTATTTGAGCATTAAATGGCTGATGGTGTTCAAAAGTACTAGGTGCCCAGTACTTATTTGCTAGCTGAAAATTAAGAAGTAAAAATGTATTTTTTTTTTTATTTTACTTGTCAATAGGTAAACCAATGATTTAAGAAACTAGTAGGCTGATATACTTTTCAATAACAATAAAAAGTCTAATAAACTTTTATCATTCTAATTATTATTTTATGTACAAAATACCTGCAGTTTTTTTTTTAATTTTAAAACTTTAAAAGGATTAAGGTTTATTTTTGAACTTTCAGACTTTGTTGACATGTTTTTTTTAAGTTTAGTAAATACATACCTGAGTTATTTTGTCAGCATTTATTTGTTCAACAGTTGGAGCAGGATTGTTAATTTTTAATGGCGGTACCGTTTGAGTCTCCATTTTTTATTGTTTATTGTACATGAATAATTCTTTTGATATTTACAAAACTAACCTACAAACTAACCTTAATATCACACATATAAATTTTATAGTAATTTTAACAAAACTTAGACATTGTAGAAACACAATATGTTTATATTTTAATATTCCCTAATAATAATTGTATTTATTTTAGGCTATAAATTCTTTAAAAAAACTTTATTTTTCGGAACAAGTTTACAATCAACAATGCAACCGGCACACACTGCGCGGTCAGAGCATCTTCTGCTTCATTCTATTTTTCCAGCTTGCAGGGACGGACAAAATTTTGTTCGGTTCTGCGGCAACTTTTTTAGTTTGAAGTTTAAATATTTTTAAAATTGTATGTTCATTTATCAAAGAACTTATTTAACTCTTTTAAATTTTATTTTTATATAAATTAACAGGAGTTAGTTTTTATTATGCTATCTTGTAAACATTGCTTCGCTGCGTCAGCCGTCGACTCCGGCCCCCGGGCCGCCAGGTGCGTGACAAATTTTTAGCTCTTTCTCATTTTATGAGATGAGCTGCAGTGGTGGAGTCTGCGCTAAAAATGGCAGATTACGGTGTTTAAAGAGCAGTGTCCTGGATTTCCCAGGATTTCCCGTACATTAAAGAATTGAAAATAACTTTGAAATTATGGATTTAAAAAAATTTAGTTGTATTTAAATGAGGAACAAGTAAGTATTCACGTTATTATTTTTACACGTTCATCACCTCAAATTCAGTAGCGAGCACTTTGTTTTTATTATGATTTTTACCTGCATTGTCTGTAATATAGCGAGTTTGCGCGGAAAAATTAAGAACATTGCGGCTTTCTGACATTAAATAATTATGATAGATTGTTCAAGCTGAAAAATTTAATTGAATCTTGAAAAATTAAAATAAAATCATAAAATGGTAAAAAAGTTTTAATCAGGCTATAAATTGTTGAGTGAGCGCACGTTAATTGAAATCCCCGGAAATTCGCTTGTCGTATGTATTGGTGTGTCCAACAAAATCAATAACAATGATGATTTAATTGTTTGTGTCCTTTTTCATCACCAAAAATTGATATTGATTTCTAAGGACAATAGCTGTAGATGCAGTAGAATGGTGTTACCAGTATTTTTTTCATTGACAGGTAAATTAAATTAAAATCATTTAATCATGGATATATCAAAAAGAGCTAGAGTGGAATTTGATGATGTTCCATTAGATTTGAGCATAAAGAAAAATTCATCAAATGAAAACAAAGAAGAGACAGAATTAATTCATACAAAAAAGCTTAGTGACTGTGACATTTTTGCTGTCCCTAGAGTTCCACCACAAAATATTAGTATTTCTGATAAAATTTTAGCATCAGAGTGTGCATTATCACAAAAATTAAGATATATTAGTTTTAATTTTCCAGTAGAATATGTATACAATCCCATTGAGTATGCATTTCAAGTTCATGCTATGTATGTAACTAAATATTGCCGATCAACAAAAAAAATTCTCTTTCTTGGCATGAACCCTGGACCATGGGGTATGTCACAAACAGGTGTGCCATTTGGTGAAGTAAATACTGTTAGAGACTGGTTGAAAATAACAGGTAATATTGGTAAACCAATTAGGGAACAAGCAGACAGACGTATTACAGGGTTTAAATGTACTCGTAGTGAAATTAGTGGACGTAGGTTTTGGAATCTTTTTAGAGAATTGTGCAGTGATGATCCTGAAAAATTTTTTAAACACTCATTTTTACATAATTATTGTCCGATTGCTTTGATGGATGCTGGAGGTCGAAACATCACTCCTGCTGAATTAAAGGCAATAACATTCAAAAATTATATTCTCTTTGAAAATATTAAAATTAAATTCATGTCTTGTTTTTTCAGGGTCCAGAACAATATACTTTGTATGCAGCTTGTGATGAAACATTAGTGACGGTACTAAAATTACTAAAAATTGAAATTGTTTGTGGAGTTGGAAGGTTTGCAGAAAAAAGGGCACAAACTGTTGTTAAGACTACAGGTCTTCCCATAAAGGTATTCTTAAACCACTACTTTTTTTTGGAAAAATTTTTTATTATGATGTGTACATATAATGAATTTATAAATTTTTTTTTTTCATTTTTACAGGTTTTGTGTATACCTCATCCAAGCCCTAGATCGGTAGGCAATGAAAATTGGACTGAAAAAGCCAAACTTAAACTCAGAGAATACAATTTAATGCAATATTTTTGTAATTAAGGAATTGTTTTTTATTTACAAGGTGCAATACAGATATTTTATTTTCAATCTTTTAAAATTACTATAGTTTTTATAGAAATTTTGATATTGATTTAAAAATCCTATGTAATAGGATTAATAATTTTAATTTATTTTAATATCATCCAAAGTACTTTCTAAGATTTGTTAAATTAATTTTTTATCTTACATAATTTATTTTATACATTAAATTTTTAAAATGAGTACAGTAGAGTGGATGGATAAAGCTTTAGAAAAAGCTGAAGAATGTTTAAAGAGAGGTGAAGTTCCCGTCGGTTGTTTGTTTATTTATGAAAATGAAATAATCGCAACTGGCGGCAATACTGTCAATCAAACTCGTAACGCCACTCGTCACGCCGAACTTAATTGTATCGATGATGTTTTAGAGTTCTGCCAAAAAAAGAATTACGATTACATAGAAGTTTTCAAAAAAATTGACGTCGTAGTAACCGTAGAGCCATGCATAATGTGCGCTGCAGCCCTTTATCAGCTGCAAATTCGTAGTATAACTTATGGCTGTGCCAATGATCGATTTGGTGGATGTAAAAGCGTGTATGACGTATCTCAAGTTTACGAGTCTAAAATCAATGTTTTGGGCAATGTCAAAGGGGAGGAGTCAATGAAGTTACTCAAAGATTTTTATAAGGGTACGAATCCTAATGCACCAGAAGCTAAGAAAGGGCGTAAGAAAAAAGAGAATGACAAATGATCCTGCCGCTTTGAAAAATTTTTTTTGAAAAAAATTAAATGAGCAAATAAATTTTGCGGTTGTGAATAATTATACTAAAATAAGAAACTTATGCTTAGCCTAAGTTGTAAATAATCAACGAAAAAGTTTACAATAACTTGTAATTTTTTTTTTTTTTTTTTCTTATGAAATGAATTTTATATTCCAATTTTCAATTTTCTTAGTTGCTGTTACTTCTAAGAATTTGGATACTAATTTATTTAAGAGTGGATTTAAAAAAAATAGTATGATCTGTTTTTTAATTTTATATCAATAAAAATTTTATAATTCGTTAATGTATGTACATTTTGTAAATTATCTATATTTATAAGGTGTAACAACTCTTAATAAATACTTAAATGGCATTTCACAATCTTTCATTGAAAACCCTTACAAGTTTTTTTTTTTTTGTATTAAAAACAATTTCAATAACTAAATGAATTTAAATTTTATTTTTTGAAAACGTTTTAATTTTTAATTTTCGGAAAATTATCACACTTTCTGAACAACTTTTTATTATTTATGGCACTAGTCGATTTATTTATCATCACACCATGTTGGATCAAGCTCGCACTTTCCTTGGTACCACCGAATCAACAGCTGGTTTCTCAAAGAATAATCTTTCAAAATCATGTCTTTTGTCTACAAAAAAATGAATATAGTATAAGAATTTACAACAAAAAACAACAAAGCAAAGAAAAAAATTAACTTACAATCTTTGGTGGAAAAACTCTGTAGTAGTCCATTTTATTGTGATGCTCCCAGTAACTCTGAGCCAATATTTCTTTGATTTCTTCGGTATAGCACGGTTTGCACAACTGACACTCAACTCTGAAGCAGTCGTCGCACTTTTCGCATACTTGCGGCAGAACAACCAAGTTTTTGTCAGCTGTCATCATGTTTTGTTCCTCGATGCCTCTGAAAGGTACAAGCTAAAGTAAAATCAAAATTTTCAAGCTAGTTCATTAATAAATCAACATTTTTTACCTAGGTTTCAGAGAATCCTTTCTCACTCGCTGAGCGACCCCGATCAGAGAAAACAGGTTGTACAACACTTGCTCGTACAGCAATTGATTTGGCGGAAAGTGCGCGGAGGACAAGTTCGGCGACATGTTGGCCTCCATCATGAAGACATTAAGATCCTCATCGAGCATGAAGTCGAACCTGACTAGCTCGAAGAAATTCCTGGTGCCCTTGAACCTCTTGAGAACCTCGCGGATCTGGGACTCCTTCTGAAGAACTACGTCGCGAATGGCATCGAAACAGTCGTCCCACATTTTCTGGGGATCCTTGCCCTTTGACCGCACGTAGGAATCGAAGGACTCCTTCATCGAGAATCCCAGTCTGGTGTAGTAATTTCTCAAGGATGGGACGTTCCAGATCGGCAGGTAGTCATCGCCCACAACGTACTTATCCACCAGCTCGGGATCGAAGGGGTAGTACTTTACCGGGCAGAAACGAAACAGGACGTCGCCCTTGTAAGCGTAGACCCTCAGTGGGTCGATGGAAGTTATTACAGTGTATATTCCTATGTCAAACTTGTACCCGTCTACCAGGAAGGGCTTTTCGATGAACTCCTGGACGAACGATCCGCCGGCAGTCAGGTTCAAGTCCTGGACTCGTTCGATCTTGATGCCCCTGTGGGCGTTTGACTTCTGCACGAAGGTCTTGTCCGGATGTCTCTCGGTGTACCTCATCAAAGCTTCCCGGTCATCGGGAATCTTAAAGGACCGAGGAATATAGTCGCCCTCCGACGTCGACAGGTCAACTTTGTTCGTGATGTAGCCGCATCCCGGAAAGTGGTTGACTTTTTGGTGAGGCTTCAAGTTACTCATGGAAGAGTATAGGTTCCTGAAGGGATAGTCGTGAGCCCACAACAGGTCCCAGTCGGACTCGTTGGTGCCCCGGGTAAAGCCAATCCTGTCAAGGACCGCGAATACGTGCTTCAGGTACCCCTTCCCGGAGTCTCGGGCGTAGATCCAGTAGGTCGGCCGCTTCTCCTTAACCGGCACCTCCTTTATCTGTATCAGGTGCGTTTGATAGTGCAGGAACAGAAAGAACAATGTGTACAGCAACGCCGGTGCGACGATCGCCGAGAAAAATATCTTCGCCAGGACTTTGACCTTCGTGTTGAGCAGCTTGTCCCTAATTTTCTGCTCATCGTTCTGAAACATGGATTCATTCAAAACTTGTTATATAAGAGGATGATACTGTCATACCTTTTTTCCCTGGGTTTTGTTTTTATCTTCCTTCATGATGCTTTTCGGTATTTATTACGTTTTTTTTTTTTTTTTTATTAAACTTCACCTCATGGCGCTTCTTCCTTTACTGTGCCGCATCTCCGCCCCGCGTGTGCATTAGCCGGACGGAGTTGGAAAAAAAGTACCGTATGCTCGGACTCCCCACCTGTGCGTTGAATAAGTCACGAACCTGTTCCCCACCACAACACAAAATTCCCTTTCTCTAAGCCCAGATGTTTTTTCTTTTTACCGCGCTTAGGATTTCTCAATCTTTGGAATTGGTGTCTCATCATCAGCTACAGATTGCATCTACACGGCTTTATATAGTATGAAAAAAGTTTAGTTTTTTTTTTTTTTTTTTCTATCAGGTGTTTAGAAGACAAAAATACTATAGTAAAAAGAACATTTATTAAATTGTCCAGTCCAAGTGAGTTGGTTTGAAATTAATGAGGTTTGAAATTCCTGTCGCTGCTTATTTTACTAACATTATTACAGCTGTTTCGAATTTTCACCCGTCTTTATCTTTGAAATTTGCAAAATCTTTTAGTTTGAAAAAATAAATAGACAATAAAGTAAACATTTAAAAATTGTTGTAATGAAAAATCTCAATTTTTTAAAAAATATATATTTTATGTACGTGAAAAAATAATTGTTTAAAATTAAATAAATTTAAAAAAGTTAAGTTTGAATTTTTTTCGTTATGGAAAATTTTCGTTCAAGCTTCGGGAGACATGAACTTATTAGTGACCATCTGCGAGTCGAACTGCTCACGCCCAACAATTATTACGGTTTTTAGATCGCAATATCCGTTTACATCATTTCACAAATTGTTACGATGCAAAACTCAGAACATAAATTTGACAAGTGTTTTGAACTGAAAAAAATTAAAAAATGTGAAATATAATTTTTTGTAATATAATAGTTTCAGTTAACAAAATTACCATCAAACTTGTATGTATCTATTATTCTACAAAATATTGGTAAATTATGTTTATAATAATAACGGCTTCGTAGTATTTATTATTACAGCTAAAAAATACATGATGTAGTGAATAATTTTAAATAAAACAAATGATTTTACAATTTCATTTTGTGAGTTACTAAAAATACCATAAAAAAGATTAACTGATTTAAATGTTTTTCTTAAAATGAGTACTTTCTTTGCAATTTAAATTCTTATATTTTTTAGTCAAAATTTTTTTCCGCAAGTTTATTTTTTTTTATTTTCTTCATTTTTCTATTTGATTTTACTAAAAAATAAAATTTTTTGAAACAATGATAATTTGAAGTACAAAAAATGATCCCGTACAGAAAATTAATCAGTAAAAATTGAATTGACTAAAATTTGGGAAAAATTTTAGGATATATGTATGTAATTTATTACTTATTTTTTCAAACAAATCCAAGTATGTATTCATTTAGTAAATTTTTTTTCTTGAAAAATCAAAACAGATGGCCAAATGAATCTTTATAGTTTAAATTCCAAACTTAGTATATAGTTATTGGGGTATATCCTTGGAAAATTAAATTTTATTTTGAGCCAGATGTAGAGGAAATTTAAAAATTGTTGTAGTCATTAATAAATTTACAAAATTCATTAGCAAAAACGCATTCAATTTTCGTAATTTACAAATTTTAAAAAACAATATTTGTCTACGAAAAAACCTCATTCAAATACAAAAGCTTTTCAATGTTATAAAAGATTTACAAAGTTCAATCAAAGTTTGGCCAAAGACTTAAGCATTTGATAACTGATTAATCAAGTGTAAAAAATACACGCAAAAAGCCATTAATTTAAACAAAGTATTAAATTCCACTTGTAAAATAAAAAAAAAAATTTAATTGAAAAGATAAAAAATAAGAAGTAAGAATCAAAATCAAAATTGAACTTAATAGATATAAAAAGAAAAAGAGTTGCCAACAAGTTTTGGTGATACAAAAGCTACAATCAATCATATCAAGTTGTATTTTCAATCAATTCAAATTTAAAAAACGAGTTTGATTTTTTACCATCTATTTTTTAATACCATTGAATTAAAATAATCTATGAATAACTTTAATAATTATTAGCGTCTAAAAACTTTCATAATTTTATAAGGACCATATGGTCTGAATGTTTCATTAAATAAAAATAAAACATGATTATAGCATCGGGCAGTTTAGCACTGTGTTAGTTCAAAATAACCTTCGATCGAATGAAATGTTAGCTTCCGCGGTTCTTCTTCTTGATTGGTTCACGTGCACAGATTGGACTGCGTCAGTTGTGGAGTTGTGGTTAGGGGAATTCCACAGTGTCTCACAGTGTCTTTTAGAACTTCGAGCAGTACTGTGGCGACCCGTGGAAACCCGCCACAACAAGCACAGCGGCAACCGCGCAAGCAGAACCTGGCACCGCGCGCTGTGTACTGTGCGGCGCTCATGGACAGCGCACACACCAACACCGATGCAGCAAGGCGGCCCTTTTGGGCCTGAGCGTCCCTGTTCGCAGGGGGCCCCCCTAGTCAGTCTTGCACCGCCACGCACGCCGTGCAGAGCCCAAGCCACGCTCAACCGAGTAGCTTGGTCAAAATAATCTTTATATTCACTTAAACTAAATACATTCTTAACTTGTAATCAGTCAACATTAATTTTCATTTTATCATTAAACTACAGTTAACCTAACAAGTGCTTTTATTATTTATCAATCCCTTTTCTCACTCACTGATATAGAACACGCCTAAGTCAAATTCAACCGCCCGTCAAGCTGGTAACTTGACGTGCCTGAACCCTAAAATACTACATTGGTGACCCCGAGTTTTGAAACATTTTGTGAGTGAAAAAAGCGTGATTTTAAAAAACAATAAACTTTGTGAAAATTCGAAAGTGAAAGTGACGCCGCGTCAGTTGCCGCCATTACGGCGTCGGTTTTCTGGAATTTTCCACGCCATTAGAGCGTCTCTCTCCCTCCCCCACAAGACGCTACCGCCCCCACTTCAGTTTCCCGCCACTGCACCGACGCGCTCAAAGTGGCTTGGCTACGCTTACTGAAGTACGCGCGTGAACATTTAACAAACAGTGCAAAATTTTAACTGTGCTGTACATTTTTTAAAAATAACTTTGGGTTTTGGTTGCATAAATGTGGCACATGATGTGTCATGTACCATACACCCCGACAAACACGTGCTGCTGCTAAGCGCCAAGTGGAAGAGGAACACCGTGACACCAGCGAGCTGCAGGGAGAACAACCAGCCGGTACGCCTCCACCTGCTCCAGAGGAAGAGCGGTTGAATTTGACTTAGGCGTGTTCTATATCAGTGAGTGAGAAAAGGGATTGATAAATAATAAAAGCACTTGTATGGTTAACTGTATTTTAATTATAAATAAAAATCACTATTGACAATGTTAAGAAAGAATTTAGTTTAAATGAATATAATAATTATGTTGACAAAGCTACTCGGTTGAGTGTGGCTTGAGATGTGCACGGTGTGGTTGACGGTGCAAGACTGACTAGGGGGGCCCCCTGCGAACAGGGACGCTCAGGCCCAAAAGGGCCGCCTTGCTGCATCGGTGTTGGTGTGTGCGCTGTCCATGAGCGCCGCACAGTACACAGCGCGCGGTGCCAGGTTCTGCTTGCGCGGTTGCCGCTGTGCTTGTTGTGGCGGGTTTCCACGGGTCGCCACAGCTACCCCCTCTCCAGAGAGCTTCGCAGGACGAAGGAGCGAAGGGAGCGAAAAATGAACTTTCCGTGGTGGCTTTTGCTGTTGCTGAGGAGCTTGTTGTTGTTGCTGTTGCTGCTGAGGAACTGAAAAGAGTTGTTGAAGTTCGTGGCCAAGGTTCCACTGGAAAGGTTCTTGCTGAGATGACGAAGGAGTAGATGTTTGTTGTGGCTCAGACTCCGCGCTTGGTTGTTGTTGTCGATGAGGGGTAGTTTGATGCTGTGTCTTAGATTGTTTTGTTTGTTTTTGTTGAGGAGCAGCTTGTTGCCGTGGCTCAGACTCGTTGTTGCCCTGGGTTGAGGTTGAGGGCTGAGGTTCAGGATTTTGGCTGTGCTCCACCTGTGGTAACCTGACATGATCCAGACGTTCCAGGTATGCAGGCTTAAGTTGGTCAGTGGAGACAGTTTTTTCTGCACCATCCTGGTCGATGACGTAGCGTTTTTCGTCTAACCTCCGAATGACCTTATGTGGTCCTGTGTACGGAGGTGTCAGCATGGGCTTGACTCCGTCGACACGACGAAAAACGTGTGTGCTGGTGGCCAAGTCCTTGAAGACGAACTGCTTGTCCGGCTTTATGTGATGTGCCGAGGGTACAGGCTGCAAGGCTTGGAAATGTGCACGGATTTTCTGCAAGAAAGTGACTGGGTTTACTGGTAAGTCACGAGTGATAAAAAACTCACCAGGAATGCGGATGGTTGCTCCATATAGCATTTCAGCTGGTGACGCGCCGAGGTCCGGCTTGTAAGATGTTCGTAGACCAAGCAGAACTGTCGGAAGGATCTGGGTCCACGGGAATTTGTCAGAGTGACACATGAGGGCGGCTTTCAGTGTCCTGTGCATCCGCTCACACATGCCATTTGATTGTGGGTGCCAAGAAGTCGTTCTGATTTTGTTGGAAAGTCCCACTAGACGGCCAAGGGACTTGAAAAGATCTGACTCGAACTGACTTCCTTGATCTGATGTTATGGTGATGGGGGTACCGTATTGACAGATCCAGTGTCGGTACAGCTCCCAGGCGACTGTTTCGGCCAGCATGTCCTTCATGGGTACTGCTTGTGGCCATCTGGTGAAGCGATCCACGATGGTGAGACAGTATTTGTAACCGTCGGCGGGTGGTTGCAGAATAATGTCGATGTGGATGTGGTTGAATCTCGTGCCAGGAACAAGGATGTGTTGTGGTGTTGTCCTGTTGTGCCGAGATATTTTTGATTTTTGGCATGGAACGCATTCGCGCGACCATCGGATGGCGTCTTTGCGAATACCAGGCCAGACGAATTTTTGTGTCAGCGCTCGAGCTGTCACTCGACCGCTGGGATGAGCTTGACCGTGGATGACGTCGAATGCAACCCTGCGCAAAGATGCGGGCAGGTAGGGTCGCACGACGCCAGTGGAGACGTCACAAATGACGGGGTTGTCCTCCAGGTCCAGTAGTTGCAGGTTCAGCGAAGTTTGTCCGATCACTTGCTCCAACTCGTTGTCCAGTTGCTGTGCTGCACGGATGGTGGCGGCGTCGAGTAAGGTGGGCATCGTGATTGCATTGATGCGGGAGAGAGTATCCGCTGGAACGTTGTCCTCACCTTTGATGTGTTCAAGCTTGGTGTTGAACTGCGATATGAAGTCGAGCTGGTGCAGGACTCTTGGTGACAAGTCTTCGCTGGGTCGTCTGTGGCTGTTTTGTACCAGTGGTTTGTGGTCGGTCCGGGTTCGGAACTCACGACCGTCAAGTATGTGTCTAAAGAACTTGATGGCAGCGAAAACTGCAAGTAGTTCTCTATCGTAAGGGCTGTACTTCTTCTCTGTGCTCGTGAGTTTGCGAGAGAAGAAACCCAACGGCTGGATGATGTTGCCTTCGTGTTGCTCAAGTGTTCCACCGATGGCGACGTCTGAAGCATCTGTTGTTAGCACCAGCTGTCCAGTTGGTGAAATATAAGCGAGTTTTGTGGCTGTGATGAGTGCTTGCTTGCACTGTTCAAAGGCTTCAAGTGTTTGCGGAGTGTGAATGATGCGTTTCATGTCACGTTTCTTGGTGGAGCCTTTGAGACAGTCATTGAGGACGGCTTGGTGCTGTGCTGCATGCGGCATGCTCGATCTGAAATAATTTATGGTGCCTAGGAAGGCGCGCATGGCATGACAAGTTTCAGGCAAGGGAAAATTTTTTATTATTTCAACCTTGGCGTCTGGGGCTGAGTAGCCAGTGCTAGTGATCTTATGACCTAGGAATATTACCTCTTCTTGACCGAAAGAGCACTTACTGGCGTTCATTGTCAGACCGTATTTTGCTAGTCTCTCGAAGATGATTCGCAGGTGTTCGAGGTGTTCTTCGTGCGTCTTTGACATTACCATAATGTCATCTATATACCAGACGACGAAGTCCAGGTCTTGAAAAATTAAGTCTGCGAAACGTTGAAAGGTCTGGGTGGCGTTTTTGAGACCTGGTGGCATTCTCAAGAAGACCCAGTTCCCGAAGGGCGTCGAGACGGCTGTCTTTGGTACGTCCTCTGGCGCCACAGGGATCTGGTAGAAGGCTTTCTCGAGATCGATGACGCTGAAAATTTTGTTACCGTGAACTTTAGTGGCAAGCAGGTCTTCGATCCGAGGAATGCTGTATTTGTCCGGTATGGTCTGGTTGTTGAGCCATCGGTAGTCTCCGGTTATGCGCCAAGAACCATTTTTTTTCTGCACCAGGTGGATGGGGCTGGCGTATGGACTGTTGCAGCGCCTGATGATGCCGTGGTGTTCAAGTAGCTTGAACTCTCGCTTCGCAGCTTCCAGTTTTTCGCCAGTCAGTCGCCGGGCTCGTTGAAAAACTGGTGGTCCCTTAGTTTCAATGTGGTGCATGGTGTCCGAGTTGAAAGCCATGTTGGGTGCTGCTCTGGGAAGAGAAAGGTGTTCGAATTCCCTGAGAAGGCTGTGGTACTGCTTGGGTGCGTCCGTAACGTAGGAAGCTGCAACCACTGAGAATCCGTGGAGGTTAGTTGGTTTTGTGAAGCTTCCAGACGAAACCGTGGTTTCTGGGTCCTGTAGTCGTTGTTGTTTCAGATCTATGACCAGACCGTAGTGGGTCAGTAGATCTGCGCCAATGATGGGTCTGTCAACGTCAGCAACGGTGAAGGCCCACCTGATCGGCCTTCGGATGCCCAGGTTAAGCTCCAGGTACTGCTGACCGTAGGTGTTGATGGTGGTCCCGTTTGCGGCGTGCAGCTTGAGACCAGCGGGCTGTGGAGTGTTTTTTAGAGCTGTAACAGGTAATATAGATAAAACTGAGCCGGAATCCACTAAGAAGGTGTTGTTTGAGTTCCGGTCCCAGATGAAGAGGCGGCTTTCTTGAGGTGTTTTAACTGGTTGCCTGTCGTCTACCGCCGAAACAGACGACAGTGGCCTTAGTTTTCCCTCTGCTGCAGAGGCTGGCCGTTATTGAAGTTGCAGGGCTGCAGGCATCTGTTGGCAGCCGAGCCAAATTTTGAATGGTAAAAGCATACTCCCGGTATGCCAGGTCCAGGGCTGTGAGGACGGCTGCGGCTGCGGCTGCGGCCACGTGGTGCACCACCGTTGTTGTTGAAGTTGTTGTTGTGGCGCTGCTGACCTGCAACCAGCGCGCGTACCTCAGCTAAAAGTTGAAGATTTGCAGCAAGCATTTGACCCATTGTATTGGCGATGGCGTTAAGCTGGCTGTTGTCCTGGTGACTTGCTGCAGCTACAGAAGAGCCTCGAGGAAGTTGTGGCTCAGGCTGGACGGCGAGAGTGAGTACTTGCTCAATATATAAATAAATATATTTTCTAGTCCTTTCAATAAACTAATCGATTTTGAGAACGTTTTATTATTGTAATTGTAATTTGTTTTATGTTTTTTTTTTTTTTTAAATGGGTTGAGCTCAGGGTTGAGTTGGGTGTTGAAGAGACATACTGACAGTTTTAAAATAACATTCTGTTATTTTAAAACTGAATTTACGGAATTTGTTTGAGGCAAAATTTTATGAATAATAAAATTTGTTCAATGTAAGAATTTAGTAAGTATATTTAGCACACGGCAGTGTGGTGATGAAAGTTCAGTCAGGTTCGAACTTGCAACAGCTGATGCAACTTACATTTAATGTAGGTACGTAACGATAAGCCGGACTGGACCGGAAACTGTTTAGATATTAAAAATCTCTTTTCAAGAAGTGTTTTTTATTTATTAGAATATTATTTTGAGTCTCAAAAAAATTTCTCTTTGAAATATTTAATAATTTGACTATAATGATGCATTATAATTAAGAGTCTGTCTGCACCACAGTTTTTTGCGTAATAGTATATTACTTAACTAGGCAGTATGAATGGGAAACGTCTCAGATCGCATGAAATTGTCATCCGAGGCGTAGCCGAGTGTGACAAACATGTGATCTGAGACCTTCCCATTCAGGTGCCTAGTTGAGTATGCTATTTTTCCGCACGACGGCGCCGGGAAGCGCTACTGACTGTAGCGGCAGCGGCAGGGAAGTAGCGCTTCCCGGCCGGAGTGCGGAAAACTAATTGTTTTCGCTATTTTAATGAAAACAATTTTTTTCTCGATTTTTCGATTATATTTTCAGTACCAAAATTACACATAGAGGGATTTATTTTCAATTTTATGAATCGTATACGAAAATAGAACGAAGTCTTTTGTTCTATTTTTTGAACCTCTCGTTACTTGTATTATGATACTTTGCATTGTCTATACCTATAGTAAAATTTAGTCTAAGGATAACTAAATTTTACTATAGGTATACGTCACCACGAGCCGATTGCATAGGCTACAGTGAAAATGACGTCATAGTTGAAAATACCTAATAGCGATGATAATTTTTTAAATATTCCTATTTCATACGATAAAAAAAAAGAATTAAAACTTTAATAACTTCTTTTTTTTTTTTTTTTCTCTATGTATTTTTAAATGTATTGAATATATCTTGCGTTGATTTTATAAAAATTTTGTCTGAAACAGGACAAAAATAAAAATTTCTAAAGTTTGAAAAATATTTTTATTTTCTGTTTGCATTAAAAAAAAAGTTTTTATTTTAAAGTATACTGCTAATTTTTCAATCTTTGATTATTTCATCTATAGGCTGAAATTTTAATTGACTATCCTTAAATCAATAGAAATATATACATTGTTTACAAAAAGTACATAAATTGAAAAAAGTAAAAAGTTTTCTTACACCTCGAACTCAACAGGTTTTATGCCGTAGATTAATTTTAAGTAGTTGACGATTATTTCGGAAAAATTTATAAAAAATTGATTGATTTTTTGAATTAAATTTATAGAAAACCGTCAGAAAAAGGTGGCTCAGCAAGGAGCAGGAACCTCAGATAACGTGGCCCAAACTCCGTATCAGCAACCCGGAACATCTTCTCAGCCTCAAACGGGACAACATACTGATCAACATCACCAGCCACAACAAGGTGCAGCTGCTTCGCATCAACCGCATCAACAATCTGGAAATGTAGTGTCGCAACAGTCCGTAAGCTCCCAAGCGCGTCAACCAAATCCTGATGTACCGCAGCAGCAGCAGCAGCAGCAGCAGGGTGGTGCTTGGCGTCAATCTCAGCAACAAGCTAAAAATTTAACACAGCAGCCTCAAAGATCTCAACCGCGTCAGCCAAATCCTTATGCACCACAGCAGCAACAGCAACAACACCCGGATGGTGGTAGGCGTCAACCTCAGCAAACTGCGGGAGGCTCCCAACCGCGGCAACAACAACAGAGAGGAGGTGCTTGGGGTCAACCACGTTTCCAGCCTGTACAACCTAACGTTTCGCAAGAACGAGCTAAGCCTCAACCAGCTCAGCAGCAACCCGCCGCGACTGAAAGTCCGCGATCACAGCCAGAGACCTCGCAACAAAAGCAACAATTTACTGAAAAAGTAAAAATCTTTAAATTTTTCTTCATATAAATCGTAAAAATGTAATTGTAAATAATAATACTCATAACATTTTTTTATTATAGATAGCAGCTGTTCAAGATCAGATTGCAAAGACAACACTCAAGGTAATAATAAAGAATTTTTTTATGCAATTGAATTCAAATGTGTATAAATGTATATATTAGTTATTTTCTATCCTTTTTTTTGTTATAAATAAGATATTTAAATAGAATTATGAATGAGATATTTCATAATTTTTTTATTTCTTTGAAATACATAGTTGCAGGTCAGCTGCATTTTTGCTACAACTTGCAAAAGTTAAATAATTTTTTAAATTATTCCAATTCATATGAAGAACATGTAATTTCATATGAATTTTGATTGTGTGTAAATTATGGTTTTTTGAAATTTTCAATTTATTTAATTCATTTTTATAGTAATTAAAATAAAGAGTAAACTTATGTAAAGCATTTGTTGTGTATTTAAAAATATTTCGTTCTTTTTAATAGTTTAAAAAAACTCTTTTTAGGATTCATCTTTTTCCGCCGGAACTGGTGAAGCATCAAAAACACCAAAAGATTCAGCTCCAATCGCGCTTTTAAAGATTCCTGAACGTAAAAAAGCAGGCACTTTGGGACGACCAATAATAGTTGAGACTAACATGCTGCCGATTAAATTCGGGAAAAAATTTCCGTCTAAAGTTATTCATTACGATGTTAAGATAGATCCTCAAGTTCCAAAATATTTATTGAGACCTGCATTTAATAAGGCAATAGGTGAATTGTTTCCGGGAAGAAATCCAGCTTTTGATGGAAAAAAAAATGCTTTTAGTGCAGGAGCCCTGTTTGACGAGGAAGAGGTAATCATTTAATTTTTAAATCACTTCTGATTATTAATAAATATTAAATTGAAAATTTTTTGTAGATAATTACAGAAGTAGAAGTTCCGAATGAAGATGAAAGAAAAAAAAAATTCAAAGTTGCCTTAAAAAAAGTTAAGGTTCTCGACCTATCATGGGTTAGAACAGAAAACCCTTTCATTGAAGAGAGAAATCAAACGTGTATTCAAGCCTTGGATATAATTTTGCGTAACGCATCAGCTGCCAATTCAAGAGCAGTTAGTATAAAACTTAAGCTTTATTTTATACTACAGCTAAATTAAATTTGTCAATGTTTCTTACTTAAAATTTCATTTTTTAGATTGTTGGACGTTCATTTTTTACCTTGCCGAAACACCCAGAATCTTTGGAAGGTGGCATGGATTTATGGACTGGACTATTTCAGTCTGCAGTTTGCGGCTCGGGTCCTCTTTTAAATATTGATGGTACGTAAAATAAATTTTGAGAGTTTCGGTTTTTAACAAGAGAAACAATTTTTTAATTAAAAAAAAAAGCTTGCTCCAATTAATAATTTAGACAATTTTCATTCAAATACTTTTGATTGGTAATCCAATTTTTTTATTTAATTAAAATTTACACATCAATACATAATACATTATTTTTAAAAGAAAGCCTTTGGAGCTGTCTCGCAAAATATATTTTTTTTAATTACGTACAACAAAATTAATTTTTTTTTTTCTTAAAATTTAAAATTTTTTTATCTTTCATTGCAGTTGCTCACAAAGGATTTCCCAAGCCTCAAAGTGTGATAGACTTGATGAAAACCTTGTGTGGTGTGAATGATACTGACAGCGGCGGAGGTGATGCACGCGGTCAACAATTCGGTCGTGGTCGTGGAGGCTATCGAGGTGGTGGCAGAGGTGGTTATCAAGATCGAGGTTCACCTCGGCCCACCGAATTAAACATGGACTTGATTCACCGGTACAAAGATGATATTACGAGTTATTTAAAAGGATTGAAAATAGTTTATGAAATACCGAATCAGCCTACAAGCCGTAGAACCTGGCGAGTAAACGACCTCTTGATGAAATCGCCTCAGCAAGATTTTTTTATTTATCGCGACCCAGTAACACAAAGAGAACAAAATATATCAATTGAGTTTTACTACAAAAATGTGAAGAAATATTCTATTCGGAATCCTCACTTCCCATGTCTTTCTGTAGGCCCAAAAGAAAAAAACATTCACTTACCAGTTGAGGTAAATTAATTAATGTTTTATTTAATTTTATTTAAAGTATTTATACGCGGTCAGATCTTTTATTATCATTAATAAAAATTTTGCTTTTTAGTTTTGCACGATTGTTGAGGGCCAAGTTACTCAAAAAAAATTAAATGAAAGACAAACTTCGAAAATGATTAGGTTTGCTGCAACTGGTACCGAAGAGCGTAAGAAGAAAATAATGGACGCTGTAAGAAAATCAAAATTAAAATTAATTGTTTGTAATTTTTTTATCTTATTACAAAAATAATGAACTAAAATTTATTTCAGTTTGCTTCTATGAAACATAAAGAAGATCCATGTATGAAAGAATTTGATCTATCTCTTGGTGAACAGTTTGAAAAAGTTCCCGCGAGAGTGTTGCCTACGCCAACTTTAGTATATCAGCAAAACCAAGGAGTCAATGTTTCTAAAGGCGTTTGGCGAGCAGAGGGACTTAAATTTTACAATCCTTGTACGTTTTTGAAAGACCCAAACTCTTGGACTATTTTAAATTTAGATAATAGAACTGTTGATAGAAGCTTATACGAATTAAAAGAAAAGCTGCAAACACAAGGTAATTTAAAGTTTATCCAAATTCTAATGCAAAAATAATTTTGTAACGTAAAAATTTTTTTTTTTTCAATAAATAGCGCAAAAAGTTGGTATTGTAATGGGCGAGCCCGAAACTCCATTCCAAAGTTTGAGAGGAAATCATGTAAATGATTTGACAAAGTATTTTGAAGAAAAAAAGAGAAAGAACTTGCAATTAATCATCGTCATTATACCTGAGATGAAAGGCCCTTACAGTAAATAAAAATTTTTATTATGCTATGTTCTATTATCTATGTTAAATCTTGCAATGGTAAACAATTTTAGGCAAAGTAAAACAAGGATCTGAATTAAATATTGGCATCTTAACTCAATGTATTGTAGCGAAAACTTTGAAGAAAATCAATACCGATCCTACTGTTGTAGCAAATATTTTATTGAAAATTAATGCTAAATTAAATGGAACTAATCATGTTTTTGTAGCAGGGAATGAAGAGTAAGTATTGAATGTAAATTATTTTATTTATAATGGTATAACGTCAAAATTAAAATTTATAGAGTTTTCGAAATTAATTTTTGATTTTCAAAATCAGCTGTAACGTGTTAAGTAAAATTTTAATTGAGTTTACAAAAAAGAAATGTTAAAATTGTTTTTATAAAACCCTTATATAAATCTAAACAATTGTTATCATTGAAAGTAAATTTAAAAAATAAAACAATTATGAAACAAAAAGGGTAAATTTCTCAAATTTGATAAGACACGGATTTTATTTTGATGAAATGATAAAAGCAAAAATATAACTATTTATCTATGAATACCTCAAATCCTCCTAATAATTTTCACATATTAAATAAAAGAATTATTGCTTTCTTAGAGTAAAGAACTTTTTTCATCTGCACAAATTTCTTGTTATTTTAATTTAATTTAAGTTATTTAAATTTACATTAATTGATTGTACCTAAATAAAATTTTTTCATCAATGACACTTTATTATTATATAGTTTCAACAAGCCTAGCTGCTTGACTAAACCGTGCATGATAGTCGGGGCTGATGTGACTCATCCATCCCCTGATACAACAGATATTCCTTCAATTGCTGCGGTAAGTTGTTAGAAAAAAAAATTATTATTTTCAATGATTTTTTGTAGTTATTCATGCGGTTTTGTCTTTGTTATCAGGTTACGGCAAGTCACGACCCCAATGCATTTAGATACAAAATCGAAATAAGACTCCAGCCCGCAAGAAAAGAAATAATTTTGGATTTAAAGGAAATTATGATAATTCACTTGAAATCTTTTCAAAGCATCAACAAAGTTTTGCCTCAAAAAATAATTTTCTTTCGGTAAAAAATTTTAATTTTCAAATATTAACACATTTACTTAATAATTTTTTACGTGCCAGTATTTAAGTAATTAATTATTCTAAACATTACTTTAAATTTTTAGAGATGGCGTAGGTGAAGGAGAATTCAATAAAGTAATGTCAACAGAAATTATTGCCATTCGAGATGCTTGCAAGCATCTGAATAAAGATTATAAACCAAAAATTACATTTTTGGTTGTTCAAAAGAGGCATCATGTAAGATTATTCCCAACAGTTCCAGCAAATTCTGATGATTGGCATAGAAATAAAAATGTTCAAGCAGGGACCATTGTTGATACTAAAATCACAAATCCTGCTTACTCCAACTTCTATCTAGTTTCTCACGCTAGTATTCAAGTAAATAAAAAAATAGTAAATTTGCATCAAAAACAGAAGTTAATGATGATATTTTTTATTTATTGATAACTCATTTAAAATTTTTATCATTTGCAGGGTACAGCCAGGCCAACAAAATATTGTTGCTTATGGGATGATTCTAACTTTTCTGAAAATGATATAGAAAAGTTGACATACTTTTTATGCCACATCTATACTAGATGCAATCGATCTGTTAGTTATCCCGCACCAACTTATTATGCTCATCTAGCTGCTTTCAGAGCAAGAGCGCTTATCCAAGAGTAAGTTCCCAATTTATATATTTGATTTTTTTTTTTTTTTTTTTTTTTTTTTTATGGATGAATACAATATTTTATTTTTTAGTAAACAAATAAACATGGAAAAATTGAACGATCCAGTTGGAAGAATGGAAGAGCTGATAAATAAAATGGCCATCAAAGACGAGATTTTAAACGGAAAATCCATGTTTTTTGTTTAAAATAAACAACAATTTTACACTCCGCCATGCTTTATATCAATAACCTTAAATAAATATACCAATATATATAACTCAAAAGTTGTAAGAAAATATAATAAACGAAAATTCAAATAATTAATTAACGAAATTAATTTAGATAAGTAATTGTGAAGTTGAAAATTATGAAATCAAATTCTGAAAATTTGTAATCATTGTTTTTTAATTTAATTTTTCATTTTATTTAATTAAATTAATAAAGGAAATATGTATTCAGGTATTCAATTCAATAATCTATAACTTTTGCAAGCGGTACTTGAAAATTTAATTGAAATGAATGCGGTTCAAGAATAGTTATAATTAAATAGTTCTGAAGATGCATTAAATTAAGAAATTTTTTATTCTTTTTGAAGTAAAAGTTCTAGATATTTTTTCGTTATACCTATGTGTACAAAGTGTAGTACATGCATACTTCTCTATCTGATGATATGCGAAGTGAATCCGTGAACCGGTGGATACCTCTCCTCATCGCTTACTGCTTAGCCCTACCTCGCGGTGGTACATATATGGACTTCACATAGAAACAAAATAGATCATAGACATCAAATGCTTGAAAACTCTGACAATTGATCAAACGAAAATCAATTTTGATGACCTATAACAGATTACGAGTTCTGGATTAATTAATTAACAGAGCATATACATCCTAATTGGACTGATAATAAATAACAGTTTAAAGTTCACGTATTATTTATTTATTAAAGAATTATACGAATTATACATCGTACTTATTAGAAACATTTTTATTCATATGGAATTCGTTTCCGCACTCCATAACTATGTCAAGAGAATTCTATATAATTTTTTTAAAAAATTTATTCAATTATTAAAAAAATATTAAATGACGCTAAATCATTTTTTAATTTAACTTTTGAAATTGATTTTTAAACGATTATTTTGCTTTAAACGCCTGCAGAATGAGGATCCGATATACACGTAGAAAGAGCATATATATATATATGTGTGTTCATCTGTTTTATCTACACATGCAAACAGTCTACTTAAGTACCAAACACTGCAGCAGACCTGCACAGACTGCCTGAGACCTGCAGTGTTATTGAGTGTTATTTGTAATTGTTAGCATGTTCTGAAAGGAAATTGTAAAGTAATATGTGCAGAAAGTAAATTATAAATCAAAAAATTCATCAAATTATGCAACTTATGGATAATCCGGGTATCGTTTCTAAGTGAATTTTGTTATCTCAAATCTCGATCATCTGATAACATTAATCAAAGTACAAAAATATCCCAGTGTATTTGGTGACAATGGTGGTGCTTCTGCACGCAAGTGACATGATAAATGGCTCTTTTTCAAAAAACTTACTCAAATAAAGTGCTTCTCGACGACACAGAAGCACTTTCATGTTACATTGAAAATTCTAGGACTATTGATGGGCATACGGTAAAAATTTTTTACTTGAAACTTGATTATGAAAAATTATTTTTTTTACTTTTTCTTAAATGTCTACTTTATTCTAAATATTTTTATGAGAATTTTAAACTATAATTTAATATATTTCACAGCAGTTCCTTTTTGTTTTGTAAAAATTTATATTGGAGGTAATATTAAAGTTACATATTTGCATCAAATATAGATACAGAAATATACTCTTTTTTTTCTTGCACTATTTCTTGAAAAAATTGTTGGTTAACTCATGAATGTTAAATTTTTTCTTTAAATTATACTATGTTAATTTTAATCAAAAGTCCAAAAATACTTAATTTGATTGCAAAATTATATCTAATATCTGTTCATAAATTTTTAGGAGTACGTAATCAAGACTCATAGGGAACTAGAACCTGAGAAGTATTGGAAAGTTTATAAACGTTACAATGATTTTGTTCAGTTTCACTCGACTTTATCCGCATCCGGAGTCAACTTACCACTGCCACCAAAAAAAATTATTGGTAATATGGATTCAGAATTTATAGCTCAGAGACAATTAGCTTTACAGGTACATTCTTTTCAAAATTTTTTTAATACATAATTTAATTTTAAAATTAATTTTTTATAAGGTTTTTTTCAAGATATTTTTTATTAATTTTTAAATTTTTGATCTTTTTTTTATTTTTAGAATTATTTAAACACAGTACTCATGAATCCAATACTGGCATCATCGTTACTCACTAAGAGATTTTTAGATCCTGAAAATTATACTGCTCCGTTGCATGGTATATTTCCTTTCAAGCATACTTTTAAAAAAATATAAAGATTTTTATTAATTATTAATTATTTTTTAATCATCAACAGAAATAGCTATGCAACAGGTGTCCCTTGCATTACGAAGTGATGCAAACTTTGAAGTTGGCAAAGCTATTCCCGACATGGGATGGCGACTAAGAAAACATTACTTTACTGTAAAAAACAGACAAAATCCTAAACAAGAACTTCTTCTTGCTTGGGTTGATTTTGGTCCGGATAAACATTTACAAGACAAAGATTTAAAAGGAGTTTTCAAAAGTTTTGAAAGCTTGAAACATAATTACTTGGAACCACTTGTACATCAACAAATAACTGAAAATGGTGCTTTAACAATTCGTAATTTTTACCCAGATGGAACTTTAAGAGACTTTTTATGTAATGCTAAACCAAAACTTTCTTTTATTAAAAAATATGGCAATCCAAAGCAAATTAAGCCATTGACAGAAACGGAAATAGCTAAATATGCATATCAAGTAAATTTTAAATTTTTTACTTCATTTGATTCTACAAATATCTTATAAGCTAAACACAATTCAAATAAAATATTTTAAATTTTAGATTTTAGAGGCTCTTAGTTTTCTTCATGATAAAGGTATACCTTATGGCCACTTACACACTGGAAATATTTTACTAACAGCTACTGGAGTAAAATTATTAGACATAGAAAATAGTGTTCTTGGTCTACCAACATTTTATAGACCATACGTTGTTCAAAGACGAAAGTTACGTACAACTGTAAGTATTGAGTTTTTTTTTAGTAAAAAAATTAATTTTTAACTTATTGTGATTTAAAAAATTCAAATTTTCAACAAGCTTTTTATAATTAAAGATTAAATACATAAATTATTTTAAACAATTATTTTCAGACTCAGGTGGATGTTTATGCCTTTGGACATGTGGTTTATGAAATGACTTTTGGAAGACCATTATTAGAATCGACGTTTGGAAACTCTTCTGATTTACCAATGAATGATTCAAAATTGAAAAATCTTTTAGAAGTTATTCTATCTCATGAGGCGTTGAAGCAAGATCTACCAACAGTAGCACAGTTATTGGAACATCCATTTTTCGCGGATGTAAGACAAGAGACTCGCTCAAATTCGAGTTCAAATGATAAACCATACTTTAAACTCAGCAGTCATTTGAAAGATGCACTTTTGGAAGCCACAAATAAAGCTGAAACAAGACTGAAAGATGAGCAAAAAGTCGCCAGACATCAAAAGAGACTTGTCAAGGTTCAAGAGATGATGAGTTCTGAGGAAGAAATGAAAAAACGAAAACATAAATTAGCATGACATTCCACAAGTAGTTTCGAATGAAACTAAAACGCAGATTGGTGTTTCTATGTCTAGTTCTAATTAATTGACTGAAAAAAGCATCTCGACACAAATTAAATCGTCGTAATACATGTTTCTTGAAAATTGCAGCAGTTGATTCTGTGCAATCATTGAATTGTGTTTAGGTTGTAAACTATAGTATTTAGACCAATTTAGTCATAACTAAAAATTTAGTCTAACCAGTACAATCAATATTTCAAATTAAATACAAAACAATTTTTCATGATTTTTTATACAGTTTGATCGGGTATGTAAGTGTAGGCTTAGCCTAAAATGATTTTCCTATATGTAGTTGCTGTATCAAGTTTCAAGTGCTTTTTGAATTTTTTACATTTGCTTTTTTTCTGAAGAGTCATATTCAGTTACCTATATTTTAAAATAATTAAAAAATGGCATTAAATACAAACATTTTATTCAGAAAAACTTGCAAAAAAAGTTCAAAAAGCTCTTTTAAGTTGAAAACAGAGCTTTATGTATATCTAAAAGACTTACAAAGGCTGTACCAAATTTAGAGGATTTCTGAAAATAAAAATTTTTCAAGAAATTTTTTAACTAAAATATATTGAATAACAGAGAATTTATAAACTTCAGAAATTTCAACTTTTCAATTTAGAAATTTAAGCGGTGTAATATTTTTTTTAGATTATGAATTTTTAATTTGAATAAATTTTCGATTTATATCAAATTTATCAGTTTTTGCTTTTTTCAAGTTCATTCCAGTGACTTGAAATCTTTGCTTGTATTAAAACTATTGTTTATAGCTCTTAATTTAATGTATTTTGCATTTGCATGTGTGTCAATGTATGTTATTATATTATTTTGTGAGCTGTGGCTTAATAAGTAAGTCAATCAAAGATATGTTTGTATCTTGTAAATGCTAAGTCATTTTATTTATTAATTAAATGTTTTTGTTGATAGTACAGAAAATTTTTTTTACTGCACTGCCCTGAAAATTATTATATTTTTCACTCATTTCTTATATTTAATCTTGAAATCTCCATCAAAAATAAAAATTTATCAAAACATAAATAAATTTTTGAATTAATTTTTCAAAAGCATCAATTTTTGTGATTGGAAATTTCTGTTGTAAATTTTGAATAAAAAAAAGCAATGCATTTTATATTAAATTTTTATCATGTTCACTATGATTATTATTGAGGATAACGTTGAAAAAATATTACTTTTTGATCATTTTTTTTAATCAAAGGCGGCAAAAAAAGCTTGATCCCTATCAAAAATGAAATATTAAGATCGAAAAGAAGGTAAATTTTAAACATTATGTACGAAATTTTCTTCATATAATTATAACTAACAGAAATATACCCACGTACACTAATGTGCATATAATATGTATGCAAGTAATTGTTAGAATTAGAAATAATAATTAAATGCGTAAGTATAACTTGATAAAAATGAAATCAAAAGAAGAAAAAATAACTTTTGTACAAACGCTTTGAAAGTAAGATTTGGTTTCCGTAAAGAAATTGTAAATTATTCATTTCTGTTATTATAAATAAAAACCTGTCTTTTGAAATCTTTCAAATTTCCAACACTTTTCTTATTTACTGATATTATTTATACAAGCATGTGTTATTTTTGTTTAGTTGTGATTTAAAAGAATAAATAAAAAAGTAAAATAAAATAATCAAAGTCCTTCAGACTTTTTTGAACTTGAATAGCACTTTTACAGGACTTAAAAGAATTTATTTTCCTGGTAATGCTTCTCCTGCGGGGCCAACGAAGAACTCGTGCATCGCACGCGTATGTATATGTACCTCGGGCTTCGGCAGAGCCCCGGAGAATAAATAATTAGATAATAATAAGAGTGGATTGAGTTTTAAGTGGTACTAAAAACGATACTAATTAACTTAATTTTAACCAAGAGCTCAGAAGTTTTCAAGGTGTTAAAAAAAGCCAAACTAATTTAATGCGACCACAGTCCACTTGGTCGCATTAAATTAGTTCAGTCGTCTGCTTTCAGAGCAAGAACACTTATTCAAGAGTAAGTTTTATAGTAAAATTTTGTAATTTTAGTTTATACTTTTATAAAAGGTATATAATTTAAAAATAAAATATATTGCTTTTCTAGTGCGGCCGCATCAATATGAAAAACTTGCTACTGGAGCAGGTGGTAAAAATGTCTTTTAAAGACGAAATCATTATAATGGAAAACTTTAACTTGATAGAATACAAATTTTATAAGATATACAAATTTATCGATCCGGTGGTGATTGTTAACAAATAAAATAGATGAAATTTTCTTACTTTGATCTTATATTTTCTAATCAAACTGCATTTACCCAAATCCAATTCAAATTTCCCACCAAATCTACAAAATGTTCGCGCCAGCGCATTGAAAATGCCGCCTGCGCCCTGCACTTCGTCAGATCGATGCGATTTCCTGGTCTTTACCGTCGCTGAATTTGTGTAGGTTATATCCTGTGAAAATGGGTTTCCAAAACATCTGGTACTCGCATCCGCGAAAATACGGTCAAGGATCCAGATCTTGGTATGTTTTCATTAGATTTTTGTTAATTCCATTAATTTTTATTCCAAAAAAAGTTATTAGAAGAATCAAAAGTTTAAAATACTTTGCCCTGAGCCAGCGCGTTTTGGTTCATTCAAGAAGTTTGAATTACTGCTTAAAAGCTTTAGTAATGAATAAAATAATTTACAATTTGATTTTGTTTGAACATTTTATTATTTCCAATCTAAAATTATCACTAAAATGATGAATTTCGTTGGTCTATTAATGCTTGTACCAAACTTAACCTCAAATTTCTCACCCACATGTTTCCTCACGTGTAGCATGTAAATATAAATAGTAGCAAATATATCTAATGATTCTATATTAAGATTTATTGTCTATATTTTTTTTGTGAAAATTTTTTAATTATTATGTGATTTTCAGCCGAGCTTGTGCAAACAGACATGGTCTCATCCGTAAATATGGATTGAACCTGTGCCGTCAGTGCTTTAGGGAGTACGCAGCAGATATTGGATTCAAAAAGGTATGGATAAATTTATTAATAAGTTGTATTGAACATGATTATAAATTTGTTTTGATAATAATTGATGATTTATTTTACTGAATACTTATTCTAAAACTTTAAATCATTAATTTTGGATTAAAAATTTTAATTTCACTCAAATATTTCTTGTACATGAAATACTTATTACTGTAAAAGCCACCCTAACGATACTTTCTTTGTTATAATAATTTTAATTACCAATAATAAGAATTATTTTATTTCAAATTAAAAAATAGGATGTTTAAATTTTTATTTTATTATTTATAAAGATCACAGTTTAATTGTTTGATTTTTTTTTTTTTTTTTTTTTACAGTTGGATTAAACACTTCAATATTGGTGGACTAAACAATAATTTATAATTTAAGTACAAAATAATGTTTTTATTTATTGTATAAAAACTTGAAATTTCAATTTTCATTAAATGACATCTTTTTAATGATATAAAATATAAATGTCTCATTATTACTTTGTACCAAATTAATTTCCTGTTCATCCTTTGAATAAATTCTGAAAAATCAAATGATTTATAAATAATTAAAAAAAATTATTCTCTAAAATTACTATTGAACTTACACTAGTTGTTTGAACAGCCAAGTTCAAAATAGTTTGTTTTGGTGTCCTACAAACTTTTTTAGATCCTTCTTGACAACAGTAATTTGGTAAACAATCAAGTGTTCTGTTGCAAGGCCGTGAAAATATATCAATGACAGCTGGAGTGGCTGGTTCACATTGGGCAAATCCAACTAATGTTTTTAAACCTAAAAAATCTCATTTTTTAAAATTAGACTTCAATATCTCAGTTTTATTATGACAATCATTTGTAAATACTTACTACTCATATTATCTGGAAATGGCAATCCTTCCCAGATTGGTGCTGCTGTACGGCAGTACAATAATTTGTCTTTTTTGTCAGGACAACATATTCGATTAATGCTTTCACAGTCCTCATCCTTTGAACATCTTTTTACTGGCAATCTTTCTGGAAATGTACTTGAAGGACACTTCCGACGTATTCCCAAAAGTTCTAAAACAAAGAATAAAAAAAAAATTAATAAGCCTATTGGCAAATAAATTTTTTTAATTATTTAAGTATTTTATTATTTTAACTATATAAAAGGAAATAAAAACATTATTTAAGAAATTTTTTTTAAATAAAAATTTAAGTATTATATATACCCCTACGGCGCCCTGACTAGTATCGATAATCTAGATACAATTATAATTCAATAAATGATTGATATAATGTAGAATTCTTCGTTACCGGCTTTTGGAACAAAATTTCGCTAGATGTCAGCATGGTTTCAATCGAAAAGTCGCCCTACCAAACAAGTTATCGGCTCTAAATACCCGTTTATTTACGCATAAATCGTAGGCTAATAAAAAGCTTTATCAATCAAAAACCCCCCTCACGTTAAATTTCTCTTTTCCCAAAGTTAACTCAGTCTAAATAGATTTTTGAAAATTTTTTCGTTTCCCAAAAGGGTGTGCCCAGTGCGACACAGAGAGCGATAAAGTAAAAAAGGTCGCAAAACGAGTCTCCCCGGGCCGGCTGCGTGCACTTTACACCCCATCCGCGTCCACAAAGACCAAGAAGAAGAAGAAGCCGTAACCAGTTTCTCTATCTCACCTTGAGGCGAGCGAATTTGAAAGGTGCGATACTTTTTCGCCGCCGTGGCTCCTCTATACCCGACTGCACCGCTGTAATTGCACAACGGACGCAACCGAGACTCTTTAACTATTTTCGAGCTATTGGGCAATTTTATTCTTTTTCTCTTCTCCTGCAGCTCTCGACGCGGGCTTAAGATCTTTGCTATCTGAAACTTAATGTTTTTTTTTTTAGCCTGGCGAGAGCGACCTGAAAGATAGTGCGATTTTAATTTCCGTCCGCTTTATATTCTGATAAACAATACCGTACGGCGTTTACAGAGACTTTTTACGGTTTTTGTTCATACGAAAAAAGTGGAAAAATTCATAGCCATAACCGTTTTTGGATAACACTGCTTTATTTTAAAAAAACGCGCGCTTGAGAGCCGAAATTTCAATTTAATTATACAAAAACACAACAAAGTTAATCAACCCCGATTTTATCTGGTCTGTAGTTAGCGCAAACATATTAGGCTGTTCGTGTTCCATATATTTAGATTTGAATAATTTTTGCATTTGTATCCCACTCCTCGCACACGTAGGTACATGCAGAGGGAGAGGAGCAGAAGGAGGCTCGTAAAAATTCTAAGTTTACGTAACAATGCCAAGTAATAAGTCGGACTCGTAGCTATCTTTGTTTCATAATATTCATTGTATTGAACGCTTGGCTGTATCAACTTTAGCGAAATTAATTTAATTTTGAAAGTTAACTTTTTGGAGCAAACGAGATAAAGTGATGGATTAATGTGCACACGGCCTTTGGTGAGTAAAAGTCAATATCAGCTCTCTTTCACGGCAAGTTATTTTATTTATTTATTAGTAACGAGACGGAAAATTGAATGAGGAGGCTCATACATCTGGATTATTGATTTAAGTCTGAATAGCTAAATGTAAATACGAATAATTTACTACGGAATCGTGAGCCAAATTGTGACTTTGATTCACGTCCTCGATAAATTAAAGCATTATCATACCTCCTGTACTACATGTACAACGTTTCAGCATGCGAAGTTTTAATACGAGTGAAAAAGAGAATTACTCACTCGGCGGCTAGATGATTTTTTACCAACGCAACCAATTTGATTTACTCGGCATTTAACGGAAATCAAGCGAGCCGAGAGGAAATTGAAGCTTCCCGGGCGATTTAACAACCTTTTTTTTTTCTTTTCGAAAATAAGGGAGAGGAAATAAATATCTTTATTTCTCGATTTTCGCGAACGCGAAGGCGATTCGAGCGGTGGCGGCGCCCCGGAACTTTCCAATTGAAAGCGAATGATTTCTTTGAGAAACACGGAGTTTTATTGAAAATGCCCCGGGCGAATTTTATTGAATTTTAATTGGACTGGGACCTTTTTTTAATTAATGACTGCGGTGTAGTTTTTTTTTTTTATTGATTCAACGAGTTTTTCATTTCTTCAAAAAGTTTTTAAATCAAACTCTGGAGTTACGGGCACGATAGCTGAATTTTTTCAGGAAAATACAATCGAGTCTGGAAAAGTTTTTCAGTTTTGAATATGAAACCAATTTTTTGTTATTTTTGGAAAATATATTGGGTGCACCAAGTCTACCCAAGATTCATTGAGACATGTTATTTTTGAATTTTCGTTCAGAAATTTTGCGTCCAAAAAAGCTTCAAAACGTCAATTTTAATCTACTGGCAAAAAAAAAAAAAAAAAGTAAAATTGATGTTTGCTGCAAACAACTTTTCAAAGTAGGTCAGATAACTTTTTAATCAAACGAAAAATGAACTGCAAAATTTTTTTCCACAATAATCGATGCGAAACTGAAGTTTGATTAATTTTTCCCACTACGAATATTTAACGATACACGCTAATAAAATTACCAGACGCGCCTACAACATATTTTATCTTTTTTAATATTCCGCAAGCACTCGTATATTCTTCGATCGCCGCGTATTGAATCGAGAAAATTTGGAGGAGCGAAAATGCATCTAGCAACAAGCGGTGGAGAAGAAGTTGAGAAAAACTCGGCTTCTCTCACGCGACTTTCTACGCCGGGAAAAAGTAGGATAAGCGCCTTAGCAGCGGGCGGCGCGGAGTTTCATGCTGTATAGCGGAGATAGACGATGCTGCGTTATTACTCTGCGTGTGAAATTTCGGCGCGTGCAAATTTCATACGGATTTAACTATCTCCTCCTTCTACGAATGCTGCACCTACAACCCAACGGCCGTATCGATTTTCATATCGCCGAGGTACGCTGCAACCGATGAAGGTCATTATGCCGGAAGATGTTGATGGTTTTACAAGCTCTGCTTTTTTTATCACAACCTTTTTTTTTTTAATCTAAGATTCATGCAGAATTGTAACTTTGATGAAGTATGAATTGATTGTGTCGAATTGTAAATATTCGAATCGATGAATTTTTAAAAGCTTACTCGAATCTTTACGATTCTGTAGAGATAATAAAAATTGCAGCAAGATGTAATCTTTCAAATTAATTTACTAATGTATAAGCTATTTTAGGTTTTTAAATAATTTTGTACTTCCATAATCAATAAATTTTCTGGCTATATCTTTTTCATAATATTGTATGCCTCAGTAGGATCTGCCCAAATCTGCTCATGTTTTCTTGTATAGTACTGAGGTTACTTTGAGTTTAAGGAACTATAAGAAAATATATTTTAAATGAATTATTAACATAAGTTAACTTTTTCGTGGCAGACGTTACACGCAAGTGTAAATTAAAAGAAATAGGTAAGGTGTTCAAACACTGAAATCATTGGATTTGAGACTAAAATCTCATGCCACTATATAGTTAAGTAAAATTATAAATCTTCACCTTAGCATAAATTAAACCATCTAGTGTGCATGTAAATTGAATAACTTAAAACAAATAAAATATAACTGAACCTAATTCTGGCTACCTAAGCGCAAAGCAACCTGTTTGATATTTTTTAACTTGGTTGGGCTCATTTGAAAGATTGAACTAAAAACTTAAAAATTAGCTTAGATATACGTTTCATTTTAATTAGTTGGACCGAAGTATCATTGAATTTACTGAAACATACTTTTTTGAAAGGTCAAAAAATTGTGTACCTAATTTAAGCCAACCCAATTTTTAACGTGTACCTATCTTAAAAATACTTATTTTGTTACACGAAAGTGACTTAAAATATATAATTTTTTATCATTTTTAATGAAATTTCGATAATTTTCATCAAATTCGGACCTTTACCTCTTGTTTTTGGAGTCTCATGCAGAAAAAAACATTTCTAAATGCGGTCGTAAAGGGTTGATGCCCAGCCCTCTCCAACCTGTATCGAAATGTACTGTTGTCATTATTATATAAATATAAATGCTAAATTAAATTTTAACTGATTATGAAAAAAACATTTATAGAACTGATAACACTTGAATATTGTAATATTTTGATGAAAATTTCCATCCAGATTGTAAAAACTTTTTTAACAAAACCTTTGTTGTCCATTATGACTTTTATAAGTCAAAGAGTGCACAATTTACGCCATGGTACTATTTTTACCAGGATAAAAAACAATTTTTTAATACAAATATGTTCCATGAGATCTACTTGGATGCAATGACAAAGGCTGTGGACAAAGGGAGCTATACAAAAAAAAAGGGAGAAACAACGTCACGCGTTTTGTGTCATAAATCTGGAGGCGAAACGGCTAAATACATTACGACCTCAATTTAAAAATTCTTTTTAGATGAGGCAGTTCAAACAAAGCAACAATAATTTTTTTTTTACAACGGTATAAGTAATTTAATATTTTTCTAGTACCAATAAATTCATTATAAACTAATACAATGAAGTTAGAATACTTCAAACGAACACTATGTTCCAAAAATGAAACCAATAACTTACAAAAACTTGTCCCAATAATTCCTTTAACTGAAAAATAACATTTTACCTTAGATATTTTTTTCCTCGTTTTCTCGACACGATTTACCTCCTCGAAATCTTCACGCCCGAGACGACGAAGCAGCCCGTTTGTGTATGTAATAAGCTCACTTTTCTCCCTCTTCCTCCCTCGAACTTTTTTACCGTGAAAAACGAAGCTCATGCACCTCCGCCTTGGAGCTCGATTTTCCGCACACGAGTTTCTGACTGCTCTGCACATTCTTTTGATTTATTCGGTGTTCCTTTTCGTCCTTTGTTTAGATATTTCTCCCCCCGCCCCCCTCTTTTCTTTGTAATGCATTTTTGTGTAGGTATAACACAAAAGGTTTTTATTGATTTTCGCTTACTGCACGGTTAAATCACTTTACAAGGTTTTTAAAATTTCATTCAGGGCGATCTCGCCAATAAACCTCGTCGAAAAAAAAACGCTAAAATTCAAAACGTATCCCTTTAGATCTTTTTTTTTTTTTTGCAGTATTACGTGGCATTTTTCGAGTGGACGTTCGTCGTAAAAAGCCTTTTCATACCATTTTTTTTTTCAAACCCACGAACGCGCATAAAATTCGAAAAAAATCTCTTCGCGCGGTAGTATTTTAATTTTCCCTCTGCACGTACACCCGAACATGAATGTAAAATTTTCAGCTTAAAAAAAAAAGTTCATGGCTCTTCTCTGCTGGACGAGTATCTTTGATTTCTGTGGATTTTCAAAAGTGGTTTTTCAATATCCATCCTCGAGAGAACGCTTTTGAGCCGATACCTCAAAACGCTTATTTCGGTGTCCAACTACGAAATCACGGTCCGGTGGGGGCCCTTTTTTTTCATCTAAATTCGACCCTTTCGCCGGGAGCGAGTTTCGGTGCAAACCAGTCCACGATTCCCGTCGCGCTGGACCTGCCGACACGAGAGGAAAGAGCGTCTTCTTTGTTGGCAGAGGGTCCTTTTAATCGCGATTGGTTTTTACGGCTCTGTTTACGTCGTAATTTTGGAAAAATTTCACCGGTAGAACTGTGCGTAGTACCTTCGGTGGCTTAAAAAATGCGAAAATAGTTGAGGATTGATAAATAAATAATAAACCGATGTTGTTTTCATGAAATTTAAATCAGAGACGCGTGACTCAAAAGCAACAATCCGTAAGGAGGTTGCGACGACGACGACGATGATGATGACATGTGGTCATTTCGCAACTTTATTTGCGTTTTAGTGAATCAGATTAAAATGACACACGGCGCATCGTACTCCTTTATCTCCGGCGATGGCTTTTAAGATGGCGCTTTCGAGATTATTTTGAATTCATTTGAAAATTTTTTAATCTTAAACTTTAAGTTTTAATGGGTTTCGGTGGTCTAACAAGACCTTATATCACAATCTTTTTTTACGTTCATTCGTGCTAATGAACAAAAGACATTCAAATCGGACTATAAACAACCTGAACTTTCAACAATTACGTAAATAAAACTTTTTCGAATTAGTTCAAACAACATTTGAATAGATTCGAAAAAAAAGCAGCGTGCGGGTAAGACGAAATTTCTCGAATTTCAAGGCGTAAATCCCTGCGGTGCAGGCTCAGCAGAGACGGGTAAAATAAATTAGGGTAGGGAAAAAAAACCCATCTAAAGGAAGATAAAATGAAAAGGAAGGCTCGGCGTGCTTTTACTTTTAAGCCCGAAGTGCACTGCGGGCTCGGCTAAGCCCATTACACAACGGAAAAGCTTAGCCGCTGGCGATGGCCTACAAGAAGAACCTGCACACTGACCAAAACCCGATAAGAAGTGGCGAGGAACCTTTTTGCGAGTTTGGAAAATAAAAATGTATCGGTGTTTAATTCTTATTAATTGATACGACCGTTCTGAAAGAGGGCCCTCAGGGTGTTTTTTCTCTATAAATAATTTTACTAATTATTATCTTGCTGTAGTTTGATAAAGAAAATTTGTTATGATAGTACTCATAATTTATAAGGTGAAAATGATTGAAGTTAAATATTTACTAGTTAAAAACGCGTAATAATTTTTCAAAAATAAAAATCTTTTTTCTTTAAAGGGGGTTGCACTGTTTACCAAAAGTTATAATTTTCTTACCCTAAAATAAGTACAAATTATTGCTTTTGAAGCAAACTTATGGATCAAGGATGGAAGCATTTACTGTACTAGCTTATGATTTTTATAGGAAATGTTTTATAAACACTCCGCGAAGACTCAATTTCAATTTACTAATTGAGATAGAATCATAAGACAGTTCATAGGAAACATAATATAGATTCGCTTGAGTTGTAAATTCGTAGTCACAAAGTTTGTGTCTCCTATGCAACGACTCAATATTAACTTGATCTTTTAAAATTAATTAAGTCTCATGTTTCTGTCAAATAATCATTATCTTACAAATGTAATTAAAAACATGAGTTTAAATGATTTAGTTAATTGTTATAAAAATTTTATAACAATTAAATAAAAAAGAAACTGCATTTTTGTACCATGATTATCAGTAATGACTGAAAAAAGAATAATCACAGCGAATATTCAGTGTATATATAGTAACGGCATTACAGTCATTATCCAGTGGCTTACTTTTCACGTAAGATTTCCTTTCAAGACGTAAAGAGTAATGTTGGTTGAAAGGAGCTCATTAATTTTATAAAAATATGGGTTTTTATTCGTTTACAAAAAATAATTAGCTTCTCTTCAAATTATATGTATTAAGTATCATAAAATAGTAAATTAATTACTAAGAGAAAAAATACAAAAATTTTAAAAAGAAACAAAAATTTATACTTGAAGTACAATTATTTACGATAAATTTGTGTTAAGTATAGTTTATCAAAATCTTGCAAGTTCTTCACTAAGCTATTGCCATAATTTAAAATTACAGACAAGCTATAACTTTGGCTACACACATTCAGGTAATCCTAATACGACTAAATATCACCTTTACGATTGAAGAGTAATAACATTGAATCTTAAATTTCTAGCGTGCGTTGTTTCTTCAAACGATAAAGTTCAAAGTCTGCGGGAAGATAAGTATAAAGCGAATCCTTTCGGGCCGTTCGCTGCTGCAGTGTGTATATATACGCTCGAGATTTCTAACGGTTTTATCTAGGAAAATAAAACAAAAATCAAGGTACTGAAGTTTCTCTCTGTCTTTCTCGGACGGCCAAAACCAGTTTTGAGGTGATATCAAGGGTCGAAAAACTACCTATCTACGGGCTATTTTTAGACTTCGAGCACACGGATTTGACCCTCCTTTCTTACGCGCGCCCGGGGGGGGGGGGGTAATTAAGGGTAAAAAAGGCGTGATGTACGTCAATTAATTTTTGTCGAGATTTAATTTACTTCGACTTGTTTAACTGTAATTAAGGGTAATAAACCTCACCCGAAGAGCTCATGCACGGACAGTGTGACCTTTATTTAAATTTAAAGCCGCAAAGCCTGCGCACGAATTTCAATTTAACAAAAAGATAAATTTTACGGGAAGTGCGTACCGGGAGTGTATTTGCCACGCGAAACAATGTGTGTCAAGTTTTTTTTTTCGAACCTTTTAAATCACGTAATAACTCTTGTCTTTATGAAGAAAAATTTTAGGCTTAACTGTGATTGAGAACCGGGTCATGCAATAAAAAATCGGATTTTAAGGTGTCGAAATAAATGACGTGCTTTTAACTTTAGAGCCATGCTATCTCATAAAAGTGCAGATTAGCGCAATTAAACATGGTTTGCGTTTAAAAGTACTATTGCAATAATTTTTGAGACCATCCAGGAATGTGTTAAAACACCTCTTTTCATACTTTTACTCAGACACTTGGATATTAAAAATAAATGTTATGAAATCTCTATCGTACCAAAATAACCAAAGCAAATTAGTTTTCTTTAACTCTGAAATGTGAAAATTTGCTTTTAAGTGTTGTTTAAAAATTTCAGTATCGAAGCGCAAAGTTTCAATCCTTTTTATTAGTTCCATTAAATCCAAACGATCACAAACACATGGAGTGAGCTAAAAGCTAAATTATTTAAATAAAAAGCCGTGAAATTCTCGTTACTCACGAATCGTTCGAATTTATCGGGATTTAATAATCGACGACTATTCGAAATCACGGACCGAACGTGATTATAATCCCGCTTTGGCGAGCGAAGTATGTTAAATGTTATATAACCTTTTAAATTCTTGATTATACAATCATCAACATTTATAATTAATCCACAACATTCTGGACTCAATAATCCATGCAACATTCCTGCGTAAAAAAAGCGTTCCCTGCGGGTCTTGAAAATCAATTTTCGGGGTATCGGATTGCGAGAAGGAGGAGGAGGAACCAGAAGAAGAAGGTATATATTCTGCAGGAGCTATGATCACCGCGCCCGTCCGAAGGGGAAGTGCGAGACAAAGAGTAGAAAAACCGGCTGGCTGCTGCCATGGCAGGAAAGGGACTGCGCGTATTTACAAAGGTCGTTTTACCCGAGATTTTGGGTGATCCTGCTACAGCCAGGTAGGTGGTGATTTTAAGAAGAAGCTCCCATTGTTTACCGTTAAGAACTCCCCTGAAGGCTGAAACGACCCCGCGTATAATTACGACCCTGAAACTAGGTATATTTTCTTGACTACGAGCACTGTTGCCTGGAATACAAACTGGAGGTTTTGAGTTGAATGTTTATGCCCCGTGTACACTGGCGGCTCAACCACGTCTAGGCTTAACTTTGTTTAAAGAATTTAACAGTGTTGCTGTTGGAATCAAAGTTCAAGATGTAACCATTTTAATCTTATAAATTATTTCCTTAACTTTAAAGAACAAATTAATCCTTGAATCCAACGGCAACATTGCAAAATTCTTTAAACAAAGTTAAACCGACGGTGTAGACCAGAGATATTATTAATTATGTGACGGTGTGACATGTCCTGCCCCGTCACAAGACACGTCGCAAGACGGTCTCGGGACCAACCCAAGTTTTCAGGACGTGGAGACTGGAGATGTTGCAAAAATGTTAAATTTTCACAAGGTCTTGTGACATTGTCACATGACAAAATTTTTCAAGACGTGTCACGTCATAACTATATAGACAATAAGGTATTATCAATTTATTAATGTTTTAGTTTTTAATTTTTTTTCCATGCAAAAATGTTAAATTTTACATGCTCTTGTGACATTGTCATGAGACAAAAATTTTCAGAACGTGTCACGTCATAACTATATAGACAATGAGGATTTGAGGACAAGAAAATTTTTCGTGACATTGTCATATCATATAGAAAGTTTTGAAAAATTTCCGTGACATGTCCCGGACGTCACAAGACCGTACTATTTTCTGTCACGTCACGAATTTTTTCAGAACATGTCATAGGACATGTCTTGTCGTAACTGTGGTGTAGACGGGGCATTACACGATTGAGATTTCAAATATGCAATGGACATATTTTGTTGAAGCATGTGTGGGTAGGATGATAATTAAAAAAATTCATTAAAATCCTAAAAAGGGTTTTGTTGATTTCATACCAAAAGTATCGAATCGTCAATGATCCCCAATGACAATGGATTTATTACTCAACCGATGTACCCTCAGAGATAAATCTATGAGAAAGTGTATTTTTTGTGAAAAATATTTCTGTGTACATTTACAATCTCTCTTTTAAAAAAAAAATTGTTAAGTTTATCTGTCCATTATATTTAAAAAGACTCAACTACCGGAATGAAAATCTTGCAGATTTCCAATTAAGATGAGCTTTCCCTATCATTTCTCAATTGAACGTCAGTATCCGAGTTAAAAAGAAAAAAAAAATCTTCAAAAGTAAGTGGATCGTTAAAAAGTGCAGACTCAACCTCCAAACTTTTCAGCGAAAAGTCATACGTTATAAATTTCAGCTCGCGCGTTTAACTTTACAGAGTACCTACGCACGACAAGGAACGAAATTTGTTCTCTCTTTCTTCGCGATAACCGATGCGCGTCACGTCTAGTCGACCCCTCTTCTATTCTTTGCTTGCACCCCGAAAAAAAAAAAAAGAATCAAAGAGCCATCATTAAAGTAGCTTCCCGCAAGGCGTCCATAAATTGCACTTTCAACGCGCGGGGGGAAGTAAGGAAAAGTGCACCAAGCACGAGAAAAGAGAAAGAGCGAGGAGCGAGGTAAATATGCTGCTGCAACGACGATTGTGTTTCTGGCGATTCAATGCTCGCGCGTGTCGGGAATCCTGCGGGCTGTAAAAATAAGAAACTTTTTCTGCGATTTTGTGGGTTTCTTCGGTGCAGCAGCGCTGAGACGCCACTCAATTTGCGAGAAGAAGAAGAAAAAAAACCAATTGAATTATTAAACTTGGATTAAAGTGTCTGGAGTTTGCGAGATACTTTCGACTCTATATTTTTCCAAAGCACGTTTTGTTTTCTGAGAGTATCTTTTGATCGATGTTTCACGTAGTGGGATTTTACGGCTCTGCACTATCTGGCGAAAAGTACCGGTAATTACTTAATTAAACTAACTTCAGATAACTGTGGTTAATACATTTACTGTAAAAAATATCAAAAAGTTTTTAAATTATTATCTTAGATTAGAAAAATTTATTTATGATTTCTGTATTAAGAAAGATTTATTTTATATGAAACTAATTTTGATTAAAGTTTCTTATACAGGTTGACTGTACCGATAATTACTTAATTAAACCTACTGCAGATAAACAAAATTAATATTTTTTCTAAAAGTAGTTTACTGAGATTCAAGTTTATAAATAGCAAATTTCACAATTTGTTCTATTTGATTTTTATTTTTAGAGGACAAGCAATTCCTTTTCAGTCTGCTACAATCGAAAATTCAATTTCCAATAAATTTTCAAAGGTTTCGGACGAAATACTTTACTCAAAAAAAAGTTGTTAATGAATTTTTCTGAATTTATTAAAATTATGCTCAACTTCCATACAAGTGCAATCCACTTATAACAAAAAAAATACATTAATTAATCGTAACTCTACCAATGGTGCAGCTCGCTAATAAACGGTAGTTACCAGAACATTAAAAAAGCACTATGATTGACATGTTACTTATAAAGTATCCTCGTATAGTTAGCGCGTTGGGTATAATCTGGGTCGTCCGCAGCCAGCAAGCAAAGCACCAAGATCCCCGCTACGCGGCTTCCAGAGCGGGGCGATGCTTTCTAGCCTTTGTCTCTTCTCGGCTCGCTGCCGTTGCTGCGTGCAGTGCTGCAGGGTTATATCGATCGCTGCCGCCTGCACCGCCCAAGCTAGCTGCGACTGTTTGAAACGACGTATATATACATATATAGTATCAACGCGAAATCACACCGCGGGTGCTTAATTGCTCATATTTGATCCACTTTCGCGAGCTCGATTGAACGCTGTTATTTGGACGTTCGTTTAACTTCGTTGGTGCTTTTTACGTGCTTTGAGTTTTAAAGTTTTTTACTTTAGCGAGATGCAAAATGTAGTCGTTCTATCGTGTATCAGAATTCCATCCAGAAACTGTCAGAACTAATGACGCGAGGAAGATTCATTTTTGAGAATTCAAAGTAAAGTGACATTATGAATAACAATGCAGTTGGAAGTACTCTTCTTCTTGTATAACTTGAGTTTTTAGAAGGACCTGTCAATTAATTGTCGACTCGATTTATTTTTGAAAATATTAATTTCGAGAGTCTCGGGATTGTTGCTTTCAAGTACACTCGAAAATTTATCTCAAAAAACTCGATCAATGAAGTCTTTCTTCCCCCAAGACTCTCCTCGTCGACGACATACGTTTCAGAAAAATGTGTGTTCCTACAAAAAAAAAAAAAAGCCACATGCGAGAGCTCTCAAGAAAGCAAAACGAAGATGAGCCCCGATGCTCGAATGCATTATCCAACTGTCTGTAAAACACTTTTACGAGCGCCCATATTCAGCTCCTCCATAAAAGAAGTAGCTGGTAATTCGAAAACTTAGAAATCGTGTTTGATTTAACGACTATACAAAAGCCCATTAATACACTTAACGATGCGTACGCTATCGAGAATCCGCGATGATAAATACTCGAGGCCGAATCGCGAGAAAAACAAAAAATCCTCAAACGATTATTTAAACTTTTCTATCCCAAAAAAAAAGATGAAACAAACAAAAGTTACAGATCGAACGAGGTCACACAGTTATTCCGACGTAAAATCGTTTTTGTTGTTAAAATTGCTTTATGAAAAGAAAAAAGTCGGTACGTAATATTTTTTTGGGTTTTTCCTTCGTCAACACAATGGCCCGGGTGATTCAAGGGAGCTACGGAATATTTCCCTGGCATTGATCAATTGAACGCACAAATTTGGAGTTTTTTTTTTCCCTGTCGTGGAAGACGAAATTAAACTCTGATTGGCCGACCGAGACGAGACTAATCTTTTGTTCGAGAATTTTAATTGAATTCTGGAAGGGATTGATTTAAATTTATGCGACGCGCCGGGCGATATTTAGGTTAAAGTAATAAAATTTCGTTTTTCAATTAAAATTTTCTGATCTATGGAAAACAAAATTCCAGGTTTCAGTAAGTAGGTCGCGTTGATAAAAACTTATCAAAAATATTAAATATTAGTTGCATAATAAAAATAGAAAAAAAGTTAAGCTATTAATAGTGTAATTAGTTTATCACCAACTCAATTAAAATACGTTATGAAATCGATTCTTCATATCGGAATACTCTATATTATTATTATGCTCTACAGTTTAAAATCTAGTGTTGAATTCGAATTCTCAATTAACAGAAAAGCATTGTATAGTTTATTCATTCACTTCAGTTTGATCTAATTTAGGAATAACTAGTTAAGGTTTCTCCATTTGTCGATTATTATGTATGAGTGATGGTATTATACAATCAGCCGGGATGAAATCCGCATTTCAGCCTGTTATAATCTCATTAATCCGTCAATCGAAGCTTTCGACACGCGCCGTTCACGCCATTTAATAAAAAAAACTGAATTCGAGCAAACCTCGCTAATGGAAAATTATCCAATAATCAATTAATCATAATTTTAAAAGCCGGAAAAATTTATTATGAAAAATTTTAAAAAGGATTCATGAAAATTTCAGTCATGAAACGGACCATTTTTTTCAAAACTTATTTTGGAAATTCAAAAAACTTTTTCTACAATTTCAGTTGTAAAAAGTAAAAAAATTTCTACTTTTACTATTTTATGGCCATAGTAAATCAATAATAAATTCTGTTTAATTGTTTAAAAAATATATTAGTTTATACAATTCATACTATAAAATAAACATTGTGGCTACCGTTTTTATTGCATTGAAAAAGGCCAACTATTTATTTAAAAGTTTCAATTGAGTATCAAATAATTTTGCTCTGAAAGAATTGTTTTAAAAACAATTTCCCAATGAAGTAGTACGGACAATGATTGCATTGTTTCAACTCGGGTCAAATTTATCACAACAATTTGTTACATCCAATAAATACTAAAATTTATTTGGAAATTAATTTGCAGCGTATCGATTACAAGGAAGTTTTACTGCTCTCCGAGTCGACGAGTGGGCGAAATATTGGATGGCGTGAATCACGTTACGAACTTTCTATATTAAGATCGACCCGTGCTTAATTTGGTGGAGGGGGAAAAACGTGAAAATTAGGTGTCTTAAGTCCTTTATTTACGAGTCGTGTGTCAATGCTGGTTTCTTTTTTTTCATTTTTTTTTAGACATTCCCCGGGATTTAAATTTAAAACTACCCACGATGACAATATAAAAGTTCATTTGCATTGAATTGATTTTTTTTTTTTTTTAATATATGTTTCAATGACCGACAGCCGCTCTTGTCGGATGAAAATTTTCAAAGAAAACTTTTACGAGTGTACAGTTGAGTTTTCCGAAAGACTCTTCTCGCCGTATCGCGTTTCAGACTTTAACGACACTTCTGACTACCTCGATAAAATAAATTTTCAACATCTGCACTTCTCCGAGACTCGTTCTGCATTCAACGCCTCGTGCGCAAGTAAATGCCATTTCTTTAACATCAATTTCAGGATTGTAAAACTTAATGATGTTTACTTTTCTGCTTGTAAAACATTTTTTCGGTTTAATCGAATTAAATTTTTAATGAGCTTCAATTTGACGCAGTTGAGTCATAATCATTATCGTACTTTAAACGATTGTACACGATTTTTCGCTCAAATAACTATGAATAATAAAAAATTATAAAAATTAAAAATATTTAATTTTTATAAAATTTTTAAATATCTTTTTACAATTGGGATAATGTTAAAAGACAAACAAACAAAGTAGACAAGATTTTTTACCTTGGCCCTTAAGAAAGTTCTTAAAACTCTGTAACTTTAAAAAAGAAGTACCTCTGCATTTTAATTTATACTTACGGAGCCAAGACTTTGAATAACACGAGTATCTTTTTAAAAAAGACTTCTTCATAAAAGCAGACTTTGCAGGGTCTTTAAAAAAATTTATAAAATACTTTGAAAGAAAAATTTTTTCTTTCAAAGCTGTAAGCTGCCGAAATTCTTTCATCCGCTTACATCGACGAATAATAATTCATCCTTTGCAAAGAGATAAACGCTTGAGCTGCACGAAAGGAATTTTTTTCGATTAGCCGTGGTGGGTAGCACGCGCCCTCCCAATTATCGACCAAAAATTTTACGTTTTTTTATTGATAATAAAGGGTACGTCGGAAGATATTTTTTTTTTTCCAAATAATTTTCGTTCATAAAATAAACTTTTTGCTGATGCCCTTAATATAACGGTTTTTATGGGATACTTTGCCGTAAGTACAGCTTCTCGGGGTAATTTATCTTCGGGCAGAAGCTCAAATTAACTTTTTATTTTTCAAAAAGTAGTTTTTTTATCGCTGTTTCAGAAGAGTAAAATCTCATTAAAACTTATTTGTTTTTTTTTTTTTTTTTTTTTAAATTAACAGAAAAGTAGTTTTAAATTTATTTTAAAAAAATAGTTAGTTGCAATCGAACCCAGATGTCATCACAAATAATACCATTGTCAGAAAAAAACAAAAAATATTTTTTGATAAAATCGCTTTTAAAATAGAGTAATTAGGGCCGAGGTACAAACCTCCGTGGGGCGGCTCGTAGATCGTAGGCTCGATTCCCTTGCGGCAGAACTTCTTGCAGCAGCGTTGATCCGGCCCCAGAAAGCTGCAGTCTGAGCTGCGGTCGCAGGATACGCGCAGCAGCCTTGACAAGAAGTGCGGTGGCTCGTTTGGGCAAACTATTATCCTGGGCTGCTCCGTCGTCGTAGCGTTTAAGCCTATCACTGCGAAAAAATTTCAACGCCCATTAGTCTTTTCATCCAGGATTATGGGTTTGTACCTAAACCGGATTATTAAGAGTAAGGGTGATCATTTTGCTCATTGTTTCTTCATTGAGCGAAATGATCTAGCAACGCCTTCCAAGGGAATTATCAGATTCAAACAGTTTAGCGCCCAATCCAAGCGAGGTCATGCGCGCGCATCCAAGGGTTGGCGATTACTGTTGTCTGCTAGACAAGCAAACATAAGTAGGAGTTTTTTTGGCAAGCGTAAAAAAATAATATAACGAACAACTTAATTTATATTTGCTGTTTAATCTGGGAAATAAATGATCCATCCAATTATTTTACAGGTAAATTTTTAATTTCTTTTAAAAATGTGCTCACGCTAAGCAAAATAAAAGAGTATGAATATATATTTTTACGTTGTTTTGATCTCAGAAGTCTTTCATAACCTCGTATTCATGAAAACTCCCGCAATAATTATAACTTTTTTTGTAAAAAAAATTACTATAAATTTTATAAATAATTTGACTTAACAACACGTATTTTTCAGGTCTGATTCAGATTAAAGTGAAACAGGGTTGTGCATTTCGATTTTATTACCACTGTTCAGGAAAGAAAGTACTCTGAGATTTATCAATCAGCTTTTTTGAATTTACCCATGTAATGGATTCTGAAAACTCAAATTTAAAATCACAGTTGCGAGATGCAGTCGTTTTAAGAAATGTTGAAGCAGTTTGTCAGATACTTTCCGAACATCCTGAGCTTTGCCACTCGTCGGGATCCCAAATAAACGCTGCCTCGCCACTTTGGATGGCCATGCTTCTAGGGTACGAAGACATTGTTGAGAAGCTTTTAGAATTCGGAGCTCATGCTGACGAGTGGATTATAACCGAAAATAAAAAATTAACATTTTTCCATTTCTTAGCAACAGACAGTCCCAGTTGCCCAGTCAGCTTGGAAGTGGCAAAAGTTTTAGTTCGCCATGGCGCCAACGTCAATTTAACTTACTATCCGTCACAACTTCCAATTCAGTTGGCTATTGTTCGGGGGAACCCGTTTATTGTAGAATTTTTTTTAAAAAACGGTGCGAGACTTGAAGGATTTGAATGGCATAGCATTTCTCCAATATTCATGGTATTAGAAACTCCAGATGAGAATAAAGTGGTCATTTTGCATTTGTTGATTAGATATGGTGTAAACATTAGATTTCTAGGAGAATACGGAGATAATATTCTGCACACCCTTGTTGGTGCATCGAGTCAAAAAAATTGTGATGTACGAGAAATGATAGAAGTTCTTCTAGCTTATGAAGTACCACTTGATGAAATTAGTGATGCAGGTTTCTCGCCACTGGAATTTTCAATTTTTTTAGGAAATTTTCAATTAACAAAATTTCTTATTCAGAAAGGTGCTATTATTAACAAAAAAAATATTGAAAGTAGCATTTCGCCACTAAATCTAGCAGCTAAAATCCGTGATTTTGACATCGTTAATTTGCTTGTATCGAGCGGTGCTGATGTCAATTTTAAAACGTCCGACGGCCGTACAAGCCTGCATGAAGCATGTGACAGTTGTTCTAATGAAATCATTAAATTTTTGTTACAAAAAGGTGCTGATTTAAGCGCAGAAGATAATTTTGGTCGTACTCCTTTAGCTCTGCTTAATTTTGAAAATCATAATTATGATGATTGCCTTACTGTTATGATTAAAGAATTCTCAAAGTTGGACTTTGAAAATCAGTTGATTTCTAAAAAAAATAAAAATTTTATAGAAGCTGATTTAAAACTTAAAAATCTTTTAGAAAATTGTAAGAGAGAGCTTGCATTAATGAAAAGCACAGTATTCTTTTCTCCGTATTCTTACTATTCAGTACTTTTAATGTCAAAAAATATTAAAAAATTAGCTAATCTTACAATAAACGAAAATTTCGTTCAAAACTTTAAAAATAAATTATCATTTTCTTATTACGAAGATAATTTACGGGAAATTTTTGAAGAAGCTATTCAACTCAAAGATAGAATTCTAACGGTTCGTTCCAGATTATACTCTGTGTTCAATGATATTCTACCCACTGTTGTAATAAACAAATTGGCAAAGTATATTACTGCAGAAGATCTCCCAATAGAATGAGTGTTATGTGAGATCTAATGTATTTTTTTCAAGAGAATTTGTTAAAGATATTTTTATCTTAAGATTAAATGATAAATTGTTATAATATTTCTAACTTAATTTGTCAGTTAAGTTATTTTATAAGCACTGAAAATCCCAAGTGCTAGTTCTGTCTTTTTAATGACACCTCATACTTATTTAAGAGATCCTTTTTTTTCAAACTTACTACTTATCAAGTTTTATTTATTTCAAATTGTGTATGTGTACAATATTTTATTAATTTAAAACTTTTTAAATGTTAATTAGTTTATGATAATGTGAGTAAGTAAATTATTATACAGTTTACATTATTGCATTTTTTTCATCTTTCATGCGCCCCATTAGTTACGAACTAATAAAAACAACAGCTTCATAAAAAAACAATTTAAAATATTTTTAAATAAAAAATTTAATTGGTTTCACTTTATTATTAATTAGTTTTACAAAAGTTTTTTCAAGCTATTTTTAACTTTTGCAAAGGTTACGAACAAATTAATTTTCAGGAACATGTTTTTATTTTTAATTCGATCACGCCAAGTCGATTTAATAAAATTTAACCAAATTAAAGTTTTTTTCTGTTTTTAGTTTGGAAATATTCATTTTTGTTTTACATTTCTACTTTCGTATACTTCAAGAATGCAATTTATTTAATTTTTGAGCACTACATAATTTTGTTTTTTGAATTTTAAAACTCAATAGTTTGATTTTTTAAATTACAAGTTACATTTTGATTGTATGTACAAATTTTCAGTTTAAAATATTTCAATCTAAACCTAGTAAGTATGGCCGTGTAAACCGTAGAGGTTTGAGTACGCCTAAATAAATTAAAAAAAAATTAAAAAAAATAAACCTAGTAAGTAGTAGATGAAAACTTGAAGTTTATAATTTTTTCACTCAAAAGAGTTTACTTTTTGTACTCAACATTTCAATATTACGTTATTGTAGATACCTTTTATTACCTTTTATTAAACAATAAATAACTTGTAGTTATAAAGATAATTTTCTATTCATTACGCACTCGACCATAGAGTATAAATGTCACAAGCTTTGTTAACGTTGCGTGCCGTCACACACGACCGAAGAATGAAAAAAAAAAAAAAAAAAAAATCACCGTGTGCATTACAATTTAACAGTAATGTTTTTTTACATAACACTTGTTGACGTAACTAAAAGAGGTTTATATGAAAAATAATATTTTCTGTATGATAAAAATATTTATTGATTAATTTCGTGGGATTACGAAAGTTATTAGGAGCTAAAAGTGCAGTTTATTCTGTATTCAACTACACTATAAGTACTTGTAATGCTTTAGCTTAGCTCGGCTTTACGAGCGCATACCTGATGAACCGCTTCCTTATTATTTTCGAGGTTGCGAAGAGATGTTTGAATAGTTCGCAAGCTATTTTTAATAAAAGGCCTTTGGATAAAACACAATAACATAAAAAAAAAAAATTTTTTTTTTTTTTAAATGTTTCCCTAACTAACTTTTATAAAGCAATCCACGGTACGACGAAATTCAAAACTAATTTTTCAGCCACTTTGAGCTTTCAGCTTTCCATTAAAAATCCAAACGTACAAACCTGAGCGAAAAAAACCTCGCTTAAAAGTATTACTTATCCAGCTTGTAATCGAAAAAAAGAAGAATTTAATTACAATTTTAAACGCTAATATGCTGTTTAGGAATCCCTTTGTGTTCTCAAACGCACTCACACACACACATACGGGGATATTCAACGAGCACCGAGTGGCTTTTCGCGCAGTGTTACGTAAATTTTGCCACATTAATTATGTGCAAGCGGGAGTGTTCCTCCTCTTCTCCCTCTGAAGCACAATTTTCGACGTTTAAATTTTCACATAAATCCCGGCTGCCGCGAGAGAGTGTAATGCTCAGAGTAAACAAAACTTATTAAACTCGGGCTTGAATTAATAAAGCTTTAAATTAAATTGAATATCAAATTGATTAACTCCTTTTTGTTTCCCGCGTAGCCGGTTTTGTTGTAGGAAAAAATTCCCTGCGCTGCGTACGTGAGCGAGGAAAAAGAAAAATAACCACGTGTACTCTTGTAATGAATACGTGTGCGCAGTTTTCTGACATGCAATTAAGTTAAATGAAAATTAAAACGTTTGTAAAGAGCGCAAGTTGTCATGTGTCTCTGGCTTGTGCTTTGTCGGATTGAATATAATTTTAAAAAATAAGTCGGTTATGGTATAACTGAAAATACGATCTGCTAAACTTACGAAGCAGTAAATTCATTTTAAAAATCGTTAGCTCTGGACTTTATATAAAAAATATCATCTGCAATCATTACACAAGTAAAAATACTCGGGAATTTACTTGAACGCTCAAAACATTACTTTGAAACTTTGATCCATTAATCATGAACTAAATAGATGGCTTATGTATAATATCTCCATGCACGAAAGTGCATGAAGTCAAAGATAAAATTTCAGGTAAAAAGTAACCGATAAGTCAAGTTGAAATTCTACGGTACGTGAATCTCATTAAATCTTCAAACCAGTATAGTAAACTTCAGGGCTTCTCTTCGTTTTCGAATCTTATCGCATACTTCAAGAAATAAATTAATTTCCCATAGCGCTCGCTCTCAATCGCGGATCAAAATAAAAGAAAGAGGAAAAAAAATAAAGCGTTGCTGGCACACACACACACTCGGTCGTCGATTACGAAACGCGACTCGCCGAGGTTCTTGACACTGGCCGTTTACATAAACGCGCCGCGCGGCAGGTAAGTTAGCTACAGCACGTACGCGTCCTGTTTACTCCGTAAAAAGCATCATCCCGTAGTCGACCCGACCGAAGCCCTTGACTCACAATCTCCGAAGGCGACTCCTTCTTCTTCTTCTTCTTCTTCCGCGTCATCGTCTCTTTTTTCGTGATCGTTTTTTTTTTTTTTTTTTTTCTCAACTTTATTTCTGCCAAGGCTCTCTTTTGGTTGTTTTTGTTGAATTCTCTTGGGGTCAATCCTTGATGCGGAGATAAATTGATTTCGTCTTGTGTGTTTATAGTCCGAGTTTTATTTCTGATTGATAAAAGTAAAAAGTTTGTTTGATAAAAAAGGAATGGTTTTTTTTTTTTTTTTTTTGACAAATTTATACATTTACGTAATTGTTGCTAATTTTTTTTTTGTTAATGATAATTGAAATTCTTTTCGAAGACTGTATAGTGCAAAGTGATAAATTTCAGTCGTAATAACTGTGATAACAAGTGTTGTTTTTTTTTCATTTTGTGATTTTAGTTTGTAGTAATGTACTGTTTCGGAGCGGCCCGAGTTTGTGTAAATATTTTCGTTGTCGAGCTGCTATTTCGAAAAGCGAAAATTAGTTTTTGCTCCTCGAATAACACGGTAACGTTTTGGAACAAAAAGAACTGCTCGAAGAAAGACTAGCTCCGAAATATCAATTTCAGGTCTATTTTCGATGCGTCTCTTACCTGTTTTTTTTTTTTTTTTTTTTTTTTTTAACTTATGTGTGTTAATTTTAGGCTTCATATTGATTTACGCATCGATTATAGATAACCGTGTGCATGTGTTTTTACGACCGAAACCTGTTTTTCGACCTACAATACAAGTGTATTAGTCAAATACAATTTTTTAGAATTTAGTATAAGAAGTAAACAAGACTTTAGAGTCGTTAATTTTTTTTAGTATTCGTCCACTTTTTTTCAGAAACCATCGCTGGTTTATTCAAACTTAGTTATTATTAGTTGATTTTGATGTCGCTTCTATCAGATGATTAATTAGTGCAATAAACAAATTATCTTCTTCCTTTTCTACATCATAATTGGTACAACTATTTAATAACAAATAAACAATTACTCATTTTATTAATTAGTTTGTGTAAAATTTTCTGGTATCTTATATTCAATTTAAAAATTTTTCTACTACTAAAATATGATATTCCTGGAGAAGTAGAGCAGGGAGTTAAGTGTTTAATTAAACTTTTCGGATAGCAAAGGAAACTTCAGCAATTATCATAATACCCTCGACCAAAACTCTCTCGGGCTATATGTTTCGGGATCTCGAGAGTTTTTATTATATTAGTTGGCGAACGGCTGCATTTGGCACGGAGTCGTCAGAATATATAGACAGTGTTTAGTTTTATTGGGTTTCTTTTGGAGTCTCATGTTGACAGCTGCTGTGTCGATTTCTTCTTGGTACTCGCACTGTGTTTATTTTTGTTTCAATAATTTACAAAAATATTTTATTTTCAATGTTGTTGAAGAAATTATTAATGAAAATTTAATCATCATTTGCTAGAAACCTTTAATTTTTTATTTCAAAAAATACTAGCGTTATTTTTACCAACTATTTAGGTACTTGTGATTTGAATATATTTATTATTATATAACCGATAAAGTATAACTTTTTATTCGTTACTTGGGGGTCCCTAGAGCGACGCAACGCAAGAATACTATTTATTGAATCTAATGCTCTATGAGTTGACGTCATTACAAATTTAATAAATAGTAAATATTTCAAACTCAACTGAATACAAAATTTTTTAATAAAAAACAAGTAATTAATTTGTTAATCAACTTTTCTTTAAAAAAATTAATAAATAATTAAAGTATCAATTTGGTTGCAAAGAAATTTTTAGTTTTTTGCAATTATTTTTATATAAAATCATACTGATCATGCACAAACTCCTAAAATCTTACTTTGAAGTAAAAATGATTTTAAAAAAAGCGGGCACTATACGCACTTATCGTCTGCTAACAATTAACATGGACCACTGCTGACTACACGCAAGTACTGCGCAGTTAATAATCCAGCTTAATCCAGCTGTCTCAAGCGATAGTGAAACGCATAAGGTATCACATGTGTATTTTAGATTTAAGAATTTCCTAAACTGGATACTGTTTTTCTATTTCATCATTTCTTACGTTAAGTTTCAAATAATTAAAAACTTACAAACTTCAACTATTCACTGAGTGCAAAAAACGCTTCATTCATAACCTCAAACTTTATCCATAAAAAATTATTCAACAAGAATCCCTCAATTCATTATTGTAAATTTTTGAATTGAAAATATCATGATTGCTTTGGTCACAGTTGTAGTTAAGAGAAAGTACTAAAACCTAATGTTTCAGTGTAAACATCGTATGTAACTATTGTGTACGATACAATTTTGATCTTTTTCTCATACTTCAAAGTATTTGGCCAAAAAAAAAAAAAAAAAAAAAAAAAAAAAAAAAAAAAAAAAAATGGATTCTCAAAACTTAAAATTGTTAAAAGAAGCTATTAAATCAAGAAACGTTGAAACGGTTAATCAAATACTTTTAGTCAATCCCGAGTTGTGTTACTCATCTGGATGCGAAGTCACTACTCCTACACCCCTGTGGTTAGCCATGTTACTTGGTTACGAAGAAATCGTAAGGCTACTTATTGAATTTGGAGGAGCTGACGTTAACGAATGGGTTCTCATCAAAGATGATGATGACATCGATGAAACGAAATTGTCGTTTTTTCAGTGGGCAGCGTTGATAAGAAATGATTGCCTAAGTGTAATAAAAGTGTCCGAAGTTTTAATTCAATTCGGTGCCAAAATCAATGCTCGACATGACCCTATGACCAATCTACCAATTCAGATCTCAATATCGCAAGGCAACATACGATTTTTAGAGTTCTGCCTTAAAAATAGTGTCAATTTTCATGAATCCAACTGGGGTTATTCTCCTATTCCATATGTCCTCGAAGCTCCAAGTACCAAGCAAAAAGAAATTCTGAGACTACTCTTCCAAAACGGCTTAAATCCTAGGTTTCGCAGACAATATACGGGTGAAAATCTAATGCATCTCTTTGTGTGTTTTCAAAACCGAAAAAAGTGCATTGCACCTTTGGACCTTATAGAAATTCTTTTAGAATTCGGAGTACCTTTAGATGAAGTGCACAGTAGAGGATATTCGCCACTGGAAATAGCAATTTATCTCAAGGAATTTGAAGTAAGTTCATTTCTTATACGAAAAGGAGCTAATGTGAATAAAGGGTGTAATGAAAATGGCTCTTTTCCTCTGAGTTTAGCCGCTTACGGTGGTGATGTTAATCTCGTTGATTTACTTTTATCTAATGGTGCTAAAATTAATGCGAAAAAATCAAAGGGAAAAACAGCGCTGCATGAAGCATGTCGTAATGGTCACGTAGAGGTGATAAAATTATTGATTCAAAAAGGTGCAGACGTTACAGCAGAAGATAAGTACGGCTTTACTCCTTTTCGTCAACTGCAAAGTGAAAAAGGTATTAATGAGGCATGCTGTGTCATTATGCTCAAAGTGATTTCAAAGTTTGCCTTTGAAAACTTGCGAGTTTCAAAAAAAGATATTGATTTGATCAAAAAAAGTCCGGAGCTTCTAGAGTATTTTGATAATTGTACCACGAAACTGCTTCAATTAAAGAACACAGTATTTTATTTTCCTTACTCGTACTACAGTATTTTACAGATGTCTAAACGTATTAAAAAATTAGCAAATCTTGCCAGAAACGATAGGTTTGTCGAAGAGTTTGAAAAAAATCTGACGATGTTTTACTACAAAGATGATTCACAAAAAATTTTTGGCAAAGCTATTGAGCTCAAAGATAAGCTACTAGTAGTTGAAACCAGATTAAAAGCTATATTTGGTAAAGTTTTACCAGCAGTAATCATTGACATATTGGCAGAAAACTTCAACGTTGACGATTTACCCCTTTCAGTGTAATATATACGACGTTTCTTAATTTATTGAACGCTATTTTTTACGGAATTTAAAGTTTGTAAACAAAAATATTTTCATGTTTGAATTATTTTTATGATTTATGGAATAAACTTAATTTATTTCAAAAAAGTTTTTATATAAAGTGTTACGAAAATTGGAATTGTTTATTCAAATTAAAATAAAATAATTAAAAAATTATGACTTGTTTTATTTATTTTTACCTTTCATTTGACATTAAAAAATAACTAATAGTGGAAAAAAAATTTTGTACTATTTTTTAAAATCAAATAAACTCTTGATCTACGTAAAAGCTACAATTTGATAATGATATTAATATTGATAAAAAATCTTGTAAAATCAAGAGTATAAAAAGCATATTTGAGAAATCAAAGTTTATTTAAATTTATTTAAAAAAGATTTTGATACTTTAAACGTAGAATTTAAAAATCGGAAAAATAATTTAAAAAAAATAATCTGTATACGTGGAACTTAGAAGAAAAAAACCTTTCTCCTGAAAAATCAAAATGGCTTAGTTGGTAACTTTTTTCATTGACTGCCTATCGATCTGTCTTTCAAAAATACCACTTGTAAAAAATATTTTTTGAAACACCCAATTACGTGAACAATAAACCTGAAAAATTTCATTCGATTCAGAACTAAATATTTCAGTTCGAACAACTCTTCACGTGCATCGGAGTAAATTACTGACGGTCGACTGAGTAATTAAACTTGCAAAACTAAATAAAAAATAACAATCAGCACTCAATCGGCAACTTTTTTCATTGACTGCCTATTGATCCGTCTTTCAAATATAACACTTCAAAAAAATATTTTTAGAAACACCCAGTTTCTTGAATAAAATAAACTTGCAAAACTAAAAAAGTGGTAAATTAGTTTTCAAGAATTTTCGTGAATTTTCGTCGTTCATACAAACAAAACTGAATTCGATTAGATTAATTGCGCATTACGGAATTAAACTTGAACTGAACAAAGTTAATCACATCATTCCTTAGTGATTTTTTTTTTCGAAATACGCGCGCCCGTGTGTATATGTGTGAGCAGACACGAACAAACTCTCCCGCGTTGTTTTTCCCGGTGATTATTTATAGAGCGCACGAAGAGGAGCCACTTTGGCTCTCCTACTTTGACTTTCCTTTCGCTACTTTTTCTCTCATTTAATTAACATCGATTGATTTTATTAAGGCCTCTGAGTGAACTTATAATTATCTTACTTTATCGGAAAAATGATAAAAACTACTTCTTGTTACTTAAAAGATAAGTTAATAACATTAGCTACTTGTAGTGACTAAAATACTGATGGGTAATAAATATTTCATCACGAGTATTTTGAGTAATAGTAAATATTTCTCTATTGTCTGAATTTTCATTTTCAATATTATTTATTACCGATTATAAAATATTTATTGCGTCATTTGTTATAAACGAATCTTCAAATTGAACAATCATGAGTAAAACTCAAAATATTTTTCAAAGTTAAGAAATAAAATATTGATAACTTCGCGACTTCTATTTTCAAACGATTTATTTTTTGATTTAGAACTCCTCACAGAATCGTGACCCAATTTTCATTTTAACGATTGAGAGTGAAAAGCAAAGTTTCATGTAAATTTTTCTTCATCCCGTTTAAAATTCAAACTTTTGTGCATTATTTTTCTTTTTTAAGCGAGTAATTTCGTTATAAATTTAAAACTCGAAGACTTGAAAAAAATATTTTTATTTCAGAAACGTGCTTAATTTGATGAAATTAAATCTGAATTTTGTGAGAGAATAATATAAAGTATCAATTCATATACGTGCGAAACCTGCGAGTTGAGCAATCTTCTTTTAAACCTCGTTAAACCTTGTAATATTATTCAAATTACAGCTCGTGCGGTTCTTTACAACCCGTTGTTCGAATATCCGTTATGTACCTAATTTTTTTCTTTCTCTCTCTCTCTTTTTTTCATTTTCTCATTACTCTCGATTTAACCAACGATTATCAGAGGGTTTTCTTAAACAAACATCGTTTTTCAATTTGCATTTATATTACACTATTAATATTTATCTTTCGAAATACAGTGTTATTTAAGGTTGTTGGGTCGGTGCGAGAGAGAAAGAGATACTAGTGCGAGTCGAACGGAGAGATTCACGGCACTGTCAGCTGTCTCTCTCGCACTCGTGGCACAACATAGTACCTAACCTAAGATTTTCGAGGGGCTATGCACTTCAAAATCACTAAAAGAATTACACAAGAAAAATCAATATAATCAATAAAATATTAACCTCATTTCAAGTAAAAGTCTTTAAAAAATGTTATATTTAACAAAATATCAATCGAAATTGATTTCAAGGCTCGAAACACTTTAAATTTTCCAAAAGAATCACGAAAGAATCGCAGAAGAATCAAAAAGAATCAAAAGAATCATAAGTGATTCTAGAGTGCATAGCCCCTCGAAGATTTTAGTGTTTGATTATTTTTTTCTCAGCTCATAAGGTCCATTGGTAATTCCTTTTAATTGATAAGTGTTTCAAAAAAATTTTTTTTGTACCCTGAATTTTTTTATTAAAAAATACTTGTCAGGTCCTATTAAACTTTCAAGAAAACAGTAATTCCCATAAGCTTACGTGTTAAACAAATTTAGCAATATCTTTTCTCCCAAGGTTCATTTTGCCCTAAAAATTTAGTGGCATCAATAAGAAGCAATTACCTACAAAATGAGTACTTTTTTGTTAGAATCTACTTGTCAGATCATGGACCGACCCAACAACCTTAAATTTAAGGTACTGCCTCAAAGATAAATGCTCATTCGTCGTTGAAGTTCAATCTATTTTCAATCAATATTTAACAAGGCGTTCACAAAGTTTTTTAATAGATTTTCTTAAATTCTGTTTGATTTATGGAAACAAGTATATGGAACAAATTACACATCGTAAAAAGAGAGTCTCGAGTATTTACAAAATGTTCAAGGTTTCTTGAACATTTTGAAAAATGTCATCAGATTATACACACTTATAATTTTTTACTTTAATGACGTAGATTTTCATTAGGAAATATTGTGCAGTACTCTCAGTATAAAATTAAAAAATAAAAAATAGTCTTTATAAATAAAAAATTCAAGTTATTTTAAAAATATGTACTTCTGCATGGAGTAAGTTTTTTTTACCTAATTTAAAAACCAAAGTAACAAGGCATTTTCTTAGAGTGCTTTGAATAAAATTCAAACGAAATTTGAGTTATTTTAAAACTACACAGAGATAAAAAAAAATTTATACAACTACGCATGATCAAAAATTTCAAAAAAATCATGAAATAAATTGTTATAATGATTTCAATTAGAATAAAAAAAAACAGGCTTCATAAGAAATTTAAATTATTTTCAAACTACGTAGCATCAAAGGTAAGTTTTTACTTCTTACAGCAGCCCTTTACCAAAACTTAAAGCAGTAGAATCGACTTTAAAAGAAAATGAATTTTTTTTTATTGATCGTTCCCAAGTTGAGTTAACTTGAAAAAAATTGAAGAAAAAAAAATTATAAACCAACTTACAAGGAGAGGACCAGACATTTGGGTCATGGATATTAAAAACAGCTTTTTATTGAAAAATGCTGATTTTTTAACATGGGGTGTAGAGGGTTAAAAGGCCCATTCAGAGAAACTGACACTTGGAGGTTTTTTTTTGGCATATTTGGAGCCCATATACCAAGTTTTAGCCATATATCCATGACCCAAGTATCTGGTCCTCTCCTTGTTAGTATATTACTTTTAACTTAAGTAATTTTAAAATTCTTTAGCATAAAGAGAAGCTCAAAAAGAACTTTAAAGAAATGGTAGTATTTTTTTTGCACCACAAAACTCTAGTCAAATACAATTTGCATCCATGAGCCACAATGTTATTAAACATTCATGAAACAACACTCAAAACCGAAAGCAATAACAATGGCCGTCCGTCCGTCCGACCCCCGGCTTGTTTACTTTCATTTAAATCTCCACGGGCATCGCAAAATATTTGGCAGCCGGTGTCTCTCTCTTGGGTTCCAGGTCATTTTCCCAAAATACCCCGCGTGGCGCTCAAGGAGGAGGAGGAAGAGTTGGATTCCATAACCCGTCCGACGCTAGCGATGACGCTGTTATTCGCGCAATAATCGCCAGCCCCGCTGCAGCTGACACTCCCGCTGATGAATATACCATTGTTGTTATATTGCGGGCTCGAAGTTTATCGAGTTTTCCTGAATACTGCGGCTGGGAGAGATCATAAATTGTATTTAACTGCGGCTACACAGATATCGATTTCTGCCTTTTTTTCTTTTTTAAATTGTTAAATTCCATTTTTTGCTTTTGAAAGTGTGTATGCTGTACGCACACAAAAAGAATTTTTATGAAAAAAAAAAAGATTTGTAGAATACGTATAATGGAAAAACTTTTTTTCCGGATCAATTTTGAAAATAAATTGTTAAAAGATAACTTTTTTTATGCATCTCGTATTTTATTCAACCAATCAGTTTAATTAAATGTTCACACTCAATCCTCAAAATTTATTTATACAAATTTTGGTGAATCATATTTATTTATAGGATTTCTTCGCTTGCATGAATTTTCACCAAAAAAAAAGAGATTTTGTTGAATTTTAATATCGCATATTTTCATCTGATTTTTTCAAATTAACTTTTTTTTGGTAATTCTACTTTTTTTGAGTAAAAATTTGAAGAAGCAAAGATTTAAAGCTGTGGAAAGAACTGTTAAGGTAAAGATGCCAATTATGATCTCATAAATCGCTACTTTTCAGCATTTTGAATTTTATTGAAAAAACAAAGCATGTTAGAGTAAATTTTTTTTTACATACTTAAATTTTAGGTTCTTAGAAACATAAATAAATTTTTTTTATATGAAAATTGTATTTATTTATTGAATAATTAATGTTCAAAGACAAGACCTTTTGACCCCAGTTTATTAGACAACTTCAGCTTTGGCCCCAGTTTATGGAACACTTTTACACGTAAAATCTCGTCTGTGACTTAAGTACCCCAGTTGATGGAACGGTTTATCTGATTTTCAGATTAGATTTGTAATTTTTCCGTGTTTGGGAGTGATGAAACCCTCGAATTTTGACGATTCCGTTCCATCAACCGGGGTACTTAAGTCACAGACGGGATTTTACGTCTAAAAGTGTTCCATAAACTGGGGCCATAAAGCTGAAGTTGTCTAATAAACTGGGGCCTTGACTTTAAAAAGGAGCATAAAAGGTCTTGACTTTAAACATTAATTATTCAATAAATAAATACAATTTTCATATAAAAAAAATTTATTGGAGTTCCTAAGAACCTAATATTTAAGTATGTAAAAAAATATTTACTCTAACATGCTTTGTTTTTTCAATAGAATTCAAAATGCTGAAAAGTAGCATTTTATGTGATCATAATTGGCATCTTTACCTTACCATGCATTTGCTACACTAGCCACCGCACTTTCTCGTGCCAAGTTTCCGAAAGTACAAACTTTTATAACTATATCTGAAACAACAAAAGCCTGTTGTGCACAACCATGAGTGTCATTCAAACTGTCTTAGTTAGAATACGACTTTAATTGAACTAATTTATAACGTTGATAAATTGAAAATTTTATAACAAATTTATAATACTTTTTTTTTTAGAAACTCAGCGTTTTCCAACTTCATTTTCCACCTAGGGATTATATAGGTCACGCGATGAGATTGAACCTTCAGTTTTCGTAATTCTCTTGAGCTAATTTTAGTAAAAAAGTAATGAAAAAGTAGAAAATCGAGATTTCGAATGATGTGATTCAATCAAAAATATGAAGATTCAAGACTTTATTGCGAGCTATTATGAAGAGGAGATCGTGTACTTATGCACGCACGTGCGCCCACGGGAGACGAAGAAGGCGGAATGGAGATTAAACTCGAGCGCGTCGAGGTCGCATCGACCCGTTAAATATAAAACTCTCTTTCGTTCGTATTTATGAATGAAAACGTTAGGTGATAGTTTCTTTTTTTAGTAAACAAGCTAATACGAGCACGTCGACTATGCGCTAAGTGAAGAATTTTTTCAACGTTGCTCGTCTCGAATCAGCAGTTTGTTAGATCGAGATATAATTTTGCTACTGTGTCACAATATGTTGATGATCTTAGCAAATAACTAAAAATAGCGGTATGATGAAAAATCGAACTTTAACAGGATAAAAAAAAATTATATTTTTTAAAACTTGATTACATGTGAGGACTTTATATTTTTCAGGCTCAAGAAACATATAGTTCCAGTAGTATAAATGAAATTTACCAAAGTTATGGCAATAATTTTGGTAAAATTTTTAACTCTAAATCTAATGTAGAAACATTTTTTTTTTTTTTAAGAAAACTGTAAAATGTTATACCTGTACATTACGAAGAAGACACATTTAGGAATAACAAATACACTCCGAGTTTTTTTTTGTATTTACGTAGTGTCTGTTGGATGTACCAATTTAAACCTTGCTAACGGGGAATAATGCTGATAAACGAGATACATAATTTATTCTTAGCGCTCATGTAAAATTTTTACTAAAAAATTTTTAAATCTCAGAAAAATATTAACGTTGGTAAAGAGTTTTTAACGGATTAAAGTTGATTTTATTTGAAAATTCTCAACAAAATTTATGAATATTTTTTCATGCCTATCATGAATTTACCACAGATATAATTTGAATTAATAGAAGCTATTTCCGAAAAAGATATTGACAAAATTCGTGGTATACTTTCAGAAATTCCTCAACTCTGTCAAACATATGGTTGCAATGCGGAATATCCTTCGCCAATTTTGCTTGGTTATACGTTATCAAAAAAAATAAATTCAAATTTCATTTATGAGTTAAAAATTTAATATTTAATTTTGAAGATTTTAAAAAAATCAAAATTTAATTCAACAAAAGAAATTCAAAAGCATGTATTCAATTTAATTAAATAAATGTAAATTATAATTTAGAAATTTACTATTGTGATTGTGTACATTCAAAATTTAGAATTTAAAAGTGTTGTTATGATGATTTGACTAAAGCATCAAAATTTTAATACGAGCTCAGGTATAATGTATAAATCACAGTTAACGTAAACAAATCAAATATTCTACGCACATATGATAACATTAACATTGGTTTTCAGTTGACTCACAGACGTACTAGAATAATTCGATATTCTTATTTCTCCTTGCTTTGCCATCGCTGTACCTACTTAAATTTTTACTCCGTGCAGTGACTATATCTTTAGTAAAAAATGAATTCTGAGAGTTTGAACGAAAACGCGAAACTATTAGAAGAAGCTATTATATCAGAGAACGTTGAAGCAGTGCGTGATTTAATTTCGAAAAATCCCGAGCTTTGTCGTCGAACGAATTCCGAAAATGGTGACGAATTCTCGCCTCTGCGGCTGGCCATACTTCAAGAGTCCAAGAAGATCGTGGAGCTGCTCATCAAGTTCGGAGCAAACGTGAACGAGGTTCTACCCGAAGACGAGTCAGGCCATTCGGAGATTTTGACGTTTTTTCACGTGATAGCGATGAAAAAAGATAGCCCGATCATGCTTGAAATCGCCGAAATTTTAATAAACCACGGTGCTGACGTAAACGCCTCCTGCAGCAATGCGCAGAGACCCCCGATCGATCTGGCAATACAAGTAGGCAACATGAAGTGCGTGGAGTTGTTCCTAAGACACGGTGCCAGGCTCGCAGGCCCCGAGTGGAAAGAGCATTCGCCAATGCAGACCATCTTGTGCGCGCCAACGGATAAACAAAAAGAAATACTGTTGCTGCTCGTGAAGCACGGCTTCGACTCTGAATACCGTGACCACAATGGTCAGAATCTTCTCCACTTGTTTATAAATCGCTTTGAAGAAAGCCATCCCGATGATTTGGAAATCATAAAAATTCTTTTGGACGCAGGAGTGTCGCTCGACGAGCTAGATGACAATGGCTACTCGCCCCTGTGCTACAGCATAATTCTCAAAAAAACCAACATGGTTTCGTATTTGCTCGACAAGGGTGCTGACGTCAACCAGAGATGCAACTTGGGTGGAGATTTTCCACTGAGCCTGGCTGCTATGGTCAACCATTTGGACGTCATTAAATTGCTTCTATCACACGGAGTCGATGTAAACGCGAAAACTCAGTCTGGAAAGACGGCTCTGCACATCGCATGCTTTTACAATCGGGAAGATATAATCCGAGAGTTGGTAAGAAAAGGTGCCGTTGTTAGTTTGACGGACAAAGATGGCAACACACCGTTTTCGCTTCTGAAGCGCGAGGAGAGTCATTACGACGATTGTGTGATTACCATGGTGAAAGAGTTTTCAAAGTTAAGCTTCGAGAGAGTTATACTGTGTAAAAAAGACGAGCAATTGATTCGAGCCAATCGCAAAGCTCAACAACTATACATAACGTGTCAAAAAGAACTCACTTGTATGAAAAGAGTTAAATTTTACGATTGCAACTCGTACTACGACGTGTTGAATACAGCAAAGATGAGCGTACGAAAATTGGCAAATCTCACGAAAAATAAAGAGTTCGTTAAAGAGTTTAAAAAAAAGTTGAACTTCTGTCATTACAAAAACGATTTGTTGAGAATTTTCGACGAGGCTGTTGAACTCAGGGACAAAACGTTTATTGTTGAAAGCAGATTATACTTCATATTTGGTAATTTTTTTTCTGACTTGGTCATCGAAAAATTAGCTGAAAATCTCATGATTGAAGATCTACCGTTGGAGTTAGAGCTTCTTAGTGCGTGATTATTAAATTAATTTGTAAATCATCAAACTGTATTTCATTCAAAATTAAAATTTATGTACTTTATCAATTTTATAAATAAGCCTTATTCAATATGTTCAGCTACAAAAATTATGACTGAGAAGTAACTCAACAAAATTTAAATACACTTGTTTAATGATTAAAGGACTATTCTTTCAATTACTTGCAGCTCATTCATTTAGAAACCTGATATTAGCAAAACCGTAGTGAGTATATTTATTTCTAATTGTTATTTTTATCTTCCATCCTTAATGATGATTAAAAACACCAGTATACATTCATTAAATTTTTCGTTTACTTTCGAACTAAAATAATTCTTTTTGAAGTTGGTTGATTAAAACTTCTCAGCGTTTTTAAAAACCAAACATCATCCACCCACCGCTTGCGCGCATCCATCCGAGTAATCGTGAAAAAATAATCCTCCCCCGTACAGAAATAGAACTTTTTTCATCCACTTTGAGGTAGTAAGCAAGTAGAAAGTTAACTCCTCGCGCTAATATCAAAGCTGCGTGGGCGTCTTACCTTCGTTGCTCCTGACAGAGCTGGTTACCACGCAAAGTCCCAAGATCATCCTCGTCCAGCATCGCAGAGCAGTTTTTCCAGCGTGCGTCATCCTTCCTCCACCTCGTGTACTTGTAATCGGCGGCTCCATGCATGTGTGGGTGGATCAAATCGACGACGGTTTCACTTTCCCCCTCTGACGCGGCTCTGCTGCAGGCAAGAATTAATTTTTACGAAAATGTGAAGGCGCTTCGAGACGAGCGATAAGACCGCTCGCACTTCAATTTACAGATAAATAAATGATGTTTATTTACGGCGCGAAGCGGTGGATGATTGGAAAATTTTGCCTGCTCTATTTGCACGATAGTTTAATTTTTTTAAATTGACTGCGACTCTTTGTTGCAACAATGGCTCTCGTGATAAACGTAACTTTTAATTTGAAATGTTTTTATCGGATTCGACTGACGATGAGTTGTCGCTGTTAATCATCGAGGAATGAAAATTAGCGAAACAATTTTTCACGAGATTTTTCACTTGCTTTGTGTTTGAAATTTTGAGTAAAATATTAGCTTATTGCTTAAACCGATGATACAAAATTTTTAATTAAATTTAGTGCCAGAGATCATTTTTTACCATATAAAAAAAGAGATAAAAAAATTATTTAACTGTTACTTAAATTTTCTGGTATTTTTATCATTTTTGTAATGCACCTGTATAATCAAACGCATTAAAACTCAAATTTTTCATTATAACATCAAGACGTTTAATTACAAAAAAAAGATGAAAAAATAAATAAATACAAAAATGTCTTTTTAAAGAGCCTGTATCATCTCACAATTATTTTGATAAAAAACATTTTTTTTTTAATTCATACTCTCCGCAATAAACTAGAAAATTTAAGTAATCATAATAATAGCGTACTTTGAAAAAACACAAAGTTTTTAAAATAAATTTCAAGTCTCTTAAAAAAAAAGAAAACTCTTTTTATTTAAAGTACCACGCGTTATATCATTCATGCTCACCGTCATCCTCGCATAAAAACCAGCTGGATCAGAGATAAACAATCGTCCTCGGTTCGGGCAAGGTCGTCCGCATGGCCCTTGACTCCTGGTTGCGATGCGTCAGACTCCTCGAGAAAAAAAGAAGCAGAAAAAAAGGCGTCGTGGATTGAAAACGAGAGTTTGCGGTGCGTACCCGTCCGAAAGTGACCGCACCGGCTGAGGTCCGGGACGCCAGTGGAGTACCCCCAGCCGAAAGAGAAAGGCTGTAGGCTTTATGAAATAGTGACACCGATTCGATAATAATCGATCGCAACCTTGCGAATTTCGGGGTGAATTAACCCCCCCCCCCCTACTTCAAAAAAATTACGAATGTGTCATTGTCGTCGTTGAAGGAACAGCTGCTAAGGCGGCGCTGTTGTTTTGGGGATAACCACCTGGTGTGACGGTTGGGTTTTTCTCGAGAAAACAATTGATAGGAACGAGGGACGGGGAAGATCTTTCGAGAGCTTCTTTAAAATGTAAAATTTTAATATATGTACTTTAGCTTCAAAGCTTGAATTTCAAAAAGATCGAATTTTTAGAAAACAAATATGAAGTTTAGCTTAAGATTGTGGTCTGAGAAATTTGATACTCGTATTAGAGTACTGAATAAATATAGACTTAACTCTATAGTAAAATGTAATTTTCGTTTTTCGAAATTTATCTTAAAACTTATCTTTTCGAAACGTGTATTTAATCCCGAATTAGGAAAATTGAAATACACATCATTTACTTAGTGTTCCATTAGATTAAAAAAGTAAAAAAAATTTTAGGTTTAAAATTCACAACTTTTTTTTTTAGTTTTAACCTTTGAATGTAAAAGAGAACATATCATAAATAAAGTTCTCCATTCAAATAATCCAAAAATAAAAATAAGCAGCCTTTCTCTCTTTGTCATATTCATCCAAAATCTAAATTTATTCAGCCTGAAAAAAAGTAAAATTACCAGGTGTGAAGTGAATATTCATTAGAGATCTGTGATGAGTCTGGATATGCAAATTAACACAGCCGAGACTTGGCAAACATTTATTAAGTGCGGCAAGAGAGAGAGAAATTTTAATAATTTTTTCGTAAAAAAATTCAACGATATAAATGAAAAATTTAAATGAAAGTTTTCCATCTAATTTAAAGTCGGAGTTTATCTTCATCAAGGTTATTGAGATTTACGATCTTAATCGAATCGCGTCGCCTTCTAATCTGTTAGCGCTCAGGTGAAAAAAAAACAATAACTCTTATTTTTAGCTCTAAAAACTATTTCAGACAGCTGCTGCTGCTCGGATAATCATCTCAACAATCGTCGATCTTATTGAGATAAAGGCGTTCAATTAAGATTCAAATGGCCCCGCCGAACAAGGCTACCCAAACACAATCGTTCTCTAACTAACATACCAATTAGTCCGAACTTTCCTCCAGATTCAAACGAAATTCGCCGACGCACGGATTATTTTTTGCATCCCGTGGAATGGAAAGTTCTGCCTGGTAATTTACGCTAATTATGCAGCCGAGCTATATCGATTTTAAAAGTACCTAAACTTCTTTTTTTCTTTTCAAAACGGTGTCAAGTCTCGGAAGCATTAATAAAAAAATGAAAAAACCGCAGGATGCCCCGCGGGCAAACAACGTCAATTTTCTTCAATTCAATTTCTGCAATACCGGGGGGAAGGAAAACACACAAAATTAAGCGTCGCGACGCGGAAAATGTGATAAAAATATCCCTCGCCATTCAGCAGTTTCTAAAAAAATTAACTTTCTAAAGTGCGTTCCGTGCCCCTTTCAACGCATCGGCAAACTCGGTTGCGAAAATTCACCCGTAAACTGATTAAGGTCGAGCGGAGCGTGTTTATCAGAGAACGTCAGAATTTAGCGGAGATATTTAATTAGATCGCGCCCGGGTGTTTGCCTGCTCCAGCTTCTCCGAGGGTGCTGGCTTGAAGGCCCCGTGTGCGTATTGATTTTGTACGACGGAGCGCCGAGTGCAGCCACCTGCGATTTTTTCCGGGGTGCTGGCCAGTGGGAGTGACGTTGTTCATTAAAGGGTCAATTTTTATTTTTATTATTTGGGAGATGCAACCCCTAATTCGAGTTAGAGGCGCTTGTATTGAAATAAAAAGTGAAAACAGTTCGACAGTTTGTACCAAAAAATGGTCTTAGAGAGCTGTTACATGCATTAGTTATTAATTCTTTTGAAGTTGAAATTTATTCTTTCGAATGTATGCCATTTATTAATAAAAATGAATCTGCTCAAAAATTTAGAATATTAGGTTTTTTATAGAAAAATTTATTGTTCTTTTGTAAAATCGATAGTCATACTAGATGTTTAATATTAATATTGAAGTCCACTTTGTATTGTAAGTAAAAAACTTTAATTATCACCATTAATTATACAATTTCATCGAATTGAAACTTTGAATAATTTTTTTTTTTTTTTCTTTTAAAAGTTGTGTAAGAAGTGATTTTAACATTTTTATCACTTTGCTTGAAGTTACATCGACGGTGTGATATTTTAGTATCGTCTCGAGATAAGGATTTAGTCGGTGCACATATAGGATGACAATTTATTGAACTTAACTTTCTATCTTTACATAGTGATTTCGCTGTTTGTACAGTCTATTTTCATTCTATGTATTGAATTTTCTACTCAATTGGATGTACAGACATTTCTGAATAAGTTTTTACTCAGGTAAATTTTTTTTATAATCTTTGTAATTATTATAATTTTTTCATTCTACTACTAAGTATAAAATTAAATTTTTACTGTTGTTAGCGACTTTTGATTGTTTCTTTAAGTTTCGTCACATTGCACTAATATAACTAACATTTGAGTACAAATAAAATAACAGCAGCAATCAATTTTAAGTCACTGAAATTCACATCTTACTTTGAAAATCCTAAAGAGGTCATTTGACTTACAAGACTGGCACGAATGTACTCGTTTTACAAGCGTACAAAAATTTCAATATATCGATGTACCATCAGTTATCGAAATAAAGAAAGAACGAAAAAAAAGTACGCGTTTGCAGAGAATTATTTGCTCGATCGCGTGTTTGTGCAACGAGTTTAGGCATATGAATAATTGAATATACACGATCGTCACCGCGTCGATTTTGCGGAGTCCCCGATTTGCATAAATCATAATGGTGAAAGGATTCTTTTTTTTTTTTTATGTAATCCTGGTCGCAAGAAGGACTTCGATAAGTAATATGAACTTGTAACTCCGCATCAGTATGGATGGGTGTAAGTAGCTGGTACGATTTGCATAACTAAAATTCAAAGTGATTTTTTTCAATCGATTAAATGCAATTTTTAGTCGTGACTTACAGTAGCACAAAGCCTACTGTAGTTTCGAAAGTCAAATGCTGGTTTCTTCGCTAGTTTAATCTTTAAGGATTTTACTTTCAAAGTCGTTTGGAGAATAAAACTTATTTTAAAAAATATTACGATTTTGCTTAAATTTAGACTCGATTGATGTTCGCTTTATCTTGACAATGCAAAGCTGTAAAATATTAAAAAATTACAGTTATTAATGTTAAAGGAAAAGATTCCTCAGAAATTTCTTAGTTTTCTTCGTCATGACTACTGTAAATATTTGGTTTTGGAGGCTGCTTGAAAACAGTTGCTCTTATACTTTAGATAAATTTTACTTTCCAAACTGCGTCGTTTCATCATTTTTGTCTACTACCTCGTACCTCAGGTATACCTGCAGAACAATCTAATGTAATTTAGGGAGGTCGAAATTCTGAACTCAGCCTGAACTAGTCAAGGACAACAGACTGACTCATTGTGTATACTTTTGGGTCTAGTACTAGAAAATTTTTTGTTTTTGAAATTTTGTAGTTTTAGAATTTTAATTTGAATGCTTGAAAATATACTTTTTTCTGTATTCCGGACGAAAACCGCTACTTTCCTGCCGCTGCAGTCAGTAGCGCTTCCCGGTGCGCGCCGTCGTGCGGAAAAATAGTGCCTACACACCTTGGCAGCTGTAATCTACTACGTCTCTAACGTTAAAATTTAAGACGAAGTATTTCCAGGTCTCCGATAAACTTCACCAAAATAGATTTTGTGTAACTTTATATCGATCAATTATGTTTGTTCCGTTAAATTAAAACGTTTAAAAAAAACTATTTTAGTTTAAAAAAAAAATTAGCCTTGTTAGTAACTTTTTTAAAACTTGTATTCCATTATGACCGGCAGGACATTTGTACCTATTTGAAATGAATTTGAAACAAATAAAAAAAATGATTATTAGAAAAAGACCAGCGTGTAGATTAATTTTCACTATTGACCTTTTGATCATTCCAAACTTCTAGGGAGATTTTCAACAAAATTGGACAAGAAATAGAACTGATTATTATTTTGCTCTCCACTATTGAAAAAATTGACCTACTCTTTAGAGCTAAAAATTTATAAGAAAATATCATAACAAAGAGTAAATTTTTAATTTTAAAGTCCAATAATTACTCTTTTTTTTTAAACAATTAGTTTTAAGATGAATTCAAAGACTATAACGTGACTAATGGGATATAAAATTGTGACCGGCAGCACACCTACGAAAAGACATTTTTCAATTTCTGAATTGTATTTTGTGTTGCACTATTATTGAATTATTGATTGATCCAGGAAAATATTATTAAAAAGTATAATTTATACTACTTTCATAGCCTTTTTTCCCCAAAATCTCGCCAAAAACCATAAAAGTTCTAAAATATCAAAGAGTATTGAACTTTTTTAAACAATAATAAATACAATCGGAAACTGTCCCAGAATCTCAATTGGGGGTAGTTTACCTTAATAAGGTCAAACCTTTGTCTTTAATGCGTAGTAAAGGGGCAGTTAAAAATAGTATATATATATTTCTTATATTGTTCAAAAACTGTTTTTTACTGAGATTCACTTAACACTTTAGCCTAGAATGACCCATAAAAGCATTCTTCGAGTAATATTTTAAGAAACTAATTTTATTAAATACGCTTATCATGAGAAATCTGAAAAGAAATCATAATAATTTTTCATTTTTAAATTTTGTTTATTCGTTTTTTATCTTTCAATTTTTTTATTTACTTTTGATTGCTGCATCAATTAAATCGTTTAAAAAACAGTAATAATTTATTATCTCAGAGTATAAAAAAAAGTCGCTCGTAAAAAAAAAAAAAAAAAAGAAGAAAAAAAGTTAACCGACTTTTTTATAACAACATCGACGACGATAATATAAATCCAATACACCCGCCCCGCTGCAGCAGTACAGACAGAGTTAATCCAGTGTAAATTTTTATAGATTTTCGTAACAGCAACAGCAACAACAACAACTACTCGTCGACAAAAATAAATAAAGGGCCGTTAAAATAAATTACGAGCTTGTCACGAGGTGAACGTCGATGCGTGTAAACTCTCGTCCCCTCTGCATTGTGCACCGAGCTCGGGTGGGTATACATACATATATGAGAAAGTAGCGTCTAATAAATATCCTTGTCAGACCACAAATCCTTTATTCCGTGGGCGTCTTCCTTCCATTTTCAGCGGACTAAATTCGGTACAAAACATCCTGGCTGGCCTGATGCGATTATCCTCCCCCCTCCCTCCGCCCAAGCTGCAGCGAAATATAATGGCAATGAGAGAGAATTCCGAAGGAATTTTTTCTTCTTCTTCTTCAACCTTCTTTTGCGATGTTTCGGTCTGTACACTTCGAGAGATCGATATGCATGTCCATTGATTTTCTGGCTGTCAATAATTACACCTTTGTTGTTTTCTGTGGGCTCATTTTTTTTTTTTTTTTTTTTTTTAATAATTGTTTTCACAAATTGTGAGTTTGGCAAAAATACGTGCGCAATTATACAGGTTTTTTCATTTTAAGTCAAGAAATTAATTAGGAAGCTTAATTAGTCTGATGACAATGAGAAATTAAATTATAAAAAAATTAATATTGACAATAGTAGTAAATTTTCATTGAAATACTTCGTAATTGCTATTTCATTATGTTATAATGATTTCTTTTGTCAATTATATTTTACCTAAAAATCCACGAAACAATGATGACAAAAATGTACCAACCAATTAAAATCAATGCTACTATTTAACTTGTTGATAAATAATACAGCTGCGCAAAACCGTTGGGATAAAATAATAATGCGTGTCGTACTCATCAGAGTAGTTTATTTGCGGGTTATAAACTAGAACAATCGTAAATTGATCGATCGTGAGTTTTATACAGATCGTTTATCATCGATGCCATAACGCCTATGTACCACACAACAACTATTAATTATCACTTTGAGATGCCGCAGACAATACACCGTTAATGATGATGATGGTACTTTGGAAAAACAAAAAAAAAAAAAAACAGCGGAAGTAGACGAATTTATCGTCGAGTTTGATAAGTATATATTTTAAGTGCAAGGCTGATGGAAAATAATGGAGTTTGATCGCTTGGTTTAATCGAAACTCGGTTGGATTAACTCGAAACTTTTAATCGAGTTTATTTTTTAGGTCGACGAACTTTTCCTTTTTTTTGTGAGCTTCAAAAATTGTTTCTTCACTATGAAATGTAGAATACTTTAAGAGCATTTTAGTGAAGTTTTCTGACAAAAGTCTTTTGTACTAAATTATAAAAAAACAGTGAGACACTAAAATCATAAAAAACTTCATTCGACTCATAAAGTAGATTGACTTCTATATTAAAATTAAAAAAAAATCAATTAATGAAAGTTTTCTTTACTGTATTCAACTCTAGTCTACTGATAAAATTTTAAATCGTTAATATTTATTAAACAAATTTGACAGAATGAATTTTAAAAAATCATGAATTCCCAAGTGTTAAAAAGCAAATCCATAATCAACATAATAAAAATGAATTTTAAAAAACTAATTATTTTTTCTGGGTAGACTGGTCGATTACTTTTGAAAATTAGTCACATTAAGAATTTAAAACAATTATTATCAATATAAAGATTTTGCAAAACTATTACAAAAAATCGCTTTGAACTTGAATTAAATACATACACTAAACACATTACTGTTTGTCTACTAATAGTTCTCACTCACTCTGATTTTCGCACTTTCTCAAAAAAATTTTCTGGCTGCACCAACCCAGCATAAAAAAGATCTACCCAGTACAATCACCAACAAATTCCCTAAACAACGTAATAAAAAAAAAAAAAAATGATACGTACAGTCAGCTGACTGGTACGAGGGAAAGGAAAGCGAAGTGGGGGGGAGGGAGACGAGGACGGATGGTGTTTATTATTGAAGCCGAGCCGAGTATATAGCCTGGGTGTTTACTACAGTGGCAACCTGCATTTGGAGAGCTGTTGTAGTTCTACCTACCCGACGCTAGTCACGTATGCTTGTTTTTTCGTCCTCTCGTTTCTTCGCAACCTTTTATTCGGGAGCATGGCTGACTCGGTTTCGTCATTCCGTACTGATTTTGATAGCGTTTTATTAATTCTGTAAGAGGCGCCTTGTTTACTGCTCGACATCACGAACAGCTTGCTCTGAGGATTTGACACTACAGGAAAATTCGGAACCGGACTGAGCCAAGGTGTAATCGATAAAACGAATATTTTCTGGTTTTGTAAAAAGCTTTTTTGTGTAAGAGCTCGGTGAGTATATTTTTGTCGAAAGGTCTGTACTGTTTTCATAATCTGGGTTTTGTATGAATATTTTTCGTAATACATATATTTTTTACAATAGTGTTGTCAAGTACACATTAACTAGCTGGCTACATTACAATTTTCTACATGAATAAAGCAAAAATTATTGTTTGGGATAGCTCTTGCCTAAGGTGACTTTGATGACAAATTTTTGTATTAAAAAACCTCACGCGAGGTCGTTAAAAAAAATATCGTAGCTTTATAGCTCAATTTGTAATTAATGCTAAAAGATTTTTCATTTGCCTTAATTGTACAGTGCACAGTGTATTTAATTACGCTCAATAAGTTTTTTTTTGATGAATTATAGAAAAAAAAACTTACAAAAAGCTTTTATTTTAACGAAGATTGAGAGAACGATAATAGTGAAGTGGAAGTATCGTTAAAGCAGTTTATGATTACAGTACTTCATTTTTGAAGTGGGTTTTTTTACACGTTTTTCTTTTTTTGTTTATACAGGAAAAGTTTTTTTTAACTCGGGGCTTGAAATAACCTGTAAACGAAAAAAAAAAGTAATAGGTGCCTGGTTTTTGCACGCAAAATTACGTGAAAAATCAGATCGCGTAACCCAGCCATGCCCTTTACTTTTCCGTCAGAGAGACCGAGGTGACGTCAAAGTGTTGAAAGGGACCGAAAAAAAAGGGGGGGGGGAATTTTTTCGCGGAGTAAAAGCTGATAAAACATTCACGGAGCTGAGTGAGTTCTTATCATTTTTAAAAAAAAACGACAGTCTCGTTACCCCTTTCCCGAATAAATCATTCAGAAAGACGTTTTTTAGTTTTTTTTTTCTTCTCCATCTTCTTTTTTTAATCAAAAAATTTTTTCCGTTACATCTAACGGAATTCCTCGCAAAAGACTTCGTTAATAATGAAAATTTACGGAAAATCAATGGAATAGAAAGTAGCGCCGTTTGAAATTCCGTTAGAGAGGGAATTTAATCAAATTTTCAGTTCGGTTTGAGAATTTATCTTGTTTTTCATCGGAGATCAATATGAAATGATTAATATCTTCCTGATGAACTCGCCCGAGTCGATAGGTCGCCATGGATTTTCCGAGTATTAATTAATTCTGAACGACAAAGTCTACTCAAAGTGTCATGAGCAAGTAAAAGTATCTCAAGTGCATCTGGTCTAGCCTATATAATATTTTTTTTAAAAACCTCTTAAAAGGAAAAGTTTGGAGTTTACTACTTGAAAAATTCTGTTATCGGTAAAGGATTTCCCTGTCGGCTGAGTGCAATAAATTCATACTCTTATCGTGGAAACGATCTATTTTTTCAACTCGTAATTGTGATGTATAAATTACAATAATTAATAAAAAAGTAGATCAAATCTCTTTGATTATATAATAATATGCAGGTAAATAAATGAAAACTATATATAGAATGCATATTTTTAAACATAGACTGAAAACAGTTAGCATCTTAACAATTTTCTGTATAATTTGATGCATCGCAAAAGGCCGTAATTCAGTCAGAAAGCAATTTAATCTGCTAATAGGAAATTTATTAAAATTTTATCATTATTTCTGAATAGAGAAAGTTTCATTATCGTGGCCACAAAAGGGGATCCTTTTGAAAAAAAAAAAAAAAAACACACTTGCTCGAGAACAAAGAATCGGTGTCGAAACGTTCAATGAAGACTCATTTGTAACTCAAATCTGACTTCATTACGAAACAAGATGATGTACACACATTTTCAAACTGGATCCACGCAAAAAACGCATGACTCTTGTGTCCTCGAACCCCAGTCACTTTTATCAATTTTTCAGAACGGAAACTCCATGCAGGAAAAAATATTACGATAGGTACTTCCGGATCACACGATAGACGAAAAGCCGGTCTTTATTCAAAGACGGCACGTAACAGCATCATATGGGCCCTCGGTCGGAGCCGGTGCAGGAGCGGAGCGGAGCCAGAAGAATGAGAGAGAAAATCGTGACGTTGCGAGCGTGCCATTAACCGTCACTACTCTGCACTGCGGGCTGCAACGTTCCTTAGCCACTCTTTTTTTCGCCTTCAGATACAGTCAATTTAAGCCGCGGGTTCGATGAACTCAGATAGTTTTCCTAATTCAATTGAAGATTCGAAATGTAAACCCTTTTTTGGAACACGAGAGCCCTAATGAGCGTTTTACTGAACAAAAATTTCGAGACAAACGTTCAAAAATGTTGTAATTATTCATCAATTTTTTGACAAATATTCAAGACTCCAGCCAATTTGAGAACAAAAATTATGGGACCATTTGGCTTTTGAAGGGTTTATCAACGGAGGTAATACATTGCTGAATTTAAATGTTGAGATCATTCAACTTCGATTCTAGTCTTTAAAGTGTCATTTTTTCATTAAATAAAATTTTTCTTACATATCTAATCTTCTAATCGTCCCCTCAAAATATTGTGCACTACCTGTACCAATTTATCATTTGAATTTTCTAAAAAAATCTATTTGTTTCAATCTTTATAACTTTTTTTGTCATTATATCATACCAGTTTTTGCCAATTCTGTCTTCATGAAATAAATGTTTTTTAACAAAGAATATGCATCTAACTCGGCATAAAAGCAATACAAATTTTATCGGCAACGTGGTTACGGCTAAATTATTCAAATGTATTGAAAAAATTCAAATTCCAAATAGAGTATTCTTATTTAGGAGCACAGAACTGTTCATCGCTGAGAATCTGAAGCGTGAATTCCCTTTGTCACAAAAATGAATTATTGATTTTTCGGTACTTACAGTACTGATCACTTTAAAAACACATTTAAAAAAAATTATTTATATGCTACAAATAAAATACCTCCATAATTTTTTGAACGTGATTAACTTTTTGAGCTGAATGTACTTGAAAGAAAATGCCAAGATTATTTTAAGAGGTTTAATCATAAGATTGTTAAAACTGGAAAAAATATCATTTCTATGGAGTTAGCTCAAAGTCCCATCAGCGTGTTCTTGAACTACTCACAACTCACATAAATTTACACTAGTAAAAGTTGGTTTTTTCATTAAATTTTTGTAGAACAGAGCTACAGACGCAAACTTTTGATGGAATCTGGGTGAAATTTTCTAGTTTTCTGGTAATGACGAAATACCGCAATACTGCACAGTTGCCGAGGCCGAGGCGACAATTATTGCTGTGGGATGCGCATTGCGCACCGACCGTTAGCAAATGCTACTCGAAATAATAGCGTTTTGAGGAGTGCACTCCACTGAAGTATACAAAGGAAAAAGATATTTTTTTCTTTTTTTTTTTCTCAGTTAGTTTTTAAGAAAATGAAGAAAGAAGTATAGTTCGACGGTATTCCCTGCTGGATGCAGTCTGAAATTTTACAGCTGCGCGAGTTTGAGCCCAAACGATGATTAAAAGTGCTGGGTAGTTCTCGAGCTCTGAAAAGTAATCTCATTTATTGATGAGAATTTTGTACAATCTTTTATGAGGAATTTTTTAAGCCCTGAGTGCGATGTCGGTCACTGAATTGTTTTTAAATGGTAATGAAGACGAGACGAAGAAAGATCCGACAATATTATTCGAACGATTCTGAGTGTATACTAACTAATTGACAATCATAAATACTGATGAGGATGTGGACTGTTAAAACGTCGAACAATCAAGCAATATTAAAGATACTTGCTGCTATTATTGTGCTTGCAATAGTTTAGAACTATTTTATAAAAAAAGCTTATCAATAACTTAAAGAAATTTAAAATCAATGTTAAAAAAAGACCTAAAATAAAATAAAATAGTTCACTCTAGTAAATAATTTAGATCACTGAAAACGTTTTTCTACTTTTGTTTTATTTTAAATAATAAAGTGGAGTCACTCCACTTTATTATTTAATAATAAATACCTGTTAAGAACAAAAATAGTGTAATGAAATATTATTAGCTTGCATCATTACTCAAATCGAAAAAAATAGTTTTAATCCATATTTTCTAACTTTTTTAATGCTTCTTATTGAAACTTTTTTGATGCCACATGCATTTTTAAATTTAAATCAACACTGTGAAACTTTTGTTATTACCAGATCCAACTTTTTGAAAACTTCAGGTAAAGTTCTTTCTCCCCGGCTTTGAATTTTGAAAGATGTACAAGAGTACTTTGTTTTTTGAAAAAGTCTCATTCTAGATTCTCATGTAGACGAATTCAACAAAAAGAGAAAGACGACGAGCACGTGGAACTAATAGCCGACTCCATTATGCTCTAGCCTATATTACGCCTCTATATTTTACGACTGTTATACCTACCCAGAAAAAATAATTTTGGGGAGCCTCCTAAACACGTGATAACGAAATTCTCCCTGAAGTAGTTTAATTTTCTAACTAATATTACTCATTGGTTGTCACAAATGAAACTCCATCTATAAAGATTATGTTTTTAGCTAATAGTTTCTCTTAATAATTTATTACACAATCAAATTTTTATGATTAAAATTAAAAAAAAAATTATAATTTTTGCGTACTAATTTTAACAATGTTTCGTAAAATTTTGTTTTGATACTAAAAAAAAATAAAATAAAAAAACTGACATTCTGTTATGGCTCTGTCATTAAGTATATTTACTTAACAACTAAAAAGTCCAAGGGATTTTTCCGTGATCTTGCGTAACGAAATCGGTTAGTTTATTTAACAGAACGCGATTATAATTTCGAGGACGCTTAAATAACGATCGAGTGAGCGATGGATTTTCGGGTGAGCCAAAGTAAAAGCCGAGTGGCTGCCAGCCACGCGCTTTTCAGAACCCAGGCTAGGTAGCCAGCAGCAAAACAAAGACGACGAGGAAGCAGGGAGGGAGGGAAGGGGGCACATAATAAGGACAGCCGCCGGTTTTTCGAGAAGGGCACGCGGGGAAGAAGAAAGAAATGCGAACGCGCACATGCCCTGCAGCCCAGCAAAATTATCTTTGTGTGTGAGTGAGTCACATCTATTAGGGTCCGGAGGCAACATGATTTTGATGAAAATTTTTTTCTCGTATCGGAATGTTTGAATTCTCCGGGTGCACTGGTGGAATGACTGGACTCGATTGGATGCTCAAGATCGAAGAGAAGTTTTAATGAAAAGGGCGAGGGGAAGATCATCAATAGTTAAGAGTGCGCTGCTGACTCTGAAGATAAGAAATTGGGTGCGTTGCTTTAGCCTGGAAAAAAAAATTTTAAGAAAAAATTCTGTACGTTGGATATTGGTAGATTTTGGAAGATTTTCGTTAAAAAAATAGTATTCATTTTGAGTTTTCAATATTTAGCTAGTAGATCGAAAGAGCCTTTATATCTGTTAAAAATAAATTTCCCAAATAAAAAGTTTATGACTAGATTTTTAATCAAGCTGTAATTAAGAACAATAGGGAAGTCGCATGAGTCCAAAAATGAGTTTTTTCAAATAAACATCTAATAAATGGATCTGAAAAAATAAAATTAGCACAAGAATTTTTAATTTTTATACAATACTGAAGGAGATACTGACTTATGGAGTTTCAGTAATTTTCATAGCTAAAGATACTTCCAAACGTTAAATACCCCTCAGTGACGTCACTAAGGGGAATAATTCTCAAAATTCAATAATTAATATCTTCAGTAATTTTGATGTAAAAATTATGAAAAAAATTTTAAAATTCATTAAAAATCGCAAACTTTCAGAACAAAATGTTTTTGAAAAATGTGCAACTTCTCTATTAAACTACGAATTTTTCGTAGTGAGCCTATTTGAGCGGATTGACCTGAAATTTGACTTTAGTACTATCATTTGGAAAAATAAGTTTTAAGTGTATTTTTTCTTCTTTTGAATTAAAATTAAACCACCTAATTACGCAAATCAAAATAACTCATGTTGATTGCACCTTGCACATGTTGAAAAAAGTAAATTCATACTTTGTAAGTCAAAAGATTTTAAATTTACATTTTAATAAATAAAAAAAAAAGAATAATAATTCAATTTAACAACTTATTATCTGAAATTTCTTAATATATACTACGGCTCTTTAAAAAGTTACTCAATCGATATCGGCAAATTAGCTTCTTAACAACAAAAGATAAAAGTTAATCGAAAAAAAAAAAAAAAAAAAAACAAACAAACAAACGGTGAAAGTCGCAAAAATCTTTATTGCACAGGCCATGAGCTGCTGCTACATTCACTTAGGCGAAAAACACAAGTGTAATGATTGATTGGTACTTCACGTTTTGCTAGCCTCGGCGCTTTCTTTAATAACAACATCACGAACTTCGCTTTTCTCTATCTTCAAGCCAATCGGGAACTCTTTTTATTTTTTTTTTTTCTTTTCTTTTTGATACACCAGAAGTGGAGTGCAAAATGTGTGTTATCCGATCGAACTCGATTGACAGTGAAAGATTGTTTTTACACATATTCTCGAACAAAAAAAAAAAAACGACGTTATTTATAGAAGCACTCCTTATCTCCCGATGAGCTCCGTACTCATTATCCAACTGTGCAATTCGGCGATAAGAACAATTAAAACGGGCCTGTACCGTTCACTCTATTCACTTACAAATTTTTCTAAAAAAAAAGCAAGAGAGAGAAGAGTCTATCTGCTGGAACTCTGCTGTTGTTTTTGTCCCGGAGCCACGAAGCGTAGACGATAAATAAGTCACACCAGCAGCCGCGTGGGAGTTTTATTTACGCGGATGACTTAAAGACTCGTGTCGTTTGTTTATACGCTGGCATAATTTTTTGTTACGCGCAAACCGCGAAACACGTTTTTTCAAATAAAAAAGCACGATGTTACATAATTTTGTCTTTATTTTCGTAGGTAAATCTACCAGCCTATCGATCAAAAAACCGGAAACGACGTATTTACGGCCCTCCCCAAGAAAGTGTTTAATCGCTCGGGCGATAACGACCGCGGCCAAAGTGCCCCCAGAACAAAGTGTGTTCTATAACCTGCACGCTGCACTCTGATGCAATTACCTAAATTCTTCTTTTTTTATTTTTAATTAATTGGAACGTGTTTCGGGAAAAATTGATACGATTCACAAAATCCCGCCGCTGATGCAGGCTGCCACACGCGCGCTCCCGCTTTGGGTCAAGGACTGCACTCGCTCGGTGCATTTTCGCCCATCGATGACTGCAGCTTTTATCTCGCGATGATAATGTTTTAATCGCCCTGGGACGAAGAGTGCAGCACTTCATTTTAGAGAAGTGTGACGTAAACAAAGAAGCGAGAGAGAGAGAGAGAGAGACGGGGATTGTTACAGGGTACTAAAAATTGCCTGTACTTTTCCGCGAGCACACCGTGTTTCCTTCCTCTCTCGCAACGGCTTCTATTTTATTCAACGGAGGGAGCGCGAGAGAGAGAGAATATAGAGGCAGATGCAGGGAATTTAAACGTCCGATCCGTTGACGAGGGACCCGGATCGTCATAAAAAAAAAAATACATTTTTTCGAACACGTGGGATTCCTTGTTTCTTCCATCATCGCGAGTTCGGTTCAGTGTGCGAGAGGTTTTCTTTATCGTCCAGATTGTACGAGGCAGTCATTCATCAAGTGAAAAATACGATCGGCCTTGATGGATTCTTTTAATTACATACCCGAAATTTCGCAGCAAGCTAGAGACTTTTGAGCGTGAGCGGTAATCCCAACGTAATCGCGTGTTTAATACTCGCACCGCGCACGCACACCAGGAAGAAGCGTGTTTGCAGAATACACGGCTCACCGAGTTTTCTGTTGCCCCCTCTCCTCCCTGTGTACCTTTTAAAAGGAGTTAAGGCCTGGTTTCCACTAACTTTCCGATCAGTCGATCAATTTAGCCTCCGCGATCTAACCTTCAAATTTTCGCGACTCGTAACGTGAATTTTCAAAGATTCTTAAATTTTTGTAGAATTTTGGGCGATTGAAGTTGATTAGGTAGTCCGAGGAAAACATTTCGCGAAGGATAGTGGAGAAGCCGCGTACAAATAGGAGAATCAAAGATGGCCGAGCGTCGCTGCAATCGGGCTCTCGGGTGTTTACCGCTCCTCCGGCATATGGCTTTCAGTCGCGCCGCGGACACTCAACGGTGTGCATCAGTCACGTGCTTCGCTTTCTTTCACTCAGCCTGCAGCACCCCATGGGGAAGACAAGGACGGAAGAAAGAGGAAGGAAGTTTCAGTGCGCATGCGCGTGTTTTTAGACCCAGCACTCAGCAGGCACCAGCAAGCAACGGCGAGTCGCGACCGAGCGCAGAGCTTCAGAACAGAGTTGACCGTGATAGTGTGCACTTGTGCGCGGATCCCACATCCAAGAATTGTAGTGTGATTATATATTATGAGCGCTAGCGCTCAACTTGCGGCCAGGTCCGTATCCAACATGGAGGAGTGCCCCCTGGACGAGGGGGGAGGGGAGGACAAGGAGCAGACGACGGCGTGCAAGGACGTCCTGGACGACGACATGGTGCTCTTGGAGAAGCCCGACATGACCAGCCAGCAGGACGAGGTTGACGCGCAGCTTAGGGCGATGGCCGTCTCGACGACGACGACGCAGCGGACCGCCGCTGCAGTGGGCGGCGGAGGAGGAGGAGGGGGTGGTAGTGCGGACACGGCGCCCTCATCGACCGGCACGCGATCTGCCGGCGAGAGCATCGACGGACGAGACGTAAGTACCTGCTCCTGGAGCCGACACCGCTGAGTCGGCTGGTGACCTCCTTACCGCGAATGCCACGAAGATCGGATCCGAAACATTGTTTCTTTTGTTTTGTTTTTTTTTTCTTTTTTTTTTTTCGGGTAACCTAGTCGGTTTAAAACGAAATTTTACACCGGATTTCCAATTGAATTTATGGAGATTTTTCACTCACTTTACTTTTTTTTACGAGAAAAAATTTTATTCAGTGCAGTGATTTTTGATTAACTGTGATTCATTCGGAGTGGATGGGTATCGGAATACATGTGCAAAACCTCAAAAACCATGGCACCGTGCTTGTTTGCTTCAACTTATCTCAAAGTGACAGATAACGTACGGTTTACTGGTTTTTTTGTTTTGTTTTGTTTTTTCATTGTCTTTTCATCATTTTTGAAATAGGATGCCTTTTATATCTTTTTTTTACCAAGAATGTTCTCGAATCAGCGACGAATTTTCGAAGTATTAAAAAAAATTTTAATACTTTTTTAACTGCAGTCGGTTCATTAAGTAATAAGAGCTGCGTCAATTCTCATTACATTTTTCAGTTCTTCCGTTATCTCGATAATAAATAAGTAGTTGCATAAAAACTGTGTTAAAAAAAAAAAAAAAAAAAAACCGCACAATCAAACTGCCCGTGGGTTATCAATTTTTAATAACTTATTTATCGACAAAAGTTTAAACTGAGCATTACATTATTTTACGGTTAATTCTATCAAGAATGGTTTAATTTATGGACTTTATTCTTTCTTATCTAATAAAACTGACGCAATTTATGATTGAAAAAGTTTAAAGCGCACCGGAGTCGCGTGTGTCTAATAAAAGTCGCCGTGACTTAGTAAACGCAGATCTGAGCTTTGAGCTTTTACGTGGCTTCCGACCTTTTTCTTTATCCATAGCATACATTTTTAAATATCCAATATTAGATTAAAAATTTTTTACATATTTTAAAGTCTAATGTATTCAATTTATTTTTACAGCACCTGAAGCCGTTTATTCGGACTTGTCAAAAATTCGAAAGCGGCAGTGGAAGCGGCGACCAGGACTGCATGATATCGACAGAGGATGGCGCGGACGTGGCCGCGAAAAAACGCAAGACCCGAAGGGGCAAGCCAAAGCACCGGAAGTTGAAGCCGTACTCGAAGCAGCAGTCCTACCAGCAGCGGCTACGGAGCCGAGCGACGGGTCGCTCGACGAAGGCCAGCGCGCGCCAGCCGCCCGCACCTTACAACACGACCCAGTTCCTCATGGAAGACCACAACGACCTGCCGGACCTTGACGAAAAGATAGCCGGCTCCTCCGCAGCCGTCGCTGCCATGGCTGCCGAGGTTCACAGTCACTTCTCGAAACCCTTAGGGGCTCCTCCACGCACCCGGGACTCAAGTTTCAGCATCGACTCCGACGAGGACTACTTTTACTCGTCACCCGAGGACGAGGAGGAGTTTCAGGCCAAAGAATTTTCCACCGCGTACGAGGACCTGCACGCGGAAAGGCTCAGCTCGCTCACCAAGTCCGAGCTCATTCAAGAGTACATACAGCTGGAAGCCAAGGTGGATTTGTTAACCAAGAGACTCAGAAATAGACAAAACAACTCTAACAGCCAGGTCAACGCCTCATCCGTAGATGACCCGGAGGCGGCCAAGAAGCTCAAGGTCCTGCAGCAGCGGATCGACGAACTGCATCAGCAGAACGAGCAGCTGAGACGCGAGAACGAAATGCTGTTGCGCAAGCAGAGGCGAACTGGCAGCCCGATGTCCAGCGTCGATAGCGAAAGTGACAGTGACTCAAGTAGCAGTGACAGCAACAGCAACTGCAGTAACTGCAATCACAAAAGTCCGGGCTCCTCACCCGTGCCCGCCTCATATCACGCGCGGCGAGACAAGACGACCAGCCGAAGGAAGAACAGCTCGGTATCGAGTGTGGCTACAGAGAGTACCACAGGTGACAGCTCTTGCGACGAAGAGGTTTGTAGCAGTCCTAAGACAGCGTCTACGACAACGACCAACAACACCGAGGCTACTTCCAATGGACACGCGACCAGTTTCGAGATCGTTGCGTTGCCAACGTAAAAAGACGATTTAGTCAAAGGGATGCCTGCATTACGTGAGAGTGTGAGAGAAGTCGGCCCGATCTGCTGTTACTTCGCGCGTATTCTTTTTGTATATTATTATATATAACTATATATATATATATATATACATATATATAGTCGGTAAGATATTTTTAGGGTGAACCGGATTCATGATTGCGAGGATGATTATCGATCTCTTACGTGTCAATCGGGCTGTGAAAAAATGCTTTTTGTCCATTGAATAGCATTCATTGTATTACGCTGATTATAATTAAAAAAAATAATAAAAAGATTTTTTCAAATGGAGAAAGTGATAAATGTTTTTGTAAAAATAGAATAAAAAATAAATTTTTTAACGCGATAAAGTTAAAATAAATGTTTTTATAAGCATATTGATAAAGAAATACGAATAAATAAATCTCTTACTCCATTTTGTATACTCTTTTTTGTTTTTGTTTTTTGCAGCGACTATTGCAAAACTGAGTAGATAAATGTTTAAGTAACGCGCTACCGATGATAACGCCTTGCATTTAAATTGAATTCAGTTTTATCTACTCTTTTTTGGGGTTCAGAAAGAATGAAAAGTGCTATTTGATAGATGAAAAAGACAGAATTTTCCACTGCCTTGACGAAGGATATAAAAAATAAAGAAAAAAAACGATTAGTCGTCTTCGACTTTTAAAAACGCCCTATGTTGTCTCTTTTAATTCTGCCTCCCACCCGCCCCCACTAAGACTGTTATTGTATATAAGGTGTTGAAAATGCGCGCGCACGTGACTAATTATTGTTCTCGGATGCGTATTCGCAGTAAACGCAATTTCAGTCGATATAATTTTTTTTTTTTTTTTTTTTTTTTTTTTTTTTTTCTTTTTAGATATCACCGTACATGTAAATTGAATGACGTCACGTAGCGTGTAATTCAGAAATCAACTTGCGTTCTGCTTATTGACTTTTTTTTATCGTTGCGCCACAACTTAAACGAACATTTTTTTTATTTGATGCATACTGCCATTCTTGTAAAATATAATCCATGGTGCTCTTAAGAACCGACATTGAAAAGTTTCAAGTTTTAAACGCTTGTATTGTTAGTTGTAAAAACCAATTTTTTGTTGGCTTAAAAATTTCAATATCATTATTTTCATTATTTTTAAATTTTAATTTGAAAAAAAATTATTTTAGACAAGTCGGTATTACAGACAATGAATTAAAAGCAAGTTGCACAAATATAAGCGTAAAGCTTCCAGACCATCAACTAACGCAAATATATACACGGGTCCAGTGATATATAAAATTTAAATTGCGTTTATCGGGCGTAATTAAGTGACAAAAAAAAAAAAAAAAAAGATTTCAATCAAAGTATTATTGTCGCGATTAAGAAATGTGATGATTTATTATGTTTAAGACACATTGTACAATTTGTATAGTCTAGATTAAGTTATAGTCTAGTTGTTAGTTTATGGTCTGATTAATCAAAAGAATGGGGCGCGCCTTACCCTTTAATTTTGATGTAAAACTTCGACAAAGCCAAAGGATATTTCCACTTTACAATTTTTTTTTTGTTAAATTCTAATTAAAATGTAAGAAAAAAAATTTTTATTTTCAAAAATAATATCGCTTTATTGTTTATCATCGGGTCGCCGCTCGATTATCATCCACTTGCTGTTTAGCCTAGATCTATTCTAACAGATATATTATATAATATATTACGGTGAAGTCAATGCAAGTTTATGCACGTCAAGTGCCCTTTGTCCTATTGAATCTCGCTTAAGGGAACCAATATGGAAATTCCATAACTTGAAACGCTTATATTTATAAAGAAAAAAGGAAAAGATATTTATTAATGGTTTATTTATACGAATGAGAGGATTTTTGTGAGCGCGAGAGGAGTGAGGCTATAGGTAGCGTAAGCCTGCATGGACTTTTTAAACATCGAAATTACAAAAAAAATTTCTTTATTGTACTAGCGACGCTTACCCTGTTCCAGAGAATTCGACTAAGTCTTTCTCTGACAGTTTTGAGCAAATTCATTTGCCATTTATATGTACGTTATGTAAATTACAAAATTCTAAACTATTGATGGAAAAGTTATTAAATTCTCATTTAAATACAAATTTTTTTTTATTCTTCAACGAACATGAGAAAGTCGGAAAGAAAATTGATGATTACTGAATGAACCTAATTTTCTTAGAATACGTTCGGCTTATTGCTGAACTTGCTCGCTGTGATAAAAACAAATGTGCTTATGATTATTATGAAAATGAAAACCTTAAATAAAGAAAAAATTTATTCATAATCAGTATTGATTTATTTAGAATTTAATTGTTTACTTAGGGAATCTTCCTTACCATCAAAAGTATACTCTGTTTTACCCGCGCAGCAAGATAAAAGTAAAAGAACCTTCCTTACCGATCAAGATTTAAAATTGATTTAGTCAAATTATATATTTATGTTATTACAACAAAAATAAGATTATAATTAATTCTTACACATAAGACAAAATATAAAATCAGGATTGAATTTTTAATTAGCACCCTCGAAAACTTTTAAACCGAGCTAAATAAAAATATTTTAACATTTAAAAATAATTTACCTAAAAATAAATAGGTTTTGTCTACAGTGTAGGGCAAATTAAAAATGAATGATTTATTCAAAATAAGCATTTTCGATTTTTATAAATAAGTAGACCTTACTGGACTTTATAATTGTGACACAAAAGAATCTGATTTGTAATCATCATCTACAAAAAGCCTTCTATATACCAAATTTGAAATAAATCTTAAACTGATCGGCATCCAGTAGACTAAAATTAACAAGAATATTTTAAAAAATTAATTTTTATCTTATACAATTAATATTCGTCGCGTAGATCAAATTAAAAAATGAAGGTCGGATTCGTAATCAATACCCTCGAAAACCCTCGCATGCCGAGTTTAGATAAATCTTATAAAAAATTAATTTTTACCTGAAATAAGTAGACCTCACGCAAGTCAAATTTTAATTAAAAAAATAAAGTTCAGATTCGTAACGAACGCCCCAAAAACACTCATATATACCGAGTTTGAAAAAAATCCTATGAATAATAAATTTTTACTTTGAATACGTAGAACTTACTATAGGACAAATTTAAAAATGAATGTTGGATTCGTATATCAGCAACCTTCAAAACCCCGTACTAAATTTTTAATTAATCTGAGCACGTCGAAATCAGAAAAAAATTAGAAATTCCCATGTTTACGTTTTTGTTTTTTCTAGGGCTAAGAATTTTGAATGCAAATTTACCGGCACTGCATAATTTTCATTGTCTGTATATATTTTTGCTTTCTTTAAATGATAAGTCATCTTCAAAGCTATTGACATTCAAGCTGTTGAATCATCGTTTGCATTTACACTTTCTTCTTCAGAGGATGAGGATTCCAAAGCCATTGGTAGTATCATTGTTTCATAGTTTATACTTTATAGTATAACGTTATTTATTGAACAAGTAATTTCGGCATTGACCATATCCACTAGACAAATAAAAAAAAAAAGGTTTTATGATATCTATCGTTATTAAAATTATCATAAAATCCTTATTTACTTATAATCAATTGTGATAAAATTACCATTGATTGAAAATTATCTTGCAGATCTTGACATCGATTGTTTAAAATTTTGGAATTGATTAGAGGGCGCTGTCAAATTTTGCTCCGAAAAGAAAAGCTCGTATGCAGACTTTGCAGAGTGCCGCTATGCACGAATTGCCTATAGATAGGCACACAGTGTACGACGACGAAAAATGGCAGACTATACGCGTGTGATGCACAACAAATCCGGCGTTGACAATTGAGTTCTTAACTTCCCGGGCTAACTAATATAAGTTTAACTGTCGGATTTTTTAGTAAAAACTAGTTTTTCAAACGATTGATGAAATATAGGTTGAATCGTACAAGGACAAATTCACAGGTTCAAACATGAAAGAATTGTGGGGTGCCGATAAACTCGAGGCCGAGCTCGCTGCCGCTAAAGAGGATCTTCGTGGGGTTGAAAAGAATATCCGTAAGATTCTTGGAAGGGATGCTCCTGACGGTGAAAATGGAGTTGTTCAGCAAATCAACAGGTGCGATTTGAGTTTAATTTTTCATGTCCAAAGTTCACTTTTCGCCGATTGAGGTGTATTCATTACTTTCAATATGAACATAACCTTAAATAAGTAACGATTATTTTTGGGAACTGTACAAAACTTTTTTCTTACAGTTTACTAGAATTATTCACATCTATCATTTTTCGAATCAATTATACTTTAGTATTATACTGAGTTTAATTAGTAATTGATAAACTAAGTTTCACAGACATAAAATACAAAAAGTAAGAATTTAGAAAAAAAATTTTATTGTAGACCTGCTCCAAAAAGACCTTTACAAGAAGATAGACGGAGGGCATCAGCACAAGATTTTCAAAATAATGGTTTTGCAGCCAAAAGACGATATCAACCAGGCAGTGGAAATAATAACAACAATGCTGAACCTAAAACTGTATTTAGCAGGTTGAGCGCTCGTGTTCCTGTTGCTGATGACAGTGGTGATGAGGATGACAGTGGATTCAAAGTAAGTTTCTTTTTTAAAGTAAAGTTTTGCTTTTATTGAGCATGGGAGAGTGTAAATTTTAACACCTTTTTTTCCAATTTTTGATTTAAAAATTTTTTTCAATTTTGACCCTGATCTCATAAATAAATGCACAAATATTTAATCATGAGTCAAAGCATATTTTTTATTGAAAAAAATTTTTCAGCCTGCAGTATCTTCTAGAGTCATAGCAACTCCCCGTGAAATGCCAACTAGACAAGATGTATTGCGTAGAGAAAGTACCGATGAAAGGAGTAAACAAAGAAATCGACGTATGTTTGGAGCTCTTTTGGGAACTTTACAAAAGTTTCGTCAAGAGGAAACAAAATTAAAGGCAAAGGTTTGTTTTAAATTCATTTATTATAGAACATTATGAACGGTTACTATCACTGCTAATAAAAAAAAGTTTCAAACAATGCATATTTTTTATATATTTCAATGTGTTTTGTGATACTTGATGTAGATCCATAATAATAACTTATTAATAAAAAACAAAACAAACGTTTAGTTTTTGTGAACTACACAAACTTTTTTAATTTTTTGAGCCTTGTAGTTTTCTTTGTCATCTGTAAGCCACTAAAAAATAAATATTTTATGCAGGAAGACAAAAAAGCTGAAATAGAAGCTAGGGTGGAAGAAGCAAAAAGAAAAGAAAAAGAAGAATTAAAACGAGAACGACAGCAACTATTTTTGAATCGCAAACAGCAGCTTGCTCAAGTTAAAGCTCTAGAAGCAAAAGTGGCTAGAAGCAAACAGTATCAGGATTGGCGAGCTGCACAAATCCCTTTGTTAAGTTTTATCAAAACAAAAGCTGAGCCTCACATCTACTATTTACCAAAGATCAGCACACCTGAAACAGATACTTTGCTTCAGGAATCTTCAAAAGAACTAAAAGGTATTTTCTATTTTTTAAAGTTTATACTAAATTTTTAAATTATTTTAAAGTTATTTAGAACATATTATTAACCTTTCAAATTAAATTGATCAATTAATTTTTTTTATGATTGCAATAACGATTTATTTTATATCTTTCAGCCGAAATCGACAGGAGAGAGAAAGAATTATTTGATGATCTGGAAATTATACAGCATCACACAGATCACTCAGATAAAAAGTCAGACAAAAATATGTCAATGTCTGACAGTCAAGATCAGTCTATGATGGAAGATGAAGAGAACCGAGATGTTCTACCTGAAACAAATGGAGATTTTGATATAATGGATGTCAACGAAACAAATGATCCCAATGAAACGAACGAAAATAATGAAACTCATGAAGCGAATCTATCAAAAGAATCTTCTGAAATTAATGAAACCATTGAAACCAGTGAAACTAATGAAATGGACAAAACTAGTGAAATTAATGAAATAACTAAAACAAACATGGAAGTCACTATTGACGTGAACCAAGACACTGAACCAGAGAAAAATTCTGAAAAGAACTTCAATGTTAATATTAAAGACAATCCTGATTTGGAAAATGTCATCAATCTTAAAGATAAATCTAGTCAAATAAGTAATGACGAAGAGCCTAAAATTAATAATGAACATGAAATTTTAGAGATGGAAGCTGCAGAACGCAGTGCTCATACCCAAGAAGAAGATAAAGAAAATAATGTTTCGACACAAGAAGAAGAAAACAATGAATAGCGTTTGCCATGACTTTTTACGATGTAAATATACTTAGCAATCGCGTGTGTGTATGTTTCCAGATAATAGCGTATTGAACGCTAAAGTGTATGTTTTCTGCTTGTGATTTTTATTAGAAATTGACAAACTTTTGATTTTTAAAAAAATTTTATTAAGTTAAATCGATTATATACTCTAAGTAAATATAAATTTAGTTATTTCGGTAATTTTAATGTAAAATTTCTAGATAACTCTAGAAAATTATACAATCTTATTTTATTTACATGAAGTTCTTGAAAAATTAGCACTTGCATTTTTATACATGGTCAAGTGTTAAATTCTAAATAATTAAATATTTTCATTCCTTATTTAATTAACTTTTTCTGAATGACAGTTAGTTTATCTAGTTAGGAGATTCTTTACAACCCAAGTTAGTTTATAAGTTTTTCAAAAAAAACGAAAAAAAAAAAACACATCTAAGTGTGTATGTATATTGTATATACTTACATGTAAAAATAGTTTTGGAATAATATGCATTGGGTTCATCATTTTTTGTTAGAGGTTTAACGATTACAATTTTTCTGATTCAAAATCATCTACAATCATTGTAAAGTAAAATTAATTTAGTTTTTAGCGTGTTTGTAAAAGACATTTGTAAATATTGTATGCTTTATTGAGTTAAATTTGTAAAACACTGAGAGATAAATAATTTCGTCTTGATAAGAGTTTTAGAATAAACAAGTCAAAAATCGATGATTGAGTTTTTCATATTCATCATCTAAAAAATTTAAAGTTTAGGGGTAAATTTTTTTATCTAAACATTTAAAAAGTAAATTTATAGCTTAATTACTCTTTAAATGTTTTGATTGAAAATATCTCATAAGTAATAAGATTAAAAAATATTCGAGAAATTATTTTATACTTATGATAATTTTCAAGTCCTTCAAGTGATACATCTTCTTCAGGGCTCTGCCAAAGCCCTGGAGAACATGTAAACCAGAGTAATTAATTATTTTTCTGATAACTTGATGAAAAGTATAATTGAGATAAATGAAATTGAACTCACATCACCTGCAAGGAAGTCTGTCTCGTGAGCCACTGCGGCTTTTATTTACGAGCATTCAAAAAAGAAGAGGAATGCTGGCGCTATATGCGCTTGAACTTTAGTCGCGAGCCATTAAGTCGCTTCGCCATATTAAATGGCAAGCCGAGGAAGAAAGAAAAAGAGATTGGAGTCCAAAAACGGTTTCCGCTGCTATGCGTCGTCAAGCGTATTTTCATACTAGAAAATTGCCTGCAGAAATATTGAAAAATTAAATTTGAAATCCTTAATTAAAATTAAAACTTCCAGTTTTTCTTTTTCACACATTTTAACCATCACATTACCTGTTTTCACTCGAGGTTTTTAAATTTTTTAGTATGCTAGTCCTAACAACTGTAATCAACATTTTTTTGGATTTTATTGATCAAGATTAAGACGAAAAACTACTTTTCATCAAGTTTTCAGAAAAATAATTAATTATTCTGGTTTACATGTTCTCCAGGGCTTTGGTAGAGCCCTGAAGAAGATGTTGATAGCTAGCGAGACATCAGTCCTGAAATCTGATAATTATATATGATAGAAATTTCAATTTTTTGATTTATTTTTTACATAATGTCTAATATAATATAACAACCTTTAAGACTACTGGTTGTAGATTTATTTTTTATTAAAGAATATAATTCTTATTTAAAAAAAGTCATTTTTTTTAGACATTTTAATTTTTTCCATCCTATCACTCGTCACTCATCAGTAAACATTTTATTTAAAAATCATTCTGAGTGAACGTTATGGTAACAGACCTTTTTTTTTTTTAATTCTACATATAAATTCAGATATTAATTTTAGTTAAAAATTTTTGAGTTTAAATTTAAAGATCTGAAAAATTTAAATCACAATCTCCATTTTATATAATTTAAAAAATTTTTACACAGATGGAATTCGGCTTGATAATAATAATATTTTTTTTTTCTATGAGAGGCTTTTACTTAACCACTGGACTAAAACTCGTTGGCAAAAAATCAATCTTAGGAACATAATTTATTTATTTTTTCTGTTAACTGCTTTTGATACATAAAACATGTATAGTGAAAAACACAAAACGCTCTCGTTTTCTACTTATTGCTTTTTCAAACGTTTATTGTTTTAATTCATCTATTTTGAGCTTAGGAAGAAAAGGTCTATTTTAACCGAATTAAAGGACTTCTTGCTAATTTGTAAAAAATATATTTTGATGCTCTAAAAAGGTATCTTGAAAGTTTAAACTAGTGCATTTAAACTTGAAAATTTTGAAAACCATTTATCGTTCCATTTTAATACTGAGCTGGTTTCATAATACTTTAGCCAATAAACAATTTTTAAAGATTTTTTTTTATTCTAAAATAAAATTTATCTGATCGATAGATGATTTTTCAAGCCTTTATAAAGTAATTTTATTTCATCTTCATAAAATATAAAATAATTAGGTTAAAGTTGAAACCATCATAGGAGTTGGTTGAATTGTAAATTTCTAAAAAACCCACAAGTTATTTGAAATTTATACGAATTCTTTTTGAGAAACTAAAAATGTTTTGGACTCAAACTTGCAAAAGACCTCTTTTTGAACCTGAAAGCCATATTAATAAGTAATAAAGTTTCAATTAATCATTTTGTTTGCTTCCAGATCCAAAAATTGATAATCCTAAAAAAGTTCGAATCTCTGTGATTATGTGATTAATTTAGCTTATAATATAGGATTTAACGCCATTATTAAAAAAGAATAAAATAACTTCACGATTTGAAATAGCTGCTTCAATGGAGAGAGATTTTTTTTTTTTCTTTTTTAAATAAGATCACCATGAAACAAAAACTACTTATATATGAAAGAATTTTGTAAAAAGGTTTCATTTCAATATTTAGCGATCTTACGTGAGTATAATATTTTTCTGAGTAAAAATTTTTGAAACTTAACAGTTTGATGGAATTTTGTATGCAAATTCGAATTTCGACATTAAAATAATACCTACTTTATAACAAAAACATCTTTTTCAGCAAGATTTATAAGGCGATTTACATTTCCAAGTAATTACTGTAAATATTTTTGAAAATTAAACAACTTTTCGACACACTATATGACAAAAATAAATCGTGCGGTCAATTTTGTCACATTTTTATGAAAAGCATAGAGTTTGACATCTGTGCACCAGGTCACCAGGGTGATTTAAAAGTAACAAGGGTGAAACGAAGCATAGTCCGAGGTTCTTCAAACCACCTTGGTGAAGATGGTGCTCCGGTGTCAAAATACTATTAAGATTAAAAAATTTTTTTTTTCAAATTATAAATAATTTATGGCAAACTTTTTACGGTCAGGCCAGAAAATTTATGATATTATATTATAGTTCCAGGCAAGTAAATTAAAAATCTCTTATATCACCTGAAGTGGTTGACCATGGGGAAGCCCACTGATTGACAAACTTACGTGATCTGAGGCTTTCTTACAGTCAAACTGGCTGAGGTGTGTTTTTTATTTTTCTGCTTGGTAGGCCAGAAAGCGGCAACTTCGTTTATTTCGTTTTAAGCCACGACCGGAAAATGTCGCTTATTGACTGGAGAACAAAAGAATTTTTAAATTTACCGAAATTATTTTACCTTTATGAAAAAAGTATGCAACTCATATATTTTTTAGTTGCTCACAAGGAGACGTTATGACATGTGGAAGGCTGATCTTGACGAAAGAGGATTGTTTTCTTATGCCGAATGATGAACCAAATCACTTATATAGGCCAATGAGCCTTATACAATAATATGGTTTACTTAGCCGAAAGGGCAATTTTCGAAAAAAACTATTTTTTTTGAAAAATGTGCTAAAATTGCCCTTTTGGCTTATGGGTAAACCGTACTATGTAAGGCCCATTGGCAAGAGATATGAGTGATTTGGTTCATGATTTGGCATAAGAAAACTAGATCCCCAAAGTTTCGTCAAGATCGACGTTCCACATACGTCTCCTTGTCAGTAAAAAATTTCTAAACAAGTTTTCTTCGTAAAAAAAGTATAAAATAATATTTTTTTTAAAATTCTCGTTACAAATTATATTATTAATATCAAAATTTCTGTTAGATTCATCAACCATTATTTTAAGAACAAGGTTCAAAGATATGGCATAGCCGCAGTAAGTTTTAATTCGCTACCAAAAAGAAAAGTAAAAAAATGACGCAATTCAGTGATAGAATAAGAGGCATCGACCCTTAGCAAGCCATGACGATGATGTCGAGTTTCCACGTGGCAGCCAACTGAAAATAACCGAAACGCCCGCACTTTTCCCGGGAAAGGCCTCGTTAAACACGCGGCGGCATAAAATTCAGCAGGTCGTAAGTACACAGGCCAGGGCTTTTATTGGGCGAAAAATGTCGTCGCGATCGCTTCCCCATGGCTGCGGCAGTGCAGCTTGCTCGAGGCTTGCGGAACGGTGCAGCGGGGATTATAAATTTAGCAAAACCCGGGCTCGCGGCCAGATAATTCCTCGCTTCGCGGTGTGAAACGGCCTTTGCTCATTTCATACTCAATATCCCATGCTACCGCACCAAGCCTAACCAAGAATCAAAGTTAAAGGTTTATTAAACCCCCCCTCTCTGACCCCTCGGTCGATTTTCAGTTCGTTATATGCAAATTGAATCTTCGGTCAAATTGTTATTTGGGTATCTTTATTTGCTTGTTTACTTTATAAGACTTATTTTTCGCTTTCTAATTTCAAATAGTTTTCAAATTTTCTTGTGAATTTTAATGCGATATCAAAATCGCATCGAGAAAAATGAATTTTTTTATTTCAATTTTGTTTAATTCTTTTTTTTTTTCGCAGGTCCACGAACAGTTATTAAAAAATTATCCTGATTATTAAGCATAAAAATAATTTTTGAAGATAACAACTTTAACAAAAAATAAAATATTTCTGAATAAAAAAAAAAAAAGTTGATTTAAAAAAATTTAATTTTTATTTATTCATTTAATGAAACGGGCTTTTAAGCCTTAAATACATAAGAGTACATAAAAAAATTTTGTAGACAGCGCACTAGACATAAAATACATTGGAATAGAAAAATAACAGTTAACTATCGAATCGACAATAAGATCAACTAAATTAGATTAACTTAAATTAAACAATATAATTTCAACGAATTATTTTTATTCATTTATCATTAAGTTTGTTGAGAAATATTTAATTTAGAAATTCTTTTTCTTTCTATTTCGTTGAAAAATAAAACTCTTAACAATACTTTTTTAGTTAATAAACAATTACTAAAAGTACAACTCATGTGAATAATTAAAATATATATTATTAAAAATCATTTAAAAAGTTTTTTTTAGATTTATGTGAAACATTATTTTGAAATTCCGAGCTCATATTAGTCATAAAAACCAGTAATTTTTCATAAAAAGTAACAAGAATTTTAATTTAATTTTAAAAATAACAATTTTAAATTGGGGATATCGCAGGCAAGTACCAAGAGTTGTATAGTGTTTATTTAAAATCTAAAACTCCGTGAAACATTAGTACAAATTAATTAAAATCATCGAGTTTGAGTTATTACACGGCAGTTTGGTTATTAATACGGAAGAATTTGAAATTTGGCGATCGGGCAGAGCGAGGTAGGGGATTGGTTGCGTTTGTGCCAAAACATTTCGCCTGCAGCGAGCTTTTATTCAACAAGCACTGCACTGCAGGCTCTGGGGACGTTAATGAAAAAGAACATTGAGAATGATACATTCTGGCAGGGGACAAATTGTTGTTGGACATTAGTTTATTTACGCTTTATTATATACATCTAATTTGCCGTTAAATAAACTTTTGTGTTTTCGTACGTTCCCGTGGCCAGGGAAGCCGAGATGAAAAGTGATACTTCAAAATTATTTTAATTGAAATGACAGGAATTTTAGAGATTTTAGGAATTTCATTTTTTACTTATCCAATGATAAAAATTACATAGATCACTTGTAAATCAAAAAAAGTAAGTTTCATTATCATTTTACTCATCAAAACTATAAACTATGAAAATAATAGGTAATTTAAATCATTTAATAATGTTACTTGAGAATAATGTTTTTCTAAGGGCTATTCGTTTTAATTTTGAATAAATAAATAAAACTCATCTTATAAAGCGTTTTTATTAAAATTTTCAATTGATTTAAAATCATTTTATAATACCTAACTAGAATATCGTATTCCCAATGTAGGTTTTTGGGAATACATAAAATAATTTTTAATTTTTTACAATATAGTCAAAATAATTTTTTTTTTTTAATTCTATTTATAAGTAAAAAAAATATTTCAAATAAACGAATGAAAAAACTTGCATCCCTTTCGGATTTATGGACCAGTGTAGGGTGTCGTGTTTAAAAATAAAAAACAATTTCGTAATCAGAATTACTCAACTTTTGATTGCCTTTTGATTTGTACGATGACATCGTTAATATAAGGAACCAAATTCTTTAATCCACAACAGTCGGCTCAACATTTTCAAAAAATAATAGCTCAAAAAACCCTTCCTCTCAAAAGCGTTATTTAAACATTAGGCCCCCGGCGCACCGCGGAATAAATCATTCGAATCCAAGTGTGCAAAAACAAAGAGTCACCTGCCCGCGGTCCCGGCCAGAGGTGGGCGTGGAGATGCTCCCGCCACGCTATATGAACGTCTCCAATGGTCCGCACCGACGTAGAACGCGCCTCCTGCCTCCCCCCACTCCCCACCAGCGGGGTCTCGAGCCACACCCCCTTCTTTCCCCCCGAGGATGAGTTCGTCACGAGCGAATGAGATTAACCCGAGGATCCCCCACTTTTTACGACTACCGAGCTTTTCCTTTTGCGGAGCTTGCGATCGCCCCTTGCAATGGTGGATGCTTCATGTTTTATTGGTCCTACAGCAGTTCAAATGATTTTTTGGGTATTTTATATGAAAAATGTTTTGGTTACCGTGAAAAATTGATTCTAAAAAAATAAAATGACAGTACCAATGATTGACATTAAAATCATTACCATAGAAATACTGCTTTAATGACAGTCACCGGTTTAAGCACAAATAAATCTACCGCTTCTTTGGGTTTGCTGGATAATGAAACAATCATCGGTACCAAAGAAATCCACTGGACGTAAGGGTTGGCACTCAACCACCATAAAACAAGCAGACTCGTCGAAAGTGTCAACGTCTCCTCCAAATCCCAATCAATCAATTAAGCAGTTCAATAATCTCAGGGTCTCGAGTGGGGGTGGGGGGGCACGCTACGGGAAGCGTGATGTCGTAGGAGGGAGCGCGTCGGCCGGGAGAGGAGGGGAGGCTGCGCCAGTCGAGATTTCTTATTTCTGCGCTCGGGTAAGCCAGTCAGTGAGCCAGAGCAGGGCATATCGGACGACGCGATAAGATTTACCACCGCACCAGTCGAAGTGATACCAAGTGTTTACGTTGGGCTTCAGTTGAGTGGAATTAATTATGTTGTGAATCGAACTTTACTTCTTTTTTTTCGGACAAGGATCATGGATTCCATAATGATAGGTTGGTTGAAAAAATAAATTTTTTTATTTGTAAGCGAGAGAAGTGATTCCGAGGGTGGTTTCGGTTGTGACGACAGTTTAATTTATTGCCGACGTAAGTCACCGCTGCTGAATAATTCAAAATTTTCTTGGCACGTTAAAAGAGAACCGTACAGAAACTAAAGAGATTATTATAAAAAAAAAAAAACGATTGTAGAAAATTCCAGATCGAGAAAAAGTGTTCTTGCTCAATACAATGTACGAGAATAACAATTTTTCATCTCGAATTTATCTTTTTAGAACTTCCTCACCGTACGAACTCACGATTATCATCGCTTAAAAAAAAAAAAAAACTTATCTCCGTAATTAATGGACAACGTATATTTTTCCCCATCCAGTGCGCAACAAGTAAAAAAAAAAAGTATCCTCATAGTTTTCCCAGATTAAGCTCACGATAAAAAAAAAAGAAAGATTTTCGGTTTGAAAAAAAACTCGTAACAGAATACTCAGCTACCCTCCGCAGCTGGCGGCAAATATTTAAAGTAAGGGCAAAAAAGGTAGCAGTGCGCTCATGCAGGATTCATTAGCGTCAATTAGTTCTGTTTGTACGGGCCGGTCAAATAGTAAAAATCCCTAAAAGGGCTACTGTCGCGAGCGCGGCGGTTGACAAAGGGCCTGCTCAAACACACGAGGTTTTCCGGCGGCTCGACTTTCGGTTCCCGTACCGTCGGCGGCGGCGCCTCGGCTGTGTACCCAGCCTCCGTAATCCTACAAATTCGTCGTTGGCTACCGATTTTTCCGGGCTTTGTTTCTTTTACAGATTTTCTGAGAGTAAATTAGTTTGTCTACGGAGTGTGTACCGGCTGATTTTTGTTTTTGAACGACGAAAAATTGTGATTTTTTTTTCGGGACTTTCGTTTGGACTGTGTTTGTTGGTTTATTTTTTCTTACTTGGAACAAATATAATTTTTTTTTTTTTGTGTGGCTTGGCAAAATGATAATTATTTTTTTCAAAAAATAATAAATTTAAAATAATATGGGTACCCGATTGATTTTTTAAATGCGATTTGAAAATTTACTGTATATTTTTCCGTGATTGGAGTGAATAATGTTCAGAAAATTAATAAATTAGAGTTTAAATTCTAACAAAAAATCTTGCTTGTCTAAGACTATTAAGGTCTGACGATTACTAAATAATTGATCAATGATCTATTGATACAGTAATTTTAGTAGAAATTGATTCCTATCCATGAAAAAAAATGAAGTTTTACTAATTTTTTTCATTATATAAAAAAACTAAACTGTGTATTATATTGACCACTGAAATGTACACGATTTTTCAAGTTTTTTAAACTTTAAATATGGAAATTATTTTCGGAACATTTTTTTTTATTTGGTAGGAGAGAGAACCGAATAATGTCTTGGGGGTTACTCGATCTGTGATATCCAACGTTAGAATTTCAAAACTTTAAACGGAAAATTTAAAAGATTTCCTAAAGCTTAAAAAAATATATAATTTTCTTAAAAATTTGCAAGTTTAATAAAGTTTGAGATTATTGAAGCCTCTTTGAAGTTAGATTCGTAAAGTCAGTGTATCGGAAACCCTGATGGCTTGATGAAGATTGGTGAATAAGAAAAAACGAAGCTACTTCGATGTTTACACGATCAAAGTTACACTGTTGCATATTCATTAACGCAAAGAGTTCAACTGGTTTTTTTAAACATCTTAAGTTAAAAGTTTAGTTGTATTTCAAAAAAATTAAAGAAAAATTTTATTTCTTTGCAGATGATTTCAGTGTCAAATTAATAAATTAAACAAGTTTGAGGACAAAATTTCTGTGTCTATATATTTTTTAATTTCCACTGTTTCTTCGGTATGATAGCAATTTTTCTAAAGAACTGCCATATTGCTGAGTAAGAGCTTATAAATTTATTACTCACAACTATTTATTATACCTTGTAAATAAATACACAATTTATCTTTGATTGGAATGATGAAAAGTTATAGTTTTCAGTAAAATAAATACTTACAAAAATTTCAATAAAAAAATTATCAAAAATATAAAAACAATAATCACCTGAGGTTTTTTGAATGTAGCTGAAAAAAAAACCTATATTTAATAGGACAGAACATCATTTGAATTCAAATTAAATTTTCAAAATTAGAGTCGTTATTAAGGCGGTACACCCGAAATCCATTTAAATATTGTCAACTTGGAACAAATGCGCAATCTCTCTTTAGTCAGTTGAAATTGATTTATCGATAATTTGGACATATGGCGCTTGATATTTCACACCCCAAGAAAAAGGAAGAAAGAAATAACGAGCACCTCTTTTCCTCGAAAGGAGAAACCTCAAGACAGAAGCCTCGTTAAGTAGGTTTTTCCAGCCCGCCCACTTTACCAGCTGCAGCAGGCTAATCAGGGGGATGAGACATCAATCTTGCCTGCGTACCTAGCGAGGAAAAGCCTGCAGCGCTCGATTATGAGCCGCCGGCCAATTAGGCGTCGTCGTTGCGTGAGTTGTTCGACGCGTCGTTTACGCACTTGCATTTTACGAGTGGCTCACTTACGACAGCGCTTTTGTTTGTTTTGAATATTTATGAGTGGTGGCTGCTTATGAAAAAGATACTTTTTTGTTACCCTTTTATTTTTTATTTGGTTGGTATTTTAACTCGAAATAATCAGACAATTGACGTAGAAAATTATTTATGAAGTTTTCAAAAAATCATGCTGTTGAATTTTAAATCTACATGAAAAAATAGCTTGGAAAAATTTCATAAGTTCGAAGCTTGAATTCAAATCCTAAACTGAAATTTTTAATTATCAAACTGTTTGACGCAACTGAAAAAAAGTTATGTGTCAAATTTGAACCATACCGAGGTTTAATTTTGTGATTATATACAATTCACGATCGCTTCTTAATCTTTATTAATAAAACAAGCTTACTTACTTAATAATTAAATGAAAAAATAAGAAATTTAAAAAGCCTAAAAAATAAATAATTCTTAATAGATTTATAGATTTAGCAAAGTGGTCGGGAATTGAACCATGAACCTTGAATCTTACACTCTAGCAGTCAAGTTAACTCAAACGTGTAAAATAAAATTTTCAAACTCTAATTATCAAATAACAAATTCGCTAGCCTTTTACCTTTAAACTGAATCAATACATTTCATATTGAAACATTTAAATCTTTTTATATTAATTTTAATGTCTTTTTCTCGGTAACGAAACTTCGGTTCAACTTTTTCTCAGGATACACTGTGGTCATAAAATTTTCTCTCCTTTGATCGAGTAATAAAAAAAAAAAAAGAACAAGTTTCAAGAAAGCCAATAAAACTAGTCCACTTCATACACCCACGCGCACAGGGATCTTGCGTTCCAAAAAAAACAGGAGTTGACACCACGCATCATTAAGAAAAAAAATTTCAAAAAAAGTGTAAGACATATTTCAATTTGTCGGTGAAAGTAAGACTCATCGAAAAAAAACCAAAACTCGAGTCCAATCGAACCACAACAAGGTCCAAGCTCGGAAGAGGAGCTTTCATTAAACCACAATCGCGCTCTTTCTTGAACTTGTCGCAACACGTGTACTACAAGCGCGTAAACCCGCGGCTCGCGCCCTTTGATCTGCGGGTCGTTCATCACCCCCGCTCCTCCTCGGTGGCTCTAATAATATCGCCGAAGCTGCTCTTTTTTTTCCCTTCTCCAGAGGCTCGTCGTCGCGCATGTGACTTATTTTTTATTTTCTTTAGAAAAAAGGCGGGATTGATCAAAAATCGCGGTTTCGCGCAACATTTGATTGATGAAGGGTGGCGCGGCTCCCTCGATTTTTTTACCCGGGTTTGTTTGGTAAACCGAGCTGGTTTTATGGTGGTGTTATGAAATTAATCAGCGACGAACTCGCTCGAACGAATCTTTTGTGTCTGGGAACTTGGTTTTCATGATTTATCAGAATCTTGATACGATAATTTTTTTTTCTTTTTTTGGTTACTGTTTATAAGTTTTCGAACGATTTAAAAACTCTTTATTGAATTCTAACATGGGATAGCTCGATTGGTAAAGTGACGGGCTCGCCACCTAATGGCTAATGGTTCGATTTCTGCTCGCTTCAATATTTCTTTTAAATGTTTCAGTGCATTGTAATGAAGTATACGAGTTGATAATTTGTAATAATCTTTGTATGCGCCTTTCTTAATCAATAAAAAAAAATCAAATTTATATATCTGTTTCTTAAACTAAAATATAAATATGTACTTATAAAATGATTTCTTTTATTGGTTTATTTTCAATAACTATTGTTTTTACCCCCAAGATATAATACGCTTTTAAAAGATTAAACGGTATAGTTCAAAAGATTTTAATCTAGGAACCATTTTTTTGATAGAAATTCTAACGGACAAGATCTCTTGCAAAATATTAATATAAATTATAGTGAATTTAAAAAAATACCTCCTTCTTTAAAACGAATAATAAAAATTATTAAAAACTTTCAAATCATTAAAAGTAGTTTTTTAAATCTTCATAAATTTTTTAAAAGCATTTCGGCATTTAAGATTCAGTTGTGTTGAACTAATCACAAAATCAAAAGCGTACCCAAAGTTAATTAATAAAAGCTCTGTAAAAAGATCCATAATTCAATAAGGTGAAATTTACGAGCGTCAAATTTAAATTTTCGAAATTCGCAAAATATTTATTTACCCCTTAACTCGGCCGAATCCTTAAATTATATAGGGCGCTGCACCAGTTGGTAGCGAAATTGTGGGCGCGTTGCGAGGCAATTAATCTCGTTAAAATAACACACGCCGCGGCTTCGCGGGGCGTGTAAAGCTGCAAGCTCCTGCCTTATGAGTGATCATATACTTGGTGGTTTAGACAGATTCGTGTCCAAACAACTCTAAGCTTTGAAATACGGTGTTTATATTATTGTGCTACACTTTGCTTGTTCACTTATGATCACATAACGGCCCAAATGACAGTCTCCTCTTGAAGTTGACGTTAAACGTTTGTTTTGGGAGGTTATTTAACAAAAGCGTAGTTTTTTGTTGTTGTAAAAATGTTAAGAACAGGAGCTTTGGAATTTCTCAAAGCAACTTATTCAGATTCCGAAGGCGATCTTGCTCCAAAACTACTCTCGCAAAACATTATTGAGTCTGCTAAATCAGCCAAGAGTTTTTTTACGGGAATAGAAAAAAGTTCAAGATAAGTTTCCTACTTAGATGATACAACAGTACGTGATGATGAGAGGTAACTGACGCAATTTCAACCAAAACTACGATTTCTACCGATATAAACCAACCTTTAAAGAACATTAAGGATCACCAACAGTCTTCTGAACAACAAATAGATTCTACTTCTGACCAAGAAAAAATGAATATGATATTACTATACCGTCAGCACCAACTAGTTTGTGTAGCCAAGAATTACAAGAAAAAATATCCAAGCTGCATAAAAAAATGGATTCAAGTCAAGTAAACATGAACAGTCTCATCCAGCAGAGAAAAGATTTCAGAAATCCATCTATTTATGAAAAACTTTTACAGTACTGTAACATTCATGAAGTTGGTACAAACTATCAACCTGTAAAGATTCGATCCTTTTAAGTGGTCGAAAAAATCATATTTTGAAGAACTTGCAAAAGTTCAAAAAGTAGACATACGCAAACGTTGATTATTTTTACAACTTTGTAACTTAAAATTTTAAACTATTGAACATTTAAATATAGACACCCTAGTCTTAAGGAACTTTTATATAATCGATGAATCTCATGTGCATTGATTTAAAAAAAAAAAAAATCTGATTAAAATTGTTAGTTTGAAGAATTGTTACTAAAGTTAGTTCCTGTAAAAATGTATTTTGAAACGAATCTAAATTGTTTATTTTTTATGGAAAACTGATGATTGATCATTAAAAAAAATGTTGACAATTTTTTTCTTATATCTCTGGTCTCGTCTCTGGTTTGTTTAGTTGTTTGTTATAAATGATTTTTTGACAAGTATTTAAGACTTCTGAATTTCAAGTTTGAAATTATAGAATTAAAAATTTATTGTGCAAATGATCATAATCACCAATAACAATAGAATCATGATGAAATAATCTTTTTTACAAGATTAATAATTAGGAAATTCAAGTTTTTAATTTTCATCATATAAAATCACTGCAAAAAATTCTCATCGCTCATCAGAGACAAAAACGCCCCAACAATGATGAAAGCTCCCGATTGTCCCACGCCGCGGTTCGTCGAAGCCAGCCGTAGAAATTAAAAATCGGCGTCGCTCATTTCCTCGTAAACCAAAGCTCTCGCCGCCGACTTAGCTTTCGGCCCATTAGCTACGGCCGTAAAGTCCGATTCAGGCTGCAACGACGAAAAAGGAAAAAAAAAAAAAAAAAAAAAAGTAAAAAACAACGTGCAGTCTGCGTTGCTCTCGCAAAAACCCTGATTCCGAGAATCTCGCAAGCTCCATCGGACTTCTTAATTTGGTACGATGGGAAAATTAACTGCGATAGTTTGCGAGCTTTTTTTGGTTCAGCAATTCTCTTGTTGGTCTGTGACGGGTAGGAAAAAAAAAGAAAAATAAACACTAATTAGTCATGATTTTTCATTATCTTTTTGTATGCTCAGAGTCACGTAGTTTATGAACGATAACCTTTCGACCCGACTCACTTTCTTGAATATGAAAAAAAAATTCTTTTTGTTGTATTCACATATGAATCTTTTATAAATAGCAAAAATCGTCTTTTTTTTGACCAACGATATCGTCAAAGAACATTCGAAATTTTCTTTGTTTTTTGAATAATTTCTAGAACACTCGCATTACATATAATAAATCATTTATCAAACAAAGTTCAATGAAAAATACACTGAAATTTTGAACAAATGTTACTTTTTTAAAAGTCCAAGAAAACACGTACTCCTAATAGACCGTAGTTGACGCTCGTAATTAATAAGTGATAATAAATAACTAGGATTATTTCGGGGGTCGAATTAAGGAAGCTGGCCCTGTTTTCAGGTACAATTCCATTTCACGCTCCGCGTGCAGCTCGAAAAAGCGCGGGTTATTCCGGGGTCGGGCCGAGAGAGCGACGACTACGACGTGATTTACGCACCGCTCCGCTCTCACTCTCTTTCAGGGGGCCTTTTTTTGGGATTTTGAGCTTTTATAATAGCACAGGTGCGTTGTGAAAAGTTAACGCGGAGGCTGGAACCTTATTATTCAAATGAGCGGCTCGACGATGAGAATTATTTGTGTGCCGGTAAATTTTTGCTGGCTCGTAAATTCATTTGGTACGCTTAACGTGCATGATTGAAACGTTTTTACTTTTAAAATCTTCACAAATATGATATATTTTGAAAATTTCTTGGTTGTAGAAATGAATAATTCATGTTAAAAATGAAATTTAAATGTGTTTAGGGAAATTATTACAAGCTAGAATCAGCTTTATTGGTTGAGCGTCGGAAACGAAACCAATATGCAGTTGTGGTTCCGAGTTCGCTTTGGTTCTACAAAAAACAAGAAAAAAATTTTTTTTTTTAAATTTCATAAAAATACTATTTAACAACGAAATTTGTGAAGCTAAAACTCTAAGCAAAAAAATTTTTTTCGACACTAGTGCGTAAAAAATGAACAATGAAATGGTTTTACGCACTTGGGTCTAAATAGTATATTATATTACGGGTGCAGCATCGTCACCGGGGCGGTTTTAAGGACCCGAGTGCGTAGCGAAGCTGAGCATGAGGTCCTTAATAAGCCCTGGCGACGAGCTGCACTCGTACTATATACTATTTTATAGTACGAGTCACCGAAAACACGCATCAAAGATTCAATTTTGTGGTTAGAGTGACCAGGAGTACTGCAAAAAATATTTCTAAACTGGTGCAAATCGTCACCAGGGCTCTTCGATGAACCTCGGCCTCCGCTTCGCTTCTCCCTTGGTGCCTTCAAATCGCTTCGGTGATGACGTCGCACCAGTGTCGAAATGTATTACTAACTTAGATTTTTAATTTCTGCAGACATACTAAATTAGTTTAAGCATATAATTTTTTTTTTCTATTTGTACAATAAACCAAATTTTTTTCTTTTTCAGTCTTATTGTTTCAAAAATTCAATAGGTTGAAATAATCCATATATATCAATTTCTGCAATTTATGCCTAGTTAAAAAATTCAAAGAGGGAAAAATTCTAAATCAGAGTCAAGTTCTTGATCAATTTATTAATCAAAATTTGAAAAAAGGACCTTTTTAAGTCACTTAAATCTTCATTTTTACTAGTGTGTTTAGTTGACCAAACGGTGGCCTATGAGAAAGATTCGTAAATAAAATAAAATTTTAAGCCATGATTATGTTGTAGTTTTGACTATAATTTACATTTACAAATTTTTTCAAATAGGAGATTTATCAACTTTGACATGCTAAACATTCCCTGTTGCCTTACACGATAGTACTGTCACTGATTTTTCAAACGATTTACTCTATTGCTCTTTCTCAAATACGTCTCTTTAAAAATCTGTTGCAGATAGCGGCGCAACTACACTAAACGGCCAAAGCCCGGTCCACCATCAGCAACAGCAGCAGCAGCAGCAGCAGCATCACCAGAATCCCCAGCAGCAACACCATCAGCAGCAGCAACAGCAGCAACAACAACAACAGCAACAACAGTACGGCGAGGTGAACCAACTGGGCGGTGTGTTCGTGAACGGTCGCCCGTTGCCCAACGCGGTCCGTTTGCGCATAGTCGAGTTGGCCCAGCTGGGCATCCGGCCCTGCGACATATCCCGTCAGCTCCGTGTGAGCCACGGCTGCGTCAGCAAGATCCTGGCCCGGTACCACGAGACCGGCAGCATCCTTCCCGGAGCCATTGGTGGCAGCAAGCCCCGGGTGACCACCCCCAAGGTCGTCCAGTACATTAAGCAGCTCAAGCTCAAGGACCCGGGCATATTCGCCTGGGAGATAAGGGACCGGCTCCTGTCGGACGGCGTTTGCGACAAGTACAACGTGCCCTCGGTCTCGAGCATATCCAGGATACTCAGAAACAAGGTCGGCGCCGCCGCCGCCGCCGCCGCAGCCGCAGCCGCCGTCCAGGCCGCCATTCAGCACCACCCGGCCCACCACCACCACCATCATCACCATCACCACCTCTACGCGGCCGCGGCCGCTGCTGCCGGGGCGGCTGCCCTCTGCGCCGCGGCACCCATGCCCTACGCCCCACCCCCGCCACCCGCGGCCTACCACCCGCCACCCCCCGGTGGCGTCAATCACCACCTACACCATCATCAGGGTGAGTCTTTTCATGCAATTTTTTTCATGAGAAACTAACTGCTTGAGCCATGATTAGATAATTAGAATTTGCAAATCTAAATTAATTTTCAAGTGATTTTTATGAGCTTGTTTAATTAAATGGTTCATCAAAAATTTTTAATTTTCCAAAATTACTAAATAAATATTTCATGGTAAAATCGTACTTCAAAAAATTTTTAAACTTTAGATCGATAAATTATTTAACAAATCGCTAATATATTTTAGAATCATAAAATTAGAAGTATTTTAGTATACGCGCGATTTATTCATGCGACCGTTAATTCAATTAAATGATGTAAGATGTTAGATGATCTAAATTGGCAACGATGAAAAAAAGTAGCTTTTGAAGAAAAGATTCTTTGTTGTTCATGATTCATCATTAGCAAAATTAATAACGAACCATTTAACATCAAGATTTCTTACAAAAGATATCTTAAAAACCTTCTCAAGCAAGTGGTCACTTGAAAGAAATCAACCATTTTTTTATGCTCTTGCTAAATTTTGCTCAATAAAAATTTTCTTTAAAAAAAAAAAAAAAAATTGCACATAATCACAATAAAGCTTTTTTGATACTTTTGGTTTGCAGTTTTCATACGATATTGAAATTAGCTTTAAACATTTATAATTAAAATTCTAGGAAGCTCGCCAGGCTCGTGCAAGCAGCCGTCGCCGTCGCCCCCGGCGGTCCCGAGTCCGCCGGCGACGTCCACGGCCTCGTCGCCGACGACCAGTCTGCACTGGCCGTCCTCGCACACGGTCCACGACATCCTCTCGGGCGCCATGACCGGTCTGGTGGCCGACAACCTGCGGCACCACCACCATCACCCGCTGCACCACGAGGAGCACCACCACCACTCCCGGCACCCCCAGCAGTATTACGCCTCGACCCTGTACCACCACCACCATCACCTGGGCGGGGGTCACCACCAGGGGGGCATGCCCGCTGGACACATGCAGATCGCGGCCGCCGGCAGCGACAGCTTCCACGCTGGCTGCGACTAGGTATAACTGCGAGCCGGATTTTTCAATTGTAATATGACATTTTTTTTCGTTTAATCAAACCGTTCGGCCGCGTTTTAATTCGATCGATTTGGCGTTATTGCGTTTTTAAGCTTGTACAAAAAAATGTCAATAATTTAATATTAATTATTTTCATTGTTTTTTTTTTTTTTTATAAGCAAAGTGTAGGGAGTTCAATGGATAAATCCGTAAACAACTGTCTCGTACTATAGCGAAAGTTTCGTTTCGGGTATTTTTTAAACAAAATTCAAATTTGAAAAAACGAATACTTTTCATAAAATTGTTTAGTGTAACAATAATCGAATATCTATTTTTATCAATCAATCGATGGTAAAAATAAACTTTTTCAAAATCTACTTGATTTTTAAAATAAGTCTTGAATCCCTACTCGCGAGTAGTTGTCGTTCCGCGTCAATTGAGGAAGTCTCAATCAACACCGGAGCTGTACATAAAAATCTGAGTTTTTTTTTTTCAACGTTTAACTCTAGGCTTAGTTTTATATAAACACATGTAAATAAGATGCATAGTCGGTAAGCAACGTTGACTGACCACAGACTGATGGAAGTTACGGGTGCACGATATAAGTCTCAAGAAGTGTACCCGCTTGCGCGAACAAAGTAGCCGTACCTCAACAATACTCTTTTATATGTATATTCCTCAGTATTCCCGCGTTTGTAAAACATTGCACAATTGGGGTTTTGGCAGAGACCGACTAGAGATAAATCGGCGAGCTCACTCGATGCGAATCCGAGAGGAACAAGGTGACGAAAGACAACGGGGGAGTCCGATAAGCACTCAAAGAGAACTAAAATTAACGTATCGAGCGTATGTGTTATACCAAACGTTTTTCAAAGTACGCAACGGCTTTGAAGTGCGCACGTGCCGAGGGGAAACTCAATGGCCGATGATGAATTGAGAGACCTGTTTTTTTTTTTTTTGAGCGAGTTGTCTTCGAGACTTTTAGTCATCGTAAGCTACTGGATAAAAATTAATTTTTTTTTTTTCTGAAAAGACTACTTCGGTAGTTTGATAACTGTGGATCTAGACGCGTCATATCGCGAAATTTAAAAAAATTGTAAACACCGAAGACACTTTATGTAGATAAGACGAGTTGATACGCTGCAGAGACGAAACATTGTAAGCTTCTTCATCGGGAACGTGAAAATTATAATTCACCCAATTGTGCAGTAGATTTAATAAAAAAAGTCATGCAACTCAACATGATATTTTTACATTTGTAAATATATTAAGTAACCGTGTATGAGTGCCTTCGAGGCGTGTACGTAATGTAATTACAATGCTACCAAAAACTGTTTTTAAATAAAGTTTTGCTCCCGAAAATTTGGGTGGCATTATGATAAAAAAAATATTTTCTTTTTATTTTATAAAAAATTACCTTATTTCAAAAATATTTATTAATTAATAATCACGGAAATTATTTGATTGGTCAACGAAAGAAAAATTATTAAAGCGAGTGTTGAGAAGGCAGGAAAACACAACCATTGGTACGATCATTAAACGATCGAAGGCTGGCGGAGTATTAATTACGACAGGTAATTATTTTCAACACGACCGAGATAACCTCCGTTGGTGTAGTGTTTGAGCGAAATTGACTGTTTCGTTTGCGTGTTTTCTGATTTGTTTGCGCTTGTATTTTGAGCTTTCTTACGTGTCAAGTTATAACTTTGAAGTAAACTTAAAAAATAGATATTTAAAAAAAAAGTAAATTGAACTTTTTTTTTTTAATGAAAATAATCTTAATAAAAGGAACTTTTTATTAAAAAATATCGAGGAGCTATGCACTCCAGAATCACTGATGATTCTTTTGATTCTTTTTGATTCTTTTGTGATTCTTTTGGCAAATTTGAAGTGTTTAGAGCTTTGGAATCAATTTCAATTGATATTTTGTTAAAAATAATATTTTTCGAAGATTTTTACTTGAAATGAAATTAATATTTTATTGATTATATTGATTTCTATGTGTGATTCTTTTAGTGATTCTGAATTCTGATCTATAGCCCCTCGAAAAATATATATTCAGTATAATCAAAAAGTAAATAATTTTTTCTTGCATTTTATTTTAAAAATTTATTTTATTTAAAAAATTTTTAAAATTGCCAAGATTGGATTTCGATTAATACATTAGTATTTTTTTAAACAAAATTTTTTCAGACAATCTTAAAACCTAGTAACACTTACTCTCCCCCGCTATATTCCAAATACCGAATACTTACTTAAAGAGTGTTATACTAGGAACGGTAAAAAAAGAGGTTTTTTTTTTTTCAAGAAGCAATCAATAAGTAGTAAAAAATCAAAACAAAAGTGTCAAGCCGCAGCGTCGCGGCAGCCAACAGGTCGTACGACTCCCACGCGGGGCATATGCCTCGGGCTCGGGGCGGAGTCCGAGTCCCGAAAAACCAACGGCGGGGTTATTCGTATTTCAAAAGCCGCCGCTCTTCTTCATTACCCTCGCTCCACGACATATGCAGCGCGGTGGGACAAAAAAGAATTAGAAAAAGAAAAAAATAAAAAGATGTTTCTCTTCGGTAGGGTGTTTTTTTAATTGGAATTAGGGACTGATTCGATTAGAAACGAGACGACTCGGACTTTTATTGTTTTACGGCAAGAGTGTCTGGTTTGCTCACCCAGTAATGGCAATTTAGCTCATTCAAAAAATCGGGAGTACTTTGATAAAGTGCATACTTGTAAAACATACAAATGGTCTAAGAGACAATTTTTTTTAGAAATGATTTAATTTATTTTGAATACAAAAATATTAAATAGTTACGCAACTTGGGAAAATTAAAAATTTTAAAATAGAATTGGTAAATTAAGATTAAGCCTAGTCAATTTTCTTATTATAATAGCGATTCTCACAGATCTTATTATATTCACTAGTTTTTATTTTTTGCAGAATTTCAAGCATAAGGTCAAGTAAAAAATTCAAGTAATTATAGCTTTCTACGTTATTTTTAATGGATTTTTGGGTAATTTATTATAAAAAAAAAAAGATGCAATTGAATTGTTTATTATAATAGTAATTTGTATAAATTTCATCACTTCTTTTATATTTCAAAAGTGATCCTAAGATTTGCATCTGATGAAGGGGTAACTTTTAATAGAATTCTTCAATATCTAGAAAGACTGCAAAAGTAATAGGTTTTAATGAAATTAAAAAATTGCTGATAACTGCTAACTTAAAACGTTGTTTAAATCCCTAGAAAATGCCTAAGTTGAACAACTAAAGGGTTCGACTTCTGATTTAAATGTCGCAGATTCGAATCCTTGCGCAGTTTCCTTCAAAATGCCAAACTATTCTGTTGAGAACAGTTTTTGATAATTTATTAGCCAGATAAGCGATAAAAAAAAATTATTAAAAAAACTTATAGTAAAAATTATAAAAATACGACTTTCTGTATTTTTACTTTATTGAAATACGTACTTTCAAAAATTTTGGATACTTTATTGTAAGAAATCCTTTAAATTTAATGAAAATTTTTTCTGTAATAATTTTACTCACTTTACATCTAGTCAGCAACCTGATAAAAATGACATTGTATAAATTATTGAAAAAATGATATCAGATTTATTTAAAAAATTTACTTTCATCCAAAAACGTCCTCATAAAGTTAAAAATAAATTGATTTATCAAAATCACTCAAAATTGTGAAAAAAGGTCATAAATCAAAGAGTCATTTTTTAACACCACCGCGCCGTAATTCAAAGGCCGGAAAAAAGAGGGCTCGCAATAAATATCGCCCCGCCCTTTCCGCTCAAAGAAAGCGAGACAAGTGCACTGTTTTTAACCAAAATTTATTCGCGATAAAAAAGGGTTCTCACGTATACGGTGATTACCGGGGAGGAGACTAGATCGCGCTAATTCGTTGCCAGACGCTGGCAAGCTTTCTATTTTAAAAGAGAGATACGTACAAAAGCGAAGGGGCGGCTTTAATGGGGATGGAGACGCCTTTTTTATCGCTTCTGGTGCACTCCTTCAATCGGAGTTGGATCTTCTGAATGTTAACGGAAGAGCTTTTTCGCGGGTTGATAAACTCATCGATCACTGAAAGAAACTCTTTTATTGCTTTGGAGAGGTGATAAATGATCGAGGAGTCTTAATGATTTATTCAAAGGGTTTTTTTTTTTTTTTTTTTTTTTTTTAATGTAAAATTAGGAGCGTTTGAGTGTTGGAACCGAATGTGAACCGGAAGAGCTTTTTCGCGGGCTGTTTAAATTATTGATTTTCGTAGAAGAGCTTTTTAGATGTCTGAGGATCGCTTTTAAGTTTGAAAGTACTGATCATGGTTTTGAAGATATGACTGAAGATATGAATTGAAGATATGAATGATATTGACTGACAATGTTGGTTTAAAAGGTGAAAATTTTGTTTCGGTTTTTTTTTTCTTTTAATAAACAAGATTTATTACATCAAAATGAAATTATAAAGAAAAAAAAACTTTTGTATCAAAACCAGGGATTTGTTTTATTTATTTTAATGGCAGCAGTATATAAAGTAGAGACAATGATTTTATAATTCAGTCATTAAAAAATAGCAGTTTGCTCAAGTCAAATCTAAATTCATTACATAAGCTTTATATTGTTAAAAATTAGTGTTAATGTTCATGTTAAAACATAAAGAAAAGATACATTTTGTATGCGAGCAAATAAGTGAACAACTTTAAATCTGCGATCATTTCTCAGTATACTCGACTTTACTAACCTGAGTTAGATTCTTGTCTCGACTACTCATCTAAGGTAAGTGTGCCTAATATGGCCCCCCCTGTTATTTTGAATATGCTCGATATGCGGCATCTCTACAAGGTAGGAAGAAGTCAAAAACACTGAATTATGAAGTTTTCAGTTGTTTAGAACATTTTAAAATTATTTTTGCGCACGCCTAATAGCTAAAACTCGTTTTGTATACCTGCGTTATTATTTTACGTTGTAATTAAATGGTCTGCCAAAAGATTTAGACGCATCTGACCAAAATTTGAATAAGTAGCTTCGATTCGTTATTGTTTCAGCTTTAAAACGCGACCTTAGTTTTTGTTCAACTCGTTTTCTAACGGGTTTTATTCTTAAATAACTTATTATTCTCCAGTGTTCCTAATATGGCCCCCCGCGAATTAGTAGAAATACCGATATTAAGAGTCCTTAGTTTCATGTTTACTTTTTAGAAAATCCTATCCTAATATTATTTAAGAAAAATAAATTTAATTGTTTCAAAGCTTTTTTTCATTTTATAACTAAAAAAGCATTCTAGCTCAAAAATCAAACTTTGATAAAAATTTAAAGTTGTAATTTTTTCTACTGGTTGCTAAACTTTCAAAAAAATTGTAAAAAAGGCTCAATTTTTAAATAAATTATTTTTAAAATGTTAAAATTTTTGAAGTTTTTTTTAATCTCATATTCTGATTGATTTAAAAAATCGCAATGAATAAAATACTTCAGGGGGGAGAGGGGGGCCATATTAGGACACAAATTTTATGTGTCTTAAAAAACCGTGTTTTGGTAAATCCTCTGGCATTTGAAGCTCATTGATCAAAATCAAACGTGTAAGGTCTCATTTTAAAGCTCTTGAATTAAGCTTTAAAATGAGACCTTACCCATCAAAAAATAGTGATTTGATTCGCCACAACGTCGATTCTCGCTTAGGGGGGCCATATTAGGTACAGGTACCTTACTTGAAAAAAAAAAACTGACAGACTTGAGTTTTAATTTTTTTCATCATTCAAAAACCCACCCACCATGTCAGCGATTGTGAAGCGGAAAATAAATTAAATTTGAAACATATCCGAAATAACTTTGGAAAAAAGTGTCCCAGTGCAGCAGGAAAGTTAGAAAAAAAGCTCTGCACTCACAAACACACACAGACAAAAAGAGAGAACAGGCCGGATGCAAGAGGGAGGGGGAGGGGTTTTATAAGTACACGGAGAAGGTAAAGAGAGCAAGTGAAGGGTCGGAAGAGAAAGAAGAAGAAGAAGAAGAAGAGACCGAAAGGGAGGAAGAACCCGAGCATTAGCTTATATTCCAGGTTTGCATGGCGGAACGCCCCTCGCGACTACTATATATAATGCTACCGCTACCAACCAGTTTATTTATTATTATTATTTTCTCTTACACGCTTTCTCTCTCTTTCTCTCTCTCTCGAAAGAGAAGTGCTCAATTTTACCGAATGAAATACAATCTAAATTTAATCCCTGATTTTTTAATTCTCTTTAGGCATGCGCTGTGCTCTCTTGGCTCAGGGCGCAATTTGTGACCTGACAAATTTTCGCGTTTTCGATCGGCCGGTTAATGGACTGCGCGGATAAATTATTGTGTCGCGGTTACGTGCGAGCTTTACTTGTTAATACGCTTTTTCAAAATGACTCTGGAGAAGTTAAGGGTATAGAGGTTGAGTGACTTGACTTGTTCGCTGAGCTTAAGTTAATTTTTGCATTTTTGAGAAATACTCAGGTAAAATGATTAAAGAAATAAAAAATTAAAAGAGCTTGCAGATCATAAGGCTTTATGATTTCATTGTACCGGTAATATATAAAAAATAAGTATGGTTAATTCATTTAACTATTTTATACAAAAATTTATTAATACTGAATTAAATCCTAACCCAGATTACCATCTATTGATAATTTTTCAAGTTCTTTTAAAATTTATACTGTTTTCTTCTCGTTCTGTACATTTTTTCTTCCAAAGATAATCAATGTTTCAGGCTTTTTGATTTAGACTTAAAGGCTTGAATCAAAAATTTATTCTTCTAAGCATAAGTTGAATTTAAATATAACAGATATAGATAAAAAATAATTTTATACACAAGTTTGATTAAATTTTTATCTCAGTTTTTTTAAAAGTTCTTTCATGATTTTTCAAAAACGAGTTTACGGGTTATCTAGAGTCAATTTAAATTTTAAATTTATTTCTATTTATCTACAGTAAAAATACATTCAAATACGTTAAGTTTTTATACAGGTCCATAAATAATCCAAAATTGAAGAAAGAAAAGTCATAATATTGAATTTTTTAATTGATGCTTAGCTACTGCTGATTTTTCATTAAACTACCAAGGTAACATTTAAAAAATCGAGCATAAAAATTTTCTGAGAATATCATCCTTACAGAAAAATAAATGTAATAGAAGTTAATGTGCAGCCACTGATCGTCATTTAAAAATTAGCACCAAAGTTCTTTGATCCGACATGCACAAATCAATCAAAAGTGATAAATTCTCCCTAAACTTACCGCTCAAAAAAAAAAAGGGAAAAGTCAGCTCTTTACATAATATTGGGATCCCAGCGGCGGGCGCAAAAAATCACTGTAACCATAAACTGTCACCATTAAAATCCCCCGCGCGGTGGAGTCTTCCCCATTACGGCCGCATTTGCTTTCCATTACGAAGCTCAACTTTTGACGCGAGACGCACGCGGCTGCTGCAAAAAGGGGACAAATAAGATGCAGCGCAACAGCATCTGCAAGCGCGCATTGAAGAAGCCGCTGCACCCTCATAGGGTAAAAAAACGAGGACGTCTAAGCTATTTGTACGCCGACTTCGCGGCTCTTCTTCTTCGTCATCTCCTCTTCTTTCTTTTTTCTTTTTTTTACCTCTTTCCTCCCGTCTGTTATCTCCAGCAAGACTCGCGTTAATTACCGGGTGGGCCGAAAGTCATCCTCCATTTGTCGTCTTTTAGGGAATTGAGTCCTCACGAGACTCCTTTCGAACCACATGACGGAATTCGCGGTATTTCGGCATTGTTCGCGATACGAAGGAAATTCTCGCTTGAGATTGATTTTTTGGCTCTGGGGATATATTATGGTCGTAACTCAGAGCTTTCAACGCAAGTTGGCGCACGCAAAGTTTTTGGCCTATTTGTTTTATTATTATTATTATTATTTTTTTTTTCAGAAAAAAATATTGTAAAGTATGTATGTTTCTGAATGTAAGCATAACTTTCTTTTTATCTTAGCGAGAAATTTTTTTTTTTAATATCAATTACAAAAGTAATATTATTCAAAAGAGATTGGACTAAAATGTTTTATATTCATCATACGATAAAGAACTTCAAAACAAGAAACATAAGTGTTTCTATTAAAAATTATTTTACAAATTTATTATATTACCAATTTGTAATTGAAATTTTAAATTTATTCGATGAAGAAGTAAGTAAAATAAACAAAGTAAATTAAAAATAATATAGTTTATATAATCTGTAGTACTGAATTTTCTAAAATATACAATCAAATTGAGCTACTTTGAAATCACGTAAGGAATTTTCTTGAAACTTACTCACAAACTCTATTTTTTGTAATTATCGCTAATTTTTAAATATTTTTTACATCTTTAGCACTGAATAGCCCAAAAGTATATAGACCGAATTTTCCTCACTAACCATAGTAAAAGAATTATCACCATGATAATTCTCTACATTTAGATCACCTTTTTAATTTTTCTATCAGAAAATCAATTGATTGGTGTTCAAGAAAATTGCACGCCGTGTGCTGTGCTGTTCATCCATTTGTAGCATAATTAATATCTGCTTCTTTTGATAAAAGTAAATCAATAATTTCATTCGAATCGTTGTTCTGAGCAGCTAAAGCTAGGGGGAAATATTCTTCATCTATTTCACGGTCATATGTACGATCTCATTGACATCAGCTTCCTTATAGATGAGAAAAGAACTTATTTTAAAATTTTAGTTGTCCTTCTTGACCGATTGGTAAAAATGTGGAATCCATTATTCTCAACCTAGTCAAGAGATACATCCTAGTCTACAAGCATCTGAACCACATCTACTGCACCCCGATCGTTTTTGATTACACAGTCGACAAGCAGAAACAGCACATTACAATTATTATCAAGAAATTTGTTCAAACAATACTTCAAAAGCAACTTCAAATGCAATAATTTTACGTGATTCTGGCACTTGGATTTTCTGAATTTTTTTTTTGGCGAGAAATTTTGCGTTTCCAAAAGTTATCGAGTCGGTACAATTTTTCAACAATAATTAGATGCCTTTGAAGTTGAAATTGATTAGACCATTATTAACTGACATCCATACAATATTATATTGCGCTCCCTAGGCGTGTATAATACTATTTTTTACGACGGTCGTCAGTAAGTACAAAATTCGTTTCCAGCACTGGAAATTGGACCAAAAATTGTACTTTCAGGCTGCTGGCGAGAAAATAATATTTTACTGCTCTACGATCGTTCAAAAGTATTTCATAAACTTGCTATGTCTCTTGATAGAACTGCTAGGTTCAAATTTTTCTCTGAAGTAATAGTATCGTTCATTTTTGTGTTATTTGTGAATTGACTTAGATTATTTAAAGATATAATTTTACTTTCGACTCTCGCTATGAAACTGAGTCTCAATTAATTGAAGATCTTAGCTGATTTAGGAAGGGCGTTGACTTTTATGAAAAATGTTAACGTTGTTCGCGGTAAAATTAAAATTATTTTAACTAAAAACTAAAAATTTTTAAAGAAATATAGATAATACTTCTATTAAAAAAATCATACCCATCTGTATTCAGAAAAAGGTTTTCTGAAGAGCGATGCTAAACCAGAACTTTTAAGATAAACTCATCAATTAGGCCACGTAAAGGTAAAAAAAACAGATTCTTTCGAAGCTATCTAGATCATAAAAAGCTAAATTTCATTTATTCTTCAACGAATACTTACATAACTTTTATAATAAAGGATTTCATTGAACTATCGGTATACATTTAGATCCAGGGTATAAAATTAATTATTGAAAAAAAAAACGCGAATACTAAGTTTAAATCTCTTGCAAGTTCAAAAAGAAAAACATGAGAAAAAATAAATAGTTCGGGAGATGAGAAAAAAGTTGAAACAAGCGCATCGAGGCGAAGCGATGCGACGCGACGCGTCTGATACGAACGCGATAACCCTCGGGCGTACGCTTCGGAGCCGATAACCCTTCGTTTATAACTTATAGCTCATAATAAATATCTGTCGCCTTTTTTTTTTTTTTTCCTACTTATAGTTTTACGCTGAAAGAGAAAAAATTACGGCGACAGTGAAAATAAGCGATTACTTGCGCTGCTGCCTGCAGGGCGAGAGCCGATTTTTACTCGATAATCACGCTCGTTTGAAACATTGAGTTTTGTTTATTCGACCACTGAAACTTTGTTTGCAGTATTTATATACATCTGCGTGTACCGTGAAATTGATCTTTTTTCATTGGCGCTCGAGACGACACTGTTGCAGAATCCGTGATAAACTTTTGAATTTGTTCTTACAAAATTTATTGTATTTTTTCTAAAGGATTTTTCGAGTAAGGTTTACCTGTACTTAGTGTGCTTTTGAATCATTGAGAATTGAATTCTCAATTTATTAAGTACGTTTGTAAACATGGCTTTCATTGTATATTTTATATTTTAGTTTCATCATTATTATTATTTCATTTTTTATTTTATTATTATTCAATAAATAATAAAAAGTTATACTTTCATAGTTATGGTTTCTGATAAATAGGGTAATTTTGAATTGACTCTTCAAATATTTATATCTTTATAATTTATATATGTTTTTAATATTTGCATATTTAGTTGTGAATGCTATCAGCGTCTCCTAGCATCAAAGTATTCTTCACTTCTAATCAAAAACAAAAAATAATTATTCAGTTAAGTTTAAAACTCGTGCGATTATTAATAAGATTTAAATTAATTTGTCAACCAAGACATGCATATTTAAATGTTAGCTAAATCAAATTTAGTACAAAGTATGAAACAACGAACAGTAGCTAGTATAATTAAAAGGGATTTAATTTCTCTGCGGAAAAGTGGGAACTAACGACATCTGTAATAGGAATTTCTCAGTTGAATCGATAATAGTCGCTTACTGCATTAGTAACATATTTTATGATTATTAAAAAATATAATAAAAATTTCAAAACAGATATTTAATCAAAAAATTCGATTTTTATTAAAGAAAGAAAGAAAAAAAAAGATATACACAAATATTGCAGTATCACTTTGATACAATCATGTATCACAAATGTAACATATTGTTGGTCTTATATAAATAAATACTTTTATATCGCTTTGACAGATCATGGAATGAGTTTGATAATCTCAGTTTAAGAACAAAGATTTTAACATTATTCAATATATACATACATATTACATATTATTCTAGAGAGTTCAACATTAATAACTGTTTCAGTACTTTGGTTTGACTGGTTTCCCTAATTTCTCCTGCTAAAAACATTTCATCAACTACTGTGTACACCTGTAATAAATAAGATACATTTTATTTAAACTAGTTTATTACAAAGAATATCTCTTATGTAATGTTTATGAATATTCTGTACCTTGTAAAAATTAAAAACCAGGTCTAATTCGCAGACATTGTGGAAGTATTCATTCAGCACTTCAACAAAATTATGTATCCCTTCCAAGTAACATAAATTGTTGTCATTCACATCAACACATATACAAAAGTAAAGACCAGCATACCGCCTATATACAATTTTGAAATTTCGAAACTGGAAAGTATAATAAGAAAAATTTAACACTGTAGGATAATTCATTTTATTTCAACTATTAAAGGGATTACTAACCTCTACAAAATTTGTATGCTTTGCATCTCTGACTGTAACAACTGCATGCACTTCTTCAATTAACTTTTGCTTTTCATCGTCATCAAAGTTCATGTACCATTTGGCTAATCTTGTTTTTCCAGCTCTGTTTTGAATTAAAATGAACCTAATCTGAAAATTCAGAAATTAAGGTTTAGTCATTCTACTGTAACATGCAACACCAATCTAAGCATAGATGAAAACTTCAATAACTAACAAATATCAAATTATTTATGTTTATTAGTAAATAAATAATAAAATTGATTCTTTTAAGTACTTTCTACTAGCATTATTTGTTTACAAGTTTATATTACAAATTAGCAGATAATAAAGATAATTTTGATAAATATTGTTACCATTTTGAGTCTACTGCGTGTGCGATTTTGGTAGGACTTGTTCTTAATCTATTTTCGCTTGAATCTTATCACTAATAACTTGAATGATCAATTCCGCCCCTTTGCCAAGTGTCGAACAATGCATCTATATAGATATAGGTGTTTTTTACGTCAAGAAGATTGTCATACACTCGCGACTTCGATTTATTCCCTTTTCGATTTGGTCGATCGTGGCGCAAGCGTACAAGACGACGCGCGCAACTAACGTTCTTTAATGAGCATTGTTGCCATTTAAAGTAGGATATTTAAACTTCAAAATCAATAAATCTTAAACATTCAATATTTAACGTAGAATTAAATTGAAGTAAAAATTAAATCTCTAACCATCCTATGGTTTCATTTTTTTTTACTATTTTTTAATAGAATTGAAGAAGAAAAATAAACTGATTAATTTTACAATTAGGCAACAGTGCATCGTGGGACGCACGTGTTATTGTTTGGCAGAATTTAAGCGGTGACCGCAACATGCGACTTCGATTTGACGAAATAAACTAGTTTTTAATTTTTAAATTGTTATTTTTTAATTTTAAATAAATAATTTTTCAATCATGAGTTTCAAAAATAATAAAGAGCTTATTGAAGTGGGAGATATAATAACTTTGTACTTGAATCCCAACAATATGCATCAAATTGAAGTGAAAGATAAAATACAAAACAAAAAAGGTGAACTTGTGGATTATGTTTTTCAGACAACATATGGAGCTTTAAAAGTTATATCATTAGTTGGGACTAAATATGGTTCCAAAGTGGATCTTTCTAAAGGCTGGGCTTATGTCTTGCAACCAACTCCAGAGTTGTGGACTCTAACTCTTCCTCATCGAACTCAAATAATTTATACTCCTGATATAAGTATGATTATATATCTTCTGGATTTGGTTCCTGGAAGTGTTGTTATTGAAACAGGTTTTTTATATTTTGTATTTCATTTTCTTCTTTTTTTTTTTTTTTAATTTAAAAGTGTTAAAATAATTCTATTTAAAGGAACTGGTAGTGGATCTTTATCACACTCTCTAATAAGGACCATAAGACCAACTGGTCATTTACACACATTTGATTTTCATGAGCAGCGAGTGCATGTAGCTCAAAGAGAATTTAAAAGCCATGGCTTGGAAGAGTATGTGACTGTAAGGCACAGAGATGTGTGTGCAGATGGATTTGGAGAAGAACTTAAACACAAAGCAGATGCTGTTTTCTTAGATTTACCACATCCATGGTTAACAATAGATTCTGCAGTAAAATCTTTGAAAAGAAAAGGTAAAGTTAACATTAAAGTAAAAGTAGATAAATAATCAAATATGAAATAATTTAAATAATGTATTTCTGATATCAATGTACTGTTGAAGGTGGAAAGTTATGTTCATTTTCTCCTTGTATAGAACAAGTACAAAGAACATGTCTAAAATTATCTTCAGCTGGTTTCATAGCTATTGAAACTATTGAATGTTTACAAAGAGAGCTCACTGTTCAACAAAAAAATTTACTTGTACTTGACTTAGCAAGTTGTAAAAATGAGGTTTGTTATTTTAATGATTAAATTAAGTAGTATCTAAATTATTATAAATAAAGTGGATTACATTTTTCTAGACTGCAGAAAATACAAAAAAGTTTCAAGAGCCAATGAAATTAACAACAGTTTCACATCCAGCATCAACTCCAGGGCACACTGGTTTTATTACTGTTGCTACACTTCCTCCAGATTTTATTAGAGTTACTGAGGACAGATGAAATAAAACAAAGTAATTTTCATTTTATAAATGAAACTCAATGAAAAATTTATTTAAAATTGTGATAAGCTTCTAAACTATAAATAACAATGTATAAAAATGATTTAAACAATTTTTTTTCTAGGGTTAAAGTTTTACTTTATACAAAAATTTTATCAAACTCTAAACAATTATTATAATAAAATGTCATGGAAAAATTGAAAAAAAGCAATAAATTAGATCTTCCTAAATAATTGTTAAAAGCATAATTTTATGCATATAAAAATGTTTACTCTGTTTTGTTTGGACTCCACGTTAAATAATCTGATCTTGTAGCTGCTTGATACTCTTTTACAAGGAAATCTACAACCTCACGCGAATCATCCAGTTCATTGAGATTATCCTCAAACATTTTTTCTTTACGAAACTGTTCTAAGAAAGCTTCTCTTTTCCTAAGCTTGTCATATTGTTGTAAGGCTCTATCAAATAGCTAAAAAATAAATATTCAAGTTAATGCTAAAAAAAAAAAAATTAAAATATTTTAAATTAAAAATTTTGTTTTTGTTTACCGAAGAAATATTTGTATGATTGGCCAACATAAGGCCTGATACCCTGTGTGTGCTTTGAATGTACGGCGACTTTCTTGATAAGGCAACTTGAATACTACCAGGACCCCATGGTATGAATTGGGCAAGTTTTCTTTCTCTTATTCTTTGTAAAGATTTGTGAACTTGTGTTGGATCAACTTCTCCCTGTTTAATAAGTAATGATCAAAGTTTTCACTTAGCTTACCATGGTAAAAATTATATAGTATCATTAATAACTTACTTGAATAATGTTTAATATGGAAATATAACAGTGTGCTGCATTTCTATCAAGCGCTGTGGAAACCATCATATTTTTTGGTTGCAATAAACGCCTCATGACATCTAATACCGACGTTTTACGAACAGATGCACCCTGTTAAAAAAGTAAAATTAATACTTGAAGGCCTTTTTCACTCTCATAATATTTGTATCAGTTTTACCTCTTGATCTGTTGTGAGTGGGGTATATCCTGTCATCAGAAAATGTAACCTTGGTGTTGGAATTAGAGGTGCTATTAATCCAACTAAATCATTATTCATGTAAGATGGATACCTGAAAATTCGAGATACAAAAATTTTGAACATCTAATAAAATAAAGTTGATGAAGAAGTTTTCAGTACCTGAGAGTGGTAGTACTGACAGACATTATTGTAGATACCAGTTTATTAATTTGAGTGAAACTTGGATTTTGAATATGTAATCTGTCAGAGGCAATTCTATTTAAAGCTGTGTTGTCAAGAACCACAACACAATCAGCACATTGTGTTAGTCTCTTAAGGGTTAATAGTGAATTGTAAGGCTGGACAACTACATCACTGAAAGAATAAATAAATAAACAACTTCTAAATCGTAAAAAATAAACCAAAACAAAACTATAACAAACCTTATTTCATCTTGATTAGGAAACACACTGTATGTTTCAATTAACTTTTTGGGAAATCTGTCAGCTAGGGACTCCAACATAAATGATCCCATTCCAGATCCAGTACCCCCCGCAATTGAATGGCACAAAACAAAACCCTGCAAGTAGACTTTATAATTTCGAAGATTCAGTTTGAATTTATAAAGTATTTATACTGTACCTCCAAACTATCACTTCCATCTGCTTCCCTGTCTAAGATATCGAATATGTCTTCTTGTAACTTTTCTCCTTGGTGATATCCCGATGCCCAATTATTTCCAGCACCACCTCCATGTTTTGAAAGATAAATATTTTCAGGATTGTATAGCTGTCAATCCAAATAATTTTTGACAAGATTTGAAAAAAATCAGTGATTCTTCCAAAAAGAAAAACAATCCTTTGTACCTTAGAATAAGGAGAGTTCATGATTGTATGAATGACCCTGGGTTCCAAATCCAATAAAACAGCCCTTGGAATGTAGTGTTCATCATCAGATTGATAAAAAAACACATCTTTACGGTCTGTCCCTTCAGTGGCATAATCTTCCAGAATTCCCTCAGGGCTGATACCATGTTCAGCGCATAGTCTCTTCCAAAACTCAAAGCCAACTGATCAAACCAAACAAATAATAAAATATTTAAAAAGTACACTTTTTACTATTATTTTATAGATGGAAACACCAAAACTTACTCTGATTGCCGCATTGGCCCAGTTGGAGAGTTATCATTTCGCACGGCATTTTGGCAGCTTTGATTTACTTCTCGAGCTTTTAACACAACACAAAATTCGTAGAGTATCCTTAAAAATAAATAAATCTTAAAATTCAAGAGAAATGGTCCATTTTAACCGGTTGGTCATCATAATTTTCACAATCTCGCGTACGTAAATAAATATTTCTCATCCTTTTCCACCGTAGCGCGCGCGCAAAACAAAAAAGCGGAGCAGCAAAAGCTGCGCCCTCTGCACCGTCGGTAAGGTCAAAACTTAAAAGTGGATTTCCTTCTATCTCGACGTCGCGAGCGGCAGCGAGCGGATCGAAGAAGTTCCTTCTGCTCAGAAAATTTTCCGACTTCGGACGAGGGATCCGAAACATCGTCACGTTATCATAACGTAGTGGTGAGTGCGATTTTCCCACATAATTCACATTTTTTCCGAATTTATTTGTGAGCAAGTGAATTTTGGGCTGCGCAATCAGGTAGTATTCGACGTTCGATCTTTCATTTCGGTACAGTGGTCGTGGACCGACTAAAGTTGACGATTACATAAAAGGGAGGCTTGTCAGTGCTCTATCGCTAAAATCGTAAATTTAGAATTATTATGAATTCAATGATAATTATTAAATATTTTTCACCAATTATATTTTTGCAGTAAATTTATTTTTTTGGAAACAGAGTAGATATGTTATTTCAAAAGAACTGTGCATTGAGATTTGAGTGGGGTTCCATTAGCTAAGTTCGCAGTGTTCTTTTTTATTGCATTTAATACTTTTGAAAAAAAAACTTTTAATGAATACAAGTTCGGTAGTTTTATATTTAGTCTTGGTTTTTATGAGACATGTTTATTAATTATATTTTATCTATTCCGTTTTTGTTATTAAAAAGTTGAAATGTTTGAGAATGTATAGAGTTCATTTCTGTAAGGTTAGAGAAGATTGAAATACCTGTAACAGTGCCTTGAACTTGAACCATATAAAAATAAAACTTCCACATCATTACCTTATTAATCATTAAAAATAAATCATTAACTACTTTTAATAAAAGTTTTAGTAAATTATAAAGTCTTTAAATCAATGTATAATTAATTGGTATATAGGAGTATAAGTTACTCAATAACTATTACAGAGACATATTTTTTATAGATATAGTGAATAAGACTCAAACTAAGTGTTTTACTTTGTGAAGATCTAAAAGACATTGTTATTAACAAGACTTGAAAAGTTTTTTTTTTAGAGTTGTAAATAGTTTTGATCTTTTTCAGGTAATCACAAGTAGCCATGCTGCGCCAAGGAACAAACCTTTTGGTGCAGGCTGCTGCCCAGCAGCAAGCACAGCAGCGAGGTATGGCAACTCTAAAGTCAATTTCCATCCGTCTGAAGTCGGTAAAGAACATTCAGAAAATTACTCAATCCATGAAGATGGTGTCAGCTGCCAAATACAACCGAGCTGAGAGAGATTTAAAACAAGCACGACCCTTGGGAGAGGGAGCAAAGCTTTTTTATGAAAAAGCTGAAATAACAGCTCCAGAAGGTGAGCCAAAGCGATTGATCATCGCTGTAACCAGTGATCGAGGTCTTTGTGGTGCTGTGCACAGCGGTGTGTCAAGAAACATTCGTGATCAACTTTTGGCAAACCCCACAGAAAGAGAAAACACCAAGATTATTTGTATTGGTGACAAATCACGTTCCATTTTGCAGCGTTTGTTTGCACAAAACATTCTTTTTGTTGCTTCTGAGGTTGGCAGGAAACCTCCCACCTTCACTGATGCTGCCAAAATTGCCAGTGAAGTTTTGAACAGTGGGTAAGTAGGATAAAAAAGAAAAAATTTTTATTTTTCATTTCTTAAAAAAGTAAAACTTTATAATTTCTCTTTTTCTACCTGGCTTAAATAAATAAACAGATATAAGTTTAAATTTATTTTCAAAATTATTCGCAAATTTATCAATCTAAAAGTAGAAAATTATTTTTAATAATTTTTATTTTCTGTAGTATAAGTTGGACATATATATTAGCATCATAAATAAATAAATAAATTTTATTACATTCTGAAATTAGTAAAGTTCTCATTGAAATATTTTGTTTTCTAGATACCAATATGGATCGGGAAAAATTATCTACAATAGGTTTAGGTCAGTTGTATCATATGTAATTGATAATCTGCCATTGTTTGATAAGTCAGCAGTTGTTGCTGCTCCTAAGTATTCTCTGTTTGATTCTTTGGATGAAGAGGTAGTTCAGAGCTATTTGGAATTTTCTCTCTCAGCTCTGCTCTTTTACTCAATGAAAGAAGGTGCATGCAGTGAGCAGTCCAGCAGAATGACTGCTATGGACAATGCTAGCAAGAACGCCGGAGAAATGATTGACAAACTTACATTAACATTCAATCGTACTAGACAGGCTGTCATTACCAGAGAGCTTATTGAAATTATTTCTGGAGCTGCTGCATTGGATTAAATGCTTAAAAACTTCTTTAGAAGTCTTTTAATAGGATGTAAAAAAGCCATGAGAAAAACTTGTTGTAAAGTTCTTGATTGGGTCAAAGAAAAGTTTCAATTGTGAGGTCTGCAACGGTCAATCGAAATATTGTATATTTGATCATTTATTTGCCATTTACATTAATTTCATTTTTATGTAAAAAAAAAAAAAAAAAACATGGCTTTAAATAAATTGAAAAATATGTTGATTCTGCATTTTTTTTTCCCCAGAAAATACTTTTTTTTATGTAAATATAGTATTTAATCAAAAATAAATTTAGTAGAGTCAAAAATTTTTTTTATTAATGTTGAAAAAAATAATAAACGAATAAAAGACAACGAGAAAAAAAACAAAATTTTGGTAGTAACAATATAAGACACATTTATTTGTCAAGTCTTTGCACATTTTTTAAAAACGCATATTTTTTTTTTCATGTATGTACAGTTATATTCGCTACATTCTCAGCGAGTTACAATCATAAATTAACATAATCAATAGCTAAAATTTTAGTACTCGCTTATAGAGACTTTGGCCCTTCCACCTTTCACAAAGAAAAAATTCTTATGGTCTTTAAGGAAAAATAAGGAAGACATTGACAAAATTAAAATAGAAAATTAAGAAACAAAATTCAGAACTAACAAAGGCACTCAAGCTTATGAATACCATTGGTTGTTACAATCATCAAACTTCTATAGAGAAAAATTTTACACCAACAAGCACAACAAAAATGAAGGACTTGAAGTACATCCAACGAATTTGAAGGACATCCCAAGTTAATACAGTTATTGAAAAATATTCATAAATTTAATTTGTCACAGCTAGAATAATATAATTTTTAATGGTTTTTATGTACAGAAATTTTTTTTACCAGACAAGATTGTTAAAATCATCATTTATTTTTAAACAAATTTTGATTGACTTCATTATTGAGTTAAAAATTTATGTGCTATTTAATCTAAAAAATTCATCAATTAACTTCGTCTTATTAAAGTTTATCCAAATTGACATACTTTCTGGTAATTTATTGACAAGAATAAAGTAACTAAATGATCAAAAAGTTTGGTCTTTCATACCTTTTAGGCACAAACGTTTTTAAAAAGCCTTATGTAAATTTATTTTATAAATAAATCTTTGTTCTGAAAGTTTAAATAGCTTACCTAGCTATAAATTATTTTGGCAATTTAGAAAATAGTTTTAAAATAAAATTATTAAATGATCGTATTTGCACATTATCGAAAATAAATAGAAAAACGAAATTATAGTCAACAAAACATTACTACATATTTGCATAAGATAACCTGAGTGTAAAACTCGTAGATTTGTAACTTTTTAAATTATCCTAAATTACAAAATAATTATTTTAAGTCTCAGTTCTTCCAAAAAAGTTTTTTACAACTGAATTTTATTTTTTCACCATTCAGCATCTCCATTGGCTTTTTGAAAAACAAAATCTTTACCATTTAAATTCATAATACCATCTTTTAAGTAAAATTTCCATTTGTTTCGGCTTCTTGTAATCTGCAACACAATAAAAGATGTAAACAACTCATACATAAAAAATCAAACTTTATGAAATTTTTTTTTATATACCTTATCATATTGACATACTACTACATTATCTGTATCGAACAAGTCTACTGGGTCATCATCTGTAACATCATCTTCTGAATTAAGAGGTTCCTGCAAAAAATAGAATGAAATGTATTAACATAAAATGTTTGTGAATTTTTAAAAGATTTCAACAGTAAACTACTGACTTCTTCTCTAGCTCCAGGATCGTTTTCATCATCCTCTTTATCTTCATCAATGTCCTCTTCATCGTCATTTTCTTCCTCTTCTTCTTCGTCATCGTCATCGGTAGAATCTCCCGCTGCTCCGTCTAGTTGAGCAATGTGACCCTGTTGCTAAAATTTGAGAAATTTTTTCTTAAAAATAACTAATGACGATTGAAAATTACTAGTGTTACGGAGCCTAAAAATTATAATCTAAACTTTATTTAATTAGTGCTAATCACAGCTATATCAATGCCATTCGTCTTTTCAACAGATTACCTAATGAAATAAAAACTAAGGACATCAAATTTGCAAGAACAATAAATACTATGAAAAACTGGATTCGACGAGAAATATTGATCCAGACCATCGACTGTTATCGAATAATTATTTTATCAATGTGGTTATAAAATAAACTTAATCTTTATAAATTACGATAGATCAAAATTTTATAATTATAAAATAGTTATTAATTTTATATCGAGTTTTAATCTATTGTTTTAATTTAATAATAGTTATTACTGTAATATGGTGCCAGAACTGCGAGCAGACACTTAGTGTCTCTGTAGATGCACTATTGTGTATATTTCTGGTTGAATAAATAAATAAATAAATAAATCAATCAATAAAAATTAGCTCTTTTAACATAAATACTTTTTATAAAACCTTACTAAAGTTAAATATTTATTTTTAAATACTGTCAGAAAGAATGAGTATATTTGAAGATAATAACTAATATTTAACTCAGTATTAAAAATTCATTCTATTGAAGAATGTTGATATAACTTTAGATAGACTAACCTTATGGACTAGTTTTAATTTTAATGAAAAATTTTATTACCTGTGCCATTGTTTGAACCAATTGTTGTGCAGGAACCGCGTTAGGAGCCGGTGGTTGTGGTACAAATTGAACAGGATGATGAACAGGTCCGGGTATAAAACCTGGAGTGTTTTCATATGTTGTATTAACATGCTGTTGCAAAAGAGATGTCGCAAAAGGAACGGGTAGAGCGATTGCTGCTGTGATTACCGGACCAGAAAAAATACTGTGTAATTGATTTCCTAAAATAAAAATGAGAATTAACAACTTTTTACTTGTAGACATCTGTAATTTTAATCAAAAGATAGATGAACTTACCCTGAATAGCAATGGGAGGTACAATCACATTTATGAGTCGTTCAGGTAAGTTATTAGAACCTGGTAATTTAATTTGTATAGAAACCTGACTATTACTTTGGTTTGCAACTTGTTGAGGATGCTGTTGGATTGGAGGTTGATGCACACGTACTGCTTGTGGTTGAGGCTGAGATTGTGTTGGAATCTGATGCCTGGGTGGTTGTACCTGTTGAGAGACTTGTTGTACATGAGTTGGTAGAACTAGCTGCTGTGTTGGTAAATCAATATCAGGAAGAATAGCTGGAGGAGATGATTCCCTGGATTCTTGAATAATTTGATGTGGTGTCACATGGATGTTTGAGGTGGTAGCATTTGTATTTGCATTTGCATGTGCATGATGTGCATTAGCATTCGCATTGGCATTTTCTGAGAAAAAAATATTTTTATAAGTTGACATAATTTTTCATGTAAATTTCAATGTTTAATTCTATTATACAATTTTAATAAAGGTAAATAAATTAATAATTACTTTTAGAACTTTTGCTTGAGCCTTTGTGTGTATTTAATGCGGGTGGTTGTGGCTCTGGAGGGTCAGGATTTAATTCAACAGCTTTACTTTCTGATAATTTTTTTTCCCATATGGATTTTAGTTCTTGCAGTACTTGTTCATCTACGCCTTCATCTAAAAAAGATTCCCTTACTCCAGAAATTACATCATCCATTACTGTAGTATACAGTTTCATCTGGAAAAAGTTATCATCGTTAAAAAAGTATACCAAGTTTTTTATTTTTTATTATCATTATTAATGGACACAAGTGTCTTTCACATTTTTTTGCAACTTAATAAAAGTATTTTCAATAATTAAAAATAACTAAATGAATAACTTTAATCTTAACTATCAGATTGGTCTTTTATTTTTAATTATCTAATTACTATTGAAATAGATTTCATCTGTAATTCGATTCATTTATAAAAAAAAACACAATACCACCCTAAAAAATAATAAAACCCTAATTGTAAACTATTAAAAAAAAAATTTATGAATGTGTGAAGGTAATTTGAACTCCTAAAAAAATTCATCACATTACATGTAATCTGCAAAACTATCAAAAAAATTTTTGACTGCTTCAGTAAATTTTATACTTGGTGCAATATCTTTAGAAAGGAATTGAAAGTTCGAGGGGATGGTGATGCACGACCCCGGTATCAAAGAGTGAAAAGAGTGTTTGTCATATCTTTCAGAAAAATTTAATTTTGGTTTTAACCGAAACGTGCTAAAAAAAAGATAAGTGTCTTTTTTGGTATTCAAAACGGTAGCCTCCCGCGAAAATTATTTAAATTTAACCACCGTAAAAGACAGAGATTACATCGAAGAAGCAAGCGACAAACGATAAAAGAGTACCTAAACGAGCAAGAATTGTTCAATGCGAAAACGTGTTTTATTTGAAGGAAAAAAGATGTTCCAGACTTTAGCACACACACCTCTCATAAAAAAGTGCAAAAATAAAGAGTGTCATAGCCGCTGAGAAGATTAATCTGCAGTTAAAAATGCAGAGGGGATACTTCTTTTTTTTTTTTTTTTTTAACATCATCGGTTTACTCACCACGCTAGTCTGACTGAGGGCCATATTGCCGACAATGGAAAATTTTTACATGTAACGTAGAGAATAACTTCCAAGAGGTTGCTGGTAGGTATCGTCGGTACACCGATGTTTTATTCCCTCGCAGTGGTGTACTTTAGGGAACGAAACAGGGTTATATTTCAAATGTACGAGGGGGGAAAGCAGCGGTCAGGGTGTCCGAGAGATGGTGGTTCGGAAAGAGAGACGACCGCCGTGTCTCTCCTCTTCGGCACGACTCACGAGCTCTCTTTTATACTTCGGCGAGGCTCTCGCATACGAACGAAACGACGCGCACACACAACAGCCTTCGATGACAACCACACAACCACACGGCTAGCCTATGCACTGTAGTCTGTGACACTAAATACTTGGTTGTTCATTATTTTACACCACGTCGACACTTGCGCATGCGCGAGGCTAACCTGTCACGCGGGCTGCCCTCGGCAAGGGGCTTATCTATTTAAATTAAGGTGCCATCAGCCCGCAGGTATTCATGTTTAATTTTCGAGCCCATATGACTTTTTGAATTTTTTATATCACTTTTAACCGACAATTATTTCGAAAGACTCATTTTTTTAAACTTCAACAGAGTGCTTCCAAACAAGTGTCGACATGAAAATAAAAAAAATAAATTTGATTTAGGAACTTATTTAGGAGTTTCAATATTAATTACATGTAGAGTTTTTGAAGAACTGTTACAAATTTATTGATAAATTTTAAAAGCGTGATGATTGCAAAAAATTTACCGTTACTAAACGATTTTGTCGGGTAAATGGTGTAAGTCTTTATTTGTTTTAATTTTTCCTTTCAACTCGGAAAACAGTATTGCAAGCTAAGCTATGGCAGTTTACTATAAGTTGGGAAATATATAATGAAGAATTATTAATTTTGGCATTTTATGACGGGTTTGATGAATGTACTAATAAAAAATTTACACTTTGTTATCTTACACCTACGCCGTAAGAAACAATTTTTGGGTCCAAGAAGTCTTATCTTTTAAAAAAAGAGATAAGCGGGGAAAATTATTGGGTTGAAATATATGCGCGATAATCTAATTATAATGGTTCCGGTAGTTTTGAAGACAAATTTTATTAAAGCAATGACAATGAACTTTTTAAATGATTTTTATAAAGAAAAAATTTTATTTTTTTGGAATGTTTATTAAAAAACACATTGTATTGATTTCAGTAAACTTTTATTTACGTTGTATTACAATAGATCAACAATAGAGAACTAACACTACGATAGAACATTTTTTCATGATGTAACAGAGATAAATATTTATTATAATTATTTAAATTATTTAGTCTTTGAACATATGTGCATATTGATTTTAATTTTAGTGCAAAATTTATAATCCATCATAGTTAAAATATTAATCTATTCAGAAGAATTCCAACACCATCATAAAAGTCTTGATCTGAGTCATTTTGTTGTGATATTTGATATTATAGCAGTAAATACCTCTAACGACTTATACATTTCAAAATTATTTTTCAATAAAAACAAATTTGTTTAAAAACTGTTATGTAAGATATGATTGATTTATTTGAATTTTATTCTGTACTTTTAATTTTTTTTTAACGATTCACGTCCCATTTTGAATGACGTTATTTTTATCACGAATGGTTGTTTGATTGTATGCTCATTGATAAGAATCTTTTTAATTATGTATATTGTCATTTTTTTAGTCCTGAAATTTTTAAATCTATAAACATTTTAGAAACAAGTATAATGGCAGCTTTCTGAATTTTATTAGAAAAGAAAATTTTAGGTACATACATACATATAAGTTTTTTTTTGTTCATCCTCATTGTACTATACACCCTCTAAAATTTTATAATTGATTTGACATGACTCATCTTTGAATATGAGATTTCTACTTAGCTACTTATTTTAAAACGTCAAAATCACAAACCTTTAAAGGCATAACGTTTTCGAATATCGAAAGAATTTGAAGTATTTTTTTAAAATATTTATTATTTTTATTGATTTTACAATAACAAACTTTTTTGTTAAACTTGATATTATTTTCGTCCTGGTAGACTACTAGTTAAAATTTATTTTTTCAGACTCTATTAAAATATTACCTTCCAATTTTTTAAATGAAAGGCTTAAATTCAAGATGTACATTATACTGTTATAATATTAATTTTCATCTGTATAGTGTCATAGCAATTGAACAAACGAATGAGAAAATTTATTTTTCAGCTGGAGGATCCGAGGATCCCAAGGATATGGAGGTCTCAGGCTGGATCCATATGTATCCAGTAGTCCGGGTGATGCTGCAGTAGGCGTCGTAATATTGGCCGGGCGCCCTCGTTTTGGTTATAAATGAAGTATTATTAATTATTATTTTAAGTTTATTATCGTAAACGTTAATAGTTAAATAATTACCGGCAATAAGACCACTTCGGGCATCGACACCTGAACTTGCTGTGAAACTCCTCCTTGCATACCTCGTTCCACCAGCATGTTCTCTGCCATCAATCCAAAGTCAGTCAGAACAATTCGAAAAAAGTAAATAAATAAATTTTCAAGTGTTTACTCACTTCGGCGAGGTATCCCTTGACGCTTTGGTCGCTGTAGTTTCTTTTGGATATGTCGTGCCTCGTGGCCGCCGAATCCGCTATCGAACTCAGGTAGACGGTGATCAACAGTACGCACAGCAACGCGTTCGCCTATAATTCAATTCAAACGTGTAACCAGCAATTTTTAAAATTAATTTTTGCTTTATATTTTTAATAGTTACGGTTTGCACAAATCTCGTCGAGGCAAAGATTTTTTTCTGAAAATCATAACGTTCAAAAATCAAATTACATATTCAGTTCATTGATATGAGAACTTGTGAAAATGAATCTGATTCGATGGTCATTACGGAAGTCTTATCAAAAAATCATTCAAGCTTTGCACTCACCCAAAAAAAAAGATAAACACACCCGTTTAGTGCCAGAAAATCTAATCGATACCCATCAAGAAAATCACCTGTTAGAGTACACAGCGACGTGACCGAGTTTACGGATGATTATCAAAGCGAAGTTTATCGTGCAAAACGCCCCGGAAAAACAGAAAACAAACAAACAGTACCGCACGTGTTGGTGATTGCATATATTAAAAATTTGTTCACTTGAGCTTATGAAAATCCCTAACTGCGTATGCGATAATGCAAGATGATGTGCAGCGATTGTTTATACTCACGTCGAGCCGCATGTTCCTGGCTGTCAGCGAACCCTGGACCGACTCGAGACCCCGGGCGATGAGCCAGGCCTGGAGGTGGGGTGCGCGTGCGCTTCTCGGGGGTTGCACCAACATACCACCCCTTGGATGACGTCAAGGTGCGCTTTACTGCACCGAACTTGAATGATACCTTTTTTTTATGATGGTTGTTTAAAATTATTAAGAAAAATTCAAAATTTACGTTTTAAATTCGCAGAATATACCGCAACCGAAACATTTTGAATTGAGTGAACTAAATTTTATTGAGGTATTAATTTGATGAATTCTCGGAACAAAATTTTAGGGTTGATTGCACTAAAAAAAAAGTACATGAAAAAATTCATTTTCATACTTTAACTTTTATTTACAAAAAAAAATTTAGTTATTTTACTTGGAGTAATCTTTATAAAGTTAAAAAACATGCTATAATAATGTTTGTAAACAGAGATATAATTTTTACTCATTTCACTTTCTTAAGGTGCAGACGTATCCGGGTTCCCGCTCGGAGCACTATTCCGCGTTTTACAAAAAAATAAAAACAAAAATCGAAAAAAGGGCTTTGTTGTTGTTTTTTTGTAAAACGTGGAATAATAATTGCCGGTCGAGTATGCGGCTACGTTTTCACCTAGAATAATTTAATTATATTTTCAACTTTAAATCAGCAATCTGTATGTTTAAATTATTTAATTGTTAAAAATAAATTATGTAAGTACAATTTAAAAAATCATAGTTTGACATTTAACAGACATTAGAGCCAGTATACTAATTCATTTTCACTGTTTTTTGGTTATGGAAGGTATTTATACAGATAATCAGGATCAGAGCAAGTAATTTTAAGTAAAAATATTTTATTTTAGTTTGAAAAAAAAACCTTAAAAGTTAATTTAATCTATTCAGAATCATTTTTTTCAGCTTTATAAGCATAATGTAAATCTTTGCAGTCTTGATCCGAGATATGTTCCCAGCCAGTTTCTTTCATAGCATAAACTGCAAAAAATACCCAGGTTTAGTGCTTGAACATTAATTTTTATAATATAATAATAAGACAGTGGGTTTTTACCTCTGACTATGCCACCAGAATACGCGTCTCTGTGGGTGGCGTGATAAATGGCTCTTCTTCCCAACTCGTACGCCTCTTCGTCAGTCAAGTCTTCGCGATGTTCCGAATCTAAAACTCCGTAGGCGAATACTGACCCGGAACCAACGCTGAATACTTTTCCTTGAGTGCGAGTACCCTCAGAGTCAACGTAATACAAACTTGGCCCTCTTTTATCCCAACCAGTGATCATTGTACCTAGAAAAATTGAAAAATAATTTATTTATATTTAATGAATGCAAAAGTACAGACTTAAAAAAAATTTTTTTTATCTTACCAATACTCAATCCCATCCCTTTGTAGTTGTAAATCATGTTGGACATTAATTTACTAGCGGCAGCCACGGATATACGCGATCTGTTTCTTAATTCATGCATTCGACATTGTTTTGTTAAAACTCGATCCCAATAAATACAATCAGCTGCACCACCTGCCATAGTCCCCAACAAGAATTTATTTATTTCAATAACTTTCTTCACTGTCTGTGATCCTGCAAAAAAAGATTAAATAAATATAAGAATGCTAAGCTTTGAATAAAAGTTTATTATAACCAATCTGATTTAATATTAATAAAACATTAAAAATTTTTTATAATGAAGGCTTTTATATTTTTACATACCAATGTAAGCTCCTCCTGTTGCTCTGGAATCTACGGCAAGAATAATGCCACCCTGGTATACAAAACCTAAGGTTGTAGTACCATGATCAAAATTAATTTTTAGATCTTTTCCAACATCATCGGTACCATTGGCAAGTTGTCCAAGAAACTGGCTTGGCTGAAATAAATGCTCTTTTCAATCAAAATTGCAATGTCATTATTCGTTTAACCCAACTTAAAATTTAAGAATGTTCCAGGAGATTTTTGAGTAAAGTTAAAAAATCTTAAAACTTGGCATACTAGATGAGTTTTACAAGTTCTTTTCAAAGCTTTAAAAAATGTAGCAAATAGGACTCATTTTTGGATTATGACTGTACTTTGGTCCTTATATACATAGTAAGCCATTCAATTTCAAAAATTGAATGGCATACTATGTATAAGGACCATGTTGCAACTCTTGCTGCGAGAAAAATTTTATTAGTTTAAATAGCAAAATTGAATGTTTATAATTTTTAGGGTTTTATATAGCAGTGCAAGAGAAACAGCGTGTCAGCAGTTCTCGCACCTCAACTCTGAAGAGAATTGAGGTTTGGAACGTCTATTTTATAGGAAACGTCCCTAATAAGATCAAGTTTTTTATTCGAATTATTTTAGGTACACCAAAACTTAATTGGAAATTAAATTATTGATACAGTAAAAAATGAATATTATATTTTGATGGTAAAAAACACTTTTTGTGTAAGCTAACGAAGGTGTGCAATTAAAATTTTATGAAACTTACGTTGTTGAACGGTGGAGTTGCCAAATAGTTTTGGTTCTTGAAATTTGGATACTCGATTTCTTGAATAATTTCTTCATTTTGCCATGAATTATCGACATTTAATAAAGAATTGATTCCACAAACTTCAGCGAGCGCCATTGTACCCGGTAGATTCTAGCACTTGTGAGCTCAGCGCACTGAACTGCCAGTCATCGGACTCGCGCTGTATAAAGCAGAGCAGGTATACCAATATACCATCTTATAGTTGTTGCTACGTTTGCATTGTCAGTTTTAAATTTACTTAAAATTAATTAATTGTAAAATCAAACTTAAAATTAAATTTTTATCATAAAAAAAAGGTTTGAATTTTTGCGTTGAAAAAATAATTTGATTATTTTTATTAAAGAAGCAAAAAAATAGACTTAATAGTTAATACCTGTTATAAATAACGAAAAAAAAAATTATTCACTTGTAACAAAAAATAATTATTTTTCTATTTTTGTATAAAAACTAAAATTAAATAATACATCATCTTTTAACTAAATTTTTTTGCGCCAAAGACGAATTTTGACCCTTAGTTGGCGCCCCTGAGCTTTGCGGTGTACTTCAGGTGTCGGTACAAGGCGTAAAGGAAGAAAAATAATCTTCTGCTATTTTATTTGTGAAAATCTCAGCTGTTAAGCTGGGAAAATGGCTTCAAGAGCTTTGCTAACTCGATGTGCGAATCGTTTAACCAATGGCAGCCCCCAAGGGTAAATATTCGTTATTGTTCTTAAAATATATTAAAAATTTCATACTTTTTATCAATAATATAACCTCCTTATTTACATAATCAGAATCATATGTATCCAGATTTGTTTGTAAAATCTATACCATAGTTGTCAATTTAATTTTATTCCAACTGTTTAATCATTGATTAACTTATTTACAGTCAACTCTTCTCAACTTCTTCCATAGTCAGTAAGAAAGCTGCAGAAACAAAAGCTTTGACTGTACCAATTGCTAAAAAATCAGAAACTGATTTCTTCACAAGCAAAAAAACGGCTGCTCATGAAAAAGCACTCAAAGGCCACATTACTATTGAAAGTGAAATAGATAATATTGCAATTGTTTCTGGTGTTCCTGAAGAACACATCAAGACACGTACTGTGCGTATTTACAAACCACCTAAGAATGCAATGCAGTCTGGTACAGATAACATCAATTACTGGCAAATAAGTTTTGACACCAGAGAACGCTGGGAGAACTCTTTGATGGGTTGGTGCTCTTCGTGAGTAAAAATAACTATTTGATTTGATAGTTGTTATGACTTTTTTTTTTAAATACTTACTTTCTTCCATTAAGTTAGTTTGATTTTTTATTCATATTTATTAAAAATTGACTAAATTTAAATTTTTTAGTTATTAAATTTTTTTAAAACAGTTATAAAATGTTTAGTTATGATTAAAATATGAAATTTGTTTATTTTTGCAGAGGAGATCCCATGCAAGCATTGAGAGTGAACTTCCAAACAGAAGATGAAGCCATTGATCACTGTAAGAAAATGGGATGGAAATACATCTTGCAAAAACCAAATGCTTATGATCCTAAACCTCGTAATTATGGTCACAACTTTTCATGGGATAAACGTACAAGAGTGTCTACTAAGTAATTTTAATTAGGTGTTGTATGAAGTAAAGTGTGATTCACTAATATCAAATTTTACCAAGAAAAAAAATTTCGTATACTATAAATAATATTTGAAAAGTATGTGAGATTATTAGTAAAAGCTGCTAAGTCAGTTATATATTGTATATAAAACAGGTCATAAAAATGTTAAATAAATAAAAACAATGTTTATGGATAAACTTCACTTTTTTATTAATCAGGAATAGTTATATAATACTTTTTATAATTAATTATATTACTCGCATTAATAGTAAAACAAGCAAAGCAAAAGATACTAGGTATATTCCATAGAGTCTAGCTCTTTTCTTTCATTGTTCATTTTTCTTTTTAAGTATCGTTTTTGAATTATCGCTATTTATAATAAAATATCTGACAGAATAACTTCTCCATGTTGACTACAATCGTAACAACGGCCCCTAACGCTAAGGTCACTGATAGACGAAGATTTTTGTTTGCGTTGGGCACTGGAGTTTTAACTTACATAAAATTTTTTTATTTTTATTATTTAGCTTTATGTCCAGCGTGATGACATTTTTTGCACTTTTTTTTATTGCGAGCATCCGCTGACCGGGCTAAGATAATAATACATAATAGTAATGAATTTATTAAACATACGCGCAGTATCAATGACAACAACTACAACTAATAATGTCAATGCGATGTTGATGATTTTTTATAGTAAAAGTAATATTGAAAAAACAATGATGCTTTCGATAACGAACGTTTTACCATATTTATAATTATATTTGTTTGTTTATGTATATGTATATTTATATATTTATATTCATTTTTATTATGTTTACATTTAATTGTCCTATGCATGTCTCAACCATTCATCAATTATATAACAATATTAATCACCAAGTTATACATATTTTTTTATAGTGCTCGTCGTTAATGTCGTTACACCGATGAACATAGAAGGCGTCTACATTCATCGGTAATATGCGTGTTGTGTAAGTTATCAAGTATAATGAGCTTGTGAAAAAATTTTTAAAGAAAATTCCATTAGTTTACTTTTTGAAAACAAACTAAAAAGATGTTTTTGTGCGTTGCGTGATAAAGCGACTTACTAGTTCATTTCTTCAACGCAATTTCAAAAAAAAAAAAAAAAAAAAAAAAGAAAGAGAGAAAGAAAGAATGAAAAAATAACTTTATATTAAGTGCAAAAGTTTGGAAAAAGAATCAATCAATAAATTAAAATTATAATTTATAAAAGACTTTTCGATTGAATGTTCAATTACCATACAAATATGAAAAATTTTCAAAGAGAAAAGAGTTCATTTTAACAGAAAGAAAATTTAAGTTTTTGTAAAGTCAATCGGTTCAAAAAAAATTCTCTTTCATTGTGCACAGTACAATTTTCTTTCTCGTCTCTCTCTTTTTTTTTTTTCTTATGTTATACAATCGAGCTTTTTTATTACATTTTCTTATTTGAACTTTGCGGAAACAAATGACCTTTGCGAGCTTCTTTTGTGAAAGGATTAAAAGTTTTTTTTTCTTTTTTTTTTTTTTTTTTTTTACAGTATTTACATTTTTTGTAAAGTTTATAGTCATTTGCGATTTGCGAAAAGGTTTTTTGATTAAGTATTTGTGGGTTTGAACGGTATTGTAAGGTTTCTATTACTTTTTTTCACTTGAATCATTTTATTTAATACTGCCCGAATCAATAAGTTTTCAGAGGAAAAAAAAAAATTATTTCTTACTACAGATGTTGAAAATTTTATTACAATATAATATATAAGTAAATATTAAATTTACGAATGGCTACTAAATTATATTTAAAAAATGATTCAAATTCAAGTCATAACATACATACCAGAGTAAGTTTTTATCAAAGGTACGTTATTGGCACGCTTTAAACGGCATCGAAATCATCGATTTACCGGAGAGTGGGGGGGGGGGGGGGGGGTCATTCAATTCTTTTTCACATTACGCAATATTGTTTAACTTTATGTTGAAATGTTTTTTTATTTTACTTTACTTAATTATTGCATTTTGCAGAGTTTTACGTTGCAATAACGAGACTACTTTAGACACGAATCAACGCTGTTATTACCTAAAATTACGTTTTTATAGGCCTTTGATTTTTTAAAAAAATTTATGCACGGGATGATGCAAAAAGTATTGCACGATTTCGTACTTTCGTTAAATTATCATTATTTATTTATTTTCGTTATAAATTTTCATTCTTAACTATTAATAAAATTGTTTACATAATGAATAAAATTTTTTGTTTAAACTATACAATTTACTGAGAAACGTGAACGATAAACTTTTTTAAACATTAATATTACGTCGCTTATACTTTAAACTATACATAAACTACAAAAGCATTTTCAACAACATCTTGATTTCAATTAATAAAAACTCGCCCACCTTATTTTTTCTCTCGGGTCTTTTTCGTAAGAAATTCTTTTTGAACCAGCCTGTGCACGAACACGATTATTTTTTATAACTATAATTTTTTGAACACGATTATTTTCAAATCATCTGCTTCCTTTATTTTTTGCGTAACAGTTCGATTTAATTTACCATTTTTCACTTTAACATTTATCAATACTTAAACGTGTTATTCGATTTCAATTTTCGTAGCGCATTAATAAATATTGTCAACGAACACTGCTCATTCGAATGAGCAAGTGAGATGGGGGTGAGAGATGACTTGCATATATTTAAAATGTGCGTGCCTCATTACTGAAAATTCAAATAATTTTTTTAAATTAACGTTTGACTGACAATTCTTGTTAGTGATAAAAAATAATAAGTTAAAGAAGTTGTATGTACACATAACTAAATATTATTTAAGGGAAGACGATAAAGTCAGTTTCAGAGTAGACAGACTTTTCATTCTTCGTTGATTGCTTGAAAAACAACAATAATTCTACAATAGACAATCTTTTAAATCTAGAAATAAATATTAAACAGTTTTGATTAAGTTACCGTACCCGTTTAATATAATATAGTGGATTCTTTTAATCGAAAAAAAAATTTCTGCGAAATAATTTAGCAATGTTATCGAAAAAATCGCGCATCAACGTACACAACGAACGAGTGATTTATAATTACACTGCGATTATCTAAGCGATGATAAAAGACATCACGTGAATACTTTACTTTGACTTTTCTAAAACTGTTTCACATGAAAATTTAATTTTATCAACACGTACCCTTATAAGAACAAACCATCCGTTTGGCTGCTTAATTGCCTTCATCCGGATTTATTACGTCAAATGATTGTACAGTTTCTATTTTTTTTTGATATTCCTTTCTTTTTTTTTTCTATTTCTTCTATTCGATAATTGATAGGTACTTACAGAATTTACTAAACAAATTTTTATTTTAGAATATCTGTGTACGATTAGCGAATCGTAATTACTTTTATTTTTTAAGAAATATATTTGAATGCGATCAAAATATCTACCTTTTTTTTTAAATTGATTAAGTAAAGAATCGCCTCAAACAACAAAAACTTATTTTACAAAAATAAATTCAATCATGCGAGCGAGGAACTATAAAAGTCATGTTAATTTAAAATCAAAAAGTAGATGAATAAATTTTAAAAGTTAAATTTTAGAGAAAAGTTGAAAAAAATTATTAACTGATTAAATATTTGAATTTACATATTTTTGCAATTACCATTTCAACTTCAGAGTGTTTTATACTTTTTAAGCTTTTACATTATTTACGATAATTGACTTATTTAATTCAGTTTTTGTTCACGTTTACATGCCTTATTTACACAATGATTCAACACGCGTCCTGTAATATTATCTAAGGCGACACTTTGGAAGGGGCCTCGCTGGCGTTTATTCTTAAAAACCTTTTTTTGTATTTATTTTTTTTTTTTTAAGCTCCGATTACACCAGAATATTGTCTTGCGAAGCCAATTTATTTATAAATATGCGACATTCCAGTAAACTCTTGTTTGATATAAAACTCTATATAAAATTTTAAAATCTCAACATTTCAACTTCGATTGTCCATCCAATTTTAAAATTTTTTGGTTTTATTGTTCATTTACCGACAAGGAATGTCACTTATTTAACGTTACACAAAGAGTAAGGTCAAAGGTTTCAATAAGAATTCGATTTAGAATTTTCTCGATAGACGAGTTATATTTTATTTTTTATTTATTAGTTTTATTAATTTTTTTTCTTTTTTTTTTTTTTTTTTTTTTTTTTTAATTTTAGTTTAAAGACAGAAATATATTTCCATTAAATTTTTTGTATTAACTCTAACTTTAATTTATTAATAATCTAATAATTTAATACGTATTGGATGACGGCATACGGTATGACGCTTTATAATATGCAGCAATCATAATTGAAATTACTGAAATGGAAACGTTATGATTTTCAAATGATTAGCGATAATATTATTTATAATACAAACTTGCAGTATTGATGATTTTTTTTTTTTTCTTAAACGAGGCAGTATATTTCATTTTGTTGACTTTTTTTCGTTTCATTTTTATACGCTTTATTTCGCTCAATAATAATAATAATAATAATAATTTTACCTGACTGTCTTTTTTCTACGAGTTTTTTCAAATAAACCTATTTATGTATTTTAAAAATTATTCATATTTACACGTAAATATTTGATTTATTTATCTTTGGTTACGCATAAAATTTCGTTGGGTAATATAATAATAATTATCATTTTTTTTTAATTATTAAGTAAAAGTGAAAAATTAATCGCTAACTTTAGTACAAAGATTTCTTACAATTTTTTTTTATATCTATTTTTAATATTTTTTATTAACTGTTTTATTCCTATCATGAGTATGCAAAAGTAGTGGAAGTAGATCTACTTCTGTTCTTTAGAATCAATGTAGCATTATTATATAATGGTTTTCATACGATAACAATTGTTTTTTCATTTCGTAAAATATAAAATTTGCAAGAAAAAACAAAGAGATAGAGAAGACCTGGGCAAAGTGACCCTCTAAGCAAGCACAAATAAATTCATTTATTTTTACTAAAAACTTTGTCATACTAAAATTCAATAAACAAAGATTACTTTACCATGGTCTCTTCTATATCACAACGATTATTTAAGTATGTCACTGATTTACTATTAAAAATTATAAATACATTTATTCCTGTGACTTAGTTTACAGTCATTCAATTCATACCAACGACGACTATCAACTTGAGTAATTTTCGTCTATCGTTAGATCAATAAATAAGTTACTCAGAAACTGTACGCTGAACACTCTTGAGTTACATATTTTTCATACACTCACAGGCAATCAACATCATATTATCACTATAATTATAACTAGGAGTATGTATACATTATTGCGGATACATACCGACATTGACGCAGTCAAAAAAGCTCGCGATAATAAATACGAGATCGAGTCTGAGAGACTTTGTTTCAATTAATTTCAACACCGCCGGCTTTGTTAACACAACCCATGTAATTCAGTTGGAAGTAACAGTAATCGTTTCCTTCAGTAAATAAAAATTCATTACATCAGGACATTTAATCACTGTGAAAAATTGTAGTTGAGCTAAAAAAATTGAAGAAACGAAAAACCGAATAATGATCAAGATTACTCCCAACCGAGTTGGTGAAAAAACAGTCTTGTTAACTTCATCGGCATGAAAATGAAAGACGTGAGTTTGACAGTCAGACAGGCGAAAACTCTACTAAAAATAAACCATTTGACTTGGTAGGTAAAACAAGAACTCTAATAAAGTGATAACAAAATTCCCAGTAAAGGCTACTTGAAAATGGTTAGAAAGTCTTATAGAAAAGTCGTAAAAAACGATTCTTGCGTAACCGTTGATATGGTACAAATGTCCCGGCACCAAACTCACGTCTTGAATTTTCGTCTAGTCGCACAACATCACCGACCCCAAAGAGTCGTAACTTTGTAAGTACAGCGCATTCCAGTGCCACCTGTAGCGCCGCAAAGGTATACGTATGCAGACAAAACAAATTTAAAACCGCTGTTCCGCTTTGGGCTCGGATCAGCTGGCCCCGGCGTCGTGTCCGTCGTGCTCGTCGGGTTCCTCGGGTATGCGCTGCTGCTTCGGGGGCTGTTCCTCGTCGTCGCGGTACTCCTCGCTCTCCCGGTGCACCAGCACGTGCACAACCGTCGCCTCGGACTGCTGTCGAGTCAGGGTCGGCCTGGCTCCAGGTGGCGCCGCGCTCTCCGGGCTCGGCTCCGTGACCAGGATGCTCACCGGGTCCTGGTGTCCTCCTCCCGCGTCGACGCTCGCAGCGTGCTTGAGCTTCGGCGGCTGGGGCGCCGGACGACGGCGCAGGCTGCTGCACCGACGGCTGAACGCCTCCTTGATGTCACGCTGTAGCACGTTCAGGGAGAGCGCGGTGCCGCTTGGTCGCAGCGAGTGACGCTTGTGCTGCTGTTGGCTCTGTGACTGCTGCACCGGAGGGGACGACGTGGAGGCCGCGTCCTCGTCCGTCTCCACCGCGTCCTGACGTCCCAACGTGGGACCTGATGATCTGTTGAAATAAAAATAAATAAGGGATTCTTTTAGTCGGAGCTATTTTTTAGTTTTCCGATGAGCGGAAAAGGTCTCTAAAATTTTTATCACGCTATACAAGCTTTTGCGATGCTGATGAATTTCTAATTTGTATTTCGAGGGAAACTTCCAAGTAAGATTTCAGCCCAGGGGATAAATGATTTGCAGGGGCTGAAAATTTTTGATATGATGAGAAAAAATAGAGTTTACAATTTTCAAAAATTTCTACGTTGTTTCAACAGTCTCTTGAAGTAACTTCGAACAACTTCTAATTTAGTAAAGAAATTAAAAAATTTTACTGTAAAATTTTTATACTTGGGTTATTACTGTAAAATAAAATTCTAAATTTTTAGCCACTTGCGATTTTTTTATTCCTGGACTGAGGTTTCAATTGGAGGTTTTTTGAAAAGGTTAATCAATAATTTAGATTGACAGTCTAGTTAAAATTTTTTTTTGATAAATAATTTTTGAATGAAAAGATAGATTAAAAAAGAGTTAGACAAAAATAAAATTTTTTTGCGTTACGGATTCTACGTAATATTTCTAAACTATTCTTGTTAAAAATATCTCTATGAAAAAATCATTGTCTAGAAAGAATTTTAGGCAAAAAATCATTTTATCGAAAAAATGTTTATGTATCGTTTCAATTGGGATCCGAAAGCAGTGACCGCGTTGTGAGTTTAAAATGTATCTTGGTTTTTTTTTTTTTAATGAAATGGTGGCTCATTGAAAAGTGCAGCGATTCGAATAAATAAAGCAATTAAGTATAGCAAAGTGGCGCATGATATTATCTAACAAGCAAGGTTACTTTCATAAAACTGCGGGGGAAAACTTTTCTAAATTAAAGAGCTTTGCTCGTGTGAAAATGGGATTAAAGTTACACGGGTGTTAAGCTCCGCATAATACCGAACTAGTTTAACGATCAATCAGAGCTAATATGCCTAAAAAATGTATCAAAATTTTTATGGATGAAAAGAGCCGCTTAACTACTTGGTATGACCAAAACGTGCCTAATCAGTCAAAGTTCATCCTATCCCGGTTTTATAATGTGCTATTACCTATTTTAACTTAGATGGTTTCTTTGAGGTCTGTTCAGGAACTTTCAAGAGAGGAAAACCATAAATTAATTCAAATTATACTTTGTAGAAAGAAACTTTTAACTTAAAAAAAAAAAAAAATTGATAGTTTTCAAAAGAAAAATAATTTTATTTATCATTGTATTTTTATTGAAACTGTGATCAGAACAAAATCAAGAAAAATAAGAAATTATCAGCACGGTTGATTACAATTTAAAAAGATCCATTTTAATGTCTACTACTTTAAATCAGTGTTTTCTCAATTTTGTTCTGTTAACAAAAAATAAAATTAAAACTAGAGAGGTTGAAAAAAAAGGTTTGCTTACCTAATGGTGCCGTGAGAGTCGGAACCGGAGCTGGAGGCGGCCGAGGGATGATCGGCCGTGGGCGAGGGACGTGAGACGGTGAGGGCGGGTGGCTGCAGGTCCTCGTGACCGGTGCCGGTGGCGCCGGAGAGCATCAGCAGGGGAAAGTTTTGAAAGAAGAGCGCCGAGGTAGCCCCGATTTCGCTGGCGTCGCTGGCGTCACTGGCCCGGGAGGACTTGCGACTGCTGGCCCTGCTGCCTCTGTGCACGTGCAGCAGGGCCGACAGCTTGCCACCCCATCCGCTCCCGCCCCTACCGTCGCTGCCCGCACCCCCAGGGCTCGATGTCTGGGTCTGCGAGTCAACCTCTTGGGCTATTCTCTCGCGCTCCCTCTTGTTCCTGTCCCAAAAAAGCACACTCTTATTACTTTGGAGAAAAATTATTGTTTGGAAAAAATAGTATATTATTCCCGCAGGCGAGATGGTTCGATTTGGCCTCCGAGAGGTTTGCGACCCGAGCCGAAGGCGAGGGTTGCAACGAGGAGGCTAAATCGAACCCACGAGCCTAAGGGAAATATATTATTTTTCGTCCTTCTAACCGAAAACAAGGAGCGAAGTTCCGATTTTGAGGTTAGAGGGACGAAAAAAATAATAACAACGGTTACTTTGGTTGTGCAGCGCCATCTACTCACACTAAAAAGCAGTTTGTGCGTAATCATTCGCCGTAAAGGCGCTAACGTGCTTCAAGATAAAAATTAATGCGGTGTGAAAGAGTAATTAAAGATTGGGCAAAACTTACGCGGTGAAGTCGCGGAACATGCGCTGAATTAGTCGGGCCGCCTTGTCCTGTCTCTTCCAAATTCTCGTGGAGGACACGATTTCCAGCTCCTTCCGGGTTGGAAACTGCTTTTTGAACTTAATGTCCATTTGCTCTTGCAGCTTCTTAAAGTCATCAGACTCCTCAACGTGACCCAGAACGTGCTTCACAAGAGCGTGCAATATGTCCAGGCAGTGGATCTTGTTTCCCTTCGCAATAGGAAGATTAAAGCTTACCAACGCCACTACATTGGGCTTTGATATTCCTAAAGGCGGGTCCAAGCTCGCTATGAAGTCGCTCAGTTGGGAGAACCTGATGAATTGAGTGGCGTGCGGATCGTACCTGAATTACAAAATATTCAATGGAGCTTGCTGGTTTACGGGAGAGCGATTCAATGCGGGCAAGATTAATTAACTTCAAACTATTCATTAAAATTTAAACAATATTTTATAGTTAAAAAAGTTTTTTTTTTACTTTGACCACCGGATGTAAAACATTTCCAAATCGTCTTCCACAATGCCAATCTCCTCCTCCTGATGAGCTTGATTGAAGTTCTCAAGGATAATGGCGATGTACATGTTAATGACTATCATGTAACTTATGATAATGAAAGACGTAAAATAGGTAATGGCTAGAAGAGGCGATCCACAGTCGCCGTTGATGGTGCGGCTGGTCGGCGTTGGATCGCAGTCCGGCGGCTGAACCATCAACGACTCGAGGACGTCGTTCCATCCGGCGGAGGTCATCAGTCGAAACAAAAGCGTCATGCTTCGACCGAACGTCTCAAAGTTTACCTGATTAAATTTAAAAAATTTATTTTATCAGTCAATGGCGAATAATTTAGTGTTAAATTATGATTTTTTAAAATAAAATTTATACAATAAGTTAATGAATACATTTCACGAATAATGATAAACGTCATTACAATATTTAAAAAATCTCTTGAATCACGGAAATAAAAAAAATTGTTAAAAAAAAAATCAATGCAGATCTCCTTTCAATACCGTATAAAATGGGAGAATTTCAATCCTTTTTTCCGAGAATTTCCAATGACCGTCAAGAGGTTCACGGTTCAAATTCTTGGAAAATTCCAGAGTATCGAAAAGCACAGTATTGAGAGGTTGATCTGTAATTGAATTTTTTCATTTAGAAAAACCCAAAAAAAAAAATTTCTGACGAGTTCAAGTGGTTTTTTAGGTATAATGTATCAATAGAATCCATTAATTACAGTAATGGAAAAACTATTTGCTGTGTTTAAAAATTTTAATTATAACATTGTCAACAGTTTATTAAGAATAGCATTTCATCATTTAATCTATGAATTTTCGATTTTATATGTAATAAAAGATATTCAAAGGAAAAATTTATTAATAATATTTCTTTTTATTTTCTTTAATTATTAACTAATTAACAAAAATAATTCCGGATTTCTTATTAATCTAATATGAAAAATTTATAAATTGTCAAAATTTTAACGTTGCGGGGCAATGTACATACCTCGGTAAGTATGGCATTGATCACTTAATGAAATAATATAATACAAAATTCATTCAAAATTAAATTACTTTTATACTATATTTGTAGAATTCGTGGCTAAAATCTGTTTTAGCGCATCGATCTCACCTAAAATTCGTATCGAAAAAAGACTGTGTTATTTGGGAAACGCACGGGTCAGTGCGAAAAAAACATCGAAAGTCACGGGTTGATATCTCATAATTGGCATATAAATTTTTTAAAAATTCTTTTGATAATTAAAGATTATAAGTTTTTATCAATAATTATATGATTATCGACATAAACAATCAATAAATTTATGTAAATATTACTATGGAAAAATTAATTTTTTAAGGTTATGTTTCTAAATGAAGTTGGCTAATGATCGTAAATAATTCCGAATTTCAATAGGATCAGCGGGACGTTTGAAATAAATTTTAAAATTTAATTGTTTTGAATGAACTTACTATCGAAATAAATATTAACGGATCAAAATTTCAATAAATATATATATATATATTAATTCAAAATATTAAATAATTAATGTTTTATTACCTTTTGGTAATGTTACATAAATAAAAAACAGCTATTGTTAAAAGAATAAATTTTCATTTCTTTTACAAAAATTTAAATCACTGCAAACTATTTGTAAATTAGTATATGAAAATTTTAAATAATAAAATAGTTTTGATATTGTTTGCTTGACTGTAGACTATCGTTTCATGATTATATTAATAATATCAGAAAATTGTTGACTGTCACTTTTTTTCCCAACTATAATTAATTACATGCTAGTTATTTATTTTTTAAAATAAATATCTTATAATTAATAGCATATTTTAAATAAAATAGATTATGTATAAAAAATTTATTGAAAATTATTGTCATACATTAACATTGTTATAAACATTATGAATAATAACATATGATATAATATGTAAAACATACATAGTATTATAAATAAATAGTAAATGGCAGTAAAAAACGATAATAACTTGGATTGATAAAATCTACAAGATTAAAAAACTAGAAAATTTTCTAAAATATTAAATAGTAGTAAAAATTATAAGAGTAAAATATTTTGAGATTTCTTAATCTTTGGTTGAACTATTTTATTTTTAAAATTAATTTGTAATTGTAATGAATTATATATTTTTTTTGTAATATTTTTATCATTTTTGATACTCAAAATATTATAGAAACAATATTATTGTTACAAGTAAATATATGTTAAATATTAAAAATAAACTAGAAATTATGAAAATATAAGGCATTGTGAAAAACATTTGTACTAATGCTTGTTATATGATTTTAAAATCAAAGTATTTACATTGATGTCTAAAGATATTAAAGTAATCTCACTGTTTTATCTATAGGTAAGCTACGTATAATCCAAAAATTGGATCATTTTTTAGGCAATAATATGTAAAACATACATAGTATTATAAATAAATAGTAAATGGCAGTAAAAAACTATAATAACTTGGATTGATAAAATCTACAAGATTAAAAAACTAGAAAATTTTCTAAAATATTGAATAGTAGTAAAAATTATAAAAGTAAAATTTTTTGAGATTTCTTAATCTTTGGTTGAACTATTTTATTTTTAAAATTAATTTGTAATTGTAATGAAATTTTTTTTTTTTTTAATATTTTTATCATTTTTGATTCTCAAAATATTCTAGAAACAATCTTATTGTTACAAGTAAATATATGTTAAATATTAAAAGTAAGCTATAAATTATGATAATATAAGGCATTGTGAAAAACATGTGTACTAATGCTTGTTATATGATTTTAAAATCAAAGTATTTACATTGATGTCTAAAGATATTAAAGTAATCTCACTGTTTTATCTGTAGGTAGGGTACGTATAATCCAAAAATTGGATCATACTCTAGGCATCCTTCGGTTATGGATTCAGAATCTTTTTTTAAATTCCCAAAGGAATCATCCATATTAATATGTGGAATATCATGAAGTAACATATCATTATTCTCATTTAATTTATCACATGCAGTTGATACAACACTGATTGGATCATACGCATTAATACTTTCATTAGTAATAATATTATTATTAATTGTTCTAATAAACTGGTTATATGGAAGATTTGTTTTGTATGTCTTATCAGAAATTATTTTTATCTTTTTGTTATTTTCACAAGTACCAATTGAACTGTTGGTGGTTACTGTATGAGAAATAATACGTTTTAATGATGGATTAGGATTTATAACATGATTACTTGTACCGGTACTTGTTATGTTTGAATTTTTACTTGTATAATTATAACTAATATCACTGGATTCATATGCTGAAATGTTTGATATAGTTTTGCTGGATTCAACATGTTCTGAATGTTGATCTGTAGATTCATAATCAATAATCTCTGATGAAGATTGATCAGATAATTCATCAAGAATTGATGTAAAATCTGATGTAATCTGAAATTTATCATGATTATGACTGATTTCAGGTATATTATTAAAAACACTGGATCTATCACATGTATTAAAATTTTTATTTATAGTATCAATAGTTTTATCACTGTTAAGAAAGTAATCACCATTAAATTCAGGATCATGTTTCTTAATCTTTTTATCCATTGCAGCAACTTTATTGATGTACTTTCTTTTTGGTAAAATAGAATCATCTAAAAGAGCCTTATCATGCATAAAATCATGATTCAAAGGTTTTTCATTATCAAATGTAGAATTAGTATCAGTTATAATTCCCGGAGCTGTTGTCAAATGTGTTTTATTTAAATCTTGAAGAGTTGAAATTGGTCCTTGATTATTGGAGCATAAAGTCTCACTCGATGGTAATAAATAACCAATTTTTGAAGTAGAGTAAACAATATTGTTTGGGGGTTGTACAAAGTTGTTACTATTTTTTTGTTTATTTATTTCTGAAGCTTTACAAGAAGAAGATTTAACATTTTTATTGATTAATCCTTCTGCGATCAGTCCAAAAATTTCTTTTTTACTTGCTTTTGACTCTCCAATATAATGTTCAGCTACTGATGTTGACATCCAAGGACCATGACGCCTTAACACTAAAATATCTGCACCATTATCAGCTAAAAAAGTTGTTGATGTTCTTCTAAAACAGTGTCCTGTGTAAGACTTTGGGTTACTAAGTTTTAAGAAATTTGCTATAGTCCTAGGAGTTAAACCTATTTTATCGCATTCGTGGCTAAAACATTTTTCTACGCACGACCTGAAGTTGTCATGTTTTAGCCACTCGATTCGATAAAGCACATATCGACACTAGTGCCTAAAACAAGGCAAAGTTTTTTCACACGGCGCGAAGTTATCGCACGAGCGAAGCGAGTGTGATAGCGCATGCGCCGCGTGAAAAAACCTTTGTCTTGTTTAGGCTCCAGTGTCGATATGTACTATTATTTATTCCAATAGGCTGAACAGTACATGATCCGCCCTGATAATTTATAAAAAAATTATTATGTGTGCACTTCTTTGGTCTTAAATAAATGTATTCTTTTATAAAATCACAAAATACTCCCTCAATTTGAAATGACTTTGGTTTTTTTGTTTTGGTGACTGGAATCTTAATAAAAAAACTATCGTCTTCAGGAATATAAATAACATCATTAAGCTTGAGATTATGCATTTCATTTCTTCTTAAACCCCCAAAGAGACCAATTATTGCAATAATCTATTAAAAAGTAAGTAACATGAAATAAAACTTTAATAATTGATTACAATTTCTCTACAAAAATAAATATAAAAATAAACTTACCTTATGTGCTAAGAATTTATTATCAGGAGCTTCATTTAAAAATGTAATGATTTGTTTTTTTGTGAATACTGCTGATTGTTTAGAAACATATGTTTCATTCAATTGCTTAAGCCTGCGAGAGACTTTATGATAATTACTAATATCGATTCCATTAAAAGTATAAATAGTAGTTTTTAACATTGAATAAATTGAAAACAAAGTTTTAGGACAAAATTTTTTTGCTAAATGGTTCATGTAAACAAGTAAAACTTCTTCAGCAAATGATGTTGATTTAACATAAATTTTACGCCATTCCTTGAACTCATTATACCTTGAAACATAGATTCTTTTAGATCTTTCAGGTAAAGTTTCAATACTGATTTGTAAGGCCTCTTCCAGTATATGTGGAGGGACAACATCTCCATAATCTGTGATCAACTCTTCTTCGCCGTAATTTTCTAAATCTGAATCACTTGTAACTAATTCATTGTCTACATTCATTATTAATAAATAACTCTAAAAGCTTTAGTTGTTAAACTTAAACTGAAACAATAAAATCTAAAAAAAAAATGTCGACCGGTTCTTAATGCCGAGTGCCGACTAAACGTAAACAAAGGCATGCGTCAGCTGAGGAATGTTGAAATCAAAACAAAAATAAAGTAAAAGGTATACATATAGATAAGAGAACGTTGTGCGCATGTACCTAACTAAAAGAAACATGGGATTAGCACCGTAGAATAGAGAAACAGGAATAGGAACAACTGTATGTTTCATTATATTGAAATAGTTGACCGTACAAAATTAATAAATTAATGTATAATATTTATTGTTCAATTTGTAACAGATTTTAGCCACTCTTTTTCTACAAAGACCATATCGACACGCGTGGCTAAGACAAGGTTTTTTGACACGGCGCGTTATCGCACTCGCTTCGCTCGTGCGATAACTTCGCGCCGTGCCAAAAAACCTTGTCTTAGCCACTTGTGTCGATATGTACTATTACGTAATAAGTTTCTTACAATTCTATTCAAAGTTTTATATAAAAAGTAATTTATTATAAATAGTAGCAATTGCAATTAATATTTTCACAAAAACGCGAAATTAGGTGAATTAGCTTTTATATAAACTATATAAAAATGTGATTTGATCTTTACGAATAAAAAAAAAAAAAAAACGAAAACTAATTTCCCACACCTCAAAAATCAACATATCCTTATTAAACTAATAACGTGCGGATAAAAAAGAAGGTTCAAGTTAATTAAATTACCATGTCGTTGAGAGCACCCTGCTTCCGCACGTGTCCGAAAACGGACATGCCTATGATGGCGTAAATGAAGGTAATTAACGCCAGCAAGGCACCTATGTTGAACAGTGCCGGCAGGCTGACGACCAGGGCGAAGAGCAATTTTCTGATACCCTTGGCGGCCTTTATGAGCCGTAATATCCTTCCGATCCTGAAGACCCGCACCACTCGCAGGAGGGTCGGTGATACGGGAAAATCGATCATTATGTCCTCCATGAGAATACCGAGGATCGAGGCTAGCACCAGCACGAAGTCGAAGAGGTTCCACGGCACGGTGAAGTAGTGGTGGCGGAGACCTATTATCTTTACTATCGCCTCGAGGGAGAACACCGTCGTGAAAAAGGCGTTCGAAACCTCGAGGATGAAGAATATCGGGTGCGGCTGGTTGTAGTGCTCTATGCCCATCGTCAGCATGTTCAGGAATATCAGCACGAATATTGCTATTTCGAACCTGCGAATTTTCACGAAATTTTTTCAGCCTATTTTATTTGGTACATTTATCGATAATTATTGTGAAACAAAAATAAAAACTTTCAGTCTGACCAAAATCTACTGTTACTACTTGTTGATGCATGGTTCAATTTTTTTTTCAAAACTGAAGACTTTATAAAGTTTGAAATAATTCAAATCAATTTTGCAATAATTATCTACAGTAAAGTCTATAAATTAATTAATTTTTAACCCAGACAAAATTGCGTGAGCTTTAATAAATATGTGATTGAATGCAGCCTTTAACAAGGCCTTTAATCAAAATAATAAGTCAATTTTGTGAACAAAATTTATTGTTTTTTTCTAAAAATAAAACTATAGATTCTAGAAAATTTTGAATTTAATTACAAGTATTTGAAAATTTTTATATACTGTAAAATCATAATAAAGATAATTAATTACTTCAGGAAGAAATATGAATTTTGAGTGAATTTGAAATGTAGCCTGCTGCCTGACTAAAATCGACTTTTACTACTTTATCACGCACGATTTTGAAATATTTTTTAAATAAATTATGACATTTGAGATTTAATTAGTAATAAAAATATTTTATTCGGTGTTCCATTATTTATCAACCGTAAAATCTTAAAACTAATTAATTAATCATAAAAGGTCATTAAAAAAGTTTCAAAATTATTAAAGATTATATCTGCAACTACTTAATATTATTCTAAATGAAATTAATTAAGTACGCGCCATCTAATTGCTTTATTTTATAATTCAAATAGATTAAATTGTTCAAACTAATTTGAAATTCATGATTTATAACCGAGTTCAAAGTTTCAGCTATAATAAAAATTCCCACAATATCCGCTCAATAGAGAAATTAAAATATTGAATCAATCAAGAGTACGGTAAAAGCGGAGGTACATCCAAATTAAGTCAGACAACACGAAACAGTAGCATCGATCGTGAGTGGTTTACTACAGTTGTTGGGTTAGGAAGGGGGATTAATTACCTTCTGGAGTTGGACAGGTCGTAGAACATGGCGAGAATCTGGTTCATCGGACGTTTTATCACCTTCTGCGGCTTTTTACGGCCGAGCTTCTTCATGGCAGTGTAGTAGTGTTTCTGGCTCTCGGTCAGAAACATTTCTAGCACCCCACCCTCGTACTGCGGGGGGCAGAAAGCAGACACACACATACTCACAAATTGGTCAGATATATTTTCAATTAAGAAGGGCTATTATCTGATAATTGAGGAGGGCAAGGGGGGGTGATTTCAATTGCAGCCCTTTCTCGTTTTACCGATTCAAGCTTTGTATCATTTCGAGGAGGGTGCGTGATTGCACGGATGGTATTTTAGCTTTCTTTTCGCGGGAAGAAAATTATGATGGATGTTCCTAGTTCGTAATTTAGGGAGGTGTTATTAGATTTTTTTTTTTTTTAAAGAGATAAATAAAGAATTTTTTTTTTTTAAATAAGCTACTTTGACTCTGAAAATTTTAAGGAACATTCTAAGAAAAAAAAATTTTTTTTAGTTGTCTTTAACTATTGAAATAAAAAATAGTGTTTTTATAAATCTTCGTAAATTTCAACATCAGTTGGGGTCTTCGATTTTTCTCAATATGAAACATGTTACTTCTTTTATTCTATGAATAGAGCCTACATCACAGTTTATTTATATCAAAGTTTTGGAATATAATGATTGGTTTTTTTAGAAAAGGAAATCGGTTTATTTGTTCAAAATTGAAAAAAAAAAAATTATTTTTTTAGCATAAAAAAGCATTTCCGCTAAAAAACTAAAATTTACGGTGTCGATACTGAAAGAAAACTCTTCAGTGTCGTACAACAATACAAAGTGACGTTCTCCCCCCAAATGCATAAACTTTGTACTCGAAAAGTTTTTAACGGTAAAAAAGAGATACGCGATAGGGAGGGGGGGGGGGGGGTGGGGGGTAAAGTTTAAGAACGCAAAGTACACATTGAATATCTTACTTTTTTCTTAAGCATATTGAAGTTGTCGATGATAACCCCGATGAACAGATTCAGGGTGAAGAAGGAACCGCACACGATGAATATGACGAAGTAAATGTAGGCGTATAAGTTGGCCTCCCGCTGCGGTTGCAAATCTACGCCTCGCGCATCGACCGCGTCCTCCATCACCTCCATCCAACCCTCGAAGGTCGCTACTTGAAACAGCGCCAAGTAGGCGACACCCACGTGATCGAACGTTATCTTGCTGTTCTCCCACGTGTAATTCTGATGAAAGCAGTCGTCCCTCGTGTTTACCACCTGCAGCATTTTTTTTCACAGTTTTAAAGAATAGCCTTAATCTAAGCACTTTGACTAATGCCGAACCATTATCGAACATCGGAAATAACGAGTTTCTCATTTATTCATTCGTTCCGAGGATATTTATAAATTAATTGTAGATAGTTTACTATAGATATTTTTTATCATGATTAAATTATTTTCATTCAAAACTTTTTTATAATAAAATTATACTTGACTACTTTAAGAGTTACTGCACAAATTCTAGACTTTAATGCTTTATTATTTTTATTTTACAAGACGAATGAAAAGCTTTTGAGAAACTGAGTGCATAGTACGCTTAGTAATTGAAAAAATCTTTGAAAGTTCAAAGAATTCAAGCAATTTACTACTGTTAAGAGTCTTATAATTACAGATTGAATACTCGTTTATAAACCAATAAAGAGCTTTTCACATTTTCACACTTTTTATTTCAGTAAATTAAAAGAAAAGAGGCGAACTATCCCGACTCAATTAATAGGCCATTAGCCCTTCGAGCTTGCAGTCAGCCAGAAATTCAAATATCTGTATGTATACACGCCCGAATTTTTACAATGCTTTTTTTCAGACCAATTATTTGGGACTCATTGGTATGCAAAGTGCGCTTTTGGCTTGGGCACAAAACAGCATTGTCGCCATACAAAATTACCCGAGATTTTCAATAGAGTCGTTAGCCGGTATATATTTTTTTTCTCTAGCGCAACTAATTTAAAACCATATTTGTGATGACTCACGGTTATATCCAGCATTATTCCGTGCTCGTCGACGCACTTGAAGAACTTTCCGCCAAAAAATTGTACACCCATTATGGAAAAGATCAGCCAGAAAACGAGACACACAAGAAGGACGTTGAAGATACTAGGTATCGCGTACATCAAGGCATTAACCACAATCTGAAAAAACATAAAATTTTTCATATGAAAAAAAGGTACTGTAAAACATGAAGAAAGCATGAAAAAGAAAATTTAAAAGCCAATCGAGTTAAATTGAAACAGTAACCGTAAACTCACCCTCATGCCCTGCCAGCGCGAAATAGCTCTCAATGGCCTGAGCGCTCTCAATGTTCTCAGAGATCGCAGCACTTTAAGGTTTTCATTTTCTTCTATTAAAAGACTAAATATGGATACCTGTGAAACGAAATTATAAGATTAGACAATATTTTTTAATGAAACTCACTGTTTCTACGCTTTCATGCCATTGCCGTGATTGGAAAAAAAACTACCATTACTTCTTCGATGTTTTTTAATGTTTTTGTTGTGCAAAAAATATTATTTGCGATTGTTGGCAAAGGCTATATCTCATTGTAAAAAAAAAAAAACGTAATATACTTTGTCAGTTTTATTTTTGAGTAAATCGAGTACCTAAAATTTATGGTAAGAATAAATTGTATGGTTATTATTATATTCAAATTGTCAAGACAGTAAATCATCATGCTCACGTAATTTCTACTCTTCATATAATCACGAAAGATCAGAATCAAAAATAAAAACTTGTGTCTTCTAAAAAAACTTCAAGATGCAAAAAAACTACAGAAAAAAAAAACACTGTGACTTCCATGTACCGTCCATTTATCAAAGAAATAAAAAATGATTTATATTCCGTCTTTGTGATTGTACACAGAGTAAGAAATCCAATTGCGACAACCAAAAATTTAATTGTTGACATTTTTCGTATTGTGCGGTATAATTACACGTGTACCTGACTCTAGTAGTGAGGGTTTGAAACAATGTCAACAATTGAACCGGCCGTCGACAACAGAATTTCTCACCCCAGGTCGTGGAATGAAAATAGTCGTTACATGGTTTAATGCGCTCGGTTTACGAGGGCGTAAAAACAAGAAGAAAGGTAGAAAAAAAAAAAAACAGCCTCGGGGGCTCTACATTACCAACATTAATGAGGTAAGCAAACGGGACTGCAGAGTTTTTTAATGTATCTCGGGGTAGTAAGAGAAAAGAAAAACAAAACAAAGTGCTAAGCCTTAGTGCGCGGGTAATCTACGCACGGACCTATTGTTCGCTAAGTGATTTATTGCTCGGACAGGTTCGACGTACCTGGTTTAGATGGTTTACATAAATTTACACATATTGTAAAGGACATCGAGTACCGATGTCAAAGTGCTCATTAAATCACATTTATTTACAGTGGTTATTATTTCAATATTGTTACATGGAGAAAACATTTAACTTGAACTCAAGTAAGTAGTAGAGGTAGTCAGAGATTTAACAATGAAAAAAATTTTAATGAAATGTAGATTATGTTTGGAAAGACGACTACAAAGTTCAACTGAAATTTTTTCTCAAATGTATCATTAAAGACTTTAGTAGTAGGATGCAATTTTCAACAGAGTTTTAGTTAACTTTGAAATAGAATGTTCAAAAATTCAATGAAAATTTTTATCTTACGACAATCCCATAACAAATCAGTCCTCATGAACATCAATCTTTGAATAGTAAATACAAATACACACTTTTTTAATGTTGACATAATAATAATCATGCTACAGAGCAAGACTCCAAACGGACTGTCGCCCGTCGTGATCTCGTGTCAACTTTATATCAATATATATTTAAAAAAAATATACACGAAATAAACGAACAATATTAAAGTAGATAAATAATAATAATAATCCTTCGTAATTTGGCAAAATTAATAAAAGCTGTGATTATTCAAACTTACGAAAACGATTATAAAGTCGAGGATTGTCCAAAAACTGGTGAAGTATTTACAATAACCAAGTGCGAGCCATTTCAGTAGCATTTCGACGCTGAACAGCGCGCAAAAGAACAGATTGGTCCAGTACAGGATGTTCTTCAGACGCGGATTGTCGTCCAGGTAAATGTCCTCGAAGCACAGCGTTATCGAGGAGGCGAAGATCAGGACGAGGATTATCCACTCGAAGGCCGGCGTGTCCACGACCGAGAGCACCGCTGTGCGCACGCTTGTCCACTTTTGGCCGATATCCGTCGCTAGGCACTTATTTATGCACGGGCACCTTATCACAAAAAATATAGTTAAATAGAATGTGTACAAAAATTGTGCTTAATTTTTAAATAAAAACATCACTGGATTTTAGAAAAAATTAAAATAATTTTGGAAAGCGTAGATTTTTATTTTAAAACTAATTTTAAAAATGAATTACATACTTATGTATGTAAATATTGAATAAACAATAACCAGAAAGGCCAAAACTCATGGGTCGAAATCAGAGTCTGAGGCTGTTACAAAAGGAGTACGAGATTCAAGTTCATGGAACTTGGCAATATGATTTATAAGTCAATAAATTAAGTACTCATACTTAAAAATTTTGAGTAATTTATGCGGCTTGTCCATTTTTGAGAGTTGAAATTCAGAGTCTAAAAGATTTAAATTTTGCGTCTCACGAGTCTTTACAACGAGTTCCAGAAACTCATTTACATTGGCAAAACTAAATTTTGAACTCATGAATACAAAAGGTACAGTCTTAGATTTAGCCCGGAGACTTAAGCACTATCAAAGCTATGTTAACAATCAACAACAACAAATAAAAATTATGGTAAAAAAAAAACTCAACAAACTATATGGGCTAAATAGATACCTTTCGAAAAAAAATTCAAGAATTTTTTAGTGCAGTACTTAATAAAAAAATGATTTGCTTCATTTATTTTATTTTTTTTATTTTTTTTAAACAAAATCAAATAATGAATTTTTTATTCCCATATTTGAAACAACAATAATTGAAAGTTTGTCCATAAGAAAATCCACCCACTTTTTTAAAAACCAGTTGGATAGGTTACGTTGAGCATAAGTTACCATCTACAATTATTAAATTTTTAAATTCACTTACTTTTCGTAGCAATCCTCGGGAAAACAGTCTTGCGGTATTTTGGGAGCCTTGTGCCTACCGAAGCTGGGAAAGGACTCGAGGGCGTCCATGTACTGACCCTGGCTGTCCTTTCTGCCGCCCACGGTGAGGTCGTCCACGTAGCTAACGAGGGCGTGCCAGGGTCTCTTCTGGGTGACTTTCTCCTCTCTCTGGATCTCGGCCTCTCTCATGGAGGCCGCAGCCTCCTGAGCCTTACTCGACGCGTCCTTGAAGACCTTCATCTCTATGGTTTCCTCTTTGGAAACGACGGTTTCCTTCTTCTCGTCCTTCTCGTCGAGCTTGATCGTCTCCTTGGTCGACTCCTGGTCCTCGCTGGTGTACGGCGGCACCTGGTCCTGCCGGTAAATCGGGTCGTAGGTGAAAACTGGCTGGTCCACCTCCCGAGGTAGACTGAGGACCGTCTCCTGTATGGCGTACTTGTCCTTCTCGGATTTGTCGATGACTTCCCTCACGATCTGCTCGAGCTTGATGTTCTTCTCATTCTCCGAGTTTTCCTTCTTGAACTTTTTCTTGCGCACGATGGATCTGATCCGGTCGAAGGACTTGGCCAGCTTGGACTCCTCGCCAACCTCCTCTTTTTTTTGCTTGAGTTCCTCGCTGTTGAAGCTGTTTAGCAGCAAGGCCAAGAAGAGGTTTAGCACCATGAAGTTCCCCATGACCAGAGCCGGGAGGAAAATCGCGAAGCAGGTCTCGGGACCCAAGTCCCGTTCCGCCCTCATGCAGTCCCACAGTGGTTCGATCCACTCCCCACAGAGGATCCGGAAGATCATCATGAAGGAGTGAAAGAAGTCGTTGAAGTTCCACCGCGGGACCGGGTCCGGCTCGAACTTGTCTGGGGTGTAGTCCTTGCTGAACAGCTGCATCCCTATCACGGCGAAGATGTAAATCACTATTATGAGCACGAGGGTCAGGTTACCCAGGGCCCCTATGGTGGAGATGATGATGCTCAGCAGGACCTTCATGGTAGTCCAGGACTGGGCGAGCTTGAGGACACGGAGGAGACGCAGCCCGCGGAGGACCGAGAGACCGTCTACGAGCTCGAAGATTAAGTCTATCAGCGACGCCGAGACGATTATCAGGTCGAAGTTGTTCCAGCCGTTGTTGAAGAAGTCCTTGCTCAGGGCCATTAGCTTGAGAAAGCACTCGAAGGTGAAGATGCTCGTGAAGACGCGGTTGCCGATGTTCAGGGCTTGACGTATCGACTCGCTCATACCGTGATGCTCGAGCGCGAGAAAACCCGTGTTCAGGACGATGCATAGGGTGATGGTTAATTCGAACAGCGGATCTCTAACCACCTTTAAATACAGTTAAGATTGCTTATTAAGATTTGAAAAAATATATTTGTGTTATTGCTTCTTTGCTGTCTCTTTTTTTATTTATTATAAAAATGAAAATACTCTAGACTTTTTAAAGAAATTTTTAAGCACCATAAATAAAAAAAAAAAGATTTACTCTACAAAAACTAAAAACTATATTTTTTTCAATGAAACGTGTAAATTCACAAAACTAATTGACGACGTTAAAAAATGAATGAAAAGTGTTTCGGAGAGAATCCATCATCCATAATTTACCTTGTACAAGCAATTTTGGAAGCGCAGCCAGCCCTCGTAGTCGGCGCAGCACTGTATACACCTGTCGCAGTTACGATCCGGCAGATCGTCTGAAAGCACACAACGTAGCGAAACTTTAACCGAGTAAGTGTACTTGCACTCGTGTACGTAAACGCTCATCCCCCTCCCATTCAACTACTGAACCACTTAGATACCCGACATCGATCTACGTGACTATACAAGTCTGTAGCTTGGTTGTCTTGCCGAAAACTTATAAATTTTCTCTTTTATCATTAATGAATTTTAAATTTTTACTAATTAGGAATTCATTACTCTCACTGTGAGAGTATTTTTACAGTTGGCTAAGAAAGTACACCTTTTATAGCAGAGAAGTCCATCAAAATTTTTATACTTCCATAACTACTTTTTATTACTATGTAAATTAAAACCACCTCGCATTTGAAATAAAAAATCTTCAACAAGCATATAAATCCACTGAATAATAATAATTGCAAATTAAAAAATACATCGTGAGGTAAATTACCTAAAACGACGATGTGCGAGAGGTATTCGGGTGGCAGTGAGTACAGGTGTTTCTTGCTCTTGATGCCGTTGCACTTGAGAACCCTGATCTCCCGGTTGCTCGTCCTGACGGACACGGTAACGGGCGTGGGCGGCGGGTAGTCCTGGCCTCTGATAGCCAGTGGCAGCTCGTGCGGCTGGTTCCTCAGGGTGGAGGTGGTGGTCGAGGGCTGCTGGGGCGGGATCTTGCGACGGGGCTGTTGTTCGCGCCTCTCGTGCTCCTCGGCGGAGGTGACGTCGCCGTCGGCGTCGTGGTCGTCCACCACCCCCGAGTCGTCCATCGAGGACTGCTGGTTGCTGTTGTTGCTCGCCTGACGCGACTGCAGCATGTTCCTGGGCGCGAGACGGTGCACCAGGAGGGGCTGCTGGATCTGCTGCTGCTGTTGCTGGTGTTGCTGCTGCTGCGGGGGTTCGCTCGGGACGCTCGGCTCCTCCTCGGGCTCCTGAGGCTGGTGGCTCGACTGCAGCGGCAGGTGGGACGGACGGACGCCCGAGTGACGGGGACTCGGACTGGGACTTGGCGTTACAGACCTGGAAAAAAGTATCGATTTTTTTTTGTACGTTTAGGGCTACCAAGTCCAGTTTGAGCGTCATAAAGAGTTCGAATATTCGAATGATCAAAGTACTTCAAACTTAGGCTCGAACTATTCGAACCTATCAAAATATATAAAGAGGAGCCTTAATTTAATTATAATCGATATAAGACTGTGGACTCTAATTAAAAATGTGAAAAAAAACTTTACTATGGACGCAGTAAAATATCACTTTTACAGTGCGCACCACATAGGTATTATGAATAAAGATTTTAAGGACGCTATTTATTAGCGACAAGGATAATCACGGAATAATCTCAATAAATTCATTAAAATTCTGAAAATAATAATGTCAAATTCAGATTATTTCATTTTATAAAAATTAAAAAATTTATATAGAGTAATTAGTATTATTTTGGTTTTATAATTCAAATTATTTATTAAAATTATATTAGGTTTACTACCATTTTCAAAGAAATTATATCTTATTACTGTTAGAGTTATGTAAATTTTCACAAAAGTTTTTACACTTTAATCTTACAGAATTCTTCGGGCACTAAAGCGTTTAATTAATTTACGAAAGTTATATAAAGATTTTTCGTGTTGTTATTTCTGATTCTGTGTTCTGTTGAATATTTTTTATAATTTAGTTAGAAAAACGTTATAAACCAGTTGAAAAAACAGTAAGAATTTCCTTGGTTTAAAAACTTTTTTCTTTTACAGAGAGCTCGGCAAATGAAACTCTTTTCCAAAATACGTGCCGGCGTACTCCAAATGCAAATCAAAGTCTTTTTACAGTACATCTTGGAAAATTGAGATAAACTGGGACTGATTGAATTTTTTATTGTCAACTAAAACACAGAAATATATAGTATATACAGTATATACATATATATATATATAATAAGAAAAAACCTTTGATTGTGTCTTTATAATTGAATCGAATGAGTTAAAGATTAACCATAAGTACTAATTATCAGCGCATAAAATTTTTTAAACATTTTTTAGTCTCGAATGGTAACAAAAACTATGGATTTCAATGGTTTCGTCAAGTATTAAAAAAATTAGTCAGAAACTAAAGTATTTTACGTTTACACATAAATGTGCAGTGCTGAAATAAATCACAGTTTTTTTGAAAAATATTTAATAATCGACGTGCCGTAATTTAGAGTAAAAACGCGACAGTCGTAAATAACCCGGCTTTATCATTCCTCCTCCCAGGGAATAAAGATTAACTCGCATTATTTCGTGCCTCGCGGGTCAGAATTAATTATGCAAATGAAAAACAATTCTGCGTAGTCACAAAAAAAGGGTACCTTAAAAGAGAGAAAACAAAGTCTCTCGTACAAAATGAATTCAGCTCGCATTAAAATCGTGTAAAAAGAATGAAAATAAAACACCGAGTCACGAAATATCCCTCAAGATAAGCCCCTTCAAGATTATAACGACTCGATGGCGATTTAACGAAGGTAAAAAAAAAAGACTCGCCCCAACTAGCCCGTGCAGCGATAACAAATGAGGAGAAATAAAAGTCTTACAGCCGCGAAGTCGTAAAGCATATTTGCAATCGATTGAGAGAAGTTAGTTCACGTGACTCGGAAGAGAAAAAAAAAAAAAAGAGAGATCGTGCCTCATTGATAATCGGAGCCGTAGTTAGATCGAGATCTTTATTATGCATGCGGGACTTTTCGAAACAGTTTCTCGAAACAAAGTCCCTTTTACATTACAAATCGTAACTTCGAGGAACTCGATCAGACGTTTTTCACGCGAGGGACGTTTTACTTACCTGAGTTCTTTTTTTTATTTTGCGTTTTTAGTTAATGGATTCTTTTTGGCTCGATTAGTGGGAGTTTTGAATTTAATTAACCTATTTATGCAAACAACGGACGGGGGGAATGGAGTTTTGTGTTTATTTAGATAATACAGAACTAACTTGAGCGATAAATTTCGGGTGTAAGTGCAGTTGGGTTGCATTACCAAGATTGTTTTCAAAGTTGAAAACGTTCGGTTAACTAGTTGGTCTTTCGACCGAAAGACTTTTGATATTGTTCGTGGGTGGGGAGCTAGCTCGACCAACTTTCGAGACACTGATTGATTTTTCGTCTCGTTTTAATTAAAAGAAGATTGTTTCGATATTTATTTCAAACTCAATGAATTATTAAAAATATTCACAATAATTTTGCTGTTTATGATTTGTTTGAATGATTTACTGTTTGACACGTACTCATTGCCAGTTTTAATGATTTATGAGCGGTAATTTGAATCTTTATTATTTTACTCACGAAATAAATATAAAGTGGTTTTAGATTATTTTACTATTTATTAATTAAAATAACCTAGGTCAAAACTTATCCAAAACATATTTTTCAATAAAAATAAATTTTTGATTATTTTTCAAAAGTGAATTGAGTAAAATTTTTAAAGCACATTTAAAGTTTAATAAAAAATAAAAACTCAAAAATTTTTGTTTTCTTTTCTAGCACTGAATGTAAGAATTACTGGTGTGAGCTTTTAGAATTTAAGTTATTTAATAATTTTTAGTTATAAATAAAAAAAGTGTACTTTTATGTTTTCTGGTTTATATACTTTTACTTAAATCTACGTTTCTCGTTCCTCGGATATGGAATATAATCATTTTTTTCATTCAAGAATTTACACTTCAACAAAATACTCGCTACGGCACTAAAATTTTCAAGAGATATATAAATATTTTTTTTGATAAAAGCGCGTTAGTACCTGCTGCGATTGCCGTTTTTCTCGTGTCCCACTGTACTCCGTCCGCGTTTTCTTCTCCGCGTCCTTTTGCGAGAGTAGCTGCTGAGGAGTACGCCCTTGCGCGCGTCAATCTTCTTCTGCTTCTCCTTCGTCAGCGTCTTTATGTTGATCTTGGTCGGGTCGAAACTGAACGTCGAGTCCTCCCGGTGATCCGTTAGATCCTTTCTTCGTTCCTGCAAGCAAAGTGTACACTAAGTCTTCTCGTAACGAAAAAAAAAAAAAAAAGAGCCCGGTTGAGTAACGGGTTCCTTTTTATCGTCAAGGTCGTTACGGGTTTGCAGGAGGCTTTTTTTTATTGTTGAGTTTGGCGTACGTGTGTGGGTGATGCATTACGAGATATAAATTTGGAGTGCCTCTGAATGATGACTTTAAAAGCTTCCTCGCGATATTTAAGAGAGTTGTGGAGAATGCACTTGGCAGTGTTTCAACCGCAATCCCCTTTCTTTTTTTCAATCATGCTCTTACAAATATATTTTGGATGTATTTCAAAAATTTCAATTCACTTCATAATGGAAGCTAATTTTTCATTTTTATATAATGATAATAATAATAATTTGTTGTCATTAAAAAAAAAACTATAATTATAAATGAAAGTTTAAAGTAACTTCCTCTAAGCATGTCAAAAATTTAGAATCAAATTCGCATTCAACAAATTTAAATTACATGTGATTCTTTTGGTATTTTGGGAGTGAATAGTTCAAAAAGCGTTGCAAAAACTGCCTTTCTGAAGATTTTCAGTCGAAATAAATACTATTTTTGACGAGGGGCTATGCACAGAATCACTAAAATAATCACACATAAAAATCAACATAATCAATAAAATATAAATTTCATTTCAAGTAAAAATCTTCAAAAAATATTATTTTTAGCAAAATATCAATTGAAATTGATTCCAAGGCTCTAAACACTTTTAATTTGCCTAAAAAATCACAAAAGAATCAAAAAGAATCATCAGTGATTCTGGAGTGCACAGCCCCTCGATTTTTGATTGATTCTGCAGTTTCTTTTCTTATTTTTTTAGTGATTCTGACGCGCACAGCCTCTCGTGCGAATATATAAAATATAAATCTTAATCTTTCACAGAAAAATTATATTTAAATTCATTTTTTTGTCTTAAAAACACTAATATTTATTAACCTCTGCTAAGTGAATTAAAAAAAGAAGCAACTGTATAATGACAAGATCACATATTAATAATCTTACTTGAAAAAAAAAGAAGGATAAAACATAAGCTGCGATCTAGCAAAGTAAAGAGAGAGAAAAAAAAACGGAGGAATAAAGAAAAACAGCTGTACGTCAAAGAGTGGAGTATCCTTAAACTTGGGCGAAAAATCCATTTCCAAGCCGAGCGAAGCCCGGTAATACCCAGCTACTTTGCCGATAAACGTGCCGTTGCAGTAGTCTCACGTATTATATAAATGGCCCCGATGCCGCGATACTATCTCCTTCGCACAAGCTTGTGGTCAATTGGTGAAAAACTCTTTTTTTTTTCCTTCCTTTTCTTACCTTTTTTTTTTTTTGAAAAGTGATTTCGAAAATAATATAAATCGTCCTGTGCAACAATAACGTTCAGAGAAATTCTTTATAAAAAGCATGGGGTGCTGCATCACAAAGGACATGTACTTTTAAGGAAAAGTCTTTTCCTCCGCATTGATCCTGTTACCGCTAAGAATATAAAGTTATCGACTTTTGAATTGTGTTTTTGATCAAAGACCTTCGGACTTTTTTATCAAAAATTTACGGTAATGCATTTTTATATTATTTTTTTAAGTTCGCTACCTGAAACATTTATTATAGCTCAAAGTAGAGTTGATTTTAAAGTGAAATGTTATCATTTTGATCTCGCTTCTTCGGATTTTTAAATTAAAAATTTATGAATTTTATTTTTAATTTAATATCATCTTACGTACTCTGTGGATTTTTTTTTATTCTTAAAAGGTTGGTTTCAAAATAAAATGAAATCATGTTTGATCAAAGTCCTTGAATTTTCAAGATGAAAAGGAAGATATCAAAACTTTTTAATAGAAAAGACCTTGAAATGTTTTTTTTATCAAAGATTTACATATTTTTTTTATTACAGTCATGATAATTTACTTGCAGTTTCGATAAGATCTTAGCTCAAAATCATTTATAAAAATTACAATGATCAAAATATCATTTTTTGACAAAGTCATACCATTTTTTCAAGACAGTAATAAAAATATGAAAAATCCTGTTGCAAAACATGATTATAATCACATCTCTTTGGAGGCACGATAAAGTGTCGGATGAGTGATTAACGAAGACAAGAACGAACGAGCTGAAGCAAGGCGTCGGTAGGTGGGGAGGGGAGGGTAATTAATTAAATTAGCAAGAATATTGGAGAATTCGTTACCTCGTTCGTGATTTCCGCCTCTTCTTCGTAGCTCAGCGCCACGACGGCGAGCATCAGGTTAATGAGGTAGAACGACCCGAAGAACACTACCACGGTGAAGAAAGTCACGCTAATCGGTCCGCAAGCCGAAAGTACCTGGAAAAGAGAAACAGTTTAAGCTTTTCTGTTATGCGGGGGAGTCTTAAGTGGTAGGACCATGCGCGTCGTTTGAGTATCTTCTTAATGGAAAAAGTTGTACCGGGGGGGGGGGGAGAATTTCATAAGTCTTGGAAATTGCTCACTTTATTTCGGGAATAAAACGTCGCGTACTTTGCGAGCTGGAAAAACGCGACGATACACAAAGCCCAAAACGAAATCGCGTCATATTCCGGGAGCAAAGCTTTTTTGGACAAAAGCCAGGTGACACTCTTTTTATTTCTCGACGCGGCGGTGCATGCCGAAATACATTCACAAATTATCGCATTAATTATCGTAGTACTTCTCAAGACGGATTAATTATCACTCGTTTGTCCGAGGTACGTACAAAAGTAAGCTGCTTTTTTAACTGAAAATTAAATTTTTTTTTTTTTTTTTGTAAGAGGCTGCAGTGAAAGCCGGAAAAAATAATAAAACGCGTGAACGTTAATGAGAAAAACTAATTTTACTAAGAAGAAATTAAACATTGTTAAGAAAATTTTACAACTTTAAAATTATTATGCAGCTTTTATCTGAAATATTTATTAATACGTATGTACAATAAATTATTTCATAATTACAATGAAAAATTATTAGTGGCTTCTAAAGCAGGCGAGAGTATAATTGAATCAAAAATTTTTTTTATGTTTATTTATAATACTAAAACTTATTAGAAACCACGTAAAATAATTTACGAATTAAGATCCGAATCAAAACAACAGTTTAAAAACCTTTTTTTTTATTATAAACAAATTTCGCGCACTACTTAAATTTGCAAAAATTGACTAGAAAATTCATTCGGTAAACACACTTACTCATCCTCTAAATTCAAGTGTCAGAAGCTTCCTCGTTTTTGAGGTAAATATCAATCTAGTTAACGAGATTTAGCTCACAAAAGAGTCGCGGGTGTCCATCCATCAAGAGCAGGATAATCGAGGAGGAGGAGGAGGATAATAAGGTCGAGAGAGCTGAGAATGATGACGCTGGCTTACCTTGTCGTACACGTCCTCCCAGTAGTCGAGGGTGATGAGCTGAAAGGTCGTGAGCATGGACCACAAAAAGTTGTCGAAACTCGTGTAGCCGTGATTCGGGTTCGGGCCCACGCGCAAACACGTAAAGCTCTCGTTGCAGTGCCTGAGAATAGAAAATTTTGTTGTTGTTACAATGTTGAGATTGGAGGGGATTTTTTAATTTGATGGTTTATAAGGAAGGACTCATTATTTAACAAATGTAATTAACAAACTAATGGAAAAAAAAAACTCGAAAATGTTATATCCTATCAAAAATTTAACCATTACTTTTTATTTTCTATCATTTCGTTTATTTTATTCATAAATTTTTGCCTTTACAATACGCAATTTTAACAGCCCTAACGCTTTATGTCTTCATAAATCAATAAAAACCGTAGCTCTACGTCACTTTTTTATGATAAGGATATAAAAAATACTTTTTATCACACGACGATCCAATAAATCTCTTATTTCATTCGACTTGTTTATTATTATTTTTTTCAATAATTACAGTCCATTATCATAGTTTACTTGATAAATTTTATAAATAATTTTTGTAGTTTTATTCGTAAAAAAACTTCAAACTTTATGATTTTCAAAAACCAATATTTTACCATACGGAAATAAATTTGAAGTAAGCGCAGGATGTACTTCTATACCGAAACGATTTTTAACGTTGAAGCGTACTTCGAAATATCGCTCATCTATCACACGACAAAAAAATAAATTCTAGCTCTCCGGCACACGTCAGTTTTTTTCCCCCAGATTTACAATTCCCAAAGAAAAATCAATTTCGAATTCTACGAGACATATAATAAACGGTGTTCTGGGGGGTAGGGGGGTTTTAGAAAAAAAAAGTCGTGTAAATCACGCTCGTAGACGTAAAAGAAAAATGCAATTATTTTACTCCAGGGACGTATTGAGCTTCGGGTGAGTAACGGTCTGACCGTTCGTCGAGCTCGACCACTGAACCTAAACCCAGCAGCCGAGCGTGACCGAGAAAAGTGTATGAAGTGCGCCCGATTCTCGCGCGCGTTCCACTTTAAACTATTCCGTTACCTCTGCAGTTTCAATTCAATAAAAAAAAAAAATGAACTGCGTTTATTTTACCTCGATTACTACGGCGGCCCGGGTGTAACGTTAAATTGATCAATTTTCATTTTACTTTGCTGGTATTTTTTTAACTCTTTTTTTTGTTTGAATTGAATATGTTTTTATGTAAGAAATTAAATAATTTTTTTCTATAGAAATTAATTTCAAATTTAATTTTATATATGCAGTTACAGTCATTCACAGAATGTTTATTATTCTCGTGTAAACAAATTAATTAATTCGTATTAGTAAATTTCTCCGGTGTTTCATTTATATTTGAATACAATCACAGTTGTATGTATAAATAATCAAATGTTTTCCTTAGTGAATTAACAATAATATATTCATCTAAAATAATCATTTTAAATAAGAAATGAATGTTGTGTATAAGTTAATGTAAAAAATGAAATTGTTTAAAATTACTCATACATACTTCACTATTTTTCAGATAATCTTTTACAATTGAACTTTATAGGTATAATGCTAGGTATATAAATAAGTAAGAATACACTAAGTCAATTCAAAAATAATAATTAGTGATGAGATATGTAAAAAATACTGTTCAGACTGTAAAAAAAAATTTACGAGCCCCTATTTTATGTATAATTCTAAATTAGCAGAACTTAGTTCTTAACTTTCTTGTTAAATCTAAAGTATTTGTTGACTTTGTGTTGATTATCCAGGCAGGTACCTGCCTGGACAAAGTCAACAAATACTTTAGATTTATCATTTCCACTGGGCAATACAAAGTTGTGTCAACATTTCGAATATTTTCTTGTTAAAGATGTATTATTTATTTTATACTTAATTTCTTACATTGTTGTCTATTACGTCAAAGTATTATATTTTAATGAGTTGTGAAAATGTCTATCTCATACGAGTATTATAGGGTTACATCTCTGTACTCGGAAAATAAATAAATAATAATATAATAAAAAAATAAAATTAACTAATCCTACATTGAGATGTAATTGATCGCAAAAGAAGTCCCGGAAACAGATAAAAACGTAATTTTCGTAACTCTCGCGCCCTCATTCAAAAAGCTCTCGAGCGGTTAAATCTCGTACGTTAAAGCCGGAAATTCAATCTCGATTCGAAGTTTAAATCACGTAGGTGCGGGTGTGTGTTTTCACGCGGTTACTTTCGGACCATAAATCAGAGCTCCTACACCCGGCCCACTATTCGGAAGGGCGAGGAACAATGAAAGTATGCAGCGGGTGCAGACCTGGCTCCGGTGACGTTTCCGCATATGATGGGCTCCTCCTTGTCGTTGAACGCCCAGTTGGACGAATTCCAAGTCCACCTGTTGGGAACAAACAAAGAGGAAGGATATCAGTTTGTTTCCGGAATAATTTTTCGTATGAATATGTTTTTCTTTTTTTTTTAAGAAAAATTTTGAATTTCATGAGGCTGCTCTACCACCCGTGTAAATATGTTCCACGAGTGAAAAACTTGATTTAGAGAAAATATGTTCAAGTTTTAAGGCAAATAAAGTAGTATGCTACGATGAGTAGCAAAAGATAATGATTTGAAAAAGAAAAAATTGACAAGGTCAAACCGAATAAACATTGAAAAAGAAGGGGAAAAGAAAAAATGACGAATGAACAGGAAATAAATGTCACGGTATCTGATGCTTTCAAGAATATAAGATTTACTTTTAAAAAAAACCGGAAATTAAAAGGAAATGATTCATCCGCGCGTCCCTTTTTAGTCGCAAGTCGTTTGACACTACACACAAAAAAAAAGAAAGGCGCGCACTTCTTCAGGATGATTTCAAAGAATGAAAATGTTCGGGTGAATATGCGGTCTTTCGAAAAACGTTTTATCGACAATGACTCGGCACTTTTTTCCTCTCGCTATCATCTTTTGATCCTTAAAACATTTTTTAGTTCGTGACGGGTCATTTTCAAGCAAATAAATAAAGCATTCGACTTTTTAGTTTCTAGCATTTTTTTTTACTTTTGAGTTTTGTAGTTTTACTAGAAAAGAGGGTTTGACTCAGAAAATCCAATTTTTTTTCAACAATGTCCTTTTGTTTTGAGTTCTTTTGAAATAAATTGTTTTTTTTTTTTTTTTTTTTTTTTTCTGAAGTACCGTTGAAAACTGTTGATTCTTCAATGTGAACTTCAAAAAATCTATCAATGTCGATTGTTTGTATTTAATTCACAGACCCAACAAGTACTCGACAATTTGTATCCCACTATTTTTTACGAATCTTAATTTTACAATTTCTAGGCCTGATCTTTTACTAACTTTGTCAAAAATTAAAAATTCTTAATTTAGTTGTAATATTGACATCTTCAAAAATCTTTCAAACCTACAGCTCGTGACAATAGTGCTGATTAATGAAAAAAAAAAAAAAAAAAAAAGATATACGTATGTTAGTTGGAATACAAACTCTCTCCAGTCGACGTTGAGTGTGGCATTGGGTTCCATGCGCTTGACGCACTTGTTCCTGAGCTCGCCCATGTAAACCTGGAGGGCGAAAAGAGCGAAGACCATCAGGCAGAAGATCGTGAGTGTCATAACCTCGGCGAGCTGCTTGAAGCTGTGCAGTAGAGCGTTTATGATGGTCTTTAACCCTGAAAACCAACCACGTGTTCGTCTCGTTTATGATTATATACGTGTGTATAATACTTAATTCCCTTTCCACCCCTTCCCTCTCATCCTAATGATGCTACATTATCCGTGGTACAACTCCTCTCTATGATACGCTCTCTCGCGTTCAAAGTTTTCCAATAAAAATTAAACTTTTCGTTAAACTTTTTTTTTCTTCATTTAAATTAATATTCTCGTCGTTAAGCTCTTTTTTCTACAGTTTTTCAAGCTTATTTCAACAGTACACTTTTTTTACTCATTAGTGTTGGAGTGAAGTTATATAAAATTAAGAAACAGGGCAGAAAAATCATGATTATTTAATCAACAATAAAGACCTTCTTACTGTTTCTTAAACTGTAAATAATTAAAATTGAGTATAGAGAGCAAAATAAAAAATTCTCTGTCGAAAAATTGCAGTCAATTGTATTAAAAATTGAAAACTTTAGCAGCCAAATAAAAAAATTTTGAATGTTCATATAAAAAAAAAAAAATGATAACTCTAGCGAACAAGGTAGATATAAGATTTTTTTTTTTTTTTTTTTTTCAATACATTCAGTCAGGTTTGAACCTGAGCTTTCAACGGTGTGATCAGTCCAATACGTTCGAGCTCAAATCTCAAGGCTAGAGCTACTCGATCGTACGAATATTCTAACTTCATTAAGCCGGTTTCAGTTAGTGCTTGAAAAATTCATTATCTCATAAAAAAAGAGTTGATTCAAAACAGACAAAATTTAAATAAAATAAATAATGAACATAATCAGATAAAAATCCGTAAATAAAGTAAAAAAATTATTTACAGATAACTAATTTTCATAAAAAATAATTAAAAGTAGACAGATTCAGATCGAATCGAATATTTCATCCAAATCAAATAGAAGACAAATCACGTCCCGCAGTAAACTAATTCAAAAATAATCGAATAGTTTGAAATTCAAATATCGAGGGGGGAAAATTGTGATCGGGTCGGGGGCACGAAACCCCTAATATATCTGCGGGCCAAACTTATGTTCGGGGGTGGACGAATTGACAAGTGCAGCGTTGTTACACGCCGAACTGCGGGCGGACTCGACGTCGATGAATGAAATTGCAGCGTCGGGGGAATAGTCAATGAGCCGCGGGACGGGATGGCTCTGCGCACGTTTCCCTATGCGACTATTCCCCGCGCTCTAACTCGAGGAACCCGGCACGCACCCGACAAATTACAATGCGAAACTTCGGCTTGAATCGAATCTTGAATTCGGGACGAATCAATGACGATTTATTAAGAATAATGGAATGTAACGGTCCTTGCGCTTATAAGAGTCAAAATCTGTGATTTTTTTATTTTTTTTGTGATTTAAAAATTTTTTTTTAAACGTTACGGGGGATACAGACTTTAAAAAACATATTAGACTGAAAGATATTGAAAAAAAAGACTTTTGGGAAGTTTTTAAACAAATATAAGTTTTTCATACGACTAATTTTTTGGGACTCTGGAGTACACAGCCACTCGGAAAATAAACGTTCGCGGTTTTTAATTTAAAAAATTTTTAATTAATCATGAAAAATTTATTTTTGTTCTAATATATTTTGTTTACTTTTTAAGCATTTTATAAAATTTAAATTTTGAAATATTTTTATTTTGCGATTACGAAATTGTTTCATCGTCACTAAATTACTAAGAAGTGAAAAATATACAATTTCTTAACAAAATTTTATAATACTAAAACCAGCTTAGTCAAATTTACCTTTGCAGATATGTTGTTAGAAATGTTTATTATTTATAATATATAAAAATAAATCAATAAAATGAGTTCAACTGGTATCACTGTCCAACAATATTTCCTTCGCTTCCACTTTCCCGCAATGGCTTACCATACGCGAGAAAAGAAATTTTTTGGTTGCGAATTTCAAGACTCTAATTGAAAATAAGTACATTAAATAATCGTCTTGCCTCCAAGAATTAAAAAATGAGAAAGAAAAAAATTTAGATCACCACCCTTCTTTTTTAAAGAATATTAAAAAAAAATTTTAAATAATAGTATTATTTTATTCAAGTATATTTATCTAACTTCCGACCAATTTGTTAATTTTTTTTATTTTTAATATACTCGCTGAATTTGAATTTCTTTAATGAAATATTTCGACTGGAGAATCGAACTTGAGACCTGCGGTACATTCGGTAGACGCTAAACTCTCTTTATACCAAGACTAATATGACTTCTTAAATTTATTAAGTAAAACCATTTAGCGCATATTATCGAACTTATTATATAGCTTCAAGGTAAAAATATGAGTATTTTAATGTAATTTCAAAGCTTATAATGAGTAATTATGACTTTTGGAAGTGCAAATTTGAGGTACCAAGAATTCAAACTACAACTGGCGAACCCTCGGGCTAAAATTATGATTTACGAAGAGAAATAAAATTAAATATTTAAAGAGAAAAAAAATTGAAATTTACAAGCTCTACTTATTAATTAGTTACCAACTTATAAATGAGATAAAATCAAATTTTTTAAACGAACTTACAAAGACCCAGTTAAATTTCCTCAAAAAAAAGACAAAAAAAAAAAGAAAAAGGGGCGAACAAACAGGCACGGCTAAGTGAATATTCACGCCTGAATAAAAGCCGAGTTTTTCACGTGGTTAAAAGGTAAAAACTGAAAACATTTCCCCGGCGACGTGTGTACGTCAAAAGTGGCGGGCGTCGGAAACGTCGGGAGTGGGTGGCCATAAACGTTCGTGCTAAAGAGCCGCTCATTTTTTTTCGGGAGCCAGAAGTAAAAAGAGCCGGAATTAAATTAGCGGACGGGCGGCCTCCCCTCTAGCCGCGCTCTCTTGACGAGAGCCGACGTTGGATTTATGCAAATTACTGTACGAAAACTCCCCCCTCGGAATTGTCACATACTTCCGACTGTTTATCTCTAGCTTTTAATCTTTTTTACTTTCGTTTTTGTTTTATTTTTCCAAAGGATTTTTTTAGGTCGTCGTTTCTTTCGAGAATCTTGATGTGATTATGAATGTTAGCAACTGGAAAATAAATTTTATCATTAGAAGTCGTTTATTGCCATCAATTTAATTTGAAATCAGTTATTTTTACCAGTACAGTGCTACAGGAATAGTAAAATACTTAGAAAATTGTAAAAAATATAACTACGGTCGAACATAAAAATTCGAATTTTCATTTCAAGAAACAGTTGTATGTATAACCAGAGGGTATGATGCCCAATTTTTAAAAAAGCTTTCAAAAAGATATTACATTTCTATGCACGGAAAAAATTAAATCAATGCAGCATCGTAAGATTGGCGACGGGGCATCGCGAGCGGCCAGCGATGCTCCATCGCAGAGTTTGCCATGCTCGCATCGTAAACTCTGCGATGGCTCGTGGTTCGATGGCCGACGGTATCTGCTCTAATATTTTTTTAAAATAATTTTTATTGGAAATATACTTACATAAATAATAGAAATATACATACTTGTTTGTCATCTTTTTATTAATATATTAATTATATTAAATATAATATCCAGGTGTTATAAAATTTAGAATATTTGCATCATAAATTTATAATAGAGCCACGTGAGCGAGCGGCCGCACGGCTGTCGGTAGAGCAGATACCGTCGGCCATCGAACCACGAGCCATCGCAGAGTTTACGATGCGAGCATGGCCAACTCTGCGATGGAGCATCGCTGGCCGCTCGCGATGCCCCGTCGCCAATCTTACGATGCTGCATTGATTTAATTTTTTCCGTGTGGATTTGATTATATTTACGGAAAATTGTGTAGGAAATTCAATGTTACTTTTGCTTTTCAGTAAAATTGTATGATATGACGGTATGAATCATAGAAATTTTGATTATTTAAACTCTAAATTTTAAACTTTTCAATAAGGAACTCTTGATGTATAAAAAAATTTAAAGGTATGTTAAAAAGACAATCTCAACTGTCTAAATTTAAGGATTCCACCAGAGTTTTATAAACGCAGGGTATAATTTAATTCATATGTATTTTAAGATTAATCATTGTTGATATTTCATTTAAATGAAACGTTTTATTTATTTTTTAACATATTCGTTCTTGATTAAATAAAAAAAATTAAATAACTAATAACTTTCAAGTATTAAACGTAAGTAGGTAATCAAGAACATTTTTTACATTGCGTGCCATGTATTACAAAGAGTCATAACTTGCTGTCCGAAGAAATTTGTTTTATTTTTTCGAACCAGACTTAATAATTTTACCAAAATTAAAACAAACTGTTTTTATCTGATTTCGCAGTAGTTTTTAAAGTATTTTTGTACAACTTATCTAATTTGAAAATTTCACAGTTACAAAAGACTTACCACCCCTCGCCCCATTTTCTGCCTGTTACTCAACTTCGATTTCCCCGTAAAACACAAAATTGAACTCATTAAAAAATCGATGCGAAATTTCTCTTTAAAAAGGGGGGGAAGGTGAAATCAGATTGCGCCTTAAAAAAACTCCCTAATCGGTAAACACCCGCATGAAAAACAATCAATCACGGGTGGCGTAAAGGTAGAGAAAAATTGCACGTGCCATTGACCCACTGAACCGAGCAACGTCCTGCGTCACAAAACGTCAGGTCGGCCTAATGCGCTGCTGCACCGATTGCGATCGACCTTCGGACACCCCGCGGAGATGAGTATCGCTGTAACTAAACACCGCGCGCAATGTTCGATTGAGCTATGCTTTTTGTCTCTCTCTTCTCGACCCCCCGACGTAATCGATTAAACTGGCGAGCGAGGTTTTGTTTCATACTGATAATTTTTACTTTTCATTGATGCTTGGCCAGCTTCAGTGTAGCGATAAGCTATTAAAGTGCATTATACCCGCTATACTGTTATAGACGAGGTTACAGGCTGTACAGTGTTTCCATCGATTATACTTTATGTTTTATTTTTAGTTTATTGAATAAACTATTCTTATTCGCTTGCTGAATTATTTATAATGTATCTTTAATATTTTATTATTTACCTTTTTTTCTATGCAACTATTTCTGCAAAAACGATATAATTTGTTGCGCGAAATTAAAAAAATGTAGTTTTTTAATGTTTAATATAAAATTGAAAAATCGAATTACTAGATTTTCGTGTGAAAATTCGACACGGTTAACAAAGTAGTAATTATTAACATATCTTCAGGGCCTCTAATTGCCGCAGTTCCGAATAAAATTTATATGCCGTTGAATAAAGAAGACGTCAAGTTTAAATTTACGCGTGAACTCAGACACCCCGGCCACGTAAGAACAGTTAATTAAAATCACTTAATTGAACCATTAAACTTTCGTCCCGGTTGGATATTAAAATCCAAATTACGCGTCCGCGGGCCCGTCTTCTTTTTTTACGCCATTACGAAAACGTCACGAGCTTGGTTTTAAAATATGCATTAAAAATGGGCGCTCTAATATTCATACCTCATCGATTTTACCGAGGATTTTACCACTCGTTACAGGTAGCAAAAGGGTAGAAAAAAAAAACCGAGTAGCAAGGGCAGGTTCGTTTTTTTTTTCTTCATAAATAATCGACGCGTTTTGGGAACGGATGGATCGATGGGTCGTAAACAGCCCGCGTTTAACGGGGCAATCACGACGCGTATAATCGATCAGTCCAGGGATATTTTTCGCTTTAATCGTCGTGCTTGGAATTGTTTAAAACCGAACTTTTACGAGCGAGGGGACAGCTTCTCCTTATACTTTTCAAATTGCATTTGGATTCTAGCGCAATTTTTATCTTTCCTCTCAATTCCGATACATACAGGGAAGTATGTACGAGTAAAAACCTTTTATCTGCCATACGTGCACTCGCACGAGGCTTTTCCGTTTTGTCAGCGGAGAGAATTTCATGCGCGCATTTTTATGACACGTAAGTACGCCTTTTTTTTTTTTTTTTTTTTTTTTTTTTTTTTTTTTTTTGGCCTCTCTTTATTGAAAAACACCGACGGTGTGTTTTTGTTTCGGAGAATAAACATATTTAACTTAGAAGTAAATAAAAGAAAATATTGGTACTAAATTTTGATTTTTTTGAATTTTTGTGGAAACACATGACTAGACTTCTTTTATTTTTATGATTGATTATGACGCAACTTTGTTCTAAATACTTTACTTTCTGAGATTATTACACTGTTATGTTCTTCTCGAATTGAAAAGTTAATTTTTTTGAAGCTTGTGATTAAAGAAAATATTTTTGGAAGTGAGTTGATTATTTGTTTATGTGTTTTCTGTTAAATAATATTGAACTTTGAATTTTCGATTGTAACCTGTATATTTTTTTGAATAAAGTACCCCTGAAGAGGATGACAAAACAAGTCAGCGAAACGTTGGGTTGATTTGCTTCAAAGATTAAATAATGCCTTCAAGTGATCCATTTAATTGACTATTATTGGTACTAAAGCTTTTAGTTAATGTTATATTAACTAAAACTTTACCGAATCCGATTTTTAATTTTTTGTGTTCAATTTAAAAATATATTTTTCTAAAAAATTAATAATTAATATAATAAATGAAAAGCTCTAGGTGCAAAAATTTACTGAATCTTTAAATTTTACATAAGTCGAAATTTTTTCTATTTAATCAAGCCCTCATAAAAAAATTATAATTATTTAATATTTTACCATTCCTGAGATGTCTGATTGATTTTAAATTTTCAAATAAAAAATACGTTCACAAAATAATACAGAATTTTTTAAAGATGAAAATCTCGTTTTTATTTTTTTACTAATATATAGGATACGTTATCAAATTCAATAGTTTAAGCTTGATTTTGATTCTGATAATTAAAAAAAAATTCCAGAATTTAACAGTATGTTGCTAGTTTCATTTTTTTCAGTATTTTTAAAAAAACAACTTTATAAAATAACAAAATTCGTCCAATACTGCAGGTACATACTATCATTAGTTTGAACAATGCTTATTAAGTGCAGTGAAAAAATTTTCATGTGCATGCATTCAGCTGGTTTTGCTGGCAAGCTCACGTTGATTAACGTCAAAAATGAGCACAAACTTAGCAGCCGAAACAAAACACTGAACTTAATACTCATTTTATTTTTTTTCTTATCACATTCAAGAATTTTTTGCTCACAATGCTTAAAAACAATAAATGTTCTTTCTTTGTCTATATGCTCATATTAAATAAAAAATAATAATATTAGCAATGAAATACTAATTAGTAATCGCATAAAATGTAAACACTAATTTATTTCTGGTGAATTAAATTTTTTTCCTCTAAACGTATGGTGATGAGGAAATTTCAAAACTATTTTCTGAAAAATGATGATGCAATTATTTTTAAAATACCTAAGTAACTGATAAGAAAGTTATTAATAAATAATTTTGTGGTTGCGATTGCTCTTATCTATGTAAGTGAGTGCGATTATATGTTTAGTCTTACTATGTCAATGCACTACTATGACTATGTAAGTTTTAGTAAAGAAGACATCAGCTCGTTTAAAAGTGACATTTTATATTGACATGGATCTAACATTGCTGTTTCAAATAACTTTAATTGCATTAATGTTTATTATAATTCTGCTTTACGCAACCACGGACACTTGTCGTTATTTCCTCAAGTTTTTGATTTACATAATTTATACCGGGATAGTTTCAGGAATTCTCGTTCCTATACTGCTGTTTCGTCCTAAAAATGTGAACAATTTTAGGCGAGTAAATACTTTCATCTAAACTCAACTTGATTGACTCTATGATAAAAAAACATTTCGTCTGACTATTTTACAGGTTGGTATCTTCATCGTGTCACCGCGTAAGCAGTTTAATCGGCCTGAGTTATACCATTAGAGGAAAAGAACATGTTGAAAAAGAAAAGGCATGCGTCATCGTGGCTAATCATCAAAGTACCATAGATTTTATTGGAATGTTCCGGGTGTGGCAATTGTTGGGTAAATGTACGTGTGTTGCTCACGACAAAATTTTTCATTACTGGCCTTTTGGATTTGCCTGTTGGCTGAGCGGGATGATTTACATTGATCTAGTTACTCCTGGAAAAGCTATATCTACCATCAACAAAGCTATCAAGAAATTGAAAAATAAGAAGGTTGAATTTCAAATAAAATTAGACATCATTACTTAATCTTGTAAATTTTCTAATGTTTGAATCTGTAGATCTGAATATCATTCTTAGGTAATGATGTGGATCTATCCGGAGGGTCCGACTCGAAACACTGGTGAAATACATGAATTCAAAAAAGGTGCTTTTCATGCAGCTGTTAGTACTCAGTTGCCAATACTGCCTGTGGTGTTTTCATCATACTATCATTTTATGTCAGCGTCCGAGAAGAAATTTGATTCTGGTAAGAATTTTAATATTGTTTCTGGACTAAGAAAAATTTGAACGAAATATTGTTTATTTTAAAGGACGTATAATCATGACGATTTTACCACCGATTTCTACGCAGGGATTAACTAAAGAGGATGTCACTGATTTAACAGAGAAAACGAGGTTGTCGATGAGTGAAGTGTTCGAATCAACCAAACAAGAAATTTTACAATCAATGTTGAAGATTAAAAAGGATTTGTAGAAGAAGAATCTACATATAAGTGACAAAAGAAAAAGACTTTTGTGCCAATTTTTAATCGGGCAAATTTCTCATTCTTTAACTTCATATAAAAATTGAATGGGCAGGTGAAATAGAAACTTTAACCCCAAATAATCAGTTTCTAGACTCTTAAAAATTTACTGGCAAAACTGCATGATTTTAAGATTCTTAACAAAATTTTTGAACCAAAATGATCTACGTGAAAAACTAATAATCATAAGTAGCAACTATTCTTTCATAAACTCTTGACAGTTGTATAATGTAAAAGGTTCTTTATTTATTCTCATTAGTGTCGGGCTAATTACGGTGATAAAGAGTTGTTTCAATTAGATGGAGGTATTTCATTTGTTCTGTTTAAACACAAACGATAATTCGAAAGTGTGCTAATAAGTTTTTGAATTGCTTTCACCTAGCTGATAAAGAAATTGCTTGTAAACAATTTTAGAAAGTATCGATGGTTGGCCTTGTTAATTATTAGAAATTAAATTAAAATTGTAAAAATGTTTAAAGTAGCTAAAATTATTGTTTAATAAAATAGTGATAAAAAATGTGTATTTACAATCGTTATTTTGTAAGTTTGTGGCAAGAAAGAAGTTGTTCATATGCTGTACGACTCGAACATAAAAAGATGAAAATAATACAGTAATCTCAGTCTTCCGCGCTAATAATAAATAATTAAAATAGTATAACTATATATAGAAAATAAAATTAATTAAGTTTTAAAAATTTATCAAATAAAAGACAAAATTGAAGACAGGTATGTCAAATTTTTTTATCGTGCCTTGTGTTTTTAAACTTCACGCTCTATCTCGCTAAATCAGTTATTTGAAAAATCAGCAAAAATAAAATAGAATAAAATAGGATTTTAAATTCTCACTCGTGTATTTTTCTAAATGTTCAATTTCGTTGAAAGCGAGAAATCGAATTTCGATTTAATCATAAATTTATGATCATTGTTTTTGAACATAAAGCTTTTAACTCGATGTTTTAGCGTAAACTTTATTTATTTATTTGAAACTGTAAATATTCTGTTATTTTTCCTTTGAAAGACTTCAATAATGTTTATTCCTTAAATTTTTTAGTAAAATTTCCAAGTACCTAATTGAATCACGATTTAGAATTTTTTGTTTACTTATTTTGATACAAAAACCAAAAATTACATCAAAACCGAGTGAAATAATAACCTTAATTTCGGCGTCGACGTTACATAACTCCCAAGACGCAATTCCATTACACTCGAGGAATCCCCCGACCCCAAATCCACCGTAAAACTCGACATCGCACGTCTCAACTCCCGCAACAAATCCCCGTTCATCCCGCGCTGACAGACGCCCCGGCGGCTCGTAAAACCGACGGGAGTTGATCAGGCACTCTCAAACTTCCAACAACGCACTTGTCACGTCTACGGCCTTAACCTGCATCGGCTAAATTATAAGTGCTCCTTACGCCTACGCGCGCCGGAATCGCGGTCGAGAAAAAAAAAAAAAAAAAAAAAAATTTTCAGACAAAAGTCGCCAATTTTCGATAAGGGTAAAATAAAAAAGTGAGAGTTTACGACGAAAGTTTCGAGCGTTACAACTGAACTGGAGAAATTTCGTTATCGATTCAGCGGGCTCTCGTTATGCGACTTTTTTTTTCTGGCCGGACGGTTTTGGGAAATTGTACCAGTTTTTTGCCGAGATGTACTATCAGTTCGTTAGTTTTTTTTTTTTTTTTTTTTTTTTTTTTTTTTTCTGCCAGCCCCGAGAAAATCCAAATCTCTATCGGCGCAAGGAAAAAAAAAAATTTCTAGCTTTCTTTTTGCAACAGTAATTTGATGTTTGCCACGAAAAATCCTTTGCAGCTTTAATTACTGTGATTTCAAAGATTAATCTTATATGAGTTTTTCATATGGTATCATACATTCGAAAATTTTGAATCAGTTTTTAATGTCAAAAGCGTGAATAAAATCAATTTTCAGATTTGTTAATTTCAAGAGAGAATGCAGTTAGAGTTAGAGAGCAGAACCATTTAAATGTCTAAAGAAAAACAGATATTCAAAAATTAAAAAAAATTTTTTACTTTCAAAAACTCAAAGTTTGTTGCCCAAGAAGCTTAAAAAATGAGCCTACCAACTAAGTTAAGGCGATCACAGAAACTTTGCGTCGTCGCAGAATCGCACATCGCCACGGCGGTTTGTATATCTATATATTCTGAGCAGACAGGCGAGTGCGATTTGCGATGCTGCGACAATCGCCGACTACGCCAACCTCAAAATCTATCGTTTTTGTTATTGTAACCTAAATATGTGTTAAACTTGTATTCATTAGATGCTTGCTACATCCCTTTAGCCTTTGGATTGCCTCTCAGAAGATTAAATACCAGTTAAATATAAATTTTATCAAAACTTTTAGCCAGTTGAGGTTAGTGCGATGCTGCGACGACGCAAAGTTTCTGTGATCGCCTTTATTATAACAATGTAGAAAAGAAAATGTTGCTATTACATTTTTTAATTTTCAAATAGATTTAAAAAACAAGATATTTTTAAAACAACGATTCACAAAAAAATCAAAATTCACTGTTTCTAACTCAAAGAGGAATAAAAAATACCAAGAAGTTATTACGTCAGGAAGAAAAAATTTCTACCGAAAGGGTCGAAGACGTATGTTTCACTTATTTTCAGGGCGATCAAAGGAGCTTCTTCAAATCGTCCGCGCGGCTCTCGGGCAGATATCCCTGCACTAACGGCATTTCCCGCAATTAAGGTCGCGCATCAAACTTGCCCACATTGAACTCATCCCCTGGCTTTAAAGCCACGGAGGCGAATTTCTTTTACGGCCTTTGAGAAAAGAGAGCCCATTGTCTTTGCCACCTGAAAGAGCTTCGTTCAAACAATTAACCTTGATTAGTGTCGGCTAGGGCGAGGAGAGAGAGAGAGAGAGAGAGAGAGAGAGAGAAAAAAGATAATTAGCGCCGGGAGATGAAGAAACGTCTCGGTCTCGTCAATTTTATTTTAATATATTTTTTCTTCGGTCATCTTTATAAAAAAAACCAATAAAATTTATAACTAGAGTTTGTCAGGAGTTGAATGTTACCCAATAGTAGTCAGTGGAAAATTCATGTCTCAGTATTTTTATTACGTATTCACATTTTGAAACTTTTTTGCAATAAATAACATAAAATTAAAAAATTGTTCACAAGCATATAAATAAGGGAAGAACAGTTCAATGCGGCTTTTTTTGAATATCATAAAAGAATTTGATCTGTTGCAAAGCAGCGAACGTGAAAAATTTCATACTCATTTAAAATTCTCACAAGAGGCTGCAGGAAATTGTTGAAAATAAAAAAAATATCTCTCGAGTAGTTGTAATTTAAAATGAAACGACCAGATAAAAAGTTGCTAAACCACTCTGAATTGAAGAGCGTATTATTGAGAAATTACCGTTTTACATCATGGAGTGGTTTAAATTTTCCGAGCCCCGTCGCGGTCGTACACTTTTATCGGTCCAATAAAAAAAGACTCAGCCGTGGTTGTAACGGACTCTAAAATCAGATTTAAAAAAGAAAGAGCTTCTCGTTTTTTTCCACCCCGCGCTTGAATATAGTCGTCGAAAATTCAAAATAACCTTCGAAAGCTCGAACGAATATTAAACGCCTCTCGCACTTATAAAACCGTTCATCTCTGCCCCGTCCAATTAGCTCGGGTACCCACGGAAACAAAAGAAAACCACCCGGCTCGACTAATTAGCGCTCGGGGGTGGGTCGTCCGCACGCATAATTTCACGCTACGAAACTCTTCCATCGCCCTTTCGGGTGCAAGCGAGCCAAGTGTCTGGATAAAATGGAGCTTCCGATAAGCTCTTTTTACCCTTTTTGAGCTTAGATCATCTCACAAGAGCTTTTTTTAGAATATATTTTTTTTAAATTTAGTTCGATGATGATTGACGGTGTCGAATTCGGAGCTGTAACGACTGTTGCAAGAGCTTTTACCCTTTTCAAATTTAGATTAACTCAGGAGAGCTTTTTTTGAGAATACTCTTTTTTTTTTTTAATTTAGTTCGATGATGAACGAGTGGCGGTTGACGCTGTCATATTCGCAGCTGTAACGACTGCACCGAGAGCTTTTATTGTCCTTGTTATTCATTCATAAAAGGTCGTCAACCGAGCGCGCGCGGATGGAATTTATCGCCGTTTACCTGCCGTGCGCGTCGTTTAGTTTTCAAATGTATATGTACTTTTTTCCAAGGGGTGCGCGATGGTTTATAGTATTATTATGGTTTATAGCATGTAATTTTTAAATATTATTCTTTTTTATATATTTTTATTTAAATGAAACTGATTTATCGAGGCATGTATAAATTTATGGGCATTTTACATGACGTAAATTTTACTATGCTTTTTTTTGCAGTATTTATTTTTACTTGGTTTAGCTAAAGCAACTTATTCTTGGCCTTATTCATTTGAAAATCTTAATCAGATTTGAGCTAGTAAACAATAACAATAATTCATAATGAAAAATTATGCAGGTCTTAAAAATAAAAATTTTCTGGATCGTTTTTTCTCAATGCTGTTTTCACTGTAGCAATGGTTTGAAAAAAGATTCAAGTTCAGTCGAACAAACTACAAAGAAAGATTGCAGTAAAAACTTTCCAGTACCTAAATAAATTAAGGAGTTGGAAATTTTTACTCTTCAAAGTGAAAAAGTTCGTTAAAATCAATCGATAAGTTAGATCATTTGTCGGTTGCTGCAATTTATTTATACCTTCTTTCAATTCCAAAAGTAACATAAATATTGTGAAAAATTTTCACTCCTTTAATGTAACTATTTTTTTTTAGACTTTCAAAAGACATTTAAAGTCCCTTAAATAAAAGTTTTGATAATTTCAAAGCCGCAACGCGAGGTCGCTTAAACTGTAAAAATTTTTGAGTTCTCGAAAAAGGTAAGGATTTTTCCTTTCACGGGGATAGTAAATTTTAATTTTTCCCTCCCCAGCGAGCTCGCGCGCGTTCTCCGGTCGGGCAATTTTCTAAATTACTCCGGGAAAAAGGGAGGAACGTATGACTTCTCTTTTTCACGAGGCAAAAAAAAAAAAAAAAAAAAAAAAGAGAGAAAAAAGTTTCATCCTCCTCGATGAAAAAGCACTTTAGAAAAAATCCTTTTTTTTTTTTTTTACAAAGTAAAGCCATCGTATCTCGAGAGACCACGCGCATAATTGATTTAGGCTCCCCGAGCGACGAGATATAATGCGGATAGTACCGCGCACCGCAAAGTCGAGCGCAGGCGTCATCGTGCATGGGGGCTATCGATGATGCGGGGGGACAAGAAATTATTATGACGCTAATAAGCTTGTGGTATGCGGGGTAAAGCTGGAGACTGAATTTTGTGGCCGCTTGGATTATTTTCATAGGGGTTTTCGGAAGATTTATACGAACTAATCCGGTTGAGTTTCCAGGAAGAAAATTAAGTGTTGAAATGTAAGGTATGAGAGAGGATGAAAGTTAAATTTTTTAAATTATTTCAGAGGCAAAAATAAGCTGAAAAAATTTTCTAGATACAAAACACTAAAATGTGAATGCCTAACATACAAGGATAAATATTTTCTTATTGACTGAGCGATTTGATATTCATTCTAATCATCAGTTTATTGATATAGTTCATAATAATCCATTGGAAGTCTAAAATTTTTTTCCGCACTCCGGCCGGGAAACGCTACTTCCCTGCCGCTGCCGCTACAGTCAGTAGCGCTTCCCGGCGCCGTCGTGCGGAAAAATAGCATACTCAACTAGGCACCTGAATGGGAAGGTCTCAGATCACATGTTTGTCACACTCGGCTACGCCTCGGACGACAATTTCATGCGATCTGAGACGTTTCCCATTCATACTGCCTAGTTAAGTAATATACTATTTTCATTCATTCATTTAATTAGAATTTTTATAAGCACGTTTCAAATTTTAGAGTAAGCTCTATATTCTTTATAAATTGAACAAATTTTTAGTATTGTTTTTTTATCTTTAGACTCAGAAGATTTTAATCAAAAGGTGGCACTTATTTTTTCAAGCAATTAATTAGTTCAGTTTACTTATATTTTAGTTTTAAAAAAATTTCATTCGAACGCAGATGTCCTTCACTAGTAGAAGAAAAAAAGTTTTTTTAATTCTCGTATTTGTTTTGTAATTTAATTTTTATTTACTTAAAATTTTAGTGTCAACTTTTAAAAACTTTTGATTACCACTGGATAAAGACAAACAGCGTACTTATGATAACAGCCGTCTAACCGATAATCACTTTTCAAAGGCAAAGTATATAACCACCACTTCGGCCCAACTCTCGGGCGTTAATTTCCCAACTTTGCTAAACGATCTGAATATTCATTCTCGTAACTTCAAGTTTGTGTGATGTTTGAAATTAAAGGTGAGATTGCAAGCTAGATGTATTTACGCTTTGAAAAAAATTCAATTGGGTCTATCGAGTTCACGGAGAGAGGTCGGTAAATATTCTTTGTATAATAATTAATTTTTAAGAAAAACCACGGATGCTCGTAGGAATGAAAATGAACTTACCTGGCATAATTGAAACAGTCTTAAGAGCTCTCAGTACCCGAAAGGTCCTGAGACCAGCGAGATTACCGACCTCCATGCCAATGGTCGCGTAACCGCTTGTTATCACTACGAAGTCCAGCCAGTTCCATGGATTCCTCAAATACGTATATTTGTTTAATATGAAACCTTTGGCTATGGACTTTATCACCATTTCAGCCGTGTATATGGCTAGGAAGATATATCTGTAACAAAAAAACAAAAATTCATTATACATACATTTATTTTTACAGTATTTGGTACACTTACTAATATAGTTTTTTCACAAACGTACTAACTATAAATAAAAATTTAAATATTTATAAATGAGACAAGTTTTTTTTTTATTAATTTCTCGAATAGGGATTATTTCCATTTATCGAGTTTACCAATGCGAAAAAAAATTTTTTCACTCTTTAAATTACGTAAGCCGCCGAGTAAAATAATAATAATAATTGAAAAATAAAAAATAAGCTCAAAAATTTACGGAAAAGTGTCTGTTTCTGGGCCTGCAATCTTTTTCAATTACGTTGTTTTGAAAAAATTACACGATGCAAATTTCAGAAGGGAGCTGGTTACACCAACTTTGTTGGTAAAATTTTTTCTCATTTAGAGCTGAAAAGTTTCAAGCTTTAACACTTTTTAAACGAGAGTCGTAAGTAATAATTACAGTATTTTTACTCCATGCAGTACGCCACATGTAACACGTTCTTTTCGAAATTACATTACTATTCACAACAAAATTACTCTTCATTTTTTACCGTAGTTTAAGCGCCTTTTTAAATTATTTCTATTCATCAAAGGTTTATTAAAAGTTGTGGATTTCAGATGATCGAGGGTCGGGGGTCATGAGTAATGTAATAGTTGAATTTATGATCTTTGATTCAGGACATCAACATTCAGTGGCTTAATAACAGTAAACACGACTAATGCTTATTGTCCTCTCACATGAATAATTTACTTCTGCCTCACCTACGGAGACACATAACTATACCTAAACGCTCTCGAGCAAACAATTCGACAGTCAAACGTCATAAGCGTGCTGCAAACAAACTAGCTTATTATGTACTTGATGAATAATTGAACAATTTTAAATTTGAATTTAATCGATTTTCGAGTATTTTTTTCTATTTCTCAAAAGTGCTCAAAAGACTACTTTTTGATGAAGGAACCAACTTTTAAATTAACTCAATTGGTTGAATGCATAAATTTATTAAAAAAATTTCAAAGTAGTTATACAACTAAACAACTAAGTGCTTTTCAATATCACGTGAAATCTTATTACAAGCTTCTAGCAAGAATTTAAAAAGAGAATTCAATTTAAGTTATCAATTATCAATGACATTTTATCAAAATTAACAAAAAGTCAGATCACATTACTTAAATGATTGTAACTTTTTTCCATTATTATGTAAAATGAAATCTTTAAATTTGAAAATATTTATTTAAATGAAGATTGCTTAGGAAAATAAATTCTCAGCAGATAATAAACTTGAGTGATGTGATTCTTTGAAAGGTCATTGACAAAATACATCAAAAAACCCAAAGCTGTTGGAGCACCTTAGCAGTAAAGATAAAACTAGTCCAATTTATTGAAAGATGCTATTAGATTGGACGATAAGAAAATAGCCAAACTCATTATGGAACTTGGAGCAGGTGTAAACTATGAGAATCCTCTTAAACTTGCGCTCTCAAACATAGTAGTTTCAAATGCATTCAATTGTTGCTGAAAAAATGTGCTGAATTAAAAGGTTTGCAATGAACCAATCTCCTGCAGAAAATATTTTTTGTAGCTTAAACAATGGTAAAAGGAAAAAAATGTTGAAATCACTTCTCGAATACACATTAATCACTAGGTTACTTAATATTGGGAATCATATTCATTAACTAATCATATAGATGCAATGGTCATGGACCAAAACACTTTTTGGGAATTTTCTTCTTTTGGATGCAGGATCCTCACTTGACGATCCAGACAAAGGAAGATGTACACTTTTGGTTATAAGCTTTAGAGTCAGAAGCATTGAGTTTTCTTCATATCTCACAAAAAAGGGTAAAGTGAAATAAGAAAAGCCATGTTATTCCGCTTTGTGAGACAGCTTGGTTTGGAAACAAATTTAATTTGATTGTTTTTATCAAATGGAGCTGCTATTAATAAGATGTGACTAGACAGAACTTTGCATAGCAATGTTTTGATAAAGATTCTAACATTAATTTCCAGCTATTGATTATCAGTCTTTTGATTCAAAAAGGTACAAGTATGGAAGCATGATTTAGATTATATAAAACAAAATCCAAATTTAGCCTGAGTACTTCAAAAAGTATGAGAATGTAAAGTATCGAGTTTTATCCTTTTAATTCTTATTATTCTGTTTTGAAAATGTCCAAAAGCATAACAAAAATTAGCTAAACTGACTAAAAATAAAGAATTTGTAAAAAAAATTTTGAAAAAATTTTAAAGGAAATTCAGGACTATTTCCTTTTTAAGAAAATGATTTGCAATTTTTTTTTAATGATGCAATGGGATACAAAGAAGAATATGTAGTTGTTTATTTTAGATTAAGTAATATATTTGAAAATTTTATCCCAGATATTGTAGTAAAAATTTCATTGGAAAATTTGATTTTTAATGATTCACAATTGAAGTAAAATTTGTGTAATAAAGGATCGCATTGCAATTATTTTCTGTGCAGAAAAAGTGTCCAAGTAATAAATTTAAACAATATCTATGTAAATTACCAAATTGATGTGATAACAAATAACTTCATTCATGGGTACAGCACTTTTTTCAAATCACTTTAAATTATTTGTACACAATTGTATGTTCTGTGTATATAATTGAAATAATAAATTCCCCTAAAATTTTTTAAAAAAATATTAACTATTATCAACTTACTTTTGAGCTTCAAACCGTTGTTATCAAATTAACTAATAAACATTCTAAGTTGTCTAAATAGAAACAGAGTTCAAGAACCTGTTTTTTTTTTGTTTTAGCAACTTGTCTACTATACTCTACTTTCGATTTGTCTTGTTGAATAGATTTTCGGAATTGCTGTGGAGTGTGGAACAGAAATCAGCTGTGGACTGTGGTATATATGGGTGTATATAATATTGCGACCATATTATGTGTCACGTTCGTAGTGTAAAAACAACTCATGTTTCTCTTGTAATTTATTGAAAATCAGTTGCTTATTCTTATCAGAGAAGAAATTCAGATGTTTAAAAAAGAATTAACTGTGAAAAGTTATCAAAAACTAATACATAATAAAATAAGTTCACTTAGCGATTCTGCATTGTGTACCAGCAGAAAGTATTAGTCGTCTGCTGTTATCTATCAGAGAATAAAAAACAAGTTAATTTTTTTTTTAAATCACACAAAATTATGTGAAATTTTTTAAAAATATTAAATGGAACTTTGTAAGAAAGAAAAATATCAAGTCAGTTTTATTTTTGTTTCTATTTGTGCTCTCCACTTTCTCTCACCAGCTTACAGGTTATACTTTAAGAATGACACTTGTTTACAAAAAAAAGTGATTAGAATTTATGGAATGATACAATCACATAACACTACTTGTTTGGTGTTTAAAATTACGTCCTACAGAACAGAATTGCATTGATAAAACAGTATATAGACATAAATAATTAATAAATATTTTCTATCAAATTTCTTACAAAAAAATGTCCTTCAAAAAATTGTTGGAAGCTTCTCGAGCTGGAATCATAATAAAGGATTTCTTAGAAGTACAAGATTTACTACAGAAGAACTCAAAGCTTCCAAAAAATCCAAAGGCCAGAGAAGCTGTACTCTACCTACTGCGAAAAGCTGCACACTGGAATATAAACGAACTAACGTACCTATTTTTCAAGTATGTACCAGATACAATTATAAACAAAATAAATGATTTGGAAGATTACTTAGCTCAAATCAGCACGAGGTGCATTTATTTATTGATGAAAAGTGGTGTGAGAATTACAAGCCCTGAGTATATGGAAAATTCACCAGCAGAAATTATTTTTCACCGGAGCAACCTTAAAAACCGTGAAGAGATGCTAAAGCTCCTTCTTTACTGTGGCATAGATCTCAAATATCGCAACGGAAATGGTGAAAATCTTCTTCATTTGTTCATTCATCGTTTCGCTGATGAGGACGATCATGATGCGGTAGACATCAGTCGAATACTTTTGGACACAGGACTTCCACTCGACGAACCCTCCTGGAACGAAAAAGGGTATACACCTCTCATTTTTGCCATCAAAAGTAACAATATTAATCTGATTTCCTATCTAATAAAGAAAGGAGCAAATGTTAATAAGATGTGTCCAAAGGGAATCTTTCCGCTATTCCAAGCGGCTAAGTATAACAATGTCGAAATCATTGATTTACTTTTAAAAAGTGGAGCTGAAATTAATGCCAAAACTAAATATGGATCAACGGCACTTCACCGAGCGTGTAAATTTTTCCACACAGACACCATCAGCTTCTTATTGGAAAAAGGTGCTCGTGTTTGCATAACCGATGAACAAGGGCGCACTCCTTTTGCTAATCTTAAGCCAGAATTTTATGCAAACTACGATATCGTTGAACTTGGAGTGATCATTGATATGGTTACAGAAATAGCAAGAGAAAACTCATTTTGCAATTCATCAGTTAATAAGCTAGATTTGGATTTGATACAAGGTAATTTAAATCTGCAAAGATTTTTCAATAAGTGCCATGAAGAACTGTCTCAAATGAAAAATTCAAAATTTTACCCTCCGTATTCGTTTCATAGTGTACTGAAGATGGTCAAGAATATAAAAAAATTAGCCGCTTTAACGAAAAATGAAGAATTTGTGAGAAATTTTAAAGATAATTTTTCATTTAACATCTACAAAGATCATTTGCAACGACTCTTAGATCAAGCAATCAAAGTCAGAGATGAAATTTTAACTGTTGAATCCAGATTGATGAATATATTTGGAAAAATTTTTCCCGATTGCGTTATCAGAAAATTAACTGAAAACCTCAAAGTCGAAGATCTACCGTTGGAGTAAATTTTTTTTGTCTCAAAACGAAAATTTTTTATTTGTTGAAATAAATACTACTATCATTAACTTTTTTTTAATTTTTAATTATAATCTTTATAGCTTGTAGAAGTCTTTTTATAAAAAATATTTATTTTTTGTACTTTATATCAGTAGTTCGATTTTTTAAATTTACAAAATACACAGTTTTCGATTGTTGCATATTTTTTGTACTTATCAAGTTATGAAAATAAAAAATTAATTTCAAAAATTAAATTTTACTTTAATAATTTCTAGCTCAGCAATTTAAAATTTTTTTAACTTGGTTCAACTGAGATCTAGTTTTGTTTTTGAATTAAGATAATTTTATAAAAAAATTCTTACAAAATAATTATCCTATCGATTTATAAACTGCAGTTACCTTTATTTCTTTAGGAATCATTAAAAAGATCCATTAGAGACGATTTCATTATTTCCACTGTACAGTTCACGTTTTATTTTCTTCGTTTTGATGGAAATGATTCATTTTTTACTTGCAAAAAAAAAATTGTTCAAGAATAATGAACGCTATAATCTCTCAATCAAAGACTAGTACAAACCAATAGAATTTTGTTAATACGTTTCTATTTCACGTTACTATGTTAAATAAACAAAGGTTTTCTATTTAGCTTAAACTTCTTATAGTTGAATAGCGCAAAAAATAAACAGTTTAATGAGTACTTTTAGATTTGTACTCAACCACTACTGACTAATTTTCAAAATAGTGAAATTGATTTTCTAAAGTGTTGTACTTTATTGATTTATACTATTGTATAATTATAGCAAATAAAAAAATTGATATCACAACAATAGTTTGAATACTTGAAATCTAACGCCACTTAGATTACATCTCAATAAACTTTTCATTTCATTTTTCATCCTTCATAATTTTTTCCAAAAATGATGCAAAGCATAAAAAAATAAAATCAACGATCAAAATGAAAACACCTTTTTTCAATAATTATTAGATCTTTAATAATGATTGTAGCTAAAAAAAAGTAAACCTACATTTTTTGCTTTTGATTATTTTTTTAAATTATACCTATTAATAATCAATTACAATTTTTTTGTGTATGTACTCAGTTAATATTTATATAAAGGTATTTCAACGTTTTCATTTAATTAATATGTACCTAATAATCGACTTGATGATTACATAAAGCAGTGTGGATTTTTACGTAAGTATAAGATTTTTCCGCTAATTAATTTTTTTAGATTACTAAGAAATAATTTAGTAAATTCGAGAAATATTCATAGTAATGTTCTATGTAAATAATTGAATTGAAATTTTTTGGAGTTGAATTTTTAATAAAAAATATTTGCCTATAATGTGAAATTATTTATAACAAAATTTAACAAAAAATAAAAAATTATGAGTAATTATATTAATCGAAACGCGTGGAGTATAGTACACTGCAAACCCAAGTGTCTTAAAAAGTTCGATATAGTTATACTTGACGTGTAAATTTTGTCACGATTTTAAAACACTTCCAAGTGTTTTAAATACCTAACCTGCAGGGTTAGACGCCTAAGACACTTAAGTGTTTTAAAATCATGACAAAATAAGACACTTGGATTTGCAGTGTATACTCAGAGAAGAAACAATTTTTTATTTTATTAATTTTACTTTGTTGAAATATAAACAATGAATTCGAGGTATTAAAAAAATTTTTTCTTGTATCTACAATCGCAATGTACTATAAGGAAAAGTAGAATTTATTTTGTAAACATAACATCGATTGATTACTCAAACACGTAAATATAGAACGTCCTTTCTTCATTGGTGTTTACAGGTCGAGTATTATACAATTCTGCTCATTCGTATGAAACCTGTAGCAGTGTGCTATCTATGATTCAGTTCCAAATTCACTATTGCACTGACATGATCGTTATCAAATAGCGAAAAAATCCATCATTTTGATAAATCGAGTTGAAAAATGAGTTCTCAACGCTGGCCGCATGGAGATATTAAAACTGAATTGTGCTACGCTTTTAGAATAGGGGATGTTGAAAAAATTCGTGAAATACATTCGCTTAATCCAGAGTTGTTGAATAAAAGTAGTGATGCAAAAGATTACATGGTATTAGGAATGACATAAGGGATACGACGAGATTACGGAGCTCGTCTTCAATGGTTTTCTAAAGTCTGTCAAGTTTGATGAAAATGACAACCTTGAATATCACTTTGAGAGTGCTTTACGTGAACATAACACGCGATTTATGGATTTTTTTCTTAAAAATGGTGTAAAAATATCAGGTCCGCGATATGGCACAACACTTATGGAAATTATTTTTGAACAAGAGGATTACTTTGATACTCGCAAAGAGATGCTGTTCTTTTTTCTTGAGCACGGCTTAGACCCTACTTGCCGTACCAAAGATGGTCAAAATTTATTACATCTCTTCATCAATCGTAACTTGGACGACGATTATAATCGAGAGGAAATCGTTGAAATTCTTTTAGGCGCAGGGGTGCCGATCGACGAACTGAACAACAAAGGATTTACGGCGCTGCTCTGGGCTATGGAATTCAGTTATTCTTTAATTAGGTCTTGGTTAATTCCGATACTCATTGACAAAGGAGCTGATGTTAATAAAAAATGTACAGAAAATGAGATATTTCCACTACTTCTAGCTGCCGAGGACGATAGAAACGAAGATCTTGTGAAATTGCTTGTTTTTAATGGGGCTGATGTAAACGCCAAATCTAGCGCCGGGTTAACAGCCTTGCACGAAGCGTGCAATAAGAATTGTGAAAAAATAGTTAATTTTTTGATCAGAAAAGGTGCCAATATCAGTGTTGAGGACAAAAGTGGCAGAACGCCGTTTTCTATTATGGAGCCAATGCATTACTACGAACACGATATTCCATGCATCAATATTATCATTAAAGAGATTGCAAAACTGAAATTTTTTGGTGATTCAGCTGTTTCTAAAGTTGACATGGACTTAATACAAGCCAGTTCAGTATGTCAAGAGTATTTTGAAAATTGTACAAAAGAACTTTTTGAGATGGCAAGCATTAAATTTTACTCACACTATTCGTATTGCAGTGTTCTAAAGATGTCTAAGTGTACTAAAAAATTATCCAAGCTTACTAAAAATGAAGAATTCGTTTAGAAGTTTGAAGAAAAGCTATCGTTCTCTTTCTACGATATCAATTTACAAAGACTTTACAAGGAAGCTATTGAGCTCAGAGATGGATCAACGATTGTATACTCTACTCTGTGTTCGATATTTGGTGATTTTTTCCCGGACCTTGTCATAAGAAAATTATCGGAATATCTTATGGTTGAAGATCTGCCAATGAATGCATCACTTATTTTAAAAGAAATTCAAATTTAAAATAAAAGTTGACTTTGTAATTTGTATTGTATAAATTATGTATTATCTCATAAAATTATTGATAATTATAGTATTTTTATAAGTTTAGGGCGAATGTCAAATTATAAGTAAATCTGCGTAAACATTATTATTTTGAATTAAAAATTTTGAGTTATTAACAAAAGGTATATTTATTTATAACAGTAAAGCTTTGTATTATTTCGGAAATTGAATTGATCTTTTATTAAAGGGAGGCTGCTATGTGGTGGGTTATATATTTTTGCGTAAAAATAACATCTAAAGGAGCTGATTATTTTATTTTAGAATTCTTCACGTGTGTTCAGAGGTTAAACTTAGTTTCATTTTGACTGCAGGATCTCGATAATTGGATTGGATTGACACTGATTTGACGCATTGGTGGACTCGTGGCGCTGTTCATAGATATAGAATACGATCGATTCGTGTTATTATTATCAGTCAATATCAATCAGTCATATTTCAAACTAAAACTTTTTAAAATTATAACTTTTAATTTCGTTCAAAAATGAGTTGTTGAAAATTTTTCAAACTTCAACAAGAAAAAAATTGGTTTAATTTCGTCGCAATTTTTTAATTAATATCAAAGAAAGAGTTAGAGTTTTTTTAATTCATTCAATGATTACAAAATTTTACTTCAAAAAGTCTGGTAATCTGTTCAGCCACTAATTTACTTTTTGACATTTTATTTACAAGTTTAAAAAATAGTTTTATGAAATAGTAAAATTATTGAATCTCATTTGTATTTTTTCTCAAGCTTTTGTAAAACTATCAAACAACTTAAAAATTTTACTTTGTATTTAATAAAGTTTTGCGAGCAAGAAAGCTCGAAAACCCCCGCATGTAATCGACTTATTTCCAAGAAAAGAGCAGCACGATTCAAGATTATAATGCGCTTATAACTGTTTTCAGAGTGCTTTTACATAATGCACGAGGTAAAAAAAAAAAAATGAGAAAAAAAAACCTTATCCATGACGAAACTTTTAATCGAACAATTTCAAAAAAGGCTAAACGCCATTACGAATTCTAGGTATCGAGTCGAAAAAGTCACGGAATTCAGTGTAAAAATCGTCCGCGGAAGAATTCGCGCGGGAAAAGTCAAGGGTCATTATCGCTTAAGCCGTCCAGACGAAAAGTTTTTCAAGAGGATCTCCTCTAACTCCTGGCCCAGCAAAGCTTTGAAAATATAAAACGAGGACGAGGAAAGAGAGAAAGGGGGGAAAGGAAAAAAGGACGACGATGTTTACACGCGTTGTTTGATCAAAGATTGATGGATGGACGGTCGCGTCTTAATATAGCGGTACTTCGATTATAATTTGTCTGATGGTGCAGATTCGAAGCGAGATATATTGCGAAAAGCTGTCGCTCAAGCTTTACTTTTTTTTATTTACTTTTTTTTTTTTTTTTTTTTTTTTTGGAGAAAGAAAAGTGACGCAGCGGAAAAAGATGACTTTTTTTCGTAAGGCGGTTTGTGAGAAATTAGGTAGATTCGCGGATAATTTCATATGGAAATTGATTGGTTGGTAAAATATACTTTTTAAAAAAGAATTATATAAACCTTTTGTTAGTAATTTATTTAGGCAATAAATTTTTATCATTATTATAATTGAGAACTAATATGACTGCATAGCACATTTGATTATTTTAACTTGTTATTTGTTTTGAAAACTGATTAAATAGTTTTAATGGATTTTTGAAATTACAATGTTCGTAGCTTGCTACCTACATATTCTGAAATGCAAATACGTCTCTATTGAAAATAAAAAAGGGGTAAAATTGTATCAACGCATCCTATAATTAGGATAAACGTGTAAAATCAATATTACGTCTAGATCACTTGCAAACATATGAAGCTTCTATTAACGATTCATGTTCCCTGAAGAAGCTTCGTTGGGGAGAATTCCACAACAACCTCCTTGCTTTTACAACTATGTAACAAAAAAACTATCTAACAAAAAAAATTTTGAAGAATCAGAAGCCATTTGAAATTTAGACTCGACCAATTTTTTATCAATAAGCTCAGCTCACCGAAAAAACGTATGTGTTGTGGATTAAGCCCGGAGACAGCCACGTCAAGATAATCACATCCCTCTTTTTTATATCGTTGCTAGAGGTTCGACAGCTTTTGATTTAATAAGATCACCCTTTTTTTGCTCAAACTGTTTTTGTAAAGGATATGAAATTCAGCGATAAAAAAATCCGGTCATAAAAAAAAAAAAAAAGAAAAATTGTCACTTTGAAAGGTTTTATATTTAATCCGCTTATAAATTTAAACTTAATTACCAGCGGTAATTAGTAAAAAAAATTTAAATAGACTTTGAATTAATATAGAATTGAATTCGATTCATTCAACCATTTTTCTTTGGTTTCTCTCGCTGAGAATTAACGCTGAGACTTCAACGGCGTTTCATTTAAAAAATGAGGAAAAAATCTAGTATGAAAGAACACAAAAGAAGTTGAATGGGTACTCACTCGGCTTCTTCGACAGTCTCGGTCATGGCTAGGAAGACGCAGTTTAGTATGATTGTGGTCATGACCACGTAATCGAAAAACTGATTCGTGCTAAGGAAGATGCAGCAACGCCTTATCGGGTTCCACGGAGAGAATATGAACCAGCTCTTGGTCGCCGTAAAACGGTGGATGTAGTTCTTGCGAAACCTCTTCGACACCACGCAAAACGTCTGTAACAAACAAGACATTTTGACGTCAATTAATAAATGATAAAAATTATTATATTTTCTTTCTTTCTTTTTTTTTTTTTTTTTTTTTTTTAAATCAACTGTACCAGAAAATAAAATTGGAGTGATCATTTTTTCTATTTAGCTTTAAAAACAAATTTTGAATTTTCATAAAAAAATATATTTTACAATTTTTTCTTGATGATAAAAGGGATCTTTTGTTTTGGTCTGAAAATTTTTGTCGCTATTTACAGGCACCGCGCAAGGAACAAGCCTTTCTGACCTAAATTTACATTAATACCTTTGTAAAACTTTACAAGAAGAAAAACTTTTTTCTTAGTACAGTGTCTGGTTTCAACTCTAAAAAAAAAAAATCTTATTTTACATCTTTATGGACCTCGAGTACGAAAATTTCAAAAACAAGTTTTCCTTTTTTAAAACTAATTATTCCAGTAATATTTAAACGATGTGGGGTATCAAAGTCAGAGAGCTGTTACGAGAGTAAAAGCTCGATAACTTAAATGCACATGGCTTTAAAATATACTCTCCTTGACACGAATATCACTTTTTACAGTGCCGATTACGTTTTACAGAGTGACGTTAATTGACCCAAATCAGTAAAGCAACTCTCTCAGCAATTAATTTTGAAGGAATGTGTATGTATTTTTATACACCCACACCGTAACACAAAAAAAAATCTTTTCCGAATCAATCAGCCATGGTGCAGACTGCAAATGTACAAGCTTACCGAAAAAAAACTATTGTTTTTCGATGAATTATTCAAATAACCCGAGCTGATTAAATCGAGCCGCAATCTCGCAAGCTTTAATATAAAAAAGGCAGTGGGTTGGAAAATATAACTCGCAAAGTGACACGCATTTGAATGTTGCGAGTTTTATCATCCCGGGTAATTAAATTTCGATAAAAGTGGGGCAGAGTTTTTGAAAAAAGAAATTTCAATTGACAGCCTCCTTTTTTTCTTTTTTTTTTTGAAAAGTCAACTCGCGAAAAGAACACACATCTCGAGGGATACCAGAACAAACATATGCTGCTGCTGCTGGCTCTGCACGAAATTTTGTTTGACTTTTTTTGCCGCTGCTTTTGTTTGCCGGGGGTCTTTATGAGATGGTTTCTCGTGAATTTTGACGAACGATCTGGGGTAATTTTTTTTTTTTTTTTTCTGATCTGTGGCTGGATTTTTTTAAAACTGGAAACAAAAAAGTTATAAACTTTTTTTCAAATATTGAAAAGTATGACGTATGTGTACCATGAATTTTTATCAGAAACGAAGATCCCTCTTTATAATGATGAAGCATGTTCGAATGTCTTGATTGGTTGAGAAATTTAAATTTAAAATTTGAATTTCGTTTATGTTGAAATATTGAATACTTTGTTAATAAGAATTTTTGCAACAATTTTTTGAATAATTGAATGCTTTGTTTCGAAAAATGGACTAAATTTCTGTGTAGAGTTCTATAAAATAAAATGAAAATCTTAACTATTTTATAAACAATTTTTTTTAAGCTATAACCACAAAAATATCGAACTTAAATTAGATGCTGGTTGCATACGATATGTGATGAATTTAGTGTTAAAAATTTTTTTTAACTTCGTTTTTTTGAAAATGAATGTAAAAATTATCGTTTATTTAAATTAAAGATTAAAAATTGAGCGCGCTTGCGTGCCGATTGAGACTAGTTAATGTTAAAAATAAAGTATACCTGGTAAATTTAATTTCACGCGTGCGCGAGTTTCAATTTTATCTCTCTGAATTCGCGAGATCAGAAGAAATTAACGAAGCATCAATTGAAGAATCAAAATTATCTCCGAGTCAGCGGACTCCAAACACAATACATACCTAGCCGTAAAAGCGATTTTTTTTATCTGACCGGGTGGAAGCGCGTAAATAAAATCTTAAACCGCGTTTTTTTTCGTAGAGCCGCAAATCATCGGCGATATTACTTCAAATTAAAACGCCGACAAAAATCCCGCGGGCGAGGATTTAGCGGCCGGGTGGCGCTTGTTAGTCACTTCGCGTCGCTCATGCATAAATGCATCCCCGGTCCGCGTGGTGGTGATTGAGTGCTCGATTCTTTTTTTTTTTTTAAATGCTGTGGGGGGAGGAAAAAAAAAGTTTCAGGATAATTTTTTCCCCTGGTCTTTTTTATCCGGCGACGATCTGTGAATTGATGATTTTTGTAATTGCAGCTGCAAAAGGAGCTTTTTAGCGAAGCCGGGGGTGATTATTTTGTGTAAAATCTTGATTGGATAAAAAAGTTTATTTTTCTTGGGGCTTGAGCGGGCTTTTTTTCCTTTGTTAACGCGTTTGTTTTAACTTGGTAATTATGGATAATTCCGTTTTTCATGTGTTAAAGAAACAGTAGTATCTTAGATTGAAAAGAAATCGAAAAAAAAACTATTTTTACCGCTAAAGTATTAGGAACATTTAATGTTAATTTTTTAAGTGATATTTTTTTAAATAGAAAACACGAGGATTTTTTTGAAAAAGGTAAAAGAAAATTATTTCTTTTAAGAAAAATTTTTAATTTTTATTTTTTTTAATACCTCACCTACAAAAATTTCTTTGAAAAAAATTAATATTAAATTTTAGAAAATTTGAAACCTTTGGTATCATTTTTTATTAGCTTTTTTGGAAAAAAAAGACACGTGATATTTTTATGGCAATTTGAAGCTCAAAACGTAATTGGAATTTATCACTATACGAGTGATGATGGATATCATAATGAATGTAAAATATTTTGTAAAAATTCTGAATCTTTGATATAATTTTTTTTCAATGAAATTGCATTTGATTCGTAAAAATTGTAAGTACAGTTTCCCCAATTTAGGAAAAAAAAAAAAAAAAAAGAAAAGAAACTTTTATTAATTGAATATTTTATACAACCTCAAAATTTTTTTTCATTATTTTTAATTTTCTGCAATTAACTTTTGCAATAACTACATTTTGAAGAGACAGTTTACTTTTTTTTTTCATTTTAAAAATTTGGTTAGTTGTTCTAAGTAGTATTAAAAAATGAATTTTGTATAATTTTAATTGAAAGGACGTTTAAATCAAATATTAAATCAATTTTATTTATTTATTTGTATTGACAGGATTTTAAAACCACTTTAAGGAATTAATTAAATCGAGTGATTTTTCTAGTTAATTAGTAATTTAAAAACGATTTTCCGGTGATGAAATTCAAGGTGAATTATATGACCAACTAGGAATCAAATTCGGAAACTCAGAAAATTAGCATAGTTTGGCAATCAGAGTAGAGTTAATTTGATAAAGATCAATAATTTTTGAATTAAAAAAAATTTTCTCCTTTAAAAAGTAAAAACATTTCAATTTAATTGGAGTTATTGAACTGTTTTGGTTTCTCAATACTTAGATTTTTTTTAAATATCAAAATTATTAAAGTAACTAAAACTAAAAAAAAAGTTTCTCATTCCAGAAAAGCAATTAATCAAAAAAGAAATTTTAATCAAAGTTTCATTGTTTCAAATAAATCACTGTATAAAATAAACAAACCCAACGTTTGGAAAGCGGAAAAATAAATTTTCAAACTATGCAGTAAATCACAAACATCCAGCGCAAATATTTCCCATTTGGTAGTTTCAAAACGTGTTGGAGGGGAGGAGTTTTTTTCCCCGAGTTTTTTATTTTTATTATTATGAATCTAAAAAAGTACTTCAAAGTTATTAAAATGCAAAAAATGTACGGGTTTTATGTGCATAATATTTCCTACTACTCGAGTTTTTTTCACTCCTCCTCCTCACCCGAAAAAAAAAGAGAGTTTAAATCGCGACACCATGGGACCGAGAGAGAAAAAAAGGTGGTCGAGTCTTCCTTTTTGATGAGTTGAGTCCTCGTGTCAGATTTTTGATAAAATTAATTCCTGCGTTTTACCGAAAATTTCAAAAAAATCTCCACGGGCACTTTTCAGGTTTGGAATATCTCATTACAATGCGCATACTCGAACGCTCTCGGATTTAATCTTTTCCGGGTATCAATAAAACCGCACGCCGCCACCCGAAAAAAAAACCGAAAAATTTTATTGTTATCCCTACAGCCAGCTTTACCAAAATCCGGTATCGCTGGCTGCTTCTACAAACAGAGCTTTTAAAAAAATTCTTTTTCCCCGGCCCCTCAAGCTCCCAAGCTTTTTTGCATTGTTTGTTTGTTTTCCAAACCAATAAACAGAGGGTAAAAAACCGTATCGTAAAACTCCGAAGTGCGTTCCGCATCGATAGGAAAAAAAAGAAGTTTTTCCCACGGGTACATATTTCATATTCCAGTGAACTTTTTCGACTTTTTAATATGAATGCCTCCCATCGAGTGGATTAGAGACCTTTAAAACTTGCACAAAGCTCCAGGATTTTGGGGGAATTTTTTTTTACCCCCGAAACTTTTAGATATAAGTATGAAAAATGTTAATTATTAAGCCGAATGACGGGCCCTTTTTTTTCAAAACTCCTGTACGTTATTAGGAAACTTTTCTTAACTCAGCCGGGTTGGGTGGCTATTGGAAATTTCGCTTGCAAAAACTTCTTCGGTACAGTTTTGAAACTTTTTTACCACAACATACTGCCCCGGCAATATTCGGGGCTTTTTTTAAACAGTGAAGTAACAGTTTTTTAAAGAAAGTTTCGAATCGATCAAGTGCACCGGGAGAAGAATCGTGAATATTCAAGGAGGAGTGTGAGACAAGTGCTCATCTCCCTGGGCGTGTCTGACTTAGTTGTCTGGTAACTCCATTTCCGGCGCAAGTGGGACACGTGTCAATAAGACCTGTAGGCGATTCGTCCTTTAAAGCTTCTCACAGCTCAGACGCCCTTCAGGCCATCCGATGCTCACTGGTTTTGATAAAATTATACATTAAATTTTATAACTCGCTTACGCTAAGTTAAGCTTCTTTAATTTTGGTAGAAGCTCATACGTAATTCTTACTTTATTGTGTTAAAATATATTTCGTATTGTTTCTGTGAAAATTAGTATATTTTTCTTTCTTAAAAAAAGATAGCCTTAAAAGTAAAGCAGATGAATTGATGCCTTTAAAGCATGATTCTCGGCATGATTGGTTGGTTCTAAGGTGATCTCATTGAACGATTCACGTCATTAATCGATGTGAGAATGATTCTCGCGAAAATTTTTTAATCTTTCATTTAATCAAAGTTAATTTTGTTGTTTGTATAAAATTATTTTGATTTCAACAAATATAAAGAAAGTTATTTTTAACCCACGTCAAGCGAAGCGTGCAAATTGGTCTTGTTTTAAGAAAAAATTCGTATCTCTATTTTCATTTTAAAAAAAGATTTACCTGTCAATTTAAAAGTAAATACTCAAATGAACTTATTTTTATGAATAATGTAATTTTACAGTTAATATACCCTATTCACTATTGATAGATCTATTTTATTTTATTTTTGTGGTTTTAAAATACAATAATATCATCAATTTAAATTTTCTCTTGAATTATTTTTAGCTAACATTCGATAAAACTTCATTAAATATTTTGTCATTAGAGCGATAGAATATTCAAAAAACTTGCTGCTTCCTTCATGAAAAACTTTTTTTTTTTTAAACAATCAGTACTAGAATTGAATGAGAAGTTTGCATAAAAAATTGATCATAATTTCCATTTTTAATAAAATATTTTTATTTTATCAAATAAACACTTCAAATGTAATTTAAAAAATTTCTAAACCAATTCATACCGTTAATTTTAGCTTGTAGAATCAATAACCCTAAAAACGTTTTTATTGGAACAAAGTTTTCGTAAATTTTTCTTTACCTTAGACGGAATTACCCTGAGTGTTGCAACAAGTTAGGGAGGTGCATTTCAGTGTTTGCGCATCATTGTGTGTCCGCAAATATACCTGCTAGTGGTTATTTCATATGAATAATGCATTGATTCGTCCTGGGAGTTCTCCGAGGGCTGTAAATGTACCCGGAATAAATTTTGACTGATTATTTGAGGCCGTAGTAACTCGCGTCGAGCATTTGTTTCGTTTGCGAATCAATAATTTATACTCTCATTATCCGATTGAATGATTGCGTTATATATTTCGCGGCCAACGAAAATTGATTGATTGTAATATTGAAGTGGTTTCGATTGTATACATTCTGATTCATGAGCCGCGGAATCGGTCATGTGGACTGATGCTGATTTTAAAAATAGGCTAGCTCGTTCAATATTTAGGTAATTCGATTTTTATTTCTTAAACGAGACCGTTTAAACTTCTTAATTTGGCGAGTGTTTTTTAATTGCTTTTTTAAACTTTAATAAAAGAACCTCTTTTTTTTAATTTACGTGAGCGTGAACGTTTTTAAAAACTTCTTACGTTTTATTATGAAATTCTTGGCTAAAGTGTTTCATAATTGCGAATGGTTTAAAACTAAGCTCGTTTTTTTAAATTTCTTTGAATGATTCGCTTAACCTTTACAATTAATGTTAAATGATCATTAACAAAGATATCATTAATTGAATTAACAATTTATTGATAGCAGTTCCGTAAGTACGTTGCTTTTAAGCAATACTCTAAAACAACTTCATCTGATGAATAAATATTTTATGTATTCACTGGACATTGCTTGCGTTGCATTATTGATGAGCGTACAAGAATTTTATCCGGCTCAGCGTGGATGAGCTTGGATAAATAAAATATATAAGAAACAATAATGGAATGATCAAACTTGTTTAACACTTTTAGAATTCAAATATTTACTTTAAAACGAATGGAAAAATAATGACTGGATATCTAAAATTAAGATTCGATAAACAATTTTTTATGGAGTTTATAAAACTCTCGTTTGAAGCTCGCTCATAAAATGAAACCTCAAAGCTACACCTGCGAATGAAAGAACTCGTATATCGCTTAGCTTATTATAAACTCCCGGATCAAAAAAGTTAATTCATCGATCAAACGATTAATAAGTAACTTTCCGATTGAAAAAAAAGTGGTTCAAACTTTTTCTTTCCTATGCTATAATCTGCTTCTGCACTTTACTTTTTTTCAAGCTTTTAACTGAAAAAAATCTTTTAATACGATTATTTTATTCTTTCAGAATCTGATATCTTTTTAAATGATTTGTAGCTTTTTAATGAATTATTTTTAGTTCTTAACTACAGATTGTAATTTTTTTTTAAAGAAAGAATATTTTTCATTTAAGTTTAATACTTATTGCAGAAATAATTTTTGAAGTGCTTAGAAAACTGTAAAAGCTCAGGTATTATAGCTGCAAACGAAAAAAATTCTGCGTTAAGTTGTTGAGAGAAAAAGTGATTATTTCTTACTATTTTTTACATAGCAAGCTTTTGTGGAAAATCGTATTTTTATGATACTTTTTTATGTTGACATAACAATATCTGTTATTTTTACCTCAACTACTGAGTTAATGGAACGAAATAACTACACGAGTTTAATTAGTTATTAATAATTAAATTCTCTACTAATTAATTATTTCAGCCACTCCAGCTGAGCCTTTTTTGTTTAGGAACAAAAGAAATCCGTTATGTCATACGCTGTTTATGAGATACTGATATTTTTCATTCATGATTTTGAAGATACAGTCTTTTTGACAAGCACAAATTATAAGTTAGGTTGTTTTAAAACTCCAACTTTATGCAAGTATAGTCTTCAAGCGAAAAAAAGTTACTAAATGTAGAAGAGAAAGCACCAAATCAATTGATTAAACTCGCATCACTCGCCGTAAAAGCGCTAACGTGCCTCGTGTGATTCAACCTGCAGCAGCACCGCAAAAATTACAGAGTAAGATCAGCCTACCCACCTACCTACCGTCGAATCCTCGGTCTCCTCCTCCTCCTCCTTCCGCAGCTCGACCTCCGAGTCGTCCCCTCTGCCGGGCAGGATCTCGGGGTCGATTTCCTCGAAGTACCACACGCACAGGTCCCCGGCGAGTCTTTGATCCCAGAAGTTCATGTCGGCGCGGCACCTGCGCCTCATCCGGTCGACCCTGCGTCCCGCCCCGGGCCAATCGATACTCGCGTCCACCTCCGCCTTGTACGCGAGCTCGAGCGCGTCCACGGCATACTTTCTGCACCTACGGGGACGACGGGGCTGCTGCACCCCCACCCCCCACTTCTCCAGGGAGGAGGCGGAGGGCAACAGGTGAGCCGGCACGGCCAAGACCACGCGACGATTCTCCACGGCTGCACTACGTACCGAGAGCATCTTCGTAACTAAACTGCCGCTCGCGGGCAATCTGACGCGCTGATGATTGTCAAGTGGATGATTGCCCGATCGGGAGAAGTGCTGATTGGTTTGTTTTCTTCGTTGTGTGCGTGGGGATGGATTAATAGAGTGTACTCGAAATAAATTTTGAGGGATTCTTCTCTTTCTAATCGCCGGAACTGTATCAATTCTTCTTCACAGGTGACGTTGTAGCATTAAAACAAGTGCGAGTGATGTTTTAAAATGTTTCATTTTTTGTACTGCGTAGAGTAAAGGAAAAATGTACGTGATAAAGTTAATATCGAACCCGGGTTCCGCATGGACTCGCACGTGTGTAAAATACAAGAGCTTTCAGCCGAGACGCTGTTCTTCAGTGTTTAAAGATCTTTCTTTTCCACTTATCACGATGATAAAATGTATTTCATTTTATGCGATACTTATCAAAGTCCACTCGTGTGGGAAGCACTTCAATTCGAGTCAGATACATGCAGACCCATTATGAACCTCTCAACTGTTACCAGATAAATGTCAATAGTTTAAAAATTTGTAAATGTAATGTTTTGAATGAGATATCAGTTTAAGTTAGTCTTCAAGTTAGTCGACAATTTATTTGTCTCATAACTGACTCATCATTCTGAAGTCTAATTTAAATAAAAATTATATTTTTATTATTAGATCACAGAGAGCACATAATTTTAATTAAATTAATTCCTTTGATTCAAATTTAAAAAGAATATGATAAAAATCTGGTTTTTCTAATTCGAGTAGGTACCTAGATTAAAATAACCTCATAGGTATATGGATTTTATTGTAAAAAAAGTTAAAATGAACATTTTTTATGATAGTAACGTCGTAAATATTAATAAAAAATCATGTGACTAAATGATCAATTTACCCTTAATAAAACAAATTTTACAATTATGCTATGAAAATAAGAGATAAAAAATACAGTTGGTAATTGTCGGCACCCTGTAATCCAGTCAATAATAAATTTAAAGAAAAAAATTTATAGAAGTCTCCATAATTACTGTGCCTTATTGCAGGGCTTACTGGGCTCCGGAGAACCCGCTTACCTCTCCGAGAACTTCGAGTTTCGTCCTGCGAATGCACCGGGAACCAAGCGTGCATCTGCCCTTGACTTACGCCCACCTAGAGCCAACCGATCCTACTATCGAGGATCCTTTGTCTTCTCAGGATCATCCCTATGGAATAAACTGCCAGAGGATCTACGACAGCGCTACAAATCGCCAGCTTTTAAAGCTCGACTTTATGAATTCCTACTGGCGGCTCAGCCAGTAAACAGTACGATGCCTCTATTTCTGTGATTACTCTGTGATATTTATTCTCTGTTCTGTACTTGCATACTTGCATACATACCTCAGATTACATTTATACTTACTGTTGAGCTGCGAGCGCTTTTATTGTTATTTTTATCTTTTATTTTTATTTTTATTTTTATTTTTTTTTTATATCTTTTATATTTTTATTTTTATATCTTTTATTTTACTTAATTTTTTTTTTTTTTATTTTCCATTTTTGTGATACAACCTACAGTTGCTGTCTTATGTTACTTATACCGCTTTTATCAAGATTTCAATTTTTTCAATATCTATGATTTGTACATTAATGTTTGAAGTGCGTCAAGATTTATACTAATGTATGTTGGTCGCTGTGGCTAACAGGACCACTGAGTCCTATGTCAATAAAAATTCTATTCTAAAATAATTATTACTAGAAGTAGATAAAATAGTCTAAATGATTTTTTACCCCAAAAGATTGCTCTCTTAGGAGAATGCATAAACAAAAGCAAGTATTCTTATATTTTTTTCAGATAAAAAAAATTATTTTTCATGTAAAAAAAATTCCTAATCTTAGTCAAATATTACAAATAAATGTGCTTTCGCTATTTAAACAAACAACATTCATATACGGGCTTTCTAATTAGATCCACTTTTAATTTGGTCCCAAAAACTTTACTGGCTGTTTATCTGCACAAGTTTTGCCCTGTATGATGGTCTCGAAACAACGTGGCTCGAGTTAGTACGCGCATTATGGGCACTTCAATAATGACAGAGCCGAGGGATAATACAGGCGACTCTGCTAGTCGCCGGAGATTAACCGCATTGTGTGGAACACCTTCAAAATACCCGGCATTGTACACCCAAACTAAATCTCTTGATTTTTCAATTCAAACTATTTAATGATTAATGCATCCCCCTTTTTTTATTATTTACAACCACTGGATTTTACGTATGATTTATAAGACGCATCAATCAAGAGCACGCCGACGATCGTTTCCAATGATGTATGAACCTTTGGGGAGTCCATTTGTTTTTTGCTCAAACTGTTTTTACCCGGAACAAAGTTTTTTTTTTCAACATCCTGTATTAGAGAGGTAGGGCCGGGGTAGTCTGGAATTGACTTTTATAAAGTGCTCCTTACACGACCAAACGCCCGCGAAACGTACGGCGTGTCACATAAATCTATATAAATTCACGTGCTATCTTCGAACTGGTATAACGTACTTATGAAATTCAAAATTTTTTAAATTCTCCCGCGCTTATAATCGCAAAGTTTCTAAATCCATACAAATCTTTATTAAAAGCCAGCCAATTACTTATTCATAATACCACTTTTACTTTGCTAACAAAGGAGGCGCGCCCGAGTGCGCGAGTAAATCGCATTACTTTGGAAAACCCGCGGCAATAAAACAAAGGCCCTAATCCCGAACTTCATTACTAAATCAAAATTTAAACGAACTACCGCCATATTTATCAAAATAAACGGAAGTTTTGGTCTCGGATTACAGCGTAACCAAACTTTTCCGTTTCTGATCATTAAAGATAATTCGATACAACTTTTTTTTCTTTTTTTTTTTTTTCAAAAAAATCTATTTTACCGCGTGGTGATGCTCGGAGTTTCACGTTAATTCTCATTGAAGGATAAAAATGACCGGGTTGGCACGTTTCGAAGTTTAGACAGTCTTTTTCGAGTAACGAATCACTATCATTTTTAGCAACGACGTGAGCGGGCGGGTTTCAACCCTCCAAGGTCCAAGGCACGGATCTTGAATTCTAAGAGGATTTAACGTGAAATCTTCTTCCGAACCGTACTCTTGCCACTATCTCGCGAAGATCTTCTCGAAATGAATAATTTTACGGAATTCCTCGGTCGTTTAATTAAAATTGAGAGAGCAACTGAGAAATTTTTTTATTCGCTTTTGGGTATTTTCAAGCGCTTGTAACGCGGTTTAGCAAAGTTTGTCAATGTCATGATTTCAATCCCCCTCTCTCCTCCCACTCAACTTTCTTAATCGAACTAGGGTATTACAGAGATATTGGTTTAAAACTTCGGTAGGAAAAGTTTTAATGCAATCACATTACGTAAATATTGATTCAACCGTACGTTCATAATTAATAATTTCACATGATTAAAAAAAATTAATTTATAATGGAGCTGCAAAATAAATTCAAATGATTGGACAATTTAAAAATCGAGCATCAAAACCTAATTTTTAAATTATTCGAATTCCGAATAAGCTTAAACTCTAATTTAAAATTATTCAAAATTTGAATAATTCCAAAAAAGATTGTGGTAGACAAAAAAGATAGATAAAAAATTTTTCTGTTTTTTATTTTTGGAAAAAATTTTGACAGTTACAGTCAAAGCTCGGTAATCCGAACTACGAAGAGAGTCGGAAAACCTATGTTTCTATAATTTTCACTAGATTGAAAGTGAGGCTTGCATTTCAGCCACAATCTAATCTACCCGAAGTATGAGTTTTTTTTTCAATCATATTGAGGGGTCTATTATAATTTTTACAACCAAAAAATCGCTTTTAAAGCATATTTCTTAAGTAAAAATGTGAAAAATGTTTTATATGAGATAAACTCATATTCGAATTTTGAATGGTTCAAATTGTTTCTAATAGTAGGAAATTCGAATTTTAGATAATTTTAATAATTTAATGCTTGGTTTTGAATTACAAAATATTTGATTAACTCGAAAAGTTAAAAAATAAAATAGTTTGATCCCTAATTTTCACGAAAACAATTTATAGGTCTTGTAGTAATACAATCACCAGATATTTATAGTATTAAAAGTCATTAATTTAAAAAGCCGTCGCTGGAAAACGCTTTGTGATTGAATATTATGATTCAAATCATCATTTTTTAACTAAATTCAAAAAATATTTACTTCGTGACTTTTTTTTCTTAAAAAAAATATCTTTTTAACTTACACACACAAAAACTTGTGAATCAAAATAGTGTAGGTCCAATAAATAAAAAAAAAAAATATTCAAAAAATCGTTGTTTTATAAAAAAATTTTATCGGACCTATACATTTATTTTCCAGTGCTTGTGGGATATTTTTCAATAACACACCGTTTGTGATCATAAATTCAAAAAAAAACAAAATTGTGTTTGTCCATAATCCACATCCAAAAAAAAAGAATGAAATTTATGATTTAAAAAAAAAAAAAAAAAAACCTGAGAAAACTATTTCTCCCGATAAAAGAAAGAGAAGTCCAGTCCAGGGCGATAAAAAGCAGTCTATCGTAGATAAGTTTAATTTACAGAGCTTCGCGGCGCCCTCGATAAATCAACTTCTACCGAAAATCAGCCGTGATCAAAAATCCATTATAACCGTCAACTTTAAAAAAAAAAACAAAAAACAAAACAAAAGACGGGAAGGATATCTCGAGTGAGTTCATAGGTAGACTCGGTATTTTTTTCTTCGTTCGTGGCTGCCTGGATCCATTAAAACTTTGGGGGGGATGCTTGCGTGAGGGAGTTAAAAAAAGAGGAAGATTCAGACATTTGTTTTCCCCTCCGACGCGAGGAACGGAGATGAAAATAAAGATAAATGAAGTCGTTGGGAAGTTCTTTCGGAGTTGGCGGGTGCTGATGCAGAAATTGTCGGGGTGGAAATTTTTCGAGATTGAATTTTTTTCTGTTCTTTTTCGGCCTCGTTTGAAGTCCAGTTTAAATGAAAGGGTAAATTGAGCGTGAGATGAAGAATGAGACGTTATTTGTTTTAACTTTGTTTACATCATTTATTTGTTAGTTTTTTTTTTTTTAATTAATTACTATCGTAGAGTGCTTTTATTTGAGAAGTTGTTAATGACATTTAATTATGTCGTACGAAATATTTTTTTATTCTTTGAACTATTTATAATTCAAACAATTTTTACTGAACTTACTTTAAAAATATCATCTCCAAAGAAAGTCAAGCCAGTCATATTTTCCTACAGGAAACTATCAAATATTCTTATTAGTTGGTACATCTTTACGAAAATTGTTCTTTAGATTTTAAGAAAACGTGGAGTTTTTTGTTTACAAAACTTTAAATTCTTTCGATAAGACCCAACAGTAATTTTGACATGTCGATCTCTTTAATAGCTTAAAAATAACTTTTTGATCCATTATTAACTTGAAGCTTTTAAAGCTACCCAAGACTATTGTTAAGCTTCGAGTATTTTTTAAAGCTACTGTGTCAAACGGAGAGAGCTTACTTGCTCTAATTGAACTTGAAGATTAAATTAAATTTATAATACCCAATGATATCTTAAGAACCTTTTTAAATCATAATGTGATCCAATCTAGAAAGACTTCGACATATTGTAAAAATGTGCTCATGTGATAAATCAGCTAAACTAAAGGTAAAAAAAGTAATCGAAAAAAGAAGCATTTTCCGAGCGATAAAGTGAAAAAAAAATCTTCAGATAAAAAAAAAGCAGACAGCAAAAAAAAAAGAAAGAGCCCATCTTGCCGAGATTATAATTACATACTCGGGTGAATATCGATAAAGCCTGCGCTCGGACCGATCAATTAGCCCGGTCTAATGCGACACTTTATATTCAAATAATTAGCCAACGAGCCAACCCAATGAAAATTCCCCTCACGTATCCGGATAATTCCCCCCCCTTCCCCGTTTTTTTCCTTCCCCTGCAGCGAGTTTAAAAAATTCAAACCCTGCCGCATTATTAACAATCAATCGGTGTAATCCACCGCTCATCAAAATTGACCCGAGCCGCGGGATCGAAGCGGCCCGCGTCATACCGGAATGTTAATTATTCGTGTGGCCCACTTCTTTTTTGGCTATGTTTCGCGGCTGCCTTTTTTTTCGCGAGGGATTAGCCTCGAATTCCGGGGCACGAGTTCTGGTTTCCTATATGAAATTCATCGAGCGATTTTTGATTTTTCGGGGGCGGTTCTTCTTCCCTTTTTTTTTTTTTTTTTTTTAATGCACGATGATGGAGTTGTTACGGCCCCAGGTGCATTGAAATGGAATCGAATTTTTAAATATCTTTTTTAAGAGCGATGTGAAATATGAATGAAATTTGGTGTATGATACGTTGATATTAGTAGAACAAAAAAATTATAATCTTAAAATTATTGTAAATTCTTTGATTCTTATTTTGATTTTTCTTAGTTTTTGATAGACGCTGACAGATTATTTTTTAGGATCATACTTAGAATAATGTTTATAAATTTGGGTTTGAAGAATTATTTTTCAAAAATATTGTTTATCATGCATTAAATTCTATTCTTTGTTTCTCAGTTAATTCAGATTCAATCGAAAAGATTCAAAGAAATAAATTTAAAAAATCGGTGTGGATAGTCAATGAAAGAATTTATAATTTAAGAATTATTATAAGTAAAAATTTCACCGTTATAAGCATTTTTTTAGTTAATAACAGAATTTATATTAATAAAAGGTTTTAACCTAATGTTTGAATTATAACTGCAGAGTAAAAAAGTTCGACGAAGGTAAATATTATTCTTGAAGAGTTTAATGTTGGGCACGTCTCCAATCGGAGGATAATCCGTGCAAATGGAATAAAATAAAGAGTTTAATGTAAAAATATTTATAGTTGTTTCTTAGTTATATTGTGTTTTAAAATAAGAATTACTAGATCTCAAAATTAAATAGTGTATACAAAAACTGTTTTACCGAGCTTTTTACAGTGTAATACACATTACGGTCAAAAATAGTCAGCGGTTACTTTAGGGTGGACAACGTCGTTTAACGATTTGATGGACGGCGTTTAATTGATTAGATGCGAGAAAATGGTTGGCGTTGTTTTTCGGCTTGATTGATTGTTCCGGGGTGAGGAGGAGCACGCGATATTTTAATTGGGACGGGAGAAAACGAGGCTTGATCGATGCAGCGAATTTGTTTTTCGCGGCCTTATTTAGCACGGGAGAAATTAAAATTTTCTCAGTTTGACTGAAATTCATTTGATACGTACCGTAATTAAAATCTGAGTTATTTATGTTGGCCGAAAATGAGATGCCTGTTTAGTTTAAGTTTATTCAATTTAAATATTTATTCCGCTTAGTGGGCACTTATTTTTGGGGATTTCCATATTTTGTGATAAAATTGATGAAATAAGTTATACGTTTTGAAAATTTCAATTTTGAATACGAATTAGGATAACATGAAACATTAATTTTAAATCGAATACCTTAAACGCAATTGATTTGATTAATTTCAATACGAATAAAATATGTATATGGAGAATATTTAATTCAAAGCTTGAAATGATACTGAATAATTTAAAATTACATGATGAGGATGAGCTAAAGATAAATAAGTCGAGTTCGTATATTTTATTCGTCAGTATATTTCACGATAAAATTCAATAAATCATAAATTTTGAAAATTTTTACGAACATCCCACCGCTAGTCGTGGTTAAAAAAAATTGCTAAATCTCGCCAGAATAAACAACTCAACAAAGTAAACATCCAAGCTTCCCGAAGTTTTCTCGGTGTATATACACGACGTCGAAAATTTCCGGGGCGATATCCCTCTATACTCGGCTCGCGCGGCCACCGGACCGACTATTAGAGTAACTCCGGGGCAAACTTGCCAGCCGACCGCCTTCAAAGTTCGCTCTAATAGCTTCGATCGAGCAACGCCCTTATATACGGAATAGTTGGACACGCTTGCAAATACGTCTAAATTCCGATTGGATCGCGCGGAGCTTTTGCCGTTTGTTGCCCGTATCGAGGAGATGCCGCAGCTGCTGTACTGGCGGAATTGAAATCGAGGATCTTGATTTAAAAGATGTTTCAAAAAAATTATTAAATTTTTTTTTATCGCGGTTTTTTGAAAAAATAAAGTATGATTTATATGGTTTGTACTATTAATGTGCAAAGTGATTTGGTTGCAATCTAGAAGTTTGAAATTAAAAATCAACTTCGAACACTGCATACTTGTTTTTATATTCTTAAAATTTTTTTTTTTTTTTATTTAAAAAAAAGGTAACCCTGGAGGGCAAAAAAAAAGCAAATTTTTCATGATTTTTCTCGAGCAAACGGCAAAAGTTATTTGATTTATTAATAGTGTACATAATAAAGTAACATTTGAACTACTTACTGTAATTTTTTTGAATAAAAATATTAAAAAACAAGCCGATGCCAGTGCTTTTTCGGAGACGCCTTCGCTCGACAATTTTTTCCCGTGGTAAACGCCATTTTGTCCATAAACATCTGAAACAATAATTTCAGAAAGATTCTGTTAGAAGATAAGTTTTTTCTGGTAATAACACGAGGATTTTTTTTTTTTTTTCACTTTTTGACGATTTGGCAAGTGACATTTTTAGTCGAAAAAACGACCTTTGACTTCAAACAGCCGCCAAATCGTCAAAAAGTGAAAAAAAAAATCCTCGTGTTATTACCAGAAAAAACTTATCTTCTAACAGAATCTTCCTGAAATTTTTGTTTCAGATGTTTATGGACAAAATGGCGTTTACCACGGGAAAAAATCTTCGAGCGAAGGCGTCTCCGAAAAAGCACTGGCATCGGCTTGTTTTTAATATTTTTATTCAAAAAAATTACAGAAAGTAGTTCAAATGTTACTTTATTATGTACACTATTAATAAATTAAATAACCAAGGAGTTACGCACTTGATCCTGTTTAGACAGGACTGCCCACAGGACTATCAAATAAAAATACTATATCAAACTCTCGTAGTCCTATCCCGTTCAAATTAGGCTGGCCAGGACTATTCAGGACTACTCAGGACTTTTACACAGGATTAAGTGCATAGCCCCTTATAAATAACTTTTGCCGTTTGCTCGAGAAAAATCATGAAAAATTTGCTTTTTTTTTGCCCTCCAGGGTTTACCCCCCCCCCCCCCCCCCCCCAAATTTATTTTGAAGGTATTTTAAAATAAGTATTTAAAAAGATTTTCTATAATCTTTATAAATTTTATTTATTCTCAGAGTTCGCTAATCTTACTGAGCTACTCAATTATAATTACTTTTGAACAAAAATACGTCAAACTTGAATCTTCATTTCTTTGAAATCAAAACCATCTTTGTTTGAAAAAGAAAAAGCATAATTGGCCGAGTTTATCGATTGCTACCGCGTGGGACGGCTCTGTTGTTTCGCTCTGCATTGTTTTTGGGAAATATTAGTCTGGATGGATTTTCTCTTCTTTTTTGGTTTGAAATTTTCTGCGGTTGGCATTTACGATAGTTTTATGGTTGGCAGGGTTTTTCATACTAATAATAGTTCGGCTTTAATATTTTTGTACCGGTGAAAATTTTTTTTTTTACTTATTAATGTTGTTTATGCGTTTAAAAAAATATTTTAATACAAAAGTAATTTTTGGTACTGGCAAAACTTTATATTTGGAGCAAAATCATTCGAAAATTTTTTGATTTGGAAAATCTATATTCAGATTATTTATCGCATTGTTACCAGTCAGTTTTTAATTGATTTTCTATGTATATATTTTAAATGCCTAAAGGACCAGTTGATGGCATAAGATGTGATTCTAAGGGTGGATTGGAACATTGGATCTTTAAGTTTAAGAAGAGCTGTCATTGACTAAACGAATTTGAACAGGGCCATTTTCGCGCTGAATTTTGTGCCATTGTAATCGATCACTATTGTAATCGAACCCTTAAAGTTTAAACTACAATCCAACCTAAAAGTCACCTCTATCTACCTTGTGTTTTATTTAGCAGTGCATATGTTTTGATCATGAAAACTGTTTTTGATTAACTCTCGAAGTATCGATTCAGTCTTAGTCTTAGTTTAATATTTATGCGTGTGTATTGTTTTTATTGTTACATTATTTATATTCTTTTATACGTTTGAGACAAGTTATGTAGACGTTAAAGAAAAACATTTTTTTACTGGTTGGCCTCCGTTAAAGAATGGAAAAACCAACTTAAGATAGCTAAAATATTAATTCGACATGGTGCTAACGTAAATGGCATCGATAAGGAACTGAAATCTCCAGTAAAATCTGCCGTTGAACTAAATAACGTACAATGTGCTAAATTTTTACTTAATAATGGCGCAAGTTTTAAAAACAGTGAATCTATGGTGAGTTCTCTGACTGATAGATCTCGTGTTTGCAGCAAAGAGATGTTGCTCTTGTTGTTAAAACACGGTTTGGATATTACAATTCGATTCCCTCTGGGTCAAAACCTTCTACACTGGTTAATTCGGTTCGCAAATAAATCGTGTGATGAAATCGTGAAAGTTGCTAAAGTTCTTTTAGACGCTGGAATTCCAGTTAACGATGCTGACGATTTTGGTTCTACGCCTCTTGGCTGTGCAATTATGAAACAACATTTAAGTTTGAGTTCTTTTCTGATTGAGCGAGGAGCTGACGTTAACCAAAGGGAATATGACGGAATACCTTTACTATTCTTGGCTGCTCAACTTGAAAATGAAGAGCTTTTTAAACTGGTTGCATTAAACGGCGCTGATGTTAATGCGACTGACAATGAGGGAAGGACAGCGTTGCATGAAGTCTGTTTGAAAAACAAAGAAGAATTGATATACTTTTTAGTTTATGAGTTATTATGTAATGGTAAAATTCAAAAAGGTGCCACATTCAGTGTAGAAGATGTCGACGGCGAAACTCCATTTTCCTTGTGGATTCAAAACAAAGAGCTTGAATATGCCATTGAAATGGTTCCTGAAAATGAAAAATATGAAGAAAAACCTTCTATAGACAATCTGATAGAAATAATAGCCAAGGAAAAATTTATTGGTTATACTGTATCTGAACGTGACATGAAGTTAATACAAACAACTCCGCGCTTTAAAACCTGGTACCAGTTTTGTCTAAAAGAACTTGCTGAGATGGAAAGAACTGTGTTTTATACTCCTTATTCATATGGCTGCATAGTAAAAATGTCTAAAAATATGAAAAAATTTGTTGAACTGCTTAAAAATGAAGAATTTTTAATGAATTTCAAAAAAAATTATTCATCATTCCATACTTATAAATGGGAATTGAAAAAAATGTTGAAAGCAGCCATACCCCTCAAGGACGAAAGTTTAATGATAAATGCTAGATTGAATTACATATTTGGTAATTTTCTTCCTGATCTGATCAAAAGGAAACTAGCAAAAAATCTTAGTTTTGAAGATTTGCCATTAGAATAAGTAATTCCTTAGTTTAGACTCATTGAGCTATTTACATTTTTGTCAATTGTTTAAATGATAAATTTTTCACTCAAATAACCATCCATTTGTTTCTTCAAAATATTTCCATTGCAGATTTGCCTTTGAATAATGCTGTTTGAAAACCTGTGGAACTTTTGCAATAAGTTCATAATTATTATATTCCATTACGCTTACATGTTATGTATCATGAGTTTCTTAGAGTTCAATCAAATCATGATTTCTTTACTTTTTTTTTTTGTATTTGGTGTGTAGATTAAAAACATCTGTTTTTTGCTTTTTTTTACTTTTCTTAAAAATTTTAAATGTATTTAATTTAGTTGTGGTAGAGTGGATATATTACTAATCGTCCATCACAATACTGTGTGACCATAATGTAATCAATGTTCAGTCTGTACAGAATTATTATTTTTACAAATTCATAGTTTATATAATATCAATTATTTAAAGAATAAATATTTAATAAACTATTATGTAATTCTGTTTTTTTACAACCCATGAATTTTTTTTTTTTTTTTTTTTTTTCTTAAAGCTTATTTGAATAAAATTATATGTACCTTTATTATATCACAAAATTTGAAAGTGAGTAACTCTCATTTTCAAATTTTAATACGGACTCGTTTTTAAATTTGAAATAAAACAACAATCGTAAGCCACAAACTTAACATGGAAAAATTTGTTTTAATTGTTATCCAAAAGAAGCCGATATGTTTAAAATTATAGGATTAAACCTGTTACACCGAGGGTTTTGTGGGGCAACAAGTTTTTCGAGCTGGCCGCCTGCTGCCAAACTATACGATCACGTCCCCCGATTGCTGGTTTCCGGTTACCGCTCTTCATTTTGTTTTGTTTTCGGATGGCCATATAACGTGCTTTATGATCCTTTTATCTCGCACCGCGGCTGAAATTCGAATTTTATTTTTTTCGAGTACGAAAAGTTTTGTTTTCATGTTAAATTTTTGAAAGCGCCCGTGTGATTCGAAACGTTGTTGGGTGGTTGCTAAAAAAAAAAAAAACTTGTAACCATTGTTACTCAAAAAGTCATGGTTTGTTTACCGTCATTGTTACCTTTTTTTAACGAGTAAAAAAATCTTTTACGTAATTTAAATATGAAAACTTTATTACGATACGATTTAGCTTTCAGCCTAAAAACTTCCTCCGTTGTTCAGTGTTGCATAAATTTACGAACTTTAAAGTTGAGAATGTGAAAATTTATAAAATAACCAGACGCAAAATGTAAGTAATAAAGAACATCGTGATTTTACTTTGCTTGATAGCTATATAATATAATATATAATAAAGCTTTTTTTTTTTATTTACATTAGAACTTTCGAAGAATAAAATTTGGAAAGTAGGAAGCTTTAGTAATTTAAGGAACAACGTTAAATCTTCAAATTTTAGAAACCTCATAAAAAAATTTCTCGTATCTATTTTAAAAAATCCTAGTTTAAAGCTCGGATATATAAAATTGGTTGAAACCAAAGATAAATCATACTTAAGTTTCAGCCGAGAATGCATTATATGTGGAATACCTTAGCCTAAATATTGGTCTCGTCACCCCAATTTTTGCTCTCGGCGCGCGCACGAGTAGCTTTCGATTAACGGTCACATGTGTTTGCGCGGGGGTCGAAAGAACTCGGGAAAAGGCCAAAGCCTGACTGGGGGCTAAGGAGGTCAATCGTCGATACGATCTGCAAAGCGTAATTGCTCGAAACACACGCGAGCCGCACCGAGAATAGTAAGACACAGTTGTTGCTGTTTTTCTGTCTCTCTCTCTCTCTCTTTCTTTCATTGCCTGGCATTGTTTTATAATTTAATTTGTTCCTTTTATTGTTTGAGTACACTTAAAATTACCAAGTTACTTCTTTTTTTTTTTTTTTTATTGTGTTGAAATTTTTAAAAAACATGATACTTTTATCGTACTGAAATTATAAATATCTGTGTTCTAATTCTATTTGATAAATGACTTTTACTGTTTGACATAATTTATTAGTTCATGAAATTTTGTAATGAATAGATGATAGTACGAACTGATGAAACCGTATCAAAATTTTATTTTCAATTTTCTCTAAAAAAAAAAAAGCTAATAAAAATTATTAAGAGTGATGAAGAAAAGAAAAGTATTATTACAGTACGAGTATGTTTCGCAATTCAATTTACTCTCTGTATATGGCCTTTTTTCGGGGTTGCATCAACCCACCCTCGCACTTTCATCTCTGCAGGGGTGCATTACAAACGTTGCATTGTACGTGCGCGCGTTCATGAAAAATTTATAACCTCGCGCTAGAGCGTAAGCTTGGAAACTGCCCAAAAAGCTAGGGAAGTTAATTTTTCAAATTCGTCTGGGTCAATAAGAATATGGACAGTTGAGTTGTTGATGGCACGCACTCGCTCTGCATGTTAATTTTGTCTAAATTTTGAGTTTTTCGCACATAGGAACAGGAACATTTTTTAAACAGATTTTTTAAAACTTATTGTTAGCAACTGTTTTTTTTTAGTAGGTATACAAAGATTATCTGCATAATTTATACATTTGACTAATTAAGAATTTTGCTAATTAATAAACTTATTATAAAAATATCAAGCTATATTTTCAACAGTAATGACCATTTTGTTAATCTAGAGTTTAAGGAAAAGAATTGCAGATATCGTTTCAGTAACAACACTTATAAGTATAAAATTCAAGAAAATTTTATTCTGAATTATTAAACTAAATGATTCATGAAATCTTCTTTAAAAAAGCTTGTTTTTGTTTTTTAAGGAATATTATTAATAATTCGGTCTCTACCGTGAAAAAATTATGACTTCATATCAGAAAAAACCTTAAAAATCTAAGCTAGAACTCTCAAAGTCAAAAAACTCTCTTAATTGGTGGACGTGACGTATAAAAAGTCGATTCGTCTCATTACAGTCGTCGTAAAGTCGTGTTAAAAAAAAACCACCTCTTCTTAATTATGCGAACGCACGCACGTATGTGACTTTTCTCTACCTTTTTTTTTTTTTTTTTATATTATTTGTTCCTCGAGCTGCGAATTTTTGCGTCCACGCTAGTGCTGGCTACGTGCCAGTCCTGATAACGTCGTGATTTACACACGCGCTCTTCACAGTTTCTCGAGTGCGCGTGTACTTTATTTGAATGATTGAGTCTGCCGGAGCTCAGGTTTTTTAGGCTATACAGTTTTTGGGGGTTGAAAGTTGAAACTTCCGGGGCTCAGAGTTGATCTCTGATATTTATCGTTACGTTTATTGAATCAAAGATGCAGAGATTGAAACTTTTTAGTTTAAAAAATCATTTAATTAAAATTGAAATCATTGAAAAAATGTTTATTGCATTATTTATAATAAAAATTAAAAATTATAACTTAGATTTTCAGTTAACATACAATGATTATTTTGTAACGATTTTAACGTTCATTACTTATACCATTTTATATTATTCTACATTATTTGACTGTACTTTCACAACTAATATATATAACTTTTGATTTAAATAATTAATATTGTGCTTCAAAAGAGAGATACTTTTTTAAAAATCATTCATAGTAAGCTATTTTTTACCTAGGAAATCAGAGAAATTCATGCAGTCTTATTTTACCTTTGCAAGTATTTGTACATTTTATTTCAACCCTGAGGCTCACGGTATATAATACCATGTAACTTGTCAATTCTTAACGTAAATTTATAAATAGTTTATTTGAAATTGTATTGCTAATAGTTCTTTGTGCGAGGTCATAAAACTATAGTTACAAAAATATTGACATTAAATTACTTATTAATCAGAGGCTCTTAAGGACTGTTTTTACTCATATTTCACACAAAAAATTTATTTAAAATAGAAACTACAAAATCAAACTATTTTTCTAATTTCATTCCATTAAATAAGAACAAAACCCAGCGTTAGCATTCAATTACCACAGTACGTCATCGATAAAAAAAAAAATTCGCTCTATTTTATTGACGCATCGCATCAAGAAGACCGTCTCGATTCGTATTAAAGACGTTTGGGAAATAGCACCCACACTAGAGCGCGTACGAAAATCGTGGGGAATTTTCTCGCGCCCGCGGGCTCCGTAAATCATCCGGGCATTAATAATTTTTACGCTCTCGGCTCGATGCAGCAAAACGAGCATAACCGAACGCGACGCGCTCGCTCCGCCCGGCTGTAGTAGGTGTATACACCCGCGCCGCGATCGATGAAATGACCTTTCGCGTCGGTGTGCAGGTGCACCTGCGTGTGCCTGCACTTCGCGGTCCAGAGCACGCGATCCTCTTTTACGCTGCGACTCGAGCCCGCGCGCTGTTTACCGGTTGATGGTCCTAGTTCCGGAAAATAAGGCCGAGGTGTCATGGCTTGGGAAAAAGATTTTCTAAACTATTTTTATTATCGTTTGGAACTGCATTTGGAATTTTATCGATAGTTCGATGTGAACATTCTAAAGTCTTTCCAAGGATTAAGAGTTTTTTTTATATCGACGGTTGAATTTTGACTGTTTGGTTATTTAGTATTGCAAACTATTTCTGCAGGATATCTGAAACATATATAGTGGTTTTTAAAATAAAAGAATAGCGAAGATTTAAGTAATCTATAAAAAGAGTTTATTTTCATTTTTAATATTCCGTACAAAATGCATTTTAATCTTCATAAAGTAAAGGTTGATTCATTTGATACCGTTTGGTCAATCTTAGCAACTTTTTTTTTTTTTAAAGTGAAAATATTTTTTTTGTACCTCTGATGAGATTACTGATTTTCCAGGTGATTTAAACAATAAAATAGATCGAATTGTGAGTACAGCAATTTATATCTCTATTGTTCGCTAACAATAACAAAAAGTAGCATCTTTACTAAAATGAACAGTTTCAAATCATTCCTAAAATTTCACCGAGCCATCTATTTAATATTTGCAATTAAATTTTCATGATGTAAACCACGAATACCATAAAATTTGAATTGTCCCAGTGCTTTGTACCAGTCCGTGATTGTATCCAAGGCTTACGTGGATATCGCATCAGTTGATTGCTGTGCGCTCGAAGATGACCGACGCGTGCCCGGATTGCGGGATCAGTACGGTTGTAATTACCCGAAATCCGATGCCTTGGCAGTACGGAAAAAACGGCGCGTTTAAGTGAGAAAATTCAACCGGGAGTTTAGCTGGGAAATTGATAGCTCGGAAGTTTCCACCCCTGGCAGGATTAATAACACGAATTAAATTTGAATATCGCCTTGTCGTAATTCATATTTCAACCCTGGTTAAACCTTTCCGAGATAGATTTATCCGACGTTCAAATACTGATTTTTAAAGGAGTCGCTTAAAGTGATTGACTTTTATGAATTTTTCTCGGGTTTAGTTAAAAAAAAAAAATTGATTTTTGTTCGTGGGTATAATGACGGAGAGTTTGTGCTTCCAGCTTGTAATTCGATTTGGATTTGAGGGGGCTCACGCTTGGGCAAACATAGTCGTGGTTTGTACTCGGAAGCGACGATTAGGCCTCGGGCGTTTGAAGTTAATTTGTCGCTTGTCCCCAAGGATTGAGTTATAGTTTCGCTTGGTACATTTTGAAGAGAATGGAATCCTTTTCGCTTGCTCTTTATTTTTCTCTTCAAATGGAGCGCTTAAGTTTTTAGCTGTAAATGTTTTAATTTACTTCAGTCATAAGTCATAGTCTTCTGCAGTTAATTCATAATTAATTATTATAATCTGATACGTACACACATGCACATAACTTGTTTATTAAATCATTCATCCACAATTATCTTTGCTCTTCACAAATAGATCCTTCTCATAAATTTATCATTAATCATTAAAAAAGTTTTTTTTTTCAATCTCTATCGTGCATAGTATTTCTATAACTTTTTTAATCAATAAAAAATAAAATCGTAAATAAGTTTATAATAACTTATATTTACGATTGAAAAGTCACTAATTTTTCAATCAACTAGCTCTTCTGAGCGCGCTTCAAGCGCGCATAGGAAAAAACAATAAGAGTAACCTCAAAATGCACTTTTCGAATATTTTAAAAACTTGTTCACCAATCAGCTCACGAATAAAAATCTTACGCAAGATGGCGATAGCTCTCTTTTATAAAGGGATTATAAAAAAAAAATTATACGCAATAATTATTTTTTTGAAAATTTAAATAAAACAATAGAATCTTCAGTTTCAATTACAATGTTTCATTGAAATTCGTTCAAAAATTAATTAAAATGTATTTTTATTAAAAAAAAAAAAAGATTTTGTTTATACTTTTTCGCATTGTTTGATAACAACATCACAATATTAAAGCGTAAAAATGAAGAAAATTTTAATTATCCCCTATCTCAGTAGTAAAAGTAAAGAAAGGAAAAAGAATATTCGTTCTCTCGTAAAAGAAAAGTAATTAGGATGATAATCAGCGAATGAATAAAGATTAAATTTAGCGCGGGTAGAAAGCGCGGGCGCGTTGATAAATTTCAAACACACAAATAATCCCTCAACGCTAATGCGAAAATATGCGCGATAACGGGAGCCCGCTAACAACGGTTAAAAAAAAAAAGTCCACCGGCGATCTCGTAAAAGCTCCGCGGGGGCAGTAAATAACCCCCGCGGTACGAAAATTCCTAACGAACTGCCCTCGTCGATTATTTTCAAAAAAAGGCGGTAATTTTATTTTTCCCGCCACCTAGCCGCCTCAATTACACGCGGATTTAAATAGTTGTAGCCCTATTTTTTTCCCTCTCCAGCCCTGGCCTTATTCTCAGGCGGGGGGTTTAAATATGGCTCGACGCGGGTTGCGAGAGCGTAAAATAAGCGCCTTTTTATAGAGTCTTTCGCCCTGATCTTTTTTTTTCTCTCTTCTTTCTGCTCTCTTCAGAGTAGTGTACCGTAATGGGACACCTCATTGTTTGTTTTCAAAGGGTCGCTGATTGCGCCGGGAGAGAAAAAAAAATAATTAAGGATTTGACTGTAAATCCGAAGCCGGCGTCCAGGACCTTTAATGCAATTTTCGAGTGATGAAAAGTGCTGCTGCAGTACTCCTTCTCCCACCGAAAGAGGGTTAACTGTTCTTTTGAATCGACTGTTAGCACTTTACCTGATGGCATTCTCTCTTTCACTTTCTTTTTCTCTACTTTTGAATGTTGTAAAAGCTGAAAATGAGACTTTTTATCCTTATTTCGAGACTGCATTCAAAGCGATGAAGAAGTAATCGTTTACCTTCGTTTTGTGTATAATAATTATGATGTACTTGCAATGAGATTTTTTATTTATAGCTGTGTGCAATCACAGGATCGAAACTTTTAAAAATTTTCGACTATTCTTGTACTGAAAAATTTGAAATTTTCTGCCTGGTTGACTCTGAATTGTGTGCATTTCTCGGGGAAGATTTGAATTGTACACGACTTTTCGATAGGATTTAAGGAATAAATATTGAATATTTGGGATTCATAGGTTTTCGTGAAATTTCATAAAAGTCAGTAGAGTGATATTTTTGAAACTACTAACTTTAAATCATCTATAACTGAAAAAATTTTAATCTTTCAAAACTTTTTCAGTCTATTGAAAAGTTCTTGAAATAAAGATACATTTCAATATTTTACCAATTATTTTAATTTTAGTTTTCAAATGAACTTTGAAGCTGAGTTAGAAAAAATTCATCACCAAAAACTAAAAAAGGAAAAAAAAATGAACTTTTCGCTGATATCCGTCAGCACGAACTCATGTAACGGTCGTTCCAACAAAGCCTCGTCGAACAATATTTTTGCAGGGTGGTGGTGGGGGTGGAAACCAATTGACGAATAGAAATATCAGATGGGCTACGGAATGCATACAACGGCCCCGAGCACAAAAGACCTGGAGCGGGGACGACGTCGGAGAACGAGTGCGATTGGAAAAGCGCGCTGAAATCAGATTAGCCACGGTCGATAAAACCAGAAGCAATAAACGTACGATACGAGGTGCTAGAATACACACGACTAATTTTTCAAACCCAACGTTGTTCTTTTCCACCGTTTGTAGTTACAACGATAAAGTATTTCTTTTTTTTTTTTTTTTTTTTTTTAATTTAACTTTAATTTTATGTTTGATGTTGGTTCAAACTGTGTTGACGTGGGTTTTATTCAAAGTTTCGTCTGGTGACAAGGTACATTCGGACGTGAATACTGATTTCTAAACAGAGATAACTTGTAAATTATCACATTTGTCAAAACTTGCTACGTGGCTACAAAAGTTTGGAGTTTAAATTAGTTTTACAAAGATATTCTTATCGATGATGATCTGTCGAGTCTATTTCATGTACAAAGTTTCATTTGTTTTTTTTTTTTTTCACTTTATCTTTAAAGAATAAAAATTATATTTATATAGGTTTTAAAAAATTTTGTCAATCATAAATAAATTTTGAAGCGAATATATTTTTAACATTTTTTGAATAAAAGGTATTCTCAGTTAACGCGAGAGTTAATTATCGTTATTAAAATACGCGCGCCGTGTCCGAGTTTTGACCGAGTTCAAAACAGAAACAAAGTTCACCGAGGTCGAGGCTTGGGATGTACATATTTTAAATGATTCATCCTGGCGTAACGAGATTCACGCACAACTTCGATGGAATCATGAATTTAGTTCCGAGCGAAAAACCATGTCGCCAATGCTAATTCTCTAGATATTTGGTAATTCGGACTTTAGGATTTTTTAATTGAACTTGCAGGATGAAAAAAAAAAAAAGAAACCTGAAATTTCATTAGACTTTCATGAGGTTTTGAAACTTTTTTTAACCTCGGGTGAAAAGGTAAAAAACATTATGTTTAATCCGGTTCCTCGTTGCATTGCTCAAAGTACTTTGGCATTTTAATATTGTAATATTAAAAAACTTTTTTTTACCAAGAACTTTTTACTTTTTTCATCGCACTTTAAAGTCATCCAGTCTGACTTTTTTTTTTGGTGAGTTTCAAAGCTTCAAAGTAATTCTTATAATTGCAATTTTCGAGTTTAATCAGAATCTTTTATCATTGATTGAACGAAATAAATAAAACCTTAATGTGATTTTAATTGCTGTCATTATTGATATTAAATATTTATTAAAATTCATTCGAATTATTAATCACTGTTGTTGCTAGGGTTAGAGTAAATTATTATTAATTCAAAAATAAATAAAGTTATGAATATCAGTCAGCGGGTAATTTAAAAAAACTTACAAGGCTTGAATAATGAATCTTGATTATTGTTTTAGTTATGCATTAAAATTACATACATATATTTAATTAAAAAATTTTCTTTTTTTTCTACGTCGTTTTTAAAAAAGTTTAACAAAACTTATGTTATTCCGGATTTTTACTGTATAAAAACATGTGAAAAATACCTAAAAATTGAAGCAGTGAGTTTATTGCATCATTCAAATTCAAAACATATTATTTTAATTTGAATAAGTGTTTTATTTTTTTAATTTACAAATACGATACGATCGATTAAAAAATGAAAATAATGTAAATTTTGAAATTTATACCATAATTCAATTATTTAATATCAGACAAAGTTCCAAACAAATGCGCTTAGTTCGATTTCAAAGTTGATTATAACTACTTTTAGCATGATTTGACTAAACAAACTTCCGCAACCAGAAACTAATTTAATTCTGATCATTCGTAACGTAATATTAGAAATTTTTTTTTAACAAAATACACCCAACAAATATTTTTTACAACAAGCTACAATTACCATCATTAAATCTCGGCTCTCTGAAAAAAAAAACTAGCCTCATAACTCCGAAACATTCAATTATTCCAACTTTCCTTTGGAGAAAAAAGTCGGCTAGCCAGTGATTAACCCTCAAAAGCTATCGATTCCACGTGAAAGAGCGCAAAAATCATAAAGCCAGAAGTCTGAGGTGAAATAAAGAAAAGCCGGAGCTTGAAAATATCGACCGTTTCTTTATCTCGAGGGAGGAGGAGGAGGGGGAGGGCTGGATGCAGCCGGGAGAAAAGGTGGAACGAAGCGCAGTTCGTTCCACTTCTGCAGTCAGTCCGACCACCGCAGACCGAGAGGGACAAAGGGGATTTCGTCGATTCGCGGCTCGCGCGACTCGAGCGTCGTACCCTCGAAAGAGTCTGACTTCCGCGACTCTTTTTGACGAAATGAGAAGGGAGAGAAAGCTCCGACGCGGGCGACTGTTTTTTACGGATTTTTAAATTTTTCATCGAGGGTGATTTAAAATAGATCCTTGCAGCTGTGATTTTTTCATTCTTAGTCGTCATCAAAGGGCAATAAGCCCTTTACTAAAAATATAATTCAGTAATACTAACAATATTCATGAAAATAAATAAGATAATTCAATTGAAATCATTTATTTTAAATTTTAAATTTTATTGTAAACTAATTTTTAACGAAATATCTGATTGAATCATGGACAAAAGTAAATAATCTACATACTTTCTTAAATAAACCAATAGAATTGAAATTTCTTAAACTAGCCGATGATGCATTTTAACATGTTTTTATTCTATTTACAACTGAAACTCTTGGTTTTATAAATTTCAAAATTCTCATTGAAAATATTTTATTCATCATAACAAATAAAATTTGTCAAAATTTTAAGTACCAATAATAAATCATGGTTACTATGCTGAGACTTTATTGGACAACCAGCTTTAAAGAAAAGCGGACGAAGAAATTTATGATTCACTTTTTCAAGTTTCCTGATATTAAAATCACTAAAAGAGACCAAACCTGAAAGCAGTACAACTTATGTGATAATACAATATTCTTTTATAGAGCAGTAAATGTCTTCGGTTTCTTGAATTTTACAGATGATCTTGCAATAAAATTCAACATCCTACAGGTTCGCGAAAAAAAAAAAATTAATCTGCATTTCGAATCAAAAACCATCATCAAATAAAACGCCAAAATCATTGACAAACTGAGTTAAAATTGATTCTATTCAGTATGGCCCAATTATCTATAACTTTAAGATCATCTGTTAACTCGAAGCAGCGAGACTCATTACTTTATCACACGATACCTTATCAAATAAACTAAATTATTGACCAATAAATAATAAATTACAGTTCAAAATATCGAAACAAATTATTGAATATAATTATAATATATCTTGAGGCTTGAAATCTACTTTACAAAGATGTATTTGCTGGATATTAAAAATTTTTGCAATTTGAAATTACGTCTTATTTTATCGACTAATTTAATTTGGTTTGATTTTCATCTTAATTCTCGGTAATTTGATACAACGTTCATAATATTAGTACTAGATGTAGAAATTGTAATTCTGTTATTCTGAAATTGTGTTAGTCTTCATCAAATAAATAAATTATAAATCAATAAAACAGAATTTAAACAACTGAATTAAAAAAGTAGAAATTAATTTTTAATTCACATCTCGTTGCAATTAGGCACAGTGTATCCCGAAATACAAAATTTTTTCTACATCTCGGTACGAGCAAACATTAATTTAAATTAAATACAATTTTAAATCATTTAATAAATTAAAGCCGTGACGTTTCGCGCCGTTAATTAACACTAATATTTGGAAGTACATTAATATTACAGGAATTATTGCGAGTATAATGGGGTCAATAATTTCTCCCCGAAAATGAGGATTTATTAATTCGTTTATACGTATAATACAAACAAATAAAATTACCTAGAGTTTGTGATGAATTTTGCGTGTTTTCCGAGGATACGACACTATTAAAAAGAAAATTGAGTGAAAAATTTTCGCATCGCGTGCGGCCACTCCGGGCATTTTTTTTTTCTCCCCTTGCCTACCTTTTTCGCTCGTGTAAGTAAATGCGCTAATGTATGTTTATTATATCTGAGCGATTAATGCAGACGAATGACCCAATTACCGCGAGTGACCCGAAGGCTTTTGATTTATTTTATCCGCGTGTTTTTGTTCAACGGACTGTTACAAACGCATTACTATTGTAGATTGAAAAATTACTTCATTTATAGAAAACTTACGCGATAGCTAGCGCTTAGGATGGTTCCGTAAATTCAACTCACCTGAAAAGAAAAAATTAAATTTATTAATTTCATGTAAATTGTGAAGTCAAATTTAATGCTTAGGAATATTAATGATCGCATGCGCATTTTTCGAATAATTAAATTTTAAAACTACGCTAGTAAGCAGCGTTAATTTTTCTCTACTTTTTTTTTGCTTTGAAACAATGTAATACTCGGCGAAACTCTGTAATTACGGTATAAATAGCCGTAAAAAAATTCTCGAGTAACTCTATCGATTTTGCAAGATCCGCCGTGGTTGCGGCGATAACGAGGCGAAAGCCATCTCATGAGGTCGTTAATGAATCATGCGCTTGCAGGTTGGTAGGTAAAAAAAGTGGAGCGCTCACTTTTGGATCAACGAATGCGAGTAAAAAATTTGAATTTAAAAAAGAATTCGAAAGCAGTGCGCGCCCAAAAACTAGAACAAACTTTTTCATCACCAGTGGATTAATTTTTTTCAGGGGAGCTCTTAGGCTGCGACTACATGGATAGTTTTTTCAGCCAAAATTGAGCGGTAATCTGAATTCAAGAAATTATAAACCCTCCAAATTTAATAAGAAAAAATTTTTTTCAATGTTGAAAATTAATAAAATATTATTTTAAAGAGTTTCCATAATTTTTCAATACTTATTGTTTTTTTTTACAAAATCTATATCAATTTTTTAAAAGTCAAATTCAAATTGCCGCTCAATTTCGGCTGAAAAAATTGCTCATGTAGTTGCAGCCTTAGGGTGTATTTAGAAACTCGTTGCGTTCGTTCGTGAATTGAAATTTTTTTTTTCAGTTAGCAGTTGGCACCATTGCAGTGAACGAACGCTGGAGTGTTTCGAAACGGCGAGCGTTAAGTTTAAAAAAATCGAGGTGAAAATCATTGATAGTTATAAGTTAACAACAAATTGAAAAATTAGAAAAATTAGCTGAGAATAATTAATTAAAATTATAACACCTAAGGAGTCAGGGTGGACACCTGGTGCACCTCGTGATAATAATGCCTTGTAGGTGATTTACCCAGGAAGTTTTAACTTCAGAGGGGTCAGGACGAACACCTGGTTCACCTGGTGATATTAACGCCATGTAGATGATTTCCCCAGGAAGTTTTGACTCCTGGGGAGACAGGACGGACACGTGATGATAGTAAAGCTTTGTAGATGGTTTCCTGAGAAAGTTTTTTAGAGTAAGCCATTTTCAAGGCGTAATTATCGTTAGGTATCCGTCTTGACCTCTCTGGAGTCAAAACTTCCTGGGGAAATCATCTCCGAGGCGTTATTGTCACCAGGTGAACCAGGTGTCCGTCCTGACCCCCCTGGAGTCAAAACTTCCTGGGGAAATCATCTCCGAGGCGTTATTGTCACCAGGTGCACCAGGTGTCCGTCCTGACCCCCCTGGAGTCAAAACTTTCTGGGGAAATCATCTACATGGCGTTAATATCACCAGGTGAACCAGGTGTTCGTTCTGATCCCTCTGAAGTTAAAAATTCCTGGGTAAATCATCTACAAGGCATTATTATCACGAGGTGCACCACGTGTCCACCGTGACTCCTTAGGTGTTATAATTTTAATTAATTATTCTCAGCTAATTTTTCTAATTTTTCAATTTGTTGTTAACTTATAACTGTCAATGATTTTCACCTCGATTTTTTTAAACTTAACGCTCGCCGTTTCGAAACACTCCAGCGTTCGTTCACTGCAATGGTGCCAACTGCTAACTGAAAAAAAAAAAATTTCAATTCACGAACGAACGCAACGAGTTTCTAAATACACCCTTAGTCGAATGACTTGAATTAAAAAGTTGATACGAAATTTGAAAAAATGATAATAAAACTGAGTGACGTCTCCCGAGTAAATAAATAGTTTCACAAATTATAAAGAAAAAGAAAAATTAAATTTGAGATGAAAATCGATTAAAATTACGTGGTACACGCATATTGTCAGAAAGTTGTATCAATAATATTCAGAATGAAACATTCTAAATATTTGTTATTTTATCGGTAAATCTAAAACAGTTAGATTTTTTCCTAATTTTTTAATGATGATATCTGGAGAAAAGATGTTAAATGTAGATTTAAGTGCAGTACGAACTCATCTTTTACAACCAGAACTTTATCAAAAATACGTCGCCCTTTTACATACATATTAAATGATGAATAAGCTTCAAAGTTTTTCACAAATTTCTCGTTTTCTAGACATTCCTAAGACTTAGTTATCAGAATAGGAAGGGTAAAATTTGACATGTCGCATGTCTGACAGTACTTTCTTACATTTTTCAAAATTTTGAACGGTACGCTCGAAATTATTTTGAATTAAATCGATATCTCGTTTGGCAATAGGAAAATTATCGACATGGGGACCTTTAGAAATGAGCGCCACTGGAGGGCACTACTGGCAATTCGCCCTGTCCAGACCAGAATCAGCGCCAATTTTCTCATGTATTTTAGCCCTGGTGGTCAAAATGTGAACCCTCGAGTGGTGCGTAAACGCGTGCATTTGTATATCTATATCGATCAGCTGTGATTTTGGTCTGGTCAAGGCGAATAGTCTTCCTCTGCCTGCTGTTTGGCGTGGAACTGAGGTTAGCTTGTGTGCGCATGCGTGGGACGACACACACTCAAACATTTGCTCCATGCCGAACTGCAGACAGAGGAAGGCTATTGCCAGTAACTCCCTCCAGTTCCTCTCATTTTTAAAGGTCCCCTGTACTTTGTTACTCAATTCGATAATCGAAATTGTTAGCAACGAATTTTCTGGGTTTGACAATCTTCACAATCTAATTTTTGCATTATTTTTAACTTAACATAAAAACAAAAATGTTAAGTAAAAATATAGTATATTACAGTCCCGAGGGAGTCCAAAATGAGTTAGCCTTTAGCAAACCCAAATTGATGTCCAATCCGAAGGCGAGGTCATCAAAGGTTTGCTAAAGGTTAGCTCATTTTTGCACTCCCAAGAGCTGTATACTATTTTTCACGCTAGTAGTCGGAAAGTACAATATTCGTTTCCGGTACGCGCCCGAAAATTGTACTTTCGGGCTACTAGCGTGAAAAAACTTTTTCAACACATGGCGCAGAAAGTTCAAACTTTCTGATTTGTCCCAAAAAGGGAGTTTGAACTTTCCTTGCCTCCTGTTGAAAAATATATTACACACGAGGGAGTGCAAAAATGAGCTAACCCTTAGCAAACCTTTGACACCCTCGCCTTCGGCTCGGGCATCAATTTCGGTTTGCTTAGGGCTAACTAATTTTTGACTCCCTCAGGTGTGTAAAATACTATTGCAATGATGCAAAAATTTTACACTTGACTGTAATTGTTGACTGCGAAAGTATTTCACCCTTATATATACCTGCGTTCTCTAATCCTGCACTCCTCAGAGATCCAAGGTCAACCGATTTCAAGAGACGTTAAAATACCACTCCATGCGGGTGAAAATTAAATACTTAAAATTCGAAAAAAAAGGTACAAAAGTTCTGCCAGAAATCAAAAAAATTTCAACACAAAAATAAATAAAACAGCAGAAAATGATAAAAAAAACCTTTCAAGATGCTCTTGAATTTGAATCTTAATGAGGATCAAACAAGTGGATTATTATTACTTTTAATAACAGTTGAACTTTTGAACTTGAAAACAAAAGACAGCAGTAGTCAACTGTACCTTTTTCTCAAACCTTCAGGATTTGTCAGTTCTGCAATAATTCACTATAGGTTAGGCTTTTCAAAAAGTAGAGCATTTTTTGTAAGGTATTAAAGGTGAACGTCTTGCCTAAACGCTGGCAACAATTCATTTTCTAAAGAGTTGTAAAAGTTCATGCCTGGACTAAATGTATTATGTTATATTGGTTTATAATTGATTGTAAGATAAAATTAGTAAATTCAATAACTTTTCTTTAAGAAGAGTTCAAACTTTCAACAGTTTATTTTGTATCGTATTTGAATTACAGTAATTACAATGCATGTTTTCAAATTATTGAAGATACTTATAAGATTTCATAAATATGTTTTACTCAACAAAAAGATCACAATATATATAGCAAAATAATTAAACTTTTAATTAAATAGCAATCAAATCTATTACTTGAATTCCAAGAACTTCGTCTTTTTAGTATTCGTACTATTCGAACTCAAACTCGTAACGGTCATTGTGCAGTTGTAGGAACTTAGGCAACGCTGACCCCTCGGGGGGATCAACTTTGACCATGGTAAAACTTCGCATTGAAATGAATCTTTTTTTTTATTAGAAACAAAAAGAACTGATTGAGCTTGAACGATAAATTGCCAAAGTTCGTCCTGGGCTTTGCATAATACGGTAGCGCAGTTTCGCCTGGCGATCATAAATCAGGGCCATTTACGAGTTTATACCCCAACAAAAGATTAGCTCGTAACGTTCGCATTTCTAATTGGTTCTAATGAACCCGCTGCCATTCGAAAATCACACTGCGTAAATTACAGTGGAAGGATTTTTAAGTGTTATTCAAGCTGAAGATCGGCGCTCAAGTGAATTTAAATAACCCCGGTAACAGGGAAAAGAAAGATGCTAAAAGTTTCTGTGGTTGAAATTGTCCGACTTTATGGACAAAAAAATTAGATATAAAACTTGGGAAACTGTTTTGTAAAAGTTTTTTTTTTACTTTATGAGAATTTACTCTACTGGATACTGAAATTATATATTTTTAACACGTTTTATTGATTTTTATTCGCATAATAATAGTTTCTCGACGTTACAAGGCAACAAAATAAGATCAAAGTTTTCTATTATTAACTTGAAGGAGTAATTTTCCTTTGCTCCTTTGCTTTGTTGTACATGTCACTTACAGGAGTAAAACTTTATATTACGTCTGGGTTCGTCTAAAGCTGTTCTACGTTAAGTTCGTACAGTACAGTGATTTTCAAAGTAAAATATTTCTCTACATCGTACTTTGAAAATCCCCAAAAATCTGTCTTAAAAATAATTTTTTCGAACAATTGATTTTTGATTGTTTTCAGACCAAACCCACCTCATAAAGCACTCTTTTATTTTGAACTCAACAAATAAAATTCCCGAACAATTCAATAACACCGAGGAAGAAGAATTTTTCCATCAATATTTTATTTTCCCAGGCTGATAAAAAATGTTTTTTTTTCTTTACGAGTACGAGACATCAGGCGGCATTATTATACCCCGACAAAAAAAGATCCGCGGGCCATTTGGCTGGATGTATAAATTTTCCAATAAGCCATCAAACGCGCTCGCTCGGGTAAAAGGCGGGACTACTCGAAGACACTCGCTAAAAGCCGAGCGCGAGATAAACGTTTCCCGGAGTCAAAACGATTCCTTCTACGGTGTAAAAATGCGTTTGAAAGGAACCTTTCCGGAAACAACCTCGCGAGAGATGTACACAACGCGAGCTTTTACGAGGGATAAGAAGGCGTCGCACCGCGCGGTGGATTTTTTCTTTTTTTTTTTCTTACTTGCGGCCTGGGATAATGCATGGCTGGGATGCCGCTCGAGCGTGTAATTTTGAGTGCGGGATTTTTGAGATCTCCAGATTTTTGCGGTCGTAAATATTGGCAAAAAGATTTGGCGAATCTCGACTTTGAGAATTTTTTAAAATGCTTGGGGGAAAAGGATTTAACCGGGCTTTTATGTATGCGTGGATTTTATTATTTTATACTTGGGATCACTGAGTTTATAGTAAAATTAATATTTTTATTCGATAAAAATAAAAAATAATGCTGTTGTAATTGATCCTGGTAAGATTAGATAGAAAAATATCTTTTTTTATTATGGAATTGGTAGGATATTTGCATATCATAGTTTTCATTAAAAAAATTGCTATTTTTTATCAGTTTTTGTCGAGAATTATGGAGTTGGTGGGGAGAATTCCGAAATAGTCGCTAAAAGAAATGTTAATAAATCCTACCAATACTTTTTATGAAGGTACACAGTACTAATAAGCACTAAAGTTTAAATTATTAAATTTAAGCTTTATTTGGATGAGTAAGTTATATATTAACAAAATGATGTAGTAACATAAATAAACAATCATCAAAGGTATACGTAAAAACGATAAATACTCTGTGTAAACTTCAAATATTTTTCCTGTTATTTATAGTGGTATTTAAAAAATAATAAATTTTGTCTGAAATTAAACAAAAACATTCTAAACTATTCCAAAAATATCAAAAAACACTATTCAAAAGTAAGCGTTATCTCGCGCCAAAAATTCCTATTCTTTATCAGGAGAAATTTTTCATGACTCACCAAAAGAAAAATGCGTAACAAATCAGCGCTTGCATAATTCACAAAAAAAACACTCTTAACTCACCGATAACTCCCCGAAAGAAAAACTCCTAACAAACCGGAGCTGCAAACATCCTCGCGTCAATCGCGGAAGGAAGTCAATATCCCGGGGTTTATGTCATCAGGATCCTCTTAGGTATTCACGGAGTCTCGTTTCGCTGCAGTCTAAACCGACTGTGTGAGACGCGTGTACGTTCGCTCCTTTGCGAATAAAAGTTTGAGAAAAGTTCTCTGACCGGGCGTGAAGTGTTTGGCTTCGTTTCGGCGGGAAGTATTTCGCCTGCTTTTTTTTTTTCTTCTTTTTTGCTTGCGAGTTTGTAAAGTTGTTGTCGGGGTAATGCACCGGACAAAGGGGGTCACGCGAGCATGAATTGTTAAGACCGAGCGGGTACTGTTTCAAGGACTTTATTTGTCCAGCTTTGAGAATCATTGCTTTCCATCGGGGACTTGGCACATCAAGAGTGATCATCGCGATTTTTTTATTTCAAGTAGGGTTAAGATATAACTTCGAGACCAGAGTGCGTGGAGTTGACCCCGGACTTTTGAGTCTGATGTCTTGTACTCCGATCAGTCATTACCCAACCCTGATTTCAAGCATCTCATGCCATCTTTTCATTTATTACCGGAATTATTAAACCAAAAAAAATTAAGTACGAAAATCTTGCCAAAAGTGAAAATTAGTGAGCTTACGTTTTACATTTCAAATAACATAGATTGAGGTAGTAAAGTCAATAAAGAAAAGTTCTGAAGTACAAACAACAGAAGCATAGCAAAATATAAGTTCTGGGTCATTATATTTACTTTTAGTTTTATAAGTAACTTTTTATATTTTATTACAATCATTTGTAAAAAATAAGTAAGTAAAGTAAAATTTATCGATGCTGTCATGCTTCTTTTAGAAAAAAAATCAAACAAAATTACAAATTACCATAAAAAATTGGAAGTTCAGTGATCAAAAGTTTCTGATTCCTTGCTTTTTATACTGTCTCAAGTTTTTTTTTTCAATCGAGCACTAATAATCATAAATTTACGTTCGCAGAGTTAACTTGAAATTGAAATGAGTTTTTTTCATTTGATTAACTCGTTTTGATGAATAGCAGAGTCTGAAAAAAAAAAAAAACGAAATCACTGGCTACTTTGCTTTGCTAAATTGCTGGATGCGCCGTATAGAAAAGCTGCGTTTTATTTTGTAGCTGCAGCTGCGATGAAAGAAAGCTTTACTCGGGGTGATTTAAAAGAGGAGAAAATTCAAGCTTGCGCTCGAAGCTTTTATTTCTTCCCTACCTCGTTTGTAAGTAGTATTAAACGCGAGTTCGTTACAACAAATTTCAAAGCTGACGGACCTCCGCGGAAAAACACTGGCTTAGCGCGCGAATTTCTCTCCCCGTTTCAAATATTTATCTTGGAGTAAGTCAAACAGACACTTTTTTTTTTTCCTTAAACCGAATAAATTGACTCGAACTTTCGACCGGATCTTCTTATTCTCGTACGGTTTTACGGGATAAAAGTGTGGGATGTGTGAAATATGAAACCTCCCGGCTCGCATCTTTTTATTCCTCGTGACGGATTTTTCGGGTGTATAATACAGTCGAATCGCTATTATGCGCGCCGGTGCGTGAAATACTCGGAGCTTTTGTACTGCGAAAATCCGGTGTCATGTATTTTTAGGAAAATAAATCTTTTTTTTTTTTTTATCGCGATAAAGTCTGGCTGGAAATTGAATTTATTTATTTATTTTTACAAAGCAATTAAATATATTTTTTTTTCACGTTTCGATTAATTATTTATTCACTTTTGATATTTTTATCACGTTAATTATTTTTATGTCGGTTGACATACATTTTTCACGTCAACAAATTTAATCAATTTTGACTTTGTAAGCCTTTAAAAATTAAATTTTAAATAAATTTTAACTTTAGCAACAAAATTCAATTTAATCCTTAAATGAATAAATTCAAAATATTCCATAGAGCTTGACTTAAAACGAATTAATTCTAATAATTGAGTCTTTGATAGTAATCTGAAGCTCATTCAACGTAATAGGACGTATCTTGAAATGTGTACGTCTTATTTTGGGATTATTGAGATAATAAAGTCATTGAACATTTTAAATATTTGCCAGATACTTGATTAGATAATTTCCAAATGAATCACAAGATTTTTTAAAATAATCTATCTCTTGCAGCTTTTCGAGCTGACTTAATCAACTCAATATTAAAGTTTGTAAATAGTAACTATTTTTTAGTTTTACTCTATTAAAAAAAAAGCTTTGACAAACCATAAAAGTAGTAAGTTCCTTTGATGAAAAATGAAAGCTGGCTACATCATCTTGAGCGAGCTTATGTATTGCTTATTACGCCCCAATCGTGAGTTTTTTGCATCGATGCCTTCGATCAACAGTGAAGGATCAATTGCAATGTGCACGCTGAATTCGCGAGGGACGTGATGAATGCTTGATTCCCGGGGGATGAAAAAGAAAGCAACAAATATAAAAGTAGAGGAAGAAGAGTTTTCTGGGATTACGCCAGTCGTGGGCGGGCTTCATCAATTATGTTGCCGATACTCACGAATCTTTGATACGTTTCATGTTTACAATCTTCCGCTACACGACTGAGCTATCATTATCAATGTTACGCGCTTTGTTTTTGTTTTTGTTTTGGTTAGTCACTGTTGTTGTTTGGTTCATTTTGAATAGTTTGATAAAGTTTAAATTTATTTATTCGAACTTATTAGTTAAAATATACTTTGAATATGATCTTGAAAAAATTTGATTTAATGCGTTTGATGAACGTTCGGTTTTTGATTGATAAGATTAATGCTTTTGATTTTGATGATTAATAATAACAATTTAGTAACTTACATTTTTCTCTAAACTATTTTACTAATTATGTTTAAAAGAGGAATTTTTACCAGAAATACTTTTAATAAATGAATCGATGAATAAACATGTAATGCTGAAATTCACAAATTAATAATTTATAACAATAATACAACTTTTAAATGAAAAAAACTGAATTTATAAGCTTGCATAAAATATAAATTTGAAAGATTTTCGATGAAATTCTCATCGACCCACGGTGAATATTGAATCGCTACATATATCCTAACAAATTATTAAAATATGCGTTGATTTAAAACTTTTGAATTAAAGTTAAAATTTTACTATGCCAATTTGCATTCATAACAATAAAACGAAGGCTTTTATATGATTCAAAATTAAAAATTTACACCGCACATCAAACAAATACACAATTTACGAACGACCCAAACATTGGGAAAAATCGACTCTAACATGAAAAACTCATCCCCACTTTGAAGTTTAAGTAAAAATTCTTCGACAAAGAGAGAGAGTGACCTCGACGCGGACACTCTTGAATTTTCAAACTTTCATCCATCGTTTTTATTTTCTTCCCTCCTACGTTTCACGAAATGTACTCGACTGCTGCCCCCGCGTGCTCTACATAAAAGATCGAGCGGAATTTTATAAATTTCACGACTTCGTTTACAAACGTGCGACCGACACATCAATTTGTTACCGTAGTATCCTCGCTCGATAAGCGTCCGGTTGATTTTCTCGAAATAAAAGTTGTTTCGGAGTGAATAGTCCCTCTACCATTTGGCTCAAAACGAGCTGAAAAAATGTTCAAATCGAGCGAGACAAAGGAGGATAATTAGTTTCTCTTTCTCGATTGTTGAAGCTTCGCTATTATTTCAGTCTCTTTTGGGGGGTAGAATGAAAGGACCGACAAAGTTTATTTAAGTTTTAGAAAATTCGAGCTCGAGCTGGTAGTTCGAATAATTCAATTATGAGGTCTTATCGAAAAAGTCAAATGGTCATAGTCCGGAGTATTAATTAACTTATTAATAACTAACTAATTTATCATTAACTTATTGATCTTAATATAAAAAAAAAAAAATTAATTTCATCACGCGGGTGAAAAATTTCAGTTATGAGTTTCAGAATATAATAAAAACACTTTATTTTGAAATTTTAAATCGCAGAACATTGAACTCTTAACTCATTGGCACGTGGGGTTCGCGTGATGGCAACACGAGCCAAAACCGAAAAATTAATAGCCAATCGGAGCACAGTAATCTTTTCGGTATGCTGACTTCCGAAAAGTAAACAAAAGTCGTTACTATTCAGGTATGCCCAGTGGCTTAGTCATTACCGCAGAAGATAATGGCTAGCCTGCATTTAAATATACCTGGGCGTGTTCGTCTTGCGGTCAGTCCGCTCAGTCTTGAGCGATCAAGCGTGCCGATCATACGATTCGATTAGCTCTGCAATATGATTGACGTGACGAACGTGTCCTTCGGGTTCTGCCAGAAGTTCCAGGAGCCGAGTGAGCAGGCCTACCAGTTCCGTCGCCGGAGCCCTCCGCTGGTACAGAGGAAGCAGCCGGCACCTGCGCCCGTGCCAAAGGAGACCAAGCCCGAGGTGCAGGAGATCCAGCAGGTCATCGCCAAGCCCGAGTCGGTGATAAAGCATCCCCTGGAGAACACCTGGACACTCTGGTACTTCGCCCCCGCGCGCAACAAGAGCTGGGAGGAGAGCCAAATCAAGATCGCCAGCTTCAGCACCTGCGAGGACTTCTGGAGCCTGTACAACCACGTGAAAAAGGCCTCCGAGATCGACCTGGGCTGCGACTTCAGTGTGTTCAAGGACGACATTCGGCCCATGTGGGAGGACGCCGCTAACAAAAATGGCGGCCGCTGGTTGGTCAATCTCGAGCGGGGCAGGCAGGCCATGAGAACGAGATCGAACGGTCAGCTCGATCGGTACTGGCTCGAGATACTGCTGTGCATGATCGGCGAGGCCTTCGGGGACTTTTCCCGGGACGTGTGCGGAGCCGTCTTCAACGCCAGGCAGCGGGTGGACAAGCTGGCCGTTTGGACCGCCAATTCCAAGCTCGAGGCTAGCGTCATGAGCATCGGGCTGACCCTCAAGAAGCGCATGGAGCTCGGTAACATGCTCATGGAGTACGGCTCCCACGCTGACTCGGCGGCCAAAGTGCGGGGAGTCGGTAAGAAGGTTCTGAGAATATGAGTTGCTGGCGCGCTGTAGACGAACGTTTTTGTGCTGCGTGATTTTTTAAAAAGTAATTTGTGCTTAAATGATTAAATTTGTTTATTGTGTTTGCTTTGTTTATAAAAAAAAAAATATTTCGTGTTCGAGTTTAGGATTGTTCAAGTAGTTGAGATCGTTCTGTATTCAGTTTTTTTCTGTTCGGAGTTTGAAGTATTTTGAAATACCTGGTTTGTGTTTATAAAATTAAATGCTTATGTTTGTATGCGGAAGAGAACCGGATCAATTTTAAACAAATTACGTGAATGTTCTAAGAAAAAATGTATTATTTTTTAAAAGCAAAAGGATTGATTGTTCAAAATTTTTCTTTTTTCAAGCGTGAATGCTAAAAGTAATTTAAAATATCATGCTGTGTACTTGAAAAATTAATTATCAGCGCAATTTGATTGATTTTAATTAGCTACGTAAGGTTTATCGAAATTATTGTTATGTTTTAGTTGAAAATAAATGAATAAATTTTCATAATTTCAACTTTTTATTTTGTGTTTATCCCAATCCTCACCAATACGGAATTATGGAAGTTGAAGTTTATGTTTTGATGACATTCAATATTAATGTTTACTTTGGCTTTCACGACTTAGCTACTTGCTAATGCTCGCGAGCAAGCCGATAAGTTTCAAAATATCATTCAAACTTTTATTGACTTTTCATTTATACTTTTTTTTAAAATATATGAATATATTTTTATTTATCTATATACTTTTTTTAAATTGAATAAATTAATTTATATTATTTACAATTTGACAGGGTACAAAAATATTGCCTTTAAATTTTATTTTAATACTTCAATCAACATGCATTAAAATTTTTAATAATTTCGAAATTTAGTTCAAATTTCTAAGCTTTAGTTCAAAATATAACATTGAGGTTATTTTTTAACCATCATTTATTTAAAAAAAAAGGTCTGATTTTTCATTTAAATGTAATGATTTCATTTAAATGTAACTCCACAGCTTCATTATCGACCACACTTGGGCCAAACACATCGGTTCAATTAGCACTGTTTACCGTATACGCAGGAAGCCGATCGATTTCCAAAGTCTAACGGTAAAACTAAAGCTACTCTGCTGCAGCAAGCTCTCGCAGGCGCTCCTACAAAACGGTTAAAATAAAAAGAAATTTAGCCAGGCATAAAGAGCCCCCTTGAAATATTGAAGCATCGCTGCGGAGTCGGCCAATATTTACTTCTCGCGCGGGTGTACCCCGCACACAAAAGGCGCTGTGCAGTTGCGTATACGTATAACATCACAGAGGGATGAAGTAACAAAGGAGGAGCTGCAAAGAGCGAGCTGGAAAGTGGGTAGGCAAATACTACAGCCGCCTGGGTGTCAAATCCTCCGGCTCCGGGCCATTGGATCGTGCTCGACCCCAGGGTGACCCAGTCGTCTTTCAAACTTTGTCTGAATTTTTTTTTTTCGGAGTTATGTGCGCCGGTTTGTGCCTCTGGAAAGATCAGACTTGACGCCACCCTTTTTTTGGTTTATTTTTTTTTTAATTTCTCAGGGGGTCGAAGGTCACGGAGAGCGAAAATTCTTTTATCGTCAGAATTTTTAATGATTTTAGTTTTTATGAGAGGAATAGGAGGCAAAGATTAATTTGGTTTTCAGAATGTCGGATTTGTATGCTTGATGTACCTTCTAGAATGTTGTTGATTGTTTAAAAAATGTATTCAAGTTTATTTAGTATTTAAATTTTTAATGAAAATATTCTACCGGATAGACTATCGAAAATATCTCATTAAATTGGATTTTTCTTCAATATGACGTTATTAATTTAAAAAAATTTTAACAATTTTTTTTCAATTTTTTGAAAAAAAAAAAAAAAAAACATTCACAATATATATTTGTTGTATTAGTAGTATATAAATAGTTGCTTTATACAAATTTTAGAGGCAATTGAACAACATCTTAAATTACAATACATAATAGCAAAATAAATATTTTTATTAAGAAATTAATTCAATATTAAAATTTTATCTGAACATTATTTGCAATTTTAAAAATTGCATAATTATAAACTGAGCAGATATTCTCGGAAGAAAAACTCCACTAAAGTGAATAATCTTTTGTAGATGAAGAGTGGATTTAGACAAAGTTTAAAGTCAAGCTATTAACCGAATTTTTATTCTTCAAATCTTCTAGCAATTTTCAAGATTAAATAAAAAGTATTTTACATTAAAAACGAGAGTTAATTTATATAAGAATTGCGTAATTTTAAATTATTTAATTTTTTATTAAAAAACTCGCGATGCAAAGCGTATTTTTCTTGAATAATTTGATTTAAAAGCAAACTAAAAAACCCCTTTTCCCAAGTCACTATTTCAATTACAAGAAGCCAAGGCACGACGACGGACTAATTAACAAGTTAAATGTTTGATTGCGTTGTAATTTTTCGTGGGATCTCAAGAATAATTCGTGAGGGCAAAGGCGCTTCTATGCGCTGGGGATTAAAGAATTAAAGCTGCGGTAGTGTTACGTCACCGGGGCGTAATTAAACGTGACGTCACCCGGCAAAGGGAGAAGTTCGAGGAGCAGTTGAATAAATAATCAAGGAGCAAGGGTATCGCGTCGGTTGATCGAAATTTATCGTACGAAATTTTTGCTCTCTCTCTCTCTCTCGATGCATGAAATTTTAATTAAATTATCTCATTGTATTCAATAACGCCGCAAAATATTCACGATTCGCTTTTAATAAATGGCACTCGCGGCTCTCAATATATCGTTTATTATACGTGCCACTCAGCTTTATGAATAATTTTCAATACAAATTTTATTTGAAATTTTGAAATCCAGCCAACCCGTTGACTGTAAATTTCGGTCGGACTAATTTTATCCTCGCGTGTATCCCCCCCGTACACACTCTTATCGTCAAACGTATTGCCGCTTATTTTAATTTACGTCGTCGACGACCTTACTGATTTCTCTAAATTTTACAAAATCACACATTTCGGCAATTAATATAAACTTTCACCTCGCCCCCCTCCCTCCAAGAAGCCGCCTGACTTCCCTTCGTGACTCGCAAGTTTAATTAACAAACAAAATTTAATTTCCTACAGACCCTGAGATAGTAAGCGATCAGAAGGCTTACGCTGCTCGGCTAGAAATTTTTCTAACAAGTACTATCAGTGCCTCTTTAATCCAATTTTATTTTCTGGTAGATAAAACCACGTTTCTGCATCTCTCGGTGCGCGTTCGCTGCAGGCTTATTATTTTTACCATTGTGAGTCCGGCCCCTGAAGATACACTTACATATGCATGGCTTACTTCTTTTAATGCTCGTACAGCGGGAAAATTCCATTAATTTTTTTTTTTTTCATAAGGTTACGGTAACATAAAGCCTTTTATTTTATCTCGTATAAAGAGACGTATTAAATTATGTAAAATTTTACTTTGAAAATTCACTCTTTGAATAAATAAAAAAAAAAAAAGTTTAATGACAAAATTCACTGCTTTTTGAAAAAAAAAAAAAAAAAAAAAAAAATTTCACTGAATTTTCTTTAAAATTTGGGATTGCGAGCATTAAAAATTTGAATATTTCTTCGTTGAAAAAGAGCGAAACTTTTTCGTATGGCTTTGGGGAAAAAAAAAAATGTACGCATTCGTGCGTTGAGAAGGAAAAAGGCTGTTTGTATCGGTAGCTGCTCCGTGGGGATGTTTTTAAGTCAAGGTGCGTACACGTGGCACTCCGCCGTCTCATAAATTTTCACTACTGAGACAAAGTGCAGTGTCATGACGCACTCTGAAATCTTCGAATTCGAGTTTATTCTGGGAGAGAATTGAAATTTAATACATTATCAAACTGGTTCTTGGGCACTTATAAAACAAAATTAATAAAAACTAAGTCTTTTAATTTTGTCCTATTTTAGATTAAATAATTTTTTCATGCTAAAGAGCTGTGGCTGACTTTACCTTCTCTTCATGGGAGATAACCTTTATAAATATTTTCTCAACATTGGACCCGAATCTAAAATTTAGTACTTTAGTGGCGTGTCAAGCCGTCTCTTCCAAAGTCTTCAATTTTTCTTTACTTCAAGTCTCCACCTGACTCCAGTCCTTCTCTGTAATTCACTCACCTTTGAGATGAGCAAGTGAGGTTGTGAATATTTCATTATTCACGAATACATCCAAAGCAAGATTTTGCAAAGTACAAAAATGGATTCTTGCTTGGTTATTAAACTTGAAGAAATTCGAGATATGACAAAAAAGAACATAGAGTTGCTGAGTGACCCTGAAACCAGAAAATCTGGAATTGAACTATTGTTGAAATTTTACTAAACGCCGGAGTTTCAGTCGATCAAATCACCAGAAATGAAAAAAAGTATTCCCCATTATACCTGGCCGTCAAAAGTAAAAACATCTCGTTGATTTCGTTCTTCATTGAATTAGGAGCCGATGTCAATGAAAAGTGTGCCGATGGAATGTTTCCGTTGCATCAGGCTGTAGAGAGTGAAAGTTTCAAGGTTGTTGAGTTTATATTATCGAAGGAGATTTTTTTAACGATATTTTTTTTTAATTTGTTTTTTTCTCATTTATTTACAAATATTTTCACCACTTTTTAGAGTCAGAATGTCCAAATTTTTAATTTTATTATTTATCATAAATTATGCCTGATTTTGATTAAAAAATGCACTTGTCGTAAGGTCCAAAATTTTTCAAGTACCGGGTGGACTCGCAGTTGGTGTTTTCTTATTCTAGAGGCTTGTACCTACTTGTGGTACCTCAGGTTACCAAATCTAAGCTCTCTTTTTATAACTAACAGTGTGTTTTTATTATTATTTATTTTTGATCATAATAATATAAAAAATTACACTGATTGGATTTATCGCGAAAACTCACTGACTTTATAATTCAAAATTGATTCATTTTATAACTTTTGAGGTTTAATCTTAAATTATTCTATTGAAATTGATTTTTTTTAAACTTAAAACGTAATACTGTAATACTACAAGTTAAAATAAAACTTTTGTTTAAATACACTTCGTATATTTCGAAGCGAATTCTATTGCTTGATTGCAAATTTTTAAAGTGGATTACTTTAGTTAATTCACAATTTGAAGTCGTTCTCAAATTTTATCTATACCCTACTTAATTCCGAAAAAACATTTTATTTTCTTCGGTATACACCATAATGTATTATTCTTTACAAGAGCCCGATTTGTCACTTTCTAGAAATCCGCAGTCCAATCTTTTCCTTACACATGTAAGGTAGATAAAATTTTAATCAAATTCAAATGCCCAGCGAGAAAAAGAAAAGAAAAATCTTTTCCAAGAGAGTCTGTAAGCATGAACGGCCAAGGAGAAAAAAAAAAGAAGAAGAAATTTTGAAAAGTAAGAGTCAAATGTCGCGAGGTTCGGGTGGGGGGAGGGTTTAATTTAAGAAGCTAAGCCGGTGCGACCTTCGGCCTCCTTTTTTTCTCTCTCTTTTCCCTGCATGCAGCAGGTTATTATACGCGGTTGGAGCCGTGTAAGTGGGGCAATAGCACGCGCGCCTGCAGTATTATGCGACCGGGCGACGCTGTCACAGCAGCTGCCCTACGGGGGTACGAACGTATCACCTGGATTTTTCCTCTCTCTCCCCGGCTGCAGCTTTTATTTATTTTTTTTTCCTTCTTCTCTTTTGCAGAAAGTACGATAATGTGGAGGGATACGCTTTGTCGGTTGGTTAATTTATTTACTTCGCAGGTGAAATTTTATCGATGATGAATTATTACGTCGATAAAAATAGATTATACTGTCGGTTTATTGTACGAATGCTCGAAAAATTTTTCTGTTTCTTGCAAAGTTAATGTTATGAAGAAATCAAATTTTCAAGAAAATACAAAACTAAGATAAATTAAAAATTTTTTTGAATAACTTATTAACAGTATAAGCACATATTTTGGTTAGTTTTTAAAATTTAGACTACAACCTACGGTTATTGGACACAATTTTGTCTTTTTGCAACCAGATCGACATTTCGAAAAATAATTATTTTTTTTTAGTACTTTTTTACAATTTATAACAGCTGATATTAAATTTAAAAAATATCTTTTTTAAAATCCCAGTTAACAGAATAGCGCTTATCTAGAGAAAATTAGATTCAATAAATTCCTTGCTAAGCCCGGTATCAATGAGAATAGATTATAGGCCAGTTTTAGCCAATAATAGGTCAACGCTTTAAGCCAAACTTTAAGATTCACAAAAACAATAATAAATTAATCATTTTTTTCAGCAATAATTACATATGAAGTTTGTTTATAGAAACTAAAGACTTTTTATTACGTGTAAAACTAATATAATCTGGTTTACGGATTCAACTCGTACAAATTACAAGATTTCCCGTCTAGAATACGATCCTTACATAGCGGGTCCTTAAAGCGTCGCGTCGCGTCGTCGGGGTGAAAGCCGGAGGCTGAATGCAATTCGGCGAAGGAAGCGAGTCGCATTTCGTTTCGGAGGTGCAGCTGCGGCAGCGCCGTTTGATATGATGCGCAATACGAGACCCTCGCGAATTTTCGCGGTTACGGCGGTGGCTTGTTGTGGATTTAATTGCGAGGCTGAGTTATGACAGTAATTAATAGTCGAGCTAAGCTCCCCCGGCTTCGATGTTTGTTCGCTCTCTCTCTCTCTCTCTCTGCGTTCCTCGCTCGAGGATTACTTGAATTTGATCTCTTAGGCTTTATTTATTTTGAGCTTTTGCACCGAGCTCGATTGCTGGAAAAAATGTACCGTCCTTTTTCATCTTTTGTTATGTAATTCTGGAAACTGGTTTTTATTGTAAAAAAGTAAATAATCGGGTTAAAAGACAGGGTCTTTTTTTTTGTTGACCAGAGATAATCAGTGGAATTGATTTAAAAATTCTTTAAAAAGTTAATAACAATAATGAATTACTGTAACATAGTTCGCAAATGATTTAATTTTTATCTATCAAATTGCTTTGGATTTTTTACTAAATATTTAACGTTCTCCCCCTCCTTTTTTAATTCTAGAATCAAATTTGTTGCAAACATCATCTCGAAACAACAAATTAAAAATGTAATTAGAATTGACTTAGTTAAACATTCTGCGCTTTAAATATTTTTAAAAAACTCCAAATGAAAACAAAAAAAGTTTTCAGTGGATTCCTTTCTGGGTCAAATTATTTTTCGTAATTCGCTCCCAGGATATTCTCTGCATTATCAATGCAGAGTTGGACTAATTTGTAGCATGTAATATTAGCGACTGCGATCGAGCGTCAACGAAAACGTCACTGTGTCATCGAAACGCGTGTCACTCGCTACTGTTATTTCCATTTTATATAATCGAGATTCGTTTCAGATTAATGACATCAATTACAAACGATAACATTGTTCCCCAAAATCGCTGATCAACCTCCCGAATTTCATTTGTCAGTTCAACCAAATCTCTGCAGAAGACACGTTTAAAAAAAAAAAATGTTAAACTCGCCTCCCTTTTTTTTAATGCTCGCACGTTTACGTATTATTATTTCATCAAGTTTAAACCACGTTTTACTAAACCACGCGCAAAAGATAAAGGGTAATCTACTTTTAAATGCATAATTTATTGCGGTGTGAATTATATCGAGCCATGACTGCATTAAACGCTTAAATTTCGCAGCTGTAAGCAGGCTGATTAAATTTTTTTCCTCAAAATCAGGGGTGGCACGAACGATGAAAAATACCAGATAAACGCGGGATATTTTCGAGATGAAATTTGAATCCCGAAATTATTATTACCAACGGAATATTATTCGTACGAAATATTTGGTCAGCCGGTGGGCTGAATCACATTATCATATCATACGCGGGCTAGGAGACGAGGATGACTTGGCAATCCTGCGGTTTCGTCCCGAACGGTCGTTTCACGTCGGCTTATCTCTGGCACGCCTGTGGCCTTACTAATGCGCCATTTGCGTTTTGTAAAATTCGTAAACCCGTTTTAATGATAGCGTATTAAAATTTTGATTCTCTGTTTATTCTTTTTTTTTATATCCAAATAGTCTCTTGTTCAGCGAACTATTATTGATCTTGAAAATCATTTGATTTATGGTTTGATATTGATTTGATTAAATTTTTTTTACGATACTGTTTTTCATTCGTTCTCTTGTTTAGTTAAACCATGAAACTGTTAGAATTGATATTTGCTCGGCGTAAATTGTACTTTTTGCTCAATCAAATATGAACTCGAAAGCAATCAAAGCCCAGAGCTACGTTCCGTTTAAAAAACAATGAAGATCTGTCTGCAGAGAAGAGTAGTAAATGTGCAGTTCAAAACAAAAAATCCCTGGAGTCTAGACTTTCAAACAAATCTAATTTCTAAATTCTTCGAGTCAAAGCGGACGGGTTTCCCAGCTTTTCTCTCATAAAGAATTGAATCATGAACTTCCAACAGAAAAAGTAATTAATAAAATATAAATTGAAAACAACAATTCTTTAAATTTTTGAGTTAACTAGATACAAAGATTCATTGAAAATTTGTGTTAATTAGTTTTACTTACATTAAATAAAAAAAGTTGTTTATACAATTTATTCATGAAAGAACTATTACTTGCAATTATTATAAGACTTATTATAAATTTCAAATTTAAAAAAAATCTGGATATATTAAAATCGATAAGAAAATGATTTTAAATAAGCATTTATTAAAGCATCGGTAATTACAAAAAACCAGTAATTTCGAGGTATTTATGCAAGCCAAAATTCATCACAGCCGAGCGATTAGTTGGCTGCTTGAGTACACATACGCGCCCCGAGTACGCAATTTCGCGTGCCCAGAGGCAACAACAACAACAACGGGGACGACGACTACGACTACGACGACTCCTCTCACTTGATTACCGCCAGCGTCCGGGCCTCCGCTCCAAATTGGACGGTAATTAGTGCCTCTTTGGGATACCCCCGCTCGCTCTCTCTCTCTCTCTCTCTCTTTACCCACGGTAAAATTAGGCTTAGGAGCCCCAGCGATGCGAGTAACGCGCCCCGAGTAAATCGTATCGTCTTTGTCCGATGGGAAATTTCACGACCGGATTATGGAAGCTCGCGATTCAATGGAATTTTATAAGCTAGCTTCGCTTACGGTGTGGTAACAATAAAGGTAGTAATAAAAAGATTTCAATTTCACGGCCTCTTCTGTTGATGTAAGAGTTTGGAGAGATTGTATATTACAAGAAAACTTACTTAGAGTGAGCTGTTTTAATCAATTACGTTATAAAATAATTTAAAAAAAATTTGTACTACAAGCTATACTTGGCAAAATAGCTTTTATCTTCAAATATTTGTTTTTAATTTCATAATGCTACTTATTTTCAATATGGAACAATAGAAGGGAAGTAACAAAACAGCTTTTATATAAGTTTAAACACCTGAATTAGCATAACGTATACTGATACATTACATCAAAATTCATGATTAAATGATTTTATTTGGAAAATTTAAATTATATGAAATAAAATGATTAAATAAATAAAAACAGTTAGTAATCTAAAAAAAAAAAAATAAATAAATAAAAATAAGAAAACAGTTGAAAAAGGGCAAACAAAAATAATGGTCAAGAGATTACCGAAAAACCCTTACGTCAAGGCTACTATACGCGGGAAGCTTGAAAAAAGCTAAGCTACCACCACTACGAGTGATAAACAAAGACCGAATTTGCGGCCAGTTAAAATTTTTTATCTATAAAAATCCATTTTCTTACAGACCTTGTGGAGAGTTGCTTTTTAATGTGCAACTTTATGTCCGAAAGTTATATTAAAGCTTTATCTCGTTTTCCGATAATTTTTCATCTTTTCTATTTCGTATTGATTCCATGCAAGAGTTTCGCTTTTCTAAAGATGAGAAAACATAAATTGGAACAGCTCGTAGAATTCTAAAACTTGAAGCATAGTCAAACCTCAGATCAACGATTTTATTTCTATAAACTCCAGTGAAAATCGGAAAATATTAAACGAGCGTGTTAAACGTTTGAATAGCGCGGTCGAAAAAGAAGTTAAATGAAATTTCAATTAGAACATTCAATTTCGCGCTGACCTCAGCTGAAGGAATTTAATTTTGTTGGATAAAAATGTTCATATCTTTTTGTTCTGCAGTCCCCCCCCCTTTTTTTTTATTCATGGCATGCGCCACTGCTATTTACTTTGCCATTGATTTTTGGTTACAAAATGTTCATTAATTCGCACGATCGTTGTCGTAAAGCTCGCTGGCCTTAATGAGGGCAGGTCACATCGATAAATAATTATCACGATTAAAACAAAAATTAAAATCCCTCGCTGCGGCGTTGTAAAAGCCCCCGGTGCACGTAAGATCCCTGGTAAATTCAAAAATTTTTTCGATTATTTTTTTGTTGTCGTATGCGTAAAATTTTTAAAAAAACTCTTCAAAAATTCACTGGGCACCAATTTACGGAAAATCGAAAATCCACTATGCAGGGGAGTAGGAGGAGGAGCTTTGGGCAACAATCGAGTTTGCGCGAAAATGAGGATGCAAATCCCGGGCGCATGCATATGCCATTCTCTGTGGTCAGCGGCTCCTCTCTTTTCTCCCCTCGCAATTTATAACGAGTGCCGCCGCCGCTGACTTTTCGGATTTAACGTTGAAATGCGGCTATGTGGCTGCAGGGCTAATGGGATAAGGAAGAGCTAGCTTAATTCACCCGTCGCTCAAATGTACTCGCTTTTCACTTCGTTTTGATGTAAATGCATACTTGTTTTTTTAATTCCTCTCTCCTCTGTGTTTCTTTTAAAATTAATGAAAAAAATATTAGTTCGGAGAGCTGTGCTTCGTGCGTCATGCGAGTAGTACAAACACGGTTTGGTCAGCCGCCTGGTCAATGTTGCTTGCTCGTAAAGAAAAAGGCGGTGTGTACTCATTTTTTATAAACCCACAACAAATAAAATCGCATTAAAATACACATAATTTTTCTAGGAAATTTTAACTTTACGATAAAATTTCGGTCAAGTTAAACAGACCAGCGGGCAAATGTTTACCGAATATCAAATAGCTGTTCAAACAAAGCGTACGTGTTATACTCCCAGAGATCATAAAACCAAATTTTTTACGAACCCACGCAGGCCCGATATATTTCAGATAAAAAAAAAAATGGAGGAGCATATCGTAAATAGGTTATTCATCCGGGAACATTTTTCACTGAAATCCATGGTTTTGGCGCCGAAGAAAGCTCCGATGAAAAATGCACGCTGGGTCAAAGATAAAGGGGTCTCTAGTATGCGAGTCTCGCCCTCCCCGATGGAGAGAGAGAGAGAGAGAGAGAGAGAGAAAAAAGGAAGATAATGAGAAAAGACTCTCCCCCACTTTTTTCGCGCTCTCAATCGAGCTTAATTTTTCTTTAATCATCCCGGCCACGGCTTTAAGAGAGTTTGATCGCGAGAAATAAAGAAAAGCTTTTGTCGACCGACAAAAAAGCCGGAATCTGTCGATAGTGAAAATTTTATGGTTAACTACTTTTTGATCTCGCTCGAGTTTTCGTGAACGAAGAATAATTCTTTTTTTTTTGGTAAATTTTGTGACTAGCTCCATTATTCAAAAATTTCCGTCCGCTTGTAAAACAATTATCATTTGCCACTCGATGTGTCGCCCCGACGACGACGAATTTGCATGTACACGCGATCACGCGAGTGCAGCAGCACCCGAAAAAGAATGACTCCGAGCCAGGCTATCTTATCGCGCCCTTTGTCCTGTAATGAATTACCGGAATTTGAAGGTCAACGTGCACGGCTATGTGGGCCGGAGATTGCGTTCGTGATGGTATGCCGACTCTAAATTAAGCGACGTTGGTTTCCCACGAAGGGCTGAGGTATTTTATCCCAGCGAATTTTCGAGGTTTTTTTTTTTTTCAAATATCGTGCAAATAAAGGCTTTATTAAATTTTGTTGGTTTATGTATTAAGTACACAAAGGATCTTGCTAACGTAAAAGAAGCTACCTTACTTCATAAAATTTCAAAACTTTTTTTTAAGAATTTTATTATCTTTGGCATAGCAGAAAATTTTCAAAACGAAATAGCTCGATCGTTTGAGTGAATGCGATAAGCTTCGAGACAGAAATTAACAATTTTACCATCAACATAAATTTATGCAAAAAAATGTATGTGAAAATATTCTTAAATTAGTCATATCTACTTTCATCATTGTTTCTATATTGATTTTACAAAGTCTTATATTTATCAGAATTCAAATGTTGAGCTCAAATCTGTGACCTGTGTAATTCTACATGTAAAAATAGAACATTTTTAGGCTTTTCTAGGTTATTCGTGCGATTATAAATATAAAATAAATCAAACAAGGAATAAAACAAATTTTTTTAAATGTTTTTTTTTTTTTTTTTTTTTTTCAAACGAATTAATTGTTTATATTTACCTACCCAAAGTTAGCTAAATGTACTTTTATTTTCAATTCATTTGACCCTGAATTAATATACACTAAACTCTGATTTAAATTAAAAATTTTTTTAAATGTTGTTTAAATAAAATAATTTTTCAAGACCTTTAAACGTTAAATAAAAAAACATTTAAAAATTTAGGAAAAGTAATTATTACTAATAGGAGTCTCCAGAGTGGCTTTTTAACTATAAAGTAATGTAAAACTTTGTAGGAGGTTGAATAGCCTACAGGGTGCGATCTTAAAGTATTATAACGCCAGTGATAATGTTAACTTTGATTTACGTCACTAAAGTGTTGTAATTATGATTTGAGTGAAAACAATGTGAAAATTCTCAAGCGGATGAAAATAAAAGTTTTTGAAACAAAAATAAACGAGAGAGGCACAAAAAGAACTCGAAATCCGGGTGAAATGAAAACTTGAAAATTTAATGCGAGAAAATTACTCTGTTGAAACATTGGATTTTCCGGGTGTTTTTGGGTACCCAAGCGACTCAAATAAATCTTATTGCAAAATTTTTTTAATTCACCTTGTTTGCTAAGAAATTAATTAAATTTTTACCCTGGTTATCAAACTATTCATTCAAAGTGATTGATTCGGTTAGTACGCGAACCGTCAATTCAATTTCGCGTCGGCATTTAATTTAATCCATGCCAAGTTTGATGCGATTATGAATTGATCACAGTGGTGTCACTCGCTTGTTTGAATTCAAAACAAAACTGAATCCACTGCGACGTTCAAGTTTCCATGATAATTTATTTGCTATCAAAACCTTCGAACTCAATCTCTATTGTTTCTTGGAAAGAAAACAAACTCTTACTAAATTAAACTCAAAACAATCTCTACCTCACAAAACAAGTTTCAAAGGTTGAGAAAAAAACGCGGCGCACTGCACCAAACCAACAACCAGAGCGAGACGCGAGTTTCTTCTTCTCCACGTCAACTCAAACACAAAAAAAAAAGGACTTTTGCCGTCGATCGATGCAAATTTCCACGTCACGCTGAGTTTTACAGTTGCACCAACCAAAATTTTTATTCTACTTAGCAAACTTTGATCGTCATTCTTTACATTTTTTTTATTGAACAACACTTTTTTTTTGACCTTGACTTTATAAGTGTGCTGAGAGACCAGTTAGATTTCCAGTTCAAAGTAAAAAGTTTATTGCATCCATCTTTTTTTTTTAACTTTGAGTAAAGAGCGCCGATTATCTGAAAAAGTAAGATAATTGAGCTAATTGTTAATATAAGTGCATTGTTACGTAAAATGATTTTCCTCTACGTTTGTGAGCATCAAAATTATTCATCATTGATGATAACTTCAAACGAAAAGTTCATCAGTATTTAAAATAAACGAAATGGTTGAGTAAAATTAAACATTCAAAATTAAATTTTATCAAATATCTCTTCGCACAAGATGAATTCAATAAATATTGTCGAAGCGTACTTAAAAGAATTAATGAGACTTGAAATTTGATTAAAAATTCATTCAAAGGAGTAATTTAAGTTTTCAGTCCAGAAAAGAGTTAATTAAAATTGTGTATAATTGCCTAAATCGCTACCTACTGTTAAATTATTAATGAACCATGTAAAAATTTAAATTAATCCCTGGAACAATAATAGTAGTATGTAAACGAGAGCGCTCTCGTACCCTCCAGAGGGTTACGAGAGCGCTCTCGTACCCTCTGAGGGGTACGAGAGCGCTCTCGTACCTTTTAGGAGAGCCCGGTGCTCTCTCGTACCTTTTAGGAGGGCCCGGTGCTCTCTCGTACCTTTTAGGAGGGGCCGGTGCTCTCTCGTACCTTTTAGGAGGGCCCGGTGCTCTCTCGTACCTTTTAGGAGGGGCCGGTGCTCTCTCGTACCTTTTAGGGGGCCCGGTGCTCTCTCGTACCTTTTAGGGGGCCCGGTGCTCTCTCGTGATTTTGGAAACGGTCGCTTTCTCATGATTTTAGATCTCCCAGCGTTTTTGAAAAAAGGCTGCTCTCTCGTGATTTTGAAAACCCACCACCCGAGCTCTTTTTACAGCACGACTGTAAATCTCCCTGGCGTAGCCCCCCCTGCCACCAGGCGGTCCTCGAACGCTCTTGCTTGTCCCCTGCCGCTGTACGCTCCCCACTGCTCGCGAGCGGCTCTCCCTTTTATGACCCCGCGCTCCTCGAACGCTCTTGCTTGTCCCCCGCCGCTGTACGCTCCCCCACTGCTCGTGAGCGGCTCTCCCTTTTATGACCCCAGCCGACTTTTCTGCTCGCTCTCTCTGTTTGACAACCATCGAGCGAGGACGCTCTCTCCTGCAACATCTAAAAAAAAATCTTTGAAGGACGAGAAAGTAGTTAGTTTTTTGTTTATTGAAAATTACAACCCTACCAGATTCCAATTCAGAAAGTCTTAAAGTTTACTGTAACGGTGTCCTCGAGCAGTTTGAACATCTTGAATATTTGACTAAAAAAAACTTGGCTCAATAACTCTAGCATAAATAACTCGCAGCCTGCAGAGTAAAATATTCGACTCAATAAAAAAAAAAAAAACTTGTACAATACAGTCGTCGTAACTCAATAACCCTAATAAATAACTCACGTTGGTAATACTTGGAGTCATGGAAACATGAAAAAAATTCACGTGACATAGTCCTCCAATAAATTATAATAAATAACTCACAAACCATGGTGCGTGCTAAACGAGGAGCAAAAAACAGTAGTCACATTGACCTTGTAGAGTTGAAAGTTTAATAAATAAATAACACAGTAGTCCTACTGAGAGCAGGAGAACATGAGTTTAAAGGAGTTCTGTAGTCTCGCAGGTCAAGATCAGGGGAGTGGTGACGACCCCCCCCCCCCCCCCCCCCAATGGAGGGTAAGGCCCAATCGGAAAACTCATTTCAGGTCAAAATTTAGGAGAGTGGTAACGACCGCCCCCATTGGAGGGTAAGGCCCAATCGGAAAACTCAACGTTGGTCAAGATTGGAGGAGTGGTAACAACCCTCATTGGAGGGCAAGGTCTAATCCATGGTGGACAGTCTAACTAGTTCGATCCTCCCACGAAGGGATGATTCAGTGGTGGGGTTAAAGGGTTTTTTTTGCTTGGTAGGCACTATTTAAACGTCTTAGCTCTGCTGTTGAACCATTCTTACTGTCGAACTATTCGGATCCACATCAAGTCTGCTTCCATACAGTTTCAGTGCTTTCCGAGAGTTTCAATCAGTTTGTTTGTGATTCTTAAGTCTGATTCTGTATATTTTAAGTGATTTAACCAGTCAGTTTGTGATTAACACAGTTCAAGTGATTCAACCAGTCTGTTTGCGATTCTTGTCTAACTGTTGAAGTGAATTAATTTTTTTGTCTCAGACAACAGTTTTCCTGTGTGAATTTTAGTTAACAACTTTTTTTTCTTAATTAAAAAAAAAATGGCACGAGTTAAGCAGACCGCTCGCAAATCAACTGGTGGTAAGGCTCTTATCAAGCCTATACCAAAACAAACTGCTCGCAAGTCAACAGGTGGTAAAACACATACCAAGCAGCTGTCGATGAAGTCAACGAATAAGAGTGGTCCATCTGATGGTAGAATAATAAAATCATATAGAACTAATTTGAGCATTAGTGACGATATTCATATTGTTTATGAATTCATTGATTTGGTAGCTGAAGATACTGAAATGAGTAAGTACATAAAAACTTTTTAAAACATTATTTTAAAAGGCTTCAATTCATTTTTATCAATTATTATTTTAGATCATGAAGTAAACACTATAGAGTCGCTACCAGAGGTGGAATATGAGGCATTGGATCTTTCAATGTCCCCACAAGAACCTGCCTTACCGCAGATATTTAGTAAGTAGTTAAAATTTTTCAGATTAAATTTTGAAATAAATTTGAAATAAAAAATTTAAAAAATTTTTATTTTTCAGATCTACAACGTTTTATTTGCCCATCCGCGGTACCTATAAGTGAGTTGCTTAACAGAATGGAAGACGAGGAAGAATTATCTTCATCGGAGGCTGTGGAGAGTTCACATTCATCATCATCATCATCATCATCATCATCATCATCATCATCATCATCATCATCATCATCATCATCGGAGGAGGATATTGATGTTGAAAATTTAACCTCGTCCGGTTTCTCGGATCTAACTTCTCCACCACCGTCCATCCCTGAAGGATACATGGAAGGTAAAATTAATCAACAGTGTACTTAACTAATTTAAAAAATATCAATTGTACAATAAATTAATATTCAATTTAATTTCTGTTTCAGGTGATTTTTTATTCAGCGAGGAAGAGAGACCATGGACACCACTCCAAGCATATATTGGAGACTACTTTGGTCAACAACAGCAGCAACAACTACATCAACAACAACAGCAAGAACAACCGGAACTTCAAGAAATGTATGAGTTTATAAATCATGTGTTTGAAGAGATGTCGCGAGACATAAATGATGTGTTTGTTACTAGATTTATAAATATATTTAAAAATACAATTTTGCGTGAATCTAATTGTTTTAAAAAAAATATAAGAGACTATATTACAGACTTAGTATTAGATTTAAAAGAACAATTATATTTAGAATTTCATACTTTTAAGTAATACATAAATTATAGTTACTATAAATTAATTGTTAATATTTATTTATTTATTTAGTGATTAACTGAGGCTAGAGCACTGCAGACAGCAGGAAAGTATAAGTATCCAAGAGTTAAGCAGGTGTCCAGGTGGGTTCGCTTTAGTATACCTGCGTAGCTCCTTAGTATACCTGCTTAGCTCCTTGGAGGTTATACTCTCCTGCTACCTGTCTTCTCCAAGATCATTATTTGTGTGTCCAGGAGCCTTCACTTTGATATACCTGCGTAGCTCCTTGGGGGTTATACTCTCTTAGTATCTAAGCTGCTGTGTTTTAACTTATTTTGTATAATAAATATTTAATTTTTACTTTAAAAACACTAATTTTATGATAATTAATTTTGTATTATAAAATGAAGTAAGGAACATTAAAGAAAAAGAATCGTTTATAAATTTAATTAATCTTTTTATTTTTACATATCAATCTCATCCCCCTGTATTCTTGAATAGTAAAAAACAAATGATGGAAATTTATAATCAACAGTATCATATCCCTCGGGGGTTGCAAATGAAGTTGTCGGTTCTTCTTTATTTAATAAAAAATTTTTTAATATACAGGCTCGTCGGATTGCACAATTTTTAGCTTTATCATCTTTATGAAAATCACATAAATAATAGGAATTAAAATCGTTCTGTATTTTTTTAAAATTTGGCTGTTCAATTGCAACATCAATGATCTCTCTGAAAAATTATAATATTTATTTATAATAATAAAAATCAGAATGATTAATAATAAATTTAAATAGAAACTCACTTATTCCAAAGTATATCCTGAAGATACTTCTTTTTTTGTGAACCATATACATAAACTCGAGTAGCATGTACTAAATTCGATTGTAATATTTTAATAATATCACCCGGTCGAGTATGGCCTGCATTCCAAGGTATATGATGATAATTTTTTTCTAGATATGTATTGACACGCTTTTCACATTTTAAAAGATTACACCAAAAAGATGAAGGCTTGAAAAGAGCAATTATAGGTACAGACAAACCACTCTGCACACCATATATTGCGAGCTCTTTAGGGATTAGTATATCTCTAGATCTACAAGAGAATTCCAAGTCCACAACGAACGCCATTTCGATAATGATTTTATAATGACACAACAACGACTAAGTTACATTTGATCGTCTCGTTAACCTTTATATCACCAACCCCCACCACACCAAAGTCACGTGATTCACTAAAGTTAGAGTGGGGGAAAACCATTGTTCCAAAACCGTTAGAAATATAACTTTCTATTTTGTAGCAAGTTGAAACTTGTAAAAAACTGGTTTTAACTTGCAAACAAAAGAAATTCTTGACAAGAAAACTGAGTGGGAGGGGGAAACCATTGTTAACAGTTCCAAAAACCGTTAGAAATATAACTTTCTATTTTGTAGCAAGTTGAAACTTGTAAAAAAAAAAAAAAAAAAAAAAAAAAAACTAGTTTCAATTTGCAAACAAAAGAAATTGTTGAAAAGAAAACTGTTCCGACCTTGAGCTGTCTATTTTCACTTCCTGCTGAAAAAAAATCCTTGAAAATAGTTTTTCTCTTTCAAATTCAAAAATAGCTTTCTCTTTTTTGAGTCACATAACCATTGGGTATAAAAAACTGTTCCAACCTTGAGCTGTCGATTTTCACTTCCTGCTGAAAAAAATCCTTGAAAATAGTTTTTCTCTTTCAAATTCAAAAATAGCTTTCTCTTTTCTTGAGTCACGTGACCATTGGGTATAAGTACTGTGGGATGGCTCTTGAGAGCTCAGTAGAGTTTGAAAACGTACAGTGAATTGTAGTGTTCATCATAGTATTTAAAATGGCTTCATTTTTGTATTTTGGTTTGAACATAAAGATATTACAAAGTAATCTTAATAATCTGCAAGATGTTACAAGTATAGACTTGCAGCATTGGATGAACATGTCTGTTGATATGACTAATACAATAAAAAATTTGCTTAACAATGGGAACTTGAATGTTCATCAAAAACAAAGATGCAACTCATATCTAATTCAATCAGTTAATATACAGGAGCGAATTAAATCTCTTCTTCAGAAAAGTGGAGGTGCATTGGAAGACAATCAGCCAAAAGAATCAATTCAGTGGAATGATCTACCTTCAATTTTTGAAAATCGAATTAGTTCTGTATTGGGAACTAACATGATACATAAAGATGTGAAATCGTTTTTAGAAGATGCTAAAACCACTTTTATAGAAAAAGTTAAAGTTGCTCTACAGAAGCAAGGCCCAATAAAAGTTAATGCTGAGGTTTCTTCTGAATATATGATTATAAAAAATAATATTGAAACTTTAGAAGTGAAAACGTTTAATAGTGCAAGTAGTCCTGTGTATATGACAACAAATGATTTAGCAGAATGGTATGATGAGAGGGTTGTACAACCATTACTTAATCAAATTGAAGAGTTTGAAGCTTCTGGATCTGGTTGGACCTTAAGACAAGTTCTAAGTGTCACTTACAATTTCAAGAAATACCAACCGATGCATGCATGTTCTTTCATAGAGCTTCCGGTTTCTATAAAAAAAAAGAAAGCTTGTTTAAATGTTAGAAATGAGTTTGATAATGAATGTTTCAAATGGGCCATATTATCTTGTCTTCATCCTGTGGAGCTTCATGCCGAAAAAGTGAGTTCATATATTTATCATGAACATGAGCTAAATTTTAAAGGGATTGATTTCCCAGTTAGATTTGATCAGATAAATCAATTTGAGAAGCAGAATGACGTATCAGTAAATGTTTTTATTCTTGAAAAAACCAATGATGTACTGGAAGTTGGTACAGCTCATTTGACTGAATCATTAAAAAATAAGCATGTCAACCTACTCTGTATACAAGATTATTATTTTGATGAAAAGCAACCAAATAAAATAGAACATGATGAACCTCCAAAATTTCATTATGTGTGGATACATGACCTGTCAAAATTAGTTAGCAGCCAGTTAACAAATCACAACGGTAAACTCTACTTCTGTAACCGATGTCTTCACTACACTTTAAAACCTTCAAAATTATTAGAGCACATTCCAATTTGTATGCAGTACAACAAATGTTTTGTAGAATTACCTAATGAAAATGATAACAAACTAAAATTTACGAACTACAAGAACCAAGAGAAGGCGTCAATCGTTATTTATGCCGATGCAGAATGTAAAATAAAAAGCTCGGACGAATCAAATCCTGATGCCCCAGACGAACACATACCTTACAGCATAGGTTATTACTTAAAAAATAGTTTTAATGATACAAAATCATATTATGCTAGTTATCGTCAAAGCGAGGAAGGTGAAAAAACTCCCTCTGAATGGTTTGTAGAGGAGCTCAGAAGAGTGGGTGAAGAGTATCAAGCGCTGTACGACAAACCCAAACCCATGGTACTGACCGCAAAGGATTGGCAAAACTTCGGCTCCGCCAAGAAGTGTTGGATCTGTCAGCATGGCTTCACCCCCTCCAACCCCACCAAGGTAAGTCACACCTAAAAAAAAAAAAAAAAAAAAAAAAATTGCTAAGGTTTGGTTGTTTTTTTTCTCAGGTTCGAGACCATGATCACTTTACAGGAAAGTATAGAGGCGCGGCCCACAATTCGTGCAATTTACAGTACAACAAGGCAAAACATATCAGTGTCATTTTCCACAACCTAACTGGATATGATGCGCACCTGATTATAAAAGATCTTTATTCTGATGACATCATTAAAGGGGATCTAGAGATATTAGCTGAAAACAAAGAACGCTACATTTCCTTTACCAAAAAAATTGAGGGTAGTGTCATAGAATTCAGATTCATCGATTCATTCAGATTTATGGCATCTTCATTAGAAAAGTTAGCAAGTTATCTGCCAGAGAAGCCTATTACCACCAAAGTTAATCGTGATTTTAAATTAACTGATGAACAAATAAAGTTATTAACGATCAAAGGTCAATTTCCATATGAATACATTGATTCTTTGGATAAGTTAAAAGAAACACAATTACCTGAACAAAAAGCTTTCTACAGTAAATTGACAGGGTGTCATATCTCCAACGAAGATTATGCTCATGCTAATCAGGTTTGGAAACAGTTGAATATCAAAAATCTTGGTGAATATTCAGATGTTTACATGCGTACTGATATAGCCTTATTGGCAGACATTTTTGAAAACTTTCGATCAACTTGCTTAGAAGCATATTCATTGGACCCAGCACATTACTACACAACGCCAGGTAATTTGAATTATTTCATGTTATTTATAGTTTAATTTTTTTACTGAGTTAATCAATTCATTTTATTCAGGTTTGTCGTTTGACGCCATGTTAAAACAAACAAAAGTAGAACTAGAGCTAATAACAGACATGGAAATGCTTCTTTTCGTAGAAAGAGGCATTAGAGGTGGGATCAATCAATGCTCCCATCGATACGCAGAAGCTAACAATAAGTATATGAATAAAGGATACGATCCTGAAAAAGAAGAAAAGTACTTAATTTATTTAGATGCTAATAATCTCTACGGGTAAATAAATAAACAATTGTTTAAACAAAAAAATTATTTATAAAAAATTTTTTTGGAAAAAAATTTTAACTTGAAAAAAAAATTTTTAGATGGGCTATGACACAGTTCTTACCGTTTGGTGGGCTCCAGTGGGTTCAAGACACTAGTAATCCTGACTTTTACAATGTACCAGATGACAGTCCAATAGGTTACTTTCTAGAGGTAGATATTGAATATGATCAATCGCTCCATGAAGAGCATCAAGACTTACCGTTTTGTCCTGAGAATAAGCCACCACCAAACTCTAAACAAAAGAAATTGCTTACAACCTTGGATAATAAAGAGCGATATATAATTCACTATAGAGCTTTACTTCAAGCTCAAGAACATGGTTTGAAAGTAAAAAAAATCCATAGAGCTCTTCAATTTAATCAGTCTGCGTGGTTAAAAAAATATGTAGACTTCAACACAGAAAAAAGAGCAAAGGCTAAAAATGAGTTTGAAAAGAATCTATTCAAATTGTTAGTTAATGCAATTTATGGAAAAACAATGGAGAACCAACGTAAATATAAAAAAGTACGACCAATAAATAAATGGCCTGGAAGGGCTGGAGCTGAAGCATGCATTGCAAGTCCTAATTTCCATAGCATATCACGAGTAAATGATGATATGGCTATTGTTCAGATGAAACCAGCTAGAATCGTTATAAAAAAACCTATTTACATAGGTCTGGCTATCTTAGATATCTCAAAAACTTTGATGTATGACTTTCATTACTCAAAAATGAAGAAATGGATTGGATCTAAGTCCTTATCGCTTTGTTATATGGACACGGACAGCTTTATATATGAGGTACGGGGCGTAGACATTTATAAAATTATGAAGGAGCACTCGGAATTCTTTGATACATCGGCATATAAGGAGGGTAACCAATTTGGTATCGAACCTAAAAATGGTAAAGTCCTAGCAAAATTTAAAGACGAATGCAATTCTGAAATTCTCACTCATTTTGTGGGTTTGAGATCAAAATTATACAGTCTTTTAATACAAAATAATGATCCAGTATTAAAGGCTAAGGGTGTTAAGTCATCAGCACTTAGAGAAATCAAGTTCGAGCATTATAAAGACTGTCTTTTCAACAAATCAATCATAAAAGTTGAACAGCGAACCATCAGATCAAGACAACACAACATTCATACAGAAAAACAAATAAAAGTTGGTTTGAGTCCATATGACAACAAGCGATACTTGCTGGCGGATGAATGCATTCAGATTCCCTGGATAAAAAGTACAACTGACACTCTTGCTTGGGGGGACTACAGAATACCTATCATTGAAGAATTTTTAGAAAACCTGAAAAAAGAAAATGACGAGAAACTTCGAGAAAGCGAGAATAATCTGGAAGAAAGGAATTTTCTAGAAGATACAAGAAATAAACACTACCTAGAAAATGATGTGAACAAAGAAAATATTCTAGAAGAAACCAGCGTGACAGAAAAAAGACTTTCACAAGATGACGCAACTTTTGGCAATAGTTACATCACTCAATGCAACTTTCTAGGAAATGAAACAATAGATTGCGATGGTTGGGATGATGCAATGGGGGCCATAGCAGACGATTTCGATGGTTTATATAAGGGGTGCAGTCGAAGACGAGAGCTCACTTGCTGCTCAAAATTTTCAGACGACGGACCTCCACAGAAAAAGACTAGACTCAATTTTGAACGAAACGAATGATCCTAATAAGGTAAGCATCAATACTTAAAAAAATTCCAACGTTAAAATTAACTACTTATATATTAAGATTAAATTTTATTTTGTTTTATAGATACAAAAATGGATTTCACTAAGATGAATGCTATGGCAAAAACCCAATATCTCCCAAAGAAGAAGTTGACCGATCTTGTCAATGGAGAATTCTATAAAATAACTAAAATATATCAATGCAACACCAAGTTCGGAGCTAGCATTGTCGTTATAATCAACAAAGAGTTCCAAGTGTTTCTACCTGAACGTTTAAGCACATTCTTCACTAAAAATCCTGATCAGCTTGAGTTTTTGAAAGAAGAAGTAGAAAAGGATCAGTTGTTTATTAAATACTTAGGAAACCGACAACTTGAGTTTTGTAATAAGCAGTGATATATAAAATTTGTGTGAGATCTTGTAAAAATGAAGCAAGTGACATTTAGTGATTGTATTAGTGTTAAGATTATGTATGTGTATGATTATGCTAGTCGTAAAGCAAGAATGGGTCCTTGGATTCAAGCTGCTTGCGACAGAGAACGTTTTAATTTAAGAATTCAAAGGACCAGTGTTATACTAAATCCAATAATTTTTAAAATGCGAATTAAGTGTATGGAATATGTAATAGGACCTATTCTAAATAAAAGAAAATCATAACAAAATTATTTGTCTTTTTATTTATTTATTTATTTATTTTATAAATTTACCATATCATATAAAAGTTACAATATTTTTTTAATCACAGAATATTTTATTCAAATTATAAACTATTTTTATCCACCCAACTATTGTGAGAATTGTCAAAACCAAGCCACTTAACATAAACTTTATCATGCTGACTTATTTCGATAATCAAGCGTTTGACACAACAAAGTCACGAAATGTGAAATTAAAATACTATAAAAATGTTTAGGTTTTCTACCACAGGGGTACGTCTGTATTAATAAAATTTCTGTACTTCAACATAACTGTTTTTATTTTTAAAATCCTTACTTTGATTCAATCAATATTAAATTAAAATAACAAGTATCAATTACTTTATATTTTTTATAAAATTAATTTTTTCTTAAAAAACTTCCAAGTACTATATTAAAGCTGATCAAAGTCACTTTTCTAAAAAACAAACTTTATTAACTTCTAAGTATTTCATCAATGACATTTACGAAATCATGACTGTTTCATGAAACACATTCATAAAATCATGACTCATTCATGAATGACATCTATGAATTCATGATTCAGATCCATGAAATCATGAGTGTTTCATGAACTATAACTATGAGATCATGAATTGCCTTCATGAAATCACGACTGTTTCATGAATTACAACTATGAAATCATGAATTGCATCCATGAAATCATAAATTACAACTATGAAATCATGAATTGCACTCATCAAATCATGACTGTTTCATGAAGTACAACTATGAAATCATGAATTGCATCCATGAAATCATAAATTACAACTATGAAATCATGAATTGCATTCATGAAATCATGACTGTTTCATGAACTACAACTATGAAATCATGAATTGCACTCATGAAATCATGACTGTTTCATGAAGTACAACTATGAAATCATGAATTGCATCCATGAAATCATAAATTACAACTATGAAATCATGAATTGCATCCATGAAATCATGAATTACAATTATAAAATCATGACTGTTCTATGAACTACAACTATGAAATTATGAGTGTTGAAAAATTTTGCTATAAGCCTCCTCGGCGTTATTGGCTTGCACGCTAACCGAAAGGTTGGTGGTTCAAGCCCACCCGGAGCCACTTTTTTTCCAGCGCTGCAGCAGGGTGCGTTCGGCAGCAGGGACAACGCGGGCAAAGGTTGGTGGTTCAGGCACACACGGAGGCGTCAGCGCCACAACAGGGTGCGTTCGCAAGCAAGGAGCGCGCAGCTGCATGGCTGGAGGACACAGCGCAGGAAGAGCGTCCAAGGAGCGCGTAGCGGGGGAGCGTACAGCAGCGGGAGAAAGCGTCCAAGGAGCGCGTAGCGGGGGGGGGGCACAGTGGTGGTCGCCAGCAAGGAGTGCGCAACAGTGGGGGAAGAGAGCGTCCAAGGAGTGCGCAGCGGGGGAGAGCGTTCCAAAAATCACGAGAGAGCGGCCGTTTCCAAAATCACGAGAGAGCACCGTCCTTCCAAAGGTACGAGAGAGCACCGGCCCCTCCTAAAAGGTACGAGAGAGCACCGGGCTCTCCTAAAAGGTACGAGAGCGCTCTCGTACCCCTCAGAGGGCACGAGAGCGCTCTCGTACCCTCTGGAGGGTACGAGAGCGCTCTCGTTTACATACTACTAATAATTATTATTCAGAGGCTATTAGAATCAGCGAGCACTATTGTTAATTTTCTAATGAACCGTGTAAAAATTTAAATCGACTCCCTGGTTATTGTTCACCGATCATTTCGAGCCGTTCAACTGAATTAAAATTAACTATTAATTACAAATTAAATCTCGTGGATACCACTTGAAACCAGGGAAATTAAAGAGGTAGTAATTGAAAATCTCGAATTACAAACTCGCGCGAGGTAGCCGAAAATAATTAGCGGAAGAGCTTTTGAAAGTGAAAGCAAGAGCAGGTTTTGATACCACGAAATAAAGATTTCCGCACAATATCCCGAGACGACACACAAAGGGTGTGGAGCAAAAAAAAAAAAAAAAACAGTCAGTCAAAGATTGTTTTTTTGTCTGGCATCCGGGCGCGTCAGATATTAAACAATGAGAGAGAAAAAAAGTGCACAGCTCGATGGGCTTATTGTTAAAGCGGTGGATCAAAGGAATAGGGAAAAGAGAGAAGTTGACGAACGCGTGAATTATTACTCTGACCGTCAGCTACAGCGTGTGTGTAATTACGAAGTTCCGCCCGCACAGACAATCCGTCTGAGTAGCCGGTTAACGAGGTAATTATATTAGGCTTTACATACCAATCTAGACCGAGTTCGGATGCTATAGCACCGTTATTCCGTTGTACAGCTTGTAGTCTTTTTTTATCCTTTGTAATTTGTTTTTTATATCTTCAAAAAAATATATAAAAATTGATGATAAGTCATGAGAAAAAGTAATGATAAATTGTCTATAATTTGGGATGGTAAAATCAGCTTGAATTATAAAATTTGATCTTTCACTTTAAGATTATTGAATTGATTACAAATTGTCTTCAGAAATTCAATATCTTATTTTGTTATTGAAAAGTAGAATGAATAAAAACTTGTCCAGGCCTTACTTTTGTTCGAGTGTTTTGTAATATTACTTTGTTGTATTATTCTGTTACAAACAGATTGAGAAGAAGTTGGAATAGTTTATCCGTTGATACAAGAAATTGTAATTATATTAGTTTATTTAAAAAAGATATTAAATTAAAATTTTTGAAGTGTTAATAAGAAAGTTATTAGTGATGAAATATATATAAATTAATTATTTAATGAAGGACATTAAAGTCCGTTGATGATGATAAATAAATAAATAAATAAATAAATTAATCAATTAATTAATTTCTAATATCTTTGGAGAAATAAAAATTCATGTAAGCTTATTTTTTTATCTGCTCACAATTTAAAAAAAGGTTAAGTCCGGATATTTATCATGATGAAACCAGCAAAAAAGTTATAACGTGTCAATAAATTTATGTTTTCTCGTTGTATGTACAGACAGTTGAAAATTATTCGATTCGAGGAAGGAGCACTCTTACTAAGTTATTGCAGTCAAATTAAAATTTTGTTTCCTCGATAAAGATAACAATAAGACTGGAAATAAGTTTTATGTAATCCCAAAAGCTGAACTCATTAAAAGTTACACTTTCGAATATACTTTTCTAATTAAATTTTATACCTTATTCTTATTTAAAAATTATTTAATCATTAAAAATAGACAAAAATAGTAATCGCGTTTATTTGTTACAATAGTAAATAAGACGAAAATGAATTTTTTCCAAACCCAAAAAAAAACCGTAAGTCTCTTTGAAATTAAAACGTCTAGGAAGTAAATAATTGATTTTCTCCAAAGTACCCCTACTTCGGTAAGAAAAGTATCCCCTACAAGAGAAAAAAAAAAAAAAGTTCGAGCCGTTTCGTAGGGAGGCAATCTCAGGCGGGCCGGTTTAATGGAATCAAACGCGCCAGTGCGATTCGAACGAGCCTCGTGATTAAGTTTTAGGACCCGGGCGTTATCGCTCTTCCCGTACCGAGTCAATTTGTATTTTTTTTTTTTTTTTTACCTTTTTTTTGTATTTTTTTTCGAACGGTAGTTTTAAAATTCAAACTCGGGCAAATTTGTTAGGCCCGAATTAGAATCCCCGGGTATTTTAGTAGACGCGGCTGAAACAAAGTTCGGCGCTAAACGTTAAGCTCTTGAGCCCCCCCGCCATTGTTCATTTCACACCCCTCGTTAAATCAGATCAAGCCACTTGAGAGCCGAAAGAAATTTTCATTCGCGGGGGGAGCTTTAGATGCACGTAATAAAAACGAGGCTTTTTTCTTTTGTTTGGTACGAAAGTATAACGTTTCGATTTACATGCTGTTTTTAAATTGGGATCGATCGACCAATGCGTGTGCACTAAAAAGGCGTTTCGGCTTTTAGTATTTTAGGGTCACGAGTGTTCATTGATTGATCACTACGAAGAAAGATTTTCAAAATTCATTCAGTTTTTTTCCCATTTTCAACAAGCCTGTGGATCCCTTAACTTCGAGACTTCTCACAATTAGAAAGCTCGCATCCCCCTTTATAATGATGAAGCATGTTTGAATGTCTTCGTTTTATAATTGATTTGATTGGTTCAGAACGTCTAATTCAAAATTTGAATTGCGTTTCAATTGAAGTATTGAATACTTTGTTATTAAGAATTTTTTGTAATCGAATACTTTGTTTCAATAGATAGACTTAATTTCTTTGTAGGATCCTATAAAATAAAACAAGAATCTTTATTATTCTAAAAACAACTTTTTAAATCTATAACCACAAAAATATCGAACTGAACTTAGTTGCAGCTTGCAAAGGATATATGATGAGTTTAGTGTTAAAAATTTTTTTTAACATCATTCTTTTGAAAATGAAAGTAAAAATTATTGTTTCTTTACTTTCAAGATTAAAAATTTAGCGCGCTTGCGCGTCGATTAAGACTAGTTTAAATAAAACACAGAAACAATCCGGAGCTTTACTTTATCGATTTGCTAAAAAAAAAAAAAAAAATTCTGCATGGAAAGTTTATCGCAAAATACAGAGCGATAAATAAAGGTCAAAGAGCTCTAATTATACGCCGATGAGAAAATAATTCATCCCCTCCAGCCTTAGTTCGACAAAGTAGATTCGCACCTCGGCATATTTACCTTCACAATTAAGCTCTTTTTATTCTTCGGCTCACCGGCTCTGCTCCTGAGCTTTACGGTCTCGTTGTTTATTCAGGGCCAGAATCTAATCTCGCTCGCGGAATATTCTTTAATTTTTAACCCCCACTGCTCCCAGATAATTCGTGGCTGATCTCATTGTGATTGCTTCTTTTCTCCTTGTTCCAGAGATTATGAAAACTTGGGTGGGTGGCCTAAGCCATTGTGTTAAGGTAAAGTTTGCATCAGATACTTCACGTGACGATACTGCAGTGTTTCCAATACTTTGTTCCAATTACATTGATGGACGTTCCGACTAAACTCCCAAAGCACAATGCCCGAGGAACGAGGAGAAAGGATTCGGTGTTTTTACCGTAAATCAGGGCCATTTTGAATTCGGGACAATTATCGAATAATTTTCAAAGCCCAATTCACCCCCCAAGATTTTAATTTCACGAAATATACTTTTATGGAGTGATTAATCACCTCGATCGAGATGTTAATCGGAAATTTGAGTTTTTACTTTTTACGATTAAAAGCCCTGGTTTGTTGCTTTGTCATGTTTATTTATGAGTGTTTAATACGTGATTAATTTTACTGATCATTTGTGTAAGATTTTATCTAGATTACGGGGGATCGATACCGAACCAGTGTAATGAAAATTTTTTTAGTTTCGACCTTAAAAAAACTTTTAAAATTGTTTTTCCTGATTCCAAGGTGAAACGTATAATTGAAACGCTGAACTGACGTAAAAAAGACCCGAGCACCATGATGCGAGTGCTAAAAAAGTTTATCATTGCTACTAAATGAGTTGAACTTTTCACTTTAAGATTGGCTACTTTAAATGTCATTACTATCGTCGTAATAAAAAAAAAACCTAATCGTTTATGTTTAAGATTGTTTCAAGTATGTTTATTTATTTTTGTTTAGTAATCATCAACGAACAATAAATATCCTCTACCAAAATAAATAAAATTATACATAGAATACAATAAATAAAACAATTGCCTGGGTTAAAAAAAAAAAAACTTTAAGAAATGCTGTTAATTAAATTTAATTAAGAGCATTTCTTAAAGTTTTCTGTTCAAGTACTTTAAACAGAAATATTTTATCATAATTTCTTAAGTTAGTTGGGGATATATTCCGCAATCTATTCTCAGTGGAATGAAATTCACTTTTGAAATTTCGTTCGAATGTTGTTCTGAGATCTCTATAATGTTTAAATAATTGTTGTATGAGTTACACGCTACGCTCAAAACTGTCAATTTCAATTGAAATTGAATGCTTGAAAATAATGATTAAATTTTTGAGCCGGGACTGTTAAAATATACGGTTGATTCTTTTAATCTATAACCATAAAACTTTCAGAACTTTTCAGTTACAGAAGTTAGTCCTCACAATTAGATTGATTATCAAGTTGCCTCGCATCGAGAAATAAGAATCCCAAAACCTCCACTGAAGTTAAAGACTCCAGTGTCTCGAAGCTCACCCGTCACAATCGATTTCTTAAAAACTCCCCCTACTCGGTAAATCTGTAAGAGTGAGGTTAGCTCAAATCCACTCGAAGCCTAGTAAAAAGTGAGCCACTCTAAGCTAAGAGTGGCTCACTTTTAACTCGATTCGAGTGGATTTTCGTACTTTTCACTCGAACAAATTTAGAAGGTACATCTTGATCAGTCATTATTTACCGCAATTTTTTTGCCAATCTATAGATAGTTTATCCAGGTATCATCTTACTCGCTCGGCACTAATCGTTTTCAATTAATCGTCTCAAATTATAAACGCGTCGGGGGCGCTCCGATAATCTCTCCTTACCGTACCTCGAGGCTCTCTCTTTAAACTTCGCGGGGGGTTGTTTTCCGGAGCCCCGCTGCATTCCGGGTCTCGAATATCAAGTGGGCGGGCGAGCGAGCTAATGGCTCCGCGCCTGACGGATTTGTTTGGATCATAGTTTGATACCGAGAATTTCGGATATTTCGAGGGTGCCGCACCTGACCCGGAAGATGCTTTATGAAAGCTACGGAGAGAATTTGATTTTGATTTTGACGATCGGGAATTCCCGTATTAAGAAGATGAGGTAGTTCAAGCTTTGAGACTAATAGGAAATGAAAAACTTTGCAGTTATTGTTTGGACGAATGTGAAACTTACTCCTCCCGCTAATTCAAATTCACCGAACATACATCAAAGGCGTAATCTAATAGTTTGAGTTACCCGAGGAAGTGGTAGAACTTTGTTCGTTAAACATTCACTTTAACTTTTAATGATCGAGAATCTCCACATCTTATTGCGATCGTAAAGCAATCGCCCCGGTGCCGAGCACATAAACAAGCCGCAAAATTATAATAAAACACAGCCCCCGATGCCCCCCCCCCCCCCGTGAGAGATCTCAAGTATTTCATTTGGTTAAAAAGTATGACGCTCGTATTTTCTTGACGGTATAAAATGCCCCGAGAATTTATGTACGGTCCGGGGTTTAATTCAACCAGCGCCTAGCCCGCACTGCACTGCTACTCGGGGTATGCACTTGTCCTACTTAGTCCACTTTGTCCGCGGCGGCCGAGTGGTCACGTGACCAGACATAAATTATCCAAACTTAAACAACTGAATTCCGATGCAAGAATGGTGACGGGGGGGACGTAATTAAAATAACTCACCTCGTCGTAGATGAAGTTGTCGATCTCCTCCAGGGGCCTGCCGTAGAGGTTCGAGGGGAAGGGCTCGAACTTGTTCGGCAACACCCCGCCGTCCTCCACCGAGGTCTTCCTCTTGGGCTGGAAGCCGTAGTCCCTCACGAGCTGCAGGTGCTTGTTCTCCAGTCGGTCAAGGCTGTCCTTCGTGAAGGGCTTTACCTGCTGCTTGACCGGGCCCCTGGACTGGCCCTTTACGGAGCCTGGTGTGGTGACGGTCCTCATCTCCTCGAGCTCGTCGCCGAGCTCGTAGCCCTCGACCTCGTCCTCGGCACCCTCGGGCAGCTCTTGGTGCGGCCGGGAGGGCGTGCTGATACCGTCCACCTGGATCTCCGCACTGCCCGTGTCGCCGGTGCCCGAGTCGGCCGATACCCCGGCGGTCCCCGCTAGGGGCGGCCGGAGTCTGGCCCCACTGGCCGAGGGCCTGGACCTGCTCGTACCGGGCTCGTCTCCGGGACTCTGGTCGTCCGGGTCGAGCTCCTCCGTGACAATTTCGTCCTCGTCGTCGCGACTCCTCGAGCTGCGAAGGCATTTAGCGAATATGACCGAGACCGGTTCCTCCTCGTCGGTGCTGGTGTCGATCGACCGCTGCTGGGGCTGGGCCCGAGGCGGAGGACTCGGAGCTCGGGGCGCCTCTTGCACGGACACGGCGACCTCCTCGTTGCCCAGGTTGGCGACATCCTCGCTAGTGGCCTGGTGCACGAGCGTCGGCCTGGTGGGCAGTGGCGGCAGGGGACGGGGGGCCGGCACCGGAGCCTGGCGACGTCCCCGGGGCTGTCTCACCTGGGGAGTCCGAGGCGGCACCGGGGGCGGGACGACCTGGTGAAGGTTCTGAAGGCTGCCACTGAGCTGGGCCCCAGGGTCCAAGGCCAGAGGGGGATCTCTCGGACCCTCCGGGGGCCCAGGGGCTCTCCGGGATGTCATTGGTCAGGTGTCGGGGCCCGCTTGGTCTGTTGGTCCCGGGTCGTTGCCGGGTGGTGACGTCGACGACGATGACTCATCGTGGCCGGGCTTTGTGGTTGCTTCCTCCTGTCCGGGATCCTCGGCTGGCGGCTTGTGCATCGAGACTCACACGGCCGGCTTTGACTTCTAACGCTTTACGATTACGACTCGGCTCGCAATGTTCGTTCATCGCATCGACATACGACGACCCTTGAATCGCACTCTAATACTCTCTACTTCCACCATCCTCGCGAGCGTCTAGCGTCTTACACCTAATTCTTTTTACAGCGGCTATACTGGAGAGAGAAAAAAAAAGCTACGTAGTCACAGTCATCGGATGAGCATGGCCTGAAAAGGGCCTTGGTTTATACAACTAATGCTACGGGTTTTATAATCTATGATTCATGTGGTTCTTCGCCTCTTCATCGTGTTCTTTTCATTTCTCCTCTTCGAGTGTCGGACGCTGAACACTATCACCGCACGATGCTTTTATTGTTGTTTATATTCCGAACACACGCGAGCACTGAAAAAGTCTCGACACTCGCGAACCTGTAATGAAGATCTAGTTAGGGAGGCCGAAGGAAGATACAAGGGAAAGGGGGGATGGAATCCGGCTCTCCGAGGCTCTTTGCGAAAACTTTCTTTTCTTCATAATTTACAATTTCCGTGTATCTATCATCGTGAGAACCCGCCGACGTTGTAGTCTCGCGAATGCGGTAAAAATAGTTTGTTTATTTATAAATCAAAGGGAATGCAAATTGCGCTTGTTTCTTTTCTTTTTTTTTTGTACACCGATGCGAATTAATAATTAAAGGAGCGCGGTGTAAGTCGAGTTCACAAACACTGACCTTCTCGAAGTCGCGGGGTCGTAAGCTTGGTGGAATAAGCTTTTCTTTTGGTGAAACTATTTTATTTTAGAATAAAAAGATGTAGTTAAAGATGATCATATGAAACAAGTTAAAATTATGGGTTTAAATTTTGACAAATTTCAGAAAGATATTGAGAATTATTATTACGATCATCATTATTTCTTAAGCAGAGTAAATACAAAATGCCTCTGGGCACCTGCGGACATACGTAATGTATGTACGCAAGTGCGGTAAAAATTTACTTGAATTACTAACTCAAATTTAGAATAAAAATCATACAATATTCGAATTATTAGTGTTAGAGTTTGCATAATTTAATCAGCATACTGTATTTTTATGTAAAAATCACAGAAAATATAAACTAAAATCAAAATTTATTAAGAAAGTTGTTAAAAAATTAGCCGTACTATAATTTTAATGACTGTTTCATAAAAGCTTTCCTTGGCTATTTCAAACTATTAAAAATCTCACAACCAACGTGGGTTAATATAAAAAAGCTCAAAGGCAAAAGATTTGAAAAAAGCAGGCGAAATGAAAAACACGACGAAATTCAAATGCAAATGCTTTACTACAGCGCGGTCGGAGTGCTTAAATTTTTGAAAAATTCTGAAACCACTTAAAAGCTCACAACCGTTCGCCAACGTTGACCCCACCATAAAAAAGGTCAAAGGTCAGAAATAAAAAGCGTTTCTCTAATGGTTGAACAACTGGACAATAAGCCCCGCTTTTTAATTTTGAGCACATTTAGTGTCGGTAATTCGGTAACCAGGGTGAAACGTTCACCAGGGCTGAGGTCAAAGGTTGGCACGTTCCCAGTCTCCCCCCATAACCAAAAAATCCCGTTCGCCAAAGAGTCCCGGGGAGCCGGAAGGACTGTCAGGGGTTGTCACACACCAGGTACGGTATCCGGTCGTCTAAAAATATTCAAACTAAAAAAACTCGCGCGCTCGGTTGGGAGGTCGGTTATCGGGCCCACGGCGCGGGCGGCGTCTCGTCGGTACGAGAGCTCCGGCGGCACTGGCGGCACCTCGGCGCTCCTGCTCGCGCCACCCCGAGCTTGCGCGCGAGGGCGCTTATCGAACCGCGCCACCCCCCTGGTGCTGCTGCTGCTCTTTCTCTCCCTTTCCGGCGCTGCTTGATGTTTGGCTGGGGGCTGCACCTGCAGCTCCTCACCCGGCTGCCTGCCATGGGGGCTTTCAATAGGTCAGTGATACACGCGGCGGCTTTTCGAGATCTGGGGTTGTGGGACCCTGAGAGAGGCTTACAAGGTGAATGAGGGTTATTCTGGGAGGTTTGCTTGTGGAGACGTAAGGCTGAAATTTTTATTTTTTAAAGTTTTTTAAGAGGTTGGAAACAATGTTGGTTCTATACGCATTTCAAGGATTTTAGACTAGGTGCCGAAAAAGCCGGTCTGTTTCGGTTTCGAAAGATATAAAAACTGTTTGAGTTTGATCAGTAAATATATACGAATAAGTTGCGAAGTTGTGAGTAAAAAATATTTAAAATGATTAAGTATACTGGAGCGGTGTTGACATTTTTAAATTAAGTAGAAAAATTTAACTATGAAAATATTTGTTGGAATTTATTTAATTAATTGTAATTTTAAAATAATTTAAAACAATTTAAAACAAAACTAAAAATTTCTTTCTCAGTGAGCCTGTAGATTAAAACGGAATGATGTTTCGAGATATGATTTAATAGGTAAAGGGTAAACTCTGAAGCTTACTTTCCTCAAACCAATTGGCTCCAACTTCGTTAGGTTCGATTTTAGAAACCTGGAGCAGTTCTTCGACATTAAATGATAGAAAAAAAAACTTGCAGGAATAATTTTGTGATTGATGGGTGCAGTTGTACGTTTGTAAAAGTCAAGGAAAAAAGTATATGAAAAGCTCTGGTGTAAATGCCACAAGTTTCAAACTGAATTAAAAATATGCTCGAAGTTTATTTTTTCAATACTTGATTTCAAAAACCACGGATGCTTTAAAATTTTTTGGTCTGTATCCAAAATTAGATCATTTGAATTATTTATCATCAAAAAGTTTTTAAGTATAGAGCTTCCAATACAAATGCAGCAAGAACAAATAGACCCAAGCTGTTTTTATAGAAGACTCTTCACTAATTGAATGCAAGAGTTACAAATTTAAGTCAAGTTCTAGAGCTCTTAAATAAAAATTGTAATGGATCAGAAAACTTTATCACAAGCTCAGAATTTGTTCGGCTTGAAATTTTTAAGGTGGCTTGTAAGTGCTGCCCCGTATCTAGCAGGGGCCCTTGCGGGTGCATAAGTTTACAAAAATTTTAAACAAGAAAAAAAAGCAATTTTTCCTATTTTTAAAGATTATTACTATTTATTACGATCGTTATAATTTATTTTAAAACAAAACTTGAGATGATAAACATAAAAAACAGTGAAAAATTTCATGTTTTAGAGGTTATGTACCGCAATTTTTTATATTTTTTTTAAATTAGTCCGACAACCCCATATTGTTATAATTTTAAAATGATTTTTAACTTTTTACCTTTAAAATGATACCTGACTCGTAGCAAACTAGTGTATTTAGACAATTTGGGAAATTTTTAAATGTTTTTTCCCATAAGAGTCCATGTTAAAAAAAAAATTTTTAATGATTTTTTTCTCGAAAATAAGTCCGATGACCTTCCTAGTGTCCTCTAGAAAAGTTGTTGGTCTCACTTCAAGGAATCTACCCGATTTTTTTCGAAACTTATTAGTGTTTTTTTAAAATACTTACAAGCCACCTTAACTGAAATTATTAATTATATCGAATTTTTAAAATGAAACATTTAACAGTTTTTCATCGGATGGCACAATTTTCTCAATGTTGCTGACTTATTCAATGGTTTTATAATTTATTTGATGTTGAAAGACAATATTTAATTATTCAGTCAACAGTCAATGTAATACAGCTGTAACGTTGCAATATATTATGGAAGAGACATTAAGTCTCCAAAACATTAGTTTTTTTTTTTATTAATTAGCATTTATTAACCTTTCTAGATTTTTATGCATACATAATTATATAATGAATAATAAAAATATATAAAAAAATAAATAAAAAAATGTACATATATTATAATAGTAATTTCGAATATAAGCGATCTTATATTCTTAGTTTACATTGGTTTAGGTATTCGATGAAGATTTCACATAGTGATTTTGTAGGTTTACACAGAAAAATGTTATCATTATACGGAGGGTAGATTTTCATCTTTAACAGTTCTACAATCATTTTGTACCGCCATTGATCATACATGGGGCAACGCCAAAGTACATGGTTCAAATCCTGGTCGTCAAGGCCACACTGACATTCCGCTCCATTTACAACTCCTATTTTGGTTAAAGAAGCCGCTAGGCTGTAATGTCCTACCCTACATCTATTAACTGTGGTAATAACCTCTCTAGACAGGTCCAGACCATGATACCATGGTTTCTTTTCAGAGTTGAAATGGGTTTTCATGTAACGGACCCCCTTGTAAGTACCATCCATTATGATGCTAGCAAGGGTGTCAACGTATGCGCTATTCTTCCCGATAATATCTAAATCAGATGCTGGCAGCAGCATCGAGAGGTCAGGTTCACTCTTAGCGGCTAATTTTGCAAGTCGGTCGGCCTCCTCGTTTCCGCCGATACCACAGTGTGCTGGGATCCAAAAAATCTTCACCTCGAAGCCAGTTTCCACGTTGAAATGATAAGCTGATTCTTTAATCATGAGTATGTAAGGGTTGGAATTGGTGTCAAAAACATTGGCTTCGAGGGCGGAAACCACACTGAGAGAATCGGAGAAAACGACTATATCCCTATCCTTGAATTTTGACCCCATTTTTATAGCATCAAGTAAAGCGATACTCTCCGCCGTAAAAATGGAAGCCCTCGGGTCAATACTTCTCGTAACAGTGATACCATGGCCAGGCGACCAGCACGCACTACCTACAGAAGGGTCAAAGGACTTACTCCCATCACTATACCATACCCTGGTTTCACCATGTAAAAGAGATTCGTTCAACAGCTGGTCAGGAGCATTGATCCCTGACAATGAACGTCCAATATCAGTATCTGTGTACATTTTGTAAACCAGGGCGTGGTAAGGAAAAGAGTAAACGGCATGCCTTGCGGATTTATAAATTCCGTCGTCGTGGTGAGTCATACTTCTAATACAATCAAAAATAGGTCTGTTTTGGAATTTGTTCTGGTTTCTTCTCATTGCGACCCTGTCCATAAACTTTAGAATCATTTTGTGAACCGAGAGGCCAGAATTTGAAATTACCCTGTTTAAGTACCTCATACCAAGATAAGAAACCCTATCAGAGAGCCTGATTAGTTTTGATTCAGCTAGTAGTAAGTTTTTAGGGGTACTGACCCTGAAGCCAAGAGCTAGTCTGATTGCCTGGTTTTGGATTAAGTCGAGCTTTTCTCGCGTTTTGGCACGGGTGGGGAAATATATAAACGATCCATATTCAATCTTTGACCGTATTAAACTCTTATAAAGAATCAATAAAGTTGCCGGGTCGGCTCCCCACCACGTGCCCCTGAGAAATTTAACAATGTTAAGCGCCCTGGAGCACTTTTTCTGCAGGTCACGAACGTGCGCGTCAAAATTTAACCTATAGTCGAAGGTGATGCCCAAGAACTTTGTCGATTCGCAGTTGTGTACCTTAGTTCCATTTATATCAATTTCGATTGACCCAGGCTTAACTCCTAACCTATTAAAATAAACAATGACGGTTTTTTCCGTGTTAAGTTTAAGGCCCAGTTCTTGCAAGTTGTCTTGTATAATTTTAATGGATTTCTCTATCAGTCTACGACTAGATTCCAAAGAACCCCACTTGCAATGGAGTGAAATATCATCAACAAACTGCGACATTACCACGCTCTTGGGCACACCTCGAACAGCAAAGATAGAATATACATTGAAGAGGACAGCGCTAAGACCCCCTCCTTGAGGAATTCCTTTGTTCATTACCCTGAAATTATTCCCCAGTGTTTCATTAAAAATCCTCCTTTCAAATGTGGCAAATTTCACATATTTAATGATATTCATTGAGATGCCAATGTCAGCCAGTTTTTGGAGAAGAATTTCAGGGTTTACATCGTTGAAGGCGGATTGTACGTCAAGATAGGCGCATAGCAAACCCTTTTTTGCTGCAAAAGCTTCCTCAGCAGCCAGAGTAAGGCCCATCAGACTGTCAGCTGTCGACCTACCTTTCCTGCAACCATTAAGGGTTTCAGGTAGAATATCGTTAGTTTCCAACCACCACTGTAATTTATTCTTAACCATAGTTTCGAAAATTTTGCAGGTACAGCTGATTAGGCTAATAGGCCTGACTCCAACCCCGTCGGACTTACTTATAAAGTGAACATATGATTTGTCCCATTCTTCCGGGTACGTTCCTGCACTGTATAGTTCATTAAATATATCAACAAGAATTAACTTATATCTTATAGGCAGCCGTTTTATGACGGAATAGTCGATTCCATCCATCCCACAGGCCGACCCGTCATTTTTGCTCTCGAGCGCTATGTTAAATTCTAAAAAGTTAAAAGGGGAATCTAGAAACTCATTCTGCAGCATCTCTGGCATCCAATCTGGGTTAGGTCTGTGGTCAGGATCTTCTGGACAAAGCTTGTCTAGCGCGGCTCGAATGCTGTCTCTCTTGTGGTGGTTTTCAGAATGCGATTCGGGTTGGGCTTTGATCCATTTATTTTTCAAAATTTTACAAGTTTTCCAAACATAGCTTATGTTTGTCGAAAAGTTAATTTTCCCGGCAAATTTTCTAAAACAATTTTTTCTCTTTAATCTAAATAATCTTCTGGCTACCGCAGCTAATCTTTTAAATTCCATGAAGTCAGAGAAGAGTTTGGTAAATTTAAATCGCTTAAATGCCGCAATTCTAATTCTTTTAGCTCTATCGCATTCAGAATCCCACCAAGAGACAGGATTTCTGTGCTTGGCGTCCGGTAGTTTCCTTTTGACTGGGGTACAAGCTTGGAGAGCAGCAGTCACGAGAGCCATGAAAAAAAGGTACTTATTGCAGGCCGAAGCCTCTGAAAATTCTCTGCTGAGAAATCCATCATAGCTGTCATCGAGCTGCTCCCCAAACCTGCACCAGTCAGTTTTTTTAGATTTTAGGTTGAACGTCTTCCGGTGGTATACATTCTTAGTTACAGAGATATTAACGTCAACTGGATAATGATCGGACCCCATGGCATCGTCGAGAACGTTGACACTGAGCCGGCCGCTCAGATTGTCAGATGACAATATTAAATCAATATTCGACTCGTTTCCACTTCTGCAGTCGAAACGTGTCTTTGTATTGAGATTGTGGAATATAAGACCAAAACGCTCGGTAGATTCGAGCAAGCGAGTACCGTCAGTGTCAACCTTCTCGCAATTCCAATGAGTATGGTGTGAATTAAAATCACCAACAATTAGGGTGTTACAATTATCATTTATATCGGAAAAAACGTGGTCCCATTGTTCCTGCGACAACGCTGGACCCGGGACTTTATATACACAAAGAATTTCAATCTGTGGAATAATATTAGTTATTTTTATACCTGCACGCTCAATTCGGTTGCTGTAACCTTGAAATCGCTGTATTTCGTGAAAAGTCAGGTGATTCCGCACAAAGAAAACAATGCCACCGCCATCTCTATCATTCCTGTCTCTACGATGAGTCTTGAAACCGGGGAGATGAAAGTTGGTGCCAGATTTTAGCCAGGACTCCACGCAGATTAAAATGTCAATTTCACTTATCAGATCTTTTATTTCATTTTCTCTTATTCTAACACTCCGTGCATTCCAAAAAATTACTCTGAGATCATGGTTATAAGATTTATCACTTTCTTGTGTTTCACTTTGCACCTGAATAGGTGCCGTGTTGCCATTCATTCTGTATTTAATTAAATTAAAACTCAGAGTCGGTCGATACTATCGACTCGCAGTCCGACCACTTAGCGGGGTCGCTGACTCGTTTTTTTAATACGTTTTTGATTTTGGTTAGGCGGGTCTTGATTTTGCGATTTGTTGCATGTGGATAAACTCGAGTGATCATTGTCAATAGCCCCTCAAAATTTTTGGTATAATTTGTGACTATTCTCTTGACAGTTTCCTCATCATTGCCATTTGATGCCACTTCACTGTATAATTCTGAGAACTGCTCGTAGTCTATCGGGAACGTTTCGGAAGTGGGAGAGTCAATATTTTCCATCGCATTTTGCATAGTTAATTCAAGGACCGTATTCGTCGCTTTGAATTTTTTGGTTTTGTCCTTATTGTTTCCGGAACTTTTCTCCTGTTTGCTTTTCATTTTGGTTGACGGTGGTGTAAACGTGTGTTCGGTGAAAGTTGACGGCTGCGATGAAATATTTTCATCATTATCATCAGTGCTCACTGTAGATGTGGCACTATCACTAATGGGTCTTTTATTTTTAAGGTTCGCAGTATTTTCGCCAGAGGTTGGGATAGTATTTGGTGGGTGGAATAATGTTTGGTTGTTAAATTTGAGTGTATGTGTTTTTTCCTTGTGGTTATGTGGCTCGAGTGCTTGTTTCTCCTTTTTGTTTGAGACATCAGCTGTTTCCGTCATCATCTGGTTTATCTCTTTGTGTGGAACTTGACTACTTTTGTTTATGTTTTCGTACCCCGACGAGGCGATCGGAATAGTGGGATCAGCTGTTTTGGAATTTTCAGATATTGTTTTTGATTGGTTTGATGTTATTTGTTTACCTTCGGGACAATACTTAGAAGTGTGGCCAAAATTTTGGCACGTGAAGCATTTCATCTTATCTAACATGACGTAGATATTGTAAGTCGTGTCATCGTAACTAACCGTGAAGCTTCCAGGTAATTTATCAAGGTCTTCGGGCTCGACAAATACTTGTCTTCTAAAACAAATTATATGTGTGAAGCGCGGTGTTTTCAATCCGACCCGTACGGGCGTGAGGCTTGATTGTGGGGTCACTCCAAATTCATTCAGTCTATCGGTGATTACTTCATCTGGGATGATAGGTTGTATATTTGATAATACGACACGTTTTAGTTTAGCAACGTAGGGACGTAAATGCACTACTGTTCCTCCGATTTCGAGTTCGTTTTGACCCTCTTCAGTTAATTCATCCACTAATTTAGAGTCGTTTAGGTAGCAGCAGAATCTATTTTGAGTGATTTTTGATGCAGCGATGATGTTTTCTGGTCGAGTTTTTTCAGCGATAGCGTATATGTAGTCTTCAAGCTTGATGTCTTCGACTGTATCACAAATTATTGCTTGATCTTTTTTGGGGAGTAAACGTTTGGCGGCTACTTGTGAGAATGACAAAGTGTTATTATTTTTTGAGGAATTCATTTTGGTGTTAATATCGGGGGTTGAACAGCTTTCGTTGATGCCTTTAATTTATTATTGAGCACTACGTACTACGCGTTTTGCACAAAAATCTACGTAGCGGCAAGGCCGCCACGCACCTAAAGAGTTTAACTGCGAACTTTCAGCCGAAGGTAAACACGTCTTACATGCGGGACAGTCGAGTCGACACTGCAAAACATTAGTTACATAATTTACTACAATTCGAATTCTCGTACTCTAGTAACTTCGATAATATTATTCAGGAAATATTAATTTGATTTTCTGATAAAAAATATTTTATTCTTACAAACACCCGATATTTTTTCATAATTGTCTTCTGAACAACTGCAATAGTCAAGTATTATCAAAGAAGTCCGAACATTTTTTAAAAATTCAACCTATTTTATTATTTGGTTATAAAAAACGTTAAAAAAAATTTTAGTTTTATTTTCCAGGCTTTTAGTAACATTTTTAAAATCAATCATCAGTTTACAACCCAGTACTCTATTCAAAATCCATATAGCACTCTTTTCCCAAAAAAATGGAAAATATTCGTAAAAAAAAAGGGTTTCATCTCAAATTTACTGAAAAATCAAAATTTCCATTTGTTCAAAATCTTCGATGCAGACGGTATCCGTGTAACACATGTATGTGATTCGCATTTTTGCTCGTCTTTTTCTCCCTCTGTGTTTTGCATGTCATGCAATGCGATCAGAACCCCCCCGCCCTATGAAACTTGCATGGACTGTGCATCACGCGACGACCGAAAATTTCTACCGGAAATTTCGTCGATACGTTTCTCCCCGGTTATACTCGCCTTTTTATTTTTTCCTATTTTCAAGATTTTTCGGAGAATTTTTCGTCAATGTCTAATCGTGAATTCATTTCGCCGCGTTTGAAATCCGAAACTCATCCTGGTCAAACTTAAAACTGGTGATTAAATCAGTTCCATGGGGCTGAAAAATTTGTAAGTTATGAAAATCACGAGCGAAGAAAAAAAAGGTAAATATTTTTTTTTATCGCTGAAAGTCTGCTATTATAAATCCCTTTTCCAACCTTTTTTTTATTTCTTTATGCTTCTGAGCACGCGACGAAAGGGCTGGTCGCCCATTTCCTTCCCATCCCAGGCACACGAAAAAGAAAAAAAAAAAGGGTATGTAAACAAGAAAATGTTTTTTGTTAGGGAGGCGTGGATGGCGGAAACAATTCAGAGCGGCGTTGGTTAGAATAATTCATCGCGTGTGCGTCTAGGTTTTCGTGTCTCGAGCATGAATGCCCTCTTTTGAACTACAGGAATATTGTTCCGAGTCATTGTATTGTACAAATTTACTCGCGTGAACTCTTGCGTCTTGATTTGTGCTAATAAATTATTAAGATATTTAAACTCCTCACTATGCTTCTTTTATCTTCATCAAATTTTGACTAATTAGTATTTTAAAATTTCGATGTCCCGTGCGAAGAAAAATCTTAGCCGAAAATCAGTCGATTTAAAATTACCCGTAAAAGGCAGAATTGTATTTAAAAATCGGTTTCAATAAGAAAATTCAATTTATTAGATACCAACTTATTAAGATTCTTGATTTTTTCAAATTTTTGCAGTCATTTATTGATAATTTTAAATTGACTGATTTTCGGCTAAGGTTTTTCTTCGCACGGGACGTTGATTTATTGTGTAAGGGAGTGCAAAAATATTACAAATTTATTACAAAACAAGCTAGTTTTGAAAAATACGAGAGTTATAGTTTCCAAAACAAAGCATTTATCTTTAAAAATTTATAAGTAAGTAAACACATTGATTTTTTTTTTTTTTTGTGCAAATTCACTCATTAATTTATAAAAGTTGGCCATTGTTGAGCAATTTTATTTTTCAATTTAGTTTTTGTACATTACTTTGAAGAAATTAATTTATTTTATTTTGATAAACAATATTCCATCACTAATTTTTAACATATTTAATGGTAAAATTGAATTTTGAAACTCTCATTTTTTTTGTCAATCTTTTGAAAAATAAATTTTATTCCCAACTAAATTGAAAATTTCCACCTTTCAGCTTTTACTGGAATATATAAAGGATTGTAAATTTTTTCACGAAAGGCCACCAGAAGGTAAAAATCTCTCTAATTTCATGAAATTTTCATATAAATTGAAATTTCTCAAGAAAAAAGAAAAAAAAACTGACATTTTTAGGAAATAAAAGGGTAAACCGTTTTCGAGCAAAATAAACCACCACGGGCGTACGTCAATTCACAGCGCGATATAAATCGCGCACAGATCATTTATACAAGGGAGCGATTAATTAACAAGTTCCCTGGGCGTGTATTACAAGTGTGGAATGGCAAATGAAACATGTGTGCATTATCCAAAGTACATCTCTTAATTGTCTCAGATTACAGTGCTGGGCTATTAAGCTCCAGCCGAGTAAGCTGTTTTCGATGCATCTCATTACGCACGGCCAAGGCGCTAGGGACGCGACGACGCCTGCAGAAATTATTCCCAGATAAATCCTCGGGCTGCATATTTGAAACGCTATTGTTACGGAGAAGCTCGGGAAATTTATCGAGCGTTAAATCGAAGTTCGAGCGGCACTTATTCCGAGTGCTCTCGAAGTAAACGGCTTCGGCTTTCTTTTTTTCCTTCTTCTTCTTCTTCGTCTTCTTTCTGCGAAGTCAAGTGCAGCTAGTCCCTACGCAAATGTAATATTGATGAATCCAGAATTGGGTAAATACTACTTTGGAATTCCATGAATTACTTCGGCTGCCCGGGCCCGAAGCAACTTGGATGTATAAACGGTCGGTGCTGAGTTTGAAATTTTTCATACCGGATTCTGCAATCAGTTCTAATTGATTAAGAAGCTTTTTCAGTGGCTTGAATTATACTTTTTTAATAACTTGAGATTCAATTGGGACAAACATTGAACTGTAGACAAAGCGTACTTTTTTTTCTTTTGTTGAAGCTGAAGAAAAATTGAAAAAATAATGGTTTGGTTCGGAGGAAGTTTCTCGGATTTTCATTGAGAACTTTTTTATTATATTTGAAATATTTAAAGGTTTCATCATATAAAAAAATGTATAGAACTGTCTATACCTTGAATAAATTTATCAATGGAAGTTTAGAGGCAGTTAATTTAAGTAATTGTTTTCCTTACATCTATGTATTGTTTGAATAATTTTAAAGTGAGGATCTGGAGTGTATGAGCTTTCATAAATTATACTCCTGGTTACCAGTTCACATTGTTTACCGAATAAATTAACTCGGTAGAACAATATTAACTATAGTAGTACTGTTTTCAGGGTTGAGAAGATACGCTAAATCTCTGTATTGTTGAGTAAATAAATTATCAAACCCAGGCAGTAATAACATTCCCACGCGAAAACGTATCGTTCAACTCTAATTGCTCAAGTGCATCTTAAAAAAAAGCAACACCTCGTAGTCGTCAGCTCTGATCCCCAAGACAATAAAGCGTCAGCAGTCTCGATATCGATTAGCCAACTGTTGAGCTCTCGGTAGTAAGATAAGCCAACCAGCCCTCTGAGTTCATACCTACCCCAGGCTGATGTTTTTTGGCCTCCTTATCTGTCGTGTTAAGCACCAGCCCGCGCGCGGCCCTGCCCCGGCTCGATGGAGTCGTTTGCGGCTACGAGATAGGCCGTAATGCGGTTACCCCTCCTCCGCGCTGAAAGATGCGCCACGTGAATTATTGAGGGTCTAATCAGACGCCGCATCTCCTGCAGCTGGATTTTCCGTCGGGGTACTGGTGCATATTGTAATCAGCTGTTTGAAAAAAAATATTTACACGAGTAACGTGACTGCTGCAAGGTAACGCTCTGAAACACCTTAACAATATTTTTTGACGTGTAAGGCCTCAGAAAATTATTTTTCTGATCAGAGGCTTCAAATTTTAATTTTCACCGTAAAAAATAAGAAAGAAGTAGTTTAAAACTGTTTTTTGCTACGGGACGGAAACAACGATCATTTTTAAATATATTTAACAGCTTTGAATCTCATAATTGAGTATGGTTGACCTCTTATTACCTTTCAGAGTTGACCCCAAGCCAGCATAATCAAGGTTCCAGAAGTGGTCAGTGGTCACATTAGGTACACAGGTGGCCTTATTAACACATGTACCTCGTATGTATAGGCATCAAATGAATGTAAAATATTTACCACGATTTGAGGTGCTTTTTGGTCACTTTGAACCTTCAAATTTTTCAATCAATAAAATTATTTTTATGATCCCTTAAAAGTAAATTCAAGTACTTTGAATATTTTTCTTAAAAAGTTTATACGAAGTGGAAAAACGTGAAAGCGAAATTTTTTGAAATTCTCTTAAACTCAACAGAACTTTGCCAAATTTCTTGAAACTTTGACTAAGTGGTAAATTCTGCCATTTAAAAGTGCTTAAAAAGTTTATATGAGTTTTATAAAGTGGGGTATTTTGCAAAGTTAGCCATAGTCAGGGTAATTGATTCAGCATAAAAATTTTGAATTGACGAAAAATTATTGTTTAGAATAATTCAAATTCAATTCAAAATCTAACAGAGAATATTTGTTAATTTTGTTAAGTGTAGTAATACGCTTAACCATTTCGTAAATTTTAGAGGCTAAAAACTTTAGCAAGTACGTAAAATTTAGTTTTTTTAGTTTTTATCATTATTTTTTTTAAATCATTCTTCATAAATTTTCTCGCAAAAACTTTTCTAAGCTTCTCCATAGCTTATCAAACTTTGCCAGGCTCGAACAGTCTTTGTAACGTAAGCAAATTGTACACAATTAGAAAATATTTGCAAAGCTTAAACAAAGTTTCGTGATGTTTTTACAGAATCTCCATTAAAACTTTAAGGTTTGCTTCAAGTAAAGCCTTTGATTGATTAAAAAAACAAAGCAAAATTATTCTATTATAAATAAATTACAGATTTAAAAAACTAATTTTAATGATCATAGAGAGTTTCTCATCCCCCCAATATAAGCACAGCTTCCTTCCGTCTCAGATTAAGAGCTGCAAGAAGATTGAATTTGGCAAACTAAGCGCAAGCCAACAATCTTAGGACCCCGCGAGCCATTATGACTATCAAATTGCAAGAAAACTCAATATTCGTAAACCTTCGGAGGTAACGAACCATTAATCGATTACAAAATCTCGCGACCCAATTTAGCGATGGGTACAAACGAAGCCATCGTCATCGAAAATCAATTAAGGGAGGCCAGAGAGAGAGAAAGACAATGAAGAAACGTCTGAAAAACACAACGGGAGTGCGCGCGGTGGGGATAAACTATTCACGCATCCCCCACAAAAGCGTGTCGTCCCATTAACCCAGTGGCTTTCAGCTCCTTTTTTGCCTTCCTACCTACCCCGACTCTCCTCGTCTTCCTCCTCTCCTCTATCTTTACCTGGAAAATAGTTCATTACTGCGGGGAGCAAAAAACCAAGGATAAATTGTGTTTTTTTTTTCCCGCTCTTTGTTTCCAGCTGGCTCTCTCTGCAAAGTGTTTTCAGATGATTTTATTTTAGTTTTAGATGGATAATTTAATGTTGAAAATTTTTTGATTACGTCTCCATAAACTACCAGGTCAATCGACTGTTCAAAACAGCGCTATTATATAGGTTTATACGATTAGAAGTTTGACAAAACAAACCGTTGGTAACAAATAATTTTTAAAAGCTATAGTTGAGTGATCGAGTTTTATTAGGCATCTTTCATTTTGTAATTATTGAAAAAAATTATTTTTAACTTAAAAACTTGGTTATAGATCACGAATAATAAATTTTAAAGGTTGTTATTTTATTTGGAAGCGCGTACTACTGGTAAAAGTATATTTATTGGAATACATAAAAAATAACTTTAAAACATTTTTTTTTAATTTTCATAAAGGGTTCGTATGAATAAAAGCGTATAAAATGATTTTTTCAACAATTTTTATTGAGCGTCGTATCAAAAATGAGCATCATGATTAATGGCCAAGCTCGCGAAATCAAGATTATTTTTCAACCTGTAATTGAAAAAAATCGAGGGAAGATTTTCGGCAGCGTTGTTTTAAAAATAATTGATTCGCTTTTCTGTTCTCGTTTACAAATGCATTTCTAGTCGTAAAAAAAGTTACATTAAAGGTATTATTTATAAAAAAAATTACATGACACTTGTTGAAATTTCAAAGTTTATCAGACATCGCTTGCTGAAAGGCGTACAAAGGGCGTTACAAACTATGTGTTAGAGCAGGAGCTTTGGTTTTGATTGGAATGCGGAAATGTAGACGGAAGATCGGTTATGCATGCAACGTTTGAGCTGACGGGGGTAGCTCCTTGTAACGAAGCTTTTGACGGCAGCTTGCGCATTGAAATTAACCTCTGCACTTTGGTTAAAAACAATTACGACTTTCTAAATTAAATTATTCAAAAAAGAGTTCGCTCATCCTTGTAAATTGAATTATCAACTGTAATCAATCAATCAATTTTGTTTATAACAACCACCAGTATTAAAAAGTAAGAACTCTTTTCCACCTTTTTTGTTCGGGAAATAAATTAGGTAAGTTGTTCACGCGCCGCGATGATGGATTCACGCTGCTTTCTCTCACGGAAAGAATGAAAAGTACAAAGTGTAGCGGGGGAGGAAATAAAAAAAAAAAAAGAAAAAAAGAAAAAGGGAAAATAACAGCCTCTCATAAATTCAACTCGACTGCGTCGACGACGACGACGTATCTTTTATCTTGATTGCTCACTATCGTCCCCGACGGGGTTATTATACAAAATTAATTCGTTTTTCACATGTTTTTGAAATCAAATTTGTGGGTGGTTTTGTCGTGTCGCTATGACCTTGGTATTTTTTTTTCAAATATTAAAGTTGTCGTTATTTAGATTGCCTTTGGATTCGAGTAGATTAAGGTCTTAATGTATTAAAAAAGTACGTTTTTAGGAATACTTCAGATAAGAAATTTGAAAAATTGTAATTAAGAGTTACTTGATTCTACTCAATATTTACAGCGAGAAAAAGCTAAATCAATAAACTTTACTTTCACTTTCGATAAAAATTGAGTTTTTTTTCGAATTTATCTAAATTTTTTTAATAAATACTGCTTCAAATTTCATTTAGAGGATAAAATTTAAACCAGCTATAACTACAGATGAATTTTTACAATGAAGACTATAAATAAAAATGAGTAATAGTAACTATAAAAATGTTTTTCTTATATTATTATTTAATTATTTTTTATGGAATAAAATTTGAAGAATACCGAATCGAAACTAGCTGAATCCGCTATTTATTTATCTACTTATGCTTTCACTGAGTGGAAATTTTTTTTCACCAAATCTCAAATAAGGGTCTTAAAAAAGTTCACTACTAGAGAAAAAATAATTTTCTACAGATTTATAATAATTTCATTAAAAATTCAGAATTTTTTTTTTTTCGTAATTTTGATAAAGACGATCACATTAAACTCTAAAGTCATCTATAACTCCTCCGTGTCACAGTGCCCTAAAATTCCAAATAAAATAATTAGCAACGCATCAGGCGCGCGGGCCAGCCGGTATTAATCACGTGTCAATGTACCGTGCCCGTCGGGTCATTAATTCAAGCGCGTAACAAACCGGGCGCATCTTGGTCCGCAGCGGCCTCGTTAAGCTCGCTCCCGCGAGGGGATGAAAGACGCAGCAGCAGCAGCAGCATCCCGCGGTGAATTGAGGTCGCGACGACGAATGACTGCGTGCAACAACGCCTCCTCTCGTTTGTCCGTCGAGAGCTGCTTGGACTCCGCGGTGTAAAAATATCCACCGAGCCGGGTTATTACTTTTATACAACTCTCGTATAAATGTTGCCGGGGAGGTTGAATTTTTACAACTGGCTTTTATTCAATTAATATTTTTTCTTTTCGATTGGCTGGAGAGAAATTAAGTTTGTGTTCGTGAGATGAAATATTAGATGGGAACGAAGTCATTAAAATTAGTTAGCCTTTTTTTATAAAAATATATCTTTGAAAAATAACGGTACCAAATGATGAATTAATTAATTATTTTTATTTTTTTTGTTTCTCTTCTCAGCCGGAATTATGAGTTTTTTTTTTTTTTTTAATAAAAATATACACTGATATCCACAAGTTCAACATTTTTGTAAATTATACCCATTTTTAACTTCAATGAAATTTATGTAGGTACTTTCTGAATAAGAATCCCTGAAAAGGCTGGTAAACAATGACCAGCGAGAAATATGTGAACATTTTTTATTTGTCTTCCACCTCGTCTTCCACAGGTCGATATAAAGATTTTTACATTATTTATTATTATTCTTTTTACGATTATTTTAATCAAATAAAACATTTCATCAGAAGTGCCGTACACAAACATTTAGTACCGTCAAACCCCTTATATATTTCCGAAATTCTCCAATATGCGAAAGGAACAATACCAAATTCCTGAGCAGAGGTTGGATTGCTGCTTTTCGGTGTAATTCGGGTCAGTGTTGAATTTACTCTTGTACGAAATACGAGCAATTTTCGCTTTGATTATTTGATAATTCTTTTATTTTATTTTTTTTAACCGACAAAATATTTTTTTCAATTTATTTTTCAAAAGTACAGTGTTTATAGAGAAATTTTTTTGATATTGTTAAAACTATTACCTTTCGGATTTAAAAATATGCAATGAGGTAAATTTATTGGTAATAAAAAAAAATATTTTTATTCTATAAGTTAAATTTTTTAGCTCTGGGACACATATTTTATATTCAAGTATTTGAATTTTGTACAAGCTTTTGTACTCTGATCCAATAAATTGATATTTTCCGATGAAAATATAGTGTAATGTATTAATATTTATTCAATGTTAAATTTAAAGTAAAATTAAATTAATTTAATTTTAAATTAACCATAAAATTTAGAAAACCATAAACTTTGAAAACCTTTGGCTTGTAAACAATTGTTAAAAAAAGATTAAAAAAAAATTTCAAGATAAATCGATCGATTTAAAATTTTTGTATAAATTTATAAAATAAGACTAACACATAAACATAATTAAAAATTTAGCTTGAGTTGTTTTTGAACAAAGTATTCTGTATGAGCAGATAATTTTTCTCGATTTAAAAATTTATCGTATTTAAAAGTATTAACGTCAAATTATTTCAACTGTGGATTCTACATTTATTTATAAAATTTGTGCCGTAATTTCATTTTATATTTTTCAGTAAAATATAAATTATGAGCAATAGTATATTACCAGCCTAGGCCAGAAAGCGGAATTTCCTCGCTTGCGAGGCGAAGCCGAGAGTTATATATAAGCAGGGAGAAGATTCTGACTTTACCGACATTGTCAGAATCAATGAAAATTTCGTAATTAATAAACTTTCGGCATCAGTAAGGAAAAAAAATCTTATACTACATACGGCCATAAAGCGGAATACTACTTAGGCCAGGAAATTACGCTTTCTGGCCTAGGGTTCTAATGTACTATCGCTTAGATGAATTTAATTTACATTAATTAATAATAAACTTCAAAATATTATCAAGCTTTGCAGGAAAAAAAATTTGTTGATTATTTAAAATAAAAATAAAAATGAAAACTGATAATGTTCCTCACGATAAGACCAAGAGTTATAAATCAAAATTTAGAGACGACATTATCAAAAGTAACGTCGGGAATTTCATGTAATGCCTCGGGGTTGGAGCTTGTACGCAAACAGACGCATCTATGAAGCCTCTCATTTGTAAGCGCGAATTTCAAGTTCCTGCTCCTTCCGGAACATTGATGATTCAAGCTCTCGCTAAGGATATTATTACACTATACCGTTCTAAGCTCGACAGCTTGATAAGTTATGCTTACATCCACTAAGTGCATTTCGAAATTGACATGAAAAATTTTCGTTACTCTTATATTCATTCAAAAATGTTTCGATAAAAATAAAGAAAAATTGTATAAAATAGTATTTTATCTGAAACTTTTTTTCAATAGTTCGTATATGTAATTTTACATTCGATTCAATTCATTTTTAATTTTGCGATTAAAATTTACGCAAGCTTGAACTCAATTTTTCGAGTGTATCTATAAAAACCAACGATAGTCATAAAACGAAATATTTAATACCACAAAGGAATTAAAAAAAAAAAATCAATACCTTTTAAAATAATTCAGTGAAGTTTAAATTGTGTAAATAATGAACGCGAACATCAAAGTAAATTTAACGCTTAATTAATCAATCAAACTCCGGCAGGGGCTTATCAAAGTGGGAATCAGGTAAAAAAGACAATTAGATCCTACTGCCCCACCTTCTCTGAAAATAGGCTTCATCTCCAGCAGGCAGACGCGCAGGCCGCAGCACCGCACTGCGGCACTTGGCAGTTTCCTCGCGTCTCTCTCTCTCTTTCTCTCTTACAGCACCACCTCGCCACCCCCTCGCGTCAGCAGCCCTCCTCCTTCCTTTCACCTGCTGCCTGCTGCGATGCAAATGCATAAATAACCTTTGCCCTCTCGATTCTCGAGTCATCCGCTCGGGGGCGCTACCGATTGGAAAAATATGTATCCTTCCTTTTTAAAAGCGCGGAATTTTTTGAGCTTTTCTTCCATCGAATTGCCCGATGGGTGATTTTCAGATTCATGTGCTTTATTTGAATTGATCGATGAGTTTATTGAATGATGAAGAGTACAAATTTTACTTCAAGATCAATCAAATAATTTTATTTTTAAAAAAACTTAAATTTTTAAATTACATAGAATACAAGTTATTATATTCTAAACGAAGAGTTAATATGTGTTCTACAATTGTTAAAATTGCATAAAAAACAAAACAAAAATCAACGTTTACTCGGTTAAGGTTTTTTATTTTTTATTTATTTTATTTACATAGTTCGAGTGAGTGAAAAACCTTAAAAAATATTTTAGTTTTTTTTTTTTTTTACTTTTATTGGATTTAAAGTTTTCATTATTTTGGACATAATAAATCTTTTTACACGATGGCATATTTGAACTCAAACCAATGTGACATCTATTAAGGTCACAAATAATTTATCTTGTCCTAAATTGAAAGCATAAATCACGTAAAAAATTTACATCGCTTTTCAGATTAATTAAATAAAATAATAAGTTAAATTTCTATTTACGACAAACTATCTGTATATAGTCTACGGAGTCGTTAGCAATTTTTTACCACGAAATATGCAGTATAATTTAAAAAATTACATTTTCAATAATATTAAAAATTGGAATAAATTTTAACAGTCTATAGAAGCAACTGCAAAGAATAAAAATCAAAACTTAGCCGAATCGTATGAATTTCTGATTTCGACCGACGAAGATAGATCTGATTGGGCAGTTCCTTGAAGATACGTCGATTCTGGTTTGTTTGGCCGAGACTGGTGGACTGACTTGACTTCTGATCCAAAAATTTTATGTTTACTTGTTTATGTCTTATTACTAAACAGTCTCAGCTGTTCATGGTTCAGAAATATTGACTACAATTTACAGCCAGCTGTTTCATAGATTAACAGCAGGCTATTATTGTAGTCAATATTTCTAAAAAGATTAAAAATTTTTGGGGCTTAAAAAAAATATATTTTTAACAAAAGCAAAAAAAAAAAAAATCGTTTCTGTACATGCATTAGCTAAAAATATTTTTATCTTATTTCTGAATTCATACATTAACTATGCAAATTCTTGATGTATCGCATAAAACAGCTATTCGTAACCCAAACATCATTATTTCTCTCCACGAACGAGAAAAAAAAAATAATAATAAAATAAAAATAAAAAAAAGAAAGAAAAACATGCATGGAAAAATTAAATCAGCATAAATCTAAAACTTTTCACTCAGAGGTAATGCAGGGGGCCATCGAAAAATCTCCGCCCGGAGGCATACCACAGCCCGCACTCGTAAAAAAAAGTACGGAAGGGAAAGTTTCGTACTTACCCGCACTTTGACAACACACCACCCGGGTGCCTGCATACGTATTTCACGGATACCTCCCTGGAGGCTTGTTAAATCGAAACATTATCTCGCGCGTGTGAAACGTGACTTTTTCGCGAAAAACTTTGACTCGAGCGAGCTTCTAAAGAAGTGGCTCTAATTTAATTTAAAAGATGATGACTGGTCGAGGTAAAGATTGATACGTGTCTCGTCAACCAAATGACTGGATTTCTCATTACTCAAGAAAACTACTTTTCCTTTGTTAAAAATTCATTTGAAAAATAAAAGAAACAAATTTTTAATAACATTTTTTTGCACAATGTTTAAATATGCAGCGGACACACCTTTCTGTTTAGAAAACATTTCTACTGAGGTAGCACGTATAAAAAAGCGGTGCTGCATCGGGTCAATCAATATTTTTCACCCTCAGGGCGTACCAGAAGTTCAAAGTCACGGCTTATACCGAATTTTCTTTGACCCGCTGCAAGGCTTAATAAAACTCTTCTGAAAGCAAATGAACCGGATGAATGGTATTAAAATCTTCTTTTATACACTAAAAAACAAGAAAAAAGCCGTATTTTTTAATCCATCATAAATCACAAAATCATTTTTTTAATTAAAAATTCTTGAAATTATTACAATTTTATTTTTGGTATGATAAAATATTGCATAAACTGACCATACGTATATAAGTATACATATGGATAAAAAAAAAGTCCAAAACAGTAATGAAAAAGCTCAGCTCCGTAAAAAAAGAGGGGTTAACCTCTTTAACGTTTACTCAATAATTCGAATAAATTCAAACTGAAGAAGTACAAGAATAAAGACATCCCAAAAGTACGGTTATGAACCATTATTTCTATACTAAAACATAATTTTTGACCAGTCACGATTTCACATTTTATTCGAGATATATATCTAACATAATTAATGCACTTTGAATTAATAAAAATTTGTAGATATTTTAATTAAAGCGTAAAAGGTACGTACCTTGTTCAAACTTGACAGCGAGTCTAACAGTTACTCTCTAAATCTCAATAAGTGAAATATTCACTTATTTCGTAAGTGAAGTAAGATATCACATTTAAAAAAGTGGAAAACCACTTATTTCATGAGTGAATCAAAAGGATCACATTTAAAAAAGTGGAAAACCACTTATTTCATGAGTGAATCAAAAGGATCACTTTTGAAAAAGTGACTATCTGTGAACATAACCTTAAATGAAGTTGGATTACGAAAAAAATATTGTATTTCATCGTTGAGGTCATTATAATTTAATTTTAAACGAAAAACATAAACAATAAGTGATTATTAACGAAATAAAAATTCAAAATTGGTATTTTTTTCTGCATTTTTTACAAGGGTAATTTCTAGTTAAAATTTCAATTATGTTACTAGGATATATAAAAATGCTTTTAAAATAAAGTAGTAATAAAATATTACTCAATAAATAGATAAAAATAACATTTAAGTAATTGAAAATTGAAAATTTTATATTTTCTAAATTATAAACAATGAATAATCTGCAGTTAAGTGTAAATTATAAAAATAATAATAGAGTTCAAAAACTTTGAAAAAATTTTTTGATGGAAAAAAATGTCATACAAATATTTAAAAAAAAAAGATTTTGAACTAAAAAATAAATTAATAAATCGCTAAGTTTTACGATAAAAATGAAGCTATTTTGTTTATTTAAAAAAGCAGTACATTAACGATTTTTGTGAAAAAAATTATTAAACCTCTTTTTTTCGTGATAGAACGTAACAAAATTGGCTTTTTACAAAAAAAAAAACTACTAAATTTTTCATCCTTTACCTTTTTTAAAAAAAGTTATTTTTTTTACTTTGTTTTTTTTTTTTCCTGAGCTGTATCAAAATAAAATAAATAAACCACTTGTGAATAATGTTAAAATACTTGGTAGTAATCAAGATTATTAGATGTATTAAATACCTCCACTTTTATATTATTTTGAAACTTATTTATTTATTTATTTAAAAATCGCTTGAATAATAATTAATGATTGAGTTATTTATTTGTTTAGAAAAAATTGGGAACGGAAATGATTATTCAATTAGTTAATTATTACCTAAATATAAATTTTTATAATCAAGCTTTCTTGGGGAAACAGTTTTTATAGGCGCTTAAACACTGCTTTTGACATGAGTTAAAATGGTCGAGAGGGTTAAATGTCATCACCCTCGTCGTACCTCTTATTTTGCAATTTTTTTCCACTTGAAGGATCCAGGTTCAAATCCTAGTCGATCAAATTTTTTTTTTTTTTTTTTTAATCTAATTATTAAAAACTTAATTATTTAATTGATAAAATAATAATTTTTCATGTGTAGAAGCATTAATAATTTAATTAATAAGAAATAAACATTTGGTTGCGTAATTCGATTTTTCACTTATTCATGAGTTATGTTTCACTAATTGAAAAAGGGAATAGTCACTTTTTCTACGTGGACGACAATTTACGCATTGAATAAGTGACTATTCACTTCCAATAAGTGAAATTTCACTTATTGAGATTTAGAGAGTAAGATATTTTTTTTTGTGTTAAAGAGCACAGTTTTTTGAAATATTAAAGTAAAGTCGTAGCAAAATTCTAAACAATTATAAGATTATTAACGTAAAAAAAAATTTGAAGAGAAAAGTTGCTAGTTAGAGTGATTGTATACATCGTAAAAATAATCCCGGTATGGGATTCGACTCGAGAAGTCGAAAGTTGAAAGTCTTAAATCTTAGATAAAAGTTAAAACTTTATCTCAAAAAGAACGCGAAGAACAAAGATTTGAGTTTTGCGTATAATAACACATAAATTCATCAAGGCTCTCGGTCTGTTAGGTAAGTTCTCGAAGAAGAGAAGTCGTATCTTTCCCGGACTACTAAAACGCGATGCAAAAGTGAACGGCAGAGTTGTACGCCGGGAAAGTAGCGGCAGGGAGGAGGCAAAAACTTGCTAAAGCCAGCTCGACGTGCTCCGCAGACAAGACAGAGGTAGCTTTTCGGGGAGGGATGAAGCACCCGGAATCTTCAACATAATTTAACTTTATCTCTTTTTTCTTTTTTTTTTTTTTTTTTTTTCGCAAAAAACCAGAGATTTTGTAAGCTTTGTTCTAGGGGATGAATTTGTCTCTATGGTGAAATTAGAGGGCCAATTTTGTGGGGTATTGCTATGAGTGATAAAAAGTTTTTGGGGCGTGAGATACAAACCGTACAACAACAAAAAGTTTCAATTTGACAAATTTTTTTTCTGAACTTTGTTGAAGTTGGAAGGAACTAATCTGTGCTCGTTTACCGAAAATTACTTTTTTTGAAAATCTTTGTACTTTATTGATCTTTGGTTGGTGCTTCCGAAAAAAAAAACAAGACGAATACATGACTAATTTAGAAAAAAATCAGCTGCTCCAAGATTTTTACAAGATCGGAAAATGTGAGTTTAATCGAATAAAAGTAACATCGATCAACACTCATTCGGCATCGGATTTTCATTACAACAAATGCACTCAGAGAAAGATTTAATTGGACCAATTAAATATTCTTTGTTCCCTCAATAGTCTAAACATTGTTGCAGTTACAATACGTATGGTAAGGATAACAATACACATCGTTGCGACTAGCAAAGCAAATATTCAAAAATCTAACCTAACCTAGCTATTTTTTAAAATCTCAATTGAAGTCATTATTTCTTAAATATTGTGATTTTTATAATCATTTGTATATTTTTTATGATTAAAACTATTCATTAAATACATTAATTATACCAAAATCACAAAAAAGAAATTTAAAAAAATTAAGTTGTGCTATACCAGTGTTACTAGAAACATGTTAAGCCTTAATACGCATTTAGACAGCGCTACCATGATATTGTTGCTGCTACAATGTGCATCATTGTCTCTATATCAACTATGGCATCTTAGATGTTACAATATATTGTTGACCCAATCAAACCTTTCTCTGAGTGTGCAATTTGATTTGGCTCGCAAAAAATAGTGCGCGGGTGCATTATAATATATGACTAGATTAAACATCGATATCATGCGCTCTTCACATCCATCCAATTACTCGTTTCATTCAATCAACTCTCGGCAGCTGGCGCTCATCAAAGATTCGTTCTCACAGCGAGAACAAATTTCGTTTCATTGTATGAAACTCCAGAGCAAGAGAGAGAGAGAAAAAAAGTGTACCTCTGCGAAACAATACAAACCTCAGCCTCGTTCTACATTATTTGTTTTTTCTTTTTTTTTTTTTTTTTTTTTTTTTTTTTTTACTTTTCATTTTTCATACCCGACAGAATGGCCAATCGAACGTAATGCGAACGTGAATGAATATCGAAAATGTATACCCCCTTTTTTTTTTGTTATGCATTTTTCTCTTTAATGCTCAGAAGCTGATGAAAAATTTCTTTGGTTTTCCTGTTTTTCTTTTTCTATTATTATTACGGGTTTCATATTACCTTTTATTTTCTTATTACCGAGAGTTTATTGGAGCTTCTTAACTTGTTGATAATGAAACGAATATGTTTTTGCTAAAAATAAGATGAAATTTTTCAAAAATTATGAATACGAGGAAATAAAAATAAAATCGAAGCGGCAAATTACTCTCGAGTGAAGTATCTGTTGACCCAAGCAATCGCGAAACCCAGGACAAAATCCATTTAAGAAATAAAACGATCTTGTAATTGATTGGATCGGCAGCAAACCAAAGGGAAGCTCGGAACAATTCGGTAAACCAAAATTATTTTCCAGACAGTCGACCTCGTCAAACAGAGCCACCAAATTCGATTCCCCCGCGCCCGGCGACCAGCCAGGGAGCTGCAATTTCAGACTTATATAGGAAGAAAGCTGTTTGTCTTTCTCTTGCCGGGTAAACACAGAGCAACTGCGCCATGCCGCCTCGAAATTTAAACGACGGTCGAGGCATCCTGAATCGATCGTGTTTACCTCGGTTTTTACAGATAAAGATAAATAATTTTGGGAAGAGCGATGTTTTAGGTTACTGAGGAAATTAATAGTTTGTTTTTTATTAATGGTTGTGAACTTCAACTGTAAGAGAGCTTTCATTTTTTATTTTGATTCTCGAAAATGCATTTGAGACCACATTTGAGAGACAATTGTTTGTTAATAGTTTGTTAAGTTTACAACTTCAAATATAACGTTTGGTGTAAGGAATAGTCTTTTAAATTTTATTTTACTTTTCATAATATTATTTGCTGAAATTCAATATTCTTTGAACTTTTATTAATATGATTGCAATAATATTAGTCATTATTTTTATTTTTGAATATTGTTATTTAATTAAGCTCGTTTGTTGGTTTGTATTTTTTGTATCAATTTTTTCCGAAAAATTAATTTTTTAATTTTTGTCTATTTTATAATATTTTTACTTTTATTGATTTATTACGAAAAATAAGGAATAATAAAACAAAAAAATTTATATTAGATCTCTATTTTATATACTTCAATCACAGAAAAATTTCTCCTTAATACAAAAATAATTTTTCTTAAATAATTTCGATTTTTTCAATCCAATATTGTTATGGCTGATATGTATAGCGCGTTTTTTAATATTCTACTCGATATTCTACCATCTAATCATACAATTCTCTATTACTGTAGTTTGACAAAATCACATTTCTGTAAAAAAACAAAGTTTGTTTATAAAACAAAATTTGAATATTCATACCTTTAGTTTCAATTTTTCTCAAAATTAATCACAAGATTTCAATTCGCTACACCAGAAATCTATTTTAAGAAAAAGAAAAAAATCCGATCGAAAAAGGCTCACGGAATTAATCCGAACAATGGCCGGCTATTAGCGAGACCGAAAAATTCCCGAAACGTACATGCATACGTCCGTGTCTGGTTGAAACACTTTTGATTGCTAAAAGAACCGCCGTGGAGTTGCATCGTAAATCCTGGCGCAGCCGAGGCAATCACGCCCCCGGCGTCAAGATTACACTCTTCTCTTCTCTGCAGCAGAAGCAGCTTCTTCTTCAGCTTTTTTCCCTGTTCATTCTCGGAAATTTTCTCGTGACACGCTAAAAAATATCATCAATTTTTCTCGTCCCGAGCGAATTGATATTTTACAAATTTAAACTTTGGTAAGGTGTATGAGAATTGTCTATTCATAACATCTTGTATCAAACTGCCTACGTAAATGAAGGATTGGGTCAAGTAGGATTTTAATGATTCAGAGCAAACAAATTATGAATCATTCAATAATAAAATTTTGCATGATAATCAATTATACGTCAACAAACGTAATTAAAATTGATGAGAATTTATGGTAAAATTTACAAACTTATTTTACATTTCAGATTAATTAATTCATCGTTTTACATTTCAACAGCTCAAACTGTAGCAAAAGCAACGTAATTTTGACTTCCGCTCGGGAGTTTGCTTAGCGATTGTTGATTCAATAACGACGTTTCGTACAATTTGGATTTTTTTTTTCGGGTGGGCTTCGTGTATTTTTCCTTTTTTAGCCAAGCTAGAGAAAATACAAAAGCGTACTGGCGTACAGTTCTCGAGAGAAAGAGAGAGAAAGAGAGACCTTTTCTAAAATGCGCGCTCGGGTAAGCGTTTTTCCAGTCGGGTAGTTAAAAATAATAGAGCTCTGGGTGGAAAAGGGTTGTTAAATACGAGCTTATTTAGAGTGAAGCCAAATGAGACGACTACCAAGACGTCGCCCTGAAATTAATTTCGAAAAATTTTACCTCTACGTGTGAGAGCTGCTTTTTAAAAACTCCTTCTTATTCTTATTTATCAAATAAAATGACCCAAAATAATAATGATGCAGAATAATTTAAAAAATAATTGAATACTGTAAGGCTACATGAGGTTGATTAACAACTTTATTTTGTGATTTATACTTGTATACTCTCTTAAATGCAACCAGTGAAAATCACTTTGAATCAGTGCATATGCACTGTAAACCAGTGAAAACAGTGCCACTGGATGAAACAGTTGCGCAGTTTTCACTGGAAACCAGTGCATATGCACTGGTTCAAAGTGATTTTCACTGGTTTGTAGGTTATGTGTAGTTGTGTTACAATAGTCGTTTTTAAACAATTGCATGATACTTTGTATTGTACTCATAAATTATTATTATGATTATTTAACTATAACTTCTGTGATAAATATCTAATATTCAAAGTATGTCGTATTTTTTTTATTATTTTTCGATGATACAAAAATACGACCCACAATATATGAAATCGAATTCCTCTAACTACCACGAGCGAAAGGAAATCAGCGTTTTGAAAAATGAAACGTTCTTAACTTTTTAATACGAGGGTTTTCCGGGACAATTTTTTTTTTTAAATTACTCAGTGGATCATCTGCTATAAGTGGAATTTATAATATGAAAGAAATAATCATCCTAATGTTGTTTTTCTTTTGAGCGTCCTAACCTAAAACCAAAAATCAAAGTATATAAAGCGCTACTTGCTTTCATGGCTGTTGGTTTAAAATAAAAACCAATACCCGTTAAAGCTCGATTGGGCTTTAGGACAAACTTAATAAGAAAAAAAAATGTAGTGATTAAAGTAGACTCCTGTTTACGAAATTTCAGGACTGTCTTGAAAAGTTGCAAGTAGTCGATAGAGTGTAGAATGGACCAGCGGACTCAAAAATGCAATTTTAAGAAAAACGCACTCTCAAAGTTTCAAGTTTTCTCGGAGTCGAGTTGTGTAAGTAGGCACTTTGTAATCCTCGGTTTCTCGAATTTCGCTTCGACCGAATTGAAAATTTTCGTGATAATATTTCGAAGATGTTGTAAAATTTAGAGAAATGTAGCTGCGTAAACAAAACAACTTTTTAAAATTTTAAAACTTGTTTAAGAATAACTCATGATTTATACATATAAGTATATATGCTCACTAGTTCAAAATTTTACTGTTAATTTCGTGTTGTTTAAATTTACAACTGTATTAAACATTTTTCAACATCACTACTCACTAAAAAACAATAAAAATTTTACAATTTTAAAAAAATTCCAAGCGTTACTAATGAAACTTTATTTTTTACACTATCAACGAGACACAGTTTAATCTTTTCGCTTTAGGGATTCACTACCAAAGACTAATGGCTTAAATTAATGAAGTTTTGATGGAGCAAGCCCGAGTCGTCCTCCAACACGCCGATTCCTATCTTTACAACGGCCCGTCACGAGGCGATAACGAAAGCCTCGTCGAATTTAAATATCCCGTAGCTTTAACGTTTGACCTGGTGTAATTCAGGCCCGCAGTACATTATTTTTTTTTCCCAATAAACTCAATCAGCCATGAAAATCGAACCGCGCCGCAAAATGACCGAGTTACGGTGATAAACAATCGATGCGACCGCTTTATTAGCAAGCACGCGGTAAACCCTCGCCCGCGTTCCGAGTTTGGAGTGGTGGTTTGGGGGTTCTGCAAGAGGAAGAAAAAAAATTTTTCTCTTCATTAGCCTGAGTGGAATCTTCAGGGTGTCTCGCTCGGTGAAAAAAAGACTTTTTCCATAGTTACGACGGTTTGTTGTGCTGAAGGTAAACGCACGACTATAACACACGTCTGCGTCCATCTTTTGTTTGATTCGGAGACTTTGCACGAGCCGTTCACCTTCCGTCAAAGATAAATGCGGTTTTTTAAGGAAATGAGTTTCATCTCGAGGTTTTAATGAGTTTTTTTAATTTAGATAATTATAGTCTCTAGGAGAAGTCACAGTTTTTAGTACTCAATCAAATTATTAATCTTGGAATAAAAAACTATTTCTCTGTTGTTACGTTAAGTGAAATAGAAAAAAATTTTCATTGTATTCAATGGATTTAATTTAATTTATAATTTTATTAAAATAGATTAACGGGCATTAGTATCCTTTTTGCACATAGAATGGATTTGTAGTGGAAGTCAAATTTGGCCAGCCTAGAATGAGGGTTCGATAATTCTTTTTTTTTTTACGATAATATATTTAAAAAAAATAATAATAATAATAATAATCAATCAATAAACTTAGTTTATTGCAAAGATTTAGTGGTGTTAACTCAATATTGTGATATGAAAATTGAAACTTGAAAAATAAAATTACAAGTTTTGTTTCTGAACTTTGATTTATTTCAACGCGAATAAAATGATGAAATTATTATTTGTTTCTCTCTTTTGCTTGAGAAAATTCATTACAAATCACTTTTCTGTGTATCACTCGAGAGAAAAAGTAATGGCCCTTACATCATTGTTCTGTCAAAAGGGTGTAGCGCATTAAAAAAGGCATAAATTCGAGCCCATTTGAATGGGAAGCGAGCGAGAGTGAAAAATATGCCGAGAGGAGATACGTGAAATCCATCATAGCCGAGGCTAAGTGCAAATAATAATTTCTTCGTGTGCGTTTTATAATCACTGTTCTTTTTTTATTTCAGTTTGTCATTGATTTAAAAAAGGAAGCGAGTTTCAGTGTCATTACTCTAAAATTGTAAAACTGAGCCACTGATGTTGCAAATTAATTTTAGTGTTAAATAACTTATTTTTTAAAAGATAATTTTCAAAGTAAAATAATCTATTACCATTTAAATTGCAGTGCAAGAAAATTAAATTGAAAATTCACAAGTAGAGCACATTAGTATAATGATTTTACTAAACAAAATTACAACGAAAATTTTATGTAAAGGTTGAAAGAGCCAATAAAACATCAAAGGCCAACTTCATTTGTATTAGACTTTTCTCGTTAATTCAGGAGTAAAAGCTTCTTCTGTTTTAGATTGAAAAGAACTAATTTGTTTAGAGAATAAATAATTATATCAAGTATTTGTTCAGTGAAATTTACTCCAATGTACGTCCCGTATTATTTATTTATTTAATAATGTAAGTTCTATTGCGTGATAATAGAATTAAATGTTAAAAAAATTACTATTTCAGTTTACTAAAATCAAAGCATAAGTCAGAAATTTTTTACGAAAAAACTCTCTAAAATAAACATTAATATTTTACGTCAATTAGACAAAATATCTTGAGGTGAAACTATCGAACTCAGACATAGTTTATTTATTACTTACACCAGACTGAGTTCTATTCCTGGTAATTTTTTTCCAGACATCTTGAGAAAATTGTCGGGAAATCTTAGTGAACAAGATCCAACAGTAGAGTAAACAATATTTTGAATTTATTTGTAACAACTAAACATGTGAATTCATAAACAATAAACGTTTGATTTCGAAGAAATAAAAAAATTTATTTTTATGCTTGAAACGAAGCAAAACTAATTGGAATTTTTTATTAACTATATCATTTTTAATAACTTGGAATAAAAAATTATAGAAAATTATAAAAATTATAAAGTTTTTAAAAATATATTTTATTAAAACATAATTATACTGTAAAGTTGAAAGTAAAATTAAGAATAACAAAAGCGAAGAATCTCAGTTTTCGATGTAATGTAGTTTATTTACTGAATCAAATTTTTTTTATTGTGCAAGTTGTGTTCTTTAAAAACAAGGTCCCGTAATAAGTTTATTTAATATCAATAAAAATTAGATATCACTCATTTTCATTTTTGAAAAATGAAAAATCTTTAAAATGCCTAAAATTCATACAGGAATTTTTATAATTTATCCATCAGAAACAATCTTCTGCCAAAATAAAATTTTTCTCATTTGATTTTAATGTTAAAAAAAAAAATAAAAAATAAAGAAGATAGAAGAATTGACTGACATCGAGTTTGCTTTGATCCGAGCACGACAAGCTGCGGCTGACGTTTACACGAAGTTTCGGGGGCAAAGAAGTTTCGTCGACGGCTGAGCCAAGTGACTCGAGATTTGTCTTTCAACTTGTTGGAAGGATGAAGAAAGAACAAAAAAAAGGGAGGAAAGTTTCAAGGGTGGAGATACTATTCTTTTAAGGTTCATTGAGAAAATTCCTTCCTTTTTTTACCTCCACCATGGGTCTCATGCATTTCAAATTACGGGAGTTTTTCGCGAAACTGAACGGTTTTCAATGATTGTCTTTTTCTCCGGAAGTAAAACTTTGTCATTCTCCTGGCGTCTCGAAACTTTTATATTGTTTTGATAAAAAGACCGTAGGGTCATGTAAGTTTTTAATGTCGCGTGTTCTCTCGGTACGTCATTTTTTTCCTATCGAAAAGTTTAGACAGCTATGAATTTTTAGAGGCAATGTCCATACTTGAGTTCACATGGTGGAGCAGTTTGAAAAAAACATATGAATTGAATTTATTTTCTTTCTCTGAAGTATTCAACTGTTTGGTGTGATGTATTACTGTAAATTTTTTTAATTTTTACTTGATTGTTTATTTTAAAAGTAAATTCTTATATTATAAAGAGTAAGAAATTAACTTCTATTTTGTCGAAAAAAAATAGAAAAAAAAAAAAAAACTAAATCAAACATGTGCGTTCAATTTAACAATTGAATACAGTTCAAACATTTTTTTCATAATCAAATTTTCGATTTCTTTTTGTCCGCGTTCGAATTCTACATCCAAAAATGATATTGTACAAATCAAATAACCTCCGGTTTAAAAAACTTTTTTGTAACATAAACTCGTGAACTGTAATAAATTCCAAAACCCTGCAGCTGCCTACAAAAACATTTTCACTAAAAAAAAAGAAAAAAGAAAATCAATACCATCTTCATTCGCGTCGCGTCCGGCCATGCAAAACAGTAGCGCGTCAATCATCGAAAGAAAAAAAAAAAAAAATTCGACCTACATTCAATCCTTCCGAAAAAAAGCGTTCGCTCCTTACCCGCGCTATCTCCGGCTTGAATGGCAGAGCGATTAATTTCGAGCGATAGCGGAGGAATTGGCGCTTCCGTGTCTATCGTGTAGATAAACCGAGAATTTCGAGGATTGATCAATGTGGGTAAATGACGCCCTACACTCCCCCCCCCCTTTTTTTTTATAGAAAAGGTTTCGATGCTTTATCTGAAAAATATTGAAATTATTCTTGGTGCTATTGTGAATGATAATTTTTCAATTTGAAATGTCGGGAAATTCATTTTTATAATTTTTCTTAAGGCTCGTTTAATTATTTTCAGATGATTTCATTTTTAAGAGTAAGAAAGTTTTTTTTACTATTCATTAGAATTGTACGATCCATAATTTTTTTTTCTTAATTTGAATAACAGTTTTGTTTCCCTTTCAATCAATTAGTAGGTAGACTGACAAATCCAATTAAAATTCAAGTTTAAACAACGAAAAAATTTTTGCAAAGCATGAAAAAGGTCTATTCGTTATTTATTAAATTCGAGTATCTTAAAAATTAAAAGAAGTTGCTTGTAAAAAACTTATTTTCACGGTCACTCGAGACTTTTTTTAAGTAGAAAAGGTCCAGATATAGTAAGACATCCTGAAGTAAACTTACTTTCAGTAATATGAAATAATTTTTTAAAACCTGATTATGTTAACAGAGTTAATCCTATTGACCGCGAAGTAACTTTTATTCAAAAACATTTTCTCAGTACTTTTTTTTCAAAAAAAAAACTTTATAAAGTAGATAAGGCGTCAGTCGAGTTGGCGCGTCGAAAAGTGAGTTTACATTGGTTTTGCGAAGAAATGTTTGGAAGGTTCGGGGGGGAAAATCGATCGGGAAGAGTTACGTTGATCAAATGAGAGCTAAAGTGACTTTGATAGTTCGTTATCGTTAGTAATTGGATCTTACACGCAGCTTTTTTACACACATTCTTTCTACCCTAAAAAAGGTTATCCAATCAAGCTGATGTGTATACAAAAAGCCATTTTCAGGATGGAAATAATTTAAAACAGCGGTTCGCCCTTAAAATTGATTTTCTCTGACAGCACGTTTCGAAACTTTTTTAAAATCATCAGACCTCGTCGTTTTTTATTTAACTCTTTTATAGATGGATTAAAGTAACCTTTATTTTTAAAACAAAAATTGATTTTTAGTTTATTTAAGTCTCAAATTTAACAATGAAACTAACAATTCTATTCTATTAAAAAACTTTTTTTTTTAATCACCAATATTTTTTGATTTTTTAAACAATAACAAATTTTTAATTTATTTAACATTCAAATTAAACAATAAAATTAACACAATTAGTACAATCATATTCGACTCAAGAGTGTCGACAGATTAACTCACGCACAATACAAAGTAGCGTGCAATCGCTGAAACGCAGCCCGCAAGCGGCGCGCACGCGAAAATATCGCGAATCCCTGCATGCATCTTCGCTCGAACGCAAACTCCAACTTCTGCCGTACCCGTCGTCGATAAGAACAAAGAAGTTGCGATTCACGCGTCGTCTTTATTCACTTACCGCGTGCCAACCGAGACTTATCGACTGCATTTGCATCGCTGGGTTTTGATTCATCAGGAAGTCAGTGACCTCTTAATTAGATTTTCGATGGTGTCGGGTCGTTGGAAGGGTTTATCTACGAGGTCGTACGTTTTTTCTATGTGGACAGCGAGGTCCTGAAAAAAATTAATTAATTTTTGTCACAAAAATTTAAATTTAATATTTTTTTTAATTTTTTTATTGCTTAATAAATTTGGAATTTTTATTTTTCATTAACTTCATAATACGTAGGCATTGTTCCGATCATTTTAACCTAATGAAGCAAATACATTTTTTGAATCCGAAAAATATTTATCTCATCTCTTGATTGAAATTGAATATTTCTTTATTAACCAGTCATTTATTTTTATTTATTTTACAAAACATATATTTAATTTTTTTAAACTGGTAAAATTTCAAATTTTTTCAAATTTATTTATTGACTATAATTATTTTTTCATTGGATTAATTTCGCTTCATGTAACCGAACCCTATGAACAGGTATTAAATTACCTCTGCAAGCTGCAACTAAATTTGCATGTAATTTTGGTTTGATAATAATAATAATAATAATTTGTTCGAAAATTTTAATGCGCATACGGAAGTAAAAAATTTACCATCACAGCACTTTTGTTTAAAAAACAAACAGTGGCGCTTTTTTGAATTGTCAATATTTGGCTTCTGTAAAATTAATATACGATGAGAAACTATAAAAAAAAAAAAATTTTCTGCCACACCAAATGATAACACTTGTTTTTAAAAAAAAAACCTTATAGAATGATATAATAATTACCTTATAAAATATGATTTGATTTCCGAATTCAAAAGCAAATAAATTTCTATCAGAGTTGAAACAAAGAAAAACTAATTGAATCCCAAACCGAAAGTTTACAATTATTGAAAAAAAAACGCAAGTCCAGCGAGAATTTAAATGAAAACATCCGTCGGCAATGGGAATTGCGAACTTATGCTAAAGTCCGGGGCGTTACTCATGCAGAAAACTTACGATGAGATAACTCCTGAAGCTAATCTTGCGCTTCGATTTATTAGTCTCCTTGATAGCCGTGTAATGCAGCGCCTTGAGAGCCTGGACAAAGTACTTAAGCGCCAATCTGCGTCCGCGACACAATGCGAAAACCAAGAATGCCTTTTTTTCATCGTTTATTGGGCATATCATGACTCCTGTTTTCGACTGAAAAAAATTTGATTTTCAACAGATTCTCTTGTAGTTTCAAAAACACTTTTTTTTTTCATAACGTGAGTCAAAAATTAAAAATTCACAGTTACAATTAATTATAATTGAATGTATGCAAACGTGTGAAGCTTCAATCATATCGTAATTATTAATTTTTTTCCAGAAAAAAAACTGAATAAATTAACAAGAATCGCGTAATTAAACTACAATTCCGACTCTAATAGTATTTCCTGAAAATCGAAGTTTAAAAAAAAATGAAATAAAATTTGCGGTGGTTGAAATTTTTTTACCTGATGACTGTATGCAATTTTGTATTTCTCGCAAAGTTCAACGAGGAAATTGCCAGAGTAGAGATTCAAACCTTCGATGTACAATTTTCCGCTGCACACAACGAAACGATCATTTTTTTCGTTTACTGACGATTTTTCGGGATCACACTCACAGTCGAGTGACGTTGGATTAACACAAAATCTGAAAATTAAAAAAAAAATATACAAATGTAATCTCCAGAGATAAAGGGATTATTTTAGCTGTAATCCAAGCATCTGTATTGACGAGTTATTTTTCATACTTTTCACAAATTGGAATATTTAAACAAAATCTTCTCCAGTCCTCGAAAGACATCAGATCCGAGTAGTATGGGTCCAAATCCACAACCCAGTATGTCAATTTCTAAAATAAATCAAAGGTAAAATTTAATAAACATTATGAATAATCTAAATTAGTTTGATGAATTGACTTTCAGTTAATCAAAATTTTTTCAATTTTACTGGCTGCAGATCAGTAAGTAATGCTAGACAATTTTTTTAAAGTTGTTAACTTCATTTTTATGTAACAGTGGAAAAACTGGTGTTATATAGTATCGATGAAATAAACTGTTGGCTTAATGATATTGTAACGTTCATAACACTTTTTCATACCTTCCAGTTCGAATAAAATAGCAAAGTATGCATGAAAATAATTGTGGATAAATTGAAAGAATGCATTTATTTCATCTTGATATTATACCTATAAAACTATTGAAATATCATAAAAAAGGTAATAAAAAAAAATTATACTATTATTTATGCTATTGACTTTTGTAAATTTAAAGTGACGTGCTCGGGAAATTTTACTCTGTGCGGAGAAATACAAATATTTCAGTTATTTGTTTAAACTTTTAAGATTTTTGACTCTAATTAATATTTAGCAAAATCCGTCGTCAAAAGTATTGTCTGAAGGCTTTAAAAAAATTTTCACGAAAAAAAATCAAGATTTATTAGTGTTTAGAATTTTTTAAATATCAACGCTTTTCTTAATTATCAGCAAAAAAAAGTTTTCCTATTTTTTTTGTCCATACTGCCTGAAATGCTATTATTTTAAGAAAATTTTCAGCTAAATATTATTTTATATTTAGACTGAAATTTCACCCCTCAAAATTGATATTCTGACGATGTACTGTGCACTCCAGAATCGTTGATGATTCTTTTTGATTCTTCCTGATTTTTTTTGGAAAATTTAAAGTTTTGACTACCCCTGATTGAAATATTATTAAAAACAATGTTTTTTGTAGATTTTCACTCGAAATGAACTCGATACACATATTAATTATTTCTATCGGTGATTCTGTAGTGCATAGCCCATCGTATTATGAAATCTTATAATTCATTGTTATTATATATATACATACATCCATACATCCACATTCGACCGTTGTGTAAAACACAGCCAGGTCAACGCAGAAGAATCCAACGAACGGCTCCAAGATGAGAATCTCGCCAAGCTTTTCGACCAGTTGCTCGAGTTCCTCGGTGGGGAGACTCGTCTGAGGTATTATGTAGCAGAGGTCGCTGCAGTTGCACCCGGGCTCGTTGGCCTTGCGGATGACGTCGGCGCTGGTCCTCAGGGTCGCCTTGGCCACGTCGTGCTCGATGAAGCAGCCCAGACTGACCATGGTGAAGTCCTTCTCGGGACAGCACTCCACGACTCCACCTGAAGCGCGAATCTATTACTCGTAGTCCCTGTCGTAAAACAAGACCAAGGAGCTTTCCGAAGCATCCTCGTTTTCGTGAAGTCCCGACTCAGCCATGATTATTTTTACGGCTATCACTTCGAGGGTAACGAAAAGAAAAACCAACACTATCGCCGACAGAAAGTAATTCTCCGATAAGAGTCTGTTCCCTAAAATTGGACCGGCGGATTTCAGAGTACGAAGCATTGCTTGTTAGCTACTCTCTTTGGAAACTATTGAGCGATACTGACCAACTTTTAACAGATACAATGAAGTATTTTTTTTTTTAGTTAATGAATATTTTGAATACAGTTGGGCATGTTTACAAACAGACACATACATTTTACAATAATTGTTGATGTTTTCAATTTGTAATTTTGTAAACAATTGAGAGAAAAAAATTGATTATTGCCGGTTGTAAAAATTCAATAATGTCACGTACAATTTTTTAATTATAATATTTGATCTTACCGAATTCCTCCAGGTCTTCGAAAAAGTCCGAGATATTTTTGTAGACTCTCGTGTCTATTTTGAGCCTCTGAGGTAGAATACTATCCAGATAAAATGCCAATTCATCCTGATGAATAATAGTAATAAAATTTTGATAAAGCATACAGTCGAACTATTGAAATTTAAGTATTTTTGCAAAATCAAAGATAAATTGTACGACATGGAAGTTATTTATAAACTGCATCTCATTACTTTCAAATTTGAAAAGGAAAATCGGAATGAAACTTGAATGACTAGTATTTTCAAAAACAGATAGAGTTACGATTAAAATTATCGATGCCTTAAAGTAACTTTTGACATCGGAGTGCCGATGGAGTTTAACAAAGTTACGGGTGGTGGTTTCGAGACGCTACCTCGGGCAGGTCCATCTCCACGCGGTCAAAGGTCACGAGTCCGGTCTGGTAACCGCAGAAGCCGCGGTTGAGCTTCACCAGCCATCTGCTCTTGGAGTCGATAGTCATCATTCCGGCCATTTTCATACAAAGCTGAATCGAAAAGGGAAATAAAAAATATGGTTTATTTTTGCAGATGAGGTGACTCGAATGCTTTCGTGATGTACGCCCTTACGTCTTTGAAATTGTGGACTGGAGCGAACGGAGGGTGAGGGATGTCCGAGTGAGCCAGGAGCGACATCACATAGTGCTTGTCGAGCAAACGATGCTGGGAGGTTAAACAGGAACCTGAAAACAAGCGTAAATGGCTGTTGACTTTTGATACCCGATAGCGCGGAAAAAGGGCTTAACTTTTGTTAAGTTCAAAACTGTTTTACCTGGAATTCCATTGATTCGACTTTTACCTTTTGTATATATTTAAACTAGAAAGTAAAAGAGCTTCCAAAAATTCTAAGCTCGATTTTTTATGGATATCTTTGATAAATTGATGTGCTTTTAAAAAGCATAAAAGATTTAAAATGATTTGATTAAATAAAGTTGAAAGCACTGAAATAACTTTACATTCAATTAAAATCAAGTTTTTTTCAGTCGTGCGTGCATTAAATTAATAAAAAAATGTAGTTTATATTATAAATGAATAAAACGCTCGCTTAGAAAAAAATCATTATCTGGAAAGTTCATTGGTAAAAATTAAAAAAAAAACTAGTTTTTCAAAGTTGAAAAATTGAAGATTTGTTACCTAAAATAGGTGTTTTCAATTCACAACCGACAAAAACATCCGTTTTGCAAAGAATTCCCGGAATTATGAAACCTTGACATCCAGCCGAAAGATTTCTCAGTCTTTTGTACAAATTAGGAGTGTAAAACAGCTTTTCACACCCGCTTTGGAACTCATCTTCAATGTGCCTGCAAAAACTGAAAATTAAAGGTGTAAACAATTAAAATTAAAAATCATAAATAATTTCGATTTCAATAAATAAAAATTATAATGACCACTCAGCGTCGTCTTTCATAAGCAGCTGCAGTCTCGAGTGAGAAATGTCTGGTCGCGCCAAATCAACCAGCGTCTTTATGAAACATTCGGTTTCGTAACTCGACTCGCCCGGGTAAACGTAGATAACTCGAGCTTTTTCGTTCACCAGCCATCCTATTCGCCCGATCTGTACTAATTACATTTTTCTGTAAATATACTGTTGTTTTTCAATTCCATTCTGACGACGAATTAAATCGAAAACTGTACTCATCGAAAAATTACCTGGATGCTTTGAACACATTTGAAGTTGTGTTGGGTTTTTCTCCTTAGATTTACAGGATGACTCATTGACGGCAAGTGGATAATTACATGCGGACGTCTGGTTACACAGTTCCACCTCTTCGTAATGCAGTGCGACCTGATATTCATGAATAACAATTATTACTTAATCGAATGGGATTTAAGTTAGTTGATTTTTAATTGGAGCTTTAGAATTTTTATAAACTGAGATGAGATAAATTTTGACTGATTCGCTTTTTAGAGTAAGAGTTTATAAGTGTCTTTGAAGTTTATTGAAATATATTTCAAGTTTGTTAAAAATTACTGACCCCTTTCATAACTTCTTGGAACTAAAACTTTTCAATAATATAAATAAAAAACGATGAAAATAAAGGTCAAACTCGAACGGTACAAAAGTTTTCGTATTTTTAAATCATCATTGCATCAACATTTGTATAATAAAATAAAAACTGTTCCAGTTATTTTTTGAGACAACCTTAAAATAGCATAACCTTTAGTTTTGTGATATAAACTTTAAAACTGACCATCTAGCCAAGCTTCTGCAAAGAAGCGAGAATCCAAAGAACTCGATGTTTCTGAATCTGTCAAGGTTATCAAAGTTATACTGCGCGCAGCATTCGTGAGGTGGCTCGATCTTGACGGGCAGTTCGGTTGCATTGTGGCCGGCCAAGAGGCAACCCTCGCTGTCGTAGCAGGTCAACTTGAAGTCTCTCTTGCTCAATATTCGATCCACCAGCTCCAAGACGTCGCCCCACTTGGCGATCTCCTCCGAGGGACCTACGTAGTCGAGGTTGAAGCCCGGACCGATGGTGTCCGTGGACGGTATGTACAGAAGCCAGCCGAAGTGCCGGTAGAAAAGCTCCTCCGGGCGATCGAAGCAAATGTGTTCGATATTCCTAAACTCTTGGCAAGTCCGCGGGTCTTTTTCCTCCACCTTCCCGCATCTACAAAACGTCGACGTGGAAGAGGTGTACCAGGTACTGCAGGTACTGTATTTATTCAAAATTATTATTAAATTTTTCGTGACTTTGTTTATTTAATTTTTTAATGTAAGTATTGGATTGATGGTACCTGTCGCTTTCACTTCCCGGTAGGATCACAGGAACGATGAAAAACTCAGCCTTGCATTCCTTCTTTCTAGGATCGCGTCCGATATGCCTGATGATCTGGCGGTAAATCGCCTCCTCGGCGATCTCAAGGGCGAAGCAGAGCTCTTCCGCGGTCGGGACTGGCGGGGATCTCCGCTCGTTGCAAAAAATATCGATTTCCGTGGAGCCGGTGCACGACACGCACTCTAGGGAATTTTTCGGACACGTGTCGTACGGATGGGCGTAGAAGTGCTTCAGGTTACCCTGGACGCACGTGTGCAGACACCTGTACTCCGGGGGTAGCCACTTCAGAGCTCGACGAATGATCGTCTTCGCCTCCGGGCTGAGGTTGTCGGAGGAGCGTAGGCTCGGCTCCGAAACGGTTACGCAAGGTGGTTTTCCCATTTTTTTGGATTTTGGATTGGGTGTGAAAATGTAAAACTGAAAATTTAAGGTTATGCTTGAGAGCAGCAGACAAATGTTTATAACAAAAATCAGCAGGAAACTGGCTATAAGTACTTGGCACTTGCGGTTCGGCAGACATTCGATTGGTAGAAAAAGATATCTTTTTTTTTTTTTTAAGATGAATAAACTCTTTTTGAATAAGAGAAAATATATAACTTTTCTGACTATAAAAAATTATACATTTTTTTTTCTAATAATCCATGAGGGGCTTAAATAAATAAAAATAATTTTTTTTTAATTTTGAGAATCTTTATAAGTTGGTACTTGATAAATCAAATGTTTTATTTTTTCGGATTTTATTGGAGTAAAAAATAATAGTATAATTTTTCTCGATTTGAAAATAAATCGTATTTAAAAGTACAAGCGTCAAATTATTTTGACTGGGAATTCTATATATTTATTATCAAATTAGTGCCGTAGTTTCAGTTTATATTTCTGACTATAATATAAATAATGAGCAAAAACATTTTCAATCATAACAATTTTAATGTCAATAATTCTAAAGTTACATTAAAAACTGAAATTACTATTTCATTTCGCATTAGACTTGGAAAAAAAAATAATTTCGTTTGCTTTGAATAAGAGAAAAATAATCTTGTGATAATAATTAGCAGAGTATTTTGCAAACATCGAAATCTAGTGTAGCACTTACTTCGAAGATGAAATTGGATAATAACACGCGAGCGTCTTGTTATGGACTAAAATTCGCGCATGAATAAAACCTCAATGGAATTGATTCGTGATTAATTTTTTTTTTTACTCGATTCAGAGTAAACTATTATTAACATTTTCTCTAGAAAATATTTGGCATTTCTCAATCTTCGATTACATTTTATTCGCAAACTTGAGTTTACGTAGAAAAAAGGCATCTCGGACATAACAAACCAATAAAAAAAAAAAAAGGTCTAAGAAAAGATTTTTCCATTATGCAAGAGAATTTTTTATCCCGCGGACTACAAAAAAAAACTGTGGGAAATGGAGCTCCGGTATATAAGCCGAGATGCAAATGAAGCTGGAGCAGTTCGAAAATGACAGGACGCGTACGCTACTTGGTCGCAGCGGCTCTACTCCTCGGAGCCGCGGCCCTGGCCGACGAGGAGGCCACGACGACCGGGATGCCGCTGGAGCAGATGGGCGACCGGGAGTACTACCCCGAGTCCTGGACGAAGATAAGCTTCAAGCCGCTCGTCGACAACGAGAGGCTGTACAAGAAGTACAAGGAGTGCCTGCTCGATGAACACCCGACCGGATGCCCGCGCGATGTCCTAGAGTTCAAGAGTGAGTTTTTTTTTTTTTTTTTTTTTTTTTTTATTAATTTTTAACGATTTACAGTGGTGAAGATGGTAACTTAAGATTGACTACTGAACATAAATTATTTACTCGAAACGAAGTGTAAAAACTTCAACAATGATTGATTTGATTTAAGATGGGTTGACCTAATTAATTAATTTTTTATGAAAAGATAAAGAGTCTTCAAGATTAGGCATTTTTTCTACTTAAATTTGTAAATTTTTTTATAAAAATATAAATCAAGTTTAGAGCGTAATTTATGACCATTTTTTATTGATTACAAAGTGATCCCAAAAGTAAACCTACATAAAGACTACATTGTCTTATTGTAAAGATCTGTAAGAAAGATAGTTTATTCGAATTAAAATTTTTCTGTTGCTTTTGAAAAAAAGAGGTCTAAATTACTTTTAAAGTTTGTAAATTTAAAAGATAATTGCGGGTAATCAAGTGTTGTTTTTTGCGCATTGTAGTTTTTTAAATTTTTTATGATGATTCAAATTAAAAATTCACGTTTGGTTAACCAACTGAATCTCTCAATTGCCACATCTTTAATTATCTTCTTTCATTAGGCACGAATACTTACTTGCGATATATTAAAAAATCTGACATTAATAATCAGCAGGAAACTTTTTATGGGTAGAAGTTTTTTCTTCATAACGTTTGATGAGAAATTAAAACTTATGGAATTTTTTAAATTAGTTAATTTTAATTTTTATGTTGTCGTTAATTAGATTCATTAGCAACCGACGCTTTATGAGTATAATGTCGTTTTACAAGTGATTCTAAATTAATTAGCAAGCTCAATCAGAAATTTTTAAAATTAATGTATGTTTTTAATTTTTTTTGCTATACTTATTTATACCTAATTAAAGATGTACTTCAACTGTTGTAATTGTGTTATATCTCTTTATCATGTCATCTTTCCATCAAACTTAAAATAATAATATAATCAAAGCCATTGTTCAATTGACAAAATTCATTAAAGTTTATTCAAAGAATAATTAATTTAAATCAAGAGATTTTACATAAAACTATAAAAATACTGTGACTCGCGTACTAAATTCAAGTTTGATTCATCATCCAACAGTTTTCAATCTTTACTGATTGGCTTGATAGTAGTCTCGATCAATCAAAACGACTAAAATTAATTTTCAGAGTTCATCCCCGATGCGATAGAAACTCTGTGCGCCAAGTGCTTGCCAGGCCACATCGAAAAGATCAAAGAGGCCGCAGCTTACATTTGCCTCAAACGACGAGAAGACTACGACGAGGTGCTCAAAGCTCGGGACCCCGACGGCACCATAAGGGCCAAGTTCGAGGAAAAGTACGGTAAAATCAGCTGCGAATGAACCCCCAAGGTTTCACTGAAATACTTTGTACATTTTTTTTTTTACAATAATAAACAAGGTTTATAAAAAAAAAAGCAACGATTTTTTTTTTATTTTCGCATAATAAAAAAGTATACTTAGAACTAAAACACTTAAAGCTGATGATTCACAAATAAATAAATAATAAAAATTAGGAACAGTGGATGTTTCGGGTGGGGGGGCTACGTCGGGACTACGTGTCGCTTCGAGGCGAGTCGTCGCTTCAGCCGGTTGCTGTCGATCGTTTCTTGCTCGTTAAGGCTGTTGTTGTCCTCGGGAGGTATGTCCAGGTACTTTTTTCGGTATATACCGTGCGGATCGTACTTGTTGGCAAGCATCTTGAACTTTACTGGTTCGAATTCTCTGAAATCAAATTATTAGTTTTGCTTTTATTTGAGAGGTGATGATTGAGAAGATGTTTTTGCCGATATAGAAATGAATGATTTTTAGATTGTATTTTTTACTGTTGAAGTCATTTAGCAGAACGAGGAGAATAAAAATAGCTTTTGAAATAACAAAACTCTCTTTGAAATTATTGAAATTATTAACATTGATCAATTTTAATTTTGTAATATAGTAATATGATAATAATGTATGAAAAACTTAAGTTGCTTGGCTATGCCCCCTGGTGTTTATGAAATATTATACTTATATTTGAAAGTAAGAAAATTTAATTATACAAAATTTATCTTTATTATTCGAAGAATTATTTCTACTTGTTAAACAATAGTAATTAAATAAAAAAAATTCAAGAATTTATAAATATAAGATTATTTCAACAGTTAATTGAACAAATATTCTTTTACATGTCATTAAATATTGCTTTTTCGAATCGGCTGTGCAATTGAAAAACTACTTTTCATATCTAGATCATCAAAAGTTTAAAAGAGATCCTTCAAAAAAATTTGTATTTAAAAAATTGCTTCAAATCTTTAAGATTCAAAAATCCAAAATGAAACTAGTCCAACTACAACTCTAGTACGTTTTTTCCAACGATGCAATTATTTTAATTCCCCTTGTAATCAAATCAAACATTAAAAACCAATTGACACCATTCAAAGAGATAATAAAATAAGGTTTTGTAGGAGTGGTTAGGTACGTAATAAATCAAAATCCTTGTGCCTCGAAAATCAAGCGAAAAAATTGTCACGTAAAACAGCATGAAATACGCTCGCGTCACCGGGATCCCGATGCGGGTATGCGGGACATGAAAGTGGTTCGCTTCGGTGCGACTGCAGCACCGCCGACATTATAAATACGCGACGAGCATCCGATTAACGAGCTTCCTGTTTCTCGCCTCTTTTTTTTTTTTCTTCCTCCGCAAATACCTTTGTTGCGTGGATTATCTAAAGTGCTTGATGCTGTTTTATTCGTAATTACGTCTTTTTTTTTCGAAATGGGTGTAGTTTTGCAATTTGCGGTTTTTATTTTATTTTATTGAGGTCACTCGGCTTTTTATTTTATTTCTAAAAACATTGCTGACTCGATGTAATTACGGTGGAGCTACACAAAAGGATAATTTAAACTCGAGTAATAATCAATTTTTAAAACTATCAGTAGTACCTCGTTGCTCGGTACTTAGAAAAAAAACATTACAAACATAAAATTATTGTTATTACTGTTGAAAAATAGGAAATATCATGTTGGCCGTAAGGCATTAATTTAGTGCCGGTGTATCGCAACCGTCAATAAGGCATCTTATCAATTTGCCAGTATCGATTCCGTCCGCGCGGAAAGCCATCAAAAACGTGTAATTTACAACTCACGTAAATTACGAAAAATCTCCATAACGAAACACAATTGTTTAAATTATAAGTATTAAAGGGGGGAGACTCACCTGAGGTATCGTATGACTTTGATGGAGCCCTCGATTTGGCTCTTCGTGCACTTGGCGCAAGCGTTTTCCAACGCCTCGGGAAGAGCACCTGCAATCATTAGAGAGACAACGCTTCAATCTTACAGAATCTCATCTTTTTTTTTTTTATTGTTAAAAAAAAAAATTGTTCTTTTTTTTAATTAACGGATGTCGCGGTGTAATCCACGCGGAGGGAATTACGCAAATGATCAATCGCGACCTTGCGCAGTTTCCGCAGTTTTTTCTCTTTCTTAGCGCGAAAATGGAAGAAAGAGAGAAAGATGTTTTCGCGACGCTTCCTTGAGTTCGGTCAAGCGTGTCGTTTAATCTCGGGATAAATCAAATTTGATGAGTCAAGTTGGATGCTAAATGAATTTAATGACTCGCACAGGATTTACTATCAAAGGATGCTGCGAGGATTTTTATTTTTAATTTTTCTTCAGCTGAACAGTGGCTGGAAATTTTTCTTGTAAAAAAACTCTTTATGCATTTAAAATTTGTTAAAAACTTTTTTAGAATTTTACATTATTTCGGATTCTCGTCAACAATACATTTAAAAAAAATTTCTTTCTAGATATTCTTTATTTAAATGTTTGTTAAGAAAAAAAAATGTTATCTCTTTTATTGTAAAAAACACTTAATTTCCTCATGTAAGTTAAATAAATTTTTTGAATTTTTAGTTTTATTTTTGAGTCGTTTAAAAAATTCCTCTTCTGTCCAGTTTGACAAATGCTGCAGCGTCGAACAATGGTATTGGTATCAAAGAAGGATATGCACTTTATCTCTTACTCATCCAAAACACGTTTGGGTATTTAGAAAGCTTAAGAATATACGCTTTTGCAGAAAAAAAAGAAGAATAATCACGTGCTTTGCGTACGAAACAACGTAAACAAAGCGCATCGCCCAAGTCATTGTATTCGGATCTGTCACTTTTAAAGTTATGATTTTCGGAAGTTAACGATCGCGTGTAGCTTTTGCAAGTCAACCTTGAATCCCGTATATGCTTCGAAAAATTCAAACCAGTTTGAAAATAAAAAAAATGAGGCCTTTTATGACAAAGGAAGATTTTGCACCGAGCAAGCCTATTATTATGATGATTCGAGAAGATTAGCTCAGCGTTTTTTAAAATGATAATCGAATGTTGATAGATATTCAAATTTTATCGAATAAGCGTATTATTTATGCATGCCTCGGCTTAAGATACCATCAGCGCGAATTTGAATCGCAAAAAAGCGTTGTTTGTTTTTTAAATTTGAAAAACGAAAAGATAGAGGGGAAGACAATAATGTTAATAACGCAAGCCAAAAATTATTGTGACCGTAAGACGGATAGAAATTTAAGTGACCGTTATTGTTTTCACCAGCCACTTTCTCTATGTAGGTCACTGCCGGTATGATTGAAGGTTTCTATTTTATTCAATCAACTTTCGCAGCTGTTTTGCACATTTTCAAAAATAAAAAAGTTAGTTTTTTCTTTTTCACTTTCTAAACGACTTTGGTGTTTACAAAATTTTATCTTGTGTGCAAAACGAATAGCTTTCAATTTATAAGTTTTTTTGAATAAAAGATCATGGTTTTTGATTCTTTGTTACGAGAAATACTTTATTAATTAACTGAAAAAAATTTTTCCAATAAAGTTTACTGTATTGTAAAGTACAAGATGATTGTTGAAACTATATTTTTAAATAAACTGTACAGAAAAATACTAAAAAAAATTTTTTAATTAAAACTTTATAGAGCAATAGTTTGATTCATTCAAGTTTAACTTTGATACTCTATTTTTTTGGGTTCATTTCATCTATATATTTATTATTTTTTCATAATATTTTGTTCGGTATGTAGCACATTAAATTTTTAACTGGAAGCTTATGGTCAAATGAAATGTTTTTCTAAATATTACGATTTTTTAAAAGGAATTGTGGATTATTCTTGATATCTAAAGTAGCTTTTAAAATACATTTGAACCATTTTTTGACTGACTCAATTAGTTTGATCGAATTATCTTAAAAATTGAAAAAAAAATTGGGTTCCAGGTACCAGAATTGTTTTTTCTGAGACCATTATTAATTTTTTGGGACTAAATAATAAAATTTCTTCTGAATTTTTTTGAATTCAACAAAGAATTAAAAAATGAAAACTCTCCCCCAAAAATTCATAACTTTGTTTCAGAGAAATTATTTCTTCTTATAAAGCACCCTTTCGCATATTTAAAAAAATACCCCTAATTCAGAACCTTTTCATGCACTTTTGGATAAAAACAAAAACACCGGAGAACATCCGACACTGATCACAAAACACGAAACCAGCACTCACGCTTGAGTTCTCGTCCATCGGGTGGACACGGTCCCTTGTTAACGAGGCAGTTGAAGTAGTGCTGGAGTAGACGCTTGCTGCCGAGTATCTCGTCCAGGTTGACCTTGTCCCAGCGGGTAGTGTAGGTGTTCGGTTTGGGCCAGAGGTAGCCGTCGGCGGTACCGGCCGTCGACAGGCCGGCCTTGTCGTTGCCGCCGTCGAGATTGCTGCAGCCACCCAGCCACCAGCACAGAGCCAGCCAGCACATGCGCTTGTCCATGGCGTACTCGATACGAGACCGGCTACGCACGGTGCTTTTATATATGGACATGAACCGGGGGATTCCTCTTTTTCTTTCGGCCCGCGAGACGCGAGACGCTCGGGGCTGGATTTTCAAAATACGTTCAAAGAAATGTTGTGCTGTTTCGTGACGACTGTGTTTTGTTGTTTTTATTTGTTGTACTTTCTAATTAAGATTCAAATGTTTCTTGTAAACGTCACTATAAATTTCAATTTTGTTCAAAATGTAGCTTCGAATGGGCTGTAACGAAAGGGAGTTGCAATTTTTTTTATTAAAAATTAAAATTAAAATAATCAAAAAAAATAAAATTCATTTGAACATTGTGATATATTTAGACATCAACTTTTGTAGCTTTTGGACTTGTTGACAATAATGTACAAGACAATGTCCTGTAGATAGAATGTTACAAAAATTTTTTGGTGTATACATTACGCATTATTCTTATATTAGTAATTATTACCAATTAAAATTATTAAATATAAAAAATTAATGATTAAATACCAGAGGATCTATTTTTTATTTATTCATCTCGGAAACTAAATTTCGGTAGTTCAAAATGTCTTTGAAAAGGTTCTAGTTTATTTATAATATATGACGAAATAATTTCTGAAAAATCAAGAAGATTTTATGATTCTATGATTATTTTTAATTGATAAACATCATCTTTATAGTGAGTCAAATAATAATTATACTTGCAGCAGTGTTGGTTAATTAAAACAAAATTAGCGATGACTCAATAAAGATTATTAATGACAAATTTTTTTTAAGACAAATTATCATCACCTATGTTACCATTATTTGCTATTTTTTTATTGAAATATTCGGGTATATTATTTATAATTATGATTATACAAAAAATTCAAATAAACTCCATAAAATTAGTATGAAAAGAATTTTTTTTTTTAATTATGAGAATGTCAGGATAGTGTCCAGATTTTAGGCAATACAACCGGGAAAAACAATTTTTGTTTAAAATAAGTTGATTTTCGTAAAATGTTTCAATATGAACTGATTCATCATTATATTAAATTTAAATTTTTATAAATTATTCTATGCTGCAATTTTTTTATTTATTTTTGAGCTTTATGATATTCTACAAGACACAAAAATTAATTGAAAAGATTTTTATTATTCATTTTATTACTTTATAACTTTGCACTTGAACAGTTTGCGTTTCGCAAAAATACTACAACATACTAATTCATTTATCATTTGTAAGTTCTCTCACGAGTTCATTAGTTGTCTTGCAGTACTCGTCGGTAACAACTGATCGCTATCTCTTCTCTCTAATTTCAATCAGCACACGTCTGGTCTCGATCAAGTATTCAAGCTGTTTTCAAACGACGACAAATCGTATCGTATGAAAAAAAAAAAACCAAACCTGTAAACACTATGTATGTCAAAAAGTACATAAACCAAAAAATTCAAATAGAGCTATGATCGCGTTTTCACGATAAATCTAAAGTCGAAAGCTACTCTCTTCAATGTCAATGGCTATAAAAAGAAGAAGCAGGCGTTTACGACTCTGCCAGCACAATCAGTCATTCGAGATCTCATCCTACATTCTCAAAGCAACGAGAACAAAATAAAAGATCACAGTAGCCACATAACTCGCGAATCTAACAAACGGTAGATTTTCCTCAACGCTAAAGTACGTGATTCCAAAAGTACGTGACGGCTCGCTCGCCTTTTTTTCCAGCTAACTCATCTAACTGTAAATTTTTCACGGGATGCGAGTCTCCGGCAATTGAGATGAATTAAAAGAGCCCACTGAAATTTTTGCGGAATATTACTCGCGAACAAACAGGATTTTTTAATTACAAGCGATTGAGACGCGTAACACCGGAGACCTTGACTTTGAACGACGAGTTTATTTATTATTTTTCTCGCCTCGCAGTAGCGATTCCTCGGATTATCTGTAGGAAGTGATGATTTAACGCTGATGGACGAATTTTTATTGACGGCTCGTTTGGAATTTTGATACGGGCCGAGTGAAAGTCGCCACTTTTGTTTTTTGATTTTATTACCAAGAAAGTTGGAGTTTTTTTTTTTGTTTGGGGTTTTTCGATTGATTGATTTAAATTAATTGCTCGGATGTTTTACGAGAATAATTCGCGATACTGTTATTACTCAAAAAAGTAATTTTTGTTCAAAACTTTTACGAGTCGAGTCAAAGAAAGCGACAGCTTTCATTTCCATAAGTTTCCACTGCGTTGGTCAAAGAACCCGTGGAGAAAATTTTACAGCTTTAATAAAAAAATTTTTTTAATTTTTCCGAATAAAATGTGTGAATGATACCTCGATTTTCTCGAGAATTTTTTAACTAGTGAAATTGAAAAATTTATTTACATATCGTTTGTTGATAAAAAATAAAAAACTTTCCAAGTCTGTGAACCCAACCAATTTTCAGTAAAAAGCAACGTGAGAAAAAAAAAAAAAAAAAAAATCACAGTTACGACAATAAAAATTATTCGGCCCAAACTACAGTTACTTCCTGAATTAAAAGAAAAGAAAGATTCGAGTTTAATTATCGCTTCCAATTGGGGTCCCAGCGTGAACCTGACCCGATTTTAAAAAAACCGACCAAATGTTACGCTAATTTGAATCGATGCGTGCAAAGCCCGTGAGTGAAAACCCGTTTCTCACTGTTTGTTTACACTTTCACGGTGCACCACGATGTTTATATTTCGCGGTCGCGCGATTATCCCTCGATTTGACTTTTTTTTTCCTTCGTTTTGAACGAAAAGCCGTTACTTTTAACGGGATGGACTCGCATTATTTGGAGCGAGTGTTGAGTAATAATTTTACGACGCGGTTGATTTATGAACTCGGAGGTGTTTGTTTAGCTTCGAGAAATAATGAAGAAGCGCTAGTAAAATACAATCAAAGTGATTAATCTTAAACAGGAAAGCCATTTTTTTCCTTGATTAGGCATCGGTAGATTATTTCTAATACAAGAAAACAATGTTTCCAACTGTACAGAGTAACATAAATCTTTTTTATAAATAGATCTTTCAAATTGTAGATAATTTTTAAAACTTCAAATTCAATTGAAAAAAAAAAATTTTTCTTAAATAACTTTAAGCTTCAAAGCCGTTATTAATCGACGTAGTTGGAGATTCTATTTCCTCGGTAGTACGTCGATCTTTGAACAGAACTTGAACATTGTTCTGATGACGTATGTTAACAGTTTCGGCCAGTATTATAAGACTGGCCAGTATAAGTCCTGCAAAGACCAAGAATATTGCCGGGCTAAATTCTTTGAGTTCGACTGGAACTGGCTTTGCTGATAACTCTGGGGACAGCGAGGTCGACGGTTTCTATATACGAGAGACAAACGCTGATTGACACCTACTTCGATCATTTTTCGGAGTCTGAAATCGAATGCAATAAAAATTCAAATTGTGTGAAATGCACAGCCTTACAAAAAATGAAATATATTTATTTTTTTTATATTTCAAGGCGATTAGTCTGTTTTTAGGTGTCAAAAAAAAAAAAATTTTCGTCATGGCATGTAGTTTTAAGCGATTAAAGCTATTTTTTATTTATTTAAAATTATTATCAATAATTTTCAGTTGAACAATTTAAAAATTATTAAATTTTGCAAAATTAATAATAAAACATAAACAAATATTTTTTTGGTTTCAGACTAAAAAAAAATCTCTACAATACGCACGTATACCTTTTCACTAGGCATAAACAAAGCCGCAATTTTTCAATTTTTTTTAAGTAAGGTAAGTGTGCCTAATATGGCCCCTTGCCTAATATGGCCCCCCCTGTTATTTTGAATATGCTCGATATGCGGCATCTCTACAAGGTAGGAAGAAGTCAAAAACACTGAATTATGAAGTTTTCAGTTGTTTAGAACATTTTAAAACTATTTTTGCGCACGCCTAATAGCTAAAACTCGTTTTGTATGCCTCCGTTATTATTTTACGTTGTAATTAAATGGTCTGCCAAAAGATTTAGACGCATCTGACCAAAATTTGAATAAGTAGCTTCGATTCGTTATTGTTTCAGCTTTAAAACGCGACCTTAGTTTTTGTTCAACTCGTTTTCTAACGGGTTTTATTCTTAAATAACTTATTATTCTCCAGTGTTCCTAATATGGCCCCCCGCGAATTAGTAGAAATACCGATATTAAGAGTCCTTAGTTTCATGTTTACTTTTTAGAAAATCCTATCCTAATATTATTTAAGAAAAATAAATTTAATTGTTTCAAAGCTTTTTTTCATTTTATAACTAAAAAAGCATTCTAGCTCAAAAATCAAACTTTGATAAAAATTTAAAGTTGTAATTTTTCTACTGGTTGCAAAGCTTTCAAAAAAATTGTAAAAAAGGCTCAATTTTTAAATAAATTATTTTTAAAATGTTAAAAATTTTGAAGTTTTTTTAAATCTCATATTCTGATTGATTTAAAAAATCGCAATGAATAAAATACTTCAGGGGGGAGAGGGGGGCCATATTAGGACACAAATTTTATGTGTCTTAAAAAACCGTGTTTTGGTAAATCCTCTGGCATTTGAAGCTCGTTGATCAAAACCAAACGTGTAAGGTCTCATTTTAAAGCTCTTGAATTAAGCTTTAAAATGAGACCTTACCCGTCAAAAAATAGTGATTTGATTTGCCACAACGTCGATTCTCGCTTAGGGGGGCCATATTAGGTACAGGTACCTTATAAGTTTATTTCAAGCATTATTCAAATACAGTTTTAAAATGAGTTTTTATTCATTTATTTACAATTGTCACGAAAAATAAATCAATAAATAAAATTGAATTAAATTTTTTTAATAGATGTAAACTATTATAAATGAAGAAAAACTCACCCATAAACAATCATTTTTTTTGAAGGGTGAATGTCTGCGAGTGGTTATGGAAAGCGTCGGAGGTTTGATAAATTGTACTTCGGCTAATTCACAAATTTGCGATTGTGTGAAAGTATCCTGTAAAAAACAGGAGAAATTTTTTAGTTTGATTTTATTTCATTGTTAAATTTGTTAAGTACAAACCTCTATAATTTTGTAAGCTGTTGCTGTATCAATAAACAAAGCATAACCACCTTTTCTAACTAGATCTATGCCTTCGTTGGCATTCGGCCAAGACGTTACTTTTTTAGAATTGATATATTTCTTTTTGTACAATTAAGTAGCTGAAGCCTCAGTGCCCTCTCTCTATTATAATATATATCTTCCTATATTATATAGTTATATCCAGGAGGAGCTCTTTTTTTTTGGCTCCTCCGGGAGGAGCCCCTTAAAACATGTTAAATATAAGGTTTTTTGAAGGTTTTGAGGTGTTCCTCCGGGAGGAGCTCTTATTTTTAAAAGCTCCTCCCGGAGGAGCCAATTTTAGTAGCTCCTCCCGGAGGAGCACCTTAAAACGTCAAAAACCCTTATATTTAACATGTTTTAAGGGGCTCCTCCGGGAGGAGCCAAAAAAAAGAGCTCCTCCCGGAGGAGCACCTCAAAACCTTCAAAAAACCTTATATTCAACATATTTTAAGGGGCTCCTCCCGGAGGAGCACCTCAAAACCTTCAAAAAACCTTATATTTAACATGTTTTAAGGGGCTCCTCCCGGAGGACTGTCAAAAAACTCCATATTTAACCTCTTTGAAGGGCGCTTTTCCTAGAGGAGTCGTAATTTTAAAAGCCCTTTTTAAAGGAGTACTTCAAAACGGTTAAAAAATATTATATTTAACATGTTTCAAGTACTTGAAGTATTTTAACTTACTATTTAATTTTTATAACTATTTTTTTAGACTCACCATAATATAAAATTTTCTTTTTTCAATTTAAATCATATTCAACAATTTTACCTAAACATGTTTGAACTTTTATTCAATACACAAACTCAACTCAAAAAACATGTTAAATATTAACTGTCAAAAAACTCCATATTTTATAACTATTTTTATGGGGGTTGGCGAGCGAAGCGAGCAGGGGGGTACCCCCTAGTATATATATATTTTTTAATATAAATTTAATTAGGCCAGACTCTTAAATTAATGTCACTAATATTTTAATTGAATTCCAAATATTTTTACCATTATAAACAATTTCAAAAAATACAATTTGTTACACCAATAAGTCTTATGAAAAGATAGTTTTAGGAAAAGTATTCAAAAAATGTTTTTAACTTTCATATATTGACTATTATCATAGAAAAAAGTTGAAAATAAAATCATCACTTTTTTGTTATAATTTTGTAATTTTAACAAAGTGGTAAGTTTCTTAGTGTGTAGGTTTTTTTAAAGATCCGCGCTGAACGAACGGATTTGATATTTTTTTATCAAATAGATTAACATTTTTATCATATTTGAACCGATTTTTTAATTTTCAATAATTGATGTTTATCTATAAGTACTGCTAATTTTAAATACAACAAAATTTTTTGTTCATTTCTTAATCAAGTACACTTGTTTTAATATTTGTCAACATTTTTTACTCTACAGAAAAAATCTTCAAAATATCTACAAGCGTGAAACATATTTCGACCGTAGGGTGTGTCCTTTGATCCAACATTCAAATCACTATCTGCCAAATCCCACATACTTTTGATAAATCTTGGTGGCACGCATAAAAGTGAGCCTACAATACTTGCTGAGTAAAACTGATACATTAATAAGGCCCAGAAAAATAACGTGAAAAATACTATGCGTCCAGACAATAAATACTGCCAAACGCTGGAACCTACAATAAGTGAATACGTAGAATATACGACTTAATAAATCATTGTATAAATAAAGAGGCCGGTCTGAGTAGAACTATAGACAAAAAATAATTTTTCAACACACGGCGCAGAAAGTTCAAACTTTCTGATTTGTCCCAAACAGGGAGTTTGAACTTTCCTTGCCTCCTGTTGAAAAATATATTACACACGAGGGAGTGCAAAAATGAGCTAACCCTTAGCAAACCTTTGACACCCTCGCCTTCGGCTCGGGCATCAATTTCGGTTTGCTAAGGGCTAACTAATTTTTGACTCCCTCAGCTGTGTAAAATACTATTTTTTTTAACAACAACGAAAAACTGATAGTTTTGAAATTTTGTACACTACTGAATACATTTTTAAATTTTAGAAAACTATTGTTTTCCTATTTTTATAGAAATTTTATTAAATAGCATTCACATAACTCTCCCTGGAATATAGTTTTTTCATCTGTATTCATTCTAGCTTTTTTTCTAATCATCCAATTGCACTCAAGTTGCCAGAGCTTGAATTTTGAAAATGTCTAAGTTGTTTAAATAAAAGTTCAAACACAAAATGTCAATTTTTGCCGCAATTTGTTTTTAAAAAAAAGGTAAATAAAGTTTTTAAACTAAATCTGACAGTTTGCAAGAGAAATTGTCACCTACTTATATACCAAATTTTAAGATGTTCTTAAAAACTGTTTAAGTGAGAATGTAGACAATTTTAAAAAGTACAGTTTTGAGATGATTGAAGTTAATCTTTGAGACACTGTATATAGTCTAATAGTTAAAACCACTGATTTTTGTTTCAAATGTAAACACAATCATATTCTGTTGTCATATTTTCAGAAAACTAAACAAAAAAGATTTTATATTTTACCCTGTTGGGACACAGCAGCAACCGTTACTAGCGCCGCGCCGTATCAATTGTCACGTGTGACTGAAAGCTGTAGTCATCGCTGAGCTGATAACGGTCCTTGATTTTCATTGTCAGCAATAGTAGTATCCAACAAATTATACCTACGCACAAGGCCAACCACCAGATATTTTCAGCAAAAGGCTTCAAAAATGGATTTCTCAAGTTATTTTTGGTTGGATGGCGAAATATAAAGTATGGCCTAAAAAAATTTTAATTTTTCTTCGAACTGCTTAAATTAAAGAATGGAAAGACTGTTAAAATTACTCAACCACAAACGTCTCTACGGTGTATTCACAGACGTCCAATCTGTCTTTTAAGTATTGAAACGGGGCCGCACTGATGTCGGTAGTGCCCTTCACCATATCACCTAACACTCCATTCTAAGATCCGTCATTTTGTAGATAACCCCACGACTTGGATTATATCAAATTTATTCTGATAAAGTCACAAACATAGACGTAAATCACAAATAGTATTTGAATCGTTATTAATAATACTAATAAATCTACTTGAAATTAAACATTTCTTGGAGATGTAGAACAAGCCGTTAAAGAAAACGCGGCCAGTCGTCATAATGATGGTTTACAGGAGTTGCCAGGTAAGTCATCAAATCTGGTTCCGGTTGATTTAGCAGCTGCCATTAACATAAATAGTCGTACTTTAAAAAAATTTTTACAAAAAGTAAATAATATAAAACAAATTAATTAAATACTTTAATAATGCTTGTTATTAAAGTAAAGAACCCATTAATCACTGTTAATTTATGTAAAAGTCAATTAAAATCAACAACTAAACTTTTGTATTGTACAAAATTTATAACAACAAAATTTCAAGACAATTGTTTCGAGTTAATGCCACTTAATATTTTCTGATAACTAGAATCACTTATAAAATTTTAGATTCTTTAATATCCCTTCGACTTTGTAATATTCTAAAGCCGTTTGGCTTTCTGTGCCTACGTGAATTATCCCAACTGGGATTTTTTCAAATTTTTCAGTACATAAAAAAACTCAGTATTATAAATATTTTTATCTCTATAAACTTACTACTACTGCTATGTTCAAAGTAATCCCATAAAATCCTGTCGTCTTAGGTATTTGTACTGCGTTAAGTAATTTTTTAAACCATCTTGTTTACCCCAAGAACCCATTGACCTCGCCATTGACGTGACGTTCAGTTTACCTGCATGGTCGTACGCATGATTGTACACATCGTGAAGTGCATAGGTGGAATTTCCTATAAGTGCTAAAGTCATTTCCGACTCGACCGTAAGTGGAAGCTCACGAAAAAGCTCAGTTGGTATTGCCGATTCTTGTGCCACCGACAGCCAGTGATATGATTCGTTGAAAGGCAACTTACGCGCTGTAAACTAATACAAATGATAATATTCGTTTCAGGTAAGATCATTAATAAAAAATTAACTATAATATAAGTATTATAAAAGATTTTATTGAACAATTTTTCTAAATAAAAATGGCAAATTTTCAAATTTTAAAATAACAAATTCATAACTTAAAACGTAAGACTGAAATTTAAGTTTTTTATCAGCTAACTTGTTTCAATTATTTGAGTTTGAAACAATTTTTTTTTTTTTTTATTTCAACTTAGATCTATATTCAAGAGTGGACGTAATAAAAATACCTGATCAAAAATGATCTGACTGTACGAACAGTCTATATCCAAGACTAGGCCAATTTTGTAACTGGTGATTTTTAATATTTTTTCCAAATCCAAATTATCTCAGATACTGTTGTAAGATATTCTCATGTGAGAGTTTAAAATATGACGACTATATTCAAAAACATCTTTTAAAAAAAGTAAATAACATTAATCGTAGTATGAATTGATAAAAACTATTACTATTCGAAGTTACATTAATTAGATAAATCTGGAGTACGCAGTGCAACAAAAAATAATAGATTGAAATTTTTTTACCAGATTCCTTCCAGCATGCGAACGTAATGATGTGTTGTATACTTCTTTGTTTGAAGTAATTCACAGTAAATTGAGGTTCTACTATTCCTCCACTTACCCAATATATGAATGTAGCTGATATGATGGCTCTATAAATCGATTTAAGAGTAAACTTTTTTTAGTAAAATCTGTCAAAATTAAAATAAAAAAGACTAAAAAATAGTTATATACTTATCTTGTTCAACCCCCGCTGCAGTTATTTTGTCAGTAAGATGTATGCAAATTGTATGTAATGTTACACAAGCTCGTTGACGAGAAAGGGATGATTATTATAATCGTCATCATCGATAACAGTAATTTTGTATCATTTTTCTTGAATGTGAATACGATGCGACGGCGCTTATCAAACGTGCACATACTATGGATCAATCGATATTATAAGCTCCAATTAATTCTATACTTATATTATAGAAAATTTTGTACTGGTATATAAACTTTTTATGTAAGTTCATGTATCTTACATGAAGGTACCATGTTGATACCTGAAGCGTATAATGTGTAAGTTTATCTTACGTCTTGAGTATCAACAAGTATCGATGTAAATGTATAACTTCACACACTCATTGAGTAACATATCATTAATTATGGTTTTACACTTGCTGTGAATTAATTCTTTAGTAATCTCTGAGATATTTTTTCTCTTTATTTTGTGTAAAACCTTAAAAGGTTTTTTAATTTCTTAGAGCTTTTGATAACGCATTAAGTAAAAAAATTTTTCGGTAATAATTTACCAATTTATATATTGTTAAATGCAATAGGAATCATTAGAAAACGTATGCATCAAGATTCAGATACCATTTTGATTTACCTTACCAACACAGAATTTCATGCAAGGAATCATGAAGAGAGTGTTCTGACATAAAAAACAGCCTGATACACTAAATAGAACTTTTTGAATACCTTGCCAAAACTCTTTTTTATGAACCTCATTCTCCCTCGAGAAAAGCAAGGGAGATTGGAATAACTGTTTGGAAACCTTGCCAAAATCATTTTCCATGGACATCATCCTCCTTTAAAGCTGTTTAAAAAACTTGCCAAAATCATTTTCCTTGGACCTCATCCTCCTTCATAGCTGTTTGGAAACCTAGCCGAAATCATTTTACTTGGACCTCATTCTCCTTCTGCTGTATGGACTGTATGGACAACTCGCCCTTGTCATACTCCTCGTTTTCGTCCTCCTTCAAAGCTGTATAAAAAACTCGCCTTTGTCATTCTCCTCGTTTTTGTCCTCCTTTAAAGCTGTTTGGAAAACTTTCCGATATCGTTTACCTTTGACCTCATCTTCCTTTAAAGCTGTTTGAAAGCCTAGCCGAAATCATTTTCCTTGGACCTCATCCTCCTTCAATGCTGTTTGGAAACCTATCCAAAATCATTTTCCTTGGACCTCATCCTCCTTCAAAGCTGTTTGGAAAACCTGCCAAAATCATTTTCCATAGACATCATCCTCCTTTAAAGCCATTTGGTGAACTTGACTAAATCATTTTCCTTGGACCTCATCCTCTTTTAAAGCTGTTTGGAAAACTTCCCAAAATCGTTTACTTTGGACCTCATCCTCTTTTAAAGCTGTTTGAAAAACTTCCCAAAATCGTTTACTTTGGACATCATCCTCCTTTAAAGCTTTTTGGAAAACAGGATCGCGGGAAAAATTGATTTTGGCAAGGTTTCTGAACAGCTATTCCAATCCCCTTCATTTTTTCGAGGGAGGATGAGGTTTATGGATAATGATTTTGGCAAAGTTTCCAAACAGCTATTTCATTCTTCCTCGCTTTTCTCGAGTGAGGATGAGGTCCATGGTAAAGGGTTTTGGCAAGGTGCCCAAAAAGCCTGTCAATGTCCTCAATTATACACTGAAATGGATACTGCATCCAGCCTGGGCACTGAATTCAACGCAATAGGGGGTATACTGCTTAATCAAAGGATATTGTTTAAATATGTATTTTAACAATATATTTGATATTTAATAATGTTTTTTGCAAGAACTTATTATTATACCACACGTGTGTCATACGCGTGGTCACACGTGTGGACTAACATCAGGGCAGTAGCCTGGATCCTGCACGCTGTGTGCTATCTTAATTTTATGTGCTGGTTCAACGACCTTGGCGACGATTGTTGCCGCTGCAGCTGCAGTTACTGGCTCCTTCTCCACCACCGCGTTGATGCCGATTACGTGATCGGCGGTGTAATCACCGATGTGTTTGGTGCCGCCGGCTAAATAAAAATGTTCAGAAACCATAGGAATATAAGAAACTAGCTCACAACGGTCCTGTTGAAACTGTGTGTTTTTTTTTTTTTTTTTTTTTTTTTTTTTACATTAAAAATTAAAAATTGTTGTGAATGCAATACTACATACTAGAAAGTTCATCGCTTTGTCTGAAAACAGTTAAATCATGCCTGTAGATATATTTTCAAAATTTTCGCACAGTTCATCTCGAAGTATATCCAGCTTGGGACATAGTAAAAGAAAGCATAAACACTTGCGTTTATTGTTTTTATTACTTTTTCAAGTTTTATTACTTCTGTTAGTAGCTTCTTATAGATTTTTTAAAATTTACTAAATATAATCTTAGTAACAAATTTTTTTACATATAAAATCGTTTTATATATTACACCATTATATTATTTATGAGCAATTTTTTTTAACAGTGGTAATTCAACAATAAAATTTTAACTCATAACAATGATCAATTTAGTTTCTCTATACTCGCTCAATTATTGTATCACATGAATGATTTTTTCAACACTTCTAACAATAAACAATGTGTAATAACAAAAAAATTCTCAGTCAACGGGAAACTTATAATAATGGGCAAAACAAAACATAATAAGAAAATCTGTATAAATATCTTTAAAGTAAGGTATTACAACTAAATTTAATTTTGCTTTTTTTTTTTTCTTTTTTTTAGTTTTTTCGTTTTTTTTCTTTTTATCACGCTTTTGTATTTCTTATTGTTCTAATACTTTTTATGTACAGTATAAAGTTCTTTTGCTAGTATAATATTATTAGAAATTTCTGAAGGCATGAAAAAATGTTTATTTATTTAAAACAACAGCTTTAGAGAACCGCTCAATGTTCGCATTATTTTAAGTATGTACCACATTTTAATGTCCACAAATGTAGTTCATGAACAAAACTTCTCAATATTTATTAGTATGAATACTATAAATGCACAAACCAATTTATCTAAAAATCATCGGTTTAATTTTTTTCAGAAATAATTTTTAATCTTTGGTTATAAATAAATTTGCGTAATTATTTTAAAAATCCTTGCATTTAAATAAACAACACTTAAATTTACCTTTTTAAATAAAAATGAGCTTTTATGATTCTTAACTTTTAGAAGTTTTCAAATAACCACAAAACAAGAAATAAGAAGCAGGTTATGAGCTGTTACCAGATTGTTCTCTAAAAGCTTTTTCGTCCCTCTAACCTCAAAATCGGAACTTCGCCCCTTGTTTTCGGTTAGAAGGACGAAAAATAGTATATTTCCCTTAGGCTCGAGGGTTCGATTTAGCCTCCTCGTTGCAACCCTCGCCTTCGGCTCGGGTCGCAAACCTCTCGGAGGCCAAATCGAACCATCTCGCCTGCGGGAATAATATACTATTTCTTATCCCTTCTTCGACAAAATAAAAACGCTGCGACTTATCAGATATTCTACAGCACTAATAATCCACAAAACGTGAACTTTATGACAATAATTTTAAAAAATCAAAAATTTGGTAGAGTTAATTGTCATTAGGCTGCATGAACCTCAGTTTAATCGAAGATAGTTCGTTCATGAATGGTTTATTGCCATTTATTTGATAAAGCAGAAGCTGGTAGAAATTTATGAGATTCAAATCCTGAACGCGTTCGCTTTAAAAAAAAAATCTCTGTCAGAATATCAAAATTACTTTTTATTCGAAATTTACGTAAATAAGCATGTCTAAAGAAAAATTCCATATTTCAATGTTTAGCATTAGTTTGACCTTTTAAGGTTGTTAACAGTATTCCATTCTGAGTAAAAAATCGGGAAACCCATGCCTTAATTTTTCTACAATCGAGCCAAGCCAAGTTTGAAAAATCCGTCACTCGTGAATAAACCACGCTAAAAAACTCATTTCGTTTCATTCAAAAAATTCATTCAACTCCTCATCACTCATAACCCAGAGACTTTTCGAACCGGCGTAATCCGATCTTATTATTTTATTCGTCTAATCAAGTCCTCGAGACTAGACAGCGTGTCAGATTCAGCAGCGACCTCGACGACCTCGCCGTTGTCGCCGTTGGGTAAACATCAGTCGGTCGCGTTCGGATTGGTGTAGGAGAATCCACGGAAAACAGCCTGGTCCATAGATGTGAGTATCTGCTCGGGCACAGGTGTGAGTCTCGGTCTCTCGGTCGTAAAGGCCGTGTCGAAGTACCGCGTATCCAGGGTGTGTTCAACCGCAGGTTTGAATGGTGGCTCGAGAACTCGTCTTTCTAATTTTTCCCATGATATTGTCTGCAATTTTATAAATTTCTCAGTGATTTGACCGTATTATTTAACTTTAAAATTTATTTTTGAAAATAAATAAATAAAAAAATGAAAAATAAATAAAAGACATAATTACACAGAAGAACGGATGGCAAGCTATTTCATGACCGGGTATCCTTTTGCCAGCGTCCTTCTCCAAGAGACAGACGAGAATGTCGGTGGAACTTTGGCTCAGGTATCTCGGAATGAAGGGCCTCTCATTGCAGATGCTCCAGAAGAGTTCGTCCTCATCGCAACCAGAAAACGGTGACTGTCCCGTCAGCATTTCGTAAAGCAGAACCCCGAAGGACCACCAATCTACTGCTTGATTGTATTTTAGCCCCTTTATTATCTGTAAATTTTTGAAAATGCAACCAAGTAAGTTTTTTAACACATTTTTATCATTAACGTTAAAAGAAAATTTTTCTAGACAGATTTTTTGTACTTAAAAAAAGGATACTTGAAAATCAATGATAATGTCAAATTAGGGGGAGTTGAATTACTCACCTCTGGAGCCATGTAATCAGGCGTTCCGCAGAAGGTGTCAGCGGTCCTATCCAGGAAGATTTGCAGTTTGCACATACCGAAATCGGCAATCCTGATGTGCCCCTCAAAGTCCAGTAGTACATTGTCCAACTTGAGATCCCGGTAAACGATACCTTTTTTGTGTAAAAATATAAGACCCGACCAGATCTCAGCCGCGTAAAACTTAGCTCTGGCCTCGGAGAAGCGTCCGCTCTTCTGTATGTGGAACATGAGATCGCCTCCGTTGAGGTACTCCATCACGAAGAACAGGTGAGACTCGGTTTGGAAGGTGCAAAACAGGTGACACAAGTAAGGATGACGCGTCGCTAAAGTGAGAACTTTGCGCTCGATGAGGGTGCACTCAACGTCATCGTCCTCCAGAACTACGTCCTTCTTCAGGCATTTCACCGCGTAAACAGACTCTGTACCTCGAAGTTCGGCTAGGAGAACCTTACCAAAGCTGCCTTTTCCAAGAACCTGCGATGAAAATTTTTTAATTTAATTATTGCTATAAAATAGATTATTAAACTGGAAAAAACTTCTATTATTCGCTAAAAATTTTAATAAAATCATATATTGTAGGTAGAAATTATTTATTTATTAAATAATAACGATCTGCAGTACTTATTTGTAGCAAACTGTTGATATTCACTAAAAATATCCACATAAGGAATTTTTTTTACAATTAAAAAATTTTTTTTATGAAAAACTAAAGAATGAAATTATCTAGAAAAAACAATTTATGTAAAATTCGGATTTTGGTTCAAACAAAGTAAACAAAAACCAATTTTCATAAATTTCAAAAATAAATTATCAAACTTTTCAGAAAGTTTTTAATACAGTATATTTTATAAAAACTACTCATTTCAATTTTACATACCTTGAGGAAATTAAAGTCGGTGACTTCATACTTTTTGAACCTAGGAAGATTTGTTGCTGGTGGTGTTATCCGGCCACTGTGATGGAAGTGATCGCTGTCAGGATTTTTCTGATTTTCTGAAGACTGGGAGGGTGCTGTAGAAATTAAAAAAAAATATCATCATCTGTGATTGACTAATTTTATATTAAAATCATATTGACTATACGAATCATTTTAATTTTTAATTAAAACCTGAAAATTATTACTTTTTGAGTATTATAGTCTCTAAAAAGTATTTTAGACTAGAATAATTCATTTCTTATAATGGTATTTAATTTAAATAATTATGAATTTCAAAATTTAATAAATTTAATTTACTGTATTTTAAAAAATATTAAAAATTGTTCAATTATTTTTATATCAATAACATAAATAAGGTAAAAATTTTTATGAAAAAAATATCGTAAATACATTGATAAATGGATGAAAAACAAGTACTGATGTGTTAGCTTTTTTAACAAATTTTAATTTAAAATTAGTTTACTTGCTTACTTACGTATGAAAACTGAACTATAAAGATGAATTTATAAATAAGTGAGAGTTTATTAAGATTGATTGAATCAAGCTAGTTAAGTAATTTTTGGTGTTAAGACTTTGTTGCTTTAGAGTATTTCGAAAGCTGTTGATTTTAATGCAACAAATCACTCCGAATACAAAGTAAATTCTTCATGCAAGTTTCTTAAAAATTACAAAGTTACGGATGGATGTAAACAACTTAGTGAATTCTATCAAACAAACGCGAAATTATGTGGTTTCTCAACACATTTAGTCTGGGATGCATCAATGGCTGCTACTCGCGGTGGAACGCTGCCTGTTCTAAAAATAATTCCAAAGTTGCGAACTGCTTTCGCTGAGCGCGGGCGCGCGCGAATACGAGCAATTTGTGATTGTTTGGAAACGCTTTTGGGAGAAAATTTGCCGACAGCTTGAAAAATATTTTCGGTTGGAAGAAATTATTAGCATGTAAACCCATGTTTATGAGTTATTGTTAATTCCTGTTACTAATTTTGTAAAGAGGTTGTTCTTTGTGCTATCTCATGGTGGTAAGAAATTATTAATTTTTTCGAATAATTATAATATAATAATTAAATATGGTTTTCAAGAAATTAACTCATTTTTATAAAAAAAAAAAATACCTGAAAAAAATTGTCTTAATCTCCTACAAAAAAAGCATCTAAAAAATATCTTCGAATTACAATGTCTCACAAATGTTACAAATGGTAATTTTTCATCTTGGTTCGGACGGTCGAAAAAGTCAACGCACTTTTTTATCCGCTAAAATCGCATGATTTCGTGTAGCTTTTGGCCAGTCGAACAATTTAACAAAAATAGACTTGGCATGCCACGTGACGTATCTATCCGAGATTGATGTTGAAGAAAAGCGAAGAAAGCGAATGTAAATTTGAGGAAAGATCTGATTGGGCAACAGGTTGCCTGGCTCTCTCTTGAAAGCTTCCGAGCTTTTCAAGGTTGTGCTCTCAATTCTTTTTTACATTCTGGGACTCTTATTTTAGGAGCTTTTTTTCCTAATGACAGCCCTGTTTTCAAATTTTCCATCTAGTTATATGTATACCAGCTGGTACTGAATTAGAGCAGTAACGATACAACAACAAAAAATTGTCTTGAATTCTCAACTGTCTCATGAATTACTCCATTTTTTTTAAATCAATCGTGAGACTAATGAATTTTTTTTAATTACCTTGAAGACTAAAGCATTATGAGTTATGAACGAAATGATAAACAGTTATCAGAGCATCTAAAATAAAAAGAAAAAAAATGTTGTAAAATAAATTAAAAAATAAAACAAAACATAACATGCAACAAAGCGTCGATGATGAGCGGTCTTACTCTCGAAGGAGATGCTGGCCAGATCGGCCATGGGATCAACGTAGCCATAGTAATTGAGGTAAGGCCTCAACCGTCGTCTCACGAAGGACTTCCTGCCGTGACGTTTGTAAACCGGACCTAAGCGTGTAAACCCTCGGAATGATCAAACCGTTCGTACATACAATCAAAGATAAACTTTACCATGAGTAATGGGACACTTAACACAGCTTACAAAGTTTTTTTCACTGCAGTTGCTTTTAGTTGGAAATTTTTCTGAATCTTAAAATCATTGTGCACCAATTACTCATCTTCAAAATTTATCTCTTCAAGAGAAATCTTGGCTGATTCCATTTTTTTTCTCACTCATGCAATGTTTTTTCATGATTGTTTTTCTAAAGTAACTCAAACTTAAGTTTTACTTGGAAATTATAAAGTCTCTTGGTTGGCTCGAAAAAAGTATCAAACAAAACGCGTAGCAACTTGACTAAAATAAATCAGTTAAAATAAGAAAACGACACAAAAAAGTTTCCAGTAACGAAAATAAATCTATAAGGAAAAAATTTTATAGATTCAAATTTTGGTTCGATAAATGAATAGTCTTTTGGATGAAAAAATTTTTCAAAAAAGTTGCTTGAATCGCCTTTAATCCGAAGCTTATTTATTAACACCGTGAAAATAGTTTGACAAACGATCTTTTTTTCGGGATTTTTTTCTTTACCGAAGCATCATCGAATTACGTAAGAATTGTTTTTGAAATACACCCCGGATGAAAAAATTTTAAAATTTTCGAATGTATAAAACAAGTCAAGCAAAAGAGCTTATAATCCGAGACCTCATAAAAAACCATACGATATCCTCCGGTATATCAATTTAACGACTGAAAAAACATCATATTTCTGTTGGTAGCTTTACGTATTAGGAAGTCACGTGAGTTCACTTAGAGGCTAAGAGAAAAAAAAAAAAAATCTTGATCGATCTGGTGTTTTAAATATAGACTGACTCACGGGAGAATAACAGTTCATTCACATAAATATTTACCCCTTGGCGTGTAGGCGCGTGACGATTTTGCCGTGCGTCAGATAAATTTTACTCCTCCTTCACAAAAATTTGGTTGATAAACTAGTAGTTAAAATTTTTTTCTATTGAAATAATAGGTAAAACCGGAAATTTTTACCGTAAAGTTCAAAATTCTAATACTTGGCGGTTCTAAATCCTACTAAGGTAATTTTTTATTTATTATTATTTTTTTTTTTTGTCAACAAGAAAAAAATATCTCTTAAGAAAAAACTTAATTTTTTGAATGAATAGTTCAGGTATAATTTATTTTTTAAATTCATTTATTAATTGGAGATTCAATATATATATGTATATTAGAAATTTTAAAATAGTTTACAATCGTTATTTTTTATTTTACTGTTTTTATTCATTTTATTCATAATATTGTAGTATTGTAGAAAAATTTTTATTCAAAGTAAAAATCTCAATGCTCTTTAATTTTCTACATCTTTGTTGAAATATTTAAGCAATATAAACAAACAGTTTGAATATAATTTTAATAACCAATCGTTAGTATTTTGGTGTAATGATTTTTTTTTTAGTCTTTAACTTGACTAGCTCTGGTAGAAAACCACAAATATTTAACGTAAGTTAAAAAATTTTTTTTTTTAACTAAATGTAATAAAACTTTTCTTTGACTAGAGCAATATCTTTTAGTGTAATTGACATTGCAAAGATTTCACTCTTCAATTAGGTAACTTTTGTTTACAGAAAACGGGAAACAACAGATTTTCCAAACTCAAATTAAAATTTTGCATCATAAATTGTAAGTGTCGGATTTGTACAAATCTGAATCACAATAGATAGTTTTTAATGAGCATTGAAATTTTCCGATACAATGAAAATTTGTGTGATTGCAGGAATAACGGCGCCAAGAGGGAGACAATTATAACCTTGAAATTACAAGCACAAAACTCAGGAAAACCTTGAAGGTCACGTTTGGCCGCATCTTCAGCGGTAACACACGCGGGAATATCGATATCTATTTTTGAAAAAATAGATCAGCCAAGAATAACTCATAGCCACAACACGTCGAATGCATTTATGTTTAAATGAATGAAATCCTGCAGAAAAAAAGAGCTCTGATATGGAAAAAAATTTGCAAATCGCGTTTAAATAAAACTTTCCTTTTACCATTGAATTATGATTATAGACAACGATTTCATCTATTAAAATAACTTGTTTTTTGCAAAATTTTTCGACAGAGGTTTATTTTTTACAGTTTTCATTCGAGATTTTAATTGCTGCTCTTTAAATAAATGAGAAAATTATTTTAAAAATATTTTATTATAAATAAATATAGGTAATTTTAATGTTTTTAACTTATTTTCACATTAAATCTAAAATAAAAAAATGAATTTATTTATGCAAACGATTTTGAATCGAAAGAAATAAAATTTATGACTTTTTTATAGATCTTCAAAACCAATTAAAAAAAAAAAACATATAATTTAACAACCCTTACTCTGTAAATTATTCCTATTTATTTAAATATGACTTTGTATTGACGATCCCGGCATCGCTATTAACGTAAAACATTCTCACTTTAAAAGTACAGCTTTTACGTTAATAGCGATGCCCGGATCGTTAATACAAAGTCACATTTAACTGATAATAATTATTTACGCCGGGCCATACAAAGTTGAAATAATATAAAGAATAAAACTACTCCTAATAAAATAATCGTTCACTTAAAGAGCAGCAACAATAATAAAAAAAAAAAAAAAAATCATTCACTCAAAATCCAAACAATAGATTTATTCCGAAGGGTACCTGAAGCAGCTTCATCGGAGCTGCCATCGGATTCAGTGGACATGTCGTTGCTTTTGCGCGCGCCCGCACCCACGGTGACGACGACGACGGCGGGGGGGATCCTCGCACTCGTGAAGTCGCGGAAGCACTGGCCGTCGCTTTTTCGATTTTCAAGTGAAACGTAACGCATTGGCCCCACTTCGTGCCAATTTACCCGAGCCACTCGCCACATCAGCATATTCATCTTTTTCGCTTTTGTGTTGCCGGGATTTTAAAACGCTTCTCGCGTTTCGAGTTGCCTCAATTAATCGGCCGTCGATCCGTGAAGCGATCACGTTTTTTTTTTGGAAATAAAGTTTTTTGGGAAGCGAGGAGTATTTTTTTGGTTTTCGATATTCAAAAGTACCATCGGTTTATCTGACGTAGCGGAAGATCAAAGCTTCAGAACTAAGATTTTTTAATTTGATTAGAAAAATCAAACATTTTGATAAAAAAGTTCGGTTGATAATGGAAAACTTAAATTATTCATTCATAAGCCCGATTCTGAAAAAGTAGAATGTTTTCTGTAACTCAAAAAAATTTTTTATCTAAAAAGCTGAACCCAAGCTCGAACTGTCTCCATAGTTTATTAACCGGTTGCTTGACACTTCTACTAGCCTAATTACAAATCGTATACTCCACTTTATCTACCTTTTTAAGCACAAATTTATTATTATCGCACCACTCAATTGAAAAGCTTAAAAATGTGTTGATAAGTTACATAAAAAAAAAGTTTGTAAAATATTTTTTTACCATTGTTAAAATATCCGAATATTTAATAACTAAAATATTTTAAATATTCTAACTCGACTTCTAAAAAATTTAGAACTTTCACTCATATGTAAAAACAATTTTTTAAACTATTGTATTCCAAAAAACATTACTCCTTTGATTTTTTCTTGAAATTTATTATAAATTGCTGTAATAGCTCTGAGACTATCTGCTACAAGCGATAAAATTTTAGAAAGCAGTAATAATTTATATTAAAAATGGTCCTAAATTAGGCCTAAGGAGACAAAAACGAAAACAAAAACAATGTCATAAAACATAGGTAGAAACATAGAGAATCAACAACCCTTTGGAATACAGAACATTTATTTATTTATGTACTAGCCTTTATTATTTACTATAACTCTTGCAATAATATCTGTGCTTAAAAAATCACTCTGGATTAGTAGATTTAATAAACGATTTAAAATAATGACTTTTAATTTTCAAAAGCAAATTTCATTGACCGAGTAAAAAATAAAATATTGGTATTGTAAAACATTGCTGTTCCCTAAGCGCGAACAACTTTGTCAAATTCGTGTATCGGAATGCGGCAGAGTTATAGGAGCCAAGCAGGAAGAGAACGATTAAAATTATTATTAAACTAGATTTTTTTCCGATTATCTCGCGTTTCATTTATTAATGGTGCCCAGTTTTCTTCACCTTAATTTATGACGTACAACTGCCGCAGTTCGATGACTCGAAAATTTTCACGGCATCGATACTCAATTCGGTCACTGTTAATCAATGGTATTATCAATCAGCTGTAGTTTAAACGCTAATTCGCTAATCACAGTTCTTCGCCCAAATTTAAACTATAATTCGATCGTACGTTCTCTCCTCTGTTTGAAATTTATTTTAAACGATCTAACTCGCTGGCAATAATATTAACACGCCAGCTCCGAGAATAAATCTTACATAAAAAAAAAAAAAAATAGCGATTTTTAATTTCCCATGTCGAACGTCATAAAAGATTTGAAAAGACAAAGCTCCAAAAAAAGAAGAAGACGAAAATCTGCGTGACGTTACGCCCACGAGCGCGCATAATGAGAAGCTAAAGCTGAAGAAGAAGAAGAAGGAGATAAACCGAAATAGCCGCTGATGCTCCGGGACGACCGAACGACACTTTGGCAACCGAGCGAGCGTGTCTCTTTTATTTTGATGCTGATTTGCTGCTGAGGGGTGGATGTTGTGGTTTATTCTTCCTCCTCTTTCTTTTTGTTCTGTCAATGTTTATTAGGCACGAGATGAAAATGAAAGACCACACGGTTATTAGTTTTATTTAGGTTATTCTTCTTTGATCGTGAGTTTTAGATAAAAATCTAGTATTTCAGAGTTTTGAAGAAAAAATTATTTTCATTTAAAAAAAAGCATGTTTTCATAACCGGGTTGAGCATATGTAAAAAAATAAAAAATTGTTTCTATCATATCCAAGAGTAAAACGATTCATTTAATAAATTTTTTTTTAAGTTTACGTTCATACAAAAATAAAGTAGGTAAAAAAATCTATAATTTTATCAATCAATCAAATGAACAATAAATAAGAAACATTTGTCGCTTGTCTCGTAGCAACAATAATTATTATGCAAAGACAAAGCATCTTTGAGTTCAGAATAATAAACAATAAAAGTTATTTATAACTAAAATTTAAAAAAAAGCGTGCAGATTTATATAATTTGACTCGCAGGGTAGTGTAATCTGATTTTCTTGCAACACATATCCTTAATAATTTCTAAAATTTCAATGAATTTGAAGCATTATTTATTAATAATGATTTAATCCATTCAGAAAAAACTTTAAAATTTTTGAAATGCCTAAAAAACATCCGTCAGAATAGATTAAAATATAGTTTTTTAAATTTTATAAATTTTTGAGGTGGCATAAATGTTGAGGATCAGATATTGGAAAATTAAAAAAAAAAAGACTTTATTGTAAGTGTACAAATTTTTGAATAAAAAAATGAAACAAATTTGAAAACTATCTGTTTTTATCAATTTCTCCTTCCCTGAAAACAACAACTATCAAAATATGGTTAGTTCCATTAAAATAAAAAAAAATAACAAGCAGTATGGGCTTCACAGATAATCTAAATGCGTTACCTATAGCAAATCGATTTCAATGTATGGTTATCTCGATGATTTTTCCATGATTTTAAGCATTGTTGATTGGCGATGAGAGGTACGCAAAAAAAGCCACAGCATTGCGAACGATCAAAAGCACGTTCGACTCACCTTTCTGCTTGAGAGCTTGCAAAGCTTCGGCTACGAGCTTTTGATTGAGACCGCAAAGATTACCCGTTAACTTTTCACACTTTTTGTGGCAAACCATGTCGCAATCTGACAGATATTTTTATCAATGAAAATATTATAACATAAAAGATGAGCTTTTTTTTCTATCGAGCTTGATTGACACTTTTTTCAAAACCCAGAATGTATGTTGGATAAAATGTTTCATCAGACGCATGTTTGTTCAATTATGTACCTTACACAATTTGTGGCTAGACGAGAGGATGATGACACATTGACAAGTAACGTAACAATCATTCTATGTATTCGATATTGAAGAACATTAATAGTACTCATCAAAACAACAAATCGTTGCAATACCAATAAAAAATTGTTTTCTTGATAAACAATTGCTGCGCATGGTTCTCAAAATTTTTTAAATAAAACAGTATTTGAATACTTAAGAAGTGTCTAATAAACCAATCATTGTCATCACAGTTTGTGTTATGCATGATTCATAGTCAAAAATGAATCCACCATTTCATTAAATGCATTCATATAATGTAAATATTCTTCAAACTCATATTTCATAAGTAATTTTTTTTTTTAAGTATTCAAATGTTCTTATTTAAAGCACATTAATGATATATTTAAAAGTATTTTGAGAAAATAGTTCACGGAGAGATTCTTAAACTACCTTCGCTCAAAAAGTCGAGTTCAATCAACGATCGGATCCTAACGAAATACGCCCTTTGAAATCGGTGAATACATGACGACCTCCCCGGGTTATCTAATTCTACGCACAATCGCCTATAACTTTTTTTCTTCAAGATGCAAATGACGAAACTCTTGCCAAATTAGATTTCTTTTATTTCGACTAATTATAGGGCTGAGGTCGTTAAAAAATTGAGTCATTGGGATTTACAAAAATCTTTGATATGAGAGTTATTCGATGGATACAGTTGAAAAAATGTGTGGATCGTTTGTTATGACTTTCAAAAGTGCTAGACCAGCTAAAATAAAAGCGGCCGTGAAAGATATTGTTCGCGGTAATTATCAAAGCGATAAATTCTTTTATGAAAATCCCGAGCTTTGAAGGTTACGCGCAAGCAACAACGATAATATTTTCAAAAAACAAACTCAACTGAATCCAGGAAAGCGGTTGTTCGGACGGGCTTGAAATTGAATGAAACAAGACGGAATGCAGTTCGAGTCCGCTGATGGTGGTGGTGATGATGGTACCGCGACGCGCAGATATTTATAAACCGCCACCGACCAAGTTATTCAACTCTGACCGCGTTTTTCCCATCATCAGCGGCTTTCTCCAGAATTCCGAAATTTCGTGCTGTTTTAAAATTTATTTTTCTCGAGTTACAAGAGTTGGGTCACGAAAAAATATGGGAGTCGGCTTTGTCAACTCTTGAGAGAAAAAAAAAAATCGTTCTCATTACGAAAATAGATTTCTTTAAAAAAAGAGTAATGCGATGAAAGATCATTAATTAAGTCATTATTTTATTTTAATAGGAAAAGAAATATCCTTCTCGAAATATTAAATAAAAATCCCGTAATTTAAACAAAATAATTCTAGCACCAATGATACACACTTTTTCAACTGTTAGAATCACAAACCAAGCTAACAGCGGGATTGTTAAAAAAAAAAAAAAGGTAAGCAAAATCAAAACAATACAAAAACACTGGCGTACTGGAAAGCCTCGGTGATCCATCGAATCCCGAGTCATTACTTCTGGTGGATGCGAGTCTCTTGTGTTCGGCGTCCTCTTCGCAGTTGCTGCCCTCCTCGGTGCTGGTAGTTGTCGCGGTGCTCCTGGTGCTTCCGGTGCTGTCGCTGCTCAAGGATGGCGTCCTCGTGGGTGGCTTTTTCCTCTTGACCTTGGCCCTCCGGACCTTTTGCAGATCTCTGGGGGTGGCCGTAAGCAGTATCGCCGGAGTCGTGTAGAAGAGCTTGTTGAGCTCCGGTGGCCGCTGAGCCGGGGTGTTCCTGGGAGAGCCGAAAGCCGACATCGGAGTCTTCAGTAGGGAGGTCTGAGGCGAGGCTCCCGTCGTCTTCTTGGTCTTTTTGGTTCCCGTGGAGCTCTTAGAGCTGTCGCCTTTCTCGGAGGCTTTCTTCTTGGTGACGGTGGACTTTTTCTTTTTGACTATTTTCTTCTTGGTGACGGTGGACGCTTGGGGACTCGCGTCCTTTGAGCCTACGGGGGTGACTTCGGCTTCGATGTCGTTGAGATTGGATAGGTTGTCGTGGTTGGTCCACTTGGATATCTTCTTCACGGTGGCCGATCGCTCGACCTCGTCGTCCTGGAAGACGGAAGAACTTCGCTGTTGAAGGTTGGCCAGAGGAACTTCACTCAGGTTCTCGACCAGGGGAGTTGCGGGCTGCGAGATAATTGGCGTCTTCTCCTCGTCTTCCTCTTCTTGGGGAGTCCTGGTATCGAAGTCAAGCTTGAGCGAAGACTTGCGATCCTCTTCGGGGTCTTTGCGCGACTGAACTTTATCCGTTTCGATCTCGTTCCAGAAGTCTATTTCGGTAGGCGCCGCCAGTGTGATGTTCGCGTCGGGCGCTTCCTTCTGGGGCAGGGCGCTGGTCAGGATCTTGTCGGGCGATTCAGCGTCCTCGAGAATTTTCTTCTCGATTTTCATGACAGCTTCGGAATCCACCTTTCGCCTCCTGTCGGCGGTTTCCTTCCTGGGCGGGGCTAGACTTGGCTCCGCAGCTGATTTATTATCGCTCGATTGGCAGGGTTGTTGCTCCTCTGGTATGAGCGGCAGGTGGCGGCGATTGTGTCTCACCTCGGGCTTTATCAAGTCATGTTGCGGACTTGATTTCTTGTCACCGAACTTACGTTTCTTTTCGTTCGTCGGGCTTGTGGATTTTTCTCGCAACTCTTCAGGAGCTTTTAGAGTTTTCTTCTGTGGACTTCCTGGTCTTGCTTCCGATTTTGGTTCTTTCTCGATTTTTTCTTCTTTCTGCTTTGATTCGATGATTTTGGTCTCGTCTATTGCTTTTGTTTCGGTTTGCTGGCTGGTTATTTTTTCTTCAACCTGTTCAAGTTTTTCCGGTACTTTTGGTTTAGTATCAACGAGTTTTTCCGTTGTTTTTAGATCGATTACTTCGTTAGATATTGTTTCTGTTTGTTTATTGGTTATCTTTTCTTTAATTTCCGTAACTTCCTCGACTGATTTTTCTTTGATATCAATAACTTTATCCGTGACTGTTTCGTTTTTGTGTGGCAATTTTCTGTCTACTTTTTCTTGGATCTCAACAGGTTTTTCGGGTACTTTTTCTCTTGTATCGTCAGTTGTGATCACTTTATCAATAGTTTTTTCCGTTACCTTATAATCACGAATTTTATCAACTTTTATATCTTTTTCGTCCAGTGGTTTACTGATTTTCTCTTTTTTATCTAGGATCTTTTCAGGTACCTTCGCTTTGATTTCATCAGTTTTTGTAGTCGATTTATCTTTCGCGTCTATAACTTTTTCCTTGATTTCCTTGGTTTTGAGTACGATAGTTTCTTTTTTGTCAGCTACTTTTTCTTTTACTACAGTGGCTTTTTCCTTTGTATCAACAGACTTGCTTATGAATTTTTCTCCAATTTCTGTAAGTTTCTCAGCTTCCTTCTCTTTTTTGGTGTCAAGAATATTACTTGTGGCTTTTTCTTTTGATTCTAAAATTACTTCAGGTACTTTCTCTGGCAGATCTTTGGTTACACTGGCAGCCTTTTCAGTTCGTTTTTCGGAAACTTTACTCTTGATGTCAGCAATTTTATCGATTGATTTATCTTTAATATCAATAATCAAGCTTTTGACATTCTTATTTAAAGATTCAGTAACCTCTTTGGATTTTTCTTCAGTCAGTTCTTTGACCTCAACTGATGTTTTGTTTTCCAACTTCTCTTTTGACAATATTTTGATTTTATTTTCTGCTTTTTCACTCACTGGAGTTTTTTCAAGTTTGCCTTTTTCTTGTTTTGGAAGGTCTACAATAGTTTTGGATTTTTCTGGCAAATCAGTGACCTTTTTTTCTAATTTTGGTTTAGGTAAAATTTCAGGTTTACTCTTTAATTTTTCAGCAGCTTCAGTTTTTAGTTTACTTTCTTTTGAACTTTCCGTAAGAAGTTTTAATTTATTCTCTAAATCACTAATGGTTACTGTTTCACCTTGACTCACCGCTGTTTTTTCAATTTTATCTTTTTCTTCTTTCGGACTGTCCCCAATGATTTTGGATTTGTCTTGCAAATCAGTGACCTTTTTTTCTAATTTTGGCTTAGGTAAAATTTCTGGTTTACTCTTTGATTTTTCAGCAGCTTCAGTTTTGAGTTTCTTTTCGTTTGAACTTTCCGTAAGAAGTTTTAGTTTATTCTCTAAATCACTAAGGGTTACTGTTTCTTTTTCAATTTTTTTCTTCAAAGGAACTTCCACTTTGTCTTTAGGTTTATCTTGTAAATCACTAGCTTTGGTTTTGATATCTTTGTCAGATTTTGTCTTCGATGGAACCTTAATCTTTAGTTTTTCACTGACTGATGAATTTTCAACTTTGTCCTCGATATCCTTCGAATTGTCTAATATGATTCTATTTTGCAAATTGCCATCACTTTTTTTTGTAATTTTAATGGTTGCTTTTTCTTCAACTGTCACCTCTTCAACTTTATCATTCACCGGTATCTTTGAAAGATCTTGGGATTCGGTTTTTAGATCATTAGCAGGAAGAACTTTATCATCGACTTTATCTTTTCTTTCGGTCAAACCTTCAACAACGACCTTGCTCTTTGTATCATCCAAATCAATATTCTCTGTTAAATTACTATCTAATTTTGTTTTAACCACGTCCTTGATCACTTTATCCTGTTCCACAACACTAATCACTTCACTTTTCTGGGCAGGAGACTCGTCCCACCAGGAAACGAACTCGTCACCCCCTGTGAGCGCGGTAGTGCTCCTTTTGCAACTGACATCGTTTTCTATTATTGATCGATCACGATCGTCGCATTTGGCAGGCCTTGATTTATCATCATCATCTTCCTTCCTCGTGTCGTCTATCGATCGGATCTTCTGGCCTGGCTTCAACGCCAGGTAAACACTGTTTCGCGAGGTGTCCCGAACGTAGGGTTTTCTGCGCACCACCACGACTTCCGTAGAAACCGGAGGTGCGGGCAGTCGAATGCTCTCCCGGAATTGCTCCGTGACGTTGCTTGCCTTGACGAACAGCGTGGAGAAATCGCCCACGCTGTTGCAGGCCTCGATTTTGTACCCACTGGGCTCGATGGGTGCCGATTTTGTTCGCTTAAGAGAACTTTTCGATCGTCTCTCGTCGTCTTTCAATTTAGCGTCCGATTCGGCTTTTTTCAATATCTTCTTGTCGATTTCTCGTCTGTCGGTTTCTTTCATCTCTTTCTTCAAATTTTTTATCTTCGCGTTCATTTGATCCAACCTTTCTTCGATTTCGGATTTAATCGGTTCACTAACAACTGTCCTTAATTTATCGTCAAACTTTTTAGGTAAAACATTATCACTAGTATCACTCTTAATCGTTTGGCCTTCTTTCTCTGGAAGAACCTTCCTTATGTCGTCGCATTTCTTTCTGTCGTCCCACTCAAAGTCCTCCTCCTCCTCTTCTTCCTCGATAATGCTCTCGGCAATCTCAATTATATCATCGTCATCTTCCTCGTCGCTCTCCACTGCTAGTGGAGGAGGTTTGTCAAGAGACTTCTTTCGTTTCTTTTTTTTGGCGGTGGCGTGTACTTTTCTCTCGCCCTCGCCGTCGTCCTCCGACTCCGATACCTCAGGTTGAAGTCTCATGGCGGGCCTCTTGACGAAGGTGCCCCGCCTCACCTCGCACTCTATTTCAGCTTGCTCTTCGGCCACCAGGGTGTCCAGCACCTCGGCCTGAGCAGCCTGCAGAGCTGCCTCTCGTTTGATCTGTTCTGGATCCAGGGGTACGATATCGGCCGACGATCTCCTCCGAGTCATTCTCCTGGTTACCCGTCTCGCGATCGCGGCTAGAATCTCGTTCTCCTTTTCCTTGCTCATCACGTCGTCGTTTGAGCGAAGTAGACCCGGTTGGTGGTACAGCCTTATCTTGCGCTCGGGTGCCGATTTGTCCTTGATCAGAAACTTCTCGACCAGAAGCTCGCCCACGGTCTTCTCGTGCTTTTCGTTGTACTCCCTCAGAGCCGGGTTGTCCTTGAGAGCCTGCGACCGAATTTTGATGGTGGGCCGGTCCCGTCGAAGGCGGTGCCGCTGCTGGTGGTTGTCCTGGGTGTGACTCCTCGGAGGAGTGCTCACGTCTATGTCCGCTGTGTCGATTATCCTCCGGGCTCGAGGCAGGCTCGTGAGCGAGGTCGACTGGTGATGACGGCGTAAATGCATCAGCGACGGCGTCTCAGAGATCGTGGACAGATGCGGAGAGTAGCGAGCGGCGATCGGGTTGAAGTAGCTGTCGATAAAATTTAAGAAATTAGTACGAGTGTGAATTGATTGTAACTTAAAAATTAAATATTCAACTCGCGAAATAATTTATTTTTTATTTGTCGAGTGGAGAAAGTGATGAATACCATTTCATTCAAAATTTTTGTAAATTTGTTTATTTTTAAAAATTTACTAAATAAATAATAATTTAAAAATATACAAAATTCAATTAAACGATAAAGTTACGGATGGATTCGAATTTCAAAGCTCTCAAAGTGGCAAAATAAACATCACGCGATCGTTCGCCTCGTTTTTATTTTCGATTTGGCTGGAGAAATGAAAAAGTTATTTGCCTTGGCGTTCATCTTAATATCTTCATCACGTAACCGAGAGGATTTTTTTATTTTAAAATGTCACCGGCTACATAATTTTTCTTGGCTTTAAATAACACGTATTTAATTTTTTATTGCTTACTTTTCGCCGGAAAATTTTTATGTTGAAAAATTTACAAGAAACATTAAAGACTCTAAGTGGTGCGACTTCCTGAACACTTTTTTCACTTTTATGAGATTATTAATTTTGATGCGGATTCCGACGAAACTTGCTGCCAAATATTTTGCTTCAAATTCTGAACTTTCTTGTTGTGATGCGCAATGTGTGCCAAAATGAATAAATTATCAGAAGAAAAATCAATAATTTGCATTAAAAGATGACGCTTTCTAATCTCTCACGTACGATGATTATTTAGTTAATATAAATTGTAAGATATTAATATTATTTAATTAATCGTTTTGGTTAATTTTAATAATAAAACTCAACGAAAGATTCACTGTTATGATTTTGTTACTTTCAAATTCTTTGTATAGACAATCTACTATTAATATGATTTGAGTTGTTTTTATTGCATATGCGTTATTCGAAATACTTTTTACATAATTGAGACTGATTGTTTTTCATAATAGCAATGTGAAAAACAATATGGCGTCCTTCTCGCACGAAGGAAGTATGTCTAACATTTAAGATTATTTTAAAATTTTTAAGCACTTGAAATACTTGACATTGGCGATTTAGTTAAAATAAATTACATGGTATACGAATAACGACTTCTAAACGAGCAGAAAAAGTTTTAAAATAATTAACGTCGGTAATTTTTGAGTCTCTGAAGGTCAAAAAATATGACTAAAAAAATAATACGCGCTTGCACCCAACGAATTAACCCTGAATAGCCAACACTAACGATTTTATGACTTATTTTGAATATACCAACAAACCAGATAGATAGAATATAGTTTTGCAATGACAAAATCAATGTGCCCATTCGAAAAAAATTTTAATTCCATTTTTGTTTCTGATTCTAGTCGGTAGTTCAGCGCCCTTCGATCGATCTTTGTGGTCGGACAGTTAGTTGTTCGGTTGCCAGAGTCGGCTAATTTTAAAATACGAGCCACCGGCTAGCAAGGACCGAACGAGCTAGAGATTCTTTTCACTCGTCGATCTTTTGTAGTTGAGTTGAGCAAGTTAAATTAAAGGCGCAGTTGTTATCTCTTATCAGATTAAGAGCTCGTGCGATAACTATACTCTTTTTAGCCCTTGCACTACTTAACGATAATTCATCCTTTTAAACAATGTCAAAATATACAGATGAAAGAATAACTTTTTTACGTGAATTGCGTTCTCAATGGATTTTCAAAACTTTTATTCCCTCTTTCGAGTTTGTTGTGTTTTTTTTTTAGCTCACGCGGGAAAAGGGGATTAAGAACATTGACAGAAAAAAAAGTCTCGGTTTTTATTCTCGACGCTGCGTATATTGGCAAATACTTTTTTTTTCCCATCCGGCGAAACGAACTGGCAACTCGGCCGGGCGTTCCAGATTATTAAATTGTATTTTCGGAAAGTTTCACGTGCAACCGCGCGTGATATTATAAATTACGTCTGATTTGGGGAGCAAGGTTCTTTGAAACGCCACCGCTTTTGATAAATTCGCGTTACATTTTTAAGGAGAGGTTTAAAATACTGATTTCAATTTCACAAGTTAAATGATTACGCCAATCAAAATTCGGTTTACTGCGTCCAAGTAATCCTGGTTAGAAGCAAGCGAGACATAATTTTTGACGTTTTTGCAAAATGCAATCTTTTTGAATTTGTTCTGGTGGTATAGTCCAGTTGTAAATATTACTTTTACGATACATCAGCTTTGGTAGACCAATAATTTCTACCAATTGACTCTTAAGAAGTTTATAAATTATAATAATAGAGATTAAGTATGATAATTAGTTTGATTTAATGTATTATTTATCATAATAAAAACGTTACAAAATCATTGGAAGTACGTAATTAATGGTACCACTAAATCGAAAACTTACGAAAATAACCATGGTATCATCACTTATCATTCGTTAAAAATTACGCAAATAATTTGATATATTGAAATTATATTTCTCATTCACTTAGTTTACCGGTGGCATCATAATTTGGCATCGGCCAACCTCTGACTCACAAAGGAAATTTCTCTCGAAACCTAAAAGTTTCAGATCTCAAAAAACCTATTCTTCGCTCCGAAGATAAGGCGATATGATTTCAAAAGAAATACGAGAAGGAAGTTTTGAGGCGATGCCAACGCGGGCCTTTATGACTGAAGGATGTAGGCCTACCTGCGGGTGACGCAAGATCCGCGCGACCCGTGGCTGAGGATTGTTGGGAAACGGGTTTATTAATACGACCGCGTCTGACCGTACCGCGGATCTTTCTACTGGAGCGACCTTACTCACTGGATTTGCTTGACGGTCTCATAATCAAGCTTTTTTTATTTAAACTTTATTCGTGGTCTTGGATTACACGATCGGTATATTTGTGATAAGTCAAAGTTTTCATAATCATTCTAATATTATTCACAAAGATAAATACGCAAAAGAGAGCTGAAAATAATCAACTTTGATCCAACTGTGAACAATAATAAATTCATTTAATAATGGTCTTCATATTTTTTTCTTTTTTCATGGAGTAATAAAATAGAAAATAAAACACAGTCGAAGAAAAAACTAGATGGTATATTTTTAAATTACCGACGTTATATATCACTTTGTTTCAAAGAAGATGGGTTATATAGACAACAAAATACTCGACCCGATGTGTCTCTAGAGCAACACGTGTGTGATGCGCGCGCAAAACAAAATGTGGAGCACCGAAGCTTGCAAGCTTGCTTGCTTGGTCGGATATTTAAAGATCGCTTTAAAGAAGTTTTATGGCTTAATACTCGCTAAATGAATTTCTAGCTCGTTTTAACCGTAAATGACGTTTTGTAATTCGAATGTGACAACGGATTGATTTCGTTATTTCAACGCTCAAATTTGTCTTTTACTTTGTTTTGTTTTTATTTCTTGAGCGTATTATCTAAGAAGTTGAATGAAAAACACTTCATGCAGTTTCATTCATGTAACTTTTAAAAGATAAAACAAAAAAAGATTGTCGATACTGAATTTAATAAATCTTAAGATTACCGATACTACTTTGGACCCAGCTTGATAAATCTTTTTTATACAAAATTATAAATTTAAAAAAGCAAAAACTTAATTATAAATTGAACTCATGAATAGGATTCAAAATCGGTTTTGAGATTTTTTTTTTTTAATTAAACTATACAAAACATTTTCTAGTTCGAACTGTACACAATTTTGGTCATGACAATGAGTATCCAAAAAATAAGTCGTGCAAAAAATTTTGGAAAAAATTAGAAATAAATTAGGGACTGAATAACTGTTGAACTGTCGTTTCAATTTACTTAATCTCTGGATTATTAATTTTGAATCTTCAATAAAAAGCATTTGCTCAGATTGAAATCGAAAGTCAGCTTGATAATTTTGCGCGATGATTCTAAACGAATATAAGCTTTAATTTTTCTCGAGATTATTTCGTGGAAAGAAAAATTAATTAGAGCTCAAGCTCGGATAAATCAACCCCGAAATCGTCTGTAGTTTAGCCTGGCTGTCTCCAATGAATCTCTCTCATAATCATCCCCCGAAAAAGAGTTTATAAATTAGTTCAGCGGTAATTCGGCTGCCGCGGCTCGCGGGAACAAGAGTACGGAAAATTTTCTGGCAGCTTTGGTCAAGCCAAGAAAGCTCATGAAATTGGCCGAGCTCGAGGAAACCGCAGAAGCACCGAAAACCCAACCGACACGACGAGTGACAAAGCTCGTGGGTTTATTACTGGCTTCTTCTTCTTCTTCGTCTTCTTCTTCTCCTCTGTGCTAAGGGTTATATTAATTGTCGGCTCGCATGAGGTGTATTTTTGGAATATTTCTTTTTGGAGCGACGGTTTTACGACCGGGTTTTTCGGGGTTAAGGTTGAATTTTTCCATTTTCGAGACTACGAAGGCTTTGGGGCTTGGATCGTGATGTACTGACCCGTCATTTGCGCTTTGTAAAGTAGAACTTTTTGATTTAAAGCTTTTTTCATTTATTGTTATAAAAAAATATTCAATTCGGAAAAATTGAAGAACTTTATTTTATCAAAGTACTATCAATTGAACAATTATCTATTAGTTGACAATCTAGAATTATTTATTATTTATTTAAAAAAATTTTTTCAATTAAATGATTTTTTTTTTTTTTTCATAGTAAATGAGAGCAAGTAGAAAATACCGAGTACGGTCAGACCGCAGATAAAAAAAAAAAAAAATGGAATTCGCGCATTCAAAAAAAGTGAGAAAGAATGTTTAATTGATCTCGTAGCGAACGAAGAGGAGAAAGTTTGAGAGAAGCACGGCCAACGCGGAAGGCATAGCATAAATCTTTTTTATTCTTTTACTTTTTCTGCGGGTTTATTGTTCGCGCGGCGTTACAACCCCACCTTCTCTGGTCGGCTATTTTAGTGACAGACGCGAGGAGCGCAAAACGTATACACGGGGCGAGATAAACTCGTTTTTGACCTTTGGCTATAATTTACCCTGGCCCCAAGCAAAACTTTGATCTCGATTTTCACGGAATAGGGTCGTTCGCGGTTTGAAAAACTAGTTTGTTACGTAACGGCTTGAGAAAAAGAAAAAATAATAAAATAAAAGTATTGTTGTTACTTGGCTTACCTAGAGATTAATCAAAGTACCGCGAAGTATCCATCACTTTCTTACACGACAAGTCCGTGTTCGATTCGCGTGTTCTCTTGTGCGAGTGATTACAAGCTCGCAAATCAAACTGGCGATCGGCCGTAGGCCTGGCCCCCGATATAAATTAAAATTTACTCACCGATTGACGCCCGTCATTAGCGAGCTGTGATTTGCGAAACTCGACGACGACGACGACGACGTGGACCCGGTGCCGGTATAGTAGCCGGCGTAGGGCGAGCCATCGCCGTAGTACGGCATCCTGGACAGGATTATTCTTTTTTTTTTTTTATATCTTATCCTGGCGTTTATCACAAAAATCACCTGCACCAGAACAGCTCCGGCACCACAATGTAACAATCACCACTCACGAGGAGGAGGAACCGTCGACTGCGGGACTGCGAGAATAGAACGCGGAGCCGGAAAGCCGCAGACTGGCGACCGCTGGGAAAAATCTCTTAGAGCTCCGGGCTATTTTGCGGATTTCAGGAGAGAGAGAGAGACGGTAGAGAGCGCTCGGGTGAGCGACGTTAACGAGCATGAGATAATACAATTTATGTATGACTGTTTTTGATTTTTCAGCTTCGTAGAGAACGATTTACGATGCCGGTCTTTGTTTATACTCGGTTGAATCGTTAATATAACTGTGTCGCACTCCGATTAAATTCTGATGAATTCGAATAAAGTAATTTTTGTAGAAAATTTTTCATATATTTATAAACAAAAATTATGAAAAATATAAAAAATTTATAAATTTATGTATATTATTTTTACGTAGCTATTTTCTCTCCTTTCTCCCCAATGTTGATTTTAACTTTTAACTATTATTATTATAATTTTTATTTTTTATTTTATTATAAGTATTATTTCTAATATTTATTCTTGCTATTTTAATTTCTATTGTAATCTTTGATTTTTTTTGTACAACATAATGTACATAATAAATATATCAAATCAATCAAAATCTCTCACTCTTTCTATTTGAAATTAATATAAAAAGGGTATAAAATTTTTGAAAAATCTGCACCTATGAAGGTACATTAGTAAGATTGTAATGAAAATGTCTAACAACAATCGTATCGAAACTTTGTTGGGCTGAAATTCTTATTTTGAAGCTCCGTTACAAAAAATTCGAATTTGGAAGAACATTACCTTTTTTTTAGTCCTACAAATCCTGAACTGACAGAGGGGGGGGGGGGGGGGCAGGAGGTACCCCCCGCCGATCGTCACCAAATTTTGTGAGCATGTTTGTTTGTCGATAAAAAGAAAAAATCTAGGTTCCTATAGGAATTCTTACAGTCTAAATTTATATCATTTCTGCTCAAGAAGACGAAAATTTTTCCACCAAGTAGAGGTCTGTATCATGTTTCTAAACCAAACTACAGTGTTTTGAAGAGTGGGTTATAACATCTGTTTGAAATGCTTTTTTTAAACATTTTAATACAAAAAAATGAATCTTAAGACAAACGTACCTCAAAAACGGCTGAGCGTTAGGACTTAGGAACCTAGATTTTTTCTTTTTATAGATAAACAAACATCCTCACAAAATTTGGTGACGATCGGCGGGGAGCACCCCTGGTCTCCCCCTTGTGAGTACGATAATTGCTTTTAGAACTTAATTTTATTTCTACTTCAAATATTAATTTTTTTTTGTGAAATTTAAAAAGAGTTGAAAACTTTAAGTTATTAAATGACGTTCAAGTAAAATTAAAGTCACCGTATTAGCGCAGTATCGGTAAAAAAATTCACATTTATATAGATTGGTTTTATTATAAGAATATAATTACTTACTAAGAATTTCAAATGATATATTTATAAAATGAATATTTTTTTACTGATTCTCTAATTACAGTCTTTATCAAAAAACAAAGTTTTAATTTTTTCATTTATTTATCACAAAACCATGCCATTTTTTTTTTATTCTTTTCGTATGGAAATAATTTCCTTATGTTTCAAAAATTTTGTTTAAATTTTATCAATCGTTTCATCATTTTAAAATAGAATTTTTTTACCTTTATATGGCTTTTAAACGTTTGATTCTTTTCAACTGAAAAATTGTCCCTAAGACTCATAACGTGTTGTAAATTCATAATGTGTAATTTATAAATATATGCAGCATCCCATGGTGAGCCAAAAATTTTAGTTTACAACTGTCACCTTACAATTCACAAAATAACATTCTATTTAATATTTGGGAATTTTTGAAATTAATGTCAATCAAGCTCGTGAATAGAATGATGTATCAAACATTTCTTTGATCAAATAATGATTCACTTACCATCACACTTTAGCCCTTGTCGAAAAAGTCCATAAAGCATTGAACCGCAATGATCACAAAATGTAGGCGAAACAAATGTGTGGAGCCGAAATCGATGTGGTACATCGACTTTGAATCGCTCTCTCAAATACTGAAAATGAAATAAAGGCCGAAGTTTTGTAATCAGTATTAAAATTTTAATTTTTTAAGTAATTTTTTAATTTTATAAATAAAAAGTTCTATGCTCGATAAAGAATAAATACATAATTCTTCTCTAAAACAAATTTTTTAAAAGTTACTTTATGTATAAAAATAAATAAATAAAAATTAAAAATTCCGTCATAATTCCATGAGAACTGTTCATACATCTGCAGTTTCAATATTAATGATTCTTTTTAATGATTTTCATCGAAAATTAAAAAAATTTAGTTAAATTAGTAAATGATTTGTAAAGTGGGACTTTTATTGTTTATTTATTTAATTATTATTGTTATTTTTTTTTATTTGAATATATAGGCCGTTGCCCATTACACAAATTTATCACAAATACTTTTTATTCAATGATTAATAATATTTTAAATTAAACAATAGCAAAAATAAAATACATTCCCTTTAAAATTATATGTATATGTATCAATAGAGACAAAACTTTGAAAAATTAGAATAAAAATGAAAAACTTCTATTAAATTTATGGTAAAAATTGAAAGTTTGAATATTTTTTCTCTGCAATAAAAAAAAAGGCTCAGAAAAAGCTAAATAAAAGGGATTCTTTGTACGAACGTCACCCAGAACTAAATTAAGCGTAAAAACAATGTGACCAAATAATCGCCAAATCAAGTCGCGAGATCTCTCCATTCGCGTCATACAAACGTGCAGTTTAACGACTCTCGATGATGCGGATCGGGCCGAGGTCGATACTCGTCTTCCGCGCCAGGTTCTAAATTCGCGCGATTCTCTAATCCACCGATGAGTAAAGAACAAATAAAAAAATCATATGCACGCGTACCGCCCTACTGACGCGGGCGCCCGTTGCCAGAAAACCGCCGCGCGGTCACGTGCCGCTTTTACCTACGACAATGCGGCTGTTCAAGTCGTTTAATTGGAATACAAAGCGAGCGTTCAGGAGATACTTTTTATATTCAGTAATTACTCTTGAGAGCTTGATAATTTATTTTGTCAAATGTTAGATTTTGGTAGATCGAAATTAATTTGTTACTTCGTTATTTTTCATGACATAAAAATCTTAACATATTCATAAAGTACAGTTTAGAAAAATATTGTTTTGTTTGAATACGATGGAATTTAGAACTTTCTTAATAGTTAATTTTGCTTTAAAGCAAAAAAATTCAAGTATAATACTCGTTAATTAAAAAAAACAACTTTACTTTAGCATTATAAAAGTAATAAAATTTGTAATTCCATTTAATTTTTAATTATAGACAGCTAGGATCATATAAAATTGTAATTTGAATAATTTTGTATTCAATAAGTAATCATTTTACAAATTAAAAAACAGTATCATAAAATATTTAGCATGAAATTCCTGATCTGTAAATTTTAATATTTAGTAAACAAAATTCAATTTAAAATGAACAAAGAAAGGTTTTTCTGATTGCACAAAAAGTTGAAAATGCCTTACAATTGTACTTTCAGATTCTCTTCCACTTTCTGGGCATTTTGTAAGAAGTTTGTCGTGACACTTTTTATGGACTGCAGTCTGGCAAGCTGAAAATAGTATATTTATATTCATCATGTTTTGTGAAGAGTTTTTTTTAATTGAAAGTAATTTACAGTTTTTTTATTACCTTGGCATTGATATCCTTGTTTTCCAAAGCCCCTAAAACATTAAAATAAAATTAACAAAACTGTCTTCATTTTGATGATAGCTTTTTTTTTTAAGCAAACAACACTTAGTGACGATCTTGTTGAGTCAAAAATTTATTACTATATTTTTATGTCAACTTCATAATACAGTGCATTTTTAAAGAATATCTCAATACAATCGGTTGGAAGTAATATGTTTCAGTTTTAGTGAAACACAAAAAAAAAAAAAATTCAACACTAATAATATTGCTTGATTTTACTTTATAATAGGAAAAAGTTAACAAGAATCTTGAGCTTTTAACAATCAAGTATTCTTCTCGTCTTTAATCAAATGAAATTAATTATTATTTAATCGCCAAATGTTTTAAAAATTGTTATGATGATTGGCTCAGCAGAAATGAGCATTAAATAAGTGATTGGTTCAAATATTTCTGCAATTAAGCAACATAAAATTTTTAAAGAAAAAAAAAAAAAAACATGAATTCTGGTAAATGGTCATATAAAAATTTAAAACATAAAAAAAATATTCTGCTTCTTTAGAACTTAAATTAGAAAAAATAAATCCTTACCAAAGAAAATCCTTGCAAAAGGCACAAAAAGTCGGCTGACGGAAAAATTTGGCGACTAATTTGTGGCCACGAATCACGTGAATCTTCTGATGTTTAACAGCACCTCTGCGGCGTGTTATGGGGTTTCCACCGTGGTTTCCCGCGGTAGACGAGTCGACGATGTCCCGCCGGGGTACGCGGGTACGGTACACGTATGACCGACCCGTGGACGTCGAAGCTGGCGGCAGATCCTCCGGGTTCACCGTTGCTGGAACTCTCGTTCTACAAAAATAGTTATAAAATTAGATTTTCATTAAAATTGTAATGGATGTTTTTTAAAACAAATTTACATTTTCAAAGTTTAAAAAAATTTTAGTCTATAAATTCTTATTCTTGAAAGAAATGTTTATTTAATTTGACAAATATAAAAGCTCTACAGAACGGTGCTTCGATACAGTTGAAAGAAAATAAATGACCGAGAGCATTAATAAATCTTCAGTCGATGGAAAAAAAAGTTTTTTTTAGCTCAGAAAATTCAAAAAGGAATAAAATCAATCAAGTATTTATTTCGAAACTCACAAGCAGTTTTTTCGTGAAACCATTAATTGTCATGTCAAAGTTGATTTTTTTTTTTTACTGAATGTCATATCTGTGACAATCTTAAAAACAATAGAAACTACAAAAATACCATGGGTTTTCTATTTTATAACTAAATTTTTTCTGTTTTTTTATTTATACATTTTTTTGCTCTACTTACATTTAAATGAAAAAACTGTAAAATTTATTCACTGCAAAACAACGATTTTTTAAAGCAAAAGAGAATTTTAGTTTCTCCCAGATTAAAGCTGCAACTAAGTTGTTTACACTCTGCGAATGTTAGCAAAATCACTTAAAATGCAAACGTTTCAAGCTTTTCAACATGGTCAAGTTTATTTACTTGATTGACTAGCAGTGAATTCCATCGGAAAATTATCGGATGTATCTTTTCTGCTCGCATAGTTTAGAAAAGATCAACATTATACAGTTTAAAATAAATATCATTTAGCATTATCATCTTTTTATCATTGAGATCAACTACACGCTAAGTTTAAGTAAATTGTAAAAGAAAAATTTTATTTATAAGATGGTATTTGATCATTTACAAAGTTTTTTTTTTGGTAAATCACAGTAATTCAGCAAAAAAATTGGCTAAAAAATAATAAATTGAACGATGTTTATTTCTTTTTTTTTTGTTGCGAAAATAAGTTTTTGTGAAAACATTTCAACTCAATTAACATCAATATGAAAAATTGATTTTAATTACACCCATAAAAACCGTCCGAAAATAACGCGAGCTTCTCAGATCTACTGAGAACCTATTTTGTACGTGAGTGTACTACGCTCAATGCTTCGGTTAAATTTAAAATTGATACTTATGTGTTCTTATGAAATACCAGAGGGAGAGCGGGACGTGTTCCCAAAAATCGAAAATAAAGCTACAAGACGGGAAAGACACCGCACATATAAGACAGAAAAAAAATTTCTTCGAAACAACAAAACGACTGGCGTAAAATAATTTAAAGGCAACAAAGTTGTTACTGCGAGCAAAAGTCTTCGGGAATCTTTAATTTAGACATTTATTCCGCTTTGCGTTGTGAAATCATTGTCGTCTGATTTTAGCATTGTGTCATCACTTTCGAGGTATTTCTAAAATACTGTGCCTATTTTATGAAATATTGAGAAGGTTGAAAAATCGAAAAAGCCTACTCCGTTTTTCACTCTTGCAATTATTAACATAGCTTGAAATTTTTAAGTCTTCATTTGAACATGAACATCGTTTTCGTGTAAGTAAACAGAAAATAATTACCAAAACCGTGGAGGTTTTAAAAAAATTCACCAAACTTATGGTCGCTAACGTATACTCCCGCAGATCGAATTCGAAAAACCAATCATTTCAAGGAGGAAAAAAGAAAATAAATATTTAAAATCTTTTTAAAAAACACGTGTAAATTTTGTTTATTTTTTGTAAATTCATTATTTATGGTCCATTTTATAGGCCTAAAAAATAACCACGAATAAGTTTTAGAATCGAAAGTTTTTTGGCTCAGTTATCCCATTATACAAAAAAATATTCTTCTGAAGTAGTATGTATGATGTATAAAATATTACGATGACCGGCAATTTTTAAAATTAATTCCAAAATCATGCAGAGATTTTAACCTTCAAACTTTATTTCAGACCTGAGTGTATTGTAAACTATAAATTAGTTTAAAAAGAAAGTTAACATTTATTTAACCATAGGGTTTTTTCATTTCATTCAGTACTATCGACCTATTGTTGTTAAAATTCCTTAACAAATCAATTTGTGAGTTGGTGTTTGCACAACCCTAAGGCAACTAATTATTTTTTTACATAAATTTAATTAAATTTATACAAAGCTTAAAATTTACTTATTCTAATTTTATGAAATCAACATTAACTAATACACTATTTTCTAGATCTATTGGATGTGAACGCACCATTTACTTTCGAACTTTTTCAAATTTGGAAAAAAATATTTATCGTTTCAGATTTATTTTTCTCAAGACTTTAAAAAAAGAAATCAATAGGTAATCACCTGTACACGTATCCTTTGGCGCCTGAGGGTTTCTGGACTTCACTCTTGGTCGACCCCAAAAGGTTCGCCGTGCTCGAGGTCACGTCCAGATCGGTCTTGGTCGTGCGGGATCCTCCAACACCTGCTCCAGAGAACATCTTCGAGAAGAGGCCACGGCGGGGGGTTCGAGGTCGGGCTCCTCGGCCTCCGGTATCATCGCGCAACAGCGGGGTGGAGGTCGTCGCCGTCGACGGCGCCGGCGATGCTCTTCCTGACGTCGACGACCCACCATCGTTGACGAGCGATCTCACATACGACGCCGACCTCGACGTCGTCGTCGCGAAACGCGTCGGCGGGGATGGCCGCGCCGGCTCTCAGAAATATATCAAGTCACTCGAACGGGGCTACGAAATTTTTTTATTGATCAATTTATTGAAAAAAAAGTACGATTTTTCTATTTGTAATAAGTGTATTGATTATTGAACGTTTTTACGGTACAGTTTGTTAACGATTACTAGTAACTAATTAGAACTTGTAAAAATATTGATGAGTACGAATTTAAAAAATTGTTTACTTTCGCTGACAATCTTCATAAACGTTACGTATGAACAATAAAGAGTCGAAGTAGTTTTCTATCAAAACTTTATTTATTATTTAATTTAAATTGAAATTGTAATAGTTATGAAAGTTTCACTACCAATATAACAAATTTTTAATTGGACAAACCCGAAATTTGATAGCAGAGAATTTCTTAATCGAAAAATTTTAAAAACTAAATGGAAACAATATTTCAGGCAAAAGCAATGGCGAACTTTATAAGCACTTAAATAAGTAAACATGAATTTCTAAAAAATCACGATCAAAATAATCAAAGCTTACGGTAAAAAAAAAAAAAATAAAAAATAAAAGCACACCAAAGGCGAATGTAAACAAAAGAAGAGATTAAAGAAGAGTAAAAAATGACGATTCACCACCCACGCCACCCCACCACCACACCTTAAACCTGCACGAAACGAATGAAAAAATCGTATACATTTGATAATGTACAACCTCCTGGTCCGTGGTCGTCTCCGTGGCAGTGTCGGTTCGCCAGAAAGCTTCTAAAAATATAGTTGCACGGCCTGCACACGGGCTGCTGCTGCTGCTGTTAAACGTCCCGCGCCTCGCGCCGCGTTTCGCCTTATCTGATCTCTTCGTCTTTTCCTCAATGAAATGCACTACTCATTCAACATTACGATTTATGTGTCCGTTTTCCTTAAATTTTTTTTTTCTTTTTTTTTTTAATTCCACTACCTTCAAACCTGGTCCGATTTCAAACTGATTCCGTTGTGTCTCTTCTCTTGTAAGCTGATGAGGAAAGTAGTCACCACGAGGTTACACCAGGTGGAAAAAGCTCACGAAAGACCCGAGGAAATATAAAAAAGCTCTTCTTCGCGGAGAGTTTGGCGGATACTCTTCGGGGGCGAGGCGGCTACCGCCGCGCCAGAGCCGCTTTTTCTATAAATAATGCGCCATTTTCGAATCCCAATGCCCCAGAGACGTCTAACGGACGAGCTTGCAAGCTTTTTCCGACTTCGAAACATGATTTTTGACGGAAAAAACGGTATCGCGTATGACAAATTTTTAATTTTAATCAGTTTTTATTTCACAGTAGATTTATCATGTCTCACAGCTGAGTTGAAAATTGTACCAAACGAAAGGTGAAATTAACTTGAAGTTTTTTCTTTTGCTGAGTTAAAATTTTATTTAGCTTCAGAAAATTGAATCCACAATTTTAAATGACATACATTAGTTGTTATTTAAATGATTTAATCTAGATTGATTAGATAAAGTGAATTATATCTTTCCGAGTTTTATTAATTGATGGTAAATTTTTAATAACGTCAATTTTTTTTTTTTTAAGCGGTATAATCCTAGATCATCGCAGGTATGTACTTGTTACATGCTTTTCTTTAACTCGTTACCTCGCTAGTTACGTTGGGTTTTTCAAACGAGTCAAATTATTTTAGATTTCTACCGTTTCTTAAGTTCTTTGTACTCAACAAAATTACAAAGTGAAAAATTTAAATAAATTACACTATAGTTTATAACTTTTATATCACAAGCTATAGTTTCATTTAAAGAAAATGTATAAAACAGAATATTAGTAAATTTTTTTTTTTTTTATGATTCACTCGTTTAATACATTTTTTTAAAAGAAATGCATTACTTTTCAAAAATTATTCTTTTAAGTGTTATAACATCCCAATATTTCGAACAGAATAATTTTTTTTATTCATTGACTTTGTTGTGATTGGTTATTGATTTTCTCGCCTCCATCATTCTAAATCTTTCTGCTGATATTAGTATGAATAGAGTTTTCCGTTTTTAATGTGAATTCACCCAATTTTGAGGTATGATCAAAAACTTCGTTATCATTCATCAACAAACAAGATTATAGAAAGCATTAAGAGGCACAGAGTTTCACGCCGTCAATTTTTAGAAATTATTTCAATTTCCCATTAAGGTATTGCACAGCCAAATTGATTTGCTAGGGCTTTTGCATCAAGTACTGAAAAAGCTGAAAAAATTAAACAATTATTTTAAGAATGAAAAAATGAAACAATTTATGTAATTTTAAAAGGTTTATAAATGAAAACAGTTTTTTTTTTTTAATTTGTTTAGACCTCATTAGGCAATTTCTATATCAAATAATTTTCATTTAAAAAACAATAAAGGTATTTCTATATGAATTTATATCCTGTGTAAGTCTTTTATAAAATAGTATATTACACACCGGGCGCTGGAAAAGTATTACCCAGCCCTAGCAAACTTAAATTGAAGCCCAAGTCTAAGGCAAGTTAACTAATTCTTTTCCAGCAATTTGTGTAAAGTTGTAAAGGCCCCGAAAGTGTAACTCCCTGTAACTTCCCTGTAAGTTTAGTATATTTGATATATAAGCTAAATGAAAGGATGTATGAATTAAAAGATTTTTTTTTTTTTTTTTTTACTAGATTGAGATTTTATTTACAGCAGAAAATTGTATCCATAGATTAAAATATTTCACTTTCGTTGCTATTTAAATAACTAAACCCTCAGCAACTTAATACATCGGTCAGGCAAAACTTGATGTGTACAAAAAAAAAAAAAAAAAAATTGACATTAAGTTGTTTTTTTCATCATTTCATAATGTTATCAGATAGAATCTTTGATCACTGTACTTTTCCGTTCCTTTTTGCCTCGAATGTATTTTAAATTAATTCATTATAATCATCTCATTCTAGCTATGTCATTCTTTCAATCCACACTCAGACTGTCGTAATTATTAACGCATGCATTTTGTTTTTTAGTAAGTTAAATCTAAGATTCTGTAAAGGATTTTGTTAAAGTTGAAATTAATATTAAAGGCGAGTAAATGAAGATTTATAAACAAATTTTACACATTTAAGTTCAAGTTTATAAACATAAAAATTTACATATTTTTTTTTTTTTTTTTACTGATAATAACTGTTTGTAAGTGATGTAAAAAGTTTATTACATTGTAAAATGACTCAAAAATTAATTTTTCACGTCATTCATGTGCTCAACCAACACGCATTAAGCACGAGAATGCACTTTTCATATTGTACATTATCAAGTCTTTTTTTTCAGGAATGATTAGAAAAAGACAATATAACCGGAGAAACTAAAAATTTTAATCACAAAGCTCTTTCAAGTCTCTTTTGACTTTTATGTTTTTAATATTGATGTAGGAAAATTTATTTAAATCTAAGTTCAAGTTCTCGAGCTTATGACCTATTTTATAACGCATTATATGACGTTTATGTTTTAATCACGATAATTATCATTCCACTTTACACCTCTATAATGTACCTGTAAAGATTTTGATCATTTAGAAATGGTATTTTGTTTGCTAAATACAGTTTGTTAAATTTTTCGTTTTTAACGATCTGATTACATACGGCACTTAAACTTTATTCGATTTTTCTATTTTTGTTGCTATTCAATGATAACTAATTATAATGATTTTCATCTCAATTACGACAAAATCAAATTAAATATATAACACAGAAAATTTAATTATAAGATATTATTTTACACAAATATTTTATTTGAACTCAATTATATAGTGATCATTAAAAATTCTTGAAATTTATAATGCACAACAAACTTATTAAAATTTATTTGAAGTTAATTAAAAAAACTATTAAAATTAAAATTATTTTAATACATTTTTTAAATTTTGTATTTTTTTTTTTTTTTTTAGATTTATAAAGTTAATCAGCATATTTAAAATTAATATTTAAGCACGATAAAAATTCTGGATTTATTGGAAAATATTTCATTTAATCATCAGAAACTTTATCAAAATTTTTGCGGACAGAAAAACCGTAACGAAATACTGAAGCTCCAATCTTTCTGTTTAAAAAATCACTAAAATGAATCTCAAAGAGACCTAAGTATAACCTCCCTTCTTTATTCCGCTTGCTCTCATCGACGAGAGTTTGGTTTATGTGATCCAAGACGATATGTCCGTTTCGGGGTCAGTGCTCGGTGGCCAGCTTTTTCGGTTGTCTTTCTTGAGCCCGTTCCAGTCGAGGAAGCAGCAGCTTGTGCAACAGCTCAACTTCTTTCTGAGCAGCTTGCACCACAAAGATTCTTATTTCACCCTGAGCATCCATTGCAGTAAGACGAAGGGATTTGGGTCCAGCACGCTCTGCTGTCATACCTGGCCAGACTTTGGTATTTAATACAAGCCTTTGCGTGCCAGCCGCTCGGCCAACTAAACGGGATTCATCGTCTTTGTCGTTCAGGCGAAGGGAGCCACGGCCACGTTCTTGATAGCTGCTTGTAGCCTTTAAATTGAAAAAATAAAATTAAGATTTAATCTCGTCATTATTGCTGGTGTTAATGAATATAAAACCAGATTAAAACGAGACAAATAAAAAAAAAAATTAATTTAAGCTTCACTTGACTATATAAATAAATAAAATTCTTCAAGAATTTTTAACTCTTTATTTTTTTAATACTATTATTATTAATATTATTATATTAATATATATTATATTTATTAGCATAAACTTACTTTATCAAATGCAAAAAGTTTGCAATTTATTTGTAGAACGTTTGTTTCGTCCTCTTCACCAGTTAGTAATGCCACTTCATTATATTTTCGCTTACTAGCCCGATTCGCCTCTTCTAATTCTTGAGCTGCTTGTGACAGTGTTAAACCTGGTTTACTTGTACTTTTATTGCAAACTGCTGCAGCATTTGAGAACATTAATTCTGAGGACCCATTGGAATTTGTTGGCTCTTCTTTGTGTTCTTCTTTTTCTGAACTATCTGAACTATCGGCGTCATGCGCCACAGCCACTCGTTCCTTTAAATTTTGTCCAAAAACAAAACTTGGCGTTGATGTGCTTGCACCTACTGCATTGTTTATATTGTTTATCCCGTCACTTGATTCCTTTGTGCTTTTTCCAAGAGCTAAAAATTTAGGACTCTCTTTTTCTTTTTCTTTCTCTTTATTTTCTTCTTTTTCTGTTTCGTTTACTTCTTTTTCACTTTCTTTTTCCGTGCTATCTTCTTTACTTTTTTCAGCTGCAGCTGGCGTTTCATTCTCTTCCGATTCATGACTTGATTTTGCAAATGGATTTTGAAATTTGGCAGGTTGAAGAACACTTTTGGTTGAAGGCCCAACATTTGTTACTGCACTTAATTGAGATGGCCTCAGTAAAGAGGCTTTAGGCTTACTCGAATCTGTACTGAAAGAGTAACCAAATCTTGGAGTTGATAAAATTGAACCTGAAATAAAAATTTTAGTTTTTAATTTTTATTAAGCAGTAAAAATAATTTAAGTAATTGTAACACATATTTCATTAATGAATTTAAAATAATTGTAACTAGGTTCTACAAAAACATATTAAGTCAATATTAATGGTCATTAATTAATAATATATTATACTATTATGACATCAGTGTTAAATAACTATTTGGCAAGTTTATGATGGATAAAACATTGCATGCAACAAAACATACAAGTATATCATTTGAAATTTTCAATTGTTGCTGGTAGAAAAATTTCTTTTTAAAGTAAAATAAATAATAAGTTTGAAATATTTTTTACTCTGACAAAGTATATAATATGTGTAAGAAATGAAATAAAACTTGAAAATGCTTCATAAAATTACAAAATCGTATAATTGCTTGAAAAAAATTTAAACTTTTTCGTACCTCTTATTTTGGAATCACTGTTTAGTTTCTCGGAAGAGGAGGACGTGTTGTTTGACAAACTATTGGACGACGACGAGTTATCAGAATCTTTTTCTGGTTTTTCTGCCTCTTCTAAAGAAAAATAAAAGTATGATAGTATAAAATGCCAACTAATTCACTTGATAGAATAATGGGAATTATGAGTAAATAAATACTCACCGTTTGCAGAGTTGTCACTGGATTCCTCTGGACTGTCAAATTTCATCGTAACCGGCGGTTCCACTTCGTTGGCGGCTTCGTTGTTCTCTGCAAAAGCATATAAAAAAAAACATGAATATTTACCAATCTTTAAAAAAAGCACATAAGAAAATACACAAAACACAAGAGCAGCTTTAAAATCGATAACGAGTATGAGAGAGGATGTGTGCGGAGCAGAGCGCGTCCTCGTGGAAAGAGAGGCTAAGGAACGGTTTACCCGCACAAAAACCTGTTACAGGACTCCGTCGCGCGGGAGATAGAGGATGGAAGAGACGACCGAGACTACGTCTGGCATAGGGTCAGATGTTAAGGATTTAGGACTTCAATTTTTGACCATTTTTTAAAATTATTAGAGAGAACTTTCAACGCACCCTTGCAGTCCGCCATGTTTGCTACCAGAAGACTACTGCATCAGCGGATGATGCGATTTCGAAATATGCATATTTCTGACCGCGCGCGATATTCACTGTAGTTTTTCATTGCTGTAGCTTTGGGTTAAAAAAAAACAATAATAATAAAAAAATGAAACTATAAATTTTTTTCTACGACATTTTAAATAGTATTAATTAATTTTATAATTTTTTCAAAAAAAGATTATTTCTCCATCTTTAAAAGAATTAAATTTATTTTTTATCCAATAGTCGTTAAAAACTAATAGATTGTTTTTTGTGTAGAAATTCATTCTTTATAGCAACTATATAAAGTTTTAGAAAGTTATAAAGAAACTTAAAAAAGTTTTCATTAAATTTAATTATTATTTAACAGTTAAAATATCATTCTAAAAAATCGTACTGCAAATACTTATTTCTCAAACAAACAAATACTAATTTTTATTAAATATATTTCATCTTAATTTAGAGGGAGACTCATGGTGGAATTTAAATTTTCTGTATGTCATAAAACTGTCATGGAACAAGAATGATGTCATGAAACTGGAATTGACCAAGTGTTTAAATAGGTACGTTCGTTTGACATGTTGGTAAAGAGACTCAACTTTCTGACGGTAAGTGATTCGTCACTTTTATATCGTGCACGTGGATTGAGGAAACATAAATAACGTTCAAAATATCTGTACTAATAAGTGAGTTAAAAAATTGTAAATATAAGTATTTTTTACTTAAAAAATTTATAAAATGAGTGATAATGAAGAAGCAGCAGATCCCAATCGGAAAAACTACATATCATGCTTGACGTGGGTAAAAAAAGGAGTTTCAGCTTCAGTACCAGATAAGGTTAGACATTATGAAAATTTGTTTTTGTAATTGTAATGATTTTTCGTGGCATGTTTTATTGATTATAAAAGTATTTTTGATATCTTTATTTAATTTTATTTTTTGATATTTTGTTTATTTTCTAACAGATAGAACTAACTCCTCAAGAATTACAAAATATTATACAAAGTACTCAATCTCAATTACAGTAAGCTTACAGATATAATTTTTCTTTATTTTTCTAATAAAAATGGTGTACAAATTAACTTTGCTCAAAAATTTAACAGAGAACTAAAAGATGAAATCGATGAATATGATTTGGAAGAAACAGAAAATGCTGCAGAAGATTCTAATAATAAGAAAAATGAAGAAAATGAAGAAATGGATGAAGATGGTTCGATAAATGCTGCTGATGAATTTAATTTTGACAAATATGATGAAGAATGTAAGTTTTATGATATTATTACCTTTGAGATTACTGATTTTTGATAAATTAAATAATAAAAAATGATTTAATGAAATCTTGTTCTGCAGCAGAAAATATTTATTGTCACATTGATGGAATAGCAGAAATAATTGATGGTAAAGATCCATTAATAACAGTAGCAGAAAGTGATGATGAGGATTCAGAAAAAGAAGATGACCTAATAAAACCAAATGATAATCTTGTTTTAGTTGGACATATAATTGATGAAGCTAGTATTCTGGAAGTTTATGGTAATTTCCATATTTTTTCAAAAATTTATGATTCAGAACTTTTTATTTATCAAGTTTTTTTTTTTTTATTAACAGTTTATAATGAAAAAGAAGGTTCTTTCTATTGCCATCATCATGATTATCTTTCATATATTCCTCTGTGTTTTGAGTGGCTTAGTTTTGATCCATCAGAAGAAAAACCAGGTAATGAACAATTTTCATAGTTTTTTAATATTATAAAATTTTTTAACTAGTTTATAATTTTTTTTTATTGTTTTTAAAACATAAATTTAATTCAAACCAAGCACTTATTAGTTTTACAAAGATTCATTTTGGTATATTGATTTATAAATTTTAAAAATTATTTCTTTCTAGGAAATTTATGTGCAATTGGTAATGATACCCCAATCATAGAAGTATGGGACTTAGATGTAGTTGGAGGAGTTGGTCCAGTGTTTAAATTGGGAAAAAAACCAAATAAAAAGAAACAAATTAAACGAGTTGGGCACAAGGATGCAGTTTTAGATATAGCTTGGAATAAGACTTACAAGTAATTATATTTGTGTGATATAATCTTACAATCCATGTGATATACTACATATATTAATATATTTTATTAATTACAGTCACATTCTTGCGAGTGGTTCTGCAGACAGTACAGTACTACTGTGGGATTTGGAGAAAGGTGTTCCTAGTACCAAATATTCAGCATTTGAAGGAATAGTTCAATCAATAAAGTGGCATCAGACTGAAGCAGATATGTTACTTACTGGTAGTATGGATAAGTAAGTTATGCATATATTTTTTCTAAAAAATGCACAGAATAAAATAAACATTGTAATACAAACTATTTTAAAATTTGTAGGAAAGTTAGATTATACGATTGTAGCTCTGGAAAGTCAAAAACGTGGAGAGTCTCGGGAGAAGTTGAAAAAGTCACCTGGAACTATTTTGATCCCAACTTTTGTTTTGTAAGTTTTTGAAATAAATTTTTTGATTTACGTTTTTACCAATTAAAATATTTTTTATAGGCCAGTACTGATAATGGATATATTGAATGTATTGATGTAAGACAAGACAAACCCATTTGGCAGAAAAATGTACAACAAGAAGAAATTGCAGGTTATTATAAGTATTTTTTAAATTAGTCCAAACTCTTAGCTATAAAAAATTAAACAATTTTTTATTTTAAATCAATTCAAAAAGTTCAAATATATATTGTTAAAATTTTTAAATTATAAAAACTAAACAAATACTTAAAACTTTTCAAATTAAAGGTCTGTCAATGAGCACATCTTGTCCAGGTTTATTAATTAGCTCCAACAAAGATGGATCAATCAAAGTCTGGGACGTTATAAACCATTTGGAACCTAAGTTGATTTATGAAAAACAAACAAATCTGGGTCAAATTATTTGTCTTGAAGCAAGCTGTGATAACCCTTATACTTTTGCTATTGGAGGAGACAACAAAGATAATAATTTGAAGGTTTTTGATGTTACCTCAATACCAGAAGGTACTCAAATATTTATTTCACTAAAATTAAATAGTTTTCATTGTTTTAAAAAAATATAAAAAATTTTCAGTCTTAGAAACATTTAAAGATCGAGCAATAGGAAACCTCCCAATCGCTACAAAAAATAGTGAACAAGAAGCTGCAATGGATGTTGCCAAGGACTTGAATTCAATTGCTATAGAATCAAAAAAAGTTAAAAAAACAAAAAAAAAGAGAATGAAAAAGAACTATAGTTCCCAATACAAATAAGATCATTAATTAGAGATTATACTTTTTTACACATGTATGTAAATATTATTTGTTATATAATAATTAAATAAGATACAATTTTTATGACAATATGTTTGCTTTATTTATTCATTTATTTACTTATTTTTTACATGTCAAGAACTTTAAAGAACTTTACATAACCGTTACTGCTGATTCTAAATAATAAACTAAAATTAAAACCATATTCAGGAAGAAGTATACATCTCCAGTTCCAAAAGCATACAATGCTTTTTATAATGTATTTAATTAATTGGTTGCACTTTTTATTTACAGTTGTAAAAAAGTCCTACAAAAAAAGTTTATAAACATATAATTTTAAAAATATTAGACGACAATAAGGTTTTATTTAATTATGGTTATATTGATTTATGTATAAAAATCATATATATTCGTACTATTAGTAAACTATACTATGTATGATTAAAAACAATTTTAATTAGAATGGATTCTAATATAAGAAATAGTAATTTATCAATAAATTAGTTTAGTAAAATAAATACAGAAAAAGATAAATAGGCAGTGCACAACTTAAATATACCGACTACTTATTGAATAACTAAACTTTATTCTCTATACATTTTTCTACGTAAAAATTTTCAAAATATACTTCGATATTCACGAATAAATTTGTAGACGCAACTTTGTGAAATGAAATAATTTAAAAAAACCAACTTCTTCTAATTCACAAATCTAATTTAAGTTTTTAATTAAATAAATAATCAAGCATTTGACACAATTACCTAAAATTTCTTTTCGTTTCAATCAAATTATTCATAATAAAAAATTATGTCTTTTGTAAATCATACTAAAAATTTCAAAGTAAAGTCAAATGACAAGATTTAAAAACGATGATTTACATTTTGCTAAGTCTTGCTTAAAACTGTTTCATTCCTGTAAATTTACAGACAGTTTTGATTATTTACTTTACTTGTACACAATTTTATAACTTTACATACATTTATTGAACCTAAAAAATTTTAACTCAGATTTTCCGGTTTTATATTTTAACATTATTTCAAATAATTTTGCTAAATTTGATCTTATCTTGTTTGAAAACTTAAATTTTATAAACTATGAGGCAATTTTGGACTAATTATAAATTGTTTAAACGGTTTTCATTAATAAGGATCAAAAATGAATGCTTTGTTCCGATGCATACATAAAAATTCTGATTTACTCATGCATGATTGAAAAATTACTTTGAAGTTTGATATAAGTTTGTTTTAAATACTTGTCTTTATAATATGCTCTGTGGCAGTGTTTATACATATAAATAAGTTTTACGAATGGTTACAGACAAATTATGCTAAAAATGGTTCTTATGAAAATAAAAATTCTACATTTTCTTTTACAAATATATTTTTTTATGAAAATTGCGAAGTTTTATAAATTTTTACTTTTGCATTGTAGTGAAGGTAATTTTATTTTGACGATGTATAAAATTATCTATTCAATTTGAATATTTGTGCGGCCGATCCGCGATTTCTTACGTTAATCGAAAAAAGTTGAGGTAATATCAAAACGGTCTTAGCTTCATACGATGATAAAATGTTAAAAATCACATCAATTTAAAGACATACATCAAATAAGAAATGTAAACGTTTTTTGAGTTTGAGATATTTAAAACTTTAGAGAAAAAATAACTTTTTTTTTCGCTATATTTATAAGTTTACAAGATGCTTTAATAATTTTTGGTGGCATAGAAAAAGAGAAGAAATTTTAACTATGTACTGCCATGTCATTCATTAGAACAGCTAATTGTAAGAAAAGGAACTAATTGTTATTTTAAAATTTAATAAATCAACTAAGGGTTTCAAATGTATTTAAATTTAACAATTTAAAATTAAATAAAAAAAGAAATCATGCTGGTAGTAATAAATTCAAGTTCTTTTTAATTTACTCAAAGGCTGTAGCAAAAAATAGCATAGGCACTTCAACCGTAAAAAATGTTCATATCATGCTAATGGTAATCCGTTAAAATCGTAAAAATGTATATCCATTAATAACTTTGTTTAGCATTTGTCTGTAACATTTAAATGATTTACGTTGTCTGTCAAAATTGCACGACTAAAGAACACTGGACAATATAAAATTACACGAAAAAACATCATCGTGTGTTTCCCGAAAATTTACCCGAATTAAAACTCAGTACACAATTGTAAATTGCTAACCAGGAAGATCTAAGGATTAAAATTACCTAAAGTTAACTTGCAACTAAAAAAAACCTAAATTTTAACTTAAATAAAAATATTTTTCCCCCGACATTTTACAAACGCTTCCCCAAGATCCTATGTACACCTGCACCTTCAAGCGTCTCCGCCGATGTCCAGACTCCTAGAGTCCTGGTTCGAGTCGTGCTGGCTGCCATTTTCAGAGCTGGCGCTGCTCGACAGTCCAGACTGGTCGCTGCTGGCCTTCTTGATCTTGGGCTTGTACTCGGTTATGACGACGGTTACGTTGTTCACTGTGACCTCGTTGCTCTGTGCCGTGCTGCGGTCGATGTTCTTCAGTCTTGGTGGGTGACGGGACTTGCGTCGCTTGTCCTTGACGCTGCTCCCGCTGCTGCTGGTCGTCGAGGAGCCGCTCCCGGTCTCCTTCTTGCCCGGCTTCAGCAGCGGCACGTACTGCTGCTGACTCGTTACCTGTCGGTTGTTACGCTGAATTTCAATTAATCGAGTCTGTTCTGTCTTTTGCTTTTTACGGGGATTTTGATTTTTTTTTATTTTTATAAATGACGAGGAGCTTTGATTCGGAGACAAACCCACCGGGTTATCAGAGTCGTTACCGGAAATTTTTCGTGTACCTGCAGGTATCATGGTTCAAAAACTTTGATTAACAATTTTTTTTTTAATATTTAACTGAAAATTCGAAAAAATCTTGACAAATTTGCCGTTAGTGGGGATCGAGACTACACACTAAGCCGGTCGAATGTTTCTCTTAATGAACCTCAAAACACACTGTCTGAACAGTCAATTAGGAAACAGTTGGAACCCCACAACAAATACTTACATTTGGTCAATGGTGAGGGTATTGATAGATAGACTGATATTTACAAAAATTTTGAGAATAAATTAGACTGCTTGAAAATATTCTAAACCAATTACACGAAAGTTTATTCATTCAAATAAAAATATTTTTCTTATAATTATTTTGAATTGTTTTTAAACGCGATTTGTTAGTGTGGTTTTAACTATTCTTATAGATAGATAAATTTTAGATCAACAACAGCAATTAAATAAACATTAATCATTAAAAACTCAAATCACTATTGAAGTTTTAAATAAAAATTGATAGTAGTTTTTTAAAAAGTACTGACAAAGTTGAATTTTTTGAATAACTATTCTTTCATTTAAAGGATACACCGTCAAAGCTCTTCAGGTTTTATAGAATTTCATTTATTGCAGAATTAAAATAAACAAAGAGAAAAATGTGATGTTAAAACATACCTGTTGCGCAACCAGCTGAGGGTTTATACGCGGTTTACGCGTGGAGGTACCTTTGCGTACGTCACACATTAGGCACTTGAATGCTTCGGCTTTATTACGGTACGTACATACGCTGCAGTCCCAGTAATGTTCTTCTAAAACCTTTGCTTGACGTTTACCACTTCCGGAATGGTTCATTGTTCATGGGGGTTGACTTTTGTGGACGACTTTCGTTATTTCTCAAACGAGAGGAGACCACCTGATTTTGTTTTTCCACCTCAGCTTCATGCAAGTTTTTTTCTACCTCTTCAGTCAGTAAATTTACATAAAAGGGACTTTAACTCCCTTAATATTTAAAATTACGAGCCGAAAATCGGCCGAATGGTCAGTTATTAAGGCTTTCCGAACTTTAATTGGAAATATCAAATGGATAAATTGCAAAGATGCTGGTTTTTACAATTGAGCCCGCTACCTACATTCTGTAGGTTTTGAATGTAAATTTGCAACATGTTTTCACCTGAAATAAAATTTATGCCAGTTATTTTTTAAGATTATAATGATTTATTAATGAAAAAATTAACTCTTTTGAAATACTCTGTGCAACTGAATTTTCATAATTATATGGTGAACGCCCTCGATGTGTAAATAAAATATATGAACAGGATCGTAACGGGCAAGGCCAATAACAAGACTTTAAATTATCTTAATTTTTAGCAACGTTTCGTCCATGTAGTAGTGGACCTCTTCTTATCTTTATTGTAAAGTTACATATTAAATATACAATACAAGTAAAAGACATTACAATTATAGAATAAAATTCTTACTAAATTAAAATTAAATTTTGTTCGGTAAAGACGATAAACATATCAGTCTCGGTCAAGAGTTGAACATAAAATGAAAATTAAAAGTATGGTTTTGAGTAAAAAAATATAATAAGGAAAATTAAGGAGAGGTAGGGAGAGGGTGTTGTATATAATATTCAATAATACAAATGACACTTTAAATAAGACAGAAGATTCCCAACTTGTTAGTCGTGTTTACAAAAGTTTCATTAAGACATTTTCTGACTAACTGAAGAATGTATACAACACCCTCTTCCCACCCCTCCTTAATTTTTCTAATTATATTTTTTTACTCAAAACCATACTTTTAATTTTCATTTTATGTTCAACTCTTGACCAAGACTGATATGTTTGTCGTCTTTACCAAACAAAATTTGGTTTTAATTTGGTAAGAATTTTATTCTATATTTGTAATGTCTTTTACTTATATAGTAAATTTAATATGTTACTTTATAATAAAGATAAGCCTGAAGAGTTCCACTACAACATGGATGCAATATTTCTAAAAATTAAGATAGTTTAAGAAGTCTTTTTATTGGCCTTGCCCATTACAATCCTAATCTAACTGAATTTTCATAAATCTGGTGTTTTTTCAGTATCAAACCATGCATCAAAACTTTAAATAAAATTTTATCATTTAAAATTGTTAAATGATAAAAAATTTTGTCATTTGGCTTAAAAAAAAATTTATCACAAATAAATAAAGCAACAGTATTGAGTATAAATAGTATCAATAAAAAATTCAATCGGCATTTCAAAAAAGTTTATCAAATGAATTTTCAATTCATATTTTTTTATTTAAATAGTTGCTTTACCTTCTTATTTAATTTCTCATAAAATCAAGCTGTTGACTTGTAATTCTTGATTTACATTTTAACTTTGAGCATAGATATTTACCATAAATATCCATGTGGGTTTATTTGATGTCAAACTAGTTTTGATAAAGTCTGAAACAAGCATATGTATTAAGATAATTAGTTTTTAAAACAAAAATAATAAGTTATCTATAATTTGGGCAAATCCAATTAAATTTAATTTTTTTAAACAAGAAACACTGTTCCCAAGCAGACATTGTGACTGATTCAAGATGACAGTTTATTGCTACAAATAAAATATCTGTATTTTATTTAATTTATCAACATATCTCAAACAAATCTTAGCAACAAATTTTTTGTTTGACTGAAAAAAAAAAAAAAAAAAAAAAAAAAGAACTGAAGGACACTGATACAGTTACTACTTGACTTCCAAATAAAAAATAGTAAAAACTTTCTTTAAATACTCGGTAAAGACCATACAAATACCATCACGGATATCAAAAACTGCCATTAAATGCAACAACAACCTGCACTTCACAATCACTTCAGATTAAAAATCGCGACTCTATTTATAAAAAAATCCTCTCCTCCAAACATCCTTGACTCAAAAATCAATATATCCCCCTAGCACGTCGAAATATATTAAGCAGCAGCGTCGAATACTTACATCCAAAAAACGTATCGTCTTCAGCCTTTTGCAAATATTCCTCGGTACTTTTTCAGAAACCAGCAAAAAGAGAGGAGTTGTAAAAAAGAAAGGAACCGCAGGTAAAGTCAGCAGCTTTGGAGCAGCAGCGTAACTTCAGCGATGGCCGTGTGTAGCGGTGCGGTGCAGCAGCAGCCAACAGCTTACTGCTTGTAAGAAACCACCGCAGACTCCACTGCACTTCCACCAACGGGCGGCATAGGTATTACATGGCCCACCGCAGTTTGCAGTACCGCTACGTACGCTATAACTGGCCTGGCTTCTAACTTCAAAACTCTCATTACCGAAGGGGGTTACAGTAATGGAAAGGGGGTTAGGTGGGAGTCGGGACTCACGGGAGAGTTTCTCGCAGCTCGGCTCCACTGCCGATCCGCTCCGGTTTGTTTGATTTGATACAGGTTTCGTGACTGCTTGTTGACGGTGGCCTTGCTCCGAGTTTGAAATGTTCCAAAACTGTAGGACGCTGAGATTTTTAATAAAAACTGTTTATTTTTCTTGAGGAAGTTCGTTACTTTTTGAGTTTGAACGAGTGTTTAATTATTTGGATAAATTACCTTAAAAAACTGCGAAATTAATCGGTCACTTTTGGTGAAAATCCCGTGACTTTTAAACTACTATTATGATTATGAAAATTGATTGAAAAACTTATTTTTTAGTAATTAATTTTAGATTGTAATGATTTGATTGAGTTATTTTAATGCTTTTCTTTTTTACTTTAGTCTTTAACAAAAAAAGAATGTATACATACATTTTTTCATATTAATTTTATTTTTTGTAACTTTAGAAATGTCATTGGATACTTTGAAAAAAAGATAAAATAATACAAGTGGAAAAACCCATGGAGGTATTTTTTTTATCAAGAAATTTTATACCTGAAGAATTTAATTTATTTTATTTAAAAAAAGACGTGAGTCAGTGCCATCTGCCTGCATGCAGACTGTATGTTTCGTCTTTCGGAATCGGAGCTTTCTGCTGCTTTAGCCTTCAAAAAGAAAGATGGAGAAAGGAGAATTCGATAGCTCCTGATTAAGTTAGAATAATATAAAAGAAAATATTTTATTTAAATAATATATAAAGTAAAATAGTTTTTAAACTTAATTAATATTTTATATCCTTATTCATTGTGACTGTACAGCTTTCTATAACCTAAAACAGACCTTTAAGTTTATATCATCGAGGTAGCTGAATTAGTTTGTGTATTTGTTTACCTAATAATTTGAGGTTAAAGGTGCTTAACACACTAGAATGGGACACTATTGTTTGGACGTGCGATTAACTCTGTAGTCCATTGATAATCTTCCATCATTTACGAGTGATAAGTCACACGGGGTAAAAAAAAAAGGTGCTGTGGTGCAGGAAAACAACTACGAGTTGTTTACCAACCCCATTGTTAATGTCGATATGGTAAGTTAATTTTTTTAATTTTCTAATCATTCTCGTTAAATTCAAAATATGTTTATGTAATTTTATTTGTATTTTTTATATAACATTTTATTTGTTTTTAGCAGTAATGAGATAGTAATTTAGAGACTGTATTTAAAAACCCTCATTAATAATCCAAGCACAGAATAAATTTGAATTACACATGAATTTGTTTCATTTTGAAACTATTACAAGTATTGAAATTTTTTTTATTAAATATTTGTTCTTGATGTGTTGCTAGATCGTTGAAATAATTCTTGATAAATTTTTTTGAGTTTTGTACTTTTTTAATGTTTTGATTTTGAATATCAAATTTTTAATGATTCTTATAAATTTAATTGAATTGAAAGGGGGTTTCATAATCATTAATCAGTTGTCAAAATTAGGCTAATTAAATCTTTAAATTTAATTAAAAATTTTATACTTATAAACAAAATTTTTAGAGAAGATTATACTTTCAAAAAGTAGTGCATTCAACATTAATTTTGATTTACTGTTATATTAACCTAAATTTTTTATCTATAGAATGATTGAGTGCTTCAAAGCCAATCATATTTTAATAAAATTCAATACAAATATATTACTGAATCAACATATTTTTATTCTAGGAAAGTGGATCAGACAGTAAATCATGGGATCATGCATGGACTACAGAAGAAATGCGGAAGAACCGCAAGCAGTGGAGTCTTGCAGGAGATACCGGTCTTTTAAAACACCTAGAACACTTTTCAGATGTAAGTCTTTATACTTAAATGATTAAATAAATGTTACCATTATAAAATGTTTTATCAAGGAAAAATTAATTTTCTATAAAGGATTAGTTTATTTGTCAAGTGATTAAAAGTTTCAAAGCAAACCAAAATTTATTGTATTAACAAAAAATATATTATCATGTTTTTAGAATATAACAAAAAAGGCTGAAGAAACCAGAGATGCTATTAATTCGATGTCAGCTCAGTTAAATGAAACAGCAATAGTTGTAGACAATATAACCAATGCATCGCTGGCTTTGGCTAATACACAATTTATAGAAAGTAGAGTTCAAGAAGATAATATAGAAATTGAACAACCAGCAGAAAATGTCACTAAGGTTTGGACAAAAATCAAAAGTTCATACAAAGTTTTAATAAAAAAAATAATATTTTAACTATTTCAATTTAACTGACTTACAGAATCAAGATATACATGAACTTAGTGCTAACGATTTACTAGCTAGCGTTTGTGAAAGTATTCAGAAAGGTTTAGCGATAATAGATGAGAAATTTGAAAAAGTTGAAGTTGTTGCAAGCGACAGTGAAGATGATGATAATTCTTTGCCTAGGTGAGAAATTATTCTTTTCTAATAAATTATTTTTTAAACATAAAGCTGAAATGAACCATAACAAATTTTTTTCAAGGTATATGTATTTTAATAATCAATAAACAATTTTTTACAGTTTTATATTAAAGCCTAAAGATAGATATAAGAATAGAAGATTACCATATGTTATTGATACGGAAGAATGGAAAGTATCTAGTAAAGTTGGTTTAGAAACAAGTAGCAGTAGCAGCAGTAGTAGTAGCAGTAGCAGTGAATCTGAACAAAATGAGGATGATTTAGTGAGTGAATCCGATGTAAAAAATACAAGAAGCATTTTGGGTGCTCCTACTCAAATAAATTTAGGAAAAGGAAAACTCTCATCCACTTCTAGTGAATCTAATATTTCAAACATCATCGAGAGCAACAGTATTAAAGGAAATAATCGAATTGAGGTTCAAGCAAGAAGTCAAGATACACTGACTTCAGGCACAGAAGCTTCAACACCATCAAGTTCATTACCGAAGGTGACTTTTTTTTGTCAAAACTATAGTTCTATATCCACTTAACAGTATTTTATTATTTTGTGCTGTTCAATATTGTATTTAAATAACAGTAAATATTTGTTGCTGTGCATTTTTTAATATTTTAATTGAATTAGTTATCATATTGCATTAAAATAAAAAAGCTGTTTTTGTAATCAAATTATTATTTGTAGACTCAAACGGTAAATCATGGACCACCAAGTTTTGCTGAAGAATTAGCAAAAAGACTTGGAAATGTTTTTCCTGTTCAAAAAAATGTTATTATTCCCGATGCAAGTGATAAAGTTATAAGTCCTCAAGAAGGTAAAATTAATTACTTTTTTTTACAATCGATTTATTATCAATTGGTTTGAATCTTATAAAATTTTTTACAGATGACTTATTTTCTCAAAAAGATGATCAAGAAGTATTCAGTAATAAATCGGATAAATTATTTAGTAAAGGTAAAAATCTATTTTCTGATGATGAAGCTTCCAGTTGGAAAAATAAACCTGCAAGGCCTGTAAATAAAAATATCATTCCACCAAGTCTAGATGTGCCTCCACCATTAAATTTAATTTGTAAGTATTTTATTAATTTATTATATTATTTTATCTTTAACGTGTACACAAAAAAGTTTTACATTATGATAATTTTTACACATCTTAAAATTTTCAGCATCACCACCAAAATCGACTATTGATGATTTATTTGGAGACACAGATGAGTCTGATGATTCAGACGATATATTTTCAAAAAAAACAAAAGATTTACCTGCTGCAAAAAGAGAAACACCAAAATTAGACTTAGTAGACAAGCAATCAAGTTTGAATCCTGAAAATTTTTTGCAAAATACTGTTATAGTGTCAGGTAATACTCCAGACATGAATGATAAAGGAAAAAATTTATTCGAGGATGACGACGATGACGATTTATTTAAGTCTTCTGCAAAGCAAGTCAAGCCAACATTAGAAACTTCTTTGCAAGGTTCTACAAAGAAGGTAATTAATTGATCAACTTCCTTGTTACTTTATTAAAGTCCAAACCGTTATTAAATTTTTTCATAATGAATATTATCACCAAATTGTCGAACAATATCAAGACTCAAGAGAAACCTTACTTATCAAAATTTCAAGATTAAAATTTTTTTGCTAAAACTAAAAATTCAAACAAAAACTTAAATTTTTGCAGAAGCCAACCGGAGGTGTCTCGATTTTCGGTCAGGTTGATATACTTTCGTCAACAAAGTTTCCACGTCGTGCGTCGACCTCGTCCTCATCCGAGGAGGACTCCGGCAACGATTGGCAACCCCAGGCTGTGGACAACCTGGAAAGTGCAAGCAGGGGTGGAAATATCGTTAAGAGTGAAACTAGCAGTGGAATTTTCTCGCCTCGCAACTCCGGTAACAATGCTATCAGTCCAAGCATGATGTCCAGCAATAATAGTAGTAGCAATACCAATAATGGAAGCAGTGGTGGTACGAGTGGTATTTCTATAAGTCAACCCAGCAGTGATAATACGATTGGCTCCAGTTTAGGGTGAGTACAGTGCAAAAATCGACTTTTTATCTACCCAAAATCTCAGATTTTTAAAAATATTGACGGTGTGCATTAGAGAATTGCACCCTGTCCCTATCAAATCTCAGCCCTAGAAAAAAATGCATATTAGAAATAAAATTCGCTACGTACTAGGAAACTAAAAAATTTTTCGCTAAAATTAGGATAATATATCTAAAATCGAACTTAGTTCACCAGTCACGCTATGTTTACTTGCAAAATTTATTTTTAAATAACAATTGTAAATTAGTTTTTGTTTTTCTATTCACGCAAGACTCGTGGTAATGGAATAAAATCACCAACGATTACGGAAGCTTTAAACTATTATCGTCTCTAACCGGGACGTCTACTATCTAAATTTACGCAACAATAAAAAAAATCTCGTCGTCGACGCGAGATTAATTCTCGGCTTCGTGACCCGTCGGCGCTACGCGAGTCTTCTTGTATTCCATCTCGTTCGCTCGATGTCTCATTGAGGCATTTAACAACACCACCACTTCGTGATTCATTTCGCTGACGAGAATTATTATTATTATGGATACTAAACTCATGTGTATGTCAAGAATCAGAGCTAGGCCGAGCGTTTATTTTCATTGAGAGCGCAGTTCCTGTTTTTGGTATCTTTGTGAAGGTTGATAACTTTTTTTTTTCTACAGATTACATTATTTTTATTATAAAAATGAAAAATTTTATAAATAATACTCTACTAAACAATATTTAAACTAATAAAAAATGATTTTTGATAATTTTCATTTTTGACACTTATTTGCTAGATTTACAAATCGGTATCATGCAACACTCCGGATACGGCTTACTGCGATCTCCATTGAAACCTATGATTTTACCGCTACAACGCGCTTCACCGCACCTGAAAGCAAATATTTAATTTAATAAATAATTGAAAGATAAAAAATAAATAACCAACAACGTACCCGACTGCAATAATTTTACTGTTGTCTTTGGTGCATCTGAAGCTCGAACACTCATCTTTATTTATAGTGTATTTGACAGACTTGCAGTATTCCTCGCGAAAAATATCATCGGACTCCGAATTATCTAATTGGAAAATTTTAAATAATGAAATCTTTACTTTTCCGCTGGCTGCGATCGTAATAAAACATATGTTAAGAACAATTACCTTCGACGTCTTCTGCACGAGCAATCACAATGATAAAAATAGAACACAGCAGCACTAAAAACTTCATTTTTTCAAACTGGTTTTTTTAAAACGTTAAAAATATGACGTTAAGAATATAGAATATTCTTTTTGGTCGAGGGTTCCTCTTATCCGGCAATCCGGGCGGCTACTGAAAATTTTCACGCCTCGGCTCTACTTTCTCTCACTTATTGTGCTTTTTTTTTCTTTCTTTATTTTTTCAAAAAGCGGTTTTTACGTAACGCGCCCAAAGGATATAATCTCGATATCCTGAGCTGCATTTATTTCTTTTAAGCTTATTTTACATAAGTCATTATTTAATTAAAGAAAAAAATGTTAAAATCTGTAGTATACTTAAATTTTTATTATAAATATTAAACATTATTTACTATCTATAAATATTTTATTTATTTAAATTAATTTATACGTTAAGTTTTAAAAGTACAATTTTATGAAGTTTTCAACTGAAAACAATTTTTTGCTTTCTTGGCCCCACTGAAGAAATTTAAAGTTTTTTTAATATTAAAAAAATTATAATAAAATTTGTAAACGACTTGATTTTTTTTTTTACTTGGCATTACGAAGCTTTATTAGACATTTAAACAAGTATAAAATTGACAAGTATTTGTAAATAGCATACACTTCTGTTTCTTAAACTTTCAATACCATACCTTCATTAATTAGGTCAAGTTTTGATATGTTTATATTTTTATCAATTTCATCGCAATTTGGTGCTGGACAGCAATCCTCAGAGTCCTCATGAATATCCCTTTCAAATCTTTCTGGTCCTTTCCCTTCCAGCCGACATTGTATCATAGGGCATCTGAGATAATTACATTAAAATATTGATTTTTTAAATAGTTATATTAGAGGAAATTTTAGTCGAGAATCAAAGGTTCGACTTACCCGACACAATAGATTTTAGTCATCTCTTTATTGCATTTACATAACCCGCATCGAGCATCCGGTACTTGTTCGACGTCACAGTACTCCTTTTTCAAGACGTCTTGTGAAAATTTTTTAATGACATCTAAATTCAAACAAAATTTTTATTTTAATATTTTGATAAAAACACTGTCATTAAAACAATGCTGATTCACTACTAATCCAACGTTATTATTAAACAAATAGTAGTGTGAGCAGAGTGGTCCTAAAAAAAGTTGTCTTACACTTTGTCTCAGATAATTCAGCTGTTAATAAAATCAAACTCAGTGCTATAAACTGCTTCATTTTCCAGTGCTACCGCGTTGGAGTCAAGATTTAGAATGAAACTAATTAAAATGTTCTCTTTTATACGACGTGTACCTTCTTTTTCTATTAACTGTTTTTCATTGTCCAGTTTTGTGTTTAAAAAAAAACTGGTTTTTACGTGTTACGTAAGAAAATTACTGAGACAGATCTTATCATTTCTCAGATTTTAAAACAACAAAACGTTGAACAATAATCTAATGTGTTGAATATCGATAATAGTAAATAGTCTCGCAAGCGTTCACAGAACTATCTTTTTTTAAATAAATTTATTATCACATAAATTTTTATAAAAATTAATGACATTCTATGTACAGGAGTTGATGTTAAATTTTTGTTTTAAAAATTTACTTTTAATAAAAAATATTCATGTAATAATTAAATTTCCTTTATTTAATGGAAAAAATTAATAAAAAAACTTAAATTATTTTTTAAAATATCGGCGGTGTTATTATAATTATTTTTCGGGACACTTCGGGCAACATTCCGGGAATGGTTTTTCGTTTGTAGGATTTCCTGAACATTTGCATCTAGAATTTAATTAAATAACAAATTAGAGAAAATTTTATGAATATAAATTTAATGAAATTATTATACTTACGTCGTGATAAATGTCTTAGTGCGGTCTTCATTGCAAGTCACTGAACGGCATTTTGGGTAAAGTTTAGCAAGGTTTTCGGTTAATGTTTTATCACAAAAAGCGTCTTCGAGGTAATCTAAATTTTATTGAAAAAATTAATTTAAGTAACACAGATGAAATTTATAAATGTAGTACACGATTATACAAAATATTGATTTATACTATTATTTACCTACGCCTTTCGGCTTGGTGAATGCGGTTAAACATAAAGTTGGAATAGTCACAAGCAAAACAGTACAAAAAATTATACTTAAATGATTCATTTTTCTTCTCTTTTTTTGAATTAAAATTTAATGTAAACACTTGTACGAAAACTTGTCCAATGATATCGAAAAAAAGTATTTGACTTTATATAAAACTCTTATCGTTTCTCCCACTAATATATTTCTTCTAAACGATAATTCGCGAAGAATACGATCGAAACATACGCCCACAATCAAAAACATACATATAGTTATTTTTATAGATTTCTATAAATATATAAATAAATAAATAAATAATACACATTTTCTATAAATGTTACCTTTAATTTTAAATATTTTTTAATCACTTTATTTTATAAAATATTTAAATGATTTTTTTTCACTCTTTCAATTAAACTCGTGTTTATTTACATTGAGTGACAGTAAAAACTGTTGGCCATAGGTGACCCTTGATAATCTCGTCTGACCCCTGATAATATTTTATACGTGATAACTTCTCTATTTTTTGATGTTCGTAAAAAATTGTATCCAGAAATTGTTGCTAAAAAATTTTTTTCCACATTTTGAATTTTAACAACAATTAAATTTTCATGATTATATTCTGTTATAGATGATTAACTTTTGAATATTAACTACGTTTTTTATTTTAAGACATAGCTTTATGTCATATTCATTATTTCTCAAGAGTAAAAAATATTTTTTTAAACCACATTATTATTTATTTATTTTTCACAAAGTTCACAATTGATCAACGATAGAAAAAAATTTGCGTTCTAAAATGAGTATATGACCAATTTTAAAATTTACAACCCCTACTATATCGCTGCCCCGGTGTACACCGGTGCGGTAAACGAAGCTCTCTTAATATTTAACGAGCTGGTCAACGCGCACGTAAAAATAGAATTTAATCTCACGTTTGATGTAGGTGGCATCTGATGTTCTCATAATTTTTTTTTTTTTTTTTTCTCTGCAATCATCAAAATCTATGCTAATGAAGGTTAAAAATTTATTCATACTGAAGTATTTAAACTTTTTTATTACATTTATTTTTAACTAATCCAAAAAATATGTGCAATTAGATTTTTTAAAACTTATACATTGTTTAAATTCGATATGATCCCTTTATAATTACTTAAAAGTTTAATAACTGCACTTGATTTATTTTTCGCTTAAACGGTACGTTAAACTGGCTTAGACTAAAATAATTTTCACTTTATAGTTTATAGTTTCAAAATTATCAGATTTTATAGTTTCGTGCCAAATTTTAGTGGTAATTAAATTTGTTTAAATGTTTTTTTAGCCATGACCGTTCAATTATGTCACCGATGAAAGGAATTTGCTATCATTATTCGATTCGTGCAAAAAATAATTAAGATGAATCAACTAATTACTGAAAAAATAAAGACGACTCGTTCATAAGATTTATCAAGAATAATCTTTTTCATTAATAAATAACGGTAACCAAAGATAGTTCTGAAACTCGCGTTTGAAGTTTGTAATCCTCATGAGTATTGATCAAATACTCGTCAATTTTGCTTAAGTAGAATGAATCATGAATGATTCCAATAGTTACAGAATCATTTAAAAGATATTTGATTCATTGAAACATACTGTTTTTCGAAATTCTACTTAAATAGCAAAATAGTTGGGTTTTCTAAAAAAAAAAAAATTAATTTTTATGAAATGCAAGCTATTAAAATAAACTGATTTCAGTAAAACTTTGTTTCAATCTAAATATTTACAAATAAATGTTTAATAAATTAAAACAAATTAAGATTCAAGTGCATACAATTAAATTAATTAAAGTATAACTTGGAATAGATGAAATAATAAATAAAAAGTAAATTAATTTAACTCACGCAAATAATTTTTCGCAATTTCTAATTTATTGTTGACTTCATTAAATTTCAAAAATATTTTCAAAATATAAAATAATTAAAAAATTTTTTTTTAATAAAAAATTTAGTGTGCATTACTAAAAACTTGTTACATCTATAAAATTTACACAATTTAAGATATTTTCGAGCAGAAAGCGGTGCACCGCCAAATTTGTCAGCAATAAAACCCATCAGACCTAAAAATAATACACCTCGACTTTCACCCACCTTGCAAAAAATAAAAAAGTCATCGTAACCGATTGAAATATCAAGTCTTCCCTTGTCAGGGTGTACTTACTTAAATTTTTTTTTTTTTTTTTCTTTTATATATATTTAAAAACCGAATCATCACGGCTTTCCTTCGGTGTTCCCCTCTCTCGGCAAAGCCGACTTTCCAAGGCGAGCGAGCCAGCCCAGGCCGCATCAGTTTAGTCAGCGACCGGCACGCGCATATATCGGGACACACGTGTAAGCAGTCGTTTTTTTTTCCTATTCGCGAATTTTTATTTTCCTCGTTCATCCTACAGAGTGCTATGACAAAGAAATGGTAAGCTAGCGACTCAAGGACGCGTAATTTTTTTATCTGCAGCGGTTGGGAAGTCGCGCGACAGCTGATTAGGCAATTGGAAATCACCGTTTATAAAAACTTGCTTTTGTGATCTTTTTTTTTTTGAGTTATCGGTCGATTGAAAATAATTTTGTGTACCAGTGCTTTCAATTAATTGTTCGCTGCTTCAAGGTGCATGTAAATATTTAAAAAAAACGTACAGTGTTATCGGTGAGCTTAGTTGTTAAACTTTACTGTTTTTTGTTCGAATGACAAACAATGTAGAATGAGTCTCGCTACATAAATCAACAGGTTGAATGCCCGAACGATAAGTAGTTGTCTTTATTTTGCACCTGCACCGCGAAATTTCATCACACCTGACTTTTTTTCAAAACCAGGACTTTCTTTTGTACGGAAGAGTTCAATCGACGTGTAATCTAATCTAAATCCTGTCGAATCTAATCAGCTGATCGATCGTAGGCTTACCCGATTATTATTTATCTAATGGGTATCATGATGAAAAAGCCTCTTCTTTATATTAAACCCTCCGCACATCTTTTATTAACTCGATGCGGGATTGTAGGTAGTTTCTCTGTGTGTTGCTCATAAGCCGTATCGGATTTCGCTAATTGAAGTGTGTATTTTTTTTTTTTTTTTTTTTAATAAGATTTTTTACGGTTTGTGACGAGTGATTAAATTTTACGATGAAAGAAAAAAGTTATATACAGGGACACGTTTCTGCAGTGTTTCAAAAAGAAATTTCGGGAGAGAAAGTCTTGGTTGGTATACGTGATAGGTATCTACATTGCTTGTTTTTTTGTATTTTCGTCTTTTTAAAAAAAAAATATTATACTCATGCTGACGTCTTAAAATTTTTAAATCTCCGCTGGTAGCGGTAAAAAATAAAGTAGTTAAATTTTGTTTATCGTAAGCTGAGCAAACAAAAAACAAGCTCAAGTTTCGGTGGCCAAAAACTTGAAGTTTTCGAGTCTCGATTTTGAGTTATTTTCAAGGTCTTGCGCATACTAAAAGAATATCAAACAAATTTCTCATTGGTGTACTTGAAAATGAAAAAAATAAAATAATTTAGCTCGACACCCAGAGGCAGTCGAACCCACGCCGATATTATTAAAATCACTGGAGGAGCGTGAGATGCGTGACCTTTTGAAAGATTTCGCGTGCGTATGTACCTCGGCGTGATGCAACCGCTGGCTCTCTGCCTATTTTCTGCCTGCCCGGCTTGTGGTGACACGATGGACTTCTTTTTTCACTTTTCGGAGATATAGCCGACCGAAAATACGAAACTCTGGTCGATGAAATCTTTTTTTTTTATGGAAGCACCGGGGTTATTTTGATTTTGGGAGTAATTATAGTTGGCTTTTTTTTTAGTGCGTCACCAATTTTTTTTTTCTTATTAATTCGATTTATTTATTTGTTTATTTGATAATCCTGAGAGTTTGTTTCAAAATGAAAAAATGCTACAGACATTTAATTGTTTAATTGTTCATTGGTCGATTGAAAATAAATTATTTAATGAACCTAAAACGTTCAATTTTGAATTCAATATAAGCTCACTTGAAATCTTAGTAACGAGATTACCTTGTATTTGAACTGGAGTGTACTTGAAATCATCGTAATTATTATCTCACTTAAAACACATTGATAACAAAATAAAAATTCGAGTCGAAAAAATATAATTAGTTTAGTTTAAAGTTTTCCAATACTTCACTCTAAAGAGTTACACTTATAACTGCATTTAATAATAATAATAATATTTATACTTTATCAAAAGTTTTTTTGATAAACTAGTAGTAAAAAATTTTTTTTTAATAAAATGTATTCCAATTAAAAAAAGTAAAATTTGTTTAAATAAATGATGTTTTATTGAAATCTCAATATAAAAATGAACTAGATATTAGTTTGTGGTAAAAAATATCGACCCTATATTGACGAAACCAACAGTTTTATACCGTTTCATTAATCTGAATACATATTGTAATTAAATACAAAAAAAGCTACCCGCAAAAATTGCCAACTCCGTAAATACATATAAATCTTTCTCGGTATTAACAGTTTGCAAGTTTAAACCGTCAAAGAACTTGTAGAGCCCGCAATCCGAGAAGAAGAAGACGAAAGAAGATCCCTGCGAGAAATTTCCGCCAGAATATTGCCAGACAGTGGGCAGATTTAGCGAAATTGGGCAGAAATTTAGTAGGGTTAATCGCCAGATTCTTGACAGAAGGCCAATGCTTTACGCATAGGGATTCTGGCGAGCTATAGCCTAAACCTGTTTATTTTAAATTGTAACATTGATTACTAACAAAAATATGTTCAGTTTCATAACTTGACTCTGAAATTTTTCTTTTTTTTTTTTTCCTTATGTTGAACATTTTTCTCATCCATTTTGATGTAATTTTAAAATATTATTCACACAATACCAGCCCTGCTGTATAGCCACACGTGTGGCATACGTGTGCCACACGTACAATGGACTTGAACAAATTTTTTTTCTTTTTCTAAATATTTTAACACCTATGGACTCAGGGCGGAGACCTAGTGCATAGGATAGCGATTACAACCTGGACATGATTTCCCCAGGAATTTTTGACTCCGGAGGGGCCAGGGCGGATACCTGGTGCACCTGGTGGTATTGACGCCTTGGAGATGATTTCCCCAGGAAGTTTGGACTCCGGAGGGGTCAGGCTGAACACCTGGTGCACCTGGTGATACTTACGCCTTGGAGATGATTTCCCTTAGAAGTTTTGACTCCGGAGGGGCCAGGGCGAATACCTGGTGCACCTGGTTATACTGAGGCCTTGGAGATGATTTCCCCAGGAAGTTTGCACTCCGGAGGGGTCAGGCTGAACACCTGGTGCACCTGGTATTAATTACGCCTTGGAGATGATTTCCCCAGGAAGTTAGGACTCCGGGGGGGTCGGGGCGGACACCTGGTGCACCTGATGATACTTACGCCTTGGAGATGATTTCCTCAGGAAGTTTGGACTCCGGAGGGGCCAGGGCGGATACCTGGTGCACCTGGTAATACTTACGCCTTGGAGATAATTTCCCCAGGAAGTTTGGACTCCGGAGAGGTCAGGCTGAACACCTGGTGCACCTGGTGATACTTACGCCTCGGAGATGATTTCCTCAGGAAGTTTGGACTCCGGAGGGGTTAGGGCGTACACCCGGTGCACCTGGTGATACTTACGCCTTGGAGATGATTTTCTCAGAAAGTTTTGATCTCAGTGGGTTCACATCATCAAGTTTACTATTAGGATAGCATCTTCAGAGTTGGGTTATTACCGGGTACACCAAGTATTTTCCCTGGCCCATCCAGGGTCAAAATTTCTTGATAAAATCATCTCCAAGGCGTAAGTATCACCAGGGGCACCAGGTGTCCGCCCTGGCCCCTCCGGAGTCCAAACTTCCTGAGAAAATCATCTCCAAGGCGTAAGTATCATCAGGTGCACCAGGTGTCCGCCCTGACCCCCCCGGAGTCCTAACTTCCTGGGGAAATCATCTCCAAGGCGTAATTAATACCAGGTATCCGCCCTGGCCCCTCCGGAGTCAAAACTTCTAAGGGAAATCATCTCCAAGGCGTAAGTATCACCAGGTGCACCAGGTGTCCGCCCTGACCCCTCCGGAGTCGAAACTTCCTGGGAAAATCATCTCCAAGGCGTAAATATCACCAGGTGCACCAGGTGTTCAGCCTGACCCCTACGGAGTCCAAACTTCCTGGGGAAATCATCTCCAAGGTTTCAGTATAACCAGGTGCACCAGGTATCTGCCCTGGCCCCTCCGAGGTCCAAACTTCCTGAGGAAATCATCTCCCTGGCGTAAGTATCACCAGGTGCACCAGGTATACGCCCTGGCCTCTCCGGAGTCAAAACTTCCTGGGGAAATCATCTCCAGGTTGTAATCGCCATCCTATGCGCTAGGTCACTGCCCTGACTCCATAGGTGTTAAAATATTTAGCAAAAGAAAAAAAATTTGTTCAAGTCCATTGTACGTGTGGCTATACAGCAGGGAGAGGTTAGGATTTTCAAACAGCAAGCATAATTCATCGATTAAAAATTAAAATTATATTTCTATAAAATTATTTGATTATTTTTTATCAATTTTGTAACATCGGAGCTGCATGCTGCTGCTCCGATTTGTAAACTAACCTCTCATCAACGCATCTAGGTACATATACATATATGTATATATATAGACATATACATAAAATAATAAGCTTGACAGAATTTTCTGCCCACTATCTGGCGAGCACCCCAGACGTTCTGTTGAAACTTCTAGCAGGGATGCTGAGTCGATATTTTGAGAACCCGAGAAACTCAAAATTTTAAATCGATTAAAATTCTTCTTAGCACTTCGACTTGCAGCACTCGGGATAGGGCTTGGGAAAAGTCTCCAGGTTGTAGCTCAGCTTGTTGTAGCACCTGCTCGGCGGGCATCTAAAAATACAAACCTAATTTTAATGAAAATACTCGACCGATCCGCGTGCGAATGACGAACGGCTTACGGTATGGTCAGCACCCGGGTTCGGTCACGGCTGCACTTGAACTGAGCGCACTCGCGTCTGAACGGACTGTGCTTCTCGAAATTGCAGTACTCTGATTTCAATTCGTCTTCTGAAAGTTTATATGCGGGTAATAGAGTACTGAGTCGACCTGAAAAGTTACTGAGCTCGCAGTAGTTCCGAAATTTTTGGTTGGATATCTCAAATCGAAAAATCCCGCTCAAAACTGGTTGTTATTTTTAAATGCGAGTCGATGTTTATTAAAGCACTTCTTTGAAAAAATTTAGGAACGAAAATCTTATATTTTTGCATAATTTTTTTAGGTGAATTTTTTTATTGAAACATTATTAAAGATCACATTTAGTTATTAAAAATGTTTCATCTATGGTTTGTAGTTTTTTTTTTTTTTTTTTTTTTTTTTTCTTTTTATTAATTCCTTTAAAAATTTTATATTCAACTGATAAATCGACCGATTTCATGAATAAAGTTAATATTTGAATGCGTCATATTTTAAAAGAATCTATTTTTACGAACAAAAAACCGTCTATAAATCATACTTCTTCACCGAATACTACTTGTTATTTTATGCGTACTTTTGCTTTATTTATTTATTATTATTTTTTTTAAGAATAAATTAGTCTTTTTTTTAAATCTTTTGATAAAGTTTGGAAATTGGGTACCTAACTATTATAAAAAAATTTTTAGTAACGGATAATATGACCCACAACTACTAAGAGTTCAGTTATTTTTCATCAACTTTTCTAATCGTTTATATCTTAGTTCATCACTACTCTTCCGTCTGGATTCGTGTAATTTGTGAATTTTTTTTTTACCTGAGTCAATGGGACTTCCGTTTGCCAGAGTTATCAGAAGTATGCCGAAGTAGAGCGCGAAAAACCTCATTTTTAAGTGGACGCAACTAGACACACTGAGCTTGACATTCAAACCAGAAACGATATTTTTCATCGTGTTTATATATCTATTTTCTCCCACTTTTAAATTTTATAACTTGTGATGAGGCTTCTTAAAAAACCAATCTGTGGCTTATCTCAGTCTAGAACTTTAACTGTGACGCAACCGGATGATGAAAAATTGTGTGTAAGAAAAATTTGGATGAAACAGTGTTTAAAAAATAATCGAATTCAACGTCGCATTCTGGAATTCCAATACTCCTTACTTATTGTCGTAAATATTACCATGTGCAATAGATTATTGTTTAGACTATTAGTTTACATCTCAAGGATAACTGCTTGTTTGTAATACTCGCTTTTGAATCATCTTTTTTTAAATCAAGTAAAATTAAAAAATTCAATTCTCTGAAAATTAAAATACTTCCCGTACAAACATCCATATTTTGTGTAGATTTGTTTTTTGTTACTCTCTTAGGATGAGATCTAATGTATTTTTTTGATGACCTACGGGTAAAAACATTTCCAAAGAATTTGTAGTTTTGTTGTTTCTTCGTTTACGTGTTTTTACCTATGATTTATGGTCAAAAATTTTATTTTTTTTCACAAATTTTATAATTTTATTCAGACATTGATGAAAATGTTGCAAATCTCACATTTTATTAAAATATTTAGGCTGGAATGATTTTTTTATTTTTCCATGAAAATTCGATTGTGAAGGTTGTTCAGCAGCTAAAAAAAAAAATTTTCGTCTTGGTTATCGCATGGTAACGCATTTTATTATAAGTTTATTTAATAAAATTACTTTACTCCTTCCAAAATAATGCCATTGGAATTTTGGACGCACTTATAATTCTCACAATTTTTGCCTCTGCTCTCTTTCTAGTGTAACATAAGACGGCAACTGATCTTCTAAAAATTGATTAAAACTTTTCATAAATGAATATTTTTTTAAAGATAAGGTGCAAAAACATTTTGTTGTTTGAAGCTTAACTGTAGAAAGTTGTTACTGTGACATTTTTTTTTGAAAACAAAGAAGTTAATTTCAAATTCTCTCAAATAATGTATTTTTTTTAAACTAAAATAAATAAAGTAGCCGTAATCCACTGTAATCGATTCAAAATTGTTTAATAATTGCTTGAAAAATGCTTTTAAAATAGAAGAAAAACTTACGTCCGGAAACAGCGACGACCACGAATGCTAGAGCGAGAATAACAATTGCAATCTTCATTTTAAAGAATTAGAAAACTTTTATGTATGATCCACCTTAGTGTCGAGCTTTTGTTTCTGTTTTGTCTTTCTTTTATTTGTGAATCTTGTTTTTTAGTAAATCCTCGAATTGAAACTTCTACTCTTTCGTTGTAACTTTAAACGTACATACAATGCGACGACTTGCGATGAGGAGTGAATACGTAAATCAGAGACTGACTAGCGCCTCTTCTTATCACTCGGGCCTACCTAACCCCGGCTGCCTTCTTTATCGCGAGACTAAATGAGACAGTTTTTCTTTTTCTTTTTTAGTATGGATTATTTAAGAATACCAATACTTCAAAAAATTATTTCTTCTTTAGGATAAAAGCTTATTTATTCTTTTGACGGTCTTTATGGGTAAAAACATTTTAAAAGGATTTGTGGTTTTCTTTTTTCTTTGTTTGAGTGATGGTACTTTTTTTTAAATAAATGAATTACAAGTAAAACTCGAGGTAAAACTTTCACAAATTTTATTATTTTTTTCAATTATTGTTGACAATTTTAGAAATCTCAAATTTTATTAAAAAATTTAGGCTAGAATGATTTTCTAATTTTATATGAAATGAAGACCCGGTTATGAATTTGGTTCAATGTTTGCAACTGAAAAATAAATTTTTTTCGAATTAGTTATCAGTGTAATTCGTGCATTTGATTTTTTATTTAATAAACTTATACTTTATTCCATCAATCGATATGCCATGGGAATGTTCAATGCATTTGCAAGTCTCGCAAACTTTGCTCTCTCGTCTTGCTACAGCTGCTTGTATCTCACATTCCTCCAGTGTCCATTTAGGTGATAAGTCTTCTTCTAAAAATTCAAATTTCATAAATAATAAAAAAATTTTAGTTATAATTTTTATTTTATACTGTGCAAGAATAGTTTTTTAGTTTAAAGTCGATTTCTAGAAAGTTATTATTTTACGACCATTTGCAAAGAAATTACTTTCAACTTTCTCAAAGAAGTATTTTTTTAAACTAAAATAAATTAAATAACCATGAGCTCTACACTATTATTCAATAGTTTTCTAACAACTTAGCGAAGAATGTTGAAAAAAAAAGGACAAAAAACTTACCTGCGGAAGCCGCGACGACCACGAGTGCAAGAGCTAAAAGAACGATTGCGATTTTCATCTTGAAGAATTCTTGTAGTTTCGAGTTCTTCCTTTTATATGCGAGTCTTGCAAATTTTTGTCTTGTATTATTTTTTTAAATTCGCATCCTCTACGTGGAAATTTCCTCAAATAGGTGCCTTGAACTTGGATCAACCTTTCTCGTGGATGCTTATCCAAACGATATTTTGTAACTTTGTTTTCTAGTTAATTTAACCTCTCTGAGTCTTTTATAAATATTCATTTTTGCGAGGAAAAAACAGAAGTGTCATCAAGATGATGTGTGACGCCGCTCGCTTGCATGAATCATAATATTTAACATCGTTTAATGCTCGAATAGCTTAGTTTGAAAAGATTAAAAAAAAATAAATTGTTGCTCGTGTCTTTGTACTGAAATAATTTCCAAAGGTTTAGGAACAAAAAATGTTTTATGCTTCTTTTTTATTTCAATGATTGGATTTCATCATGGTTTAAAATTCATTAAATCTTGACAGCAGTGAAATAGATCTAAATTTTTACTTTAAATTCTATAACTCGTACAGGTTTAACAAATTTCAAACTTACAAAGTTGTAGAGTTTTTTTTTGTGCGGACAACAATCCGGATAGTTTTTGCTGAGGTTTCCATTTACTAATTCGTATCTTTCCTAGCATGATTCAATTTCACATCTGTTAGAATGACAGTTTTATTAATTTTTTAAATAAAAAAAATTTTATACTTTTAAAGTTCTGAGTAATCAATGTCATTAGGCAGGGTTGGTGATCTATCTGAAGTCGTATTTTTTGAAAAAATACAAAAATCCGACTTTGGATCGCTGACCAACCATGGTTTGAGGACCTTCCAAAACTGTTTGGCACAAATTCTTTCTTTCATACTTTCCACAATTTCTTCATATTCTTGTAGGGTTTTATCTTTTGAACATTCTTGCAAACATTTTACAAACTTTTTACCGATAAACATGTTTAGTCTGGTCGCTGGTAAGGTTTTCGTGAGATTTTTTCCACCACGGATAAATAAGGGTTTTTTTAACAAATATTGATACGCTGATAACGAAAATCTAAGTAAAAAAGCATAAAAATGAAGCGTTTAAAAGTTAACAACAATTAAACTTTTCAGCTATGGGCCTATGTCAGCTGCGACTGCTGCGCATGCGCCATGCTGTACAATAACGCGAACTCCGCAGTGGCAAAGTATAATTGTTGTTAACTTTTAAACGCTTTTTTTTTATGCTTTTTAACTTAGATTTTCGTGATCAGCATATCAATATTAGTTAAAAAAACCTTTATTTATCCGTGGTGGAAAAAATCTCACGAAAACCTTACCAGCGACCAGACTAGTTAGGATTTTCATTGAAAAAGTTAAGTCAAATTTTTAACTGAATTTCAGAAATATTCTTGGACATTTTTAATGACGAATCTCTTATTGTAATAGTAAAGGACAAGATAAAAAAATTCCTAAACATTTGATATAATCTAAAATGCATGAAAAAAAAAAATTTATTTAGATCACCCTTCCTACTGTTCAGCGTTTTTTACTTTGTATTTAAAAATTTAAAAAGTACCGATATTTTTTAAAGCCGACCAAGATTAAATATTGGATTTGTCATTGAAATTCAAACAATTTTTTCCAAGTTTTTCATAACTGACAAATGCTAAAAAAAATTAAATAAATGTATTTGAGTTCGCCTACATAAGCAAAAGAAATTTTTCAAACTGAATTAAAAAAAAAAAAAAATTTGTCGTTGGCAACCTTGACGAATGTAATTAATTTTTAGACCTGTCACACTTGTTAAATTATTTATTTTTCAATCTAAACTTTTTTAATTTTCAATTTAAAAGTTTCTACAATTATTTTCCTTACAAAGGAGATCGCGTGAACTTATTACAAAACTTAACTTATTATTATTATATTTCTACAAGACAGAAACAAAATATTTTTCAAATTTTAACTTTGACTTCATTTAATGCTATCACTAAACTATTAAAAAAGGCTTGCAAACGTCAAACTGGTCGATTAAAAATTTTCATGGTTAAGGCTTGGCTTTATCCTTGGATAGATTCTAAGCATTCGCTTGGCGGCAAGTATCGCAACAATCTGGATAAGGTTTGCTCAAGTCTCCGGGTGCGACTTCCAAGCTACTGGCGCATAAGACCGCGCCACAGCTGTAAACGAATACAAAATTTATTTATGCACCAAATTTTTTTTTAAATTACTCGAAAATAATAAAAATTACTAATAATAAAACAACTTTATTATTTTATTTACAATCAAAATGAGCAAAATGAATAAAAATAATTCGTTTTTGGAAAAATCGCACATTTTTAAATTACGCAGTCTACAATTTTATCAAACTTTGAAAGTCATTAAAAATTTTTGATTCATTAAATTTTTTGAAAATCAAAGATTAACAAATATCCTTACGTAATCTATTCGATACCACGTGAATTGATAGAAAATTTGTGACATAAATTACTGCGATTTATCGATTCCTGGGTGGCATATTGAAAACATTCATCTTGGGTTGAATTTTCGGGACACGTATCTATTGCTTCAGATCGTCGTTTACGGGAATGCAAATCCGCTATTTTGGATAAGGTTCAAGTTATAAACAATGCAAAAGTTTTTTTTTTTAATCTGATCAATCTATCAAAGTCTGCGTGTTTCATGAAAACCTGTCCAATTCATTTATAAAAATAAAAAGTTTGAAATTGACTGATCTGTAAGACGTTTAATATAGAGGTTTTGTTACTTTTAAATGAAAAGTTATGAAAATTTTTTTATTATAAATATATTTTTTTAATGGTTAAGAAAATTAAATAAATTCAAAGAGGAGAAGAATTTAAATAATACCAAAATGTCAGCACTTTTTTCTTAATATTTTTTCAAAAAATAATAAATTATTCATACCTGTTATACTATTAATCAAATAGATGTTCAAAGCGATAAAACTCAAAGTTAAAAACTTCATTTTGTCTTAGAAAAGAGGTTGCGACTCCACACACTGCATTCGAAAGATTGAATTTAATTTTTCAGATAAGCGAGGATTTTTATTGGTTTTTATAGTGCGTGATTAAACGTCAATTTATTTGATTTGAAAAGAGAGAGAGAGAGAACTTTTCTGTTCAATTGTTTTTATAAATCTTTCTTTAAAAACTTCTTCATTTGAATCGAGCATTTTTAGTAATATTAACTGAAACGCCTTTAAAATAATAACAAAAAAAAAATTAAAAAGTTTCTCAAAGTACCTTCTGGTTTATTGTTTATAGGAGCCATCATCGCTATTTGCTGTACTTTGGCTATTATTTAGGTCTTTGAATAGATAACACATATTTCAAGCATAATTATCATCAAAGATTAGTTGTTATTGGTATCCAAGCAAATAAAATGTGTTGCTACAAAAAATTTTAACCCTAGTTTACGTTTAACATAACACAATTGAATCATTACTTGAATTTATTTATAATTTTATCTGAACTAGGATTTACAAAGAATTTTCTGACATTTTTAAAAATTTTAATTCTGTACGAAGAAATTTTCTCAAAAAGAGGCATTAAAATTTACATTTTATCCCAAAAATCTGTATACTTTATGAACCTCAGATCTGTTATAGACTGAAAAATGTCCGCATAGGTACATGCATACCTATTACTTACAAAATATAAAAAACCTCTAACTTTACCTATTTTAAAAAAAACTTAACTCCCTTCATAATTTTCCCACAGTGCATTTAAAAATTGTCCAGATTCCAATAATAATTAAATAAATGAATTTTTTTATCATACTTGAGATTTTTTTAGATTGAGCAGTACATAGTTGTTTACCACGACAGGTTTACCACTCGATTGATTATGTAGTTATTGAATCTCTTATTCTTTCGTTTGACATATAAACCAATTTCGTTTTCAATTGAAACTCATATGTATAATTTTAACTTTTAATTTCAGCGTTTTTTACTTCGTCTTAAAAATTTCCGTTATCTTTACAAGTAGGCTAACAATAAATTTTCAACTTGTCATTAAAATTCGAATAATTTTAGAAAACAGTATTTTAGTTATAGCTGACACATGCGAAGTAAATAAAAAAAATTGAATAAACATTTAACTCCAACTACGTTGGTTATGGAAATTTTTCAAACTAAAAAAAACGTGTCGTTAGCAGTTTTTACCAGAGCGATTTTTAGACATGCCGCTTTTGTTAAATATTTTATTTTTTAAGCATTACAATTCTTTACAATGATTTTTATATTTTTAACATGCTTTTATTTCCCGCATGACATTGACTTACTTGCAATTGTTTAAATAATTAAAAGATATTTTTAAACTTTAAATTTAATTTCACTTAATATTACTCCGTTGAAATGATAGATTGGAAATTTTCATAGTTGTGGTGTTATTGAATCTTCGGTCGTAGTCGAATATTTTGTTGAATCCTCGTCGATAGCTTCCCGACAGTAGGCGCAACACTCCGGGTAAGATTTGCTCAAATCTTCAGGTGCTAGTTCCATACCAGAACCGCACGAAACTACTCCACAACTGAAAAAAAAAATAATAATAAAATTTTTATCTCAAATTCTCTATTCACTCAATTATAACACAAAAAAGGCAAATTTAAAAAAAAAAAGTGGCACTATGATTTTATCAGTTCTTTGAAAACTACTAATAATTATTACCTTTGCCATTCGATCAGTTGTCCCCCAATTATGAAACGGTGACAGTAGTCGTTTTTTTTTGACTCCTCCTTGGCATATTCAAAGCATTCGTCGTAAGTCGAATTTGTTGGACATTTCTGCAGAGACACCGCTCGTGTTTTGCGGGAAGCCGCATCAGCTGTTTTTAATAAAATTTAAATTTTCAAATGAAAGATTGATTTTAAAGGTAATTTAAAATCTGCTTCATCGAAATCCAAAATAGTCTATGTGTAATGTTTGTAGCAAGATTTATCTAAGCCCGGTTAGTTTATTTCAAAAAATCGAAAACTCATTTTTTTACTTTGCTTTGAAGTAAAAGATGTGGAGCATTAAATGTTAACTCTTATCAAAAAAAGTTAAATGGTGCGGGTTTTGATAAGTCACGCTTTATTATTAAAAAATTAACTTGACTGGATTTTCAAAAAATTACAAAGTTAAACTTAAATTATTTATATTCGACAAAGGAGAATTAATAAAGTTGAAAAGAATTTTGTAATTAATTAAAGATATAAACTTAAAAGTTTCTTTAAAAAAAAATTAAATTGTTTAAAAAAATAATAATAAAATGACATTAAAGTAAAGTATTTATTTCGTCAAAATTTTTTTGTTATTAGCTACGAAATTGTTTGAATTGTACGCACCTGAATTATTATTAATTAAGTAGATGCTCAATGCAATAAAAGTCAAAGTCAATGTAAACTTCATTTTAAATTTTGTCTCAGAAAAGAGCTTGTTTCTCCAGCAACTGCGTTCGAGAGACTGAATTTAATTTTCCAGATAAGCTGGGAATTCTCTCAGCTTGTAAAATACGTGACTATATTTCAATTTATTCGATTTGAAAAGAAAAAAACAAGAACATTTTTTAAATTTAATTGTTACTTAATATCTTGCTTTAAAAATTTCTTTTCTCTGATTAAATTTTTTTTTTTTACGTAATTAAAGTTAATTTGAGTCTATCCATTACTTTGTGATTTTACAGTATAATTCACAAAGTTATAAACAAATAACGGTAGTAAGGGGGTACATATACCTAAAAAAAAAACTCAGAAAAAATTGTGTAAGTTTTTTTAAAATGATTTATTTAAAAAGATTTTTTTTTTCCATAATATACACACATTTTTACATAATTTTTTACATTTAGAAAATTAAAATAAGTGTTATAAAATTCAGCTTATTTAGGCTATGAAAGTTCATTGCTCGTAAAGTCAAAAATTTTCCTTAAAGCGGATGGACCCAGGACTTGGCATAGTTGTTGTACATGTGAACCCTCATGAGCGGAACCTCAGGCAACCAAATCCAAGCACTATTAAGCTACTTGCATACTCTAAAATTGCTTAGTGTGGTTAAAATTTTGATAGTTTTTATCATTTTAGTCAGTTTATGGTGTGCCATCAGCTTAATAATGCTTAGATTTGGTTGCCTGAGGTTGCGCTCATGAGGGTTCACATGTACAACAAGTGTGCAAAGTCCTGGGTCCATCCGCTGTCTGGAAAAATTTTGGCTTCACGAGCAATGCCCTCTTTTTCTCAAAAATCACATATTTGAGAAAATGGCTTTTAAAGTTCTGAACAGATTTTGATGAATAAAATGTAACACACCAACACATAAACATTTATATCTTAAAAATATCTTGTCACAGGACTCTTGCTTGATGTAAATACTCTTTTGCACATAGCCGGATACTTTATTTTTTTTCTCCTGCTCCTAAAGTGACCCAATTAGCTTTTTTATCAAAAACACGGATCATACACTATTAGGCACCAAGAGCAAGTTAAGACTTTGAGTCAGCGGAGTCTTCACATGCAATTATCTAAAAATTATCTTTAATTTTAAATCACAGAATTATTTTTTCACTTCACATTTGCACATAAACACCTTTTTTTTAACAACTAAAAAACTTCATTAGTTTGACTGGTAAGAATTGGTCATTTATTCTTAAATTTTTTTTTTTTTTTGAATAAAACTAACTTATTTACTTCAGATTGAAATAATAACAAAAACAAAACCAAGTAAAGTAGAATTTCACTAGAAAGATGACTCAAAGAACAAAAATGTCGTCATGAACTTGCAACGCTGTAGAAATACCTAATTTGATATCGATAGATCGATATTGGTGTAATATACTAAAGTAGACTCGTAGAGGTAATATATGTCATGTATTATGTCATAAAGGTTATACATTTTTTTATGCGATCGATTCTAACTTAATAAATTGTTTTTAGCATTAGACTTGAAATGAAAGTTAATCTGTCATTCTTAATATTCATTATTAAGATATTATGTCACGGAAAAAATCTAATCACAGATAAAAAAAATTTCTGTTTTTTCATCGCTTTTATTAGACGAAAACGATATAAATACTTACAGTTCTGTTCGTGGATAAAAAAAAAAAATTATACCTACATTGCGAAAATTAAAAAAGGAAAAAATACATCGAAAAAGCATTTGTACCTATAGTATCGTAGAAAGTATTTCTGCTACTAGAACTGACTTGAAATTCTTGAATTTCAAAAAAAGCCATTTCAACGTTAATTTAATAAATTGAATGTCTTTATTAAATTAATTGTAACTTTTTTCCCTTAACGAATTAAGAAACGCGGTTTGCGGCATTTGAAAGCTGATGTAAAAGTACATCAAAAAACACAAAAACCTGAAAATTGATTTTTTGAAAAATTTTAGGTATATGTACCCCCTTAAATATTCAGATTTGAAAAATATATTTAAAGAACGAACGACAAACTAATGCATATTTAAAGCGTACAGTTGTATATTATAAATAAATTAAAGTTTTTTAAACTTGTATTTTACATATCAGTAAGTAATTTTTTTTATGTAGGCGCAACACACAAAGATAAAACTGTTAATAAATTTAAAAATATGTAATGTCAAAAAGTTACGACCATTCAAAAAAAAATTTTTTAAGGTTTTCAAAATAAATTTTCCGTTTCCATTCAATTCTTTAATTTCATTTATTTTAAAATCATCAACGGATACAATTTTTTTAAGCATACATTTTTATAAGTTTTAAATTCGACTGCTGAAATTCAATAAAACTCCTTAAAATAATTGAAGAAAAAATGAAAACTTAAATTAATATATGATTATAAATATATATTTATTTATTAATCGTCCTTTTTTTCGAGGTCCGGGCAGCGTCCGCAACATAGTGGGAAACCTTTGGTAAGGTCTTCGCGAATGACGTGTACATTATTGTCTTTGTGATGTATTTCGCACGGTAAAGTCGGGCATCTATATAAGAAAAAATAAATAAATTTATCGTCTAATGTTAAAAGTAGTATACGTTTAAAATTACATTAATTTATTAATGATTATTTTATTAAGATTCATTGCCTAATCGCGTTTAAATCTACATTTAATTCTTACCTCATCCATTGGATCCATTGACCGTAGACTGCTAAATGGTGGCAGTATTGATAAGTTTTTGAAAGATTCATGCCGTACGCCAAACATGTAAAGTATGTTGAGTTTTCAGGGCATTTTTCCAAAGATACATTAGGAACTATGTAGTGCGGATAATATTCATCATCGAGTGCAGAGTAAACTTCATACGCTGTTTTGAGTATAAATTCAGATTTAAAAATGAAACATCTTTAATTGAGAGGTATTGGATTGAAATTAAAATGAACTTGTACTATGCGTATGACTTTCTCGAACTTCAAATTACAAAAATATTTTTTTCAAACGATGCTATACATACGGTTTTTATTTTAAGAAAAAAATGCCATTAAAATTCAACTTTACAATTAATAGCGCTTTTAATCTCGTGATTAAAAATATAAAATATTTTACAAAAATAAATTGAGAAATAAGATTGATTTTTCAAACCTTTTTATGTTTATTTAGATGAAATTTTTTTTTTAAATAATGTAAGTTTGTTTGAATTTATACGCACCTGTGACATAATTCATATAAAAAGCGGCTGATACCGCAAGAAACAGAGCTAGAATGAATTTCATTCTGATTTTTTGGAGACAGGTTGCAACTAAAGTTAAAGCGTCTGACAGACTAAAATTAAATTTGTGTAAAAATAAATTTCATCTTTAAGATAATTTAGGAACTCCGCATAAAATACGTGACTTGATACATTTTTTTATTTGGATAAAAGAAGAGAGAAAAATCTCTTACCTTGAAATTTTTTTGTTATAAATTTCTTGAAAATAAATTAATTTTCTTAAATAAATTCAAAATTTTTTCTATGATGAAGTTAAATAAAAAATTATTATCATAAATTGTATAATTACTATTATTATTATCGAATATTTTAGTAACTGACAAAAACAGTTCAATTTAAAACGATATTCTAAACCACGAAACTGATATACAACCAATAATTTTGTATTCAATAACTTTTATTATAAGATGAAATCTTCATTCAAAATTCTTATACATTAGATAACATAAATCCACTTTAAATCATTCGAAATAAATTTTTAACAAACAAATACTTCTTAATTTAGTGACAAGTAAAAATTATAATTTCTTAAACTGGAAAATCAATCTTTGGCAGTGACTGGAATTCGATAGTTAGTTTTTTTTAGCAGCGCGGGCAACAATCTGGGTAAGGCTTGCTGAGATCTGCAGGTTTTTTATCTTTGTTACCACGACATTTTCGAGGTATGCAACTAAAAAATACAAAAATATTATTATTTTTAGTAACTGCAGATCAATTTGAAAAAATTCAACATTGACTTATTTTTGTAGATTTTCATAAAAGTTTTCGCATAATTTTTTTAAATCATCTAACAAAATATTTACAGTAGTGTCACAAGTATTTATGAAAAGGTCTTCAGAATCATGAAAAAAGAAAATTTGCATACACTGTACATGAAAAAAGCTTACTTTTAATTTTATAAGAACAATGCTGGAATTTATAAATCTTTGTCACATAATAATCAAAGTTAATTAAAAATGAAAGTTAATTAAAAATGATTCCCAGTCAACATCTTTTGCATTAGACATTTTACATTATAAGTTATATTTTGGCTAGAAAATAGTGGTAAAAAATGTAAAAATAATTGTATTGCTTAAATTTGATAAATTAATTATGTCTCAAGTTGCTGTTCAAATTAATAAATTACTTATTGTTCTTACGTTTTCCATTCGAGAGATTTACCATCGGTGGTGAAACCTAGGCATGATTTGTCCGTTTTTACTTTACTCTTTGCATATTCTTCGCATTTTTCTTTTGTTGAATTTTCAGGACATTTATCCTTTAGTATAGCTCGAGATTTGCGGGCTTTTGGATCAGCTGTTGGGAATTAATCAGATCAGTTTAAAAAAAGTACGTTAGATTTGATAAATAAATTGTCGTTTCAAATTCAGACCCTCCCAAAAGACAATTTTTTAAATATTTCAAAAGAACAACATCTAAAATTTAAAAGACTCAAATATTTTACTAAGTTGATTCTATATTAATTTTTTAATTAAAAATTTCAGTAAACCTGATTTGATTTGATTTTGATTATAATATAAACTTTTTTTAAAAAGAGTATTGACGGTGTTTTTCAATAAAAATTTTATTTACAATGAACTTTAAATTTACGACGTGAAAATTGAATCACTTTGAACTTGCCTGCAGCACTATTGATTAAACAGACAATCAATGTTGCAAAGCACAAAGTTAGTGTGAACTTCATCCTGACTTTCGTCCTAAACAAGAGCAGTTGTAGCGCCAACAAGTGAATTTTAGAAACTGAAGTTAAACCGTTGTTAATCTGTGTATTTATTCATTACATCAAACTCGGTCACTTTGGCTAACTATTTCTATCGAATGATTCGGTTGCTTTGATTTTCGAAAAAAGTAAATATCAGTCGAAGTTTATTAATCCTCGGGTCAGCTTTAGTTTCTCTCTGTCGAGGCTAGTTAAAACCACAAATTTTCGGTAAGAATTGAATTTATGATAGTTGATAGAGGAAGCAGAAAAGTTTGTTCTAAATGCGATTATTTTATCTGCAATAAACTTATACGCCATGAATAGCCATCGCAAATGCAGAGACTGTATGAATAAACGTATTATAAATTAAACAAAAAAAATATTTTCAACCCTAATTATTTTCAAGAGCTCATGTATATTATAATTGAATTAATAAAATTTGATACTTTTGTTTCATTTTTTTCAATGAGCTTACACGTGTACAACAGTGAGAATTTTTTTTACCTATATTAAGACTTCTTTGATAAAAAAAAAAAAAAAAAGAATGATGACGAAAACTTTTGTTTCTTCGATATCTCAGCTTCTTAAAAACTGGTGAGGTGAATATTTTTTTTCAACATGATCGGGTCACTGTAGAATTTTTTTTTAAATTAGTTTTAAGCGGTCTATTTCATATTTTACAGACTTTTTTGCTAATTTAAACACTAGTACGAGTAGAGTAAATTTTAAAACTTTGTTTTTATTAATCCTGTATGAGTACACGAATACAGAAAATGAGAAAAAAATTTCTATTGATCTTCCCCAGTTTGGTAATAATATTTTTTTTCGTCTTGCTTTTCACAAGACGCACAGCAATCAGGGTATTCACTTCCAGGCTTTCCCTCGATAATTCTGTATCCTTCATCGCAAGACTCAGTTCCACATCTTTAAAAAAAAAATTGAAGTTTTATTTTAATGATGTCAGTTCTCAATTATATGTTAACTATATTAAAAATTTACTTATTGATTTCCAAGTGGTCATCCATTCTGGTCACAATTTGACATGAGTTTTGAGCGACGGCTTCCGAATAACAATCATCTAGAGTCTTGTCGGGTGTACATTCATAAGGATATTTTTCCAATTTTTTTATGGGCTCATCAGGTTTCTCAAATTCTTGTGGTGTAGCTAAAAAAACAAATCGATGAAAAAAATGAAAGTAAAAGATTATGCACCAAAATATTTTTTATTAATCCAGTTTATTTACCATTTATAACAACAATGAACGAGACGATGATACATAAACTCGTAATAAACTTCATTTTCGTATCGAATTTTTTCGCTTGAAAATTAAATAACTATGCTAGTTAGTTGATAACGTACGTAACCCAACCGATTAAAACTGAAAATACATAGAATAAAACACTTTTGATAAAGCAAATTTGTGTCGTAGTTTCCTCTGATCTAATTAAAAATCAAGTTGATAAAAAATTTCGTAATATCGAAATAAATTGCCATTTGAAGTTACGTTTACTCTTAAAAAAAATTCATCAAAATTTCTGCCTTACCAGACTTTCAAAATTATCTTCTTAATGAAGTGACCTTCAAAATCGTTCTTTCAGGCTTTCCTCACGTAAATAAATTTTTCAAAATTATCTTTTTTTAAAAGCTTTTTATTACGAAGCAGTATACTTTTTTATAATTTAATTCAACGTTACAAAGTAAAAAAAAATGTTAAATTAGCATTCAAACGTTACATAGAGATACATCTGGAATGAGATACAATGAAATTAAAAAAAGAAACTCATGATAAATACGTGTCTAGAACGCGGTATTCCTCAATCCCTGTCGATGATCAACTGACAGTGTTCACAGCAGTCTGGGTAAGGCTTTTTAATGTCTTCTTCGATGGTTTCCTCAAATTCCTCGTCGCACTGTACCGTTCCACAACTAAGCAAACATAAATTTTTTTTAATCACCACGAACATTTGACTTAAAAATTTCTTTGCATTTGTAACTTTGTATAAATATTAAAAATTGAGCGTGCAAAAAGAAAAAAACAGCTGAGTCTACGTAGACGATTGTCACGTAAAAGCATTCTCACACTGAGAGAAGGATTTGGTTCACACAACCAAACCTGGTTTCTGCTGCCAGAAGATTTGGTTCACACAACCAAATTTGGTTGCATTAACCAAATTTGAACAACTCTTCTCTCAGTGCATAAAAAATGTAATGACTTCTATAAATATGTAGTTTGAATTGAAAAAAAAAGAATTATAAAATAGAATAAGAAAAGAAAAAAAAAAGAATTTTTAAAAGTACAATATCATTCAAAACTTATTTAATTCGTGGGGTAAAATAAACGAATTTTTAAATAACTAGCTTTCATTTTACGTATTCTTTATTTTTTATTTAAAGTTTGATTCGTAGATAAAAGGGTACCAAATATTGATTTGTTCCTACCTCTGCCATTCGATAGATCTGCCGGTAATTTCAAAATGATGACAATAGTTGTAATTTTGAGACGTTCTCATTGCGTATTCAAAGCACTCCTTAGTCGATGAATTTTCAGGACATCTGTCTTGCGACACCGCGCGAGATGGACGTGGATTCGGAAGCGCTGTTTCAAACAAAGTTATTTTTCAAGAATAATGAGAAAATATTTTTTCGTTAGTCAGATTGAAAAAGCTTCTGATTATATTAAAATATTTGAATTAATCATGTACCTGTAGCATAATCAGTAACCAAAATTGAAACTAGGCACAAAGTTAGTAAAAACTTCATCCTGTCCTTTGTCGAAAACAAGCTGCGAACCCAGCAAGTGCGCACGAGGGACTGAGGCTGAATTGCTAATTTACCCATTACGCGGTCTTTCATTTTACAATAGGTGTTGAGATCATTTTACTAGATCATCTCCGTTGCCAGATAAGCCTACGTGGCTAAAATTGTTCCATTTGCGTAGAGCGCAGAAAAATATACTTCTAAATCAATATTACAACTCTTTTTTATTTTGATAGTACGATCAATGACTTCTGCTTGTTTTGATTTAAAAAAAAAAAATCAAGTTGACCTACTTTAGTGAAAACTTAAAAATTTAGATGATAATATCATTTTTAAAACAATATCATATAAACTGTTACAACGAATGAAAGATATATTATGGAAGTTTTATTTTTTACTTGTGATTTTTAAACTTTATTTTTATCTAAAAACAATTCTGGCTTTACATAAACGCAGTTATAACAAAATTAAAGCTCAATTTTTTATAATATCATTATAATCATACAATTTTAATATATTAAAATTCATTACAATTTTGCATGTACTTGTTCAAGGATAACTATCACTGAAAAATTAAAAAAGTAAGAAACTAAAAAAAATTTTTAGTTTTGAATACCAAAGCTTTGTAGATCATGTACATGACAATTTCTGGTGCAAAGTTTCTGGCTGGTCATTTTTACAGTACACTCAGAGAAAGGTTTGATTGGATCAACAATATATTGTAACATCTAAGATGCCATAGTTAATATAGAGACAATGATGCACATTGTAGCAGTAACAATATCATGGTAGCGCTGACTAAATGTGTATTAAGGGTTAACATGTTTCTAGTTACTCTGGTATAGCACAACTTAATTTTTAAAAATTTCTTTTTTGTGATTTTGGTATGATTAATGCATTTAATGAATTGTTTTAATCTTAAAAAATATACAAATGATTATAAAAATCACAATATTTAAGAAATAATGACTTCAATTTTAAGATTTTAAAAATTAGCTAGGTTAGGTTAGATTTGCTTTGCTAGTCGCAACAATATGTATTATTATCCTTACTATACGTATTGTAACTGCTACAATGTTTCGACTATTGAGGGAACAAAGAATATTTAATTGGTCCAATCAAATCTTTCTCTGAGTGTATTTACTTCGTAGATGAAAAGAAAAACCATTTAGAGCTAAACCACTTACTATGCAAACAAGTTCACCATTATTTTCAGCGTTGTGATTTTTATTCTGAAGAGGCTAACAATGATCATCTATTTATAATAATCATTTAAAATAATGGTGTACTTATTTACACCATAACACTGATTTGGCTCGTTTGTGAAGTTTTAAATTGGGAGTAATTTTACTACCATAATTTAACCTGCAATATTTATTATGCGAAACAGAAAAAATGACTATCAAAAATCTCATAAACACACACTAAGTTTTTAATATTTCAATTCCCCGTGGTAGCGATCAGATTTGATTACCCAATTGAACGAACGAAGCTGCACTTGATATCGCGCTAAATCCACAGCAGGAGCAGCAGCAGCAGCAGCAGGGAGAGTAAATCCTTTCACCTGGAAAATTCGTCGTAACTAGAGATCGCGTGCTGCTGCGCCAGCGGGAGAGGAGGGGAGCGAGGAAAGTGCGCTGCAACTACGATTTTTCCCATTGACCGCGAGCGAATTCCCCCCTGACGTCGGTGTAGTATTATTACGCGCGCGCGTTCCACCTGCGTGACGTGTTCTTTATGGGTGTTGTTGTTTGATTTTAGTCCTTTTTTGGGTGTCCAGGCTGCACCTTTCCAGCAGCGAGTGTATGGTGTGATTCATAAACAACTTCAGAGTTTTTATTTACTAAGTTTTCATCTCGCTAAGATCGAACATTGGCAACTAATCTACCGATGACTGAATAGTGTTCGCAGTTAGTGAACATCCATTTTAATAACATTGTGGAATTTGGAATTTCTTTATTTATTTGTTTTAGAAAAATACAAAATATATAATTGACGAAGTTTATTTACAATGGTTAATATAATAGTTTAAATATTACTAATAAATAGTTTCAATTATGTTAAGCACATAATGTAAACTCAATAGATTTTTGAATGACTTGTTTATTTTTTTTCAATTATTAATTTAGAGTTTTTTCAACCAACTTATTCTTCAAACTTTATTAAATTAAACTCTGCAATGTCTAAAACTCAACTATAAATAAAAAACTTCTTACAATCCTGAGAAAAAAAAAGTGTCACTGAGATTTGGTTGAAGAAAAAAATGTAGCCAAATTCGGACACGTACACCCATAAAAAGAAAAGTCCGTGAGTAATCTTTTTTTAAAATAAAAAAAAACTTTCTCCCGTGTGCTTACAGAGCCGAGCAGCCGATGAGCGAGAGCCGGACAAAGACTGAGGAGGTTAGCCGTGAGCAGCAACAGCAGCAACAGCTGATCGAGAAGAAAGACGATGACGACCAGGAGGAGAACGAGGACTTCTTCGGTCCTCCGCCTTTGCCCAAACCCGGCGATGGCACCAAAAACAAGTCGAAGGTAGTCTATTTTTTTCATAGAAGTTTTGAGAAATTTTTTGATTGAATTAATATTTGATTAAAATGTAAATTATTGCATGCAGTGCTGAATCTTTTGAAGTATTGGTGAAGTAAAAAAGTATCTTACGGTACAAAACCATGATTTAATGATAGGCTATGGTTAATTTCTTATGGATATAGAAAGTTTACTATCTCACTGGAAAAATCTTCGATGATTTAAGAAAAAACTATTCATATTGCGAGCGCTTCTTAATTCGCTTCAAATCATATATACAATTAAAATTAATTAATAAAAAAACCTCAATATTCTACTAATAATTCTGTTTTTCTAAACAGGTAGCTTCGTTGTTCGACGACTCGGACTCGGACTCGGACCTGTTCGCTAGCGCGAGTCCCAGTTCCTTGCGCTCTCAGCGAAGTTCGGAGCCTACACCGTCAAAGACCTCGACCATCAAGAAGAAAAGCATCTTCGACGACGACGACGAGCTATTCGGGGGCAGGGACGCCCCTGACGTCGACCTCTTTTCCTCGGCCCCGGTAAAGACTCTCTCCAAGGCCCCGGATCCGGGCCCCCCAAAGAAGAAGACTACCAGCAAAGTCAGCAGCTTGTTCGGCGACGAGGAGGGCGACTTGTTTGGTGACCCGAAGAAGACGAGCGACTTATTCGGTGAAAGCGTCCAAGACGATTTGTTCGCTGGCCCAAAGAAGGACAAACCGCGAAGTGAAGTTAAAAGTTTGTTTAGTGGTAAAGACGGTTTGTTCGGTGACAGTGACAAGGTCGAGGTTAAAAAGGAGAGTTCTTCGAGTGTCAAGCAACCGAGCAGTTTGTTTAGTGAAGAGACTGAACCTCAAGACGATTTGTTCAGTTTCAAAAAGAAAGATAAACAACCGAGTGAAACGGCCAAGGTTGAAGTCAAACCTGAAGTCAAAAGTTTTAAAAAACCAAGTACTTTGTTTGGTGAAACTGTCAAATCCGGAAGTCAAGTTTCGAAACAACCGAGCAGCTTGTTTGGAGAAGAGAATACACCGGAAGACGATTTATTTGGAGGTTCTAAAAAGTTAGTTGGTAAAAAGGAAGAAACTGCCAAGGTCGAGGTTAAACCTGAAGTTAAAAGTTTGAAACAACCGAGTAGTAGCTTGTTCGACACTAAAACTCCAAAACAAGCGAGCTCCTTGTTCGACGAGAAGACCGAACCCGAGGACGATTTGTTTGGTGGTCCTAAAAACCCCGTAGAAGAGAAAAAGGATAAAGTCGTCTTGCCGAGTGAAGCTGCCAAAGTTGAAGTCAAACCGGACAAACAAACTTCAAAGCAACCAGAAACTGTACCCACTGCCTCGAAAAAAACCATCGTTGAGAATATTGAACCGACACAAACTACAGGAACTGTACCTAAACAGCCGGCCAAGGTTGCTGAGGTGAAGCAGAAGAAGGCTTCAAAAGGCTTGTTCGAGGACGATTCGGAGGAGTCCGACTTGTTCGCGAAAACTTCCAAACCCGTGATTCCCGAAAAATCTACCAAAAATCTGTTTGAAGACACCTCGGACTCGGAGTTGTTCGGATCAAAGACCTCCAGCGTTTTAAAGAAACCATCAGTCCCGGTAAAAAGTACGAGCCAACCCGAAAAGTCCGAGCTCAAAAAGCCAACCACAAGCATCTTCGACGACAGCGACGACGAGGACCTGTTTGGTGGCTCGAAGAAAAATATAATTTCAAAGCAGGATCAAAGCGTTGCCAAAAAGATGGACGACGCCAAGACCGAAAAGCCGGAAGAAAAACCAAAGAAGGCCGCAGACAAGGGCGGTCTCTTTGACGACGAGGACGACGACGACGATCTATTCGGTGACAAGAAGAAAAGAGTCACCGAGGATGTCAAACCGAAGCCAGCCGCCAAAGCCGTGCTCGCGGAGATCAAACAGAAACTGGAAAAACACAAACTACTCGAGACGAAACCCGAGTCCGCGGTAGATGGGGCGGTAATTTCGAGAAAGGAACCCCCAAAGACTCTCAATATTCAGACGAACTTGCCCACGTCCACCGAGGAGCCCCAGCCCGTGCTGAAGAAGCCGGTCGTGTCGGGCAAGATAAAGAACCTCATGGGTAAGATGGACTTCAAGATCCTCTCGCCTACAGACACGCCGCCGGTGCCCAGGAAGAACGCGGTGGAGGAGAAGAGCTCGAGCGAGAATGAACTCGAGGCCTCCGGGGAAACTGCCGCCAGCGAGGAAAGTTCGCCGAGTATTCCCAGCGGAGGGTCTTCGCCCCAGATTTCAGGTGAGAAAATTATTTTGATTGCAAAGATTTATCTCGTAAGAGTACCATTTGAATGATAAAATTTTTGTTTCTGTATAGAAGCACTGTCCAGAACGAGAGAGTCGTTTTCATCAAAGTCCGACAACACCGAGGTGGCGATCAGTTTTGACGAACCGGCGCAAGTTGAAACTCTGTCGTCAATTGCCAAATCTAAGGTTTGTACACTTTAATTTTCATTTTAAAAATTTGTAAGTTTGAAATAAAGTGTCTCAACGATCCGACAAAATGAAATTTCAAACATTATAATAAGTAGCGCAGAGTAGTATTTAAGAATTTTTTGTTTGTGAAAGCTAATTATATGTTTTGTACTACTATGTGAAATTGAAAAAAAAATTCAAAGTTTTGCAGAAAAAATAGTGCTTTTACTCTAAACTGTATGCTGATTAGAGAACTTTGAAAATCGTCATTTTAGCTTCAGGTCTGAGTAGAATGATTGGAAATAATTTGAAGAAGTCTTTTCTCAGATTTTCTTATCTATAAAATAATTTATTTGTCTGAAAACTATTTCTTAATTCAAAGATTTACATAAGTTCTAAGTAATCCTCTAACACGGACAGATTTTGTGGTGACTTTTTAAGTTACTATAAATTTCAACTAAAAAAAGTTTTTAATGTATATTATAATAACAAGATAAATTGTTTAAATTTAATTAAAATATTTAACTGTCAATAGAATAATATGGTGATACTACAGCTATTTATACAATAATCATTTTTTATATTTCAGAGTCGAGCTCGAATTCCAGCAAAACGTCGACCCCAGAGCCGCCAAGCCCGGCATTCAGCTCTACGTCACAGTGGCATAGACTTCGACATCGTTGACGCTTCGCCTACGAGTCCCCCGGATGCTCAACCCAACGGTGACGCCGACAAAAGCCAAGTCGATCGGCTCTTGCCTGTCAGAAACTCACAAACCGGAGAAGATCGATCGGAAATGAGCGTGTCCAGGAACACGACGACAAACCTCTTATCACCTTCCACCGACGAAGAAGACCTATTTGACATGCCACCGGATTTGCCAGAGGATCCAGCTGCCAAAGAGGATTCTTTGTTTGGTAGAGCGCCGATTTTGTCACCAGTTGAGAGTATTAAAGAAACTAAAGACGTGCCAGATCAAAAGACAGAGTCTAAAAGTGAAGAGGAAAAGACAGAAAAGAGTGAAAAGGATGAAGAGAAGGAACTTACCGATCCCTTGAGAGATGACAGCCATGATCCTTTGAAAGATCCTAGTCAACTGTTTGCGTTTGTCACGAAAACACCATCGCCCGAAAAGAATAAAGGTTAGTTATAAAAGTTTTTAATTCAATTTTTCATTAACTTGTTTTTTTTATAAAATTTTTCACGCTCTTAATTAAATTTTTTTTATCCAGGTCTGTTGCTGAACGAAGAAGATGACAGTTTATTCTCTAGTTCAAAAAAACCTGTGGAAAAACCTGTGGAAAAACCTGATACCAAATCAAAAGGAGGTTTGTTTGATGATGAAGATGAGAGCAGTAGTGATCTATTTTCTTCGTCCAAACTGAAATTAAACAAAAAACCACTCAAGGACACTAAAATTGATCTGTTTGATGAAGCAGGTCTTGATGATGAAGACAGTAGTCTGTTTGGATCTGCTTCGAAAAAAAGTGAGAAAACCAAAGACACTCTTCCTGTTTCGGCTAATGCAGTAAAAGTTAATGCGAAAAGTGATTCTAAATTTGTAAAATCAGGAACCAAGGACATTTTTGATGATTCGAGCGACGAAGATATATTCGCAAAAAGCAAAAAAACAATTTTAAAAAACAAGACAGAGTCATTGTTCGATGATGACGGTGACTCTGGTGACATTGACGATATTTTCGGTAAACCCAAACCGTTGAAAGAGAGTGCAATCTCTTTGGACAAAGAAAAACCTGCTGTTAAAAAAGCAGTAACAAAAGACCTTAAAAAAACCGCTGAAAAAATTGTCGAAGATCCTTTAAGCTTGTTGCAAGATGAATAAAATAGAGAAGGTTTTTAGATTCAATATAAACTTTTTAAATCAAAAGTAACAAGGCTAACTAAGAAAATCTTTTTTTTTTTAATTAAAAAATTATTTTTTATAAAAACAATTTTTTTTTTTTTTATACAGCTCACTTTTTTAAACATATGTACAGAGTCAAAAACATACTTAAAATACTAAGAAACAAATTATTTTAAAAACTTCTACATGAAATTCCAAAAATTGTGACGAATTTCTCATCAAATTTTGTACAAATTTGTAAAAAAAAAAAACTGACTGATTTCTCAATGTTTTCATTGAGAAAAATTTTAGTCTAAGATTGGCAATATTGTAACAATTAGATACGACAAATGTGCTAATTTTTGATTAAGTGATTTAAAATTGTGTTCTCGTAAACAATGAATAGCATAAAACGAGATAACTTTAATCGACTAGTAAATTTTTATTGTACAAACTGAAAATATGTAGTTAAGACCAGTTACTGTACTGCAATATTATACTAGTAAAAGTTATTCCATTTTCAGCTATTCATCACGAATTTGTTGAGTTTTGCATAATAATCATTGAATATATAAAAAAAAAAATTATTTTAACTTAATAAGTCGATTTTAAAACAAACAAGTTAATTTTCATGATACAAAAATTAGATATTTCCAAAAAGAACATTAAATTTAATTTGTAAATTTGATGTAAAAAAAAAGTCTTTAAAATCAGTTCTTTTGCAACTTGCATTTTATATTGGTGTGCAGAAATTGAAGATCATTCACAATAGTTAATCCTATTCTTTGTATGATACGAGATTTACATAGGTTTGAATAGTAAAATCAAATCAAATGCAGCGCTGGGCGCTCAAAAGTTTGATTATATTCTCTGCTAATTTGCTGTAATAATATGTAAAAAAGTCTACAAGAGGCCATTTTAAAATTCGTTTTTATATAATAACGAAAAATTGTGCAATCATTGGTAAATTTTTTTTTAGTATTTAATATTTATTATCAGATTGTTCAAATAAATTAAAAAATCATTTGCAATGAAATTTTGAAAATAAAAAAACCTTAAACTGTAAATATAATTTCTATTATCGACCATTATGAAAGATAGTTTTTTATTATTAAAAATATTTATAATTACAGTTTTTTTTATCAATAAACAAATTTGATTAGTTTAAAAAAAAAAAACCATCTGATTAAAATTTTTAGTAAAATTACACTTCATTTTAAGAAAAAACATAATATTAATACATATAATTTTAATTATCATAATAGTTATAATACAATAATAATATTTTGTGAAAGTTTATAAATATAGTTGATAAAAAAAACAGTGCTCTACATAATGAATGAGATTTTTTTACAAGTCTGATTTATTTTATCTAACAAAAGTATTTTTTTTTAAATTTTTTGATCGAAGTTTAAAAAAATAATTAATTTTTGTGATTAATTAAATCTTTTTAAGCTATAATTATAGTTTTTTAACTTTTAATTATACTTTTTTAGAATAATTACGAAAAATTATTAGCAATAAAATGATTTGAATGTAAATAACGAAAATGTTGATTGTTATGTTATAATTATAAAAATCGCTTGAAGCTAAATATCATCAAATTTTGAGAAAACATGTATAATATTCAAAAATAAACGAATGATATTCATTCGCATATTAATTACTCTCGTAATCATTATCTAATTGCATAGCCCATCCAATATTTAAAATTTTTTATGTATATTTTCAGTTTGCCTGAAGCAAGTCATTATCAGAGTAAATTTCCAAAACAAATGATTTATTGGGATCGTGTAAACGATCACACATATAATCCAAATCTGGTGTTGACCATAATCCTAGCTAATTAGAAAACTCAAATGATATCAAAAGAATTTATTTTTTTCTTTTAGACTTAAACTTTTAAATCATCGAGTTTTTTTACTGCTTTTCGCGATTTTTCACTGCATCCGACCTAATAATACTAAGATGTGTGAAGGTTCCTTCTTGCTGCGACTGGCTCATCAAAACTTTTCTCACAAAAAAAATCTCGAGTTGCCAGTGATAAGGTCGAAGTTGACGATAAAAAAACATTGAAAATTATCCACTAGATGGCTGTGGACTTATCGTTGTCAAGAGTAAAAAGGAAAAGTACGAGATATTTATTCATTTAATTCAGCTTCTTAAATGATCTTGGGAGGCCCTCCTTAATGATATATTTTTTTGATTGTACAGAGTGTAATTAAATGTAACGGATACTCGATAAATATCCTACCAACTTATGGATATCATTTTTTGGAAGCCTGACCGGTAATCTCGGTCGGGAATGATCTAAATTTACAGTTTTTTAAACATAGTTTTTCTTTTTTTTAATATTTTCATAACTTGAATATTAGTCAGGAAGTCGTAGCTGCGTAAGGATTTTTGAGCCCTTATGCGCGGTATGCAGTCCACTTCGGTTTTTTAATGTTTGGCTTTTAAACAAAAATATTAAGGGTGGACTTTTGAGAAACGCATTTGAAATTGTTTAAACAAACAAAAATTTTCAATTTTGCAGCCAAACAATATATTGCTTTTCGAATCTTACAATCTTGCAACCCATGACCTGATAACCAGTGAAGACTGGTTCAGAGGAAATGTTGGTAATTTTTCGTATCATTTGACACCAGAAGACGATTCCTAAAGTTTCATTGAAATCTGAGATCCAATATCTGGTCCGACCCCAACAGGAGCATCAGACATTTGGGCAGAGGCGGATTAGGTAATTTGCCGCCCCTACGCGAAGAAAGATGCCGCCCTTAAAAATGTATCAAAAAAAAAAAAAGTTGAGTTCAATAAATAGACTGGTTAATTATCCCCCAAGTCTTGAACCCCCAAATACCCTGGGCGCCCGAGTTCAACAAAAAAACTTATCGGCTATCCCCCAAGCTCTAAACCCCCAAAACCCTGGGCGCCCTAGTTCAACAAAAAAACTCATCAGCTATTCCCCAAGTTCTAAACCCCCGAAAACCTTGAGCGCCCGAGTTGATTTATTCCAAAAATATGAGTGCATTTTAGTTAACTTGAACATGAAATAAATTTTGTTACAATACCTTATCACGCTGCACTGGTGCAATTATACCATATAGTTGTAAATCTGAAATTTTTAACTCCAAAACTGCCTGGTTGACTAGGAAAACACTATAAGCTTTTACTTATTGTTAAACTCTTTATTTGCAACATTATTAACAAATTTTTTATTTTAACTATAAATTAAATGCTTCTATGATAGAGACACATTTCGAGAAAAGCGTAAAAATTTGCGTTCGTTTATTGGTTATTTATTTTATTATATGATATTCAAATATAAAGTACGCTGAACCTATAAAATGATTCCACTCGGTAACCAGGGTTTTAGGGGTTTAGAGCTTGGGGGATGGCCGATAAGTTTTTTTGTTGAACTCGGGCGCCCAGGTTATTTGGGGGCTTAGTGCTTGGGGCAAAGCTGATCAGTTTTTTTGTTGAACTTGGACGCCCAGGGTATTTGGGGTTTAGAGCTTGGGGGTAGCCGATAAGTTTTTTTGTTAAACTCGGGCGCCCAGGGTTTTAGGGGTTTAGAGCTTGAGGGATAACTGATCAGTTTTGTTGTTGAACTCGGGCACCCAGGGTTTTGGGGATTTAGAGCTTGGGGGAAAGCTGATCAGGTTTTTGTTGAACTCGGGCGCCCAGGGTATTTGAGGTATTAGAGCTTGGGGGATAGCCAACCAGTTTTTTTGTTGAACTCGGGCGCCCGGGGTATTTGGGGGTTTACAGCTTAGGGGATAGCCGATAAGTTTTTTTTATTGAATTTGGGCGCCCAGGGTATTTGGGGGCTTAAAATTTGTGGTATAATTGATAAGTCATTTATTAAATTCGGAGCATGAATTGAAAAAAACTTAATCTTTTTTCGCTTACTGTAAAAAAATTGTTTATTGGTTTTGCCGCCCCCTTACGAAGCTGCCGCCCCACGCTGTAGCGTGGTTAGCGTGGCGGGTAAGCTGCCTCTGCATTTGGGTCACTTTTTTTGTTTTTTAGTTTATTTTCAAAAAGTTCGTGCTCAGATCTCATTGTATGCACTTACAGAGTTGCAGGACTTCGAGTTTTTTCGTTCCTTCATGAACTTTAACGAAAAAATATTTTTAAATCTTAACTTGAATAATTTATATTTAAAACTAAAAAAATGTTAAAACGTACTTTTAGAAACATTAATTATTTACGTTTAAAAATGGATTTTCAAGGTGAAATTTTAAATAGTCAAAATGTATTATTACATATTTTTTCCAAGCGCGAGCGAGCGTTTGATGCTAGTATTCTTAGTAATTTCATTATGCCCAATCGGGCTTCAAAAATAACAAAAAAAAATTTTAATAACAGTCTAGATAAGAGTTGGTGTCTCTACTTTTACATAATTCTTAAAGTACTTTAATGAGTGTATAAATATACTCAAATTATCGTTTTCTTTGCTGGTATGGATAGTTTTAAAGCCATCTGTTGGATAATTTTAAATCTTCTACGACTGTGCTGACCTAAGTTTATCAACGATTTCACAATGTTGAGATGAAAAAACTTGTAAGCCAGCTACCAGAAACATAAGTCATCAAGATACACTTTTTAAAAATAATATAAGAGCGCAAAATATTAAAAACAAACAAAAATTAATATTTTAGAAATTTTTTTAATAAAGACCTTATTAAAAATGAACGGTAAGGTGTTTATTAAACTTTACATGTACAAACTTATCAGACGAACATGTTTCGGATGAAAAATATTTTGAATTTTAATTATTAAGAAATGCGATTTTTAATAAAACTAAAATATAAATTTACATCATAAATAACTTGAAAATTTCAGAAAAAATATATTTTTTAAACATTTACAGTTGAAAAAAACTGTTCACTCATGACGATCAAGTAGACAAAATTAATAAATTTAAATTGTATAAACACTTATTTTTGATTTCCGTAATTATTTATCATTCTAAAATATTGTGTTTAATATATTAGTACAATAACTAATAGTGTCAAATGTACTCATTTGAAGATGACATTGTATGTTGATAAGGCCGTTAGACGCCATAATGTTAAATATTGTTATTAAATAATTAAAACATGGATAGTTTTTTCCTAAGTGTTTGTAAATTGAAAAAATGAAATAGAAAGTTTAGAACTCTAAAAATGACTAGTAATAAATGTTTACACAATCGTATACTATTGTCTGAAAGCTTATTCTGATTAAATTGATCTTATTAATTTTTAAAGCGCTGGACCAAAATAAGGTCAGCTTCAAAAATTTCTTTAACATAGGTAATATACATAACAAAAACGAAGTTGTCGGAACTCGTTAGTTTTATTTAATTTTAAAGATATGCGTTAATCGTTTAAATATTTCTGAATTCCTATTTTCTTTGATGATATCAATAAATTTACAGCCATCTGTTGAATGATTTTTAAATCTTTGATTGCTTGACCCGACCTTAGTTTATCAATATCCACGGAGTACGGAGATAAAAAAAATTAGTAAGGATTTATCAAAAACACTTGACGCTTACTCTAATTCTATCAAAATAAGCAAAACCATGCATATTTGTATAAAGAAAAAAGAACCCACGCATATAACTTAAAAAATAAAGTAGAAATATAATTATAAACAGTTTTGACAGCAGCTTACGGTGTCTATTCTTTTTTAAAGGAAATTTACGATTGTAAGGATTGGTCATCATTAAAATAATTCATACGGTCAAATTCGAGTACCCCAAAATTTTAAACTAATGTAACTTTTTCTATTTTATGTTTATACTAGTAAAACGAATCTCTCTAAATATTCTAACTGACAAAAAATTTTATTTTTGATAATTTTTAAAATTTTCAGAAGTTAATTAAACCAACTACCGTACAAAAAATTTTATTATTACAATTACGTACGTTGTGAAAAAAAAAGTTTTATCAGAAATGATCTTTCTAATTTTTGTACAAACAAACGTTAGAATATTAATGGCTTGTACATTGTTTTAAAATTTTTCCAAAATTCAAATAAGAACTCCCAAAAGTCTTTGATTCTTTTCAATTACCATATTTTAGTCAAGTGATTACTACGATCGATGCGATACACGCTTTGTTCGTCCCTAAGCTAATGAATTTTTATGATGGATGTTAATTTCCTACAATGAAACTCTCATCAGGATCCGAAAATTTCTATTCTAAAATAGTAAAACACACTTGTGTATTTGTCCAGACGAAAAAAAAAGAATATATTTAATGAAAATAGGACTTTTGAATTATTAAACAGGGTCAAGGGCTTGAAATTAGTAAGCTCAGAATTTTTCTGGTTATTTTGTTTTGAGCGCTTTTCCAAAGGAAAAAAGTGGGTTTTCCGTCTAAAATTCGGTAAATTAATTGTCTTATTAGTAAAATACATCATACCTGATAATATTTTCATCGATAGTCTTAATTTGTACAGAAATTACTTTTCAAACCCATTTTTATTTTTTTCCAAAGGGAAGAGCCGGTTAAGGGGGGGTAATCGGCCCCCAGAGCAAGCCCTTACAATATATATATCATTTGAAAGAATTTTTCAACTATAATTCATATCTCAGAACCTATTAGGGCTAGAGACATGCGGTTTGCGGTAAAATTTTTTGAAAAAAAATGTAGTTCACCTATATTTTTTAATATTATTTTTGGCGCCAAATTTAAACCGTTTGAGCCATTTTTCGAATTTTTTTACCTTAAATTTGCGATAAAAAAAAAAAGGTATGGGTCTATAAAAAATATATGTGACGTATTTAAAAAAAAATTAACCGCTCTGATTTTTTCAGATTTTTAAAAGGGGGGGGGGGGAACTTTCCCGACCGATTTATCAAGACTTTTTACATAAAACGCCGCCTAGTGAGCGCATATTTAGTCAAAATTAAAAATTATAAGTTTGGTTGAACTACATTTTTTTTTTAGAAAACTTTGCCACAAACCGCGTTTTTCTAGATATTTTAGGTAATGAGATATTAATAAAAGTTAAAAAATCACTATTTGGCTCCGCGCATGCGCAGTTGAGGGAAAAAAAATTTGCGGTCTGCGCCGAAAATTTCCTTTTTCAAAGACCTTTCGATTGATATATATATTGTAGGGGTTTCTGCGAAAAAAATGTTGATTCTTTATTTAACTTAATTATTTATAAGGTTATATTAAATTTAGGATTTATAAGTTATAAATTGGCCCTGGGATGGTTCTTAAAAAACTTTTTCGCAGAAAGCCCTACAATATACATATAAAGCGAAAGGTCTCTGAAAAAGGAAATTTTCGGCGCAAACCGCAAATTTTTTTCCCCTCAACTGCGCATGCGCGGAGCCAAATAGTGATTTTTTAACTTTTATTAATATCTCATAACTTAAAATAGCTAGAAAAACGCGGTGTGTGGCAAAGTTTTCTAAAAAAAAAAATGTAGTTCAACCAAACTTATAATTTTTAATTTTGACTAAATATGCGCCCACTAGGGCGTTTTATGTAAAAAGTCTTGATAAATCGGTCGGGAAAGTTCCCCCCCCCCCTTTTAAAAATCTGGAAAAATCAGAGCGGTTAATTTTTGTTAAAATAAGTCACATATATTTTTTATAGACCCACACCTTTTTTTTTTTATTTATCGCAAATTTAAGGTAAAAAAATTCGAAAAATGGCTCAAACGGTTTAAATTTGGCGCCAAAAATAATATTAAAAAATATAGGTGAACTACATTTTTTTTCAAAAAATTTTACCGCAAACCGCATGTCTCTAGCCCTAATAGGTTCTAAGATATGAATTAAAGTTGAAAAATCACTATTTGGGCTGCGCATGCGCAGTAGTGGGTATAAAAAATTCTGGTTGGTGCCAAAAATTTTCTTTTTTCATGCCCTTTCAAATGATATATATATTGTAGGGGCTTGCTCTGGGGGCCGATTACCCCCCCTTAACCGGCTATACCCTTTGCTTTATATTAAAGGATAACAGGTGTTGGGAAAATAAATAATTGAACACAACAAATAAGGTAAAACGACGGTTATTTATTATATTAGAAACTCTAAGGTACAGACTATGCGTCTATCTCTAATAGCTGCACGCAGACTACTACTTGTCTTGCACGCCCACGCAGTTGATCCTGCGGGGCCCTTTGACCACTGCGCTCTCTGCGCTAGTAGTCCTGAACTACATAATATTTGAAGGCTCTCGAATATTTCTAACACTCCCTTCTTCGAGGGGATTCAAATAATACTCTATAATACTTCAAATTCTCTATTTGGTTAACTCTTAATTATTACATTTATTAAATAAGTCTTTAAATCAATCACTTAAGCTCCTAAAATATTCTTTGATAAATTCGTTTGGTTTAGTCATCTGTAAAGGCTATCACAGGAACTCGCGGGATCGCGGAATTCGCTCGATCCCGCAATCCCGCGATCCCACGTCTCGCGCTTTTTCAATGAGGTTAGGTTAGGAGCAAACGCGGGAACGCGGGACGCGGCATTGAGGGATCCCGCGATCCCGCGAGTTCCTGTGATAGCCTTAAGGCACAAATCTCACTTTGGTTTAATTTTACAGTCATCATCTCTATATAATGTATAAAATAATTATCAAAATATCATGTAAATTACATACAAATATAAAATATAAAATATTATTTTCTCTATAAAATATGTTACATTATACTCGTATTCTGAAAAGCTCAACCTGTCAGTCTTACCAATTCAATATCCATCAAAGCTTGGTTAACTTACTAATACTTAAATAAATGAGTTTAGACATCTCACAAAAATATAAAATCAGTATAAAATCATTCTTTCGTCGTTCACGGTTACATAAAGTTAAATTAAATATCTGGTTAATGTATATAAGCAAATAATTATATTGATAAAATCTTCCATAGTAATCCGAAATCTCGGCGTGACAACTTTCTTTTATTTAAAAACTCCATATTCACATCTAAAAAAAAATTCAAACGTCATCACTTTATTTTAATTCTTATTCAATTTTGCAATCAACCTTCCTGGCTTAATTCATCTAAATTTTAACCACACCTGTCTTTATTAAATTCACTCTAAATAAAAAAAAAAATATATTTCAAAGGTTTGAGAGAAAAAAAATGTCCATAGTTTGTTCTACAAAAAAAAATAAATTAACATCCACAGTTAAAAAAAAATTCAATCTCAAATTTTTCTGAATAGAAAAAAAAAATTTTATCGACAATACTAAAAAAAATCAAGTTTTACTTCAAACTCAACGAAAACTGAAGAGAAAAAAAAATTTTCCGTCTCATTTCCAAACACCGTTTGCTTATAGCAAGAAAAGACATAAAAAAATCCAAAACAACAATTCTCGGTATTAGGCCTTGAGGGCAGCATCCTGCCTCAGCAGGACGACGGGGAATGACGTTACTACCGCCAGATCCTCCTCCCGCCGCTTGCCTTAGCCCGCCAGCCAGTTCGATTCCTGTCCAAACCATCATTTGCGCGTCGCTTTCTCTTTTTCTTAAAATTTTTCTTATTTTTCCATTCCGTTCATCATTTACTCTATCAAATTTGTTTTAATTAAACTGTAGTACCAAATATTTTATCATGATCGAAAATTAGTTAAACTAAAAAAAATATTATAACAAAAGCAAAAAATCAAAATCATTCAGTAGTACGAAAAACTCAATTTGTTATCTATTTCAAGCTCTATAAATTTTCTTTTAAAAAAAAACTTCTCATTTAATTTTTCTTTCATTCATACTTACTGTGATATAACTTTAGAATAATTTCTCTATCACCAAATCTTATTTTCTTTGTTGTCGCCTGCGTGCACTCTAAAACCACCGGCAAAACAATTGATTTTTCACCAACACTTTTAAACAAAATCAAATTCAAAATTTACGCGAGCGAGCCCATAACCTATTAAAGGATAACAGGTGTTGGGAAAATAAATAATTGAACACAACAAATAAGGTGAAACGACGGTTATTTATTATATTAGAAACTCTAAGGTACGGACTATGCGTTTATCTCTAATAGCTGCACGCAGACTACTACTTGCCTTGCACGCCCACGCAGTTGATCCTGCGGGGCCCTTTGACCACTGCGCTCTCTGCGCTAGTAGCCCTGAACTACATAATATTTGAATGCTCTCGAATATTTCTAACACTGTAAAACATATTTTATGTTGTGATGACGACTTTTATCTAAACTACTTCCTGCTGCATTTGTTTATATAAAATTTGGGACCATAGGTCAGTCCAAAAACTGTGTACTTGTCCGACTAGATTTTAATTTTCAAAATCAATTTTTTTTCTGTAGATGAATTTGGAGCAGAAATAATAAATAGTTAATAACTGTTTCATGAGAATAAAAAGGTGGGAGGTACTTTATTCTCACATTATTTACTTTTCAAATAACTAAATCCTAGTAAATCTAGTTTTTTATATTTAGTTATCATATTGATTAAATTAACTGGAATTGGAAAAGTAAGATCTCATTTTATAGTTTCCACCTTCAAAATGATAACATACGGCTATGGGTAGAGTTTCATTAATTACAGTATTACCGACAATAAATAATGATAATACAGTTGATACTTATTGATAAATTTTTAATAAAAATAGTTAAATAAACATTAAGTAGTCAAGTGTTTGAATCCAAAAGTAATTTTTTTTTTTTTTTTCGTCTTTTAATAGCAAAATACGTTTACGAATGAAACATTAAGAAGTTGTTTAAAATAAAAATTTGAATCAAAAGTATTTTTTTTTACTCATTAAACAATTATGAAAGTCGAAACTGCATTTGAAGAGAGAAATTATAAGTACTTTAATCTTTCGACTTACTAATTTTCTTTTGATGTGAGAACTAAGGTCAGACTATTTTTTCAAAGGCTGTTCTTAAAAAGAAAAATTATTAAATTTTTGGTTATTTTTACAAACTGACGACTTATTAATTAATGGTCACCATTAAAATTTCTTTTCTCTTTTTAACAAAACAAATACGAAAAAATTTTTACTAATTGTTCTTGTCTTGAGCTAAATTTTATGGTAAAATTAGTGGAAATTTTTTTTTTTTTTTTTTAGGTTTAAACATTTTAAACGGTTGGAATACATCCTGCCACTATTTTATAAATTTGTTTTATCTTTTAACCAACAGATAGAATTTATTCTACGGATACAATGAAAACAAATAATTATAACACTCCGAATTTACCTGAAATTCATGATATTTAAATGTTAATCGATAAATCAACTTGCGTCAATCAGTTACAACGCTAATTTTCAAGAGAAATTCCATCGAAAGGCTTAAAATTACGTCAACAAACCTCCCTATTTCTTATAATGGTATAAGCACAATCTATTTCTCGATCTGTTCCGGTCGTATTTGATTTTTTTTTTTTTTTTTCGAATGAAAGTATCAACCCGATTCGAAAGACGAGCAGCAGAGGGTCAGTCGCAGCGCGACCGTCATTGTTGGCGCTTCGGAGACTCTTTATTCTTTTACCGAACATTCATTCAGTGAGTGTCCAAAAGCTGATCTGTTTTTCATAATTTTAATTTTTTTAATATTATCAAATTAGTTTAACCTTTTTATGTTTATCGAGTTTTCCTGATATTATTTATTGTGACATTCGTCACTTATAATAATATAAGATATTAATACGATTATCAGGAAAATTTAATTTAATTTGTTTATTAGTTTTGTGAATTTATTGTATAAATTTAGTGAGTGTTGGGTAAGTGATTTTGTTAATGGTGATAACAAATTTAAACTATGCTAAATGTGCTAAATTAAAAAAAAATGCTTAAATTCAATTATTAATTAATTCAAAACAATTTTTTCAATGTAAAAGAGTTTAATTTATTTAATTTTATATTTGCTTGATATTAAAAGCATATTTTTTTGACAGTTTCATACAATTTACCAAGTTTGATGTTAAAAAATATTTGAAATAATAGGTGAAAGATGCAGGAGCAAGGTGAAACAGCTTTGAACGGTTTGGTCCAGGAGTACAAGTTGGACGAATCCATGATAAACGATGTCGGAACAGAGGTCACGAAATTTTACGACGGCCTAAATATTCTCGTTACCGGTGGTTCCGGTTTTCTTGGGAAGCTTCTCGTCGAAAAACTACTGAGGTAAGCAAAACTTCGTCATTAAGTATGCCACTTTGCAAATTCAAAACCCAAATTAAATGCGAATTGGATGTTCTTTGTGCTTTTCCATAACGTTCAAGCCTATTTTGCAAATTTTTCTCCAGGTTAACTTATTATTACGCAGTTTTTAGTAAATGTTAAGCGATTACATCTTAACTTGTTTGTAAGCGCTTTTTGAATTAATAGTACATCTTTTTTATTTTCTAAAATTTTTTTTAATAGAAAAGTAAAAATTGTTTCCTTTCGACTTTTATTTAGCTGCTTGCACCTGTTATTAATGTCAAATATTATGTAAAATTTATTGAAAAATTTTTTGATTAAAATTTATCGTAATGATCTCTGCGGAAAAATTTTTTTAACGTGAAAAAAATTAAATATTTTAATTTATATTCTAATTTGTTATAAAATATAACTCTATGAATGAAGACTAAAAGGTAGCTTATTTATTACAATTAAATGTATTATTGAATAGTATTTTTTCTTGATGAAAACGTTGGCCTAGTTAGAAAGATTCCAATGAAGTTTGAAAAAAAAACGTTCTAAATTTTAACCGTTAATTTTATACAAAAAATTTGAATCAACGAAGAATTGAATTTTGAAACTACTTGCGCACTCAGTATGTAGTCAACACGTAAGCGAGTCATCGGTAGAAAAAGTTTTTTATAAAATCTGATGCGAATTTTGAACTCATTTCCATTTTATTTTTTCCTGAGATAAGCTTGAATTAGTAGTTTGCGGGCTTGTTATTGCATTTCCTGTTTTATTAATGCGGTCAGGTAGTTCAGCTGTTTGAACTTTATTCAAAATAAGTTCAGAAAATATAAAAATAAAATAAAATAAAATACGAAAAGCATAAAAAGTGACTTCGTAGCACTGATTGTAGTCTTAAACTTGCTGTTGGTATCAGAAAAATGAAAATCTATTAAAATTTCGTATTATATTTTATAGAAAATTTTTAATACTTGGAGGTTTTGCTACCTCTTCAATAAAAAAAAAAAAAAAAAAAAAAACAGAAATTGAAGCTTTTTTTTGTTCATTGTATGTAAGAAACAATGTTTCAATTCCGTAACTACATTACACTATTACATATTTTATAAAAATATTGAAAAAATTAAATAATTTCAAAAAATAAAGTCAAATAATTACTTGAAAAACAAATAAGAAGCAATCATTAAAATGTTAAAGCTGTCTACAGAAATTATTTCTATGACAAAGCATATAAAAAATATAAATTTTTGTTTTTATTTAAATATTTCAATAAAAACTCCTCGTCTCCTGACGTCGCTGACGCTTCATTAGACCAAAATTTTCATTGTTGAAATATTACTGTATCATTCGTATAGTTATTATCAATTCGTGTTATTATTGTCATGTTGAATCCTTACTGTAAAAACTTTTTTTGAGATAATAATAAAAAAATTCTCTTTGATTTGATAGAAATCAATGGAGGATTAGAATAATATTGAGAGCAGTCATGACAACTAACAAAAAATAATAGTAAATTATATACACTGAAAAGGTGGTTTTTTAATGTTAGATCCAAAAAAATATGAAGCTCCTTAAATATAATTATTGATACTTTGCAAATTTTTAATTGTAGGAAATTATTTTTTATTCAAATTTTCAAAGTGAAAAAATATCTCACATTTTAAATTTTGAATCACATCATTTATATTAATATATGCTGAAAAAAAGAAAAAAAAAGACAACTTTTAATGTATGTCTAACTAGATTCAATGATATACTTCATTGATTATGTATCATAGGTTTTCGAACTCGATAATAAACAAGTTAACTACCGGAAATGCCACGAAGAGTACAATGACTTTAGATTTAGCATAATTTTTCTTTTTGTTAACATAATCAAGCCTCGTCATTTCAAGTTCAGCTAAAGGTCAATAAATCTGTCAAAATAGTGTATAAAATATTGAAATTTTTGGATTATAAAAAAAATACTAGTTTAATCAATTTCTTTTTTTCCAGATCATGTCCAAAAATAGGAACTCTTTACATGCTTATGCGAGCTAAAAAAGGAAAAACACCGGGAGAAAGATTTAAAGAGCACTTTGACGATGTTGTAAGTTTATTAATTTTTCCAAATCTTTATTTCATATTTTCAAAAGAGTATAAATTAAACTTCTGAAATTTTTTTTTTCTAAATTTTTTACTAACTAAATGCTTAACATTTTTTTTTTATAATTTAAAATAATTTTGTAAATTTTTAAAATTTAACTAAAATATTTATAAGTAATTTAAAAAAATTTCTCGATTTTTCCCAAATTATGTATTTAACATTCTCAATTAAAAAGTTCTCACATTATAAGCCGTTCAGTTAATTATCATTGAAAAAAAGTGTCAGTTTATAAATTGAATTTTAAAACATCCAGGAATTCAAAATAACTATTATAAAATAAAATTATAACGAAATTTTTTTAAATCCTTGCTTTTAAAATAATTAATTTAATTTTAAAAATTTTTATAGATTTACAACAGACTGCGACAAGAGCGACCGGATTTCATAAAGCAAGTGGTAATGATCGAAGGTGATACAGGTGCTAGTGATTTGGGATTATCGGAAAAGGACAGAGAGAAATTAAAAGATAATGTCAATGTTGTTTTCCACGGCGCTGCCACGGTTCGTTTTGACGAATCTTTGCGAAAAGCCGTAGACATCAATGTTCGAGGCACCAAATTAGTTTTGCTTTTTGCCAAAGAGTTGAAAAATTTGAAGGTAATTTTTTAATATTTTACCTTTTTTATTCGATTTACTGGTAATATATGGTAATTTTTTAACAGGTGTTCGTTCATATATCCACGGCATTTTCTCATTGCATACTGAAATTCATAGAGGAAAAGTTTTATGATGTAGCCATGGATCCCGATAAACTTTTGACTTTGATGGAGTTGTTGGATGATGAGTTACTGGAACATCTGAAGACCAAGTATGATTTTTTCTTCATATATGTCGGTTTGAATTTTTCTATAATTTCTCTAGAGTATTTTAAAAACAATTATCTTTACAGCTTTCTCAAGGTAATTTTATTAACTTTAAAATAATTGGTTTTGGCACGTGCATGCCATTGGTTTTTAGCTAATTATAAATTTGTTTATAAAAGCTTAAACATGGGATTCGATATTTAAGTATGCAACGACCTAAGAATAATAATGACAAACGATACTAAATATGGAGAACCAATTAAAGTAAATTTGAAAGTAAAAAATGATTTAAAAAAGTTTGTTTGTCCATCAACAAGAGTTCCACTTACTAATTAATTTTTTCAATACTTTCATTAGATTAAAAATTTTAATTTAAAATTATCACTTTATCTTGAATATTAGATAGAATTGCAACTTATGCATCGTAATAATAATAGCCAGGTAGTCATAAAAGAGATTTTAATCAAGCAAAGTAAAATATTGACGAGAATTTGAAGTATTACAAAAAATTTAAAAATACACACTTTCAGGCGTGTAACATTTCAATTATTTTATGCCCATTTCTAACGTTAGCTGGGTATTGTCCAACTATTTTTGTTGCTATCACTGAGACTTGTTAGCAATAGTCATTATGATTTTTGTTAATAAAAGTGTTGCATTTTCTACGTCATAATAAAATTTTGTAAAAAAAAAATATGTTAAATGCTAAAATTTTAGGTTTGAACATTACAACTATTAGTAACTAGTAACCTGTTATAAGTACATAGTACAGTAATAAACATAATCGTTATTAATTCCAATGTGAACTCTAAAACTATCTTAATAAAGTTAAATGTTACTATGCCCCCAGGATGATCCCCAGGTAGGTATACTTGTCGTCAATGATCAAATACAATGTCAATTTTAAGGAATTTCTATTATTAAATGCGATTTATATGTTCAAAATCTTTACAATTTGATAAAATACCAATAAAATTTTAATCAGTGAAAATTTTTTTAATTCTTAACATGTTTATCGAATCTGACAAGATTTAGGAAAACTTTTATTACTTTGCTTTACAGAGACGCAAACAACGACTTTTCTAAACCTTATGAGTTTTGTCATTATATTTCAGAGTAATAGACAAATGGCCTAACACGTACGCGTTTTCGAAGGCAATAGGCGAAGAGTTGGTACGCCAGAAGTCGAGGGGAATGCCAACATGCATCGTCAGACCATCGATAATGATTGCAACCTACAAGGAACCAGTTCCAGGTTGGATAAACAATTTCTACGGACCCACTGGAGTCGTGATGGGCGCCGCGATTGGTCTACTCAGAACTCTGCACTGTAAATCCGAACTAATAGCCGACATCATACCGGCTGATTATGTCATAAACAACATCATTGTTGCTGGTTGGGACACCGCTAAGAAATGGTGATTATTTTTTAATATTTTTATCTTGATGATATGCTTAGAAGAACTCGTCTCCCCAATTCGTGCTAACTAAGATTCGGTTTAGAAATGTGCTATCTCAGGTTAAATTCCTTTTGCAATGTTAAAATCAATGGAATTTTTTTTTTTTTTTTTTTAATGAATATTGCCTAAGATAGCACTATTCTTACTTAGCTCGTTTCTAAGCCGAATCTCAGTTAGCACGTTTCTGAATCGACTCTGAGTTATTGTGTTTTTGAACTGACTGCGAGTTAGCACGTTTCACTCGCGATTTCTAAGTTAGCATGTTTCTGAATTGGGGCGACAAACTGTCTACAACTATGAAATCACTGGGTAGTTTGTAGTTTTTTCAAAATTTTCTAAATAATTTTTCATAAATTTTAAATTATAATTACAAATTTTGCAAAAATAAAGATATCCTTAAATGAAAGCCAGACAACGGATTTAGGCTTGAAGATATAAGCTTTATGTATGTAAGATGTAAGCTTTATGAATCTCTTTATGAGTATTTAATTTCTAAACTAATTCATACTTTCAGGGAAGAAAAGCAAAAGGAGATAGCCGAAAAACAAGACGACCTGGAAAAACCAGAAGATCCAGTGATCTACAATTCGGTATCGTCCTGTCAGAAGCCAATCGACTGGGGAAGATTCATGCATCTTAACGAAACAAAGGGGCGAGAAGTGCCAAGCACGATGGTTTTGTGGCACTACGCGTTCAGATTAAACAGACATCTGTGGATTCATAATCTGTTCACTTATCTGTTCCACATGGTACCAGGTGCCATTGTTGATTTTCTGGCCTACATGACTGGACGAAAACCCATGTACTGTTTTTTTATTATTTCTTTCTAGCCTTTTTGGAAAAGTGGAAATTGTGAGGTCTTTTTTTTCAGGTTGATGGATGCGTACAAGAAAATTCACAAATTCAGCGGTGTCATTTCTTACTTCTGCATGCAGCAGTGGAAGTTTAACAATAAAAACGTACTGGCTCTGTGGGATAGAACGAGTCCTGAAGATAGAAAATTATTTGATTTTAATTTGAACAGCTTGGATTGGGAAGAGTATTATTACCACCACGTTCGAGGACTTCGCATGTACATCCTGAAAGATCCTCTGGACACTATCGAGCAGGGCCGAGTCAAATTTAACCGGTAAATTGATCAAATCACTGTTTCAATTATTTATTTTAATCCGTTATAATAATTTGTTTCAACATAATAAGCAATAATTAAATGAATAAAAATTGAAAATATTTGGTAGTCGCACAGAAAGTGTTGCAGTATATTAATGTAAACAACTTTTTTCAGATTAAAATATGCTCACTACACACTCGTTACAGTTGGATGTTTCTTACTGGCATGGGCTTTTATTGGTTTACTACGAATGATGCTCTCTGTTTTATTCAATTGATCTTCTAAATGTTTACTATCGATCTGAGTTCCATAGCCTTTGAATGGTTATGAGTTATAAAGGCACGAAAATATTAGAATTAATCTGTAGCAATTGAAAATTTAAACAATTAGAATGATACTGTTTTTTAAAACTGCCTGAATGTTTTCATTTTTATTAACTATGTTTGCTCATCATGCTTAGATGTATCGTTTTTGTAGAATTTTTTAGGTATAAAATTTTGTCACGACTGTACTTTTAATAAAATTTTTCTAAAAAAAATATTTGTTTTATTTTTTCCCTGCTGAACTCTAGTTTTTTTTTCAATTTTCTATTGATAAGTTACCCCAATGTTTTCGACACGGAAATGCATCATTGTTTTCCTTTAATTAATTAATTAAAAAATTTCTTTGATTAATTATATTTTCAAAAATTTATTTTTTATTGTATACTTAGCTCGAATACTTGGTAAATGTTTGATTGAAAATAACAGTTTTAAAAAATACAATACAAAATTCACTTGAGCCTCGCTAAAAGCGTTACTTTTGTTAACCTTACACGAAAAGACTTGTAAAATATTCAATTTATTCAAACATTAAGCACGATCAAACAAAATTTTACAGAATGTTATTCAATATTACAAAGACTTTTCGTATATTCTGAAGTTTCAATAATGAGAAACCTAAGAATTTTTTAAACTCGTTTTAAATACTAATTATCATTCAAGTCGTTCGCATGATTAAAAGATAATATTGATTTGAACTAAAAACAATTTTATAAGATTTTTATGGTGTGGATATTAAAAATTTACCTCGAAATTTACTAATTTTATAATTATATTGAAAAACTTTTAGGAAAATTTCAATTAATTGTGTTGATTTAAACTGTGTTGACCTTCGGGTTTTTGCAGGTTTCAATTAAATTAAAAAAAAAAAAAAAAGTTGTGTTGATTTCAAATATTATAATAGTTATAGATTATTGAAACTTAATTATAGCCGTTGCATTTTTAAAAAAATTTATAAATATCAACGTGGTTTTCAACGCAGCAGCTTCAATACGATTCAATGAGCAATTTCGCAAGGCGATTCTAGTCAACTCAAGAAGCGTTAAAATGATGCTTTTGCTGGGTAAGGAGATGAAGAATCTCGAGGTTAATTGCTCATAAGTACTATCATCAGATCTTTTCTTATAATCAGCACTTTGAATCAAAATACAACTTGGCCTACTTATGAACGTAAATTTATTTCATTGATCTCTTTTGTTACAAAAAGTCAGAAGGTATTTTTTTGATTAATTAATTTGATATTTGATTATAAACGGTATAAAAATAAAAAATTTTTTAATAGTTTCTTTTGCGTATTGCCAAATACAGGAAACGAATTTTTTCGAAAAACTTTAAACATCATTCAACTTATTGCAAAACTACTGAAAAACAATCTTTTTTCCTGGAAAGAATACCTTTTTAACATAAACGATAAATTAAAAGTCTTTCGGTTCAGTTTAAGAAAAACCTTAGGAGTTTTAACATCTGTCAATCGGGAAAATGAACGTAGTTAACTGATTCTTTAATTTCAAAAACTACTTCATACTAGTGGTTAGTGTTTTTTTTTATTCTGGAACCGAAATATAAGTAAATATAAAATTAAGTATTCTGCAAAGACAATATATATACTATATGCAATCTACACTATAAGTTTAAGTATTAACGACGGGTAGTATAGTATACTTCTTAATTGTAAAAATTGTTAAATTAAATTAACATGCTATTATTCCTAGATTTTTATCATTAGCGTAATAAAATCAATGGCATAATTCTAGTAATAATATAGTTATGTTTTTGTTTAAAAAAGCTCAAAATGCAAGAGTTACTGAGTTTTGGAGAAAATGGCCAAACTTATTTGGAAGAATTTCTGAAGACAGAAGAGATGGAAGAAATTACAGGAACGAGTGAAATAACAAATTTTTTTCAAGGCTGTAACGTTTTAATTACTGGAGGCTCGGGATTTTTAGGAAAAGTTCTCATCGAAAAACTGCTCAGGTAAAAAATTACGCATAGAATTAGAAAATATCTTACTTTATCTTGCACTAAATTAGAGCTTCAATTATTTAAAAGTACATTCATTTTTAAGATTTACGAAAAAATTATCGAAATTTGACCTCAAAAATTTAAAATATCTGTTTAACTTTTACTTTTTCAACATTTATATAAAATATAATTTTTTAAACTCGTAAAAATAAACAAACCAACCTACATTTGAAAAATACCTGAGAATTAGATAGATCTATTATTAGAAGATCATATAAATATATTTTAAAATACAAAAAAAATATTTCAAGTAATGATATTTCTAAACTAATGAATAAAAATTGTAAGAGTTTGCGTAAAAATATTTTTTTATTCACAGATCATGCCCGAAAATGGGAAAATTGTACTTGTTAATACGTCCAAAAAAAAGCAACGATCCAAATCAGAGACTTAAAGAAATTTTTGAAAATATCGTAAATAAGTAACTTTTTTCTCAATTAGTGCGGAACGAAATTCTACTATAAACCTATATTTTTTTTCAGCTATTCGATATTTTGAAAAAAGAAAATCCGAACTATGCAGATCACATTGTCGTGATCGAGGGTGACACCAGCAAAGTAGATTTGGGCCTGTCTCCCGAAAACCGGGCCATGTTGATTGAAAACACCAACGTGGTATTCAATGCAGCAGCCTCAATACGGTTCGACGAACAGTTTCGCAAGGCGATTCAAGTAAATGTCAGAAGTGTCAAAATGATGCTTTTGCTTGCTAAGGAAATGAAAAATCTCAAGGTTTCATATCAAATACTGTGATTCAATAATTTATTCATACTTTTTTGGGCAGTCTTTTAAATTTCATTTGAGTTTAATTCGTTCAAAAATTCAATTTCAAGTAATTTTCAAGCGTGCAAATAAATAAGATAGAGTTTATGAAATACTATTAAATTTTTATAGATACGCTACGAAAACAGTTAAATAAGCAGAGAAACAAAATTATTTGCACACTTGAAAAAAATTTAAAGCTGACACCTGTCGTAATTTGTTTTTTAATCAATATTCAAATACAATATAAAATTTTTTTTTTCGGGATCTTACGTTTCAGTATTAAGTGTTTTATTGCTTATCCGTCTAATTTAGAAAATCAAATTCGCTTCACAAAACTTTTAAAAATATTTGTACTTTTATATATATAGTACTTAAAAATATTAGTAAACAAATGCTGATGCCTAAATTTCTAATATCATAATTTTTTTTTTTTTTTAACTCTGATTAAACTACGATTAATCTTTTGACTTTTTGACTCAAAGTCCTTCGTTCACGTATCCACTGCTTACTCCCACACGAATCGTAAACGCATTGACGAGGTATTTTATAAACCCGGAATTGAACTGGAGCGAATACTAAAACTCGCGGAACTTCTAGACGACCAGGCTCTCGAGATAATACGTCCCCAGTAAGTTTTACTTCTCATCTCCAGCGGATAAACGTGAATCCAACAAGAAAAAAACTTTTAACTTTGAATTTTAGGTTGTTGAAAGACTGGCCGAACACCTACAGTTTTACCAAGGCACTGGGCGAGGAGGCCCTGCGATTGTACGGACGCGACCTTCCGGTGTGCCTTGTGCGTCCCTCGATATGCATCTCGACAGCCGTGGAACCGATCCGAGGCTGGTCCGACTGCCTGTACAGTGTCACGGGGCTCGTCGTTGGCGTCTACCTTTCTTTAATTCGAGTCATGCTGGTCCACGGTGAAAAAGTTGCCGAAATCATACCAATGGATTACGTCTGCAATACCATCATAGTCGCCGCCTGGGACACTTTTAACAACTGGCAAGTTTGAGTAGCTAAATTAAAATTCAGAATCTTTGCAACTGTTACGATAGCAAAATATTATACTGCTTTACCTAACTTTCCTTATGAAAACAATAAAAACTGTTCGTCTAGGAATAAACGATCTATAAAGTCAGAATCTGATCCGATTGTGTTTAATTCTGTAACATCGTCACAAAATCCCATAACGTGGGATGAATTTATGAATAAGAACATGAAACTTCGAGAAGAGTTGCCAAGCTGCATGTCGATTTGGTTTTCCGTAATCACATTTGCAAGGAACAATTTACAATATCAGATTTACAAAATCTTCCTTCATCTATTGCCCGGCACAATTATGGACGTACTTGCCGTAATGACTGGACGTAAACCAAGGTGGTATCTAATTTGAAAGTAGTTATTGTTGATTTATTTGTTTGTTATCGTCGAATATTTGACTCCGCAGATTGTTAGAAGCGTATAAAAAAATACATAAATTCGGTGGGATGATGTCTTGGGTCAGTTTGAACGAATGGATATTCAAAAATGACAATGTCATGAGATTGTGGAAAAATATGAATTCTATTGACAGAAAAAAGTTTGACTGCAACGTTGAAACTATCGACTGGGATGAATATTGCTGGTACCAAATTCGGGGAATGAGAGTTTATACTTTAAAAGATCCAATGTTGACACTTGAACAAGGACGAGCAAGATATAAAAAGTGAGTTAACTTTCTGTAATCGGATTTTTGGTTATGATTAAATTTATTGGTTAATTTTTTCAGGTTCAAAGTTGCTCATTACAGCATTGTCACACTGATCTGCGTTTTTTTTGCTTGGTGCATCTATCTTTTAGTTCGACGACTTTTAAATATTTTCTGATATTATAAAGAACATACTACTAATAAACAATATACTACTAATAAATTTTCAATTTTAGTACTATTATTACTTCACATTTAATAATTCAATGAAATGAGTTATAATTTTATTTTCTGAAATTGGCAATAAAAACAAAATCACCATCTACTGAGGAGTATATGTTTATTTTTTTATATTATCAATTGGCTTCATCCTAATTAACTTTTTTTTTTTTTAATGAAAGAAATCAGACTTTGGTTTTGGAATATTATAACATAACAATTTAAAAATATTTGTAGATTATTAACACATTTGAAAATTATACTTTAAAACAACACTTGTTCGCCTAATCACTAACTTTGAATTACAAAATGAACTCAATTTATTTGTCATCGAGCGTTGCTCAACGTTTGCAAAAAAATGGCAAACTATTATAAGAGAATCTTTTTTTAGAATGAATACCTTTTTAACATATGTAATCAATTCAGTGAAAAAAACTTTTTTCCCACGATAAATCCATAATATTGTGTAAATTTAATAAAATCAATAAAAGTCGTTTTCTTTAGTTTGATACAAACCTTAGAACTTTCAACAACTGATTATTTATAAAAATGTATGATTCTGATTGATTTTTCCATTTACAATATTATAGTACATAAGTGATTAGTGTTGCTCGTTCAATAACCATAAACACAAAGATATTACTGTTTTTAACAAGCTAAATATAAAAGCTTATAAAAAAGTGAGTCACTCAGAGAATATTTAAAAATTGATGATGATTTTCTTTGTGTACATTTCAAATGTTAAGATTGCATCTTTTAATAAATATTATCTTTAATTCAAATTTCTAAATTTTACGATTTTTACAAAATTTTGCATTGTTTGATACTTAATGCTAGTGTCAATTTCATTTGTATGAACTTAGCGATTCAGTTTATTAATCACAATACTGAACAAGAGACTGAAGATAGATAATTCTATCTTATTGCGAATCATAATATGTATGAATAATATTTTCAAAATTAATAATGTAACTGGCAAAAAATTAAGTATGGTGCCAAATTCAACAAATTATGTGTGTACGCAGTTACGATATTTATTAAATTTATTTATTTTTTTTTAATATAAAAAAATTCTTGTTTAAGACAAAATTTTTCAAAATGCAAGAAGAAGTCAATCCTATAATGAATGGTAAAACATATATAGAGGAATTTTTGAAGATGGAAGAGATAGAAGAAATTACAGGAACCAGTGATATAACAAACTTTTTTGATGGATGTAACGTTTTTAGTTACTGGAGGCTCGGGATTTTTAGGAAAAGTCCTTATCGAAAAATTGCTGAGGTAAAAAAATAAAAATTTAAGTTTATTCCATAAGTATTTTTTTGAAATTTTAAATAAAAGATGGCAATTTGGCCAAAATTTGATTATGAGAACATAAAAAGTAATTTTCAATAGTAAATGATTTTTGAAAAATCGGTTTTTAAATAAGCACCTAAAATAACGTTACTTTTCTGCCTCCGCCAAAACAAAGTGATGATGCAATTTAACTGAAACTAATTTTTTATTCATTTATTTTCGTTTGTTTGTAAAAGAAATTGTGCACTTTTAACAGAAACTGCAAACCTCATTCAGTTCAAAACTAAATTACTGATTATAGATTATAATGAATATTATCATCAATGAAATGATTATAGAATTTTTTTTAAAAGCATAAATCATCTCATGATAAAAATGAATTTTTTCTTAAAATAAATAATATTTCGACGTACTTTTGCCAATGAGTTGAAATTCTACAACTCAAAGGTTTGCAGCAGTTATCATGTTTTACATTGTACAATAAAAAAGCGGATAAAGTGGGCTTCCAATATAAACAAAATTTTTCTTTTTTCCGAAATTTTATATAAATTTTAGATCATGTCCAAATATGGGGAAACTGTACATGTTAATACGTCCAAAAAAAGGAAAGGATCCACATGAGAGGTTCAAGCAAGTTTTTGAAAACGTCGTACGTAAATATGTATACATATTTTTTAACTTCCCTGAAACAATTGCTGATTAAAAATTATTTGAACATTTTATTAGTTGTTCGATACTCTGAAAAAAGTAAATCCAAACTATGCGGATCACGTTGTTGTAGTCGAGGCTGACACCAGCAAGGAAGATTTGGGCCTGTCTCCGGAAAACCGGGCCATGTTGATTGAAAACACCAATGTGGTATTCAATGCAGCAGCCTCAATACGGTTCGACGAACAGTTTCGCAAGGCGATTCACGTAAACGTCAGAAGCGTCAAAATGATGCTTTTGCTTGCCAAGGAAATGAAGAATCTTAAAGTTAATGGCTTTAAGAATTAAAATATTTTTTTCATACCATTCAAATGTTGTGTAGAGCTATTTTTTATAAAAAATAACTCCATACTAGATTATTTGTAGTCTCTGAAAAACTTTTCTTCTTTTTTTTTGTTTGTTATGGTCAAATTTGTACTAAATACTTTATCTTTTTCCACTCAAAGTCCTTCGTTCACGTATCCACGGCTTTCTCTCACACAACCAGACAAAATATTGATGAGATATTTTATAAGCCCAGAATCGAGGTTGACCGCATAATACAGCTCATGGAAGTTCTAGATAACCAAGATCTCGAAACAATACGCCCAACGTAAGTTAATTTCATCTCTTTAAAAAATAAATTATTTCTGATTTTAAGTAATTGATAAGGAAAAGTGTTTTTTGTGTTTATATATTAAATTACTGGTTTAAGAATAATATCATTCAAAGTTCACACTCAACGTACAATATCTCTTTAAATTTCAGATTGTTGAAAGGCTGGGCGAACATGTACAGTTTTACCAAGGCACTGGGCGAGGAGGCCCTGCGAGTGTACGGGTGCGAGCTTCCGGTGTGCCTTGTGCGACCTTCCATATGCGTGTCGACCATTACAGAACCATTGAAAGGGTGGGTCGACTGTCTGTACGGGGCCACTGGAATATGCGTCGGTGGATATCTTTGCGTTCTTAGGGTGCTGCCGGTCCATGGTGAAAAGAATGCCGATCTCATACCCATGGACTACGTATGCAATATAATGATCTGCGCTGCTTGGGCCACTTACAATAACTGGTAGGTCAAAAATAGTTCAAATTTTGGGTAAATCGAAAAATTTTTAATCTGTTGTGAAAAAAAATTATAATTATTAAAATAAGATAATTGGTTTCCTTATATTGATTGAAAAATGTTTTAAAGTCTTACAAGTCTTTTTTATTTGTCATCAATACATCCTGTCGGAAAATGTTTTATAAATGAAAATCCAGCTAAAAAATTTAACATTTCAAGATTCTATTGAAAAAACGAGCAATTATTGAAATAATTTTTTCAACAGGATCAAAAACTTCGAGTTGATGCCGATCAAACCGGAAAGCGATCCAATTGTCTTCAACTCTGTGATGTCAGCCCGAAATCCTATAACGTGGTATGACTTCATGGATAAGAACCAGTCCCACGGCGTTGAAGTTCCAACCCGTTTTGCGATTTGGTACCATATAATGATATTTGCACGTAACAACATTCAATACGAAATTTACAAAGTCTTACTTCATCTGCTTCCTGGAGCGATCATGGACGGTCTTGCCAAGCTGACTGGGAATAAACCAATGTATAATTTTTTATGACTTTCTAATAAAAATATAAAACTTTAATTCTGGGAGTTTGCTCTGGCAATGTGTGATTATGGCTCTTAAAAATTAAATGTAAAACACAATATTTATAAGTTTCATATTGTTTAACCTATGTAAAAATCAAGGGCTCTTTTACGCAAGTATAAAAAAGTTTTACTTTTAAGTTTTTTTTTAGACTTTGTTTTTTTGGTACCTGACTTTAAAATAAACCATTCGTGAACTAATAGAAATTTTGACTTTGATACAAAATTGAGCTATATTTTTTTGTCAATTATTATTATTAAAATTTTTTTTTTTTGTCTTATCTGTGTTTATTATAATTTTGAAACATACAAAAGGGCCAGATAGATATAATAATGATAATACATTAAAAAAAAGTTTTTTGAAACCGAAAAATATTTAATCTTACAGGTTGTTAGATGCGTACAAAAAAATACATGCATTTGGTTCAGTGATCTCTTGGGTCAGCAGCAAACAATGGATATTCAAAAATGACAACGTTGTTAAGGGGGGAACACGGTGTGAAAAAAAAAAAAAGTCGATTTTTTTTTTTTGCTTAAATCTCTTCTATAACATCTCAAAAATGTCCCTGTATAGTTTCAACATGATATTTCAAATGGTTTTCAAGTTATGAAGACTTAAGCGACGCAGGTATAATCCGAGCGCTCGAGCGGAATAGCAAGAAAGAGCGCGGTAATAATGACGATTTAGAACACGATAAGCCTTTGGATCCCATTGTAGCTGAAAAAATTTTACCTATTTATGAAGAATTAAGCAGAGATGATTTGTTGGAACGCTGCCTCGGTGGTTACACCCAGAACGCAAATGAAAGTATTAATGCTCTCATCTGGAAGTTCGCACCAAAACACCTGCACTCGGGGCATGAAACCGTGAAAATTGCAGCTTTATTAGCAGCTATAATCTACAACGAAGGTTATTTAGGAATTTTATGGATCATGCAAGTTTTAGGAATTGAAATCGGCGAACAAAGCTTTCATTACGCTGCATACGTCAACAAGCGTCGTGAAAAGAAAAAATCTCAACGTCGCTCTCAATCCACCCACGAAGCCCGAAAAGCCCGAAAAGAAGCTCTTTTGGAGTCAGAAGACGAAGAAATTAGCCCAGAAGATATGATTTATGGTGCAGGAATCGCCGGATAAATGCAGGTATCTATATATTTCATAAAAATCACTTATAAAAACTTTAAACGCGTTTTACTCGAAACTGTACTTTTGAAAACGGCCCACATCATAACTTCCTTAAAAATCATCCGATTGATCTGAAATTTGGCAGAGACTTTACTGATAAAATTCATCACCATGTAAACTAACAATATCTAAAAAAAATTTATTTAAACCCCATTTTTCATAAACAAATTGACGAAAAAAAAAGGGTCAATTTTTTTAAAATGTCATAATTTTGTCAAAAAAATTTTTTTTTTTTTTTCTTAGTTTACGGGATGTAAAAAAGTATAACAAATAACACCTTGACTGTTTTTTTTGTTTCAGATCAACAGAAACAGAATGAGAATGTGGGCCGAATAAAAAAGACGTCTCGCGCGCTCTACTCCACAGCCGCCATTTTGTAAAAAAAAAAAAAAAAAAAAAAAAAAATTTTTTTATACTCTGTAAACCTGCATCTAACTATGTGTAAAGTTCTGAATATGTATAATAATAAATAGTGTATAAATAAAATACTCAAAAATTTGATGATTTACACCGTGTTCCCCCCTTAAACTTTGGGAAAATATGAATTCTACTGACAGAAAAAAATTTGACTGCAACGTTGAAAATATTGATTGGGATGAATATTGCAAGTACCAAATGCGAGGAATCCGAGTTTACACTTTGAAGGATCCTATGACGACGATAGAACAAGGACGAACAAGATACAAAATTTGAGTTTCTACATGATTTACCTCTTTTTTTTATTTTTTTTTTAATTTTGACAAACTCAAAGTTACATTTTTAAGTACACACATATTGATTTTTCTTATAAATAATTATTATTTCGAAAAATAATTTATCTGGCATGTCAGTAATTTTTTTGATGATTGTCAAAATTTAAAGTAGATAAACAAGCTTTTTGAAAATGAAAGCTTTTTTTATCGTTAGTGAATTGAATTTTTATAAACACTTTATTTATTGAATTATTCAAGTAAAAAGTAATTCTTACTAAAATCTCGTAAGCTTTGCAAACTTAAAATAAGCATCATTTCTCAATCAACTTTTTATGAGTATAGTGTAAAGCAACTAATAACTGCAATTTTTTTTAGGCTCAAGATAGCTCACTTCAGTCTTATTACATTACTCTTTATTTTCTTTGCTTGGTGTATCACATTATTGGCTCGACTATTTTTAAATTTTTTCTAAGTGTTTTTCTGAATTTGCTTTGGCCTTTGTCTACAATTTTTTATACGAAATCCCTACGAAATGTATAATTTTTTTTTTAATAAAAAATTACTTAAATTGAAAAAAATTAATTTACTTTCATAAAAAAACTATTTATTGTAAGTAAGATTTGGCGTTGAGGTCAATTCACTGAAATATCAATTTGGGATTAAATTTGCCCCTGCAAAACCGTTACCGTCGTACTTGCTTTTCCCGTCAGTATATTGAAATATCAAACTTAAGGGAGCTCTGTAAGTATTAAAGTATCTAATGAACTATCGATAATTATTCAGTTTGATCAATTATTTAATTTTTCTAAATTGTTATTAAAATTAAAAATACTGTAAGAAATATCGTTTAAAAAAAAGAAAAAAAAAAACAAAAAATAAAAAATAAAAATTTTTACATGACAGTTTTTTTATTGCAAACGAGCCCAATCACCTAAAAATCCATTCACATAACAAAAATTTTTTATAAGCTGTTTAAAAGGCCCTAAACGGGTCAAAAAATCAAGCGTACAGTGTCTCTTGCCCGTACCCTGAGCAAACAATCGCGGACAAGTTGTAATTACCGTGATTTATTACGCACGCATAGAAAGACGTTTTGATAAAAAACAAGAAGAAGAAAGGGGAACGCACTCGTACATACAGGCGCATATCAATAATTGAGTCGCTCCCTCCTCCCACTCTGGAAGCGTTTATTTTTAATTTAATTCTTCAATTCTCATTCGTAACAAACAAAGCTAGTGCAGGTAATCGACATCGCGGTGTTGGGGATCGGGTCTCGATCTAAGCAGCCACGCCTTTGGTAATGTATGCACAAAGACGCCCACACCCGGCCGCCCGGCCCCGGATTCAATGCGTTTCCTGGGGGCTCGAAAAATTATTCTCCTGCATCCACCCGCCGCGCCGTGACCGAGAATTATTATAAACCCGCGAGGAGCGCCCATCTCATCAACTCCCGCAAGGGTCACTGACTCTACGAATCGTTTGATTTTCAGATCTGAGTGCTCTTGATTGATCCGATGGATTTCCTTGTCGCGAATACCAAGACTTTTTGACGAAAGATTGTTTGAGTCAGAAAACTAAAGTTAGCGCTCTGGTCAAATTTTTGAAATATGGTAAATTACATTTATAAAGCTTACTGAGTCAAGGACTGATAAAAAAACAATAGTTTTAGTAAAGGATTTTATTCGGAACGTACTATCGCAGCTTATTTTCGGCTGAGGTTATTTTTCGCTATAAAATCTTCTTTTTATTCTTTGATTCGTATTATTATCGGGTGAAATCTGATGTATACTGAATTAAAATTTTACTGAAAAATACTAAATTTAATATGGACGATAACTAAGTGAAAAAATTATACAATTCATATAGAGAATTTGATTTTTATGTGGGAATCAAGATAAAATTTTTTATGAACATATTTGCTTGGAATCATTACGATCAGTCTATGGGTAAATTGACTTGCTATATATTATAGACATCGATACTTCTCTTTTTATTTATTTTTTTGAAAGCACGTTTTTATGACTCAGAAGAATTTTCAACTATTTTTTCTGTGTTGACAATTAAAAAAAAAAGATTATTGCAATTGAATTCATAAGTAAGTCCAGACGATTGTTTATTATTATATTTTATGTTCAAAATGTGTTTTGTAAATTTTATTGTAATCCATCAAACTGTTCCTGATCATGCTGACCAAGTTAGCGAAAACCTCTTAGACTACCATTCTGGTTATTTACACATCCCTTTATTAGGATTCTAATATAAAATGATTATTATTATTTTTATTTTATTTTATATATAATACTTTTAATTCTCTAACAAACGTTTGATAAATAACATACTTATAAAATCGCTTGATAAAAATATTTTCTTTTAAATACTTTTACAAAAATTATTAAATTCATGTAGCATCTTATCAAATTGTGACAACTTTAGAGATGCCTCTTAAAAACAATCAAATTCAATAATTTTTGAAAAGTGCTGATTTCTTCAAAAGTTGTCATGAATAAATAATTCTGTACTAAATGAAATTGTTGCTAGTTAAATAACAATATTACATTTATTTCCACGATCTTTCTCCTTTACAAAAAATTTGAACGTCTTTTTCGAGTCTTCTGACATTTTACCCATTTTTTAACTAAAAAAAGTATCTAACCAATTTGATTATTGTTGAATTACACAACTCTATCATTACACAACTATTAGGTGACAACTTAAACAACAAGGTTTTTCCAAAAGTAATGTAAAAAATAATCTAGAAGCAACGCAAAACCCTCGAGAGAGAGAAAGGAACGCAGTCGCGGCATAAAATCCGCGTCGTTCTCCGGTCGGAATACAGATGTCTCGAGCGCCGCAATAAGAGGGCACCCAAAAAAGAGGTAAAAATTAAAAATCGCAAAAAGCCGCCGAGCGGCGGCGCGTCGCCTATGACAAACGAGTTTCGCGGTTTGGGGTATAAAAAAGCCCCCCCGAATGCCCCGCTGCATCAGGTATTACGGTCACGCACCCACTGACCGCGGTCCAGTCTTGCACGCACGCGGCACGCATAAACCCTAAATGAATAATATTATCCGCCTCCTCTTTTTTACTCTCTGTTTGGGGTTGCAGTCTTTTGATACTTTTTGGGAGCGGATTGAGCTTTATTTTCATTTTTTGTTTCATCTAGATGTTATTTCTAAGTTTTTATGAGTAAAAAAACCTTTTGTAAAAAAAATGTTATAAAAAGCACTAAAAAGAAAAAAAATTCAATTAGTAAATGATGAAATTTTTAAACTAGTATCGTATAGGGTTATATTAATTTTCTAGTAAAATTATTGTAGTAACATATTTTATTTAGAGGAAAAAAAGCAATAATTTTTTTTATAAAAAACAATTCTTCATTCAAAAGATTGAGAAAAAAACTAATTTTAGTAAAGTAGCAAATAAGTAAACTGACTTTTCAAGAATATTATTCTGGCATAAAAGAAAACAATAAATGTGACATTTCGAACTGAATCGAACCACTAACAAGTTTCACTGTTTTTGGAAAAGCTAGATTTTTATAAAACACAAATCTGATTGAACAATTGAGTTGATTTTTTTTTAATTTTATAACTTTGCATACATTTTTGATGTACTAAAATTTGACGATTTAAAGAGTGACGATTGGCTCATCAGATTTGACTTTTATCGCTTCTAACTTGAGTTAGTCGGTTCGATTCCACTCACCTATGATCTTGATGAAGTCAAGCAAAACTCAGTCTAACAATAATTGTTGACGAATGTAAATTACATTGTTCAACTGAATGGCTAAAAAAAAAAAAAAATTATTGACGAGTATGGCACATTTTTTTTATAAATATTTAACCGATGATCCTCAAAAGTAGCTAGACGCATAGTCAATTGAAATTACGTCGATCTTAACTAGGTATTAACAAAACTGTGCTAATTTTTTACAAAATTCGTGAGCAAACGACCACCTCAATGGCATTTTCTCCTGAAAAAATAATTTAATCGAATAATAAACCCAAAATCAATCTCCCCGTTCGCTTCCCCGAACAATATTCCTCCTTTCGCTTTATATATAAATAAATCAATACGGTAATAATCGTTCACAATGTGCATATTAAAATCAATTAAACGTCCGTACGTGCGCGATCCCGAAAATTCAATAAACTTTCTCTTATCAAAATTATTCCTTCCGAAAATCTGGTCCGTTAAGCCAACACGGAATGTTTTTTAAAAGTCAAATTGGCTCACGGCAATTTGTCCCTTTTTTTTGCATCAGGGCGCGAGCCGCCCGGGGCACCGACCGGACGTCGTAAAAATTGATTCGGGGTAGTTTAAATCGAGGAGCCACGCATCGATTTTCTCTGATTGGCCAGCTTGTTTTCGGGATCACGGTTATTTCGGATCCTCCTCCTTCTCGATCCATTTTTTTTTTCTTTCTTTCTTCTTGGAGGTATTACCCCTGATTAAACGATCCCCTTTTTTTCAGATACGCGAGCGTGGTTAAGCGAAAAATCGTTTTCGTGGTACTTAATTTTTCGAGAATCTGGAGTAAACCGTACGTTAATCTTTCTTAAATGCTGGTGTATCTTTCATTTTTTTATAAATACATATGTACATACATCGAGTTGTACAAAAAAGGTATGATATACGTATCTGTACAGGTAAACTAGGTTGACTCGCGGTGTATGTGTCAAAACAAAATTTTTGTACAATTTTCAGAGTTCAAATAAATAAATATCATAATACACTTGAGTTTTTATTTTTTATTTTTTAATATTATTTTATAGAAGAAACTCACTTTTTTTTCTAGCTTTAAAAATACTGCTCCTCGATGGTTTTCAATTTGCAGATAATTTTTTTGCCGTACAGCCACTTGGTAAAATCAACTATTGATTTTCGGTACATCGAGTACGTATTATGTGCGGGCAGTACTTTGGGAAGTCTTATTACGGGTTAATCGTCGAACTGATGAAGGTCGTAAATTTTTATTGCACTTTGGGATGAAAAATTCGCGCATTACTCTGAATACCACCGCGAACTCAAACCTGCATACTGAAAAAATTATTCGACTCAGATCAGTGCATTGATTAGGAGGATGCTGGGAGCCCAGGGCGGTCTTATCGGTGCTGTAATCGTTCTAGCGGCTCCCCTCTAAATGCATTTGTCATCTATTCCACACGAAATGATTAACTCCCTATCAGGAATAATAAAGATAAGATTTTAATACGAATGTTAGATAAGCTACCTCGTAAAGAAAAAAAAAACTAGATAAACAAATCTCGAGCACGGTGATAATCGGGTGTAATGAATTAGTCGGACGCGTTTTTTCACCCGAAATCAAATCGTCACGCGTGTTTGCGTATCTACTCGCATTAGCATGACAACGCGCGCGACAAGCGCTCGAGTCGAGCCGCGAGAAGTAAAAAAGGAGAGAGAAGGAGCTAATGCTTGTGCGTGTCGCACGTGGGATTGACTAATGCGGGATCGACGTGATGTGCTTTTATTAAACTCAAGCCACTGCGATTTTGGCCCTTTTGGTGGTGGTCAATATGTTTTGAGTGTGAAGTGAAGTACAAAAAAAAAATTTATAGTTTAAACTAAGAATGGCCAAAAATCTCATTTTTTTTTTTTTTTTTTTTTGTTTATCAAGTTGTTTTTTATGATTAAACGGTAATTTCAATATAATTTGTCAGAAAGGCTCCGACGAGGTCTCGAACCGATGAATCTTCGATCCACAGTCTTCATTTCAAATTCATTTTTACAATGCAAAATTGAACCCCAATAGTCTATTTCCTGAAATTTTTTAAAAGTAATAAAAAAAAGATAATAATAATAGTAATAAACAAATTGTAAATTATACATGAGTGATTTGTATATTTCTTAGATGATAATTTTTCATCCAATAAATCAATTTTTTTGTTCAAAGAGCATCCAAAGTGAATTGAAAAAAATGTTTAAGTTTGGACTTAATTTTACAAATTTAAACAAAAGTGGAGGATTATGTTTATGAAATCAATGAACAGAATAAATTTTAATAAAAAAAAAACTATATAGTCAAGATCTTTTCAAAACAAACATAAGGTTTTTTTATAAGATCACTAAATTTAATAAAAAATCTGTGCAAGTAAAAATTATTTAATTTAAAACACCTTACTTTATTTGTTATAAAAGAAGATTCATGACCTTAATAAATATGAACATTTCGATCGTAGTCTCTCCATTGAATTGTGAAACAGGAATGAATGTCCTTTTGATAGAAGCCTTGTGACTGGTGGAGAAAGTAAGATTCAAAATTCGAATGTTCCAAGTTTTATAGTTTCCATTGAATACTTCAACAATGAAATATTTTTTGTAGAAAAAATCATCATGCCAGAAACAAATGAAAAACAATCATAACCATCTTCATTACGTACTATCAAGAAATATATTCCCAAACAACCTGAACATAGTCACAAATCAATTCGGTTGACTACAACACAAATTTTAAGAATTCATCATTCTTTCCCCAAAAATCTAAATTTTTATAAATTATTGATCTCCAAACCAGACTGGTAATTTAAAAAAAGCTCACAAGCCCATTTCCAAACTCCGTAAAAAAAAACTTTCATCATCCCGAAAAAAAAGAGAGAAAATTTCTGAAAAACGAGAGAGCCCGACTGACCGCACTGGGTCACCCCGTTTTTCGGGGTGCTTGCAGGGTTACTCGCGTAGCCGAGTCCCCCACCACTGTAGTCGTCGCGCGTGCACTGCTATCGAGCTGCAGCGCTCGAGCTGGGCGCGCGGCCAGCGCCAGCGTTACACTCGGCAGTCAGTGCACGCCCGGCTGCCGACTCGAGCGGATGCGCGGCCCGCTGCTGCAGTCAAAGTTTATCGCCGTAACCGACTCTTATTCCTTCCTCCAACCCCTTTTCCCGGTTTTTTTTTTTTTTTTTTTTCTATTTTGTTTTTTTTTATATTGTTCGAGTGCAAGTGTGTGACCCGGTGCAAGCTCTCGGATAGTCCTCGGTCGCTCCTGCGTCGGCGCAAGCTCCGTCGCGTGGCGATCAGCTGATCGGCTGGCCTTGGATTCTTGTTTATCAGTGCAGCGGCGGTGGCTCGGCCGAGTGATGTGTGTTTTTGGTGTGCGTGCTGTGTGAATAATCATAATAATAATCTTGAATAAAAGAAAGAAAGAATAAATAAAAAAGTGCAAAGTGCAGTAGCAGTGCGAGACGGTTTTAGAAGTGATAAATGCGGTGTGCGATGCCAACGACCGGGACGGAAGCGACTGTTGTAAAGAGTAAGTTGCTTTTTTTTTTTCAACCGAGAGATAAGCCATCTTCTTCATTTTGAAACTTCTTTCTTGTTTAATTAGCGACACGACGAGATTTTCGCGGGTTCTTTTACGATCGACCTTTGAATTGGCGGGCACGTGACCACGGGTGTGTTTAACAACAACTTCGCGGGGTATTTTGGTGGTTTAAAATTAATCCCGATCAGCTGATCGGGCGTCCAAGAGTCCGAGATAAAAATAAGTGCAAGCTCGAAATAAAGACCGCGGGAGTCGTTGAACCGTCCGCGATCGATCTTCGCGTGCAGCGGGTTTTCACCTGTGCGGTGTTTGTCGTTGCTTTCAGCACCCGCCGGCTCAAATTGATTTTTAAAGTTTAGTTCCCGAATCGTAAACCGCTTTTCCCGCTAAAATATTGAATGCAAAGGTGGACAAGCAGAAAATAGTTTGTTTAAATCACATCGCTTATATGAAATTTAAGTATTAAAAACATGATTTGAGTAAACTATTTTTTACAATTTCCCCTTTAACTTACCTCGTAAAACAAAAAAAAGGATCAAAATTTTTTTCTTACACTCTAAAAATCAAAGATTTGACCAGACTCGAGGACTCGTCACCACTTTGGCGCGCCGCACTCTGGGTCCGTCCCCTCTTGTCATTCTTCCTCCTTCCTCTTTTTTCTTTTGCTTCTCGTCTTTCGTCCTTCTCGTAAACTGTGCATCTCGACCGAGCGCTTTACGAGGCCTCGTGAATATTTAATCATTTTTCGCCGACTGAATTCTAATTTTTCTAATTTTGTCAGACCTACTCGCGGGATTCCTCGGTTGTGAAAAAAAATAAAATTTCTGTTTTAATTACAAGTTTGCTTTGATGTCTGGTAATCAAAATATTGACAATTTTTCCGCACCTTCCCACGAATTGAAAATTTTCTGTTTAATACGAACGGAAGCTGCTGGTATTAGTGGTGGTGACCGCGATCGATAACAAATAATCAACTCGCGGTTAAACTGTTATTTCCTACTATTTTTTTTTCTCTCTCGCTAAACTTGCACTCTTATCGCTAGACCTTTTTTTTTTTTTATCTCTCTTTACACCCGGATTCTTCCGAGGTGGCTGCGAATTTCGACTTTTTTTTTCGTCTTATCTGGGATTATCGTGTAGCTCCGATATCGGGTTGGCTTTGATGATTTTTGCATCTGCGCGACTTTAAGAATTAATCTTGTTGTAATTTGCTGGAGATTGTCTAACAGCTAAGGTCAGGTGTGGTTTAAAGGCTAAAATTTTAAACAAATTTTTCCATTCATTTTTATCACCCAAAAAATCTAAGATTCGTATCAGATTTATACTTGTTTTTAAAAAAATTCCGTATCAATAGTCAAATAATTATAACTTGACAGGTTCTTATTATTACTAGAATAATTTTAAGTGCCTTATTTTCAAGTTTAAAATTGTTTGCGAATAATTTAAGAAAAACTGATTTTTTTTGTAAGATGTGAATATTTTTATCAATATACTTTACTTTTCTAGAAACACATGATCTTTAAAATGTGATCTTATAACTATGCAAAATGATGTTTTCGCCTCATCAGCTGAAAATTCTTTGACTTCATTCAAAAAAAATTTCTGTAATAAAATTTTCATTATCTTTTTATTAAAAATAAAAAAAGCTTAATGTAAACGCCATCAATCTCGAACGTAATTACATTGATTATTTACGAATGTATCACCGCGCGTATTCTGCCACTTGTAACGCGAACTTTTTTTTTCTCTTACCAAATTTTTTGCATTTCAGCTGTGTGTCTTTAATTGATTTTCGACGTTCCTTTCTCCAGCTCGACTCCTCCCCCTTTTCGGTTATCCTGCAAATTCAAATTTACGGGTACTGTTATTGTTTTTATTTTCCAATCGCGTTGTTGACGAGAACTTTTTTTATTTTTGTTCCGGTATAAAGTTAATATTTTAAGTTATGAAAATTCGAAAGGTGGTATCGTAAAATCTTATAAGAAGCCAGAAAATCCCTAAAATTATTTCAGTTTTAAAAAATCTTGGACAAAATAATATTGGCTTCTTAAAAATTGACTGGGACAGACGTAAATAGTATTCGATCGCAGATGGAAATTTTTTGGGTAGTTTGATATTATTTATACAAAATTAAAAAAATAAATTTTAACTTAAACATTTTTTAAATTAAAATTTTCAAAAGAAGGATACGGTAATTAGTATTCACTTAACCGTAAAGATAATCCAATGTTTAAATCAGGAAGATTTTGTTTTAATCGATCATAAAGAGTGAACTCGGAATAATCGCGCGCGTTTGCGTTAATTGACGCGCTGGCTCTGACTCACAAGGAGACGTAAAAATAATGCGTCTGATTAGCATCCCGAAAAACGCAGTGAGGACGCATAATACGTGAGCCGCGATATGGTCGAAGTTCTCACGAGTAAGAGTACCGCGCGGGTTATGAGACTTGAGCGAATGAGATATTCAAGCTCGAGAATGATCAAGATAGATGCGTGTGGCTTAACCAAACTGTAATGTTTTCTTCTTTAAATTTATAAACTATGAAAATCATCATCTTTTTAATTTCTTTTCGAAAATTATAAGTTAAAATTTATCGTTCTATACTTGTCATCTAGTTTGTATAGATAATTTTTTTTACATTTATTTGATGAGTTATCGAACGTGACTCCAACCCGGGATCTTTAAATCAGTCAGGAGAGTATTGAGGCTCTGTTTACTTGTTAAACGCGATCACGCAATCTATTACTGAGATACTTAATAACAAAGCTTGTTTTTTAAATTGGCCGTCCATACAATGTTTTTCGAGAAATTATTTACCTTGTACAGTTAGGGTCGAAAAAATTATTGGAATTAGCTCTTATTTTCACAAAATTTAATTATTCTTAACTGAAAATTTTGTAATTTTTTAAGTTAAATTACCCAAGTCAGAGTGACATCAAAGTGAAGAAGAACTTAAACTGCTGGTAAACAAGTTGCTCCAGGGGAGTTTTTTTTTTTTTTTTTTTTCTTCGACGTTCGAGAGTCCTTAGCCAGGCTGTCTGCAAGGCCATAATTTTCAGTCATTTCGGTACTCAATCATTTCTCAAATTGATTTAATCATTCATGCTTGAAAATTTTTCAATATTTCAAGTTATTCTCGACCGCTTCGAAAAGAGAAAGAACGTTACGGTACGTTTTTCAAGAAATACCACCAAAAATATAACAGTAAGCCGTCTGTACGAAATTTTTCCAACTTGATAATCGTAAAGAAAATAAATAAACGAAAAATCACGTCGAGTGAGTCGAGAGAGCTTTGATACAAAGTGCTCTCAATAACAGCCTCAAAGAGTTTGATGATGCAGCAGCCAGCGGGCGATAATAAAGCAGCGCGACACAGATATTTCGTTCCCCTCGCTTCGCGCCCAATTAGGCGTGAGGAGCCAGAGCAGCCAGCGTAGGAGGAGAGGGAGTAAAAAAGGGTTGCGGGCTATACCGCCACACGCGTTTTAACGACGGATAATAGATTGACGCGGAGATCATGACATGACGACGTTACGCCTGCACGATTAGCATGGGGCTTTGTGTACTTTGCTTTTTTTTTACCACACTTGATTGTTGTTTCTGTGCTATCGAAATGGTTTATTTTGTCGCTATTAGTACTATGTCGACGGTCCCAGCAAAGAAAAACCTCAGACAAAAATCTGCAGTTTTCAAATGATTGTTAGAAGCTGAAATAAATTAAAAAATCATAATAAATAAATAATTTTAATAATTTAGCACTTAATTAATCAGATTTTTTATTTTTTCTAATTTTTTAATTCATTTCAGTCTTTCATCGATAATTTCAAATCTGCAGATTTTCAACTAAGGTTTTTCTTCGCTGGGACCGTCGATGTGTTTTTTTATTGATTTAGTAGGTTTAAAGAACATATGCTACTTTCATGCAGTAAGAATCTGCATCTTTAAACAAAAAATACATTTTTGCTCCACTTTGAGTGAATTTTGAGTAAAAATCTTCCATTGTGATAAAGTTGACTCTCGATAAATTAATTATTTTCTATCCGAAGTATTATGTTTTTCCACAGAATGAAATTTTAGTGATAAGACACAAAAAGAAAATTAAACTCCCTTACGCGAGTTGCTCAACGCAGCTTGGCGCCACTCTGGGACTTGAAAATTCAATCAAAAGCACGGGCAAATTTTACGATTTACACGGGGAGAATGATGATTATTACCACGGTCGAGGGAACACTCGAGATATAATAAAATTTCTCCCACGCGCTGAAAATTATTATAGCCAATGCACTCGTACGCATGCAAATTGCCGGAGTATGCGAGCTCAAGATAAAAAGAAAAAAAAAGGAGGGGAAACGGACAGCCACGGAGGACAGTTCCGGATCCAGTGTAAAATCTAAATTCTCGGTTAATTATCGATGATTAAATTATAAATCAAGTTGCTAAGTACGGGTTTTTCGTAATTTTTATCGCTGTCGTTACTTCTATTTCTTACGAGATTTCTTATTAATCCAAAAATTTTATAGCATGAATAAATTTTGCGGGAATGAATAAAACCTTGCACGTACACTGAATCAAATTTGTTACAAAAATTAAGAAAGTACTGTAATTACATATTTTCCACATAAATATTACATTCGAATTTCTGTTTGTTGTACTCATACAGCACATTAAATCTCAACCTAATCAATTTTTTTTTTCTTGGTTTCAAAATACAGAGTCAAATAAACAATTAAACGGACACTGTACATCAAGCCAAAGTTGTAAAAAAAAAAGCCCATGCAACGACACTTCGTAAAAAAAAAGGTTTTTCTCGTAGTGCACTGCACGCGAGGCGGCAGCTGTTGGTGGTGCAGACCGCATGGCCGACCGCATTTGCGCGAGTCGATTGCAGCGGGTGGACTACAGCCGCCCGCGCCGAGCGCGATCGATACCCCTCCAACCCCGCACTGCAACCCGGAAGCTCTTCGGGATCTCTTTTTTTGCTTCCTGCTGAAGATGCAAGATTTTATTAAAAAGTACCCGGGTTAATTGTCATTGATTGGAAGATGACAGCAAATCCTAATCTCTGGATGTGTTCCATAGCTTGTGTATTGAAAATCAAACTTTGGTATACTATTATGGGTTTTACAAAAGAACTGAGCGGTTAAGTAAGCCGGAAAAATTAAATATTCAACTAAAAGTCCCACAAACGATGTGTAGTAGTGCCAATGATCTCGACTGTACTTCATAAAAACCGGAAAAACTTCGATGTCTTTTACCATTTTTGGGTGTAAAATCACAGTGGAGCCATCCGCGATTTCGTCACCGGGGTCCCAAGATTGCCCAATTCCGAAATTTCGAGTGGTTCCCGGAATCGTAGGAATTTTATAGCGGAGGAGGCCACACCCAGCGTCGTCATCGGTTTCTGGCGGATTATTACGGCTCCCTGGAATTCCCTCCCGAAAGCCTCTAATCGTCCGGAGCCCCCCCCCCCCTTTTGTCCTCCTGCTCTTCTTCCTCCTGCTGCTCGAGAAGATCCGTAATGAGGGGCTTTTGTTTCAGACCGACGGAAGCTGCGAACAGAGGATTTTCGGATGGCTCTGCCTGTCCCTTTTTTTTTTCGATTTAGAAGATTGAATGAGTTTCGCAATCTTTGATGCGCGGGTTGCTTGGACGAGAAGTCGAGATGGCTTTGGTTGTCTGGGTTTGATCAGTCGTAGTGAACGCTTGTAATAAAATTTTTATGAAAACATATGGTTGTAAGCGTAAATAAAAAAAATTAAACTTGTTTGTCTGTGAATGATATATTTTAGTAATAAAATTTTACTTTTTTTCTTGTGAGTATTGTGAAGGATTATCATAAAATATTTATTAATCGAGTTTGCCTTTATTTGATGAAAATTAATAAACATTATGGAAAATAATGATTAAAAACTTTATAATTATAGTGAAAATTAGACTACTCTATACACAGAGTTTTTAATCCATATTTCCCATAAAATATTTATGAAATAAAGATATATCGGAACTATATAAACTCTTGCACTTTTTGTATTATTGTAACTAATCAATGGATATCTTAGTGCATTACACACTATAATGCATTAAATATGTTACGTTTCAGATACGAATATAATAATTATATCCCTCAAAAGTTATATCTTTCAAAGTTTATTATAGATGCATAATATATAATGATATATTTCCCAAGCACTGACGCATAATATATATCACGAAATTCTTGTTTTTTTTTTTTTTTTTTTTATGGATGCCAATTTCTTCTGCCTTCGAAATTCACGTTAATAATCGTAATTACCCTCGCAGAATCCAAAAGAGACAAACGACGAAAGAAAATTAGCGTTTCGCGATAAAATGTAAAGTTTACGGAGCAAATTACTCTGGCACAATTACATGTGCGTGCCTTTTAAACTCTTTATATAGACGACTCTCGTCGTACAGAGCACAGCGGCAAGGCTGTTATTTACCAAATTGATTTCTAGCACTCGTACGCACAAATGAGTAATCCCCGGCTAGCTTTTCTGCCAGGAAACTGGAAATTTACCTCGGAGAAAAAACTGGGCGGTGAAAAATCAATTGACCGTATTTAAAAGTAATCGCATGTCATTAAAACGAGCATTAAAACAACCGCGAACTTCACCGCGAGGCGGCTAAATTAACACGTTTTTCAATACTCCCGCGAGGCGAGCCACTGCTTATGTAAATTAACCGAGCCTGCTTTATAATTCAAACTTCTCGGTTTTGTTTTGATTCGGCCTGTTTTTCGTGAATATCCCGGGGAATTTTTTTCGAGACCATCCTGACAAGCCAATTACGATGTTTCGTTCGCACTCGAACTTTCACCGGGTACAATAAATCTATTGTTTCTCGTGCATTAAACAATCGTCGGATCTTAATATTAAATTCAACGATTCTTTGATTGAGTTGTAAATTTAGTTTTGGGTAGGCGACACTTCCCACGATGAGCGGCTGAAAAATGATCTCGGCCCAGTCTTAATCGGTGTGCCATCGATACTCGCGAAAAAAAGGTCGTCATTTTGACAGCTGAGTCTTGTTGCCCAAATACTTTCATAGTGACATTACGAAAGAATAATGACTCGAAGCTTTTTTCAAACAAGCTGTGGGCTATTATGAAGAGCCTGGTTATTGCTAATTCATTCGATTCTGTGTAAGAAAAAAAATTAATTTTCCGACTATGATCACGTTGACTCGATGAGATTGGAGTCTGGAAACTTTAGATTTTCTAGTCTGACAACTACAGTCTTTCAATATCGGAATAAATGGAAGAAATTTTTTTTTTGCGAAAATCCCCAATGCCCAACCAGAGGTTCTCGCTTCTAATTCTTGAAAAAAAATCCGACATTGACAAGGAAGACTAAATTAATTTAAATGATTTTGAAAGTACTTTTTTCGAATAAACGGTATTGATGATGGTCGACTGCGACTGACCTTCCCATGGTGTCTATACTATCTGTATCGGCGTAAAGGGATTAATCTAAATATCTCTCCAGTTTCTAAAATGCATTTATTAATTTTAATTGTTATGAAAATACTTTCTTGGGACTATCGGTTATGACAATTTTATATTTATTGTTCATTTTTTGAATTGATTGATTATAAGAAAATTAATTTTTTAACACTGTCCATATAATTTCGATGGGATTAAAGTTGTTTAATCTCTGGTTACTAGATTGATACATATTTTTCAAATTTTTGGCAATTCAGAAATTTTTTATAAAAGTGAACAAAACAAACATTCATAATCGAAAAAAACCAAGTTAACAGGCCTTTTAAAAACTTTTACGAAGGCACCACGGCATTTTAACCGAAAAATTTGATGCAAAAAATACGTCACGCGCGTGCTCGACCCAGTGCATGCCGTGATAGGAATTATCGCGTCCCACGCACTCGCTGCACGTATGCACAATACCGCAGGTAGCAGTCGATCGCTATCTCTCGAAACTGCTCACTTCTTGTGTACACACTTTTTTTTTGTAGGCAGTTTTTAGTAGGATGAAACATTGAATAAGTTTTTGTTTTTTTATTAAACATTGTGAGTGTAAATCTGAATAGGAGTTTTGTATAGTCGATGTCAACTATGTATAGTACAAATGTCTTGGATAAATTATTTAAAATAATGTAAAAACGCAGAAGAATCAAATGTCACCTTCGCAAAGAATTTGATTATGGTGTATTAAAGTTGCTTTTGCCTGATAATTAGAATCTATAAAAAAAAGTTTCGAAATTTTCATATATCTCTTTTAAAAAAAAAACTTTAATCGTTATTATCAATTCTTACTAGCTAAAATAAAAATAAAAAACAAGCGTTCCTGTTTGGCGCGAGTTCACCGCCGCAATTACCGCATGTCCACCCACCATGCAATGATGCACCACCACACCATTCATATCTCAATCGCGGCAGCTTCCTCCATTGTCTAATCATCATCTCCTTTTCACAGCACCGTCTTGCTTGCGTTTCATTCGAGCTTCGCTCAATGGTAACCGCAAGTGCTTGTTTTTCCCACTCGCAAAAAAGAATTTTTCAATTTCTGATTGATCGTTGTTGTTGCTGCTGCATTTTCATTGACACTCTTTTTGTAGGCTCTTTTTTTTTACCCGGCGTCATCTATCGAGGCGTGTTATCTGTTTTTTTTTTTTTTTTTGCTCAGGACGTACGGCTTGCTTGTCTAAAAATAACGCCCCGTCATCCTTCGGACAAACAGCTCGAATCATATTTTAGTGAACAGTATTTTTCATTGTTTTCGGTACAGGTAACCTGCACGCACGGTACGTTGAATAAAAAAAAGAAACGATTATTTATTAATGTTTTTTTTTTTCAATCATCGAGTTCTTCCTCGTTCGCGGGTCGCGAAAAAATTTAAATCGATTTATCACTGGGAGCAATTAAAGCTCTTCCTCAAAAACAAACCGTGACTTATTTTTTACCACTCGAATCATTATTTTTTCATACGAACAATAAACATTCCAGGAGGATGAAAAAAAATAATAACAAGTAAGCGATTCCGACCGCGTGGGAAAATAAAGCGTCCACCGTGCGTAAATTAACCGGAAGAATCTTGATAAACGAAGGGCCCGGCTGCAACCAAAATTACCTGCGTTAAAAATAAAAAGATGAATCTTAATTGCGTTTTAAGATCTCGTAATGCTCAGGACGAAGAAGCTCCGGGGAGAAGCGATCAGATAACAATCGTTCGTGTCACTCGCCCGGTTTATTATTGCACGGAAACAGAGTTTTAAGAAATCGATCAGGGGTGTTAAAAAGTCTTGAAATCAAACTTTTTGGGTTTAATCTCATTTTCATTTACATGAGTAAAAATCATAATAAAGATCAAGATTAAATTCAGTCTTGAATTATGATATGTAATCAAATTTTAATTTAAATAAATTAATAAATCTCATTTTGGTTGAATTAAATAGCGTGAGTCACAGAAACAAACAGATTCAAAAAACCATTATGTTTATTCGCAATATAAATCAAGACTCAGATACTGACTCTGATGACTTCATTTTCAAAATGTACTCATTTTTTTAAGGATACTAATAGTTGTTGTATCGAAATTTTGATCAATAGATTGTCAGGATACGCGCTGTTTTAATTAATTTTGACTCGCTAGGCACAAAAAAAAAGTTTTGCAGAATAATATATTTCACCTTGAGCCCAAGATAGTTTTTTTATTTTATCAGATAATAAATTTTTGTACGATACATAAATATCACTATTAAAGCAGTGATTTTATGTTGAAATCCATTAGTCTAATATAATGCAGTGATGAAATGCAATAACTCTATGCGTGAGATGAATAAAGAGTTAACTTAAAAAAAAAAAAAAAAAAGCTTCATGTATGTACACCTCTAGATTTTATAAAACATAATGGTTTAGCAAATTGATTTCAATTTATATCTAAATAAGGACACCACGTGCGTGCGTACCAGTGCGTTTAAATAAATAATTGTCGTAACCGAGCGTAGTTTAAGTCTAAACCAGCCTTATAAAAGTAGCTTTGCTCAACTACGGGCTGATTTATTTTGTTTATTAGACACGATTTATCACCATTTTGTACTCAACAAATTTAATTCCAACCCCCCGCGAGAACAAATTGTTTGATATACCTCGGCAAGGCATTCTTACGAAAACAGGATAAACCTAAATCATTCGCGCGGTTGAGTTACAAAATAATTCTTCCTCGCGAAAGGACAGCATTGCTCGGGCGTGTTTATTTTCGGTTGAACAAGCTTAAAACATAACCCCCTTTTTTCACCTCCGAGATTTCATTTATTGATAATATTGCCTTGGGAGAGGAAGGCAGGGGGGGGGGGGGTTATAAAGAAATTAATTACGGCTAAACACCGGTGCGCTTGCGTTCTCTTTTATCTGCGGCGCGCGGGCTTTTTCTCGGTTTGATTTATCAATTAAAGTATCGTTTAACGCATTCACTCTATTAATAAGAAAAGTGAATGGCTGGCCGTTAATTATGCACACTAGGCTATAAAAATTCACCTAATGAGAAAATGAATTTTTTTTTTTTTTTTTTTTCTATCTCGTATACGTAAATGTAATAATGCATACGCGGGGTAAGGGAGAGGGATAAAAAATCACACACATTTTTCGAAATTAGAAAGTCGTTTGTGTTCGAGTTACGCAAAGAGTAATCTGTTGGAAAAATGGTTTCAGTAGTCAATTTTTATGATTTGATGCACTGTTGGTACCGAGCCTTGATATCTAATAGATTCGCAATAAAAATTACTTAAGTTGTGAATTTTATTTGAACAATAGTCAGACATGTATGCCTCTTCTACACTGGCAGCTCATCCGAGGATCGGCTTAACTTTTAAATTGTTATATCTCGCTTCTGAGTAGATATAGAGCACTATTTTTCAAAATTAAATTAATTAGTATAATTTACAAATATGAAAGCACGATATAAAAATTATAAAGTTAATCCGGCCTTCGGATGATCCACCAGTGTAGAAGAGGCATAAGGTACGTCCTACTTGATTTTCATCAAAAAATATTAAATTTCCACTGTAGCTTTATTTAACCTCGTTCGAACGCAAGTTCCCTGAAGAACGATCGGTAAAACACCACAAGAATTAAATTAAAAGAGTACAATCGGTATTATTCCCACGAGAATAAAGGCAGGCAGGTTGCTGATAAGAGCACGCGCGCGATCAGTCCCCGGAAGCGTAATCATCACGGTCCGAGCTTTCTAATACCTTTAAGCGGATAAACGCTCAATTGGAGTTGGCTCGTACTCGTCGTATGGTCGTACGTGTTTGGTTACGAAAAATGCACGTTGCTTTGTATACGAATTTTCCGATAGCGCTTTATCCTCGTTCTTGTTTTATATTGAACTTGTTCCACTTCTCGGACCAAAGGACGATGCCCATAGGCGGGATCCTTGAACGAGTAAAGAAATAAAAACGCTCGATTGGATGTGATTCTTTACTTTTTTTTTTAAGTGTTATCAGCAGGGAATGATAATACTTTTATCCAGGACAGATTGTCTCGTGGAAAGAATTTTATATTCATGCAACTTTTCGATAAATTTTCAATCATTACGTATTTGTTTATTTTATTGTATTACCAAACAGAGTTCATCTCATATTTCATAGTAGTACTAAATTGAAAGGGGATTTACCAGTTGAGAACAAACAAAAAATATACCGGTTGAGAACATTGAAAGAGAGCTCACAAAAAATTTTTAAAATATTTCAGTTGACAAACAGGACTGTGCTTATTAGTGAACTATCCAAATTGAACTATAAAGAACCGTACTTGATTGAGAACTTTTTGTCTGATGTGAACATTGAACCTTTGAAAATAATTATGAAATTTTGGAAATTTTTTAATCTGAATTTATAATATATACATGTTTGTACATGACTGTGTGGTCATTCTAAGATATGTATTAATTTAAACTTGCTGTATGGACCATAAAAAATAATAATAATAAATAAATAAATAAATTTCAATTGACACATAACAAACAAAGTACTATTCTAGAATAAATGATTTAAAGTATCAAAACCAGGCAAGAACTGTTTGCAATCTTTCTCGATGTTATTATCACCTTTCTTCGAAGATAATAACGTATTCAAATCAAGTTGAAAAAATTCACATCTCTGACGAAACTTTCCTCGTACCCGTCCGAGTGCGCGCGTACTCGCGCGCGAATTTCGCTAATTTAAAATTCAAAAACTGTTCTAAAAAAAAAGAAGACGCTCGAACGGCCGAAAAAATTTTTTCGCACGTTGATGGATCGACGGAATTAAGCGTTATCGGTGCGTCCCGGTGCGAGTCAACCCGAGTAATCCTTCCGGGTTGAAAGACCCCTCCCACTTCTTTTTCTTCTTCTTTCTCTCCTTTTTTTTACAACGCTGCATTGTGAGAAGCACAGGAATAATTGCGGACGCAGCTAACAAGCTCCCCGCACTTCCTCTTGCTCCAAAAAGATCGACCGGTTTTTTTTCAATAAAAATATTCCTAATTTTCAATGTACCTACGATTACGAAACTCAAAATTGGACCCTTGAGTTGGGTTCTTGTATCTAAGATTATTCCTTTACGATTTTGTAGGCCAATTAATTTTCTGCAATGAAAAAATTTTTACTTTAGATGCTTTCTTAGTTCTTACAATAAATAATACTTGTTGAAAAGAAGCTACGTTCATTTTTTATCCTTACTCTTAGTCGTTATCGCACAAAATTCTTGAGAGACAATTCGACTTGGAAGACCTTGAAGTCTAGGAGAATCTTTAAATTTTCATTGTGTGTTTTGGGGATTTACCCATGATCGAGTGAATAAATTAAATCGTCGCTGTTTCATTGGGGTCAGTCGGGCTAGAAAAAAAAAAAAAAAAAACTTTCCACTAACGATTTTTAGGTTTTCGTGCGTTCGTGACTTTTGAAAAAGTAATTACTACTCGTACGCTGCGTCCGAGTGCGCACAATGGTAAATTCGAAAAACTATTTTATTAAATTTCACGATTTCCTGTTAAACGCGCTATTGGGTAATTGTTAATTGCAAATTTCCCCCGAAAAAAGTGGGATATATTGTTTTTCGAATGGATCATTTCGCGACTTGGTGATTTACGATCTATTGTACGACGACGTTGGATGATTACGTTTTTCTTTCAAAAAATCATACGTTTTAATTTTAAAATTATTGTGTTACGAATCTAATCATTCGCAAAGTTTTAAAACTGTCGTCTATTTTAGCCGTAATAATTTTTGAAGTAAATTTACCGTGATACGAAAAGTTGTAAAAAATTTATAAGTTTCAGTACACGGAAAACATTTAATTTTTAATGGTAGCTATCCATAGATAGAAAAAAAAAAGAGTTTACATACTGTTTAAGCGAATCAATAGAGTTAATTTTTCTAGTTAACTCAATAAATACATTAGAAAATCCTAAGGTAATCAAAAGTAAAGTAAGAGTTAATTGGAGATTCTCTGGTAAGAATTATAATCCATAAATCAACAAAAAAAAAGTAAGCTGTCACAGATTAAATCTTATTCATGAGTTTAAGCATGTTTAGCTAAAATTTTAGCCTCAATTATAAAAATGACAAATTTTGATTAAATATTTTTTTAAACTAATTGAGTAGTAAGCACTGTCAACACATTACTGCAAATTCGATGAAATTTCATCCAAAAAAGAGAGAGAAAGAAAAAAATATGAAAAAAGCCTTACAAATAAAGCGCAGTTTTATGCAGGACCCGGCGTGGCAGGGACACGTGATCGCGGTACAAAAACAGTACTCAACGCGTTGGCTGGCTCGCGGTGGCCATTATAAAATCAACTGCAAATTACGTAAACGCTGCTGCCGCGCCGTTTGCCTCGGGCTCGGCTCTAAGCTAAGGTCGACCGGCGCGACGCCCGGCACACTCTTGACGGATCGATGCAAAACACCTGTCCGATTTTTTGGGCGGGACTTTTTTTTTTTTTTTTTTTTTGAAAAAAATGTTAAAAACAACTATACGGCGAGCGAGATTTTTCATTGCCGGGAGGAGTGATTCACGCGTGGTTATTTATAACCGTACGGCCTTGATAAGACTGTTTTCCAACGAGGAACAACAAATTAAAGAAAAAAATTTTCATTTAATGTGCAAGGTTGATAGTGAATTTTAGATATTTAAAATAGTCTTGATTCCCGCCTAAATTTGATGGAAGCTTGACGAAATGATACTGATAACAGTTAGATACGACAATTGATGTCCGAGCTTAATTTTGCAAGAATTAAAAATTGTCCTCTTTAAAATTCTAAAATAGACTATTTTTTAAATAAATTTTAGAAAATTCGTTCGTGTTTACTACTATCGCACAGCCAAAAAATACGTCAAGGAGCGAAAAGTGAGTGCGTACCGGTAGCCTTGCAAGCGATCGTAGTCCATAACTTACGGTTTCGCAAAATGAAAAGTCGAGCGCCGCCCCGAGTCTTATTAGTTGGGTGATTGAATGGCCATTAATGTGAATTTTTTTTTTTTTTTTTTTTTGTAAAACGGAAAAAAAGGGGGGGGGAGGAGGGGATATAATCGTCGTTGTCACTCGGCCATTGTGTAGGTTTTTTGCCTCGCAGTTTGCGGAAAATTTATCGCCCCGGCGGGCTTTACGCTTGTAAAAGCGCCGACGCCGACGTCGATTCTATTCAGGGATTTTCTTTGATTGAGAATTTAAGAATGCGACGAGAGTTTATTTATTATACCGATTGGAATCGTATTGACCTAGTGAGGGTTAGCTCTTTGAAAATAAAATACTGCTGCTGCAGGTGACTGATTTTTCTTCTAATGTTTCCTTTCTGCATGGTTTTGTAGGCTTTATTAGTCTGGTTACTAATTATTTTTGACATTTTTTTCAACTGGATTAGAGTCGGGTGAGCATGCTGAGGTTGGCAACTAAGTATCAATTTCTTCGGGAAAATTGATTAAACATAAACTATTGGTTTTTGTTATCAGTTATACAAACTGCTTCTAACATTAATATTTAATCGAGTTAAAGTCGGGTAACGCGGAGGTAATGCAAAGTTGTACCAAATTTTTGGTTTTTATTTATTATTAAATTATATAAAAAAGTGAAAAAATGTTGATTATGATGGTAAAATGAAGTTTAGTTTCAACGGTTTCAACATATGTTTAATAGAGTTAGAGTCCGGCAATCGTGTTGGGTGAGTTATAGCTTTTTCCTCAGAATCTATAAACACTTTTAAATATTGAAAATTTATTTATAGATTAAATAAGAAAGATCAATGAGGTATAACTTTCTCCTCCAAATCTATAATAACTTTTGAATTTTTGGAAATTTATGTGAGTAGAACAAAACAAAAAATTATGGAAATTTTTTTTTCAGTATTCAAATCAATAGTTATTTGTACCTATAATAAGATTAAAATTTTCAAAATCCAATCCTTGACAAAAATCAGAACGATCAACTTTTGCATTATGGCTAAAGAAAAGCCCGAGCAATTTCGATCTTATAAACAGGTTGCTTCGAGGAAGGTGTCTGGGTCGCTATCGAGGAATCCCCGATAGTTCAATCCTCCGCGGTGGCAGCTACCGGTGTTCACACCCGAGCCGCGTATTACGCGCCCCGGCCAATCGAATCTCGTTAATTACCTTTTTTCTCGCGCTCGCGGCGCGTGGATAAGATCTAGCCGGCTCGTAGCTACAGCTGTTTATCTTGTCCGACCTTCTATATTCGGTTTCGTTCGTTCGGGATACGTAATCCATGGTTGTTCCTCAAGTTCATTGATTAATTTTTATTTATGATTGTTTGGAAATTCAGATCTGTGACGTTTCTTTGATTCCTCATCTCGAAATTTATAGGGATTTTTTCATTTTTTGTATTATGTGTCAGTAATAGTACACTTGAAGAATAAAATAAGAAAAGACTTAGCTTCTAATTTTGATTTAAACTTGCTAATCCATCATTTTATGATTAGATTATCTCTGGTAGGATAGCCGCGAGACTTAATGAGGTTATGTTAATCTTAGAATTGAAATAATTCTTTTCGAGTGCTTCGAATAATTGTAAATTTGAAAATATTAATTTAAAAATTGTTACATATAAATCAATGTTTTAAAAAAAGTTGGATAATCAGTTTTTCTAATACTTGAAATTACATTTGATAAATTTTCAATGCAGTATGATGCACTTCAGTTATTATCCGAAAAGCTTTCACATGAAACTCTTCTAAACGATTTATTCATTTGTAATTAAAAATTTAGTGGATCACGAAATAACAAGAAAATTTCATTTTTCGATCAATACAATTTTTTTTTGTGTTGTTTTTTTATCAAACAAAACCACCAGAAAGCGAAAAAAAAATGTAAATTTTTCTCTCGATAAAACCAGGTAATTATAAGCCAGGTTACCCAACCGCAGCGCTAAAATTTTTTCCTCTCGAAAAATCAACAATGGTAAAAGCTCGCGCGGAGTAGGTGTAGGTTCGGTGCTCGCTACAAGACAGGAGAGGTACGGTGAGTTATGCCGTTTGCTCGATCGCAGGGCTGCCGATGCTGGTACTACAACGAGAGAACGTTTCTTACTCTCTCTCTCTCTCTTCTCTCTCGATAATATCGGATTACGGGAGTGCCACCAACGCTACGATCGATGGTAATTGAGTTATTAGCGGCGGTCCGTGCGGTAGATAAAAAATTGACCGATTTTTCAAAATCTTTTTTACTCGTTGTGTCTTGGTTTTATTCTCTGACGTCTCGTTTACCACTCTTGATTACTCTCGATAAGAGATTAATTTTTCAACATTACACCAGGTTTCTTATGTACATTTTTCAAAAGTCTTATTGCGCAAGAATTATTCTATCGTACTATATGTATGTCATTTAATAACAATGTATGTAGTCAAATATGAATTTTTTTTCAAAGTCTAATTACTTGACGAATATTTTTTTATACTCCATGTACAGTAAACTTTACATTTTATTATAAATTGAAGTTCTGTTTCTGTGACCTTTCACCGCCAGTAGATTCAGAACCTCGAAAATTTCGCATTCAAGGCGTTGTTCATTCCCCCGAGCGATGGTGTTACGTTCATTACAACTCCCTGAAAATTTCCTAATCCTCAGCTAAGGATTTTTCAAAAATTACCAGTCTCCCTGCAAGTACAAAGATCCCTATCTTTTTTTGTCCTGAAATTGTCTTTTTTTTTTTACAAAATATATATAGACGTCAATTACCGTACATTTCTCATTGTGGCGTTACTTAATAAAGCAATTAATTGGTCCGAGAATTATAAAATAAAGGACTCGGCATTGTGGTTTGAGAAGTGTCGTGTTTGGGGCGGTGTGCGTTTCTTAATGAAATTCGCGCGCTGCGTTTGATGGAAAAAAAAAATCACATATATATATGTGTGTGTATATAAATTTGCGCAAGACCGCCTAATGGATATATGATTACTGTTATTCCAGGTGATATGAGGTTAAAATACTTGCCTGGATTTTTTTTCTCTCTCTCGCTCGCCTGTGGGGGGATTATAATTTTTCACTGTGTGAATTTTTTCATTAATTTTTTTAATAACGATAATTTACGCTCGCGCTGCGGATATTATTTTATTTCTAGCTCGGAGATTAAATTATTATTTATGAAAATTGTGATTGAAGTTGGTACGAAAGTTTAAGGTTTATTGAGATTACGGAAAATCTTAGCGCGAGTTTTGCGTTGAAAGTTTTTAGGTATTGCGAAACAATTTGGTTTATCGTTAATCTTGTTCGAATGTAAATTTTTTCACAAATAAAAGCTACTGGAAAAAAAAGAAAAAAAAAAAAAAAAATTAACTAAGCAGTCTCCGTTTACACAATTAGTATTGCGTTTCCAACGATTTACGTCAAAGAAAACGATTACAAATATATCTTGTTAAGAAAGAATATTGTCACTGCAAACTGTTTAAACATTCAGTCAGGGATATTTATAACAATTTTTACCATAAATTTAAAATACATTGTCGTTTCAAGTACAAATTCGCTGCATCGTCGTTGAGAATTTGTAATGTTTACAGTATTTTAAAACTTTGAAAATCCACTGTGACTGCTTCATCTTACTAAATCGAGTACTAAATACAAGGATTTTTATTTTATCAGTAAACTGAAGTATTTTCTAACGTACTTTGTATTACTTAATGTAGATCCAATGTTTATAGGTAAAATTTTTATATAAACAAAACAATTTTGAGTTTTTTGTGAACCACAAAAACTTTATTAAATGTGACAGCTGTTATAACGTCTTAGACTAAAATTACAAACTGGTACAATTTAAAGTAAAATTTAGAAAGTAGGTTTAGATAAAATTGGAAAAATATTGATTGCCGTCATTAACAAACCATTTGTATTATTCATATACTAAACTATCGAATAAAAAATTCCTGAAACTTGCATCCTCAATTGATAATTAATCTGAAAAATGTAAATAGAAAAATTGAAACCGTAATTCGATAAGCTTTTCAATCACCCAACTTCGAGATAAATCGAGCCCATAGATCAGACGCCCTGGGATAACAATAATCGACATCCGAATCCGCGCGTTTCCATAAATTTCGTGGTAAAATACAACTTCCTCCGGTGCGCGCGCGGGGTGAGATCGATAATAAATAATAAGCGTAACCACACAACAATCATCACTCGGTAGAGGTTATCCATAAATCTCTCGCCCACGTGTAGACTCGATCGAAATCGGGAAAGGTTGAGTTGGGTTGAGGGGGAGGGGGGGAAGGAGAATTAGAGATGATAATTTTTCGCGGCCGATAACCTTTAGAATCGCGTTATGTCAGCCGACAACAGGCAGCGGTACTTTCTATTTCTGAAAATAGCCGCGACCGGCCTTGAGGGGGCTGCAAGCGGCAAGCCCTGCTTCTTTTTTTTTTCTCAAGCTGCTTTTACTTTTGGAGGGGACTCGAGGAGGTTGTTTTTTTTTTTTTGTTTGGTAAATAATTACGTGTCGATTGCAATCTGGATACTAATTAATTGATTAATTTACACAATGCGTTTTGGTTAACTTTTTTTTTTTATTGAGTGGGGAGGTTGTTTATTTGAATACATTTGAATAAATTTTATGGAAAACGATCAAAATGTAACTAAACTATAAACATAAAAATTATTGTTTGAGTGAGAGGCGTAGACAATGATAATTTACATTTCTTTGATTATTTACGATATAGTTCGTCTGTATTTTATTTCCTTTGGCACTTAATCAATTAATTTTACGGGCCTAAAAGATATGTAAGTAGATAAATTTTACGAAGTTATCAACTCTGATGAATGTATAAAGTATTATATTTATTCTAATTGCTTATATTATTAGATAATTGGAATATTTTTATTTTTTAGAGCCAAAAATAAAAAAATCAGTCTTTTTAAAAGAGTTGGTAAAAAAAAAAAAAAAAACTATTCAGGCTAATTTAATATATTATTTTGACAAAAATTTTAAAAATTAGTCTTTCCTAATTTTTTAAGCTAAAGTGTATAAGAGTTAGTAAAAATTAAAAAAAATATTCCGGTTATTTTAATTTATTATTTTGACAAAAACTTAAAAAATTACTCAACTGTGCTTTACCTAAATAAAGATCGAAATAAATATAAATAAAATTAAATAATTTTTAAAGATTGTTTTTGGGAAGTGTGTCGGTCAAAGTTCCCACAAAAAATCGGGGGGGGGGGCGGGGGTAGGGATAATAGAGTTGGAAAAATCCTCCAGCGGCGCTACGAATGTATAATTTACTTAAATTATCTCTGGCGATGTTCGCGGGTGGTGCGCTGCATTACCCGTGGCATTAGCGCGGGGCCTGCGATATAAAATTCGATAATTCCGTCGATTAATCGAACGCACGCGCGCGCGAGCGTAAAATTGTCCGGCTGTGTTTATACTTAAGACATTAATTTTGAATTGGCGGGGGGTGGGTTGTTATTCTCAATACTATGCATTACGGGTGGTGGGAGGATACTTTAATTTATAATGGTTCGAGGGGGGGAATTCCAAGTAGAAAATTACTTAATTCCGCGGTGCGGGAAAATAGTGAGAAAACGTTGGGGTTCTTGCACCTACCGTGTGTTTATTTATTTTACCTTTTTTTTCGCCGATTGTTTATGGCATTTTGCAACGCATTTTTTTTTATTGAAAATTTAATCAGCACGGAGGGGAAAAATGTTGGCTAATTTTGGGTGTCAAAAAACATTGTTCGCCGTGATGAGACGACACGACTTTGTGAAAACAGGTGCAATCAAAAGCTGGCTGCACAATTACACGGAGCACTTTTTGACGCAATTCGCGCACTTACTTTTTTTTCTTATTCCCCTACTGCTTCAGCAGCCAGTGGTTTAGCACTCGTAATTGCGATTTGAGTTTTCTGGTTGTTGTTGTTGCTCAGGACTAGAGTAATGAATCGTGACTAACTTTTTTTGCGGATCTGCACGCAACTTTTTTTTGGCAAAATTTCGTTGCGGTTCAATTAGACTGCCCACCGAGCAATTATCAAATTTAGCGAAAAATACAATTTGAAATTTTTAATTTGAACCGAACCCGCGCGCGCGCGCAATTGTAATTATGCATGCTCGCTCAGGGCCGTACGACGTTTCACCCGGGGGCTAATGAGTGTGTTTTTTCATTAGCGTTGTTTCAGGCCTCCGGGGTAACTGGTAAGGTATTTCGCCCTGCTTTTTTTTTATTTTCCTCCGCGTTTATCGTCATATTCGATTTTTGGAATTGTATTTTTCGATCTACTTGCCCCCCGAGCGAGTTTCTGAAAAGAGAGAGGGAAATTCGAAGCGAGTTACTTAATTAGATCGCTGGGCGTTTGGGAAATACATACCGAGTAATTATTTCGCGCCAAATCATATGCGGCGGGGCATAAAACCGACGTGTTACGAGTAATTATATAAATTACCGATCAATCAACTATTTTCTTTTCTTTTTATATACCCGAGTATGGGGGCACCAAATTTTATTTGAAATCTCGAAGCGAGCCGTTTAAGAAGTGTCGACTGAGTGAATTTAAAATATTTTTCAACTTACGCACTTAATTAAAAGAATAATTTATTTTTACGTACAAATTATATTATTATTGTAACAGTATTTCTGTAATTGTCCGTGTGTCAATCTAGCAACTAAAATTTTAATTAAATTTGAAAGAGAAAGGCAATAAATACTTCATTAATTCAAACAAATTTTAAATGGCTCACATTGTCTCTTCAAACCTAAACCTTTTAAACTTGCAGTTAAAAACTATAAATGATGATCTGATCGATACCATATAGTTAGTTTATCCACTCCACCTGTATTCCGAATTCGGCTGAACCTGAAACTCAAGCAGGTCACACGTAGCACGTACACAGCTAGACGGCTCTGATCGAGCGGAAAAATCGGTTCGGTCAAGAGAGCGAAAGGCGACCTTGCGTATATAGTAGCGAAAGGACCAAGTGTCCTGGCCGCCCTATCCTGACACTATCTACGCGCGCACGTAACGATTCCAAAGATACGGCTTTTGAAAGTCGGGAGAACGGTTTTTTTTTCGGATTTTCACTCGTACGTTTTCCCTTTGTTCTCGGGTCGATACTTTGGTTAATTAGACGTGTGCGAGGCGAGTTTAACGTACGTGACACTTCGGTACCGAGTGCTAATTTTTAGTTTTCACTCAGGCGCGAGGAATATAGTCGAAAATTTTCACCTTAATTTTCGTAAGTAGTTTTTTAGTGGTACATCTTTGTTGCGTATTTTTTTTAAGTGTATATTATTATTCTTCATATAGTAAGTTTTTGTACTACTTGCGTAATTTTATGCTAAGTTGAGCGATAATGTTTTATGAGTTTTTTTTAAACGGGAAAATATTTTTTATAAATATTAATATAAATTTTTCATGGTATAATAAAATTGTTTTCCTGTATTTTTAGACACCTCAAAATTGTCTCTTGTGTGTACAATTATTATGTGTTTTTGTATATAAATTTTAAAAATTTCAAAAAATATAGTAAATTTAAATCCTCAACTCCAGAAGCTTTTGAAGAGCCCCAACCCTCCTGAAAGCTTCTAAATGACAATGCAAACTTATTAAACGAAAATCATTCGATAACTTATTATCACACACATCGATCATAAATTACCAGCGCGGGGCACGTGCTTGCAGAACCACACACACAAACAAACACAGCGGCGCGGCGGTGATTAGTGTCCCGGTTCGCGCTCGTGAAATAAGAGAGGGCCGAGGGTTCGCCGCCGCAGGGAAAGTCGTCGTCGTCGTAGACCGTACACGCAGTTGCTGCAGCCTTCTTTGCGCAAGCAAACTTTTTTTTTCCCTCCCCCCACCCCAACCCGCCCCGGTCGAGTATTTTCTCAAGCCTAAGGGAAAGGGTAGCGGTTGTTGGCCAACCGCGTGAAAATCTTAATTGACCGAAAAAAAATTTTTTTTTTTTTAATTTATATGTATTATATAATATTTGATCTACATATGGGAAATTAAGCAACTAGACGGGAGCTTATAATACGCCGATTAAAAAAAAAAAAATTCGTCCGATCTTTTATATCTTAAATAAATGCCGCTAATTAGACTCTCGGAACAACAAGCCAGTCACTTGTGCCATTAATTAATTAAATCACATTAATTACCAACCGAAACCATTATATATGTATATACGTTTAGATATTATATTTTAATAGCAATTAAAACATCTCACGACGCGAATAATAATAATAATTAATCTGTTACCCACCATCTCGCGGACTTTTTATAACGAACCGGCGAGCCCGCCGTGGTTATAAAAATATAAGTCACGTACGTTACGGTCATTTGTAAAGGCCTGTTGAGAGAGAGACGGAGTAAAAAAAAAACCGGCGGGAAATTCTTTTTCTTTCCGTTTTTCCAGAAAATTGCGAAAAAAAAGCGGGCAGGCAGGCGACCACCATGGGGCCACTAAAACTTCAACAAATTACCAACTTGGTACGTGCGTCAGCGCAGCGAGGAGTCTCGCGTAAAAGGCAAACGTTATCAGCCAAAAAAGAAGAAAAAAAAAAAAGAATTGGTAAAAGGAAAAAGGTTCGAGCTCCCGCGGCGCGAGACTCGCGATTATGGAGCGTTGATTTTGAATCAAGATCTATTTGTTAATTGCCATCGAGGCGCGTCCGCACCTCGTCTATATTCCCGCTCGCGCTCCCCCGGGGACTTTAAATCGAGTTTGTTTAGGTTGGAATTTATAGGATTGGTCGGTTTTCATCAATCTTGTTTTAAACTTTGGTTCGTATTACAATCGCCCCCCGCGCCTCGGCAAAGTGTTCATTACAATGAAACAAATTATTCAAGTGTAGCCTCAACAACGTATAACATAACGTAATTATATCTGTCATGTATCAATTAACAAACATCAAATGTTAATATTGTTTACAAAATAGTTTATTTGATCAATTGAAATAATAATTATTAACCTTTATTAATTTTAAAATAGTCAGAAAAATAGTTCTATATAGTCACAACGATTTTAATACGCAATTAAAATTTTATAATTTTCACGAAACATGTAAACCGCTTACTGAATAAAATTAAATCGTAAATGGTAAAATTCAATGGTAGGAAGGGCAATTAATCAGGGTCAGTGCATTAATTAAAGTAAGCCGATCGAAGCTCGGTGTAAGAATGTGTACCCCGGTCAATGGGAAGGTTTGTCTCTCCGGAGCCGTCTGTAACTACTGAAGTAACGAGGCACGGAATACGCAGCGCGCTCAATCCGTGCAGCAGCAGCTTTCCCAGACGTTAGCAACCGCGGAAGCCGATCGTTCGATAAAAATCGCGACACCAGCCCGCAGTTGTACGGACCAGGAGCATTATAATTAGAAAGAGAGAAAGAAGAAAGAAAGAAAAAAAAAAAAATTAAGTCCACCCGCGCGCGACGACAAATGCGCGATCCTTAATTGGTCAATTGATGCTCTAAGTACGTTGCGAGAAAAGCCTCCTGACAGTTTAACGTCTATCTCTCTCTCCTTTATCTCGAGCGGGTAATTAATCGGTCGCGTGCAATGCTCGGTAGCTGATTTTCCGGATAGATTGCCTCGCGGGTGGGAGGAGGAGGACGAGGAGCTTTTTTAGGTTAGGGAGCCTTTAAATCTACTCGAATTAGAATCTGGTTTGATTTACTTTTTTTTTTCTTTAGTTTTATTTTTTTTTTTTTTTTACTCTTGTTTGGAGCAGTAGCTAACATTCTAGTTTTTTTTCTTTTTTAATTAAAATCTATTACCGTAAGTTCTTTGCTGATTGGCGTACACACTAGTAAATTAAAAAAATAGATTTTACTGAGAATATTTTACATATTTGATAAAGTCATTGAAATACTCTTTAAATACAAAATAAAATAACTATTTTTATTTAAAAAATCTTGAAGCATTATTTAATTATATCATCACTTATTTTGCAGTTTATAAATATATTTTCATGGATTATTAATACCATAAGTCAGACAAAGTTAAAATTTGAAAGAGTATCTATCATATTGCATTCAATAAATTAAAATATGAAAAAAAAATTTAACTTGACAAAATATAAACAAACAGTAATAATTTTTACTAAACATAATTGACAATTACATTGATTTATTACACAAAACAATGCTCCAAAATAAAAAAATCACCTGAAAACCTAAACAGCAACAACTAATTAGATTGAGGGTTGTTTTGCAAACCAAAAACTTGTCAAGCCCGATCTTTGAAACAAACTAAGATAAAATCCCGCGCTCAGATCTCGAAACGACACGGCCGGTAGTTGAAAAAAATCCACCCTTGGCTGTAGCTCGGCGTCGCAGGGATTTAGCTACTTTGTCCCAAAGATCTCGGCGATAATCAAAGCCGCGCTCTCGTTTATTATTCGAGCCGTCGCCGCGCACGACTTTTCTCCCCGCGCGCTTTTGCATACGCGCTCGGGGTTGCGCAAGACCGCTAGATTACGTTATACGCGCGATTAAACGTAAAAATAAACTCCCCGCACCGCGGGCCCCCCCATTGACGCAGCGATAATGATCTGCGCAGCGCATTATCGCCTGTTTCTTTTTACATGACGATTTTTTTTTTTTTCCAGACTCCTGCGGTATTACAGACGCAGGTTGATTATGATGTTTTTGCGTAATTAGGTGGCCTAATGCCTCCGCCGCAGTGGTTTCGATATTATTTTTCGACCTTTTTAAACTCTTGTTTTGTCTTTTTTGCCCCGCGGGGGGGGGGGGAAATATTTTTATTAATTCACTTTTTTAGTCCGTTTGGTGGTAGTGGTTTGTTCAACACGATATAATTATGTGAATTTATTATCTAGATGATGTAAAACGACTGTTCATTTATTTTAATTTTTTTATCACTTTTCAACCTGCTTTTAATTCATTATTATGCGTTTCAGTATTTAGGTATATTTAAAATGATGTATGGACTCTAATTTAAGAATTTCATATAGTATTATAATATTATTATTGTATTTATCTTTTTTTTTTTTATACATTAAACAAAACAAAATTATATTACAACTATATAGTTATATGTTTCATAAAAAATATTATTTTTCTTCTTTATCTGTTTCAATTTGATACTTTTTTTATTTACTGATAAGTATTGAAACAAAACAATAATTATTTTTACCGTAATACATAAATGTAATATAAAAAAAAAAAAATTGTAATTTTCGGATGGTTTTCCGCTAGATGGCTACTAGTTTTTCAAACTCGAATCATGAATATTTTAATCGTATTATTTTTATTTAAGTCTAAAATTTATGAATTAGTTTGCTAGTGCTTCCTTAAGTTTTTAACAAGAACTTGAACAACGATGAGTGATTGCACTGATAGTCGAGCACCTTGTTTTATAAATTTCGGTAAGTGCGACGTACAACGATCACATCCCAAGATAATCTTAAATTTAGTCTTGTATCTAATTAGAGCGAATTCCCACAATCTTTCGAATCCAATGTAAACTTACGACAAACTTTTTTTTTCCCGATGAATTTCGAACCGACCAAGCCAAAACCGATTTCGAAATTTCCCGGGCGTTTTTTATCGGAACGACGCGACGTGGGTAGTTTTTCATAAAAATATAATTCTCGACGCTTGGAATTTCGCTACCGTGCGATCTAAAACAATACGCACGAAAGTTTCGCAATCGCTGGTAACAACACCTCTGGTGCACCATTTGCATTGTTTTTGCCACCTCTCGGGTAATTAATCCGCGCGCGCGGCCGCGGGTTTATGAATTATTTTTCTTTAAATGCCCGCCGCTCTTGTAATGGGGGGGCCAGAGATATCCGATACTTATTAAAAGCCGCACTGATGTAATCGATCCCCCTTCCTCCACCGCTACCAATTTATTGATATTGGATCGAAAAAAATGGTAAAAATTTCAAAAGTTTAATGATACTTATTGTGCCAAACGATTTATCAAGGGGGTTTCGTACGTATTGTCAAGCGATATTCTTTATCGGTAAATTGAAATTATTCCGCGTGAAAATAATAAATTGTCCGCGCCTTTTTCGGCTCGAGTGTCGATAGAAAGCTTTCGATTTTCTATGTCTAGTATCGATTTGTTTGGTAGGAAAAAAAAAATTATGTAATTAAATCAAGACTATAAATTTACGGAAAATATATTTACAAATGATGCCACCGAAATTGGACTTGTCTAGTATCAATCATACGCGTTGCAATTTGCACGTCAGAGACGAACTTCAGAGTCTTTATAAACGAAAACTAAAGATTCAAATTGAAACCGATACTCTGACTTCTTTAAAATATGATTCGAGCCGTGACGAACGAGGCGTGTAAGAAGCGATAAGGAGGCTACCGATCATTAGCGACTCGGGACCGATCGATCGATCGATCGCGAGACGCAGATCAAGAAAATAGAGAGGCTCGCGTCGACAGATCCGCGCCCTCCCGCAGCAGCCGTGGATCTCGTTATCCAAAGCGGATCGTCTTTCGACGCGACGCCTCGGGATCAATCCTCCTCATTCTATTAGCTTACTGATTGAGTACTTTTTTTACTTTTTTTATGGCGAGGTTTCGAAATTCATTCTTCCAGTTGGGAGAGTTTTCTTAAAATTTAGAAAGTGGAAAAATGAGGAAAATTTGGCTGTTTTTTAGATGCAGTTTGAGGAAAATTTTTAATTAATATTTGTTTATGTATTAAGGTAGAAGCCCATCACAAGAAAAATTTATTAGGTCAAAAAAAGTTATTTATAAATAATCTGTTGATACATTGATAAATAAGTACCTCTAATATTTTATAATAATTTGACAGAAAATTTTAAATTACAAGAGAGCGTAGTGAATAAGTTGTTAGAGCATTTGGTTGATAATATCCAGTTCTTGCTAGTTCCTGTTCGATATTATTATTGACAAAACTCAATAGGTATAAAAATTCCCGTTGAGATACTGCAAATAAAGGGCCAATATTCCTGTTGATTGATTAAAAAAGTAAAAAAATCATTTTATACTGGAAAAATCATTATTTAATTTTTTTAATTTTTAATGAAAGATTGTAAACAGTACGATTTTTAATCTTCAAACTCTAGTCATGAATAAATAAAAACCAAAAAAAAAATCAAATAAGATTAGATCAAAAACAAATTAGCATATAAGAAATCAATTCAAAAACAGTTTTTCATCTACATTTCCCGGGGCGCACTCGGTCCCGCGATCTTGTTAAACCATAATCAGATCTTTTATCGCGGATCGGTGTATACGCAGCACAAATCCCGGGGTTTATTTTCAGCACAAATAGAGAAGAATAAGTATCGATACGACGTCTCATTACTACACCTCGGCTCCCTCCATTATTTATGATCTCCCGGCTAGAATTCGTTGGGAACTTGTCGTCGAAAAAGGAAATTTACCTCGTTCGGCCATCCTGCATAAATCTGCCTCGATTCCGTACACAACCCGAACAAATAAATAATTATCCCGTTCGCGTTTAAAATATTTTTTCTAGAATGATGTCGTATTAAGGTCGGTATTTTTTCACGTCCCTTTCTTTTTCTCTCTCTCGGGCGCGCTAGTCTCTCGCTCTCTAATTGCGCGCATGCTGTTGCGAAATACTCGGCGACTACTGCGCGATTTACTTCATTCATGTCCGGCGAGGTTGGTAGTTTTGAAAACAGCGACAAGTTTGCTGAAAAATTAAACCTCGAGTACGGACTGACGACAAGTGTGGTGTGGTTTTCAAGCAATTCGGTTGTTTTTAGTTGGGAACCAGTTGCCAACACCTTGTCTGCTGGTTTAGATTTTTTTCACAAGACTCGATTTAATCGTACATTTCTGTAGAATGAATAATTGGTTACATTGTAGATCATATTGAGTAATGAGTAGAAGAATCGATAATAATTTATAATATTACTTTGAATGAGTAGTGAGAAGCTCAACTGACAGAGCTTCGGAGTTTCAAGTCTCCACCCACTGACGTTTCTGACATAATTAAGTTTTTCGTCAATGAAAAAGCAATATCTCCACTCAAATAACTAAAAAAAGATAAAAATCTGATCTGTAAAAAATTAAAATAATTTTCAAAACTAATTTAAAAATAGATACGTAAAGTAAAATCCCTAAAAAATTGAAATTTTTTTTTATTAGAGCTCTAATAGACCCTACAGGAGTTTATAATAACTTACATAAAATAGAAATTGATCCATCATAATTTTCTCGATAATTTTGTCATACTTCTAAAACTTGTTAATTTTTTTATGAGAATACCTTGAGTTCATTATGATGAGAATAACAATGAATAAATTATACTTGATGTTAAAAGTCATAAAAACTCGTCATTATAAAATGTACTAATAGAAATGTTTTTTTTTTTATGAATTTCAGGTTGATCAGAAGGTGTTAACACGGGCCAGTAATAAATGCCAGTAACAACAATCTCGAGCCAGTAGAAGCAGCATCCGCACAGATCGTCGGTTGATAAAAACACAAAAACAAAGATAGTGATAAGTGATTAAAAAAAAAAAAAAGAAGAATAAAAACTCGATGTTTAATTAGTGAAAAGTGTGTCAAAGAATAATTGTGTGTCAAACGGTTGAGAGGAGTAGAGGGAAAGAGAAAAAACACTAAACGACGCAGAAATTCAGCGCGATAGGACGAGCATCGGTTGCGGCGGAGGCGGCGCTCGGCTCGGTTTGAGCCGCTGGTGGCTGGATACGAAGCTGAATTACATCGAGCCCGCCAACCTGCAATCAAGGTTCATGGTTTTCATGGTTAGTCTCTTTCTCAACAATTTTCTTGCTTTATTGTTTTTATAAATATTTGTCCAGATTGGCATCTGGAGCTCTTTTTATTGATAAATCTTCTTTCATCTAAAATTTTCAATTTCTTTTACTTAACGCAGGGAATGTATTTGTTTTTTAAAGCAGTTTATTTGTTGTTACGAAATTAATTAACAAATCGTGTTGGATATAGATATAATTTCATTAGAAAAAAGAGTTAGAATGAAAGAAGAAAAAAGCTTAGAATTTAAAAAATCAATATAGACTGTTATTTCAGACATATTATGTATAAGCTTTTGCTTCAAGCAATCAATTTTCTATGTATTAGTCAACCTCAAAATGTCAGAAAGCTTCAAAACCAATTGATGTTTATTTAGACGTAGGAACTTTAGGATACAATTATTAAAAAATTACTATTAAAAATTCAATCATTTGTTACGTTACTATCGAGATCTATCATGAGCCAGGTATTGTAAAATGTATTATTCAAAGTCACAACGGAATCTTCAAATCATCATCTCATTTGTAGCTTCCGAGCTCGCCAAAAAAATCAACAACACTCCGTCCTTAAAAAAAAATATTTTTTTCAAAGCTATTTATTACAGAATTTGTAACGGTATCCGTGTCCAAACATCATCCGGGTCAATTGTTAAATACGGTGTGCAATTTGGAAAAGGGGGGGGGGGTATGATTAATGCGAAACAGAAATATAATTCCATCAGATACATTTAAACTACAAAGCTTACGAGGCGTGCGGGTTCCGTTATTGAAAAAAGACTCGAGCTTTGAAAAAGAAGAGCGCTGGGCTTCGAAGAAGGAAAAAAAAAAAACGGCGCGTTACACTTAAACGCGATAACGAAAAAAAGGTGGGGGAGGAGGAGAGATCGAAACTCGGGTTCGCGATTAAGCATCGCACGCATTACCGACTCCCGGGCTGATAAATCACGCGGTGATAATCGACCGAGTAGCGAGCCCGGCCCGAGACCTTATTATTCATTACGCCACCGGGCTTACAACAAACGAGATTCTATAAGTGCCCCGCGAGGATATCGAGTGTGCCTTTATTCGCGGACTAAATTTTGTGACGCTTCTGAATGTTTGGGATTGTATGGTATGGTTTCTTAAAAAATCAGGATCCTTTAAAAAAAAAAAAGAAATTAAAATAATATATTTCTATAGTTTTTATTCTTTGAATGAAGAAAAAATTATTATAAACTGGTACAGTAGCATGAATTAGATAGATTTGACACTTTTTAAATATATTTCTCTAATTTTTATTTTTTAAATGAAGAAAATATCATTATAAACTGATACAATAGCATAAATTAGATAGATTTGATACTTTTTAAATAATATGTATACTAAAAAGTACAAAATTCATGGCTCGATTCATGGCAAAGGTCATATTTTTTGTTTTTTACTATACGTTTTTTTGAATTTGTTCAATAATATCAAGTGCAAACATATACTTTATCACCAAGAAAATTTATTCCACGCTATATATATATATATATATATATATATTGCTTATTTTGAAGCTTTTAAAAAGTTAGCATGAACTTTAATTTTTATCTTCTATTGTATGTTTAAATAAGACTCAGTAAAAAATATTTGTAAAAAGCGCAAAGAGATAAAAAGGGGCCAGAATACGCATAAGAATCAATCCATTATTTATTAATTACACAAATAGAACACTCGATTTAAAAATAATTCAACAAAACTTTCGCGGTAAAAAAAGAAGCGCGCGTAATTTTCAATTAACAATCCATCAAACTTACAACACTCAGCATTAAAGTCATCCTTTTTATTTTTTTTCCTACACCTCTCGAGTAATATCTGATGTTGCAAAAATCGAAGGCTAATTACACCCATCAATCGCGACTTTCTTCGAGTGATAATGGAAGAGGAAAAAAAAAAAACGGTCTTGTAAAAAATGTTGTCTCCCCGTATCGAAATTACAGATCTCGCGCATTACCCCGCAAACGCATAAAGGAGAGATTGAAAATTAAATAAGCCCACCCCGAGGGTTAAGCAGACGAGCTTTATGTTTTTTACAAATTGGTTGTTGCGGGTATCGAGCGACCCATTAATATCGCCCTTAATCGAATATCGTTGTCCGACGTGGATTCAAACGAGGATTCAAAATCGACGAAATTACGATATTATTTATTAACGACGGGGGTTGTGCCTTCGCCTTATCAATTTTTTCGGTGGGCTGTGTTCGCTTAATAACCCGGACCGATCTTATCTCCAGCCAAGCGATACAAATTAGATTAATTTGTCTGCCTGCCTGCGCTGTGATAAAACAAATTCTGCACAAAAATTACGCCTTATTTACTTCGATTTTTTTTTTCTAGACTAGTGGAAGGATAATTTTACGAGAGGATCTGCGCTGTACTTAAAGTATACCATTATTATTACGATTACGTTTAGCGCTGCAGATTTGGATAATTATTGAACTTCGGCTCGATCGGTATAATCCGGCCTAGCGCCTCGTAAAGTTCAAAAATAGGGTTTGAGAAAAAGAAGAAAAAAGTCCAAAGCCTAAAATAATGCGACTTTGGTGCCTCGAAGAGATAAGGGAGTTTAATAGTTCGGATGAACTTTTATGTGCCCTCGAACGCGTTTTAAAAATTCGAGTTTAAAAGCTAAACAGAGTTTATCATATTCGCTTGGTGTAAATCCTTCGAGGCATCTTGTAAGTCGGATAAATATCGCAAAAAAAAAATAGAAATCAAGAGGAATACATAAAATTAAAAAAAAATGAATATAATAAACGATGGTAGCGTACTTCTTTTTTTTTATTCCCGATGAGAGATTATTTCTGTGTTATGAGTCATCAAGAACTCGCTAGAGTAGTTCGAAAAACCTGTCGAAAAAAAATAGCAATAAAAGAATTTTATCTCTGCACCCGTCTGCACCCTAAAGTAATAAACAAATTTTTGATAATTCTTCAAAAAAAACATGAATGCATTTATGACTTTTTTTATTGAACATTCAGAGACACCTCCAGGTGGGCGGGGTCATTAAAAATCACACTTCCCGTTTTAAAAAAAGTTGTGTTTTTTTAAGCCAGTCAAACTTTTGTTCGAGCTTTTGTTTCTACTCGCATTCAAAAAGTTTTGAAGTCGAAGATATTTAAATTCTCTTCCCACGCAGTTTAGATTAAAAATCGATAATCAAAGTCCCGGTACCATAAATACCAATCAGGCGGCCAATACACAACGCGCCGAAAATTTTTGATTTATCACGTGGACCCGGCCGTGGTGATAAAGAACGGTTTAAAAAAAAAAAAAAAAGAAAAAAAAGCGTCGCGCTTCTTACCTTCCTTTTAATTATCCCTTTCGCGGGCTATAAATAACGCTATGGTTAGGGACGCGCCCAATTTATCGCCTCCCAGAATCATCTTTGGCCAATCGTAAAGAGCCGAATACTCTTTTTCGCACAGAGGTTCCAACCGCCCTCGAATCGTTGACCATTTAAGTTTTGATTGAAAAGATTACATTTGATAAATTATTATAAGTCGTTTTTGAATAGTAAATCATTGTACATACATAATTTTTATGCAAAAAAAAAAAAAAAAAAAAAAAAAAAAAACTAAAACTAAAAATATTAAAGTCAATTTTTGTTTTAATCCGAAAATTCCTAAATTATAATTCCATTTTATTATAACTTGATTTAAATTTAATTATAAAACTGGATTATTGTAAGGTATTATATTTTCTTTGATAAACTATGTTTTCGATTCATTTAGTAAGACCCAATATTTTGTTTAATCCAATCATTCGACAATATAAAAAAATTAATATTCAACAAAAAAAAGTGGTTTGTCACAGGTCCACGCCCTTCGAAAATTTAAATTTTCCCTCCCGCGCTCTTTTTTATTTTCTCTCTCGCTCCTCCGCTTCAATTGTGAGGCGAAACGAGTTCACGTGGGTGGGGTTATCTTTTTTGGCCGACCCAATTTCTTCAAAGCTCTCTCAAGAGAGTCGCGCCTGATAAACGCCTTTGTCCGAGTAAACAATTTTTCAAAAAAAAAAAGCGCTCGGGGACCGGAACGGTATTGACAATTTTCGCGATAACGACGATTTCGGGGAAACGATTTATCGTCGGGCATAATATTCAATTTGCAAGGGCCGGCCGAGTAAGAGAGCATTAAATTAGACGCACTGCACACACCGCAGCAGGTGGTCGACGGGCGTTGGCTCAACCGCGGCGCGCCGTGAGAATCGCGTTGGCTCCTTTTTTTTCGAATTAATAATTAGCTGGTGCCCCTTCTTTTTTTCTTTTTTTTTTATTTGGGTATCGCTTAACGGGGGGCCACCGCAAAACGTTTCTCGAAAACGATCCAGAATTCATTTTCGAAAACGATTGGCCGTACAATTTTGTATATGGGATTGTGAAAATGACGACTTTTTGCATGTTGGGTTTACGGACTTCATGAAAAAAACTATTCGAAAATTCTTCCGGTGGGAATAAGATTGAGTCACTTCGGTAAATAGTCTCTAATCATTGTTTGTTTACGTCGTAGACACGTAAAATCATCGGTCATAATCAATTGGGTCAGATCGCAAGTATATATTGTCGTTGAAATACGTACGTAAAAATTTAAGTGAAAACCACCGTTAAATGACAGGTCAGATCAACATTATTTAAAAAAAAAATTTTGAATTAATTAAGGGTATTTTACGTATCTAGTGCGAAAAGGAATTTTTTAGAATATGTACTTTAACACAGATGTTTTTTTATCTCGTTTGATCCATTATTGACTTGAGGAGGCGCTGACTATAAGCAAATGTGTCAAAAAAAAGTAACAATGGCGACTATCGGGTTAGCCCGGTGCATGTGCACTGGATAAGAGCGGATTCGATAAAGCCCGCGTTAATAAACATGGGAATCCTCATACTACTGTTTTACGACTATATAAGCTATCGAAAAATACAAATAAATTGATTTTTTATTTATAGAAATTTAGCAAGTTTTTAAAATTCAGCTTGGTACCACAGATGATTCACAAACTTTTGCTTATCCAGCAAGGTCCTTTACGGTAGCATCATCATAAATTAGTCAGCTGGATCAAACATAAACAAACCCAGTGTACATTAACCTTAAAATCAACTATTCATCATCTTAATAAAAATTCATCCGCGCTATCTCAACTCCCGGCGATAAAGAACTAGCCTCTCAAAAAAAAAAAAGAAAGAAGGGTCGTAAAGCTAAGCTCAACAAGTCTAAGGATAAGAAAAATCCCACGAATTCGCATAAATCGCAACGGTGGCACACCGAGGGGACCTTACTCCCCCCGCGTCTGCTGTGTTAAGTCTCGGCGTGGGAAGCGTGTTGGCAGTAAATATCGATGCGCCCGCGCTCGCGCCGAGGTTGTTAATTGTTACGATGGATTTAGGGTCAATGTTAACCCGGTGGTATTTCTTCTGCCGGTACGATGTTACTCCCCACCAACTCGGGGAGGAGGAGAATATTCCCGGTATGTTTTCGGGATTGATTGCCGCTGTGCTTTGATTTACGCCCGGCTGTTGCCTGAAAAGTGAAGTCCGGTCGTCTATTAGTACGGTTCGATGAGATAAGACCGCGGAGGAGATGATGAAAAAAAGGTTGTGATTTAGAGGCGCTTCGAGGAGGAGTATTCCGTTGCGAGCGGCAAGTGTTTGCGATCTAACGGGTTGAGAGCGTCACGCCCCCGTTGCCTTTTACTCGTCTCTTTCTCTCTCTTTCTTCGGCTGTGTATTCTTCATTTTTTTTTTCTTCTTTTATGTTCTGTGACGAAGATAGCAACAGGTGGCTTTTCCGTGGACGAAAATTTACACTGGAAGATTGAGTTGTGGTACTCTCAAAAGTGGATGACGTTTTTTTTTTTTTCTGTTTGTTCGGCAAATAGAACTTGTAATGCGGATCAAATTTGAGATACGAAAAATATCGTGGGAATGTTGGAAAAAAATTTGAGTAGTAATTGTGATGAAAATTAATAATTGTTAATATTGTCAAATAAGAATGGTGGTGTTATTATTTATCAATAAGTGCTTTATTAATTATGATACAAATTATTTTTTTATTCAAGGAAATTTTTTTGCGGAGATACGATATTAGACCATGTACTTAGGTATCAAGACTTAAAAATCATTTAAAAGAAAAATACAAAAATAAATAAATATTGTAAAATTAAGTACAGGAAAAATAAAGCGTAATGTGCCACTCAACTGTCCTAATTTTTTAATATTAATGAAATAAATATTTAAAAATATTTTTGAGGACTACTCTAAAATATGGTATTAAAAACCAATGAAATCTTCGAGTCTAGTTATTTAGGTTAATTTGTTTAAAGTAATAATTTTTTATTTACGAATATTTATAAAAACAAACGTTTTTTTAATTACTCACAATATAAATATTTTATTTCGATTTTTAAATGATTATTCTTGGGGTTTAAAAACCGTAATAATTTATGTAATGCATGCGCGACATTGAACACATAATTATCAAAATTATGTACCTTTAAAAATCCATTCGCGAAAGAAAAAGTCCACTTAACGATTGAAAAAAAATAAAGGGTTTTATTGGCAATTACATTCAAAACGGATCGATATTAAGAAATGAAATTTCGCATAAAATATATTGTATGCACTTATTTTATTTCTTTTTTTTCTCTCTCTGGCTCCTTTCCGTGGACGCCTCCTGTGGTTCGGGTAATAAAAGTCGAAACAAGTTCGGCTCATTATACGATGTTAAAACAAGAGAAACGAACGACCGAAAGTGTACCGTTTTAAAAAAAAGGGGGGAGGGGGTAATGTGTACATATATATATATATGTATATATATATTCTCCTTCTCCCCCCCTCCCCTCCTTCCTCGTCATTTATTATGACCGCGATGTTTTATTTCGCATCTCATTACAGTCATATTTTCGTGAGTTTACAATTATTCCTATAATTACCAGGGTAGTGAGAAGATCGAACGACACGAATTTTAACGCGCTCGAATTAATTAAAGGTTCGGTGGTTATTTTTCATTCCGACTAATGAATGAACTCGAGGGCTTCATTAAAAAAAAAAAAAAAAAACTCGGGGGAATATATTTATTAAATGTTACCGATTTATCATACGCAAAGTCAAAGCGGACCTAATAAAGTTACTAAACTGGCCGTTTCATTTTTCGTACTTTCTTTTTTTCAAGCTCGTTGTAAAATTTAACAACGCGGTGCGCGATATTATTTTTTCGAAAAACTTCTACACTCCATTTAATTATTATTATTTTTTTTTTCTTCTCGGCTATTATGCAAACTGCTTTCCGTAAAACCGTATCATTTTTCAGCACGAACCCGGGATGTTTGCGTTTTGAATTTTAAGTATCGCGATTTTCGATCAAAACGCGTATTTTACGACACTGTTACGCGGCGGTATTAATAAGCTCGTTAAAGCTACTCGGGCGATACTAATCGGCGCGGGAGTTTTTCGCGCATAAGCATTTGACGACGAAAAAACTACTGCGGTGACACATGCAGTATGTAAAATGAAGTAGAGAGAAAAAAAGAGGTCGCGGGCAGGCGTTACGCGCTCGTTAAGTTTTCGAGGTCGATCAGTGGATGCACCCTCGGGAAATAGACGCGCGCTTTACAAAGCAATTTTGTCTACTCTTTTTTTCTTTTTTTTTTTTTTTCTTTTTTTTCACTCCTCCACCCACTTGGTCTTTTGAGCTCAATGCTTCAGTTTATCAACAGCTAAATTGCGTTATTTCATGGACTACAAAGTTCAATTGTGGTCTGAGCTACTTTGACCAGGTGGTTATTGGTGGTTTGTTGAAAGTTCTTTTTCGATTGCTAGATAAAAACTCTATTCCTGGAATTATAGAGAATAATTTTGAAATTTAATTAATTTCCCAAAAAACTGTGCTGATGAGCAACTAATTTGGGTAGATTTTCATAAATTTAGAATAAAAAACCACAAAAAATATAATTTTATTTAATTAAAAGAAGTTTTTTAACGCGATTCTTGGTAAAACTCACATTTACTTGATAATTAGTGGTAAAGTTTGTTAAAATTTTCAAAATACAGTAGTCCATGTAGTAATTAATGTTTTTTAACTAAAAACAAGTCAGAAAGTCTTAATAAGCTCAATGCTTAAATGAATAAAAAAAATTTTGATGAGTTTAGAAGTTTAGATTAATAAATAAGATTTATCCTTAATGACTTCTCATACCTTCAAGTGATTATTTTTGATACCATCATGAAATAAAAAAATTTATTTGCATCACAAACAAATTAAAAATTTTAAAACTACAAAGTTATATCAGAAAAAAATTAATATTTTACTTAAGTTAGAAATATTTTTTATCATGATTCTTGCTAAGAGTTAAATATACATACACAAACACAAGCTACACAATTGACATTATTTAAAATGTATCAGCTGTAACTATAGTTTGCTTTTAAAACATTGTCTTCACTGTGATAAAATCGAAAAACATTGTAAATTTATTTTAAATCAATCTTTTTAGAGTGCAAAAAAAATTAAGCAAATTGACTTTTGAAAAACAAGCCTAAAAAAATTCAGAGTTCTCAGAAAGCCAGTGCCTCTCGTGGAATAAAAGAGAGGGGTAGAATCCGTTATCGAAAATTACGAAGCGAGTGTGCGTATCTAATAGAGAAACAATATAAACACGGACGAAGAAAAGCGTCGTAACTTCGCAAAGTGCGCGCATCATCAGAAAGCAGTTTGGTATACGCCAGATGTTCGCTTGCCACCTTCCTGCAGACTTCCTTCTTTATTTTTTCTTCACTTCTAAAGATTATTTACGGCCGCATCTCCCGCGAGTTGTTTTAAAATATTTGGTTCACCAAAATAATAACCGTTAAAGTCTTTTAAAAAGCAACTGCGCTTATGTGTGTGTGTGTGTGTTTAACGATTGCTACCAAAGATTTACTAATTACACCGAACACGACAGAAATGCGCTTGAATTTTTTTTGCTTCTATGCTTTATGCCTCGCCGTTAAGCGTGAGTTATGAGGCAGTTTTCTTTAAAATTGCCCATGACATGACTTCGGTAACTGCCTACCGCGCTTTTGTTCCGGAATGAACGGAATAAAAAAAAAAAAAAAAAAATTTACGCCTTTTTTTTGGACTTTGTTTACGATAAGGATGTTCGAAACTATTTTCATGACACTTTTTTTTGAAGTGAGCTCTTCAATTGTTAGTAATCAAAATACAGAACAAAATCAAGGCTGTAAATTTATGTAAATAAACGTGAAGTCAGGTGAAGAGTCAATTATGCCTTGCCCAACTTCAATTAAATGCTTCACTTGCGTTGTCTCAATCAGTACTTGTATAAAAAAGCCTTAAGATTTTTTTTTTTTGAAAACTACGTAATCAGGGAAACGTATGAAATTAATTCAGATTCAACATTTTTTTTTTTTTTTAAATCCCGCCAAAAATGAAAAGCGTGTATGATAATTTTACAAGTAGGTATTCTTCCTGCACGAAGATAAATTTTTTCGGTAACTCAAAAGATCGACGCCCGCAAAAAAGCTCCGGATTTTTTTCATCCCCGCGTCTTATCTGTTCTCGGTCGCGCGTTGATTCGCGCCCGGAGCGCCGCGCCGCGCCGTCTCTGCGCTCTGAGTTAATCTCGCTCCTACAACGTGTTATTACACGGAATAAACGTCATTATATACACCCATGTATTTTGCGGATGATTCCTTTATTTTTCGGCTCCGGCCTTTTGTACTTGACATGTTTTCAGAGTTACCTATGAATCGGGTCTTCTAGATTTAAGCTTTGAAAAATTACGGTTGCTAGGATCAAGCGGAAGTATGTTGAAATGTGGAACATTGATTGTGTGATTAAAAGTATTTGGAATGTTGGTAGCCTTGGAATAAACAAGAATTCCTGTTTGTAAAAAATTATAGAAAATTTTTGTAAAAACTTTAAAAATCAGACGAAGTGGATTAATGTTAATGTTAGAATGCTATAATAAATATGTATTAAGGTTTTGGATTTCTAAATTCAAAAATTGTCAAAAAGAATGAGAGCCAAAATTTCTGAAGTGGGCCACTAAAAATCAACTGTTCGATTTTCAAAATTCTTTTTGCATAGAGTTGAATCTTTATATGTAAAAACGAAGTCCCCAAAATGTTTTTTTAAAATTTCAATTTTTGTAAAAGTTATAAGCAATTCAATTTTGAGGTTCTTTTTTTTTAATCAGCTGTAATTTTGGAAATACTTGATAAAAGTTTACAAAATTTTAATGGCAAGTCAGAAAATTATCAAAAAACATAAAAAGATTTTCATTTTGCAAAAAAAAAAAAATTATTTGTTTAAAAAAAAACTCATGAGTTTATAAATTACGTTGATTTTTCCGTGAAATAATATAAAATAGCTGGACAAATTTTTTCTACAAGTTTGAAAAAAAATTTTTATTTCACTCTCAAAAAGATTTCTTTAAGGTTCGTTAAAATAATCAATCCAAAAAATTTACATATTTTTACAATAGCCATAGAAATTCAAATTCCGAAGTAAACATAGAATGAATTTCATGAATTTCCTCCATTCTAGCATCAATTTTTTCAGATCTCTTGAATTACAAATTTTACAAGTCCATTAATCCAACGCCCTAATTTCATATATAAACCATCCACAATTCCCGAAAATTTACAATCCTTAAAGCTCATTTTTTTTTCCGTTCAAAACTCGTTAAAATAATTATAATCCCGACCGTGAAAAAAAAAAAAAAAATTCACAATATTTTCACAAGGTCCGCGTTGTTTTATGTTATAATCAACCCCGGCCCAGCTTCGCCGCTTTATAAATCAAAGTCATCGGATATCGCGTAAATAAACACCTGCTGGTGGCGAAGTTACGGTACACACGTGGATTTTGCATAAGTATCACATAAATAAACTCCCCCCCCCCCCCCCCACTAAAAAAAAAAAAACTTTCTCATCGTCGTTTCCGACGTTTTCGGGAGGTGTCTGACGAATCATACTATCATTTTCGCGCTCCGAAATTTAAGGATAAGTGATTTAAGGCTCCCGCTCCCGAATAAAAGAGTAAGCAGGAGGATCGGCTACAATTATCTTGTGATTGGTAAATTGAGACCGCCCTTTGATTTATGCTGCAACGGTTGACGACGCTTTATTGGGTCAAACGATCGAATCGAGCGGCGTTGATAAGTTTGAGCGTTGAGCTCGGGCTTATAGGTTTCTTTTAATTTTTTTCTCGTTTACCTCCCGGTGAAAAATAAAGTCCGATTCTTATCAGCTTTAATTCCGACCATTAAAATTCAAACTACTTTCCTTGGAGTGTAGTTTTTGGATTTTATTGGCTGGAGTTAAATCGAATGCTTAAACGTTTCGAGGTTTTTTGAGACTTCTTGGTAATCGACACGCTGGGTGTAAAAGTTAATTCAATTTATGTTAAGTGAGTCGAATTATAAATTTCTTTACATAACGGGATTTTGGGGTTAATGTTTTAATTTCGATGGTCAGTTAATAATTTAAAAACATTTATTTATTGATCATTATTTTTTTGTAATCAAAGTTTTAGAAAATAAAATAAACTAAACTGGTGTATCTGAAAATATTAGTCAGAAACTGAAATTACATATTGAAAAATAAATATTAAAAGTTCATGCTTCGCACAGTAATTCATAAACTGAATTAAAGTGAAGCATTGTCGGTCCAAGTCCATGCTGTAAATTCTGATAAACCAAACAATTCTTGATGCTTCATATACAGTGACAACACATTGCAACAATATATTTTAATTAGTTGGAAAAAAACTAGGTAGCCTCCTATAATTATTTCTTTACTGTGGATCTTTGATTCTATTAAAAATTTATGTAATCTTCAGTCTTAAATTATTATTAAAAATTGTAATGAATAATTTAGTTTGTCTGATTCCAGTTCATATGTTTCATGTCAAAGAACCGACTATGTATTAAACTCATGACATCCTTGATTGTCATAAAGTCCACTGATTATTATTTATCTCTCCTGTCTCTGACAAAATAAGCTGACCCACATATAAGCCCCCGAAAAAAAAAAAAAAAATCGTCATCGTCCTGTATCAGCAATCACCGCGGGAGCTTTACCCGAGTTTAAATCCAGCAAAATAATTGTCCGCATAATTCAGGAGAGAAAAAATAAAGGGTTACGCGAAGAGGACTCATCAATCAGTGGTCAGCTCACAGAGCATAAGGAGGGCGAAAAATTTTTCATCACCTCGGTGGCTTTAATTTATGATATCAATTTACATGGCATTAAGGGAGTATTAAAACCTTGTTAAAAACTTATTACGAAATTCTCAATAATCATTCATAAAGATCTCAAGTCGTTACGAAGGTACCAGCTGCGGATCATCATCCCTCGCCTTTTTTTTTTTTTTTTTTTAATATTTTTAAAGCACCCGCGTTTTAATTTTGCTGGGGAGGACCGCGAGGAGGATAACGGATCGTTGGGTTTGATTATTCAAGCTGGCATTGATTTCAGCGGGCACGGAGATTAATTTCTCGTACGATGTCGCTGATCGCCCCCCGGGCGCGACGTTGCCAGGAATGCTGCCGAGCGATGACGCGGGCCATTCAACAATCTTCTCCTTCTTCGTCTTCTTTCGAGATGAGATCTTCCTTTTTTTTTCTTTTTTTTTTTATTCTTTATTTAATATTCTCATATGCGAATTTGAATGGTAATTTTTCATGAATTTTCATTGGAGCAAGTTTTTGTAACACCAGATACGATTAAGTAAAGTTCTTTGAATACAGAGACAGAAGTAGATCTTTTTAAGTTTTTAACAGTTTAAATGATATTTTGTTATTCTTTGAAATCGTTTGAAAGTGAGTGACAATCATCATACATGATTTAATTGAGATTTTAAGGTTGAAATAAAATAACTATATACAGCACTAAATTTTAATTTAATAAATGATAACTTAGTACCTGGAATTTAAAGAATTCAGTTTTAAAATAAATAATACTTCATGTTTTCGTACAGATAAAAAATATTTAATCTAATATTGATCAATTATAATTAAGTAATTATGATTTTATTATAGATGCTCTGGATAATATTGAGTTCTAGAAATAAGCGTTAGGCGTCAGCAAATAAAAAATGCCGACCTACAAGGGAAGTAGCCATGTCTTTAAACTAAATTAAAAGCGTTTTAAACTCGGACTGCAAGCTTCATTCTAGTGTAAAGTTACAGATTTTTTTTTTACCTGGCAATAAAAGTGATTGTTCAACTCACCTCGGTCATAATATTAAATTTCATTTAAATTCCCAACCAAAACCCAGGATTATAAAACAAACGCGTAATGAGAGAAAAGAAAAAAAAAAAACTTCACTACATTAAAGTGCCCAATTTTGTTAAACAAACTCGCAACTCAAACAAATCTCCCTAAAAGCGGTGCAATATAATTTGGCCTCTCCCGTAATACGACATCTGTCTATCCTTGCTCCACTCGCTCGCTCGGCACAATAACTTTAATTGCGAGTAATTTTGTAACTCACGCGCAATTTTAAACGAGCGCCGCGCCGACTCTCTCTCTCGAGAGCCGTAATACTCTACGGCCTTTTCTTTCATTACGAGATTGCGGCTTGCAGGTATTTAAACTCCCCCTTGCTCTCGAGATGATCCACTTCTCGGTTGGAAAAATTTTTGGACGCTCGTTTGAACAAAGTGCGGGGGCACCGGAAGTACCCAGCCCGGATATTGAAACATGCGCGCTTCCACTCTTCGGGTTTTATGACTGCATCAGCGGGACGCTTTTTTATTGAACGGCTCCCCCCGCCGAGACCCATCACGAGGTCACCGAACGCGTTTTTAGCGCTGCGCAAATATTCAAACTTGACAGAACTTCCTTTTTTCCCCAACTAATTTTCATACTTTCACCACTCGAGTGTGTGTGCGCAAGCGCGGACTTTTCTCTAATCTCTGGGTATCGAGTGGACTCTACTCGAGTGACAAATCGACTTCCTGTATTCCGAGCGAGAACCTCTTCGGGGTTTTTTACCCGGCGGAGTCTTCCCCATTCATCTCGTGTTTTTTCAGCGCCCCGAGGACACTTTTTCGAGTTCTGTGCAAATCAACAATCCATGTTTTATTTGTAGAAAACTTTGTTATTCCAAAACGCTGGAATCCTCCAAAGACGAGTCCTTTCACCTCGGTATCCGGAAGGTCGGGACGTCAATCATCTCTATCAACATTATTACACTGCAAATTCATGAGGCTGGTTATCATATTACAAGGGACAAAAATCTCCGAGCAAAACGCGCCGGTGTTTTTATTTTATTTTTTCTCTGCCTTGCTGCGGCCGGCCGTAAAAGACGGGGTGTATTTACATACGCACAAAAAAAAAAAAGAGTCGGTCGGGTTTATCGGTGCTTTGTGCTCCGCGAGCGAGACTACCAATTTCTCAGTCGCGAATGGGCCATTGAAAATTACCGATTTCGCCATTAGGGACCACACACGGGTACGGGCATTGTGCTCCGAGCCTTGAGATATTAGAACACGCGCGAATTGTTTTGTTAGTACTATAAATTAACGCCCTGGGAGCTGAAAAGGATGAAGGTAGGCCGATAAATATCGATCGGTATTGAACTTGACTCGCGGGGTCTCGAGAAATACTTTGTAGTTTCCTCGGACGGGATGAAAATTGCCGGTCTCCGCACGAGCGCGCCGTCCGCCCCGCGGACGTACGAGGTGGGCGTGGGCCGCCGGAAACAACCTCCGCCGGAAGTTACGCGGGAAGGAGCTGCAGAGCGGAGGAGCAATCTCGGTGTACTCGCGGCGATGAGTTATTGTTGTTTGTCCGCGAGCGGACTCTTTTAATCGATTTTTAAGATCAACACCTTGTTTCGTTTGTTATTTATCGGTTTGAGCGGTTGACTACGAATTCTTTTGATTATTTTTAGGGGCCAGTTTGGTCCAGTGCATTTTTTGGATGTTGTTGTGATTAAAATAATTTAGAAGGTTGATGGTTCAATTTTTGCCAATGAAAGATAATATAGGGTTGTCAGAATAATTTTTTCTCATCAGAATTCAGATTTGACAAGAAAATTATTCGTAAATTATTATTAAATTTTAAATTGAATTAATTCGTTTGATAATAATTAAATTTAATAAGTTTTGGTGAGGTAGGAAAGTAAGCATTCAAAAATTATTTGATGATAAAAATTGATAAATCTTACCAAATGTAGGTCGAATAATATTTTAATTTTAACAGGTTATGGGACCATTTTATGTTACAAATTAGCGTCACGTAAGATAAAATTAAAATTTTAAAATGCCGTCATATTAAAAAACAACTCAAATCTTGATATAAAAAATTTGTACCTCATTAAAGCACAAAGATTGAAAAAAACTTCTTCTCATCTTCACACCTCGAAGGTAAAAACCACACCCGATCTATCATGATATCGATCGAGTGCGTACGGGTACTCTCGATCGTAAATAAGCCCCGAAATTAACATTTTCACACCGCGGCGTATCGCGTGTCGCGGGGGTATAATCGATACCAAAAACAAGCAGAGATTGATAGAGGTACTTGCAGGTGGTCCCGGTAAATTAATCCTCCTCGCCCGGCAGGCCAACGGAAGAATTTGGCACTGTGAGAAATGACTACGCCCCGCGCTTATCCGACCGAGAAATCCGAGATCGATGACCGGGCTTCGATTTACGCACACCGACGATATGCTTTATTCCCCCGAAAATGAGAGCCCTCTGAGGGCTGGTTCGAGATTAATCATTTGGAAATTTTTCATTAGTTTTATAAATTGGAGAAAATCTTAATTTCGGTGAAGAATTTGAAATTCAGCTTGAATTTCATATTTTTAACATAATTTTTAATTGACGCACAGTTGAGCGAAGATTTAGGCTATCTAAGAGCTAAATTTCAAAATTTGAAAATAAATTAATGATTTTTATTAAATATTCAAATATTTGTAAATTAAATTTCATAATTGTAAATATTTAAATTTCTTTTAGTTGTCAGCGATATTTTAAAATAAAAGCTCGATTATTTAAAATATTTGGTTTTGGGAAAGTTTTCAATTTTAATTTTGTCAAACTACTCATGAAGACATAAAACACAGTATTATCCTACAAATTATACTTATTACAAAATTTAAGGTATAAAAATAAATAAAAAAAAATAATATAAAAAATTGTATGTAATTTATCTAGTGCAGCCTGTAGAAAAATTTTATTTTTTAAACTTCTTAAAGACTTAACAATATTTAAAATAAATTTTATTACATCTTTCCCTTTTCTATTTTTCGGTGTGTAATGATTATACTTCAGACATCGTAAACGCATCGGAACCGAAAAAAATTATCAGATCGAGCAATCGTATATAAAGTTAATCTTTTTAGTGAACGATACTTGATCATTCCAGACGATGCATAAAACTCAAGGTCGTTACTATAAAAATCATGTTTATAATAACAATAAAGTGCGTGCAAAAAATCATGAGATTTATCATACGAGTTATAAGCTTTATTAGTATTTAAGTACCGGCGTATATAAAACACACCCAAAAAAACACCTCGCAGCTCGAAGTGTTTATTACCAAATTACTTCGGATTGGGTCCGATATTAAGGCGCTCGATATCTTGAATAAAAGTCTTATAATCGGTTCAGACTACTTAAGAAATTCGTACGTTTTTTTTTTCCTGCCGTCGTTTGGGGGATTAGCCGAGCGAGTCGTAAAGGCAGGTAAATCCTCGGAGTTCGAAAATCCAGGCGGACCCGGAGCAGTGTCGAGTAACGCTTATTTAAAACGGCCGCGAGTGGAATTTAACCGCGAGTTCGAATTAGAACCTGCAGACTGCAAACAGCTGAGATTCGCGAGGTTGTTGATCGAGTGTTGCGCAACGCGCGCGTGTTTTGTAAATAAAAGCGGCTGTCTCCGGGAGATGATAAAGAAGGCGCATGATCGAACTCCCGATTCGCGATTTACATAACTCTCTTGACATTGAAAGTAGTTTGTTAAATCTACGAAATAAAAAGAAAAAAAAATCTTGCGAGGTTTAAATACGAGCTCGATCAAATAGGTGGGCGCAAACATACAAGAGCGACAGCTGTTAATTCGCCCGCTGACACGCCCTTCCCGTGCTGTGTCGTTTCAAACTCGAGTGTCGCGCACGTATGTAAGCGCGTTTCACTTTTTATTAATTCAAGTTTTTTTTTTTTCCGTGACGCGGGATGCGGGCGTTTGCTCTTTCGGGGACGATCGAGGTAATTGAAGGACCGCTGGTTTGACTTCTGATTTTTTGTTGTTTAGTAAAACTTTTTTCTTATTGGATAAATTCTAAAATTTTTTGAAAATCTTGTAAATAAACAAAAAGTTTCAATTTTACTCAACAATGAGGTTTTATTAAATAAATTTTTTAATGTAAAAATATTATTTGACTTGGACGCTTTGAGTTTGAATCTCAGCTTTATTCTTTCTATTGTAGTAAATTTTAAATGTTTTATAAATAATAAAATTTTGTAAAATTCATTGAAAGATTCGATTAGAAAGGCCCAATTTAAAATAACAAATGAATTTGTTGTTTATATATTCGTTTAAAAAAATAACCTGAGTTGAGTAGAAAAGCCCAATTTAAAATCCTAATTATAGTCACAAAAAACTGCACTAGTAAATAATTTTTTTAATTTTTCGATTATAACATGTACTGAAAAACTGTACAATAAACTTACTTAGAAACAAACATTTTAAAAAAGCTCTAAATTTTATTATTATTTTTCTGTCCAATAAAAAGGAGGATCGCATATAGCTGAAACGAAAAAAGAAAAAAGTGTGCCATCAAATAATAATAGTTGGTGCAGCAGGGGCTTAATACGCGCGTGTTACACATGGCACGTATCGTTATGTGGGGAGCGTCGTTTAATCGGCTTTGATTAAATCGGATCTACCGCGAGAGAGATAGAAGAGAGGGGACAACAAGTCGTCGTCACGTACCGATTGTTACGACAGGTGACGCGTCCGCTGGATCTGACCGTTGACACAATAACCGATTTGTATGCAAATGAGACTACCTGCGCGCCCGTGTCAATGGTGAATCATCCGAGTTTATCGATCGTCGATACGTGTTTTTAAATCTTCTATTGATGGAATTAGTTTTATTGTTTGCAGTCGTACCGATCTGTACCCCAAAGTTATCTTATCACAGTATTATCTTTGATTTTTTTGTCATTTAATGAATGATTTATCCTAATAACAAGAGAATAAAAAACTTTCACTAAAATTATGTGATGAAAAAATAAAGCTCGCCTAAATTTTCAAATTTACATTGTACGATTACTACTTTACATGATACTTACAAAAAAATCAAAAATTTACTCGAACCACTACTTAATTTGAAGACAGACGATAACAAGACTCCCCACAAACAAAATTATCTCGTCGAAAAAGAAAACTCGAGCAGCTCGAAGAAACGTAGGATTCTTTCGGAAAAACAAGCCGCGTATGTAGCCGCGTCATTGTGTTTTTCGCCAACAACTTCGTACGCCGCGCGTGTGACCCCAAAGCATGCGGTGCTCCACGTGCGGCACACGCCTCTTATGCAACCGCGGCGTCACTCCCTCCCAGAAAATACATTTTTTTTTTTTCTCTAGTTTTTCTCGGTCCGTACCCGCGCAATTTAAGTCGACAATCGCACGAGAGCGTAATAATCAATTGCGCAATATGAGTCCGAAAAATTTTCCAGCGTGGGCTGCGGGGTAAACTCGAGCGAGCGAGCGACGCGCGCGGTAAATATAGTCATAAACGTGTAAATTAACGCGTGCGTGCAGTTTAGCGGCCGGAATAGACTCGCTAGCCTTCACCTCGATAAACCGTCGTCGCGGTTCTTCCGCTGTTCTGGCGAAGCAGCCTTCCCGAAATCTCGACTTGTTTTTTTTGTAACGAATGAGTTTGAGTTTTTGGGAGCGCGAGGATGGTACCTTTTTTTTGCTCAGGTTGATGAAGTTTAATCTTGGTTTGGGTACGAATTGTATAATGTTTATTACGTTTGAAGAGAATTAAGTCCGATTGTACGGTCCTATTTTCAAGTTGATAAACCTAATCTGAATAGCTTACTAATTTAATTTATTCTATTTTTGAAGGAGATATCGGATTTTTTTTTTTTTAAATTTTTACAAAATTTGAGGTTCAACTTTTAAAGCTCTAAGTGAGAATGTTTGTTAGTAAAAATAAAAACTTGAGTTTAATTATTCAGTCAATAAAAAGTATTCTTATGAAAAAATGGTTTAAAAAGTTTGAATTTTCATACTAGCTTAGGTTTAAGGCACTAAAAAAAATTCTACAAAAATCTAAATTTTTTTTTTTTTTTTTTCATTTATTATAACCTAAAAATTTTAAAAAGATTTAAAGGTATTTAGAGCAAGTGATCAAAACTTAAATCTTATTCAACTAACAATATGAAAAATCTTTAAAAATATTGGATTTTAAAAGTTTCTTAAAATCCAGAAACTTTCAAGAATATTCAAGTAATCCAAAAAATTAACGATGAACCAATATTTTTCTGTTTCAGGTGAGTAACTACTACATACATAAAAGCTTCTTTCCACCGCGTCACGTAAGTTATCAATGAAAACAATATGAAAAATCGGTTGCATAAACCCAAGAGCTTTTATCAGCGAGTTTTTGAATTCAAAAAGAAGAAAAAAAAAAAAAAAAAAAAAACCAGCACACGTAACGTACAGAGCGGACACGCAGCGTCGGCCATGCATCTCTTTTCTTCTGGCCTCAGTGATGAATTCGAGAAAGCGGGCTTGGGGACATAGCGGTACCTTCAGACCGTAGAAGCTCGACCAAGAGGTTATTTCAGATTGCTAGGGGTTCTGTGTGCTAAGGTTAAAGAACATTCGAATGTTTTTAAAAATATTAAATACATTACAAAATTTATATTACGAAATTTATACGATTGATTCATTTAAGTTTTTTTCATAAATAAATATTTAATCATTCCCCCAAGCTGTAAAACTCAAGAACCCTGAGCGTTCGAATTATTTCAATAAATAAAAAAATTAATGAATGATTCCCCCCACCACTAAACCCACGAAAATTTGTGTGAACGAATTTAATTTTTTACCAAATAAATAATCCACCAAGCAAGCTAAACCTTGAAAACCCTAGGAATACAAGTTTAATTTATTAATTTACAAATGATCCCGCAAGAACTGAACGCAAGAAACCCTGGGGCTGGGCGTCAAAGTTTCATTTTTAACTCAATAAATAATCCCCCAAACAATAAACCTTGAAAACCCTGGGAAGGCAAGTTTATTTTTTAATAAACAAATGATCTCCCAATCACTAAACCCACGAAACTCTGAGTGTCTGAGTTTAATTTTTAACTAAATAAATAATCCCCCAAGCTATACCAACGAAACCTCGGGCGTCTAAATTTCATTTCTAACTCAATAAATCATCTTTTAAGCACTATACCAACAAAACTCTGGGCGTCCGAGTTTGATTTTTAACTAAATAAATAATCCCCCAAGCACTAAACCCACAAAACTCTGGGCGTGCAAGTTTAATTTTGAACTAAATAAATAATACCCCAAGCCCTGAACCTTGGAAACCCTGGGAATACAAGTTTAATTTTTAACTTAATAAATAATCCCCCAAGCACTAAACCCACGAAACTCTGGGCGCGCAAGTTTAATTTTGAACTAATTAAATAATACCCCAAGCCCTGATTTTTGGAAACCCTGGGAATGCAAGTTTAATTTTTGAATAAATAAATGATCCGCCAAGCTCTAAACCCACGAAACCCTGGGCTTCCGATTTCAATTTTTAAATAATTGAATGATCTCCCAAGCTTCAAACCCACAATACCTAGGCCGAGTTGAATTTTTAAATGAACAAACAATCCCACAAACTCTAAGCCCACAATGCCGTGGGCTCCTGAGTTAAATTTTTGAATAAACAAATAATCTCCCAAGCTTTAAAAACACGATACCCTGGGATTCCAGATTCAATTTTTGAATAAATGAACGATTTCACAAACTTCAAACCCACATTACCCTAGGTGCTATAGTTCAAATGTGAAATAAACGAACAAACCCCCAAGCTCTGAACTCATGAAACCCTGGGCTCCTGAATTCAATTTTTAAATACATAAATGATCTGCCAAGCTCTAAACCCACGAAACCCTAGGCTTCTGAGTTCAATTTTTAAATAATTAAATGATCCTCCAAGCTTCAAACCCACAATGCCCTGGACTTCCGAGTTCAATTTTTAAATGAACAAACAATCCCCCAAGCTTTAAACCCACAATGCCCTGAGCTCCTGAGTAAAATTTTTGAATTAACAAATAGTCTCTCAAGCTTTAAAAACACGATACCCTAGGATTCCAGATTCAATTTTTGAATAAATAAATATCCGCCAAGCTTCAAACCCACAATGCCCTGGGCTCCTGAGTTAAATTTTTGAATAAATGAACGATCTCACAAACTTCAAACCCACAATACCCTGGGCTCCTAAATTCAATTTTTAAATACATAAATAATCTGCCAAGCTCTAAACCCACGAAACCCTAGGCTTCTGAGTTAAATTTTTAAATAATTAAATGATCCCTCAAGCTTCAAACCCACAATACCCTGGGCTTCTGAGTTCAATTTTTGAATAAATTAATGTTCCCCCAAGCTTCAAACCCACAATGCCCTGGGCTTCCGAGTTCAATTTTTAAATGAACAAACAATCCCCCAAGCTTTAAACCCACAATGCCCTGGGCTTCTGAGTAAAATTTTTGAATTAACAAATAATCTCTCAAGCTTTAAAAACACGATACCCTGGGATTCCAGATTCAATTTTTGAATAAATTAATGTTCCCCCAAGCTTCAAACCCACAATGCCCTGGGCGCTAGAGTTCAATTCGTCGGTTTAGAGTAAGAACCTGCTATCTCGGCGGGCCAGAGCAAGAACCTACTACCTCGCAGGGGCCGGAGCAAAAACCTGCTATCACCGGACTTAAAGGCTACTATTTCACGGGCTCATTTAAAAAATGGCACCAAATTTTTTTTTTTTTTTTTTTTGAAGCGTACCAGAGTAATAATATAAGTGTAGAAGCTACGCTTCAGAAAAGAAAAAAAATGTTGATGCCTATTTTAAATGGGCCCAGAGTAGCCTTTAACTCCGGGCCCCTGAGATAGCGGGTTCTTGCTCCAGCCCCTGAGATAGTAGGTTCTTGCTCTGGCCCATCGAGATAGCAGGTTCTTGCTCTGGCCCGATGGGATAATAGGTTCTTACTCTAAACCGACAAATTGTGAAATAAACGAACAAACCCCCAAGCTCTAAACTCATGAAACCCTCGGCTACCGAATTTAATTTTTAAATACATAAATGATCTCCCATGCTCTATAACCACGAAACCCTGGGCTTCTGAGTTCAATTTTAAAATAATTAAATGATCACCCATGCTTCAAACCTACAATATCCTGTGCTTCCGAGTTCAATTTTTAAATAAATAAATATCCCCCAAGCTTCAAACCCACGATGCCCTGGGCTCCTGAGTTAAATTTTTAAATAAATAAATATCCCCCAAGCTTCAAACCCACGATGCCCTGGGCTCCTGAGTTAAATTTTTGAATAAATGAACGATATCACAAACTTCAAACCCACAATACTTGGGCACCTGAGTTCAATTTTGAAATGAACGAACAAACTCTCAAGCTCTAAACTCACGAAACACTGGGCTCCCGAATTCAATTTTTTAATAAATAAATGATCCACCAAGCTCTGAACCCACGAAACCCTGGGCTTTTGAGTTCAATTTTTAAATAAGTGGGTTTGAAGCTTGGAGGATCATTTATTTATTCAAAAATTGAATTCGGACGCCTAGGGCATTATGGGTTTGGAGCTTGGAGGATTATTTGTTCATTTAAAAATTGATATCGGGCGCCCAGGGTATTGTTAGTTTGAAGCTTGGGTGATCATTCAATTATTTAAAAATTGAACTCAGAACCCCAGGGTTTCGTAGGTTTGGAGCTTGGGGGATTGTTTATTCGTTTAAAACGTGAACTCGGGTGCCCAGGGCATTGTGGGTTTGGAGCTCGGAGTAGTATTTGTTTACTTAGAAATAGAACTCGGACGCCTAAGGCATTGTGTGTTTGAAGCTTTGGAGAATATTTATTTATTCAATAATTGAACTCGGCAGCCAAGGGTATTCTGAGTTTGAATCATTTTTAGGAAATAAATAAATAAACTCTTTTAAAAGAGTAATTAAATCTTCACTTTATTATTGTTTAAAAATATTTGGAAAAACCGTTACATATGTTTCACCCACAGTGGCTTCTTCAGACGGTAATCATTCAACTGATTGATAATTAGTTTTGTGAGAGAATAAATACAAGGTACATCGTCGTTAACATTGTTTCGATTGTCTCCCTACTCCCCCCCCCCTTTTTATATTTGTAAACGAAACCTACAATATTAGTCACTTTATGTATTTATGTTCAATTATGTATTAGTATATCTGTGAAAGTTGTAAGTGTGTGTATGATGTTAACGACGATCCACCTTGTATTTATTCTCTCGCAAAACTAATTATCAATCAGTTGAATGATTACCGTCTGAAGAAGCCACTGTGTGGTGAAACATATGTAATGGTTTTTCCAAATATTTTTAAACAATAATAAAGTGAAGATTTAACTACTCTATAAAAAGAGTTTATTTATTTATTTCCTAAAAATGTTATTTAATCTTCATCAAGTAGAAGCTACCACTATTCAAGATTTGAATAATTTAAAAATTGAACTTGAAAGCCCAGGGCATTGTGGGTTTGAAGCTTGGGGGATCATTTATTTATTCAAAAATTGAACTTGAAAGCCCAGGGCATTGTGGGTTTGAAGCTTGGGGGATCATTTATTTATTCAAAAACTGAACTCGGAAGCCCAGGGTTTCGTGGGTTTGGAGCTTGGGGGATTATTTGTTTATTCAAAAATTGAACTGGGGCCCCCAGGGCATTGTGGGTTTGAAGCTTGGGGGATTATTTGTTCATTTAAAAATTCAACTCAGAAGCCCAGGGTTTTGTGGGTTTAGAGCTTGTGGGATTGTTTGTTCATTTAAAAATTCAAGTGTATTGTGGGTTTGAAGCTTGGGGGATCATTTAATTATTTAAAAATTGAACTTGCATTCCCAGGGTTTTCAAGGTTTATTGCTTGAAAGATTATTTATTTAGTTAAAAATTAAACTCGGACGCCCAGGGTTTAGTGCTTAGGGGATCCTTCGTTTATTAAAAAATCAAACTTCCACACCCAGGGTTTCTAAGGATTATTGCTTGGGGGATTATTTATTGAGTTAAAAATGAAACTTAGACGCCCAGGGTTTCGTGGGTTTGGTGCTTGGAGGATCATTAGTTTATTAAAAAATTAAACTTGCATTCCCAGGGTTTTCAAGGTTCAGTGCTTGGGGAATTATTCATTTGGTAAAAAATTAAACTCGTTCACACAAACTTTCGTGGGTTCAGTGGTGGGGAATCATTCATTAATTTTTTTATTTATTTTAATAATTCAACGCTCAGCGTTTTTGAGTTGTATAGCTTGGGGGAATGGTTAAATATTTATTTATAAAAAGAACTTAAATGAATCAATCGTACAAATTTTGTAATCAACTCAGTATTTTTAAAAACATTCAAATGTTCTTTAACCTTAGCACACAGAACCCCTAGCAATCTGAAATAACCTCTTGGTCGAGCTTCTACGGCCTGAAGTAACCGCTATGTCCCCATGCCCGCTTTCTCGAATTCATCACTGTCTGGCCTTATCAGCACCTCGTGCATGCGCATCGGGCTTATCGGGGAAGCCTTTTTTTTCGCATCGCGCACAATTTTATGTCGCAGCTATTTATGATTGATGTATTCAAATTCTCCTTCTTTTTCTCTCTTCGATTCGCTGCTGCGTTGCGCAACCGGCCCGACTGGAATTGATTTCTAGGCTGCTCCGTTCATTTGACTTTGATACTCGGTAAAAAAAAAAGGCCGCCCGAGTCGACTCAACGAGAGAGTTTGACGATCGCGGTTAAATAATCATAAACGATATTGGCAGCCCGACGTTGTCGTAACCAGCGCGCGGCGGTCAATTCGTCCGCTCATTAGTCCCGAGTCCGCCCCGATAAAGCTCCAAACTTTGAGTTTTGGGTACGTCTCGCGACCTTGCGCTCGTCAATTATCCGGCTTCCAAAAACAAAATCTCCCTTGATTTACAACCCGGCAATCTCGGCCAAACTAATGTTCAAAAAAACGAGAAAAAAATAAAATAAATTCTCTGATTCCCCGACGAATCCGAAACGGCGCCGGCCATAACTCTAGAATACCCCGGTGATTGCCCGGTAATTACGCGCCCCTGTAATCCGAGGGGAAATCGGAGGATCTTCGATTTTGGCTTGCTCCTCCTCTCGAGGTGTCGCGTTCACCCTTTTTTTTTTTTCCAAATTTTCTTCCTGAATTTTGGAACCAATTAAAGTGTTGGTGATAAAAACCGGGTGTTTATTGAACCAACCCGCGCGTAATTATCATCGTTTTAAACTCAAAGTAAAAAAGAGGGAGGTAGAGAAGTGGTCATTTCGCAAGTCTTTCGATTGTTCCCCGAACCTTTCAATCTCCCCTGCAAATTACAACATCAGTATTAAAATTTTTGGAAACACTTTTTTTCAGTCAGCCTCTTAATTTCATAATAACATACGAGGAGGGAGGGGGTTATCGGTAACCCGTAAATTACCGACTTCTTTTGAGTCCTAGAACAGATGATTATTTAATCGTTTCCTCACACGCAACGCTCTTTAGAAATGGCTTTTAATCAATTTGACCCTGTTTCATTTTTTTTTCCCTCTTTTTTTTTTTCGAAAGCGACGTTGGCGAAAATCCGGGCACGCTAAGGTCGCGCAATTAAACTATATCCATTTTATTTTTTTCTGGTCGAAATTCTTATTGTGAAATCTCTAATCTTCGAGAGCCGAGAAGAAGAAGAAGAAGAGAAAGGAGCCAAAAGGAGCTACCGGCAGCCCGTCCCTTTTGTCCGCGAACGCTAATTTGATACAATTTGTCGAAACCAGTTCTGATTCCGGTATTTATACCCCGCCCGGACTGCGCCGCGGAGGAGGAGAGAGGTTAGCCTCCTAGTTTTGTTGCTCCTCTCCTTTAGCCTCGTCCTTTTTCAATCTCGTTCCTCCTCTCTTGTTCTTATTCTGGCTGCGTGTGTCGTAGCTCGCGCTTACTTTTTAGTGCGGATATTATACGCGAGGCGTGTCGCTCCCGCTTGTTTTGGGAACGAGCTGGGCTCCTTGATTCGATATTTTTCGATTCTTGTGCTATTGGGAGAGAGGATTTATCGGACGACGGGACTTTTGGACTATTCGAGCGTTTTTGTCTGGCTGCAGGGCAAAAAATTTTTTTTTTAAGCTTTATGTCGTCCAAAACTTGATTGTTTTTAACTAAAATATCAAAGTTATGATTCAGAATTAAATTTTAATTTTGATTCTTTGCAATAAAATGGAATCTTATTATTAAAAAACTGGTTAATACTATTTACTGAATAGTAAAACTAAGCATCAAATATAACTTAAATTCTAAAAACTGGTCAATAAGATTCTTGTAAACTTTAAATTTGGAGCCTATTTTATTTTCAAAAACTTTTCAATAACAACTTACTTTTTTTTTTACTTTAGAACCAGCTATCAAAAATGGTCATTCAATGTTTTTAACCTGATCAATAACATCTTATCTGTACTCCCACAAAAGCCAATAACATTTCAAAACTGACCCAAAAATCGTTGTCTTGTCCCCTTTGCACAAAAAGACTCAGCAGCAGCCTTGGCTTTTAGCCGGGCATAATGGCCATCCCACTCTCTTTTTCTCGCGTGCTGCAGTGGGTGCAGCAGCAGCAGCAACAGCGGGGCATAGTGTCCGGTCCGCGCCGCGCTAAAGGATGCACTCTCGGGGCCACGCCCGACTCATTCACCTTCAACTTGGCCGAGCCGACCGACGCAGAAGGTTAAACTTATCCCGGCGCACACACGCGCGAGAGCAAGCCCCCCGTTTTATACGCCTTTGTTGAGAGAATCACCATGCTTAATGCGGCTCCTTTTTTTATTACTTTTTTTGAGCTCAATTCGCTGAAGGTCGAGTCCATGGGCGAGATTGAGTGTGCATTTTGACTCTTTTTTTTTGGAAGCAGATATGTACTGACTTTTGAGAAATAAAAACTTACTGATTCCAAAAAGAATCGCTAATGTGCCAATTTTAACTTAAACGTAATGAAGTAATAAGAATAAGAGTACATTTAAATATTTGATAAAATGTCAAAGTTTTGATTATCAAATTATTAAATAGTAACAACAGTAAATTTTAAATCAATGATGTCATTCAAATTTACCCGTAAAGCTGACAGAACGTTGAGCTGAATATTTCAAGGTCTTTTAGTTTGAGTCCGGTTGCTGCGATTGTCTCTCATAACTATCACTTCGCTGATCTATTTCAAAGTTTTCTAAATCAAGAGAAGAAACTAAAAAAATATTCGAGAAAATATTAATAATAATTTAGATTCATCGAAATTTTTTTTTCTACTGCATCGGACAAGTAGATAAAGTCAGGACGGGTCAGACACATCGCACCGCGAGAATTTGTTTTCTCTTTCCGCCACATAATAAGCCCATTTTTCCCCGTACTCCTCGATTAAATCAACACTCGGCTGAAAAATCATCTCCATTGACACACATGTCATTTTCATCTCGTACAAACATCGCGCTGCAAGCACCAGGCCAAACAAGTCCTCTTTTTCTCTGTAGACACACACGCAGAGTTTCTATCCTCAAACGAGGAAGGAGGTGGGGTGAAAAAAGCCGCTGAAACAACAATCATCGTCGCTGGAAATAAGAAACGTCCGCTGAGCGTAAAAAGCCCCCCCCCCCCCCGTCCACTTGTTCGGTCCGGTCGGTACTACAAGATTGTCTCCTAAAAATAACATCTCAACTGCTCTCTCGAGCTTCCCCACTTCAGCGGCAAAAAAGAATAATAAGTGGACAGAAAAACCCCTTTCGCGTTTATTGTATTCGGGTTAATTCGAGGAGGGATAATCTTCAGTGTACGTACAATAAATATAAGTACTTTATTTTTACCCCATAATTATAAGAACGATTGAGCAATCCGGGTTCACGGTCGATCTTGATTTTTATTTTAATGCACGCACTTCGCGCGAATTTACGAAGGCATAATAACCAATAAAAAATCATTTCTCTTGATTAACTTAAAATAATTAATTAATTAATTAACGTGTCCCACTGAGCGTCGTTTCGAAAATTCACTCCGGAGATTTCTCGCGGATAAGTGAACGTTTATCGGGCGATTCCGAAAAAAAGTGTCGTTTCCAATAACTCAAACGACCCGATAAACGGACGACATTATCCACCCGAAAATCTCGAAAAAAAGGCGATCGCACGTGGAAAACAAGTAATAACGATTACGGTATACGTTTGATTTTTCGAGAAAAATATAAAATTACCAAGTTTAAACCGCAGCTTGAAAGCTCGTTTTTTCGAATTAGCCCCAACACTCGGTAGAAGCTCGTAAATAAAGAGCTCCCGCTAGATAATCCGTGGGTGGTCTCGAAAGAAAGTCTCCTCATTACGATTAGAGCGCGGAAAAGTCGGCGGGATTATTATTCGCGCCGCGGACAGGGCGGAGGTCGGTCAGGATGACGGGTGATTATTTAGCGATCTTCGTTAGTGCGAGCCGGAGTGGAATGTTTTAGCATTCCGAGGTATAATGTTTGTGGAAACATATGGAATCTGAGGACTAAATAATTCTGGTAAATTATTTTTTAGTCGCTTAGGCTCGTGAGTGAGTTATATTCTTTGGATACTATTTTGTTTAAAAAAATTTCTGAAAGAGTTTGTTTACTCAGATAAAACCATGATAATCCGTTGAAAATCTAAAAAAATTGTACTAAGAAAATTTACTAATTAAGTTGAATATTCTATAAATTTTTTACACGACTTAAGACTAAAATTTAAACAATATTTTAAGAATTATTTTCATGAAGTAATAAAAAAAAAAAAAATATTACGTTCAGGCATTGATCTCGGGGTAAAAAAGTGCAAGCAGCCACGGAATTATTTTATTGTGCGATCATAATTTTCAACCAGCTCAATAATTTTAGTACAAAAAAACTTTCTCAAGTTTCTTAAAAATTAAAATTTAAAAATGAAGAACACTGACCTTTGACCTTTAACTCATTCAAATTCAACTCTTTAAATTTAAAACAGACGACTTGAAAATTTTGTCACTTGAAACAATGAACGTTTTTAAAAAAAATAGTTACTTAAAGCAAGATGTTGTTAGACACGGAAGAATAAGGAAGACAAGCATTAGTTTTCTGCGGAAAAGGAGAGAGACCCGCAAGGCAAACTGTGTTTGCTCATTAGACCGAATAATTGCAGGTTGGACCATCCACTTGTCTTCCCTCCCTCCTCTACAACACTGTCCGCCTCCAAGCTTTAGATTTTAAATTATTTTTCAGTCCCGCACGATCCCGCTAGACTTTAAAATTTTTTGTCCTTCCCGAAACCGTCTTTTAGTTTTATCGTATAGTGTGATTAAGCGCGATCGTTTAGGCCGAAACACTCGAGAATCTCCGAATTACATAAAGTATGTATAAACTTTTACAAAACCCTTGTTTATCTCCGGAGTTGAAGAAGAGTCACGTGTGTGTGCGCACGCACATCTCGAGAGGCGAAAAGTTGGCTTTCCAAAGTTTGCGTGACCGAGGTTTGTACTTTTGCACCAGCGGGACCGTAACATTAAGTCAAATTGAGGGGTCATGTTTGCACGCCTGCCGGTGAAACAAGACCTTTTTAAAATAATTTCGTGGTTCTTGTGGGCCGTTTGTTCGTCGGTACGAAGGTGGTCCAGTTCGAATTCACACAGTTCGGGCTTGCAGCTTCGATTGAAAGTATAGACATACGACTCCAGAATAAATATATCATTGCAAAAAAAAAAAAAAAATTGTATTTAGATTTGTTATTATAATAATATGTTTAATTTGATCATTTCTGTATGATTATTTAAAATTTATTTATTTACTTAAATGTATTCAGATAAGTCGCAGTTTTACATATCTAATTATTAAAGTTAGATTGTAAATAATATTTAGCGATTATGATAAAAAAAATGTTCTCCAGACTAAAACAATCATTTTTCTATAATTTACGACAGTATGCAGTACTACTAAATAACTTAATTAAATATTTATACTTGATCAGGTTTTTTTGTTGAGTTCCGTCTCCACTACAAGTTAATCGTCACTAAACTTACCCACTTAAAACCGTATTGGTCACCATCAAATCAGGACACCGTTTAAGAGCCCCGTCAACATCCGTCCCTCCCGAAAATTCCACTCCTCGGGTTTCGTAAAGCACCTGCACTCCCACCACATCGATTCAAAATTCACGTAACAACCCCGCCGCCGCATAATTCATCCCCCCGCTTTTCAATACACTTTCGACACTCGAGTACGTACCAAACAAATAAGATCGAATTTTGTTGGATTTGATATTTGCATCGTATGGAAGTTGCGCAACCGCCTGATGGATGACTTGGCACTTTTAAATAGAGCCTTGTGCGAAATCTACCCGAAATAAAGGATTAATTTTTGCGAAAGGTAGGATAGAAAATTAGCATAGGATTTTTTTTTGCCGTGCGTGCGCCGATTCTGTTTTTCGTGTGATGTGTGAAATTTTCCTGGAAGAAAAAAAAAAAAAAAAAAGAGAAGGGAAAACGCGCAATGTTTTATTTGGAACACTGAATTTTTGCACAAACCAGGATGTGTGAGTCACGGCAATCATCATTTGGGCGCTGTTCTCTGAAACGCGTTGTGGCAATGAACAAATTCAAATTTAATCAATTAAATTTTATCAAATTTAATTTTTTGCAAATTATTTGGACGGAATTATTAGTCGTTCCATTGAGACCCCACATTTATTAAACAATCAAAATTACTTGCATTATTTAAAAGTTATCATTTGATGAGTGGATAGATAATCAGTCGTAATACCCCTAGTGCTTCAAAATTATCGATAATTTTCCGACTGTGTTTTGTTGCACAGCAACGAGGGGGGGCAAGTTTGGCAGCTTAAAAATCACGAGCGCGAAGCGCGAGCGCCCTGCGAGTTGATGTGCAAAAAAACTGGAGGAAAATTATCTAAAATTTTGAAGCACGAGGGGTATTCCGCTGGATTATTTTTCCCAGCTGAATTCCAACTCACAGAAATGCTGTATTTTACATTTTTGCGATTATAGTTCTATTACTAATTGTTAACTATGAATATGAGTATGGTTAGAAAAAAATGCCGTGGAGGCGCCACTGGCAAAGGCCCTCTATCTGCTCAACAGGTTAGACAAGGATGAAATGAATATATATCTTTCTTCGTCCAACCCGTTGAGCAGATAGGGGACCTTTTCCAGTGGCGCCTCCACGGCATTTTTTTCTAGCCCCCCTCATACCTATGAATATTCATATATAGGTATACACCGCAGTGACTCGGGTCTAACCCAAAAGCTGAATCGAGTAAGTCTAACAATTCGAGTTGCTATGCGACTCGAAACGTTCGAATTGGAAATAACAGAAAAATTATCGAAATAATTTAACCCTAATACCTCCGTCAAATGTATAATACGGCGTTTCTATTGGTTGAAATTCAGCTCGGGAAAATAATCAGTGCAATTACACAATCATTTCGATTTTGGCGAATTTTGCACTTATTTCGCGGTGGCTCGATTTTTCGTTCTGTTTTATCTCACGTGAGGGTGCAATTATTTTTGTTTATTTTGCTTGCAGCGCCCTCTGTGAAGCTATTAATTAAAAACTATAAACTTGTCAAAAAGTTTTATCGTGATAAAATAAAAAAATCGTGATTTTTGGTTGGGTTCAAAGATCGGCCGCTAGGTGGCTACCAGTTTTTCAAACCCACAATCGAAGCATGAATCTCGTAGCCATATATACTGGGGTCCTGGAATTTTTTTTTTAAGTTTAAAATTTAAATTTTCAAGTTAGTGTGTATTAGTGCAGTAGTGAACAAGTGTGAACTGAACCAGTGAAGAAAGAAGATGGCGACGGAGCTGACTACGAGCCGACTGAAGCGACAGTGGAGTGCTGCGGCATGCCGTATTCGGTGAGAGATTAAACGTTACTATTTTCAAATTGTCAGTGCGCCGATCACAACCAATTAATAGTCCGAAAAATAAGAAGTGCGCCGATCACTATCAATTAATAGCCTCGAAAATTATATAAAATGCTATTGAAGATCTATTGTAATATTAAATAAGGCCTATCCCGTTGACATTTGATGAGTTTGACTGTTTCGTTCACGCGCATAATATAATAGCCTTTTTAAACTCCGTTACGGTACTCTTATAAATGGCGATTTAAAAAGTTAAAAATTTTACTTTTTTTTTTAAATGGACCATCAAGATTATTCAATTTTACGTTCGTGAAGCAGTCATTCTGTAATTTCTTTTTTAAGAACTTCGTTTAGATTCAAATAAAAAAACAGAGTACTCTCTTTACTTCAAACTAAACGTTCTACTGTAAATATAACAGCGTGCCCACATACAGCGAGAGAACTGTTTGAGTGTAAGGAAAGGCAGGACCATTTTTTTTTGTGATGTAAGAAGTAAAATTAAAAAAATATTTGGTATATTCAGAAATACGAGGACGAAAGATAGATACTTTCATCATTGGGGAGTAAACGCTCTTATTTGTAATAATAATTTTTTTCAATTAATTGATTTTTTGGGACTTCTATACGCATTCGTCAAAAAAAAAAGGTATCATTTTTATTTATCAGATTAATTTAGGTCTTTTTTGCTATCGTCAATTAATTTAATTAACGTTTTGTACCGCACGCTGCGCAGTTCGATTAAATTCGTAACGATAAATAAACACGATGCGTTTTCAAAAAATAAAAAATTAAATCTACCGAAAAACCACCTTAATCTCTTTACACAACTCGTTCATGCGTCATAGCAGCGAAAAATTTTTTAAAAGCACCAGTTGACCAAAACATATTTACCCGGTTCGACTAAGATTTTTCTTACTCTCATTTGGCCGCACTCCTTTGATTTCCAATTAAAATACACCGTGTTTATTATTTTTAAGGAGTTCGAATTTAATCGCTTTCTTTTTCCAATGCTGACGCAATTCGCCTCATATTACAGTGTAAGCTCGATAAGTACCACAATCTTTTTAGCCTTTTTTTTTTCTTCGAAGTGTCGACGTTAATATCTTCCAAACCACTGAATTCGCAGCCACAAAAACAGTCGAATTTGATGCCTCGGATCGAGAATTTCGACAGAAATTTACAACGTCGCTCTGAAAAGAACCTCATTTTCACGCGTACGGTTAATTACTGAACAATAACTTTGATTTTACGAGGCAAACAGTGATCGTTAAGCCGGCAAAGAGTCCCACATTAGGAATAATCCCACAGAAGTGATTGTTTTATCGATTTATGAGGGGTCCTGTAAAAAAAACGAGGCAAGCATCAATTAAAATATCGAGCACGACTCGCGAGAAACTTTTCGCTCGATTTTTATTTGAAAATTCAGATTTATTTATTATGGCTTGTTTACTTAGAGAAAGTGTGGATTTCATTTGAATTTATGGCTGGACAACAAAGCTTTTTTTTTCGTTTCTACCCAGACTCTAATACAGCCAACATACAGTCACAGAAATTTTTTCTTACATTTTTTAGTCAAAGTTTCTAGTAAATTGGTTTTTCATTTAGAAAAATTATTACAGAAAGATCGAATTTTTTTTGACTGTGTGATCCAAAAAAGTCATATCTCCACTACAAAATATTGTTCAAAAATTAAAATTGAACGCATAAATTAGTAACAAATGAATAAATAAATTACACCGTTAATCCAGCCTGGACCCATTCAGAAAATTTTCATGACCAATAAAAACTTCTCAAAAACTGTAATTTTGATCTTTTGGTGCTAATTGTTTGTAATTAACAAGGCACTTTTGTTTAATTAAGGACTATAAAAGATCTGCCTCCAAAAAGGTGCCCAATATAGAAAAAAAAAAAAAAAGGTGAGGCGATAGCATTGGACGATGATGGGTACGATTTGATAAGGGCCGCTATATGAGTGCTAACGAGCATTGTAAAGTCGGCTAACTTTACGAGGGTTGTCGCTGCTTCGATTTTATCCGGGGTGATCTCCGCTCTGGGTGCCTCGTTAATTTTTGCATGAGATGCGGCGCGCGCCTGCACTTCTTTTTATTGCCCCGATTTCGGAGGAGGCGCGAGCTCGCTCGATTCCGACCTTTTTTTTTCTTTATTTTTTGAACCAAAACGAGTTTCGAGCCAAGACCCGGAAATTATTTTCGCACCTAATGGAAATGATCCTGTTTAATTAAAGATCTTTTTTTCGAGGAGAAAAGGGCTTGATTGTTGCTGCAAGCCAATTAAAAAATTGGCACTTTTTTATGGAGAGTCGGCCTGAGGTGTACGGAGTAAAGGGTACGATTTACCTCCTGGAAAGTGATAATAAATAACAACTTAAATATTTACTAAAATAAAAGATCGAGATAAAATGATTTTTTTTTTTTTTTTTTTTTAAATGAGCCTGAGTTTACGTATCCATGGTAACTTCCAATGTAAGCATTGTAAGATTACATTTTTGTGATTTTTAATTACTCTCTACCACGAAGCTGGTAGAGAAATAGACAAAAAATCAAATTTTAGCTTTAGTGCTCTTATTTATGTATTGACTGAATACATTTAAAAAAAAAATTTAATTCATTAGTTGAGTAACTTTCTTAATGCAGCCTCTCTATATATTTTTGCAAGTGACCTGAGTCCATCAATCTTGACACCGTGGATTTATTGTCAAAAACCGCATTTACAAAGTCTGTATCATGATCGGTAGGCTGTACACGTGGTCAGCCGATCGATGTCTGTTTCGGTCTTATTAACATATCGCCTGGACAATGGACGAAAAAGAACAAAGGTAGACAGCGAAAGTCGATCAGCTGGTGTACTCAACAAGCAAAGACTGCGCCTTTTTTTTTTTAGGAGCTTAAGAATCCGTTTGAAAAAATTATCAGCAAACATAGTTGAAAACTTTTTTAAACAATTTCGTTGCGCCAGTATAGTGGATTTACGTAACTCGAAAAACTCCGCTTACTGACACGCCCGAGCCACTAAAACTGGTTATTGTTGGTACAACTTGCACTTTTTCGAGGATGCGAGTCTCGCGATGCGCATTTTAGATTTCCTCGTGTTCAAACTTGGCCGTCATAAGAGGTAGATTTTTTTTTTTTTTTTTTTTTCTTGGGAATTTCATCGACCGCGGAGGTCACATTAGCGATAATTTCGCAACCTAAAATATCTCAATTACTTTATATCGGAGATTACTTATGCCGTTCGACAGGTGCGGGATTTTCTTATTATTTTTTTTTTCTCTCCGATGTATTTGCGCAACCGCGTTGCGCGCGTGGCACAACCGCACAATCGAATTATTTACCCTGCCGGTGCTCATCGACTGATTGATTATTCCCAATTAATCACGGTTTTGCAGTAACCCCCCCCCCCCCCCCCCGCCTGGAATTCACGGTACGCCGGCGCAGGTTGAAAGAAATCAACGAATTCAACCGTCTTTTTATGCTAATGGACTTGCACAATTCGCATAAAGTACCTTGCTTTTACAAGTGTACGCGAGAATCGTAAATAATAGCTGTGTCGCTGAATGTTTGATCCATAAAGTACGAATCTTTTCTACTTTTTAATAGACGTTCGCTTTCCATCTGATGTTTCTATTTCTTCTCTATGATCGATGAAAAAAAAGGTGTATTTTATTGAAGAAGATTAATCACTCAAGTAGTTGGTACATCCTGAAGGGTACTTGTAAAAAATGAAAAAAATTCCGAGTCCATAAAAAAGCCACTGAAGAAGTCGGCGCACCGAAGGTCTGATGGCTCGTAATTTTCCGCGTCGCCATATGGTTGCAGGGGACCGAAGAGGAAAAAATTAGCTCCGCGTAGCTCGCGCATAAAATGATATAACGGTCGCATGGTGATATTACGGAATCAGCATCGTACAACAACATTTATTTATATATCTGTGTACATTAGTATTGTGATTTTTTTTTACAACTATTTACAAACACTAAAAGGATGCGTTGTATTTTTCTACAAAAAGTTTTCAGTTACCAAGGGGATAATGATGACTGTGTAAAACAATTATTTTGAATTTTTAAAGTAAGCGCCCGGCCCCTAATTTTAAGTATCATATTACCGTAATATGTGCTTTCCCCATTGTCCATTCTAAAGTATAAATATTTATAATAAAACAGTAAAAAAAAAGAATTTATTTGGTACAAGTTTTAAAGAAATTTTTTTTTTGTTATTTTATAGTTTTTTAGATGGTCTAATCTAAAAACCACAACACAAATATCAACATAATACGATACTCAACTACATATTTTGATTTGTGTTTAAAAGATGCATCGTGTATTAATTTTAAAACAATTTTTTATTTTCATTTTATGTCTAGTTATGCTATATTTTTTATTGTTTCATGAATAACCTATATTTACATGCTAAACTCTTCTTACTAAATTGAAAACAATTATTAATTAGTATGTACAAATCTGTTCTGAAAAATTTACAGAAGTACTTTTTATTAAAATACCCCAGCTTCACGGTAACTCAACCTAAAATTCGCACCCCCTGCTAGAAGTTTCAACAGAACGTCTGGGGTGCCCGCCAGATAGTGGGCAGAAAATTCTGTCAAGCTTATTATTTTATGTATATGTCTATATATATACATATATGTATATGTACCTAGATGCGTTGATGAGAGGTTAGTTTACAAATCGGAGCAGCAGCATGCAGCTCCGATGTTACAAAATTGATAAAAAATAATCAAATAATTTTATAGAAATATAATTTTAATTTTTAATCGATGAATTATGCTTGCTGTTTGAAAATCCTAACCTCTCCCTGCTGTATAGCCACACGTACAATGGACTTGAACAAATTTTTTTTCTTTTGCTAAATATTTTAACACCTATGGAGTCAGGGCAGTGACCTAGCGCATAGGATAGCGATTACAACCTGGAAATGATTTCCCCAGGAAGTTTTGACTCTGGAGAGGCCAGGGCGTATACCTGGTGCACCTGGTGATACTTACGCCAGGGAGATGATTTCCTCAGGAAGTTTGGACCTCGGAGGGGCCAGGGCAGATACCTGGTGCACCTGGTTATACTGAAACCTTGGAGATGATTTCCCCAGGAAGTTTGGACTCCGGAGGGGTCAGGCTGAACACCTGGTGCACCTGGTGATATTTACGCCTTGGAGATGATTTTCCCAGGAAGTTTCGACTCCGGAGGGGTCAGGGTGGACACCTGGTGCACCTGGTGATACTTACGCCTTGGAGATGATTTCCCTTAGAAGTTTTGACTCCGGAGGGGCCAGGGCGGATACCTGGTGCACCTGGTAATACTTACGCCTTGGAGATAATTTCCCCAGAAGGCCAGGGCGGATACCTGGTGCACCTGGTGATACTTACGCCTTGGAGATGATTTCCTCAGGAAGTTTAGACTCCGGAGGGGCCAGGGCGGACACCTGGTGCCCCTGGTGATACTTACGCCTTGGAGATGATTTTATCAAGAAATTTTGACCCTGGATGGGCCAGGGAAAATACTTGGTGTACCCGGTAATAACCCAACTCTGAAGATGCTATCCTAATAGTAAACTTGATGATGTGAACCCACTGGGATCAAAACTTTCTGAGAAAATCATCTCCAAGGCGTAAGTATCACCAGGTGCACCGGGTGTACGCCCTAACCCCTCCGGAGTCCAAACATCCTGAGGAAATCATCTCCGAGGCGTAAGTATCACCAGGTGCACCAGGTGTTCAGCCTGACCTCTCCGGAGTCCAAACATCCTGAGGAAATCATCTCCGAGGCGTAAGTATCACCAGGTGCACCAGGTGTTCAGCCTGACCTCTCCGGAGTCCAAACTTCCTGGGGAAATTATCTCCAAGGCGTAAGTATTACCAGGTGCACCAGGTGTTCAGCCTGACCTCTCCGGAGTCCAAACTTCCTGAGGAAATCATCTCCGAGGCGTAAGTATCACCAGGTGCACCAGGTGTTCAGCCTGACCTCTCCGGAGTCCAAACTTCCTGGGGAAATTATCTCCAAGGCGTAAGTATCATCAGGTGCACCAGGTGTCCGCCCTGACCCCCCCGGAGTCCTAACTTCCTGGGGAAATCATCTCCAAGGCGTAATTAATACCAGGTGCACCAGGTGTTCAGCCTGACCCCTCCGGAGTGAAAACTTCCTGGGGAAATCATCTCCAAGGCCTCAGTATAACCAGGTGCACCAGGTATTCGCCCTGGCCCCTCCGGAGTCCAAACTTCCTGAGGAAATCATCTCCAAGGCGTAAGTATCACCAGGTGCACCAGGTATCCGCCCTGGCCCCTCCGGAGTCCAAACTTCCTGAGGAAATCATCTCCAAGGCGTAAGTATCATCAGGTGCAGCAGGTGTCCGCCCTGACCCCCCCGGAGTCCTAACTTCCTGGGGAAATCATCTCCAAGGCGTAATTAATACCAGGTGCACCAGGTGTTCAGCCTGACCCCTCCGGAGTGAAAACTTCCTGGGGAAATCATCTCCAAGGCCTCAGTATAACCAGGTGCACCAGGTATTCGCCCTGGCCCCTCCGGAGTCCAAACTTCCTGAGGAAATCATCTCCAAGGCGTAAGTATCACCAGGTGCACCAGGTGTTCAGCCTGACCCCTCCGGAGTCCAAACTTCCTGGGGAAATCATCTCCAAGGCGTCAATATCACCAGGTGCACCAGGTATCCGCCCTGGCCCCTCCGGAGTGAAAACTTCCTGGGGAAATCATCTCCAAGGCCTCAGTATAACCAGGTGCACCAGGTATTCGCCCTGGCCCCTCCGGAGTCCAAACTTCCTGAGGAAATCATCTCCAAGGCGTAAGTATCACCAGGTGCACCAGGTATCCGCCCTGGCCCCTCCGGAGTCCAAACTTCCTGAGGAAATCATCTCCAAGGCGTAAGTATCATCAGGTGCAGCAGGTGTCCGCCCTGACCCCCCCGGAGTCCTAACTTCCTGGGGAAATCATCTCCAAGGCGTAATTAATACCAGGTGCACCAGGTGTTCAGCCTGACCCCTCCGGAGTGAAAACTTCCTGGGGAAATCATCTCCAAGGCCTCAGTATAACCAGGTGCACCAGGTATTCGCCCTGGCCCCTCCGGAGTCCAAACTTCCTGAGGAAATCATCTCCAAGGCGTAAGTATCACCAGGTGCACCAGGTGTTCAGCCTGACCCCTCCGGAGTCCAAACTTCCTGGGGAAATCATCTCCAAGGCGTCAATATCACCAGGTGCACCAGGTATCCGCCCTGGCCCCTCCGGAGTCAAAACTTCCTGGGGAAATCATGTCCAGGTTGTAATCGCTATCCTATGCACTAGGTCTCCGCCCTGACTCCATAGGTGTTAAAATATTTAGAAAAAGAAAAAAAATTTGTTCAAGTCCATTGTACGTGTGGCACACGTATGCCACACGTGTGGCTATACAGCAGGGCTGGTATTGTGTGAATAATATTTTAAAATTACATCAAAATGGATGAGAAAAATGTTCAAAATAAGGAAAAAAAAAAAAAGAAAAATTTCAGAGTCAAGTTATGAAACTGAACATATTTTTGTTAGTAATCAATGTTACAATTTAAAATAAAAAGGTTTAGGCTATAGCTCGCCAGAATCCCTATGCGTAAAGCATTGGCCTTCTGTCAAGAATCTGGCGATTAACCCTACTAAATTTCTGCCCAATTTCGCTAAATCTGCCCACTGTCTGGCAATATTCTGGCGGAAATTTCTCGCAGGGCCCCAAGACGTCATTAAAACATGCTCTCTCTGTAAAGCACAATAATCTTTGATATTTTCTTTCAAAGTAAAGATCCTCTTACCGAATAAAGTACAAGTTGAATTTTCGTTAATTACAAACCAACTACAACGTGCACCAATCCGATTAAGCCCCGGCTAAATTATTTCCAATAAACATTTGAAATGTCGCGAAAAAGTCAGATAAAGCGCGCGCGGCTTTCGCTATTCTGCATAGATCCTCGTCGGGATAAAGCGCGCAAAAGGAAAAAAGAGCCTCATATTCCGCTTTATGGTCATTGAATTGCAGCCGCGGCTATGAAAAACGACCGTAAGAACACACTGCAGTCCGCGATGAGCTCGGCCGATAATAATGTTACGTAGTTTTTCAGTTTCCAGGTCGCGCGCGAGTTTTTTTCCTTCCCCCAATCGATCGAGAAAATTCCATCCCTACGACACAATTAAATTAAATCTTATTACTGTTTTTTGTGACAAATCATTTAACGATATCCGTTAGAGGATTTTTCAAACGAATTGCACCTCGTCATCGCAGCGGTCATTTGTAGTTGGCGCTTTTGCATTTCCGCGTGGCTCGAAGGACTAAGTCCAGCGTTTGCTAAATCATTCGATATTATTATGACGCGTTTTTCTCAAAGCCACGCGTGCACGCGTATTCTCGATCTATTGCGTAACGAGCATCGAAATTTTAATTGATTACTATCAATGCGGGTAATAAAAATTAATTAATTTTTTTCGATTTCAGGTACGTATTGGGCAAGGCCGGTAATTGGTCGGTGAGTGGGGTCTTTTTTCTATGTTTTGCCGTACCGCGGCAGGTGCATTGTGTCTGGAATTCAATGGGCACACCCAAGCACCGTGACATAACCGTCGGGTTAAATTTGACGTTTTAATAAAGACTTGAAGATTTTCTCGGGGTGTGGTTCGACGGGGAAAGTCTCTAGGCTAAAATGAGAATCTTCTTTGTGGTTATTGATGTATTTTGTAAACTAGCCTCTTTCGACTATCATTACTTTAATGATAAATCAGTTACAAATTACGTATTCAATTCCAAATTTTTTATTGTTAAAATATATTACTCTATTTAATTTTCATACAATTTTTGAATAAACTAATTTTTTCCTTGTTTACATGAAAATTTTATAACTAAAAATTTGAATTTTACGCTCTCTACCAATCTCAATACTTCTAGACCGGAGATATTCGACGTTGGTACACACATCATTTTATTAAGGGAATAAAATACTAAAGCGTTCTTTTCTTTAACTTGATGTGATCGCTCAAATTAATACCGGAACCCAAGCTCGAAAACAAATCTAACGTATGCTTAGTACAAGATTGATGACAGCCAGAATGATTTTGTAAAAAAAAAAAATGTTATTCAACCGTCCTTGAGTATCAAACGGGTTTGCAAAAGTGAACCAAATAATTTCATTGAAAACATCATAAAACTCCCATAATCGTCTATTAATCAGCAAGACTCTTGTGATCTCACCGATGATTCAATTAATAAAAAACAAAAAAACAATGGAAGCCCGCGAGCGCAATGTAAACCAGCCGAAAAATTTGCAAATTGTGTAACGGTTCGGACCCGCCCATTGTACGCCGCGGCGGCACTTCGAAATGACACCAATGAAGATATAAAACACGGTGACTTTACGAGTGTAAGAGAGAAAGCACCACAATAAAACTTAACGTCAATTATTTTCGGCCAATGATATTTATCGATGCATATTAAGGAGGCATCGATTGGCCGAATAAAGAAGGGCCACGAAAACTCTGCCAATTGAGCTTGATTGGGCTTTTAATAATTCAATTTTTTCAATTGCTTCTTTTGGTTTGGAAGAAGTAATTATTATACGGTTGAGATTGTCGATTCGTTACATCAAAAAACCCGCCAAAATTATTCATCCGACCTATAGTTTTTGGTGAGGTTTCTAGAAAACGATTCAACCATGAAATGTCATGAATCTGCAGTATTTAAGGACGTTCAACTCGAAAAATTAATCATGATGAATAAATTATGAAAATTTAGAGATATTTTGATTGAATAATAAGAAGTCCTCTGTTAAAATCTGGAAGCAATTAGGAGTCTAATAACAAAGATATCAATAATTATTGTTTTGATCCATTAACACAGTGTCATATGGGAAATCGAACTTTTTCGTGCTTCTTAACAAAGTCTCTCAATAATGGATGATGACACCAACTACAGTTTTTTTGAGGTGTTAAAAGAGTATTTGAGGATTATTTTAAGAAGTTTACGGAGACGATTAGGAGAATATTAATAATAGAAAAGAATAGTCAAAGAAAAAAAAATAGTAATTTTGGGGTTAGGTTAGACTCGAGCAACCAATCAGCGTGCTTCTATATCGGAATAATAGTCATACGAGAAGACTTGACTTGAGTAGTCAAAGTTGAACGTCCTTAACTATACAATTATTATTTCATTTATTGTATCACGAAACGTTGATATTCAGTATAAAATTTAACTATTCTTTTATTTCGAATTCTCTCTAACAATTGCAATGAAAAAAGAGAAATTTTTCTGCTGTACTTGTATTATGTAAAAACTGAGTGGATTTTGTACATTTTGTACATATTTTGGAAATTTTTTTATTGAAAGAGCAAGTAATCAGCTAATCATGGCTCTCACATTTGATTAACGCAGTCAAACCTTAAAATTCCCAAAGTGAAAAAATGAGTACCGTAATTGCTCACCGCGCTCGGGTTTTCGTGTTGCATTAATTGAGTTCAAAAATAATAACCCTGCTAAAATTTTCAATCAGTGCGTTATTTTCAGGGTGATTGGAGGAAAAAACTGTGCCCGTTAATAAGCACCCCGGTGATAATTGAATTTCCGTTGTAACCTACCTGCACCATCTCTCAAAATTTTCAAAAAACAAGAGTTGATTAAAAAATTATTGTCGTTTTTTTAGGGTAAAAAAAGGTTCTCTCGTCAAAATCGATTCTCAACCGAGCAATAGCAATCAATTTGGAAGCGCGTCCCCGATGGCATAAATTTTAAGTGCGGCGTACCTTTTTTCGGGCGCGGGGTAACGACTTACCGGTTATTTTGGCACGATGAATAATGAGGAAAAGGTGTGGAGAGGCGCTGGCTGGATCGAAGCTTTTAAGAGAGAAAGTGGATAATGGACGCGTCTCGTGATCATTGTCGTGTCGAATCTCGGTTTGTGCAGTGAGAAGCACTGCAATGTCAGAGACGGGTTTTATTTTATTGAAAACATGCTCATTAGCTTGAGTACATTATATCATTTGCGAAGCAAACAAAAATTTAAATTAAATATCACCAATTATGAGGTTGACTTATTGTTGAAAATTGTTGATACTGTTAGCAATGTCAAAAGTTCAAGGTTTACTTGTTTTTATGATGGTTTAAAAATTCAACTTTTATTGTTGAAAGTTTATGTTTGCTGAAGTATATGATTTTATAAATATCTGAAGCTAAAGTTTTATTTGAAAATTACTGTATGAAAGTTTTCCTTTGTAGAAAATTTATAGCTGGAGAAGTTTATGGATCTTTCAGCATTCGAGAGCTTTAGTTAGAGCTTGATTTTCTGTGGCCTATCACTCTTCCAATAATTCAGAAATATCTAAACAGTACATAACTTGTCAAATGTATATTTTATAATTACTGAATTTAAAATTTTTTTTTAAATCTTCGTAGACTCAAAAAAAACATCACCCGTAAAATTTTTTACACCCTTTCTGAAATTTTTTGACATTGTGGGCTGTGAGTCGTAAAGTTTTTTATCGACAAGATGAACATCTTAAATATAGTCAAACTTATTTTCTTCATATTTTCTTTAAAAACTGAAACATGTGCTTTTATCGATCAAGTTAAACAAATAACAGAGAAACTAAATCCATACGAAGTAGTGAATTTTGTTTCTGAAACAATAGTAAAAAATTTAACTGAAAGTGTGCCTATTGTTAGTCAGTACCCAAACATGGTGATGTCCTTTGAGAGTGAAGTTCCAGAAAATGACATTTTTCAATGGAGGAATTCAAGTTTGAAAAAATTCATGATGTCGCGATCTCTGATAATTTTTTATTCGAATGATCCTGACGAGTCCGAATCATTCGTGGACTTTTTGATACAATTCTTGCACATACTTACGCGTCCACACTGCTTGCTGATATTTTTCCGCAGTCTTGATGGGTATGAATCCAGAATTGAAAATATTTTCAAGTACGCTTGGGAAAGAAACTTTTTAGACTTCTCAATAGCATCACTAAATGTCGATAAAATGTCGATCAAAAATATCTACCACTACAATCCATTCTACAACCGCTTGGATATTGAAAGATTCCATCTAAGTTCACAAACTTTTCCCGAAAAGTTAAAGAACGTCAATGCTTATCCGATAAGACTGGCCAAGGCATTGAACGAAGAGATCATTAACGGCTTGCTGCTTATGAGAAAGGGCGGAGTTTACAAAAAATACGACACCGAAGAGCGTCGAGTCGATCTGGTCCTGAGCATCATGAACTTCTCGGTGATCAAAAAGTTCGGAAACTCCTCGTCCTTCTTCAACAATGAAATGAAAAAGTGGAATACCAGCATCATCATCGAAGTTCTCCGTAACCAAAACTATTCCCACTTTTTGGAGATTCCAGCCAACGAACCGAACATCTACGTTCGAGCCTACGTCCCCATCATCCCTTCCCGAACGATGAGTATATTCTCAAAAACGTTCTTCAACATAATTCTGGTTTTCGTTGTCATTCTGGTGTTTGTCTACTCCTCGAAGGCATTGAAACTTTCCAAAGATGGACTGGGTGTCTTCAACATAATGCGTCTATTTCTGAGCCAATCGGTGATCAAAAAGCCTCTGAAAACCGCGTCGAGAGTACTGTTCTTCGTAATCGTGGTCTCCTTCGTCCAGATAACAGTGTTCGACATTCATCTGGACATAATCAAGGTCAAATTCGAGCCCTCCGTGCTGCTCTTCGAAGGTTTCAAGGCTCTGGACAGGTCCAAATTCGAGATTTACTCTTCCGACCGCAACATCGGGGACAAGTTCAGCGACGACAAACACCTAGCCAGCATGATGAAGAGGATGCACATAATCGAGAACATAACTTGGTGTTTTGAAAAAATAGGAGAGTTAAAAGACATCATATGCGTTGCTGAGGAGGTTGTAGGACAGGTAACCATCGAGAAGCTGAGAGTCAAGAACGGTCGCGTTGTGGCGAAAAAGACTGAGCCTCGTTTGTACGACGAAGGGGCCGGGTTCTACAGGTTCGAAAGGGCCTCACCCTACGCCCGGATGTTCAGGAAGATTCTCCGGAAAACTCAGGAAGGGAATCTGAACTGGATGGTCTCGCTGGAACGAGGATTTAAACACAAGGTCATAATGGAAGACAACAAAATAAATGATAATCTGGGCATCAACTGGAAACAACTGATTCTTATATTGCTATTAGGGAATTTGTTAGCCACTACTGCTTTTTTGACAGAAGTTACAATTCTTAAATTAAAGCTGAGGTTATCCAGAAGGTATTTAATCTATTTTTAGAAATAGTTTTTGCCAACAAATGAATGTTTTCGGTCTTGATTTAACTATAAATTAAAACTGAATTTTTTTACAGAACCTCTTGGATAAGATTTTAAAAATACTTCACCTCAACTAGAAGTGAATACGAATGAAGTATTTAGCGCATGCACATATTGTATTTGTGACACTGCAAAAATTGAAGAGAGCACAAACAAAATCGATTTTTTTTTTGCGTTCCGAGACCTTCACTCAGAGAAAGGTTTGATTGGGTCAACAATATATTGTAACATCTAAGATGCCATAGTTGATATAGAGACAATGATGCACATTGTAGCAGTAACAATATCATGGTAGCGCTTACTAAATGCGTATTAAGGGTTAACATGTTTCTAGTTACACTGGTATAGCACAACTTAATTTTTAAAAATTTCTTTTTTGTGATTTTGGTATAATTAATGTATTTAATGAATAGTTTTAATCTTAAAAAATATACAAATGATTATAAAAATCACAATATTTAAGAAATAATGACTTCAATTTTAAGATTTTAAAAATTAGCTAGGTTAGGTTAGATTTGCTTTGCTAGTCGCAACAATATGTATTATTATCCTTACTATACGTATTGTAACTGCTACAATGTTTCGACTATTGAGGGAACAAAGAATATTTAATTGGTCCAATCAAATCTTTCTCTGAGTGTTGGCATAATTCGACAGTCACTCATTTTTTTTTGCGCTACACACGTAAATAATTTTTGTAAAGGCATCATTAAAAATAAAAACAAACAAAATCAAAATGACTTTTATTCAAAGAATCTCAAGGGCCTTCGCTCAGAAAATAACGATTTGCGGCTCGTACATTAGGTAAAAAAAAAAAAAAGAAGTCAGACCTCGGGCACAAAAATAAAACGAGTATGTAAATGCGGTAAACGCGACTGATTCACGTACGCAGAGTAATGCAATTGGCTTTTCAATTATTATTGGGCAATTACAACGTGGGTTTCCGTAATACGCCGCTCCGCGTACGACTTAATTACGCGAGGCGCATACAAAGTGATTCGCAGGCGTGTCTTGAAATGAAAATTGTACCAAAGGACGTTGGGTGAGGACCTTTTGAGTTAATTTAACCTGTCATCGTGCTTGTCGTATTTTACAGTCTAGTGTGTCAGTAGTGGGGAATATTTTTGCTGGATAGTTTTTTTATATTAAAAAACAAAATTCTTTTATTTGTAAACTGGGAATGAACTTTTTATCGTTTGTATCAGAAAAAAATAAAATTTTCCTGTGTAAAATCGTTAAAATCCTCAAAGTAATTAAAAAAAATTAAAAAGTACACACGTTCAAAATTTTTTCATAATTTCCTCGATAATTTCTATTATAAAATCAATACTTTATTTATTTTCTGATAATCAAAAGGTTGTATCATTTGAAAAAACGAGCGTGCCATAAAATTGCCGGTAAAGAGTTTTTCGTACAAATTTTTTACGGCTTATATAGCATTTTCGAGCCCATAAAAAATGTCCCCCGGGCGGCGAATGCTGCAGAAAGTTGAGAATTTCAGTAACAAGGTGACACCGGCCGAAATTTAAGAAAGAAATCGCCCCAGTAATGACGCCTCCTGACTAAATTTTATCCAAATTCTTACAAGCCCTGTTTTATCGCGTGCCTTTAATGCCACCGAGGTGGTGCATTAATTAAATATATATATTTTAAAGTACAGTTAAGGGCGGCTGAGAATTTACAATGGTTCTAATTAAGAGTGCCCGAATGGTCGAACCGTGTAATCTTTTCGGTGACCAAGATGATTTTTTTTTTTTTCAAGCTGTTTATGATTTCAGAAAGGTTAACTGCGCCTTATCTTAATTCTCGCCTGAGTAAATGTCCATAAGCCAAAAAACAGGAAAGAAAGTTTCGCCCGTGAATTCTCGACGTAGTTAATCCAGCATCAAAACATCAATAGTATCGGCCAGAAATCGATCCCCAACAGCATCGCAACTCAATTAAAAAAAGGTGCCCGGCTAAAATTAACTCCCCAGCGAGAGAAATTCGAAACCTTTTAAAACACGCACATGTACCTACCGAAATCCTTAAAATTCTCAACAATAAATAAGCTTCTTCCTTCCCTCCGAGGCGCGCCGAAATTTCGCGGGCCAAAAACATCAAAGCAACGCAATTCGATGCTCGCGTAAAAGCCGCGTATTCAAGGTATCAAAACTTTTTAATCGTGCGTATGAAAATTTCGTTATTGTCTTACGACCGGGAGCGACATTATCAGCTGACTTCAAAAATTTCAGCACGTCGTAAAGAAAAAAAATAAAGGATTTCGGGGAGTGAAGTTGTAAAGCCATTTACGTCGTTTTGTGAGTTTTCGTCAGTCACATCGTAAATTTGAATCTGGCGCATAACTCAAGAGTTGGCGCGTGCAAAACCTGAAATTACAGCGACCTTTAATGAGGTGGGGTGTCTCATTGACGTCACCTGGTCGAGTTTTAATTCCCCGAGATCTCCGATAATTCCAGGCTTTGCTTGCTTTTCGATGATTATTACACACTTTTTTGCCGAATTAATACCCGCACGGTGAGAAAGAGGATAAATCGCCAAATCCAACTGTTTGTCTTTTACGTATGCGCGGTAATTCGAGTCCAGAGTAAGTTTGCGGTCTACTCCCGAAAAATATCTTGTTTGCGCAAGAAGATCCTTCATTTTATTCGTGTGTTTACTTGCAAATAAATACCACAGATTCCTTTTTCGAGACGAAATTTTTCCGGATTTTTGATGCAGATAATAAAATTTTTTTAGTCAATTACTTAATTCTCTGCATACTATACATACTGGATTATATATTTAAATAAAAATTATATTTTGTAGCTCTATTAAGAATATGCACGAAGATTTTTATTTTATGTTTTTTATTAAAAAATAGTTTTCTCTTGCAAGATCTACTGTATTACAAATTTCAAATAAACAATATCGTCACTATTATTTATTTATTTATTTTTATTTGTTTGAATTAACTCTATACTCTAGCAGCAAGAACAAATAAAAAATTTTTATCTTGAAAAAAAAGAGTTTAATTCGAATGTTTGAAAAAATCTGCTCGAAAATTCGTTAGTAATTATGAATTCTATTGTTTTTCAGACTCCATCTATGGAATTAAGAAAATGACTCTTCCGGATTCTCCATTCAGAGTGAAAAAATAACGTAAAGCAGCGTTGTTGAGAACAACAAAACATATTCGAAACGCGTGAAAAAGAAGCTTAATGCCCAATATAATGAGTACAAAAGTGATAAAACACCACGATAATTCTCGAAAAAAAAAAAAATCCAGTGCAGCATCGCGTGTGTTAAAAAATTTGGCTCGAATTCCGGGTAATCAAACCTCGGTAGCCGGACAATCGGAATTTTCATGTCGTCTGTTATCTCTTACAAAGGTAGGATGTTTCCTCAACACCGCGCCCCTTCCTGTATCTGTTTAATAAATCGTTGGCCCGGCCGAATAAATTCGGTCTTGCCTGATTTGCATTCGCGGCTTGAAAAATTCGAGGCGTTTTCGCTAATGGACCTCGCTTGGATTCCTCCTCCTCCTCCTCTTCTTTTGCCTTGGATAAACGAGAAAATTACCCGAGCACGTGTTAACATCACAATCGTCATGGCGCATAAATATCGCATAATTATACTCGCATTGCGATTCCGCGTACTTTTCGGGTACCCAACGAGGAAATAATTTTTGTCACGAGATGTTATGGCAACATCTAGTTTTATGATTGTAAATTAAAAAAGATTTGGATCTACTTTATCTAACTAATATGTAATTCTATACGTATTATACTTTACACGTATATTACAAGCGCAAGTAAAAGTAACAATTTTATTTACATAACAAAACATTAAAAAAAAAAAACTATTAAAATTTATACCGAGTCTGAAGTGGCGTGTGGTCGACGTCGGCTATTAAGTATTTTTGAAACGTCGCAATTAAGTCGAAATCTCATTACTCAAAAGAGAGGAGGTCGCCAAATAGGCATCGGTATTCCTTTTCGTAACCCCCCCTCCCCCCTTCCTTCTTCCTCCCCCTGCTCCTTCGAATTTATAAATTATTAAAGAGATACAAATCAGCGGGTGAAAGCGACTCGCGCCGAGTCGCCTCTAATAACGGCATTACAAAGCGCTTAAATTAAGGATCGAATATATGAAACAAGCCCGCGTCGTCGCGCCCGATACTCAAGCGAGAAATTGACGTACGACGTGTGCGTATAAGCGCACTATGCGTTTTAATAAACACGCGTTTATACCTCAACTAGACTCTTCTGTTAGCGTATGTGCAGGTTAACGGGTTTCTGGGCGGTGAGCATTGTTGATTTATCGTTTTCGGATTAACCCCGAAGACCAGGACGACGTCGATTTAATTGGCCTTTCTAATTTATCTGCGATTCTTTTTTTGGGAGAGCGAAGATCTTGAAAAAAATATTTAAACGATTGAGGATTACAATTTTTTACATATGTAGTTAGTTTTGTTTAAATGAAGTGGATTCAAAAATTTTTTGCTCATGTATACAATAAATATTTATCCTACACTTGTCCTCAAAGCATACCTTAAAAATAAATAAAGTGATTCTATTATTTTGGGATATTACATTGAACAGTTCATTTTGATTGTATGAACAGGTCAGTTTATGCAGCTGTCACTTCAACAAAATTTTTATCGTACATTAATATTAATATTAAATTAAATAATTTATTCAAATACTTTATATGTATAAAAGAATGTTTGTACTGTCATCTTTGTATTACTTTCATTACTTTCTGACTTAAAAAAATGTTAAAAATATCAAAAACAAAGACATCACCCGGATTCCCTGACAAGGCGTTTACTCGGTGCCAGAAATGAACTTAAGAGGACTTTCGAAAAAAGGGGAACGTACCGCAATGAGAATGAAAGAAAGGGAAGAGGGAAGGGGGGAGGGCTTTTTAAAAAAAAAAGAATGCGCAGAAGGAAGTGCCGAAATGTTATTCGCGCGCATAATTGCGGCTTATCACTCGGTCATCTTCGTCACGAGGGCCGGATACAGCCGAGGCGCTTCTCGTCGGCCGGTCTTTTATTTGAGCCCCTCGATGTATGTTCGTGGGCATAATTAAATTTACGACTCCGATCTGGTTTTTTATGCCCTCGAGTTTTGAACCCGAGTGACGGGTGAGGGGTTTGAGGAAAAATATAAGAATTTTTAATTAATTCGTTTATAAGTGCGGTCTCGATGTAACCGAGTGTAAATACGCGGGAATAATATTTATTGTCGACGGTATTATCGGGCGCGAAACGGTTCATCATTCGTCGGCGCGCGCATTTGACATAAATATTGACGACTAATCTACAGACAACTTGTTTCTCTTGTTTTTCCAATGTTTATTTAACACCTTGTACGTGTCTTGTGGCTATTTTACTTTGTTTGACGATTTGCTTACTCTTGCGGCATTAGGGAAGGTTTGTGATATGGTGTGATGTTATTGTTTACCTAATTTTTTTTGCCCAAATTTTAGGGCCAAGGATACTTAGATTTCAAGATCCTTTGGAGCCGCACTCGAACTTTATTTATAAAAAACAAACGAGAAAAAAAAAAGTAAATTGAATGTAGCTTAACTGATCTAAGGTGCACTAGGTAAGCCTACAATATATTGAAAAAAAAAAAATTTTTCAACCTCCATTTCCGTCGCGTTTTTTCATACTTTGATTTCGAAAATTATATTTTCTAAAAAAACATTACCATAAAATTTATTTGGTAAAAAAAATTTTTCAAACCGAAATAAGAAAAATGCCTGTAAAATGTAGGCTAAGGAAATTTTTTTTAAGTATATTGTATCTAGTGCACCTTATCTCAGCTTAGCTGAATTTAATTTAATTTTTTTTTAATAAATAAAATACGAGAGGAGCCCTGGTAACTTAGAATCTGACTTTCCGTAACCGTAAGACAGAAAGTACGTAACATTAGTAAAAAATATTCTTACGACTTTCAAGGTTTTTCCTTATTTTTTACTATTTCTTAAAAAGAAAAAATTTTGTTCTAAAGTAAAGAAATTCATTACATATCACTATTATTAGTGGCTCAGTTGGTTTGAGAGTTGAACCCAGCAACCCAAAAGTCGTTGGTTCGAGCCCCTGGTGTTATATGAAAACAATTTTGGTAATATTACCCTTTGGTGACTATAAAAAAAAAAATCTCCGGATCACATACATGTTCGTGCCTTAATTTTTTTTACTTTCACTCTCCCACAAAACTCTGAAATAACGTTGCAATGTGACGCCCGATTTAGATAAAAAAAAATTAACTCTTAAAAATTTAGAAAGCGAACCAATACATTTTCATGGCCACTTAAGCATTACTAATAACTCGATACCATGAAAAATTTTAATCGCTCGGTGTTTAAGATTAAAAGCTCAGAATTCGCATTCATTCGTGGCCATTATCTAGTACCAATAGCGCGCACGCGTCAGTCAATATGCATAAAACTTTAATACCGGTAGTCAATAATCCAACTCCTATTCAACCTGTGCGATGTATATTTTTCCCCCCGCGCCTTATCTCCGACAGCTATGCTCGATATTCCATTTTAACCCCTAAAAAATTAATAATTTTGTCTTTACGAGCTTTTTTTTTTCTTTCTTTATCATTGCGAAATATCGTTTACGGTTTGTTTGCGTCACCCGACTATCGACGCGCCTTTTTTAGGGCTGGGTTTTATTATCGAGTCCGCGCGGGGTATTTCGCAAGACTGAAAAATCACTTAATAAGTGATAAATAATATTTCGAGCCTAAGTAACCCCCCCTGCGACTCTACAAACACTCAATAAAATTTACATTTCGAACAATCGCGGGCTGCAAGCGCTCCCCCCGCGTCCTGAAATAATAACTCTTCAGTGAGCTCCAGATTACATCAGAGCAGTAGCGTATTGAGCTTGCGGAAAAAAGGCGCGTATTTCAATAATTGATCGTCATAATGTATATAGATTAATTATTGCAGCACTTAAACAAAATGTGAAAAAAACGGGGGGTAAGTTTACGAGCACCTCTTACTCGTACGTTCAATTAGAAATTTAACGCCCGGGCAATTTGTGTGCATTGATTGTGCAAAAAGACACATAAATCAACTAAATCAGCTAAACGATATTGAAACGCTTTGAATTTACATATCGTTTAGTGACTCGTTAAATTGAATATCAATAAAAATTTTGCAATAAAAATAGCCCGTCGTGGGAAACGTTTATTGACCTCGAAAATCGTCAGGTACCACGGCTTTTGTCTGAAAAGAGTCTCTCTCTCTCTCTAATTGTGTTTGTTTTATTTATCGGCACATTGTTGGGAGCATTGTTCCTCGAAAGCTTGAATTCGAATCTTTCCTTTTTGAATTTATCATTCTTTTCAAATAAAATTTTTCAACTCGATTGAATGTTTAAAAAAATTCCTGGAAGTGTTCGACTTAAATTTGTAACTGTATCACTGGATACCAGTACTTTGCCGATTTTTATTTATTTTTTAAACTGAATTTTTATGTATCAATAATTGTTAATCAAATAATATTCTTTTTCAAACTGAGTAATGAATAACTTTATTTTATTAAGTTTAATTTTTATTTCATGATCATTTAAATTCGCTATGGGATACAAATTAATTATTTTTAAACTCCAAAAAGTAAAAACTTGAACTTCCTACTATAAATCAGTAAGAAACCTAAAACTTGATTTTCCTTTAGAACACAAAATATCTGCAAATCTTAAAAAAAATAGTCATGTTATGAGTCAATACATTTATTCAAGTGGTAACCCAGTAACAAATATAAAAAACCTCGTAATAATCGACCAAAAATACAAGCCGCTACTTCGAGTACTTAGTACCAAAAGATATAAAAGGAGATGAGCTCAGCCAGCCTCCCACGCAGCGATCACTGTCCGTCGTTGACAATCGAAAACTCTTACCGAATCGAACAATCGCCCCACGGGCTGATAAACTCGAGGCAGTCCGGTCCGGCCCTTTGTTTGACATTCACCTCTAATGGACTTTGACAATTTAATTGCCGAAGGCGACCCAATTAAAAAAAAGAATCAGATTTTGGCCTGCCAAGAGCGTGTAAAGAGCCACCGGATCCCGTTATGAAATATGTCGCTCGTTAAACAATCGCGCATGGGTGTGGGTGTCCCACGGCTCGGTTATTATGCCCGGATTGACAAACAAGGAAATAAGCCATTATATAGGTTGGCGGCTACCGCCTGCGTCGAGCGAGCTTTTTTCATTTACACTCTGCGGGTACGACGCCACGGAGAAAAGATTCGATTCTCGGAAGCTTTGAGTTGGACTTTTCTCGTGTTGAATTGTTATCCAATCACCCGAGATTTTATGGATATTTATTTAATGAAAATTGACTCTGATAATAGACTCTGAAGTCAATTGTCAAGTTGACATAGAATATACGTTACTGGAGCTATAATCTTCTGAATTAGGCTCAATAGGCATTTCGGTTTTAAAAATTTGTTAAAATCTGACAAATTATTTATATATCTGAACTAAATAATGAATACTAATGATGAAAATTCTGATATCAATGATGTTATGTTTTAATGGAGTTTTGGATTAATTAAACATTTTAATAGAAAGTGCAATAGTTCATAAAAGTTTTTCAGATCACTCTGATGGTAAAAAAAATTCAAAGTTCAATCTCTAATAATTTGATGGATATTAACAATTCAAATTTAATTGACAAAAATTTAATGATTTTGAATGGACAGAAAATTTGTTTGGACGGTAATGTTTACAATTAACAGTGTTATTATAAAAAGTATCCTCTCTTCAGTTATTAACTAAACAAAGGACTTTGCTTGATTAATGTTTAAAAAATTCATATGCAAAAGACAAAATTTTGTTGGTTCTTGAGATAGAAATATTTTGTTTAAGCTTTAATAAAATCCAAAACGATTGAAGAAATTCATTTGCCTAAAAAGGTCTCGAAAATTCAAACAAAAGTGAAATTTGATAGTCACGTATAAGTGATTCAGCGGGTAAGTGCAACCTTAGAGGGCCCGACCGCGAGCAAATGAGCCGGGCTACGTCGTACATAAACGAGGCCGCGGCAACCTTCCTCGTTCGCGGAGTTTTTTTTTCTCTCTTTTTATCTCTCCTCCCACCCGCAGTTGCGTGCGGATTTATGAGATTCCGCTTTGTATTCGGTGACTCCTCTCCTTCTTTTTTAGGGCAAGAACGATACTTGAATTCGTACGCCGAGGTTCTTTTTTTCGCGAAAGTAGGTCTGGACTATGATGAATCTCAGCTTGAAGCGTCCGAAGGTTGATGATGCACCTGCTGTTGTTGTTATTATAAATTTTATTTTGATTTAGATAATTTTTGTTTACTTGCAGATAAATGACGTTAAAATCATAAGTCTAAGAAACTGAAAGTTTAAATGTCTGTATTGATAGAACTATTAGTTGGCAGTTACAAAAATTAAAATAATAAATTTTAAAATTTGAGAGTATTTTATTAAATCTTTTTTTTTTCATCATTTGTATTTATTTTTTGTAACAATTAATTAATAATGCTAATAATCATGTAAATTGGTTAATAAAGCTAATAAGAAAAAAAAAATTTGAGAGGACCTAAAAAATATTGTATGTAAAAAAAAAGTGAATTGTATTCTGAAATTATTATTTTTTTTTTAACAATAGTATGTATATGAAATATTAATTTTGTACAGCTTATATTTAGCAAACCAGGATTCGAACCTGGTGTCACTGGAACTAATGTCGCTCATTTTTGGTCTGAACTATCAGACTTTTACAAAAATCTATAGTATTGAGTTGGTAGAAAAATGGTAATCATAAATATATTAAATCAAGTGCACATTTTAAATTCTTTCACGAACAAAAAATCCTCACTCTACCCGTATCTGAAACAAAAAAAATTCAAATTATTCTTGAAGATAGACACCTTTACAGTTTCCTTTCATCTTCATCACCCACTAGCAGTGTTTGTATTCATCGAATGCAGCGTCAGCTCGTAACTCAGTCGTTTTGAGCCCTTGATGGGTCTTAACGGTTCAATCTAGTCTGTTCCGCCCTTGAATCCAAACACTTTACGAGCGTCAATTCTTACGTGTAATTGGAAGCATAAAGCTCGAGATTTGAATAATCCTATTCTCTTTTACCATTTGGATCATCGGGTATCAAAAGTGATCAATTAACAGTAGTTTTTATCGTAATGAAAATAAGGTGAAAAGGGAAGATTCACATTACCGAGTAGTCGGGGCTAACGAGCTCGATAGTCCCGAGAAATAAGCGCGCGAGGTTTTTCGAGAAGACGACGCTGACAACTTTGTTAGCCACCATCGCGATTTACGCCCCGATACATCGCCTCCTGCTTCTCCTCGTCGTTGTTGCGGTTGTACCCTGACACGATGGGATGGGCCGGATTTATGAAGGCTCGCTGTTTTTTTTTTTAAAATGTCTTGTACGATCGAAAAAAAAGGTTTTCTCTCATAATGAGTACAACATCCTACTTCCCGCCAAAATCCATATCAATTGTGGGGGATTTCAATACGGTGGTTTTCTAAATTTATTTTTCATCGTGTAAGTTTTATATTCCCGGAAAACAATAGAATGAATCAGTGCTGATTGAAAAATATCCCGCAACGGCCCATTGTATATCTGACGGCGGGGTTTATACGTACGGACAAAATCGATCCCGGACCGAGGGAGGTGTGAAGGAGGGCCTTTATCAAAACCGCATCGGTCGAGTTTCCCGTAACGTGGAAGTCACCCACGTATCGTCGAGCAAATTATCCGCTAACCAGAAAATTGTGCAATTCACTTTTTAGTCCTACTTTGAGTTTGATTGAAGAAAAATTTTTTTTTAGGTCGAGTTGGCTTACTCAATTTCAAAGTAATACTATTCAAAAATTTATCTATTATTTTTAATCACAGTATTTGTATTAAAAAATTTTTTTTCATTTAATCTAAATAAATTTACATGTAAATAATCTTTGAGGTTATAAATAGTGACATAACCTCTAAAATTCAGCCTTTTATCTTTTACAAAACAACTTATCAAATGATGCAGGATGACATAAATATTTTCAATCTATTGTTTAAATAACTTTGAAAAATAACACTTTTTGAGGTTATGTTACTTAACATTTATCTAACCGAACTTCTTTGATAAATTTTAATTTTTAAAATTTTTTTCTGTTTCAGGTACGTATTAAAGCCTCGAATCAGTGATGAAGATCCCGCAAAACAAACTTGTGAGTAGAACAAATGCCCCGGTGCAAAGAGCATACACCCTAATATTGTCAAGATCGCCGGGTTCCGCTAATGCGATATGACGAATCACGAGCGGGGGAATTTAATACACTTGGCGGGGGTGACATTAGTTAAGAGCCGCTCTGCGGAATGTCCAATTACAGCGAGACCGTCAGCACGACTTAAAATATCATCTTAGAAGAGAAGCCGGAGGACCGTGACGTCGCTTCCAGCTCCTTACCTTCCCGCCTTCCCGGCCGTGAATATATATTCCCCGGTGAAAATTAAATCCCATGCGAGGAACTCCGTCAAGTTTGTTCATTTTGCAAAATTAGGGAAAGTTCAAAATAATTTGTCAACGGGACGTATGTTTCATAATTTACTAAGTAAATTTTAATTGTTCGGCTGTTTCCAAGTAAAAGTGTGTCGAAAAAACTTGATGGAAGCGCATACGAAACCGGATCGTAAAAGAAGAATAATCTAGTTGATATTTTCGCTGCGACGCGAAGGTGACGCCGCGGCAGCTGTAATAATCCCGAGTGAATTTCATGCAAATTTTATTCGCGAAACGGGAGTAAGGTCGCTTTTATTTTTCAACGCTCGCGCCCCGAGTCCGCACTGGATAAACATCGGATTTGGGATTTTGAATAAATAAACCGATGGATTTCGTTATCGAGTGTATAACTTTCATAAATTACGGTGAAAAGTTTCACTAAAAACTGTCTTTGGTCTCCTTTGAGCTGGCAGGGAGATAAATAAGACCGAAGGATGCATGCGGGTGCATAGGATTGCCAAAAATTCACGCGGGCTCTTTGAACGGGTCAGGATAAAAAAAAGAAACGTTTCTGCAATGTTTCGTCCGGGCTAGCGAGCTTTAATTTCTGGCGGAATGCGACCCGCTGAATTGCCACACGCGAGTATGATCTCTGTCGGGAATTTAAATTCCTAATTGGTCGTTATTTTTTATCCCCCTGTAAGTGTTGGACAGTTATATGTTTGTTTTTCGATGAATCTGTTGCGCGATTTAAACGTAAATTCAGGTATCGCCGAAGCGGCTTGATTGGTAGACTACTCAGCAGTAGAGTCTAGTGATTCGAGTTCTACTTCATGTAATCTCGCAAATAAGTAAACTTGTTGAAAATAATTAAAAATAAAGTTTTCGGATTGTTGTTAAAACAGTACAAATTTTTTTATGCTTCGATCTAAAATACACTTTAGGGCAAGTTTTAATTTTTTACAATGATCATACTAATTAAATAAAACTATGATTTTTCAAAGATTTTTCTTTTTTCAAACCATTACTCATTGAAATCGAAAGTAAAGATCTTACTGCATGAAAAAGGTCTCGCCTGCGGGCATCAATCAACATCGTTATTTTAATTCTCCGAATGTAAAAAACCCCGGAATAGTCATCGGCAATTATCGAGCGAGTAGTTTCGCGGTCTACCGGGTATCGTTCGCGACACGTGTTTAACGAAGGGCTTTTAAGGGTCATTTCGTATTCTTACACACTGTAAACCGGTCGATTTGTCTTACAGTTTTTTCTAATTAAAACTAGCAGTCGGGTTTGCTGTAAAAAAAAAAAAATGGAGGGAAAAAGAAAAGGGCAGGTACAACACCTGCAACGCGTGAGGGCCTTTTTGTCCCGTGAAACTTGTAACGAGACACCATTTTTTTTACCCCGAGGGAAAGATTAATTTTGTCCGGTTGGGTGAATGATTGAAAAAAAAAGTAAAGTTTATTTATAGGTTGGCACGAGTAATGTGGGAGAATATTTCACTTACAGTTTTACGGAAAAAAAATTTTACTGGTCTTACCGTACTTGTTTTTACCCCGTAGATTCAAAAAAATACTTTTCATCATAAAAAAATTAGTTTAACGTTTCCATCGTTTTTGCATTTAGTTGGTAAAAATCCATGGTCCATCGATTAATCTATAAAACAACTGTTTACGATTTTAACAATTTTTTTATTAACAATAGTTAATAGAAATGCCTCGTTACGACAGTTTTGAAAAACAAAGTCATCTTCAGATGAATATACAATGCTATTGTTAATAAAAAAATTGTGAAAATCTAAAACAACTGTTCTATTGATTCATTAACAGTTTAATGTCACCATTCTTATGTTTTTGTCAAAAAATTTCACCCTACTGTTTAAAAATTAGCCATAGCTTTCACCTATATTTCTCAAGTCTCTTGTCCACTTAACGAATATCTTTTCCTCCAACTCTTACTCTCAACATTCGGGGGTAATTTATCCATGTTAATTTCATTACACGCACACAATGGACCAGAATCGTAAAAACTCGCACAGCTCGCCACAGGAATCCGCACAGGACAAATCGTCCGGCTACTTCCTCGAATTCCCCAACCTCGACTTATTATTCTTTTCGAAATAAAAGGACTGGCGGAGGGTTTCGAATATCACGAATTATTGCGCAAACGAATTTTATACGTTGCTCCAACTCTCCGACCAATAAATAATATCAACAGGCTACGAGTACTTAGCGTTCACACCGATATTTTTACATAATTTGGTCGTGCGGCATTATGAAAACCCCCCTCCCTTGCGCCATTAGTTTTCATAATGTCACTATTAAGCTAAAACAGCCCAACACACAAAGAGGAATTATCGCCTCGAAAATTCTCACGGGGATTGGTCACCCCACTTCGTTCTTTTTTTTTCAGACCATTGTCGCGGCCAAGCATCGACAAGCTTTTCCATTGTTTATCGATGCCCCGTAAACTTTTATAGGGTGATATTTGCTTATGGGGAGGGAGAGTCAAAACAGTTTGAAATCGATATTTACGGTCCTTTTTATTGTACCTCACTGGTATTTTGAAATTGTGAAACTAGATTGTGTTTATTAATTTTTTTTTTTTTTTTTTTTTTTTTTTTTGCGTGTATATCGAGTGCCTGTAAAATTTACTACCTCGTAAAGTTATTATTTTATTGCCGGCAATGTGTACGCTTGTTTTTTTTTCTTCCAAATCGTTACTTTAAGCGATCGGAATTAAAAACCGTGCCTTTTATCAGCACTCATTGTTTTCTAAAATCTCGAGAAATTCTCTTTCGAAAAATTCGCAGAGATGGCACAATATCTTATCCCCTCGTATCAAATCAATCAAAACTTTCTTCTTACGTAAAAAGTTTGGCTCTCCGGAGGCGAATCCGACCTTGGGACGTTTCGGTACACCCACGATTCAGCGACGATGTCGAATTCACAATGCGTTTTTGACTTTTATCTCGAAAGTGTAAAATGCGCGGGGCCCGTGGCGGTGCATAATACCGTATGGAAAGTGGACGACGAAGGCCTCTGGTGCAGCGATCGCGACCCGATAACGAAACCACGGATGAGGAACAATGAATTCTTTTGGGGTTTTGGTGCGGTGCTTTTTAATTCAATTGTCAAAAGTTTGGACTATTACGTAAAAATTAAACATAACCTAAAAACTACAATTAGATCCCTAACTACAGCTAAATTTAGATCTGGATTAATATTTTGTGTGTTCATGTTAATCTCTAATAAGACCCTATTTTAATAATTCAAAAGGGCGGATAAAAGGGACGAATATATCCTAAAAAATAAATAATTTCTTATAGATAGTCTTAAAATCAAAAAATTTGTATGTTTCTGACATTACTGAATTTTATTCGACGTTAAACAACTAAAAACAAAGCAAAAATTTAAAACTCAAGGAAACCGGTCCTTTGAGAAAAAAAAGGTGCGATGCTCACCCTTGTACGATAATTTCGCGGACGTTTTACACGTTTCTCAGCCACCCCCCTATCATAAAAACCCACACCCCGGAGGATATTTTCCCGGTCACGAGCCTATCGGTAAGAACGCGGGGAATTTGAAAATCCTGACAATAATTACGCGGGCTCCGCTCTTGGGGCGGCTATCTTCGGCCGGCGATAATAACGATCGAGCCTTAGGAATGTGGGTGGAAGTGTTGCGGGTACACGACGACCGAGATTTTTAATCGCGAGGTGTGGATTTTCTAATGGGTCATTCAGCTCGTAATGATGATTGTGCTCGCGTGATTATTATTTTTTTTAATTAGGTTTTTCTTATTTTTATATAAAAAATGAACGCTAGGTACAAGGGAAAGGTTTTTTTTTTTTAAGGTAAATTTGCATAGAATGGAAAAGTGGTAACGGACGCCGCCTTATTGTCACACCTAATTTTTCATGAATATTCAAGTGCACTTGATACAAATATGTAATATTACCATACAGATGATTATTAATAAGACGTGTATGAGTCGTTAGCCGAGTAACCGTTGGACAAAGTAAAAATCCAGATTAGAGTACTTACTTGTAGTTTTGTAATTTTGAGATTAGGAATAGTTAATCTGGAGATAAGATACTGAGGTAATGATAATGAAACCATGTTGCGTAAAAAATTTTTATTCAATATCGTATAGAATACTTATGGCTTTAAATATATATTTTTCTTCGTAGGCTAACATGAATGCTATTAACAATTTTTTTTTTAAATTTAATCCATAAAGTAATTGAGCAATGAACATTTATGATATAGTTATAGGTTCAAAGATAATTCAAAACTTTAGAAAACTTGAAATTTTCCATAAGAATGCTAAATTTTGGCTTCTTGCGTTCGTACATGACGCCATCGCACTCGATGGAATCGTACCCTGTATCAGCGTAAAACGCTCCCGAATGACTTTTGTAAAACTCTGCATTTATTCCCACCTCGATGCACGTCTCATCGTTGCAACGTCGATTCTGGCATTGCAAGTCATTGTTCACTTCCAGCGGCCAAGTCGTTGGATTCGCCCATACTTTCGTTTTGTTTCTGTCCAAGCTATCGGTGAAGTAATGAATGGCCGTTCCGTGATCACAGTTCGAGGTGGTCTCCAAAACTTAAAAAACATTCAAAGAAATTAATTGTAAATAAATCAATGAAATTAGATGAAAAATATAGTTTGGTACCATTTCTCAAAACGAAGTGCATGTCGATCCTAGGTTGAAATACAAGTTCGTAACCCATATTTATGAAACTGTTGAAAAATCTACTGACGGTACCGACGAATTTCCGACCGCAATGCATAGCGCACTCGATCACACTGGCACAATTCTCTTTTTGACACTGTGGTTGTTTGTTACCGCCGTTCATGTAAATATCTACGTGTCCTGTTGAGATAAATCGAAAATTTTAACAAATTCATATTTTTAGAGAATGTTCATATCAAATACAACACTTGTAATATTTTCTTGTACTTAATGTCAATAAAGACTAGTTTGAGAATAATTACTCAAGATAAACATTTTAATTCAAAGTCGAAATCTAAGGATTGGTTTACCTATAGCTTCATAAATTCCCAGATTTCCCTCATAGAATTCCAAAGCAGAATTGGTGTGTATTACATCGACGAAACGTGCATCACTTTTACGAATTCTGTACAAAGATGTATAATTTTCATAATTCAAATGATCGTCAATGTACTCTGTTGTTTCGAAGCAAAGAACAGCAGGATCGAGAGCCGTGACTCTGTGCACGAAAATTCCTTCTTTCTTCAACAGTCTGCCGGCCTGACCAACTATGTGAGCTCCTAAACTGTGACCCACGAAGTGAAAAGTGGGGTTCAATTGTGATCCATACTCCTTAAAAAGTTCCATGATGTAACTAAAAAAAAGAAGTTTAGTAAGAAAAACAATTATTTCAAAAATTTTGTTGTTGAAAGAGTAAGTTTATTATATATTTTGGAAATTTTTAAGTTAAGATTATTGAGAAAAAATATTTTTCCAAATTTTTCATTTACAATTTTCGCTGGAACTGGTGACTTATTGTTGATGAGGTCACTTGACAGTCATAATTTAACAAGACTACACCAGTCATCAACACTTACATCACGTGACTCTGAGTAGTTTTTGTCACATGTCAAGTGATTTTGACAGAAATTCAAATAATCTATCATAGTCATTCCAAAACTCAAAATTTCAAAATATCTACAGAAATTAACTTATAATCATAGTAACATGACTAACTCTTTGATTTTGAGAGCGACGGGTCTGGACCTCAAAGCCGACTCCAAGTACTGCAGTTTCAGAAAACTGCTCGGCCATCCTACCACAATGGCATTTACAGGCTCCTGAGGTTTAAAATTCAATTAAAAAAAGAAAGAATAATTTCAAGCATCTTCGAGAAGCATAATCATTTTACCCACGTCAGCCACTGATTAGCCATGTCGAAGGCCCACTGGTACTCGATCGCAAACCCATGTACGATGAGTACAGTTTTACGAGCCGGGTCGAATCTTTCCGAGCCCATGTGCGTGAACGTAACGTTCAGATCCGTTTCCACGTTGTCGTCGTAGATCGCCGTGGGTATACCGTCGCAGATGACATTGGCTCCGACTTTGTACCACTGACAGTGACACTTCCCAAAGCACAGGAACGCGCCTATACTCAATAACCAAAGATTCATCTCGACGTGAGAAAATCAAGTATGACAACTACGGAACTGCGGAGAGTTTTTTTTTTTATTTTTCTTCTCGCTGGGTTTGTCATGTGATTGAACACCTGTGCAAACTTTAGGATAATTGCCCGAATTAACAGTGAGTAAGCTAATTTCTCATCGTTGAATTTTTTTCCAGTCGATGTTACGCTTTCTAAATATTATCTGGTTTTCGATCGAACCTTCGGTAATACCAAAATCACGTAGACAAAAGCAATCAATCAATTCCTAATTAACGCTTGATAAACAAATATGATGAAACAGAAGGCGATAACGAACTAGTTTAAAAGCCGCGTTACTTTTATTGTTATAAAAATCGCTCCATTTATCGTCGATTCATAATTGTTGTAAAAATACCCCGATTTATCTTCGATTTATAATTGGTAGCGAGGGCTGGAATAAGAGGCGGAAGATTCCTGAATTTCCCGAAAATCCAATTAATCGCGACCTCGCGTGCGGCCACTCCCTTGCAGCGGGGGGATCTTGGATAAGACCGTGAATCTTCGTGCGTGCACAGTGGCGAGTTAATTACGAGAGATACGCGCTCTTTTTGCCCCGCAGCTCGGAGATCGTGATGCACTCGAAAATTGATTATTATTTTTTTCGAGGCTGACGAGCTTCTCCGAGATAATGGAATGATTTTTTTGGATGAAAATGTGGTTATCAAAGATGATTGAAAAAATTCCGCGAGTAAAGCGCCTTGATATTTATGTTGATTTTAAAAATTTCAAAAACATTAAATATCAGTCAGTTTTGTAACAGTTAATTGGCGCATTATGTGGTCATTCTCATCTCAAGGCGAGGATACGGGTCATCTTCGTCCTTGAGGTAATTGAATTTTTTAAACTCATCTTGAAAAGACTGAAATATCGACAAAAGTTATCGACTCAGAAAGTATTTTTATATCTTATACACAAAACAAAAAAATTTTATTTAGAAATCTTCGCAATTGATCTTTTAGTTGTATTCGTTGTAAAAAAATTTTCGAGTTTTCTCGTTATTTTAGAATATTTATTCTATGTTTACGATCGGTGCATGAAATTTTTTCATACAATGTCTCTTATTTATCACAGCATCACTTAATTTCCTACAATTATTTAACCGAAACAAATCCTTGCAGCTAGATTCTAGATTCCCGCACTTGACGTCACCCGCCAACCTAGCATTACCCGATGAGCTAATTTGAATTAATGTGGTTTTTGCGACAACTTTTTTTTCATCCATTTTCACGCGTGTCTAACGACTTTTTTTACACCTCGCGCGTCAGTCAATCGTCGCGAAAAAACCGAATCGCACGCGAAAATCATCTTAGCTGGGGGCACTCGGGCGTCGGTCGGTCAGCTATGATTCACGTGGGAAAGAAGGACGAGCGAGAACGAGAGCACGAGGAAGAGGTAAGTAATGAGTAACGGGGGATGTGGATCGTACCTCCGCGGTACACAGTTTTAGCTTAAAGTCTTGTAAACTCTGACCGAGGTGCCTTTTGTTCTAACCCGCTTGAATAATCGTCCGAGATGGTCTTACCCGTCCTGACTGTTTCTACTTGAAAACTTTCCTGTTGTAAATCCAAAAAGAAAATTTACAGACCTCCAAGGAGAGTGAATGAAAATTGTAATTAGGCACGTTGTCGTTGGTGGTGATGAATAATTTTAGAAATTGTTTTCAACAAAGTTAAAATGTCTTGTGAATCGACCATGCTTCGAAATTTTTTTTGAACTTGGAGTTTAACAAAAGAATCTAGATGAAAGGTTTCTTTGATAACCAATAAAGTCTTATTTACTTATTTGCTTTTGAATTAGAAAAATAAATAAATAACTATGCTTTAAAAACTTTTTTTTTTTTGTTACCTTTAAAAACCTTTAAGAATTCAGTCTTACTTATACTGACTGATTCTACTTAAAAAAATTCTTATTATTATGCACCACTAAACGGAACTAGATTTGATGTAATAAAAATTACAATTATGCTATAAAATTGATGATTTCAATAGTAATAATTCAATTAAATGATAAAACTCCAATAGATTGATTTGAAAAAATATAAATAAATCTTTCTTAAGTAGATACTACTCTAAAAAAAAAAAAAAAAAAAAATGAAAACCATTCTTGAAATAGTCAAAGCGAGTAGTTAGATAATGGATTCGTAAAAAAATAGTTTTTACATTACAAGAGTGATTTCATCTTTCAGCTTTTTTTAAATCATAATTTTTCAACCCTTTCTTCCCATCTGGTCTCTTTGTAAGGAAGAAGAATTTAAGGTTAGAACAATTTATTTTTAAAAACACGAAGAGTAATTCTTCAAAGTGCGGTCTTATCCATTCCCACTGTTCCCACTTAGATAATTCCTCGGCAGCCTAAAAGGGGGAGTAAACACTCAATCGCCGCTGGTCGTCGTAATAAAGCGCTCTCGGCCGAGCAAGGGGGGAGAGCAAACAACGCGCGGCCGAGCGACCCCGCGAGATGTGTCTTAAGGTCTTGGCTTTCCCAAGCCCTTCCTCTCTCTCTCTCTTCCGCGGGCGCGTCTTTAGCTACCGTCCACCTCCTTCTCGCTATAAATTACTCCTCCTCCTCCTCCTTCCCTTCCTCCTACCCGGGATGAAGATGGAAAGTCCTGGGAGTTTTTCCTCTCGCGGACTAATCGAGCTGCCCCATTCGAATTAGCCTGTAATTAATTGCACCTCTTTGTTCGATAGTGTCCATTTTTAATTGATTATTTTGAATAAATTTCGTTTTTTTTTTGAGTCCAATGAAGCGTGAGTACGAGGATTACTTTCGTTACCCACTGGTAAACGACCTCGATCGTTTTCATCCGTACAGAAAAAAAGGTTCTACGAGCTACTGTAAAAATAAAGTGCGCGAGGCCAACGAAAATCTGATAAAAAAGGTTACATTTATAGGGAATGTCGAGCAAGAAAACGTCGCGCGATTCAAAGCGCGGAGGGTGAAGAAAGAAGAAGGGAGACGCGCGATAAAACGCGCTTCATTAATGTGAACGATTTAGCGGCGATCGGGCCGATTCGGGTGGAGCTGATTTATGTCTCTGGAGTTGCAGAAAAACCATATTCGCTCGTAGGTTTTTCTTGATAATGAAGCATCGCCGGCCGACTCGGGTATTATGAAACGAATCAATCGTAGGTATGAGAAAGCCCAGACGGCCGCTACCGCAAATTGCTGCATCCTTGGCTCTCCTTCTTTTTTTTTCCCCGCGATGGTCTGGAAATGAGAACGAGAGGGAAAATACCACCCATAAGAAAGTGAAATTGTTCAGTGTCTTTGCTGAATAAAAATTTTTAATTGCGGTTTTGATAAAAATACTATAAACTTTTCGATTTTTTTTTATGTGGAAACCTATTTGAGGCTGGATGCAACCTAAATTATTCTTTTTTAATGTATTACCTGAGTTTTAAAATTAATCTAAATTTATTATAAAAATCACAAAGTTGTAATTGGAAATCAATGATGAATATATCAAAACTATTTTAATTTCAAATAATCAAATCTAAACCTAAAAAACTGTATTATAAATAAAACCTAAAATCTTTGGCACAATAAATCCTGGGACCATGAAAAGATGCAACTGAATGAATATAATTATTTTTATATTATTTTTCTGTAAGATGTATCAGGTTGATAAAATCTTGTCAAATTTTCGTATAATAAAACCTAAGATCTAAAAAAAGTTGAATTCAGCCTAATAATAGGGCCAATATTGAAACCTAAACAATCCTTTGACGAAAAATCAATAAGCTGCCCACAATTGTGATAAAAATACCTAAAACCCTCGTGGAATCCCACATATCCTAAAGAAAAATCATTGAAACATCACGTTGTAAATCACATCACCCTCTTAACGAACAAAAAAGGGCTGGCCATCCTCGAAATAAAATCATCTCTTCGGTAGGGTGTACGATACCGTAGCTTCTTTTTCACCCCGTATCCGTCAATTTCTTTGGCTATGTCGCATAATCAGGATTCCCCTCCGCGTCTTTCATTAGGGGTTCCCCGCGCGGCTAATTCGATAAAACTGCTGACATTCCGATGTCTCGTTCGAATAGCCCAGTACCACCGCCGCGTACATATAGACTTCTTCTTCTTCTTCTTCTTCTTCTTCTTCTTGCGGCGTCGGCGTTGGCCTTTAAAGGCATTAAAAGTGCGCGAGCGGCGAGCCTTGTAAACATCAGGTGAGATTTGCAAACGCCTGGATCCCGGATTGACGTTTGGCCGGTTTTTTTCTCATTCCCCCTCCTTCGAGAATGTGAAAATCCAGGTGACACACCGGGGAAAAGGAATATTTTAATAATCGTGTGGATGAGAGATGAGAAAATTAAATTGCGCGTAAAGGAGTGATTCTGAAAAATATTCTGACGTTGATATTGACATTGAATCGATTAGGTGTTTCTTAATGTACCGAGAGATGAAAAATAAGGCTCAACAGGTAACGCCTTGGAGAATGCACTTTTTTTTTTTTACCGAAAAATTAGAGTCTGAAATTGTGGTGCATACTATTACAATAATTAGTCGGAAATTGTTTTTACCTATAGAGTAGTTGAAGAAAAAATTAATTTTTATCATTAAAAAATGCGAATGTTCACACAGTGATACAGAAAAAACAAACTAATGAAACTGGTTTCAAAAACTTGTAATTTTTCCATATTTGATGTAAAAATTTCGAACTTTAAAAATCATCATTATAAATATTTATCGTGGAATTATCAGTTTTTTCTTTACTAATTTTTGCAGAAACCAAGAACTACAAACAAATTCTTTCCGATGATCTTACAATCGGTTAATTCACCGAGAAAAAAATCGGCAATGATTGACGCCATTTACGAAGCTTTTTCTTCGAGCTTCTCTTCCCTCGCCGATGATGATGATGATGATGATGGCCCTAAGCGTCGAAGCGCGTGTTTCGATTCGCGCCGATCGAGTTTCTCGATACCTCCCCCCTCCCTCTTTTTACCAAGCTCTGATTTACAGCGTCGCTCCGCTGAACTATTTGCTCTTTTTCAAGTCTACCAACCCCGAGTCTTTCGTGTGAATTTTTATCATCGATAACGGTGAAAAATTAAAAATAAAGTACTCTTCTCGTAAGTTAACGACTTGTCCACACCTGCCCCGGTAATAATCCCAAGTCCCCAGAGCGCTTTAATCTCACGTGCAAACACGTGCTCCTTAAATTCACTTAGCCCAAATTAAAGTGTGCGAGGAAGGTACTTTGCATGAGGTAATTTTTTCCCTTCCCTGCGAAACTTTTTCGGGGGGTCAAAAGTGCCAATAAATTAAACTTATTCCTTATTCATGCGCCAAGAAAATTGGGCGAAAAATTTCGTTCGACCCGCAATCAGTCCCCCGGGTAGCACTTTTCGATACCTCGGGAATTACGGTCTGTTTGCATAATTTTTTTCGAAGAGTTGTTTGGGTATGCAAATCGTTTCGATGAAAAATATCTCCCCTTTTCCAATTACCCGTGCTGGGTCGTATCCCATTACCCAGGAAATCAGAGTATACCCTCTCGACGATAAATTTTCCGGTCTTCTTAAATCAAACTCAAGCGTATGAATTTTTCCAGTCCTCACGGAAAAACGGGTTGATAAGATGGGATAATAAATTAATTAAAATTTATGGTAATTAGAGAAGAAGAAGAAGCGAGGATTGAATTTCACAGCGGAGGTTCGCGCGAGTCAAGCGCTTAATTAACACCGGGGAAGATCTTCTACTGGGTGGGGTGTCGGATGCTAGGAAAAGTGCGTGATTTGATGCTGCGTATGAGTTTTCTTCTAATTATTTTGGAGATTGTTTGGATTTATTGCTGCGAGTCGCGACGATTTTTCATGTTTTAATGGTTTTTGGAGCGAGATTCCTGGTTTTCAAATTGAAAAATGATATCAAACTTCACAACGATAATGATTAGCTGAGATCTCAAAGCATTGGACTAGGTTCAAGGGTCGCTAGTTTGAGTACCAGTATCCAATTTAGTTATGAAACCCGATTGTTAATTGATCACTTGGTAACTATATCGCCCAGTTTAAAAAAAATTTCATCGGTTCTCAGATGTTATGAAGATTTCAAATATCCCGCTCGAATAAAAACCCGATCCCGCAAGTCCCTCCACTATTTCGAGGTCAGAAAAGTCCTCACTCCTCGCGCTATCATATCCCTATCCCGCAGGAATTTTCACACGCGCATACCGCGACAATCAATCGCGAACCCTGAATCTCGAATTCGTCTCCAATATCCCGGAAACGCATCTTCGACGGGCCCAATAAATACCCCCCGCGCAGCATGTACTTACACCCGACACCGCGATAAGTAGTTTCCCGTCGATAAGGGCCTTAATTACGCGGGGTTTCACACAATGGGAAATTTATCGATTGATCCAGCGTCCCCCGAGTGCCCGGACGATCCTTCCCGGGAATTAATTATTTGTAGGGGGGGATACCCGGTGGTATCGTCCGTTTATTATGGAGACGATTACGCGAGGGGGGTCAGCCTAATTTGGCTTTGTTTATTAATGCGAGAGACGGCTCAGTAGGTCGTCGCGCGGTTTGCTCCCCCTCCGCCCTGAATTATTATGATCGCTTACGGACCGCGCCGAGGAAATTGGTTTTTCCCTTTGTGGCGCGAGAATTGCTTGATTGCGGGGGTTTTCTTTTCGGGGACTATTAATCTTTTGTTAGATTGAAAAATTAACTCGGACTGGACTACGTGTACGCGGGGTTTAATTTTTTTTCTCTTTGAAATAATAATACTTATTCACTTGGTTGAATTACTCGCGTTGATGGATACGTAATTAACCTGATGAATTGTACATCCGGTGGGTAATACCAACTATTGGCCACTACTTTTTCATACAATTTTGATCTCTTACGTAAATAAATAAATGGGTGTAAGTTGCGATAAATATGTAAAAATTGATTTATATGATCTATACTGCAAACCCAAGTGTCTTAAAAACTTAGATACAGGTATAATTGACGTGTAAATTTTGTCATGATTTTAAAACACTTCCAAGTGTCTTAAATACCTGATCTGCAAGGTCAGACGCATAAGACACTTGGAAGTGTTTTAAAATCGTGACAAAATAAGACACTGGGTTTTGCAGTGTATTTACAACACAATTTTATGAATGTCATATTTATGGTACAAAGATTACTATTCAATTCATTACGATCTCTAAGTATTATATTGTTCATTTCTGCTTCAACATAAATTTACAAAACCAAATTTGAGTATTCAAAACTAAAATATTGATTAAATTCGCTCCAGCTTCGATAGTTAGTTTTTCAAACACCATCTGAATCACAGAACGAACCGAACAAAGCTGCGCGGGGTAGGCTAACGCGGGCTAATTCAGCTGGTACATAAACAAGAAGTGCATACCGGATCGGTGTACGCAATTAGTACAGCTGCAGGCTTGCACCGCGGCATCGCTGCAGTGTCGCGTCGCGAGCGTCCTTGACTGCCGCATCCTCCTTTCTTACTTACAGCGGCCAGCTCCCTCCTGTCCGCGCCTATCGCGCGCGATTTTAAATGCGCTAAAGAAAGGCACAGAGGGAACGCCGCGCCGCCGTAGTCTGGGGAGGACTCTAAGGGAGATAAGAAAATCGGTGGTGTTGCGGGTAACGAGTATCGACCCGCTTGAACTCGCCGCCCCTAGGACTTCCTTTTTTTCATTTATTTTCGAAAAGTTCTAGCAGAAGGTGGAGCTGACAAGGAGGCCGCGGACTATACCCTAATTGTGCGACCGCGGTTCAAAGAGCGCTGCTCTGCTCTCTTTTCGTTTTTGTCCTGCGGTTTGCCCTTGAAGTAAAAGTCCTCGAGTAGTTTCTAAAGTGGATTTAAATTTAATTGAACCAAAATGACTGCAAACGGAAAATTTTAAAATTTTTCATTTTGAATTACCGCCGAAACATTCGAGCTAGACGAGGTCACGTGACAATGTTTAGGCGGGAGTTTAAAATAAAAATTTTTTTAAATTTATCATTACATGTTGAGTTATTTTACCATCAAACCGCTCATATATCAGTGACGACTCCATTACAAAATTTATAATACTTTTACTATAAAAAAAAAAAACATTGTAAAAAACATGGTATCTTCAGAGTTCACGACATTGAAAAAGCACTCCGACTACATAATCGGTTTTTGTAAAAACAAGTTACTTTTTGAGAATATATGCATGAATCGTCGGGGGATCAATTACCAGTTACAGTCCGGGCTAAAGCAGAAGCTGGATGTTGGAGACTCGCGGTGCTAACGAGACGTCCGCAAAGCTTTGCCGACACCGCGGCCTGCCTGCACCACCTGCAGCACTCTGCTTTATCTATCGTCTACCTCGTAGTAATTGACTCATACTCTCGTCTAGTCTGATTTAAAAAAATTATTATTTTTTATACAATGTATGTACATTATATTTTATTCATTCGATAAATAAATACAAGTTGCGTCTTCGAAGGGATAATGTTAAAATTTTTACAAGACTTTATTGTAAAGTTCAATCGGTAGGGTTCAACTAATAAGCCAACGTATTGACGGTTCAACTCCCACTTGATGAATGAAATTCTTCTGAAAATTTTCTTCGGAATAAATTAAAACAATTTTTTTTTTTTTTCCTTATTATCATAGGAATTCAATCGATTGTTGACAGTTTTTTCTTTATTAAATTCTAAAACATCTTAAGTATCTGGCTTGTGTTGTCAGCCTCATCGTGAGATCTTGATACAAAAAAATTACATAGGTTATGATTATAACACAATAAAATATAATACAATAAATAATAAAACATAAATCATAATGGGAATAAAATAAGTCCAATCTGATGCTTGATCTGATGCTTGCGCCGCGGCCGCGACCGCGGGCGCAGTGTTGCCAAAAAAAATACCATAATTTGGAGTATCAACGTTTTGCTGGTTAGGGTCATCGTCGGCACTTCTTTATTAGAATCAAAAATATAGCATTCAACTATTGCCCGCACGAGCCAAAACAAAGAATACTTGTCGAAAATAACTTACTTAGAAATCTCCGTCTTTACACTGTTGAACTTAAGCACAAATAAATCAAATTTTTCAACGAAGCCTTCCAATGAGGGTTCTTGAATAATCCAGCAATGTTTTTAGAAAAACCCACCCACACTGTGATTTGTTAAAATTTGAATTTAAAATTATACGCTCAACATACTTTTGCCGGGGACGACTCATGCACCGAAGTATGCGGAGCAAGCGGCGGCACTCGTATAACAAATGGTTCATAGAGTCGAACGCAAACAATGGAACTCACTCGAAATATATATCATCTCTATCTCTCTCTTCGCGGGTGTTTTCTCTTTCGCCGGATTATCATACGCGTATTGATTGTCGCGCGTTTGGTTTTTACTTTCGTCTAATAAAACGGCTCGTTACGTCGAAATAAGGCGCACCCCTTCGAACGCACTGCGCCTTCTCCTCGTCCTTGATCTCTTTCGGAAAAGATCAGGGCTGCGTTGTCTTTATTATCACTGTTTCGAAACGCGCCTCGTAAAATTGTATTCGCAATCAATGAGCGACTGTGGCCCGCTGATAGGCGCAGGATAACAAATCCCGATGATATTGATATTCGGACTTGTTACGCAAAGGATTTCACTCCAAAAGCGGCCGGCCAATTTGTAATTTTCGGATCCTAGGTTGGTTGTAACTCGGTGCGATTTGTTACATAAAATTTTTCATAACTCATGGATCGCGGGAAAAATACGGGGAGTATTCGGCCTTATTAATTAACGCAATTACCGGGTGATCGAGTAGGCAGGATTCCGAGGATTATTGTAAATCAAAGCTTTTTGAGGGAGAGGATGGATTTTTTCTCTCTCTCTCTCTCTGCCTCGATTAATTTGTAAGAAATTCCGTGAATTATCGGCAGTATCGAAATTTAATCCATGTGGGATTTTTTTCCAACTGAAAATGTTATACAACCCCCCGGGAAAATTCAAAGAATTTTGCGCTTAATTTTATTACCAGCATCAACAAATCAAATGTTACGCCAATCTTAATATTTATTTAGTTGTTTAATGAGTTATTTAAGTTATTGAACTGTAAAAGATTAGGAGTGTGAAAAACAAATTAAAATGTTGTTTTTACTAATTTTGATACTAACAAAACTGTCATCAATCTAAACAACATTATACTAAAAATACGTTAGTAGACTTGTCTGGCACTTTCCACTATTTTTAACTCAGTTAACTCAACATGCTTGAGCAGAAAAAAACTGCTTAACCTACATTTTATTTACAGACACTCTTATAAGAATAATTTATTGATCTCAGCATATGACTCATAAAGTCTGCTCACTAGGTTTGTGTACATATCTTTGAAAATCAATCTCAAGCATAAAAAAAAAGAAGAGGTTTAGGATGGCGTTTGAAGACTTGATTCTCGCGGCTGTTTATTATCCAAAAGAGTCGGACAGCTCAGTGCGCACGCGAGTTACACGTAAAGCTGAAAAAAGAGAGGTGAATCCCTCTCATGTTACAAACATTAGATGCATAATGCATGACTCGAAGGTGTCGCTGACTGCACTTGCGAATTTATAGACGACCGATCTCGGCTAAACTCGGGCGTGTTTTGCAACCGTAAATAAAAAAAAAAAAAAAAAAAAAAAAAACTATGCAATGGCGTATTTATATTTAATTTTTCGCATTGATTGACGCTCATTGTTCGATCGATAGGGACCTTTTTCTAAGAGTCGATATGATCACTCAGCAGTGACAGTACAATACAATAAAACGGGATAAATAAAAGGGAGCGCGGTGACGAATTGAAAAAAAGGCCCGAGTAAGCGCAACAATGGTGCGTTCTTTTTTACCTCTGGCTAATGAATCGGGACTCTGTGGTCGAAAAAATTTCCCTCTTGATTAGCATCGACGGACCCATTTCATAATGTTGGTACTTCTTCGGTTAGGTTAACTTCGAATATATATTTATATTGTTTGAGATAGTTCGGTATGCATGTATGCGCATAACAAAGATTGTTGAAAAATAGAAGTTAACTTCACGATTGGTAGAATGTAAAATTTAAATTTGGGGCTTTATAATGGTGATAATGGCTTAGAACTTTGTAGGGATCGATGTAGTCGCGGTACTCTTTGGATTTCGAAATAAATATCGACGTGTATGTTAATGATGTTTTTTTGAACGCATGAAGTGGGTACCAATGGTGAACTAGGTTAGTAACGACGGTTTTGGAGATTCTCACCGGCCAGAGAAATGAAAGTTCATCGATCAGAGAGCGACAAAATACAGCGATGACACGGTTGTTACAGAAATCTTTGACGCGATGATGGTGTGAATTACAAGACTAGAAACTTCGTATTCTCCAGTGACTGGATTGTTGCTTTCTGTACGCGCGTCCATTCATTCGTGGGAAATTAACTTCATAAAATTTATAATCTTTTTTAATGACATTAAAATGAAGTCGACTTTTAAAGCTTGAACTTTCTTCCGATGTTTAATTCAAACTTTAATTGTCAACAGTTTCCTGCCCAACTTACATACGTATGAACAATTTTTTTGTTGTTCGTTAGGTTTATTTATAATTAAACGTTGAGGTAATTCGTTTGAGTAATCCGAAGACAAGAGGAAGATCAATCTTGAATGAAATTTTCAATTTGTACTTCATGATTGGAGTATTATGTACTTGAATGAATCATGCTGGGACTTCAATGGCTGAGTCTGTAAACACTAAACAACCATCTCTTCTGCACATTTCTCGGGTTCAAATCTTACTCACGCTACTATAATGATTCAAATTAAATAATAAATTATTTTTTATTTTAATAGTCTAAAAATTATTTATTTAAAAAAAATTTTATAAACAATTATATTTATTTTTTCATGGCTAAATAATTATGCAGTCGGGTAAGTTTTCTAGAAACTTTGGTCGAAAAAAATTCGACTTTTAATGCAAAAGTCTTATAGATTCAAATCCTTACATGTAAATAAAAAAAAAGCTATTATATGCATTTTCTCATTCTCTTTAATGAGGAATAAATCAACTTTATTTATAAATAACAAACGTATACATATATGTACATGGGCCGTAAAAGTCAAAAAGTCGAACACAATCATATTGTCCCGCTAAAAAAAGGTACTTAAAATGAGAAACGATTATGAAAAATAAACTAAACTATTTTTTCATTATAAGTTTTCCGTCTAATGTTTTATATTGTCCGATATATTTAAACTAAGAATCATCATATTTATTTGAGTAAAAATTAATTTTACTGAAAAAACTTGAACTCTCGCATAACTTTAGCTAATAAAAATCATTGTTTTCTTTGTTTCAGGTAAGTCGGAGATGTCACCGAGCACTCGAAAACCTCGCCAACTCCCGGTAAGCAAGTCCCCGGTACTAATCTCGATCTTCGGAGTGTCCCGTACGCGGGTTAATTAGAAAAGCCCCACCCCGCGCTTAATAAACGAACTTTCGAAAACACCACGACTCGGATAAGCCGCACATAATTAGCCGACGGGGCGCGCGTGGATTAATCTGCATAATTAAATCCCCGTAATCTCGCTTAATTAGAGACTCCATCCTCCGATTCATTTTTCCGATCACTTTCCCCTACCCGAATACCAAAAGCGCGGTCGAACAACGGAGTGTACGTTTGGTACTTAATAATCGCGTCGGTGGTAACTCGATAGACCGATTAATAAACGCCCCGGGATGGACGGACCAGAGTCACGCTTTCCCAAGGAGTTTACTTTGATTTAAACTCGATTTATGGGATGAGGTAGGATAGTCCTGATGGAGTCAGCGGATTCGGATTCCGAGGAAATTTTTGTGGGATTTAAATTTTTACTGTTTTAATCGATACTTTTTCAATAAATATTATAAATTATGATGTAAAGTATTCTTAGCTATAGTGATACATCTGTAGACAAAATTTGATTAATATCAACTCTATTCATTGGAATTAGTAAGGGACGTAATATGTCCGAATCTGTAAATACTCATGAATCTTGATTCAAATGTCTCAGGTTCAAATCCGGAACTTATATGAAAAAAAGAAAAATCTCTGAAGCTGTTAATAATGTCTAAAATAATAAATTTTCAATACTAATAAAGTTAATAAACTTTTAATAATATGTATAATTTTTTTTTTTTTTTAATTTTTCAAATGTATAGTTTTTAATTTTACTTTTTCAAATAAAAGCATTATGAAAAGTAATAACTTTAGGTATTGTTTAAGCACCAATAATCGAAGTATTTTCCAAATTTACAATTCTTATTACTTTTGCTTTTCGAATAAAAAAAAAGTACCACGCTTTTCGAATGAAATCCTAATTTTCAAGCCGCACGGTAAATCACCACGCACGGTAAGCCAATAAATAGGCAGTAAAAATTTATCAATAATCTAAGTTGAAAAAAAACAAGACCACTCGTAGCTAGAGAGAAAGGAGGCCCCCCAACATTTACGACTGATTTAACGCGTCGGCCTAAAATACGATCTCCTTCCTTATGACTTTTCGTTCTCACGAAGACCAAACTACCTACGGCTTTTTTTTCTCTCTCTCTCTCTTTTTTCAAAAATGCAAAAAAGTAAAAAAGACTTCATTCGTTTTCGAGGGCAGGCCTGTTTCGAAAAACAGCTGTTTCACGTAAATTAAGTACGCATTTCCCAACACTTTTGTAGACTCCTCGGCCGTTAGGAATAATTCCAACTCGGGGCGCTTCGTGACAGTGCACCAGAGTTGAGTTAGTGAAATTGGCGCGCGCCGAGGAAATGAAAAGGCGCGAGATAGAAATCCCCGCACCGTTGGTGTGCCGCGGCATTCCGATGAGTACTTTGGACCTAGAATAATCGAACAATGCGCACTTTGCCCGAAAAAATGGCTAACGTTACTTTTTGACAAATTCGAGAATTTTTCGGTGGCTGTTCTAAAGTGTCGATTTGAATTTCTCGCTTGTTTGGTTACCATAGTCTTAAATTTCAAGCTAAAAACGGAGAGTAATGTAGAAAAGTCAGATTGAGAGAAACTATCAATACTCGTATTGAGGTCTACATTTGAGGATCTCAAATGGTCAAGTTTGTAAACTAATGAGTTTTTGACTAAAAGTATCTGGTTCAAATCCTTACGTTCATAGCGTGTAAGAAAAAAAAAAAAAATTGTACTCTAGAATTTCTTCATTTTTTTTAAATTTTATTTACAGTCGCCATATTTATGCTCCATATAGGGGCTAATCGACAAATACAATTGTATTTAATCTATCATTCTTACAACTTAACTCCGTCAATGAAAAATCAATTACGAGTTAATTGTTATTTTGACAAGTTTAAAAGAAAAATCCTAACGAGGGTAGAGCGATCCCGGGACGTTTCTCAGGCGCGTCGAGGGTAACGAATGGCGATCTCGGCTCGTTTCAGCTGACCGACAACCCGTGAGAGATTTCGTCGTCTTCGTTCGCCCGGCTCGAAAAAACTCAAGCTCCCCGCATCCGTCCGGAATCGGAGAGGTTCGGAGGTGTCGAAGAGCCGATATCTCACTCCGAGGATCGGGATCTGTGATAAGCGCCCTCCCCCGCGTGCGACTAAGATTTCCTAGCTCCAGCTTACCTCGACTATTTTTCAAACTAAACTTTAGGACTCGATTTATGAGAAATTGTTTAATTTCAATTTTAAGCTCGAGTACTGTAGTAGTTGAGCCCTCGGTTGAGCCTAAAAAATTTTAGCAGCAGTAGGTACTTTCTGGATTTTTTTTTTTTTTTATGAAACTTTGAGTCTGATTCAGATTTTTTATACAATTTTTTTCAATTTATAGATAAATTAATATACATATTAATACTTTTTTCTGACTAGTACGAAAAAGTTTGAAGACTATGCAAATAGATATAGACAACCATAGGTCGATGAAAATTAGAAACTTTAACTCAAATTTTCAAACTTAAGATAGTTTTCGATAGAAAATGAAAAATTATTCTTAATAATATAATTTTGAATAATTTTCTCTGTACAGTTTTATGTAAATAAAAAACGTAGCTATAAGCTTACGAAAAAATCGACGTAAACGGATATTTTATAACTAACAACTTTTACAACATTCTCATTCAATTAAAAAGCATTTCAATAACACTTTTCAGTTGTAAACCAATTCAATGTACAAATTTTCTCCCACTTTTTTAGTTGTTTGCAGTACTTAAAATTCACGGGACACCTGCACCGAACGATCGAAACACCAAATCCGTCGACTTTCAAACATCAAAACCCAACTGCCGGCACGAAATTTTCCCTTTTTTCCGTACCATACGCATCGGCATGCGAGTCTTCGTAACGTGATTCGGGTTTAATCGACGAGTGGATTCCGCGAGAATGAAGATTTTTTATTCGTCCCCGGAGCGCGCCCCAATAAATCTCGGTCCGCTTTGCATGCGCCGAGACGGACGTACAAGGGAGGCCCGTACGACACCTCCCGAGTAAGATGGAGCCGCGAGGATCGTTTTGTCCCCGTCGTGATTGGCGGCTCAAAGGTACAATGCAATTACCCGTCCTGCTTTTATTTTTTCGGGTGGATTCTTGGAATGAAAAACTAAACGAATTACGCGCCGCCTTTTTTTAAGTGAGAAGGGGTACCAAATTAAAAAACTATAATTTATGTTGTCTGTCAGCGATTTGGCAAAACAAAATCAGAGGGAAGCAAGAAAGTCTTCTGTTCGATATCCATGATCACCTTTTAGGTGACTTTTAAATTTTATTTTCGAGTACTCAGAGGGCAATAAACATTTTTGTTAGATCGTTTACAGTAAAACTACCCAAGTGGAAACTCCAACAATGGTTAAGTTGCGTGCCAGAGCCAATTGTTATTTGTACGAGAAGAAAGTTGAAAGAATCCGGAAAAAGCCCGCAAATTTTTGAAATTTGAGGTTGTACTTTTTTATTGGTCTGTCACGAGCTTCAGAACTTTCATGCGCTCAAATCGATGATCAGTGCATATAGTAACGGATTTTTTACTCTAAAATCAAATTATTTTCAATTTTTCCTCTTATTTATTTATTATCATTGTTTTTTTTTTCGATTGGCTAATCACTTGATTTTTACAGAATTTTACAGAACTGTCAGTAATTTATGGCTCGATTTATGGTATGCTTTTTTATATTGTTGAGCAGCAAAATGATTTTGTTTTTAAATTTTATCACAAGACGTCGCATGAAAAGTTAATAAAATAAAAATTACATTACGAAACTCGCGGTGAGTTTGTCCCAACCGATAAACCGTTGGGAAAGCAGTACAAAAGTCCAAAATAGGTTTGTTGATTCGAATCCTCCGTTTTCGTTTTTCATACAAGTCATATTGACCAACAGTGCATGATAATTAAAAAAAAATTTTTATCATTGACTCAAATAGCAGAACTACAAAAAACATAAAATAATTCCCAAACCATCCGTCCGACAAGTTGTTGTTTTTCACTCGATCGACGTATTTTTCTCACGTGAAATAAGCCGCGCGTGCCCTTTTTTCATTCCGGGTTAGGCGCGTGAAAGTGCTTGGTATGCCAGCGCGGATAGCACGCGTACGTCAGTTTATCTCGCGGAAAAGCATCGAGGGAATTGTCCGCGCCACAGTGATTTTCTCTTTCCCCGTTTAGTATTTATTCCCCAAACGAAGAAATCGTCGATTTGTATAAGCGGTCAGTCGACGCGCCGCGGAATTAATATTTATTGCACTTATTGAAACGATGCTTCCCTTATCCCCTCCGTCTTTTCCTCAACCCGGGCTCGAGTGTATAATTTAACCGTAATTATGGTCTCCCCTCCCCCCCCTTTTTTTTTTAAGTCGACGCATGGAAATTAAACTCATAAATACGAATTGAGATGATCGCGGACGATAATCTCGGGGGTTTCGGGAATCGTTCATCACGCTTAATTGATATGGACCGAAAAACACTTAATAACTACCCTGGAGAGTAGCCCGCAGTGTCATTTGGGCGCGAGAATTCTCACCCTTAAGGAAAATTTATCTGAATAAATGTTTAAATTTGCTAAAAAAAATTTCTCGTGTAGAAACAAGAATATAGGTTAAACTCAACGTTAATTCTTATTTTTATTAAATTTGTTGCATCATCAAAAGATCATGATGTACACGTCTTAGTTTCAAATCCTATATACTCTTACTCGCTAAAAAGTAATAGTATCGTCAAACTTTTTGAATTTTCCATCATCATAGTCTTGAATAATTCACAAATCGGTTTAATTTTTTTTTTTTTTAATAATATGTTGTATTCTTTGATCAGATAGAATAACAATTTTATATCATTTTTACTGTCGTCGTAGGTTAATTCAGTAAGAAAAAGAGCTGGACTTGGAAACCGGAGATTTTGTTTACAAATCCAAGTTTTCAGATAAATTACATACAATATTATTAAAAAAAAAAAAATATATATAAAATTTTAAATAAATATTTTGATCTTAAACTAAGGAAAAAAATTGTTTCCAGCTTTACATATGGAATGTTTTTAATTATTATTGAAAGTTAATTAAAAATATAAGCATTAAAATTAATTGATTAAAGCAAAGATCAATAAAACAGTCAAGTACTCAGTCATCAAGGAAAAACCCAAGTGTCATAGCAAAAAAAAAACTCCTCGCTACCTATAAAACCTCTCATGGTTTACGCGCCAGTAGCAATTAGCATAAAATGCATCCTCGACTTTTCGGGCGTGGCGTCATAACTGAATTTTACACTCCTCCGGTCGTTCCGCAAAACCTTCTTCATCTTCCCCTCCTTTTTTTTTTATGAAGTCATTAAACGTCAATAATTACCCCCGGTTACATTTTATTTTTTCCTCCCGTACCCGGTCTTCAATCCCGGGCTCGCGAGGGTAGTAAAAGTAGGCTCTTACTCGCGCGGTTTTGCGTAATTGAAGATACGCACTGCGTAATTTTTTTTTTTTATCCGTCGGTAAATACTCTCGAGCTATTTAATTGATTCGCGTTTGTTTGCATAATTCGAAATTTTAAGTAAGACCCCGGGAGCTTAATCAACAGCGTATCCGGAACTTCTCTCTCGCTCCCGCGGGGAGGGATAATTACGGGTACGCCGTAGAATTGGGTTTTTCGCAAGGCTCCAATCAATCAACTTCCGATGCGAAAGCGAAAGTATCGGGGGCTTAATAAATAAATTACACGGAGCACTACAAATCGAATTTTGAAGAAGGTAAAAGAAAAAAAAAAATCGGTGGGGAAAAGTGTTGTAATAAAAACTCGAACAGGGGATTTTTCTTAATGGCAAGGTGCCCGCACTTTTATTATTGATGAATACACGTTACGCGGATGGGAATTACCGGGGGGCTCATTATTCAATGTTTATAAAGCTGATTGATACTAAGCTACTTACGAGGTGTCTAATTTGGGCCCCGGGTTCGAGGATTGAATTAGTTCCGCGGTACGTTATTAATCGGTCGTTTGTCGTTTATTTTAATTGACGCCCGTCTTGGAAAAATTCAATATATTCTTTTTCTAGGTATGTTTAATTTTTTTTCCGAGCATTGATTAAATAATTTTAATTTTTATACAGAGGGTACAAAAATTATTATGTGCCCGAAATTTTCTGAAAAATTGGCTTAATGTTTTTGGGATTGTTTATTTATTTTGAAGGTGCATGCATTTTTTAGTTTATTAATAACAATGGGACACTATTAGTAACTATGTTAAATCACATTTTATTTATTTACGGTAATGAAAAAAATGATTTATTTTATAATTGTTAAAAATTTAGTATGAAAGGATTAATCGAACGATTACATTTTTAAATCATTTACTACGTACTATCAAGTTTTATTATAAGTAAATGATTTCACAACAGTATCCTGTAAAACATTAAAAAAAAAATTAAAAAAAAAAAATACATAAATTTTTTCAGTATAAAAATAATTGAAAACCGATTTTTTAGTTAATCGATTTGCCTATCTCTAGTGTGCAAATTTTTTTCCAAACTTTGTGAGAGTGCATAGCAAATCTTTCGACAAAATTAATTTAAATTCAGAAATTTTTCTTGTTTAAAGCGCGTTTTGATAAGAACCACTTCGATTAAAGCCCCCCCCCCCCCCGCGAGGTCGTAAAGTACACATTTAAGGCCGAAAACGGATAATGCGTAGATTTACTCCGATCCGAGTTTATTACTCACCGCCCGCGGTATAGAACGTGGAACTAAGTAACTCATTATTACGCAGCACCCGCACCTGCAGCTGAATATTTTGCAACCGGCCGAGAACCCGAAAAAAAGGGATTATCGTTCGGTTGCGTTCGCATGCATGCGCGCTGGTACTTTCGCCGTCGCGGCGTTTCTCTTATTTGCCCACTAAACCCCGCGCCGCGATTACACTTGGAATTGAAAACGCATAGATCCGAAAGTTGCGTTCTTCCCCTTCTTTTTTCATGCTTTTTTTCCCTTCCCCACGACGTGCATTTATACCCTAATTTACGACGTATTATTTTAATTTTTCTTTATTCTCTCTAAACGTACCTTTACCGTGATTGAGACAAAGTGCTGTTATTATTTTAAAAGAATAAAATGATTTACGACGTCTATAAAGTGTCCATGCATTCTTGAACGGGTGTAAAAGGAAAATTCAGTTTGAAAAGAATTTTTTTTTTTTTTTCTTCCTCCTCGTGCTCTGCGGTGCAGGAGTTATGGTAAAAATGAGTGATTACGTGGAAGACAGAGGAAAATTGCTAAACGCATGCTTTGGCAAAAAGCAGTCTCGGCTGTAAAAACGAATTTAATTTACCCCTCCCACTTTTTCCAGCCCCGATAATCCTTATGATTTAAGCCGACAAGTGGCGGTAATTTTTAATAACTCGGATAAACTCTCTCGGTACCTAATTAGCTCGCGGGGAGCGTTGGCCTGACTCGTTGCGCAGTCCCGTGTGGGCGCCCGGGCTTATTTGGAAACGCATTATTATTTTTACCATTCAAAATTCGCTTGCGGTCTTGGGTTATGTAAAGGCCGGAGTGCGTGAGTAAGGGTTTTTCGCAAATGCATTAGAAAGCAGAAACTCACCTTTCTTCTTTCATTTTTAATGAAAATACGCCACCACCACCCTCGTGAATAAAACATGGGTCTTCGGGCGGTAACAAAAGTACTCCGGTGCTATTTTCTCAGCGCGGGATGGTAAAAAAAAAGCTTGATGTAACTGCTACGAGGGAGGAGGAGGAAAAGGGACACGCGCCTCTCTCACGAACGGAGGGTGGAGTGGCGTCAAATTAGCAGACAATGCAGCGCCGATTTAATGGCGTTACGCGCCGGGAATTCCGAGACTGGCTGCACTGCATGGACTACCTGTGCACACCGAAGCGCGTTGACGTCGTTACTATGAGAATATTTCGAGGGGGGGCATTTGGGATTCAATATCGCGGATTCATTAGTGTATCGGTCGGAGAATTGCTGTTTCGCGGTTTACCGAACCCTCAAAATCACAATTAATGCTACCACCTGTTTCGGAAGTAAGAGATTCTTTGGTATTGTAATTGGTAGATGATCGTCGTCTCAGCTCAAGAATTCAAAATTACTTCTGATTCTGATCAAAGAACTCGACTTCCTCAAAAATACAATTAACAATGTGTTTTGGGTACATGCAATTAAAGATAGTTTGGTTGTTATTGCTACAAATGTAGTAAAAATTACTTCTATATTTGATGCGAACAGCCTATTCGTAATGATCCGCTAAAAAAGCACTTATCGTAGACATAAATAATTTTTTCCAGATAAGTTTCGATCGGTAAGCAGCGACCTTGAACCTGCAGTGCAAAACACTCCAGCGTCTCCGCGCGAGATGATTAGTCTTCGCGGCGGCGAGTGTGCGTTACGATATCGGTAACAAACGATCTCGATCAATTCCGAAAAGCGCGCGCTTTAACACCTACAACATCGGCCGAGATGACGCATTAAACTTATACGGAGCCGCTGTGGGTACACGCGCGGGGTGAAACAATGAATCTCCTGATTTATAGGGACATTATCCGGGCGAGTCGCCAGCGCCGCCCGCATACGCAGAGGTGTTGAGTCGCAAGATTTTCCGAGCGAATTTCCATTAGGACGCTTCTCGATCAGCCACTCCCACGAAAAAAGAAAGGAAAACAAGCTTCGAAGAGAGAGAGAGAAAAAATTCCAATTGTAACAGTCCCCCCCGCACAGCTTATTACAGGCGTAGCGGTAAACCGCGAAACTTAGATAATTGCATTCGTTAAAATACCTAGCGCTCGAATCGCTCATGGCCTCGTCGTCCTCGCCGTCCTTCCCTATTCTCTGGTTTTTTCCTCCTCTTCTTCTTCTGCTTCTGCTACTCTCCTTTTTTTTTTTTACTACGAAACTCGAACAATTAATGTTTTACCCCGGCGCGCTCGCGAGTTTCCACGGTGCAGCAGCGGTAATCCGTGCGCTCCCTTAATGAGCGCTGAGCAGAAGGTGGCTTCAATTAGGCCATCGAGTGGCCTTTTTCGGTTGCTTTGTCTTGTTTTTCCTCATTTTTCCGGGATCGCTTTTATATCTCTTTGTTTTATATCTGCTGGATACACCCCTTGCTTACGTAACTGATTGTTCTTTCGTTTTGAGAGGTTGACGCGATTCTCAAACAAACCTGGAAAAAAATACTGAAATCTTATAAATTTCGGTTTTATTGTAAAAGAAAAAAAAAGTACCAATTGAATACTTGATAGATAAAGATTTTTTTTCAATTTAAATTCATTAAGTATACACGAGGTAAGAATGGGCCTCGAACCCAGTATCTCTGGCTTTCAAGTCAAGCGCCTTTGCCAACCGAGCTAGTCTACTTCAACTCTGAATAAAATATAAAATCGTAACTATCGAAGTAAGAGTAATCACTCAATATCTCACGCCTCGATTTATTCAAAAACCGACTCAAAATTACGAACCCCCCGCTGGGTAATTAACAAGCAGCTTGCGTACGAAAATAAAGAACAATCAGTGCGCACGCATATTGAGAAATCAAAATAACGAATTGTAGCGGGAGGCTTTGGCAAAGGGCTTTGGCGGGCGATGGGATCTTAATTATTCGCGTCGTGCCGCTGTCATCGCCCGACAGCTAAACGTTACACTTAAGCCGAGCTTTATTTCAAGCTACCTGCATAATTGCCCGCGTCCATTAACACGCAACTCCTGCGCAACCGTGGATTTGTTGCCGGCTCGAGATTTTCAATTTTCTTTGATTTTTGCCTTGATTGGGATTGTCCGCTGGTAGGGGGATTTTACCTCTTACTTTTAAATTCACGGTTGTTTATAGTCAAAGGTTTTGTAGCGAGAAGTGGATAAAACTTGGAAATGTTTACTTAATGGGTTTGTGTTACTCGGTTAATGAATTGGCTGACTTTATACGTAATTGTATCGGCACCAGGGATTTTTTATTTTTATTTTATTCATTTGTTTACTCAACAATAAATTTTTATTTTTTTATTTGACTAGTCTATCGTAGTTCCATAAAATTAATGAAAATTAAGAAAAAAAATTCCTGATTCATTCAAGGATTCATTTACAGGTTTTTTTTTGTAGAAATTTTTAAAATTTGTTACTTTTTAAGTTTTATTAAAAAACAAAAGTTTGTCTGTTATTAATAATTTAGTTTTCATGAATTTTTACTTAGGTACTTAGGATCTGTGACTTTGAATTCACAGATCTTATTTATGATATTAATGATTGTCAGCATGTTTATAACAAATTCAACAATTATATCTGATTTGATTTTTAATTATCCTGATGGGTCGTAATTGATAATTGTTATAATTATTATTATTCCCGGACGTAAAAATAAATTTAATTATATCTTTATACAAGCCGTCAACCTCTTCTGTTTTATCAATATCATTTTTTTGCTCAAAACTTCATCATACTTCCGGCCACACCACATTTTAATTACGGTATCTCTAACATAAAAAAAAAGTCCCCACGTCACCCACGCGCCAAGCTAAAATCATCATTTTCCAGACGGAATCGTTAATAATCGCCGTCCTCCTACAAATCTTGCGTGCGCTGATCGACTTACGCGCGTGCCTGAGCCCGCAACGTGTAACCGCGCGATAAGCCCGGGCTCCCTCCCGCTAGTACTTGTACCCCCCCGGATTATACTTCTCAGCTTTGACAAGTTGCCCAGGATGTTTCTCCCATCCCCGCGTGGGAAATTATTGTACGTGATACCGAGGAGATTTTTTTCCACCTTGACTAGCGGATGATAAACTCCCGATGATTGATTCAATTTTCCTCGCACGTACGTACGCGCCGCGAATTTTATGCGAATCGGCGTTGAGTCGCTAAATAATTAACGCTTTTCCAGGAGAGAGAGGACGGTTGGCTTTTTAGAGGTTATCGGTTTAATTGCGATCGCAACAATAAAATAAATCCGAGGAGAAGGTGTACGAGATAAGGACGCGCGGCGGAGAAGAAGGCATTGTGAGAGAATTTATCGGAGCCGGGGGCTTGATCGATCGTGCTCCTTTTCGCTAGGTTGGCGAGTTTTTTTTTTCAATGTTTACGGTGCGTGTTGGGGGAATTTATTAGTAGCGGCCTTTTTTTTTATTTTCTTCGGCTTTACTCGGAGAAGAGAAGTTTATTCTTTATTTTATACGAGGAGAGAGATGCCGGCCGCGAGATAATTGAATTCTTAAAAGCCGCGAGACCGAGGTAATTGTGATATGACGCGGGTGATTGATCGCCCCTGATGATGGGAATGCGATTGCGAAGTGCACAGGGGAGATGAAATATTTTATTTTAATTGTTTATTCGAGATGCTGGTGCCGATCATCGTGCGAGAGAGATCGGGGTAAGTAGTAAGAGGTCGGGATTGGCTGGACGACGGTAATATTTTGACTTGACTTTAAAACAAAGCGAACTTTGTTGAAAAATCAGTCCTTCAACAAAGTTCTTGAAATCAACTTTAGCGACGTCTCTTATCACAAGACGATCCTTCAGAGAAGATTATTTTATAAGATCATTAAATAAGCTGGTAAATCTAGTAAATACAATATATCAAAAACTTCAATTTTGAGAACTAAATTCATTGTAAATTTCAATATCACGCTTCTCATAAAAAAAAAATAATTTTAATTTTTAAAATTTTACGAAATATATTATAGGTGAATTCTAGAAACTCAATATTTTCTATTGCTTAAAAAGATTTAATCCATAACAATTGAAAAATTTTAATTCTGAGAATCAAATTTTAGTAAAATTAAAAAAAAAATGTCTTTCTTTTCAGATATCAGCTCTGTATGAATTTTAGTTTTTAAATTTCCGAATCAACATTAAATTTTCCCACATTATTTGGAAACCACAGAAATAAAATATTTACAACGAAGTTTTGAAAAATTAAAAAAATTCGGCGATACTGTCCAATGGAATCTAATAAAAATATGTTTGTTTGCTTCCAGGAGGATAGCCAGCTCTCGAGCAAGCGGTGGGCCAGCGCGCCTCGCCGCTCGGACAGCCCCTGCATCCTGGGGGCTCCAACGTCTAGAGAGGTAAGCGAGATCCCCACCGGAATCGTCCTCTTCCCCTGCAGCCCGCAAATTTACCTCCTTCCTCGAGCTTTCTCGACTACGAGCCGCGACCGCAGCTTCATTGTTCAAATAACCGCAACCTGCTCATGAATAATTTACTCGCGGCGCGGTACCAGCGCCAATCGATACGCAAACAATAATCATCCTCTAAGCGCCAAATAACTTTCCAATCGATCCCGAGTGTCGCCAATATCCTTGCTTTCACGGGAGCCTATTGATTTACGGTTTTTTTTTTTTTTTTTTTTTTTTTTTTTCAACTTCGTAAATTTGGTTATTAATAATCTCTGACGTGCAATGACCTGGTTTTCTGAAAAAACCTTCGTCTTTTTTTTTTTTAATTTTTTTTTAATTCAGGAAAAATAATGCCGAGGTGACTAGATGACACCTCCATTACCGCGAGCCGTCCTCGCGGGGTAATTGTGATTGCGAGTTTTACACATTAGTACGACCCAAAACCCGAAATCGGGGGCGTTGCGAAAACACATGTAATTTGGAGGCATGGGAAACTAGGGTTAGGCTGTCGCTAAATAAATGATATTCCGGCCCTATTTTTTAAACCCTTTTTTTTTTTTTTGTATTTTTCTTTCTCTTTTTTTGCGGGAGCACGCCGGCCACTCTCACGACATCTCGATCGTGCGCACGCCCGAAGAAGATTCGAGAGTCGTGATTTCACACTTCGTGCGCGCGGGTGGGAGGACTTTTTTTCGGTTCCTTTTTTGCTGGGATGATAATATTCGACGGAGGTGTCGGGATGAAAATTTGTTTATTTTTTTCTAGGATGAAGTATTTTTTTTTTTTTTAGTGTTGAGCGCATTGGATGAATTTTACTGAGTTTGCTGCGTAATGTAAGATTTTGGGTAACTTTGAGAGTACATAAATTTGTTTTTTAAATTATAAGAACATTTTTATAAGATTTTGAGTAATAATTACGAAAAGCTGCGCAGAATTCACTCTTACATAATTTTTATTTTTGAATGAAGTAGTAAATGTTACAATGAAATTCACTCGCAAAATTTATTTAATATCATCATTTTATGTACCTTTGGCAAGAAGTTTTATTATTTTTGCAGTCTTTATGAAAACTCTGTGAAGGCAAATTCCGCAAGTTAATTACAAAATTATCTTAATAATCTTATTCATAAGAAAAATTAAATTATAAAGTTTTTAAATCTTCTCGGTCACTCTCGAAATATTGAGTCATGTTACAAATTTTTTATGATTCACACATCAAAATCACATTTTTCATCGGTTAGATCCAATTTAGTATCGAAAAAAACATTAAATTTATTTTAAAAAATCTAGAGTATTCAAAAGTTAGTTACAAAATAAAATGTTTAAACTTCAAATAAAAATGAATTAAATTCAAAGATGGTTCGCCTTCGTTGAATCCTTTAAAAAAAAAATCAAACTAGGTGAGCTAAGTGAGAAAATAAAAATCGAGCCCTTGATTATTATAATAAATCATCATTATGGATACGATCTTTTTTTTTACAAAGTTCCACAAATATCAACAGCAAAGATAAATTTTTATATTACGAGTACCGCCTCACCTGTCTCAAATGAAACTTTGAGTTTTCTCGGTAAGCCATTGGTAAAAAATGCGGCTAAACATCGAAGTGTGTACCTGTCGCCTCGAGGCACGCGTATATGCACCCGGGTACATCGCGGTCGGGTCGAATAAAGCCCCGAAGTAAGAAAGAAGCGAGCCTCGGTGCATGGGCTGCATAGGATAGTATTCCGTTAGGCGCGCGAGCTCTTCCCACGCCAATTAAACATGACTCATTAACGGCTAAGCGAGCAGCCTAGCGCCCGACTGGCTACCCTTCTGCATCGGGGTGCGTGCGATCGGGACTCCTATGCTAAATACGTACCGGGGGTGAGATTTATTGGACTTACTATGGATTTTTTTTTATTGGGCTGACAAGTGGGAAATCAGTTAAATATGGTGATTGTTTTAAAACTGAGTCAGTGATGAGCTTTTTGCTATTCGCGAAATTGTTTTCAATCTGAGTGCTTATTCGATTATTATTTTTTAATTTTTGAACAGTATTTTTTCTTAATTTTTAAGACAACTATTACACGCTTACCTTTTATAAAATTTCTAAAAAAAATTTTATATCTACTAATTGTATAAGGTTTGTATTTATATCACCTTCCATATTGTCAAATAAATTTAGTTCTAATAATCGGTCTGTCGAAGGCAGGGTTTTGGAAAAAATATGTAAAGTTTATTTTTTTTTTCGACGTTTCGCACAACCAGATTTGTTAGCCTCTTCAGGAATATATATTTTTTTACAATTTCACATTAATAATATTTTAGCGGTAATTGACATTTGTTATGTCTCAGTCAAAATGAGTTTGGGTACATCTTAAGACTACACTAACAGATCTTTACCTACCCATAATAGCAGTTACTTTACACTATTTTGAAGTCAAAAATTTTGTTGTTTATATGTATTTTTTAGAAAGTTCGTTTTGTTTATTTATAAATAATAATTATTATTGTATTTATAGTGACGTAATGTTACGACTTTGCTCTCAAATTATTCATGCACCTAGTCTGATAAAAAAAATAGAGTAAAAACTTTTTTGAAAGTAAGACATCAACCTTTTTGACAGCACGATGGCTTTTTAAATTCAATCAAAAAGTGATTATTCGTCAATAAATTATGTTTGATTTTATATAAGAAGTTTTTTTTTCATCAATAAAATTTTTAATTCGTGAATTATTATTAATTTATTACACTTTCACGTACATTAAAAAAACCAAAAATTTTTGACGAGTTTTAAACGTGAAAGATGTTACCTTTTTACGAGGACATAAAAGCTCTCTAAAAATTAATTTTGCATCGGTACTGTTTGTCATATCTCGTGATTAATTGATACATTATCGTTTATCTCGGCATTAAAACTCATCGCAAATGCACCTCTCGAGTTTTGAATAATTAGATAAAAAAACTGTAAAGTAATTCGAATCGTCCTAGGTTGTACCATATAAATATGATGTCGGCTACTGCGCACCGCCGAACGCTTATAAATCGCTCGCTCTTTATCGTTAGGTACGCGTTTCTCTCTTTTTTTTTCTCTCTCTCTCTCTCTCGGTTTATTAAACTCATTTACAATGCGCTAAATTGCGGCGAGATCCCTCGAGGAATTTCGTACGCGTGTACTTTACGACTTTTTATCAATCCATGACTCACCGATGATGTTTATTATGCAGTACGGAGATCTACCTGGATTTACGGTACTCTCGCTCCGTGGCGGGGGAAAACTCTCCGAAAAAAGGAGTATCAGATCAACGCTATAATTTTATGACAGCGCGTATCAGCGAGTTTCACATAAAAATCGTTAATTATCGTTTATTTTTTGAATTTACAGGCTGTAAAAATTATCGTGATCAATCAAATGAATTAATACTACTTTAATTGCAAGGTATAGGAAAAAAGGTGACTTTTTTTTTGAAATTTTTTATGGTTTGAATAAACTATACTAAATGAATTTTAAAATTTTACTTATAAAATAAAAAATCGTTACTAAAAAAAAATTTTGAAATAATCGCGAAATCCGGAATCACTGCAGCAAAGTGCAATAGCACCGTGTTTTTGTCGACTCCAATTCTCTAAAATCGAGGCCGAAAAAATAGTCTCGGATAATCCCACGCATTAGCGTTCCCTTTCTCACCGTTTGTCCGCGGGTTACATCTTCCGAGAAGTGTATATAACGTACCCCATAAAACGGCTCCCCCCTCCCCCTCGCCGATCAAGGGATATGCGCATGCAGGTACAACTCCTCGATGATGATGATCGGGGGGGGGGGGGGGGATGGAGTACTACGGACTACTACTACCACTACCTCTAGCACTAGTCGATATATATTGAGATATTTCGCCGCTACCGGGATATTAAGCCGGGTTATGAGCCTGCTACTTTTTTTTTACCCGGCTCTAACTTCGTGGGAATCTTCCTCGGGTCGATTTTATGGCGGTGATTAGCGGCCTCTGATAACCTCCCGGGACACGCTTTGTGCATTTAAATCGGGTCGGGATCTCTTTTTTTTCCACCCGGGGTTATGTAGATTAATTTCTTTCTTTTTTTTCTTCCATCTCGCGAGAGAAAAAAAAAATAGTTAATTTTCGAAACCCACTTTTGAGTTAATCAAGGCTGGCGATTAGTCATTCCCGTGTCGCGGCTAATTCGAAAATTTTGATTAAAAAATTTAAAAACCCAGCGAGGGAAACGACCGAGCTTGCTGGGGGTTTAAGTGCAGTAGCCGCGACTGAATTATTACCAGGCCGACGATTGCTTCCGATAGTTGCGGCCGCAGCGCCTTGGGCAAACACTGACCGGTGCAGCGGCGTGCGCCCGCCGCTTATTTATACCCATCGCCGCCGCCGACGCGTGACGATGAATTTATTGTCTTATTTTATGACTAGTGTGAGAATTATCGGCTTTTTTGTGTCTCTGTACGGTACATTTTTTTATAAGGTCTGCTGGTTCAGTGAGTACAGCCAGAAACTCTCAGTCTTATGGACCCCGGTTCGATTCCAGCTCGTATGCAATAAGAGCAGTATTATAGACTGCAGAAATAAAAAAAAAATTTTAGATTATTAGAGTTAATGATTTTATCAATCAAGCTAAAATGACAGTATTTTTTTTTTTTTCATTATGATTTTGACTAAAATTAGTAAAAATAGTACTTGAAGCTTTTAGTTTGTACTTTTTTTAAAACACTCATTTTACTTTAGAGCTCACATACTTTAAGGTTTATACTTTTTATATTTTTTAAAATTTTTTGTTCTAGTGCGAATACCGTGGCATTATAACCGTGAAAAACTACAATTTTTCAATCATCTGTGTTAAACGATAAATAAACATCCTCTTAGTAATTAAATTAAACCTATTTACTCGGCATTACGACTGCGTCAAGCAATAAATTAAAAAAAAAAAAAAAAAGGTATTTAATTAAAGTTGAATCCAGGTACAATCCAAGCCGTAAAATTACGCAAACCTCGGTAAATCAAGAAAAATCACTGAATGAGATTTCGGTTCGGATAAATACAAAAGATCACCGGTAGTCCGTCCCAGCTTCGCGTGGGATTGAGGTACACGCGCGGTGAGCGAGGTACGCTATCAAAGGCTGCTGGCTGGCTGAAGTATAAACGCCGCCGCTGGAGGCTAGGCGTGTCATCGTGGGCTGTATGTCGTCATTAAGAGCATCATCTTTCGCGATGGGATCTTTATCTTTCCCCGCATTATCGCTGGCTACTGGCTGGAAGTTGGCTTTCACAATTATACGCGAGATATTTGCTTTAACGTTTAATTGAGAGGATGTTTTAAATGTGTCTTGTCGGTATCCTGCGCAGTCGTGATGAAATCAGCTGTATTGGTGTCAATGTTATGTGGAAGCTGTTTGTTTTACGAAATTCTGGTGCAAGCTCTAATGAAAAAATATTGATCTCTAGGAATACCAAATTTCATGCAGTGCAATAAAAGTTAATGAAAAAAAATTCGATACTACAAAGTATAAGGTTTAGCGCCCTAACATAAATGATAAAAAATCGGTTCAATTTTAAAATAAATTACAGAAGCCTCATGAGGTAATATTTTTCGAATTTCAGGGTAAAATTGAAAAATTTTGATATTTAGTCTGCTCGGTGTTAATATTTTGTGTAAGATATGGAGTTATACATTCTTACATCTAGTAAGACATAGTACTTGACAAAATAAAAATAAAATGTCTGCACACGAAGCTTATTTTATTTCTAAGATTTATAAATCAAAAATTTCTATGTCTCATAAATTTTTATCAATGTATTCTTCTATCAATGTTCCCATAAGATACTGATTATCACAAGAAATTGAAATTTAAAAAATATCGTATGAAATCATGAAAAAATTACATTTAAATGTTCGAGATTTTCTTTTTTTAAATTTACAAAACTAAATTTATCACCTCTAAATATTATAACTTATACGAGTCCTGCTCTGGTTGCTATTGCAATTGCTATTATTCCAAGTACTTACTTTTTACTACAAGAATTTAAAATTCAACAATCCCTTAAAAAAACAATGAAAAATTCCGAAAAAACACCGCTAGTCTCGTGCAGCGCACGCACAACACAGCGAGAGCTTTTTTATCTCTCTTAGTCTGTGCCCCGCGCGCAATCCTTTCTCCCCGGTGCACCTCGGTACAGAGAGCAAAGTGCACCGAGCAACAATGGTCCAGCTCGTCCACCCACGCCCAGGGAAAACAAAGAAGATGCTGCGGCTCGCGCTCGTGACGAAGGTGCAGCCCACCATTGATCTCCTTTAGGAACTTAACGTCTACGTCGCCCGCTTTATTCGATACTTTTCGGCCATTAGACACTCGTAATTGAGCCGTTACGTTTATTCTACGTCCACAACTGTATACTCTGTGCCTTGAGAAGGAATCTTTTTCAGCATGATCGGTGCCGAAATTGTAAATTTGATAAGTTCTTAATAAATATTTTTCAAGGAAAATTTTCTACTAGAGAAATTGAAAATAATGCTGATTTAGGCCCTTGAATTGCAAACTGATTTTTTTATGTCACCAATCATGAAACTATTTTGTGATCAAAAATGAATTTGGCAAGAGTCGTTTATTTTTAACTATTCAACACTTGTATTATGATAAAAAATTTGTAACATACTCTTCAAAATTATTTCTTTGCATGCATCACGAGTAAGCAATTAGGTAGTATTCTTTTCTACTAGGAAGAAACATTATATTACAACTCATTTAACACCTGTTCCAAACTGTAAAAGTTGAAAGTTTTGTAACCACCTCCTCGTATACTCTAAGTGGAACTTCAAAAAAAATTGTTTTTATCGTAAATTAGGTAAGTATTCAAGTACCTTTCAAAGTTCGTTTTTTTTTTACAATACCTTTATTAATAATCTCATTTTACTTAAATTTTTTTTTTTTTTTCTCTATTAAAAACATCTTTGGAATGCAATTTAAAAAAAACTTTCCCACCGCGAAGTCTTCTCGGTGCAACACCTGAAATCTTCCGTTCCACCAACAAAAGACACATTTATGAATAAATCATATTCATAAATCATAAAATCCTCATCCAAAAAACTAAGTCTTCGAAAAAAAGTGAAGCTGTACCGGGGTGATTGATCGACATTTCGGGTCGCATTTATAAATCCTCGATGGGTGCCAACCAGCCTTACGGGATACTCCATTAAACGTAGACGCGCCTATGCGTAACGGTACCATCCCTCCCCCCCTCGAGCCCGGGAATAATAAACCCCGGCACCGTGGAATTTGAAAATTTCGCGCGACGTGACGACACGCGCCTCTCGATCGTGGCTAAGTTGAAATAATTCAACGACAAATTTCGAGAAAATTCGTGTGACCGAGGGTACGCTTCGATATGTAAATTACTCCCACAAAGCGCATAACAACAGCAATAATTACTCAATCGGCTCGTAAATCATCGTCCGCTAAAAATTTCGTCGTCGTCGTCTTCCAAGAGAAGAGCCGCCGATTGAATATACTCGCGCGTAATTGACGCATTAGCATCGTTCGAGCGGTATCGAGGAGTGGGGGTAAATGAGGAATTGAAAAAAAAAGGTCTGATTAAACAAAGGAACGATTGTTCGGGGCCTTTTGTTGGGACACCTGCGACTCCGCGAGTCGGTACCGCCCTCGTCTATCAAACCCGTGCGTGTCTCTCTAATGTCGACTCTCGACTGGAGGTAATTGATTTTCATCGGAGCTTAATACAGTCTTTATTTAAATTCGTCTGGGATCGTTAGAAAGCTACGAGATAAAGGTTATTATGGTGTTTAGTAGGAAAAAAAACAGTCCCCCCTCGACAGTAAGAAGAAGATGAAGAAGGTGCTTTGTCAGTTGTGAAAGCGATAATTGGCCATTTGAAGAATTGAAACTTTGAGTTTTGCAAATGATAATTACTATTTTGATTTCAAAGAAAATTTTGAGTACCGTGCAATAATGCTTGGTAAACTTTGGAGAATAATTACTAACTTTAAAAAGTTTATGACCTATTTGTATGCAAAATGTGTTAGTTAAGCTCTCATTAAATCAATGCTACAATCAATGGTGGTTTGAAATAATAAAATTAAAGATTAATTCACCAAAATTTAAATCGTTCTCACCCAGACTCTAAATGATCAGGGTCGAATACTCGAAGCTTAAAGCTTTTGAGTTCAATTCCCGCTTGAGATGCTGACTCGCTATTTATTAATATAAAAAACTTATATATGTTTTAATTCTGTTTATCAGCTTATTATTCTATTATTTTACTTCAGTAAGTCTTTATTTATTTATTCTGTTTATCGTAATAGATTTACGTACGATTATCCCGGTACATACAAAAAGTTTTTAGTGAAAAAATGAAAAATATATTCCGTTTTCAATATCGTTCTTACTATGTAAATGAAACTTTTTCCTTTAATATGAATTTAAAAAAAAATTAGTTACTAATAAATAATTAGTTGAAAATGACTAAAAAACCGTCGCTCAATCACCCCAGTAAATCTGAAAATTTTAATTTGCAAAGACCTTTAACGACGAAAAAATTCTGGATCTTATCCGATGAAACCACCACCCCGCATTGACACCATAAACTTTTAACTAGACCAGCCATTAAACATGTTTCTCAAAAGTAAAAAAAAAAAGGGTCAGAAAAATTACAACCATTCTAAATCAGCCGCGCAGTCCAATTTAAAATACGCCGCTCGCGCCATTAAACCAATCCGGGAATTTGCTTTCACGTTTCAGCCCCCAATCAAAAACCAAAAAACTCCAAAAAATAATTCCGTCGGCTCATTCGATTTACGTAAAAGTCTATTGGAAGCCGAGGGGATGGATAATAAGGTGAAAGGAAACGTTTGCCCGATTACGCACGATTTCAAACTAGACCAGACGCTTAACATTCGTTTACGAGCTGCGACTCCCGGGATTTACAATGCACAATGTTTCAACGAGCTTTTTTCAAATCCTATAAGGAAGAGAGCACATTTTCTTGCCGAGTCAGGTTAGCCTATTACCGGTTTTTCGAAAAATTTTCGGCCAGTCATTTATTTTACGATTTATGGATGAACAAACTTTCAACCTTGTTTATGTAAAATTATAAACACATGCGCTCTTATCAGACGCGAACGAGATAATTTATGTAAAAAAAGGTAGTCGCGTAATTTATCAGCAACTTTGAAAATCTTAATTTTTTTTTCGTCAACTATGATGAAATTTTAACAAAATTTACATATTTATTTGGTAAATTTTTTAGTGAACCGTGGGGTTGTTTGCTCAGTCATTTTTCAAATGGATTCCAAGGTGATCGAGCAAGAGGACGCGACTCTCGGCTCGTAATTTGGCGTCAATCTGCGCGAGAAAATGACAAGAAAATTGCGGCTGAATCTCTTTTTTTCATAATTTTTTTTATTTTTCTTACACTCGTACGTGGCCGCAGCGTCGACGCTTCTTACTTTTCTTCTCTCGCACTGCCCTTGTAATGCTTTCCTTTACAAATCTTCTAAAATTATCATTGAGTTATTTACGATTATTGCGACAGCCGCAAATTTCACACTCGCTTATGTATTTTTACTGCAAATCATCCTGAAATTCTCGTTATTTTTCAGCTTTCAATAATCTATTCAATTTTTTCCCGCCGCGCACACTGTCTATAAAAGAAAACGTTACACTTTCAAAGAGACGAAATTGACGCGCGGGTTATACGATGCAAGCAAAATATAAAGACGACGTAGATAAAATCAGTGAGCATTAAACGTTTACAATCCTTTAAAATAAACAACCGCGCGCCAATATGCGGGGACGCGCGGGGCATGAAACTTTTATTGCGTCGCTCGTTATTATTTCTCCACACCTACCAATAAAAGTAAAATTCAATTTTGAGTGCGTTGTTTGGAAAAAAAATTTTTATTTTCAAAACCCTCGGATCATTCAGAAATTAGCTTTTACCTGTGAAAATTTTTCAAACTAAAATTGCTTTTTCAAACAGTAGTAAATTCAAGTTCAAATTTCAGCATAATAAATTAATTCAGAGTTGCTTACTAATTACTAAAATATGTAAATAAGATAAAGAAAAAAATTTAATAAAAATTTATGATTAGTGTTTATTTTAAACAAATAATACTGAAAAAAAAAATCCTTATGAATGATTACTAAAAAGTTAATAAGATTATCAAAGTTTGAATTTTTTTTTTGTAATTATGAAAATTATTTTTTCATTATTTAGGATATTATTAAGTTGAGAAAATTTTTGTACAAAATGTAATGTAAAAACACTGTCAAGAATTCAGAGATAAATTTACTTTTGGAAAGATAATAAAATCGGTGAAGTGAAGTTAAATTCCTATCAGCGGAAGCAGTGAGCGCATTTTTTCGACCAAATAAAAATGATTTTTTTTTTTTTTTTTATAAACCAAATTTTTCCCACTGTTTTATTCAAATTTTTTAAATTTCCCGCTTCTAGTATAAATTAATTTTCTAAAAATCAAAATGTTCTTCTCTGCATTTTGAAACGAAACACCATTTCGGAATTCTCTGACGGTTGTAAATCCGGCAAATTGAAATCCTGCACTCGGATGCTGCACACGAAAATTTAAAACAAAAAAAAGAGGGGGGAGGGGGGGAATAGTTTGTTTCGAAAATCGCTGGTATTCGCGGAGTACGGTCAGAAATGCGGGACCGGTTGATTTATGCCGTCGGTCGGGTGGCTGCTGGTGCTGAAAGTGGCAACAAGTGTTTTACAAGGGAGAGGCGCGAAGTGCATTTAGCGCTAGAACCCAGCCGCAAACGAACGAGTTTAAAAAACCGTGGCAGGCAATTGGATTCCGTTTGTTTTAGCGGTTCGCTAAGTGTCGGGATCTTTATTTAAACCTTTTTTTTTTTTTTTTTTTTTTTTTTTTTTGTTTCTTTTCTACGCTTGCTCAACTCTCGACGCGAGCACGGATTATTTTATTTTTAATCCTGCTGGATTTAAATTGAACGACGCCGATTTTGGTCTTGTGACCGTTTTCAGAAAAGTAAAAGTTGTTGCCTGCAGGCTGACTCGGGACCTCTTGCACAAATATTTTTTTCACTCTATTTTTTATAGCTTGAAAATTTAGGATTAAAATATTGAAAGCTATTTTAATAAATTTTTAAACAAATTTGGATGTATATTTTTTTATTAGAAATAAATTAACTACATTTACAAAGATAAAGTAAATAAAAATGAATGATTCTTAAGAATTAATTTATAATTTGCTTTTATTACATTATTTTATTCATATACTTGAAAAAATTTAGAATTTAAAAATTACTTTTAAAATATTTGTAAACGTTTCTTGAGTTAAAAATTTTAAATATTTATATTTTTTATCAAAAAACTAAATATTTAATTGTAAATGGGTGATGGTAATAATTGTCATGTAAATGGTAGTATAGGTCATACAAATTAATTTAAATGATATTTATTAATTAGTTTATAATTTATCTTTACATTACAAAATAATATTAAAAGACTTAAAAATATATTTACACTATTTAAATAGTAATGATTTAAGATAATGAACTTATAAAGGTTATTTTAGTCTCATAATGATATGCTATCATCATTGGCCTCCTCGCAGCGCCAACACTAAATGCAGAACAGAACCTCCTTGCACTTTGTAGTCCTGCGCTGTCTTCTCATCGTTCCTAAAAGATTATAAACAATTAAATTTGTATATTAAATATATAAACTAACAGATAAAATATTTTAATCACTGTATAAATACATTTGTTTTCCTGAGAAGATTAAACGCTGCTGCTGAGGAGGGATACCCTCTTTCTCTTCGACTCTCTCTTTAATCCTTTCAACCTTGTCGGTAGGCTCAATGTCTATCTCAATCTGAAGAAATAATTTTTAGTATTATTGAAATTGTTTCAACAAATATAGTTTGTGCTCAATATTTTAATTTATTTTGTCACAATCATACAACAGTCTACTACTTTGCTTACAGAGTACCAATCACTTTCAAAAATAAGCTAATGTAAAAAGTTTTTTCATAATTTCTGTTCCTTTTTCAACATTTATACCTGTCAGATACTTTCAAATAAAAATTGAATGCATTTTTAGTAAAAATCTTCATTGAATGCAAAGATGCACAAATGCATAGGAACTAGTAAATTTAAAAGGTATAAAAAATATTAAAAAATGTTTTTACCAACTAATTGTTCAAATTTTTGTAACAAACATATCAATAAACATTTAACATTCTGCTCTAATCATCACTTTTTTGTGTTCAAAAACATTTCTTATGAAAATTTTTCATGATACCGGTGTATTAGGTTATGTTACGGGTTACTCACTTCCTTTCCAGTCAACGTCTGTAAAAAAGACAAAACGTAATTATAATACAAACTTGCGTTTCAGCTGGTTTGAATAGTTATCGAAAAGTAAATCTCACCTTGACTTTGATCAGCATTTTGAAAGTTTGCTAAATAATAACGCAAAATTCACCTCGGCACGATGACACAGAATAAACCGCTGGCTAGCAAATCCAACGTATACTGCTTGAGTGTGTTATATGTGCGCGTGATTCTTTCGTTGCCATTCCTCGCGATTTCGAACTGAACCGCGAGCGCCAGGGAGGAACGGAACTGAAATAGCGGCAAATTAAATTTGCAATAAAGTTGCTAAGTTTTTTCTTTTAGTAATTTTTTTTTTTTTTAAACGTAATAAAAATTTTATAAACAATAATTAATTTTTTTTTTAATTTTCATTACTTCAAATAAATTTTTTTTTTTTTCTGCCGTAAAGATTTAACTGCAACATGAGTTTTTTATTTATTATTAAAATTAAAATATACTAAAGATATTATTGTTGTAACGGTTAATATTTTTAAAAACTTTATACTTTAGAGGAAGGTATTAAAAAGTCATTCGAATCCAACTGAAGCCCTGGACGGAAAATAAAAGGAGGCACCGGACGCGGCTCGCTCGATCACGCGCAGGAGGCAGGAGCTCGGGACTCTGTCATTAGACGCCATCCGTCGCGATTAAACTCGGCAATTATCCACTCCTGCCGAAGCCGATTGACGGTAATGCGCGACTTCGATTGCCTCTGCATATACCAACGTATTTACCTACAAGGGCCTTACGGTTATGGGCCAAGGGTGTCTTCGAAGATTTTTTTTTCTGGGAGCAGGATGAATGCTAGCTTTATTTTTTTTTTTTTTTTTTTACACAAATGATATTTCAATTTTGAGAGTGTAGGTCATTTTTATCTTTTGCGTAAATAAATTTTTAAAGCATTTATTGCTATGATCACTCTTTTACTTATTTTTATTTTAATTTTTTTATCAAGAATGAAAATAAAAAATAATTAACTTTCAATCTACTTATATTTATTATTAATTAAAATGAGAAAATCTTAATACTTTCAAAGTGTGGTACGGTGGCTTAGCAGACAGACCTTGCGATTCGTTTCCCCTCGGCCCTAGGTTCGAGCTCCTCTCTAATCCTTGGTTTTGAGTTCTCTCATATCAATATTTAAATATTGTTAAAACCTAAAATTATTTTAAAAAAAATGTTATCATCAGTTGAATTTCCGCCAATTTTTGCCTTAACCGCTCCTTATGCTTATAAATTTTTTGTTGGCATCATCTTTTTTTTTTTTTTTTTTTTTTTTTTGTAAACTTACTTATTGATGGGATTAATATTATTTTCAAATAATTGTTAATTTTTTGAAACTTTAATAACTTTACCTCAAACATGTTTAATTTTAAATAAGATTTAAAGAGTCAGGATTCAAATATCTGTCTAAGCTTCTGAATAATCGTTCTAAAACTGAATTATAAAAGCGAAGGAAAACATAATTTATATGATCAGAAAAATTCAACTAAAAAAAATTTGCATAAAAAAAAATCCAAGAAACTACACGGAAAAAACCAACTCAGCTGGATTGGTCGGTCGGGGCGGGGGTCAGGGGGTCATTGCCATCACGTGCTCCCGCCTGCCGGTGAGCGATCGGTTCTTAGATCCCTGCCGAGCGATACTCCCTGCAGTGGGTGTGTGCAGGCTCAATTAAAAACAAGACTGACCGCCCCCGGAAGCCTTACCAGCGCGCGGAAACTGAGAATCTTCCTTTTCCTTCCTTCCCTCTCTCTCTTTTTTTGCAAGCTTTGGATTTCTAAGCCTTTAATTTGTTTCTTGGTTTTTTGACTTATATTGAATTTAAACCAAGACAAAACTTTTGCGGATCATTAAAAATTTTTGCATGCTCACAAGAATTTTTTTTGCATATCCAACACTTAAATTATATTCAATATATTGGCCTGGAGACATGGTGGAGATTCTATATAAATTAATAAATAAATTATTATTTATATTTTCTTTCATAAAGCAGTAAAAAATGTCCTGGAGAGCACACTGCTTCTTTCGTCCGACAAAAATAAATTAAAAATTAAAGAGAAATAATTTGCTTGAGATTTATTTTACTTGCACTCAAGATTTGTACTGATTCAGAGCTTTAGTGTTATAAAATTCAAATTTCTTTTTTTTTGTGTGCAAGTACGAAAATTTTTGAAATTTTTTCATCCCAAAATGCATTTATCGAAGAATTTTCAAGTGAATTCACGCAGTCTAATTCAAGAGAAGGCGCAGCTTGGCAAATTACTCCGATGCTTCCCCTTGTTCGGGATAATAAACAGTTCGGTATCTCGGTCTAATTGCACAGATCGCGTTGCCGAAGAAGAAGTAGAAGAAGGAATGAAAAAAAAAAAAAAAACTAAAAGCGAAAAACGTAAAGTTCCGGGATTCGACTGACGTTTCAAGGGTTTCGACTTCCGTCGATTTTCGTATCTCCGTGCGGTGCCCTTTATTTGCCTTACCCTTCGAACCGACCTCTGCATTCTTTTTTAAACGTTCTTTTAACTTTTTTCAACATTTTATTCTTACTGAGATCTTCTAAATTTTACATAAAAAATCCAGAAATTGTTTGGAAAAAATTTATTTCTATTTTTTGTAAAAACACAGATTATAAATAAAAATATTCTTTTTCAGTTCTATTTTTTGTTTCATGAATTCATCATTAAAATTTTAAATCTGTCTTTTTCTGTTTTAATTGTTATTTTATTTATTTATTAATTTTTTTATTAACACGGGAAATTTAAAATTAAAAATATTCATTGAAAAATATTTCTTCACGTATCTGAAGTAGAAGTAAAAAAATAAATTATCACTAGATCTGATTTTATCAACATTGTCTTTACTCCTTGTAATAATAATTCAGCCACCTTGCAAAAAATAGATTATTTAAAATTAGTTCATTTAAGTTTGTTAAACTAGACCTTTAAATTTTTCAAACCGAGCCATTTTTTTTTCTATGAAAATTAATAAAAAGTAGATCAAGGTGACTGCCGAGGAAAAATCGGGCTTGTTTAATCCGGCTTCATTAGCGCACAATGGGACCCGCACACACCTAGAATTAAAAAAAAAAGGCGCCGATTGGATTAATGAAAGAAGCGCGCCTCGGGTGACAATTAAGTAAAGATTCCGCGCCGACAAACGAGCACTCGTAACGCGCCAACATAAAGAGAGATAAAGACGGAGAGAGAGAGAGAGAGAATTTCTCTATCACCTCTAGAGCCTCCCGATGATTGACAGCGCAATGTAAATGACGGCGGGTTTTATTGTTTGACGAAAATTTTCTAGACGACCCGTTAAGCCTCGCCGTGAATGGTGTGAATGGATTTTAAAAAGTCGGACCCATTGTCCGAGTTTCGAGTATTTACGGCTAGCTTTTTTGAATAATGACCCTTGAGGAGTTCTCTTAGGCTCGGTCTGATTTTGACAAATTGTACAGATACTTTTGACTCGAATATATCGGAGCGTAATGAGTTTTAATGGTTTTTTTTTTTTTTACTTGTTGCAGGTGAGTTCCAGAAAAAATCCGAATTTTCTCCACTATGTAAGTCAAGAAGCGCTATTTTGTTTCAAAAACGGTCGAAGGTACAGTGAAGATGAAGATTGGAAAAGATGGAACAACAAAATATTCTAATTAAAAAAAATACTTTTCATTAAATCAACGGTCCCAGCGAAGAAAAACCTTAGTCGAAAATCTGCAGATTTGAAATTATCGATAAAAGACTAAAATGAATTAAAAAATTAGAAAAAATTATTTAAATTCTTTATTTTTTATATTTTTTTTATTTATTTCAGCTTCTCTCAATTATTTGAAAACTTGAGATTTTTGGCTAAGATTTTTCTTCGCTGGGCCGATCGAAATAATATTTACGTATATTTATTTTTAATGAATACACTGGTTATATTGGGATTTTTAATTTGACAAAAAATTTGATTTACTTTCTGCTCTTACCGTCTAAAATATTCAATTATTCTCACTGTACCTTAACCTAATTTTTCACTTACATTTAATTTCAGGATCTTAGTACCCACCGAACACCGCATAAATTTTTTCTCCAACTCTGTAAAATGTCGCTAATTAGTTTACTCATCGGTCTCGAAGCCCGCGATAAATCAAACATCCCCGGTCTAATAAGACACTCGGTACGTCTATGAAGAAATAGCCTCGAACGAGAGCAAAAAGATGAAGCCCCAGCAGCCGAGACGAGTTTATTCCGCAAAAACGTAAGAAAAGCGCGCCGCACACGCCCCGTAATAGACTGCATCATCAACAAATGGGCCTGATTAGCGCTCTCGAGGCGCGCGCAACCATCGGAATTCGAAATTGCGTAATCATTGAAAACGTGATAATGAACCATCGTTTCTTCTTCTTCTCGCCCATTCTAAATCACGGGCCCAATTACCGCGCACCCGTCACTCTTTTTTTTTTTTTTATTCTTCTTAATTATTTAATAAGGCGCGTGTGTGACGAAGACGTTGGCAATTTGTTCGTACATGACTCTTGAGTATGCAAATCGTTTCGAGAGAGCGAGGCATTATCGTTATTTTAATGCGGGCTTTTTTTTTTTTTTTTTTTTTTTTCTTTTTACGGGAGTTATTATGTGGTAATTATTTCTAATGTTATTGTTATTCATGGACCGAGTTCGGTTGAGTCATGCTGATTTATGAGGTTTGTTTGTCCCACGCTGATGAGGCCTCGAGATGCGTGACTTTTAAACTATTTGAATGTTGAAAGTAAAATTTTAGACCTCAGGCTCTAGTGATCATGTAGGGTCCCTAGGCTTTTTAATAAAATTAAAATGTTTACTCCAAATTCAAATTTTTATTTGTGCTAAAAAAAATTTTCAAGTAACTTGTCTTTTTATCTTTAGCGTAGAATACTTAGCCTCAAGCAGTGTTTCCAGAAGTTTTCTCAATTAATCTTCTTGTTTGTGAGACCTTAAATTTTATTCACATATAAAATGGATTTTAATAAATGTTGGCATCAGATTTTTAAATCAGTATAAAAAGCTTTCCTTCAAGAATTTTTGTAGGTTTTGAGAAACTTAAATTTTCTAATACCCAGATAGTACCTTTTTATGTATTTTAAAAAACTTTCATAAAAATTTTGGCGCCGAATTTAAATTTTTCAAAATTTCCGAAAATTCACAAAATAATTATTTATAATAATAGTTACAAAAAGCCACAATAAAAGTCCATTTCAGCATATTTTTTTTTAGGACACCAAATCATTTGATACGTAACCGCTAAACTATTAATTCACAGCCTGTGAATCACAGGTTCAACACCAAAACGGAAATTAAAATAAAAAAAAGAAAAAAATTCATCGATCAGATTTCCCGGGCCTCGGATGTTTTGAGAAGCAAGCCATTAGGCGCGCGTTCGCACACGTCTTGGGAGGAAAACGCCTCGTTTACAGGGTGGATGGGGGTCTCGGTTTGTTATTCGATATCTTCTTATTTTCTCGTTAAAAGTCACTTCTTACCGAGGCTCGTTGAAACTGCTCGGCTCGCGCTACATAGCGGCCGACGGTATAATAGTCCGCGGCGGGGGAATTTCTTCTTCTTGACGTTTGAATGTTGCAGCAGGGGCGCTCATTGTTCGTTATTTGTTTCGAGCTGATACGACTGGGCAAAACCTCATTTGTAAGATGCGACCGACCGATACCCCAGCTGCTGCTCTTTCTCTTACGAGGCCTCCCTGTCGTAATTACGTGTCGATGGATTATGTACACTTACCTTTTTTCTTTTTTTACTTGAGAAATGTCTCGAAAACGGTAAGCTGACTGAATTTATACCGATTTGTTCTCATGGGAATTTCAGATTCTAGAGCTTTTGAAAATTGTTTTGTACTTGGGTAGCCGCTAGCCTGGTTGACAGAGCGACAGACTAGTTCGAGTCCTACTCGCTAAAAACTCAATATTGTTTAATTATTTGCAAAAAAATAAAATAAAATAAAATTTCGTCTGATTCTTACCATTTTTTTTTTTTTTTTTTTTTTTTATATTTATTTATGAGCCAGAAGCTCTTTGTATACTGTATATATATTTTGGCTTTACGTGAAAATAAAATAGCGCAGTTATCACAAGGAAGGATTGCGGCGTAGAACAGCTCAACATTTTACAAATTATAAAATAGCTCATTATTATCACTTTTTTTTCGTATTAAATAGTATGACTGTTCAATTTCCGACGCATCTGTTAAATGAATTTTTTTCAGAGAACTTTTTAGAAAAAAAAAAAAAAATACACAAATTGATGAGATTTTATCATATCAGGGTTCTTTGACCAGCTTACACTGTTATAAGACTCTCTGCGAAATAAAAAAAAATTACAATTAATTTTGCAAAAATTTTGTAATACTTTAAAAAAGTGAACAAACTTTGTCTCCTTATTACAGGTAAATTTGAACGAAAAAAACAATTTAATTGTTTATATTTTGTTCTAAAGTTTTCAGGAAGTATTTATGAGAAATTCACAAGTTCATTTAATAACAGTTCCATCAGAACGGTTCAATCTTTAAACTCAAATTCAGTTCACAACAAAAGTCACGCTTCTGGTTTTAAAGCATCTCCGAAATTGGGATCCAGTCACCTCGCAACCAGCACATCAAAGGACGCCTCGAAAATTTTATAGAGCACGTGAGACGCGCGCGAACGTATAAAAAAAAATGAACCGATCGATCGATCGACTACTCCGTCATTAGCATAAAGAACACCTGGGTCCCACGAGTCCATTTCATTACAATAATTACAATCGTTTTTGCAAAATCGCGGTCCCGAGCCGGACCAGAAGGAGGAGTACCCCGTAACGACTCCATTAACACGTATCCCGACGTAATTACCACCACCGTACCGAGACGACGTCGGCTTTTATGATTTAATGTCTTAATCGTTATTGAACGGGGGGGCCCCGCAATTCGGCGAAAAATATTTTTCTTCCTCCTTTTTAATTAAGACACATTTTTTTGGGCTTGTGCCCCTCCCCGCTTTAATGCCGGGGTTATTAAACAACTCGCTAATATTTTCGAAAACAACATACAGAAAATCGTTTAACATTAAATTTAAACGCTGGAGTGCGCTAACAAGCCGCCCGGTTTGTGATAAAATTTTATAAAAATATATCGAACATGCGCGAGAGGGAGAGAGAGACGAACTTTTAAAGAGATTAATGGCGTCGGGTAACATTTTTCACGCCGATCTCGACGACTCAATCTTTAATAATGTCGAAAATATTTTTCCTCGAAAAATCGTACATCGGTCATGCAGCATCCATTAATTATAAACTTCGGGTTTTATCGATAATTTTTCGCTAATGACTTACTTTGGCGAGATTCATCGTGTGGGCTCGAAAAAATCAAGGCAAAAGAAATTTCGTAATTATAAAGACTTTGCGCGGGGTTTCTCAAGCAACCTCTCTGACGTTTTAAAAAACTCAACTTCAAAATGAACCCATCAATTTTTGTAATTTTTTAATTGCTTAATAATTGTACCCAAAATTGAATCGGCTGTCGAAAGCCGACCTCGTTTTCTGCAGTTACGGGGTCAGGGGAGTGCGCACCCGGGTGTGGTAGTAAACAAAAAAAAGGCGACAAATTTACCAGAAAATCGTTTCCGGAAACTTGCTTATTATTTAACCAAGGCGGTAATTGAGCGGCTTTTGTTTCGCCTTCAAGTTTCGCGATGTATAAACCGCGCGCGGGCGTTCACCTGTCCGGAAAAGAATTACGCGGAGGGAGTAATTATTGGCTTTTGATGATCGACGGTAGGAGGAGCTAATCAACGGTGCGAGAAATAATCGACTTTAATTTTGGCAGAATTAATTCAGATTTATCGATAAAAAAATTTTTTAACCGGTTAAAAAAGAAAAAATAGATGATTCCCACAAAAAATACCCTCGAAAACTACAAAATGCCCGAGGGCTCGAAAAGAAGATTTTACGGCGCAAGGAGGTAAAAAAAAAATTAAAGGGTAATTGAAGGGTCAATCTTGGTAATGACTCGTCGTTAACTCGTCGCGTTAGACCTGGGCGACTAAAAACCATGGATAAATACATAATTGAACACTGTAATTATTCACTCGAGTCTGTAAATATACTTTTTCATGGGAAAGTTAGAAACAAAAATTTTTTTTACTCAAAGAAAAGCAACGACAAAAGTTTTTCTGTCAAGATATTTTTTTAGAAATAATTAGAAAAAATTTAAGTACTCAAAGTAACTTATTTATGACTGACAACCGCGGATAATTGTTTATGTCAAATAGTTACAACTATTAATTGAAAACTTTTTTAGTTATCGTTTTAAAAAAAGGAAAAAAAAATATAAAGATTTTTTTTACAGTTAACATAATTGTAACGTAACATAAAAACGAATCGTTTTGTTGAAATCAAGTCTCTGAAATTTTTTTCTCGACACGGCGTCTCAATTATTTACAAGTTTTTTCAGATAAAAAGATTTTTATCCCAAGTGTTATTGCAGCCGAGCACAATAAAGCTAATTAACGAGATCCCGAAACCCCTCTCACCCTCACGAAATTTTTTGCGCAAAAAAGATGAAACTTGTAACCCGAAACTCGAGCGCCATAACAATTTTTTTGCAGGAAACGCCTAAAACGAAGGCTGACGGGGCCCTTATAACGGTAAGGCTCGAAGGGCCGGGATTCGTTTTTATTTAACGAGAGGTTCCAATAACGACGATTGAGCTGTTTTTACCGTGACTGACAGGTTAAGTATTTTAATTAGGGATTTTTTGGCTTATTGACGTATGGCCTTTCGCTCGGGTATTGAAAAACAATTTTTTACCTCCCAGATACGTCGTTGACATGCGTTGAGAGCATAAGTGCAGTTGATAATGTTTAAATTGTTTTTAAGTAAGTGCGTGCATTTTTAAATTAAATGAATCACTCAGCTTTCAGTGAAAATTGGCCCAAGCTTTCTTTTATTAAAATCTTTAAATAAAAATATTTTTACGGTACAGTCATGGTAAAAATAACAAAAATTTCTTTTGAAGATAAGATTAAACTGAATATTTTAACATTTTTATTTTCAATCGTTATAATAAAAAATTTTGATAGACAAGTCAAAGAAAACATTATTAATTTAAAATTGAAATAATGACATTATTTTTGTACACGTTTCGACGCTATATTTCGAAGAATTAATTCCATAACCAGTTACCGTGCAACAAAAATACCAAAAGCGTTTCAATTAGGTTTCCATCCCTGAAAAAAAAAAAAAAAAATCAATTTGATCAATTTAAAACTTAATTTCCTCAACGCATGAACAATTTGTACACCACCGTAGAGTTCGCGTCGATCTAAAAAAGAAAAAAGAAGGTAAAAGAGCCATTTTCCAGCTGTAAAGCCATCGGCACGTCAATAACTCGTTAAAAGGCAATATATTAATCTGGTTTTTACACTCGCTTGTGGAAATTGAGTCGTCAGCGCTTTTATAAAATGAAGGAAAAGTGTTTGATAGAAAAATTTACGACGACCAGCCGAGCAAACCACCGACATCGCTTGTAATTATGCAGGCTAAAAAAATAATGTCCGGGCGTTTATTTATGAAAATTACCATTAAAATATGCTCGATTCATTTAATATTGAAAACCATTAATTTGAGAGCCACGGACTCGTAATATCGAATAAAAGATCGTTTCCGTGTTTATGAACTCGGGACTCATCTGTAAGCTTTAAATATCAATATCATGCAAATTTTATCGTCGTAGTTTGTTGAATTACACACTGCGTATTAAGACGTTATTTACAAACACGATAGTGTATATGAACGCAGCCGAAGAAGACGAAAAAGTCATCCCGGTTTCGTAACGACTTTGTCCCGGTCGATTATAACGCGCTATTAGTGCGAGCTCCGGTAATTGTCTTTATCGAGAGACGACCTGGAATACTATTATTATTATTATTATTAACGGCTTCATTTGTCCGAGGGATGAAAAAATAATGAGATTTTTTGTGCTGAGCTAAAAGATTTATCTCGTCTATTAAAAATGAAATTTGAAAAAAAAAAAAACACCGACGAAGTTATGTGTGAAAAAATTATATGTTTTGTTTATAAATTTTTAAGGAAAATAAGTAGAAATTTTAAGTATGAAGTTTTTAAAAATAATTTAATTAAGTTTATTAATCACTAATAAAAATATATTCTAAAATTAATAATTTACTTTTTAAAATAATTTATTTAATTTATCTTACAAATTTTGTAAATAAAATAACAAGTTATTTTTTCTGAAGATCGTATCGCACTTATCAACGATAATACTCTTTCCGTTAGAGCGTTGGTACCTGGAGTACTAAAGAACAAATTTTTTTGCTTTTGCCGACGACCTTTTATCTTATCTTCGGACCAAAAACTTCGTCTTAAGGATGATACTGCATTTCAAAAAGTAGATGAAAAATTGAATTCCAACTTTAAGACTCCAGATCATACAGTTATGTACAGAAAGAGCTGACAAATTTTTTCCTGTAACAAAAAATTTACCTTTCCGAACTTATTATTGAGAAAATTGAGTTCAAAGTTTTTGAGGTTAAACACAGAGGTATATATGCTGCCCGTGCATAAGATCATCAAACTTTCAACTCTGTTTTTTTTGTAATAAGTTCGGGAAGGTATGTTTTTTTTTGCCGGAAAAGATTCAGTCAGTAATTCTTAATATAACTAAAATTGTTTCAAGTCTCAAAGTTGGATTTTGATGTGATTTGAATTCTTACCATTTAAAATACATTGGTGAAGTGTTTTGACTCACGTAGTCATACAGTATCATCCTTAACTCAAAAAGTGGGACATGTGGGACAAAACTGAAAAAAGCGCAACGGTTTATTCTAAATTTATATTCTCTTACAATCAGAAGAGCTTGCATATATAAACGATTACAGTATAAACTACAATAGTAATGAATAGTTGAAATATTTCTATTGGTACCATAAATGAATTTCAATTGATTCTAAAAATTACTTATCTTTACAATTTTATTGTGATATTTAAAAGAAAAAAATGTGAAAATGTAAAACGAAAATATAATGAAATTAACATTTATACATCTCAATCAATTGAATAAAGCGATTCTCAGTACTCGCGTTTTTGTGAATATTCATGAGGCCATAATACCTAGAAGTTATTTTAATTGATCATCACCTTTCGGTACACCGCACTTGATATAAATTTCAAAATAAATCTATATACACTCGAAAGAGATTATTTGCATTCATTACGGGGACCACACGGGGCTGATTGAAAAAAAAAAGACTAATTACCCACAAACGAGGAAAAACGTCACAGTGGACACGCCTGCGGTATGGATATGAGGAGGTGACGTCACTCGTGTGGGTGCAACAACCCCGTACCGCGGTGAATTTGAATATTTAATACGTTTCGCGGGAATTATACGCGACTACGACTTTTTTTTTTTAAGTTAGCTCTACCACTGATTATAAGCGGGTTTGGTGTGTACGGCTGAAGGCTTTAATCTCTAGGACCGATCGATCAATGTTAATCGCCCGGGGGAATTTATAATTTCATAAGTTTGTTTATGCGGACGTACGAGGTGGTTGACGTACCAACGTGTAATGTTGTCCGTAATTAGGTGTAAATTTTATTTAAATTTGCGCACCGCGACGTATACTATTTATATACACTGTCGAGACTTTATTTTTGTCTCTTTGGATCTTTTTTTTTTCAATTCTTGACAAATGAAATCTCGTTTGAGTATTTGCTCGAAATGATTATCATTTGAGACATATCGGTTATTCAATTTTCTTCAATTAATATGTTAAGTAGTTTTTTAATCAAAATATAAATAAAATCAGTTGGGTTGAAAAAAAAAAATTTAATTTCAGTTTAATAAAAATTAGTTGAATCATTTTTAAAATTGCTGGTTGTATGTAATTTGCTGAATGATTTTCAATTTTCAGTCGAGATAAGCATTTGTTCGAATCTTTTTAAATTCTACTCTTACAAATTTCTATTAAGTGCAATTATTTTTTAAATTAAATAAATGAGATATATATTAATTCACGGTCGAGTAAAAACAGAGACAAAAAACAAATTGAGGGATCGGACCCTCCACGAGTTGGATTTGCAGCTTATCGAACTGATAGAGTCTCCGCGCCACTGCCGTTACATACTCGTAATCCTTTCATAAAATTATCGGGCGCCAACACGGCTCGAAAGTAACGGCCGCTGCGAATCTATCTTTTTCCTCTTCGTGTCGTACTTGCAGTTTTTTCATTTTTTTTTTTTCTTTTTTTTTTATATGTAGTTTTGTGCTCTCGTCCCGCATATGTCGCGAAAGGAGATTCCACACAGTTAACTCGAACGACATTATTTTCAGGTGCATGTACTGAAAAGTTAAAAGTTTGTAAAAATGATATTTTAAGGAAACCTTAAAATTTTTTTTATGCAAAAACAAATTATTTTGAGGCACTGTGAATTCCGTAGTTTTTTCAGAAAAATTTTTTTTATAAAAGGTTACTTTAAACTTAAAATGTGAAAAAAATTTTTTATTGTAAACACGCAATTTTTGATTTTTAGTACTCCTACAATAAAATTTGGTCTTTACATTTAATTGGAGAAAAAATCAGTCCTTGTGGAGTAAAAAAAATTTTCTTAAAGACCATAGAGTTGCTTTCTTAAACAAACAAACGATAATTTTATCGTCAGTTTAGAAATCAACCAAGCTTTTCCATGTTTCTAAAACAATCTCATATTTTTTCCCAGTCTTAATATTCTTACATAAAAAGTTGGTACTCTCCACCTATTACCGATAATAAATACAGCCCGTAGAACTCACAACCTAATTACCAATGTTGAAGCACTGTAGCCAATTTATCATTTAGAAAATCACGACCATTACATACGCATTTGTACCATCAGTTGGATAATTGGAACAAGATTCAAAGTACCGATTACCGCTCCCCGCGCGTTCCAGCGAGGCGCGAAAACTCGCTTTTACTCCAAATATGCGGACAGTTTTTTTTTTCCTTTTTCTCCTCCTTTTTTTTCCGTTGTCGTCAGGCTGAGAATTCTCAACAGCGCTCTGGAATGAATATCTGGGCTTGTACCTCGAGATTAGAGCCCGGGCGCTGGGGCGGACTTGTTTTTCGCGAGATAACTCGCGGGACTTAATCAATTACGCAACGGTGGGTAAAGTGCAGCGATTTTCAATTAAAATTTCGTACCATTAGGTAATTATGTTTCTCAAACTCCTCTTTTTTTTTTTCTATTCCAGATTTTTGATAGAGGGTGAAGAAAAGAGGGGTCAGGAGGAAAAATGAGAGAGAGAGAAATGTCTTTCGCGCTTTCAATACGTACGACACGAGGAAAATAGACGAGGACTTCTCCCGAGTATAATGCGCTCGGTGGGCGTGTTTGAAAAGTCGTCGCTCGGTGCTCTTTTCTTTGCCAGCTGCTTTTCACTGCGCGCGGATAAGGGGAACCGCGATAAAAGGCTCACGGGCATTCCTGAGCTACTTCGATTTTTCATCGTGACACTATCGTTATTACTATTTTTAGTTTTTTTATTTGATTGACAAAAGTTAAAAGAATGGTTAAAAAAAACTATGAATCTTCATACAAACGTATATCGGAGCTTTCGGTTGCAATTTTTTTAATTTTTCAAATATTCGAGTAAATATTAAAACGAGCAATTAAAAAAAATTAAAGAAATAAATAAATCGTTTATTTAAATTAAAAAATAAAACTTAAATTAACTTGGTGAATCTTCGGATTTTAGTCGTTTTTTTTTTTGTCAGTTTTGTCAAGAGGTTGAGGTCTTGAAAATATTTTTACTACAGTTCACCCCAATTTATGCCAAGGCCGAAGGCACTCCCTAGTTCTATAATAAACGTTAATCATTGACTTATAAATATTTTTAAAAAATTATTATTTAAAAGCTTGTCATCTATAAGCCCATTTGTTGATACTAAATTTTAAAGTTAGTACAAAAAAGTAAATTTTTTAAGTACTCAGCTATTATTCATAAAAACATAAAAAATCCATGCTTTCATGAATGATTAAGTATTTAAAGCAAAAGAGTTACATAAACAAATCAGTAGCCTAAGAAATTTCATTAAAATATCAACTAAACTAAAATAAATAACAATTCGCTAAACAAACAAACGCTCATCTCTCAACTAGCCATTATTGAACATAGAACCAGGAAAACTTTAAACAAACGACCTCGGCTACACCTAATCGTTGGCCCCTTCCAGGAAAATTTTTTTTCCTTATCGTTTTCCATGTTCGCGAGAAAACAATCGCTCGTTCCCGTCCTCGCGTTCGCCCACTTGTTGCTGTTGTTCCTGCTGCTCCTGTAAAAAAATGAGTCCTTTATGAATGCGAGAAACAACGATACAAAAAAGGCTGCGCACACACACACGCCAGATCTTACTGTTATTTAACAGCCTACTTGTTTACGCGTAGGCTTTTGTGTGAGAAAGTTGGTACCATTGTTCGACCCCGGTGTAATATCAGGGGCTTGATTAGCACCCGTCAATTGCCTTGGACCCTGACATCGACGCACAAGATGCATGGCGATCCCTATTCGATTAGCCAGTCCTGTCTTAGAAGGGCTTTGATTGACGCTCAGGGACGGAAATTTGATTTAGAGCTTCGATCACTTTACTCCCGATGGAGGGACGTAAAGTGACATTTTGGATTGTCCGATAAAAATTAGCTGGGATTTTTGAATCTTGATAGCCTAATGATGTACAGTCTAACCTAGACAACTTATTATATTTTACAGATAATAACAAATAATTTTGCTATGATATTTAAAAAAATACATTTTACTAAATCTAAATTTTCTCGCAACCTATAACCTTGATAAATAAGCATTGATTCATATGTTTTTTTTAAATTTATTTTTTCAGGCGGCAGGACCTCCGGTGCAGCTGGAGCCCGTCGACCTCTCGGTTAAGACCCCGGTGGTGCTGCAGGTGCCCCGGTACAGCCCGGCCGTACTGATAACCGCAGCCAGGAAGCCGCCCTCGCCCGCAGCGGCCTCGACGACGCCCCCGACGAGGACCACACCGCCCACCCAGGCCCTGCCGCCATCCATCTGCTTATCCACAGGTGAGTCTTTTTTTTTTTTTTATTAACTTTTACGAAAGCCTCTGAACAATGCAAGCTTTCATTGTCTCGGCTTACCCACGAGCGCGCGATTTTGAATGATAGTGGCGATTAGGGTAAATAATGACGTTGATTTAGCGTGAATAGCAAGTTTATTGATTTATTCTGAGAATGAGCTTTTTTTTTAATTCCGTGATGTATGTATGTAAGTCGCGCATGCTGACTGTTAAATAAATTAAACCGAAAAAAAACCCTGTATGATTTTCTTTATAACAAATATTAATCTGATTAATAAAAATTGAGAAAAATTTACTGAGGAACATTCATCAAACGCGTAAGAAACAAGTAGCAAATCAATCCTGAAAAGTCTAAAAATTTCTCTTTGAAATTATAAAAGTCCGCAAATAGGCAATAATAGGACGGCGCCGTAAATACCGTAACGAATATCAGGGAAGATATCAAAAAGTCGTTAGCCGGCATGGCCTACTACAGTAGTCGTCGATATTTACCTCAAACTATCACGGCTACTTTACTGCCGGTCGTTTTATGGGTTAATTATGCGTCATTTTTGTTGTGTATATGCAGCAGCAGCAGCAGCAGCAGCAGCCTCGCTGGCTGTCGTACACGAGACCGCTTGATGTGCTCATGAACGGGGATTGATTGGAAAGAAAGTCTTACAACGCCGCGCGCGAGCTAGATGAAAGTTTCAATTTTTTATGTCTCGAAACACTAGGCTGAAAACCGTTTTTTTTCGGCTTTTACGAGGGTTAGTAAAGTGGATGTGTAGCGGGATGATTAAAGTTTTTAATTTTTCAATTTTAGATTAAAACGCTCCAAAGTAATCTAATAATTCAATAATTATTAATTATTAATAAATTTTTGTATTTAAAATCATCCAAATTAGTACCTAGTTTAAAATCAAGAAAAAATTTATCTCAAACACCTGTTAAATTTATCAGGAAAAAAACGTTTCAATTCAGTGTAACTCGTAGACCACTTTATTACATCCAGCAAGTGCACAGATCGTAGAAAATTAAGTAAAAATTCAGCTCTCCAAATTACAGGTCGATTCGTAGCCGTGGTAATTAGTTAAAACGCGGTTGGGCCGGCCGCGAATGGACTTTCACGAAATCCGGAGCGGCAAAATACTCTCACGTTTCGATTCGCGAACCAATTGAATGGTCCGAAAAAATTCTCAATTTCCAGTAGTATCTCTAATATTCCATTTACGCGCTCTAGAGCTGTGACGTAATTGAAAAATTCGCGCAAACAGAATGGATCTTGGAAAGTTTTGGTGATACACACAGGCGGCTATGCGGCGGTGCCTTTTAAGGTCTTTTTCTCCTCTGGTTCTTCGAGCCTACCCGTTCGAGCCTAGTCAGATGTCGGGAATTGCCCGCTCGCGATAAGACTATCGAGCGCTTGTATCTTTATGAAATTTTGCGTTTTCTTGCCGGTTGAATTCAATTTGTGTAACCTTTGGAAAATCGTGGTTGAATAACCGACTGAGTAACGCGGAATAATTATTGTAATGCATAATATAACCTGCACAGTAACATTCGACTTTAACTTTTTTTTTTTTTTTTATGTCAAGTTGGTGTACTGACAGAGCAACGAGAGTTGATTATGTTGTATTACTGATTAGCTTGCGTTTGACCAAAAACTGACCGGAAGTAGTTTTACAGCTGCCGGGATTAATTGATTTTATAATGTAATGGTGATCTGTCGTCTTGTTGAGTTACAGCTCCAAAAATAAAAAATTCAACAACAATAATATATGAAGAAGTTGACTAGACAAGTCATAAAAATACAGCGTAAAAAAACAATTTTATACAATTCTAAACAGCTAAAGAATATTATTTTGTTATTCATGTACCTACTTTATTTAATAATATTTTAAATGTAAAATAAGTTAAATGTACGAAAAAAGCTTCAATGATTTTCATAACTATATATAATTTAATGTAGTAAAGATTCTCAATAAATACGTATCAAACGTATGAAATGTGATTTCAAAACTTGCATACCACACTTAAGCAACGTTAATCAAGCTCCCAGTAGCGTAAAAAACAATTTTTTCAAAAGCTCAACGCGTGGATAATTTTTCAAGCGAAGTATAGTACTCGCAGAACCTTTGTTCCAATTTTAACTGCGGGCGCGGGGTCCGCACGAGCCGTAAGGCAATTGCGCGCATCAAGCTTTATGCACATAGTACGTACGGTTTTATAGTCGGTATCACGCGCTCTATTGCCTGATGATCGTTAAATCCTAGTTTAGCACACCGCGGGAGATAAAAGAAAAGAAGGCTTGTAATTTCCAAATAACGCTCATTAGGGCCGCTCGCTCTCGTTACGTCGTATTAGCGCCGACGCGGAGCTCGGGGGATGGGATGCGGGATGGAATGGGGAGCTATCAATTTTAACGCTCTTTGCGTTGGGCAACGCAAGAGCCCCGCTTTCTTCTTTGTATGATACGTATTATGCGCCCGAGAGTAATTAGGAAGGTATGCCGGGTGACTCTCAGACTTGTCTATGAATGTTTTTAAAATTGGCGGCATTAAGACCCAAGGAATTTTGTTTAAAGCCAAACATTTTTCTTTGTCTTAAATTTTGGTAAAATAATTTTATATTTCACTTTTTTAATTATTTGAGAATTAATAAAAAATTAGTTATTTTTTCTGTTTATTCTGATTAAAGTAAATTAAATTAAGTACCTAAAATATTTCAAAAAAACAATTCAAGTAAAAAAAAAGCATGGGAACCATTACTGGTGAAAAAAATTAATAAATAAATTACAAATTTTTGAAAACACAAACTTAAATGATTTTCTCATGGCTTAAACTTTTCTTATGGTAAATAACTAGTGATTACTCAGGAATTCATAGATAAAATAATTTTTCTTAATTATTTATAAATTTAAATTTTAATAATTTAAATATTATTACTAAACTTTTATATGATATTTTTATATTTTTTTAAATGACATTGTTTGATTTAATTAATTATTATCTAATAAAAATATAATTCAAAAAAAAAAAATTAAAATACTAATTTTTTCGCTCCCCAATTTTGATAAATTATTTTAATCATAATTTAGCAATAAATTTTTAATTATTAACATGCTTTCGAAACTTATGATCTTACAATATTTAAAAATAAAAACAATTTTTTCTTTTCCACCCATTAATCCAACTTTTTTTAATTAAACACGTGAAATCAATTAAAAAAAGACACAATCTCAATTGGGAATCGAACAAGGGAGGGGATAATGGAAGCGATGCGCGGGTTTCCCATAGGCGCTTTGATTGTCCCTGATTAATTACGCGTCCGCTAAGCGGCAATCTTGATAATGTGTAACCGTATTAGCGTAATCCCTTTTGTCTTCTTTCTTCCGCGCTCTGACAACATGGGAACCACTGCTCTTTTTCCGCGGGATGAGTTTTTTTTTCCACGTGGAAAGTCAAATGTTTATTTTGACGGTTGGTAATTGAAATTACATGGTTAGCGTATGGAAAAGTTTTACCTTTTTATTTTCGATCCCGCGAAATTACAGTTATTTCGAGAGAAATTAGAGAACGTGATTGCATTACTACAATGGGGGTCCGACACTGTAATTCCTAACAAATTTTGCATAAACGGCGTACAAATTATTATCGAGGTAATTTTATAACTCAATAGCGCGAGCGATACAATGCCTTTTTCCAATATTTTCAATGAAAATTCTGGAAAAAAAGAAAGATAACTGTAGTTTTCGGACAAAGAAATTTCATGATAAATTTTCAACTTTTCAGTCGGTTTAAATTGTAAATTTATCTCTTACTAATTGAAAAAACAAATACTAGTAATTATTAGAAATTTTTGTTTTGTTTTATCCTTAAGTTGACAATTTTTTCACACTACTGAAATATCAAGTATACATCCCCTACCATCGCGATTTAGTATTGAAGTCTACGTCCTGGCAGAGTCACTTACAATCGTTGCAACGAATTAAAATTTGAGTATTTTTGAAACTCAAGTACAAATTATGCACCCAGCACCACTTAAAATCACAGATACAGATTGAACGTAATAATTTTTCTGTTTTTTTGTATTTCTGAAACTAGCATAATTTTTATTAATTTTCCGTACAATAAAGTATAAAATTTTTTTACTACACAACAACTAATAATAAATTATATTATCTTCACATAATTCTTGATAAGATTCAATAATAATTTCAAATCTCTTAGTACCCTTTAACCTTCAGGCCCTAACTGTCACTGTGCCATAAAAAACCTGTAGAAACCAAAGGACAAGCCTGAAAATTTGAATTCAACGACACGCGCCTTTTAAACGAAAAAATAAATCGCATTCCATCTGGTAAGGCAAAAAAAGGCTACGAAAACAAGTGAGATGGTAGGTCGCGATAGTCAAGAAGAAACATTATACGCGCCGCGCTGCTGCATACCGAGTACGTCAAAAGATGGCTATCGGTGGGGGCCCTTTGCTAAAGCTGCAATGCTGCAGCTCGCGGGCTACTTGTCTTACGATCGGCGAGCATTGTCAGCTCTGACGAAGGTCGCGTAATTTGTAAGCGATGATTTATGGAGCGATCTGCACCGATTAATTATATCGGAATTTCCATTCAGGCCTTTTATTTGAGAGATGTGGCTAACTGTACGCGGGGCCTTTTGTATCTCTCGCGGTCCATTGATTCCGCGCGCGGACTAATTAATATCGAGCGGAGGGACGGGGATCCACGATCCGGAGCATTGTGATTTAAATGAGTAACACGTGGAAATTTTCATGGGTACTGTTATTGGAAATTCTATGGGTATTCCGTTTAATCATGGGTCAAGGGTTAAAAGCCTCGATCCTTGAATAAAAAAGAGAATAAAAAAAGATTGCTAACAATTTATTTTTAAAAAATTCGAAATTTTTGAGTTTTAAATTTTTACGTCATGAATATATATTCAACATCAAAATTAAACTGTCAATGATTTTATAAAAAATGTATTGGATTGAACTGTGTATAAAACATTCAATTAAAAATGACCAAAACAACAGTTAATTTAAAAAATACATATTATGCAATTCCTTGCCGCGGGTGGCGCAACAAACGCACAGCTGACGTGAACGATTGACAGTCGAGTCCATCAGTCCATGGTGAAATAAAGTTAAAAGGTGTGGCCATGCGCACCTCCCAAATTTAAGCCAATGAGCGTGTGACAAACCGGGAGCCATGTTGATTTCAATAAGCGCGTGTAATTTAAACCACAAAAAACATTTTTATTATTTTTGAGATACGTAGACCGAAAAAAACTTTTAATAATTAAATCCTAAGCCCTTAAACCCCCAAAACCAGGGGGCCGAGTGCAGTAAATAAATAAATTTTTTAATAAACAAACTATTAAATTAAAACAAATAATTGACTCCCACTACCCAATAACCCTGGACGCTGAAAATTCTTTAATTAATAATCCTTAAAGTTCTTAAATTCCCAAAGTCCTAGATCCAAGACAAAAAATAATTTATTATTCAATAAGCAATTTAAAAAATAAACAAATACCAGACTTCATCAACTTAGTAACCCTAAACGGTTAAAAAATTTTTAATTAACACTCTTGAACTCGATAAATCTAGGTGGCTGGAGTGCTGTAATTAAGTTAAATATTTAATAAATAAATTATTGAATAAATAAACAAACACCCAATTTCTACAACCCTAAAATTGTGGTCAGTGAAACTCTTCAAAAAAGGTTTCCCCCAAGCTCTTAAACCTCGAGAACCCTGGACACAGAGTTTAAGTAATAAATTAATTGTTTAATAAGTAAATAATTAATAAATAAATAAATACAGAAACAAACAAACAAATACTTATCCCTTGAAACCCAATAACTTTGGGCTGAAAAATTTTTTTAACTATTTTTCACCCAAGCTTCTGATACACCAAAATCTTGGGATAAAATAAAAAATTTTTAAAAAGTAATAAATAAATTAATTAATCCCAAGCTCTACAACTCAAAAACGCTGGGAGTCCGAGTTTTCTTATTAAACAAAGTAAAAGATAAACAAATTAACCTCAAACTCTAAAACCCAATAATTTATTTATTTATTAAATGAAAAAACAAAAAAAAAAACCCAAAAACGCTGGGCGTCCGAGTTTTTGATTAAATAAAGTGATAAATACTCGAATAAATAAATGAAGCATCAAGCTTACAACCCAATTACGCTAGGCATTTAAATTTGTTTGTTTATTACTTTGTTTAATAAAAAACTCGGACCTCCAGCATACATTTTTTTTTTCTAAAGTAATAAATAAATTATCCCGCAAGCTCTACAACCCAACAATGCTGGGCATACGAGTTTTTTTATGAAACAATTATTACTTTTTTTAAAAAAAAGCTTGTACGCCCAGCGTTTTTGGGTTTAAGATCTTGAAGGATAATTCATTTATTTATTAAAAAAAGTAATAATTGTTTCATAAAATAACCTCGGACGCCCAGCGTTATTGGCTGTAAAGCTTGTGGGATAATTAATTTATTTAATTGTAAAAAAAAAACTCGTATGCCCAGCATTGTTGGGTTGTAAAGCTTGCGGGATAATTTATGTATTACTTTAGAAAAAAAAATCGTATGCTGGAGGCCCAAATGCCCAGCGTAATTGGGTTGTAAGCTTGATGCTTCATTTATTTATTCGAGTATTTATTACTTTATTTAATCAAAAACACGGACGCCCAGCGTTTTTTTTTTTCACTAAATAAATAAATGAATTATTGGGTTTTAGAGTTTGGGGTTAATTTGTTTATCTTTTACTTTGTTTAATAAGAAAACTCGGACTCCCAGCGTTTTTGAGTTGTAGAGCTTGGGATTAATTAATTTATTTATTACTTTTTAAAAATTTTTTATTTTATCCCAAGATTTTGGTGTATCAGAAGCTTGGGTGAAAAATAGTTAAAAAAATTTTTCAGCCTAAAGTTATTAGGTTTTAAGGGATAAGTATTTGTTTATTTGTTTCAGTATTTATTTATTTATTTATTTATTATTTACTTATTAAACAATTAATTTATTACTTAAACTCTGTGTCCAGGGTTCTCGAGGTTTAAGAGCTTGGGGGAAACCTTTTTTGAAGAGTTTCAGTGACCACAATTTTAGGGTTGTAGAAATTGGGTGTTTGTTTATTTACTCAATAATTTATTTGTTAAATATTTAATTATACTTAATTATAATAATTATACTTAATAAATACTTAATTACAGCACTCCAGCCACCTAGATTTATCAAGTTCAAGAGTCTGTTAATTTTTTTTTTTTTTTTTTTTTTTTTTTTTGTTTCTACATAAATAAATAAATTATTGGGTTTTAAAGTTTGGGGTTAATTTGTTTAGCTTTTACTTTGTTTAATAAAAAACTTGGACCCCCAGCGTTTTTGATTTGAGAGCTTGGGAGATAATTTCTTTATTTATTACTTTGTTTTATAAACAACTAGGACTCCCAGCGCAATTGGGTTATACAGTTTAAGGAATAATTTATTTATTTAATATTTTAATAAAATAACTGAAACGCCCAGCGTCATTGGGTTAATTTGTTAATTTTTTACTTTGTTTAATAAAAAAATAGGATGCCCAGCGTTTTTGGGTTTTAGTGCTTGGGGGATCATTTATTCATTCAATTGTTAATTAAAAAAACTTGGATGTCCAGAGTTTTCGGGTCCCAAAGCTTTGTAGATAATTTATTTATTTATTATTTCAATTTAATTCATTAATTAACCATTAACAAAATTCTAGACAGAAAAACTAAACTAGGCGAAATTTTAATCTGAATCCCGCGTCAGTTTAAAATCCATCATGGCTGACGGTCTGTCACCCCCCACTCTACATGCGCAGACGTGAACGAAAACTGGTTCAGTGATGAATTCGAGAAAGCGGACATGGGGACATAGCGGTTACTTCAGACCGTGAAAGCTCGACCAAGAGGTTATTTCAGATTGCTAGGGGTTCTGTGTGCTAAGGTTAAAGAACATTCGAATGTTTTTAAAAATACTAAATTTATTACAAAATTTGTATTACGAAATTTATACGATTGATTCATTTAAGTTTTTTTCATAAATAAATATTTAACCATTCCCCCAAGCTGTAAAACTCAAGAACCCTGAGAGTTCGGATTATTTCAATAAATAAAAAAATTAATGAATGATTCCCCACCACTGAACCCACGAAAGTTTGTGTGAACAAGTTTAATTTTTTACCAAATAAATAACTCCTCAAGCACTGAACCTTGAAAACCCTGGGAATGCACGTTTAATTTTTTAATAAACTAATGATCCCCCAAGCACCAAACCCACCAAACCCTAGGCGTCTAAGTTTCATTTTTAACTCAATAAATAATCCCCCAAGCAATAATCCTTAGAAGCCCTGGGTGTGCAAGTTTGATTTTTTAATAAACGAAGGATCCCCCAATTACTAAACCCTGGGCATCCGAGTTTAATTTTTAACTAAATAAATAACCTTTAAGTAATAAACCTTGGAAACCCTGGGAATGCAAATTTAATTTTTAAATAATTAAATGATCCCCCAAGCTTCAAACCCACAATACACTTGAATTTTTAAATGAACAAATACCACAATACCACAAGCTCTAAGCCCACAAAACCCTGGGCTTCCGAGTTGAATTTTTAAATGAACAAATAATCCCCCAAGCTTCAAATCCTCAATGCCCTGGGGGCCCCAGTTTAATTTTTGAATAAATAAATGATCCGCCAAGCTCCAAACCCACGAAACCCTGGGCTTCCGAGTTCAGTTTTTGAATAAATAAATGATCCCCCAAGCTTCAAACCCACAATGCCCTGGGCTTTCAAGTTCAATTTTTGAATAAATAAATGATCCCCCAAGCTTCAAACCCACAATGCCCTGGGCTTTCGGGTTCAATTTTTAAATGATTCAAATCTTGAATAGTGGTAGCTTCTACTTGATGAAGATTAAATATCATTTTTAGGAAATAAATAAATACACTCTTTTTATAGAGTAGTTAAATCTTCACTTTATTATTGTTTAAAAATATTTGGAAAAACCATTACATAAGTTTCACCACACAGTGGCTTCTTCAGACGGTAATCATTCAACTGATTGATAATTAGTTTTGTGAGAGAATATATACAAGGTACATCGTCGTTAACATCATACACACACTTACAGCTTTCACAGATAGTTTCGTTTACAAATATAAAAAGGGGGGGGCGGGGAGTAGGGAGACAATCAAAACAATGTTAACGACGATGTACCTTGTATTTATTCTCTCACAAAACTAATTATCAATCAGTTGAATGATTACCGTCTGAAGAAGCCACTGTGTGGTGAAACATGTGTAACGTATTTTCCAAATATTTTTAAACAATAATAAAGTGAAGATTTAATTACTCTTTTAAAAGAGTTTATTTATTTATTTCCTAAAAATGATTCAAACTCAGAATACCCTTGGCTGCCAAGTTCAATTTTTGAATAAATAAATAATCTCCAAAGCTTCAAACACACAATGCCTTGGGCGTCCGAGTTCAATTTCTAAGTAAACAAATACTACTCCGAGCTCCAAACCCACAATGCCCTGGGCACCAGAGTTCACGTTTTAAACTAATAAACAATCCCCCAAGCTCCAAACCTACGAAACCCTGGGGTTCCGAGTTCAATTTTTAAATAATTGAATGATCACCCAAGCTTCAAACTAACAATCCCCTGGGCGCCCGATATCAATTTTTAAATGAACAAATAATCCTCCAAGCTCCAAACCCATAATGCCCTAGGCGTCCGAGTTCAATTTTTGAATAAATAAATGATCCCCCAAGCTTCAAACCCACTTATTTAAAAATTGAACTCAAAAGCCCAGGGTTTCGTGGGTTTAGAGCTTGGTGGATCATTTATTTATTAAAAAACTGAATTCGGGAGCCCAGGGTTTCGTGAGTTTAGAGCTTGAGAGATTATTTGTTAATTCAAAAATTTTACTCAGGAGCCCAGGGCATTGTGGGTTTAAAGCTTGGAGGATTGTTTGTTCATTTAAAAATTGAACTCGGAAGCCCAGGGCTTCATTGTAGATTTGAAGCTTGGGGGAACATTAATTTATTCAAAAATTGAACTCAGAAGCCCAGGGTGTTGTGGGTTTGAAGCTTGGGGGATCATTTAATTATTTAAAAATTTAACTCAGAAGCCTAGGGTTTTGCGGGCTTAGAGCTTGGCAGATTATTTATGTATTTAAAAATTAAATTTAGAAGCCCAGGGTATTGTGGGTTTGAAGTTTGTGAGATCGTTCATTTATTCAAAAATTTAACTTAGGAGCCCAGGGCATTGTGGGTTTGAAGCTTGGGGGATATTTATTTATTCAAAAATTGAATCTGGAATCCTAGGGTATCGTGTTTTTAAAGCTTGAGAGATTATTTGTTAACTTAAAAATTTTACTCAGAAGCCCAGGGTATTGTGGGTTTGAAGCTTGGGGGATCATTCAGTTATTTAAAAATTGAACTCGGAAGCCCAGGGTTTCGTGGGCTTAGAGCTTGGCGGATCATTTATTTATTCAAAAATTAAACTTGCATTCCCAGGGTTTTCAAGGTTCAGGGCTTGGGGTATTATTTAATTAGTTCAAAATTAAACTTGCACGCCCAGGGTTTTGTGGGTTTAGAGCTTGGCGGATCATTTATTTATTCAAAAATTAAACTTGCATTCCCAAGGTTTCCAAGGTTCAGGGCTTGGAGTATTATTTAATTAGTTCAAAATTAAACTTGCACGCCCAGAGTTTCGTGGGTTTAGTGCTTGGGGGATTATTTATTTAGTTAAAAATCAAACTCGGGCGCCCAGAGTTTTGTTGGTATAGTGCTTAAGAGATGATTCATTGAGTTAGAAATGAAATTTAGATGCCCGAGGTTTCGTTGGTATAGCTTGGAGGATTATTTATTTAGTTAAAAATTAAACTCAGACACCCAGAGTTTCGTGGGTTTAGTGATTGGGAGATCATTTGTTTATTAAAAAATAAACTTGCCTTCCCAGGGTTTTCAAGGTTTATTGCTTGGGGGATTATTTATTGAGTTAAAAATGAAACTTTGACGCCTAGGGTTTGGTGGGTTTGGTGCTTGGGAGATCATTTGTAAATTAATAAATTAAACTTGCATTCCTAGGGTTTTCAAGGTTTAGTGCTTGGTGGATTATTTATTTGGTAAAAAATTAAATTCGTTCACACAAACTTTCGTGGGTTTAGTGGTGGGGGGAATCATTCATTAATTTTTTTATTTATTGAAATAATCCGAACTCTCAGGGTTCTTGAGTTTTACAGCTTGGGGGAATGGTTAAATATTTATTTATGAAAAAAACTTAAATGAATCAATCGTATAAATTTCGTAATACAAATTTTGTAATAAATTTAGTATTTTTAAAAACATTCGAATGTTCTTTAACCTTAGCACACAGAACCCCTAGCAATCTGAAATAACCTCTTGGTCGAGCTTTCACGGTCTGAAGTAACCGCTATGTCCCCATGTCCGCTTTCTCGAATTCATCACTGAACTGGTTCTCCTTATGGCCACACCTTTTAACTTTATTTCACCATGGATCAGTCGATTCATGGTACCTAACCTCCTTACCAAGATCACAACAAGATTTCTTATTTGAGCCGAACTCGTCTAAAGTTTTATTATCGGGCTACTTCTTCAAGTATCAATAAATTATTTCATGTTGCATGAGAATTAGACACTCTTCGCTTAGACAGTCTTGGATATTTTGGGAAACTTTACTTCTCCTACACGTAGGTACTGACCATTGCATGATTGCATCGTGATTTTGATTTAAGTTAGAACTTAATTATAGTTTATTTGCAGATAGTATTAGAAAAATAGATAAGTTTTGCTTGGTAACAACAAAATTTTAATCAAAATGGTGCCACCACTACATGAAGCAGTTTTCAGCAACAACGTCAAACTCGTCCAAGAGTTACTTTCTCAAGGGGCGGACATCAACGAAAAAGAGCCTTCCTTCGGAGATTCTCCTCTGAATTATCTTTTAACTAATAAATCTCTGTCAACCAGTGAACTGCTTAGCATGGCTAAAATACTGACCGCCGCTGGAGCCGACGTGAACAGTGTCAATTTCTGCAGAGCCGAGTCAGTCCTGCACAGAGCTGCGTTTTCCCACAATTTGCCCATGATCGAGCATTTGGTATCTTGCGGAGCAGATGTCAACTTGTGTGATTATGCCAACAACACGTCTTTGCACATGATCGCGGGTCAAATAGATTTGGTTACCATGAAGACCCCGAAAAATACACTGGTCAGTCAGCTTCGCGGTGCCGAAATACTTTTGAAAAACAAGGTAGACGTCAATGTGAAGAATAGACACGGTAACAACGCACTGATGCTAGCCGTTCGTCATGGCTACCCGGACCTCGCACGAATTCTCATTGACTGGGGCTCGGACGTCAGTCCCGTTTCCATAGATGGCTTGGTAACAGCTCTGCACTACGCTTGCTTCAGGTACGATCACAAGCTAGTCAAGTTGCTTTTGAGAAAAGGCACTCCTGTTGACGTAGAAGATTTAGAAAGACACACCGCTTTAATGTGGACCTTGTTAAGCAAGCAGCCTCAAAACAGACTTGAAACCCTGAAAGCTTTGTTGAAAGGAGAGCCAGACGTCAACACAGTGGATCTGAGAGGTTGTAATATTCTGACACTCAATCCAAATTTAGAAAATGAGTCTGTGAAAATTGTACTGGAGTATTTGGCAAAAATGGAAGCGCTTAATCTCAGCTTGCACCCAAGCCTGTTGTTCACAATCAAGAATAAAAGCAGTTTTAACAATTACTTTGGAAAGTGTAAAAAAGAGTTGTCAGAAGCAAAAAACGATAAAATTCATGACTCCTCTGTAACTTATTTTGATTTATTAAGTAGTGATGAGAAAAAGCTCATGAATTATGCCAGAAATGAAAGCTTGGTGCAAAATTTTGAGAACAGCGATTACATGAAGAAGTACAGAATATTTGGACCTTACATGCAGAAAAATATGTCAAAAGCTATTAAGAGGTCTAATTTGTATGAAAATGCAACCAAGTCTTTGAGACAGTGCTTGCCAAAAGATTCAACAGACTTGATTGTTGAAAGAATTATTAACTTTTTTGACAAGCTAGATTTGAAAAAACTAAGCCAGGACGCTTAGGTTAGTTTTAACTTGTAATCACATTGCCTGCTCGTTTTTAATCAAACTTTTCCTTTTGTTCATCTTCATTGAACATACTTCATCTACTAAGCATTTATTAAAGAGTTTTGTCCTACCCCATTCACTGTTAGTTTTAAAATGCATCATTAACAAAAAATCCTTTTGCATAAAACTTTAAGTTAACTTATTTGTCAAAGTATTGTATACTACTATTTTCTTGTTTGTATTTATTCATCCATGTTTGCTTTAAATATTTTATTAAAATAAAATGAGTAATTAAGCTAAAAAATTTAAGTAATTTTCATTTGATCAACATTTTTAGGTATTGTTTTTTTAACACCTTTTCTCATTATTTATCTGCTGGATTAAGTTACATTTCAGTAAAATTTACAATAATTGAACAAAATAAAATATCTTTGCAAAACAAAATCATTTAGTTTCAAATAATTTGTATTTAAAATACTAATATTGTAATTTCTTTTTTAAACTTTTTTTTCTTTTTACTCTTTTTACCTTGATTGAATCACAACCAACCTTCAGTAGCATATTTTAGTAAAAAAAATATCTAATCAAATTTATAAAAAAAAACATTCAGAAAGTTTGATACCAAAAGTAAATACAACTCAAAACTCAAAAATATTAAAAAAAATTTTATAAATAATTAAACTGATAAAAATTAAGTTTTGCATTCCGAGGTTCAAAAACTACTCACAAGTATTTGGTAAAACAAGCATAATCTAAATAAATTTCCGATAATATCTGCACAGAATAAGGTAACCACAGTTCACTTGCACTTGAAAATTTTCTCCCAAGCTCACGGTAGCGCATCAGCTCGCTCGCTCGCGCCCCTATTATCTCACGCAAACTCGATTCAATTCTACCCGCGCCGCGCTCTTTGTGATGGTCCCCGCTGATTGATAGCCCCCGGCACTTTTCGCGAGATCGTCTTTTAATCGATTAATTTCAACTGTTTTGTCCGGTACGAAAGGTACGAGGCACGCGCTACGAATAATTAGGTCCGAATCGCTAATGGAGCGTTACGCAAATCGCCGGGGATAATGTTCTTTCTCCCTCCCTCGGGATTTATCGTGATTGGCGAACTCAGAAATGTTTCAAAAGGCGCCGTCAAAAGTGAAAAATTCTCTAGTCACGAAACGAGATGTATTTTATGTGTGTTCGTAGTGGCTAGGCGTGCATAATTAACCATATGCAACGAGGAAGAATAAAATTATGCCGAGGTGACTCTGCATTTGAGATTAAGGCTAACTTTATATCTTATTCGTAAGACACGACGCCCAATTTGAAAATATTCAAATTGTTTGGGACGATTTTGAAATTCAGATTAATCGTTCGTTTTTTTATCATTGATTTGTTTACTGTTCCTTTACCCTTTCAAAGTTTCAAACCTTTATTTTTTCTAATTTTTTGAATAAAAGATTCTAGGTTTTTACTCATTTTTACTAGTTATTGTTTTAAAGACACTTCATTATTTAAAGCTTTTTGAAAATCTTGTATATATTCATACAAAGTTCAGGTTCGGAAAACTAAAATTTCAAAGCTTAATTCATCTATCTATTTAACTTATTGTTAATAATAAACAAAAAATAAGATCATTAAATCTGAAAGAGTAAAATCAAACTATTTCAAATTAAAATAGTTTTTATCTTTAAAATCACCAATCTTGTATATTTCCAAGGTTCGTAGTGACTCTGTACCTCAAGCTCTTTTTTTCATTCACTGAAATATATACATTATGGGTCCAAATATCTCAATCCGTTCTTCTCTTCCGCAAACAGCGCGAGTTGAGTTTGGGGGGGGGGGGGGTCCAGGAGCCCGGGGGCGTGAGAATAGGGCCGTCTGACCCCTGCGCGAACTCGTCCGATTGAATTTTGACAAGGCCGACAAGCCTGGCTGCAGCCCCGCGCGATCCTCCTCGATACAGCTCTCAGCCTCCCTCCTTCGATTTACACGCGGGCGCTACAAGTGAGAGGTGCAGGCAGCCTAGCGCGGGGGGAGCTTCTTCTCCTCCTTCCTCCTCCTCCTCTCCTTCTTACTCCTCTCCGGGAGTTCAATGAACCGTCGGCGGCGGCGGCGGCTAATCGTGGGAACGAAATTGGTCTAGTCTCGGGGTGGTGCAGCTGGATTAGCATATACGCCCCGGTGCACGCGTTATCACCTGACCTTGGCCCTCTTACCTCGGGGAGGGGTGGGGTTCCGGGTGCGCGGACTGACAATGCAATGGGAGAGGCGAGCCGATTCAAGGCCGATCGGGGCTATTTTTCAGTGTCAATATCTCTCCGTTGCGAAAGACCGCAGGAGTTAAATACCTCGGGTGGTTAAAAACTCAATCAATCGAGGAGGCCGGGGTGGGGGCAGGCAGGGGTCAGTAAGGTCGAGTCGGGCGGGGCCGCGCGCTCACGACTTTGAACTATCGCACGGTCTAACCGACGGTGCATCCACCTTTCCTTCGTCTGCGGACGTGGGAGAGGAAGAGGAGAGGAGGGATCGAGGTGCCGATGAATTGGTTCCTTTGTCAACGCGCTCGAATTCGTTGGGACAGCTTGCGGGCTCCGTGAATGTGTGCCGAGGCTACTGAAAATCTTTTTTAGCAAAAATGAATAAAAGTCAAGACTCGCGACAAAAAATGTATGTATTGTATGCAACACAGCACTGTACGGTAAGAATTTTTTAATTTTCAGTAAATTGCTTTGTCACAGCCGATCTATATTTCAAGGACACGTAACTGATTACATCCGCATGAGAAGTATTGCGGCAGTAGCTCGTGAATGTCGGTTAGTTAACGAAATCGCTGCGGCAATTAAAAACACGAGAAAGTATATCGCGGACTCTGGAGAAAAAAAAAATAAGCACACTCCCATCAATCTATTGTAATGAAGTGTCCAGAGCCGGGTGGGGGGGAGGTATAAAAGGTTGGAACCAAGTTGTAAAAATCAAGATAACGCGAGCTCATTTAACATCGGGCTCAATGGGTCTTTAATTGTGCTGAATGGGAGTCAGTCACCGGTCAATCAAGTACTCTCGCGCAGCCGGCACAATAGCTCCTCGCGCACCCGATCTAAATGCAAGCTCGACCGGTTGAAGGACAAGGCGTGGTAAAGCGTTGCTCCGAGAGAGAGAAGGAAAAAAAAGACGAGCGTAAGCGTGATATGAAACAAATATAGCCAAGACAAGCTACAACGCGAGTGTGTTTCAATGGAAACACTTTAATACCCTGTAATCACCGGGGTGGTGGTACGGTGTAAAAAGTGGATGGGCTTTTAACTAGTTTTCAATCAGTCAGCGGTGGCGGCGGCGACGTCGGCGGGTACGGCGGTGAATTAAATAATTGATATTCTAGAATCGATCGAGTGAAATCTCAATCGAGATAAGTAATACGATGATGAGCGAGGGCATTTAAAAAGAGGTATTCCTTTATTGGGAATTTGAAGTTAATTACGATTATTACTACGTGAACGGAGTATCAATGATAATCGTATTATCATTATTTTTTTTTTTAAGGACGTCGGTTTAGTACTTGTTAGAAACCTATGATCAAACAAGAACTTTGATTTAAAAATGAAAAAATTCTTGTGATAAATTGTTTTATTTGTTGATGAACAAATTCAAACTATTAAATAACGAATGGTTTATTTTAATACTACAAAGTAATGACATTCAAAAGCCATTCTATAAAATTTTATACTCCTGAAAGATGGTATATTTATGCATAAATAATTGTTTCTGAAAGCTTTATTGGTCGATTCATGAATTTTACTACTCTGCACAATCTTAGTTTTGCATAAATTATTTTATTTGTTTATTATTAAAGTTATCAGTTTTTTCAAGACAATGACTATAATTGACACTCAAATTATATACCCCTCAAAAATTACGTTTCTTTATAAAAGCTTCAACTGTTGATGAACAATGAATCGAATTCTTTCTGAACAGCAGTTTCCAATTTAGAAACTGATTTAGTCAAGCTTCTTAAACTTTATCAAAAAGTAAACTATCAAATTATTTTATTATGTAAAAAAAAATCTGCCTTTTTTCAAAAGGAAATTCCAATTGAAATTGTAATTCCAAATTCACACCTCCCAATCATATCCTTTAAAAGCCAAACACGCTTATAAACAAACAACCGAAAAAACGATAAAAAGCGTGCCTATCGAAAGCGCGCATTAATTCAATTAAAAAAAAGTAAAGAAGGGGAAGAGAGAGCATCTCTTAGTCCGGCCGGGCATGGTTTTAATTTAGCGGTATCATCGTCCATTCCCACGGCCATTAATCCTGTTGAGCTAGCCACCCCCGCTTCGGCTGCAGGAATAAGGTGTCTGAACCACCTGCCTGAGCAAGGAAGAGAGGAGGAGGAGGAGGAGTAAAAAAACGACTCGCCGCCGATAACCACGCGAGCTGAGGAGGTGGGGGGAGGAGGGGATTTAGTGCCGGTCTTTCTCACCGAGCTGATAGACACGAAGCTGCAGACTCGCGTCCTACTTCGGGCCCGCGCCCGCGAGTGATTTACCTTAATTTAGAGCTGATCTGCAGCTCCCCGGGCCTCCTTGTTTCGTACGAGACAATGTTGTTTGGCTCGCTTGAGCTCTGCCCTCATGATTTTGGACTTGTATCAAAACTACTGTTATGTACGGGCATTATTGGGTACTTGGTTTTTATATTCGAGGATTCGAGCATTTAATCTTGTTGAGTTTAAATCAATTTGAGAAACTTATAAAATCTATGATTTGAAGTAAAAAAATTATTCATTGAATTAATAAAATGAAATTTTTCAGCTCGCAAGCTTTATTTCAACATTAACTTTCAAAGTAAGCCCTCTGTCATAGGCCTTTGTTTTTCTGGATGGAAAACCCGGTAGGACAGGGTCCCCGGGTTTTTTGCCTCTAGCTTGCGGAATTCGGAGCGCGTTATCAATTCAGGAGGGTTCATCGATGCTGCAGCCAGGGCCGAAGAATGCGTTGTTGTTATCCCCGAGGCATGCGTGCAAGTAAGCCGCGACCCCGGAATTACGTACGTTTTGTTGCTCGTGCTGAAGTTCGTGACTCGGAGCGCGCGCTGCGTTCGTTCGCACACCACCGACGATCCAGGAACGAGGAAATGCAGCGGGGGAAAATTCGACGGAGGCATCCTGTCTCTCTGGGAGAGATTTGAATTTCCCGGGTATCTGCCATTGTCGCCGAGATGAAAATCAGACTTTTTATTTCTTTGATTTTTTTTTTTTCGGTTGGTTTCTCTGGGAAAGCACTAAGTTTCGTGGGTTCCCACTTTGTGCGAGCTAGCTTTGCCCTAAACATGCTTTTGTGTAAAAGTTATTATTTAGTACATTTTTTTATTACTTTTTTATATTTTAATATTCTACATTTTATGTTTTGTAAATTCTCTTAGACTAAGCGAATGCAGAAAAATCTTTAAATTAAAGTTAATTTTATACTTTCTGTATGCTACAAATTTTTTCCAAAATGCAACTGATAGAATGAGTTATGGTGATAGTCAAAATTATTAAGTTATCTCATTATATTAAATTTGTACATTCTTTTGTATACTGTTTTTTGAAATCATTCTTAATTATATTTTTTAACATGAAATCATGATTTTTATGGGAACAATATTATATTTTTATTGTGATCTTAGATCAAAAATAGTAAAAGAAACAGTACAAAAAATTGGTCTAGCTTAAATTAAATTATTGAAACTAAGTTTAAAATTTTGATGCTTTTAACAACAGTTTCGAATTTTATAATTACTTGAGCTCGAAGTTTTCACCGTTATTTTCATAATGAATAACCATACTTTCACTGACCACACAATAACCAATAAATCCTTCAAAAAACCAAACTAAAACTTCCTCGTTTTTCAAAAAAAAATCATTCAAATTTGAAATTTAAATAAAACACATCATTTTTCAAAAAAAAAAACGCGCGCGCGTCCTCTCGTTTTTCATCTCGGAAAATATTCAAAAGTCGACATTTCGTCGCTAAATGATTGACAGCCGAGTGCGTGTCTCTTAGACGACGGTCTACCATTAGAACTTCGCGCAATGAATGTCCGGGTGAGTTACGACGGCTCTTACCGGCCGAAAGCGTAAGCCTCCCGTACATTTTTCCATTGCTCATAAAGCACAAAAGCAAGCCCGGCCAGCAGGAGATCTCTTCTGTAAAACGCCTGCGCCTTCTTTTTCCGGGTGAGGGTACGCGTACGAAGAGAAAAAGAGAGAGAGCTCGTTAGTATTCCTTGGTGCTTCGAATTTGATTTTCTCTAAAGTTATTGAGATTAACTTTTCACCGGTGCTGTATTAGTGCTACATATTCTATCTCAAAAAAATGACTGAATAAAAACTTTTCCAATTCAAGATATTTTTATTCGATCAAGCCCATATTTTGCATTTGGCTGAGGAAATTTAATTAAACTTATTCGTAATCTTGAAATTTTTTTCGTTTTATGGAACAAACTTCATCTTTTTTATTTCTATAAAATTAAAAAATTTATTCAATATTTGTATTTAATCAATTTTTATGATATTATCAACAATCGAAAAATTCAGGGTTTCTTTTGAGAGGTGCACTTGTACTAATTTTGAATAGCCTAGAAGAAAAATTGTATTTTCATTTAACTTTATATATATTTTTAAATACAATTATTTTATTTTTGTATTGAAAATTTTTATCAAATGAATAAATAAATCAACTAAAAATTTTTTGTAATAACTTTTAATCCACATTCAAACGATTTGATGTGTACTTAAAATACTAAGTTAGTAAAAGCTTTTTCATGACCTGACCAGGTGGACAAAGTGCTTCCATTTAGACATCGACGTCCAAGAAACTTTAAGATTCGAAAAAATCATAAGCATTTTTTCCGTGTATTTACAAACCCTCAGTATGTAAGCTGTTCAAATGAATTCGGAAAAAGAACTATCTTTTTTAAATCTAAATTTTACTTATATATTTTTTTTAAATTACTTGTCTCTTGAAACAATAGAACAAACTAAAAAGTAAAAAACTCATCGCAATTGAATTTGTGAATCCTCACCCAAACAAGTTGCTTTTAAAACCATCATAAAAGAATATTGTCCCGCTGCGGACGAATAACCAAAGAGTCGCCAAGTTCTCCCTCCACCTACTCCTCCTCCTCCCATCGCGCCTTCCCTTGCTGCCGCATTCCCATATATGCAAGGATAGAGCTCCGAAGATCATCGATTCGCGATAAGATAAAGTCCCCCGCCTCCCCCGGAGCAAAGACACGAGCCGCGCGAAACTATAATACTACTTACGCCCGTTCGGCCAGTAATTTTACTTTACCTCGTGCCCGAGCTTTTACGTGTACAAATTTATAAATATTAGCAGTGGTGTGTCTTGAAAATAATGTACCGCCAAGTGGTACTGGATCTAAAAATCCCAATGGAATGGATTATTTTGGCCAGTACTGCAATATTTTGGCGCAAGTTTTTGAACAGAAGAACGCTAAGATGCATTTTACAAAAAAAAAATGAAAAAAAAAAGAAAGTCATGCTTTTAAAGTTCATTAATTTATTTATCGTAAAAATCAGTTTTCATGGAAATCACCCCTGAACTTTTCGAAAAACCCTCTCAGGATACACCCAATCCAAGCGCGATGGTAAGAAAAGATAGGTGCCGGGAATATGAAGGAGAATAATAAGAAGCTGGGAGGGGGGGGGGGCGAGTTCCGGTTTATCCAGTTTATCCTCGCGGTGCACTTGCCACCGCGCTACGCGCTATTTATCGAACGATTTAATCATCGCCTCGAATATGATTAATCAACGCTCTCTAGATCCCGAGGATAAGTCTTACTTTTTATTTAACATTTTTTATTATCTTCCTGGGACTCTTTCGCGAAGTCGTGTCGCATTAAGCTTGCAGCATCCAGGAAAACCGTCAGGGGGTTTAGCATACAGCATCATAGGTGGAGGAAAACCAAAGTCGCGAGGGCAGGTTGACCATGCAAATTCGACGACTCCTCTCGTCTATCGGCGCGAATCGTGAGACGATCTTTTTAGTATGCTCGTCCGCTCCTCGTGCTCCTGGTTTTCGAGATCGTGAGGAGGAGAAGGAGGATTTGTACCTCTGAGTCGTTTCGCCCGGTGCCAAGGGTCAAGGGTTTTTTAGGGGAATCCGCGAGTGGGAGTCAGGGACGATGACGACGATGCTAAAGTCTTGTTGTTTACAGCCTTGACCCAGAGAGAAGCGATCAATCGCGAGGGTTTTATTTATGGACCACCCTAACGAACTCGACTGATTTAGGGTCGGTTGGTACACCCGGGAAAAAAATGTCGCGAACGGGAAATTAATTGCCCCGTGATTGGGTTTAATCGGTATCGTGAAAGCTCGTGGGATCGAGATGAAATTCGTGCTTTATTTGTACGAGGATAAATATGAGAGGATATTCATTTTCAAAATGCAAATTGGAATGAAAAAAAAATATATACAGTCTGTAAGATTTGATTTAAAGATTGTATCAAAATTGTGAAAGATGAAAAAAAAAAAAATTATTTTATTTTTCTAACGTTGCTCTAAATTTTATTCATTATAGGTTGAAATATATTTTTTAAATTAAAAAATCTATATAACTTTTTTTTTTTTGGTAATTACACCATTATAAAAGAAATGAAATTTTTTAAATTGAATAATTCAAACTACTCATGAAAGTAACTATATTTTTTTAATCATTCAAATTAAAAAAAAAAAAAAAAAAAAAATCGGCAATAGTTCCTTAAACATAGTAAGATAACGAACTAGGAGGGGTCAGGATCTCGCGCGTGAACTCTCAGGAAAAAAAAAGATTCGCCTCAGCGGGCGAGATACCGATCTCGACACTCTCTCGCCTCATCGAAGGACGACACTACTTATACACTCCGCTTATTTTTTTCCCTCCTCCGTGCAGGAAGAAGAAAGTAGAATAAAAAAAAAAAAAAAAAAAAAAAAAAACAGGAGTCCGGTGGAGTAACGAAGAAAAACGAGAGCAGGAGGATTCTAAAACGAAACGCTTGTATTCCACGATTCGGTGTCTTTCCGTATTGTCTTGCCCTTATCGAGTCGAGTTATCTCAAAGGGCATAACACACTGCAGCCAGCCAGGCACTGCCCTGTAACTACTAGGCTGGCTCGTGCCTGGCGCCTGCATTTTCGCACGCTCCACTATTGGCTCCTACCACTGCTGGTACCCACCTTTTTTTTATTTTGAAAATTTTTTTTACTTTTTGAAAGTTACCTACTGATATCATTAAGTTTGGCTGAAGAACGTTAATCAGAATTCTAATTAAATTTTTTTTATTCTTTTTTTTCAAGTTATTCGATTAAAATTTTAAGCAATTTATATCTTACAAGGAAGAACCATACACTTTCAAAATTATTTTTCAAAGTAATGGTTACGAAAAAAGGTTTACGAATCAATCAATCGATTTTTTTAACTTTCCTTAGACGAACTAATTCAGAAGATTTTGAGTTCTGACATCCAAGTCATGTTTGATAAGAAGTTTGAGTATACATATAATACTAGGTTATCATCCTCTAATCATTGCTATAGCAATGATTCGGCTAATTGTACATTCCCTGATCCACGGTATTCGTTCATTTCAAATTTAATTTTCTAGATTCTAGATTAGATTCTGCGAGGTCCTGCATGAGTAAATCAATTTGATCTGATAACTCGGAGTCGTTTATTACAATTTTATCACAATCCAAATATTCTCAATAATCCATTTTTATTATTCATAAAATTAAAAATCTGCTGTCTGAAAAGAAAAGTTTCGACAGATGTTTGTATGCACTTTAATTCATTACTCAAGTACGCTCCAAAAATTGATTAAAAATGTAATGTTATTAACTACCTTAATAAAAGGGTTTCCCAGATTAAAAAAATATGCTCAGAGAAATTATCCCAAATTCAAACTTAAAATACGTATCCAATTATTTTTATGAAACTTTGGAAAATTAGACGGAGAGCTTTTGGATTTAAAAATTTGAATATATTTTACAAAAACTACAATTTAATTTGTTCTTTTTGAATTCTATTTAAATTCAATTTTCTAAAACGAACGAGAGTGTTTTAAATAAACGATTACTTAAAATTTTTGCCGATTATTATTTAATGAAAAAAAAAAAAGTTAAAATCATCTCTACGTCAAAAATCCTATTAACCGCTTATCACGCATGAAATTTCGAATTCTAAATTTCACATAACGGTCACCAATCGATCATACTCGACCAGAAATTTTCCGTTGCATCGATTAATTTACCGTGTTTGCCTTGGAAGAGTTATTATTGTTTTTATAACCAAAATATTCCCCGAGATTTTTCAGAAATCTTTAATTAAATTCTCCCCGCGCACCGCGGCGAGAGAAGAGCGAGATAGAGAGAGAAAAAAAAAAAAAAAAAAAATCGTGCGTGAAAAGCCGTAATAAATGATCGCAGAAAAGCTAATTTACTTGAACTCGCGAGAAAATTTATCAAACCTCCGTATGAATTCGGATTAAAGATTTTACCCGCGTACTTTCTACTCGAACTCAATATTTTCTCTCTGAAAATATTTTTTTCCCAACTTTCACCGTTCGCATAGCCCCCTCGCACTGATAAAGCATCGGTTACCCGAAGTGCCACTTTTTCGCCATGAATCTTGGTAATCAGGCAAATGACAGCGGGCCTTTGTACGCGAGCGACAAAAAGCGCGTTTTATCGAGATGAGTGCTCTGCACAATGGCTTTTTTGGAAAAACGACCTCTTTTGTTCCCCGCAAAAACTACCGAACTTCGGCCAATTATATGATGGATAGGCGAGCGCTAATTAAAAGATAAGAGCGGGGTCATTATTTACCTACCCCCGGCGATCGGAAAATTTATTATGGATGGGAACGTCGAATTATTCCTCCGCGGAGTCTTGTCAACCCGGAGATAAGATCGCGGAGCGGTGCAATTCGGTCGGTCGCGCACGATACGTACCTACTACGGTGCGGTAGCGCGAAATTTGCATGCTACGGTGCCTCACCTCGTTTCTATACGGACGTGTGTCAACGACGACCGAGGATATCTGCCAAAGTATTTATGTACTACCTGCGTACCCGAAAGACCTTTTTTTTTACAAAGTGCGCGGCTTGTCGGTTCTCAATCATTAGGATAACTTTTTTTTTTTTAATTTTATTTTTTTCTGATCGTTGCGAAAAATTAAAACATTGTAAAAATTATAAAAAAGGATTTTTAGAAATTTTTATTTTTACTTTAGATAAATTAAAATATTTATTGTAAGGTAGGTGTACCTAATATGGCCCTGTGCCTAATATGGCCCGCCCTGTTATTTCGAATATGCTCGATATGCGGCATCTCTACATGGTAGGAAGAAGTCAAAAACACTGAATTATGAAGTTTTGAGTTGTTTAGAACATTTGAACATTATTTTTGCGCACGCCTTATAGCTAAAACTAGTTTCGTATACCTTCGTTATTATTTTACGTTGTAATTAAATGGTCTGCCAAAATATTTAGACACACCTGACCAAAATTTCCATAAGTAGCTTCGATTTGTTATTGTTTCAGCTTTAAAATGCGATTTCAGTTTTTGTTCAACTCGTTTTCTAACGGGTTTTATTCTTAAATAACTTTTTATACTACAGTGTACCTAATATGGCCCCCCGCGAATTAGTAGAAATATTTATTAAGAGTCCTTAGTTTCATATATACTTTTTAGAAAATCCTATCCTAATGTTATTTAAGAAAAATAAATTTAATTGTTTCAAAGCTTTTTATCATTTTATAACTAAAAAAGCATTCTAGCTCAAAAAACTAACTTAATAAAAATTTAAAGTTATAATTTTTCTACTGGTTACAAAGCTTTCAAAAAAATTGTAAAAAAGGCTCAATTTTTAAAATAATGAAAATTTTGAAGTTTTTTAAATCTCATATCCTGATTGATTTAAAAAATAGGAACAAATCGCAATTAATAAATAACTTCAAGGGGGCCATATTAGGTACACAAATTTTAGGTGTCTTAAAAAAACGTGTTTTGGTAAATCCTCTGGCATTTCAAGCTCATTGATCAAAATCGCGTAAGGTCTCATTTAAAAGCTCTTGAATTAACCTTTAAAATGAGACCTTACACGTCAACAAATATTTATTTGATTCGCCACAACGTCGATTCTCGCTTAGGGGGCCATACTAGGTACAGGTACCTTATTTTTATATTATGGAAATTATAACAAAAAGATTTTTTAGTTCATTCAACTCAAGTTTCAACTTATTTTGTTCTAACACTCAATAAAAAAATAAATTTATTAAAAAAATAAAAACCGTTTGTATTGAGCTATTTATGGCTGTACTAGAAAATATAAGTTTTTCTTATTAAATATCATAGTTCTAACTCCTCAGTTAGTTATAGAGTTCACGTAGAAACTCGGTGATTTCATGGTTCAAGCTCAACTTCTGTACAACCGCACTTTGCTATTTTTCAAACACATCACTTTAACTTAATAAAATTAAATAAAATGAAATAGTCTTGAATTATTTTTACATTTTTTTTTATTTATCTAAAAAACGGTGCTGCTTACAATTACATCGCTTCAATGGATCTCATTGACCACAACTGAAATTCAACGTTAATTAACGACTCACCGTCCAATTAATATATTTAATATTACAACGTGTACCCGTGTTTTCCGGTGACCTTGCAATTTTTTTTTCCTCAAAACGCGTTAATCCCATTTAAGGCACCGCGTGATGAGCTTTATCTCGTGGGACTTGAGCGTTCGAGTTTTTCAAAATACAACTCGTCTCCTCTAATGCGAAAAAAGTCACTTAAAAATTGATTAACTTGTCTCCTGCAGACTTAGATAAAAAAATCACTGACGTTTTGAGGGAAGAAAGCAGTACAAATAAATAAATTTGAAAGTAATTTAAAAAAATTTAAATAAAAAAACTATTTTAAATTAGCTACAGTGTAACGCTAATAATAATTTAAAAAAATCTGTTTCAGGTACGTAAACTCACTCAATCAAGCGGTGTAATCAAGTTCGGTGAGTCTACCAATTTACGCAGATAATCTTCCGTGAAAAGAAGGCATGACTTTTCATCTGACCTCCGTAAAGGTCATCATCAATGATTTTTCGACCCACTGACCGACCAATTAACGATCTCTTCAACTCATCGTCAGCCGCGGTTATGATTGACACGTCGAGTTTTTCCTCCTCTACCTTCTTGATTGATTTTCCATCCCGTGATGGAGTGCAAATTTTCGTGGGATACTTCGCCTGATTTTTACCCCGCGTAATTAACTCCGCTGAAATAAGCGAGTAAAGGAGGATTAAAATTTATTCCACTTCTTTAAGCATACACGACAATTTAAAAAAAAAAAAAAAATCAAGCTTCGCCACCCTTGTAAATCCTCGGAAAATATTCCCGTGAAATATTATAAGCAGCCCGGGGAGTGAATGATAATCCCCGCGACACTTATTTACCCGGCTTCTAATCGGATTTAACATCAGGCGTACATCTTCGATGATATTTTATAAAACTGATAAAATCGCTTATTCTCCTCCTGTGGGAGAGCAAACCCCCTTCTTCTTTTTTTTTTTTTAAGTTTTACTACTGTGCGCAGCACCTGTGCTGGCTTGTTATCGCGTCCACTCGGATGAACGATCAATCGGGAGTTCACTATTAATTTCCGCGACTTACTGTGGGAACGAGTTCTATACCCGGTTGGACATTCTCGCGGTGAGCAAGATTTTTGATTTTGTTACTTTTTAAATTTGGTGTTAATTTTTTTTTTTTTTTTTAGTTTTTGATTGAAACACTTTTTTTGTTGAAATTTTGTTTTTTTTTTAAACTTTGAATAAAAGAGCTTCATGGTAAATTTTTTTTCAAAATCAAATTTCGTATCTTTTAATAACTAAATTCAACCCTTTTCTTGTAATTACAAAAAAAAAAAAAATTGCAACGTTTTGATTGAAAATGAAAATCCCAAGAGTTTCTATAAATTGATTCAAGATGTGAATGAAAATAAAAATTAAAAATAAATATTTCGTGACCCGTCCCCTAAGAATCCTAAATTAAAACTGAATCTTTTTTCTTGAAATTAACATTTGAATTTTAATAAAATGACGATTACAAGAGTTTATTAATTAAAATTATTATTAATTTAAAAATTTTCTCTAAATTGCAAAATTTGTATAAACTTCAATGACTCAGAAAAAATTATCTCAAAATCAAGACAAACTAAAAGCTACCCCTGGCTCGTAATTAAAATTTTTTTCAATTAAAAAAAGGCAGCTCAGTATTACGCACGGCCTCGGCCAATCCCATATGATTCAGGCACGTGATGCACCGTGGCGGCGGGATAGGTGTTGCACTGCATTTGTAAACGCCCGTGCCGCCGCCGGTAGGTATTCCTGGAAGCCGTTCGCGCCCATTTCCAGGTGGAGGATGCCGCGGGTAATCAGCCGGCCGGAAAAAGCGGACTATATGCAGAACGCTGAGAAGAAGCCGCCGCGACGTGGGTCGTGCACAATTAGGGAGGGCCACTGCCTACCCGGTAATGAAGACATTTGCATTTTCAATTGAGATTTGAATATCTCGGGCGCTAGCGCCTGACTCCAGCCCGGCTCTTGTCTTTTAAATTTTTCAGCCCCTCCTCCTCCTCCTCGCTGAAGCTTCTTGGAAGTGTGACCGGATTGTATGATTAATCAGTTGATTTTTGCATCTATACTTCATGAGGCGTTTTTATTTTGTAACTTAGCTTTTCACGCGTAAACTTGGTTGAATTATGTTACTTTGGATGGTTAATAAAAAAATAAGAGTTACGTTTGACGTTATGGATACAAAATTTTTTCATTTTTTGAGTTATAAACTACAAAAAACAAGCATGAGCAAGAACCTATTTTATTTTATTTTATTTTCAAACATAATCATTGAAAACTGTGTTCTTTAAGCAATATGATCAAGACGGAGAATCGAACTTGAGGCCTTTTAATCAAACAGTTTATCCTTTATACACCGAGCTCAAATTCAAAAACCACAACAGTTAGAGACTCTTTAAAAATTCAAATAAGTAGAGGAATTTAAATTTGGACTTGAATAATTTTAATAGTATGAAGCAATAATAATAAAATAGTTGTAACAACATTTATTAATTAAGTTCTATATTATAGTCATAATATTTATTAAGGCCTTGTAAAATAAAAACTAAACAGTAGTAAAGATATTAATAATTCTAAGTACAGGGGTAAGTATTATTTCCCGATAAAAAATGTTTTTTAAACTTGATTCAAAATATAAAAGCACTGAATTATACCTGATAAGCTGAGATACGAGTAAAAAAAAAATTTTTTAAATACATCGCACGCGATAAACCAATTTAAATCACCCTTTCTCGAGCGGTCATAATAGAAGCTAGGACAAATAACAGTAATAAGTCATGCCGGGTGCATCAATAAGGCCGCTCGGGCATTCAGTGGCGGGGCGACTAAATCCTCCTTCTTGCGCTCGGGTTAATTACGCCGCGGTGCATCAGAGCTATTTTAGCTGGCGCGGCGCGGCGATTGAGTTCTGCTGCTCCCTGCAGCTACCGTCCATCTGGTGCTGTAGCTCTATCTATCATTCCGCAGCTGAAGCCGCGAAGAAAGTCATCTGCACTGTTGATTATTTCATTTTGAATGGGATGATTTTTCTTTTTTTAATATTCCCGCTGATTGATGGATTTTTGAAATTATTTTTCAAAACAATTAAAATTGTGAAAAAGATACTGACTAAACGTCTCGTCACTTCGTCGTATTTTTAAACTGAAACAAATAATTAGTTATTACAATAAATTAATTGAAGTTAAAAATGTCCCTTTATCAAGCTCAATGGGATAAGATTCTAATTTAAAAAATTGGTTCAAAAATTAATAAATTACATAACATTACTAAGCATTAACAAAATTTAGCAACTCCATTCTCAAATTGTCTAAAAATTTTGTTTGGATCCAGTTACAAAATGGTACGTAGTCTCGGTCAATCCGGAATTGAAAAATAAAACTATTCGAACAGTTATTTTTCAAAAACTCAAATCACCAATCTCCGGTAGCTACCAGTATTTCAAAAACCACTCCTCGGCACGGTAATCTAACACCTCGCGAGATAAATTCCCAGGTTCAATTTTACGAGCGCATTCAATACGGAAGATGAACAATTAAAAATTCATCAAGCCTCCTCTCGCTGACCGTCTGCCGCGGTCCGCTGTTCGCATAATGCCACGGCTATGGTTGCTTGCGTGCTTGGGCACAATTGCCTCCGCTGGCAGCATCTCGGTGATTTGCATCCACGCGGATTATGCCCCGCGCTCTATCTCTGTCTCGTGGCGCCGCCCGGACGGTTCGCCGACCGGTTAATCCTTCCCTGCTACCGAGCTTTGATCGATTAAATTGTTTTCATCACTTTTTATTGCTTGTGAAAAAAACAACTCAGCGTTTTTTTGGCAGACCCAGAGCTTACATGACAAAGTTACTAATTTTAAATAAAATTCAATTGAGGTTCTAGAACTTTAGTAATATTTGATAAAGAAGCGAGCTTTTAAAGTCAGTGTGATGTGCATTTGATTTTATTATTCATGACTTGAACTATTAAAAAATATTAAAAATGTAAATTAAAAACTTTTTTTTTTATTTCCTTGTTTTAGGCTTTGATTACCTATATTTTCATAAGTGCAGGTGTTAGACTGTAATTAAGAGAGCCTAAGGTCAAATAAAATATTCTATTCTTATCTAAAATTAAAAGCTCGAAATTAATCAATTTTTCTTTCTTCTTTTTAAAAAATTATTAATCATAACTATTAAAAATTAATAACTACAAGACAGTTACAAATTGACCGGTAAAAAAGCTTTGCCGTTTATCATAAAATTTGAATAAATCAAAATAAAATATTCATGACATTTTGTTTTTATAATAACTTCATAGTAACTTTAGTTAACCAAATTTCATTTTCTCAAACAAGAATTCTCAAGAATAAATTTTAAGAGTAAACATAAAGTACAGTTTCAAAAATAAAGCCACGCGGTACACTTCCGTCAAGCCAGCTCACGGTGAACAAAATCAAGAATGAAAACTTTTCTCGTCTTCCTAGACGAACGACGTCTCCGTACCTCCGTCGTCTGCATAAATAAAAAGGAGTTCTCTTTTTACCCTAAAAAGAAAGCGCTCGCGGTGGGGGTTGGAGTAAGAAAAAAAAAAAAAAAAAAAAAAGTTTAAACCTTGTACGGAAGTAAACTAGCATATGCTAATCGCGTCAAGTAAGGATCGACCGGGTCCATCATCATCCCAGGCACCACTGCACCGAGATAAGACGAATGCAGCCAGCACGACCGGTTCGCAAATTGGGTATAGCCGGCTGGCTGCTGCTCGTTACACGCCTGCTGCGTCCTTTTCGTCCTCCTTCGTCGTCGTCGTCTTCGGGATTTGCATTTTAAGAGGGCGGTGCAGCTGAGCAGCTATTCTACTGTGAAGCCTTGCCTCTTGCGGATTTTGGTCGTTGAGTTTTCATTTGTCCGGCTCCCCCCAGATATGCAGATCAGCCATGAGGTAGTGCTTTTAAAATAAAAAGTTTTGAAACACTTGGCGTTGCTTGAATGAATTTATTATAATCTAAACTTACAGCTTATGAAAAAAATATAAAATGTAATACAACTTGTTTGCACAAAAAATTTTAATATTATGAGTTGGTATTCATGAAAACATCACTGAATACAATCAAGAAACTTACATGAATCAATGCTTCTAAATTAAAATAATCTAAAATTGTAATGATGATTTTTAGTAAAATTTAAGAGTAAATTAAATTTAAAAAATTAGATTAAATTAGTAATATAAAGTAAAAAAGCTCAAGTAAAACTCAAATATTCACTTTGATGCTAAAGAAATCTTTCTTGTCAATGGACCTGAAAAGAAAATTTTTGTTGATAATGAATGATGAAAACACATGCAAATTATAAGGAACTTACAATTATTACTTACATATTTTTATTTGCATAATTTTTGTAATTCTGATTTATTTAAATAACTGATAATTTTTTCCAGTATCAAGTCAGTTGGATGACCCGGTAGACAATCTCTTAAAGACTTGGCAGCATCATCATGCAGTTTGCGCTTCATAACTGCTTTTGCCATGTTTTTCTGCATGTAAGGTGCAAATATTCTGTACCTCTTCTTGTAATCACTTTTTTCAAAACGCTCTACCAAATCCTTATTAGCAGCATAATTCATGAGCTTTCTTTTGTCGCTTGCATATAAATCAAAGTAAGTAACATAGTACTCATGGATTCTAGTACTCTTGGCTTCGAACAACTCTTTCTTACATCTTGCAAAGTAATTATTGAAACTTTTTTGATTAGTTATTATCTTCAGAAGACTTGGCTCTATTGAAATATTAAGAGTACTTATTTTTGCCAACTGTTCCATAATGATTTTAAAACATTCATTGTCTAATTCTGTATCAACTGACAAAATATTGTTTCCATTAGCATCTACTGTATTTATATTGGCGTTATTCTTCAATAAAATCTTTAAAACTTGAAGTTGTCTGTACTCCAGGTCATTGATTTGATTAATGTAATACCGATTAATTGGTAGTGACCACATGAGAGGTGTACGACCTGCTAAATCGGTTACATTTACATTGGCACCTTTTTTCAATAGTAGTTTGATCAGTTTTTCATTTAAAAATGAGCAAGCCCAGTGCAGAGGCGCCGTTCCGTCGTCGAATGCAATAGTGTCAACATCGGTTCCATGCTCAATGAGAAGCTTCGCGATTTCATAGTAGTTTCCAAGAACTGCCAGAGATAAGGGCGTCTTGCCATTAATGTCTTTCACGTTGACATCCGCTTTGTTCAGCAACAGTATCTTGGCAACCTGAAGCTGAGTTTCCTTTAGCTGTACAGCAGTGACCGCTGGGTAAATTTGTCCTGTAATAATGTGCAGAGGCGTACAATTGATGTTATTGCACAAGTTGACGTTTGCACCAGATGATATCAGGTACTCGATCATTGAAATTTTGTGAAAAAAAACAGCCTTGTGCAAGGGTGAGTTGCCGTCGCGATTGACTGCGTTCACGTCCGCGCCAGCTTGAATCAAAATTCTACTCAACTCTATAAAGATTTGATCGTTGGGAAAGAACGTTGGTTCGACCGTTGCAAGCAATCCCAATGGAGTTTCATTAAATTGGGAATCCTTGGCATTAACGTCGAAACCCTCAGCCAACAAAGCTTTTACGGCACTGACGTTGTTAGACATGACCGCTCGGTGAAGTTGCGTCATCGTGAATTTTTTTTTTCTCTTTGCAAATCACTGAACAAAAAGTCTACTTGGAGTTTTCAATATCACTTGTTATGATCTGTATGTAGTTTATTTTAGCACTTTTATAATCAGGTAGTATCTAAAACCGAGACTTTTTGAGCCTCTTCTAACAAATGACGACCAAAGAGTATCTTGATCAGCCCATTAGCAATAATTAACTTCACTAAACGAAAATATGATATTAATAAATTTTTAATATTAAATCTCAATAAAACGCAGAACCTTGCTTAGTTCACTATTATTTTATTTAGGTTATGAAACTACTTACAAAGACGCGAGCTTGAGAGTGCGTCAAGTATACAGGAGAGACAAGGAGAGAGTGTGGTGATTCCCGTAAATGCAAAAATGAGTTTCGTTCCTCCACGTCAGTGTTAGCCCTAAACCCAGGCCGCCAACCGCAAAACACACGAACAAACCTTGTTTTTAAGTTTGTATTTTTAAGTTGTCCATTTTGTAACTAAATTATTTAACTTAACTCTGCAATTAAAAATAATTTTTATTAAAAAATATTTTTTATTATAACCTTGCGGTCTCCGAATCTACTACCATAATATATAGAATAAAGTGAGCAAGTTTTAGAAAGAAGTAAATTTTTTTTTTCATAAAAATAAATAGAATTAGTTAATTAAATAAAACTAATTGCTAAATTTGTTTATTAATATACAATAAGTAAACTTTATAATTAAATTAATTTGAATTTATAAAAACACAATTAAATACAAATTAAAAAACTATCCAAATCAATGCTTTTATAAAATATGATTCTTCAAAAAGTAATATAAATTTTTACCTGTTTTATTCATTTAAATTTTATAAATTGAATTTGTCAAGCAAACTGACAATTCTTTTAATTACCAAATTGGTCAAATCAACTGGCAAAAGTTCTTTCAAAGATTTGGAGGCACTGTCATTTAATTTAAACTTCTTGACTGCTTTATTTTTTTGCATGTTTGGAGCATAAATTTTAAATAATTTCTAGTAATCACTTTTTTCAAAATTGTCGACTAAGTCTGGATTTGCAGCATAATTTTCTATCTTTCTTTTGTAATGTTCCATTAAATCAATGTAAGTAACAAAGTACTCATGAATTTTAGTATTTTTTGCTTCCATTAACTCTTTTATACATTTTGCACAGTTAATATTCAAACTCTTGTCTAGATATATAGTTTTTAAGTTTAGCTAAGTGTTCCAGTATAACTTGAAAGCAATCATTATCTATGTTTAAATTGATATTTAATATTTCTTTTCTCTTGAATCAACCGTATTAATTTCAGTATTTTTTTCAAAAAAAGCTTTATAGTTTGGATTTGCTTGTAATCACTATCTTCAATATGATTAATGCTGTATGGATTCTCTAATACACACATTTAAAGAGTACAGATTAAATTGTCCAATGCGCATTTGTACAGGCTCCTTTTTTGAAAAGAGCTTTAATCAACTTTTTATTGAAAGTAAAGGCTCTCCTGTGCAATATTGTTCTATCGCTAAGAGAAACAGCATTGATGCCTGTTTCATAATTGATGAGAAGCTCTGTAATTCTAGAATAATTGTGATGAGTTGCTAAAAAAACAGGTGTATGTCCATGATTATTTATGTTTTTATGTTCACATCTGGTTTATGTTAACAGCATCTCAGCAACTTCAAATTGTATTCCCTCTAGATTTTTAAAAATGTACCTATCAGATGTCAAGATGTGAGCTGGAGAGATGTGCAGTTTAAATGATTAAGTAAATTTATGTCAGCACCACAACACAGAAAATATTCAATCAGTGCTATATTAAAAAAAAAAAAAAAAAGCAGCCTTATGCAAAAGTAAGTCACCACGACAGTTAACGGCATTCACGTCTGCTCCAGCTTGAAATAAAATTTTGGCCATTTTAAAAACTTGATCAGGTGGTGAAGATTCATCATCATATGGGTTGTGAGGAGCCCCAACGGAGTTTCTTGAAATTTTTTTTCACGACCGTTCACGTCTGCTCCGCGTATCAGTGAATCAAGGACCTCCTGGACGATATTATTTATTACCTCTTGGATTAGTGGAGTCATTGAAAATTTTTATCTGTACCAACTGCAATTTAAACAAAGTTCAAGAGTCAAAGTGAGGTTAAAATAAGAATTTTTAAAAATATTTTCTAGAAAACGAGGAGGGTAAGCCACCTGCTCGTGCAAATAAAATACACCTTGACAAAGAAAAAATAAATAATAGTTGGAGTGCTAAGCACTGAACAGCGAACAGCCAAAACATGCACTGAATTGTTGGTTAGGTGAACGTAAAATGTAAACGGCTCGCAAATTGCGCGGTCAAGTTGGTCAGCGCTACAAACAAACCTTATCGAATTCGAAAAATTTTTTTTGCTTGAATAAATCGGTTTACAAATATAATTAATCTAGTAAAAGTTGAAGGAAAAGAAAAAAAAGATGGTAATGATAAAGTGATGGCTATACTGATAATTCAAAAAATGATTCTTACAAAGAAGCATAGAGATTTGAAAACATAAATACACCTCATGAAGTATGTACATAAATGATAGATGACGCTGGCTCGAATAAAGTAACAGCTGCGATTTTGCAAATCATTTTTCATTCGATCATTTCCACTCCACTCTGTGCGCGACTATTGGAACATCATGTTTTCACACCACCGACTCAAAGTTAACGGGATAATACCGATTATAGACGCTTGATTTTGTAAAACTTAATCAAACACGGTTTCAATGGACAATTTATTTTATTTTTTTCATTAAATTCTACACGGAAAAAATAAAATCCTTGCAGCGTAGCTGAATTCAGCGATATGACGATGCGAACAGTTAACGACGCTCCAACGCAGACTTTTCATCGTGGCGAGGCAAAGTCTGCGTTGGAGCGACGTAAAGTTAGCTATAGCGTGCCTTCCTTACCAACAGCTGTAGCAGAGCTCGACTCACGCTTGACGCTTGTTTACTTGTGTACTTACTCTCTGCTATCGCGGGTTTACGGCAGCATAACTATAAAAAAATGTCTTTATTGATAGTTGTAATTAATTTAAGTATTTTTTATATCAGTATTTTTATCACCCGCGATAGCAGAGAGTAAGTACACAAGTAAACAAGCGTCAAGCGTGAGTCGAGCTCTGCTACAGCTGTTGGTAAGGAAGGCACGCTATAGCTAACTTTACGTCGCTCCAACGCAGACTTTGCCTCGCCACGATGAAAAGTCTGCGTTGGAGCGTCGTTAACTGTTCGCCTCGTCATATCGCTGAATTCAGCTACGATGCAAGGATTTTATTTTTTCCGTGTATCGATTCGAAACTCAAGCTTCCATTTATGGATTATTTTTTAATGATTTTTTCTTTGCTTCCTGAATTCCCATAATAAACAAAAGGTAATTTTGCTATTTATAAAATTAATTTTTTTCCAATTTAAAAATCTTAACAAAATAATTTAATCAGTGTAAAAATAAAATAACCACTTCAAAACTTAGCTTAGGACCAAATCGGGATGATTATTTATGTTAGCTAGAATCAGTCTCTCCTCACCTCAAGTCGACACAATTTACATGTTTTTATTTTTATAACATTTCATTTTAAATAGAAATTATTCTCAATTGAATTACAAAATTAAACGAGTTTAAATTCAAAAAAATATTTTAAAATAATATTGCATTACACAGGTAAAAAACAATTTTTGAACTTTCCCTTCAATTAATCAATTTTTACCACAATTTCGACCTGAAATCATTGAATTTTTTTTTCTCGATAAAAATCAGCTTATGATAAGCAGAGTTTTCTACTTTCATCAATCGTCGTCGTCGATTAAATTCACACCGTTGGACAAAAAATCCGCGAGGATTAAAAAAAAATCCTGATCATGATTTTTTTTTCTTCAGCTTTCCAATGATGTCCGCGATCGGCATCGGCCGCTACCGCTGTTGCTTCTTCTCGCGAAATCTCCCCTCGGTGATTTATGGGGTTAACCTCGCGGCTTTCGTAATGAATATACGCATTTTCCAGCAGCAGCAGCTCTCCTCGATGACCGATCTCGATAGACTCGCGGATCTTGGAAATGACGCTTATTTCTTTCTTTTTTTTTATTTTTTTTTTTTATACCTTTTTCATATCTTTTTTCATTTGCCGCGGCGACGTAGGCGAGGTATTTTGTTTTGAATTTATTTCCTTCGATTATGATCGCAGCTGCGCGCTGCTGGTGCGGTGTTTGATTTATGGACGATATTGACGCGGCTTATTGTTCGCAGCCGAGGATTTTATTGTTGCGAGCCATCGTGATTTTCATTCTGCTCGATATTGTGATACCGCGGGGAGTGCTTTTTTTTTTTTTTTAAATCAACCGCGGTCAGTTCCGATCTGATGCATTATGCATTTGAAATCCTGTCGGGCGATTTAAAATTCAATCTGTACCAGTGCTGAGAGATTTGGGTAGAAAGGATATTATTTCTTGTGGGAAACGAGAGCTCGGACGTATTAATTATGTCTCGAGCCCCCGCGTCTAGTTGTTTTAACAAAAACATAAAATCGCGCGAGCTATTAATCATGTGTCGTTACCTATTGAGAGAAAAGAGCAAAAAAAAGATATAATATTATTGTGGAAAATTGTGTGCGCGACCTTCGCGAACCACGCGTTGAAATCACCGAGTTGTAGGGTTGACCTTAATGAACGACCTTTCGCAATCTTTGCAATTCTGAGGTGGATCGAACACCAAGTTCTTTTTTTTTAATAATGAGATTTTTTTAGATTCCAAGAGGCTGATGGTCTTGTTTATTTCTTAATTGTCATTATGAAGGCAGCTGATGTATTTGAAAACGAATGGAGATTACAGTAAAAAAATTTTTTTATCCTAGTATGTTGGTATTTTTTTTATTTTGATACGTTAAAAAACTTGAAATCACTAAGATTTAAAAAAAAATTGGTAAAACTTAAAATAAAAAAAAAATTTTCAATGCTTTTATACCCCAATATTATCGATTATCTTACCGCTAACTCTAGAACTTTAAATTGGTGTGCATTTTCACAAAATTTTTTGCGGAAAAAACTTACAAATTTTACCTTGATTACCTCGTTTTTTTACTGCGAAGCGCAAAAATTATTTTCAATTTGAAAAACCACATATTATTATTCTTTATTTAAGATTTATTTCTTCAAATATGCAAATATGATAATTGAAGTAATCATAGATACTTAAAATTACCGCAACATTGGAAAAAGTAAAGTTTTATACTCAAAGGATAACAAAAAATTTTCTTTTTCCTGTTTCGTAGCTAACTTACATCTTCAAATCTTCACGAGTCAATATCTTATCCAAAATTTGAAAAAATGATTTACAACTTTTAACTTCAAAAATTAAAACCCTACATTTTTTATAAACATTTGAATAAACTCACAACCACGCGCCAAATTCTAAACTTTCAAACAAGTCATGAGAAAAAGCACATTCAGACAGTTTATTCCTCAACGTTTCCGTAATAACCAAAGATAGTTGCTTTTTGCCGACCACTGTCATTACCAACCGTTAACCATTGTTTATCCTCGATAAAACCCCGAAGCTTATCAAACATTTCTGGTGTTAATTGCCCCGGCCTGCGCAGGTGTCGGGGCTGCACCTCGGCTGTATTATTATTTACCCCCCCCCCTCCCCTCCCATTCTGAAATGAGCAGCAGGCGTAATTCGCGGTGGTAATGACGCTACCATTTTCTTTGGATTCGCGCGCAATTACGCCGCTATTTTCTATTAAGGGCCCTGCAGCAGCAGCGCACCGGAGGAGTCCCTTTTGTATCTGGCTACCTCATTCCCTCGCTAATTTTGATTAATGAACTACCGACACAAATTGACTGTTTGAATTTGAATTCTTTTTTTTTTTTTCTTATTTCTTTAAATTGTTGCTCTTGGGTTTTTGTATGTGTACGTACGTGTGTATAAGGTATTGTGAACGGTAACCTTGAACGTTATAAAAGTGCTTCGGCGCACCGCGAGAGCTATTTTTAAACTTTTATTTATTTTCCTTTCAGAGGCCGAATGAAGCTATAAATTTCGAGCATAACAATTTGTTTTATGACCCGCGCAGTTATAAATATGATTACGCCGGTGCAATAAATGAAAGCGTCTTGCAGGGGTGCAGCGCGTATCCTACCCCCTCTTTTTCTTTTTTTTTTTTTTTACAGCCAATTTTTCCGTTTCGTCGCGCTTGTACTTTTGCTCGTCGAAATTTTTTTTTTTTGCGGATTAAGTAATACAAGGAGTTTATCGGAAAAATCTCGTCTATTACGTGAAATATAAAATGTCGCAACGACGTCGTGATTACTATTTTATACATAATTCGTATTCTAATTGCCCGATCGTGACTTGTCACGTGATAAAATCAAGGTCTTCTGTGTGGTTTTGTATCTATTATCTCACTTTTTTTATTTTTCTTCCTTCTCTCTCGAGAGCTCTTTTAATCTCGTCCATCTATCGGGTAAACTTTCATGGGTGTATTAAAACCTTCGACTTCTTTTTCCCCTTCACGACTAATCGAAACAAAACAATAAAAGGGATACTCGAGTCAAACATTCTACTTGTATGAGTGATTCATTGTAACAATCGCGGAGGATTTTTTTCTCTACCACTGCCGCCGCCGCCTTTCTTGAGCTTGATTTATTTTCGAATTTATACGTCTGTCAATGTTTGACGGGTGTAAGTAAAACATTACACTGTTATTTATCGGTAAATTCATTTTGTACAACTGTTAATGAACGTTCATGATCTATAAATCATAATAGAGTCTTACGTTCTGTTTACATGGAAAAAGTTTACTCATATAATACCTATGCGACATAAAATTAAAAAAAATTTTAAACTGCCCTTTTGAAACATGAAAATTTTCAATTAAAAAATTTTTTGTTTAATTGGTTCTTATTATAGCTTATTCTTTAAGGCTTAAATAAAACTTTACGAACACTACCTTTCCAATATTTTGAACAATATGTGTACATGGCGAAGGAAGTTTATTTCGAATTTAAAGAAATCATAATTTCGTAAAAATATCACTCGAAAATTCAATTTCCCTTTCACACATCATAATCGATGCAGACTAAAATCACATTTCCTCGTGCGCGATACGCCAAACAAACAATAAACGCTGTAATAGCGCCCGAAAAAAACCGCAAATAAGGAAATTACGCAAGAAAGTAAAATCGTGCGGTGTGGAAGAAAAGTCTGGCTGGCTCAACCTCCAATATAAACGCTCTTTTAGGCCGCAAAATCAATTTGGCGTGGGTGAGCTCGTGCGTGCGGCGAGCTGCTTATCATCATAGAATCGCTGCACTTGCCGCTAATGAAGCCGGACCGCGTGCGTAACCGCGCATGCCTATCGTGAGAAGTTGCCGAATTATGTAAATTTTTTTTTTATAAAAAATGCATCAATTTTTTTAGGTTTATTCATAAAATATTAGGGTTAATTATGTGAACTTGAATTATTTTTTCGAAAGAAAAGATTTTCAAATTTACAAAGCAAACGCTGATTTATAAGCGAAAGATTTTTTAAAATAAAAAATTAACATAGGTTTTGTTCGACCAATTGTTTGAATCTTGTTCTATAAGGTTTGTTCGCGTAGGTGGCGCGCGCTACTAGTACCGGCTGATTGTTGTACGAGTCCATAATCCGTGCTTAAATCGAACAGTTCGCTCCGTCGCGTTTTGTTGTTGTGATCAAAATAAGTCCTAATTTAGTCGCCAATAATTTATCGATACATAAATCTGTCGAAATGTCGAGTCTATTGCACAAAGCCGTTTTGGAAAATGACTTCGGAGTCGTTCTTGACTTGACGGCCAGGGGATGGGACGTGAACGCTCGATACGACGACTACTTGGGATGTACACCGCTGCACCTGCTTGCTGAGAAACCTTGGTCAGTAAAAAATAATCCTCTTAGATTACTTAAAGTACTGACCGATTTTGGAGCCGACGTCAACTGTTTGAACAAATATCGTAAATCACCGTTACATCTGGCTGTTACTACCTTCAATTCACCATTGGTCGAACATTTGTTGCGTTACGGCGCAGTCGTCGATACCCGGGACTATCTGAACCAAACTCCTCTGCACATAATCTCGTGCCAAGTGTCTAAAAATTCCTCGGATTTGAGAAAGCAGATTAAAATTTTACGAATGTTGCTGCAAAGAGGTGCGGACGTTTCAGCGGTGACCAGCCACCGCGAGACCCCGGTTTTTTTGGCCACTCGATACGGCGTAAGCTTCGAGTTTGTGAAAATTCTCGTTAACTACAATGCGAATGTCAATTGCCCTGTTTTAAGTGATGGATCAACGCCTCTGCACTACGCTAGTCTTCAATTTGACAAAAAACTTATAAAGCTTCTCGTAAGAAATGGCGCCTGCGTTAATCCCACGGATATCAATGGTCGAACGCCTTTGATGTGGGCGTTGGAAAGGCTCTACAGCAATTACAACAAAAAATATGAACAGGCTCTGACAGTACTAACTTTGCTGATGTACGGCGCCGATGTGAATTTGAGGGATCTGAATAACAACAATATTTTGAACATTCATCAGTCTATGGATAGCGATTGTTGTGAGGTCATCTTGGAACACCTTGTAATACTGCAGAATCTGAAATTCGAAATAAATTCCAGTCTTTTGGATACCATTTCGAGTCAGGAAGATTTAAATTCTTATTTCTTTCACTGTCGGAAAGAATGCTTGGAAATAAAGCGCACCAGGATTGTTGAATACCCTGTTTTTTTCTTTGATTTGCTGATAGGAAACGAGAGGAAGCTTTTAAGTTTGTCTAGAATTGAAAGTTTGGTTTATTACTTTGTGGACATGGATTTGAAAGAATCTTTTCCAATTTACGCTTCTTACATGTACAAAAATTTATTCCGTGCGATCAAGAGACGTCGATTGTTCGACAAAGCTGCAGAGTTATTGGAACATTTTTTTTCAGATGACGAGTTTAGTGACTCAATTATTGAAGACATTCTCTTATTGTTGTCGAAAAGTGAACTGAAAAAATTATGTGAACAATTATAAAACTGTGTTAATCAATTGTATTATAGATTTTTTTTTTTTATATCATTTTTGTAGAAGGAATTTATTAAGTTTGTTATCTCGTTGAGGTATTTAATTTGTTGTTAGAATTATTTTTGTATTATATTATGTTAGTTGTGTTTATATAACCATCTTGCAATAAAAAAAGTTTAATTAAATTCGTTTTTTAAATTTTTTAGGTCTGTAAATATTAGTTTCTTTTCTTTTTTGATTAATAAAACTCATGAATTAATATGCAACAAGTACAAAATTTTCATTTTTTTTAAATACAAAAATTACGTTACTGATAACTTTTAATTTATTCATTGGATGAAGTATACACTTTAGTACGACAGAATGAACTTTTTCAATAATTCTTCCAAGTCATACGTAAGAATATTGCAATTCGCATCCACTGCAATCAATAATTGATAGTATTTCATTTTTAACAATTTTTTTTTTTTTTTTTTTATCAAATTTCAACTCGTAATAAATGTACATTCGAATTTGCTTGATTAAACGAAAAATTAACTGCGCAACTAACTTACACATGTAAACATTTCACAAATGGCTCGTGGCAATAATTGTAAAAGTGAAATTCCCCGTAAATTTGATTAATTTTAGACCCCGAGAGATCGTCCATACGCACGCGGGTAATTCAATTTAAAGCGCGTGTAAACGTGCGGTCTTCTCGAAAAAAAAAAAGGAGAGTTTCTGCGGCGAGAAAATACTTACATGCACTTTATAGAGATCTAAAATATTCAGAGAGGGAAGGGAGATGAGCTTAATTACAGATTTCGGTTATCGCGTGGCTGGGCTCGCTCTCAGCCATCGTTTATTAATGCGCGTCTTATCTCACAATAATGATAAGCAAGAGAGCCGCTGAATTATCATAATTAAGCGCGCGCTTACACGTCCATTTAAATGCTTATTCAAATTACCAGCTTTATTAATAACATTATCGGCACGTTTTTTTTACCCCTCTAATATATGTCGAAATATTTTTACTTTTTTTTCTTTCTACTCTTTCCAAAGGGATTCTCTCGAGTGTGTCCAGATAAGAAGTTGTTAATTTAAATTTAATGGTAATGTTAATTGAATTACTATTTTTAGACTTCTTGCGCGGCACTGCGGGGAGTTATTTACTCGTAATAAAACTACTTTCAAAAAACCAATAGCATATAAAGAGCCCGAGATGAAAAAAAAAAGAAAAATTTTAACTCGACATGATTATACAAAAACTCCCAATAATCAAACAGGAAAATTTATCTTTAATTAATTTGACACACTCCGCGGGATTAATTGAACCCTACTTCAAAAGCAATAAATCATTTATCGAAAGCCAAAGAAAGGCTTAATAACAGTCCCGATAGTCGTGGAAAATTAAACACCGACACTCGAATGCCGAGGAATGGAGTCGTTCGTATATAGCAGAGATGCAGAGCCGGATTAAACGCGTGGTTTCTAACAACGCACGCGGTGCTTTCTCATAATTGGATTATGAATATTCCCCGCTTGTGTGTGTGTGTACGACACGAGTGTTTATCTCCCGCGAGGAATTATTCGGTTTACCGGTGTGACCTTGTAAAGCGCTAAACTCAGTGGTGTTTGATTAGAAATTTGTTTATAAATTTTTCAGTGGAAAAATGTAAATGTGTTTATATGGGAAATGGAAATTTTTCAAAAATTCTGTTCGTCGTTCTGAATTGGCTTATTACTACTTAATTCTTCTTGAAATTTCTTACAAAATATACAAAACCATTGGTTTACTTGTGAACGGATTAATTCAGAAGTTGTTTGTTCACAATTTTTGACAAAACTGTTAATAATTTCATTTACAATAAACAAAAAATTATATTTACTAAAATTGTGTCAGTGTCTTACCTCACTTGGTCATTACTACTTAATGTTTCTAACTCTTACTCTAGTTCCAGAAAATTTTTTAATAACTCAATCAAAGTACCGTTTTGTTTTAAATTAATAAAGTCAGATAATGCTGATAAATTTTTTTTTTGAAAAATTGTTAAACTTTTAATAATTAAAAAATAAATTATTAAAACTGATTAAAATTTTATACTCGTCTTACCTTACTTTGGCATTACTACTTAATTTTTCTAAGTGTTATTTTTCTGTTATTGATTTAAACAAATTAAATTTTAGTTTTTTGTCTTTGAATAAAAAGTGATTGTTTTTATTAATAAATTTATTTTATAATTTAACCTTAATAAATTTATATATTTAATCAAAGAAAATCAAAAAACCAGAAACTAATATTTCTTTTAATAGTTAATCTTAAGGTCTCACCATACCATTGGTACTTAACTTCTCACACTATAGAGAAGCAAACAGAAAAAAAAAAAAAAAAAAAGAAAAAACTAAAGCAGCAGCAAAGCATTTAAACCCTCATCAATTAAACGCAAAGCCCCAACAGGGGCGATAAGAATCGAAACAATTTGATACATCCCCCATTAAGCCCGTTCCCTCGATTAATTATCGCTCGCGTGCGCGCTCTCTGGGATGTCTCGGTATTTTTAATAAACAAATTCAAGCCCCTCGCGGGGGGAGGGGGGATGATTCATGCGGTCCATTCGCTGGTAGCGCTTTTCCCACGCGTAATTCAGCTACTCCGAGTGGCCTGCAGATCCCACCCCCCCCCCCTTCTAATGCGCGAATGCGAACGGACAAATGGCCTGGGTAAGTAGTGGCGATTGTCGTCTTTTTACCTCTGATTAATAATATCGTTTTAATAATACTTTTTTTTGGGAAAAGTGTGATGATTCTCACGTTTGCTTACCTCGGATTACAAGTTTTTTTGGGGGTGTCAGCTTAGAGCTTTTTAACTCAGGTAACTTAGTAATTCGAGAAGTTCTCGGTTTTTGATAAGTTTGTGAATAACAGTAAACCGTTAATTATTTTAACAATATTTAGCTGACTTGTTTCTTACGATGTGGATTATTATTAAATTTTTTTAACAAATGAATAAAATATTCATAAATTATTGAGTTAATGTCAGTAGTTGATTGACTGATTTAAACTAAATCAGGTATATTTATATAAAACTTGAAAACAAAACTGTAATTTATGATTTTAAACAAGTAACTTACAATTGGTAAGATCATCGATTTTCAAAAAAAAAAAAATCTAGTACTTTACAATAAAATATAAATTCGCGATAAAAATAATAATGTCTTCAATAAGCCCTTACATCACAGAGAGCGGGCCGGCTTGTCGTACATAAATCTACAAATGACGCGGCGCGGGGTGTTTTCACACGCAGCCAGTTATGTCCTTTCTATCGGTCGTCGCGCTGCACAATAAACGTATGTACACGCGAGCCAATTTTAGTTCTCAAAGGTCACCCCCGCGCTCCTCGGGAATTGCGTTAAAGCGACTTTGTAACGAGAAAATACGAGCGGTAGCCGCGCGTGTTGTCCGCGCGCTCGTAATTTTAACGAGCCCCCGCAGCTAGACTCGGCCGCGGCGGTGCGGTGATCTACCGACTTTACAAGTGCTCGACTCGCCACCGCAAGCACACGCTTTTTCACGCGTGCTGCTGCTGCTGCCATAACGCCAATCGAAAGTTTACCCTGCACACGCGAAATTGGACTTTTCGGGGGGCGCGCTCGAATGAGATATTTTTTTACGTGGAAAAGGAAAGCATTATTTTGCGCGCCGAGAGTTTACTTTAATAATCGTATACGATTATTTAAAATTTGGATTGAAGTTATGTAATTTTAATATTATTTAACAATAGATCGGTAGTTTTTACCTTATTCACGTGTATATTTTCGCACAAATCGTTAGAATTTTATATTTGCTTTTTCTCTCAATTGATGAGAATTAAGATGCTGAGATGTAAAATCATTTTCAAAATGTTAATAAACACATATAAATAAACTAAGTACATATAAACAAACTACTCTTAATTTTTTATTTAAAGTTTAAATTTAAGGTAAAAAAGTATTTCTTCTTCTTCTTCTTCTTGTATTGGCACCAATATATATGTATATTGTACGGCCATCAACAGTCGGTAAAATAGTATTTGAATAAAACTAGATTTGTTCAGCTGCACGGCGCAAGCGCGCAAAGTCTCACAATAAAATCGAATTATCGAAGCGTGGTGTTTATAACCTCAAATTCATTATTCGTTAGTCGTTACTCTGTAAATGAGTGTTCTAATTATTGTTATTACTACGATCATCGTTCTTTAAATAATTAATTATTGTCTTGGTGTTGTGTATTATTTATCTATGAAACGATCAGTTCAACAGTTAATCAGCAAAATACTTTGGTAATATAAATTTTTAATGACTTTTAGATCAATTTGAAAAAAATAACAACATATAACCTTGTAAATTTTTAGTGAATTTTGAAACGTTTATGATCAACAAACGCTTGAGCAAGTGGTATAAAGAGAATGTATGCTTTTGAGGAACTCGACTCTTATTCCTACGATCATTACGACTCTTCTTTCGACAGTGATTACGATTATGAAAATGATTTTTCAAAACAGGATACAAATACGCCATTGCACAAAGCTGTTTTGGACAACAATATTAAAGCTGTTCTTGATTTGCTGGCTAATGGAGCCGATGTGAATGTCAAAAATGATCGTGAAAGAACTCCTCTTCACTTACTAACGGAAAGTAACTTCTCGTCTGAGGATGCGCTTGAAATGGCAAAAATATTAATCGATGCTGGCGCTGATATTAACAGCGCTGATGAAACTGAAGAAACTCCATTTACTACTGCTACGTTGAATTCTGATATTCCGTTGATTGAATATTTATTGTCTCGTGGTGCAGATGTTAATCGCGGTAATTGGAGTAACTGGACGGCTCTTCACAATAGTTCAACAGGCTCTAAACCTTCATATGGAGCTCAGATTACAAAATTGCTTTTAAAAAATAAAGCAGATGTTAACTTACAAAATGACGAAGGCAATACGCCGTTATTTTTATCGCTGCGCTGGGGAGCGTTAGATGTTGCGCTAATTTTGATAAATCATGAATCTACAGATGTTAATATTGCCAACGTGAATGAGGAAACGCCTTTACATTGCGCAATCAAACTCAAAGATAAAAAATTTGTCAAACCACTTTTAAAAAAAGGCGCGAATATAAATGCACTCGACTGCAGAGGACGCACTGCTTTAACATGGGCGTTGGTTACTCAGTGGTGGCACGCTGAGCTAGAAAATGAAAAAATTCGGGTACTACAGTATTTACTGATGAAAGGCGCCGATGTCAACACAATAGATAATACTGGTAAAAACATTTTAAATTTGAAATCGGATGAAAAGTTTCAAAAAATCATTTTGGAACACGTTGCTAAAATGGAGATTCTGAATCTTCCCATACATACAAATCTTCTCGAAACCATTTCAGAACGAGAAAATTTTTCTAGTTATTTCACTAAATGTAAAGAAGAGTTGTTGAAAGTAAAGAATATTAAAATTTGTGACTATAATATTACTTTATTCGATCTACTGACAAATGATAAGATAAAACTTCAGAATTATGTCAAAAATGAAGACTTGGTTAGTTACTGTGAAAGCATGGATTTAAAAAAATCATTTACAATTTACGGTTCGTCCATGCAGAAAAATATATCGAAGGCGGTCAAGAGAAATCAGTTGTACGAAGAAGCCTCAAAATCATTAAAAAATTGTCTACCCATCGAAAATGCAAAGGATTTTGTTGTCGAAAATATTATTAAATTTTTTGAGAAGTTGGATCTAGAGAAATTGTGTGCTTGAATATAAAAATTAAAAACCAATTATGTGTATTCCTTTTATTACTGTCAATAAATTCAAATGAATTTCCTAAATTTTATTTAATTATCTTCATTCTGTTCCCAAAAAAATTTCTCATAAATAAAAAACCAAAACGATCTCAACCACACATCGTTTTTACCCTAACATTGATTCGACTCTTGAAAGAAAAAGGCTAAACCCAAAGCACGTAAAATTTTCTCAATCTAGGTATCACGCTTTCCTCAAGCGAAACAAGAACGCGTCAAAGTCGTCGATGGTTCCCTATCCAGGCCGATCGCGGATCTGGCACGCACCAGGCCCCCGAGGTATTAATCAAACCGGCGTATCAAGACCCGAACTCGCGTGACAGTAATCGAAGGGTCGCTCTTTCATCGCCCGCAAGCCCCTCCGGCTCTCAATCACCAAAAAATCCAACCTGTCTGTGGAATATTTCCCCTCAAGGTCACGCCCTGGAGACAGAAGAAAGGGGAGGGGGGTCACTTGCCATTAGTTACGTAATATTTTTCCTCCTCCGCTAGGTTCTTCCTCTGTGGTGGCTCAATGCATCCGAACGGTAAAATCAGACGGTCCGTTAAGCCTAGGAACTTTCCCATAGGCGGCGGCGGCCGTCCGTGTGCATGTGTCGATGAGCTTTGCACGTGAGTCACGAGATTTTATGCGAGAAAAGAGGTGAGACCCGATTACGATCTCGGTGAACCGGAATCGCGCGAGGGTCTCCCACCGAGCTTTGGGGGAGGGTTGCTAATGCCAAAGATTTTTTGGGATTTTTTCAATAATGTTTTTTGATTTTGCGGGGAAGGAGGATGCAGTCGTGACGTCGTCTAATTATTTTCGCACGAGCGGGCCTGCGACAGGTGCTAATAGGCTGGGGGAGCCCGGTAGCTGCATGCTAACGAGATAGACCGGTGGACGAGGATTATTGAAGTGACTGCGGTTGATCATGCGGAGTGTTTTTGAATTATGTTAGTTCTTGCTTGAAGTTTGAATATTCATTTTCGTTGACTACTGTTTTGAGATCAAAAGGTAGCGCGGAGCCCCCGAAGATTTTTGGTTTATTTAGTTGAAATTTTAATCAGATTTTATTCGCTATTTTTTCATTCTCAGGTGAATTTTTTGATTATGTATAATTATATTTGAAGTTTTTTTTTTTATTCTTACTAAGATTTTAAATTATAAAATTTTTTAAAAATTTAAAAGAATAAAAAAGATTTGATGTGATGGATCCTACTGTGATCTTACAAAGAATTTTTTACTTTTTTTGGAATCAGTCATTGTCTCATCAATATTTAACCAAATAACATTTATTTATTTTTGCTGTCTTCGTACATAAAAATCATAAATGAACCTTGTATAGTGTATTCAATAATTTTTAGTGTCTTTTGTTTAAAAAATCATGTTATTTGAAAAAAATTTTTAATTCTCGTTTCGTAACATGCTTAATACTTAAAAATAAAATTCATTCTTCTTGAACATTAGAAAGTAAAAGAAACTTCGTTAAGCGCACTAATAAAGCACAGTACTGGTTACAACGAAAGGACCGTTCTCTATCTCCCCGTCGTTTTTCGTAAAATTAATCAGCGTTTCCACGAGGCAAATAAAGAAGAAAAAAAAAAAAAAAAGTCATATTCGATTGTTAAGGTCACGCTCGCCGTTATAAAAGTCTCTCCCCGACCTTAAGCTCGTTAAGTAAAACGTTCCACTTTTCACAAGAGCTCGCGGTGATTGCAAGGCTATTAAAAAGAGTAATTGATTAGAAAAACTTTTCCAATTCCAGTAGTTGCCGGTTGCTCGGACTTATTACCACTCGTTTTTACAATGGAGAGAGAGTGTACAGGAGCGAGAGAAAAAAAAAAAAAAAAAAAAAAAAAAAAAGCACACACCTCGCGCGCCGTTGCAAAATCAATTTACAGTCTTATAACACAGAGAAAAAGGGCGGGAATCGTGATGGAATTTGAAAGAAAAATAGAACTCCGGGTGTTTGTACTCTGATTTTACCAGGTATCATACTTCACCCGTAATAAACATGTTCCTTTGATTTTTCTGTTTCAGGTAAGACACTGCAAACCAAGAAACCAACGCCCCTCCTTGATAAAAGGTAGGTAGCAGAGTTTGAAAATCGGATCGGGATTTAATTAGAGCGCGGGATGCAGACCTCCTAGTTAATAAATCAGGACGACGGTGCTTGGGACCGCGCGACGGTGGTCGTCTTCGGCGGTCGCTGCAGCTGCAATTAGACCCGGCGACTAATTAAGGATCACTCGGTCGTTAATTTATCGGCTCAATTTGGCTCTCACGCTTCCTTGCTGGCTTCCTGTCCTTTTGGTTTTATTCTCTTCGGTAGTAGCAGTGGTGCAGTAGTAGATACCTGGGAGAAAGTTGCGTAAGACCGGTGTCTTCGAGGAGCGATTTATGGGGTGTTTTGATACCGGCCTATGATCAATTACATTTTAAACGGGCGAGCTGATAAAGCTTTTACAGCCGCTAACCGGACTCTTGCGAGCCGTAAGTGTTGGTTATAGATTTTGAACAGGATAACGCAACGTTGAGATTGAGTACTGGTGAGGATCTGGGAATAAGGGTGTTGTTTAGGTTCGAGATAATGTTGTTTTTACGGACTTGTTTTTATTGTATGCACTTGCAGTATCTATAAAAACCCAGAAAAACAAAAAAATTTGTCTCACATTACTGGTATTAAACAGCACACCTCAATATGCAGCTTTTATATCATTAATTTTTCAGACTTATTAATAAAAATTTTTGTTTGATATTCAAAAACAAAATCATTTTATTTTCAGTTGCACAATTTAAACTAATCTTTTCATTGATATTATATTTTGTGTAATAATGGTGATGTCTATGACAAAGTCGGCCCACTCCGACATCTTGTAATGGGTTTTAACCTCAAGACAAGTAAATAAATAAACAAATAAATAAAAATTTAAACTAATCTTTCGTGAAAAAAAAATTCTTGCAACTTTTTTTACATTAACATCTTGCGTAATTTAATTGCATATTACATTTTAGTAGCCAAATTTTTAAACCCAAAGCATTCTACCCCACTTCGTCACTATAACTTCAAAATAAATGTTTCCTTGCTCGCTAACGTTACCAATTCCGTCGCTCAACCCTTTAAAAATTACAATCAGCCCCGTCGTCAATAAATAAAAGCCCGTAAAATCCCGTTCGAGAACAGTAAAGCACACCGTGGATCGTCCGAGGGGGAAATGGATTGATTCCCGGAGTAGTGCACTATCGCTACCGCATGAAAATCTCAATTCTCGAGTAAATCGGCCTCCCATGCAGGGGAAGAAGAGTGATCGTCCGTCGGCGCTAAACAACTGCGCCGCGTCGTATACCTTGTGCACCGCCGCGACAATGGACCGGAGCGACAATAATCAAAGTGATTTTCAAGAAGATACGTTGTTAAATGCATGAGCTACTCTCTGTTACATCAGACGAACCGAACATTTTTTACCCCTTGCGAGTACGTTACTACATTTTGATTGAAGCTTTAGTTGCTCGATTATACCTTTTTTTTTTCAGAGTTATGCTTGCGCGGGATTGAAATCTAATATTATTGTCTCTGTGCATGTGATTCCAGAAAAAGAGCTAGTCAGAAGAAAGATTGATTACGATTTGATTGTTTTAATTCGAGATTTTGACGATTTTATTTTATCGAAAGTAATGATAATTTATAAATACACTTTTTTACATGCACGTAGTAGATAATTTTTAATTAAAACAAAATTTACAACAAGCAAGTTAACGATTAATTTCAGTTCTGCAGCAATGAATCTAGAAATTTTAGACAGTTTATAATAAATAAATATGACTGCCTAGCCAGAACAATTTGATTATCTTAGTTATTGATTGCTTAAATTTGAAAATTAATAATTTGTACATATTAATAGATTTATTAACAACTTGCAGCCAATTTTTTCTAATGCAAACAAAAATTAGAGACGTAATAATAAGTTTGAAGCGTACCAAAAAATTAGTTATTAAGTTTGCCAATCACCCAACTACAGTCCGTTATTGTATCAATATCGAAATCGTCCCAATCACAGGATAATTGATTCCGTCTTAAGCATAAAAAAAAAAAAAAAAACTGAATTCGGATCATAGAAAATTCAATCATCCTCGAAAGCGACATTACGAAAAATTGGCCCGAGCCGTACCTCGCCATTACGTGCATTATAAAATACCATTGATAAATGCAATTTCGAGCTCGCGATCATCGCGAGGGGGAATTATTATTCAAATGAACGGTATGTAATTGCCTCGGCAGTCAAATGAAAAAAAAGTCCTATCTATGCAGGGCCCGGCCTTGCATAAATTTTCTCCTCCCCTGATGCTGCTGCTGTTGCTGCTGCACCCACGCTTGCTATAGGGCCGCTTCCTTTTTTTTTTTTTTACTTTGAGCTTTGGAAAATCGAGTCTCGTCCGTTATTGAATAGAACGCTATTATGCTTTCTCTTCTTTTATATCATATCGAGAGGCCTTATTGTTTGCCTTTCCCGAGGTGAAAGCATGGGTATTGATATCGTTGTAATTATATATATATTCGGGGAGCTTGATGGAGACGGTGATTTATCGGGATAAAGTGCGTGGACTTTTATTTTATCTAATACCTGCAGCAGGTTTATTTATTAATTATTAGACTTGAACAGAATAGAATCTTTTTTATCTAGAATTTTTGTAATTATTACAGTTAATGATTAATTCTCCCCTTAATTATCTATGTATATTATACAGAATTCGGTTAGATATAACAAAATTTCATAGTGTATTGTAGTGTAAAAGCGTCTACTTGGTAAAATTGTAAAATCATTTATGATATAAATTAACGCAATAAATTAATATGTATAAGTATACTTAATATACATATATGATTTCATGATAAAAATCAAATCAAATTAATTCGGTACAAAAATTAAATATTTTACAAAATATGATAATTTTAAATGAAATTTCTAATTTATTCAACTAAATTAAAAATAAAATATGTTTAATAATTTTTAATAATAAAAAAATAAATAAATAAGAGGAATATCCAAAGTTTCCAAAAATCATCAGTACATTCTATCGGGATTTCATAATGAACTCAAAAAAATAATAATTATATAAAAAGTATTCACAACAAGATTGTAATTTACATGCATAACATTCATCTACGCAATCAAACCACGAAATTAAAAAAATTTTAAAAATTTACGAGTAAAAAATCCAACAGATTGCATACACTTCCGTCTTGTTCAGTCGTGGTCCAGAAATTCTTCCACACCCATCAGGCCCGCGCTCAAGCTCCGTATTTTTTAATCGCCGCGAGGTCAAGCGCCATTGTCCAATAGGTCCTCGGGGCCCTTCTTCCAGGACTAGGAGGGGGAGGAGAAGGATGAGTTGTGCCTTCATTGTCGGGGCGGCATAGCATTAGAATACATTAAGGTTAAGTACTCGCCTTATCCTTTTTGCTGCTGCAAATGGGCGGTGTTTTGAGCTATGTGTGGGTACACATCACCCGGCTAACTAGATGCGACTGGGTGCTAACTTCATCTCCGGTTTATTTTATTCGTAAACGAATCATTCTGGATATTTGTAAATCAATATTATTATGTTGATCATTATCATTCGTCGAATTTGAATTTTGGGTGTGGACGCAGTGATTTGAAAAGATATTAAAAATCTTTTTGAAAGTGTAAAACAAATTTCAATTGAAACTTTGTACTCACTATTCGTGAGGTCCAATGAGCGCATTAGCACATCTAGTAGCAGAAAATCTAAAACCACGAATATAGTAGGTAGTATTTTCCTCATTATTATTTTTTTTTTACTTAAAAACTTTAGTTGTTAATTTTTTGACTAGAAAATGTTTTTAGGGAATATTTTAAACTTGTCATGACATCAAGTAACAAAGATCTCCTTCACAAGATGTGCATTTGATCTATTTTGAATGACTGGCCATCAGACGAGTTTTAAAATTCCTCAGTCTTTGATCTTTTAATTTCTCCAAAAGTGAAACCCTCATATTAAACAATCAAATTTTTATCGAACCCTAAAACAAAAATATCGACTCTTGTTATGTGTGCTTCTATCTGGTAACAGACATAAGACCAGTTGACAGGAGGGGATCAACCCACAGGAATTGATCTACTTACTCGTCGGTCTTCGAAAAAAAAAAGCTCTCCATTGAAAACAAACACACCCTGACAATGGAAGTCCATCCATCGAGATTCATTCGTGCCCGTGGGCGTCAACGGGTCCCGATCGTATCGCTGCTGAAAAATTCAACTCGCTGATTATGGCCGACCAAGCGTGGTGATAAGCCCGAGGTGGAGCTATCGAGCCATTGTTGCTACAATTTTTACAACGAACTGGTAAAAATTAATTTTAACGTGGTTTTCGCGGAGTGCAAGGAATTTGTAGGAATTGACAAAGACCGTTTATAATAACAACATGCCTATCGAGCTGCACCTTGATCTTGCAGAAAATCTTTGATCCCTTTCTTTTTGGGTGTGCTCGAACAGAACGCTAAAAAATTTTGCGACTAATGTTGTTATTACTAATGTTATCGATTTAATGGTGGTGCATGTGTATTATTATAATAATTAAATAATTATTATTTTATTGCGAAATACATTGGTATGTAATTACAATAATAATGAAAATAATTGTAACGGAATGCATACAAGAAACTTAAGGTGACAGGTGAAAGTGCTTTTTTTCAATAAAAAACTATTTAGAATAAACTGTCATAAACCAAACAAAACTTTGTTAATTTAAAAAATAATTATCGTAAAACCACATAGGTAGAGTTAGTACTCTCAAGATAGGATTTGCGTAAAGCCGCAACGGTAATTAAAACAATTACTCAGAGGGCGAATGAATGGCCATAGTCGCATAAATTAACCGCCGAGGTACGTAGATATTCCTGGAAAAGCGTAAATCCCGCAGCAGCACGTGTGCAGGCGGCGGCTCGGCAGGATCTCGCTAGTCTATGGTAATTATTTATCTCTCCCCCGATACTACTCTCTCTGGAAATTTCATCATCATCATCATCATCATCGTCTTGCCAGGCCGACGCCGCCGCGAGGTGCAACGTGACGCTATGTTGTACCCGGGACGATGGCACGTGCCCCGGCTTTCGACACAGCCTCGGCGTGCGCTCTCTTTTTGTCTCAATTATGAATAATGAAGAATACCATGCCACGGAGCAATCGAATCTTGTTGAGAGCGGATAAAAATATTATTCGACGGAATGGATTGTTGCGGTAGGAAAAAAGGCATTCGCGAGTTTGAGAAATATGAAAATTTTAAAATCTTTGGTATATTTCTTCGGAATCAAAATTTTATTTATGGTAAACAACCGAATGGATTTAATTTGACAGAAGCAATCAATATTTTTGGAAGTAAAAAAAAGAATAAGTTGATAAAAATTTGTACGTCTTATAAAAAAGCCTAAATTAAGGATGACTGTATACACTAAAAAAAATATATTTAATTTATTCATGATATTTTATTCAATAAAATAAATTTTCATCAGCATGTATCAATTATAAAGAGACACAGAGAGAGGTCACACGGTTTTGCCATTACACAATCTTCGTAAATCTGTTTTATTTAGAAAACTAAGAATTTTTTCAATCATCAAATCGCATAGATTATCAACAGGCAAACAGCTTCTCAATGACTTAGTGGCTTCATCGTTCAACTGCCTATTCTTGATTGCTTTTAGTATATTTTCATTCATATAAAAATTATAAATTTCAAATAGCTTTTTACAATCACACTTTAAAAAATAACGAATCAATTCCTTATTTCTGCTGTATTTTTCTAGTGTCGGTTCATCGCTTACAACTAAATCAAAAAAGGTAACGGAGTAAATGTCAATTTTCGTTTTCTTTGCCCTCGACAGCTCTTCTTTACATTTCATAAAATAATCATTCAAATCTGCATTATTTGAAATTGTATCGAGAAGAATAAGATTCATATAGAGCTTTAGAGTATCCATCTTGGCAAGGTGTTCAAGAATAATTTTATGACCAAAGTTTACCCCTTGTTTAATTGTTAAAACATTCTTTCCTGTTGAATTTATTGTGTTAACATCGGCACCTTCCATCAAAAGGATTCCTTGGGCCTCAACTTTTTGATTTTCACAAATATCATCGAAGGCAGGATCATCTAAAGCCCACATTAGCGGCGTACTTTTTTCTAATTCAGTTGCATTTATTTGGGCGCCATTTTTTAACAGCAGCTTAATTATTTTTTGTTATGGCAACAACATGCCCAGTGCAAAGGCGTAGAATCAAAAGCATCTTTCGTAACAATATTGACATTAGCATTGTAGGCTATCAAAAATTTCGCAAGCTTGTATCTTCCGTGCAAAATGGCTGCATTTAGTGCAGTTTTACCCTCTTTGTTGTGAGCATTAACATTAACTCCATGTTTTACAAGTAACTTTAAGATTTTTGTGGGTACATCACACATAATACCAGCGATTAATGTCGTTTCACCGTCGTCCTTTTTTTTGTTGCCATCAGCTCCATTTCTCAACAATATTCTTAGAATACGAAATAAAATATTATCATTTTGAACTTTCGAGTTTAGGTAATTACCGCTGTCATGATAGGCTTCTGGCAATGAAAGTCACGCATGTTAACTTTTGCCCCAAAATTAATGAAAATAATATGATCATTGGAATGTTTTTGTACGACACAGCGTAGTGTAAAGGCGTTTCACCATCCAAATTAAATTTGTTGACATCGGCTCCGGCTGACGTCAATATTTTTAACATGTTGAAAATATTTCCTGGTGATAAACAATGATTATCATTTCGTGCTAGTTGATGTAACAATGTGTTTCCGTAACCAGAGTCTCTATAGTTCACGTCAATTCCCCGAGAGAGAAAATTCAGTACGTCTTCAATATTATTTTCCAAAACGGCTTTACGCAATGGCGTATCCATTTTTATTTTGTATATTATACAGTACTGCTTTTTTGTTTTTGAGTTTGAAATAAATCAAAGAATAATGAGATTTTTTGAAGCTCTTTTTAAAAGACACAGTTAATGAGATTAGAACTCTACTTCAAAAAGAATTTGTTTACAGATTTGACAACAATGAACCTGACTAACAATTTTACAACAGGCGATTGATGAGTATAAGATTAACAAGTACACAATGTAAGATCTAGAATAATAAAGTTGTCATTGACAACAGTCACCGGCAAATGAAGCTTTTTTTCAGGACACTGAGGACGGTAGTGTGTCAGTTAAGCAAGGGTGATCTAAATTAAAATTGTGTGAGGATATATATATATAATAAATCCTTTATACTAAACGAGCATACTCGTTCTTGCCGTCATCAGATCTGAAAAGCATCTCGACGCTGCGCGCGCATCCGTACTCGAACTAGACCAGCCGATTTAAATGCTTGCTACTCGAAGCATAATTTTAACAATCGTGTACCTGTATTTTAAGTAAAAAAAAAAATAATAATAAATAAATAGTGTCTAAAAAATAGTAACGGCTGTATCTAATTATTAAAATAAAAAAAAGTTCTTTGCCGCAGTGAAAACAGTAAACAGCCCGAATAATTCCTATAATTTACGGTAAAAGTCCGATGCACACCGGTCGCGGTACAATAACGCAGAGCAAAAAAAAGAAGAAGACGCGGTCGAAACAACGGCAGCCGGCCGTAAAGTAGGGGATGCACGATGATGCTGCTGCAGGTATAGGAATGTCGGGTCGGCTCCCTGTGTGCGGGGCAATAATACAAGGCATAGCATGCGAGCGGGTTATGGTAATTCGGCTCGTGGCAATAGACTACGACCTCCAGAGCAACTGACCCTTCTTTCGCTGATGATGGCTCCCGCTCGGCTTCTCCTCTTCTATCCTACGAAGAAGCCGACGCGGGCGTGTACTTACCCTCTTTTATTTGCGTGCAGACGGGATTACATTACCTCGTGCTGCTCCTGCTACAGGTGACTTAACTGCCGCTTTGAGAGCTGCCGCTCGACGAGCCTCTGCCTGCCAGCCGGTCTTTTATTTTTGCACCGGGATGCATCATGGGGAGGTCGTTTCTGGTACTTTTTTTTTTTTTTTAAACGAGAGATGAACAATTTTTGGCGGGTAAATGAATTCCACTTTTAGTAGACCTCTGAAAAAAAATTCGTTGTTACTATAATTTCGTAGATTAAGTCCAAAACAACCTGGAATATTTTAAACAAGATTTAAATTTTTGTTGAAGCTCTTGGACAAATTTGGGATATCCAATCCAAATAAAACACTAAAGATTGATAAAATATACACTATTTTGCTCATAAAGTACGACAGCTTTAAAGTGAGAGCTAACGTGCAACGCTTCACAAAGAATTTTCAACAAGTGACAGTTAACGAGTTTGATTGTGTTTTTCTTTATAAAACTAAAGTATGAAGAGTCAACTGATACCCATGGAAAATCAACAATCCAGAACAAAACATAGATTAGAAGGAAAGCATAGAATGGCATAAAAATACTGCATAAGTATAAATAAAAAAAAAAAAAAAAAAAAAAAATCACATTATTTGTTTGAAAAATGAAAATAATTATTTTTGAATCGAGTCTAATGTTACTCTACGCACTTGCTTTTCGCAGTGTAATTCAATTTGAAAGGTATTCATTGGCGTGAAAATTCATGAAATTCTCGAATCCAAACGAGTAATATTTTCGACGATTAAGAACCCGAACCACACCCTCGCGGTGAAAGAGTCGCTATGACAACGTCTGCATGAATCCTCGGGTGATTTATACCCGTGCCATCCTTTCCACTCGCGCGTGCTACTCCCCGGTGCACTCTTATTTTCATTCCTCCTCCGGCTTCGAACGAAGAGAGAAAGGTGTGTTCGTATAAAACCTGCTCGCGACCTTTATCGTGTCTGTTCGCGATAAGGACAGGTGAAATAGATTACGCGCCACGCGAGCTGTGTTTTTCTAATTGATTGATTTCTTTTGTTTTAATGCAACGAACTACGATTTACGAGTTTTTGAACCCTTTTTTATAGGTACTGCATATTTTTTCGATAAATTTAAAAATTTGATTTTTCATTCTGACAGTTGATTTATCTCAATTCAAAAAAGTGTACAATGTTTCGCATGAAATAAGCACTGTATATAATTTAGAATTACTTTAAATTTTTTGAATTTATAAAAACTTGATTTTTTTTTAAACAGTTGATTTAGTTCATGAAGCATTAGAATTTTTTGTCTGTTCTAAAATGATTTAGAAACGTTAATTTAATACTTGGAGGTATTTTAAATGGTTATCGAACAAATTTTTCTCATTAATTTTAAAAGTATAAAAAAAACCTAATTTAAAGTAAGAAAATCCGGGAGTTTGAACTCTCTCTGTATCTCTCCCCCACCCACTTTCGAGCGTAAAATGCACGTGTCGCGCTTTGATATTATTAAGGCCATAACAAAAAGCCTGTAAACCCGCTCCCGTGCAGGGCAAATAACGTCGCGGCGGCGGTTAATGCACCAAGGTGTGGTGGATGAACCGTATAATCTTTCTCGCTACTTTCGGGTGCACTCATATCGCGATTGTCACGCCAAGATTGAACTTGCAGCACGTATACAAAGCTGATGAGCTCGAAAGAACGCGCGGCTTAATGCATTTTGGCTTATCGTATCTTGTGCACTCCTTACGACATACGCGATTGTTTAGGGAGACTTGAGAATGGTATTTTTGGGCTGCTTTGATTGATTCCAAAGTCTACCTAAATTGTTTTATACTTTCATTTACATAAACACATTATTTTACATACAAAAAATTAACTAAATTATATATTAGAATTTATAGTATTAAATACTGTAGATATTTATCATAATACACAAATCATTGATAATAGCTTTTGAACAGTGTAAGTACATAAATTATAAAATATATAAATATATATGTTGTAATTTAATGTACTTAATTGATCTCAATTTAATTTTTCATTATTTTTTTCATTAACCGAAGGTACTAGACTCCAAATACTTACTTATAATTCATGAACTGTTGAATAGACTTAATTTATATTATCTACAATAAAATTTTCCTAATTATATTTATTTGTACTTCGGAATATTCATTCTATCAATAATAATTATTTATAAAAAATTTGATAAACCATAATATAAAAAAAATCTTCTGCTCATACGAGAGAAGGGGGGGGGGGAGTACGGACACTTTACACTTGTTTAATAGGCAGCGGGTGAGGAGTGCACGAGCTCGAAAATTTACGGCACGCGAGCGGTTTGCAGGCACTGCTCTCGCTTATCTTATATCGAGTCGCCTGGCTCCGTCGTCTTGCGCAACTATCATTACTCCTCCGAGGCGAGCGGCGCGGGTGGATCGTGAATTTAGGGAGTGGAACTACCAGAGTCTTGGCTTTCGTTCAATTTCGACGCTCATGCAGATAAACATTTTATCCGCCTTTATTGTTCGAAATTCGAAATTTACAACCTTTTTTTTTTTTTTTTTTTTTTTAAATTAACCCGAAATAATTTTAATACATATGATGAAAATTTTAAAATTGATTATAAATGTTTAGGAATTTGTTCTAGATTTTAAAAATTATATCTTTCTTTTTCTTTTTATTTTATAAAAATATTTAAAACTTTAGAAATTTTTATGGTTTACTTCGTATAAATGAAAAAGGTTTATTCTTAAAAATTTCAAAAGCCATTCTACAAGGAAAAAAAAGATAGTTTTTATTGGGAAACTTTGTTTTTACTTATTATCCGGTAAATTTTTTTTTTTTTTTTCTATTTAAAACATAATATTTTAGACTGCAACTATAACTTTTTACGAGAAGAGCGAGTACTTTTTTCTTTTTAGAACGAATAGATTTTTCAAAGCAATAAAAAAATAGTAAACCCATGTATTTTTTAAAGTATTTAACAATTTATTTGTGCAAAAGTACATGACATTATTTTCCAATGTAAAAGGGTGTAACTACTTCTGCTCCTAAGAACCCAATAAAAAAAAAAAAAAATCTGAAAAAGTCGAAAGCCGCACGCACGAATCGAGTAAATCAATCAAGTTGAGAAAATCTGAATGCAAGGATAAGACAAGTGCAGTAGTAGTAAAGAAGCGGCGTCGGCGATGTACCGTTCTGATAAATGGTCGCGGTTGTTCGGAGTGGCGCTGTCCGCAACCCACACGCAGCCATTGTGCACGCTCCGGCGAATCCGCGAATTCCTCCAGCTGTAAATGAATAACATTAGGATGATCCAGTTTTAAAATAATCGATATGGATCCCGCGCTGATAAAATCAACAAGAGCCGGAGCGCGCTCTTGTCATACGCGGGCGAGCTCGGGCTTATCTCTCCCCTTGGCCGGCGGCAGTCCGGGCCTTTGATCTCCCAACCCCGGCATAATTCACCGGTCCGCGGCGCACGCCGGGGACGACGCGGACGCTTGTAGATCACGGGGTAACAAGGCGCGAGGGCGCCTCGCGGAGCCAACCCGCGCGTGTTTTATTGTCCGCGGGCTCCCTGAAGGCTGCGCCACTTCCTACTACTCCCACCCGAGAACTAAGAATTTCTATGGTCCCACTTTTATTTTTTGACCGGTAATTTTTTCAGATTTTTTGACGGCTCTTGAAAATTGGGTTTAAAAAATTCATTAGTGGAGTTTGAAAAATTTTTTTAGCGTTTCTATAGTACACAATAAAAAACATAAAAAAGGTGTGTGTACTATATATTGGTTTTTTATTTAAACTCGTCTATAAGAATCTGTCTAACAGTAGCTTCATATGTATAGCTAGTGAAAAAGAGTAACTACTAATAAGAGAATTTTGAGCATTTTAATATAAAATATATCGTACTTCCAAAAATTTGTTTTGCTTAATTTTGCTAATTTTTTTTTTGAGTTATAAAAAGAAAGAGTTATACTAAAAAATATCTCTATTATGTGTTTTAGAGTTATTATACAAGATATTTTTTAGATTTCTGTATAGAATTGAACACTTCTGCTTACATTATTTCACGTAAACTACCTATAAGAATTCGCTTTGAAGTTTTTTGTGTGAGCAAAATAATTATAAACAGTATTTTTCACGTCAACCAGCCGTAAAATTTTTTTGCAAATTGAAAATAATTAAAATAGTTAAAATTAGAACCACTAAACGAATTCCTAGCTGAAAATTTTGCAACATGTAAATCATCTCTGACCTCTCTCCACTATCTCTCACATGTTATTCATGCAAACTTGCCCTTAAATTTTTTCCAAACTCACGATACCGATCAAAGTCAACAGCTTAATCAGCCGGTCCAAACTTTCGCCACTTACCGCTAGACCATGCAAATTTCCAATTACACGTATACATAACAAAGACCCCGACGCAGATAACAATCGCTCCGGCGACTCGTCAAAGCTCTATTAGCAGGGCGCGCTCTTTTTTATCCAGCGTCACGTATGGCGTAATTGGAGAACTTTTGTGCGCGTGCCGTGCATAATGACTCCGTCGAGTACTCCACCGCCGAATATTCTGCATAAGGCCAAAACTGGTTGCGCAAGTTCCGACCTCTCGATAAATTACGAATTTTTGATGATTCAGTCGTAAAATTCAGCGCGACCCGATTCCAACTCAAAGGTCAGCAATTATAATCGAACAACTTACCAATTAACCGGTCCATAAAAACCCCCCGTCTCTGTTTCTTTTTTTTTCTACCGGAGTCTATTAGAGCGCAGGTACAGCAATTAAAGATTTTCAAAAGCAATTTAAGAATCTCGCTTAAAACGAAATATTTACGATCATGCGGCGGCGGGCGGGCAATGGCAGTGCATAATTAGCTGAAAATCCATTACATTTATCTCTCATTTTAAACGCTGGCAGTAGTAAAAGGTTCGAAACACGAAAATACACTTAAACTGGAAGTGCCTCCGCCCTCACAGTCAGTTGTATAAAATCCTTCTTCTTCTTCTTCCCCCCCCCCCCCCCCGCACTTCCGCGCCCATTACACGTTATTATTCTCCATATCATATTGTGCTGGCTCGCACGCATTTTCACTTTCCAATCATCGCCCCCCATTGTTTGTTGCTGCAGGCTCGTAGCTTTCACTCGTAAATTCGCGTTTAATTGATTGCTGTAAAAAAAAAGAAAAAAAAAGGGAACTAGTTTGCCTGAAAGAAATACGCTCAGATTTCATTGAATGGGACAAATTTGCATGCGTGCGGGAGAGAGGAAGAAGAAGGCGCCACGGAACAATATAAAAGTGTTTTTCTATGGGCCCATTGAGAAGTGTAATGTAGTACAGGGAGCACTTGCGTGCATTGTGCTAAAATTTTTTTTACCCGCGATACGGAGCATTGATTTCATTGGGGAGGTGCACGAGGGGAACAAATTTTCGAATGATTGTTTATTTTATTGGTCGTGAAAAGCTAATGACCGTTTTTTATTGGCTTACTTGAAAGTGAATAGTTTTGAAGTGTTATTGCGGCTTCAAAAGAACAAAGTGCAGCGAAGTCGTATTTACTTTAGAAAAATGAAAAATCATATAATAATATTATTTCGCTAATAATGCTTTTTTTAGTTTTACTATAATGTGTATCGGATGGTTCAACCATCAGAGCGCTGGTCTGTTAATACAAAGTACGCCAGTTCGAATCACCACCATTCTCCATGCTATAAAACTGTTTTTGACAAAGCAGTTGGTTTAGTTAGTGAAACTGATTGTTGTAAAAATTGTGATGATTAAAAAAAAAATATGTAAAGAAATTGTCTGTTAATTTTTTTTATTTTAATTTTATTTAATTTTTTATTATAACACTAGAAGTAAAGGGCGCGCATACGCGCGCCGCAGAATTTGACAATAGTACAACCTAATTCCTAAAATTTATTGTTGATTAATAACCAACTTCACGATGAAGAATTCGATAGTTAACGACATCTCACATTCTTAACCAATCAAAAATAAAAATCGAATTCGCTCATCTAATTATAAGAGTAGGTTAGTGAAAATAAAATTCAAATTTTTCACTTATTTACAATAAATTTTTCACCCAACAATTTAAAAAGAAAAAATTTTTTAAGCAAAAATTTTTATTTTTTCTGTTACAGGTACGTCTGAAAAGCTACTCGAGTTCGCAATCGATACCCGCACGTAAGTTTCCGCACTCAACTCAAGCGTATAAGCAACAATGTTTTGATTAGCCTGTTGCGTGCGCGTGTTTTTTGAGAAAACTACTCGAGCTACTCGAGCTACTCGAGCACTTCCGATCTCTTTTCAACAACACTCGTCCCTACCAACCCAAGAAAAAAAAAAAAATTCTGGAGAATAAACAAGATAAGAGCGAGGGTATCGGGATACGTAAAATTGAAATAGTCGTAAGTCGTAGGTGTCGATAATCCCTCCCCCCTCCAATCAATATCCCGGGGCGCGCGGGGATCAAATCAACCGTTAGGCTGCCGCCGCGGTCTACTCGGTCGGGGCAGATTTACGCGAGGGCCCCGCTGGCCTGGGAACCGAGGGACGGACGCGCGTCCATCAGCTGATTGCTAAAAAAAAAAAACTGCAACCACTACTACAACCCAAGGAGGAAAGTGAAAGAGTTTTCGTTCTACCTCTTTTTGGGCGATGAAGACTAATGTTGGATTACTGTTATCTTAAGAATTTTGTGTCGGGGGAATTGTTTTATTATTTAAGGTAAAGATACCAGTTATGATCACAAAAATCGCTACTTTTCAGCATTTTGAATTTTATTGAAAAAACAAAGCATGTTAGACTAAATCTTTTTTTACATACTTAAATTTTAGGTTTTTAGGAACTAAAATACATTTTTTTTATATGAAATTGTATTTATTTATTGAATAATTAATGTTTAAAGACAAGTAAAATCCTGTCTGTGATTTACGTACCCCAGTTGATGGAACGGTTTATCTAATTTTTGGTTGGATTTGTAATTTTTTCTCATTTGGGAGTGATGAAACCCTCGAATTTTGACGATCCCGTTCCATCAACTGGGGTACTTAAGTCACAGACGTGATTTTACGTGTAAAAGTGTTCCATAAACTGGGGTCAAAGCTGAAGTTGTTTAATAAACTGGGGCCTTGACTTTAAAAAGGGGCATAAAAGATCTTGACTTCAAACATTAATTATTCAATAAATAAATACAATTTTCATTAAAAAAAAATTTATTTAATTTCTTAAGAACCTAAAATTTAAGTATGTAAAAGAAAATTTAGTCTAACATGCTTTGTTTTTTCAATAAAATTCAAAATGCTGAAAAGTAGCGATTTTTGTGATCATAACTGGTATCTTTACCTTATTTACAGGCTCATTTGACTGAATTCTGAGCTTAGTAGTTTTATATTGTAATGAAACAAAAAATAACTAGTTTTTTAAGCTCTATTGATTTAGTGCAGTGCTGATTATCTGTAAGGGTTTGATTTCAACGCAAGCATGAAACTATCAGTCAACTTTTTATAATTTTTCAATTTAAGATTAAATGAAAATTTTCTCTAAATTGGAAAGAAAAGAATATTAAACAAATTTAAAAAAATTCGGTTTGGTTTAGTTTGTGCTTTTTTATGAACTATTTAGGTATAAGAAGTAGTATTAAAGTTCACCTTTAATAGCGCAAAGTACACGTTCAGTGCATTATCAGTATTTAAAGATTAAAAATATAAAAATAATTTTAATAAATTGCATGCTTTAAGAATATAATATAAATTTTTTTTATAAAGAACTAATCTCAGAATCTTAAATTTATCATAATAATTTTTTTAAGCCTTAAGATTAAAATACATGCAAGTTTTTTCCTCCTTTTACAACAAAGTACACCCAACAAATAACATATGAAATTTATTAAATTACTTTAAATTACTAAATTTTCCTTTAAAAAAATTAAAAGCTACCTACAACTCCGCGGCACAAAAAGGGCCGGCCGCGTGTGAGAAATTTCACCTCCTCTATGCGCCCGAACGTATCATTACCCCCATTATCAATCAACATTTTCCGCCGAAGATTGGCCGCTTAGCTTTTTTACGCACCTCTGGATTTACGACGGGAGGGGCTTATCCCCCCCCCCCCTTGTTTCTTTTTTTCCACTTTACGGCCGTGCGAAACCCTCCGAGAATTATTTTTTAAACGTAAATTTAAAATAAAAAAGTTACACCTGTCACACTTGTGACCGTAAAATTATCCAATTAAGCAAAATCGGTCGTTAAAGTTATTGAAAAGCGTAAATTTCAGTCTCGAGCGTCATAAATATTCGAAAAACGGTCCGCATTTTCACTTTCTTCGTACTCTTGCTTACTTTTTTTTTTACCGAGTCGTAAAATTTTAGCGCCGCGGGAGTCCAATTACAAGCGAAAATCTAATGACACTTTGCGAGGGAATTCCGCAAAATGAATTTGTTGGGGAAATACTGTTTATTGGGTACGACGCGGCTGTATAAGTATAAGAGTTTACGGTATCACACGTGTTTTCGGATCAAATAATCGCGACGATTGCCGCGGCTGGATGTCGTGAAAAACTTAATTCGCTTTGAAAAAACTCGACGAAGTTACATTTTTTGGGTCGAACACGAATTCCAGTGTCGAGTGGCACTCCTCCCGAGTGTATAACAACGATTTAAAATCGTGATTTACCAGCAGAATCGGAGGTACCTTGGTTCGGTGACAAAAAAAAATTCTTACTTTTTGTTATGTTTTATTTATTATATGAGTAGTTTGAAATTCATGGATTTGATTCTAAAACTTAAAGTTTTTGCTTTTTATTAGGCGTTGGATTTAATTATTATGACCAAGCAAAGTAGAAAAGTTGTGTAAAAATTAATTTTACAGATCGGAACAGTTAGTCTTATGGTATAACTGCAGCTGTAAAATTTAGTAGACTTTTCTCTTGACATGTTAGTCCGACCTATTTGAGAAATTTTTAATTTTTCTTTTAAATAAAGGTCAAATTTTTTATGCATTTATATTTAGTAAACTTAATTATAATTTTATTCCGAACCACGTAATTCTCAGTAAATTAATTTTAAGGGTTTTTATTAGAGCTGCAGAAACGTAGTTTTATTTCTTAATACACAAAAAAAAATTTAATTTTCATTTAAAAAAATGATTTCTAAATTCTGATCTTAGCATCAACCAAAGTTTGTCAGTAATAAAACGAGTTTCACTAAATCGGGGTCGCGCAGTAGCATATGCAAATATTTGAAGAAAAATTTATTTTTACGCTTGTTGACCAATTTGTTTCTTATCTTTTAACTACCATCAGCTTGTCGTTTATTTTAAGAATCAGACGGAAAGCAAGAAAATCGCTGATGTGTAATCTGATTGGCTGGAATAGGTCATGTCACAGGCCTGCATCATTCAAACGAAACTTGGATTGAAAACTTTTTAAATTTTTAAAACAGTGATTTATCTGAACAAAAAATTGCTCGAAAAATTGTATATACTAACAAAATTTTAGTAATTTAAACAACGGTGCCTTTGGGACCTTTTTTTCAAATGATTTTACATTTCCAGCTATCATGCATATTTTTTAAACGTAATTATCAACTATTAAAAAATTGTTGTAAAGAACAATTTTCATTTAAAACTAAAATCGTTTTTTACATTAGAGCTTGAAAGTAAATTCGGTTAGTCCAATCGACAATACAATTATATAAACTCGTAATCTTCAAATTGTTGCAGACCCTTTTTCGTGATAAAAATTTCAATTCGGATAATAAGCGAGAAAATGATTTAATTTACCGTTGCGCCCGGTGCAGTGCAGGATCTATAAATCAGGACTTTGAGAGCGAAATAATCATCGGCTAACGCGAGACGATAGTTCGGCACGCGCCGCGTCTCGGGTTTCATTGAATCAAGGTGCGCGGGTAATTAAGGATGTCTCTAGTGACTCAAATTGATGATTAATCTTACAAAACATTTAAACATATTATTTTTATAAATTTTACAATAAAAAATTCTGTTGGCTTTAAAAATTCACTGCTGCATGCAGTAGGAATATCAATTTTCTATCTTTTCAGTCTGCGTTGAATCTTTACAACTAGCTAATTATTATTAATTTTTTTTATGGAATAATAGTTATGTATGTAATTGAGTTGAATTTAAAATACAATATACAGGTATGAACTCAAACTATTTACGTTTAAAATTCACGGCTAAATAAAAGGAAGTTTGCATAAAGATTAGGCAATCAAAGAAATAAAAAAATGTTCCCTAAAAAAAAAGAAGCGCCCCACGGCCAATGGGAGGCAAGCTCCACCCGAAAAAAAGCCTCACCCAAAGTAGGAGGGGAATAGAGCGTCGCGCGCAGATGACCCAGTTCGGTGCCGGCAGGCTCCTCCTATTCGGCTGCAAGCGGCGAAACGAAGGAGGCGCAGCCGCGGCGTTTTCCGATCGGAAAACTCGACGACCAATCGCGTCTCCTCCTCCTCTCCCCCCTCCGCATTCCAGCGGGATTATACGAGCGGAGAGTTTTTTTTTCTAACTCGCGTGCGGGAAATGCAAGTAAAATTTCACTGTTGAAATGAGCTTTGTGATTGGTGATGGGGAAAGATGGGCAATAGTATATTACTTAACTAGGCAGTATGAATGGGAAACGTCTCAGATCGCATGAAATTGTCGTCCGAGGCGTAGCCGAGTGTGACAAACATGTGATCTGAGACCTTCCCATTCAGGTGCCTAGTTGAGTATGCTATTTTTCCGCACGACGGCGCCGGGAAGCGCTACTGACTGTAGCGGCAGCGGCAGGGAAGTAGCGCTTCCCGGCCGGAGTGCGGAAAAATAATTTCGATGGGTTCGTTTTAATTTAAGATATACAATAAAATTATCACCAAAATATTTTAAAACTATCTCGAAATCATCAAATTAATTAATTTTCACTTTTTTATTTTAACCAAAACATTTGTTAGTATTAAAATTATTTTAATGAAATTATTACAATTAAGGGCCGAGGTAGCAAAGTGGTTAGAGCGCTCGACTCTAAACCTTGGGATCATGGGTTCGAACCCGAGTCTCGGCGATTTTTTCGAAGGAAAAAAAAAAAAATGTTCATCGTCATACTTATCGATATTATACTCATTTGCCAAGTAGCTAAATTTTTTTTGACGTTATTTCGACGGCCTGTGCGGAAAAAATTATCAATAAAAGACTGCAAAAAATTAAAAAATTAGAAAAAATCAAGTATCTTAATAACTAGGTATTTAGTAATTCGAATTTATTTATTCAAATCTATTTTTTAATTCGTTTGAGCCTCTTACGGATAATTTTAAATTGACTAATTTTTGGCTAAGGCTTTTCTTCGCACGGGCCATCGATTTGTTTGTGTCAAATGATCAATTGTGTTCTGTTGAAAGTACAATTAAATTATCAAATTCTGACTCAGAAACTATTTCTAGACCTGTAGCCAGAAACTTTGTCGATTTCCACACTGGCTGAGAACCATAAAAAACCAACTGTAAGTATTAGAGAAAATGTTGGTTCATTGAAATTTATTTTAGGAATATATATGTAATGGTGTAAAATAAGTCTAAAAGAATTAATTAAAAAACATTCCTTTTATTCATCTAAATTATTTAAAAAAAATTAAACAAAAAATAACGGATAAATATTAGCATGTTTCCCAGTATTCCAACAACAAAAGCATAATTATTTTCATCGCAAGAAGTATTAATCAAAGTCAAAGAAGCACCCTGACTCTTGAAGCAGGCTGCACTGATGCGCTAAAAACAAGCTCTAATAGGAGCACACAGTGCCGCGCCGCTGCAGCAGCAGTAGGATCATAAGCGTGTAGAACAAGCGTTTAGCTTTGGGCCCTGGGAATTGCGGTGTTGTCCGTGGGAAAGCCTAGGATGGCCACCACTACGGTTTAAAAGATCGCGTCATTAAGGTCAGACTCCTGACGCTGCGGGCTAACTTTTATGTGTAATATATCTGTTTGCCCGCGTGTATTCAAACCAGCCTCACTTTTTCTTCCGGGCAATGCTTTGATTTTTCAAGGGCAATTACCGTCGTTGTAAATCTCTAAGTTAGTTCAATATATATATATATATTTTTTTTTATAAACTGCTTTGGGGTTGATTTCGAATAAACAATTTGAATATTGTAATAATGAGCTTTTTTTAAATGTATTGGTTTGCAAATGAAATGATCTTATTTCATAGAAAGTTTGTTGTATATAAAAAAGCACTAAATTAATCAATGTACAGAATTTTTTATTCGAGAAAGTTGTAAATAAAAATTATATTACCTCAAATTTAATTTATCTAGTGCACTATGTACCTGGTCAATATTTTACGTATTCATTTTTATTTATTTTTTTTTTTTCATAAAAAAACATTAAATAAATTATTAGTTTTATTAGTTTGATTTTAATTTTATTGAACAAATAATTAAGAAACTAAATTCTGAATTTTATCAATCGATTTAGAAGCTGAGGACTATACGTTTCAAAAGTGTTTGAGTTTGTAAAAACAAAAACAGAAACCACACGATGCACGAATTAGCATTCCGAAACAAATCCACTAAATTTACCTTCGAAGTGCGCGCACAATGAAAAATATTCCTCGTAATCATCGCTCGGGATCCCTCGGAAAATACGTACAATCCAGTTATTTCAATACAGGTTTTATCTACCGAGCCCAATCATTACAGTCGCGCCGAAGGGCAGCTCCTAAATCAACGGATCTCATCCTAAATCAATATCTTTGATTTTGCAATACCTCCCTCCGCCTGCACGATCTCGCGGCATCTGTCGCAACCGAAATTGCAGGCGCGGGAGGGTTTGTTAAAATCTATAGTCTGAGGTAAAAAGAAAAAAACGGCCCGCTTGATAGACACGAGTTTGACACTGGAGTGCCGAGTCTTGAGAAAGGATATTTTTGCATTTTTCGTGAATTCAAAGCTAAGCTCGATTGATTGATAGGCTTCCCGCTGACTCCCGATGGGACTAATCGAGAACAAAAGACTGGAGCTCGGATCTACTGATTCATTTGATCAATTAAGAGCCTATTGGGAAATAGTAATGAATTATTATTTATTTTTTTCTTTTTTGTAATTAGAGAACTTTTAATTGACACAAAACACATTTGCTAAATACATAAAAAATGTTAATCACATTTTATGTCTCTGAATTCAACATTCAAACTTGACAACATTCAATACGGCTTCAAAATAAATTTATAAAGGTGTTGAACCTGTGCATCCTTCATATATAATTTATATTAGCTCCTTCAAAAAAAAAAAATTATTTTTAGCGTCTTATCATTTTATTGCGTTGTAAGAATTGATTTTTTTACAATATATTCAGTGATATAAAAATAAAGATTAAAAAAGATAAGATTAAAATTATAAAGACTAGATTTATTTTTATGTATACATAAAAATAAAGATTAAAAATCAATAAATTTTTTCGTTAATGTTGAGCATAAAATACCCTTTGTTTCGGTTTACGATACCCAACCCATTTTTGAAATCGCGATGTATTAGGAAAATTTATGAATCGTCGACAACGCAATGATCCATTATATTTTCTCGAATATTATTTTTATTGAGTAATTTGTATCTTTCGGTAGAAAAAACAAACTTTATTATTCATAACAATTTTTAATGCTCGTTTTTTCATCAAACTCACCGCTGTGGCTATTAAAATATTAAATGGCGGGAGTCTTGTGTGCAAGCATAACATTTAAAACAAATACCGTGGCATAATGACTTCGTGACTGCGAACGATACAATTTATTTTCGAGTCACGATCAAAAGTGACGTATACAAATCAGTGTTTTATAATATAATTGTCTCGTAACCCCGTTAATATATGCATCGGAATTATTTTTATTTCGTTATATCATCACACACAGTTGGGAATAAAAAAAAAAAAGAAAAAAAAAGAGGGTATACATTCGTAGCTAAAAAGGGTAAATAATCTGGCATTAGCGTCACTCAGTCTGAGTCACGATCACCAAAGAGGCCCGAGGGGGACTGCCAGGCCCGAACAATTCAGACTCTGTTGACGATTTCTCCTCACGGTGGATCGATCAAACGTCACACCCTGTGCATTATCGTTATCCCTCGTCATAGTCATACTCCCTCTTCATCTTTCTCTTATTGCTATAAGTATCTAAAAAATTATATGTATATAAATATATATTTTTTTTTAATTTAAGATTTTGGACGATTAATTAATAAATTATGAAAGCACAAAATCTACTAACAAGGAGAGGACTAGACATGTGGGCCATGGATTTGGCTAAAACTTGATATATGGGCTCCAAACATGCCAAAAAGAAATCTCCAAGCGTCAGTTTCTCTGAACGGTCCTTTTAAAGTCATGTTCCCTCTACACCCCATGTTAAAAAATCAGTATTTTTCAATAAAAAGCTGTTTTTGACCGGATTTTCAAAAAAATATGGGTCAGACCCTGTTACGCACTTCCAGAATTCCGGAACCGTGCATTTTGAATCCAAATGTTTGGTCCTCTCCTTGTAAGTTTAGGTAAACAAAAAAATCGTTTTTTCTACTTTGAATATAAAATTATTTTTCTCCCCAATCACAGGATGAATTGAATACTCGAAGTTAAACCGGCGAACATAACCTCGAAATTCACAGGATTAACCAAGGTCTAAAGATACAGTCAGTACTCGGTGCATACCGAATTACGCATTTTACATAAAATCGAAGCTGATTATCATGCCTGGAGTCCTCGTGCAGTGGGCCCCGTGAGAAAGTCGGCGCGGAAAAACGACTAATGATATCTGATTGGTCTTTACCTACTGCAGAAACGATGGCGGTACGCTTGTTATCAAGGCCTTATCGGCGCGGTCTTCATCCACTTCGGGTAATTGCCAATCGGTGCAGCTCGCGCGCCAAGCGCGGTGCACTGAAAATCGCCGGGCGAAATTGTCTGACCGGCCAATTCAGAAATTATCTACTTTAAGCTGCTCCCTGCTTTGCGCCGACACTTTTGGGCACGAAAATTTTATCGTCGGTATCGAGCTTTGCAGGCTTCTGAAATCAAAATACTGCTTGATTTAAAAGACCACTTGATTTGCATTGTATTACTTTTGTCATATGGTACTGTCTTTAGTTTTTAAGAATTTCTGAAAGGAAAATTATTATCAACTTCTCAATAAAGTTCTTGTTATCGATAATCATAAAAATATAAAAAATGAGGGGGTTTAATTTTGTTTTTAGTGTCACCCAATCAATAGGGGTTCTATTAATCAATGCAATAGTGGCAGTTACAAGTTGCAGAACTCAGCTTAAAAACATAATGATTAGCAAATAAATATTTATTTACATTTCACATTATACTTGGTGACCATTGTAAAAAATGGTATGTAAATTTTAAAATCCTAAATGCTTAAAAAAATTACAAAAAAGACAAAAAAGTTAGCCTTGATCATTGAGCAAGTAATGAACGATGCAATCTATCTGCAATAAACATTGTAGAGGGTCAGACATTGTTGTGGTACCAATAACTTTTTGAAATTTAAATTAATTAAAATTCTCTTAAACTCAGAAAATTAAATTAAATGATTTAAAAAAAAAGAAGTAAACTAACATCAAATTATTTTAGAATAGATTCAAAATGAATAAATCCTAGAATAGATTCAAAATGAATAAATCCAAAATGATTTAAAAAAAAAGAAGTAAACTAACATCAAATTATTTTAAAATAGATTCAAAATGAATAAATCCTTCTGCTTCTGGTAGTCTACGCTTGTAAAAAATTGTTGAAAAAACCAAACATGATTCAAGCTCACGTACGACAATATTTTTTTCCCCAGTAACCCAACGATGTACAAATAAAGTTCGCACAGATTCCCATGTACAACAGAGTCCGAACATGTGCTTCGTGATCGGGTATCTCGTCGCGCGATGTGACAAAGATTTCTTTCGTATATACCCGATGGAGCCAGCGTGCGATTAGAAAGGATTACATTCAATCATCCTCCTCTGTTTCGTGAAACAATAGCCAGGCTCTTTGCATTTTTTTTTTTCTTTTTCTCCATTCGTTCCCTTTTTTTTCCTTTTGGGTTTATTCTTTCGACGTTTCATGACTCCAGCAGAGCTTCGTGCAAACGCTGCCAGGGGACAATGAAATTTACGAGCTCACGGAGGGGTAACGAGAATGAGAAAATTTGTTCTTATATGACTTTTTAAAAATCTTCTTGGTAGTAAATTGTGCTCGGTGGGTATTCATAAAATTAATATATGTTTGTCGACTGTTTAAAATTATATTTTATTATTCCGATGAATATTAAATTAAAACCTACATGTATTTTTAAAATCTTTTTCTGGTATGTATTAGTGGTTACATTAATAAAAAGTTTTTCTTCAAATTTTCATTAGTTCTTAGGAGCAATGTAAAAATTGACAAAGAATCAGAATACAAATAAATCTGTCAAAGCTTTTCTATAATTTAATTCTTTGAACTATAAATAATTCAATAATTAATTTTTTGACTTATAAAAAAAATCCAGTTACAAAACATATTTTATACAAAAATCATGATAATAATTAATTTATCAAAAAAAAAAAAAACATCCTAGATGCAAATAAAACAATCAAAAATTCACTCCCGCACTACCGCATGAGAAATCAATCAAATCGGTAAGCAGGAAATAATGCAAAACTCCAGTTAGACCCATCGTACGTCGAGTTAGTTTTATTTTACAAATCAGATATCGAGGGCAACCAGGAGGGATTTGCAGATCGTGAGATGATTCGCCTGGTACACGTGCAATTTCAAAATAACCGTCAATTTCGCGAAGGGTAATGCGCTTTGTTGTTTGCACGTTGCGGTACTTGGGTGCCCGGGCTGTGAGAATTTCTAAGCAGCGGGCTGGGCGATAACAAATTTTCATCCCGTCATGCCCGGCGATAACAGCTGATCGAGTGGTCAAGGCTGCCCGGTCGGGTACGTCTCTATCGACCCGTATGAAATCAGATCGTTAATAACTGGAGAACAAGCTTGCGGAGCGAGAGAGAGAGAGAAGCAAAAAGAAGTTGGTCGGACCAGTGTTGGCGGACGCACGCAACACGTGTATTACCCTCGCGACGTAATTGAGTCGTTGATTCGATTATTAATCACCTGGTGATCTACTAGATTTTATCTGGATTCTAGCTGGTAATTCGATTATGTTGATGACTGTTTTAATGGATGGGGCTGGACTTATTTTACGACTATTTTGTAGCTGCACGACGAATAAGAATTGTGACCAGAATTGCATAAATTTTTTACTTTGAATTTTCGTTTTGTTAACAATCATCGGAGAGGCTAAAAAAAAAAAAAATTTTTAAGCACCATAGATCAAACCAATTCGATGGTGTGTCCTAAAATTTAAAAAAACTCCATGATTTCAAACGTTTTTTAAGGAAAAAATTGTCGAAAAGATTAAAAAAACAACGGTTTTTTTTTTTATTTACTGTTGAAATGACTTCGAATGTGCAGTTAGAGAGATATTTTCGACACAAAATTGAAACGATAATTAGCCAAAAAGCTTTAATTATGTTCATACTTTTAAAACAAGGTGAAAAATTCAAATTTTCAAAAACATCTCAAAGAAACATCATCAAGTTACGTTATCCGGTAGCTTACTGGTTGTTTTCATTTTACGTAGTTTCAGATCATTTTTCGGTCATCGCGTGTAGCTTCGCACCAGACACTTCGTACCTAATTAACCCATCAGAAGAAAACCACGCTGTAGCTTCCGAAATAATTGGACTTCTCTTAAAACTTTTTTCTCCGCGGCTCACAAAACACACATCTTTTGCGGAAAAGAGTTGTAATCAGCGTGCGCGGGATTCCGGAGATTTTTTCCAAGTCAAAGGTTAAACTCTGAAATTACTCGCTCGAAAAAAAAACTTCCTCAAAAAAAAAGAAAAAATATGAAAGCGGCTACACGAACATGTATCCCGGGTTATCTTAAGCGAGATTCCTTGTAATTTAAGTGTTGGGCTTCGAATTAAAATAGTTATTTTTCATACCGTTGGAGTTTATTATTAGCGGGTGTGTTTTGTTCCCCGCTCATCCTCTAATCGCTGGGTAAATAGTTATAATTAGCGGAGCCTCGAAAAAAGATCCATCCGGGAAAGTGTACGGTAGAGGATCATCGTCGATCTCATCTGAATCGTTCTCGCGCGAGCCAGGCAGGCTTCTGAATAAAACATGCGCACGCGCAAACTCACGCGCCGAGGCTGTATCTCTCCCAGATTTATACGCGAGAGTCATCGAGATTTTCGTCTACGGTGACTCGAGTTTCCCCCCCCCCTTTTACCCCTGAAGAAGATTTTATTTATTTACTGGACAGAGGAAATAATAGCCTGGCGTACGGTGAGTGTTTATTTTAGAGAAAGGGGAATTTATTTTTACGTGTTGGGTGGAAAATAAATAGAATGGATGGATTTAGATTTTTTAGGAGAGGCAGTTTCAATGATTCAACAGTTATGGATTTATAATAAGTTCATGAATTTGAAAATTGATTAACACTAAGAAAGTATCCAAATTTCAATCAAATTATTCAAATAAGTAAATAGCAGTTTAAATTATTAAACCAAATGGAAGACTAAATTTGTAATTTGAAATGATAGAAGTTTAGACAGAGGATCCCAAAAAAACTTTCCCCTAAATGCTCATAACAGACGGGAAGAAGTAAAAGACAAATTTATGTAAAATAAAATTGTTGTTTTATTGAATAACGCTTAAAATTATTATTTATTATTATTTATTTTTATATTTTTTTGAATTTTATTTTGATCTTTTAATTTTTATGATTATTGATTAAAATTTACAAACAGATGACATGAATATATTTTCATAAATGATCGTGATTATTTTTTGTTCTTTGAGAACACTACTGACTAATGGTTATATTGGTTACATACAATCGTTCTTATCGTTTGAAATATTTCTTTTAACTTGTAATTGTACTGTTATTTAGATTTTAGAGAGTGAGTTTTTAAATTTTTTATTTTTGTTGATTTTTCGTTACATTAATGTTATAACCTGTTATTATTAATTAAGATCTCCTGATGAGGCTGACAAAACAAGTCAGCGAAACGTTGAGAATTTTTGGAATTTAATAAAAAGAAAAAACTGCCTTCAAGTGATCGATTTGATTTCTTATTAAAATTATTATTATTTTTCTAATTGTTAATTCTATTTCACTCCTATTATATAAATTAATTATAAAATATTCAAACCATTTTTGAACGCTGAAGGTCTCATTTAAAAGCTTTAGCCAAGTTCTTTAAAATGAGACCTTACGCGTCTGATTTCGGTCAATTGGTTTGGTAAAGTAAAATTTAATTTCTTGATTGACGAAAAAATCGTGTACCATAAATATTAATTTTAATGTATTGTTTGACAATAACTTTGCCTTTGTAGCAGAATCCTACTTGGGTCCCAAAAATATTTTTTCTTATCAAACTGACAAGCGCGCCAATTCCTAGAACAAACCTAATCTATTTCTTAAAAATCGCATTATTTTGGGTTCACATCAGTCTCAACAAAGCTCTTCCTAGCAATAAAAAGCTCTTGCTTGTCACAAAGGGAACTCGTCGGCGATGACGAGGGGTAACACAATGGAAAAAAGCCCGCCCATCCTACAGGAGGCTGCTGCAGTCTAGGCATGAGTCACCTCCTCCTCCTCCTCCTCCTTCTTCTTCTTCTTCTTCTTCTTCTAGTAGTCTTCGGTGGTGGTGATTCCGGTTCCCACGTTTACATTTCGTGCAGCGCACCTCCGGGCTCGTTAAGCGCATAACGGTAGGTCGCGAGGAAGACGCGAGATCTCGCTCTTCTCCCTGCTTGGCTCCCTAGCCTACCTGCATACACGTGCTCGGAGGGAGGGTGACGATACTCTTTCCTACCCCTCCCCCCCACCATCTCCAGAAGCAGCAGCAGGTTCAACTGATTTTCCCTTTTTATTGCCACCTGTGCGAATTTGAAGTGTCGTACTTGTGAAAGATTTTGGGGGGTTGAAAAGCTTTTTAGAACAGTGTGGTCAAAAAATTTTATTCAAATTCAGCTTTTTATCATTATAATAATTTTATTTAATCAAGTAGTTCAGTTCGAACAAACAATGAATTAATAAAAACAACACCTGGTCTCGCACCTGGTAATATTTTATGAATATTGAGAACTTGCTTTATTTGATTTCAACGTCAATAAAAAAATCATAAAAGATTCATAAACAAGTATATTATTTATTAGAATAAACCATATAACCATAATTTTATTCTATTTGAGAATGAATAAATCTCGATAGCAATCTTAAAACGAATACTCATTCGAATAGGCAACGACAAGCCGCAGACTTGACTTTGAAAAATTCAGGTCAAAGTTCACGTCTGGGTTAGCCAACTCACTCTACAGTTGCCCCGAAAAATCAACAAACCGTCCGAAGTAATAAACGATACACAATGGCGTGGCGCGCCGGTACGCTTTAAAAATGTACGACATTTCTCTCGGAGCGCAAACAAGCTTGACGTGTCTATTTGAAATATCAGAGATCGGACAGCTCGCGCGAACACAAGCTCGTCTACTCTTCTTTTTTTTCTTTCTTCCCTCTCTCTCTTCTGCTTCCTCCTCCCCCTTCTTACCGTTGGCTTTATTAAACACGTCGATAGTTCAATTCCCGAGATTAAATTTTAAACTTAATAATAATGATGGTTACGAGGTTGACGTGTAATTGCTTTCGAAGAAATTACATTTTCCAAATTGATATTTTCACATGTAATTAATCTAATTATTTTAAATTAAACTCCTCCGGGCTTTCTCCCCTGATGATTATATTTACACACGCTAGTAGAAAAAGTACCCAGTTTGGATATTATTTTTTTAATATAAAAATCATTTTTTTTTTTTTTTGTTGCAGGTAAGAGTGACACAGCCTCGAGAGATGCCAATGTGATACGGCCCATTACTTTCATGGGCCGCGGTGCGTTTTCTTATTTTACATGAGTTAGTGTGTGCCTACTCGTAAAAGCGTAAGGTTCGCGGCTTTCTAATCACTTTAGAGGATGATTAATTATGCCAGAGCCGCAACGTGACCCCCCCTCAGTTTGCCTTTCTATCATCAACTTGGCTTCTTTTTTTTCGCAGTGCGCAGTGTTTTGGATAGAAATTTTTTTTACCCGTAGCGTCGTTTAAAATGTTGAATAGCGTAGACTTTGGATTATAATTTGTTCTTTAGAAAGAAAAAAAAAATAATAAAGAAAAGAAATAATGGTAAATTGGTAAATTCCAAGTTCTATATGGTGGGATTCGAACCCGTAATCTTTGGGATTTTACTCTTTCATGCTACCACCTGAGCTGTTACAAGACAATACAATTTAAACATTACGAACTTTTATTTGTTCAATACGAGTTGAAATTTTATAAATTTTCACACAAAAATTTTATAAAACTTTTAAATAAGAAAAATAAGTTGAATAATCAATTAAAATACAAATTTTTTTCTCATAAAAATCAGTCTTATTTTAATTCTACAAAAAAAAAAAAAAAAAAAAAAAAAAAAATTTCAAGTCTGACCAAATATGTTCTTTATCTACTTGAGTTAAACCATTAAAATTTTTTATTTCGCCCTACTTATTATACTTCTGATTATTGACACTTTGATTTCGAAACTTTAATTTCATCGAGAATTTTCTCTCGATAGTTTGATTTTGGTCACAAATCGCGATGATTCCTCCAGCGCGGAATATAAAACGTGGGAAAGTGCCATAAATCAGCCGCGGGGCGAGGCTGGAGTCGGCTCGACCCCGTGATTACTCCGCGCTATTTGCACCTCCTCCCTGATTTATCGGTTTATAAGAGGGGGACCCTTACCTTTTTTTCGTAGCGCACGTCTATTATTGATTCAGTCCTTTGTGAAGCTTGAATGAAGCTTGTAATTTTCTCGCGAGTGATTAGATGGGGGAGGAGGAGGAGAAACTTTTTATCTTTCGGTTTCAATGAGACCTAACGGCTTTTTCAATTTTCCTGTTCGCATGTGAGTAAGTGGATTCTTGGAATTTTGAAAATATAGAGCCCGGAGTATTGACGATGCTTCGATACTTGTGGGAAATAATCAGAGCTTTTTTAAAATTTTTTTAAATTTGGAATTATTGATAATAAAGTTTTTTTGATACTTTGTTCTTAGAATTAGTAGTCTTTTGGATTTCTTAGAGACTTATGGTTTTAAAGTTCTAGGAATTCTGAGTTCATACGCAGAATAGATGGGTCTTAGCAGTTTTAGATCATTAAATTTTTTAAGTATTGATTATTGACAACTTCAGTTAGATATAGGATGACCAATATTTTTCAATCCTCATAAAACTAAATTTTCATAGATCACTGTATAAATATACTCAAGATTCATAAAATTTTAGAAAACTGAAAGCTCATGCAAAATTAAAATCGCTTTCGAGCTTTTTTTTTTTTTAATTTGCCAAACGCAGTTCCTAGTATCGATCCCAGCATAATTCTCAGAATCGATGGTATCGACAGCGCAAACACGAGCTCGGCGAGGTACAAAACCAGTGTTCTCCAAGATAAGCCTCGCGCAGTAGTGTTACAGAAAAATGGAAGTTTCAATTCGCCAAAACACACCCGATCGAGTGATCCCGATACCAAGCATACAAATCCGTTTTTCCAGCTCAGATCCCAATCACGCCCCTCTTCTTTTCTCGGCTCGGTCAATGGCGCAGTAAATTCTCTTTTCGTCGACGCGGGGTATCGAAAAATTTCGAATGATTTACGACCGATGTCGCAAGAAATCGAAAAAAAAAAAAAAAAAAAAAAAAAAAAAGAGCCAGTCGCACTTTGTAATTGTCAGGGTGGACAAATAGCCCCGGCAAGGTCGTCACGAGGATCATGTCCGAGCAAATGATTCGATCGCGGTTGCCCCTATCAATAATAAGACGCGTCGTGATCGTCGTGCTCCTGTTATTTGTTAATGCACTAATGGAGACCGCAACCGACACGGACGGTTGTGTAATTGCTGACTCATTCCTTACTTCGATCACCGCTGATTTGTTTTTCGTTGTCGAATGATTGGCTGGCTTGGACTTTTTCGAGGCTCAAGGTTCTCGAAGTCGATTTTAGAGTAAGCGAGCGCGATATCTCTGCAACTATTGATCTAAGGTTTATTGGTTCGAATCGCACTCGTGTTATAAAATTTGATAAATCTGAATGAACTATACACTGAGAGAAGGATTTGGTTCACGCAACCAAATTTGGTTGTGTAAACCAAGATTTGGTTATTTTTGGTTTCTCCCAAGCTATGGTTCATGCGACCAATGATTTGGTTACAGGAACCAAATGTATAGATCACAGTCATTGAGTCATGTCAAACAGTTCGCTGTTATAACCTCAAAAAATTTTTCGTGAGTTCGTAATTCAGTAAATTACGAACTCACGAAAAATTTATTAAAATGATCGGTGCTATATTAGATTGAAAACGATTAGTAATTTGATTTAACTTCGTAGAGATAAATAATTTTGTTGTCAAGAGAAAACTCATATTTAAATAAACTTAATTAATTTTTCGAAATTTATTGCTGAAATTTGAAATTAAAATATATTCTTATACATTTAACAAGAATAAAGGTAACTGATTTAAGCAAATTATTACAACAATAAACAATAAAGTAATACAATAATAAATAAAATTTGTTTTTAAAATAAAAAATAAAAGCTCGATTTTTACGCTTGGAGTGTGGACCAAACATTTGGTTCCCACAACCAAATTATCCGATTTCTTTTCAACCAAATATATTTGGTTCCTTGAACCAAATTCTTCTCTCAGTGTAAGAAGAAAAAAAATCGATTTTTTATTCATGACTTTTTTTGTTATTAAATTTTTCACTTACACGATACGATGCATCTTAATTTATTTTCTTTTGTCTTAATTCAAAAGATTCTTGCAATAACCTTTTTTTCATTATGAGAACAAGAAATTTTGAACATGTCTCCAACATATCAGCGTATAACAGGAGAAAATAATAAATCTTGCGAAACAAAAAGAGAGCCGGCGACTAGGCTGGCATCTTAATTTCGTTCACAAAGGCCTCAACGACACCACAAGTCTCTTCCTTATTAGCGCAGGTAGTACGGGGGGCGCGCGCGATAATTCAAAACCGCGACTAAACGACGTGCGGTCCGAAACTCTAATTACTTCTCGCTCGATTCAAGATCCATCGCGTCAACAGCTGCGGCTCTCGCTCGGGGCCCGGCCGGATCAGATCGGCGAGTTATTTTCTCACAGCTGCGCAGCTCGAGTTGAGTGATAACTCACGCGAGCGTTTACGCGCTGCGATCTCCTTTATGCCGCGGACCGGAGCAGCAGCCCTTCAAAGACGAGATCGCCGACGCGTCGGACCCCGCGAGTCTAATGAATTATCACCGTCCCGCGCGAGAAAAGCCCTATCGCGTACTGTCATCGCCTGGCTCTCGGGGTTGCGAGAGGGTTAGAGCTTCGCGCTTTTGAGATCTCGGGAGACTTTGTGAGCATAAGGGACAAAAATCAGATCGAGGTAGGTACTAATTTTGTGGACTATTCATTTTATTGGATTATTACTATCATTATTAATTTATTGTTTCCGAGTATAGGGCATATGCCTTATAATACTCGATACAGAATATATACAAGTAGTTAACAAAATCATATTATCATAAATAACAGTGATGTAGAAAAGATAAACTTAAAAGGAATTGCAAATAACAGTGTATGCAGTAGTAATTAATTGGATATTATTTTTTAAAAAATTAATGTTGGGCATTTTTGTAAAATGAGGACCAAATTTTGATTATTAAATTTAAGGTTTGATTCGGATGATACTTTGAGTAGTCATTTCCTTGTCTACGAATTGTTGATTGTTTTTTCATTATTTAATCATCAATAATAAAAAGTAAATAGAAAATCTGTTTCCTTCAAAGGATCCTAAAAATCCTCCCATACTTAGCATACGCGGATTGGGTACGAGAGACACGTTACCTCGGGTGCGCTAGCAGCATTCTCGCATTTCAAGGAAAGTTAAGAAAAGAAAATTGCGCGTCTCCCGTAATTCAGCTCTCGCGCTGTCTCTCGACAGCAGCAGCAGCAGCTTAGGATGCTGGAAATTTTATGCATGGTTTTTGCATTAAAAAACCCATTCGCAATTTTCTAAACGCAATTACTTCGTACATTGTATGGCCTCATAAAAGGTTTAATAGAATATTGTTGGGAGTAGTGCTGCTGATTTATTTTATTTCCGAGTCCATTACATCGGAATTTATTAATTTGACGAATTAATTAACTTCGATAACCGATTGATTACACTTGGACACGCTTCAATAATAATACATAACTTTTTAGTTACGCTGAGTACAATAAACAAAGGTTTGGCCTGTAATTTTAGTTATCAAAAATCTTTACGTAGTTTCAAAAGCTCTGAGTGTAGGTATTTAATAAAGGGCATCAAATTTTTTTTTCAAATCGATAATTAATATTCTATTACAATTATATTCTCGTGCAAGGTCATTCTGAGACTCGTTTTTTCTAATCTACGAAAGATCTCAAACTTTGTTTCAAGAAACATTTCATTTCATGCGTCTAATTTTTTAGTGACTCTAGAGTGCAAAGCCCCACTAAATAAAGCGTAAACAACTAAAAATCAATCAGAATTCAAACACAGAAATAAAGAGAGCTAGCAATAAAATAGAGTGATTAATACCCGCAAGCCCAATGGAGAAAAATTATGAACAAACCCGATGAAATTCAGGAAGCCGGTTGGTTGTATCGTCAGGTGCCCCCATTCATCTCCTCGCAGGGGCAACAAGTTGCTGGAAAAGCCGTAATCGACGGCCGCGGTGCGCTGGCCGGCTACCTCAGTAGCGCTCGGCCGCGGGGGGAAGGTGCAGGTTTTATATCCTGCACACATAACCGAAGGATGAATGATGGCCTAAGGGGACTTATCGCCCCGTATCGAGCAAGTGCGATCGCTGACTTTTATTTTATTATTACGCGTATCGACCGACTGGATAGGTTTTATGGGAAATTGTTGTTTATTGATGAATTTTTTTCTCTATTTGAGTATCTCTCAATAAAGTCTGGCTACGGTATTGAAAAACCGTATTAAAGGGTATTTAAAATTGATTTTTTTTAAAGTAGCATTGGCGAGCATAAAAATAAACCGACGTATGGATTATATTTTCTGAAGATTGTTGAAGACTCTAACATATAAATTTTTAAGTAAAATCGATATTCAAACAGAAAGTTTAGATTGTAGGTACTGCCCCTTGAAACGTCAGTATTAATGTGTCATCGTGCCTGTTGGATCCAAAAAATTCAAGGGATATCAAACGTTTGATTTAATATTTTTAATAACTTTTTTTTTTTTAGTCCAGGACTTCACTAGCTCTTGTAGAACATTACCTTAAACTAATGATTATTTATATGATAAATAATAAATAACTACTATTAAAAAAACCATTATATCCATTAAATTAATTTTTTAATTAATTAATTATAATACGTGTGGTATTCGAAAAGCAAGTTTCCCTTCTCTGGGAAAAAAATAAAAAAAACTTTTCAGATTATTCAAATATATGTAGCTATTCTTGAACATTAAAACAATTTTCTACATATCTGCTTTTCACTTAAAAAGATTTTTCATGTTTGTTTTAAAGTTTAAAACAGCTTGTATTTAAATATTTACACAGTAAATCTTGTAAAAAAACGAAAACCATGCACGTATGCTAAAAAGAATTTGATCATTGAAACGACTCACATATCCAACTTGATACATAATGCAACTAATGGTTTGGAGCAAAGTTTTACTTTGTTTGCAAAGTATTTTGATCGTATACCCAATGCAGATTACTATCGAAAACTTGAAATCGTATTATCAAGTTTTAATATTTACTAACTATGAAAAGAAGACAGATAGTAAACTTGATTATTTTTTCCAAAACATTTTGAGTCGTTATTCTACTGTGACCATTGATCTTTCTAGAATGGAACAGTCTGGAGACAATCGAACTTTGGAGATTAAGAGTTTCAAAAATCCCAGAAGATCGAGTATTTACATCATACTTCAAGGCGATAAAACTCATAAAACAATGAAAATTGAGAATTTTTTAAATAAATTAGTTACGGTATCACCGATCAAAATGCGACCCAGATGTTTGGTTATATTTTTGGACCACGATAGCTACTCCCCAGCAGAAACTGAAGAAATTTTACGTCATGCTTGGTCTTTGAAATTTCTTGATTTCTCAATTTTGAAAACTAACAATCATAAAAATCACATTGAGTGTGTAAATTACAACCCATTTACAAAAAAATTCAACACCGGTCTTTTTAATAACATAATGGATCTGTTTCCGGAAAAGTTGGTTAATGCCAATGAATACCCGTTAAGCTTACCAGTTTTTGAAAACCCACCGTATTTGACAGTTAAAGTTCAGAAAGGCACTGTTACAAATGTCGATGGAAACGTACCATTTCTCTACTTGAAAATTATTGCCGAAATGCTGAATTTCAAATTAAAATTTCATTTCATCAAATTTGAAACAGCTTTTCAAGTTATTTCTGAGCTTGGCCGGGATGAAGTAAACATTACTGCCATAGCTTATCCCTTTACCGATCAGATACTTCAATCAGAAACGTTGTGGGAAAATATTTTGGAGCTGAGCAAGGATGAAGTGGTCATTCCAATTTTACTAGAGTACGATGTAGATATTCCATCTAGTGCATTTATATATCTTGTCAGTTTCATTTTCATTACAATAACTTTTGTGGTTCTATTTCATATTTTGAAAATAAAATCAAACGAGTGGGATTTCGTAAATATTATTCAAATACTCCTGGGAGTGACAATTTCTCAGCCAAGTAAAAATAGAGATCGCACAGTTTTTTTGTTACTTGTAACACTTTCCATGATTTACACAGACGAATTCTTTTCACAACTTACGGATATCAAAGTTTTTTGCAAAGAAAAAGATTTTTTTACTTTCGAAGATATTCTCAATTCAAGGATACCTGTTCACGCAACATTTCGAGCAAATCAATTCGAGAGTGACGCAGTTAAAAAATTTATCTCCAGCAGTCATGCCTTAAACAATTATTCAGCATGCTTCGAAGAACCAATTCGTACCGGGAATAATATTTGCATTGTAGCTATTCGTACTGCGCTGTATGGAGTAAAAAAAAATTTAGACACTCATGGAAAGTCAGTTATGAAAATGACAGATTTATCACTAAATCATCAGTTTGTAGGATTTTTATACGAAAAAGCATCGCCTTTCGCTGAAAAATTTAACAAATTGATGCAAAGAATGGTTGAATCTGCTATGATTCCAGATCGTGAATTTTACAAGGTTAAGTTACAAAATTTAAACCAATTATCCAAAAATAAAACTGATGAAACTATCAGTACAATAACCTTAGTCATTTTATTGATGGGATGTTAATTGTCAACGATAACATTTTTTCTTGAATTAATTTGTTCAGTAACTGAAAACAGAAGAAGGAAGAATCAATGGGAATACGTAAAGAAAAAAAATATCAGGAATACCAAAAGAAAGGACCCTCTTGTAAAATTAAACCAAAGAGAAGGTTCAATTTTATATGAAATAATTGACAACTGTTACATCTAAAGATCGAATAGAGATTTCCCTCATTTTGTAGTAGTTATAAATATTTTATGTTCGACAAAAACATCATTAAAAAATAAAACAGACAATGCTGTCGTTATTTGATGTTCTACTGTTGTTCACTATCATTAGGACGATTTTGTCTATTATGATGGATACAACATTTATTAGCTGATAATCCAGGGAAACATTTGAAAGCACTAAAAAATTTAGCTACAGTCTCGGTAGAAGAATTTTTTTTTCTTTTAAGTGATTTTGAAAAGTCTGAGTTCATTATAATGAGTGACTCGAAGTTTTTTTTTTCAAAATCTATATTGAGTAGAGTTTAAAACTTCATTTTTATTTTTTAGTCAGTAAAACTATGGTATCGGAAGGTTTCGAATCTACACTCTACACAATAAAAAGTTTTTATCAAAATTTTAAATGAATTTAATTGATTGGATTTGAAAAAAAAATTTATGTACGTGTAACTACTTCTACTTTAATGAAATCAAATAACAGTAAGGACTACTTAGAAAGTAAATGTATAGACAAATTTTCTTTTGCTTAAAGTTAGGCTCAACTTTGTGTATGTATTGAAGATTATCGAATGCATTGTATACACATTGCAAATACAAATGTTTGAATAATACTCGTACATAAGTTCGAAATGAACCAATGAAACATTTTCTTTATCTCCGATTTATCCCTGACTCTATTTGAATTATATCTTTATTTGCTTATAAAAAATTGCGAGTCATTATTTTATGCTACAGATATAACTCTACGCAAATATACGTTTCATTGCAATCCGCAATCTTCCCTTACTATTAAAGCTAATTTCGAAATAAATCAAACCAAAAAAAAAAAAAATTGATCTTCGATATTAATCAATGTATCGAGTGACTCCGCAACACTCCTGTCGCTCGACTCGCATGAGAGCCGAACTAATGGCGATCGATATCCATCGGCAGTAGCAGCAGCAGCAGCAGCATTGAGACGTGTGCTTCGACGATAAGTCGCCCGCGGGCGCGTGTACCTACAAGCATGCATATGGTTTTGTATTAATTTAGTGAGTCGGCCGATGATGTTACCTGTCAAAATGGCGCTGCCCGGCGCTCACCTCAGCTTTAATAATTGGACCCCTCGGGTCACGAACCCGACATGCATCATCCGATCAGGTTGCATGGACTTGTGTCTCTAGTAGTTGGTGCCGTGTCATTCTTTCATTTTGAATTATTGGAAATTTTTTTTTTTACCGATTTGAATTGAATTTTTTTTTTTTTAATTTAGCAATGTTTAATATTAAAATAGGGAAGTAGGTACAGTTGCAAAATAGTAGAGTTTCAATCAAGTTTATATATTATCAATACTAAATTTCAACATGCAAATTATTTATTTGTCTCTATTTTCGTCAAATTTACAAAATATGAATATTAAACTTAAACATTGACATTAAAAAAAAAAAAAAAAAAAAAAAATATTTCCATTGTAGTAGTTAAATTATGTAAAAAAAGAAAAAATTATAAAATTACAGTTAACTAGTTTTTGTTTAAAAAAAACGATGTAGCTTCAGATATTTCAAATAACGAAACAAAATAAGATAAAGTAAAAAATAAAATTCACAGTATTTGTAATTTTGTTCATAAAAACTAAATAAATCAAGAAAAAAGTTTCCTCATTTCTTTTTTGAGAATCTTTCAATTTTCATTTCACCTTCCACTCGGACTCAACCTTTCGCAACAAGCAACAAAAACAGGGTAATTAAAAACAACTTACTTCCAGTGCACCACACACAGTGCATTATCACAAAAAAGCAACTTCTCCCGCGCACCGCACCTGATGAAACGAAGCCCATTAATCATTCGCGAGCTCCCTCATTGTCTCTCGGCTCGCGGTGGATTTTTCGCGCAAAGCGAAAAACACGTGTTCTATTATAATCGATTCGGACCTTATGCACTCACAATGCTAATTGTGTTTTATTGCAAAATACAACCGTGTTTGGTTGTTTTCACACACAGCTGGTTCTTCATTTTTTTTTTTTTTTTTTTTACCCTTGGTTGAGAAATTAATTTTAAGCTTTGTTTACCAAACTTGACGATTTAATCGATTTTTCCTTGCAGAACAGTTTTTTAATTAAAATTTTTTTGTGACAAAAAAGTAATTGTTACCTATGACTTTATTTTGAGTCAGTTAAAATTTTTTCTTTATATAAAGAATTAAATTTAATAATATTATTACTTTTGAACTTTTTTGAAAAAAAATCTTTTACAGTTATTAAAAAAATATACTTATCATAATTTAAAATAAAATAAACTATTCACATTCGACAGCGGTTTTAATGAATTTCAAATAAATTTATTATGTGGTAAAAAAAAGATTTAGTTTCTATTCTTTTAGATTGTCGCTATGATCTTTTATTGATGATTTTTATAAATAAAAAAAAAAAAAAAAAAAAAAAAATCGTCAACAAAAGAATTGCTTTGCGATTATTGCATAAATTATGAAAATACAATGTATAGAATAGTTTGGAAACTTAACAAGAAAATCTCTCTAAATTGGTAATGAGTTTTTTTATAATTCTAGTAATTTTTTTTATATTAAAAAAAATATATTTTTTTAAAATAAATTTAAGATTCATTTGTCTCATAAAAAACTATAAACTTTAAAAATAATTATTCCCTGAAATAAATCATCAAAATCAATAAAGTCGCAAACAATCGATAATAAATCCATCGTCGCGTGTGTCCAATTAAGAAAAATCCCGTCTCATTGCGTAAGGGCGGTAGTGAATAAAATGTATATTACAAAACAACTCCGAGAGAGACGCCGAGTGGTGCTTACACTTATCGAGGGTAGATCGGCTCACGCGAGTGTCCCCGGCGTGTGTGATTAATTGTCGCAGTGGGCGCCTTTTGATCTCGGCCGACTCTCTTCCGTCACTCTTGTTCCGCCTACCTACGTGTGGAGTGTGGGAAATCGCGACTTCTTTTTTTGCAAGCCGCGTGTCTTTTCGAAAAACTTCCTCGTTTATGAGATTTACATTGATGAGGAGAAAAAACGGTTTTTTGAAGTGCGTGTGGTTTTACATCCTTCGGTTGGGGAACCTGGATTTACAGTGTTGTTGAACTTCAAATATTTATTTAACTTCTCGAAAAAATATTTTTTTTTTTTGAATTATGTTTAGATCTTATGAACAACGGTGAGCTTATTAAATAGGAACATTTTTCTAATTTGTTCTGAAAAAAAACTTGCTTGTATTCAAAGCTTGAACTTTTTTATTACGTACAACAAGTTTTCTAATAAATTTACAATTAAAAAAATGTATAATTAATTAGTTCAATAGAATTCCTGTAGCTAATTTTATAAACAAATCTTGATGCACAGGGACTTAGATCTAGTGTGCAAGTCCGCCAAAAATTAAAACCGAGAATCAATTACAATTATCCGTGCACGGGAGAGAGAGAGAGAGAGACACGTTTGCTCAGTGGTACAGAAAATAATTCAGAGATACGCGATCTATAAAAATCCTCGAATAATTGTGAAACCTTACAAAAAGAGAAGAAGAAGAAGCGTAGGTGTTGGTAGTAAAGGAGATTCGGATCGGTTCCAAAATTGCAAAATCCCCTTAGGTTACACGTATCGCACGCATCGGCTCGCCGGATACACAATTGCGGGGTCTGCGGTGGCTCCGTCGGCGATATCCGTTTTTCTCGATCTTTACACCTACAATTTGAAAGGAAACCGCGCGCGCGCGAGCGGCTACCGTGAAATACGACTGACAATAAATGAATTATACGCTCTCGATTGTTCCTGCATAAATTAATCAGATAATGTAAGCGCGAATGGTTGAGAGTAGGTGAGTCGCTTTGGAGAGGCCCTGCCGGCTCGTCAACGGGGTGTCCTCCTGGGAAAAAGACCAACCTGGCTTATCCTCCCGCGGTCTAATTAAACTCCATCTGCAGAGTGGGAGGATCGGTGCGGACATGAGAAAACCATGAGCTCTGCGGTTCTTTGATTCATCGCCTTTTTTTTACAGAACATCGATTACTTATTTCCGCAGGCTTCTTTGATTTGCCGGGCTTTTTTTTCTGGAGAGTTTGGTTTTAGGATTTATACAGATCCTTATAAGCTTTATGAAACAAGTAGCGGCCTTGGTTTCAATTTACTAAAAACAAAAATTGTTTTAAGTGATTTTGTATGATTTATATTTATTTAAAAAGCGAAAAATTAATAATCAAAAATAATTTTTGCTTTAATATTTTTAAAATATTATATTACTTTATTGTAACACCGAAGTCATAGTTCAGCTTGGTCGGTAGACTGATCCACTGGAGACTCCAACGGGCCCGGGTTCGATTCCCGCTTGTACGTTCTTCGTACGGACTTATTTTTCGTAGACCTCAGAAACCGCATTAGGTTAAAAAAAAAAAAATTAAAATGGTTCATTTTTTTTTTTTTTTTTCTCTTAATTTATACAGATAAGCACATTTAATACAATGAAAGAATCGTAACATCGCGGAACCGCAAAACTATTGTTTCGGAAAACCGAGTGAAAAACTTTTAATATTCTCTTTTTTTACGCACCGCACCCGATTCTTTAGAAAACAGGTGTCTAAACTACTCCTTGGAAGCTTCATCTCCGCGTAATCCGCCATGCAATATTTATAACCGCGTAACGCACCTATAACTGTCATTAGCCAAGCCCCACTTAATGAATAAATTTTCACCTACTTTGATCGAACGCGGCTATGGTTTATTGACGAGTGGCTTGAAATCAATCGTTCATTTTCAAAAGGTCTAGTAAAAATATTTAATCAATCATCACACGAAAACAAAACCATAAAAAGTCCCTGAAAACCTTAGCGGATCTCATAAATTATTCCCGCTCGGTCGGTCCAATCAAACTTTCGCACTTTTTGCCCCCCGCGCTGCACCGATAATTGCAAAACGATTAGTTAAACCGCTGCACACGTGAGGAATCCATCTGCCCATTTCTTTTTTTCCGGACGCCTCGAGCCACCTGCTCCGAGTTATTAATTTATTTGTTCGACTTTTTTTACCGATCGAGAGGGGCCGGGCTTTCTCCATTTAACTTGATAAACAGTTGTAAACAATTGGAATTATACCGTTCAAAATCACTATGAAAAAAATAGTTTTTTTGGCAAATCGGGCACGGTTTTGTAGTTATTTTCGTACAGCGCAGGACAAAGTTGTGTTTAAGCACTGGAGTGACCAAGTTTTCGAAGGTTCAATCAAGGGCTTAAACTCACGTAGTCCTACCAGCAAGAATATAATTTTATACCTTAAAGGCTTGTAATCGGTAGGCCAGTTCAGCCATGAAAATACTAATACTATTGACTGGAATTCAATAAATTATATGCCTGAAGAGTATAAAATTGTTTTTTGGCACTTCCTCTGGCGTCGTCAAACAAAGAAATCTTTTTTTTTTTTGAGACGAACAACGAAACAAGCCGTTTAAAGAGTCAAACAAAGCATTAGTTCGGGCGACAAGCTCGAATCGAATTTCCACGCTAAATTACAAGCTATACGGGTGTCTAGTGATTTATATCGAGTTCACCGCAGGTGCTGAAAAGACAAATCTGCATGCGGGATTATTTTTACCTCCACAACAGTATACCTTCGCCGCGACTCCATCAGGACAATTTATTCCGATAAAAACGGAGGCCTGCAAGCCCATAACCAATAATCGTTACTGCGCCGATTGAAATAACAAGACCCCGTATCGAACAAATTAATTGATCTTGACTCAATAGAGCGAAAAAAAGGCGGAAAGTCACGGTCGCATTGATGATGAAAAAAAAAGCTCGCGGTATAATTGAAGCGTGTAATGCCGACTGGTTCGGCAAGCGCTAACTAGGACCGAAACAAGACGACGACCACACCGCAAGCGTTATTGCCTGACCCCTTTTTTTTTTCTTCCCAACGTACCCGTGAAAAAAACCGACCGCGACGGTTACGGGGTTCCTGTATTACCGACTTTTGCATTTCATTGTAGCAAAAAAAAAAAGAAGCATTATGGTTTGCGATAATTCGGGATGATTTGTGGCCTCGTATAGTTGAAAATCGTCAAAACCATAAATACCACAGAATAATTTCTAACTCAAATAAATTGAAAAAAACTTCATTACCCACACGTATTGTAAAAATTACCGACGTACGGTTTCAATTAAAAGGCCCTTAATAGTATTAAATCCTTTTTCCCCCCTGTAACATTATAAATTTTCATTTGCTATTATCGTCCGTATGTGTATCAGGATACAACGACGCCGTACACGATTATAATCGGCGTACGCTCGTGTAAGAATGAAAACATTAATCGGGCCGCCGCCCGCGAGCCGGCTAGCCCGCGGCATCGAACCCGATATTATAATCCAATTACTTGTAGTAAATTCATCACGATAATGTTTTAATACCATTTTGCGGGCTTTGGCTGAGGGTACTCCTCGTTGTTTATCGAGATCACGAAATAATTGTACGACCCTTGCACGCTGTATCTACTGATTATTCATAAATCTAATGATAATAGTGGTATTTTTTTAAACGTATCTTCCCTTAAAAAAAGAACTTTTCATGGTTTGAGTGCGTGCTGTTTTAATAGGGTATGAAGATTATAAAATAACTATATCTTATGTCTTATAAATATTCAAACATAACCTCAAAATTGAAAGTAAAATTAACTGATTTGAATGATATCTGATGTCAAACTTATAATTTTTCTAAACGGTTTGTTATTAATTATTATTAATACAATAGTTTTTAAGCAGAAGATTAGGAAACAATCGTGAACATAACCTCAAACCCTGTTTCTTTTTTACTTTTCTATTGATCATATTAAATAGGTCTAAAATACCTATGACATCGGTGGTTTCAACAATTTAAAATACCGAGTAAGATCATTTTGAAACATAACCTCAAAAATAAAGGTAAAAAATTGTCTCGGTGGCGATCGATTATCCAAGTCCCGGTCGACCAGATCCAACACCGGCATAAATCAACCGGGTATGTAATAACAGCCGCAGGTCCGGTCCCGAAAAAAGTAGAGCAAAGAAATTCGGTGCTGCGCATGCATCATCCAACTATACGGCTTAACGTGCAGGTATTTTTAAGACCCCGAGAAGTGTGCGCACCGAAAAGAGAGAATTTTCGGTCTCGCGAAAACCACATTGTATTCGTCTCTAAAAGTACAATACCTGGAGCTAAATCCGATTAGGATCGTTTTTAATAAATACCAGGATTCTCCACACCCTGCATACGGGTGGGAATCGATCACGATTAACCGTAATATCGCGGGTGAAATCACCCATAAATAATTCATGCTCCCGACGATGCGACGCACCCCGGCGCGGTGTTAAATAAAATTTTCATGAAAACAGCGATAAGAACAATGGGCACGTAAGAAAAATTCATAAATTCCTGGGGGAAGCAGGGTGGCGACACCAATTATACTTTTTTAAGGTTGATTGATACGTAATCTCGATTTACAATAGGGAGGGAGGTAAAAAAGAGGAGCCAACACCCAGCCGTCTTAAATCACGGCTTCGGCAAAGTACACACGGGCCTTATCGACGGCCAATCGGCGGCTAATCATCATCAATCACCAACGAATGTGTGTGTGTGTGCCTTGGGATACAACACTGTACCGGACTAAAAACATCCCGACGCGGCTTTTTACCGTGTCTACTTCACGGCTACTGTTCGCCCGAGTAATCACTCGGGTGGTCTTTTTTTTTCAAAGTTTTGTTTTATAATTTGATTGCTGTGATAAATTTAAATTAATTTTTCCGTGGTTTTTTGTCGTTTTACATATAGAACAATGAAAAAAGTTAAGGTTTTGCTTTCATGCTGACTATCGCTAAATTATACGATATTTAATTATTTCTCAAATAGTACTCATATTAAATTGTTTTAAATGTAACTTCAATCAAAATTGTAACTTTTAAATGTTATAAAAATAGAGACCGTAGAAAATAATATGACATTGAAGTATGATAAAACAAAATTTATTTATTTAAATCATTTTTTATACCAAAATTTTTGTCAAAATCTTTTTTTAACGATTTTTATGTTATGTGGTTCGCTGTGTAATCCACGCATGACATCTTCGAAACTCTCGTCTGATATCTTACATTTAATTTTACATCACTACAGTGCACCTTAAAAGAAAAAGAAGAAAAACAGCTGTTTTGGATCCATAAAAGTAGCTCTTCGTTATTTAACCAGTTGGAGAAAGTGCACCCTAATTATTTTAGTCTACGACGGGTGCGCGTAATGCGCCGAAATTATTATCGATACACACCGATTTATTACCTAGGTTCACTGAAATTCGCTTCCTTGTTTTATGCCTTTTGCGTACAAAGTGGGTATTGAATAGTTAAATAGTGTGATTCTATACAATATCGTAACTAATTACTTTTATTAGTAAATTTTTGAATCACTAGAAGAAAAAAAACTATTATAAATTAGTAAAATATATGCTGTCAATAGATATTTAATACAGTAAATAAACAATAAAAAAGAACTCAAAATTATATAAATTATACAAAAATTACTTAATATTTATCATCTGCACCGTCCATCAAAAAAGGATTTAATAAGTACCAATTAATCAAAGGCAAATAATTACGTAAAACAAAATTTAAATATTATTCACAATCAAGCAAAATGATCGTCCCATAACAGTCTCATTTAGCCCTTTAATTTACAATTTTTACAAAAATATTTCGACGAATCGTTGATTGCCAAACCAAATGAAAAAAAATTACTCCCTCATGAAGTAGAGATCCGGTTAACCTTGGTGGACCAGCACGGCGTAATTGATAGCGTGCCAAAGGTTTCGTGACACTTAACGAGGGAGTCGAAATCCCCCGCTGATTGATTTACGCGACCCGGCAAAATTATTTGAATTTACATAATTTTTTATCCCCTTGCCCCCCTGGCAACCGTGCTGAAATTCTCTTATAAACGGCTTCAATCAGGCCTCAATAAAGAGGAATCCGGTGGAAAAGCTTTGGAGGTAAAAAAAAAAAGGGTGACGAAGACGAAGTGGCGATTTCGCCCATGAGAATCTACATTGCGGATTCCGATCTTTTATTTGTTCCGCGAGAAAGTTCGTAAACCTAATTCGCGATTGATGTCCAACCTTTTTGCCCCGCGCTTGAGTTTCTTCGGATAATTGTGACAGCTGATTTACAATTTTATGATAATTGGTATTTTGCTTCCCCCACCGGCGGAAGTGATTTTTTTTTTTAACTTAAAAATTGTCTAATTGTCGACGATTACTCGTACGCACTTTTCTAATCGTGCTTAGGGACCCAGTAATGACTATAGTACCCCGGAATAATCACCCGTCATTAGCCTCGCGCCTTTAATTTTCCCATTAGGCGCGGCGATACTCACCTAAATCAAGCCTCTGCTCTATAATTAAACCATCAGTTTTTTTTTTATTATTGCAAGTGTTATGAAAACAATACTCGTATTGGCTTTCTCGGAACCGACGTTCGTCCCTTTAACTCGAAGCCGTAACCGTAAACTGGACAGAAACAATTATCCAGACTACTTGTATTTGCATGGCTCCTTGTATTCTTATAAAAATGAGCAACGGTAAGTCAAAGATGAATTTTCGCAGAATCAAGGAAGAAGTCCTTTTCACGCCGTAGTTTCCGGTGAGTTACGGTTTTTTTCTTTTCTTGATGCTGCGTCTCGAAAACCACTTTCGGTTCAATTTGCATGGAGATTTATGAAAATTTTCGAAATCTTTCATTACAAAAAACTCGTACCCACTTTCGCATCGCTTGAAAATTATATGGGTCAGGAATAAAAAAGCAACCGAATAACGTTAGTTTTTAAAAAATTTTACGCTACCGAATTCGACGAGCTTTTTCTTACTTCATAACAGAGCGTTTACGTGAGGGCGCGCGTGGGTACAAGAAAAAAAAAAAAAAAAAGGAGTTCGACGAACGAACGACGATTATCGACCGGCCGGGCGGGCCGAAATTTTTTATCTTTTTTTTATTCGACCGTTTAAAATTTTTCGAATACTCGGACCGAGGAGGTGATACAGTTTTATTGGGAAGAAAGTTCGGCAGATGAAGAAATGTATTATTCGCCGTAATGGGTCTGCCTTGTAAGGCGGGTCAAGGTTTATTTTGGAGATTTTTATTAATCGAAAATTTTTTTTATTCGATTTTGATGCGTCTTGTGCTCTTGATATTTTTGAGGTTGCATTTTTTTTTTAATTTGCAAAATCGGTAACGTTTATGATGTTGTAAGGGTGTTTGATCATATTATAAATTGAATGTAAACATAAACATGATTATGAACATAAGATAAAGAATTTTTATAATTTTTATAAAAAGTTGTAATATTATGGAGCTTAATTACATTGACGTAAAAATTACAGTACTTTGATCCACTGAAAGACTTAAAATTTAATTCTTTATACTTTAATTTATTGTTATAATAACTTATTGCAATTTTTGTTTTTTAAATGAATATTAGTTACTATAGCAAGTCCATTTATAAAGGCTAAGAAATCCAAAGCAGAATCTTTCCATAATCCCAATAACTCACATGAAACCCATATGAACGTATAGAACTCGCATTGATTATTATCGATATAAACTCAAAGCACAATTTGGATTGTTCAAAGCATTCCATCGTGAGACCATAAAATTAATACGCGTCAGGCAGTCGGTAATATCGTCATCATAATAATCTTTAATGAATAGGGATGCGTACGAGCGGCTCATTTCAATCAAGACCAATCCCCATTAGATTCGAAACAATGAGAATGACTGTTCTTCTCGAGATCGAATGAATGTTGTATCGGGTAGGCGGACAAAACAGGTGTCCTAATTGCTCGCACGGGGAATTAAAAGGGGGATTCATCGCCTACCGCTGTGATTTACGAGGGTCTCCTTGACACACCTGACTGACTCGTTGTTCTTTTATGCTCGCCACCGATCTAACTGACTTTTCGCTCTTGTAATTATATGCTAATTCGGCATTATCCTGGCTTTTTTCATCCTTTGATTTAAAAAATAATAATGATGAACGTTTGTCTCTGAACTTCTTGGTTTATATGATGAAGCTTCGCGATTGTTTTATCGATGATAGTTTAACCTTAAAAGCTCAAATTTCGGCGTGATAATTAATAACAGTGACGATGATTACGCATCGGTAGAAAAAAAAAAGAATATTGATGTACAGTAAGCTGTCTCAAATGGAATCGAAGCACCAAAGAACCACGGTTGATTTACAAAAGCATAATGAAAACAGCGAGCCTATTTATTCGTCAAATCTCAACGTTGATTGCTTGGCTTTAATTTTTCAATACCTACAAATTTATGACAGAGTAAAATGTGAAAGAGGTGATAGACACCATCCGTAAAAACGAAAAATTATTTTTCCTTTTATTGTTTACGTTTATGTACTTTAGTGTGCAAACTTTGGAACCAGGCCAGTCGAGCCAGCTGGTACAACTTCAAAAAACTGGATCTTGTAGACAAAACTTGGGGATCGGTCAAACCCATTAGCACTTACTTCTCAAATTTGAAACATGTGATTTCGCGGTGTGGCGGGGTCATCACTGAAATTGAATTAATAGGACATTCGCGTCAGCCTGGACTTGCAGAAAATTCAGAAAGCTTCGTTAAGATACTGGTGATGTGTCCAAATTTGAGAAGGCTGGATTTGGGTTACCTCAGGGTTGGGATTAACTTCGTGAGGGATCTTACACGTCACTGCAAAAATCTTGAAAGTTTGACCCTCACCAGACTGACCAGCAGGTGCAACGACACAGTTTTGGGTGATTTTTTGTTTGACAAGCTCAATTTGAGGTGCGTGCGTATAAGCTTGAACAAGAATTGTTTGAAAGGCTTTTGTCTTCGAAAATTAAACCCCGAGCACATTGAAGAAATTTCTATAACTGATTCTCGAAAAATCGATGAAAAGCTTCTGACTGACGTAATTGTTTCCATGTTTTAAACTATTTTGAAATTTTAACATCTTGAAAGCTGTTTCAAACAGCGCTTTTTATTCGGAAATGACCACATCGTATTTTTTCTGATGATTGTTGTTTAAAATTAAACTGATTAAATTAATAACAGGTAATGCCAAATTTAAAAAAACTACACACATTGAACTTGAGAAACAGTATTTACGGTGGTAGCCAGAGGAGCAGAAACTCAAACACGACGCTCCTTCTTCGGGCAATTTGCAAGCTCGAGAGTCTCAAAGTTCTGGACATTTCATGTAACTACCGATTCGTCGACGACGTAAACATCGTTGAATTGATTCCTCTGCGGGATCAACTGACCACTCTATGCATCGGCAGTAATAAATCAATTATTTTAACAAACTTTAGTATGTGGTGAAAAAATTTTTTTTTTTTCAATTTAGATACTAGCGTTACGGACGTTGGACTAGCGAACATGACCTCGTCCTCGAGTCTTCAAAGTCTGAGCGTTCAATTTTTGAAAATTACTGGATCAGGTTTTGGATGCATGCCGAAATTAATATCTCTGAACTGTCGTTTCTGTCAAAGGTTGGAACGGAATAATCTTTTAAAGCTTCTAAGTGGCTCAGAAAATCTGAATAATCTTCATCTTTCTCATTGTCCAATCGTGACTAAAAGCTTCGTTGAAGCTGTCGAGGCTGTGACAAGCTGTCGTGAAAATTATGCCACTTTGACAATATCTTTGAATAAAGTTAAATATGACACACTTGAGCTTTCGGCTGATTACAGAGACTCATTGAAATTTGAGATTATATAAATTGGTAAAAAATTTCGAAGACAATATTCTCTGGTCACACTAAGAATTGTAAATGACTGAAAAGAAACTATACAAAGATTTACTATTAATACGATAATTTTACATTACTTTAATAATATTAATCCTCCGGTTTTGCTATATTTTATTTTTTATAAAAATAATATCTATACTTTGTAGTACACTTTAAAAATAAAACTCCTTGAAATGCAAATAAACATTCTAATTGATAAAGCTGGGAGGTGCGTGCCTACAAAAGGGGCCGCCAAAGGGCGAGGGTCCAGCGAAGTAGGAAAAAGGGTTACAGCTAGAGGCGAAATGGGATACCCGTGTACGAGCACAGCCGTCTGCTAATGGTCGAGGTGATTCAGAAGGGGGAGGATCAGCAGGAGGTGCCGGAGGAATAACAATATAACTGCACTCGATACGGATGCGTATAAATTTAACTACCTGTGCTCCCTCGATTTGATCGAATTTTTCCCGCCAAAAAGCCATAACAATTTTGTGCTATCGAGGAGGGTACTCGATGGATAATGGATTTTTTCAGGTCTCAAATTGCGTGGCTCTTGCATTGTCTGAGAAACTTGGGTTACAAATTTTTGCGAGAGTCGGTTGAGTAACAGCGGTGCATCACAATCAATAAATGATGAACTTTATTAATTTAATTTGCAATATAATTATTTCTTACCTATTACTATTTTTTATGTACGTTCGGGGTTTTCAAAAATTTTCATTAGGTTTTAGAAGATGAAAAATTTTGGCGGGTTTTTTGAAATTGCGCTACTATACATTTGTAGGGTGCGTAAAGCAATATCATTCACAAGAATTTTCAACAAATCAAGTTTTGTAATTAAATGTATAACTATAATTTCACAAATCGAGTTAATCTACCGCTGTCTATTAAAATATCTGTGAATGCTGCGTAATTATAAATTGTTAATAATTTTTTAATAATTCTATATTAAATAAATGAGAATTTTATTAAACTAAAGTATTGAAAATCATCAATTTTCGTAAAAATACTCTTTTAACTGTAAATCAAGATGACTTTGCTTTACAATGACAAAAAGTCATTCGAAACCAAGTCAATCGATTACTTCGGCAGCCTAGATCGTGTGAAAATACTAATCGGACGTGTGTGCGTTCGAGGTAAAAAAAAGAAGCCACCGCGCACCGTACCGAGGTGGTTTATCTTTTCGATCACGTAGAACGAATCGATCGCTCGGTAATCGGCATGAAAGAAGTAGCAGAAGAAGAAGGACATTGCGTTTTTCCGTCGTAGAGAAAATCGGGGGAGAGAAAAGTGACCGCGTCTTCGCGGCTCCGGCTAAAGGACTTGATCGGTTTATTGCCGTTTTGTGGTAATTTATGGCTTATTGAAATACCTTTTTTTTATCTGCTCGAGGGAAAGATCAATACTTTTTAGCTATCTGATAGAGTAACTATAAATCGATTTTTATTGGTTTTCGCGTCAAGGTTGAGCAAATATGTCTATTCCATCGATGTTTTCTTGATTTTGTGTTCAGTCAAAAAAATTGTCGTTTTTTTTTAAATGTGTATCAGAGTAAAATTGTTTTCATCGATTTAAAAAGATGAAAAAAAAATTATTTTTTACAATAAAATTATAATACTAGATCTGTAAAAACAATCTAATATTAATAAACATTAAACACTAAGCAACATCAGTTTTACATTGATTATCCGATGAGCTGTATCATTCGACCTGCCAAAACTAAATTACACGTAAAAATTTAAATTTTCATTCTCGAATCAGAACGTCAGTTCTCCAAAATAATTTAAATTTTCAACGAACCGCACTTGTAATAAATCATGCAAATAACGAAAGCGAGCAACTAATTCCCCCGTCATCCGTCATACTTTGACGACCGCGGCAATTGCAAATTTGTTCGGTTTGTCGCATTGTGACGCGGCCGATAAATCGCGCCACACCCGATTCTACAATTCCCCGAAGCTTCGCTCGAACAATGCCGATTTTGAATTCAAAGATCTACCTGGAAGCTGCTCCAATTAATTGATCAGCAAGCTCCTCGATCTTTACGATAAATTAAGACAATCGTCCGTGAGAAAGTCACCCTTTTTAAAAGTAAAATTCAATACATACACAGCCGTGGCGAGGGGGAGAAAATTTATCAGGGTGTGTAAAAATTCATCGCTCATTGTAAAACTGTCTCCGCACGGGGTTACAAGAACCGTAAATACCTTAGGATTTTCCTACCTGCTGCATTACCTGGAGTCCCGGGGACTTTTTACCAGGGGAATCGTGTAGCTACTCTCTTTACATTTCGTATTTATCGCGTCGTTTTACGCTATGGCCGCTTCGGCTGCCGAATGTGTTTAATGATTATTTGAAAATCTACAGTGTGCTCAAGGATACGGCTTTTCTTTTATTGTGCGGGGGGAGAAATTATTGTGGGAAGTGAGAAATTTGGATTTTTTTTTTAGGGTGAATGGGGTAATTTTACGACGACTGCGCTATGAACTTCTGTTTATTTTCAATGGGTTTGGTTTTAACGAAAAAACGTATTTTCTGTTTTAGGTAAGACTTGCTATTGATCTTTGCCGCCCCGAGGTTACTATTACCATGGTGAGTACGCTGCAAATCGAAGTTTGTTATTTTTAAACCGACCACTTGATTATTAATATTCTATTACAATTATACTCTCGTGCAAGGTTTTTCTGAGACTCGTTTTTTTCTAATCTGCGAATGATCTCAACTTTTGTTTCAAGATCTAAAATATTTCGTTTCCTTTTCAACGACATTTTGTTAGCACTAATTCGGCGACTTCAACATCATTTAAAACAATAATATTTTGAAATCTCAGACTTTTTTGCATTTTTTCACGAAACATTTTTAAATCTTTTGTATTCAAGATACTTAAAACGAAATTCATAATGTAATTCTTTGGACAAAAAATCGGTCAGTCCTGCAGATTTATCATAAAACTCAATCTCGTTTTTATACTGGTTATCGTTAAAATTAATTTTATAAAAATTTTTTCAAGTACAAGAAAATAATAAAGTCTAGTAATCACAAGGAATGAACAACTCACGCTTTGCATTCTGCTCCCTCGGCGGCAATGAAAAATCCCTTTCATAAATATCGTCAACGCGTCAGTTCGGCATTCATCTTATTCCCGCGTAAGCGTGTAATTACGAAAAACAGGTGGTACCTGCCAGCCGATTATTCACAATGACTCGATCGACTAACGGTCTTTACCCACCTTAATTACTCCTTACGACACTGTTCGTCGGAAAAAAAACTTGGTGAAAATCGTTTAGAAAACCAACAAGCCCGCAAGATGTACGACTTATTTGCAATGCTGGATTATTAATTTTCCATAACTTGCGGCGTGCCTGAAAAATCAATAAGAAACGAGAGACGCTACGAGAGGAGTTTCAAAGTTTCCATCATCCTTCAATGCTGAAAATTGCATTGACGAGAGAGAAAATCTATGATGGGCGCGCGCGCGAGCTCATTGAGTGGTGTGCATCGAAAAGTTATATTCCTAGACGATTGTGTCTTGAGCGTCGATTAATAGGTATTCATAAATTATATTGATTTTATGCGGCTGCCCTCTTTTCCGCGCTGACATCTCGGCAGTTTATCATCATCAGGAGCTGAAATTCACTCGTTTACGACGTTTCGATCGGTGAAAAATCTTGTAATCAACCAGCGAGCGTTATTAATTTTACGGGTTCGTTAAATATGATATTTTTTAAAAAATTCATTTATGTTTTTAATTCAGAAAATCTGATGAAAGATTTAATTTATTATCATTATAAAATTCAGTTATGACCGATAAGTTATTTTTTCAATTAATTTAAATTTATTATCAATAGTTATGAATTCTGATGAGCAGCTGAAATATCTATGATAAATCAATTATTTAAGCTTGATTAATTATTTCTACAGCAGTGACTCAAGTGCCAGAGTTAACTCAGTCATAAGTTATTTTTTTAAATATTTATGATAAATTAAAATATTGATTATAAAGAATTTTATTTAAATCAACCGTTCATAGCGAACGCTTGCACATCAAAAATTCTTGTTTACTTTCTTAAATTTGTCGATAAAAGTACAGTGCATTAAGATTAATTTATTCCCACGTAAACAAATACAAACAGATAAATTAAAATACCGTATTTCCGACCATTAAATGAACTTTCGGGTATGAATCACCCGTAAACACAATAAAACGCGAAAGAATTGAAAGTGGCTCGGATCCAACTTCCTCGCGGTGTTTAATCTCCAACACCCGGTTATGATTACCACAGGTGGCCATTCGAAAAGTGTGGTTCGCAATAAAGGCGTGTTTCTGCTTCATCTTCTTTTTTTTTTTTTTTTTTTTTTTTTTTTATTCATTTGCAATTTTCACCGTATAATCGTAAATTTTTCGCTCGCGCCATAAAGTTCGAGCCGATTAAGCACACCATAATTTTACGTAATTGCGCGAATGTATATAGAAACTTGCGGGGGGCTTTTTTTTGACTTTCGGGACTGTACCTCCTGTGAGTTATAACTTTTTGGAGATTTATTTCTTTCTTTGCAAGTTGGAATTGAGTTCAATGATGTTCCCATGCTTGTTTTCGTAATATTGGATAATTTCAGTGTTTTATTTTTATCAAAAATTTGCAGTCCGCAAAAAACTTTTACAAAAAATGAACTTTGGTTGTAAGCTATGATGATAGTATATATTTTAATATTACTGCATAAATTTGTACTCCAACCAAAAATATATGACAGAATTTCCACTCTATATATAATTAATAAATCAGTATCAATACTTGTGTGACCAACGAAAATATATAATTAATTCCACCCGGTGGATAAAAAATGATACTCAAAAAATTGAAAAATGCCCTTTATCCGAAATAATGTCGCAATAATTCATCACGGCTTTCAAATTTGGAAGCTTAATTTTTACCTTCTTATCTCATCGCGAGGAAGACTCTTTGTAAATCAGGGTCCGGGTGGGCGACAAAACGGGCGATGTTAGTGTTGGTTGGTGAAAAATAAGTCGAGCATGAATCACTTTCGCGTCGTCCTTCGTACGAATTTTGCAAGCCCCGAGGACAAGATTCAATTTTCGACGGTTTGTCAACGGCTTATCGCCGTTTGTTCTCCGCCCTCGAAAATAATTTCTCTCCCGATGATTAATCGAGCGATTTTTTCGAACTCGTGTTACTACGCTCGATGGTAGAGTTTGAGTTTTGTTGCGATTTAAATATTAAATGGTTTTCTTTCGAGCAGGTGAGAGTCATAAATGATCTTCTTTTTTTTCGACCTCGTAACAATAATTATCCTTGATTTATTAATCGTGTATTGTTTTTACCTGTTTCTTTTACTACGCTGATTAATTTATTGGTTGTACTGAAGTACCCAGTATTATTTTAAATCGTTTTCTAATTTTTGTGTTTTTTTTTTTTCATTAAATAAACTAAATTTTAGTTGTATTCAAATGCAAATCATTTTTTTTTAGTGTTAAAAGTTAACAAACTAGAGATTTTTAAGCTCGTTCAACTGATTTCTCTGTTAAGATTTTTTCTCAAAACTCAATTCAAAAAGAAAAATTTACCTGATTAGATTATATATAACATCAGTATAAAGCTTTTTAATAAGCAAACGACTTTTCATAGCCTTTTATTTGTTTACAATTAAGTTTTTTGCCAGTTTTATTGAGAAAAATGTTAATTCTTAGTTATTTATTGAATTTAAAAAATAATAATAATAAACTAAATATTTTTGGTCAAAATAAATATACAAGTTTAAAAGTCTATAGGCACAAAGTGCATACTTTCTTACCTTGAGGTAAAATGCGGAGGGACAATAAAGATTTTTGCGTCAGCATTAGAGAAGAAAAAAGAATGAATTTGGCAGAACTATATAATAAACAATATTTTTAAATAACTGTATAGTTAAGGTGGTTTTCTACCAGAGCTAGTCAAGTTAAAGACTAAAAAAAAATTATTACACCAAATTACTAGAAATTGGTTATTAAAATTTATTTTTTAACTTTTTATGGCTTCTGAAATAATAATCTACCAAAAAAACATTGACAATCACAACAAAACATTTTTTTTAACTTTTAACCTCACCTTTGAATACCGCAATTATGGAGGTTATTCACGTGAAAATTATTTTCGTAAAATTATTGTAAAATTCGTAAACGGTCAATTTTTCGCAGTTTCAAGAAATAAATTCTTCGATAGTGAAACTGTATGTAGGTATGTGGTTTTTCTAAAGGATCTCTATTGTAAGAAGACAAATATCAATAATTTAGTGCACTTTTTCAGCGTAGCAGCCATACGTGTAATGAAAAAAATTCAATCTTTAACTTGCTGTAGCTTTTAAACTATAAGGTCAATTTTGACCAGGCTACGTAGAAATGTTTATGAATATCTAATAAACATCTCCAGAAAATTTGAGCTGATTCTCTATTGCCATGCATTTGGTAGAAAACTACCTTAAGTTGAAAGGTTTATAATATTAAATAAAACAGTGAAATATCGTTTCGTATACCCACCGCTAAAAAGACGTCGTCTGCTTGATAAAAAGCTTATACTTTATCCTCTAAAAACTATTTAGTTAAAAATAATTACTAACATTACTCCAGAAAATTACTCTACATATATTCATAATAAATAATCACTAAACATAATGAGAAATTAACACAGTAATAAAAACTACCATCGTCATAATTTAAATTAAAATACTAAAAAGAAGAACTCGATGATCTTTTGTAACTAGATTTTTGTCATAACGAAAAGCACTAAAATAAATTATAGGTCATAGAAAACGACGAAAATTTAAAAAAAGTTCCTCGCATTCATTCCTCCAAAAAAGGGTCATCGCACAAACACGCGGCGCGGCGTTCGCAGGAGCGGGCAAGAGAGAGGGCGACGGCGATAAGAGAGATGCGGCGGTCGCGCGTAGGCAGCAGCACCGGCCAATTTATCAGGGGTAATCGCTCTATTTATCATCTCGCGGCGGTTCGCGCCTGTCCCGATAGCCGCCGCCGCCTCGGGACCACCCACCGCATCGGTCGCTCGGGTGTGGCTCTCCAGCGTATTTTTTTCGCTGCAGAAGTGGCAGTGTTTATTGTCTACCTTCAATCCCTGTCTACTGGCACTTGAGGAATTTTTGGAAAAATTTCAATTGAAATTACAGTCAAAAATGGAAGCTTTTCGTATGAAGATTTAGATTAGAATAATCCTGCTGGAATAAAAAATTTTAAGACTTTGGATCTGAATGGAAAAATTTTGTGTCTTATGAATACCGATGTACCATTTTCAATTATTGAGTTTTACTTAAAGTCTTATACTCCCAGTACAAAATACCATTTCGACGGTCCCAGCGAAGAAAAATCTTTATGAAAAAAAGTTGTGATAATTTATTTTAGTATCTATTTGAATGATTTTTCTTAAATTATTTTTTAAAACCAATAAATTAAATTTCAACATATCTTTGTTCTTAAATAATAATGTAAAACACAAAAAGCTCTATAAAAATAAGAAATACAGATTTTCTTCTTGGTCTTATTTGTTTCATGCAATTTATTTTGAATCAAACAAAAAATTGGTAAAAAAATTAAAAAATAATAAAAACATAAATATATCCTAATTTCCAAAGCAAACAACCGAACCAGGCGATTATTCAAATGGATAATCAGATTACAGCACCTCGGTCGTTTAATTATACTTTACACACACACAGGACGCCCAGGTTGCGCGCTTACATATTTATATGTAAAACACCGCGCAATCCTCGAAACTGATCTTCGGATGAAAAAAGACTCGGGGGAGGAGGAGGAGTAGCAGTAGCTGGATGGCTTTTAATCCTGAAAAAGCGAGCCTCGGTAAAAACCAGCTGCAGCACAAACGCGCGGCGAGATCTCACGCAGCATAGTTTTTTGCACCAGAAGCAAGCGGGCTTTGATATTTCCCAGGGAATAAATGCCCGCGCCACCCCCATTCAAACGTCGTCTTCCACCCGGCCATTCGCAGATATACGCTGCTCGTCCTTCCCTTTTTTTGTAGTGTCGCGGGTCGCTCCCAGTAATTCGAATTAATTATTTGCATATCTCGGGGAATATGTTTCTTTTTTTTATCAAACCTGGGAGGATGTAGCTTTGCCTCGGAGTTTGTGGTTCTCTCGCTGCAAGTTATTAATGCGAAGTTTATGCTTGGTGAAGTCAACATTTAGAATTATGATAAATCTTGGAAGTTTTTTTTGGGAAACTTTACTTGGAAGTTAACAACAACTTAATTAAATTTTTTAAATATAATTTTTTAGACCTTCCTGAATTCAATTTGATTACCTCGAATGTTTAATTTTTAAATCTTTCACAATATTCTGTAAAAAATCTAGAAAATACATTATTTTTCTCAATTTTCTGCTAAATAAATAGCGTGATAAAAAGGTATCTCTGTATAATTTATACTAATATTTATCGGAATTCCGATGCAACGACTGAAAGTTTTACAAGAAAACTTTTGCCTTTTTTTTGGCTAAATTTTCTAAAATTACAAAAAAGCTTTTAATGAAAACATTTTTTTATTTTTTATTTTATAAACTCTTTTACCATACTATGGATAAAATTATTTATCTAGTTTTCTAACAAGTTTACTAGAATTAATCTAATTAATAATTGTTCATTCTATTTAAAAAGTTTCTTTCTTATAAAAATCATTTGACACATTAAGAATCCTATTATGATATTTCTTTAAGAAGTAAACCATTTTATTCTCTTTTACATTGGTTAGCTTAGTCGACATTAGAATATATTTCAATAATTTCTCGCCTAATTTACAGTTAATATGATAAAATGCTCATTGTTAAATACTCGTTTCACAAAAGCTCTCGATAGTCTTCTGCTCCAAAAGCCTGCATATTTGTGACTTACGCAGACTCCGAGAATGGGCGTACGGATAGAGAAAAAAAAGTCGATCACACTCTGTTTCATTTTATAAAACCTAATACCGATAATGGAATAAACGTGCATCGGGGGAGGTTAGACGCGCTAAAAACTTAAAGGCCGGGATATCGGAACGGGCCATCGTGCGAACCGCGGCGACTTAGAGACGTTCCGTTATCGAAGCTCGCGCGCGCGCGCGCCCCGGCTGAAATACCGTTTCCGAGGTAAGGCGCCGATCATTCCCACGGGCGTTTTACCTCTCTTTGTTGGTTTGTTGTCATCTGCCGAATGATTTTTTTAACAAAACCAACCCCGGTAAAAACACTTGGATTGAAGGTTTACACTAATTACGAACAGGTGCAGCATTGTAACGTCGATCTGTCGAGGCGACCGCGCGAGGAGTTCATTCAAGTGCAGCGCTGATACAATACACACTTTTTTTTTTTTCATGTTGGTACAACACAATTGCCGGTGTTTTGTTAGGGTTTAAAGTATCTTTTAGTTTTAATTTTTTTTATTTTGGTGTTTGATTAGGAAGATAGGTGTGAAGTTCAAGGGTAAATTTACATCCGATTTGGAAATTTTTATTATTTATTTTATTTTAAACATAATTAAACTCTCGATTAAACTCAAGTTTCTTCCAGACAAAAAAGAGTTTAAAAATTTTTCATCAATATTTTAGCTTGAAAAATTTTTCATATTATTCTCAATACTCAAATGTAGTGTAATAAAAATTATTGCACTATAATAATGATATTTTTATTTATAAACTATTATCAACCACAAACTCATACATCTTTCACAAAAAAAATGAAAAACCAAATGACGCCATAGTAAACTTATCTCCGTTCATGAAAATCACCCCTAAAGAATATTTAAATTTATATTCATTTCATTCCTATAAGTATATATGCTCCCCCGCAAAAAGAAGATCGAGCCTCGCAAGGCAAGGACTTATTCCGGAGCTTTTTACAAGATGGCAAACCGATAGACCTGTACCGGCGGTTTCCCACACGTGTGCGTATTTCCCGAATACATAAGCCGACGCCGCCGCGGTGGTCAATTTGCGTCCGGGCCGACGTCATAGCCGCGGCATAGAAATGTCGGGGCGCTTGAGCAAAATAAGATGTAGCCGAGCTGATAACGAGCTTTTTTCGGTGCTCGTAGTTTTGCTTTCGAAATAAGCCGCCGGCACTGCTTTTTTAACTTAATTAGTTTGAGGACTGAGGGCTCGATAGTTCACAATGCGATGGGTTTCAAAGGTGCACGCACTAAAAAGCACGATTTTCATAAATTTTTAGCGAGACTTGCGCAAAGCGAGAATTATCGCCCGATAATTGCGGCGCACGTAAGTGGCTAAATTAATCGGATGCAAATTAGTACTGACTTTTTTTTTTTTTGCTCAACGTTTACTTCTTTTTCGTAACTGGATTTGTTGATGAGTGATTATCGCGAGGCTGTAATTTTACTATCTACCGTGAAGATCATTATAGTTTTTGAAATAATATTTTTCAAGTAGTTTTTTGAATGACTTTATTTTTGCCTTGCATTGACAGGCTAATTTTATTTCATAAAAACCACTATCTTTTAAATATTTTTTGTATTCTTTTTTTCGGATTACTTACTAAAGTTTTTCATACTTTGTGTATTTTATATTTTTTTAATGATTTTCTTGATGATACTCCTCACCTTTTATGATAAAAACCATTCTTTTTTATTTTACACTATGAAAAGTCTTGAACAAAAATTGAAACCAACACTAAAATTTTAGCAACTGCTTATAACCGTGAGAAAAATCCAATTTTACACCCGCGTAACATATAATTTTCGGGTAACTCATAAGGCTCGTAATGTTTCACGACTGTTTACCAATTAAACACGCCGCATAACAGTTTAAAAAAATCAACATAAACAACTCTTTGCAGTACTTACCTACGGCTGGATCAGGTACAAACGCTTCAATTAAGATCGTACGCGTCTAATTAGGCAAATCCCCTCCCTCTGCCCCCCCAATTACAGTACGTGTCTGCTGGGAGTTTTATAATTAAAAGTAGGGCTTGCGAAAAAACACGCAAAAATCTTAACGTATCTGACTGATGCAGCGACATTGTCTCTAATTACTCTCGATTTCGTGTAACTCGACGGCGGCGGCGCGGGAAAATCCAGCGCTCATATTCAACCGCTTGTTTTTCGTAAGAGTAATTAACAAAGGTCTCTTACACGCGCAATTACAAAACGGCCAGACGTTGATTACCGCTGAATAAAACGCTATCTGACCCAGTCTATCTATGTCTGTACTTAAGATTACTAATTTTTTTTAACTTGAATCGATGTTTAAGTAATTTGTATTTTTTTTGTTTCAGGTAAGACTTTGTGCATTTTGGGCGAGTATTTTTTCGGTGGACGGTGAGTTTTTTTCAAAATGAACGAACTTATGTTATGGTGGTTGGGCTAATTCTGTACTAGAAAACTGGTATGGAAAAAAAAAATTAGAATAGTTAGTTTTGGTACACTTAGTTGAAGTATTTAATTTTTATTTTAAATACTGTTTGTGCAAAGAATTATTCTGTTGCTTATAAAAACACAGGAAATAAAGGTATCATATTGAATTAATTATGAATAAAAGTGATTTAAAGTGAAAAATCTACAAGTTTTAAAAATTAAATGTCTTTGAAAATTTATTAGAATAGAAGAACAAGAATACAAGACAATTGAATAAAGTAATTTAATTCATTGTCGGAAAAATATAATTGAAAACTAAAAATGAGACTCGGGTCGTCGAACGCATGATATATGCATAGTCAGTGGTCAGCACACTGTTGACCAGTGTCAATGACCATGGCAAGCGCGGTGATCCCGATCAAGTCGCAAGTTCAGCTGTTTCACTTTTTGATCAGCTGATAGAACTACTTGGAACTAACAAAGGAGTCAGTTAGAGGAGAGATTGAGTCGAGTCCGGGTGTGCCCAATAACACAAAAAAAAAATTAAAATTTACTTTATTGTAATCAGTTTTTGTTAAAGTAACAAAAAATAAATACAAGTTTAAATTGTTGGTATCACAATAGCACTCAAGTGCTTTAAATAAAATACGTGAGCATATAATTTTTTTTTTTTTTCTTTAGACAAAACTTTTCTTACGTTAAACTGTGATGAAAATATAGTTTTACTGCTTGTAAAAAGATGAAACTGAAACAAAAATTTCTTAAAAACAACAAACAACTCGAGATCAAGCTCACTTGCTGAAGCAAATTTTGAATAAGTTCATAAGCTAAAGTGATAAAAAAAGATAAAGAGAGATATCTCTTTACTGGCAGATACCAGTGACTCATTAAATTGATATTTTTTTTATACTATGTCTGTAGCTTCGTGATAAGCGATAAGAGTGCTCACACTGTTCAAAGCTAAATGAATCAGTCTAACTTCGTACTTGAATAAGGTGACATGCAGTGTTGCATTCAAGTAGGTTTTCAACAATTTTACTTTAGTGCGTTTTAAGAAAACAACATGTCTCTTCATAAGGCTGTTGAAGAGCATAACCTCGAAGTTTTTTGTGAAACGCTAAGCCAGATAAGTGTGGAGGCATGGTATTCGGGGTTATCCTCGGTTACACCATGTGTAACCGAAGATAACTCAACAAAAGAAGACGTTAGCGATAATCCTCCTCTACACACCGCAGTTTTGAGGAAAAACAAAGAGACCGTGCAACTGTTGTTGGAGGCAAAAGCCGATGTTAGTTTAAAAAATAAGTCTGGTTACACTGCACTACAGTGCGCTCTCAACGCGCGAGACTTTGATTTTTCAAAGATGCTAATGGACGCCGGATCTGACGTGGATAGCCTCGATGAATCCGGTCAAACAGCATTGCAATTAATCTGCAGACGGGTTCGCGATATCCCAAACAACGAACAAGTGGCTTGGGTCGACTATCTGTTGACACTCGGTGCAGATATACATAGAAAAGATAGCCAAAGTTTCACGGCACTGCATTACGCAACCTTACACGGTAACCTCAAAATAATGAAAATTCTGATTGATGCTGGAGCGAACGTGAACTGCAAAAATTCACAAGGTTTGACGGCTTTACATTTGGCTGCGTTCAGCAACAATTTACCGGTGATAGAACATTTACTGTTTCGCGGTGCCAACGCGGATGTCGTGGATGACAACGGTCAGACGCCTTTGCACAAGGCTTGTTCACCTCTGCATTACAACATGGAAGCAATAAAGCTACTCATGGAAAACACCACCAACGTCAACAACCCTGACAACGAAAATCGCACGCCTCTGATAATCATTTTGTGGCACATTTTGCGAGGCAACGAATTTGCCGAAGAGTGGAAGATAATATTGAAATTTTTACTCCAGTATTCTGATGTCAATATTGAAGATTTTGAAGGCAATACTGTTTTAAATATTATTAAAAAACAGAGATACGTGTATGGCGGCAACAGTGAAGATCTGCGAAAAGAAATGTGTAGTAAGACTGTTTTGGAACACCTGGCTAAACTGCATGCACTAAATCTCCCAATCCATGAAAATATTCTGAAAAATATAGATAGTGATTATGTTTACAAATCGTACTTCAAAAAGTGCCAAGAAGAATTAGCACGAGCAAAAGAAACCAAACTTCGTAACTCTTGGATCACGTACTTCAACTTGCTAATTCACGAAAGAATAAAATTAAAAAACTACGCTGGGAATGAAGATTTAATTGATGATTTTACGACAAGCGATTGTTTGACCAAATTCCCAATATATGGAGCTTCGATGAAGGAAATTGTAGAAAAGGGAATCAAAGTACGAGAATTATTTGATACATCGTCAGAGTTACTGAGTGATCATTGGCCAATTTTTGGCCCAAGTCATTTGGTCATTCGAGGAATTCTAGATTGTTTGACTCAAAAAGATTTGAACAAATTTTGTGAACAGTAAGTAGTGAATAGTGAAACAGTAAATAGTGAAAAACCTTTCTAATCATTAATAAACTATAAAATTATATTAATAATAAGTTATGAAACATTGTGTGATTCAAAATATTTAATACAGTAATTTTTTAATAATTTTCAAACCACTTTTCCTTGTACACTAAAACCGGTTATTTAAAAAACCACTACAGCTAATGTAACATCGTAAATAAAATCAAACCTATACTTACTCGAAAGTCGCTAAACACAATAAAATATTTCGAATAATCCTCCTCGCCATCATCTGCCCATTGTCTGATAATCCCGCAAATGACGGATTGTTTCCAATACATCCAGATCAAAATCGTCAATCGAATAATTTTGCCGTTGCGTAACCATTGACAAATAAGCCCCCGAGTTTTAGAAAACACGCGTCGGGTAAATAGCCGCGATAAGGGGAGCGACGCATAATAATAATAAGTAAGCGAGGTGGGGGGGGGGGGGTAAAAGTGCATCAGCTTAAATCAGCGCCGGGCGGGGAGATATCGTAAGTGCTGCTGCAGGATATAACGTTTGAGGCGTACGCGCTGCACATTTGCGAGTCGTGTTCGGCCGATTAATTGGCCCGTGGTCTCTCATTTCTCTCCTGTCTTTTGCACCTCTTTACTTCTCCCCGGCTCTCGCTTATCTCACTTTCCTACTTTATTTTTTGCGGCCCCGCTGAAAATCTTTCTGGCTTTATTGATTGGCTTGTATTTTAGAAAATTTTTCTTGTCTCTTTTTTTTTTTTTTTATCGCTTTGTAGATTACGCATCGGTTGATTGAACCGTGAAAGGTTTTTGAAATGCCGTGAGAGAATATTGTTTAATATTTTTATTATTTTATAGAGAATAGATAGTTTAAAAAAAAATAGGCAAGTAAATTTTTATGAGCTTATAATTGCTCACATATGGTTTTTTGTTTACTTCCCAGATCTCTCTTAAAAACGCCATCTTTCATTATTAATTAATGGTTTGATAAGAGAAAAATTATCTTAGTCGAGGTTACTTAGCTAATAAGATTGTCTAAATTTTTATAAATAAATTTTTATAAATAAAATTTTATGAGAGAACAAATATATTCATAATCAAGTATTATATTTTTATAAGCTAAGCCTAAAATTGTAACCTTTAAATACAATAACTCTGTAGAAACTTTGTACTGAATAAATTATTATTATTATTATTATTATTATTATTTTCTGATTCACATCATCTAAACGGTACATTAGAGTACTTTTTTGTTTATTTATTATAAACCGGAAATTATTTCAGATGATGTTGATTGAAACGACCTTACAACAATAGAATTATTTTATTGTCAGATTTTGAAACTCTGATCAGCCAAAACTTGGTCTCTCTGTACACAAGAAATCACAATTAAACTTACAGCATAAAAATCATTAAATTGATCAAGAAAATAAAAAACTAATGTCAAAGTAGATAAACAAAATGAATCTTATCTTAGGATCGGTACCCAAGCCCTCAAAGAGCTCTCAAACAGAAGTCTTTAATAAGACAAGCCAACAGAGGAAACAACAAAGTGCGCGCGCCTAATTAATCCCCCCTCGCAATCAAAGAGGGAAGCGCGCGTTTAGTGCAAACAAGCTGGGAACTCGCGATAAAATCGCGTAACTCGCGGCTCTGGGCGCGAGAAAATTTACATAACTCGCCAACCCCGAAATCATTGTGAAACGCGTGTAAATAAACTCCAGCCCGCCGATGCGTTTAGTCCGCGGACTTGAAACTCATTTCGATATCGGCTTAATTGTTTTACATAACTCAACAGGCCCCCTCCCCCTCCTCCGAATATTCATCAATTAGATAATCGGCACTCAATCAGAGTGTGTGCGCGAGCCATTAAGGCATCTCCTCTCCCGGCCATTAGCGTCTCGGAAAAAAGGAGCCATCAAAATTGAGCCAATCAATCGACGCGCGCGCGGGGTTGAGAAAGCTGACGTTTTACGTAATATCTTTGGATTCGTACCAATTATGCAGACTACGGTCGAGAAATCAATTAACGTAATGATTCCGCAGCGCGCGCGCGCGTACTATCTCCAGGCGTTAATCTAACGCGCCGAGGGCAAATATACGACTCGAGCCTTTTTTTTTTTTTGTTTCGGGTAAATTTTGATTCCCTGGTGTGCCTAAAAGTGCAAGAAAATTATGGGGTGACAGTGGTTAAATTTCAAAAGTATAATAAAGAATGTAGAAATTTTTTTCAAAGATGATAACAGTCAAAATTATAATTTTCAAAATCATTCTATAAGTTTACTTAGGTAGTCAGGTCAAAAGTGGTCTGCTCAGTACCGACCATCAACTATCAAGGTGGACACACACAGTGTTTTTAAGCAAAGACATTTTTCTCTATTTTCATTAACTACGTATTTACTGTGAATTTTTTAACGATGAACAAAATTTAAATTAAATAAAGTTTCTTCATATATTATTTGTGAAAACCCTTAAAATTTCAACAGATAAAAAAAAAAAAAAAAAAAAAAAAAGTTTTATTACTAAATCATTTTTTTTTCTAATTAGTTCACAGTACCATTCATATAGATAACAATGACAAAGACTTTTCATAAATATATACGTCATGAACTGACAAGATTCGAACCAATAAACTTTCAGCTTGCAGCCAAAAGCACTACCAACTCAGCTACCCAGCTTGTCGTAAGAAAGAATGAATCCGAAAAGTTATCTACTCCATTTAAAAAACAAAAAATCATAAAGATGAAGAAAAGCTTTAAAAATATTAACAAGAAGTTTATAAATAATTTTATCAATAAAAATAATAAGTATTCAGCCCAGATTTATTTAAAAAAATTAAGTACATCCAAAGATAGAATCAAAGTTTAAAAAATTTCAAGGTACATTTCATATTTTTGGTAATATTTTCAATAAGTAAATGATAAAAACAAAACAAAACAATAATACTAAATACAAAAAGTAGAAATTATACATGATATTAAAAATTTAATTACTATAATTCTTATTTTATGGTTGTTTTTGTAAATTTTTGTTCGTTCAATAAAACAACAAACTTAATTTCGATTATTTGCATATTAACACACTTCATATTCATTACGAGCCGCCTCAAAAATAAAATTTTCATTTCGAGCTTAAAGTTCTCGCATTAAAGAATATTTTACGATAATAAAAATTAAAGTCCGAGCAGCAGGTAGTATGAAGTTACGCACTTGTAACTTACGCTTGAAATTAACTTCACTTCATTAAAAGACTCGCGTAAGTGCATTTCGCGGATCTAACCGACTCGTGAAGATTAACACGTATTAAATTAAAGATTTTCAAATTGATTCGAAAAAAAAAGTCTCGAATTTACGATCGCGATGATAATAACTTTTGTTCGTAATATCCTTGCATCACATGCGGTACTCGCTGCATACAATTAATTCCGCGTCTCTTTCGACTAATTCGACGATCAATTAGCATAGAGTATGTAGGAAAGAAAAAAAAAAATAAACTCTTAATTACTCTCGACGTTAATTTCAAAATCATTAGACCCGAGTTTATTTATGTCTCGGTGTCGAATTTCGTTTGTAAAGACTCCGCAGTCAGCGAGGTGGCTAATTAAAACTATACAATAATTGAATGTAAAAATAATAGCTCGTATAAAAAGTTGATTTACTCGGCGCTAGTGAAAGTTGCTATACATTTTGAGAAACTGCTCTTGTAATTATTTTGCCTCAGTTTGCTCACGTACAATTCGCTAATTATTCAAAGTTTCCGGGTCGGTAATGTGTCTTATATATTTTTTGGAATTAATTTAAACTTACCTACCGCCCGCGACCGACTCATATTTTCTCGCACAAATGGGCCTCGTTTATTTACTGCGTTAACCCTCCTCAAAGGTGTTGCAAAATTATTTTAATTGGAGTAGAATTGATAATTAATGTTTACGGCAGAGGAGTATTTTATATTTTTCAGCTACTGGAAACTTGAGAATTCAAGTCTAGCTTGGATTTCAGGATTATTAAATTTGTTTGTTTCTTTATTTCTCGATTGATAAGAATAAAGTTTATAAAATACAAACTTGATTTTTCTATAATTGGAAATTAATTTACGATAGCAGGTTTTTATTATAATAATAACGACGTAGATAATATAAAATTTTAATATGATAATTGATTTGAAATAATTGTGAACTTACTTAGGATTATCTCTATAAACTAATGTATACTTTGTTTTTTTTTTTTTTAAAGTTAAATTTTACTTATAAAGTAAGTGAAAAAATCGAGGGGCTACGCACTTTAGAATCACTAAAAGAATCACAAATAAAAATCAATATAATTAATAAAATATCCTCGAAAAAATTAATATCATTTCAAGTAAAAATCTTCGAAAAATATTATTTTTAACAAAATATCAATTGAAATTGATTTCAAAGCTTTAAATACTTTAAATTTGCCAAAAGAATCACGAAAGAATCACAAAAGAATCAAAAATAATCATCAGTGATTCTGGAGTGCATAGCCCCTCGGAAAAAATCAAATATAAAATTTTAATATGATAATCGATTTGAAATAATTGTGAACTTACTATGGAAATCTTGACAATTATCTCTATAAATTAACTGTCTAACTTTTTTTTTTTTTTTTAAGTTAAATTTTACAAATAAAATAAGTGTAAAATCAAATTATTCAGAGATGCTTTTATTATAGATCGTTTTTTTTAGGAAATAAAGGGTTGGATCAAAATGATGTTTTATAATATTCACATCAAACTATCATAAGTAAATTTTCATAAAATAACTTTTTTTTTACCAAATGAAAAAAATGTTTGTCTCAGGTACTCATAGCCAAAAAAAAGAGAGAGAGAGAAGCTGCGTCACGTAATAACCGCTCACGTACTTAGTATATCGCTCTCGAATCTCTAGCCAAAGAAAAAGTAAAGAAGCAAAGAAAGGGGAAGAAAAGAAAAAGAGCGTCGGATGCAGCTGCAGCATTTGATACCAGCGCTTGATGTGATGAATGGACGGTGAAATTTCGCGCATGATGGGGCTTGAATTACGATCAGGCGCCCTCCTGCATATTCGGTTACCTGCATTTTCAATTTTCTAATTGGCCAACCGCGATAAACTGACCGCGGTATCAAATCGTTTGTTATTCTACCTTTTTTTTTCTTCTCTAGTTTTACCGCAAATTTGATGTAGATTAATGTGCGAACAACTTGTAATTCGTATCTTGGGTTTCTTACTCTGATGATGATGATGATGATGCGAGAGTATCTTATGAGATTGTAAGTTTAAATCTTTATTTTTATTTGATTTTAATCACGTGTTAAAGTTTCATTAAAATAAAATTTCAATTTAATAATATGAAATTTTAATCAGTTTAATTCATCAAACGAAAAGTTTTCGAAAATTTTCTCGAGTTTTTTTTTTTATTTTCTGAATTATTGAATTCAAAGATAAGACAAAAAAAAAAATTTTGACTATAAATAAAATTCAAAACTGCAAAAAAAAATTCTCTCTCATTTCTGCCCAATACGAAAATGACTTGAACATTAATCTAGCCTAAATAAAAACTTAATAAATAAAAAATGACTCTTAATGCCAGCTGAGTTTGGTTCATTCATGAACCAAAATTCCTGAGGTTGGCCACTAAACATCAAGTAATCAATTTTCGTACTTTTTTTACAGGATATTACAGGTTCAAAGTGTCAAGATTAACTTCCTAAAATAATATGTATCATTTTAATCACAGAAATACTGTTAAACTCATTTGTGCAGTTACTCGAGCTTTTGAATACTGACAAAGGCCCCAAGTTCAAATCCCTCTCGCTGAAAACTGACTGTATCTTTCCTCAAAAGATATTCACTAACTTGAATCTGAATGATACTGTGGATTGCACTAAAACGAAAAAATCTATTATACACATTTTTCTGATAAAAAAAAAGTCTGTGTGGACTGCTGGATTAAATTTTTTTTTCTTTCTCAAAAAAAATATATACGTTGTGCGTCATAATTCGCAGTTAAAATTTGAACAAACTGATGATCCCATGAAAAAAAAACTTTCATTAACAAACTAAACTGCCCTAAATAATGACCCGCGACCCCTTTGCATTCTACTTCCCCATTTCCACTCAACCCTAAAAAAAGAAGAAAAAAAAATCAATCCGAGCCACCCGTCTGAAAAATCAGGGCCATTCATCTATCCGCTGGCCGCAGTTAGACCGCGTGAGAAGATTGAGCGCGTGATGTGGCACAAAAGCTCGCCGCGCTAGCCGAACTTGACGAATAACCCCGGTGCCCATAAATCCCTCGAGATTACCCGGACTCGCGATCGATCTGTAAGCTCGATTCAATCCCGAAGTGTACATAAACACTCTCCTCCGTATTCTAAGCCTCCAAAAAGTTTTAAAATAAGGCTCGACTTCTCCCACGCATGCGCAGCGTCGTGCGTGTCTGACCCTCGGTCGACCCCTGAACTTGACCCCAGATAATTATCCGCGCCAAGAGGGAACAGGTGTATATTCGGTTTAGACCCTTTTTTTTTTAACTGTTTAAGCGTGTTTACGAACTGTAATAGTGGAGTATTATCTAATTAACACCGCTTTGAATCCCATAGAAGAGTGTTATTCGTCTCGTTAAGTGGGTGTTTTAAAAGGTATTTAAAAGGGGTATATTTATGCATCCTTTAAATTTAGTATTTCACGGGGGTTTAAGTTTCTTTTAAATGTGCCTAAATACTTTTTAAATTGATTGAATCTTACCGTTGTTCAATAACATGCTAAAAATTCACAAATTGTTATAATATGAGTTTGAATTAAACAAAAATACTGGAATCTTGGAAAAAATCAGCTAAATACAGTTTTGTTCAAGCAAAAAAAAAAGGCTGCAGTGAAGAATTTTTTTTTTTTAATTCAGATGTACGTACTAAATAGAATCAGGCGTACGTTGAAAAATTTTTTGCTTTGATATCAGTTCTTAAGCGGACGAGATTCGAACCTGACAATATTGGGTTGGCAGTCGAAAGCTCTCATAACCACTCTAGTATGCCTTTGACGATTTATAAAATTCATACTTTCATTTCATATTATTTTATCAAAAATTACTAAATTGAAGTCCTATTAAATTACGATTATTTAATAATAATTTTTATGGTAATAATCTTAAAGCATATTTAAAATATCAATACTTGTTTTGCAGTTGTAAAATTCTACAATCTTTGAGTCTAAAGATTACCGATCTATCATAATCAACAAACGCAAGTTTTCAAAAATCATACATCTTCGCACATTCGATAGTCCAAACATCAAGTTCAAACTGTCCATCCAAACAAAACAAACACCAGAAATCTCCGGATCCCAGCTATCTTCGCTCGGCATTGATCCATCATCGGCTAGAAGATAATCTCCCCCACTCCCCAGAAATTAATTAATCGCAACACGCTCGCTCGGTGCATCCCCCACAATAAAGCTTCCTCTCCCCCCCCGGTTAAATATATACGATTACACCTGCCCGCCGTGGTACTTTATACCGTGCGTTCCCGCGTCCCTCCTACCCGAACACGCACCTTCCGCGTTAATTGAGATATAATTTTCGCCGCTACACGGGACCCCCGCGCGTATTGTTTATTCCCCGGCGGCGAACGACTGCTTTACGATTTTTCTCCCGCGTCACGGCCTCTAGTTTCAGCTGGTTTGGTGCAACAATCTAAAAAATTTTAAAAAAGTTGAAATCGTATCTGTCTCGATGAACTGGGTCGAATAGACGCTTGCTTATCGACGAATGATGCGCGTAAAATTGCAAGTACACCGGATATGATCTTCGCAGATTCTATTTTATTTTTTTTATCGAAAGCTTTTAATAAACCACAAATTTTAATATTGTTTTTTCGAACTCTCTTGCGATTTACGAATTGAAGATTTTTAATTAAGCAAATTTAAAAAATTTTCAAGTCGTAGAAGTTACGATCGCGCAGGCAGAATCAATTTAACGCGAGTCTCAACCCTTAAATCCAGTCTCTTAAGAAGGGGGAAGGGGGATAAAAAACTGTAAACAAGTAATGAGAATGTTAATTATTAACACCAAGTTTCACACCGCTGAAAAGGTTTACGAGCCGAGTCAGCTCGCGGGTACACGAGCGCGCGCGATTTATCATCGGCGGCGCCGCTGAAATCAATTCTACACCCCCTGCGAGAGCCAACAAGCTGCTTTTATTTGATTCGAATTTATTAGCCGACGGGGTAAGCATTATGGTCGAGCTGGCTGCGAGCGCCTCGCTTAATTCTTTGAGATACGGTGGGAGCTTTTACTTTTATTTTTTTATTTTTTTTTTTTTTAACTTAAGTGTATTGGTTGCTATAGTTTCTGCAATCGTTTAGCTCAAAATAAAAGTGTGATTGGTTGTTATCAAAAATTTAAAAAATTAAGGCAGAATCTCGCTCGCTTATAAAAGACGTTTTTATAAAACTCTATATTTAAATCATTGACAATTACTTTAGAATTTCAAAAATTAAATTGAAGATTATTTTTATTCATTTTGTATAAATAATAAATGTACATCTTGACTTTTGTTTTTTTACACAAACTGCAAAATTTACATTAATTTTATTTAAAATTTGTCTATCAGCTAACGTAGAAAAACATGGAATCTTCAATTTTCATTTAGCTAGAATCTGATAACATTGTAATTTTAGGAGACAATAAATAAAGAGTTACCCAACATCATAAGTGTACACTGTACATCCACATAAGTGATTTGGCAATCCCAAAATAGTAAAACAAGAAAAACAAAAAATGGAACCGTGCTGCTAAATCATCAAGTATATTCAACTTATGTAACGTAAGCTACATGCGCTCTTCAATCATTCTACTTATACTAACATAATTTTTGTAAAAATATCAAAATTTTTAATAAATCATAGTAAAATGAATTTTTGATATTAAATTTGAAAGATCTTAATTTATTTATTTACTTAAACGTTAGCTGCTCAAGAGCCTTTTTTAGAATAGTTTTACAACGTATAAGAAGGTAGATATGAAACACAAATTATAATTCTATATTATATCGAAAAGATATTTTACTATTATTGAACATCATAGCAACTGTAATAAAAAGTAAATGATTTATTTAGTTTGAAAAAAATCACACTCAAACAATTTATTATTATAATTACTCACAATTAAGTAAAATAACAAAAATATTCTACTATAGTCGCTAACAAAAGGCACAATTAAAACCAAATTAAAAACAATCCCAGCCGTATAAAGAAAAGCTTCCATCATCTCGCACCGCACCCAGGGTACACGACCCGTCGCACCAAATTTTGCTCCACATATTTCAAAAAAAAAAAAAAAAATATAATCCCGGTGCAAGAAACATCGAGCCCCGCGATTATGAATGGGCTTATCGTATCCCAAAGAAACGTGAAAGTTCAGGCGCTCCCCCATTGTAGCCCATCCATTAAGCCCCCGTTACCGCGGCAGCGCTATTCAGGCTGATTTTTTTGACACTCGCCGTCGATGTTCGGCCTAACCTCTCGCTCGCAAATAACGGAAACGTGGGCGCAGCAGCAGCAACAACAACACCGGCGCACTAATTAAACACTCTCGTTTTCTTCCTCCATAATTCTGTGAAATCTCATAATGGCTTGCGTAACCCGCCACTCCGCGGCGCGCCCGAAAAACCCAAACGGGGACAATGAAGCTTGAGTAATGCCCGGCCTTTTTTTTAGTATACAGGGTTGATGTTGGCTTTTTGTGCTTGGAGTTAATTAAAATTGGGTGATTAGGGGGAATGTAAAAATTTAAGCTGCGAGCGAACGAGATTATTTAGGACGATGTGTCAAAAGTCTGTTTTAATGTTTTATATATAATGTATGGAAAAACTTATTTGTGGATACCTTGTTTGAAGTTGACAATACTATCGTATTAAATATAGATTATCTTAATTCTAAATTTAATGTTTCTAGTGTAATTTTTGTGCATAATTTACTTTAATTGATCGTACGGTACTAACACGAAAAATTCAAATGATAATATTTTATAATTTAGCATCAGTACAAAAGTTCCAGTGTTAAACTCTGGTAAACATTTCAAAAAAATCTAACAATTACGTTCGAAATTTTTACATCTGAAGAAAGTATCAATAAAAAGAACCATTTCTTAAGTAAATTGTAAATAATCTATTTTTAATTTTTAGCCATAATGCTTTATGTATTTTATCTTTTTCTATTTGTTGCAGACTGTCATAAACATTTATCTCTTAAATTAAATAGCAATTTGAATTAAAAATATATATTTCTAAATTTTAAATACATAAATAAGATTTAAAATAAATTAAATTAAGTAAAATTTAAAATTTTTTACCGTATTTTTTCAGTCGTAATACCCCTAGTGTTTCAAAATTGTCGATAATTTTCCGACTGTGTTTTGTTGCACAGTAACGAGGGGGGCTAGTTTGGCAGGTTAAAAGGTGATTTTTTGTCAAACTTGCCCTGCGAGTTGCTGTGCAAAAAAACTGGAGGAAAATTATTTAAAATTTTGAAGCACGAGGGGTATTCGGCTGGATTATTTTCCCCAGCTGAATTTTAACCCATAGAAATGCTGTATTTTACATTTTGGCGGTTATACTTCTATAACTCTTTGTTTACTATGAATATACTTATGAATACTCATATACAGGTATACACCGCAGTGACTCGGGTCTAACCCAAAAGTTGAATTGAACAAGTGCGACTCGAAACGTTCGAATTGGAAATAACCGAAAAATTATCGAAATAATTTTACCCACACCCCTCCGCCAAATGTCAAATGCGGAGTTCCTATTGGTTGAAATTCAGCTCGGGAAAATAATCACTGCAATTAATAAATTCATACTATATTTATTCAAAAATTTGAAATTTTTTCGTTAACCATAGAATCCGATGAAACAAAGCTTTACAGAAGATTCATCGAAATCAAAAATTCTCTCAAGTTCCAAAATTTACAAGCTTCTTATAATCGCAGCACCACTTATCCAATCCATCCAGATAGCCATCGCAAGGCAGCAAGCATACCGTTGATTAAAAAGCCATTAGGTACGAAACATTTCTCGGTTCGGTTCAATTAAACCCCGAAAAAAGAAATTCCCGGAACAATAAATAAGAGAAGGATTGGGAATCGAGTGGTCAATCTCGACTGGTCCGTTCGGTCGGTTTAATTAAAGCACGCGGGTTCCTCTTTTAACGGTATAATTATTATCGTCGTCGGGCGCGTAACGCCCCCACACGGCGCATCTCCCGGTGATCTCGCCTCGGTTTCGCGCCTCTAGCGCATTTCTCGGTAGTGGCGGGGCTTTTTCGGTAGTGTTTGCGGGGCATTATCAGCCGGGGGGAGGGGGAGAGAGAACCCCGAGAACGTTTTATTGAAAATTTATTCGTCGAAATTCGCTCCGGGCAGCTCTTGCGGAGCGATCGACCGAGCGGATAAGCGCACCGACTTTCTTTAAACGGTACTCTCTTAATTTAAGAGGGGGTATCTACCTGCGGAGGACTTTAAAATTTATAGAATTTTTTGGGGATACCCTTTTTTTTTTAAGCGGGACTTTTGGCTCGATTATTAGTGGCGAACTGTTTCAAACCCTAACTTTCGCCCCGGTTCAATTAAACCCCGAAAAAAGAGAGTCTTGGAACTATAAATAAGAAAGGGTTGTGAAAGCGATGAATCTTGACTCTGGTAGGTACGTACAAAGTTTATTTTCAAAAATTTTTTTAATAAAATGCATTTTTTCTGTTTAATAGTCTTGATTTCTGTATTAGCTGAAACTTTTATATAATATGTACATTTCAGTATAATAGTCAGTTTAAAATTAATTTTAACTAAAAATTATATTAAGCTAAATTAATTTTTCCAATACTAGTACTGACAGGATCTTAAAAGTAGTAAAGAAATATAACCACAGTTTAAGTTAAGAAAAATTAATTTTTTCAACATCTATATCAAAGATCAAGTAATATTTCAGACACTATCTTCAACAGCCCGAGGTACGATATTTTCCTAACGTTTACAAATCCAAGGGTTACATAAACTTGGAATAAACTCATTTGGTCTCAAATGACTTCTCATTTGCAAGCTGCTCTTTCTTTGGTGGCGGGCGTGTGAAAAAGACCGCGAAATAAAATCAGCCCGACGCGATCGTCGGACTGGCGGTCGAGACTCGAGGAGTCTATTATTTTGAAAATAATAACCACCCACGCAGCAGCGCCGGCCGTAACGTTTGTTGTGGGTGTCGACGGGGCCGCTCTGGCGCAACGTCCGGCGCGCCCAGAGAGATCCTGACCCGGGGATAGTCGCGGCTCTCATTGTTTGACGATAGCTGGATCAGTCAACGAGCTTTACTTTTTCGGTGAGAAATTATTTTTTATCTTTTTAACCTTTTTCCACTTAATAACCGTTATTATTTACTTTTTATGAAGTTTTTGTGGTTTATGTCCAACTTTACTGATTTTGGTATCGATATGGTGTATCTAATAAATTTTAAAGTTTACTTTTATTTTTATCTTATGGCTCACTAATATATTTAGTTTAGTTTTTTAATTGAATCTATGATTTATTTATATAATTTCAAAATTCAAATTTTTTAATTAAAAGTAGTCTTAAGGTTCAAATTTATTATTACCTCTCGACAAACAATTGAATTTACAGTTTGAAAGTTTAATTTTGTATGATACATTTTAAATTCAACAGAAAAATTTTTTTTACTTACTTTCAAACTTCAATTTAAAATGACAAAAATCTCTGAATTTTCAAAAATTCTTCGATAAAACCTGTCACTTACCCAGCGATATTCAATAAATATCAATTATTGTCCAAATAAACATCGCGGGAGGCCGATCCTCGGGTGCATCAATCAAGTTGATTGGCTTCGAATCGTACACAATATAATAAGTATGATGGGGTCGAGTTGGTGGTGGGGGACTTTTGCCCACACTCCCACGCATCAATAATCCTTCCGGTGATGAATAATAATTGTTCATCAGCCGGGCCCCGCGCCATCGATCAACGACCGAGTAATGGAACACCTGTCACGGCTTCGCGTCTTACTACCGCGGCGCATCGGCTTCGCGAAAAATGGCACGTTGTATGTTTTAATTCTCACGCTGATGGCATCGATAACCGTAAGATTTTATAGTCTTTTTTAAAAATTAAAAAATATTTATTTTCTAATATTATATTGAAAATTTTATATATATCATAAAAAAATATGAATATTTTGACTGATTTTTTATGTGTATGGTTATGTAAATCTCGAACTATCTTATACTAGAAAAAGTTTTTAAATATTATCATTTTAAAATTCAAGAAATTTTCATAAATAAAGTCTCTTAAAACATGCATGCGCAAGCAACAATAATTGTTTATTTCTTTGAATTTCTTGTTGAGAGTAGTTTTTCTGTGAACGATGACATTAAAATTATAAGTTTTCTGTCTGTCTCCGATAACTCCGTTATCTATCGTGACGCATTTTTTAAATTTATAAACATCTTTCAAATTAAGTTATCAATGATCAACAACAAAGTCTGATGAATCAATGGTTTATTAGTGCTACAAAAATTACATGAACCTTATACTAGAAATAAGTACCTCATCCGTTCAAATTGATCACAAGTGCAAAACGTCAAAAGATCACACAATCACAAACACCCTAAAAATTAGTGACTCAATAACATACTCTTAAAAAAAGAGTTATCAGGAATCCTACAGTATTAACAAAACAATATTATTGCTACTACTTGGTCCCCGAGAATAAGTAAGTACCACTATCACACTCGTAACACCTAATCCGCTTCACAAATAGTGCGTAAAGTTGTGTCTCTTCCTATCACAGTTGACCCCGTCGTCGGCCAGGACCCCGGGGAAGCTGCACTTGCAGGATCTTCTCAGAGCGTCGCTCCCGTCCTGGGGGACGGCGAAGCAGTACTTCTTGCACCCGCCCCGGTTGTCCTTGCAGGGGTGGTCCTTCCTGATTCTCTGGCTCTTGAGGGACACGATTACGATCTCGGTCACTGGTGCGGCGTGCTTGTTGATGAGCTCGTAGTCGTGGTCCTCGATCCCGCTGGACTTGTTGACCCTCCTGATCGAGTTTGACACCGAGCTCCTGTAGTAGAGGTACTCGCGGTCGACGGCCAGGGTCCTGGAAGACAGCTCGAGCTGACCCGAGTAGACTTTTAAGCCGCTGATGGTCCTGACGTCCTTAGCGTCTAGGTTCGAGTGCTGGACTTTGTCGGCCCCGGGCATGCTCCAGTACAGCCTGTTCGTGTAGAAGTCGACGATTATGTCCGCTATGTAGTATCTCAGGTCCGAACCTTCGCGGTTCAGTTCTCGGATGTTCGAGCCGTCCAAGTTGGCCCGGTATATCCGGTTCTGAATGCCCGGGTTGTAGGACGCTTCCACGAAGAAGAGGTAGCCCTTGTTCGGATGAACCGCCAGACTGGTCAGCTGGGGACGGTTCTCCATGATGACCGTTGGGTTCCAGGGCTTGTCCACGTTGACCGCCACCATGATGTCTCGAAGTCCCATTATAATGTACAGGTTCTTAGTTATCCAGTCGTAGGACATGTCCCGGAAGTCGTCGTCCTGGTCCACTATGGTCTCCCACTCGCTGTCGTTGAGCCTGACCTTGTACAGCCTCGAGTGGTCCACGTTGGCTATCTTGGCCCAGTAAAACACGGTACCGTCCCTGGCGTCGAAGTTGAGCCCCCCCAGGACGCTCTCGTCGCGGATCTGCTCTGGGTACTTGGACAACTCGTGGTAGTTGAAGGTAGAGTTTTCCTCGTTGCGGATCTTGCAGATCCCGGGCTCCACGTTCGTCATCGTCATCAGATTCGGCTTCTCCAGAACCTTTCTCCTGTCTGAAAATTAAATTCGTTGATTGATAAGTATTTGTCTGAGAGATGCCTGGCTCTTTTGCAACTCGGTTCTTTCAATAACATTGACGTCACGGAGAATTGTTATCGGCGATTACGGCGTCTAGACTCCCGCCTCTCGGTGATAAACATGTGTACTATTTCTCATCGGATGGATACTTTTTTTTTCAAGTCAGATAAATACGCTATTTTTAAAAATAGCATCGAAATCGTGCTTATTGTTCTTGGATAGTTAGAGGTGTCATTGAAAAAGATACTATAGTTATTTTTACCCTGATGTACTAAAACATGTGTAATTTGTTCGTTTCGAAAAGACTGAAATTATATTAAAATCAGAATTATGAAAAAATCTGTGAGGCAAAAGGTCTTTATTTTAATATGATTATGTTGAAATTTAAACATCGTTACGAGAATCAGATTTTTGAAGAATATATTTAATAATAACTTACGTAAAGGCTACTTTGGGTTTATTTTAAAGAGTACATATTTAAAACTGTAGATTTTATCGTGGATTGAAAAAAAAATTTTAATTGTCAAATAACTTTTATCAACAAACTAAGTGTTAAAAATTACTAAATTTGACTGATGGTTTCAGAGTTACTTTTGAGTAGTATTTAAAAAAAAGATATAAAAATTTTGTTCAAATAAATTATTTCTACCACTTAGCACAGAGTGAAAATACGTTAAAAAATTTTTTTTATCAATTCATTTATATAATTAATAAAAATATAAAATAATTTTTCCAAAATTTTATTAATCCATCTAATCGAAATAAGAAATCAATACAACTCACAATGTAAAGAGCATCCATTATTGCAACTTCCACAAACGAAAAGACCAGTCAGAGTCACAAAAATCCAAAAAGCGCCATCACAAAACTTCCACTTTTTGTACTTCATCCTTCGACGTTGTTTAAACAATGTACGAGACGAAGAAGAATCGCTCGAGGAGTGAAGTATTGAGTCCGCACTGGTCACCAGACGTGTGAGCTCGGATCGTGAATCAGTACCTCATTTTAAATAGATTACAAGTTGCGCGGGGGTTATCAAAGCGCTTGACTTTAAATTGATACTACACATGTTTTGAAGATTTTTTTTTTCCTTTAATTTTTTTTTTCGTACGTACTTATTTGTTTCAAAAGTTACAACGTACTTTTAACGTTTAATCTGAATGTTATCGGTATCGGTTGAGCGATTGCCGCGGCAAATTGAATTTACAACGTCCTATGTGAAATTCCCAAATTTTATCGGCTTAAAAAAAAAAAAATTAAGTTAATATTATACATTTACATTCGTTTTATTTAGATCAAATGAAGTAATAAGCTGGAGTTTTTTTAATTCTTGAATGATACTTTTTTTCTAAAATTGAATTAAATTGTTGAGGAATATTACAAAAGCCGATTGCGGGAATCGAACCTCGGATCCTTTGCAACAGGGTTATTGTAATTTTACCTACTAAACTTATATATAGCAGACAGTGTGATGTTATAAATTTTAACAATAAAATTCTACGTTTTATTTATTTATTTATGATTGTTTAAATTTTTTAATACATTTTAGACTATCTTACAATCATTCTTAATTAATTCATTAATTTTTTAGATTATTTGATGCTAATAGACTAAAAAAATATTGCGAAAGCAACAATAAATTCAAAAATAATCAAGCAAAAAATTATTATGTATTGAAAAAAAACTTTGAACTGAGAAAAATAAATCACTAAACACTCATGCCGGGGGCGCAGGAGACTCCGTCGTTGTGCAAGTGCTCCATGAAGTTGCACCTGCAGGCCTTCTTCACCGCGGTGTCCTTGTCCGGCACGGCGAAGCAGAACTGCTCGCAGCCCCCGTTGTTGTACTTGCAGGGGTGGTCCACCCTGACCTTCTGGGTACCGTACTTGAAGACCATGATTTCTCTGATGACACCCTCGTACTTGTTGCCCAGTTCGAAGTCAGGATCCTCGAGGTAGCTTCCCTTGATGATCCTGCGCACGGCGTTTTTGTCGGCCGATCGGTAGTAGACGAAGCTGCGGTCGACGGCCAGGAGTCTGGAGGCGCTGTTGAGGATGTCGTAGTGCACCCTACACCCGGTTATGGTCTTGACCCTCTGGCCGTCGAGGTCCGAGTAGAGTATGGTGTCCGTGTCCGAGACGCTCCAGTACAGCTTGTCCTCGTAGAAGTCGACCACCAGGTTGGTTATGTCGTGCTGGTAGGTGGTCTTCGTGTCCGTGAGCTCGGTTACCCCCGACCCGTCCAAATTGGCCCTGAAGATGCTCCTGAAGGCGTTCTGGTGTATTACGTCTACGAAGTACATGTAGCCCCTGTTAGGGTGCAGCGCCAGGCTGGATACGGCCCTGCGCTTGACCAAGGTGAAGGTCATTTTCCAGTCGGGCCTGTCCACGTTAATCACTCCCACGAACTGATTGAAGTTGAAGTACATGTTCTTGGTAGCCCAGTCGTAGGCCGTCTCCAGGATCAGGACGTACGTGAAGGGCCATCCCAGGAAGGACAGCTGCTCCTGGTCGAATATCACCGATCTCTCGCTGTCGTTCACCCTGGACCTGTACAATTTGGGAACTGTTTCGCTCGTCCGGGCCATGTAGAAAATGACGTCTCTCATGGCGTCGTAGTTCATCGAGGCCACGTGGGTCTCCGGGTGGTTCTTGAAGGGCGGCTTCGTCTCGCCGTAGTACTGCATCGTCCAGTACCAGCCGCCCCGGGCCCTGCATATTCCCACAGAGTCGTCGTGCGTCGCCAGGATGTATATGTCCGGCTTGTCATCCACCGGGTACGTGTCTGACAACAAATTTAAAAAAAAAAAAAAAAAAAAAAAAAAAGGTTCAATATACTTGACGTATTTTGTTTATCGAGTGTTTACTCTGATACATGCATTAATTATTAACAATCTAGAGAGAGTTTTTTGTACTTACAAGTCAGGTCACAGACTTCCGGGAAGGCGCAGATCCCGAATTTGAGGAGGAGCGTTAAGGTTACCAAAAGCTTCCACATTTTTCTACTTTCAAAGTCGGAGGAAGACTAAACTCTCGTGGGTATTATCAAGCCTTGTCATCGGTATCGGAAAAAGTAAACTCGGGAAAGCGCGATACGGTATCTCGTCTGATGTTTTCGTGCGGGATTGTAAAAGAAATTAAAAAAAAAAATTTTTTTCTTAATAGTTCCGGAAAACGATAGAAGGTTCTGGTTACGATACTACAAACAAAGGAAATAGAACCAAACTAAACTATGTCCAGCCGCTGACTACCGCAGATCGGATGAGCTGATTTATCGGGTATTGCGTACGATGTCTGAGAGAAAGAGAGAAAGTTTTCCCTTGCATAGATAATCGGCCTCATTAATAAACGTACGTAAACTGTTTACCGAATTTATCGGAGATTCATGACGCGTCTGACTTAATTAGATAAGAAATTTAAATTTAAAACTTCGAGTTATTTTTATCTGGTACCGCGGAGGTACACCAATTTGTATCTCTCACCGACGAGCCTCCCCGATTATAAACTTTTTAAGGTCGAGATTCGTGAAAAAAGCACTGCTACGGGATACAGAAACAATCAACCGTACCGAACAAATTCGAAACAACGACTGCCTCGCCTTCGTTGGGCTGCTTAAGGGTGATACATCGACTCGGGCGTCTGGTGTATGTCGGTGTCGATACCCGATCCCCACGACCGTCTTACGCATGCACTCTTAAGAGAGCTAAAATTAGAGCCTTTTTTATTCCTTCGGATTCAAAGAATACGATAAGATGAGATTTTATAGAAAAAATTTCATTTCCTTATTCGAAAAAGTAGTTGTTTAATTTATAATTTATGACTGACTATTACCGGGACTCAAAAAAAATTAAATTAGAAAATTTTTCCGAAAAGCCTGTAGTGTTTTTGTCTTGTAAAAATCGTATCTTGAACTAATCTTTCAGGCTGTAAATTGACTGAAAAATAATAAGGTATACTTGCGAGAAGACGTATAGTTTGAATAGCGAGAAAAAAGAAGTAACAGTGGATCCCCAGGGAAGTTATTAGCGGTGCGGTCGAGGCGTTGATATTATGTGACTTGAGTTGTAAATAGGCGTTTATGACTAGATGCTATTGAATTTATCAGGGAATTAATTAAATAAGAGCTCGATATTTGGGTGGTTCAAAAAATTCAATCAAAAACTTTATTCACCCAACTAGAAATTTGGCACAAGGAACAAGAGGTCTTTACTTGAGGGCCGGCTAGGCTCGACTAACTATAAGAGTGGTCCGGGGACCGTAACGCAGGTAAAAACATAGGCAATTACAGTGCACATCATAAAACCATTTTCTCCCCCGCAAACAGATGAATTTTGAACCGATGACCACTGGGCGGTCCAGCTCTGAAGACACAGCTGCAGACTGCATCTGCCAGAGCTAATGAGCAAACAGTCATTAAAACTCAATTTCTTCTCTTCTAATTTCTCCTGCGTCGAGGAATTTTTGAAACATAGAAATATTCAATACATAAATTCCAACAGTGAACAGATGCCAGAAAGTCTATAGTTATAAACTATGGTGTGAGTACTTTTGGAGTAATATCAAAAGTCTATTAGTTTTTCATACCTTTCTGGTTAAATAAATACGATTGATAATAGTTGATACACACTTTTGTTGGAATTTATGTATTTTACGAATGAATTTTCTGTTTTAAAAATCACTGGTTGTTGTGAGTATCCTACGCACAGTGAGTCTTTTATGTGTGTAACTGTGATCGGCAACCTTGGAGGGGCGACCGGCCCGATACTTAAAATCGGGCGGCTGCAAGTGGGTCGTAAAATGCGTTTTTCGGGATGCTTATACTGGAGAATAGTTTTCTAAATCCTGGAACCAAGGGTGTAATAAAGACTTTATTTTGTATTTTTGATTTTCATCCTAAATTCTATGTTTTATTTAATGAATTAATACCCAATTCCTAATAGTTTTTTTATGAATAATAATTTTGAAATGCAATCAATTATAAATATTATACATCTTTAAAAACCATACTTGTGAAATTAAACAACAATGTAATGTGTATGATACCTAGATAGAAGACTTGGAAATGAATTTCTATACTCACATTAAATGTCCTAAAAGTTTTTTAAATTTCAGTACCTTCCCAACCAATTAATTAATCCTTCAAAAAAGTAAAAAAAATAAAAGTTTCGTCACATGATTCTCGCGGTAGCAAAGCAGCGGGGTAGGAGGGTATCAGGTGCAGGCTGCCAGGTAAACAATAAATTTACATAGCGATGGCAATCTACCTTCTGCTCGAGGCTGGCTGGGCCCCGGAAAAGCCTCGGCCGATGGTCTATCTAGTTATTCCCCTGCGGTGTACGTACACTGCACAAGTCTGCAAGCCGAGTATCTGGAGGGAAAACGCCACACGCTAACGAGGCGCGAACCCAAACCCCGAGATTATCATCGGCGGCTTTATTGAAATTATCTTGTTAACCGCGCTTTAGGGCCTTCCTGCAGCTACTCCCGAAGGAGCTACCGAGCTTTCTTCTCTTTTTCGGGAAGGGGGAAGGGGGAAATATTGTAATGTCGTTGCTTTGAGGGATAAACAATGTTTTTTTTCAGTGTCCTTTTTATCTGCAATTTAAAGTTTAAAGGACTGGTTATGTGAAAATTGTTTTTGGATATGGTGTATTCTTTGGAGTGAAATTTATGTAGGTTGAGAAAATAAATTTAATTTTAGTGAATTGAAAAATTTTAGAGTTCTAAAGTAATTTATGAAAATAACCGAGAAAATAACATATTCTGGTAACGGGATGTATTTGATTATTTTTTAGTCAGTTTGAATCGAGCAAAATTTAAGATTTTATTTCCTAAAATTTCTAAGATTTTTTAAACAAATAATAATGATGATTGTTGAATAAAACGTACGACTAAAAAATTAGTTTTTAAGCTGTATCTGGTGTACAAAGAATGGATCATATGATAGAAGTTTGAACTAGCAATTTGAGTATCATTGGTTCAAATCCATTTGACTTGTCAAGATAAACCATTTCAAAAATTATATCAAGTTGTGATAATTTTTAAATAAAAAGGACAGTCTTCCACGAGGTCTTCCATTGGTAAATAATGAATAAAAAAAATTAAATCAGATTAAAAGGTACATTTTTTTTTTTTTTTTTGTGCACGATATAATTTCTTGATATAAATTCCGTGAATAAAAACTGTATTTCAAAATCGAAATCAAAAAAAATTTTTTAAACTCACAAGGAAAAACACGCGAGGCAGCAGAAAAATTCCGTCGTTAATCATTGATACCTGTTCTCGAGAAAAAAAAAGAGGGTACTTTACAATGCAACTCCGTTACCCAATTTGTCACAATTAATCATGATTTTAACGCTTGTACATATATCTCGGGCGATAAAAAAGAAACGCACGCCCATCACGCTCGCGGGTACGTGAAAGCCCGCGGGAGATTTCGATGCAGTCTTCCTTTTTTTTTTATCGCGTGACCAATACCCGCTTGCGCGAATTTTAATTGATCGAGTTTGGCTAACCAGGTTTATTTTTTACGCTCCAGGTGGGTTAGTTTTCGAACATTGTTCGATCGATTAAGTCGTCCTTCTCAAAAACTTCAATATTCATGACTCACGACGGGGTATTGGGAAGGACTTCGAAAAAAAAAAAACAAACCGGTTGAGAAATTCTTCAAAATTCGGTCACGTTTTTTTTTTTCTTTTTCGCGAACACAATGGCCGGATTTGAGTGATCGATGCCTGCCGAGTTTGGATCAGCGCTGATTGACACCCGCAGGTGCAGCATTTAGGCGGCAGCCCGGGCGTTGGGAAAATTTGAATCGTTGCGAAAGTATCTTTTTTATTTTCGGTGATTTTTTGGAATATTTTAAATTTCGAAGAGCTCGCTGAGAACTTCATCTCATAACACTCTTAACTTTTTGAATAACCCATAATTAAAAAAAAAAAAAAATTTCTGCATTTCTTGAAGATATTATTTGATAAAATCTGAAATATTTATTGTTGGGATGTGAAAATTATAAAAATAAATTCATCACTCTATTACTAAATTTGCAACAAAATTCAAATTTTAAATTTTATGTTCTCAACCAATCATAATCATTTTAAATCAATGACATTCGATCTTGATGTTGGATCATTTTTATTTACAGGCATGAGTCCTGACGAAAGAATATTAAAAAAAAAATTCGAAACTATAAATCGTGCTTCTGTTAAAGATTATTAAGTAATATTTTTTCAATTTTAAACTAGAAGTCATAAGTAACGTAACAATAGCATTTAAATAAATGATTTTAATCAACTCATCAAAGATTAAAAAACATTAAAAACAAATAATCTAACAGTATTCAAAATTCATTATATTGTCGAGACGCCGCAAGCTGTAATAATTTTGGTACTCCTACCGGACTATTCAAAATGAATTATCAAAACCCGCGAAAAAAAATTCATCAAAGCCAAGACGCTTCCGCGAAAAGATAGAAGAAAAAAAACAAAAAAAAACGGTTTTTCCATCTTTGAAACTCGGAACTCATCAGCCGGGTCTTGAAGATTTTCGCGCGTCTCGCGTAATTCATGCTGGCAAGCTCGAGCGCGCGCGCCGTGCATGGAACCCCGCGGCGAACTGCCCCGCGCAACGGCTTCATATACATACACACCAGAACGGCTTATTTCCCTATCAGTCTAAGCGTCTTATTTCTCTCTGCTCCTTTCGTATTTTGTAATTTATATTTTTTTTTTTTTTTTTTCTACTTTTAACACTCTGGCTATCTACTTGTAGAATACCAAAATTGTGTTTAATTTAAATAATTATGAAATCATGTATTTCTCATTCTAAAATCAAAAAGCTTGACAAAATTTTTTAAACTAATGTAAAAATAGAGTACATAAATTTTATAAATAAGGTAAAGAAGCAGTATCAATATTGTTTTAAGTTTGAATTATATCGACCGTCCCAGCGAAGAAAAACCTTAGCCAAAAATCAGAAAATTTTAAATGACTAATAAGCTGCTGAAATGAATAAAAAAATCTAAAAAAATAATAAAATCTTATTTATTGTGTAATGATTTATGAAGATTCCTGAATTTTTTTGATTTTTAAATTTATTCTAGCCTCTCATTGGTCATTTAAAATCTGCTGATTTTCGGCTAAGGTTTTTCTTCGCTGGGACCATCGATATATTATAGTAAAATAAATTTAATTATATTCCTGCTTATTATCATTTGACTCTCTGTAAAATTTTACATTCTGTAATATTTCAAAATGCAGATACACGTACGAGACTCTTGGAAATTTAAGATTTTTTTTTCAACGTTCGAAAAATCATTTCGAACTCATTTTTAAATATTCAAATTCGCTCACGTAAGTTCTCCGAAGCCCCATTGTTATCTCGAGACAAGAACAGGTGCGGTGATGCGCCCCCGAGATCAAACTTGTTTCTCGGAAATCAAATAGAATCGATTCAAATTTTCTCGTGCCGCTAATAACTCAATTTCCTTACCCGCACCTCGGTGAAAAATTAGTACCTTACATCTATATACATCCCTCGGTAATTAATTTTCTCCTAGAATCAAAAATTAAAAAAAAGTCATGCATCGAACAAATTTTACAGTGGCTCGTTTAACGGTGACTTATGAATTATTCACGTTGACACTGATGACCAAAGCGATGTAAACGCGGCATTAATTATATTCCCCTCCCCTCCTCTTCTCAAAATAAATCAACATCAGTCATCTCTAGCACCGGAATGCAAAAAATCAAACCCCGCGAATGCAAATTGATTGCACTGTATAATAACCTCGTAAAGCACACTCCCATAGCTCCAAAGTGAAATTCGTATAAAATGACTAATAATCGACGAAAACTCAGTGCAGGAGTTTTTTTTTTTTTTTCTTACAGATTCATCTCGGGCCCCGATAATCATCTGAAAATAAACTCGCACCGCGGCGGTATTGGAATATTATTGATGTACGACCATTTCGCGCGGGGGTATCGGCATCAATATTAGCCTTCAACGGTTCGTGACCTGTGAACCCGGTCTGCGAACGATCCCGAGGATTTGTGTTATATTTACACGGAACGAAGACATTAATTATACGTTTACAGATATTCCCGAGAACCCCTCCCCTCCTCAACGCTCTATCTAGATTTGAGTAAATCTCGGCTTTGAGGCCTGTACTCGCGAAATTGATTTGCAAAAGTTCATGAGATATTGTGATTTTTTGGCTCTACCACAAAACACCATTTTATATTTTATCGACTGAGTTTTTCAAGATTGAGTGGCTGGCATTTACTTACACGATAAAAAGTTAGGTTCTTAATTGAATATAAAAATCATCGTGCACTTCATTTTGCGCTAGTCTTACAAGTACGGTAAGGCGTAAGTCTGTGTTGGAAAAAAAATTTTTTTTAAGTATAATAGAAACAAAGTTGAAATTTATTGGGATGTTTTTTTAATAGATAAATTTTTAGAGTACTTAATTATTGTATTCTTATTTCAAATTTAAGTTATCTCAATTAATTTTATGTGCTTTTTCAAAATACCCGCGGCGACGCGGGTCCCGCGTAGTAGTGTTATAATTTTTCTGTTTTAATAACTCAAAAATTATTCAAAAAAGTCGTACATTCTGACCTTATGATGAGGTCCTTATCAGAATGTGGACTGATAAAATGACATTGAAAAAATGCAATAAAAAAAAAAAAGCTAAAATATATAAATGTTAAAAAAAACTACTTTCTAAAGAAAATTCACAATATCGCATAGATCAAACAGCTATATTCTAGTATAATTCTAATAATATTGAAAGGTCATGAATTTTTAAAGCAGTATAGATTTTTTTTTAGGGAGAAAGGGAGATAAACCTCCTACCAGAGGTAAAACAGCTCGAATCGAAGTTCGACCGATCAATCAAAAATTAATACACCGTCATAAATCCTGTGGAGGCGCGCGCGCGCCCGCGAAACGACCGGTTCCATCAATCTAAGCGCCTCCTCCTCCCACCGCCGACCAATAATGAGGCGCGCGTGCTGTTGTTTTGGAAACTCTACGAGATTGATTTTTTTCTTTTTTCAATTTAATTGAAAATAAGGTCGTTTAAATAGTGTACGGAGCATGCGAAATGAAAAAGTTTACTCTTTTTTAATAACTGAAATTTAAGGCTTTGAACAATAAAATCTCAAAAATTAATTCTAACGAATTCGATAAACTGCTGGAAAATTCAATTGCAGATGAGTTACGAGAAATTTTCCTTCAGGAACTAGAACGAAGATAAAAAAGTAGCTCACTCGACGTCTCGTAATAATTCACGGTGGATGAAAAAAATGTTAATAGACACGTCAACCGATTACATAATTTCTCGCTCGAGCCGTGCGCCCGAAGATCTAAAAAAAAAAAAAAAGTCCCGGTAAAAACTCCTCGATAGACTCAACTCGAGACTTTTGCGGTTACTCCGCCTTCGGAACACAAACAGCAGGCAGCCTGTTTATTTTTTCTTTTTTTTTTTTTTTTTTTTTTTTTGCCGTCGGAGCTCCTTCAAAAGCGCTGAAACAAAGTAAATCAATTCACCGAGTCGATCTTGTTTGCTCCTCTTTCCCTCTCGAAAAAAAACCGACAGAATATCGCTTTTTCTTTACCTAAGAGGAGCGAGTGTGTGTCTCTCTCGGGAATCTTTTTTTTTTTTTTTTTTTTTTTTTTTTTTTTCGCTCGGACGGATAAAAAGTAAAGGGTGGCGCGCGCGCGCGCCCGCGGGGTTTGATATTATGCGTTGCTGGAGAAAATTCCGGCACTCCTCCGCGAAAAATATGCGAAGCAAGGCACTTTACAAACACCTCGCTTCGTCTTCTTTTTCTTACTACTGTATTTATTAAAGTTCTTCTTTTTTTTTTTCGTCATAAAAAAAATTAAATTTTGGAGGTGTCAGTAAATCAATGTCTTGATTTTTTCGAACTTAAAATAATTGAAACGAAACTTTTGGTTTTCAATAGTTTAAAAAAAATTGTTTTATTTTTATTCATAATCAACGGACCTAGCACCCTTACAAAATATTACATAAGTATGAATAAGTATTATTAAATAGTTTTATAAAAGATTATCATAATACAAATGCCTCGCAGTAAAATCTTGGATGATTGTTTATCAACAGTATCTAACAAATAATTTAGTTGCACAAAAAATTATTTATAGTACTCCTGGTCACTCTAACCTCAAAATCAAATATTTGATGCGTGTTTTCGGTTACTCGTACTATAAAATAGTATATAGCACTGGTGCAGCACGTCACCAGGGCTCTTTAAGGACCTCGTGCTCCGCTTCGCTACGCACTCGGGTCCTTAAAACCGCCCTGGTGACGATGCTGCACCCGTACTATAATATACTATTTTGACCTAGAAGATTCAAATTATAATCATTATCACCATATTAAACATTAAGGTCTGAAGATTTAAGTCTTGAACAAGACGCGGATTTCCTAAGATAGATTTGTTATCAGAAGTAGCTGTAAAGGATTTCAGTAATTTTATGTTTGTGATTTTTATAAATGGTGAAACTACTCAGAAAGCCTTTCATCCGTTCTTTTCAGAGCAGAGCTCAGAAAAGTGCGATCATCAGTAGCTGCATCCCCGATTAAAAATCGCGGATGCAACAGTCTTCACGCTCCGGACAGAAAGACTACGACTCTTCATCGCAGTTGCATCGACTCCTACTTTGGGTAGAGAGCCTGTGCAGATATACTACAGAAATGATCCTGTGAAGTATGATCTTAACATCAATTGCGCTCGATACCTCGTCTTCTATTCGGAACTCGTCTAATTCATAAGCGAGTTGAATTTTCGTTTAGCCATCTGGCGTCTTCTTGTCCAACTTATTGCCGAAAATTAAAAGGGGGGGGGGGGAGGATTGATAATGATAGCGCGATGAGTGGAGCTAGTGCTTTTGGAATAATTTTAAATTTTTGATAAAAATCATGGTGGTTATTTCTATTCTCAGTCGATCAATTATTGGTTTATCTATTTTTTATTTATGGAATTTTCTAATGGATCGAATAATTGATATTTTAATTGTAAAGTACTTATTGTTAATAGCTTGATTGGTTTTAAACAAGTTAATTTTGATATCGAAAATATTGAACGTGCACAATAAAAATGCCTTGCATATTTCTTAATTTACCAATAATAAACTTGATGATTAGATTCACCGACTGATGCTTATTGTTTATTATGTATATTATATTGAATATTACTTTGTTATTACTTACTGAAGGGAAATTTTGCATGTTAATATTTTACAAATAATATTTAAGTTTATCGGTTGTATTATCTAACCAGTACAAGTGATACAATTTTTTTAATATGAACTATTTCATTATTTTTTAAATGATCCAAAAAAATTATCAAAATAAAATTATTTTAATTCAAGCAGAAGGACTCGAAAAAAAAAGGTCTTACCAAAAGACGGTTTTTTCTGAGATCTCCGCTCCGAGACGTATTTTAAATCATCGGTCTTAGCGATCGTGCAGCGCAGCACGCGGGAAAACTCTTCCTTACTCGGGTCTTCGGCAGGCTCATACATAAAGTCAGGATGCTTGAATAGCGCGTGCTAAAGAAAAGACGAGGAGACCGATGTTTATTTATAAGGGAATACGTTACTCCACAAATTTGTACTCGACACGCCGCCCGCAGGTGCATCAACCTGCTCTGTCGCTGCGGATCATGTAAGAAAAGAGGACGACGAGTAGGCGCGGCTCGAAATCCCCCCCCCCTCACTCTTTTTTTATCGTCTGCCACCCTCAATTCAGCTCTCTTGGTGGTATTTTCTCAACGGTGGTGGATTGTTTACTGATTTTACTGTGTTGTTTACTTACCCCTTTTTTTTCAAACAAAATCTGTTGCAAGCAAATTTTGATCTCAAAGATTGTCCATAGAGTTGTATTATATTTTGAAATTTTATGAGCCCGCGTGGCTATGATTGCCTAGCATTTGAGGGACATAAACTAGAGCTCGATTTCCCATCGGCATAAAAGATTTCTATAAATTATGTCCACATCATTCTTTACCAAAGTCTGTCTATTGAATAAATAAATATAAAAAATCATAATTTCTTGTCTTCCCATCTTTTTTGTTTTCTTTTACGTTAACAATGTCGTTGAAGTTTTTATACAAAAACTATTTATAAACTAAAAATTAATTTAATGTTCAACAAAAATGCAGTTTATTAGGCTTATTTTGAGATTAAATATGTTAATACACAAAAACTCCAGTTTCGTGAAGAGTAACACCGTTCAACCTACAATAAAACAAGACTAATTTTAAATTTAAAAAAAAAGGCCATGTTATATTCAATAATATAAAAATTATTTCTACCAAGAGTACTCTTTCAAAAACTTCAGAAAAATCAAACTTGGCTCCTTCTTAGGTACACCCCTCCACCAGCCAATCCCCATTGAAAAAAAAAAAAGAAGTATCAATCAATAAAAGTACAACACAGATAGAAGAGTAGAGGGATGGAAATACACGTAAATCAAAGATCGTAATCTGGTCGGCGTCATCTTCCGCAACGGCGGCGCGGGGGATCATACCCGGCTGGCTGCCTGCCTGCAGCTACGCCTAAGACCGCGGCGTCGTTTTATCGAAAATCTTAAACCCTAGACACACGACATTCGCTATTTATATATAATAAAACACATCCCCCTCCCCCCCGCTCTTATGGCTTACAAGAGGAGGAATATTCATCGGCGCGACCCGCGGAGAGCAAAGGGAACGTACGGGAGGGAGGGATTTATCGGCGTATGTGCTGCAGCATGTCGCGCCAACCTCGGCAGCGGGGCTCTTTGAGACCGACTAACGGAAGTTTTGGTTTTGCGAGTCTATATACTCGGGGAAAAAATCTTCTTTTTTTAAGTGGCTCTCGAGAGTTTGTAGATGATTAGTTGTGGGGGTGTACTAAAAGTGTTAGGATCTATGTCTTTTTGGTAATTTATGTGGGCTGATTGCGTAATGGATTACTCGGGTTTTTATTATTTTTATTATGTTGGTAGTTTAAAATGCTACGAATCTTTAAAATGAGTTTTTCAACAGAATGTTTATTTAATTATAGATGATAGATTTTTTTTAAATCATATTCGCAGTCCAAAATAAATGCTAAAGTCAAAATATTTTTTGATAAAGTTTTGAAAGCTTCTTGATCTGGGTGAAATCATTTAAAGTATTTGATTGATTTTTTCTTTTTTTTTTTTTAAATTAAAAAAAAAAATACACGAAAAAAACATGTTAAAAAATTCAATAGAAATTCTTAAATTGTACTATAACAGCAATAAAATCATTACAACTATTATGATAAATGTGTGCGATCATAGAAAAATTTTGAAGAGTGCTCGAGATGCATACGAAAAATGAGAAGGTTTTGTTAGAATAATTTTAAATTAAAACAAAAATATTTTTGATCCCTTTAAATTCAAATTTAATTCCTCTTTTAAAATTCATCATGAGAATTTGACAATATTCTCTGAAGAGGCACATGCGTCAGAATAAATTTTAAAGCAGCAATTTCTGGTACATAATTGAGTCGCGTTCTGTCACTTAATTTTCAGGTGTCAATTACAATCGTACAAACATTATGAAAATTTATACAAAAAAATACGTCAAACCCACGTAAATTCCCAAACTTCTTGCATTAATTTACCAAAAACTTTCCTGTTTTTCTGCAACCAACTGAAACAGAAAAAAAAAAAGGGTGAATGAATGGTAGCAGGTGAGCCGGCAGGGGGGAATGGAACACGAAAAGCAAAATCGTGCGTCTCCTTGACTCGACGCGCCTCGGCCGCATTTGCATCCGAAACAGATCGATCCGCTGTAATTTCGCAAGCTACGTTATTCTATGCAGATAATTTTTTCCCCTCTCCTTGTCGACAGCCACGTGAGAATTTACAAACGTACCTTTAGCGGCCGTGATTGAATCGGCGAGTATTCGAGATAAAAATCCTCTAAGTAATATTTTGACACCGCGGCAAGCCATCGGTAACTTTCAACAGTTTCACGCTACCCGGAGGATAGGCAAAAAAAGCCCAAGCTTATGAATAACTCCTCATTCAACACCTGAACTTTGAATTAACATTCCTCTGACCCTCGCGGGCATTTTTCCTCAAACTTTAATTAAAATCTTGAGTAAAATATACGACGTTAATGCTTCCCTAAAAAGCAAAATACCAAAAAGGCAAGCTTCAACCGGCCGCGCACGTCTTCTTCTTCTTCCTCCCGCGGCTGCTTGATCGAACGTTTGTGTGCACGCGGAGATAACTTGATGAATGATGGGGGTCTTAAACTGCTGCAGCGTGCGTTCCGGCGCTGCAATATTCCTGGAGGTAGAACCCGAGCGCGCGCTTATTAAACTGTCCGTCCAATACTATTTTTCCTAATTTAATTGCGTAACGCTTGAGTTTGCGAACAAAAGGGGGGTTGAATTAATCGCCCGGCCGGGCGGTGCACAATATCTGGCCATCGATCAATCCGATATCCGAGCGCGATCGATTTGTTCACGACTCGACAATGGCTCGTTGATATGCAAAAAAATCGGGTAATCAGGGTACAAGTGCACGCTGCGCCGAAGCGGCCGAGCTCAAAAGAAGGGGAGTTTTCGAAACAGAGGAGGGATTGGAAAAAGTGTCCCTGCGCTACTGCTGCTGCGGGATTGTGAAAATCCGCGAGATTTATTCGATCGAGATCCTAATCGATCCTTTTTTTTAATGACTCCGTGGAGTTTATTTAGCTTTCGTAAAGTGTTTGTTTCAAAAACAGCGGTATGATAAACTTTAGACCAATTAGTTGCAGAAAATTTTTTATTAAAATCAAATGATCCATTATTTTGAGATGATTTGTTAGGTATAGAACAAAAATCTTTGAAAACTGAATTACAAAAAAAGCATGTTATAGAGACTTTTTATATCAGATTATAATTAGATTAAGTTAATATTATAAATCTTCCTTCTTATCTTAAAAAATAAAATATGCAAATTTAAACTATATATGTATACACCGTCGGTAAAATGGTAAACGTTAATAAATGGAATGGTCATTATCAAGTTGCATTTTAAACAAATTTTTAGAAGATATAAATAATAAGTAAAATATAATCTATTCCAATTTTACCTTTTTTCAGTGCTGAAAAAAATGAAATTATTGTAAACTCTGTTTACAAAAAAACAGTATGATGTTTCGACAAAAAAATTTTCTAACAGTATGAAATAACAAATTATAAAATACATGTTACTATGAAAATTAGATAATATTTATGCTCTGTCGGTAAGGCAAAAAAATTTTTAAACAAAACATTTAAAATAAGCTATGAAATATATTGATAAAACCTCTAAAAGATTGGGTGAACACATATTTTTTTAATTAAAAAAATCCTTCAGATCGATTACAAATTGCAATAGCCTCGAAAACAGCTTTGCGAATTTTTATAACCTATCAGCACCCCCTTACGTCATATACCTATTACCAAACAATATTTTTTTAAAACACGCCCGGCCGCCTCGCACGCGCTTTTTCAGGCCCGCATTTTCTCACACTCGCGCGGGGTCTCCCCTCGGGACAACTTTTTCGTGCAATCAAGCTCCGTGTTTTAGAATATAAAAATCCGTCCTCCGAGACCATCGGGGGGGGGGAGAAAAAAAAAGTCAAACACGACGATTGATTACCTCAGCGACAATATTTCGGACCTTTTTGCCTCCCCCTTGTAGCGCGTCTAACTATCGCGAAAGCTCTATTTTCGTAATTACGCTTTAAATTAAGCGACTTAATTAGGCAGGGAGACGAAGCCGCAGCGTATCGCCAAAAAATTAAGCCGTAGATAGCGGGGGGAGAGGACAATAGAGCGATAAAATTTCGCAGCCGGTTGTACCGTTTAAATTCCGGGGTTAAATTGCGGGGGACCGCAAAAATTCCCGGGAAAAACGTGACTCCCGGCGAGACGTTGGCTGCTGGTTTTTTTTTTTTTTTTTTTCTTTTTTTTAAACAACAGCGAGAATCATCGTGTGCATTATTTACCCACACGATGTTTATGAATGACGGGCTGCACGCAAAGCCCCCCCTGGGATTTATCTTGTTAAGTTTTGATGTAATCTGGCTGTTTTGAGTGTTTATGGGATCAATTGAGAGGTACTTCTCCTCACGACCAACAAGCTTATACTCCTGGTTTTTTTAATATTCAGGGTATTCTGTTATTTGTTTATAAAAAAAATATAATGTCGCTTCAGAATTGAAGGATAATTAGAATAATGCAGTTTTGTTTGTTACTGCCAAGATTGATTTACGCAGTGTCTATGCATATAGATAGTGTATTTAAATAAAATAAAACTCAAAACAATTTTCAAAAGTATGGTGGAAATTTATAATTCTTATAAACATCCTATATACATCATTGTACAGTTATGGCTCAGCTTGCTAAACATTGGGCTTGTAATTAAAAGTCAAATCTCGCTTCAATAAACATATACGCTTCCCTGTTATAGAATTTCATTTGATAACTATAAAAAAAAAAAATAGAATAATCCCTAAAATGTTATGCCATTTTTTTTTTTTTTTTTTTTTTTTTAATTTAAAGTCTGCAGTTTTTTCAATAATTCAATAGTATTTACTGTTGATAAATGACTAAAATTTCTAAAAAAATAAATGTATCAATTTTGTGCCGTTTAAATAATTCTAAGAATCGTATTTATTTTTTGTTACAGGTATGTGTACCAACGCAATCCTCACCCTTCCGGTTGGTCCAAACGGTAATCTCGAACAATCTTAAAAAAACCCAGCACTCGTACAACAGCTTTCGTAAGCAGGTCGCGATACGTCAACTGCGCGCATCTTCCAACAATATCTCCCGCAAAAACAATAATTTTGTCTACTATCCCACGGGGATAGAGTGCGCAAACGGGTCACGCCGCGTGTCGTGCTGGCATGCATGCACCTGGCGCGCGGTTCAAGGTCAACCGACGCATGCATATGCAGCAGATGCCCGATACGATTGGAATGCCCGCCGGAGCTCGGACGAGCCGTTTATCAACGCGGGGGGAAGGGTCAAGTTTAATACCCAGCGAGATTAGTTTATTTTCCGGGCGATTAATTAGTCCGAAAGTTTACCGGTGCGTTGCCAGGGCTTTCTTGCGTCATGAGGTGGTGAAAGCGCGGCGAGGGTTTTTTTTTTTTTTTTTTTGCTTTTAATTGGTTCGACTTGGGTTTTTCATAAGAGACAAAGATATCTTAGTCACGCCTGGATGGCTGCTTTTGGTTGGATGTAATAATTAGCCGGCGAAAATTTTGTAGATAAATAAGTCTGATTGCGGACCGCCAGGAATAAAGAGTTACTGAATTTTCTCAGAGACTGCGTTGCAAAAAAATTTGATTTTTTTTGATTGCCGAATTAATATTTACACGAGTTAGAAGATGTAAAAAATAATCAAGATTATTTAAATTTTATTCAAGCGCTGGATTTGTTTTATCTGTGACCAATATTGCTACCGGGTTAATTATAACGGAGAATAGAGAAATTTATTTCAAAAGAAAAAATTATTGAAATTTGTACTGTAAGAATTACTTTTTTTGTGTCAAATCTTCAAGCCGTAATTGACTACAGTTAAGATTTAAGAGAATTAATAAAATTTATTTAAATTGACTAACATTTTCTCACTGGTTTGTTGATAAACATTAAACTTTTTGTTGCTACAATTCTCATGGTTAGTCAAAAAAATTATTCTGGTGTCTTCTTAAGTACAAAATTTGCAATTTTTCACGCTAATGACAGCTCGATCCCCCGTGCTTGAAAAAAAATTTCCCCTCGCTCTTAAAAATTCATTATGCAAGCCCATATTTTAAAAACACGTGTACGCAGTGTCGCGCCGTGCCCGTCCTTAAAAAATTCTCGAAAAAATTTACACTAAAAAAAAAAAAAGGCTTGATTGAAAAAACCTCCCGATGAGTAAAAGTGTGTCGTCCGCACGGTAAATAATATTCGAAGCCTCCCTGCAGTCTCTTAAATCCAGCCGCGTATATAAAATCAATCACCTCCATAAATTCAAACGACGCTATCGACTCGATTTCCTCGAACCCGGGGGATCCCTGAAAAACGACTCTTGGGTTTCATCACCTCGGTGACAATTAAAATAACCCGGTTTTGCACACGGTAGTCGCGGAATTTATCCCCGCAATTAGGTAAGATTCGCAATTTGTTGGGTATAGATCTTCCCCTCGATATACCTATGCGCGCGCGGGTGTCTTACATCGAAAAATTCAGAGCGATAATGTGGGTTGGGACTATCGGTCGTACCCATTGTCTCGGATCTATCACCAGGTTAATTGATTTTATTAAAAAGGGAGATAAAAGCGCCGGGATTATTTTATGAAAAAAAAAAGAGAGAGACGCGGGGAACAAAAGAGGACGAGCCAATAATACGCAGCGGCATATCGCAATATGAGCTGCGCGGCCGTACGGGCTTCTGCTGGTTGCTGCTGTACGATGCGAGACGCGATAACGGACTGCATATCCGTCTCTCGATTTATTGCCGTTTTATGACTCCCCGTGCACACGACCACCTTCGTAAACGCGCTACGCGAATCTGATTGTTCTTTCTTTACGTTTTTTCATGAAATATCGGTGACGAGAGGCTGGGCAGCCTTTTATATGTATTTGTTCACTCTGCTGTTTATTTGTAAGATTGGGTATGGTATTTAAGGGCCAGCGAAAGATGTAATTTTTGCAGATTTCTAGTTGACCGACGGTTTGATTATGATGAAAAAAATCTAAATCATCTCAGTTTATGGAACTCTAAGTATACCGAATTGCGAATATTGTGATTGTTACAATTTTTTTTAAGAGTCCACAAAAGCTGCCATTTCCGCAGTCTACTTTAATTCCTATTTATAGATTTTAGTCAAGAATAAATATTAAAATTTCTCGCTTGAAAAGATAAAACATCCAATTGAAAATAATGTAAACAAAAACTTACCTACAACCAGACTCTTTTATTATGTTTAAAAAAAAATTCAAAAGCATTCAAAATTTAATCAAGCTAAAAAAATATCCTCAGATACATGATTCCAATGGAGCTTGTACAATGGGGAAATTAAAGTTTGATGCCTAATCCGACAGGTGGCATAAGAAAATCCGCAACCAATCCGTAATTTACATACCTTAACTCGAATTTCAAATTTTAAGTCTATCAATCCACATAAATAATGCTGATTTATTGGTACACTTCACATGTTTATTTCCAGTAGTAGGATCTCGGATTTATTTATGAACCCAGTCACAATCATTCACTCCTCGTTTGATCCCGAAAAAACAACCTCCTCGAGCTTTCTAAATCTTAATCGTAAACGAAATTCCCTAGGCTCGCAAATACCTGAAAACTAGTAAAAAAAGAAAAAAGTCCCACACGCAACGGAACCAAGAGCCATCCCCGCACAAATCATCTCTATCACGGCGGCATCCGGGGGACGCAAAGTTGCCGCTGCTCATTCGAATTCAATAAAAGCGGCGGTGTGTGTTTTCAGCTCTCTCGCGTCGCGCACCCATCGACTCCAGCGTTATCGATGCTTTCGAAGCTTGCGCGCCGCGAAAATCCTCCTCCTCCTCTACGAGAAGAGAGGGCGAGTTTACAGTGCGTATCAGATAGCCCCGCCGAGGCGGCGCACGCAGGGACCCGAAGCGTAAATCAACGAGATGAAATCGTGTCTCGCGTACTGCGTTTACTGCCAGAGTGCGCAGCACTTGGAAAAACCGTGTTTTCGGCTTTGTAGCTTTTTGGGGTTCGAATACAACTTTGAGCTGTTGAATTATTCATCTTGTCATCGTTTGACGTGAGTTTGATTTTAGTGAAGTTTCGAGTTAAGATAAACTCATGGATAGGTATCATTTATTTATTTTTTTTTTCGTTTGGCTCTCGGCTAAACTTGACAAAATTCAAATCGGTTTCGCACTTAGTCTGTGACCGATAAACCCGAGGTACAGAAGCAGTTCGGGTGAAATATTTGATATCTCGTGGGGCAAACGTTTACATGAAAAGTATTATTTGCCACTTCATAATGTCAGTCTACACTGACAAAACGACAGTTTGCCTATTATGAAAGCTCTGGTCTATGCTGGAGCTGACGTCAATGACAAGAGCGATTTTACTGAAGTATTCAGATGCCAATATTGAAGATGACCAGAAAATAAACGTTTTATCTTTTTCCATGATTGGAATGAATCACGTCTACCAGTTGGATGTAGAGGTGACAAGCCCCTACGGTAGAATTATTTTGAAGCACCTCGCCAAATTGCAAGTACCGGATCTCACTGTAAAAAAAATATTTGGCACTTGATTTCGCAATACTACTACTATTATAACAACTTTGCGAAATGTAAAGAAGAGTTGATTAAGACGAATAGCAAGAAATTCCAAAACTCCTGGGCCACTTGCTTTAATTTGTTGTAAACTATATGTATCTGTAAAAAGTAGACTGAACAAAATGTACTAAAGAATTAATCTTCAAGAGTTACTTCTCATTTCTTACCCACAACTCATAAATTCAAATTACTCAACCAAATTTATCGGAAGACTCGAATAAAATAGCACGCAACACGTTCGAACCAAAACTCCTAATTTAACGCGCGCTCTAGCGACTTCAAGACTGAAAAAAGAAATCTCAAACTGGCTACAAATTCGATACTAATTAAGCGACCTGAACACGACTGGGGGCGCACCTTAATGAGAGCCGAAGGAAGCTTAGTTATGGCTCAAATGATGCGCATGCGTCTTTTTTTTTTTGGAGTTATTATTTTGTTGCTTCATTTACGTGGCCGCTGGGTTGTTTCCTTTTTTTCGAAAATTAATTGGCAGTTTACCCTGCGAATTGATTACTGTAAAATACAAACACGATTTTAATGTTATTATAGTAAAATTTTATCGAGCTTTTTCTTCGATCCCGGGTAATAAAAGTAAGCGAGCAGCTAAACCAGAATCCTCGTTCGATGAAAAAAAAAAAAAAAAAAAATTTCGAGACACTGTATCCAAGAAAATTCTTTCAATTAACTTCTTACTCTCACGAGTCGATTAATATAAGCTGTAATAAAATGATAATTAACGAACCCTCGATTTCTTGTAACTTAAGTAACGTCATTACAACCTCATTTGGCGAAAAATAAAAAATTTATCAAAATTTCATGCCTTTATCAAGAGTACCGACCGACCGATTGCCCTCCGTATCTTTTAAAATCGCGGTAAATTTATTAAATCGCTTATTACTGTAATTTCGTGAATTATTAAGGTTATCTCGCAAGAAAAAAAAAAAAAGTGAAACATCATACGGGCCACACTACTTTGAATCAATTATGAGGCCCAAAGGCTACCGCATGCTGTACGGCCGGCGTTAAATAAAAAAGCTCGCGGGATTTCGAATTTATGTAAAGCGTGCGCATGCGTAATAAGCCACCGCGAAGCGAAACCCGATTTTTTTTTTTCGTTATTATTGTGGTGATTATACGGAGGAGATAAAACATTTTTAAATTGTCCGGATAAAAATCTTAACGGTTTTTGTGAATCAAACGATTTATAATAATTTGGAAAACATACAATCACGAGTCATTGTACGATAATTATTGAAAAAAAAATTCGTCAAGTTGAGAGGTTGCAATCTGGGCGAAAAATTTTTAATAAGTTTGTGGTAAATTAACAACGTGCGAATTTAGTTTTCATCAAGCGTTTAGAGAGTGTATAAACTATTCGTTTAATTGGGTAAGATTTGAACAACTTTCAAGCGAACGAATTTTATTGGGAAACTAATAATTTATTGCTTGTTGTTTAGCGTACGTACTTTTTGCACAAAAAAACTGAATAAATTTTAAATTCAAGTTTAATGATGCTTGATTTAATTAACTCCCTGTGTTCCAAGCAAACTTCGGTAAAAAAAAATTTTATATTTCTAATCGTTTATTAGGCATAAAATAGTTAACGGAAATTTAAAATAGTTTTAAAATCATAAACTTTGATTTCCATGCGTTAGTTGTAGAGTTTAAAAGTACACAAACATGTTTTTCTCTTAAATTTGATTGCTTCTCTAAACATGTCTCTAGGGACACTTTTCTCTCTAAGATCCATTGGTATCTAAATATTCATTGAGAAATTATTACTGAAGTATAGTCAGGTCTTCAAACATGTCATCAATAACTATTTTTTTATTTAATTCTTCTAACAATAAAATTTTTTGTTTGATTATTACGACACACCATAAGTTCTTTTTTGCGAATCTTTGATTTAAAAATGTTTGTGAAAAAAAAAAGTTCCGAAACAACCGTAACATACTTACAATATTCAATGTACAAAAACGTACTTGCGAGAAGATCGAAACGATTCACCGTAGTTTTAAAAAATTTAATCGTCACTTACACTTTGAACACTTGAAGATCGTCGTAAATATTCCAAAAAATTTTTGATTAATTTTTACGATCGCCGCGCCGCGAGATCCCGTGTTCGTCCAGAGCGGATCCTTATCTCGTTCTCACCTCGGCCCATAACCGTTTTCCTCCGCAAACGTAATCATATGCCGCGCGCATTGTCGAATGCAAACGACGCGCGGGGCTAGCATCACGGGAGGGGACTTTTATTTACAGCGGGTGAATTAATTTTACGACGGTGACCTTTACGGGGTGATTTCAACGCTCGTAGCTGGGAGCCGGGCAGAGGCTTTTTAGAAAATTTAATGCCCGCTTCGGAAAATGTTGCTTTACTGTTTTGGATGTACAGTCAGCTGAGCGAGACAAAAGTTAATGGATTTGCCGTTTCGAATGGAACTTTCATCGGGCGCGACTGGCTGAATTAAATCATAAATTATCGCAAAATGGTCGATTAACTAACCCACGGAGCCTCGCCTCGCGGGGAGTTTATAGTTTCCGCACTTTGTGATCGTAAAGTCACATCGAGTTATCTGATTCCCATATGAAGAGACCCCGCCGCCGAAAGGACTTTCATCTCAAAAATTTACACCTGGTGTATAAATGACTCATATTTTTTTGTATTAGTGTTAACTTTTTTTGCCTGATTAGCATTTGGTTCTAAAAAAAAATTTATAAATCAAATGAAGGATTGTAAATGAAATTATTGTTTGAACTCTAAAGTTGTAGCTATAATAATAAAATTTGAACTCTAGGATGTATCGTTTTGAGTGAAAATTTCGTTAAATTTTCATCTGGTTTATAACATTTATTTAGAAAAGATAAATAAAAAAAAATTGTTTAAAAAAATTACAAGCTTGTATATAAATCAAGCAATCAAAGATTGCAATTTAAAAAAAGTCTGGTAAGGTTATTTAATTTAAAAAATTTTTTTGTTTAAAGATTTATATAAAATTTTTTGAAAGATTAACACTAAATTATTTAACGCTCAATCAGAGTAAGAATAAAAAACCATCATTTTTTTAAAATTAACTTTAGTACGGGCAAATTTGCTTATGTATTTGGTCTCATACTCCAAACCGTATTTTAAAAATCTTTAAAACGCGAAGATAACAATCCCGTGCTCTCCCTCTGCAACACTTAAAATTTCGTTCGATTTTTTATTGTTACCAGCAACCAAGGCCGGGCCGTAAAATCGTAGCGAGTTGTCGCATTATTGAGCAATTTGACGTCGCCCACCCGCACTCAGGGGCTATCGGATTTCCTCCAGGTATGACGCGTTCGCGCCTCCCACGCCGTTCTCACGAGCGAATTTAACTGGTAGTTTTAGATTTTTCCGGGCGTGGTTACAGCACGTACGGTAGTAACCGCGAATTTATAATCCTCGGCCATCGTTTTATCGACTCGACTCTGCGGAATTAATATTGATTCGGTCGGATTTCACCCAGCAGTTGTCATTTCTGGGTTGCAAATCGGTTCATAACTTACAGGTTTCTCGACTTAATTTTAGCTCAAATGAAATCAACATGCGAATACAAATTTATATTACGTTCGGTGAAACGCCGAAGTAATTTTAAGTGAATTATAAAAGTAAAGTAGTTACATTTTTTACTTATTTATTGATCTCCTTGAAAAGTTTTAGACTACAAATTTTTATTTTACGAAAATTTTTTTGCAATTAAATTTTGATAAAATTTTATTTTTTTCTACTGAGATCAAATGTTTTTACAGTTTGTGTTTTTGTCATTCGAGCTCAACCATCAAACTCGTACTGTAAAAGTATCATCAAATAAGTTGTTATAGATGCAAGAACCTGAAAACAAATTAAAAATATTCGTTGATTGATTGATTCTGTGTAAATGGTAAATTTGTTATTTTAATTTATTACCGAAATTAACAAGGTATTATCCAATGAAAATAAATCTAAGACTGTAAATTTAATATTTTGATGCAATAAATAATTAAAAAATTCCTTAATCTGTAAATTATTTTAATAAATTTTATATTTCTATTTAATAAAAATTTAATTGTACTAGTCTCAATCAGCGCGCAAGCGCGCTCAATTTTCAATATACGCCTAACGCCATTAAATTTATAATCTTGAAAGTAAATAAACGATAATTTTTTACTTTCAGTTTTCAAAAAAAGACAGGCAAAAACAATTTTTTTTCTGAGCTTTTTTTCAATTAACTTGTAAATAATAATAACATATCGTTAACAACCTGTAACTAACAAGGAGAGGTCACACCCTCCGGGTCATCGATCTTGACGAAACTTTGGGGATCGTTTTCTTATACCAAAAGATGAAGAAATCTACCAATCATCGCGTCTAATGGGCCTTTTATACCTAGTTCCTACATAGCTTATATCGTATTTTAAGCTCTTTTTGGGTTTTTTTGCGAATTTTCAAAAAATTCCTGTTCGAAGCTTATTACACTTACAAAATCCTGCAACCCCTCATTCTCTTTATTTTTTCATCTCCTTTTGAGAAAAAATATTTTTAAATCTAATTTTGAAGAAATAGTCCATGTAAAATTAAGGTAATCAAAAGCATTTTTTTACTGTTTTTTTGGTTTTATGAACTCAAACTGTACGTCGTCAGCCTTATCAAAATTATGTCTAAAAATATTTTTTCTAAAAAATTCATAAAAAAACAAAGAAAATGCGGGGTTGCAGAATTCTGTAAGTGCAATAGGCTTTCAGCAGGAATTTTTTGAAAATCAGCTTGTTTTGACACTTTTAACACTTGTGCGACTTTTGTGGTTATTTGTGCCAATTTTCAAAAAATTTCTGCTCAAAGCCTATTGCACTTACAGAATTCTGCCACCCCACATTTTCTTTGTTTTTTTATGAATTTTTTAGAAAAAATATTTTTAGACATAATTTTGATAAGGCTGACGACGAACAGTTTAAGTTCATAAAACCAAAAAAACAGTAAAAAAATGCTTTTGATTACCTTAATTTTACATGGACTATTTCTTCAAAATTAGATTTAAAAATATTTTTTCTCAGAAGAAGATGAAAAAACAAAAAAAATGCGGGGTTGCAGAATTTTGTAAGTGCAATAGGCTTCGAGCAGGAATTTTTTGAAAATTCGCAAAAAAACCCAAAAAGAGCTAAAAATACGATATAGGCTATGTAGGAACTAGGTATGAAAGGCCCATTAGACGGGATGATTGGTAGATTTCTTCATCTTTTGGTATAAGAAAACGATCCCCAAAGTTTCGTCAAGATCGGTGACCCGGAGGGTGTGACCTCTCCTTGTAAGTTCAATTCGATGTTTTTGAGGGTTATAGCTTAAAAAAGTTAATTTTGTAATAATAAAGATTCTCATTTTATTTAACAGAATTGAACACATAAATTTTTTCTATTTTATATAAACAAAATATTCAATTATTCAAAAAATTATTGCAAAAAATTTTTAAAAACAAAGTATTCAACATTTCAAATTCAAATTTTGAATAAAATGTTCTCGACCAATCACATCAATTATAAATCGAGGACATTCGTCGTCGTTCATCATTATACAAAGGGATTATATAAACAAAATATTCAATTATTCAAAAAATTATTGCAAAAAATTTTTAAAAACAAAGTATTCAACATTTCAAATTCAAATTTTGAATAAAATGTTCTCGACCAATCACATCAATTATAAATCGAGGACATTCGATCGTCGTTCATCATTATACAAAGGGATTCAAAATTTTGTCGTAATTAACCTTTTTTCTATTTTGATTATCTTTGGAATTTGACAATCCTTTGTAGATTATTTGTCTGAGTTTTTCACTCTGTTTAAACAATAAAAAGTTTAATTATAAAATAACTTTATTTTTCTGTTATTCAACTATATACTAGCCTCAGAGCTTATGTTTGTCGCGGATTTTGTTAAATAAGTATATTAACAGAATAGAGTAATAACAATAGAGTAATTTGCACAGACAATACAGGTACCCCATTTTTACCAACGAAAATTGAGACGTGAATACTGTTTTTACTGTGTAATATGAAAAAACTAACAAAGTCATAAATACATAAGTTATGGAAAAAAAATAAAGAAAAATTATAAAAATTAGAAACTTTTTCGGATATTTCACACATTGAAAAATAATAATCATGCATTTGAGAAAAATTTACAAATTTTTCTTGCCCATTCTCAGTAGGTTCATTTAAAATTTTATCAAAATTTATATTGATGACTTTAAAAAAATGATTGATAAACAGTAGAAAAATGATATATTGAACAATAAGATAATTAATAACAACTTCGCAAAAAAATTTTGCTACAAAATACAATACACCTTTGTAAAAATATATTTCGTTTAAAATAACAAATGCGATAAAAGGTAAAATATTTATCAAACAAAAAAAAAAGAATCTCTCGCAGTAGTACAATATTTTCATCAAAATAGTTTTTTTCGTTGAATAAAATTTAAATCTTCGAAGGAATAGTATTTTATCGATTAACGATATAAACATTTCTTGTTTCAGACAAAATTTCAATATCGTAACAATTGAAATCGTGGCTGCGAATTCATTTCGAACTAAACTTATGTAAAATTGAAAATTTTTTATCGTACCACCTTTCAATAGTTCATAAAAATAAAATATATTGAAATAGTTCATTACAAAAACAAAAACAATTAAAAATATATTGTAAATTAAATCCCTTTTTGAGTGAGTAAAAAATAAACTTATTTCATTTTCAAACACAGTGTTCATTTTTATTGTCGAAAGTCCAAGTATTTTGAATACGGAAAACAAAAACTTCATTAAAACTACTTCACGCATTCGTACATTATCATACAATTGTACACACATTTTCGAGGTTATGAACAAAAAACTTTTCAACACTTTCATCGTAAATTCCTTCTTTCACTCATGTAACATTTTTTGATCTGTAATCTTCTCAAAGACACTCATTTTTTTTGGCTTTTTCATTTCTGCATCGTTCATAAATTCAACTGTACAGTAGAAATACCAGACAATGACTAGTGATGATGATTGAGCAAATCATTTTTCCTTTGAAAAAATGATATGTGAAAATTCAAAATTACACGAATAACATTCAAACACTGGCAATAACATTGTGTTCAGTTTCCATCCGCACATATGTACATACCGAAGATTTAAAAAATGACTCTTGCGTAAAAAAGATTACAATCGTTTAATTAAACAAATACTGTTATTTTGCAATTTACGTTTCATATTTGTTTCATATATATTTCCTTTAAGCTGTAAGGTATAAAAGAAATAGGTTCAACTACATATGCCCAATTTTGAATTAATTGAAAAAATTTTTTCTTTTGAATTACAAAATCAATACAAATTTTTATAATTATTATGACCGAAGGCGAGAGTAAATTTTTATGTAAGAAACGGCTAGAGTAAACTAATTGCTCAAGCCTTCAATAGTGGTGCCAGCTGACAACTAAAATAGCTTTGCAAAGTTAAATAATCTTCTTTAAAAAAATGACTTGCAAAAAAAAAAAAAAATTACATTAATAGCAACCGAAGGCTGGCAAAGAAATTGTCTACTGACGCCATCCTAGCATATACATCACACTCATAATCAAGCACAATTTAATCTTAACTATAGAACAGAGTCTTTTGTCTACATAAATAATAATAAAGAAAAATTCACATTACTGTAGCGCTATTAAAAAAAGTTATAAAATAGTTAAAATAAATCTATAAATAAAATTTATAGAACTTTTTTTTAATATGTACGTACTTCAAACATCGAACTCAAAGTGGAAAAGTATCATCAAATAGGTTGTCATAGATGCTAGTATCTGAAAATCCACAGAAAATTCTTATTTAATTCAAGCACCGTTTCAAAGATCTTTTCACATGTAGATATGAGAAACTTAAAATTCAAATTTATTACCGAAATTACTAATGCATTATCCAATGAGAATAAATTCAAAACTGTGAATCTAATGTTTTTATGCAATAAATAATTAAAGTACTCTTTGATCTGTAAAGTAAAAAATTTTTAAATAATATTATTTTATGATTCATTTAGATAATAGTTTACCTTTTCTTTATCTTGATCACTTTTAAAATTAGAGAGTCCTACATAAATGGTTTCTCTGAGTTCTTCACTCTGTAAAAATAAAAAAATTGTACGAAACATAGAGATTAATGATTTATCACAATTTATCTAATAGGCTATTCACCTTAGAATTTATGTTTGTCGCAGATTTTGTTAGAAATATTAACAAAATAAGGCAGTAAAATAATCTGCACACTGTATAATATAAGTATCTCATTTTATCTGCAGAAAATTGAGATTTCAAACTATAAGTGACTGTGTAGTATGAAAAAACTAACAACGTCATAAATACATAAGTAATAGAAAGAAACAGAGATAAATTGTAAAAATCCGATACTTTTTTGGATATTTTGCACAATAAAAAATAGTTATCGTGCATACGAGAAAAGTCGATGGATTTTTCTTGCGCGGATTTAGATGATTCAACAAAAATATTAGAAAAATTTTCGTTTATAATTTTGAAAAAATGATTTATAATCATGAGTATCATTATAAACTGAACAAATGCATAGTTAATTATTGTCTCGCTAAAGCATTTTGATACAAAGTGTAATATCCCAGTGTGAAAATATATTTCACCAGTAATGATGAAACCAATAAAAGGCAGGATGTTTATCAAACAAAAAACAGAAATTCTTCGCAATAATAAACAATTTTTGTCACAGTAAACTTTTTCATCGTAATTAATCAAGGAATTCCGCAGAAACAAGGTATTATCTATTAACGAGTTGAACTTTTTCTGTTTCAAGCCAAATTGTATTATTATAAATATTGCGGTCGCACATGCAAATTCATACCGAATTAAACTAACACAAAATTGATAATTGTTTATTAAACCGTTTCTTAATAACGCCAAAAGATGATAAATATTAAAGTAATTTAACACAAAAACAATAATAACTATAAAAACATTGTAAAGTAAGTCTTTTTTTGAATGAGTAAACAATAAATTTTGCTCATTCTTTAAAATGGTAGTGTTCATTTTTAAGGTTGAAAGTCCGAGTATTTTAAATATACTAAATATACACTTCATGAAAACTAATTCACGTACTTTTATGTTAATCATTTCACAGTTTTGAGTAGTTTTTTTTTCAATAACTCAGTCTCATCTAAATTTGATTCACAAAAATATGTTCAAGCTCTCAGCTACTAAAGAAAAAAATAGCCAGAGCTCTTGAAAAGATTTTTTCTACAATACTGCTAATGTAAAAATGACCTTTTTTACTTCGTTCATGCTGTACCATTTACAAAATAATAAATATAATTGTTTAATAATTATTCAGGAAAAATTGTATTATTATGTAACTAGTTAAAATTGTCCAATGATTTCTAAGACAGTTTCAAAAAATTAGATAATTTCTCATTAGAAGCATGAAAATGTTTTCCTTTAAAAAATGTTGTGCAAAAACTTACATCATTTTGGTCTCTGGAAAGAACCATCCTTACAACTTACAATCGTGATAACGAATTTAATAACACTAGCGATAGAAAAAGACCGTCCTTCACAATTAAATATAATTTTTAAAAAATCCTCTAATACTTTAACGAAAGATAAAATTTTGAGCGAGAAGATATTGAAAAAGATGTACAAACGATATTATTCAAGAGATTATACGCGGTCACGCGATAAGCCAATAAAGTATTTCGAGCAACAGGTTCAGAGATGCGGGCTAGGATAGAGCAGGTGAGTTAGGGGACGCAGGGGACAGTATCCTCTTGTGGACATTTTAATTTATGAAGGCGTGGATCTGCCTCGGCTCTCTGAGATTTAAATTATCCGCATTGGGATGCAAATTTAAGTTATGATTTTCATTGTCTAGCCCGAACTCTCAAAAAATTGAATTTTTTGATAACTCAGTTTGAAATTGAGTAATTTTAGCAAGATCGCTTTATTCATCGTAATCAGTGCTTATTAGCATAATTTGGGTGATTTACATCGTGCACGAAAGAAAATCAATTTTTCTAGCAACCGCGCGCAGATTATCTTGAAAAAAAAAAGTCCCGATCAAGAACTTGTTTACGGTCGGGAATAATTATCCATCCACCTGCTGCCCCACGTCTCGCGCCTTCGCAGCGATTATCTTTCAATTATTGGACGGATAGCTCATAAATCCGCGGATTAAGCCTTAACTCGAGTTCGAACTTTTATCAATTACCTGGCTCGGGTCGAAGGGTGGTACTTGCGATTTATCGACCGGCTGGCGTCTGATGAGGATTTTGTAACGGACTTTCCGGGTTAATTAATTCGAAAACCAGAGCCTCGGCGATAAAGTTGTTTCATCGCTGAATATATTTACTCAAACTGAAAATTCTATTATGGCTGGGCTCTTAAAACTCGGAGCGATTGTGATGTAAAAAAACTCCGCAAGACCGTTTGAAAATTAGAGTCTCGTTAAAGGCTGAACTCGTAAATATATTTCGCTCGCGCGTGCGCTGTCAAAAAGCGCGCCGTAAGGGCAATTTTCCCTAATCGCACCCACTCGCGCCGCCATAATGAGAGTATTTACGACTGCCAGGAAGAGGAAGCATCGAGTTTCGCGAGGCCTCCCTTTTTTTTGGCACCGAAGCGTGCCTACGAGCCCGAAGATTATTCAAATTTTATTGATTTTATCGGATTTTTTTTTTTTGTGTCATGGTACCAGAAGCTAATCTTTTTTTTATCTCGGCTCGCAAATTTTTCGTCGCTGCGAGTAAGAGACGAGGGGCTATGCACTCCAGAATCATTGATGATTCTTTTGATTCTTTTTGATTCTTTTTGATTCTTTTGTGATTCTTTTGGGAAATTTAAAGTGTTTAGAGCCTTGGAATTAGTTTTAGTTGATATTTTGTTAAAAATAATATTTTTCGAAGATTTTTACTTGAAATGAAATTGATATTTTATTGATTATATTGATTTTTGTGTGTGATTCTTTTAGTGATTCTGGAGTGCATAGCCCCTCGGTAAGAGATCAAACCGCGCGGCCAATAAAGCTCGCGCCCGGCAGGCATCGCGTGCTCCTGGTAAACCGAAACCCCGGCGTGTGAGGATTCCTAAATCACAAAGTCACTTTCCCATCCCTATGGGATACGGGTGCTGTAAATACGGGGAAGACTTGCGTCTTTATTTGAGATTGAGCTTGTGCACAAGTCGCCTACTCAATTTTGCTCTTGTATTTTAATTTTTTTTGTGTGCTATATTAACATAATAATTAGGTTCCGAATAATTACTGGTTTCCATCCCCAGCCTCAAACCTAAAAAATATAAAGATCGATATTTCTAAATAATTTCTAAAAATAATTTATTTGTGCCTAGTCTTCATTCTTAGTTGCCTTTGGCATTGATCCTTACAAAATAAAGTCTTTTTTTATTCCCGTGTGCCTAAGTGTTTTAAGATTTTTTAAATTAAATACGAGCCTACATTCAGGTTTTGCTGTATAAAAATTTAAGTCTTTTATGAAAATAAAATAATTAACTCGCTCATCTTATCTGTTTTCAGTATCGCCACCCTTGCCTATACCCGACATCCCCAGGGAGCGGGACCACCACCAGCAGCAGCAGGACCGCGACCGGACGCGACGGTCGGTCTCGTCGACGATAGCCGGGGAGCAGCGGAGATGCGCCGCCCTGACGAGAACGGCCAGAGGCGAGCGTCAACAGCGCCACAGGGATCACCACCAGCACCATACGCCACCAGTTTGCCCCATAGAACCCGATCCCGTATTCGTATCGTCTACCGCCGCACTTTTGGCTTTGCAGAAAATCAAACAGGTTTCCATGTAAGTACAAGTTGGTGGACTTTTATAAAATAAACGCCGTTTCTCAGAGATTTGGACACGAAAATATAAAAAAAACTACAATTTCAAACCTAAGTTAAGATACATTAAACTTTTAATATAATTAAGCTTTACACCTAGCATTACAAAATGAGTATTCGAGGTTTATTTTGCAAATATTTCAATTTGTTATGTTAGGACTAAAATAGAAGATGAAAACTCAAATTTAAAAATAAAAAGTTTTTACAAAAGTTGTAATACATGATCAGCTGTTAGAAAAATCTAATATTTTAATGATTAAAAACTAGACACACAACGACTGAATTAATTTTTTTTCTCTAAGTCGGTAACTTATACCACTATTAAAAATTGAGAATTGTGAGCAAGTTGCAACGCATACTTTAAAGTTCAAAATAAGAAGCAAAAATTTTTTTATGCTAATAAAAAATAAATTTACAAATTTTTGTTCAATTTTCCTAAAACAGTCCATTAAATTTTTCTTTTAATTACAACTTGAATAATGAAAATTGGGGTAAGTAGGTGTAAAAGTCGAGCGAAAGCCAGTCTCAGATGTACCCACCCATAACACACGAGCAACTGAATTTCCGCAAATCATAAATAAGAGAACCAACGACCGCTAAACAAGCATTCGCATGAAAAAAAAGTTCCGCACGGGCTTCAAAACAATAGGGCCCGAGAACAAGAACACGCTCGTGTCTATCATGACGTATAAATCTGGACGCCGCCGCGCCGCTGCCTCCTGCCGCAACTGCATATATGATTCTCATAAATTTAAACCCGCGGCTCAACTTGAGATACCCCGGGCTACAGCTTCCTACCAAGCTCCCGCAAGCTCATTTTTGAATATTTATATTTTGATTTAGAGTAAGGTGCTCTTATACCTGCAGTTTCTTCTTGAGATTTTGGCGGAAATATCAGTTTTCCATTTGGTATGATTTTTCGTAAAACTATTACAATTTTAATCAAAAGCACATTCTTTACGCTATGTATAGTATAGTAAAAAGTATAGTAAAAAGTAAAATTGATTATTGAATATTATTAATTTTATTCGGAAAACATAAGCCCTGGAAGATAATGTTACATGAAATTTTTTGGTCTAAAACAATTCGCATTAAATTATCGTTCCATACTTATAACACGACGGTTTTATTTTTTACCATCGCTTAATTCAGAACGTATTTCAAATTAAACTCAATCAAAGATTTATAAATTTACAACACGCATGCGCTACACGCGGAAAAACAATGATAAACCGAGAATCTCATACAAAACGTCATAAATTTAAGGTCATCAAAACGCAGAACACGGGAAATTTGTCGTATAATTCATGTACCCCCTGTCGCGAAATCCAGGAAGAGACAAAAAAATGTCTCGTTTGATAAGTGAATGATCGGCGGTAAAAATCGGCTTATTAAATCAAGACTTCGTTTACGCGGTCACGTATTACGAGGATGTTTATGGGCACGCTTCTTGATTTTCATAGATGTTGGCGGGAAAGCCGATCAAGAAGCTTGAATTTATCATCGGAAATTTGTTCCCTCCTCGTAGGGGGTGATGGATGCGCAAAAAAATTTTATGACTTTCCCAACCGTACCATGATACTTTTTCTCGCGTTATTAGACGAATAAATCGCGCTCGTAAAGATTTACAACCGAAAAAATCGAATCCTGGTCTCTAAATCTAACTTGAAAAAACTGAAAAATGAGCTACCATGAGATTTTTGCTACTTTTGATTGATTAGGTATATTTATTCTGATTGTAATAAAACTTTGATTGCTCGGAACTAATGAATTAGGCTATTTTACGAGGGGCTGTGCACTCCTAAATCACTGATGATTCTTTTCATTCTTTTGGCAAATTTGAAGTGTTTAGAGCCTTGGAATCAATTTCAATTGATATTTTGTTAAAAATAATATTTTTCGTAGATTTTTACTTGAAGTTAAATAGATTTTTTATTGATTATATTGATTATTTTTATATGTTATTCTTTTAGTGATTCTGAAGTGCATAGTCTCTCGCTATTTGATGAGGTAAATTTGGAATAAATTAAAAAGTTTATAATTATCCAGGCATTTCGCCTTTCAAGAATTGTTCGCAAATTGTCAATTACTCAGATCAGCCATAAATTACTGTTCACTGTAATGCGAACGAGACACTTCGTGAGAAAAAAACCACTCGCTTCTGTTTTCCCGATTGAATCGAATAAAAAAATTTAAATTTTAAAAACCACACACCGAGGTAAAAAAAACCGACCACCTGTAATTAACGATAACGATCCCCCAAAAAAAGCCTCGCCTTTGCACGAAAATTTTTAATCAATCGCAACCGATCGCGTATGTTTCAATAACGCTGCCAACCGATGAACGCAAAAAAAAAGAGCGAAGCTGATTAAACAATAATTATACATGCCCATCACACCTGGAAACTTTTTGGGCAAGGAACGATAAAAACGCCCTGGGGCTACCCCACCCAAAAAACTCGCTTGCGTGCCTGCAGTCGGTCCCGGTTAAGCAGCGAATCTCGTAAAGTAACACGTCGATATCATTACGAACTTTGCCGCGCGTATTATTACCGTCCGCGAGACCCAATTCGAGATGTAACTGTTATATGGGATCCGAAAAAAAAGGGCTCCGCTGATTGCTTCGCTTACACACGGGTGTTGGTATAACACGTGTTTTACGGTCGTTGTAAATAATCAGAGAAGTGAGGATTGTGGAGTAACGAGAGATAATTTTTTTTTTCTTTTTTAATCTCGAAAAGTTTCCTCGTAAAAAAATACGATTACGTGGCCGCGATAAATTTTGTTTGTTAAATTTTTGTGGGAAAATGTTTTATACGAAATTTTCATCATGTTTGAATTTTAGTATAGCAAACATAATCTTAGATCATGGATTTTAAATTTTCCCGCAAATAATTCTATGAAAATTTTGGCGTAATTTTTAAAAAAGTTTTCGAAAAGTTTCCTCGTAAAAAAAATTATTAAGTACGTGGCCGCGATAAATTTTGTGGAAAAATATTTTATACGAAATTTTCATCATGTTTAAACTTTAGTACAGCAATCATAAGTGCATAGATTATAGTTTTTAAATTTTCCCGCTAATAATTCCATGAAAATTTTGGCGCAATTTTTAAAAAAGAGAAAGCCCAGATTGAACCCGTTCCAAATATCGACGACATTTTTATAAATTCAAAATGTGCTCAATGACCTCTAACGGTAAACAGTTCCGCGCGCCACCCATAAATTGAATTTTCACCGGGGTAATTTCGTTTACCCCACACTCTCGAAAAAAAGGATTCAGGGTGGGCGATCCCCGTTGAATTGTAGCCGCCGCTTGTGATCATCGATCATTAAAGCACCTCGAGAGAAGAAAGCTGCGGCACGCCCGGACATTACGCTTTGGCATATTTCGGCACTTCTCGGGCCGAAAAATAAAAGAGAATTGGAAGCCGGTAACCCGCGCCGCGCGCACCGGGTATATAATGATTTCACTTAATACTCGGGTTGTGATATACGAGCCGTATAATTTGCCTGATAGGAATGGTGTGCGAACGTCACCGTAATTGCCCCACCGCCGCGGACTTATTGAAAGATGCTCACCGCGCGCTTCTTGCAAAGTTTCGAATTTCTCCGGTGAAATCATTGCTGAGTTTTTGGGCACATTTTAAAAAATTTTATTGGTGCGATGAAATTTGTTTTTATAAAAGTAACCAACAAAAATTTTTGTTAATAAGTTGAATGACTTTAGTATTTATCGATTATAAAAAATTTGAAAATAATATATTTTTGACTAAAAATTAAAAGCAACCAAACGAATATAATACTTTTTTTTTCTTTTTTATCGACACATATGTGTAGTCAAATTTAATGACCGACCGGGAATCGAACCCAGATCACAGAACATGAAAGTCTGCTACTGTTCACACTTAGCCATCAGGCCTCATGTAATAAAATTTAATACTTCAAAATACAAAGATATTATAGGTTCGTAATAAAAATGTGCGATAAATTCTCATCTTTCTCTGATCACGAACGGTCGCAAAAGAAAAACCAGGCCGGCTAACGACCTCCAGCTTGAAAAAAGAAAAATCGCGATCGACATGACGAATGAAGACACGCTGTTTCATCCGAGTTTTTTTACTCCTCGCATTGTCATAATCACGGTATCTTTGAAGCAGAGACCAATCATTCCTGGATTTGATTCTTCGGAAACATATCGACTTTTTCCGTCGGCTAGAGCTATTTTACAACATACAAAGCTTTGAACTCGTAAAAAATTTTAACTTGAATTTCTTACTTTTGAAAACTATTTACAATTATTAATTTTCAGGGTTTTTCAACACAACAAACGACCAGCCCTGACGTCGAGTCTGGGTCTCAGCAGCCGGGCCAACAACGTCGTCTCGCCCCCAATCGTCTCGGCCAGCACCAACAACAACAACAACAACAACAACAACACCAGCAACAACAACAACAATAACAACAGCACCAACAATAACAACAACAACGGTACGAGCTTGAACGTGGTGGTGGACGCGGAATGCGGGGACGCCCTGAAAAGACGCAAGGTCCACAGGTGCGACGTGGCCGGATGCGACAAAGTCTACACCAAGAGCTCACACCTCAAGGCCCACAAAAGGACGCATACTGGTAAGTGTTTTTCCTCAAAAATAAAAATATTACCATCAATTTTTTCATATTTTAAATATACTTCTTTCAATTATTGAAATTACAAGAGTACTTTGGATTCTTGATAGTAATTATGATACAATATTCTTATAAATCATTGTGGTGGTACACTTAGAAACCAGTCTATTGAATTACAATTTGTACGAAAAAAATAGACGAAATGGTAAAAGTACAATTGAAAAATTATTATAGTTTATTAAATTTTAAAAATAACAAATACTTCAAATTATTTGACCTTCTAAATATATGTTTCTATAAGTAATTAGTCCTACGTACTTGTACTTATGTAATTTTAATAAGATTTTCTTACAAATTAATTAAGTTTAAATCTTTTAATTCTATCTTTCTAATTTTATCATACATAGTATAACAAAGTACGAACAGTGTACACAGTTTAAATCAACCTACTTTAACACCTTGAATCTAAAAGCAAGGATTAATTGTTAATTAACAACCTTTTGAAGCAGCTGACTCTTGGAAAAATCGTAAAAAACAAGAGTTTATCTAATCTTTATGGATTTATCAATGAAAGATCAAGTTGACCATAAACTTTCCCGGAAAATATCATGAAACCTGATACAAAGAGACAAGTGCGCGAGGAGAAAATCCCCGTATAACACACACGCGCTGGGTATTATAATTCACTCGGTTTTTCACACGCACCAGCTGCTGGCTGCTGTGCAGCCACATGATTTACGAGATAAAATCCCAAAGACACATTTTGTCGCGCGTATAATACTCAGCGGGATATGCCGGCTGCGATTTATTTTAATCGCGGATTGATGAATTGGAGAGGGGTTAAATAAAAAAAAAAAAAAAAAAAACAAGAAGGGGCGGAACGTTTGATTTACGCCGGCTTTTTTCAATAAACGAAAGTGAAAGCACACGCGAGTATGTTATGACCACTTTCAGGTGCGTTTTATATATTTTCCGTGTGAATTTTCTTTAATCTACCCGGACAACTAGTCGAATGCTTTGATAGATTTTTATTTTCATACTCGTAGGGAGATAAACGAGTTTCAGTAGCGATAAGAATTTAAATTTTTTTTACATAATTTTCTTATTAAAATTATAATTAGTTCTAATACTTAAAAAATAAATTGTTATAAAAAAGTAAAATTTTCAAAAGTTTATAAAATTTAAAATTGGGAAATTTTGATAAGTTGTCTGTTGAAATAATTCATAGCGAATTTTTTTAATTCAATTTAATTTAAATAATGTGGTATTTTAAGTATTAAAATAGTTGAAATTAAATTGATCAAAAAGCATACAACAATAAAATAAAAAAATTATTTTTAAATCCAATCAGTCTAATAATGTTTAATTCACACAAATCGAATAAATTAAAAAATGTTATTCATTTATTATTAAATTCGGCATTATTAATGTAATAAGATGATTTCAACACAATCAAAAATATGTAATAACCTTCTTATTAACAAAATTATAAATAGCTTATTATAATTCGCCAACTGTTTAAATAAAAAACATTTAATAATCTATAGTCTTGAAAAAAAACTTTCAATTATAAAGAACTGAAAAAAACCTTCTATCACATATAATTGTATAAAAAAATTATATCAATTACTACACACCTTCCAAAACAATATTGAGTAACCTTTAAAAAAAAAAACCCACACAATAGACGAGTTTTTAATTGCCCTTGCGTCCATCACCTCAATCGGGTGAGAAAAATGGATTTTCCCTCGAGGGTAAGCCACCATTTAAGGCGCACAATTATTGCGAATAATGGCTTTTTTAGGAGCTGGTGGCTCGCTTTGTCATAACTTTTTTTACTTCCAATTAGACGATTGCCGCGCTTTTTAGGCATCCGACCTCAATCCGAATAGAGATAGTTTATAGTTTATAAAAAAAAAATTAAAAGATAAACTTTCTATTTTAATTAACATTCAAATCTCCCCGGGGGCTTATTATAATCCGTTTAGCACAAAAGTTTCAATTCCAAACGGCTAAATTATCAATTGACGGAATAAGGCAATATTTACGAGCTACCGCTCTCGCGCGATTTAGACATTTCTGAAGTCGCAAATCCCCCTGAGTAACTGACTTCCCCGGATTATCTTCTTCTCGATATTTTTTTTATTTACATTACCCCGCGCACTTTCCGTATGTCATAATATCTTTATGCAGGCAACGGCCTAAGCCCAGCCACTTTTCACTCGTCGATTTGACCAAAGTTTATTATCCGCTTGTAGTGAATGAAAAGTATTATAAATCTTGTTATAAAATCGTCAATGTTGTTGTAATAAGTTTGGATTACGCGCGTACAAATCTTACCGCTCTTTCAGAGCTTGATTCTTTGCACAATATAAATTTATATTCGACTTCTTCAATAAAAACATTCTAACTGTAAAATTTTCAAAAAATTGTTCCCAAGGATTTTTTACAGTAAATTTTAACACTAATTTTTGTATATTAGTATTGTTTTTTTTTTTAAAGTTCCGTGGATTTTTTTGTGTTCCAAACCGTAAACATAAAAAACAACAACACACCAAAAATGTAAAAATAAACAAACGAGATTGGACAATATAAAACTTATCGGCGTGTTAAAATCCATAACTAAACGCCCAATGGTGAGTCTTACTTTTTTTTTGCTCCGGGGACCACCGACGCGCTACGGAAATAAAACTTTAACTGCCCCCACAGTGCAGCACCAGCAGCGACTGCAGTTGATTTTACGGCTTTTTGAAGACTCGAGGTGATTTCGCGCGCAAAATAGCCGTAATTTTATGTACCCCTCCAGGCTCGAAACGATCACTATTATTATTTTTTTTTTCCAAAGCCGCTTAAGTATTCAAAAGTAAAATGTATTTAAGCTTTGGGGAATTGGTCCATTAGAGCGGTCACAAAAAAGTGTCTTTGAATTTATGAATTCGGATGAAGAATTAAAAGAATTTCTTTCGACTCGAACCGGTATTCTCGATTACACTTCGGGTGTATTTTCTCCAAAAGTGTCAAATTCGATTTTGCTTGATCTTGGTATCCATAAATCTCGTGTAATTTCAGCAGATTTTTTACGAAATATATTTATCTGGAAAAATAGTATACTTTAGAGCTGAAGATTCAAAGTTTTTTTTTTTTTCCTTTCACATTTATTGATTACAAAATTCAAATATTAGTAAAATCAAGAAAATACGATAAATCATTATCGTAGATAAAGGTATGTACTTTTTAAATAATTCTGATAAAAATACGAAAAAATTAGCTGAATTTAATTCGTATGAGAATTCTCAATTCAATTTATTAAAATATGGTACATTTTTTAACAATTTGATTGAAACCATCCTACATTTGCTATAATTTTTTCTAATTAAAAAAAGTTTATTAACGTAGAAAGATATTTTTGTTACAAAAAATACTGTAATCATCGCATTCTAATTTCAATTTAAAAATTAACGATCTCCCTGTGATTTGAAACGACCAACCCGTAAACTTTGGTCCACGCGGGGGTGTGAAAATTAGTGGGGCTTAGAACAGTAAAGCTCGGAGTTTACGGGTGCGCAGGTTGAAACAAACGGTTTTTCCCGCTTTATTTTCTCTCGGGTCCACCGCGACAGCTGTCGATCCTCTACTTTCCCTATCAATCGGCCGATTGGCTAACGAAGCTGTGCAGGCGCACTGGAGAACCGGGGGAGATAATTGGGTGCGAACCTGCCGCCGCGGAGCGATTACATCGATCGAGTCCGCCACGGCCAGCAGCCACCGGGTGAGCCGTGAGAGATCTTCCCGGGGCTTCACACATCCGTCTTCTGTTTGTTCCCATAGCTCTCCTTCCTCCCCGAGGTCCAGCCGAGGCTGGTCTCTTTGTTTTTCGCGCTCGATTGATTGGGCAACGATTCGCGGGCGTGCTGCATACGGAATTTTACATTTTTTCCATCTTAAAGCTTGAAAAAAAATCTTTGTTAATTAAAACTCGAGAATTTGGACCATTTGGTAGCGGTCAAAACTTGTTGCAATTTGTATATGAGGCGTTGGATGCAACAACGACCTGACTCCTGTAGGATTCCTATTTAGTTAGATCTTTGTTGCATACGACGCCTCATGTGTAATGTAACCAGACATAGACTTGCCTAAAATTCATTACCTACAATTCATTACATTTTTTTTAAATGTACAAAATTGATTTAATCTTCATAAGAATATTGTACCTAGAGCCAAGTTTACCATCAACACAATCATCTAATATTCTTATCCAACTTAACATTTTGAAATCAGGTCTATTCGCCAAGAATCCTTTCCCAGTTTAAATGAATTTCTTCTTTCGGATTCAAAATCCAAAATTTCTCGGGTCTAATAAAATCTCAGCTGATCAGGACGGATAAGATCTGAATAAAAAAAAAAAAAAAAAAAAAAAAAAACTGTCCGTCACGTATCGATCAATCGAAAAGGGTTGGCTTAAGCAGACGTAATGAGCGCACCGAATCACGCCTCTCTTTTAGGAGAAAAAATCTATCAGGTGCTGTCTCGAAAAGAAGAGGGCTTAGTCGGGTGACGCGTCAGGGTTAATCGCGACGTCGTCATCGAACCGTGTGACCTTGCTTTATTCACCGCGAGGTCGTCCGAAACGACTCCCTTTTTTTAAAGACTTAATCTTGATCAATAAAGTGTTAAAAGGACTCGATTTATTTACTTCATAGTTAGAAGTGAATGACAGAACTTTAAGATCTCTGAACGCAACTAATAAATTGAGAAATTTTTCTACCAGATGTTTTTTCATTATATCTTTAAAATCTTGCAAGTCATTTAATTTTCTTTGTCTATGAACTAAAAAATTCAATAGAGATCACAAAAATTTTTTCATTAATGGAATGTAAAGTCAATAGTTAGTTTTACTGTTTTAGTAAATGTTTTGGAATTTTCTACCAACCTTTTTCAATAACTCCTACATTGAGCATTGCGAGCTATCTGGAGTCGAGAGCATCAGCAACTCGAGATGTAAGTGTACAACTTCGGACACAATTTGAGTAACATATCATTAATAAATTCCAAATTATGTAAAAGTAAAACTTATAAAACTAAATAAAAAATTATCAAACTTCGACGACAAAAGAATTAGAAGAAAAGTAGTCTGCAGGTAGACCGCTGGAGAAATAAATAGAGAATATATATGAGATAAAGAAAAGCCGAATGAAGGATCTTATCTAGAGATGCATCGATCTCGTTCCACGAGAGACAATGCGATTACCGACCACGACGACGAGCTACGACGATTGACGGAAAAAAAGGCCGGGACGTGGATCGATGGGAATCTATCTACCGAGATTTTTGTTTATTGCACAATTACGGTACCCCCAGAGTCCAAGATAGCCAGAGAAGTCAAAGTCAATTGTTGCTTGGCTTTATTTGTCCCCGAGACTCATTCATTTTCAAAGATCTGAGATGAAATTTTTTCCTAAACGTTGACAAATCAATGTAAATCCTATTAAATTTACCAGTTAAACGACTAGTGTTTATCTTGAAAAAAATTATTAAAAAATTTTTATTTTATAATTTCAATAACTTAGTTTATATTTAATGGCTCAAGTATACATTTTTTCTTGAAATTAATGTGCAAACTCTGAAGGTCTACACAGTATACAATAGCTCTTTTGAACAATTTATAAAAAAAAAAACTTATCATAATTTAAATTTAATTTAATAACAATGATTTTAACATACATACATATAAATAAAAGATTCAATGATATTTTAATACAAAAGTGTGACCACTCTCTGTTAATTGTTTGAAAAAACAAAAAAAAAAACAAAAAAGCATTTTATACATGAACATAAAGCGCTTACGTATTGAACAGCTCAAACCTAAATAATATTTATGAATATAATTTACAGTAAAAAAAAGCAATAAATAAAAATTATTGATTGATAAATTTTATTTTATTTTTTCAGGTGAAAAACCATATCAGTGCACGTGGGAGGGATGCACGTGGAAGTTCGCGCGCTCGGACGAGCTGACCCGGCACTACCGCAAGCACACCGGTCAAAAGCCTTTCAAGTGTCACCTGTGCCAGCGCTCGTTTTCCCGCAGCGACCACCTCTCGCTCCACATGAAGAGGCACTGATCCTGCACCTCGACCTCCTCACACCACCGAAAGCCACGATAATTATCTACCAATTTTAATAATCATTGTACACGAGGGACCTGAGGTGTTTTATTCTCATTCAAATTCGATATCATGTTTAGTTCAATTTACTAGCTAATGCGTCGTATTATATTATATATCTATTAATATTGGACCACTACGATAGGGTATTTACTCTTCTTTCGACTATAACAAAAAAACAACCATGCACAAAACCTTTGTCGCTTCTGTGATTGATAAAAACTCTTTCGGCCTAAATTAAATTATTCAAAATGAAATTAAAAGTGCTGCGGGTTCAGCTAGACGGACGACTAGATAAGAGAGCATTATTAATATTAATAACGAGATGATATCCTTGTTTTACCTTTTTTTTTTTTTTTTTTAGCCAATTTGTTGAGGAATTTTTCGAATTCCTATTTTCTAATTAAGGGCCAGCTCAACTAGTCTAGAGCAAAAGAAAAAAAAAAATTATTATAAAATACAAAAAAAAGCTGCAAAAAAAAAAAAATCATACCTTACGTTTATTTCTACGCTATTTTCAAATGATTATTGTGAGGATAAACTTAGAGCCAGTAAGCGCCTAGAGTTTTTAAAAGTAAGAAGTTTATTCATTAGTTGAGATATTTTAGGCTAAGTAAGAGAGTATAATGCACATATTTAAAAAATATATTAAAAATAAAAAAGATAAAAAAAAAAATTCTGATTATTAAGAGTTTATAGAAATAGTTAACTAATTAAATAGGTGAACTCCGGTTACGGAGCTTGGGACTTAGCATGCTCAGTTAAAAGAAAAATACTTTGAAAAAAAATAAATGCAAAAAAAAATCGACATTTATTACGAACGTAATAGAAAATGCGTTTACAAAAAAAAACACACACAAAGTTTAGCGAACGTTTCGAATTTAAATTATTCGAGTTCCGCGCAAAAGAATTTCGCGTTTATAGAGAAGGACAATCAGACGTCAGCTCATCGATGCGAATTTATTAATTTTAGATTTATGCGAACGAAAGTAACAGTGTCGTACCGAAAGAAATCACAAAACACCATTTCGACTTGTTTGCTTTATATATTCTAAATTTTATTATGATATTAACAAGGTACGACCTTTTTTTTCGTTCAAAAAAATAAATAAATATATACATATATAAATATATAAATACGTATGATTAAGTATAAAATAATTGTATCACTGTGAATATATTCAAACATAACTTTACGAATACGAGAAGCCAGTATTATTCACTTGCATCGTCTTATGGACCTCTTTAAAACGACGATCAATTATTGTTTTACGTTGAAATTTTCTTACTTTTCACATTTCATTGCTACGTAACGTGTAAAAATGCTGAAATTAAAGGTGCTCAATAGCATAAATTTTCTCTCCCTCTCTCGAAGAGAGAGCGAAAGAAAAACACAAGGGGATAAATACGATACACTTTAAACTGTAAAAAATAAAAAAAAATTTAATCAAAACTCATATCCATCGCAAAGGCCATTATTTCAACTTAGAATTTAGTGAAATCTAACGTAGATTTAAAACTTCACGCAGTGTCAAAATAAATAATTAAATAAACTTGCGAAACGATGGATTGAGGGATAAGATATATTTTTGTACTAAAATATTAAAAATTGCGCTGCAAAAATTTCAGCTGGTACAATTTTGAGCTTAAAAAATTGTCCGTTGAGTTGCAATATAATTATTACGAGTGTCAAACTTGCACACGATAAAGTGAAAATAATTTAAGCGCACACATATTATATTAAACGCGTATTTTTGTAAATACATAGAAAGAATTGACTATATTGTACAAAAAATTTATGAATTAAGTAAAACCAATCGATTAACTTATGACGTTATAAATAATTGTACCATACAATCTACGTGTAGAGTGACATTTATCAGCTAAAATTTCTATTCTGCTTTCACAGTTGCTTGCGAATCATTCATTTTTAATAACGCTGAATCAACGATCAGCTATTACAACCTTGCTTTTTAAAAAATCATTTCTTATACAACTAAGCTGATTGATTCTGTTGCGTTACATGTTAAATAACTTTTAATAGAAAACTGATATTAAATAATAGTAGCCAGTAAATGCCAGTTTTCTTTGAAAAAAAAATATAAATTTAGGAGTCCATTATTGAACTCTTAACAGCGATTCGTTGAGCTTTAGGATGAAAAGTTTGGAACTTCTTATCCGCAGGCTATGCTTGCCGTGTTAAACATTAACTATTGTTAGTGCCTTCGAATACATGGTATCGGGAAAAAGTCTCGCGCATTTAGGCCTTGAGTTCATGATAGTGCCTTAAAAACAATTTTCCTAGATAATCTGAAAAAATTTTTATTTATACTAATCATTGTTGTATCGTTTACTGTTTCGTCATGTAGTGTAAAAATTAAATGATAAAGGCTTTCAGAAAATTACATTATAATTAAATTTACATTTCTTGTTGGTGAAATAACATCTTCAATCACCAGTGTATTAAGAAAATTACTTTTTCTGTGATTTACGCTAAAAATATTGTTATAATAAATGCAGATTTTTTAAAACGTGCGTTGATATTTAATTTTTGTAAAATTCTATGCACAAATAATTTTTAATGATTCAACGAATTATTTATTTAATGAAGTTCATTATCTGTAATATCTACTTCTGCATTATTATAGAGAACTTGTATCTTAAACTGTGAAAATTAAAAATTCTATAGTTTGATGTTTTTTTTTAATCAGGATTTTTCAATTTTCACAAAATTTTATTTGTTAACAAGTTTTTCACAAAGTTTATTTCATGGTTTCAGATCAAGATTATTTACGAGATAAAAATTACAGTCTGGTACGGGTTCTAACTTTAAATTTTCAGCAATTTAAAAAATTGACTTTTTTAACCCTAATCAGTGCCTTATAAAGTGATGATTGTAAAACTAACATAATCACTATTCGCTTGCAAAAAGCAGGAGCAATAAAAATCGTTAAATTTCTCAAACGAAAGTTTGGTAAAACTATTTATAAGTGAAACAGTTTATACAATACGTGATATTTTATGATTCACATTTATTTATTTTTACTTTCTTTATTTCCACGCTCAAAATTTATTGGTGCTATCTCAATATCTTAAAATAATATTAACTCATACTGTGAAAAAAAAGTTTAAATCAGTGACACCCACCTTGTTTATTAAAATTTTTCAATCTTGTTTAAAAAACGTTTTTTTTAATATTTTTTCAAGTTTAAATAATACACCAGAATTTTAAAAAATTTTAAAATTATTTATTTCTCTTTTCTTTAAAAAAAAAAAATATAAAAAAAAAATTATAATTTTTTGATGGTTCATTCAAATTAGTAACTTATAACACTGGTTGAAAAAAAAAAGTTTATAAATAAATCTTATATCTTTTAGAATCGCTCAACTGCAACTGTTGCTTAAAATCAAAAAAAATATTGTACTGCGAAATAAATAAAAAATATAAGAACATGAACAGCAATTTATGCATCGCTCAATTACAAAATAATATATCAATAAAGAAATAATATTAAATAAAGATGATTATTCTGACATAAAAAATGTTTGATTCCTCACAAACGATTAAAAATTATCAGCGCAACATAATGTATATAATTTTTATTCATGTAAATGTCATTACAATGGGGGCCAGTAATTATCTCGGATCTCGTAAGGATTTATGTTTTTCGAAAAGTGCGCATAGATTTCAGTAAGCATGAAAAATTCCAACTTTATTCTTAAAAGTATGAAATTTTAATTGAAAAAAGGTTTATTTGCAGCTTTTCACTCTTGTAATATGACTTGTGCTTGCCATTGGAGGTGCCACATGGCATCTCTTATTTATAAATTCTCTTTGAAAACGATGCAAATAAAACTTTACGATATTTAACTGAAGTTTTACGCACTTAAAACTATTAAGCGTTAAGAAAAAAAATTTTATTGTAAATTTATATAAAAATATCGCGCATAATTATTAAAGTCTTATCAAACACTTTTATTGTATAGATAAAAAAGGCATTATTTTACAGAAACTTTTATTTTTCTTTTTCATTTAAATATTAAGCTACAATATTATATACATATATACATATGCAATACTTTTATTTTACATTTTTTTTTCTTCATATCAATATTTAAACAGAAAAATGACGTATAATTTAAACAAAAGTTCTTTTTTAGCATGATAAACATCAATTTCAGTGGTTTGAGTTAAAACTTTAAATTATAATTATTTAATTTTAAGGATGACGAATATTGCAATGATTTTGCGATATGCTTGAATAGTAAAGAGTTACACGAACGATTTCATGGAAAAAAATGTTTGTACAATTATTATATAAATAAATATAATAATGAAGGTTGTCAAGACGTAAATACTGTTATTTATGGCGTTTAATGTTCACATTGACGATGAAATCTTCTCAGAGAAAAGAACTATAAATTCCTATAGTTTTTTTGTGAGATAATGTAAAGGATATTTTACGTCCTTAAGTTGTATAATATAATTCATATTTTTAGCATTAAACGTTACGGGCATCCAGAAAAATATTGCTATATCAACCCATATTCACTATAGATCTATAAGAATAAAATAGCTTCACTTTTATTGCGAAAAATAGAAAAAATACAACGGTTGAATATCATAGGTAATATTAAGATTATAATTATTCTTACTGCTATCATTGGTACTATTATGTTTATTATTGATAATATTATTAATGTATTCGGCAGGGTTATGACAATTAAAATTCATATAAAAATTTCAAATTGTGATTTTTATTCTGACCTTTTTTCCCAAACGTGTATAAATAATTTATTATCGAAACTCTTAAGAAATTTTTTAGATAATTTATTTTTCAAACAGAATGATGCTTTTATGTATACATTAAATAAATGAGTTCTTTTTTTTTTCAATTTTGCTTATTGTGCAAAGCAGATTTTAGAATGAGTTCTTTTCATAATTTTTGTAACGCAATATTGATAAAAACGGTGATAAGTAAAATATAATTAAAAAAAAAATGAGGGCTTAAAAAACAATTTAAAATGTAAAAGTTTAGATTTTTTTAAATAATTTGTAATTATTTACGGTAAACAACATTGTTGCGACGCCTTATCGAAAATAAATTACTTGAAAAAAAAAAAAGTTATGTAAACAACATTTGTTCATAAACTGTTTGTTCAAGTGTATCGTTAACATTATCATTTAAAAATTCGAAAGATTATTATTAAAAAAAAAAAAAAAAACGCCCCCGGGTGGGCTCGAACCACCAACCTTTCGGTTAACAGCCGAACGCGCTAGCCAATTGCGCCACGGAGGCTTGCGGCGACGAGGAGCTTAAGTTCACTACACAATCTTACGTAAATCAATTAATTTCAAGAGGCTCACGCGACTTTTTTCTATGAAGACAGTATTTCTAAAATTTTGAGAAAACATAATTTTCATACCGTCAATTATAATTCTAATAAGAAAATTGCAGGTTGACGATCTAAATTTTGAGATATTACAATTACAAAATTTTGTTTTTACACCACGTGTTCTTATGGGAATCAGACGTGTGGTAAGGTTCCTCTATTCCGCGGTTTTTGAAGTTGACGGTATAGGATGTTAAAAGTGTAGGAGAACTCTGAATTTTTTTTTAAACTTAATTATTATGTATAAAGAAAATTATTTTTGGTAAAAACAGTCTTTCATAACAATAATTTTTTTTATAAATATTTATACCCGCAGAATTAGGGACCAGGCAAATCCAATGCGCAATAATTAAAAATCTTTCAACATTTTTTATTAGAAGCTCAATCATCCACTTCCAATTAAATCTCAGTCGCCAATTAAAAATCTTTCAACATTTTTTATTAGAAGCTCAATCATCCACTTCCAATTAAATCTCAGTCGCCAATCTTCGATAGTTAGACAAATTTTTTTCGTCTTTCGTTTTACCCATTTGGACATTTTTGATTCTTTCGACCACCACTTGACGTACGTATTTCATTCCTATACCATTTCAGATTTACGTAGTCTATGAAAACATTAACTGGTCCAAATATATTTGTACCATGTAAAATGAATTATTTTCCAGGCCAGAGTTGTCTGAAATGTTAGAGATGTTGTCAGAATGAAATATTATCATACCTGGTACATACAAGTAGAGAGAAAAATTTCGACATAGACAACCTATAGTTTCCAAAGTCGCTGTTTTTATCAAAATTTTGCTCTATAGTCATCCTTTGTCCCAATTACCTTATATATTAATATTAAAATATGAATTATTAAAATTTATTGATAATTTTTTGAGATTTTTTGAAATAAAATAAGGAGGAGCTTTAAAACATTAAAAAGTAAGTCAATATCAAACTTATTTATTCAGATGTATTACAATAAGTATTATAAGAAATTCAAAGGTCATTGGGGAAACGCCTCCAAAAATTTAAATTATAACCACGAACTTTTACGTCAGTTTCACGTGCTCTTTTAATTATTTTTATTACATTTAATTACAGATTGAAAATCAGATGACTAAATACTTGAAAATTACTAGAACAACACTTTTTTTTTAAACTTAGTGGAATCTTTTTTTTTCATTATTCGAATATCAAAATCAGTTGAATGAAATGAAAAATATGCGTACAGTTTTAGCTTAGAGTTAAATTTCTATGAGGGCAGGTAAATTTTGTAGACAATTTTCCAGTAAAGTTTTATATACAAATCTTTTATATTAACAACATCTTTCAAACTTGTTCTATATACAATTTTGGTATTTTAATTCCAGCTTTAATTTATGAAACAAAAATTTCAATTAGCTCACGGCTAATGTTCAAAAATACTATTTTTAAACCAAGAATAAATCAGTTATCAAACACTGAAATTTTTTAACAATTTTTATTTCAGTCAATTAATTATAAAAATGTAATACTTCTGCTGATGCAGTGTTGACACACTACTACTACTACTACTACTACTACTACTACTACTACTACTACTACTACTACTACTCAAGCTTAATTCATAAATTTTTTACATAATTATTATGTATGAATAAAAAAAACTACTTTTTAAAGTAAATTGAAGTGGAGTAAGCTGAGATTGGTGTATCAGGCTTAAAACGATGAATGCCTATTATGCGACGTCCGTCTATTGGAATTGGAGGAGGTGAAATAAAAAAATCTGTAATCTTCTGTGGTATTTCTTGCACTGAATACACGGAGTCTGGTATATCTTGCTCATAAACAGTCGAAGACGGCATTTTCATCTGATAGGTTGAAGACGAAACCGTACCACCTGCAAGCATGTAGGTAGCCAACTTGGCTAAACAGTAGTTTTTAATTTTCGATCAATTACACAAAGATATACAATGGAAAAATATTATTTTTTAAATGATTCGAGTTGGATTATTAAAAAAACAACTGTGACTTCGAGATTAAGTAAAGCTTTCAAAAAAAAGTCTCGGTTGATAATGTACACGTGTTATTTACATGAATGTAATTAATATTTTTAAAAAACATTCGTGAGAAAGATGAAAAAAATATTTCTTATCGAAAAACATGAGAGGGATTTTCGTCAAAACTATATGTACACACTCACAAAAAAATTAATGATAGTAGTAAATATTTTGAGTAATTCTTCAAACTGTTTGTCTCAAACGTTTGAGGGATTTCATAAAAATTTATTTATGGGATGAGTCGAATGATATGTTTCATAAGTTTTGCAACATATGTTTTCTACTCTTGTAAAATGTATATAATGTAAAACAAAGTTGTCAGATTGATCTAACATTGATCCAATAATTAGTAACTTGTATTATCAATCCAACCATATCAACAAAATTATAGTGGGGTACTGAATATCAATAAATTAAAATAATATAAGATGAAATCACATGTACAATAATTACACGTGTGCATTTTCAAACGGAGTTAATAAAAAAATTAGTCGTAAAATGAATTACGAACTTGGTTGCATCTCATAGGTTTCCAAATTCGACCGAAAAATCTCTTTTATCCACTCCCAGTGTACGTCGAGTCTTGTGTAGACACCTGGAAAGTCCTTGGACTGGCAGAACCTGCCCGCGGATATGACGCCGACGAGGAAGCCATCAGACACCGCTGGGCCACCCGAATCTCCGATGCAAGCGTCGGCAAGGCCTAAAATAATTATTTATTTTATTTATTTATTCATCAAATATTAACAACTTTATGTAAAATATCTTTTTGTTTTCTAATTTTCGTATTTTCCGACTTCTTTCTTTGATATCCTTATTTTATTTTTTTTTTTTAATCTTTAGAAAGTATATGATTAGAAGAATAAAATAAGCTGGAGCAGTGACGTTGAAAAATCATTAAAACAAAAAATGTAGATTTTTTAATTACCATCCAATTTTCTTGATAAAACGTGTAATTTTTTCAGAAAATACAAAAAACCAGTTTTCACCCCCAAAAACCCGCCCGCGCCTTTCATTTTCAATCATTCCTGAAATTTTTTTCGCTCAAATTGAATCATATGAACAACCGATTTCCAGTTAGCTAGCTCGAATTAATTTTCTCTATTTTTCATTTTTTTTACCAGTATCTACATTGTACTAACCATTGCCTGCGCAAAACATGCTGTTCGTGATGGTATCGTTGACTCTAGAGTACTTATATCGGCATTCTTCAATGTCCACGATCGGCACATTTGCAACCTTGAGCAAAGGTGAATGAGACGAGAAGTCCTAAAAGTATATAAGTATTTTTCAATTTTTGAAGTGCAGCCATATTATATTATAAACAGATAATTGTTATGAAAGGTATTTACAAAAATCTGGTATATCAAGCAAAAATAAAAAATGTACAGTTCATGAAGGATGGCATAAGTAAAAATTACTGTGACATTGACAGTAAACGTTAATGCTGTCAAGTCTAAGAAACATTACATGTAAAATTTTAAATACTAAATGCATCTGTGTGAAACAGCATTGATCCCGAAAAACATAATAATGGAGTCAATAAATAAAATCGTATTCAATATACTTACACTTTCTCTCCCATAACCAGATATCTGAATCATTTGACCAGGTATTAAGTCCGTTTTTAGTAAGGTGGCTACTTTTTGTTTTGCAGTGAACACGAGTGGCGCTTTTAACTGAAAAAGTTTTGTAGACTTCTTAACTTATAAAAAAAATTTTTATGCGAAGAAAACCCGCAATAAGGTCATTTGAGAAAATTCGATAAAACGAATATTAAACTAACAATGTCTAGTTAACAGTAGAAAAAGCAAAAATGTTTTGAAAATCATTTATTTGATGCCCACTTGAATGGGGTAATGGTTTTAAATATTTAAGATATACATAGAAACATTCTCGGAAACATTTTCCAAACTTTGTGTCTAGCGAGATAAAACCTAAGGTTAAATGTCAAGATTCCAAACTTTGTGTCTAGCAACTTTGGAAACATTTTCCAAACTTTGTGTCTAGCGAGATAAAACCTAAGGTTAAATGTCAAAATTCTATCTTGAATTCAAGCTTGAAAATTTATTGATCAGTCATAAGGATTGAACAAAAATTTACTAAGAAATTTTAATAACTATTGAGAAATTGGATCTTCTAATATAATTTTTCACTTTATTGTTTGAGTTGAAAGTATCAAATTAATATTAAAAAAAGTTTACATAATATTTACCTTAATCAAACAAATATCGTGGTCCAAAGTTTGGAAATCAAACTTGGGATGCAGAAACACTTTGTCGATAGAACTTTCGTGGCCGTTAATTCTAAACGTAGAACCGGTCAAAACTTTTATGTTATCAATATTTCTAAAAAAAAAATTTTTTATTAGTTTTTAATCGAAAGTCGATTAGGTTTTAAAAATTTGAAACTTACGCATCGACAAAACAGTGACTTGCTGAAAGTAGCCATTGTCGCTGGATGATCGTGGCACCGCAAAACAAATTTACATCGTCCCTTATCAACTGAGCCTAAAACGTTCATGATTTTTTTTAATTCAATTTTATTATTTTTAATAGTAAGTTACATGTTTACATGTTTCCCAATTACTCCTTAAAAAATTTTTGAACATAATCTTAGAGTTTTTGCTAATTAACCAACGAAAACCTTGTCCCAGAAATTAAAAAAAAAAAAAAAAAAAAAAAAAACTAGAAACAATCTTTTTCGTTTAAATCTTGTAATTTACTGATTCACAGTTAACTTACTTGAAATGGCACTCTTTGAATTTCACTGTAACCTGTTCCAGTGATACGAGGCGTTAATTTTCTCGGGACTTCTGCAACAAAAAAATTTATTTTATTTTAAAATGTTATTAGATTTTAAGTTTGCTGGTTTTAGATACAGACCTTCCACGGAATCACAAGTCACAATTGTAAAAAAAAGTGCAATTACAAACACTAAAATCATGTCTGAAACTTATTAAACAATTATCACAAAACCACTTGCTGCGATGATTTTTATATTTTCCCGCGGAAGATAGATTGAAGCGCAAACGATCAAGTTCACCCAAGTAAATTTTAATGTATTTACGCAACTGTAATTAAATTTTTCTTAACTCGGGTTTTTTCAATAAATCATCCAAAACAAAAGCAAATTTTTTTTTAACATTGGATGAAAATTGTCATTTTGATTCCGTTTTTATTTTTTTAAATTAACCATAACCAAAATGATGTCGGAGGTCGAACCATGTATGGTTTTTGTAGTGATACTTCGAGTACATTTATACAACTTCTATTTTCAATCAAACAATTTTTCAAATAAAAATTGTTTGATATTAGTGATTTTTTGGAAAAATACAGTTTTTGTTTTATGTTAAGTTATATATATGTTTACATACGATAAATTTTTCAGAAATCACCCAATGGGGGTACTAATTAAAATCTGATAAAATTTTTTTTCAACAAAATAAGTGACCTCATTTTTTATTTATATAAATACATCTGTTTTTCAAACATTGGCGTGATTTTATATCGATAATTTCATTAACAGTATCACAATATTTAAATACAGTTTATTTTTTAAATTTAAATTTAAATTATTTGGATATTAAAGTATTGAAAATCTTTTTGAACTTTATATCAACAATATGATAGGGTAAAGATGCCAATTATGATTACAAAAATCGCTACTTTTCAGCATTTTGAATTTTATTGAAAAAACAAAGCATATTAGACTAAATCTTTTTTTACATACTTAAATTTTAGGTTTTTAGGAACTTAAATAAATTTTTTTTATATGATAATTGTATTTATTTATTGAATAATTAATGTTTAAAGTCAATACCTTTTATGCCTCCGTTTAAAGTCAAGGCCCCAGTTTATTAGACAACTTCAGCTTTGGCGCCAGTTTATGGAACACTTTTACACGTGAAATCCCGTCTGTGACTTAAGTGCCCCAGTTGATGGAACGGAATCGTCAAAATTCGAGGGTTTCATCACTCCCAAACACGAACAAATTAAAAATCTAACATGAAAATTAGATAAACCGTTCCATCAACTGGGGTATGTAAGTCACAGACGGAATTTTACGTGTAAAAGTGTTTCATAAACTGGGGCCAAAGCTGAAGTTGTCTAATAAACTGGGGTCAAAAGGTCTTGTCTTTAAACATTAATTATTCCATAAATAAATACAATTTTCATATAAAAAAAATTTATTTAAGTTCCTAAGACCCTAAAATTTAAGTATGTAAAAAAAGATTTACTCTAACATGCTTTGTTTTTTCAATAAAATTCAAAATGCTGAAAAGTAGCGATTTTTGTGATCATAATTGGCATCTTTACCTTATTCAGAATCATGCTCGTTTTCAGTTTAAATTTAGAAAGCAAAAAATTCAATTAACTTAATTAAAGTTATTATTATGATCACTCGTATTGTTGGTAAAAAAATGTTTGTTACTACTAGCGATAATCACTTACTTTTTTTATTCACTTAATTGCTTTTGTGCTGATGGCTCTGATCGATAATATTTTAAAGTTGCATCCACAAGCTTATTCAAAAAATGTTTTGATGATCGAATAAAACTTTTATGTGATTGAAAAAAAATTTCTAAATGAAAAATGGCGCTGTTATTATTTATGACCAAAATAAACGTAATTATTTTTATTATAAAACATTAAAAAAATAGTTGCTGACGAATTTTGTGTCATCTGTAATATTTCAGCAGGTGAAAAAGCAAAAAGTTGCTTTACAAGAAAATATATAGATCTCGAATTGCTTATTATCATTGAGTAAGACAATAAATTATTATTTGGACGAAGAAAATAAATAAACAAAAAGCTTGATAACTAATAAAGGAAAAATCATTAGATCAAAGATAACTTTCCTTGATTATTAATGATAAAAAATATCCGCCACTTTATACATGACGCACCTTTAGATTTTACACTTGTTATAATAAAAAAACTTTAATATGAGACAATTTTTTTTCATTGTACTCTTTTGGTCAGTTTTTCATTAATGTAACTTGACAATACCTCACCGAAAAAATCTCATCTGACCTCAGTTCTTTAACCTATGGTATAACTTACTATTTGAATGCAAGCACGAGGATCTTATCAAACAAATGGAAAAAATTACTTGTTGTAAAAAAAAAAAAAAAACGCCCCCGGGTGGGCTCGAACCACCAACCTTTCGGTTAACAGCCGAACGCGCTAGCCGATTGCGCCACGGAGGCTTAGGTCATCGGTTGACTTCTAAAACGGAGAGTAACCTTTCTGGAATCCCCTTGAGGCACGGCAACTCAACATTCTTCAGTGAAACTCGGTTTGATATGTTTTTCAGGGGTCAATTATTTATTTTAATAAATCAGTATATTCTAAGGAACCGTGAATCTTTAAAAGAAAAAGTACATCAGATAGTTTAATTAAAAAACCACAATACAGTTATTGTTCAAGTGCTTCAAAAAAAAAATTTGAAAATGTATTCTAATTAAAAAAAAAAAAAAAAATACTATAGTTTTCATAATTGACGTTTTTTAATTTCATTTTATGAATATGTTACATTTATTTATGGTTGTGTCTAGGTACCATCGCAGTGTACCGCACACGGTACACGGTAGCTTTTTACTTTAAATCCTATAGGCTATAATTTATCTTAAATAACCCACTTAAGTTTAAAAAACTACTAGTTTTTACTTTAAATCCAATTGCCCATCCTAAATAACCCAATTAAATTCAAAGAGTGTCTAAAGTAACTCTTATTTGGTACCGTGTACCGTGCACCGTGCACCCAATACGGTACACGGCGATGGTACCTAGACACTTTCTTTATTTATTGTACAAAATCAGCCAAACCATCATAAATATGGGATTTTGGGACAATCGTTATGAGGTTTAAAAATTTTTGTAAAAAATTATTTGTAACACATTCATTTCCAAAAAAAGTAGTGCAATGCTTAACATTAAAAAAAAAAAAATTAAGAAACCTTATTAAAACTAATTACTTAAAGTTGTCATAACTGAAAGAAAATCTTGTAAAAAATTTTGATATTTTTCGGTTTATTAAGATTATGAAAAATCTTTCTCTTTTACAGTTTGTTGATGAACTTTGATAAAATTAACAAACCTTTGGCACTATTTTCAAACCTTGAAAATAGTGCAAACTCTTAAATTTATTAATTTTTAAAAAAGTTTGGCAAGTTATATTAGTACAAACCATTCACGATCAATAAAGAGCCGATTCTTTTACAAATTTATTAAAATAAAACCATTCGTACTTTCCTAATATTTAAAATTTATTTATTATATATTTGTAAAGCAATAATTTTTCATTAATTAATACGATATTAAGTAGGCCAAACAACAAGTTTTTGTAGTCAGTCTAATTTTTTCAAATAGTTTTCTAATTCTTCCAAATACTTTTCTTGAAACTTTTCAACTTTTTCATCAGTTAGTTCAACCTCGTTATTTTCATTGCATAATTCTTTAAAAGCGTTCTGAAAGTAAATAAATTTTATTTGCGTGTTTTTCAATACATTCAGTGAAAAAAAAAGTTAAGAATTTTTATTATACCACGCATTGATCGGATTGATCAACTGAGCTATTCGAAGAAGTTTTTGAAAAATTTTCATCGTGCAATGGTAATTCATCACATTTTTCACTCAAACTACTGCAGCTTCTCTAAAAAAATAGATGATTATTTTTGAATAAAATTGTGGATACTGGTTTATAAATAATATAAACTTAAGATTTTATAATAGATTATTGATATTTCTAAAAAGTAATAAATTTCAATACCCCATCTATTTGCTTTTCAAATTCTGCTCTCAAATCACGAACAGAAGTTTTTTTCTGAAAAGAATAGCAATTTTCATGTTTTGCGATTCAAAGAGATACAATACAAGTTAAAAAAAAAAAATATACTATTGACGTTTTGAGACATCCAATAAAATACTCACTAATCGATTTATTTCTCCTTGAATCATCTGAAAAAAAGATATTATCAAACTATTTTGTTCTCTCTTTAAAAAACTTATATGTATTAGAATATAATTAAAAACAGATTTTTTACTTCTTTTTTATCATCATTACTCAAAGATTCTTGTAATCGTACTATCGTTATGGTAGATGTGAAAATAAGTCCAATTGAAACAATATTGTAAATTTTCAACATTTTTAGAATAAAAATTTTACGTTTACGAAAATAAGTTTAAAATTGTAGCTGATACTAGCAACAAATTCACTGATTCCTCTATTATAGGACATTACGTCACTACATACATACGTCGAAGTAAATTTATAGATAATTAAAAATAGATTGAGATCACGAAAAAACCGTTTGAATTTGAAAGCATCATTCAAAGTTCAACTTAAAATTTCAGACAGTTAAAACAATAAAATTAAACAAAAATGTATGCACGTTTTTATAAATAAAAATAACAAACAAAAGTTCCTGTTGCTTTTTTCTATTCAGAAGAAAAAGAACATGATCAAAGTCAATTAAATAAAAATCAAATCAACATTAGTTATCTGCAATCACTTAATTTTTCTATTTCTTATTTATTACAAAGTGATTCTTTTGTAAATATTTTTCTAAAAGGCATTGATTTTGTCTAATTCTAATTTTTTTTTCTTATTACCCTGCTAGAAGTTTCAACAGAACGTCTGGGGTGCTCGCCAGATAGTGGGCAGAAAATTCTGTCAAGCTTATTATTTTATGTATATGCCTATATATATACATATATGTATATGTACCTAGATGCGTTGATGAGAGGTTAGTTTACAAATCGGAGCAGCAGCATGCAGCTCCGATGTTACAAAATTGATAAAAAATAATCAAATAATTTTATAGCAATATAATTTTAATTTTTAATCGATGAATTATGCTTGCTGTTTGAAAATCCTAACCTCTCCCTGCTGTATAGCCACACGTACAATGGACTTGAACAAATTTTTTTTCTTTTGCTAAATATTTTAACACCTATGGAGTCAGGGCAGTGACCTAGCGCATAGGATAGCGATTACAACCTGGAGATGATTTCCCCAGGAAGTTTTGACTCCGGAGAGGCCAGGGCGTATACCTGGTGCACCTGGTGATACTTACGCCAGGGAGATGATTTCCTCAGGAAGTTTGGACCTCGGAGGGGCCAGGGCAGATACCTGGTGCACCTGGTTATACTGAAACCTTGGAGATGATTTTCCCAGGAAGTTTGGACTCCGGAGGGGTCAGGCTGAACACCTGGTGCACCTGGTGATATTTACGCCTTGGAGATGATTTTCCCAGGAAGTTTCGACTCCGGAGGGGTCAGGGCGGACACCTGGTGCACCTGGTGATACTTACGCCTTGGAGATGATTCCCCTTAGAAGTTTTGACTCCGGAGGGGCCAGGGCGGATACCTGGTGCACCTGGTAATACTTACGCCTTGGAGATAATTTCCCCAGAAGGCCAGGGCGGATACCTGGTGCACCTGGTGATACTTACGCCTTGGAGATGATTTCCTCAGGAAGTCTGGACCCCGGAGGGGCCAGGGCGGACACCTGGTGCCCCTGGTGATACTTACGCCTTGGAGATGATTTTATCAAGAAATTTTGACCCTGGATGGGCCAGGGAAAATACTTGGTGTACCCGGTAATAACCCAACTCTGAAGATGCTATCCTAATAGTAAACTTGATGATGTGAACCCACTGGGATCAAAACTTTCTGAGAAAATCATCTCCAAGGCGTAAGTATCACCAGGTGCACCGGGTGTACGCCCTAACCCCTCCGGAGTCCAAACTTCCTGAGGAAATCATCTCCGAGGCGTAAGTATCACCAGGTGCACCAGGTGTTCAGCCTGACCTCTCCGGAGTCCAAACTTCCTGGGGAAATTATCTCCAAAGCGTAAGTATTACCAGGTGCACCAGGTATCCGCCCTGGCCCCTCCGGAGTCCAAACTTCCTGAGGAAATCATCTCCAAGGCGTAAGTATCATCAGGTGCACCAGGTGTCCGCCCTGACCCCCCCGGAGTCCTAACTTCCTGGGGAAATCATCTCCAAGGCGTAATTAATACCAGGTGCACCAGGTGTTCAGCCTGACCCCTCCGGAGTGCAAACTTCCTGGGGAAATCATCTCCAAGGCCTCAGTATAACCAGGCGCACCAGGTATTCGCCCTGGCCCCTCCGGGGTCAAAACTTCCTGGGGAAAACATGTCCAGGTTGTAATCGCTATCCTATGCACTAGGTCTCCGCCCTGACTCCATAGGTGTTAAAATATTTAGAAAAAGAAAAAAAATTTGTTCAAGTCCATTGTACGTGTGGCACACGTATGCCACACGTGTGGCTATACAGCAGGGCTGGTATTGTGTGAATAATATTTTAAAATTACATCAAAATGGATGAGAAAAATGTTCAACATAAGGAAAAAAAAAAAAGAAAAATTTCAGAGTCAAGTTATGAAACTGAACATATTTTTGTTAGTAATCAATGTTACAATTTAAAATAAAAAGGTTTAGGCTATAGCTCGCCAGAATCCCTATGCGTAAAGCATTGGCCTTCTGTCAAGAATCTGGCGATTAACCCTACTAAATTTCTGCCCAATTTCGCTAAATCTGCCCACTGTCTGGCAATATTCTGGCGGAAATTTCTCGCAGGGTACTTTTCAGAAAGAATCATGTTGTAAGAATAGGTAGAATGAAAAGGTAAGGTAATTTTTTGAAACTTAAAAAGTTATTTTTAAAAATATATTTGAAAATATGTACTGAAATTCAATTTTACATACTATTCTTATATACACTCCTATATTACAACATTATACAAAGAACTTTTTAGTTATCTAGATTTCATTTGTTGGCGACGATTTTTTCCAGGCCTGTTTTTCACTACTTTACCACCTTTAAATTTGTCTGATTTTCCTGGCTTCCCGGATCTGCCAACTTTACCAGGTCTTCTGTACTCGGATACATCTGAGGCACTGTCTTTTGTATTTTTTTTAATACCTCTCTTTTTACCTCCAAAGCCAAACTTTTTATTTTTTGAATTTCTCTTTTCCATGGCTCTTTTGCTTATGTGCTGGCCATCTTTTGCTTTTGGTGTTTGCGTTTTTTTCTTATCATCTAAGAAATCAAGATCGTTTCTTATTCCTTTACGATATTTTTTGACCTCTTCATTTAATTTTCTTTTTTCTGCATGTTTTTTCAAAGTAGCCTCTACCTGCATTTGCTTGGCAACTTTTCTTTGCTGTCTCAACTGTCTAACTTTTTCAGAACGCTGAGCTTCTAATTGTTTTTTAGTTAGATTTTCTTTAACTTTCTGCATGTGTGCATCAGTTTTAGCCATTTGTGCATAATAATCATCTGGTCTTTTGGTAGGGATGTTAAGTGATTTTAACCTGGCTATTCCTTCTACGACTGCACTTTGTGCTTGGCGATGAAACATAGTCTCTCTTTTAAAATCATTTAAAACTGGATCTTCTGTAGGGTCAAACTGAGGAAGTTTTTTATTTCCTGCTAGTTGTCTGGCACGACGAGTTTCCTGTTCCTGTATTTGAAATGCTAATTCTGGCGCTAATGGCGCTGGAGCATTAATCAAAGTGAGTTTTTCAATCCAAGGTAACTTCTGTCGGATCTTTTCCAATTTATTTTTGAGTCCAGACTAAAATAAATAATGTCAATTTAATAATTATATACATAGTACCAATTTGGATTGATTATTTAAAATAATAAAAGTTAAACTTTTTCAATAAATCAGTCAAACTCAAAAAAATTAAACTGTGTAAAGAGAATTTATTTAAAGTTAAAGATTCAAAATTTAAAATTTTGCAGTTATTATTTTAAAATTATGAACTAGCACTTACCACGTTGTTCTTAAGTTCCCTTTTTGACTCTCCCACAACATTAAGTCCAGGTTTTAGAACACCTTTTGCAAAAGCTTCTCGTAACTAAACACGTGGATATGAAAAAGGTTAGGTTTGAAAGCATGTAATGATAAAAACAACAATTCAAATGACTTACTTCTTCATCTGAAGAATTGTACTCCGAATCCGACTCGCTTGAAGATTCTTTTTTTATTTCCTTTTTCTTCATTTTCATAACGTAATCGAACGATATTATAAAAAGTATAAACAAAAAGCATGCGGCACTGCGCGTGCGAGACCGAAACAGACCGAAAACTCACTTGAACTATCTACAGGCAATACCTATAGGTACCTAGGTACGGCCCAGTGCTGTTCTCTCGGCATGCAGTCGGCTCGGCTAGTCGGCTGTCTACACTTCTACGGCGCTTCTATGGCCATGGGCCATGGCTTCTGCACTCTGCAGTTTTGGAAAATTAATTATTTTTAAACTTTTAACATTTGAACTTCGAAGTAGAAAAAAATAATAATAAATAATGGATTTATTATTAAATTTAACAATTAAAATAACAGAAGTGTTTTATAAAACTTGTTTACAAATTAGCTCATGATTGAAAAAGTATTTAAGTTATTTTAAATTATAATTATTAATGGGTTTTTCGTGAACAATTTTTATTCAGAAAAATAATTTTCTTGCGGATTTTCGTAATTTGAAAAGTTTTGTATAAATTATTATTATTTTTAATTTTTACATACTGCTTCTGTATTTTACAAATTTTATTAAATATAAAAAAACTACAAATTTTATTGTTTTTTTTTTCTTTTTTCATTTCTAATTTGAAAGTAAAAACTTGCGCTTAAAAGATAAATAGATAAAAAAAATTTTTCAAACGTTATCGTCTTTTTATCAACAAAAAAATAAAGAACAACCTTAGAAAATAAAAAAAAACTCCAAAACTTTTTTTGAGATATTTTTACATTCCTAATCAATTTTAAGATAAAAGCTTTGAAAAAAAAAAAACCTGCCAATTCCAAAATCCAAATGTAAGAAATTCGAGCTCGCGTATGGAACGCACTTGAACCGTCTCAACATGAGAAAAAAAAGTTTGGCATGGTAATTGGTAATTCAAGGATGAGACGAGCGAGTCCTTGAGAGGGCAAAGTAAAGAAAAGAAGGAGCGAAGATTCGATACAAAAAAAAAAACTATTCTGCAGTCTGCAAGGAAGAGAGCCAGAACCAGAAGCAGCTTTTATACACACCACCAGACCACCTATGATTCATGCACACTGCGCGTGCGTTTGTGTACATCGCGGGCGCCCTCGTCGTCGTAGCTTATTTATCATCGCGCACCAGTTCAGCAACATCGTCGTCGACGTCTACGTGCAGGTGGTGCTTGGAATTAATCCCGGATTACTCTTAAAATCGCTAGTCGTAAGTTATTTGAATAGTCGCAGCGCGCGCGGTTGTCGGAGCAGTGTTTACAGTGGTCGTCATGCTGGATTCCCTTCCACTGCTTCCAGCCATTAGCGTACGTTGAAGTCTAGAGAAGGAGGAGGAGGAGAAGGAGAAATCGAGAGATTTTTTTAACACCCCCAAGCTAAGTCCCCAGCGAAAGAGTCGAGGCGGCGTCATGGCGAATCAAGACACCGAACCGATGTCACGTCTGCTTAAGCTCGCGAGGAAGTTCAACTGCTTCTATCTGTCAGGTGAGCGCAACTTGGCGACCAAAATGTTGGCTATCGATCGGGGGTTCAGTGAGGGGAACGGAAGACTATCATGTTCATCTTCTACGAGGAATGGTGGTTTATTGATTCTGCGGGTCTTTGTAAATTGAGAGTTTTCGTAGTTTTGGTGTACAGGGTGCTTGTAAGAGGCTGATTATTGATTTTTTGTTGTTACTTATTATGTTACTTTCTTCTGTTTTGTTTTTTTTTTATTTGTTTTCTTTTTTTTTTTTTTCATTATTATTTTTTTTTTTTACTTCGTTTTTAGTTTGAATTTTTTTTTCTCTATAAAAATTAAAAAAAAAAAATTGAATTTAAATAATTTTTTTTACTCCATTATTATTTTTTAAACTCTTACTCTGATATCAAACAGTCTGACAAATATATTCTTATCTTTATCATTCAGCCTGGCAGTAAAATAGTAAATTATTGCAGAAGTCTGCAGTTTTATCATTTCCTAACTTAAATTTTTATTTTTTCATTTTAAACTTCAGAAAAAAAATTTTTTTGTTCAATAATTAAATAAATTTTAGCATTTCTGCACAATTACATTTGATTATTGAAGAACATTTGCACTTGCCATTAATTTTATTAATGAATGGTTACTTTATTTTGTTTTAGAAATACCCTTAAATTATCAATACTAGTTGGCAATTTGTCAATATAAACAATGACTGCTCACAAAATAATGAATTTCAATAAATAAGTAAATCTTTAAGCTCATTTAGTATATCTTAATCAAGGCTGCATAGATGAAGTAAAAATAGTAGTTTGACACACACATGCACATATTCGAATGAGTTAAATATTTGGCTTTTACCCAAAAACATAATTACAGCTATTATGTTTCTCAAATTCTTTTTGGTTAAAATCTTATCATTGTTTGATTGCATTCTTGAGTACAATATTTTTTTTTTATTGGCTAGGCTTTCATGCTGGAGACTGCAGAGCATTTGTTGTTGATGGACAACAAATTGGGCTTGTGAGACCTGATGTGATGAAAGAACTCTTGAACCATCCACAGGTACTATACCTTCAATTTTGAATATCAAATAATACCTAAGAATCAGAATTACATATTTAAAAAAATAGTTTGTTTCAAATGAGAATATGTAAATGAATAAAAATAAATTTTTTTTTTTTTAAGGTATTTCAAGTTCATCCAGAATATGTTCAACTAAACCCAGCTTTCAGAGATTATGGAGAAAGAAGTACAAAAGTCAATGAAGTTCTTAGAGAATGGCGTGGTGGTGGAAAATTTGTTGCTTTGCATGGATGGAGAGAAGAATTTTATGATGTTCGAGCACAATTTAATACTCCTGCACTATTCAAAATGGATCGATCTGCCACTTGTAAGCTTAAATTATATTTTATTTATTTCCAATTTAAATAAAGTAACTGTTTTTTAAATAGTTTATTGCATTAAAAATTTTTAGCATTGTTTGGAATCCGCAAGTATGGAGTTGACATCAATGGGTATGTAATGGACCCAGTTAAAGGTCTTTCAATATGGCTTCAAAAAAGAAGTTCAACCAAACAGACATGGCCTGGATTTTGGGATAACTGCGTCAGTGGCGGACTAAGTGTTGGTTACGGAATCAGCGAGACTGCAATTAAAGAAGCTGGAGAGGAAGCTGGAATACCAAATCACCTGCTGACAAAGCTCAAAAGTGCTGGCTGCGTGTCTCTTTTTTTTGAGAACGAGCGCGGTCTCTTTCCAAATACAGAATTCGTATTTGATCTAGAACTGCCAGTAGATTTTGTTCCCCGAAATCGAGATGGAGAAGTCGAAACTTTTGAATTACTGCCGGTTAGCGAGTGTCTAGAACGAGTGCTATCTTCCCACTTCAAAACTACTTCGGTACCAGTGTCTATAGATTTTTTAATTAGGCACGGGTACATCACGCCTGAAAACGGTTAGTCGTTGAAAAATAAATAAACGATTGAATGCAAAAATATTTTCCAATTTTTTTACATTACAATTCATGCATATTTTTTCAGAACCTAATTTTACACAAATTATGGAGCTGTTGCATGTACCACTGCAAACAATGTACAACCAACCTCATAGAAAGCACAAAATTGCAGCAAATGGTGAAGCAAATGATAGTTTAGAACGAATTTAAAAGTGCACAGTTATTAGGTATGAATTACAGTAGAAGATTTTTTCTACTGAATAATGATATGTTATTGTTATTTTTATAATCCAAGTCCCCAGTGTTTTTTGTTGTAAATTGCCTAAGTTTTCTTTTAAAGGTATTCAATTTTTATTTGTTCACTTTCATTTGAAGTTTGTTTATTTAAAAATTTTTTTTTTTTTTTTTTTTTTAACAAAGTCTTAAATTTAATTATCTGAATCATTATTTACATTTTAAATTATTTTTTGATTGTTTTGTTATAAAAATAAATGATTGAGTTAAAAAATACGTCTATGGACTTTTAAAGTAAATTTTAAAATAATTTTTAAGTTGACCAATCAAAATTTGGACTTCCATGTGGTTAAAAAAAAGTCTTGGATGACTACCTATAATTTTAAACCTAAACTTTAATTTTTATTTAATACTTTTGAAAAATTTATCCAGGTCAATCATACTTGAAGACTAACAATTAAATCTACGACAAAATCTTCATGTATTCAATAATGAAGTAAAATAAAATTAATTTGTTAAAATCAAATTTTAACAATAATGATCAGACAAAATAAAAATCAATATTCCTTCTCAACATTCCAAAAATATAGGAAAAGTGACAAATTAATAGATCATTGAGTTATAATTCTAAAGACTAATTGTTTTTTAAAGAAAAATTGCTAACAACCACCATATTTTTCAAAATTTATAAATTTTTCCTAAATTTAATAGAAACATTTTAAATTTATTAAACACAAAATAAAATTATTTTAAAAAAAGGAACCTAAAAGCTAAAATTAAAAAAGTGCTCATCTTTAATATTAAATCAAAATTTTTATATAATAATACTAAATTCAGGTACTAGATACAAAGTCCATTCCCAGTATTATATATAAAAAAAAATAATATTAAATAAATAATATTAGGCCCTTGCATGCCCTAAAGGGTCAGTGGTGCCTAAAAACGTACTTTGCTATACTTTATTATTTTTTTTATTGAATTGGATTAAATGATACCAACACGCTCTTTAAAAAAAAAAAAAATCAAATATAATTATTTGTGGGTTTAAAGAAACTTGATGTTTCTACCTGGATATTTTCTTCTAAGTGCAATAAATTAATGGTACATTTTTTTATTTGCAACTTACAGTCAGCAGTAAATGTTATTTTTTCTAATAAAATAAAAACAAACTAACAAACAGAAAAGATGAACAAAGTCTCTAACGACTCCATAAATGATGTTCATATTTTTTACTTTGATTTTTGATTTAAGAAAGAAAACAAAAATCAACGAATAAACAATACAAAATGATCCATAATTTTAATCATGTTGAATAGCAATAAATTACTGCTCTTAATAAAGTTTTATAATTTTTTAATGACTTACACCTACATTATCGTACATTAAAAAAACGGGTGGATTTTTTTAAGAAACTGATTGACATTATCTTAAAAATATTGAGTTAAAGTCTCTTTAAAAAACAAAAATATATAAAAATTAATGATTTATTTTTATATCTGGAACTCATAAATACATTAATATGTTCTGTGCCTGTGTGGTTTTTGTTAAACACACATTGTTTGATAATAATAAAAAACATAAGCACAATTGATCAATTGTATATATTATATACTACTGTATTGAGTAGTTAGGATTTTTTTAATAAGAAATATTTTTAAAAAATTTCTAATTATTTCCATTGAATTTAGATTTTTTTCAACAGGATACTAAATATGCATGCTTTAATTTTAATTTATATGAATATAATATGAAGTAATTTGTATGAGGATATTAAAAAATAATTAAAAAAAAAAAATAATAATAATAATAATAAAATAATAAAACAAAAATTTTTATATAAACAGAAAAGTTAAAGTCACTTAAACCTTAATTTAAATAATTATTTTATAAAAAATTAAAACAAATGAATATGACCAAACAAAAAGTTGTTTCAGTTTTCATACCTTATCAAGATGAATTTGAAAAAAATCTTATAAATTAATTTATCCAAACAAATAAATAAATAAAACTTTTAAAATATAGAACATTTTTTAAAATTTTTATTTTTCAGTGAATGTCTTTCGAGATTATTAAATAATATATTCAACATGTTTTTCAAAAATTTCTTTCAACTAAAAAAATTAAAAATTAAAATTCTTTTTTTATTGTAGTTATGTCATCTAATGATTAAAATTTATTAAAGTTATACAGTTCAGCATTTTGTGCTACAATTCTTGTTACACGCTACGAAAATCAAGTGAAAATAATAATAAAAAATTTTTTCTGATGAAACTATTTATCATGTTTAAATGAACAATTTTAAATAAAAAGTTAAACCAAAATAATTGTATACAATCTATATAAAATGTGATAAAGAGAATTAACCGTGTTTACAATTTATTTTTATTATATGGTTAAAGTTAAAAATTTATAATTATGCTTACTAAGTTTCAAAACTTTTCAATTTGAATTTGAAAACAACTTTTAATAAAAAAACTGTTTTTGTGCAAACGAATCATGAGGAATAAACAATAAACTGATACTGAAATAATTTTTATAATTTACCGATTTGTTTTCAATTTTTTTAAACATTTTACAATAAATAAGTTGTATGCGTCAAAATATTGATAACCTTTATTTTACCTTTCAACCTACAAATAGTCTTGAAAAAAAAAAAAAAAAAAAAAAAATTAACAATTATTTTTTGTGTAATCTGCAGACTATTCATTATAAAAACAAAAAAAGTTTTATTTTTTAAATAAGCTAATTTATTATTTATAATCTAATTTTAATGAGTGCGAAAAAAAATTTTATGATTTTTTACTTAGTAAGGCGCAGGACGTTACTTCTAACCGTTTCAATTATTCTTTATTTAAGAGTTAAGTTTAAGGATTTCCTGACTATTGCACGTACACTTGCTCAAGCCGAAGTATTAAAAGTTTCGTTTTAATAACTTAAAACTAATTTTATCGTTTTAACTCTACTTAACTATATATTAATTCTACAAAAGCTAAAGTGAAAATCTCAACATTTTACTAAATTAAAAAAAGACGCTTTTTAATTTTTTTTAAAACAACTTAAATTTAAACTTGAGGTATTATCACCATACTGCATGAGTAAGAATTTTTTTGCCTTCGTTTTTCAAAGCCTGCAATAAATATTGCATTCTTGTTTAATAAGAATTACTTATTAAATCATAAACAGCGGACTTTTCCTTTAGCTTTTAAATAATATGAAAAAAACGATTTTTGGTGCAAAAACACATTTTAATATGTTAAACAAATAGCTTAAAAATTTTCAAATAGCGGCGTAAATCTAAACTGACGTATGATTAAGAATTTATTTCACATACAACGATAAGCATTTTTAATTGTACTTAAAATCTAAAAGCAGTTTTAAAAAAAAATCATCAATAACTATATGGACGTAAAGAATTGTAGTTTTTTTTTAATAAAAATAAAAACTTAAATTAATATTGTATGGTTTAAAAAAAAGTTAAAGTAATCATAAAAATAACGGACGCCTATAACGTACCCATATAATATAGAAAAAATAAAAACGAAATCATCTGTTAAAAAAAGACTTGAAAAAATTTAAAGTTCTAGCTGTTTATACTTTATACGATACATCAAAAATTTAATCAAATCATTAGTTTGTATTAAAAGAAGCAACTCAATGTTTAAAACCGTTCTTATGCTTAGCACTGTAATAGTTTTGGTACAGGTTTTGTCGCTGATGTTTGCGAGTTTATTACAAGAATCTGCTCAAAATATAATTCCATGTGGTATAGCAAGAAAAAATCAATTATTTATATATTCCTTTTATCTGATCAAGAGTGTATACATTCATGTAAGTTATAACTTCTTCAAAATAATTTAATTGAAAAAAAAAAAATTTTTTTTTAGCAGTTGTGTGTAGAAATAATATTAACTTTTAAATACTAGATAAAAAAATTTAAATATTAAAATGTATGTATAAAAAATACTGATTGTGATATACTTGTACTTCTAAATTATATTAATAAATTTAAAAAACTTGAAAGACTCAAAATTTTTTATTAAAATATCATACAAAAAACTTCACACTTATATTAGTATTTACAATTCAATACATTTTTTTTCTATCGCTGTTAGATAGATAATTATTTTGTATTTAAAAAATTTTGATTTCTTATGATTAATATATATAAGTTCATTAAAAAAAATGGATTTCTGAAATACAATATAAAAATCTTACTTGGGACAAAAAAATTTTTTTATATCATTAATTCATGATACTTTTGGTGTTTTTTTTTTTAGTCTACTAAGCCACTTTTGATCACAACATGACTAAAATATAAATTAGGCTTGCGTTTGTTATGATCAAAAGGAAATTTTTTATTCAAAATTTTCGAACTCTATTAAAATTACTTGGCATCTATTTAAGGGGGGAGTCTACCCTTGAAAAAAAGCAAATTTTTGTGAATTTTTATTTTAAAAACGGAAAAATTTATTAAAGTCAATTATTGACTACATAATAAAGTAACATTTCAAGTATCTTCTCAAACTTTTTCATGTAAAAATACGTAGAAACAAGCCGATGCCAGCCATTTTTTTACGACGCTTCCGTCTTACGTTTTTTTGCGGTGAGGAATGCCATTTTGTTCCAGATCATTTAAAATCAATTTTGAAGGAAGATTCTGTTAGAAGACAAGTTTATCTTGGTAATAACACGAGGATTTTTTTTTTTTAATTTTTGACGATTTTGCAGTGATTTGAAACAAAAAGTCGTTTTTTCGGCAAAAAAATCCGCCATTTTGTCGGTGTCACGACCTTAAAAATTGAAATTTTCAAAAATCCTCGTGTTAATACCTGGAAAATTATATAATAAAGAAGTGGTTTAAATTTTGGAACGATCGGTGCAGAGGTTGCGAAGATATTTTCCTCACCGACTTTGAAAATACTAGTTTTGAGAAAAACGCGTTTAAAGTTTTGTGCAGCCGCTCGGAGCAGGCTAAAAGACGTCGCACGAGAAAGGCTGTAACTTATGAGATCAACTCAGAATGACTCAAAATTTCAACACAACATTCTTGAGATGTTGTACTGTCAAAAAAAAAAAAAAAAAAAAAAATCGATTTTTTGAAACTGTCTAGGGTAGACCCCCCCCCCCCCCCTTAACTAGTTATATTCATTTTTCAACGAAATGTAGTAAATAATTGAGATCAGTCTAAAAATAAAAATTCATTTAAAAAAATCCTCCGATTCAGTTGGTTTTAACTGAAAATAATAAAATCTTTTAAAAATATATATATTATATCAATGAGCTATTTGATCAACTATATAAAAACATTTCTTTTAGCTTCTGATCTAATAATTGAAGTAAATTTCTATCGGAAATATCTTGTTTAAAAAAGATAATTTAGTTTATTTAATATGTTAGGTCTGCAGTTTAGTTTATCTCAAATTTTACACAATGATACGATATCAATAAAAAATCTAGTTCTACCGACAAAAACATTATAGTCAGCTTCTAAAAGATATTTAAAAAATTTTATGTCTTAAAAGAAAACTAGAAGTTTAAATTTTTTATCTTTACGCACTACACATCACGCAAGCATCACCATTTTGCCGTGAACAGACCAACATGGCCTCTTCGTCGTAATTTTTCTCTTCAATCGCGCTACTTGTTTTATTCGCTCCGTTTGACAAATTGATAAAGTTTTTAAGTTTTGATTTATCTAAAGTAAATTGCAATGCATTAGCCGCAGGCTTTGTTCTCAAGTAGTATAATCCTGTCTTCAAGCCCTGAAAAATTATAAACAAATTAATTTAATGCATCTTAAATATTTTACAAGAATATCCTATTTGTTGAAGATAAAAACAGTTTTTAAAAATATTTAAATTTAACAGCTTGTTTAACTTACCGCTTTCCACGCATAGAAATGCATTGACGTAAGCTTTTCCATGGTTGTATCGATCATATGAATATTCAGTGATTGAGATTGATCTATAAAAGCACCTCGATCAGCTGCCATTTTCATTATAGTCTTTTGAGAAATTTCCCATACTGTCTTATATAATTTTTTTAATTCATCCGGTATAGAATCGATATTCTGAAAATTTCGAAAAAGAATTAACCAAACTTCTGAATTTATCTTTTATTCCAAGCTGTTTTAAAATACCTGGACGGAGCCGTTATTGGCAATAAGTTCATTTTGCATTTTATCATCCCAGAGATTTCTCTCTGTCAAATCTTTCAAAAGATGAGGATTGACAATCTGAAATTCTCCAGAAAGGACACGTCTTTGATAAATATTGCTTGTGTAGGGTTCAATCGACTCGTTGTTGCCAAGTATCTGAGCTGTTGAGGCTGTGGGCATGGGCGCGAGCAATAAAGAGTTTCTAATCCCATGTTTGGCTATTTTCGATTTTAAAGCTGCCCAGTCCCACAAATCCGTCGGAGTTACATTCCACATATCATATTGCAATATCTAAAAATTATTTGATTATAATCAATATTTTAGATAACTGACTAGAAATAATCAAATAAAGAAAACTTACCCCTTTGCTTACTGGAGAACCGGCATACGAAGAATACGGTCCTTTTTCCTGAGCCAATTCGCAGCTAGCTTCGAGAGCTCCGTGATATAAGGTTTCAAAAATTTGAATATTTAGTTTTTGAGCTTGTTCACTTTCGAACGGATATCGAAGTAACATAAAAGCATCAGCTAAACCTTGAACTCCAATGCCTGCAGAAGATAACAATTTTAATAATCATAAAATAATAAAAAAACAATAGATTCTAAACGTATTTAATTTAACCGACCAATAGGCCTATGTCTTTGGTTAGACGTTTCGGCTTCCTTAACTGGGTATCGATTGAGATCAATAATTAGATCAAGATTTCTCGTCACAACTTTGGCTGCTTTTTTTAACTTCTCGAAGTCATAAACTTTTTTATCTTTGTCGACGAACATATTGACCGCTATTGATGCCAAATTGCACACTGCTATTTCATCAGCAGACGAATACTGCACGACTTCTGTGCAAAGATTGCTGCTTCTAATGGTACCAAGATTTTGTTGATTCGATTTACGGTTGCAGTGATCTTTGTACAACATGTAAGGGGTGCCCGTTTCTACTTGCGACGTTATTATCGCTGTCCACAAAGTTCTGGCGTCAATTTGTTTTTTGTATCGCTTTTCTTTCTCGTACCTAAAATATTTTGATTTTCAATTATGTTTCTACCACACGACGTCAAAAACTAGATAAATAAACAAATTAACTTTAACTTACTTCACGTACAAGCTGACAAATTCTTCTCCCCAAACATCATACAAATTTGGACACTCATGTGGACACATCAAACTCCACTTTCCATCTTCCAATACTCTTTTCATGAATAAATCTGGTATCCACAAAGCATAAAAAAGTTCTCTTGCTCGAAATTCTTCTTTTCCTTTAAATAAAAATTAAAAACTAAACTTCTGTTTTCTAAATAACAAAATATCAGTTTTACTTTTAAAATTTTATAAATTTTACCCGTGTTTTTTCTTAGATCAAGAAATTCGAATATATCTGCATGCCAAGGCTCCAAATAGATAGCGAAAGCGCCAGGCCTTTTGCCACCTTGATCAAAATAACGTGCCAAATTATTGAATACTCTCAGCATTGGAACCAATCCGTTGGACCTTCCATTGATACCAGCAATTTCTGTACCTGTAGCTCTTATGTTGTGAACACTTAATCCAATACCACCAGCTGCTCTGCTTATCAAACCACACTGTTTCATTGTTTCCATTATACCTTCCGAGCTGTCTTCAACCATTGTTAAGAGGAAACAACTAAAATAAATATTAGTAATATATGTTAGATAGCTAAAACATTTCAGCATTTGCTTCATGAAAATATTTTATTTCAAATTTACGAAGATACCTTGACATTTGTTGGCGCAAGGTGCATGCAGAAAAAAGAGTTGGAGACGCGTGTGTAAAATAACGTTCAGACATGTAGTTATAAGTTTCAATGGCTTTATCAATATTTTCTCTGTGAATGGCAACTGCAACTCTCATGAGCATTTGTTGAGGACGTTCTACGACTTTTCCATTAATTTTTAGCAAGTAGCTTTTTTCCAAAGTCTTGAATCCAAAATAATTATAACCAAAATCTCTGTCATAAATGATTGCTGAATTCAATCTATCTTTATGTTTTTGAATAATGTTATTATATTCTTCACTGATGATTGGTCTGTGTTCTTTGGTGATTGAATTTATGTTGGAATACAAATCTGCCATAACATCTGTATATATAATTTTAAATCAATACAATTTTACCTACACAAATTACTTAAAGAGATAGAGTCTAATGTAAAAAATGTGCTTGTACCGCTAAATATTTTTTTTGTTTCTTTATGTAAATTTGATACAGCTATTCTGGCAGCTAATACAGTGTAATCTGGATGCTTGGTTGTCATTGTTGCTGCAGTTTCTGCAGCAAGATTATCAAGTTCCATTGTTGTAACTCCAGAATAAAGACCACTAATCACTCGCATGGTAATTGCTGTCTAAAAAATTAAAGAGTCATTGCTGTAGTAAGTGTAAATTTTATAGAGTAATTTCATTATTATTATATTAATTTTGTTAATAAAAATAATTATTATGATAAAAAAATAAAATTATTCAGGAAGTTATATATTTATTTATTGAAATTTTCAGTTTTCTATTTATACTTACAGGTATAATATGATCCATGTTCAAGTTATAACACAGTTTTTGAATTCTTGAGGTGATTTTATCAAAGTGAACTGATTCCTGCCGCCCATCTTTAAAAAACATGTAAATTATTATTATGCTAGATACAGAAACATAGTTTATAATTTATTTTAAAAATTATTATGATGGATACAGAACATAGTTTATAATTTATTTTAAAAATTCATGAAAAAAATATATTTATCAAATCCTTAAACTACTATCAAATCCAAAAATATAGGGGAGGCTGACCATAATGTGCCAATACATAAATTTACAGAATTGTGGAAAAATAGGGTTTGGGAATGTGTTTTTCAAAATAATTACCTCGCTTCACGACGTACATTTCACCTTTGACTACCATTTTTTTGGGAAAAACAGTTCGCACAATATCTTTTAAAATTTTCACAAATAATTTTGACAAATTTTTAAGTGGCGTCTGTTAGCGTCTGCCGTCTGCACACTCCGAAATTAGTGAAATGAACCCCGAAACACCGTGACCCCGAATCAGCAGGTGGGCATCAGCTGGAGAATTTGGCGGGTAAATATATTTGACGCGCTGCAACCCACCTGTACAGCCCTGCAAGAATTTTGCCGAAAACATTGAATATTGATTCATTTTATTTTGAGTTAAATAGCACGATTATTTTAAATAAATATTTTAGCTTTCTACTGATGAGCTGAGTACTTACTACTGCTTTAATCTCATTTTAAAAAAGCCGTCTAATTAATAGAAACTTTAATGCAATAATTGAGACATGAGGCATCATAAAAATTAGTTACATATTATCAAAAATATACGCGTACTTAATTTTTACGTTTCAGGATTTAGAATAAAACTTCTTTTTCTAAGTTTCTATAAATAGGTAAGTAGTATTTAAGTCCAAACTTAGTTGCGTTACCACTAAAACTCCGATAAATAATCACATTGTAGAAAACAACCCTATATAGAGATACATATTTTTTACAAGACTTTTCTACGGTAATACACGATTTTTCTAAAATATTTGTCGGTATATTTAAAATGAGTGATTTTGAAAAAGTCGTTTCATTTACTGTTTGTTGTTACGAGAAGACAAAAGTCGCAGTGGCACCAAAATTTATGTCAAAATAATTCTAAGACACTTTCGCGTGAACCATACAATTTTTGGCGAGAGCAAATTTTTACATATCCATATATCGAGATGGAAGTATACGAATCCATTTTCATGTTGATAAATAAATTAAATTAAGTGGAATCGTCTCTAAAAAAAAAACTAAAAAAATTCATAAAAACCAATTTTATTAATCATTCAAAATAATTGTTACGGGAGAAAATTTTTGAAACGAAAAAAAAAGGATTTCAGTAGAAATTTAATAATTTTTATTAAAAAATTTTATTCAAAAATACGGTTTACATCATATATACTATTGATTCAGATAGTAACATTTTATTTTCCAATTAGGCAGCATCATTTATAAAAAACAGTTTAAATTTAAAAAGTTTTATTGTATGTTTTAAAAAATTATCAATATTTTTATAAAAATAGAGTAAATTAAGACATTTATTATAATTGTTAAGATATTTATCACAGAGGTAAAAAAATAAAAATTATCATGACAGATTTGAGCAGCAACTAATGGCTAAGTATAGGTAAGTACAATGCATATACTTAAGTAAATGAAGTTATTCAACAATAAAATATCGCATTTTATATGCTGTTTATGATTTTTATAATCAACAAATGAAAGTAAAAATCAAACTAGAACAGTATACACAATTACTCAAAAATTGATTTACAAAAAATTTTAGTCATTCACGTTTTAATGTACAATTAAGAAAAATTAAAATCTTATAAACGCTTGAGAAAAAAAATTTCAGCATCATTCATGGTGATACATGTCATTGAAAAGTTGTGCATTTACCCACTACACATCATGCAAGCATCGCCGTTTTCTCTCGAACAGACAAGCGCCGCATCTTCGTCATCGACTTTCTTTGCTGTATCACCGTTTGTATTACCATTAGTTAGAACTTTATTTTTACTGAGTTTTGATTTGTCTACGGTGAACTGCAACGCGTTTGCTGCAGGTTTGGTTCTTAAGTAATACATGCCAGTTTTAAGTCCCTGAAAAGTATAAATCGAAACGCATTTTGATACATTGAAATACCATTGCTTAAATAAGTTTAAACATGATTTAAAAGTATGTTACCGATTTCCAGCCATAAAAGTGCATGGAAGTGAGTTTTTCCGTCGTAGTTTGTGCCATATGAATATTTAACGACTGAGATTGATCTATAAAAGCACCTCGATCCGCTGCCATCTTCAAAATAGTCTTTTGAGAAATTTCCCACACTGTCTTATACAATTCTTTCAAATCATCCGGTATTCTGTCAATATTCTAAATAAAATAAAAAAAGAAATGAAAAAAGTTAATTAAAATTATTTTTTATACAAACATTAAAATTATTTGGAAGTGAACTACCTGAACGGAGCCGTTGTTGGCAATCAACTCATTTTTCATTTCATCATCCCAGAGATTTCTCTCTGTCAAATCTTTCAAAAGATGAGGATTGACAATCTGAAATTCTCCAGAGAGGACGCGTCTTTGATAAATATTGCTTGTGTAGGGTTCAATCGACTCGTTGTTGCCAAGTATCTGAGCTGTTGAGGCTGTGGGCATGGGCGCGAGCAATAAAGAGTTTCTAATCCCGTGTTTGGCTATTTTCGATTTTAAAGCTGCCCAGTCCCACAAATCCGTCGGAGTTACATTCCACATATCATATTGCAATATCTAAAAATTATTTGATTATAATCAATATTTTAGATAACTGACAAGAAATAATCAAATAAAGAAAACTTACCCCTTTGCTTACTGGAGAACCGGCATACGAAGAATACGGTCCTTTTTCCTGAGCTAACTCGCAGCTAGCTTCGAGAGATCCGAAATATAGGGTCTCGAAAATTTGAATATTTAACTTTTGAGCTTGTTCACTTTCGAACGGATATCGAAGTAACATAAAAGCATCAGCTAAACCTTGTATTCCAATTCCTACAAGAAACATTTTTTAAATATAAATTATTAGTGACGTTTTAGAACTATAGTTTTTCGTCAAACTCACCAATAGGCCTGTGTCGCTGATTAGATCTTTCAGCTTCTTTTATTGGGTAGTAGTTGAGATCAATGATTTGGTTAAGATTTCTAGTTACAACTTTAGTTACTTCTTTCAATTTTACAAAGTCGTAAGTTCTTCTGTCCTGACTGACAAACATGTTAACAGCTATAGATGCCAAATTACATACCGCTACCTCGTCCGCAGACGAATATTGAACTATTTCAGTACAAAGATTACTACTCCTTATGGTGCCAAGATTTTGTTGATTTGATTTGCGATTACAGTGATCTTTGTATAACATGTAAGGGGTGCCCGTTTCTACTTGCGCTATTATTATTGCTGTCCATAAAGTTCTGGCATCGATTTGTTTTTTGTATCGCTTTTCTTTCTCATATCTAAAATAAAAAATATATGTATAAATAAAAAAAATTCAGTTCAATAATGTTAATATTTTTGCTTTTATAACTTATATTGGTAAGTATTTGTTTTTTTAAATCTCACCTTGTGTACAATTCATCAAATTTATCACCCCAAGTATCAGCTAAACCAGGACATTCATGTGGACACATCAAACTCCATTTTCCATCTTCCAAAACTCTTTTCATAAACAAGTCGGGTATCCACAGTGAATAAAACAATCCTCTGGCTCTGAGCTCTTCTTCACCTTTGTTTTCAATATAACATATATAAGTTTTAAATGCTCAACAATTTTATTAGCATGAAAATTTAAACACACCTGTATTTTTTTTGAGATCAAGAAATTCAAAAACATCAGCATGCCACGGCTCCAAGTAGATGGCAAAAGCACCTGGCCTTTTATTGCCTCCTTGGTCAACCATGCGTGCGGCACTATTAAATACTTTGATAGTAGGAACCAAACCGTTTGAGGTTCCATCAGTGCTAGCAATTCTAGTGCCTTTAGCTCTTAAAGTGTGCAAACTCAAACCAATACCTCCAGCAAATTTACTAATTAATGCACATCTTGTCAGTGTCTCAAAAATTCCTTCCATACTGTCTTCAGTCAGAGTCAGGAGAAAACAACTAACATCACCAAATTGAACAAAGTATTTTATTTTTAAGTATCTGATAAAACTATGCAAGTTAAAAAAATAAAGATTTTTTATTATTTGTCTTATCATAAACTCACCTGGACATTTGTTGGCGCAAGGTGCATGCTGAAAAAAGTGTTGGAGATGCATGTGTAAAATAACGCTCAGACATGTAGTCATAAGTTTCAATAACTTTTTCAATATTTTCTTTGTGAATAGCAACTGCAACTCTCATCAGTAATTGCTGGGGACATTCGGCAACTTTTCCATCTACTTTCAGCAAGTAGCTTTTTTCCAAGGTTTTGAATCCAAAATAGTTGTAGCTGAAATCTCTCTCATAAACAATCGCGGAGTTTAATTTATCTTTATGCTTCTGAATAATGTTATAATATTCTTCACTTATCATTGGTTTGTGTTCTTTGGAAATGGGATCAATTGTGTTGTATAATCTAGCCATGACATCTGTAAAAAAAAAAAAAATGTTTAATTTAGCATTTTGTACTGCAGAAATTTTTACTTGATGTTTCAAAAAATTTGTTACCGCTAAAAACTTTTTTAACTTCTTTATGTAAATTTGATACTGCTATTCTCGCTGCTAAAATAGCATAATCTGGATGTTTTGTAGTCATTGTAGCCGCAGTTTCAGCAATAAGCTTATCAAGTTCTTCTGTGGTAACACCCGGGTAAAGGCCACTGGTAACTCGTAAAGTAATAGAAGCCTGTAAATAACTCAGATAAAGTTGGCTGGAATAGCAACTATATAAAATTTACATCTTTGGTTTGATACAAGGTTAAAATTAAATTAAGAAATAGATAAAAAGATTCCATCCAGTTTTAGAAAAGTTTTAATGCCTTTTAATATAAAACCAATTAATATCCTCAATTTTATGATATTAAAAATAACAAAATATATTTTATGTTAAATGTTTATGACTTATTCAGATTATAAAATAAACATTCTTAAATAATGTAATTATATTTAATATAGCAATATAATAGTTGTACTTACAGGATTTACATAATAAAGGTTTAATCCATAACATAATTTTTGTATTCTTGATGTAATTTTATTAGGTTGTACCTCTTCTTTAGAACCATCTATTAAAAAAAAAAAAAATTATAATCATTACATGTGTTGTAGACATTTTTTAAAAATTACTAATTTTTTTAAAAGTTCAATTTTCTTGTTTAAAAAAAATATTTTAACATATGTGGACTTATTGAGTTGTACTCGATGAAAAAGAATTAGATATTTTAGTACAGGCATGGCATAAAGTTTATGATTTACAATAGATAGTTAAAAAAAATTTTCAACACAAACTGTCTAGACCAATTATAATTGATAATTTACTTACTTCGTTTGAGCACATACATCTTTTCCTTGGTATTCATTTTTTAAATTTTATTTCAATATTTTTTCATAAAAAACTAAGTAAAACTTATTTTTATTCTAATGAAATCGCGATTGTTTACAAGCACGAACACGCAAAGTGTACGCGATGCGCTCGAATGACGAAGACAGCTGAGGATCAGCTGATTTGGCGGGAAAAAATATATAATATCAACATTCCACCCCGCCAAAAAGTTTTAAAATGTTTATTTTAAAAACGAATGGTATAGCAATAAACAAAACGTAATGATTAATTAATTTAAATTTTTAAATATTCAAGAAAACAATTTTTGCGAGTCTCAAAAACTACCGAAAGCTACCTGAGCAATGAGCAGTTTGCCGCGCTATTCCAATAAAATCCAAGTTGCGAATGGGCTTTTCCCTCTTTTTTTACTCTTCTAAAACCCTATTGGCCCTTTCCTGAAAAAAATCCAGCGTTATTTTCGCGATTGATGATCATTCAAAATCGGACGCAATAGGGGTCAACACGCACATACCTATAAGTTACGTCCGGACCTCGCGGTAATGTAAAATTTTAATTTTTTTAATTGAAAGTTGTATAAATTCGCAATATTTTTTTATAGATTTTTCATCAGAAATGAATGTGGGGGGTGAAGGACAATTGTCTGGATAAAGTTGAATTTATCTTTTCTCAAGTTTTCAATTTTTTAAGCCGAAATTAAAGTTTTTTTTTTAATCTTGATTTCTAAATTTATAATTTAACTTAACAATTTATTTATAACATAATATTTTGAATAATAGAACTCATAAAATTTTAATATAGAACAAATTGAATTTTTTATTTTGGCAGAATTCTTACTACTTGGCAGTAACAATTACATTTAAAGTTATTAAAAGATGATACACAAAATAAATAATATTCAAGCAACTTTTGAATGTGTACATACTTATAAAATATGGCATTATCACTAACACATGTTTAATTAAAAATTTTAAAATTTTATCAATAGCAAAAATGATAACTGATATTTACTGCTACGATATTGATAATTGATAACACTCATATTAAAAAATAACACTCATATTTAAAAAATAATAATAATAATCAAGAGTCACTAAATTAATTTAAAACTTAAATTTAAAAATACAAAACTGAAATTCCAACAAAAATTTATATAAAGTTTTAAAAGAACCAGATTATATTTACTGATTCTGTTTAACATTTAATTGTGCTCGCTCATTCTCAACCACTGCACATCATACAAGCGTCACCATTTTCACGTGAACAAACCAGCATCGCATCTTCTTCGTTTTCTTCTATTTTTAAATTGGCAAGATTATCAGTCAAATTTTCGGAGTTACCATTGGTCAATGATTTTGTATTTTTGAGTTTTGACTTATCCAAAGTAAACTGCAGAGCATTTGCTGCAGGTTTTGTTCTCAAATAATACATTCCAGTTTTCAAACCCTAAAAAAAAGAATTTTAAATTAAATAAATAATTCATCAAAAATAAAAGCAACAAATTAAAAAAAAAAATGTAAAAAATTTACCGCTTTCCATCCGTAAAAATGCATGGACGTAAGCTTTTCTGTTGTTGTCTGGGCCATGTGAATATTCAAAGACTGAGATTGATCTATAAAAGCCCCTCGATCAGCAGCCATTTTCATGATCGTTTTTTGTGAAACCTCCCATACTGTTTTATACAGATGCTTCAAATCTTCAGGTATCCTATCAATATTCTGAAAATTTTTAATTACAAAAATTGTCTTAAAAAATATAAAAATATATTATATATAATGAAGCTAATTCTGCTCCGAGATAGTCATTGGAAAGTCAACTTTTTATTAAAAAACTGTAATTAAAATTATGTAAAATATAAATAAAAAACATGTTGAACTCAAAATTACCTGGACCGAGCCGTTATTGGCAATAAGTTCATTTTTCATGTTTTCATCCCAGAGATTTCTCTCAGTCAAATCTTTCAAAAGATGAGGATTGACAATCTGAAATTCTCCAGAAAGTACACGTCTCTGGTAGATATTGCTGGTGTATGGTTCAATCGACTCGTTATTACCGAGTATCTGAGCTGTTGAGGCTGTAGGCATGGGCGCAAGCAATAAAGAGTTTCTAATCCCGTGCTTGGCTATTTTCGCTTTCAACGCTGCCCAGTCCCACAAATCAGTTGGAATTACGTCCCACATATCATATTGTAAAATCTAAAAAATAATTGAAAAAACCAATTACAATTTCTGCGTCAGTAAAAATCAATACAGATAAACATTTGAACTAAACGTACTCCTTTGCTGACGGGCGAACCAACATACGTTGAATAAGTTCCTTTTTCCTGAGCCAATTCGCAGCTGGCTTCGAGAGCCCCGTAATAAAGAGTCTCGAAAATTTGAATATTTAACTTTTGAGCTTGTTCACTTTCGAACGGATACCGAAGTAGCAAAAAAGCGTCGGCCAAGCCCTGAATTCCAATACCTAAAAAAATTTTTTCAAGTTATTAACTTAAGGAATAATCAACGACGAAATGACTGAAGTTTATTTTACATACCAATAGGTCTGTGTTTTTGATTGGACGTTTCTGCTTGTTTGACTGGATAATAATTAAGATCAATAATGTTGTCTAGATTTTTCGTCACAATTTTGGCAACTGCTTTCAATTTTGCAAAGTCAAAAGTTTTTCTGTCATTACTGACAAACATATTTACAGCTATTGATGCTAAATTACAAACTGCTACTTCGTCGGCAGACGAATATTGAACCACTTCTGTGCAAAGATTACTGCTTCTGATTGTACCAAGATTTTGTTGATTCGATTTACGATTGCAGTGATCTTTGTACAACATGTAAGGGGTGCCCGTCTCTACTTGCGAAGTTATTATAGCCGTCCACAAAGTTCTAGCATCTATTTGTTTTTTGTACCGTTTTTCTTCTTCATACCTGAAAATTAAAATTAAGAATAATTAATTCATTTTTTACGATTGATAAGACGATTTTGCAGCTGCAGTATGAATTATGAAAGAGTAAAAAGCTGTTACTTTAATTTTGAAAACTAGAAAAAAACGGAAATTAAAAACTTTAATTATACAAATATAGAGATTATTATTTTGTAAAGGTAATCTTACTTTTCATATAGTTTTTCAAACTCATCGCCCCACACGTCGTACAATTTAGGGCACTCATGAGGACACATCAAACTCCATTTTCCATCCGCGAGTACTCTTTTCATAAATAAATCCGGTATCCACAAAGCATAAAACAATTCTCTTGCTCTGTTTTCTTCTTTACCTGTAAATAAAAGTCGTTTTTTCAAGTTTGAACGGACGAAAATTTTTTATTATTACGTATCTTAGAATTAAAAAAAAAATACGAATTGGAAAAAATTACCGAGCCCTGGACTGAAATAATCTTTTACACTCGCGAAAAGTGGAGGCATTAGGCAAAAGTGAAATTTTGAAACAAGAAATTCAAGTAACTTTAAAATTTTTTAATTATTACATTTTAAATCAACAAAATATTTTTCTTTGTTCTCTAGTTTTAAAGGAAAAAATAATTTTCCATCTTTACTTGAATTATACTTTCTGTTTATAAGATTTGTCTTAGATTATAAGTTTCAACTTATTAATGTTGAAATAATATTCGAATGACCAGGCTTACCTGTATTTTTTCTGAGATCAAGGAATTCAAAAATATCAGCATGCCAAGGCTCCAAGTATATAGCAAAAGCACCTGGCCTTTTATTACCACCCTGATCAACATATCGTGCCATATTATTGTAAACTCTAAGCATTGGGACCAACCCATTTGAAACTCCATTAGTACCAGCAATTCGCGTTCCTGTAGCTCTGATATTGTGTACACTCAGTCCTATGCCACCAGCAGATTTGCTAATTAATGCACATCTTGTCAGTGTATCACAAATTCCATCAATACTGTCATCAGTCATTGCAAGTAAAAAACAACTAAAAAAATTACAAATAATTTATTGTACTAATAACAGGTTTTCCTAAATTAATACTTAAGTCATTTTATGTTCTTAAAAATTTTCTATCTATCTATGCCAAAGTGTGAGAATTTCAATTTTAAATCAAAAATGATAATTGGCTGTGTAGCACTGACAGCTTTAAGAAGGCTGCCTATTAATGAATAATTATTAAAAAAAGTAATGAAGCCTAAAACCTAAAATAGTATTGTTGTAGTATATTTAAACATTTAAACTACTTTTGAAAGAACAATTGTAATTGCATATGTTTTAAATTTTTGATTAAATAAAAAGGTATGTAGTGAGATATAGTTTCCAAGAATTCCAAAAATGTAATAAATATAAAATTGAAATAAAATTTTACTAACTATTAAAAACATTCAAATTTTTTTAAAACCAATAGTAAATTACCTTGACATTTGTTGGCGCAAAGTGCAGGCAGAAAAGAGTGTTGGAGATGCATGAGTAAAATAGCGCTCAGACATGTAATTGTAAGTTTCAATGACTTTTGCAATATTGTCTTTGTGAATAGCAACAGCAACTCTCATGAGCATGTGTTGGGGGCGTTCTGCAACTTTACCATTAATTTTAAGTAAATAACTTCTTTCTAAAGTCTTGAATCCAAAATAATTGTATCCAAAATCCCTATCATAAATAATTGCAGAATTCAACTTCTCCTTGTGTTTCTGAATAATTTTATGATACTCATCGCTAATCATTGGCTGATGTTCTTTGGTAATTGGATCAATCATAAAATGTAAGTCTGCCATCACATCTGTAAAAGGTAAAAGTTGAATTTAGATGATTTATAATTATTTTAACTGATAAAGTTGTATAACAAAATAATTTTTACCACTGAAAATCTTTTTTGTTTCTTTGTGTAAGTTTGAAACTGCAATTCTTGCTGCCAATATAGCATAGTCTGGATGCTTTGTTGTCATTGTTGCAGCAGTTTCAGCAGCAAGATTATCAAGTTCCACTGTTGTAACTCCAGAGTACAGTCCATTGATGACACGAAGGGCAATAATGGTCTGAAAAAAAATTTTATGTGACATTTCTAATTACAATTTTCAAAGCTTTTAGCTGAAAAAAATTCTATTTTTAGCAGCTATACAATTCATGTCAAAATAGTATATTCCTAACACAGAATTAAAATAAATTTCATTTTTAAATAACTTACAGGACTAATATGATCCATATCCAAATTGTAGCATAGTTTTTGTATTCTGGAGGTGATTTTATCAAAGTGAACTGTTTCTTCACGCCCATCTAAATAAAGAAACAAATCATTGTTAATTGTTAATTGTTAATTGATCTCTACAATTAAAAATCTAGTTTTAATTAGTTTAGAGTAAATGATCTTTACTTCTTGATCACAAATTTAGAAATAGTAAATAAATTTTAAAAACTATTGATTTGAAACCGCTAATGTCTGTCATTGCAGACAAATAAATATCAGGTAAGAAATTTATCGATGAAAAAGTCGCTCGAAAAAAGGAAATAATTAATTATAGTGTACTTACCGCGCTTAACGACGTACATCTCGCGGGCGCCTTTCACAACCATTGTTATAGTTTTATTTTAACGATCCTATCAATAAAACTTTTGTATTTTCTCTTTTTACACCGTGCACGGCAATACGGCATCCAAAAACGGTGCGGCAAAACTAATGATTTCGCGGGAAAACTCCAGCATTCCCGCGCTAAAGTTGACAGTTAGGAAATGACGTCACTATTGATAAGGTAAATACAGAACTTGCTGAAATTTAATCCGGGGCATCGTTTTTCGTCTGGATATAAATTTTTCATTACAACCAATACGCGAGAATTCTTGGAAAATGTCACTTATTTAAGTATAAACTAAAAAAATTGTTTTATTAAACTTTTCTCACAAATTTTTTTTTTTCATTTTCATTGTATCATAAAATTTAAGCTTTAACCACGTATATGACCGTGGCTTTAACAAAACAATAATAGTTAAATTAAAATTTGATTTTTTAATTATTATAAGTACTTGCGAGTTATATAACTAAATAAGATTGAATAGAATACGGCTCGCAGAGATCAATTTTATGATAGCTCTATGATGAAAATTTTTTACAGCAGAAAGTTAAGAATATTTTAACAATCAATTTGTTATTAAAGTAAAAAAATAAAATAACTTTTAAACTACGGTACGCAAAAAGCGCGTAAACTGTTGTAGTACCCTTTAGCTATTATATATACAGTACTACACCAAACAGCTAAAACACGAAAAATAAAAATCTACTGCTATATAGGGGTTTGGCGTGAAGCGTCGCGACTTGCGACTCACAATGCTGTGATTATTTTTTATTTAGAAATAAACAAATTCTAAAAAAAGGTTACTAAAATGCCAACTAAAGATTCACCAATCGTCTAAGTTCTTTATTTATGAGTTTTGATTGTTCATCGTTTAGTACTTTTTTTACAATTTTAATTGAACTAGACTTTATTTCTATTTGTTTATAAATTGAACTTTGTGATTTTGGAGCTAAAATTATCATAATGGAACAAGAAGCAATGGAAACGGAAAATTCAACAACTGATGAGAATCAGGACCTCAAAAAAGAAGTTATTCAACCAAATCCGCCTCCAGTGGTTCGCGTACCAGTAAAACACACAAATTTAGGCATAAGAAGTCCTGCCATGTATACAAAAAATTTTGTCATTTAATTTTAAAATCGAATGTAAACAACTTTCTATTTTTATAGGGATATGAGTACAATGGTAGAATTGACGTCTTTTAGTACTTTAGGAAAAATTCAACCATTTCTTGTAACCATATCAGCAACTGCTGCACTGGTTGTTGATTTACATTGTCATCTTACAGATAAAGAAGTTTGTGGGTACCTAGGTGGTCATTGGGATATAAATTCGCACAGTATGTTTTACCTAATTATTATCAAATCTTCTTTTAAAAACTCATATTCAAGTATAATTTCTTTATTAATTATTTATTTATAGACCTATCTATACTTGGAGCTTATCCTTGCAGATATGCTGGAAAGGATAAATCTGCAGCTGCAGCTGTAGAAGCAGAGATTTCACGTGCTATGGAGTGGAAAAGAATGACCTTAGTTGGATGGTACCATTCTCATCCACGCACTCATGCCTCCCCCTCTTTGCGAGATGTAGATGCACAGCTGGATTATGAGATTAAAATGAAAGGACCAAGTGATAATGGCTACACTCCCTGTGTAGGAATCATTTGTGGTAATTTCAAACTAAATATTGTGATAAGTCAAATTTTGAAAGTCTTTTAAAGAGACTGAAATAGTATTTAATTACATTGAATTTTTAACATTATTATTTAGCACCTTATAATGAGACTAATTGTTATGAGTCAACTTTCAATGTTTTTTGGTCAATGCCACCACCTGAAAATAGACCTCATGAATACCCAAGACCAATGCTTCTTAGTTATAATTTAACACAAGAGCAATACATTGCCCAAGATGTTCTTGAAGAAATTGTAAGTTACATATTTAAATTTAAATACTAAAGTTATGGATTTGATCTAAATGATTTTTTTTTTTTTTTTTTTTTTTTTTTAGAAAAAATGTGTTGAATATTATAAAGTGGAAGGTGGTATAGATTTTACTGCAAAATTCAATAGCAACACAACTTACCTGGAAAGATTAAAGGTTATTTTTAAAAAATCATTTTAAGATATCTTTTTGCAGTCTGTAAAACAATTTGTTTCTTTTTTTTAATCTATTTTATCACTCCTCATTATAGACTTCTTTAGCATCCAAGCTTCCCAGACCTAACAACAGAACCAATGTCTCTTATTGGGATTTGATTAAAGAAATGGTGACTCCTCCTGGATTCGACGACGGTACCGATTCGACGTTTAGTAACCTGAAGTTCCCTTTGATGAATGAACCACTGCCTGGAGTTGGTTCGAGTGGTAATGTCTTTCTAGCTCCAATCAATTCGATGTCCGCGGTTCAGAAGGCTTACGCTATGCACCAAGAGAATTCCGAAAGCAACAATAAAGATTCAAACTCATCCTCGAAGCAAGCGTCCCACATCATCAGCACACCAGACGGCATCCCGACGTTCCGTGCTGGCGAGTTGACTGTATCTTTGAAAAATGCAAAAAATGACTATGATTACAGTCCGACTGATTTTACGAAAATAGATTCGATGAAGGGTCGAAACGATTATCTGGCCGATCTCACCCAAGCCATGAAATTTCCGGACCTCGCCAAGTTAGCCAATTTTTCTCCAGCAGAGCTGGCAAAACTGACAAACTTTTCCCTCAACGATTTCACCAAAGCTGCAGCTTCGTCTTCCGCCTACGTGAGGAATATTGCCAACTTGTTCGGTCCTCTTGGGAAAGGTGTAATGGATGCAGCCGAAAACGAAAGACGGTCGAACGATTTTGCGGAGATATCGTCCCCGTTCAAACCAGCGTCGGCCTCGTCACCGTCGCCCAAGGAATCAGGTCGTTCGGTGATTCCGGCCGTCGAAGATTACTCGTCCGATAAGAAGAAACCCTTGGACCGACTCGATTCTGGCTTTAGCGGCACCGAAGATCTGTCGATGTCGGCGGGTTCGAAGTCTGATTTCAGCACGCTCGATATGTCGACGAAAAAACACCACTATCCGACAGACTCTGGAGATTCTCTGAATCTTACCAGGGAAAGACAAGGGCAGAGCTAGGTGTAAAATGTACAAGCGAGGCTCTATCGACCCTTCGATATGTAAAATTTTGTACTTTTTTAATTTTCAAATCGCGAGATACTTCTCCTTGCATATTTTTGGTTCCTAATGATGTAAAAACGCTTTTTCTGAATTTAGGTGAAGAAGAATGACCTGAAAACTTTTTTTTCATCTAAATTATTTTGGAGAAAAATTTTTTTTATTAGAAAATTTGAAAACTTCATTTAAAACAACTAAAGAATTGATAAATTACTAAAAATGTTATTTATAACGCATCTTGATTTTTTTTTTTTTTTTTTTTTAATTTAGCGAAATTGACAGCGTAAACAGTATTTTACTTTTTATGAACTAATCAATTTAAAAAAATTATGTTGTTTGAATATTACATCTGATTTGAAACAGAAATCGAAGAGTCGATGAAAATATAAGTGCTCCAAAAACTTCCAAATATTATTTGAAGTGCAGATAGAGACTGTAATAATATTAAAAAAGACTTACAAGTGCGTTTTACAATTCACATATATGTATAAGTATTATTATTTTAGTAATGAAAAAGTTAGTGTCCTATCTTTTGTTTAAGTTATAAATGTAATATATGGTTTTGGTATGTAACAATTGTATCAAGTAATTGTAAAAGAAGTATGTATTTAAATGATTGATTAACAAAAATTTTTTAACTTAAAGTTTACAACTTTAGGTGTTTGTGTTTGATATTGGTGCTTCTGTTTCTTGTCTCAATTTTGATCTTGTAAATCACAATCATCTGTTACAAAGATCTTATTATGTTCTTCATGAAAAAACATGACATTTTTCATTAAGTTGACTTTTAAATTATTGTTTTTATATATAAATTATTTATTCATATAAGACTGTATATACTTATGTATACATTTTTAAAATAGAAAGTCGTAAATAATGAAACTATTATAAAATTTTTATACCTTAATTTTTATAGTTACATACATTGTTTATCTTCTGATCGATAAAATGGAATTAATGTCACAAATTAATTTATAAAATATATAATTGGTTTAATAAAGCGATATAATACAAATATATAAATGTTTCAGACTAGAAATTTAGTATCATCTTCACAAATTCTACATGTTAATTTTTTTTTCTGAATTTAATTTATTATATAAAATAGTTAATCTCATTTAATAGATTGAAAAATTTTTTATTTCCAAAAAATATAATAAAATATCCATGTACCATTTGAACTCATTCTAAAAATTAAAATTGAAAGGAAATCGTAAAAATTTTTAATATTATTGTAATCACAACTTTAAAAACATTGTTTGAAAATTTCCTTTTCACTTCTGCATGTAGAAGTGAAAAGACATTGCAATGTTTATAAATATTTTTTTTAAACAATACACACTTGGTGTACAATGTAAAAAGTTTCAATTACGCAGTTTCAACAAACGCAATTAAAAAAATACGATTTGAATTATACATTTATTGTAAAAAAATTCATTTATTTTTGAATTGATTAGACCCAGTAAATTCTTCACGAATAACCGGAGTTCGGCCTTATGAATGGCGCTCCATTATTCGCGTACGCTCAACGCTGCAAAGATTCAATAGTTTGTTTTAATTAGGAAATTATTATTATGATTATAAGCCCCCAACCCCAAGTATACTTAAAAATCGGCAACACTGTCCGTACCTATTCAAACAAGAGTGTGATCGCATTCCATGCCTAAGATTTCAGTTGCCTTCTTGCCATGCCATGTGTTCGCTTAGTTCCAGTAGGTACACTACCTATATAGGATAGCTGCCGGAAAAATGATCCGACTGTGATAATTTAACAGTGGTTTCTAATTGATAACAACGTGATAGATGTTAAGATTGTAAATGGTTCAATCTATGAAAGTCTTTGACGGCAGGTATGTGTTTAGTGTCAAAATTTATTTGAATTACGAGTTGACTGTGAAAAAATTTTTTGGAATGTTTACGTTGCGTTCTTTGTTCTCTATATCTTTTGCCGGCACTTGTTTTGCTCTCTCTTTCGCGCGGTTTTGAGCATGATCCTAAATTAATTTCTCTTTCATTTATTATTAATGGGTTTTATAAATGATTTATTAATTTTTGATATCCGTGATGTTTGATTAATTTAAAAAAATAGTCGTGCTAAAATGTTTCTGAATAATTTAAAGGGAAAATTTTTTTAATTAGTTGAAGTGTATATAGCGACTCGACATCGAGTTTAAGTTTTAATAAACTTTATAAATTGTTTTTTAACTTATAGGTGTTCGTGAATTTGAGGGTTTAATACTGTTAATTCGAGCAATCACTTAAAATCATGGAGCAAAGTGCAGAAGAAAGGCAAGAGTGGCTCGAAAATGAGTTTTACGTCGAAAAAGTCCTTAGCCGAAGAATAAACGAGCAAACAAATAAGGTAGAGTAATGAATAATGATAAAACCGAAAATTATAAAAATTTTATCAAAATTGCCCTCTCATTTTTTGTAAAATTAATTTTTTTGTTTAAAATTCACGCTGCTCTTTAAACCTGAGTTATTACTTTTTTTTACAACTTTTCATTCAATAAGCTGGGAAATTTTCTAAAATATCTAAAATATATAAAATTCTAAAATTAATTTTATAAAATAAATTTTATAATTTATTGAAATAACGTACGTTTTTTTCACAAACGTACAGAACTGCGGACGAAAAGTCGGACTTATTGTAAATTTTTAAGCATATTTTTTAATCTTTTCTGTTTTTTTACCCAGGTTGAGTATCTATTAAAATGGCTAGGGTTTACAGACGAACACAACACTTGGGAACCAGAAGAAAATTTATAGTAAGGAATCAAGTTTAACTGAATTTTGAGCTGCTTACAACTTTGATCATACTTTGCCCATCACTACAAACAATTTTTGATTATTTTTACATTACATCAAAAATATTTTTCAATAATACTATTTACACCTTTTCATATCTTATATGTTTATCTTAGTTGTGCTGACTTGATAGCAGAGTATAACAAAAATAATTCCATTGAAATAATGGATGAAAAGGACGTCAAAGGTAAACATGTCTTTTTTCATCACAAATTACTTATTTAAGTGTTACATATAAAATGCTTGTTTTTCAATTGAAAATTTGCTTAATATTTTATATACCTTATAGAAAGAAATTGTCATGAGTTGGTAAATGAAGAAAGTCCAAGTACGAAAGAAAACAGAGAGCCAAATTTTGATAATGAAGTAGTTGTCATCAACAATGGTAAAGTTGCTTTTTTAAATCAGATACTGTTTAGTCCAGTACTTAATTTTTTAAGAGCTTAAAAGATTGTTTATATTTATAAATTTTTTCTTAATAAGCTAATTAATTTAATAAAATTGTAATTTATATAAAACTTTAAAGAGACATGTAAGTCAAAAAATTTAACATGACATTTGATTCTGAAGAAAGCATTGAATAGTTATAAAGTAGTTTAAAATGTTTAAGACAGATGTTTTAAAATACTTATCTTACTCTTTAGGTTTTGACAAAAACCTGACACCTGAAAGAGTTGTTGGTGCATCCAAATTACAGGGAAAAATTGTCTATTTGATAAAATGGAAAGGCTTGGATGAAGCAGATCTTGTTCCTGCAGATGAAGCTTCTATTAACTGCCCGGATCTAGTGATTAGGTTTTATGAAGAGACATTAATGTGGGCTAATTAGAATGTTGGGGGTGAATATTTATAGTAAATAGTTAAAAGTATTAATTGAAATAATATTAATTTTTTGTATATCTGTAAATAAGAGTAACTTAAAATTTTGTACTAAAAAGTTTATAGTGATGGATTATATTTATATAAAAAATTTTATTTTGTTAACACATGCAACTTATTGAAGTTTATGCAAATTTTTTCTGTTGCTAAATTTAATAATATAATATTTTTATATTATAACTTTTCTATTTTTCAAAGTCTTTCAAAATACTACATCACATCACATTAGTATGTTTAACATACGCTCGGGAAATATAATTTTACACACTTGGTGAAACTAATATAATCGTATGAATTAAAATTTCTTCCTCTTTTTCGAGTTCTTTTCAGGTAAAATTGTTTCACACAAAAATTTCTGCGCGCTTTGTTATCGATAATCTTGTGAAAATCTTTTACATAATTGACACTTTACTTTCAAAAAAGGGAATTAAGTTTAAAAATAAACTACCTACAATCATCCAGAGTTGAGCGCATTAGTTGCAAAGATTCTCGCCAAGTAAAAATCTTATTTTGTGCAAGCTACATTATAATAACAAAAACCCGAATTATGCTTCAATGGTCTAAAAACGGTGCAGACATTTAAAAACTTTACAAAGTCCAATTACGCTCCACGGGTTAAAAATCACCGCTCAACTTACACTCTCAGCAAATCAAAATAATCTCTGGTTAACTGGTAAATATTACTGCAGTTTTTATTCTATGAAATTTTTTTAAAAAATGTCAACTAGCCCAATCTACTGTTGAAAAAATCGAATCAAGCACTATCAGAAAATCGCAATATTTTTCTGTAAAAATCTTCAGTTGTTTCGGACCACACTAGAATTTGAAAAAATCTAATTAAGCTACAAGGGTGAAAAACCCTCAGATCCGCTCATTGTCGTCAAGACGCGCACGTTGATACCTCGGCCAAAGCACATAATACCTATAACCGCGAGTGGGTAGGTATAATTCTGACGTCGGTGAAAGTCAACTCCGGGCTCCGGTAAGGTGGTGGGGGTCCTTTAGCCTGGCTGCTGCATCGGGTCCCACTCTCTCCCTACCTACCTCGGGTTGCTCGCTGGTATCCTTCGGTCCGACTACTCCTTCACCTTCTCTTTTATATATACGAAAGATAAAGAAAAGGAGACCCAGTCTGTCGTTCTCCTGCAAGGGGCTTTCACCTCGCGCGACCGCGTGTGTGAATGGGTGTATTTTTATTATTATTATTTATTATTCTCGTCCAGTGCTGTGTTCTCCAAAAGTGTTGTCTCAGTTTGAGTGCAGCGGATTTTCGAATTTCCCTCCTCCTCCGGACGGAAGATGACCGGAAGGTGAGCGAGCCGCGCGGGCGATCCAGTGCTGCAGCTGCACCAGCTGGTGAGTACTACTCCCTGTGATAGTGCAGATAAGCGAGGGTGGCTGGGGCAGGAATGCTGGGTTTGCGCAACTACCTCCGGGAGTTTTTCCAGTACGCGGAGAAAGGACCGTGCAGGGATCATTTTTTCTTCTTTTTTTTATTCTTTCACGTGATTCATCGAAAGACGCAATGTTGTTGTTGCAGGGAAAGAAATAAATTTTCACGTGCGAGTTGCATGTATGGGATCCCGTGGGTAAGAAAGTCTAGTCTGAGAGTATGATGGGTATAAATAGAGGAGAGTTTACTATGCGCATAGTAATGAGCTCTTTGATATAGTAATAGCGCATATTTAATTTTGATCGTTCTTTTTTTTTCTTTATTCTTTGTTTCTATTACGTGTGGGGAACCGTCTTGAAATAATAATTAGGGTTTCGGAGATTGTTTTGATTATTTAAAAAATAGAGTTTGACTGAGAGTTCGAAGCTTGTCGGAAAACTAAAATTATTACGAAAATAGAAGCCTGGGAGCAAAGGTACTAGACAGAATACACTCTTCTCGTGGAAATAGATATATAATATTCTCGTATACTACAGTAGATTGAATAAAACATAAATTTTCTAAAAAAAATACTGATGAAAACTGGTGGATTTAAATTTAAAAAAATGGTAATACATAATAGATAATTTTTAAACGAAAACCTACTTTATGTCGTGGTACCAATCGCTTGGGATTAAAGTAAACCAGTGAAAACAGCGTGAGAGGGAAAACGAAGGAAAATGAAAAGTAGAAGTGGACGCGGATAGGAAGGAAATTGATCACCATCGGCTCAAGAACCCGCGTGAATAAACGTTTAAGGAGGACGTCGGCGTTTCACCGTTATAAAGTTGCGTCTCGTAGCGCCTTTTTTAAGCCTGTAATTGGTACCCATTGAGAATAAATTTTTTGCATATCATTAGAGTAATAATTATTTTACTTCGGATTTGAATAATGCTTTGGACTGAAGTAATCTTGGGCGAAGACACTTTGAATTGGAAAGTTTAGAAAGAATGTAGAATGGTTTTGAAAGAAAGGGTCACTCTTTTTTTAAGAATCCTCAAAATCAGGCGAGCAGGTTTGACTATCTACAATAATGCAACAATTTTTGATTTTTTGTATAAGCAACTTTAAAAAAAATAAATAATAACTAGGAAAATATTTTTTAACAAAATTATTCTTTTGCTGTTATTAATGGACTGAAAGAAATTGTTCGATTAATTGTCAACATATTTTTGTAATAATTCTTTTTATGTAAAAGACAATAATTAAAAACTGTTACATTAGAGGCCTCAGACCCGATCATCTTATTACGTACAGGAGTCAAAATTTACAAAATTCGAAACATTTTACGTAACAAGTTAGAATTCAAACTAAAACCAACTTCACAAAAAATTAATTTTAAATTCTGTATTTTTAAAAGCAAAGGGTTAAAGTCGTTCAACCGGAACTCAAATCCGGGATCGCCGGTGAGTCACAGCGTGAAGCCGTATAGTTACTCAATTATTACGCACGAGCCCCTTCGAAGTTCACGTAAAATTTTTGTGAAAAAAAAAACTAATTTACAAATAAAGTGAAATTTTGTAAAAAGTCACGTCACGCATCACCTATCGAATTGAATACGACAATCGCCTTTTACTTTCTTATATGATGACTTCACGTGATGATATGTAGATCATTACACTCAATTACCATGTTTATATCGTAAAAATTAACTGTCTGCTTTGTACGACCATAACAGTAAACTATACACTTTTTCCACTCTAATGATGCATTATTAATATTTTCACTTTTTCATTGAAGGAATGGGTAACTTAAATTCGGTCAGCTGTCTTGGGCTGCATTCAAATGATACAACTGGAAAATTTTTTAAATTTTGTAATACCGTGAAGTTCTAAAATCAGAGAACCGTCTAAGCATCGCGCTCTTCCAAATTTATTTGAATTTTATATTCAAAAAAGTTTACTAAAAAGTCTAGGCTTCTTCGTTTTTTCTTTTTTTTAAACAGTTACTTTAATTTCTTGAATCGCTACCCAACCGTTCATTCAATTTGGCACACGCCTTTCGAATCGCCGCCTGGCGCGCATTTTGAGTAGGTAAAAAAACGCACCGAGTGCGCCAGCCCCATCAGCTGATCGACGGTTACTTGCACCGAATAAAAAATAATGACTTTTCCAGCGGTCGTAAAAATTTTAACATTTTTCTGGTGCAGGAACAACATTCCAAAATACTTCCTGGAGTCTATTTTAAGCATATTCAGCAGTTAGTTTCTCTTATGAATAAATCTATACACAGAGTAAGAAAAAATTCAAAATCCAGTCGAAGCATCTTGAAACATTATCGATATCGACAACTGGTTGAGTCGGCAGCTAATTTTTTGAAAACTTTTTTACGGTAATTCAACATTGTTAAAGTTCAAGCGAGCCAGTAACGATTGACAAGGCCATTATACAAAATTAAAACAACGCTGCTCCTGATTATAAAATGTTAAATTAAAATATTCCAGAGGTTTATTAGACTAGCAAAACCGCCGCGTTTGACCCACTTTCGAAAACCACATACCTGCAATTAAGGAAAAAAAAAGTCTAATTCGTTCTCCAAAACTCCGCCCGTGGAAGTCAAAAAGCTCTCCTCCTCCGAACACCCAAAAAAGTGTGCAGTAAAATAGTCTGAACCCCCTGGCAGGCTTGTACAGTCGGCCTCGATCACCTGGTGGAAACATAGGCGAGAGAGAAGAAACGCGAGAGCGCGCGAAGTGAAAGCGCCGCGGTCTAAACGAACCCGATCTCCTTGCGCCACGGAGCTAGCTAGGCTCGATCGGTAGCTGTAAGACCACACCGTTCCTTATTTTTTTTTTATTTTTCTTTTCTTGTTAGTCGTGTCTGCGAGATAGGTTTATTTTATGAATAAAAAAATTTACAAGGAGGAAGTTGAAGGTATCGCAATCAGACGCTACTGTAAAACAGTCGTTTAAAATTATTATTTTTTTTTTTTCAAAGTTGGTTGTACGAAATAAGAACAATTATTTTTGTTAAAAAAAAAAAAAAAAAAAAAAAAACAATAATAAAACCGAATTTTCATTGCACACTTGTATTCAATAAACTTCTAGTATAAAAAAATTAAAATCATAATTAACACAACTGAAACGACGAATCGAACTTCGAGCCCTAATAAATTTTTTTGATTTTACTTTAGTCGTTACAATATCGGATTAGTGAATATTATAATTTACCTTCAGTCATTAAATTGAGATTAAGAATAATACTCATAATTCTAAAGCATTGTAAATAATTAACAGAAAATTGAAGGAAATTTAAATCGATAAATCCAGGGAAAGTTAGAGCTTTAAAACAATCACGTTATTTTTACTTTTGTTAAAAAAAAATCTATATATATTTTTTCCAATACAGTGTAAAAGTCATGCAAATCAGTTACAAAAAAAAAAATCTGAAAATATCTTCTGGACATTTGAAAATCTTTTAAGTATCCTTTGTCGGTTATCAACTTAACTATGAATTTAAAAAATCTTAAATTAGTTTTGATTTCCACTTTGTTTTGTTTTTCTTGCACCAGATGTAATTCCCAACGACTTGATTTTTATGAAAATTTTAAAATTAAATTATAAATTATAAACAATTACTTTGTTCATATCAGATAACTGTTCAAAAATTATAGATTCTGAAACGCATTTGTCTCACGAATATCCTAATAAAATATATCAGATCTAGAAAATAGGAATCTTTACGATAAATCTAGCAAAAATGGAATGAAAAATTTATATTCCTTGCAAGAGTCATTTATTATGGATTACACCTGTGATTTGGAAAACAATAAATTATTTATTGACTTCTTAATTACACAGTTATCTTTTAGAAAGAGATCAAAACGTCTTATCGTTTATTTGCCCAACGATTACGTATCCGAAGACAAAAATCTCATCATCAAAGTTTTAAAGTATGCTTGGAAGAAGAAGTTCCTTTACTTTTCAATAATTAAGGCAGTAAACTACAAAGAACACACAGATAAACATCTTAAATTTTACATAACCCGTTTAATGAAATCATTTATACAGAGAATTTGGAAAAAAAAGATATAAATATTTTTCCGGATAAGCTAAACAATGCTAATGGATATACCCAATTTATGTTTCTGAACAGTATCGAAAAATGGATAAGTTTACGTGAATGAGAAAACTCACCAGAGAAATTTATTTATTTAATTCGCTTATATTTATGGAATTTGCAGCAAAATGTTCAAATATAAAATGGGTTTATAAAAATGCAGGTCTTTTCAGAGGAGACTATGATTAATTTGAAAAAAATGGTCTAGATTTGTCGCCAGAAATGTGGTTCAGTGTCAATTACGATTTAACTTTAAATATACCGATCGAACAACGACCTAGCGAATTTGTAGCTTACTTTCTATAATTGCTAATTAATGATGATGGTTATTGTTTTGAAATTTTATCGAAGTGGAAAAACGTATCGTGCATTTACACCGACGATGACTCGGAATTAATTCTTGGTTTCTATCAAAATCCTGACGGTTCACCTAGTCACCTACGATAAAGATAGCTCAACCTCGATTATTCAGTGCGATGCACTATTACTGGTTCCCGGATAGCTCGGAATGAAATTTCTCGAAATCATGAGAACAATTGCCGAAACGAGTTTATCACACTAGCCAACTTTGGTTTACAATAATAAAAACACTTTTTACTTTAAAGAGGTTATCGTCACATTCGACAAGGCCATCAAGTTAGAACAACTGTTGAACATTTTGATCTGTGGGCTTTCAATTTCCTCAATAGTTTTCATTGCTGAGTTTGGCGTGTTCATAATCAGGTACATAATGCTCTAATTATATTATTTTGTTCAACCATATTTTGAGAAAAATTTAACTTGTTGCTATTAAAACTGCTTACCTGACAATTACTATGTTTTAAGTTTTTTTGTAAAAGTACAATACAATCATAATAATAATAATAATAAATAATTTAAAATTTATGATATTTTATTTATAAATTTTTAGAAATATCGCTTGAGCAAAAAAAAAATAACAAGTTATCAATGAATGATTAAAGAACGAAAAACATATACAAAAGCACAGGCTTCAAAACTTATTTTCTATTTACTAATCAGGATTGATTATTAGGATTTTCAGGTGTTGAAAGCTTGGGTCGATCGAGCCACTATTGACTGTTGGTTCACATTGTACACTTCTTCCCTCAAAGCAATTTCACATTCATTGCTGTTAGTATTCAAATGACTGTTCAAATTTTTGCAGCTCTGAGCGAGTGTAATACTTTCGTAAACTAAATATTTTCTATTTTTCATTTAGTTCGAGGAAAAATCATTTCATTAAACCAGCAATTAATTAGTATTTGCAATGGAAATTATTGTCAATTTCAAGTTTTTAACAATTCCAGCACTTTTTTATTTTTCAGTCGTCGAGTGCTATGCACTTTCCTTTGATCTGTATAAAATTTTTAAAATTGACATAAATTATCTACAAGTTTCTGTTTTCGTATCAGTCAATTTTGCAAAAATCACTGATCCAACAATGAATTTCTTTCAAAAATTTCCCAATAAAATATATTCTTTCGACGTGAATAATAAGTATATGTACGATAAACCTTTGAATGACTCATTCAGGAATATATATTCCTTGCAAAACTCACTAGTTATTTTTCAAACAAGCGATTTAAACGAAACTGACAAATTTATTGATTTTTTAATATCACTATTACCAGTTAGACAAAGACCAAAATGTATAATCATGTACCCATCGCATAATTTAGAACATTACGATGATGAAATTAATACAGTAACGATTGTAAAACATTCTTGGAAGAAAAAGTTCCTTGATTTTACAGTCGTGAAACTCACAAGTTTTAAAAATGAGACGGATAAATACTCTACCAACTTTTTTTACCACTTCAACCCATTCAACGATATTATTTATAAAAAAAGTGAACATAAAAATGCAGAAATATTCCCAGATAAATTGAAAAATGCTCATTACTACCCATTGTACATACCCGATAAATTTCAAGCGTATGATCGTTTGGTACACATCCAAATCCCATATCGCAAAGACATATTTTTGCATAATTCAGTGAAATCTTTGGAATTTGCAGCCAAATGCTTAAACTTGAAGTGGGTTTATAAAAGTACTAACGGTGGTACGATTCCCAGTGACTATTTAAAAAAATTTAATTTTGATTTGATACCGATGAATTGGGTCACAACCAAGTATAATTCTTTTTTTATATCAACGGATAATCAACCATTGGAAATGGTTGCTTACGTTCCAATAATTCCAACTTCTGCAATCGAAATCTACTTCAAAATGTTTTATAATGTCATGATAATGGTAGTAGTGATTTTTATTTTTGTCTACATGCTTAATTATTTTCAAAAAGCGAGTCTGAATAAAATTAGTCTGTTTGATAACGTACGATTAATATTGGGTCAGTCAGTCCAGTTCAATAAACTCAAAGAAACTTCATTAAAAATAATTATGCTGACTGTAGTCTTAACATCCACCCTGATAATTAACGAACTATTGTCGGGGATAATATCACTGCGTTTCGGGAAGAGAGAAATGCCATTTGAGACTTACGAAGACTTGTACAATTCTAAATTACAAATATATACAGAATTGAAGTTTTTAAAATCCATAAAAAGCAATGATCTATACCTTTCGAAAATAATCAATAGTACTCTAGTCGTCGATAACATAGATAAGTGTTTCTTCGCAATGAGAGAATGGAAAAATATATCGTGTCTGTACCAGAAGGAAGAATTAGACTGGTTTACTGCTTTTTCCAAAAACTCCGATGGAACACCGAGAATAAAAACTGCTAAGCCTGGATTTTTTGGCATTTCGACTTTTTATTGGTTCTCGGATAATTCACCCTACGCGATGAAGTTTCTTGGAATCATACGAAAAATCAAAGAAGCAAAATTAGCGCACTGGCCGATGTTAGTTTACAATAATAAAATAACTTTGAACATGGACAAAATGGTGGTAGATTTCGATGAGGGAATCAAGTTACAGCAACTGCTGATCATTTTGAGCACTGGTTTTTCAATTTCCACAATTGTTTTTATCATTGAGTATATTAAATTTAATATAAAAAAATAATAATAATAATAACTGGTAAAATATATAAACATGTGATATTAAACAAGATTATTGTATATTGTATTGAGTTTTTAAATAATTCAGTCTCGCTAAAAGTTATTGAAATTGTTTTCTTGTAAAGTAATAAAAATTGCTAATCTGTTTAAATTTGTTGAAGCATATATGTATGTTTTGATCGAGGTTTTGATTTTAGTTAATAAAAAATTTAGAAAAAATTTTTTTGTTTCAATTTCCATTTCTAATCCACGAGTATACTACACACGTACAATTGATCATTGTCATTTTCAAAATAAAAAATACGAGTAGGGTATTTAATTGGATGGGCTAAATCTGAAAAATTTTGGAATTATGACACCTGAGACAAATCTAAAATTTTTTTTTTGAGTGTGTTTTAAAATTTTACTTTAGTCTTCATGAGAAAAAGACAACTTTTGAGATTTCAGGCGTGTTATAGTTCCAAAATTTTTCGGATTCAGCTGACCCTAGTATTCAATTAAAAATAAATTCTAAAATTATGATATTTGGTAAAATAAAATACTCAATATTTTTAATCTTCATTCAGGAAACTACTTATCAACGTTTTTCCATTATTTTGAATAAATTTTTTCGAAAACGGTATGAAATGAAATACGTCAGTTTCATTCATTAAAACCTCGTGCGTCTACCATTCATTCACACGCCTTACATAATGAAATTTTTCTCGGTGAAAAACAAAAAGAAATGCCGGATTCGTCACTGTACAAAGATGCTTCTACAGAATCCAAGGAATAAGATCTTTTTTGCGCAAGCTTATGATTAAAGGGGTGGCCTTCGAATCAAAGACAGCAAAGTTTTTTTCTCTCCTTCTTACTGTTGCAACGATGTTGGGCGGCGATTAGCGGCGCGGGGGAAGTTTTAGACTTCCGTAACTCGGCCGTGGGAAACCGTCAATGTATGTTTTTTTTTTTTTTTTTTTTTCATTAGTTGTAGTCTTTTTGAAAGGATTGAGATATTTGACGTGATTGCATTACTTACATAACTCGAGATATTTTTTCAACTATGGTTATGATTTCAAATGGTTATGAGTCTGGATTCATTTAAATTTTTGGGAAAATTATCAAATAATTGGGCTTGATTATTTTGTGTGAAACTATTTAACTCGGCTCTTTGCATCATCTTCCCAAAGTGGATTGCAATAAAAATCACAATCTTTGTTCATTTGTTACACAATGGCGGTTTTTTTTCACTTTGGCAGAGTTACTTTCGCTAATAGCTCGATTTAACCTGCAATGCCTCTTGAAAACAATAAAATCATTAAGTCGTCTTTCAATCCCGACAATTAGACCAAAATTAGACTGCCAGTGAAGCACATAATCATTTTAAACGAATGCATTTTTTTTTTTTTTTTATTGAAATAGTTATGTATACAATGGATGCATTAAAAACGCGTGGGTGCAGAGATAAAATGTTCAATATTTTATGGCAAGTAATAAAATAAAAATTTGAATTGTATTTTTAATATATAATGGATTTCTTTTATTAAACTAATGGTTTTTCGATGTTAAGTTAATGTATTAAAAAAATTGGTAGCTTTTAACATTAATAATTTTAATAGGTAATCGAGTTGAGTAAAAGAGAATTTACATTTGTATTACGCACTAGTTAATCGTAATGACCTGATATTAATTTTTGGTATCAAGTCACAATAAGATACTTGTTGTACTTACACCAGTGTTGGGAAGGAACTCGTTACAAGTAACTTCGTTACTTTTAAAAAAAAGTAACTGTAAAGTAACTTTGTTACATTTTTTAGACTAACGTGGTAACTTATCTTTAGTTTATCTTTAGTTACTTTACAAATTTTTAATAATAAAATTGTCTTTTTCTATTTGAAAAATAGCATAACAAAACTAATCTTAGTGATGTTTTTTTTCAAGTATTAAAAATCGTGTAAAGTTTAGGAATTTTGTTTTAAAAATATTTTTAGGTCAACATTTTTATCTTCTCTTATAATCTGTGGTTAAAATGGGTCTAATAAAAGTAATTGAGTTTTTACAGAAATTTTGTTACCAAAAAATAATAAAAAAAGAAAATTTTTTATATTATATTTTCCGTAAGTTTTTATTTAATAAGTTGTAAGTTTTTATTTAATAAGTGCTTCATTTGTTTTTGTATTATGTTGTACAAAACCTCTTTTAATCAACTATGACAAATAAAAAATTTAATAGACCTTAAAACCTTATTTAATCTTTTTAATACCAAAAGTTAAGTTAAAAATTATTTAGATTGATTAATATCATTTTTAATATTAATGATGAAATAAAAAAATTAGGTTTCTTATCGGCATAAAATTGGTTATGAAAAATAAAGTAACTTTATGGTAACTTTTCGTTACTTTATAAATAAAGTAAAGTAATGAAGTTACATTTTTTTTTTTAAGTATAGTAACGTAACGAAGTTACTTTTTTTATAGTAACTTTCCCAACACCCCTGACTGACTTACACATTAAACAGGAAATCGTTACTTACTTAATAATAAACTAAAAGTATAAGGTCAATCTTTAGGTCAAAACAAAGTACTTTTAGCAAACAAATAATGAATTTAAGTTTATGTCATGGTATTAGTAAAATAAAATTATCGACCTAGATCGAAATAGATTGTACCGCAACCACGGCGAGATTTGTCGAAATACTTATCATAATCTCGAGAAGAACAAGAGTCGATTCAAGATGTATTTCAGGCAGGTGCAACGTCCTACGAGATTAGCATACAATATAATAAGTCGAGGCTGCACATCCAAACGGAAATTCAAAACACTCCGCGCTACTGCTGCGCTCCCTCCCCGCCAGCCCCCCCATATTTGGCAACAACCGCTGCGCACAATGTAACCGATTTTCATTGATTGGATTGCATAAATGCCTTTTTATGTAATTCGCTACCCTGCTTTTATTATTAACGCGTGTTAACGCACGCAGAAGGATTGTAATGTACACGCTCGTAAAGTTGCGTTTGATTTGATTTTTTCTGAGAACACCTTTTACCTACCCGATCGAATCGCTGTAACTTGGAACCCGAAATTGTTCATTACGTCACTAAAGTTGCATCTTCAGCTGAGTACGCTAGTTAACATTTATTTATTAGGAGCTGGAACATGAAAATGAAACTGATAAGGATCGAACCTACGACGCGAATATCGAGAAAGGAAGACGAAGCCAATTAAAAGTACATACGAGACTTTCAAAAAAAAAAAAAAATACTGTAGACGTAAAAATTTCTCTCGTAGAGAACGACGATAATAATAACAGGATTAAAATCAAAATCTGGGACGACGACAATCGGTATCGTTTATTTTCATCGGCCCGGATTAGGGGAATAAATGGATCGAGACTTTCACTCGTGGAGCCGTGATTATCGCTGCTCGCGAGTGTGTAATAATTAGACACCGGGAGTTTCTTAGCTCCTGGAATTCTCACGACTGCGGGAATTTTGTATCTGTTGTTATCCTGGGAGCTGTTTTTCCTTTTTTTTTACGAAACTTTTGGAAATAAGTTTTTTTTTTGCTATTTGAGGACAGTTTTTATGTTTTTACTCGAGGAAGGTGCGAAAAGCGAAATCCGGGTTTTCGAATTTGAATTTCATTATTGTACTAAACGTTCTAAAATAAAATTAATTTTTTTTAATGTACAAATCTTGGTTTCTGAATAAGAAAATAATTCAAATCTATATTGTCTGGGTAGATTATAAACGCTCCAATTTAAATCCGCTAAAATCTAAAATTTTTGTAAGTTACGATAATTTATAAAAGTGTATGAGTATTCATAGACGTTAATTCATAATTTTTAATATGTAATTTTTTCATGTTTTACAGAAAAAATAAATAAAAACGATAGTAACCATAAAAAGTTACTACTGTATAGATCTCAAAAAAGAATAAACTTTCAATAAATATAGTTACAATAGATACTGAAATGGAGCGTAGATTTTCAAATTTGAATTTTTATTCTTTAAGAAAACGTACTGCTTCAAAACATTACAAATTTTAAGAAGTTTTTACTGCAAGAAACTTTTTTTATTTTTACAACCACTACTTGCCATAACTAAAAATAATTTTACTTATCGGAATTTACCCAATAGACAATCTTAATTTACAATTTTTACATAAAAAAAGCTGAAAGTTACAAAAAAAAAAGTTTTTACCGTATAAATCTTGAAGACGGCTCTAACAATAACCCATGTTTTTTTCTGCTTTGGAAAACTGCAGCATCTTCGGAAAGAGAGGGCGTACAATTGTGTAACAACAACGCCGCGGTGGGAAATGATCCGCAGCGCGATGTTTTATTCAATAATTTTTCGTTTCACATATACATGCAATTACACGTTTGGTAACCCTGGCGCGGCGGATTTTCCGAAGGCCGCGCTCTATTCTTCTGCGTGCGCCTAATTTGAAGAAATGAAAATCAAGATCTGCCTTGCCTACCGTTGCATATGAAAATATAATTAATAACAATAATTTAATTACTCAATAGTAAATTTATGAATCACCTTTCGATGATGATTCACGATTGCAAAATGTGCGTTGGAAAAATTGGCACGAGTCAATAAAATAATACTCGTTTTTATCGAATGAATCGAGATCGATCCCCACAAGTTCATTGGCTCAATACGAGGTTGCACAAGTAGGTACGTCGAAGGGATACGACTTCATTTAAGTTCCTTTTAATAGGTCGAATTGTCTGGTGTTGAAACCAAGCGATTATTATAACACCGTAATGCATACGTTTTCATTGTAGTCACTTTACACTTTACTGCGGCGGCTATTTCAATTCTAAATTCCAGCTGGACAACGTTTCGAATATTTTCTTTCCGAAAAAAACGAACAATGCAGTCGCCTAAGAAAGGAAAAAAAAAAGAGTTGCAATTATGACAAAATATCGGACGACCCTTCGTGCGCCGGTCACGCCCCACGCTCGCAAGAAAGGAAAAGAAAAAAAGAGGCTTTAAAATATCGAGATGTGGATGGATGCTGTTGCGCAAGGGTTCGCGTGTCGCAACGGATTTGCCCGTGGCGGGATACTTGAAATAGCTACCAGCTGATTTCTCTCTGAAGGGGATTGGAAAAAAATTGAGAGGAGAGAGGAAGAGATTATTATTTTTCGGGCGATGCTTGCGGGAAGTGCTGGGATTAGATTGATTCGTTCCCTGCGGTCGACTGTAAAGAGTTTTGAGATAAAAATGTAATATTGGCTGGCGGAGAACTGCGATTAGCATCGATTTTAGAAAATGCAAGGTTTTTAACCTTTTTTTTTTTTTTTTGGTCTTTTTCGATAAAATTAAAGAGATGAAAATATAAATATATTTAAATTGAAGTGCGTAACAATGTTTTGAAAATTTTAGTTTTAATAAAGCGCTAAATTATTTCATTGGTTATTTAAAATGCGGTAATTTTAATTTTTAATTATAAATTATTGTAGCCAAAATATTGTACTTTTTCCTCTTACATTTAATTTAGTGTGGACATTAAAATTTCTCTTTCGTGCAAAGCTTTGTACAGTACTAAAATCACTAATTTGATAATAAACTATTTCCAAAATACCAAGTTTGAAGTACAAGATGAGCGGATTCAACGCCTAGAATCTTTCATTATCAAAGGCAATATTTTAATGGTCGAATTTTTGTTGAAAAAGGGTTTAAAAACACAACCTTGTTCCAATTTTATGACACCTTATTTGCAAAGACTGATATTAAGATTGAAGATCGAAATAAACTTTTGTCGCTTTTCATAAAATATGGTGTACTCAGTGTTGGCCGTCATTGTAGCTGCTGCATCAGTATGCTTTTTATTCCGACAGAAATTTTTTCCCAGTCCAGCACCAAAAATTGGGGAAAAAAAAATACACCGACATTGTTTTCGAAAATCCACGTACGTGCTCCGAAACACATAGTCCCGAGAGCTCGTCCAAAGCCACTAAATAACTCATCAGGGCGTCATTAGTGCAACGTCCGCAATGTCGAACGAAGGTGATCGTCGTCTATCGGCGACACCGGAGGAATCTAATGGCCCGCCCGTCAGAAGCATGCAGAGATCTCACTTCTCTCGCATAAACGTAAATAAAGCCAAGAGAACCCCGTCTCTGCCTCTGACGGAGACTCTGCACAAGCTACCAAAGTTCAGCGGCTCTAACCCAGCCTACCCGGTGACCCAGTGGCTGTCCAGGGTGTCCGAGGACGCCTGGATATACGGCTGGACGCCCCAGGAGACCCTTATTGCCGCCAAGTGGGCCCTCGTAGGCCCCGCGGAGGTCTGGTACAGGTACCAGCGGGGTGTTTACACCTGGGAAGACCTGCGAGATCGTCTCCGGGAGGAGTTCGACCGGGGCACCCTGAGCGGACCCGAGGCCCGGGAGCTGCTGAGGAGAAAGTCCTGGAGGAAGGGCGAGTGCGTGCTCACCTACGCCTACGAGATGGAGGCCATTGGAGCCCAGGCTGGGCTCGGCGCGGACGAGGTCAGGAGCTTTGTTGTCGACGGGGTCACCAAGAACGACATCAACAGGGCCCTGCTGATGAGCGCGGCCAGGAGTCAGGACTTCAAACGCTTGCTGCTCAGCATGGAGTACAGCTGAGAGTGATAAAATAAAAAAATGTGTTGTGAGCTTTAAACGTTGTTTTCTTAATTTTCGAGGAATGCGAACTGGTGTTCAGTTTACCGAGTGAAGTGCGGAAAAAAATTGCTGTTACCCGATTCATAGGTAACTAAGTAGTTTTAAGTTGCTGCTAAAAAAAAGGTTGGGAAAAATAGTTGTATTATTATGGGTAAAATGCTGCAAACCTACAGTGTTTAGAACTTTTTTTCCTTTTTTTTTTTTTTTTGTCTAATTTGCTTAACCAATGGAACATCATTGTTTTTTATAAAACGGTCATTAGCTCGTAAATTAGTAGCCTGGTTATCGTAACATAGTGAACCTTAAGATTATTTAAAACTTTTTCATGCACTCTCAACCTCTCACTTAAAATTCCAACTAATTTTACAAATGTGTTATTAAAAATATTTTATTGCCCTGCACCAATGATTCTACTATATTTTCGAATAATGAAAGTTAATAACACTATTTTAAGCTGTTCTTATAGAAAATGAAAAGGAAAATCTCATTGTACAGTAGGATATTACTGAAATTTGTAATTACTTAAAAATAAATTATATTCTTCAATCGAGACCGAAAGCGTGTTATTTAAAATCCGATTCCTTAAAAGCTAATCGTAGCGAAGAGGCGAAGCGACATGCTTTCGACGAGAAAGTTCACTCATGCATTTCTCGAGGCCGCAATTTCTTTTCACCTCGTGGCTGCTTCATTTAATTCTCTCTCGGAAGCAAAACAATCGGGTTTATTACGCGGTGATGAGGGAAAAAAAACTTCTTGAGTAACGAGTGAAAATTGCTCCGTTTACATTGTGATGATACGAGGGATGACAGTTTTGCTTTTTTTTTCGCTGAATGCGATTCTCTTTCACTTAAGTGCGTTGGGAAAAAGTAATCAAGCTCCTCCTCGATTGTGACCTTCCTGTGAGAAGTTTAAGAAACTTTGATATTTTAAGAATCAGTTGATGATAATTCTTGAAAGGGTAAATTTATTTTAATGAAGATGAAAAAATATACAGTCTAACAAAAATAATAACAAAACTAATAAGCTATTCAAAATTTATTGTTTTCAGGAAATATTTGAATGAATCAACTTTAAATTGTTTCAATTTTTTATAAATCTTGGTGCTGTAAGTTTAAAAAAATTAGATGGTTTGTATGTTATTCAAATTGTTTATCAAGAAATTTACAGTTAAATAAAAGATTTATTACAATTGTGATAATTAAAAAAAAATTGATCTTTATATAACTCATGGAATTCCGAATAATTATAATACGCATGGAAATACAACACTTTTCTACGGCTCAAAAAATAGTATTCTAGTTGCAGGAGAAACACCGAAATTAATAAGTTTCAATTTTGAACGCACTATTGAATTAGTGACCGACTGAGAAAAATATGAAATCAAGTAACTTCCGTGTTACGAAAGTAGGACTAGGATAGACTAAACATATGGTCAGAAAAGTAGAAAGTCGAGAGCTGACTCAGTTCCATAATTCCGTAATTAATGGAACACCAACACTGACGTGGTAGATCGAGAGGCTGAGAGTTTTGTTCAACTAAAAAATCAATCTTGAAAAACTACTTACTTTTTGTTTCTTGTAAATAAATTTAATTCGACTAATTTATAGCATCGGCAGGGGTATGATTACTCCGGAAATTTATTGGGTTACTCGGTATAATCAATTTCAAAAAAGATATATATTCAAGAACGAACTAAAATTAATTATTTTCTTAGAAATTCTGTAAATTAACCAAATTTAGTGTAAGTATTTTTCTATTTTTTTCAGTTACTATCATCATTACTTACTTTTTTTCAAATTTTATAAGAAAAGTTTAATTTATGCAAGAACTTATTCATTAAACGTTTGAATCATCAGATTAATTAACTCATTAAAAAACTCCATACAAATTTAATTTGAAAAACCAATGGCTCGTTCCATCGAACTTTCGCTCAACTTAAAATAAAATACTCCTCGTTCACGAGTCTAAAAAAAAAAAAAAAAAGTATCGAAACTCCAAATCGAACAAAAATTAACTTTCCTTCGGTCGAACGACCGAAGGAGAGAAAGGAAGGCGTAGCCTCTTACGGCTTTAAAAAAGGCTTCAGGGGCTTGTTGCGAAAAACGGAAGCGAGATAGTCATCCTGTCCGCTGCTGCAGCTGGATGCGTGCCGGCTTGCGAAATACGTCCGTGGATTATTTCTTTATCGAGGAGCCGACGCTTCGAATAATGGAAAGTGAAGAGCTTAGATATCCCAGGCTAATTAAATTATTAATCGAAAATGCAACGTTTTTCGGAGAATTGCAATTAAATCCATCGACAACAATGGGTACCATAAATCAACGAGGGAGTTGTGCTGGACCATCCGAGGCCCACGACCTACCAAGGACGCGATTAATTGCCTTTCCTCCGTTCGTTGTTTCCTCTTTAAAAATACACGACAACCCACTCATTACGGCCGCACCGCGAGTATCGCGAAATAATAAAACCTGCGCGTCCTCGGCCCATACTTCTTGTTCTTGGTGCAACGCGATATCCAGGATTCTCTTTTCACCTTGAACTTGAAGATTTTTTTTTTTAAATATCCACACCTTGGACAATAAGCTTTTTTTTCTGATGTGTAGCGTTAAAACAGTACAATATTGTTTAAACGTAGAGTTGTAGCTAATGAGTGTATTGACTTGAAAATCGAATTTTAATTTGTTGGCAACCGTGGGCTTGAAAATTAATTTTACTAGGATATCTAGATCCACTTCGATCGATCGAGCTAAAGTATCCTGTCATCGATACTTCGTATACTTGCATACTCATGGCAACTATTATATTGCAATTAGTGAATTTGCAGCAGCTGGTGAGAGATCCTTCTATTCGAGTATGTTACGTTGAATAATTTCAAAAACTGTGTGAGTTGAGAAAATTTGCCAATTGATTAAAAAAATAAAAGTTCAAGAACAATTTTTTCAAGTGATTAACTTTTTTTTCCAAAGGCCTTGAAAATGAAAGTGATTGGTGGTTTCAAACTCTTGACGATTCCTGCACTTTTTAACTTTTGTCTTGAAGGAGGTTGTTCAACCTCTTCAGATTTATATGAAAATCTAAATATTGATATTATTTATAATCAAATTACTATATTCGTAGAGAATGATTTTGAAGAACACCTCGAAACTATGAAAAAATTTTCATTACACGAATTTCCTCACAAAATCTATTCCTTAAGCACATGTTACGAGAATCTCTACAATAAATCTACTAAAAATGGATTGAATCGTATGTACTATTTGGAAAAATCACTAGTTATTTTTTACACGACTGATTTGAAAAAAACTAAATCATTCCTTGATTTTTTGGTGTCACAGTTATCGGTCAGGCAAAGACCGAAATGTTTGATATTTTTTTTGTCAAACAGTTTTGACGACAACGATGTAATTGATATTTTAAAAGAAGGTTGGAGTAAAAAGTTTCTTGACTTTTCAATTGTGAAATTGACAAATTTTAAAGAAAAGTACAGAGCTCTTTATTTTTACCATTTCAATCCGTTCAACAATTTTGTTTCTAAGAAAAAATTTGACAAGAAAGCAGAAATTTTTCCAGATAAACTGCGAAACGGTCATGAATATCCATTGTACGTTTCTCGAGAATATCTGTCGTGGGATGAGCCACATCGCGTGAGAAAACCTCCGCTCAAAGATAAATTTGAGTTCAATTCATTGAAATCCTTGAAATTTGCAGCCGAATGTTTGAATTTCGAATGGTCCTACAAAAACGCTCCCCTACCAGAAGATTTAAATTATTTTGAAAAACATGGCTTGGACTTGATACCCTTCATGTGGTTGGACACCACTTACGATGTATGTTTTGTGATACCAGTCGACCAACAACCGAGAGAATTCGTCGCGTACGTTCCAATAATTTCAATTCCTCAAGCGGATGTTTACTTCGTGACCTTCTACAATGTCAGCATAGCTTTAGGAATGGTTGTAGCTATTTTTTACATGCTCAGTTGTTCTTTTAAAAAAGCAGGTCTTTCAGGCAACATGACAATTTTCGACAACATCAGGCTTCTTTTGGGTCAGTCTGTGGCGGTTGTACCGAAGAAAACATCTCAAAGAATAATTATGATTACTGTAATTGTAGCATCCACTTTAATCATGTACGACACACTTTCAGTCATCATGTCGATAAAGTTTGAAAATCGAGAAGTGCCATTTGAGACTTATGAAGATTTGTACAAGTCGCATTTACAAATTCATACAGCCATAGATATGAGATACAGTCTTGCAGGTATCGAAGATCCGCATCTTTTAAAAATATTAAACGGATCTTTGGTCACAGATAATATTTTTAATTGTTTTGAAACTCTCATAAAATGGAAAAACATGTCATGTATTTTCTCCGAGTCAGACTGGATCTTACCATATTACAAAAATCCAGATGGCTCACCGACTATGAGAGCGGCTCAACCCAGATTATTAAGCGCGATGCGTTATTATTGGTTTCCGGATGGCTCACCCTACGCAATTAAATTTCATAAAACTATGAGAAGAATTACCGAAACGAGTTTATCGCACTTGCCAACTATGCTGTCCACAAATTTAAAAACTTACTACTTATATGAACCTATGGTTACATTTTCAGAGAATGAAGTCAACTTGGAGCAGCTGTTGATTGTTTTGGTCTTTGGTTTTTTGATTTCCACTGTTGCCTTTATCACTGAGTGGATCGTTTTTATAATAAAAAAAAAAAATTCTGTTTTTGGATGTACTACTTGTAAGATAAATAAGAATAAATCTGAACCATCTTACCTACCACTACGTTAGACTTGAAATTTTTTCATCACAATTAAGGTTTAAAATTTTTTTGGTAATGAAGATGAATTCAGCATAGAACAGTATGAAGATAAATATATCAACTACAAATCAGTTTCCAATTTGTCATTCAAAAACTGAGTGCGTTTCAAAATCATTCTTCAGTGAATCCAATCCACAGACGTTTCAAATACTGCTTAAATCGATTTTGGTCAGTTTATTTAAAGCAATTGTAAACTCTGTTTACTGAACCTGTCATAGATCTCATTATTGTACCTGTACACTTATTTTGTTTTCTATTTTGTATAATGCATTTCATTGTAAAATTATAACAAGTCGATATTAAAATAGTATATTATTCCCAGAGGGACTAAAGTTTGCAGTGGAGGCCCGCTGTTATTGCAGCCCGAGACGAAGTCGAGGGCTGCAAATACGTGGGCCTCCTCAGCAAACTTTAGTCTTGAGGGATATATGCACTTTTTTAAAGTCCGTTGATCACAAAAAATAACTTGATTTCCTCCGATTAAAGCCAAAAGAACGAAATGTACTCCCAAAGCGCCAGCGGCCGACACGTAGCCGGCCGCCATGTTGCGGCCCGAGCGCTAGCGAGGGCATGCCACGGACGCTAGAGTACTCTAGCGTCCGTGGGGCATGCAGTAGGCCGGGTGCGCGTTGGTCGATGGCGCAGGGAGTACATTTCGTTCTTTTGGCTTGCGTCGGAGGGACACAAGTTATTACTTGTGATCAACGAGGTTAAAAATTGATGAAAACCCGGCAATTTTTTTAATGTAAATTTTGGGCACGTACTTTCAAAATCTTTCCCTGAGTATTACACCAGTTAAATATTATTACAATTTTTCAGGTATAACAATAAAGTTATTGAACAGAACATCATTCTTACACAATTGATCACAGGCTGTGACTCAACACAGCACTAATCAAAATCATAAAAACCGTTAAAAAAATTTTTCATTTCTCCAACAGTAAACCAACTTCCGATTTCCTCATAGCGTACTTTGAAAATTCCAAGAGATAAATTCAACGAATCGGTACGTCACTAGTTTTTTATTCCAGGGCGTCTTGCATCGCGACAATTAAATTCCTTCCGCCCGGTAAACAACGGGGCATTCCATTAGTCTTCGTTCGGATTACGAGACAGTATCCACTCGATCGAGATGAAGGAACGATCTTTTCACAATTCGTAGACGACGTAGTCGTAGTGAAATTTCGCCTAATAAATTTTACGCGCCGAAGTGGGTTTCGAACAAAGTACCAAACTAGCCTTGTGAAAGTGAAGTTTTCGAGAAAGTGACAACAAAGGTAATCTAAGCGGATCATCTGCGAGAGATTTTTTTTTTTAATTTTAGCTCGACCACCCGCGGTGGATATCGAATTATGGTCATCGATTTAGATTAGAAAAACAAAATTAGCCGGTGAGTTCAACGCCTCAGCAAACTTAGAACACACGGGTTGGTCGGTTTTTTTTTTTTTTTTAAATAAAAACAAGGCTTTTTTCGAGTTGAGAAACGGGGAAGATTTCAAGGTGCGATTGTCTTGTAAATTGTGGCGCGGTTTTCCTTTATTCGGTGGAATTTCTTTGAAAGTGAATTCGCGGTCGCACGCGGAATTTCGGATAATCGACCGAGGGTATTTTACAATTGCGGTGGGACGAACGAGATTCCACGAGGTATTTTTAGATCACCGGGTCGAGTTCTTTGTCGGATAATTGCGATTATTTATCCTTATAAAAATATTTTAAAATTACAGTAAAAAAATTAAATATTAAAAATAATGATATAAGCGTCACAGTTAAAATTTCTCTTAATTTGTGAAAACTTAATTTTTAATTTTAAGTCGTGAGTTTGATTCATAAAAATTATACCATGCAGAAGCGAAGTTTAATTTATGCGTGTTAATTAAAACAGCTGCAAAAACTTTTTTAAAAATTTACAAAAACAATAAAAATCTTATCGAATTTACACAGCAGAACTTGAAAAGGTGTTGCGTGCCGATAATAATAAATAACGTTTTAATCACGGACCCCGCTTATCCGAGGACATAAAGTTTTGATAACAACAATCTGACGAATTTCATTTGTACCTCTTTATCAAAGTGACGTATGTAGCTTCGAAACAATCGATCGAAAACCAACAATATCATTAAGCAACTTACATTGTCTCTACCTCAATAAAAAAAAAAAAAAGATATCCCCACACAAAATAATAAATTATTAGTTTCTACTACTCTCCCCGTTTAAGCATGTACCTTGAAAAAAGGGTCAACGCTCTCAATAAGTCTCCATTATTACGATCTCGACCTTCGCTAAAAGCTCGCGGTCGCTCTTAAAACTTTAAATAATAACCCTTTTTGCAAAAGCGCAGCCGTAAAGTTCGAAGCACCATATTTGTTTCGGCCGTAAAGAATTTGGTTTTAAAAATCGGTTGGGAAAATAAAAATGGGGGTAGGTTTTAAAGCGCCGTTACGCAGAAAGTTAAAGAAAATATTACTAAAAAAAATTAGAAGCTCGGCGTTCTGAAAAAGTAAGACAGTTGAGACAGCAAAGAAAAGTTTCCAAACAAATGCAATACCTATTCTTACCAAATTACCATCCTAGGACCGGTTTCGAGTTACTTGACTCTCTTTAGCTAGGAGTAGGCACTAGGGTGAGGCGTTTTTGTTAGGGTTTAGTAATTAACCACACTTTTTCGTGCGGTACGATCAGTCCATAAAACATATCGCTCTATTAAATAAATATATTTAAGTAAACGGTTTGCAGGTTTTGAAAGAACTTTCCTCGTAGAATCCTGGCGTAGCGTAAATAAATTCTCCCAGCTCGAGGTGCCCACACATGCACGTACGTACGTGCCTGCAGCGTAGGAATCCACCGCGGCAGCGGTTCTGCAGGTGATGACCTCAGCCGCAGGACCAATGTCCTCTGGGCAGCGTCGCGTCGCCACTTAACGCATGCGTTTATTCCTCGATTTTCGGCGATTACGAATTTTATGTCATCCACAGAGGTCAAAGAAAAATTTTTAAGTACTTGAAGAAAACTGATTGAGATTGGAATTTTGAGGAATTAAAAGAGTGATGTAAAATAAATTATTACATTATACATTCAAAAACTAATTGTGATTGTTAAAAAGATCTGTTTTTTTAAAATTCATGGAACCTACTTATTACAGTTATAGGTGTTGCACGAAACGATCTTACCGATAAAAAGTAAAATATTTCAATATGTACGTATTTATTGCCCCAAGGATGCTTCTAACTATTTATACTAGTATACATAGTTTTAACTCCCAACGAATTATTTTATAAGGATAAAAAAGAATTGGATATTTGAAAATTTAATTAGAATCATCAGTAAATGAAAGGACTTTATTAGTATCTAAATACACTGGTATTATTTTTTATCGTTAGATAGATAATTTTCATATCGACAAACAAGAATAGAAATCATTAGAAAAATTAAGTAGCTACCTAACTCAAAAATACGTTAAAAATTAAATTAAATTGAAAAAAAAGTTTCAAGCGATCAACAAAGTACAGAAAATCAATGGAATGTCAAAATAAATAGATAGCTTAGCGAAAATTCTGTAGATTCACTCTAAAAATGAATGATACAACAATAAATAAATTCCTTATAATCGGATTTATACATAAATAATAAATTTCTTATCACGCGAGGCAACAATTAATATTGGTCACGATTACATGTTTTCAGGACAATTAATTTAAATAAATGTGCGTACAGTAGCTTAATTCAAATCTACATCAATTAATTCAAATCCAACACATGTTCATTCGCTTCCTCGAGTGAAATTCTTTTCAATAACCGAGACGCCCATTAATTTTCTTTCTTTTGGAAAAAAAAAACCCAAGATTTGTTGTTTATCCGCGAGATAAAGATGCACGCGAAAGTGTCCCTCTCTTGCAATTTTCCCGCGTCTAGCAGTTGTCGAGCTGCCACGACTTCGAAGAATGGATGAACCAAGATTATCATCCGCGAACCTGTTCCACTATACGTGTAATTCAGCTCAAAAGTCCTTTTATTCACCGGAGAAAAGAAAAGCCGCAGGAAAGAGAAAAAGTTTAAAAATTAATGCGCGCTTGGAAATGTATCTATTTCCGAAGTGAGAGAAAAAAAAATCTTTATTTATTACTCTACGCTCCAGGCTCGATAAATTATTGCCCGATAAACATCCAGAAGTATTCGAACATGAGTAATGATCTTAGAGTGACTCATCGAACTGCGTTCGATAAATCAGGCTTCGAATATTTTCATAAACTACGGTGTATTTGAGGGGAAAAAACAAACAAACTGGAGTTGGGGAAAAAACACGCAACGGGTCATCGAGCTCGACCAAAAAAGTAAAAAACTAACTGACTCAAGCACGCTTTAGCACTCTGGCAAAATGGTGAATTAAAAAAGCGAATTAAGCTGATTTTATTTATGGATCTTTAAAAAATTTGGCTTTAAGCGAGTGTAAAATTAAAATTCCTTCAAAAACTTGCGTGGACTCGAAAATTTACCTTGTTGTTTTTGAAACTTAATTTTTTCATTTTCAAATAAATTTATTGAATAAAAACAACATCTAATAAATAAAATATTTCTATTTTAGTTGATTAAATTATCGGAAAGTAATTAAGTATTGGACTAAAATTTTAAACTTTTTGGAACTAGACTTTTTTTATGTTCAGAGTACATAGAATCTTTTAAATTGTACCATTATTATAATATTCGAAAAAAATATTTAAACTAATTAATTAAAATAATAATTGAAATACTATTTATTATCAAATTTGTAATTTACAAAATTTAATTATGATATAAACGCGTCATTATATCACATTTTAAATTTATTTATCTTTCATTTCTAATCAGTGAAATACTAAAATAATAAATAATAAAATTTAATAAAAACTGTTCGTTAATTGCACGAGGAGCAATGCACTTCAAAATCGCCAAAATGATCACAGGTAGAAATCAATACATTCAATCAAAAATAAACTTAATGACATTTCAATCAAAGATTATTTCAAGCTACTGAACATTTTAAGTTTGCCAAAAATAAAAGAGTCATCCAGAATCAAAAAGAATAATCAGTGCTTTTGGAGTGCACCCCTCGCAATCAAACAAGAATAATAATGAAAATTAGCAAAATTAAATAATAATAAAAATACCTCAGTTTTAAATAAATAAAAGAAAAATCAAATAAAAAGGCAGTTGAGCAAGTCTGAAACAGTGTCCGAAATCTAAAAGTCCAGCGCGATAAGAGAGCGATCGGAAAGCTCGAAACACACCCTTTAATCGCTGGCCTGGCTAGTTCGCAAGATCGGTACGTACGGGCGTGAACCGCGCACCTGGACGTCCTTGCCCGGCGCGCGTTATCGGGCGACACGCGCCTTTCACTTTCAGCTCTCCTTATGTCTTACCGACCCGACAAACGCCCGCCAACAGCAGGAACCACCAGCACCTCCACCCCGGATCTCGAATCCGAACAAAAGAACCGAGCTATTTACGTTTGGTAATACCCGCGTACCGTGCCCGCAATTTTACTATTATTTCTTCAATTACTTGTACATAGCCTTCGGTTGTTAAGTATCCGTTAAGGTGAGGATTTATGGGAATTTCTTTTTTTGGATGTGGAAAATTCTTATTTTTGGTCGCGAAAAATCTTGATTGGATGATAAATATTTCAACGGTCCCAGCGAAGAAAAACCTTAGCCGCGCATAAAAAGACTGTAAGTCTTCAGCTTATAAAACATCGCAAGGGTCATTGTATTCGCGGCTGGTGTGTCGAAAAATATTTTTTTATCATAATATTGTTATGAATGCTGTGTGTTCAAATTTGGAACGTCTGAATGTCGCGCGCGTTGTCATGTATGTATTCGAACGTTTATGTTGTTGTTCGTTTGCAAGTTTAGAGGTTCGGGAGTGGGATTTTACATCTATATTCGAGGGTCGAACATTTTTTAAACGCTCGAAAACAGATTCGACCGTCGATTAAAGATTTGACGATCGAAAACTGATTGGACCGTCGAAAACCGATAAGACGGTCGAAAAAAATTTCATAACCTCAAGTACATGTAAATTATATGGAAATTTATTCATTTGTTTTTCTTTCGACCGTCTTATCTGTTTTCGACGGTTCGATCAGTTTTCGATCGTCGAATCTTTAATCGACGGTCGAATCTGTTTTCGAGCGCTTAAAAAATGTTCGACCCTCGAATATAGATATAGAATCCCACTCCGGTCGCGATGCGCGACATTCAGACTTATTATTATTTGAAGTAATAAGTTCTTCTACTCAAATGCTCTTGCAAAATTTGTTCAGTTAAAATCATAAAAACGTGATAATTTTTGTTTACTCTGTTCTTTTAAATACGAGTTGCTTAAGTTTATTGCAATAAAAATTAACCGGAGTTATATGGAAATTGATCAAAAGTTCGTTTTTTAATTTTAGTAAGATACTTGAAGAATGTAAATTTTTTATCTAATAAAACCCGCAACTGTTACGAAAGACTTCTTACGTCCATAACATTTTACGAACTCGCGGGAGCACGTAATACTCAATAATTGAACATTATAAGATTTACCAAAAACCAAATGAACAGATTACTTAAAAATCTTGCAATAAAACCCTTCTTACGCCAATGAGTTCCTTGACCCGGGCGCGAATCCTCTTATCGGGTTTATAAATAGAAAGCTCGAGCGATATTTTTGGTACACGGAATTAAAAGGGATAACGAGCAGGAGAAAGGGACGTTAATGGCCGCAAGGTCGTTTCTTCTTCTTACCCCGAGATAATTTAATTTTTATTGAAACGATGGTTCTCTTTTTTTTTCGAATTTACAACAACGAGTTTGCGAAGGCTGTCGAGGAAAGGATGCGTTTTTTCGCAATTCAAAGGAGGTTTTTGAAAGGAAAGAGACACGTGAAGATCGTCGAATTCGACCTTGAACTTTAATAAAAAATGTGATTTTTGTATTTAACAACAATTTTTTTTAGAATTTACTGTACAAGTTTTCATGAGAAACAAGCAATACAATTTTCCAGAAAAAATTTATGTTCTATTAATTTAAATTTCAAATTCCAAGTGCACCAGATTGAAATGCGATTGGTATCAAAAAATCACCGCAATAAACATCTTTCTTCAGAAGAGTAAATTTCATTATCACCATCAGGGAGCCAAACCAGCCCCAATCAGCGTAAATTCGACTTCACAGCAGCGCTCGTTTAATGCGTGACGTTATTTAAGAAAAATCTGATCGCACAGCAGCAACATGCCTTCTTCGAATTGGTTTAAAGCGATTCAATTTATTTTTACAATTTTAAAAATCACCAAATTCATCCTGCAAATATAACTCCAACACTTTATTTATGGCTGTGTTCAGTTAAAAAACTATGACAGTTTTTTGTGATTGAAATATTTAATTTTTATTCTTAGTGAAACTTGCAGTTCGACTTTCGTGTATTTATTATATATTTTATACAAGAATTTTTGAAATATGACAACCCTTAATAATACTTAAAAAATACTCTACAAAATATTGCAAAACTAAAAGCAGCTACAGAAAATTAGCATAGAGAGAAATTGATTTAACTGTTTTGGTTAGTCGACCAGAATTTTCGATACCTCAGCTATGACCTACCAAGAAATTTGCACCCCAAATAAATTTTTTTACATTTTAAACTTTTTGTTCTAAAAATTGCATATTTGATCTTTACCATGACGCATCAGTTTCAGAAACTATATGGAGTTTGATTTTTTTTAAATACATCAGAGTATGATGCTTATTATCGAACTAAAATTTTAATAATTAAATTGATACTGTAAAATTAGAATTGATCCTCCTTAAATACCAGTTTCAGTAGGAACAATATTTTTTTTCCTGTCATCTTGAATACGATTAACTCAACGATAAATACAACCAAAGAAATAAGAAAACCAAAGCTCAAAAGAATTACCAATAAATTTAACTTAATACCTTCATCAAATTTTGGCTTGGCTTGTTTGAAGTCAATGTTAAAGAGAAATTTGTAATGTAACATTGGCCAGTAAATCAAGTCTGCTTCTTTGATTCTGCGCTTGGTTTGAAGTAGTTTCACAGCGTAGGGCGAGTTATCTGGAAACCAATAAAAACCAGTCTTACTGACCAAACTAGGTTGAGCAATCTTCAAATATGGCGTTCCATCCGCATACGTCCCGAACTTTGAAATGATCCATTCGGCTTTGTCTCCAGAAGAAGCACAAGAAATATTTCTTTTCCATCTCGCTAATAATTGTAAACAGCCTAATAAGTCGCCGCCGAAACTCACAGACTCATTCAAAATTTTTAAAAGATATGGATCATCAGAACTTTGATAAATATAATCCAGATCCAAAAAAGTATGAAGTTTCAACCGAGAATTGTACAAATCTTCGTAAGTCTCAAATGGGAACTCTCGTTTTTCGAACTGTAAAGATATTATGTCCGAGAGTAGATCGTTCATAACAAGGGTCGATGCTGTGATCACAGTCAACATTATTATTCTTAGAGATAGTTTTTCTGGCTCATTTGCGATTGATTGACCTAAGAGTAGTTTTACGTTGTAAAACATTGTAATTTGTCCAAGATCTTCGGTGTTAAAATAGTTCAAAGAATAAAAAAAAGTAAAAATTATTATAGAAACGATGAATATGTTGTAGAAAATTTTAAAGTAAATATCAGCTCGGGATGTTTGGATTACTGGGACGATAGCGACACTTTCAATAGGATCATCGTCTTCTGGTAGCAAAAAATAAGTGTTGTAATCCATGCTTGGACTGTACAAATCAGGCATCATATCTAGATTATATTCATGCATAAAATTGTGTGGGGTATCGTCCGTCCGAACTTTTTTGTAAAGCCATTTTAAATTTAAGCTCTTAATTGCAAGTTTGAAAATCTCAAGTGAATTCGAATCGAATCTATCTCTATGGTTTGGCTTTCTTGTGCGTACAGCTTGTTCATTATATCGCCAAGTTGCGGTAACGGAGAGTGAATATCCATACCCATTTTTTAATTTTTCCGGAAATAACTCGGAACTTTGACTAAATTTATTTTTATAAAAAATATCGTTAAATGGATTGAAGTAACAAAAGTTGATGTCTGTCTTTTCTTGATCATGCATTATTGAAAAATCAAGAAATTTCTTTTTCCAAGCATATTTTAAAATATTTACTGCAGCAATTTCATTATCATATTCAAAATTATTTGAATAAATAATCAAACACTTTGGCCTTTGCCTGATAGATGATTGCGATATTAAAAAATCAATGAATGATGAAGTTTCGTTAGAATTTCTTGCGTAAAAAATAATTAGTGATACTTCCAAATCATACATGCTTTTTAATCCATCTTCCGTAGATTTATCATATAGATCTTTGCTGCCTGCACTATAGGAATATATTTTATTGGGGAATTTTTGTAACAAATTGGTTTTCTGATTATCAACTTTTCTAAAATTATCTGATATGAATAGAATTATTTGATGGTAATTCGTATAAGCTCTTATAGTTTCTTCCAAATTAAATGAAAGGACGCTTGAAAATATATATTTAATTAAAGAAGAAGATAAAAATAAAATTGTCACATGGACTCTCGTATAAATTTTCATGATGAATTTTTAAAGTTTAACTTAGAGACAAAGTTTTCTTTATAAAAATTAGTATAGTTACTCATTCAAATGCAGAAAAAATTATTCCATAAAATTTTCTATCTAGTCCACCAACTAAAACATAAAAATGAATTTAGTGCTTATCCATATGTATTATATTGATACAGAAAGCTTAAAAAAATTTCCATCGAGGGAAAAAAAATTTGTGCAAGTCTGCATTTTAAAAATTTAATGGGTTCTAAAAATATTAAAAACTCGATTTTCCACAAACGTGCAAGGCGTATTGCATGTTTTCAGATGTTGTTGTCAGATAAAAATTGAAATTTGTCACTCATGTATAAGCTGCACTCCATTTTTGGAGGATCAGAAAAAAAAAATTGCAAAAATAATAATTTTCAAAATTACTCAAAGCTTAATGAAACAAAAATTAAGATCCTATGTATGAGTCGCAACCCAATTTTGAGACACCAAAAATCGATTTTTTAGTGCGACTTATACATGGGTGAATAAATAAAATGGTATAATAAAAATAGCAATTGAAATTTATTTATTTTTTTTTTTTTCTGACGATTTAATAAAATTGCAAAGAAGACTTTATATTATATAATAACGAGGAAGCAAATGCTTTGATTACAAAAAACCGATTCCGTTGTGAAACTACTTACCCATTTGGGGAATTCAACCGCAGACTCTCAATTAGTAATGATCAAAGCGTATTTAAAAAAGTTTTTTGTTTTTGCTCTTACGTTGAAACCGGGATTCTAACCGTACAATTTTCTTCCCACAATGCATTACATACTCCATATGAAACACAAATAAGATTACTTTCACTCACTGATCTTTTTAGTTTTTTCTGTAACGATTTTTGAAAAAATAGAAACCATCGTGAATACATTGAATGATTAAAATAATCAAATAAAATCATTAAGAAATAAATAAAAGCTTAATAGAGAAATAATTTTATGATTTCAGCTGCAGAGTGAGCCAGGATGTCGAAAAATCATCTAAATCAGCAGAATGGCTCAGTACCCGGGGGCGGTGGAGGGGATGAATTCTCGGACGACGACAGCACGCCTCTTACCCAGGACTATGGCGGCAGGTAAGAGTCTCTTTTTTTATTTATTTATTTTTTTTATTTAAATCAATGGCATAAAAATTTCTTTGTTTCAATAAAATAAAAAGGAATCAAAAAAAGTTTTGAAAAATCTTTTTTGTTCCCAGTTCATCGAAAAAAAACTTTGAAATTCAATGAAACTAAAAAAACTTTTGAAATGGTCTCGTTAGGCCTTTAAAATAAATTTATAATTTAATAAAATTATAACATTTGACTAATTAAAATTTTTTCTTTTGCGACTGCCAGATATTTTCAGTTCAGTAATTAAAAATTACTTTTATTAAAAGATCTAATTATTTTTCTCAAAACACCATTTGCAATTTTCAAATGTGAAAACTCAAAGATTAATCATCTAAAAGCTCAGATTTTAGTAACAAATACTTTTTCTTGGTTCAAAATACGGATCTGTATTTAAAATTTGAAGAGCTTTTAAATTGTCTGGCTTACGCTATCGGCTATTTAGCTTACTCAACTAAAATTTTGAAAACTCATGTTAACAAAAGATATCTTACTAATTACAGTCAAAGAACAGTCGTGGAGACCAAAGGATGGGACGTGTTCCGGGATCCACCGCCGAAGATCGACTCGGGCTCGATGGCGAACCAGCGATGCCTCGAGATCACGGTCCAGATAACCAAGGCCTTGGTTTATCTTCTAGTCTTCATTATAGTCCTGGGAAGCGGCGTCGCGACAAAGCTGTCCGTTCTCTTCATGACCTCGCAGCTGAGGTCCGGTCGAACCCTCGTTTACTGCAACAGAGACTTGGGTAACTTATTCTACCATTAATAATCTCAGCTCACCGAGACACTTTTCTGATTCGTAACTTGTGGTTGCAGGTCGAGACAGGCAGTTTATCGTGACGTTACCAGAAGAGGAACGAATTGCGTGGATGTGGTGCATAATAGCTATGTTTGCGGTTCCGGAGTTCGGCACTTTGTTCCGTAGCATCCGAATGTGCATCTTCAAGTCTTGGAAAAAGCCGCTGTCCTCGCACTTTCTTCTCGTATTCATCATGGAGACGTTTCACGTGGTTGGACTCGCGCTTTTCTTCTTCGCTGTCTTGCCGGACTTGGACGTTGTCAAGGGTGCCATGCTTACCAACTGCGTCTGCTTCGTTCCTGGAGTACTAGGTAACTATGATCTACAAAGACTTTTAGTTGAAACGTGTGTGTGTGTGCAATAATGACGGCGTTACTTTTAGGCATGTTATCGAGAAACAAGAACAAGGACGAGTCGCGAAGATTCGTGCTGGTATTGGTGGACCTGGCGGCTCTGGCAGCGCAAGCTACGAGCTTCGTTGTGTGGCCACTTCTGGACAACAACAAGTCGAACTCGATATGGCTGATACCGCTGGCACTGATACTCGTGTCCTGTCGCTGGTGGGAGAACTACGTAAACATTCATAGTCCATTCAGTAAGTGTAAAGATTTATTTTCTCTTTAAACTATGATAACTAAAGTTTTTAATCAAATTTTCGACGTAACCAACAGGAGTGATAAAGACCTTGGCGAGAGTGAAAAGAGACCTCATTCAGACGCGGTACTTTACCTACATGTTCATCTCGATCTGGAAGATATTCTCTTTCTTTATAAGCACCATGGTGATTATGCGTCTGCGGGGTGATAACCCTGGACATCTTTTGTCCATGTTTGGAGCTGCCTTTGGAGAACATAAAATCACCGTGCAGGCCGTAAATACAGCTGGAGGTACTATACCAGATCTCACGGAGATCGTTCGGAACGGTGAGACTGAAGTGGTCAACGCCGAGTTCCACACTGCCGGACACTTGCTGTTGTTCTCTATCATTGCTGCTTACTTTGTCTACATCTTCGGTAAGATTTTGAAGATTTTTTCAATTTTACTTTTTAAATTAAGCAAATATTGATTGCAATTAATTATGACGTACACTCTTTTCAAATTTCTTTAAGAATGTTTATCATAAATTCAAAATATAATTATTCACCAGGTAAATTTGCCAGCAAGATCATGATCCAGGGCTTCAGTTACGCATTTCCCGTAAATCTGACCATCCCGGTGTCTATATCCCTCTTGATAACGGCCTGCGGTCTGCGTCACAGCGACCCGTGCATATTCCACGGCTGGATACCAGACTATCTCTTCTTCGAGTCACCACCACTAAACTCCCTCAACGACTTCATCTCCAAGCAGTACGGCTGGCTCTGGTTGCTATGGCTGCTATCTCAGACCTGGTTCACGCTGCACATATGGGCACCTAAGTGCGAGAGGTTGGCAGCTACGGAAAAGTTGTTCGTGGTTCCAATGTACGACGGTCTGCTCGTCGATCAGTCGATGGGTCTGAACAGGAAGCGAGACGATCAGCCGGAGGTCAAAGTTGAGGACCTTGCCGAGATCGAGAAGGAGAAGGGCGACGGTGACTACGAGACCATCTACGAGCAGACCGACGGCACCGCGACCCCGCCGTCGGCTATCAAGAACAGCGACCACGTGACCAGAATCTACGCCTGCGCTACCATGTGGCACGAGAACAAGGAAGAGATGATGGAGTTCTTGAAGAGTATCCTTCGCCTCGACGAGGACCAGTGTGCTCGCAGAGTCGCCCAGAAGTACCTCAAGGTCGTTGATCCCGATTACTACGAGTTCGAAAGTAAGTTTACTAAGCATTTACTTAAGAATCAATAATTTTAGATCTTTTTCATAATACTTCCAAAACTTTCAGCCCATATCTTTTTCGATGACGCCTTCGAGCTGGCTGACCACGATGACAACGAGTCTCAAGTCAACAGGTTCGTCAAGCTCCTGGTTGGAACCCTAGACGAGGCTGCTTCTGACGTTCACCAGACGCGGATGCACGTACGAGCACCCAAGAAGTACCCAACACCCTACGGTGGAAGACTGGTGTGGACGCTACCCGGAAAGACGAAGATGATTGCTCATCTGAAGGACAAGAGTAAGATCAGGCACAGGAAGCGTTGGAGTCAGGTCATGTACATGTACTACTTGCTGGGCCACCGTCTGATGGAGCTGCCCATACCCGTAGATCGTAAAGAGGTCATAGCCGAAAACACCTTCCTGCTGACTCTGGACGGCGATATCGACTTCCAGCCCGCGGCTGTAAAGCTCCTGGTCGATCTTATGAAAAAGAACAAGAATCTGGGAGCCGCCTGTGGTCGTATCCATCCCGTAGGCTCGGGTCCACTGGTCTGGTACCAAAAGTTCGAGTACGCCATTGGTCATTGGCTCCAAAAAGCCACCGAACACATGATTGGTTGCGTACTCTGTAGTCCAGGATGCTTCTCACTGTTCCGTGGAAAAGCTCTGATGGACGACAACGTCATGAAGAAGTACACCACCAGGTCAGAAGAAGCCAGACATTACGTCCAATACGATCAGGGAGAGGACCGTTGGCTTTGTACTCTGTTATTGCAAAGAGGATACAGAGTAAGTTTATCATTACTAATGTCTTCATTGAAAAGGTACTAAGTTAGTCGTTTTTCGATAGGTTGAGTACTCAGCTGCCAGTGATGCGTTCACCCATGCACCCGAGGGCTTCAACGAGTTTTACAACCAGCGTCGTCGGTGGGTACCGTCCACCATAGCCAACATCATGGACCTTCTGATGGACGCCAAGCGAACGATCAAGATCAACGACAACATATCACTGCCTTACATTTGGTACCAAATCCTCCTGATGGGTCTGTAATATTTACTCGTATTATCATATTGATATGCTTTGTATACTCATAAAATGGTTGTTGCCGCAGGTGGTACTATTCTAGGCCCCGGTACGATTTTCCTTATGTTGGTGGGAGCCTTCGTTGCGGCGTTCAAGATCGACAACTGGACCAGTTTCTACTACAACATAATTCCTATATTATTCTTTATGCTCGTTTGTTTTACCTGTAAGTCCGAGGTGCAGCTACTATGTGCCCAAATACTCTCTACGGCCTACGCGATGATCATGATGGCCGTTATTGTCGGTACGGCTCTGCAACTGGGCGAGGACGGGGTCGGCTCGCCCTCGGCTATCTTCCTTATATGCATGGCCACGACGTTCCTAACGGCGGCCGTACTTCATCCCCAGGAGTTCAAGTGCCTCTTTCCCATAATCATATACTTCCTGTCCATTCCGTCTATGTACCTGTTGCTTATCCTATACTCCATTATCAATCTGAACGTCGTTACCTGGGGTACGCGTGAAGTGGTTGTGAAGAAAACGAAGAAGGTAGTACATTACTTCTCACTCTATTACTGAGAGAAGTTAAACCAAATCAAATGTATGAAAAATTTTGTGATAATCACTCGAAAAATTGTAGGAACTCGAGCAAGAAAAACGCGAAGCAGAAGAGGCTGCCCGAAAGGCCAAGCAGAAGTCTCTGCTCGGCTTCCTGCAGAATGACGTCGGCAATAACGACGACGACCAAGGTTCGATCGAGATTTCCCTAGCTGGTCTGTTCAAGTGTATGCTGTGCACCCACGGCAAACCCTCAGACGAAAAGCAGCAGTTGGTTGCAATCGCTGAGTCCCTCGAGATGCTTGGAAAACGACTTGAAACCATTGAAAAGTATGTTCTTTTTTTCGTTTATATATGTATACAAACTAATTGAGTCTTGAAATAAAAAACTGTAAACTCATTGATCTTCTTTATCGTACCCGGTTAAAATTTGTTAAGCCACGCTATAAAAAATTAAGCTTTTACACGGATATCTATTCAATAATGTCTGAAAAAGCACAAAAAAGATACAAAAAAGGTAAGTCAATGGGTGAAAAAAGCTCTACATCATCAGTATGATTGGCTGACGTACTTAAAGTTCGTACTACTGATTTTTTAATCAAACTACTTTTAAAAAAATATATATATATTTTCCACACTACAGATTATGTCTCTAATGTCATTTTTTTTATAACAGAGTGGTAGACCCCCACGGTCACGTGTCAGGCCTCAGGCGTCGCGCGTCTTCTGTGGGTTCGCGCTCGGCAGACCACCTCGGTGCGATAGGCGAGGACCCTGAGGAGGACGATGGACGGGACAGCGACACCGAGACCATAGCCAGCCAGAACACGGAGAACAACCGAGAGCCAGGCTTCCCCTCGAGGCCCTACTGGCTAGACGACGACGGTCTGAAGAAGGGCGAGGTCGAAAACATCTCTATGGCAGAGGAACAGTTCTGGAAGGAGCTGCTCGATAAGTATCTCTACCCCATCGACGAAGACAAAGCCGAAAAGGTACGCATTCTGGGAACCCCTACAGGGTTGATTCGATTTTGTTGAGACTTTTTTGATAATCATTTTAGAAGAATACAAATTGGGACGGATACAACTTTATTAGTTAGCGTGTGCTGATGTAAGCTTGAAATTTCAGATAGTAATTTTTTTGAGTTTTAAATAATTTAACGTTCTGAAAAAAAATATTTTACATTGAAATATTTGAAGAAAATGCTGCAGCATATTTTTTAGTAAAAACCTTTATGAACGTATTTTTTTTTAAAAGGTTCACCTCATCAATCTTATTTCATTGAACTAATTAGAAGAAGTTTTTAAATTCATTTTTGTAGAATTTTTTGACAGTAATCTTATTAAAATGTTTCTTTCTAAGTAACTAGATTCAATAAAGCAAGATTTTAGTTACATTTTATTGCAAGCTCTTTAATTTTTATTTGTTTTAAATAGTGTACTTTTATGTCTCGAACATGAAAATCGAATCAGCTCAATACCTAAGAATCCAAAAAACAAATCCCTCTGCCCAAGCCCTATTTTTTCACAAATTTTTTTATCCTACCTTAAAATTTTGCAATAATTTAATAAACGTAAGTAAAATTTTTCAAACTAAAGCTCTGAAAACCACACACATTTATTCTAAATTTTATAATTTTTTTACAAAAAAAAACATGAATATTTCAAAAATTAATCAAAAAAATGTGTTCGGCACGGCCAAATTTTGTTTTTCATTTCCGCCTCGTCGAAAAAAATCAATTTAAAAAAAAAAATGAAGGCACGCATAGCCAAAGACTTGAAGGACCTTCGCGACCAGAGCGTCTTCGCGTTCTTCATGTGCAACGCCCTCTTCGTACTGATCGTCTTTCTCCTCCAACTAAACAAAGACGTTTTGCACGTTAAATGGCCCTTCGGTATCAAGACCAACATCACCTATGACGAAACTTCCCAGGAGGTAAATTTTCGCTCCGCTCTGCGAACTCGTGCTTACCTTTTACCCAAAAAAATATTTGAATCGCGCGGTTTTATCAATTCTTTTTATATTCTACTATCATATGAAAAAAAAAAAAGAAAGGTAAGCACGGTGTCGCTGGCGGGGCTATAGATTACGTTACTAATTCCATTCTTTTTTTCTTTCCCTACTTTTTTTTTACCGCGATGAATGAACAGGCCAGGATAGCCGCTGATCTGATCGAGCTGAGGAACAAAAGCGTCTTTGCATTTTTAATGTTCAATGCCCTTTTCGTACTGGTTGTATTCTTAATGCAGCTGAACAAAGACCAACTTCACGTGGTCTGGCCCCTGGGCGTCAAGACAAACATCACTTACATTGAGGAAACCTCGGAGGTACCTGGCTTTTGCCGAGGGCCAAAGCCTCAGAGAAACAAAACAAAACACTTTACCCTAACATTGATCGGTGTTAATGAGTGACTAACTTAGTTGCCAGAAGTGACTCGTTTATAATTTTATTACATTAATTTTTTTTATTTGTCTTTTAATTTTTCAAGTTATTGAAAAAAAAATGTTGTTTCATAAGATTTCTTAAATTATTTAGTTTTTGATAACAATTTTTGTCATGACATCATATTTTTAAAGTATGAACACGAGACACTTCATTAGACTTGCACTCACTATAGTCCGATTCACAAATTAAATGGTGTTTACTGTTCAATGTCAACTAAAATAAAACGTTTCTGACAATCTGGTTTATTAATATTACGTATAATATTTCATTCATAAAAAAACTGACTTTCTATATCAACTTCTTTTTGAAGTCGAAAGTGGGTTTCTTTATGTCTTACTTCATGTACAAACTTCTATATCTTCATACTGTAGAAAGTGAAATAATAGTTGATAGAATTTACCAAACTTTTAATTTTTTTTTAGTTCCAATCGAGAATTAAAAAAAATATGTCCAAAATTACACTATTATTTCACTCGCATGGTTCTAATCGTACACTGTGCACTGTTACTTCACTTTCTGATCGTTCAATCAAAAAACAGTCATTTTTTTTTTTTAAAGACTCGTTTTAAAAAATGTACATAATTTGAAATGACATTTTTAATCGAGTTAAAAGAAAATGATTATCTGTGTTTTTTGTTAGAAAATTACTTTTTTTTCCTAATATAGCAGCACCAACGAGTTACCCCGAAACACACTAATGGGGATTAACACCCATGGCAGCAGATTAATGGATATTTTATATGGGACCTCTAACCGTCCTATAATAATGTGTCTAACTAAATTTAGACGTGATCGTGAATAATTTCCTAATGATATTGAAAGATGCACTGGAATGACAAACTCGACATCACATAACTATAATAATAATTATTTTTTTTTTTTTAGTCGAGTGGTGGAGTTTATAATATACAATTACATTTAAATATTTTAGTCTGTAAATATTATAATTACAATGTATGTGTTTTTAACACAGCACTGTAGATAATCGTGATACTTTTATCATAATCATTATTACTTATTTATAATTTTGAATGCGATTGATTGATTTAATGATAAAAAATGTACCAAGTGTACCGAAAAATGATTTTGATAAAGTCTCACGAACTAATATGGAAAATTAATTAATATTGATAATAATAATTCACAATAGAAATAGTTAGAACCCAATGAAAATTTCATCAAAGATTCAAAGAAAAAGCAGATTATCTTGTGAATGCTTGTATATGCTGAAGTTTTGATTGGAGTTCATGCACAATAATCTTAAAATCTATCCACCAACAGAAAAGTTAACCCACTTTTGTTGATTTAATTTTAGGTTCACATTACAAAGGAATATTTGCAACTCGAGCCCATCGGTCTGGTATTCGTGTTCTTCTTCTCATTGATCTTGGTAATCCAGTTCACCGGTATGATGTTCCATCGTTTCGGTACGCTATCCCACATATTGGCCAGCACAACTCTCAACTTGTTCTTCTGCAAAAAGGTACGATTCACATAATCAAATATATCACATAAACAATGATGTGCATAAAGCTAAAACCCTTATCTTAAAATTCCAGTCCGAAGACTTGTCGGAGAATTCGCTTCTGCCTAAGCATGCGGTGGCCATTGTGAGGGACCTGCAGAGACTGGACGGAATGGAGGGAGACTACGACGAGGGTAGTGGAAGCGGCCCGGGCAGACGGAAGACGATCAGGAACCTGGAGAAGAGTCGACGCAAGACGCAGGCCATCAATACCCTGGACGTTGCTTTCCGTCAGCGTTTCTTCAGCATGGCTGAGGGACAAGGCTTAGGTAAATCTTTTTTCTATGAGTCTCACGATTTTATAAGTCAATTCAATGCTAAAAATGGATTTAGATCATAGAGAGAGTTCCCTAACTTCATCCAGCAAATAGCTTTTAAATGGATCACTGCTAAATGATCTCTAAATTTCTGTATCACTGATTTAAAAAACCTCAGACTGTACATTGTTAAATCTGATTGTCTGTCTTAACATTATTCAAATTATAATTAAATTTTCTTGAATTAACGTTTACAGGTCTTTCTCGTAACTTATCGATGCGTCAATCGGCCAAGGCATTCAAGGCGTTCGAGGGTCGCAGGAACAGCATAATAGCCCAGCAGCGTCGCAAGTCCCAAATGCAAACCCTAGGCGCTAACAACATCTACGGGGTGGCAGGCAACCCTCTGGGTATCCAGCCCCGACCGACCCGGAGCAGTCAGATATCGGTGAAAGACGTGTTCGAGAACCACAACGTTGGAGGCCACACCAACGCCGGCTACGAGGCTGACGAGAGCCCCAGGAACAGCCTGAGGCTTCGACCCCTGACCGGCGAAATCAACTGGAGGGACACCAACAACTCAAATCTTTAAAGTTGACTTAATTTTTGTTTTATAGACTCTGGTGAAAGTTCAAGACTAAAGACTTAGTGCGAGATTAAAAATTGAAAGTCAACCTAGCTTTAATTTTAGAGTGTGTCACGATTTTTATAAACAATTGTATAGGTAAAAATCTATGTGACACCATTTAGTTTTTAGGTTGGAAGAACTATTTATTTTTCTTTTTAGGTCAATTAAAAAGTTGTTAATTTTTTATTCTGTAGAAATTTACGCTCGTATGATTGCTAAGATGAGAAGCATGTGTTTATAATGCAAAGGAGCGGATTTTTTTTTAATTTTAAAAAAGATTCATTTGATGATTCTTTTAGCAGAAATTTTCTGTTTATGCAAAAAAATACTCATAGAAAAATTTGATTACTCAGAAATTAAAAAAAAAAAAAAAAAAAAAAAAAAAGTACAAACCAAGTGAGTTTTATATACTTAGAAAAATCTTATGTTTATCAAATTTCATGTTTCTTTCTAATTTTTGATATTGATAAATTCATCACAATTAATTTTACAGATTACCATTTAAAGTGAGATTTGTGTAAACATTGTAAATGTTGAAATATAGAAATAAGATTTTTAGTTGCTTTTGAAGTAATTGTTTTAATGGTTTTTGAGCAAACTACAAAGAGGTTTGAAAACTTACGTTTGTTTACTAACTTGAAAACCGATTATGTACTATAAAACATTATAACATATTACAATAATTATAACTTAAGCTATAAATTTTTTAGTTTAATTCAAAACAAATGGTTTTTGATACAAAAATTATTTTAATTTTATACATTCCTAAAAAATATATACTCATTTGTAGAGTGTAGAACATGACAATATTTTTTTATTCAAAGAGTATTTTTGACTCAAACATGACATACCTGTTTAAACGGGGGACGCTTTTATTTCTATTAAGTTTCTTTTAAGTGAAAGAAGAAAATCAAGTGAATTAAAAAATTATGAGTGCTAAAGTATGTAAAGGACAGAGTGTTGAATACAGTTTTGTAAAGATATAATAAAAAAAACTTGTATGTATATAATTGATTACTTTAAGCATAACTTAAAGTTTATTTTTCATCCCTAAATATAAGAATTGATATGAAATATTGCTTTTTGTTTTTAATTAATTACTTCTCAGTTTCCAATCAAATGAAATCATGCAAAAAAATTTTGAGATGGATTTATACAAAACTCGAGGTAAAAAAAACTGATGACGGATCGGTACAGAACAGTTGACAAAACTGACTCAAATTATTGAATGCCTGAAAATTTTTCCGATCGATCAAGCAATATTATCAGTACACATAGTAATAGTTGCCCTTTGAACTTCCTGCTGCTGGTTCGATTCTCTGTACAAACGGTTTATTATTAATCATTTACAACAATAAAATGAGATTCAAAATTGTAGCTAATAACAAACTTATAACTTTATACACTATACGACAAAATGACTAAATAAAACTTGATTATTTGTATTATTAGATTTTTAAAATAACAATTGTATATCATTTGATCCGATATCAAAAAAAAAAATTTACTCATCATGGTTGTTGGTTGCTTTATTTTTAGTTTTTACATACAAAGAAAATGAGATTTTTTTAAATTTGAAGTTAAATTTTACATTTTGTACAATTTTTTTTTCCAAGAGTTTTAAAATTGAATGCTCTAAAAAAGTTTATAAAAAAGAGCGTTACAACTTTAACATCGATGAAAGAGTTATTTTAAATTTTTACTTAATAAGTTTTTATACATGATAAAGTTTCTATCAGTTATTCTAAGATAATAAGTTACGCAATCTGAATTATTTTTCATTTGAAAAATTTAAGAACGACAGTATCGATTTTTTTTATTTCCTACATAATATTTGTTTATTTAAACTATCGTTCTATACGTTTGTTATCCGCTTCAGAAGAGGTTTGTATAATAAGATTTAATAACAAACCGACGCAAAAAAAATACGGAAAATAATACAAAACGTAAACAATTAAGCGAATAAAGAATAGAATAGCAGTAAACACTATCATACTGAAAGATGAAAGAAAAAACCGTAACAAAAATTAAAAATTAAAATTTTTTACAAGTCACTCCTTTATCATCGACTTGGTTATCGTATGGGCACTGTAAATTGCTTCCAGCATCAAACAGGTGTAGGCAACCATAAAGTAATTGTTTATAGTTCGTTTGACTGACCAACCTAAGCTTCTTTCTGGCGCCCATATGAAAAACGCTTCGTAGTAAGGGACGAACGCGCCGACGCAGTACCAGTTTTCTTTTTTATAACTAATTGATATGTGAAATTAAAATAGCTTTATATTTTTAGTTGAATGTTTCCATGCATACCCCGCATATAAGCCTACGACCATCCAGATAAGGTGAAAACTTTGATCCCTTGGATTTCTCGTGTATCTTGGGAGCAGGTAATACGAAAGCTCGGCTATCGCGATGTTGTAGACGACAAAAATCGCAATTTTTTTGTGATCGTATGACACGAACAAGGAGTACAAGAGTCCACCATTGCCGAAGATCCGGCAAAGTTTTTCTAGAATAAACTTTTTTTCTCGTCCCTGTTCTTCCCGTCGTGCTGCTTCGGCGAGTTCCTCGGCAATTGTTCTATGGGCTAAATGTACGTAAAAATTTCAACAAGTAATTTACTTTCTTTTTTAACTTTTTTAAGATCAGAGTAAATTTTAATCTGTATACAGAACTAGTCAGGTAAGGAACTTACTAAATTGTCGACGGAGAAAAAACGGTGATAAATAATTACACGTTGCTCTAGCATTGATGGCTAAAACTCCAATTGCAGCAGCGATGAATTCTGGTCGTAAATTTTCGAAATTATTTGTTAATTCTTTTCCGATGATAAATAAACGTACGCCGGTTGACAACAAGAGTACGCCGCACGAGAGTAATTGACTTGAAATCATGAAGTTAAGAAAAGTTTTTGTTAAAGTATAACCTACTAATTAATTTTTATGCCATGTTGTAATTTCACCCTTAATTTTGATGATGTTGACTTAACCTTTTTTTATTCACAACAGTCAACAATATATTCGAAATACATTTATTAAAATGATTGTAGGTTATAAAATGAATTTGAAATTTTTTTTAATAAAAGTAAATTGCAGGAAAATAAAAGTAAAAATTTAGAGGGTTTTTTTTAGACGATTAATTTAAAAGTTAATTTTTAAAATTTCATTTTTTTTTAGTTTTTATAGTAAGTAAGAGAAAAATACAAAAAATTAATTTTTACACAAGTCGATTTATTAAATATTTACAACTATTTAGTACATAAAACTTTTAAAATTAATTACAATATAATATTCTGACACAAACTTAGAGGTTCGAACTTAGTATTAAATGATCATTTAATATTAAAATACATATCAAATAAAGACGCAGAAAATAATTATGACTAAAATTACTAACATTTAATTTTGTTATTCTTGACTTATGAAATTTATTTTAATTTTAAATTTAAGATAAATTTTGCTCAATCATTATATATACATGTATATTTACAAGGTCATTAAACTAATTAATGGTAATAAAAATCATTTAACTAATATAATTGCTATTCATCTCGATTTTTACAGATAATTTTATCTTTTATATAATTTAATATATACACGCAATCACATTTTAGGAACTAAAAAATTCGAAAAAATTTTATATACACTATTCGCATTTTTTTAAAACTTATTGTTTCGCAGCTAAAATAATAAAATAAAATTAGAGTTAAGCATAGAAAAATTTATAAATTATTATTTACTAGGTCTAATTTTCAAAGCTATCTTTTTTACTTAGGCTAGATTTTAATTAATTTCTTCTTTATAGTAAAGCATTAAAAATATTTATAATCTAAAATTATTACTTGGATATTAATAAATTTCTGAATCTTTTAAAAGTATATGAAATTAACTTATAAACTATCATGTTATAGTATATACTCTAGGATTATGAAATAAAAAAATAGAAACTTAAAATTTCTTTTTAAATAGAAAACAAACTTGCACAATTTTAGCGTGTTTTTAAGTAATTTAAAAGTTACTCAAGTTTTATTTTAAAAAGTTTAACCAAAAATATATTTTTTGAAGATTCGATCTTCACTTAAAAGAACAATAGCCTAAATCAGCAGTTGTGTTTCAGTGCGGTAAGTAAAAAATAAAGACAAAAACAAAGTTCAATCAAGAAAAAAATGAGTTCAATTTTAAGATAAAAACAGACTGGAAAAAGCGAAAGACAGCCGTGTTTTCTCTAAAATCTTCAACTTTTTAAACAAGCAGGTACAGGTATATGCTTGAAACTGCAAATTAAAATCTTTATTTTCTACTCTTAGACCGAGTTAAAAAAGTTCCAATCAAGACTATATAATTTAATATCTTTTCATACTTCACGATAAATTTACAAACTTACATTAAACCTTAAAGCTTTAAAAAAAATTTTATTCTAGGTGTATTTTTGACTAAAAAAAAAGTGATTAAAATTTGAAAAAGCTCAATTAAAACAATTTTAGAATAAAAAAAATAAAAATAAAAAAATAATAGTAATAATAAATAAACAATGCATTATTTTAAATTTATATCGATGAAAATACTTAGCAAACGATTTTCGAGCGAATGTTCTTGGTCCAAGGTATCGACTTAATGATCTTCTTGATCAGCTTCTTGGCTATTCCGGTCGGCGTGATGGGTACGACCTTCGGTGCGCGTTTGTCCAGGAGGTTGGCGATTTTTCTCTTCTCGTCCTCGGTGACGAAGAGCAGCGGCGTTACGTCGATCTTCCCGAAGCTCATGATGCTGGTGACGTCGCCGCCGTAGTTGAGGATCATCTCGGTGATCTCGGTTTGCCCCCGAACCGCGGCGCAGTGCAAAGGGGTCACCCCGGTCTTGGTCCGGGCGTTCACGTCGGCGAAATTCTTGATTAGGAGCATGGCGATCTCCTGGAGCCTGAGCTCGCAGGCTAGGTGCAAGGCGGTTACTCCGTGTTTGGTCTTGACGTTCACGTCGACGCCACTGTTCACCAGGAATCGAACCATCTTGAGCTTCTTGGTTTTCACCGCGTAGTAGAGGGCGGACTTACCCGATTTCGATAAAGCGTTCAACTCAGCGCCGTGCTCTACCAAAACGACCGCCGCGTTGTACTTCTTCCTGAGGATGGCTATCATCAAAGGCGTGTATTTTTGTTCCATCAGAGCGTTGACGTCCCCGCCGTAGGCGATAAGCGACAGCAGGACGTCGACGTTCCCCTGGGCAGCGGCGACGTGCATCGCGGACGGGCTCTCCTCCACGGTCGGCCAGTCAAGCTTCGGGACGCTTCTCTGGAACAGCGGGTCGATCCGGTCCATCGAGGTCGGGATCAGGGGCACCGGCTTCCTGCAGAAGCTGTTGCACGAGCTCCTGCTACCGTAATGGTGAAGCGCGTCGTGCAGGTTAGTCCTGAGATCGTCCACCGAGAACCTGGACCTCTTGTCCACGTCGAAGTCTCCCTGGTAGCGCGTGTTGGGATCCGCGCCGTGCTTCAGCAAAAAATTAACCGCCGCGGTGTTTTTTTCGGATATGGCCATCGTTAAAAGATCGTTTTTACTAGGCGCTTCTTCAGTTTGCAACGAATCCAGCGACATTTTTGGAACAAGCTGTTTCTGCGAAAGCCTATTCACTACTGAAACCGAAGCCCGCGACAAAGCCCGAGCCGGCCGGCAATCTGCACCAAAGCGGCTTTGGGTGAGCTGCACATTGGTAATTACGGCCTCGCGACGAATTATTGCAGGCCCTTCAAAGAAAAGTACGTCCGCAGGTAAAAGAAAATAAGAGTCCTCCCCCTTTCGAATTGGTCTATTTGCGAGTAAGCTGCAGCTGTCCGTACCGAGACGATTTAGGTGTCTCGGTAGACGCAGCAGCGACGTGATATTTTTCAAAAATTTTGAAATATTTTCTTGCGAACATTTTTTCCGACTATTTCATGCCCGATTGAAAATTTAGAAGTAAAAAATTGACGAAAATGGTTATGATTGTTAACAGTTTAGGACAAATTATAAGAAAAAATAGTCATGGAAAAAATTTATAGACTTCACTGATTTTTCATTGTAAATGAGAGGATTTTTCCACTGGGACCGCAGTGGTGAGAATCTTCGGTTTCGGTTACATTTCGCTGGCTTTTTTTTTTTTTTTTTCCAAGGAAGTAAGAGTGGATAAAAATAATTTTGAACACAATTTTATAAACAATCATTTATTTATATAGACTTTTTTTGGATGATAAAATTTTACAATATAAAATACAAATGTAGATTTATTAAAAATTAAGGTGGTAACTTAAGCGTAAGGTTTGATTCGAAGCAAAATTACTACAAAAAAGGCATTGTCTGTAAGTGTGATGTAAAAATAGACACACTTTTACAAAAAAAAAAAAGTATACGTAGACCGATAATTACTTTTACTTAGGCTACTTTGAAATATCTTCATCTTCATGAAACGAATTAAAAAAAAAAAGAATACTATTCGCAGTATTCCAATCGTTACATAATTTTTAAGTTAAGTTTGCATCATAAACTTATTTTCTATCGTGAGTAAAAAATTTACTCTTGAACTTAAACGTAGAGCATGTGCTTATTCAAGCCGCGCAATGTTCTTTTCGATTACACTAGTCAAAGTGTTTAGATAATTAATTTAATTTAGATACACTTGAGTATTATAAAATGACAGTTGACATAATTTAAAAAATAAGTATAACATTTTAACATTGACAGTACCCTTAAGTAACGTATAAGTAAAAAAGCCACAATTAAGCGGGATATACTTGATAAGTGGAAGCAAACAACGGATTTAGAACTTTTTCAATAAATTAGTACTTAAAACTAGCAGGTTCAACTCCGCTGATCACGAATTTATTTAAGTATTATGTTAGTCACGGGGAAGCAGTTCGATAAAATTATTATTTCTAAGCCGCTTTTATTAAAACTAGTGAGGCCAGAAGTAAACTTATTTAAACTTTTGTTGGTATAATGTAAAATATTTATAAAAAAAAAAAAAAAAAAAGTAAAATATTATTGTTGTAGATCAGTAATAATTGTAACGTTATGCTTTTTTTTTTTTTTTTTTAAATACTCTTTATTTCTGATTGAACCATGATGAACCCGTAAGTATGAAAAAAATTACCGGCACATTTTTTTTCTTAATTTCATACTTATTAGACACTAATAATTAATTTAAATTGGTATCATCGATAAAAGTTTAAAAATAAAGTACCAAAAACAACCGCAAAATAATGAAAACAGCGCTTCCTTCGTTGTTAAGGTCCTGATCGAAATTGTACTCTATGAACAATATCAGAGTCCACAGCATGAACAAAAACACCAAAAACAGCAGAGTGTTCGATCCAAAGATCAGCCAGAGTTTCAAAATAAACCCAAAAAAGTACATGTCTTTTTTTTCACTTCACACTGCGCACTAAATCGTCGTGTTGAGAAGATTCCTCCGGTCTTTGTTTTTTTTGTAGAACTTCGAGATGACCGAGTTGTACCAGTTGAGGAGACTGTTCTTGGACGTGTACTTGGCTATGAGCTCCCGGACCTTCATTTCCTTGTCTGGCGAGACCCAATCGAAGGGCGAGAGGTCGAGGTACCCGCGCTTCCAGATGCAGTTTATGTCGGCACCAGCTTGAACGAGCATGTCCAGGACTTCCGCGTGTCCCATAACCGCCGCGAAGTGTATGGCCGTGGCCCCTCTTTTGCTTTTCAGGTCCAGGTGGGCCCCGTACTTTATCAGGATGCCGACGATGTCCTTGTACCCGGTCTCCGCGGCCACGTGTAGCGGAGTCAGGCCAGACTCACTTACGGCGTTTAAGTTGGCCACGTGCTTCAGCAGCAGCTCCACCACTTGTTTGTCACCGATCTGGGCCGCGTAATGCAGGGCCGTCTTGCCCCAGTCGGTCCTGCAGTTGGGGTTTGCGCCGTGCTCCAAAAGAAGCTTAACCACACCGGCTCGGCCCTCCAGCACGGCGATTATTAAAGGTGTCTCGCCACCTTCCATCCTCGAGTCCACCTTGGCACCGCTGCGAACCAGGAGTTCCGTTATGGCCCTGTCTTCCTCCCTCGCAGCTCTGACTGCGAGGTGGAGGGCAGTGCAGCTCTTAACCGATGTTATGTCCAGCTGACCTTCCCCCAGCTCGGCTGCATAGAGACGATGCTCCGGGTCGGTCTTGAATTGCACGGCCAAGTCCTTGTTGCAAGCCCGGGCATTTATGGGAACACCACGCTTCAGCAGGAATTTGACGACGTCGTAGTTTTCCTGAATGACAGCCTGGTGAAGGAGCACTCTATCGTCGGTAGCCATTATTGACGAGGAAAAAATTTACGCTTCGATGATGTTAGAACCAAGATCCAGCTTCTGTCGTGCTTAACTCAAAACTGACTAGCAACTTTTCATTATCTCACAGTCGAGCTGCGGATAAAAGTAAGATGCCTCCCAAATTTTGCCAGCTTGGATTATATACGATATTCGTGCCGCAGCGCAGGTATACTTTTATGGCTTTGGATTCTTCTTCGGCGTTTCCAGGATTAGCCCTAAGACAATCGGATCGTGCCGAACGAGCACAGTTTCGAAATTTTCTTCCAAGTCTGTCGGCTGAAATATTTAAATTACCTACAATAATAAGTGTAGGTACAGAGTTCGGTCGCAACTTTGGTCGACGAAATTTCAGAAATAAAAAGTATTTAATTTTTTAAAATTTTCAACGTTGATTATAAATTTACGCATTATAGATACTCTTTGCTTATGTTTAAATAAATTTTTGGATAAAATTTCATTAGAATATGATGCATTGTTTTGTATATATAATTATTTGATTAAGTTAGCTGTTGCTACTCGTTGATAAATATTTTTTAAAATAAAATCTTTTAGGCTCTAATTTAAAATATCTTCATTTAAGTAACTACAAAAAATTCTATAAAAAAAACTATATGTAAACGCAGTATATAAATATGCTAATAAATGTACATTTGTAAGAGAACAAATTTTAAAGCCATGTAAAGTTTACAATCATACAAAAGTATGAATCTTTTCATAAATATGTATTTGCAAATATGGTAACATTTTTTTTTTTTTTGTTGGTTTATTTTTTTTTTTTTTGCTTCGGTTAGTCATTGACATTTTTTTCTAATTCTAAAATAGACTAATGTTTGTTTGGTATGCCATAATGTGGAAAATTTTATTGAAAGTTGACTTGTAAATAAAAGAAAACATATTTTTTCTCTTCAATATGTCATGATTTATGAAGTATTTTTTTAATGTAAACATTTGAAAAAATTAACGAGTCAACGATTTCGATAAAAGATTCCAATCATTGCGTGTAAATAAGTCGCAGCTAAAACTTTTAATGTACTAATTAGTTACATTGTAAAAGATATGGAAATGCAACAATAAGTCTAAGTGTTGTACAAAGTTTTTACGGCATCTAAGTCTTTCGTTTATGAACATTAGAGAGCAACTCTACGCATCTCTCTACACTATTATGGCCTTCTAGATTACCAATTATGGAAAAAAAAATTAGCTGATCAAAGTCACAGCTAATAAAACCTCTGCAATTTACTAATTATCGGACTTTCGTTAAACGTGAAAGAACTATGGGTAATCTAATCTTCGATCTATGCAATATGGAAATTTTTATTCCTAATTTAACTGGGGTTGATTAACGTAAGAAATTTTACGCAAAATTTCTCGATTCTATTCAATCTATGATGACTTAGATAAACATCGGTATAAATACAGGATTATCGAACTTTTTTTCATTAATCGTTTTGTACAAATGTATTGTAATTTGTATTTTATTTATGTTTCTGGCTTATGATTTTCTAATACTCGATTATACCTACTTTACTTCTTGATTTTTGCATGTTATTTTAAACCCATTAGTCTTTGGTCTTTGATAAATTTCTCTGACAAACGATTTTTTCAACTTGAAAAATGATATTGCACATTTGTTACATCTCTAATTTCAATTAATTATTTAGCAATAACACAAATATGCAACTGAATTTTTTCTAAATGATGAACATTTTTATAGAGACGAAATTGATATTAACTTTTTGTTAAATGTTTGCATAATTTTTTTTTTTTTTTTTTTTTTTTTTTAATATCAAACGTTTTAAAGCTGTGCATACTGTATAAGAAATTTCATAAAGCACGTTTTTCAGTTTTTACCTTCAAAAATGTTATAAGTTGAGAGCGGCGTCATGTGTAAACATTTATTGATAGTAACAATTGCTTTACATTAAATTGACAAAAGCGACGTTATTGACTAAAAAAAATTCCTCAAAATCACCAAAAACAAAATTACACATGTAGGCTCAACATTGATTTTTCAAGATTGTAAGGCGACTCTGTTCCCATAAAATACTCATTACCTTTTAAAAAAAACCTCTCATTGCATTTAAAGATTTTTAAGTGCAACGAGCCCGAACAACCCGATGAAGCTGAGACTGTACTGGGAAAGATCAATATATGGTACCTCGTATTGGTCGCAGAAATCCTCGGAGAAGAAGCGCATCAGACCCATCGACGCGGCAAGGCTCATGCCGCCGTAATTTCCGTGCTGCTCGCACACCAGCAGTAGCACCACCAATTGCACAGTGTTAATTGCATTCGTGAACCTCTGAAGTTTCGAACGATCTTTTATGCGGGAAGAGCTCATTTCGATTACCGTTGGAGACAAACTGAGAGCAAGAAGCAGGAATCGAAGTTCGTCGGGAAAGCTATACTTAAGAAGAATTTCGGTGGTGAAGAATGCTGACGGCACTATTTCTGCGACGCCAGAGAAAAGCTCGTAAAAGTTTCGCAGGCGTTTTGTTGTGCTTGTGCCTCCTTAAAATATTCATTAATTTTAATCACATAAGGTTAAAAATAATGGGAAAAATTATAATATAACTTTGTAGAGCCTCAAAACTTACCATATCTTAGTATTCCCAACACAGAGTGTATAAGCAATATTTGGAATGCTCGAACAGCCCATCCTTCTTCCACCACTCTTAATGAAAAAGAGTCCTTGAAATATCTCATACAAATTAAAGTAACAAAAAGTTTTACAAGGTGCGCAAGAACAGTTCCTGGATTAGCCATGGTATACAAATTATGGAAGAGCTGAGTTTCTTGTAAAACTAATCAAGTTTGCTTTGGTGATACAAGTCTGCTCACAATAAATAAATAATCTATTTTGATTCAATGTAAAGCTTGAGTATTGACTTATCTTTGATGCAAGTATATTGTTCCATATGTAAGATAAAGCTGAAAAATATACAAATTGATAAGGTTGTATAAATTGAATAATATATCAAAATTTTTTCATGTTATGCACACTACATTTACAAATTTCTATTAGTTTTGTTAACGCAATTCATCAGTTTTAATAAACCAACTAAGTTCATATTTTTGGGTTTCAATTAACTGGGTATTAATTAAAAAAAAATATTATAGAAACATGAAAGAAAGAAATGAATTTGAATCACCAGATCAAACAACAATGCTTGTATCTTTCTGGAATTATAAGCTAGAATCCTAATTTTATCTTTCTTATACCAACATATTCTCTATCCGTCCAATCAAAAGACATGAGAATCAATTATATGAGTCTATCAATTCCAAAAATAAACATTACATAATGCTGTGTACTGACCCAGTTTTTATTTCAAAGCAAAAAAAGTTAAACAAAATATAATCATCAGAAAAAATAGTTTGGGTTGAAAAAAGAATACAGTTTCAATATGAATGACATTATTTCTGAAGAAGCCATTGATTAGAAAAATGTACTTTTGATGAAAGAAAACTTACGAGTTTTTTGCGCTCAACACTTAGCTCCGAAACTAAAACGGGAAAAACTTTCATTGCCAAAACACTCTTGCTGTTTTTTTTCCAGTAAAAATATATAATTATTCTTTTATTTCCTAGTTTGGCAAAAATGTAAATAAAGGAAGAAAATGGATCAAAGTAAGCTTGATTTTAAAGCGCAACACTCGCTGTCGAAGCCATGACTAACTTGAAAATCTCAAGTAGATCAAACATAACCTACAAATATGTTTTTATCATCACTCATACGGAGTAGTGCATTCTACAAAATTTAAAGAATCAAGATTAGCGGTTTTTTTTTTAATGAAAAAATCTTGATGTTATCATTATTTTAAATTATTCTATTTCATGAAAAGATAATTTTATAATATAGTTTCTAATCGGCGATGAAATGTATATAAACTTAAAATAAAAAAAAATATATAGGTAAGAAAAATTGGTTTAATTTTTGGTTTAGCAATATTATTTTTTACAATTAATTTTAATAGTGATGCGCATAAACTGCTTGATTAACTCAAAATTTATTAATATAATCATATTTTTTAAAATAAAGTTTTCTTTATAAGTACTTTATTCATCTTAAAATTTTATTATAAAAAAAAAGGAAAACAACAATGAAAAGCAACAGCTAAAATTGAAAAAAAAAAAAAACACGCTCAAATAGTTTAAAAAAAGAGATCAATATTTCAAAAGTGGCTGTGATCGAAAAAAGAAAAAAATTGGCATTTAAATTGACGCAAGCGCACTTCGAAGTGCAGCAGACTACGCGATCAGCTGTTAACTCCAAAACGCGTGCACGCGATTAACTCGCGAGTTTTGTTGTTTTTTGGCTGAAACTATCAGTTAAAAAAATGACCACAGCTAGGCCACGGTTAAGCTACTCGGACAAGGTCATATTGGCGCCGATGGTAAGGATCGGGACATTACCCATGAGGCTTCTCGCCCTTGAATACGGCGCCGATATCGTCTACACGGAAGAGCTGATCGACTGGAAGCTGCTGCGATCTGTCAGGAAGGAAAATGGTAATAATTTATTTTTGCTACAATTTCATTACTGATGAGATCGGTGTTAATTAGTGAAATAAATCCAAGAAAAGTATTCACGCGAGAATTTCGCACAGAAATATAAAGTCACTTTTTGATAAAATTTTAAATTTTAAAGTTTCACGAAATTCAATTTATCAAATTATATACAGTACTAGATAAAAATTTATTAAAATTTCTTAAGATGAAATCATGAAACTCATTAGTTTCGCTCAGTTAATTCTAAGCGCTATATTTTCATTTTTCATTTTTGCACATATTTAATGTCTACAAAAAATTTGAATTCAAAGTTACCCAAAAATACAAAATTGGTAGCCATGCCATAAAAGTATTAATTGGTGAAAACAAAACAAAAATATTAAATTTTAATTCAAATTTTTTTTTTTTTTTAAATTGTATAAATAAATTACTGTAATAATGATGATTAGCGCCCTCCATGTTCAACTAAGTTTGATTGTAATCAAATTACTTATCTGTAAATGAATAATAATTTTATTTCAAACAGTGCTTGAAAAGCTCCGCACATCGGCAGAAGAAACGATGCACCAATTTTGAATAAATTAATGACTCAGTACCAATAAGTGTTGTTAATTGTTTTTCGCCCCCGGAGATCCTTTACAATCCAACTTGAACTCTTGCTCACTACCTAAATACGATTTTAGAAACTTTATTTAATATTCTAAATTTTCAAGAATAGGTACTTGAAATTTTTTTCAGTAGTAAATCTTGGTCATCCAAAAAAAATTACAGTCTTATTATTTTAAATATCTTAGATTCGTGAAGATCAAAGTAAAAGATGCCCTCTGCCTTGGTTTTTCTATAATCGGTGATCTGTTTTAAATAAAAAAAAATTTTGTCGATTATTGTTGGATTGACAGTAAACTGTAGTATAAAATTAACTTGTAAATTTTTCAGAGGCCCTGGGAACGGTAGACTTCATAGACAGGACGGACGGGACGATAGTGTTCCGCACTAGTCCGAAGGAGCGGGACAATCTTGTTCTGCAGCTGGGAACCTGCGACGCCTCGAGGGCTCTCAAAGTGGCTCGACTCGTGGAGAACGACGTGGCCGGAATCGACGTGAACATGGGTTGCCCTAAGCGCTTCTCGATCCTCGGAGGCATGGGAGCGGCCCTACTCAAGCAGCCAGAGAAGGCCAAGGAGATACTCAAGACCCTGGTCGACGGACTGAGCATACCGGTTACCTGCAAGATCAGGGTGCTGGGCACCGTCGAGGAGACTCTCAAGTTGTGCGAACACCTGGTGGACGCTGGCATCGAGGCCATAACCGTTCACGGGCGGACCGTCGACGAGAGACCCCAGCACCCGAACAGAAATCAAGTGCTCAAGGAGATCGCACAGAGATTGAAAATCCCTGTAATTGCTAATGGGGGAAGCAAGGTATTATTTATGAGAGACGCTAATGATGGTTTTTAGAATTTGGGATTGCTCCTTTATGCCCAGTCTACACCGGAGGTTAAACCTCGAGTCGGCTGAACCGCGTTTCAAATTTCAAATTGTGATTACTCGCTTCCAAATTAGTTAATTGAACTTACTTTTGTGAATGCAGATAAATAATGTAGTTTTCTAATGTAATCTCAAAAATCAGTGCAGTAGATGAATCTGGAAGCGAGATATAAACATTTGAAATTTGAGACGCGGTTCAGCCGACTAGAGATCTGATCGGGATTTCGTACAGCTCTGAGTGATGTTTAAAATTAAGTCTGAGGCGCCTCTTGAAAATAAATGAGTCACCAGGTTTTAATCATTATGTCGAAATTTTTATTAATCTTTTATTTTATTTTATTTTTATTGAGACGTAATAAAAGATTGCTGCTTTATCTGCGAATTTTTCAGAATTAAGAGACCATTTTCTCTAATCGATGATCTCGCGGCGATAATTTTATATTTGAGTTCTGTGATATCCCGGCTAATGTGCAATTTGACAGGCGTGAAATGTATAATTCTAACAGATTTTGGAAAAAATTTAACATTACATATTTTAATAAGGAATAATAAGGCGGATGATTCCTCCTTGTAAATTTCAAATCAACTTTAAAAATAGGGGAATAAGTTATGGATGGCTGTATAAATTAATTTATCGATTAAATGTTTATTTCAAATTATTACTTAGATATTCAAAATTTGTAATAATGTTTAATGTTTTACGATAAATTAGATAGATTTGACTCGAAAATACAAAGGGGATGTATGCGGTACTTTTTTTTCACTGTTAAACGTGTCGTTGAAAATAATGATTTGTGTAACTCTTTTTGACCAAGATTTGACTAAATACAATATCGCGAGTCGCGACCAGACCGTAAAAACCTTTTTTAAAACTGAATTTCAGGAAATAGAAAAGTACAAAGACATAGCCAAGTTCAAATCCGACACGGGGTGCAGCAGCGTCATGATAGCCCGAGCCGCAGAGTGGAACTGCTCGATATTCCGACCCGAGGGAATGTTGCCCATGGAGGAGGTCATCCGAACCTACCTCAAGCTCGCCTGCGACTACGACAACTCGCCCAGCAACACCAAGTACTGCGTCCAGAATATCCTCAGGGACCTACAGGAGTCGCCGATGGGCAGGAGGTTTCTGGATGCCCAAACCCTCGAGCAAATATGGTAAAAAAATTTTTTATTGTCTAGTATATACTTTGAAAGAGAAATTGATTAAATTATTGAAATCTAAATTTATTTTATTTTTGAGTTTATTGTTTTTTAGTGAATGAAATAATTCTAAATTTACTTCATTTAATAAATTTTCATTGGTAAATAAAGACCATAAACAGAAAATTTATTGATTGAACTTAAACTTGAAATCTATATTCTTTAACTAAACCCTAGTACATATTAATGTTTAATGTTAGCTAAATTTTCTCTTCTTCGTAATGCATCTTAAAATTCTAGGTTTTTCAAAGTTTTTTTTGTCTTCTTAACTAGTGTAATGTACATTTACCATCGCGATAAGCAGTTGTAAAAGTTACCGACTTACCGTCGAAACAAGCTTTATACACTTTTACAACGCCAACTCGAAATTTGTAAGGAGCAAAGATAATCACCGTGTCAAAGTGAACTCGACCACTTCCAATTAGCGCGGTCAATTGATTTTTATAAACCCCGCGTAAGAATACCCCAAATGCTAATCACTTACTTAAACACTCCGCCAATTGCAAAACTGCAATTACCCTCTGACCGCGGAGCAAATGACTTCTGTGCCCACAATCTTATCTGAACGACTAATCGTGATTTCAGCGACGTCTGGGAGATGTCCGACTACTGTCGCGCCAAGTCGAAGGAGCACCGCGATCGAGGCTTCGGAGGCCGGTTCGAGGTTGTTCCCGAGCGACTCACGGTTGCCAAGAGGAAACTCGAGGACGAGGCCGAGGACGTCCTACTTATGCGGTGCGCCTTCCTCAGGAGTAACTACCCGGACGACGCTAGCCTGCCCAAAACCAGGCTCAACAAGTGGACCAAGGAGAACAGAAAGAAGCTGCCCTCGTACGACACCGTCCACGAGGACAAACTCTTCAGGTCGGTCGTACTGGTGGACGGAAAAAAATTCGGCAGCTCGTTCTGGTGAGTTTTTTTTATTCATTAAACCAAATATTAAAAAAAAATTTGAGTAAATTTTTTATGATTTCTATATTTAGCGGATTTTTTTTATTGTGCCATTTCTACTTTTCCTTGAGTTTTGAAACGATTAATTTTAATTGTATACTTGATAAAGCATTTTTTTTTTTTTTTTTTTTTTTTTTTAGGGAGAAGAACAAAAAATGGGCCGAACAAGGAGCCGCTCTGGTTTGCCTGTGCGCGCTCGGGGTCGTAGACGCTGAAACATTGACGAAAAACGGTCACCTGCTCGCGTGACACTGCGCGACTCACACGATAGCGACACTTATCGACGCTAACAGCTTTCGATCTTGTGGCCGATAAGAAACATTGTATTGACTGGGAAACAAATTATTGGATCCTACGTATTGAATTAATTTTCTTTTTGTAATAAATGTACAAAGTAATTTTTTTACCTATTATTTTTTATCATACTTAAATAGACTGTAAAAAAACCAGAGAAAATAAACTATTGTTGATCTATGTATTTCTTACAACTAGGGTTTATTATTTAATAATTTACATAAATTTTATTTTATTTTATTTTAAGACATAAGGTATTAAAAAAATTACATTCAATTAATGGTAATAAAAATAATCACTCCATTATCTGGGAATTCCAGTTATTCATAGCTGTTGTGATAACCGTATAATTAATTTCGATAAAACCTGGAATGCATCCTCGTATGAAAAATCATTGAATTTGCAATGCATCAATGCTAAAAATAAGTATTTTTCAAAGTTTGATAAAATTGCCTAGAATCATAAGGGTGGAATTTTGAGACTTGGCGGATAATCTACCAGTTTAATTATTACACTTGGCGCCCAGGATTGTTGGCTATTAAGTTTTAAGGCTTGAGAGATCATTAATCAGATTATTCATTGAATACTGCCCTGGGTTTTGGGGGCTTAAGGCTTGGTGGATAATCAATCGGATTATTAATTAAATTCGGCGCCCAAGGTTTTGAGGCTCAGGGAGTAGTTAATAGAATTCTTTACTGAATTCAGCGGTCAGAGAACTTTATCTGAGGCTTAAATGATATTAATGAATCATTGATTATGAACTTAGGCGCTCACCCTGAAATGTTCAAGGCTTTCCATCGAAGCCTTTGCCTGGGTGTATTGCACCCTTTCGATTTCCCCTCAAGCCAGCACTTGAACTGGCATCAGAAACTATCCCCAAATATTGTCACGATCAGCCTAGTTGGCAAGTTATAAATTCAATTTTTCAGTTAAATTTCCAAAATTGAAAATTTACCTTGAAGATTTTTCAAAGGCCATTCCGCGTTTATGCTTTACATATTATTAACTAAAAAAAAATCAATAATTTGTTCACTTCCTCGTCTTCACGCAAGGACGCCCGTGCCGGCTTTTTAAAAACAATCTCACTTATCAATCGGTCAAACTTAATTGTTCGATAAGATTACCGTGAATAAAGTGTACTCGCGTAATCCGCGAGTTAGTTTGCTATGAGCCGCTGCAGGTGACACCAGGATGGACCTTGGCGCGAAGACCAGTTCCGACGGGGGAGGAGTCGCGGGGGAAAATGACGACAACAAAAGGTGAGTCCCGAGTGAAAAGATAATCCCTCGGGTCGAAAAAAAAAGTTTTTCAAGTCGGAAATAAAGTGCTTCAAATTTTGAACTGTGAGCATGTACCAGATGAATTCCTGTGTATGTATGGACAAAAAAGTTAAATTTTCTTTTCTAAGGTTTTTTTATTCAAACAGCGAACAGAGTAGTGTGAATTTTATTTCACAGTGAAAATCAAAAAATTTCTTGTAAAGTTCAAATAAAAAAGTTTCGACAATTTAAGTAGAATTTAGGAAATAAAAAATGGTAGACTTTATTTTAATTAACATAAAATTTTACCAACTTATATAACGTCAGATAGTGTATAATTAATTTGTTCTTTTTTAATCACCCAAAATAAGGGAATTAAATTAATAAAGACTGATGAATAGATTCGTTATATCAGATTGAAAAGATTTCAATCTACCTTCGACGTTCACTACAATGTACATGAATCCCCGTGAAAAAAAAAATAAAAAAGATAAAAATTAATTAAATTTTGATGTTTTGCTATTTATTAAAATACATTCGATTCTTGTTGAAATCAACGTGAAAAAATTTGCTAAATGGATATTATTGGACGAAGTTTTTGAATATTTTTTGTTAAATTCAAAATTATCGGTCAAAAAGCAGTAATAAAAAAATACCTAATACATTCAGCTAATTCAAAATAATTCAAAAACTAGACTTTTGTAAATTTTGTATTTATTGATAATTCAAATCAATATCGTATTTACGTGAATCATCGCCAAGCATTTTTAACTTCGAATCAACGAACCTCGACTAAATTTTTCGTAAATTGTATAGAAACGACCCGGACATACAGCTATGGGACACCTTCAAGTGCACCCCGGTCCAGAAAAAAACTGGCTCGATGGTGGAAAAGCGAGTTTACGAAGTCGTCCTGAGGATTCTCAAGTTCGTCGTCTACGGGATACTCTTTCTGGTTAACCTTCTGGGCAGCTTCGTATCGAAGAGCTCCGAGCTCTACGCCGTCTCCCAGATCAGCGGTAGAAGCGTGCCCTTTTACAAAGGTATCTTTGACATTTAATGATTATCAAGACTGTAAATTTTCCACAAAAAGAATTTCGAATTTTTCAGATGTTATTATTTCAATGATTTATAGTATAAGCTTTAAGTTTTTGAAATAGTGCAAATCAATAAAAATCGTTGTAAATTCCAGTAAATAAAATTTAAGTATTCTGCTCATTTAATTTTATCTCTAAACATTCGAGTACTATACTTTGCACATAATTATGGTCTACTTTCACCTGTTTATGTTTTGAGTTTTTGATCTTAGAAACAAGGCAAAGAAAAAAAAATTCTTATTACGGTATTGACTTTTTACCCTGAAAGTTATTATCAAGTCTGATACAAAATAAATGTGAGATGTTGGTATTAAATCGATACCTCGTCCTGAAAAAAGCCTGTAGGATTTATTTACACAAAATGCAGCAAACTGATGATTTGACTTTAAAAACTACAAAACCATTACCAGCCCGTTTTTTTTTTAAATTTCTTTTTTTTTCCAACAAGTTACCAAAACACTCTTTTATCATTACATTGTTTTTATATCAAAAAGGGATAATTTACCATACCTTTTACTTTACTTGAGCATAAAAAAATTTGAGCAAAGTTGTATTTATTTATTTCAGACACGCAGTACTCGACGCATCTGTCCCTGGAGGCTCGGGCACCATGGATATGGTGCATAATACTGTGCTTCCTGGTTCCCGAGGTCCTCACCCTGGTCAGATCGCCCTGGCTCTACTTGTGCATGGGGTGTAAATTCCCAAAGCTGCACTATTTTGGCGTACTCCTGGGTACCGAGGTCTTGCACAGCGTTGGACTCGCCTTACTCTTTCTGGTCGGTCTGCCCGATCTTGATGTTCTTCAGGCAGCGACTGCCTTTACCTGCGTTTGTCTCTTTCCATGTGTTTTAGGTAAAATTTTCGAGTTCTGCATACCATGATAGAGATTAATGTCAACACAATTGAAGTTGCAAGATTACTCAGAGTTTTTCCAGTTTCTTTTAATTAAAAGCCACTCAATTACGAATTTTACACATAAGCTAACAAATCCAATATATATTTTAGGACTTTTGTCTGGAATCGAGGAGCCGGGTAGTAACAAAGACGAAGAGAACAGTAAGTTTGCGATGTTCGAAACCATTGGCGATGCTGTGGCTTGTTTGTTGCAAATTCTCGGACTGGTAACATTTACTTATCTCGCGTACAAAAATGAAGAGGCATTCGCACCGTGGGTTTTACCAATTGCTCTAATATTGTGTTCCGTCAGATGGTGGGGAAATTACGTGTCACCGGATTCGAAAATAGGTGAGTTTTCAATAACCGCATTAAAAATATCGAGTCAACCTCTCATAATCCAAAGCCCACTTTGAAATTCATAATCTCGAAGATTATTGAAAATATTTTCATCCATAAGCTCTTAGGTATATTAAGATATTTTCTAAAACGATTTTCGTAACCGTGAAACCCTTATACTCTCAAGCCGAAAATCCTCCTCCAATTTTGCCCGCTTAGAGTCCCGGGATTTTCCCCCTAATCCGAAATCCTCGTTTGCACCTGCAGGTGGAGGCGGGCGAGCTGTAAACAGCATAACGCGGTTCGTTTTCTTCTCCGCTGTGGTCCCGTCAATCAAACCGTTAGGGCGCGGTCCGAGATTCGCACTTTTATGATCGGAGGGAGGGGAGGAAAACGGACTCTAGGTTAAGCGCAAAATTTACGATGGAACGCAAATAGACCAAGATGGTGTACGTGCGTTCTTTCGAATGTCTTGTGTCCGTTAGGTGCGTGCTGTTCAAAAATGATATTCTTTTTTTCTTTTACTGAGTTTACAGTAGGGGTTGGGTTTTTGGATGGAAAATGTCTTTATGAGGGTATTTAAAGAAGGTAGTTTTAAAATAAGAAGACTGAATATTGCAGAATATGATGAAGTATCGAAAGGCCAGTCGGTTTTTATTTTATGTTTATTGTAAATGAATTCATTAAATCTGATGGATTATAAAGATCATTAAATTTCTGGTATAATTTTTCTCAATATACACAATGCTCAAAACGAAATTTTTTTTTTATCTTTCTGACCATATATTTTTAGCTAGGAGTACCGTGAGACGAGACGAGACGAGATTTTGGGCTGTCTTGTCTCGAGTCTCGATAAAGTCGAAAATCGACCGTTTCGTCGAGACTTAATTTTAATCTTCTGTTGACTCTACCCTATGTTTCTTGTAGAAAATAATTTTTTTTTTTACGCCAAAGATATATTAATTTTTAACTATTTTTTGTATAAAGAATTCGAATAAGTTCGTATTTTAAGAATTTATTTTTAACCAATTAATTAAAATAATTTTATTTTTTTTAATTTTAAAAGAATATAAATGACACAGGCATCTTTGCATTTTTAAATTACATTTCGAAATAAATATCATCCGAATGAAATATTTTTTTAACCGAAAGAAACAAATGCAACGCCAAACCATTTTCTTGTGAAAAACCAGAAGTTCAACGATTATTCATGTTTGACAATGCAATGGGCACCTTGTGCTCTGAGATAAACAAATATTTTGAAGGTGATCTTGATGATAAAGATTTTTTTACCAAGTCTGTAAAAAAAAACTTTTTTCAAACATGTCTCGGTCACACTAATACTAGGTCTCGTCTCGGTGGCACCCTTATTCGAAGCGAATTATGATGAAAAAACTGCTCCTTATCAGATGCAGTATAAATTGATGTAATTTTTTTTTTAGGTATTATTCAACTCATTGCTCAGTATTCAAGATTGTTGCACATGAAAGACCAGAAGTTCGAGGGAATTTTAAAAGGCTTCAGAGCTTTGGTTCGCATAGTAACGTTTTTACTTGGAGCTTTTTTGATTGCCTGGTGGAAAGGAATCAATCCAGAAATGTTTATCGACGGTATTTTAAGGACAGAATATACTTATAAGGTCTACGATGCAACTGGCTACTATGAATTATCGGCAGACCCTTGGACACCAATGAAAGTTGTCTTGATTCACGTTGTCTCGAGTCTTTGTGTTTACAGTTGTGGTTAGTGTTTTTATCATAAAATATATAATCGTGCTTGTTTCGGAAATCGGACTTCGATTTTCTAGAAATAATCGTTCATGAAATTTCTGCAGTTAATTTCTAACTAAAATATGATTTTTTATTGAAATGAAAAATTAATTTTAACTTTATCAAAATTTATTTTAATTTTTTGTCAAGGCTAAACAAAATTTGTGAAAGTTTTTGACCGAACCATATACAACTGGAAAGAACAAATTAAATTTTGAGTTCAAGCTTCTCCATAATATAATAATAGTAATTTAATTTAATAAAATATTTGTAAATTTCATAAAAGCTTATAAGAAATTTCATACAAAAAAAAGTAACTTTCACAATAAAGCGAGAAATTCTATCAAAAAAATTATTTTTCTAAATTAAAATTTTTAATTTAAAAATTCATAGACATAATGGAAAAAAAAAGATTTCGAAAGAACTTTTTAACTAAAACAGTTTAGAGACCATATTTATCGGAATGGGTTCAATCATCTTTTGTATTTTCCCAAAATACATAGTTTAATTTTAGCAATGTTCTGCATACATTTGACTGCAGAAAAATCGACGAATGTAAAATATTACGTTTTCAAATTTTCACAGTATCAAATATGATTATATTTGTCGAAATTTATAAAAAAACTAGGTAAATTTTACTTATAAATAATCATTAAAAATATCTCATCAGCATTGTTTGCCTGCAAGACCCGAATGCAGAACGTTGGTTTCGCCCTGGCCATGAACCTCTCGGTGCCGGTGACCTTCCTGGGTCTCGTTTACCCCAAAAGTCTCAGAGAAATCATCCCCGAGTGGCTGTCCTCGGTGATGCCGAACTCTGGTTCGTTACCCGAGCAGTGGTACGAGTGGCTCTGGGTCTTTGGTCTGGCTTCCCTGGTTTGGGTAACCCGGCACGTGTGGTCGGCCTCCTGCAAGAGGCTCGCCAACGCCGACCGGATATTCGCGGTGCCGATGTACGACTCCCTTCTGGTCGACCAATCGCTCGCCCTCGCACGTTGGAAAGAGGAACCCGACGAGTACGACTACGCAGACGAACAGGTTTTCACTTAATATCGTAAATAATTATGTCTGTGAAAAATATTTTTATCTTTGACAGTCAGATTTCATTTTCGTTTGACATAAACCTTTAAATTAATAGAATTTTAAGCAATGATTTCTAAAAGCTTTAAGGTCTAAAAGTGAAGTTTCCGCATATAACTGAGAGTACACTTCTTAAATTTTACTCAAAAAAGCTTAAAAAATGTATAATTTTTTAAAATGGTTTTTTAAAACTTTTATTCTTTATTTTTTGGACTTTTTAGACATCATTTTTAATAATCTTGATCAAAGTCAAAAATAAAAATTTAAAAGGGTCTACTATTTGAAGTTGAGTTTAATTTTTACTGCTTTCTGAAATTTTAATTTCTAAAAATCACCTTTAAATTTATTTTTAGAGTGAATATACCAAGGAATACATAAAAAACAACGAAATGAACGGAACAATTAAAAAAGAAGACACCATCACAACAATTTACGCATGTGCTACCATGTGGCACGAAACACCAGAAGAGATGACCGATTTTCTTAATAGTATTCTCCGTTTGGACAATGACCAGGGTTGTTTGAAAGAAATCAAAGAAAACTACCATGTACAACATCGTGATTACTACGATCTTGAAGGTAAAAATAAATACCAATATGTTTTTACATAAATTTATTGACAATCGTAGTATAAAAAGTAGAGTTCGTTTAAATTTTAATGACTCAAAAGAGTTTAAATCACCTAAATTGCATCAATTTTTGTTTTATCTACCGCAAAAGTACACATATTTTTCGACGACGCGTTCAGGTGCGTCAAGTGTCGCGCGAGCTCGTGCGTGCACCAGGAAAATACGAGCAACCCCGCAACTCAGGTAAACGAGTACGTCCTGGACTTTGTGAACACCGTGGAAAAGTGCATAATAGCTCGGGACTTCAAGTACTCGCCGCCCGAAAAGTTTCCCGCTCTATACGGTGGCCGACTTTTGTTCACCCTGCCGCGCAAAACCAAGATGTATGTGCATCTCAAGGACAAGAACAAAATCAGGGCCAAAAAACGGTGGAGTCAGGTGAATTTATTTTATTTTTTTACTCAGAGCAAATAGCCGTAAAAAATCAAAGGCTAAAACAGTAATTTTATATTTTGTACATTTACATCGAGAGTTGCTGATTCTCTCGGCTCCAGATAGCTCGCTATCTTAGGCCTCGAGTATCAACAACTCTCGATGTAAATGTACAACTTCACACACAAGTTGAGTAACATATCATTATTTCAATATTTTACATTGAAAAAATCAGGTTACACTGGAGTAATCTCAATTAATCTCAATCATTCTCTACAGTACAATCTGCTGACTAAAAATATTGTTGCACTAATTTTCAGGTAATGTACATGTACTACTTGATCGGATACCGTCTGGTGCAGTCGAACATGGACTTGATGAGAAAAGAGGTGATCTCGAAGAACACGTACATTCTCATGTTGGACGGTGATATAGACTTCCGTCCGAGCGCCGTCAAGGTCCTCGTCGATCGGATGAAGATAAACGAGGACTTGGGCTCCGTTTGCGGAAGAATCCACCCTCTTGGAAAAGGTAAGTCCCAATTTAACCTTCCGTTCTTCACAAACTTGTTACAACAATTGTACTTCCAGGTCCACTGGTCTGGTACCAAAAGTTCGAGTACGCGGTCGGTCACTGGCTCCAAAAGTCCACCGAGCACGTAATAGGCAGCGTGCTCTGCAGCCCGGGCTGTTTTGCCCTGTTCAGGGTCAGTGCCCTGATGGGCAACAACGTCATGAGGAAGTACGCGACCATACCCCAGCAGGCCCATGAATTCATTCAATACGACCAGGGCGAGGACAGATGGCTTTGTACCCTGCTTTTGCAGAATCGACAAAAGGTATGTGTTTAAGAAGTGGTTTACATAGACATAAATAATTATTAATTTTATTGCTAGATAAAAATGTAAATGACTATGTAACTGTAAATTGAAATACACAGTTCATTTATCTGTCCAGTACCCAATAAAAATTGTTTAATCATTAGATCGAATACTCTGCTGCCAGTGATGCTTACACTCACGCCCCCGAATCCTTCAACGACTTTTACATCCAACGACGTAGATGGATACCCTCGACGGTAGCCAACATCTTCGATCTGCTTGAAACGGCCGACATCACCAGGAAAAAGAACAAGAACATCTCCACGTTCTACATCTGGTATCAGCAACTCCTGATGAGTAAGTCATAACAATAACCCAATTAATTCTTTAACGTTTAAATTTTGTTCTTCCTTGCTTAAGTCAGTACGATCTTGGGACCGGGTACCATATTTCTGATGCTGGTAGGGTCATTCGTCGCAGCTTTTAGAATCGACATATGGACCAGCTTTATGTACAACTTGGTACCAATTCTGGCATTTTGCCTCACTTGTTATTTTTTCAAAGAAAAAACTCAGGTACACATGATGATATTAATTATACTTTAACGAACTGTTTGAATTTGAAATTATCTTGCATAAAGAGAAATTTATTCCTTACAAAGCTTTGGTGCGAGTCCTTATCCATACTCTTATAACTACGCTCGCTCAACTCTATTTACTTAAAATCTTCATTGTATTCGCAGCTATTATTCGCCGGCGTATTGTCAGCAATCTACGGGCTTGTCATGGTGGTGGTCCTGGTGGGAGCCATGATCCAAGTCTCGGAGGACGGCTGGTTGGCGCCAACCTCCCTGCTGTTCATCATCTTCGTCGGCGAGTACATCCTTACCGGGCTGCTCCACCCCTTGGAGTACGGCTGCCTGTCCTGCGGAATCATCTACTACATTACCGTGCCCTCCATGTACATGATTCTCATTATATTCTCCCTGTTCAACATGAACAACATCAGCTGGGGAACAAGGGAGGCACCCAAACCCATAGCACCAGTCGAAGTAAATTAATTATTTAATTCTGGTTTTGACATTGCTAGGCAAAAACTAGAGAGTTTTCGGTCGAGGCTCATGGGTCAGAAAATTGAGTCTTTGAAATTCAAATTTGTACATAAACTAGTTAAATAGTTTATGCTATTATTTCAAAGACTCTAATTTCAGACACGTGCTTCGAGTTCAGAGACTTATCAGAGTCTTTTTCCTCAGACTAGAGATGTAAGCATTTTCTCAACACTGGTTTTTTAATTTTGAATTAATTGATTCAGGTCGAACCGAGCGAATCGAATAACGATGTTAATCAACCTAATTCTGGAGCAGAAAAAGTTAAGGCACCGGCGAATCCTGAACCGAGCAATTTTTCAATCTATGAGTTTCTACGATCTATCGTAGGCAAGACTCCATCCACTTTGGACAATAAGCAACTCACTGAGCTAAAGTTGGGACTCACTCGAATTGAAACGAAACTGGAAAGTATCAACAGGTAATTAACATCGTTGAATGCAGCTATTTCATTCGTACTTTAAGTCTGAGATTTCTAATGCTTGAACTCGAAATTTTCAAGTACCACAGATTCAACTTTGGTTGCACTAGTTTTTTTTACTAGTTTTCAAGACTTGATTCTCACAGTCATGTGTCTTAAATGAATTTTCTTTAATTTTCAGTAAGCCTGCGGTAACCCAGCCCATACCCAACGCTTATCCGCCAATGGGGATGAACCCACTACACTCGGACAACTTCAGCGAGAAAAGTAGCACAACCGGTCGCGAGACCTTCGACGAGGACTGGAGTGACAGTTACAGCATAAGCGAGGAGAGCTATTGCGAGGAAGACGTACCCAGTCCCAGTCCCGATCAGGGTAGCGGGGACTTTTTGACTAATCCGACTTGGATATTCGACCAGCAGCTGGGCAGAGGAGCAACGGACTTTCTGAAACCCGCCGAGGAGGACTTCTGGAAGAGGTTCATCGCCAAGTACCTGCTGCCCATCGACAAGGATGTTAACAAGGAGGTCTCGTATTTATTTATTTTTGTTTTATTCATTATTTTTATTTACTTATGATAAAAAACAAAACATCAAATCTAAACAATGATACTTCAAAAAATTTGACATAAATTTCTTTATATAAATAAAATTGAAAAATCGTAAAAATTAATACTTTAAAGAATTATTCTATAATGAAAAGTCATACATATAAATATGAATAATATATATAAAGTTTTTCTTGAATTTAAACAAAATTTTAGAGTAAAAACAGAAAGTCGACGTTTTCATAATTTTAACGATTTTTTTCAATTTTCGTAGAAAGAAAATGCCCAGAAAATCTTGGAGTTGAGGAACCAGTACATCTTCAAGTTCTTCATGGTAAACGCTCTGTTTGTGCTCGTTATATTCTTGATGCAGTCTCACAAAGACATTTTACATTTGAACTGGCCCCTGGGAGCTAAAGTCAACATCACTTACATCGCCGAAGGAAACGAAGTAATTTATAATATTTAGTTTTTATAATTTTTGTAAAAGTTGATAAAAATAATTATTAATTTTTTGATAGGTTTACATATCTAAAGAATATTTACGGTTGGAGCCAATTGGATGTCTTTTCATAATTGGTTTCATTAGCATTCTTTTCATTCAATTCGTGGCGATGCTCTTCCATCGCTTCGAGACCTTTTCACACATAATATCAAAGATTAGCTTGGACATTGACTGCTGTAGTGGAAAAGTGAGTCTGCTATTTTAATCGCGTAGTATCATAAATTGCCCGGTTTTTAAGTGTAAAGTACCAATTTAGTTTTCAGCGAATCGGCTACTGTTTTAAGCTCAAAAACTTTTGTTAATCTCTCACTCGGACTAATTTTAAAAATAAATTTTTCTAATACTCTTTTTTCATTAAGGACTTGTCTGAAGAAGCCAAGCTACAGCGCGATGTAAATCGATTATTTGAGGAGAATCAGCGACAGTTTGACAATCAAACGACGCCAGATCCATCGGAAAAGGTTCCTCCAGGAAAACGCATGACAGTGTGTGATAACATCCAGGTCAGAAGGAGGGACCTGCAGCTCAAAGACACTTCCATCCTTGAAGGTATTTATTTATTTTACGTAATTTAATTTATTGGCTGTATACTCTAAAAATAAATTTTATTTAATTGTGTAAAAATAGTTCTTTTCATTATTAAATTTTTTGAATTTATTTTTAAGGGGCCATTCTAGTAGATTCGATGTTTATTTTTTTTTTCAAAGATTTTTTATTTGTAGTAAAATTGATACAATCGCTTTGAAATTTTTACACAATTAAGTCAAATAGTAAAAATACAAGAAAATTTTTTTTATTTTTTATTTTTAACAGTTTTTCTTGGTAAAGTCAAGCTCCGAAAAATCGTCCCGTTTTCAACTGATGGAAGCTCTAAAAAAAAAAATAATGAACAGAATCACTCCAAATTTTAACTAAAGCCTTCTGACATGTACCCCTATCGGATGAACTAATTAATTTTTATAAACAATTACAAAAGTTATAAACAATTTAAGTTGCAAAAAAAATGGTCAAGAAATTCAAAAGTCCGCCATTTTGTGAATTTTCATTTTTTTTTTTTTTATTTTAGTTCATGCGATAGGGGTACATGTCAGAAGGCTTTAGTTAAAATTTGGAGTGATTCCGTTCATTATTTTTTTTTTTTAGAACTTCCATCAGTTGAAAACGGGACGATTTTTCGGAGCTTGACTTTACCAAGAAAAACTGTTAAAAATAAAAAATAAAAAAATTTTTCTTGTATTTTTACTATTTGACTTAATTGTGTAAAAATTTCAAAGCGATTGTATCAATTTTACTACAAATAAAAATCTTTGAAAAAAAAAAAAAATCGAATCTACTAGAATGGCCCCTTAAACAATGCCTAAAAACATTATTTTATTAAATAATTGCAGTATATTTAAAGAATCTTAAAAATATTGAAAGTTCATAATTCATTGAAATCAGTTATTATACATAAATGGTAATTAATAAAAAAAAGTTGTTTAATAATGGTATAGTTTGAAAATGAAAAAAATTCAATCTAAGTTGATATACAAATATTTCAAATTTTTTATTTTTTATCATAAGAAATATTATATCTATATATAAATTTTTTTCAGGCTCAGACAGCCGAGCTGCCATGATGTTACCCCGGAGCACTGTCAAGGCCCTGAACAGACGTCGCACAATGGTCATAAACGCGGAAAAACATGACCGCAACCACGATTACGTGACTGTCGAGGAGGTCCGCCGGCAGAGATCTCAATCCCAGCCGAACAAGGCCTTTGACAATCCTGGCTTCTCGCCCGATGATCCCGCAACTGTGTGAATGACAATTTTTCGAGTGTGAAAGGCGATGATACTCGAGTGCTTCAAGTTAACGAATTGTTTAGATTTATTTTTTATAAAAAAAAAAAATTATCAATAAAGCTCCGTTTTATTCGCGAATGCTGTAATTTTTTTTTCTCAAACAATATACAGTAAAAGTTGTCTAGGGTGGAAAGCCAAAGGACCGGGAAAGAAGACAACTTTCCGTCTTGAAGAAAGTTGAATGAAAAATGTGCCAAATAGTAGTTAAAAAAATAATAATAATAAATGATTTTGTTTATTTTATTTATTATTTTCCGTCTTGTAGGAGGCATTTTGTATACAAAATCCGTCGGAACCGGAAAAAAATTTCCGAGCCTTATTCTGATGCCGGCTTAGACAACTTTTACTGTAAGTTACTTAGTAACTATGATTTGTTTTGTCCATTCGATGTAAATTACAAAAAAAAAAAAAAAAAAAAAAAACAGAACATGGAATGTACGTTTTAGTTTGTAAAAAGTCATTCGGAAATATTTTCCTGTTATTGTGTTGCTACAATATAAATAATAACAGTTTTTTGTAAATAAAATTTAATTGTTCAACAAAGTAATCTTATAACAACTTTTTTTCTACATATAATCGTATTTAAAAAAAATAATAATTCAATAGTTTTTAGACTGACGAAAAAGTTTCATTTACACTTCATTCAAAACTTTTTTTTATTCTAATTCGAAACTTATGATTTTGTGTACGATCCGAAATGAATTATTTCGGATTTTTTGAAAAAATGATTCAAAACAGTTAAAAATAATTAATTCAACGACGAAAAGTAAAGTTTTAATTAATAATGGCTGAAGTCTTGATTAAACGGAGCAAATGTCAATGCATTTAATAAAATTACTACTTAACTTTAGTTAGATATAAAAATGGCAATCGTAAGAATGCCGAATTTTTACTTAAAAATAATGCGATATTCGAAGGCCCGGAATATCACGGATATTCACCGATTGACGATACCAACGAAGATGACTCACAATCAGAATATTAACAACTGTTATTATGAACTCGTTTCATTTTTATTAGTAGAGCAGCAGTTAGGTATTATTAAGAGCGCCTTTTCACTGCCACATTTTTTCTCTTCTTAGGTTCATTTTGAGTAAAAAAAAAAAAAGCTTCAGTAAAGCTCCCCTCCGAGAACCATTTGAATTCTACCCGCCAAGAGGCGTTCCAGCCAATCGCGAGTCGCCGCTGCAAACACCCCCCTCGTTAGCGTCGTTGCATCGTGGATCGCAGTTCGCACCCGAGTTCGACCAAGTTCGACGTTTTTCCTCCTCGGGAGCTGTTGGGCTGGTGCTGTGGGCCACAGCCGCGAGTTTTATTTATAGCCGCGGCCAAAACGCGACATCGGGATAACTTTTGTACACGTTATACTTACTTATTAGCCCACAAGATTTTAGTGTCACACGGATTATTGGTGTGGACCGTGCAAAGTATAAAGGTGATCCCCGGGAATATTCGTGCAGGTCGTATATCACGTGTGTGTTTGATATACACACCGCGCCCCAGGTATCGATACGACCCCCGCAGACAAATGAGTTGATGTCTACTTTTTTCTTTTCATCTCGAACGAGAAAGAGAAGGAGAGCTTTTCTGTGATATTTTCAAGGTAAAGTGCGTGTGTCGCTTGGCCTGCATCCGATGAGATGACTACTACTCTTTCATTTCTACAGACTGTTTAGCCTTGACTTAGAAATAAGCTCATTTTACTCGCTGAATTTTTCTTTAATTTCTCCAAAAAATGGTTCGTTTTTAGATCAGTCTAAAGGATGTCCAAGTCGGATGGACCCAAGGTGGTCGTAGCACTTTACGCGTTCAAAGGAAAGAACAACGACGAGGTGTGTACCTAACTTGTGATGATTTTTTTAGATTTAAATGTAGTTGGCATTGATTTCAGTTATGTTCTTTACCCACTTTGATTTACTTGATACTGAATTATTTAATAACTCTACTAATGCAGTTTCTTTTGGTCATTACAAAGTATTTTTTCTCATTTAAGTACAGCAGTTACATTTGAGTTTATTACTGTTTGCATTTTTTATACTAGAACTAAAATTGTTTTTTATATATTTATAAAGCTAAACAGAGTTAAGTAAAGCTTGGAGTCAACGGGTGAAATATTAGCCAATTATTTATATGGAAGATTGCCTGCTTGTGTAATTTAAATAAGATTTAAAGAAAAATAAACTTTTTTAGATGAATATCAGCTGCATATACTCATGTTACAAAAATAGAATGGTTTATCTTGATGTGAGTTGTGCATTGCTCATGTTTGCAATTTTCAAAAACATTCAATTTTATATGAATTGAATGTTAAATATAAATAATTTTTTGAGATTTGCCATCACTGATTCATAACTTTATTTCTGTTTTTAAAACTGATACTGCATAATTTTTTAAATAAGTGATTTTATTGGAAATTTTTTTTTTTAATTATGGTTTGGGCAGTTTTTAAATAAGAAATATTTTTTTCAGCTATGTTTCAAAAAAGGTGACATTATAACAATAACTCAACTGGATGATGGAGGGTGGTGGGAAGGAACTTTTAAAGAAAAGACCGGCTGGTTCCCATCCAATTATGTTAAAGAGTATAAGCCTCCCTCAGGATCATCACTTCAAAATTTTAATTTTAGTGATACAGGTATGGAAGAAACGTTTTTTAAATAAATTAATTATATTTTTTTATCTTTAATAACTTTTATTACTCCTATTTATATTAACATAAATTATTATTAGTTTTTACCTTGAATTTTACAAAGTCAATGAAAAATTATTTTTGACTTGAAAAACACTTTTTATTATTTTACACAACTTCCTAACTTAATAAAATTTTAATTCATTTAATAATTACACCTCTCTTGTTTCTTAGTCTTTTAGATACATACCTTTTTTGATGAATTCTAAAAAAAAAAAAAATACCTTCACTAAAATCAATTTTTATCTGCAAATCAATACATGGATTATCCATTTTAGCAGAGCAATTTTTAAAATGTATAAAAAATGGAGTTTAATAATACTACACTTACTTCATCTACACTTACAGTCATCTAAAAATATTATCATAGTATTGATTTTTAAAGCAAAAATTAGCTAAATAATTTTATTATTGGTATGTTTAAAAAAACAATTTTTAATTTTTTTTCTATTATATGTTTCAGATTCAGTCTCTACTTCAACCAAAGTTTCCCCCGAAAAAAATTCTCCAGAGTCTCCAAGTCAACAAACTTTCAACCGGGACATAGTTTTGAAAGATATAATAGATTCAGAACGTGCAAATGTTGCAGAACTACAAGGATTGGTTAATAGTTTTCTTCAACCATTAGAAACAGCTAACATGTAAGAATAATAACTAAAAAAAAAAAACAATATTTTTTAAATAATTTTGTAGTTAACAAAAATATATCTTTAGTTTAAGTAAAGAAGAGTACAAACAATTAATTGGAAACATACACGAAGTATTAGATGTTCACCAGAGACTTTTAGCAAATTTAGATAGTGTATTATCTCAAGGGCATGAAGCAAGAGTTGGGAATATTTTCCTTACATTAGCTTCAAAGTTCAAAACAGTTCACACAACTTATTGTAGTCTACATCCACAGGCAGTTTGCATTCTCGATCGTTACAGGTAATTAGAACCAATTGTAGATCGCGATAGATTTGACTTAGGTCTTAAAAAATTTTATTTTTCTTTTTTTTGTCATTGAAAATTGTTTTAATTATTGCAGAGATGAATTGAATGAGTTTATGGAACGCAGTGGAGCTATAACTCCTGGAATATTAGTATTAACAACAGGACTGAGTAAGCCCTTTAGAAGGTTAGATAAGTATTCTCTTATGTTACAAGAATTAGAAAGGCATACAGAAAAAAGCCATCCTGACAGAGGTGATACACAGCGTAGTGGTAGTGTATATAGAGAAATAGCTGTAAGTTATCTGTTTTTTAAAAAGTTTTGAATAATAAGAGATTTATATTTTAATTTATTTTATAATTTTAGGATCGTTGTGCAACAATCAGAAAGCAGCGCGAGCTTGCATTACAAATTTTAACTGGTGGAATTAAAGGATGGGAAGGCGAGGAATTGAGTATTTTAGGAGACATAATTCATGTTGCTTCTGTTACATTAATCTCAGGAATTGATAAAAGAGATAGATATTTTGTATTGTTTCCTTCAACCCTGTTAGTACTAAGTACAAGTGCAAGAATGAGTTCGTTTGTATATGAGGTGAGTTTCTTGGCAAACTGTTTTCTTAATTCTTAAGTTACTAATTTTTTTTATAATATTGATTCATTTCTAATTACTAATAAGTTTAAATTAATTTTAATTGTATCTGTTAACTGCCTTAATTGGCGTTGATTTATTAGAATAAAAACTGAATTAAATTTCTAAGCTCTTGATTAATCACTCTTCATTCTTGCTACAGGGAAAACTACCTTTAACTGGAATAACTGTTGTACCTGTTGAACCATCTGACGATGTTAAGTTTGCCTTTGAAATATCTGGTGAGTCAAAAAATTTTTGTGGAACAATTTTAAAAATTCCATAATTGGAAAAATCTTATCAAAAATTTTTGTTTGTTAGTTTTTTTGAGCATCGCAAATTAAGCGCTCGGAAAACCCCGGTCGAAAAATTCTTAAGAAAAACCCGCGCCGAAAATAGATGCATTGAATCATTCATTAAAGATATTCGTGTCACCTATTATCTGGTTTAAAATTGTTCTAGGATGACTCATACATTCACTAGTAACTTTAGTTTGTTGACTTAATTCATATGGATTTTTTATATTTATTTATATTCATTATGCAAATTTATAAACTGTTTTACAAATCAATAATCGATAATAAAATAATCTGCGAAATAAAATTAGAATTTCACTCAAATAATTAAATATAAAACATCATTAATCATAATTATTTAAAAAGTCAATAGATTGAAAACATTTTTATTATTATATAAATTTAACCAGCTCTGATTCCCATTACACACTTTTACTTTGTCAATCAGATTATTTGTGAAAACTAAACATACTTTTTTTTTCAGGTCCAATGATAGAAAATATAGTAGTGCAATGTCCGACCCGGGAAGACCGCCAGCACTGGATCGAGCTTCTATCCCAAGAGCAGCTACTGCACCAGCACGGCTCTCAGCTTCAGCGTTCGCCTACGAGCATATCACATGTGAGTTGTTGCACCCATCCTCCCTACACTCGTCTAACTAGGCTATTCGCTCGTCTTTTGCGAAAACGCGTGATCCACTCGGAGCTACTGAAGCGTCTCCTGTACTTCCAATACATATTCAAACCGGACATGTCATCCGTAAAGATGCGCAAGTGCTGTCTGGTCACTTACTCTCTGATCCCCTCGAGCAAAGTAGCGTCGCGCGCGTCCTCTCCCCCGACCTCCAAACGACCAGTGAGAAAGTCCTCGACCCTCAAGTTGGACGTCAGGTACGTCCTGGATGACACGAGCCCGAAGCCGCACGAGGCGTCCACGTCTATGGCTGTCTACAGCAACGAGCCCCCGACGATACTCCCAGAGCCAAACAGCAGAAGTCTGCCTCCCAAAGTCAGCCGGGACAGCTGCTGCATAGTTCCAAACTTCGACTCTGTGCCTTATAGAGTGCTCAGGTCGAGGGAAATGAACGCCGACCTGTCGAACCTCTGTGATAGTAGCGAAGATTCCAAAAACTGGAAGTCCCTGGGACACCAACAGCAGAGAACTCGAGGGCCCGAGAGCGAGATCCCCGCGACCAGTAGTCCCAGGTCGTCCGACTCCGGGATGGCCGACAGCTTCCAGCACCACTCTGCCGAGCTGGGCTCGTGCTACGCGAAATTTTGCACCAGTGCAGGCCTACACAGCGAGAGCGAGAATGACGAGAACAAGTTCGAAAACCAGTGCATATGCACCTCTCCCTTCGGCTCCTCCGCCTCTTCATCGCAGTCGTCTCCGAGCGTGTCCAAGAGCCTCCTCGGCGACTCCGACGAGGAGGTCGACAGCAGCGATGACGAGGCCAAGTGCACCTGTCGGCCGGTGGACGACGGAGCGCAGGACAAAAGATTCGCCAAGCTCACCCTGGTGCAGCAGAAGCACCTCACCCAGCCTCTGCCGGTGTCGCCCAAGCGAAGGCCCAGGAGGCCCCTCGGGAACAAGATACACAGAAAAGAAGTGGAGCCGAGGAGGCGGGAGGAGAAGGTCATCGAGGAGGAAGAGCCTCCGCAGGTCTTCACTTCAGGGCTGTACGCGCACTGGTGGCTCAAGAAAACGCTACCGATAAACGATCAAGGCAAGCTGCTTCTCCATAGCATGGCTGCGTTGTTCTTTCAATTTTTTTTTTTTTTAATACCATTCTTTACTTGATTGACTATTGGATAACACGTTGTTCGAACACTCACAGTTATTTAACATAATTTATTTTTTTTGCCTTGTTTATTTATCTACAATTTGACCATTTGGATGATAAACACAGAATTTGTTAAATATTTTTCTGAACTAAACCAAAGGTTTTTTTACGACGTAAACGAAAAAGAAAATTGAATTAATTTTACTGACCCAGGCAAGAAGCGTCTTTTTCGTTTATTAGGCTAAACTACTAATTTTGAGTTGTCAGTTCACCCTGTCACTAAAAGCCAAATCTTACGCCGCTTATTAGATTTTTTTATCTTCCACTCAGCCATGTTGTGAGAAGTCTGCTTTTGCTTTGTCTTTTTTTTCCAAGTTTTTGTGTTAATTTCCTGAGACAAGAAACTAAGAATCTGTGACTTCAGTTTTTCATTTATTTTAAACAAGTTAAACACCCGCAAGAAACTTATTGTGAATACGAAGATTTAATGCAATGCAGCTGGAAAAATTTGGCATTCTCACGATTATACATATTCACAGCATAAATATACCCATGCGAATTTTTTCACGTTTTTACCCACTTTTTACATTTATTACTTATTACTTATGATTTAATTCTTTACGCTGCCCAATTTCGAAGGCCTGGCTCTGTAGCTCTCTGAAACTAAAACAAAGGCATGACTATACTGCACTTTTATATTTAGTTTGAGTGCTTGTCCTAATTATCAAATTAAGGTGGTATTCTCGTCAAATCAAAACAAATTTGTTGATCGATTAAATTTTTTTGTCACTACTTTTCTAGGTTGCGGTAAATTATTATAGTAAATTTTTTTTCATTCTAGCCACTTAAAATAGCCACGTCAGGTATAAACGAAAACATTTTTTGTTTTAGATTGCACAAATGGATGAACTCACGTACGATATGGGAAAATCTATTTTTCCACCGCGCGCTACTTGAGATAGTTTAATTGGCAATAATCGTGAAAATGTAAAAATTTCTTTGTTTGATGTGTGAGTAATTCTCATAGTAAACCAGAATTAAGTAGTTTTGAAAAATATTTGTTATTTTTGAAAAGAAGAGAGAATTGTTAATACATACTGTGATTATGAGACTGGGATACCATCTTTATTTATTATATATTAAAGTTTAATTATTGATATTTGCATTATAGCAAAACACAATTTTATAACTATATAATTTTATGAATTTAAGTATTAATACATCGATATCAACATGTTTAGTCATGCATCTTTCAGCCGTTCCTTTTTAATACTTGCACAAAAGAGATAAAAATTTTATATATCCAATGCATAATACACATAAATAACCAATATATACGTATAAACTCTTAAATTATGAGCTGTCATCAATCTTTGACAGAAATAATCTCTTCTTAAAATTTTATTATTTACTAAAAATTTAAAGAACATTTTATCGAGCAATTTATGTTAATAATCCTTATGTAGTGTTGTAATTTACGCTAACATTTAACTGATCACAGACAAAAATTAATTATAAGAACAAATTTTAATGTGTAATCAGATCTGTAAAATTGTGATTTAATATGATAACTTTTTGAGTGAAACTTAACAGAAATAATACAGTTTTAAACTTTAAAATTTTGTTGAATTTAAAGAAAGATTGTTTACGATACTTTTTAATTACATTGAGGCTCGATTTGTAAAATAATTATTAATCGCAATTATTTAGTGTATTATATATTAGTACATTATTTTCTCACTATTTAAAAATTTATCAATCTTTGCACTGTATAAAAATATAACACACAATTTTATTATATTAAAAAACCCATTTTACAGTCATCAAATAATCGTAATTTTTCTTCTGTTTACAATTAACAGTCGAGCAGTCAGAGCTCGAAGCTTCAAACAGTGGGAGCGGAGAACTCGTCATCTCCAGGAATTAAAACGCCGTGGAATCTAGCTTTACTTAGACCAGCACCGCCGATTTACTTACTAAAGACTGTTGGAAAGCCTGACGCTGGGGACAGTTGCAAAACAACCAAAGTTGGAAGTAAGTAAATAAAACTTTTAGTTTCACGTTTAAAGAGTGAGACTGATAATCGAATTGAATTAGTCCGTTTGACATAACTTTTTGTATAATTTGACTAAAACTAGAAAAATTTGTAATTAGATAACAAAAGTATAACTGTGTACTTAGCAATAAAAGCTTTTTTTTCGTTTAGAAAATATAGATTATTTAATTGACTATAAACCAAGGGCTCTAAAATGGCTACTTTTAGCTTCACTCTTTTATTTATTCAGAGAGCTATTTATTTATGTATTTATTCAATACTTTATTTTTTTTTTTTTAAACGCAGATGACCGGCAATTCGAAGAAGACGCGATGATTTTGAAAGTTATCGAAGGGTACTGTTTGTCGGCTAACGCAAGGTTTACGATACACTCTGGTGAGTAATATTTTCATGATTCTTCGACTGTAAGTACTTGATTTATGACTACACCGAATTTGCTTTTTTTTTTGCTTTTTCATTACGTAACACTCTGCAACTGGTAGTTCAGTAAAATTTAACAGTATCCACGTTATCGTGAATTTTTTACTGTCATGTCTATTTATTTTTTGATTTTATAGAACTAGTTGAATATTATATACAGTAAAGAGTGTGCGTGTGCAAGTGTGCATTTGCTTTTTTCGTCGTTACAAACCATTATTTAGACTGCTTGACTTTATTACATTAATTAGGTGTGATATTTTGCATGGTTAATCATGTCGTTTTTATTTTAATTTTTATTGAATTATACTCAGTTGGGTAGCTAAAATCTTTTCAGCATTCGCCATAACAATAACACAGGATGAAACGGAATGATTTCTATCTAAAAAACAAAAAAAAAAACCATCACAAAACATCTGATCTGCGCTGAAAGTTTTGTAACTCGGAATGCAATTTTTATAATTAAAAATGTGAAATTTCAGCTATGATGGATTTCGACCCCGTTCGTAAAGTAAACGAAAGAACGTCGTTTACAAATAGTAAAGTCGAAAATTGGAATGCATACGAAGATAGGTACGTAGAAATTTGCTCGGTTTTATTTCGAAACTTATACATATTTTTCTCTACTGTGGATAATACCATTTTTTGTTTGTTTGTTTGTTTGTTTGTTTGTTTTTTTATTTATTCATTTTTTTTTTTTTTTTTTTTTTTTTTTGTAAATACTGTGTTTGCATATTTTTGTGTACTGCTTTTATATAGTCATTAATTATAGATTTTTTAATTATTTAATTTGATGTTATTAGGACCTGCCTTTAAATAGATTTTGTTTGTATAAAAACAAATAATTTATCAACAATCATTTGAAATAATTGAAAAAGCACGTTTATTTTAAGGTGTTCTATTTTAAAAAATTGCATATTTTAATAAAATATCATGGTAACAAGTATTCAATGACTAATTTTAAATCACAAAACAGGAGCATAATCTACAATTAACTGGGGTTTTGTAAAAAGTGCATTTTAAAAATTCTAATGCAGTATAAATTATGTTCAAATTTTTTTATTAAATTCATTGTTATCATACATTTACATAACTTTTATATGGTTCAGTATAATATAATAAAATTTAAATAATCTTTCTACATTAGTAATGTTTAAAAAGGGCTTTCATATGTTACAAATTTCATCATTCATGTAAAAATATTAAACAACCACATTTATAAAAAAAAATCCTAATATTACTTTTATGATTCTTCAATTGACATATTAAGTATTATTTAATTACAAATTGACAAAAGCATATTTATATTCTTCACAAATTAATTCTCTAAATATTCAGTTCTCTAAGCATAAATATTAATTAGCTTTGATGTTTTTAAAAGATCCTTAGGTCAATAATTTTACTAGGGTTATTTTCTACTATTATTTACATAAAAATTTCTTTTTCTCGCTAATATTCAAAATTCGTTAGTCTTAAATTGAAAATTGTTTATTCAGTCGAATTAAAAGAACTGTTAAAGAAATAACAGTATAAAAAGTGACTACAAAAGAAAAATCGTTTTTGATACTATTTTTTTTTTTTAATTATATTTATAAAATTCAATTTAAAAAAAATGCGCAACAACTAACTCTATATTATTTTTGTTCACTATAAACCTAGGTGCCTCTCGGAAACTGTTAAAACCTTGAAGAGTCAAATGATAGATCTCCGGTCTCAAGTGGCTCAGTTATGCAAGCAGCTGGACGAGGAGCGCAAGTCTCGACTGTCGTTGGCTGCAACTGTAAAACGAAGCATGGCTGTCATTGACGGCACTGTGCCTTAGTCATTTTTTTATGATTAAAAATAATATTAATATCAAAAAAAAAAAAAAATTATTCTGTTGAAAAAGTGGAAATGATTGTTTTCACGAAAATTAGGTTTTCAGCAAATGCCGAAGGTTTTTAAAATTTTGTTAACAACTTTTTCACTTGAGCGTTAAAATAAGTAAAATAATTTAAGAAATCAGTTTTTTAACAACATAATAATAGACTTTTTTTTTAACTGCGGTTATGATTCATTTGTTTTATTTTTTTTCATCATCATATAATTTTATTTGAGTTAAATTAAACTTAAAATATTTTTCCTCACTAACAGTATAACATAAAAATTTAAAAAACAATTTTCAAACCAAGGAGTGATTAATAAAACTTAATGAATATTATATTTTTGGGAAACGAATTAATCTTAAATATTAGTTAACAAATGAATCAAATGGTAAAGCCATTAATTTATATCGGGATAAGTTTGTAATATATTCTTAGAATTATGTAAGATAAAAACCAAATAAGTTAATCAAGCTTGAGCTACGATTGGTGCTTTAGTTGAAAGTAAACTTTTTACTTTCTAGCAATATTACTTTATGAAAAAAGTTCAAACAAAATTTTCTACTGAAAGTGTATAGTTTTAAGTTAAGTCATTAATATTAACACGTTTTTAAACATAGAAAGTTGTAAAAAAAAATTTTAATCTAATAAATTTGTTAGTTCAAATAAAATTGAAAAAATTCAATGATGAGAAAACTTGGATTTTTTGGTTACTTGTAATTTCAACTATAATATATAATAGTTTTTTAAAACTTTGATAACATTTTAATTAAATATATTAATAATGTAACAATCATTTTGTCGTTTACATTTGTTTGAATATAAATTTTACTGGAAAAATGTATTAGATTCTATTTGATCTATACTTTTTAATCAAACATGTTGAAAAAATTTTAATGAAAGTTGTGAAAAGATCAAAATTTTAAGTAGTTAATAGTAATTTTAACCTTATAACAAACCCAGTCTTGAAATTCAACTTTAACTGCTTATCTGATTCAACAACGTTGTAAGTTTGAATACCTGAATTGTATCATTAAAAATTTGATTAAAAAATTTGAATATCTTACAAGTAAAAACTAGGAAGTTGGAGCGCCTGGCTGCGGCTGTTGCGATCCAGTTGCATTGTTGACCATCTGTTGTTGCTGTTGCTGTTGTTGTTGCGATCCAGTTGCGTTGTTGACCATCTGTTGTTGCTGTTGCTGCTGCTGTTGCGATCCAGTTGCGTTGTTGACCATCTGTTGTTGCTGTTGCTGCTGCTGTTGGGGCTGCTGTGGCTGTTGTGGACGACCCAGCGCAGCCAAACTTCGCGAGTGCAAATGTTTGTTTTTTAGTCTCTCCAGCTCGTCTACTCTACTTCGCACATGTTGCAATCTATGCCATGCCATTTGCAAGACTTTTTGACTTTCGTAGCCTGAGCCTTCGTGAGGTTGACCTGTACATAATTTTTTTATTTAAATTTAGTTGTAGCTCATAATATACTATAGAGAATAATTTTATTAAAAATTGATGGTAACCAAGCTAAATTGAATAATGAAATTGATCTTTATTAACATGCATTTAATCTAAATTATTGTAGCATCATGTTTTTTATTTGAAAATAAGTTAAATTTTAAAGATTATTATTATAAAACAGTTTATAGTAACTTGAAATTTGTTTTAAGGCTTCATTTTTTCAATAGCAGTCTTAAGTTAGTTTTTACATATATCTAAAAAACTGTTAATTGAAATAAATAAAAATATCATATGATATAATTGTTTTAAACTTTAGTACCTAGTAAATTTAATAACAAAATATATTTATGAAAATAAATTTTTAATCAAAACTAAAAATCCAAAAGCACAAATTTCATAAAACAGGAATCTGTCTTAACAAAAAAAATATTTTCGTCCCAAAAAGCAATTAACTTTGCTCAAGACAGAAAATTATTATCCTGCTGTGAAAGCTAAGATGGGAATCAACTGAAAAGCAGATGAGATTTTTACCAATTTCACAACTTATTCTCAGTTGATTCTCACTTGAATCTCTACTTAGGAAATTCCTATTAAAATATTTGTTAAACATAATTTAAATTTCTGAAAAGAAAATTTAATTGTATAAAATTGAATCACTTAAATTGTTATTTTTATTAATAAAATAAGCTATTTGATAAAAAAAAATGATTTCTAATTTTTATATACCTGTTGACACCTGTGTCAAGTAATTAATTTGATCACTCAATTTTGTTTCCACCATTCCGAGAGTTTTCATAAACTGATGAGTTTGTCCTTCTGCTTGTTTTAAATTTGATTTGTCTTTACTTAGTTCTTGAAAAGCTTGTCCTGTCGAGAAAAATTTTTATATTTTTTTACAAGTTTTTCATATTTATACAGATATAGAATAATTACCAGCACTTTGCAAACAAAGTATAATATCTTTTTCAATAGCTTCTAAATTTTGTATTCTTTCCATTGGAGGAGACATTTTTGATGTTAAAAATTTTTTTGTCCTGTAATATAAAAAAATAGGTATGCATACAATTTATATAAAACTTTGATCAAGAATCATATAATGATAAAATAAAGTTTAAAAAAATAACTACTGTTCAAATCATAAATTGATAAGTTATACTCAAAACCACTAAGTAAAAAGTTTCAATACATATGTAATTGAAAGTTTAATAGGTTAAGTGTATCTTAACAGAAATGACAATAATATTATTTGATTATTTACCGGTAAATACAAACTTTTTTTGAGTATATTGTTTTATATGCGAAAAATATTGCAGAACTGAAAAGCCATAAACTCCTAATCTTTAAAAACTCTTTTCTGCTGCAGCAAATTCATAAGTCGTAGTATATTTATATATAGGCAATGCTACACTGATGCGGCACTGCGCCCTGCGGCACATAGACGACGCACATGTGCAATGTGCATGCACCCACACCACAGCTTTATCTACAATGTAATTAATCAAGTTATGGGTATAAATTACATGATAAAATTTACAAATTATTGTATCTGTCTTTGTCGAAAATTCAACCAAAAGTTTAATATTTCAATCTGAGTTAGTTTTTAAGATAAATTTAAGTTTACGCAAAAATAATCGAAAAAAGTTTTTTTTCTGCAAATGATCTTTTTTTTTTTCAAATTATATAAAAAATAAAGTAAACGTTAATGTTTATGTAAGACGTAAATTGATATACAATTAAAATGAATTATTAAATTGACAGAATGCTTATAAAACTTGTAAATACCCTGAAGTTGTCTGTAACTTACACAGCTTTTACGCGCGCGTAATAAAATAGTTTGTGAAGAGGACAAAAGGGGAGTTCGCCAATCGCGCAATCCCGCCGGCAAGTTGTAAGATGGTCGACGGCTAACGCGCTTAAAAGACGCTTCGCCGCTCCTCACTTTGGCCGTACAGCCTAATTTATTGTGCTTAAACACTTTCAAGTGATAATCTGATATCAAATTTATTGAAAAGTCGGTATCACTCGGAGTAAAATAATTCGAAGCAATGGTCAAGTTGCCGAAGAGATTCAGTGTGGGCGAACGAGTCTTCGCTAAAGTTCGAGGTTACCCGCCTTGGCCAGCCAAAGTAAGTTTTTCTATGTAACCTATGTGTTTCTGCATTTTACCTTGTCTGAGTCGCGTTTTTTCTTGCTTTTGTAATGATAAGTGACACTTTTTTGAACAACCATATATTCTGAAAGAGTATTGGACAGGCAACACAGCAGATATACATTCTGAAAATACTTTTTTTCCGAAAAAAGGTTGATAGAATGTGGCGGCTGAATTTTGTTTTGGCTATTTTACTATTCATGATTATTGCAAGTAATAATATGAGGATGTAGTTATCCTATCTTTATTTAAGTCAAAATCATTGCTTACCTTATAATTTTATAAGTTCCTTACTCTTTATGCATGTTTTAATAAAAATTATGCTGAAATTTAATAATAACATGTCTATTTCATTTTCAGATCCAGAGTATCACAGATCCAAACACAAAAAATGCTAAATATCATGTTATATTCTTTGGAACCAAAGAAATGTAAGTTTAATCTTTATTTAAACAATAAATTTTTTAATATTAGTAACTTTCAATTATTTTTTTAATTAATTTGTTAATTAATTTCAATTATTTTGTTGATTAATTTTATATTGTCCAAATGCTCAATTAATAATTAAAAAAAAAAAAAAAAAAAATTTCAGTGGAACCTGTAAAGTTGATGATCTTTTCCAGTATGCAGATAATAAAGATAAATTTACCAAATCTGTCAGAAGAAAATTTTTCCAAGAAGGTCTACAAGAGCTCGAAGAGGACTTGAAAAATGATCCAGGTGCTAATAATTCTCAAGGTAAATTTTATAAAAAATTTGTAAGCTATTTTTTCTACATTTTTCATCATGATGTAATATTTAACTGTTCTTACTACATTTTTAGAATCAGCTGAAAATGTACCTGAAAACAGTATAGCTAATGATCTTTCTGAAATTGTAAGTGGATCACTTGCAGTTGGAGATGTTGACAATTTGGTCATTGATGAAACAGAAAAAAAAAAGAACATCAAGAGAAAATCACAAAATATCCCAAGCACACCTGTAAGTTTTATCAATTTTGTATGTATACATTTTGTTGTGAAAACCAACAATATTTTGAAAGAAATTTAGGATGAAATTAAAAATGTAATCAGTCCTGCTGGGGCTGACTTTTGTGGCATATTTAAAAGCTAATATGTCGTATATAAGGTCCCTAAATAAACTCAGAAATTGCCGACAAGCCATTATCAAGCTTCATTGGCTTGTGCGATTATTTCATACAAATACTTTTTAGATTCATTATTTTATCTTCAAAGAAAATTATTATATTTTCTTTCCAGGATGTCGCTGATGCTAAAAAGAAACGTGGGAGGAAAAGTATGGCAATAACAACTGTCGCTGTGGTGGAAAGTACTCCAAAACAAGATTCCGCTCAAGAATCTCAAGATGAAGATGGAGAAAAGAAAAATGTCAGTCGCAGCGGTCGTAAAATCAAACCAAAGAGATTTCATGACTCAATTGATGCTGAAATTTCCATTGATGCTTCTAAAAGTGGTAATTGATTTAATTTAAAATTATATTATTGTCTTTCTTGACATTATTTTAGTTTTTTCTTGTGAAAAACTTTTTAATCTTACAAATTGATTTTAAAAAGTTTTTTACTGATTTTATTAAAAAAAATAATCCTTGAAGGTGAACGCAGCCGTAATGCTAAACCCACGTTAAAATATTCGAAACTGAGAACTAAGATTCGGAAACTGATGAAACGCAAAAATTATCAATGGATTAATTGCATAGATTAGTGCTTTTAGAAAATCTGTATTTCATTTGTTAGCAAATGTCAATTCACCAATCCCATGTATAGTGCAGAAGAAAATTGAAAATTATTAAATTGTCTTTTACATGGAAAAAGTAACTTAGAGATTGTAGAAAAAATCGTTTCAACTTTTGTATGAGGAAAAAAATAAAATCTTAAAGTGCTGTATAAAAAACTTTTAAGTCGACATTAAAATAATTGAAAAAAAATTACATTAGATTTACGTGAAACATAAATTGATTACAAAAACTAAATTATTAAATATCAAATAAATGATTAAAAGCATGAATTGGGTTGTGATTGAGTATTTATATTAATTCCATCTTTTGTTAACAGCAAATTATTAATTTCTCTTGGACAATAAAAATTTTTGTTGTAGATCATACTGTTCGAAATAGAATTAAAGGCAAAGCAGATGATGAAAATCCAGAAACTCCTATAGCTCCTCCAAAAAAAAGGGCATTTGATGAAAGTAAGTTTAAAGATTAAATTTTTTTCTTTAACTTATTTTCTACTTTATATCTTCTAATAATTAACATGTTTTACAGGAGAAGACAAAAAGAAAGACGAAACTGAAGCTCAGCTACAATTCAGGTTGAAGTTAGTTTTTTTCTGCTTTCTGCTAAACATCAGAGATATTTTTTTAACATGAATTTTTAACAAAAAAATTATATTTGATATTGTATTTACAGTACTCTTAGAACAGAAGAACAATTGTCGTTTTTGGACACTCAAATCAGGTCGAGTCTTGGTCTTGAACATGCAAATACAGATGATTGCTTAGATGCAATGAACCAGTTATTAGAGTTTCCGCTTACCCCTTTTATGCTAAAAAAGCATTCGCATGCTGTTGAAACAATAAAAAGGGTAGGTTTGAAATAAAATCATGTTTTTCTTTTTTGAAAATTATACTTATTTAATCAAAATTTTCAGTTGAGACGATACGTGGGAAATCTTCACGACTGGAAACTAACAGAAGAAGAAGCAGTGAGTAATTTTTAATAAAAACTTTAAATTTTTTCAAGTATTATAAACTAATACAATATTTCATTTACACAGGCTGCTTTCAAAGATAAAGCTAATCAAATAAAGAAGAAAGCTGAACTAATTTACGATAAATTTAGGGTAAAAATTTTATTGACAGTATTAACTCTTAATTTGTTTTTCAAGTAATGTAAGTAATCTTAAATATTATTATTTAGTCACTATTCACTGTACCGGAGGGAAAAACGTTTTGGTCCACTTTTAGTGAACAAGTGGCAAGACTGAAAGAATGCACAAAAGATTTGACACAAGAAGAATTCTACGCGCTTCTCGAAGATCCTACAGGTAATACAATCTATCTTACAATGATAAAATACTAATAAATGATTTTAATGTACTTGTATATTGGCTAAGATTTATTTTAAAAAGTAGTAAGAAAGTTGAAGTATAATAAACCTCAGTTTGTACAAAAATTTCGGTTTTAATGTCAAAATTCAATGTAAAATAAGTAGTTCCAACATAACATAACATTGTTGTTAGATTTGCACTTTTACAGAAATAAAGATGTTCATTAACTGTTTAATAAATCTTTGCTCGAGGAGATCGAATTCCCTAATAATATTACAAATAATAATACAAATCATCAAAATCAATAGACTTCTATGATCTCATTGGCTTTTATCTCTAGAACGTTTTAAATTTTTAGATTCTCAAAAAACTGTATCTGGAAAAGCAAAGCAGCCAATTGCACAGGCTGGCGTTATGAGTCCGGTCGCGGGCAAAAATGATGCGCCCGCAGCCGGCGCTGAAGCTCCCGTGGAAACCGAAACTCCTGAAGAGGAAGGCATGTCTTCAGCAGCAGAAGCGGAAGCAGTAGCAGCTGGAACATCTGATGAAAATATGTCGTAAGACAACCGATCACTCAAACAAAAAAAAATTCTATTTGACAAGCGTAAGGAGTAACGAGCATGTTCTCATTCCTTTTGTCCCCGTGCAGGCGGGGACATCTGACAGCCGACGAATTGCGATACTGAACATGCTGGTCAATAAATTATTGTTTATTTTTGTTTAATGCGTTATATACCAACTGATTGAGTTTTTTTTTCACAATTTTTTTTCAATCATTCTTTTTAGCAAGATACTCTCTTTTTTCCACTGATAAGTGATTAAATAAATAGAATTCTTCAAATTTAATGTACGACTTCATTAAGCACTATATAGATATAGCATGTAATATAGAGTTATAGTTATTAAAAAATGATAATGTGTACACAATACGTAAATAATTTTTGTTTTCCATTATTTTATTTTTATGACTTTAAAGCTATTGCAGTAGCAATTTGATTCAATATTAAATTAAATTTTTATTATTAATTTTAATTTTATATATTTAGTATTTTTTTTCCCCATTCATTTATTCCAAACAAATGAATGTCGAGGTAATGTTCTCAATGAGTTTTATCAGGTAGATAGTGGAGTCCATAGAGGAATTACTAATAAACTATACCAAATTTGTGAATTATTTTACTTATATTTGAGTTTTATTTTACAAATCCGTGATTCAGGTATTATTAAGCTTGTACAATGTCGAATATATTTTGCAGAAAAATGTTTTAATTTTAACTTACATATTTTAATTTAATTTTATCACCATGTATTTTTACCGAAAAGTCGCAAAGCTGATTTTTCTGCAATTTGTTGAAAACATTTTTTAAACCATTATAGAATCCAATGAAATTTCCCCAATGATATTGTTTAAAAATAATAATAAGTTTCACAGAGGTGTGAATATATTCTTGTTTTTCTGCAGCAGCTTTCATTGAATTAAAATAAAACTGCTGCAGAATTGCAGTTGTTAAACTTCAACTAACTTGATTGTATTATATCCCTGTAAAACAAAACTGTTTCAAAACTTTTTCAAGTTTTAGTTTAATCAAGTTTTTCCAGTGCACTGTTTTTATTCAAAAAGTAAATCTCAAAATTGTAATTTGCATACAGTTTTCAAAACATCTTTAGAAAAATCTTTGTCTATTTCTCATAGCTAATAACGACAAATTTTTGGTAGGTTGGATAATTACCCATTACATTTGTATCTCATTGAGGAATTTACCTATTGTCAAATATTTATTGCAAACTTTAAGAGTGCTGAAAAATGTCTATATTATTTATTTTTAATGAGTACACTGTAATTATTTCTATTTGTCGGCTGCTTGATAATATATGTATAATATAGAGTATATATTAAAGAACTATAATCGCTTTAAAAATAAATTAAAAAAGGTTAAGAATATTACTTATTAAATTTATTTGTACACAGATTATCAGATATTCGTGTAACATAAATCTCTATGAATAATTAGACTTACATAATTACTAAATGAGACATATTTTGACAGCAAGTAAATAAAAAAAAGAAAACAATAACATAAACATTATTGACTAAAAGAATATTGTTAGAGAAAAAATTTAAGTTGAAACTTTTCTACAAGATATGATTATCAAAGGATTTATAAAGCTGCTTTAAATTTTTGAGTTAACAATTTTACTATTATCAAAATCCTGTACAAATGATGAAATTTTGTGAAATAATTATTATAATATAAAAATTTTTGATAACTTTTTAAGTAAGATGTGAAAATATTTTTAAATCTATGATGAAAATTCGAGTATATTTTTTGTTCATTTAAAATTTCTTTTCTAACTGCTATGTATCATCTGCTATATATTAAATAATATTATCTGATGTCACCTAAAGTTATAGTAAAAATACTTTAAATCATTTTTTTTATGACGCAATGAAAAAATTTAATCTTGGCAGTAGCTGCAAAACTACCATTTATCTAACAATAAAATATCTATACTTTAAGTTAAAATTTAGAATTAAATTAAGGGTTTTTATCAAAAACGTTACTATTTTTTAAATTTGTTTTAATACATAGAAAGTAGGTGTGAAATTAAATTTTTTTTTATCAAAAAATTTTGTATTTAAATAAAAAAAAAATTTAAATTTTAGTACAAAATATATACTTGTTTGTAAAAAATGACGAACACTTATCGACGTCTATCAAAAATGAACATTGATGAATGTGTACCAATTTAAATGACTAGATATCTTTACTAATAAAAAATTATTTTTCTTTTAACTTCATGATTTTTATTTTCAAAAAAATAGTACTTCTTAATGTATATATATGTATATAAGATCATAGTTAACGCTAATTTAATTTTTTAATTCATTTTACAGTAATTTTATAACCACCACCACCACATTTCGTAAGTTACTTTTATAATTTATAACTCATTTATGTCGATTCAACAAAAAAGTCTTTCCGGCTGCGTTCCAGATTCGAACTACATAGATTAGATTTTTGAACAAAAAGATAAAAATATATACTTTTACCAAATACTTAGTTTTCTGTTTTAGTTAATTTTTATTCAATAAGAAAGATTATTGGTAGATAAAAAACATTTTTTGTTAAAAAAAAATAAACAATGTGTAAAGTTTTGCAAATTTAAAAATTTTTATCATTATTAATTTATAATTTTTACAAACATAAATTATTTTTTTCAACTGATTTTTTAAATTTGGTTTTGTCTTCTCGGACTCTAATCTTATTAATCTAACTTATTTACTCAAAAAAGAAAAAATAATTTCCTCACTTGAAAATTTTAAGATTTTTCAAAATTTTGCAGCGCTGCGCGCAAAAATCAATCGACCAATTACATGCGAGCTTCTGTTTTGAAGAGCATTCGGAGCAATTTTTAGGTAAACCTACGGGCTATACGTCAATTCTCTCATCTCTGCAATTCACACTTCACAGTTGTGCACAGTTCAGCACAGTTGGAGCAACCAAGTTCGTGACGTTTAATGTATTAAAGGTTAGGAAAAAGAAAAATATTTGTAAGTTATTTTTTAGTATTTTAAAAGAAACATAATCAACAATGGGTTCAGGTAAAAGACACAAGTCAGACAAAACTCGCGACGTAAAGAAAAAGCGTCATCGAAGTCGTTCACGCTCCTCTTCAGGAGAACGTGATAAACACAGGCATCACAAGAAACACAAAAAAAGGACTCGTTTGGTTGATTACGATAGTGATGGTAAGTTCGACTTTGCTACTTATATTTTTTTTTCTCATTTCTATTAAACTAACGCTTTGAGTTTTTTAAGATGTTTTTTTATTGATCTGCAGTGGAAATCGTCAGTGCTCCGCCTCCTCCAAAGATTTCAAGAACAGCGTCGAACAACGTTTCGTCGCCCCCGCCACCACCTGAAATTTCACTAGTGGTAAGTAATTAAAACTATTTTTATTATTATTGTTGCACGTAAGCTTAAAAATAAATTAATAAGTTGTATAGATTTTCACCATAAACTACAGTTGTAAACTAAGATATTGTACCTTTTTTGGAAAGTTTAGAGTTATTTATTGCATATTGAATATATTGTGACAGCAATATATTTAATTTGTTTTATTTCTTAAACTCATTTTGAAAAAGAAAAAAAACGATAATTATATTGATTTTTATATTGATTAATGAAATTTTTTTTATTAGGAAAAAGATGAAAAATATCAGCACCGTTCCAGTAAAGATGATAAATATGCTAGAAGCAAAGACGACAGATATAAAGATGATAGATACAAAGAAGACAAATACAGATCAGACCGATCAAGGGAAGACAGACACAGCAAACAAAGTAGGGATGACAAGTATGATCAGGGCAAAAAAGAAAGATCGAGTAAAGATGACAGATCCAGTAGGCAAAAGAAATCTCCTACTCCACCTAAAGGCGGAGCAACGGTGACTTCTCTTTCGATTGAAGAAACCAATCGCATCAGAGAAAAGCTTGGTTTGAAACCTTTAGAAGTTAACAGTGGCCCCAAGGAGGGTACAAATATATATAAAGATGATTTGGGTGAATTTCATCACAAACCTGCTATCAATACAGCGGAAAAAGAAAAAATGCAAAAAATTAAAGATAGAATCAGTACCCATAAAGAAAAAAGGAAAATTGAATCGGCCTTGTCGACAATAAAAACTTTAGGAGATAGTGACTCGGAAGATGATATATCAGATTGGGTTAAAAAGAGTAGAAAAATTGAAGAAGAAAAGAAAAAAGCTGCTGAAAGAGTATGTATTTGCTAGTTTTTAAATATAAACTGTATCAATGCAATGTTAGTATAAATTTACCAATAAAACCTATTTTTCAGGCAAAATTGTTGGATCAAATGGATCAAGAGTTTGGAATTGGTGATTTAGTCAAAGAAGAGGTTCGGAATGAGAGAAGAAACGCTTACACAGATAAAGATTTAATGGGTCTTAGAGTGGAGCATAATTTGGTAAGTTTTATTTTAATAAACCAACCTTTAATTGAATGCCATAATATTAACTAGATTTATTAATATTTCAATCAATTTTACAAGTTTTTTTTGTATTCGCCTGAAATTCTAATTATTTTAGGCGCTATTTAGTTTTTAAGTTTCTAGCAGAAAAACTTACTAATATTATATTAATTTGTTTTAGGATAATTTTGAGGAAGGTAGAGGTGTTATTTTAACATTGAAAGATCAAGAAGTTTTAGCAGAGGATGACGATGTTCTCGTAAACGTGAATATGATAGACGATGAACGTTACAAAAAAAATGTTCTCGTAAGATCAAAAAAACCTGGTTATGATGCTTATGATGAAACTGTAGATGAATATGGTTTACCAGTGAAAAAAATGTTGGAGAAGTACGACGAAGAAATCGATGGAGAAAAACGTCAAAGTTTTGCGATCGGCTGCGTTGATCCCAAAGAACTTAAAGAACGAAAAGCTGCTATGGTAAAGGAAAAGCTTGCCAACAAAAAGCTAGAATCGTTGGTACTGCCAGAGCTGCAGATTGCAAGGGAATATTTCAGTCAAGAGGAATTGGTAGCATTTAAAAAACCTAAGAAAAAGGTGAGAAAAATTCGTAAAAAGGTGCTAAAAGCTGATGACCTCATATCAAATAGTAACGATTATTTGAGGGATTTAGGAAGCAGAAGGAGAAACAAGGAAGAACCTCGAGAGGGTGACACTGATGCACTTGATGTTGATGATTTAGAAGGTATATATATAACTTTCTTCAAATTCTGTAATAAAGAAAAAAGTACTTAAACTTCATTTATAACTTGACACTTGTTATTTTTAGCTCCCAAAGAAGATCTCAGTGGACTAAAACTTGAAGAAGAGGATCACGACCTTGATTATAAAATTAAGCAGAAGGCAAAGCGACTCAAAGGTCCAGTTAAGTTGATAAAACCTGAAAATATTGCAACAATGATCAAGCAAGAAGTAGATATGGATACTTCAGAAGTTGGTACAAGTGGTAGTATAACTTTGAATGCTACTGCAGAATTTTGTAGGACTCTGGGTGACATTCCTACTTATGGACAAGCGGGAAATCGAGATGAAAATCATCAAGAGTACATGGTTAGTTAATTTATTTAATGTATTAATATTTTAATCAAGACAGATCATAATTGATGTACATGCATTTTTATTGCCTTACAGGATTTCTCAGTGGACGAAGTAAAACATGAATATCATGATAACCATGATGATGATGATATGGACGATGAACGAGGAACGTGGAACACAGTAGACACTCGTAAATATTATTTTTTATGGATTAAATTGTTATCAACCCTCAACTGGAAAATAAATAATTTTTTTTTTTTTTACGTTTTTAGGAAAAACCTCAATAGAACCCGTTGTTTTGGAAGCGGCTATCCTCGACGCTGAACCGTCTCTCGACCAGGGTGTTGGCGGAGCTTTAAAATTAGCTATGAGCAAAGGATATCTGCAAAAAGAGGATTCCAATCGCCCTTCAGCATCCAGATTTGCGCATCTTAGAGCGCAAAATTATTCGATCGAAGACAAAACATACGGGTAATTCAACTTATTTTTTAATATTTCTAATTTTATTGTTACTTTAAGGGAAATTAAAAATTTGAAATTATTTTCAGTGATGACGACAAATTTGGTCGGAGAGACAGATTCAATGGTCCTACCTCGGATTTCAAAGAAAAAGAAGGATTTAGACCGAACGTCAAACTTGAGTACATCGACGATGATGGTCACCTGCTGTCTCAAAAAGAGGCTTTCCGGTATCTTTCTCACAAGTTCCATGGAAAAGGCCCCGGAAAGAATAAGGTATTGATACTCGTAGAATTTTTTTGGACTTGTTCCAGCTTTATTGATTATTAATAATTTTAAGTTTATTAGCGTAATATTTTTTTAAAGCTCACTATACTTTTATTCAAGCTCTATTTGCAGCAAAAATTGTATTAATTAAGAAATAATATTTTCGGCTCGGCCTACTATTTTTTATTTTTTATTTTTATCTAGATCTGGATATTATTATTTAAAAAAAGTAATATTTAAAGAAATCTAATATAATTTTTTTTTCGTGTTCCAGGTTGAGAAGAGAATGAAAAAATCAGAACAGGAGTGTTTAATGAAGAAAATGTCATCTACAGATACTCCTTTGGGAACATTAAATCTGTTGCAAGCTAAACAAAAAGAAACACAATCACCATTCATTGTGCTCAGTGGAAGTAAACAAATGCAAGCGTACGTATTTTTAAGAGATTGAAAAGAATTATTCAACTTTATTCAAAAAATTAATGGAAGTTTTGTTTTTGTTTTAGACCCATCTCCAAGAGATCTGGCTGAAGATGATTTTAATCTATTAAGGACAAGAAAACTAATTTAGCAACTAGAGTTTGGTAAACTCTTTTGTAGAAGTTTATCAATAAATTTATTTGTATTAAAAAAAAAAAAAAAAAACTGAAAATTTCTATCCACCCCATACCCGAAATCAATAAGGTAGTGTCACAAGGTGTATACACTAACAAAAGAACTTTGTTATTAAACAATAATAAATATTAGAGACACCTTTGTCAAATTCTGCGCACACGTGCGCCCACTCTACAACCAATCAATTAAAAAAAAAAAAAAAAAAAAAAAAAGAAGAATCCATGAATAAAGATTGAAAGTAATCCAAATTTATATCTTAAAAATTGAATCGATTGAAAATTACAAAATATGAAAGATAATTCCAGTTGGTTTTAATTTTTTTTAGGAACAAGAGCTCATAACAGAAAAGAATTTTGTAATATAAAAAATAGAGTCTGATTTAAGCTTCAGAACTGTTTGCTAGTGAAAAAATAGATTTTTTTTTTTTTTTTAATTTAGTTTTATGGATTTATTAAAATTCAAAATCTTAATTAATTCAAAATTTTAGAAATAATAAATAAAAAAACAGGAGCAGTTTGACAAATAAAAATGTGATCTAACGTTTTGGCAAAAAGTTTTCAACAGTAATTATAATCAATTCACCTTAAAATAAATAATATATTACTTAACTAGGCAACTGAAATGGGAAAACTCTCATATCAGACATTTGTCACCCTTAGATGGTTTAATTTGTTTTCTCCTATAAGGAGGCAAATAGTATACAATAAATTCAAAACTTTTGATATATAATGTATTGGGTTTATTAATTCTGCAAAAAAAAAATTTCGGACCCTATAATGATGTTTATATAGCGTTGGTCAAGATGTTTGTAATGGAAAAAGTCGTGAATGCTGAGTCTTCGAAAAAAATTGACTTCCCTATGTGTTGTCAAAGATCACCAAGACTTACGATTTAAGTAACTTATTTTTCTCAAAACATTTAAACATACAAACAAACAAGACTCTTTAAAATCAATAAGCTTTTTAAAAATTGCAATGTTTTTATCCACGGATAATAATATTTTATTATTATTATTAAAACATATAGTTTATATTACCAAACTGTATTTTTATTAAGCTTATTATTATAGTATTTCGCTCCCGCTTTGGTGAGGTTTACAAATAAACGAGCACTTAATATAGGAACAATAATAAAGATTAAAGAGTCTTGTTGACGCGTTCTTTGGTTTAAGTCAAAGTCAGTTTAAACCAATTTCATCACTCACAGCTCTACGTCTCATTAATTACTCTCGTTGCAGATAAAGAATTTATAGAACTATCAGCACGCATCGTCTTCTCCGAGAATGAAATCCGCGCGCAGCGAAACTCGAGCGTTCTACGAAGGTCGTTTAGCAATTATTTTTGAGAAAACGCACGTAGATGAGTTATCAAGACTTGTTTGACGATATAGTTCATTTTAATACGCGCTAATCTCATATTGATTTTCACTTGCTTTTGAATTTTATTCACAGACGATCTCTCTGTGACGTTGCTCCGAGTTGAATTAAAATGTTTTTACTGATTATTTGAATGAACGATGAACATGGATCATAAATTTGAAAAATTGTATTAATTTTTCATCGAAAATTTTTAAAATTTATAAAATCTTGCATTAAAAAAGGACGTGATGCGTCTGTAGTTTAAAGATTATCATTGATTAAGTACCTAGAATTTACATGCTTTCGCAATATTATCAAGTGTAAGATAAATCGTATACAAAAAATTCCAACGGCAATTTTAAAACCAAAAAAAAGTTCTATATTCGAAAAAAGAATAAAAAACCTGAAATTTTTGGCTTGTAAAAACAACTAATAAAAAACATCTTACTTTATCGACTTAATATTTCTTAAATTTACAAGAAAAAAAAAATTTCATTTTTGAATAAATAAAAATCTATACAAGCAAAAATTAATATTTTTATTTATTTACCCTTAAGTGGAACAAAAATTGGTGCGTTGATTTTAAAAGAGCTGGGTATTTTTTTTTACTTCAATCATATCATCAACGGGCAAGAATTACGCTTTTAAATATAACAAAAATACATTTCAGAAAGCAACAATAAATAATCAGTCGTAATACCCCTAGTGCTTCAAAATTGTCGATAATTTTCCGACTGTGTTTTGTTGCACAGCAACGAGGGGGGCAAGTTTGGCAGCTTAAAAATCACGAGCGCGAAGCGCGAGTGATTTTTTGTCAAACTTGCCCCGCGAGTTGCTGTGCAAAAAAACTGGAGGAAAATTATCTAAAATTTTGAAGCACGAGGGGTATTCGGCTGGATTATTTTCCCCAGCTGAATTTTAACCCATAGAAATGCTGTATTTTACATTTTGGCGGTTATACTTCTATAACTCTTTGTTTACTATGAATATACTTATGAATACTCATATACAGGTATACACCGCAGTGACTCGGGTCTAACCCAAAAGTTGAATTGAACAAGTTTAATTATTCGAGTTGCCATGCGACTCGAAACGTTCGAATTGGAAATAACCGAAAAATTATCAAAATCATTTTACCCACACCCCTCCGCCAAATGTCAAAAGCGGCGTTCCTATTGGTTGAAATTCAGCTCGGGAAAATAATCACTATAATTTCAAATAAATCTATAGGCAAAGTTTTTACATTCTGTTTTAAATAATTATTTAAAATTATTTTATTATTTAAGCTAGAAAAGGTAACTCTTGATGGCTAAAAAGAAAAATATTTACTGCCTTTTTTCCCACTAAAACGAACGGGACTAAATTCGGCTCCGGTAGTAAACCTTCCATAACAAAACAAAACAAGATTTTAGGCGTTAGCCCCGGGTCTTTACTTCTTGTATAAAATTTTATTTATCACCTTGTACAGTAACAAAAAAAAAAAAAAACGCAGCATCCAAAAACTCAAGTAGCCGAAGACTCCCGCGATACTGCCCCTTAATCGCGTACAAACTTTAACCTCGTCTCGGCTCATTAGTAAGTCATCGTAGCCCGCTCGGGTCGCTGTCGTCAGATAAGAGCGCGCGCGTCGCGATCAGTACAACTCGAGCAGTCATCGTGCGTGCGTTAGGTACAACTCTCGAATAAATTCCATAAATTTACATCCGCGCACTTTAGTCATGGAGATCAAGGGCTCGGTCGCGATAGTCACAGGTGGTACCGGCGGCATCGGCTTCGCCACCGCTCGCGCCCTCCTCGAGAACAAGGCCAAGGTGAGTTCTCCCTCATAAAATTGACCTTTATTTTTGGTAAAAAAAGAAAAAAAAAAAACACGATTTTTATGTTTTTTTGTTAAGTACGTAGCGATACTGGATCTAGACTCGGCCCACACGCGCGCCGCCGCGTGCGTTAGGGAGATCGAGCAAGACTTCGGACCCGACCGGGCCCACTTTTACACCTGCGATGTGACCGTGGCCAGCGAGTTTGCCGGTGAGTCTATTGTTTTGGGTTTCGGAACACTTACACTGTGTGTATAATTCGGAACTTTTTTGTTGTTATTTTAAAAAAGTGATAAATAGTACTGGTGAATTCAAAGAGACTAAATTGTGTCGATTAAATTTTTTGATCCAGACTAATAAAATTTATTAAAGTTTTAGATTAAAAAAATGTATATGTTTGTGAAATCGATCTATTGGGCCTTTATTATTGATATTGAATTTCAATAGATTTTCTTACTGTTGTATTGATTTTGATCATCAAAACAAACTGCTTTATTATATTTTATTAAAAACTAACACATTGTAATTTTTGTAATGTGACTAAAAAATACATAGGTTTGATGATACATGTTAGATTCACACAATATATTAAAAAAAAAAATTAAAAAAAACCTGTTTTTTTATTTTGATTATGTTTCGTAACTACTCATGGTAGTTACCAGATGTACGACGAAATTAATTTGAAAGTAGTTGCGTATTTGAATTATTATCAACAGCATGCTTTAACTTGATCTTCAAAATGTAGAATACGATTCCTCAGACCCAAACAAACTTGTTTACGATTACAGCCAGATACGACGAAATCGTGGGCATGCAGCGTAAGGTCGACATACTGGTGAACTACGCGAGCGTAGCGACCGACGAGTTCCGGGCCCACCACATGATCGAGATCAACTTGGTGAGTTTACAAACAACTCTGTGACGGGATGCCTCGTAACAACGTAAATACTCGTATAGGTACTTACATTACGGAATTTTTTTTAGACGGCGCTGATCAGCTGCTCGCTCATCGGGATCGACCGCATGGGTAAGCACCACAACGGCAAGGGCGGCGTCATCGTGAACGTTTCCTCGACTTTCGGACTGCAACCGCAGCCGGCTTTTCCCATTTTTTCCGCCACCAAGTACGGAGTCTACGGGTTCACCAAGGCCATGAGGGTGAGAACGCGGAAGATTTTACTGTTCCGTGGAAAAAAAGCGCAGCTGAGGTTTTGTGTTACATGGAAACACGAATCGTGATATTTAATAGAGGACTGAAAATTTCAAGCTCTTTGCTTAATTTTACAAGCAAAACTGGACAAGTTAGAGTTTACAAAACATAATGTAGCAAGAATTTTTAATTTTTTTTATAACAAATTTCATATTTGACGGTATTTTGAAAAGTTTTTATATATTAAATTTCAAAAATTAATTTGAACTCACCAATTTGGTAGTACCAATAACGCAACTTAAACACAAAAAAAAAAAAACGAAGTTTGGTTTGCCATAACAAACTAGTCTCATTTTTAAAGTAGATAAAAATCTTTGTTATTTTTGATTCTTCAGCTTCTCTGTAAATAAATTTGAATTCTTCGTTCAGCCAAAAATGGACTCAAAATTAATATTTTTAGGAACACTACGAGGATCTTGGAGTTCGCGTCGTTGCGATTTGCCCGGGTATCACAGACACGAGTTTCCTCCACCACAACATGAGGGAGGAGGTGCTGCCTTTCGTCAAGGATTCCCAAGTAAACGACGCCCTCCAGAGTTCCAACTACATCCAACAGTGAGTACTCGATACGCATTGAGTATTTTAAAAATATTATCTTTTCTTCGAAATAAAGTTTTTTTGATTCTTTGATCGGTGTTTGAGTAGGTGGGTTTACCGGAAAAATATTGAAATAGATTAAAAGTTTTCGTCACATTTAGAACTTTTATTTTTTTTTGTTTTAAATGGATTGAAATTTTTTGGGATAAATTCAGTGAGAAAAACTTTTACGCTCAAAAAACTCGTTATTTTGTTAAACATAAATGGTAAACTAATCAGACGAATACTAAGACAAAAGTCAAATATATAGCTTATAAGAAAATTTTTAATTTTTCTTTAGATTATTTAAACACTTATTGAGTTAAAAATCACTATAAATTTTATAAATTTGAAATAATAATTCTTTTACAACAAAAAAAATTTTGTAAACCATTATTTTTGTTTGAATACTGTTTTAAAAAATTGAACTGTTTTAAACCTATATCATGATAATTTTATTTATTTTTTATTTATTTATTTTATTTTACTTTCTTCATTTAAATACTTAAAAAAATTATTTTAGTTTTGCGTAAAATCTCATTATTTGCTTCTTGTACTATTACGAAAATGTTTTTATCATTGCACTTATTTATGAGTAAACTAAACCAAAAGTATTTTGAATGAATAAATACTTATTTGTGTGTATTTTTATATTTGTTTATAGACCGGAGAACGTAGGTGCGGCGATCGTAAAAATGATCAAGGAGGCCAAACCAGGCGCTGTTTGGGTCTCCGAGAACAACGAATCGCCCTACGAGGTCAAAGACCCGGAGGATTTCCACCAGAGGAAAATACCAGTTTAGGTGAAGAAAGAGAGTGAACAGTGTTTGATTATTTATTTTTTTACTAAAAATTTTGTATCTATTAAGTTTGAAAATTAATGTTAAGTAGATGATCTAATTGTTGCATCGAGGAGCGTAGAAAAATAAATATGTGATTATAGAATAAATTTTGGATTGTTTTTTAATGGGCAGTTTTTCTTTTTGAAGTTGATGCTCCGATTTCTAAGGTTTGAATTTATTTTCATTTTGTTTAAAACGGTGCCTAAGTTTCATTATTATGTCTTTTTTTTTATCAATATTATAAAATTTTTTCAAGTTGCGGATACATTAATGAAAAATAGAATTATAAATTGTTTTTTAACGGTTTTAATGACGTGAGTGAATGTAATTTTTCATAATTAAAAACCACTTTTATCCTGCCAAGTCTTTATTTTAAATTTTATTATTTCGAACAGCAATTTTCTAAATTAATTGCTATTTTTGATCAGAACATAGTATTAAAATAACATAAAAAACGAATTTTTAAGTATTACGCAACACTTCAAGGAGTAAACAGTTAAAATGAAGAATAATTAGTTTTTTTTTTTTAATGTCTTCTTTGAGGTATGCATCGGTCAGAGCAAAAAAATATTACTTAAAATTTTTTTATAAAAATTTTATATTTATTAAAGTTAAAAAATCAAATGGTACATTAACAAATGTAGAAAATATTTACAAGTCAAATTTCGAATATTTTTATTTTTATCAATGTTTTTTATTAGCAAAATCCATGTGTATAATCTTTATAAGTTTTAATATTTTTTATTTTTACATCTCTCAAAGTTTATCTTTGAAAATCGAGTTATATTATATCTTTCTTATAATGAACTTCTTCTGTAAAATCATTAACGCGCACAGATAAAATCTTGATATTGGTCCATGGATTCATTCCAAGCATAGAATCCTAATCTACTGTTAAAAAATTCTACAACGTATACGCAAGTGTAAAATGATTTCCTTAAAAGTATAAGTCACAATAACCAAATAATCCGTTTATAAAAACCTGAAAAAAAACTTAGCAATAACCGATGCTATTTACATGACTTCGATTCGGCCGCTTCTCCTTCGTGGTTTCGGCACGGGCGCCTCGTTTCTGATCGTGAACGTCAGGTTACTCTTTTCCATTTTAAGCCCAGAAACTTCGTTGTCAATGACGAAAGTCGCGTTGCTTCGGTCCGAGGAGCCGTCCTTCTTTTCGACGATGTAGGTGTCGTCGCTTTTCAAGGACTCGATGTCCAAGTTTTCCTCGCTCGGAAAGTCCTCCTTCCCGTCTACTACGGTGTCCAGGGAGTCTTTGAAGCCGGATTCTGTATCCGGGTACTCGATCTTCCGCACTTCCTGGATCTTCTCTATTACGAATTTGTCGTGGACGGTGGAGTTAGAGTTGGAGTCGTCGCTGAACTTGGAGACTTTGTGGACGAAGGCGGCGCTGTCCGAGAAGGCCTTTGAGTTCTCGGGCTCCTTGGGGTTCGGAGAACAGGCGTTCCTGGCGCTTCTCGATCGGTGCCGCTGTTTCTTCGTCCGTCTCTCGGCTTTGACCTGCTTATCCGAGGGCAGTTCCTGAAGCTCAAATATCTCCAGGTTCCGCGCCGGCTCATTAGGAAGTCTGTCGTCGATAGTGAATATAGACGGATTTTGCCCGGACTCGAGATCCACACCCGGGGATTTCTGACTAGTCGCGTACATCAGAATCCGGTCGATCTTCTCGATTATCCCGTTCAGGCGGTTCATGCTCTTGGTCTTGAGGTTAGGACCGGACTCGACTATGAACTTCTGCAGCTTACCCTTAGCGTACCTTCGGCTTTCGGTGTCGTCCTTGTACTCGTTCAGGAGGTTGGCTATGGAGCCGACCTGGCTGATGTTGCTCGAGGAGTTCTGACTTCTGCCGAAGGGAATCTCCAAGTGCCGGACTCCGTTTCTTACGATCGGCGGCTGCTGAGGATCCTTCATTCGGGTCATCGAGTTCACGGACATCAGACTGTTTGCGACGTTGTGAAGCTTTAGTCCGACGTTCGTACCGTTGGCGTCCCGGTCGTACCTCAGGATCTTCACGGGTACAGGCGAGCCGAAAATCGTATAGGCCATCACGTGGTCGTACGGATGGTAGTCGACGCAGCTCACGGCTTTCTCGAGGCTGTCGATCTCGTAGGTCGCCAAGAGCTTCCCGGTGTCCACGTTCCACACGTTCAGACTCGAGTCCTCGTTTCCGCAGAAGAGCAGACTACCGCACGGCGAAAAGCAAGCTGTCACTTGGATCCTAAAAAAAATTTCAACCTTAGCTTTCTACGGAAATATTCAACAAAAAAATGTGCTTTCGGCGGCAAACCTGTGGTTCTTCAGTCCTTCGAACTTCCTCACTACGACGCCGCTCGCCAAGTCCAGGAGTCTCAGTCCGTTGTTTCTTGAGTGAACCAGCATTCTGGAGCCCATTGGGTGCATCAGAATCGTGTTTATCGGGACTCCCTCGAGCTCCCGGATCTTGATCTTCCGGGCGATAGTCCACTCCCTCTTGATGGGCGACCTTTTGCTCTTCCTGACCAGCCACACGACTATGACCCCGAGTCCATCGCCCGTCAGGCAGGTCTCTACCTTCGGCTGTATGCAGACCGCGTTGACGAAGCTCTCATGGGCCTCGAGCTCCTGGACGAGCTCGTACTCTCGCGAACGGCTGGGCCGTAGTCGAGCCCAAATCCGGGCCACGTGATCATAGCACCCGGTCACGACGTAGTGCGGAGCTTCCGGGAAGAACTTACCGCAGTATACGTACGACGGATGTGGCAGTGACTGGAACGGAATCGAAGCGGTTATTTACTGCACTACGTTGGAGGTATCAGGGGTATCTTACCTGGATGTACTCGATGATTCTTTCCCGGACGTCCCAGAACCTCGCGGTCTGGTCTGACGATACTGACAGCAGGTACCTGTCGTCCTGGGACCAGCTCAGGGAGTAGACGAAGTTCTTGTGACCGGTGAACCTCACGAGTATCTTGCCCTCGTCGATCTGAAAAATACCCTCACTATCATCTGCACTACGTTACAAATGGTGTCGTAATTGAATCTTTCCGTACATTTTCGCATCTCACCTTGTAGACCAGGATGGGGTAGTCGTACTCCTCGGCGAGGACGCAGGCGAGATACTTGCCGTTGTTGCTGAATGCCAGGAAGAAGCAGCCGTTGTCGCCAGCCTCGGTCTCCATGTAAGACTCGTTCGGTATCTGGCAGGACTGGGCCGCGTGCCGGGTCCACTTCAGAGCGGATTCCTGAGGCTGCTGTTGCTGCGGCGGTTGTTCCTCCGTAGTCTTGGCCGAGATGTTCTCCGAGTCGTTTAGCTGCAGGGTCTGCTCGAATACCATGGACTCGACCTTCGGTGGGTCTATGGCCATCACGCTTACGAATAAACTAGCCGGGTACTTGTCCCGGTAATTCGACTTCCACCATTTGTACACCTGGCGATGTAAATAAAAACTTTAGACCAAAGACAATAGTTTCAGATTGAGCGCAAGTACGCAGGATATTGAGTTCAAAAATGGCATTACGAAACTCTGGTTTTCTAGGACTTGCAAGGAATGATGTGACATATAGAACGTTCTACAAACTGCAAGGTACTGGTATGAGATATCAATGATTCGGTTTATAATTTGGCGTTTGAAGACAATTCTCAAATTTTTGTCAGAATTTGATTTTTTGAGGCTTTACCTTCTATTAGATCCCGTTTTAGTACAGTGTTTGAAAAAAAAAAAAAAAAAAAAAAAAAAAAAAAAAAAAAAAAAAAAAAAAAAACCCATGACAGTTACCTCGTTTTTGGTGAGCTTGGACTTTCTGAAGCTCCGTTTTGGCCTGTACAGTTGGAGCCGAACTTTTTTACCCACGTGGTGCACTCCGCTGAGCCCTATCGGCCTGAGAAAGGCCCATGCCACCTTGTGCCAGCACGCGTCCCTAGCTAAAAACACCGTAATTAATCGATGCATCTGCAGAAAAAAGCGAGAAGCTCAACTCACCAACTTGGTCGTAGCACTCGCTGGCCTCGCTGAGGTTAACCATGTCGACAATCTCGAACAGCAACACCACGGAAGCCTTGCCCTCCGCCATGAGATCCCTGTAGCTCATCTCGAAGACGAGTTCCTCCTCCCACACGGGCACCATCGACATCTTCTCCTTGAAGTCGAACTTCTGGGTGACTATCGGCATCAGGGGCCCCCCGTCGTCCACGTGCTTCGCGTACTCGCCCGTTTCCGCGTTCATTATGTGCACCTTGACCATTGGGTGTCTCGTCACATAGTCCGCCTCGAGCATGTCCGAACGGTGGATCCTCACAGAGACGTACTTACTGTCCGCCTCCTCGTCCTCCTCGTCCAACTTTTTGTGCTTCTCTTTTTTCTTCTGACGCTTCTTTTTCTTCGACCGCTGCACCTTCGTCACCTCCTCGGCCGAGTTGCGGGTCGACGAGCTAGTCTTTCGCTTCGAGCTGCGAGAGCTTGCGTTGTCGTCGCTTCTGTCTCGCCTTGACGAGGCCTTGGACTTGGACCTCAAAACGTGAGATTCTCTCCGGGACTGAAGAACATTATATATCGATTATATATTGATTAGTCATCTTTAAAAATTACAAACTAAAAAAATTTTAAATTTATTCAAAGTATTATTATTATTATTTTCCATGCATAGTTGAAAACATTAGAGCTTTTAGAGTTTCAAATTTTTTAAAACTGTCTAAATTCTTGCGTTATTATTTTTTTAAAAATCTTAATTGGCGACCGTAAGTAAAAATTCTGAATGGACTGAAAAAATTTACAGTTTTCTCACCATGCGCATTTCCTCGTTGGTTGACACGGTCGTCTCGTCGCTGGACTTTCGTTTGAAAAAGCTCGCGGGAATTCTCTCAAGCTTGCTCGAGCTCGAGGATCGCCTGGACTTCCGTTCCATGACGTCGAGCACGGTTTCCTGCTCTTCCTCGTCCTCGTCGTCGTCGTCGGGCCTGTCGGTGGAAGTTTTTCTCTTCCTTCTCGACGGCCTCCTCGAGCCGGTCTTTTTACTGGGCACGCTGAGGAGCTCGCGGCTACCGCTGAGCGAACTCGAGTCGGTGTCCTCCGAGCTTTCGTCCGATTTTGGCTTGTACTCCTGAAGTTGAAAATTGAAATTATAAAAAATAAAATGAATGTATCGAGTTAATCGATGACGCTTGGTACCTTGATCATGACGATGCTCGGGTTGCTCTTTTCCGAGGGCTTGTCGTCGTCGCTCTGAGCCGAGGACAGGTCTTCGATGTTCTCGATCTTGGCACCGCTGCTCATTTTGATCTTGGGACTGCTGTTGTCAACGGTCTCGATTCTCAGGACCTCGTCGTGGTCCGATGAAAATCCATCGTTTTCGGTACCCTTTTCATTCGGCTGTTTCGGGAGACTCTTCAGTCTTCTTGGAGCAGCTATGGGTTGTTTGAATTGTCTACAAGTAAGGGAAAATTAAAAATTCATTTAAAATTTTTAAAATAAAATACGAGACTAGGAATAAAAAAACTTAAATGTCTTAACTGCTAATAAACTTCAAGTACAAACTCATGAATATTGATAATCAGAGCTTATTTTGTGGCTCATTTTATAATTATAATCATTCTGTGAGAGTTTATAAAATTAATTGATTTTTTGTTAAAAAAAAAAAAAAAAATTGCTGTATTGCATTAAAAAAAAATTTCTTAAGCCAAAATAATTATTGTTTGGTACTACGATCAGCTCAGAAACTTTAATTAAACTTGCAAATGTTTAATTTTTTGAAAAAGTACTTATTTAGTTTTTGCTGTGAGCTACATATAAAGTCATAGAAATTATCTTTTATACACCTTTGCCAAAGTTGCGAAATGAAACTTTAAAATTACTTTCATAAAACACTGACTCAACACAATAATTATTAACTAATTTTCTTATGCGGGTATAAGTCTAATCAGCGGAAAATCAATTTCTTTACACCCACCGCGTAAAAAAAAACGAAAGAAACTGAATCTCAAAAATAAAAAGAACTTGTGTCTTATTTTTTTTACAATCTACCAGTTAAAAAATCCTAGCTAGGTTATAAATAAAACCTCAAACAATCAAAATCATCTTACTTGTCATCCCCGAGTTGCTTGAGAGGCTCGGCTGTGGCCGACCTCTTGGGCACCAGGATCTTTTTCCCGGTCGTATCCCTAATCTCGGCGCTGCTGGATCCCTCGGTCCACTGCCTCCTACGGGGTTTGGTGAGATCCTCCACCAGGTCCTCGGCGGCTGTTTCGGACTTGTCCCAGCGTTTCCTTCGACCCGAGGTCGGGGGCACCAGGTCCTGGTCGCTGCTCTCGAGCTCCTCTATCATGTCCAGGCCGCCCTCGTCGTCGGACTTCTTCGAGGGAGACTTAGAGCCAACTGTGACCTTGCGGGCTTCGTTCTCGGTGTGCACGTCTACGAGTACGTCCATCCGGTTGTTCGCCGGGGGTTCGACCGCAGCCTCCACATCGTCCGGTCTCACGTTTTCGGACTTGCTGCGAAAAAAGCCAAACCGGCGCTTTATCGATCGGGCGATGCTCGATTCTTTGGACACCTGTTGTTGTTGCGGCTTCGGCGCGGGTTGTTCCTCGGCCGCGGGTTCTTTGGCACTGCTGGGGATCGACTTTGACCGAGGTTTGGCACTCTTGAGCCGCGAGGACGACGGCACCAGGTGGGTCCGGGAGCCCCGGGCATCGTCGGGGTCATCGCTGCTGCTCAGACTGCTGGACGACACTGCCCGGGATTTGGTCAACCTGGGCCGACGAGCGACCCTGGAGGGGCTCGCTTGCTTATGCGGCAGCTCTAGCATCGCGCGATTTGGTTTGCGAAACTATTTCCTCGATACTTTTAAACATAAGAAATTTGTTTCAGTCAAGCTTTTTTATCTCGTATAAAATATAAATGTAAGTTTAAAAAATATTGATAGAATAAATAAAAACCACTGTAGAAGAATATTTTTATGTGATACATATTTATCAATATTTTATGAAAAGAAAACACTTTCTTTTACTTCAAAAAATTTTTCAAAATTGATTTGGAAAGTGAGATTTGAATTATTTTTATTATGATTGTTCAATCTCAAGTCGATTACTACTTAAAATAGATAAAACTTTATCTTATTGAATTCAATTTCGGAAAAGTTCATTAGTACGTGAAATAAAAGTTTAATAGTAAAAATCATTTGATAAAAAAATTATAATGTAGATAATAAAAATTGAAATACATCATCAAAAGATTCATGAGTAGATACAGCTTTATTTCATTTCATAATAAGTATTTTTGATTAATAATTGACATTTATTACGTAAAATTAACTTATTACTAAAAAAAATCAATTTTTTGATAATCGTTTAAAGTTGAAAGTATATTGTATGAAATTTTATAGTGATGAGTTATTCTAAATTTTTCAAAGTAAATTAAATATTAATAGAATACATAAAGAAAACCGAGTAATTGAATTTAAGTAAAACATTATTTCATCGCGCTAGGTCATTTATTATGCAAAACTCAAGTTCGATCTGGATAACTCAAATGAAAAAAAAAAAAAACCATTTGATTAAAAAAAGGAACCAAAGACCCGAATGAAAAAATCTTTCGACATCTCGATCTCGAAAATTTTCCAAAAAATCACTCGTGCACCCATCAAAGACGCAAAAAATAATCGAAATAAACGAAAGATCGATTGAAAATCCTCTCCACGCTCCACTGACTCGAATCCTCGAAAATCAATCTATCGATCAAACACCAAAATAATGACTAATGATTCACCAACCCCCTTAAAAATCAAAACCCAATGTCACAAAACCCCTCGCGGCTCCAACCCCCACACCCACAAAAAAACCTTGCACAAAATCACGCAAGTATTTACAAAAAATCTTCGTCACTGCACCCACTAACCGAGTTCATCTCGCGATCCTGCTCCTCCGCGCCGAACTGTCGTTGTTGTTGTTCCGGTTGCCAACGAGCCAGATCCGCGACAGGTGTTGACCAGGCGCGCGCGCGCCATCGACTGAGTTGGCCGAACCGCGAGAGCCGCATCGCACCCCCGCCGAGCCAGCTCGTATCGACCCGCATGCGGGAGTCCATTGGCTTATGCAGATCAGCCCGAGTTTTTTTTTTTTTTTTTTTCGGGTTATGGATGTGCGAGAATGATTTAATCAAGCGAGACTTTTTTTTCAAAAGAAGGTATTTTAATTATCGAGCTACATGATGAAAAATTTTAAAAACGTAAACTCTTGGACCCGGGATTATTTGGCTGCCGAGCGGACGGATTTCTTGGACGTGGAGGCCAGGCTGGGCCCCATCTCCGCTTCGTCGAGTTTGGCTCGTCTCTGGAGCTCCTGAAATATTAATTCGACAGTTATGAATGGTTGGTAAATGTTTTGGTTTTTTTGAGAACTTACGAGGAGATGACCGGACGTTTGGGTCATGGATTTTCATAGAACTGTGGGAATTTTTTTTCTTATGAAAAAAATGTGAAAAGAGGCAAAAATCGTTTTATTGAATGGACCATCTTACCGGTTCGCGTTTTAGACAATTTTTAAAAAAATTCGTGCTTGAGCCTATCGCAACCAGAGACTTCTGAGACTTTGCGTTTAAAATTTTTCGCTTTTCGAAATTTTTAGGAAAAAATATTCAACAAGTTTGACAATGTACGACTTGGATTTTAAAAGGCACTTTTTAGCTTATCATCATTTTAAAAATGTATTTTGAACATTGGACAAAAAAGTTACATTTTTGATCACCTCCTTGTTAGTTCTAAACTATCATCGTTTAACGAACATATTAAATATTGGTTAAAACTGTTAAGTAATATATCTTCGTCTCATCGTGTTTGCAAAAAAAAAAAAAAATTCTTAAAATTATGTTTTAAATAGTTCTGTGTTTAGACTTTAATTAACTGGAGATAAAAACTTTTTTTCGTCTATGTATGTACCTGATAGTACTTGAAGTTAGACTTTTAAAATTAATTTTCATTAAGAGTATAAAAAATTCCTGATCAAAATCGTGTAGACGTTAACTAAAAAATAAATTTTCCGTACCGCTTCAATCACGGCAATGTACTCCTGTTCGCACTGCACCAACGCGGAGTCCTTGATTTCACTCTTAGATTTCGCCAGTGGCGGGGTCTCTTCCGGAACTGCGGCCTCTTCAGATTCTTGTCGAGGAGCTTTCATCTTTAGCCGCAACTCCCGGTTTTTCCCCTCTATCACCTTCTCGCGCTTCGATTCTCGGTCCAGAAGCTGATGATTTAAAATAAAAGTCATGAATCAATCAAATGAGTGTATCATGTGAAAAGCCTAAAAAACATGGAAACAGCAATAATATTTTATAGCTGATTGCTTTCAAAGTGATCATCTAATAAAATATAATTGAAAACTATGATTATACCAAAAAATTTATTAGATTTATTATTTCTAACTATTGATTGAAATTTATGATAATAGAGTTGGAATCAACGACTTTTAAAATATTTTTTTCTAAAAGTACACGATTTTTAATAAAGCATCAATTTGGCGACTATAAAAAAAAAAAAAAATAATAGTAATAATAATAATTTTCTTTTTTTTTTTAACAAAGAAAAAATACGCGATGATTTTTTTTTGATACTTTAATTCAGATAAAAAAAAAAGTAAAAAAATTTAATAAATTTTAAATGATTCCAACCGTATTAGAAGCAATATTGACTTTTCACATTCGTGTGTTAGTTTAAAGCTAGAATTTTTTCTATTTTAAACATGGAGTAAAAAGGCATAATATTTCTTAAAAGTCGGCTAATGCTCTAAAAACGTCTTGCATAATTCACCATAATAACGCTCAAACTCTCTATTTCCATGCAAAAAAATGTGAATTAAAAAGTACGCAGGTAATTAGGTAAATAAAAACACACATACCGCGGTGAAGAGAGCCTTGTCATTTTTATGATTGAGGCACAGATTGTCGGATACCTCGAGCATGTAGACTCCGCCGTTTTTACTGCCCACGGCCACTAATTTACCGTTCTCGTGCGGCTTTATGCAGGTCAGAGGTTCGTCGCAGATCTATTTATGCGGCCGGAACCCAGAATATGCAAATTAGAAAATACTCCGCTCCTTTGAGTTACCACCACCGAAAAACTCTATGAATATGCAAATTTTATGTACGTACCTTGGCACTAAGCACGGGCTCGTCCTGGTGCACGAGGAGGTCCCAGGCGTCTAAGGTGCCGTCCGTCTTTGTCAGGTAGAACACAGAGTATCTGGACGGACTCCAGTCACCCGAGGTCAGTGGAATCTTATGACCACTTTAAGGAAATAAATAGAAAAAAAAAAAAAAAAACAATTATTTTTATCTGTAAATTTAAAATTGTTCATAACAAAAAAAGTAATAAACCAAGCTGGCAAAGATAAAGTGAATCATATTTTTATTATTTTATTATTATTATTATTTTAAATTAAAAGTAAAAACTATTCAGGAAGACATTTTTTCAGCGAGCTTTTATTGAACTTTGACCGCTCGAATCAGTAAGTAGCAGTATGCAAGCGTCTTATTGAACTCGACTATTGTCAGTCTTGTCGTAAATTTAATTTCATTACATTTAATTTTAAATTTTTTTTTCATTTTAGTTTAGTTTAAAAAAAGGTGTTTTGGACGCCTGTTAGAAGCGAAGCCTAATTATTTTTTAATTGAAAATTTTAATTTGAAAATTAGAAATTTGAAAAAAAAGACTTACGGTGTCCATAAAACGCTCGATTCTTTGCAATCCTCGGTCCATATCCTAGCCGTCCAGTCACCCACAGTCAAGAAATTTTTGACAAAATTTGGGTTTCTCTCAAGGCTTATCACGGGACCGTACTGTGCGTTCAAAAATCTATAATGCAACTTTTCCGTTGGTGTTTTACCTTTCCTATTGCCAGCAATGACCGTACCTATAAAATGAAATCTCATAAACAATAAAACTTAGAATTATTCTATTTTCAAACTTCTGATATTTACAGACAATTGGAAATTAAAAATTCATGAAAAAGCAAGCCATTTTTTAGATGCGAAAGGAGTCATTGATCACCGAAATGGGCTAAGTCATCGTTACATAATCAGATTTTTTAATTTTGAAAAAAATATTTTTACTACGTAAGCGAAATAGTAACAACCGTTTTCCAAGCCAATCATGAATCTTGTGCCAATCGAGGCCTCGAACTGCAAGGACGATACCCCGATCGCTCGGTCCAGCTCCTGCGCGTCTGGGTTCTCCAAATCAACGACGAGCGTCTCCAGAGGCACCTGCAGTTTTCTCAAGTCCCACCACTTGATCTAAAAAATCGACCCCGATAACTCTCGCTTCCGCCCCGCAACACACTTAAGCAAAAAATAATCGTACCTGTCCATCCTTAGAAGCGCTGAAAAACTCGGTGCCAGTCTTTGAGTTTATCCAGAGGACCTTGTCGCAGGGATCCCGGTGGCTGTTCTCGATCGAGCTCGTGTCTATAGGCTCGTTGCTCCTTCGTATGTCCCAGAAGGCGACCTGGCCAGACACCAGACCGCTCACCAGGACGTTGCTGTCCTTCGGGTTGTACTCGAGGGCTAGCAGCGGACAACTCGGCTTCAGCTTGGCGAACGGTTGATTGGGATTATCTGGAGAAAAATTTATTCTATATAAATTAATGACAACTTGAGTAATAAAATAAACTGTTGTTTCTCCCTGTATCTTGCGATACAATACTAATAATAAAAATTAAAAGCTTTAGGTCAATCCGCATCGAGCTTAAGAGCTTTAAAATTTATAAAAAATTAGTCTTGGAAGCACAATTTGAGATTAACTCAGCAAAATTTTATCAATAAAAATGTTCAAATAAATTTTAGAATGTTTTCCGATTTAATATAATTAAAAAAAATTATTTATTAGTTTGGAAAAATAAAGTATTGAGTCACGTATTTTTTTTCTTTTTAATAATTTTCCGGCTGCATCATCAAAATACACCTGAAATTGACCTAACAAAAGTTATATATCGAAAGAGCTGGCCATATTAGGCACACAAATTTTTGGTGTTCCAAAAAAGTAAGTAAAGTTTTGGTAAATTCATGGGCATTTCAATCTCTTTGATCAAAATTAAACGTCTAAAGTCTCATTTCGAAGCTCTTGACTCAAGCTTGCGCGTTAAAAAACATTGATTTGGAATGCTCTTCAGCGTAAATTCTTGCTTTTGGAGTTATACAGTAATCTTATTCAAACTAAAAGTACACCCTTACCCATGATAAAATAAATCTTTGTAAAAAAAATTCAATATTTCTAATATTTACGTGTAAATAAAAAAACCTGGTAAAAAGTTTTGAATAAATAATTAAAGACTGAAAGCTAAAATACGTACTGACATCCCAGATGAACGATATGGGGCTGTACTTTGCACTATGAACAAAGTCCACGGCGGAGTGGCTTACAGCTATGCGGGATCCGGCGTCGGGTGACCAGGATATGTGGGAAGCCGGCCTCGATACCGGCACTGGGTCGCGGTAAAGGTTGACATTGCGACAATTTGCTTGCACCACCAGGTTGTCGATCTCCAAGTCCTCGAAGTACTGCTCGTAAATGTTGCAGGCATTGTTTTGCATAACGCAGTGCTCCATCACCTGGAGTCACAAATTTTTGTGTTTAAAAAATCATTTATCTTTTAAAAGTAAGGTCACTGGACTCAATTTTCCAAAAATTAATATTCTTAGACGGCTGAGGTCTTTTATAGAGCTTGAATCAAGAGTTTTATAACAAAACCTTGTTTGTCTAATTTTTATAAACTGTTTTCCAGTATAAAGATTTTTTGAAAAACGCAGCTTTCGATGATGCATAATTTTTATTGTACGCAATTTTGCACTTCGTAAATCGTGCTGATTCAAGCGCATAAATTGGTGAAATATATTTTTTTCCTCTCTTTTCAACAAAATATACTTGAGTTTTTATTTCAACTAGATTCATGCCAGGTTAAATAATTCAAAATTGAATTTCAGAATTTAATGAAACCAATCAAAAATTGTCAAAACTAATTTTTTAACGGGTTTTTCAACATTTTTTTAAACTGAAAAGTTATTTTCCAATTAGCAATAGCTTTACCTAGTAATGTATCGAAAAATCTTTCTAGATAAAATTAGTGTACAGTGAAAAATCAGGTCTAGTGATTTTGCTCACAAAGTGGGTCCAAAATAATCTCTTTTTTTTACCGGTAAGAGTTGTTGCATGGTGTGTACGTAGTTATCTTCCTTCTCAATCTTACGTTTGTACCTGACGGTCTGCTCCTGGTCCTTGATGTTGATGTCCTTGGGCCAGCCGCCCTCCTGGTGGCACATGCCAGTGTTTTTGAATTCGGCCGTGGTCGTGTTAACCTATTACAAAGTTCATTCTAAAATATGTAGTGAAAAGAAAAGTCCCGGGTACGATCCAATTAGCACCGCGGTAAAATCATCGCTATAGTTTTACCTCGTGCACGGCCATGGTGGGTACGCACATCGTGCCTCTGCTTATGGGGTCCTGTCTGATGTAATCCCCGGCGTAAGTCTTGAGGTCGGACTTTATGTCCACCTCGAGATTGTCGTACTCGGCAAAGTAGCATCGCTTCCCGAACTCCGACCTTTTCTTCACGTAAACGTACTCGGTATTCATCTTGAACTTACTTTTTGTTTACCATGAGCTGTCGAGGTTAAACATTATTCGAACTTACTATGCTGCAGTATAAATTGTTGTTAACATATACTTTTTTATGGTTATGGTTGAGACAACAATACACGCTTTTTTAAAATGAAAATTTTTGTTTATTGAACTTTCAAATTTTTTTTTTGGTCAACTTTGGAATACAGATTACAGGATGCACGCACAAGCGTAGGGCGCACTTTGTTAAATCGATATATGTATCCAAGTCTCGGTAACGGTAATTTTTAAAAATACAGAATTTTATATAAATAAAGATATATAATTTCGAGTTTGCGTAACTAATTAAGTACAATTTTTTGGCGAGTTATCAACAAAAATAATTTTTCGTTTTGATTAGAATTTCAATCGTCGGAAACATTTTTGACCAGCACGGAACTCTTCGGATTGATTATTTGAACGGCGGAGCAGACCATTTTGTACAATTCGAGGAATTCCTCGCCACTGGGATCGAACAAAGCCTTCATCTGAGGTAGCACGGTCAGCATGATGAGCTCTATCAGTTCAGTCTCGTAAACTTTTTTCTGGATGTTCTGGACGAGATCGTGGAATGAAACCAGCTGGTTCCTGTCGGAATACCTCGTGCAGTAAGATCCGAACAGTCCTGTAAAAAAAAAGAAACAATTGAGTTCAACAATGAGCAGTGATTAAAAAGAAAATAGTAAAATTACGTACTTGCTAGATCATAAACACAGAAATAGTTCCAGATTCCATTTGATATCAAATTACTCATGTCAATCGATACGCCGTACGATACGCAATTTCTACTCGATTTTGAAAATGCGGTGTCTTCGGCCGTTTCTTTAACTTTGAATTCTTCATAGTATTTGTCTAAATTTAGGAACGTTAATTTCAATTGCTTAACCTTTTGTGGGCATATGTCGTTTTTGAAAGCATTGTTCGATAAATTCGAGTAGGCTCCCAGCAGTTCTTGATATTGGCACAAGGCAGGAGATTTCTGGTTGCGGCTCTGAAAAAATAAATTTGAAATAATTTCTCATTTTTTAATCAATAAAAATCTTTACACAGGGTAACCGATGCCACAGAAACAATTTCAATATTTTAAGAAACTATCGGAAGCTCTCTATGATTTTTTTTTATAATGATTGCGTAAATTTAATAGTTTTAGCAATCTTACGAAAGAAGGGTGAGGGAAAAATTAATAAGCTGAAAATTTAAATTTTTATGTGACATTCGAAAAAAAATGCCTTGCAAAGTATTACATATAAATCAAGGATTTTGTTCTTCCAAATATCAAAAAATTGGAAAAATTTCCACCATAGAAGATATAAATTTTTCAAACAAAAAAATTTTTTTTTTAAATCATTGTACAACATAACGGGAAATTTTTTTTTTCAAACACTTCCTATGATACCTCAGAATAATTATTTTACTTCAAATAGAACTTACAATTCTATCGAAGCTCGCCAAAAAAGTGCTGGGTGCCTCCTGTCGTTTCTTGGTGGTGACGGGCGTCTCCTCGAAAAGCTCCTCCCTGATGTACGCGTGGTAGGTCTTGAGTATCTTGATCATGTACGAGGGTATCCCGAGTCTGTCCAAGCCCTCGACCGCGTCGACCGCGGTTACGACCTTCTCCTCGACCTCGCCCGAAGCGTTTTCGGCGTGTATCGGACAGTTTTCCCTGGCGCTCGTCGCGCTCTCCGCGCTCACTGCCGCGTACTTCTTGATTAGCTTGTCGAGCTCATTCAGGGTGTCTGTCTCTTTCTCCTTGTTTAGGGACTTGTGGGACGAGGCATGAGATATGTGGTTGGGCGCCGACAGGTTTTTCGAGCTGCAACAATTGATGATAAATTTTTTTTTTCGAACTCAAATAGACTAGTACGGGGAAAAAAATTAAAAATAAAAGCAAGGAGTTTTTTTTGACTGTACCAATTTTTGCACTCTCACTTTGTTTTAATTGTAAAATACAGAAAAAAAAATTAATTTTCGGTTGTATTCGATTGTTACCTCGAATTTTCGAGATGCTAAAAATAAAAGACGTGTAAGGTCTCATTTAAAATCTCTTAATTTCAACTTTTAAAAAAATATTGAAAAATTCATATTTTAATTGCGGTATACGATATTTATTTACGCGTAGTACTGCAAAAATACATATACCGAGGTTATTGATTTAAAAATTAAATAATTAACGTAAAGCTAATTTTATATTATAAAAATTTAAATCACCCAACAATGGTATTTGCATAATTAAGTCCAGTGACTTTGCATCTTTACAATACAAATAAATTACAGTACTAAAAATCGCATCCGTACCTGCCGTAAAGCTTATTAACTTCGCTGCAGGAGGCGGACATGGCCTTGCTCCTCTCTACGCTTTTGCCTCTCACGCTCATCTTGTTAGCCAGGATGAAGTTCGTCTGGTTCTTGCTTCTGGCCGACCTGTCCGTGGTGGTAACCTTGGCTAGTGCGTTGTCGGGCGACGGATCGAAGCTCTTGGGCCTCGTCGTGGAGGAACTCCTGGTCACGGAGCTTCGCGGTGGGAGTTTGCTGACGCTGTTGTTTTTCTCCGGTCGCTGCTGAGACGCGCTCCTAGTCGGACGGGATGGCGGCTTCTTCTGGGCCGTGCCCGGTGGGGATGGCTTGTAGATCTCCTGGAGACTGGGCCTGCGCAAGTTCTGGCGCTCCTTGTGAAGGTTCAGGGCGAGCTTTTCGCGGAGCTGCTGAGAGTAAAGCAGGGTCTTGCCTATCTCCTCGGCTATTTCTTCCGCTTTCTCCTCCGTGTTCCAGGCCTGCGAACATATTTTGAAAGATCGGAGATGCGGGAAATTTTGATGAAACTTTTTTTTTTTTTTTTTAAGCTGAGTGAAGCATTGATTGGAGTTTGTCGGGTGATTGATTCTCAGGTGGGTTTTTAACTTAATCATCGAATAATAATTTAGAAATGATTTAAAAGAAGTTGTAAAATTAGACAGGATTTGGAATTTTGACATTTTTGAAGTTATTTAGTTTTGAAATTAATATTTGTAAATTGAATACTATTCAAACAATCAAAAAAAATCAAAAGAATCTTGCTTGTTCTAAAATTAAAAAAAAAAAAATCAAATCCAAAGTTAGTACTTTTTAAAATGAGTTCTGAGTAAGCTTATTTCAGCCGCAAAATCTGAATTGAAATCTTATCGAAGGGGTAACAAATAGGTATAATCTAAGTACACGGGCAAAGAAAATTTTTTTGTAATCTGTGTAATCATGTGAAATCTAAAATCTCAATTTCAAAGCAGAATGATGAAAAAAAAAGTTTTTACTACTCATAATCTTTCTGATTTCAAGCGATGGATTGTTTTAACTTTAAAATAATTTTGCTAAATTTTAATTCTCTTTAGTTCATTTTATTTCTGAATTAAAATATAACTTAAAAGTTTTTAAAAAAATGCTTGGTTCAGTACTATTTACATTTACATAACTCTAACACCTCTGACTTTTTCGTATTTCTCAAATTTTCTCGAAAAAGATAGCTTTAAATCTATGTCTTTTTTTTAAAATAAGTTTTACTGTACAGCATTAAAGCTTTTTTCTTAAAATTTAGATAAATTCGGGAATGTCTACTGGTAAATTGAGATTAAAGAAAGTATTGGCTGATTTTTTGTATAAAAATTAATTTTTTTTTCATTAAAATTACACGGACAGATTTAAAAAAAATAATTTTATTCAAGACGAGCAAAAACAAATCATTTCATGTTATAATAAAAAAAAATTTTTTTAATTATGCTTCAAAAATTCAAGTCTTTTTTACTTTTGCATTTAAAAAATCACAATATGGTTTCACTGTGTGGTTATACTTCAATGAAAAAATCTTTATATTTCCTGTCATCCTTGCCAGAAGATCTAATTGTTATTGAAACTTCGAAAATTAAAAATAAAATAATACTCATTTTGGTTAGACTATCTGTAAGACCGATATAAATATCTTATGATTATTTGTTGTGGGACAGTCAATAAAAAAATTTATCTAATTTATACTCATTCAACTATGCTCGTATCATGAAAAAATATTAAAATTAAAAAATCCATAAGTCGAGTTACCTGGGCTAAGCTCAGAATGTTAATTAAACTCATACAAATAAAAGTAAATTGAAAAAAATAAAAAAAATTTTCATTAATATTTTACAATAAAAGTTAAAGAGGTTCTTGAAATTTCTGATTCTTAAAATGACCGTCTGGATAATCATTTTTTTCTGGCATGAAAAAAAAAATGTGATACATGTAAAACTTCATTAATTTTTTTCTTTTATTTAATAAATAGCTTATTTAATCGAATCAAAACCATTAAATAATACACGAAAAAAAAAAGAAGAGATTAAAATTTTTACTCATATTAATTTAAAATCAAGGCAAATGCAAATAAAAAATTATTGAACAGCTGATTGATAATATTTCATCAATAATTATTCTGTAGACAATTTAATGATTTTTAAATATTTGGACAAAAAAAAACTTTTTTAGTTGTGACACTTCACGAGTTTTTAAGTATCACTGAGAAATGACTTTCTTACTTCTTCGCAAGTGCAAACGTTCATATCAAGTTTCCTGATGACCGTACTTTCAATTGGCCAAGGCTTAAGCGCATATCTAGCTTCTTCGCATTCCATCTGCAGAGTTTTTTTTGCTTCTTCCGTAGTCACTAGTGTTCTATTCACGTAATCATAAACCTCTTGCAAACTAAAAAATTCATCTTCCGTATCGCCGTTTCTCAAATGGTCACCCTGGTGCAAAAATTGATAAGAAAATAATTTTTTAATATAGATATTTTTAAGGAGATAAAATAAAAACAAGCAATTTCATCCAAAATGTTAACCATTTCAATTGTATTAATAATTGGCATCGTTTTTCATAACTGAAAAGTGGTATACAAAATATAAATTTTGTAAATGTTCACATTCAACAATGACCAAAAATATAGTACCAAAATATTAATAAATAAACAGGCATGTCTTTTATCATATAGCCAAACTTAAAACAAGTCAATGAGACTTTATTTATAATTTGGTAAAAAAGAAGGTATGAATATACGATAAAAATAACTTTTATTTTTTATACAAACATATATTATGATAAGTTATTTATAACTACCTAAAAAATACAAATTTAATATTTCATTTTTATCTGTGCAATGTTTTATGAACAATAATATCATTTAAAAAAGAAACGCATTTTCAGTCGGTGAAGTAAGCTAGAAATTATTCCTAGTTTCTCTCTTTTTTTTTTTTAATTTAAAATAAGATTACAAATCTGAATTCTGAGAGGTGTAATTTTTAAGGCACCCGCCGATACTCGATCGGCTGAGTTTTCGTTAAAAATTCGTTTTCCTTTCTATATCCTTTCTCTCTTTCATTCACACACGCACATTTTTCTTTAACCTTTCTCTGCTAATTTCACCGGAATGGCTAACAAAGTAGAAGACTAAGAAACTGATATATCTTTTCTAATAATAAAAAAGAGAGTTACATCATCTATCTAATCCCGCATGAATAAAAGTTTTGTGATTTGTCTTAAACTTATTCTATTTTGATTGAAGTAAAAAACAAAAATTACTAGGATGCGATTAAAAATGTTTACGACGCTGAATGGAAGACGAGCGGCGTAAGTACAATTTCAAGAAATATTATATTTAAATTAACAGATGAAAAAATGAAATTTTTTTTTTTTAATCCTGAAACGTCTTATTTTACTAAGTTTGAGTCTGTACAGTTAAAAATGAATTAAAAATGTACAAAAATCTCAATGCAAAGTTAAATAAAAAAAAATTGGCTTTTAAGATGTACCAAAGCCGATTTTTTGCGTCAGTGAACATTTAGAACCGGTAGCACTGGTACTATCGACGCTATGAGAAAAAATTGACGAGATAAAATAGTCCTCGCACACTTTTTATTTTTTATTTTTATACTATTTATGAGTATATTTTTTTACAGCTCCTCTTTTCGTGGAAGATCGTCGTCCTCATCTTCTTCTTCAGTCTGAAAATTGATAAAATTTTAATTATTTTTTAAATATGTTTCGATTGAGTAAGTAATCTAAGGTCATTAACACTGATATAATGATTGGTAATATTTAAATCAAAACTCTGCATAATTATATTATGCAGTCAAAAACAAGTCTACCGATAATTATCTTCAATCAATAGTTCAGCAATCAAATTAAACTTATCAAAGATTTAATTCTAATCAACTGACCTCTTCGGGACCTACTCCATCAACACCATTGGAATCAATGAACTTTGAAAGACCTTCAAGCGTCCTCTCACCGGTGTACTCGACGGCCTATAAAAATAAAGATTATATTCTTATCTCTGCTAAAAAAGAAAAAAAAATTTTTTTAACTGCTCTCGAATATTTACCTCGTTCGTCTCAGCCTTGTAGAAAGTAATTGTTGGGAAGCTACTGATTTTAACATCTTCCAATTCATTAGCAGTAGCGTCCATCTTGGCAATGACTACTTTGTCATTGTCCTTGTATTTCTCACCAAGCTAAAAGAACATTTTATATTTTATATTCATATTTATATATTTTTCACAAGTATTTTTTTATCATTGAAATATAAGTTGTATTTTTTTTTATTTTTTAAATGATTAAAAAAAAAAAAAATCATGCTTACTTGATCGTAAATTGGAGCAAGCTGTTTGCAGTGTCCGCACCATGGAGCATAGAACTCAACCAAGACACTCTTGCTCTTGTCGTAAGCGACTTCGGCGAAGTTAGTTCCGACCAAGACTTTGACGGGGTTCTTGTCCCAGTCTTCAGGCAGGTCTTGGGTCAGAAGGTGCCTCTTCAATTTACCGTCAAGGAAAGTGGTGACGAATTCTTGTACGTTTTCAGGGGTAATCTCGGGGTTTTCAGGTTTGTACTTGGCCATGTCTTCCTCAAGCTTGATAAGACGCATGGCAGGAACGTTTTCTTTCTTCATTCCGAAGAATTCCATGATACGTTCGTGATCGGCTTCGTCAGCATCGATAGTCACAAACAGAACCTAAGAAAGAAAAAATTTGTAATAAAAAATAAAATAAAACAAAATGATTTCAAAGTTTACTTCAATTATATTACCTGTCCACGGAAGTTTTTGGCTGGAGTCTTCAGATCTTCAACATACTTGTCAAAGTGACCAGCAGATTGACTGAGGAAGACAAGCAAGTGGCTCTTGATGTCTCCACTGAAGATCTTTTGTGCAGTTTCTTGATTGAATTCAACAATCAAAGGCAATGATTCGATTCTTACGAAGTTCTTCAAGTTTTTAACGTCGAACTCATCAGCGAATTCGGCTTTTTTGTCATCAAACTAAAATAAAAATGAAAAAAATTTAATTAGCTATTTAGAACATGAATTTTTAATATTTAAAATAAAACTTCAATGCAAACTTACAGTCTTGAAAAGAATAACTTTTCCATCTTCAGCACCATACTCGGAAAATACTTCTTCGCTGCTAGTAATACCAAAAACTTGGTCATCAATTGAACTGGCAACTTCAGTGAAAACTTTGGCTTTGTCGGATTCAGCATCCTATAAAAGATTACATAAAAATTATTACATTGTTTAGATTATACTTTTGTTTGACAAAATTTCAAATAACAATTTCTTACCTTGAAGAAACCAAGAATAGTGATGGACTGGGCATCAATGAGAGCCTTGGCTTCATCCACAGTTTTAACTTCTTTGGCAGGAGGTCCAGTTTTTTTGTTAACCCAGTTGACAATAAGATCAGCTGTACGACCACCACTGTAGTCAATGACAGATCCTTTACGGTAGAATTTGAGGGTAGGGTAACCTCTAACTCCGTGCTCTTCAGCCAAGTCAGACTCTACAGTAGCATCAACCTTAGCTAACTTGACTTCAGAGTTGAGTTCATTCAATTTCTTGGCAGCCTTGGCATATTCAGGAGCCAGTGCCTTGCAGTGACCGCACCATGGAGCATCTGTAATAATTGAAATTGAAAAATTTAGTTAGGTAGTAAATTTAAATTGAAAAAAGTCTTATCTTCTCAAATAAAAACTTTTGTAAAATTTTACTTTTTATAAATGTCAACAGAAAAAAGTTTTTTAATTTATTCTTAAGAAAAATGATGAATTGAATCAAAATATCAGATGACATAATGTCTGATATATATGTATCATACAAAAATGGGCTTGCTTAAAAAATTTTTAGTGTTTTGAATGATGAAATATAAAAAGTAAAAAAACATATGTTAAGTAAAAAAATAAAATAAAAAGTAGTCTTTTTCAAACTTAAATTTAAATAAATTATTAATTTTAAATTTTATGGATAAAAAAATATTCACATCAGACCTACAAATTTTTCATCACATTATCATAATTAGAGTATTTATAATTTTCCGGCTGGGGACGTCTCAAGCTTCCCGGAAAAATAACGAAAAAAAAAAAAAAAAAAAATTTCTATCCCCAATTTATCTTTTAAAAAGTACTGAAACAACATCCGGAGCTTAACTCGAACGCTACATCGTCACGCAGGTACCTACCCCCTTCTGGGTCCAGCCCTACGACCGAGATGAAACGCAATAAAGAAAGAAAAAAGTCCACGCATAGCTCGGAATTAGTCGAATAGTCGAAAAAGCCGAGTGCAATTTACCAGAGGAAGTTCGATAAAACCCGTGCGAGCTGGAAAAATAGTGAGAATCATCGCGGCATCCGGCAAAGTAAAATCCGATGACGTGGGCAAAAATCAGCCGGAGGAGCTAGGCCGTCCTAAGGCGTGCTTCGGAGCATCTGGAAGTGAGAGAGAGGACAGAGAAGCGCAACAGATAGTGCACTTGCACCGCGAGAGACGTGGATAAATACACGCATACTCAGCTTTTTTAAACAAAGATCGAATCCCGGAAGCCGGCTACTTGACACGAGAATAAAGTTAATAACAAAAGACAGAAGATTGCGAGGGCGTTCGCGTGTGTTTACGTGTTTGTACGGAGAGAACGAATAAAGAGAAAGAGAGATACTCACAGAACTCGATGAGGATGTAGTCGTACTGCTCTAGGGCCTCCTTGAAGTTCGCCTTGGTTATGACGAGCACGTCCTCCTCGGTCTCGATCTTGGCCAGGGCCAGGCTCGCGATGACCGCCACCAGGACGGCTGCGGACTTGAGGATCATCATCGTACGTGCGATGTCAACTTCTTCGGACGACTCGGTAACAAATGGCCGTTGAGGAGCGTCGCCACTGCTTCTACTATACTAGAGACTGCTGCCGCGAGATGAGTATAGGTACCTAGCACGCCGGGTAAAAGAGAGAGAGAGACAGCGGAGAGGAAAGAGACGGAGGAGGAAAGCTGGAGCGGCTGCTAAGTGCTAGTGAATGTCGACGGTGAGTACGCGAGCTGTTTTCCCTTTCCTCACTTCTACGAGAATCCGTGACCGTCAGGTTACCACTGACGCGGAGACACGTGAATGATTTAAATTCACGTTCGATTTTGACACTTTTTTGGGAGTTTGTTTTTTTTTTCAACGATTATTGTATCAATTGTACAATTATGTGCAAAGGAAAAAAGTTTTAGTAATTGTACATTTACAACAATCGTCTCGTACAGATAACAAAAAAAATAGTCGTAAAACAGACGATAATTGATATAATTTATAATACAAAAAATATTACCATTTTTCAAGTATAATAATAAGATTTTGATTTATTACCATTTTCACATATTTATTTTCTATAATATTAATTCACCTCAATTTGAATAATAAATATGTAGAGCGTACTTTTTGAACAAGTTAATAAACAATATCATGTTGTCAGCTTTGCCACATTTATCTAAACTGTTTATTTATTTGTTATCACATACACGAACTGTGAGCACTTTTTTCCGCAAAGAGTGTAATTATAGTACAACAACTAGTTATACTTAAAAACTTTTTTTTACATTAATCAGTGTAATGAGTATAATTTATTTATATTACTTTTATACGTAATGTCAAGTGTTACAGTCAATTCAAAATTGTTTTTAGTATATAGAAAGTACATAATCGTTTTGAAATTATAAAGCAGTTTGTATAAAAATTAAAAGTACTGAGATTACATTTAAAGTATTTCTTGTTTTATTTCTTTATGAATTGGAACATAAAACTAGAGCAATGAAAATTTTAGTGTCATATTGATATTTCAAAATTAGACATTGGTTTGGAGTTTTGTTGCAGTGTAATCTCAAATAAACTTGAATTTTATTTTATAAAACAAGGGAGAAGTTTCAAAAACTTCGATATGAATCTTTGTTAACTGTAGTTCACTCAGAAAAATTGTTTCTTTCCTGTCATAAGAGAAAAATTCAAAAAAAGCTCGAAACGAAAATATCGATCGAATAGAACAGGACACATTACAGATTTTACACTCCGTTTTACATCATCCTACCTACAGATAATTTATTTAAAAAAACTTCGTGAACACATGGCTTTTAAACGCTTCGGTAAGGTGACAGTCACAGGGAAGACGTGGTAAAAAAGAGATAGTCGGAACGCGTGGCATTTCGCTCGAGTTTGCCATCAGCTCCTCGCGTGGTGAGCAGTCATTGGTCGTGACGGGAGGTAACCACGAAAATTTCAAAGAATACCGCCGTCGCTGAAATTGCTACATCGACTCGAGTTACATCCCCGTGGGCCGTTACATCACCTATCTCCTCGCGTTATCAAAACGATTATGTTCTTTCTTCTTTTGGGGTACGATAAGGGCTGTTCTTTTTTTTTTTACCCGAGCTAGGCGATAACAATGCGGGTCGTTAAGTTTACGGCTCATCTTTGTGCTTAAAAAACCAAACAATAAAGTTATTTAAAGATCATTTGCTCTTTTTCAAATGAGAAACAATGGTTCTGCATACACGCTGGTGCATAGTTTTTGTTTTATTTGTCTTTGCAAACAGAGAAGTGATTATCTATCACGTACGCGATTTTTTCAAAGAGTTGCGTGGATTATCATTGCGTTTATTATGAAATTACATTATCTCTGCGAGGTTTAAATTGTTTTTATTCTTACATCGAGAAATTTGATAGCAAATTTTTTCGAGATTTCTAAATTAAAAATTTCTGAGGGATTTCAAACTTTTGAATAATATTTCAACTGAATAAAATGAACTCAATTTCAGCACCATCTGTCTTGAACACCAGGAAAATTGACCCGAAAGTTGCGTTTTTTTATCATTTCTTGAAAAAACAATAAAAAATTTATTGTTTTTTAGCACGTTATTCCTAGCGCTTTAGAGTGCCTGCAAGTCCCAGACGTCTTCAAAATTAAAAAGTTACTTAAGATCACTTTAGGTACATTGTTCGACATTTTAAAAGTAATGAAAGGAATATGATATTTTACGAAATTCGTGAATATGGTTTTTTTAGTAAAAATCCTAGATTTATAAGGTATTCTTTGAAGTTCGTGTTTATACACTGCATTTCTCGTTATTCGAAAGTGATTCGGAAATAAATTTTCACAGCGTTGTATGCCACTCACAAACTAGTTGATTTCTGCAGAACACATTTTTTTTGTTTTTATAAAGTATCCTCAAACGTTCAATAAATAGTAATGTCAACAACAATGAAATTTCCAACAATTTCCGTCGCAGCTATTTTATGCAAGTAATGTCACATTAGAAATTTTGTTTGCTTTACTAAAGTTAAGCAGAAATACTTACTATTTTGTCAAGTTGATTGCAGTTAATTTAAAACAAAAAGCTAACGTAACACTTTGCAGTCACAACAATGATAAAAATTTGAATTAAATTCAATACCGAGGCTCAAAGTTTTTCTCTCTGAATTCAAAAGCAAACTGTTTACAATGTTTCAGGGTTCCTCTATTGGCAATTAAAGGAACACGAACAGCTGATCGGCGATGCCCGCCAATCTTACATAAGGTCAGAAAATCCGAAAATAAATAAGACTGTGGCCGAGTGTCATCAGTACACTTGTTGCTCTCACCAAAAACGCTTCAAACTTATTTATTACTATTTTTTTTACTACACCTCGTAAAAGTACAAAAAGAAAAGTGGACATTCCATGATTGTGATTTAACTCAAGTTGATAATAAGTATTAGCTAGACAACATTGAATTGCCCGCGGAAACCTTGAAACACGTGCAGTAATTATAAATAGAAGGTACCATTCATCAAACTAAACACTTGTTTTTTATTTATTTTTTAATAAAAACATATTTTTATTAATATTTTAACAATAATTGAGTTTGTACAATATTTTATAAAAATTACAGTATTTCTGATTAATATAATGAGAATTTAAGTTAACAAACAATTTGACAGAGTTATTTTTAAATTACAGTTTAACATTAATTTAATTTGAACCTTTACGTTCCTAGCTACAAATTCAAAGTTCAGTGTAAATTTAATTAATTTAACGACCAACCAACCTTTTTTTTCAAGCAAAATGACACAGTACAAAATCAAATCCGAAGTTTTAGATGAAAAAGACGTCGTCACAGAAGTTCTCGAGGACAGCAGCAGTGAGTTAATAGATTTTAATAAATCTGGTCCTCGAATTAAAATCTTGAATAAAAATTCATTTCTTCCTTATTTCAGATGCGGTGTCCAAGTTTTTTTTCAAGTATCCTCCGCACATGCGTAAAAGTCGCTTAGAGAAAGCCGGCGTCGCTTTGGAGTTCGACGAAGACGGCGACTTGCTTCTAGATCGCATTGAAGAAGGAACCATTTTAATTGGTTAATCTTTACTTTTGGCAATTATTCAACTTTTTAAATCCCGAGAGAATATTAAACTCGTGTTAAAGCTTATTTACAACCTACGAATTTCGACTTTAATTTTTTATCAAAAATATCGTAAAATCTCGAATCTTTTGAATGATTTAATTAACACGTTTACTTAATTATTCAAAATTAGGATTTTATTTGATTCAATCTCGTATGATTATAATTGAAATAAAAAAGTAATTTTTTAAATAAGATTAAAACTTTATGCCAATGAATTTCAACATTGATTTCTACAAAGACTTTTTAACAATGAAAATGGTTAATATAAAAGACACTTCCCGATAACAAAAAATTAAATATCGTATTGATAAAAAAAAATAATTTTTTATAAGAAAAATTGATTGAACAATCAATTTAGCTAATTTTTTTCATAATTTTTTTTCATACCGACTTATTGGAACGCTAGTAATATTTTCTTATAGAAGGACCAACATTTCTGAAGTGGGCCACCAAAAATTAAATTTTCGATTTTCATAATTTTTTTACAGGATATTTTAGGTTCATACGTCAAAATGAAGACCCTAAAATATTTTTGAAGAATTTTGATTTTTGTAAAAGCTATGAACAAATGAATTTCGGAGGATAATTTTTTTCTTCCGATCATTCAAAAAATAATTAATAAAATTTTACAAACAAATGAAAATTTACTAAACTTCTCGTATGGGTAGAAATAAATTTTGTAAGCCTTATTATTTCAAATCTTTGGCTAATGAGATCTGCAAAAAAAAATTAGTAATATTTATAAGAAAAAAAGTTGTGAATTTTCAAAGATTATTGGAAAAAGCTACCCATACGAGAAGTTAAATAAATCGAGAATTTGATAATTGGTTGCCCACTTAATAAATTTTGGCTCAGAAATAAATCATGAGCGATAAAAATCCTAATGATAAAAATTCATGTTATAGAGCACAGTACGGCTACTGAATTGAAACTGGTGGGCTTACAAATATGGCGCGGTGCATTACTGCTCGGAGATTATATCTTGTCTCATCCGGAAACATTTCAAAACAAAACGATTCTAGAACTCGGTTCTGGAGTTGGATTTGACAGTATTGTAGTTAGTACAATTGCAAAAGAAGTTATCTGCACAGGTTTGATATTTATATTTCTTTTCAAATAACTTATGATAATTTTTAAAATTAATATTTTTTTCAGATGTGAATATAGGAGGTATACTCGATTTAATAAAAAAGAACTTTAAATTGAATAAAGATCTCATCAAGTCTGATATTTGTGTAACAGAATTAGATTTCTTAAATGAAAATTGGAATCAAACTCTTAGGGAAAAAGTTGAAAATGTGGAAATTATCATGGCAGCTGATGGTAAACATATTTTTTAAACATTACCAAACTTTACTTTTAAAATTCTAATTTTAATTTATCTTTACTCTGTACTTATATTTTTTTTTTCAGTGATTTACGACGATAAAATAACAGAAGGTTTCGTCAAAACATTAGCAAAGTTAATGGACGGGCCGTGCGTGCGACAAGTTTACGTTGCTTTGGAAAAACGCTACGTATTCACGATCGCTGATTTGGACTCGGTGGCTCCGATGTACGAGGAGTTTTTACGGTGCATCAAACGCAACAACCTCAACTGGTCAATTCAAGAAATCAAATTAGACTTTCCACAGTACTTTCGTTATCAGAGACTCAAACAATTAATTTTAATGAAAATCGAAAAAAAAATAAGCTAAGAAAAAAAATTTCTTTTTCAAAGACTAGGAAAATTTGTTAATTTCATTCGCATTTCCTGGTCCATGATCTTGTAAATACTAGCTAATTTATAACTACAGCAACATTTTTACTGCATTTTTTATACGAAAAATGATGTTTAGGTAAAAATAGCAAAATATTAATAATAAGAATAAAAAGTATTTGTTAAAGTACTATTTTTTAATATCAGAAGTTACTTGTAAGATTTATTTTTTTCAATTTTGGTGGCTATCTTTAAAATAAAAAGTCAAATTAATTAAGAAAAAATAGAAATTAATTGCATTGTAACAGGTATTCATCAATAATTAGTTAAAACATCGACACAAAAAAGAAAAACTAAAACAGCTTCTCATACGAGATTATTCAAAGTGTTGTCACAGATTTAAAAGAAAAAATTGAAATTTGGTTTTTTACTGATGTTATAATGAGCTCTGTAAAATTGAGTCTTATCTTAAACAATTAAATCATGTAAATAAAACTGCAGGAAAAAATTAACTTTTGTAAGTACACCGAGAAAGTCTAAAATTTTTTTATTTATTAATATAAAAAAATAAAAAAAACTTTTTCTGAATAATTACCTAATAATTACAATTTCTGAATAAGGACCTTTTGGCCCGTATATCTTATAAATAAATAAATAAATAAATAAATTAGCTGCGGTTGATTTGAAAATTTATGAGTATATATGATACAATAAAAATATTTCATAACTATCAAAATAAAAAAAAATAAAAATTCGATGAGCTTCTTAAGTTTTAATTGTTTCACTAAATAATTTATTAGAAAAATCCATGCATGAACTTATTTAAAATCAAGTTTAAAAATTAAAGTTTGAATAAGCTCAAGCGGAATAACTCAAGATTTTGATAAATTATAAAAATTCATGCTTAAAGTTGTTTGAAATAGAACTGTTAAAAATAAGACAGTAGAAACTTTTTGAAGTTTCAAGATTTTGTAAAATTGAAATTTTTGATGATTTCAATTACATATAAATAATACTATTCATAGAATAAAATTTTTTTATAGAAATCAGAATAATTTTTTCAATCATTGTCGGAAGATTGTTTTTGAATAAAATTATCATTTATTAATAATCGTGGTTTTCTGTCCAAGCCCATTTATCGGCAATTTTTTTTTTTACCTCGTTAAATTAAAAACCACGAAACTTAATAAATCAATTTTTTTTTTTTCATTTTTATAAAATCTACTCGTTTTTTATTGGAAATTCTTACCCCCACCCTCTTCCCTCTCGATGAAAAACCATACGCATGGAAATTCCACCCTTTCTCACGGAAATTTATGGCGTCTATAAAAATCAGATAGATATATCAGAGTTACTTGGGTAGCCAAGGGTCGCGTGCAGATTGGCTCGCGCTCACGACGTTCGACAGTACGCTCTTGGTCAGAGCCAGCTGTATGAATCGCTTGCGGCGTCCCTGCTGCTCTGACTCTTCCTGCAGGGGTTCGTTTTCGCGGCGCACGACCTTCCCTGTTGAACGACAAAACAACGCGGGTATTTTTTCATCCATCCCCCAAGAAAATTTCTCTCTCCTTCTCTTGTCTCTCACCTCCCCGTCCGTCACCGGCGTAGTATATCACGTCGACCTCGCGGTTCCACTGGATGCTGCGCTTCTTTCCCGACGCGTCGTAGCCGCCGCAGGCCATATCCTCGAGCTCCTCGAACTCCTGGGGCAGGCGCTGGTCACCCGAGCTGAAATCCTGAGCTTTAGTCTCGGTGGGTTCATCATCCTCCTTGTCCTCGTCCTCCGAGATTCGGAGCTTCTCGAAGCACTCGGCTATGTCCCGGGCGGTCGGCTCGTCCTGCAGGCACTGGGGGAGGCCCTCGATGTTCGGGATCCCTGCGGGGATGGTATACACACAGTGTTAGAGCTAGCCCTGAAAGTAGAGCGGAACTTTCGCGCGGTCGTTCTTGCAGGTCTCAGAAAAAAAATAAAGACTTCTTTAAATAATCGCGGAACTAACCGTAGGTGCTTTGGACGGACCTGGGCTGAACGAGGGTCACCAGCTTGTCGTTGAGCTCGTCCTCGGCGCAGGCCTTTCTCAGGTTAGCCTCCGACACATGGGGCTTGTCGAACTTTTTGCGGGGGTTGAACTTCTTCTTGCCGCCGCGCTTCTCGCCACCCGAGGAGCTCCGGCTCGGTACACGCCTGCCGGCGGAGTCGCTTCGACGACGTATTTTCTGAATACTCTCCAACGAGTCCTTGGCCGTCAAGGACGTCAGGGACTTGTAGCTGCCCTTGCTGAGTCTTACCCTTTTCGAGCAAGATCGCGAGACGCTTATTTCTTCAGATTCTTTTTCTAAAATTAATAATGGTCATCGGGAATTCTACCATAATGTTTATTATAATAGTTTATAACCTGAAATTTACATGTATAATTGCTTGCATTGCTGAAATTAATCAATGCATGAGCAACACTGAAAATTTTATTACTGAATTTTTGCAAAGTTTGATTTGAAAATCATTTATATACAAAAATAGGATCTAAAATTTAAGTTTAGCTTTTTAAAACACTGTTATGAACTTACCTGTGCTGATTCCACTATCTCGACTATCATCTAAACTACTTGGGTGTGTCTCAGACATGGTTTGAATTCTTAAAATTTTAATAATTTTTGCATTTTATTACACTATGATTCCACAAAAAAACTACTGAGTCGCATTAACATGTTTCTCGTGCATTTACACTTACACTAGCTTATAAAATTCGCCTGCATTTTTTAAACAGTCACAAAATTTTAAAAACACTTGTTTGCTAACTTCACGTTACTAATCAAAATTATCTGTTCGAAAATTAAAGAACAATCAAAATTTATTAGTTTGATTTTTTTTCAAACTTTATGTTTTTTCAATGTTTATTTTTTGTCTTTGTAGATTTTTCAGTAATTCTAACAATAATGTATGTAGTACATACAAAAAATGTTTTTTTGGATTTATGTGAATAAAGCATTTACTTAAAATGGTTTTAACTCTACAAATTTTATTCTAAATTTTTTTCTATATACATCTTAATGTAAACAATTATATTTTTGGACACAATTATGTCGCAGTTGTCATTCCGGTTATTTTGTAATCGTTATTGTTTCAAATACGAACGGTAACAGAAATATTTATTTTTTGTATCAAAATATCTGGACGCGTCTGCAGGTCACAGAAATTTTTTTTAAATATTTTTACAATAAAAAATTCTTTAATTATGAATCGTAACTTTATAAATTCATACTATTCCAGAGATAGTTGGTAAGAAAAAACGTCAATTACAACATCAAAAGATCAAGTCAATTACTATTCTGTCTTAAGTCATTAAAAAGCTTCACAGATAGTATCCATGATTATTCAAGAAATCGATTGTAGCTGCAATCATACTCGTAAAACATTTAATATATGTATATAAGATTGATAAAAAATACAGAAAATGCTTATTCCATATTTTTTTATTTTACAAGATATTTTTTACATTTCAATGTAAGAAATTAAGTCACGAGATGGGATTCAAAATTTTTAGTTATTGAAAATCATCTTTTTTAACAGAAATTCTTAGATATCGGAAGGCACTTACATTTTTATAGATTCATTCCAATTGTGTTTGGCTTGTGATTTTTTTTTTTTTTTTTTACTCGTTAATGAATACAAATAAACTCTGATTCATTTTTTAGAGTTTTCTTTTAGGTCCTTTGATTTTCTTCAGTTTTGAAACGATACTTTTGCATAATGTTGTAGATATTATCAACATTTTTTAAAGTAAAGACAGTTTTCCAATTAAATTTTTTTTTTTTTCATTTTTTTATTTATTTTTTTAACTATATATAACTTAACTAAATATTTAAACCAATTGTTATTCTTTGTAACGTTGATTAAGCTATAACTAATTAGTTGGCAAAGTTTAAAAAAATGTTTTCTCTGATGTTTTTTTTAAATTCAGGCAGCTCTTTAGATAAAGTAATTTCGAAATTCGATATCAAAGGCAGTAGTTTTTCTGCAGAAATGCAGACATATCAGTTAAGCTAGAATCAAAAATGTTGACTAGAGTAAAATTAAAAACGTTGAACTACAAAAGTCAAACGGTGATCTCGAATTTCGAATTTTAACGAGTAATTTTTTTTATAATTTAACGAACACACTAATATTTTAGTCATGAAGTTTTTCTTAATCAAACGTGGAATCGATTTGGTTATTATGAAGCAGTCGACATAAAGAACAATGAGAAAGTTAAGCTAATGAAATACTTAATAAAAATACAAAGAAAACAGCAGATCGATATAAAATAAAAACGAACACTTAGTGTTGTTTAGCACTCAGCCGTGATGGGCATGAAAATGTGTATAATATAATTTTTTGCAACTATATTTTTGCAACAAATACTGTACATAAAAAAAAAAATTATAAAAGAATGAAGACAATTTTTAATAATGATTGCTTCGTCTATAGTTTATCAATCTTTGTATTTTTACTGAAGTTTACTCAAACATACTTTTCTATTTAATTAAAAAAAAATTAATTTTAAAAATCGGATTTTTTCCTTAAAGCGAACTCATAGGTGAGTTTCAGAATTTGCGTAAAAAATCAGTTACGTTTTTGAATAATTTTTTTTTAGTATCCACCCGTTGCGTATGAAATTTTTAATCATTAAGTTTTTCAACTCAAGCGACCTTTTATATATACAAAAACATGAGAATGAATGAACGAATAGACAGATGTAAGATATGACTCATATAAATCGTAAAATCATAAAAAGTTTTACATATTACAACTTTTTCGACCATGGCTTGTTTTAATTTTTTTAAACTCAACCATGGGAGAAATTGATCCTTTGGTTCTCCGACTCATCCAAAAGTTGAGAAACGTAAAATTTTCATTTGCATTCATATCTATATTTTAAATACAATACGTATAAATTAAATTTTATCAAAATTTGTACAATTCATATTTTTTATCGCGTACCATCTGGATTAATCTGAAACTAATCAGAGTCGCCTACGTATTTAGATAGTTCTCTTCTTCAGTCTTAGAAAAAGTCACATTTGAGCAATCATCAGTAAAAACTGCTAGAATTACTATAGAGTCGACTTTTTTTTACAACTCTTCTAAAATTTAATCAAAATCACCAAACAGCTAAAACTTTAAAACAACGAGCCATTCTGGGCAGCTTTTTGATTACAACTTACTGGCATAGTATCCAAGACCAACTTTCGTCTGTGGATTTCTCCGCTATTATTTTCGTTTGCACCAGCTATAGATTTCCTCCTTAATGAGGCTAAATTCGCATTACCATTGCACGGCTTTTCATCTGTGATGAGGGAGTTTGTGCTCTTACGTCTCGTTGGCATCGAGTCTCCATTCGACTGGTTATCTTTGCCACTTGTTTTATTAATATTCATCATATTTGGATGTTTTATTCCATTGGGAATTACTCCGGGGGGCGAGCCCATGGGCAGCGTAGTTTTTCGCCTTGCAGTAGAGTTTGTAAGCTCGTGGTTGTTAAAGTTAACTTTACTGGCTTGACTGCTATTTGCTGTAAAAAAAATTGATTGTTAAAAAAATTGAAAACACATGATCAATTAGAGCTTACGATATGCAAAGTAAAATTTCAATTGTACCTGACTTGACGAATTCTACTAAATTTTGACTGCCATTAGTAATCCATCGTTCAACTTGAGCAGCGTGTGATTTTTGTAAAACTTTGCGAATGTTTCCGTTTTCCCCTTCTTCTTTTATGATTTCTTGTAATTTTTGAATAGTCTGATAAAAAACAACCGGACTTACAAGACTAAAATCGAAAAGGTTGCACATGTGCAATATAAAATTGCGGTAAAGGTTTTTCATGAGAAGCTCCTTGCCCTTGGTTTCCAAAAACATTTGACAAGCGAGTGGAATTTGGCAATCACCCACGTAACCATGCTTCATAACGTGAAGATTCCACATTTTCATAAGCTCTTTCTCGCCTTCATTAACGTCTGTGAAGTCATCAATCATCATCATTGTTTTTGTTTGAAGCCATTTAGGGTCGTTTTCGCCTTCTGAATCAGCGTCCAACTCTTTTGGGTAAATAGGTAGCATGGTAACAGTATGATGATACAACCTTTAAAAAAAAAAAAAAAAAAAAAAAAAAAAACCAAAAATTTTAATGATATCTTTGATATCTATGATTATAGAGACATTTTTTACTCAAACTCACCTATTGTGCCCGGTAATATACGGTCGAGAATTTTCATATTCATTTTCATCTAGTTCCAAAAATTCAGAAAGACTTGGTTTTGGTCTTTTGGGACGGCAAACAACAATATTTGTAACACTGGTTCGCCTGGTTGGACCTGTTCTAGAATAAGCAACGTTAGAAGGTTGTGAGATCAGTTCGTGAGGGCTTCCTGCATAAGAACCATCGTAACATTCATTTATGGCCACATCTATTCTAGCACCTTGAGTTATTGGCTGAAAAAGCAGGAAAAAAAGGTTACAAAATAAATTTATTTGAAATTTTTAATAATTGCTGTTCGATAATAAAACCACTTACAACATAAGTAAAAGTAAATCTCGAATGGCATAGTTTAAGATGCTTCAGTAATGAATACAATCTTCCGCAATCGAGTGAGCACCATGGACAATGCAAGTCCTCGCAAGCTTCTGTCTGCTGACGGCTATTATTATTATATAAAAATTGATAAACAATTTGTTGATTGTTCTTAGACGCCTCTTTGGACTCCGACCCTGCCATCGTGAGTCGGTTGGTCAGTGACGTGTTATTATTATTTGTCGTTGTGTTATTATTATGATTGGTACACCTATCTGGGCCTGCTGAAAAAAGTGAGAGTAAGTAAACATATAAAAAGAACCACTGCATCAGTCGAATAAAAAAAAATAAAAAAAAATAAACAAAAGCAAAAAACTCACTGTTTCCAGATCTGTTCTCTTTATTGTCAGCACTGGGAAGTGGAGTGAGCGGCGGAGGTCTGTCTACGTAACTACTGCTCGGCTCAGTGGTCCAGTTTAGTCTGAACTTGAGCGTAGGGCTGTGTCCAAAAACTTCGAAAGGTCCACAGTCGTTCGGCCCTGGAATAACTTCCCAAGAACTGTGCTTCTTTGGGCTCGCTCTAACAGTCTGCTGTACTTCCTGTAACCCGAGCTCGTAATCGCCGTCCAGCAACATGCAACGATTGTGTTTATCGTAAACGACAAGTTCAGAGCCATAAAGCTTTACCTCTTCGGAGGTTCCGTTCGTTTTCAGGGCAGTGCCGTTCGCTGTTTTACGACGTTTTTGAGCTGGTTCTGTGGAGGATTTTTTTTTTGTTAGATATTTAAAAAAATGTTTTGATTTCAAGTTTTTTATCAAATAATTTTTTTTTCATTTTAATTTTTAAATGACTTGGATATGATTTTTTTAACGTGCCTCATCAACAAAAAAATTATTACATCAATAAAATATCTTCAGAAATTTTTTTAAACTGATTTTTGTAATTTTAAAATTTGTGCAAATTAAAAGAATAAATTTGAATAGATTTTTTAAAATAAATCTTAATATCAACGTGTTATTAAAAATGTTCAAAATATACATCATATATGGTATAAAATTAGAAAAATTACCTTCAACTTCACCGTTTTGGGGAACGCATCCATTACTTGATGCACAATAAACCCTAAGTAGTAGCATGTACGTTTTAGCTACGTGGCCATTACTTAAACTAAATGATTCATTGGGTATCGAAACTGTTGATGCTTTGGCTGGTGGTTGATTTTCGGAAGGGTTTATCGGTACTTCACTTGTACCCACAGAAACCTAAAAAAATTACGTACCATTATTATCACATAATCACCACGTACTTTCATCATGAATTATCAAAACATAATTTTCTGTTAAAACAGTACCTGCATAATCGGCGTGCTGACGTCCTTGCGCTTCTTGTGACATATTTTTAATAACAGAGTTTCCACTTTTACGGGCTCTTGTGGTGCCTCTACTGCAAATAAGAGAAGAAAAAAAATCACAAAGATAAAAATACTCGTAGAATCTTTCTTTTAAATTTCATGATCAAAAAAATTTGCCCAACGTACGTTGCTTGTCGTAAAATCCCAGAAAGGTCAGGGTCATGTAACCTTGCAATTGAGAATTCTGTTGCTGTTGGGTTTTGGCGATTCTATTTTCGAGGATTGAGTTTACTCGAAACCCCCGACGACTTTTGTGAGTTCGAGACATACGCTGTCTCATGTATGTCAAATTTCTATGAAGAAATATCGGCTGAAACAGATAAAAACACACAAACATTAATCTGCACTTGCATGATGGATGACTACATTATGATAGTTTAGTATGATAAACAGTATTAGTTTTTGGTCTTAGAAAAATATTATCCGACAATATTTTAATAGATCGAAAAAATTTAAGTAATTTAGGCTTAAACATGAGTATAATATAATCATCCACAGACATGAAGAAAAAGGTGTAAAATTTTTTAAAAAGTTAAACAAGCATAATCTAATACATACCGTAAATAAAAAAAGAAAAACTACAATTGAATGACACAAAAAATCCAACGCAAGACGATAATTTTTTTCGGTATGTAAAGTAACGTAAACGAAATCGTACAAACGATAAAAAAACGTAAAATCAGGTGAGAAGAAAATTAAATAAACAAGATTATACAATCATGCCATTTAAATAATGAAACACATAAATGTAGCAAATAAGTATTTACAAAATAAATAAAAATTTTTCAAATAATAACTACACAACTCTGGTTAACGATTTGAATGAAATTGCTCTGACATAGATGAAATAACATAATATCATAAATGAGTAACAAGTTTATTTTCAAAGTACTCACCGACATTTGATTCCGGGTGCGCAAGAACCGATAAATTTGTGTTGGTTCTGAAATTAAACAAAAAAAATTTATAATTATTAAAATGTAACCATGAGAAAACAAATACAATTACAAGAAGAAATTGGGTTATCGCGGAGATTTGAGTGAATTAGGTTTACTGAAAACTGTGTTATAGTGAATTTTTTATTAAAAAATTGAAATTTTCTAAATTAGTTTTTTATACAATTTCAAATTTATTCAGCTTATAAAACGTGATCAAACCTAAACAATTAAGATTGAATTCTTGCATGGTAGCACAATCTTGCAAAATTCTTGGATGAACTTGATATAGTTTCAGAAGATGATAAATTTCGATTTAGCTGAGTAAAATTGTTGATAACAATAATTTTTTTTAATTTTATTTATTTTAAACTATTAGCTAGTAAAATAAATAAATAAACTTATTATTAAATAAATATTAATGCCCCCCTTTTTTGATATAAATAAAATAACTATGAAAATGGATATTTAGAACAATTATTTACCAAACATGTTAAAATAATAAAAAATATTTCACAGTCAACTGCTCGCAAACTAAATTTATCAAAATCAGAATCAACATTTCGCTATTTAAATTTGACAACGTCCGCTAGATGGCAGACGGACGTGAGAAACTCACGAGCAAGATGTAAAGGTAAGAACTACTAAGGCCCACTAGAACACTAATACAGCGATCCTTCTGGGATTCAGAACGGGATGTGATGAATGGGATTCGCTCGTCTGTACGAGATGTCTGTACACCCTAAACTTGTTACGCTTTGGCAGACTATGATCCTCTGATCCCGTTACAAATCATTAACTATTAATTTAATCGATACGAAATATAAATAAACTTTTTCATTATGTAATCAGTCGCATGGATCGAGATCGCTTGATCATCGAAGCTTGGATATCCTTTAGATTGTCGCGAGGGTTGTCGTACGCAAAATGCAAGAAAAGCCGAGAAAAAAGCTCGATATTTCAGAAATTTCGTCAATGGCTACTTGGTTCACAGTTACTAAGAGTAAAATTTATTAAAAATAAATCAATTTTGAGAAATTTATTTTTGAAATTACGAATAAAAATTGTAAGTTTTTATTTAAATTACAATTACAAATAGAAAAATAACAGGCTGTTGAACTCAATACAAATTTTGACGTATTGTACGTTTCATAGAGAAAACATCATTCCCAAGTTATCAAAAAGTACTTTACGAAAAAATTTCAAGTGCTAAAAACATTAACAATTATTCTAAGGTATGTACAAATTAAAAAAATTTATTTTGTTGTACAATGAAAACATTCTGGTGTTTAATTATGTGATATGTGAGGTTTGTTATTTAATATTTAGCCGGTGATTCGATCGTCATACTTGCAGCTTATGATAATATTTAAGGGTCATTAGACCCGTGTAAATAAAAAAATTAATAAACTTTTATCAGCTTGAATTATAATACTATCAATTATTTTTCAACACACGGCGCAGAAAGTTCAAACTTTCTGATTTGTCCCAAACAGGGAGTTTGAACTTTCCTTGCCTCCTGTTGAAAAATATATTACACACAAGAGAGTGCAAAAATGAGCTAATTAATGGTGGCCTCGCCTTCGGCTCGGGCATCAATTTCGGTTTGCTAAGGGCTAACTAATTTTTGACTCCCTCAGGTGTGTAAAATACTATAATTACAAGAAATAATTTTTCAGCATCAAGTACTTTGGCTGTCATTATAATTTTAAAAATTTATTGAGTAACCTGGCATTTTTTATTTAATTCATTAATGATTTTTCAATTTTTTGTACTTGAATGTTAAATCTATAATGAATGAATCTTAAATCCATAGTAACCTATAAAAAGAAAATTCCCGATCTTCATTTTAATATTGATATACTAGTGTGGATCACGAGATGGCTACACTTAAAAAATTTCTCAAATAAAAATATCGAACTTTTGATTCATAAATATGAATTTTCTATTCCTTAGATTTATAAAAACATATGTTTCTATCCTTCAGAAACAAAAGATGCATTTTTACAGTAACAACAAAAAAAATTTTTGAGCCTGATTAGTTTCAGGTTATAATAATAAAAATAAAACAGTGAAATTGAATTTTAAGTGTTAATAATACTGGTTTTCGATTGTATAGTTTGCTTATTTATTTATTTTTTAACATTTACATAGAAAAAAAAATGAAAAATGACGATGAAAAATCATTGTAAAGCGTAGGATTATCACTGAATGATAACGAAAAAAATGTATAAAATTAATTTTTATTGGAAACTATGTAAGGTTATAATGTATTAGTTAACTCTTCCAGTAGAAAAGAATTTGTACTGTGTTTATGTTTATATATTCAAGCGCATTATAACCCAAAACTTGAATAATTTTTTTTAATTTTTATTCAACCAGTGCTTCGAAAAAAAATTTGTGGTAATGATTAAAAAATAATTACCCGATCTTAATCAAACTTGACATACTTCTTTATCATGATTTTAATGGGTCTAATACACGAAAAATTACACAAACTTTTTTATGCATGTTACATTAGACTCACGAGAATTTAGAAACGATTTTTTGAGATTTCATTTACACGAAGTAATTGCAATAATATAATGTTCGATCTTAAAAATTCTGAAAAATCATTTTTTTTTTTTTCCGCGATCGAGGAGGTATTTTTAGTCTGATTAATAAAAATTTAACACAAAATTTTTTATTTTTGCAGGTGTACTGCTTCAAAAAAGAAGAAAAAAATTTATATGATCATTTGCAAAATTGATAGTTAAGTTTGAATAACTTAAATTCCAGTTTTTCGTTGTGATGGATTCTTTAAAAAAATGGATTTCAAAACTAAAGTTATTTTCATTTCAAAACTTAGGTGAAAAAGTAAATAAAAGAAGGACTTTTACATTGAAAATCACCATTGACCGCGAAATAGTCGAAATTAGATCAATAAGCTAAAATCACGGTAAAAATTACAATGAATATGCAGTTTATGCCTACTCTCCGATCAACTTTGCATCTGAATAAATAAACTCAATAATTATTTAATATTCAAATGTATGGTTTCTTAGATACGCAAGTAGGACCTAATGTCTCGAGATATCTTGTGTAAATTTATTGGCTACACATTTTTCTCCATGAAAAATAATTTGATGTCATCAATTCTTCATGTAATCTTTAAAAAAACACTTTTAGAATTCGAAAACTGCTAATTAAATGTACTTCAAAAATTTCTGCGATTATTCGCTTCTTACAGACTTTTTTTCAAGTTTAAAAAAAAATCCTTTGTTCATCACGTTATTGAACCTATCGAAAGTTTGATCCCAAAGCCACCAGGTTTTTTAAATCCCAAAACTACCTTCGAATCACCCAGCTTTCAGAATAAATACATACAAAACATTCGCATCGGGGGCTAAAAGACCAATTCCCTAACTGGCGAATGGCAAATGCAAAGGTCACGCTTGACGGAACAATATTCCCCTTCGTCGAACTCGCATTAATATTAAACCAAACCAACGTAGCTCGTTTTACGAAACGGGGCGTTTTATCATGCGGTTTAATTTTTACTCGTGTCGCGTTACTTACAGTTTTTTCGATTAAAAAGTGCAAATTTTTCATCCATCGCCAGCTGTTGACGTGGGGTGGGGAGGGTGTTTATCAACGAATCGGAAGATGTTTAAAAACTAAGCACACCGTAAACTGTTGCATTGGCGGAACTTTTGAGTGTGCGAGTTTCGGGCGCAGCTTTTTCCATGACGATTATGTAAGATCCCGCTCCGGTCGGGTAGAAAAAGCCCCCCTTCGAAACGCGGGTAAATTTACGAAAAAAAAAAAAACCATGCACGATAACTTCCGTTAGGTGGGACTGACGGCAAGAGTCGGTGCATACTGCATACGATGCACTACACATAAAAAAGAGAGGGATCAGCTACGGCGTTAATTGCAGTCGCCGAACTAATTAACGTAGTCATTGAGTAACGAACCGAGTCAGTCCCACCTGAGTAAGTAAAACATGCGATTACCCCGACGTCGAACAATCTCGGCGATGTTACCCGGTGAATATTATAAAATGGCAGTGTCAAAGACCCAAACAAAGCTCAACTCTTTCGCCGGGAATCATAATGACATCTCGGGTTCGTTCCAGAAGCCAGAGTACATAAAAACCCGGGCCAAGTTACATCTGACAAAGGGAGAGTGAGCGATCAAGAAGAAGCAAAAAAAAAAACACCACACACGCACAATGGGTTTCACGGGGTAACAAGAGCCGTGACGCTCGCCGCTCGTAGAGAAGCGGCCCGCGCGTCTTCTACAGGTTATGTTCCTACCACTCCTCGTTCCAGGAGAGGTTCTTCCTTAGAACTCCTGGGGAACAGATACGGGAAGATCAAGGAAAAACCAGGCGTAAGTCGAGGACGGGGATCCAGGCGTGAGGGAGTAAGCTAGGGTGGGCGGTACTCACTCTCGAAGGCCTGGAGAAAGAGCTCGTGGTCTGCCTGTATCTGGTCCATCCTGGGCTGCTGCTGCTGGTGCTGAGTGCCGCCGTTCTGGATCGACGACTCGGGCTGTTCCCTCTCCCGCTTCTTTGGCGCCATCCTTGCACTGTGCTGTGTCGAAGTTCTGGCGGCGGCGGCGTCTGCGGCTTCGTCTCCCGGGTGCTACTGTTATACAGCTGGCTTCGGCGGCGGCTGGGTGGTTAAAACACTGCAGGGATAACCACGTCGCGCATAACCGCCAGGAAGCCAACCCCGTACTCTTGGCCAGCGAGCGCGAAAATGTTATATACCTGTTATGCACACTTATGCGGGCAGCGCAGCAGGCAGGCACTAGACAGCGATCGACTGGTTGCTACTGATCCACCGTCGTTCGTTTCCCGTTCGCGTACTATTCGTAATAGAGACACAACGGCCAAGGTGTTGCTGCACATCGTGGTGTTGCTGAGACCGATGCGGGTGGATCTGCCATGGATCTGACGGACCGGCGCTAGCACACCGACGACAGCGCTATCTGGTTGCTAGAGTTCGAGCCAATCGCGCAGGAGCGCGCGAAACGACTGCTTGTTTGTTTTTGTTTTTGTTTTGGAGTAACCGTGTAAATAAACCGAGTTTTTTAAAGTGTTTGTAAACAGTTATGCGAAATCACTGAGCAGTTTTAAAATGGTTGCACGGACCTGTTAAGAATACAATTAATTAATGAACTTCATAGGTTATAGAGAATTATTTACGGTTACTTTACAAGATTTAATTATGGATCTTCATTGTAAAACTCAATAGATTCGAGATGAAAAATTTTATTTGATAATCACTGCAATTTGTTAGTTTTTTTTATTTCTTGCCTTTAGTTTTGTTATAGGCGTTTTCGTTAAATAATTGTCATATTTTTAAGAATAATTTGGCTTGAAATTATTACTTTAAAAAACTATTTTAGTCTAAAACTTGTAGTAATTTTTTCAACAGTGATAATTTATTTTTCTAGTGGCATAAAGACTCTATTAACGTGAATCCGCGTCTCAAAATAAAATCTCAAGTTAGCTGAATAACAGAGAAATAAATAAAAAGAGCCATCAGCTAAGCCAACAATTTTTGGTTTGAATAACAAAGGATTTTATAAAAAATTTAAAGCGCAAAAAATAGTTTGCAGTAGTTTTTGTGAATGATAAAAAACGTTCGTACCTGTGTTTACGTGTATTAATTATTGCAACGGCGTTTCATGTTTGCAAATTTTTAAGTCTTGAGAATTTGGTTTCCCAAAAATTTTCCACAACACGACGAGCCAAAAAGAAAAAGACATCATCTGTACAACGACCTCCCCTACGGAGTGTTGATTGGCCAGGCCACGAGGAAGAGAAAGAGAGAGAGAGAGAAATAACACAAGTCCCCGTAAAGAAATAAACTCGTAGCAGTCTGCAAGTCAGAATTGAACGCTCACTTGACTGACTGTGGCTGCTGTTGACTGCTATTCAATAACAACAGTGAATATCTGCTTGGTCCAGTTTTTCCAACAGTGGACACTCTTTAAAATGGATATAGGTGAGCTTTAGTTTAATTCTTTTTTGCATAAACCTTTTTTTTCGATGATTCGATAAATTTATGTCATGTTATGCACGGTGTTATGAACGTATAGCTTCGACGGGATGTAACCTAAAAAAAATATATTTTTTTCCTTTCTCTTTAGACTCGAAGCATTATTCGTTAGATTTTACTACATAATTAATGATGGTTTTATTCAAAATTTTCTTTCACTAGAAAATCGTATAGTTTTCTTTGTTACTAAGATTTTTATTTATTCAAAGAACCTTAACCTGTTACTTGATAATGAAAACAAACATCTGTGAAAGAATTGTGTTGGAAATGGATAGTACCTATATTTTGACTGATTTTCATTTTCAGAAACGGCTGAAAAGGAAAACAATGAAAACCATTGTAATTCATCTTCACATTCAGAAATTCTAACAAACTCAAATACATCAGAGACTTTAAACAAAAATCCACCAGAAGATACTACCAATTCAAATAAAAAAATTGAATCTAACACACTTAATGAAGATTCTAGAGAAAAAGTAGAGTTTAAAGTAATTTATAATAAAAAGAAAATTGATATTACGTTTGCGTTAGACGGTACTGTGGGAGAATTAAAGGAACATCTTCAAAATGTTATATCTGTACCGCAAGCAATGCAAAAAATTATGTTTAAAGGTCTAGCCAAAGATGATCAAACTTTAAGAAATTTAGGTGTTGTAACAGGTAAAAAGTCATTTTTTAATTTCAAAATAGTTTAACACTTTTTTCTCTATTAAAAGTGTTTTTATAAAACGCTAGGTGCCAAAGTTATGATTGTTGGTTCAAAACTTGATGATGTTTTGGCCGTATCAATTCCAACAAAACAAGAACTTTCTGATGAAGCAGCTGGAAGTGCTAGTAAAGAACCTATATCTCAACAGAAATTGCATCGCAAAATTTTAGACAAAGGAGTTCCAGAGGATGTTATGCCTGGAATTTTAGAAACTCAGGTATTTATTAGTTCAAACTAGTTGTTTAGTTCAAACTATTCTAAGCTTTGAAAAGCATACTTAAATTTCTTTCGTATCAAGGAGCCATTACCAGAGTACCCATTGACAGGTATGATGAATAAGTATGGTGGAAAAGTTAGATTAACTTTTAAATTAGAACAAGACTCGTTATGGATAGGTACAAAAGAAAGAACAGATAAAATACCCATGAATTCAATAAAAGATGTTCTTAATGAACCGATTCACGATCATCCAGAGTACCACGTTATGGTTTGTAAAAAAAATTTCTAAAATCTTACTTTTGAAGAAAATTAGTTAATTGAATTTTTTTTTTTTTTTTATGCAGGGCTTACAGTTGGGAACGACAGAGGCGTCGAGGTATTGGATTTATTGGGTCCCTTCGCAATATGTATCAGCCATAAAAGATGCTATTCTTGGTAAATGGTGTTACTTCTGATTAAATAATTAATAAAAGTTATTATTTTTCTCAAACTAAACATAATACGTTGAGAATATTGAGAAAAACGACATTGCTAGTCAAGCATTTTTTATTGGTAAATAAATAACTTATTATATGTCATGATTATAATAGTTAATCAAGACTTTATCTTAACAAAGCAAGTGAACTGCCTGTTTAAATATTAGATTTTTTATAAAAGCAAAAATTTTATTAATTTATTGATCTTTTGTTTTAAATTATTGAAGATCTATTTTAGTAAATAATAAAAAAAATATATTGAAAACTTGAGACATTTTAATAACTAAAGGATAAATTTTCTATTGATACTTTTATAAATTTTATAAAAAGAATTCATTCAAGATCTTGCAATAAGTTAAACATTTTTTAAATTTTATCAATCATTCAAATGAAACTTACCAAATTGAAATTATTTATCACTTGCTTGTATAAAATTTTTCATTCTGAACTGTTATCATCTTGAAATGCAATGTTTAGTAAATATCTCTCTTGCATTGTAATAATTCATTAGAAACTTAAGTATTTCGTACTTTTTAAATGAATGTGTGATCAAAACATTCTCATAAATCAATAATCGAATTTTTTAATGCTATTTTTTGTTTGCCCAAAGTTAACATGAGTCTTGATAAATATATCGATACAATTGAAAAGTTTGAGAAAAGTTGTATAATTTTATTTACAAAGAAACTATTGAACTCTCAAAAATCTTGAATCTTATGTTTAAGATGTTTTATGAGGAGAGTTGTTGCTTTAATCATTCATGATCTTTTATTTATTATTAATTTATTATTATTATTTTTTAATAAAAAAGTTTCAGAAACTAATATTGTTTCAAACATAGAATATTAAAGATAAAGACAATGCTTTGTGATATGTAAAACGAGTAAATAATGTAAAATCGTTTCACACTTGTTGAAGTGCATTGTGTTATTACATTTAATAATTATTATTATGAAGCGACAACGAATTCTCTTCTTAATGATGATGCCGACGATAATTGACGCAACACTCTTCTATATTCGTTTCTATAGAAAATTTTAAACTGAAATATAATAAAGACGTATTATTAAAAAAAAAAGAAAAAGTTTGTGAGTAAATATTAAGTTAATAATATACTGTAAAACATCTATTATCGATTAGCACAAATTTTTATTAGAAAATAATTGTTGTAAATTTGTATCACTTTATAATGTTTTTTACAAATAATTTGAAAAAATATTCAACTCAATGGAAAGTATGTAATTAAATAAGTACGTGTTTTGAAGACGAAAAATTCGTTTATGGCCGTTTTTTGAAGATACGTCTCATTATAAATTTGTGTGATTTCACAGAATAAAACATTTTTTTAAAGAACATATGAATCATGACTGATTGGAATAAATCCTAATTCCGTTTACTATCTAATGATTGTTTAGCCTTCTTTTTACATCAATGAATGATTTTTTGGGATATTAAAAAGTATCTTTATAATATAAGAACTAGCAACTTTTGTGAGTGTCTTTGAAAAAAAAAAGATTCGGATACATTTATAAATTAACCCCAACCATGATTATTTTATGTTTGTTTATGATTGATTACATACATGGTAATACTTTTTTACGTTTGATTTTGCATGTAACAGATTAATATTATTTGCTCTGTTAAATCTTACATTTTGAAACATCAATACATGCTTTAAAATTTTATTTTATTCCGAAGCCATTAAAAGCGCAGAGAATCAAAGACCAATTTAATTTTTTTGAAACTTTTTAAATAATAATAAAAAAATTTTTGTGAATATTTCTACTTGCTATTGAGGCTAATTTTTTTGTAAATTTTTGATTTACAAAATAAGATATATATTGTCATAGAATAGTTATACGTAAATTATAAAACGTTAAAAATTAAAAAAAAGTTTTTTTTTTAATTTAAAATTGATTTGTTTACAAGCTAATTAGTATTATCGTATATTTTGTACAGTTAACAGTAATATAGTAAAGATAGCTAAATAATAACAATATGATATTTAAAAAAAAAAACCTCACGTAAGTTATAATTTTATTTTTGCTTAAAAACAAATAATCTCAGAAGTTCCTTATTTTTCAAAAATATATATATTCTTTAAAAAAGCTTTTTTAGCTTTTGTACTTTAAAGATGACTCAAAAATTCAAATTCGGGCCTAAATTTGCAACACCGTTGTCTCTGCTTGCAGCTTTAAATATCTTCGGATACTTGAGAATAGCACTAATAAAACATATTTAGGTATGTCCTTACATAAAAATTATTCAAAGAAAAACTTCGATTTTTTGAAATAATTCTAATAATATCAATAACCAGCCGCCCAAAACTTATATTTTCTGAATATTCTCGCGAAGAAGCTTTCGCGTTCCGGGTATGCAAGCGCCAAAATTCAAATCTGGGCCCTTGCCGGACACTCGCGCCCCATAAAAAAACCTCCCTTGGGCTTAGCTCGAACGCTCTCTTACACCCCCAAAAATCGTGGAGGGGTGGAAGCCAATCCGAAAAAAGAAGTAGAAGCAGGCAAGGCATTTCTTACACACACGCACGTATATGATCAATAAAGATTCATTCCCCTCCACGGCGCGAGTACCGTTGCGTTGCGTTGTGTTGAGCTAGGCAGCAGCTGCGGGAGAAAGGAAAGGAAGCACATTTTCTTTGCAGCTGTCAGTCAGTCCTGCATGCACCACCAGCAGCGGGGGATCGAAGAACTGGCCCAAGGCCGGATGCAGCAGATCGGATCCCGAATATAATTGTGCACCACCCCGCCAACAAAGTTTGTATTATAATACTTATTTAATTTCATTTTTTTTTACGGATACTTGCTGGCTTGCTTACGTATTTTTTTTTGGGAGTAATTTTCGTTCTTTATCGGAGATATTACGTGATCGTTCGAGTATGCGCCTGTGTTTACCAACGAGGGGGGGCAGACACGGCATGTGTGCGGGTGTCGAAAAGAAAAGAGTAAAAAGAATATTAAGTACACATGCACGTACTTACTATTGTTTTGTCAGTGCACTGGCTGCTTTTGTTCGAATATTGGGTGTGGACTACCTAACAGAAATTTTTTTTTTTTTTATCTGTGCATTGGTGATTGAAGATAAACAACTTTTTTTAATGATCTCGTAAATGTTGTGCAATATTTCACCAGAAGGATGCGTAATTTTTCAAATCAGTAAATTGTTTTTCGGTTTTAGTTCAAGCGGTTTTTTGAGAATTTTTTTGAAAATAATTTTTTTTCGGTTCTGCAGCGATATTGATGGATATATAATGATAATTTTACATACGAAAATAAATAAATAAATAATTTGATTTTAATTACGTGTTTTTAATTTCAGGGCTCAAATTTAAACTCCCAGATAACGTATATTCGAATCCAGTGAAGATGAAATTTTTTATAGTGAATTTATGAAGCATAAAGTAAAAAAAAATAAAAATAAAGTAGATTTTTATCATACCACAAGTGTGTCATCGAATGAATCATCTGACTGAATAATTTAACTGCTAACAAACTTGAAATGTTAAGAAAATTTTCAAGAAATATTAAAAATGTCAGCAAAAGCTCAACAGTTAGAAGAGATAAGGAGAAGATTTTTACTACTAACAGAAGAATTTATCAAGCAAGGGGCTACCATCAAAGATTTGGAAGTGGCCACTTTTACAGAGACAAATAATAAATTGAAAAAAAGTAAATCTGGCTTCCAGAATGTATTTAATAAGAAAAAATTATTAACAGTTATTTTAGTACCATTATTGTATAGTGTAATTGTACAAGAAGCTGGGATTGACTTTGTGATTAAGTATACACAAAGTACAAGATGTTTGATACCAAATAATTATTTAGTATGGGAATTTACAAGACCTGTATCGAATTGTGATTTTTGTCGCGGAATTAATTCAGCTATAGTTTTGGATAATGTTACAAAAGAGGAGTTTGAAAAATATGCTTACTCTTCGAAGCCAATAATTGTAAAAAAAGCTGCTAGCCACTGGTTGGCTTCCAAAGTTTTTAGCCTTCAATTCTTCCATAGTTTATATGAGCAAATACAAGGTGCCTATGAATCCGTCGAAGAAGAATGTCAATTTTTGCACTTTCAAAGCAATTTTGCCAATTTAAAAGAAGTATTTTATATGAGTTATCAAAGAGCAATGAATTTGCCTGGCGAAGATACATGGTACATAGGATGGAAAAATTGTCATCCACAAGTAGTTGAAATTATGAAAAAATTTTATGATACCCCACACTTTTTACCAGATGATGCAGAAATACCAAATACAAATTATATATTTCTAGGATATGATCAAGGAGCTTCGATGCATGTGAGTATTAAAATTTTTCAACATAATTTGTTTTAAAAACTGTATGTAAAAAAAAAAAAAAATAGTACATATCGACACTGGTGCGACGTCATCGCCAAGGTGATTTGAAGGCACCGAAGGCGAAGCCAAGCGGAACCCGAGGTTCTTCAAAGAGCCCAGGTGAAGATGCGCACCAATTTCAAAATATATTTTATGACCCGAGTGCGTAAAAACATTTCAAAATTTGTTTTTTACGCACTAGTGTCGAAAAAAAATTTTAAACCTTCTACATAAAACTAATTATTAAAAATTTAGCTTCAATGTAAATAATAAATGTATTTCATTTCAGCTTGATTATATTCCTCGTCTAATGTGGCAAGGTCAAGTTATTGGCAGCAAAACATGGACAGTTGCTCCAACACCAGAATGCGAAGACGTTTGCGGAAGATTTTCATTTTTCGTCGACACCGGGGACATAATTTTACTAGACACTAGACGCTGGTATCACGCCACACAAGTAGAAAATAAACAGTTTAGCTTGACTGTTACTTCTGAGTATGGGTAGACTGAATTTTTTTTCGATGAAAAATCATTAGAATTTCGCATTTGTAAAATATTTTTATACTTGAATTGCTTCAAAAGCGATCGTAAGTTTTTATTTATTTATTTCTTTTAATCATGAAGTAGAATATATTTATCTTAGACGATTTTATAAACATTTACCTGAATGAAGAATTGCCATTTATTGTTAAAAAATGTAGGATTTTATTTTAAATGATTTCAAAAGTAAGGAAATATTATATTTATCAAATTTTTTATTTCGTAATTTTAAGTTTGCATAAAAATTTTATTTTATATATAGACACAATTATTTCAATCATGAAAGCTTTGAGAACGTTATTTTAAAAATTTTCATAAAAAAAAGAACAATAAAAAAATATATAGTCTACAATTTAAATTTAAAATTTAAATAATAGATTCAAAAATGAACAATATGGTTTTGTTTGACCAGTGCCAAATGTATTTTCAACAATACATTTTTGAAATATATGTTAAAAAAAATCATTGCCATAAAACGATAATTGCTTGCTGCCATATTTTACGCTTAACTGAACAAAGCTTAAAAAATAAAAGCAGTTTACAAAAAATAATTCTATATATAATTATCAAAGAGAAATAAATAACTCAGGGTATAACTTTGAAAGTTAACATGAAAGTATTTACCATTTAAACAAAACAGTTATTTAAATATTATAATTCTAGCTAGTCTGTAAACAAGATTTTATCGTCAAGAATATTTATATGTAAATAAGGTCCATCTAAGACTGAAAGTATTATTAAATTTAAAGAAGAGCTCCAAAGCATGTGTAAGTCGAAATCAAAATTGTTAGTTTATTATTTTATACATTAAAACTTTGCTACAGATCTCTTAAGATTACTTTATATCAATTAATCTTTGAATAAGAAAATTGTTCAATAAAAATTGTTGAAACATATAAAAAGTGTTAATTTATTTCTCAAAAACGTTTGAGAATTTCTATGCATTATTTTAATGCATTTTTTTTCTGCGCATTTATCAGACCTTAACATTGCATAAAACGTACAATATTAAATATATTGTAATACAAATTCAAATACTCAATGTTATGTACAACAAGTAACAACATACACTTGTGGAAATTCAAATAAAATTTTCTTTCGACTTGAATAACTAAAGTGAAATAGTTAAATGAAATTCTAAAATACTGTATAGAAGAAAAAGATTGAGGAACGTTGCACTAATATCATTACAATGATTAATTAAATTTCTTTCTTTATGAAAAAAATAAAATATGCAAAACATATCTCACTACTTTTAAATGCAAATTTCAAGTAGAATGTATTCAAATTTATCAAAATTATCTAAAGGATATAACTATTTTTATGCATTAAAATAACAGCGCTACATAAATAATAACAGGGATGATTATCATTATTATTTTTTTTCTTAATAGGTAATGCATTTTCTTGAATAAGATAAAAATTGAAATTTTGCCACTAGACTGACTTCATTGGTCTTTTTTCTCCGTGGCTTGTTGAAAACTCGGTGGACTTTCCTGAAATTAAAAATATTTTTTAAATCACTCTAAATTCATTTTTATATAGAACAAAAACATATCTTGAAATGTATAATATAAAATTTGTTACTCTTACGTAGTATACGCACGCACGTACATAGGCGCACTGGGGTTTGCTGGGATCATAATAAGCACTTTGTGCAGCTTCTGCAGCCTTCGCATCTATTAAAAACCATTAAATATGATTTTCATTATTATAATAATAATTATCATCATTATTAAACATTGATAAAGTTTATATTTTTTAATTTTTTTATAAGATTGAATTTTTTTGAGCAGGTAATTCACTCATCAGGTTAAAAACCGGTTTCTATCAGTGTTTTACGTACATCAAAAACGTAACAAAGAAAAGCATTGAAAATCAATAATAAACCATTTTGACGGTTAGTTCACAAATTAAAACAAACTTCCTTTTTTTCAAAATAAATTTCAAATAATAAAATTTTTGTAAAAATCAAGTGTCAGCACAATAATACCAAATTAAAACTAAGGAAAAATAAAATGCCTCGAACAAAAAAAAAAAAAAAAAAAAAAAAAAATCCTTGAATAGTCAAATCAAATCGTAAAAAGCAATCAAGCTCTTTATTTTTCATTTTTATCTACTAATAATGACAAATAAACGACTCATCAAAATTATTTATCCACACTTTAATGTACCCAAGAGGAAGGCCGTGAAATTAATAAAATTTGATGGGGTCAGGCGAGGGTGAGGGTGGAAGGAATTTAATTAGATTAACGAGTATCAGGTAAAACCACGCACTTGGCAAAATGCGAGAAATCGCGTTAAAACGTTCTATCTTGCGTGAGAATTTAAGCAAGGTCGCACAGTGAAAGAAAAATTTACTCGATCGCGGGCGAATTAAAAGGCCTTCGCGTTCACGAACACACACACGCGATTGTACGTACACAGGCGTATTTTTTTTTAGTAAAACTGGCGAGATTCACTTTTCAACAAACCAACGAAATATATTAGATAAAAACTGGATGTGTACACGCACAGGGTGCAACCTTGGCTTGGGTGAAGTTACTCTTGGCCGGCATGTTTCAGAGGCGTCAGCTCATATCCAAAAAAGCCACTCGATTATTTCTCTCTCTCTCTCTCTCTTTTCTTTTATTATTTTTTTAAATCAACAAACACCGCCGCGTCGCGAAGACAGATCGCGACTGAGTGAAAGCAAAAGCGGAGGTATAGCCGCGCTCGGGTGTCTCTACTAAGCGGGGACTCACTCGCGACTTGTTACGCAACGGTCCCACCGACACCGATAAATTACATAATATTCAAAACCCGCATCATCCTCACAGCTTTTTTTTCGTTTGGTTTGTTATAAAATCTGCGGGGTACACCCTGGTGATGTAAGTTTTAGATTTTTTTTTTTTAGAGAGGTTTGAAATGAAAAGACTTTTTATTTGGTATGTGACAGTATTTAATAGCGACATATAGCTTGATTTTTTTTTTTTTTTTTTTAATTATAATTGATAACAAGATTATTGTAACAGTATACTACATTGTTGGACGATGCCGACAGTGCATTGAGTCCTTTGATGATTTTAGACTTTAAATATAGTTACAAGAGAATATAAAATACAATTCTTAGGAGTATCCTTAAGTATAACAAACACTTCTGCTTTTTTATTTATTTTTTTTATTTTAAGTTTGAAAGAAATGATAAAGAAGTTTTTATAAAGGCAGTAGTAAAAATTTGTTAACTAAAATCTAAATTTTTTAAAAAAGAAGAGAAGTATTTTAATGTAAAACAACTGATAGAAGAAGGAAAAAAATATTTTATCACTTTTTAAAAAAGTTCGCAAATATATTTTACAATACTTTCAGGTAAAAATCAGAGTTGAGCAAAAGTTAAAGTCACGAGTCCGACTTCAAAGTCTTGTGATTATGTTTTCGGACTTGTGAGTTCTAAATTCGAGTCTTCAAGACTCATTGATAAAGACTTATGAGCCCAAAAATTAAGTCTTAAGTCACACTAGAAATTATAAACGAGCGATAGGTAAAAATTTAGAGTCTGACTCGTTCCAAAAAAGCTTTTTTTAAACTTAAAAAAAATAAAATAAAAATTTTAAAATCCTTTTGGAACGAGAGAGATCGAAATTTCTGAATTGGAGTCTCAGAACTTAGTTTTTGGACTTGTGAGTCTTTTTCAATGAGTCCTAAGACTCGGACTTGGACTTACTAGTCTTTACTTAACTCTGTTTAAAATAAACTATTCTTTGCCGAGAATAATAAGCTTAAAGGTTTTTTTTTTTTTTTTTTTTCTTCAACGCGAGCTAATACTCAAGTAAAATTAAACTTTCAGTTACTTGAACTTTGGAGAAAAAAATGGTCAGAAGTTTTTTTAATTTATTTTTTACTCACAAAAACTAAAATCACGAAAATCACAGCTCATATAATCTTTAAAGCTAGTTAAAACATTACAGATTTACCAATTTTTTGTTTTTTGTTATTCAATAACTGAAAGTTCAAGATATTCGAAATACCAAACAAAAGCTTAGCCAATAAGTGCTGGTAAAAAAAAACTTGCAGCCTTGAAACAAAACCACTCCTAGTAGGGTTTGGTGGGATAGCCAGTGCCCGGGTAGGGTCCGGTCTGACCAGGGTACCCGGTCGGTGGAGGGTAGGATCCTGTCTGACCAGGGTACCCGGAAGTTGGAGCGTAGGGGTTGGGATAGGATCCCTGGAGAGGTGCGGAGTAGGGTGGATTAGATCCAGGGTATCCTACCCCGGCGTAGGGTGGAGGTTGGTTGTGGGGGTACGCACCTGCTTGGGACATCATCGGCTGGGTCGGCTGGCCGTTGTTGTAGCTCGGGTTCGCCCAGCCGGGCGCACCGCCGTTTTGCTGAGGCGCGCCACCCCACGCCCCAGCCTGCTGAGGTGGTCCCTGCTGGTAAGCGTTTATACCAGGATAAGGAGGCGGGTTGTCCGTCATGAACACGCTGTTCGCTGTTGGAAAAATTATTGATGGGGTTTCGATTGATTGACTTTATTTTGTTACGTGTGTCTACTGGTGCTTGGAAGATGTTTTTTTTTCATACAGTAAGAGGTGCTATTTAATTTCCTTTGTTTCTAATATAGATATGTATTTACTTTGAGTTTAGTTTTTAGTTTGTAAATAGACCATGCTACTGGTCAATAATGACAGTTTGTTTGAAATAGTCGTGAAAAAATTAAGAAGCTCGTGTTAGAATGTACATTTAGATTAAAAAAATTAATTAGATGTTATGAGTTTATCATGACTATTGTGAACTGTTTTTATGCTTTTTAAAATAATAAAAGTCTATGGTATTTGCAACACAAATAAAAAAAAATATATAAAAAACCCTTATTAGTTTTTGTTATTTGACAAAAGAAATTCATACATTAAATATATGCTTACCTTATTATCAATAAAAAAATTCAACTACATAAGGGTATGTATGAACAAAAGTTCAGCATTGATTAATTTCTTCATTTAGATTTAATAGTCTTTCAAATTGACTTACTTTTGTTCATAATCTTCTAACTATCTACTTTACAGTTAAAGAGACGTTTTAGTTTTTTATAAAAATAGACTTTTAATTTTAATGGTAACCAAAAACAAGTGATCACAATACATAATTTGGTTTTAATTTTGATTCCAGTATAAAAATAATACATGCCTTATTTAAAAATTAAATAAATTTAGTTTTGACAAACACATAACATTTAATTTCTTGTATTTAAACAGCTATAAAGAAAAGTGGTATACGAGAATAAGAAAAATAACCTGGGGGTTGCTCAGGGAATGCGCCAGTTGGTGGCATCCATCCATAATATCCTCCAGGTGCAGCTTGATAAGCTGGTGGTGGAGCTGCATACCAGTTTGATGATGGAGGTTGATATGGTGGAGGTGCATCAGAGTCAGGACCATTTCTTGAAGCTAAGTAAACAATCAAATTATTAAAATTTATAGAAACCCAGGTGAATATTAATCAAATTAATAAAAAAATTCTAGTGATTAGATAACTGTGTATTAATGAATAAACAATTTAAAGTCATACCTAACTGTGCTGCTCTTAACATTGCTTGTCCAAACTCAATTGCCCCACCACTTTTGAATTGCAATTTGAATTTGCATTCTCCTACCCAATTACCATTTGGTTGTGCTCGGCATTTGCCTTTGATGTAATTAGCTCCAAACATAGGCTGTTCAACTAATGAAAAAATTTAATTTTTTATAATATTTTGCTGGAATTAATTCAAAATTTTTTAGGATTAAGATTATTACCTTCTACTTCTCTCAGTGTAACAAATGGAAAACTGAATGACTGCATTTTTTCTCTTTGGTCTTTGGCATTGAAAATCATCCTGTGTGTTGTGAGGTATAGACGCCCTTTTTTTGAGCCCAGGAACTCTGGCTGCTCTTGACCATGAAATTCCATTGTGACATTGTCACTGAATAGTAAAATACTGCAAAAATAAAGATTTTAAATTTTTTCATATCATTTTGAGTGGTTAAAACCAAGTCTTAAAATACCTTATTATCATTGTATAAATTTAATCAATTGGATTACAAATTACAAAAAAGTTAAGTGCAATGTAACAATAAGGAAAACTGTACTTCAATTGCATAAGTATTTCTCAGCAGCATAAATGAATCATAAAATATTGAAAAAAAACCAAGATATGGTCATAATTTTATCTTATCGACCGAAGCGCCGTCGACATTTGACAATAATTTTGTCGGATATGCTTGTGAAACGCAAGAGCAAGCAAAACGCTTCTCAAATTGTATTATAATTGCAACTTCACCAAATAAATGCGGGACGGGAATCAATTCATGAATCATAATAATGTGTTTACAATGCCCGTTCATAACCTTAATTTCCCAGGTACGTCGTACGCACTCCACCGCTAAATTAACCGATTCTTTGAAGCGCTTAGTAAAAAATATCCATGAAAAAACATCGTTGGCCTCTGTCGTAAACCAAAACCTACAGCAAAAAAGAAAAAATCGAGGCCTCCAATCGATTAAAACTGACCAACGTCGTCGTAGGTTTCAAGGCCACGTAATAAAAGCAATGTTATTTTCGCGTATCCACCGCGGATTGCGTCGAATGACGCAATCCGCGTATCTCCAGACACTCGAAAACACTGTTTACAATTCAGAATCCCGTCCAGGAGTAGACTTCGTCGCGGCGGGACTCCCGGGGGTCGAAAAATCTGTCGAGCCGTCTCGATGATTCTCGAAAGCGGGAGGAATCCAGGGTGGACTTAGATAAGATCCACTTACCACTCGCCGGCGTGTATGAGAACGCCGCCGTTGGCGTGCGACGTATTCAGGGACATCCTGGTCTCGTTCGTGCACTAGGTGTATTACTGCTTACTGCGCCGTTTTTGAGGATGGTCGAACACACACACCCACTGCGTGTATATGCAGAGAGGACTACAATTTCGTGTCGCTCGTCAAACAATACTGCGCGAGCTTGCTGCTGTAGCGCAACGCGGGCGGCGGGGCATGGAAGGGATCAGCTGATTAATACGTTTTGGTGGTTGCCGTAACGCAGGCGCCAACCGCAGCGAAATCACCCAAAAATTGCGGGAAATTTCACGGTTATTTGATCCGCCGTGATGAGTCACTCGGATAGATAAATAAATTGCGAATGAATGGGTAATATTTTTTTTCTTTTAGTTATCTAATTTTCACGCTTGAATGTATGAATGATATAACAAAAAATTTTTTCACGCGGGCGGCAGGTATTTGATTTCCAACCGCTGATTCGGAAACTCAATATTTCCGCGTTTTATTATTTGCGTGAGCAGCCTATTTTTTGAAAATTATACTTGTACACAACAGTGAACTTTTTTTTTTAAGAAAATGAACTAAAATATATATTAAAATGTATACTTAAGTCAGTCATCAAGCAAGTATCAAATTTTATTGATCTCAAGTGTCACAGCTTGCCAATGATATAAATAACAATTTTAAGAATTGTCGACTTTCGAATTTTTTGAAAAAACTACCCCGTCAACATATATCTAGAGTTCATTTAATCCGACCCCATTCGGCCCAGAGTACCTCATGATTAATTCAGGTTACATTCCGAACAGTCGCTCGTAATTAAATCCCCACACAATGACAATAATCCCTAAAAATGTCCCTCCAACCCTCCGAAAAAAGCTCATCAAAGAGCTTGCGGGCAAGCCCGGGTGGGGGTAAAAATCAATGGCAGGTTGCGCGCGCGTCCCCGCACGGGGGGTAAACACACACAGCTGCAAGCCCCGGGCCTCGCTCGCTCGGACTTGAGGAGGCTCCTCGACCTGGAGCACCACTGTTCTCGCGTTGATCTCGAAAAATTATATTATAAAAAAGAAAGAAGACAGTTCAAGGGTCGAGTGGAGGGGGTAATGTTCGAGTGTATATAGGGAGGAGCTACGGACGAGCGCGATGGACGAGAACCTGAGCCGCGGCTACGTGCAGCTCGGCAAGGCCAGGAGGATGAACGAATTCAAGTTCAACGACAACGCGCCCGCTGGCCTGGCCAGGATGACCCCGCCGGTCGACAAGTGGAACCTCATTTACATGGCCCTCGTCCTCGCTGGCATCGGCTTCCTGCTGCCCTACAACAGGTAACTTTTTTTTTCTGCGCGTGATCTAGGGATCCTTTTGTTTACGCTGGGAGGCTCTTTTGTTTATCATTGGGTGGTTTTTTTCGTATGGAGGTAGAGGGACTGCAGCGGGGTACTTAAGAGCCTTGACGTTTTGCAACAAGCCGATTAGCCTGCTGGAAATTCGGTCACGAACAATTTGCTCGCCGAGGGCAGCCACGTGAGCTTTACGCGGGAAAAGCTTCTCCTCGCGCTTGATTTCGAAAAAAAAAGCTACGAAGCTCGCGCTTTTTTGAAAATTCCAATTGTTAGGGTGCTGAGTAAACAAAAGAATAATACTCTGAAACAGCAGTTCTAGGAATTCTCCAATTAGCCAGATGTACTAAGCACCTCGCGTGATGTAATTGGTAATGAACTTTCGCGGCGGGTCTTGCATTAGCGAATCGATATAGATTTATAAGAAAAGCCGTTGACGATTGTTATGGTTTTGCTTTCAGCTTCGTCATAGCCGTGGATTACTTCCAAGCGAGGTACCCCGACACCACGGTTATATTCGACATGTCGGTGGTTTATATAATGACCGCCTTCCTTGCGGTCCTTGTAAACAACATACTGGTCGAGTCGCTGTCACTCGGCACGAGAATAACATTTGGTGAGTAAAAGAGAGGTCATAATATTCTCCAGCTTTGTTTCATTAAAATGTCATGAAAAGTCTTATCCAAGCCAAATAAATTGAATTTAAAAAAAAAAAAAAAACTCGATTTCTCAAAAAATTTTGTAACTGTAAACTTTTGAAAAGATCTTTAAAGCTTCCACAAAATTGTATTTATATTTATCGATAATTATTAATAGTTTTATCAAATATATAATGAGCAACTGTTTTTATACTGTAAAAAAATAAAAATTCAAACAAATAGTATGTCGGTTCGCAAGTATTGTTTTAAAATCTTTAAACTCTGTCTACAAAGATAAAAAAAAATTCTCAAAATAAATATCATGTTTGAGCTTGCAGAGTTTTATAAATTGACTAACCTACCACTTGCAAAATTTCTTCATTAAAATATAAAATATATAGTCAAAGCTCATTAAAAAATATTTCAGGCTACCTGGTGTCTTTCCTGACCCTGAACTTCATAGTGTTTTGCGAAATTTGGTGGGAAGTTTTCGGGGTCGCGACATCCTACACCATAAACCTCGTTGCCGTGGCCGTAGTCTCACTCGGGTGCACGGTTCAGCAGTCCAGTTTCTACGGCTACACCTCGATGCTGCCCAGTCGCTACACGCAGGCAGTTATGGCCGGCGAAAGTAAGTAAAAAATAACTTTATTGTACAATGTTTTGAGAAAATTGAGCTTTCAAAAAAATAAGAGTAGAGGGTTAAACAATATAATTTATCATTAATTTGAATAAAAATATATTAAACAATTCTATAATAAAAAAATTTTTGATTATGTCAATTAATTTTTTTTTATTTTTTATCATTTTTTATTGTAAATCATTGGATTATTGTTTTTATTAACAATAAAACGTTTCATTTCTGAATAAATTTTTAGAATCCATTGTGAGATTCGAACCAATAGCATCAGATTAGTATAAAGTAACGCTCTGTGGACTGAGCATCCTGTCTGTACTCTATTAAGACATATTTTTCAAGTATTCTACTTTTAGTTATTTTTAACGAAATTTCGAGCTTACCGTTAAATTAAATTTGTCGCAGGTGCGGCCGGATTTTGGGTATCGATAAACCGCATAGTAACGAAGTCGCTGGTGGACGACGAGCGGGGCAACACGAGCATGTTCTTCGCCCTGTCGATCCTGACCATAGTCATATGCTTCATAATGCAGCAGACCATCTACAAGACTGATTTCGTTCAGTATTACATAAACATGTGCCAGGAGAGAAACAAGATTACCCTCGAGCCCCAAGAGGACGTTGGCTTGGTGAGGGTACATTGTTCACGATTACCTATGAACCTTCTATCTCTTTTTTTTTTCTTTCCTTCTTCACGACCGGAACACACACACACCGCTATAAAATATAGTCCTAGCACTCACTGTCCGTCTCGTGGGTGTGATCGTAAGCACGAGGATTGACGTTTTTATGATTAAAACGCAGTCTTCACCTATTGTCTTTTTTCTTTCTTTCTTTCTTCTTAGAGTTGAGTAGTTAGAATTGAGGTGTTTATTTTATTTTAAGTTCACAACTATGTAGTTCAAAGTAGATACAGTTTGTGCACGGTAATTTACAAACTAAATTTTTTTTTTTGGAATGTAAATTTATAAAACAGTTTTTTTCTTAAAAATCGAATAAATAGTTTTTCAGATTATTTTGTTTTAGTTATATTTTCACTATTTCGGTAGTCTGTTTTCTTACTCTTACAACTATAAAAATTTCAAGCAGTAGCTAGTAATGTTAGTTATTAGAAAAAAAATTGATTCATAATTAACCTTTGTAAAAAATTTTTTTTTTCCAATTTACCATAAAAATGTCACGCTTTAATGACAGAAAACTAAAACTATTTGAAATCTTTACCAACAGAGATGTGACGTTTTTTGCGATAGATTGGAATAAATTAATAGTATTTTTTATCAAACTGACAATGGAACGATTAGACATTCGGATCAATGTAGATTTTCATTTCAAAATTTTTGGCATCGCCTACTAATGAACAAGATGAAAAAGCTATCAATAGTTTTTTTTTTTAATGGTCCATTTTACCGGTTTGCGTGAAACTTTTATTTTATTATCGGTACTTATATGATTTTTTATCAAATTTTTAAGAAGCTCGTAAGAAAATAAATTTCAAAATTTCAAGTCTAATTCTGATAGATTATTTTGTCTTAGAGATCGAAGTTTTACGTGATAAAATTAAAAAATTTGATATTTATAAAAAAAAAAAACAAAGACAAAGAGAGCTTTCAAAACTTTTAAAGCTCATTAGGCTTCGGAATTTTGAAAAAATTGAGTAAAAAAATCAAAAAAATGACCCCAATGTCTGATTATTCTTTGCGAAATAAAATACTTAGATCTGCTCAAATAACTCTTACGTTTTGGGAAAAAATAGATGGACCCGATGGACCAAGGTGCAGACCCCACCAGAGGCCAGTACGGCGTGCTCAAGTTGCAGACAAGTCCTACGGCACCGGATTCAGCGGGTGGGAGTTTGGACATGACGAACAGTGAGTAGAACTATTCATCTGAGTCCTATCTGGTAGAACACACATTCATGGGTGATTTTTTGTATATTTTTTCATCAGCCACTGGTCAATTCTTCGAGTTTTCGTTCAGCAACCCTGTGTACGATCCAAACGCTCCCACGGTCAATCCCCAGGGCAACACCGGTCCGACTTACAAGGTCGAGGACATAGTGGTCATGCGAGGAAGCTACGGCAACACCCAGCCGAGCACGAGTAAAAGGTGGTCTGGCATCAAACGTAAGTATACACTCGTAACTAATTTTTTATCATATAAAAACAAAATTATTTTTTAACGGTCTTTGTCAATAGGAGGGTTCGTGGCGAGGATGGAGGTAGCCAAGCTGATCTATCCCTACATGCTGAGCATAGGTATAGCCTACTTCGTAACCCTCTGTCTGTACCCTGGAATAATCTCCGAGATAATATCCTGCAAGTTCGGGTCCTGGATGCCTATAATACTGATTTCCTGCTTCAACGGAGCTGATTTGATCGGAAAGGTAAGAATTGATTTGACACTCTTATGTCGCATGTTCGTTGACCTGTGATAATTTTTTTTTTACAACTTCAATGAAATAAATTTTCGCAGACTCTAGGGACGTTACCTTGCCAGTGGACGCGAAGTCAGCTCCTGAATTTCTCGTGCGCAAGAGCGCTCCTGATTCCCTTGTTTCTGCTCTGCGCGATACCCAGGCACTCGCCCATCCTATCAAACGAACTGTTTCCTATAATCCTGTCTGTCATACTCGGAGTCACAAACGGCATAGTCGGCAGCGTACCCATGGTCCAGGCCCCCAGCAAAGTAGCAGAGGAGTACCGAGAGCTTGCGGGTAATTTTTAAGATCACACTTTTTGCATTTGAAAATTCAAAAAATAACATGATTAAACGCATCCTCAGGTAACATAATGACGCTGTCCTACACGACCGGTCTGACCTTCGGTTCGGTCCTGGCTTACATGCTGGACGCGTGTCTGGGTCCACCGCTGACGGCGAAGCAGATATGCCCCGGGATACCCTCGGTCATAGCCGTGACACCCTTCAGCGTCCCCAACGTGACGAAGCTCATAACGACTCTGGCGTCTACCACGACCACCACCACTTCCACGACGGCACCGACGACGCTGGCAAGCACCCTCGCGACCATAGAAAAAGCGACCAAGAAGGTCAGCGGGGTCATTAAAAAAGTCACAAAAACACCAAAGATCAAGACGACCGCGACCACCCTGACGAGCCTGTTCACAACGGCTCTGATGACCACCACTTCCAATAGCATTTTGCACGGGGACGGCGGGAACTTGACCACTACGAGCTTGCCGAACTTACTCAGCAACGTCACTTCGATTTATCAGCATCATTAGATCAGGAGGAGCTTTTCGTTGAGTTTGATGATTGAAAACCAGTATTCTTCTGTTTGGAGGTGATTTTGATGTTTGAGACTCGGGTAACATCGAGTTTTTAAGATAATCTTTACCCGTGAATTTTATTGAGGAAGGGGGGATAATGTGTTTTTTAGAATTCTTTTTTTTTGGAAGGTTCAGTTTTGTTGTTCGATCCTTTAACTGTAACATATCGTATTTCTGTCTGAAAATTTTTTTAATGTTATCAAAGGGGAAAAAATCATGAAACTAGAGACTGCATCTATACACCTTTATACCTATTACCTAGTCAGCGACAGAAAAATAACTTTTTCGCCGCAAGAAAAAAAAACCTCTTAAAAATCGTGAATCACATCTGTAAGTTTAGCTAGAAAAATGTGTTGCCGAGAATAAAGAATTTGATTGATGCCTTCGCGAAAGTTACGATTGTAAATAAACTCTCTGACGACTGATATAACTCTCTGAAAAACACTTTTTATAGCTGTAAAATTTTCAAAGACTTTGAGCTAAAGCAATATATTTAAAGGTTTTGAAAATGTTTGAGATTTCAGAGATTTTATTCAGGAAATTGTGATCGTTTTGAGTGATAATATGTATTATTCAGAGAATCGTATCGTATTGCTAGGCTAATGCTTAATTGCTCTTTACGAAATAATACTGATAAAGATCGTGATATTACAAAGCGCAGGATCGTTAAGCTTTTTTATAATAATGCGTACTAATGTAATCTGATACTCTCATATATAAAGTATATTTATATTCTGTTCCTATGCAATTTTTCTTAATTTTTTAAGTTCGAATTATCTGCAAAGAGTAAAAAAAATTTTGAGTTTTTAGGATGAAAACGTGTAAATAAAAATATTCAATGGTTCTTCCTGGTTAACTTTAATAAACTAACGAATTCAGATTTTCATATGAGTAAATCATTTAAAGGTAAATTATTTTAGAATAATGTTAAATTACTCTATATTGTTTTGAAAAATAAAATATAATGGGTTGTTCAAGATTATAATCAATTTTTACGATAAAAAAAAAAAAAATTTAGCTATATCGTATGTTAAGCAAGTATGAAAAGTGTGCACAACTTAAGCAAACTACTTATAAAAAATTTAAATGCTAGGGAAAAAATATTTATAAATAGATGTTAGTGTTTTAAAGAATCGTTAAAGTTTTTATTTATCAGTAAGTTATAATTAAATTTTAATAAAAATAGTAAAATTACAGTTACCGATTAAAGTTTGCGAAATTGTAGGACCAATTAAAGTGTATAAATCATAATTTTTTTTTTTTTTTTTTTACTTTAATGCAAGTCATATTTTGGTGCTCGTCAGTTAGTAACAGAGCTTTTGAGAAAAGCTTTGTTATTAAATTACAGTGGTGCTCATATCAGTCACTAGATTAACTCTGGAAATCCAAATCCACTTTCCTAAAATAGAGCAATTTTAAATCTACTAATTTAAATCAATCATGGAATGTCATATCCCAAATAAAATTTGCAACACCAAAAAAAAATCATGTATTAAAAAAATTGAAAAGTTAAAGCTATATATATTATGATTGAAACATTTAATTTTTCTTTTGGTAAATTCATAATTAAATATAATGTGTACAAAAACTCATTGCTGTTGATGTTTTAAATGTTTGTGCGTATGATTGATGCTTGATAGATTAATAAGCTTGTTAAATAGTAAAACTACAAAGAAAAGTTTATCAAAAGCATAATAATTGTTTCTTTTTAAGGTTTTAAATGTTTATATTAGTATAAATTATCTTATATATGCAATATTAACTCATTGTTCAGTAGTTACTATTAAAATAATTTTTCTTTATTCAATTTATTTTAAAGTTAATTCTCGTACGACAATTAATAAATTAAATTTTTTATCGAAAATTGAAATAATATATTTTTCTACGTTTGATTTTTGCAACTACATACCGCATCTTAAAATTTTGTACGGTCATAAAGTTACTTTTACACAAACACAATATCATCGTAATGATAAATAAAAATAACTTTGCCCTTAAAGTCAATCAATGTTTATAGATAAAATAAATAAAAACTACATAGGCTTACGATGATATTATATGATGAAAATAATCGAAATAAACCATGTAATAGACGTGCAAAAGTATATTTTCAGGTCAAATAGAAATTATTTGATTTGATGGTTACGTATAAAATCAACAAAGCTTACTTCTTTGATACATTCGTAGTAAAAAGCTTGACTTTTTAAAGGCAAAGTGTGTATGCTTTTTTATCTGCTACTGCGAGTCTATAACGTGTACAATAAAATTAAAGAAGCATGCGATGATCATGAAACTAACCAATTAGTCAAAGCGTAAATTGTATTTCTAAACGATACCGATATCCTTCATAAAATTTTGTAAGTAAGGTGAATAAAGGTAGGACTTTGTCTTTGAGATTTTTCAATGCGCATTTTTTAGAAGCAAAATTATAAAATTGAAAAGAAAAAAAAAAAAAAAATGTTTGTAAAAGTTACATGCTAACATTGCGAATGTCTATTTGTACTTTTTTTTCAATAATAAAAAAGGTCAAAATTGCCCATTGATTTCTGGATGAAAATGGAAAAAAAAAATAAGGCCCGTAATTTAAAATGTACAAATTAACGGTATGTATATAAATAAATTAAACTTACAATTATTTAATTCCCTGTATATTTATTTATGATCAATCTCATTATTATTTTTCAATTTTAAGATGCTCATATAGATGAAATCACAAATCGCATTTAATCATACGAATTTTGATTTGTTTTTTCATTTTTGAACCATTATTGATATCATTTTAAAAGTTTCATTAAAAAACATTTTTTTTTTTTAATTTAATAAAAAATCTACATGATCACTATGAAAATAACATGTCTTAACACAGGCACAAACTATCAATTGTATCTTCTGAGCTAGCAAAAAATTCTAGTCTTCTCTTTAATTTTAGTGAACAATACAAAATAGTGATAAAAAATAAAGTTTATTTTTAAGCTTTTATGTTACCAGGGCTTTGAATTAGTTTCATAGTGATTTATTATTCTACGTAAGCACTGTACACAATGTCAATTTTTTTTCAAATAGATTCTAGTCTGAGTCTAAAAACCAAAATTGGGTATTAGACATTTACGAAAAGCCGCTAGAAATTACCCATAAAAATGATTTTTAAAATTAAAGGAAACAATTTTTCGATACTTGATTCCTAAAAAAATGATCATTATTTTTAAATAAGCATCAAAAAGTTTTATTAGATGCATTCTATAGCACGTACAACCGCCAAAGCTGAGTTCAAAAGTAGGTCCAGTGATATTATATGGATACATTTTTTAAATAAAAACAAAATGTTCACATACTGAAGATACTTTTAATTTTTTAATAACAATTCATACAAGTCGTAAGAAACCAATAACACTGAAAACAATAATTTATTGCTGGCCTATGATATTTTGAATCCAATCTTTGTAATTATAAACATGAATATAAACATCTGGGTAGCCAATGCCGCAGGGAATGACCCAGGACGTGATACAAACAAGTTCGTCACCGATCGCTAATGGCCCACCGCTGTCACCCTGAAAATTATAAGCAGCGTAAGTTTTCAACTACTGTGTATTGGGTTAGCCCGCACACATACACAAGTCTACCTGAAAGCTGCAATCGAGTAGTTTTGAGGGCTAGTAAGGTGTTTGCTGTGAGTGCGCGAGGTTCGATGTACAGCATTCGAAAAGTAAAAATTATAATTTGCCTATGTAAGTAGTGATTTGTGTATACTCCTTTTTTTTTTTTATAATAAATAAAAGAGTCCTAAATTTTTAATAAAATTCAGCCAGTCTATAGACTCATAAATCGATATCAAACTCGGAAATTTGTGTTTATTTACCTCGGAGTATTGAAGCAAACAAAGAATGTATAGTTTTCAACGAGCTTTTGAATAGTTACCATTAAGTAGCATCCAATAAATCGATCAAAGTTCTTTTCTTCAGTTTTTTTTTAAATCTCTTGTCATAAAATCATGATCCTCTTTGATATTCACAAGCTAACGTAAATTTTATTCATCTAGAAAATGGAAGATACCTTGCCAGTAAAAAAGGGACATAGTATGCAGGAAACGGTCAAAATCATGCAAAATCATATAAAAACTCGTGAAAAAGGGTAACAGAAACAACCACTCTTCATTCAGATAAAAATCTCATCCAATTTTGACTCAAGCAATCTTTGTTTTCCAGGTTCACGTGGTCCCTGGAGGACTTCGACGTCGGTCCGAAACTGGGCGAGGGTCAATTTGGTAAGGTCTACCTGGCCTCTGAGAAGAGGAGCTGCTACCTGGTGGCCCTCAAGACTCTGAGCAAAGCCGAGCTGACGAAGGCCGGGGTCGAGCGTCAAGTGTGCCGGGAGATCGAGATCCACTCGCACCTGGAGCACCCGGGAATCCTCCAGCTTATGACGTACTTCCACGATGACAACAAGATCTACCTGGTCCTGGAGCTAGCGGATGGTGGCTGCGTGTACAACGAGCTCAGAAAGGCCCCGGGCAAGAGGTTTAGCGAGCGCGTCGCCGCGGGGTACGTGCACCAGGTAGCCGACGCCCTCGAGTACTGCCACGCGAGAAACGTGATACACCGGGACCTCAAGCCCGAGAATCTGCTGCTGAGCCACGAAGGAGACGTCAAGCTCGCTGACTTCGGCTGGTCGGTGCACTCGACGGGCGCGAGGAGAACCCGATGCGGGACCCTGGACTACATGCCCCCCGAGATCGTCAAAGCCCAGATGTACGACGAGCGCGTGGACCACTGGAGCCTTGGAGTTCTGATCTACGAGTTCCTGGTCGGTCGCCCGCCCTTCTACTGCAAGTCCCAGGCGACTACACTAGCGAAAATTAAGAAGGTGGATTTCGAGTGGCCCGAGTACGTCACGCCCGGGGCTAAGGACCTCATCTCCAGGTTGCTTAAGCTCGAAAGCTCCGAGAGACTCGATATGCCTGGAGTCAAGAAGCACGCTTGGATTGTAGAGAATATGGGAGGGGTGCGGCAAGACGAGAGACTGGTTTCTGTGTGCAACGATGGTGATATTTGAGTTTTTTAATTTTGGGTTTTATTGGGTTTTTAGAATTTTTTAGAATTTGTTATCTTATTGAAGAGTGGGAGTTTTATATTGTTGTTGTTTAGTTTTAATAGTGGTTGCAAAATTATAAGAAACTTGTGAATATATAAATCATTTAAGGTTATAAAATTGTATCAATAACTAAAAATGTACTTCCAAATTGTCATAAAAATGTTTAACATTACTGTCTTTCAATAATTCTGCCTAAGAATTTCAAATCATTCACTATTATCCAAAGTAATTATTAGCTAAAATAACTCACTGTGCAAACGCCGATTCCTGGTTTCTCCAGGGTGCAAAGTTGTTTCTCAACAATTTCCGGCCCTATGAAGAACTTGGTGCAGGTGTCGTAGGGCACAATGGTTACGTCGGCTCGTTTGAGAACCTCGGAGACGTTTCCCTCGGGGAAGTTCATCCAGCCCCAGCCGGTAACGACCCCTTTGACTCCGTACCTCGCGTGGTCTTTACTTGCCAGACTTATCTTATTCTGGCGCTCGTTGAATTTCATTTTTTCTTTGAGCTGTAATGATTTACGTTAAAATTTACAGTAAACTTTCTTAATTCATTTTTATAAATAGCAATCGCACCGTGATGACGGCGAGGTCATTGTGGTAGTAAGTATCCAGGCCCTCGTACTCGGAGTGGATGTCGATAGTTTCGACCTTGTGCTCCTCACCCGAGCTCGAGATCGACGAATTCGTCCCGGTGAAGACGCTCAAAAACTCGTAAAGTGGCGGTAATTTTTTCACGCAGTGCGCTGCGGTCAGAATGTGGCTTTCGGTGATGATGCTTCCACCGCAGAAGTGGATTCCATATAGCCGGAGAGAAACTTGGTACGGGTAGTCCTCGATTTTTGGGTTTTTTCCACCCAACATACGTAAAACATTTTCGTCTCCTAGGGTGTCTATATGAGAAGTTAAAAATAGCTTGAAAAATTTATATGCTAAAATTTTTAACGTTTTTTAGGTTTTTAAATTCTCACTCATGGTCAAAATGATCAATATCTGATTTAAGAATATTTTGCCTGAAAATTTATGAAAAAAAAAAATGCAAGGTTGCAGAAATCTTTAACATTTATATGTTTCAATCACTTATCAGTTTTAAATATTTTATTGTTCCCAACCGTTAACTGAACTTTATGTAAGCCGTGGAATGTGTTTGAGAAAAAGAATTATTATTTCCACTAATAAGAATTTATTTATTTTATTAATTTACGTCAAATGATCTTTTCAATGTAAAATGCTGAGCTTACCTTTTAAAAAGACGAATATCAAGTAAAATAAGATCCTTAGTTTCATTTTTGATTATAAAAATAAATTTCGTTTCCGCAGATGCTTTTATACTTTGATTTTTTGCTCCAATAACGCACGCAAGTTTTGTGGTGGCATGAAAAAATTGATCGAAAAACATTGAACCAAGCAAATTTATGCACGCGCATCTTTGTTTTAATTCAATCGAATTATGAGATCGGCATCGATAATAATTTAGCAGATATTTTCCAAACCCGTGGATAAAATCTTAAATTTTTTTGACATTTTGTTAATTTAGAAAACTCCCATCAGACATTATTCAAAGAATCGTACGTGAACAAATGTTTGAATTTTCATTCATAAGTTTTCAAAGTATCTTATCAAATTTTTTTCTTGGCTTACTAAACAAAAAGATTTTAGTAAATATTGACGGATTAAGAATACTCAGTCTGTCTATTACTTGTGAGTCACACGTGACAAATCTTATCATTAATCATATCTAAATAATAATATGTTTGCCATAAAAAATGGACAGAAGTGATTTTTTACTAAAGAATTCGATGCTTTTGATTACTTGAAACAGGACAGTGTTTAAAATAAAAATCAAAGTTGTTTTTGCTTGGTAATAACAAAAACTGAATGAAAGTAGGTTCGCTGAAGTCGGTAAAAAAAAATGCAAACGCACGTAGAAGAAGTTACATGATAAGTGATTTACAAGTTCTAATGGGTGAAATGGACATAAGTTTAAAACGTAATGGGTGACAAAAGATTATTATTCAACTCCGACAATAGATTACGTAGACTCAATTGTGAAAGCCACTTTCATTACTGAAAACTGCAATTTTGTTCATTTCTAATTTTGAGAAAACAATGTTTTCCTGAAACAATCAAATGAATTTCTCGTAAGTAGTATATAGGTAATTTAAATATTTCAATCCACAAATTTGTTATTTATTCATTTAGAAATATCCAAGATTTCAAAGTCATTTTGGTTGCAAAATAATATTTCACAGAGTATCACATATTTCACATATTTTTATAGACACATTCTTGAAACAATTTAGGAGACATGTAAAAAGTATGCTTTATATGAAATTGAGTTAATGGTTTTATAATAGCAGCGTCAATCAAAAGTCCATCTGAACATATATTACATTCTAGCAACTCGTTGCTTACTACAAGTATCCTCAACGCCGTAATAAACATCAGCGCTGATTCAGTCATAACCAGAGAGATTTTTATGGGAAAAAAGTTTCTCAAAGAGTTTTTACAGCGCTTTAAGAAATCGCTTGTTCGGTACTCTGTAATTTTTAATGATAATCATACTAAAAGTTTACTTGTTAATGTATGTATGTATTTATTAAATGAGGCCATGAGGTAGAACCCCTTGATGGCCTTTTGAGCAAGATACAGAGTATAACTAAAATATAATAATATAATATAATTAAGTAAATAATGATCATAATTAGTACAGTAATAACAGTAGATTGAGAACAGTTTTACAGTAGCAGATAATTCGAGTAGTCACATATTGAGATACAATAGCAGTGAGTATATTAGAGAGTTGTTACAAAAATAATTCATAACATTGTAAAGTCAAAAATTTTGTCTAGAATTCAATCACTAATCCGTCCAAATTACAAACTATTAAAAATTTAAGCAACCCAGTAACTAAATTTCGATGCACCTGATGCGTTCTCAGGAAAAAACCAAACACATCAAAATACATGAAACAAACAACTTTCATTCCTAATCGTTCAATAAACCTATAGTACCGGCAATTCATTATTATCTAATCTGTTCAAACTTGCCGATCCCCAGCTCTGGTTTATCAATAAAAACAAAAAATTCTCATTACAATGAGAAAAAAAATTGATGAATAATTCGTTACCGCCGGCCGTTTGGTGATCAAGTGTAGCGGTCGGCTACCCGAAAAACCGTTAAGCCGCTCTCTGATTTGGGATCGCGCGCGTACCCGCACTTAGTGCAACTTAGTGTTAACCCGACCATCGCCGGTGCTACGTCGCGCTTTCTCTCCCGCTGGTGTTGTGTTAGTGATCCAGGTTTTGGGGAAATTACTTTTTTTTTAAAATGACACCCGAGTACCGTACGCTCGACTCCGAAAAGACCAAAGAGATGCTGAAGTACTTCCGAGGTGAAAGGACCGGGTGGGTCCAGGTAGCCGAAAAGAACTGGTTCTTTCCCCACAGGTACACCGAGCAAGGGCCCGGCTTCTACAAGTTCAAGCCCAGGCCCGAGGACACCTGGGTCGTCTCGTTCCCTCGGTCAGGTAATTTATTGTCTGCTTTCAATGATTTACTCAAAACCATTACAATAGACTAAAAATGATCAATTTTTAAGATAAATACGATCTAACTAGTCATAGTTGACTAAACAAATTTGAAAGTTTATAATTTAATAAAATTAATTTACTTAAAACATATCAAGTTCCGTGGAGCAGTATAAAACGGGTAAAAACCATATTAAAATGTTTATGTGGGTCAAATAACTTTTCGAACCGAACTAGAATTTCATTTCAATGTCTCATTGTTACAATTCAAATGATTAAAACTACAGAGCTTGTAATTTGTTTTTGAAGGTTCAGCTTTTGTTTACAAGTGCTGATTCATGTAAACAGCAAAATTGTAAGTTGCTTACTAGTAAAAAATCAATTTTTTTGTATTAATGTAACTTTCAACGCTAAATAAGTATTTGCATTAGTAGATCAACATTTGTTTTATTTTTTATAAAAAAATTATTTGTATGTATTTTTTTTTTAATTCTTATTTTACCAGGCTTATTAGCCAAACATACAATTGTAAACTATGTAACATTCAGCGTAAACTATTAATTACGTATAAATAGTATATTTTTAGTATTTTTTAAAAAATCATGATTTATAATACATTTAAAATCAATTTTCGATATCGTACGAATTGATTACTATTTGGTCCTGGATGTACCAACAAAAAGTAGTTTTCAAACTGAATAAAAAAAAAAAAAAAAAAAAAAAAAATCCTCGAATCTAGTTTGTGCGCTCGAAAACCGAAGACCGAAAGTAAACGCTGCCCCGACTTTCTCGCTCTCTATTTACATCTTTAATGAGGTATTCCTCCTTACATATTAATCAAATAATCGCAAACCCATTCCGGTTCAACACGATAAGCCGTTTATTCTCTCCTTCATTCTTTAACCAACACAAACTTTCTAAACAAAAAGTAAAAAAAAAAAAAAATTCTTTTTTTGAAAAATATGCAGGTACGACATGGACGCAGGAGCTCGTGTGGCTAATAGCTAACAATTTGGATTTCGAAACGGCGAATTCGCGTCTGCTGATCGAGAGATTTCCCTTTCTTGAGTAACGTAACATTCGATATTCATTTGTAATTATCGTGAAAGCCGAGCGGATAATGCGTTTATTGATTTTTGTTTTCTTTGTCGTTACGCTTCGCAGGTTCAGCATGTTCAATCATCCAAAGGTAACCGAGGAGTTCGTCGAGCTCAACAAAGGCGACCCCCAGAAGCAGGAGCTTTGCAGACAGGTCGCCAAACCAGGGTACGAAGTTCTGGAAAGCTTGCCCTCCCCGAGGTTCATCAAAACTCACTTTCCGTTCGACTTGCTCCCGAACATCCTCGAGAGCGGCTGCAAGGTAAGATTACCTTAGGGTTGATTAGTTGATCTGATGACGAGAGATTTTTTATTTTTATTTTCAAGATCGTTTATGTAGCGAGAAACCCAAAAGATGTCGCGGTTTCCTGGTTCAAACTCAACCAGGCGTTCAACACGCAAGGATACGTTGGAGATTTCGCACAGTTTTGGAATTACTTTCGAAATGATCTCAGTAAGTTACGACACAAAGTTATTATTTTTAGATTCTATGTAATTTACTTCGCGCGAAAAAAATTGTCTTACACTGTGTATAAAAGCGTACTCTGTGCATACAGCAGCAAAACATCAATGTTTTTTTATTGAAGATTTACTATAGTAAATGTTTTGGTACAACTAAATCGTAAAAACGTGGAAAGTTTAGTTTTCGCAAGGAATGGTCGTAAATTAAAATTTCACAATGAGCTTATCTCAAATGGTGAAATTGAACACTAAAATAATCATTTCATTAGACGTTTTAAATGATTTTACGCTCCAATAAGCTTCTTGTTAATCAGCATTTAATTTCACGAAATGCCAGTGAAAGTGGAAATAATAAATAAAACAAATCAGAATCGGGAATTGGTACGGAAAACTGTTTTAAATCAGGATAATCATTAAAAATAATTAATTATGAAAAATTTTTGTACGGTAAAAAAAGACTGTTTAATTTATTAATCTTTTGATTTTTTATAATTTAGCTCCCTGGAGTCCATACTGGGAGCACTTGAAAGAAGCTTGGAGGTACAGAAATCATGAAAATGTTTTGTTCTTGTTCTACGAAGAAATGCAAATGGTAACGACTGTTTCAGTACTGTAAACTCTCTTTGACATATTTAATGCTAATCTGTCTTATTTTTATAATATTTTCAGAACCTAACAGAAGTTATAGAAAGAGTTAGTGTCTTTTTGGGAAAAACATACACCAACGAACAAATAGATAAGCTGAAAGACCACTTGGACATAAAAAACTTTCGAAACAATCCAATGATCAATGGTCAAGAACTTAAAGATTGCGGAATCATACAAAAAAATTCGGATTTTGTAAGAAAGGGACAAAACGGTGGCTATAAAAGTTATTTTACTCGAGAGTTGGAGGAAGAAGCGGACGAGTGGATCAAAAAAAATTTATCAGACACCGATTTTGAATTTCCAATTACAAATAATAATTGGTATCAGCAATGATTGAATCGTTCGCGTTAATTGTATATTTTTCTAGAATTTTATAGTAAGTTTCGAAATAACTTAAATTTTATTTATATTTTTTTATGGTGCACTCAGCAGTAAGAATATTGTTTTTAAATTAAGCTTAAATTTTACAAAAAGGTAATTGTTTTTTGTGAGTCTTATTTAAATAATTTTTATCAATGATTTAGAGTAGAATTTATTGTAAAAGTAAAATTTTTTAAAACTATTTTTATATAAAAAATAAGCCCGTAGATGCCAGTCTAGTCGATCTTTTTGTACAGAAAGTTGTTATATTTTTGAAAAAACCGTTATGGAAAGTTAAAAATGAACATTTTTTTTTCAATCAAATGTTGCTCAAACCAATAAAAGTATTATAATATATGTATTTCTTTAATTAATTCTTAAGCAAAAAATTCTGGATTCTTCAAGTTTTCCGTATTACTTGAATAAATAAATTTGAAGAAATGTTTTAAATCATCAAGTACCGAAAATAAGTATTCTTTTCATTTTTTTTATACACTCGAGACAATTAATTTTTATCTGAGAAACAAGCTCAAAATTATTACTGAAAAGTAGTTCATTCAGAATTGATCTTATAACTTATTACACAATTTTGACCATACTAATTATTTAGGTCGGTTTCATGAAATAACATAATTAGAGGACGTTTGTTATCTGTATAGGTCCGCAGACACACTTGCCTTTTCAGCAATTTTATTTCTACATGTAATTAGTCCCACGAGTACTCAATTGCGAGAAATAAAAATTTCCACCCTTACTTTTTTTGCGTAAAAACCATTAACCCTAATCGTTTTTTGAAACACATTTTTCTTCTCAATTTTTCAGAGCGAAATAATTTCTCCGTAAGTCATTACCAATGGTTCTTAATTACAGTCCACCGAATTGATGAGCATAAATTTTTCTCGATTAGTCGTAGAATCACGGATGTCATGCCGTTGACGTCGGTTTTGAGTTTTTTGAAATTTTCGTGCAAGTTCTACGGACTCTGGCCGCTCAATGGAAATCCCGGGAGGTTCGGGCACAGAGCGTACGGGTTTTTGTGGTGGATCTACTTCGTTAATTGCGTTATCGCCGCCATAGTTGAGCTGACCACCTGTTACCATGGCCGGGAAGATTACTCGGTCGCGAGTTTCACCTGGATGGAACTCATCGCCATTATGGAAGACATAATCATCCTGATAAATTATAAAAGCTACAAGACTCTGCTGCAGGTTTTAATGACATGCATGGATTAATAATTGTTGTTTTCATTTGATTGAATGTGGTGAAAGCTCATTTGAACTGTGAATAGGAAAGGATAACTAAATGAATTCTTTGGTTTATTTGCTTCATTCGCTGTAGATAAAAAAATAATCAACACGAATTTTTTCTGAAAAAATAAATAAATAATAAATTTCAAAAATCCTCAACAAAGTTAAAAAGTATTATTAGAAATCTTTATTTCACTTACAAGGAGATGACCAGGCGTTTGGGTCATGGATTTGGCTCAAACTTGGTATATGGGCTCCAAATATGCCAAAAAGTAACCTCCAAGTGTCAGTTTCTCTGAATGGGCCTTTTTAAGTCATGTCCTCTCTACACTCCATGTTAAAAAATCAGCATTTTATCAACATTTTTCAATAAAAAGCCGTTTTTGACCTGATTTTCAAAAAAATATTTCTCAGACTCTATTACACTTACAGAATTCCGGAACCTCGGATTTTTTTCGTCTTTCCAAGTACTTTCTGGAAAAAATTATTTGAGATTTTTTTAAATGTATTAGACCATGTAAAATTGAGATATTTAAAATGAAAAAATGACGAAAAACATCTTAATTTTACATGGTCTAATACATTTAAAAAAAATCTCAAATAATTTTTTCCAGAAAGTACTTGGAAAGACAAAAAAAATGCGAGGTTCCGGAATTCTGTAAGTGTAATAGGGTCTGAGCAATATTTTTTTGGAAATCAGGTCAAAAATGACTTTTTATTGAAAAATGCTGATAAAATGCTGATTTTTTAACATGGAGTGTAGAGGGGACATGACTTAAAAAAGCCCATTCAGAGAAACTGACACTTGGAGGTTTCTTTTTGGCATATTTGGAGCCCATATACCAAGTTTGAGCCAAATCCATGACCCAAAGGCCTGGTCCTCTCCTTGTTAGTCAAACCCAACTTGATTTAGTTTACTTGTCAAAATTAGATCAAATACTATTTTTTCTTTCAAATTCATAAAAAAATTAAGTAAGCAAGCACAAGCTTTCAGATTTTTTTAAATTTTTAAATGCCAAGCGCGAGTTTTTGAAAATCTAGTAAAAACCAAAAAGAGTCCTAAATATGCTTCATGAGCTTGACTTTGTAGCAAATCGTCTATTATTAGAGCCTTAGTTCATCGTTTAGTACGTGAGGAAATGACTCCTAAAATTAAGTTAGAACCTGTTTTTCTAACTGTGACTTTTGAAAAGATCAGAAAATTTTGACCCAATCTTTACTGCTAGGACGTTTATTCCAGTTAACGGTAATTTAATTTTATTGAAAAATTACTTACGTTAAAAAATTTTCTGGTATTTACAAAAATGGTTACGCATCTAAGGTATCAAAAACTTATAAAATCTGTCCTCAAGGAAATTGTATTACATTTTTGAAAATCGTCAAAAAAACCATGAAAGTTCTGTAAATATCATAAAAACTCGTGACAAAAAGTTGAAAAAAAATCGGTGCAAGATACTAATGGTTTCGTTCATAATTTTGCAAGGAAAAATCCTTCAAATTCCATGAAAATCTGTTTCCCACAGGACTCTTGTTACTTAAATATAAAATTACCCTCTTTTTTATTATCCACAAACATTTCTGCGTACTTCACTCAAAAATATCTTAATTTCAGTACTTGCTGAATACAACAGAGAGTTACCTAAGGGAAGGCGATACCAGAACCAAGTTGTTTATTGAAGAAAAAGCTGCTATTTTCGGGCTGATGATGTCGTTGATAATATTCTTGTACTTCGTACTGGTTGTTCTGTACGTACTGGAACCCGTAGTAACCGAATGGGACAGTTTGGTGACGACCTCGTACTACCCACCCTGGATGAGATCGCCTTCAACCGACATTTTTCTTTACTTCAACCAAATCATCGTCATCTTACACACAAGTGGAATGGTTTACGTTGACGCGGTGGTCGTGTTGCTCATTTACGTGTGCACGGTCAGACTCAAGGTACTTGCTGCTGACATGCGACTAATAAGATGCAATTTGGATTTGAAGAGGTGTATCGTAGAGCATCAATTCGCTTCCCGGTACTAGCACTATATTATTTAATTAAACAATTTTTTTTTAACTATTTTTTTAACCATACAGTTTGGCTGAGGCTATCAACAGGGTCGTACGGTTCGTGGCTTTGAAAACCATGATAGCTTTCATCGGTTACTCGGTTGGGGCCGGATTACAAGTTACTAACGTAAAGAAACTGTAACTAAATTTTATTTTGCAATTAAATATTTAACTCAGTGGAGAAAGATTTTTTTTCAGCCGGACGCTACAGTGGCATCTTTGCAGAGGTTTTCCGTGGTACTGCTACTTAATTCCATAAGACTTACCATGACTGCCGTGAGCGCCGATGGCTTATCGTCCGTTGTAGGTTTGACGTAAATTAAAAAAGAAAGCTGTTGATGATTTATTTTGTGTTGTTTTAGGGTGAAGATATAAAATTTTCATTGTATACGACCTCTTGGTACGAAGCAGATAAAAAAACAAAAACGAATAAAATTATCATAATGATGAGATGTCAAAAGCCACTGAAAATATATGTTTCCGGGTTGATGTCTGGGCTTAACTTGGCGTTCATAACAGGGGTAATGATTAAAAAATTTTATATCATTCAGTAATATGAACACTAATGTAACTTTGAAACCAACCTTAGATTTTGGCTTCTTCGATTTCTTACTTCTCAACTGTGCGACTCGTCGTCACGAGGAACTGAATAAGAAAGTGCATGTACCAATTGGAGCTTTATACATCATCTTTTCAATTTTATTTTAACTAGAAACAAAGGGACTCTCCCTCGAAGACAACCCTAAGTAGCTTAAAGTAAAAAAAGATGGCCCTGGAAGATGTTCAGGACGTTCTCGACGCTCATGTTTGGTTTGCCCTAGCAATTGAAGATCCTTTTACAGATCTATGGGTATAGATCGTATCATAACTTAACAATTAGAGTTGGATCATAATCACGACGAAAACTACCATGGGACGTACGACAGTCGCTTTTGCGTTGCTCTTTAGAGTTATTTCATGCGGAGACCTGCGTAAAAAGGTTCTACTGCTCCTATATATTAATAAATTTTATTCAAAAAAACTTTAAACGAATTTTAAAAGTACTTTGATACGCTTCTCAAACTCTTTTTTAATCTGCAAAAATGTGCAAAAATGTCCAAAATAGTACCAATTGAAATTTTATGCGACAATAAAAAAATTTTAATTCTCTTCGATATTATTATTGACTACGAATACAAATTATTACTAAAATCATCACTCGAAGGACTGGCCCTCGAAGGCGACCCTGAGTATATTGAAGTACGAGAAGGTGGCCTTGAGGATGTTCATGACGTTCTCGACGCTCATGGTGTAGAAGTGTCCGGCCATGAGGTATATCGGCCGGTTCGCCCTGGCCATGGCAAACTGGAGATCCTTTCGCATGTCGAGGGGCAGGTCGTACCAGTTGCACTCGTAGAAGGCGTTCACCAGGGACTCGCCCTGACGGGACAGACGATCGCTCGCGTAGCTGAACAGGTAGAGCTGGATCATGATCACGACGAAGGCTATTATAGGCCGCGCCGCCGACGCCTTCACGTCGCTGTTCAGGGCTATTATTGTACGGAGACCTGCGTAAGATTAAGTGAAGTGCAATGATTGATTTCTTTTCAAAACTTTAATAGAGAGTTAGAAATTTAAAAATTTTCAACACCTAGCATTCTGGATGATAATAACAAAATGTACCTATTTTGATTTTTTGAATTATGATTTGAATGATTAGAAAATTAAAAAAAAAAAAAAATTCTGTAAGCTACAATTTCAAACAATTTTTTAAAAATCCTGTAGTTTTTAGGACCAAGATTGATGGATTATTCAAAATATTTCTAACGAACTTTTTAAAAATTTGTCCTTTTCTGTAAGAACATTTTAAGAAAATTTTGCTATAAATTCATGATTTCGAAGATTTTCCGGAAGTCCATATTTATTATTGAATATTTAAAAACTCACAATTTTCTGATGGCCTGAATCCATTTCTTACGATAAACATGAAACTCACCGAGCATGAGGTACATGAGGGCATTCAATCCCAGCTGCACAACCAGCATTCCGGACACGGTGTCGTTCAGGGCCTTGGTGGAGTCAAGGATCCGCGTGTGTTGCTGAATGCACCTGACGATTCGGGCTCGCGACTCCTGGAGATTCTCCTTCCCCCAGCCAATTCCGACGATGTCGGCTTTCAACAGCTCTATCTGACCGCACAGGTGCATCAGGAGACAGAAGAGAAAAACGTCGCAGCCGACGTTGCCGTTCGCGCAAACGTTTATCATCACGCTCTCGTAGACGTAGAAAAATGCGTATACACCGTCCCGACAGTTCCTGAACATGCATCCCGTACGCAGGGGAAGCTGCCTCAATGGTACCGCGTCCGTTCCGTTCAGCCTGGGAGTGACAAACTGAGTTTTCGATTAAGTTTTTGGATTGTTATTTTGTTGGGTAGGATGGAACAGTGACTGACATTGTCTGACCAAAAAATACCGAAAGGGTTAAAAAATTAAGAAATTTTTGATGATGTCCACAATTCTTAAGACAAATTTATATTTTCTAAAGTATCACAAAAAAATGAATAAATGGAAAAAATTTATGTTTCTTTGAATGAAAAAAACAAATATTAGTTCACCCTTAAATATTCTGTGTAACAAAAGAACACTTTATTTTAAGTTAGCTTAAAAAATATCATCTCAGGTTGTAGCCAGTGCAGTGCACTTGTATCGTACATAAACAAAGTTCCATCTAGGGTTTCACAATACAATACAATACAATAATTTGACTCAATATTGTATTGGTATTGAAAATTAGAAAAATTACAGTATTGTATTGATATTGTATTGGTATTGATTGATATTGATTGGAAAATATTGGTATATTGGTACATTTTAATATTTTTTTTCGGTACTAAATTTAATGGTAATTTTGTACTGAAGGTGTTTAGTTGTACCATTAATTTATTCATTAATAGTTATCTATAGTTAAAACACAAATGAATCGAGAATGGATAAAAATGCCTCCGACAATGGGACTGTTTATTCTCTGTTAGACGGTCCTTCCCTCAGATCTTTCAAATGAAACTTAAGCTTACGATAACAGAGATTCCATTGCCAAGAGATTTTAAAGAATTGTTATGAAAACACATTCATATAAGAGTGAGCCGCAAATGAAAGTTTTTTATTTTATCATGCGTTCTCAGAACTAAATCTGCACATCGTGTCTGAAGTACAATAAAATCGAACTGTTTAGAATAAGGAGGAGAAAAATTCGTTTTTAAAGTTGCGCTTTGGCGCCGCTTATTTTTTTTTGAAACAAAATACGAAACTTTATCGAATTGTTTTAAAAAACTCATGAGTATGCCTGGTACTCATTGTGAGACTCGCAGAGAAGTCAGTCCGATGAAAAAAATTATTGAAGACGCACTTATGATTACGGCTCCCTTGATTCGTTTCTGCACGTCAATGAAATTCATGTTAAAAAAATTTAACTTTTCTCCCTTCAGATTATTATTTTGTGCTATTAAAATCAGTGAAAAAAAAAGTTTTTTGTGTGAACGGTGTTAAGTGTTCAAATAAACTGCAAAGTATTTTTGACATTGATTAAGATGAAAAGAGCAGCAAAACAATCAGAATCTGGCCCTGATGCAAAAAAAATTAAACAGAGTACAACAGGAGAAAATGTCACATTAGAAATAAACAAAAATAGATCTTCGGATAATTATGAAAGCATACATCAACCTTCTATGAAACCTGAAGAAAAAATAAGTTGTAAAACTTATTTTCATTACGTGAAAGATGAAAAAAAGACTCATGGCATTTGTCTTTTATGTGAAAAGACAAACATTTACAAAGAGGTACCAATGCCAAATGCAGGTACGACAGGCTTAAGAAAACATTTAGAAAAATTACACAAGAAAGAATTTGATACATTACCCGTTTCTAATGCAAAAAACAAATCGGCTTTGGAGAATCAGAAAAATTTGGAAGAATATCTAAAGGTACGTCTAATGAAAAGCTTTTATTATATAATTTCAATAAATTAAAATGATTTTAGGATTATTTCGTGAAAAAAGCTCGTCAAGGCCATAATTTGCAAAAAAAAAAAAATAAAAAAAAAATAAAACTAAAAATGCAGTGACAATGATTACTCGCCAAAGATTTTTTGGGATTTGACTTTAGTTTCAAGATAATATAAAGTGTTAAAAAAATTTGATCTGAACAATTTTTAGTTAAATAATAATTTTTTTTTTTTTTTTTTTTTTTTTTTTACAGAAACCAGTTGAAAAAATAGAATGGGACAAACTTCATGTTTTATGGCTGTGCTACAAAAATCTTCCTGTAAGTTTTTATAATGATGATCTAACGCAAAAATATTTTCAATTGTTGAATGAAGCTGTTAAAGTGCCACTAAAGAATGCATCTAGGAATAATATTTTAAAGTATTTTGACGAAATGGAACAAAACTTGGCAAAAATTTTACAAAATAACGAGTCTAGATTGTCTTTTACACTTGATGCGTGGACTGCTCCAAATAATGAGTCATTTTATGGTATGACTGTACATTTTATTGACAAAAATTGGTCTTACCATTCTCTTGCGTTAGATTTCAAACCTTCTGATGGAAAACATACTGGTAAAGATATGGCCGTACTTTTTTTGAAACCCTAAAAAAATTTGGTATACAAAATAAAGTTGAGGGAATCACGTTAGACAACGCTTATGCAAATTCTACTTTTATAGAAGAACTTGGAAAATTGATGAATTTGGAAGGTATTGATTTTGATACACAAGATCAACATTTTCGCTGTTTCCCACACATACTCAATTTAGCTGTGAAAGATATTTTAAAATTAATCAACATTGATTCAGAAAATGCCCAATATGTTGAGTTAAATTGCGAAGATGAAGATGACGAAGATAGCGAAGATGACACGAATCAAGATGTTGAAGATCAAAATTATGATTTGGATTTAGAAGAAGTACTAAAAAATCAGGAAGAGTTTGGAAAATTTTCTGAACTCATTACAAAAATTCGATCAATGACTAAAAAAATCAGAAAATCCTTTCAATTAGAAAAACTTTTAAAATATTGTTGTGCAGTGTGCTGCATTCAATACAAAAAATTAGAATTAGATGTTGTCACCCGCTGGAATAGTACATATAATATGTTATCTTCTTTTTTACAATTAAAATCAGCAATATCATTGATGTTTACTCAAAAAGATTTCTTAAAAATATATAAGCTAAGTGAAGTGGAATGGTCGTGTTTGGAAAAAATCGTATCCTATTTGGCAAACTTCAAGTACGTATCTGATTTATTGAGTAAGGAAAAAAGCGCTACTTTGCCATCAGTTGTTGTTGCCATAAATACATTAATTGATGAAATCGAGACCTTATGTTTCAAACTTGATAAAAAACCAAATAGAACTGAAGATGATGAAGTTATATTATTAGCATTTCAAGCAGGTCGAGACAAACTTTTAAAACATTACCAAAAATGTAATTGGTTGTATTGTGTCTCTTTAATATTGGACCCAAGGCATAAAGTTGAAACCTTCGATATCACAAAATGGGGACCAGAATTAAAAGAACAAACTTTGTCAAAATTTTATGATCTCTATAAAAAAAAATATTATCAAGAAACTGAAAATGATAAAACTAAATCAACAAATATGAATGATAATCTTGACATTTTAGGACCAAACGTTAATCAAGCATTCAAGTCAATTTATAAACCAAAACTTATTTCTCAAGAATCATGGAAAGAAGAAATTGATCGTTATTTGAAAGTTGACCGAGAAACTGAAGACACGAACGTTATCGAGTGGTGGAAGTACAATGCCAAAGTATACCCCAATCTTGCTAAAATGGCAAAAGATATTTTAAGTATCCTAGCATCTGCAGTTCCAGTAGAAAGACTATTCTCCCAAGGATCACTGGTGATGACCAGAACTCGAACTCGCTTGAAGGACGATGTTCTAAAACCCTTGATATGTATTAAAAACTGGATGAGCAGCTACCTCAGAAAAGAAATATGTGGCTTAGAGATTTAATTTGTCATTTTATTTTATTTTATTTCATTTCACAAGTTTACGGGTTTTTGCCCATTATTATAATTACACGGACAGAAAAAAAACAGGAATTTACTGTGGTAAGCTAACACGAAAAAATCGTGTGTTAACCTTACGCAGAAAAAATCCTAAGCGCTACTGTAAGAGAGCCAATCAAAATCACTCTGGTCACACCTGATTGCCTGATTGGTTCGGCTAGTATTTTTATTATTATTTGTCATTCAATAAATAATAATTTTTTCCAAATAACAAGCTTTTTTAATTGCTCACATCTCCTTCCCAACAAAATTATAAAAAATAAAAAATAAAATTAAAAAACCAATGGTATATCGGTAATTAGAGTATTAAAAGCAAAGTAACAAATTTTTTTTTTTAATTTCAGTTTGAAAGTTTTAAATTTTTAATCAAGTCCAAATACTATAAATAAAGTTTTAAAAAATCTGTTAAAAAAATTACTTATTAACAAATAAAAAAAAATAAAAATAAAAACCAAAAAAAAATAAAAAATAAACAATCCAAGTAAGTATAAAAGTTTTAACACTAACATACACCTTGAACGTGACCATTATAATAAAATAGTCACATTAATTATATCATTTTAATCAAACGAATTAAAATTTTAGAAATATTCGTTTATAGATATAATATAAAAAGATAGTTCAAAAAACTTCAATTTTTCTTATTAATATAAGAATTAAAACAGAGACAATATTTTTTTAATCGCAAGTTCTTCTCAAATCTCAAGGCCAAAAAAAATAAAACCCTAACGTCCCTAACTAATAACTTTTGTAAACTTTTATCACAATGAAATATTTTTTTTTTTTTTAGCTAAAAAAAAAAAAAAAATTATTGATTGGTAACCAATATATTGAGCCTTTGATATTGATATTGACTTCAATATCTGAGTTCAATATTGTATTGGTATTGCTCACCAATACAATCAATATCAATACAATACCAATCATATTATTGGTATATTGTGAAACCCTAGTTCCATCCCATCCAACCGAGAAATATTTAAAAAATCCAAACCCCATAGTTTCATTATCCATCGGTGGTACGAGGAAGGGCAGGGAGCCCACGATGATGAGGGTGTTGGATATGTAGCAGTTAATCATCTGCACGAAGAAGACCTTGCGGCCGGTCTTGACGAAGGGTTTCGCGATCTCCCTCGACTTGTCGTCGCTCACCGAGCTCCAGTCGTCCAGCACCCCGAAGAATACGGACCTGACCTTCGACATGTGGAACCGTATCGCCGATATCTTCGTTATGCTCAGTATCGCGCACACGGCCATCATCACGTAGTCCACCAAATCGGCCACGTCGCCGCACCCCAGGAAATAGGCTGCGCCTTGGGTCAGCACCATCCATGCCTGGGAATTTTTTTTCGTAATTTTTCTTTTAGGAAAAATAATCGTTGCGTTATTATAAGGTAGTTAATAATTTACCAAATGGGTCAACCGGAATATTCTGTGATTTTTCGAAAAATGTTTTGTCGGGATGGATCAATAAGATTAATCTAAACTATGGTAGACTATATTATTGAAATGGTCGTGCAATGATGTACAAGAGATATACGGAAATGCAATAGACCAAAATGATCGTGACTGAGGTTTTTTCAAAAATCTATCAAAAACGCTTAAAAATAAATTTTTAACAGAATTATTTTGACCGAAAATATCATTCTAAACACCATAAACAATAAAGGTATGTTTCAGCACTGGCAGTTAAACTAAGTATGTTGTTGCACAGCACAGTGCAGATTGATCTTATTGGTCTAACATTTTGATTTTAATAAATTTAATTTTTGTTTCCCTTGAACATTTTTATCGTTACTCTTTAATTATAAAAAAAAGTTTTTTTTTTTTCAAATTTTGTTTAGCTTTCTTGAGGTTTAAGATGAAATGCAATCAAGTACTTTAATCACACAATGTTTATCAGATAAAAATATAATTCTGCATAAGCATTTTATATGATCCTAATAATATATAATTGTAAATTAAATAGAGTAGCGTAAAATTCTTTTTTAAGTTTTGATTTTACTACGTAAATTGGACGATTTATACAAAATATTTCTAAAAAATTGAAAATAATGCTATTTTTAAATCCTTAGGATTATTTTTGGTCCTAATAATTAGGATCTAATTAAGATTTTGCAAAATAAATACGATAAGCTGATAATTTAGATCAGATTTAAATGCTGGAATATATAACTATTTTGCCCATGGCTTGAAACTTCATTCAGAAGCTCCTAAAATAAACTGCTGCTTCACTCACTAGAATTTTGAATAAAATTACACATTTAAATTGATCAAATAAAAAAATCCGAAAATTTTACGTGAATATCTTATTAGTCTTTCTAATAAGATATTTCTATCTTATTAACTTCTTGAACTTTTTATTAATTTCTTTAAATTTTGAATGAACCATTATAATTGTCAAAAAAGATTCAAAACTTTTCATAATTCATTAAAAAAAGGATTTACCTGGGAAGAAAGAGCAAGCGCTAAACGAAAGTACGAGAATAAACTGTCGCAGTCGGAGGGCCAAATTCCTAGTGGCCAAATAATTATTTTGTTCAATTTTATCGCAAATTTGGAGTCTTTGTTCCATGTGTGTTTCATTATTTTACGATCCATACTTGATAACGATGACGTTTCAAGAACAAAATGAGAAAATATAACGAATAAACTTTGGCGAAAGAAGAAAGTTTTGGCCTCGCTTTGGCATTCAGAAAGTTGGTTCGCGAAACCGATATTTTTCTGTGCGTATATTATTCATCGGTTGGGTGCATCGCGCGACCGAACCCTTTACTTATCTCGTACTATAATAAGGCACCAACAATGTGCATGAAAACTTAATTATCTTTGAAATGTTTTCGGTTGTTTTCCTTCTAATCAGACGCTATGGATAGAACACATAATAAACGGTAAATTACCAGCTGTATTACTATCAAAATATACAGTAATTATGATGATAATGATGAAATTACTTTTCTGCGATATTGGGTACAATTTGTTTAAGAAATTTCAAACATATCTTTATTACGAAAAAAAATTATTTAGTGCAAATTTATAAAAATTCAAAAAAAATCTATCATTTATCAACAAAAAAGTAATTTAATTTATAATACAAAGGATTTAAAAAGTCAAGGTTTTTTAACTTTAGAGGATCATTTATTTCACTGGAAAACAATTTTTTTTTTACAAAAATATAAAAAATAAATTCACTGTTTTAAAAACCAACTTATTATCAGATCTATGAAATCTTGGACAATACAAGTAACTTCTCTGTTATACAGTAATAAGATTTTTGACATTGGAGAGCAACTTACTTCACAAAAAAACAAATTATTTTCTTTACAAAAATACATTTAGAATTTTGAAAACCAACTTATTTTTATCAGATCTATGAAATCTTAGACTATACAAGTAACTTCAAGTTTAATAATACAAAAAATAATTATCATTTCAGTTTCAACACTTACATAAACATCTCTATTTTAAAATATTCATTTTGCAAACGATATCCTTGTATCGGGTACATAATAAGAAGACTTTTTGAAAGTCTTAAGACTATTTCCACAGTTCAAATCAAATTCTTTTAGATCTCTGAGGAATGATAACTTTTCAGTTTTGAGTTTTATGGATTCTTTACTCTCGCATACATCAGGACGAACCCAGGCTACTTTGTCTTCTTCAATATTTTTTTGGAGTAAATTTTTATCAGTTTTTTCTTTTAATTTATTTGCTTCTCTTGAAGGAAGTTTTTCAACTCGGTGATGTACTTTCTGTGGCGATTTTTTGGACTGTACACTGATTTTTACAGGCTTTACATCGTCCAAATCATCTAAATCAAAATCAACCACCTCTTTTCGAGCTTTTTTAAATTCAAATTTACTTGAACTAAGTTCATCTTTACTTTTTTCGACAGTTTTTTGTTTCTTTGAAGGTGCTATATCAACTTCATCATCACTCAATCCAATTTCATTTCTGAGCCATCCCTTTTTAGCTTTGTTTTCTTTTTCTGTTGCCTTTTGACTCTTCTTAAACACATTTTTATTTGCATGGTCTTCATCATTTTCTCCATCGCTTACTTCAATGTCACGCCTTTTACTAGAAGTAGTCCAGCTGCTTTTAGCTTTGCTTTTTTCTACCAAAGATTGTTTTTGCTTTTTCTTAAACACATTCTTTTCATTATCATCATCATCATCAACATTTTTTCTTTTTTTGGATTGAATGAATTGAGGCTGCTCAACTTGTGAATCTTCAGCATCAACAATATTTTTCCAAGGTTCAACTGGAACTTCAACACTCTTACTGATTTTACTGGCCATTTTTGCTCTAAAGTTTTTAGCTGGCACATTTTCCTCTACTCTTTTTTCAGATTGACTAGGCTTTAATAATTTTGACTTTACCTCATTGAGATTTTTATTAAATATTTCAGTATTTTTATGCTGATTTTTTGAAGCAAAGTAGTTATTTTTACTTTCTGAATTAGATTGACTTTCAGAATCAAGACTCAGTAAGTTGGAACTAGGGTATGAATAATCAGATTCTGGTATGCATACATCTTTTGTATTTTCAACTTTGATTTCAGATTCTGGTAAAATATCTTGAGTATCTGCAGCAAGTACTTTCGATTTATCTTCCAAATGACTTTTTCTCTGCATGAGTTTTTTAAACTGAAACTTTGGATTGCAATACTGCTCTAAAGAAACATATATGATAGCCAGAGGTATTTCCGTTTCATTTATTAATCGTAATTTTTTTTCTTGTAATTTGCTAGAAATCGAAGCATAAAAATCAATAAATTCTTTACTACATTCTCTATCATTTCCTTGAATTAAAATATTATCAGCCAAAAGAGTATCAGGCTCCATCTTTGAATCCTCATTCAATAGCTTAACTTTTCCCGCTGCTTCTTCAATCATGGTTTTGTATATTTTGTGCGTTTTTTGAGAAAAAAAAATAAATGTTTTGTTTTTAAATATAACTCTACGTTCAGGGTTTGGCTTGAGAGAAACTTTATGGGAACTAATGTTTTTGTCTTGCATAGAAAGTGTAAAATTATTTGGATCTGGTAGTTCTTTATTAGTATCTATTGCCTTTTCTACTGATATCCAGTAATTTATACTTACAATTGGCAGTCCTGCTACAAGAGCTGTTATTATTTTATTAGTTGTTGTTGGCATTGTTGCCGTTAAATGTGTGCAATTATTATTGAAATTATCAACCACTATTCCCCCAATGCGATCCATTACATCTTTTAATTTTTTTTTATGGTCTTCACTTAGTTTGGAAGCTAAAGTCATAAAATTAATGTACTCGAGCTGGAAATTATGATGCTGAAGTCCAAACTTTACTGTATCATTAGGTTCCAAATTGTAGCCTTGATTTGAAACTTTTATTTGTACTCCATTTCTATTAATATAAGTCCCATACTTTGAATTAGAATCTTTGACAATGCAAGAAGTTAATAATTCATTTGTCTTAACTTCATCTTTTAAAGAAACCTCAAGAGAGGCATGACATCTACTTATTGATTGATCATTGTCTAAAATAATATCAGCTTGTTTTCTTCCTACGCTATAAGTTTTATTTGGCTTCAGGTAAAAAATGTTTCCTATAAAAAAATGTATATTTATATAACATAAAAAAATAGTATGAAAAATAATATATAAAATTCATTTACCGGTGGAATCTTTTAATAACCACATTTTAATCAGCAAAGTAATTCAACAGAGAAGGTCACGACCACAAATCCCGATGAATCCTGCAAATTAACGAACTCTTTGGTATTTCAAATGGACACGGTTATGATCAATATCACATGGAAATGTTAACGAATACATGAATCTTATTGAGTAAGATGTTGAATTTTGATATCTGAAATAATAAAACCTATTTTTTAAACTCAAACAAAAGATGACAAAATAAATGTTAAAAAATATCTAATATTTTTACAGTTACGCCGGACTAATTCGCAGTTCCCACAATTTGTTTATTTTCACCGTTAATAAAGTCGTCTGCTTTTGGCGTTTGCGCAAAAACTTCTCGTTGTTCCCTGCGGTTCCCAAAGGCCAAACACTTTGTACAATGTGTAATTATGTACAAAAATTATTACAACAAAAATGACTGATTTTTAAGTTAAATTTTTATTTGTGAAGTAATAATAAATCACAAATATGCTGAACACATGGAAATTAGCAGCTAACGCTGTTAACACTGCTGCAAAATCATTTTTGAACGTAACCTCTAACCTTAATGTTCAACCTACACGAGTAAGAATTTACAAATTTTATGTCAATTATTAATTTTGAAAGTATTGTTTGCTTTATTATAATTTTTATTTATTACTTTGAATTTTTCAGAACACATTTATTTTAAAAAGAAAATATCCCTTACGTTTATATAAACAAGGAGGCAAACCATTCAAATTCAAGCACAAAGATTTTATTTATGAACTTGTTGAAAATACTAATTCAAGAAAAAAACAACCCATAGATATTATTTTGACTGAGTATGTGGAAGGAGTTGGAGAAAAAGGAGAAAAAATTTCTTTGAAACCTTGGAAAGCTTACAATGAATTTTTATTACATGGATTAGCTATTTATGCTACTCCAGAAAACATTGAACAATATTCAAATGCAGAAAAAGCAGAAAAAACATACAGTTCTCTCAATGCCCCAATAACATTAAAAATATTACAGCAGTGTTGTTTACCAGTGAATATGTCTGTTGAGAATCCATGGGTTATTGAAAAATGGCACATAAGGGCAAATTTTAGAAATAGAGGAATACATCTAACAGATGAAACAATCACAATGCCAGAGAAACAAATCAGTGGTCCAAATTTAGATTTGGAGGGTAAAGAATTTTATGTTACTGTTACAATAAACAATACAGAAAAAGTAAAAGTCCGTTGTCGTTTACACCATGCCACTTATGATTATTCCAAAGAACTCATGTTGGAACCAGAGTATTGGAAAATTCCTGGTGAGGCAATATTTCCTGAAGATCAAGAAGTTCTTGATTCTCTTCCCAGGCCAAAGTGGGAAACTGATGTAAAAAAGAAAAAAAATAATTTGTAATTGTTAAATAATTTTAAAAATAAATTTATTATTGAATTAAAATTTTCTGAATTTTTTTTTCAATATCATATACTTAATCCAACTCTTGCATGTACTGTATTTCTGATCCTACTGATCTAGTTCACCCCAGTTAAATCAATAATTCAGTTTAGGTCTCACTTCATCTTTATTTTTATATCCTATTCAGTTTGTCAGTATGTTCTGATTCAAAATTAATGTGTGTTTCATTCCAGATCAAAATTTTTTATAGTTTTGTTTATAAATAAATTTGAAAATGCAAAAAAATTATTTTAAGTGGGATGATTGGAGTGGAAATGTTGTCTGGGCAATGTGGGTTTAACAAAATTTCATTTAAATTACCAAATTTGAAAAATTTTAAAATTTTAACCTAATTTTTATTTAAGTCCACAAACAGTTGTTCAAGAAAAAAAACGCAAGGATAGCCTCGATGAAAGCTTCGATAGTAAGCTTTACTTTCCGTACAGTCATTTGGTCCTCAAATTCAAGGACACGTTGAATTTTCTCGATCAGGTCTGTAAGTTGTTCGGCGAGTTTTTCAAAAACAACCCAAACATTGTTGATAAATTAAAATTTTCAGACGAAATTTGGCAAGCTCTACCAGCGTAAAACGAAGCTGACCGAGGTAAGCTCAGACGTGGTACTGCTCCAGGACGTGAAGGACCTGACGATGTTCCTGATCTCGTCGCCAATAAGCTACAAGCTGATAAGCTTCCTCCACCTGAGTATAGTTGACCGATTCCTCCGGGCCCTTATATTCTACATGCAGAGCTTCATAGCGACCTGGACCGACCTGGGAGAGAAGCGCGCGGCGACCGCGAAACTAGCCCCGAATCCCCTGGCCGGAGGCGCTCGCGTCCGACGAGCAGAGGAGATGTGCGCCCTGCGCTGGATGCTCTGTCGCGAGTACGCCGACATCCTCGTCGCCTGCCAAAAGGAGGCCAAGCCCTTCCACCACCTCCAGGGGGGTGAGGTTACCTTCTGTCACTCAAACGCTGACAAGGACATCACGATCTTCGAGGGTCTACTGCAGTTCTCCCACCGGGTCGTGTGGATTGCGCTCGAGCGCAAGCAGAAGGATCTCATCGGTTGGTTTGTTCAATTATTATATTGTTACGAGATCGGAAAATGAGATCCTAATCTTTGCTACATTGCAGAGGTGGAAATTGATCGTCTATTCAGAACAGACTTGTTCAACATAGCCAAAAGAAAAGGCCACGAACAGGGATTTAACTTTGACGTTCCCGAGGACGAGCGCTGGATACTTTACGGGCCAAATCTTTCGAGTAAGAGAAAAATACTGAAAACCTCTCCTTTGATCAGTGAAATTCTCAGCAGCGAAGGCGATTACCGCCTACTGTCACTAGGTAATTTAATTTGTTGTGTAAACTAAGTTAAGCTTAGTATAAGGTTTCCGTTTCCCAGAAATAATTAACTTTTTACATCTGTGCACTTAATTCCAGGCTTGAGAAGTCGCGGATCCAACGACCCTCGAATTCGACACCTCGAAAACGTAATGACAGTGAAGGAGGAGGATTTACCCAAGCTAGGGGTACAAGTGGGAATTCTCGGACTTCCTCGAACTGACTTTGACTTGCTCCTAATACCGCAAGCGGGTGACGAGGACCAAGCGATAGCCGATGACGGATCCGAAGCTTCAGATGAATCAGAGGTGAGATTATTGAAATCTGTTAATTTGTGAGTATTCAAGTCGCGTCACACAATTTGTACCGAGTATCTGATTTTTTCTTCCTCACAAAAAAATTTCGAAACTGTTTCAAAATTTACAGTAGTAATTTTTCTAGTTTTGAGTTGAACTGAGAGATTTATTTTTCGTTTACAATTATTACTTGACTTCTTTTTCATAAGATATTCAAAATACAAAAGTAAAAACACAATTTCAGAATTTTCCGTATTAGTCCCAATATTACATAGTTTTTTTTCACAAATTATAATTGGAAGAACACATTAAAATTGATATCTGAATCAATTTTAAGAATAAACTATTTTCAATTATTCAAAAAAAAAACTTTTTTTTCCTAGGGCGCCGATCAATATGAAGTTTTACTGCCAGACTCAGGCTCCGATCTTGAGTTAAGCGAAGAATATCCAAGAGAAAAAGTGCCACTAAGTTCTTTTACCAACGAAGATCGCCGAACACAGTGTGAACAAATGTGGCTCAAGCGAGAAAGACAACGTGCTCTCGCAAACTACTCGGAATCAGGTCGGATATCAATAAAATTCAGCGAAGACAAAAAATAATCGTGGCCTTAATCATTATAAGTAAATAAAAAAAGTGCTATGTCGTACTAATTTATTTGTATATTACATTCCAATATGAAAAAAAAAATTTTTTGCGTGTGTAAAGTATACGTTGATAATGTAAATAAATATCGTGTTCATGTTCAAAGAAAGTAAATTATAATTATTATTATTATTATTACAAATGAAAAAAAAAACGCAAATGAAAAATAATGTATGTACAATTAAATGCTGCATTTTTGTTCTTAAAAAATAATTAAAGCATTTCAAACTTTCGCCTCTTCGTTACAAGGAATTGTTTTTTTTTTTTTGGAAAATAAAAATATTGACAATGACGTGAGGACTGATACAAAAATAAGCACTACAGAAGCAATGTAAAAAATATGCTTATTATATAATTAATAATACAGCCTAATGAAAAAAAAAGTGACAAATATGTTACAAAGGAAGGGTACATTCTATAAAGCATACCTAATTAGCAGACAGTAAATTTTTTGTTTATCTGCCGCAACAAAAAAAAAAAAAAAAAAAAAAAACCATGCGTTAAATACAATAAATCACTAGCTACTTATCTTTTTCATGAAATTTTTATGATCGTCATTGACCATGTTCATGTTACATATGAGTTTACAGCGCGATTAAATACACCCCAATGTGGGGAATTCATTTTTATAACTAAGTTTTGTTCAAATTTTTTTTTTTTTTTACAACTATCTTTGAAAGATAGTAAAAACTTAAGTTGTCGTAAGTTACACCTCCCTTTTGGTCAATTTCAGTTTTAGTGTAATTTTCCACAGACTTGTGAATTAAATAAAAGATCGCAATTTCTTTTTAATTTGAATTTATATAGTTACAAATAAAATTTTAACTCATTTTTTTAAAACTCAATGTAGACTAGTGGAAATGAGTACAATCTTTTGTGGCTTTGTCTCAATTATTATTATTATTAAATTTAAATGTAAACGTAAAAAAATAATTAGAAATAAATTAATAGTTCATTAAAACTATTTAAATTTTGATTAAACTTTAAGAAAAAAATAATCATTTACATAATTTCAAATTAAAAGTACTATTCGTAACTTTACTTTTAACTTACAAAAATTAAATTAAATTAAATCAATATGAAAATATATGGGTAATAAAAATTAATGGTTTTTTATATCATTTTTTCTTTTTTTTTTTTTTTTAATTATTGATTTCTTTTTTTTTTTTTTTTTTTTTTTTTTATTAAAACAGAAAAGATGAAGTGCGATCTAAAAATCTTTACTACTTTACAGTTGTACAAGCGCCTGTGTCAATACAAATAGAAAAACAAAAGGATCTATGAACTATTAGGGTTATGCATTATTTTACACAAGATTATACACGTAACATTATAAGTTGATAAATAGTTTTGTACCACGCAAATTTCATTTTAAAATCTCTAAAGTGAGATTAGTTAGTAGTATGAACAAATCATTTTTAATATAAACGAACAAGAATATACAAGAAAAAAACTATACATAGTATGCTCTGAACATCGACTCTCAATCATTCTTTTGGATCCTTTTGTTTTTTTTTTTTCAATCTACTTGATTTTTTACCTGTGTTCTTGAAAATTAAAACTAAACCACGCATTCTTTTGAATCTTAACCATTGTTTTCCGTTATTTTTTTACCAAATTGTAACTTCAGTTTAGAATGAACACGTGAATACTAGATAACGCTTACACAAGAATCTGTACATACTTGGCAAACAGCTATTGACTTTTACTGTGCCTATATTATAGGAAATTTTTTCTCTTTTTCTTTCTCTCAAAACTCATTCAACTTTTTAACTTCAAGATTCATACATTTTTACGATACAAAATTTACTTTTACACACTGTTTCTTTTTTTCACGATGCCATAGCAAAAATTTCGACATACTGAAATAATTTAATCCTGTTACTTACAGTTTCAAGTATTATATATACTGTCGATTAATCTATAGGAGTTTGGGGATTAAATCTTTAAATCAACCTTTTTTAATATTAATCGCTATTATTCATTCTTACTCTAATTCACCCTGAATAAAAAAAATGATAATTTAGTGATTTTTGTTAAAATCATTTTTCGTATTACAATTAATAATTTGGTCGGTTTGTTAAATCATTCTTTTTTTTTTAAGTTATAGACCGGGTTATAAAAAAAAATATATTCCTACGCTCGTATACAGCATGTACAGTTTTAAACTAAAAAAAGAAATCTGAAAAATCACTTTGGCTACAGAACAATTGATTAGAGTAATATGCAAATAAGTTTCGCGGAACTTACGTGAATTAATCATTATGATTATTTTTTTCTTTCTTTCTTTCATTTTTCTCGTAAGATAAAATCGACACATTTACGACGTACTGGCGAAAACATCGTTGTTCTCGAATACGCATCTACTTAAAGGAATACGTGCTTTTTTATTGTAAATTACTTATGTTTTTACTGAGGCAATGTAGGCTACGACACAATGTCCGACATGATTTGGGCTAGTAAAGCCGGCTCCAGGAGCCCGTGTGTTTGACCTAAGCGCTCCAAGTTTCTTACATCCTTGTCGAAGGCTTCGACTGCTTGTTCCAGAATCTCTTCTTCCTCGCGAGTTGGTTCGTAAACACCATTTCGGCCTTCTAGAAATAAAAGCTGTGTAATAAAATCGAAAAAAGGGGGTAAAAGTTTTTTTTTTTAAAAGAGATGTCATCGTTTTGGGTTGATTTTTACTTAGTTTTTAAAGTAAAAATAAGGCTTACTCAAAAACTGGTTTAGTTAAGTTAGAGAATAGTTTACAGTTTATACTTGATAAACTTTCTATTTTAAATTTATAATTTAGGAGGATAAAAATTCTGGCTTTTTTAATATATGATTCATTAATTATTTTGATTAAATTAAATAGTAAAAGTTAATTAAAACTACTAATCTTTTCTTTAGAAAAAGTCAAAATGATAAAACATTAACTATTTAAAAGTTGTGGAGTTTGAATTAGAAAACAATTTTTCAAAAATCGTATCAAACATATTGTGGCCAGATAAATACGGATCTAACTGAACAGTTTTCTAACTAAAAAAATAAAAAATCGAATTCAGTCAATTTTTTTTCAATTAAAAACAAAGTGATAAGGACTTTACTGATAAAAAATTCTCATAAAAATATGATAGCGACATGTAATAAATTTTTGAAAATTTTTTCACAAACATAAAATACGAAAGTACTATCAAAACGATGCCCTCTAAAAGATCAATCGCGCAATTACCGATAAACAAATCGTTGAAAGCATCGGCGGGTAGATTGTTGAGAACATTCTCAAAATCGTGATCCGTAGCGTGATCCAAAGACGCAAACACCTCGTGGTCATCTAGCTCAACTTTGAGTCCAGCCCCGAGTCCCAACGAGCCAATGTCCAGACCCAAATTGTTCAAACTCGTCACCGAGTTTGTGTTTGGCTGTTGAGGTAAAACGTTGAGATTGTTAAGTGTCTTGGTCTGCATTTCGCACACCGACATTATGGGATTTGCGAAGTGATTGACGTCTGGCATCATAGCTGCCGTGACCGCTGGCGGTAGCGTGACCTGAGGTATGATGTCGGGAACTATGAGCTCCGGGGACAGCGGTGCCTGCGTGGGCACCACGGGAGCTATCGCAGGAGCTTTTATCTCGATCTTACTCCTCGACGACGATCTTTTCCGTTTCTTCGGTTTCGATTTCGGTTTACTCGGTTTTGGAGTAACCGGCGCCACAGTCACCGACATCGTCGTGGGAATCGTGGGTGCAGCCACTGGCGGCGAAGTCGGTTTTTTACTGCGCGCTTTCTTCGGCTTGGACTCTTGAGCCCGTCGATGGTAGTTGTCCCGTTTCCTCGCATGCTCGGGACACAGAGGAAGCTCGTGAGCCACGTCGAATACCGGGACACAGCACTGCGTGTTGTCGCTGAACTTGGCGGTACAATGCTCGAACAACAGTTGGTCGGTGTTGAGCATGATGTGACGCGAGCAGTGCCGCGTACACGGTAACGAGATCTGTTTACAACCGTCGACGCCGCAAAGTCCACCAACTACGAGCGGTCCATCTGTGATTTTGTTACCTAGTCTCGAGTCGCTGAGAATTTGGGCTGTTGCCGTTGGATCTCTTATGGCGGCTTCGAGAAGACACCTGGTTTTTTTCTTTAATGAATTTTCCAGTTCTTCGTCCTCAAACTGAAGCTGGTGGAGTTGACGCTGAAGCTGAGAATGTAATTGAGCAAGCCTACTAGACCTGGGTAACGTGGGGTCTGTTTCACCACCGTACCAGTGGCGTTGATAGGTCTGCAACTCGTCACAGCTGGAGTCGCTGTCAGAAATTTCATCAGCCGCTCGAGGGTAGTACTGAAGAGTGTGATCTCGCCGACGTCGTTTAGATTTTATCCGTTGAAGATTTTTAAGGTATCTTTGCTTCTGCTGGTGTGTGTAGTGCAAGTGAGCCTGACCAAGTTGTTTGACCTCTGACTCGGGTTCTGTTTTGAAAACAATGCTTGGAGTAGGTTCCAATTTTATCTTCGTTTTTAAACATTTTCCCTTTGATTTGTTTCTGTTACTGTTGGGGATTTTTGAATTTTTGTTGGGTGCTATTAATTTAATGTTTTTTCCGCCCGTTGCCACCACATAAGGTTGTTCTGTGTCATTGAAAATATAAGGATCTGTTCCTTTTTGAGTATCAGAATTTAGTAACACTTTAAACCGATCTGTGAACTTTAATTTATTGTCCATACTTGGCTGTTTTGAATTTAGGATCTTCATTGGTGAGTACTTTTTTTGTATCATCAAAATGCAGCATAATAATCAAAAACTCCAATATAATCTCTCCACTACGTCAGACTCTATTCCAGGCAGTGAAGAGAGCTTGTTACCTCCATAATATTATAAAAAGCTGGTTCGACTTAGAACTTACTTCTAAAAATAGATATATTTTTTTATTACAATTAATTATCACTAATGAAATAATCAAGAAAAATAAAAGAATTAATTGATTTACCTTGAAAAAAATCTTTTACTCATAGATTTTACTGAAGAAATTATGTGCCTCTATTAGTATCAGCTTAACAAAATGTTTACGTATACATCCATAAAAGCATTGTTTGAAAAGATTTCCATGATCATTCCTTTGCTAGTTTGTTCTCCTCTACAAAATTAAGTAAAGTCTTTGCTCTCACATGTGTAAAAAAAAAAACTACCGCACAGTTATCGACAACAACGAAAAATTTTTGCAATTCATATTTACATTACATACCACAATCAACTGTTCTCACTCAAAAACAAATCATTCTCAGTCTTTATTGTTATTGCATCAAATGACTGTCTTCAGATGCACACCAAAACACAATCAGCACTTGAGATCATAACTTTGATGTGTTAACGGTGTGAACTTTAAATCAACTTCTTAATTTTGTTTAAAAGATACAACAATTTGCAAAACAAAAACAATAGATACAGGTCAGCCTTTCTCTCGCCCACCTCGCAAGAGAAAATTTATAGGTTATGTCGTCCTTGTTATTTGACAACTCTGTTCGTACCGAGAGTCATTTGGCGAAATCGTCGTCGAGGCAACAATGCAACTTGGTCATACTCGTTCCCAAACACACTTAACACTTGTTTAAACCATAACTTATATCTCCAAATTAACAATGTAAATTAAAAAAACGATGCGGATTCAACGGGGGGAGAAAGGGGAACCCGCTGGAGGGGGGTTAGAAAATTCTTCGGCCCCGCACACACTAGTGTAGACTGTAGAGAGCGCAACACTAACACACACGGAGAGAAAGAGAGAGAGAGAGAGAGATGGAAAAGTATCGTCTTTAAACTATCCGCGCACTGCACTAACACTGTAGCAAAGCGGTTAGCCTTGTCTCTCTCTTTCCCACTTGAGTAGTATTTATCTTCTCTAGAAAAGTGTGGGTGTGCTCCAACACATAAGTAAGCGCCTCTTACGTCTTTCGGTGTATGTATACACATGAGGCGTAAGTATTTAGATCCGTGTATTATGAACTTTTTTTTTTTTTTTTCTTCAAAGCCTGGATCCTTTGCTCTCTCTCCCTCTTTCCCTCTGGCGTTAGGTGCGGTTCTGTTCGTCGACGGCTTCCTGGGGGTTTAATTTCACAAAGTCTCGACAATAACTAGATTTTGAGCTTTTTACCTCCGCGCAATAACTACGATGGCTCAACGTCAATAATAACATTAGAGTGGCGCGCTCGCACTTACACAAAGATGCATTGGGAAAAACTCGGTTTTGTACATACACAAGCGGCCTTTAACGCGTTACGTCGCTGTGTTTGTGTTGTACGCGCGCGAGCGGCGCGAGAACGTGACTATTTTATCGTATTTCCGCGCGCGCGAGATTCGCGCATTTGGCTCATGTGACCGAGCCGGGTTAATTCAAACGTGTTTTCGAAATAAACATTCTTTTTCTTTTACGCTCGAATGTAAGTTCGAGGAATTTTTTTTTTTTTTACGAATGGCTCGGTTGTTTTTTAAAAGCGCTTATTTGTTTTTTATGATCATTGCTCGTTGTTGGGTTTAACGGTGCAACCTGCATGATGTTTTGTTTTTTGTATTTTTTTTTCTTTCATGACTCGAAAATTAACAACTCGTAATTACAGCGAGCGTTTCGTGATGACTAATGTGTGTTCACGAATTTGGGAAACAAAATTTTTTCTCTACACAAAGTTACGAGTTCTGCAAGAGTTTTCTTTCCGGTACTCGAATTATCGTCGTTTTGCAGATAAGATTAAAACGCGTTCTAAATTAATTTCAATAAATTGTGACTACGTGCTTTCGGAAGAGGCAAAAGCTCCGCGGTACGCTTCACCTTATCAGCTGGCTTTTGCAGAATGAACTAATTTTTTTTTTCGCACGGTAAATTGTTGAATCAGACGCGAAAATAAGTTAGGATAGAAAGTCGAGAAAGATATCAATTGTTACGTGAACTATTTGCAAATATTACGGGTAAACCAGTTAGTAATGTTTTAGTCTTCGTTGTGTTCTAGATTTTATTTTATTTGTTGTATATGCAAAAATTAAATCTTTTTAAGTACTTATAAAATAATCGCTAAGCAAAATTAAATAATTAATAAACTTTTCACTTAATGTTATTATGGTCTTATGTACGTATACATATACATATTGTTGTAGCATAATCATTATAGCTATAAATAATAAACAAAATTATTTTTAAATGTAAAAAAGTTGATATTAATAAATGATCATATTGACATTCGTGATTTATTAAACTTTTTTAGTTTTTTTTTTTTTATTAAATACTATTTATTTTTGGGAAAGGTTGTTTTTACCGACAGAAGCAGGAAACTGCAAAAATTGTTATCAAAATCTCACCAGATGGCTCTACTAACAGCTTTTGCTACTTTATTATAGTAGGTGCAAAAAAATTCTTTTTTTTTTTTTTTTTAATCTGTATAAGTAATAAAGTTATCTATACTGCTGTTATAGAATATAAAGAAAAATATATTTTTCACTAAAATTTTTCATTTCAAAATCAAAGTTTATAATAAAAATACTTCAAATTTAAATTTAATTATTAAATTTATGTTGTTGCAAAAAAATTTCCTTTTTACTATAGTTAAAAAACTTTTTTTTTAATTGAAACAAAAAAATTGTTTTTTATAATTTTTCTTATTCTTTGTAGAATCTTAGGATAATAGCCTTTTTTATTAATTTTTATCATTTTTTTTTTTTTAAATTCAGTTATCTGTATAGGCTTTTTCATTAATAATTCTGGAGATTAAAATTTTAAAGTTTTGAATAAATAAGGATTAGGAAATTGAATAACAAAGGTATTAATTTTTGTAATGAATAAAACTATTTTTTCTGGCTATTTCAAAATTATTTATTTTATTTGTTCAAGATATAAAGTATAAAAATATTAAATTTGTGATTGATTTCGAAGCACGTACTGATAAATTGACAGGAAAAAATTGTTTTTCTTTTTATCCATTGATGGAGTGTTGTTTAATTTAATGTTGTTATTCCTCATTACAATTTTGGTGCCAAGATTTTTTTTTTTTTTTTTTTTCAAACACACAGAATAAATAAAATCTTTATATAGACAAAATTCACACACATAAAATATACTAATTATAATTAAGCCAATAAATATTTTCGTACAATGCGTAAGAGTCAAGGTGCAAGACTTTTATTTTATATATAATTTTATGAATTTTTTTTTTTTTACAATTAAGTGTCTTGAATCTTTACTCTTTTTTACATGTGCACGCTTATAAATAAAACACATGGATATATATTTAAATGTATTACGTAAAAGATTATTTAAATAAATGGTAATGTCAAATACATTTCATTAAAATTAAATTTACGAATATAAAACCTATAAACTAAATACAAGAGTAAAAAAGTCATAAATGAACGTGCAAATTACGTTTCACAAAGAAGTTTTTCATTATTTGTGCAACATAAAATACATCAGAGTGACTCTGATCACTTATTAAGTACATTTCACACAACATATACTTATAATATGTTATCTTACTACAGACTAGAGTTGATCGCTCATGGATTGAGATCGGTTTTTTACTTTACTAGGCCGTCCGAAAATAAAAGTAAATTTTTTTAATACAAATTGATTATCATACAAACAAAATCATAATCGCTAATGACCTACAAAAAAGGTTTGGATCAGCTGTTCGAGTGGTTATCCATGAGCCTTGTGACTAGAGAACACTCGTCTTTTCATATATTATATATCTTAATATATTACTCTTCCTTACATGACTATGACTAGAGGCATCTGGCTTACTTATTATACAGCAAAATGGATATTTCATCTCTCACATTTCGCGTTAAGTATTATACTAAAACTATTACCGGTTTATTGTCATATTCACCTTAAAACTAACTTAAAATCTAACTGACTTCCCGTTGTAACTGGATAAGCTGTAGTGACTTTTTATGACTTGACTATTTGGCTTGATTTGGCTGGCTCGCTCGGAAATTCTAATGGTAATGACGAAAGGGAACTTAAACACACAGCCGTGTAATATTTGGAACTTTACATATTACATGTGTAACGTAATTCGTTAAGGAATTACATTTTACAGAAAGACGGATGGCCTGATTTGTGAATTAACTGTTGACGAGAGACGAGTTTACGCTTCTCGTCGACTTAGAAACTAAAAAATCAGTTGTAATTTCTCTCTTTGGTTTGTGTGGGGGTACATGACTAGTAGCTGTCTTTTTGTGCGGGCATTTGACTAGAAAATTAAAAAGACTTAAAATATTTTGACTAGAATTTTTATACAGTAACTAAAAGTAGTGATATGTGAAGTCATACGTAGGCACTTGGTGCAATTTAGCATGACCGCAAAATTCACCGAAATTTACAATTTTTTTTTTTTTTTAATGAATTTTGAATTTGATTATTTTCTTTTATTTAATTATTATTATTATTTTTACAAAAATATATAAATTTTGATAATTTATCTTTGGCATTTGAAGATTTGGACTAATTGCAGTTGATATCCCGGAAAGTTGACTATAATTTAATCTGCTGTGAGTATTGTTGAAAATTTTTTCTTATAATTATTTCGATGAATTTCGTATAGAGGTTTAGGTTTGCAGATTTCGATACTGGCACATCTCCCGAGGTTCTGACACAATATTTTACATGCTTAAAATTAAAAGTGACTAGAATCCACTAAAATTATAAATTATAGTTAATAAATTAAAAAACTAAACTTAAATCTGATAATACTGGGTAGAAAATTTCTCCTTGAAACTGAGATCAATAATGAGAAATGTATGAAAACTTAGCCTAATTTGTATTTGGTTCGTGGTCTGTATGGCAGCATATTCACGGTTAGTGTCAGCTTGAATAAATAATTTCAAAATAAAAGTTTGAAATGAAATTAAAAGCTTTAAGTATATGATTAAACATTATTATGATTACATTTGAAAAAAAAAAAATTAAGATTTTTTAATATTCACATTAAAAAATTATAAAACTGGATATTTGAAATAATTTTGCTTTGCTAAATTAATGAAACAAAAATTGCAAATTAATTTATGGCCTGCTTGAACATTTAGTTAAAAATGCATTAGTTTTTTCTAAATTAAATTTTGTAACTAAAAAAAAAGTAATTTTTTTGACTAGAAAAATATTATGAAATAATGACTAGATTTTTTTTATGACTATACAATACGTGACTAGAACTTTTATTTTTGGTTCTGATAAAATATTTTTTGCACAAGTTAGGAATGCTCAGTATGGTTTTGGTCCATTAGTTTCTAAACACTAAACGAATTACAACTTAATCAAATTAAACCTAAAGAATAGCCCATTTGAAACTTATCTCAATAAAATTTTTTGATTGTATCCCATAACTAAAATATAATGACTAGATTGTGACTAGATTTTTTTTTCTCGGGACTAGAATTTTATAATCAAATTTGGAGTGACTAGATTTTTTTTTTACCAAATGACTAGATTATTATTATTTTTTTCTCGGGACTAGAATTTTATAATTAAATTCGGAGTGACTAGATTTTTTTTTAAACCAAATGACTAGATTATTATTTTTTTTCTTACACAGTTCGAATGCCTAAATTTGGAAATATTTGAGTTTAATAAATTTATCTCTAAATCATTAACTTTTATACTGTTTGGTCAGCGCGAATTACTTACATAGCTAATCTCACTAAACATCGTGGGTCACTTAAACGCTAAACTACCATCAGTCTCGTTGGTTATGATTTTCGAAAACCGAGCGAACCGAAGCCAAGAAAAAACTTTTGGGGTTTCACCTGTATATGCCGGTAATGTGTTGCTGAAGTCCTCCTGTATTGATCCTTTGACGTCTTCTTCTTTCTTCTTCTGCATGCAATTGGAAATTGACGATGACTATGGAATCCAAATGTTGTAGAGTGTATGTAGCTATCTTGACTTTTGTTGAATTTCAAATTTTTGTAAAATACCTTGAACTTGTCGTTGACTATTGTTGAAGAACGTGAATCTCATTCGATGCAAAATCTTGAGTTTTAAATATTTTTTTCTCGACGACTTCGACGACATGAAATTTTGTAGATTGTACGAGTGACTTACGAGTTGTTACGTGCAGACTATTACCATCGCGGACGCAATCAAAGGTCGATTGAGCAAATTGACAGATCCACTCATGCGCAACATGGGGATTGCATCCGCGAGTAGTGTCCATCAATCAGGATCGTTTTTCGAAAATCCATCCACACGTCGACTGTTTTTGATGTGGTGAAAAAATAAAAATTGTACTCTGCTCATCAGTACTCCTTCAGTATATACAACTATGTACATCGTCACTCACAATCTCACTGATGGGTTGTTATCCAATCCACGGTGGGAGCGGTGACTTCAACACCGGTGGCGGCGTCGTCATCGTCGTCGTCGGCGCGCAGCCGAGCTGCGATCCTGCGCGCACGCCTGACGTGGCGCGACTGACGAGTTCCTCGCGTCCTTGTGGGGTAACCCAGCTTCCCCTCTGGCTCCGCCCACCTCGCGCCATTGGCCGCCCCCCCCCACTCTCCGTCCGACCCGATTGGGCGGCTGTTCAGATTCGCCGAGATTCTTACGGGGGTTAATTGACTGCACTTTTATCTATTGTGACAAACCGAGGGTGGCTTGAATAGCTTTGCACACCCGCGAATGATCTCGCCGCTGCTTCTTGTTACGATTTATGACGCATAAGTGAGTAACGGACTTTTTTTCCTCACTCTGCAACTGTCGCTTTTTGCGCATCGCGACCGACCAGATTATTCGCGGGGGGTGGTAGAAGCACCTAAAATTTGGTTGTTATGATTGGTTTTCTTTTTACTTTATTATTATCATTTTTATTATCTAATCATTATCTGTGTTTTTATTTTTAACTACACTTATTTTAAAAATCTATGATGATTAAGATGTTGTGCCTTTGACGATATAGATAAACAACTATCGATAGCCTAGTTAATTAATAAATTTGCTTTAAAAATAAAAAATTTAATTGAATAAACTATAAATTTCTACTAAAAATAAACAGAACAGAGCGTAAGTATTGTTGAAAATAACAACAACAAGCCAACATTTTTATAGAAAAAATAATTTGATTCAATTTCCATAATTAAACACAATAAAATTATTCAGAAATCTTTTTTAAGATTAAAAATCATCCGACTCCCTCTCCAACACAGCTGGTCAATAGGCACCAATATCATTATAATTATTAATATCCGAACCAGCAACAGGATTATCCAAGGTGACGGGGTGGGGGGTGCATAAAATTTACTCACCCTGTGAATGTGCTTCGCTCGGAAGCTTCTGGAAAGAGAGCAAGCAAGGGAAGAAAAAAGGGGGAGAGACGCGACAATGCCGAAGCGACATAAGGTCCATCCCTCCACGCGCATGTATGTACGCAGGGGGTCGAATTTTTTCGCCGTGGGTGACTGCAAGTATTCTTGCAGGGCAGGAGATTTTTTTGTTTATTGAATTATTCGATTAGGATAATTTCAAAACTCAGACATCTGCAACGTACCAACAATTGGTATTGATTTTTGCGAGTGCTATTCTGTGCTGGCTTATTAAAAAAAAAAGGATTAATATTTTTTTGGGCGGATTTATTGCTGTTTAACCCTTAAAGGCCACACGGGGTCCAAAAGACCCCACATAACTGTCAGTGTGGCAGTTCTGGATTTGGGTGTGTCATTTAAGGGTTAAATTACGCAACGAATTTTTTTTTTTTTTTTTGACCTGAAGAAAAATCAATAGAAATTTGCAAAAATAAAATTATATTTTTTAACTTTTGATTAACGACTTAGTTTTGATTATAAATGTTAGTATTAGAAGCAATGCACTCAAATTGAATTAATGAAAAATCGTAAAAGTTTCTGGAAATTACTTTCTATATTTACGCACCCAATTTCTCCCCTAGCGATCCAAACAAAATTTTTATCGTCGAGAAATTATGATAGCCCATTCGACACATTTCGACATTTTCCGAGTGGCATGAATATATAGGATTAATCTCTTCCCCCTCCCCAGCTGATTTCTTGACAACTCTCCATGTGAAGAAAAAATAAATATTTTGTAGAAAAATCTAAATCATAACAATTTTCTAACAAACAATTGGTAAAAAAATATTTGTGAAAAGTGTAATGAATGAAAAATTTTGAATGTTATAGAAACCTTTTCCAACTGCAAAGATCACTAACATTGTTAGATATGAATCGATCTTTATCGAACTATCGCTATTTTATACAGCATCTTTTTTTATTTTAACACTCGTGTCTGCATTCCTGTGCATGCACAACAGCTAAAAAGTTTTACTTTTCGAACACGATATGCGGGCTTCATCAGGTGCGCCCCTATACAGCTTCAAGGCTGCTGCATGCTGTTGCTGGAGCGATGCGCAAAATATTGGTGCTTCGGATGCTTGTGACACTAATTGCGAATTCCTCGTTGCTAACGAGGTCATTAAACCAGACATCAAGCTCAAGGTTCCCCGTAGCTGTTAGATCATGTCAAATGATCTGACGTAAAATCTCTTATTTCGTTTCTTCAAATACATACAATTTTTGAACAAAGTTTTTATCGTAACTTTATGCAAAGCAGTTTTTTTTCAATAAATTATTTTGATAGCTCTATACATATATGACTGTGATTCACTTTGTTCTTTTTAAGTAATAAATATTTATAAGATAACGATGATCATAAAGATTTAAAAGCAATGTAAATAAGCGTTAATTGCTAGTTCGAGTAAAAGAACATTGATCTTTTCATCACGCCCAATTCGATACTTACTTATATATTGAAACGAAAAAAATCGTAGCACGCACGCACGCAAGAAATTTTTACCCATTGTTTCTAAATTTTCCTTTATTCCTTCGAAACGCAGACATCAATCTTTATGGATCGCGAGCGCCGGAGATAATAAATGCCCGTAGATCACGCCCACGTGGCTCCAATTTAATACTTACACGTGGATTGGAGAATGCAGCAGCTGCACCTAAATTTTACGATTCTCCTAAGCAGAATTAAAAAAAAGTGAAGTCGTAAATAGATAAATTTTTTTGTAAAAATTATTAGAATTTATGACAAACTCTGATAAAAATAATATTTAAAAAAAACTTAAATCTATCAATCAAACTTTAAATATATAGTGTCATACACAGACGCCGCACAAAAAAACTTCCTATAAAAAAATCCTCTTCTAAAAAAAAAGTAGGTACACGTAAAAGTACGAGAAGCAGCTGTTTTGGTTTAGAAACACGCGATCATCGTGACGAACGTCAAAACTCTACAAAAAAAAAAGTACTTTGATCGAACAGGCCTCCCTGTTCTAATGCTTACGAATCACGTAACGCTTTAATTAGTTATTCAAGTAAATTTACTAACGCAATTAACAAACAATTGTTATTGCCAAGTACGGTGAATGATTGTAAAATAATATTAAAGCCACGCGATTGTTCGTATTTTAGTAACTCAAAACCGACTTCCGAAAGGACACCCACACCTGGCCAAGTCATTCTACCTATTTAACTTTCTCTCCCTTTTTTTTTTTTATTCCGATGAGGCGCGTGCCACAAGTTTAATCTTTGGTAAGTAGCTCCGACAGCTCTTCTGCATTCAAACACAGCTGCAGCTATTGACAATTTTTGAAGTCCTCTTCGGTCTTGATTTCGGATGCTGAGTCAATACTATTTTATTACTGGTTCGGAACGTGTGCAGCTTCTTTTTAGGGTTCACTGACCTAGTTTTTGGATCTGATGGTGAGAGTAAAATTTCATATTTTGTTTCTGTTTTTCTGTAATATAACTTTGATTTTGCTAGTATATACGCACAAGTTTCTAAAAAAAATTATTTTAAACAAATATATTAATTTTATTGATTTGTTAGATTGCTTTAACTATAAGTTCGATGCTTTATAATTACAGTGAAACCTCGATAAATCGGAGTTTTCGACAATTTGAAGTTGCTTACAACAGTCGATTTTCAATGTATATTTTAAGTAAGTTGGTCAAATCCGATAAAAAAAAGTATGAATTTTCGAAAAATGTAAAAAAGCGGTTTTATAAAATTCTTAAAATATTAAATAAAAAATTAAATTTTATGCTATCACGATAATTCGAAATTTTTATATTTTCGGCAAAAATCATCTTGATAATTTGAAATCCTCGATTATCCATAGTTAAAGCCAACACTCTGGAAATTCAAATTATCAAGGTTTTCACTGTATTATTTATTATAAAATTTCAAAATCCGAGTTATTTACGTAACATTTTATAGTAATATTTTCTTTTTGAAAAGCAAGTGATAAAATAAAATTTTAAGTTTTTCAAAATTTACGTATCTTTAAAAATAATAAGCTTTCCGCGCATCAAAATGTCAGACCATAACAAAGCAGAACAAATAAAATTACTTCGTATACAATGAAAAAGACCCTCAAAGACCGCAGGATCGATTACACTAAACTAATCATCCCCCAAGCACCCCATTAAAAAGAATAAGAAGAAGGAAAGCAAAAAAAGAGGGGGGGAGGGGGTAATCGAACACCGCAAACTATCGAGACCTTGACGGTATTTTATTCGACGAGTCATCGCATCATCTGCCGAAACAACGTGTCACTGAACTCTAAACAGGGCTTCATCTTTCGCTTTTTTCCCCTGAAGCGGAAGAAAGTGACGTCTAGGTCATAAAAAATTTAAAGGGGAGGACATTTTTTCTTATAAAAGCTGGACAATATTGCAAACATAAGTCTGAATTGTCTCTTGATTCATTATAAATTATTTTTTCAATGTAATATTATGCTGGATGGGTTAGCGAAATTGCGTCTGGTTCGATAAATGTCAAGTATGATAAATTGCTGTAGCAAAACTATATTTAAAGATTTTTATTGTATAAAAATTTATCATATTTACGGTCAAACCTCGGCACTTCAAAGTTCTAAGGGAGTTGGAAAAAAATTCAAATTATCAAGAATTCACATTATAGAGGTATAAATTCATCATAAAATTGTTTAAAAGTCCGGAACTTGATTTTGAATTCTAACCATTCTCATAGAGATTTGATTGTATTACTTATTATTATATTGACGGTATTGAGTTATGGAAACCTACTCTTTTAGTAACCAGGCAATTAAAAAAAACTTGTGATTATATTTGTTTATTTATTTAAAAATTTAATCAATAATAATTTTGCGTTCAAATAACTTAATTTGTTCAGCATTGAAATCAACTGCTATCATTAAACTTTAAATAATCAAATCCAAATCATAATTTCTTTATTAATCATTTTACTATAGAGGACTTACAGCTCAATAAAATCATTTAATATTGTTCCCAGGTGTATTATTAGTGTACTCTGTACCAGTGTTGAGCAACAATCCGACATCGGATTTTTTGAAAATCCGCTAAAATCCGAACTTATTTATTCATAATTTTTGATAAAAATATTTAAATGACGATGGACTTAGACTTATTTTTCAACATTAGAGCTGTTTAACAAGTTCAATCTGTGCTCATTCGCAGCAGTGGAACGGTTATTTTCTATCGGTCGCTTGATACTCACTCCAATACGATGTAATATGTCTGACAAAACATTTAAAAAGCTAATTTTTTTGAAAAACAATCTAAAGCTGAAATTTCAAAAAAAAAAAAAATAAAATAATTTTTAATTGATAAAAATCATATGTTTTAGTTAGAAACCAATATTAGAATAAATTGTTTAATAAATCTATCTAGTGAATAAATATTCCTAACTCAAATCTCGTTTAAATCATGAATTCATTTACAAATTTTTTATTTCAGTATACTGTAAAAATTCATCTTTCATTTTTTTAAACTCTTATGATATTTCTAATATGTTCAAATGCCTGAACATTATCTGAATATCCGAACTTTAGAAAAGGTTGAACTTGACTTGGTAGCCATATTGTTCTTTCATTAAAAAGTCTAAAAACTTTATCAAAAAGCCATATACGTTGTTGCGGTGAACAACGACTCCGTAGTTTGAAAACGGGGAATAGTTCATTCTTTTTGCGTCAAAAAAGCTAAAAAAAATTTGAAAATTTAAGAAAGAAGTCGCTGTATCAGCATAAAAAACAGGACAACGTTGATTTTTTTCGGTCAAACAGGATAAGAAATGATTCAAGGAACAACGAAAATCAAACGAAAATCGTCGTGAGAGCGTAAAAAATTTAAATGCTGCTGTGAAAATCGATTCAAAACATATTTTTTTAAACGATTATTTAAAAAAAATTTTCAAAATATTGAATTTAAACAGCTCTAATGTTGAAAAATAAGTCTAAGTTCATCGTCATTTAAATATTTTTATCAAAAATTATGAATAAATAAGTTCGGATTTTAGCGGATTTTCAAAAAATCCGAACTTATTTTTTTCGGATTTTTTGAAAAAATAGAAAAAATCCGATGTCGGATTGTTGCCCAACAATCGATGTAGAAATCGAAAGGGAAGAGGACACGGGGGGGATACGCGCGTGAATGCGAATATCGATGCGTTCAGGATCACGCGGATATCCAACTTCTGTAGGCCGGGGGCAGAAGCAGGAACTTCAAACTTCCGATTTCCCACGCCACCTCGCTCGCACTCAAGATCCAGCGCATTGTCTTGTCCCGCAACCCGGGGGATAAAAACAATAAGGCCCCGACAATGATGAGCTTTAGCATTATTTTCGCACGCTCTAGTTATTATGATAATAATGCACTATCTTGAATCAATAATTCGTAACCCAAGTGCTCTTTTATTCTACGTTATCTTACAAGGACCCTTTTCTTTTGTCTGCTACTCATACAATTTAAAGTATTGTGTTTAGGATGCATGATGCTGAATAAATGTTGTATGAAAATATTGATTATTTTTAATCTATTAAATTTAGTTGGAATATATACATACATCATTAAAAAAAGTTCATTATTATTATTATTATCATTTTTTTTTTTTTTAATACAAACCTTGAGTTTCTTTACTAATTTTAATTTATTTATACCAATGAAAAATAATTTTTTTTTCCTTACAAATCAGTGAAATTAGCTTTAACAGTAAGTACGGATGAAATAAATCGAAACCTACGGTGTGTCGGGGGAGTTGTGAGTTGCGAAGAGGAGAAGCGATAGAGGGTTGAGGAGGGGTGGCTCGAAGCAACAGGTCGGCCCTTTCAGAGGCTCATTTTCCACCCTCATTCACTTTCACTCTTTCTACTTTCCCCCACCACAACCATTGATTGTTTTAATAGCTTAGTGGAGTTTTGTAATCTAAAATTTTCAAAAATTATTTTTTACCCGATACCTTTGTTTCTCATTAAATGTATGGTAGATTTAGGCCGAAACAATATTTATCCACATAATTAAATAAATTATATAAGTAGACAATAATTACACACTAAATCACTATTTATGTACAAAGAAAAAATTTACCCCCTAAGACAACCGCAAAGGTATCAATAAAGAAAAAAGCTCTCAGTTGTATGCAGGTATTTCCCACCGCACGCACTCTAATGGATGCACTAGCAAGAAAAACCCGGCCATATGGTGTTTTACAAAATACAGGTGAATATTATAAATCGTTATGGTGGTGGTGGTAGTACGATGATGATTACGGAACACACCGATTCCATGCATTTCTACCACTGTTCGCTGGAGGTGGCAGACGTCGATCGGCCGGCCTTTTTCTCCGTTGGGAACAAGTAATGATACTTTTACACCCTCGCGGCTCGTTCGTGGGAATCCAAAACCCGATAAATGGTTTAAATCGTAATTGTACATACTTACAAAACAATTAAGGTGTTAATGAGTTTCTTACAGAAACATATCATTCAGCGGTAAAATCTTCTTGTTTAATATATTTTTCATTCATTATCGAAAGTATTTGAATTTAAAAGCAAAAATGGTTTAAATCGTAATTGAACATTTTATTCATTAAATATTTCTTCATTTCTTTAGTTTGGGAGCTAATGAGGAATAAAAATACCCCTAGATCAAATAAAAGGGAACGTGATGAAAGCATTAATTGGACCGAATTAATTGGACTCCCATTTAAGATACAAATACTCAAAATTCTCAGTGTGACAAATTATTGAGCTCGCGAAGAAGTAAAGCTGAGCAGCTGACAGCTGAATGGCAGGTCTACAGGGAAGCTGTGACACCACAATACTTACTCGCACGTGGCAAGCGTCACTTTTACGTTTCGTGCACAATTACTTCTCTTGTTTTATTCTTGCACGTATTGTTTTGGATTAGTTCTCGAGATTAATTGGTCTGGATGCAGTTCATACAAGTGCCTAATTTTTAAAAAAACTCTTACTCTACTACTGGTCTTACGTACTAATCTGCGTTACAGATTTAAAAATGCACATCAGCTGCTATGGGTTTCCTATGTAGATAGTGCGTTTTTAATTCTGTAAGGCAGTAATATTGAGTGCGTAAACAGTAACTTGACGCACACTGCATGATGAATTTTCTTTTTTTACCAAAGTAGGTCAGTTCCAAAAAAAAATAAAATGGAACAAGATATGTTGAGCGTAATCCTTGGATTCTTTAGTAGACCGAGTGTCTCTTTCGGATGATTAAGCCAGCGGCGTTGCTTCCTCGCCCCGATAATTAATCGGCGTCGTGCGCCGGGTAATTTGAAACCAGCAGCTTCTTTATTATATGGAACATACGCGTGTCGTGGAAGCCCCGCTGAACTTTCTTCTTTCTTCGTTTTCATTATTCTCCTTCTCCCTTTTTTAATACATTCACGGAAACATTACACCCCCCCTGTGTGTAAAATTATAATGCTGGAAGTGTTTATCCCCCTTTTATTTTTTTCTGCTATCTCATAACGTTAAATTCTTACTTAAAGAGGTTCCCTACCATCTACATAAATCAAATGTGTATTTGACTACAGTAGTCGTCAGCTCATTGGCTCAGCTACTTTCTAACCTCTGTATGAGCCAATGAGAAGTCATATTTACAAGAATATAAAATCAATTGTTTATAATTATTGCTACAGGCTCCTAATGAATGTTTTGAAACAAGTATAATCAAAGTCTGATTTTTTCCGATTTTTGTGCGTAGTTACATTAAAATCTGTGGGCTGGAAATTAAGTATTTGCTGTTTTAGTAAATTTCCCATTAGAACCCATGCAAATTTGTGAAATTTGAAATGTTTATAACTTTTTTCACAAACTCCTCAGGACTTTGAAATTTTAGCTGAGCTATTTTTATACTAAAAACTATGTGTTCATTTAATTTGGACAAAATCTGTGGGCTAGATCTATTTGGTAGGGAACCTCCTTAAATGAAACAATTGAATAAATTTTGCAAGTAAAAAACTAAAGATAAGTTACAATTTTTCAAAGTGAAATTTGAAACTGCGCACTTTGAGTAAAGAAGAGCATGATAACAATGAGTTAGACGGTTTTATTTTCCAGGCCAGAGGTAATTTATTTCCCTCATTTTTCCGTATATTCGTTCGATGCGGACAATTTTAGTCAAAGAAAATGAAAATAGCGTGTCTTGATGGTATAGCCAGCAGGGCTGGACTGTCTATGGGACGCGATAATACGATAAAAAAAAACTTGCAGTATGACTCTGAAACGAGGTTTTGCTTTATTTGCCATGCGACTCTAACTAGCTACGGGTAATCAAGTATGCATTTATAGAGGAAACGAGAAAAATTCGCGTTTTATTATTGCCTCTTTTGTTTTCAATTTATTTTTTTGACTGCTATATAATTAAAATTTGAAATTTACTTTTACAAATTAACAAGCTTAGAAACAATAAAAACGGATTAGCTTTATTGAAGCCAATCTTTAAAATTAAAGGATTCAATTCAATAAATGCGCAATCGAGAAAACAAAACTAGCCTCTTTTATTGATTTCAAAAGTAATCATACATGATACGCACTGAGCAATGATAAAAAAAGGATCTTTACACGTATATGAGATACAAAAGCTTGCCCGCATTATTATAGTTCAGTCCCGGTCCATCTGTTATACTTTTCCTCTTTTATGCTGCTCGTAGTCTCGATTGTTCCAATCTGAAGTACTGCGCTATTCAATACGGATTATTACTGCATGTGCAGATCTCTTATCGATTTTCCTTGACACAATCTCATTGAACAAGTGCTGCAACTTTAATGAAAATTGATTTTAGGGGATGATTAGTTTGAAGATTGTTTAGTAAATGGATGACAGTATTTAGTTTTATTCTGAAAAAGATTCCTAAATCAGAATTGTCTAATCAGTACTTTAAAAATGACAATTTCTTTTTGTGGACATAAACTAATAAAATTTCCTTATGAATTCGACATTCAAAAAATCAAACTAAATTTTTTTTTTTTTAAACATTTTGAGTTAAAAAATACGTTAGATTTTCTAAAATACAACCTGTCACTTTTGCGATCAATCATAAAAATCAAAATTACCGGAAAACGGAAAAGCCACCCCCCGAAGTAAGGATTTAATGTTAAAAATAAGGGTGGCGAGTTTTGTCCCCGAGTTAAAAACTTAATGCAAGAAGTGTACTTAGGTAATGGCTTGCATCTGTCGTAGACAGGTGAACACTCGTGTTCCGTATTGTCGTTTACGCAAAGCCCCGTAAAGCCGACTTGATCCTCGAAAGTTTTATGATAACTGCAGCTTCATTTTCTTTATGCGAAACTCAATACGTACAGTAATCTTATTAAGAGAATAAAATTATTTTTTGTTTATGCTATGCTCGGAAAACGCAAACTGTAGTGATCGAATCTTTTGAATTTTCAATAATATGGTTTTTTTAGTCCTTACATTCCTTAATAATAATAAAAATCTATGAACTTTACTTTAGAAATTTAAATGTTCATCATTTTTAAATTATGCCAATTTCAAAAGTTTTTTCAATTTTCCGTAGGAATAACAGAATTTTTATAAAAACAGTGCTTACGCAGAAGCATTTTTACTACCTCTTCATCGCAGGATTCCTAAAAATTAATTACTCAAAAAAAAAGCTCCAGCATCTGGAAAAACGAAGCCTCGTCGGTGTTGCCTGCCGCATTCACGACTCCCGGTGGAGCACTTGTACGACGTCCCGAGCACTGGATTACTTTACGGGCCCCCATGGACGCAGCTGGCGCGCCGGCCGCCCCGGAAGCACGACCACGAGGCACTTCCTTCCGCACTTTTGAGCACAATTTTTTTTTACTATCTTTCCTTCCTTCCTTCGAATATCGATGCTCGATCGGCGCGTGCGGTGACATCGATATGGATTATTACAAGGAGGACGAGTGTTTGGGGATGTGGCTGGCGAGCGAGAACTTATTGTACGGGTTCCAAGGATGCTAATTGTAAATAAAGAAACTGACTTTTTCTTTGCACTTACCGTCGTTTTAATTAACTATTAATTGATTGGATTTTTTATTTTTTTATCTTTATATTTAAGTAAATTTGTATGAATATAGAATGAAAAAAACTTTTTTTTTTGTTCAAAAACGTGTTTTTTATGCTCATACTTGTAATTTTAAATAAGTAATACTATAATAATTTTTTTGTACTAAAAAAATCTTTATTGAACGTTTTAAAAACTCATTTTACATATTATACATTATTATTCAGAAAAAATTTATTTAAAGTTTAGTCGCTAAAATTTTCACCTGCTATCATATCAAAGGTAAATCTTTTAACGTTAGATTTTCGCCAAAATTCCGATTACTACGTCTGGCAACAATTTACCAAATACTGAATACAGTCTCAGCTCCGCAGTTAGAATTTCGATGTTGAGTTCGATGGCTTCTTCCAAGATATCTCGTAGGGCATTTTCGTAATGAGGAAATTTACCCAGATTTTCTTTAAAATTTGTTAAGAATTTTTTATTTTTAATTAAAATTGCTAAATTTTTAGTATTTTTTTCCATCTTCAATACAGAACAGTACGTGTGATGTCCGTAAAACTTGACGCTTGACATTTGGTTGAGTTCGGTCATACACTTTTCAAAATATTCTCGAGTGATTGGATCAGTTCTTATTGATTCCATATCACTTTCAGGGACGAAACAATTTTCATATGTCATTTTAGCAAGCTCACTAACCATCGCTTTCATAGTCGCATCATAGTTAAAATGATGTCGATGAAGTTTAGAAAAGGCAGTGTAGTCATTTTCATTTACAACGTTTATATCTGCACCCTTGCGAACTAATAAACTAATAAGTTGTTCACAATAGACGTAGCATGCGGAATGGATAACTGTTTTTTTAAAAGAGTCCACGATTCGGACATATCAGCTCCTCTTTTTATTAAAAGTAATACCAATTTGATATTTCGTTTTTCAACGGCTCTCATCAATGGTGAAGCGCCAGAATCATTAACTTCGTTGAATGACAATCCGATATTCATAAGATTTTCCGCAATTTCCACTGCATCGTCGTCGTTGATGTCTTCAGAGCGACAAACTAGTTGAAAAAGAAGATTTTCCCCACTTTTGTTTTTAATGTGTATGTCGACGCCGTATTTGAGAAGTAGTGCCAACATTTTTTCACGAGAATTCAGGTTCGTCGGGCAAAAAATGAAACTGGCTGCTGAATGTTCATTCCACTCTGGGTCATCTAGTTTTGCACCGCTTAACGCTTTTAATCAACAACTTGGCCCACGTTGCCTCTTATAATGGCAATTTTAAGGTGCATTTCGAGGTTACCGTTTATACCTATCTCCAGGAAGTTAACAAGAGACTCTATTATTCTTTCATTTTGACAACTGTTTGTTTCCAAAAGCAGTGATTCCACCTTGCCACGAGTGACTCGCCTAGATAGACTCGAAAACTCGTAATTGGTAAATAGTATCTTTTTTAAATTTTTTATGTCCTCCATGTGATACACTCTCTGTAACTTTCTCAACGATTCCGAAGCACTCATTTTTAAATAAAGAGTAAAGAGACGGGGCACAATCGAAAAAACAAAGAGCACTAAGTTTGACAGAACTAAGAATGACGAAGAAAACTACTTAGCTTGGTATAAAATGAAATTCGCCCTGTCCAGACCGGCATCAGCGCCAATTTTCTCATGTATTTTAGCCCCGGTGGTCAAAATGTGAACCCTCGACTCGAGGTCCCGGAAGTGGCCGAATTTAACGCCATCTTTTGAATTTCACGTGGAAAATTCTGTCACTTTTGAGTGGGCTGCCCTCAAATGGTGGGTAAGCGCGTGCATTTGTATATCTATACTTTCAATTATAAATTTCTATTAAAAGTTTATTAAGGAGGTTCCCTACCAAATAGATGTAGCCCACAGATTTTGATTAAATTGTACGTACAGTCAATTTTTGATGTAAGATGTGGCTAGCTAAAATTTCAAGACGCTTAGGAACTTCAGAAGAAAGAAATTAACGTTTCAATTTTGACTTATTTAGCATAGTCTCTAACACACGTTTATTAAGAATATTTTCATTTCTAGACTACAGATTTTGATCAAATTTTTTTAGAAAATAAAAGCAATCTAATTAAAATTTATATTATTATAGTATTTTTTAATTAATCATTAGGAGACTCTAAGTAATAAATAAAAATCGTTTACGTGAAATATGCATGATTGCGAGGTTAAGGTACACTGCGCGTGTATACCTGTATATACAGAAATCTAATCGTAGCATTGCACTTGACATATATATTGGTTGGGAACCTCCTTAAGATTTTCTCTGAAGCATTGAACATTATTTAAAAGAATAAATTTTATCGATAATAAATTTTGAATGAATGAAGCTCTTGGTACAAAATTTTATTTTAAAATATGATCACAGTTTTGATGTATCAATTTAAATTTAATTTATCTGTAGGTTCTAATCAAGGTAAGTCTGTCACTAAAGGTAAGAAAAAATTTCTTAAATTGAGACGAATGTGGGAAAAAAAAAAAAAAAGTTAGAGAAAAATACGTTAAAATGATTTTATTGAGAAAGCATGATTGGCCCGCAGGTAACGTCATTGAGCTCTCGTATTATATAGAATACACTCTTACCTCTTTTTTATAGTATCGATATGGTAGGCATTCCTCTATTGTAGGACCTCCTGTAGGTGCCCCTATATCCTCTGATAATATCTAAACTTGCCCTTAATTGAACTTATTTTTTCATTTTATAAGAAAGACGCCGCCGCAGAGAAAAAAGTCCTTCACACGATACCTGCGGGTACCGTACCGTAAGTCGATTTAAATTCCGAGGCAGTAGAATTATTAAAATTACATTCCAAGTGAGCCTTTCATTGTTTTTTTTATTTTTTCACAGCCATAAAAATTTTAGTATCAGTAAAAAAATGATTTTAGAATTATTTTAAATTCTAAAAGATGTTGTAATTTTTAACAAGTTTTTTTTTATTCAAACATTCGTTTTAAATAAAAAAGAAAAGAATTAATAAAATTTTCATAATAATTGATTAAAATTTAACTTCCCAAAATATTTATATTTGACAAAAAAAAAAAACGCTGCTACTTGCCAACCAAAGATAAACAAAGATGAGAAAAGCCGCACGCTTAAACGATGTATCGTTCACATCAGCTAATTGCCGAGGCCAATCATCGTCACGATTCTCCCTAACCAGAATCTGTATCGTGAAATAGTTCCACGTTTCAATTCTTATAGTGCGGGTATTGGACAGATGCAGACCCCCCGCAGGGCAATCCCCCATAGCCTAGTGGTTGTGCGCACTTATTTCGAGCAGAACTTTTTTGTTATATTTTATTGATTTCTCTTTCTGACATTTTTTTTTTTGTTGCGGTTCTTTTTTTTTCATTGTTTGTTGGGGGTGCGAAGGACAAAACAAAACTCGAGTGTTGCTGTTTCGATACAGACAAAATGTACAACCTTTTTTTTTTTAAAGTAGATTTTTAGAATAAGCGTTAAAAACTTTACTTTTTATGAAAAAGCCGAAAAGCCATTGTCCTTTCTCGTAATTACGTAGGATTTTTTAAATAAAATTTCTTCGCTGCTTTTTTGGTACGAGATATCAAAATAAACTAGTATGTTAGCTTTCACGATAATCTTTAAAGTAACATCTGTGATGATAACAAAAGTGCTTATATCAGCTCTAAGCTCAACAAAATCCTATCAATCACTCTAAAAGAAGAACTGGATTTCAAATTTTCTATAGGTAGAATCTCCAAATCAGGCTAAACTAAATCCTTCCAACGAGTAAATCCCAAATCCCACTCGAGGCGCATCTGTGCTCGCGAAAATTTTTTACAATAGAGCGTGTAATGCACACGTGGTGCAACGCACAATTGAGTCCGCTTTCGACCGAAACGGTGCTATACTGGCTGAGAGATTTCTGCGAGTTTTCAAACTTACCCTCGTAACTCTTGCGTGGGCGTGCGTACTTCTTTATTCTTTTTTGTTTCGCTTCGCTTGATTCGATTAAGAGCCCAGTCAAGTGTTAAGAAACGTTTGGCGGGTTTGGTGACATGGTAAGGATGGCGAACCTGTCGACTGACTTTGCTATGAAAGCGATGTCGGAAGACTTCGCCACTGTGATTTTTATTTTAAGTCAGACTTACAGAAGCATAATTATTATGTCAAAGATTTGATTAATCAGAATGCTTACGTTGATAATTACCCCGCATTATCCAATTGTTCGACTAAAACTAAAAAATTTATAAACTTTAAAATTCCTAACTCTAGCTATTTCATTTAAGTAAGTAAACATAGTTCAAAAACTAAAAAAACTTAAGGACGTTTAACTCAAAAAATTAATTTTGATGAATAAATTATGAAAATTTAGAGATATTTTGATTGAATAATAAGAAGTCCTCTGTTAAAATCGAGTCTAATAAAAAAGATATCAATAATTATTGTTTTGACCTATTAGCACAGTGTCATATGGGAAATCGAACTTTTTCGTGCTTCTTAACAAAGTCTCCCAATAATGGATGATGACACAAGGCACAGTTTTTTTGAGGTGTTAAAAGAGCATTTGAGGATTATTTTAAGATGTTTACGGAGACGATTAGGAGAATATTAATAATAGAAAAGAATAGCCAAAGAAAAAAAAATAGTACTTTTGGGGTTAGGTTAGACTCGAGCAACCAATCAGCGTGTTTGTATATCGGAAAAATAGTCATACGAGAAGACTTGACTTGAGTAGTCAAAGTTAAAAATTTAAAAAGATGAATAAATAACAAATATCTTTTTAACAATATTTCGGTCACTAGATCTGACTAATCAAAATTTTTTCTCACGACGAGTGTTACAAAAGAAAAACCACGTAGTTAAAAAAAAAAAAAAAAGTAAAAATCAAGCCCAAAAAAGTGTCTCCCCTTTGATTACTTATCCAATTATTTCCTGCGGTGCTGAGCAAACGACCATCTGTCCTATTGGCGATCGGATGCCGATAAAATCGAGATAAGAAATACTGCTTTAACTACAGCAAAGGGTTGTGACACTCAAAAAAATTCACTTGCACAGGGGGGAGATCGGAAATCAAAGAACACACAGATAAGAGCAGGGAAACGGCTAATCAGCACTTGCACCTTGGGTATAATTTTTTTCTTTTTTGAAAAGAATTTTTTTACGACAAAAAATCTCATCGATCTTTATCAGCTTGAAGTTCTTCAACAAAAGTGTTAATCAACACTCAGGCTTGTGTGATGAAGTGCAAACGGCCTTTAAGTATTTTTGAATGTGTGCGTAGTCTATCAGTGATACATAAACTTTGCTTAGGACCAGAGGTCCCGGATGTGGCAGAATTTTCGCCGTCTTTTGAATTTCACGTAGAAAATTCTGTCACTTCCGGGAGCGCTGCTTACGAAGCACACGCCATCTACCTAGAGTTTGGGCTCTGTCAGGCCTCATTGATCAAGGGCTGACATTCTTTGAAACCCATGACTGACCTTAAATTGATTTGAGTCCGCGTCTCAATTTTGGCTCTCAGTCTTTGTGGTCTTTGTCAGTCTTTGTCTCAGTGCTTCAGAAATTGTCACAATTGATTCCACAAGGTATTTGTATTTGGTATTTAGTTCTTAAATTTTAAATTGAAAAAAATAATTTTCCCCAAAACAAGTATTTTGAAAGAAAATTGAATAATATTTTTTTAAGGTAGTTACAACTCATGTAAGGTACCTGTACCTAGCATGGCCCCCCTAAGCGAGAATCGACGTTGTGGCAAATCAAATCAATATTTTTTGACGTGTAAGGTCTCATTTTAAAGGTTAATTCAAGAGCTTTAAAATGCAACCTTACGCGTTCGATTTTGATCAATGAGCTTGAAATGCCAGAGGATTTACCAAAACACGTTTTTTTAAGACACCAAAAATTTGTGTACCTAATATATGGCCCCCTTTAAATTATTTATTAATTGCGATTTGTTCCCATTTTTTAAATCAATCAGTATATGAGATTTAAAAAACTTCAAAATTTTCATTATTTTAAAAATTATTTATTTAAAAATTGAGCCTTTTTTACAATTTTTTTGAAAGCCTTGCAGCCAGTAGAAAAATTTCAACTTTAAATTTTTATCAAATTTTGTTTTTGGAGCAAGAATGTTTTTTTATTTATAAAATGAAAAAAAGCTTTGAAACAGTTAAATTTATTTTTCTTAAATAGCATTAGGATAGGATTTTCTGAAAAGTAAATATGAAACTAAGGACTCTTAATATCGGTATTTCTACTAATTCGTGGGGGGCCATATTAGGTACACTGCAGTATAAAAAGTTATTTAAGAATAAAACCCGCTAGAAATCGAGTTGAGCAAAAACTAAAATCGCATTTTAAAGCTGAAACAATAACGAATCGAAGCTACTTATGAAAATTTTGGTCAGGTGTATCTAAGAGATGCTGCATATTAAGCATATTCAAAATAACAGAAGGGGGGGGGCATATTAGGCACAGGGCCATATTAGGTACACCTACCTGATATAGATAACCTAAAATATAGTTATAGACGCTCGTTGCCCCCACGTGGCGCAGCGCCAAATCGTAGTGAAATCACACATTTTTCATTCTTTTCGATTCATTATCACAGAAATTAATATCACTTGCAATACTTATCTTTGTACCTCACGATTTTTTAGATCTTGGCCTAAAATCTTTGTTTCAATAAATGGACTTAATTTCTTTAGAATCCCTCTTTATAATGATGAAGCATGCTCGAATGTCTTCGTTTTATAATTGATTTGATTGGTTAAGAACTTTAAATTCAAAATTTCAATTGCACTTATTTTTTGAATAATTAAATACTTTGTTTCAATAAATAGACTTATTTCTTTTTAGGATTCTACTAAATAAAATAAGAATCTTTATTATTTTAAAAACATCTTTTTAAAGCTTTAGCCACAAAAATATCGAACTAAACTTAGTTGCAGGTTGCAAAGAATATGGCGATGAATTTACTGTTAAAATTTTTTTTAACATCTTTTTTTTTTAATTGTAAGTAAAAAATTATGGTTTATTTACTTTCAAGATTAAAAATTGAGCGCGCTTGTGCGTCGATTGAGACTAGTAAAAAATTAAAAGTAGTTTTAATTATTTACTAACTATATATTATATTTTATATTTTAAGTGTCAAGTCACATAAAGTTAACTTTAAACAAAATCACAAAATGAATTCTCAAGAGTTTTTTAATGATTTGTTTGACTCAAAACTTCCATTCCTGCACAGGGTATGCGAAAGTAATGATAAAGAAAGCATTGATTTATTGTTGAGCAAGGGAGCCGACATCAGTGTTGAGGACGAAGTTGGTAGTACTCCTTTTTCTTATTGGGATGAAGAAATGGATGACTATATGTTATGCATGAAAATCATGGTTAAAGAATTTTCAAAACTGATATTTGGAAATATTGATCAAAACTGATATTTTAGAAAAAGACAAAGATTTGTTGGAAAAAAAAATCTGGGGCTCAAGATTATTTTCAAAAATGTACGGCCGAACTCAAGCTGATGGCAAGTACTAAATTTTACAATCATTTCAATTACTGATGTCGAAAAATATGAAGAAACTAGCCAATTTAACGAAAAATTCAGAATTTTTGATAAACTTCAAGAAACATTTACACAAATTCCCCTGCTACAGAAATGATTTCGAAATAATTTTCAACGACGGTATTAAATTAAGGGACGAAACTCTGAGTGTGTATTCAAGATTGTATTCAATCTTTGGTAAAATTTTGCCTGACATTGTAATTACAAATTTGACGGAAAATCTAACTTTAAAAGATTTACCATTGGAATAGTTAGTCAATCTATTATTATTATATTTCGAGCGCTTCTGAACTTTCATTTATTTTATTATATAATTTTTGCACTAGCAAAACGCGACTGTGATTAACATTTCGGCTATGATCATTATATTGTAAATATTGAAAGTTAGATTGATACTATTTTTATGAGCTCGTTTATGAGTATATTTTCAGGGAGGGGAAGTTCTTTTTTGAATATAATGTATGTTTGTAATAAAAAAATTTTTCCTAATGCATTAGATTAAAATCTTGAAAAAAAGAAATACTTTTACAACCGAGTGATCACCCAACACAAATGACATTTGATCCGTGAAATCTCCTAATGACAGTTTGACCCTCGGATTTGATAGGCGCACTGGGATAGAAAAAAAAATAAATAAAATGAGCTGCCCCTTTTCTTTTTTTTTTTTTTCCTTTTTTTTCCTTTACCTCGATGCTTTGATGATGATGGTGAATAATCGATCGCGTGCATGCACACCTTTGGGGGTCGCACCCTCTTTGAGAGTAGAAAAATTTCCGACGATTGAATGCTCCTGCGTAATCACATTACTTTATACAATAAAATTTTATACATCACATTTATATATTTTCATCGTTTTACCTACTACATTATGTTACAAAAAATATTTTTTCTTTATACATGTCACTTTTGATAAAATTTAGCTTACGATAGATTTTCTACAAATGTACCATTCTGAAAAATTTTAAATTAAATAAAAACAAACTTATTTTGGTGCCGATGCTTGATAGTTCTTTCGGTTTATGATAAAAACTCCCATTTTAAACTAAAAAGTTATTTAGTCATTGAAATTAACACCTATAACTATTTTTTGAACTTTCGATAAATTCATTTTAAGGGTTTTCATAATAAAATTTATAATAATTAAAATTAAAGACCAAAATTAAATTCAAACTATGTAACAATCTCAAGATAAAAAACAAATTAAATTTGGTCTTAGTTATGGTCAAAACCTTGAGTCAATAGTTTAGATTTACAAATCGGAGACATCAAACTTAAAATTGAGTTTGATTTCGAACTCGCAATCAGGTTTCTACACCTATGAAACCATCTAAAACATTCTAAAATTCGCTAAAAAAAATAAAATCGCCAATAAATCCCGCTCCAAAATAAAATCCTCGATTTACAATCGAACGGGAGAGAAGTGCAGAGGCAGGAAGGACAGGTTTGAGGTCTGCGCCCTTAGGGTGCGGGGGGGAAGGGGCGCGTGGCCGCTCCACTGCTAGGCCAGGTGGCACGTGACCGGGCTAGGTGCATCGTACTCTTGCTTCTCGTTGGGGGTCGCTCGGGGTGACAGCTGCTCGACTCGGCTCACAATGGGGCGGAGGGGAAATAATAAAAAGGAGCCGGCCGCGGCGATCGGGTTTTTCTTTTATATCCTAAAAACGCTCCGTGCACCCGGGGCTTTCGCTCCTTTGAACCTGCACCCCTCGTACGAAATCTGCACTTTCGTTTTGCTTCGCACTTATAGGTGCTTTTTTTCAGGGTATAAGAAGTAAATGGTACTGAGTTAAATTTTTTTTTTTTGTTATTTTTTTATGCAAAGCTATGGTCAGTGACGAGGCCATTAGCAAAAAATTATTATAAATAAGTGCAAAGTAAAGAATATATATAAAAAATGTTTTTTTTAATGGGTTAATACTTTAAAAAAAATCTTTGAATAAGTAGTTCGAAGCCAGAAATGTAGAGTATGAATAAAAATTATTTCATTGTTGGCATTCTACGATTAATATTATAGTAAACCAGTGAGTACAAGTTTGTATAGAACACCTGGTAAAATTTTGCACAATAGGACTTGATTTCATTCACGATTGATTCAGAAGCAGACTCTTAAAAACTGTAACTGCAAGCTGTCTAAACTGTAAGAGAGTAGGTTTTTATAGTTAAGTTAAGGTTGTTGGGTCGGTCCATGATTTGACAAGTAGATTCTAACAAAAAAGTACTCATTTTGTAGGTAATTGCTTCTTATTGATGCCACTAAATTTTTAGGGCAAAATGAACCTTGGGAGAAAAGATATTGCCAAATTTGTTTAACACGTAAGCTTATGGGAATCACTGTTTTCTTGGAAGTTTAATAGGAGCTGACAAGTATATTTTAATGAAAAAATTCAGGGTAAAAGAAAAATTTTTTTGAAACACTTATCAATTAAAAGCAATTACCAGTGGACCTTATGAGCTGAGAAAAAAATAATCAAACACTAAAATCTTAGGTTAGGTGCTATGTTGTGCCATGAGTGCGAGAGAGACAGAGAGCGCCGTGAATCTCTCCGTTCGACTCGCACTAGTATCTCTTTCTCTCTCGCACCGACCCAACAACCTTAAAAACTGTATAAAGTTTCATGATACTTTTTTTTTTTATTAGAAATTTTGAGATAAATTTTTAAATTACTTTCTGAATTCAAAATTTTTATACATTAAAAAAGGAACTTAAAAATTGAATGAGTGATGATCAATTTGTAAGTTGCCTATATTTTCAAGTAAATGACACAAAAAACGTAGATCCATATTGAGAGGTGTACTGATTAAAAAAAAAAAACCAAAAAAAAAACTTATAAAGATATTTTAAAATTGTTTAAAGCAATGAAAAGTAATGAAATTATAAAGACTGCAATAGCACTCATATTGTGTAACATTAAAATATTTGAAAAAAAAAATAATTTAAGACCTCAATTAGCAAATGCATCTCACTTTCGGAAAATTCTGATACATCGTCATGGAACCCCTGCACTCTAATTTTTCTTCGTCCATTCCTCAGCTGCAGATATAAATTCAAGGGGGAAAGATATGAGGGTGACACGCGCCAGTTCGTAACTTTGATTGTCAAAGGTAAGTATAACTAAACAGTGCCACGCGCGCCGGATGCGCAGATGCATGACTTTTTCCGCCCTTTCCCCTTCGATTTTTTCTTTGATTTAATGAGTTGACCCCCCTCAAAGAACGTATTCGACACATTTGCATTTTTCAGGCTTGTTGCGCTCGCTCGATCACATATGGGCTCTACAATTTTCATAATCGAGCTGTGGAAATTTCTATTCGTGCTTACTAGTTGGATATTATTAATATTCATTTTTTTTTTATGAATCAGAGTGAAATTTTATAATTTATTGATAGCTTTACTTTTTGGTTGTAAGTTCTAGTTTGTTGCTTTTATCAGTCAAGTAAAATTAAATTATTTTTATTAAATGAGAGTAATAAATATTATATTTTTTCTTTATGTTGTTAAGCTATGCCATTTTTTTCATTGATTGTCTTAAAATAATTTGAAATTTCAATATATTTATTAAAAATCTTAAATGCCTATGTACAAAAATCTACAAAATCTGATTATGCATCAATAAATTTCATAATAATCGAAAACTATTATTTTATTTTTAACTGCCATTTTTGTTGATTTCTTAAAAAAACTCAAATTTAAATATTTTAAAACGTCTGTATACAAAAATCTACAAAAAAACAATGGTCTAATCAGGTATCAATTTCGGTAAAATAGCGTTGTACCTGCCAAACCCGTTATGAAGGAGGGCTTAAACGTGTGGTTAATGAATTTAGCACTTGTCGAAGAAGACATTCCACCTTGCAAACAGCTGTCACCCTAGTCAAGAAAAGGAACAAAAATAAAAGCCACCGAGTGTATAAGAAGGGGAGACGCAATTCTTACGCGTTCTTACACAATGAGCTGGTGCACCTTGTAAGGTCACGGTGCGGTGGACTCGGTCTCTTGGCCCCTCGAGCTCGATTCAAGAGAATCAGGATGTAGGGAGCCAGCAGCACCTTGCCAGACTCAAAGAGATGTACCGCCCATTTGCTTTTCTTAGTTTCTTATCCCTCGCTTGATTTGAGCAATGAGAGAGGGGAGATTCAGGGGAAAGAAAAATATCAAGATGTACATCTATCTAAAGGTATTTTCAAGCAAGTTGATTTTAGGCAAGGTGCAAGGTTTGCTTAATCGCCTTGTTCATTTTTTATTGTAAAGGTTTGAATTTTTTTTTTTTTAACTAGGTTGTTGATTTTTATAAATAATTTATTATTTTCATAATTTTTTAATGTTTTTTTTTTTTTCAAATTATTTATTTTGTATGATATATGTACCGCATCTGACTTTTTTCAATTACTGTAAACGACCGAACCACTTTGGCTAAAAAATGGAAGATATACGTAAAGAAAATTTTTTTTTAAATAAATGAAATTTTAGTTATTCAATACATAATGTACTACATATTATTATTCAGAAATAAATATATTCTCTGGAAAATTTTCAAGAATTTTTTGTTAATAATTTATTTTGTATTAAAATAGTACTGTTGACGTTGAAGATGACTGTTAAACTGTTTTTCTTCTGGTTCAACGACCTCCAAAAAAGTCATCAATATATTTTGTCCGTTACAAGTGTATGGGCACGCACAATAAAACTGGATCACTCGATCAATCGGCTTTCGTGCACGTTGCATTAGCTTTTTTGTTCTTTTGAAAGAACTGAAAATCGAAATCCGTCGAGGATCGAGTGTCGGCACGCGCCTGACTTATTCGCCCACGCAGTCATTCAAACGCGAAAGCCAAACGTTTTTCCCTTTGTCCCTTTTCCGCTCGTTCTTTTTTAATCTGCCAGCCTTTGTTAACGGAAATCGAATGAATTATAGCTTCGATATACTCAATGAAGATTACGAGACATCGTAATTGTTATGTAAATGAGACGTCAAATATTTGGAAAACAGTTGTACGTTTTTTTTTTTACACCAAAACAATCAAGAATTCAATCGAAATATATTAGTAAAATAAGCATTTCACGATACTAGACAAGAATTTATTCATCAGTTAACTGCTAAAAAGCATTTAAAATCAAACAGCATTACGATGGTCTATGATATAAAGTTAAAATCAATAAACCGTATCAGTAAGGTAGTCTTATCTCGATTTTTATAAAGAAGGCATATGTCGTCACTGGTCACAAACGCGGCTGATTCAGTGATAAGCGAGTCGCGTGTCCCCGTGGTGTTGTTGTATACCTACTTCGTCATTATATGCTAATCGAGTTAGGCGCGTGCCTGCATCGTAATTGGCTTGTTAAAAAACCCCGAAGCACCAACACGAAATGGTCATATTTTGTTTATTGTACTGTTCTTTCTTGCACGATTTACCTTGAATTATTTTGGCTTGATTTACCTCGCACGAATTTTAGCGGCGCTTATTTATTACTCTTAGTGCTTTATAAATTTTGACTGCACGACTCGTTTTATCTTGACTTTGAGATTTTCATTCTATTAGAAAAACAAATAAAATCCGTTTGATCAAATTTGAAAAAAACTTCTATGAGATTGTTTATTTATGATTGGTTATTTTTATTCGATTTAAGAAGCTTGAAAAGAAAATAAAAAAATCCTCTCACTTTGCATGTTTTTTAATCAATTTTAAATCCATTCATCACCTCTGATCTCATAAAATAAGTGTCGCGCCTTACTTTGCTCTTAAAAATACGCCCCAAAATAAAGCCCGCAAAGCCATATAATTTTTCGGTATTCATCAGATGTGCATCAGTAACAGCATGTTTGCCATCAAATTAATGCAACTTTTCGTAATTGAAAAAAAAGAGGTGCAGTCAATGTTGATATTAGGTCCAAACTAAATGACCCAATGGCGTGACCTGAAAGACAAAATTAAATGTTCGGCGAAATTAAGAAGAATTTATGTTAGAAAATTCAAAAATTGTTATAAAAATTTCTATAGATTTCAGCAAATTTACCTTAGTCACAACTTAAAAACTACTCGCTCGTACGAATAAAATTAAAGTATTACTTGATACGATAAAAAGGTGCACATGGTGCCCTTAAAATTTTCGGAGTTTCGGTAATTAATTAACTCCCTGTAGGGGCGAACCGATGGCCCAAGCCGATAGACGCGCCTATTTATGAGAGTGACAAATTCTGACCATGGCATGGCGCCGGAACCTACGCTGTATCTACATCATTTTTGTCTGCTGTGGAGTTTAGATAGATGAATCTAATAGTTAGTGTAAAATAAATGTGGTTAAAAATATCATATAGCCTATCGAAGGAAGTGAAATAAAAAATAATATTACTGTCAAGTTTTTTAGATAATTATTTCTACTTTAATTTTCGGTCAAAAAAATTAAAAACTAAATAAAAGTAAAATTGACAATTTATTTTATTTAAATTTCTGACATCTCGGAAAACTGGAAAAAAAATATTCCGGAGCCCGACAAAAACTAAAAAAAAAATCTCATCCATCCGGTCTTTTTTTTACGAAAAAAATTTATCAACCAAGCAGTAATAGAAATATTGTTCCGCCTAAGAATCCCAAATGCTCCCTTGTAGACGAGAGCGTAAAAAAAGTTGGTGGGGAGGGGGATGGTAAGTAACATAATAGGCCGGCACGCGCAGGGGCATAAATAGGGCCCGATAATAACAATAACAGTGCTCGGCTTGCGCGCATCAAAATCTCCGCGTATAATAGCTCCGCGGAGAAGGGTACGGGACGCGTGGCTGCTGGGGTAACAATGCCGACGGGAGGGAGGGAGGCAGACTCCAGCTGCAGCAGCCGCCCCGTCAAGTGGCTTCCCCTTCGCAAAATTCACGGTACAGTCCAAGCGATAAGTCTCGACGATAATTTTTTTTATTTTTTTATTTTTATTTTATTTGGTAGTTTATTTCATAATTAAAAATTATTATGAATTTTTTTCAATAATTCTAAAATACTTGCAAATTACAGAAGTTTACTGTAGTATACATTAAAAATCTAATCAATTAAATTTTAAAATTTTGAGTGAATCTCTTCATTTCTCACATGTTTTACCACACAGTTACTAATTTATTTATTTATTTATTTTTTTTGAATAATCAAACAAATTGAAAAAAAAATTAAAGTAATTCAATTAACAAATAAATTTTAATTTATGATAATTTGAAAAAATTAGTAAAACATGTGAGAAATGAAGAAATTACCTCTTAAGTCAAAATTTATAAATAAAAAAAAAAAAAAAAATTCAAAATTTAATTAATTTGATATTAGATTTCTCATCAAGGAAGCCCAAGAAAACTTTGTTTGTTTTCAAATTTTTGAATTAAGGTGGTTTTCTACCAAACCTAGTCAAGTTCAAGACTAAAAAAAAATTATTTCACCAAATTAGTAAAAATTGTTTATTAAAATTTAATTTTTAACTTTTTATGGCTTCTGAAATTACTTTCTACCAAAAAAACATTGATAATCACAACAAAACATTTTTTTAAACTTTTAACCTCACCTTTGAATACCGCAGTTTTGGAGGTTATTCACGTGAAAATTTTTTTTGTAAAACTATTGTAAAATTCCTAGAAGGTCAATTTTTTGCAGTTTCAAGAAATGAATTCTTCGATAGTGAAACTATATGTATGTGGTTTTTCTAAAGGATCTCTATTGTAAGAAAACAAATATCAATAATTTAGTACACTTTTTCAGCGTAGCGTCCATACGCGTAATGAAAAAAATTCAATCTTTAACTTGCTGTAAATTTTAAACTATATGGTCAATTTTGATCAGACTTCCGAAAAATGTTTATTAATATCTAATAAACACCTCCAGAAAATTTGAGCTGATTCTCTATTGTCATGAATTTGGTAGAAAACCACCTTAAGGAGGCTTGGCAGCGTAGGGGTCGTACCTAGCGGGGGCCCTTGAAAAATTGCATGTTTTGAAGGTTATGTACCGCAATTTTCTATTTTTCTTGTAAATTAGTCCGATAATCTTAAATTTTTATAATTTTAAAATAATCTTCAAATTTTCATGTTTAAAATGACACCTGACTCGTAGTAAACTTGTGGATTTTGATGATTTGCCAAATTTTTAAATGTTTTTTTCCATAAGAGCTCATGTTAAAAAAAAATTCTAAACTGATTTTTTTCTCGAAAACGAGTCCGACAACCATTGTTGTGTTAAATTTGAAACTTGTTTGTCTTACTTCAAGGAATCTACAGGAATTTTTTGGGTTCTTACTTTTGGATTTTGAAAAAACTGCACTGCTAAGCCTCCTTAAAAATTTGTTTGAATCTCAAAATATTTTTATCATTACTTTTTCAAATTTAAAAATTAACTCTTATTATTTCATGATTATTCAATGTATTTTTTTCAAGAAATATAAAATTATTGTAAATAGTGGTTTTTTTACAAAAATTAGTCTATTATTTAACAGTATTAGTAGTAAATATTATGGAAAAAAAAGAATGATTTGTACGAATGAATGGTCGCGTGGCGGCATAATAAATTCGATTTTTCCACTTTTATAGATATATAAAAGAAATGTAAAGTCACTAGACAACGGTGTGTAGCACGACCCCAATAATAAAAAAGACGGATCATCCGTAACCCCTTGAAAAGTTTAAGAATTATCGAAAAACGCCGATGCATCAACCGGGTAGGGACGAAAGCCTTTGTCAATAGAACTTTCGGCCCCGCAGTATAACTTTCCAAATTTATCAAAAAATAAAGCAGCTGTCCCCCCAAATCCTTTCGCGACAGATGCGAAAACCCGTGTTTGATTTTCCTCCCTCGCTACATATAAGAAATATAATGTGCGGGTGCGTCGCACTTTTCCTTAAAAGGGTTCGGATTTTATTAAAGGTGCAGCTGCTTCGGTGTGGTCTTTCATACTCACCTTTTGGAATAATTTTTATCTTTATCCCTTTTCTCTCAATTTTTCTTTTCTTAGATTAAATTTTGATTAGATGCATCAATATACTATAGTCTTTCTCTGCGCTGAGGTACGCTTGATTTATCAAATTATTGATCTTGTAAATAATGTAAGCTGAACATTTAAAAAATTTTAGCCGGAGTTTAAAAATCTTTGTTTTAAGTATTGATATTATTGTTTAATAAGTAAATTTAAAAATTATAACTTTGAATTTAGCTCTTGAACCAATAAAAATATAACAAGAATGAAACGCTGATCATATTCTTTGGAGTTCACTTTTTTATTAGACGATTATAGTCTCGCTTATACTTTATGGTTGAACCCGAATAAGAGTATAAAATAAAACTTAAAATAACAAATTGAAGTTGCCACAGAAATCTCAAGTATCTCTGTACACAAAATCACTAACTATCAGCTGACCCTGAATATTTAGTTTTGTTTATGATCATAATTTTTAATTGTAAAAATGCAGTTTAATCATTATTCATGTTTTTACTACTTTATTATTTGAAAACCTGCTCTGATATCAATAACTTCTACTTATAAAAATTCAAGCTTTAAATTGTAAATGGTTGAATATTCTTTAAAAAAATATTATCAATACTATTAATTAAATTTTTTTTTATTTTATTTTTTTTTTTTTTATCAGAAGAATATTATTGTCACCTTTCAACAGACATACTACATCAAAATTTTACAATCATTTTTCCAAAAATAAGTTACTTGTATAAACTAATGTAATCTGAACTTATAATAATTATAAAGTCTGCTTATAATAATAACAGTAAATCATACAAAAAGTTAATAAATAATTTTCTTTTTTATACAAAATTTCATGCTAAAAAAAAATAAATAAAGTAACAGTATACCGGAACATAAAATCGGAAGTACCTTACAGATAAAAGTAAGGAACCAATACCACGTTCTCCATTCATAAAGAAAAAGTATAATCGATACAGTGCAAAGGAAGCAAAGGGTTGAGCACGAGTACGGATTCTTGTGTGTGCGTAGTGTGAGCTCGCGTTACGTTTCGGCACAAGAGCACCTGCGACTTCATTCATATTCTTCCTTTCGCTCCCCCTTTTTTTAAGACTTTTAGCTCGCTTTAACCTGCAAGGATCTCTTACCTTACCGCTATGAATATTGTAATCCCTTTCTTCTTTCCGCTCTCTTTTCACTTCCTTTAACATTTTTTTTTTTTTTTTGAGAAGCACTTGTAGGTCAATTTTATTATTAAAATATTTATAATTTATTTTGTCTGATTAAAATAAGATAATGATAGTTTTTAAATAACCTGCTAATTGAATTAGGTTACAACCAAACATACAAAAAAGTTATCTTCAACTCTCTTTAAAATTACCACTTTGGCATTCATTCGACCGCATTCAATCATCAGACTCAATCTTTCCCCTCGGTTCGGTGCCTTCTTTTTATTTCGCCCTACCTTGCAAAGCGTAAGAAGACAAATAAGTAAAAAAAATAGCGTGAGTCAATTTCAGTACTTTAGAATGTCAAGGGGAATAAATGAAATAATAAAAATACTTTTCGAATGCTTTCATCGGTGTGAGGGTGTGATAAAGTCTTTTGGGACAAAGATTACGACCCTGCGAAAAATTTCCGCCAGAATATTGCCAGACAGTGGGCAGATTTAGCGAAATTGGGCAGAAATTTAGTAGGGTTAATCGCCAGATTCTTGACAGAAGGCCAATGCTTTACGCATAGGGATTCTGGCGAGCTATAGCCTAAACCTTTTTATTTTTAATTGTAACATTGATTACTAACAAAAATATGTTCAGTTTCATAACTTGACTCTGAAATTTTTCTTTTTTTTTTTTCCTTATGTTGAACATTTTTTTCATCCATTTTGATGTAATTTTAAAATATTATTCACACAATACCAGCCCTGCTGTATAGCCACACGTGTGGCATACGTGTGCCACACGTACAATGGAGTTGAACAAACTTTTTTTCTTTTTCTAAATATTTTAACACCTATGGAGTCAGGGCGGAGACCTAGTGCATAGGATAGCGATTACAACCTGGACATGATTTCCCCAGGAAGTTTTGACTCCGGAGGGGCCAGGGCGGATACCTGGTGCACCTGGTGATATTGACGCCTTGGAGATGATTTCCCCAGGAAGTTTGGACTCCGGAGGGGTCAGGCTGAACACCTGGTGCACCTGGTGATACTTACGCCTTGGAGATGATTTCCTCAGGAAGTTTGGACTCCGGAGGGGCCAGGGCGAATACCTGGTGCACCTGGTTATACTGAGGCCTTGGAGATGATTTCCCCAGGAAGTTTGCACTCCGGAGGGGTCAGGCTGAACACCTGGTGCACCTGGTATTGATTACGCCTTGGAGATGATTTCCCCAGGAAGTTAGGACTCCGGGGGGGGGGGGTCAGGGCGGACACCTGGTGCACCTGATGATACTTACGCCTTGGAGATGATTTCCTCAGGAAGTTTGGACTCCGGAGGGGCCAGGGCGGATACCTGGTGCACCTGGTAATACTTACGCCTTGGAGATAATTTCCCCAGGAAGTTTGGACTCCGGAGAGGTCAGGCTGAGCACCTGGTGCACCTGGTGATACTTACGCCTCGGAGATGATTTCCTCAGGAAGTTTGGACTCCGGAGGGGTTAGGGCGTACACCCGGTGCACCTGGTGATACTTACGCCTTGGAGATGATTTTCTCAGAAAGTTTTGATCCCAGTGGGTTCACATCATCAAAGCCAGCGGTAGCTGGCTTGGGGAGATTTTTTTTCCCGCCAAAATAGTAGCCGGCTGCCGTGCTTTATTTACAGCTACTGGAGCTACCTTAACCCTACTAACCGCAATTAATCAATTATTTAAAAATTAAAACACGTTACCTGCATCATTAAAGCTCTAGACTACGCCTACTTTTCACTACCGAAGAGATGAGGATTGTTTTCGAAGCTTATATTTTTTTAATTTTCTTATTTTTTAATTCGCGTTTTTGAAATCGGCCTTTTTTTTGGACTTTCCATCCATCAACGTTCGATCGGGGATCGGCACCTCCCAACATTTTCAACAGATGGCGCTATCATTATTTTTTTTATTTTTAAAAAAAATAAAATTAATTAACGTTTATAAAAACTTGTTTTCATAAATAAAAAAATGAAAAAAAAAAAAAATTAAATGATAATTAATAAAAATTAGAATGAACCTTTGAACGATAAAAGACACTCGTAACTGGCTTGGTTAGAGAACAATCATCAGTGTCGCAGTAAAATCAGAGAGCAAAAGAAAATATGTATTTTAAATGAGGTAGTCGTAAACATTCTTACAAAGTAACATGTTCAATAGCACACGTAGGAAATAATTTAAATAATGGGCACTACGTGAGCATTTTACGACAAAAAAAGAGTTGGATAGAAGTAAGCGACGAAAATATTATAAAAAAACCTTGGCCAACTAATGCTAAAGGTGTTTATATATTTATATAAGAAAAAAAAAAAAAAAAAATTAGAAAAATAACAAATAGATAATTATTAAAAAATTATCAAACAAAAAAAAGTGATATCCCACAAAAAACCTTACAAAGGTAAACAAACGTGGGGAGATTTTTTTAATGAATTGATTTAACAAAAAATAGTGATATCATTAGATAGATTTTATAAGGTAGAATTTTTGATAACATGTCATATTAATAACAGAATTTAAAAATTAATTGCTGTGACAAATTTAAGAAAAAAAAATAATTATTTCAAAAAGTAATAAAAAAATTATTTTAATGAGTTGTGTATTTAAATTTAAAAAATAAATTGAAATCAATATTCATAAAATCTGCCCACGAAGTTCATATTCAGAAGAAAATTTATTAACTTTATCTTCGTTGGCAGATTTTATGATACTTACGCCAGGGAGATGATTTCCTCAGGAAGTTTGGACCTCGGAGGGGCCAGGGCAGATACCTGGTGCACCTGGTTATACTGAAACCTTGGAGATGATTTCCCCAGGAAGTTTGGACTCCGGAGGGGTCAGGCTGAACACCTGGTGCACCTGGTGATATTTACGCCTTGGAGATGATTTTCCCAGGAAGTTTCGACTCCGGAGGGGTCAGGGCGGACACCTGGTGCCCCTGGTGATACTTACGCCTTGGAGATGATTTTATCAAGAAATTTTGACCCTGGATGGGCCAGGGAAAATACTTGGTGTACCCGGTAATAACCCACTCTCTAAATCTCAATAAGTGAAATTTCACTTATTGGAAGTGAATAGTCACTTATTCAATGCGTAAATTGTCGTCCACGTAGAAAAAGTGACTATTCCCTTTTTCAATTAGTGAAACATAACTCATGAATAAGTGAAAAATCGAATTACGCAACCAAATGTTTATTTCTTATTAATTAAATTATTAATGCTTCTACACATGAAAAATTATTATTTTATCAATTAAATAATTAAGTTTTTAATAATTAGATAAAAAAAAAAAAAAAAAAAAAAAAAAAAAAAATTTGATCGACTAGGATTTGAACCTGGATCCTTCAAGTGGAAAAAAATTGCAAAATAAAAGGTACGACGAGGGTCATGACATTTAACCCTCTCGACCATTTGTTCTCATGTCAATAGTAGTGTTTAAACGCCTATAAAAACTGTTTCCCCAAGAAAGCTTGATTATAAAAATTAATATTTAGGTAATAATTAACTAATTGAATAATCCTTTCCGTTCCCAATTTTTTCTAAACAAATGAATAACTCAATCATTAATTATTATTTAAGCGATTTTTAAATAAATAAATAAATAAGTTTCAAAATAATATAAAAGTGGAGGTATTTAATACATCTAATAATCTTGATTACTACCAAGTATTTTAACATTATTCACAAGTGGTTTATTTATTTTATTTTGATACAGCTCAGGAAAAAAAAAAAAAACAAACAAAGTAAAAAAATTACTTTTTTGTAAAAAACGTAAAGGATGAAAAATTTAGTAGTAATTTTTTTTTTTTGTAAAAAGCCAATTTTGTTACGTTCTATCACGAAAAAAAGAGGTTTAATAATATTTTCACAAAAATCGTTAATGTACTGCTTTTTAAAATAAACAAAATAGCTTCATTTTTTTTCGTAAAACTTGGCGATTTATTAATTTATTTTTTAGTTCAAAATCCTTTTTTTTTTTAATATTTGTATGACATTTTTTTCATTTTGTTTTTGAACTCTATTATTATTTTTATAATTTACATTTAACTGCAGATTATTCATTGTTTATGATCTAGAAAATATAAAATTTTCAATTTTTAATTACTTAAATGTTATTTTTATCTATTTGTCGAGTTATATTTTATTACTACTTTATTTTAAAAGAATTTTCATATATCCTAGTAACATAATTGAAATTTTAACTAGAAATTATCCTTGTAAAAAATGCAGAAAAAAATACCAATTTTGAATTTTTATTTCGTTAATAATCACTTATTGTTTATGTTTTTCTGTTAAAATTAAATTGTAATGACTTTAACGATGAAATGCAATATTTTTTTCGTAATCCAACTTCATTTAGGGTTATGTTCACAGATATTCACTTTTTCAAAAGTGATCCTTTAGATTCACTCATGAAATAAGTGGTTTTCCACTTTTTTAAATGTGATATCCTACTTCACTTACGAAATAAGTGAATATTTCACTTATTGAGATTTAGAGAGCAACTCTGAAGATGCTATCCTAATAGTAAACTTGATCCCACAAAAAACCTTACAAAGGTAAACAAACGTGGGGAGATTTTTTTAATGAATTGATTTAACAAAAAATAGTGATATCATTAGATAGATTTTATAAGGTAGAATTTTTGATAACATGTCATATTAATAACAGAATTTAAAAATTAATTGCTGTGACAAATTTAAGAAAAAAAAAAAATTATTTCAAAAAGTAATAAAAAAATTATTTTAATGAGTTGTGTATTTAAATTTAAAAAATAAATTGAAATCAATTTTCATAAAATCTGCCAACGAAGATAAAGTTAATAAATTTTCTTCTGAATATGAACTTCGTGGGCAGATTTTATGAATATTGATTTCAATTTATTTTTTAAATTTAAATACACAACTCATTAAAATAATTTTTTTATTACTTTTTGAAATAATTATTTTTTTTTCTTAAATTTGTCACAGCAATTAATTTTTAAATTCTGTTATTAATATGACATGTTATCAAAAATTCTACCTTATAAAATCTATCTAATGATATCACTATTTTTTGTTAAATCAATTCATTAAAAAAATCTCCCCACGTTTGTTTACCTTTGTAAGGTTTTTTGTGGGATCAAGTTTACTATTAGGATAGCATCTTCAGAGTTGCTCTCTAAATCTCAATAAGTGAAATATTCACTTATTTCGTAAGTGAAGTAGGATATCACATTTAAAAAAGTGGAAAACCACTTATTTCATGAGTGAATCTAAAGGATCACTTTTGAAAAAGTGAATATCTGTGAACATAACCCTAAATGAAGTTGGATTACGAAAAAAATATTGCATTTCATCGTTAAAGTCATTACAATTTAATTTTAACAGAAAAACATAAACAATAAGTGATTATTAACGAAATAAAAATTCAAAATTGGTATTTTTTTCTGCATTTTTTACAAGGATAATTTCTAGTTAAAATTTCAATTATGTTACTAGGATATATGAAAATTCTTTTAAAATAAAGTAGTAATAAAATATAACTCGACAAATAGATAAAAATAACATTTAAGTAATTAAAAATTGAAAATTTTATATTTTCTAGATCATAAACAATGAATAATCTGCAGTTAAATGTAAATTATAAAAATAATAATAGAGTTCAAAAACAAAATGAAAAAAATGTCATACAAATATTAAAAAAAAAAAGGATTTTGAACTAAAAAATAAATTAATAAATCGCCAAGTTTTACGAAAAAAAATGAAGCTATTTTGTTTATTTTAAAAAGCAGTACATTAACGATTTTTGTGAAAATATTATTAAACCTCTTTTTTTCGTGATAGAACGTAACAAAATTGGCTTTTTACAAAAAAAAAAAATTACTACTAAATTTTTCATCCTTTACGTTTTTTACAAAAAAGTAATTTTTTTACTTTGTTTGTTTTTTTTTTTTTTCCTGAGCTGTATCAAAATAAAATAAATAAACCACTTGTGAATAATGTTAAAATACTTGGTAGTAATCAAGATTATTAGATGTATTAAATACCTCCACTTTTATATTATTTTGAAACTTATTTATTTATTTATTTAAAAATCGCTTAAATAATAATTAATGATTGAGTTATTCATTTGTTTAGAAAAAATTGGGAACGGAAAGGATTATTCAATTAGTTAATTATTACCTAAATATTAATTTTTATAATCAAGCTTTCTTGGGGAAACAGTTTTTATAGGCGTTTAAACACTACTATTGACATGAGAACAAATGGTCGAGAGGGTTAAATGTCATGACCCTCGTCGTACCTTTTATTTTGCAATTTTTTTCCACTTGAAGGATCCAGGTTCAAATCCTAGTCGATCAAATTTTTTTTTTTTTTTTTTTTTTTTTTTTTTTTTATCTAATTATTAAAAACTTAATTATTTAATTGATAAAATAATAATTTTTCATGTGTAGAAGCATTAATAATTTAATTAATAAGAAATAAACATTTGGTTGCGTAATTCGATTTTTCACTTATTCATGAGTTATGTTTCACTAATTGAAAAAGGGAATAGTCACTTTTTCTACGTGGACGACAATTTACGCATTGAATAAGTGACTATTCACTTCCAATAAGTGAAATTTCACTTATTGAGATTTAGAGAGTGGGTTATTACCGGGTACACCAAGTATTTTCCCTGGCCCATCCAGGGTCAAAATTTCTTGATAAAATCATCTCCAAGGCGTAAGTATCACCAGGGGCACCAGGTGTCCGCCCTGACCCCTCCGGAGTCGAAACTTCCTGGGAAAATCATCTCCAAGGCGTAAATATCACCAGGTGCACCAGGTGTTCAGCCTGACCCCTCCGGAGTCCAAACTTCCTGGGGAAATCATCTCCAAGGTTTCAGTATAACCAGGTGCACCAGGTATCTGCCCTGGCCCCTCCGAGGTCCAAACTTCCTGAGGAAATCATCTCCCTGGCGTAAGTATCACCAGGTGCACCAGGTATACGCCCTGGCCTCTCCGGAGTCAAAACTTCCTGGGGAAATCATCTCCAGGTTGTTGTAATCGCTATCCTATGCGCCAGGTCACTGCCCTGACTCCATAGGTGTTAAAATATTTAGCAAAAGAAAAAAAATTTGTTCAAGTCCATTGTACGTGTGGCTATACAGCAGGGAGAGGTTAGGATTTTCAAACAGCAAGCATAATTCATCGATTAAAAATTAAAATTATATTTCTATAAAATTATTTGATTATTTTTTATTAATTTTGTAACATCGGAGCTGCATGCTGCTTCTCCGATTTGTAAACTAACCTCTCATAAACGCATCTAGGTACATATACATATATGTATATATATAGACATATACATAAAATAATAAGCTTGACAGAATTTTCTGCCCACTATCTGGCGGGCACCCCAGACGTTCTGTTGAAACTTCTAGCAGGGGAGGTTCATTATGTGATTCTATTACTTTTGTACTTTAATTTGTTATGTAATGCATGTAACAGATATTATTAGCCCGGCAAAAATTAAGCATGCTTTACCAAGAATTTAAATTATTTACATGAATTTTTAAAGACAGCTTATACTGCATACGACACGTGATTTCAAGAATTCGGGATAAATTTTTTACCAATCCTTAACCTATGGGCTGGAAACGAAAAAAAATTATTGTAGATAAGACCCCCAGCAGGAACGAAAACAGCTGTGCGTTGGGCCCCCCGGTAAGCATATGTCCCGGTTATTGGTCACCTTTGGTTGGTTTACTTGCAAGGCAGGCATAAATCACGTCCGCTCCTTTTCCCCCTCGAGGCTGTCCGGCTTCGCCCCCCGAAACTTGCCGACTGATCGAACCCGATCCGATGCAGCGGGGGTAAGGAGAGAGACAGGAAGAGGTCGAAATTATAGCGCGTGCCACGCCACGCGACCCCAGCAAAGACTTCCTTCCCCCCAGCGAGCAGAATATTTATCACCTTGGCAGAGGCTGAGTTTTATAAAATTTATCTGTTTACCCGGATATATACCTTGGTTTTGAACTAAAATGTCTTTGGGGCGAATCATTTGTCCTTTGCTTTGCAATTAAGGAGTATATTTATTATCGAGGGGGTAAATTAATAGTATTGCGTTTAAAATTTTCAAGAATTTGGGCTATTTTGTTTTGGTTTAAATTTTAAAGGCATTAATGAATTTTTTTTAATTTTGTTTTCAATAATTATACTTAATACAATTTTAACTAACTTTTTATAAAAAAATCTAAATTTTTCAAAGAATAAATTAAAAAAATACTTTGAGCTTTAAAACGAGATCTTAATTGTTTGAAAATAGTTATTTGGTCATCGACAGTGATGCTTTTCGCTTAGGAGGGCACTTTAGTTAGAATAAACTCACAACTAAATTATGCACAAGAATTTTAATACTTTTATTAAATAATAACTAGTTATTATTAATAAAATTTATCTCTTCAATAGATAATATTTTTATACCAAAATACAAATCCTTTAGAATAACTAAATGTAACAATTACTAACAACAATCAGCACCCCAATCAATGTCACCGCTGGCAATAAAATTTCTAACATAAAAAAATGGAATTCTTCCTTGTCATGAGCTAGCTTATAAAGAATAAGGGAAGAGCCCGCGGGGAGGTAAAGTTGCTTTGGGGGGTGAGTCATCACCTGGCCCTTCGCGGGCTAGGGGCGGAAAGGAAAAAGAGCGACTTGCACGCGAGCCGAAAGCAAGCCGAGGCAGGTGACGTCGAGCTCAGCAGTTTCGCTTTTTCTCGACGGAGCCCCCCCCCCGCCTGTACGTACTCTGGGTACTTACCCCACATGCGTGCGTGCGTGCGCCCTTAAAGTATCGGCTTTCATCAAAATTTCACCAACCCAAGCTCCTTTTTTTAGGAATTTTGAGACGCTTGCCGAGCTTGCGATTTGAACATATCGTTGCAAACATAAGTACTCTAAAATTTTTGTTGTAGGATACAAGTGTTTCTTTGGAAAAAAGTGGATAAATTTGCTTGCTCAGAGTGTTATAGTAGTAGTGCGAACAAATTATAAAGTCGATTGCAAGGGATTATTTTAAATGTTGAAAATGACTGAATTCAAGCTCTTGTATTATGAATACTTCCAACTTCGTAATTTTATCGCGCTGTTGATTCTTGGAAACTTTCTTCGCTTAACTTTCATGTTCCTATTCTTTTTATTGTTATTAAAACAAAAGAAAATATTTCTATGTTCACTATATCCTAGGGTAATAACTTGTTATTAATTCATAATTTTTACTGATGTACCTATACAGAACTTTGCATTCTTTACTACTGTAATTAGTAACAATTTATTTTTTCAAAAATTTGTTTACGGCCAGAGTCGTAATAACGTTTATAGAACTATTTTATAAAAGAAAAAGAAAATAATTTTTATTAATCGCTGAAATAATTTTTTTTTTATTAAATGAAAATATAAAATATAAAATAAATAAAAATCAGGCCATTTATTCGTTACAATGTTTATACGTACGTAAATGCTTTGTAAATGTTTCGATTTAAGTTGAAAGAATTGTAAACTACAGATGTTTGTAGATATTCAAAAATCAATTCCTAATGTTTGAATCTTTACGTTGTAAGGCACAATTTAGAACTCTTATTTTCTAACTTTAGCTAGATCTTAAAAGTAAGCAAGGCGTGACTCCCGATACATCCCATTAGGTACTTTTAGCCAAGCTAAGATTCAGTCTTGAACGAAAGTTCGGAGCAAGCTATTGTTTCTGCATCTTCATGTAACTTCAAAGTAATCATGAGTTGCCTACCCTTGTTTTTGATTCTGGGACGTGCAATCAGTTCGAATGACAACGTAACAATTCGTCGGCTGCTCGTAAAAAATTTAAAGTCCCTGTTAAATCACCGTAACAGCGCTGAAGTAAGGTCCATGCTATTCAATGAAGTCATCAACTGTAAAAACTCGGATATCATCGAACTGCTCGTAAACTTTCTCAAAGACAACTTTGAGTTCGAAACAAAAGACGACCTCAGAGATAAACTCGAAACCGCTGTGGACAATGGAGACTTGAAACTCACCGAATTGCTCCTCAGAATCGGCGCTAAAATCGAATGGAATGATTCGGTGGCGTACAAAGTTTTCAGGAAAATCAACCACAGTGACACTCGCAAACAAATTTTAAAACTGCTTCTGAAGTATGGACTGGATGTTGACGTGCGCAAAGATTTCGGGAGGAATCTGCTTCATTTTTTTATTTTTTGCTGCGTGAAAGAAGACGATCCGGTCGCAGTGGAGATCGCTGAAATCTTCATCGACTCTGAGACGTCGGTGAACGAGGTTGAGAAGCACGGTTGGTCACCGCTCGTTCGCTCCATAGGAACGCAAAATCTACATCTGATCTCGTTCTTTGTTAAAAAGGGAGCTGATATCAATGCCAAAAATTGGTTTGGGCACACGGCGTTACACGAAGCATGTAGGATTCACAACGAAAAAATAATAAGCTTGCTCGTACAAAATGGTGCTGATGTCAACGTCAGGAATAATTACGGAGAAACTCCGTTCGCACTGCTGCGATCGAATGAACACAATCATGATTCTTGCGTACGTGCTTTGATAAAAAAAAATTGTAAACCTGATGATCTCGCAGTTTTTAAAAATAATTTGGAAGTGTTACGAGATCATTTGATAGAACGAAAAGATTTTGAGGATGGTGAGGCTATAATTAGGGAGACTGCTAGTGACTTAAAAATTTTGGCAAATTCGGCGGAAAATAAGATATTTGCAAAAAAATTTAAAGTAGAAGTACGCAAATTGTCACGCTTCGTAAGCAATTTTGAAAAAATTATCATTGTATTTTTGGCGACTAATTTTTTATTAATATTGACTATTATTTATGTGCAATTATTGTAATGTTAAATGAGCTATGACTTGATTGTGAATATTTGATTTTGTAACTTTTTTTTTTTTAATTTTTGATTAATATACAAATTATTCTATATTGTATTTCAAATTTAACTTTTTTACAAAAAAAATAAATTAATTAATAAAAAACCTATCCAAGGAATCATTGATATTTTATACATTTATTAATTTTAAATTATTAACAAATTTTTTAAAAATTTTGTGAGATGTACGTTGATAAAATAAATTTGTTACAAATTTTTCAGTTATTTGAAATTTTATATTAATCTGTTTTATACAAGTATTTTTTGTAAATTTTTTTAAAGGACTTCGGTCCGTTCATTTTTGGTAAAAATCTTGCTTCAAATTGCAATTGCTCAAAATAAATACATTTTGCTAAAATTAAATAATTTTTTAACGCAAAAAAAAATATTTCTTTTAAAGTTCAAATTATGAGTTAAATTAAAAGAAAATTTTTTTTTATTGAGACTTATTAGTCGAATTTTTCACTCATATCTGCTAAATAATTCGGTTAAAGGAAAATATTCGATAAGTCTATTTCCAAATAATATAAAACTCCAAAGAAATTTTGTAAGTAGTTGTCAAAATTTAATCTGTATACCGATTGTTCAAAAAATATTGATTAAACATCAATTTTAATTTCACTGACCGTGAATTTCCATCAAGCTTTAAAAAGTTTTTGAAAATGCATTCAGCATAACGTTATTAAATAAAACAGACTGTAAGATAAACTTTCGTAAACGAAAAGGGTAAAAGAGGGTGGTCAAAGTCGTTTCCCAGCCAAACAGTGCGTTTATAGTAAACGTCAACAGTTTATTTCTCAGGAGACTTCCTCGCATGCCACGAAACCACGCTAGGAGGAGGATTAGGATGGATAATATTTATCAAATATCAGAACGCAATTGATCATTGCATCAACAGCTCGATTTTCTCGAGCGATGCTGCTGAAGAAGAAGAAGAAGAAGCCGCGTGAGTAAGATAGCGCGCAAAGTCGTCCGCCAGAGAACGCTTGGGAAACTTCGGACCACCCCGCTTGCTGATCCCTCGGAGCCGGGTACTTATACGAATCGAGCGCTTCCTCGACTGCTTGTGGGTTCGGTCGACGAAGTGCGACTCCTAGTGGTTGAAAAATTAATGAACGACCAATGATTTTTTTGTTTTAATTAACTAGAATAGTTCATTTGCGCGCTTACGCGCGCTCTCAACTAAGATTGAGATTATTAAAAGATTCAATTTTCCATCAAAATAAAAATAATAAATTAACTAATTTTTTTTTTTTTCAATTTTCAAAAGTATAACGGTAAAAAAAAGAAAGGCTTCAATTAATTTTAAATTTATGACTTAGTTCCGCGCTTTTCCTCGATTTTTGTAGACAAATAAGAGCACGAATAAAAAGTCTGAATCCATTGCAATGTACGACTCTAATCTCGAAGTCGAAAACGCTTACTTTCTTTTATGAGTGGATTATTGTCGACCAATAAGAGCACGAATAAAAAGTCTGAATCCATTGCGATGTAAGACTCTAATCTCGAAGTCGAAAACGCTTACTTTATTTTATAAGTGGAAGTGGATTTTGAATGCATAATTCTGATATAATAATATTTTCTGCTCTATACTTTTTCATAGAAATTTATTGACTCTCACTTAAATGTATGTTATGTTTCTTTTATAAATCGATAAACGGCAAAAAAGTCAGCCCGCAAAGAGGCGGAAAGAAAGAAAGAAATAAAAATGCGCGATCGCTGGTGGTAATTGTTACGTAGGGCTCCCGCACCTGCAAGCTGCTGCTGCATGATAATTCGTACCCTCGAACACAAAGCAATTTATCCCTCGCAAAACTATGAAAGCTTCTTGAATTTTTTATGCCGATGACGTGGAATCTTTCTGATGGGCTCTGAAAAAACCATGAATTTTGAAACGCTCATTACGCAAATTAGCAAAGTTTTTCTTGTTTATTATTAACGAGCGTCCCTGTGTCGGCTTCGATCGAGATTTTTTACATGTATAGTAATAAAAGTATTCAAAAATGATTTTCAAATAATTTTAAATTAAAATTTTTTTTAAATTCAAATTTGTGAACTGTGGAATCTATAATTATTCATTTATACCTTGTTTTTTAAAATTTTCAACTTTTTAAAAGGCTATATGTTTGTTCTTGTTTTATACTGTATACTGTGAAATTTAAAAAAAAATCGAATCAGTAGTTTTTGCATGAATTGACCATATATCTATATAAGCGCTTATCTACTACCATAAGTATGTACTTTGTGGATGAAGTAATTTGAACGTCAATCTATGTTGACTGACTATATAATTAATTCTGATGTTCTGCATAAATTTTAGTTTTCATACAGTATCATAAGTTTTCTAAGTTTTCATAAGTTTTAATCGTAAACTAGCGAACTAGTACGTATACTCTATAGAAAAAAAAAGTATGTTAAGACGGCGAGTGTCTTTTTTGGACAAATTCTAACGAAATTCAAATTAGTTATTTTAAAAAATTGTTTAAAAGTTTTAAAGGGCAATTTTTTGCACTATGAAAAAAAATCTTACGGGCGAGTTTAATGCAAGCTATATTATTTTCGATTTATCTTTTTTTTTTTCCTTTAAAATAAATAACTGGCAATTTTTTGTCATTTAATATCGATAAAATCATACATATGTAAAAAATTTAATTAAAAAAAAAAAAAAAAAAACAGACGGAGCTAAGTCAACTGAAAGTTATGCACTCGACTCAAGAGTTTTCGACTGACAGACTGTTGGCTAAAAATATGGCTAATCGTTCTCCACTCTCCCGCGAATCAATGAAATCATATTTATCAGACTAGAAAGACGTAGGGAAGACTTTAGGGTTAGGTTTTTCCTTGATGATGCAGAGACTGTTTAATATCGAATTTGCTCCTTTTGCACCCTCCGAGAGCCACTTTCGATGCAAATTCACCCACCTCGGAATTTCCCCCCTGCCAATGGCGGGCCAACTTGGGAGAGTATAGAAAATTGAATGCTCACTCTGTATAAGTTTTTAAGTGTCTCTTGCTCTGAATATTTTACGTTCAGATTTACTTTAGATTTCATCATAACATACAGTGTTATGCGAAAAATAAAGGTGTAAAAAATGCATTTTTTTTTTTTTTTGCAGTTTAAAATTGAGGTAAATGTCCCTAATAAGGCCACCCAAAGCGAGAAATGATGCATTATGAGTGTCGAATAAATAAAAATGGGTTGTAAAGCTGAATAGATAAGGAATCGAGCCTATCAAAAAAATTTTTGACTGGGTGCTTCAAATTTTATTAGAAAAGCATTAAATGTATAATTTTTATTGCAGAGAACCTCTTTTTTGATAGGGTAAGCGCAGCAATCATTTATAAATACCCTTGGGAGTTTTAAATTTCATAATAAAACGTGGTTAACCTTTTCTTATCATTCAGATAACTTTCCGAGTAAGCATAATCAAAATACCAGGAGTGACCGTTTTAGGTACACCTAACTTAGTACAAAAATGTTTAAAAAAGTAAAACACGTTCGCAAATTTTTATTATTTCAAGTAATTCTGTTACAAAATCGACAATTAATATTTTTTTTATAAATTTTTGTTTACTTTGAACACAGTGAAGGTAAATTATACCTGCAAGTAGAAACGTTGATTAATAATACTATTATAAATAAATATTTAGAACGAATTGTAGCTGTAATAGCTGGAGGTGGGTCGAAAATAAGAGCAAATCTCGCTCCGGCAGCACTCGAAATAACTTATTCATTCAGTGGACCAGTTGTGGTTTGTCCCCTCGATCAGGTATTCATCAAAGGAGTCATGAGAATCATCAAACTTAAAAAATAATATCTAATGTAAGAAAGAAAAAATGGTTCGTTTTTTATTTGATCTTGGAATATTCATTAGTTGGTGGTATTCAAGGTTAAATATAAAAATTGTTATGGTTTATGGGTAATCATCAAAGAGTTTTTACATGATGTGCAGTGACTGAAACAGTTAAATTTAAAGTTAGTTTATCTCATTATTTTAAGCTACAGGTAAATAGACCCCTGAAAAGCGAGAAAAATATTGTTTTAGAAAGCATTGATCATAAGTGAGTGAGCTTCATAGAGCACTAAAAATACCAAGTAAAATAATTTTTAGTTAATTTTTAGTGTTTCAAATTAATCTGTAAAATTTGGTGATAATCGGTTGATTAAATAAATATTGAGATGCAGTATTATATATTTTTAAAAAGTGTTCGAAAACAGGGTTTTTTGATAAGTTGACATAATGGGCGAACAAGCTTAAAAGGCCTATGGGCATGAGTTATCAGTGATTTCATCAATCTTATATTATGAGAAAACAATCCCCAAATTTTGTTGAAGATTGGCTCGCCGGATGGTGTGTCCTCTCCTTGTGAGTGTAGATCAGGGTAGTTACCAGCATCTACAACAAAGCGTTTTTAGCATATAAAGAACTACATCTTGAAAAATATCAGGAGCTAATAAATCTTTAACTTAATTTATACTAACAATTATTAAAAAATTAAAATTTTGATTTTAACTAAATAAGCTCAAAGCTTGTAAGATGAAATATGAAATTTTGATCTGAATATGTTTGAAACAAACCACTCGCACAAAGTAAGGAGAGACAACACGAGATAAAGCCTCGAAATTTACGATCTCGAAAACATAAAATGTGCAGGAATTCGCAAGATGTGCATTCCTCGCTTTGAGACGAACTGCAGACTTTCTAATATTAGAGCGAGCCGATGTCATCGGCAGCGACAACTGAACTATCACGGGCTATTAATTCGGTGATTCCAGGGTAGAGGATGAGAGAAAACAGACCTCCGCAATGCTTAATGGACTGACAGAGTATTTGCAGAATCTTTTCACAGTATCTTCAAAAATTGAGTAGCCGTTAAAATTTTTATTGTAAGCATTTGAAAAAAAAGTAACTATTTTTCTATACAGTAAGAGTATTTAAACAAATTTTATAAAACTCTAATAAAATGTACAAACAATAATCTCGACATTTGAATCGCAAATTCAGAGTACAAATTCAATTAAATGAAAAATAAAATTTTATGACTCATACAGTAAAGATCTCCGGTACCGTAATCTACAAAAAATCAATACCATAAATTAGAATTAAGAAAAAAAAGGTTAAAAAGGAACTTGTATGAATCACGTTGACTTTCAGACCTAAAAAAGGCCGATGAGTCACTCGAGCCCTTTCGAGTTGATGTTATTTGCTGTAGATATGCAAACAGTGGCACTCTTGGAATTCTATAAAGACTCGCGTACACTTGAAAGTGTCACTCGACGGGTGACGCTCGATGTTAAGCATTTATGAGCGACTTTTAGCCACAGAGTCATTTAATGTCTTTTGCGGACCAGTTTCATGTTTAAATTATTAGAAAAAAAATGGAGTCCTGTAAAAACAAAAAAAGATGGTCAAAGTCGTTTCTTATTCCTACCAGAAATTTCAAGTTCTAGTAACTTGTTTAGGCGCAATTTTATTTCATCAAAGAACGATACTGCATTACGATGTAATAATATCTAATGCAAAGTTTTTTAATTATTTATAACAATATATTCAAAATATTTTATAAATATTAATAAACTTTGATTAGAACATTGCGGTCGAACACAACCGTATCCAGGCCTAGACGACATAAGAAACTTCGGACCATCTTGAATACAAATGTATTGTGCTCGATACTTATACATAATGTTCATCTTTCTTACCACTTTCGGAAGTGATCAATTTCGAGTTTAGTATTGATACTATCCGTTAATTTTCAACTGATATAAAAATTTTTTTATACAGTAATGTTTCACTCACATTGAATTTAAAATTTCTCTTAAAAACATAAATAAAATATTTATTTTGTAAGTAATTATTGACAGTTATTTCGGATTTGTAAGATAAAATTAGCTTATGCACCACCTAGTAGTCAAAGGGTGCAACTAAAGTCAGTCAAGTCAAAAATTTTCAAGTTTTCAAATTTTGGATCGAATAATTCATTCAGTTACAACTGGATATACAACATCAATCAATTATAAGTGGCCCGAGTCAAAGAATTGTTTTATACGAAGATACGAACTGAAATAACTTATTTTTCTGAAAGTTTTTTTTTCTCATAATTGATTAGTCACTCACTGCAGTTACTATTTACTTATTTTTATAAAGAAGACGTGCTCCAAAAACAATTGGATTCCGACTCGCGCTTGCATTCTGACACTCACGCTTAAGAAGTAACTGCAAATTTACGAGCTGCACATTGCGAGACGGATTTTTCACTAGCGTATGTCGGTATTTCACGACGGCCTGATGAGTGAGCGAACCCAGGACCGAAACAAATATTTTCTCGCTTGGTTTAACGACCCGTGAGTGACAATCTCAACGAACCTACCGTGGAATTTATCTGAATAACAATTTTTTAATTTAAAATTTTTTTTATTTAATTGAAGAACGTATTTCTGTGGTGGTATTTTGAAATTAATAGGTGTTACAAATTGACGCAGGCGCCAAAAATTTACAAATAAAATATTTTCAAGATTAATAATAATTGAAAAGTTTTGAAGGCGCGACCAATGACCACGACTGAATATTTTTATTGTTCTTTATACAAATGTCTCTTATCAAGCATTAAAAATAAAACTATCCATGGTTCAACAAAGATAAAATTTAGTCGATTCATTCTGCCGTTGATCGATTAAGTCCAGCGTGGGTACACCGAATTTCACCGATGATACGCGCGTGGGTATTTATTATATTGAATACAAAAATGGTGTGTAGTGCGTTTGAGTTTGAGTTTGCGGGGGGCGCAGGGCACTACGGGAATACACGCACGTGCGTATTGTGCTCTGCACCAAACAACTCGTCCGAATTCTCACGCTTGTCCGACGTTAATTTTTTTACGTGCGATCGTTATGGTAATGCAATTTCTCTTACTTCTGTATAATTAAAAAATAAACAATTTTTATTTTCCCCAAATTACCGGCAAATAAATATCAGAGAAAAATATACCACTTTCGGATCATAATTTATTTTTTGTAAATAAGTTTGTACCGTACAGCTATTTTTTTCAATGTTTACTAAATTTAACATGTGTAAGTATCTTAATTACTAAATGTATCAAGTTTTCAATTGATTCATTTATTTTTATCATTATTGTTGAAACTTTTAGTTTTATTGATGAAAAATGTAAAAAGATTTAACTTTTATATCGGTTTAAAAAAATTTTTTGAATCATTTTTTTTACAAACAGTAACTGGATTGTATTCTTTATGATTAGAAAACGGTTGATTCCAGGTGAATGATTAATGGTTTACGAGGGTTCACAGGTGATGCGTTGGTCGTTCAACAGTCAATACTCAGGGAAAATAAAAAAATATACACGCTTGTTGCGTATCATTGTACTTTTCAAAAATCATATTCCAAAATTTCAATATTTTATTCCAATAACATGTATCATACATTATTATGTATTTTTAGATTCAAGCTGCTTCTTTTGAACATAAATTTTTTTTACGTTAACTCAAGAGATAAAAAAAAATTCGTTAAAAAATAAATGACGAGCGTACAAAACGTGCAAGGGTTGTTTGAAAGGTGCTGGTTCTCATCAGATAAACCCAAACTCATGATCAGGAAACGGTTGATTGCTAGGGTGATTCATGGTTCGCGGGGGGTCGTTTGTACAGGTGATGCGTTGGCCCTTCACAGCCTGAACAGGGTAAACAATAAAATATTCGTCCGATAGTTATAATTATCATTGCTAGTAGACATACTTTAGCAGTTTTTCTATACCTGTACTCTTTATTATTTTAATTTTTTCTCTTCATTATTTTTATCATGTTTTTATAGTTTCTATTACTGGTTTATAGTGTCGACTTTAGAAACAACGCTTATTAAAAACTGTATATGATTATTCTACTTTTAATCACCTGAAAATTCATAGAAACTTTCAAAAGTAGAAGAAAAAATGAACTCTGATGCATAGAGAAATTTTGATTTGATTTATCAATTAAAGCTTATAAATATTCGACAAAGCACTGTTAAAAATTAAAAATTTTCATTTTTGGCTAATCAATATAAACTAACTAATTAATAGTTGAATTTTATTTCTCTGACCATTGAATAAGAATGAAACCAATGTGTGTCAGTGTCACAATCGATTTCCCGAATTCCCCCCTGACCAATTTATAATTGACACGTGAGCAGCGCGGGTGCTGAATAGAGTCGAAAGACTTTAACATCCGACCTCAAAATTTCACCGTTTCTCGGAAAAAAATAAGTGCAATAAAAGAGCATTCGACCGGACAAATTGACCCAGCTTTTATGAAAATCCAAATCCCTTTCTGCAAAATGCTCCAGTGGCGCCATTGTACGAACAAGGTGGAAGGTTTTCAAAAAAAGAATATAGAGCACAAAGTCCTGAAACACCACAACTTTGGTTCTCTTTCAAAGATCCTAAAATAGATTCTTTTGTAAAATTCGTGACAAGGCTAATGCCATTTTATTTACTGAATTTTATTTTTTTCTGTCTGAAAACTATATTTTATTTCCTAAAAATTAAAAAAAAAATTGACAGAATTTTTTAACGAACTAAATTTTTTTTTACTTTTTTAAATTATTATTTGCCTTTGTAATAGACATAAACTCAAAAATTAAAGAATAATTGACATTATATTTTTTAAAGAACTAAATTTTTAATTTTTATTTGCCTCTGTAATAGACATACTTTCGCGAAACAGTCTTAGATACAATTAATTCATCCAACAATGAACGCCGCCTTTCTTCGAAAATAAAATTCACGTCATTTAGCTGTGCTATTCAGATAAAGTGTAAACCCTTTCGGCTGAATGGCGCGAATCAAACGGCGCGAAGATAGCTTAACGAAATTAGCCAGCCGGCGCGCGAAACTCAGTCCCTAACGAAGTTTATAACGACATCCCACCTGTACGCGATATATATAGCTACACTCGTCATCTCCACTGTGAGACATTTGAATGGAATCCGGATTAACTCTTCTTTTGGTGGCGCTGCAGTTGATTGCAGCTGCGGCAAGATTTTTCCCTCGAGTGAGCGAAAAAAAAAAAAAAACACTGATTGTGTTTCGGACGCTTTTTTTCGTCGGGTTGATGAATCTATACACCGGATTTTTTTCAATCTAGTATTTCAGACTTGGAAAAACCATTGACAATAAAGTTTAATTATTTTTTTTTATCGTTTCGCACACTAGATTTATCATTTTATTTTATTCAAAAACTTGAATTAAATAATCCGATAACTCGTGTGACCGGTGTACATGTAGAAGCCAAGATGTTTGTTTTCATTTCGAGCGAGTGTATTTACACCATGCACTGAGAAATTTGTGTCGGTCACAGGCCGACACTCTTGTCTGTTTACGTCTACCGTAATGGGACTGAGAGAGATAGAGCTAACGCCTGTGAAACTGTATGGGCCGATACGCCGGCCTTTGACCGACACAAATTTTTCAGTGTGTTTACACTTCACATTCTTCAACAGCGAGGCTTAGTTAGTTTTTCGGACGCTACGAGGCACTTTGTCTACTTTTGAAAGTGTAAGCCACTATTTAATTTTATTATAGTTAAGCGCTTGGCCGCATGCTTATTGCTTTTATACAAAAAATGAAAGATCAAGATATTAAGAATGCAATGAAATTCAAAGTCTGCAGTAAACGGTACGAATATTGGTTTTTCACTGTTCAAAGTCCTGTTTTTGAGCCAAACCCGCAAGAGTTGAAATCAGCATCCATCCCGTATAAAAGCGCCTATTAGTAGACAAATGTCGGGGTGGTCCCTTGTTTCTCAGCTATTTGATTTTCGGGTGGATACATTAGACTAAAGTATAAATGTGCAAAAATAATTATAAGATTATTAGATTATTTAATTACTAAGTTAGTTAATAACGGCTAATGGTGCTTAACATATATTAGATGTAAGTAATGGATAAGAAAAAATAATAAGCTTGGAAAAAAATGTACTAGATTAAAATTGATAAAAAAGATTTTGAATGTAGATAGAGGCATTACAAATGATAAAAAAAATTTATGAATAAATAAAAAAAAAGAGGGAACTATCCAGTTTAAAAAGAATCTTTGAAGATATTAAAGATCTCTATGAAAAAATTATGATAGTAAGTAAAAATATTAAAAGTTAAATAACAATAAAAAAGGTAATGTACAAATAGAATTATAGCTAATATTAGTAACTTAAAGACTGAATTAGTTACTTAGAAAAAATAATACATATTTATAAATAGAGCACGTGATGCTCAGATAGATTAAATGAATCCACCCGATTCTCTATACTGTAGAACGACTTCGACCACTCTTTTGCATAAAAAAGTTTTATTTTTTATTTTTTATTTAGTTATAAACTTTAAAGAAAATTTAATGATTTCATTTATCTGTAATATTGATAATAAGTTCATTTTTTAATTGATAAAATACTTTATTGATGTTGTAATTGTTCGTTTGTAGGGACTTAATTTTATTTAATGAATCGTGAACTAATATTTTCGGGTGAACGAAGTACAAATATTTATCAAAAAGTAGGAAAGAAAGAAGCTCTTCCAAATTTTTCATTTTATCGCTTCTTAATTATTCCACTGACACAAATAGTTATAAACGTGATTTAATATTAATAATGAAAAAAAAAAACATTTTTTTACAAAAATTAAACAAACGATGTTTATGTCTAAATTCACAAGTATGTTTCGAATGCAAATTAGCAATGTCGTCCTATATCCATAACCAACGTGCTAACTTTTTTGATCGAAAAATAATAAAATTCTGTATTGCAAAACCAGTTCGCTCGGACAAAAATCAAAATAATCAAAAATCTCTCTTTGCTTTCCGTAAGAACATCAAAAACACCCCTCGGCTATTAAACACTCGCACGTGTCCGATTTACAGTCTCGGATACGAAATTACTTGGACCCGCGAGGTACAAAGCGCGTGCGGCGTTCCTTTGTTACGCGCCGTTGGGTCATACGTTTTGGTAGCCGCGACCGCGAGGGTGCTACCTTGGTGCGTCACGCCACGAACCCCCCGCGATGGACAATTACGGAGGTCGGTCGGCCGTGACCGAGCTTTTTCGAGGTTTAAGTTTCCCCCGATACGAGAAAATTTTCAAAAAAAAGAAAAGTACTTTTTTAAATTGAGTATCAGTAATATGAGTAAAACAAAAATTTTTTAGGACAAGGTAGCTTAGGTTTTGAATAAAAATATGATTTTGATTGGATACTTAAAAACATAGAAATGTGTAAGGATTTGAAAAAATAAAATTTTTCTTCTTGTTTGCATTCAATCTGTTTGTATGAACTCCAACGCATATTCACGACTGTTGGAAAGGTCAAAAAATCGGTTTGGTCATTATCGATAAACAACCAAGGGTGGCCTTCGCTCAAATATTTGATCGATACATAAAAACCTCCCGCGGACGGTTACAACTGTTAACCGGAAGTCTCGGTTACGTTTAAAAAAAAAGCTTGCAAGTTTCCGTACACCGTTTTTCACGGATGATTCACCTTGAGGCAGGTGCGCGAATAAATGAGAAGCTTGTAGGTCATATCAGAGCGATAGCAATCTTTTGATTGGACTTATTTTTATAATTATAAACTCAATTGACTTTACGTTTTTTTTTTTGTTAAATAAATTCTAATCATTAGTTTTTCAAAGAGATGTTTTCAAAACACTTCGTTCAACCATTGGTCGTTTGAATAAAGACTGTACAAGGCTTCAGCCTGTTTAAATTATTGGGCGTCAAAATAAATCATCAATCAGTTTGCCGCTGATAAGTCAGTCCTCACGAACGAAGTAGAAAAAAAAACTTTACCCCAGAGCAAAAACGTAAAGCCACGCGACCTCGAAATTCCCTGATGCACCGCAGCCAAACAAAGGAATCATTTGGCAAGCGCTCTTGTCCCATTTTCTTTTTTCTCCGTGCTTTCTCACGCCGTTTGATCAAAATGTGGGAGCAGATAACGGTAAATTTACCCTCGGAACTGAAATTTTTTTTTTTTTAATTGCAATAATTTGTAACGTTTGAAAGCTCTGAAATAGGTAAACAAAATTTATTTATATTCGAAGCTCACAGAATTTTTTTTTTTTCAAATCTAGCATGAAATTTCAAATTTTAATATCGATTTGAACGATTTAATCTTTAATAATGTATCCATAAAATCAACATATCTTCAATCATAAATATCGATTTTCACAAAACTCAATTTCCACAAAATTGTTGCTAATTTTATTAATAAAAACATTTTTTGCATAAAGTTTTATAACCTCATTTTGAAGCTTTGAATCTGTCAATTCAGAGAAATTTCATGCTAATGAACTAATCAAGAAGAGATAAAAAAATCGTACGAAAAAACCAAATTTCACATGAAAGCTCGCCAACGAATTAGTTCGCTCCCGAATTTAAATCCGACTCGGGTTCCCGCGCGTCAAAGATAAACGCTAATTAATCCCGAGAAATCAAATAAAGAAGTTATCGCAGCTATTTAAGCGACGAGTTTATAAAACTCGAGTGCGAGCTTTTCGGGTTAATCGAGTCAGTCGAGCCGATGTTTCGGACCCTTTGCTTACGAGGCACGTACACGTCAACGCGACCAAAAACTCCAGCGGTGAGGATACAGAGAAGCCATTGGTTTTGTAAATTCTGCTGCTTCTCTCTGTGTGTTTGCTCTTGGGGGGTGGAAAATGAGAGATGAGCGGTGAAAAAGGGAGACGGAGATGCGTAACTAGATACTTACACCACCGAAATTTCTTTGTTCCAAGGCAACTGAGTGCATCATAGAATATCGATTACCTACTAACTGTAATTAAATTGGAGAACAGATTCCCACTTAATTGGATTTTTTTTTTAATTTTGTTTCAAATTATATGTGCTCGAATAAAAAATAAATAAACTAGAGTAAAAAAAAAAAAAAAAAAAATTGGTTTATGGTATACAGCGAAGAAAACAATATTTTTTTTTTATTTATAACTTTTAAACACTTTTTAATGTCGTAATGGTAGAGCAAGTGCATCAAAGTAAAGCCAATGCCGAAGCGGGTTTTGAACCATGGTCCGCCGAAGTTCGATCCAAGCGCTTTACTTACTGAGCTATCAGACCTATAAATTTTTCGCTCGCTGAAAAAATACCATGGGTGAGCATGCAATTAACCTCAAACTTGTTAATCTTAGTTAATGTTAGTTAGCGTTAACCTAAGTATAGAATCGCACCCCTGAATACTATTTGTTGTATTAGTTATAAATTAATTATGCACAAATACGATCTACTGCACATTGAATCTGCAAAGCCTATGCAAAGGTAAATAATGAGAAACTGTAAACACTATTTCGTGTAAACGCTAATATCGCTTGCCATCTGTGATTTAATTAGAACAAACTATCATTTTTTTTACTTGCGATTCAAGAACAAGCAAGAGGAGATAAACGATGACAAAGTGCCACGTGCTGCAAAAAAAAAGGCCATTATTGAAGCCCGCGCATTCGTTTTAGGCTTTGATGTGCCCGTGTTGACCTTATCCCGAGGGAGACTCGCTGCAGCTATGTGTGTGCGTACTATTCAGCGAAGCGTATTTCTTACCAACAGTTTTTCCCAATTGTCCACGCGACAGTATTACGTTTCGCTCGTTAGCCGGCTCCTTTCTCGTTGCAATGTTTGCTTAGAAAACTTCCCCCCATGTAAGTCACAGTACTGTATTGCTCAATCTTCCTTTCTTCCCTTTTATCTTCATCGCAAAGACAAATAATTAGTTTTTATGAATTACTCTGATTTATTTTTTGTGATTTTCTTAATGATTTTTTTTTAATTATAGTAAACTAATAGTTTGAATAATCATTGAATAAATAATTTTATTTACACGAAATTCATTTGACATTAGATAATATTTTAAACGGTGTTATAGTAAATTAATTTTAGTACGCTTCGAAGAAATATTTTTTAAATTCTTTAATATTATATACATACATACAATAAATATGGAATTAAATAGTACGCGATATCACATTTTTAAAAAATTGTATTTATTGTTACTTAATCATCTAATGGTAAATCTTTTGCTGTGAGGTACTTTGCCAATTTTTTTAACACTACTTCGGGCAAAAACTGACCAAACACACAATTCAATCTTGAATATACGATCAGTGCTTCATTTTTTATTTTGATAGCTTCTTCAAAAATTCTCTTCACATCATCGTAGTAGAAAGCAAGTTTGTTCAAATTTTCTTGAAATTTCATTACGAAATCTTCGTTCATCGTAAGTGGAACTAACTTGGACATGTTTTTAGCCATCTTCAATATTTTGTAGTAGGTAAAGGAGTTATAAAACTTGAAGCTAGACATTTCTTTGATCTCAGCTGTAAATACTTGAAAGTACTCTCGGTACTCTGCATTCCCCTCAATAAGATCCATATCAATCTTAGGGATTGGACGATTTTCAAAGGTCAACTTTGAAAATTCTTTCAAGAAAGCGCGAACGCACGACTTGTATTCGTGCGACCCCAAATACTCCTCGTAAGAGTCCAGCAAGCAAAAAGGACTTTCTCCTTTGTTGTTAACCGCAGTAACATCAGCGCCTCTGCGCACTAGTAAAATAACTATTTTTTCCTTGAAAAACAAGCACGCTTGGTGCAGCGCCGTATCTCCCTGACAATCCGTGGCGTTTATATCTGCACCGTTGGAAACAAGAAAGTCGACGATGTTTTTATTGCAATAATCTATAGCCAGACACAAGGGAGATTTTCTGAGTCCGCCCTTTTGATCAACGTTGGCACCGTATTTTACGAGAAACTCAACCAATTCAAAGTTGTTATTGAAAATCGCCTGAATCAACGGTGTATTTCCAAACTCGTCGAGCTCGTTGATCGAAACTCCAGAAGAAGTAAGAATTTCGGCGATTTCAAGCACTTCTCGATCGACCTCGTCGATGAATTCCGCGAATATGTGGACAAGATTCTTACCCTCGCGATTCACGGTGTCCGAGTTCAGGCCGTGCTTGAGCAGCAGCGTCAGCATGGACTTACGATTTTTACCCTCGAATATGCAGTTTGCCAGTAGAGAAAAGTCCCATTTGAGATCTTCGAGTTGCTCACCGTTACTCAGCAAGGCTTCGACGGAGTTCACATCGCTTCCTGCGAGAGCCAGTTCTAACGGTGTGGCGTCAGCTTTGAATTCAACGATGAGCTTGACGACGTCCATGTAATTGTGCTCTATGGCTTTTTGGAGTAACTTTGACGCACTTTCTCTGTCCAGTTGCTGCAGCAGCTCTGGATATTTCAAAATTTTTTTCATGATCTCGCCCATTCTTAAACAAAACTGATTTGAGTTTATCAATTTTTTCAAACTCATTCTGCTGCTAAGAATGATAAACTACTCTAAATCAAGCACTTTGTGGTACTTACACTTTTTTGCGCATTAAAATAATAGTGATCGAGAATATTCTTTGATAGACTTATCACTTAAATTGAGTAAACTTTGTTAACCTAAAATTATTTGGTGAAACAAAAACAATTGAACAAAATCTTACTCGGACACACGGTCGTACATACATGTCCGGCAACTCCGGTGGTGGGGGTAAGGCTCTTATGAACCGAAAAAAGTTTCAGAATCTTGCCAGTTGGGGGCGCCGCAAGCGGTGTGAGTACGGTGTGAATCGTTCCGATTGGTCGAGCTCTCCGCGCTGTTTTTCTCTCCGTCGGCCGTCCGATAGCTGATTAATTTTCACTAATTTACGGAGTGATATTTTATTATTGTAATGCTCATAATATGACGAAATATATGTATATATATTACATAAATAGCGCTGTATTCAACTACTGTTTAAAGTTGTACGCAGAACTTTTGAAATGATGATAAGGAAAAAATTAATAATATTTCAATACTTGAATTGATTATAATCTATTACAATTTAAATATTTTTAATTCTTACTTTTTTCACGATGGAAGCAAATAACACCTACATTTGTACAAGTAAACCCAAAGCTTATGAACAAGTGGGGGGAAACAACTTTTATACTTCTTAAAATACTATTATATGCAAGTTAAGTCGTGGCGCAATGGTAATGCTGTAGCATTCTTTTTGCTCGTCCCGGGTTCGATACTCGGTAAATTTTTTTTTTTTTTTTTTTTTTTTTTTTTTTAATAAGGGATTAAAAGTTTATGGAAGTACAGTCACTCTTGACTCTACATACATTTACAAATATATTCAGAACAGATTTTAGGTAAATCTCAGCTATTACCGAGAGGTTACGCAATAAATCCACACGAAAAATCATCGAATTTCCTTTGAAAATCCTCAAAATCCTCTCTAATGCATTTTGCTTGGGCTTTTAAACTAGTGAGGATTTTGAGGAATACGGTGATTTTATATTTTTTTAAGCGTATAGAAAGAAAAAATAACTATTTTTCAGTAGTTTGGGCCGAAATTAAAAATATTCAAGTATTTTCACTGAGGATTCTTCATTGAGGATTAAGTGCGCAATCCCTCGGCTATTCCAACGTAAGGAAATTTCGCGACCATTGAAAAGGATCATGTGGCCAAAGATTTGAAAAAAAAAATTAGTTTCTCATAAATAAAAAAATTATTTTCTATGATTAGATTTTGTAACCAACTTTTATTAAATACATACTTTGAAAAAAGCCTAAGTTATATTTGCATTTTATTAAAAAAAAAATTACAAAAAATTTCACCATGAGAAGATGCATTTCTGAATTTGATAAAAACGACTCTCGAGTTCTAAAAGCTGACAACTTGAAATTTTTTTTTATAGCATGACAGTTCAAATTTTTGTTTAAAAACATGACATCTCAGAGATTTCCTTTAGAAACATGACATCTCAGAGATTCCCTTTAGAAACATGACATATCAGAGATTGTTTTTAAAAAGTGACAATCGGTCGGGAAATTTCTTTTTCAAAAATTTTTTTTAGTCGGTATGATGAACGAATATTCTTGAAATTAATTATCAAATTAACTGTATACCAAAGACCTTAAACCCCAAAAACTCTGGGCTACAAAATTCAACTAATTCATAAAAAAATAGACTAAAAATCCCCCAAGCTTCAAACCCACAAAACGCTAGGCGTCCGAGTTTAATTTTTTGAATAAAAAAATATAAATAAATTCAGTAATCCCCCAAATTTTAAACCCACAAAACGCTGGACATCCGAGTTAAATTTTTAAATAAAAAAATTTAAATAAACTAATAATCCCCTAAGCTTCAAACCCACAAAAGGCTGGGCGTTCGAGTTCAATTTTTCAATAAACTAATAATCTCCTAAGTTTCAAACGCACAAAACTCTGGGCATCCAAATTTAATTTTTTGAATAAAAAAAAATAAATATACTGATCATCCCCCAAGCTTTAAACCCACATGGCGCTGCGCGTCCATGCTCAATTTTTTGAATAGAAAAATATAAATAAATTCTGTAATCTCCCGAGCTTCGAACTCACAAAACGCTGGGCATCCGAGTTTAGTTTTTTAAATAAAAAAAATAAATATACTGATCATCCCCCAAGCTTTAAACCCACAAAACGCTGGGCGTCCATGCTCAATTTTTTGAATAAAAAAATATAAATAAATTCTGTAATCTCCCAAGCTTCGAACCCACAAAACGCCGGGCGTCCGAGTTATATTTTTAAATAAAAAAATTTAAATAAACTAATAATCTCCTAAGCTTCAAAGCCACAAAACGCTTGGCATCCGAGTTTAATTTTTTGAATGAAAAAAAATAAATATACTGATCACCCCCAAGCTTCAAACCCCCAAACTGCTGGGCGTTCATGCTCAATTTTTTGAATAAAAAAATATAATACTGATCATCCCCCAAGCTTTAAACCCACAAAACGCTGGGCGTCCATGCTCAATTTTTTGAATAAAAAAAAATAAATATACTGATCATCTCCTAAGCTTGAAAGCCACAAAACGCTGGGCGTCCATGCTCAATTTTTTGAATAAAGAAATTTAAATAAATTCTGTAATCTCCCAAGCTTTGAACCCACAAAATGCCGAGCGTCCAAGTTCTATTTTTAAATAAAAAAATTTTAATAAACTAATAATCCCCTAAGCTTCAAACCCACAAAACGGTGGGCGTCCGAATTCAATTTTTAAATAAACTAATAATCCCCTAAGCTTCAAAGCCACAAAACGCTGGGCATACGGGTTCAATTTTTAAATAAACTAATAATCTCTGAAGCTTTAAACCCACAAAACGCTGGGCGTACGAGTTCAATTTTTAAATAAACTACTTAATAATCCCCTAACCTTCAAAGCCACAAAACGCTTAGCATCCGAGTTTAATTTTTTGAATGAAAAAAAATAAATATACTGATCACCCCCAAGCTTCAAACCCCCAAACTGCTGGGCGTTCATGCTCCATTTTTTGAATAAAAAAATATAATACTGATCATCCCCCAAGCTTTAAACGTACAAAACGCTGGGCATCCAAATTTAATTTTTTGAATAAAAAAAAATAAATATACTGATCATCCCCCAAGCTTTAAACCCACAAAACGCTGGGCGTCCATGCTCAATTTTTTGAATAAAAAAATTTAAATAAATTCAGTAATCTCCCAAGCTTTGAACCCACAAAACGCCGGGCGTTCGGGTTCTATTTTTAAATAAAAAATTTTTAATAAACGAATAATCTCCTAACCTTCAAAGCCACAAAACGCTTAGCATCCGAGTTTAATTTTTTGAATGAAAAAAAATAAATATACTGATCACCCCCAAGCTTTAAACCCCCAAACTGCTGGGCGTTCATGCTCAATTTTTTGAATAAAAAAATATAATACTGATCATCCCCCAAGCTTTAAACGTACAAAACGCTGGGCGTCCATGCTCAATTTTTTGAATAAAAAAAAATAAATATACTGATCATCCCCCAAGCTTTAAACCCACAAAACGCTGGGCGTTCATGCTCAATTTTTTGAATAAAAAAATTTAAATAAATTCTGTAATCTCCCAAGCTTTGAACCCACAAAACGCCGGGCGTTCGAGTTCTATTTTTAAATAAAAAAATTTTAATAAACTAATAATCCCCTAAGCTTCAAACCCACAAAACGGTGGGCGTCCGAATTCAATTTTTAAATAAACTAATAATCTCCTAAGCTTCAAACGTACAAAACGCTGGGCATCCGAGTTTAATTTTTTGAATAAAACAATATAAATATACTGATCATCCCCCAAGCTTTAAACCCACATGACGCTGCGCGTCCGTGCTCAATTTTTTGAATAAAAAAATATGAATAAATTCTGTAATCTCCCAAGTTTCGAACCCACAAAACGCTGGGCGTCCGAGTTTAATTTTTTAAATAAAAAAATATAAATAAATTCAGCCATCTCCCAAGTTTTTAACCCACAAAACGCTGGCCGTCCAAGTTCAATTTTTAAATTTTTAAAACAAAAAATAAAGAAAGCTCGCAAAACCCTTGGTTTCGCTCGAGTTCTCCGAAAAAACTGATTGGCTACCCTCCAACGTCGAAGCCCCCAAAACCCAGGGCACCCAAGTTCAACGAAAAAGCTGATTGGCTACCCCCCAAGCTCTAAGCTCTGAAAACTCTGGGCGCCGGAGCTTAACACAGAAGCTGATAGCCAATCAGCATTTTTGTTGAACTCGGCTGCCCAGGGTTTTGGGGGTTAAAGCTTAGGAGGCGTTCAATAATGATTTCACGTTTTTTGGTAGAGTTTCATAGCGCTGCACTATTAGCAGAATATACCATAAAATCGTGACATCAGTAATTGATGGCCCCTTATGGCATAGCCGATTAGTTTTTTAGTTGAAGTCGTCGGCCCAGGCTTTAGGTGGCTTATAGATTTCGGGGTAGCCAATCAGTTTTGTTGTTGAACTCGGGCGCCCAGGGTTATGAGGGTTTAGAGCTTGGGGGGTAGCCAATCAGTTTTTTCGTTGAACTCAGCCGCCCAGGGTTTTGGGGGCTTAGAGTTTGGGGGATAGCTGATCAGTTTTTTTGTTGAACTCGGATGCCCATTGTTTTGTGGGTTCGAAGTTCGGGAGATTACTGAATTAATTTAAATTTTTTTATTCAAAAAATTGAGCATGCGCGCCCAGCGTTTTGTGGGTTTAAAGCGAGGTTTATAGCTTGGGGGATGATCAGTATATTTATATTTTTTTATTCAAAAAATTAAATTTTGATGCCCAGCGTTTTGTGCGTTTGAAACTTAGGAGATTATTAGTTTATTGAAAAATTGAACTCGGACGCCTCGCCTTTTGTGGCTTTGAAGCTTAGGGGATTATTAGTTTATTTAAAAATTGAACTCGGACGCCCGTAGCGTTTTGTGGCTTTGAAGCTTAGGGGAGTATTAGTTTATTTAAAAATTGAACTCGTACGCCCAGCGTTTTGTGGCTTTGAAGCTTAGGGGAGTATTAGTTTATTTAAAAATTGAACTCGTACGCCCATCGTTTTGTGGCTTTGAAGCTTAGGGGATTATTAGTTTATTTAAAAATTGAATTCGGACGCCCACCGTTTTGTGGGTTTGAAGCTTAGGGGATTATTAGTTTATTAAAATTTTTTTATTTAAAAATAGAACTCGGACGCCCGGCGTTTTGTGGGTTCAAAGCTTGGGAGATTACAGAATTTATTTAAATTTTTTTATTCAAAAAATTGAGCATGGACGCCCAGCGTTTTGTGGGTTTAAAGCTTGGGGGATGATCAGTAAATTTATATTTTTTTATTCAAAAAATTGAGCATGGACGCCCAGCGTTTTGTGGGTTTAAAGCTTGGGGGATGATCAGTATTATATTTTTTTATTCAAAAAATTGAGCATGAACGCCCAGCAGTTTGGGGGTTTGAAGCTTGGGGGTGATCAGTATATTTATTTTTTTTCATTCAAAAAATTAAACTCGGATGCCAAGCGTTTTGTGGCTTTGAAGCTTAGGAGATTATTAGTTTATTTAAATTTTTTTATTTAAAAATATAACTCGGACGCCCGGCGTTTTGTGGGTTCGAAGCTTGGGAGATTACAGAATTTATTTATATTTTTTTATTCAAAAAATTGAGCATGGACGCCCAGCGTTTTGTGGGTTTAAAGCTTGGGGGATGATCAGTATATTTATTTTTTTTATTTAAAAAACTAAACTCGGATGCCCAGCGTTTTGTGAGTTCGAAGCTCGGGAGATTACAGAATTTATTTATATTTTTTTATTCAAAAAATTGAGCATGGACGCGCAGCGCCATGTGGGTTTAAAGCTTGGGGGATGATCAGTATATTTATTTTTTTTTATTCAAAAAATTAAATTTGGATGCCCAGAGTTTTGTGCGTTTGAAACTTAGGAGATTATTAGTTTATTGAAAAATTGAACTCGAACGCCCAGCCTTTTGTGGGTTTGAAGCTTAAGGGATTATTAGTTTATTTAAATTTTTTTATTTAAAAATTTAACTCGGATGTCCAGCGTTTTGTGGGTTTAAAATTTGGGGGATTACTGAATTTATTTATATTTTTTTATTCAAAAAATTAAACTCGGACGCCTAGCGTTTTGTGGGTTTGAAGCTTGGGGGATTTTTAGTCTATTTTTTTATGAATTAGTTGAATTTTGTAGCCCAGAGTTTTTGGGGTTTAAGGTCTTTGGTATACAGTTAATTTGATAATTAATTTCAAGAATATTCGTTCATCATCCCGACTAAAAAAAATTTTCGAAAACGAAATTTCCCGACCGATTGTCACTTTTTAAAAACAATCTCTGAGATGTCATGTTTCTAAAGGGAATCTCTGAGATGTCATGTTTCTAAAGAAAATCTCTGAGATGTCATGTTTTTAAACAAAAATTTGAACTGTCATGCTATAAAAAAAAATTTCAAGTTGTCAGCTTTTAGAACTCGAGCGTCGTTTTTATCAAATTCAGAAATGCATCTTCTCATGGTGAAATTTTTTGTAATTTTTTTTTTAATAAAATGCAAATATAACTTAGGCTTTTTTCAAAGTATGTATTTAATAAAAGTTGGTTACAAAATCTAATCATAGAAAATAATTTTTTTATTTATGAGAAACTAATTTTTTTTTTCAAATCTTTGGCCACATGAGCCTTTTCAATGGTCGCGAAATTTCCTTACGTTGGAATAACCGAGGGATTGCGCACTTAATCCTCAATGAAGAATCCTCAGTGAAAATACTTGAATATTTTTAATTTCGGCCCAAACTACTGAAAAATAGTTATTTTTTCTTTCTATACGCTTAAAAAAATATAAAATCACCGTATTCCTCAAAATCCTCACTAGTTTAAAAGCCCATGCAAAATGCATTAGAGAGGATTTTGAGGATTTTCAAAGGAAATTCGATGATTTTTCGTGTGGATTTATTGCGTAACCTCTCGGTAATAGCTGAGATTTACCTAAAATCTGTTCTGAATATATTTGTAAATGTATGTAGAGTCAAGAGTGACTGTACTTCCATAAACTTTTAATCCCTTATTAAAAAAAAAAAAAAAAAAAAAAAAAAAAAAATTTACCGAGTATCGAACCCGGGACGAGCAAAAAGAATGCTACAGCATTACCATTGCGCCACGACTTAACTTGCATATAATAGTATTTTAAGAAGTATAAAAGTTGTTTCCCCCCACTTGTTCATAAGCTTTGGGTTTACTTGTACAAATGTAGGTGTTATTTGCTTCCATCGTGAAAAAAGTAAGAATTAAAAATATTTAAATTGTAATAGATTATAATCAATTCAAGTATTGAAATATTATTAATTTTTTCCTTATCATCATTTCAAAAGTTCTGCGTACAACTTTAAACAGTAGTTGAATACAGCGCTATTTATGTAATATATATACATATATTTCGTCATATTATGAGCATTACAATAATAAAATATCACTCCGTAAATTAGTGAAAATTAATCAGCTATCGGACGGAGAGAAAAACAGTGCGGAGAGCTCGACCAATCAGAACGATTCACACCGTACTCACACCGCTTGCGGCGCCGTCCTGGTGGCCGATTTTTGAAGCACTGCTGGGCGACTTTAAGAGCCTCACCCCCACCACCGGAGTTGCCGGACCTGTATATACGACCGTGCTCGGACAGCTCACGATATAAGGATTTTTCATAGCAGACGATTATCCATAACCTACTGTTTGCCGATTAAAATAAATTCCCAATTCTGTCGGCTTTACAGCATTAATGTTAAAAAAAGTTTTTTTCAATTCAATCTAAAAAATGTTAAAAACCTAAATTATCTTGGTAAAAATGAATTAGAAAAGTTTATAAGTACAAAAGATGTGAATAACTTTTAACGCGGGGTGTATGACCCGGGGTGTACAACAAGAATTTTTTTATTAGCTCTGTAGTAAAAACTACTTAAATTTCTCTCCAATAAAGTTGGCAGAATAATAGAATAATTAATATAGTTTAAACCTAACTTTTACAAAAAGTTAAAAAATTCATAGAAAATTAAATAAAACTACAAAATATCGTTTTGGATTCACTACGATAAATCTAAGTCGTCTGCTATGAAAAAGCCTTATTGTTAAATGTTATTGTCGATATGTTTTTAAATTTCTAGCTTAAAATAATATTAAAAAATACGTAATAAATATAAATATATAATAATATATGGGAAATAAATTTTCAAAATTTTTGAATTTACTGGAAGTAACTTCATTTTCAAATTGGAAAAATTAAGTTTACGTTTCATTTTTCAAATAAATTTAAAAAAAATCATTTTTTAAATCTCAATAAAACATTAACATTTATTTATACCATACATTTTATTCATTCTAAAAAAATATATAAATAATCTAATCCTTTCTAAAAAGTTACTAAGATTGAAAAAAAGCATTAAGAACCAGTTTCACTTTGAAGACAATGCTCGGATTTTTTAAACGCCCCTGGAGTCGTTCCAAGTACCATCCATACTTATACAATGGACCGCACTTGTTTAAGCTCCGGAGTGGTTCGTCAGAGCCATAATCATCAGCTAAACGCATTTAAGTCGCCTCGTCATCCCCAAGAGAACGCGCGTCCAAGGGGTTAAATACACTGGTCCATTCCTGATAATTTAATGGGGCTTTTATTCTAACAACGAGTTACAGACTGCGATATAACAGCGATGATTACTTATGGTACACTTCAACGCCCTATAACAAGCACAAGATTTTCAAGCTCACATCAAAACTTATATGTATATTCTGGACAATGGATTTTCGTATAGTTGTACACATAACCTATGATAATACCCTTAGGTCATTTAAACCGTGAAAATATGAAGTATATATTTAAAATTATTCTGATTATCTCTGAAACTAATAGGGATATTGCATGCTTCACTTCGTGTTCAAATACGTAATTGATTATTCACAATAAAATATCCATTGAATGTAAACCATTGTATTATTCACGATGTATGAAACAGAAAAAAAACGCCAGAATCAATCATTAAAACTTAAATTTTTAACGACGTAATTGTCGTTGAACGGAGAAGCTTATGGAGATTTTTTAAATCTTACATTTGCTGTAACTAAGACTGCAGCTACATTTAATCACAAACATCCCTAATCCCGAAGCTTAAATAAATCGGATGCCAAACTGGTACCCTATCCGTTGAATAAATGGCTCGATGCCTAATCAAGATCGAAACAGACTTATGCAAAGAAGCTTAAAAAAAGCCACCAATTAATCGACGCGATGATAAAAAACTCAGTCGAGTGTGAAGAAAAAAGAAGGATCAGTAGGCCAAGGAAAGAAAATAATTACCGATTTTTCAATCACTCTTCCGATTTGAATCTAAGTCATCCCTTTTTGTTTTGAAAGATTCGCTCTAACGTAAAACTACAGCCAAGTCACTCTTGGGGGAATCCCGCACTAGTCTTCGGGGAAATGCAAATTGGTTTACACGCACTGAGAACCGAGATACATTATCGACGTGTACTCTTTTGTATCTTCTTGCCGAGATTAATATCTCAGCTGATTTGACGATTTAGAGTGTTTGATTAAATTGAAAAAAGGTCACGTGCGATACTCGTTATGTGATTTTATGTTTTGTGTACAAGGCTATTCAATGGCATAAGAAACTCCTGTTTTTTTTTTTTTTTTTTTTTTTTTTTCCAAAAATCTCTTGGCTTTTATTTTTATTGAACATTTAAAATTTTGTACGAAAATTAACCAACTTTTAATAGCTTCAAGTACAAACGTAAAGCATTAGATTTACTACACTCAGAGAAAGGTTTGATTGGGTCAACAATATATTGTAACATCTAAGATGCCATAGTTAATATAGAGACAATGATGCACATTATAGCAGTAACAATATCATGGTAGCGCTGACTAAATGTGTATTAAGGATTAACATGTTTCTAGTTACACTGGTATAGCACAACTTAATTTTTAAAAATTTCTTTTTTGTGATTTTGGTATAATTAATGTATTTAATGAATTGTTTTAATCTTAAAAAATATACAAATGATTATAAAAATCACAATATTTAAGAAATAATGACTTCAATTTTAAGATTTTAAAAATTAGCTAGGTTAGGTTAGATTTGCTTTGCTAGTCGCAACAATATGTATTATTATCCTTACTATACGTATTGTAACTGCTACAATGTTTCGACTACTGAGGGAACAAAGAATATTTAATTGGTCCAATCAAATCTTTCTCTGAGTAAGTCTTCTGAGCTGTGTAGCATTATTAGATCTTCTATATTTTTTTAAAAATTTTATTAAAAATAATGCTCACAAAGTCATTTATTGGCGTGACAAAACTCCATAAGCGTCCCAAGTCACATTTACAAGAGTTAAAATTCACCTCATGTCAGTGTTTGCGAATCAGTGGCCATTCAGATTATTGTTTTTTTACCGAAGCACAGAAGTATCAATTATTAATCCAACCCAGCGACGACAGTAGCTGCCAAACCGTAAAGGTTTATCGGTGCGAAAACAAGCACAACGTGCGCTGCAATAAAGAACAGGGTAAGTCGAGTGGGCGATTAAACGCCCGAACATTATTTCTTAATGATGTCCCGTTACTATTCCAACTGTTTCCCGAGGGAATTGTTTACCATTGCATGCACCGACAACATTAATTTAAAGTTTGGCCAGGGTGACGGACCGAGTGTTTTCCAAACTAATTTAATTAAGGAACTATACTTTCTTACAGTTAATGGTTTCTGAGACATGCAAAAACTGCAAATTACGATTTAAATTTTACATTAGGTACTCGACAGATTTTTTTAGTAAAAGAAAGAGGATTTCAAAACTATGACAAATATATTTTCAGGTACAATTAAATTTTATTTTCTTTTCACTAAATATGATTTGATTTAAATTAAGCGAATTATTTTAGACAAAAAAATGAAGTTTTTTGACTTTAACAGACACTTAAATCTGTACAAATAACAAGTGTCGAGTTGTGATTTAAGTCACGCCGTTACGAGGAATAAAGAAACGATTTGGTAGGACCATTTAATGAAATCCGTGACCATAATGTATCTAAAGTTAAGCCAGGCGTGAAAAAAAAGTAATCCTCACCGCCCAAAAAATTGAATCAAACGCACAGTTTATTATCGCCCTGGTCTCTCAATTAGCAACAGCTACTTGCGTGGCATGGATTTGATGTTCTTCTCGTCCAAAGGCCAACTGTTTTCCCATGAGGCAGGACAACAGATACATACCACCCCAGCTCGCAAAACACCATCGCCACCCCATCGTTAGCTCTTTTTTAGGGTTGGTAGGCGTTACTGAAAAAGCAGCAGGATGATGATGATGAGAAATGAGAAAGCTTGGAGCGTGGGAGCTGCCGCAGCGAGGAGCTACCGGAAGGAAGAAGCGGCTTCGAATCACATTTCGTGTGAATTTTTTGAGTGATTTAAAGGACAGTTTGAAATTGGATTTATACTGATGATACAAATTCTTCAGTCAGGTTCAAAAAAATGTCTTGGATGAAAATAGTTTAATTGTTATTAAAAATTCAATGAATTTATAATCGAAAGATTAAATACATTTTTTTTTTCACGAATTTAGTGTAGATGTATTGTTGGATGATTTTAAATAGAAAAATGATTATTTTATATTTATATACATAGAAGTCATTGATATGAGTTATAACTCGAGGTATATAAAGTTGCAAACATAAAGAAATGACAATTGCTTAAATAACTTTTAATTGCACTTGTGGTTAAGCGCATACAAAAGATAGAACTGAGAACTTTTAATTTTGTACAGTGATAATTCAAAACTTTTTTTTATTGTAAAAGTGCGTTTTAATAATTGCACAAGCTTTATAAGACATGCGTTGTTGTAAAAAATGCAAATATCACTGCAAATATACACTGTATATCACTGTCTGCAATACGCAGAATAGCAAAAAACTTTATTAAAAAACTGCTGGTCAGAGTTAAACATACAAACTTAAGCAATTTAAAATCACAGACTTCAGAGCTGTACTTTATGAAAAGAACAACAAATAAATGCATATTTTCCTGAGTTAAAAGCTAGAGCAAAGGTGATAATGCATATCGATCGCAAATTGACCCAGTATGGGGAAGGAAAAAAAAAAGAGGAAGAGAAAAAAAATCTGTTTATTTGGCTAAGCGACTCCGGAATTCTTTCGCTCTAGGCGGTATTTGCCAGTGTGCACAATCAAGGTCGTTTTAAAAACTTGAAAAAAAAGATTCCTCTTGCATGGAAATAAAACAAACATTATCTACCGAAATCAAGAAGCCAGCAGGCGCAAGTCTGTGTGTGTGTACTTAGGAATGGGTTGCGGGACGAAAGCTCCATTAGCATACGGCTGGTGTGTACTTAGCTGTTTTTTTTTTTTTTTTTTTTCTCTTTCTTCGAGCCCCTTTTTTCCCTACGGTGGATCATTGTAATTCGATGACAGAAAATCTTTCACCCCTCGCAGGGTCTTGTATTCTTTTCAATGCCCTGCTTTATTTATTCGAAAAGAATTCATTTTTAATGCCCATTGTAAATTATAAGATTCGAATGTGGTGTAGATGGTTTTGAAAAAATGAACAATGAGGATTGAATAATATTGGGTTATTAATTATATTTTGAAAATTGAGTTTTTAAAGGTTTTATTTGATATTTATACTATAGAATGTACCCAAAAAAATCTATAAACACAAAATTTATAGAGATACTGTTGGTATTGTTTACATTTTGTACAATCAATAAATTTATTTATAAAAAAAATTTCAGGTGGTTGCCCAAATCATGCATAAAGTATCTAAAATCAATCATTTTTGTTTTTAACATGAAAATTAAATTTTTTTATTTATTAAAATTTTAACATTAAAGGTTCTCTGAAAAATTAAAAAAATACAATGCAAAAAATAATAAATTTTAATGAATAGTTGCTTCATCCTCTGACAAAGTTTTTGGTGTACCAACTATTAATTGAATTTATTTGAAAATTAAGTACTCAGTGTGATAAAAAATTTTAACTTTATGAAATCCGAAATTACTAGTAAATCTCGTATGTTTACCTACTTTTACAAATTATTATTTGCACGACAATACTTTTTGTGACACCGTACGAGTTAAAATTTTTGCAATTATCTACATGAATAGCGCATTAATAATTATAAATGCCAAGTATGTTAATGAATTCTGAGGAAAAATATATTTATGCAATGTTTACGTGCAAACTTAAATTTTTTCCTGTAATTGTAAAAATCATTCGCTTAGATTGTAGAAACAAGAACGTTTATATTTTTTAGTTTCAGTTCCAAATAAATGTGAAGTTCATTTTCAAATGAACAAGAAAAAATGTATTCCAAAAGTCAGAGATTGCGTGTCCTGGCTTGCTCAATTTTCGGCCAACATTTTCATTTGCATTATTTTCTTTGTTTAAGTTATGATGTATGCAATTAATAATACAAAAGTAAATTTTTCGAAACAAGCCTCTTTTTAATATTAGAAAGAATTTTTTGTTGTAATAACGGCAGAAGCCTTTTGAAATCGAACAAAAAAAATTATCATCAATCAATTGCTGCTTTATTTTTAAAATTGTATTTCGTTCTTAAAAATTATTTCGTGAAGTTTGAGTAATCTTTTTCTGAAATAAAAATCTCTTTTATTTTCAGAGACTTTTCGATTAAACATTAACAGAGATTTTTCGATTGAAATATCAGTAATCAAACAAGAAAAAATCAAATTGATAAATACAAATATTCTGTGTAAATTGCAGAACAATTTTTCACTGAAATCATATACATATATGCGGCGTAAAGTTGCAAACTTGGCAAAATGACATTTGAATTGCTTTAATAACTTTGAATTGCCATTGTGGTTTAGCGGACACGCAAAAGTTGGCTTTCATACGTTTGTTCGACGATGTTGTAAAACTTTTCTTCGTAAAGAAAGTTTTTTTTCTATTTTAATGAACTGCGCCGCAATGTATTCACAATTGTTTTATCTCATAAAATGTGCATTAACCCTTAAAGGCCACACCCAAATCCAGAACTGCCACACTGACAGTTATGTGGGGTCATTCTGACCCCGTGTGGCATTTAAGGGTTAATGTATTTTTGATTATTACAATGAAAAACAAAATATTCAACAATTTTTTTTTAATTTAATCAAAGTTAAATAATTGTTGTGGATTTTAATTATTATTACCTATTTAAAATGATTCCAGGATTTGACACCTCAACTCCTCAATAATCAAAAAACAACAAAAAATGCATCAGAGTATGTTAAAAAGAAAGGAAAAAACCGTAATGCATATCGATCGCTAAGTAACCCAGTATGTGAGGGAAAAGAAAAAAAAAATCCGTTTGTTTAGCTAAGCGACTCCGGAAATTCTTTCGTTCTGGATTGTTAGTGCAGCGTATTTGCTAGTAGACATAATCAAGGTCGTTTGATCTTCAATCAATAAACTCGCGAAGAAAAAAAGTGTTTCCATTAAGTATTTGTAACATCGATTTTAAAAAAAACTGCTCTATGATAAAATATTTTTCATGAAGAGTTGTGAATAAAATTTTTTTAAAAGCTTAATACTACTGTTAACGCTACTACAGTTTTTTTACTTTTAATATTTTTTGTAAAGTAGTTTTTTTTCTATCAAAATTTAAAATAAGAACATGACGATTATGAAAAGTTTTTAAATTTAACTCTGTCAAAGTACCTAAGTAAAAAAATCCTCTTTACAATCGGATTCACTCGAATTTCCTCCTTTTTAGGCGCACACTTGTTGAATACGAGCCGCGGACAAACTAGGGAGGGATGATCAATCGCTGCGGCCTCCGCAAGCTTCGCGTGCGGAGCTTTCGTGTGCCTGCCGCTACGCAACATCTGAATCCACTGTTCGAGCGTTTAATTCAATTGTTGCGCTGTATCAAGCTACGGTCTTTTTGAAGCTTTCATTCGTCACTTTCTTCTCGAATACTTGATTAGAGGTAATTTAAAAATTAAAATTTTACTCAAGTCAGATTGAAAAAGTTTGATCAATAAGAAAAATTATTTTATAAAGACTATAATTTGATTATAAAGGCGTATTTTTCCAAATCTCTGATTAAATGTTTTGAAGTTAGAATGATCTGATTCTCATAAAAAATATGACCTTAAGTGTTAAAAAGATTTAAAATTAATTATTCCTAAAAAATCAAATATTCTTACATTGTTCTTGTTTTTCATTCAAATCAAGTGTATGTATATTAAAAAAAATTCAATGGCCATCGTTTTATTACTCACAGTAAAGAACGTTACCATGAGAAAAGATCGATTACCGGCTAGTACCGTGATTCAAAACACTTGTAATAAAAGCTACAGGGGGCAATTAAAATTTTCCGTACAGCCTTTTAATGATAATGAGGCCAGTCACGCGTAAAGGAACGTCACCGTCGCAGCAGTTCGTTAGTTGAGGCATTTAATATCAACTTCGGCCGCCAACCCTTAGATGTTTTTCTGCTGTATGACGTATCTCCGATGGACCCTTGCGGTATTATTTTCATTACCGTCCCCTCTTCGAGGAATTTACGACTTTGATTAACTTCTCCGTGCCAGCCCTTCGCTTTGAAATTAAATAAAAAAAAATTGATTACTTAAAGTTTTTACCGAAACTATATTACTTTAAATTATTGTATCGATAAATTTTTTGGTATTTTTTGGATGATGGGTTGTTTTGAAATTGATTAATTGTATAAGATATGACATACCGCCGACATTGACCACATCGTTAAACTGTAGCTTTTACCATTGGCGAAAGCTGTGGTTTTACTTTGACGTCCATCGAGCTAGAAGTAGAAAACATTTGTGTGTATCTCGATCCCCGCGACTAACTTTTTCTTTATTTAGATATATGAGTAAATCCGCCAAACTCTTATTTTCACTGTCCGGGCATTGTAAAAAGGTTTAAGACAATATTTTTTTTATATTTAATTGAATAATTATTTAGATTTACACTTTTAGAGATTGTGGAAACAAATATAAATGCTGAAAAGTTTATGCAAATGTTTAAAAAATTAGGTTTTACCCTGTAAAACGCAAGAAAACGCTGTGTCCGGAACTAAGTTTTGAAAATATTATCTGCTGTAACTTTTTCAGGCAATCTTTTTACATATTTACAACTGATGGAGGTATTAATACTGTGTTCAAGAAATGTTTTACGACCCATAAAAATATTGTGCCTATATTTTTCGAGAGTTGACATAACTTTAAAAATGTGTCCACACGTTTTTGATAAAAATGAATAACCTATTTATTCAAATTTTTGCAGGTTCAGGCATTATTCAAACGCCACAAATTTTTTCACGCTAGTAGCGCCGAAAGTACTTTCGGCCTTCGGGCTACTAGGTTTTTTGTACTTTCGGTCTACAAGCGTGAAAAATAGTATACACGCTCAGAGAGAGCAAAAATGAGCCAACCTTTAGCAAACCCTTTGTGTAAGAGGGAGAAAAATGCATTTACGCACTAACGGGGAGAGAAAGGTGTTGTTACTCTCCCCAGTGTGGGGCTCAACTCCTACAGCTGGCTTGCTGCGAAGTAATACCCACTAAAAAAAACCCTCTTATATTGCGCGTTTTGATGTCATGGAGATCGCGTTTCCAGGGTTTACCTCGCCTTCGGCTCGGACATCAATTTGGGTTTGCTAAGGGCTACCTCATTTTTGACTCCCCGAGCGTGTAATGTACTATTTCACGCTAGTACACCGAAAGTACAAAAAACCTACGGGCCTGAAAGTACTTTCGGTGCTACGAGCGTGAAAATTTATTTTTCCGTACTCCGGCCGGGAAGCGCTACTTCCCAGCCGCTGCCGCTACAGTCAGTAGCGCTTCCCGGCGCCGTCGTGCGGAAAAATAGTATACTCAACTAGGCAGCTGAATGGGAAGGCCTCAGATCACATGTTTGTCAACCTCGGCTTCGCCTCGGACGACAATTTCATGTGATCTGAGACATTTCCCATTCCAGCTGCCTAGTTAAGTAATATACTATTACTTCCTGGCTCATAATTAAGAGAGGCGCTGATGTTAATTCAAAGGGCCAGCACCAGCCAAAATAAAATCTTGATTTGAAGTTTCTGTAAAAATATTATACAATCTACTAACATAAAATAATTCTATACAATAAAATAATTTAAACAAAAATTTTTAGAACCATCCCAATTCTTGAATTGATATTTCTTTTTATTAATTTTATTTATATTATTTTTTATTTATTTATTTATTTTATTACATAATAAATCATTCCATTAGGAAAATAAATAAAAACTCTTTTTATAGAGTAGTTGAATCTTCACTTTATTAAAACTTATCTAAAACAGTTAAAAACCGTTACATATGTTTCGCTATACAATAGCTTCTTCAAGGACGGTAGTTACTTCATGACGGAGTATTCGTGTCTTAATTAGTGTACATCGTCAGTTTTTAAAAACAAAACAAATAGTGTGCGCACACTATTTCTTTTGTCTTAAAAATCTTCATCAAGCAAAGGCTACAACAATTCAATAATAAATCATTATTATTTACGTAAGCTTTAAATCAAAGTTTAATAATTATAATTTTACACTTTTCGTCATTTTTTTCATTAATTATCTTTTGTCAAACTGCAACAATGATTTTAGCTTGAGAGTACTAAATTAAATACACCCCAGCTTAAACAGAGTGCTAATAAAAGATAAAAATTAAAAAAAAAACCAAGCAAAACATTTTTAGATTTGTAAAGTTAAGTGAAATTGTGAGTAATAACAAAAAATATAGGCACCCTTTATTAATTTATAAATAATATATAAATATATCAAGTTCTGTATGAAATCACACACACACACACACACGCACGCACACACACACACACACACACACACACACACACACACACACACACACACACACACACACACACACACACACACACACACACACACACACACATATATATATTGACGAATAAATTGCAAAAAAACATCTAAAAAATTTCATTTTTGAAAAGTCAATCTCATTAATTTATAAAAAAAATTGTCTCAAAAAATTTTGATTCTAATGATTAATTAAGGAGATTCCCCGTTTTAATTTTTTGAACAATTAAAATTTAACATTTGTTTCATTAAAAAAAAAAAAACTATTAAAATTTTTAAAGACAAAAAAGCCTAGTGACCCATAAAAGCTTTCCCCCAGTAGATAGCATTCTATTTTTGAGTAAAAAATTTATCTCACATCTTTCAATCTTATTACTTTGCCATCTTCCTGTAAACCTAAGAGTCCAAAAATAAAGGGTGTAAATAAATAAATAGGGAAAAATTAAATTTTCATCGTCACGCTCAGTCAAGCTCGCCGGACGTTTGTCACGGGGCAACTAACTCGACAAGCTCGACTCGCGTTCTCCGGGGTATCCCGTGGCTCCGCCCACCTCCCGCCATTGGCCACCCCCACTCTGGTATCCCAGCCGCGATTGGCCGGCGGCCCAGATTCGTTGAGATTCTTCCGGGGGGGTTAATTCGAGTGCACCGGGACTGCTTTTATCTACCTAGCTATTGTGCTGGGGGTGGGTTGAATAGCTTCGCTTTGCCGCGGATGATTTGGGCCGAACTTTGTTTGTTGTAACAATGCATAACGGACTTTTTTTTTCCGCCCTTTCCAACGGTCGTTTTCGCACACGTGCCTGCATCATCATCCTCGACGCGACTAATCGCGGCCGACGCGCCACGATTACGCGCTGGGGGTGGGGTGGGAGGCAGGCGCAGCTGGAATTCGGTCGTTATCGACAGTTACGTTTCATTCGGTTTTCCCCCTTTCTTTCTCGCTTGTTTTCCGTTGAAATGCATACGTTTTAGTACAAAAAAATATTCTATTTGTTCGGGTTTGGTAACCTTTTTTTTTTTTTTTTTTATCATCCGACCATAAAATTCTGCAGGCTTAAGTAGAAAAAATGATAGTTCTTTAAATCAGATATGTAGGCCACTGGACCATTCATAATTGATAATTATACTTTTTACAGATTTAGATGTGCGAATTTTGTAAGCCTATTAAATGACCTTGATAACAGGATAAAGCTTTGAATAAAATTTTATTTCATACAAAAAATACTCAAAAAGGCAAGTTTATTTCAAACAACTACAAGTTAAAATATATGATAATAAGTAATTTTTTTCATTCAGTTTAATTTTTTTAGGTGAAGATTATTTTTAAAGTAAAAAATCAATTAAATAAGGCAACTAAATTTTAGAAAATCTTAATACAACTAATTTTCTTTACAATTCTCTGTCGTCTTATTATCAAATACTGACTTATTTATTGTATTACTGCTTTTAAAAAAAATTTAAACATATATCTTTGAAAGAACGAACGATTTTGAAAATAGAAAAAAATTAAATTATGAAACTTGCACCTATTGGCATTAATTGTGTAATACAGATTATTGCTATAAACAAAATATGCTATAAACAATAATTTCTTTTAACCCTCTGTAAAGAGCGTATTTTTTTGTAAAAGAAGTTATATTAATTACTAAATCATATTACTTAGCTTGCGTAAATTTGTGATTGCAAGGGTAAAAGAATATTTGAAATTGTATTGTTTACGGTTTATTATCAAAATTACAAAAAATTAATCCTCCCAATATATGTTGAAATAAATTAAATTTACAAAAACAACTGATACTATGGATGCAGTAAAGACTGAAGCTTTTCAATCATACTCAATTTATTCAGGACTTAGCAGAAGTTCAAATGACCAAAAAAAAATGCCAGTTTTTCACGGGTTTAAGTACCTTTGGCGTAATAAATATGTACTTAAACTTTTTCGCCGAATACTTAAGTTAAATTACTTAAAATTACTCAACTTATAAAAATCTACCTTCTTCATCTAAAGAATTTAAATTTAACCTCAATGCCCAACTATTAAAAACTAAAATTCATAATCAACAGAGCCATAACCAACATAAAAAAGTATATCCTACTGCAAGGACCCACTAAAATTTCGTCTCCCAATCCGCACCCAGCCCAGCAGCCTAATTCAATTGCTATCAGATCAAGCAGCGCCAGCACAGATTATCCGAGCAGGCTGGGGTGCATAACATTTATCGGGCGTAGCAGGAAAAAATGTAACGATAAAATTTCATTGACGAGCAAACTCTCGCGCACCGCTCCGCATTGTGATGCTGCTGTTATGGGAAAGAAAAGAGGGCGGGGAAGCAGACGCGACAATGCCGAAGCGACATAAGGTCCATCGATCTGCATGTACGCAGGGGGTCGAGTTTTTCGCTGTGGGTGCCTGCGCACTGCAAGTATTCCTGCAGGGCAGGAGACTTTTTGTTTATTGAATTATTCGATTAGGATAATTTCAAAACTCAGACATCTGCGGAGTCACTGGAGATCCATTTTTTTTATTAGTTTTTATTTCGTTCTGGCTAATTACAAAAAAAAGGAGATGTTTTTTTCAATAGATATAGATTTTATTTATTTATTTATTTTATTTTATTTTTTTAATAATTTTATAGTTTCCTACGATGAATATTCTAGTAAATAATAAAATATCAATAATAATAAAAATTATTTACTTGGTTTTCGAAAAAAGTGAAAAATCGTTTTATTAATTGCGTAAATTATTCAACCTTCGATCAAGCCATAAACGTACTCAAACATTGAGCGTAAATCCTTGACTCGTCACAAAAAGACCTCCGCACACAAATTCGTCCTGAAACTAAATTCCCCCTGACAATCGAAATCCAATTTTCAGGGTAAAGAGTCAAACAACGTGATCGTCAGTTCAACACCGCCCCACACGAAATTCCCTAAATAGCTCGGACTTGGGGGATTAAACGCCACCTCGTCCCGGCAGAATATTATCCAGAAAAGCCCCCTGCGTCTTTTACCATGACTCTTTCTTCATTCTTCCCTTTTGACCTTTTCAGTCTGGCTAATGGAATTTATGTGAAATCCAGATGCCGAGCGAGGTTGGTACCCTGATTTGGATAAATGATTTTATGTGCTTTCTGCAGATTCAATTTGTGCTGAAATTTTTTTTAAAAAGCGCTGTTTATTAAGATAAACTTTGAACAGCAATTTTTAAATAAATCTTCAATGTCTTTACAACAAACCATGCTTTTTTACTTTGCAATTTAGCTCATCTATCGTCTGCACAGCAGCGTTTCAATTTGGTATGTGAGCTTCAGCTTCATGTACAAATATGCTATTGCGCTAGCGAGACTGCTACTGCCAAAATATTCTCACAATCGTGGTTGTGACACTATAGTTTATTGCGAATTCCTGGTTGCAAACGAAGTCGTTAACAGCAAATCCAGGACTATCAGATAAACATTGATCAACATCTTGATTATTAATTTGAGAACATTATGACTAGGAAGTGTTTGCCTATTTTTTTTTTAAAACAATAATATTATTTCTTAGTACATATTACGTTTTAATCGACCATTATGATGTTTCGTATTTTATGATTGTAGATGAAACTTTGAAATATGTGATGATTGAGAATTTCACATTAAAATAATTTGTAATAAAAAAAGGTTGAAAAAGATTATTTTAGTGATATATTTTTCTTTTTTTAATACAACAATATAAAAAAGAATAAAAATTCATCATTTTTATTAGTTTTGATTGGATAATATAAATGCTTAAACTATACTGGTGGCAAGTTACAGGTACAGTGTATAAACAAGGACCATCGCCCTATATTTTGTCTTAAGAAAAACAAAAAATCTGAATTTTGAATTTTTCCTGGTTACATACATCTCTACTAATACTTTTTAAAAAGATGTAATGATCATAAAATAAATAAACGTTGATTGAAGCCTGTTTGAGTAGAACATTTATCTTTTCGTCACGCCCAATTCGACACTTAAGTTGCGAGTTTGTAAAATCGAGGCGCACATACACACGAAAACCATTGTTTCTTTGTTTTTCTTTCTTCTTCGGAACGCAGACATCAATCTTGATAGATCGCGGGTGCCGGAGATAATAAATGCCCAAAGATCACGCCCACGCTGCTACAATTTAATACTTACGGGTAAATTGGGGACTGCGGCAGCTGCACCTAAACAAACTCATCCGAATTTTACGATTCCCCTAAACCACATAAAAATACCCAACAGAGAAAAATCAGGCCACGTATAATTCGATCATAAAAATTACAACTGGTATCCAATAAATTTTAAATCAGAGTAATTGAATTGAAGTTCTTTGAGAAAATATTGTATTTATTATCAGCAAATAGAATCCAAATAAATAAATAAAAAAAAGAAAATGTCGTCCTCAGAGTTTTTTGATAGTAACTGTGGCAGACAAGTCGTGGAATTAAAAAAAATCATAACAACTCAAAAATTAGATCTAATATAATTCACAAGGAGCGCAAAAAAAACTTCCAACCTACAAAAAAAATCTCTCTACTGTAATAAAAAAAAAGTACATCAGAGTATATAAGCACCAGCTGTTTTGATCTAGAAGCACGCGATCATCATAAAAGTCTGGACTTCCGCGTCTACCCAATAAAACACTTGGGTCTAAGAAGCCTCCCGAGGGAAAGAAACTTGACTCACCGAGCCGTAATGTGTACAAACCACGTTATGGCATAATTTTCTATTAAAGTAAATTTACTGAAGCAATTATCAACGCCGAACGATTGCTGTTGCAAGACATGGTAGTCTATTATAAAATAATTTAAAGCCATGCGACGGTTCGTGTTTTAAAGGAAGAAATTCAGTCACCCACACCTGGCCAAGTCATTCTACCTATTTAACTTTCTCTCCCTTCTATATTTATTTATTCCGATGAGGCGCGTGACACAAGTTCAATCTTTGGTAAGTAGCATCGACAGCTCTTCTGCAATAAAACACAGCTGCAGCTATTGACAATTTTTGAAATCCTTTTTTATTTCGGATGCTGAGTCAATACTATTTTATTATTGGTTTGAAACGTGCGCAGCTTTTTTTTGGATTCATTGACCTATATTTTTGGACCGAGTCAAAGCAAATTTTTACACTTGAAATATAAAATTTTTTTTGTACTTCTACGCGTCGGACCATAACAAAGCAGAACAAATAAAATTACTTCGTGTACAATGGAAAAGACCCTCGAAGACCGCAGGATCGATTACGCTAAAGTAATCATCCCCCCCAAACGCCCCACCGAAAAGAATAAGACGAATGAAGAAAAAAAATGAGGGGGGTAATGGAACACCGCAAACTATCGGGACCTTGACGGCATTTTAATCGACGAGTCATCGCATCATCTGCCGAAACGACGTGTCAATGAACTTCAAAAAGGGCTTCATCTTTTTTGCCTGAAGCGGAAGAAAGTGACGACCGGGGCATAAGAAATTCAAAAGGGAAGACTTTTTGTCTTATAATTGCAAAGAGGGCAATTATTACCCGAACATAGGTTACCTGAATTGAGTCCCTCGATCCACTGTGCATGTGATATTATTTTACCTCCTACTGTCTTCTGTTTTTTTTTCTTCGAATATTATATGTTGGAAATGAGTACGCAGAATTTTGTCTGGTTCGATAAATGAAAAAAAAAAGTATGAATTCTGTAATATCATTTTCATCTTTCAGTTCGATTGATAATATACTAAATTGTTATTTTTGCGCAAAAATGAAAAATAAAAGATCTACTTTGATTTAGAATATTTCGGGGTTTAATCAAACTTAAGTCAGAATGAAAACAGAGTCGGAATATATTTTTTTAAATTAAAGCAATGATTATAATTATGACAGTACTTATCATAAGGTAACTTTACCCAACATGGACACCCTAAACGGAAACCGTTGCTATGTCTAACTAAAACAATATTTTTCAATGAGCGAGATCTCATTTTTTAAAGATTGAATCAAAGTTTGAAAAATTCCGTTGACTTATTGAGCGTGAAAGTCATTTTTAAGTATCAGGTATAGAACTTTGTAATTTGAAGTTTTCGGCTTTTCCATACCTTGCATAAATAATTCTGAATTTATATGTTTCAACTACCATGAGTGCTCATATTGAGTACACTAATTTACAATTCCTATAAATTGACCTTAATTACCTGATCAACATTCTAGAAATCCATAGACAGAAACCCACACGTACCGTTCTCACAATCGAAAGGGAAGAGGACGCGGAGGATATGAATATCGAGCGATGCGTTCGTGATCACGCGGATATCCAACTTCTGTCGGCCGGGGGGCAGAAACAGGAACTTCAAACATCCGATTTCCCACGCCTCACTTGCGCGCCCGTACCTGTGTAGTACTTGAGATCCAGCACTTGTCCTGCAACACAGGGGACAAAAACAATGAGGCTCTGGACGATGATGAGCTTGTGCATTAATTTCGCACGCTCTAACTGTAATAATAACAATGATGATGATGCATTATCTACAATCAACAATTCATAACTCAAGTGCTCTTTTATTCTACGTTATCTTACAAGAACCCTTTTCTTTTGTCTGCTACTCATACAATTTAAAGTATTGTGTTGAGGATGCATGATGTCGAATAAATTTCTTCGATGTCGAAAATTCAGATTTATTGGTTGATTATTAATAAACTCAATTGATGTTCTTTTCATACAAAAATCAGTAAAATTAGCTTTGGCAGTATAAGTACGGATGAAATAAATCGAAACCTACGGTGTGTCGGGGGAGTTGTGAGTTGCGAGGAGGAGAAGCGAAAGAGGGTTGAGGAGGGGTGGCAAAGAAGCAACAGGTTGGCCCTTTCAGAGGCTCATTTTCCACCCTCACTCACTTTCACTCTTTCTACTTTCCCCCACCACCACCACAGTCAACACCACCATTGATTGTTTTACTAGCTAGGGGTTGAATTGCCCTACTCACTTAAACGTTTGCATACATCAACAAAGCATTCGTTCAGTGGATCAAAGAATATATTTTTTAATCTTTAATTTAATGATTTCGTTCCGAGTACTAAGTTTTTATTTGATCTTTAAATCAGAATGAATTCCACGTTAAAAGCGAAGTATGTACCGAACTACATAAATAATCTATGTAACCAACAGATAATTACTTCGAATGACCATTAACCAGACAAAGAAAAAATTCACTCCCAAAGACAACCGCAAAGGTATCAATAAAGAAAAAAAAGCTCTCGGTTGTATGCAGGTATTTCCCACCGCACGCACTCTAATGGACGCACTAGCAGGAAAAACGCGGCCATATGGCGTTTTACAAAATACAGGTGAATATTATATATCGTTATGGTGGTGGTGGTAGTACGATGATGATTACGGAGCACACCGATTCCATGCATTTCTACCGCTGTTCGCTGGGGGTGGCAGACGTCGATCGGCCGGTCTTTTTCTCCATTGGGAACTAGTAATGATACTTTTACACCCTCGCGGCTCGTTCGTGGGAATTCAAAACCTGATAAATGGTTTAAATCGTAATTATACGTACTTAGAAGACAATTACTCCTCTAACATACTTGCTTGCATGCTGTTGTACCTACGTATTTTTTTTATATTAAATTTGTTTTTATGTGCATACAATATTTAAAAAAATAATAATCAATTGATTTTTGTTTTTCAATTAATATGTTAAAAAATAAAGACCTCAATATGTTATTCCTTCGAACCATTAGGTTAAAATAAAAGCACCCCAGAAACAGTATAAAACGGAACGTGATGAAAACTAATACCAATTAATTAAACCCGGTACGACATTCTTAGGGTCGGTATGGGTGACAGGTTGCCGGTTGTCGAGATCCGCGCAACCCCGCAAGACAGCTGAATGGCAGGTCTACGGGGATGCTGTGACACCATAATACTCACTCGCACGTGGCACGCGTCACTTTTTCGTACGCAATTACTTCTGTTTCTCGTTCCTTGCTTGCCCCTCGCGGCAGTAACGTTTTATTCTTGCACGTTTTGTTTTGGATTCTTGGTTCTTCAGATTAATTGGTCTGGATGCAGTTGGTATAACAAGTGTCTAATTTCGAAAAAACAGCCCGAATTCCACAATTTTTGTTAATTTTACAGCAATTTCTTTTATTACCAAAGTAGGTCAGTTCAGAATACTTGAAAAAAAAGGAACAAGATATGTTGAGCGTAATCCTTGGGTTCTTTAGTAGACCGAGTGTCTCTTTCGGATGATTAAGCCAGCGGCGTCGCTTCCTCGCCCCGATAATTAATCGGCGTCGTGCGCCGGGTAATTTGAAACCAGCAGCTTCTTTATTATATGGAACATACGCGTGTCGTGGAAGCCCCGCTGAACTTTCTTCTTTCTTCGTTTTCATTATTCTCCTTCTCCCCTTTTTTAATACATTCACGGAAACATTACACCCCCCTGCATGTAAAATTATAATGCTGGAAGTGTTTATCCCTCTTCTTAAGCTTCTTCTTGTGTTTTTCAGCTATTTTTTCTGTTAAATAAAAATGAAATTGTAGTTAAATAAAAGTTAATTTTCACTTGGAGATAAAAGATTGATTTTCTATTTTTTTAGACAGTCATACTTAAAGACAAGATAAATTTTTTACTTACTTTATAATTGCGAAATTTAAAAAAAAAAAAAAAAAAAAAAAAAAAAAAACAAGAATGAATAAAAAACTCTTTGACAAATTTGCGTATTTCAATTTCAGACAAGAAGTAATTTATTTTTCCTATTTCCAAGTATATTCATTTCACTATGGCGTAGAAAATGAAAATAGCGTGTCTGCAAGCAGCAGAAGGTTCTTTTCAAATGTACGAGTTCTCAGTATAACTCTGAATTATGCTTTAGTGCTATACGATTGCAACAAAGATAATGAAGTTAAAAAATAAATGAATGTAAAAATTTTTAGTAAATGAATGTGTTTAAAACAATTTTTAATAATTTTAAAACAGAATTTAATATTAAGCCAAAGGCGTATTTGAATACACAGAACTAACCCCGTAAATCAGTCACGAAGAAACGCTCAAGAGTGAACGAAAAAGGGGTCTTTACGCATACGGGACGCAACATACACGGAACGCGTCATGACAGCCCGCATTATTATTGTTCGGTCCTGGTCCATCTGTCACGTTTCTCTTTCATGCTCCATAGGCTCGATGGTTGCTATCTGAAGTACAGCGCTATTCAATAAGGATTATTACTACATGTGCAGGATCTTTTTCTCGAGTGCCATGCCGGAGCTGCGCAATTACATTGTGCGGGACGAACAAGTGTTGTACTCGAAGCACTCGTCCTTTTATCTGAAAATTAATCTTGCGTGATTATTAGGATTTTTTCATTAGTTTTTTTTTTCTAATAAATGAGAAAATTAGAAACCTTGTTAGAAACGGTATTGGCTAAATCCAAATTTTATTTTTCTTCTTTTTTAAAATCTGTAAAAAATTAAGTTTTTGAAAATTATTCTTACAGATATTATGACCCTTGTCGGATAAGACTTCTTTTAAAACAATACTTGTATCTCAATTTTACAAGTGTACCAAGATATTTCAAATACTTAGATTTGTTATCTGAGAGTGAGTAATTTTATTCTAAGTACCAAGTTTAATTATAGGTTTTGAACCCCGCAGTAAAATTTTTTCATTTTTCCAATCTTTCCAAAAGTCATTATTTTCAGATCAATCATAATAAAAAAAAATCAAAATTACCACCTACAAGGAAATGAAAAACTAAGCAGAAAAAAATGGTTACGGGGGGTTGTTGTTTTTGAGGTAAAAATTACCCCGCTATGTGTAATTATAAGTCGTGACAGGGGCATCTGTCATTGTGGTGGTCAACCATGCACGTCGAGGTCTTGAAACAGTAGCACTGCAGGTGAACCCACCTGGTGTTGTGTTATCGCTGCAGGTTTCTCGATTAGATCCTCCCGAGTTTCATACATCGTTACGGTTTTTATTGCGCGAAACTCGATATTGTAAGAAATCCGATTAAGAAAATAAAATAGTAAATTGAATAATTAGGATAGGATTAACAGATCCTGAAAATACAAACAAACTTTTTTATTTTAATGATTCTGATTTAACATAAATTCAAAATATTGTTTCGCATAGTAAACTACAAAGATTTATTTACAAGTAAAAAGTAATAGTAACTAAGTTTTTTTTTTAAGTATAAGAAGCAAATTGTTTACAGAATAAATTCTAAAAACAGTTTTGTCTCTGTGAGAAAGAAAAACAATGAAAACCAGTATTTTAATTAATTTATGTGCAAAGTTTTTAAAAATTAATCCAAAATTATTATTAAATTTTTTATTAAAATTCTAAACTATCACTTCAGATAGAAGACAAAGGGGAGCTTGCATTTTGACGAAAATCGTAAAAATTAAGTTTTTCTTCATAAATTACTTGAGATTTCTGTTACCGTTTATTCATTTAATACATGCTTCTGAAGTAATAAGAACCAAACGGAGTAAAAAAAAGTAACAGTAACGAGTTTGAATTTTTTAAGATCCAGATAAACAAGAATCGCTACTCTCGGTAACAACCGTGCAGGAATCCTAAAAATTAATCATACAAAGAGAGATCCCGCATGTGGAAAAACCTTCCACGTACCAAGCAACAGCTCCATGCAGGCATCAAAAACTCCCGCAGGAGCACGCACTTGTAGGACCTCCCGAGGCAGTGGGTTACTTCAGGGCTCGTACCCCAAGTGGCAGGAAGTACGCGACCACGAGGCACTTCCTTCCGGACTTTTGAGCACGCTTTTTTTTCTATCTTTTCTTCCTTCCTCCTTTGAATATCGATGCTCGATCGGCGCGTGCGGTGACATCGATATGGATTATTACAAAGGGGGGGCCGCGCTCGCCAGTTTTTTGTACGGGTTCAGGGATGCGTGAGGAAAAAATTTATCACGCTATATATAGGTGCCTTTGCATTGAACGATGATGCACTTTTGAAATTTACTTACTTAAAATTTTGTAAGTTTGAAGTTGAAAATATATTTCAGGATTTGAAGGTAAACAAAAGTATTTACATAAACTTATCGTAACATGAGTAATTTAAATTAAAAAAAAAAAAAAACCAAAATATTGAGTATTCGAATAAAATTTGAAGTTAAAAATATAATCACTGATTTTTTTAGTTATTTTACACGTGAAGAAATTATCATAATTGTGATGTTTGGTTAACAATTAAGTACATATGACAAGTTTTTAGAAACAGTTATATTTTATATGTCACTTCATTGAAGTTGAAGAACGAAAAAATTAAAAAATTGTAGAACAAAAAAAAATTATAAATCAATGGAATAAAAATTTTTGAAAAACATGACTATTTATGCCTTAGCGTTTAAAAAAAAAAAAAAAAAAAAAGGATGTAAATGAATGAATAGGTTAAGAATTTATTAGCTTTTAGAAATTTCGAGTGTAGGATTGGAACGCCAATTAGGGAGAGGTAATTGTTGGGAAAAAGTTCTCTCTCTTTCTCACTCAGTCGCTAATTGCAATATTCCTCGAGTTTAAGTGGCTCATTACGTGTCCAGCGCCTCTTTTCCTTGACGATATTCGAAACTCCATTTTTAATACTCTGGCTCGAAGAGGCGAAAATTCTTGTAAAATTAGGAGCGCCGGATCCCTACAAGCGATAACCGTAATTGCCGTTTATGAAATTTCAAATGCTCTTCCGTTCTATTATAAATGAGTTTTTCTGAAATTTAAAGCTTGTTTTATGAAAATTTATGGTATTTTTGTGCTTGACTAATTGATACACCTCGTTAAAAAAGTATTTTCAAAACTGTCAATGTTAATTCAGATGTAAATGACTTGTGATTATTTCTCTCTTATTTCTGACATGGTGTTTTAAAAATCAAAGCTGTTTCTGTTTTCAGCTTCAAAATTGCAACCAAATCAACTAAACTTGTAAGTAAGTTCCTTTAAAAAATCTTACATCTATAAAGATGAGAAAAAATTTCTAACGGGATAATTTATAGTTTCATATTGAAAAAAATTATGCTCAAATGATTTCGAGAGAGCGCACGATCACGTTTATTAGCCCGCAGATGACGTCAAGAAGTTCCCGTATTAACAAATACTCTTACCTCTTTTTACAGTAGGCATTCCTTCATTGTAGCACCTTCTAAAGGTGCCCCTATCGCCTCTCATACAATCCAAACTTGTCCTTAATAGAACTTATTTTTTCCACTTTATAAAAAAAAGCCTCTGTAGAGTAAAAAAAGTCCTTCACACGGTACCTGCGGGTATCGTACCCTGAGTCGATTTAAATTCCGAGGCGGTAGCATTATTACAATTACGTTTTGAGTGGGCTTTGGATTCATTAGCTTTTTTTCCTGTTTTTTTTTTTATTGATCCGTGCATGCCATTGTACGACACGTGATAGAATTTGTTATTTAAATCATGCTGGCGTACTTTCAAAGTCCAAGTTTCGTGTCCATGCTTATTCAGTTTTTATACTTAAAATTTTTAAACTTGAGCACTAAAGATTAATTGTTTTAAATTTAAATAAAAATATGTACAACTAAAATACTCTAAAAAAAATTAAGTTTTATACAAAGCTTTTTAAAATTTTAGAATCTCATTCCCGGAAGTCAAGAATTTTTGATCCGATTAAATTTGAATATTAGAAAGGTTCCAAAGGTTTTTTTTTATTAAAATTTATGATATGTTCCAAGGCTGAATAAAAGAAAAAAAAAAATTGATTTACCAAAAATCAATCAGAAAAGTAAATTGTCAAACCGAAGCAAAAACATTCTGATTAAAAAAAAAGAGTAATGAAGCTGCTACCCCCTGTTTCGAAGATAAACAAAGATGAGGGAAGCCGCACGCTTAGCCGAAGTATCGTTCACATCAGCTAATTGCCGAGGCCAATCATCGTCACGATTCTCCCCAACCAGAATCTGTATCGTAAAATAGTTCCACGTTTCAATTCTTATAGTGCGGGTATTGGACAGATGCAGACCCCCCGCAGGGTAGGTCTACGAGCAACCAACCCCCCCGTAAACCTTCATTTGTGGTGGCTGTGTGCACTTATTTCGAGCAGAACTTTTTTATATTTTATTGATTTCTTTTTTTTTGTCACGATTCCTTTTTTTCTTTTTTTTTTTGGTTCGGGGGTGGGTTGGGCAAAAGCAAGATTTTGCGGTCATTGTTCCATCAAAGTCAGAGACCCCGAAGATATAACAATTTTCATTGTTTTTATTCACTTTTATGAAATAGAAAGGCGAATGTAATACAAGTTTATTATATGTAGCTTCATGCACTTTTTCATTAAAAAATTTTTTTTTAATACTGTAAACTAAGGAATTTGATAAAGAAATTTAGAATATCAAAATACTAACATTTAAACTTACTAAGATTATAATATTCTTTCACGATTTTTAAACTTTAAATACAGTAGCCATAAATTATGAGCCTTATCACCTTAAAAGAGAAAATTTTAGAATTATTTCTTATCCAAATTAATTTTTAATTCATAAAATAAATTCCAAGTAGTATATGTAATATCTAGGATGATGACGGATTATCAATTTTCATCCCAAAAAATGAAGAAGTGGAAAGCATTTAAAATTATCTGTAGGATCCTTAAATCAAGTTAAACTAAATCCTTCGACCAAATCACAAATCCCAGTCGAGCATCTGCTTTGCAAAAAATTTTTTACAATACCAAGTAAAACGCGTTTTACGCATACATACATACCTGGCGGTACGCGCAATTGAGCCTGACGTTGAGCGAAAAGCGAACCGGGGATTGCGAGCTTCTGAACTTACCCTCGAAACTCTCACGTGGGCGTGCATCCATAAGCGATTTCTTTATTCTTTTTTTTTGTTTCGCGCCGCTTGATTCGATTACGAGCTTAGTCGAGTGTTAAGAAACGCTCGCGATGAGAGTCATTGGGAGGGTGGAATTGTCGATGAATGCAAGTGGACTGACTTTACTCTTGAATTCTGTATAAAAACTCTTGGCTGTTGTGTAAAGTTTGTAAAAAGCTATTTTTAATATTTATTTTTTATGTGTAGTGTGCAAAGCACCACTTGCATTGAGAAATTTCTAATTCAGAAGAGTTGTACAAGGTACATTCGGGTAAGTTTTGCAAGTCAAGTTTTATAATTATTGTCATTCATTATGGACCTGACATAATTATCATGAGAAATTTTGAGCTGCAGTATTAGAGTTATTGTTTGAATCAAAATTCAAGTTTGAAAAATTTAGTTAAATTAAATGTTCGAAATATTTGTATTGTTGACTTTATGAGTTGGCAAAAAAATTTATTGATCTGTCCATCTATACCTATTTATATTTTTAGAAATATAATGCCGTACAGTCTGGAATGAAAAAACCAATCTCGTTATAAAATTAAACTCACTATGTAAAGCCAAAAAAGTAACCCCTTTGATTGCTTATCCAATTATTTCCCTCGTTATTTCCTGCGGCAATCGGCCATCTGTTCGATTAGCGATCGAATGCCGACGAATCCGAGATAAGACATACCGCTTTAACCTTTACAAGGGGTGTAGCCAATCCTAAAAAAAGAATTTCAGTCGCAGGGGGGGCACCTCGGAAATCAAAGAACACGCAGATGATTATAGGGGACCGAAAAATCGACACTTATTTTTTTGCTAGTAGTTAAGTTTGTTTATGAAAAAAGAATCTCACCGAACTCTGTCAATTTAAAACTATGAAAAGTACCCTACATACCTGTCTTTATTAATGTTTTTTTATGGTTGTTTTATTTACAAATACAAATTAACAAACATGATAAAAAATCTAAAAATAAAATTCATTTTATAATTTCATGATAACGATACTGAGTAAAAAAAAATCAGCAATCATAAAACTTTCGATAGTAAATTTCGATGTAAAAATTTCATCATCTAATTTACAAGATATTTTTCTAAATAAAATTGTTCCAATGCTTGCACAAAACCCCAACATCAATTTTTCGATTGACTTAACAAAATTTAGCTGTGATATTTCGTAAAAAATTATCGCTACGGCAACTGAAACCGGAGGGTGGAACTCCGATATCCTTCGGAGAAAAAGCAGCCAGTCATTATTGGCGCACGCACGTTGCGTGATTCACGATAAACTTACCTCGCCTCACCGCAAAATTGCATCGCTGGGGGTACGCAGATACGTCCATTTTCCATAGATACGCATCTGGCTGGCTTTTACGCACGTGTGCATTATCGGACTCCTAACAGTTGCGATTGATTATTAATCGAGGAAGTACTTTTTTTTTTTTTTTAAATGGGGGGTGATAAGCCATACAGTGATTTTTCAGCTCAATTTGTATGGAAATTATTCAAATTTTAGTTTTTAACTTGGTAAGGGAGGGAAATTGTGGTGTAATTAGTGTCAAGTTCTTAAATCTAGACTGCGAGAGGGATGAATCATGCGGAGCACTTACGATGGTTAATCACAGAAATCGAGTGCTTTACAGCTTTCATTGGAAAACTTATATGTTCAATTTTAAATTACCTATTTCAATATTCGGTGTACTCCAAAAAACTTACCGAGAGTATTTTTCAATTTTTTATTTCTTCTGGTTTGTCTGAAAACTGTCCAAGTGTTTATATTTCTATGCTAATATATATATTTTTTTTTTCATTATTAGCATAATATTTTCGAATCATTTTAATGATGAAAATTCTTTGTTTAAAAAAAAAGTCAATAAGTACCACTGATAAATTTAAAAAAAAATTTTTTTTAATTAAGCAAAAACGATTTATCCAAAGAATTCCATCATCAATATAATTCAGAATTTCTACCCCTGTAAAAAGTCGATACTACTGATAAATTTTTCAAAAATTTTAAAAATAAAAAAACCATGATTTATCCAAAGATTTCTACCTCTCTACAGAGACAGTGGAAAATCAATTTTCCCCAAATGCCCGTGCATCATTATTTCGAAAAAAAAAATAAGTTCTTTCACAATCGAGTGATCACCCCCTGAAATCCTAATGACACCCGGATTAACCTCGCGCAGCGATACAGAAAAAAGTATAAATAAACCAAGCTGACCCGATGAATAATCTACGACGCACACGCACCGTGGAAATTGCGGTGGCCAGTCGCCTGAAAAGTAGAAAAACCCTTGATTAATCGTGAACGAATGAAATAAAAAAAAGAAAGAAAGAAAGAAACTAAGGAAGGAATATGTAAAAAAACAGGAAGGACAGGTTTGGCCTCTGCAGGCGAAGGGAAGGGGCGCGTGCGGTGGCCAGGTGGCACGTGACTCCGACTGGGGGTCGGATCGGAGCAGCTGCTCGGGGCGATTACTTTCAGGGGTGAGGCTACCATCGGGGCTGTTTTTTCGTGATCGCGAGTTCTGAAATCTGCAAGATTTAATGTTTTCCAACAGGCAGAGGTCAAAAAATTTTATTTCGATGCAACATTGTAATGGCTTGGTCAATGTATCTATAATTAATAAAAAAAGTTGTATCGATTTAGGTCTATTAGACTTAATAATATAAGGAATGATTTTTTAAATAATTTATTTTTTATCATGATAAAATGCTTCAAAAGGACATATTTTTTCTATGAATCGCCCATGATAAATGAAAATGAACCGAGCAACTCAATAAACTTATATTGTTCTGATGTAAATAATTTACGTTTCTCAAGTAAGTCAAGCTATTGTTGGAACAATTAAAGATGCAAATGAGAAAATTTGTGGGGGTTAAAAATTTTTTTTTCATTTTCGTCAAATTTCCGAACTCAGTTGTACAGAAAAAAAAAGTATTTTAAAAGTGTTGATAGTGTGGTTAATAAATTTAGCACTTGTCGAAGAAGACATTCCACCTTGCAAACAGCTGTCACCCTAGTCAAGAAAAGGAACAAAAATAAAAGCCACCGAGTGTATAGGAAGGGGAGACGCAATTCTTACGCGTTCTTACACAATGGGTTGGTGCACCTTGTAAGGTCACGGTGCGGTGGACTCGGTCTCTTGGCCCCTCGAGCTCGATTCAAGAGAATCAGGATGTAGGGAGCCAGCAACACCTTGCCAGACTCAAAGAGATGTACCGCCCATTTGCTTTTCTTAGTTTCTTATCCCTCGCTTGATTTGAGCAATGAGAGGGGGAGATTCAGGGGAAAGAAAAATATCAAGATGTGCATCTATCTAAAGGTATTTTCAAGCAAGTTGATTTTAGGCAAGGTGCAAGATGGGTGTTTGACCTGGTGCCTTGCTTTTTTTTTTGGTTCACAGTTTTGTTTAGAAATTTAATAACGAAATCGTGAACTGTAACAGATGAAATTAGAGTCAAAACAATTTTTTGGAGTTGATCAATTCGTTTTTTATAAAATTGAAGTTTCTCTCTGAGTTATCAAGTGCATGAACGACAATCTAGCACTTGTATTATATGTACGTTATATTCAAATTATTCTTATCTATACTATTTCGCTCGTAGTATTTATTTAACCATTTATTTAGGATATAATAATTAGTAAAAGTATGGATCTTTATTTTTAGTCATACATTCTTCAAATGTTTGAAAATATTTACAAAACTTAGATAGGCAACGAAGTATTGACTTTTTAAATGATTTTATAACATAGATAAACATTCTAACTTTACTCCTGAAATTGATAAACTTCCAAGCATTACAATCTAAACATACTGAAAAATCAAGTCACACTACTCTCGCCAATGATAATATGATAGTAAAAGTCAATATTCCATAACTATCAGGACACACTGTCAGTAGTCTTATCTCAATTTTTATAAACTTATAAATTCATCCCTATAGACTACAGCGAGATAAAAGATAAAGAAGGCATATGTCGTCACTGGTCACAAACGCGGCTGATTCAGTGATAAGCGAGTCGCGTGTCCCCGTGGTGTTGTTGTATACCTACTTCGTCATTATATGCTAATCGAGTTAGGCGCGTGCCTGCACCGTAATTGGCTTGTTAAAAAACCCCGAAGCACCAACACGAAATGGTCATATTTTGTTTATTGTACTGTTCTTTCTTGCACGCTTTACCTTGAATTATTTCAGCTTGATTTAGCACGCACGAATTTCAGCGACGCTTATTTATTACTCTTAGTGCTTTATAAATTTTGACTGCACGACTTATTTTATCTTGATTTTTCAGAATTTTCGTTTTCTTAGCAACCATTAGAAGTAAGAAAACTAATGAATTTAATTTAAAAAACTACGTTTTAGTCATCGTTGTTGGAATATTATGTTAAAACTGATAGATAAAAAAATTTGTTATTAATACTTTTGTATTCTAAATAGTACATTTAATTAACGTTATCTTTATAAAAAAAATTCTGCCGGATACACAAAATAGCCCAATGAGTCCATAATTTTGTCTGGTTATCAGATCTTCATGAGCAGAAACACGTTTACAATCAAATTAATGCAGCTTGTATCGTTATAAGAGCAAACGATGATAGAAATTCAGATAGAGTATAAAAGGTTTGCTACAGAAAATCTAATCATTACTTTGAACTGCGGAGGCTTAATTTGGCTTATTTTAATTGATAGCTGGTCATTGATAGTTATTAATTTCAAAGTATTTAAGTACTAATCTCTGCCTGAATAGCATACTAAGCTTTTAGATGGAACTATCCGTAACGACCGTCAGTATCAAAATTGAAAATAGAATGATTTTCAGTGTTTGAAGTTTACCCTTCTACCAAATTGTATACAAAATAATACACCAATCAAGCATGGTAAATCCTCTTAGAGAAGAAATGACTCTATTCGATAAATCCCATATGTTAACCACGAGTCCCAAAAGTAATTAATTAACTCGCGATTGACCGAAGCGATAGACGCGCTCATATTAGGATGACGAATTTCGTCAACTCGTAGGAGTGGTCGATTTTATGGGTAATGAAGACCATGTGTTGCGAGGAAATTTTGTTTAAACAGGTGGTTGTTACGCCGTGCGCCATACCGTCACTTTGCGGTCACTCAACTATCAGTGTGCTGTGGAACTTGAAGGGATGCGTTCAAAATTTATAGTATATTACTTAACTAGGCAGTATGAATGGGAAACGTCTCAGATCGCATGAAATTGTCGTCCGAGGCGTAGCCGAGTGTGACAAACATGTGATCTGAGACCTTCCCATTCAGGTGCCTAGTTGAGTATGCTATTTTTCCGCACGACGGCGCCGGGAAGCGCTACTGACTGTAGCGGCAGCGGCAGGGAAGTAGCGCTTCCCGGCCGGAGTGCGGAAAATTCATTTTGAGTACTCGTAGAAATGTTTTAAAAATGATTAAAGCATTAACAAATTAGTAATTTATATTTATTGTTTTGTAATTATTTCTCTTAAATAATTTTTATGCATAAACAATATGAAAAACCATACATTGACATTAAGATCAAAATAAATGTTTGTAATCGTAAAGAAATATGAAGCTGCAAGTATCATGTTATTACACCAAAAAATTTAATTAAAATTCTAACAAGTGATATGAAAATAAAAAATAAATATTCATACTTGGTTCAAAAAATTATTTAGTTAAAATATGTTGCTCTAAAATGGGACTGAAAATTGTATGATAATATTCTATTGTCTGCTTAGATCATGCAGCTGACTCGCAAGTATACGCTAAATTTATTACAATATTTGCATTTTTTGAGATTATAATTCTATTTCTATTTTTATTTCATTCGATGGATCGGAATTTTTTATTATAAAAATAATCACGCGTAATGAGATTACGTGGAAAAAAGGGTGAATAATGTATTCTTGCTTGCAACGCTCGAATAGAATATTGTAATGAGCTATGAATAATTGAAATTTGTTACGCGGAAACCCGTAAATTAAATATTCGTGGCTTACACATTATGGTAATTCAGGGTTTGTATTTACACACGTGGTGCTATAAAAATGTCCATTTTTTTGGATGCATTCGAATTTTTACTTCATTTCAGGATTACCTTTTTCTGTGTTGGGTTCAACTGTTAAAGCTAAAACTAGGTTAATAAAACTTTCTGAATTTGAAAGTATGCTATAGAGATAATAAATTAAAATTTATAATAATTAATTTTTCAAACCTGTAATTTTTTAGCTTTTTTTTCACTGCTAAAATAAAAAAAAAAAAAAAAAAAAAAAATTAAAAACTACAATTTTTAGGCCCTTCTCTACCTGTAGGTGCATTCACAGTGGCCGTGGACTTGAAAAATTTTGATAATTAAGTCGAGCTACCGTGTAGTCATCGGCTAATAGGAACATAGATTAAAATAATATTCCAAGGTAACCATAAAATTCGATACGTTGCGTCGGAATGTACGCGACACGCATGAAAACGATGAAGAAGTAAATCGAAAAGTCAATTACTTCTCGAACTCCTCTTCTTTTTTACTCAAAACTATTATATAGAGTTTGGACTTACCGTGCCGCACCTAACAGTTTATGTTGCAGTAATCACAACTCGACTACCCGAACGAAGATAAATTTTAGCCCAAAATCTGTCTCGAATAAAGTAACAACCGGAGCATTTTCGGTGAGAATTGTGAATTTTGACTACGGCAATATTTGTGTTAATGACCTTTGTTACTCGGGGGTAGAATCCACGGGGTTGGAAAAGTTTTTGTTGAGCTAAAAAAATCGAGCAAGCTGAGCCGTGAGCTTCGAACTAGCCGAAACGATTCTCGGTTGAGCCGATCTAACCGAGCAACTTAGGTAGACGCGGCATGGTTCAAACGAGAATCGTTTCGCGTTCTCGGTTTGCTCGGCTCGACCATGAACCGTCTCGGCCGCCACGGCGTACTCGGCTCGACAAAGAACCGTCTCGTCTCGGCTTGCTCGGTACGGCGCGGCTCGACCGTGGCTTGTTCGGTGCGGCGCGGCTCGGTTCGTCTTGGCTCGTCCGCGGCTCGGCTCGGCTTGGCTCGTCCGCGGCTCGGCTCGGCTTGGCTCGTCCGCGGCTCGGCTTGGCTTGGCTCGTCCGCGGCTCGGCTTGGCTTAGCTCGTCCGCGGCTCGGCTCGGCTTGGCTCGTCCGCGGCTCGGCTCGGCTTGGCTCGTCCTCAGCTTGGCTCGGCTTGGCTCGTCCTCAGCTTGGCTCGTCCGCGGCTTGGCTCGGCTTGGCTCGTCCGCGGCTCGGCTCGGCTTGGCTCGTCCGCGGCTCGGCTCGGCTTGGCTCGTCCGCGGCTCGGCTTGGCTTGGCTCGTCCGCGGCTCGGCTTGGCTTAGCTCGTCCGCGGCTCGGCTCGGCTTGGCTCGTCCGCGGCTCGGCTCGGCTTGGCTCGTCCTCAGCTTGGCTCGGCTTGGCTCGTCCTCAGCTTGGCTCGTCCGCGGCTTGGCTCGGCTTGGCTCGTCCGCGGCTCGGCTCGTCTTGGCTCGACCGCGGCTCGGCTCGGCTTGGCTCGTCCGCGGCTCGGCCGCGGCTCGGCCGCCGCGGCATACTCGGTCACTCGACTCGGCGCGCCGCGGCATACTCGGTCTCTCGGCTGGGCTGCCGCGGCATACTTGGTCTTTCGGCTAGGATGCCGTACATAGTGATAATTACGCATAGAAGATGATTTCCCCAGGAAGTTTTGATTCCGGAGGGGTCAGGGGGGACACCTGATGCGTCTGGTGGTAATTACGCCTTGGAGATGATTTCCCCAGGAAGTTTTGACTCCGGAGGGGTCAGGGGGGACACCTGGTGCACCTGGTGGTAATAACGCCTTGGAGATGATTTCCCCAGGAAGTTTTGACTCCGGAGGGGTCAGGGGGGACACCTGGTGCGTCTGGTGGTAATTACGCCTTGGAGATGATTTCCCCAGGAAGTTTTGACTCCGGAGGGGTCAGGGTGGAAACCTGGTGCACCTGGTGGTAATGACGCCTTGGAGATGAATTCCCCAGGAAGTTTTGATTCCAGACGGGTCAGGGCGGACACCTGGTGCACCTGGTGGTAATTACGCCTTGGAGATGATTTCCCCAGGAAGTTTTGACTCCGGAGGGGCCAGGGTGGAAACCTGGTGCACCTGGTGGTAATTACGCCTTGGAGATGATTTCCCCAGGAAGTTTTGACTCCGGAGGGGCCAGGGGGGACACCTGATGCACCTGGTGGTAATTACGCCTTGGAGATGATTTCCCCAGGAAGTTTTGATTCCGGAGGGGTCAGGGAGGACACCTGGTGCACTTGGTGGTAATAACGCCTTGGAGATGATTTCCCCAGGAAGTTTTGATTCCGGAGGGGTTAGGGAGGACACCTGGTGCACCTGGTGGTAATAATGCCTTGGAGATGATTTCCCCAGGAAGTTTTGATTCCGGAGGGGTCAGGGAGGACACCTGGTGCACCTGGTGGTAATAACGCCTTGGAGATGATTTCCCCAGGAAGTTTTGACTCCGGAGGGGTCAGGGGGGACACCTGGTGCGTCTGGTGGTAATTACGCCTTGGAGATGATTTCCCCAGGAAGTTTTGATTCCGGAGGGGTCAGGGAGGACACCTGGTGCACCTGGTGGTAATAACGCCTTGGAGATGATTTCCCCAGGAAGTTTTGACTCCGGAGGGGTCAGGGGGGACACCTGGAGCACCTGGTGGTAATTACGCCTTGGAGATGATTTCCCCAGGAAGTTTCGACTCCAGAAGGGTCAGGGCGGACATTTGGTGATAATTGAAGGACATTTCCGCCGAGACGAAATAATAAATATTTGTTGCTTTACGTTAACCTACTCAAATATGCAGAGAGTTTAGAAAAAAAATATGAGCCGATAGCTAAGAATCTTAGTAGTCGGTTTTTTAAATAAAAACTTACGGTTGCAGGATTTTTGAAAAAAAGAAAAGGTAAAAGTACTATAATATTGTTATACATGTATTGATATATAGTACGGCATCAACTATCAGCTGACGTAACCACGAATCTTTGCAAGCACCTGACTCGCGACTTTGCGCCTGCTTGTAGTATACCTATATATGTCATAAGTATGTATGTTCTTAAGCATTTTATTTAAGTAAATGTTAACTAGCATAGACAAATATATTGATCAAATATTATGATATTACGTAAATGATTAAACTTTATTTAGAGTATAAATTTAATCTAAAATATTTTAAAACAAAAATCTACAACCTTATAACTGATGAAAAAAACAAAAAAAGTCGTCCAAATGTCTGGGCTTATTCGAATACAGATACATACATACCCAAAATGAGCAACCTTAGACATCCCAGTACAAAAAACTTATTACGGTTCGATTTATGGAGCAAAAATTTCAAATTAACTTTATTTAACTATAGACCTTATTAGAGTCATTAAGTAGATTCAAATTGAAGGTCAGATTCATGATCTGGACCCTCAAAAGCAAAAGAATAGAAATTTTTGAACAAATCCAATGTATTAGGTGCGAATTATAATTTCACCTTATTTAAGTGTTCTTAAATATTGAGGTAAATTAAAAATTCAAAGTAATACTTGTAATCAGCCCCCCTAAAAACAGGTGTATACAAAATTTCTGATTGTTCTAATATAGATTGAGAACAAAGAAAAATTTTACCTAATATAAGTAAACTTCATTCAGGGTAAAATAAAAAACTACGGTCATAATCAAAATGAGGAGCATTTGAGATCCCAATACACAAAACTTATTAAGAGTCAGATGTATGGGGCAAAAATTTCAAATTAACTTTATTTGAGTAGAGACCTTATCAGAGTCATCAAATTTAAAATTGAAAATCAGATTCGTAATCTGGACCCTCAAAAGACATCGAAAACAAATTTTCGTACAAATCCAATATATTAGGAGAGAATTATAATTTCACTTTATTTAAGTGCACTTTATTTAAGATAAATTAAAAATTCAAAGTGATATTTGTAATCAGCACCCTTGAAAACATACGTATACTTAATTTTTTTTAAATCGGATGCATTGGAAGAACCATGTTAAATTTTTAAAATAAAACTGATGACAAAAATCTATGAAATAGAAATGCTTGTCATTTAAAAAAAAATATAAACAAAAAAACGGAAATTAGATTCATAATCTACATCTTCGAAAATATCCGTAAACCAAATTTGAATTGAATCCGATGATTACGAGCGTTGTAATCAAATTTTTAAAGTTGATCCCGGACGGACGGACGGACAAAAAATACGGATGCTGCGTATAATAATGTAGATAATTTATTTTAATACATTTGAAAAATGTTGATTGTGGTTCAAATGCTGAATGTTTACTAACTGACTATTTAATTTTTAATAACCTGTCGCATAAATTTGAGGATATAGAGGCATCGGATGGAAAAACGACCTAACGCAAAAAATGTCGTTTCGAGAAAAATCAATCTAAAGATTGTAATCGCTTGTTTGCCACAAAAAAAAAATTACTACTGAAAAAAATATATACTACTACAATAAAATATCACTATTCAATAGTGCAATTCTGTTAAAATAAAAATTTTTTGTTTAAAGTTTTTTACTAAAACCATTAAATATAAACATTATCACTTAGGTCATTTTTCTATCAAACGGATTTTTTGACAGGATTTTATGCTAATTTGAGAGCGTAAAATTTTTTTCAGTAATTTTTAATGCATACAATACAAAATACACAAACTTTTTCTTTTTTCAACACAAATTTAAACAATCAACAATTTTTTTTATTAATAATACACTGAGTATAATAGAAATAATTATATCACGTCAACAATAATCATCACGTCTCAAACGTTTATTCTGTCCTTTGGCACTAATATTTGAGCTAGAAGAAGTCTCAGTAGTTGTCTGAACCATTGTAACAAAAGTTTTAACTCATAAGAAGTTCAATGATCACAGCAAGCGTAAATACCCACGAGCATGCCAAGTTGATACTATCTCAGCTGATCATCAGCAGTGAGCAAGTGCTGAGCGCGCGCGACTTTTTTGCTGCATTTTACTTAAATTCTTCATGATTTATGCTATAATTTGTGTTATTTAAATTACTTTTAAGTTATAGTCTGACTAATTTGGATCTGCTGAATCTAATAAAGCGATTTCCAGAAAAACGACCTAAGTCGACTTAGGTCGTTTTTCTATCCGACGCCTCATAATTCATATGCAAAATTATGTTCCTTTTTTTCCTAACTAAAGCAAGTAAGGTACCTGTACCTAGTATGCCCCCTCTAAGCGGGAATTGACGTTGTGGCGAATCAAATCAATATTTTTTGACGTGTAAGGTCTCATCTTAAAGGTTAATTCAAGAGCTTTAAAATGAGACCTTACACGTTCGATTTTGATCAATAAGCTTGAAATGCCAGAGGATTGACCAAGACACATTATTTAAAAATTGAGCCTTTTTAACAATTTTTTTGAAACCTTTGCAATCTGTAGAAAGAATTCAACTTTAAATTTTTATCAAAGTTTATTTTTTTAGCTAGAATGTTTTTTTAGTTATAAAATATAAAAAAAATTTGAGACAATTAAATTTATTTTTCTTAAATAACATAAGGATAAGATTTTCTAAAAAGTAAATATGAAACTAAGGACTCTTAATATCGGTATTTCTACTAATTCGCAGGTGAAAATATTAGGTACACTGCAGAATAAAAGGTTATTCAAGAATAATACCCGTTAGAAAACAAGTTGAGCAAAAACTAAAATAGCGTTTTAAAGCTGAAATAATAACGAATCAAAGCTACTTATGAAAATTTTGGTCAGGTGTGTCTAAATCTTTTGGTAGACCTTTTAATTACAACGTAAAATAATAATGAAGATATACGAAACGAGTTTTAGCTATGAGGCAAAAATAATTTTCAAATGTTCTAAACAACTCAAACCTTCATAATTCATTGATTATGATTTTTTCCTATCTTGTAGAAATGCCATATGTCAAGCGTATTACAAGGTTTCCGCCCTGACCCCTCCGGAGTCAAAACTTCCTGGGGAAATCATCTCCAAGGCATTATTACCACCAGGTGCACCAGGTGTCCTCCCTAACCCCTCCGGAATCAAAACTTCCTGGGGAAATCATCTCCAAGGCGTTATTACCACCAAGTGCACCAGGTGTCCTCCCTGACCCCTCCGGAATCAAAACTTCCTGGGGAAATCATCTCCAAGGCGTAATTACCACCAGGTGCATCAGGTGTCCCCCCTGGCCCCTCCGGAGTCAAAACTTCCTGGGGAAATCATCTCCAAGGCGTAATTACCACCAGGTGCACCAGGTTTCCACCCTGGCCCCTCCGGAGTCAAAACTTCCTGGGGAAATCATCTCCAAGGCGTAATTACCACCAGGTGCACCAGGTGTCCGCCCTGACCCCTCTGGAATCAAAACTTCCTGGGGAATTCATCTCCAAGGCGTCATTACCACCAGGTGCACCAGGTTTCCACCCTGACCCCTCCGGAGTCAAAACTTCCTGGGGAAATCATCTCCAAGGCGTAATTACTACCAGACGCACCAGGTGTCCCCCCTGACCCCTCCGGAGTCAAAACTTCCTGGGGAAATCATCTCCAAGGCGTTATTACCACCAGGTGCACCAGGTGTCCTCCCTGACCCCTCCGGAGTCAAAACTTCCTGGGGAAATCATCTCCAAGGCGTAATTACCACCAGACGCATCAGGTGTCCCCCCTGACCCCTCCGGAATCAAAACTTCCTGGGGAAATCATCTTCAATGCGTAATTATCACTATGTACGGCATCCTAGCCGAAAGACCAAGTATGCCGCGGCAGCCCAGCCGAGAGACCGAGTATGCCGCGGCGCGCCGAGTCGAGTGACCGAGTATGCCGCGGCGGCCGAGCCGCGGACGAGCCAAGCCGAGCCGAGCCGCGGCCGAGCCAAGACGAGCCGAGCCGCGGACGAGCCAAGCCGAGCCAAGCCGCGGACGAGCCAAGCTGAGGACGAGCCAAGCCGAGCCGAGCCGCGGACGAGCCAAGCCGAGCCGAGCCGCGGACGAGCCAAGCCGAGCCAAGCCGCGGACGAGCCAAGCTGAGGACGAGCCAAGCCAAGCCGAGCCGCGGACGAGCCAAGCCGAGCCGAGCCGCGGACGAGCCAAGCCGAGCCGAGCCGCGGACGAGCCAAGACGAACCGAGCCGCGCCGCACCGAACAAGCCACGGTCGAGCCGCGCCGTACCGAGCAAGCCGAGACGAGACGGTTCTTTGTCGAGCCGAGTACGCCGTGGCGGCCGAGACGGTTCATGGTCGAGCCGAGCAAACCGAGAACGCGAAACGATTCTCGTTTGAACCATGCCGCGTCTACCTAAGTTGCTCGGTTAGATCGGCTCAACCGAGAATCGTTTCGGCTAGTTCGAAGCTCACGGCTCAGCTTGCTCGATTTTTTTAGCTCAACAAAAACTTTTCCAACCCCGTGGATTCTACCCCCGAGTAACAAAGGTCATTAACACAAATATTGCCGTAGTCAAAATTCACAATTCTCACCGAAAATGCTCCGGTTGTTACTTTATTCGAGACAGATTTTGGGCTAAAATTTATCTTCGTTCGGGTAGTCGAGTTGTGATTACTGCAACATAAACTGTTAGGTGCGGCACGGTAAGTCCAAACTCTATATAATAGTTTTGAGTAAAAAAGAAGAGGAGTTCGAGAAGTAATTGACTTTTCGATTTACTTCTTCATCGTTTTCATGCGTGTCGCGTACATTCCGACGCAACGTATCGAATTTTATGGTTACCTTGGAATATTATTTTAATCTATGTTCCTATTAGCCGATGACTACACGGTAGCTCGACTTAATTATCAAAATTTTTCAAGTCCACGGCCACTGTGAATGCACCTTGTGAATATTGAATACTTTCTAAGTTTACCAAACATTTGCACACACATCATTTTTTCAAAACTATAATTTACTTGTCTAAAATACTTTTTGACTGTTTCAGAAAAGGTTGATGTAACTAAAATTAAACCTCGACTGTATTATGATGGCATGCATTTGTAACAAAATTACTTAAACTCGTAAGCGCTTTTTGAAAGAATATTACCAATTTATTTTAAATAATGCATAAAAAAAAAAAAGTGTCTAATCAAACTATGTATTTGTAAATACTCATACCCATTCGGCATAAGTGGGCTTAACAATAAAAAAAAAAAAAAAAAAAAATTCGTACATCCAAAAACTAAAAAAAAATTTTTTCAACCTCCCAACAGAAACTTCAGCTTCCAGCAGGAGAGAAAGCCCAAACAATAGGCCAGCACGAGCATAAACACCGGTCCAACTGTGAATGATAATAAGAGTTTCTCGCATCGAAATCTCCCGGCGCACGCGGGATGATTGTGGAGAAGGGTGGTGGCGGTGGTGCAGGCTCGCGCCAAACGCGTGCTCATGCTCGGGCTGACTCGAAGGGGAGGTGTCTAACAATGGGACCCCCTGCATCAGACTTCCAGCTGCAGCGGCGGTCCCGTCAAGTGGCTTCGGTCTTACCTACTCCCCTTCGCTAAATTCACGGTACAGTCCGAGCGATAAGTTTCATTCTCGGGCGCGACTATTTTTTTTTAAGAATCTCGTGTAAGAATCTCATATCGACGAGTGAGATTAATATTTGATTAATCTGGACTAAGCAGTGCAATAACATAGAACCAAAAGTATTGTTATGCCTACAATGACGACACCGACCGAACTAGTTGTGGCTGAGGTTTTTCCAGAAAATTGGTCATAAATACTTTTAATAATTTATAACGAGATTTTTTGGTCGAGAATATCATTTCAAATGGAGCTATTTTTGCCACTGATACAATAAGGTATATTATTGCGCTGGAATTTTAACAAGAGAATTGTTAGAGTTTTTTCATTGAGACACAGCTATTATTTTTGTACTCTTAATCATGTTGTTGTAAATTGATTGTTTATCAATTACGCAATAAGGTAAATGTTTCTATATAATCAAATATTTTATTTCCAAATAAAGATAGTTGTACGAACTGATTTTTATTTTCATTTGGATCGAAAAAAGATACGAGTTATACATAACTATACGTGTACAACAATTAACTGATATTATTAATGGTATCAATATTATGGAAAGTATAATAAAAGAACGATTTTTACGACTGAATGGTCGCAAGTTGGCGTAGTAAATTTGATTATACAGAAACATTAAAGAAATGTAAAATCTCTATACAATGGCGAAGCACGACCTTAATAATAAAAAGACAGATCATCCGTATCCCCTTGAAAAGGGTAAGAATCATCGAAAATGCCGATACATCAATCGAGTAGGGAAGATATCTTTCGTCAAAAGAAATTTCCAAATTTATCAAGAAATAAAGCAGCTGTCCCCCCAATCCTTTCGCGACAGATGCAAAAACCCGCGTTTGGTTTTCCTCCCTCGCCGTATGTAAGAAATGTGCGGGCGCGTCGCACTTTTCCTTAAAAAGGTTTGGATTTTATTATAGAAGCAGCTGCCTTGATGTTGTCTTTCATACTCATCTTTTGGAATAATATCAATTCTGCGTTTCCTTTTATAAGATAAAATTTTTACTTGACCCATAAATAATTTAAAGTAATCGGTAGATCATTTGTTGAAAATAAGAATGTAGTAACTAAGGTTTTTATCGATAAAGTTTTAACTGAAAGAAATTTTTTCAGATATAGAATCATTTTGTATGAGGACAATATTGTAAAAAATCAAATTCGATGCGGTCGATAAAAAACGGAAGTAAGTAAAATGATACCAGCAAATATATCGGAAGCGCAACGTAGACAAATTTAAAGAATCAATTCATAAAGAAAAAATATTGTCGAACCAAAGGGTGGAGCACAAGTACGGTTTCTTGTGCTTAAAATAAAAGCTCGCATTACGCGTCAGTAAAAGAGCACTTGCAACTCCATTCATATTCTTCCTTACACTCCCCTTTCTCTAAGACTTTTGACTCTTTTAACCTACAAGGATACTTTACGTTACCACTAAGAATATGTAATGTAATTCCTTTGTTCTATTTGCTTGTCTTTCGTTCTTTTAAATAATTCTTTGTTTCTTCGGTTTTTATTATGTAAAAGTAATATTTTTACTATTTTCAAAAATAGTTTTTTTTTTTTTTTAATTAATTTAATCAGAAAAATAAATGGTTTCACTAACAGCGATGAAAAAAACAAAAACAATCAAGATTAAGCACAAAAAACTAATTTCTGTGCAGCAAACAATTTCTTTTCTAAAAGTACGTGTTAAAATAAACCTGTCGTGTGGTTCTTAATTAAACGTAACACCTCGAAATTCATTCAACCATCAGACTCTATTCCCCTCAGTTCGGCACCTTCTTTTTATTTCTCCCCAGTTTGCGAAGCACAAGAAGAAGAAGAAGAAGAAGAATACCCGAAAAAAGAAGCTTGAGTCAATTTCAGTACTTTAGAGCGGCAAGGGGAACACCCTTCTTACAAATGAAATAATAAAAATACTTTTTGAATGCTTTCATTGGTGTGAGGGTGTGATAAAGTCTTTTAGGTCGAAGATGATGAGGTTCTTTATGGGATTCTATTACTTTTGTATTCGAGTTATGTAATGCATGTAACAGACATTATTAGCTACGCCAGAATTGAGTGTTTATCTAAAAGAGTGCTTTACCAAAAAAATTTGGCACTGCACAGTGCATACGATATGCGATTTCAAGAGTTCGGAATCAACTTTTTACTAACCTGGTAACTTGGCCTGGAAACGAAAAAAAATTATTGTAGATAAGACCCCCAGCAGGAACAAAAACAGCTGTGCGTTGGGCCCCCCCGGTAAGCATATGTCCCGGTTATTGGTCACCTTTGGTTGGTTTACTTGCAAGGCAGGCATAAATCACGTCCGCTCCTTTTCCCCCCGAGCCTGCCCGGCTTCGCCCCCCAAAAACTTGCCGACTGATCGAACCCGATCCGATGCAGCGGGGTTAAGGAGGGAGACAGGAAGAGATCGAAATTATAGGGCACGCGTGTGCCGCGCCACGCGACTCTTTTTTCCCCTTCTAGTAGAATTATTCCTGTTGCTTGCTCGTAACCAAATTTTTTATTCAAATGCGCATACCTGTGGAACAATGTAGATTGGCAAGAGTGGAGTTTTGACCGCGAATAATTTAATGTTGAATGAATTGTGATTTAAGTAATGTTGGTTTTTTATCATATTTTGATACTAAAAATAAATCCCAAGAAAGCTTTTGGAATCAATTACTCTTGACTTTAAATTTCTAGTATAAAGTACATTGTCAGAAGTTCTGCGAGTAATTGATTGTCTCTTGTTTCATACTCCGAATCCGTTCTTAGCAAAAAAACCGTACTTTATGGTACTAGAATCACTCATAAACATACCATCAGTTAAATTGGTATTTTTTGTGGTTTTCGGTTGATTCCCAAGTGTAATAAGTACGTAGAAATTATAGCTTCTAGTTGGCGAATGGTAAAAGACACAAAAACTCAAAAGGTATATTTTTTGAATTTAATAAGAGTTTCAAGCAAAATTTTAAATCGGCTCTGTACAGTATACATGTGCAACGCGAATATTGTTAACCAATCTTGACTCAATATGATTCTCGCATAACATGTTTAGTGCGAAAAGCTAAGGAACTATTGACAAAACCAATTAGTTGCCTTACTTTAGTATTTCCTAGCTTACAAATAGAAATGGTTTAAATTCATTGGTTTGGTCAGAAAACTTCAATATAATATTAATGATCAACCAACTAAAAAAAATTTCCCTGATTTGATACTTACCAATTTATAATCCGACCCCAAACATACATCTAAATAAAAAAAAATCCAAATCGTTCAAACAATTACCCATACCGATCAACAAGAATCAGCACTCAAGCGCTATCAATAAAATTTTTTATACAAAACGTTCCCCCCTGACACTAAAAAAATCCATCCGTGCCATAAGCAGGCTCGCAAAGAACAAGGGAAGAGCTTTAGGGGTGAGTCATCACCTGGACCTTCGCGGGGCAGGGGCGGAAAGGAAAAAGAGCTACTTGCACGCGAGCCGAAGGCAAGCCGAGGGCAGGTGACGTCGAGCTCAGCAGTTTCGCTTTTTCTCGACGGAGCCCCCCCTGCCTGTACGTACTTTGAGTACTTACCCCACATGCGTGCGTGCGTGTGCACCCTCAAAGTATCGGCTTTCATTAAAATTATATCCTATACGCTGATCGATCGATTCCTCGCTCCCTCCTGTTTCGGGGATTTTTTACAGCTAAGTTACATCGTCCGCGAGAAACTGGGATCTAAACAATCGTCTCTGTTAAAAGTATCATCTTGATTAGGGATTTATGGATTGCTGTAAGTTTGACCGCTATGTAAGAAATACTATAAATAATGTCTACTAAACTAAAAACAAGGTATTTAAAATTTAAAAAAAATGAATACAAAAAAGCAGGCCCTGCAATTGCTCAGTTTTGCAAATTTTTTATAAAGTGAAAGAAGTATAGTTACTGTCTATATCTATACTATTTTTAGTTACTGACTAAAAAATTATACACGGAGAGCAAAGTTTCGTCAGCCCTACTAAACAGTTTGGCAGTTTCTGCTAAACTGAGTAAAGAGGGAGTGTTTGGTAGCCACCGCTAAAAAGTTTGGTAGCCAGGGCGAAACCTATTTTAAGCCAGCAGCCACAGCTGAAGTTTTTATACATGAATTCAAAATAAATAAAAACAAAAAAAAGATGTTTTAGCTTATAAATCGATAAAATAGTATTAGTCAATAATTTTTTCTAAGATATACTAGTCAATTAAAAAATTTTCAGAACTTTTTTTCCGTCGAATAGTCACGATGATAAAACTAACCTCAAAGTAGCGCTCGAATACAGTTTCGCCCTGGCTACCAAACTTTTTAGCGGTGGCTACTAAACACTCCCTCTTAACTCAGTTTAGCAAAAACTGCCAAACTGTTTAGTAGAACTGACCAAACTTAGCTCTCCATGTACCTAGCAATATTGGATCCAGTAAATTGTTAAAACCTTTTCCTTAATGCTTAGGAAAAACCTATTAATTATGCTCTGCTTCTAGTCATTTCAAGACATTTTAAATATCCATTTAATGGCTATTTGTTGAGTCGTTTCGCTTAGAAGACTCACTTATACCAGGAATAAATTTTTTTACTCTATAGGTGTTGATAAGGTTGTAGGGCTTATTAAAGGTAATTACTTGACGAGTCTGGGGTGACTGCAACTTTTGAATAATGTAACTGTGCGATTTGTTCTTGGAAACTTTTTTTTATTACTAAGAATTCACTTTTCTTTTATTGTTTGCGAGCTAAGTTGCGGACAACAAAAGAAAATATTTTTATAAGTAAATAATTTATCGGAACGCGAGAGTAATTTATTCATAGACTATTAGAAGTTGCAACGTGCGTATGTATACGAAAATTTTACTATCAAAACACTTTGTTCTTCATACACGCAACTAAAGATAATAATTTGGTCCGATGAATTTTTTCTATTCTGATGCGAAGAAATTAACTGATTTGACTAGTTTTATACCTTGAATAAAGCAGGATGTTCACCAAAAAAGGAAGTTTCTTGTGTGGATACAAATATATAGTCCTTTTAAAAATAAATCTTTATTCTTATTTCATTTTTATGTAAATTTTATTGTAACTATTGCCTTTTATAAAGCTGCTTGTAACAAAATAAGTATTATTTACTGTTTATAGAGGAAACAAGTACAATAATAATTTTCTCTGAAGGAATAAATATTAAAGTAAGAAAAATTGCTTCAGCCAATACTCAATCGAAGCGTGTTATAAAGTCATTAAAATAAAGTATTTTCTAGAAATCTATGGTTCAATTCATTATTAATGGTACAGTCTTTTGATTTCTTTATCCCGACTAGCTTAGTTTAAGCCTATAAAATTTTGCATTCAAAAAATGTATGTTCATGTTCCTAAGTGTTGAATGTTTTTAAATTGAGAATAATTTGAAATTTTTATTTTTTTATATGAATTCATTAATTTTTTTCGTAATCTTGCTAAATTTGGATTTTTTATGACTAAGTTAAAAATAAAAAAAAGCTAATTTTGAAGTAAACCAAATTTATTCAAATTGACCAAAATCCTTCAAGGAAAATAACATAAATAATTTTATAATTTTGCAAACCATGAAGTACAGACGTTGATAAGTTTTTAAACTCCCAACAAATATATTATACTAAAGTGTTCATTCAAGCGGATGTAAACTAAGTCAAATTTTTGAAATTACTGAGCACTCGAAACAATACAGGTCTAATCTATTAAAATAACTTCAACGACTAATTTTTTAAACCTAATTCTACTCAAGATCAAGGTCTGGGTAAAACTTATTTTTATAAGCATTCAATTCTCGTACTTTTTTTCACGAATCGATAGCCAGCCCTTAAAAAGGCAAAAAAAAAAGTAAGAATAAAAATGCGTGATCGCGGGTGGTAATTGTTACGTGGGGGGCCCGCACCTGCAGTCTGATAATTCGTACCCTCGCACACAAAGCAATTTTTCCATACGCTCCGCATACTTTGAAAGAGTCTTGAATTTTTTATGCAGAAATGACTCGGTACCAGTTGGGGTGGTTTGATCCGAAAAAAACCATGAAATTCTAAATTATCATTACTTATTACCATTACATGGTATACTCGAAAGTTGAATATTTTCTGCTATCGCATGACCAGGCTTTAATTTTCGTCTAATTAAAATCGGTACTCGCAACTTTAGAAGGTAGTGAATAATAAAAGTATGGTATTATAATTAGCATAAGTTAGTCACTGGTCATTAGGATCACGGAGTAGGAGACACACTATGAAACACAATGTGTGCACGGTGTTTTCCAGTGTACGCATTTGACGCATGCTTTTTTCTCGGTTACTCAAGTTCTGCTGAATCTCTAACCTCGAAACTTTAAAATCGTATAAATATAAATATCAAGTTCAAAATCATAATTGAAGTTTATAAATTTGTTAGGAAAGATAGCAAAAACATTTCAAAGTAAGAATCGTACACAATTTTTAGTGTAAAACTTTGAAAAACTGGTTACGTGGGTGTTCCGAGCGCTGTCGTCTGCTCTATCGAAATTGTCTCTCTAAAAATTTTGCACTAGAAAACACGGTGCATGCACTTGGAAATACGAAGTGTGACTTGGAATCACGCTGCACCACGCATCATGTAAAACGATGGCGCTGTACACCAAGTTTCATAATGTACCTCTTTCTCCGTGATGGTATTATAACTGTCTTGAGACCGTCGCAAAAAGCTGATCATTTTTGTATGCCAAAATTACGATATTTAGTTTTTGTGCGGTCCTAATGACGAGACGTTCTGAAACGGTCGTTTTGCATCTATATACGATGGAGTACAATTATTTATTTAATAAAATTTGCTTTTTAAGGGAAAAATTATACATACATGATACATTGCACCGAATGATGATCACTGAATATTATAAATTTAAATTCAAGAAATAAAAAACTTATTTGAAGAAGGGGTTGAACAATCAAATTTAAAAAAAGACACGACTAGTCTAGTCAATTAAAAGTTCATCATTCGCGCTCGAATGGAGAGAAATCGGGCCAATCCGTACTCTCAGAACGATTAAATTACGTTTATCGGGCGAGAGCTTCGGGGGTTAAATATTTTTCCAAGGAGGGAATGTTCAATATCGAATTTGCTCTCTTCAAGAGCCACTTTCGATGCAAATTCATCCATTCCGGAATTTTATTTTCCCTCGGCGGTGGCGTGCCAAGTTGTGAGAGAAGAAAATTGAATGCTCGCTCTATATGATTTTTTAAGTGTCTCCGCGCCTCGCATTTTACCTGAGCCTTGACTGTGCTTCGTAAAGATTTTCTACAGATTTCCTCAAAGTGAATGTTGTACTTACTCTCTGTTTGTGCAAATCAAATATTAGTGAATAATTTAATTTCTTCTTCAGTAAAGTAAATACTTTTTTTTTTTAATTTTAAAATTTTAAAAATTTGTGGACAGCCAGAAACTTATCTCTTGATGAAATAAATAAACTCGAGAGGCTGTATCTTTTTAGTTTTTTCTTGATTTTAAAAAAATTCTCTTGGACGTTAAAGACTATTAAATACTCAAATTAGTAAATGCCAATATTTTCACAAGTTATTTAAAGCAGAATTTTAGTTTGTTACAATTATTCAACTATTTCAAAAAACAAATATTCGACCCTAACTAGTTAGAGATGGATATAAGATTCGAGAGCAAATCTCCCTCCGGCAGCACTCGAAATAACTTATTCATTGGACCTGTTGATGGCAGCGAACTCGTTCGGTTTGTCCCCTCGAAAGCTCGGATCAGGGTAGTTACCAGTAAAAGCAGTCCCGCATCCACTACAAAGCGTAAGGATTCGTGAAATTGGCCGTTTTTAGCGTAAAACGTTGGTACTGCGTTCCTATCTTACCCACTCATCTGACTATTCTTGAAAGATATCGAATGCCACTGCTTTCTCAATTGAACAGTTGGACTAATGTATTTTGAATACATGCGGGTTTTGAGGACTGCTTTTGTACTCACAATGTACGGGATAATTATGCTTATTTTTTTTTAGAATTTTGATGAAAATGTAGTGGTTGGCCCAAAAAAAAAGTTTACTAGCAGTTTTTTATTTATTGACAAAATAAAATAAGTAAAGAAGCTGATGATACAATTTAGTACATAAGTATGAAAAATTCGAAGTAAGACAGCGCTCAAAATTTTTTTTTATTAATTATTAGTGATCAATTAATTTTTTTTAAACAACTTTCACAGTTTTATTTTTTTTGATGAATGATTTTCTAGAAAATTATTAAATACTATATAAAAATAACTTACACATAATAAGTTAATAATTTAGTTTGATAAAAATTTTTATTTAACAAAAAAGTATACAAAATTTTTCAATGAGTTTCATTTCTCATTTAGTTTTTGAGCCAGCTTGTGTAGAACACATGCCCGAATCTACCATCGTAACATCTAGAAAGAAGGTAGTAATCGTTAGCATATTTTGTGATAGTGATTATGTAATTTACTAATTTTTTTCACTCACCTTCTTTTGAACTGTCGCATTTACTGTAGCACTCCAAGCAGCTGTAATTAGGGTAAGTAATGCCGTCCGATCCACAAACTGGTGAGTTTTCCGAAAAGTAATGTTTTTCGATACTGGCTGGAGGGTTATTTTCATAAATAGGATAGGGTCTTAAGTAGAGACCAGCGTTTACAACATTTGACAGCAATAGAGCCACCAAAGAAACTTAAACAAAAATTTCTTTTTTAATTTAAACAATGATAAACTAAAATGATAAACTGCCAAGTCATTAACAATTTTTCTTATTAAATATAAAGGAGCCAAATATACCGTTATTACATACAATTTTTTGGTATTAGACAAGCATTTAAAATAATATTATTGAAAAATTTTCTTACCAATCACAAAAATTCTCAAGTTAAACATTTTGTTGAAGAACTTTAGTTGAACTGAACAACCGGACTTCTTAACTCACACTGAAAGTAAAATTGAAAATCACCAGCATTTAATTCTTCGTTGCCTCAGCATGTAATGAATATTCCGAGATGCTCTACGTTATTTGCATAACTAGTGTTTTTTATCTGATAATTTTAGCGCCGAAACAAAACCGAAAATCGTTTAGTCAAACGTTCGAAATTGTATCATTGAATGCCTAATTCTCTTTACGAAAAAAAATAGAAATATTTGATGGCTTTAGTTTCAGGTTAAAAAAATTTTAAAAAATCGCTCTTTTTATGTTAACAAATCATTAGAAGAGATACGTGTGAGAGGAACAATACAACAGGGAAGTTTATGGTCTTGAGAATATAAAATCTGCTATATAGAATTTGCAAATTGTACATTCCTCAGCTTGAGACGAACAGACTTTCTATTATAAGAGCGATGCGATGTCTTCAAATGCGACAGCTGACTCAGGCAGTTTATCCTGCAAAAAAGTGAAAGCAATGTTGATACTTGTGGGAGCCTATACATAATCTTTTTTTTTTGTATTTGCGAAAATGTTGATCCTAATTCCCCGTCTACACCGACGAAGGGGCAACAGTAAAGTTTCCCGTTTGAGATTTTTTTTAATTTTATAAACCATTTTAGACTTAAAAATATCTGGTCATTCATATAAATCATATCAGATGTTCAACATTGTGAATCAAGTTGAATTTTTGTGCAAAATATTGTCTTTTCCAGTTGTCACTTCTACCAGAAAAATACCATAAATGGATGGAATGAATCCTACTCAAAATAAATAAAGAGGGAGCATGAACGAAACTCTATTGTCCTCATGTTTTATTTTGTAAAGTTACCATCAGCTTGTAGATCATAATACGTATTATTAGTACGCTGCATAAACTTTTTTCTGGCGCCTGTGGGTAACGAGTTGATCAGCGAAGCCCAGAAGATGCGTTATTTTCGCCCGTTTTAACGACCCGAAAGTGACAGAATGGAAAAATATATATTTTTTTAGTTTCAAGAAAAAGTTTCCTCAGAGTTGTTTACTTATTACTTTGTGCTACCAATCGATGAAACTATAGTCTCAGAAAATTTCGTAACCAGTAAACATGGAACGAAAAAGTTTAATCAACGAGTAGTACCCCATCGATTTCGTTAATTTGATCACGACCAGTTACGTTTCCATTGTTGACCACACGTGTCTGCACCCAAGCATAACAAATAAAACCTGCAAGCGGCAAAGAGAAAAAATTTCATGGTTCAACGGAAACGAATTTTCGTCGATTCATTCTGCCGTTGATCGATTAAGTCCAGCGTGGGTACACCGAATTCCACCGATGATGCGCGCGTGGGTATTATTATTTATATTGAATATGTACAAAAATTGTGTGCGACGGAGTTTTAGTTTGCGGGGGGCGCAAGGGAATACACGCACGTGCGTATTGTGCTCTGCAGCAAGCAGCTCGTCCGAATTCCCACGCCTGGTCCGCGCTAATTGTTATTTTCTTTTTTTTTTTTTTTTTTTTTTTTGTTTGCTTAAAGTCGATTTTCCATGGGTCAGATGGTTATGGTAACGCATTTTTTGCAGCTTTTTCATAAATAAAAACAAGTATTTTTTATTGTTTTTCGAAATTTCTAAAAGTTAGATGTATTAGCAGCTGTAGTGAAAAATTAAAGAACAAGCTTAGGGTAGATGTGTAAAAAAAAAAAAAAACGAAAATTTGTACATGTTTTGAGTACATGAACTTGAAAATTTTAATTAATTTACCTCCGGTAAATTACATCACTTAAGTAAATTACTCCGTACAGCCTTATTATAATGAAGGAATGACATTTTATCAGGGAATGCAATTTGCATGAGAAAATTAAGTTTAAAATTTAGAGTCGCTTTTCATGAACATTTTAATGACTATATGGTAATTTTATCACATAAATGCCAAGTCTCAATTATTTTATCGACCACACAAAATGAGTCGAGTGTAAAAAAAATTGACTCTATAGCTTACTACAAACTACTAATATAATCGCTTGCATATGTATTGCACAAAAAGGTTTTTGAAAACGTAAAAAAAACTCTATCTTTAGCTTAAATTTTAGCTTACTTTTAAACAGAACTTTCAGCTTATTGATTGAGTCTGTTTTAGACTTTTTGAATATAATTATACACATGTAAAAAGCCTGCTGTAAGTTTAACAAAATCTGATCCTTAATTATTTCCCATAAAACAGATCTTTAAAATTACCGAAGATTTAAATGTTTTTTGGGCACTATAGTGAGCTGGTCATGGTAATACACTTCCTCAGGCCAATAAAAAATATAAATTAAACATTTTTAGACATTTAAAAAAAAAAAAAAAAAAAAAGATTAAAAAAAGGACCAGTGGTTCTTCAGCTGAAATAGTATTAATACGTTATTGGCTTAACATCAGAACGAGTTAGATTACCTTTTTTTAAGAGTCCAAAAAACACATCAAAATTTCTTAAATTTTTAAGAATGGATCATGAGGATCGGATCTTATCAGATTTGCTAGCTCTATTCGTGAATTTCGTTTTATTTTTATTTAAGTAATAAGAAACGGTTGTACACATTATTTGTTAACGTCGAAAAAAGTTCGTTAAAATGAAAGGTGTGGGTTCTCATCAGATAACCCCACGATCGTGATCAGGAAACGGTTGATTGCAGGTAGGTGATTCACGGAGGGTTCGCGGGGGGTCGTTTGCACAGGTGATGCGTTGGCCCTTCACTGCTGCGCAGGGTAAACAAAAAAAAAACAGCCCTGGTTCCTAGCAACAACTATTTACTTGTCGGTTATTATTATCATCGCAGGTGTACGCTGCTTGTTACCAAGACCAGAACTACATCGGTTCTTCATTGTTTTTTTTTTTCTTTTTTACAGTTGGTTTTATCGTCAAATCTGTAGCACGATGCGACAAAAGAATCAAGAGTTACTCTTTTATACTTTGACCCTAAGTCCAGTATATGTACGTGAAGTAATTGGTTTTCATTGAATACTTTTTACTTTTTCAGAATACAGTAGCAGAAGCACTTATAGTTTTCAGATTTCATAAATTTGCGGTGTTTTTTTTTTCAAAATAAGTCTAAATAAAAAGCCTATATTTTCATTCAAAATTAAAGTTATAAAGAATAAATAGATAAATCAGAATTTACAACACTATTCGAAAGATCTTAAAAAGTTTAGGATAGAAACAATAGTGCTTGCTGAAATTTAAAATTTTTTCATGGTTCTCTCTTGATTTCAAATCAAGACTTGGATCTTTACCTACTTATTTAAAAATTTTCAAAAAGAGTGGCATACATTAATTTTATTAGATATAAAACATGAAAACTCTACGAAAACCTTGACAAATTATTTATAATTTACAATTTTTTAGTGTTTTCTTTTAAAAATTGATCAAAATTTTATCGTACTGTAAGTTGTTTTCATATAATTTGTATAATCATATATGAAAAATATTCCTTAATCTAAAAATAAACAATCGTATATTAAATTTTTTCAAAAATACAAACTTATTTCAAGGAGAAAACTCCAATAAAATAACCAATCATCCTAAATTTTATAAGTAATCGATTGAAAGTGTCAAATGTCAAATCATGAGTTAACACAAAATTTTATACGTAGTTGGGGAATTTTTAAAAATTTTTTGATTATAAACCATCAAGATAGCCTTGACAAAACTGCTGTCTGAACCAAACGACGCCAAGGACCTTTTAATGAGCTCGTGCCGTTGACTCGTAGCCATCACCATCATAAGTTTGGGATGTAGAACAGCTGCGACCTTGTTAAAAGCTTTTGCGATTGAGAAGCAGACCATTAGCTGCTTTTCCTTCGGCATCGCGACAATTCTTCTATTTATGCAGCCTATTTGAAAGAATATCATTGTCATGAAAAGTTCTTTATTCCATTTAGGGTCTTGTATTTTTCATTCATCTGGGTCGCTAAGAATTTTTTCGTAAATTTATTTAAATGAAAATAGGTTTTATAAATTCTATTCGTAAAAATTGTTTACATGTAAGTCACTTAAAAGTGTAACTCAATGAAATAAAAAGAAAATTTGTAACATAAAATTGGAAGCGATATTGTGTCAGCATATTACAATCGATTTTCCGAATTTACCCTTGCTCTTCAATTTATAATTGACATGTGGGCAGCTAAAAAATTGAACACCTGAGCGTCAAAATCCGTGTCACAAAAGAGCATTCAATTGGACAAACTGACCCAGCTTTTACTAAAATTCCCTTTGGCGAAACCTTATTAGCGACTCTGTATGAGCAGAATGGAGGGTTTTGAAAAAAATGACATGCCGAACACGAAATAATTGGCAGCTTTTGAAAATCGATCCTTCTACTGATAAAATTTTTATTTCCAAAAGTTTCTAGGGGATCAAAAATTATTAAAATTTACTAAAATTAAGAATCAAATTTTTGAATTTTATAATCCTAATGACAACCATCTTAGTGATAATTCGATGACATAGTTGGATACGAATTTCTTTGAAAATAAAATTTACGGCATTTAGCTGTGCTATTCAGATAAAGTGTAAACCCTTTCGGCTGAATGGCGCGAATCAAACGGCGCGAAGATAGCTTAACGAAATTAGCCAGCCGGCGCGCGAAACTCAGTCCCTAACGAAGTTTATAACGACATCCCACCTGTACGCGATATATATAGCTACACTCGTCATCTCCACTGTGAGACATTTGAATGGAATCCGGATTAACTCTTCTTTTGGTGGCGCTGCAGTTGATTGCAGGTGCGGCAAGATTTTTCCCTCGAGTGAGCGAAAAAAAAAAAAAAAAAAAACACTGATTGTGTTTCGGACGCTTTTTTTCGTCGGGTTGATGAATCTATACACCTTTTTTTTTTTCAATCTAGTCTTTCAATTAGAACTATAAAATATTACTAATTGACGTATTCTAATGGCTGAAAAAATTAATTTCATGTCAGACTTATTTAATTTAGACTTTATTTAATAAAAAAGTGAAATTATACTAAATAATAGAAGTATATAATCTCTATGAAAATATTAAAGGACCTTCCTTGTAGAAATATTAAAATAAAAAAATGTAAAAATATAATTTTAAATAGTATAATATTGCATACTTTTTTTTTTGATACGGTATAAGATCAAAAAACCATTTGGATAATTTATTTGTATTTTTGAATAAACAATGGAAAATAAAAAAGAATAACAACTATAATCTCTACCAAAAATATTTAGTGTCTTCTAGATTTTTTACTTCAATTTTAAGTAGATAAATGGCAAATTGATCTTTAAATATATAAATAAACTAATGATACACAAAAAACCAATTTAGAATTAGAAAACCAAAGTGAGCGAAAAAATATTTTCAATAAGCCACGACATTTACGAGGGAGTGTGTTAAATCGTTCGTAAACAATGGTGTTCCGTCGACATGTCAATGACAGCAGCCCCGTTCCAGCTTCTTCTTCTCCTTCTGTGCAGGAAATAACTAAAGCGTCAAGATCAACGAATTGGGGGAGAATCGTCTGGTCATTTAAGTGCTTCGGGAGTTTTTCCTGTATGCTGGGGGAGGAGTATTTTTCATCTTTATCTTCTTGTCCAGTCGTTCTCATACCGAAGGGGCTTTAATGTGAGAACTCCGACCGACATATGTCTTACTTCTGGCTCAATTAAGCTTTATAGACATTGCGTCTAATTGAAACTTTTGATGCCTTTTGCTGAAATTTAGGTTTTCACCCTTGAGGTAAGACTATTTATGAGATAAAATTTACAGTAAGTAATTTTTATTGGAAAGAAATAAAAACTGTATAAAATTGCTACTTGAAAGCGCAAAAATCATCGTTATTGTTATGAATTATAATTATTTATCGTTATTGCTTCAAACTGCTGTGTCTATGGGTTTGACAAAAAAACAAAAAAGTAGTATTTTTCAGATTCCAGACATCGATTCCCGAAATTTTCAATTAAAATTATGCGCAGAAGATTCTGACATATTCAAATCCGACCGAAACACAAGTTTATAAAAATAAAAATCCTATATAGTCACTTTTTTTTTCCTTGAAAAAAAAAAAAATCAATGCAAAAACAACAACCACACGTAAAATAAGCAGCTGCACGGGGGGTTAAATCTGCACCAACCCCCCGTGCTGCCCCGATTAAGCTGCACGTGTCTGATTTACTGCCTCGAACACGAAATTACTCCGATGCGTCGTAGGTGCAAAAAGCACCGTAAGCACCGGAAGTGTGCTTACCCCCCGCAGGCGTTCCTTCGTTACGCGTCGTTGCGTTCTCAGCCCGGCGATATCTTCACGCGAGCATACCTCGCCTTGGTGCGTCACTACGCGACCCCCAACTCGCGTGCTCGACTATTAGCGCGGTCGCTCGACCGTGACCGAGCTTTTCGTTATAGCTTTCGGTACCAGGAATTAAACTTCAATTTTTTTTCTTTCTTTTTTTATTTGTGTTGAAGGTTCAAAAGAAAAAAGTACTTTTTTTGAAATGAGATTTTTTGAGAGGCTACTGACTTGAGTTCGAGCTTTTTTAAAGTTCAAGTGTTTTAAGCTTTGTGCTAAAACGTTCAGAACCTGACTAAACCATATCATTCAAAAACTATAAAAAATGAAATAAGGTAAGTGTGCCTAATATGGCCCTGTGCCTAATATGCCCCCCCCCCCTGTTATTTTGAATATGCTCGATATGCGGCATCTCTACAAGGTAGGAAGAAGTCAAAAACACTGAATTATGAAGTTTTTAGTTGTTTAGAACATTTTAAAATTATTTTTGCGCACGCCTAATAGCTAAGACTCGTTTCGTATACCTCCGTTATTATTTTATATTGTAATTAAATGGTCTGCCAAAAGATTTAGACGCACCTGACCAAAATTTGAATAAGTAGCTTCGATTCGTTATTGTTTCAGCTTTAAAACGCGACCTTAGTTTTTGTTCAACTTTTTTTCTAACGGGTTTTATTCTTAATTAACTTTTTATTCTGCAGTGTAGCTAATATGGCCCCCCGTGAATTAGTAGAAATACCGATATTAAGAGTCCTTAGTTTCATGTTTACTTTTTAGAAAATCCTATTCTAATGTTATTTAAGAAAAATAAATTTAATTGTTTCAAAGCTTTTTTTCATTTTATAACTAAAAAAGCATTCTAGCTAAAAAAAAAACTCTGATGAAAATTTAAAGTTGGAATTTTTCTACTGGTTGCAAAGCTTTCAAAAAAATTGTAAAAAAGGCTCAATTTTTAAATAAATAATTTTTAAAATAGTAAAAATTTTGAAGTTTTTTAAAATCTAATATTCTGATTGATTTAAAAAATCGCAATGAATAAAATAATTCAGGGGGGGGGGGGCATATCAGGACACAAATTTTAGGTGTCTTAAAAAACCGTGTTTTGGTAAATCCTCTGGCATTTGAAGCTCATTGATCAAAATCGAACGCGTAAGGTCTCATTTTAAAGCTCTTGAATTAAGCTTTAAAATGAGACCTTACGCGTCAAAAAATATTGATTTGATTCGCCACAACGTCGATTCTCTCTTAGGGGGGCCATATTAGGTACAGGTACCTTAGTTGTAATGATAATTTTTAGAAGTTTTGGGACAATTTGCAGCTTTAATTTTTAAGCTATTACCATACAGTTTATGTTTACAAAATCTTAAATTTTTTGGTTGGTTGTAAAACCAGTTAAAGACACCCTAGTTGACGGTACCAGAGTTCTTATTGAGAAATTTAACCGACAACAACAAGTTTTACTTAAAAATTTTTAAAGAATGTAGTCTTTACGAATGAATCTTGAAAGCTTTGATACATATAAAAGTTTGAAATCAGAAATTATGAAATTTTATAGTTTGCTTCAGAGTTAAAATTAAATATTTTTCATTTATAGTGATGAAATTATTAGTTCAAGTAAGAGTTCCAGCACAAATAGTAGTTTTTGCATTTGTTAGTACCAAAATTGCTTTGACATAATGAATAATTATTAAACAATCTATTAAAGTATAATTTTAATTCACTTAAGCCACTAACTATTTTTAGACCATTTATTCTAGCTGTCAAACCATTCTAAAACTCAACTTAAATGATTAAATGTTGTTTGTTTCAAAATAAAACACCCACATAAGCTATCTATTTTCAAACAAATGACCAACCTCACAAAATTCAAATGAATTATTCACGTCAATATTCAAAAAATATGATTGCATCATATAGTTTAGTAACACAATAATTATATTCTTAAAAAATCGATAACATCGTTCAAATGAATTTAATCAACAAAGCCAAACTGAGCCAATCGCATAATTGATTTTTAACATCGTAGCTCTCGCCACCGATAAGACACATAAAAAAAATCGTCCTGGTCATTATCGGTAAACAAGTGAGGGTAGGCTTCGTCTAAGTATTTGATCGATACAAGTAAGAACCCCCGTGAAGGGTTACAACTCTCAACCGGAAGTCTCACTTACGTGAAAAAGCTCGCAAGCTTCCGTGAACTGCCACCCGGCGATGATTCACTTTCGGGCAGGTGTGGGAGTAATTTATGAAAAGGGAAGCTTTGGCCCTATCGGGCAAGATAACAGATCTTTTAATTGCACCTTTCGGCGTAATTATAAACTTGGAATTGAGCAGAATCAATGGATTCTTAATTAGAAAGAACTTTTTTTAACTGCAAATTGTAATAAACAAAGATCGAATGTCCTGGATTCACAGTTATTTTGATTGGTTTAAAAAGTTAAATTGAAAATTATAATAGTGAAGTGTGCTACCCTGGAAGAAATTCGGATTAGGTTATCCATTTAATGATCATTGAAAGGCAAGTTTCTAGCAAAATACTAGATTGACTCTATAAAATGGACAATAAATGAATGCTTAATTCATATTTCCAACAGGGTAAAAATGTTGATATTTAAATAAAAAATAATAAATGTTAACTCATACACAATGGCATAATAAACAAAATTATTCAAAAAAATTATCTTTGTAAAATTTCAAGTTAAATTGTACGACATTAAATTATATTAAAGCCGCAAAAATCAAATGTTTTTTTGTATGGAATTCCATACTTGTTGTTTTAGTATGAATTTTTTTCAAAAATAAATTTATTTATATTTATCTTTTTTTTAAATATTAATTTAGTAAATATATAAAACGCTATGTAAAAACATCAACCAGAAAGCATAAAAAATATTAATATAACTCTTTGGAGCAGCTTTGATGCTTTGGAATAAATGTTTTCACAAAATTCTATTCAATCCGCGTAGCACTCGAACAAAGGCTGAAAAAGGCCGCACCGCACTTAGATGTTACTCCACGTCACAATAAATCATCAATCAGTGCCGAATTTAAAAAGTCAATCCCCATGGAGATAAAAATACACGTCGAAGGATAATAAAAAACGCTCTCTCCCATGCAACATAATAAAGCCACGCGTCTAAATTCCCCGGCGTCCGCACAAAGGAAGCATTTGGCACGCGCTTCTGCCGTCCCTTTCTCACGCGTTTCGATCATAGAACTGTGGGAGTAAATAATTGCACTCAGTGAATTACCCGGCCGATGGTAAATTTAACCACGGATTTTTGTACACACTCGTACTCGCGACACGTGTTTCCCCCTCGCAGCATTCTTCTCCCGTGCTTGCTCTACTGAAAATACGCGGAATACTTTTTTCGACCGGTCCCGGCGTTTTTGTATGACTGAGCTGTTGAAAAACCATGTCCTTCATAAACTAATGCTGTCTTAAAGTATTTAGTAAGAATATTATAAAACTCAAAAATTTTTATAAATTATATTTATATTTATATCATAGTCAATCATATGAACACCTCTTACAATTTTCAATAAGAAAATTTTTTAATTTAAATTTATTTAAAAAATTTTGTGATTATTTAAATTAAATTTCATTATTAGAAGATGAAGAAAAAAAATACGACTTAAGTAAGCTTTGAAACTGTGAAATTTCGAACTAATGAACCAATGAAAAGAGGTAAAAGGAAGAAAAATACCAAATTTCACATGAAAGCTCGCCAACGAATTAGTTCGTTTCCGAATTTAAATCAGATTCGAGTTCGCGCGTGTCAAAGATAAACGCTAATTAAGCCCGAGAAATCAAATAAAGAAGTTCTCGCAGCTATTTAAACGTCGAGTTTATAAAAACCGAGTGCGAGCTTTTCGGGTTAATCGAGTCAGTCGAGCCGATGTTTCGGACCCTTTGCATACGAGGCACGTACGCGTCAACGCGACCAAAAACTCCAGCGGTGAGGATACAGAGAAGCCATTGGTTTTGTAAATTCTGCTGCTTCTCTCTGTGTTTGCTCTTGGGGGGTGGAAAATGAGAGATGAGCGGTGAAAAAGGGAGACGGAGATGCGTAACTAGATACTTACACCACCGAAATTTCTTTGTTCAAAAGCAGCTGAGTGCATGGAATATCGATTACTTATATAATTGAATTAATCTAACATACGGATTTTAATTTCATTTAATTTTTTCAAAATTTATTTTAACTTTAAAATATCATTTTAAAGATATTTTATAGATAGTACAGTACGGGATAAAAAAACTATAAGGTAGCTCGTCTCTGATTTAATGAGGAAAAATTATTATTTTCTTTACTTTTTTTTTTTATATGAGAAGAAGAAAGAGGAAAAACGATGACAAATGAGAAAGAGCCACGTGCTGCAAAAAGGCTATTATTGAAGCCCGCGTACTCGTTTCAGGCTTTGATGTGTCCTGTGTTGACCTTATCCCGAGGGACACTAGCTGCAGCTATTCGCCCGAGCGTATTTTTTATCAACAGTTTTTCCAATTGTCCAGGAGAGTGGCATCAAATTCCCTTCATTTTTCTCTAAATCTTGTAATGTTTGATTAAAAAATTTTTGTTATTTACCAATTTCATTTATCATAAAACTGGATCGAATTATTTTCATTTTTTCTTTTTGTTGACTAACTTGTTGAAACAGAGCCCAGAGGTGCGATTCTATACCAAGGTTAACGCTAACTAACATTAACTAAGATTAACAAGTTTGAGGTTAATTGCATGCTCGACCATGGTATTTTTTGGTTAACTGTTATTGTAAGTTAGCGTTAACCTTCGTTAACCTTTCTTAACCTTAGTATAGAATCGCACCTCAGTTATTGAAATTTTATAAATTTTTCGTCTTTGTGATTAATAATTGTTAGATGTAAAAAATTCAAAAACATATTTTAATTAGCTTTTTGAAAAAATTGCATAAAAGTTTTTTTTATAGAATAACCTGCGACATTTTTTAATGAACCTAAAAAAATAACTTGCTTAATTTATCAGTATAACTCTATCAACTCATTTCTAGAACCAATAAAAAAGATTTCAATTTTCATCAATCGTAAAACCCTGAAATATACTAGTGATAAAATCTATTAACGTTGACAAAAAAATAAACCACAGGGGCTTACCATCAACAATCCCACCGAATAAACTCTCATCATTTAGTACTTCGAGATAAGAAACTCGAACAAGCGTTTATTCACCCAACCAAAGAAGCTTCCGCACGTGAATCGAAACGGACCGCACGCGACTACATATCGCAGCTAAAATTTTCTACATGGTTGAACATGTTAGGACACTGATTTTTGTTCCGTCTGATAAGTACTTATCTCCATCTCGCACTATTACACTTGAATAATAATCTGTCGTGATACAAGCAGTTCATAAATTCATTAATTGTTTGGATCAAAACAATTTATGATTTGAATTTCATTTTTAAATAAAAATTTGTATATAATTACAAAAAAAGTAGTTTCAATAATATTTACTTTGAAGACAATGCTCGGATTTTTTAAACGCCCCTGGAGTCGTTCCAAGTACCATCCATACTTATACAATGAACCGCACTTGTTTAAGCTCCGGAGTGGTTCGTCAGAGCCATAATCATCAGCTAAATGCATTTAAATCGCCTCGTCATCCCCAAGAGAACGCGCGTCCAAGGGGTTAAATACACTGGTCCATTCCTGATAATTTAATGGGGCTTTTATTCTAACAACGAGTTACAGACTGTGATATAAGGGCTAAGATTACTTATGGTACGCTTCAACGCCCTATAACAAGCACGGATTTGGATTACGTCAGAACTTGATATGAAGAATAACATTTTCTGGACAATAGACTTTCGTATAACTTGTATTGACCTTCAGAATATTATCATGTCAGGTTAGATCAACCGTGAAAATATGGGCATTGGGCAGGTTGTTGTAAAATTTTAAATTATTTTGATTCTCTGTAATTGAAGTACTAAATAATGCAAGCCTTATATGTATAAAATCCCATGTTAAAGCCGTTGAATACGGTACTCTAATCAAAACTTTTTTTAATTACGCAATCGTATAAGTAAGATTACGGTACAAATATTAAATTGCAAACATCCCTAATCCCGAAGCTTAAATTAATCTAAGGACAAACTGGTGCCCCACCCGTTGAATAAATGGCTCGATACCTAATCAAGATCGAAACAGACTTACGCAAAGAAGCTTAAAAAAAGCCACCAATTAATCGTCGCGATGATAAAAAGTCGCTCGAGCGTGAAGAAAAAAGGAAGGCTCAGTAGGCCAAGGAAAGAAAATAATTACCGATTTTTCAATCACTCCCCAAGTCCATGTCATCCCTTTTTGTTTTGAATGATGCGCTCCCACAATAGCAGAGCCAAAGTTACTCTTGGGGGAGTCTTTTTGCAGGGTATCGTGATCCCAAGGGAAATGCAAAAGGTCTCGCGTGCAAATTGGTTTACACGCACTGCGAACCGAGATACATCATTGACGTGTACTCTTTTGTATCTTCTTGCCGAGATTAATATTTCAGATGATTTGATGATTTAGGGTGTTTGATTAAATAGGAGAAAGGTCACGTGCGATACTCGTTATGTCATTTGTTGAGTGTGAGGTTTCTCTATTTTATCGTAAAGCGTTAAATAAATAATTCCTTGCATTCTAAAAAATTTTATGTTCTGAGTTGAAAATTATATATTTCAACTGTGTTTATCTAGAAAATCTCAAATTAAAAAAATATAAGGTGAAGTTTTTTTTTTTGAACCTTTTTTTTTTAATAATATTGTTTGAATAAACTCAAAAAAGAAAAAATTTTTTAAACATAAATTAAACATCTTGAATGCAGATCTCTGCAATGCAGGTTCGGCAGTATATAGCATGGCGGGACTTCATAAATCACACCAAGAATTACAAGTCACACTTGCAGGAGTAAGTACACACTTCGCAGTCGTGTTTGCGGACCAGTGGCTATTTCGGATTAAAGTGTTATGCGCGCGAAAGCATAAAAGTATAAATTATTACCAGCCAGACCATGAGAGTTTATCGGCGAAAAATCAAGCATAACGTGTCCCACATGTGCAGCTGTAGTTACAAAGCCCTGCAAGGGAACCCGACTGTGTCATTGAACACTCGAACATTACTTTTAATGACGACCAATTACTATTCCTTCTATTCGCCAGGGGAATTGTTTATCATGGCGTGCACTGACAACATTAATTTAAAACGAGGGTGGTAGACCCTCTAGTGATTTTCCAAACTAATTCAAATTTCAATTTATAAAAAACGTGATTTTTTTTTTTTTTTTCATCGTACTTGGAAAATAAGTTTCAAGCATGTAAGCTTATAAATTATTTTTTGAATTTTTGGATTAAAATTTTTATATAAAATTTAACTATCTTTCAAAATTATGAGACTTATAATTCAAAGGACAAGGTTATACTAATATTTTTTTCATTAATTCTTGAAACTCTTTCTTGAAAATCGATGACAATAAAATTTTTCAATAATTAAATCAAATGTTTAAATTTATAAATTTTAAATTTTAATGCGAATTCGAGAGATCGGTAAGGGTACAACTACAATTCGCCTTGTCCAGACCAGAATCACAGCTGATCGATATAGATATACCTACAAATGCACGCGTTTACCCACCACTCGAGGGTTCACATTTTGACCACCAGGACTAAATAAACAAGCAAACACTTATGTACCTAACATATGAAGTCCATAACATCCTTCATGTCCAGACTCCACAAGACCAATTGTAGATGCACCCTTATTGATTTCATAACCTTTAAAACTGCGAGAGTCGTTTGCACTTTGCAGTTGTTTGTCGTCTCAAGCTTTTGTTTACCGATAAAATTTATTGTTTCGGTAAGAATTTTCAGTTTGACATATTTATAAGGTTTAGTTACTAGTTAAGGAAAAAGAACGAATCCAGTATTTGTAGATATTAAATCTAAAAAGTTCACCCAAGCTATCGAAACAGCGTTACCAAAATAACCTAGAATGTTTTTCGACGACGATTTTGATGAAGAGTTTTTCATTTATGACGACCCTGGTTATCTGAGCAGTATGCTTTGGCCAGGTCGAGCCGATAAATCAGTGGACAGTAATTTTATCAGAGCCTTGGTGTATGCTGCTGCAGTCACAGACAATGAAGATAAACTCAATCTCATCGTAGATTTTCTCAGTATGGACGAGAACTTGACCAAACAACTCATCATAGCGTTACTACAAAACAACTTTGAGGAAGCTGAATCAGCGTTGAAAAGCGGAGCTAAGATAAAAGGATGCAGTTACGGCTGTGATTGTTATTTGCCCGTAATTTACAATGCCGTCTTCCGTAGAAGTCCTGGCCGGAAAAACATGCTGCAATTACTTATTAAATATGAAATGCTGGTCAATACTTTGAAATATTCTGACGATGGCAATATTCTCCATCACTTTTTTCGTAGATTTGTCGACACAAACGATTCTGATGCGGTGGAAATTTCTGAAATCCTCATCAATGCTGGAGTAGCATTTGATAAGCCTGACAAGAACGGATGGACGCCACTGCAACAAGCCGTTGTCTCAAAAAACATCGAGTTAGTTAAATATTTAATTAAAAAAGGAGCCAATGTAAATGCAAAGGAACAAAACTTTGGACATTTTCCAATACATACTGCTGCTTTTTTTGGACTTGAAGATATTACTGATTCACTTCTATCCAGCGGCGCTGAAATTAATGTCAAAACCAATGGTGGATCAACAGCCTTGCACCTTGCTTGCCGTCTCAGCAACTCAAAAAACTTTATCAATTTATTACTCAGAAGAGGTGCTGATATTAGTTCTGTAAATAAAAAACATGAGACTCCATTTTCTAGTCTGCAACCTAATAAAGCTAATTATAATCAATGTCTCTTTGCTATGGTTGAAGAATTTGCAAAGTTAATCTTCAAAAATGTTTCAATTTCTGAGCATGATATTTATTTGATACAAAAGAATCCAAAAGCTCAGAAACATTTAGAAAGTTGCTTGATTAAATTAAGACAAATGTCGAATACTCAATTAACTGATAGATTCAGTGCTATGTGTGTTTAACAAGGAAGACTGGGATGGTTTCGCAAATAATCAGTTTAATTAAGGTTTAAATAAATAAGTAAGGTTTACAAAAAATATCAGAAAACAGCAACATAAAACTTAGATATAATTAATAAGGATTTCAAAAGTGAGTTTTGTGTTTTTTAATTCATTATTTTTTGTTTTAAAATCTAATTGGCAAAAAACATTAACTATTAAGCAATAAAAACATTTGAAGTAAAACCTACTGCAATGTGTAGGTTGCAATTTTTTTTTTTTTTTTTAGTTTTTTAAAAACATTGTATTTTCTAGAATCAATGGTATAAACTAAGTATTTTAACCTTTAAAGGTAAAAACTATTCATTCAGTGATTTATAAAAGTTAATTTGTCATCTACAACTAATTCTAGTTTATTTAAAAAAACTGTATTCCTACTAAGCTTTATTCCTTTTCTTTAATTAAGTTATAACTGTAAAGTTTTTTATAATAAAATGTAATTTTTTGAAGCAGTACTTGGACTACAACTTTTTTTTACAAACTCCATAAATGCATAAATAAAAAATTTTATCTTTTTTTTATTACATCTACCTACTATTTTATAAACTAGTACCACTCAGCGCGCATAGGAAAAAAAAACAATAATTGTAACCTCAAAAGGCACTTTTCGAATATTTAAAAAACTTGTCCACCAATCAGCTCACGAATAAAATCTTACATTGAAAATCTCACCAAAATGGCGATATCTCTCTTTTATAAAGGGATGTCCACCAATCAGCTCACGAATAAAATCTTGCATTGAAAATCTCACCAAAATGGCGATATCTCTCTTTTATAAAGACTAGCTCTTCTGAGCGCGCTTCAAGCGCGCCACGATGTAAAAATCTCTTCTTTTTACATCGTGAAGCGCGCATAGGAAAAAACAATAAGAGTAACCTCAAAGTGTACTTTTCGAATATTTTAAAAACTTCTTCACCAATCAGCGCACGAATAAAAATCTTACGCAAGATGGCGATAGCTCTCTTTTATAAAGGGACAAGCGCGCATAGGAAAAAAACAATCATTAGACTTATTCGATTCAACTTTCGGAACTGCATCGAGGTAACTCGGGTTAACCCACATGCGAATCGAACGCGCGTTCGTTTTTTTTTGCTTTGAGTTAACCCCGAGCTGCCCCAAACCAATCAAACGCGCGTTCGATTCAACTTTTGGGTTAGCTCGGGTTAACTCGAGTTACCTCGGGGCAGTTCCGAACAGCGATCTCAACGGGGACGGGACGATCGCGCGGAATTTCAAAAAAATTGAAAAATGTGAAAAAAGAAGCATGAAAATTTTTTTTTTTCAAACCAACAATTAAAATAAAATAAAAATAAATGAAGTTGCAATAAGAAAATAATTTAAAAAATTTGTATTAATGAATAACTTGCATTTAAAAACGTGAGTATCCACAGATTACAATCACAAAAAAATCATGATTACATAAACTAAAAAGATGAGATAAAGTTTTTAATAATTATAAAATAGACTAAGATTATTAATTGTATTATTTTGAAAAAATAATTCAGTGAAAAATGAAATTTATGAGTATTTATTATTGTAACGAATATCAGTGGCAGTCGGTATCCAGCGTAAAACGGTGCGATCGGTTTGTTTTCGTTTTACTGTTTTAATTTTGAGATAAAAAAGATGTAAAATTCATTAGAAATGAAAGTTTGAATTTCTTAGCTGCAATGTTGCTAAGTATAAGAAATAATTTGATTTATTGGAAAAAATAATATTTTAATTTGTATTTTAAATATGAAAGTAAAGCCTGTTTTAATTACTCAATGTTTTCACCTGCTCTAACCGAAGCAAGTTGATTTTATTTTATTTTTTTATTTATTATCATTTTTTTTTTTTTTACTTGTTTCATCAAAACAATAACTTGTGTATTTGTAAAAATTAGAATTTACATAAGAATTACCAAAATTTTATTGTAAAATAAAAATGTACTTGTAAGTATGTTTAATTTTTGTGTTTGATTATAAAATAAATATTTCTACTTTTTAACATGACTTTAAGCTTATCTTTTAATCATTTTAATATTTTCTTGTTGTGTCTTCTATTCGAATAAATAAAAGCATATTAACAAATAAATTAAAACACATATTATCAATTATAAAAAAATCGATGTTGTCTTGTTGCGTTTAATGTTATTTCCAGTTTCATAAGTACATTCAAATTGATAAAACTGTTATGGTGAAAAAAGTTCCGAAATTTTGTTCGGGTAGAGTTCAACAAAAAAGCTAATAGGCTACCACCTAAGCTCCAAGCCCCCAAATCCCTGGGCGCCCGAGTTCAACAAAAAAGCTGATCTGCTACCCCCCAAAACCCTGGACACCCGATCTCACCAAAGAAGCTGATTAACTACCCCCCAAACACTGAGCCCCCAAAACCCTGGGCGTCCGAGTTCACCAAAGAAGCTGATTGGCTATGCCTCAAGCTTTGAGCCCCCAAAACACTGGGAGCCCAAGTTCAACAAAAAACCTAAATGCTGATAGGCTACCCCCTAAGCACTGAGCCCCCAAAATCCAGGGCACCCGAAATCAACGAAAAAGCTGTTTGGCTACCTCCCAAGCTCTGAGCCCCCAAAACCCTGGGTGCCCGAGTTTAACGGAAAAGCTGATCCACTACCCCTCAAAACCCTGGGCGTCCAAGTTCACCAAAGAAGCTGATCTGCTACCCCCCGAAAACTGAGCCCCCAAAACCCTGGGAGCCCGAGTTCAACAAAAAACCTAAATGGCTACCCCCTAATCTCTAAGCCTCCAAAACCCTGGGCGCCCGAGTTCTCCAAAGAAGCCCATGGCTTCCCCCCGAACACTGAGCCCCCAAAACCCTGGGTGCCCGAGTTCAACAAAAAAGCTGATCGGCTACCCCCCAAAACTCGGAGCACTTAATTTCAACGAAAAAGCTGATCTGCTACCCCCCAAAACCCTGGTTGCCCGGGCTAACCAAAGAAGCGGATTGGCTACGCCCCAAGCTCTAAGCTCCCAAAACCCTGGGAGCCCGAGTTCAACAAAAAAGCTGATAGGCTACCCCCTAACCTCTAAGCCCCCAAAACCTTGGGCGCCCGAATTCAACAAAAAAGCTGACTGGCTACCCCTCAAGCTCTAAGCCCCTAAAACCCTGGGAATCCGAGTTCAACAAAAAAGCTGATTGGATACTCCCCAAGCTCTAAGCCCTCAAAATTTGGAGCTCTTAAGTTCAACGAAAAAGCTGACTAGCTACCCCTCAAGCTCTGAGCCCCCAAAACCCTGGGCGCCCGAGTTCAACAAAAAAGCTGATAAGCTACCAGCCAAGCCCTGAGCCTCCAAAACCCAGGGCACCCGAGTTCAACAAAAAAGCTGATAGGCTACCCCCCAAGCTCTGAGCCTCCAAAACCCTGGGCGCCCGAGTTCAACAAAAAAGCTGATAGGCTACCCCCCACAACCCTGGGGGCCCGAGTTCAACAATGAAGCTGATTGGCTACCCCCCAAAGCTCTGAGCCCCCGAAACCCAGGGGACCCGAATTCAACGAAAAAGCTTATTGGCTACCCCCCAAGCTCTGAGCCCCCAAAACCCGGAGCGCTTGAGTTCAACGAAAAAGCTGATAGGCTACCCCCTAAGCTCCAAGCCCCCAAAACCCTGGGCGCCTGAGTTCAACAAAAAAGCTGATCGATTTTTTTTCTTAAATTGCAACTCAGGTCAAAAATTAATCATGGTAATACCTTATTTTTTAAATATTTTTGATTAAAACTCATTTTTTAAATAATTTAACTTTCTTACAAGTTTCAAAAAATGTGTGCCTAAAATGATGGTAAGATTTACGAGCGACTTAACAAGTACTCACAAGGTACTTAATAGCTACTTACTCGCGACTTACGAAGTAATTAAGTCACGTTGTACGATTATAGATTTTTTAATTCAATGTGCAAGTCAAAAATAAATCGTAAAAATTCCTCAATGGTTTTATAAGTACTTTTTATTCAAAACAAATTTTATAAATAATTAAACTTTTCACTACTTTCCAAAAATGATGGTAAGATTTACGTGCGACCCAACAAGTACTTACAAAGTATTTTAAAAGCAACTAAGCCTCCAAAACCCAGGGTGCCCAAGTTCAAAGCCCCCAAGACCCAGGGCACCCGAGTTCAACAAAAAAGCTGATTGGCTACCCCCCCCCCCCCCCCCCCCCCAAGCTCTAAGCCCCCAAACTCTGGGCGCCTGAGTTTAACAAATGAACTGATCGGCTTTCCCCCAAAACCCTGGGCGCCCGAGTTCAATATAACAAACTGATCAGTTTGGGGTTGAGAGCTTGGGGGATATCGGATCAGTTCATTTGTTGAACTCGCGCGCCCAGGGTTTTGGGGGCTTAGAGCTTGGGGGGTAGCCGATCAGCTTTTTCGTTGAACTGAAGCGCTCCGGGTTTTGGGGGCTCAGAGCTTGGGGGGTAGCCAATCAGCTTCTTTGGTGAACTCGGGCGCCCAGGGTTTTGGGGGGTAGCTGATCAGCTTTTTCGTTGAACTTGGGCGCCCAGGGTTTTGGGGGGTAGCCGATCAGCTTTTTCGTTGAACTCGGGCGCCCAGGGTTTTGGGGGCTCAGAGCTTGGGGGGTAGCCAATCAGCGTTTTCGTTGAATTCGGGTGCCCTGGGTTTTGGGGGCTCAGAGCTTAGGGGGTAGCCTATCAGCTTTTTTGTTGAACTCGGGCGCCCTGGGTTTTGGGGGCTCAGAGCTTGGGGGGTAGCCTATCAGCTTTTTTGTTGAACTCTACCCCAAAAAAATTTTGGAAATTTTTTCAGCATAACAGTTTTATCAATTTGAATGTACACCAGCCGGACACCATATCGTTCCGAGGTTTGAATTAGGCGCTCGAAATTTGACCGTCAACCCAAAGTTTTTGCTAAAGTGCCAACCTTTGGAACGGGTAAAAAATTATTTTTCATAAAGTAGGGTTAGAGAGTAGATGTCAATGATTAACATTGATTTATTTCAGACTTGTCAAGCTTTTTATTGAAAAAATTAATGATTGATCGCTGCGGTCTACTTGTTTTGAATGTGTGCCGTATTTAAAAAAACTAATATAAATTATTTTTAAAATTTTATCCATTTACAAAAACCTTCTCTCAAAATGAAAGTAAAATATTAAAAACAATTATGTAATTACGTAATAATAGTTATTCAACAAAAAAGTATGGTTAGGTAGTTGATGTCAATGATCAACATTGATTTATTTCTGACGTTGATCATTGACATCGACTCTCTAACCCTACTTTATGAAAAATAATTTTTCACCCGTCCTACGGTGGACGGGCTGACCCAAAGGTTGGCACTTTTGCAAAAACTTTGGGATGACGGTCACATTTCGAGCGCCTAATTCAAACCTCGGAACGATATGGTGTCCGGCTGGTGTACACCAAGCGGACAACTTAACATTTCGCTGTTTGAAATTGCCACTCAAAGAAGATGGCCGACGACCCCCAAATTTATGGGGTGCCAACCGTGCTAGAGGAAAAAAAATACATATTAAAAATTTGCGAGTCGTGATTCAAGTATGGTTGATAGGTAATGATAATTACGGCTTGAGGATATATTATTTAGTAGTGTTGTAGTGTACAAAGCCAGGTTTAGACAACTTTAATCACAATATGTATTTTTTTTCCTCTAGCACGGTTGGCACCCCATAAAAATTTGGGAGTCGTCGGCCATCTTCTTTGAGTGCTAAATTCAAACACCGAAATGTTAAGTTGTCCGCTTGGTGTACTTATGAAACTGGAAATAACATTAAATGCAACAAGACAACGTTGATTTTTTTTATAATTGATAATATGTGTTTTAATTTATTTGTTAATATGCTTTTATTTATTCCAATAGGAGACACAACAAGAAAATATTAAAATGATTAAAAGATAAACTAAGTCATGTTAAAAAGTAGAAATATTTATTTTATAATCAAACATAAAAATCAAACATACTTACAAGTACATTTTTATTTTTACAATAAAATTTTGGTAATTCTAATGTAAATTCTAATTTTTATAAATACAAAGGTTTTGTTTTGATGAAACAAGTAAAAAAAAAAATAATAATAATAAATAAAAAAATAAAATAAAATAAACTTGCTTCGGTTAGAGCAGGGGATAACATTGAGTAATTAAAACAGGCTTGACTTTCATATTTAAAATACAAATTAAAATATTATTTTTTCCAATAAATCAAATTATTCCTTATACTTAGCAACATTGCAGCTAAGAAATTCTAACTTTCATTTCTCATGAATTTTACATCTTTTTTATCTCAAAATTAAAACAGTAAAACGAAAACAAACCGATTGCACCGGTTTACGCTAGATACCGACTGCCACTGATATTCGTTACAATAATAAATACTCATAAATTTTATTTTTTACCGAATTATTTTTTCAAAATAATACAATCAATAATCTTAGTCTATTTTATAATTATTAAAAACTTTATCTCATCTTTTTAGTTTATGTAATCATGATTTTTTTGTGATTGCAATCTGTGGATATCACGTTTTTAAATGCAAGTTATTCATAAATAAAAAAATTTTTTAATTATTTTTTTATTGTAACTTCATTGATTTTTATTTTATTTTCATTGTTGGTTTGAAAAAAAAAAAAATTTTCTTAGTTTTTTTTTCACATTTTTTAATTTTTTTGAATTCCGCGCGAGTGTCCCGTCCCCGTTGAGATCGCTGGTTCCTAAAGTTGAATCGAATAAGTCTATTGTAACCTCAAAAGGCATTTTTCGAATATTTTAAAAACTGCTCCACCAATCAGGTCACGAATAAAATCTTACATTGAAAATCTCACCAAAATGGCGATATATCTCTTTTATAGATAGATTTATTTATAAAGCAATAAAATTGATACAATTGCTACTAAAAAAAATTATTGATTGCTGGTAATGCAAGTGTAATATTATTATTTTTTTTTTACTTATAAAACTGACACAACTAGTTTATAAATTTTTTATGAAATTATTTTTATATGAAAAAAAATTTGGCTTACACCTGATCATTTCGGTTTCCAAATAATGCAGTCAAAGTGCCTTTTGAGTAATTTTCAAATCATCAATTACAAGAAAATAATTTTAGTCTAAAAAGATGAAAAAAAAAAAAAAAAAAAAAAAAAAGAATCACTTGTTACTTGATAATTATAACTTTGTATGTAAAAAAAGATTTAATTTTTACATATAAACAAATAAAAAATAAAGTAAATTTGAATACAATTTGAATCATTAAAAATAATAAAAACTGATTACTAATAATTTATAATCGAAACACATTTCAACTCCCGAATCATCTGTTTGTACATAAAAATAACAAGTGTCGAGTTGTGATTTAAGTCAGGCCATTCCGAGGAATAAAGAAACGATTTGGTAGGACCATTTAATGAAATCCGTGACCATAATGTATCTAAAGTTAAGCCAGGCGTAAAAAAAAGTAATCCTCACCGCCCAAAAAATTGAATCAAACGCACAGTTTATTATCGCCCTGGTCTCTCAATTAGCAACAGCTACTTGCGTGGCATGGATTTGATGTTCTTCTCGTCCAAAGGCCAACTGTTTTCCCATGAGGCAGGACAACAGATACATACCACCCCAGCTCGCAAAACACCATCGCCACCCTATCGTTAGCTCTTTTTTAGGGTTGGTAGGCGTTGCTGAAAAAGCAGCAGGATGATGATGATGAGAAATGAGAAAGCTTGGAGCGTGGGAGCTGCCACGGCGCGGAGCTACCGGAAGGAAGAAGCGGCTTCGAATCGCGTTACGGGACGATTTTCGTGTGATTTTTTTGCGAACAGGGTTTCACGCTAAAACAATCTTTTCGAATTACAGATTTCTTTTAATGTAAAAATAAATTACTATAAATTATAGTTTAGTAATAAATAATCATGATACTACTACTACTTAAAATATAAAAATTTTTTACCCCGCGGTAAGTTTTATAAAAAATTAAATAAAATTTTTTGAAAATCTCAAACTTTTAAAGAAAAATATTTCTAACAAGTTACCCTCTTACCTGATTTTTTTTACTATTTTTTTTGTAGAATTTTATAAAATTATTTTATACAATTCGCGTAGAACGTAGTGAAGTAACAATAGACGTTCGAATTAATATTTTTATATGCTATAGGATAAAGATGCAAGTTTAGCAAAATGACGTTTGATTTGCTTTTATAACTTTGAATTGCTTTGCGGTCAAGCACAATTCGAAAAAGCTCGCTTTTATATTTTTGCAGTATAATGACGTAAAACTTTTCCATTCAACAAAAGTTTTATCACATCAGGCATTATACATATTGCACCATGCGTATGCAGGTATGATTTATTTTCTACTTGAAGCTGTATTATATTGCCTTGTATGAAGTACATTTCTAAAAATATAGAATTATTGTCTTTTTTTTACATGTTATTCGTATCTTTAAAAAACTGAATCTAGTTGCATAAATGTTAAAGATTTAATACCACGGGTTTAATCAAAATTTATATCTACAAGAGTTTGACGTTTTGCAATAATTCCGAAAGATAGTCAAAAAAAATCTGATGTTTGTAAAATAAAAAAAAATTATATTTTACTTTTACCAACTTTGTGACTTTGAACATTTTCAAACTCAAATTTTATTTCATAGAAATCACACAGCAATTTAAACTTTAAACTGCACAGAACAGTATTCTGTAGGGTAAAACTCGTTAAAAAACAATCGCTTTACATCCACGAGCTTCCTGTAAAATTGTTCAATTTAAAATCATTTTACTATGAAACTACAAATCATCAATAACGAAGAAGCAACAAATAAACAAACAAATTCATCGGTGTTGACTCCGGGAAAAAGAAAAAAAGGCGATAATGCGTATCGATCGCGAAGTGACCCAGTATGTGAAAGGAAAAAGGCGGAAGATGAGAAAAAAAAAATCCGCATACATCAGCTGTAGAGGTAGCTTAGATAAGCAAGCCCGGAAATTCTTTCGTTCTGGGTCGTTTTGTAAAGTGTATTTGCCAGTGTGCATAATCAAGGTCGTTTGATTCTTTATCAATATGATTTACAGGGAGAAAAGATTTTTTTATAAGACGTACGTAAATAGTCCTAGTTTTATTTTTCGGAAGTATAATAAATCTATTAATTATTTTTAACGTTATTTTAAAAATATTCTGTTTAAAATAATTTAAAATTTAATGAAAAATTGAAAATAAAATTTTTAATTCTTTCATCAGCGAAGTGTCGAGATAATAAAAGCTCTTCAATTCTAATTTTTTTGCTTCTATCACGATTTGAAGTACACAAAATCACCAAAAAAAATATTTAATTTCAAACCATTGACTATAAATAAAATCTCAATTTTAATGGCTTCATCCTAAATTTTTTGGAGATCTATTATCCATTTCAAGAATAAATAGACTCGTAAATAATATTTTAATTCAGTTGACATTTTTGAAATTTTCTATTCCAGCTAACTTCTTAATTGCTTCAAAATTTTTCTATTTTTATAATAAAAAAAAAATATTCGAGATTTCTCTAGTTTTTGATGATTAGTTAAAAATAATTAATTTTATTAATTCCATCTTCAAAAATTTCAAAAAGGTACTGTTATACCTGAAAAACAAAACTTTTATTAAGCCCCGCGTTAATAGAAATATTTAAAAACGAGATTTTTATCCACGAGTAATCGCGTTAATAAATGCCTATGCTAATGAATTCTGGGTAAAAAAACATAATTATGCTACACACTGGTTCGCGCGGGGTCTCGCATTTTCTTGGAAAAAAAGAAAGTAGCCGTGCGCAAAAAGTTTCCGCGATCCGTCAACCTAGAAAAGCAAAGTATACTTCGATCACGTGTAGTGTGTCGCCCGCAAAAACGGTTTAGGTATTCTCGCAGTTTTAATTACAAATGAGCGCCTTAATACACCTTTCCAAGTGGCTGAGAAAAAAATATTTCGAACTTAAGGTCAGAGCTTGGGGATTGCGTGCCGAGGTTTGCGCAAAACTTTACGTTAAATTTATCCATAGCATGCACTTACTTTTTGGTTTATGCTCGAGATTCGTGTTTCCAACGACATCGAGATTGTGTTAAAATAATTTATTCAATAAAGATGTTGGTACGAGATTTAGATCGCGAAAGTCCACCCCTTTTTTCCATAATATTGAAAATGTAATTTGATATTGTTTACTTTAATCGCACATTAAATTGATTTATGGTTTACAGTAATTTGTTTTTAATTTATTTTAATTACAGTTTTTTTAAATAATTAATATAAAATTAATGAATTTCAGATATTTTAATTCGGGTACTAATTGAAGATCTTTCGATAATTGATTTTATCGTATCAACGTGAAACGGAAATACATTTTAAGCCAATAAAATAATTTAATTTAATTGTGCAACGATTAATCATGAAATGAATAAAATTGTATTTGTACTAAATACTAAAAAAAAAAAAATTTTCTTTTAAATATGAAATAGTTTACTTCTATGAATTTATCTTATGTCAATTGTAATAAATGTGTAAAGTCAATAAATTTGATGTATTTTAATCCATTTATATATCTTTCAGACCATATTGCTACCAAAATAAAGTTATGTTTATCTGACAATAGTAGGATATTTATCATTGATAAAAATAAAATAGCTTCTTTAACCGAATAAAAGTGCTTAAATGACGCGTAAAAAAATCCTGCCTCCAACCGGATTCACTCGAATTTCCTCCTCCTCCTCGAGGCACACACTTGTTGAATACGAGCTGCGGACAGACGAGGGAGGGATGATCGATCGCTGCGGCCTCCGCAAGCTTTGCGTGCGGAGCTTTCGTGTGCCTGCCCGCCACCCGACATCTGAATTTACCGTTCGAGCGTTTAATTCAATTGTTGCGCTATATCAAGTTGGTCTTTTTGAGGAGAAAATTTACGGCTGAGTTTCTGCATTTTGTCACTCGGTTGTTGAACACGGTAAAAATTTCATACTCTGGCCTCTAGGATTTGAAAAATATTCGAGCTTTAACTATCAAAACTAATAAATTAAAAAAAAAATGTTTCTTTTAGTTTACTGATGGTTTGAACTAACTTACAAATGCATTCGAAAAATTGAAAGATTATTTAAAATATATTCTAGTCCAATCACATTCTCAAACGAGAAAATTAAAATATTTTTGAATCCACCACTATTGTTCTTTCGCATCGAAACTCTCGGCTGCAGCATTGGAAACTATGTGTAGCCTGAAACCTAATATAATGATAAAAAGCTCATCCACGCGTATTGGAACGTCGCGTCGTCAAGCTGATCGGAGTGTTCCATCGTCAAGGTAATTAGTTAGTCGAGGCATTTAATATCAGGCGCTCTTGGTGCCCTCGATCCAACCCCGGCTCATTACTACGACACCCTTGAATTCTCATGAATTGACCCCGGGGTATTAATTTTCATCTCTCCCCCTCGTCTACTCAAAATTTTTCGAGTGGTTTAACGACTTCAACGAGGAGGTTAATTAACTTTACTTCTCCTTACTCTGCTTATAACCGTGGCCCTTCGTTAAAAATAAAAAAAAAAAAACTATTTTTTATAACTATATTTGTTAGAATTATTGCATGCGATTACAATTGAAAATAAAAACGGAACGAAGAATCTATTTTTTTTAAATCTAATTTAAGATTTCCAATAATTTCTTTCTTTTTTTTTGAAAAATCTAAGACGCGTAACCATTCTTCAGAAAGGCAACTGTATATAAGTCTCTAACCATGAAAAATCAGTCGCTATCGTTTCGAACTAACCTTAAAAATTCACGAAAAATTTAATCGTCCGTAACAAGTGCAGCAATTTAAGGAAATAAAAAAAATAAAAAAATGAAATTACACAGCTGAATCAAACGTAAAAAACCAAAATTAGCCATGCCGAAAAAATCCGAGAACTACCTCAACACCATCGGCTCGCTCGCTCTCGTGCTGAACGTCTGCCTGCAGGACGAGATGCGACTTTACGAGATAGACACCGACAAGCTCGTTTGGCTCCACAAGTAAGACCAGTTCAATCATAAATCTCCCCGAGCCTAAAGGTTGAACCCTGTGCCAGCAGGTTGAGCAAGGCCTACGAGTGTATTAAAGGCGTATTCTCCATGGAGTCGGTGGTTTCTCAGCAACCCAACTCGTCCCGATCTTCATGGTGCTCGTTAATTTTGTCTAGGTATACCAACGACGCAAACGATAAATCACTATGCAGGAACATGATGAGGATCACCGGGTCTAAAAACTGGTACGTGGGTCACAGCTTCGACTACTGCGGGGACTACTCGCAAAGCAAAGAGGACTTTGTGAACTTCACGAGTGTATTGATCAAAATAAAGAATTACCTGGAGAAGCAGAGCCAGAGGCAAGCTTAGCTAGCTGATAAACTTTTATTTATTATAACATAGATTTCTTTTTATTTATAATTATGATGAATTTTAACCAAGTAAAAGCAAAATTACCTTAAATAATAAAATTTTAAGCAATAAGACGTAAATTTTTTTTTTTTTTCCAGCTTTAATCCTCTGACAAATCTCAAAAGTTTACCGTCTCCAAAATGCTGCGACAAGAGCGTCCAGTGCTCGAAGAGCACCGAGTTTCTCAAGGACCTCAACAAATTAGTCTCGCCCTCTCCTCGAGCAATCAGTGCGAAAGTAAATAAAACACAGTACGGCCAGCTACACATTCACAAGACGTCATGTGTAAGCGAATTGTCAAAAACTAGTAAATGCGAAGTAAAAAAAAAAAACCGCAATAACTAAGAAACTTGTCAAAAAATTTTACAACAGTCCGAGCCCAGGGTGAACTTGGGACGTCTGAGCTTGCGTCGGAGGAGAGCCGAGAGCTGTCCGGAGTGCCGGGAGACCAAGATCCTGGCCAACGTAAAGCGCAGGATCGACCAGGACCTCGGGGTCAGCCGGATCCACTCCAGGACGTGCTGCACCTCCTGCGGTAACTCGCTCTACCTGATCCAGTCCGACGAGTCCTTCAGCTCGGTCGGCTGTTCCCAGTGCGAGGAGATGATACGGCTGCACCACCATCGACACCAACACAACCAACACAGACAGCACCGTCAAAACTGCAGCCGGTGCCACTGCTGGGTCCAAACGAAAAACAGTAAGAACTTGTTGGATTTATTACAAAAATTTGTCGCTTTTTTTATAATCCTTTATTAAATATCAAACTAGAGCTAAAGAAATTTACGATAGTTGATTAAATAATGCTTATAAATATTTTTTAATTCATTATAAAAACGGCTTCAAAAATTTTTTTTTTAAAGTGACTTCAGCTGTACATATTTAATCAGGACGAGAATATTAAGTACCTATTTAAAAAAGTTTCTCTCGTAAAAATAAATATATAAATAAATGAACATGTATTAGTTTGTAAGTTTTTATTAATCTAAGATGTACCGTGTACATAATAATTTTTTTTATTTAGCTTAATGTACCTAATGTGGACCTCATTGTGCTGTTTTGATGATCCACACAATATTCGCTTAGGGGGTTCATATTGGGTACAGTTTCCTTAACAAATTAATTCATAAAATAATTTTTCTTTACATTATAACCTCTCAAAGTCTTAGAACTAAGACATGAAAATCATTAATAATCTTTTTACACAGTTTCTTTATTCTCTCGATTGGTTTAAAATTTGTGTGTTTCAAGGAAGAAAGCCGTGGTACTCGGTGGACTCGGGTATCGATCTGCCGGCCTTGAGGAGCGACGACGAGTGCAGCCAGCAGAAGGACAAGGAGGTCCAGGCCGATCTCACTCCCACCCAGAGCACCGAAACCATCAGCACCATCAAGGTCGACGGAGCCGTCAAAAAGTTCACCGAGGAACTCATACTCTGCGAGAGGAGCGCCAAAGAGAATTCATTCAAAAAACATAGGGTATGGATGACAGTTATTGACCGTGGTGGATGACGTAATTTTTTATGGTTTTTAAAATTCTGGCAAAAATTTTCAGTTCAACTGATGAAAAACCGATGTGGGTTTTTTTTTTTTTTTTAACTTATCAACCTTATCGATATGATTTCTAACGATGGATACGTAATTCTATTTAATTTTTCCAATCAGTACAGTGCAAAAATTCTTAATTTTTTTAATTGTCATAGAAATAAATCATACGCTATTGTACATGCCATATACCACCTGGCTTATCAGTGGAAACGTTAAAAAAATCAAAAGTTTAATTAGTGCAGTACTTTTTGTTTTGAAGAATCCAATTTTCAAATTTTAGAGTCGTTTTCATTCAAATTTCCCGCCAATTCAGGTCTGCTAGTTCCGCTCATAATCATTCATAACCTAAAACTTGCAGTAGCTATTAGCTAAGAAATAAGTCTTTTGATTTTGTAGTTTTGTAAATTACAATAATTTGAAAAAATTCGTTGATTTTTCAGTTGTAAAATGTGTGACAACGTCGTCCGAGATTCTCATTACGATTATAAGATCAAAAACTTCAGCAAAACTGAATGTGGTACTACGAAAAGTCCAACATTTTTGTTTAATAATTATTATGGTAAAGTGCGGTACACTGGCCGGACACCATATCGTTCCGAGGTTCGAATTGGCGCTCGAAATGTGACCGTCAGAACCAATTTTTTTTGGTACCAACCTTCGTCCCAAGCGCGCAAAATGTTAGTGAACTTTATAGGCTGCAACTACATGAGCAATTTTTTCAGCCGAAATTGAGCGGCAATTTGAATGTGGCTTTTAAAAAATTGATATAATTTTTGTAAAAAAAAAACAATAACTATTGAAAAATTATGGAAACTCTTTAAAATAATATTTTATTAATTTTCAACATTGAAAAATTTTTTTCTTATTAAATTTGGAGGGTTTATAATTTCTTGAATTCAAATTACCGCTTAATTTTGGCTGAAAAAACTGTCCATGTAGTCGCAGCCTTAACCTTATCAGATGAGAGAAATTTTTTTGGGCGCGTAACACGAGGGTTGGCATTAAAAAAAATTGATTCGGACGGTCACATTTCGAGCGCCAATTCAAACCTCGGAACGATATGGTGTCCGGCCAGTGTACATGTGCGTGAAAATCGGAGAATCTCATACTACTGCCTCAATTTTTTTACAAAAAGGTTGCATAAAGTCAAATGTTGACTTAAATTTAACAGTGATCAACACTGATATGAGAGTGTTTTATTCGACAAAAAATAACTTAACAATTCACGAATCGAGCGAGGACATTCCTGTTGTATCATTCACTTTTAACTCTGAAATATTTGACTATTATGTTAAAGATAAATTTTTGTTGCCCGATGACACTCTCATAATTCGCTTTAAAGTGATTACTCATGATCTTGAAACAAACTCATTAAATGCTAGGTCAGATGCATTTGAAAACCTACTTGAGAGCGAAAAATTCAGTGACACCAAGGTTATTGTCGGAAATCACACATTCAACGTCCACAAATGTATTCTGAGTGCTCGGTGTGACTATTTTTCGGCTATGTTCGAAAGTGGAATGAAAGAAAACAAAGAAAATGAAGTTGATGTAACCGACGTGAGTCGTGAGGCTTTTCAAGAAGTTTTACGTTTTTAAGATACTAGTCTCTCTCAGCGCGCAAGCGCGCGCAATTGTATTACATTATCTAAAACAAATATTGTCGAAGCTTCATCTAACCTACAATAAATTATATATACCCTTTACCTTTGCCGCTACATTCAAAGTTTCCTTTAAACTTTCGTGGTTATAAATTCATTGATTTTGTTCATATTCTAATAATTATTATTTTCATGATTTTAATCGGATAATTTCTAAAACTTGATTAAATAATTATTTTTTATCAAATCTATTCTCTAAATGTTTTAATTGAATTGTAATATAAAAATTAAAAATAAAAATTCAAATTTTAAATTTTGTTCTTCAACCAATCACATCACGAATAAATTGCTGACATTCTTTTTGGGTTCTCTCTTTTATCTTAGGACTGGAAAAGTCAAAAACTTAGACACTCTGAAAACAGATTTGTTTGTTGCTGCAGATAAATATATGATTACCGAATTGAAAGTTTTATGCGACGAGTTCTTGATTCGTGATTTGAACCAATCAAATTTCTTCAAAACACTGGTGCTGGCTGATCAACGCGATATTTATAATCTCAAACAGGCTGTTTTAGATTTTTTTACGAGCAACCGGAAAGAAATCATCAATTCAAACGATTTTGAATCGGTCCTCGCGACGATTTCTCCTAAAATGTTAGCTGCCATGTTCAAAAAATTAGAATAATTGTTTCAATATTTTATTACTATGAATGTGTAAAAATAAATTATCTTAAACCTAAAAAGAATATTTTAATGTAATTTGTATATTTGTTAACGAATAAATATTTTGATTTTTTGTACTATGAAGTCTGTAAATTTATAAAATGTAAAAAAAGTTTTTCCCCTTATAATTTTTAAGACAACAGAAATTTGTTTGTTTGTTTTTTTTTTTACGGGTGATTCGACACTATATTTGAAACCAAAGCAAAAAACGATATTTTCGCATAATTATGGTACTTTTAATATTTTGAACAAATCGACGAATGGTATGTTTAAAAACCATCTTTCAAAGCCAAATATTATTCAAAAAGTTATTAATCATTGTTTATACTAAAACTTTTCACTTTTGGCCTCTAAATAACAGCAAAAAAGCCTTGACAAAAAGTTATTAAAAAAGTTACTTTCATTTTGTATCCCAGCTGCAGCAGCTATTAAGTTTGATATAGCTTTTTCAATCATAAAGATAAATGAAAAATTTCCAAAGAAAATTTTGTGTGAACCAATTGCTTTGTGCTTTTCCAATTAAATTTTTTTTAGCTGTAGCTTATCAACTTTATTTAATGTTTACTCTAAAGTCGTACAAATGTCCGACCTGCAATCATGGATTGACCTTAGGTAGGTTTGAGAAAAATATTAAAGAATGTACAAAGTTTATCTATCAGGCGCAATAAAATCAAACGAGTGCAAACTATTAATAACTTGAATTACTTTTATCATGAAAAAAAATAGAGTGTTTGAAAAACAGGTGACGTGATAAAAGACAGTATTAAATTCGAGATTAAAAGAAAAAAGTGACCAGTAAAAATTTTAGAAACTAGGTAATAGTTTTCTTAACCGAAGGTTTAATACTAATTACTATTCAAACTTAATGATTATCACGCGAGTTTATTTCTAATCTGATTTAAACTTTACGATTTCAATGACTGCTCAGAAGGACGCGATTACAAATAAGAAAATTATGCTAAGTCGTGCACAAAAGTTTTTATCCATAAATTAACCTTTTCTACCTTTTTTTTTTTTTTTTTTTAATAGCCACTCTCGCCGACGTCGGAGTGCAGCTCGAGCAACTCAACGTGGAACTACCTGAAAAATTTAAATAATCTTAGCGAGGACGAACTCATAAGCGGCATATCGACTCCTTCCCTGGTTTCGCTGACCGATTTGGAAGATGCGACGTGATAAATTTATCTTTTTATGTGTCAATGTTTTCATTTTTATTGGAAAAAAGAAGTGTTTTTATTTTGTTACGTTTTATTTTTATTATTTTGAGTTGCCGTTTGTGCCTTTGCTGTATTGAAAGGTGAGAAGAGAAATATATTGTATTTTGTATCAAAAACTGTGTATACATTTTTTTCTGCGTTTACTATTTTGAGTTAAAGGGTTTCAATAACTTAAAAGATTTCATTTTACAAGTTTTAAAGTACAAAATAATTTTTACTCGGCCATTTTGATTTTCATAGTGCCACTTTATAATTTTAAGCATAAGAAATTAAACAAGTTTCAATATATGGACGTAAATTGATATAACAATTATAAAAAAAAACTAAAGATTTTAAAGGAATGGAAATGTCTACGAATCGTCATCAATATTTTATTTCTAGTGTCAAGACTTGTCACTAAAACACACAAAGATATGAAAAATAAAAATAAAACACCTCCCACAGAACGTCCTTTTTTAAGAAATCATATTTAAAAAAAATTTAATTAACCACAGGAGAGAAGGCTTTCAAACTTTATTTTGAAGCGAGCTTCAAGGAAGAAAACAAGAACATCGGAATACTAACGAGGCGTGTGACAATTCAATTTATTGCGGAGTTGTGTAAGGTATGTCCGACGAATGACCACATCGTTAGACTCCTCGGCAGTAGCTTTTACCGGTGCGGTTTTCCTTTGACGTCCAGCTAGGCAGAAGTGCGAAATACATTTGTAGGTACCTCGACCAACCCCCGCGACGAGCTCCTTTTCTCCTTATAAGATACTTTTTTTTTTTAATTACTAGGGTTGCTATAATAAGTACAACTTTGATGCAAAGAAAAATAATTTCTTCTTTTTTTTTTGTAAATTTTGTAGTAAATTTATGAAAGCTTTTATTTCAACGCGATAGGTGTGTTCTTCGTGACTGGTTTTATAAAAGCTCAAACTGACCAGTGGACAAGGATCTGGAGGGAGGGGCGGGGGGAAGACTGTCCTTTTGAGGAAAGTAAAGCATGCAGAAGACGAAAAAGAGCTGGATCAAAGTAAATGTTTGCCCGATACGTCGCGCGAGGAAGAAGAAACTGCGGGATTTGAGTGCTTTTGAACTGGCCTTTTCGCGGTGGAACTGCGGCCTTTCTACCATGAGTGTTTTCGAGCGAAAAATAAAGACTGCTTTCACACTTTTTTGTTTAGAGTATTTACTTAATTTTAAAATTTTGAGTAACAATAATTAATTAATAAATGATGCCCATCAAAAGTTTTTTGTACGGAAGTTTTCAATTTTATAAAATGGATTAGTTCTCATAATTTTTCATCGTTCTAAAACTATTTTTTTAATAATTCTTATCTTTATCCAAAATTGACCATTTTCGCTGTGTTATAAACACCAAAGTATAATCTAAGCAAAACTAATTTTTTTTTTTTTTTTTATATATTTATAGTAAAACCAAAACTTGTAAAACTATTTTTTGAGAACTTAACTTTAAAACATGCCTTCATGAGCAACTGTTTTCAGTTTCGTTCCATTAGATATAAGTCAATAAATATCTTATTCTTGAAAAAAAATAAACATATATTAAAATTTTAAAAAATATAGATTTTTTGCGTGATTATTCTGATAATTTTAATTAAAAAATTATTTTAATTTTTTAAATGTTCTAAAGTTTTAAAGAAAAATATTCCTGAGGAGTCGTCATCTTCCTTACTCTAGATTTTCAAGCTTTGATACCAGATGGGAAATTCAATTAGCCCAGCCAAATCCTATGATAATCCATCCGGGAAAAATTTTACAGCCGGGCATATTAGCGCCTCATTCAGCTGAATAGTTCGCTGAATGGGGCACGCGACGAATCCGAGAGATTACTCTCGTCGTTTGCTTCGCCGCCGCGGCTTCAAAGAAAAAGGGATCTTTTCCCCGGGGAGATCGAACCTTAATTATCCCGGGCGGTCCTTTTTCTTTACATCCTCACGGTCTTTTTACCCAACGCTCGGATTATCTAATTGTGTCATGTTCCGCTGATATTCGATACGCGCCAAGATTCCTTTGTCCTGATCTCAAAGGGGTTGGTAATCATCGAGGGGTGTGAAAAAAATGCGATGTGTTATCAAGTAATAGTTATTATTATATTTCAAGATTTATCTAAAAAAAAAAAAAAAAAATGTTTCGGAAAGTGCTGTAAAATTTTTTTTTATATAAATTAGCATATTTTATATGCATGTCAGAGGGTTCAGAGCAGGATTTGAACCAACGTCTCTTGGATTATAATTCAACGCTCGTTATCGTTGAGTATTCGATACACGACAGGAAAAAACAGTTTTTTTGATTCCTACAATTAATAAGTCTTTAATAAAATACATCTTATTCATATTCATTTGATTGAAGATTACTAATAACTGTATTATTTAATATGAATTAAAATATTTACTTTTCAATAATGACCAATTGCACAACAATTCGGAAAATTTTAATTTTATACTATGTTGGTTTTCGTAATTATTATTACATTTTCCAAAATGAAACAAAATATTTCAAAATCATTAATTTAAAATATCGATAATAATTTTCACGTTTAAATTCTTGTCTGATTTTGAGGGTTTATTGAATTTATGACACACTATTACATTGTAAATAATAGTTGATACGTAATTTACCAAATAGTTAAAATAACTCATTCCAGTTCATTTATAGAAACTTTAGCTACTTATTCAATTAAATTTTTTTTTTAGTTAACGAAAATTTTGGAACAATCAATTTGAACTTTGAATTATTTCATCGTCGGACTTGAAAAAAATTTAATTTTCGAACCAGTGAGAAAAAAGCTAAAGTTGACGTTACGCTATTTCTCTATTACCTAGAACGATTACATACTGTCGCCGTATATTTTCTCCAGCACGTAACATCAGAGGAGTTGGGAATTTATATCAAGCGCTGCTTCTCTACCATAGTGCGATCAAATTCTTGCGACACATCTATTATAGATGAATTCCTGGGACAGAATATTATACATAAGTATTCTATTGAAACGCATTTATTCGTCAATCTATTAAATTGATTTTATTATTATGTGCCTTAAAACCTTACACAATTTGAAAAAAGTTCTTTTCGCCGCAAAGCACTCGAATCCCAAAATTCAATTTTTCGAACTCGAACGAAAAGAAAGCTCTCGCGCGACACTTGTCACCAATAAAAGCGCCCGCCGACATCAAAAGATCCTCGCGTCTCACACGCGAGAGAAAAATATATCGAGATAAAAGTAAAGCAGCGAGCGGCGAGAGATCAGGAGCTTAAATTCGCCGCGGCAAGCTTTTACAGAGCACGAATTGTTTGTCCAGCTCTCGAGCTTAAATTTTTCGCCCCCTGATTGCTCTCCCAGGACACTTGAGATTTTCGCGTGATTCTTTGTTTGTTGATAAACCGTATATCTTTCTCTTTTTTTCCCCCTGATTCGGTAAACTGAATCTGAAAAAAGTGAACGCATAAAAACCATTTGTTTTCGATTCCCTCTTTTCAAAACAAGGATTTTCATTTCAAACCATTTTCAAAAAAAAAAAAAAAATGAACCAAAACACAAATTTTTTTTTTTCCCCAGTGCAAAGTTTAAAATAAAAACAGTTTCATTTGTCCCGTGCACCCGTAAATCCACTTTTTTCCGAAAATAACATTTTTCAAAAATACAAATATTTTCAACTTTTTTTTTTTTGTGCTTTAACCCGCAGTATTCAAAATCCCAACTCTTCCCCAAAGCGAGGAATAAAAAAAAAGCTCTTATATCTTTGAGAGACGGTCAGGAGTCTCGAGGACTCCAATATTGGGAGCGCGAAAATTCCATTTTCCCATCGTAACGCCCGCGACGAGAAGCGAAGATGACAAAGTTGCCGGGAAAAAATTGAAAAATTGCCTCTGAAACTACCCGGGATATTCCCCCCCGCGTACTATGGGAAGGGACGAACGTAAGTGGATTCTCCGGGGGCTTTGTCGAGTAGACTTTTCTGTAAGGTGCTGCATTTTGGGGATTTCTTTTTGGAGTTATTTAAGGGGACGCTAAGAATTTGGGTCGCTAAATTACGTTTGTGATCATTCAATCTTGCTGAAAAATTCTAATAATTTTATAGTATCTTTGTACCAGCTTTCTTATTGACACCTATAACAATAAAGAAAAACTCTTTGAATAAATTGTGAATTTGGTATAATTTTTCTCTACTTTAAACCATTTTTATTAATTATTTATAGTTATTTACAAACATTAATCTTCCCTGCGAGAAATTTCCGCCAGAATATTGCCAGACAGTGGGCAGATTTAGCGAAATTGGGCAGAAATTTAGTAGGGTTAATCGCCAGATTCTTGACAGAAGGCCAATGCTTTACGCATAGGGATTCTGGCGAGCTATAGCCTAAACCTTTTTATTTTAAATTGTAACATTGATTACTAACAAAAATATGTTATGTTTCATAACTTGACTCTGAAATTTTTCTTTTTTTTTTTTCCTTATGTTGAACATTTTTCTCATCCATTTTGATGTAATTTTAAAATATTATTCACACAATACCAGCCCTGCTGTATAGCCACACGTGTGGCATACGTGTGCCACACGTACAATGGACTTGAACAAATTTTTTTTCTTTTTCTAAATATTTTAACACCTATGGAGTCAGGGCGGAGACCTAGTGCATAGGATAGCGATTACAACCTGGACATGATTTCCCCAGGAAGTTTTGACTCTGAAGGGGTCAGGACGGACACCTGGTGCACTTGATAATGATTACGCCTTGAGGATGATTTCCCCAGGAAGTTTTGACTCTGAAGGGGTCAGGACGGACACCTGGTGCACTTGATGATGATTACGCCTTGGAGATGATTTCCTCAGGAAGTTTGGACTCCGGAGGGGCCAGGGCGAATACCTGGTGCACCTGGTTATACTGAGGCCTTGGAGATGATTTCCCCAGGAAGTTTGCACTCCGGAGGGGTCAGGCTGAACACCTGGTGCACCTGGTATTAATTACGCCTTGGAGATGATTTCCCCAGGAAGTTAGGACTCCGGGGGGGTCAGGGCGGACACCTGGTGCACCTGGTGATACTTACGCCTTGGAGATGATTTCCTCAGGAAGTTTGGACTCCGGAGGGGCCAGGGTGGATACCTGGTGCACCTGGTAATACTTACAACTTGGAGATAATTTCCCCAGGAAGTTTGGACTCCGGAGAGGTCAGGCTGAACACCTGGTGCACCTGGTGATACTTACGCCTCGGAGATGATTTCCTCAGGAAGTTTGGACTCCGGAGGGGTTAGGGCGTACACCCGGTGCACCTGGTGATACTTACGCCTTGGAGATGATTTTCTCAGAAAGTTTTGATCCCAGTGGGTTCACATCATCAAGTTTACTATTAGGATAGCATCTTCAGAGTTGGGTTATTACCGGGTACACCAAGTATTTTCCCTGGCCCATCCAGGGTCAAAATTTCTTGATAAAATCATCTCCAAGGCGTAAGTATCACCAGGGGCACCAGGTGTCCGCCCTGGCCCCTCCGGAGTCCAAACTTCCTGAGGAAATCATCTCCAAGGCGTAAGTATCACCAGGTGCACCAGGTGTCCGCCCTGACCCCTCCGGAGTCGAAACTTCCTGGGAAAATCATCTCCAAGGCGTAAATATCACCAGGTGCACCAGGTGTTCAGCCTGACCCCTCCGGAGTCCAAACTTCCTGGGGAAATCATCTCCAAGGTTTCAGTATAACCAGGTGCACCAGGTATCTGCCCTGGCCCCTCCGAGGTCCAAACTTCCTGAGGAAATCATCTCCCTGGCGTAAGTATCACCAGGTGCACCAGGTATACGCCCTGGCCTCTCCGGAGTCAAAACTTCCTGGGGAAATCATCTCCAGGTTGTAATCGCTATCCTATGCGCTAGGTCACTGCCCTGACTCCATAGGTGTTAAAATATTTAGCAAAAGAAAAAAAATTTGTTCAAGTCCATTGTACGTGTGGCTATACAGCAGGGAGAGGTTAGGATTTTCAAACAGCAAGCATAATTCATCGATTAAAAATTAAAATTATATTTCTATAAAATTATTTGATTATTTTTTATCAATTTTGTAACATCGGAGCTGCATGCTGCTGCTCCGATTTGTAAACTAACCTCTCATCAACGCATCTAGGTACATATACATATATGTATATATATAGACATATACATAAAATAATAAGCTTGACAGAAATTTCTGCCCACTATCTGGCGGGCACCCCAGACGTTCTGTTGAAACTTCTAGCAGGGTTATTTTATTAGATTATTTTTGTTTTTATTTAAACTGAAATTCAATTAGGATTATAGGAGCAAGTTTTCTTCACTTTTTATTAATTTTATAAAAAGTAAAATTTTGAATTCAAAAAATAAAACTTATAGCTTACTATACTGCCAAAGTCTCCACAAATTTTCTTCAAATTCTTACACGAAGTATTGAGGCTGCACCTCAATCGCTTTAAAATCCATCGAATGATAATTTAAAGACTCGCTCCTCGCAGAATAACATCAAAGTCCGGAAGGGATGGATTTGGGAAAAAATTGTTGTCAAAGCAGCTCCTCGGGGAGCAGGGGGATAAGGATTCGCTTCTTTATCCCCGCAGCACGGGCACAAAAGAGACTCGGGCCACGGGGATTACCCGCGGGTTTCAAAGTCCCCCGGCGACGACACACATCGCGAGGCTAATATGTACAACAGAATCCTCAGCTCCGGATCTTACGTTCTCCGGGCAGGACAATGTCGACTTTTGTACCTACGAAGTCGCATTGTGCGGGCTGATTGAAACTCACGGTGACCTTTGGACCTTTGCTTGATAAATTTTTCAAAATGAAATATTATTTGAAAAAAAATGGATTTTTTATTTTAAATTTTAAATGGAATTTTAAGAGGCTTAACTTTGAGTGAACTTAGACTTTTTCGATCTTGCTTAGTTTTTTTTTATGAAGGTGGTATAGTCTAATATTTTATTTTAGAATCAAAAGTATAAGTTTTTAATTAAAAAATTTCAGTAAATCTTACAGTTTATACCAAAAGTCTTATATTTATGATAAAAAAACATATACAAACAAACAAAAATAAATGTTCTTACAATTTTTTTATTTTTAGTTAAAAACTTTAAAACGTTAAAAATTGATAATATTGAAAAGTTAAATCACTAATTAAAGAAATAATTTTTTAAAATAATTAATCCAAAAAAAATTCAAATGATACCACTATAATTTTATAAATAAATTTTGAAATAAAAATAAACATTCATTAATGATAAACAAACTGTTATTGTGGATATGGTCAACAAGGGAAAAAAATGAAAAATCATTGTTTTTAATGTTGGATAATCCATGTATATTTATATAATAAATCGTATTATACACACTTAAACATTACAATTCGATCTAATGATTAATCTTATACATTGTAACAGCTGATGGATATCGCGTCCATCGTACAATCAATCGAGCCTTAAAATCTACCAAAGTGACGTTTATAACGACTCTCGATTACAATTAATGTAAATTTTTACAAAAAATATTATCAGCGCATCCTATTTACAATTTGTCACACTGGATTATTAACTATCAAATAAACTATAATAATCGTCAGCTTTATGCGTATCAATCAAATCTGAATAAATTGTGCGTGACAAAGAACAAAACAAAAACATGAGAAAAAAAAAAAAAAAATTAAATAAAGCATACAAATTGCCGTGTTGCTTATACATACTTACACCTAAAAATTTCCGGTTGGCGTGTACACAGCTCGTCAAATAAATAACGTCGCACTCGGTAAAGTGTCGAACCTAAAGTAATAACACACTTTGTACGTTGGAGCTTTGGTTTTGCGCGTTCGACTTTTCGGATCAAACATAAAATTTAACGATAATTGCATTCAAGCCCGAAACAATCAATTAGGCTGCTATTTTACTTTCCCAACGTGGATCGTTTAAATTAAAATGTACGGTTTACATCGTGAAAAATAATCTATTTGGAATGTATTGCTTCGATAAACTAACTTAGACGTTTAATGACTAGTTTTAATAAATTATACCCTATGTACGCGCAACTTTTCAAAAAAGCTCGAAGAGAAATAATTACGCGGCTTAATCGATAATGACTAGATTGAGACTCGACTGCCAAAGCCGCGAACGGCGCGATGGCGTAAAAATGCTAAACTCAAAATTCATAAAAAAAAAAAAAACAAACAAAAAGCTCAAAAATTTATTACACTCAGCGAGATCTTACTTTCGATAGGAATGCTTCTTCGTTACAGCAACGACTAGAGATCATGAATTATTAATTATACCGACTAGACGCTTTAAAATTTTTTTATCTTTTATTCATTATACTCTTGACTAGATTTACCGAACTTTAAGGACTACTTATAGTTTTAATTTCTTTGGTTTTCTAAATTCATTAATGCGCATAACTAAATTTTGCTTTTGAATCTAAACTCTAATGACTAGGTATCGTAACTATTGTTATTCACCCAACGCACGACGTTTTAAACGCATTCGCGGGCGTGACTAAATTACAATCTTTGATTTGTTTAGCTGTATGAGTCTACAACGACGAGATTTATTATTAAAAAGTACCGCCTAACCTACCGGAGGAACATCTCCCCCTGATATGTACACATACGCTATCTACACATTTACATCATACGAATATACAACCGAAAGACTATACTAACCCCACCCTCCCCCTTTGGCAAATAAAGCTGTAAGTTCCGCGTGGGCTCCTCGACCCCGACTAGATATCAACACTCGCTCCCTCAGAAAAAAAAAAAAAAAAATTGCACGATCGAAAAAAACAAACTCGCTGCACTCACTGGTCCTCGTTGTAGGTCCAGTACCTCCAGTAGAACACGGACGCGTGTTTGACCGGCTGCGGTCAGGCTATCTCCTGGGTGTTGTTGTTGTTGGGTTCCGGTCTCTTCTTGATCTTCTTGACTACGAGTTCCTGACTGGCGACGTGCTCGCCCCCCGATGGATGCGGCCGGACCTTGTGCCAGCGCTGGTGGCTAGCCAGGTTGGCCGGGCAGTTGAAGAGCTTCTTGCACTCGGCGCACCGGTACTCGACGTTCGCGATCCGCCTGCACCGGTGCTGGGCCAGCTGGAAGGCGTCCTCGTAGAGCTGTTTGCACAGCTTGCACTGGTAGGGCCCGAGCCGGTTCTCGATCTCGGCCATCTTCGCCCGGGCCTCCTCGGTCACGACGACGATGTTGAACTTGTCGATGTCGCCCGACACGGCAACCTCGTCCGGGCCCAAGATCACCGTGCCCGAGACCGGACTGCTGGTCTCCTCGTCGAACTTGAGCTTCCGCACGTGCTTCTTCTTGGTCCGGGGCACCTTTGCGGAAGGCTGCTGCTTCGGGGTCTGGGGTGACGAGGTGTCCTTGCGCTTGGGGGGACACTGCTGGGGCGGCGAAGGGGTGCTGGGGGGCGTCATCGGCTGGTGGTGACCGACCGGAACCGGAGGCGGAGGTGGAGGGGTCTTCAGTAGCTGCTGCTGGTGGTGGTGGTGGTAGGACTGCACCGGACTCAGGAGCAGGTGCTTCTGGTGATCGTAGTACCCGGTGGTGGTCATCGAAGGGTCCAGAGGCGCCGGGTAGCTGTGCCCGGACGAAAAGCTCCTCTGGCTGTCGACGTCGTCCACCACGACCTCCTCCTCGGTGTCCTGGTGCGAAGAGGACGCGTACCGGGGGTAGGAGTGCTGGCTGCGGATCTCCTCGCGGCTGCGTCGGTCCTCCTCGTCGTCCACTTCGATGGGCTCCTCGGTGCTCGTCGTCTTCAGGGACAGGTCCAGTGGACAGGGTGTCGGGGCGGACCTCGGGTGGTCGGTGTCCCAGGCGAGGACCCGCTGCTGGCTGAGACGGGCATAGGACTCGTCCAGGTAGTGCTGCGGGTGGTGGTACGGCGGCACGAACGGCTGGAGCACGTCCTCGAAGTAGTTGCCCAGGTAGCCCGGGAAGACCCGGGGCAGGGCGCTGTGCAGCATGTCTGTCTGTATGTTTGTTTGTTTTTTTTTTTTCTTACACGACTAAATCACTGAGTTAGTTTTTTAAAAGCCAAACTGGATGGATTAAGGCGAAGCGAGCGGCGCGTGGCCAGACGCCGTTTGACTGAACTCGACGGGCGCTACGCTCGTCTACTTAAAAGCCCGCCGCGTATGGCTCCGCCCACGACGCCAGCTGGTGGGGGTCGAGGGCCCTCATTGGTCTCCCACTCGCGGCGTCACCCGTTTAAAGGGAATCCGGAAGCTGAAGATACAGCACGCTGCAGTCAGGGGAAATATTGTTAAATGCCACTGCACCTGGGGGCGGGGGCGAGTCTTGGGGGGGGGGGGGGAGGGGTGGCGTGATGCAGCCCCGGGAACTGTTGGCGAAGTGGGTTACGGGTGAAGATAGAGTGTTGGGGATATTTTTTTTTTTTTTTTTTTTATAAAGGTTCGGGATAATTTGTGGGAAGCTTTTGATGGAAAAATTTAATTTTTCATACAGTTCTTGTACCTATTAATGTGCATTTTTTCCGAATATTTTTTAAAAAAATAAGATGTTTACACATTTTCTGAGACAATGCTGAAGTTAAAAGCTATACTCAACATGAGATCTAAGAAGGATATTTATTATATATTTTTTTCACTAAAATATAATATTTTATTACTCTAACTACTCCATATTTTTTAGTAAATCAATTCAAATATTCATATAATATATATTATCATGATAACTTCGTAATGAATTATACAAACTTATAAATTATACATTCAATAAAAAAAATACAATTATGGTTTTCTTTATAGTAAACATTATAATTCATTAATATGAATTTGTGTATAAATCTGACAAAGGCGTCAAGATAAAAAACTCAAATCAAATAATTTCTGATAAATTATATACTCGTTTTATTTTTTATACCAGGAGTATGCTTTGTTTGGAAAATAATAAAATACATACGTATTCGTTCTCCATTATCTCTATCAAATATGAAAAAAACATTGATCTTACTATAAAATTCACTCAAAAATAATAATGTACTAAGAGAATACTTAAGTTAGTTCGTAAACGCTCATTGCGATTGCGAAAAATATCAAATTCAGATACCTACCAAGGATCGTAGCAGCTCAAACAAAAATCTTATTGTTTTACCCAATATAAATGAAAAAAAAAAAAATTTCTTTGTACACTCATGAGAAACCAGCGTGAGTCAACCGAAAAAAGTTAACAGCTCAGCGGTGGAAATTCCTGTAAAATGCGCCAGCTCGCGGAGCCGCCCTTTAATCCTGCAGCTTAGCAATTAGGCCGGCCGGGAGAGCCTGGCGCGCGCCGCGGGAGTCGAGCGATAAATTATTCCGTGAAATTTGATGGCCCGCGCATCACGGCTACCTACAGTGTGGGAGCTCGCCATCTTATCGATGTTACCCATATAGTCACCAGAAATTTTGTTGTTCCCAGGTTACCAAGAACGTGTGTACTTATTGGCGAGATTCGAACATGAGTCAGTCATGGTGAGTCAATGTTTTTTAGCTTCTGGTACTTTGTATGCAGTTTTTAAAGTGATTAGATTTGAGTTTAAAAGCGATTTGGTACTTTTTTGGGATGACGGATATCTAAATAAACACTTTTTAGCAACGAAGTCTACTTTGGAACGGATTATTCTGGATATTTTTTAAAAGTGTTTTAGATTTAATTTTGAATTAATTTTGAAAATTAATTTTTCAAGCATCGATAAAAAAATTTATTCATCATTAATTTCAATCGTTTTATTTTTAGTGTATAGTGTATCCGCTGAAAAAATAACGCTTGTGTCTGTATTACGGATTATTCATTAAATCTTGAAGCTTGAAAAAAAAAGTGAATGTTTGATAAAACTATCTCACATGACAATAAATATTATTCCGTTTAATCCAACCAAAATTTTAAAAAAATGTTTCTCTATATATCCTAAACATGTAGAATAAATTCTAATAAAAAATGAGCATCTTTTAATTTACAAGCTAAAATAAATTGAAATACTTCTTGAGTTAACACCATAAACTTAGATCGGATTTTTAAAGAGCTATCAATGTAACAAAATTCTAACAAAATATCGAAAGTTTACATTCCGTCTCAGCAAGGATTAAAAAATTATAAGTATGCATCAACAGAGCCTTAATTTTTTTTGGTTTTTTATTATCTTACTAAACAGCCTCTAAAATTTTATTCAGTAAACGGTAACTTTCTGCATTTTTGTTTTTTCTATATTAAAGAACCTAGATATCACAACAACTGTTTTATTAGAACTGTAATAAGAACAGATCAAATTGAAATTGACTCGCCAATCTAAATAATCACGCTTCAAAACTTGTAAAAAAAAAAAAAGAAAATTCAATAAATTAATTAAAACTGAGTTATATACTCAAAAGAAAATTCAACTTCATTTTTCCAAAACTCGAAAAAATAGCTCAAAAAACTCGCCTCACTGGATTTGATAATTTTTTTTTTCTCTTTTCAAAAGCACTCCCAGACCGAGGAATAAATCCCGGAGTATTATCCGGAGGTAAACACAGAGTGGTCGCATTATGACGGTGCCTGGCAAACAGGCGCTCGGGCGGCGACAAATATTTATTGAGATTCGCGCACGGTAATGGACCGAGGCTGCATTAGTGTCTGTTTAACAAAATCCCGCACTGCACTGGCAGCCCGATCCGATCGATACGGATTTCGACGCTGGTCTGTTTATTATTTATTTACCCCGGCACCCCCGGCTTTGTGATTTTTGTTGCCGGGAGGCGCAAGGTGATTTGAGGCTTGCGGTGAAATTTCGTGGTTAATCGCGCGGAATGAAAAAGGGAAAATTATTGATTTTTAAACAAGAGAACTGAGGTATTTCGCGAGTGCGATAATTTATCCATGATTGATTGGTATATAAAACAATTACGGTGTACGTCACATGAATTAGAATGGATCATTGGTTGAATCCACATAACTACGAATATTATATGGATTTTATTTCATAAATATTCTACAATTACTATATAATTTTACAATATAATTTTTACAATTCGAATAAAAAAGTTGTTAATTATGAAAAATGTATATTAATTAATTATGTATTAAAGGACATTAATGTCGGTTGATGATGTTAAATAAATAAATAAATAAATAAATAAATTATAAACTCTAGTAGTGTCCAGCTGATGATTTCGCTGTATTCGTTTTCTCAAAATTTCTCTCGGAAAACTTTCTTTAAGTGTAGACGCCACAGATTTTTTTATACGAATGAAAGACTGAATTATTATTTATTTAAAATTAGCATTTAACATTTGAATTTTTAAATCTTAAGACTTATGAGATAATGATGATTGTTCAATAAAATTACAAAAATATTTCTAAAAAAAAGTACTAAACTATACAGTCTTTGTTAAAAAATATTTCCAATAATCAATTGAAAAAATCATCAAAATCAACGTTCAAAGTTTTTTTATAGGTCTTTAAGATTTTCAATACTTGATTTTTTGTTTCTCGCAGCGGTTCTAGTTTTCAAAATGCTCATTCTGTCGCGTAACTCCCCAGAATAATTTTAAATAATTTACATGAAATCAATCTAATTTGAAAAAGAAAGCAGGAAAAAATAAACTTCGTCCCTTTACGACAATTCCCAAATGCAATTGAATGAATATTCAAGCAGCCACTGCCTTTTTTCTTCATCCATTCAACGTCATTATCAAATAACCAAAAGCATCAACAAATCTTTCTTAAACAAAAAATTTGAAAAAATAAAACTACATCCATTACGGTGTTTATAAAAGTTTGAGCGAGCACTCGCGAATTCATAAAATTTTACATCTGCGAAAGGCAAGATTGAACCTTCGGCCGCGTCGGCAAAACAAGTATAAGTAGACGTTTAGCGTCAGGCAGTCAGAATCCTAAAGCAGCCAGCGCCGACCGCAAAGTAATCGCTGAGCTGCGGCCGTCGGTCTCCTCGGAATCATCCCGAGGACCCGCAGAAGCGCGTAAGCCGATTACAGACGCTTCCGCCCCGACGCGGGGGAGAGGACAGAGACACATTAAAATCCACTGAAATTTTAACGAGAACCAACCCCACCCCTTTTATCGATGTTGTCTCTCTCTCTTTTTTTTTATATTTTGTCCTGGGCTTTGAGAGACGACTTTGTTAATTTTTAATAAAAACCTTCCGCGAGCGGGTAAATTCTTGCGTACGTGCACTTTGCCTGGATAGTCTTTTTTTCTTGAATTTTTTAGAGATTTGCGATTCCGAACGAAAAGACTTTTGGTTTGGAAATATTATTCTTGGGTATGAGGTAGCTTTTTGCGGATGCGGTTTATTAAAAAAGTTTTTACGAATCTGGGTTTGATGGCGATTTCGATAAATTTACTATGGTGAATTTGAGATCTGTCAAAAATATTTTTGAAACAAGAGCATGACGAAAAGCTCTAAATATTCAACACTAATTATCCTTCAGAATAAAGATTATAGTTATGGATCTTACAGATTTATTTATCCAAAAACATTATAAATTTTAATATATTTTAAGTAAATCAGTGAAAAAGTAAAAGAACCTATTCAATGATACACTATGACTTTTAGCTACGATCCATATGATTCGAGATAGTTTAAGTTATCCAAAAGTTTTATTTTTGAAAATTTTTGTCGAAGATAAAAAAAATATCTTTATTTCGAAAATATTGTCAATTTTTAAATTAAATCAGAAAAAATTAAATTTTTAAACAAAAATGCGTACTTATCGATGGATTCTTTTATCATAAAATAATGTTCTTTTGAAATAAGAACTTTTTCTGCTACAAAAAGTTTTAAAACTGACTAATGTATTCTACACAGCTAAATAGTCCTAAAAAAAGTAAATCAAAGAAAAACTGCAGGAAGTACAATAAATAAATAAATCACCCAAGCTACCTACAAATAAAAAAAACAAAGCTCCATCTCATTGCGCAAACACAAAGGAGCGCGCCAACTTGACCCACTTTGAATTATAAGGGTAGAAGGAACATCATCCATAAGACGAAGTACACAACTTTTTTCTCCTCTTTTTTTTTTACAGGCTTTTGTGTAAACACATCTTGCATAATGCCGTCCCGCCCCACCTTTTTGAAATTTGTTAGCACACTGCATGTGGGCACACGCGCTCCGAGCAGAGACGCGCGCGACTAGCCGAAGGCCAGGATGTGCATTATTGGATCGAATTACATTAAACATCGCGGCAGTCCTGCAATTATTGCATGCTGAGCCAACATCGCTTCGTCTCTCCTGTATATTCAATAATACGAGTTTCAATGTCATTCCTCCGTACGCGCTACGGCCGGCGCGATGGGTTTGGATGAAAATATTTAACACACGTTAAAGATTTTTTAAAACTACGTGTTTTTTGTTTGCTAAAAGCCCCTCGGGATTTTCAATATTTAGATTTTTCAAAATTTTTCGAATACCACGGCTGGTCGGATAATAAAATTTCATATGAATTATTACAGTTTATATTTCCCTTAATGTTTTATTCAAAATTTATAAACTTTCTCGTATTTACATTTTATGACGATATAAATTTATGCATTTTTTATCGCACTTATGACTAAAATTTTAAACTAATATAGAATATGAATTATTTATTTCGCATATTCTTGCACACTAAAACTTAATCTCAGTCATTTCTAATTATTAAAATTACTATAAAAACCCTAGAAAGTTTTTAAAAAAATCATGTAAATTTTCTACAAAATAAATCAAAATCGAACTTTTTTTTTACAAAAAGTCAAATTCCTACTCTATTTACAAATTGAATCTACCTAGGGCAGTAATAAAATATAATTGTAATCTGACTAAAATTGAATATTGTCTAAGTAAACTATACTTTAAACTAAAATAATTTTTTGCCTGGTGCCCGTTCCTCCGTTTTTGATTTTTTCGAAGTCGTCGGTGTTTGGCTTAAAAACTTTTTCCGTTTACGCTGAAAAGAAAAAACCAAATGAATGAAGCAAGAAAAACATGGATGACGAAAAAAAAAAAAAATAGTAAACCATATTTTTATACCTTATTGCTAGCAGTTTCTTTGGCTGGGGTTGTGTCGTTCTCTTGTTCCGAGTCTACCTGAGGTGCATCATTTACTGAAGGACTCAGATGTTTGAAAACGAAATTTCCTCTCTGCGCTGCACTTATTTTTCCTTTTTTTTTCTCCGGCATATTTTGTGCAATACGGGTTAGTGATTCTTCTCCTCTTGACAGAAACGAGCCTTTGTTCATTACGCCATTCTGTCATTTATAAATTAAATTATTATTTTGTTCAAGTTTGACTTTCAACGAATCGTAAAACAACAGACAAATACTTACAAAAGACATGCTAGATCTCATGAACGAAGTTTTTGTAACAGTAGTTACTTTTGTCGTTGTAATATTTTTTACACTATTTTCATTGATCGTGCTTAATTTTTTTTCTTGATTTAGAACCTGTCTGTTGGATCGCACACTCACAAGTTTCATTCCCATTTTAAATATTTGACTTTCTCCAAAATCATCATCTATCATCTCGTCTTGGTTCATAGATTTCTAAAAAAAATTATTTAAGTAACAATGTGATTGAAATTTTTCAAGTTTCATACACTTACCTCTTTCTCTTCAAGGAACTTTTGCTGTTCATATCTCATTTTCCGAATTTGAACTTCAGCTGCGGCATCAATTTCATCATCGCTCAGTCCACCGTTTTCATCTTCTAGAGGAGCTGGTTCATCATCACCCATATTGTCTGCAAAAAAATAATAATTTACGTTTTATTTATTAATTTCAATACAAACTATGATCTTATACTAGTCTTAAAACTGCTTTAAAAAAAAAAAAAATTCACCTATATTTTTCCACTTGAATTTTCTCTCTCGGCCACCACCTTCCGAATGCAAATCTCCATCATCGAATAAAATCTCTTGAAGCATTCTTACGTCTCTTTGATCTTCGTCTAGTACTTGCTTCATACGTATTTTATCCAATTCATTTCTCACTTTATCTTCGTCTATGTCTTCAGCATCGCCTTCTTCAAACTCAAGTCTGTCCAGTCCTTTCTCATCTTCGTCATCAGATTCCCATTCGCTCTCGCTCAACTCAGCCTCGTTTTCAAGAAACTTGGCTGCCACTTTTTTAATTTCTTTCTTCGGTACCACAACAACCTCATTTTCTTCAGAGTCATAGTCGACAAATTTTTCTTCGTCTTCTTCTTCATTGTATCCTTCTTCGAACTCGCTTTCCTCTTCATCATAAATTTCTTTGCCACTAGCTTCCTCGTCATCCGATAACTGGAGCATTTGAACTTTCTTTTTTTTGAGCTTTTTCTTCTTAGACTTCTTTTTTTGCTCACTCTCTTTTTCATCTTCGTCAGATGATGAAAGTACTCTAAATGCCGACCAAGGCGCTTTTGATTCTTCTTCTTCTGCAATAGAGGCAGATTTTTTAGTATCAGCCTTGGTTTGTTTTTTTGGCGACTAAAAAAAAAGATGATATAAATTTATTGTTGCTTACAGTAATCATAAAAAGAAAATACATTTTACAAATGAAAAATATTTACGAAATCTTACCTGCTTATTCGGACTCAAGGTATTTTCATCGAGCGCCAATTCAAAATCATCATCTGCAACCTGAAAAACGTCCTCAGACTCTATCAAATTAGCCGGCTGCGTTGTAAAAGCACCCGAACACAAATCCATCAGTTGCGTGTCGGTGACCTCACTTGATTTTTTTTCCTGTGGATTAGTGGTACTTTTTTTCAACCAAGAATCCATTTTAAAGGGTTTTTTAACAGCCTTAGTTTTTTCAGTTTTACTATCATTATTCTCGATCAACTTTTTGAAATCTTCAGATTGAGAAGGTTTCTGAGAATTTTGAGTTTCTTCCAAAGCTTTCATGTCTACCGGTTGCGTTGAAAATGCACCAGAACATACATCCATCAGTTGCGAATCAGTGGTATCACTTTGGTTGCTCTCCAACTGCAAAGCATCCAATTTATTTTCAGTCCTTTTGGGTTCCACATTGAGTGGACTTTTGAAAACGTCCCCAGAAGAGTCCAATTTCAAGTTTGGCAAATCATTTTGTGTGGTAAATTTACCGGAGCATATATTCATTAACTGGGTATCCGAGACCTCACTCTGTTTCTTATGTATGAAACTTGAACTGCACGGCTTCAGTGGACTTTTCGAGTCACTACTGAACATAGAGTCATCACTTCTTTTGACGGTAGAAGCAGTTTTCACTGTGTCGTTCAAATTATCATCCTCATCGTCATCGAGTGTCAAAATTAAGTCTTGTGACGTCTCGTCTCTCAAGTGAGGCAATGAATCGCTTTCCAAAAATTTAGGATCCAACGTCTGAGAAACGAAAGAACCAGAGCACAAATCCATGAGCTGGGAGTCCGTGATTTCCTTTGGCTTGGACGAATGAGAACTCTGAGAATCTGAAAATTGACCCGAACATACTTCGAGAATCTCATCCTCGTTTACACTTTCAGGGGGATCATCGAATAATTTTTTTTGCAGGCTGAGCATTTTTTCCATGTTGCAAGTCATCTGTGGCCGTCTATGTACAGATTAAAAAAGAAATAAAAAAGTAAATTACTGTTTCTAAAGTTCAATATTAAAAATGACGCGAGGTCGTAATTTTTTTTTTTTTTTTTTTTTTTTTTTTTTTTAGTTTGGATGTGATCAATTTTTTTATTTAACGATTTTATTGCGAAGATTCATCGATTCATAAACGCTGTGCAAAAAGTAAAAATAGTTATTCATTTCCGAGGCTTTATCAAAACTAGTAACCGACAAACGGAAGATATGTATCACCAGGAAAATAAATTATATTAAAAGAAAAAAAAATTGTTTTAAAACTGGTTGGACTTTTGAAAAGTTGAGCAGTCCAATGAGGTTTTACACCACTATTTTTTTTTAATTTTTTACTATGTTTTATGAGTTTGTAAGGCGATTACTTTAGGCATAAGTACTACGTAGTAAAAAAAATAAATAAATAAATAAAATTATAAATCTTACTCGGATTCTTTCGGCGTGTTTTCCGTGGATCCGTTACCGAACTGTATGTTACTGGTCTTGGAAGCTGATTTCTTCGCTGAATCGAGCGATGTATTTAGAGCTGTGAGATGGGCTACCGGGGATATCAAACTCAGAGCGTTAGGTTTGAGCAAAGGTGTTTTGCACAGTTGGTTTCGATTCTGATGTTGATAGTCTGGAATTTCATCCACCTCGTCCGCGCCGTTATGCTTCGCCTGGGTCGCGAACATATCCTCGTCGGCTGTCTTCGAGCGATCCAGCGTGAACTGCGCCTCGTTGCTCTCTCCTTCGTCTGAGTCTTCATCGAACGCTTTTATTATTCTTTTCAGCTTTTTTGGTTCCTTGGGCTGTAAAAAATTTATTAATCATATCAGTCAAAAGTATTTATTTTTTCAACCGTAATTTAAAAGGAGATGTTGTGGCATAAATAGAACATCGATCTTGCCGTACTATTTTATTCCATCGAATGCAAATGACTAATTTCTCTTTTCAAGAGGGTAATAACGGAATATTTTTTTATTTTTTTATAATAAAAGGAGCGAAATTAATTTATTAAGCTATTTTAAAAGTAACCAAAATACTTTGTTACTTTTATTGCGTTATTTTTTAATAATAACGAAATTGTTGTAAATATTCAAATAAATTTTTTGTACTTTTTGCCGAAATATTAAGAAAATAAAGGAGAAAATTACAAAGCTGTAAAAATTGTTTTATAAATAAGGTGAAAATGACATATTATCTGTAATATAAATCACTCTAAGAGGAACATGGGCAAGAGATATTAGTGATTTGGTGTAAAAAAATAAAAAACGATCACTAAAGTTTAATCGAAACCAGCACAACAGCTCCTTGTTAGCGCAATTATATTACTTACCATAATTTCTTTATCTGACTCCTCTTCCTCCTCTTCTTCCTCTTCTTCTTCATCGCTCTCTTCGCTTTCCTCATCATCATTTTGGTCTTTTTCTTTTTCATCAACATCTTCGTATTCATCGCACTCACTTTCCTCGGCCTCGTCATCTCCAAAATCACATTTTTTTCTGCGACTCTCGACCATCGGAACATCATCTTCTTCTGGCTCGCTCTCGGCCTCACTTTCCTCGTCCTCCAGTATTTCCTCTTCGTCGGGCAGACCCTCGTAAAAATCATCGCCCATACACTTAGCCTCCTCGTCCTCGTCTTCCTTTTCCTGGTCCTCTTTCTGCTTCCACTCTTCGTTTCTGGCCTTCACGATTTTACGCTTCAAATCTTCTTTGAATTTTTTCAATTTCTCGCCTGGTTTGGTCTCTTCGTCGTTTTTGAATGTCAACACCTCCTCGATGATTTGAACGTCGTCTCCGGTGCCCTCGGTTCTCACAACTTTAACTTCGGAAGTTTCTTCGCGTCTAGGCTTACAAACCATGTTGTGTCGTATGAATCGATCCCTCAGTTTCGATGCACCTTCTTCGAGTTCCTCCGAACTCCCGAAACTAATCATCGAACCTGGCGAGTCTTTGATTTTAGGCTTGAATTTCAACACTTCCGCTGATATCTGTTGCTTAAGACTTGGTTTTTTGACAGGTTCGTCTTCAAACTCTGGAGGTAGGCCGTAATCATCCCTCAATGCTTTGGGATCCAAAATTTCATCTTCTTCTTCGGGATCTTGAGCTGGTTTTAATATAGGATCGTCTGATTCTTCTGTGGTGACTCCTGAACTATCTTTCGATTTATTTTCGTCTACTGAACTTTCTTCAACAACTGTGGGTTCTTTATTATTTTTTTCCAAACAATCTTGTTCTGTAGTTTTACCATGACCATCAGTTTCAGTTTCTGACATATTCAAAACAATATCTTCCGAGTTACTTTCATGAAGTTTTCCCGATTCAATCTTAGTTTTAAAATTTTCAAGCTTTTGACAATCATTCTTCTTTTCCTCAGACATTGGTTCAGTAGTGCTTTCATCAGGGACATCTACATCCATACTTTCAGTATCATCAAAAACAAGATTTACTTCTGCAGGATTTTCTTTATCCTTTGAAGTATTTACAGTTTTTTGAGCATCATCTTCAGTAAAAAGTTTTCTGACAACCCCTTGATCCAAGCTCTGTTCCTGAGGCACTGTTTTTAATTCATCAGAAGCGACTGGTTTGTCTGATAATATATCTGATGATTCTCCAGTGTTAATTGTACCCTCAGTAATTGTAATATTTTTTGTTTCAATTGGTTTATCAACTTCCATTGGTTCCTGATTTTTTTCATCTTCTTCAGAATCCGACGACTTATAAAAAAGTTCAGCTTCTTTTTCTTTTTCTTCTACCACTTTACTGAAAGTAAAATAAAAGTGTAAACAATTTTTAGTTATAAAATAATAAATTTTCAATTTTTACCTTATTATCTCTGGATGCATTTTTACTTTTTCAGCGCATGTCAAATTTTTGTCAAAAGGAAGTGCTGATATTATTTTTTTTCTATTTAAAAATTCTTGCAAAGTTCTTTGCTTTGGTTTATGATATGGTAGCGACACTCTTGATTCTCTGATCAATCTTTGTGTTTCACTGTGAATTTCTCGCATTGCAGCTTCTTTAGATGCTCTTGCAGAACCCTAAATAATTATAACTGGTTACTCATTCAAATTAATTATTGTCATTTAATATTTTTGAATAATTATGTTTTGAATGAATTATTATTGGTGTAGAGAAATCTAGTAATTAAAAAACTTAGTGATGATAAATTATAGGATTAATTGAAAAATTGTATATCATATATTACCACTCTTTTTTTTGGTGACTTTTTTCCTTTCCGTTTAACTGTCTTATTTTCTTCTCCTGAAGAGTAGTTTTCTTTTGTTGCATCTTGATTATCACTCCCAGAATCAGAATCTATTAAATCACTGATCTTATTTGATTTCTGAAATTTTTTAAAAATATATTAATGCAACTGTAGAGTTAAAGAGAGAAAGATTTAAAATATTAATTTTAAAACAACTTACATTTAATTTTTTAGAACTCTTTTTATCATGATCACTTTCTTCGGACTGTTCTTTATCAGAATTAGAATCTTTTTCATCAGAGTCACTATCAAGCAGCTTTCTTTTGTTTTTAATTTTTGATTTTTTTTTGTTTTCAGATGACTTAGAACTTGTGTCTGATTCACTACCACTTTTTTTATCATTAGATTTTTTAGGCAATGTGATATCATCTTCAGAATCTGAATCTACTATTCTATAGTATGACTTTGACTGACTTTTTGCAGGGCTTTTTCTAATGGATGATTTTTCAATATTAGCTTGACTATTAGTAGTAGTAGTAGACTTTAATTTTGGGCTCGAAAAAGAAGATCTAGAGTTAGTGTTATCTGTCAAATCACCATTACTTGTGTGACTTTTTAAAGAAGTTTGAGTTTGACTATGATTTGATTTGTCAGGAGAACTTTTCCTACTTGAAGAATGAAAGCTAGATCTTGAGTTGCTTTCATCATCTGATACATTTTTATTTGGCTGACTATTCTTAGTAGTTGACCTGGACTGTGAACTGGAAAAAGATGATCTGGAATTGTTGTCTTGTGAAGAATCGATGCTTTGACTTTGACTTGGTTTTTCAGGAGAACTTTTCCTACTTGAAGAATGAAAGCTAGATCTTGAGTTGCTTTCATCATCTGATACATTTTTATTTGGCTGACTATTCTTAGTAGTTGACCTGGATTGTGAACTAGAAAAAGATGATCTGGAATTGTTGTCTTGTGAAGAATCGATGCTTTGACTTTGACTTGGTTTTTCAGGAGAACTTTTTCTACTTGAAGAATGAAAACTAGATCTTGAGTTGCTTTCATCATCTGATATATTAATATTAGGTTGACTATTTTTAGCAGTTGATCTAGACTGTGAACTATGACAAGATGATCGGGAATCATCTTCTAAAACAATATTTTGACTTCCCCTTGAGCTGTCACCATCACTCTGTTTTTCGGGTGAACTTTTTTGGCTTGAAAATTTAAAACTAGATTTTGATTCACTGTTAGTTTTTACAGTCTGACTATTTGTGATTGTTGATGTAGAACTTGCAGTAGAAGATCGTGAATCTTCATCATTATTTACACTTGGAGTTCCTTTTAAAGTAGAGTCAGAGCTGGAGTTGCTATTTTCATTTTCAGTACTATTAACTTGGTTTATTTTTTCAATTTCTTCTCCATTTGATTCTGAATCACTACTTTTACTCGACATGATTCCACTATCCATTAAGGAAACTTCATTTAGAACACTTTCATCATTTTTCTCATCCGACAATCCGAATTTTCCAGGCAAGATTCCACCTTGAGTTTCACTATCACCACTCTTTGTTGAAACTACGTCATTTTTTTTAACTATGACCGTTTCCATTTTTTAAAACATTTAATTTACTTCATTAATCAAATAAGTAAATATTTACTAGCGCAGAAAATAAACATCTTGCCGCGTGTGAGACTTTCAGAAGGCAGAAATCTGCTCCATTGCGCGTTTTGTTCGCGCCAAATTTCTACTTGTTATCAGTGCTGCCACAACACGACGAAAAGTTTTTTTTAATCTTTTTGGTCAAACTGCAAAGGCGCTTTAATTTGAATTTATTTAAAGTTTTATTAACGGTTTTTAATTTTGTTTATTTAAATATTTTTATATCTTATATTACTAATTAACTAATTCAGAATGTTTAAAAATATTGTAAAAATTTTAAATTATAAATTTTCATTCCACAAATATTGGATCTTTGAACTTACTTATAAGTGACCAGTTAATTTTTATTACATTCGATGGTTAATTATTTGACGGAAACTAAAAAAAATTCAATTATAAATTTCATTAAGTTAGCAAAATTTTTGTAAAATCTAATTTTCGGAGTTTACAGAAAAAATTTCAACAAGGCTGTTTAATCAATATCTTGGTTTTATTAATATTTAAAAATACTTTACAATTCTATTTTACAATGTTAATAACAAAAATATTTTTTCAACATTATTACAGTAGAAAAATCAATGTTAAAAATCTTTTAATCTAGAATAGCAATACACAGCAGTTATTCTTCAAGGATGCACAGAGGTTGATCTGCTACAACAATGGCTTTTTCCCAAAGGTCTCTAACAATTTGAATTTTTTTATCTAAATCTTTTATTGGTAAATCTTCTACTCTTACATATTCTGGATACTTAACAATTATCTCTTTAATAGCTGGCACCAGGTCCAAATCAACTTCAAAAAATTGAGGCTCAAACTCATGGTATTCTTTTGAATTTTCACATGAATAATATAACTGGTAAATTCCATCATCTTCAACTAATCTTGCACAGTGAGCTCTGGATAATCTTACAAATGTATCTGGTTCAATTTCAACTCTGTTAATTACCATACCATCTTTGGCCATTCTCTCTGCTCCTTCATAAACAGAACAAATCATTTCATCTTCATCTAATACTGGAGGTAGAAAATCATGAATATGATTTTTTGCCATATCATCAGCAGCTTTATCAACATCTATGTTCTCTATTAAGTTGCTGAGAAAAGATTTTGTTTGTTTCAAAAATTCTTCACGCAGTGATTTGTTTTGATTTTTTGGAAAGGAAGTACCAACATATCTCAAATAATTAAGGGGTAAACCTTTTCTGAATCTAACATCATTCTGAATAACATTTTTCAAAGCAGTTGATGTGAGTTTTTCTAAAAAGTCGCCCCAACAATTTTTTTGGTAAACACTTAATGTTACATGTAAACTGTGTTGATCAAAACCAATAGTATCTCCTTGGTGTATGGTACCTCGAGGAAAATATAACAAATCTCCAGCCTTGACAATAGTGTCCAAAATTGGCTTCCCAATTTCTTTTTGAGAAAAATTTGGAGAAGAAAATCTAGCTAAAGTTTCATTGTCATTTCTGGGTTTGTAAAGCCTCCATCTTTTTTGTCCTTCTACTTGTAATATAAAAGCCTCAATATCATCATAGTGAGGTGCAAAACCCTGACTGTTTGGAGGAGTTAAGTAGGAGTTTGATCCAACAAAACAGCCAAAAAATTCTTGAAGCGTTGCATTCAAAGTGTGCAGTTTGGGTATGTAAGTTTGAGGATTCAACATTCTTACCGAACAACCATTACCATAATAATCCCAAACCACACTTGGTAAAGCTCTTCCTGGAGGATTGTGAGTTTCTCTTACATCATTTGTAAATGATGTTATGTCAATGTTTTTTGTGAACAAAATATGATTGTCTCTCATGATTTGATCTAACATTGGAGTTGACATTATACTTTTATAATATTTTGGCTTGTTTCGCTTTATGTGCAAAGGTAATTTTTCCCAGTTGTTATCAAAAAATTTATCTTTTTGGAGAGGATAAATTAACCATTCAAACAATTTTTCACTTTGCTTTATTGGATCTAAAGGTGCCTGATCTTCATCATCTAAATTTCTTGTGTACCTTTGATCAAATTCTATTTCATGACATTTTGGCAAAGCTTGCTCTGATTGTGCTTTACTTTTCGGCGTTTTCTTTTCTTCTTTCAATTGAACATCAACTTGTTGATTTTTAGATTTCAAACACTTGCCAGCATGTGAATTAATGATGTTTTTACCGAAAGGTTGTTCTTCACTTTTTTTATCGTTAAGAAAAGACTTGATTTTCGATTTTTCAAATTTTTTTGGTTTTTTCTTCTTCCCGACTGTTTTTGTTTGTACAACTTTTGGCGCATGCAAAGGTTTCTGGATTTGTTTAGAAGGTATAACTTGACTCTTATTAACGGTACCTTTTTTATTTTTCTTAGCATAAACTTCAAATGCTGAAAGTACTTTTGTAGGGTCCATTTTACTACTTTTATGGACTTTCAAGATAATTAATAACTAAAAATATTTATTTGCGTTGCTATTGCTTTTTATATAAGAACACGTGGAGTTGAAAATGTGATGCTACTATGCGAGCAGCCGCCAGCCGGCCATAAATACAAGAATGCATTCATCATGATTGCCAACCTAAAACAATAGTACATTTAATCGAAAAATTGACATAATAAAATAACTTATAAATTACTTGTTGTGATCATTAAATAAAATTAATCTAATTTTTTCATTAATCCAAAAGTTTTTTATACGATAAACGTATTTTTTAATTAATTTTTCTTTATTGTCAGAATGTAAAATTGAACATCCCGCTTGAAAAATGTATCTTTTTTCAGTTTGCAGCGTTTCATAGGTAGAATCTGTTTTCGTCTTTCGATCTCTGCCGGTTGTATGTTTACTACCGTGGCAGTGAGTACATGCATGTTGAGGTTATAATATATAAAAAGATTGTTGAAATCAAAGGAATATTTATTATTAAATATTAGTTTGATGCTTTAAATATAAAAGAATAATTACTCTTGTAAAATCATCTGATTAGAAATAGTTTAAATAATAATCAACCAAAATGACAAAAGGTAAATAAACTGGTAGTATTTTGACAGTTTTTAAGATTAAATTAATAATTAAGCAGCATTTCAAATTCATTTTCACAATATCTAGTTATAAATTAATTATTCAAAATTTTTAGACGAGAGCAGTTTAAAAAAAGGGGAAGAAACAAATGATAATGAAAAGAAACTTGAAGCTGGGTCAGATCCCACAGCTCCCATTACTCGGAAAGGTGTATTAACATCATTTTTAACTGGCAAACCAATGGAAATTCCTGAACTTGACGTGGTAAGTCTATTGTTTAATATATTGAAAGTTAATCCATATGAAAAATATTCTCAAGTAAAATAATTTCAAATGCTATATAGTTGGGGAAGTGTAGATTTGTTTCTGAATTTGAAAAACTCAATCGTATTGGAGAGGGTACCTATGGAATTGTTTACCGAGCAAGAGATACAAAAAATGACAAAGTTGTGGCATTGAAAAAAGTTAGAATGGAACATGAAAAAGATGGACTTCCAGTTAGTGGTTTGCGAGAAATAAGTGTTCTCTTATCTTGCAGACATGAAAACATTGTACAATTAAAAGAAGTAGTTGTAGGAAGAAGCTTAGAAAGTATATTTTTGGCTATGGAATATTGCGAACAAGATCTTGCCAGTTTGCTGGATAATATGCAGGCTCCATTCTCCGAAAGCCAAGTAAAATGCATCATGTTACAAGTTCTGAAAGGATTGAGATATTTGCATCACAATTTTATAGTACATAGAGATTTAAAAGTATCAAATTTATTAATGACTGACAAGGGATGTGTAAAAATAGCAGATTTTGGTTTAGCCAGGTGGTTTGGATTGCCATTAAAACCAATGACTCCAAGAGTGGTAACACTTTGGTACAGAGCTCCAGAACTTCTTTTACAAGCTAAAACACAAACCACTTCTGTTGATATGTGGGCAGCTGGATGTATTTTGGGTAATCAACATTGTTTTTTAATTAATTTTTACTTATTAAAGCTACATAACAAAATTTTCATCATGAGAATTATTTGAAACTTAAACGTTTTACAATTATAAATTTTCTCTTTTTACTGAATTATAAATTTAATTACAGGAGAGCTTTTAGGGCACAGACCACTGTTGCCAGGTAAATCAGAAATTCAACAGTTGGAATTAATTGTTGACCTTTTGGGAACTCCAAGTGAAGCAATATGGCCAGAATTCAACGCTCTTCCAGCATTGCAGAATTTCCATCTCAAGCAACAACCTTATAACAATTTGAAACAGAGATTCCCATGGCTGAGTGCAGCTGGTCTCAGACTACTGAATTTCCTTTTTATGTATGATCCAAAGAAAAGAGCAACTGCTGAAGAGTGCTTACAAAGTAGTTACTTCAAGGAAGCTCCACTCCGTAAGCCACACAAAATTTAACTAAACTCATAATTGAGTCGAGAAATACAAATGCTTAATTCTTCTTTTTATTTATTTACAGCTTGTGATCCTAAATTAATGCCAACATTCCCACAGCACAGAAATATGAAAAAACCTCTTCAAAAGGAGACTCGGGAATCAGACCCTGTTGTTGCTGATCAAACAAGTAATCTTCCAGCAATTTCAGATCTTGTAAGTTCTTAAGATGAACAAAATCAGTTTATTACTTTTATTAATTTTTTTATTTGACTTAACTATAATGAAAAATAATTATAGGTACAATAATTCAGCAGTCTTTACAATTATTGGATATATAATAATCTACAATATTTTTGTTTTTGTTCCAGCTTGGATCTCTAGTCAAAAAACGACGAATGGATTAAAGTATTTATTTTACATTTTCTTTATATTAACAATAAATTTAATGTAATGTCGTGATTAATGAAATTTTTTACTCAGACAAGAGTTATGGTTCATTTGAAGCTGATTTGATTTCAACTGTATATGTATATAAAAATGTTCACATGAAAAAAAAAAAAAAAAAAAAAACAAAAAAAAAAAAAAGAAGTTTAATATAAATGAAAATCTTAAAAATTAAATTGACTCTTTTATATTTAATTGTTCACTTGTATTCTTAATGATATTTTTGTTTTTATGGCTTATAGTATTCCTCCGGATTCCTTAAAGCTTTTTTCAATTTCACCAGTTTTGTCAAACGCTTCAAGTAATTTTTTCCAATCATCTTTTTTCTTTTCCATCATGAACTTTATGATCTTTTGAGCAGTCGCTTTTTGCTTTGGGGTGCAATTAGAGCAACGTGTTCTCAGTGCATCTGGAAGGTACACTGAAAAAATAAAAACAATACAATTTTTTAGTGGAATTGTTTTAACTGATTTTAATAAGACTTATGATTGAATAAAATTGTTTCTAAAATAGTAGATGCTTGTTAATTGAGTTTCAAAATACTACCACATTTTTTTCCTGCAGGATGTCGATAATTCAGTACGCGCGTGGGTGAAAAACCGTGACTTTTTTTTTTCTTTTTTTATTTTATCTCGAACTGGTTTACAATTTACGTACAGCGCGCATGCATAAATAACGAACCGAACGTGAAAGTTCAAATTGTACGCTGCTTACGCAACTCAGTCTTCTCGAAAAAGAAAGTGTATTGAACTCGCGTGAGCAAGGATGTGAAAAAAAAGTCCGTGTATCGCAACAAAAAAGTCTGCGGTGTGTTAGTAATTCCTAAAAGAGCTTCATTTCATTTTTCTTTTCGCATTTGTATAATAAATAAATAAGTATGCAGAGAACGTTAGCTCAGCCTCGTCCGAATGTTGATTTGTTCACGACAAAAGTTTAAAGTGCAACGTTTATTTAATTAAAAATATTTTGGAGTGGTGTTTTGGCAATGATTAAATAAATTATTTGATTATTATTCTTTGTTTTTAATTTGAAATCTACATTTCTCATTTTTTTCTAATTAATGCCGAAGACTAAAAAAATAATTTGAAAGTTTTACATTAATGCGTCAAATCGAATGATCAAATTAAAAAAATGAAAAGAAGAAGAGACAGTCTGCAAGAGATATCTTTGAAAACAAAAAAATAATTTTTAAATTAAATGTTACGATTTAGGTATAACGTAATTCCCGTAAAAAACCAAAAAATTACTAATTTTTAAAGCAGAAAATTAAAAAAAATAATTTGAAAATTTCTTTAAAAATTTGAAAAAAATAAAAAATACAATAAAAGTATTGAAAAATACAATTCTTGTCTGCAAGAGAAAGTTTTGATAATTTTTCTTGACACGTGTTTCAGTTGAATGATCGAGACGAACAGTCTAGAATAGTCAATTGTAGAACCCAAAAAAACTAAAATCAGGTTTTTGATCTTAACAAAGAATCTGAAATGATGTGAAATACCTTCAAATGAAAAAAATAAACTTAAAACATCGATAAAATATCAATACTTTCCATTTAATATAAATGAAACTAATAAAAACAGCGTTCAGCTGATAAAAAGTATTGCCGTGCAATAGCAATTAAAAAAAAAAAAAAAAAAAAAATTTCTCTTTAGAAATTTTATGCTGATTATATATATATCCATAAGGAATGTATAAAATCAAAAATTCATAACGATTTTGAGAAGTCTGCACAAGAGGAACTTCAATTTAAAGTACAAACGTGAAAAGATTAAAACTGTAATATTCCGCAACATCACTTAAAAAAAAGGAATTAAACAGATTATAACTATTGAAACTTACTCCTGAGATCGCGTCCTTCGGGGCTGCAGCTTTTATTTTCAAGTACGCATTTCATGTAGTTCCTGAAGATCCTATCGTTTTTCAGGATCATATCTACGTTGATGCTGTCGTACTTACTAGGGATGGTGGGCATCTCCGCGGCCAGGGTAACACTGGCCAGGGCGCACAACACGACGGCAACCGCGAACTTCATGATTCTTCGATTTATTTCTCGCAGCTGAACGAGAGTGAGCGGGTTTAGCCCGCACCCGGGACTTTTATACCTCAGGACCCCGCACTCGCGAGCTGGTGGAAGGGGACCGAGCCGGAGAGTGATCACGACGAGAAGAAGAAGAAGAAGAAGAAGAAGAAATGGTACTCTGGAAAAACCAGATGATCATTTGCATAAGTAGTTTTTCGAGGTAAGGGCTAATTTCGGGGGAAGAAGGGGTACTTAAGTTTCACTTTAATTCACTGGTTTGCGCTTTTTTTTATTATCGTGGGATTATTATGCAGAGTGGAGTAGTCGTCGATTCCAGGTAAACAAGTCAAATAAAATTTTAGTTTTTGACTTTCCATTGGATGCCTATTTATGTTTTTATTTGTACTCAATTTTTCAACGAGAGTTTTTAACACTTAAGTTGAAATAAGGAAGAGTAATGTATAATATCCATGTAGAAAAATGAATCATCATGAAGAAAAATGTTTAAAAGTTAATATGATTTAAATAATTTTCTTACAGTTGACTGTGATTTTCAATTATTGTAAGACTAAATTAATTATGTTTTTCCAATTTTATTGCCACTTTATTAAGTAAACAAATTAAGATTACAAATTTATTAAACTGAAAATTATAATTCTAAACTTAGATCGCATAATTCTATAAAAGTTCGATGGTTATGATCCGTTTTGTTGAAAATTTAATTAAAAATATTATTTATTTATAGCAACCAATATTTATTTTGATAAATCAATAAACAAATAAACGATAGAATTTATTAAAATGCAGTGTGCTGATTTTGATAATTTTTTTTAGTGAATATGTTTTTTAAGTGTCAATTCACTTTTCATAATTTTAAAAACTTTAGTTTATTTTTTATTTTTCTATGGTTTGCTTGATAAGCTAGAAGAGCGCAAAGAGACAATACATCTACATCATAATGAATGTCTAGTTTAAGAATAAATAAAAGAACAATTAAGATAGGCTGATTATTATGTAAATTTAACAGTTACAGTTAAATGGGTCATGTTTTTAAATCTCACAGGTAAGTAAGAATACAATATTAGTTGTACAGAAAGGTTTGAAAATTGAAATAAAAGTTTTGGTAAAATAATTAAAAACAGAATCCTTTTTTCTTCCTCCAAATATTACCTAACGTCACAGTATATTCTAGGAAAAATTTGTATTCATAATTAGTGTTTTGCCTCAATGGAACACAAATCATACGCGTTTCAACGATCTTTGAGTGCGTTTAAAAAAAATACTCATATGTAAATTTTTTCTTTCTAGTTGAACGACCATTAATTATTTTGTATTCGTTAGAATTGAAGAAATATTCAACGTTCAAAGTAATATTCCATTTAATGTGAAATTGATACATAAGAAGCTCATTTTTAGATTTGATGAACTTATTTCATTTTTTGTATTTATACTGTCAACGCTAGAGTATAAAAACAAGAAGAATAAATTTAAAGTTTATTTAAATAATTAATTATATACATGTATATATAAAATTTTGTAAGGATACTTAAAAGATTCAACAGTTTTAAAAAGAAAATTATTGGGTGCCTGAACTATGAATATAATAAATTATGCATGCAGAAGTGTAATTTTTAATTTAATAGAAGTGTTTTTTCATAATAAGAAATTTTTATTGTTTTATAAAATTAAGAAAATCAAATAATTTAAACTGGTCGATTTCTTGCATAAAAACGAAATGAATTTTTTTTTAACCCTGAAAAATTTAAGTTGAATTTTTTTTGAAGAATCAGTTGTATAAACACATACAAAACTACCATGAAAAATATCAACCACAAATTTTCCTTATAGCCAGGAAAGCCGTAAAAGCATATACGTATTTTTTCTTCTACCTGGTAAAACCCATAATCCGAACCTCATCTCTCGTGTACGCACACGAAAAGTCTTTTTGTATACATTCATAGATATTTTATTTTCGACTCTTGTACCGGGTCGTATGTACCAATGCCCCGAGGTGTGGTCATTCGGTATTCCTCCCGCGTAAGGCATATTGCGTCGGCAGCACGAAGCTCGACCTACTTCATCATCTGCCAGCGACCGCAAACTCATCAAGATTTTTTAAGGGTTTTTTTTTTTTCTTTCCTATTTTGAATTTTAATTTCCTTTTTTTTTACGGTAGTTACGTCTCAGCTTTTTTGGACATTGTTTTGTTTTAGAATGCGGTCAGAGATTGAGCACGTGAGATTGAACCCGCAGGTGTCGGTGATAAGATTCAACACGTGGCTATCGCGATGATCAAAGATCAGAACGAGCGTCAGAAAAATTTAAGAGGAATCTTTTTTTATTCATTTATCTGTGTGATTTTCATTTATTTGTTTCCAAAAAAAAAAAAAATAACAATTACCGTAATTTTATAAGTATAAGTTACGGAAATAATTTTAAAAAATTATAGCTATATAGGCGCTCAGAAGCTTTTTATTGCATTCAGTTTTCAAAGTCTCGTACTTATCGTCAATATTTTTCTTTTTTATAAACATAATATCAAAATTATTACAAACAGTACTAGTAACAAAGTATAACAAAGCTAGTACTAACAATCCTAGCTTTATCGATTGGAAAAAAATTAAACTTTTGAAGAATTTATTATTTGTGTTTATAAATTTAATAATTTCTCAATGCACCGCATTTTGATAAAAACAAAGTCTCGTTCAAAAAATTATTTTCTCTAGTCTAGCTCTAGTCATCACATTGATTAACTACTAAATAAGAAGTTCTACTTTAAAATATATGTATAAAAAAAATAAATTCAACATTTTTTAAATATTTGCCCTTGTTTTTTTTTTTTTTTTACAGAAGCCAAATTTTCTTATGGTTGGCCATAGAGACAGTTTTACATGACAAAGTAACAAAAAATTTACAAATTACAATATAAAGTAAATATTTAATCAAATTTAACAAAAATAATAAAGAAAGAAAGGGAGAAAGATGTTTAAACTTCGAGGTGTTTGGTCTCTTAACTGTTGTTGTAGCATTTTATTACTGATTCAGATGGGTCTCTTTGTGGAGTACTCTTAAACATACTGTAAGTTGTAAGAGTTTATTTGGGAGAGTTAAACGCGTTTTGCATAAAACATGAGCCCTCACCTGCCCGATGTAAATAAAAGTACATACTCTGTATTTGAAAACCATAAAAGTCTTTAAAAAAACACTCACGAAGAGTAAATTTTTCTCTGTTTGAAGCAAACGCTGCTACAAAAATATTTTTATGTAATGATTTGTTATTACTAGTCGATTGAACTTTCCAACATTAAACATTGAAAATACTGTAAATCATAACAAAAAAAATTTTTGAATTAAGGAGTTTTTCTTACCGAATAGGTACTCAGTATATTTTATTTTAAGAAAAGAAGAAAGAAAAGGATATTTAAAAAAATAAGATCCAGTGGTGATGATTTACAATTTTTAGAAATTTATTCTCTGATTTAACATCTTATTTCCATTAGTACAAAGAAAGATTGAAAAAAATAGACATTACATTTCATAAACAAGATACTCGCAGCTTATTTGGCAAATGCAATGATGATGGGTATTGGGTTATGATAATTGCGGTGATGAAACTAGAAAGTTAATTTGAAATAAAAAGTATCGTATACCCTAAAAAAGGTTCTGTATTCTCCGAATAGATTTATAATTTATTACATGACGAAAAAAATGTTTATATATAATATTTTGATTAATCTAAAGCTTTCTATATAAGGTACCTGTACCTAGTATGGCCCCCCTAAGCGAGAATCGACGTTCTAGCGAATTAGATTAATATTTTTTGACGTGTAGGGTCTCATTTTAAAGGTTAATTCAAGAGCTTTAAAATGAGACCTTACGCGTTCGATTTTGATCAATGAGCTTGAAATGCCAGAGGATTTACCAAAACACGTTTTTTTAAGACACCTAAAATTTGTGTACCTAATATGGCCCCCTTGAAGTTATTTATTAATTGCGATTTGTTCCTATTTTTTAAATCAATCAGGATATGAGATTTAAAAAACTTCAAAATTTTTATTATTTTAAAAATGATTTATTTAAAAATTGAGCCTTTTTTAGAATGTTTTTGAAAGCTTTGCAACCAGTAGAAAAATTACAACTTTAAATTTTTATCAAAGTTTGTTTTTTGAGCTAAAATGTTTTTTTAGTCATAAAATGAAAAAAAGCTTTGAAACAATTAAATTTATTTTTCTTAAATAACATAAGGATAGGATTTTCTAAAAAATAAATATGAAACTACACTTTGAAATATCGGTATTTCTACGAATTCGCGGGGGGCCATATTAGGTACACTGCAGAATAAAAAGTTATTTAAGAATAAAACCGGTTAGAAAACGAGTTGAACAAAAACTAAAATAGCGTTTTAAAGCTGAAACAATTATAACGAATCGAAGCTTCTTATGAAAATTTTGGTCAGGTGTGTTTAAATCTTTAGGCAGACCATTTAATTACAACGTAAAATAATAATGAAGGTATACGAAACGAGTTTTAGCTATAAGGCGTGCGCAAAAATAATTTTCAAATGTTCTAAACAACTAAAAACTTCCTAATTCAGTGTTTTTGACTTCTTCCTACCTTGTAGAGATGCCGCATATCGAGCATATTGAAAATAACAGGGGGGGGGGGGGGCATATTAGGTACACCAACCTTATAATACAAAAAATATATCTCGAAAAGTGAAAAATTTTAACTAAATTTTTATCATAAAAGTAGACCAAACAATTGTGCATTTTGAAGTCATAAAAGTTTATTTAACTCAAACATCATTATACTGACATCGATTATCCCGAAAAATTCATCAAAAGACTTAAGTATTACTATTGTTACCGATAGTGATAAGCCCTTTCAGTTGAAATTCATACAAAGAAAATATTTTGAAAAAATTATTATTTAATTTAGTTTAATTCAATGTAAGTCATTTTCTTAATAGATACTTTTGGATTCAAAAAATTTCGCCGTGAACTTTTCTACCTAACACAAATTCGTATGAATAATAAATACAAAACAATAATAATTATGTTACTCAATACAGCTTATAAGCATATTTAGTAATTTTACCACGACTGTCTCAATATACACTTTATCGTTTAAGGACTGTCACTAGCGTTTCCGACGTGTGTAATTAAGTACCAACTCAAGGACCTCTCAGTTTTTAAAATTTTCTATACGTTACAATTGTTTACATTTCGAATATTTGTTTTTTGCGTAAACTATTGTATTCATAATAAAACAACCTATGAACATAATTTAAATCAATAATGTAGGGTGACTTTGTTTCGATGATCCAGGCAGAATGAACAAGATGTTATTAGTTTGAATATGTTTATTTATTGCACAACTTTTCGAGGGTATAAACCCTCCTCTTCAGGTGTCATACGAAAAGGAGTTACAAAAGTGACTAGGCAATACAAAGTTGATTCTACATTATAATTTAAATCAAGTTGCTAGAGTATTAAAAAAATGTATGCAATTTAATCAAAATTGTTTTAGACTGGTTCAGGTTCCAAGAAAAAAATAAATATATACAAACTTTTTTTCAAAGACATTACAAAAGTTCATTAAAAATAGTTTTTTAATGAACACAAATAATTGTTTAATACACTTTGTTTGTTTTTCTTTTTTTTTTCGACTCAAAAATAAAAATACATAAAAGCACGTGTAAAAGTTTACTATCATGAACTTAGAAGGAAATATAATTTGCATTATTATTCAAACATCAAAGTTAACTGTTAAAATTTTACGAATAATATTTTACATCTGTTAAGTCATTTTTTAACAAGCCCTACAAAAAAGTACTAAACAAATTTTCTAACACAAATAAGTCTAAACTAAATAAGTTACTAAAATTAAATTAAGTCAAGCTGTCAACTCTTTAGAAGTAATTATTAAAATTACAAGTCAGGACGTTTTAGTTAATTGATGGATTAGATATTTTTAAAAAATTTCACTAAAGTCTCTAATTATATTTTTTCTCAAAAACAAACTTTTTTGCAAGCATTCACGTCCAGTTTAATGAGGCTGAGGCTTGTAGATAATGTACATCTGCTGCAGCTCATTAGGATAGTTTTTTTGCATGAACGCCAGGAGCTTTCTTGAATTTTGAGCGTCCTGGGGCTTGCAACGTCTGCAATCGTTGTAGAGAGCTTCGGGAAGCTGGGCTGTTGAAAAAAAAAAACATATTTATTAATTATTAATTTTAGTATACTTAGTAAAAAATTAGCGTCTAAAAATTTTTATGTTTTACGTTTGAAAACAATAAGAGAAATACAAACTTTTAATAAACATTTCCAAGATAAATTTTCAATTTTTAAATAATTTAGTCCTTTTTTAGAATACTCAGAATTTTTAGTCCTTTTTTTATAATACTCAGAATTTTTATTTTAGGTTCTAATTAAAATTTTTCATAATCGATACGAATTTTTTTTTTTAAATTCAGACGAAAAATTCTAATATAAAAAAAATTAAAGACTTTGGAAGTCCACCACCTTGTTGAATTTTTAAAACTGAAAAATTCTTTTTCATTTTTTGGTCATGCACTAAAAATTGTAAGTATTTATTTGAAAAATTAAAAATTTTTCGTTTTTAATTTACAAAAAAAAAATAATAAAAGTATTTCCAAATTTTTTCAGGTTGAGTACCTACTTGAACCCTGAATTAAATTTTTTTGGTGCCAATATTTTAGTATTTTGTTAGACAATACAATAAATACATTTTACGAAGGATTCAAAGAGGAGAGAAATTGCGTGAAGTAATTGTTTTTAATGACTCGATTATTTCATCGCGAACTGGCGTTTCATTGAAAAAATTAAGTCAACGCAACACTGTTAAAGAGATACAATTTTCAATACGGTATGGTATGGTATATAGTATGGTTTTTATAATTAAAAGTTTATTATAGAATTAATTCAAAAAATCTTATTTGTGTGTTAATATATTGTCAAAAAAATAATCATTTTAAAATCAAAATCGGTTGATTTTTAATTTAGGATAAACTGACACGTGCACTGTTGAGTGACTCAGTTTTCATTGATAAAAAATCATTTAATTTCTTATCGCCAAGATTTAGTAGTTTATTGAAGGAAATGTTACGAGTTCTAAACGTTTTACGTCAAATTCTTCAATAATATTACCTACATTTATTTGGAAATATGAATTTTCCACTATTATAAAATTATTAAAATATCATAATCGTTACGATGTAAAACACGCAAGTGATAATAAATTTCGTGATAATAAAAACAAAAAAAGTAATTAATTTCTTGCTGCTTTAAATAAAATTATTATTTTTTGGTTTTCATAATTCATGCATCGATTTGTTTCATATATCTGATTTGCGACAGTATTATTATTCACGCAAAAGTATTTTCGTTTAAGAGTGACATTTTCGATGAAGCGAAATATTCATGTCTCTCTTCGGAAAAAGATTTACTGTTTACAAACAATGTAAACATTATTTTGATAAAGTTCAAAGCTGGTACTAATATAACACCTAAATTGAATACCAATAATTTAATTGATTTTTGGCTGGTTACAATGACTATGGCAGGAACAATAAAAGCTTATTTTACAAAAAAATAATAATAATAATAATAAATAGACATGATTTTCGGAAAAATGTTTCTTTTTCAAACAAATTATGGTTGTAAAAGAAAAATCAGCAAGGAAAATTTTTAAAAAGTTTAGGTAATTTGACCGTTATGAACATAAAATTTAAATTAATTAATTACGTACGTTTTAAATAAATTATTTATGTTACTTCACCTGCATACATCATAGTTCAAGTCATTTCTAGCTTGCAAAAAATAATTTTTCTCTAGTTTAACATGATCAGATATAATTTATAAATACAAGAATCCAATCACTCATAAATACACCCTACGAACTTTCAAAATTTTCCAATTCTGAACAATAGAAACTGCAAACTTGCAAAAACTCACCAACGATCTGTTTTCCAATAGCATCGCAGGGCGCTTTTTTGAGTACGCACTTGATTTGCCGCTGCACGAGTTGTCTGTTTCGAAGCATGACGTCTATGTTCTGGGCCTGGACGTACGTCGTAGCCAGGAACACCACCATCAACAAGGCGAACTGGGTCTTGTAAGACGTCATCTTCGAGGGGGTCTGAGTGCTTTAACGTAGTTGCTGCGAGTGATGATCCCGACGGTTTGCAGTGACCTTTTAATGTATGCAGGACTGGGGCCGGCTCGCGGGCAATATCTATCACTGGAGCCTGCCAATTCTAATTACCTGGCAGCTCTGGATAAGAGCGGTGGGGATGCCGACTGCCGAGCCTATAGCAAAGACGACGTCTCTATGCAGCCTATACCTATAAATTCAAAATTTTCCAAACTAAACAATTCTAGGACTGCCTAAAGTTAAATTTGTGTTTTTTTGTTGAGATTTTTAAACTTAGAAAGAATTTTAGTTAGGTCCCTTTGGTACTCAGGAAATTTACTGATTGTGTCTTAAAAAATTCTTGAAAAATAAAACGAAAAAATAAATGAATTAATAAATGATAATGTTTCGACAATTAAAAAATTCTTTCAAACGGTAATAAAATTTTTAAAACTACCAAGTCAAGCAACATATATATTTTTTTTTAATTTTAAGATTTTAAAAATTTGAAAGATTTTCGTTCATCTACTTTAATTTACAAAAAAGTTACTGATCCTGTCTTAGTAAATAAATAATGCCTACATAGTGTTATTAAAAATTAAAAAAAAAAATGATTTATCTGCATGAGAATACCCGTATGTCCAGTAGTAAGAGGATTGTATAAAATTTAAATCTTATCTTTCTTTTTATTGTTATTTATTATAAATTTTTATGGTTTCTGTAATATTTTGAATTCAAATAAAAAGTTTACGACAATAATTAAATGAAATTCCAAAAGTTTCAAAGTCTTTCTATTTTAATAAATCAAAATCTTTAAAATCGACTGTTAATTATGTAATGATGAAAGCATCTGAAAAATTCTTTACATAAAAAATTTTCCATGACGATATTTCATATCGTAGTCTCTTGACTATCTGAGGGGAAAAACTTGTACAACTAATTGTTAATCAAATAGTTTAGTTTCCTATAGTATCTGAAGAATGGTGAAAATTATCTTGAAGCTAGGTTAAGTCAAATTTTTTATAATAAATAATTATTTAAATTCAAGTTTCTTTGAAGTATGGATTTTTCCACTCTCGAAATGAAGTATTTATTGGATATGCAGTGTAGCTTCGTCAAATTTTTAAAAAAATTACCTCTTATCAATGGTTTGAAAGACTTTAAATTTAAATTTATTTTGCTGATTTTTATGATAAAACCTTTACCTAGTATTACTTTTTTTATATCAGTTTTTTTCTTTGTTGAACATAGTCTCATCAAATTTCGAAAAATTAACGGCCTAGATCCCGACAGATGGCACTGAAACGGCGATCAGCAGATCAGCAATCAGCATCAGCTGTTTTTACTTCTTATTTCTTAAAGAGTTTGGAATGTTTTTTTTTTTTTTTTTTTCGTTTATTTTTTGATTTTTTTATATTATTCAATGTTAATCAATAAAGTAAATGTATGTATAAACAAAAGTTTAGCCATGTTAAATTCAAATTGAAGTCCAAGAAGATTCAGTTATCTTTTCTTTTTAGTATAATATGAATTTATGTGAAAAAATTGAAAATTTAAAAGAATGCTTGAGAAATTATCGGTCTGCGACGCTCTATTTGCCATTGTTACAAAATTATTTTTGAATAATTTATTTAAAATTTGGTAAGCTTATAAATTGATGGCCTTTCATGGAATTAAAATTTTTTAGAAAACTTATAAGAATTTTATTTTAGCAAAAATTGTATGGTGCAAAAACATTGGAAGTTTACTGGTTGTAATTCAAAAAATAAAAAAAAATTTCAAGAATTAAGAATTTTATTATGACACTGTTTTAATAATTAATCAAAATAAATGGGTGATACAACTAAACTAGAGAGTCAACAACTTACACCTAGTCAAAATTATTTATTATCAGTTCAAATTTCTCAGCATATTCAACTAATGGTTCAGCAGTTTATTACAACTTACAAACATCCTAGCTGGCACCAATTATCTACAGTATGTAAAGAAAATTTAATTAGTTTAAGGTAAATAATTATTTTAAATGTCTTTGGTCAAATAATTTTTAATCATTAATTTATATCAAGCTTCAACTCGAATAATTTTTTAGCAACTTAGATAAAATACCAACTTTAAAAATCACCACCCTAAATCTTTCTAATGCTCTTCAATTGGTTAGTGATTGGGAATTCAAACTAGCTGATTCAAAATTTTTAGAAGAATATACAGCATGGATTCATAATGAAGCTGAACAAGAAAAAGTTTATCAAGCTAACAGACGAAAATATAAATCAAAGTTTCACCCTGAATTAATCAAAGTTATGCTTAATAGTGCAGCACTGATGCACTCTCATTTGTTGCCAGAAATATTTCCTTATTATTTTTCATATAAACAAAATGCATATTTACCATCTGAAGAGAGGTAATCATTCATTACACATATATTTGATATTTTATCAAGAAATAAAATAAATATTTATGAGTGAATGAAATTTCAGGCTCATTGCTCTTGGATTGGAACAATTTATGCCTCACTGTAATTCACAAACAAAATTTAGTAGAAAGCTTGGTGATGTATCAAAAGATATTCAAAAACATTTAGTACCAAGGCCTCCCTCAAATGGACTCATGTGTTATATAAAAAAACGTAAATCTAGCAATGACAATAATCCTATTAAGGTACAATAGTCACATTGTAAAATATTTATAACTTTTTTCCAAAAAGATTTTATAGTTTATAATCTTTTGTTTTTCAATCAAGAGAAACAAAAACATTTTGATAAAAATCATTATTCAAATTTCAGCAATTTTTTATGACTGGATCTGCTCCAAAATTAGACCATTACCTCATGGATGAATATAAATTATTACCTCCTAAAAATCATCCAATCGAGCTGTTGTCTCCTCTTTGGCAAAATTTTGTCAGAAATGTAAGTTATTGATTTCAAATAAATAAAAAGTAGTTCAAATTCTAATGAATATAAATTTTTTAGAAACAAAATGATACTGATTCAGTTATGGATACAATGGTAAAAAAAGAAGCTGCAGATTCTACAAATGCTGACAAGTATTACTAAACAATGAGATGAATTCCTTAAGTTTTAAAATATTATTGAAACATTGACAAACAGATCTAAAAAAGGATTCCTGTTTTTAAATTTAGGATACAGCTGTAAAAAAATTATTTAAGAACTTGATTGTAAAAAGTTTTCTCTATCTATGTCATAAAAAAACAAATGTATTTTTAATTTATTTAATTGTAAATGTTTAAATTCTATCATTCAGAAAAAAAGTTAAACTGAGCAAGGCTCAAACTTGTGGTAAGCCTATTTTATTGCAGAGCAATCCACCTCAGCAGCTCTTTAAAAATGTTTGATTCTAAGCTGCCCAAAAATTAGAACTTTTATTATTGAATAAAAAACTATTTTATCTAAAAATTGTTTTTTTATTGATACATTTTATAAAATGTACCCTAAAGTTCAGTTTAATAGAAATTCGTTTAAAAAAAAGTTTATCCAATTTTTTAAAAATAATTCATTGTTAAAAGTAGATAATTTTTATTCACAGATACTAGTAAGTGATTTTACAGTTTTTAATTTTTTTATTAACTAAAAATTAATTAGATAACTAATAATTTAAAAAAAAAAAAAAAATTAATTATAACTTTGACGAAACAAAATATAACGGTAGAATGACCAATCATTTTCAATTGGGAAAACGTTGAAAAACTACATTCTTATCGAAAAATAATTAAAAGAATAATGTTTACGTAGAAATACCATGTAATAAATAATACTTACATTAATTTTTTTATATCGTTTTGCACCAATTCTTCAGAAAAAGTGATTTTAAAAATATAACAATGCGTAAAAAAACTTGGTAAAAAAAAAAAAAAAAAGAATCAAATTTATTAATGTTTTTTCTGAAAAATCAATCGTTTTAAGACACAACCGAAAAGACAGGAATGATAAAATTATTTTAAATAATATTAGAAAGTGATTTAAATCGGAATATTTATATATTAAGTCAGATCTGTTTAATAAAACGGAATTGAACAAAACTTTTTTTTTTTTAATTGCTTTTTATCTTACAAATTTGTGTTATAATTAATTAATAATGATCATTTTAATTTTTTTACATCAAATCAATCCCGGATCACGAGAAAATGGGACAACCATGTATATCATGGGGACAACAATTTTTTTCCCGCCTTCCGAGACAATATCCGAGGACCGATCCATAGCTTGTATACCTACAAAGATCATCTCATCATACAAGAGAAATCGAGGTAGCTGCTGAAATTAAAAGAACCTTATTTATCAAAAAGGTTGATATAATGATACCTGAATTTGTTTACTTCGTCATTTGCGTCAAGAAGTTACGAGAGGTATGATAGGCTATTTCAGTTGTTTACTTCATGTTTACTTTAATCAAACATAACCTGTTCAATGTTTTGAATTTATATTTATAATTTACTACAATTAATTTTTTTTTAGTGAAAAAAAAACTTAGACTACTTACATGTGATATACTTACTTACAACTTAAAATTTTCAAACAATAAAAAGGCAGCAATGTAAATGTGATAGCAATATAAAAAGTACTGGCTACTAGTTCTGTCAACATTTACTGAATAAATTGATTGCCAATTATTTTTTTCTTGTCATCTAAAAAAAATTCATCAAAATGGAAAAAGAAGAGTTATCCCTTAAAAGAAATACAGTGTCAATCAAGGTGGATATTGATGCTGACAGTGATGACTCATTCTCAGATTCTGAATCTGTTGGATTGCAAATTGATATTTCGGAAGTTGATAATTTTGACAATACTAATAGGTTGGGGCAGAAATCGATAGAACCTCCTGCTTTTTTGAATGAGATGGCTGAGGAACTTGAACGTAAATTAGAGACCAAAGCAGCCAAATCAAATCTAACTGCAACAAATGTGAAAAATATTATAAAACAAGTAATGACACATGAAACTGTAGTTGAAATGTGCAATCGAAAATTAATAAACAATGACAGCAGTTTTACTTTTAGTTTTGAACCAAAGTTTACTAGATCAAAAGCCAAGTATGTATTTGAACATTAAAATTTCTAATACCTTTTCATACATTAATGATTTAATTTTAAATATTAATTTATTACAGAGAGTTGGCAATCAAATTGCCTGATATCCCTCTACCTCCAAAAAATGCAAATCCAGAAATTCAAGCACTTGTTCAAGAAGAAATCTTAGAAGACTCTTCAGATGAAGAATACAATCCAGAGCATGATCAAAACAAAGATGTTGATGAGCTTATTGATGAAGACAAAGATGTTGAATATTCTGAAGAAAGTGATTTTGATTCCCAGCCATCTACACCAGCTACTCCGCACACTAGTATGGAAATGCCTCAAACATTAGAAGTACAATATGATGAAGAAGGGATCTTTAAAATACCACAATTGTTAGTTTTTTTCCTTTATTCATTTACAATCACTCTTGTGATATTAAAAGTTTTATTTTTAATGTAATCTAAGCGTCATATTTTAATTACAAAATATTTGTATGAGTTAGGATACCAAATGTACCAACAGAAGAAGAGAGCATTGGCCATAGAACTCGTTCAAAATTAAGTCTTGAAGAGACTCCTATGGAATTAATTGATCAAATGGGTGCATTAGTGGCCCCTGACTTTTCCCTTGACATGTGCTATGGAGACCCAGAAATAGATGATTACTCTAATTTCTTAAATGAATTGTTTTATGCTCCTCCACCAAGAGAAGTTAATGATCCAGATGATCCTATAAATGATCCTGAGTATGTTGCAGAAATAGATTTGGATATAGATTCATGTAAGTACACACAAAACATAAAGTTTAAAATTTTTCAATATAAATATTTGTTTTGAAAATGGTTTTGTTGATTTTTAACATTATTCAATTGAATCTGCTACTATAGGCAACAAATTGAAAGTCAAAACACTGCTTTACTCTTATTAAAATATTTTAATTTATTTATTATTTAGTGTATGAAGATGAATTCAAAAAAGGAAGAGATACTGAAATATCCAGGAAAGAATTGAAAACTTTGATAGCTGACTTAAGTGATTTCGCTGATCAATTTGTAGATTCCATGAATACTAATAATAATATCACTACAAATGAGGGAGAAGAACAGCAACAACTAAAACAACAAGTTCAAAAGGTTTCAAAAAAGAAAAAAACTCCTGACAATTCTTTTACATCGCAAAACACAGTTATATCTGTAAGAAAACAGTAATTTTACCAAATGAGTTAGCGCATGAAATTTTTTAATATATCAAAAAAATCACGTAATTTATTTATTGTAGATCACAATTTTGGATGAACCACCAATCCCAAGTGAAATGAATGCAACTTCATATCAATTTACTCCAGCGCAGCGACAGTTATTGTCGATCCAAATGACCCAACACATTCAATTAGCAACTCAACTATTTCTCATGACCTATGAGCATCCGATTTTGCATAAAAAATCAGAGATTTTGAAACAATTTTTACTTGATGTAAATGATGCAAAAAGGTGAGGTAAATTTTAATTATATAATCAGGCGAAAAACATTATTTTATGCATTAAAAAATAAACTATTTTAATTTTTAGCACAAGCGAAGTAACGAATTCAGCATTTTCAGTTGATAACGTTGACGCTGCTTTGGAGCTGGTAGACAACTGGGAAACAAAACTGTCTGATCCAACGTTTTTGGAAGAGTATACCAAATGGATAACAGTTGAGCAGGAAACGGCAATCACACTAGCTAATTCAAAAAGAAAGTATAACATGAAATTTCACTATGAGTTGATAAAAGAGATGTGCGAGAGCAAAGCATTGATGCACCCTCATCTTTTACCCGAGAAATTCGTGCACACTAAACAATCTAAAAAAGATTATTTACGCTCCGAAGAAAAGTAACATTTTTAAATTTTTATTGTTACTTATAATAATTTTACAAAGTAAATTTTAATTCAATATTTTACTTCCAGTCTCATAGCAATCGGTTTGGAAGAGTATTTACCAATTGTCAGTAAAAAACCAAAAAAATTTACAGATGAAAATTGTATTCTCGCCGACGCTCTACAGCTAGTGATGAAAAACAAAACACCAATTCGAAATGTTAGGAGTTTGCTGGAAACTGTGAAAAAACGTAGGAGAAGTAAATTAGAAGGTTTCAACCCAATAAAGGTAAAATTAAATACATAAACTCTTTTAATTAGCCTCTACAAAGTCTAATTAATAATAAAAAATTTGCAGCACTATTATACGACCGGATCCGCGCCTGCAGTGATACATCACATATTAGCCAAGTATGAAGCTATTCCTCCAAAGGAACAATGCAGTTTGCTGTCGCAACGTTGGAGAAGCTATGTAGAAAACGTAAGTTCAGTCGAAAGAAAAAAATTTTTGAAATAAAAATTGCTTAATTGTCTGAATTAATTTTAGTTGAAAAATGGAAGCCTTAAAGAACTTTTGTCATCTTCTTATGGTCACAGTAAAAAGTTTACAGACGACGATGAAAATTTATTTTTAAGCCCGTACTCTGAGAGAATACCAATTCCTCCAGTCGACCATGAGTTGAGAAATCCAATTGTCAATATGATGAGGCGAATGTCAACTTTTATAGCATCTCAAAAAAGCGATACCAATTCAAACAGAACTTCAAAAACCAACAGATGTAAAACACGATCAGCTCAATCTAAAGCAAACGAAATTGAGTCCGACGCTGAAACAGATCAAAACGCTAAAGCTGATGAAGTTGAGGGAGATAAATCGAGACCTCACCGTTTGAGAATGACTTCGCCGCGTTTAGCCAGGATAAAAAGTGTTCAGAATATGAAATTATTGGCCCAAAATGTGCCTTCCAAAAGTTCGAGTTCTACTTCGAGCGTCAGTGAGAACTACAAAAAAAATGACGACGATACATCATCTTTAGTTAAAGGAGTAATTATTCGTATTATTATGAACTAAAATAACCAATTGAATAATTTGAAATTTATGACTTTTTTGTTTATTTTAAGGATAATGAAGATGAAATCGCGGCTCTCATGGAAGCAAGTACAACTATTAAAAAAAGTACCACCAATAGAAAAAAAACCAAGCAGGCCAGAGAGTTAGAGAATTTGAAAAAATTATCAGAAGCAGAAAAGAATATAAATAAAGATGAAAGAGCCACCAGTAAGTAATGTTTTAGTCAATCTTAAGAACCAATTTAATTACGTAAAAATAATTTCATCAAAATAATTTGACTTTATTATTCTTGTAGAATTTGCCTCTTCCTTCATACAAAAAGTTCACGATACTTTGGAACCCAAGGACCCAGAATTGCTCAAGACAATAATAAAAATTCTAATAGACTATAGTGAAAAACTAGAAAACTTGAATCAAACCAGTGATGATTACTTTTCAAACAAAGCGTCATCTGCATGCAGTTCCGATAAAGTTCTAAATGTGGAAGACGCGTGTACAGAAAAAGACAAACTGTCAATTGGTCTGTACAAAGAGATTTATGAAAAATTACGTGATTATCAGGATCTTTGCTCGGACTTGCTCTTATTTTTAACGCCTGCTCAAGCCGCCATGATCGATTTGTCCGTGGAACACACGATGCTAGAAAAAATGAATCATTTCGTAAACGTATTTCAGTGTTACTTTGCAAAGCAGCCTTCGCGAATTGAAAAGATCATGCAAGCAATAACCCAGATAGCCATGGATCCCTACGTCACACAAGAGAGCGCTCAAGCCACTATGGGTGCTGCTCTCAAAGGACAGCCTCACATTATGGACTTGTTTTTGCAAACTTTGCCATCGGCGAAACCCCCTGAAAGGTACTTTTTTCTGATTATGTTTCGGTAATTTGGATACTTTTGTAAGAAAAAAGAACTGAATGAATTTTTTTAAAAGTATGAAGTAGGGTTGAGAACAAATACTTTTTAGGTATATTTTACGGAAGTACACATTATATATGTATAAATTTTATACATTAATGTTTTATTATTAGTAAAATTTTTAAATTCATTAAAATTTTTAAATTTTAAATTATATTTTTCATTTTTTTAAATAAAATTTGCTTTAAGATTAGTTTTTAAGAGACATTTTCATTTTAAAATCATTACAACCCTATTAAGGTTTTCAAAGCTTTTTGTAAAAAGCAAATTTTTATCGTCTTTACGAAAGTGCTTTTTAAAGCTTTTTTTTCAACAAGAAATGTGTACTAGCTATAAATTTTCATTTCACAAAATGTTTTTCACAATCATTTATAATAATATTTTTGTTGTAGTTTATGTCCCGACCACATGTTTGAAAACTTAGTGTGTCCGGTTGGACCTCACGACAAGAATAAATTGTCCGAGGAAGATTCTCGAGAGTTATATGAAAATATCGACATGCCAGTTTCTACACTGCAAGAGGATCCTTACGGAGGTGACGGGTGCAAGTGTGATTGTCATAATTGGATTGACGATTCAAAATCTAAGGGAATAAACGAGCATTGTCCTTCGTGCGCGATGAAAAAAGTATGACTTGAAAATGAAATTTTTTTTTTTTTAATAATTACTATCTAGTATTTTGATTGATTTTGTTTTTCAGTTTTTAAACGGACGAGTGTACTTGCAAACTTCTGAAGGTTTGAGGCCTGCAAAGATATCGTTTCAGGGCGGAGAAGATGAAAAATTAGAAAATATTTCACGAGTGTCCCTGAAAAATAGAGAAGAAAGAATAATCCCCTGCCAACCGCCGAAAAAACGTCGAAAGACAACAAAACGAGATTCGATTTCTGAGGATTTGAACCCAAAGCCGGGTTCATCTAAAGGGTCCCCTTCCAAAAGTAATGATGATAATGATAAAGCGACGGCTAAGTTAAAAAAGAGCGTAAAATCGCCACCCAAAACAATCGATCAAAAGAAACCAGCAGCCAAGTCGCAAGGTGTTGGCGTCAAAAGTAAGCGAGAAAAAAAAAATGAGAAAAAAGACTTGAAATCCGAACAAAAGACTGATGATGAACAAAATGATTTTACTTCCATGGCCGATCAGATTGAAGAAGCCTTAGGTAACTATAATAAAAAGAATGTTCGATAAGAAAGATAAAGGAAATAAATAAATATATGTACGGTACTTATTTTTTTAGTTGGTAATAAATTCGGAGAACTAAGTACTGATAGTCATGAAGAAGATAATACAACTAGTCCAGAAAAATTAAATACCTCTTCAACAAGTAATGAAAAGGTAGCCTCTAGTGATTCTGACAGTAGCCCAAATTTGGAGTCAGAAACACCTCCAGTTGTAATGTCATGGACAAAACAAGAGGATAAAATACTTCTTGAACACGTAAGAAAAGAGTATTCAGTAAAATCTTTTCAAACCATAAGTTCGACGTTAAAAAATCGAAGTGTTGAAGAGGTAAACTTAAAAAATATTCTAATTTTTTAAATTGAATCGTTTGAAATTTTTACACTAAATACCAATTTTGTTTTAGGTGAAGGAACGGTGTGAATATCTGTTGCAACTGATTAAAAAGATGACGTAGCATTAAAAAATTTACTGCATGTATTTGTTTTGAGTTTTTTATTTTAGTAGCTCTGAATGATTTATGGATATGTTGTTAAATAAAGTAACTTATTTATGGATAAGTTAATGTTTTTGTAATTTGTGATACAAAGTTTCAAATGTAAATAGATATAAATAAAACAAGTTCAAATAACTTAAAACTCATGTATTTATTTTTATATTAAATTATAGAATTCAAACCAACAATGTATGTTTCATTTCATGGTAAAAGAATGTGCATTCTCAATTGCATGTTTTAGTAAAATTTGTTTATTATTATGTACATAACGTGCATACATATTTATCTATATGAACTTAAATTTTTGCTATACCATACAGTCTTACAACTTAAAAATAACTTTTGTCGTAGAAAAACGCAGTTTACAACAAAAAGTGTCTAATTTTATTGTTAATCTTTGTTCATTGTATGTACAAATCTTTAATTTGTCTTGTTAAAATACATTTTTTATGTAATTACCAACTAAAAAAGTTTTTCAAGATTCTCTAAAATAAAATTTTTTACAATGGGTTCGTAAATGTTGATTCATATCATTTTAGATTAATTCTAAGGTTTTTTCTTTAATCACAAGATTTATAAAAGTGTTAAGGTTCTATAAAATCTGTATAAAGTATAAAATCATTTTTAGATAATGCAATAATATACAATGATTTGATTGAAGTGCAAACAATTTGACATCAATTTCGTTATTATCGTAATCAATAGTTTATGGCTATTGGTTTTCATTAAAAAAAAAAAATTTTACCTATGAAATTGTACATACTAACATTAATATTTGCAAAAGTATGTACACATCCTGTAGGTTTTGACTGTTCCTCACATATTTACAAGTTAATACGACTCTTATTTGCAATTATGTAACTTGGTGAAAAAAAAAAAAATTACAGTTAATTCAACATTATAACGAACAACTCTAAGCAACGGTAATATCAAATTAACAATAAATCGTACAATTATTTTAACTGAACTGAAAAAAAGTATGAAAATTAGTATTTTTGTGAATCAAACACAAGAACATTACTAAACTACTACTCCTCCATGTCGTATGCATCTCCAATGTCAAGGAAATCATCTGCATATTCTTGAAGAGGCCTTGAGTGATTTGTGTTAGGTGGTGGTTGTTCCGAGAGATCTGGATCATCAGTTGCAGGGCTTGGGGGCGGATTGGAAACTGTGCGATCTGAGTCAATAGGTATTCTGTCCATACCTTCTCCTCTTCTAAGACGAGCCTCTTCGGCGATTTGTCGCGTCGAAAGTTCTGCTCTGGTTAATAAAGCTGGCAAATCTTTGTCCGAACCATCTGAAAATTTTTAAATGGATATTAGAAATTTTTTCGTAATCTTAATTTTTTAATTTCAGTAAAAAAGTTCCTTACTTTCTAAGAATTTCATACGTTCTTGTGTTTCTCGTTTTCTGTTTGAAGATTCAACCATCTTCTTTTTTTCAGTGGACTCTTTTTTGTCCTGATAAAATATATCACGAATTTTTGGTTGTGGAATGTGTTCGTCGTTTTTGACCAGATATAAGTAAATTCCACCCGCAGTCCTTCTTCTGGAACCATTCATAATAAGCATTCCACCCTCTTCTTCAATTTTTCGTGTTTTTTGAAAAAAATCAATGGCTTGCTCTTTCCCTAAAATTTCAACTACTCTTCCTGAAAAAATAAACTTGTTTGTATATTTGTATATAATTAAAAATTAAAGTGAATTTTTTTTAAATTTATTCAATTTATATTAACTTACTTATAAGAGAGTCTTTTCTTTCAGATAACTTTTCTGCAATGTCAGCAGCTATTTCATCCTCTGTAGATTCTAAAGTCACACTTAAATCAGAAATTATTCTGGATGGTCCTCTTGGATCATCTTCATCTTCTCTCTGATCTTCATCACAATTTTTTCTCCTCTTACCTAATCTCAATCTGACATTACCTCTATCCAATATTGTTCTTTTATTAGTCAGTCTTATTTCAGTTTCCTGATCTTCATCAGAAGTATTATCTTGCTGATTTTTTTTTCCCCCAAATGAGTAACCAAGTGTGTAATCATAACTTTCTACACTTCGGTCGTGGTACAAACTTCTTGTCACCCCGCATGAAACTAAATCTTCAGTCAGAGATTCTTCTTGTACTTGCGTACACCAAACTTTAAATTTATCATTGCCACCAGATCTTGCTTGGTTGTGCGCCTTGACGCGTTTTATTTTTATTTTGGGCCTTTTAATTTTGCTGTGACCAGCATCTGAATCAGAATCACTTTCAGAAGCATCTGATACATCTGACTCATCACTGTATTTGAGTTTTGCAGATTGATCAGCTGCAGGAGGTACAAGATTGTGAGGTCGTTGCAAAACATTGTAAGTCCCAAAGGCTAAATCACATGGCTAGAAAAAATGAATAAAGAAACAATTGAAAAACTTTTACTCATTTAAATGACATAAAAATTCAGTATTTATTAGTAATAAAATAAAAAAGTGAAATATTAAAAATTATTTAATAAAACTATAGAGTACTTAAAGATCAAAAAATTAAATTTAATTATTAGTTACTATATAAAAATTTCAAATCATATAAATAGTATTTTAACATGATAACTCTTTTAAATTTCAGACTTTTTAAAATTAAAAGCTAAGAAAGTGTTGAAAATTGATACAAGACTTGAAAAACAATTATTAAATAATGCAAAGTTAGGCACTCAGAAATTAAATTTTTCATAGATTTGGATATTATTTAAAGATGATTAATCATCGAAATGATTTTAAAAACGTAAAATGTTTAACAAATTATGTCGAAATGTAAGGTTATGTTAAGGTTTCCCTTTCTTTAAAGGGCTTTACCTCGTCATCGACGACCTCCCCGTCCTCGAGTTCCAGGCTTTCTGTCTCCATTGAGTACTAGTAGTTTTTTTTTAAATCAATAAAAATTTTCCCAATACTTCAAAACCCTTTAAATTGAAAAATTGTTGGTGTTGGTTGTAAGGACCCTCGGGAGCAGTGTAAAACTAGTTGGATCCAAAATCGAACTTAGGCATGAACATAGGACAGTCGGCACTGTCGGTCGGGAAAGCTAGGGGCAGGCGCACCTTTTCGCACTTTTTTGCGTATTACCTATGCTACGCCTACCTACCTATTCGAAAATTGTTGCACTGAATCTTGGAAATAGTTACATTTATAAGTGTCAGGGAAATAAAAAACTTTTGTCCGACACTCCTTAAATATAATTTTGTAAAATTACTGATTATTTGATAAACGCAAGAAGTAATGTCGAATTTTACTATATTATTAGCATAATTTTTTATAATATTATTAAGTATAATTCAGCTTTTTAACTGAATTAATAATATTAATATATAGATAGCATGAAAGAACAAAAAATTTGGATTATAGATCTACATTTCGTTTAGATTTGAAAGCAGCTGGTTCGAGTGTTCGACAATTATTTTTAAAATTCTTTCTGCAGCTTTAAAAAAAATGAAATCATAAAACAAAGCACTTTTTTTTTAAACTTACATTAATTACCTACAATTTTTGCAGAGGAGTTTTTCACCTAAAACGTATAGTTTCGTTAAAAAACGCAAAAAACCGCTTTCAACCCTTAAATTTCATCCCTCAATTCTCCCCTGGATTTTATCGAGTTGGGATCTTCTCATTTTACGTGATTTAAACTAAATTTTCACGTTTCCTGTAAATAATTTATTTTTTCAAAACCGTTTCAAGCCTGGCCCAATCATTGCATTCAAAGGAAAAAATAATAATAATAATAAACTATCAAAAGAATAAAAAATAAAAAAACTTTAGTTAAAAAATTTGCTGTTATGAAAGTTCTATTCATATTTTTATTTGAATAAGATTTTATTTATATTTACAAGAGTTCATTAATTTTATCGCATGAGCACTCAGCACAGTAGATTTGAAATCTAAAAATACCATTTTTCTTTGGAATTCGGATCTTGGAACGAAAAGCGAAATGCCGGCATGTAAAATCTGCAACGTCTGCAACTATGCCAAACTTCTTTGTTTAATTTGTATCGGTGCTATTAAATGTACAATAATGGAAGAAAAGGTAAAAAAATGTGTTGAATTTTCTAAAGTTTTTTTATATATTATTCATGCAAATCTTAACATTAAAAAGCAGGTGCAGTTTTCACGTCTTCCGAAAGATATTCAACCTTCTCATTATAATCTACACTTCATACCAGATCTGGATAATTTTACTTTCAGTGGCGAACAAGATATTTTTGTAAACGTTAGTGAATTGTTGAACTTATTAATATCTTTTGAATTTTGCCTGAGAATCAAATTAAATTATTATATTTTTATACTCTTTATTTTTTTTAACAGATACTTAATCCAACAAAAACTTTGACTTTGAATTCAGTAGATTTGAAAATAAAAAATGTTTCTTATCAAAACGAAAACAAAGAAGTTCTTCATTCTGAAGATATTAAATACAATAATTCTAATGAAACAGTTACCATCTATTTTTCAACAGAAATTAAACCTGCAGAAAATGGGTTTTTCAGATTAGAATATGATGGTGAAATAAGCAAAAAATTAAATGGATTTTATCGTAGTAAATATACTAGGTCAATAAAAAAATAATCTGTACATTTATTACTTATAAAACCATATAATTTTTACTTATATTCAACTAACATTTTCTAAAAAATTTTGTTTTTTATAGTGATAATGTCACCAAGTATGCAGGGCTAACTCAGTTTGCTCCCACTGATGCTCGGAGATGTTTTCCATGTTGGGATGAACCAGCTGTAAAAGCAACTTTTAAAATTAGTATAACAATTTTAAGACACTTAAATGCTCTTTCAAATATGGTAAGTTATGTTTGTTCAAATCATTACTTTTATTTTTTTTAAATTGATTTAAAACTGATGACAGAATTGTCAATAACATTTATTCAAAAATTATCTTTCTATAAGCCAGTGAAAAGTATTGATGAAAAACAATCAAATGTTAAGACAGTTCACTTTGATAAAACTCCAGTTATGTCCACTTACTTGGTTGCATTCATAATCAGTGAATATGGTTTTATTGAAAATAAAGAAGACGGTAAAACCATCCGAATTAATGCACCAACAAGTAAAATAAAGGATGGTCAATTTGGTCTTGATGTAGCAAGAAAATCATTAAATTTTTACAATACTTACTTCAACATTCCATACCCTCTTCCAAAAATTGATTTAGTCTCCGTGGAAGATTTTAGTTTTCGTGCAATGGAAAATTGGGGACTAATAACTTTTGTAGAAGACGTTGTTATTATCAGTTCAGAAAACAGCTCAACACCAGTCAAACAACAAGCAGCACTAACAATTTGCCATGAAATGGCACATCAATGGTTTGGAAATCTGGTAACTATGGAGTGGTGGACCCATTTATGGTTGAATGAAGGATATGCTTCTTTTATGGAATATTTGTGTGTTGATAATCTCTACCCTGAGTATAATATCTGGACTCAATTTTTAACAAGTAGATATGCAAAAGCTTTGGAACTTGATGCCCTTGCAAGTACTCATCCAATTGAAATTCCAATTGAAAATCCTTCTGAGATCACTGAAATATTTGATGACATATCCTACTCTAAGGGAGCAAGTGTCATAAGAATGATTCATAATTTTATTGGAGATAATGATTTCAGAAAAGGGATGACTTTATATCTCAATGAGCATGCATACTCAAATGTCAAAACTGAAGATCTCTGGTTAGCTTTAGAAAAATCTAGTAATAAACCAATTGGAAAGATTATGTCAAGTTGGACAAAACAACCAGGACATCCACTTATTTCAGTTAAAGAAGTCGATTCAAATGACTCAAATAGTCGAACTTTTACATTTTCTCAAGAAAGATTTTTTATCAATGGCTCTGAAGATAAAACAAACAGTGTTTGGATAATACCAATTACAATAAGCAATGCCTCAAGCTCTGAAAAAATATTAGAAAAAATAATTTTAGATCAGAAAACAAAGGATATTGAAATAAAAAATATTCCTAAAAATACTTGGATCAAAATAAATGTAGGCTCTGTTGGATTATTTAGAACATTCTACAGTAATGATTTATTAAAATTGTTAAAATCGGGAGTAAAAGACAAATCTTTACCGGTATTTGATAGACTAAATCTATTAGACGACTTATTTGCTACTGCTCAAGCTGGAAAAACATCGACTGTCTCTGTTTTAAAATTTGTAAAAGAATTTGAAAATGATGACGAGCATGTAATTTGGTCTTGCATAATCAAAAATTTGAAAAAAATCAGCAACATTTTGATACATTCAGAAAATACTTATTTAAAATTTCAAACTTTTGGAAATAAACTTTTGTTCAAAATTTACAATAAGCTTGGTTGGATGCCATCAGAAAAAGAAAATCATTTAGATTCTTTAACAAGGTTTGAAAATTTTTTTTTTTTTTTTTTTTTTTTTTTACTGTTGAACTAATTATTTTAATTTGCAAACAATAAAAAAAATTTTTTTCAGAATGCAGGTCTTATCACAGTTGGTCAGCTTTAATGATGAAACAGTTGTCAATCATGCTCAATCTCTATTTCAAAAATATATCCATAAACAATATTATATACCTCCGGATTTGCGAGGTATTGTTTACAGAGCAGTTTTGGCTGTAGGAAACCTAGATACATTTGAAAAAATATTATCTATTTACCGAGAAACTGAAATGCATGAAGAAAAAAGTCGAATTCTGGGTTCTCTAGGTGCAGTCAAAGACTTCAATATCCTTCAAAAGATATTTGAATTTTCAATGAGTGATGAAGTTAGGTCTCAAGAATTTTTGCAAATTATTAGATCTGTAGTAGTGAGTCCTTCAGGACAACATCTTGCTTGGCAATATTTTAAAAATAACTTTAAAAATATTATAAATCGTTGCCAAAGCGGAACTTTACTGACAAATATTGTTAGAGAAGTTACCCAAAACTTCATTTCAGAAGACTCAATTAAAGATATAGTTGAATTTTTTGATGAAAATCCTATTCCAGGAACAGAAAGGACAATACAACAAAGTATTGAAAAAATAAATATGAATATTGCATGGTTCAACCGTGAAAAAGAAGCAATAAAAGAATTTTTAAAAACTGAACAGTAATAATGAACTGAAAATATTACTGTCTCTTTTTTAAGTATTATATGAGAGTTCCTCAAAAATTACAATATATAATAAGTCAAAAAAATTTAAATTAAATTGTCTTATTAGTATAATTTTCAGAAAACCCCGAAAAATTAGGGTAACCCGACAAAATCTACGAATCAAAATCTACGAGGACACAATCTACGAAAAAAAAATCTACGAGTACGAAATCTACTAAATGAGCTTAATTTCTTATAATTTAATAGTTATTCAGTCACAATTTAATTTCTAATGAAACACTAACGGGTTATTTTTTAAAACAATGCGCGCTGTGGGGCCCGAAGGGCCCCCGCAGAGGCGCGCCATAAAATTTAGTTCCAACCAAAATCTAGTTCGAATAAATTTTTTTTTTTTTTTTCTGTTAAAAGGGAATGTATACTAAATTACCTTAATTCTTATAATTCAATAGTGATTCAGTCACAATCAACATGATGATGATGCTATTTATACATATGGATTTACTTTATTTTTAAAATCCTATAATTTTTATTTATTTATTTATTTTTATTATTCATTATATTTTGATTTTTTCATTTTTTATTTTTTATTTTTCGTATTTTTTGATTTATTTCATTTCGATCGTAGATTTTGTCTTCGTAGATTGAGGGATTCGTAGATTTTGTCTTCGTAGATTATGTACGGGATTCAAAAATTAGAACCGATTGGATCTCAGTTCAACAAGAATGTAATATACTTTTCTATTAATGTGATTAGTTTAAACCGTTTCTCAAATTAATGTTATATTGAATAAATTTTATAATTTTTTAATGAATAAATAAGTAAAAAAAAAAAAAAAAAAAAAATTATTTATGTTTTATTTAAAAACTGTTTTTAGAAACATAAAAGCAAAAATTTAGCTCAATTTTCAGTAGTAAATACTAGAAACAAGTTCATTTGACAAATAAAAAAAAGGTGACAAAGTTCTAAAAGAATTTCTGAAACTCAGTAAAAATATTTTATTTTCAACACAATTAATAACTCAAAGTAAAGTGTATATGTTACAATTGGATACTTAAAAAATATATTATTGATGTCACCTAAGAAATCCAACAATTTCTCTGTTTGGACCAAGTTCATCTTCACTCTTTAAAGCGGACATTATGCCTTTATTTAATTCAATTCCAACACTTTTGCCCATCTACAAATTTGTAAAAAATAAAATAAGGTAAAAATACTAATAAAGATACTAATAAAAATATTTTTACCTCCAGGGTTTTGCTTAAAGTAGATGGTTGTAAACTTCCATAACCCACTTTCAGTGTGGTTGAAATCCTTCCATTGGGTGTAACTGAAATAATTATGCTTGCGCTACTGCACATTTCTTCTTCAGATGATGGATCAACAACACAATTATCTCCAATCTACAATAATACCATAAATAAATAATTGCTTTGAGTTTCCAAGAATTTTTTAATGAAAAAAAATAATTTACTTTGCACAATGTGACAAAAACAGGAAAGTTGGTTGCATCCAACTTGATACTTTCATAAATATCATCTGACAAAATAATGTCTGCTTCTCCACCATCTAACATAGCTCCTTTTACTTTTGGTATTTCTGTACTGTGCAGTGCTGCTTTCACTGCTGCAGCAACTGCATCAAATAAATTTCCTCCACATTCAAGTATCTGAAAGGTACATTATAAATTATTTACTTTTTAAATTAGATTTTCAACATTTTTACTTGTATAATTAAACTCAAAATTTACCAAAATATCTACAAATAGTTTCCAACATTTTTTATGAGGCAGAATAGACAGTTGTGTTAAGTCAAAAGCTTCTTTTGATTGATATGCAAAAGCAAGAATACTGCTTATTTCATTAGCTAATTCTTCTCCTCCTCTTCCTTCAAAACTTGGGGCAGCATTTGCTGAACTATAATGATAATATTTTAATTATTACTACAAAAAAAGTAGCTAATAAAAAATTTTAAACAAAAAATGTTATACTTTAAATAATTATTTTAAATAGAAAACTCATTAAATATTTAATCTTTATGGGTTATAAAATTATAAAAATATAATTTATAAATATTTTACCAGTCAACAAAAAATTCTAATTTTCCTTCATAAGGATTGTCAGGATATGGAGAATCTAACTCTACTTTAACACCAACTAGTATATCAGTATTTCCAATTCTCAATCTGGCTGATCCGTTAACTTGGTCCATTAATTTGGTTTCTAGTTCAATACTTCGATAATCTGTTCGACTCCTGCCATCGTTTCTCAAGTCAGCCTGTAACAAACCAATATTTGAAAATTAAAAAAATCATATTAGTCAATTATATAACAAATCAAAGCAATAAATTGTTAAATCATTCAGAAAAAAGGATTTGAGCGGTGGTAATGAATTTTGAAAATATTGTAATAATTTTATTTAAATTCGTTACTCACATCAACTCCGTGTAAAATAAATGTTTTTTCTGCTAAACTTAGCGGTATTTCAGCCATTTCTTAAACTATTTTGTTGAAAATTTCCGTTGTTAATTATTATGTTTTTACTGTATATATAACCTATACAAGTGTTTCAATTAATGGTCAATGAAATAATGATCGCATTAGCGAATGAGTAAATTTACATTTTATACTGTTACGATACAATTAAATAAAAAGAAAACTGTGTTTATTTAAATTATTCAATTCTTTCTTTTGCAAAACAACAATAAAATTAAGAACAATCAAGAATGCGTTCGCCGGTCTCAGTACTCGCGCCGTCGCTGCAAAGTGCAACCGGCAACCCGACCCACACATGCGTACTGAGCGTGCACTTAGTAAAAGAATCTCTGACTGACTCTGAAGTCTGAGCAAGTTTTATTACCTGAAAACTTGAAAACTAAAAAAAAATTGTATTTAATTTGAGTCAAGACGAAAATACCTAACTCAAAATAAAAATAATAAAATGACCAAATTTTTGGGTCTGGTTTTAAAAATTATGAATAAAAGTTGAAAAATATGTTACAATTTCTTTATTATCATTTAGATAAACTTGAAAGTAATAATAAAATAACTTCAATTTCAAAAACAAATAACCAAATTAAATCTAGATAATAAAATGTTTTATTTATTGTTTTAAACTATGAGGCTATATTTACATATTTGTTTCAAAAAAATTTATATTGGTGAGTTCTTGAATCCATAAGAAGCATACTCTTGAGCTGGTGTTACTTTGTAATTTGGAAAATCTTTATCTCCTGGGTACATTGCTTGTCTAGATACAGCAAGTTTCCAGCCACTTTTGTGAGTCCAATCCTGAAATTAAACAATAAATTTATTTATGAAAAAATTATAAAAACTGTGTTAAATTATATTGTACTATTTTTGAGCTACTAGAATTATTTTAATTCTTCTTTAAAATTAATTAAGATAATTGAGTTTTTTTTTCAAAAACAGATAATTAATTTTTTCTACAAATTAATAAAAAATAATAATTTTCTGGACCATTGTAATTAAAATCAAATAGAAAATTAGATTTGTACAACAAAAAATCTTCTGGGTATCTAAAAATGAAATTATTTAATTTTTACTTACACCTCTGTTGTACTTGAAATAATAGTGTGTTGAATAGATAGCAAGAATAGCAAAACCCAATTTAGCAAAGTAGTGTCTTGTTACAGTTGACTGAAGTGGGGTCTGGAAAAATAAGTTGTAATTAGTAAAAGATAAATTAAAAATAATGCATATAAGTGAAGCTTGCAATATAATAATAAAATTGAGTGATAAAAAAAGTTTATTTATTGCATACAAATGAAATCTTGCAAATTAAAATTTCTAATCAACTTACACAGAATTTGTTCAATGTTCTTTCAAATGCATCCATAGGAGCTCTATAGAATCTTCTGATAACATTGTATCGTTCTTTGTAATAATCTTTAGGTGTAACTGGCTCTCCGTGTAAAACTTGATCCTTTACCCATTGAGCACGCCAAGCACGTTCTAAATCTGTCATACCAATCATTCGCTCTCTCTGTGAGGCCATCCGACCCTGGATTCCCATGACCTTGACACCTCCACTGTGGGAGGCCCCATGTTCGTTTATATCTGGAGTGCCTCCTCCCACTAAAACAAATATCTGTTGTTAAGCATCTTAAAACTATTAATGAAGTGTATGCAAAAAATCTCTTCTAGCATTTTGAATACACAGAAAAATAAGGTATTGAAACTTCAAAAAATATATTTTGTTGATTTATACAGATATTAAATAATATACTATTCGTATCTCAAGAAAAATTAATTATTTAAATGAATATTTAACTAAGAGAAATGAAGAGGTTAAGCCAAAGGGTATTGAAATTTTTCAGGATAATAACAAAGATTTTTTTAAAAACTAGCTAAACTGGTAAGACATTTAATAAAATTAAAGTGCTGAGAATGTTTGATTTGAATTGATGAATACAAACTTTTGCTATTTTGTTTTGTTTTCTTCGAACACTGTCGAAGGAAAACCCGAATAATCAGGTGCCGATTACGTCACGAAAGGTCGTTCTGCTATATATTACAAGGCGCATGCGTCAAGCGGGAAAATTAATAATCAAAAATAAAAATTATTCCTTTCACCATTATAAAATAACTCTCTGTAATTATAATATAATTATTAAATTATTAAACTAAAAAAATGAAATTATAATTTTTAAAATCAACCTTTGGTTTTTCGTTTTTATTTGTGTTTTGAAAACTAATTCAAAAGTTGATATGTATAAAATTTTTGAAAATTGTTAAATATTGATTCTCGGAAAGATATACTTGAAACTGTTTTTATATTATAAGTCAGATATTGGTAACATGAGGTACATAAAAGATCAACACTTCATGGTACATTGATAAACCTATGGCAGATCAACAAAGATGGAATAAGTGGAAACCTATTTGATCTGTAACTTCTCTCAGATTTGTTTTATCAAACTGATTCTAACATCAATTTTCTGATAAGAACTTGAGAAGAACCTTATTGAGAAAGAAATTAAATTTTATTTGAGTAAATAAATGTGCAAATGAAAATGCTGTGAAGTTGATCATGTGTACACTTTTTTCCTTATTCAAACCAGAGAATGACAATTTTGATACTTCATGGAAAGAAGAAAGCACTTTAAAACGTCTTCCGTGCACCGAAAAATCGGTGCAAAGCACAAAATTTTCAGTGCCTGACGGACATAAAGAAGTGACGGTTACTCATTTTTTCAAAGCTACTTATGTGAAACCATTTAAAAGTGCGCCCTTCTTTCCGTGTTGTACAAAAAAAATGGTCAAAGAATTTGCTAGGTTCAGCTTTGAATATCTTCTTTTCCAAATCTTAAATATAGTCAAAAGTATACTTTATTATAATAAAAATGATACAGAATATTTCGAAAACTGAAAAAACTCGACTAACATCTATTAATTAACTCGACTAACAACAATTTTGAAAAAAATATAAACTTATTTCATTTTTTTCAAACATGATCTACGTATCATTTTCAAAATGAGGCAAAAGTTAAAATAAAGTAAAAAAAAAAAAAAAAAAAAAAAACACTTGATTGTATGAATCAAATTTTAATTAAAGCTTTGTTGGTAATTTATCAACAATTTTAATTCAAAAAGTGGCAAATAATTTAACGGCCACGGAAATTCAGATTTCCACATTTTAGTTTGAAAAAAATTTTTTAACAAATAAATTTCATGGTAATATTTTTTATAAAATAAAATTTTCGAAACCAAAGTATTGTAAAGTGCGAAGGAAATGGAGGTTGAGAAATTTTTTTTCAAAATATTGTATGCTTTTCTAGTGCAACTTAGATCGGTAATTACAACAAGTTAAGTAATAGAAACATTGTTCGTTGGTATTTCAATCAGTGTTATTAAACGTCTACATTCTGTATAAGGTCTCATTTTGAAGCTCTTGAATAAATTTTTCAAATAAGACTCTATATTCGTCTAAAAATATTGTTTTAGCTGGACACAGCCTCGATTAAAATTACCTTATAAAATTAAAAAAAAAATTTTACTTATTATTTTTTTGTTTCTCTCGTAAAATTTTTGTAACAAAGTTTTTCTATTGAAACGAGCAGAATAAGAGAAACATACGAGTTCTTTATTTTTTACTTCTGATAACTATTTTATTACTTTTTGCACGTCATACACATACGTGCAAACTAATATAAAAAATTGCTGCAAGTCACAGTAATTTTGAAAAAAAATTTATTCATTAAATAAGTTGATTAAGTTTGGTGAAAAAAAAAAAAAAAAAAAAAAAAAAAAAGAATTAAGTATGATCTTCTCAAGCCAAAAACTTGAAATTACTGAAAAATATCATTGTTGGAATAAGGAATAAATAATGAATCTCTCGTGAGTCATAGATAGATTATTTATTTAGTCATTTAAATCGCAATATACTTTTTTCATCATAAATCATCTTTATTATTTAATTACAAGTATTTAATCTAACTGCTAAGAAGGTTATATGTATTTCACAGTATTGACTCTATTTTCTATGTAAGATGACTAAAGATTTTTTTGCATTATCTACAAATATAATGTTTTATATTTATATTTATTTATATATGTATATTTATTTATATATCTCTCAACATTTTTCTCTTTCTCAGATTTCCTATACTGATGATTTCTTAAAATTATTTAATTAATTTTTTTTTCCTAATTTTCAATTCATGATAATTAACAAAATAAATCTTCATTAGTAATTCTTGTATAGTTATTTATATTATTAAAAAAAGAAACAAATTATAGTTTTTTTACATTTATAAGTGATTATAACAGTTCGTACATTTTTATTTAACATGTATATAAGCAGAAAAATTGTAATAGTTTTTCCCAAAAAATCTCTTAAATAAATGACACATCAATCAATTATAGAAAATTAGCAAAAAATTCAATAACGTTCTGTAGATTTTTTTCTGTATAACAATTATTAGGTATTATTTTTTTTTCAATAAGCCCATAAGGCATAATAATATGTCACCTTCAAACTATTTTTTTTTTTTTGCTTTTTTTTTTGTATAGAGACATCAAGTGTTAATGATAGAATACAATGAAATATGTAAAGTAATGATAATTTAAAAAAAAGTAACTTTAAAATCGGTTTGCGATAATATTGTAAAGTATTTTGGTCAGAATATTGATAAAACTTATAAGATTTTAATTAAAAAAATTTACAAACTAAGCCTGTAAAATGATTTGATCTGTTTGGATCGGAGCTTATTGAAATTCAATCTCTCCACAGGTGATACGTAAAAACCAAGGAATAATATTTTCGCGAAAAATAAACATTTATAAAACACACTTTCAAAAATTTTGCATTCCAGTAATTGCAAAACGAACAAACGTTGTGTTATTTCTTTGAACTTTTTTCAACCGTATCAATAAGTCTTAACAGAGAAAAGAGTTTAAAGATAATTAGATTACTTGAGTTAGTTTAAAGTTACGGTAGGTACTTGATCGATTTTTTTTTTTTAAAGTTATAATAATAATTTATACTTGATTTGACACATATGATTGAGGTATCGAGCAAGTTTTTGCCGCTTAGCTCGCGTCTCACAGCCTAGAGGTGATTTTTAGATACGAGTGCCTTGCACACATATTTGTTCTTCGTTCAGAACGAAAAAAAGTGGCGCGGCATCTCACCCAACGCATTTACTAGTGCACGCTTCAACGACTGGAATATGCCGAACCTGCAGGCATACATGTTCGTTACGATATTTTTTTTCGAATTAATTTTAAAATTCTTATTATTTTTTTTTAATATTATTTTTTAACATACCTACTGCATAATTTTTATTATTTCTTTAGATCGATTAAATTTATAATTTATTTATTCTTGTTAATAGTTAGCGTTTACGAGCGAATACTACGAAGACCAAATACTTTTGAACGTTTCTCGAAGACACCCAGTAACAAATGTTTTTTTATTTATTTTTTAATTTATAGTATTTTTTTGGAATGTCTTTGATGATTTCTCTTTTAATATTTGTACTTGTAGATCATCGCGACGTACACGTGCGGCTTTGTGAGATTATTGTGCAATGAAAAGATAAATAAAATACATAAGTACGACTACTGTAAAATTTTTCAAGCTGAGCTCTACAATACTGTTTAAAACCATTAAAAATGTGTAACTCAGGCTCAGATTTTTTTAAATTTTACTGTCATTTATAAGTTGTGTTTTTTTTTTTTTTTTATTTTTTTTTTTTTGAGAAAGTTTTGAATGATTTTCTTATCTAGTTTTCATATATACAATCATTTTTTCTTTAATTTTTTCTTTCAATCATAATAACGTGGATAAAACATTTCAATCATTTTGAATAATTTATTAATTTTTCTTTCTTTGCGTCTTTCAAAATTTATTCTTTTTATTTTGATTTCTGTTTATGCCTTCTTTCCATCACTTAATCTCTCAATTAATAAATTTAAAAAGTCAACATTTTTTTATTGTGTATAAACTATGCAATACACGAGTATCTACACAAGATACATGTAAAATATATGTATAACACACAGTCGTTAAGCAATCATAACATATTAAAACTATAAAATATTATACGAACGTCATGTATATAATATGGACGATAGAGCGTAATGCAAGTTCAAGTCGTATTTTCTTTTTTTTTCCACTCTCGTCTAAACTTTTTTTTTTTCATTTAATTAAAATTGAATACGCTTTTCAACTTTTGCGCGCCATTTCACGCAAATACTTTCTTACATGGATGCTGGAAATAACATTTTTTTATACTTTATTTTTGTATTGCTTAAATATTTTACTCAATTTTTATTATTCGAGCGTATAAACTCCTTTAACGTTCAATCGAGCTGGTCTCTTATCTTTGGCGGTAATTGGAATTTAAATAGAAAAATTCGAAAAATTTTAAGTTTTAAAAAAATTATCCCTACTGCTACTTGCTACGTACACTTGTATTTAATTTGTAAGAACGAAGACTAAAATTGACTTAAAAAATACATGTAGGAAAATGAAAGGAGTAATTTAATATTTTACTTCCTTTCCCTTTATTTATTTTTTAATTTTTTTATTCGCTTTTTGTTGTTCTTTTTTGTTTCTAAAATATGATTCATCTCGTCATTATACGCTTGTAATACGTTGTTTTGAATAAAGTAGAGTAAGTACTTGAAAAGGCAAAAAGAAACAATAATGTGATATTCAGATGTTAAAATGGGATTTTTTAATGTATATATATATATATATTTATATATATTTATTTATTTAATCGTCAAGTAACACATTAAAAAAATAAAATAATTCCCATGACCTCAATTTTTATGAGAAATATACTTGAATAAGACTACCTAAATTGCGCAGTTATAAGAACACACTTTCAAATATTATACAATTTCTAGACAATTCAACTTTTTTACCGATTAAGAATTCAATAAAGTAAAGTTTGCTTTGCCTGGTGTAATTTTCTCTACAATATAATAAATATAAATTTTATTTCACTTGTTAAATCATCATATGAAGTTAATTGTATTTCACAGACGCCGATTCCATAATAAAACATTAGTTAAATCAAGTGTACTTTTTTCTTCTTTTCTTGCTTTTTTTTTTTTTTTTTTTAACTATGAGTACGTACATTTAAATACTCTTCTACAAGATTTTTTTCGTTTTATTTTAAATGAAGTTTTTTTTAGAAAGATTTTAACGCGTGATTTAACTTACGTAGTTTGGTTTATGTTTTATATATATATACTTGTATGCATCTCAGCAAAAGAGAGACTATGGTGTAAGTTCGTATTACTAGTACGTAATACGTTTCTCTATCTAATTTACAGAACAATTTAACGGTTTTTTTTTAAATTTATTCATTATTATTATCTTTTAATAATATTTCATGAGATTATTTTTATATTTAAATTTTTTATTAAAATGAAAACACGCACGCGACACATATAATTAGCGTTGTATTGTACTTTTTTTTATTCTTTGCTACCGTAAGTACCGTACACGAACATTTTATTTAAAATTTTTTTCATAATAATGTAAAGTGCGTTGTCAATCCACATTTGTTTGAGGCAATTTATTTTAAGCTGCCTTGGTATGACGATTGATCATTCACACTTTTTTTTTTTTTTTCTAGTAACAATCAAGTATAATCAATGAGTGTGAGATCTTTTGCAAGTCTGAGTGTGCCCTTTTAGATACGTCCACGAGAAATAAAATATTAATGATTCAACATGATTAGTGCATAGGCCTTTGTTTTTAATATGAGAGAAATTTATTCATTATTCTCTATGCCTTTCAACGTCCAATAAGATTACTTTTTCTTTTACCTCTACAGTATTTATTTTATTTAATTTTTTTTTTAATTTTTTGTTTTTTTTTTGTTTTTTTTTTTTTTTTTTTAATATTCTTCTTTCAATTTCTACGTATTGCAAATCACAAGAATTCACCAAGTGCGCGTATTCGAACCGCGTTGTAGATAAAATTTTTTTCACAGTAACTATGTAAAATCTAAGCTATATTCTAAAAGTTCACGTACCTATTAAGCAGTTAGAATTTTCGTATTACCTAAGTTTCATTAAAATTATCTCTTTTTTTCTCTAAACAACGACGATAATGTATGTAGAAAAGTGACCACTTTTTGCGTCATCGGTTTTATTTGAAGCATTTAGAAAGTAATGTGGCAGTGGTTTCCGTAGATGCTTCGACCTAACTTCTATAGACTAATTTTTGATTTTAGATTTTTTTTCTTTCAACTCTGATACAGATAATTAAAATTTTCACACATTGGAGAAAAATTGAAATTATATTATACAAAGACAGCGTAGTTAAATTATAAAAATAATCAATTTTTCGGTAAAAATTTAATTTTAAAACTATTCTTGTTTCAAAGTTTTTTTTGAATTCAATAAAAAAAAATTCAAGATCATGCAGATCGTAAAATTTTTTTTTTATACGCCCATCCGAGATTTTTCAAAAGACTAATCTGAAGTAAATGCTGAGAAAACAAGAGTAATTCACCTAGAAATATCCACCTGTTTGGCAATTCACGCACATTGAGAGGTCGATGATTTTTAAATCTACTCAAGTGCAAAATTATGGATCTCAGTTTAAAATACAAATAAAAACTGCACACGTCCGTCATTTATTAGTTCTAATGATGCACACAGTTATCACGTCACGTCAGCGAAACTTTGGTGACTTGACTTTGGCGTATACTTGCGTTATTAATTTTTTTTTTTAATTTAATAATTTTTTTTTGCTTAGAAGCTTCTATTTTTTTTTTTTTTTTTTTTGGCGCAGATATATATGGCTCAAGTTACGCAATGATGCCTAGCGCATAAAACGGTGCAAGATAGCGGCTGCGAGTAAACGGTAGAATTGGCGCAGTTTTAGCTTTGGTTATGAGAGTGAAGAGTTCGCTTGGTTTATGTATTAAAAGTGAGCTTAATTTATTTATCGATAATCTCAAGGTGCCAATTTTTTCGATGGTGGTGATGGTGGTGATCGCTGTTGTTGCTATGGCTAGTTTCGATGAGCCTTCTCTTCACGAGTACATGGTGATGACTTCACGGCCACTTCCCCGCACAATCAAAACTCGCTCGAGACCTTCTGTAAGTACCTCCAAGAACTCCATGTCTGAAAATTTATTAAATAAGTTAAATTATTACCAACAATTTATTGAGTAATGACAGTTTTACTTATTTTTATTTCACATTTGTAATTGATTAAATAAAATATTGTTTGATTTTTGTTTTTTAGAGTTAATAGTAAAGACAGCAGTACTATATATGACCAGTGTTGTAGCATGTCGCGACATAAAAAAAATGTCGGACATATGTCCGTCACATGTCGGTCACATGTCCAACCGAAAAAACGTGACCAAAGATTTGTGACCGGCTTTTGTCAAATCACAACTGCGAGTTTAAATGCACGAAACTTGCAGGATGTAAACAAAAATTTCCTTGTTGAGTTTTTGTCAGTGAGCTGGTTTTTGGAGTATTTAAGATATAAAGTTTTTTATTATCTTCTAAAATATTTTAGCGGACATATGTCCGAAAATTTTATGACGGACATTTCTCCACTATATAGTGCTTGTGGACACATGTCCGAAAATTTTATGACGGACATTTCTCAACTATATAGTGGTGACTGGTGGTGGTGGCGGACATATGTCTAAAAATTTTATACTATTTTTTCGTTAAAAAAATTTTTCCGCACTCCGGCCGGGAAGCGCTGCTTCCCTGCCGCTGCCGCTACAGTCAGTAGCGCTTCCCGGAACCGTCGTGCGGAAAAATAGCATACTCAACTAGGCACCTGAATGGGAAGGTCTCAGATCACATGTTTGTCACACTCGGCTGCGCCTCGGACGACAATTTCATGCGATCTGAGACGTTTCCCATTCATACTGCCTAGTTAAGTAATATACTATTTTTTTTATTTATTCGCTGTTTCTGTTTTATTAAATTATTTTATAGGAAAATTTTAAAAATCGACAGGTGGTACGAAAAAGGGCACTTGTGGGAAATTTTTGAAGTAAAATTAACGTGATAGGCCTGACGCGAATTAAATAGGCCAAAATGTTTTTTTTAACGTGGCAGGAAAATTTTTGCCCAAGTCGTTAAAATAAGCCATTTTGGCATATTTAATTCGTGGCTGGCCTTTCGCGTTAATTTTACTTCGATAATTTCCCACAAGTGCTCTTTTTCGTACTGGCCGTCGATATTTCGAACATGCATTAGTAACTTATCATGCACTATATAGTGCATGCGGACATATGTCCAAAAACTTTATGACGGACATTTCTCCACTATATAGTGGACAGTTATTTATTTATTTATGTCCGACATGACATGTTACCAGTTTTTTTATGTCCGACATTCTAACATTCAAATTTTCATGTCGGTCACGTGTCCGTCACGTGTCGGTAATATGTCCTGACTTATGACCAAATCAGATATGTCTGGACATATAACAACACTGTATATGACAAACAAAACGCCAGTGGCTCCCTCGGTAAAACTTTACCTTTACGACCGCTCAACTATATAAAAATTTATTTTTTTAGTTTTGAGCATTTGAGTTTGAAGTGATTCTGTGCCTTAGGTGAAGTCCAAAACGAGTCTCTCAAATGCTCTATTTAAGAAACCAAATTTTTGACACATTATGAAAATACTATTTCTGCTAACAGAGATATAATTTTTTTATTTTGTTACGCGGATCTAACTTAAACTGGAAAATTTCATGTTATAATTTAGGCTTGAAGTAATATAATGATCCTTACAGTTTGATTCACGCTCGATACTCGTATCCTTGGGTGCACCAGGTAAATTCAGTATGACCAACTGTGCATCGTGACTCTTGTTAACGATAACTTCGTTCAGCTTGACGGCCGTATGCATCTGCCTGACGTTTTCCTCTCCTCTGCAATGTAAACGGTTATTACTTAACAAATTTCGCAAAGCAAAAAACCAATGGAAGCTAATGAATTCGAATATTACGGTGTGCGAGGTGCCTCGGAATCGTCGTCGGTTCTATCGTCCTTGTCTTGGGACTCTTGGTTGTTGGAGGCGGCCTCTTTCTCGCTGACATCCTGGTTGGTCTTTGGCGAACCGTTTGGCGCGGGTTTCTTCTCGGGCGAGGAGTCGTCAGTTTCTTTTTCTTCCTCGGCCGCAGATTTCTTCGAGTCGGACTGGTTCGAGTCCCCTGAAGCGGCTTGCTGAGCCCCGGGTTCCTGGAACCTGACCTTGGTCTGCTTGACCTCGAGGTTCTGGTGGTGGTGGTCGACGATTGTCTGCACCTAAATTTTCGCGTTGGGATGAAAGAGACTGAGTTAGAAATTTGGTCGGAGATATTTGAGCCTGCGAGCCGGTCTGTAGAAATTTTTTAGACTCAAACGTTGATTGCTTCAGTTAAAAATTGTAATTGCAATGAGCACATTCAAATCAAGTGCTAATCAACGTTTGATTCTAGGAATTGATCGTCGATCTAGCTTTAAACTAAACTCTATTCAAGCATCGCATGAATGTCAAATAATAGATAACATGATAATAATGTTTTTATTTTTATTTTTTTTTAATTAAACAAAAGCCATCAAACATAAAAATGTGTAACTATCCAAGCCAAAAATGAAGTCTTTGTTCGATGAAACAAAGTAAAATACCAATTCTCAATAGATTTAACGTAAGTCAGAGCTTGCAAAATCAATGCAATCAATCTATTAAAGATGGTATTCTACTTTTGTTAAGTCTGGACCATCCTGATAGTGATGGATTTTTATAAAACAAGGTGAAAATCTGAAGTGTACTATCGTAGTATCTGAATTTTTGAATGTAGAGTAAAATGTATAAACGGTCAGATGCATGAAGGCATATCCACTTTGATAATCAAGTGCTGCGAATGATTTATAAATAAAACAAAATAAACCGTCTAACTGATGATACATCTACCATGTTAAATTACAAAAAAGTTGCACATCCAGCTATGTCTGAAAATATTATCTCAAAATCAAGGAGCAACTTTTTTGAAGATCGTGCACAAAATGATAAAACACATAAATAAATATCGAAGATTCGCAATAATCGCATTCGCAATAAAGAAGTGATAACATCGAGTGCAGCATGATTCCTTGCTGATGATGATGATGATGATTATGAAGATGATGGTTTTCTGTATACTGATGCAACTAAAACCGTGTGTCTTTCCACGTCAAGATCGGCATTAGACTTCTACATTGATTGATGAAACAACAAAGTTGGATGCACATGATTGGTTGATTGATAGAAGAAAAAAAAAGTAAACATCTAGATGAGGGTGGTTTTGAGAGGGCGAGGCCTTGTGATGAGGGGGATTATTCTGACAAACCGGAGGCAAATAATCCTCGGCCGGTACCTCATTGAAGTCCTTCGCAGAGTTGGATAGATCGTCCGGTCGACACACACACGAGATCCGCGGGCGTATATGGGAGCGCAAGAAACAGACATTATCCGTATCAGTAATCTTGTTTGTTTTCGCAGAGGTGTGTATTCATTTCTCAAGTTGATGCTTTTTTTTCAAACTGTATGGTTCAACAGGGCTTGCATTATTTCCTTTTCAAATAGTTCTACACGATTTTTTTTACCTTTTTTTTTTCTATATTAACCCTTAAATGACACACTGGGTCAAATTGACCCCTCATAACTGTCAGTGTGGCAGTGCTGGATTTGGGTGTGACATTTAAGGGTTAATTTTTTATCTCTTTTTTGGGAACTATTGCAAAATCTAAAGCATCGTTATTTACAGCACATAATTACATAATTCATAATAATATAGTTTCAAACATCCATTTATAAAATATACTTATTTTCTTAAATCATTTTGTAGATACTTACTCATGTATTTAATCGTAACAAAAGAGTTTAATAAAAAGAACTAATCATATTTTTTTTCTTTTCGTGTAACTATTTAAACAGGTACCTTAAGACCCTGAAATATTCACATCAATCATTTCGTCAACTTGATACTTACGAGTCCGATCGATTCCTTCTTGCTCAGGTGCATGGCTCGCAGCATCTGATGCCTCTGCTCCATGACCAGCGTCCTCTCGTACGTGTAAGCAGAAATGTCCGAGTTTGTCTGAAAAAAAGTCAAAGATTCGAAATTCCTAAAAACAATGCATTCAAATTTAAACACTCGAACCGACCATCTCGACGACTTCGACCTCGGCCTCGATTCTGAGATCGTAAAGGAACTTTTTGAGGTCCTTCTTCATCTGGATAGAATTGTCCTCCATCTGGGCTACAGTGAAGATCTTGATCTTGCAGTTCTTCCAGGTGCGGTGCTGCTTCAGAAGGAAGGGCAGGAGCATGAGGAGACCTCCATCGTGGACGATCCACCAGACGTGGATGTCTCCTACGACCTTCTCCGTCGAGTCCGGGAAGAAGTTTATTCCCTTGGGTACGATCAGGGCCATCTTGGCTGCGGTTACGCATCGCATCGTGTGCAGGAAGACACGCCAGGTGTGATTGCTGTCGGGCTGACGCCAGCTGTAGGGCCAGCCCAGGATAACGCAGTTGGGCTTCATGCCACCGAGACCCTGGGTTTGCACCAGGGCGCTCAGACCGTCGATCGTCGTGCGGGCCACGACTACGTCCACGAAACCTTTTACCTGAATAAAAAGGCAATAGATCAAAATCAAATTTGAGAAATTTTCATTTTGACTTGCAAGAGAGACTCCAAAATTGTCATTTAAAATTTTCTTCAAAACAATGTTCAATAGCTCATACTTTCATCGTTATAAAGTTCATTAAAAATCATAGTAACCTTTTCCTCCTCCAAGGACCTCTTGAGGGCTTGTCTAGCGGCGCTGGCGTCGCCGGACCTCTTGGTGAAGTCCCCGGCGATGCACCCACTGGCGATTGTAAGACCCTTGCCAGCCTTGAGCTGGCTGACAAAGGCGAAGAGCTTGCGGTACTTAGGTCGAAGGTCATCGGTAACCTTCGCCAGGACGAGGATCTGGGGACGCCAGTTCTTGGTGTGGGGCGGACCCTCCTCGAGCCGAAGGAGAGAGTAGCGGGCGGCCGAAAGCGCGAGACCTCGGATTCCGTCTCCCCACTCCTTCTCGGCACCTCGGTACTCGATGTACTTGTAGATACAGCCGGCCATGCCCATGGCCAGGAGGGCGTAGTACCAGCTGGTCATGAACATCACGGCCACGCACAGTGACAGACCGATGAACGATAGACTCCAGTGGTAGTACCTGCAGAGAAATAAAATTTTTACATTTATCTTCGAAATATGTATTTGTAATTTTTATTTCTTGACGTTTTACTAAGAAGCTGAATCATTCAAAATTAAATTAATTAACAACAAATGGATTGCTGTAATTTGAAAATTACTAAGATTTTGAATTACTGTACAGCATTTAAAATAGTATTCAATTAAGAACTTTGCTTTTAAATTTTCACTAATTCATAACCTCAATCCCAAGCTTTGCATAAGTAATTTTTAATATTTTCCAGCTGAATTTCCAAAAAGAAACACTCACTTGAACCGAGGTCGCCAGTTGGGCGTACGCAGCAGAGTCTGAACGGCGCAGGCGAGGTTGACGAATCCGTAGCACATGAGGAAGAACATGGAGAGCAGCGGCGCGAGGTAGTCGACGTTACCCAGGAGTATGCCGCACTGGCATATACACAGGGTGAGTATGAGGGCTCGGGTCGGCTCGCCCTTGCTTGAGCTCTTGGCGAAGGGCGTGAGGAAGGGTATGATGCCGTCCTTGGCGATGGCCTGGAGGAGCCTCGGGGCCCCGGTGAGCGACTGCAGGCCCGCGCCGAGGGTCGATAGGAAGGATCCGATGAGGATGACCCACTCGTTTGGCCAGGCGATGTTGGCCACGACGAGCCTGCCGCCGATGCTCTGACCGAACTTGTCCCTCAGCAGGAGGTTGTCGACCGTACCGGCGAACAGTAGCACGCACGACAGGTAGACGGTCGAGGTGGTCAGGATGGCGGCGATCGTGCCGATGGGAATGGACTTCTGGGCGTCGGCGAGGTCACCCGATCGGTTTGAACCAGCCATGATACCTGGAAAGACATTTACATAATTAAGTGTCGTAATTATCATGGTGGTTAATATCATTAATTACATACTCAAAAGCAGATTTTTGAAAAAAAAATTTTTTAAATTTAAATGGCCTTTAATTTATAACACACAGGACATTATTGTACTAGTTATTATTTATTAATCAAAAAATCAAAAAAGTGGCCCAAATGTCTGGTCATCTCGTTATAAGTTCCGAGTAGAACATTTTAACATTTAAAAGAATAATGAATGTCGAAGGAGTTCGAGTGAACACTCAACTGAAAAGTCTTAAAAGTGCGTCTATTTTTTTTTTGGTTGATTAATGAGTAACTTACCGGTCACGGATGGGAAGAAGATACCGATGAGGATGGTGAAGGTGGTCGTCAGGTCGACCTGGATTTGGTTGTATACCGGCCCACCGGTGAAGTCGACGTCCTGGGGCCTGTTACCGAAGGCGATGTACTTGCCCTCCTCCAGGAAACTGCCCCCGAGGTTGTCGAAGAACACTCCGCTGGCCAGACCCTTGATGCCGTTCCGGATGGTTACGTTGTTGGTGAGGTAGTAGGCGTCGCACTGCGTTCCCCGCGAGTTCGTGCAGAAGGTCTCGTTCAAAAAGGCCGAGAACTTTGAGCAGTTGGCCACAACGTCGATGTCCTTCAGCAGACGGTTACCAAGCACGCACATTCTAGGAAGAATAATTTTTAATAATTCTGTATGCAGGAGATCTTGAGAAGTTTTAAAAGTTTAATAATGACAACTAAATCAAAGCTTTCCACAGTTTTTCATTTATGATTCAGTTTCGCGCGCTTCAATTTTTGTTGACCGATAGGAACGCGAATAAAAAGTTCGAATCCGTTGCGATATACAAAGTCGAAAACGCTACTCTTTTCTTTTAGGATGTTGTCTAGTCGTTAAACTTTTATCTTTAGACTGTTTAACACATTTAGTCCCAAACTTTTATTGACGTTAATTTAATGATGCTTTATCAACTGATAAATGTAAAATAATTTGTACTATAGGTACATTAGCGTTCATTTCAAATTTGATGAAATTCCCGTACCGAATGAGATTATATAATCACTTTTGGCGAGATTTTAAAATCGGTCAGATCGAAACAGGATTTTCTCCACTCCACGGTATAGAAATCTCGTACGCCCGGTTGCGTTCAGCTGGGTAGGAGCTCAAAGTGCTTGAACGGTAACCGAGTATAATCGCGGGAGTGATTGCACACAGGATTCCCGAATTCGAGCCCCTAATGAAAGCCGACTGCTGATGATGATAATGATCGAGCTCCCCTCCCCCAACTCCTGGCCGCGTTTGCGGTTCTCCCGCATTCACCGGTGGATTAAACGCGTGTATTCACGCCCGTAAAATTGATTGACGCATTGTTAGGCCCCGTGTGGGTTCCTTACTTGAGCTTCTCGTTTCCGTTGAAGTTGCAGACGAGACCGACGTAGACGGCTATTATGGAGCAGATGACGCAGGCCAGGGCGACCGAGGCGAACTTGTTTACGAACTTTACGCCCACGTAGACTATCATGCCCATTACGATGAGCAGACCGGTCCCGTAGACCCGAAAGTTGTTGTACATTATGCTCGCGTCCTTGGTGAAGTCCCCGAATATGCTCAGGCTCGGAGCCATGTAGGTCTGAAAAATAAATATACATAAAAATTCAATTATTTTTTTTTTTTCACGTTTTTACCACATTTTGCAGAGATTTTAGGTATGCACTCACCAGGACGATCTCAACCGCTCCGATAATGTACATGGCCGCCGCCAGGGTGGTACCGGTGTAGAAGAGCATCCCCACGGCCCCGCCGAACTCGGGTCCCAAGCTTCTGGATATCATGAAGTAGGAACCTCCCGCCGGCACCACGCCGTTCGTTGCTATCGCGCTCATGCTTATCGCCGTGAGCATCGTCTGTAAAACAGCAATAATTTCAATTAATTTTTTGACATTTTGAATGGGGTAAGAATTTATCATGTTCACTATGCTTTCATGATTATATAAATTCTATTTGGAGCTATTATTATGAAATATTTATAAATAAATAATCTCTCTTTCTATGAAAATTATATTTTTTATAAAGGAGCTTTAACTAAAAAGTATTGTATCAGAGAAAACAATCATAAAAATCTTTTAAAATTACGACTTGATTTTTTGAAAACTTCTAAATCTGAGTTGTAGAAGCGTGTCATTACAAGAAACATTTTCCAAGAGGTAATATGACATTTTTAAATTTGAATATTTTTCATTCAGTTTTTAAAAAACTTGTGCTAAAAGTCTCTTTAGCCTCCTCCTACTTTCTTAGTTTATCCCTAAATTTTTGAGAAAATATTTTTGATTTTGTTTTCATAATGTGCGTTTGACAGTTCAAAAAACTTTTCTTGTCTGTGGTCAAATTTCGAGTAAGTTTTAAAAATATTTTTCCTCGTAAATAGTTAAAAAGAAGAAAGAAAGACACTTGGTTCCAAAACCTTGGAGGCATGCAATATAAGCAAAGATCACAAGTTTTTTGAAAATGCACTAAAAATTGACCAGACGAGCAAATCAACATAAAATATGTAAAAATAGTAAAATAAACATAGTTATACTCACAACGCAGCAGCAGGTAAGCACGATGAGGAAACCCTGCACGGCTCCGGCCGTACCAACGACCCACGTGAGCCGAATGAAGAGGATGACCCCGAAGATGTTCTGGATGCAGGGCAAGTAGCACCCGATCAGGGTGCCCATGCGAGCGCCCCCGGGACGTCCGGCTCCAGGGGCGTCGCCCGTGGCCTTGGCGTCCGGGTCCGTGGGGGCCGGTATCGTGTTGCTGTACTCCGATATCGACCTGAGGATCTGCGTCGCGATCGGTCTCTCCGCCATCTCCTCCTGAAAAATCATAAACCCGTTGGTCTCGAGAATCTTGATGGTGGCTTGTGCGTATCGATTGCCATTTTGTAAATTAGCATTGCTAGTTCCATTACCGGAGATTTATGCAAAGTTCGTCGGATCCGCCCGGAATAAATTATTGTTGGAACGCACGAGGAAGTGAATCGATTCTCCCGTTTTTTTACTTCTTACTTTTTTCTTAATTGCGACGATAAGTGAGCGAGAGAAATTCCACCCCGGGGAGAATTCCTCGAGGAATCCATTAGTGAGTTTTTTGCATTCGAGCTTTGGTTCGAGTAAAATTATTTTTCACGTAAGGGCGTAATTTTTAAAAATGAAAAATAAAGACATTGTTTAATCAGTTGAGAATGAACATCAAAGAGAAAAGTTCGTTCGAAAAGACGAAACTTGGAAATTTTAAACAAAAGACTCGGTCAAAAGTTAAAGTCGGAAGTCCGGAATAATAATCATAACCGAAACTTTTGAATCGCGGACGGTCGTGAGCTTTGTTCGCGTTGTATAATCGGATTAGCGGCTAAAAATGTCGAATGCGTAATGCACAGTGGCATTCAGCTTTTAAGAAAAAAAAAAAATATAATAAAGTTTGATTTTGAGCTGATACATTACGGGAGACATTACGGTATTACACAAGAGTTTTATAAAATTTATCAAAAAAAATTTTTGACTCTACTTTTTTTGTAATAAACTTTGCGAATGGTTGTACATTCATTATTGTAATCAGGTGATCATGGACCTTACAGATCGCTTATCAAGGGCTCACATTTTATTCAAAGAATTTAAAGAAAAATCTAAAACAGGAAAACTTAAGTGAGTAGATAAATCTTTATATTGACTGTCTTACAACAAATAATCATAAGATATTTGTATCGGACACTTTTTAAACTTGATATTAAATGTATTATTATAATAATACTGTAGTAAATTACAAAAAAAAAAAAAAAGAATTATTGAAATTTGGCGTATTATTTCTTTAAATCAAAATCACACAAATATATTTTAGTACTATATAAGAGAATAGTAGGTAATGTAACTAATTTGTCTTAAACGAACCATGGATTATTATATCGTAATCAGATAAAACTGTGATTAAAACAATTTTTTGTATTTTAAATCAAACAGACCATATAAAGTTTGATTTTTGAACTCAATGGAGTAGATTCCAGGTACCATACCCCAAACCCCCACAACTATTTAGCTTTAAAAATTTACATTTAAAGCGTAAGAAGAGAGTGCACGCAGCCGATAAAAAAACCTGTATCATAATCATAAACCGACTAGGTCGCTACTTATAAAAAAGTGTATTCACCAAGAGAATTTTCGTCAAAAGTACTTACACCATGGTAATAATAAAAAGCACCGTCTTGACCCACTTTCGATGCTAATATCAGCGGCGAAGGAACGCGAACGAAGGAAAAAAAAGGCAGCGAGGGAATCTAAACTGTGCGCGTCCGACCAATAAAGACCTTAACAACGTAAGCACCTCGACGTTATTTTTTCCCATAAAGACTTTTCACATCTCGCGTACCGATAACTTCGAAAGCTTGATTTGATGAAAAAAAAAAAATCCTGATCGCACCCTTCGCGTGAAATTTCAAACCTTGTTAAATAAAAAAGACTTGGAAAGTGGAGCAAAATTGTATTATCAAACTGATAAAGTTACTCTCTACACTCTAAAATTCATAAAAAAAGAGGTGGACTTTTTATGTCTGCAAAAGGATTTTTTTTTTTTTCGTCCTCGGAGTGTCGTAAATTTAACTCATAAAAAAATTTCATATTATTAGCCATTGAATTTTCGAAACATCTGTTTCGAAAGATTCAATTTTCTCGAGATCTATTTCATTTTACAAGATCAAAATTGACCGGTAAAACTTTACGACAGCAGGTAAAATTTTTATCAACCGGGTAAGAATATTTTATTTCACCTGTAAATTATTACGTAATCTAACGACTGAATAACGAACTAAAATCCCGGGGGAAAAATTTCAACTCTCTGGGGGTAAAAAAAGGGAGGGAGTCTCGGTGATAGATGAAGCTGCAAGCTCGAGCTTTTACGATACACACACATACGTCTCGTAATAACTTTTCTCCTCGCTCGTATATATAAAATCTCGGACGACGTGTACGTTGCTTTTTTTTCTTTTTCCAGAGTTTGTGTCCTTTCCAGGAATAAAAGCCCGGAGAAAAATTACCGAACGATCGCCGGGGGAAATTGGATTGGGAGTAAAGGAGCTTGTAATTTTCTGAGGATGGCGACCGAGCTTACCGCAGGATTACCGTCATTAGCTCGCTTTTTTGCGGATTAAAAGTTCGAGTTATTGTTTATCGATTGTCTTGTTATACTCCACAAGGACTAAGTACATGCAAATTTACTTTTTTTTTTTTTTTTTAAACGTGGTTGTTTATTAACAAAAATATTTGTTTTTACTAAAATAAAAGTTTTTACTTGCATGTTGATTATCGAAAAAATTATATTTTTATTCAGTAAAAATACATTACTTTGCCGAATAATAATTGTGATCTTAGAATTTCTTAAAGAAGTATTTTAACTTCTGCAGTAGAATCAAGAAAATTACATTTTCAGCTGATAAAAAGAAATAGTCGTTTCTATAGCTAGAGTAAAAAAAAAAATTTCTTCTGACCTTTCTTTAAAAATGATCTTATTTTTCAAACTTTTAATTAAAAAATTTCTTTTACAAAAATTACGAAAAGATTTGAACTTTTTTGAATTTCTTTTCAGTTTATGTAAAACCAAAACAACAAAGAAAAAAATTTTCACCTCAAAAACGGGTTAAGAATGTTACATTTTTTTGTTTAAAAAAAAAATTAATTTATTTCTAAGCATTATTAGACCATGCACTTCGGTACACAATTACAAGAATCTGCTTCTCGATTCATTACGATAATTAATTTTCAAACTTTAATCAAATTATTCATCTACAGCACTCGACTTAAAAAGTTATAAGTCTTTGAAATGAAAAATCTCTGTAATTGAAAAATTACGCTCATTACATAAGTAGATCAAGTGCTCTCTTGAAACTGTGACGCAAGATTAAGCGTTTTTACGCGTCCGTACGAGAGATTTTTTTTCAATTACATTTTTTTTTCTTTGAACTTCAATCAAAAGGGCGAGCCAACTTTTAAAACTCGAATTAATAAACCAAAACTTTTGAGTGCGGTAACCACAATTATTCACGCCAAATTTTTCGCGAATAACTTTAATTGTCAGCCCCCAAAAGTTTAACGCAGAAGCACTCGTCGAGCTCTGAATATTCATCCCCGCACGGATTAATTTATCAAAAAAAAATTTTAACTTACTCTCAAAACTCAAGGCAAAGTGTAAAATGCAATAAAAGATTTTTTGCTTTTAACGAAGAACCTTTTTTTTTTTTCATGGTATAAACCGAGGTATAAACTTTTTTCTTTTTCTCTCGGCTCTGGGATTTGCTCCTTTCGGTCGAGAAAATTTTGTTTCTTTCGTCGAGTGTCCTTCGGCGCGATTGTAATTGAGAAAAAAAAGAAGTGTTGTTTAGCGGATTTTTTTTTTTTTTTTTCGAGGCCATTACTTTAAATGCCCACTCGTCGAGTTTAAAGACTGACTTTGTTCATTTACTGTAGATCGCTCGACGGATTTTTCCCCCAAGTTTTATTAGGAACAAACTACTTGACGGGATGAAAAAGATTGAGCTTTCTCCTTTTTCAACGACGAGATATTGTTACTGATTTTTTAAAGTTTTTAAACCGAATAAAAGTTTAGCGTCAGAGTGACGGGATATATATTTGTCGGTGAGTTTGGATGGGAATGGAAATTTTTCAATTTGAATTTCTTGAATGGAACAAAAAGAGGTTGATCGAATAAATAAATAAATAAACAGTAAATGATTTTAAAAAAAATCAACAATGCTTTTATATCGTTAAACATACTTTTATTTTAGATTATGGAAAAATTTTGATGATGCTAGAGATTATTGATAATTTTCATAAACTTAAAAATTTAGTTAAAAATTAAATCAAGTAAAATTTTTTAAATTTTGTAATCAGTTAAAAAACTGATTTCATTCAAACTATTCTGTACTTATAACTTTGAATAATAAAAAGTTTAGTGCAAAAGTTCACACACCTGTTCAGTAAAATAAAAAATTCATCACTTTTATAGATTGACGGTATAATTTAAATATCAGTAGTATCCAACCACGCAGAAATAAAGCACCAATTTGAAGAAAAAAAAAAAGAAAAGAGGGCTGGTGGCGTATAAATCATAGCGTGAAATCTCCACGGCGGCCTGCATATCACGCGATCCTCTGATCCCCTGACATTGACATTAAGTTTGCAACGCGCGGGGGTAAAACAAACCTCGCGCCTCGCCAAGTCAGTGTCAAGATCGGCGCGTGCGAGCAGACCATAAATCCCGAGATTCCTCCTAATGATCGCCGGAATGAAAAATTGAATAACTGCCCGCACGCCCTGATTTTAATAAACACGTGCCCGATATTTTAGATTCTACGTGCTTTCCGAACTTACCCAATAGATATTTTTTAAATTACGAACGGGAAGTCTACAGATTTATTGGTTGAAGCGATGAATTTATTTACTGCATTTTGTTCCAGAGAGATAATCGACGTTAATGATTTTTATGAATTTTTAACAATGATTCTTGTGTACATTGATAAAAAAAAAGTTTACATGATTGCTTATTTTGTTAACAATTCAAAAAAAAAAAAACAAAGAATTGTCAAATCTTAACGTTTTTTCTTTTTTTTAACCAAGCAGTAATTTAATTACGTTATTGACATTTCGATTTTTGGCTAAGTACAGGAAAAAAAAATTTCGTGAAATAAAATAATTAATAACTTTTTTACACATCTCCCAACCTCAAACTTTTTAAGTAAATCCGAACTCTACTATACTGAGGAAGTACTTAAAGTAACTCTACTTTGAGTAAAGGCGTGGCTCTCGAACAAGAAACCAATGCCCCTAAATTAGGAGCTTTTGCAAGTTCTCACTTAACTCTTAAAGTTGACAACCTACAGATCAGAAAAAAAAATCTACCCAAACAAGTAACCATCAAAGTGATCCTTTTTTTAAGTTTTTTAAAAAATGAGTTGCAAACAGTGGAATCAAAAATTCGAACGCGCGATCAAATCGAATAATTTAAAAGAAATTGACGAGATGCTCTCAAAAAACTCAAAGCTCCTGAGTCATTTCAAAAGCACTACGGGAAGATTTTTTTTACTCACTCGAGCCATTGATTGCAAGAACGAGGAAATAGTCGAGCTCATAGTTAACTTTCTCTCAAAATTTGACGACCTGGGGACAAAGAAACAAGATCTCCAAGAGTTTTTAAGAACCGCCATCCAGAATAACAATCTAAAATTAACCGAGTTGTTGTTGAAAAAAGGCGCCAAACTCACAACTCCAGAATGGCAGGACACGGTTTTAGTGGCTTATCGAATTTTTCATCGCAACAATCGCAAAGAACTGCTCAAATTACTCGTGGATCACGGCTTGAACGTCAGAATTCGTAACAAAGACGGCAGGAGTCTTCTTCGTCTGTTCATTGGGCACGTCAAAAAATCCGATCTGGACGTAGCCGAAATGGTTGAAATTTTCATAAACTCCGGGGTCTCCGCCAACGAGCTTGACCACTTTGGAATAACGCCTCTGCAGCACGCTGTAGCCAACGGAAACATAGATTTGATCTCCTGTTTAATAGACAGAGGAGCCAACGTCAACGGCAAAGACAAAGCGAACGGAACGGCTCTGCACACTGCATGCCGCAAGCATAATTTGGAGGCTATCAATTTATTGATTCGAAAAGGAGCTGAAATTAGCGCAGTGAATAATCAGGGCGAAACTCCTTTCTACCAACTGTGGGATTACGGGGACGATAGGTACGAGCCTTGCTTGAAAGCTATGGTACGACAATTTGCCAAATTGCAGGCTTTTGAAAATATTCCAGTTTTTCATCTTGATTTGAAAGTTATACAGTTGAATCCGAGGAGTATGAAATATTTTGAAGAATGCTTGACGGAATTCGAACGAACGTCGAGAACAAAATTTTAAGATCTTGAAGACTGCTTTTTGGTATTTAAGCTGTCGGCGAATATCAAAAAGTTAACTCATCTAACGAGAAATGAAGAATTTTTAACCCCGAGGAAATTAACATGGATTCTTTTGTTACGGTGACGAGCTGAAAATAGTTATGAATGAAGATATTCGATGCAAAAACAGATTAGTTACAGTTGAGTCAAGATTAGTTATAAGTAGGGATTGGCAGAAAATTTTTGTCTAGAAGATTTGCCACTAAAATAAACCAAATATTTTAAAATAAAATTTTGTATATTTTTATTTTCAGAATCTTGTTGACAAATAAAAGAAACATGTAGTATTATTATTTTAACTTTTGATTTGAGACCTGATGATGTTAGGGATATCCTGCCGAAACATTGTCATTATAATAATAAAAAAAATAGCAAAGTAACATCGTTTGTTCATTTATATCCATCTGTATCCATTACTAGAATTTTTTAGTATGAAATTTATGTTTACCTTTGAATAAATTTTCAAGAGAAGAAAAGAATTTAAACTTTTTCAGTCTGTTCATTCATTTTCTTTTCTACCATCCAGGTGTAGTTATTTGAGCAGCTACTTTCGTAGCCCGACAAAACGATGAAGCTTGTAATTAGGTAATTCAAATAATGTGCAAAATTAAAAATTTTTTTTATCTTGTATAATTTTTCTAAAATCATGTTCTCATATATAAATAAATTCGTTTCATAAATAAATTTGATATTTTATTAGAAGCAGTGTAGTTGTTGAACATTTTAGAATAAGGCTTAAAACCTCTGATCTTTGAATTACTTTTCAAAGATGCGATAAATTAAACCACGTAAAATATTGACAATATAATACAAAAAATTCCCACAGATTTCAAAAGCCTGTTTAAATTATTTTTTTTAATAATAGTTATAAAGTAAAAGCCTATGATTTATAATTTTATTTGTTAGAATTTAAACCGGTTAAAATTAAAAATAGTAAACACCAAAATTATTTTGACACCGGGTTACATGAAACATGAAACTATCCTTTTGAAGCTTACAATTTAAGAGATAACTAGAATCATGTAGTCTAAACAGTAAATCTACTTATGAAAACTCAAAGACAAATACATTCTTTCAGATGGGTGTGGTCACTCCCAAACTCTAATCACTTGCTGTTACTAACTTCAGTCTTGAATCAACCATCACCCTTGCAACTGGATACAAAAATTTTTCAAATCCAAAAATGAGGAGCAAGCACAGGCTTCGTGACCTGACCCACGCAATCCGGTCAAACGACTCCGAGACTGTCGAGGAAATGCTCGAGAAGAATTCGGGTCTGCTGAATAATCCTCGGTGCGTCGACGGAAGGCTTCTGCTGGTGTCCAAAGTAGTCAAGTGCCGAAGCAAAGAGATGATCGACATCCTCCTGAAATTTCTCAGCCGGTACCCAAGGCCTAAACCAGGAAAAATATCGAAGCTTCAAAAGCACTTGTTGACCGCGGTTAAGACGGGCAACGTCCGAGCGGCCGAATGGTTGTTGGAAAAAGGCGGCTGCAAGTTGGTCGGCCGGGACTGGTGGAACGTGGACTGCATGGCCTGCCGCATGTTCCACAACTTGAACTTGGTGGACACACGTCTGGAGATGCTGAAGCTGCTTGTGAAGCACGACTTGAAGGTCGTTGGCACCCGGAGCAGTTACGGCGGCAGCCTGTTCCGTCAGTTCATTCTGCACGTGGACAAACATGACCAGGACGTTACCGAGATCGCTGAGATTCTACTGGGCTCCGGAATTTCCATGAACGACCCGGACGGGTACGGAATGTCACCGCTCCACCACTCGGTTCTCAAAAAGAACATGGCCCTGGTTTCGTATCTCGTGGATAGAGGAGCCAACGTCAACGCCAAAGACATTGATGACGAAACGCCGCTGCACCTCGCTTGCTCTTCCTGCAACGTGGAAGTGATCAGTTTATTACTACGCAGAGGCGCTCACATAAGTCCGCTCAACGTAGACGGCGAGACACCCTTTGATCGGTTCGACTTGGATCTCAAAGACGAAGATGCGTCCGTGGAAACTATGGTCAAGGAGTTCGCTAAGCTGAATTTTGAAAATCTCCCGATTTGGAAAGATGATATGGAGTCGATACAAAGCAACCCACGCGTTCGAGGGCTTTTTCATAGGTGCACCAGCGAGCTTCGGAGAATGTCGAGTGAAAAATTTTATGGTACGAACACGTACTACTCGGTTATGAGAATGTCCAAAAATATGGGAAAGTTAGCTCGGTTGACGAAAAATAAACAATATTTAAAAATGTTTGAAAAAAATTTACAAGGATTTGGTTTTTACAAAGAAGAATTGAGGAATATTATAGATGAAGCTATTCAGCACAGAAATAACTCGATAAGCGTTGAATCGAGGTTGATTGCCGTATTTCAGGGTTATTTACCCGATGTTGTTATTAGGAACCTAGCAGGCAATCTTTACTTAGAAGACTTACCTTTAGAATGAACGAGTTTTTTTTACGATATAATTTTCAAGTTTATATTTTTAGAAAAGATTGTAAGTTTATCGATGTAAAATTATTTTTTAAATAAAATTTATAAATTTTACTGTATGGTATGAATTTACAGCTTGCAGATCAGTTTTAAACTTGAAAAGTATGCTTTGTAGATTTTTATTTTTGATTGAGTATTACTATTGTTATTTTTATTACTCTGTATTGTAAGTTTATTTTGTTTATAAAAATAAAATAAGAAAATTATGATTTTAAAATAATAAAAATTTGCAAAATCAATCACAAAGCCCGCCTAAATTGAAATTTTAGTTAATTTTAGCGATAATGTTATAGTCTATTAAATAGTATTGAACAGCTGTAAGTCAAAGATTTTCAATTTATTTCTTCAATATTCGTACTCCATTGAGTTAATAATCATTAGCACAGAAGCATGGGTTAAAAAAGTTCCAATTAGAATAGTTTTAAATCAATTTTCAAACAGCGGAAAATTCAATTCAAACGAGAACCAATTCGGCGAATTAATTTTTCGTCCCTCTCAACTCGAGCCCTTGGAGCGAGGTAAAAAAAATTTTCACACAAAAGCAATTTAAGCCAAATATTAATTCTTCGAAAATTTTTTCGTGCAACCGAGGGAAAAGAAGAAGAAGAAGAAGCAGAAGACGCAGAAGAAGTGCCTCCTCGACGGAGACTGGGACGCGACGCGCGATGGCAGCGATAAAGCCGAACCGAAAAATCGGGTCAAGAGCTTTAAAGTACAGATACCCTCCTCCCTTAGCTCTAACACATCCCTTTCTTCCTTTTAAATAAATAAAACTGGCTCGGACGTGGGACGATTTTTGAAAAATTCTAATCTGTAATCTTTAAATTTACGTGTGTGCTTTTTTATCGCGCTACCTTTGTGCAAGTTTTTTCTTTATTTACTTTTTTTCTCATTTAATCGCACACGCTGCTGAAAAAAAAGAGCTTTCAAAAGACGCAAGTGGGGGGGGGGAAGCAGTCAAATTTATATGAATCCGGTTGACCCATATTTTATTCATGAGCTTTTTTTTTTTTATCAAACGCGGGGTTTCCATTGAATACAAGTGATGCGACGCTTTTTTCTTTCATTATAATTCATACGGCGATAGCTTTTTTTTTATTTACATTTCAATGGCAATTTATTCTGGGATCGTTATTTTTGTCGATCTGGTTCGGAAAAAACGCTTTTCTTCGCCTCGTTCGGGGTGGAGCTTTAAACGCAGCGTTAAATGTGGAATTTATTTATTAAAATTAAACATCGAACTCTTTGTAGAGGGCGAACAATAGCGAGGTCTTTGATTTTCGAACGATTGTGGGACGTGCTTACACAGTGCGCTGCAGGCATCGATTATTTTCATTGTTGTTAAAAAGCTCAAATTTATTTTTCTTTACACCCGATTGAGCCCCCTGTGAATGGCTCTCGATGAATTTTCATACTTTTAATCTCGTAAAAAAGCTCGTTTAAAATCGTTTGTTATGCTTTGTACTGCACTTATGAACGAAAATAACGATAATCTACCTATTAAAATTATCAATACAAAGAAAAAATACTTAATTTATTATCATGATTATAAATAAAATAAATGAAAATTTGGTCAATTTAATGATACTCTGTACAGCCCGTAAAAATTGATGGTTAAATTTTATTTTTTTTATTTTATTTTTTTTTTTACGTTCCATTAGTGAAAAAGTCATACGTAAAAAAAAAAAAAAAACAAAAACAAGAGTTATAAACTTTAAAAATAATATCTTGTAACGTAAGCGCCGAGAACCAGATTCTTTGTCTAGTCAGCACTTAGACGAGTGATACGACACTTGCGGTCTAGAATCTTCATTTCGCACCTGATTTTTGACTAGTAAGCAAGTCCGAGCAGAAAGAATCCATCTTATTTAAAAGTTTTGATTCAAATTAATTGTTAGGTGTAAAAAAAAATTAATTGTTGTAACATTTTTATTAAAATAGACTTACTGGGATAGTGTAAGTAGTTTTTTATTTTAAGTTATTTTCTATGAAATACAACGAACTCAATTCATTTAATCTCATTCGTGCTTTACTCTACTAAATTTGTTTTTCATCAACTTTGATGATTTTTTATTTATTCATTACGACGCTTAGCTCTCATTATGAACTTTTATTTCACTAAAAGTATTTTTACTCTTTATTAATGATTTATAATAAATAAATTCTGTAGTATTAAAATATTGAATTTTATTTACTAATGATTGCATTGTCTTCACTAAAGAATAGTGAGTTTTATTATTCAAATCTGTTCATTTTATTCACCTTGGTCAACGATCAATTATACCTTAAAACGAAAATACAAAAAATCTATATCAATCAACGTCGAAAATAAAAAAGAAAAATTAATCTCTCACGATACATCAAAATTAATAATTACAGAAAGAAAAAAAAATTCCGTTATCTGTCCGTAAAGGAAGAATTCCAATTAATCAAGCGGAAAAGCTCACTTTTCTCGGTAATAATAATCACATAAAACGTGAGAGGCGGGTAGTAGTAGAGCTAAATGAAATTCGTCGGTCGGAGATAATACGCGAAGCTCGTCTGCATCCTTGTATCGACCAGCCCCCGCCCGCCACGCGAGAAACACTTTCGGGCAATTTGGCAACTAATCGAACGTGGGCCGCGAGATAGCCGGGGGGTAATGGATTTCACGAGAAAAATACGTACGCTAAGCCCGAGCTGATATATATTTTTCGGGAGAGGGAGGATCGTTGTTTCTCAAGATGGATCCCTGACGATTTAGATAACTGGATTATTTCTACAAGCACGGAATGATATATATTTTTTTTTTTTTGCTCGGGGCCTTGACTAAGTGTCCAGGGGTTTTTTATACTCATGAAATCTAGTTGAAATTATGACATGCATAATGTAAAATTATTAATCTAAAAATTTTTTAGTTAGAGTTTTGATAAAATATTTCTACTCAGCCTTAATGTAAGAGTTAACTTGGAAATTATATACATATTCATAAAATATTTCTTTTAAAATTTTAATTATTGGTAGAGTAGTTTGTAAAAAAATTCAATAAATTGAACTTTTTATTGTACTTTTTCCAACTTTTTATTCTTACTTGAAAAATGATTTTCTTAATAAACATAAAAATTTAATTTTATTTTTTATAAAAATATTGAGTTCAAGGTAATAAGGAAGTCATCCATCAATATTTAATAAAACTCATCATATAAGCTATCAAACAAAAAAAGATTAACTACTCAATGGTGCCTTTGGCATCTATTCATCACTGATCCGAAAATTTCTTTGAGAAAATGGAACAATGGATCGGTCCTTCGTTACCAAAGCGTTTCTCTCATCTAATAGTCGCTAACAAAAAAGGAGAAGAAAATCTTTTTTTGAATAGAAAGAGGAAAGGGTCTTTGTTTCGGGCGTTCGGGTCTTTAATGAGGAGCTTTTATTTTCTTCATTGTAAAAATGTTTTGGGTTGGAGATTCACCTTTGTGTCATTTTTCAGGATTTTCAAATTTATTATAATGCACAATGAAGCAACATTTACTTTAAGTGCGATCTCATAAAAGTTACTCATAACCATTTGTTAAAAATTTGATGTTTTTAAAGCAGCATTTTTAACTTTTTTTTTTTAAGTTCAGAAACTGACAACAATAGGATAATCAAAAACATGTTTTAAAAACCCTGGGTAGCAACAAGATTAAAATATGGCCATTTCTAGCAAATAAATGGTCATTTTATAGAGTAGGAAATTACAAAAATTGGTACACCTTGATTAAAAAAGTTTTTGTCATTTTTGCAAGATGTATAAAAAAAAATCCAATTAAAGTAAAAAAAAAAGTCCTGCACAAGGATTCACCAAAGCTCACTGATCAACTATTATGGAAGTCTTACGTAAATAACGAGGTGGAAGAGAGGAAAAAAGGGGGAGCGGTACGATATAAAAGAAATGATGATCTTTACACGGCCCGCTGGCCTCTTTATTGGATTATCCTTGAGAGCTGCTTGCGGTCAAAGGATTTCTTCAACTTTTTTTACCTCTCTTTGCGATTAAAGTGAAGGAGGAGGATCCCAGCAGGGTAATTTTTTCGCATACCGTACGACCTTCGTTGATTAACCGACAACGGGGGCGGGCGCTCGAGAATGATTTGAATTCAAGTAACGCGGAATTTTCCTCTGTTTATTTTTAACGCGGAGACTTGATGATTTTTCGAGAAAACGCGACGGGCGTTATCAAATTTTAATCTCTCGTTTTCCCGAGAGCTCTCATTTGAATATGTCGATATTTACCGTGCGCGGATAATGCTTTTTAATCAGTCACGATGCGTTATTATCGAGGGGAAGGAAAACCGAGTATAATTACGAAATTAAATTCCGTTAAATATTCATCAAGCTATTTCTTTTTTATGATTTGTGCCGGAAGTAATTCAAAATATCGTGCTACTGACAATCGATATACGGAGATTTTTTTTAAATAATGAGATTGTAAATGACTCACTTTGTACAGGTACAACTGGCCATAGTCGTTGTTTCCGCTGTCCATGGCTTCGCCATCTCCGACTCCGTCGCCTCCATCACCTGGAAAAAATTAAAAATTCGAAATTTAGTTACAGTTCAAGATCATTATTGACATCATTGGAGGTGAATTCAAAAGGATAATGAGGTCGAAAGAGACCATTGTTTTTCGATCGACAACGAAATGTTGAACGACTGGGGAATAAAGATAGGAGATTGAATGCTTTCTTGTTAAATTGGTTTTTATTTTTGTAAAAATGGTTTTAATTTAGCTCTTCATAATTTTTGTATTTTTTCTGCAGGATGAACAGATTTTGGAATCCCAACTTTGCGAGGTTTTTTTTGTAATGCAATTAAGAATTAATAAAATTTTTGAAAGGTTCTGGATTTGCGACAAGATTAAATTATATGGAGAAGTTAACAGCATTTAATAGCAAATGAATTAATTTATAATTTTGCAGGAAAATAAATGTTTTAATCATCAGTTTCGAGTAACATAATAATATAAAAACTTTTGAGTAATAAAAAACAATTTATCTAAGAGTTTGTAAATCAAAATTATTTGTATTTTTAAATCGTTTTATAATTCGCTCTTTGAATTTTATTGGTGCCTGCAATCTGCATGAATGTGACGTCGTTTTTGAACTTTGAAGTATCAAGTTTTGATTGGTTTGCGCAGAGCGAGTCTCTCTTCATCTTTGTTAGGTATCTGGGATGGTAACTTCTTTCTCTCTCTCTCTTTCTTTCTTTCTTTCCAGTAGAAGCCAGTCGAAAGTCTCGAAACTCGAAACGAAACTGAAGTCCACTGAAGTGTTTTCCAACGTCCATTTTGATCACTGATTTTTTCTCCAGTGAAAGTTACAAAATAAAGAAATCAACTTACTTTTCAAAAATTCTTTATTACAGTGTTAACTAATCGACAACTTATTAATTCTCTGTTATTTTATCATCTTTAGTGAAGAGTTTTTCGAGGTGATTTCAAATGTCAAATTGCAAGAGCTCATGTTTTGAGTTACTTAATACGTGATTTAATGATTGCTGTATTTTTCTTTAATAAGAAAATTTGTACTACTTTTACTAAGATTTTTCTGTTAACAAGATCAAATTTATATAAATTTATACAGAAAATACTTTGCGCTTGCTCCCATATCATTTTTATAGGTTATTTTTGAGTCTGAAAACTATAGTACAAATTTATGCTCAATGATTTTAGAATTGCGTTTTTGAAGTAATTTCTAATAAGACTTTAGATTTTTCAGTAACTTTTTTATAAGAATGAGCAGTTTTGAGATAAAGTTTTAATCATCTATTTTTTCCTTTTAAAGCAAGATGTCCAAAAAAGGTGATTCAAAAAATTCAAATATGGACAAGCTGAAAGCAGTTGACAGACAGCTTAAAGCCTACAATTCAGCGATAGATGCAAAAAGTGATGAAATCATATTACTTTTAGATACTTACAATAAAAACAAAGAAAAAATAATTGAAAAAGCTCTTGAAGAACTAGCAAGTTTGCAAACCAAAAGAGAAGAGTCGAATAAAAAATTTCTCATAGAATCTAATATTTTATTTGCTCAGTTGAAGGTAATAATAAAACATCTGATTATTAATCAGACTTTTCACATATTCTTTTTTTATAACTTTTTGTCTTGTAAAAAGTACTTGCTATACTATTAATTTTATAAATCATTTTTTAATTATAGATAAAATTTTGCATATTTATTAAACTAATAATAGTACTTTGTAGACATTTTTATCTTCAGAGAATATTGTTGTGAAAAAGTAATTTTTGACAAAAATTTCTGATTTATTACTTTTGTCTATATTCTTAGAAAAAAATTTTGTATTTGTTATTTTTTATACAATTTAATGGATTTATTATCAACATTCATATTAAATTTAATAACAGTTGTTGAAATTAAAATTTTTTTTGTCAAATGTTTGTAGCCAAGCAAATCATTTTTATGCTTTTATTGAATATTGTTTATCATTTGCTTAAACTAAATTAACAACTATGGCAAGTTAATTCTATAAATATAAGTTGGTATCGAAGTAAACCTGCTAAAACTGTTATAAAAATTCAACCTGTATTTAAAATTTAAAAATGTTATTTACAGGGCAAAGAAGAAAAGCCAAAGCAATCAGAACAATCAAAGAAAAAAGCTTGTGGCTTATGTGGAAGCACCACAAAAAAGTTGACCAAAACTAAATGTTGCAAAAATTGGATATGTGATGACGCAGATCAATATGTTCTTTTTTCTTATGCTAAAAATAGCTGTCACAGAAATCACGATAGATACACACTTTGTTCTTCACATAAAACAGAAGCTCACAAAGGTGAATGGCAAGACTGCAAAAAGTGCAAGGAAGAAATTTCTTTAGAGATGTACACTTACTATGGAACCAACAAGTACAATTTTGTGAAGTTAGAGAATGCTCCTAAGATTATGATTAAGTGTGAAACTTGCGATTTTAAATCAGATGACGTCGAAGATTTTGCTGGCTCGTCGTCAAAGGGAAACGAAAAAGAAAAATGGTACTGCCACAATGAAGAGTGCATGAAGGCATTTCAACCATTTAGTTTATAAAGATGTGAATCTAAAAGTGTTTGGGCACACGGAGTATATTTTTATGATCATCATTCTAATTTTTATTTATTCAACTTTAAGTTCTTCTTAGTCTTTAATTACTCGTGTTTTTTTAAAAAATAATCAACTTTCAATTTGATGGTTTTATTTAAAAAGAATCTTTATCGTTCTTTGTAAGAGTAGTAACGCTCAAGTTTTAATTAATAAAAAATACCAATCTAAATTAAATAAGAAAATTTTGAGTTTATTACGACCTGCAAGCTAACTAATTAGTCACGTATTTAGCATTGTTACATATCAAAACAAAGTAGTTTAATTCAAACTACATTAAGCTACCGGGTTGACAAAAGGAGGTCCAAAGCCGAAAATTACGTTGCGATTACGCCCGTTGAATAATTCAGGCGGCTAAAAGACAAGCGAGCAAGCGAGCGTGTGACGACAAAGAGAATCCATCCGGGTCTACGTGCGCGGGTAGGTAGGAACGTCAACGATTTAATTCTCGTTCTCGTTTGCGCGTGCATGTGTATGTACGTTTCTTCGGCGTTCCGTGATTAGCGAGAATCTCAGCTGCAGCTAATGAGGACGCACCAGCTTAATGACCCGCGTCTTTGAGCTTGACAATTTTTCAAAATTTTTTTTAGAAGCTTCAGCAAGAGGCTACCGTAAGTTTATAAAAATTGGTAATTTAAAAGAAAAAATTTTAAATTTTTGGAAAATTATTCTAAACGTAACTTTGGATTTTCAATCTTAGCTTTGTTCAGATCTGAAATTATGATAGTTTTTTTATGAATCGTGATTATACAATGGTTTAATTTTTTCTTACCTACAACGTTGATAAATTTTTATTTAAAAAAAATTCATAAATATAATTCTACCATAGCACTTCATCTGCCACAAACATTAAGTTATGCAATCTTTTAAGTTTTGAATTTATTGTTCCGTACCAACCGATTGTACACCTAAATGAGTAAAAATCACACGTTACTCGTCACTCGATTTTTCCATTCGTCAGAATTACCCCGCGCGTGCGATAAATGAAAAACTCTTCGAAAGAGAGTGCGGGGGGGGGGGGGAGAGAAAAAAGTGAAAGAAGTGTCATCAAGGCCTGCTCCAGAAACACAAAAGCCCGCCCCTCTATCGATCCAGGCTCCGTCGCGTCGGCTTTTACACCGCCCGTGCCGCTGGCATAAATAATCCCGAGCCGAGAGGAGAGAATTGCGCAAGGTGTTTGCGTCAGGGGGAAAAAAACGCGCGACTCGAGAGCCCGCGATGCACCCCAACGCGATTATTGCCCGCGTTATGCAAGAGGATGGGCATCCCGTTTTATCGCCGCATTTTTTATTTGTTTTTTTCGTTTGGCTCTGAGTGGTTGGTACATCAATTTGTGAGATGATAAACTTTCAATGTAGGGCCTGGCCTGGGTTTGTGACCGGGAGAATCTTATTGTTAATGGGTCGGAAGATATTTTATACGATAGGTTTTTTGTTTTCTTAAAGAGGTGACGAGTTTTTTTTTTTCAGAAGAGATAAATATTTTGTAAACAAAGTATGGGATAAAAATTTTAAAAAAGAAGAAATAATTCAAAGACGTTTGTCGAAAAAGCTCAGGAGCTTGCAGATTTCAAATTTTTGAAAATTTCTTTAGTTTTTACAAATTATTACTTTCTGAATCAATTTTTATAATACAATCTTCAAAAAATATTAGAATTCTTAAAACATTAAGAATTAATTAAAATCATTCAACAAAAAGTATCGAATTAAACTGATTACACTATATAAGACTTGTGAAAAAATGTAGAAATTAACGGTAAAAAACAATTGCTTTTTATATTTTATTAATGATTATTCATTTTGAAACTAACAATTTTTTTCTTTTTTCAACTTTGAAATAAAAAAAAAGAATGACAAATCAAATAATCTCGACTACAAAGCACTTTTCAGCTAGTACGGAGTAATGGACGACGATGGGGTACACTAAGAAGGGACTTTGAAATTCATATTTATTTCAAAGAAGGCCGGGCTGGGTATAGAGCACCGCAATATTTCACGGACTCGCGAACCTCGCGAAATAAGAGGATCAAGCTTTTCTTTTGAATTTACGTTTCTTCAAACGTTAAATGTATTTTTTATAATAAGCCGGAAGGGTAGTCAAACTGAAGCTCGTAGCTCGTTTACTCGGAAAAAATCGTCCGGCCCGAGGTAAACAAGTGGACGTACAAAAGTCGAGCCGAGTATGTTTCGAGTTCACGCTCGAAGTCCTTTCTATAGACTCTCGCGCTCTCTCTGTTTGGCGGGCTTTTGCACTTCCTTTGAAAACCGACTGATTGAATAAGCTCTGGTAGCGCGCGTCTAGAATAGGTGTGTTTCCGAGAATTTCGTTACTCCGCCCAAAATCACACTGTATTGTTTCGTAATTTTATTTCCCTTTAGTATTATCATTTCATTTTTTTTCGTAAAATTTAGCCAGGAATATTGTCCATCTTGATCCATACTAAAATATTTCATCCACTATTATAGTGAACAAATTTTACTCGTGGCACCTTTTTACATTACAATAGAGACAAGTACAAAATTTTCATACTTGGTTTTCAGTAATGTATTGAGTTGTTCCTTTAGTAAATTAAAAAAAGAAAATCCGATTCAAACGAGCTTTGCTCACGTCACTGAGAAAAAAAATTTTAATTCACTGAAATAAAGTCGGGCAGCGCGCAATCGAAATTAATGAAGTGTCAGAGCCTCGTCAAACCGAATAATTGGGAGAGAGAGGCTGAAGCGAAAGAAGAACAAGCAAAAGAAGAAAAAAAAAAGAGTCGACAAGTGCAGGATTGGATAGTCGCGAAATTGAAACCGGTCGTAACTGACTGTGTCAACAGCTTCGCGATGATATGTCGCTTTAATTTAACGCTGTATAATTATACCTACACGTGTGCTAATCGATACAAAAACACTCTTGGCTGGGAGTCATCTTTTTTTTTTCTGTTTTTGGCTCGTAAATTTACTGCTAGGGTTGGAGAGCCTTTTTACGTCTAATTGGGGATTATGGTCGAGGGATTTTATTGGATTTTTATACGCGGGCTTGAGTTATTTATCGCTGTTTTGTGCTTTGTGGACACAGATAAATCAACAAGCTACCGTTTGGAGTAATGATGTTACCGGAGATAATTTAATTTTTATTACATCGCTTGCTTTTTGTAAAAAAATTTCGATAAAAAACAAAAATTTCACACTAGTATTATAGTATGTTTCAGAAAAAATTTACAAGTTTTTTTTTTTTACAATTAATTTATTAAATAATATTATTAATTCGATTAAGTATTGACGTGATTATTAAATAAAAGTACATATTAACTGTAATTTTATTATGTAACTCTCAAAAATACCTGCGGATATAGTTAATTTTTAAACATCCGACGGCTCATACTTAATTGAAACTCAATTTACAAATTAAAGTCCAAAAACTACGCGATTCAAGTCCGCAATGTTTATTTTCCTTTCGTATTACATCCCACGAAAGCTGCATACATTCGTAATTTAATCTCTTTAAAAAGTCAACATCTACCCCGGTAAATCATCGAATTTAAAATTATAATTTAATTTTGACGAGTGGATTTACCTTAAGCAGCAAGCTCTTAGCCAAATAAACTGTAGAAGCCACCGAAATTTCTGGAAGCTCGGGAGCTTTGAAAATCGTCGGGAGTGACGTTTTACCAATCGGGCGGTCGGGTGGGTCAATCGATTAATCTCGCGAGACCGACGCGACGTTTCATTTGAAGAAGATCCGAAAAGGGAGTTAACTTCACTCGGTACCTGCACTAAATCTTCTCTTCAAATGCCTTTACTTTTGTCTGATAGCGGGATCGATCCAGGGATAAGTTTAATTAATTGAACTTCGTAAGTATATGTTCGTTGAGTATCGAATCAGAAAAGATTAACTTTTTTAATTTCTTTTTTTTTTTACTCTTTATTTTATTTTTAACTTTCTTGTAGTTAAATTTTATTTATATCTCTTATAAAAAAAAAAAAAAAATCATCGAAATTTTTTTGTGAAAACCTTGTATTGTTGGATCCAAAGTTTCTTATTTTCTTGTCGGCAAAAGAAATTTTTAAACTTAAAAATTTTTATTAATGAAAAAATTATGGTGAACTGATTTCAGTGGCTTTGTTTTTGTACGAGGTTTCGTTAAAACATTTGCTACGTTATGTAAGAAATCAAGTTGAAAAGTTTACTCAAAATAGTAGATTAAATTTTTTTATTTAATAACGATAAATAATATTTCGAGTATGCGCACATGACAGCATAATAATTATTAATCTATTATTTCAATCTAAAAATTACAAGTTCAATGAAGACAATCATAAATAATAAAAAATATAAGCTGAATAATTTATTGTGCATACAATATAATTGTAAAAAATTCAATTTAAATAAACAAAAAAATATTAATTACGAAAAACAGAAAAATCTACCACTTGAATTTCTATCGTAGCGACATTTTGTTTCTAATTATGAAAACTTTGTGTATTCCCTGGGCTCCCCCAACACGACGCGAAATCCTCGAACTTTCGGGCTAAGCCGATTTGTACAAAGCCCACCCCCCTCCCTGCAAAAATAACAACCCTAATTATTCATACAAGTGTAATTACAATACGTGCCCTGGAATTTAATCTCCCAAAAGAAAAACGGTTAGCGAACAAAAAAGAAAAAAAAAAAAGAGTTTTTGAAACGAAAATAAAGACATTTCAGTAGATTAAATCCGTGTTTAGTCAGACCGTGTGCACGTACAGCTCGTTAAGTACATCTCGGGGCTTTGTTAAGATCACAATCCTCGGCCGTGTTTAAATTAAACCGCGGGGCTTGACGTTTTTAACCGTACACCGAGTCTTTGAAAATTTATTCGAAATCTCGTTTAACATCTAAACTCAAATGTAACTTCAGGAGTCAGCTCTCTGAAATTTGACAAGTTTATCCAATTTTTCAGAAAAATTCGCAAGTCAGGTGTACAAAGATATCGCCGGGATGAAATTTTTAAAAATCAATCCGAAAATTGTTGTAGGGTAAAGGGTGCGAGAGCAGTAAACTAGGTCGACGTAGGACGAGACGAAGGATTTTGTCCGTGTCATGCGACCAAAGCCCCTCGCGTAAAGGCTTTTTCCTTGAGCCTCCGAGACGTTTTATCAGGAGTGACACAGCAGTGTTACCAAACGCTGTTTTTTTTTTTTTTTTTTTTGTTTTAGGTTTATTGAGAGAGCATTCGAAGAACCGGTCGACTCCAATTTTATGAAGAAATGCGAAATGATTGGCCTTTTTAACAATTTAGAGATAATAAATGTTGAAAATTCGATCAAATTTGTACTAAATATATTTTGTTTCAGTTTAAAATATAATTTTTCGACTATTTACTTTTGGAATCAGTTTAAAATATATATTAATTATTATTATTCGTTCAGGTTGTAATTCAAAATTCGGCCAAATCTATTTCCAAGAATGATTAGTTTAAATAATTCGACGTTAAAAAAAGTTAAGATTTTATCTCGGTTCTTAAGTACTTTTCAGAGTTATTAGTTAATTATTCTTCCATACTTCGGCTAAGTTATAATGTGCATCTATAATATTAAAGTACTTAATTTTTTTCAATTATAATTTAAGAGAAGTAGTTGTATTATTTAATAATTTTATTTTCACATACTCCATGTATTTTTAAAATCACTTTCAACGTATTTCATGTGCACAAATGAAATCAACTTGTAATTATGTAAACAAATTAACCGCCAACAGGGAAATAAAAAAAAAAACAAATTCTGTTATTTGCAAATCAAACATTTACTCGTTGTAAATAATTAAGCGCCTATAAATCAAGTGAAGTATCAAAACCTTCATCACAGTGAGTTTTATCAAATGATAAACTCAATTAATTTATTCAACTGAACGAAGTATACCCATTGTTATTAACAAATAAAAAGTTCCTCGCATTGTAATTACATTTGACACGATAAACACAAAATCCATTTCGGAGTTGATCGCTGATTCAGATACACAAACCACCTCCGTGATTTTTATCGAGGTTACTTCTGAAGAACAGCGCCGATAATAATGGATCAATAAAAAATGAGCATCCTTCCCCCGCCCCCCACTTTTTATTTTTCATCCAGCTTTCTTAGGTTAATGCGCTTCCTGCTGGAGTTTCGGGATATTGGAGCCGGTGCATTTTTTAAAGATAAGCCGGAAATCTATAAAATGGGAAATTTTATGAAGACGAAATTTATGAAGCTTTAATGGCCTGATTTGTGAATTCTTTTTAAGCACCGACAGTTTGAACAAACATTCTTAAAATTCATCGAAACAAAACTTGGCCTCTCACTGGGTTGTCAGAAATACTGCTGGATTTACGGGCGGAGTTTAAACTTCACCCGAATAAATCAATCATCATTAATTAAATTTCTTCGGAAGTAGGGAAAAAGAAGGGAGAAAAGTTGATTGTTTTACCGAAAAAAAAAAAATCTCTTTACTCTTTTTCGTTCGTTCGTTAGCGCATATACATATACGTTTGACTTTGAACCGCAAGAGCTCGCTTTAGAAAATTAAATCCTTCGGAGCGAAAATTAACTTTGCTCCGTGAGACGACCCAAAGTAATTGCTCGTCCTTGCGTGCGGAAAGACAAATTGGGGATAAGCAGCGCGCGCGCGCTCTCGAGAGAGCGATCGGGAAAAAAAACCTTCCGTGATTTATCGCTTTATGATGGATGGGGTACCGGTTTATTTTTTTTCTTTCAGAAAATTATCGCTTCCGGAAGAGAAAACAAAGGAGAATTTAAAAAAAAAAACTTGTGGGAAATTCCAAGTTTTAACAGTGGAAATTTTTTTTTCTTACTTTCTGAAAGTGCTGAACAATAAAAACAACTCAAAAGTAAAAAACTAACTTAACCAATATTTGTTTTAAATTTAGTTGGCAAATTGAAGTTTGAAATAAAATATAATAAAAAATTGTAGTTACCGAATATTTTCAATGAACAAAATTCATGCTACTTAACTCAACTTTGTAAACTCCCTTGTACAAGTCTTTCAAAGCCAATTTGTCAATTATTTTTTTCAGCTTAAAGGAAGTTTAAACTTTATTTCAGGATACACTTTGAAAGTTTGTCGAATACTCCGTAACTCAAGTTAAAAACTTAAAAAAAATACGTTAGAAATATTTCGCAGTCTTTTTTTTTTCGAAGCATCGCCGGCAGTCAGTCAATCCAGTTCCCATAAATACATCCAAGAAATTCGTACCATTTCATATTTCCCAAAAATATGTATCCCGACAGGATATAAATTCGTTCCGGTGGCTAAACCCGGAATGAAATAAAACACGACTGGAATCCGAGGAAATAAATTCCGAAACAAACGCCGTCCCCCCACGTCTTTGCACGATATAATCCTCAATAAAAAAAAAAGGTAAAGCTCGTATATACCTCAACACGTCTATAGTGTACATTCTGTCTCTTCCCCCCCGAACCAATAAAATTCAAAGCCTCCCAAGTGCGGAAACCACGCACGACAGTAAATATCGCCCGAGATAAAAACGTTATACCCAAGCGAGCGAGCGACGGACCAAAGGTCAATGCCGAGGCTGCCGCGCTGGATCGATACTTTGGAAATTTTACAGCCCCTGCAGGGTGTGGCAGCGAGAGGAGATTCCTGGTTTTTTTTGGTCTCGAGGAGCTGATCAAGGAAGCTGGAGGTACTTCAATTACCTGGAGCCGAGTAGTTGGGTTTAGCAAATTGATATCGCGGGAGTGACGGACGGTTGTTGTAACGTGGATTCAAGACCAAATGCAACTTGTAATTGAGATGTCAAGCTTGTCGGGTACTGGGTGAATCATGGAAATTTATCGTGGTTTGTCATGGTGCGCACAGAGAAGTTTACCGTTGGTGAAATTAATTAATGCGTAGTTTAAAACGTGGTTCATGGGGTATGTAAATAGTAATGAATAGTTTCAAAATATAAAATAAATTATTTAGGTACATCGTTTATGTATATCGCATTACCTTAATATACATTAATAATGGTTTTATTGTTCACCTTGTAAAACAGCATTTTTTTTATTTGAAAAATTTAAATTCCATGTGAAATATAAATTACAGTTATTTATTGGAAAATCTGCACAAGATTTTTTTGTCGTAAGAATTATTGGTCTTGGACATCATAAGGATTCTGATGGGCGAGACCTTAACACGGTTCCCTGTAGTTTTAGTGTTACTTAAAAAAGTTTTTCTATCTCTGCACAAAGTTAGTTTTTTTATGTTCCGTACAAGTTGGTATTTTACGTTTACCAGAACTAGTTTTTGATATTAAATATTTTTCATAAAAAGTGGTGCCGATGTCAATCATAAAGACTTGAATGAACAGTATGGTTTATATTTGATTTCTGATGACAAAGATGAAAGAAATGAAGAAATTATTTTTTTCAAATGTAGCCGATGTTCATGCAAAAGATATGTAAAAGGGATACAGCACTGTACAATGCTTGTTGTTTCAGTCGATCAAAAATATGAAAAAGTTAGAAATATTTTCAGAATTGCTTGTAATTTTTGAGAAATGCACGAGTGAGCTTAATCGATTGTCAAATACAAAATTTTATCGGCATCACATTTATCATTCTGTACTTCAGTTGTCTAAAAACTTGAAAAAATTATCGAATCTCACGAAAAACAAAGATTTTATTGCAAAATTTGAAGAAAATTTAAACAAGTTTTCTTTCTACAAGCACGATTTGATATTAATTTTTGACGAGGCAGTAATAAACAAAGATGGATAGTTAAAAAAAAAAAAATTCAACCAAGTACCCTCATGTGAACATTTCAGTCAGAAAAATAAATAAAATTAAAATAAAGTTTTTTTTTTTCTTCAATTTCCTCTCCTTTTTTTTTCAATAAAAATAAAACGTATTCAAATGAGCCCTCTTAAGTGTGTCCCAGGAATAAAAAGTTTTAGAATACGATAAGGGTAAAAGCTGAGGGAAGTTAAAATAATAAAAAGTGAAAAAAGTCGGGTAGATAAGGTTAACCCAAAATAAAAAAGGGCTCGAATCGAGACAAATAGATAAAAGTAGGAAAAATAAAAGAGGCGGGGATCCGGCGGTTGAAGCCGATAAGAATCGAGGGTGCGGGTGCGACTCAAGGTCGTAAATTTTTGAAACCACCCGAAAAAAAAAAGAAGCAAAGATATTTTATTCTGGGATGCACGCGTATTTAATGACTTAAAAAAGAAAAATAAAATTTTTCAGCAGTTTTTTTGACGACGCTCGTTAATTACCAGCAGCCGCGATGTTTTTGGTAGCTGGTCCAAGGAGGATTTAATTATCCCCGGAATGCCGCTTACATTTACATGATACCGTTTTGATGAGACTTAATTGCGCTCGTCTTCGAGATAATTTTCTCAAGTTTGCTCAAAGCGCGCCAGTCGAGATAAGATTATTTAAATAAAGAATTAAATAAAGATCTATTACGATAGTCGTCGATTCCAAGTAGTATAAACGAGTCTTTGATCAGACATGAAATATAGGGGATAAATATTATGCAGAATCCTAACAAATCATCCTCTTGAAACACATCCAACTCTTGGAAAAAAACTACGACTCGAAGCAGCAGGTGTCACTGATACTTTTATCATAAGTCGCCCCAAAGTATTTTTAATCCTATAATAAATGTATAAATTCACCGAGGCAGGGGGGGGGGGCGCGGCGACCGCAGGATTTCCGGCCGCTAAGAGGAAAACGAGATACCAGAAAACCGGGATGGTAGGAGAAGTTTGATGCGCTTTTGATGTCGCTAAAAGGCAGCCGCGGGCCCAGGAAGAAGAAGAAGCGTATAATGGACGCTGCGAGCCGCCGGGATTATATTCCCAGGTAAACTTAATAAGCCTGATTTTCGGGAAATTCGGGGTGATTATTGACTTTAAAATGTTACCCGGTGCACTCTGAAAAATCAAGTGGGTTAGTTTTAGTTTGATCGCGAGTAAAGTTGAAAACCTCATATCTGGACTATGCTATGATTAAGAAAAAATTGAATATTGTAATTTTTTTCTAGTTCCTTTTGTGGTTACATTTAAGAGTGTATTTTTTATTGTAATTACTCTAAATAATTAAGAGTGATTTTCATGAAATCTGGGATGATTATTGATTTAAAAACAAAAAAATGAGTCTGTGAATTTTGATTTGATAAAAAATAAAGCAAAAAATGCTCATTCCGAAGTAATAAGGATAATATCGAGACTGTTTCAAAATAACGAAAAAATAGGCAATGGTAATTTTTTTTTAGCTTATTTTGTGAAACACATTTTACTGTAAATTTTATATTTTTTTATTCTAAATAATTACAATTGCGTTTTATCAAATTCAGTGCAATTATTGATTCGAAAAAAAAAACTTTAAAGAAAAATCATGATTTTTAATTGGCCATAAATAAAATAACAGGACAAGAAAATGTTGTTTGAAGTAAAAACTTCTTTTATAAAATAATATTTAGACTGCAGTAAAATTATGAATGGTTAATTTGAATCTTGCAGCAAAAAATTTTTTTAAACATTTTCATGTTAAAAAGATTACCAAATCGTAAAGCTTCTATTTTATGGTTCTTAGAACCATATTTTTCAATCAGATCTATTAGTACAGTAAAAATTGTTTAATGTGAAAAAGTTTAATTTGATTCTTTCATATTCATAGTATTTTAATCAAACTCTTTTTTTAAATCTTGATAAGATCAAAGCCAGCGGTAGCTGGCTTGGGGTGATTTTTTTCCCGCCAAAATAGTAGCCGGCTGCCGTGCTTTATTTACAGCTACTGGAGCTACCTTAACCCTACTAACCACAATTAATCAATTATTTAAAAATTAAAACACGTTACCTGCATCATTAAACCTCTAGACTACGCCTACTTTTCACTACCGAAGAGATGAGGATTGTTTTCGAAGCTTATATTTTTTTAATTTTCTTATTTTTTAATTCGCGTTTTTGAAATCGGCCTTTTTTTGGACTTTCCATCCATCAACGTTCGATCGGGGATCGGCACCTCCCAACATTTTCAACAGATGGCGCTATCATGATTTTTTTAATTTTTTAAAAAAATAAAATTAATTAACGTTTATAAAAACTTGTTTTCATAAATAAAAAGATGAAAAAAAAAAAAAATTAAATGATAATTAATAAAAATTAGAATTAACCTTTGAACGATAAAAGACACTGGTAACTGGCTTGGTTAGAGAACAATCATCAGTGTCGGAGTAAAATCAGAGAGCAAAAGAAAATATGTATTTTAAAAGAGGTAGTTGTAAACATTCTTACAAAGTAACATGTTCAATAGCACACGTAGGAAATAATTTAAATAATGGGCACTACGTGAGCATTTTACGACAAAAAAAGAGTTGGATAGAAGTAAGCGACGAAAATATTATAAAAAAACCTTGGCTAACTAATGCTAAAGGTTTTTATAAATTTAAATTAGAAAAAAAAAAAAAAAAATTAGAAAAATAACAAATAGATAATTATCAAAAAATTATCAAACAAAAAAAAGTGATATCCCACAAAAAACCTTACAAAGGTAAACAAACGTGGGGAGATTTTTTTAATGAATAGATTTAACAAAAAATAGTGATATCATTAGATAGATTTTATAAGGTAGAATTTTTGATAACATGTCATATTAATAACAGAATTTAAAAATTAATTGCTGTAACAAATTTAAGAAAAAAAAATAATTATTTCAAAAAGTTATAAAAAAATTATTTTAATGAGTTGTGTATTTAAATTTAAAAAATAAATTGAAATCAATATTCATAAAATCTGCCAACGAAGATAAAGTTAATAAATTTTCTTCTGAATATGAACTTCGTGGGCAGATTTTATGAATATTGATTTCAATTTATTTTTTAAATTTAAATACACAACTCATTGAAAAAATTTTTTTATTACTTTTTGAAATAATTATTTTTTTTTCTTAAATTTGTTACAGCAATTAATTTTTAAATTCTGTTATTAATATGACATGTTATCAAAAATTCTACCTTATAAAATCTATCTAATGATATCACTATTTTTTGTTAAATCTATTCATTAAAAAAATCTCCCCACGTTTGTTTACCTTTGTAAGGTTTTTTGTGGGATTGTCATTTCGGCTAAAAAAGTACTTTTTCCAGTCTTCCAGTACAACGCAGAAAAAAAAAAGATTGGAAAGCTTGTCGTAAAACGCACGAGGCGCACCCCGGAGCAAGTTTTCCCTCGCACTTAAAAAAAAAAAAAGATTCGATCAGAGCCACTTTATCCTGTAAAATAGATCAGGAAAGTAAAAATTCACGCGGCCGAGTTTTATACGCAGCAAGCAAGCGAGCGAGCGGTTTTACGAGAAAAATCGCGATAAAGATTTCTTCCCGCGTATATCCACGAAGATTAAGTGAGCCGACGGTGGAAGAAGAAGGATTTGTCGTCGCTACTTCCCCGCAGGCTTAAAACCCACTCGATGAATTTGTAATGCGATTTACACTCGACCCGCGTCTGTTTCTCTCGCTCGCGCACACTTACGCACGCGCGCGCGAGCTTTCTTCCTTTTAAATTTATTCAATCGAGTGGCAGTCGGAGGTGGAAAAAAAGTCTGGTCTGAATAATGAAAATTCACGTCGGGTTAATAATTCACTCCGATTGGATTTTCATAATAAAACACTTTTCTCATTTCACATTTTATATGCTTAATCGGTTTACCTATCGGAGGTTAATAGCTCACAAATTGTCTCTTTGAGAGTTGATGCTCCAATTTTTCTTTCTTTTTCATTTTTTTTATAATTGAGTCAAAAATAAAATTTTCAAAGTTTTTTCGACCTAAACTTTTGTAGATGAATTCGATATTTTTTCATTACTTTTTAAGCATTTTTGAATTATAATTAAATATTAAAATACATTAGTTTACATGATCCAGTATCAAATATTGTGCAAGCTCTTCAATTTGCGGAAGCCCATCGGTAATTTTTTTTCTATCGAATCAATATCCAAAAGCATTCGTTTCCACAATGGTTGCTTTCGCGTCGCATCTGCAGAGATTTTTTTACTTTTTTTTTATCGCTTGAGATTCGCACAGCGGGAGATTAATCAAAAGGATAAATTGTAGGATTCGAACTTACGAGAATAACAATTTGCAGCGGTGATTTTTTTCCCTTTCGACCGCGCGCGTGGGCGTGTGAAGTATCGAGTCCGGGTTTTGAGTTCAGCCCTGTGCACGTTATAAATATTTAAATTTAATCCCCCTGCGTGCGTTTTTACATGTTAAAACCTCGCGGCGAAATGTTTAGAGTACGTGCGATAGAAAACTACTCTTGTTTGTGATGCAAAATCTTGTTTCTGGGATGGGTCGTCACGAGAAACCGGGTTAAACAAATACGACGCGTAGTTTTTTTTTTTTCGAAAAATCGTGTGAAAGCGATGTACACTATGAAAATGAATATAACAAACAGAAGTTTGAATTTGTAAAATTTTAGTAAAAGTATCTTTTACATTTTTCAATTAATATTCAATTAATGAAGTACTTTTCATGATGAGCGAATCTTTGTAAATTTCTCCAAAAAAAATTATGGTTGAAGCTACAACGACGGTATTAACATTTAACGACAGTTAATTGACGAATTTTTTTGAGAAAAACATTGTCGCGAGAAAAACTTTAAATTCAATTTTCTTATGTAAATGGAATGAAAACGAAGATGAATTCTTTGCACGTGATCACGGGAAATTTACTTGAAAGTCCGAAAAACAGTTGTAAACCCGTTGAATTCCACAAACGTCTTTTGCATACCAAGAATTTGCTTTCGCAAACTGCATTCTTGTCCCTGCGTAGGAGGTAGTCGGAAAAAATTTCAAACCATTTTCCGTTTAATTTCAACTAATCATTATTATCACTTTTTTTTTATCGTAAGTGCTAATTACGTAAATTCAATAAAGTTTTGTATTTCCATAGTAAACTATCGCGAGTCACGATAAATTTGAATTACAACTGACGTCATGATAAAATATTTTCAAATATTGATAAGAGTAGTTATTCATAAGCCAAAAATAACTCAGATTCGAATAAAATCATCGATCTCGCACGATAAAACTTGAAGTTTTTATCAAGATCACGACGAACAAAACTTTTTTGAGGAAGCAAATAAAAAATATATTCATTTATTCGTCCCGAAGCACAATATTTACCCGACTGTCAGGGAGAAAAGATGATGAATTATGTTGATAATGCTTTGGGGAATTGATGTACGCAGAGTGGTAATTTTTCACATTTTTTTAGTTTTATCTTGAAAAAATTAATCAGTACTGGGTGTACTTGGGTGTTATGAAATTTCTTTTTCAGCTACTTAGTTTCTGCAGGAGGTATTAAAGTTGTCTCGGCCTTTATTAAGAGCAATCGAGATAACGTCGTCGCGCTGCACAATTATAATTAGCCAGCCAGATTTCGGATAAACTGTGCTGCTCTGACGTGGCATAAATAATATTAAAATTCTATTATTATTCAATGAGTATGAATTTAAAACAATAAAAGCAAAGAATTAATTACTTTGTAGTATACAGATTTAGAGCACAAGGACTATATATTTATTTATTCTTTCAAACATTCAATTATGTATTTTTTTTTTATTCAAAGAAAATTTTTTAAATTAAAAAACATTAGACACAAAATGTTTCTTCATAAAAACTATTGCTAAATACCGTGACTTTTAAAATTTTTGTACAACTTTAAACATTCAGAAACTTTTTTTTAAATGGCGGGCAGATAGCTGTTTCTGTAAAGGGTTTTTTTTTTCGAGTTTCATATAATATTATAATACCTTACCCATTCTCATAGATTTTTTAGTTTGATTTTAAGGTCATATTTTTATTTGAAAAAGACCAATTTTTTTTCAAAGTAACAAATACATTTTTGCAAACAACTGCGCATTTTCATAAATTGATTAAAATTTGATTTCGAGGACAGCTTTGTTATTAAAAACAAAAGGTCAAACTCAGGATCGTCCTCGCGGTAAAAAAAATTACCTCGATTTTCCGAAAAAATACCCACCCTCGAGTAGAATCAGCCCGATCGGGTCGCAGCGAGTTATTATGTAAGAAGTGGAGCGTGCAGGAGGACCCGGGACTGCCAAGAGTCTCGAGAAATAAAGAAGAAATACTCGCGAAGCCACCGTTAGTCACTCGGACGCCTGCGAAGATCCTCGAAAAATAACAAGCCGGGTTGCTGTATTGGAAACTTTTCTGCTCTTCTACTTTGCTATTTTTACGGCTACCAGCGCGCTGTTTGCCTTGGTAAAAGGGGTAATGATAAAAAGCGCTAAAGAGATTGATGGATTATCTAATGGGTGGAAGTTGTTTTTCAGAATCTTCAACCGCGGATGTTTTGGTTTTCAATTAATTTTAAACTCTTCGATCAGTCGGCTGGATCCGGTTAATTGTTATGAAAAGCCGAAGCTGCTACGGTCATTCTTGCTTTAAGTGGCGTGGAAGTTTTGTGCGTTGCACCAAGAATAAAATTCGAATTACGTAGTCAAGTTGAAACTAATTTCCACTTTGATTCATTTGTTTTCAAATAATTGATAAGCTTATACATGGTTCGGTATTTGAAAAACTGAAAATCCAATCAATAATATTAAATTTTAAAGTATATTCTTTAATTTTAGAATTGTAATAGAATCTTTACAAGATATTTCATGGCTTGCATCACAGTTAATTATTCCATATTATTTTTATCGAACTACAGTAACAATATAATTTTAGAAACTTTTAAAAATCTAAAATTTATGTAGGAAAAGACTTTGTAACATCACATCCACGCGCAAAAAAGAAAATTTATCTAACGCAAATCGCCCCTAAACTTTTATTCATGAAGCCCGCTTTCTTATTCCGGTACGCGATTTACCAAATCTCCTAATCCTAAGCTAGTCTGCAAATAAAGACAAAGTGTTATTCCGGCCGCAGCAGCAGCAGCAGGGTCGGGAGTTTAAGAAAAATTTACCTCGAAAGACACCTGAAAATTCAGCACGCGACTTTTCCACCTCGATTTTCCATTCAGGAGGTAAGTTAGTCCCCGCCCGCACGTGACTGCCGTCGAGTAAATGACTGGCATACATTTTTCAAGAAGCAGCATCGCGATTTTCCTCGTCACCGAGCACCTTCATATCGTCGATTGGTCGTCCTGTTATTTCTTACCAGCTGTAGTTTGAGGGAAGATCGAATTTTTTTCCTTTATTTTTGATTAAAATTCAAAGCTGTTAATTCTTTTTAAAATAGTCTTTTAATGAAAAAAAAAAAAAAAAAAAAAAAAAACTAATGAATATTGTGATGTGAATGATAATGTTACGGTCAATTTACGTTATGTCCGAAAAACAGGTTGTTGTTGGCCTGTTTGCGTAAGAACATCCAAATTTTTTGTTTTCTGGATAAATGATATAGTATTCATGAAGAGATATTAAGCTTCCTAAACATATACTTATTAAAGTTTTATTCTATAATAAGTAAACCTGATCAAAAAAATCAATGAAATATTTGTTTATGATTACAACAATCATATATCCTATTTCAGGTGTCATTAAATATTGACATTTTTACGAAATACTTTCAGGTACAATGAATTATCTTTACGTAAAATTACCATTTACTCGAGTGGACCGTAACAATTGTTTTAGTACGATCATTAAAAAAAAAAATAATAATAGTAATAACGATAATAATAATTAATACAATCAAAATGATCAAAAACTTTTTAAATGTCTTTTTGTTCGGTTAATTTAATCGATTTTTCATTAATTACCACAAATTTCCCTGAGCCGTGATTGCAAAAAGAGTAAACATTAAAAAATTCAAGAGCAGTTGACTTATTCATTCGATTTTTTTTTTTTTTTTTTTTTTTTTTGTGGCGGCATGAAAAATGCACTTCTTTACCGAAGGAACTCTGAATATTTCAATGCCCGTGATTGAAGTTCGGGAAAATTTGTATCGTCAATGCGACGAGGCACTCAAATTTCTAAAAGCTCCGCAATATCGATCCGCAGCCGTAAGCAGATATTTTTCATTGACTCCAATCAAGACTCAAGGATATACTACTTGAACTCTTTTTTTCTCCTTCTCTCTCTCTCTCGATTTCGAAGAAAAAAAAGCACGGTTTGATATTAACTTTTTGTTCCCCCCCCCCCCCGCCTCAATTTTTTTCCATATTCATCGAATTATTTCATCAAACTTTTCTCATTTAGTAGGTCTGCTCGCACTTTCTTCGAAAACTTTTTATGCAAAGCGCACTAAATAATTGGAAAATTTACTGCTAATGACAGTCGGAGAAAAGTTTTCGCTCGGTTTGATAAGACGAAACTTTTAAGTAATAGCTCTTCCTTAAAATTTGTTTCTTAAAACACAATTTTTTTTTTTTTTTTTTTTTTATTTTGGAAACGCACTGCGAGGTCGGGACGAAGTTTCCTAGCGCGAGTTTTGTAAAAATAAATTTTTTGAAAAAGAAGCACGAAGTGCAATTCTTACTTTCTATGAAACTATATTTTTGCTGGAAATTACACTGCTCGTCTTCCCGGATAAAGACGTGTACGAAGTTAAGCAAACATTATCACGATATAAACGTGACATAAATCCTGAGGCCACCTTCATAAATTTTTGCAGAGTTGGTGTAAAAATGGTTGCCTTTTACTTTTTATTAAGCTCACCGTGTCTACGCTCTGTGAGAAGGAAAGAAAATTTTTATTATGAAATTTTTCTCAGCAGAAATAATAACGAAAAATTTTCTCCAAAGTGATAATATTATCTCTGATTTTAAAGAAAATCTTGTACTATGTATTATATTAGCTGCTGATACTTTGTTTTTTAAAATCTGTGTTCATTATTTTTAAATAGTTTCATCTCACAATTTAAATTTCGTATCAAAATGTATATCGTTTTTTTTTGTATGAAAAAGTATTATAAACTTCATTGTTTTATACTTGAAGAATAGAGAAGATATATAATGATTAAATATAAATCTAATAGAAAAATCAATCTTTGATACTCAAATGTTCGAAGGTGCATAAAAAAAATGAGAACCATCTCTTAGTATACATTCTATCAAAGCTCACAAAAAATCGAGCTTATTTTAATTTTTATAAACAAACGAATTAATTAGAAATAGAACAACATGATGAAAATTTTATTATTTTCTATGAAACTTGAATGGAATTGATAAAGCATTGTTGTTTGCACTTAGTTTTTAAATAAAATTAAGTACTCTACTGTTTTTCGCGGTCGCAAGCGTGGAACGGTCATTGGTCAACGGAATTCTAAAGACTCCGTCGGTAAAAGAGAAACCATGGAGTTCGATGGAGCCAGTAAGAAATTGTAGGTTATGAAATCTTCACATGGTTTCGCGTCTCGTGTGTGCAAAAACATCTTGAACTAACATAGTTTAATCAATTACGAGTAAATAGTGTTTTTTGAAAAAAACTTTTAGAAAAATGAGTATGCAAGAGTTGATGAACAGTCCAAATGGGAGGCGCGAATTCGATGACAAGATTAGAAAAAATCCTGAGAGATTGAAAGAACTTGACGAAAAGTCGCTGCGAACATTACTACAAGAGTCCATAGGGTACAAAGGCATGGACAGGATCGAGACGATAGCCAAGTACGGAGTTAACTTGAAAATCGACCCTCTGGAGATGGCTCTTGCACATGGTGATTTGAAATCAGTGGAATCATTGCTGAGCGGAGGAAAAAAATTCGATGATCTCAATTGGACCATATCTTTTCTGGCAACCTACGCGTTCTACAAGAAAATTTCCAAAGATATACTGCTGATTCTTTTTAAGTACGGAGTGGACGCTAAAACTCAAGATTCTCAAAATAAAAATCTTCTACATTATTTTCCTCAACATGTTAGAAACCAAAACGCTAATGTGGTTGAAGAAATAGTTGACATTCTTTTAGACGCTGGAATACCAGTCAATGGGACTGACGAAGAGGGATGGACGCCGCTGTTTCACGCTGTGGAAGCGGGAAGTTTAGATTTAATCGAAATATTAATCAAGAAAGGCGCCGATGTCAATCTCAAGGATGCTGAAGAGCGCACTCTGCTACATATAGCTGCTGCTGGCCACGATAAAAAACAAGTCTTAAATTTTATATTATCGATAGGAATCGATGTAAATGCTCAGGATGAATTTCAAGAGACTGCACTGCACATAGCTTGTTATTATAACGACTTGTATAAAATTGATTCATTGATTCAAAAAGGTGCTGATTTGAGTGTAGTGGACGCTGAGGGTGAGACTCCTTTTGCCAAACTTGTAGATAATATTGTCTTTACTTATTCTAGCTTAAAATTCATGGTCAAAAAATTCTCAAGTATGGACTTTGAGAATCTGTCAATTTCTGAAATAGATATGGAAGCGTTACAAGGGGATGCAGACCATCGAAAACTATTTGAAATGTGCAAAAACGAGCTTAAGCTAATGTCAAGCTCAAAATTTTATCGCAATCACTCGTACTACTCTTTGCTGAAAACGTCTAATAATTTAAGAATCTTAGCAAAACTGACGAAAAGTAAAGAATTTTTAAAAAAGTTCAAGACATTTTTACGTGGAATATATTGTTACAAGAGTGAGCTTCGAAGAGTTTTGAAGGAAGCCATTTTACTTCGAGAAAAATCAAAAGCTGTTCTGTCAAGCTTAGATGCAGTGTTTGGTGATTCTTTTCCCGACGTTGTAAAGAGAAAACTGGAAAATCATCTCACGTTAGAAGATCTACCATTGGAATAAAAAATTTATGAAACTTTTTATTTATTTTTGCTTTAAAACAATTATTGATGTATCACTTATTTGATTAAATGCATGTAAAAAAATTGAAGTTTATATTTTTCATGATATAACTAATTTTATTTTAAATAGCATATAAGTAACAAAATCGATTATTATTATGTATTATTTTATCATTTTATGTATTGTATTATTTTATTTACCAATAAATGATCAGTTCTGTAGTGTTTGGACCAAAAGGGAAAAGTCGATAAGAAAAAAACCCTCTGAGAGAGATGTTGAGTAAATGAGTGATTGTGAAAATTACTAGCTGAAATTTATTAGAATACATCAAAATAAAAAAAAAATTCAAAATTACAACTTTTGTTTCATTTATTTTTATTTACACAATAATTACAACTTTTAAATTAAATTTTCTCAATTAATAGTTTTTCAGCGCAATATTTGAAAGCTTACAACTTATTAATATTTTTAATTTCAAATCTCAAAATTAGTTTCACCCTTTTTTGCACTTAAACTTTTAACACAATTTTTATCAGAAATTTTTTTTCAAGATCATTTTATAACTGTCCCAACTTTGGTAATAAAATTTAACAAATACTTTTTTTTGAATAAAATAAATCAATAATCATAAATCAGCGCGTAATGATAATAAATGAAAAAATTTAAATAAAAAAGTAAAAAGAGCGACCACAATCGAAAACACCCTTCGAAAAATCGATTCCCGTGCAGCTGGTTGAAAGAGGGGAAAGATGAGTGAATTATTCATCAAAGCGACTCGGTAATGAGTCGAAACCAAAAACCAAAGGTGAGCGCGGGAAGTAAGTGCACATGGTAATTCAAGCTCGGTCACTGGGTACCAGCTGCAGGCAGCACACGGCCCGAGGCAGCATCTGCGCGGCCTACATTTCGGAGTCACCATAAACACTGACAAACGAGCCTGCATCGCACGCACCAACCTTTTATGAGCATTCCATTTCGGGTAGCAACTTTGACTTGGCGATTAAATGCCCTTAAAACCCCGTTTAATAGATTGTTTTTCGGTTATTTCGTCTTGATGCTTTTTTTTCATCTTGGTTGAGCTACTATACTAGGCAAATAAAGTACATACGAAAAACGCGAGATTTAGTTTATTAAATCTTGACAACTTTTTTCTCATTCTATTAAATGTTTATGTTTTTTATAGAAATAACTTAAACCGTACGCACTTATTGTAAATCAATTTAACTTTTACAAACTGAATTCTTTATTTTTGATCATTCTCAGAAAAATAAACTTTATTGGAATTTTGATGCACTTTTTCGCAGTACAAAATGCGTTTTTTTTTTTAATATTACTCTTCAAAAAGAGTTGTACGAAAAAATATCCAATATTTTTCATAAAATTTTCGAACGCCCGCCCCGATAAATTTTTTCCAGCTTAACGAATTTCATAAATTTTTGATGAAAAAAAAAAAAAAAAAACCGAGGAACAGAGAGAGAATATTTGTGCGGATAAAACTCGTTTATCATCAGCCTAGGGTAATATTTCGTACTCGATATCGTCATTTCACGCTCGGCAGTGCAGAAATCCCAGGTTATAAACAGTGTTTACTTCTGTACTGGCACGAGCGGATCCTGACCACTGAGTTTACGCTCGCTTCGGGCATGGAAGCTGGAAAATTTGAGGCAAAACTTTTCCCATAAAGAAACAAAAGTTAGTCTGGCGTTGAACTGCACATGTTTTGAATGTCTTCGGTGTACATGATGATGCACGACGCGTGAACAAAATTTTTTTTTTTTCTTCCGAGATACCTATGAAATATTTAACGATCGATGCCCGGAAAGTTTGAAACTTGGGTAATAAACTACACCCACCTGGCAATAATAACAACAACAATCGACCGGAGTTTACATAAATAATCCGATTTTAATAACGAACTTGAGGTATTGAAATTTACCGCCGCGAGGCAGATTAATCGAAACCGCGCTGTTTCTTTCCATAATAACGCGATTCGGTAGCTTTAATTTTTACCCTCCGAAGGCAATAACACTAAATTGAGAACTAATTGTGGCCGACCGGGAATAATCCCTCCCTTGTTGGTAACCCTGGGTAAATTACACCCGTGTCACGGTCAAAAAACCAACGGGCTGAAAAAAAAGCTCGTTAAGCTTCCGGGTTGTACGTTCGTTTACGGCGTAAATTCGGTCGTACGGGAACCCCTCGTATCGTTACGACGAAAATGACTTTTTCACACTCTTCCTTTTTCTTTTCTTTTATTTTACCATCAAAATGTTTTTCCATATTTTCAAACTCGAATAAATGAATAAACTCCGTCCACAGCGAGGTCCACAGTGTCTTCGAAAAACCAAACTTTTGTCCCAAAAAACACAGTCTGGAATTAAAAAGTTTGAGAAAGTGACGAAAAAAAAAAAGTTCGGCGGTGGCAGCAGCTGGTGCGAGGGACGACGGCACACTTGGAAACTAAGAAAAGGTTTTAGCCGAACTGTACACGAGACACTTATTTACAGAGAAAAAAAAGTTATTGCTTTGCCACACATCTATTACTTTATTACAACGAGCTTTTGCTTTCTTTTTATGTTGGTATCGATTCGCAATGATTCGACTTTATGATTCGTCGGCGGTTTCTATTTCTTCATTTAATGTATGGAGAGTAAATTTTTATTTGGTAAGTTTAAGATTCAAAAAAATTTAAATGTAAAATCTAGTTTACCTATTATAATAATTTAACATGAATTTTTTTTTTTTTTTTTAACTATGATTCGATTGACTACATGTGTGGCAGAATTTTATTAAAGTTATTTAGTTAGTTAAAACATACATATTTAAATTTAGGATAATATTTTCATTCGAAAACAAAAATCGCTTATTACTCAACTTTAAGTGTGGATTTGTTCAGATGTGCAGATACTTTTTACTTGAAAGGTGAAAATTTTGTAGTAAGATTATGGTTTTCTCAACATATATGGTAAAGTGTAATAAAATTAATATGTAATTAAGTCTGTTACAACTGTTATTGTACCTGTTCCTGACATACAGAGCTTTCTAAAATCATTTTTTTAGTAAGATTATCTTTATAACTAATTGTATCTGTAATTTGATACAAATTCTTCATTTCTAGTTGAGAAAACTTTTCAATACTTTAGTATTCAATAGTAAAGTACACAAGTTGTAACCGGAAATTTGATAGAGTTTATCTAGAACCCTTGGATTGGCTTGTATGCGTTGAAATAGTGTTTGCACACCAATATTGAGTTGGACAATCATGCGTCAAAAATATGCAGTTCCAATGATACATGTCACCATTAACACAATCTGCCTGATTTGGTAAACGTGAACATCAAAACTGAAATGAATATAGCGAGTCTTCGAGTTTCAACTTTTGAAAGATATATTAAAATAATTGGGTGCGATACTAATTCTAATAGAACCTGAATTTAATTTTCAATTTTTAAGTCCGATTTAAAAAAAATTGTGAAACCGAGCCATTAGATCAGAGGCAATTTACAGAACATAATGGGGTTTCGATTACGACGAGTAGAGAGAAGCGCGCGCGCACGCTTTCACGAACGAGATTATTTTGCGAGCTGTGTTAAAAGCCAAGGGAAAATTGGGCGGGGTATAGGTAGCCGGGAAATATAGAGCAGTTAGTTCGTTTCATCGGTTCGATGCGCTTTTTTCTCGGTCGAATTTTTTTTCTAACAAAAAGCATTATTTTTCAGATATACGAGAATAAAAGTTTTTATAACGCGAAACTAAAAGCCAGGGGGTTGATACACAACCGTCAACATAATATTCTCGGCCGTCGATTTTCATTGCGAATTTTATTTGCGCGAGAGGTTGGTGTTTTTTTTTTTGTTCCCTCTCCTGCCACCGTAAACACTTTTATGATGCTACAAGAAAACTCAATAACGAAGGAGGCACCAGATGCTCGGAAATTTCTCCCTTCGAGTCATCATCGATAGGAGTTGCTTTACGACTCTTTTATTTTTTGTACTTATTCGTCCGCTCGAGATTCTCCCGGAGCTAGCTTTCCACTTGAATTTTGTTCTTTTACCTCCGAGGATCGGTTGCGAATTTGCAGGTTTTAAAAATTTGATGCTTTCTTTCTGGTTTGAGGAATGGAATTTAGAGTTCGTAAAACGCGGGCGAAACGTCGGGTCGTAAAGTGAAGTGTTAGCGGCGTCGGGAGAATTGCATTACAGCCAGAGTGAAAACATCATTTCGAGCTTATACGCCGCGGAATGGATTTTTTAATATTGAATGATTCGATTGAACGAGGTTTGAGCTTTCGAGTCTTCATTGTAGTCGATTGGAAAGAATGAATTCTGATAAATTCGTTGAGTACAATTTTTTTAAAACTTTGTTCGACTTTTTTGCAACGCATTTCTTTAGAAAAAAAAAAATGCATTCACAAAACTTATAAGCTCATATCTCTGAATCCAACAATATCTTTGCTGTACCTTTGTTGTGATTCCTACTCCTTTATTCAAGGGAATATACATCAGAGCGCATAGCTTGTTAAATTTTAACACGATTATGAAATTAATTGACATTTCAGGTAGCATCAAACACAGAAATTCCATTCGAAATTTCGTTTGAGCAGCCGCGCTGACAAGTAATTAAACAAATATCAACTCCGGAATTATTTTGATATCGTTAGAGGCTCTGACAATAAATACACAAAGGTACGATGAAGCGCGGACAAAAGTGTTTTGTACAAAGAGAATTTGCGAGAGAAATTTAAAGTTTTGAAAATTATTCCGTTGAGGAAGACAACAATGGAGGGGCCGTCGCGTCGCGGTGAGTGATTTAATGCTTCTCGGCAGCGTGTTATACGTGTACACTGCGAAGTGAATAAGGACACCGAGGACCAAAGACGCGGGCCAAAGTTTTTCGCTGACTACGAGCGAAAGATCTCCAAGATCTTCGGAGTATGACGACTGGTAGGGAGAGAGACGAGCAAAAATTTTCCGAGTTTTCTCACCAACTTATTCAAACTAATGAAGTCGCGGTCTAATTAGTGCGAAAAAGTCGGGAAATTTTTTATGTAATTTTTCATTTTCTTTTTTTTTTTTTTTAATTGCGTTGCGTGACTGCCCGGGAGTATATTAACAATATTTATTGTTTAACAGAATATTTTTAGTTCAAAATTAACTCACAAAATTAGTTTGTTCTTTTTAAACTATGTAATAGTATCAGCTACCATAATCGATGTCGATTATGGAAGCTGATCGATCAAAGTCGTAATAGTATCAGCTACCATGTCTATATTTATTATTCTAATATTAATAAAAAAAAACTTTTATTGTTTACAATTATTTATGCTTATGTCAAATCCAAAATTTTGCTTATAATTGTTCACAGATATTAAATGTTTTCTCACAAATATTATAAAATACAATTCACTCATCATTAAAAAGCAAACTTCACTTCAACGTCTTTTTTAATTTACATTCATTAAAAATTTCGCCTCGCAGTTAAAATTTTACCAAAATTTGCATGTAAAAAAAAAAAGAGTTTTTTCTAAAGAAAAACAGAATCCAGTACGTAAAATAAATAATTAAAGTTCCGTTCGGGTCCGAAAATTTTCTCTCCCAGTTTAAAATTTTCACGAAAGCTCACCGGTGCAAAAAACAATTTATTCAAGCGAGGAACGTCCAGCCTTAAACCCAGGTGGTCGTGAATAAAAAAATAAAAAGGAGCGCTTACACACACACGGATGGAACAAAGCACACACTCGCCTGGAATTAGAAGGTGTGCTCTAAAACTTCAGAAACGAGTGTACGCACCGCAAAAGCGTCGTTAAACATTTTTCTCCCGGAGTAACTGCTCGCTTGAATTATTTTGCCCTAAAGTGCGGAGAAAACTTTTATCGCTATCCGATGCCCGAAAGTACACGTCGTTCAATTAACTTTGAATTTAGGTGCCGTTACAGCAAGTGCTGGTCGTAACAAGTGTTTAGTGCACATTTTTGATAAGTGATTTTTTAAAGAGATAAATGTGCGAACATTTTTTTTTCAAATCTTTATGTTTAAAAATGTGTAGTGTATTGAGGAGTGTCAAGAACGTATTTTTTTTTTTTTTTAAATGGTTTAGATGAGTAACGGGATATTATAGGTGTCACACAAACGTCAAATGAGTATTTTATTGTAAAGTGTATAGTATCCGTCAATAATCATTAATGAACGGATTATTGACTTTCATTATTGGACGTTCGTAAAGCACAAAGTTTATACTTCGTACATGATCAAACACTACCGAATTCGGTAAATTTATCAAGAATTTTCGTTTGAAATACAGTTCATTTTACGATTTCCAATCACGATTAATTACAAATGATAGAGATAGAGAGATCACGCATCATTTGGTGCAATTTACTTTTCCCCACGATAATTAAACTCATTAACGAAGTATTTAGAATATTTTTTTGAACACACTAGAAAGATACTGAAAATTCATAAAGATTTAACCTGATCTGAATAAATTTGAAGTATTGGAAATAAAAAATAATATGATCTTTGAGTTACTAAAAGTAATTATTGATAATTATTGTAAGCATATGCGCAGTTTGAGGTAAAATCTCAGCTGAAAAAGTTTTTTCTAAAGATTAAAGTTAATTTTTAATGGATTTTTATTATTTTGGATTGTACATATAGTTTACGATGGCAATTTACGTGCCTAAGAGCTATTTTTTTAAATAACTTTTTTTTTTTTATTTAATTCCAACATAATCTACATTATTCACTTTTAGTGGAATATTTAAAAATGGATTTCACAAAAAATAAAATTGAAATAGCCTTAAGGTTCTCTAGAGTACAAACTGGCATCATAAGCATGCAGAATAAAAAAAATTTGATCAAAAAATCTTATTTAGGAAAAACTTTTCTTTTTCAGCTAAGCTCACATTTGAAACATAGTGAAACCCAAAAATTTCAATTTTTGATCAGAATATTAAAATTTAAACTAACCTCAAAAGATATTCCGTAATCTGTAAAAATATTTATTTATAGAATAAATTTTAATGTACGAATTTTGCTTTTCAGATAGAAATTATTTCTATTACCTATTACAACACTTGGTCAAGCACAAAGGGTAAGCTCTCATTTTACGAGGTTTATTGAATCTTTCACCAGAAATTTCCATCCGATTCAATTAAAAAGATGAGCCGAGGAAAAACAAGCTGGAGAATACGCCCCAGTGACATTCAATCAACTACGTCATACCACGGCCCGGCGGATTCTAATAACCGATTATTCAAATTCTGTAGGATTCTCGAGGAGGAAGAGGATGATACGCAACCAGACTAAAGGAGCACGTACTTTATTCTTGTACAAAAATTTTTCCCTCGATTTTTATTTATTCGGAAGCTTTTCACAATTTATATCAGTGGATTTGAATATACGCGTGGGATTCCAATCTCATATTATTCATGGCTTAGCCAAATAAGAGAATACCGTGTGCTTTGAATTGTTAAAAGATGTTGTTTGTTTGTTGTTCTTTTTTTTACACAAGGTAATGTAGAAAAAACGCTTTTGGACTTGTTGAAAAGCTTGAAAGAAATTTACTCGGAAATTTAAGTAGAATAAATCGAGTATGGCGAGACAAAAGTTTTGAAAATAATTTTTCTTCCTGAAATAATACTAAAGTAGTATATTATCATACAAGTGCGTAAAATCGAGTCTCCACGCGATAAAATATAATATAGAACAGCACAGATTTACATCTAATTTATATCCAGTAAACGTCGCAAATTAAAACGGTGGTTCAAGTAGAAAAATCCGAGTTTGGGAAGACGCGTCGAAAAAATGGTATTGATTTGAAAAAAAGAAAAAAGTCATTGCGAGCCGTTCCCGGAAAATTATCTCGAGTTTATCAAGTCGTTCAACCCCGATACCAGGGCAGCATTGGCACTGTGCGAAAGGCTCGGCTTTGTCAGGACTCCACCTCTTTTACCCCGAAAGATTAATCGGGGGTTGTTTGACTACGGTCAACATGTTATTCCGCGATCCCCATTGATTATTTTTTGGAAAAACATTTTTACTAGCTTTCGAAACTTTGAGATTTTTATCGCCAAGTTTTTTGATAGTTTTTTTTTTTTTTTTTATCTTCTCGCGCGACCCAGAAGATATAAAATGTTTTATAGTGCTTCCCCGGTACGTGAAAGTTTTTATCAAACTATCGATTGGATATCGTCAAATTTATCCGCTTCCGCGACGTTGAGCGCCGCGGCGTGTTAATGTACAAAAACCATTTCTCGGTATTTAACCGAGGGATTTCGGTGCCAAAAACGGTCTTAAATTTCGATTCTCGGCGTTCAAGGACGCGCTTGGATTCAATTCGTGAAGAACTTCTCGCTCGAAAAAATATGTCACATTTAATTTTTATTTCAAAAAAAGGTTTTTGATCAAAATCTTTTGTAGCCACCGAGATTCAGAAAGTAAGTTGTAGTCTATTACAAGGGAAGGAGGAGGGAACAAAGCTTTGAGCGACCGCAACGTCAAAGCGGCTCTGAGGCGCCGTTAAATTTTAATTAAACCAATCCTTCAGAGCTCCTTGACGAAACGTCTTTATCGACACGGGCCGAAGCAACAGAGCCTTTAGTTTGTGTAAAGATGATAAATAACAACGTCAAAAGTAATGATGGCAATGATCATTGTCACAATTCCTAACTCTTTGAGAACAATAATCAAGATTTTCGACAAAGTATGAGAAATCTGAGTGATTGATTCAAAATGAATATTAATTTGTTAAAAAACTTTTAAAACAATGTTTTTTAGAAACGACACAAATATACATGTATGACCTATGTTAATTGAAAACTAGTTATTTATCAATATTATAGTTTGCACGGTAAAATCTTTTAAGTAAACATATAAGTTTTTTTGATTCTCACAAATTTTTATTAACGCACGGTTTACAAAAGACTCATTACTCATCATCATATAATAAAAGTTACAAAATACTGTAAATTATAAAAAAAACTGACAGAAGCCGTCATTTTGAATTTAATAATCAAAATTTGACTTTTTAAAATTTAAATTGAAAACTCGGTTCATCTGCAATTTTCACAACTCGTCTGGAAGCGCCTTGGTTCCCCGAGACTTTTACGATCGGACCCGAGGAAAATCCACTTTTTACGACTCGCAGGATGAAGATCCTTGTTTTCGGGATCTTCATCGAGTGGGAGGGTTTAATTTACGAACTCGGAGCTTAATAAATTTTCCGTTGATTCCAAGAGTTTATGAATTATGTCCGGGAGGGCGAAGAAACAAAAAAAAAAATCTTAGAATTTATTTATGCTGTGTATACGAGTTGCATTAAAAAAGATGGAAAAATTTATGAGCTGTCGGATGGTAATGCAAGCACTCTGTTTAATTATTAATTTATTCTCATTGGAATATGGCCCGCCGGATTTAATATTTATCTCGCGGTGTATATTTTTTGAATGAGACAATTTGGGGTCAAGCTCGAGCTTTTCTTTCGTTCGTCAAATTTACTTTGAAAAATTAATATTATTTCCCCTCCGCAACGTGCATTCAAAACTCTGTCGATTTATAATTTATCGAATGCTTTAGCTTGATTCAAAAGTTTCGCAATTAAAGTTTCGATGAGTTTCTCAGAAATCAACGGTACTCGAGTTTTGATTATAATTATGACATTTGCGAAATATATGCTTTTAATTAACCACTGACGTTTTAGTTCGTACTTTGTTTCAAAAATTTTGTATTTGTGTAATACCCTCGTCGATGGATGAAAAGATTTGAAATTAGATTAGAAATAGGCTATCTTAGGAAAAAGCCAATTTATCGCAAAGAAACGAAAAATTACTGTTTTGCTGTTTCTTATATAACAATTCTGTTTTTTAATTTCTCAGCTGAATTTTTCGCACGAAGCATCGTATTCATGTCAAGAGCACACAAAAGAAAGAAAGAAAAAATTGTTCAAGTTTTCATAATAAATTCCAGAAAATTGTCTTCCTGAATTTATTAGATTCGATAATAGTAAAATTTACCAAGAAAATCGGTACCTACTACGGCTTATTCGAACAAATGTTGTATAAATTGTTAAATAATTTTGAACTGGTCATCAATGGGATAATCCACATCAGTGGTCAATGTGTAAAAAGGATTAATTCAACGGTGAATAAAATCAGTATCTGACGATGTTAATACGATGAGAAAAATTCATGATTTTATTCCGTGTATAATCCCCGCGATTATACGCCATGACGCAAATCGAGTATGGACGGAGGTGAAACTCTCGTTATTTATGCGCGACGCGCGAGTAAATACAATTACCCTGCTCCGAAATATACACATCTCTTTATCTTTCCTCGGAGGCGAGCTGTTTTTCTCTCTTCCCTCCTTTTTTTTTTTTTTTTTTTAAATCGTCTTTTCTGCGCGAATGCAATTAATCAGCCGTGAAAGAACTGCTTTTCATCTCTCGCCTGTTGTTTGTGTTTGACTTTTTCTTCTTCTCCCCTCGCGATGAATAAAGAGTTGGTGGTTTTTTTTTCGTGTTGTTTAATTTTTTGAACAATGTGAAAACAATTTTTTTTATTAATCAAACTTTTTTAGTAAACTTCGATTCAATGAATTCGGGTATTTTTTCTTTTTATTGAAACCGGGGTATGAAATTCGTACTTTTTATTAAAAAAGCAATAAACGCAATAATAAACAAATAATATTTTGAATGTTATTAGAACAGCGTTATTGCACTCCAGAATCACTGATAATTCTTTTTTATTGTTTTTTAAATTTTTTTTATTTGGCAAATATGAAGTGTTTGGAGCTTCGGAATTTATTTTAATTATTATATCGTTAAAAATAATGTTTTTTAAATATTTTAACTACGAATGAAGTGGATATTTGATCGTTCATATTGATTTCTATGTATGATTCTGAAGTGCATAGCCCCTCGACGTTGAATTATTATTGAGATATTATGAAACATTCGAAATTTGACTGTATTGAATTTATTTTATTAATAAATATTTACTGAAAACATTTATTCGAGTTGTAAAAATCCATGTTTATATGTAAATTTGAATTTTAAAAACGATTAAAAAATTTACCTGATTAAAAAAGTATTTCTGGTAAATTATAAACACCACGATGGATGCGGAATTTATTTCAATGATAAATCGTAAAATTATATTTCAGCGGCTTCATAAGAACGTCATTTTGTAATTTCATTCGCTTATCCAACGAATTTCAAATTACTCCGAAAACATTGAAAAATAACAAACTATTCGTGTTATGAATTTGATATTTGAGTTATGTATGATCATTATATTCCCCTCGCTTCCTCGGATTCGTACATTAATTAAAACAAAATTTAACCTCCGGTTTTTCATTAAAACTTTTGTATATGAAAATTACTTTTTTTTTTTTTTTTTTTTACTTTCACCTAGAAACGTTATTATAAATTCACTCGAAACTTCGGACTGACCAACGAAGGTCTAGATCCAATTATTTCGAAAAGTAACTCGCGACCGCACTTTGTCGCTGATGGTGTCACCCTTAAGTGGGGGATAAAATACTTTTCTGTTGGTACGACTCTCTCTTTTTTTTCTTTAGCCCAAGTTTAAAGTAACACTAACTTTTCGCTAATTTGGCCCGATAAATTAGCGCCATAAAATTAAACGCCCCTTCCAAGTGTTGCTCTTACCAAAGTTTCAAACGACACGGAGTTGTGACGTTTCGAAAACTTTAAATTGTTGAATTAATTCAAGTTGTGCAACAAATTTTTTTGCTACATTATCGAATTCGTGATAAAAAGTTTTTTCAGAAATGTTAAACTTATTTTAGTGCTTGGTTGATAGCTGAGGCCGACTTAATAAACTCATGATGTAATTTAATTTCAAAAAGCCCCTTTCGAGGTAAATATAAAAAGTCCATTTATGTACGGCGAAGGCGGAAGGATTCAATTTTAAAAATTTTAATAGAATTTTTCTTTACGCGGTTAATCTTATTACAAAAGCACACAGGATTATACGTCACTGTAATCTGTAAGAGTATTGTCATGTAATTTTTTTCTCATTTTTTTAGTACTTGGGAAGTCCCAAAAGATTATTCCAGAAGAAAATATTGGTTTTTATGCTACAAAAGTTTCATTTTAGAAATTTTAATGGAATTTTTTTACGGCCCGTATTATTTTGAAAACATCCAGAAGTACATGGTAGCGGATTGTATATAGGTCTGCTCGGATTATTTTATTTCGTTTTTTATCCATGGGAAGTCATAAAAATTCCCCAGTGGAAAAAATATTGGATTTCTTGCTATTAAATAAAAGTTTCGTTTTTAAAATTTTGATCAGAATTTTTTTATGGCTTGTTTTATTTTGAAAGTATACAGAATTACGTTGTCACGAATCGTTTATCGGTGCTCTCAGATTGTTATTGTCGCTACATTTTTATTTTTATTTTAAACAAAATTAAAAAAAGCTTTTTACTGCTTATGTCGGTAATTTATTCAAAAAAGTATTGCACAGATTTTCGCCAAATTTTTTTTTTTTTTTTTTTTAATTGTGAGAAAAGTTTTTTATACTACTAGTAAGAAAGCTCACACAAAGGAACAGTTTTTTTTTTTCAAGTCAAAAAAAGAATATTTCATAATTAATTTCATCAAACAATAGGCATTTTTTACCACTCTGGATTGAAAAAAGTCTTGTTTTCAGTGAATAAAAAATCTAATATTTTTAAAAATACCCGAAAATTTATTTACAAAAAAAAAAAAAAAATTAATAAGAATGATGAAACGCTATACAAGAGCGTATTCAGGCCGCAGGTAATATTTAGCTTCTCAAGCTGCAAGCTCGCGGGGTGGAAGTAAAGTATCGGTTTTTCGATACCGCAAGCACACCCAAAAAAGCGAGAGAAAAAAAAAAAAAAAAGTCACCTAGTCCCACCCTGTCAGATCAATGCACTCGCTCGCACATGACAGAGCTCGGTAGCGTGGCAAGTGGAGTGAGGCTGGGTACGGTCAGACGCAAGCCAGGATACCTAAAGCAGCGCGAAGAAGAGGAGGAGGAGGAGGAACAAAAGTAGAGCGCGTCGGGAGAGTTGTACGTACCGTTGCAGGGTGCAGGGGGAGGATTGTCGAGTCTGGAGCCCTCTTCGCCGGTGGTCGTGGCCGACTCGCTGTCGCCCATGATGCTCCTTCTCGCACTATCACAAATCACAGGGGGGCAGTGGTCTTGCTCGCGAACCACCGCTCTCTGGCAGGCTAGCAAAGCCTCCCTCTCCTAAAAACCTTCACTGACAACTTCAACAGGAACAACAAACAAATAAACCAAAAACTTGGGTCGTGTATCACACCGACACAATCTTGAGTCTCTCGCGCAGCATGACTCGGTTTAGTTACGAACAACACCCACAGTTAACGCGACTCCCCTCGGTTGTTTAAAGCGGACCACAGCATCCACCAGCAAGCTCCCGTCTGCTACTGGTAAACACACGACGAGGAGACGACGAGATCCAGAGGAGACGCGCAGGCGTGCGGGATGTGGACCAAACCCGGGCGGGTTAAGCTCACGAGGAGCGAGCCGACGCGCCTGCGCCGCAGCATCCCTGGTCCAGCTGCTTCTCGCTAAAGCTGACACTGCCGATGCGCCAGGGAGCGGCTGACCGAGCGAGCTTGCGAGCTTGCGAGATGAATTTTACCCCCCTTTTTATTCACGTGTCTTTTCGCGGCACTGGGACAGCACCCTTTTCTGCTTATCAATGGGCGAAGGGATTTTTTTTAGGGCCTTTGCACGGACAAGATAATTCAGATTTGGGAATTTTTTAAATTTATTGATTTTCTGATGATAATTTGAAATTTTTTATTCTGTACGAGTTACTTTGGATACAAATTTCTTTTATTTTTTTTATTTATTTATTTTTTTTATTATGCAGTGAAACCTCTGTGATTCGGAATCATAAAGGTAAATTCAAAAAATTTGAAATTATAAGGGTTTAAATAAATTTTTTTGTTTTTTATCAAAAACTTTTTTTGTTGAATTTTATTCAATATTGGACTGCTGACGAGGATTCTACTCAAAATCAAAATTTAATGGAGAGAGATAAAAAATGAAAAATAAGTAGGGATATCGAAGAATTTCATGATTATAAAAATTCATAATTTTATACAGTTTAACTTTCCAAATTTAATCAGTTTATCATAAAAAAAAAATATATTAAAAAATAAAAAAAAACGAATAAAATTCAATGATTTTTGAAAAAATTATAGTTGCGTTTTTTCCAAAATTTTATTATTTTTTTTTCATGTAAAGTAAAAAAAAGAAAAAAAAATTTGTTAGATATTGAAGTCACTACCATCAACTAATTTGTTTATTTTCTTTTTATTTTTTTTAAATAGTTTATTGTGAAAAACTTTTTATTTTTATAAACGATGAGGCTCGTGGCAAAAGTAAAGTTTAGCTCCAAATAAGCTTTTTTATATTTCATACTTATGTAACTGATTACGAGTTCCAATTTAAAACTTTTTTCTCATAATTAGCGTCGTAAATAACAATTTTCTTATGTTTGTTTCTTGTGAAACTTTACACTTTTGCGATTATAAATTTTTTATTTATGTACACGTGCGTCTTAAATTTTCCATTAACAAATTAATTTTATGTAATCATATAATCATATTTTTCTTTTCTTATAGACTTTTAGTTTTGTTTAAGAATAAGTTGATATTACAAAGTATTTAAATTAAACTTTACCGATTATTTTTATTTACTTTGTTATGGATTTGAAGTTTTTAAAAAGTTGGCTCAAATTAGATTTGAAACAAGTTTTAGAGAATAAAGAATTTCAAAGTCTCCTGCTTGAAACTTTAAATTGTCCATTTCACATTTGTCTCGCGCATACATTTTGTGGAAAGTCTTGCTTGGACTTCTACTTTCATTTGAATACCTAAGAACTTTCGTAATTAAATTTTATTTACTCTCCTGAAATTAAACATTTACAAGCAGTAATGTTTATTCATAAATTAGAATTTATTGATCAATCAAGATCCGACCTTGAGAACGTAAACAAGAACTTTACCAAAGAAAATTATTATCATCCTTAGCAAACTTGAAAAAAAAAACTTTCTTTCAAGGCTCATTTTATTTCCCCTTTTCAAGTACACAAAAAGAATAAACGAAATAAAATACTTCTTACATCCTTAAAATAAATCACCCCCTCTCACAAAAATCATCCGGCCGATCGGTCGTTAAATTTTTCTCCCGCAATATTTCATCGTGTCCAACGCAAGGAGGAAAAAAAAAAAAAAAAATGTCCGCCGGAGGCTACGACCCGGGCGTGTCCGGCCGAGAATCTGCATTATCGGGTCCGCAGATTCTGGGGCGATGTTGCGCGAGATTAAAACTACTTCCTGATTCGTTTTTTTTTTCAAAACCGAGATTTTTGTTTGTTTGGTTTAGAAAAAAAAGTTAAGGGATGATTTGATTTATCGCTGTGAGAAAAAAACTTATGTTTTGTAATAGGGGAATGATTTTGAGAAATTTTGTGTCAGGATTAGTTGTTGTGCAAAGAAAAATCGAGCTGAACCGGAAGTTTATGAGAAACGGGATGAATTTGTGCCTGCAGGATGAAAGTTTGGTGGGTGTTATAATCTTGGATTATAAACGAGACTCACTGCGTATTTCTAATTAGGGAGATTCAAATTAAAGTAAAAACTAAATGCTGGATTTTCGCTGGTACGAAGTTCTTAATTAACTTGCGTTCTGCAGCAGTAATAATAACAATTTTTTTTAATTATGTAGTTTCAACATTACAGTAATTATGTAAAATTTTGGCCACTCTGTGACTGAATACATATTGTTACAAACAACGACCGAAGTTGGTTTTTCTTCCCGAGAGCTAACATTTACACGTAACCCAGCTGTGTGAATTGTTTCAAACTGCCAAGCACAGTTCCAGCGATTCACCAAAACAAATGTGTGTGCAACTAGAAAAATCAATACTTAACAAAGCACGACCTTAAAAACTTTTCAATTTCTTCGAGATCTGGAAATAAACTTAAAACGATAGAGAAAAAAAAAGGCGTGATATTTTTTCGAGAGCATTTCCCGGGTGAATTCTCGCTGCGCGTGCGACATTCGCGCCGCGCCGGCAGGATGTTTATTTTCCGTGAATTGCGCGTTTGAATCAACACACATGTGCCAAACCGTGAGAGAAGAAGCTTCTAAAACGGGAAACGATTTTAAAGTCTCGAAAAGGATATATAACCGATTTTCACTTTGTTACTCAATATAAAAAGCTGTTTTTAGGAGTTATCGAATTTCCTAAAGATTTCGAGGCCTTAAAGTACGTGATATCCGATCCATCGGCCTCAAAGAAAATGTTCGTGCTTGGTACGCGCTTGTCATTGTTAAACGCAATAATAATAATTATTATTATTATTATTACTTTTCTTTCACCAATATTGAAATTTTTAAATGATTAATGATAAAAATACATTGAGCTTTTTGAGTAATGGAAATTTATTACTTGTTGCTGAATAAAATTTTTGTAAAATAATTTAAAGTGGGTCACCGAAGATTCAATTAAATTGAGCTACCAAGATAGCTCATGATTTTTTTTCAGCTCTCAAATAATACATTTTTGTTAAAAAAATTAACTTTGAAATAATTAGCTTTTCTTCATATTCAAATCATTTCAATAAGTCATTATTGGTTTTATAAATTATTCGCGAAATTTCTCGTAAACGATTGACCTCGTTTTCACTCGTATGGAATTGTAATTTTCATTCTGTTCAGTTTAAATTTCGTTTTATTTACAAAACCAAGTTTGATGTATTAGTGTAAATATTACAAATATTTCCAGTATTCAATTTATTGGTGGTAGCAAAAGTCTTTTTACAATTTATCCTACTGGTTCCGTAATAAAATTAAAATTAAAGTAGTTGATATTGTTTGGCTTTTATCTAGATCATGTGACTTCCTGAAGATTATGTCACTCAATTTTACGTCGTGATCATTATATTGCACCAAAATGTCTCAGCAATCAATAATACGTCAGGTGAATTCGCAAATTGGTACTCTTTCGAGATGGGAAACTGCAACCGAATTAATTTTTCCACCTTTGTCTTTCAATTAAGAATACAAAACATTTATTTTCATTAGCAACAGGTACAATAACAAATCGTGACAGCAATCGACTATTCGAATCATAATACACTCTACGACTAATTTGTGATTTGTCATTCTTCTTGTTTTGTTTAGAGTTTACAAATATTGTGTTGCTGAAAGTGCAACTATATTATTATAATTTAAAAAGTCTTTTGAATTTTGAATTTCTATTGACGTACCAACTGAATTATTTACGTTAATCTAAATTGTGAATAAATTATTAAATTTACTAGTTAATCCCTGACATAAAGAAAATGTTATAATAAAAATCATGGAAAACTAGTTCTGAAGATTAAAAATTAACCAGAGAAAGGAAAGAAAAATAATCAATAATGTATAACTTAGAGTTTCCCGATATTTCGATATTATATCGATACGATATTGATGATTGTGAGACGATATCGATATCGATATCAAAGGCACGATATATCGTGTAATATCGGAATATCTTTCAATATATTGTTATACTATAACTATATAGGTACAAGAATGAATTCAAACTTAAAACTTAATTATAAATCATCTATTTTTATATTTTTCGGTTTCAACTAAAATCAATCTGAAACTTGTGAAAACTGCTTAAAATTTTTGTCAAAAAAATCTTGGTTTTATGTTCGTTTGTCAAAATATTTTTCAATTTTTCGACAATACCAAAAAAGAGTGTGAATTCCATAAAAAAAAAATTTTCTCGCTAATTTTTCAACTTGACCTTTGAATTAGATTGCATCTTAAATTCGTATTTATTTTGAAGATTGAAAAACTTCCATCTCATAGCCGAAAGAAAATTAAGCTCGAGCACTGATAGCAGGATCCCCACAACCCAATAAACTTGATACTCTAAGGATACCCTGATCGATCTCCGCAAATCACAAATGATATGTAAAACCGTTCTTATCTGCTTAATACTTTCATAGTCAAAAAAGGTACGCAGCAAAAACCATCTTTTTTAAATCTATCAAAATGCTGAATACTTCATTCCGCAAAGAATAATTGAAGAGGAAGCGCCTCGAAGTATCCTTCGAGTTGATAAAAAAGCTCAGATTCGACCGCGGCCGGGCTGAAAAATTGATGCATCCGCAGGAGCTTTCCCAACTCGCCGGTATCGAATTTCAATTTTCTCGAGGAGAAGCCGCGCCGCGCTGCACATGACGCTCACGATGTAATAATGCGTGCGCGCGCCCGGTTATCCGTGCATCCCCTGACTCGACAATATTCCTCGAGCTTTTTTTTCTCCTCCTCATCCTCCTCTTTCAACGGGTCGTAGGCCGACTGGCTTGACCCGATTTGGACCGATGAGAAATGGTCACTTTTGTACCGGTCGTATTTATTTTTTTTTTACGCTTCAAGATCGATGGACAACCCGGTTGATTGACGGTTGTTTATGGTTGGACAAAAAATTGACTATTAGGTTAGGCACGTGCCAGTCATGATGTATGAAAAAACGGAAGCGGAGTTACGGTCTAATCTTGGGGGTGTTACAGGGGACCTATAGCTATAAATTTTGATGTGGTTGCAGTATATATACTTAGTAAGTCGAGGTTTGTTTTTCTTCTTTTAGAAAATTTTAATTTTTGCTAAGGTCCTAACCACCGGATGATAAAAGTGCACAAAATTTTCATAATATCATAAACATATCGTTTCAGAATTTTCATGCTTTAAACTAATTATAAATTTATTTTAACTCGCTTTTTAGGTCAGCCAGGATACAATACTCATTTTATCTTTTCTTGATTTTTATACAACTTAAAAGACCCTCAAAACATTGTGCAATTTTATAATTTTTTGTTCTTTAAACTCTCGCTGCCGTACCGCAAGAGATTTCGTAAAACAATACTCTTCACTAAAAAGCACAGCATCGAGAATAAAAGAAAAACATTCCAGCTCGCGAACCACACCGAAAAGAAAAAATATTACTTCAAAGCACGAAAAAAAGAGAGTTTCGCACGATAATAGCGCGTATAAACTCTCGGGTAGGGGTATCAGTTTGACGTTTATTAATCTCGGCTAAAGCCGAGGTTGAAATATAGTTCGGCGGCAGAATTAGCCGTGTGCATATAACCGTGCGACGCGAAGCCCGACGACGCACGCGGGACGAATTAACCATTATTATCGCCCGACTGACGCTTAGCGCCTCGAGTTACCGAGGATTTAAACCGTGCGTTGATCTTCTTCTTCTCCTCGGATAAAATCCCTCTAAAATACATGCCCAGTTTTGACAAGGAAAACAGTGTGATGATCTGACTCCTGCGTACTCACCTGTAACAAAGAAAAATAAAAAATAAAATTAATCAGTGGCAACTGAGATTTTTTAGTAAAAATCTATGATAATTAATGCGTCTAAGATTGAAATCAGCGTTCCGTGCGTCAAACTTAAATCAAAGTTGCGTGAAATACTTGATAAAACGGCGTTGGCGTTAGCAACAACTGAACTTTTCCATTTAAATATCCGCAATCGCGCGGAGCTGCATCCTTGAGATAACTCCGACCCGATGGAGGAGGAGCGATAACGAGTTTCGCTAATGAGCAAAAATATATAGTTATATACCGATATTAAACGCTTCGAGCGGGAGAGGATATCGATCATCTGGTCTGATTGCTGCGCTCGGGGTAAGACGTTCTTTTTTCAAATCCGCTCTATTTTTTTTTTTTTTTTTTATCGGGAGAGACCAGCTTGATTGTGTACATCTGGGGTGTACAAGCCGATTTGCGCGAGGGGAGATAATGTGATACGAGTTAGAATTAATGCTACTGTTGACGCTGCTGCTACCGAGGTCGGGAGCATGTCAATGACGAAGCTAAATCTACGAGCGGGCTGAAGGTAAACATAGCGTACCCGTGTTTTCGTACGGTTTGGACAAATTAATTTTTCGGATTGATTTCTATGGATTAGATGGTGGCTCATTATTCGGTGGTTTGGGGGTCGTGAGAAATTAATTTGAAGAACATAAATTTTTCTCATAACTGTATTATATGCTGCTGGGTAAATTGTGACAAACAGCTAATTTTTTTTTTTTTTTGATTACTTTATCAAAAAATTTAATTCAACTGGTTGTTGTCACATTTTTCGAACTGACTTGATTTTGTGAGATGTGTTTTTAGACAAAAATTCAGTGTCAGAAATACGAACTAGAAAAATTATTTAGCAGAAAACAATTTTTTTTTTTTTTTCAACTCAAAAACGTCAAACATTATTAAACATTAACCTTCTGCCAACTTACGTTCCAATAGACTATATTAAATTTGTCTAAATTTAGAAAAAAAAAGTTTCATGTTGAATAATATGTTTGAAGTTATTTTAAACAAAGAGTCTCACAAATTGTCAGGATTTTCATTTAACAATCGTATCTTTTTATAAAGATTATTCAGTTTTTTAAAAATTTTTAGATTGAATTGAAAAAAACTTTTTTTAACATTAACGCTGTAAAGCCGACAGAATTGGGAATTTTTTTTAATCGTCAAACAGTAGGTTATGGATAATTGTCTGCTATGAAAAAGCCTTATTGAAACTGGTTAAAGATTTAAAGTTTGGAATGCCACTACAATTAAATTTTATAAAGCCTGTACACGATTAATACTTCAGTATTGAATTTCAAGGACACAGGTGTGTCGAAAACTTTGGCAATAAAAATTAATTTTGTAATTACTGTAGCCAGGAGAAGTTGGGAAACAGGGATTACGAAAAGAGTACCCTTGAATAATAGTTCAGAAACACCGAGGGCGCTTGAAAAGCCAAGAGTGCTTGCAAGTTCAGAGGGCTTATGGTTTTGATACCTCATACGTTTTGTCTGCTCATCAAAGCTAAATGAGTTTATGGCTGTTTGTTTATAATCAAGTTATGGACTTTTGGAACCTACGAGTCGTTAATTTTAATGCATGTAATGCAAAATTGATACTTTTATAGTGTAAATAGACGAAGCATCTCTTGAAAGTACTCCGTAAAAAGTTCTCGTAAAATCTCGAAGCCCGATAAAAGTTCTCCTTTGCCCTCTACCCCGAATTGAAATAGAGAAAATTCCCGTGGCGGTGAGATTTCAATCGTCGAAAACTTCCTCGACATTGCTTCCACGAAAATTCCCGGAAAATCTGAAAGCAACGTTATCAAGTAGAGTACAGAGCACCATTGTTTAATTGAGCCATGTTGAATGTCATATTTTTGAGCAATTTTTCATTGCGTTATTGAAGATATGAGTATATGACAGTTGAAATTTAATTTTAATCAATGTTGAATTTGAAAATAATTAGTTGATGCTAGGGTATCAGATAAAAGTTTGATTTATTTAGTTGTATGTACATACAACCTTACTTTGAAGAAAAATAATTTTTTCATTTTCTTTTCTGCGCAGAAGAACATTTATTGGTTTAAAAATTAGTTTGTTCATACTGACTTCGTAGTTGGTTCATACGCCTAATTTTTAAATTTAATCAACTTGATATCAATAGTAGACAGCTTGTTCATAAATTTTTAAATTCATTTAAACTTTGCAATAAATTATTATATTTGTAGAAACTACAAGTTTTACTATTTTTAGGATAGCTCGTATTCTATTACGGTGGTATTCTCGAGCATCACGCTCTATTATCTATCTGCCTAAAAATACTTATCTAGATGAAAAAAAATATTTTTTAATTGCCTCTCCTTCTTATAATAAAATCTTTCTCTTTTACTTTGTATAGAAATATCTAGTGTATTATCTACTGTTATATTTAAAAAAACTCTCAATACTTTCGAAGAAACAGAATGTTTTAGTATGCCAGCCATTTAAAAAGGTACCCACGTGGCTAAACTAGTAATTTTTCACTTGTAAAATTAAACTAAATGCGAAAAAAAAATTCATAAAACAAAATAATAAAGACAAAGTCAAACAAAATTCATTATAACCGGTCAAAGTTGTCGTCGGGCTCGCTTCGATGGCCAGTATTAATTTCAAGCAGGATTCACCCTTTGAGCTGTCGGTACCTGAACGGAACATTAACTTTGAGCTATGCCGGTACCTGTTTGCTCCTTGGAGTTAATTTACATGAAATTCACGTGCCATTAAGACGCCCGCGCGGAGCGGTCAAACATCCGGTAACTCGGTTGGCAAAAGTTGAATGAAAAGAAAAAGTCGGAGTTTGCTTATTCTCCCGTGCGGCGGTCTCGGGTCCCAGTCCTCATTAAAAAGGTCTCCCGAGCCCGCCACCCACCAGATATCCGTCCAAATTTACCCGGAGCTAATTGATCGGCAAATTTGCCCGAGGGAATGTGCTCTCTCTCTCCCTGCTCTCCCTCTTTCCTTTCGTGAATCTTGGAAAAAGAAAGAGAAATCGTGCGTGCGGTTACGTTCGACCTGGTTCGGGAAAATTTGATTGTTCAAAGTTGAGTTCTTGATGAGAAATTTATTTGTAAATTTTCAATTTCATGTGAAACATGTCAGTTTGTTTCGAGTTCTAAAATTGAAAGCTCAAAGGGATGCATGGCTGGGTACACATTGGCAATGAAATTTTTATTATTATTATGAATAAATGATGGTTTCAAAACTGCTGTATAAAAATACAAAATACTTTTGAAAGAGCTAATTGTTTCTTAATTTATTTTTAGTACTTTTTTTTTTAACTATCCATCAGAAAAAAAAAATTTTTTTACATGATTTTTATAAGATTTTGAAAAATTTCTAAAACCATAACCACTTTTGCGGAGTTAAAATTAAAACATAAACGAGTGGCATAAAAATTTGTTTTAACTTTGGTTGCAGGAAAAAGCTATATGTTCCCACTTATACCAAAAAAGCTTCTTTTCTACAATGTTAAAATGCTAGACCAACAAAACGATAAATTCCAAATTCGCTAATCATTTATCGACTCTAAAAAATTTACAAAGAAATTTTTTTTACGCTTGCAAGACCAGACCGGCCCTCTTAATCAGTTTACGAACGAAAAAAATCGTGACGCGGGTAAACTATCGGGGGAAAAAAAAGGAGCCGAGGCGCACGCAAAAAAGCCTCATAACTCGATAACCCTTTAGCACGCCGCGTCGTCAAAGCACGCGCGAGCAGGCTAAAAGGAAGCGCAAGCATCGATGCAAGAAAAAAAAAAAAAAAGCTTGGGGGTAAAATCACACTGACCTCCTTTTGACAAATTAAATTCAACCGATATAACCACGCACTTGTGAATTTAAAGTGTCGAAAAAGACTGAATATCGCGATTAATTAAGCATAAAGAGCTCAAGTGAGAGAGTGAAGTTTTAATTACCGAGAATGTTTTTTTGAAGCTGCGAGCCCTTTGACCAGCGTTTCTCTTTCAGTCGCGAAGCATAATTATAAAGCTCGGGTGTGTCTTGCCGGAAAGTTATACCCGGGAGAAGAAGAAGAAGAAAAAAACTGGGGGCGGGGGCTAAGTAATTCCCGGCTCGTTTGCTGTTTTTGCGATCCTGCAGGGTTTCGTGTTGCGAGCATTACACCGAGTATTTAAATGTTTGGGATTTCCGAGCTTTTGGATGAGTTATGCGGGAGGGAAATTTCATTGAATAAGTAAGGCTGCGGAACTTGATCCAAGTCCTATCGCAGTGATGATGATGTGGACTACTGAAAAAAAAATTCATACTTTTCGTTCCATATTTTTTTAACTTTGAAAGGGTGAATCATGATACAGAGCTGAATAAGGTGAAGTAAAAAAATTTTCTCTTTTCAAAAACTAACGAAAACCTAGTTTTTTACGTTTTTTGATAAGAGAACAAAAAACATAAAAAACTGATACCTCTTCAATGTATAACATGCTAAATATTTATTTAACAACCTCTACCATTATAAAAGAAAGTTGTGTTTTTCCTTTGTTCACTCTAACTGAAAAAACTAATGAGTCGATTTAACTGAAATTTTACACAGAGTAACTTCATTGTTCAAGGATGGTTTTTGTACTATTTTTATTAACAAAAGCAATTAACATTAATAATAAAAAGATAATTATAAATTAAAAACGCTAGTTATTTATATTTTAATGACTACTCTGACAACAATGAGACCAATTCTCGTCAACAAACGCTCAGAAATCGCTTGTATCGATACCTACCAGTATCGCTTTGGCCTTCCCCAACCTTCATTCCAACTTTCCACTCGGTACGCAAAAGTTCAAAAGTATCTCCCTCGACTGTTTTTAACCAACGATAAATACTCTCAATTTCCTTCCCCAAACTAAAAAATTTATAAATCACTGAAAATAATCGCCCCAAAAGAGCGCGAGCAACTCCACTTAATTTTTATTCTCCGCGCGTAAATCACAGCGAAAGCAATTTAAATTTAAGCCCGGTAGTTTGAATTACGTTTAAATTTGAAACAGTATATGCTTTTATTGACCTAAGCGTTAATCCGAGTTGACAATCGCGGGTGTCTACTCCTCGAGCCCGAAATAAAAATTCAATTCGATCCCCCGGACAAAAGTTTTTGCTCCGCAGGTGGAGCCTGGTCCAACCCCTTTCGCGTCGTCACGGTCCATTAAGCCGCAAAGCGCTTCGAGAGGTCGACTGATAAAAAAGACGAAGAAGAAGAAGAAGAAGTGTCGAGGATTCTTTCTTTTTTTTTGGAATGATAATCCACACGCGATTTTAGATTATAATTTTATCTTCGCCCGCGTATGTATATTCGCTCAAAGAGAACTGGGTCGGATGAATTTTCTTTGAGATTTTTTGTTTTTTTTTTTTTATTTTACCGATGCTAAGAGAGGTATATGAATTACATATGTTTTACCGCTGCCGTAGAATCCCGGGGGACTCGAACTCTCCCGAGAAATACTGCATTCCGGGGGAGTACTCGGATGTGTATATTTTTTGTACGAGATCGAAGTGTCGTTTCAATTAAACTTTTGCAACTCATGAGTTGGAGTTTTTTATTCCTTTGGATGAGCGCGGAAAGGTTATTATTTTGTTAAAATTTACGACCGCCGAAGGTTAAAACCGAGTGATCAAAACTCAGGAATTTATTATTTTAGGTTTACGGTTGTCCTTGCGTGCTACCCCTGTAAGTCCGAGCATAAAGGGCTTTTATGTTTTTAATTAAATCTGGAAAGAATTCGGTTTACGATGAATTAAAATTGTTTTTTCAAAATATTACGTTAGTAAAAAAAGAAGCGGGGAATATAATTTTGAAATAAACGATCCTGCAAAGTTACCGGGAGATAGGTGGGATCGAGCTCGTGTAATAAAGCAGTTAGGGTCTCGAGATTGCATTAAAAAGTTTCGACTGGAATTAAAACTACACGACGCCATAAATTCGTACACACATCTCGTGCGGGCTATTACTATTTAAATCAATTGGTAACGCTCCTCTTACATGCGAGCTTCATCTGACTTGGGTAATGAAATCTGATACGATTTGATTTATAATTTTTCACCGAACAATTAAACGGAAATTTTCAAATTCAACTGCGTGCAAAAATGAGATCGCATGGAAAATTATTTACAGCTACAAAAATTTGTTTTTTCCTTTTTAATTTATTATGTTTATTCTAGTTTATATTATCAAGTCGAAGTCAATAATGTATTAATTATATTTTTCTTACTTATTATTTCTCAGTTAAATCAAAAAGTAGACTTTAAAATACTGTATCGAAATATACAATTTAAACATGAAAATGAGATCTTATAAAAAAAATTATTTCGGTTGTAGATGTAATTCAACACTCACTGAAACCATAGTAGGTGAGGTACTTAGGACTTTATTAAATTTTAATAAGACATATATGTTTTTTTTATCTTAAAGAATTACTTTTTTGAAGTAGCTAATTGAGTTCGAAAATAATCAAGTTTTAAAAATTTTTCGGACTTACAGCATAGGCACTATAATCCAGAAGATCTTAGAAACAATTGTTTGAACTTTTAAGACTATTATTAATAAGTAAAACCAGGTAGGCTGTAAAAAAATTCCATGACTGTTAGTTCATAACCTCAAGCCCACCAAAACTAGATGTAAGTGATGAGCAGGCAAGTCAAAGGCTTGACCGCTTGAAGATGAAAGATCATTTTGGAACTCAACGGTATTTTGGTTGGCTAGGCGTCGGTATATATACAGATTTTTTTTTCTCAGTTTTGAAGTTTTTATTTTAAATTTTTTTATAATTTAATTAATTTTTATAATTTAATTTTTATAATTTAATTAAATTTAATCGCGCTTTTAAAAAATCGGTGCAATTACTTCCGAAGCTACTCCTCTTTCGCAGTTGTTCAAACAAGCTTATATCCCAATTTCCACCCCAAGTAAAACCAGTCTCCCGGTGAAATTTGTTACAGTAATTATTTCATCTCAACCCCCAGAAGCATCAGGGTGCACGACTCGTCGGTTCATTCGCGAGGCTTCCGCGATTCCACGTGCTCGGTATCTGCTCCGGTAGAGCACCAGCAGCCTCCGAAAAGCGCATGGGGCGCGGCGTCGACCCCGCGGACGGCGTTCCCCTCTCGTGACGTCAGCGGGGGTGGCTCGAGCCGGCGGCCGTGACGTAGGTCCTCGGGTTACGCAAGCGCACGGTACCAATCACCCACTGGCCTACTTTGACCCCCCCGGCGAGGCGCGCACTCTTTAAACGACACCCCTTCTTCCTCCCCTTTCGCGCCGTACGCAAAAACACCTTCCAACTGGGAGTGTGTATCTATCTCCTGAGAAAAAGAGATTTATGCGTTTATCGGGAGGATCCTCTCTCTCTCTCTCTCTCTCTCTCTCTCTTTTGCACGTATCGATCGGATGATGCTGCACTCGACAAATTTTGATGGTTGTAACGGTACTGCGTTTGATGTAGAGTGGATTATGAGAACTTTTTTTTTTTTTTTTTTTTTTTTTTTTTTTTGGGGGGTGGTGGATTGAGGGATTTTAAATTATCGAGTCACCAGAAAATTGGTCATATGAAATACTTATAAACGAGAGGTTATTCACTTTGGAATTACTAAAAGAATCACACTTAGTAATCAATGTAATCAATAGTGAATATTAACTTTATTTCAAGTCGAAATCTTCAAAAAATCATTGTTTTGAAAGATATATTAATTATAATTCTTTCCAAGACTCTAAACCCTTTTAATTTACCAAATGAATCACAAAAGAATCAAAAAGAATCATCAATGATTCTGGAGTGCATAGAGCCCCACAAAGCACTTTTTTTACAAAAAGGTCAAGTCTAAGATAATTTTTTAAGGTGAAAGTGTCCCATAATATTTATAAGAATGAAAAAAATTTTAAAGAAACTCTGATTTTGATTCTTGAGTGCACAGCTTGGTCGATATTTAACAAGTTTTTCATAAAATCAGTTTTTTTTCACAATCTTGAAACACACTTAATTAATAAAAAACCTTAAGTTAAAAATAAAAATTTTCTCATTCTTCAAAACAGTTCATTCTTTCTTACGAAGTTTTTAATAATAAACCTGTCATTATCCAATCCAACTCCGAATAATTTAAATTGGTATGGTTTGAAAGCTAGCCAGATAATGCGCTTTTGATAAGAAGTTCATAGAGAAATTTCAAACTAACGCGGAAAGCTACACAAAAGCTCGAACGAAAGCTTTTGTCCATACGCTTGCACAGAGATATTTTCATTCGCAAACATTTATTTTAGATTCTCATGCAGTACGCTTGATTCAAGTACCGCCTCGACAAAGCAAAAATGGAACGAATTTCGCGGTGACTGTGCCCCACCCCCCCGCTCTGGTAAAATATTTATATCGCGAATATTTTCCGAATGAATATTTGATTCCGGAGTGATCGTTCACGTGTGAATTTTACGCACTCCCGGGGTTTTGAAATATTCATCCTGATACTCCGGCGAATAATATTTTTTCGCTCGTAATTAGCTTAGTTCGATTGGTACCAAAGATAAGGATTGTGAACAACGGGGGCTCTAAATCCTGTGCGTTCCGATGCGGTTGCCATTCGTTAGCTCGCAGTTCTCTTCGGTTAAATGGCTCCGCACGGTGAATCGGAATTTCTTTTGCTAAGGTTTCCAGTTAAATTTCACGCACTACTTAACCCGCCCGCGCTCTATGAATTTCAAATTGAATGTAAATGTTTGGACAAAAATTTTTTTTCACTTTTTTTTTCAGAGAGCACTAAATTTTTCAAAGTTAAACTTTTAGCTACGATCGTATTGATTACTTATGAATATATTTTTACGTTTTCTGTTGAACAAAAATCATCTGTAAAAGCAAGAACATATAAAAAAATTTTTAAGACTTGAAATATTTATTTATGATTTAAGGAAGAAAATTAATGCTTCGAATTCACCTAGTGTAACCTGAATGATCATTACTTCGAAAAAATAAATGCGACTAATCCTGCGTTGGAGCAGGTAAAAAATTTCAACAATGCTCAATTTTGTGTAGAATAAAACTAACCAGACGCAACAAAGGATTCCTCGGAAAAAACCTCCCGGAAGATCCTGGCTGGGGTCGGGTGGGTCAAAGAAGACAAACTACGTGATCCAGGACGAACTCGGTCAATTCTTTCAATTCTTCGTCTTCTTTTTCCACAATCTTATTTCATTCTCGCTCGATCGGTTCTACACGTGAACCAATGCCATATCACATTCGCTCTACACATGAAGTTAAAATGTTTTTTTTTTTTTGTCCAAGTAGGGAAAGTCGATTAAGTTGGAAGTTTGAAGAGTGGGGATCTGAAGTTTTTTAACAAATCGCATTTGGTTGAGTTTCGTACGCAGAGCCGAGGCCACTGGAGTAAACTTCGAGTCTCTCCACTTTGTTCATTCACCCGGATCTCCTCCTCCCTCGGCTTCCTCTTTCCTCTCGCTTTACCGATCAATCTTTCTTATCCATGCTCACGATCGCTACAGAAAAACAAAATATTTTATTTCCATAATCAGAGTTGGGCACGTATTTTCACTCTGGAAATATTCACTTGGTAAATAAACTCCTCCGGGGTAGATTCATCAGCTGGGTAATTTAGCTGTCGGGTGCAAGGAAATATAGAGAGCGTGTTTATAATTTGAATTTTTTGATCAATTATGCAAGGATTAATTTGTTTGATTTAGCTTGGACCCGCATAGCCAGGGTCAAATATTTGTTAGACTGAAATATTTGGCGATCGTGTATTGACCAACTATTGATTTTTCGAAAAAATGTATTTTTTTGCGTAGCAGTTAGTATTAAAAATTAAAATAAATTCGTTGCTGCTGTGATTTTTTGTTAGTTTCAATTACACACTTCCTGTATAAATAGAGCGAAAAAAAAAGAATAATAATAAATAACATTAACTTTTAATATTCCAAAATTATCGTAAAATATTTTGGTTTGCTTTGCAGTGTCGAAATATCAAAATAATTTCCATAATTTAACGCAAGTTTCCAAGATAAAGCTTGCAAGCTCAATCGCGTCTAATTTCAATTCGAAATCGGTCCTGGAATCGGACCAAACAAAAAATAATTTTATAAATTGTAAGTCTATTTTTGGTATCCGTAGCGTCTCGACATACGAGATTCAAAATAGTGGGCCCGCCCTTTCAAAGAAACTTTTAAATTGATATTAATATCGAACTGATCGCACCTCCCTAAATCTCCTCCGACTTTCAGCTTCTCTCACGAGTTTGAATTCCCAATCAGCCATCTTCTGGCCTGCTCTTCTAACGAATCTTTAAAAATTCTAAAAAAAGCTCCCCCGAGCTTCTTTACCGACGCCAGGGAGTCAAAAATAATTTTCAAGGATGATTGTAAGCGACGCGCTCCATTATACAAAGTAGCTTCGGCTTTTAACGCCCGCTCGTGCGACGGAGGAAAGTTGATACGCCAGCGAGCTGCTAAGTACGCCAACGTTAAAAGGAAAATAAAAATACGCAGAGACGGATTTAGACACCGGGGGTGGGGGGGGGGGGGTGCGGTGACTCGAAGTTTTAATTGTCGCGGTGCTTTGGTGCGTGCCGGCTTGCAGGCGAAAGCTCTTCAAACTTTTGCGGGTGACGATAATGGCAGAATTTTTTTTCGATACTGTTGAGTTATGCGGGAGCTTGTTGATGATACTGTATTTATTTTTTTTATTTACAATGTTTATCTATAATTTTCCTTTAATAAGTTCTCAATTAAGTATTTTAATCGATCTCACCAAGTTTGGAAAGTAAAAATTTCATTTTGATAATCGAAAATATATTAATTTCTAGATGAAGTTTTTATATTATGTAGATAGAAAAATTTGAAAAAAATAATTTCACCATGGTTTTATAATATCCACACTGCTTTTACCGAAATTCGAATGTATTTTTTGAAAGTACAATAAAACATTAGAAATCATTTAATTAAAAAAAAACTTTCAAAAAATATGTACAGCTTACTTAAAGCATTTTTTCATTAATAAAAAAAAATTGCATGATACAATACACTATGAAATTCATTATGGTTAATCGTACTTAATGGTTGGTAACATTGAAAAAAAAGAAAATTGGAAAAACTATCAATGTCAAGTTTGATTTTCCAACGTTTCTTTCAATTTTTCAGCCACGTTACTTTTCAAATGCCAATAATAACTTTCAAGTATTGTTGTTTGATATTTTCTAATAGAAAAAAGAAAAAGCACTGAACATTTTGATGAAAGCTCATCACATCAATTACAATCTGTTTCGTTTTTTGAAGAACTCGCCAAAGACGATGATGGAGAAAAAAAGCTCGTTTTGAAAAACAGACACGCAAGCTGGACGAAATAACTTTTCCTCCGAGGTACAATCAGTAATCGACAAAAAGAAAATATAATAATAACTTTCATCTCACTTTTTTTCCCTCCAAACATCACCGAACCGAATCATTATTCATCAAAGGTACACCCCATCAATTTTACGTGATCGAACGGAGCTGTTCAATGCGAGCTAATCATCTTCATTACTCGAATTTCAGCTCCACGCAAGAGGACAAATTCTCGAGCTTCCCAAAGGCGGGCACGCGTGGAATGTGAAATTGAATTTTCCGGCGACCTCACCTGTGGGTTTTTGGCTTGTACACGTTGATTATCTCTTCAAACTCTGGGCTCACGCCACATATTTTTTAGTCATAATTTACGGTTTGTCTCGGGAAGGTTTATTTCGTGCCAGAACTCATAAAGCGCGTTGACGATCTCGGAGGAGAGAAAAAATTGTTCCATCGAGCGGATTCCAGGACCATTTGTCAGGAGATACGACGGGGTTGTAATACATTTAGAGCTTTGTATGGAGTGTAATGGATTCGAATCTGGCCTCGTTTGCGGAGTGCGAGGTGCCGTAAATATCAAGAGATATTATTCTTTGTTTCACAATTTTGTTCATTTGGGTAAAATAGTTATGTAATTTGCTGAAAAGTGCAGAAAATGTTCACTTGTTTTTTGTACTAGATAAAACAAAAGTAAAGTGGATTTTATATGTATATTATTGTGTGTTCTAAAAGAGTTTAGGGGAAAAAAATTACTGATAATTAGTGATATAATAAAAACAGACTTGACAGGAGCGGATGTCAATGCTTAATGTTGATAGTTATATTTTTACAACATTTCGATACATGTATGATACCTCTTTAAGAGCTATAATTAATTATAAGAATATAATTCATTTTATTATATTATAATGAAACTGTAAATAATAATATGTATACAATAATGTTCGTTATATCCGCATTAACATCAACTCTTTTAAATTATTCACAATTTTATTCTTCTTATTAAATTATAGCTCTCGAAGAGGTATTATGCATATATATCAAAATGATGGAAAAATATGACCATCATTAACATCCTCTCCTGTCAAGTCTGTTTTTACTACAGCCAATCATCACATTTTGACTGAGACTATCAACTCACTCAACTGTAAACTGTATAATGCGGTATTAAATAAGTAACATTTTATTATTGATAAACATCTTTATTAAATATTTTATTCATTAACCTATCTTTCGCTTCAGTTGATGAATTTTTATTTTTTATTTTCTAAATTGGCAAGCCATAAAAATTTCGACTATGGCGGCCATGTTTTTCTCCGGCAAATTCAAACGACTGAACTACTACCTAATTCAAAAAAAAAGATAAAGACGTGAAAAAATATCAAAACAAAATTCAAACATAAAATTTAAATTCTAGGAAAAATAAATCAAAAATAATTCATGGACTCGCGCGAGCAAAACACTTCTCGGTGCGGAGTCTGAGCAAAAGAGCTTTGCATAATGCTCGGTGGTTCAAGGATAAAAATTTTCCTCGCGCTTTTAGGTTTTTTTTTTATTCCTTCTCTCCTTCTTCGCTCCTCCACTCCGTTTTTCCTTCTATTTTCCACATTGTACAGGACGATTCACGAGAGAATAGCTCCTGGTTACGTGACAGAGTCTCTTCTCTCTTTTGTCGGACTCGAGCTCGCTCGACTGACCCGACACAGTGCGTCACTGCGCCCGAGCTGCCGAGTTTTAAAAGTGGCGTGTTTCTTTATTTCTTTAAACTCGCTTTGTCGGATTTTAAAATCTCTTTTTATTTCTCCAACTTTGAGTGCGTTTCTTAATTGGGACTGATATTTTCAATTTTAATACGAGGATTTAGCGGAAGAATTTTTATTTGTCGAGCATTAAGACATATGAGCTACGCAGCATTTACCGGAGCATTTAATGAAAAAATCAAAATCGAGCTAAGATGTTTTTACGAATTTTCTAAAGATATTGATCGATTTTTTTTACTTCAACTATCGTCTTGAAATACCCAATTAATTTCTTTATTGTTGTTCGTTCACAAAGATTTTAATTAAAAATCCATTTCTATAAATTTTGTGAAGCGAGTACGACTCTCACGACTTAATTTAAAAAATCTGAGTTTTTTATTTTAATGAAGAGTTTAATATTTTCTCGTAATCAACAAATTTTCGAGAGTTTTAACTTTTACATTTTATTTTTACCCAAATCTATTGACACAGTTTTGAAGAAATTATTTTTATCATTTAATTAATGTACATTTTTACATATTTAATTAATAAAAATAATTTCCTTCCATTAATAAAAAATATTCATATTTTCAGTTATTTCTCATAATAACTAAGAGATTTACGTGTACTATGAGTGTCAGTTATGATCCATGAGAGCTGAAACCTAGAATTCCAATTGTTCACATACGCTGATAGGGGCTCAAATCGAGCTCTTGCGTTAAGACATGATTCATTATTCATGAATTTACAAAATATTTCCAAAAATCTGATTTATAAGTAATTAGATTTTTATAAAACTATTTAATACTATACTTATTTATTAGATAAATAAACAATGAAATTGAATCAGAATAATTCAGTTCATCAAAATTATTATCAATTTTAGTTCGAAAGTAGATTTTGTTCATCGCTCAATACTGTTTTAATCGTATTAAAAAGTTATTTTTAACGTTCATCACATTATTGATACCCTAAGTAGTTTCTTATTAGTTTAAAGTTTTTTATAAATCTATTACTTTTTCATATAACTATATTAATTTTTAATAAGGAAAATGAAGTGTTTTAAAAATAAGTTTTAATTAAAAGCTAGCATAGGAAACTTATATAATTATTATTATTTATTTTGGAAAAGAACAAGATATGTGAGTCCAAGACTTTTTTAATAATTTTATTATATGTACACTGCACACATCTTTTTTCAAAGATGCTCAAATGTATTTGTATAGTAGTTAGAATAGTTAGAACAACAGAACAAAAATTCAATTAGTAATCAGTTTTATTAAATTATTATTTTGTATACAAGTTAGTTAATTGCTGATATTTGATTTAGAAGATTAGAACTGATTCAAAGATAATAATCCTGTAAATAAATAATGAAGTAGCATTTCAATTACAATAAGGCAATAAAGAACTCTTGTATTTACGAAAAAAGTTTTCAATATTGATCAACATATTTTCTTGTATTTGAAAATTTTTATTGTTCAACAGATCGAGAAAGTTGCGGCAGTTACTTATGTAACACAGTCAAAGGGAATTGTCATTCCTTAAGGACGTTACATAGGATTTTAATCTCAAGGAAAAAAAAAAAAAAGTAGAAGTAAGTTATATAATACTTATGCTTCATACTATACTTCATTATTTTTATTTTTTTATAATCTCAGGATTTACTTTGCTTCAACTGAAATTTTAATAAAAAATTGTTATTCCTAAAGAACAAGAATTTATATCATGCGACCCTTAGATGAAAAAAAATAAATATTGAACGCAAGTCCAAAAAAGTTTGGAAAATCAATTAACTTTTCGTTCGAGACTTGGAATGAAAGAAAGTCGGGAGTAGTAGATACGGTGTGATGCAATTTAAATTTAAATCCGAGCTTTCTGTTAAATTATTCATAACCAAACATGAAAACGAATCGAGTCAGAGGAGGCGCTTACAGAATTCAAATTGTGCCATTAAGCTTCCTTTTATAATCAGACAATGTCTTGAGGGAGGCACGAGTATACGCAGATATAAGCGAACGACGAAACCCGGTACGCGGTGCCAGTAGCTCTTGCGACTCGACGATCGACCTTCGATTCCGAACAAAAAATTTACCGATATCAGGAATTCTATACAACCCGCGGATTAAAAAGAAAAAAAAGCATAAGCATATGTCCCGGCAACTCGTACGATAAAAATTTTTTATCTCGCTAATGCTTGGAGTACTCACTTGGAGCTCCTTTTATGAAAAATTTATCAATACTTCGACCGGAAGAATAAAAGTGAGCTTCCATCGTAACGTAATTTCGAAAATTAAGTACTGCATTGATGGAAAGGGACTCGAGCACTGAATTTTCTCGAATTTACATGTGATTTTATTTTGTAAATCCTACGATAAACATTTTTTATCCTGCAAATGCTTCGAGCACTTCTTTTATGAAAAACCTTCGAGCTGCAGAATAAAAGTAAGCTCCCATCGACGCGTAATTTCGAAAGTGGAGTATTGTATTGATCTCGTAATAGAAAGAGACGCGACAGCATTGAATTTTCCAAAACAGTTTTTGCTTTTTTTTTCGCAATCCTCGAGCAAAATTTCATCAAAAAGGTAACCCGGGGAGAAAAAGATTAACTGGATTCATCACTCGCGGCTTTACCCGCACGTACGCGAGGATGTAAGGGTTCTTCGCGAAGGACCGAGGAGGGGGAAATTTTTTTAGGAGGATTACCCGGTGCAGGCAAGAAGTAATAAAGTTTTGAAAAACTCTTGGCTTCGCTAAATCCAAAAGCACGCAGTGTATGACGTGAGAACTCTTCGGTTAACTAGTTTATCAAGTTTCCGACGACGAAGACGACGCTTGTGTGTTGGATCGCGAAGTGTAATTTAATTGGCTTTTAACCAAGACGTGACTGTCGGAACTATTATTTATACACTCTTTTTCGTCCTGGTAACGATGTTTTTCAAGGTTATTTTTTTACAATTTTGAAAATTTTATTTCAAAAGTTTTATTTGAGATCGTATTTTATTAGAAACTGAATTCTCGTTGGAGTTTATATGGAACCGATTCGTGCCCTGGTATTTCGATCTTGGTGCATAATTAATTCTATTGCAATGAGGGCGGAGGGTTCGTGATTGTATTTTCAATAATTTTGAAATAAAGTCCCTTCTAAGGTAAAAATTATTCACTACAATCGATATGCAGATAAGTAAAATAAAATGAATATTTTTATAAACAACAAAGCAACACAAGAGTTTTTTTCTGTTACTTGATGGGTACAAAAAAAGTTTCTCTTTCTTGTAGAATTTTATATTATTTTTGAAGAAAACTTCAACTTGAATGCACTTGCCTATTTCAAAAATAAAATTTACGATTTTCCACTTGAATTACAATATGTCATTTTAAAATAGTCTGTCGATTCCTATCATATAAAATAGAAATGTAAATTTTTTCCCTGGTGTTGAAAAATTTGTTTTCTGAAGAATATTAAAATTTTCAAAAATCTTTAATTTATTTGGTTTTAATAAAATTTTATTTATTTTAATTCATTTGATGATATTTTTTTCAGTAACTCATGAATTCACAAGCATATTTATTTAAAGCCAAGTTCACTTATTTATTAATTATAAAATAATGTCAAAATTTTGATTAAAAAATCTAATTAAAACTTCGACAATTCATCTGTAGCTATTCTTCATTTAATAAAAAAAATTATTGTTTTTGAGTTATTAAAACATTTAATTTTTAATAAAACATAAAATAATGGTTAGTTAAAAAAATTATGCAATCAAATCCTTTAATCCAATTCATTTGCAACAAATATCGTATTTTCAGGTAAAATACCAAAATTTTGCAAACTTTCATGTATACGCTACGTCAATAAACAATGTTTTTCAAACTTTTAAATTTCCAACGCCATCAAAGGTAAAATAAAAAAAAATTTCATTTAGATATTTAGTACGGAAGCCCTTTGAAAAAAAGCTTCTCTCTCTGGTCTCTCTCCAAGCCGCAGTCAACACTCCAGGATTTTGAAATTAAAAACTTCATTACCGCACTCGGGGCCCCGGCCAGAGCAAGCATCTCCAACGGCGAGCGGTATTTAAAGTTAAAGCGGTTGCTCGTCTCGACTGAGCCTCGGTGTACATATTTACCCCCGAGAGACACCTAGCGCGTCTGAGTTTTCGCCCTCCTCGGCGCGGGCGTTCCTGCCGCGTGCAACAACCGGGCGGGCGTGCACCAGCTTACCCGATCGATACAGCTGAGTCTGCGCTGCCTCCCCCTCCCCCCCGCGCGTATATTTTATATGTATGTGTCGGAGTGATTTTGCATTAGGTCAACTCTGAGATTTTTCGCTGCCTGGACGTCGAAGCAGGGAATTTATTTTTTTCAAATCTGGTTGCCGGGATTACCCCGGGTTACAACGACCCCCGTGGTGTAAGGAGGACGGGATGGAGATGGAATTTCAAACTTTTCGAACAATGCGGCCTAACTTGTAATCCCCGCGCAAAGTGCTGGAGAGCCGAAATTCAATTTGAATTAGTAATTCGGGAATCGGTATGGGCTGGTTAGTTTCTTAACATTCTGGATCTAGTTAGTAGACTATTATACACTCTGTTTTGGTATTTGAAATTTAAATAATCGATGGATATCGATAAATCGTTGGAAAATTTTGAGAGTGTACCAATTTTCTATTTCAAAATTTTATTTATATTTATTACAAGCACGACCTATATAATATTAAACCTTACTTCGATGGTAAGATTTTGGATAATTTTCTTATGACAACGACGGGTAGAAAATTATAGATTCAACGACTCTCAGTTTATCTTTGCACATCACAGCTTCATCTAATATTAGTAATCAAGTCTTCCTCGTAAGGGAAGAATTTCTGTACATATTTGAAATTCTCAACAAACTTTTTATTTTTCAAATTTTTTGACATGTTTAGTACGGACTGATGTGTGTGGAGTCTCTAAAAATTGGCGCTTGCTATTTTCTGCAGTTCCGGTATACATTTTTTAAAATTTTCTTTGTCTTGGGTTAGCTTGTATTAATTTTATATAAAAACTTGGTAGTGTAAAATTTTCGAAAGTAATTTGGCAAATTCTTAATCATACTTATTCGACGTTCAGTCTATTAAATATAAAACATTTTAAACTTAAGAAGAAAATTTTACTGGATATAAATAAACTTTTAATAGATTTTCATCCAAAATAAATTATCAAAGGATATATTTTTCTTCAAAATTACTCATAACAACCTAAATATGCATCTTTTCTAGACAAACTTAGAGAAAGGTCACTTTCCTTATAACAATCTTCCCTTTGAATTTTAGAAGAGATCTTTATCAAGAGCAGTTTAAACAAGTTTAAAAGATAAAAGGTAAATGATATGATTCTCGATTTCAGCGAGTCTGCAGCAGAAGCAGCAGCAGAAGTCGGCTAAGAGCAGGCTTTTCACACACGCTTAATCCAATTACCTCGGCTCGATTGCAGGATTCGCTTATCCACGCTGCACCGGGGCAGGAAGCGATGAAAAGTTAATTGCTATTCCTGCTCTTTTAGCTCCAGCTCGAACGTATTTATTTTCTACCGAATTAATTTCATATTATTCAAATAATAAAAAATTACGCAAAGAAGTTAAACGAACTGCGCTCGATAGTATATGTACAAAGTAAATTTCGTTTTGCGTTACGTGGGGGGCAAAAAGTTTCGTACGTTCAATTACGCGCTTATTGTACTTTTGATTACGTGCACGCTAGTTTTGAAACAAAGAGAGCCAAAATCATAAAACTCTTTGAATACTTCTGTACACAAGTAGGTACCTCGTCCGTGGGATAAACGGATTTTTATTTCTGCGATCAAAAAATGGGAATAAAAATTCAATTCCGATTAAATGTTTTATTTTTCATTGCCATGTCTGAAGCGAAACAAAGGCCATTGGATACTCGACGTCCTGATTTTGGAGGACGGTATAATGGATACAAAACCCCGCTGAAAATAGCGCCCTGACAAAGGGAAGGGGCCACCGGGTGCTTCTCTTTGCTCTCCATTTACATGGCGGTTCGAGAGAGAATTAGATCGCTTGTTTCGCCAAAGTATTACGCGGCTGGTAATCGAGACATTCAAGATTCGAGTGGAAGATTCCAGGTTTCATTGCTCGGGAATTTCAGCTTTACGGTTTTTGGTAACCGGATTCGGTTATTTGGATCAATTGATAAAGATTACGACCTGATGAATTTCAATATAATGCTAGAAGGCACTTCTCTTGTTCTTTTATTTAAAAAAATTGTTTCTACCAAAATATTTAAAAAAATTAAGAATTAAAAAATAAAGTGGGCAGTACTTATTTTACTAACATACATACACACATAATTATTTGCAAGAAATTTCAGAAGAATCCCTTATTTCCGTATCAAACATGGGCTACTTTTGGAGCCTCAATGGTTTTTATCTTAGAATCAAAATAATCAATCGCAATTGATGCGAAAATCAACAAACTTTTAAGTAAAATCGCTTGACTATTATTTTATGTAATCAATAACTTAATTTGGGTTCAGCCAATTTTATATTTTATTTGTTTTTTTTTTCTTTTCTTGAAATATTATCCGTTGACCTGTAAATTTTTTTATATCATTTTGATCTTCAAATACCTTTTGGGATTTTATGAGAATTTTCAACATTTTTATCCCTGGGTGATCACGTAGAATCTCGCAAAAGCTTAAAAGGAAAAATTTTCAATTTACCAAAACTTTCAAAAATGGCCATTGACCCATACTTTAATTTACACAATTCGAATCTACAATTAAAAAATAATACACTCATATTTCAGTTTCAGCTTGGTACACAATTTTAAACCAAAGCCATGTGAACAAACCCTCTCAACTTTCCTGTCTTAAGTTCCGAAGGATTAATTTTTGGATACCGTTTTCAAAGTTCAACAAGAGGCAACCCCGACAACTCACCAAAATGGAGTTTCGGGTAAGCCAATGATTACACAGGCCCCCCCGAGTTCGAATGTGTGAAGATTAGGGTTTAATGAAAGCCGCGCGCCGTTCAGGTAAGAGCGAAGTAGACCCGGGCTGTTCATTTCGGCACGCCCATCACGTAACCAGTGCCGCGTGTAAGCGCGTAAACACTGCAGTAAGATAATGAAGACACGGATTTGTGATGGAATTGATGTTGGCAGAGCCAGCCAGCTACTGTAATTTACGGGCTCGATTCAATCCTAATTCCAGCCTGCGAAGGCAATGTTAATTTTTCGGGGCGAGTTATTGTTGGAGCAGTGAATTACCGACTCTAAGGTTTTCATTTATTCATGAACTGCAGGTTGAATTAGGTTCATCACTGTGATTATAGGAAAAGGTAGCTTTTGAAGCGATGATTAGCAGTCATTGGGTGCAGGTAAAGAGTCCCGGGCGTGGGTGTGAGTTAAGTGCGTTTTGGGTCGAATCAAGCAGTTGACGCGGTCGCGTCTCGTACTGGAATTTATAGTCAACTCCATCCAATTAATGGCGATAACTTTGTTTGATTAAATAAACCGCGACTGAAGCTGCGGGGAGAAACTTGGAGTGTAATTTATTCAACCAAAGTTGTGAACTCTGGTTGTAAAATGATCGTACGCGAATGCCTTCGTCAAAATTCGTCATTTAATCACCACGTGCAGCTTCAACGGAGTTTCAATGCTAGCTTCGAGGTCTTAAGTTCAAATTCTAGCGAATGCGTAGTTCATTGAGTAATGACTCTACTGATTTTGTTGTAATGAGAATCACAAAATAGGACGAATTTTTTTGATCTCGATTAAAAATTTTTTGTAAAATTTAAAAGCACTGAATCTCTTAATTTTATCCCCACGTACACCTAGAGTATTAAAAGATTAACCTAAATAGAAGAGTTATATGCAGCTGACACGCATATAAGTACAGTGAGATAGTAGGGAAGACATTTAAAGCACACCTGAAAATTATAATGAAACTTTATTTTGTAATAATCCAAGTTTACGTCTATTTTCATTTTTTTGTTATTAAAAACCTGTCGAAAAGCAAAGAACGAATCAAATGCAAAAGCCGATAAGCCGGCATCGATCGAAGATATTACAAATCGACCGTGGAAGTTGGAATCCGTGAGAGAAATGCAGATTCAGATCGAAATACGTAACCCGTAAATAAAGATAAAAGAAAGTAAGTAGGACGTTTCTTAAGGGAATTTGCTCGAATCCCGTCTCGCGTGTTTCCGAATCCTGAAATTTTCAAAAGCTCGGGAGTGCTAAAATAGAACTATACATTTTGGGGGCTCTTTCAATCTGAGGTAAGTAAATTCATACGCAAACAACTCACGCCCTGCTTAATTTTTGATGTCGTACTCACCTGAAACATAAAATTAAACACGTATTAATAATCACATATTCAAGTTCATCTTAATTATAAAATGTATACTTTGTACTTGTAAAATAATAATTTGGTATCCTTACATGAATCTCTATTTTACAGAATGAACTCAGTAGTTGGAGCTTTAGGGTATCCTAAGCTATAGCTGAAGCCCAGCCAATGTCAAAACAGAGTTTCTTATCTAAAGTTTGCAGATTTAGTTACAGTAAGATAACATCGTGGGTCATCTCTAATATAACGAATTTTGTTTTTTGTTTTTTCAAAAGAATTTCTGCGCATGAAACAAATCAGTTCTCTCCCTTGCATCAACGGCTTTAGGTGAACAGATGGCCTGGTAGAGACAAAGCTGGACCGTTATGAGCCAGAACGACTCGGGCTGTCGAACGGTGAACACCGACGATTCGATCCGGGACAAAGAGTACAAAAATAATTTTAATTTTTTGTTAGTTTATGCACAGATGACAATGGCTAACTCTTCGGTTCTGTGAGTAATGTTTTTTGTTAATTTTTATGAGTTATCTAAGTTTTATTTGTTATCGGTACTTTGACTAAATTGAAGTTTTTTCTTTCTACTTTAACGAAAGTTACAGTAATCTAATAATAAAAACCACGAATTTTATTGAAAAATTAAAAAAAAAAAAAATCAAAGTTTTTTTTTATTTATTTTCTCATTGCGATTAATGTAGTTTCAGCATGTATCTTGTGATCTCGGTGATAATTTTATCAACTTTTGGTAAAAAAAGCGACAACGAAAACTTGAACTTATCGTATGGACAAACCAATATTATCATGAAGGATTACAAATATGACGACTTGCACCAAAATCTTAAAATAATCGATTATTTTGGAGAAGGTGCCAAGGCAGATGACAACAGATGGGTCGAACATCTGTTGACCGAGTACGAAGCTAACCTCGCCAGGAAAATTTACCAAGACTACGAGCAAGAATTATCAAAAATATTGAATAAAACATCGACGCATTCTTTGCAGTCGTTAACGGAATCTTTCAGACCAGATGAAAATCAAATTTCTGGACTCGCTTATAAAATCGATAAGTTTATAACTTTGTATAAAAAAAACAACAATGTTTTTTCTTGGAATCGCGCATAGGTTACCGAAAATAATATTTTTACAAAAATTTGGAATAATTTAATAAAGTGTATAAAGATTTACTTGTCAGTTTCATTTTATTTTACGAACCTTTGATACTTTACAAAGTACCAAAAGCTTTACAAATTGAAACTCCCCAAAGACTTAATGAAATTTCATTACGTAGTACTAAAAAGGGTTTTCATCACAATTAATAGCAGTAAATAATTAAATAAAATTACCGAATGAACACTCTAAAATTAACTATCTCGAACTTATATTTGAAACTTGACTCGAATTCTATAGACCCTCAATTTCCTATAAATACTCAAAGCTTGGTTAATTGAACGCGAACTCAAAGCAAGGAACGCTTCTCTCTCTCCATGAAATTAATAAAACCCAAGAGGCAGTTAGTCAGCTTTGATATCCCCGAGATGTAGCTCGGCGTCGTCAGCTGTTTCCTACAACGCATCCCGCCCGGTTAATTAATTCAGAGTCGCGAGGCTTTAATTCGGGAATCAAAGTTTCAAAGGCAAGAATGAATAAATAAAGACCAGCTAGCTCTTCATTCCCCCCACCCCTGCCACCTCCATTGTTCGCTGCTGGTAATTACCGCGGGTTTGCGGTCGTATTTAACGACACGTGCGCACCCGCTGATAATGCCTGCATTGTCGCGGTCTTCGTCGCTGCCCGAACTTTCGCCCCCGCGGAACCAAATGAAATTTACTATTTTTGAAAATTCGACTTACACCGCGCGAGATAAAGTTTTTTGCGGTAACTCCAGCAACGAAATTTTCGGAAAAAAACCCGCAGAAAAAAAAACCTTGATTGAATTTTTTCCCCGCGCGTACGTATATTAGAAAAAGTCAATTACTCAAAAAAAAAAAGGAAGATGAAAAATTTTACCAAAAAAAGAGCTTTTAGCTAATAAAAAAAAGTGTGAATGCAAGGGAAGAGAAAGAGGCATTGAAACTGCCAGTGAAATCGAACAAAGAGGCCTCGTTCGTTGAAACACGGCGCATCTCCCTGTTAACAATGACCGAATCAATTCGCGCGACCCGATGATTGACCTTTCGGTCGGGCGTACCTCCCCCGAGAAAACCTTTTTTTTTCTGTTTTCAAATCGTGAAATCAAATTAAAGCTCGAGAACAATTAAAATCGGTAGCAACGGGGGCGTGAAATCCTTATTCATTCTGGAAGGAGATGAGCTCGACGATGCGTGAACGGCGACGCGTTGTTTAGCCCCCTCGCGCCCCGAACTTTCAGCTCCGGAGCCCGGCCCGCCGAAAGTTGAGCGATATCAAGAGTGCAGTCGAGTCGCAACCCCCAGCCCGCCCCCTGTTTCTGGGTCGCGCTGGGGGCCCGACCTGAATACTTATACTTCTCTCCCGGCTCTTTTGTAAGAGATATAAAGCGATGAACTCGTAAACTCTTACTCTTCCTCCTACTCTTCCTCTTCTTCTTTTTTACTTTTCTATCTCTCACGCTTGGTTTTTCTTCTAAAATTGATCGAGCGACGCGACGCGCGGAATAACATCATTCAAAATACGTATTTCCCTTTTCTTGCGTTTTTTCAAAAAGTCTTTGATCAAAGTGGGTCAAATTTTTTTTATGTAAGGCCACAGACTATTTCTAATGATGAAAGATATTATTATTTTCATCATCATCATCGACGACATCTGAATGTTTAACCGACTCGGAGAGACTTTCCGGGATGTGGGTCACCGATCTTGAGCGAACTTTACAGATCAATTTTCAGTTCTAAAAAGTCACTTTGCAAGTTGAATGCGGTAGTCAATAGTCAGTTTTGCATGCATGGTCCTCGAACTTTGGTCCGTTTTTTGAATTTTTATTCAAATTTAAAACTTTGAAAAAATTTCATCCTTTGGAGATGATATCTCGTTCAAATAAAAATTTGTAAATTTTGAGAGACCATCATTTTAGATAACTGAGTATGAAAAAATGGTAAAAAAAATACTACTGGTCTCACCGAGATTAGATCACTGGATTCAGAGTCCTTATGCCATGGGACCAACTGATCAATATGATTCTCAACAAAGTACTTGATTATATTTTATTTTAAAGAATTAAAAAAAAAAGATCCCACCAAGATTTGAACTCGGATCGTTGGATTCAGAGTCCAAAGTGCTATACACCGTGGGACCTCAATTCAAAATACTTTACTGCTGCAATCAAATGCATTTTTTATTAGTTTTATCTTAAAAAATTGCAAAAAAATAAAGGTCCCACCGAGATTCGAACTCGGATTGTTGGATTCAAAGTCCAAAGTGCTAACCGTTACACCATGGGACCTCGATTTACAGCTGCAAATAAGTGCATTTCATTTAGTATTTCTTATTTTTTAAAAAATTGCAAAAAAATGCAGGTCCCACCGAGATTCGAACTCGGATTGTTGGATTCAAAGTCCAAAGTGCTAACCGTTACACCATGGGACCTCGATTTACAGCTGCAAATAAGTGCATTCCATTTAGTATTTCTTATTTTGAAAAAAATTGCAAAAAAATGCAGGTCCCACCGAGATTCGAACTCGGATTGTTGGATTCAAAGTCCAAAGTGCTAACCGTTACACCATGGGACCTCGATACAAATAAATTACACAGCTGTAATCAACTGCTTTGCAAATTTTCTGTATTGTAGCAACGTCAGCGTTTTTGGGATCGCCGACCCCGGCAGGTCGCACGTGATTGCTGCATAAGAGCAAGTAGTCAGAATTTTTGAGATGCTTACGTAACGGCTACTGTTTACCGACATTCTTATCAGATGTCTGACATTAAATAATTTAAAAATTGAAATTTAAAAAATAAAATACTTTGCAAAATTTTTTGGAGATAAGAACTGATAAAAAATGCACTTGGTCGCAGCTGTAAAATCAATTTTCATCAAAGTCCCACGGTGTTAAGCACTTTGGACTCTGAATCCAAGAATCTGAGTTCAAATCACGGTGGGACATTTTTTTTTATTTTAATAAACTTTTGATGCTTCTAGTTTAGCTTAGATTTTTTTTTTATCAGCGAAGGCTAATTTAAACTAACGATATTTGTCAATTGATTAAGCTGGATACTGAAATTGAAATAAAAGTCATAATTAAATTGCAAAGAAAATTTAGACGATTACGCTCTTTGAAATGGAGATAGAAAAGTTCCTTGAGAGTAAGTCGCAAGCCGCAATGTTTTCATGCATGAGGCTTCGTTAGCAGGAAGCCAGGAGCTTGAAACTTTCGTCTAAAAGTTTCATTTACTTTAATCAAATTATGTTGAAAAATTTTTTTATTTCAAAGTACTTTGAAATTGTCAAAAACAGAATAGTGTACTCTGATTAACCACCTTACAAACAGGAGTGAATTATATCATCTGAAGCGATCATCAAAGTCGGCATTGTTTGGTGGGAATAAAAAAGAATGCTCCATTACAGACAACAGGTGAGTAGGCGTATGTCTTGAAAACGGCGTTCCAGCAACAATGGCCCTCGTAACAAAGCGAAATTTGAAAAATTCAAGGATAAAAATACGGCCTTTCGAGCTCGTAAATTTCTTTTACAACCACTTCGAACGACTTCACTTTGCGTTTCTACACATGCGTGTAAAATTGTAACTACCACATACTTACAATAGGGTTTAAGTACGCTTCTACGATTACAAGTTTTAAACTTTTATCGATAGGATATTTGTTCTTTTGTTAGAGGAATCATTGATCTGAATTTTGGATTGATACTTCTATGAAATCACAAAAAATTCTTGTAGAATTTTCACAAAACAAGAATTAAATTTTCATGTAAGAGCTTACGTAAATAAAACTAAACGACCCGTAAACCTGATTCACCCTCTCAAAAAATAAGAGCTCAAAGTTCAAAACAAATTTAAAAGTAAATTACGCCAAATACGCGTCACTTGGTAGTCTCGGAATTCGCTAAACGCCTGGATGTATGCACGTATATAGCGCATGAATTTCATACTCCCGCATCATGCGGGGGAGCCTGGAAATTGCTGCAAGCGTACAGAAATTCCTCTGATTTGTTAGAGCAAATTAATTTTAGGGAAATTGGCGTGAACGTAGTAATCGATTATTATGGGAACGGGCGAAATGTATTGTAAAATCTTGGCTTAAGCGAACCGTGGAAATTTACTATTGTTGCAGGCGAAGAGCTTTGTATGTGAAGCTTTATTGACAGAAATTATTATGAAAGCTCCGAATTGTATTAAGGCGGGTGTGTTCATGAATTCAAGCTATTTTATTAGACTTGATGACCTTTGACGCACAGAGGATAAGCGCACAGTTTTATAATTTGCTTAGGTATAAGGTGTTAAATTTGATTGCTATGGCGGGCAAATAATGTATTAAAAATAAAATTATAGCTCTTAAGAAAAAACAATTTCTCTTTTTTTATAAATAATGTATTTAAATTTTAATTCACTGTCGCGATGCGTTATCAGTAACCTGGTATTAAACAAACTTTGAAATGAAATTCAAAATTTAATTTTTTTTTCAAGATAAGAATTAATAAATGAAATGCACTTGATTGCAGCTGTAAAATCGATTTGCATCGAGGTCCCATGGTGTAACGGTTAGCACTTTGGACTTTGAATCCAACAATCCGAGTTCGAATCTCGGTGGGACCTGCATTTTTTTGCAATTTCTTTTAAAATAAGAAATACTAAATGAAATGCACTTATTTGCAGCTGTAAATCGAGGTCCCATGGTGTAACGGTTAGCACTTTGGACTCTGAATCCAACAATCCGAGTTCGAATCTCGGTGGGACCTGCATTTTTTTGCAATTTTTTACAAAATAAGAAATACTAAATGAAATGCACTTATTTGCAGCTGTAAATCGAGGTCCCATGGTGTAACGGTTAGCACTTTGGACTTTGAATCCAACAATCCGAGTTCAAATCTCGGTGGGACCTGCATTTTTTTGCAATTTTTTTCAAAATAATAAATACTCAATGAAATGCACTTATTTGCAGCTGTAAATCGAGGTCCCATGGTGTAACGGTGAGCACTTTGGACTCTGAATCCAACAATCCGAGTTCAAATCTCGGTGGGACCTGTATTTTTTTGCAATTTAAAAAAAAATAAGAAATACTAAATCAAATGCACTTATTGGCAACTGTAAATCGAGGTCCCATGGTGTAACGGTTAGCACTTTGGACTCTGAATCCAACAATCCGAGTTCGAATCTCGGTGGGACCTGCATTTTTTTGCAATTTTTTTCAAAATAAGAAATACTAAATGGAATGCACTTATTTGCAGCTGTAAATCGAGGTCCCATGGTGTAACGGTTAGCACTTTGGACTTTGAATCCAACAATCCGAGTTCGAATCTCGGTGGGACCTGCATTTTTTTGCAATTTTTTTCAAAATAATAAATACTAAATGAAATGCACTCATTTGCAGTTGTAAATCGAGGTCCCATGGTGTAACGGTTAGCACTTTGGGCTTTGAATCCAACAATCCGAGTTCGAATCTCGGTGGGACCTGCATTTTTTTGCAATTTTTTTCAAAATAAGAAATACTAAATGAAATGCACTCATTTGCAGTTGTAAATCGAGGTCCCATGGTGTAACGGTTTGCACTTAGGACTCTGAATCCAACAATCCGAGTTCTAATCGCGGTGGGACCTGTATTTTTTTGCAATTTTTTTAAAAATAAGAAATACTAAATGGAATGCACTTATTTGCAGCTGTAAATCGAGGTCCCATGGTGTAACGGTTAGCACTTTGGGCTTTGAATCCAACAATCCGAGTTCGAATCTCGGTGGGACCTGCATTTTTTTGCAATTTTTTTCAAAATAAGAAATACTAAATGAAATGCACTCATTTGCAGTTGTAAATCGAGGTCCCATGGTGTAACGGTTTGCACTTAGGACTCTGAATCCAACAATCCGAGTTCTAATCGCGGTGGGACCTGTATTTTTTTGCAATTTTTTAAAAAATAAGAAATACTAAATGAAATGCACTCATTTGCAGCTGTAAATCGAGGTCCCATGGTGTAACGGTTAGCACTTTGGGCTTTGCATCCAACAACCCGAGTTCGAATCTCGGTGAGACCTGCATTTTTTTGCAATTTTTTTGAAAATAAGAAATATTAAATGAAATGCACTCATTTACTGCTGTAAATCGAGGTCCCATTAGGGATGCATGGTGTAACGGTTAGGACTCGAATCCAACTATCCGAGTTCAGAGCTCGGTGGGACCTTTTTTTTGTCATTCCAGTCTACAAATTAAACTGTAACAGCTTTTTTTCAGCAATCAATTACTTCTCCTGAATGCGTTCAAGAAAATTCAAAGTAAAAAATACTCACAAAAAATTTTATTATTTGTTTGGTTACTAAAAATTTTTTTAATACTCTTTAAGAGAGCCCAGTCAGATTTCAAAAAGTCCGCTTTAAAAGTAACATTTGTATACGTGAGATGAAAGTAAATTTTTCCGCTCCATGAAACTTCAAATAAAGTTTTTAAAATTTTTCCAACACCTCAGCCTCTGTAAAGATTTTTATGAAATCCAATTAAAACTTGAAATCAAAATGAGAGAAACTTTTCCCATCAGGATTTATTCCACCTTCGCTTGTCGATTGAAAAAAAAAAACAATCGTTGTTAAGAAAGATCCGAGCACTAATTTTTTATTTCTCCCAGCCCCATGCCACCATTAAAAAAACCTCATCCTAGTGATAAAAATCAAAAGTTTCTCTGGGTTAAAAAAAATAAATAAAAGCTCGGTAATAATGGGCGTCGAAAGCACAGCAGCGCGAGCACAAAAGACACCCGGTGCTGGCGGTAGCTTCTCGATAAAAGTTAAGCGGAGGGAAGCAGAGGGGGCAAAAAAAAAGAAAGAAAGACACAATTCCACTCTCGGATTTCTATTAAACTAAATGCGGGATCGAGGTTAATTAATGACTGTCGATGCATTCGTGTGTTCGGATTTCTTTTTTTTCTCTCCGATTTCAGGCCGGCCCTTTAATTGCGAGCATTCTTCCCGAGTCGAGATGGATCTTTAACTGCAACGCCATCCGACGGCGGTCTATTGCATTTCGAGACCCCGCCGCTCCTGATTTTCCATTTCTCTCGTTTTGTACATCGACTGTAGCAGAGCTGCAGCTCTGTACGCGAAATCGATACTCGCGGGGTATGTGTGTACGGAGGCTCGGAGCTGCAAAAACTAATCAGACTTTATACGTTTTTGCACAATGAATTTTTTTTTAATTCTGTGGACGGTTACTCCAGTTTACTCGGTTAGAAATCGTAATGTTAAAAGTTCTTTCCTAATACTTGCGTTTGTTTATTTAAAAACAGTTAAATAATTTGAGAATTTATAATAATTATTAATAAAATTTTTAAATCGATAGAGATTATGGTGGGATTAAATAGTCTACGATAAATAAATTGTTTCAAATACAAAAAATGCGTGTGGAAAAGCTTTCAAAATGACATCGATAATGAAAATTTGACGCGAATCAATAATAATTTAAATAAAGACTGTACTAAAAAAATAAAAAAATAAAAATTATTACGTTTTATACACGCAGTTCTTGGGCGCATAAAAAAAAAACTAGATAAACTCCGTTTTTAAGGTTTTCAAGTTTAAATAAATTTCGTGGACAGAAAAATTAGTTTAAGCATCAACATAATATGAAATAAAATAAAAAAATTACTATTGAACGAGGTTCAGATTTTTAATTTTGATAACTAGAAAATCTGTTTGCGCGTTGGAATTTTTATATTTTAAAAATATACTTTTTCATGTAAGCCACAGAATTACTCGTCCAATTTATCTAACCTAAAAGTAATGGAAGTTTTATGATTATTTTTTTCTCATCCATTGTAATTTCGTCAATGTTTTCATTCACGCAAGTTTGAAAGAAAATCAAGGGCGTCAACTTTTGACAAAAAAATCTAGATTATTCTTCAAACTTTCTGCTTTTTCATACTAAAAAAAACTGACCCCGGGGCAAAAAAGTAATATTAAAGCTGCAGGGACAGGTTGACGATTCAATTTCAGCTGGGAGGAGTAGCGGGATACATAATGACCCCGTCGTAATGAACGCCGCTAGTATGGCAGCGATACGCAAGCCTGTTCTTTACATGTGGTGGCGGTGCACACGCCGGCGCTGAATTAAAAGGCAAAAGCTTCATGAATATTCAGGACTCCGGATTTGCAGATGTGGATCAAGCAGTTCCAGCAGCGAGAGTAATCCTTGATAAAATCGATAAGCGATTCCAGATATTTTAAATAAATCCCTTACCTCTTTTTTTTTTTTTTTTTTTTCAAATGAAACAAATTTTTTAAATGCACAGGGTTTTGTAATGAAACTTATGGGAGGTTTTATTCGAGCGCTTTTGAATATTCATGTGGAGCTTACACGGGTAACCTTTTTTTTTTTTTTTTACAGAGTTCATGTAAACATTTTGACGGAGGTCAGATGTGGATACGACTCGGTTTATTTTTCCACCTGTTCAAAAAAAACGAGTTGGTAGTACTTTCTGAACATGAATTAGTAAAAAATTTAATAATAAAAATAATACTTATTTATTGATCAGTAAAAAGTTTTTCTTGTGAAAGGTATTTATCGTAATAGGAGTATTCGTCAACATTTTTGTAAAATTGTATTGCCTCAATTAAATAACGTAATTGGTAAAGTCAATTTAAAGTTGCAATCATTTTTAGTAGTAAATAAACTTTATATGTACAGATAAATTTTAGACGATTTTAAAAATCTCAAGCTCGAAGTAAAGTTCTCTTTCAAGCTTCCACCACTTTGAATTTTTCCATGAATTTTTAGGGAAAAATATTTTTAAATCGATTTTTGAAGTAACTCAGCGGTTGAAATTTCGAAAACCCAAAAAAAGCCAAGTGGAACATTTATGAATCTCAACCATGCATGTTCAAACTTATCAAAATTGGATTCGACTCGTTCGAAAATATTTTTCCCAGATTATTCATGGGTAAACAAAAGAAATGAGTTTTTAAGATCTTTGCAAATGAAACTGGCTTCGAAGATGAACATTAAATTTTTTATACCACTAGTGCGTAGGTACTCGATTTTACGCACGCTTAGAAATTTAAAAACTCGCCCTACGCACCAGGGGTATAAAATAGTATGTGCAACGGGTGCAGCACGTCACCAGGGCGTCTTAAAGTCACTCGTGCTACGCTTCACTTCGCACTCGGTACCTTTAAAACCGCCCTGGCGACGATACTGCAACCCGTTGCATACTATACTATTTGAAAATTGGTTAAAGTACCATGGGCTACAAAAAAACCAGTAAGAAAGCCCATCCGACAAAAGTATTGATGACTTTTTTTGTAGAAAAAAATTGCCCTTAAAGCACAAACCATCCTTGTTCGTCCAATGCATAAAATTTCAAGACATCTAGTGATCTAGTGGTTCAAGTACTTGATAACAAACAATTCCAAAGTAAACAATCCCAGAGAAAACTAATTTTTATTTTCAAACAATATTAAATAATTTTATTCATAATGATTTACTTGATATAAATGAATAAACTAAACAATATTGAAATTGATGTTATCAAATCTCTAATCTAAAAATTTATTTACCCAATTTTAACTTGTCGAATAAGTAAGTCTTGGTAAAGATTCACCAATTTAAGTTTTGACAGTTAAAAATAAACAGTGTCGGTCTTGACCCTAACTCAAAAATGTTTGAAAAACAAATTGATCTGAAAATTCTATTAGCACTCGTCGGTGTCAATCCGTGTATCGATTGTCACGGTAGTTGTCGGTCGGTGGCATGTAGGTCAGCGCCTAATTACAGTCCGGCTAAATTCGTCATCGCCCACCGAAACATGGGCCCGCGAATTGGTAATAAAAATTCCCTTTATCGAGTTAATCATTCCGAAAGGGAAAGCGTTGATCCAGGGTCAAGCACGACAAAGTGTTCATTTTACAGTGGCAATTTCATCATTTATGAGCTTGATTTTTTTAATTTTTTGAGTCTGTTACTTTTACTGGTCTTTATTACTTTTTTTTAATACGGACTAAAACACAAAACCTTTGATAGTTTCTTTAAACATATCTAAGTAGGAGTTAGATGACTAAAATTAATTTACTTTTGTTATGTTATTTTTTTTAAGTAACAAAATTGCTGTAAAAATTCAAAATTTTGGTATTGGACTTTTTTTAGGTCGGAATGGTTTTCCTTAGCAATACTCTATCGTTTAGATATGCTAAAAAAGTGAATTGAATCTTTACAGCAATTTTGTTCTAAAAAAAAAAATAGCATAACAAAAGTCAATTTTGTTTTGGTATTTAGAAAAATAACATAAATAAGTCTGTTTTGTTACGTCATTTTTAAGAAAAACATAACAGAAGTCCATATTGTTATTTGTACTATAACGAAATTATAACATAAGAAAAGTAACAAAATATTTTGTTATTACGAGGTCCCTGGGATTTTTCAATTTTTTCATCAATATTTTTGCAATAATCTAAAGTTTCTCAAATTCAATCTAAGATCTTGATGATTTTCTCAAATACTAATCTAAGATCTTTTATTTTTTTCTTAGTTTTATCAGAAAGATTTATAAAATACAGTCCGATTACAGATATACACATTTGAATCAAGATTTTTAAAATACTCCTTTTTCAAGGTTTGCCCAACCCGGTAATTTAAATTTCCTCGTAAATCACATTCCCGAAAAAAAAGCTCTCGTAAATTACAGGTCCCAAAGCTCAGCTATACAATTAGAAAGGTCCTCCAGCCCCTCTCCCGAATTCGAAAAACTTTAACCTCGCGATCACGCCACTTCGTGTGCACGTTAACCCCCATATCGCAACGCCGAATCTCGCGGGGCACTAACTAGCCGCGAATAGAATAAAATCGTAAAGGTTAGATGCGCTCGGCGTAAAAGAAAAATCTCTGTCAAACAAAAGAAAAAAGAAGACAGCGGCAAGAGGAGCAAAGATTCAGGCGTTGAAACCCCCGAAGGGTTGTTAGTCGGGGGCGATCAAATTCAAATCCAATTTTCACGCAGCTTTTAATCCGACAGCCTGTTTCTCTAACTATTCCGAGTTCATAGAATTTTCTTTTGTGTGTCGTCGTCGCGTCAGTGTTGCGTGCGCGGTACGAGAATCGCGTGTCACGGTTTAAATTGGAACGAAATACGTTCTCGCTTCTTCTCGTCGCCTTTTTTTTTTTTTTTTTTTGTCAGAGGATGCAAATGAATTTTTTTTTCTTTTTTTTTTCGCGAACTATTGTACTGACGCGTTGATTTTTTTTTTTAGCCCGGTGCAACCCAACGCTCGAAGGTGTTTAAATAAATTAAAAAAAAAGAATTCTGAAGACTGTGAGAAAAAAAGTTTTATTTTTTAGTGGAATTGACATTTTTGTTTTATTTCGAGAAAAGCTTTTGTTAATTAAAGCACTGTTTCATTAAGCTTCACGCTTCGGGTTCAACTGATGAGTGAAAGAAGAAACTTTCAACAGAAATTTATTTTTTCTTTTTAAATTGAAAACAGCAAAAATTTATTTTGTTAATGACAAAAATATTTTGGTTGAAAAATAACCGTTTTTATTTTGTAAATCTTTTTATTAACACCGAAGTATGAAAAGAAAGAATCAGCTGTTTTTACTCTTAGCCCGTCTGACGTAAAAGTCTTTTTTCTACTTGATGGACCAAACTGAATATCGGGTACTGGTCTCTTAATACAATCATGAAAGTCTAAACTACTTACACTCGTTTACACAGATATATGGCATGATAGTTTAGAGAATAATTCATATCAAGTTAGATTAATTGAATTTTAAAAATCACATGAAATCTTCCCGATTAATGAATGCTTTTGGAAGTTCAAAAATCTTAACGTATCTGTTACAGCCAAACGCTCGCGTCGTTTTTAGTTATTATTCTTAAAAACTTGAGTGGGTCCAAAAATCATTCTCAAAACACCAAAATGCAAAAGTCAACTTAGGTAAAAGAGAAAAAGGAAAATTTTCCGCAAAGCCCCAGTGAAAAATTCATAAAGTCAGCTCCTCGTCACCCGAATGCTTATATAGCCGTCAAAGGAGGAGAGCCACGGCAAACTCGACAAAGGGAAAGCGAGGGAATTCAGACGCACGATTTCTCATCCCGCCGCGGCGCGAGAATGAAGAACGGCTGAGCTATTACGATCACGTGTGCCTTCATAAAGGACGAGGAGCCACGACCCGACAGGGAATTCTAGCCTGGCAGCCCAGCCAATGTGCCTGGCCCCGTACGGGCAGCCACTTCACAGACCGTACGGGGTGTAACGCGGCTAGAGCCTGGCAGCCCCATCGTGCTTGGAGCACTATTCCGCGTTCAACAAAAAAACAAAAACAAAAATCGAAAAAGGGCTTTAAAGCACCCTTGCAAAAAGTAGCAACAAGAGCGCTACAAAGTCCTTTTTTCGATTATTGTTTTTGTTTTTTTTTTTTAATGCGGAATAATAACTGCCGTCGAGCATGAGGCTAGTAGGTTACATCTTCACCAAAAATGCGGCACTGCACATGCATGCGCGCGCGGTCACGCTGCTATCCCTGTCATTACCTACTGATCATGTAGATATTATTATTGTCTTTTAAAATATTTAATGTTTGTTTGGTTAATTTACATAAAATTAACTTAAATAAAAAAATTACTAATCAATATTTACTAATCAGTGCTACTGATATGTATAAATCAGTAAGAATAAGATCCTTTTGTAACTTGTTTCATTTCTAACCTTATTTCTTCATTTAAAAAATTTTATTAAAGAATTTATGTTTAATTATAACAAGTTGTTTAGCATCAAAATCCATTTAAAGTAAAATAAAAAAAAATAAATAAATTTCCTAACCTCAAACATTAATTTTTTTAGAACATTTTTTCATATAAATACGATTAATGACCTTTGAAATGTGTAATTAACGATTTATTATTAATACTTAACTTTATTGAAAATATTTAATTCAAGTGTCAACACAAGCCGATTACAATAACGAATGACGTAAATAAGCACATACAAGTCCTACGCATAGAGTTGTATATCTATATATAGTGGCAAACCGGGGAGCCCGTACTGGGCCCGGCCACCGCCGCGTTTCTTTTTTGCGGTTTTTAGGGGTTCAGCCCGGTCATGCCCCGTTCGGGCAGCAGGGCAGCCCGTACGGGTCCAGGCTCCAGCCCGCACAGCAATTCCCTGTCGGGGAGTCGTCTTATTTTAACGGGCTGCGCCAGCCGCGACGCGAAACGGTCAGAGTGTGATTTGAATTTCAAATTTTCCTGGGGCTCGAAGAGACTCGTGCCAATCGATGGGACCGATTATACGGCTATTTCGATAAGTCACCCCCCTTTTATCGGGATGATTTCGTGCACTCGATATGGCTTCATGAGAAACTTAATAATACGCTTTGGTCGGGTAATTTTATTGTTTCAAGTTGTTTTTTAACTTTTTTGAATGAAATCTAAGAATTAATCCATCTGAGAGACCTCAAAAAGTTCATTGAAAAAGAAGCCTACCAAAAAACCTTCAGTATTATATGACATAAAACTGATGTTTAAAATGTTCTTAGAGTCTGAGGAGATATCGAGAAAAGGTTCTGTGATTTAAGAGTATCGACTTCACATATTTTCAATTTTCCAATACATATTCAAATTTTGAAATTTAGTTTACCGTACTGACCCCCTCTCCCACCTCCCTTTTTTTATTTATCTCCTGTCGACTTTTGACTTACACTGTGCAGATATTTCGAGCAAAATGAAATTAATTAGTTTCTACAGAAACGATTAATGTTATTAATATGTTACTAACATACTTAAGATCGTAAACAACTTGAGTTTTGAGCCACTCTTGCACTCTTACACTGGGTAGTGTAAGAAGCCTTAACTAAGTTTTAACCACTTAGACGCAGTCCCTACAGCTGAATTAATACTGGTTCCATATAAAAACCTCCAACCGAGTAAATCACAGGTCAGAAGTATTATAGCAGTAGCTGATCCCTGGTTTTAACAAGGTAAACCAAAAGGTTTTTTATTAAAATTTTGAAGTTAATTTTAAATTTTAAATAAAAATAAAAATTTTAAATTTTTTATAGAAGATGGGTCAAATTTTCACAAAAAGGAATGGTCGAAATATTTCCGGCGCCGATGAGGAGCATACCAGGAAGATTTCCGAGGCAGGCTTGTCTCGAAAATGGATAAGAAGATTTGTTTAAAAATCCAAAATTTCGAGTCATTCAACGAGTTAGGTGCAAAGGTCGACGTCGTTTCCAGCGCCGATGAGCATGAGAATGATAAGAAAACGACGGACTCTTCGAGGAGTATTGCAAACTTCTGAAGGCCGCGATCCAGGCTAGCAACAACGACGGCCCGGTCCTCAAACTCAGCCCTGTAAAGCAGAAACCCATTTTACCGGACAACGACTACGACGTGGAGTATTACAAATCCATGCAGGAGGCAATCGAGTGTGGAGAAAAGTTCCTCAGGTGGGTCGAGTTTACTCAATGTGCAGATGACGTAGCAGCGATGAGAAATATCATCGACACCTTCAAAGCCATATTAGAAAGCCAATTGACAGGATAAAATTGTATTTTACCTTTTTTTTTTACAACATAATCGAAATTGTATATTTAGCTTTACAAACATTTGTTTTTAAAACGTCAAATGAGATGATTTTATGTTCGAACTTAATGTTCATTTCAATCGAAAGAGTTATAGATACTGAAAATGATTATTCTTCAAGTTTGAGTTTAAATTTTGGACTGAGAATTTGTTCTAATTGTATTTAATTTTTCTAGTACGCTTCAATTAAAAGAGTCTTTAAAAAAAATTCTATATGTGTAGGTGTAAGCAATAAATAAAAATATGCTTTTTTATATAAATTTAACAAACCGTTTTGTACTTTTTCTATATGTATTTATTAAATTTTATTTATTAACATTCGAAATTTAATGTATTCAAAAAAATAAATTAGTTTATAACTTCATGAATTGATTATTTGAATAACCCTTTCGAATGCACATTTTATGAATGAATCATCTGAGCGGATAAATTAATCTTTTATTTTCTTTGATTTACTCTCATCAGGATTACTATCTTCCTATAATTAAACTTGTTTGAAAATTGAGAAAAAAAAATTTTCTATTTTTCGATAACCAATGGATGATATCAATCGGTGGTAAAAAATAATTAATATTAATTCAATAAATTTGTTGCGCTGGTTTTAATAAAAAAAAAATTCAATTATTTAAAATTGAATTCAGCTATACATAAAACGATACTTATTCCGATCCATGAAAATAATTTAATTTAACTCGATTCTTCACTTCTGACTTAAATGAAAACAAAAGTGGCTCAAAACTCAAGTTGTTTACGATCTCAAGTTTGATCTCAAGTATGTTAGTAACATATTAATAACTTTAATCGTTTCTGTAGAAACTAATTAATTTCATTTTGCTCGACATATCTGCAGGGTGACCGTCCAACGTCAACTGGAGATAAATAAAAAAAAGGGGGCGGGCTTATGACGCGACGGTCAGTACCGTAAACTAAATTTCAAAATTCAAACATGTATTGAAAAATTGAAAATATGTGAAGTCGGTAATTTTAAGTCACATAACTTTATCTCGATATCTCCTAAAGACTTCAAAAAATTTTCAAACTTCAGTTTTATGACACACCAATTTTTAGTAACAAACTACTTTTTTTTAAAGGTTTTTATTATTTTCTCAGAGAATAAAATTTCTTTATGAAAGTACTTACCCAGAATTAATAAATTTGTTTTTTTTTTTTTTTTTTTTTTTTTTTTTCTAAGCCTGGTATCTTATACTATGCTGAATGGATTTAAAATTCAGCGCATAAAAGTTAAGAAGTAACTTCGCTTGAAACCTAAGTAAACTTTAAAACTCGAGTTGAAAGTTGAGCGGTACGTAACACTACCACCACGTTTAGTATTTATTTATTTGGGTTATTCTGAATTTTTAACATAAAATGAAACATTTATTTATTTAAAATCAATCTTGAACCGACCGCACCTCGGTCGATCAACGAAGTTAAGCACCATTTTGTGTGGTCAGTACTTGGGTGGATGGGTGACTGCCGGGCTTGGATCAGGTGGTCTGTTACCATTACAAAAAAAAAAATAATAATAATAATAATAAATTCATTCTTATTCTGTAAAAACATTATCCCTCAAAAAAACCTGAAAGAGGTAAACAAACTTAGGGAGAGTTTTAGCACCAAAACATTAATTAAAGGATTTTTAACAAAAATTCGTGATATCAAACTATAAGAATTTTTTGATTTTAAAAATACGACATTTATCTGTTAATTCAACTAAACTCTATCAAAGCTTACAGAAGTCAAAAAAGTATCTTCATGTAGAGATTGGTAGAGTTTAGTTGAATTAACAGATAAATGTCGTTTCTTTTAAATCAAAAAATTCTTATAGTTTGATATCACGAATTTTTGTTAAAAATCCTTTAATTAATGTTTTGGTGCTAAAACTCTCCCTAAGTTTGTTTACCTTTTTGAGGTTTTTTTGAGGGATATCACTATTTTTTGTTTGGTATAATATTTTATTTACGTATTTTTTGCCTCTCCTTCAATTTTACTAATCGAAGTAAAATCAAAATTTAAAATAAGATACAAAAATTTTTTATTTAACTTTTTGTCATAAAATATTGATATCAATTTTTTTTCAAACTAATTCAAATTTAAAAATTAGTGTAAAAATTTGCAAAATTTTGCCATTGTTTTTTATGCTTTTTTATGAGTTACTAAAAATCAATATAGGTTCTAATGAAATAGGAAAGTAGGCTCAATTTAAGGTCAAGCCAAGCCAGCTAGCGGTAAAAAAATTTTTTAAACGATTGATCAACTCAGCTTTTAAAGTTTTATCAATCTATTGATAGGTTATATAATGAATTTTTCTTTTTTTTTATCATTAAATCTATTTCAATCCATAAAATATTAGAAAGAAATCTTTCAATCAAATCGAATATATTTTTAAGTTTATTTTTAAAAGAAATTAAGGAAACAAATTTAAATTTATTTTTTTAATAAAAATCACTACTGCGCCATCTGGTGAAAATTCTGTGAAGTGCCAAATGTCGATCGGCGTTTGAATGTTTTTCGAAATTCGAACACTGTGGAAAGTCCGAAAAAAAGGCCGAATTCAAAAACGCGAGTTAATAAATAAGGAAATTAAAAAAATATACGATGCGAAAACAATCCTCATCTCTTCGGTAGTGAAAAATAGGCGTACTCTAGAGGTTTAATGACACAGGTAACGTGTTTTAATTTTTAAATAATAAATTAATTATGGTTAGTAGGGTTAAGGTAGCTCCAGCAGCTGTAAATAAAGCACGGCAGCTGGCTACTATTTTGGCGCGAAAAACTCTCCCAAGCCAGCTACCGCTGGCTTTGAAAACTTGAATCATAAATATAAAGAATATAATATTAATAATAATTTATAAGTTACTACTTTTTGATTACAAATTATTTTTCAGCCACAACATACGAATGTATAAAACTTGTCACTGCTCATTTAATATAGATCCACTATTAAATAAGAGCTAGCGCCATATTGCGTAAACTTTTTATTCGTGAGCTGATTGGTGGAGAAGGTTTTTTAAAATATTCGAAAAGTGCAATTTAAGGTTACAATTATTGTTGTTTTCTTGTGCGCGCTTGGGCAGCGCGCTGAAGGGTCCTAGTAATTAAAAATTTTGAACGTTCAATAAACTATCATCTTTTACAAGTTACCCCCGTTTATTGAATTCGAAACAACTGTCGCATAATTGTGGTCTTGCGAAAAACGTTCAGAGATACCCAGTTTTTTGGACAGCAAAATGTTTGTTTTTTTTACAAATTTAAATTTTATAAACTATTGTTAAGTGTTAAAAATAATATATTTACTGTTTACTAACGTTTAACGCATTGAAAAGCTAGAGTTGACTGTTATTAGTGATTTTACCAAAGATCAAAGTTAAAAACTTTAATAATTTCGTTGAAATATGAAAATATTATTAAAAAACTGCTCCATTTACTAAAAAATAAGTATTATTATTGGTCTAAATAAACAAAATTACATTGCAACCTGTTAATTTTCATAAAACTTGAAAAATATCGGGTACTTTACCTTATTTCTGGAAAGTTTCAAGCTGATATTATACAGAATAGGTAAAAATGACAGCCCAAGCCCAATGTTGAGCGTCTCGAGCGCTTGTTCCCTTAAGGCGATGTCACGAACTCGCGGGATGTGGGAAATCCTGCGTCCCACGTCTTGCAATCATCGGTCATGCGCACGGCGACCGGGCGCCGGCCAGCAGTTCAGAGTCCTAACCTTAAAATTCTGTATTTTTTAATAGTATTAATATATAAAAGTTAAAGTTCCAGAAAATTTTTAAAAAATACAGAATTTTAAACTGACATAAAATTTTAAGGTTAGGACTCTGACGCAGGATTTCCCGCATCCCGCGAGTTCGTGCCATCGCCTTTACTGTACGGAACTGCTCAATTGTTATTAATATAGAATAAACTAACTGTGAGTTAAAAAAAAAAAATTATTTTTTTTCTCTCATAATACTTGTTTTACGGAAAATTGTTTTTTTTAACAATTAAAAATTTATGAACTTAACCCAAAATACTTTGTGGCATCAACTGTGATGGCTACCTAATGAAGCACTGAGACATAGACTGGGAGAAAAAATTTAAACGCAGATTCATCAATCAACAGACCTGAACAGCTGATTCCGACTTGGCCTGTGCAGTTCTGTGCATGCGAATATGGCGTCTAGCACAACTGTAGCGCCCTCATTTTGTAGGCTCTCTACGTGCCAAATCGTATGGAAAATTTTAGTTCGAGCCTACACCACCGCTGGAGGGGAAGTCTTTTCCATAGATTTGCATGTACTTCCCTCCCCTCGTGCAAGACTGTCCTTGAATTGATGATTCAATTTTTTCTCCCAGTCAATGTCTCAGTGCTTCATTAAATAGTCATCACAGTTGATGCCACAAGGTATTTTGGGTTAAGTTCATAAATTTTTAATTGTTAAAAAAAACAATTTTCCGTAAAACAAGTATTATGAGAGAAAATAAATAATATTTTTTTTAACTCACAGTTAGTTTATTCTATGTTAATAACAATTGAGCAGTTCCGTACAGTAAGGGGACAAGCGCTCGAGACGCTCAACATTGGGCTTGGGCTGTCATTTTTACCTATTCTGTATATCAGCTTGAAACATTCCAGAAATAAGGTAAAGTACCCGATATTTTTCAAGTTTTATGAAAATTAACAGGTTGCAATGTAATTTTGTTTATTTAGACCAATAATAATACTTATTTTTTAGTAAATGGAGCAGTTTTTAAATAATATTTTCATATTTCAACGAAATTATTAAAGTTTTTAACTTTGATCTCTTTTCTGGTGATTATGGAATCATGTCTCTGCTGACCCGTATTTATGGAAAGCTTTTTGCATGTAAAACGTTGTCTGCGATTTTCGTACCCCAGTTAATGAGACACGATGAATATTTTCAAAATAAATAAGTTCTGAAGTTATTATAAGTAGTGTAAGAAAACTATTTTCTTTTTAAATTATCCCTTAAACTACACACCCATAAATCCAGAACGGCCACACTGATAGTTATGTGGGGTATTTTACATCCCGTGTGTAGTTTAAGGGTTATTATTTTATTTTTTATTTTTTTTTTTAATTTCAATTAGTTAAATTTTAACAATAATACTTTGTTTACTTCGTTCTTTAAGAAATAAATTTTTTTTTTTTATATGTTTGAGTAATCACCCAATAGGGCGTCATTTTCTTGCTCCATATAACTAAAAAGATTAAACTATTAATAAATTTTTAGCAGTTATGAGAATCATTAACAACTCAAGCAATAACTTTTATACTTATTTATGGTTAAATAACTTTTTTAGTGAAAAAAAACTTTAACAGTATCACGTGGTTGGTCACCGCATGGTCTTTGTTTGAGGTTAGGCTCCTCATTGAAGGCCGGAACAGAGATCTTGCACAGGCCTTTGTGCGTCTGTGCAGGTCACACCGACTGTATACAAGCGCGCCACCTGGTGTTAGTGTGCACAGACCGTGTAGGTGTGAGCTGCACAGACGCACAGGAGGCCTGTGCAAGATCTCTATCCCGGCCCTTACCCTTATGAGTAAAATAACAGTCAACTCTAGCTTTTCAATGTGTTAAACGTTAGTAAACAGTAAAAATATTATTTTTAACAGTTAACAATAGTTTAATAAAATTAAAATTTGTAAGAAAAACAAACATTTTGCTGTCCAAAAAACTGGGTATCTCTGAACGTTTTTCGCAAGACCACAATTATGGGACAGTTGTTTCGAATCAAACAGGGGTAACTTGTAAAAGATGATAGTTTATTGAACGTTCAAAATTTTTAATTATTATTTTTTTTCAAATATTATTAAACTATTTTTGATTTATTCTTCAACCTATTAACTTTCCACACATGCACAAAAAATTTTGTCGAAGTTCATTTAAATCAACGAAACTCGTTAATAAAAAGATACATGATAGTACCCTAGCGTCACTCAAAAGCTTCCGATCTGACAGTCGTGTATATGTTACGTGCAAAGTCCGAAATTGTGTAAAGTCCGAAATGCACAGAGATTTTTGTGCAAAGTCCGAAATGCACAGCATTTTTGTGCAAAGTCCGAACTTTCTGTGTATTTCGGACTTTACACATTCAAATATTGTGTATTGTCCGAAATGCACAGAAAATCTGTGCAAAGTAAAAAATTTTTTTCACAAGCACATGATTTAGTCAAATATTTTGCAATAAAGTCAAAACTTTCCATGAGAATGGAATTTTACTGTAGACTGTTAAGGTAATTAGATTCCAGGTATGGAGAGTTTTCGGAGTATCGCCCCACCCTCTTTTGAATCAGACTTATTCTGTCAGTTCGTGCATCTGCAGAAAAGTCTTTAGAATCAATAATCTACAGGAAGGTCAATTTTTAATAATACACAACAGACTCATTACAATTACTTCTGTGTCACTGAAAAGTTTATTTTATTCGTCACGAAAATTTCGAGGTTTATTTGATATAATTTAAACTTTTGGTAAACACAACTCAGTATTGATTGCAGGTGAAAAAGAATATGAAGATCTAATTAAATCAGTCATCGAAGCAAAGGTGAAGTCAAAGAAAACTGCACTTGATTATAGAAGAATCAATAGATATGAAATTTTGACTGTCGGAGGTGTTACAAAACTTGTGCGTCCCATCACTGATAAAGACAATAAAGAAAACAGTGTAAGATATTTTGTTCAAATATACTAAAAATATACTTTTGAAAACTATGTTCTTCTCTGTACAATAATTTTAAAAAAATAAAAATAAAATTTTTTAAAACGATATAATATATTTTTGTGCTTGTGAAAAAAAATTTTTACTTTGCACAGATTTTCTGTGCATTTCGGACAATACACAATATTTGAATGTGTAAAGTCCGAAATACACAGAAAGTTCGGACTTTGCACAAAAATGCTGTGCATTTCGGACTTTGCACAAAAATCTCTGTGCATTTCGGACTTTACACAATTTCGGACTTTGCACGTAACATATATATTGTTTCTAAAACAAATTTTTGATATTTTTTATCGTACAGATACAATTTAACAATTTAATTTATTAAAATCATTCATTTTCAAATGGTTCCATAAAGTGGGATATTGTCCTCTAATTGGGCACTTAACCTTATTCATCGAGGCTCAATGAAAAACTTCTTTGCGAGAAGAGTTTTTTCAGCTCTCAATTTTCATGTGTTTTTTTTAAGGTTGCATGTTGGGTACTCGAACTAACTAAAAGATTTGCAAGAGATTTGGCAAAAATGTTGTTAATAATTAGTTATAAACTCAGTTCAATTTTTATAGAGCTTTTTGTCTCGTGGATAAAAAGATATGAAAAAGTATAGTTTAACACGCAATCATATGGAAAATCGTAGTTTTTTGAGCTTAAATAAAATAAATCTGAGTGATATATAAAATAATAATCTAATACAATTTTCTAGGCCAGAATGAGCAATAAATGCCCGTCGTAAGTTAGTTTGAAAAATCAATAAACACTAAAATCTACGGTCAGCCACCATATTTTACACGAGAGCGACAGAGACAGAGAGTGACGAAAAGCTCCGTAGCTCTCGCTGTCTTACGCGCACGAGTCTAGCGTTCTCTCTCGATTGAATTAAAAAAAAAACGCATAATAATTAAGAGCTAAAAAAACTTCCCACGATAGAGTTTTTCATTGAACCTCGATGAATATTTCTGGAAAGTTTCAAACCGATATACTGTACAGGTAAAAAAATGACAGCATTTTTGAAACTGTGGATCTAGCTGCCTAAGCCCATGAGTCGAGCGTCTCGACTATCTAGCGCTTGTCCTTTTATTGTAAGGAACTGCTCAATCAAGTGGTGTCTGTTTCTTTTTATTATTGCAATAATTCATTATTGCTTAAATTAATATTGCCTTTAAGTTGTGGGTAGCTTTATGTTTGGCTTAAAAACCAATGTCAGACTGTTAGTAAGTGAAAAAAATTTGGGAAACAAGGTTATTAAAAACTGAAATTTTTTTCTGTCTTTTTAGTTTCGATCACACGGAGTTAACTTTGAACAAAATCGCAAAATGAATACCACGAGGAATGTTGACTGGCTTGGTCATAATCTATTTAAAATTGCATATGCTGAAGAAAATGTCATAGCTTTACGGCAGATACTTTTCACCAACCCGGTTTTCTATAAACACCGTGAGAGCCGTATTAAGGTAGAATGGATGCTCATTGCGGCGGATACTCATGCAAAAGAAGATATCATCGAGACTTTGATCAACTTCATTGAAATTGGAGCCAATGGTAATTTAGAAAAGCAGCTTAAAATTGCACTTTTCAGAAATAATGTTCAATGGGCTGAATCTCTGTTAAAAATTGGCGCAAAACTTGAAAGTCGAGAGTGGAATGTGTACCCAGCGGCTACTTACGTATTTTGTCCTGCAAAAAAATTAGATAGATGCAAAGAAATGATGTCCTTACTTCTGAGAAATGGCCTAAATATTGGAATTAAAAACGTCAGTGGTCAAAATCCTCTTCATTTGTTAATTTTTCATCATGCTTTAAATTATCATGATGTTTCGAAGGATACTAAGAATTTAATCCAAATAGCTGAGATGCTTATACATGCTGGAGTATCGGTCGACGAACTTACTCGCAACGGTTGGTCTCCTCTGATGCTAGCTGTTGATCTAGGAAATTTAGAGCTGGTTATATTTTTAATAGAAATGGGGGCTACACTTAAAACTCATAAAAATTCAATGGGTACATCGCTTCACATAGCATGCCGTAATGGTAATAAAGAAATCATTGATTTACTGTTACGCAAGGGAGCCGAGATCAGTGCGTTGGACAAACATGGTAAAACTTCTTTTTATTATTTGAATAAAGAAGGGGATGAATATTTGCCATGCATGAAAGTCATGGTTAAAGAATTTTCAAAGCTAGCATTTAGAAAAATTGATATTTCGAAAAAGAACAAAGATTTATTGGAAAAAAAACCTGGAGCTAGAATTTATTTTCAGAAATGTACGGACGAACTCAAACTGATGGCAAGTACTAAATTTTATAATCATTACACTTACTATGACATGTTAAACATGTCGAGAAGTATGAAAAAATTAGCCAATTTAACAAAAAATGAAAAATTTTTGAAAAGCTTTAAAAAACATTTATACAAATTCCCCCGGTACAAAAATGATTTGGAAATAATTTTCAACAATGGTATTAAACTAAGGGACGAAATTTTGAGCGTGTATTCAAGATTAAGTTCAGTCTTTGATAAAGTTTTGCCTGAAATTGTGATTACAAATTTGACGGAATATCTAACTTTAAAAGATTTACCATTGGAATACCCGGAGAGCACCATTATTCGGAAAGAATCTCCGAAGAATTCATTTTTAAGATTCATAAAGAATCCATTTAAATGTATTCAAAAAATATTCTAAAAACATTCCATAGGAATTTAAAACGAATAATTTCAGAATTGACTAAATGAATTTAAAAAGAATTCAAAAAGAATTCCCAAACTGTTCACGTAATGTCCCCTGGTAAGAAATAATTAAAAATTCAAAAATAGTTCATTATTTTTTAAAAGTAGTTCATTAAGTATTCTTTTTGTATTCGTAAAAAATAGCATTCATTCAATAAATTTTTGTTTCGATTACTACATGATCAAAGAGCTCATTTTTAATGCAGTTTGTCTACCTTAAAAAAGTAAAAAAAAGTTCAAAAAGAATTCACTCTTCCCGCACGCGTGGCTCGATGTTAGAAAAAAAAACAAAAAAAAAAACAAAAAACAAATGCTTAAAAAGGTATTTATTTTTTGGAACTCTAAATTATAGTTTTAATTCTTTTCTTTGGCTTAACTGCATTATATTTGCAAAAAAAATTCGTATAACATCAGTTCTTATTTTACGAAGTTTCTTCATGTAAAAATAATTGAAAAAAATTATAAATATACTTAAAAATTAACAAATAAAAATATTAAAAGAAGTTAATCATACCTAAACAATTATTTAATGTACATAATTAACCTTTTATAATCAAGCCCTGGAGTGGCACAATTAAAATATAAGTTCTGATTTTATGATAGTAATTTTAACGCGTGGTCTGGTGGCCGCCTATTATTTTTCCAATGTTGGTTCGATTCCCGGCACATGTTTTTTTTTTTTTTTTTTTTTAGATTTTTGTTAAACTATATGCAAATAAATATGAATGCCTAAAAATTTTAAATAAACTCAAAGGCTTTAACAAAAAAAAATTGTATTATTTTTCAATTCATTATGAATTCATTTTGAGCTCATCAGAGAACCAAGTTTTCTTTTGCAAATTTACCCTTTACTTCAGTTTAAATTCCAAAAGAATTCTTTCAAGGGGACATTCACTGACTTATTCAAGAATTCATTATGAATTTATTAGGAACACTTTTTATAATTCGTAATGAACTTTTTTTTCCATGGATTCTTTATGAATTCATTTTGAATTCTTTGTGCTATCTGGGATAGTTAATGATCTATTGTCAAGACCAGTGGAAGCTATCTTGAGATAGTTTTCCAAAATAAAAAGTAGCCGGTTCTACCGCGCTTTATTTACAGGAAGAGAAGTTACCGAAACTGCACTTGTAATTTTCCTTTATCCTTAGTTTTTAAAAATTTTTGAAATAAAATTTAAAAAAAAAAAAAAAAATTTCTAATTATAAAATATTCTATTTTTATGTATTTAAATATTGAATTATGTGATTAGGACTATTTACTTCAAGTTATAATAAGAAAATTGGCAAAAAATCTCTCATTTCAGGATCTACCATCGAACTGAAAAATGTTTATTGAGTGCAACGTAAAAACATTGAATCAATCTTAATTTATTTTTATAAGTTTGTAACATTTTCAATAAATTTTTATTTTTCTTTTTAGAAAAAATTTATATAATTGGCGAATTTTTCTATAACAAATCTTTACCTTCCATCATTTGGGTCAAAATTGTTTAAACTAGTAATTTAAATTAACGGCGATTTGGGTTTTTAACTGATTAGTATTTATAACAGAATTATCAATCTGTGAAAAGATTATGTTAGAATTTAAAAAAATACATTCTAATTGAAAAAATAAAATCTAATGCAAAAAAAACGTTAACTTTCACGTAAAGTATTACTTGGTTAGCCATTATTTTTCAGAAAACTTTTTCTGAAATCTATTGATTAAAAAAAGTAAATTTGATAGTTCATTAATTTTAATTGCCCTTTAATATCAATAAAACCTATCATCTCGACGGAGTCAGTTGCCATTTTCATATTTTAAAAACTATATGGTCTAGCACAAACTAATTCAAAAATTAATGAGTAAACCAACAGTTCATTTTAGAACTTCAACTAAAAATAAAATGTGTATAACATACAATTTTATCGTTTAATGATATATAGAGTTTTAAAAATGCTTCAAAAACGTAATATATTCCCAGCATTAAGCTAAATTTCACACAAAATTGAAAACTTTCACAACACATATTCAAATTTTCAACTTTCATAACATTGTTTGCGTAAAAATATATTTACTTCGCATCCCATTAATTCAAAGGGACAATATATGTATGAATTTATCAATTTTAATTTAATTTTTAAGTTTTAGTTACATAAATCTTAACTAGCTCCGTCGAGATGATAGGTTTTATCGATTTTAAAGGTCAATTGAAATTAATAAACTATCAAATTTATTTTTTTTTATCAATGTAGATTTCATAAAAAGTTTTCTGAAAAATAACGGCTAACAAAGAAATATTTTACATGAAAGTTGACGTTTTTTCGCATTAGATTTCATTTTTTCAATTGGAATATATTAAATTATAACATAATCTTTTCACAGATTGATAATTTATTTATGAAGACTGTTATAAAGACTATTCAATTAAAAACTCGAATCACCGTTAATATTTGACATTTTTAAATGTCTTTTTTTTAATCTTTCTTAAAGAATACTGGCATCCTTGGGATCTGAGTATTGTAGGGGTCAGATGAAATCTTTTTTTTCTTTAAAAAACTCATAGATAAGTATATTGAATAAATAAATACTTTTCATTATACGCGCTAGCTTCTGATTGATTATTGCGCAACTTACATCCTGCAAAGAAAAAACGAATACGACAACGGTGGAACTGTCATTTTTGTTGGTAATTTTTAACTTGTTAAAATTATTCGAAGCCTTTTGTAGTAAACAGATATTTTTCATTATTTAACTAAAACAAATTATTATTCTCAAAATTTGAATATGATTAGTTTAATAATAATAAATTTTATTTATATAGCTTGACGGTAGGATACGAACTGAAAAATGTAGCAGAGATAATATTTTATTTTTATTTTTTTCTTCTTTTTTGTAAAAATAATTGTAAAACTACTAATTGTAATAATTTCTAAAAACTACCTAAGAGCTTATTCCATTTCAAAAATTCGATATAGTGGGTGTAAGTTCTCTTTGTAAGCTTAAAATTGATTTTTTTAAACTATGTCAACGCAAAACGAAAATAAAAAATTTTTTTTACAAAAAAATTTTTTGTTTAAATGTATATAATAGTTTTATTTAAACACCAAATTATGAACCAATGCAAAAAAATTTCTTTGCTTTTTGTTGGTAACACGAGTGCAAAAATATTTCTGTAAAACCATAGGTAATATCCGCAATACACAGTCGAAAGAAAAAAAAAAGTTTTTATTTGTTTACGGATTGGAAACGACGTTAGGACGGAAAAGAGTTAAGAGACAAACTTTATCATCCATTTTGATCTATGATGTGATAAATTGCATCAATGTATAGCTAAAAAAAACTCATGTAGCCCAAAAATTGATATTAGTACTCGGACGTTTCCAAAATAGTGATTATGGCAGACCTTTCATTTCTGTGAATAATATAATATACTCAGTACATAAACTTTGTTGAATTAAGTTTTTTTTATCTTAATGTTTATTGTTTTAAAGTAAACTTAAACGAAACTTTTTTTTATTTAAATAATTAATTAAATCGATTTTTTTGAACTTAATTAAAATTAATGTTTTTGAGAATGTTTATTTCATTCGAAAAAGAGTTGTCAATGGTCCGTGAAAAATACAAAGCTTTCAAAAATATGCATTTTTAGTAATTTTTCAAATATTTTTATGAAGGAAAAGTTTGACATTTTTTTGAAAGTCTTGTGGTTTAGTTTTAATTGGCAAATGATTTGTCGGTAGTCAAAAAATGACTTTAATTTCACTCAATCGATTAATCTTTAACCGAATATTTCATAGATTAGCGAGCATTAAATTTTTGCGCTCTCTTACAAAATCGATTAGCCGGTTGATTTGTACAAAAAATGTAGGCACATGTTTTGATGAAACCGCATGTAGTTCAAATTAAAATTTTAACGTATTATTCAATATTGATTGACTACTGTAAATTTTCGCTTCACTAATTGAGTTAACGAAAAACCTTGTTTCCTGTCTTTTGTGGATGATTTTTTAGTTATAAAAATGAGATAAGAATTATCAGCATGTATTAATTGCATTGGTCACTGGTCAATGAAGGTGAGGGACAAAACTTTCAAAGAATGTTAGTCAATTTTTTATGAGTATACAAAATTTAAAAAATAATTTACTTCGTAACTTTCGTAAGTTAAAAAGAATTGAAATTAATTTTTCATAGATGTGAATATTTTTTTCCATTTTTACATACATCTATATTAAATGAGCAGTGACAAGTTTTATACATTCGTATGTTGTGGCTGAAAAATAATTAGTAATCAAAAAGTAGTAACTTATAAATTATTATTTATATTATATTCTTTATATTTATGATTCAAGTTTTAATGTTTTTACAGAATAAGAATGAATTTATTATTATTATTATTTTTTTTTTTGTAATGGTAACAAACCACCTGATCCAAGCCCGGCGGTCACCCACCCACCCAAGTACTGACCGCATAAAATGATGCTTAACTTCATTGATCGACCGAGGCGTGGGGCCATCTTATATGCAGAACGACTTATTAATAGAATGACATGTATGCAGATAAATTCTTAAAGAATAGTAGAAAAATATTTAAAGAATGTTGTTTACATAATCTTGTTAGTGTAATAATAAAAATAAATAAACGTTTATTATAATAATAGCAAGTATAATGATAGTTCAAGATTTAGAAAAAAAATAAACAGAATGTGCTTTTTGAAGAATAAAAAAAGCATAGTAATTAATTACATAAGAATATTATACCCTAACAATTTCATAAATATATACATGGTTTTTCTAATACATTTATTTTAAATAATAGTTTCTACCAATGTTTTTCTTTAAAATTAATTATGTTTTGAAAAATTGTACTTTCAGAAAGATATTTTCTGCGTTTTTCTCTTCTGCTGCTTGCACGTTCTATTAGATATACATTATTTTTATTTCCTTTATAAACTCAACCCTTTCTTTTTTTTACTCATTCTTCAATAATAATTCTTTTTTTTTCCATTGGGTATACATATCATTCTGTTAATAAGTCGTTCTGCATATAAGATGGCCCCCTAATAAATACTAAACGTGGTGGTAGTGTTACGTACCGCTCAACTTTCAACTCGAGTTTTAAAGTTTACTTGGGTTTCAAGCGAAGTTACTTCTTAACTTTTATGCGCAGAATTTTAAATCTATTCAGCATAGTATAAGATACCAGGCCTCGAAAAAAAAAAAAAAAACAAACAAACAAATTTATGAATTCTGTGTAAGTACTTTCATAAAGAAACTTCATTCTCTGAGAAAATAATAAAAACCTTTAAAAAAAGGTATAGGTAATCGAGTTAAATTAAACTATTTTCATGGTTCGGAAGAAGTATCGCTTTATGTGTAGCTGAAGAATTCAATTTTGTATAATTGTATTTTTTTATTAAAACCAGCGCAACAAATTTATTGAAATAATATTAATTATTTTTACATTCGATTGATATCATCCATTGGTTATCGAAAAATAGAAAAAAAATTTTTCTCAATTTTCAAACAAATTTAATTATGGGAAGATAGTAACCCTGATGAGAGTAAATCAAAGAAAATAAAAGATTAATTTATGCAGCTCATTGTTGCAACAGATGATTCATTCATAAACTGCTCGATAAACTGTGCATTCGAAAGGGTTATTTAAATAATCAATTCATGAAGTTATAAATTAATTTATTTATTTGAATACATTAAAATTCGGATGTTAAAAAATAAAATTTAATAAATAGATAGAGAAAAAGTACAAAACAGTTTGTTAAATTCATATAAAAAAGCATATTTTTACTTATTGCTTACACTTATACAATTTTTTTTAAAGACTCTATAAATTGAAGCGTACTAGAAAAATTAAATACAATTAGAACAAATTCTAAGTCCAAAATTTAAATTCAAACTTGAAGAATAATAATTTTTAGTGTTTATAACTCTATCGATTGAAATTAACATTAAGTTCGAACATAAAATCATCTCATTTGACGTTATAAAAACAAATGTTTGTAAACCTAAATATACAATTTCAATTATGTTGTAAAAAAAAAAGGTAAAATACAATTTTATCCAGTCATTTGGCTTTCTAATATGGCTTTGAGGGTGTCGATGATATTTCTCACCGCTGTTACATCGTCTGCACATTGAGTAAACTCGACCCACGTGAGGAACTTTTCTCCACACTCGATTGCCTCCTGCATGGATTTGCAATAGTCCACATCGTAGCCTTTGCCCGGTAAAATGGGTTTCTGCATTACAGGGCTGACTTTGACGCCGCGGGCGTCGTCTTTGCTACCCAGGATCGGATCCTGCATGGATTTGCGATACTCCAGGTCGTTGTCCGATAAAATGGGTTTCTGCTTTACAGGGCTGAGTTTGAGGACGGGGCCGTTGTCGTTGCTACCCAGGGTCGGGTCCTTCGTAAGATTGCGAATCTCCTCGACGAGGTCGTTGTCCGGTAAAGTGGGTTTCTGCTTTACAGGGCTGAGTTTGAGGTCGGGGTTGTCGTCGTTGCTATCCAGGGTCAGGTCCTTCGTAAGATTGCGATTCTCCTCAACGAGGTCGTTGTCTGGTAAAATGGGTTTCTGCTTTACAGGGTTGAGTTCGAGGTCGGGGTTGTCGTCGTTGCTACCCAGGATCGGGTCCTTCGTAAGATTGCGATGCTCCTCGACGAGGTCGTTGTCTGGTAAAAGGGGTTTCTGCTTTAAAACTCCGACTCTGAGTACGGGGGCGCCCTCGAAGTTACCCAGGATCGGACGATCAATACTTGAGTAGTCTTTTTTTTTTTCAATAACACTACCACCGCATTGAGTTATATTCTGGAATTTGAATGGCGTAGCAGAGTACTCTTCAAGAGTCGTCCGGCTGGGACGCTTGCAGACGCCGCCGCTCGAAATTGTCTTAGCCCGGGGAGCCGGGCGGTCAGAGCCATTGTCCTTGGGTACGTCGTCCGTCCGGTTCCAATTCTTCGATATAGCACCGTTGTGGTGACCTGACTTCGAGTCTCTGGAGGAGTGGTATGAAGGCTCGTCGCTGCCGAGGGACAGATCGCTTAGACGCCATAGCTCGTTGGAACTGATTTCGGTCGGCAAGGGTGGTAGACTTCTCGTGCTGAACGCGCCCACGCAGTTCTGTAACTCGTCGGTGGTGTCCTTCTGGGCGGCGGAAACGTCTCGTTCTGGCTTCTTGCGAAAATTGAAGTTCATCATTGTCGATTTAAAAAAGTCACTGTTGAGTCTAAAAACGAGAAAAATTTCGACGTCGTTGTCAAAGTCACTAAATCTACGACACAATGTAGTGAGGCTGTGGTGAGAGCCACGACTGAACTCAGATACTGCAAGGAGAACTGCGAAGTTGAAACCATTTATAGGTTCGATCTAAATAAGTACTTAACTCTTATTCGGTGGGTGGGACCAGCACTGGTAGGCAGTGTGGCTACGTGATTTCAGATTTGCTTTGACTCCTATATGCTACCGAGAAATTTTAAATACATTGTTCTAAGAAATATTAAAATCCTTTTTTCAAACATTCAGGTACTGAAAAGTTTTTGCCTATCAAATCTGAGCTACTTAAACTATTGTGTATAATTATTTAAAATAAGCATCTGTGATCGAAAATTATTTTGCATGACGATTGTAGATAAGCAGCTTTACCATCTCTCTTGATCCCGTGAGACTTACAACCACGTCCAACTTCAAAGTGCTCGATGTGCCCGAAATTGACAAGAAAGACGAATTATTGATTAGATCAGGTGTGCAAAGACCAAATTGCAAATATTGGCTCCAGCGATCGATACTCGTACGTCCTGGCAGTTCAAAGGATGCACCGTCCTTGAGTCTTTGGGGATTGCTCTCACGTACTTGCCGGACCGCAGGGACGTGGACTCGAAATCTTATAAATCGACTTGACGTACTTTGGTGGATACAAGAATAATAATAGTATTTTCAATACTATTGAGAGGACTTAACTGCTGTTTAGTCACTGTTGAGTAAGTGATTACTTTATTTTTTCATCATTTACTCCTAGGTACTTAAAATTTGGGAATAAGGTCTTTCAAACTCGTTGGTAAAATTGTTTGATTTAAAAAAGAATCATAATTTACAAAATTTCGAAATTTGAAACTTAAGTAGTAGCCTGTGTGAAAAATTCATTTACGAATAAAATTTTATAAATATTTGTTTTTTATTCATTGACTTAGCCACGTATAACTTAATCATTTGTATGTATACTTGTTTCTTTTTTTAGATAAAAAAAGAAAGAACCAAAATATATAAACTTTTCTTTCAGTTTTCAGCTAAGATTTAAGAGTAAAAAGATTTTTTCTAAAAATTCAAAAACAAAGTTTTTATTTTCCTCAAAGTGCTTTTTTTTCATTACTTACAAAACGATTCTCAACTGCTTACTTCTCGTATTTTCGAGAACTCGACTCACATGCAACAAAAATTGTATGTATCTAAGAATTCTAATTAAAAATTACAAGATAAAAAGTAATACTCTCAAAATTAAAAGTTTTTCCATAATTGCTGTTTTAGATGTAGCAGTGTTTAAATCTTAAAATTTTTCAAAAGTTAAGCTTTCATACTGCGAGAAACAGCTGATCTGCACACTGACGGCGCAATCAAAAAAGTAAACAAAATTGTAGAAAGATAGAAATAATTTCTCGCGCTTGGTCAACGTAAACTTAATTTAATAAATTCTGATTTAAACACTCTTTTAAATAATAATTCCTCTTCAAATTCTTTACCGAATCGCTATGGTTTTTTATTATTTTTTTTTCTCAGAGATAAAGATTTCTTTATAAAAGTACTTAAACAAAATTCATAATTTTCTTTTTTCGAGGTCTGTCTTGTAAATCTTACACTACGTTGAATAGATTTAAAATTCTGCGCATAAAAGTTAAGAAGTAACTTTGCTTGAAACCTAGGTAGGGTGGGGTAATCATACCGGTCGCGGTGGGGTAATGGGACCATGTCTTTTTATTTTTATTATTTTCTGATTTTTTTTCATAATTTTTTTTATAAACTGTAATAAAAAAGAAAATTAATTATGAAAAAAAAAAAATTGTTTTCATAATTTTTAATAAAAATAAAAAGACACTGTCCCATTACCCCACCGGCACAATTACCCCACCCTACCCTAAGTAAACTCGAGTTTTAAGTTGAACGGTGTACCGTAGTGTAAATGTAAAGCTGCCACCACATTTAATATTTATTTATTTGGGTTATTGCAAATTTTTAACAACGAATAAAAAATTTAATTATTTAAAACCATTATAAAGTTGGTTTTAGGTAGAATTTAAAATGCGTTACCTTTTGAGGCTACTTAAACATCTGAGATTTTAGGCTAAAATTTTTTTTCCAGAAATTAATTTTCTTCGAATTCTTAAGTACTAGAAGGTCAAAGAATATTTGTAAGAAGACGAAGTAGGTACTAAAGCTAGTGATAAAGGTTTTTTCTTCCTTACCATCACTTTGGATCAGAATGTACCTGTCATCATTACATCGATAAATAATTTTTAAATTAAAAAATTTTCTTACAAATTAAATAAGTAATTTTCAAATGCATTAAAAATTCAAAAGTTTATTTGATGAGTTCAGAACAAATACAAATTTTTAAATTCATGTAATAATAAAGTATTAAAATGTAAAAGTTGTGAGCAAAATAAATAATAATTTTTTAATTTTGTAAAACTTTGGTTCTCATATTTTGAAGATTTTGCCCTTCCCTTCATTGACTGAAAACAATGCATTTAATACATACTGATAATTTTTACCTCATTTTTTATCACTGAAAATACATCTGTTATAGACAGGAAACAAGGTTTCTCGTTAACGTTTCACATTAATGAAGGGAAAATTTATAGTATGTACTTACAAGGAGATGATCTTTCCTTTAGGTCATTTTTTGAATTTTAAGCTCATTTTAAAAAAATTCGGCCTTGAAGTCTATTGCAGTTACAGAATTCTGGAACATCTCACTTTCTTTGATTTTTTGTGAGTTTTAAAGGAAAAATTATATTTTCAAATGTAAATTTTTTACAATTTTGTTTTCTAAGACAAAAAAACGCAAAAACCACTTTTAGAAATCTGATTCTTACACAGTTAAACTTACAAAAATTTTACCAAAAAATATTTTCTCCTTTAAATTTAAGAATATAACAAAAATACAAAGCACGAATTTTTTGAAAATTGACTAAAAAATCGTAAAAGTGCTAAAAATATCATAAAAACTCATGGTTAACCGGTACAAAGAAGCATTGGCGCAAAATATTAGTGGTTTGGTTCATTATTTGATAAATGAAAATGATCTCTAAAGTTTCATAAAAATCTGTTTCCCAAAGGACAGATGGTCTCCTTATTAGTCAATATGTAATATTATTTTCAAAAGTTACAAGATAAATTAAATATTCCGATGACACCATTGCTTTAAAATTTTAACTCAAACTACATGTGATTCCAAGAAAACATGTGCCTGTATTTTTTGTACAAATCAACCGACTTATCGATTTTGTAAGCAAGCGCAGAAATTTGATGCTCGCGGGCTCTGAAACTTTCGGTCAAAGAGCTCAGCGTGTGCTTCGAAGTTTCGTACAAAATTCCAGCGAGTTCTTCCTCGTACTGCTGATAGATCTCGAAGGCGAGACTTCTTTCCCTCTCGGTCAGCAGGCCGTATTCCTTGATCCAGTAGTATCCGTTCATCTGAGTCATATCCACGGTTATAAACGATCCCAGTTTGCCGGAACCGTCGCCGAAGTAGTCGATTATTTTCAAATTCAGGTACAGATCGTCGTACTTGTAATCTTTGATTTCGAGCGTCACGTCTGAGTGGTCGCTTCCGAATAGCCCTGCGTGCGATTTACCGACCATAATGGTGGCTATCAATAATGTTCTGCAAATTAATGATCAAGTGAGTAAAATTAATTCATTTACGAAGCAGAAATTTTTTTTTTCAAATTAAGGTGCTTGAAGTCATTTTTCTACTACCATGCGTCAGGTCATCCAATGAATTTTCCCTCATTAAAATGTTTGAAAAGTTACTAAACATGAATATTTTAAAAAATTTTGAAAACTCGTTTTCGAATAAAAACACTCTCAAGAACATTAATTTTAATTGAGCTCAAAAAATTTTATTTAATTAATTACTTCAATAAAAAAAAAGTTCCGTTCAACTTGACTTTAAAATAACAAACATTGAAATAAAAAAAGTTTAACAAACTCTATGTACGAAGTATGTATTACTCACAGAAAGGATAGGTCTGCCATGGTCACTATTTTGGAAACGACTGAATACTAATATCAATTTTTGGGCTGCATCCGTTGAGTCTAGCCGGATGCAATTTATCACATCATAGACCAAAATGGATGATAAAGTTTATCTCTTAACTCTTTTCCGCCCTAACGTCATTTCCAATACGTAGGTAAACAAAAAAAAAAAATTTTCTTTCAACTGTGAAAGAATAACTAGAAACAATACTCAATTCAATTTCCGAATTGTGTACTCTAGTTTTTGTAAGTTGCTAATAAATTGGCGACTCAGATGTTTTCGGGTGCATGCACACTTTCTATGGTTTTGTCATCATCGCAAATATTACCTATGGTTTTAAAGAAATAATTTTACATTCGTGTACTAAAAAGAAAAGTAAAGTTTTTTTTATTGGTTCTAATTGTACCGTTATCGGTGTTTAGAGAAAACCATTATTACCTTCATTTATAGAAAAAAATTTTACTGACAATAATTAAAAAAAAAAAAATTTATTTCCATTTTGCGTTCCCTGCGAGAAATTTCCGCCAGAATATTGCCAGACAGTGGGCAGATTTAGCGAAATTGGGCAGAAATTTAGTAGGGTTAATCGCCAGATTCTTGACAGAAGGCCAATGCTTTACGCATAGGGATTCTGGCGAGCTATGTGACACACGTGTGGCATACGTGTGCCACACGTACAATGGACTTGAACAAATTTTTTTTCTTTTGCTAAATATTGTAACACCTATAGAGTCAGGGCGGAGACCTAGTGCATAGGATAGCGATTACAACCTGGACATGATTTCCCCAGGAAGTTTTGACCTCGGAGGAGCCAGGGCAGATACCTGGTGCAGCTGGTGATACTGACGCCTTGGAGATGATTTCCCCAGGAAGTTTTGACTCCGGAGGGGCCAGGGCGGATACCTGGTGCACCTGGTGATATTGACGCCTTGGAGATGATTTCCCCAGGAAGTTTGGACTCCGGAGGGGTCAGGCTGAACACCTGGTGCACCTGGTGATACTTACGCCTTGGAGATGATTTCCTCAGGAAGTTTGGACTCCGGAGGGGCCAGGGCGAATACCTGGTGCACCTGGTTATACTGAGGCCTTGGAGATGATTTCCCCAGTAAGTTTGCACTCCGGAGGGGTCAGGCTGAACACCTGGTGCACCTGGTATTAATTACGCCTTGGAGATGATTTCCCCAGGAAGTTAGGACTCCGGGGGGGTCAGGGCGGGCACCTGGTGCACCTGATGATACTTACGCCTTGGAGATGATTTCCTCAGGAAGTTTGGACTCCGGAGGGGCCAGGGCGGATACCTGGTGCACCTGGTTATACTGAGGCCTTGGAGATAATTTCCCCAGGAAGTTTGGACTCCGGAGAGGTCAGGCTGTACACCTGGTGCACCTGGTGATACTTACGCCTCGGAGATGATTTCCTCAGGAAGTTTGGACTCCGGAGGGGTTAGGGCGTACACCCGGTGCACCTGGTGATACTTACGCCTTGGAGATGATTTTCCCAGAAAGTTTTGATCCCAGTGAGTTCACATCATCAAGTTTACTATTAGGATAGCATCTTCAGAGTTGGGTTGTTACCGGGTACACCAAGTATTTTCCCTGGCCCATCCAGGGTCATAATTTCTTGATAAAATCATCTCCAAGGCGTAAGTATCACCAGGGGCACCAGGTGTCCACCCTGGCCCCTCCGGGGTCCAGACTTCCTGAGGAAATCATCTCCAAGGCGTAAGTATCACCAGGTGCAGCAGGTATCCGCCCTGGCCTTCTGGGGAAATTATCTCCAAGGCGTAAGTATTACCAGGTGCACCAGGTATCCGCCCTGGCCCCTCCGGAGTCAAAACTTCTAAGGGGAATCATCTCCAAGGCGTAAGTATCACCAGGTGCACCAGGTGTCCGCCCTGACCCCTCCGGAGTCGAAACTTCCTGGGAAAATCATCTCCAAGGCGTAAATATCACCAGGTGCACCAGGTGTTCAGCCTGACCCCTCCGGAGTCCAAACTTCCTGGGGAAATCATCTCCAAGGTTTCAGTATAACCAGGTGCACCAGGTATCTGCCCTGGCCCCTCCGAGGTCCAAACTTCCTGAGGAAATCATCTCCCTGGCGTAAGTATCACCAGGTGCACCAGGTATACGCCCTGGCCTCTCCGGAGTCAAAACTTCCTGGGGAAATCATCTCCAGGTTGTAATCGCTATCCTATGCGCTAGGTCACTGCCCTGACTCCATAGGTGTTAAAATATTTAGCAAAAGAAAAAAAATTTGTTCAAGTCCATTGTACGTGTGGCTATACAGCAGGGAGAGGTTAGGATTTTCAAACAGCAAGCATAATTCATCGATTAAAAATTAAAATTATATTGCTATAAAATTATTTGATTATTTTTTATCAATTTTGTAACATCGGAGCTGCATGCTGCTGCTCCGATTTGTAAACTAACCTCTCATCAACGCATCTAGGTACATATACACATATGTATATATATAGACATATACATAAAATAATAAGCTTGACAGAATTTTCTGCCCACTATCTGGCGAGCACCCCAGACGTTCTGTTGAAACTTCTAGCAGGGTTGACATAGTTTAAAAAAATCGATTTTAAGCTGACAAAGAGAAGTTACATTATCGAATTTTTGAACTTAAATAAGCACTCAGAAAGTTTTTTGAAACGCATTAACTTTAAAAATTTTTTAAAGTTATTTTTCAAAAAAAAGAAGAAAATAAAAACGTCTGCTACATTTTTCACTTTGTATCCCACCGTCAAGATATACATAAAGAAAATTTATTATTATTAAACTAATCATATTCAACTTTTAAGAATAAAAATTTGTTTTAGTTAAATAATGAAAAGTACTTGGCACATGTACACCACAAAAGGCTTTGAATAAATATAACTAGTTATAAATTATTAACAAAAATAAGAGTTCCACCGTTATTGTAGTTTTTAATATCGACGCCCCGTGCGAAAACAAACCTTAGCGGAAAATCAGACGATTTAAAATTATTATCAATAAAGGACTGCAAAAAATTAAAAAATTAGAAAAATTTGAAAATCTTGCTAACTCGGTACCTAATAAATCGAATTTTTTTATTCAAACTGATTTTTAAATTCATTTCAGCCTTTTATGGGTAATTTTAAATCGGCTGATTTCGGTCAAAGGTTTTTTTTCGCACGATGCATATTAACTTTATAAAAAAAAAAATCCTGAATTCTCTAGATTTTGTTGACCAAACTCATAGTTTTACATAAAAGAACCAGTTGAATAAGTTTACGTAGACCATAAAAAATCCTTACTCCCCAGTCCAAAAAGGTGGCAAGCAGCCACATTAAAAAAAAAAAAAGGTAAAAATAATGATAAACCGAGTCTTGAAAATTGTCGGTTGCGATAAACAGGGCCTAGCCTAGGCGAGGCTCGGCACCCGCCAAGGTCGGTAAAATCAATAGCGCACAGACAAGTAGGTAACGATGCCGGCCCGGGGGTATAATAATCCAGCGCGAGCATTGCGTGTCCGTGAATTAGCCTCGCTTCTTTTCCTCCTCCCCAGTCGCGTCGTTCTTTGGTGAAAATCGCCGGGTTTCGCACCGCGTAATTTACAATTTTCAGCTTATACCCGTTGATAGGAAATGCGACGGGTCTTTTGTCTTCCTCTCTAAATTTAACCGCGAAAAGCCTGCTCAAGGTCGTCGGTTGTTGATAAGTGAAATAAGAGCTCGCGTGTCTATACCCGGCGCTTTTATTTATTCCCAACGCAACGGCCCTTCAAACTTACATATCTAAATTTACAATTCAATTCAACCACCGTGGAGTGATTGATTATGAGCCGGATTACGCTTGATTGTGATCTAAAATAGGTTTGCGCGATGGTAATTAGCTAATCCGGTTCGTCGAGCTGAATTAAATATGCGGGGGCTAATTACCAACTCCGGCGCGCTTTGGGAGCGTTTCTCTAATTTCAAAGCCTTGTCTTCTTGCCCCAAGTTTTGGTTGCGAACTCGCTTTATTTATGTTTCGTTTCTCCTGGCGTCAAAGTTTTTTTCTACGTGAAAAGCTCCGGTGAAGACTTCTTTTCCTTTGAATCCTTGAATCCACGTTTATGAATTTCATTTTTTTTACCAAGGTAATTTTAATACGCGTTTATTTTCTTCTTCCGTGACACGTTGCTCAATTATTAAAAAGTGCGGAAGTAGATCCAAGGACAGACATGGACAGGAAAAAAAGGAGGAATAAATAAAGAGAAGCGACTTGTTTTTCAGCGACGTATTGACGCATAAACAGCTGTTGATGCGCGACGATTTTGAAGACCGAGTCGGGTTGGCAGCAGCCTTGAACTGGATTTTGCGGAATTCGAGTTTACATTTGTGTATACGCCGTCGTAAACGCTGCCGCTGTTGCTTCAATGACCGAGGCTCGTTAGCCCTAGAGCTTTTATTTTTGAGGAAAAAAAGTGAAAGCTCGTACGACTGATCGATGCGCTTTTATTTTTGCTCGAAAGGTGAGCTCTTTTTGGAAGTGATTACCGAAAGTTTCAATTCAGTTTCGTGACTTTGTTGTCCAGATACTAAATCTGAGTTTACAATCCGACGACAAGGTTTACCTTGCCGAAACTTTACTTTTCCTCGTAAATGAATTTTTTTTTTTTTGATCGGTCCATCTCTGTTTCCCTAATAAGAGGGTTGGCCAATTGCTCAGTTGGGACTATTAACGTCAATGAATTTCTTCACCGAAGTTTCAGTGAATCAAGCTACGCAGAATCTATAACAAGTTCAGCTTAGGTTCAGTCATTTAGAAAATTTTTAGGGGGTGTGGCTGAAAGTCCGTAGCAGAGAATCGAAATACATAGGATAGCAGGACTCTGTAGTGTTGATAATAATATATACTATAAATTGAATTTTAAGTTAAATATTAAAGAATTATTGTTTTTAATAAATTTTTCTAACGAAGTAAGTTATTGATAAAAAAAAACTCAAGTTTTTAACAGAGATTGTGTAGAGGTCACTGATAATGAGGCACCTAGGGATCATCTCCGAGAAAAAAATAAAATATTTTTTTTATTAACTTTTGCGTTTGGTTTTGATTTGGTTTAGTTTGATTTAGTTCAAAGCTCGCCATAATTCTCGGTGTAGGTCAGTAGATTTCTTTATTTAACAAATCATTCTCAACTCGCAAAATTAACGTTTCCTACATGATACGATAAACATACTTCGAACGTACGACTTAATACCCAAGCTCCAACATTTTCCTCGAGACATCGCAACCCTAAGTGTGTATTATTTTCCCCGATGATTGTCAAGCGCGCGATAAATAAATGAACAAAAGCTCATGAAAGTTTCATGAAAAGCCCCGCGGTGGCATCGACCCCACGTGCTTCATTTAACGGAGCGGCACTTCATTTTATCGAACGTCTCGTCGAATAGGCATGACACACCGTGCAAGAGCTGTTTTCAAAATAACAATGGCCAAAAAAAAAAAAAAGGTGTCGGAATGTATTGACCTCTTGACCCTACTGGAAAAGGGCCTACTTTTTTCTCTCGAATCAAAAATTTTGGGAAACTTCAACGTGGTCTTTAAGTATAAAAAAATTTATTCAATTGCGATACTTTGTTATGTACTGTATTTAACTAATACATTGTATTTTGGGGATTTAATTGTATGAATGTATAATAAATAATAGAGTACTATTGAAAATTATCCAATTTTGAATTCAAAATTGTATGAAGATACTACTTTTAATTCCATAGGTTCCCACTCTAGCAAAAAAAAAATTTAATCCTGTTACAAGCAGAGTTACCGAGCCACTAACATGCGTTGATTTGGTTAGCCTCGATCCGAACAGCTGTTTTCGAGGTGCAACCGTGTAACAAAATACCGTGGATATTTTCGTCAAAACGTGAAATCATCGCGGCTTCTATTATATTCAAATGAGCGCGATGATCGCGAAGCTGTCAAAAAAAAGTATCGCTCAAGGCGGAGCCATTTCAATGAATGACGATGACCGGCCAGTGCCAAAAGCGGCGTAGCCATGTCTCCCGAGGTGCGCTAGAGCGGTTTTCATTATTCATCGAGTTATTTTTAAATTTTCATTAATATTTATTTAAACTAGTTTAACCAGTGAAGCATATATTTACTTTATTAAAATTTTTTTAGGTGTTCATACCCGACGTATAAATATTAAATTCCATAGTTAAAAATTTGTTTTTTTATTAGTAAAGATAATTAGGAAGTAAGGTTTTTTTAAATTCTGTCAAAAAAAAAATTATTCGAAAATTAAACTGCTGAATTGCGACTTATAATTAGACGGCTTTGTTGATTTTCATAAAATATTCAGCGTATTATCTTATTAAACAGTAGTTTCGTAAAATCAATTTTATCGATAAGCTCGATTACTTATTTAAAAAGTTTACCGTCAGTCCGCCTGAATTTTGACTTCGTTTCATCAATTACACTTCGAAATGTCTAATTGGGTTATTTCTTGGATTTTATTTTCAACTTTTTTTCATTCCTGCTGTCTGGGCTACGAGTAAGTAAAATTTTAATAATTACCAATACGCAATGTAACTGTGACCTTCGCAAAATTACAATTTCTACTTGCATTGAATCGAGGCGTAAAACAAATTCAAATTATTCGTTTCTGTTACAGTTGGGTGAAGAATGAACACGGAAGCATAGATGGCATAATCATCAATGAATTTTTTGATGATAACATTGACGATGTACGTAGAGCGACGAGAGACGTTCTCAAATTAGATCCTATAAATATTACAAACATCACGGAAACTATCTCAGGGGTAAGTATCAAATTTTTTAATAAAACAGAATTCTTTGCATTGTCATTCAAATGAAAAAACAAAATTTTAAGTTTTGGTTTTTTTATAATTGAAATTTTTACTCAAACTCAGGAAATATCAAATTAAACAAAAATCTTTAATAAAACAAAAAAAAAGTTCCAGATTTGGCCACTGCCATCAATAGATGTAGGCCTGGTAACCAACGGATGCTTTTACGGAGCTTCAAATTTGAGTAGATCCGGTGACATAACTGTCCAACTTTCAACGTCTAAAACATTAAATTTAACAAAGCTGGATTACGTGATAGAAAGATTTTTATCCCCTCGGATACAGTTCAGAGGCCAGTTGAATTTTTGCGAGCTTAATGGGTACATAAACTACAGCGTATCTTCGTTCGGGTTACTGCTGGATGAAGAAGTTATGGAAATCATAATAAGAAATATAACAGCAAGCTTGAAATTCGACTTTGACATTTTCAACTGGAAATTAGTGAACCCTGTGATGAAATTCGAAGGCTGGGAGTATGTTACTTTGTATTGATAAAAAATAAATAAACAAATTTGGAAATTTTTATGTTCGTTCTACTTTCAGAAACATAAAAACCAAGTTGGTGAAGAGTCCACATGAGACTCTAGGCTGGCTGAGAGAATCTGCGGTTAGACTTATAATCATCCACTATGAAACAGAAGTTGTTAACTTATTTACAAAGACTGTTTTAAACGAGATAAACAATATGATGAGTCTTGTCAATGACCAGCTATCTGAGTAAGACCATAAATCCTTTAAAAAATAGAGCTATAACTCAAACTTATGAAATGAGTTTGTTTTCTCTTTATTGAATTTACAGAAACATCAATACGTACTACGAGAGTCCTAGAAAAATTGTGGGCCTGGTTAAAGATATTCTAACGCGACTGGTGAATCCTTTATACAGAGAAAAAATTATATCGGCATTAAATATGATTAACAAAACGATGGTCGTTGTTAACCATGAGCTCTCTAAATTTTTTGGAGAAGTTTTGGAAGATATAGACGACGTTTGATCTGAAATTATCATCTGTAAATCTTTTCAGCTGCAATAAACCTTAAGCTTTAATATTAAAACTGTTTTTAATTGATGACTGACACCTTGCCTACACGTAATTTTAAGAATAATCTCAAATTTTGTTTGACAATTTTAATTGTCTATCAAAATATTTAACGATTTAAAAAAAAAATGGGGAAGATGTACGTTTAGTAATTTTATTTTTTCTGCAAAGTTCTCAGTTTTTAATGAATTTGAAGATTTTTTTATGATTTTTATAACTTTTTGAAAATCAATACTCAGAACTTTATCAGTACCATTTTACATTGGAAGTATATCTATGAGTATGATTGTTTGGGAACCTTCAAAAGTCTATAACTTCTTCAGTTTTCATATTTTTTTTATATACATGTCGTTTATTTATAGATCTATACTATCAAATAAAGCCAAACAAACTCTTCTTTATTGAATCTGAATAATTTTAATTTACTTATTTGAATAAATAAATTTTGTGTACTCGACATGAAGTTGAAAATAAAAGATCTTCCACTAAAGATTGACACAACGTCAAAATAGTGACAATTGACCAGCCGTTGTTCTAAGCAGGAAAGCGAAGTAAAACACGAGCCGTAAACTTTTGACCAGAATACGAAATAAGCCTTGCGCGTGGTGCAATGGGATTCTCGATGCTTTTTCTTTCTAGTTGCACTTATGACGTGATTTTTACCAATGCTTGATCGTGACATTTATCAAGGCCGTCGAGTCATCATCGCGCCTGTTACGCAATTTCGATAAGCTCATAGGTACACGACAAAAATTTTAAACAACTTGCGAGAACTGTACTGCGTTTTTCGTATGCACGGCCTGTTCTTTTTTTTTTTTTTTTTTTTTTTTTTCGGGGAATCGAAAAAAAAAAAATCCGTCTCAAAACAGTCCCAACAATGCACGAACTAGAAGTCTTGAGTTACCACGGCAGAACTAAATGAGCGATTAAAATTTGGTTTAATAAATAAACAAATTAAATTGAATTCATTGATAACTGGATTTTGAAAATGTTAAGCCGGTTTGCCATTTATGTTTTACTTTTGGGATACTTTCATCGCGCCTATTGTGATGACGAGTAAGTAAATGATTTGGACATTGAATTTCATTTATGTTTGCAGTTTTTGTTTTGAAATTTCAAATTTTTTAGACACTTTTTATTTTCATAGGTGCACGAGAAAAAATTATGGGAGTATTTACGGAGTCATTGTCAATAAATTTTTCGACGACAGTATTGGTCTGATACGTCAACTTGTTAAAGATAAATTCAAACTAGATCCGGTACGAACTCCAAATGTTATAACTACGTTTGCTGGGGTAAGCTATGAATTTGCCAAATTTATAGTTAAACTTGTAAAACTTAAATAATGTATATAACTTTAAACAAACAAAAATGAACAAGGCAAAAAATGAATACAAATTTAAACTATTCAAATAAAACTTCACGTTAGCTTTGGGAATTTGTGATTCGTATGATATCAAACAATGTAAAATTAATGTCTTTTTATCCACGGTTATTCTGAATCTTCCAAAAATTTTTTATCAACACAATTACACAATTTTTGCAGGTCGATGTAAAGTTATCAACTGGAATGTTTCGCGGTGCTTCAAATTTGAGAAGATACGGTGATATAATCATTCAGTTTACACCACCGCAAGCTTCGAGTTTACTTGGAATTTACAAAATATTCGAAGAATTGCCGCTAGTCAGACCAACGCGGATCGTAGCGCGAATTTGTTTGGAGGAACTCAACGGAAATCTGAATTACACTGGGTCAACCTTTTTTGGTTTGGTTAAGCCTAATGGAATGATAAACGTGACTGTTAAAAAAATTATGGCTAGAATAGGATTCAATTTAGACTTGTACAATTTGAAAATTTTAGATCCAGAAATAAAAATTGAAAATTTAGGGTAAGTCAAAATTTTTTAATGTAAGATATTTTTAATTAAAATTTATATTTAACTTTAATTACTTTGATAAGTAAAAAAAACTTTTTAAATAAGATCTTCAAGCAATCAGCTGCTAAATTTTATTCAAAAAATATATTTTTTGAACTGTTTTCCTGGTGCATTGACAAAATAAATTCAGAAACAGAACTTTCATTTCACGTTAATTTAATTTTCAGAGATATCAATATTAAGAACTGTGATTCCGGAGTAATAGCGTGGTTCAACAGTTTCGTGGCCGACAAAACAACTTCTTTTTACAAGGAAAAAATCATGAAAATAATATCCAGAATCGCTACAAAAATAGTGATTAAGACTGCATTTATGATTAATAACCGAATATCTAGGTTTGCGAATAAAATTTTAGATTATTTAAATAGTACGATCAGCTGATCGAATTGTTTGTTTTTGTAAAAGAAAATATATTTTAAAAAACCAAAAAATTTGTTAAATCAATAAACCACCTTCCAACTAAACTTGATATAGGGTTTTAAGATGTAAATATATAGAAAAAAAATAATTTTTTCAATGTGAGTAACTTTGTTAATAAGATTGATTTTTTAATATACTAAAATTAATTTTCAATTCAATAATTTAAATAGTTTACCAAAGTCACATTTGTAAAATAAAGCTTTTCTATCTATTGTAAGTCAGAGTTACTCATTGGCGCGTACATATGTCTGTGTGAAATTTACGTAAAAGCTGATGCTTTCTTTATGGGTCGTTTGTTTTATTATTAAAACGTCATAGCCATCGTGGTTCTCGTCAAAGACACTAACTCAAAAGAGCCAATTACGACACTGCAGTAGCTTTACAGGTGCACGTCAAAAATTTTAATTAACTCGAAAGTAAAACATTGCAATTTTCGTACCCATAAATTATTCAATTTTTTTTATAATTTGAAAATTCGTTTTAAGAAAAATCAAAATTTATTGTAAATTTTATTCATCTTTCATTTTTGTCCTATCATTATTTTTTTAAAATGTACAATGGACTCACATGAATTTAGTTTTTGATATTTTTGTTAAAAATGAAGAAATAAATAATTTGAATTCGTAATATTTATGACTGAAAAAAAACTTGAATAATTATACTTTAAGTCAAGAAAAAAATGTATTTTTACTTGATTCAAAGTATTATTATTCCTCATAGTCAATTCATTACAATTTGATATGGAAACATATTCTTTCTTTTTAATTTATTACCAACCAAAGAAAATGCGTGACTGCAAAATTTTAAAAATACTGCGAACCCTAATTTTTTAAAACAATCTAAAATTTTTTTTTTCTCATAAGCTGTAATGAAATATTCTATTATATTCTGGCTAAATCCCAGATCGTATAAAAAACTCGATAGCTGCTATTAATAGTTTTGTTTATTATTTTATCTAAAGCGTCGTCAAGATCTACGCAAGCTGTGACCTTTGCTGGTCAGTTGATACTTGAAGACTGTCTTAATTAGTAACCATGTTTAGTTTTAGGTAAAATTTAATTTTTTTATTTTTTAAAATTTATTTTATCAAAATCGTAAAACAACCATTAAATTAGCAATTACTTTTTTTAAACTGATAGTTTTACCCTCGCAATTGAATTCGATACAAATAAACCCTCACCAATTAAAAACGCTTGACGTACGAGGCTTCCATGGAAATTGTACGCACGAAAGAGTCAAGTGCCAACGATTGAACTGGTAAAAGTGATTTTTCGCCCCAATTAAGTTAAAACACAATTCGAGGAGAAGGTGAAATTTCAATTGATCCTGGGAGTTTTTATCGCACCGTCGGGGGCAAAACGGCCAATAGATTCCCCCTCAAAACTCATTTCCTCTTCGCTCTCATTTATCAAACATCCACTTCGGCCAAAAAAAAACTCGATACCGAGCCCGGCGATCGTCCATTGTGAAATTGGCCGAGATTTTCTCGCTGCTGCATACGGCGAATTTCCTCGAAATTAAAAAATTACATTAAATCGCGTCGTAATTACGCTTCCTCTCTTTTTCATTACTCCGATGGACTTTTGAATTGGTATTTATGAGCAAGCTTGCACGCTCTTTTTTCTTCTTTTTTAATTTACATGAAAGACAGCTTTATGGTATTAAATATAGTGTTATTATAAGAGCATTTATCGGATTATACGAAGTGACGGCCTTGGAGGATGATTTACGACGTTGACATCAGGGGGGAAAAATAAATTTTTACACAAATTTCCATGCGTGTCTGAAGCTTTTCAGCGGGGTTGTTTAGCTTCGCTGTAAATTAAAAATATTTTCTTCTTCGATTACTCCGCAATATTGATACTCTTTATCAAGATATCATCTATTTCTTTCACAACAAGTTATTAATTGTAATTGGTCTTGCGAGGAATGGATTTGAGAAATTTTGATGCTCGATAAGAAGTAAGATAATCAGTGGCTCATCATGATACCATTATAGTATACCTTTATGTGAATAAATTTGTGATCAAATTTTCGGCCTAAAATTATTGCGAAAAGTTTATTAGTCAAGTAATTTTTTTGATAAATGTTGAATCAAATTAATTTCAAACAAAGCTATGTGTTCTTGATTAATATAAGCATAACCTGATGGATTACATATAAAACAATTGATTTTGGGAATCGTAATTGTTCTAAATATAATGATTTTTTGTTCAAATGAAATCATAGCGCAAGAATTATATAATCTTAAAACAAGAGAATACACTGGGAAAATAATGGGAGTCAGTGATCCCAAAAATAGGAGCGCTGCTGCTCGACAGTGTGGGGACGATACCGCCCACATACGGGTAAAACTAAGCAAAAGGCAGATCCAAAACAACGGTAGAGGGCGTTGGCGCGACAGTTTGGGGATTGTTGTTCCCACGTCGGGTACCACCGTACCCACCATGGTAACTCTGATGCCCGAAGCTGCCGGGCATAACATAACCCTACTAATGGGCTAGATGATACCCATTATTTTCCCAGTGTAGTAGCTTGTTAACTAAAAAAATTTATAGTTTATTTAAAACAATTTTATCACTGAAAATTAAATTCTATCATAATTTTTCATTTTTTTCTGTAGTCATAGTAGAATTTTGAGCACTGTATAAAACATGAATTGACATTTGGTTAGTATTGACAGAAGTCTTTAAATAACTGGATCTTAATACCGCAAATTTTTTTTACATGGAAAGAGTTTAATAAAATATTCAATAGGTACAATTTATGTCAGAGAATATAATGGTTTTCTCTATTTACTTGAAAAAAATTCGCAAGTTCTAAAAAAAAAAAAAAAAATTGGAAAAAAAAAGAATAATAATTTATGAATAAAAAAGAAGTCTATTGTTTACTGAAAAACGCTATACATTTCCAACCTTATTAACCACTTGACCCATTTTTCAAATAGTATTTTTAGTGTTTTTCAACAATAGGGTGTTTTAGTAGAAGTTATTTTACCACGCTTTTTGGTAAAAGTTCGCGCACGAAAAAAATAAAAGCGAGGGAAAAAGTTAATTTCGCGATAAGTCTACCGAAAAATTAAATTCGGCACTCTAGCTCATAAACTCGACTCGCTCGACGTGCTTCGTACGACACAGCATTTACGCATCCAAATTCAGTTTCTCAAGTTTTTCACTCTAATTCAAACCTTAAAAAAAAAAAAATCTATTAATCCGCAAAAGACAAAGTTAATTAAGCAGGTGTGACGATAAAAGAATCTAAGGTAAAAAAATCGTCGATTGAGAAAGTCTTTGGTGACCTCTTTAGCAATTAAAAGCCGAGCATCGCCCATAAATAAAGACTCAACATGGTGAGTCCACGCTCATTAGAGAGAAAAAAAACCACTCGAGTGCGTCTTAGATAACGAGCAAAGTCCACGTATACACTTGACCCGAAAAACCCAAAATCGTACATCTAAAATTTTTCCAAGTTACTTTTTAAAGTAAAAAAGAAGAAAAAAAAAAATGTCGTATCATCTATTTATACTCGACATGTCAACGCGCTTTAAGCGCATTTAATTCGCTCGGGTATGCAGGGAAAAAGAAATTTTTAAGAGGCTTCCGAATACAGCACTGTTAAGGCTTTACTGAATAATGCGTGAATCGTTTCACGTGTGTTTCCAATGTATTTGAGATCAACGCCGACAATACAATCGTGACCTACTACTCGCCGGTGCATTACACTACACTGCAGCTGCAGCAATCAATGATCGTCTTTGACACCGTAAAGTCGCCTCACCTTAATTACGGCATCAATTATTAATGAATTTTGGAGAATAAATAAATAAAGTTACGAGAACAGGAGCAAGGGCGAGAGGATTAATTGAAAATCATGTAAGTTTTTTTATTTTACAGAAAATAGGCTACCTACATGCCCAAAGTTACCAAAGTCAATCCTTACGAGTCCTCGCAGTAATAGTTTATGCGATTAATTAAGGAACTAAAAATAAAAGTTTATGAAAAATTGGCGGAAAAACGTATTCAAAACCCTTCTTATACTGACTGAGATATCCAGCGCTTCAAAGTTTGATATGATAACAATGAACTCATTGAGTATTTCTACAAATAATGTGTCTAATGAAATTGATAGATAAGATACATTTATCTTAAAAATTCCGTTTACACAAGATTTTGAATTTTTTAAAGCCCAAATCTAGTTTTGATATTAACATTTTTTTTCATAATTATTTAGTGAACTTTAAGGGGGTGCCAGATCAGATAATTCACCCGTGCTGCCCTCTGTGGACATAATTCGGAAAGTCTACATTAGTAAGGTTCTATAAATAGAAATCCCAGGTAATTAATTTTTCTCCAAAGCATAGCTTAGCGGAGAAGTGGCGAAAAAAGAAAAAAAAAAAAAAAAAAAAAAAAAACAATGCGCTATTCAGACCGGAATCATTAAGAATGAAAAAGAAAGAAAGAGAGAGAAAGAAAGCGCGCGGGAATAGTACGCGAGCATTTCCCTAAGTAGCACTTCTTTCGTCCTTCGTGCGAGCTGAGATTGCGCTTTTAAGAACAATTTCGGAATACACGCGATTGCTCATGTGAAACATTCCAGGGAAAAAGGAGAAAAAATGTTTACCAAAAATTTCGGGTCGAGAGAGTTACAATCACTGCTTTTTTTGGGCCACCACAGCCATTTTACAACATTCCACAATAGTACGCTTAAAATGAAATTAACATATTTTATGGATGTAATATTATTGATGCAAAACCCAATGGATTTTTTGAATAAATAATCATTTATATTGTTCGCAACTAGAAACGATGAATGATTTTTCAGCTAACCAATTGAAGTTTTGATTTAAAAAAGCTTTTGAACGCTATTAAAAAATGAAATATAAGTATGTACAGTTACGATGAAAATTTGTGATTTTTTGTGTAAATAATAATAATAATGTTTTTTTTCCGATTATACTCGGAAAGAAGTATTTTTCAGCACAAGTAGAGTGTATGGTTCTTATAAATAGCTTCCAGGACTAATTACATAAAATAAGAAAAAAAAAAAAAAGTCTCGAGGAATGTACTTCGAATCTCTAGCGAAAACACACGAAAATGTTATCTCGTGAATGTAAAAGAAAAGGATTCGAATGAAAAGCACGCCCGAGGCTCGCCCACACAATGGCGAAGGGAAAAAAAGTCGAAATCGAAGGAAATCGCCGGTGAATTACTTCTAGAAGGAATAATAAAAAAAAAAGGAGTTTCGCACGCTGGATTGAAACGACTTTATCAAGCGTTTTTTGTTCGACCGGTTGGTGGTGGTGGTGGCGGTTTTTTTTTTATTTTTGCCTTTTGTCCTCTGTGCCAGCGTGCTTTTTTTCGGTTACTTTTATTCGATCAATGCCAGCTTCCGGGCACTATGTTTGAGTTTTTCGAAAAAAAAAGAGCGGTTTTATAAACCCGGGGAGCGGGCGAATTATTTGTTTGGCTAAACGTTGTTTTATTGTTTTTTACATACGACTGAGTTTTGGTAAAAAGTTTTATTCTGGTCTCTCGGAGAGGAGAATCGTGTGATCAAAGTGTAATTGGTTGGTGAATGAAAAAAAAATTCTGCACTGTTTTGATTTTTAAATTATTATTGATTGCTCGAAATTTAAAGCATTTTATTATTGTTGTGAATAAAAAAAATTTAGTTTATTTGATCATGTTCGTGTAAATTTAACTATTTTTAATTTAATTTAATTAATCAGTTTCTGTATTCAATTTCATTATTTTAACTTTTTTTTTAGTTTTACTCTATAAGAAAGAACTCAAGTCTGATTTTAATAAGACAATGAATTTTCTATAAGCTACAAAATATGAAAATCTGAATAACTATTGAAAAAAATTTTTTTACAAGGAATAGAAAAGTCTCGAAGTCCAATTAAAAAATTTTTCCATTGTTTTCCGATATTTTCTGTAATTGGACACTTGATACTACTCGCTTTCTTGAAACTATTTTGTGAAATTTTTTTTTTCAAATACAAACTTAAAAACCGTTGCCTAGTTCTTAGTTCTATAAAAAATAAACTATCAGTGAGTTACCTGATACTTTAACGACAATTTATCAGGACCGTCGATTTTCCGTAAAAATCTCGACCATTAACGCTAAAAGTTTTCAACGGAAGTTGGAGACGTTTTCCTCGGTAGTTTGGCGCAGCAATTAGCTCTTGTTGCGGCATCAGCCAAAGGATATCGAGAGTAGCTCACGTTGGGGGTAATTTGTGGGATGATATGAGAAACTCGAAAATTTTGCGCGCTTCAGTGTGGAAGCACCTCGGGGGAAGAAAATAGGTGGCGTCATTAAGCAACACAGCCCGGGGGTTTCATTGTTAGTTCGAAAAATTAAATTTCTCATTAAGAATAAAATGTGAAAGGCAAGTTTATTTTGATAAAAAATTATGGCTTCGAGAGGAGTTTTTTTTTTATTATAAAAATGAAATCTTTTTGAGAGGAGAATCATGAAACTTATTCATAAAGGTAAGCTCGTTATGAAATTTTAGAGTGATTTTAACGAAGAAGCGAGCCTTGTTCGGAGTAAAATTATTACTTTTGAAACTTACTTTTTTTCAAATTAAATGATTCAGCTTGACGCTTTTTAAACACCGAGTTAGAAGACAGTTTTATAATAAGCCATGCAGTGATCTCGTTAGTCAAACTAAAAAAGCTACCCGGTGTGAATTATATAAAAAATTAATTTAATCCGCTGCGGTAATGAAAAAAAAATTACTCGCAAAGTTTATATCAAGACTCAACGTAAAAGTTTTAAAACATCAAACTTGCCGCAAAAATAATTTATAAATAAATTAACCCAGTTCGGTGTTTTTGAAGTGTACTCAAATTTTATTAAATTCTGTATAATTTCTGAAAAACTCGATAAAAAAATTAATTAGAGCTTTTTAACTAAACCTAAACATCCTTGGTGAACTCGATGCGGTATAACAATCATAAACTTTGCTGGAGAACACAATATCGAAGGACGTTATTTTATCGAGGCATTGATTTGAAATTTATCCTTATTCCTGATTCGATATAGCTAAACTGCTTCGACTATACCTATACGTATTTAATTTAGGATATTTTTATCGAATGTTCCTTGCATGCTGCATGCAGAGATTATTTTCTTTCAAACGGCCCCAACACGATCAATAATCAATGAATTACAATAAAAAAATTGAACAAATAAATAACGAATTATTTTAAATACGTTCAGGTGTATCCGATGAATCATCGAAATGAATTTTTTAATCAGTAAGACGAGAGTGAAAAATTAATATTCGCTCTTTCGCTAATGGAATTTTATTAATTACTCAGGGCTGCTGAATAATGCATTCAGACTTTCCTCGGTCTCGCACTGTTGTGATGTTTTATATTGGAATGTCTGTCGAAACTCAAACATTTCAATATTCATTAAAATTATAATTTTCATCCTTACGAGGTATTATTTATTTTGTACACCTTTCAAAAGAGAAAATTTCGTCCTTTTCGCACAAAAGAAAAATTTAAATGAAAAAAAAGCGACCCAAATTTCAGGATCCCTCCCTTTTGAAAATATCAATTTAATCTACGGAACCAATGGCTTTTAACAAATTACGGGCCGGGTACTCAACAATAAAGCTCACCCCGGAATAATTCAACTCCGAATTGGGCCAAATATTTGTGCGGGCATTTTTACCTCTAACCCCCGAAGAGCTTAATTGAGTGGTTCGATGTTTAATCAGCGTCGTATAATCGACGAATTTATACAGGCGCGCGCCGTAACTTTGTCGAATCGATGGGAAGCTTTTGAGTAAACGCTTCTCGGCAGCTCCCGAGAGTTTTAGCGCGTTAAAAATACCATTACAGCCGGTGCTGCCGGGGACTTTGTCGTAAAGGCACATCGACCGGCTAACTTTACGATCTTGCTTATCATAAACGCCCCGACGGTGAAAACAAGGAGTTATTTTTGTAATCTTGTTTTACGGCCAAATGGAAGACTGCGTCTGATGATAAATTTATGCTTTAATATTTGATGAAAATGCATGGTGATAAACATTGGTACTTTAATGTTATGTATCAGAGAATATTATGGAAAAAATTTTATCTTTTAAACTGAGTCTACTATGTAGTTAAAATAATAATAGATTTGTAGATTAAAACCCAAGAAATTATGTAAAATGTGTGATTCAATGTGTTTATTTATTAATGTTTTTTAATTGTAATTTTGTTTGTAGCCTTGAAAAGGTTGTCTTGATAATGGCAACGAAACGTCGGTAATTCAAATAATAAAAAATAAATACCATACTGTTGTTTAAGACCAACCACAAGAACTTTAATTTATTGTTAACCTTCACGAACAACCTCAATTTTTACAACAATGTTTATTTATTTTTCATTTTATTTTAAATTCATTGTCTCTAACAATTTCAGAGAACTGTATATTACATGTACATGTAAAAATCTTTATAAATAAATAATATATCGGAGCAGTAAGCAAAAAATTTACAATTTTATGAAACATGACTAACGATGATTCAATGTATAATTTCATCAAAAAAAAAAAAAAAAATATGCCCCAAATAAAACGAAAGTGTAATAAACATGTGAGACTCAATGAAATTACTCAGGAACGAGAGGCACGTAATAAAATTCAATGAAAAATAATAAATCTCGAGTAGGTAAACCAAAAAGATAAAAATCAAAGAGTCACATGCTACCGCGAGAGATGATGATATCTTAAGAGGCCTTAATCCGGGAGCGAGTATGTGATAAAGAAAAAAAAAAAAAAAGTCATGAGTTTGTTAGTCAGGTGACCGGGGCAGGTAATCCAGAAGCCAATCGGACGCGTATTTGTCAAAGACCGATGACCACCGACGACGTGTTAATGGACCGAGGGAGGAGGGAAGTCCCCGAGATTACTCTTTTCAAACCAGATTAAGTACTCTCTCTCTTTTTTTTATTCGCAAAAAAGATTTATTTGTTTTTATGGTGTCCCATGGGATGAGAAAAAAACACAAAGTTTTTTAAAAACGACTCGAAGGAGTAAGTTTTTTTCTCGAATAATTTAGCCAGTGCTTGAATAAATGAACGGCTTGTCGGAAATCGATGAAACTTGTCGGCCCTTTTTTTTTCTGTAATTACAGCGCCTGAAGTCTTTCGCTTTTTCTTCAGCCCCCGCAGTCGCATTCGAACATATCGAATGCCTTTTTCCAATCGATAATAACCCGATGACACGTATTTGTTATTTATTTTTAACACCCGAGCGGCGGTAGGTTAAAAATCACCTAAAATAAATGATTCCAAGCCTGGGAAGCCTGTGAATTTTTAAATAAATGTCAAGGCGAGTTCGGGAAAATCCAGCGTAGGTGGATTTTAACTTTTTTTTCAAAGTAGCTGTTTCATTAACGATTTAATTGACCATGGTTTGATTGAATATTTTCAACAAATTTGATTGGACTTTTAATAAAATTACTCGCGATAAATTTTTAACGCTACGTACCGAGAGAAACTTTTACGGTCGAGGTGATTTTTACTTGAGCGGTTGTTGTTTGTCATTTAATCATCGGTCAACTGGGTAACTTAATTTCCAGAGGTTAATTAAATTTCACAACTCAACTAATTTGCTTGGTCTGCTGTAAAATTACTCGCTTTATTACAGAGAAAATAACTTTTGTAGCTCATGTGTAATTTACAGTTTAGTGTTTTGTTTTTTTAATTTGATTTTAATATCGGTCGATCGAGCAGTTCAGTTGCAACGGCTAAATTTAATTTTTCTACAAACTTCTCTGGTGTACAGGGAAGAATTTGACATTAAGAAAGTACGATAAAATTTTCCTCTAAGAATAAACTAATTCAAGAAACAGGTAAATTAAAAGTCTTTACCCAAGTCCTCAACGATTTGCTCGTCCTTTCCGACCGGCAACAGGGGTATGGCCCCCGAGTGGCTCATCCTGGTCTTCTCTCACAAAAGAAAAAATCACTGAAATCACAAATCACGATCACCAGCACGATCACAAATCCACGAGCACCTCATAAAGAGCTATATATTGCACTTGACACTAGCGGGGTGAGAGGAGGAACCAGCGTCGTCGTCTGGTGCGCCACATCTTCCTCCCGATATCGCCCGGTAGGCTCACTTATCAGCCGATAATGAGTTTAATGCGTGGGAGGGGGGGAGAGTTTAAAGAAAGAAGAAGAAGCACGTGTAACAAGTGGCGCGCGGGCTTTTCAAACCGAGAGTTTGTAAACGGTTGCGCGACTGCGACCGGCTAGTTTGAGCCTAGGGAGACAAGTGTGCCTGCCTCGACGCCGAGTCTTTACGGTCGGCGCGGAACAGGGGGAGCGGAGCAGGCGAGGGGGCGGCAGCAGGCGCGCACCGCGGACTGACTCACCTGTGGTGCGCGCAGCGCTGGTCTCGCATACTACCCCTCGCTGTTGTTGTGAATCATCACGCTGGTTAAGAGGGACAAAGGGCTGGCTTTTTATTGGGAATTATTCGGCTTGGATTATTCATTAATTCGAATTTTTTTTTTTATTTGGAAAATTTTAATGAATAAATCAAATATTTTGCACAAGCAGAATAAAAATGTGATGTTTGGGAGAAATTATAATAACAAAGATAATAATTTTATTGATTTTATTTAGAATTTTTTTTATTTTATTAAATAATTATTTTTAATGAATAAGTATAAAACAAAGAAAAATTAACTAAAAATATATATTTGATTTTTTTTTTATTGATTGGTTAATTATCATAATGAAAATATTTCAAACAACAATGAAGATAAAAACCAAGCATTGTTTAATTTTTTGATTATTTATACTCTGTTATACATTTTTTTTTTTTTTTTTTTTTGTATATGACTAATAAATAAATATTTTATAATAGCAAAGTTTAAACAAATAAATAATGAAGACTCGTGACATTATCTTGTTTCTTTTATAAATAATTATTAATTATTCTCGATGACTACCTAACAAAAAAATTAAATTTATTTGTACATCATGAGAAAAAACTTAGAATATTTTAAAACAGCAGTGTGGGTGCAATAAAAATGTAAAATTGTGAAAATATTTAAAAATAAAATAGTTGAAGGTAAAATATAATTTTACGCTTATAACTAGTCTTTGGTTATAAAAAATACTACTTTTTTCAATAAATGTGTAAAAGCAAATGTGTTGAAAGTAAAAAGAATTTCCGAGTAATAACAAAAAAGGGTATACATGCACTGTAGCATATTTTCGTACGCTTCATCGTTTGAATGTAAATTTCAAAAAAGGAGAAAATAAAAGCAGCTGGGTTTTATTTATTTATTCATCCGAGGCTATTCTCCGTCTGCAAAATTTTTCAACAGCAAAAAATCATCGCACAAAAAAAAAAAAAAAACTCCACCACAATAAAAGTGTAAACTAGCTATGTTTCTGCCATTCAATTTTATGCAGTTTCTTCTCGACACAAACAAACAAACAATTTTCCAGCATGAAACTTCAAACGAGCAAACAATTAACAATTTTTTTTTTCTTTGCTGTAAACTTTGTAAAAAATATAACACCGTATTTTCCTCTCGCAAGCACGTGATGTAACAGGCGTTAACACACGACACGCGTGACGAGCGAAGGCTTCGGCCAGCTGAGCCCTATTTTTTGCCCGGCCCGATCGATCGCCACCCAGCCCCAGGTAAAACCGTCCCCTTTTAATTTTAAACGCATCTTTTTCTCTCTCCTCACATGCGTCACTTTCATTCATAAGCTAATTCAAATCTGGGTCATCGATTACCCTTTTTTTCTTTTCTCGCAAAGGAAGTCCTGGAAGTTTTTTTTTTGCGAATTTCATAAGTGCCCGCTTACGCGTAGAGCTTTGATGCTGTTATCCACGCCTGCTTGGAGTTTTTGATTCGAGTTCGACTCTAATTTTTATTCTCGGTGCTTGACGAAATTTGAATTGCTTTGAATTTTCGCGGCTTTTGAGATCGAAAATTTTTATGAATCTGAGTAACATTAAAAACAAATGTTTTTTGAATGAAATACAATTTTTAATCAAATCAACCTCTACTACTATTTCTAATTCTTGTAAAATTATTTTTATTTACCATTAAGTTTATTCGCAAAAATTTGTGATAATAAATCTCTCTAGAAAATTTAGTAACATGAAAGTTTAAATACTAAAAATCTCAGTAATTCATGGTTTACTCTAGTCAGACGAATTTATTCAAGAGGATTTTTTTCGGAGGTGTGTCACATTTGGATGATATTTTTAATTTAGGAAGCTTTTAATGAGACCCAAGTTTATCTAAATTTTTCCCTCACGCTACGCTAAATAAAATTTTAATTAAAAAAGTGCCGAATTTTTTTTTCTCCCTGTGTGACCCTTTTTTTAAGTCGCAAAAAAACTCCGTTTGGTTTTATACAGTTGGGATTATGGATTTATGGTAAACCGCCAGGCGGGGAGGTTTTATTTTTTTTTCCTTTGTCCGGAAACAAAGAATCTCGGGATTATAGGCCTCGTTGGGTAATAAAACATTCAAAAAGGTCACTTATCGGCCTATAGACGCGTCAGGCGTTTCTCGTTATGCGTTTCGCGGCGCGACAGAGCCTTGGAATGAAAAATTCAAACGCACACGCGGATATTTGCGAAAATTGGTGGTGGTGGACGAGCCAAAGGTTGTAATTAAGTTTTGAAATTTTTATGAATCGCGGGAGTCAAAGTTATTCCAACAACACGTGCCCGCCCCGCGTACGCGTTTGGATAAAAAGTTTTTTAATTAGAATGGAAGCGCGTTTAGTTTTAATGTTTTACCCGGGTTTTTCGTAATTTATCTTTATTGTGCAACTTTCGTGCTGGAATTGTTTTTCAGCCTTTTTTTACAGTTTAACGCCAAAAAAATTTTTAACGCCTACTTTACTTTTTTTTTAATTTCTTTGAATAATTTTTGAAAACATCGACAATTTATTCGAGTGCTCACGATAAAAAAAAAGTACTGAGTCATTTTTGCTTTATAAACGTTCAATTTAGCAGAAAAAAAAAAAAAATTTCCTCGTTAAAAAAAGCTCTCGTGAATTAAAAATGCGATCTCACAAGGGTTTCATTAAAAACGATGAATATTTTTCAATAAAAAACAAGTTTGAAAAAGAAAAGTTTCGGTTGGCAATATGCACCGTGTGCCACGTTTGTATCTAGATCGTATTTACCAAAGGTGGCTTTGATAGCGAACTTTGAAACGGTGAATTGCAGGCAGTGACACTCATTTTAACGGGTAAAACAATCGGAATAAATAAAGCACTTTTGAGACTGAATCCCTATTGTTTCGGGAGCTGAAATCGTGACTTTTTTGTTTTTGCTGCTTACTTTGTTTGGAGACAAGAGTTTATACCGAGATGAAAAATAAGAATGTTTTAAGTTTTGGTTTGAAATAAAAATTATTATTATTATCTTGATTATCATTGTCATTAGATTGGAAATTTTTAATAGTTTACATAAAGAGTATAAAAAAATTCTCAAGTATTTGATAAATGGGTATAAATGTTTATACTTTGTACGTATTTATAGACTGAAGTAAATGTTAATATATATATACGTTGGTGGTAGATACTTCGAGTAATGTCAAAATAAAACGACGAGCACATTTATTTATACGTGCTTTTTATGAAGTATGTACATCCACGCATATTAGCAAAAAAGACTTTAATTAACTCAACTTTAAAATTCAAATTATAATAAAATTAAGGAGAAAGTTAAAAATACTTCTTTTTTTAAATTGAGATACAACTTAAATTATTGAAGTAGACACGTTAGTGAATAAATTAAAAAAATTGAGTACTCAAAAAAATTGTGAAAAATTTTCAAGCGTAGGTGGCAAAAAAATTTGAAATATTTGATCTCTCCCCACGTATAAAAAAGTAAATGGCCGTGTCAAATAATAAAGCAGGGGGGAAAAAATTGAGTCCAACTGTCTTTGGGGACGCTTCCGGGCGTTTTACGTGCGAAAATCACTGCCAGAATGGAATATCTGGGGACCCGGAGAGAAGAATAAAAGAGGCTATGTCGCACGCCCATTTCCAAAAAACCACCCACGAGACCCTCGAAAAAAGTCCTTTCGATAAATAATGCAATACCAACGTCCTAGTGAAGAATAAACAAATCTAAAAATAAAATTTTCAGGTACCTGACCTAAACCTCCCTTACCCTGTCAAAAATAATGATCTGGATGTACCCACCCACTTTAGTACTTGTGTATTAAATTTATTCGACTGAACCTCGGTTATTGACCGATTGAATACTATTCGACTGGATGTAAACAAGAGCAACGTTGATGGTACTAACTGTGTGTGATGAATAGTTTTACAAGAAGGTCCTCGGCACCGAGTCGTACTAGAATTCTTATACCTCAACGCAGAATCCGGTAAATAGTTGTGTTATACGTTTTATGAACTAGATATTTTAATGGACTCCAAAATGTACTCCGGGGTGAGCATCCACGGTAACGAATTAAAAGTACTCTGCAACTTCAAATACCTTAAGCGTAGGTTATCAAAGCTTGGGCGAAGGTGGAAATGCGTTAGAACAGAGTGTAATGTTTCCATCTATACGAATGAAGATGGTAGTAAACTTATTAAAGGACCATCGTCTGCGCATAACCACGGAGAAGAACTAAATCCTGGCCGGCAGTACCTCGCTAATTCTGTAAATAGCAAAGCAACGGACGAGCTATCGAAAACTTTTGGTGAGCTACTGAACCTCCAACACCATGTTCCAGGTAAGATCAAGAACTCTTTGGATTACGATGATTTGAAAAATTCCCGCCAAAGTGTTATTAGAGTGATACGAAATTTTTTTACTCGTGACCATAAAGTATTTCAGAAAATTGTTATAAACAAGGATCCTATGATTTCAAAATATTTTAATCAAAAAATTCAGTAATAATTTTTAAAAATACTTGACGCTTATTTTGAATCCACTCCATCGATCAAAAATATAAAGAAGCTTCATATGAAAAAAATAATGAAAAATAAAGCGCACGCATCGAGCTTTCACGGCCGATCGTAACGAGATATAGGCAGCTGGCTATATATACGAAGTCATGCACGACCTTCTTCGGCTTAACTCCCCGATAATCTTTTGCGCCTCTCTCTCTCTTCCGAGATTTAATTTGACGATCGACCCTGCAGGCCATATTGCGGAAATCCATTTTCATACATCCGGAAAGTGATGAAAGCCCTCCTGCATCGACTCGTGACATTTTTATAAAGAGTTTGAAAAATTTTTCGATGGAAAAATTTCTCTAAGCTAAGCGCTGTGTGCGAGTATGTACCGAGCCTTTTTTTTACGAGGATATAACCCCCCCCTCTCATCCGCTTTTCAATCTTTCAGGATTCATAAAATTTTTCACGAGAGAATTTTTTTTTTTATCTTTTTTTTTTTCAGTTTTATAGCCCCGTTGATTTGAAATTAAAAAACGAAATCCCCACCTCGCTTGGTTTCATTACCCTGGTTGATGAAAAAAATTATCCGAGTAGATTTAATTTTTATAGCTTGGATGTAACCTGCACTGTTGAAATGTAATAAAAACAAGGGTTGGTACATTTTTCCCACCGATGCAATAATTTTTATAAAAGTATTTTCAAACTACCAAATTGAGATATTAATAAATTTTTATAATTTTTTTTTTCAATAAAATAAATGTTTATCCTTACTTATTACAGTAAAAAAGATGGATTTTGATAACCAGATTTTCATACCCTTCAAAGGAAAGGTCTAAAAAATCACTTTAAAACTCGTGCGCTCTTGAATTTGCAAATTGACCAATTCGAAGACTATTATCGCTTAACTAATCTCGAAAGCCATTAAAGCTGTCTCGTTACAATTAATCCCCGACGAAAAGGGAGGGATTTTATTTATAAATCGAGCCGTCATTGAGCCACTGGGTCAGGTTCGTCCCGGGAGAATAAGAAGAACAAGGAAACATCATACTCCCCCCCGAAGTAATCAGGCAGCCGAGTTCGATGATCGATTCGGTTTAGTCGTAGCGGGGAACAAAATAAAAACAAGACCCTCGGCTCTTTCTATTCAAGACATGAAACGTTTCTATTTTTACCGACCCAATTCTTTTTTTTTTTTTTTGTCGTCTGATTCTAATTGTGCTTCTCGAGGAGTCGCACTTGGACGTTAATTATCCTCTTTCATACCCGCGGTACCGAGTCTCTCGAAAAGTGTGTGGTTTCGTGGGATATTTATTGTCTCGCTGAGAGAGAGAGAGAGAGAGAGAGACAGAGAACAAACCGGGCTTTTGACCGGTCGTCGAGAGCCTCCTCGAGTGGTAGTCCGGCCTGAAGAAGACTCGCCTCGGTCTTTTTGTCCGCAGACTTTTCCTTTCAAAAAATTCCCCCCCGCGATTTTTCGACGAAACAAGGGTGATTGCGCGAACAATGCGAGCTTTACTTTTTTTTATCTTTCTTTACCTGCGGGAAGATAATTCATCAATGTTTTTTTAATTTTTCTTATCGCAAAACGACCTCACGGTAGCAATCAATGAGTAATGCATAATGAGAAAAAAAAATTACGCGGCCGGAGGGAAGGATGCAAATTGCTATGTCACGCAATCAATATGCGACGCGAGGTGCGGGGCGCGTTTATTGTCAATCACTTAAAATCAGTCTCTAATCTAAAAATAAAAATAATGGGGGTGGGGCAGGAGAAAAAAAAAGACCGATATTTCATTAGAAGCTTTGCGGGCGAGATGAAAATTAGGGGGAGAAAATTGAAGGCGATAAAATTTAATTCGAGGGGAGGGGGGGGGGATGATTGATAATTAAAGAGTCTCAAGGCAATCGGTTTTAAAATGAATTTCGCGGCGGTGTTTTAACAGGAAATAGCTCGATAAATTTTTTTGCAAGCTTAAGGACTTTTTGATAAAAGCCCGGTAGGAACGGCCTCGAGAGATATTGATGAGATGGCGTGAATGAGAGGAGCTGAAAAAAAGTGAACGAGCTGAATCCTTTTTCTCTGGCGTTTCTTTCGACCGAAATGAAAATATTATCTTATTCGAGTCTATTTGAAAAATATTGAAGAGCCAAGCAGTTTCGACCGAGCGAGAAAACAAAGAAGAAAAGAGTTTAGTAACAAAAAAGTTTGATGAATTTACAAAAATAACAGCTATTCTTGTTGGGGAGTGAATTATTGATAACTATTTTTACGTAAATAAAAATATATTCCGGCGTGATTGATTCACGAGGTTTTGCAGCGCGTGGGTGTTTTAAAAATTTACATGCTGTGGGTGTTTCATTTATTAATCAAACAAAAATGTTTATTTTTAGTACAGAGTGTAGTAAACATTTTAACTCAATTAACGTGTAGAGAGTTTGAAAAATATTACACGATGAGGTAAACAAAAAGTAAATTAAAATTTTTAATTCTACAGGTAGTTATGACTCTTCATCAAGAATTATCATAAAATGTTTTGTTAACAAAATATTCTTGTAACTACAATATTTGAAAAAATTAAATTATTATTATTATGACTTATTTATTTAGTTATTCCGAATGCAAGCGAGCTTCCTTGAGGGGTATTCGGAATAAATAAATCCTATAGTACTCATTTTTTGTAGGTGCAAAGTATGACATAAAATTTTTATGATGTATTAATTAAGAGACAACATAACAGCATATAAAATTCGGCAATGTAATTTTTACTAGATCTCAATCTCTAAATGATGTCTTTACTAATAGTTGACTGTTGTTGGGTAGTTATTGATTTTTTCAACATTAAAATACATAGCAATTAATTTAGCAAAATAAAAAATTTCGTAAAGCTCACTCGTCGAAATTAATTTTTATAAAGCTCTCATAAAACGTTGATTAAAAAATTTTGTTCGTTCACTCAGGAATGTATCTCGCATCGCTGGAAAACCTACTGCACCGACAAATTTAAAATCCTACCAACACCTGCACACGATCAGCTGATTTCAGTCGGGGGGTCGGCGTCCTTGAGACGCGGCGCGGCGCGGCGGGCAAGGGAAAACGGTCATCGTTCAGTCAGTCCCCGGCTTCGAAGCGCGGCATAAATCGAAGGTTCCTCGCATGCCGTGCGCCAGTTACCCCCCCCCCCCCCCCCCCCCGAGAGTACATTTATGAATAAGCCGCGAGAACTGAGGTCACAGACAATGAACCTCCCCCGCGTTACTTCTCGTTTCATCATCGATGATTTTTCCGTTGGCCGTTGGCTCACTGATTTTTTGGCGGTACTCGAGGATGCTCAACTCAAAAAATTATGAAAATTTGGGGATTAATACTAGAATTGAAGCCTCAAAAAAGAGATTGGGAGTCTTTGAGCAGAGATGTCAATAATTAATTTTTATTCACCAATTATGATTATACCCTATCAGGATAAATAGTTTTTTCACTTTAATATGGTGCAATATTGGAAGCATTATTTAAGAGATAACGTTAGAGTAATTATTTAAGAGATCACGTAAGATTCATTTCAATATTTTTAGCCAAACAATTACATTATTATTTCAAAAAATATAATTCGTAGAAAAAATATGACAGTTTTGGGGTTAGACTTGAACCAATCAGCTTTCGCATATTTCGAAAAACAGACATGCCAGAGTATTAGGATGTTCTGAAAAATTCAACGTTAGGCGTCGCTAGTGTAAACTTGACTCGGCTACCAGCAGTTTTGCATGGGAGCAGATGTATCAGTGTGTGTGTTCGTGTGGAATCTCTCACCGATACACACAGTCATACGTCAGCTCCCATGCAAAACTGCTGGGAGCCGAGTCAAGTTTACACTAGCGACGCCTAACGTCGAGTTTTTCAGAACATCCTAATTCAGTAGTCAAAGTTGGACATCCTAAAGATACCTTAATTAAATAAAACCCATAGAAAGAATTCTTTTCGATTCTTAGTAACGTAATGAAATAATAATTAAAATGAAAATTGTGAATGTAAAAAGGAATAGCTAAACTGTTAAAAAATTCTAACTTCAGAAATGGTTTAATAAATTTTCAGTTTATATTCTATGTGTATCATGCCACTAGACTCTTTTTTCATCATCTATTATATATGTGACAAAGTTTTAATTGAAAAAAATATATTTACAAAGATTTGAAAATCTAGACGAGTACTAATGATCTCATACTCATTAGATCATGCAAAAAATGGTGAAATACCGAGTTTGAACTATCCTTTATTATATTTTTTTTTTTTATTCATATAGTATGATCTTTTTCACGTATGTATTTTATATATCGACGCTTGAGTTCAAGAAGGTGTCAACTCAAAATTTTTTTTAATAACATGACAACTCAGAATTTTTTTTATTAACATGACAACTCAGAATTTTTCTTATTAACATGACAACTCAGAATTTTTTTTATTAACATGATAACTCAAAATTTTTTTTATAAACATGACAACTCGAAGGAAATTTTCTTTTAGAAAATTTTTTTCCGAAAGTAATAGTTCAATGAGATCGCTTAACACTGATTTGAGATTATTTTTTTATTTTTTCCTCGAAAAATTTTTTCAGCTTACAGACAAAATTTGTTTTTTTAATGGTTTTTACTAAAAGGATTTAATCAGTAGAGGAAAAAATAAAAAAATAATCTCAAATCAGTGTTAAGCGATCTCATTGAACTATTACTTTCGGAAAAAAATTTTCTAAAAGAAAATTTCCTTCGAGTTGTCATGTTTATAAAAAAAATTTTGAGTTATCACGTTAATAAAAAAAATTCTGAGTTGTCATGTTAATAAGAAAAATTCTGAGTTGTCATGTTAATAAAAAAAATTCTGAGTTGTCATGTTATTAAAAAAAATTTTGAGTTGACACCTTCTTGAACTCAAGCGTCGATATACCCTATGAAGACATGTATTTTTTTATAACGGAATGAAAATTTAATTTCTAAACTCTCGTTTTTATGACTCTAACCCAGACTTTTTTAATCCCGAGCAATCCACAACGAATCTTCACGCTACTCAATATTGCAACGATTACAAATACCAAAGTAATGCAAAAAGTCCAAGAACAAAGTCATAAACAAACCTTGGCCGTACCCTTTGGATTAGAAAAAAAAGGGGGTGGGGTGGGGGTTAGTTTCAATTCTCGCGTCGACGTCCCCGCCCTGGTATCAGCTCTCCGCAAGCGACCGGATCGATGCCGGCTGGTGGCTATAGCCCGATGATTTTAATCTTTACCGCTTGCGGTCTCGGTGCACACACGTACTGGTATCGCGACTGACCTTTGAACTTGCACCATCGCGATTACTGATTTTCGAACTGGAGGTGAATTTTTTAAAATGGCCGATCGAACTAAGTCGTTTTATTGTAATGCGAATAGGAAATTTGTAACAGTCTTGGAAGTAAAAAGTCACTTTTATCAGTAGAAAGCTTCCGTTAATAATTTCATTTTCTACAAAACTTTTGTCACGTATTCTTATTCGGTTTGATATGTTTCATTAAAAATAAAGTATCGAAAAATTAAATTTAAAATAAGAGAACAAATAAAGTATAAATTCCATACGATAACCTAATTTTGACAGTTTTTTAATTACTATCATTATTTACTTAGTCTCAAAATTTTTCAGGCTTTTTATATGTGTCTTGAAATAAGATATTATTAACAAAAATAACATCCTTATTTCAAAGATTTGTTGAAAGGCACAACATTTTGATAATATACTTAAAATTGTTATCCCCGTGACTTTTTCTGAAACCGTATCTGATTACAATAGACTCGCAGATAAGTCACGTTTCAATAAGCTCACCTTACCCCATCACAACAATAATCTACCATAAAGTACATACCAGCCCACCCCAATCGTGACGTCATCCTCTCAATTAATATTAACTGCGTCACCTCGGAAATCAGAGTAAACATCATGATCCCCCATGTATAAAACTCTACATTTATTTACTTCTCGGGGTATAAAATTCACGGGCGAGGGAGTGAATCGTTATTACGGGAGCGACGTGGCATTGACACTTGACGAGCCCGTGCATGCGGTACTTTCTCCTCGGTTCCAACGCCGCTGCACGCGAGCCGGAGCAGCTGGACGGGTATCGATCCCCCCAGCCACGCGTGCTCCACTTATGATTGCACCCCCACCCCCTTCGAGTTCTTACTTTTTTCAACAATGAGTTTGCAGTTTTTTGGGTTTGAGAAGTTGGGGCAAGTCAGAGTCTCGAGTGAAGAAAATTTGAGATTTTTATTTCTGGGGATCAGAGGGAGTATTACAGTTTGGGGAGAATAATGAGATTTAAGTAGAGTAGGGTTGTAAGTAACTGTCTTTTTATGGGTTTATTTTTTTATTTTTTGGGTGGTGCATTGAATGAATTTTTGTATGATTTTAATTAGGATTAAAATTAAAAATCTTGAAAGCTTAAAAAATTATTTTCTTTCAATTTTGGTTGAAATTATTTTATTTTTTAATAATTTGTAAGAATATAAATAATATAGGTACTTAAGAGCGAGGAGTTTATTTTAAGTTGAATTTTTTAATTTAGGAGTATAGAAGTATATTTCCAACTTTTCAACCAGATTTTTTATCCCTAGACTGAAATCTCATTGAGATGCCTTCTCAAAATAAAAATAAAATTTAGCAGAAGTGACATAACGAATGGCCGTAATAAACTTTTTTATCATAAAAATGAAGTATTTTCAATTTTTATACAATTTGCTTGAAAAATTGAAAAAATGTAAGTTTGAGTAAAAACTCAGGAATTGATCGTGTAAATATTTTTTCCTGTTTAATCATACGTACACTTAGGTACAAAGTTTAGTAAACATTCTTTTACACGATTTTTAAAATTTAATATTTTTTTTTTTCTTCAAATGGAGTCAATTTATTTTGATTCTGAATCAAATAAATTACTTTTGGATCTGCTGAAAATTTTGTTTTGAAACTTATATAAAAAAATACAAATGAGATAATAATAATAAATAAATATAATTGATTGATTAGCTTCAAATTATCGAAAAATTCAAGTTATCGAAATTCAAATTAATGAAATTTTTTTACATAGGAATCATATGAGAGTCAACCGGGACCGAAAAAAAACTTCAAATTATCGAAAATTCAAATTATCGGTGGTTCATATTATCGAAGGTTGACTGTATAAGTTAACATCAAAGCCATCATCAGTGTGTGTGTGTGTGTGTGTGTGTGTGACAGAGAGATCAAAAAATGAGTTTTAATTTAGTTAAGTACACTTATGTATTTTAGATGCTATGAACAAAAATAGAACGATTTTATCTGTTTACCTTTTTTTAGTCATGGACGTGCATCACGCAAAAGATACTTTCAATTTGAAAACATTTATTTTAAGTTTCGATTGATTTTTTTTTTAACCCGTGGACGAAATCAAAGAATTGTTCGAGACAGTTTTTGAAAAATTCTACGCTTGAAGTCTTTTTTGCATTTCAGTTTACGCTCCGGTGCGTTACAAACTGAACCGACAATCGATAAAACATTTTTTTACTGATCAAATACGGATATAAATAAAAAACAGTGAAACCAAATTGAAATTTTTATTACGAAAACTTGCACCTTAAGGTATTTATTTAAACATAAATTCGTTTAGAATAATTTTCAGATTGATTTAACGTATTCATTAAAATGAGCAATTTCTAAATAAATGTTTCATCTTGAAATAAAAAAAAATGACAGAAACTAAAGTATGACTCTCTACCATCATTTTTTTTTTCTTCAGTTTCTTTTTTTCCTTTATCTCCCGATCAGAATGTTTTATGCAAACGTAAAAATCTGTTCCAAGTTTTACCATTTAAAAACAAGCTACTTCCTTTTAATCTAGCTTTTAGTCAGACAGCAGTTTCAGTTCAGATTTGTATTCAAATTTCGTTAAAAGCCTAAGGAACTCAATACTGAAACAGAGTTTTTGATAACTGTTTCTTCAATAAGTTTTTCTTTTTTATATTTTTATAGTGAAAGCTGTATATTTTGTGGTAACGCTTATTTTACATTTTCATTGAAAATAGTGTAAAATTTAATGTGAGTAAAGCTTTATTTCTTTATTTCTTAATTTTACGATAGCTACGTCCAGTCTTGCATTATGACCCACTCGGTAAACCATAATTTCTGCTAATATATAGCTGCCAATTAATTTCAACGTATATTCAAACATAAACAACCGCCATGTCATCAAGTCAAACAATATTAAGCAAGCTTAAAATTTGAATTGTTTGATAACAAATAAATGCTTTTCAAAATAAAGTTGAATTAACTCAAGTCAATAAAAAGACATCATTTCCATTAAAATCTATCTCTTCAGAAAAAACCAAGTTTTTTTTCTTGAATTAGTGAAATAATTAAACCCCGTTGAAGAACTTTATTCACTTTTTAGGATAGGACCTGAGTTCAAACAAAATATAGATTCCAAAATTTTATATAAAAAAGTGTCAAACTAATAATACTCGAAATTACCTACATTGAAAACACATTTATTTATACACAATGAAAAAACCATAAACAAACAAACGAAGTCAAACTGAAACTTTGAGAAACTCCGAAGCGTAAGTTTGCATAAACATGGGCCGGTGCCGGTGCGGGTAAATAACCCAAATCATCTTGAACAAGCCACCCCGGAGCGAGAAAGCCAATCCAAGTTGTTGTCCTCGCACAACAGCTCCCGAGCAAGGAGATCCTGCATCTACAAGTGTGTGCTCCTATTTACAGTTAATCCAGTCCCGAATTCGAATGGATTTCCGATATCTCCCCGGACAAGGATCTTTGTTTGTCCAAGACTGCTCGCTTGATTGTCCAGTATGGGGAATTTGTTTTACGAAAAATGCAACGCTTTTGAGAGGGGAAAAAATCAAAGTCCAATTTTTTTTTTTTTTGTTGCTGCGATTGACAATGCACCGGTGATATTTCATACGTTTTTCAGAATAACCGTCGAAAAAAGTGTCGGGAGTATCGGACACCGGTGCGTCGCGAAAAAATATTATTGGAGCTCGTGAAAATACAATTTTTTTGCAGCACACGCGTCCCAGCGAAAAAATGAAAAACATTTTTTTCTGAAAATTCAATTTATGTGAATCGAAAAAAATTTGATACGGATTTATATCAATAGTTGTTTTGACAGGCTGAGTTTCAAATTAATTCGATTTTCATTACCGATTTAAATTCATGCGAATTTTTCGAAAAATTATCAACTGTTTTCCTTTGATGATACCATTACCTTTTTTCCACGCATACATTCGAATTACTTTGAGCATTCAGAACGTCCAAAACTCCCGTTTTACAGATTTTTAAAACGAGCCCTTGTGAAAAAGAATTTTCAGTTTAAATTTTCAAAAAAGTTTAAAAAAGGGACTTTGTAAATTTTTTCACAACTATCAAAGCTGAATTAGTTAGCTTTTTTTTAATGAGGGGCTATTTGATAAAGGTTAAAGAGAAAATTTCAAATTTTTATGTCATCACTACTTTTATTTTTACTCCACTCAAAAACGAATGTTTTAAGCAAAGTAACAAATTCGTTTCAAATTTGATATTTTTGTTAATTTTTCGATTTATAAATTTTAATGTATTCTTGAATTATTTTTCAGCATATAAAAAAATACTCAGCATCATAAAAAAATAATTTTGCGAATAATATTACCGAAACATTATCTCCACACGCATTTTGTTATCGTGCAGGCTAAAACATGATTAAAGTTGAATTTTAGTTGTCAGTTAAATTTAAATAATTTTAATTAATAAAAGCAAAGATCATTATTGAAAAGCTTTGAATTTTACTGGACTTAAGATGATTTAATAAATAATGAGAATTCCGAGATAAAAATACAAATTAATTTTCAGTCAATCGGAAAACGCACATTCTAGCTAAATTTATATTTCAATTAAGCATCAAAATCTTTTTTCAAATCTTCGGAATATTATATTCTTAACGGAAATTTAAAAAAAAAAAATAAACCATAAAATAACCCGGTTTGATATATATTATTTTATGAGTTTCAAAAAAGTTCTAGCCTTCTCCACAAATACAAATCTCGAACCACACTGACACGTAAAGTTCTTTCTTTATAATTCAGAACTAACTAACTTAAAGCATTATCAACTTTAATAATCGTATTATCAATCAACCAAGAATACTAGCAAACATAATCCAAACTTCCCGCGGAATCTCAGTTTTCTAACAGTCGTCATAACATTCCTCGAAAGTGTCGAAATTAAGTACCCCGTTATTAATGGGGATGGGAGGGGGGTGGATTTGATAAACTCGTTCGTGCCCGTCCGTCCGATATACGCATCGGGTGGAACTAGGTCGAATACTCGCACCCTGGAGCTCGTTTACCGAATTTATTGCTCCCGGGATCCAAACAATCACACGTATAAATCGCCCGTACGTGTGTGCCCGTGGCAGCTCCGCCTTCTCCTCCCGGACGAGTTTTTAAATTTCAATCTCCTGCCCCCCGAAAAATTGATATTCATTGATTCCGAGATTAATTTGAAAAGTCTTATTGGAGCTGTTTCAGTTTTGTGCAATTGTCCAAGACGTCGACCGAATTATTCGTGAATCAAGTTGTCAGTTCGAACAATGATTTGCAAGTTATGGCAATGTGTACTCAATAGATGGGCGAACGCCAATATGTGTTACCTCGATTAACCAAATCTGAGCAATTATTTTAAATATGTTTGTTTAAAACTGTAGGGTGATTGTGTTAGTACCTGATTATATTTGCTTAAGTCCTTCAGTTAAGTATCCTTCTTTTTATAATTTTTATTCTTAACAATGATGTAAAATATTTATTTATATTCTGTACTAATAATAAAACTTCTTTAACTGTTTTAGTTTAATATCAATTCTTAATAATTTTATATTCATCTATTTTGTTATACACTCATATACTTTAAAGTTTATAATTTTTTGTACTTATCAAGTTTTATCTGTAAGCCATAGACCATAGTTTGATTTTAAAGGTATATAGTAACAAGTGTTTGGAAATTTAAAAAACGGTATACTTTTGTAAGTATGTATATACAAAGAGTTTCAAACTAAAATGCTTCATAAAAAGCGACACTTTGAATATTCCGGAAACCCTTAGATAAAAGAAACTTCCCCGCAGTCCTTAAATAAACTCAAAAGAACCAAGCGAGAACTTGAGATATCGCACTAAACACTGCGCGCACCGCCCAGTAAAATCCAAAGCGCGTCGTGTCTCTTTCCGGGTCGTCCCAAGATACACAGATAAGACGAGCCATGCACCGAGAAAAAGGAATCGCACCAAGTTTTCCTATTATTCTTCCGGGGCTATCTGGTGATAATAAAGTACCGAGCGATTGCATAAACTCCATCTTTCTCTCTCTCTCTCTCTTGATCGCATAAAAACAATTCCTTTGAGGTCGGAAACAAGGACCTTCTTTTCCCGCTGCGCATCGATTTTGCTTTTTTTTTTTTAATTCATCCTGGATTTAATTCAACGAATTTTCACACCGACAAAGATCAGACGCGAGTGGGAAGAAAAAGTAGGAAGAAAAATCCACTCTCGAACAAAGAGAGAAGAGCGAAAATTCGAGTCTGAATTCCATTAGGGCTGAGGAAAAACCCAAGGATCCGTGACGGGACATTAGAATGATCCCACGCGCGGATTTATTTTTCGGGGGAGGAGGAGAATTCAAAATCCCCGGATTTCAAAAAATTATCTTTACGTATAAAAAGCAGGGCCGTTTATTCACGATCTAATAAAAGGAGGAGCTGGATCTTTATTATCTTCCGGGGTGATAAATCAGCTGGAAGCGTGGGGAATTTTAATGCGCGTCGATTTTCCGCAAGAAAAATAACTCGAAGCGGCTTGTTAATAATAATCTTAATTTTTCCTCGTCAATCTTCAAACGACGACGCCGACTGATTGAGCGCTATTGAAGATTATCTAATAGATCAGCGCTACTTGACGAACTTCGAAGTCGTGACTTTGAGTTTAATTACGGGCTATGGAAGGACGTGCAGACCCGATATGCGGTGCAGCCCTTCAGATCCAGCCCTTAAACTTGTATCGACGGTCTGCACATGTAGCATCAAAAATTTAATCAAGCGTAATCAAATGCATTCCCTACGGCAATGTTGTTGACAGTAATTTTGTTTCGTAATATTGGATTGAATAAAGTTACATAACGAAGTTTTTACTTACTGAAAACTGAATATTGAATTAAAAAAGGTACTCGAAGCTGTCCTGCTAGATTATGAATTAGGCTATCCATTTAATAGCCATTTACTGGCCAATTTCTAGTTCTTCTAGTAACTGGCCATTTAATAGCCATTTAACATAATTATCATTTCTTATGGGGTGAAAACATAATGTTTAAAATAAAAGGTTTTGAAAACTGTAATATTGAATTGAATAAAGGTGCACAAATTTTACTTTTCAAAAACTCGGCAACAAAATCTCATTTTCCCGGTGTGTTCAGGGCGATAAAACCAGCTGGGACACTTGAAATATTGAAACGTCAGATTGTGGATGAGGGCCGGACGGGCCACGATAAACTCGGAGTCGAGTCGCCGCGTTTGATAATGAAAAATGTTGGCGCTGCACTTACGTGTGATTGTCGTGGGAACGGTCACCAGATGATCTGCTGGCTGGGATCCATTCAACGGCTGCGTCGTTTGACTATCTGCGGACAAATAATTAAATTCTTATTATTATCCTGTAAAAAGTACCTATTTTGTTTTTTTAAATGTAACTATTATTATTACAATGAGGCCTCGATAATTAGAAATCTCAAGAGTCCAAGCTTTATCGAGGATTTAAAATTTTCAAGGTAGCAGTTTAATTCATTATTTTTTTGTTATGGAAACGTGACTTTTCAAAAAGTAGTTTTCTTCTTTGCTCCTTTTAAAAAATTATCAAAATTTACGTGAATTGGTAGTCAGATTACAGAAATATACTTTCAAAAAGGAAAATCGTAAATTTTTTCTACAAAATTTAAATATATAAACGCTGCTATGAATTTATAATATTATCGTAAATCAACTTCTTATCATTATTGAAGTTATGCGAATGATATTATGAGCTAAAAGTAATATTAAATTACCGTTAGTAAATGATTTATCATAATTATTAAATCCAATTCATCAACCGCATTATCGCTGATGATCATAATATTATGATAATTATAAGCTGAAATTAACATTCACAAGCACTGTAATTTTGTTAAATACATAGATTAGCATACCATAGAAACAATATCAGTTGATTATTAAATAAATGCTTCCGTCAAATTCCTGGAAAATTTTGATATTTCAAGTAGCTCAAAAATTTGATTTTAACTTCGAAATAAAAGTAGGTACTCAGGGTAGATAAAATATGAGATTCAATAATAATAAAACTAATTATAGGTAGATTAATAGATTCAAGTAAAAAATTAATGCCGTTGCAAATTTAGAATCGCTCATTTGAATTGAAAAACTAAAAAAATTAATAAAAGTAAAACATTAAAAAATCCTTTGAGAGATTTGGTTCTAAAACTTTTATTTTTTATTTTTTAAGTTAAATACAGCATTTTTGAAGGCAAATGTTTGTACTTTTAGCTAAAATATCGTCTAACAAGGAGAGGTCACACCCTCCGGGTCACCGATCTTGACGAAACTTTGGGGATCGTTTTCTTATACCAAAAGATGAAGAAATCTACCAATCATCCCGTCTAATGGGCCTTTTATACCTAGTTCCTACATAGCTTATATCGTATTTTTAGCTCTTTTTGGGTTTTTTTGCGAATTTTCAAAAAATTCCTGTTCGAAGCCTATTACACTTACAAAATTCTGCAACCCCGCATTCTCTTTATTTTTTCATCTTCTTTTGAGAAAAAATATTTTTAAATCTAATTTTGAAGAAATAGTCCATGTAAAATTAAAGTAATCAAAAGCATTTTTTACTGTTTTTTTGGTTTTATGAACTTAAACTGTATGTCGTCAGCCTTATCAAAATTATGTCTAAAAATATTTTTTCTAAAAAATTCATATAAAAACAAAGAGAATGCGGGGTTGCAGAATTCTGTAAGTGCAATAGGCTTTGAGCAGGAATTTTTTGAAAATTGTTACAAATAAACACAAAAGTCGCACAAAAGTGTTAAAAGTGTCAAAACAAGCTGATTTTCAAAAAATTCCTGCTCAAAGCCTATTGCACTTACAGAATTCTGCAACCCCGCATTTTCTTTGTTTTTATATGAATTTTTTAGAAAAAATATTTTTAGAGATAATTTTGATAAGGCTGACGACATACAGTTTAAGTTCATAAAACCAAAAAAACAGTAAAAAATGCTTTTGATTACTTTAATTTTACATGGACTATTTCTTCAAAATTAGATTTAAAAATATTTTTTCTCAAAAGAAGATGAAAAAATAAAGAGAATGCGGGGTTGCAGAATTTTGTAAGTGTAATAGGCTTCGAACAGGAATTTTTTGAAAATTCGCAAAAAAACCCAAAAAGAGCTAAAAATACGATATAAGCTATGTAGGAACTAGGTATAAAAGGCCCATTAGACGGGATGATTGGTAGATTTCTTCATCTTTTGGTATAAGAAAACGATCCCCAAAGTTTCGTCAAGATCGGTGACCCGGAGGGTGTGACCTCTCCTTGTAAGTAACTAAAAATCAGCTTGACTGATCACAAACTTTAAAGTTTTTAATTTTTTGAACTTGTCTAGTTTTTTCTGTAAGCCATAGATTCATTATCTGAATTTTTAGTTTTCACCAATAATACTTGGTCAAAACCAAAAAAATTCTGTAGAGTAGCCAAAAATATTACTAAAACTTTTTTGTAAAAAAATCTGGATCTTTCCGAGTGATTTTTAATGGACAAAAAACCTCAAAATCTTTACAAATTTATTTTTAAGCATATTTTACATCTATTTGTTCTCTACCAGTATTTTCCAAAAAAGTCGTTTCAAATTTGGTGCTCAAAAACAAAGGATATTCAAATCACCGTATTGTCACTCCATTGCTCAAAAGCTAATCGACAACCGGTGTATGCTTTCGCTTCTCTCTCCCCGCTGAGAAGTTCGCATTGTGCAACTGTTTGTCTTGAGTTCGGCTGACCCCCAAACTGACGAGTTTACCCCGCCTTTCGGGAGTTGTTGAGTTATTTCAGCTAAAAATTACACTCGAGGCGGGACAGTTTTCCAACATGCGGTCTGCGAGCAAATCTCCACGTGAAATCTTAATTGATTTCGATTAGCGTGCTGTTTAGTATAATAATTTTATACAAAAAGCGGCTCGTTTGTTTTTACACACGATCCTGTGTATTGATATTAATACCAATTAGCCACCGGTGCTGTAGGTGCCGAAAAGATGTGGCGATTGCGTCAATCAGGATTGTTTTCAGATCGAATAAGCCTTTGTTTTTATAAGTAATTGAAAACATGGTTTTTTTAATTGATATTAATTTTTTTTTTTAATAATTGCTTTTTATTTTTTTAATTATGATAAAACTTTTATTATAATAATAAAACTTTTATTTAAAAAAGAAACACTTACTATAGGCTCTCTAATCTGATCTGACTTTATTTACCCAGTTGACATCATTTAATTCAAAAAGAGGACATTATTATTATTTCATGAACCATCTATACATCGTTTATAATTCTTAAATAATATCTTTCATTTCAATAGTCTAATCCACTTATTAATTTTTTACCAATCATTAATTTTTTTTAAATCCCGAGCACTCAAAGTTTCGGCATAAGTTATTGTACAATCAAAATTATGTAGTCGTCTACTGTTCATATTTAATCTATAAGTTTTTTTATATATTTTAATAAAATAACATTTTTCAATTTTTTATAAATTTATTTTTATTACATTTTCAAAGTTTACATAATATTATATGGATATTATAATATTATGAGTTTACTAATTATTATTGTACGGGAATTTTCGACTTGTTCTATAGGTGAACAATTCCGCAAGGTACCTCAGCGAAGTGAATCCAAGAATTACAGCCTGCGCGTGGCTGAGTAATAATTGATTGACTAAACAATTAAAATTTCAAGTTTTTTTTTTTTTTTTTTTTACTCTTTTACTTGAAAAACTTTTGAATGCTCTGAGAGTCGTACAGCACATTATATCTTACCCCCAAAAATGATCAGTTTATTTTTTAGTCAAATAAATCAAAGCCACTGAAGGTTCATTCGAAGCAGCAACAATTATTCATCACAAGATTCATAAACCAGCCAATAAAGAAAATTCGAACGAAAATTCAAGCGACTATAAATCCACAGACGAAAGCCAACGGTTTCACTCGAGTGTAGCCCGGCTAAAAGCTAAAAAAGCTCGTGAATGAAAGCTCATCAATCGTGGTATGCGGCCTTGATGCCCTCCAGGCGGTGCTGACGCGGCTTCTAAGCTCGAATCGGTCGATGAAATTCAGCTGCGTGTGTTGCTTTTATACATGTACGTAATCCAAGTCTCGATTTGGCTACTCCAAGGCTGCTTCCGTTTTGCATATGCATGGGGATAAACCATTTGTACGAGGTTAAGGTTGGGGGTGAAGGATCAACTCGAGTCTTCCTTGATCTACGAGCCCTTTGTCCGACTGCCTAGATTAATCGATTTTTGTTATTTATTTGAGTTTCTATTTTAAATGACCACTGGTATGATTTATTCATCAGTGTATATAAATTTATAGATACTTTTGATTGTTGTTCACAGTTCAAAATTAAATTACCAGAATTGTAAATTTTTTCAAAACACAATTTAAAAACTGAAATTTTTTGAACTTGAAAATTACCTAATGTGTGATATAAATCATTAAAAAATAATTTATATTTGATTTATATTTATTCAACTTTTCGTGATATTAAAAAAAGTTTCAAAACGTTTACTTAATTTTTTTTAATTTCTTTTAATTGTTAAAATTTTTTATAAATACACAATTCCAGATAATTTAAAAGCTGTAAAAAACAAACTTTGTAATCACTGTGGTTTAAAAAAAAATTTGAAAATTTGATAAAATTAAAATTTACAATGTAGTAAATATTTGACTGTTTGATTTGAAAATTGATTAATTTATCAGTACGTGTCAGCCGCGAGTGATTCGAGCGACCTCCACGGGTTTATGTCATTAATGCCGGCACTGCAGCTGATAAATTTAATTAAATTCTTTTAATTTTATTAGAGCAGCCCTACTACTATTCGCCTTTCCGATAGCCGACGCTCTGATACTGTGTTTTTCGTTCAAACACTCTACTTACAAAATCTAGTGAAAGCTCTACTAAAACGACACAATTAAAAAGAGATCTTGTTTAGTTTGAAACGCAGGAAAAATCTAACTAAATGATACTCATGATTACGTATTTATATAAATAAATAAATAAAAACTAGAGACTATAAAATTAATGCAAAATAAAATACTATTTTATCCATCATCGCCTAAACTTATATTAATCTAAAAAAAAATCAATTTTTTTAAATTACCCATTTATAAATAAAAGTATCAGCTCGCTCAAGCTTTGAACAGAGATTTTTCTTTGCCTCTTTGCAGGGTAGCACAGGGGGTGAGTTTGACGCAATCTGGTTGGTGCAGAATTATTTGCATCATTTGCATCCCGTTTACCTATATGCAGATCGCAGGTAGTACGTCGAGAGTCGATGCACGGATGCAAGTGCCGACGATCGATCAGTCAGACTTTGAATTTTCAAACGTAGCCGTGCGTTTGACGTGCGGCGAATAAATAACGTGCGTCCTGACGTTTCCCAACGAAATACCGTGTAAATAAACGTCGATCATTCCGGCTGGCTGCTGCAGCGGGGCGGCTTAAACTTTTTAATAGATTCCGAACGAGGAGTTTTTTCTCTATTATCTTACCGAACAATGGATATATGCGCGACCCAATTTTGGCTACTCTGCCTTAAACAATGCACCCCCACGATAGTGTCATAATTCGGCTAATTACAAAATTTGTTTGTTTGTTTTTTTTTTTTTTCAATAAATAAAGAACGACCCGGTTTTTTTTTAAAAAGCCAATGTAAAAATTGTTAAAAAAAAAAAAAAAAAAAAAAATTATGAATAACTTTTGTTGGGAATTTTTCTTTTGCGGACTCTAATGATAAAAGAGCCATGAAATATGATTTAATTGGTAAGACTACAAGAATATTAATGTAAGCTACAAATTCGATGTTATTAAAAATTATAAAACCTCGCTATTTTGTGTAAGGATTAAAAGAAAATTTTTTCATAAAACTAAATTTTGATGTAGAACTGACGTTTCTAAGATAAAAAAAAAAGGAAAAAAACGCCCTTAGAAATCGTAATTGTACATTGAAATTGAGTCCAAAAATCTTTTAATCCAAAAATTCATGATAAAAAAAAGAAATTGAGTTTTTTAAGAAGTCCATAGGTGCAATAAATTTTGAAATACATCTTTTTTGTTTTTTAATTGGCTAAAAAATCCTATAAGTGCAAAAAATGCCAAACCGGTATAAAACTGGCTTTTTACATTCGTTTGTATAAGAAAGTTAAAAAAAAGAAAGGTAGTTTGGTTACAATTCTATTTGTTGGGATATTATTAATTTTGATAATACTCAATAGGTCCAAATTTCATATTTATTATCTTTAATTACTTATTTTATACTTCTTAATTTATGTTAAAAATCTCGCTTACCATAAAATTTTCATAACTTTATGTATACACCAGTTTTATTGAAATAGTGCTACATATACTTCTCACTGACTCATCAAAAATAAAAAATAAAAAAAGAATTTAATTCCCGGGGGTGATTGTACCGATGAATAACAGTCGGTCGCGTTGACGCGTCTGATAATTGTTTTTAAGTGCTTTTATCGGTATGCATCAAGCGCAAATGAATGCGCCACAGAGAGTTTAACAGGCGCAATTTATCGTCGTCAGAGTAGATTTGACTTTTTTGTTGGGGATAATTTTTATTCATCGAAATCGAGAGGCTCATTTGGAAAAGCAATCACCAATTTCAATTTCATGCTCTAGTACACAAAATTTAAGGAAAAAAAAGTGGGGATGATGTAGAAAAGCTTATTATTGTGTGAATGAAAAACTGGAGCGTTCGACAAGGTAAAAGTCTTTTGCATGGCTGATGAGGATACGCAATATGGCTTTTTTTTATCTACTATACAATCTTTTTTTTTTCCTTAATTTTTTTACGGTACAGTTTTTTTTCGAAAATTTAAATTTCCGCTTTGACTAAATTTATTATTTAAAAGTTGAAGTATAATCATTAAAAAAAAAAAGCAACGTCCGATGAGTAGTAGAAGAGACTTTAGATTGAGGAAAAGTGCAATTAAAATTTCATTTTGCAGAGACCTTTGTAATATAATGATGTAATAATTAAAAGGAAAAAAATTATTTTTTATTGGAACAATTAATTAATTCCACTCAAAATTTGTTACGCAAAACTTTGAATGAAATTTTTTTTTTTTTTTTTTTTTTTTTTTTTTATGATTATTAAAAACTGTTCAAATATTTCACAGCTCTGAAAATGTTTAAGAACGAACTAAGAACTCGAATCTTGGGCATTTGAGAAGAAAACTTGTGCTCCCGCACTAGCAATCACTACGGCTTTTTAATTGTGGTGGGAAAAAAAGTTTTAACAACATATAAATTTCAAACCTTAAATAAAATTTCAAACAGTTGAATTCATTTTTAATGTTATCGATTTAATTATTAGAGGTACAAGATAATCTGGCACCATACTGTTAAAAATCATGATCATTTAATTTCAATTTTACCACTAGTAAAAAATTATGCAAATAAATTATCAATCTGGGATACAATCTTTTTTAATTTTATCACTTGAATAAACTGTATAACAAATTGAAAAACTTTCCCTCGGAAAATAAATCTAAAAAGAGGAAGAAAAAAATTACATTCCTCTGCTCATAAAAGTCGTCGGGATGCATTTTCTCTTTAACAATCGATCTGATTGGTAAGAATTAAAGCCGCGGTGGCGGTAGCCTCAACGACCGAAATTAATGCGATCTGTCACCGCATATCGGTCCCTTATGTTTATATACGCGATTTCCGTGCTCGCATTTGCTGGCGAACGTCAATGAGAGACAATTGCAGAAGTGCGGCATTGACAGGAAAAAAAAGCCGACAAAAAAAAAAATGCTCGAGCTTTGCTCGCCTGGATTATCAATTTGTCGCTCTTTAACTGTGTGGAAATGTCGCGCGTCAAAGGTTTTGCGAGAATAAAAGACACGATTTAATGAATTCGAAAAAAGGTGTTGTAAATTGAGCCTTCGACAGATTTTTCGCGACGCTAAAATTATTAGAAAACCAAATGTAATAACTGAAATTTTATAATTTATTTTTAAATTTTTAGTTTTGAAATAATTTTGATTTTTGTAAAAAAAATCAACTGAAAATTGATAAAAACCAATTATACTTATTTTGATATAACAAAAATTAAATAACTTTTGTTTAAAAGATATTTATTAAATGGCCGCTATGGTATATCATAAGCGGGTAAACATTTCAACTTCATCAGGCAATTAAAATAGTTTCGGTATCATTAGCTACAGAAAGCTTGTATTCGCAGCTTTCGGGAACATCAGGATCGCACTTGAACACCTTGTGGCCAACCTGTACGTACAGGGTTCCGTTCTTGAAGTTAATTCTCTTAACCTGACCGAAATCGGGACTCTCTTGAGCTCGCTCGTCGAACTGTATGCAACCGACTTCTCCCTCGAGCGCGAGCGTGGCGCACTTGATCAGTTTGACGTTCCTGGTACCGAGCCATAAAGCACCAGCCGCGACGCGAATATCTGTCAGGGCATCGTTATCCTCACTATCGTACTCGTATGTCTCGCAGGATTTGATAGGATGCACGTGACAACTGATGAACATGTTCGAGTCGGTCGAGATGTACACTCTATAAGTACTTAGATCGAAATCCATACCAGTGATGCTGTGAGTTCCGACGTTCAAGAAATTTTGGCAGTCGCCTTTGGAGTCCTCGATGGGACACCGGAACACAAAACCGTCCTGACGACCAACGAATAGTTCGTCCTTTGACACTGCCATGCTTACTAGTCTGGATCTTCGTATGTCCTGGCCGTTCACGTTGTTCAGATGGTCGATGCACGAGCTTTTGTTCAATTCCATGGTGGTCCAGTTGAAATTGCAGCGGAAAATGTTGATACCGGTAGCGTTGACCAGTACGAACAGGTTGTCTTTGAATCTTGCCAGGCTCAGTACTGGATTGATAAATCCAGCTAGTTTTTTAATGCTGCTTGAATTGTTGGATTTTGTTTCGAAGACCGTGTCGAGTGAACCGTATACAATGTCGATGGTGTCTTTGGAAAATGGATTGATTGGAGGGTTTACGTTATCAGTCTTGAAATTAAGCTCACTTTTTATTAATCCAATAAGAAAAATTATCAAGCAGAGAATTTTTATACAGTTATACATTTTGAAAAAAAAAAGAAGAGCAGCAATGTATTAGTTCTACACGTCTTTTGCACGACTACACGTTTTTACAACAGAAAGTATTGAGATATTCACTTATTTGTATGACTTGAAAAAGAAATAGAAAAGAGAGCGAAGTAAGATATTTATTGGTTCATAAAACTTTTTACAAAACTAATACGTAATTGTTTAGTATTATCGTGACTAGTTTGTTTAAATTTATGCTTTACAATTTTTTTTTCCTTCATATTTGAATTTTCTACAGATCCACAATTTTTAAAGCTAATAATAAATGAAATGAAAAAGTAAAGGGTGAAATTTATATATATTTTTATTAAAACAAAATTTTTTTTTAGGTTTGTAAAAGTTTTTAAATATTAAAATTAAAATTGATAATTTATCAAACATACTCAGAAGATTGTCAGTTTGAATTTACGTCAATTGAAAATCATTCAGGCTCCTCTCCTCATTGAGAAGTAAGTGAGCAAGTACAAAAAACTACAATGTATCATAATATTAGCAAGTCAACATTTTCTTTTTAGTACGATTTATCATGGTTAAAAAATGCATTGCATATGATATTGTTTTTATTTATCAACACTTTTTTCATTCGCGTATTTATGCAATTTTTTCGTCAGTGAAATTTTTTAATATTTCAACTTCACTTCAACCAAACGCGTCGTCCGCAAATTTTTTCATTAAATAAATATAATTTAAGCCCTCCACACACTTTCTTCGGGATGAAATATTGTTATTTCTATTTTTAAAGCTCGGACACTTTGAAAGATGATTTATTCAAGTGGAAAGCTCGAGCGTCTTTGCCCCCGCAAGCTAGCGCTCAAGGAGCCGAAGTCGATTTTTTACACTCTCTTCGCGAAAATCTTTCTTTTTTTTTTTTTTTTTTTCGTGGGCATCGAGAAAAAGCTTTACAACTATCGGAAAATTAAGTTTCTATGTCAAACTAAACTTTGTCGGCTCTCGAAGTGGGGTAACGGAATTTTGCGTCGATATGTGCTTGCAGCGACCAATAGTACGGAACCTGCGTCAATTTCTGTCGAGGTGAGTGAAAATTAATGAACTATAAACAAAATTGACTCTCAATTTGTGAAATACACCAACGTTACCTTCCGACCGAGTTCATTTGGGCATTTACATTTATCTTCATTTTACGGATGGCAGTGTTTGCTGTTTTACCCTATGGGTAGGAACAATTCTACGCTAGTAGTACAAAAACGTAAAACAAATATAAATTTAAAAAAATAGATAAACTCATGTTGTTGTTATCACTACCTTTATTTAATAAAATTTTTTGACATCCATGTCTTACAGCACTGAACCAGGTCTAAAGGAAAATCACCATAAATCTCCAGCCGCGGGTAAATACCCGCCGGATATCGCAGGGCTTTTCGCAATACGACATGGGACATAAATTTGAAATCTCTCGAAAAAAAAAAAAAAAATTGGAAAAAAATAGAAGGGGGGGGGGGGGATTCTCACGTACCAGCGGAACGTGATTCGGGTTCGCCACACTAGTTCTTTCTTTCTCTCTTTTTTTTTTTTTTTTTTTCTTCGTCTCAGCAGCTTTTCGTGTCAGCCCTTCGAAGGCGAGGCTATCGATTGTCACGTAGTTTGGCAACCTTGATTCGCTACTTGGGTGCAAGTTCTTCTGTGTCTGTCTTGCTCGAACACTTGACACCAATCGTGGTTCACCCCCCCCCCCCCTGAACTCTCTATAGCGCACCGGATAAAAATAAATATACAACCAGGGCGTGGTTCGTATTTTTTTTTTTTAATAATACATTCTTTTTTTTTTGGGTACTTATTTATTTATTTATTTATTTATTTTTTTTTATTTATTTAATGCCTACCTAGACTTAAAAAGTCTATACACCTAGATGGGTACTTATTTAGATTTGATTTTTCGGAATAATGATGTGTGTGTTTGTACGGCCAGCCGGGTGCGAGAGATTATGATGATAAACAAAGATTAAAGGAGCGAAGAGAGATCCGATGTTTCTCGAGTAAACAACGGCGTATAAATATCTAAAAATGCAAATATTTGAGAGGTAGAAAAATTTCTCTTTTGCGCTTTTTTTTGTCAATAAGGTGACGTTAATTTCTAAATTTATTATATTCTATATATATGTCATGTGTACATATAAAGAAGATTCTTGACTTTAAAACAAATCATAAGACATTTTTTATACTCTATATTATAGTGGTATTGAAAATTAAAATCTGTTATTAGATTATCAGATTATATGTCACATTATCACAAGTTAATCAAAATTAATTTCATAATTTTTTGGAGTCATTATATTACATAATGTTTACACTACCTTCTCTCATTACAATGTACTATTGTAAATTTCTAGGCTTTCATCACTGTGAATTCAAAGTTACTTTTAAATAAATAAATCGTAAATTTACACGCTCAACGTAAACTTAATTATTTGGTGAAATTTCTTTACACTTTGCGCATCGATTAGCAAACATTTTGGTAATTTATTCATGTGCATCGATATGCAACCGTTAACTAATTATGATAATAATTCCAGTCATTGATAAAATATTAAACATTCAGTAAATTTAAATGTGCTATTACTTTTAAACAGAAATTTCTCGCATTTCCTGATCTTAGAATTATACTTCGTTCAAGAGTCTTTCAAAATGTATTTTCATATTTTTTGAATTTACATCATAATTGATTCTCGAGTTCACGCGAGGAATCCAGCAGAAGAGAAACAAACACAAAGATACTCGTCGATGGAAAAATTTGCGTATTCAAAAACGGATCCTTCCGAGAGATAAAAAGAAGACCGAAAATCCCTTTGGCAAACAAAAAAGTCACACACACATACAAACGCGGCACGAAATTTCGTATTTATGTAGCTAAAGAACCATTTATGAAAGTCGCTTTTTGTGCTCTCTGTGTCAAATGAAGAGATAAACCCTAAAAAAACAAGGTCCATCTAGCTGAAACTCATGATCCAGCATTTTTTGCTCTATGATGTCGGATCATAACTTTCCAGGCGATTGATGGTAAACATTTGACATCGATAAGATATACTCGATTTTTTGGTTGGATAAAACTGGTTTTACTTATCGCCTCTCCTTGTAACTCTTCGTTTAAATTTCTCTATGATTTCTTCAATCCCGCTTTCGAAATGTATAAAATTTTCTGATCGAACCAAAACAATGGGTGAATTCGGCAAGCACAATATTGACTTTGAAACTTCCGAACAAAAAGTGGGGGGAGGCGGGAAACAAGATGAAAATCCTCACTCCCCTTTACCAAAGTGTTTGGCCAAGAATTTTTACAACGCGCTGTGCAAACTTGTTTTAATACAAAGTGTACACTCAATTAAAAGCCCGGGGATTAATTAAGACTTTCAATTAAATTTTCTTATTTCTCGTAAAGGCAAACACAAGTTACGGTAAAAAAAAAGAGTACGTCTCCGGCAAAAAATATATTTTAAAGTTAAATTCAAACTCCACGCGAATACTCGGCCAACTTCGCCTCGGAAAGTTTTCCCGGATGATTAATTGCCTCCGGCGAAAATCAATCCCAAAACAAAAATCAAATAAATCACCGAGAATATTTTGAAAAAAAAAAAAAAAAAAAAAGGAAAGAAAAAGTAAAAGATGTACGTTTTGGCAGTGTTGTTAATTTGCAAAGTTCGAAGTTCGCCCACGCGAGACCGCGCGATGATGAATACGTTTGGCATTCCACGCTCGGTTTTCCGATTGGTATCGCGAGCGAGTTACGCGCCCGGATGTTTTTGTGCAACAATGGGTGAGAAATTTTCAAGTGCATTGCGTTACACGAGTAGGAAGTCGAAAAAATTTTTTTTTCGTTTTGTCCGGAAAAGTGATATAAAAGATTGCAGCTTTACCGTTGAAAACGCTTGATTCGTTTATAGTTATGCGTTCATTATTTTGGTTTTAATTTCATTACTTGTAAGAACACCCAAAATTTCTGTAACAAATTTTATCTCGAATTTTTTTCAATTAGTTAGTAGACTTTTCTTGTATCTTTCTTTATTTATTTTTGCAAAATTTCTCGAGGTACATTCTAACTAAATGTTTCGTTGAACTAAATTTTATATACATGCAAATATCATAACATTTATAATAATAACTCGAATAGTTTATAAAGTTTAGTCGATATTACAACATGCATGAATCATTTATAAACAGAAAGGACTGTTCAAAAATATCATAATGGTAATCACAGCTTATCACGTATAATTAATTGAATAAAAAAATAATTCGAATTTTAAAGTTTTTTCCTACATCAATAAAAAAAAATTTTTTTTTTCCACTGTCCCGACTATAAAAATTTCACCCACGTAGTAAATTAAAATTTTGAAATGGAGTCAAATACCGGGTGACCCAGAAACGGCTTTTCCGAACTGCTGAATTTCGTTTCAATTCATTTTAAACTTTAAAATTAAAAAAAAAAGTAAACCTCTCTTTTTTTTTTATTAATACACTTAGCTACCTGTATTGACAACGTCAAAGTCATAAGGAACACAAGTCAAACATTGTTATTAAAAGTATATTTTTCACCGATGTAAATCACCCCGATAAATCTCCGGTGACAACAATTACGCTCCCACAACTCTTTACCTACCCGGGCAGCAAGAAAAAAGACCAGAGGGCGCCACGTGTTTGCCGGGTATAATGAGAAATTGGGCGGGGGAGGGATGAGCACGTTGATGGAAAAGATTGCATGCGTCCTCGTTGACCTAATTTTCTCGAGGGGGGGTTTAAGTCTTGTGTTTTCACCCGGTCTAATCGCTTTATTTAAGGCAATTTTCGAAGTTTTGGGTTAAAACCGGGTCTCAAGTGCAGACTTTGGTAAGTTTGAGGACCAAGGATTTAAATTTTCAAAATATAAACTTACACGTGTGATAATTGTCACAATCACGTGGCTCGGCGTCATTTAGAGCTGCTATTAAAATGTAATTTTAACGTCATTAAACCGAATAAGTAATTTATGATTTGACGCCTCGCGTTGCAGGTGTAAAGTGATTTATCATCGTACCATAGCACGCCGTCATTATTAATTATCTCGTACGCGTCGCTCTCTGAGTTTATTCATTTTTATAATTTACGATGAAAATTCAAGCTTGAAAAAATTTTACATTTTTTACATGTGATGTAAACTACTTTTTTACATAAGGAATACAGCGCGGGTTTAAAAGTTTCGGATGCTATTCAAATTAAATGACCCGCAAGATTGTGGGAAATACTTGAAATATTTTTTCGAAATAGCTTCAGGGTAAAAAGAAATCAGAGCTCAGTCGATATTTCGAACCTACTTTATTGACCTTTGGTAATCACTCGGAGAATATACATATTTTTTTTTTTATTGCAAATCGTCAACTTAATCGAGAACCATCATTCCAGTTTAAAGAATTCCATTCAACAAAAGTAAAAGCCTTTGTTTTTTGCAGGAGGAAATTGAATTATACCGACTCGAGTCTGTCTATTTGAAAGCAGTACTAATCTGGTAAAAGCGTACAGTAAAATAGCAGTATTTTAATTATTCATTGCTGATGAAAGATTAATCCACTACCTACGAAATTTCATTTTTAAACCGTTAAAGTTGATGGACATCGTAAAAATAAAGAAAACTACTTTAAAATTTATCATCCAGTTTATAAAATTTTAAATTTTCACTTAAACTCGTATAAAATAAGTTTGACGTAAAAATATTTTAGCTTTGTTTACTTTTTCCAAGCGATTAATATACTTTGTAATATTCTTGTAATTGGTGATGCTGATTTGACTATTCAATGTGACACAATATCAAAGCAGAATTTCAGCGTAAGAAATTTCGCTAGCAGGAAATGAAACGAGCTCAGCTCTTAAGCAGATACCGCGTTTCCGCAATCCCGTGCGACAAAATCTCTAAAATCCGGGCTGAACTTAAACTCCCGTGCGACGACCGTAAGTAATTTCAAGTTTAACCAGCGCATTTTAGTATCCCGAAGTGTATCGCGAAAAAGCGCTTTGATTTTAAATTACGCCCAAGTTGGGTGTTGGCTCGATTACGACGGATGACGTCACTGCAGCCTTTTGTGTTTATGCGAGTGCACACAAAACGTAAATAGACGCTTTATGGGAGCAGCTTTACGAGCTTCATGGGAACGAACCAAGGAACTAAGGCGCTCAGCAAGCTGCTGCTTTAATCGAGCTGTAAACCAATTTGATTTTAAAAATATAATCATGACGATTTATGGCTTTCATCGGATCGCGCGGTTCTTTGTTTTTCACGGAAATGAAAAAATAAGCTTCGAGCGATTTGTACTATCAAAGTGTAAAACTATAATTGCGAGAATTTTTAAAGGTAACTTGGAATTAAATGCCTATGACGCTCTGATTTTTTATTGTCTAATTTGTCATAATTTTAAGTTGTTTTTTCCGCGATGCACGAATTAGTTTTGTCTAATTGATCCAACGACTGCTTACAACTCTTCATCAGCGTTCTAAAAAGAAAACATTGAAAATTTTTCAAATTTATTGAAACTTTCTTATTCAGTTAATCTTTGGGTGCGTCTAGCTTTAATAAATAAACCTGAATCACTAATATCATAATTTCCACGCCCAAATCGAATCAGCTTTTGATTATTCAGCTCGAAGATCAATAAAATTTTTCGCTTCATCGAAAAGTTCCACCGACAATTTCTCGTAAATTGAATTTCAAATAGTCCGCTGAAAAAGATTGAAGTAAAAAAAAAAAAAAAAATTGGGTGTACGGGTAAGTTGATGGGCATCGGTCTCAGAAATTTTCGAATATTTTTCTTTTTAAGGACGTTCAACTCGAAAAATTAGTCATAATGAATAAATTATGAAAATTTAGAGATATTTTGATTGAATGATAAGAAGTCCTCTGTTAAAATCTGGAAGCAATTAGGAGTCTAATAACAAAGATATCGATAATTATTGTTTTGATCCATTAACACAGTGTCATATGGGAAATCGAACTTTTTCGTTCTTCTTAACAAAGTCTCTCAATAATTGATGATGACACCAAGTACAGTTTTTTTGAGGTGTTAAAAGAGCAATTGAGGATTATTTTAAGATATTTACGGAGACGATTAGGAGAATATTAATAATAGAAAAGAAAAGTCAAAGAAAAAAAATAGTACTTTTGGGGTTAGGTTAGACTCGAGCAACCAATCAGCGTGTTGCTATATCGGAAAATTAGTCATACGAGAAGACTTGACTTGAGTAGTCAAAGTTGAACGTCCTTAAAAAGCTCTTTGAATAGTTCACTAACGACGAACGGTTTAATTGGTTTATTTACATTCATCCTTTTAAATGTTATTGCTCGGATTTAATACTGTTGAATGAGTTGGTAATTAAGGTGGCCAAAACTTGAGTTTTTAAATTATAAAAATAATTAGATTCTTAATTTAGCTTATAAAATTATTTAAAATAAAGAACATGTTTTTTTGAATAAATGAATTATGTTTAAAAGCAAAAGAATTTCATGACATATATCTAGGCGACCTTCTGAAACTTCGTATTGGCAATTTTCGTCGATATGGGCTTGAAACTCGAGTATTTTTATGGATCTGCGACTGACATATTTAATGAGCTTCAGATTTCACATATGTTATTTGTAAAATATTGACCAAGAGAAATTAATTGAATAAGCCCGGTGACAAGTTTAAAATTAACTGGTATTACAAATGCTGATTAAATAATTTTTTATATTGAATTTTATTATACTTAATAGTCAGATAAGTTAGATAAGAATTTTGAGTTTTAAAATCTTGTAGGAATTTTGAAATGTCTCGCGGAAACCTTGTGTTGTGTTAAAATGATTTCGTAAGGCTTGAAAATTGCAGCAATTAATATGCAGTTTTTCTCATATTGCATTGAACAATGAACCAGTCAGTGACAGTTTTATTAATTTCTCACAAAAATTTATGGAAAATAACTTCACTTAAATGATTTTTATTTGTTTGCACTTAGGAAATCAATATATTTTTTAAAGAGCCGATTGAGCTTAAATTACGATGGCGCAATTAACGCATGAAAAAAGGTTAAGTGCCCTTACACAACCGTCTCGTAAAAGTAATATCTTTTCTTCCAGCGTCAGCTTGACTTCGCTAAACTTCTCTAAATCATTTCCCTCGTAACGTCTTACGCCACCAGTTTTCTTCGTCGCCCTTCCGTCGGTTACATGAGAAAATCGATTGATGGAAGAGGGAACAAATTAAAGAGAAAAAAAGAAGAAGACGAGGGAAGGAAGGAAAAAAACTGCTTGTCTTGACAAATCCCTCCACCCGCTATTTTTACGGTCAAGGTGAAACTCTCCCCGAGCATATATTTTTTTTCTTCAGACTGATGATGTTGAAAGTGTGAATCGAAAATAAAATAATCGGACCTCGAGGGCGCCTCCGACTGTCGGTCGGAATTCATCAGCTTCAAAATTTAATTCAATAAAAAGTTGGATGGGAGATTAGTGGTTTTTCGAGTTCCTGTATATACACGTGAAGATACATCATAAACAAAATGATCAACTTCAAAATTCAAGTCAATTTATGAGTGAAGAAACCTTTTTCTAAAATTACTTTTTTTTTTTTTTTTAATCCCGTTTTTGACGATTTAAAAAACAAAATGATTAAACTCAGATCTCAGCTTCAAAGTTAAAATTTGTTTCTTTCATTACTGCACATATATTTTTTTTAATTTTAAATTTCGAATGTCGTATTCGAAGCATGTAAAAAATAGACAGCTTATAATAAATTTTAGACGAAGCTTTAGTAAATTCAAATTTTAAGTCAGTTTATCTGAAGAAAAGCTTTTCATAAATATTTCATTTTGATGTTTTATTTTATGAATAAAAAAATAATAATAATAAATGTAATAAATTTTGGATTAAAACTTCAAAAGTCAACTCAATCTATTTAATAAAAAACTTAAAAAACCAAAGTTTATTTTTTCTACTTTTACTTCTTTCAGCATTTCAGCGATACTTTTATAAACTTGTCTCATTCATTTAGTTAAAAAAAAAAAAAATCTAGCGCTGATTAATGGTTCACGTTTTCAATTTCGAGAAAAAAAATTTCTGGTCCATTCAGTGGTGCGAGAGGTTCTGAAATCTCTCCGAAAAATTGATGATTCACTAGTTTATAATCGTACCGATACGAAGCTTTTTTATTCTCTTCCAGCTGTTGGTTCGTGCTTACGTTAGAAAAGGTCGTTGCACCGTGAAACAGGAGAACAGCTTTTTTTTCTCTCTCTCGCGTCGTTCAATTATGTCGATGAAATTATCAGAGAAATTCTTGCATGGCGATAACAAAAAAAAAAAAAAAATGCCTGTTTATTGGCTAAACGTTGCAAAAGTGTACGCGGGGGGCTTATCGTCCAAAAAACTCCATTTTTCACACCTCCGTGGCATGAATTTTTAATGTCCTCGGATCACGCAAAAATCCAACGACTTTTTTAAGATTCTTCAAATATTAGTTTTGAATAGCTGTAGGTGGTTTTTTCTTTTTTTTTGTTAAAATTTAAATGAATATTTATCGCTTTTTTTCGAAACAACGCACGATGCTGAATTTTGACTTTCGAATGTTGATGAAAAAATTAATTATCCCCCTAAAATCTCTCGAACTCTCACGACACTCGCATCTGTTTCTAAACCAGATTCGCGCGTATTAAACTTCCGGTACGAAAAAAAGTCACGTGGAGAGTTTTATCGGCGACCGGCTGGCTGCGACAGATACTAGACAGCGACAAAAAAAAAGCGCGCACCGCGTAAAAGAATGCAAATTGGTCAACAGAGAGAGAGAGAAACGGAATTATTCAGTGACGGTAACGTGAGCCCAGTGCTCATGTGTCTGTTGTTATTCCTTATTTCCTTCGCGCTGGAACGGCCAACGGGAATCGCTGTGTTTTCCGTCGTGCAGATTTTGACGAGAAAATCGGCCTGCTTTTGAAAAACTCGGAATGGATCGTAAACTCGAATGAAAATATTTACGATAAAAAATAAATCGGTCCGATTTTATTAATTAAAATCGTATACGCGTGCACACGAAACACACACGAGAAAGGCGATCTACGTGCCGTTCAATTAAAGCTTGTTTAGTAAATATAGTTATTTACTCGGTTGTTTCCTTATGTCAATGTCATAATGATTTGTTGAATTAGACGAAAAACGATGGGTATCGTGTCTGCATTGTTAGACACGCCTCCTCTAAAACTTTGTTTTAATGTACCTATATTTTTTTTATGTCTTTCTTTGTCTTGATTTAATATTTTATCAATATTTTATTATGACAAGTAAATTTGAATGATTTTTAAAAATAGAGCAAAAATGATTCGAAGCGTCAATGAATTTTCTTGGCACAACTATGTACATACTTATAGATATGACTCATAATTGTAGTAAATATTTACATAGTTTGGACTATTTAGAAAACATGCATCGATTTATATCACAGTTTATAATGAATCTCGTAAACGCAAAATTAATTATAATACAGATGAATCTTTTGCTACAGTTATTATTTAGAAACTTCAAAAAAATAATATATATTATACATTACTGGAGTAAACGCAATAGTATTTAGACTGTTTTTGATATGAATTTTTTTAAAACCATTTAAAAATGGCTCTTAATAATCTTTTATTGAAAGTTAGCAGGTTCCCAAAAAAAAAGTCCTGCTTCTGCATAAAACGTTTTGGAGTGTTTATCAACATCATTGTCTGTAAACATCCTAAGCTCTTTCCAAAAATTTTCATCACTTTAACTAGAATCCAAGCTCATTTAAATAAAGCTTCGAAACTGGTCAACCAAATTATCCAAAAAATAAATCTCCACTCACCCAGCGAATCCAACTGCTGGGTGTACCTCTGGTACTGGTTGGCGGTGTTGCTCAGGGTAACCTTGAACCTCTCCGGCATGTTTCCCTTCGGCAAAGTCGCACTCTTATTCTTAAAAAAACTTCAACCGGCACAACACTCAAAGTTACACATGCACGCGTCCAGGGTCTGGCTTTCCCTGTCAGGACAACAAGGTTTATCTGCTGTCGGGACTCCGAAGACGCACTACACCAACTGCATCGCACGAGGGGGGAAACGCGAGTCTCGATCTCCCACCACCACCACCACCACCACCAGCACCACCGGCACCACCAACGCTGTTGCTTCTTCTTCCTCCTCCTCTTCTTCTTCTTTTTTCAGCATCGCTGCACCATTATGACGACGATTCCCGACACAAGCCAGCCGATCTTGAACTTATAGCGGCAACCACCCCGAGACGCGTGCGATTCGAGGATAATCGATCCGCCCGCTCCCTGCCACCCGCCAGCACACGACGGGGAGTTTATTTAAAACCTGCAACTGCAACTAGCGGCCTTTTTTTTTATCGATCCGATCGAACGTACGCGCTGCGGCGCCTAACTTAACAGCTGATCGGTGACGTAGGCCGTTAAGGAAATTTGGTTTTTAAATTTTCGAACACGCACGTTCCGGTCCACCCGCGGTAAGATTGTAAGAATACGGAAACGCACGTAAACAAACGAATCTCGGGAGGCGATTACGTTCCGGTGAGTCCGGCTGGAAGGTAGCGGGTGTACCTACTCCAGGATTCGCGGGCCGCATGCACCTACCTTATAATCGCGAAATGAAAAGTGTTTTTTTTTTTTTTTTTTTTTACTTAACCCTGACGCTTGCGCAGTGACGAGTACGTCCGACACTTATCTGGCCGCCGGTTACGCGACGATAAGCCGCGCGCGAACGAGTAGAACGAGCGAGCGAATATACCTACTACGCGGCGATGAGCGTGCAGTAGCCGTAACAGTACTAAGCGCCCGCGGATCAGAGCAGACGAGCTGTTGGCTGGGTGTATGTTTCATATAGGTATAGCAACATCATGGGCTCCTCACCTTTTTGTGTCTGAATCATCAGCTGTTCGATCCGAACCGTACGTGCTGCTCTCCGGGTTTTCTTCTTTATTGGGAAATGCCAAACGGTTTTATGGCCTGTACAGCGGGGTTCGCGTGGAATTCCCCCTACGGTGTTTGGAAAAACCAGGGGAGGGTTGGAGAAATCAGAGACCGGAAGTGGAGTTTTTTATAATGTTCGGGACGAGACTCGAGATTTGTATTTCCTTTACAAATAAATTTATATGTGTTGTTTTATTTTATTTTTTTATTTGAACATTTACGAGCTATTAACACTTTGTTGGTTTTATAATGTGTAACAGTAGGTAAGTTCAATTATGAAAGAAATCAATGAGTTTAATCATTAAAACTAATTCAGTTTGTATATACGTTATGGAGTTAGAAATGTATTAATTAACTTAATTATTTATTATTGTAAAATAAAAATTTAATTGTACAATTTTTGGAATAGGATTTTCAAAATATCTTTAAATCTTAATTGTTGTAAGGAGAAAGATACAAATTGTACCACAGAGGGCTGACGTTTAAAAATTTTAAAATTATACTGTAAAGTTTTTTCTTTAAAACAGTTTTTTGGTTCTTTGAAAAAAAAATTGTTTAATAATTTTAGTAAAAGTTTTTTTTTTAGCTCTCATGATTATTCGATGAGATATTATGGCGGAGTGGAGTCATTTGCATATTATAATTGTGCACTTTCAATTATAAATATTAATGTAAAATTATTCAACAAAGTTCATCCATGTATAATTTAACCTTTCAACTAGGATGACAGACAAAACAAAGAAAAATATTTTACTTTTTTCTCTTAAAGTGCACTCAGAAAAATTTTTTCGATTTAAAAATTCGAGAATGGAAAATAAATTTTTACATCTTATCAAATTCAATTTTTCTAAAAAATATTTCAAAATAAATTAATGAGTAAAGAGAAAAGTCGTAAGCTTTTTTTTTCTTGCAGGAACAGTCAATCATTTCTTTTGAAACAGAAGAAACAAAACTCTTAAAAAACACAAATTCTTTGATTTTTTATTTTTATTTTTTACGCAACACATGCTGGATGAGAGTGATCCATAAAATTTAATATAAAATAAGAGACAAATATTTTAAGTTAAAACTTTAATGTAAATTTATACCATCTGAAGAAAATTCACCCTCGAGAAACTTTATACTTACATGTTTTCGACAAACATAAACCTACTTTTTTCTTCGGTGATGAAAAAGATTATAATTTCTCCACTGAAAATTTTGTAGTAAAGAACATTTAACGCTTGAAAACAAACACAAGTCAGATACGGTGCTGCATATAGAGAAAAAAAAGGGAAATTAAATTCACCGAGAGACTTTTACGATAAGGGCCGGTATATAAAGAAAAGTGGCCGCAAGTTGGTCGAAATAAAAGTAAGAAAAGTATCCCCGATAACCAATAGGAGCCAACTCTTGAGGATCAAAGAAAAACGCGCTTTCTTTTCTTTCCTTTCCTTTTCTTGTACGCGCGGCCGGGTGGGCGAACGCGGGTGGCACTTTGCTCCCATAAAAATACGAAGTAACAATAAAAGTTAGTGCTGCTGCTACCAGCGAGGAGTAAAGAACGTTCAAAAAGCTTTTTTCATTTTCCAGAAGCAGCAGCAGCAGTCTCTTGTCCATCTGTTATTTATAAGATGGGTACATGCGTCAATGTCTAGGTCTTTTCACTTAGATAAATTTTGTTAGCACTGCTCTTATCGAAAATGAAATTCGTTGCACTTGTAAATTTTATTGTTACTTTCAAAGACTAAGCTAACATATTAAATACAATGTTAAATACATTTAATATTGGGTATTAAAACATAATAGTGTAGAAATGATCGTTTTTTTTACAAATTATTTATCAAATGTATCAACATATTATTGCTGCATTTTATAAATAAAACTTCACTTTTAATATAGAACACTAGTTCAAAATATTTATTTTAATACATACAGTAAATTTTATAATTACTGATTTCTTATCAGTGACAATTACACAAAATTATAGATAACAATATAATGGAGTTATAAAGATTTAAATAAACAAGCTGCTTGAATTTAAATTATTGAAAAACAAACACTATGAATATTTAATTTCGAGTTTTATTTATTGGGACTTTCCAAAATTATTTTAAAAATTAGAGAAAAAACAGTTTGCTCCTTTCAAACAAGATTAAAATAGTCAAACGGTTCGTTTCAACTGTTAAACCGAAACATAAGCTCATTAGTTATGTCAGCCAGTCTCGTTTTCCTAATTGACGTAAACAGTCATTACAATTTTCCTCAACGCTTAAACTCCATAATTTTCTTGTTAACAAAATTCTTCTTTAACCCAATTCAAACTTTATTTTTAAAAAAACCCAGCACGTATGCGCTAGGTTACGCACTGGTGCCTGGAGCTTTGCAATCATTCAGGGGCCTCCGCCCCACCCGTTTTTGCTCGATTGCACTTTTCCTAGCTCCTGCAGAAATACGCGCTCGCTGCATTCCCAGATGGCAGCAGCACTCGGAGCTTTCGAAAGCTCGATCGAGCTTGCAGAGCACTGGAAATTTTGGGATCATTGATTTACAACCGCAGCTGCTAGTCTATTTCCAGATTTCCAACTTTTTAGGAATGTTTTCTATGATATTCTGGGACTTTTCTAAAATATAGATAAAAATCATGCGTTAATTTTCGGCTTGAACAAATATTAAAATTAAGTCTTTTTTCGAATCGTCAATTTCATGTCCGAGGTGGGGAACTACAGACGAATTTTAATCAAAAACTACGTCGGAGCGCTTGATTAATCTCGATTGATTTTTGAAAAAATTCATGTGCGAGCTCAGAGCTGCGGTTATTACGTCAGCGTTCGAGAACTCGAAACGAATTTTATGACTTTTCTCCAAAGTCGTGTTGTGTACGTGTGTGTCCGGCGGTGCTGGACTGCGCGCGCTTAGCTCGCCGACCGGCGTTTAATTGATTTTTGCTGCCCGTGGGTGTGGACAAAGGATTATATTGTAAGTAGATTTTGCACACTAATAGAGATTTTTTTTTCAATCTCAATATCTTATTTTAAATAGAGCCTGCTAAGCTCGGTTTAAAATGTCTCATTTTAATTTGACTAATGAAAATGTTTCTTTTTAATATATAATAAAGTACAATGGGCAAAAGCATAAATTATTTGCACCACTTCAATTACAAATTTTTGGTCGAAATGTAAAGAAATTTTTTTTTTTCATTTTCATTTAATTTGACCTCTATATAAGCTGTAGGCATCGTATCATTCGAACATAATTTTGTGGACTAAAAATTTTCGAATGTATTCTTATGGTCTCCAAAAATTTAATCAAAATTGTTTTAGTGATTCAAAACAATTACGCTTCTAAAAATAACTGTTTTTAAAGTTTTTATTGTGATTTTAAAATGACGCTTAAAATCCAAACATCGTTATACATATAAACAGAATTTATTCATCATGTTTATTCTAGAAAGAGGCTTTTACATTATTTTTCAAAAGAACCAGTTATTTCTTTCAAAAAATCAATTGAAAATATGTTCTATTTTCTCGGGTTTTCAGGTACTTTCTTTTCAGTCGTACAGAAGTATTCTTGCGTTTCACATGGGTAAAAAAAACCGCAAAAATAATCAGTTCACGAAAAGCAAGCTGCGGGTTTAATGAATTCTCCCCACCGCGAAAAAGGCTCACACGCCCTTCCTAGTTTCCTTCCTTCCCTCCCTATGGCTCGCCTGCAGAGCACTCGCGGGTCGATGCAGAGGGTCACGTACGGTGCACAGTAGCAACTGACCAGCTGATAGATACCGGACCGACCCCTTCTGCGGAGTATAACGAGTTTGTCCTCGAAGTAGTCCAGGTGAGTCTTTATTGAAATATTTGCAACGTTTCGTCGGTTGGAAACTTGGTTTTTTTTTTTTTTTTTTTTTTTTTTTTTTTACTCATAAAAAAAATAAGATTGCATAGGTACTTTATTTAGCGTAACAGTAGAAAAGTTTACAAGTGCAGTTAAAAATTCGAAGGGCGCGATCCGAAAAAGCCGCCGCCGCCGCCGAGCGTAGCTTACACAGATACCATACCAACACATGGATCGACGCCGGTTCGTCGTCTTCTCTCTCTCGCACCTGCACGAAGAAGCCATGGAAGGAAGGAAAAAGAGCGAAATAAAACTGCACAAGCTGCCTTGCCTTGCAAGAAAAGGGAGGAGGCGAAGGAGGAGGAGGAGGAGCAGACAATACCTATAGGTACCCCACCCTGCTGGACTGGCGCTGCTGCAGCATCATCAGTGCAAAGACAAAGGAAGGAAAATGCGTCGGCCTGTGTGTACCGTGCATCCGTGAATTTAGAGTAGAATTTTTGCAAGAAACGAGACGTGTCCCGTGTCCGTCCATTTTTTTGAGAATCTTACGGAAAATATCGTATAAGTGTAAGTCGGTGCGCGCGCATCGACCGGGAGCCGCCGTATTTAGTGTAGTAGGCTCGCATTGTGTGCGTGCCGCTCGGAGACTGCGGGTCGTCCCTATTGATCATCCGGTGAGTTTCTTTATCAAAAGTGTGCAGAGGGTGTGATAAGAGGAGCTTTTGGCGAGTGATTGTCCTGCAGGTGAGATTATGGGTTTTGTTTTAAAGTGTTACTTGTGCTGAAAAAGGTTGTTTGAGGGCGGGGGTAGCGTGCCGGCGTACTTCTGTGCGGACTTTTGTTTCGACCGTCGACGTCTTCGAAATTCCTCTGCTCTGCTCTCGAAGAGTAATTCCGATGCATGATCGGGGGGGGGGGGCATCATTGATTTTAGAGGCTTCTCTGGAAACGAGTTGATTTTTAGGTATTTTTTTGGAAAAATTGTGAATTTGCGAATAAGGAATAATTTTCTAATTTAATTTATAATTTTGATGCTTATGAAAAATAAGATTGAGTGGATTATTTTTTAATCTGAAATAGAATTCTTTCAGAAGCGAATAAAAAAAAATTTAGTTTTGGTAAAGTTTTTGAAGTAAAAATTAACTTAACTTCTATTTTTGGGAGTTAATAAGTAGTCTTACTTTATTTTTAGATCTTGATGAAGTGTTTTTTTTTCATGCATTTACTGACTTAACTTTTATTTTAAAAATAAAACTGTTTATAAAAATTTATATTCAAGTTTATAAATTTATTATTAAAAAGATTAATATCGACTAATGACACCAATTCGACAAAATATTTGAACAATTAATTGTCCTCGATCAAATATTTAAGTCTGATATATTCAAACACTCGCGCTCGAAAAAAATTTACTCCATTTTGATTTTGGAACAGATTGGCAAAAAATTCGCGCGATGTCGCTGAAGATTTTGAAGTCATAAGCCTCATTGCTTTGTAATAACAGTCATCATTACCGTTCTTGTTGGCTAAACTAAAACCTGATAATTTATTAAAGTATGAAGTAATGTACAAATTTTAAAATTTTATTCTGTAAATCAAATATAAAAATTATTTGCGATATAGGTCATATAGTAAATGCAATTGACGTGTGGTACCTATGACTGAATTAGGCTTTCCCTCCAATTGTTCCCACTTTTCGAACACAACTCGTAATTTCCCCCAAAAAAATCGAGTAATCCTGTTGACCTGTTCGTATCTTTGACGGTCACCTTGCAGATCAAAACAGTCATTTTAAGTGCAATCAGTCACTTAACTGCACCCCGAAGCCGAAAAATTATATTGTAAAGTCTACCGATTAGGTAGATGCATCAGTCCCTGCACGCATCTGCTGCAGCTGCAATAAACATCGAGGGGCCAAACAGCCGCCCAAACAAAACGCCTGCTGGCGGTGGCGTAGGGTATTATGACTCCGTCAATGGCGGCGTAAATTCGTCCGAGTATATATAGAAAGAGAGAGGTGGTGTTGCAGGAGGAAAAAAAGAAGTCCTGCTGAGTTGATGAGGGACTACATGCGAGAGAGAAAGGGAAAAGAAAAAAGGTTAAACTCGTTAATCGAGAGCATCTGAAAGTGACTACCTCAGCCGAGCAGGTAGCTCGTACAGTGGTGTTTGGTTGTTTGGAACTACTCCTAGCTGTTTTGTTGACGCCCGCAGGATGTACCACCACGGGGAGCCCACCCCGGACTACCTAATCCGCCGTGGCACCTCTTCAAAGAAGCACAAGAAGCATCACAAGCGGGACCGACAAGAAGGTATACTTACGGTGCATCACCACTCGCGCGAGTCAGCTGGCAACGTGCCTCCTCTATTTTTCTTCTTTTTTATTTCTCTTCCCTCCTCTTTCCTTCCTTCCCTGTGACCCCTCCGCTAAGTGCGCGACGTTAATGTAGTTTTTGGAGCCAAAACTTTATTTGATGAATGCTTGAATGGTGTGATAGATTGTTTGATGGGGTACTTTTCATCTTGTGTGGGAATACAGCTAAGACTTGTTTTTAATTTACTGTTGCGGGGTTAAATAACTTAAGAGCCATTAAGTTTAAGTTTACTGGGTCACTAATTTATTGGTTTAAAATTGTTAAAAAGTAAGGTAGTAAAATTATTTTTCTTTTTTGTTTCAGTTGAAGGTTTTTACCAGTCTCCAGAGAAGCCTGCTGGCTTAAAGTTAATACTGAAGGTCGGTGCAAACAGTGGAACTCCAGAATACGGTGGTGAATCGCCAAATCAGGCAGCAATGTTGTCGCAACACTACCAGCAACAGCTGGGCTTTAATTATTCAATAAATCCTGGTGAACAAGAATATGACAGATATCTGGGTCACAAAAAATTGAAGAAAAAGAAAAAGAAGAAAGATAAACGTCACAAGCATCATCACAAAGATAAGAAGAGGAAAAGAGAAGAGTCCAGTCAAGACATGGTTGTTGAGGGAGACAATACCATTTTGGAAATTTCTAAGAAAATAGCTCCTAATCATCCAGTTACGCCAAGGCCTAATGTTTCACCTGGACACGAAGCAAGAGCTGCACATCATATTATTGCCAGCGGTCTTTCTCCTCACAGAGAACCTAGAACTTGTGTCTTGAAAAAAATTGCTGAAAGAACTCCCCTTCAACGATTACTGGAACATTTACTCAGGTAATAAACATTGTGATTTATATTTTTAAAGTAGTCCAATGTTTTTAAAAGAGTGCTGCAAAGAATAATACTTTTATTTAATATAATCTTTTTTACATGTAATGCTTAGTTATGAGAAATATTGTGAAATTAATATTTTTAGTCCACAATAATTTTTTTTATCCATCTACTATCATATTTATAAAACTGATTTCAATGGAGATTATCCATACATAAATGCAAATAGTACCAAATTACTTTAATATGATTTAAAAGGCTGGTTGTTACATAAAATTTTTGAATTTCACATGCTCAAAAATAAAATATTTATCTTATTCAAAAAATTAAGTATGTTTTGAAGTTTAAAATTATTATTATTATGGTTCCTAAATTTAAAGGTTATTCTTTTTTTGTATTAATATTATTTCATTTTTTTACAGGTCCTTGGAAAAAAGAGATCCACAGCAATTTTTTGCTTGGCCTGTTACAGACAATATTGCTCCAGGATATTCAACAATTATTACAAATCCTATGGATTTTAGTACAATTAAACAAAAAATAGATGATAATAATTATCAAAATTTGCAAGAATTTATTGATGATTTCAAACTTATGTGCGATAACGCAACGACGTACAATCAACAAGATACAATTTATTACAAAGCCGCTAAAAAATTGTTACATGTGGGTCTGAAAATGTGTTCTCCCGATAAACTGAAGCAATTGAGATCCGTTTTAGTTTACATGCAGGATTTAACCAAAGATGAACTTGGATTTGAACTAGGTATTGAAGAACAAAACCAATATGATGCTAACATAACTGAAGAGCAAATTGAAAAAGAAAGGGAACAAGAAGAGCAAATAGAAGAGGCTGAAGAGCTCAGAAAAGAAAATCAAAGAAAGATGAGGCTGGCTAATCTCGGTAAATTCGAAGCGATTCCTGACAACCTGACCCCCGACGAAATTTTAAAGCAAGCTCGTAGTGCTGCCAAATCTGCGGCTGAAAAACTGAGTCTCAAAAGAGTTGGCTCCAAAATGGGATTCTTGAGACAAAAGAAGGACGGAACTACGAGCTTACAGATCATAGTACCCAACGACGGAGTCATTCCGGGTACTAATCAGAGACCAGTGTCTTTAGGCCATCTTTTAGGTAAACTATGTCACGGTAGCGGTACGTTGGCAGGATTTAGGGAAGACAGACGGAATATGTCCAAACCAGTGAAGCCCTTGTACTATGGTGCTTTTGGATCCTATGCTCCAAGCTATGATTCAACATTTTCAAATCTGACCAAAGAAGATTCAGATTTAGTTTATCAAACGTACGGTGATGAAACGGCATTTCAATATGCAGAGTCTATTCTTGATTTTGCTAAAGACAGTGATTACGCTTTAACCATGGTTGATGATTTATTAGATATCTTAACTAATGGAGAACATACAAAAACTAAAAAATTCCTGGAAGAAAAACGAAGACTCAAAGATGAGGAAGAGAAAATCAAACAGTTGCTAGAAAAACCTGTTCAAGACGTAAACCGAAATAATCCACCAGTTGAAAACGTTAAGGTTGATTTGGATCAATTGAAATCTTTATCGGACATCGGTATCGACATGAACTTCTTGGAAGGCTTAGGTAAATATTGCTTTATGTACACCGATTGATTGTTTTAACTTATTTAATATTTATTTATTAATGAATTTTATTTTTTTATTACAGAGGATAACTTAAAACTGATGGAAGAGCAAGCTACGGTGCAAAGTAGTCTTGACGATACGTCAAATTTATTGAACAATCTTCGGCAAACCCAGCACGAACGTTTATCCGCGCCTCCTCCTCCGCATTTAGCAAACATTCAAAAAGCATCAGAATCGGAAATAAATCTTGCTGAAAAAATTACCGAAAACTTAACCAACATCTCAAAGAAACTGCCGCCAAATGCCATTGCACCAGTTGATGGATTGCGAAAAGCTATGGGAATTGCTCCACTGGGAGGTCCAGAACCTATGGATGTTGAACCCATAACACACAATCCCACCATTGTCACGGAAAACACAATTATTCACAACAATGGTACAACTCAACAAACAAACAGTCTGATTCCAATGTCTATATCATTAGACATGAACAACGTTAGGCAAGGACAGTTGCCAATGCAAATGGTACTTGTACAAAATCAAAATACATCGATAATGAACGCAACGGAAACTTCTGGAGTCAATGACTTGGAATCTGAACTTCGCGAGTTCCTGGAGAGTGATCCAACATTAGGTCACTCGCCTCTTCATGATGACAAAACCTTAGAGGATATTTTATCAGAATCTTAGCACGTAATTTAGTTTTAATTTGAAATTGTAAATTTGTTTAATATGTAACGTTTACATTGTAAAAACGACTTCAATTTTCAAGTGATTGTCTTTTATAATTGATTTAAGTTTTTGTAATTGTGTTACATGCAAGAACATTTTTTATTGTAAATATGTATTTTGAATATATGCGTATAAATATATTTAAAAACCATATAAATGAAGAAAAAATAAATAAAAATTTATACTTCTACAAATTTTTAATCTCAAATGTTTTATTCAAAATATATTTTTCTGCATTAACTATTTTATTATAATTTTTTTTGTCACCGAAATTATATTATTTATCAGAAGACACTTTAAAAACCTTAAATTATATATGTACATTTATTTACAATACTTACTTTTAGATAGTTTTTCCGTACAATAATTACCAACTTTTATTCAAAAAAATAACGTACACGTAATGTAATTAAATTATTCGACATTTCTTTTTTCAGTCAAAGTTTTCAATACTGAATTCAATATTTTATCGATTTGATATAATTCTTCTTCTGGATATTCATTTGATTGTAAATACTGCTCGATGGTTTTTACTTTGCTTACTAAAATCGCGTTTCTACTTTTTTTTGAATTATCAAGAGTCTTCCCGTTAATTAAATTAATCTTCGAGTTAAAAGGAATTTCAATAGAAGTTTCTTCTGTTACATTGATTGTTTCATTAGGTAAACTATACTCGATCATGTCGAATCCATGTTGAATAATTGAAAAATCTTCCTCTGCAGAGAAAGATGTAAAGGAGTTGACCTCATCGTTGATTTTATTCATATCTTCGTCAACAGTTTCTGGCTGTAACGTTTTTGCTGAAATGAATAATTAAATAAGAAAAATTAATATAAAGTTTTTTTTACCAGATCATAAAAAAACACCATTTTGCATTACAGTCCTTGATAAATTGTTAATGAAATTTTACCTGCTTTTGACTTTTTGGATGAGCTTGGAATCACATTTGGACCATGTCCAAAATGTGTTTTACAAAAATCGACACTCACGAGACCAGTAGAAGTGTCTTCGGTTACAACCTGTTAGTGAGCACATAAATATAAAATTAAAAAAAATGTAAATTTGTAACTAATCATGTACTACTTCTTTTGGGAAATTTTTCCTAAAATTGATTTTTAATATATGTTCTATAAATTAAAATTCATTTTTTTATTTTTTTTTTCATTTGAAAAATGATGCTCATTTTTTTTTAGTTTAAATTTTTTTTTTGCAAACTTACCATTGTTGATGTACATGTTGAATCAATTTTATTGCTACCTTCACTTTTTATTTTGCGTGCACCAGTTGATCTACTTATAAAAACACCGGATCTATGACATTTGAAATAGTGTCTTTTCTTATGAGGTTTCTTCTGTAAGGTTGCCTTGGATTGTAACACATACAAACAAGAATTAAAAATCTCCATTTCAGCTTTCCAAACCATAAATCCTTAATTTGAAAAATACAATTTTTAATTAAACTCATCTCTTTGAGGAGTAAAAAATTAATCCAAGAAACTTTTTAGATTTTTTGATAGTTGAAATTTTGATACATACATTTTATTATTGTTTTTGTATATTGACATTTACTATTTTATTATCTGTTGTTTTTTATATTACTTATATTGACCAATGTTAATTTTTATTTAATTTTTTATGAAATTTAATACAGTTAATTTAATTATATTTTTAGTATTATTTATTATGTATTTACATGGGAACTTTTCCCATAGGAAGTTTTAAATAAAAAAAAAAATAATATAATAAATTTATTAATTAACAACTTAATTTAAAAAAGGATTAAAAAAAAAAAAGTTCTTGAGTGTTGAGTCACTTACCATTGTAATTGAGAAAATATATACTTTCTTTTTCTAACTGTAAACCATGATCTTTTTCTACATGTTCCTGCAAAGAATCATTTCTGGTAAATAAATGTGAACATTGAGGGCACTTGATACCACTGGTTGAAGTTTTTCCATTGCAAGTAGCTTGATGTTTAATCAAGTTTTTTTGGTAATTGAAAGTCTTTGAGCATTTATGGCAGAGTAGACTGTTGTAGAAGCAGTTAGTAGACTGTTCTTTAGAAAACTGTTTTTTCTCAAGTGTACTGCAATTAGAAGTTGAATATTCTTTTTCATTAGAATTTTCAGTTGTATCATTTTCACAAATAAAAATTTGACTTGATAAATTCAAATCATTGGTTCCATCATCATTAATTATTTCATGTTCAATTTCACTTTCTGTAACTAAAACTAATGAAGTTGAATTACTGTTTTCAATATGATCTTGAATCAGTAGATTTGGAGAAAATGTTGTAATATTTGAAGTTTGAATTGAATCAGGTTTATCTAAAGTACCATCAAACTGCTGTATAAAATTCATTTTCTCTTTAGAACCATCACTTAAATTCTGGGAGAAAAATGTTTATGGCATAAGCCGTGTCTCGGACTGTTCACTCGGTTTAAAGTTCGACCTCCTTATAGCCACTCATTTTTTCATTGTTCTTCTTTGGGAAATTAAATCTTACTTAATTTTTGCAATGTAAAACACTTCATCCTTTTAATACGGTTATTCATTAAATAAAACTTTATTCACTAAATATTTATTCATTAGCCCAAGTCTCAATTTAAGTTTTTGTTATTCTGCTTTTAGCGAATGCGCATACTGTTACTCTCTGACTGGACGAATCAAGAATCCACTATTTCGTCCCTCTAACCTCAAAATCGGAACTTCGCCCCTTGTTTTCGGTTAGAAGGACGAAAAATAGTATATTTCCCTTAGGCTCGAGGGTTCGATTTAGCCTGCTCGTTGCAACCCTCGCCTTCGGCTCGGGTCGCAAACCTCTCGGAGGCCAAATCGAACCATCTCGCCTGCGGGAATAATATACTATCCCCTCTCCTCTTTTATAGTAGAGCACTCAGCACACTGTGTTTAGGTAAATATAGGTATACCTACCTAAGCTCGCGCCTCTCGGTAGCCGGTCGTCTGTGGTGTCTAGTGATGGTGTGGTCGGCTGTAGTCAGCAGCATCAGTAGTGTACTAACGGAACCTAACCTATCTCATTCTCTTCATTATAAGTCACTTTTATTAAACAAATTCAGAAAATTTTTAGTATCTAAACAATTAAATCAGTTATTTAGTGATAGAATCAAGGATTTATCTACATTAAACTAAGTCACACTATGGCCGGACCCATGGTTATGTGTCAACTTTGGATGGGAGGAGTAAGTAAAATTTTTATTATTTTATGAAAGAAAATTATTATTATCTTTTTCTACTTATTCTGTATAAAACAGATTTTCATTGAGTTTTTTTTTTATTTACATCAAAAGATTAAGAATTAATAAAACTTTCTAAACCTTTTGATGAATGTTTATTGTTTCTGAACTTGAATAATAATATAATTTTTTTTTAATTTGATGATATAAACAATACTTAGTTATTGCTATTCTTTCATTTTTATTTTATTTTTATTATTTATTTTAATCTGTTACCAGAGAATCTTTTTTTTACAGAACAAATATTTAATGAAATTAAAATTTTATGATCGATTATCTTTTTAGCTTGATCCTTACATGACAGAAACATTTATTATGAATGCTTTCCATAAAATGGGGGAAACACCTCAAACAGTGAAAGTTATGAGAAATAGATATACTGGTGAACCAGCTGGTTACTGTTTTGTCCATTTTCCAACTGATGAAATGGCTCTTGATGCTATGCATAAATTAAATGGAAAATATATTCCTGGATCAAATCCAGTTAGTTTTTAAATTGATAAATATTGTTGTATAAAAAATATTTGTCAGTGTTTAACTTAATTTTTGTTGTTGCAGCAAGTCAGATTTAGATTAAATCATGCCAGTACAACTGGAAAACCAGTTGCAGAGCGGGAATACAGTATATGGGTGGGAGATCTTTCAACAGATGTTGATGACTATTCTCTCTACAGAACATTTGCTGCCAAGTACAATTCTATTAGAACAGCCAAAGTCATATTGGATAACTCAGGATTTAGCAAAGGTTATGGTTTTGTTAGGTTTGCCGATGAAAGTGAACAAAAAGATAGTTTAGTTACAATGAATGGTTACAGAGGACTGGGAACCAGATCATTGAAAATTTGCAATGCAGTGCCTCGACCTTGGAACAAAGAGTAAGAGATTTATTTTATTTTGAAATGTAAATAAAGTAAATTTAATCAGCTTTTATTTTTTAATCAAGATAATTTAAAAAATTTTACAAAAGTTTTAAATTATCTTCTTGTAGAAAATGAAAAATTCACTGATTAAACATACATTTAGGTGATTAATACTAATGAAAATCATTTCTTTAATATAAAAATTTTTTTTAATATTTCAGCTCTGGTTCTGTTCCTAATTCGGAGTATTCATCCGGTGTACCCCCGGATTACAACTACTATGATAACTCTTCATACTGGAATAGTTACAGTGCTTGGCAACAAGGTTACTATGAAAGTGAACCAACATCGAGCTCATATTCAGATGGGTACAATAATTACGTGTCATCAGATAGAAAACCAGAAGAAGACGAGTTAGAACTTATCGGTATGTACCGAGTATTTATTATTAAACTGTACATTTTTGTGACAATGATATTTCAGATTTTACTCTGATACTTAAACATAGTACGTTTAATTAATCCTAGATAAAAATAACGTGAACAGTAGAATGGCGCTGTTAAAGATTATAATTAATTAAATTAAAGATTATCACTAACCCTGACAGTTATATCTTGTTTAGCAAAAAGAATGTATCATTTAAAAATTTTATTGATTTTAAATTGTTCCTTTTATATTTGTTTCAGAGCATTCAATTCCAGTGGATATTGACAAGTTAAATAGAGACTGCATTGAACAAGATTATAACATGTGGGATGCTTTAGAGAGTTCAAAGTGGATTCCCTGTGATACTATGGAATTATGTTACTGATATTCGGGTGACTTGATAAAAGAAAATTGATAAACAAATTTCTCTTTTTTCAATTTAAATAAATGGAAAAAATACGTTTGGACAAAAAGTGAACATTTAAGATTAATGTTGTTTTTTTCGTCTTTATAAAGCATTAATTGCTGCTGTACAAAAAAATTTATTTTGAATTTCACTACTTATTTCATTATTGTTATCTTCAGTCTCTACGTGTTATGATATACAATTCCCTGATGATTGATATTTACTTCCAGCTTCTTTCATTTTTTCATTAACATTAACCATCAATTCATTATTAAAGTATACAATATACATAAACAGTGCACAGTATCGTAATCTTACAGAATAGTACTGAAAACGACAATTTTAACACTTAAATAACACAAAAACTTTTTACATCAATGTAAAATTAATTTTAATATAGTATTTAAGATAAGTGTACTACCAAATAAAGAATTTTTTTAAATATTAATTTCTTTTCATATAATTCCAAGAAATAATATGTACTAAATTATAAGTTGTTTATATAATTATTATTATTATTTTTTTTTGCTTTGCTATGAAGTACATTTTATAATGTACACACTCCGGAAGTTGTTAATAATTGATGGAGTCTTTGGCTAAGATTACTTGAAGCCCATCAGGTTATTGTAAAGAACACAGCTTCTTTGTACATACATTGATAAATCATTTCAAATAAATCTACAGTTTAAGGCTTCTATCTAGTCAGCAGCGGAAATGCAGTAGCAAAAATTTTCCTAACAAAATGAATCGTTACTACGAATATTTATCTAATAGACTGTTTGCATTAAAGAAACATAGTACACATTAAATTGAAATCGTAAGATAATCAAAAATTATTATTATTATTAACAATTACAATTAATTTTACTCACTTATATGTAATTATTTTACGCATACTCAATCTTTTTTTCTTATAAAAAAATACAATTACTGTAACGACATATTTGTTAAAAAAATTTTTTCAGTATTTGCCGTATTACTTTGCGATTTATGTTAAAGAAAAAAATTTTCGGCCAAAAATCAAGCGAGATTTCAGTCGAAAAAATTATTTTTATGGCAGGTATAACTTGACAGTAGCCTTAGTAATGAAAAATCCGCACACGCCCGTTAAAATGAAAAAAAAAGACTAATCGCTTCAATAAATTGTGGCACTCTACTCAACGATATGATTCAAAAAATTCGTTTCCGATATTTTATTTCGCAGTAAGGCTATGTTATTGCCTTGACTAAAAACAATTTTTCAATCAAGGTACGAAAACGAAATAAAAAAAAAAAAAAAAAAAAATGACTTCTGTACAGAGCTTTTTTATGAGCTTACGGCACGTACAAGTTTCTTTAGTCTACGTGATCTTGGAATATAAGTTTCACATATCCTGGTGATCCTTCCAAAGGTACTGCACAAAACGGACAAATCGCAATGTAGCCATTTGTTCCATGAGGTATTGCAACTTTTTCCCAGTATCTGAAATACATTTTTCATTTTTAAAATACACTCGAAAATTTGATAAATTTATTTTATTTTATTATTTTATTCAAATATGTATACGAGCTTATATAAAGTTTCTTTCTAAGAGAATTATAATGAAAAGTAAAAAACATAATGTAATTGTTTTATTTATTTATTATAATACCAAAGATACGTACTTTACAGTTTTTTCAGTAGCCATGTGCCCGCATGGACTAAATGCATACGAAGGTGGACCGCTGTCAACGTAAAAGGCCGGTTCGATTCCCATGCACAATTTGACGATAGGACCGGCGACCAAACACATGGGACACTTCCTGGTCCCTTTATCCTTTTCCTGACCCCAATCGTGATGACCTTGTACGTGACCACACTTCAAATATACGTAAGGCTGCTGTTGGGCAGAGTCCGAAGCGGCTTTGCGCGGAATTACGAGGGTGTTAAGCCCGACTGGACATTGCGGACGGCCGGCATTGATTGCGTCTACTAATTCCTCCAAATCATGCTTCGTCTGAAATATTTTCAAGTATTAATATTTAATGCTAAAAGTTTTCAAAGAGAAAATTCATTATGCATTTGATATGTACATACACGTACTATGGCTTTAAATTACTTGATAATTGGTTCATTACCTGAATAATTTGTATACCAGGTAAAAAATTTGTCACGCGACTATTTTTTTTTTTCCATAATAAGAATTACGTACACACACTTAGTACAATTATTATCAAACATGCATTACTCAACATTTGTCAAAGTGTCATCAAAGAGAAAAGTATCTTGTTAGTTAATTTACGGCATCGCATAATTATAAGTTTAATTTGTAAGTAAGGCAAGGTATGACTCAACGTCACAGGTAGTCTCGTTATTGAACTACTTACGGGAGATTTCGCAAGACCCTCGGCCGATCTCCAGAGCAGCGTGGCACCACACAAGTCGATCAAGGTGCCATCCTGCAGAATGTTGTTCTCGTCTTCGACTACATTGCCCTTTTGTTGGGCACTCCGGCTCTCTCTAAGGGAGAAAACCCCGCCGCCCACGCTGACCTCGCGCCAGTAGCCGCACTGCGCCTCTCCCCCGCAAAATTGCCCTCGCGGATGCATTATTAAAACTCCGTTTGTCGTCAGTCCATCAATCTCTCTGCTTTCTTGCCACTTTGTGGCTTTTTCCTACAATTAATTTAAAATTTACGTCAGTGTTTATTTATCAAGAGATTATTTTCAATCGTTGACAATGTAAAAATTTATCGGTCGTATATGGCTTCGAATATATTTATTATAAATTACTTTTGAGTTATGTGGTCAAAATAAGGGAAAATAAATTTTTAATTATTTACGATATCTATATATTTTGACTAGCTGGTCAGATGGATTTTTAACAACAATAATGACTGGAAAAAATATGGATCTTTCGTGAAAGCTATAATTTTAAAAATGTTTTAAAATAAAAAAATACTTTCAGCTCAGTTTGATTATTTTATAAGTACATACATCTTGTACATTGAACAATTTAACTTAAGTCAACTATGAATTTCAATCAATTACGAGTGAATTTTTATTCAGAAACTTACTCCTAAGAAAATATTTCTGGATGTATCGAAGCCAGCTGCGTAAATTCTAGCTATTTTCGGGTTTGCCCGGTCGGCAAGAATTCTACATGCGAACCTACTGATGGTGCTCTGAGAAACTCGTCCTTCGGCGGCAGCGATGGCCTCGTTTCCACCGGCAAAAGTGTCCATGACAACGAAATCAATTGGTACCTCGGATGATCTTCCAATCTAAGGAGGAAAAAAAGTCATGTTATCAAAAAAAAACCAACTTTTAACTTTGACGAATCTTTTCAACGAATCGTACCTGAAACATGTCGGTCTCGTCATCTTCCGTGTACTCTACAATCACAGCTTGCGTTCTAGATAACGTGTAGGAAATTGAATGCTGCTTTGTATTTAAAATGGCTTGAGATTGGCTGGGAGTTTTGACAACGTAATGCTTACTACGTTTCACCCCGTTTGGCTCATTTCTCTTGTACAAAACAAACTTACTCCTTCTCCTACCACGGTCACCAGGTGGAAGAAAACCATTGTACCTGAGAATGAAATTTTCATTAAGTGTTGTTTTTTTAATTTTATACAGTAGTTATAAATTTTTTTTTTCTTGTTCCAAGAGAAACCATGAGTTAAGAGATGCAAAACATGTATTTCATTTAAACATTCTGTCTGATGTAGTAAAGTACATGAATAAGTACTGACACTTAAGAGAAGAGACAAAAGTTGATTTCTACATTATTGTACGCAGCATCCGTATTTTTTGTCCGTCCGTCCGTCCGTCTGGGATCAACTTAAAAAATTTGATTACAACGCTCCTAATCATCGGATTCAAATCAAATTTGGTATACGGATATTTTCGAAGATGTATATTATGAATCTAACTTCCGTTTTTTTGTTTCTATTTTTTTTTTTTAAATGACAAGCATTTCTATTTTATCGATTTTTGTCATCAGTTTTAATTTAAAAATTTAACATGGCTCTCCAATACATCCGATTTTTTTAAAATTACGTATACGTATGTTTTCAAGGGTGCTGATTACAAATATCACTTTGAATTTTTAATTTGTCTTAAATAAAGTGCACTTAAATAAGGTGAAATTATAATTCTCTCCTATCATATTGGATTTGTACGAAAATTTGTTTTCGATGTCTTTTGAGAGTCAAGATTACGAATCTGATTTTCAATTTTAAATTTGATGACTCTAATAAGGTCTATACTCAAATAAAGTTGATTTGAAATTTTTGCCCCATGCATCTGACTCGTAATAAGTTTTGTGTATTGGGATCTCTAATGCTCCTCATTTTGAATATGACCGTAGATTTTTATTTTACCCTAGATGAAGTTTACTTATATAAGGTAAAATTTTCCTTTGTTCTCAATCTATATTAGAACAATCAGAAATTTCGTATACACCTGTTTTCAAGGGTGCTGATTACAAGTATCACTTTGAACTTTTAATTTGCCTCAATATTTAAGTACACTTAGATAAGGTGAAATTATAATTCGCGCCTAATACATTGTATTTGTTCGAAAATTTTTATTCTTTGGCTTTTGAGGGTCCAGATTATGAATCTGAACTTCCATTTGAATCTAATGATTCTTATAAGGTCTATACTCAAATAAAGTTAATTTGAAATTTTAGCTCCATAAATCGACCCGTAATAAGTTTTTTGTACTGGGGTGTCTAAGGCTGCTCATTTTAGGTATGTATGTATCTATATTCTATATAAAATATTTTTATATAAAAAATTTATATAAAAAATTTTATATAAAATATTTTTGATTAAAGTTATACTCTAAATAAAATTTAATCATTTACGTAATATCATAATATCATAATATATGATATTATTGAATATATTTGTCTATGCGCGAGCGAGCGAGCGTTTTATGCTAGTATGTATTGAACGTGAATTTTATGATTAACTGTGTTTTAAAGGGACACTTGATTTATTAATATAAACAATTATAAAAATTCTAGTGCAAAGTAGATTATTTTAATATAATAATTAAGTAAAAAAATTGCATTTGTAAGTTTTATAAATTGAGTAACTAATGTAAAAACTGACTAGTTTTATAATTTGTTACAATAATTTTTTTTTTTTTTTTTTTAGTAATATTTAACCTTTAATTTCTTTGATTATTTAACAATTCAAATGAGTCAATATCCTAAGAGCTAGTCAAGTTTTGTGAGCTTTACTTTAGATAGAAGAAAGGGGTTGGTACTGATAAGAGTCCCTGTTGATTATCTGTATTCCTATATGATAAGGTACCAATGACCTTTCCAGCTCAAAGTGACAATAGGCAATTTATCTCAAAAGAACAGTGTGCTTAAAAAAGTTTTGTACTTTAAAAAAATTTTTTTTTTTTTTTTTTTTTTTTCTTATATCTTACCCAAGAATGACTAGCTCTCCATATTTAACAGCTTGTTTGGGTTTATCATGGTGGTGACTCTGTGCTCCATGGAGATGATGAACATGACTGTTACTATGACTGTGATTGTTGTGAGGACTGTGTGGTTGGCCTACAGCCTCGCCCTCTTCCACAAGAAGTGGGCTTTCGCTGCTACCGTCTCCCCTAAAATTATTTAAAGTCAAATGTTTATTAACGACGTTTTAAAAATTTTTTTTTAATTTCATTTACCTAGAAATTTTTGCTTTATAAAAAATTTAAGAATTTTAATTCTGTTGACAGAATATAAAAAAATAACTGATTGACAACTAAACTTGATTGTTAAATTCAATAAATTGCAAATAAGGATTTAAGAAGAATTTTTATTTACTTAAAAAAGTTGGAATTTATACAAAACTAAAAATGATAAAAAGTTATCTCTAATTACATAAATATTTACCAAAGATACTTTTTAATGATATAGTACTGTGTTATCAGATGACTTAAAGATTATCTATGGCCACATGTATGCTTTTACAAATAAATTGCATGGGTAGCATCCATTTATCAGAAAAAACATTTTTTAAGGACTTTTATTTATCACTCAGATAAAAAAAAAATTTGAAAATGACTAAGTCTGAGGTGTGTTAAAAATGTTTAGCCTTGGAAAAAAGAACAAAGTTTCTCTCATTGCAGACAGCTCCACTGTCATACATCAATATAGGTTCAGAACACAATAAATGTTATTATTATTCCAATAAAAAAGTTAACAGTTTCAGTTGAAGTGCTATTTTTAAAGCAGCATTTAAATATGAATATTCCTTTTAAAAAAAAAACTTTAACATTTAAATGTCAAATTGTAAAGCATTTATGTAAGTTTATTTGATAAGGATTTTAAATTTATTATCTAATTAAAATAACTATTTTTTAAAACTTGTTTTTACATTGTTTTTTGAATAATTTTTGTCAAATTTTCGTTTATCTGAAACATTGCCGAAAATACCCAAAGTGGGAAAATACATCTAAAAATCCAAAGTGGTAAACAGCTTGGAAATTTAAATTTCTGATTACTAAGTAACTTGTGAATCATTCAAAGAGAAAGAATCATCTTAACCAGGATAAACAATCAGTTTTTAAATCAATAAGAGGAAGTTTTACACTTTTGTAAGCATTAATTATTACAATAATGAGACGCAAATTATCGCTTCGCAGCGATTGTTGTTGTGAATGTTTTGTATCCACGTGAATAAAAAATAGAAAGAAAATTTTTTTTTTGCAAATTAAAAACAATTAAGTTCGGTATGAACTTGTAACTGGTTAAAAAAATGATCCCTCTGCGAGCGGAAAAGAAAGTTTTTCTGTTTTAAATTTAAAGAAAGAAGCCATTCATTTTACTGTAGAAAAATAAGAAGCAGTTCTAAATTTTCGTCATGGCCTAGTAACAACCGCGACCGATAAATCGGAACGGAAAAAAAGGCCATGCTAACGGATCGGGGGCTTGATAGGTAGCAGCTTCGACGAAATTCAATTTCGGATCACGCACCGTTGGCTCCAAAATTAAAATCACCACGCAATAAAAATACATCAACGGGAAATAAAAAAAAAAAAAAAAAAAAAAGGGTGTATAAAAAAAAGCACTCCCACTCATATACAGCAGAGTGTATAAACAAAAAAGAAGACGTATAAAAAACGCTCTCCTCTTCTCAGCAAGAGGTCCCAAACGAAGCGTGAGAAGAAGAACGAAAGAAAGCGAGCAAGAGAGAGAAAGGAAGGGCCGAAAATAGTCGTTGGAAAATCAGCAGCTTCACGAAGCGAACAAGAGCAAAACAGAGAGAGAGACCCGCGAGGAGACTCTCTGGTCTCTGCGCTTCACGATGCACACTGCACAATAACTTCATGGTGAATAATAACAAAAAAAAAAACTTACTTGATGACCATTGCGGAGGATGAGTCCGTGTTAGGTTCCGCGGCAGCTACTTGGGCAGCACGTTGTTGCTGTTGCTGGCTGTGATGATGGTGGTGGTGGTGCTGGTGCGGATGTCGGTGATGGTGATGTACGACGGGAGCGACTTTGGCCGCCCTGGGCTGGTGCGTGGACTGCTCCCCCCCTAGGACGCCGTCAACGACGTCGACAGACGACTCCAGGATCGTCGCCACGGTACCCTAATCAACCAGGCACTGGTCACTGGGTTAAATGAAAAAAAAACAAGCCACACTAGCTAACACACTCACGTCGCGCTGCTGCTCATTCACAACACCTGCACAACAACACAATAGGACGCAGGACGAAGATTTTTTTTTATTCCCGAACGCGGGAGGGACACAACAATGTCGTCGTCGTTTACGCGGTGGTTTACCTCTCCTCATAAATACGGCCGGCGGTAGCTGTGAAGCCCGCAGATAGACACCCTGCAGCACCAACTCGAACAATAATCCTCCATGGGCTGACTGGCTGCGTGCACTCTGCAGCCGCTTATCGACCTGCCAGGCTAACTGCTGGGGGGGTGGAAGAAGCGGCGAAAACTTTACACCGACTGCACTTGTGCTTTTTTTTTCTTCTTCCCTTCCCTCCTCCACCTACGACTGCTGCTGCTGCAGCCTGCACTGCACGTCCGTCAAATCCAAAGGGGCGCTAAATATTCTTCTTCTTCGTCGTCGTCGCTGCTGCTGTCTGTCGGAGCAGCAGCGTTCGTCGCGCCTCTTTTCTTCGGGCCGCTTGCTGCTGCTGCTGCAGCCTGCAGTCTCCTCTTCTACTTCTTCGTCTTCCGCCGCGTCCTCCTTTTTTTTCTTCTCTTTCTTTATTTCTTTCTTTCTCTCGGTCCGTCCATTCTTTCTTCACGAGGCGTCGTTTCGCTGCGCTGCGCGTCTGCAGCGAGGAGGGAAAACTTGCAGTGAGAAGAAGGAAAACAAGAGAGAAAGAAAAGTATTAGCTGTAGATAGAATAGGACAGGATGATCCCGCCGCCGCGCGCGCGTCTGCTGCACTGCCGTATTTTGTGTATGCCTACCAGCAACAATGCTGAGCTTGCTTGGTCTATTCGCACTCTATACGACTATACCTGTTTTCACCACCAGCAACACGCACACGCGTGCGTTATGCGTAACTGTAGACTACCCAAGAAAGAGCGAGATAGAGAGATAGAAAAAAAAAAAAAGTACAATGGGGACGATGGATGCTAGCGCCTTGAAACACTTCGAGTTAGATGGTAGCAGAAACACGCGGTTGGTTGCCCGTTGCTGGTCTAGCTCACTAGCTGGAAACCTTGACATCGCGTGGGAAACACCAGACGTCGCTCACTGCTCACCCGCGACTTTATGAAAATTTTCTCTTTTGTTCTAGGTAATATCACATAGAGTTTGTTATTCGGGGTCAACAAACTCACGATTCGAGTGGAGCTTCAGAAACTAGAAATTTAAAATTTGTCAATCTTTTGTTTCATGCTTTTCACGCGGCATTTACTTACTGCAGTTTTCTCAATGTTTATGTAATAGTTGCTGCATATATGCATACATGCTGCATACACTCCATTCAAACTATGAGTTATTTGTAGAATAAGTATAATGCAATTCTAAAACAATAACTAACTACACGGTTTAATTTTTTTTTTTTCAAAAGAGAATCTTTTGGATTCGTATATTTACAAAAAATACATTACGTCGTGGAAAACTGGACGTTTTCTTTTCTTTTTTTTTTTCGTTTATTATAAAATATAATTTCTTACACGCTAAATAAATTTTTTAAGAAAAGAATTCGTGATTGTGTCGATTAATTGCAGTCGCGAATGAGTTTATGTATGCCTATGTTAACATGCATATCAATTCGAATTTTCTTGTTTGTGCCTTGCACCATTGCAGCTTCAAATTCGTTAGCTTATTTACATATCAATGTTGATTAGTTTGCTCTCCTGGTCTGCCATGCAACCAAAAGATTGTAGGAGAAGTACAAAGTAAAACCATGAACTTGAGAGGCCGCAAGAATAAATCCATACCATAGCATTCCATATGGAAGATCCTGACATGGAATAGTATTAGAAAAAGTATTAGAAAAAACTACTAAGATTTAAACAGCAAATATTTTCTTATCAATTTTTTCTTACCTGCCACATTTGAATATTTTCTGTTTCTCTGGTAGTCAAGTATCCATAAACATCTTTAAAGTAATAGATAAAACCATACAATATAGGTCCCACACCTAGTAGTATAATGCCAATCATATACTGTTTCAATGTTTTGGTTTTATTCAATCTGATAGCAGATAGTCCAAGGAATGATAGGAACAAGCTTGTGCACCATATGTACTCCCACCACAAGGGCTGCAAAATACACACAAAATTAAAGAAATTTGAGTAGTAAAATCATGAATGAAGTTAAACAAATTTCATTGTTTATGAGAACAATGTACTACCTGTGGTATTTGAAGCTCTTCTATTTCTAAAACAAATATATTCAAACGGTCTAGAATATCAGCTGACAATTTGGCCAGCATAACGAAGAACAATAAGTAATGAAAAAATATACAGTATTTCAGTCTTGACTTGTTCATGGCACTGAAAAGAAATCAATAATCAGTAATCAAAACAAAATAAAAACACGCGTACGGATTTTGTGTGAAAAATATGTTACAGAGCTAAGATACTAAATGTCAACTCATCACGTTTGTAATGAATGAATCGAGGGGTTGTTTAGATTTTGATTGAAATATTTATGGAAAATTCAAAGCCCACCTGGTTTGATAATGTGTAGCGACTCTCTGTCTGTGCTGGAAATCGCTACCATCGGTACCGAGGGCTTGCTGCAGGGTGACCCTCGAGGCCATGGCTTGTGTTATGTTATCAATGAACTACGGGGGGGCTAGGGCGAGGGCAAGGGTCGTGCGGGGGTGGGTACCGATACACTTGTCAGATGAAAATATTCTTCCCGAAGCTTTCTGAAGAAGAATACCACCAAAATCCAAGGTAAAACATCCCAATGATTCTGACACGTTCTTTTGCACCAACTAACTATTTTTAAACGCGTGCAACTCCTCGACAGCAGACTGCACTGCTGTCTGTCGTTGTGGCGGCGCGGGTTTGCTCCTCTTGTCCACGAACTACTGCAGTTCTAGAATTGTTGGTATATATAAGTTTAAAATTTTAATTGATTGTGACAAGTGACAACATTCGATTGTTGAAGACAAAAGATTGTGTTTATACTTGAGAACTTCGAATTTTAATGCCTATGTACAGAATTTTGTCAGAATATTTTCTTAAATTTTTACTTTTTTTTTAAATCTGAATTTTTAATGCTGATTAATTGAGAAACATACATTTATCAAATTTGAATATAATTTTTAAAAACTATGAATTAGAATTTTTTTATCACTAAAAAACTGATTAATTTAAAAAAAAAAATGTTAAATCAATACTATTTAAATAAGCGTTAGAGGTCTCTGGTGTAGTTGGTGGCTGAAGTATCGACGTTGGTGCCGTATCTAGACATTTACGAGCTTTAAAGTTTAAGATTGTTTAAGATCGTAAAGAACCGAGTGTTCTAGGAGGCTTCTGCGACTTACGGGAAGTTTCTTTTGCCAGCTTACATATCGGAGGCTGATTGACTAATTGTTTCATTGCAAAAATGTTTAATCAAATTCTTCGACCAGTTGCCCGGAGCGTGATCCAGAGAGGTAACTATTTTTCGTTTGATATTCAAAAGTTATGTAATGCCAGTGGAGGGTGTGCTTCTGCTACTCTCATCTGCACTCTACTACTCCAAACATTCACATGTTTTAGATTAGACGTCACCGTTATTGTTTTTAATTGAATTGAATATAACTACATACTTTATAATTCAAATTTTAAGTTTTAGAAAAATTTCTATAAATCGGAGACACATTTCAACAGATTTGTTAACCAGTTTCTAAAAGAAGTCTATAAAAACATTTTTTTTTAATTCGTCATTTTAGTTTTTAAATGATAGTGATTTTTTCTTTAGAAATGAAAATACTTCAATTTCAACAATTGAAACAATTTCAATTACATTATATTCATTCAATTTTTCAGGCGCTCAAAAAAGGCTTGGCCATGGCCACCATGGTCCTGCAAACCCCTTGGCAAAGCCAGTGACATTCGATGAAGCTTGTGTTCCACAAGGTTCATTCAAAGAACATTTTGCAAAAAGGCAAGCAAAATACAATGCTCAACTTATTGGTGGGGTAGGATCTTTAGTTTTAACAATTGCTGCTGTAAGTACTCAAGTATATGTATATGACTTAAAAGTGATCTATTAAGTCATTATTTTTTAATAAAACTACTAATTTAATTTAATTTTTTCAGATTGGTCAGTTTGAATTATTGTTCTTCAACTATGGTCCTCCCAAGCCTAAAGAATAAGTGTAAGCAGCATTGATAGCTACAATTTATTAGATAATAATTATGAGAATCGGGAGAGATTTAAATGTTGAATCTTTTAAATTAGCTGGAAAATCTGGCTTCATTATGTGCTTTATTCAATAAAATTTATTTGTAAATACATAAAACATAATGTTTATTTATTTCAATACCTTACAATCATATACAATTTATTCATTGTTTGTTTTTTTGAGTAAAAATTATTATGACAAGTGCCCAAGTTTGTTAATTGAAAAAATAATTGTTACTGTTTATCGCTAAATACCCTATAGCTTTAAAATAATAATTTTACTTGAATGATTCTTAAAATTTTTAACTTTGTTTCATCAAATCTTTTGAATGAAAACATCTAAATTCATGTAAGTACAGTAATAAACAGATTATCTGTAACCTTGACCCTTGAGTTTGAATACTTTGTCACTTACCTCAATTTATCGGCATTTTCAATTTTCGGCTTTTCGCAGTAATTCGTAGAATTATTGAGGAAAAATACACGCAGCTACCTACCGATATACATACATGTAAACATCCATGTACCTACCTATACCTGGGTATAATCACACAGTGGCACTTGGCAGTGCGCGTGCTACTCAGTGCTGCTCACAGGTGCTCACACGCTCGCGGTCGACTCAGTCGAGTCGGGACAAGTCGGGAATTTCCAGTCGTTGATACAGAAGTCAACAGTATTAAGCCTTAGTGATTTATAATTATTTAAAAACAGCGTTGTCAGCTTAAACTAATTGCAAAAAAAGGATCACAAAAAACTTTTCAAGGTTTGTCTTTATTAATAAATATTCAGCATCACATTTATTTTCATTCGATATCGAATGGGGTTAGAATAACCAAAATTTGTAAACAGACTTCGTTTCATATGTTAATTACCGCAAAAGAAGTACTATAGTGTTTTTGGAAACTTTGAGTTTTTGAAAAGTAATAATTTTTATTGTTTGCTTTATACTTTATAAGTTGAATTTTTTATTCAAAGCAGATTAATTTTTATTTAAATTATTTTTATCATCATAATTATTGTTTACAATGTACTATAGTTCATCAAATAAGATGAAAAAAAAAATTCTAGCAGTCTAATTGAAAGTTAATATTTAAAATAATTGAATAATATAACTTGTACTATTTCTTTTAATTAATGAAGTTACTTGTTTCAATTCATAAAATATGTTGCATTTAATTATGAGAAGATATATTTTTGTGTTAACTAAACTATTTAAATTGAAAATTTCAGATGTCGGGTGGCAAATGTAAACATTGTGGATCAACCAATATTGAAACAGATCCTGCTCGAGGAGATGCAGTCTGTACGGAATGTGGTGTTGTTTTGGAAGATCAAATCATTGTCAGTGAAACGACATTTGAAGAAACATCTGGGGGTACTATGCGATTGACTGGTCAGTTTGTTTCAAATGAAAGTTCTGGAGGTGCATCTGGTTTTGGAGCAGGTACTTTAAATTGACTAGTTAAATTAATTTTTGTTGAATGGATTAAGTTAATAATTATTTTCAATTTTAGGATATCTGGTCAGTGGAAAGGAATCAAGAGAATTCACACTTCAAAATGCAAGAAGAGGCATAACACATTTGTGTAGACAATTACAGTAAGTGTCAATATAAAAAATTGTCAATTTGTAATTGAAACTTGATTGACATTCAAATTAAATTTTTTTTTTTTTTAGCATGAATCAACATCACATTGATACTTCAGTTAATTTTTACAAAATGGCTCTGAATCAGCAATTGACTAGAGGAAGAAAACAAGCTCATAATCATGCAGCCTGTGTTTATATTACTTGCAGAACTGAAGGCACTGAACGTATGTATATTATTTACAGCAAATGTTTCTTTAAAGTAAAACAAATAATCTTAAAAAAAAAACAATCTAATTATAATTGATATGAGTGTTAAGACAATTTTATTTATTTCATATATTATTTCCTTTTGAAATTCTGCTAAAATCATAATTTAATTTATGAATTTTTCATTCATTGTAATTTTTAAGTATTAAATATTTAGCATTTTTATTTTTTTTTATTTTTCTAATTCAACAGATATGCTGATTGATATCAGTGATATTCTGCAAATTTGTGTGCATGAATTAGGAAGAACATACTTGAAATTTACACAGGCATTGTGTATCAACATTCCTTCTATGGGTGAGTTTATTTAGTTTATTTTATTGAAGTATTTTTTTTTTTTAGAAAATGCAATAGACATTTTTTTAAAAGAGTTAAAAAATTTAAAAAAAGAATATTTAAAATATATTTGCCCAGTATATATTGTATGTACACAAAAAAGATTAAAATTTTTTGTTATTAGTTTAGTGTTTCTTGGAATTTAAAAGAAAATTGGAAGGAAATTAAACGTTAAATTTCTAACTGTCAGTTGATTAAAAATGAATTGTTTTTTATGTTGAAATTTGCGTTTAAACTTAATAAAAATTAATCAAATACCTACTTTGACCAAATAGAAAAAATGTAATAATGTTACTTACTTATTGGGAGGGGTGAAAGAAAAAATCATTAATGAGCTTTTTCAAATAATATAATTGCTCATCTTGTAGCTCTTACAGATAACTTTTATACATCTAAAAGCACTTTTTGTACTATATAATATATATTTTAATATTTTGAAAGATCTCTGTTCCGATTTGAAATTTTCAATTTATAAAAGAAAAATATTTTTTGTATAAAATATTATATTTTTTAGTAAGTGAATGATTTTTTTAAAGAATAAATTGTTAATATAATTCGATTATATTATCTATAAATTCTACCAATGTTTTGAGAGCTTATACAATAAAAGACTAAGATTTTTTAAAATTACAATAAAAACGATCAATGTGCATAAATTAAACAAGCTTAAAAAAAAGTAGTTGTGAAAAAATATACTAAAAACTACTTTTAATATAAAAACAAGTATCCATACACTTAAGGTTCATAAATTTTTGGCACAAAATTTTTTCATGTATCAAAGTCACGATAACGAGTTTTTAATCAACAGACAAGTAAACTCATCATTACAAACTTAATCTGGCAAATATTATAACAATTATTGCTTAGATTTTTAATAATAACTTAATCACAACATACTAAAACATTGATAAAAAAAATTTGGTAAAACCGTTAAAGAACTTCAAAAACTTTTTTTAAGTACAGAGTAATACAATAGGATTATAAGTGTCACTAATTATAGAGAGTTCAAAGTACTATAGCTTTAACATAAGCTTAATATTTTTTATTTAACCAATTCAAAGTAATAAAAATTACTTTTGAAAATATTAGATTTGATATATTTTAAATTAAGTCAATAAGAAATATCAAACAGACACTGCAGCGAATCAACAGTATGTGAAAATTTGTTGAAAGATTTCGTTTTGGCTAAAAATCAGGCAGTTTAATTACATATTAAAACTCTCAATTATATAATTTGAAAGTCGCATCTACACTTTCCTTCACTCATTGCAAATCTACTATACATGACGTTGTTTAATATCATCATTTTTTTCTTATAAAATTCATCTATTTAATAAATTTACATCTCTGTCAGATTGATTCTGAAATTTTTTGTGGTAAAATACCTACCACTCCACCGGTTGCACTTATCCGTTCAGTACCTTTGGAATATTTTTGTCGAAGTTGTTGATCAAAATCAACCAAAAATTTGGATAGCTCCAAAAAGCTCTCGAAAAATTGACCTAGAAATTTATCATTCAGTCACAACAAAAAAAAGTTTAGTCGCACGACGCAACACCACAAAAAAAAGACGTTTTACATCGAGATTCAAACAACAGCTAACAGTGCGGTCACCATCATTAATATCGTTATTTACTCGTAAAACAAAGAAAAAAAAGTCTCAAGTAACAATCGCGAACGAAGTTAAGTAACATTCATAAAAAAGCAACATTCGCCTCACACGAAATGTTCTCGTCCCTCTCGTCAGCTCAAAAATATATATGCACCTAATATCTTTTATATTAAAAGGATTAGACTCATAAAACGAGTTCGCGTCATTCTTCCGAGGGTGGTCCGTAGAATATGAGCTCGGGTATCTGTCCGCCCTGTACTCCGGTGCCGTTGGTGCTCTCGGAGCTGCACTGGAACTGGAACGTGACGTTTCCAACAGTAGCCTCGGACATGCCCTCTTGGCCGAAGTAGCTGAGCTCGCCTCCGTCGAGGATCGCGCTAGCCGTGTAAAAGTTCTCGGGCTCTATCTGTATCGGGTTCTCGAAGTACACGTGGAAAGTGTTGCTCGATCCATCCGAGAAGAACTTTGTGTTGTTTTCCGACAGTACCCGCCCGAGCCTCTTCAGCTCGATCCTCACGTTGTAGTCAGCCGCCCCCGACGAGCTGCCGTACAGACCGAATCCCACCACGAATATTCGCTTGTCCACGCTGAACTGGATCGAGTCGCACCTCCCCCGGTATCGCCACTGGTTCGACCTGTACGCGCAGGATTGAAATCTGTGACAGACCTGAAATCGTATTCGAAATTAAATGGCTATTCAAAAATTCGTGTTTAATTTTCTGCGAAAACAGTTGCTGTACTTCATTACCTGAGTCTTTAATCCTTGACGAGACTTTGTGGGGAAACATAGTTGTGGCTTCGTACTAGCTATGAAGTGGAGAAAAATATCGATTGTCTCCTGCTGCGTTAGAATCCCGGTCTGGGCCGCGCTGTTAGCGAACTCCTCCAAACTCATCGCCGGCAGTCTGATCAAGTTCAAGGCGGACCCTGATACAGAAAACAATTGTTAAAGGCACGCATTCTTAGATCAAAATCTTAATTCAGATCTGAGGGAAATATTACCTAGTAGTAATCTCTGGTTGCAGGGCGTCGGTTCGAGGTCCTGTCTCAGACACTCGGAGTGGGCCCACCTGAGGGCCGCGTTCCAAAGATGTATCTCTTTGCAGTTAAGGGTCTCTCGCTGCAGCACGCACTCCAGGGTGTGTATGTCGATCTCAACGAACCCCTCCGAGCGCAGGGCCATCTCCGCCTGTTTGCGAATTAAAATAATGGATGTTACTTTTGTTTGTTCTTAGACTATCGTTTAGTTTTTATGTATCTCGTGACAAAATAAAAATAAACGAATTAACTTTTAATTTCAAAACAAACTAAAAGACTGCGTAACCATTCAGATTGGAGAAAACATTTAAAAAATCAAAATACTAAAAAAAGTAAAAATGAAAGTTAGTTCAAGTTTCCTAGGTTTTTGAATAATCACAAGGCGTTATTGTTTACAAAAAATTACTGTATTTTTCCTTCTCAACATTTTAACAACACTTAAAATATATAAATTGCAAATTTTTTTTTTAATGAACACAGCCTTAAATAATATTAATAAATCACAAAAAAAATAACTTCAAATTATGCTCATTTTTAATTTATCGACGAGATATCTTATTTACACTTCATAATCATACACAATACACATTTGCGAAATTTCGTTTTTAATCCCTTAACTTAAGTAAACTTAATTCACAGATCCGATATTATAAAAATATTCTACGCTCGTTTAAGAATGAATACTCGAAACGATAATATCCACAGGCTTAAAGCTAACATCAAGCGAGTCCCGATTAAAACTAATATATTTATGGCAAATGAAACATCAATTTCGAAAGTTAAATCTTTCAAAATAGTTATTTACTCTGTCATGTAAGCTCAACATGTATACTTTTTACATTGATTTAAAATCGTCAACAATTCAATTTTTGTAACCATCAAGGTTAACTCGAGTAAATCGACTTATTCTCGACTGTTCCTCGCCGCCGCAGTTGTTGCAGTATGCAGCATTGATATGATCGTAATTGTTATCGCTATCTTTGCTAAAGTCATCCGTGAAACAGTCTTTATACGTGATGTTTTGTATGACCTCGACGTCGAGTCGAGCGTCGAAAAATTGCGGCTCGCTTCTAGTGCGGCACAAGGAGGAGAACTGTTGCTTCGTCGGGTTGTTCAACTTGACGTCGAACAAGAAGCAATTGCTCTCGGACAGGCTTAGGGGGTACGAGGCGAACAGCAACTGCTTGCTGTTGCTGCAGCAACGCAACGACTGAAAGTCCGAACAGCTGATCGAGTAGTCGAGTATTTCGTCGTCGATTTGCTGACAGCCCTGCCACCTTTGCAACTGATTTTCGAGCGACAACGAGTCCTCCTCCGAGTTCCAGCTCAAAGCGCGGTATATTACGCATTGGTTATCGTTGCTCGTGCAGCTTTGACCCTGTACTTTTTTCCCTGATTTTAGTTTACCGTGCTGAGGACTTACTTGGGCATCAATAACCTCCCAACAGCGCTGCATTAGATCAGGCTCTTCGAACAGACGGGATTGGCTCAGTAGTAGACACGCGTTTTTTGCGTTCAGACTTGTTTCTAAAAAAGTAACGCACGCGCGGGCTAAGTGCGGTACTATGTACTTCTTGGCTACATAGAGGGTCGCTAGTACCGTGTCTGCTTCCAGCTTCACGTCGTCGCAGTACATGTACCTGAAATTCATCAAAAAATTGTAGTACCCTCTTTAAAAATTGTTTTAGCTTTCTCGCTGTATGAAATTTAAATACCTCAGTAACGCTAAAAATGCAGCAGGTTCAACATCGGGCACTTCAATTTCCTTCTTATTCTCAGCCAAGCCACCATAGAACATGGCATAGAAAACTGAACTACCGGTTGCCAGTACATACTTGTGGGCAGGAATTGTTTGTGTGTGTCCTAAAAGCATAACATTCAGTTGTTAACCATTCAAAGTTTTAATTATTATTATTATTATTCATTCATTTTGAATTTAAAGTTACCTGGGCTTCCAACTATAAACTGTATGTCAGCCATGAGAGGGTTGTTGAACATAGCTGCATTTCGCTCTCTTATTGTGGGTTTTGTGGCTTGCCAGTTTGGATCTTGGGTGCAGTCTTCAAGTGATAAAAGATTGAAATTCTGTGTTATTGGTGAAGCTATAGAAGACAGCGGGGAGGCTGGAGTACTCAGTGGTTGGTTTATCACTCCCTCTCTCTGTAAAACTATTGATGATGATATTGGGCTGACCGATGGTGGTGACCCTGCCACTGTGCTTGGTGACTCAGCTGTAAACAAATGGAGAAAAAAAATTTCAATACTGATTACCTCATCACAATCAATAATTTTGACTACAGTTAGTAAAAAATATTTAAAAAATTGTAGTTCTATAAATATTAAAAAAATTGTAGTTCTATAAATATTCTCTGAATAACAAGGTTAAAAAAAAACGAATCATTGAGTTTTAATAAGAATTAAATATCTGGTCAGACGCTAATTACGGCTTCGCGAGGAGCCACTGCTCAGGAGAAGAAAAAACCTCAATCATCGCGTTCTCAGAATTATCAGCCCAATGCCATCAGGCGATTTAAATCTCGCTCGAGTGTTTTTGCCATGATCCTAGTTACATAATATCACTTTATAGGGATCAATTTTGCTCGAATTCTCGCGACCCGTAAACCAACAGCACACACACTCATACGCTTTGGGAGAGAGATATCCTCTTGAGAGAAAGGTCGACAGTATCGAGAGTAAAAAAGTAAAAAAGATCGCATGACGTGGGCGCGCGCGGACGCGCCCCCGAAATCCTTAAAGAATAAGATAGAAAATAAAATCACCCTAGAGTGGGCGTTAATAGAGTCAAACACTCAATAACTAGGAATGTAGGTTAATTTTTGAGCGTAGCAAGGAATGCGTTACCGTCGATGTATTGCAGCGTGCCACAGTTAGCTAGTTGGCACGCGACTGGCTCCCGCTTTCTCTGTGACGAGGATGAGGAGCAGGACGATGACGACGAGGTCGAGGACAGGTCGTTCAACGACATGCTCGGGTTACGAGTTACCTCTAACGAGGCCACTACATTTTTCGATTTGCGATAAGATCCTCGCTACGTCGCGTCTCTGGATCAACTGTGCAAGCTCTCTGCGTGCATGAGCGACTCCAGTTTTTGTAGGGAGGAGGGGAGGGGGGAATCACGCATGCGCTCAAAGCTTATACATTTCAGGAACGGTGTACAAGTAAAAAAAGCTAAATTATACTAATGATTTTTCCTCAATTATTCTTGTCAAATCTGTGAGAATAAATTTTTCTTGACGAACTATTCGAAAAACAATTTCATACAACAAAAAAAAATGGTTACTCCTTTCGAAATGTATTTGTTCATTGCTCAATAAGCAAAAAATTGTTATCGTAAACAAACTCCAATGATCGAACCCCAAACTACCGTCGAAAGCCTGCAGGATCGTCACAACGCCCCGATAAAATCGATAGGGTGCAACGCCCTCCACTGCGTCGCGGCGGACAGAAGAAAAAAAAAACAACGCCCCCGGCGCGCTTACCATTGACCCAGGCGTTGGTCTGGGTGACGGCAATGCTGTTGTCTTGGAACCGCTTGTACGGGTTGGCCGCGATCTTGGAGTAGAGGTTCGACATGGCCATGGCCCGGCCGGTGCTGCACCTCTGCACCAGTTCTTCCTCGGGGGGTGCCGTCCTGAAGCCGAGTTTTAAGGGAGGAGAAGGTTCCCGTCGCCGCGCACACCGGAAGCCTACTGAAGCTTTTCGGGACGGGGGGCCGACCAGGAGCTGACCAACGCGCTTGCGCGATACCGAATCGTTGTAGGTACGAGTAGCTTTGCTCTCGAGATGATGTTTGCTGGATTTTCGGGGAAATGGAGGGTCGTTATAACTGAAATGCCTTTGTTTAAATGACTTTCCTGCAGATATCCTCGAATGTATCTCGAAGAATCAAAGTAAACATTTTACATTAGTTCAGCTTTTTTTTTGGTAATAATACGTTACACTAGTTGCCCTACTAGAACTCTTGTAATATATTTGCACAAAACTACTAAAAATATTTGAAACAATAGAATTGACATTGACATTACAATATTAATATTGTACTGATTTAAATAATCATCCATCAATTAAGTTAGCAGTTGTTTGTTACATAATTTTAATAGTAGAAATCATTTCTTTCAAAAGATGATTTTATTTTAATTTTTTAAATAGTTCATATTATAAATAGTTTTAAAATTACTTTGATGTAAAGTAAACATTTTTCTTTTTCATTATAAAAATTTCTATCTCATTAACAAAATTTAACAGCCAGAGAAATAAATTTTTTGCCAAGACTTGAAGTTTCAACTCAAGAGTCAAATTAATCTTCCCCATGTCGGCAACTTCATCAAGCAAAACCTTCTCAAACGGATTTCAATTTACTCAATTTAATCTCTGGAGCAAGCGACCCAGCGGTTAATTTCATCGGTGTTTGACTTTGACTTCAATTTACAACTATACCACCCGGTCGTCCGCAAGAAACCATGCGCCTAGACTCAAACCTCCCGTGTAGATGCAGCCTGCAGTAGACTTGGGAATAATTAAAAGAAGCCCTCTTCTTTTTAGCACTCTCTTGGGCTCAGACTAAAAGGGGTATGTAGGGGGGAAGGTATTTATACCCGCGTGTCGCGTCGCGCACGGTCGATAGAAGACGCCGGCGATGTGGAGATTTCAGAGTGCAGGATTAATTTTCGGTTGCGGCAGAGGAGTTTGTTACGAGGGGAAATTTTGAGATGCTTGTTTATGTACGGAGACAAGGTTTTTTTTTTAGAAAAATTTGTGTATTATTTTTACATTTATTTGACATGTAGTTACAAATAATTTTATCTTTAACATTGACGGTTCTTACAGATTCGGTTTGGAAAATTAGTTATTTTTTTGATAGATTATGATCCATCAAAGAGAGGTTGAAATTTCTTCATGCCCTGGAAAAATCTCTTTTGCGAAAGACAGAGGCTGCTTTTGGCCTGTAGGAAACCCTTTTAGTTGGCGATGATGAATATTTTATCGGGACCCGAGTACTTCAAGAAAAAGGAAAGTTTTTTAGCGTGGGCAAAAGAATCTTTTATAAAGATTAAAGTGCACGGTCTTATAGCTACCGTATCGATGGTTAGAAAACTAAACAAAGTAAAAATCATAATCACTTTGACCATGTCTAAGCTGTGAAATATAAATTAATAAGTACTTAAATTTTAAAAATTATTAATTTACAACGATCTTTTTGACCAAAATAGTAATATTGTGCATGAAAAAACCAGCAAAGTACAAGAAGAAAAGTACGGAAATTGAAATAATTATATTATTATTATTATTTTTTAAATATTGAACAGAACATACAATTCCCGTCACGGGATTTTTCCATCAATCGTAAAAAGGGAGTTCGTGTAATTCATCTATTCGCGATTTCACTGCGGATGTGCAACGCGGGGCGATTGATTGCTGCACTGCCGTTGTTGCTCCTGCGTAGGCGGTGTTTCCCGCTGCAGCGTCAGACCTTTTTTACCTCGTAAAGTTCAGCGATCCCCCGAGTCCTTTATTCTAGTCGTTAAAGCTTTTATTAAGAAGTTGACAAAATATTCATTTTGTCATTAGATTTGTAATTCTTAAGTTCGAGAGAATTTTTCAACTTACATATTATAGGCACAAAATTGTTATTTATTTTTCTACATTGAAAAAAGTTTACTGAAGCTTTGGAAATAATAACGATGGCTTTAAAGGATTTTCATTAAAGTAAAAAAACTTTGAAATGATATGAAACTTCACACATTAGAAAAAAAAATGTTTTGATCTAGGTCGACACAAACGAAAAAAAAAAATATTAATAAATTTTCGTTTTAACAGACAATAAATTCAAAACTCAGCGATTTAGATAAAAATTTCTACCTTCCCTTTTCAACAAATTAAATGTGAAATTTTTACGAAGAAGATTAAAATAAACACAAATCAATTTTCTTTTATTTATGTAACTATCAACTCAATTAGAATCCTGCTTTTACCAAATTTATTTTTAAAAACTGGGACTTAAATAAGTTAAATTAATAGTACTTTTGTGCGTTGGAAAAGCTATTACCAACATATGGATGACAATATTTTAAAAATTTATAAATTTCAAAAAACGATTAATTCAAATGTTAATTTTTTGATTGCAGATCCTTGTTTGTACATCATGCGTTTCGCCGGGAAACTTGAGTTTGGAGAAAAGAAACACGAAGTTGCTATGACCGCGTTGCGCGTTGTTCAAAGAATGAAACGCGACAGCATTCACAGTGGACGTAGACCGTCCGGTTTATGTGGTGCAGGTATTTTCTCTTTTTTTTTTTTTTTCTGCAAACCCATTAATTTTCAATTCAAAAATAAAACCTATTGACCATGAATTTTGTTTCCAGCTCTTTTGATGGCTGCGAGGCTCCACGAGTTCAACAGATCGCCCAGTGACATTATCAAAATCGTCAAAGTTCACGAGTCAACTTTGCGAAAAAGGTTTCTAAACTTAAATCTACGTCAGTTTCTTATAAATTTTTGGAATATTTAGCTAATTATTATTTTTTTTGGTTTTTCGCAGATTGATCGAGTTTGGTGATACGCCGTCGAGCGCCCTGACGCTGGACGAATTTATGCAGGTTGATCTGGAAGAAGAACAGGATCCGCCGGCGTTCAAGGCTTCCAGAAAAAAAGACAGAGAGAGATTACAAAGAGTAAGCTTTTTTTCACTAGTTAACTAAAACGGGATTAGAAATAATAATTTACATAAACTTTTTTTAGTTGGAGAATATGGAAATTGAAATAAGCGAACTGGAGTCGGAGATCGATCGACAGTTGGAGGAACAGAAAACTGCCAAAGGAAGAGTTAAATCCGAAAAAAGTACTTAAAATTAGCTTATCCATCAACTCTATACGACATTTTTCATATTAATTTCTATTTTTATTTATTTAGTTTCAGTAGCCGAAGAAGATGAAGCCGACAGGTTTATTAGGGACTCGAACTTGACCGTAATTGAAGAGTGTCTTGGTAAAAATGCCGAAGACGCGTCGAAATCGCGAAAAAACGATAATGCGCTTGCCACTGGATTAGGTAAGTCAAAAATTTATAAACAGAAAATTATTGAGGAAAAAAAAAAAAACGAAAATTGTAAGTGCTTATTTTTATTTATAGGACCCGACATCGCATCAATGGGACTAACTGGTCCTATTCATAATACCAAAGAGTCGAGTAAAGAGCCCAGTACGTTATCATTCGAAAATGTAAGCTTTTTTTTCGAAATATTTTTATTTAAGTATGTTTTAGAGTTGTGACATGTAAGTCTAAAAATTAATTTTTAATTTTGCAGATGACCGAAGAAGTGGACTTTGCCGACTTGGATGACGAGGAGCTTGACAGTTACATTATGTCCGAAAAAGAGGCAAACTACAAAAGTAACGTGTGGAACAAAGTAAATGAAAAGTACTTACAAGAACAAAAAGGTACGAATTCTAAATAATGTATACTTTTATTTTTTATGTAACACTTTACTTTATTTTATTTTTTTACTACAGAAAAAGAAGAAAAACGACAAAAGGAAATTGAAGAGGGAAAACCAGAAAAGAAAAGGAGAAGAACGTCCAAGAAGAAAAATCAGGGACCAGCAAACAGCGCAGGTTGGTGAAAATTCATTTTTTTTTAAACATCTCACTAAGTCGTACAAATTATCATACACTACTTTCGAAAAATGCAGGTGAAGCTATCGAAAAAATGCTGCAAGAAAAACGAATATCATCCAAGATCAATTACGAAGTATTGAAAAGCTTAAACGTGGGATCTGCGGAAAACAAACCGGCACTGCCGCCAATACTCGAGGACATATCCTTCGTTTCGCCCAAAGCAGTGAACATCAGAGAGCCTGTTGTCGTCAACACAAGGTTTCACGAATTCTGATTTTTTATGCATACTACACTTTATGTTATCTTTGCTTAATTTTTTTTTTTTCCATCCCTCGAATAGTCCAAAGAGATCGATGCCTAAGATAGTTGAAATAGTACCATTAAAAAGAGCACCAAATTTCAAACTCAACAATCCTGCCAAAAAGAAAGCAGTACAACCAGAGGTCAAAAAACTCGAAGAAGATCCCGAACCAATACCAATTCCTGTACCCGTGCCTGTCGTGGCTGACGAAGTTGGTAAGTACTTTGAAATGAAACAGTTTTTCTTTATCATGATCGTGCACATTTTCTGATAAATTTGTTTAGTGTTATTGTACAGCTTTTTTTAGATAAATTTTAAAGCTTGAAACTAAAAATTAATTTATTTTATCAGATGACGACGACTTGGATGAAGAAGCGGACGCCGAACCCGAGATGGAACCAGATTCATCAGAGATGTCGATTGGTCAGATGCTGAGGCAACAAGACGGCGACGATGATGACGGCTATGGATATGGCTATGATGAAGAGGATTATTATACGTGAAAAATGAAAGAGGAAAAATATTATCATGCTGTTAAATAATTTTTTATGTTAAAAAAAAAAAAAAAAAAAAAAAAACAATTTTTGGGCAGTCAAAGAACTTTCAAAATAGGAGAATCGATTGCCGAAAAAGATACTGAACATTATCAGTAATTTGCCGAAAACGGATTAAGTTTAATTTTAACTTGGTTTATTATACGTGAACAAATAAAATATTTATTCAGTGATTAACACTGAAAAACATTAAGACTGACGTGAAAGCGGTTTACGCTTTCGTAAATAGTATTTCATTTATCGGTTTTCTATTAGTAAATTGTGATCGTTTTAATCTGTTGACATAGACGTTTCTCATTCATTACAATGTTTGATTATATTTAATTCTTTATCAAAATATACAAGTTTCAGTTCCAATAGCTTCATTTTACCGCGTTTGATATTATTGGCTGAGAATATTTAAATTAATGGTACAAGAAAAATGTTTGCACAACATTTTTGTATATTTATATTTACAGTCCGTTGTGTAAAATACTTAAGTTTAAGTATATTTATATATTATATTTAGTTTGAATTTGCCATGTATAAAATAGACTTAATTGAAAAAAAAAAACCTATATTAAGTAATAAACAAAAGTGATATAGTTATTTTATTAATTTGTAAAGTTTTGTATTATATTTATATTATTTTCGATTGTAATAATTATTTACTACTAATTTTTTAATTATTAAAAGTTTTCTAAATATTCTATATCAATTTTCATAAAATTAATAAAAATAAAAATGGATACATAATTTATAACTCACAACTTGTTTTTCATTATTTATTAACTTGAACAGGTACTACAGTTCATGTATTTGCCAAATAATTATAAGTAATCTTAAGCTAAGTATACATATGTAAAGAACTAGTTGATAGCACCTTCAGTGTTCTGAGGTATAATCATTTAAAATCTTACTTATCCATTAATATTAAATTTTTATCTTTTTTTATATTTATAAAAGTAGATTTTCAAGTTAAAGTTCTAACATTTCCCATTATCAGACACCCTAAGTAATGCTTTTTTTTTTAATTTTAATTTTTAAAGTTTATAGTTTTTCATCGAAAGTTCGTCTTTTTTGATTGAATTGAATCTTTTTATTATTAGTTTTCATAGTCTGACACTAAGTAAAAATTCTTGAGAGATAATTTCAAAAATTATATATTTACATACTCTTCAATTTATAATGAAATTAAAGGTTCATTTTCAATTAATTGGCAAAATAGCTTTTACAACGATTTGTCCATTTCTAGGATCCAGGGGAATTGGACAAGTCCTGTTTCGTTTCGCTTTCATGAAAACTAATCCAATGGAAGAATCCATAGAATTTCCTCAAATTTCATTGGTTCAAAAACGTGTTCGGACAAATCTTGTCCAGAATCCCGGTTCAACATCTGATGATTGGAATTTTCCATTAATCGTTATTATGAATTATTGGATTCAATTCCCTTTTTTTCAAACTATTTATAAGTATTTTAAAAATTTACCCGAAAAAACAACAGTTAAAACGAATATAGTCATATATAATTTCAAAAACCCATTGAGCTCATGTCACACTTCAACAAACTAATCAAAATATCGCCGCCATCTTGGAAAATCCTTTTCTTTGGATTGGACTTCGGACTGTTCTACTGAAACCCCATTCAAAAGACCCGACAGACGTTCATTGGTTCACTGATCGAGTGTATGCGGTTGCCGGATAAATATTGCCGGAACAATTAACGTGTTTATAGCGGTTTTTTTAGGGAATTAGACTCTGCAATCTTTTAGATGCACTGTTTTTGCGAAAACATCTTTAATCATAACCAATTTGTATTCGATTAATTAAATTAATAAGGGTGTCACACCCCCAGAGATATTAGCTCTGTTAAAAAAAAAAAAAAAAAAAAAAAAAAAAAAAAAAAAAAACAAGACAAGAATGTTAGTTTGAAAAACGAGGAATTGGAGAAAGTGTGACTAGTTTGTGAATTAAAAAAAGCCAAAAAAAGTCTCGAATTGAGTTTTGTGCACAGGCGCGAGGAAGTCCGCAAGTGAGAGGGAGATAAATTCGCAACGCCGCTAGTTTGTAGCGAGGCAAGTGTCCAAGTCGTTAGCTTCGGAACGCGTCTAAGCGCGCGAATATCTCGCACCCTGGAGAATTTCTCGTCATCGGGGAGAAAAATCAACCAGGAAGATGTCGTCCGAAGCCGAGGAGTTGGAGGTAAGAAATTTTTTTTTTTTTTTTTTAAATTCTAACCGCCAATAAGTTTTTCATTTCCGGACTGAGGATCCACTACTGATCATATTTCCGTGTGTCACACACATACACGTAAACCCGCGACCGTGGAAACAGACCGTGTCTCTGCATATACGAATTGGAAAAATTTATTGTAAACGATCGTTTTAAAGAAAGTGAGTGGGAGAAGGAGCAGTGTGGGCAGTGGGCATCAGTTTGGGTCGAGCTGTACGTTTGGGATAACGTATGCGCGCGCTGCAGCAGCGGCTGCTGGAGGAATTTTTATTTTTTATTTTTGTGTTCGGTGTGCAGGCGTGCACATTATATTTAGTTTAGTTTAGTTGTGTTAGCCTTATTTTTTTAGTTACGGGTAATGTGCTTATCGTTGAGGGTGGGGTTGCGAGGAGGTTCCGAGGTGTCCGGTTCAGCGCGGAATGGAGTCATCGCCACCATCTGATGCTGAGTACCTGGTAATATAACCTCAAATTTTTCTTTTTTAATCCTTGTTTAAAAATAAAATAATTTTACGCTCTAAGGATTTTAATTTTTGCTCAACAGTCTTAGAATGTATCAAAGACTCTAATGAGGGAAAATTTTGTTTGTTTGCGATAGAATGATTTTTTTTGATAAAAAACGGTGCTAGCCGCTAGTAGATCCTACTTGCATAAAGCTGAGAGCAGATGTGTTTGTGTGTGTGTGTACGTGACTTTTCAAGCCTTCTTTTTTTACAATCTTTAGGCAAAACCAATCATCAAGCAATATTTTTAGTAATAACTTATTCATAAACAAAATATTTCATGCCTTTGTTTTTTTTTTATGTATTCATTTATTTTTTATTTTTAAATTATTTCTAAAATAATGTTTTTTTGATTGTTTTTTTTTTTTTTTTTTTCAGAATATGGTATTGAGTTTTCGTGTATCTGAACTACAATCATTATTGGGATTTGCTGGACGAAACAAATCTGGTAGAAAAAACGAACTCCAAACGCGCGCCTTGGAACTCCTACGTCTTAGGTCGCATCCTGTTCAATTGAAAATTCGTGAATTGTACAAAACGATACAGTAAGGACGTTAATTTTAATATTTGAGTGTTATTTTTTGTGATGTCTTATAAACGATCAATACCATACTATGCTCTCAGGGCAGATCAACTTGCTGCTCACCAAATGTATGGTCAGAGTGGTGGTGCAACTGAGCCACAAATCGAACAAAATATGCATTCCAGAAATTATTTTACAAGGTTAGTTCTAAAAGATCTCAAGGCAAATTAAATTTGTATCTTAGATCATATTTTAGAATTGATGTGTGTAGACCTGTTGTATTTTGTTCAGATGGTTCTTACTTCTTGGAGAAGTGATTTTTGATTAAAGAATTGTTAAAAAAAACTTTATATTTCATTGTACGGACATTCATTTTGAATTCATCGTAAATAACAGGCTGACTACTTTGGTTTTATTATAGAAAAAGTTTTTTTCTGTTGTTAATCAAAATCATTAGAAACTGTAAAAACTATAATGATTAGATATATTTAATTGATGCATTTCAATTTAAAATTGTGTCATTTTTTTAAATTATCAAATCATTTTTACAGTTTTAACTCATCAGATAAATTTTATATTAAACATTAATTCAAATTTTATAGACAAGCAACGATGAATCAACAGCAACAAGCACAGCAGGCTGTTGCTAAAGATTTACCACCTGCTCATCAAGCATCTATACCACAATCTCAAGTTAACCAGAGGTCTGTTTATCCAACTCCTGGATATACAAGTGTAACCCCACAAGTAATAATTTTATAATTTTTTTATTTTTAACAAATTTTAACATTTTTTGTGCTCAGAATTTTCATCAGAATCATCTGTAAAATTTATGAATAAAATTACTTATTAGGTGAATTAATTTTTAAGATTAATCTTTTCTCTAAAAATTACTTAAATAAAAATATTTTTGATAAATATGTTTTATTAAATTTATTTTGTAAATTTTTTTTATTTAATGCTTCCATTTATTGTTTTTTACTTACAGTCTCGGTCTGTTAGCTCTGTCTATCCTGGTTACCAACCGTATGGTCAGCAAAAAGTTTTGTCTATGCCATCCCCTTTACAACTTCAGCCAAGTCAATATCCAGTTCATCCAGATGTAAAATTCAAAAAACTTCCATTTTTTGATATGATGGGTGAATTACTAAAGCCTTCTAGTCTCACACCTCAAGGGACAATGCGACTTCAAGAAAACACATTTGTTTTTCACCTGACACCTCAACAAGCAAATGATATTTCAAGCTCCCGAGATTGTAGAGCTGGTAGCAAAATGGATTACACAGTTCAGGTAAATTTTTCTTTTATTTTTATTTGATTGAGTAAGTGCAGTACAGCTCTACTTAGTTGTTGGAACAAAAAATCTTTTAAACAAATCTTAACTTGAGACTAAAAAAATATATTAAAATTCAAGATTTTTTGTGCTAATTTTTATTTAAACATCTAAAGTGTAAGTTTTTCCCAAGTTTTGCACATTTATTTCCTATTTTAATTACCCTACATTTTTTACTCAACAGAAGAAAAAGATTTAATATGTTGGTACATATGTACTCACGTACTTTAGACCATATGCTAATAATTATCTCGTTTTTTATAAAAGGTGCAGATGAGGTTTTGTTTACAAGAAACATCTTGTGAGCAAGAAGATTATTTTCCGCCCAGTATAAATGTCAAAGTTAATGGAAAACTTTGTCCTCTACCAGTAAGTTGAATTCACCATTTACAAAATAAATAATATTGTTTTGGATAGTTTGTATCACTAGTTTCTTTTTTGTTCTAGAACCCAATTCCTACAAATAAACCAGGAGTAGAACCAAAGAGGCCACCTAGGCCAGTCAATATTAGTCCATTAGTTAAATTGTCTCCCACTGTTGGAAATCAAATCACGGTTTCATGGTCTGCTGATTATGGTAGAAGATACGCGATTGCAGTTTATCTTGTTAGAAAATTAACAAGCACAGAACTGCTACAAAGACTTAAAAACAGAGGAGTTAAGCAGTCAGATTATACTAGAGGATTAAGTATGTTTTACTTTAAAATTTTTGAAGTATTTTAAATATTTTCTGCAGAGAATTATTGTACGGAAAAAATTGTTTTAGTTAAAGAAAAATTGAACGAAGACGCTGACAGTGAAATTGCTACAACCTCTCTTAGAGTGTCATTAGCCTGTCCATTGGGAAAAATGCGAATGAACACACCGTGCCGTGCATCTACATGTTTTCATTTACAGTGTTTTGATGCATCTTTATTTTTACAAATGAATGAAAGAAAACCGACTTGGAACTGCCCAGTATGTGATAAGCCTGCTTTGTATGATAATTTAACAATTGACGGCTATTTTCAAGAAGTGTTACATTCGAATAAGTTAATGGAAGAAGTTAATGAAATAGTATTACTTAAAGATGGTTCTTGGGAGAACCTGGTACCCAAAAAAGAAAAAGACAAAGAAAAAAGTGAAAAGCAGGAAGTTAGTTCAAAAGTTGATGCTGATCTTACTGTTGATTTAGGTAAGACAATTAAAATAGTTTTTTGTCTCATTAATACTTTATTTAATAACATAAAAAAAGATATAGAAGTCGAAGTTTTATTTGTAGTTAATTTGTTTTAATCAATATAATTATTACAATCTAAAAAATGAGCTTAAAAAATAAATGAATCTTTTCAAATTTGAACAGCAATTCTGTTCTGTAGCAAATAAAAAAATTTAAATTAGAGTTAAATTAAAGTTTTGCAACAGCACTATAATTTTATTTATTTGTTTTTCAGATGAATCTTCAAACGTTCCTTCAACTCCAGCGCAAAAAGACAGTAAAAAGCGTGCTCTTGTGATAGATTTAATATCAGACAGTGAAGATGAAGATGACACTATTACACAAAGTTCAAGCAAAAAAATAGCACTTTCCACACCTACTAGTACAAAACCACAGGCTAGTGCTATAAGCAGTACAAGTGACTCTCCCGAACTAATGATTATTGATTTAGAATAAGTTAGGCTTGGTTTATAATGAAAGAACGGGAAACCGTTGATCTAATAATGACGCATTTGTAAAAATTCGCTCGTAAACAGTACAAATCGCAATGCGTCATTTTGTATAATTTTTGTAAAAATAATAATAATAATAACAATAATAATAATAAATAAATCAATTGCGATCTACAACTATTTATTAGTTATAAGCCACGAACGAATCTTGTTTTGTTTTTTACGAAATTTAAAAGTATTCGGTAAAAAGCGAATTATAAATAACTTATTAGTAGTTTATCATTTATGCATTATTTTATTTACTTTTGGCAATCAATTGAAAATTCTCATGACACTGTTTAATTTAACTAATCGAAACAAACTATTTTATACTCAACTTTCAAGAATTTTTTTTATAATTTTGGGTTTATGAATAAGAATACCTAGATAGAATTAGTTAAAACTGTTTATTAGTGTTCATAATTAATAATTCTTTTATTTATTTATTTTTTTTTATAATAAAGTGACATGCTCAAAATGTAACAATGTGTTCGTTTTTGTGCGTCATTACTTCACATTTGGTCGGTTAATCTATGTTAAATCCAAAAAAGGCTGAGGTGGAACGTAATGAGATGGAAGCATGTAGTTACTTTTCCGAAGTGGAATACTTGAAAGTTGGCGATCTAAGGGTTCACGCGTGTCGTAAAGACTCGGAGCTTGGCCAATTATTCCCGCTGTTCCCAATATACATCCCAAAAGGAAAACAAATAAAAATAGTCTATCCAATACCATCGCCACAAACTTCCAATCTTCTATCACCTAAAAAAATGAATTTATTTAATAAGTTATGACAATTTTGTGTAAATATTCAATGATAACAAGCCTGACACTTATTGCTTTTTGATTTCAACAGTTTTTTTTTTAATTTGAAAGTTTTTAAAGCTTTATTAAACGCTCAGTATTGAGATATATATTTGTTAAAAACAATTTCAATTTAAAACAAGTTCAAGAGAGGTGAAAAAAAATTGAAATTGACAGAATTTTTTCATTGATTTTTTTATTTTGTTTAAGAATGTACATTTTAAAAAAAAATTGTACGAACTTGGAGTGATGTAATATTAAAAATAAAATTTATATTTAAACTTTGCTTGTCTCACTCATATTTACAAATACTGTCAATAATTTTAAACTTTGATAATCTAGAAAATTTTTTTAGTATTAGCCACTTTGAAATTGCATAATTTGCAACTTGAGTGAGTAATTATTGTAAAATCAAAAACATACCTCGTTATCTTTGTCAGCGTCTTTGATGTGTTGGGCGATGAATCTGACTCCCTCCAGGGCGGTCATTATGTCGGGAGACAGGTGTCTAGGAATCGTGTTCTCGCTGTCCGTGACTGCTCGAAACAAAATTAACCCGTCATTATTAAAGAACTCTAGCGATCCATCACGCGATAATGATTCGACAACACAAAATAATAAAACTTACCTGAGGCGTGTGGTATGTGACGCATCTCCTCGTCACGTATGTTCTTGTAAGCGGCGGTGACGCTCTCGAAGCCCCCGTCGGGGCTGCCCTTAGACTCGGACGGGTACTCGCTTATGCTGTCTCGGAAGCTGGAATGAAAGGTAAATTAAATACCCGAGCCACTCGATAATTTTTGGCTGAGCAAGTCGTGAATTTATTTTAGCACTATGTGCTAATTGAATCTATCGTTTGTTTGATTACCTAAAGTCCATCTCGTTTGTGTAACCGCTGTCCAAGTAGGTGTCGTCGTACTCCGGGGTCGAGTACGGGGTTCGTCGCATCATCAGGAGCCTCGGCATCCAGTGCAGAAACACGGATCGCACCCACGGTGACATGTTGTGGGTCGATGGAGATCTGATGATTTGAAAAATTTTAGTGTTTACCGACGATTCAAAAAAGTTTTTTGCAGCGCAAGAAGTTTCGAATGATTTCAAGCGGTGAGGGTTTTAAAATTGAACTCACCGGAAGTGAACGTTGAGAACGCAAACGGTTATCCATATGGACAGACTGACCAGGATCATCGTGAACAGGAGGTACTTTCCGAGCAGCGGGATGGCTAAGGACGTAGGAGGAATGATCTCGGCCAGCAGCAAGAAGAACACAGTCAGCGACAGGAGAATTGAGGAACACAGTGAAACCTATCGACATCAAAGAAAATTTTACGTGTAAAATTTTAGTAAACCAACGATTTGAGAAACAATGCGGAGATATAGTTTACTTTTTCTCCTGAGTCGCTGGGCAGGTAGAACACCAGGACCGTGAGGAACGTGATACCAACGCACGGTATTATGAGGTTGACCGTGTAGAACAGGGTCTTCCTCCTCATCTTGATGTTGAAAGTTATGTCTGTTTAAACAGTTATCAGTAATTAGTATTTTAATCCCTCAGTTTATTGTATTAGAATTTATTACCGGAGTATGGTGTATTGTCCTTTTGGTCGTACTCCTCGTTCCTGGATGCGGGCACCTCGAGTATGTCCCACTCGACGGACAGATAAAAATCGGTCAGGTCGATACCCACGGTGACAATGTTTATACCGGCCTCCTGCTCCATGTGCTTCAGGTCCACCTGAGCCCCGTTGTAGGTCCACGAGCCGAACTTCATGTAGCAGGACTGCTCGTCGAAGGGAAAGTACTCGACGTTTATCTCGCAGGAGGACTTGTAGATCGCTGGTGGCTTCCAGGACACCTCGCCCGTGTACTTGAGCGTCGCCTTGGTCATCAGCGTCACCTCGTAGTTTCCATCCGCGCTGTTGAGGACATATTTCAAATCTTAGAAAAAGTTTTTGAGGCAGAAATATGAAAATTTATCTCCGTTTATAAATCAGGAAAAATATCGAAATTTTTAAAGTTAACTAGAATTTTCAGCGATTTATTTTGCAAGGACCGTAAAACTCATAAAATATAAAGAAATTCTCATTTTCATCCAACGTTAGGTAACAACTACATCTAAAACTGTTGTCAGACTTTAAAACCAAAACCCAAAACAAAAATAGTTGAGAATAAAACTATTAATTCATTTTAATTAAAAAATAGGAAGACGTATTGCTGACTTGGTTTTTGTTATTCGAATTAGATTGAACATATCTTTGAATTTAATTTTGTAATTATAAAATCAATTAATTACTTCTGCCATAATGTACTTCTTTTATTAGGTATACGAATTTATTAAAATTTTATTAATTAAAAAAAATTTCTACTTAAATCTTTTTTTTTCTAATTAAATTAATGATTATTCTACATTCCAAACAAACTGAAAATCTGCGAAACTTTCAAAATTCCAAAAAGAGTTATTAAATTTTACTCGAAATTTTATCCTCAATTAATGCTTGCCATAAATATTTGTCAAAGTTAATATCTCACTTTAAAAACATGAAAAAATTTACCCCAAAAAACTTATTTTTTCGGTCGATCGACTCCCTTATTTCCAAAAAAAAAAAAAAAAAAAAAAGGTTTAAACACACAATCATTAAAAACTCAGGCTGAATGCTCATCCAAGCCCGGGGGAAATCCTGAATAATTCATCAAAATGCACACACACAAAGTAAGTATGATTTTCGGGATAACATCGGCACCTCTCGAAAATAAACAGGTAGCACACATCGGGCCCCCGGTAATTTCATATCGTTCGAAAAGTACGTGCCAAAGAAAAAAAAAAAAAAGAAAGAAAGAGAAGGTGGATCGCGGTTAATCACATAATGGTTACTCACTTATTATACATGACGATGTCGGGCAGCCATATATTTTCCGAGGGCACGTACAGCATCTCGACGCCGCCGTACTCCTCCGGGTCCCAGCGCAGCTTGTAATCGTACCATTTCTGACCCCGCAGGCGTTCGTAAGAGAAGCAAATAAAAAATAAAAAGAGGGGGATCCCCTTAATTATTGTTTGCGAGAGGAGGAATTCAGGCCTGGCTGGGGCGTTTATGACTCGACACCACTGGCCTGCATGGTGCGAACCAGTTTACCCCGCGTAATTACGCGTGAGATTCTTTTTTACGGCGAGTCGATGCTCGCTCAACCGTGAGTTTACAAAAGCACCGCGCTCCGATGAATTTAATTATTGTTATCGGTCAACTTTGATTTGCGGTCAGGATTTAAGAATATTTTGTGAGAAAGTGCAGGTGAGTTAAGTGTGGCTCGGTTCACCAATTTTTTGTTTTTAAATTGAATTTGAAGAAAAAATGTGTTGTTAACTCAAAGGTACTCAATTTAAGGTAAACAATTTTTAATTTTCAATTTTCACTACTAATGTATCTGAATAACTTAACTTTTATTTTTTACCAGAATCTCTTCGCTAATACTTTGAAAATAGTTAAATTTTAGTGCATAACAAATTTCTGCCTGATCAACCGTTTATGTGAGAGACGTTTTGTTCAAAAGATGTGCAAAAACTTATTAATTACAGGGTCAATTTTTCAAATGATTTTTTTTTAATTAAAGCAAAAAGAAATTGTAATTACAAATAAAAATTCAATTTGTACCCAACTGGCCAACAGTACAGAAAACTAACAATGAAAACAAACTTTCAAAATTTTATTTTATGTCGTATTAAATTTTTTTTAAAGATTTTTGATGACAAATTTAAAACTTTGATCAGTAAGTAATAATTAAAAAAAAAATTTTCATCTTAGTCTGACCAAATCTAGCAACAAAATGTTATGAAAGTCCGACAGGCTTAATTCTTGCATTGCAAGGTATAAACAAAAAATAAAATATAACATTTGGTGCAGTTCATGAATAAATACTTCATTCTTGTACTTTTGGCAGTTTGAAATTTATATAAATTTCGATTTAATATATAAATAAATAAAACAAAAAAAATTAAAAAAATGTTAGCGTACCTGTTCAACCCAAACATTCGTGGTCATTAGCTGATTCTTGAGGTTCTAAAAAAACAAGTCGAGTTTATTTATGTCGCCGAAGTGCATTTAAAAATAAATAAATAACTTCAGGGTTAAAGGAAAAAATACGAAATTACCATTTCAATCAGCTGTGACAGCTTCAGCCCCAGCCGCACCGTGAGGGTTTCGGTATTGTTAATGACGGGCCGAATGAGCCTGTTGTAATTGGACAATAAATCATCGTACAGCCGTTTTGTGTCGGGGTTTGCCTCGAAGCTTTTTATTTCTGGGTAAATAGCTGAAAAAGGAAAGTATGAAAAATATGAAAAAAAAAAAAAAATGATAACGTGTGGGTATTATGAAGCATATTTAGCGTGTAATTGCAGACATAAATTTCAAACGATCAATTTATATGATTTTTATAAATATTGAAGATTAAATTTGCAAGAGTCGCGCCCCGGAGCTACGATCGAGTGTAATTAATTCATCCTTCGGAAGTTTTCGAGCGGCGATCTAGATAAGGACCACCCATTCGACACGCGCGTATCAAAACAAACTGTTTTTACACAAATTTACAAAGGCTAGGAACACACCCGATCATTGTAACTCATTTAGTGACAAAGAATTCAAAAAAGCTGTACCCATAAATCACCGGTAAAAGTCAAATTAATTAATCTATAATTTACTTTTAATATAGAATATTTAATTTCAAAATCAATACGAAGGGTCCATCAGTATTGATTTTAACTTGAATTTAACTTCTCGATTTATTTTCAATTTGCAATCAGGATTAATGTTTAAAACTTAAACATTAATCCTGATTGCGATACTTAAAATTTTTTGAATTTGGTAAAATTGAAAATAATAAACTATCTTACAAAAGTTCTCTCGAAACTCCTCACAAAACGAACGAGAAAAAAAAAAAACAAAGAATCAATCTGACCCACTGTTAAAAAGATCACAAACAAACAGATAAGACAAGACGGAGATGAGATCTTACTTTCTCGCTCTGCCACGACGACTCCGTGCAGAAGGCCGACGAGGATCAGGAGGACCCGGTGCATCTCCTCCGCATCTGGGGCCTCACCCTGCAGGGGCGCGGCCGGGGGGTTGTTGGCACCAGCGCTTGGCTTCCTCGCGGTGGGTGGATACTGCTGCTTTGCTGCTCAGCATCCCTGCGACGAGAAGACCAACCCCGAGCGATCGATTTTCGACGCGAGCGCTACCCGCTCGAGAGCATGCGCGGGCTTGTCGAGGGGCGAGTTTGAATTTGAGCTTTTGGTTATACGAAAACTGGATCGAATTTCGGTTTGAGGAGATTGATGCTTGATTTTTTGGTGGGAAAATTATGAAATTAAGAACGAAATTAATCGAAGTTATGGCAAAAAAATTCGCTTGCCTATCAAGTATTTAAAAATTTCATTTGATTAGTTTTTATAATATTTGTTTTTTTTTTTTTTTTTAAGTTAATTTAAACGAAAAATAGTGCTATGAATTTAAAATCATCTATTGAATAAGGCATTTCAATAAAATGCATCTACGCTTTACCAAAAATTTTTCGTTTTTATGTCAAGTTAGCTATTTTTCTTACAATTATTAACACGCCCAACACCGAGAACTACCTGTTGCATCCAAAAAATTTAATTTCTCGCTGAGTTCAGTTAACCACTTCTTAAAATATTTTGTAATCTATGGATTATTGGAATTTTTTTTAAAAGTATATACTTACATTTACACATTGATTTTAATACAATATTTATGATATTTATGCTTTTTCTTATCAAATCAAGCATCGTAATGAGTTTCTCGAGCTAGATCATCCTTATCATCTCGCTCAGCTCTAATCCGAATAAATTACAAAGTTAATAGATCGTCGATGTTAAAATTCATAATTTTATTACTTTACAAGCGACGAAAGAAATATCAAAATGGAATCTCGTGCAGTTTCGCGTTTTATTGCCTGTCGATTTACAGCGTTAATTAACTGGTCAAAGATTTGAATACTCGATTCCTGGCGTGACGATAAACAGTTTTTTTCAAAATTGTTCATTGAGATTTTAGATAAATTATGATGCCGCATTTAAAATGAAGAAAGCTAATTACAAATTATGTCGTCGAAGAGTAATAACTCGCTAGTTATCAAGGAAGAAATCACGTTTGCTTTTTTACCGTCCGCACGGACACCCAACCGGTATCTTTCGAGTGCGATAGTCTATCCGACAGAGGGTGAACTGCATACCAAATAAGTGTCGAAATTTGACTGTATAATTGTGACTGATTTTTTACTTTTGTTCCATTTCATGATTATTTAATAGCGTGAAGTTGCATCTTCATAAATATTTTTATATCACTATGAGCTGCGTCAGGATAACTACAAGATTATGAGTAAATATTTGCTATCATTGGTATCTGTATACACGTATAAAAGACCATCAAAAGATTTCAGGTACATGTAATCCATAAATAAATAAATACAATACGAGATTTTTAATAATTTCAGCATAAAAAAAAATAGCGATGATTTCATAAATATTTATTCTAAAGAAAATTTTCAATTCAACAAAACTTTCTATTCTCTCAAAACGTAGAAAATAGATGAGCAAAAAAACAAAAAATTAAATTACTATTTTTACTCGGGTAAATTGGATGATTAGACTAACAGAATTACGTCTTCAAGTTACAAAATTTTAAAAACTAAACTTCCAACCTCCTCTTGCAAATTGAGAAATTTGCAAGTAAATGCTTAGCATAGTGAAAACTTTTTCATGTAAGACGACTTAAGTTTGCGTGATGCAAAGAATTCATTGAATTGTAAATTATTAAATTAAGTCTTTTCTTTCTTTTTTTTTTTCAAAAATTAAAAGTTTAGTTTATTAAACAAATTGTTAATTAACTGGTATTTTTTTTTGGCAAAAGTAGAAATAATTTGAATATAATTAGCTTGTTTGAAATTTTCTTAAAAGTATCTCTGAATTTTATTTTTAAATTAAGAAAAATTACACATAAAAATTAACTTGAAAATAAATTACTTCAAAATACAGTAAAATTTTGGTTTAAACTAATCCCTTGAAAAATGTCTAATCCCGTAAAAAATAATTATATACCGTTCAGTGGGTACATAGGATATCAAAAATATTTTAGTAACGTTTGATTCCTTCAGGATTTTAAAAAATTTAAAAAAATCTTTATCATCAAATTTAATTTTGATTATTCGAAATCCTTAACAATCAATTCTTAACAAAGCTGAAGCAAGACTTTCGAATTATCGAGGATCCACTTTTGTAAAATTCTAAAATCCTATCAAAATATCATTTAAATCCATTGAAAAAAAGGTATGTATTGGGCTTGTCGATCTTGTAGAATCCCAGCTTTACTTTCTGGAAGGAAGAGTACAGGAGTAATTATGACTTAGTCACGGAATTTTAAAGCAAAAGAAGAAGACGAAGACGAAGTAGAAGATAAAGAGTCGCTAGCTGCGTACGTATTCCCTTTGTAAAGCTTGCGCGAAGAGAGAAGAAGAAGCCCGTCAAGTGTCACGCTCCAATTTGGGGACGAAGAATCGCGCGAGTGTAGCTGTTGAAGGAGGGGACTCTGCAAGAATAATTTTCATAATTTCGTTAAGCTCGAGTTTAGTTTTACCGAGCTGTTGAAATAGACATTTCTTCTTCCTTTAACTTCCATGGTTATTCATTTCAGGAGTGGAGTTTAGAATTTATTCGGGCGTGATTTCAAAATTTAGAAGCCGAGGAGAGTTTGTAATTATTCAAAATAACCGTTTTATTATAAATTCCTGAAGTTGCGTTCGAGGTTCTAGAGTAAATTTTACTTGAAAAAGATAGATCTTCTTTTAACTAGTTGAAGAAACATTTTTATTTTTATCTTATAATAGTCGGCTCATGATTTACTTTTTTTAATTTTATAGTATCAGCTGGGTGTACAAATTTAATTTTCTAAAGACATATTTTTTTTATTTTTACTGACAATAAAAAAGCCGTAATTACTTTTTTCTTTTTTAATTTTAATTTTCATACCTAATTAAAAGCTAGGTCTACATTTTCCTTTTGAATAGATTAAAAATTGCTAGTTTAGTTATAGTAACAACATTTATATATTTGCTACTACAGAAGCACAATTAAATATTTTAAAAACTTTTCATTGTTTTTTTACCCACCTCGATGTAAAAAACTTTAGATTAATTAAAATGTTTTAAAACTACAAACAAAAAACTAACTTTCCTAACTAATACATAGAATTGACCTATATTCTTGCTTTTATACATGAATAATTTAAAAAAATATTAACTAGATATATTTTTATAGACTTATATAGACTCTTTCGTTGGATAACTTTAAAATCGAATGTTTAAGATGAATTTGAATTTTTTTATTAAATTCATGAGGCTAATATTTCAAGCTCGTTTTTGATTTTTACTTTAACTTTTTCCTTCAAAACTATTCAACTATTAATAAATAAGTACAATCGCAGCTTTAAAAAAATTTTGGATCTCACTCGAGAGCGTTAAATTTTCCACGGGTCACAAACGTAACAGTCGCGGAGTGACAAGGCTGCATGGCCGGACGGTCCAGCGCCATTCCAAACAATCAAAGCCTCCTTCAAAAAAGAGATAGAGAGAGAGAGCCTCGGGCATTTAATCTCCCGAGCGCCACTCGCACACAATGCAAATTCGCGCTGGCTTGCACCCGGCCTCGGTGACGAATTGCCCTAACTCCATCCTGCAGGATAAGTAAATAGAGCTTCTGCTCCTCCTACGCTTACATTCTGTGGCTTTTTCGGAAAAGATTGATCGACTGATTGAGTTATTTACGCCCTTCTTCCTGTCCAGCTATACTTCGGCCTTGTTTTGACTTACGCGTTTATTAGGTCAAGCTTTACTTTTTTACATTTTTCTGTAGGATTTTCTTTTAGTTTAAGAAGGGTGTTGAGCCAGTGAATATTAAAATAAGGGATATATTAATTTGTACAATATTTTATGCAAGTACCTAAATAAGTAACGTTGGAGCACAAAATGTATTCCTAAAGCGTATTTACTGTTAGTATACTATCCCATACAAATTCTGATGAGAGCTAAATAGCCCATAAAAAAGTTCAGCCCCAAGTAAATATGCCTTGAGATCGTTTTATTGAAGGTGTTAAACTCAGTGATGTGTAATTAATTATTAATCGAGTTATTAATGACTAAGCTATTGGTAAGTTATTACATCAACTATCAGCTCATTCAGTGCTTACTTAACATTCAGTATCAAATGACCAAGCGGTCTAATATTAATCTTAAAAAACTACTGTTTAATCAATAATCTAAGAAGAAAAGTTTTGTTTAGAAGTTCTTTTAAAAAATTTGAAGATCAAACATTTACTAATCTTTCTCATTTTGACTGCAGCTGTTCCTAATGTTGAAAAAACAATTTCAGCCACTTCGGATGCAGTTTTTTTAGTCAAAATACAAAGAAAATATAAACTGTAAAAGCTCTGGAATTTGAAACATATAAGAGTGTGTTTTGAAATTTTTAAATTATAGTTTAAAATAATCTTTAGGATGAAAACCAATTGAAGCTTAAGCCTTGAACTTTGAGTTATGTGTAGAAACTCAGATTACCAATTAAATAATATTTGTCCTGTTTTCAGTCATTTATAATTAATCATGAACGGCAACAAATGTGAATCGAACCAGCGATTTTTAGATAATAGCTCCGAAGATCTGCCTGCAACGCTACTCACTATCTTTCAAAAATTTTACACATTTTTGTACACAAATGTGGCAGAGAGGATCACTCTATAAGAGATGAACTACTGCTGAAAGAAACGTCATTTCGAATCCACTCGTATTACACTAATTTCGGATTTTTATTGAAATTCTAAAAGTAGCAGTACTTCAAATAATAGGAAATATTTCTCGTTCATTAAGAACCAAAAAAAAGAAAAAAAAAAAAAAAAATTTGGAGCAGTGAGCTAAGTAAATATTTATATAATTTTTGAATTTTTGAATTTTTTTTTCAATGTGTGTACTTTATAACTGTGTTTTTCAAAAATAAATGTTATAAATGCAAAACTATATTTCTAATTTAAACTTCTCTACTCTGTAATAAAAAAAATTTATTCCAAGTTTTTGAAACTCCCTTCGAAAAAAAAAGTTTAAACCTCAAAAATAACTTTTGCAAAAAAAAAAACACCGATTCAGCAGTCAGACCCGAAGTACAAGCCATCCCAAAGTGGGTAAAACATACCCGCCATCTCTGCCAATACCGGCAATCACGCTTTGTTTACACCCAACTCTCGATCGGAGTACTTTCGGCCCTGCCCTCGAACAAACAAATTTTAACTCCTCGTGAATTTAACACGCCCCCACGCTCGTACTTTTACAAACTCCGGGCATTCAGAATTTACACCTGTCGTCGATTCAATTAGTCCATTGACGAGGGAGTTATATCCACGCTCCCTGAGAAGGTAGGTATCGACGAGGAGGAGAGTATATCGATCCCATTTCCTCCGTCAAAAGGAGGAAATTGCTACTTCATCAGCCGCTGACCCCCGGCACTCTTGCAGGCCGGCTGCTAAGATTAATGTACCTCATCCTGCCCCCAACCGAAGTTCGGGTCCCTCGATTACCTCCCGTCACCTGCAGCACGCCATTGTCTTTGAGCTTTCGCGGACTTGGGATTGCGAGACCCCCCGCAGACCCCCGACCGGTTTTGCCTTTGCCGGGAATAATAATTATAAACCCTTTTTTTGGTGGATACGCTTGGAATGGAGTTTCGTTGTTGATACAAATTGAGGGTTGATTTTTGAGTTGCTTCAAAGTGGCAGCTCAAAGTCTTCAAAGATTGACTGTTTTGTATTGGTACTTTGCTCACAGTTGAAAGACGGGTTTGGATTTTTCATATAATTTTTATTTATATTTTAAAATTTTAATACGTTAAAATTTTTGGTAAATCACCCTTAGAAGGAATTCGAAAATAAAAAATTCATGAACGATTCATCAACTTATTAAATAGAATAAATAATTTTAGCTATAGATTTTTCTTTTTTTTAAGTATTAGTTTAAAAACAATAATAATAATAAAACTTTTTTTTTTTTAATTTATTGCTACTTTTTTCAAAAAATAATATTACAAGTACTAATAATAAAAATATTAATTTATTTCGAAGCTGATGTGCGTGATTAATTTACAGTTTTAGATTTTGATACTTTAAAAAAAAAAAAAAAAAAAAAAAAAAAACAGGATGAACTTAATTGCAATTTATTTATAATAAAAAAAAAAAACCGTTTTCGGCGTTCGAAGAATTTTTTTTTTCTATGGATCGTAAGTTTAATATTAGAATTCAACTGACACAAACTTTTAATTTGCACAGCGGTGAGATTACAACCTGCGGCATTTAGCACAGTAGTCCGAGGCTGTATCGACTGAGCCACTTAATGCTACTCTGAATAATTGTATATTTCCCTTCTGCTCAGGTACGCAGGAATCGTCCCCATTTTTCCGCGATAAGTCAGGAAACAGTAATTTATCAAATTCAAGTCAAAGCTTTCAGCTTGACTCCTTTACCCGCGCAATTGCGAGAGCGCTTGCAACTATTACTGTCTGGGGCGTAGATCATGTATAATTTATCGCGAATTACTTACCGACATTGTCTTACCGATGCTTTATGCTCTAGGAATTTCTTGCCGGTTGTGCATTATATTGCGCTGGATCGAGAATTCGCCAGCTGTAGACTACCCTTACCACCCCGTGATATATTTCGATATATTTTCGCGTCGCGCCACTTGAGAGGTATTAATATCCAAGTCCAGTGTCTCTTCCTTAACATCCTCGTAACACCCTCGTAAATCACCCCTTTGGCTATTTATTATTTATTACCCTGGCCGGGGATTTCTGTTTTTGAAAGCCGGGGTAAACTGGATTGCAGCTGAAAATTTTTCTCAATTGAGTGTGTTATATATACAAGCTGCGAGTTATGGCTTTTGAGGCTTTCGGAAATTTATTTTGTTTTTTTTATGTTTATTCGGTTATTTGCAGTTGCACGTTTAGTTTTTGTGATAAAAAATATGATTGATTTTTATTTTTTGTTCCTAATCATATAATTTCGGACTCTCTTCAAAAATTTTAGTAGATCAAAATACAAATTAAATGGAAAAGAACTGAGATAATGAAATTTAAAAAATTTGAGCAATGAAAAAGATATTTAGCACGATTTATAAATGTCGTTAAAGTTAAAAAAAAATGTCAGTGTTGCTGATAAGAATTTTAAACTGTAATTAAAAACTTTGACCGTTTGTCTCCTAGGTATGAAAAAAAATAAGAAGTTTTTGAACTTTAATTTTTTCACACTATTTTTTCTGAGATAGAAATTTGCAGGCTAAAATTTTTCCAGATTTTTTTTTTTTTCTTTTGATGAGACTGAATTTTCAAAAGTCTGCTTGCGTGTATTTTTTTCAGAAATTTTGTGTACCATGTTTATCTTTATGGTTTTTATGCCTAGTTTAATTGACTAGTTATTGTGATAGAAATTCAAAACTGTAGCAACTCTTTATGAGAGATTATTTATAACTGTTTATACTGATTGATTATTGCTTTACTTCTCTATATGAGACGATTGCAATTGGTTTTTTCCGTAAATTTGAAAAAATAAAAAATAAAATACTGCATAAGTTTCTCAGAAGTTTTACCAATTCAATTATTTGCCATTTGGCACAAATGTAATAATTTTTAATTTAGAGGAAAAAAATTTGCTCATCCTGCAGTTACTTTTTTTAAATTTTTCACTTTTTTCTAAGTGTTAGTAAAGTGACCATTTTGTACGCACTAAAGTTGATACGTAAAAAATAACTTTACGCATACTTTGATAAGAAAAAAATAATAATAAATAAAAGAGGAGTATGGAAGCGGCTTGATGGCAGCACCAGAGTAAGATAAGTCGATCCAATCGACGAAAATAGATATAGCCAAATTTTGAAACGGTTATGGCTGGGGGTCAGATAGGGTCCGATCGGTGCATTAACCGAGCTGATCGTCGTCCTTACCCAGCGTATTAATCTGCGCTCAAGCGGATCCTACGACGACGTTTCCCGCGCGTAAAAGCCGATCCCAGTGTATGTAATGTGTTCAGCACAACGCGCCGATCTTGAATTATTTAACTACTACCGTCGGACCAACGTTCCGATGCGGCTAATACCTGCACTTTACGCATTTTGAATTCGCGATAACGCGGAAAATAATCAATTTTTTTTTTTTTTTTTATTCTCTACGCGAATGTAAAGGGTATAAACCAGGCAAACGACGATTAAAAAAAAGAGCCGTCGCGTCGATGAAAACAAAAGCTCCTTCGCGCGGGTATCGAGGCGTAGTCGAGGCTGTTCGACGAGCCGGTTAGCTGTCATTAATCGTCGTCGCCTCGCATGACGCACCCACACCCCGGTGGCTGCCTAATTGCTCGTTAACGAGAGCGCGATTTGCAATACAGTTATTCATACGTCGCTCAAGGTGCAGTAATCGTGATACACACACTTAAAGTGAAAAAAAAATAAGTGTGTTAACGCGCGCGCAAATTACGTGGGTAGTAGTTAAGACTGAGAGTAGTTTTACTGTTCGATGCTAGTGAAAAATTATTTTAATTACGGTGGATTTTAGAATAGCTTGGTTTTTATGATCCAAGATTGCGAAAGATATTTTTACTATTTTTTTTATTTTTTTTTTTACTTTTGTTAGAAAGAAAAATATACGAATTTCTTGTTTTTGTTTACTGTTATCATTGTATTATATTTACTAGTCGTTAAAAATAACATTCGTGGGATGTATGTATTTTTTCAAGCTAAAATTTTTACGCTGAAATAAGTATCGATTCTTTTTTTACCGTCAGTATGGGTAGTTTAAAAAAAAAAAAAATTTTATTTTGTATAAAAATCTGTTGGATAATGGTAACTTTTTGCTATACTTCTAAAATCATTTAAATATTTTTTAGAATTTATTGAAAAATGTAATTAATTAATAGGTTGAAGAAATTGTATTATTCTTAAAATAATAAAAGCTTTAAGGAGGCTCACGCGACGGTCAATCATCTTAAAATTTTCAGGACATATAGTTTTTTTACTCTAGATTAAAATTCTAAAATAAAAAAAGCAAGTTGCCGACCTAACTTTTGAGAAATCTTCAATACAAAATTTTCGCTTATAACACGTGTTCTTATGAGAATTCCACTATTTTTCTATCGCTTAAAAAAACTGATGAGGCCGATCCTTACGAAAAAATTCATACAAATAGATTTTTTTATTTTGTATATTTTAGTATAAAAAAAATGTAGGTTGCCGCATTAACTTTTGAGAAAAAAAAAAAACTGATGAATCAGGTGATTTTAACCTAACTTTTTACTTAAAAAATATATGAATGCAGCTTTAATTGTTTGAATCAATAACTAAAAGTAAAAAATAGTATATTATAGTACGGGTGCGGCGTCGTCACCAGGGCTTATTTAAAGGCCCGAGTGCGTCGCGAAGCGATGCACGAGGTACTTTAAGAGCCCTGGTGACGAGCTGCACCAGTGCTATATACTATTTTATAGTACGAGTCACCGAAAACACCAATCAAAGTTTCGATTTTGAGGTTAGAGTGACCAGGAGTACTATAAAAAACATTTGATTTTTTCATTTAAATGATTTTTGTAATAAGTATAGAAAAAAAATATATTCACTATCTTGGGGCCTCTTCACTTGATACGGTCCTGCTCGCGTGAGCCTCCTTAAGAACTAATAAACTCTAGAAAAAAACTATTCTGGTATAGCTCAATGAGTAGATGACGAGACTTATAATCCGACGGACCCTTGTTCAAGCCTCGATTGGACATGGTCGGAATTTGATATTCAGCACAAAACTCTACCTACTGAAAACTGGGCATTAATACATTAAGTAATATAAAAAAAAAAAAAAAAAAAAAAAAAAAAAATTATTCAGCAATATAAACAATATAAAACACATAGGTATTTTTTTTTTTTTTTCAATTTTTTTTTCATTTATGTACAGAATCGGTCTGGTTTTTTCATTCTATTTTAATTTTCCCCGAGTTTTGACTAATAATTATCCCATTACAGTTTACATTATACTAGTAAAACGGAAATGAAAATGAGGAACTGTAAGGGTATCGTATTAATTTACCTATCATAAAATTTCTATTGAAAAGAAATTTTAATGTACCAATATATCAACACAAAATGTAATATTTTCTTTAAAAAGCCTCTACATACTACACAACTAACGGTCAAACAAAAAGTATAATCCAAACAAAATCAATACTCTTCAAAATCTGCAAAAAACTTAGCGAAAAGAAAATCAAAAATACTCCGCACCCAATTAGAGATAATTTTTTTTTTTTTTACCTCCTTTCGTTTTTATAATATTCCGGGCAGTCCTCTTGTTCCCGCGATCTCTAACATCGTTATAACTGACGTAATCCGATTAGTTTCGGAGTGGTGGAAGTCGCGAAGAAGAAATTGCAGATTTAGCAGCGATCCACCGAGAAAATGGATGGAAATGAAACACTGGCAGCGAGTCGTACACATGCGGCCTTCTACTCGTTATACCCTGCGACCCGAGATAGATTGAACCCGTGTTATATTAGCCGGCTCGACGACCATCGTCAACGCCCGCGACTTTTCTCAGGCTGCTGCTGCTCGATTAATGGGATGTACCGGAAACTTAATTTATTCCGGCTTTTCGAATTGTACAAATTTTTTCGTTCCTGAAAGTAAATTGAAAGTTTCAAGTTGACTTTTTTTTTTGTAATTTAAAAGATTTCATGCTGGAGAATTCGTACAGATTCGAACAGTTCGAAAACGAATAATTTAAGATTGCCTTGAAAAATTTTTTTCCGTGCTATGTGAATTTTACTCATTAATTTATATTATAAAACTGAGAAAAATTATCCCTTTGGAAATAATTATAGATATACTGTTCAAAATTTATCGCAATTTTTACAACGCTTTTTGAATTAAGTCAATTACTAAGTCATTATTTGAAGAGTCGGAATAATGATAAACTTAGTAGAAGTTTGCAGAACCTTTGCACCGTTTTGTTTGTAAACAAATCAACTGCTTGTTCAAAAAAAACATTGGCCGAAAATTTGCTGATTTATTATAATAAGGGACTGATGATAATAAAAATATCAGAAAAATCAAGAATCTTGATAACTTAGTATCCAAAATCGGATTCACATATTTTTCTTTAATTTTATGAATTTTTTCAAACTGGCAGATTTTTAAGTAAGGTTTTTCTTTGAACGAGCAATCGAGATAACAGAAGCTTACTTTAAATTTTTAAAAGTGACTTTAAAAAGGTAACTTTTACACACAAAACTGGAGTTTAATCAATCGGTGTAAGCTATTAATTCTGCATCAACGTTTACGAAAGCTTTCGGTTAAAAGCATTTGGTTTACATCACGTGCGCTTACATCCTTTCCCGAAGCTTTCAAAGACACTCGCGCGGGCGTTTATTTCGACCTCATTAAAAGCCACTCGCTCGCAAGTTCGACTCTCTCGAAGCTTTTTGGGCTGATTAAGTGACTGCTTAATTGAATCCATAACTGTTTAATGAATGCGAGCAAACACGCTTTTATAATTAAGACCCCGAGCTTTCGATCATTCAGGTGCGGTGTAAATTCAACTTTTAACGATACAGTTTTTTTTTCACGTGTAGAACGGGGAACGACTGAGCTTGTATACGATTAAAGAAAAAAAGTTTGAATTTATGAAGTTGTGGCATCCACCCGAAGCGCAAAAATTAATTAACGTTTGATGTATAAATCGTCGGAAATTCGAATGAAGCCTCAATCGAGCACAAAGAAACTAGTTTGAGAGGCCTCAGGGTTTATTAAATTATCTTTATTTAATTGACAGAGATAAATAAAATTAATAAAGAAGCCGCCACGAATGCAAAGTCGGTTCGGTTATGAAATACGATTATGAAGAAGATGACTCTTGCGTGCGGTGTCATCGCGTTTCCGGCAGCTAAAAAAGTTACGCCGGGTTTTTGATTTTACCGCCTTTTTTAACCACAGGTGTGGGTCGTAAATAAATTTGTGAGCGTGAGAGACTAGCGACGTTTAAGATATTTTTTAGAAATTTTTAAAAATTTTATGATGGGTAGAGGATTCTGTCACAATTTTTATGGAGTAATTAAAATTCTAAAACAACTACTATACTCTTACATAATTGAAATTCTGCTTGATAAAACAGTGTAAAATCTTTCATGTAAATAAAGTTTATTTTCTTCTCGATCAGTGTGATATTAAAAAAATTAAATATAACTTATAAAATAGAATAAAAAAATTTTTTTAAGTATACCAAATTTAGAAATCTTAACTTTAGCAAAAAAATTAGATAGAGCACTAAAGGTGTACATAAAACCACTCTATACTTTTTAAGAATTGAAGAAGCATTTTATTTGAGTTTGCGAACATTACATTAAATTTTTTTAATTTTTTATATTTTATGAAAATTTTTGTACGAATTATTAATGATTTAATTATTTTTAAAATTAAGTACCAAAATAATAAATAAAATTAATTTTCTGCAAGCTCTTTTCATTCTCGGTAAATTAAACTCAACATTCATAATCACCTAACGCATTTTTTTCATTACTAACGGTAAAATTTATACAAATGATCACCGTACCTTATTCTACCTGTTACTTAAAAGGTGCAAACTCAAAAAAAAAAAAAAAGGTTTCATTCAATACTCTCGCGCAGTACTCTCTTTTCCTACGTTAGTTATTACCTTCTTTTAGACGTAAGCACCGTTGTAAGTTTAAAACCACCTCGTTTTTTCCCTCTCTTTTTTCCGCTTCCACTAGTTGCGAAATTTCTCGGCTTAAAAAAAAAAAAAGTTTTCCCCGAAGTTGCGTTCAAGTGCAGGCTACTTTTCGCATGTGCGTGCATGAACGCTCGTTTAAATACGGGGTGGAGAGAGAAAATTAAAAATTTCGCGCAAGATTATCACGGTTCGCGGAGAACTTGGTGTGCGTTTGATTGCGAGGGTGGCTTGCCAGATTTACTTTTTTTTTTTTTAATCTCAACTTCATTATCACTTTTTCAGATTTTTGCTTACTTTTGCTTTAAAATTTTTGAATTACGCAGGATGCTTTTAACTGTACCGTAATCTGTAAAAATTTTTGTTTGAAAAAGTAGACTGCTAAAATTTTTGTTTTTGCAATTAATAAAGCTAAGTAATTCATGGTTTTCCTGTAATTCCGTGGTAAAATTTTAAATTTAATTTTTCTGATGTATTTGAAAATTCAAACTACACTTTTGAAAATCTGAAGTCTTTTAACGTAAGCTCTTAAGCTTGCAGACCAGTTAAGTTCGTAAAAAATGGTATTTTTTAAAGTAGTGTTTGGTAAGTTATTTTTTATGCATTGTTTTTAGTGCGTAAAGTAATCACTTAACAAACACTTACAAAATAGTAAAAAATTTACATACTAAATCTGGTTGGAAAGTCCCAATAAAGAGTGATTTCAAGCTAACCTCACTCTTCCGATTTTAGAGAGTAGGTTTGAAACCACTATTTAAAGTTTTTTCCAAGTGTTTGTAAATTTACAAGCTTAAGCGACCACTTTTCGCACAAAAAAAAATACATAATTAATTACTTTTGGCATACTAAATTAAAATAGTTTTTATAATTCTAATTACAAATCTACTCCACCTGCAGTCGCAAAGAAAAAAACAATGCGACCCGAAATCCAGGGTACGTAAAAATCAAACGGGTAATGAAAAAAAGAGAGAAGGGGTGGGGGTAGAACAACGAGAATAAAAATCCTTTGACACGGGAGGCAGAAGAGGGGAGTGAGAGAGCTCTGACCTCTTCGGTCAAATAAATCACATGCGTCACCTACTAAATTTCGTTTGAGAGTTGAGGGAGGATAAACGGCTAATCCGATTGGCTGAGCTAACGCGACCCTGCCGCCTGCACTCGTGTGTATGCTGATGTTTCTCTCAAAACTCCGGCGTTTAAACTGTCATGGAAGATTTAATTTTAGCCTTTGAATAAAGAATCCCATCTTTTTTTTTTAATTTTGTGTTTTAGTTTGTGGAAATTTAGAGATTTTTTTTCATGGAAGCTGGGGTGTTTTGGAATGATTGATAAAAATTGTGACGTATGGATTGAAAATTTATTTAATAATGAATCAAAATCAATGAAGTCTTTAATTAAATTTGAGACAAACATACTGAATGACTTATGGCTAATTTTATAATGAACCTTAAGCTACCTTTTAATTGGTCATTCGACTTTGATGATTTTTACACTAGAAAAGTACTTTTTCAAAATAACTGATAAGAACAATTTTTTTCAACATGTAGTTATTATCGTAAAAAAATAAACATCTGTTAAAAAATCAACTTTAACCATTAGAAAACTTGACTAGTACTTATTTTATACGCAGAAGTGGTTCAGCCGACAGAGAACTGAACTGGACTTTAGAGACTGGTCAGTTCGAGTCTTATTTACTGTTACATTTGACGAACCCGAAAATTCGGTTTTTTAGACGTATAATTGTTATCACAAAATTATTAGACAGTTCCTGCATAGATTTTGTCACCATTATTTTTACACAACAATAAATGTAATCATTTTGCACGACTAACGCGTACGAAAGATATAATCATAGCCTTATAAATTAAATCTAAAAACATCCATAAAACTTCAACTCACGTCGAAGCCAACATTTTTACAGCCCTATCATCGTAAATTTTCTTCGAGAGATATAAAAATACACGCCGGATCAAAATAAAAAACTGCGTACACATGCGCTAAATCAAGAATTTTTTTTTTTTTTTTTCATCGTGTATATTTTTATTGAACACACGTGGATTCGTCAAATCGTGCGTCATAAATTTCAATTTCATTCGGTCAAAGTATTTGTTAAAATCTATCTTGACCGGGGGTGAATTGTTTTCGACTGCAAACAATTCTCCCAAAGCATGTACGCGAGACTTTTTTTTCGGCTCGACTGTGAAAAAACTTTTTTTTTTTGCGAGCACAAAGATACTTGTGTCCCTCGGGATGCAGCAAGCGCAAATTGGACGGCGCTGATTAATTTTCGTTCAATTTGAGATTACACCGATGACTTTTACTTTCCCCTGACGATGTTTATTCATGCCCAGACACCTTTTTTATTTTTTTTTAATTAAAGATCGTTTATCACGTGCTTTATCTAAAATTGCATTTTAGATGGATTTTTTAAAAAATTATACTAAATTTTACAAAATTTTTTTTTTTATTTTGGTAAACTAATGATTAAAAAAAAAAAAATTAACAGTAAATGACGCTTGTTGTTTTTAAAAATCTTTCGTTTCCAAAAGAAACTTTGGATGTCCTGGAAATCAGAACATTTCCAGGCTACACTCTAAGAAAATATATTTTTTATATATTTTTTAAGTTTTTAAAATTTTTGTTTTTTGCCCTAATCAAAATCCGTACTTAAAGTTCCTTAAAATATTGTCTAAAATCGAACCTTAAGGTTTTCGAGTTCAAAAAGCTCAAAAAGATATAATTCTAAATTTTAGTCAAGTACGAATATTTTATTTAAACAATTTATTCCAAAAAATTAAATTCATTACGACTGACCTGCTGTTTTGATAAATTAAAATCACAAGTGAGCTTTCATTTAGGTAGTACATTTATAAGTGTAAGTTTGTGTGTTTTTAATGAGGTTTTCATGCACTTAATGAGTAGGTCTCGTATTTAAAAAAAAAATCTTCTACATTATTAATCATTAACTCTTTAAAACCCCTACTTACTGATAAATCAGTACTCTAATAGCGATAAAAATTTATGTGCAACAAATATCGACTTTATACCCTCTAATGAGCCATTACCAGGGTAAAACATAGGAGATTATTAACCTCATTAGATTTACAGTACCGAAATTCATCAAAATAACCATCTGGTTCCCCCGTTTAAAAAATTTCATCCAAAATTTTGGCGATAAAAATCAGAAAGTCATACCATTCTCAGTCGGACCTCCGGGCGGGCGGTAACGGCCCATAGATAAGCACTGCGGACAGACGTGACGAATGAATATTTTCCGAAGAAGCTCCTGAATGATTCAGGATAGCTCCGGTGCAAGCTCCGCAGTTCGGGTAAAAAGCACAGACTTATGCTCCTCTCCTCCACCAGTCGTCTAAAAAGACAATAAATTCGACTGTCAGCGCCCGGGCCAAAGGTCACTTTTCTCTCACTCTTCTCCTAGGATGCATTAGCGGCGGGGTATAATTCGCCGGAGGGAGTCTACGGGGAAGGAACAAATTCCCGCTCCATATTCTCGGTCACGCTTCCGATTATCTTAATAGAAAGCTCAAACACTGTTTTGATAAACGACGACGCGTCCTTGGCCCGACCTGGCTAATCCGTCCCTCAGGGATCGCGCTCGTGTGTTTGGACTTTGGATTTGTTTCGTCAAGCTCCTGCAGCCTGGCTCCTCGTTAGCGTACCTTTAAACCTTCTGCAGACCCCCTTTTTTTGAGCTTTCAATCTTTTTTTTTGTTGAACCAACACACTCTGATTTTTGAAAATTTTAATCAGATAAAAATTTAGCTATTGTCCTGGAAGTAAAAAGCAAAATATTTTTTGAAGTCTTCCTGATACGCCTGGCTATCTTCCATCTGACGTATGTGACGGAAACAAACAAATATTTTTGGTTTTTGTAAGTTTCTCGAATGATGATAACCCTTGTATTCTTTTTACTTTACATTTTAATAGCTTTTGTCTAAACACTGTGTTGAACAAATTATTTTATAATTGTATTCTTCTCACATAGTATACTGTTAAACTTGTGGATTTTAGTAAGTATGATCTTCAAAAATTTTTTTTTTACATTTAGCTTTGTCTTGGGTTACTTAATTTTTTGATAAAGATCTCCTGACGAGGCTGACAAAGCAAGTCGGCTAGACGTTGAGTTGTTTCAATTTTTCAATTTTTTCAATTTTATAAAAACTGCCTTCAAGTGAACCATTTGACTTATTATAATCTCTATGTTTGGTTTTTTATTAAAAAAAATAAAAATAAAACGAAATTTCAATCCCCTTTCCAAAAGAAAAAAAGATTATTTCAGGCTAACACGAATTGCCTTTTTAACAACTCATATGATTTTTTTACTCAATTTAAAACATTCGAAATTCAAGGATTCAAACCATTAAACAAAAAGAAAGCAGTACCAACTCCCAAAGGAATCCCAAGTTTAGTATTTATCAAGCAAAGCGTAAACTACTCGATAATTCATAAGAAAATTTTTTCACACCGACAAATGCAAAAGCCTGTACGGTATGAATAATACATGGGTTGCTGAAAACCATCGCAAAAAGAGCGAAGCTGCTCGAGCTCGAAAACGTCAAAGTTAGGTAGCCGTTCTTGCAGACGTTTTTAGCGGGCCCGGGCTACGAGGTGGGTAAAAGCCGACGAGCACGAGGATTTACTCCTCCTGCTAAAAGACGCGTGAAAACGTATACACACGGATGGGAAAAACCCCCGCGAGAGAGATTTTGCCCAAGCTATATATGTATAATGGGCTTTAAACGGGCTGGTCCCGGGCGTTAATCGCTCGTTAGAAGGTACGAGCTTCATTATGTACCCGCGCTTTAATTAGCACCCGGCGATAAGGATCGCCCACTAGCCCCTTGTATTTTCTTGCGAACTACCCCGCGCAAGATTGAATTTCACATTGCTCACAGGTGGATTATAATTGAACACGTTTTTCAGAGCTTATTTTATCGTGGTTCGTTGATAGTAAACCTCATTTTAAATTCATAATTAGATCATGAATTGAAGAAAATTTGTATGAGAGTGGATGTGCAATGTCCAGTTAGTGACTAGCTGACAACCGGTCAGAAACTGTTTCAATAAGGGTAATTAAATAAAACTATTACAGTTGTTAAGTGATGAAAACTACAAAACTGTACTATAAGAGAAAATGAGCCAGTAAAATTTTTGATTTGATTTTATGCAATTTCTTTGTTAATTTATTCAAAAAAGTAAAAAGCTATTTTCTCATTTCTTTTGTTTAAAAATTTAAATTAATATAATACTTTGAATATTCCTTGAAAAATGTCATAAGTGGGCCAAAATCAAAAAGTCGGTTACAAAACTGCACTATATTCATGTCATGTAATTCCGCAGTGAAAACAGTAAAAATTTTATTGAACACAAAAACTTAGTTCTGAGATAAAAATGATTTTCATAAGCATGCTTAGTTTCAAAGTAGGAATTTGACATCATTTAGAAACATTTCCGAATTTTTGACTTTCGCCCATGTACAGAAACTTCATCAAATTTCGAAGAACGTAGCTTGCAATTTTTTTTTTTTCTTACTAAAAACCAACAAGTCAGACTCCATTAAAAAATCTTAATATTCACGGTCGGCCGGTAAAGGCATTTAAACTGAAAATTCCATTGGTACGTAACAAATATTGGCAGCGTCATCCTTTTACCCGTAACGGTCGTCACGATTGTTAAGGGCTGGCATCAGGTGTGTAACAACCCCGAGCGAGGAGGCGTGATTTAAGCTCCGCTAAGTCGTCCTTTTTATTACCAGCAGGAGACAACACAGCAGCGGTGCAGGCTGCAATCTTAACTCCCGGTAAACTATAAACCCGGTTTACATCGCGACTCTTACTCGTAAACCCGACGGCTCTTTTATCTTTACCTTCTTCTGCAGGGTTGCCGCGCGCTATTGTCCCAATCTTCTTTCTCTTTTTTCTGTGGACCACCGCTTTTATTAGATTTACGAAAGGTCCAGTTACCGATATCATGGCTATGCTAATATCTTGGACCAGTCTGGGCATTATAGCTGAAGTAGCGCAATTAAGCGCCAAACTGGCGGACTAAGCGATTTGCGGCTTGATTGATGAATGCGACTAATATTGACCCTACTCGCGCTGCTATCAACGAGCATGATTATATATTTAATTGAAGCTGGAATGCGCGCGCACAGTACATCAATGAACTAATATTCCATCAAAGCGGTTATTAATTATGCTTTATTGCTTCGTGAACGTTCGAAATCAAACTGCAGTCACAATGTAAGATATAATTAACGAGTTTCAAATAAAATTTCTTCGACCTGGGCAGCAGACAATTTATATCATGTCACTTATAATAAAATAAAAATGTTTGCTTTAATTTACTGCAACGACCCACTCGCGTACTTAAGAAGGTGAAAAGTACTTCTTAACCGCAGTCAATTTACCGTATTTACCGTAGCAACAGTCCTTGAGCTGATAGCCGATCTCGGATACTTTTTATTTTACAAAAGTTTCCAGAAAACGCAATTTTAATCGAAAACTATCGTACCAAAACTTATTAAGTATTTTAAACTAGCACTCCCGAGCTACTATTAAAATTATATTAGAAAAATCGAGAGAAAAATAATCGAAATTTATGCATTTAGGCCATTGCCACAAGAATCTTATAGTAAAGTGCAGCATATATTTATTTATTCAACAAAAAAGTAATGTAAAATAAATTTTGCATCTTTATAAATTTTTGTCGGAACAAGTAGACTGAAAAAATACTAGTGATATATTTCCTTCCTCCGCGATAACACTTGATTTTGAAAAAGGCAAAAAATTCCGGGTGTTGTAGATCAAGCGTGAAAACATATTGAAGGAGGGTGGGGGGTTGGAATTTATTCAAATTCAATGCGCTCGCAAAGTCGCGCTACTACCAGCAGTTCGCGCGCAAGAGAAACGACAAAACTTCTCGAACTAACAAAAGCGATTCCTCATACCAATAATAACACGGTACTCGAAAAATTCCAGCCAGTCACATAAAGGTTGAATAGCTTTTTCTCTACTCGCTGCTTGGGGAGGGGGTAAAAGACATAGAAAGAAGAAGGGGGAGGGGGTCGTAGATATATCTATATTCAAAAGACGCGGCCCGGAATAATTTTTCCATGAAGTTTTTGGCATCGGACGGTCGCGCCGGAGCCATTCGACCGAGTGGAACTATTTAGAGCCACTGCTGCCCCCCTCCCTCCTCTAAGATACCAAAGACTCCGCTACGCTCAGCAATTTCACTTGAGTGCACGTACTATGATAATTGACTACCCTACCCAACCACCCCCGCCCCCGTTTTACCGATTTTGATTTGCCTGTTAAAATATGTATTTTTTTTTTTCAAGCGAGTATCATTTGGAGTGATTTGATCGAACTATTATGCAAGAGAAATTTTTTTTCCCAATGAGAGTTGTGATTGTTTTTCAAATTTTAGTGTCTGGATGTACATACGTGAGTAGTATATATAAAAAGTAAATAACTATACTGTATAAGAAGAAGAAATACAATTTAACAACTTATTTGGTCTTCTTATGCTCACCTACATCCAGCCTCTGAAATTTTAAAAACTGAAACAATTTCTCAAATAATAAAAATAAATGATTAAATAAAAACATTCAGGTTTTTTATTGTTTAAAAAGTTTATGGAACAGTTATATAAGTTATTAAACAAAGATATAAAATAAAATTATAATGGATAAGCTAATAAATAAAACATAAAACTAGTTTTAGAGTTTTCTAAAAATTATATACTTTACAATTGTGCAACATTAATCAAAAACTCATATTTGTCAAACGTGCTGTCACTTGAAAATTAATGACTGATAAAAACATACTTGTTTTCGATAAATAATCTACCGAATTAGCGTCCGGCAAACATAGCTTGAACCAATAAAATTAATTAAGGCTTCGTTCGCGTTCTAAATCGAAAAAAGAGAGAAAGAGAGAGAGAGAGAGAGAAAACTCATTTAGTAATTATCGAGGCAAATCGATACAGATTGAGCCCGCTCGGAAGTCATTGAATAATTTTCCAGTCAGTAATACACAAGTACAAGTTCGGTCCGCTAACGATTACCGCCAATTGATTTCCCCCTCCTAGTTTCAGCCCGCAGTTCAAGTTATAGACGGAAACCGGAATAACTGCTAATCAACGCTCATGCCGGTTTAACCTTTACTTAATTATTCAAATTCGCTCTAGATGGAATCGATAAACGCGCAATTCCGGCTTACCCTTTTTTCTTTTTACCCGCGCAGTTACGCACTTTTTTTTTACTTTTCTTGATGCGAGTCCTCTTGATTTCATCGAAGTGACTTCTGGTTTTTGCAATAAGAAATAAATGTTTAAAATTGTAAGGTTGGATTGGAAAAAGAATCAAACTTTTTTCGAGAACTAGTTAAACTGTTGAAACATTAGTTTTTTGAACCACTCGGTATCAAATCTAGAGAAACGGCATGGCCATGATTTGAAAAAAACATGCGATACTTTATTCGGAAGAATTTTTTTATTTAATGCCTGAAGACTATTCATCAGATTTATAAATTGTTATGTGACAGCTATCGCTTTTAAATCATGTTGTTTATCATTTTATTATTTAACATTTTTTATTTTCTTATGACTTTCATGAAAACTTTGTATTAGTCATCGTTTATCGTCTGACCAAATTTATTTTTGATCACTTAATTTTATTGAATAATTCAAGGAGACAAATATCTCGTTAAAAAAAGTGTTTTGACGAAACTATAGTTCTTAGTTATTGAGCGCTTTAGCTCCTAAAAAGTTACCATCTTTGAGAAAATAAAAAATTAATTACCTTAGACACCATTGACTTGAAAAACATCTCTCTTAAGTATCAACGAATATTCGATTCTGGAGTCAATTTGAGAAGTAACCGTGTCAATGTCAGATACCCGAGTCGTTAATAAATTTATGCCCCGATCAAACGGCAATAACTGCGCTTTAGCCTCGACTTCACTCGACATTGAGAGAGCAGAGGACACAGGGGGAGGAGGGGGGTGGGGGTAAAATATTAAAACCCAAATAATGATCTAGTTTGTATTCATGGTTCCATAAATTTATAGACGTCGAGTATGTAAATTTTTCATGGCGGGCTGGGGTACCGCTCTGACGGAATACAAATTTTTGCATCGTACCGGGGCTAATAAAAAAGAGAAAAATGAATTAATAAAAGGGGGTGGGGTGGGGGGGGGGCAAAGAAGTTTCGCGACGCGCTTTTTTACGGGGTCGTAAAGCCTCTTAACGCCTAAGCCAATTACACCGCCCATTAACAAAGTCTTTAGAGTGGCGTCAAAAGCCGGGTAATTAACCCCCTCCCCCTGCCGTAGCGCAAAGTGAAAATATCAAAGTCAATATGAAGATCCCCTCGGTCCCGCGAAAATTCAAACATCCAAGTGGGGTAGCGGCGTATTTATATGTAATGGATTCGCGAGTAGGATTTGTTGTTGGAGTGCGTGCGGCGGCTCTCGCGGGTGTCGCTTTTATACGCTATACGCTCGAACGCGAGAAGGGGGGAAATTGAATTTGATTTGCGAATTTGATTTATCCCGCGCTATGTACCGCCGATCTCCCGCTCTTTTACCCCGGATTTTATTCTTACTCTTGTATAGCTTCGCTGCATGGTTCCTTTTTTCTCTATCTGTATTCGTCCCAACTACTTCTGTGAGATAAGTATTTGTTTTGGTTATGTTACGCTTTGCGAATCAATACTCCGAAGGGAAAGAAAGTTGGCCAACTCGGGATGTAAAGAAAAAAGAAACTTGGAATATTGCGGTTTTGGGAAATATTCCGGGGGTCGGTGGCGGAGGTAAGGTAAACTCAATTTTGCAATTAACAAACTTGGGGGGTGGGGAATCAAGTTGGCGTAAAGGAGCGGAGTTCTAACTTTGACCTCGTTGTAACTCAAGTTCAAAACAACGGGGAGATGGGGTGGGAAGGGCGCTAAATTTGTTTGCGCTCGGGATTGGACGTCCTTTGGCGCTAAAGAACACTTCGCGGCTGACCACTAAATCAAAGCCCTACGAACCCAACCCCTCCACTTCAACTTGACCCAGGCGTCTAGTATTTTGACTGCGTGCATAAGTTTCAGCTTGATTGGTCCCAGGTTTGATGAATTAGCCAGTGATAAATTCAACCCTAAAGAATATCAGCAATTTTTGAAACTTTCTTAGGCGAACGCGTTTAAAGCAATCTTTTCTGAGGAATTAAAAAAAAATTTGTTTATTTGATGATAATTTAATTGATGGACCTATTCTATTCTCCAACACAGTTAAATTTTTTTTTTTTTTTTTTTCAATTTTGAATTATGGTGGGTACTATTAGTTTAATAAATAATTTTTATCGTAAATTCTTAAAATTTGGTGCACCATTAGAGGACAGTTTTTCACTAATTATGTATGACTTTATGTATGATAATGTGAACATGAAAATTTTTGTTATCTTTTCCATGTAATTTTTTTAACTAATTTACTAAAAGCACTTATTTAAGAAAAAAAAAATAAATTTAATTATTAGCTTATAACTAAAAATAAATTTATGTAACAATATAACTAAGGATGAAAAGTTTAAAAAAAATGATTATCTAAGCCTGCACTGAAATAATGAAAAAAAAATAATAATATTTGAAATACTCGTAAATTAAGTTTAATTAAAAGCCAAAGTCGTATCTTAAAATAGAGTGAACTGGCCGTTGTAACAATCTATGTATACATTCTTGTCACGCAGGCGTATCAACTTGTCCGTTACTACCAGTATGTAACCGCAGTAAATTGTTTTATGGTCAGTACTCGCTGAGCTTGAATCTCATGCGTGCAGTAAAAATTTTATTGGACCGGCCAAACGAAATACATGGCTCGTTCGTGACAAAATATATTATTTACTTAAAACTTTTTATCATCGCGTCGTCGCCGTTTGATTTTTATCCTCTAATCTGCTGGCTGTAATCTCTTCGAAACAAGTACTAAAATGAATGTTGAGGATTAAATTTTGTTTAATCGAAACTCTGGTTATGTAATATTCATTGCATAAGCGTTCGAGTATTTATATAAATAAAATTTTTTTAAAATAGTTAAAAATGGGAAATTGATTATACTTTTGTAACACTTTAAACTTCATGAGTTGTAAATTACATTTTCTTAAAATTTCATGTAAAAAATTATACTTTAAACAGTAATCCCTTACTAAAAACATTTTACTCACTGTAACAGATCTTGATGTTTAATTTTAAAATGAAATAATTAATTATTTACTAATACTTTCAAAAATTATGATTATTTGTAACTGAGCTTTGTAATATGTAATTAATGTTTATAAAGACACGACATTAACAATACATTTGCAGACATCTGCAAGCAAAACAATGATTCAATTTTTTACAATGATTCAATGGCGTTTCATTTATCTTTGCTATAGATTATATAAAAAAGCGTAAATTCCAGAACTAGTTTAATTTTTACAAAATCGACTATCGTAGCTTTTTTGTAATGAAACACTTCATCTTTTTCTGGTGAAAAATCCATTACTTAACGCGCGTAAAACTGGGGCGAAAAGGTACCTGATCAACCCTTTGGTCACGCATGAGCGTGCGGGTAAAATCAGAGGGATTCCCGTGCAGCGTCTCCTCATTCCGAATTCAGTAGGCGTCGATTAATTTAGTCCGATCGCGGTCGTGTTTGCCTTTGTCGCGGCTGATTGACCGCAGGGCCGTACCCGAGCTATTAATTATTTCGTCGGTATTGTGCTCGTCTTCATAAAAAAGTTACGCCTACCTACCCCTCTCCGCCCCCCCCTTTTTTTTCTTTCTTTTTGCACGCGGTTTTATTTACCGATTGTGTAAGCCCAGGGTTAATTCGCTGTTTTGTTTGACGATGATTGGTATTTGCTCCTGACCGGAGGATGTTTGACTTCTAGGGGGGATTGGTGATGATGGATTGCGAAATTCACTTTGTCTTTTAAAGGTTTGGCCAACTGATTTTTAATATTGTTTCCAAACGCGTAGTTGTAAAAAGTTTGTGGGAAAAACTCAAAAACGGATTTAAAAATTTTATAACTTTTTCGAGAGGTAGAAAGCGATGGCTCAGAGTTGAGGGTCTCTTCGGGAATTTTTATAGCCCGGATGATTTGAAAATTATTGAGTTTTATTTTACGACTTTGTTTCAATGTACACCGAGTTGTGTCATCAAAGTGAGACAGGAAAGTTTTAGTTTATTTTGTAGGGCGACTGTGTATTTCGTTAAAAGAAAATGGACGTAAATTAAAAATTGACGGGTTTTAAAAACTTTGTTTGTTCAACCAGTTTCAAGATGTTGATTTTTTAAATGTACCTAATAATAAAATTTTTAATAAAAAATATTTTTAAAATTCAGATGTGACACTTTACACTTTCTATCTTTCTAACTGCTAGATCCATTCGGGTTCCTGTTGAATGAAATTTAAAAATAATTTTGAGTCAATCATTGTAGAACTCAAATAAAAGTTAGCTACTTTGGTTAAGATATATTTACTTTTTAAAACAGGCAATAAAATTCAAAAAATTTGTAAAAAATTTATTTTCCGTGAAATGTATAAGAAAAATTTTTGAAAATAAAGGTTTACATGAACACTGGAAATCATATCTGTGACAGAATTTTTTATAACTTACTATTTAAATACATAAATTTTTTATTCATATGAGCTTTCTAATCTCCTGGTTCAATTTCAAAGATTAACATTCAACCGTAACGCTTTTATCATTATTTCTTATCATTCTCTTTCGTTAGTTTAATTAATATCCGTCAAAAACGTGACGCTGCAGTAGCACAAAAGCCGGAAGAGAATCCCAATTACCCGAAATTCGTAGGTGGAAGAATAATGACCGTCGCGCGTCGGTCTCGTAAACCGCGATAACCGTAAAACTGGACACGCGCCAATCAAGCCCGCGCTTTTCTTCTCTGTTATGCTTTATTCTCCCCCGGCGGGGAGAAAGAGCAAAACTTCGATGAATTCGGATGTTTTCCGGCCGAGTGGGTGGGCGGCATTATGCATGCATAGGGTTGTTGGGCGACACTTTGTTGGCCCCCCGAAAAACAGCTTTATTTTTATGCCCGGGAAAAAAGATGCCGTAATCGCGTTTTTTTTTTATTTTGGGGGAAAAAAATAAGCCGCAATCTCGTACGCAGCAGGGGTTTAAAAAATTACGCCCGCGCGCGTTTAAATTTAAAAGGGATCGATCCTCACCTGCGACGCACCGAGCTTTTTTTCCCTCGAAAGCTCTTCTTTCTGCAAATGCGCGCGCCAACTATATTTCCTATCGAGGAGTCCCGACGGAGTCTCCGGGCTTTTTTTTTTTTTTTCTCGGCAACCCGAATATTTATGAAAATTTTAAAGTTAAACGCCCGACATTTCTCATCGGCACGTGAAACAGCTTTTGAATAAGGAATCAACACAGACTTCTCTCTTTTTTTGGAAACGAGGTCGCTTTTTGGGATTGTTGGAGGATGTGCGGGCTGAATGGGGTTAAAGTAGTACATTTTTTTTGCAATTTCTGGGCTTTTTACCTTGTTTATGATAAAAATTTTATTAATACTTGCAAAACTCTTTATTTATTTACAAAGTTCAACTAGGCACTTGACGCGATCATAAATCTACTTTCCGAAGTACAAAAATAAATGTACTTCAAATAATGATTAAATAATAATAACATTGACATGAATAATGGTAAAATTGAATTTTTTATATTAAAATTTTATGATTAGAGCGCTTTCTAATCGTTTGCTAAATTTATTTATAAATGAAAGTTCAGAAGACAATTTTTTGTACAAAAAAAAAAAAACTAAGTGCATTTCTCTAGAGACTCGACAGTAGTAAATAATCAAATTACTGAAAAACTAAAACCAAAACAGATTGAAATTTTGAAAAAGGAATTAAAAGTTAGCTTAATCTTGATTAAACCATCAATAAGTAATTCAAATCAGCCGTTCGCGTGTTAATTTTATAAAGAAACTCGATCGGCGTGAAATATCTTAAGAACTTTGTCAAGAAAAACATGGAAAAAACTCTTTGGAAGGGTGGGGGTGAAAACGTAGAGAAGTTTTAATCAGTTTCGCGAATCAAAAGAGTTCCTCCCTTTGTTAAATTTAATAATTCATAAAAACTTCCATGCCCAAAAGTTGTCGGAAAAGTTTTAACAAATAATTAGTGCCGCCTTTTCAGCTGTATCGAATCAACCATAACAGGCCAACTTTTTCCTCGTCGTAAAAGAGGGGCAGGAGAGAATGAAAAAAAAAAAGCTACGCCGGGGCATCCTTTGCTTTGACGGTGTCTATTGATGCGCGCGGGCTTGAATAATTTAAGCCGCTGTAGCCCGGACCATGACCCGCTTTTTTACCTCCCTTTTCCCGCCAGCTCGTTTGTTTTTTATTTTTCGCCGTGAGAGATGCGAAACGAGAGTAGTTGCTGCAGCAGCACCAGCCGGGGTTTAAACGGCCCTCAACTACGTGTTATAATTTTCCTCAAAAGTGGTCGCCGAGGTAATTTTATGCGGGAAAAAAATTTAACCAACGTGTAATCGTCCGAGTTTTAGGGCGGGCTAGTCATATTTTCGGATTTTACGGATCGGTGCTTTTGAGTTTGTTCAGGGTTGTTTGACTTTGAAAATTAGATTTCGGTAAAATTATCGCAGTCCTGGTTGGAATGGTTTCAATTTTGAAGTATGCGAAAAATCTTTCTACAAATTTGAATTCAAAACTCGCTTTGAAAAAGCTTTGAATTTCAAAATTAAATTTGAACACTTATGGGAAAGCTCGGTTTCAGCGATATTTGAAGTATGAAAAAGAAGAACAAATTAAAAAAAACTTTCCAATATAAGCTCTTGATTTGAAAATTCTTGAGCAAACGTTATCGACTGCCCCCTCACTTCATATGAAAAAAATTCGAAATTTAAATTTGAAGAGTTATATCGTATTCTCGTAAAATATTCATCAATTTTATCCCATATCAAAATTTTAAAAAATTTTAAATTACTTGCAATTTCTTTTTTTTTCATAATAGTTCTTATAGTCAGTTTTCTTTTCTAATTCCAGATGATTTATGTCGAATTATATAAATTAACTTTATTTAAATTTTACAACTTACAGTAATAAGTGCAGGCTTTGCTAAAGGAAACTTTTTGCTGAACTTATTTAAGTCAAACTTGAGATTAAAGTTTTTTAAATTAGGTTGTAAACATTTTCTGGTCGAGTTTAAAAATCCTCTTACCAGAACAAATTTTATAACAATCGTTTTCTGTTTTCACTTTGATTCATGTAAAAATGTTTAAATCTAACAAGCTCTAGAACGATATATATTAAAGTATTCTGGAATTCTGAAATTTTCCACTGCAAATCTCAAGTTCCGATGGTAATACAATTTTCATCATGGTCTACTGGTGAAATTTTACCTGTAAATCAGAAGGAGTTTTATGTTCACTAGGCTTGTAACAGCAAGTATAACAGTATAATTTGCTTGAGCTACCAGGTATTGCATCAGAGTCATCTTCGAGATATCAGATTCGGTTCATCGACAACATTCGCTTTAGCGTTGACAATGACGATGAAACCTGGGGAATCATCTTCGAGGAACCAAATTAAACTTTACCGGCTTAACTTTCGAATTGAATTTACTAATATAAAAGCTTGCTTCACCCGAGCTTTTGCTCGAAAGACCAGGTTTCCGATGGCGAGTGGTCGTCTTCAAGAAAGTAAATAAAATCTCTCAGGTATACAAAAAAAAAAAAAACAAAAAAACAAAAAAACAACAACAACTTTACTCTGATTACAACAAAGCGCAGAGTATTAATCGTAAAATAAAAACTTGAAGTAACAGATAGTCCAGGGCTGAGGGGCTGTGCACTCCAGAATCACCGATGATTCTTTTGATTCTTTTTGATTCTTTTGTGATTCTTGCGTGATTCTTTTGGCAAATTTGAAGTGTTTAGAGCCATAGAATCAATTTCAATTGAAAATTCGTTAAAATTAATATTTTTCGTAGATTTTTACTTGAAATAAAATTGATGTTTTTTAATAATTATATTGATTTTTATGTGTGATTCTTTTAGTGATTCGGAAGTGCATAGCCCCTCGCCCAGGGCCATACCGTAATTACTTGAAAAACTGACATCTAGGAAGCAAAAAAATCATTTTCCCATTTAAAAAATTAGTTTACTGTTTTGAACCCAAGACAAATAATAAAAACTCCCTTCCCTTTCCGTCGCCTCAAGATGCAAATATTGAAAAATACAGTAGCACCGAGAAGGACGAAACAAGATACCCCATCCGCATCGGTTCGGGCGTTCAAATCCGTGAAATAACTTTCCTCAAATTTCAAGGAGGAACTTCTCGGCGCGTATAGAAAGGCGATTTCTTTTTTCCCTCTTTTATCTCCTCCCCGAAGTCCAAAAAAAGACACTTCCCGAACAATCCCCTCTCTTCTCTTCTCCGGGCCGAATCTTCGCCAAACCGCGGCGGCGGGCGCGTTCCGGTCGCAAAGTTTGTCGGCGCGGACAAGAGGCAGCACTTTTCGGCTGGGAAAGAAACTTCTCGGACTGCTCGTCCAGCCGTGACGTTCGACCTGCGATACGTGAGATTGACGCCGGAGAGTTTTACTCCTCCCATTGTTATCGCGCTGCGGTGGCGGGCGATGATAGCGCGAGGAGAAGTCACTCGTAACTGGGTGATACTCAAACTTTATCTTTGTTTGTTTATCGGGATGGAGTTGATTTTTACCTTGAGTTTGCGGAGTTTAATTTGCGGTGGTAACTGGCGATGACTAATTTGGCTTTTCGGGAATCAAATGGGAAGTTTCGTTTGGGTACGGATTGATTTGTCAATTTGAATTTAAAATCAAAATGGCAATGTCGATTGATTGATTGGTTATTTAGCGTTGAATCAAAATCTTTCAATTACAAAGTAATTGAGTTTTAGTAAATTTGACAAAATTAAAAAAAATTGGATAATTATTTTTGAACCGATGCTCATAAACTACTCCAATGTAAAAATTGTTATAGTTTTAGGAAAATTCTACTATATCGTAGTATATAAAAAATGTTTTTTATACAATTAATCTAGTATTTGATACCATTAAGGGGGTACATATTCCAAAAAAAAAACTCAGAAAAAATTTTGTAAGTTTTTTAAAAATGATTTATTTAAAAAGATATTTTTTTTCCATAATATACACAAATTTTTACATAATTTTTTACATTTAGAAAATTAAAATAAGTGTTTTTATAATTGTTATAAAATTCAGCTTATTTAGGCTATGAAAGTTCATTGCTCGTAAAGTCAAAATTTTTCCTTAAAGCGGATGGACCCAGGACTTGGCATAGTTGTTGTACATGTGAACCCTCATGAGCGGAACCTCAGGCAACCAAATCCAAGCACTATTAAGCTACTTGCATACTCTAAAATTGCTTAGTGTGGTTAAAATTTTGATAGTTTTTATCATTTTAGTCAATTTATGGTGTGCCATCAGCTTAATAATGCTTAGATTTGGTTGCTTGAGGTTGCGCTCATGAGGGTTCACATGTACAACAAGTGTGCAAAGTCCTGGGTCCATCCGCTGTCTGGAAAAATTTTGGCTTTACGAGCAATGCCCTCATTTTCTCAAAAATCACATATTTGAGAAAATAGCTTTTAAAGTTCTGAACAGATTTTGATGAATATAATGTAACACACCAACACATAAACATTTATATCTTGAAAATATCTTGTCGCAGGACTCTTGCTTGATGTAAATACTCTTTTGCACATAGCCGGATACTTTATTTTTTTTCTCCTGCTCCTAAAGTGACCCAATTAGCTTTTTTATCAAAAACACAGATCACACACTATTAGGCACCAAGAGCAAGTTAAGACTTTGAGTCAGCGGAGTCTTCACATGCAATTATCTAAAAATTATCTTTAATTTTAAATCACAGAGTTATTTTTTCACTTCACATTTGTACATAAACACCTTTTTTTTAACAACTAAAAAACTTCATTAGTTTACCTGGTAAGAATTGGTCATTTATTCTTAAATTTTTTTTTTTGAATAAAACTAACTTATTTACTTCAGATTGAAATAATAACAAAAACAAAACCAAGTAAAGTAGAATTTCATTAGAAAGATGACTCAAAGAACAAAAAAGTCGTCATGAACTTGCAACGCTGCGTAGAAATACCTAATTTGATATCGATAGATCGATATTGGTGTAATATACTAAAGTAGACTCGTAGAGGTAATATATTATGTCATAAAGGTTATAAATTTTTTTATGCGATCGATTCTAACTTAATAAATTGTTTTTAGCATTAGACTTGAAATGAAAGTTAATCTGTCATTCTTAATTTTCATTATTAAGATATTATGTCACGGAAAAAATCTAATCACAGATAAAAAAATTTTCTGTTTTTTCATCGCTTTTATTAGACGAAAACGATATAAATACTTACAGTTCTGTTCGTGGATTAAAAAAAAAAATTATACCTACATTGCGAAAATTAAAAAAAGGAAAAAATACATCGAAAAAGCATTTGTACCTATAGTATCGTAGAAAGTATTTCTGCTACTAGAACTGACTTGAAATTCTTGAATTTCAAAAAAAGCCATTTCAACGTAAATTTAATAAATTGAATGTCTTTATTAAATTAACTGTAACTTTTTTTCCTTAACGAATTAAGAAACGCGGTTTGCGGCATTTGAAAGCTGATGTAAAAGTACATCAAAAAACACAAAAACCTGAAAATTGATTTTTTGAAAATTTTTAGGTATATGTACCCCCTTAAGTATTACCGAACGTATATTGAATTAACAATTTAAAGCTTGAAACAAGTTAACAACAAAAATGAAACTTTTTTTTTCTCCTCATAAAACATTTCCAGTAACCCGAATTACGATTTACAACGGGTTACGGGTAGGTAATAATTTTGAAAGTTTCATACGCGATTTGAAAACATATTTGACATAACTCATCGCACGCATAAAATCTCTCGCGGAACTGCGGCTCATCGACTTTAAACCTGCAGCCCCAGAAATTCTCATGCATTCAATGATTTCAACACAAGTTTCTCACCGTCAGCTCGACGAATATTTTAGTTATATACGCGGCCTTCCACCTTTATAACCGAACGCGCGTACCCGAGTTTATATAATTATAACGCTTTTGTATTGGCCAAAATTTTGCGCGAGCACTCCCGCTCTCTCTTGTTCACACCCCGGATACTCGCGTTTCCCGAGTTATAATATTTCGCTGAATAAAACTAGAAGTTTGTCGCCTTCTCGCGCTCATTTGTCAAACTCTTGCGAGCGTGCTTCAAACGACGATTTTATCATTATTAATTAATCGAGTTGATTAACCCGTGTGCGTTTACTTTGAGATTAAAAACAATAAACGCGGTTATAAGATCCACCCGTAACGAAGTAAGTTTGTATTATTCATGTGGGAGTTGAAAATAAACCCGAAATTAAATAGCGAACCTCGAGATTTTGTGCGGAGAAAAGTTGCGCGGAGGGTACGGGGAGCTGCGCTGGCACTGTGTGTTGAAATAAATTTAACAAAGCAGGATTAAAAGTTTGTTACCCGGCATTCAAGAGCACGTACGCCATTTACCGTCGTATAATTTACACGTGTTGTCCCTTTTTGAAATAAAAATTTGAGCATTCTGCCCCGACAATACTCTTAAGGTAGCTGTACCTAAATTTAAGTACGTACTCTAATCGATAAAAAAAGTCAAAAGCATTAAGTTATGAATTCTAGAGTTGTGCTAGACATTTCAAATTGACTGCAGCATTCTTTAGAAAAAATGAAAAAATCATCTTAAAAAGCTAAAATTAAAAAAGAACTATCAAACCCAAGAGTCAAAGAATGCGATTTGAGCTGTACTCTACAAAGTTTAATCCGCAAAATAAATGTCAGAACTGATTTATTGAAAAAAATTTTGAATTAGTTGGGACTAGTCATAGAAAAGAACCCAGCCTAGAATTTTTTTTTTTTTTTTGAAAGACTCGATGACTCGAAAACCAAAATATATCTGAAATGAAATCAAAGATGCAAATAAACATTGAAGAGGGAAGGGTAGCAGTTTCAGGTAAAAATTTTTCGGCATTTTTAAAAAGTGCGTTTGAGAGAATCTACTGGCATTTCAAATAAACTCATTCAAATCGGACTTGCAAGCTTTTAATTTAAGCTTTAAAATGAGACCTTACACGTCCGGCTCAGTGTAGCTAATCCAAAAAAAAAATTTTTTTTTTCAGTAGACACTTTGCATAAGATAAAATTTCGGGAAAATTTTCTTACCTCTAAAACGCGTTAGAATTTTCCAGAGTGGAAAACCCTGTTCGAAGAATTAAAGCTCTTAAAACCTACTCCCAACCCTTTTTAAAAAAAAAGTGAACAGTCACTCTAATAAATAAAGTCTTTTTGTTCCGGAACGATTTTTCCAATCAAAGACGCGTTCGTTAGGAGATAACGAGCAGGGAGGGGGGTTGCATAATGCTGCGTTTCCCTGGATGCGTTGTTATAGCCGGTGTTTTTTACACCGTCGCGTGTACACACACACACAACACGCTGGAGGAGAAGAAATAAAAGGAAGGAAGATTGCAACGCACGAGCCGGCACACCCGAGAGTCACAAAGTTAATGGGTTATTTACGGCCAACCGTTTTATGCCGTGGGGATGGACGGTGGAAAAAAAACGTGAAGAAAAAAATGCTTGATTTTTCCAGAGCTCTACTTCAAAATCAAAGGGCTGGTCGTTACTGATAATCTTTGATTTTTCTTCTTTACATGCACCGAATTCTTTGAAAGCTCTGTAAGGTTATTGGCTGGAAATTTATTTGCTTTTAAGGTGGTTTTCTAGTATAAAATTTCTACCAAATGCATGACAACAGAGAATCAGCTCAAATTTTCTGGAGGTGTTTATTAGATATTAATAAGCATTTCTACGAAGTCCGGCCAAAATTGACCATATAGTTTAAAAGTTAAAGCAAGTTAAAGATTGAATTTTTTTCATTACGCGTATGGCTGCTACGCTGAAAAAGTTTACTTAATTATTGATATTTGTCTTCTTACAATAGAGATCCTTTAGATTTAGAAAACCACATACATATAGTTTCACTATCGAAGAATTCATTTCTTTAAACGGCAAAAAATTGACCTTTTACAAATTTTACAATAATTTTACAAAAATAATTTTCACGTGAATAACCTCCAAAACTGCGGTATTCAATGGTGAGGTTAAAAGTTTAAAAAAATGTTTTGTTGTGATTGTCAATGTTTTTTTGCTAGAAATTAATTTCAGAAGCCATAAAAAGTTAAAAAATAAATTTTAATAACCAATTGTTAATAATTTGGTGTAATAAATTTTTTTTAGTCTTAAATTTGACTAGCTCTGGTAGAAAACCTCCTTAAATATTCAACAGGCACAAAAATTTTGTTTGGTTAAAAATTTTACTTAATTGATCAATTTTATAAATGAACAGTTTTTCTTAAAGGATGGTATTAATCCATTTTAGTAAAAAATAAAGTTAAATATGTCTCACTAAATCTGTAAGAGTGAGGTTAGCTCAAATCCACTTGAATTCTAGTAAAAAGACTCGATTTGAGTGGATTTTCGTACTTTTTACTCAAACAATTTTAGAAGGGTCTGATAAAAATTACAGATTTTAGCTTGTTTGTGACCTTGTAAGAAATGTGAAATAGGTTATTCATTTAGTAGCCATTAAATGGCTACACTGAGAAAAAAATTTCATTGAATCTATGAAAAAAATATTGCCTCAATGAAAAAATTTCATCACCGGCTAGTGATATAATTTTGTACATTAAATCAAAAAAAATTCTATTCACTCAATGAAATATTTCATTTTAAAATTGTAAATTTTATACTTGCTCAAAACAATATTCAATTCCTTCAATGAATTATTTCATTGGATTAGTTATTTAATTGCACGTTTTGGTTTCAATTTACCTTGCGTCAATGAACTTTATAGTGCTACAATGAAATATTTCACTGACCCAAAGAAATATTTCCTTTTCATAATTGCAAAAGTTTATTTTTTTCAATTGATCGATGAAATATTTCATTGAATTAATGAATTGAGAAATCTTTTCAAATTTTTATGATGCTACAGCTGTGGATTTTCTAGTGCTACAATGAAATATTTCATTGACTCAAAGAAATATTTCTTTTTAATAATTGAAAAAGTTAATTTTTTTCAATTAAACGATGGAATATTTCATTGAATTAATGAATTGAGAAATCTTTTCAAATTTTTATGATGTTCCAGCTGTGAATTTTCCAGTGCTACAATGAAATATTTCATTGGTTTTACACAAAAATTTTTCCGAAAATATCAAAAAAAATTTTTTTCCGCACTCCGGCCGGGAAGCGCTACTTCCCTGCCGCTGCCGCTACAGTCAGTAGCGCTTCCCGGCGCCGTCGTGCGGAAAAATAGTATACTCAACTAGGCACCTGAATGGGAAGGTCTCAAGATCACATGTTTGTCACACTCGGCTACGCCTCGGACGACAATTTCATGCGATCTGAGACGTTTCCCATTCATACTGCCTAGTTAAGTAATATACTATTAATTTTCAGACGACGTACTTAATAATTGCAAGTTTTTGAAAGAATTATATAATTTCATTGATTTAAAGTAACCAGTAGTTTAATTATTCATTATTTTAAAGTTTACAAATTATTTTAATTGACAAATAAATTTTACGCTTTTATAACTATACACACATTTACATAAGACTATGAAACGTACATTTTATACAATACATCGAGACACTTAAACCAATGAAATATTACATTTACGCAATTTATATTATATGATATAGTCTTCATTGCACCGGTATATATACGAATTGACATATTGTTTCACCACTTGCGGTTTTGAATAAAAGTACGCCATCTACATTCAAAATTAGAAACTAAAATATATTTCCGACGAAGAAGTTCGTTTGTGCAACCAATACAGGCTCAAATAAAATAGTATATCTAAAAACAACTGCTTATACTTCGATATATTTAATTATTATTTATTAATATATTACATAATAAATAACTAAAAATTTCATTGAGGCAATGAAATTTTTCATTGTTGAAATAGGTTTAAAATATAATTTTATTTTATTATGATTAAAATTCATTAAACCAGAAGAATATTTTATTTCCTGCGAGATTTCCTGACTAAATAGTTGAATAAATTAATAATCACCTCAAGATCTAAAACCCCTTTATCCTGGATGGTCAGGATTGATTTTTTTTAAATAAATAAATAAATAAGTAGTCTCCCAAGCTCTAAAACCCAATAGTCCTGGGCGGTCGAGTTACAAGCCATTATTATTTTTTTTTTGTATGAAACTTAACAATTTAATAAATTTTGCGCTATGAAATATTTCATTGGATCAAAGGACAATTTCTTTTCATCAATTAAATTAGTTGCTCTATAATAAAAAAAAAAAAAAAAAAAAGAATATTAGTTGCTTGATCCAATCACAACTCTTCATAACATTATTCAATTTAGAATTCCATGTTGATGCATGGTTAAGCAAAATCTAATACATTTAAGTTTCTATAATCAAGCCCCGAAAGGGTCACAACTTAAATATCAGTTTTAAGTTAAATTTCGATAAAGAATAACGTGGTCTGGTGGCTAAAGTCAGAGCCCCCTATTTTGCTGTCGTCCGTTCAATTCCTGGTAGTTTACATTTTTTTTTTTTTTTTTTTAATTTTTATACTTAATTGGTGTTTTTGTTTTTTTTAATAAAATTATTTTTCGGATCAATAATACTCGTTTTAACTAAATATTTTCAAAAAAGTAATGAAATATTCTATAGGCGCAATGAAATATTTCATTTATTTAAGTTTAATATATTGGAAAAAAATTTTCGTTTGAAACTTCAATGAAATATATGTTTGAATGCATAGTCTGATATCATTGGCCGAATTTCATTACTATTTTTAAAATATTTGGCTGAAACTAGTATTATTAATCCGAAAAATAATTTCATTAAAAAATAGTAATAACGCCATTCGGCCAATGATATCAAACTATGCACTCAAACATATATTTCATTGAAGTTTCAAACGAAATTTTTTTTCCAAAGTCAATATATTAAACTTGAATAAATGAAATAGTTTATTGCGTCTATGGAATATTTCATTAATTTTTTGAAAATATTTGGTTTAACAAGTATTATTGGTCCGAAAAATAATTTCAAAGAAGTTCAAACAAAGTTCTAAAAAAGAATTTGTTTTTCGTTGATTAATAACATTTTTATCTTAAAAAATTGCGAATTTTTCATTGTTTTACTTTAATTATAATTGAGTCAATGAAATGTGTCATTGATAAAAATGTAATATTTTTAAAGGATTGTAAAGTATCAATTTAACTGGGGCCTGATTGTCTAACTCGATACGCGTGAAACGCGCGTATCGAGTTAGACAATGAATTAATTAAAATTAATAACAATAAAATTAAGACAAATTGTTGATAAATCAGGCCTCAGCACATTAATTACCGGCGATTTTAAGATTCAAATGAAGGTACTTTCACGACTGATACCTTTGAAACAAACGATATACGCGCGTTTCACGCGTATCGAGTTAGACAATCAGGCCCCTGAATCAATTCACTTATTTCATCGCTGCAATATCACGTTTCTGAAATTCAATGAAATATTTTTTAGCTTCAAGTAACTGACAAATTAAAGTTTATCACAAAGAAAAAAAATTAAATATTTTCAGTAAAGCGATTATATTAGATTATACAGTCAAAGATTAATTTCATTGAGTTTAAAAAAAAAAATACAATTTATAAAATTAATAGAATGGAAATTGAATCAGTAGAATATTTCATTGACGCTATGCAATATTTCATTATTTTTTTTAAGAAATTACGATGAAACAAAAATTATTGTTTCAAAAAAATCATTTCATTGAAAATAAAACAATAACATTGAAATAAAAAAATATTTCATTGAAGCTACAACTAAAGAAAAGTTACTCACGTTAATGAAATATTTTATAATTTTTGAAGTAATATTTCATTGAGCTAATGAAATTAATGTTTTCAACCGATATTTCATTGATTCAATGTACATCTTATTAACTCAATGAAATATTTTTCTCAGTGTAGTTACTAGAAAAATACTAGATTGAGTCTAAAGAAATACCAAGTAAATAGCTATCGAATGGATAACCTAATTCCCATTTCTTACAGGGTGCATAATTTCTCATCAAAGTTTAAGATTTTTAGAAGTTTCTTCAAAGAAAGCTTCTTTTTGTAACAATACGAAAATGTTAAAAAAGTAAACACTTTTGTTTATTCATTGCGTGAACAATAAATTGTAAAAAAAATTAGTCAATCAGTTTTGATGACATATAAACAACAAATTTCTTCTCTTTTCAGGGTTATTGTCAGGGTAAAAAAGGTAAGTTTACGTAAAAGCGCGTTTAACGCACAGTACCTCTCGTTCTGTCGCAATGAAAAGGGAATGAAAAAGAGAGAAAAAAAAAGATGAAGGGAGCCTTTTGGAAAGAACTTAGGAGTTTCTGGGTTTGAGTGGTAGAAACATAAGTACTCGCCTTCTTCAAAAAGAAAGGTTTGAAATTTTCTAGTGCCGTGTCCGTAAATGGTAGAAAAATCCCATACAAAAAAGGACTCCAAAAAAAGAAGGTAGCGGTTAAACGAGTTACAGTGAAATTCAAAACTCCCGGGTAATTAAATTAATAATTTAACCGTCCGAGAGTAATTTTACATCGCTCGACTCGATGAAGAAATCAGAGCCGGTCAGTCAGAGTAATTCCAAGTTATCACGCGTGATTTATTTAATGATGATCTCGGGATAAGATAAACGAAACTAAAGAGAGAAAAACTACTCGGACAAGCTAGTCTCTGGACTCAAAAAAAAACATGACGTCCCGCTATTTACATAAAAGAATGTCTCCACCTTTTTGCTCCCAAACAATAATTTTCCCCCTGGTCTTATCTCTCATCGGGTAATATTCGCTCGAAACCGGTCTAGAATGAAAACTTGAAAAAAAGTCGATCGATCGTTAAACTCAGGCGCCAAAGATCGCAGACTTTATTACGGCTTACTCACACAACATCAGCTTTTTACTTAATTAAGAGAAAAAAAAATGTTTGTTCCTTCCCCCGTTTTTGCGAACGGTGGTCCTCCAGTTTATCTTGTAAAAAAGGTCCAAGACGCGTGAGAATTCGGTTGTCTCGGGGCTTATCTGCTTTTTTTCTCCTCCTCCTCCTGGTTGCCTGCAATATGTATTTTCGGTGGTGTGTTTTCGTGACCGAATTTATTATTCGTTTGTGCCGCCTGAGTTTTATATTTTCTAGAAGCCACCCCCCGCGATAAGTGCGCATTACGATGATTTATATCGCGTATAAATCATAATTATGGCGCCCGAGATAAAAGGAAGGGGGTGGCGGCGGGGGCTTGGAGGAGGTACATTTTTCCACTGAGACCCGGTGAGTACTCGATGTGTCTACGTGACTCGTTTGGGCATCGTTAGTCGTACGCATTTGCGATAACACGGCGCGTCTTGCACGAAATTTTTAGTTTACAGGCTCAAGACTGCTGACGTAGTACGACAATCGCAATGTCGAAGGAAATTGTTAGATGTATTTACTTGTGTATGCAAGCAAAAGCTCTGAAAATAAAAATAATTGAAGTTTAAAAAGTAGCTTTTTGAGCTGTTAGCTAAGATCATTGAAGATAACTAATATTTTTAACACTCAAGTCCAGATTTCAGTAAGAAGGGTACCCTTAGATCATTTATACAAAAAAAAGGTTAGATGATAGATGAAAAACTAAAGTTTCTTTGACCCTGTAAGAAATGCTAATTAGGAAATAGACATTTAATGGCTATTTAAAATGTCTTCAGACTAGAAACAAGGTAATATTAATAGCTAATTTTTAGATTGTATGAAACGATTTTTTTCCATGTAAATAGCCATTTACTAGATTCAAAATTAATGCATATTTTTAAATACTAATCATTTGCTTTTAACAGCGAAATTTATAAAAAAAAATATTTATGATAACCTCATAAAAAATAGGTATTTCATAGAATTATGACATTTCCAAAACTACCATCAAATTACATGCAATGAGAATCACCATGTGCAATACGCTGTTTTGAAGGTTATAAAAAATTTTTTACCCATTTTAAACGGGCGATTCATAGATTGAAATCGACCGTAAAATAAAATAATTTTTGATAGCTATTTTTTGGGTATTTTTAATTGAATAAACATAACTTATCGCTTTACTATATTAAAAATAGGAGAAAACTGGCAATTATTACCTTTTTTCTTAGACTCAGTTATTGAATATTTTAACTAACCTTTTTCTAGTTTCAGAGCCATTTTTAATATTCGCAATTCCAACAGGGCGATTGGAAGATTAAATATGTACATCGTATAAATTATAATTTGTCTAAGAAGAAACCATATTTTTTAATAAGATATCGAAAGAATAAAAGAGTAAAAAATAAAATGACGAAAAATAACAATAGAATGAGCTTTTAAATGTAAAACAGAAAAATAGACTAAACAGTTTACTAAGCTAATGATAACAGACTAGTTTAACAAGTTAATTACATTTGTAAAATAGAGTGTATTATGTTACTGCTTTTCTTTGTGGAAATCCAGTTTAACGCTTACATTTAATCTTGTCCAGAAGAATTTTAATTTATTAGTTTGGTTGAAGGGGTATCTCAGGGATACAATTTATTTTTTGCTAAAACATGTACGGAGCAATTCCTAATTCAAAGGGCATATAAACTCAAAATGTCCGCTTACGAAAGCTTCGAAAACCGTTCGCCACTGGTTGTCAGAATCCTCATTAATTTGATAAAAACTTCAGAAATAATTGAAAAAAATTTTGCTCTTTTAATCCCCTCCGAAATCTCTTAAAAATTTGTCAGAAAGTATCATTCTATATAATAAACATAATTTTAACTGTTTTTTTTCATTCTCGTAAAATTAGTAATCCCCATTTGATTAAAGAAAACCTTTTTCCCACAATAAATTTGAATTAGCCCCTGCAGTTGAACTAATTAAAATGACAACTTTCGCACAATGAAAAAAAAAAAGAATAAGGTACTTGCAAACCACAATCAAAACTCTTTTCAAAGAGAGTCACAGCTGTTGGTGGAGTTTCATTGAGTGTAATATACATATATACGCAGAGTAAAAGTGAAAGAGACAAGGGTGGAAAAACGCGGGGCTGAGTTCTCTGATGTCCCGGTTAGCTTTACGCGTAATTTAATTTCCGCGCGGCGCCTCCCTCCCCCTCCACCTACCCCGTCCGGCAATGCCTTGTCGCTATTAACTTTCCACCCCCAAAGTGTCCATTTTCCGCGCGCTTTTTATAAATAGCCTTCGCCCGAGGGGTGAGAATTACCACCTCCCGGGCATTTAACCCCGGGAAGAAGACGAGGCCTGCAAATCCCTTCTTCTTCTTCTTCCTTTTTTCGTTATTTATAAAACCAGCTGCTGAGGATTTTAAATCCTTGGATTAATGACGCTGGAGATATTTTTCATCCCTTATTATGCAAATTTTATGCTAAGAGGCGTTGTTTAGTCAAGGATTGTTAACTGTTTTCTTGATGATCTAATAAAAACATGACTCAAAAAATTAATCACTATTAAAAAATTTTTTAAATTTAGAAATATTTCATTTGAAGTGTAAAAAGTACTCTCTTTAAACAAATAAATAAATTTATCGGACATATCTTGAAATTTATAGTACTCTCTTAAAATAATTATTGTTTTGGTATTTTAACACAATTGGTAATGAGTCAGTTTTTTAATTATTAAAAAAAATTTTTGAAGTTTTATAAAGTTTATAAAAATTCAATAGATCCTTGGAAAAATTTTATTTGAATGTAAATTGTTTACATCTACCCAAAAAATAAAGAAAATGTTTGTATTAAATTTTTTTTTTTTAATCTCTTGTAAGATTTCTATTGAAAAGTGTGTATATAGTAAGATCAGAAAAAATTGAAAATTACTACTCTGTTAGACTAAAAAAAAAATTATGTAACAAATTGACACTTTTTTTTCGTTTCCTATCAAAATACTAGTTATAAAAAAATTTCGTTTAGAAATTCCTTGTTGTGAAGTTCAAAACGATTCCTTGAGCTTTTTTCACGTAAGGTGCGAGAGGAAAAAAAAGCCAAGGGAGAAAATAACGTAAGACTCACGAGATTGAAAAATGACTCTTCTATCCGTGAAATACGATAAGCGATAATGAAAAAACAGATTGAAATATTTGAAATTTTTTAGACAAAAAAAAAAAAAGAAAGGCCGGGGTGAAAACATTCTCAAGGTGGTAATCGAATTTTTGGCATTTTGCCTCCCTTCCATTTGCGCTCTCAATCAAGCATTGACGGAGGAGGAAATGAAGTGCGGGTGGCTCGTTCTTGTAAACCGCACGCGTTAATTTCCTGAAACTCAGGATAAACACACGCGCATTGTGATGCGGAGGCGTGACGACCTTCCCCCGCCTTTTAGTAGGAAACGAGATTAAATTGATTCCATCTTTTTTTTTCTCCTCGACAGGGATTTCGTTCGTACAGTGAGCTTTGATTCGGTAAAAGAAAGTTTAGGATAAAGAAAATAGATAAGTCGTATACATCATGCTTGTTTGTGTGTACTTTGAGGATTGTCTTAAATGTGTTTATTTGCGATGATAAATGCGTTTGGGTATGTGTGTATACAAGGATCAGCTCAGTAATTTTGTGGTGTTTTTTGAATTGATTAGTTTCTTAAATCGATGATGAATAAGCTTGTGCACAAGTCGATCGATCAATCAACTATTTATTAAATTTTTTTTATTACTCCGAAAGCCACGATGCTAAGTAAGCATTTTGAAAGCGTGTTATTAGTCTTTTGAAGCGGGACTCGGTAATTAACCGAGCTTGCAGTACATAATACGCAATACATCAACGTCGAACTGGATCAATGTAATATTTACAAGTCAAGAGGAGCCAAGTTCGCTATTAATCGTGGCTCACGGAGCTTTGACATGCCGATGTTTGTCGTTTCATGTAAGCGCGTAATAATTCACCAAGAATAGTTTGTAAAACAAATAGAAACTAAAATAAATGATATTATTGAGGTCAAAAATGATTTTTGATAGAAAAATTTGTTTTTCAATTGGATGAAATCAAAAAGATTATTTTTATTTTGATAGGCTATTTAAAATGAAGTGCCTTAATTTCATCAATAAATCATTTTAAAATTACGTCTTGAAGAGTCGGTAGATTAGTTTTTTTTTTTCTCCTTTAATAGCTTAAAAACTAAAAAAGTTATTTTTGCTAAACAAATATTATACTTTTTTAGTAATTTACAAACATTAGTTTACCGCAGTGCTGAGAATTTTCATTCTTGTTACAAAATATTATTACATATTTTTTTTTTTTTTTTCAAGACTAGTAAGAAAAAATTGTTTTTCTTTACATACCAAAATTTTCTTTATTTCTCATTATTCATTGTGATTCTTCTTGCTTTTATTTCATAAATTCCATTGCACAGGCTCTGAAGCACACAAATTATATAAACAGCATCCTCGACACCGCAAAAATTCGAGTAATAGCTCCCCGACTCAATGAAATTACATGTCCCGTACGCGGCGGGCACCGAAATCCCCTGGCAAAACAACGACGCCGCAGAGGTAACAAACTGCCCGAAAAATCGTTCGATTCGGAGCGTGAAAACCGCATCGATTACCGGCGCGCGGTGCTTGATTACGAATCGAAGAATCTCTTGATTCGTCGAGCAAACCGCGTAATGACCAACTCATAATCCCGCTCGCGGGTTTCGGGTCAAGACACGATATTTACAAAGCCACCGGGCTCTGATAATCCCGGGCGTCGGGGTAAGCCTGCAGTTGTTTGCCACCGGGACGCAGCCAATTTATTTCTTATCGTATTCGTTTGCGGTGAGCTTTGGCCTGGTGATTGCAACGATCGGCGCTGGCATTATGTTGGCTTTGCCGGAGCTTTTGTGTGTGGCCTCCAACAGCGGAAAAGTTCCGAGTTTTTTCTTCGAACCGAAAAATTGAACGATCAAACGAACTTACCTGTAAGTGAAGTTCGATCGCAATTATATGAAGAGCCTCGTTCGATGAGATTACCATGTAGTACTCCTTGCGTCAGCGAGAGGTCACAACGTTCAGAGATGAAAAATTTGAAAAATTAGGCGGCTGCGCAGCAAGAGAGCCTGCGCCGCCGCGCCGTGTCATATTTTCAGAGTAGCAAGAAAAAATTGCTATTATAATGTCTCGGGAAGGGAAAAAAGGAATCTTTTTATATTTGGGTGGGATTATTGTAATCTCATCGAACGAGGCTCTTCATATAATTGCGATCGAACTTCACTTACAGGTAAGTTCGTTTGATCGTTCAATTATATTTCATTCGCCTCGTTCGGAGATTACCATGTAGCTGTTTAGAGCAACATAGCAATTTTTTTTTTTTTTTTTTTTTTTTTTTTTTTTATTCATTTATTTATTCAAAAGATATACAAAAAACTATCAAATTACATTATTTCTGCATTATAATTACATTTGCAAAATCATCGTTCTCAGTAAATATCGGTACATTATAAACTTTGGCAAAAACTTGCGAATTTTCCGCCCAGGAAGCAGTCTTTCTTATAATACTCAAATTTACCCCATTTTTAAAAGCTGCTGATGTTGACGCATGACGCGTTGAATGAGCAGTAAAAATTGTGGTATCTATACCACTTTTAGATAAAACGGATTTAATCCACCTACTGATAGTCTGAGAACCGACTGCTTTATGAGGACTTTTCAAGGCTATGAACAAACATTTTTCATTATTCCTAATATCTTTGGTAACTGCTAAGTATCTTTTCATCACGGACGCCACACATAACTTGGGTCTTTTTTTAAAATATGGTAAATTAAGCAAAGGTTGGCAACGCCCTGGCCCTGACGTCTTAATTGCATCAGAAATTTTAATTATTAATCTATCTTTCAAAAAACTAATATTGTCAATTTTAATAGAAGCAAACGTTTGTGCTCTATGAGCAGTCGTCAAGGCCAACAATATTACTGCTTTCTCAGTGAGTTCTAACAAACTTAACTTACTAGTAGGTTTTAGTTTTTCTAAATATTTCAAAACTATTGAAACATCCCAAGTGTATGGGTATTTTGGCATTTGAGGTTTTAGCTTGCTAACACCCTTTAAAAATCGCGAAATAATCAAGTCCTCCCCAATTTTATCCTTTGAAATTAATGAAATAGCAGAACGATAAGTATTTAAACTGCTGTAAGAAAGCCCTTTGTGGAATTGATTGGTCAAAAAGGCCAGTACATTTTTTCTATCAGGCGTATAAAAGTCTAACTTTTTTTCATGACAAAAATTCCACCAAAGTCGAAGTGCTGATTCATACTGTTTTGCTGTACCCGATGCCAGCGATGCAAAAATAATGTCGAATGATTCTTCCGGAGTATTTTGATCTAAGAAAACCTGCCTGACACTACCCCGGCAATCAAACGCAGGTGTACTGCTTGACGATGGATCTTCCTCCTGCAAGGAGAAATTAATAAATCATTATCCGGACCCAAAGTTATAGTCTGGCTTACAAGCAATTCGTTAAACAACGGCCACCATGACTGCCCAGGCCAATCCGGCACAATCATGATGCCTGAAGCTCTATCATTTTTAATTTTTACTAAAGTTTTCAACACTAAGCTAAAAGGTGGAAAAGCATAAAAATTTAAATCAGTCCATTGTATGGTAAAAGCATCTATTAGCCAAGCTTTCGGATCTCGTTTCCAAGAAATATAAATATCACACTTTTTATTTTGATTACTAGCAAATAAATCTACATTAGGGGCTCCAAAAAAATTAATCACACTATGAAAAAATTTTCCATTCAACTCCCATTCGGTATCCTCATTTTCTATACGCGACAAAAAATCTGCCTCTTTATTTTCTGCGGATGATATGTATGATGCAAATAAAAAGATCTTTCTCTCCTCTGCCCACTGCCAAATCTCTTTTGCCAATTTATGATATTTAGAATACCGTACACCCCCCATTCTATTTATATATGAAATAGCTGTTGTATTGTCTACCCTTAATAATACTTGACAATCATACAAATCCTTTCCCAAATAATTCAACGCGAATTTTACTGCTAATAATTCTTTATAATTAATATGAAAAGAAAACTGAACATCATCCCAATGACCGTATATTCTATCATGCCCGTTAGTCGCACCCCACCCAGAATCGGACGCGTCGGTGTGCATTACAACCTTAAAATTCTCTGTCTTAATAGACTTGAATGCCCGTGGTAGATTGAGCAGCCACCAGTTTAAATCTCCAAAAATTGATTTTGGAACCAACATTTTTCTCCCATAATCAAAATTGTTCATTTGCAAGGCTGCAACCTTCACATTCTCTAAACACCTCGTATATAACAACCCGTACTCAACTGCAGGGCAGGCTGAAATCAATTTGCCAATTAAAACCGAAAATTCGGTAATAGTACAAGACTTTTTCGTAAAAAATGTTCTTACCAAAGAAACTAAATCTTTCCTTTTCGAATCCGGCAATTCTATACAGTACTTATCCGAATCTATCATTAAACCTAAAAATTTACATCTGGTCGATGGATAAAGGTTACTCTTATATTCATTAATTAAAAAACCTAAGTATTCAAGTAAATTTATCGTTTGTTTAACATTAACCCAGCAAACTTTTGCATCTTTCCCTATGCAACAAATATCATCCAAATAAATAACTGATAAATATCCTTTGAATCTTAAATAATTAATAATTGGCTTCAAAATTTTTGTAAATAAAAAAGGGCTTATAGATAATCCAAAAGGAAGACAAGTGAATTGATATAATTTTCCATCAAACTCAAATCTTAAATATTTACGACTTTCAACCGCCATAGGCACTAAATAATACGCGTCTTGGAGATCTATAGTACTCATAAAATATCCCGGAAAAATTAATTTTGACAAGGTTCTTACATCTTCCAACTTAAAATGAGGAGCATCAATAAATTCATTCAATTTCTTAAGATTTAATATAAAACGATGAGATCCGTCAGCTTTCGGAACTAAAAAATAACTTGACAAAAACTGTCCTTCGACCGGTTTACAAAGTTCTATCGCGCCTTTCTCTCTTAGTGAAAAAATAGCTGAGGAGCAATCCAAAAATTCTTTCTGCGAATTAAATTTTACATTAGGTTTACAAGATTGTACAACTTTCCTATCAAAGTTTATTTTATATCCACGAATGCAACTTAACACAAATTGATCGGATGTAATTGCTTCCCACCTTTTGATAAAAAATTTCAATCTACCCGCAAGTATACCTACATTTACTTGAAGTTGCTCGGAAACTTCGACGGTTGGTTCTGAGGGTTCTGGAATTGAGGCTTCGAGTTCTGCTGAAACCGAGGGTTGTTGAACTTCGGCTTGTTTCTGAATGGAAGCCGCTGATTCTTCTGAAACTGTTGTCGGCCCTGAGTCATGCCTGCCTGATTGAAAAAGGGCCTTTTTCCCTGCAGGCTCAATGAGTTTAAACAAGGCTTTTGAAATTTAAAATCTGCGGGCCTTTTTATTGAATCTGCCATTCTGCCCATGGCCTGAGCGTCTTTGATCCTTTCTGACAATTTTTCGCCAAAAAGAAACTCTCCCGGAATACTCTTTTCCAAAACTTGTTTTTTAACCGGATCCAAATTTGTCAAACCTGCTATGATGAGTTTCGCTCGGGAAACTGTGAGGCAGTGAATTAATTCAGACATCAATTGTCCTGTCTCGTACATACGTTCCATCAAAAAGGTTCGATCCACGCTCTCAGTTTCGTTGATCAATGTGGACATCGCCCAACCTAATGATGATAACGCTGCCCCGGCTAAACGATGTCTCTTTGCCATAAATAAATCTCGGGTTTTCGTATGTTTAGCAAGTTTCAGCCCAATCTCATCATTCAATTTAGGCACCTCTAAACCGTTTGGGTTATCATAAGTTTTGAGCAGTGCATCTCTCTCTTCCTTATCTATTCCGTTTTTATACCAATGATTCCATCGTTTGATTACACAAGAATGAAAATCAATCTTTATAGAACCCGAATCTTCCGGATCAGCGCCAAAAATATGGGCAAAATCCTCATCAAGAGGTTTTTCGGACTTTGAATCGTCATCTTTCTTTTTATTTTCATGAATTGCAGATACGCTCTCAGTATCTGTAACAGATATAAAAGGGAAAAATTCCATGAAAAATAATATCCCAATTATCTTACTGTGAGCTAAGACTATGAGAGTTCTAAGTATAGGCTCAGCCGAGAGAAAACAACATAAGCGCCGCACGCCGAGCCATGCGTCCAGCGCAGCGCACCGGACGCCGGTCGTAAAATGACGACGGGGCGTTAAGTATAAACAAGAGTAGAAAAAATTCTTAAGAAAGCTTTGTTTGACTCACAGCGTGCGTCACAAATGCGTCTAATCATTTTTTTTTTTTTTTTTTTTTTATTTTTTTTTTTTTTTTTTATTAAAAATTCAATAAAATTATTTAATACGACTCTCATTTAGATATATTTAATAAAAAATTATAATTTTATAAGTCCTTCGAACCTATCGAGGATCTTATTTCAAAAAATCTCATGATGTATAACAAAGAGCTCTTAAAACTCTGTAGCTTCATAAATCCTTCGAACATATCGAGGATCTTATGACAAAAATTCATAATTTCTTCTTCTTATTAATTGAAAAAGTTCTCAAAACTTCCAATCCACATAAGTCCTTCGAACATATCGAGGATCTTATGGAAAAAATTCAATATTTTTTCTTTCTTCTAAATAAAGAGTTCTTCAAACTCACAATCTACATAAGTCCTTCGAACCTATCGAGGATCTTATGGCAAAAAACACATCATGAAACAATAAGAGTTCTTAAACTCTATAACATCGAAAGTCCTTCGAACTTATCGAGGATCCTATAGTAAAATTCACTTTTTATATATCGATAAATTCTTACCTTCAATTATCAAAGGGGGTGTATTTCTCTCTTCATCCTCGTCCGAAGAAGAATCACCACCAGAATTTTCGTACTCTTCTTTCTCCGACAATGCCGGCTCTTGCATTCCCTGCAACTCTTTCTTTTCTTCTTCCATTTTTGATAACTTTTGTTTCACAAACTCTAGTTCTGCTGTCAATGCAGCAACCCGTTTTCTCGATTCTTTACCCATAATTTAAATTAAAATTAACACAAGAAAAAACTGAAAAAACCGAGACGAACGAAGGAACACTGTGACCACTGCGCACAACAAACAAAGAATGACACGGCGCGGCGGCGCAGGCTCTCTTGCTGCGCAGCCGCCTAATTTTTCAAATTTTTCATCTCTGAACGTTGTGACCTCTCGCTGACGCAAGGAGTACTACATGGTAATCTCCGAACGAGGCGAATGAAATATAATTAATTTTTTCTTGGGTGCGTCACTTACCGCAGGAACGTAAAAATTTTGATGACTCGTTTTTATGAACTGAGAACACCCGCGAGACGTGCTGAAGTAACTGAATAATCTGCAGTTGTTAGATTTTGGCTTGAAATGTGATTTAATAGTAAAAAAAATATAAGTTGAGTAGTATAAGAAACATCTCAGTCATAAAAATGAATAAAATTTTGCGCTTAAAAATTTTACAACAAAAAAACCCATGCGCATAGTTGTCATTTCGTCGCCCCAATTCAGAAAGATACTAACTCAGAAAGCGCGCGTGAAAGGTGCTAACTCAGAGCCGGTTCAGAAAAGTGCTAACTCAGAGCCGGTTCAGAAAAGTGCTAACTCAGAAACGGTTCAGAAAAGTGCTAACTCAGCTTCCGTTTAGAAAAGTGCTATCTCAGACTAAATTTCTTTTTTCAAGCTTAAGTCGGTGAAACATTTTTTTTTTTTTTTTTATAAGTGTATAATTTATAAATTTGAACACTACTTTACATTAATTATTATTATTTTTTTTTATTAAAAATTCATTTTTTATAAAAACTTTGATTTTTTACCGTGTTGCAAAAAAATAAAATTGTGATTTTAATCACGAATTTTACAGCTGAATAAACTTTTTTCCCGATCGTTAAAGTTGCAACACGGTAAAAAATCAAAGTTTTTATAAAGAATGAATTTTTAATAAAAAAAAAATAATAATAATTAATGTAAAGTAGTGTTCAAATTTATAAATTATACACTTATAAAAAAAAAAAAAAAAATGTTTCACCGACTTAAGCTTGAAAAAAGAAATTTAGTCTGAGATAGCACTTTTCTAAACGGAAGCTGAGTTAGCACTTTTCTGAACCGTTTCTGAGTTAGCACTTTTCTGAACCAGCTTTGAGTTAGCACTTTTCTGAACCGGCTCTGAGTTAGCACCTTTCACGCGCGCTTTCTGAGTTAGTATCTTTCTGAATTGGGGCGACGATTTAAACTGTGCAAAAATGTGTAAGTCATCATAAAAGAATTTTAATACAATAAAGTCGATGTCACAAGTCAACATCAGGATATATTAGTTAGTATAGAGTATAGAATATAAAATTTTCTTAGCGATACAGATTTTATTATTTTTTATAAGACGATTCAATTCGGCATTTTTCCAAAAAATTTTTAAGATTATCTCATCCTTCAGCAAATGTTGTACCTATGATAATCTTTAGTTTTTTTTTTATATTTGTTTCATCATAATATAAATGTTTTTGTTTGAATTGGGTGTAACTTGAGCAGTGTACTCTTCATTAACTTTCAAACGAGCTTTTACTATTTAAGTAGCCAGCTAGTAGAAACTAAATTTAAAAAAATTTATTTTCCGGCACTTAGTTAAAAGATTCATCGTAGAACAGCGAAATTTGATAACTCGCTTGAACTTTCAAATGGGTCTAGGAAAATGAAAATGATCCAACCTAATTACAACAAAAACTAACTTCCACTTTGAAATTCTAAGCGCAAAATTATGTACAGTCGACCAAAATATCTCGTTAAATCACAAAACCACATCCGCTGCACACTTTTTTTTAATAATAGAAAACTCTCGAAATGAAAGCTAAAAGCAAGACAAATCTAACTCTGTGTATGCGGGCACTTTTAAACTAAGTAGGTCATAGACGAGTTTTTGTGTTTTTATAATTGGCTAAAAAAAAAAAAAACGCGAATCGGAAAGAAAAGCGTGGCAGAATGGTTTTGAAAAGTGAAAAAGTAATCATAATTTCGTACAGCAGAATAATACCACACAAAGATTCATAATTTTGGTTTGTATACTTTAAAAATGCTTTAAACAATGCGTACACAACTAAGCGGCATTGTGTCATTATGCACATCAAGTTCAAATCTTCGTACAATAGGTAGAAAATCGGATCAAAAAATACTTTTACCACAATGCTAACGTTATCGCATAAACGAAGCTTTTCAAACATTAATATTAAAATTAAGAGTAAACTTGATTTTGAAGGATTTCAGGTACAACCATATAGTTTTTTTAATAACTTAAAATTATTTGTTGTGAGAAAAATTAAAGATTAGATTATAATTTAAAAACTTGCCAAAGAAGCTATTCGATTAAAAAAAATTCATTTAATTTAAACGTTTTACAGTTGCGTTCAGATGTGAAATTTTTTTTTTTTTAATCATTTTTTATAAATAATTTTTTGCCGTGCAAATGTTCAAATTATTATTATTTTTTTTTCATAACGTAAATTAGTTTTTTAGTAAAAAAAACCACTGCCTATGAACAAATTTAAATTTTGAATTTTTTCTTTGAACCAATTACAATCATTTCAAATCAAAGGTATTCGATCCTGGTTCGATTTTATAAATAGAGTGATGCTTCATTATGATCAGTATCAATTTACTCTTGCATTCATACTTCTGCAGCAATCACAAAAACTCCAAGTTCATAGACGCAGCATCAAGAACAAAACAACATGCTGAGATCGGCGCACTTAGCTCGTCTTCATTAACTCGCCGAAAAATAAATATGATACGTTAAGGCCATCACAGGAACTCGCGCGATGCGAGAATTCGCGCATCTCGCATCGCGCGTCGCGCACTTGTCCTAACCTAACTTTACAGCTGAACTGCGCGATGCGCGATGCGAGATGCGCGAATTCTCGCATCGCGCGAGTTCCTGTGATGGCCTTTAACCGCTGCACGCACGGCTGCACGCACACGGGTGTAACGAGATACATCAGCTGCTACCGGTTTTTACCTTTCGGTTTCTTCGCGTGCCTATCTCGATAGAAGAGGAGTGAAAAATGAAGAAAAAACAACATTGACACGGAGTGCCCTGAAGTTAGCCGTGCGACGGGGGTCCGATAATGATTTGTTACTCCCCGCGTTTCTTTGACTCGAAAGTTTAATTGAATAAGTTTGTAGCCTGTATCGTGAACATTTTTTTTCTTTCGCTTCGAAGATAAGTTTCCACCTCACCTTTCACCCGACCAGCCGCGATCGACGCGATTATTCCTTTTTTTTTTTTTTTTTTTTTCTCGCAGGATGCGTCGAAGATATTAAATTTAAGAGTTTTACTTTCAATTAAGGAGCAGCAGGTAACGGACGAGTTTTTTTTCTTTTAAATCGGCTTCCGGTCGATCGCAATGTGCCGCAACAAGGGCCTGCCTTCGGTACTATAAAGTTTTAGCTACCGGTCGGCCCTGAGCAGCTTTTATCATCCTGAAAATTAGATTCGACAATGATTATTGTGGGGACGTTAAATTTTACGATACGGCTTTTTCAAGTGCGTGAGAACAGAGAGCTGATAATTCGAGTTTATAATAAAAAAATACTTTTTTTCAAGAGTTTTAACAATGCAAATTACAACTTGAATTTTGGGATAGAAGTAAGTAAAGAATAAGACATTTTACAATAAATTATTAGCTGAATTATAATGAGAAATAAGTTTTTTTAATGAATTTTATGACTAGCCGAAATCTTCAAAAATTCAAACAGCCATTATTTTTATAACAAAAAATTATAATAATTTTCAATCTGAATAAATGGTGCACTGCCACTGTAAAATACTTTCTAAATATTATTCTCGTTTCCTGTTTTACCCAAAACTTTCAGTTAATAAATCCTTTCCAACTCGTAAATTGATGGAAAAACTATGTTTCTGAAAAGAGTTCTAAAGCTCTCGGATTAAAAGAATTGTTCTTTTTGTTAGTATTAGCAATAATTTAAAGAACTGAGAGCACCAAAGCACTTTAGATTGGTATAACAAAAACTAGATATTTACTACAAGGTCAGATATTAATTAAATTGAATAATTGTTCATTGATTCATTAGAACCAGAGTTTTAAAAAAATTTTATTAAATTAAGACTATCTTTAGTCTTTGTAATCATCATTTTTGTCAATTGGAGATAATTTTTATACAAAAAATAAATATTTTGACTTTTCATAAAATTGTTAGATTGTACCACAACATCCGACCTGGCTCTGACAAAAATAGCTATAAAAAAATAAAAAAATAAAAACTAGGAGGTTTTAACAAAGTTCCTTTTTCAAACACATAAGAAGATCCATCAAGATCGTGCATTTGAAATAGCGTCCACTCGATGCCGGGGTAAAAAAGGCTCAACCGAAAAATAAATTCAAAAACGAGGTCGCAGCAAATTCCTCGCTCGGGAGGAGAAAAAGGCTCCCATAACCCACGCGCTTTAACAACAAATTTTTCACCTCCCCCCGCCGCTACCGTAAAGAACGAGTTGAGCAAAAATATACGACTTCCTTCGCCATTTAGTAAACAAAGTATTCTCGCCCGCGATAAAGACAGCGAGCCGACAAAAACGCAATAAATTCAGCCAGCCCGCCCTTTGTGAAACGCCCAGCTCAAAGGTCTCACTTAGAGCTGCTCCGAGAAGAAATAAAAAAAAAGGGGGGGGGGCCATCGAGAGATAGGGAAAACAAACGACAGCTGAATGAAGACTCTTGTGTACCTATACCTGCTGGCTAAAAGGGAACTCGCTCTCGTACCTTTTTTTTTTATCCCCTTTGGCTTGCTCAAAGGAACGGACGATGAAATCAAGACTCCTTTCTCTGCCCGGCGTATAATGTAAGCACGCCCGCAGACGATCAAATCCAATTATTCGGGCACCGGGGGCTTCTTGTTTTTATATGCATATGGATGGGATAAGCCCGCCAGGCTGACGTCGTTCTTTAAACGAGCCGCGTTTGTATGCGGAATCGATTTTGCGTAACGTTACTCTTCGAGTGATTTAATTTTACTGAGTTCGAGCGAAAGTATCGCGAATTTTGAATACTGTTACCTTTTTTTTTTTTTTTTTCAAGTAGTGCTTGGGTTAAGCGATTACCGAAATCAATCTGGCATGAGGCAGCCGGAACCAATGAGTGATTCAGTTCGAGTTCATGTATTGAGAAGAAATTGGAATTTATTTCGAAACATATTACTATTTCTGTAAGACATCATGATCTTTTTTTTTTTTTTTTGAAAATTCATTTTTGATTTATGAAAATCTTGGAAATTAGTACAATTTGTTATGAAAAGAGAAAAAAGTGAATAGATGTATGCGATTTCAATTTTTTAAAAAACTACATTAAACCAGTTCATCGAATGTAACGAGTTATATCACATGTAAATCTCTTGCAGTAAGCTACAAAAATCCAAACGAGATCTTGTGGACATTAAAAAAAAATGTTATTTCGGTGACTCGCAGTAATATTTTTTGTTTATACTGTTCGTTTTTGGTAGTAATATTATTAGCAAATATTTAAAAAACAATTTATTAACAGATTTCAATATTTTCTATTTACAAGTCCTGCGCAATATTTAAGAAGAAAATAAAATAATCAGGTGTATTTACATATATAAAAATTTATTTCTCTGGTTGTGAATAAATATTTTATACAATTTGTTTTGACTAATTTGTGAGATACTGATCAGAATCGTAAAAATTTTGCAATGGTTGAAAGTTTTGTATTCACCAAAAAAAAAAAAAAAAATAAAACTCTAACAAGGCTATAATTTTTTTTTTTTCATTTAAAATCAATCATAATTTTTTTCTTTTCTGTACTTGAAATCTATCTTAAACAAGTAAGTTAGTACATGGTTGGACTGGGACTCGAACCAGGGATATCAGATTGCTAGTCGCGATCCGTACTCGCTGAGCCATCGGAGCCTCTATTAAATAAAAAAAATGTTAAAACCAGCTAAGGAAATTAATTATGTTTCTTTAACCATACATTTAAGTAATATTTTTATTTGATTTTATGAGATAATTAAATCTTCGAAATAAGAAAGTTCAATTTAAAGTACCTCGCTGGACTAAGGGGTCTTACGAACTCGGGGAAGAAAAAAAAATTCATTACGATGATCAATTTCTTTTCCCAAATTATATCATCCTGCAATCTCCGTCATATTTTATTATATCACTCAATTCGCCCTACATAAAAAATACCCAACTCCCAAGGGACACTTCCATTACGCAATATAGTAAAAAGAAGCCAGGTGCATCAATTCCGTCAATTAAAGTTACCTTGCGTAATCCATCCATCACAGGAGCCGCCAATCGCACAATAAAACTTAACTCCCCCGCCTCGATCGATCAAACGGCGTGCGGGCGGTAGCAAACAATTAGGTACGAAAGGGAGAGACCAAATAAGCTCGTCTACGCAGTATCATCATCATCATCGTCGTCGGCGTGGTAATCGCGTTGGCTGCTCGTCGATATCGCGGGCATTGTGCTCAAGGGTTGTACACCCATCGACCGTCTGGACTTACCCGAGCCAAGGGCGACGCACGCCAGTCGGAAATCAACGCACAGTCCAATGGCTCCTTGGAGTATTGTTCCACGGTATTCGGGAACGTTTATCGAGCTCCGATGATTTCCCGTCCTGCCTAAATAATGCCGACTGGACGCATGCGGCTTCATTGTTTTCGAATCCAAGCTTTTCAACGAGGGTTTTATCGCACTGGACGTTACCGCGAGGAGTTAGTTTTCACGATTGCGTCCGGCATGAAACCCTTGAATTTTTAATCTCCAGAGCGCTATAAAGATGAGATCGTTTGTTGTTTAGAAATTAACTGTGATCAGATGGTATATAATTAAAATTTTTCCAGATTTTTTTTGTCGTTCAAATATTAATAATTTGGGCGTTGTTGATCCAGTTAAAATTTATGAGTAGTTGATAAAAGTCGAGATCAGGGCTTTGCAAAGTCAAATTTGTACCACTTGATGCGGAAAATCTAGATGCCTGGCAAATCCTGCGAATCGTAATTTAATTTTGTACGAGATGAATCATGTAAAGTTAGTTACGATACAGCCAAAATGTTGCTGCAACTTTTGCTGAGCAATATTTCCTGACATTTGTATCAAAATACATACTCTATATTTGTTTTCGAAACAATATGCTCATCAACGTTAATCATTTAATTGTAACATGGAATTATATTTAAAAAATATAACTTTAAGAAGATTTTGCAGAGCAGGGTAAAATATCGTTAAATTTCGAAATATTATTATTGATATACCAGATTCTTTTACTAGATTATCGTACTTTTATGAAAAAAGCCTCTTTTGTGGTGCTTCTTTGCTAATCTACATAAACAGTATTTTTCATACATTCCAAAAAACCAGTTTCCGTTTGGCTTTGATTTTGTTTTGACATCAGAAAGTGAAAATGACAGTGTTACAGTGAGAAAAAATTAAGTTAGTTTATTGTTATTTTATTATTATAAGTGTCTGTTGGTGACTTGCAAGATCAATAATAATATCAATTTACCGTAAGAGACTGGAAAATCATGGCTTTTGAGTAAGCCTCGAATCTTCCGGTATAAATTTTCCTTTCCCTCTCTCTTTAACCGGAAGCCTACCCAAAACACCCAACACGTTATCAATCTCCAGGCCCGGATTTTTAAATTAGCCTCCCTTCCTCCCTGTAGCAGTACATCATAATCATGATCATCATCCGTAAGGCATCAATCATCCCGGGTAAAAAAAGGAAGAAGCACCGCATTGATACACGAGCCACGCGGCGGGGCGCTGGTGGGGGCGACTCCCAGGGGCAACATCTCGGAGAACTTGTGCAGCAGAAGCAGCAGTGAGAAATAAAGGAAGCAAGGTAACCGAGAAAAGAATAGCACCGGTACGCCTAGTCTGGTTAAGCTTTCAGGGGTGGCCCCGTCGGGTAAACGCTACCCGGGTCTCTGGTGGCGGATACGGAACTGGGTTGACTGGATCAATTATGGAGAGGAGGAGTATCGGGGCTTTATCTCGGGCGTATACCGCCGGGGATTGTCGGCCTGCCTACACGGAAAGGTGGTCAGTGACACCACCAACCGCCCCGGATAATGAGATACGATGATGGATTCTATTATTCGCTTAAAAACCGAGGGGGCTTAATTGGGATTCTTGAGACAATGAGTCCGCAGCTTGCATGCTTGCGTAGATTTGAATTGGGAGTGGACTTAAAATCTTCTGGTTGCGAGGATTCTTATTCGAGATGCTGTCTTTTCATTGCCATTCGAGGCTAAATTAGGCTACGTATTTTTTTAATGATTGCTTATTTTATACGTACCCAAAGTATCGAAAAGACATTTACAAAACCCAATTTGAAATATTAATAAATTATTTTTAATAGTTTCAAAAATTCGATTTTTTTACTTTTTGAATCTTGTTTGTGAGTAGTAGAGAAAAATAAATAGTGTTATCAACAATTTTTCCACAGTCTAGGACATAACCTAAAAAATTATGGAAACTTCACCACAGTTCCAAATTCTAAAATCTACAATTTTAAAAATAAGGTCACTCCCTACTTTTTGTGTAGATAATACAATATATATCTTTCCGTTAGAAAAGACTGAGGAGTTGCATGTGAGAATCCAATAAAATTCTTGAAAAGATTTTTTGGACTTTCTGGCTTTTGCAATAAAGGAGCTACTTTTTCGAAAAAGTGAAGAGAGATTTTATTTTTTATTTTTCGATTTCATGTTAGAGGATTATTTTTTTTCAAAAGGGTGAACAATTTAAAACTATTAACTCAATAATAAAAAAATTTAAAATTTTTTATTTAAATAATTTTATGTGACGCAGCTAAACTGTAATACAGTGCTTTTTAAAAGGTGTCTTAAAGTGACGCAGCACGTGCTGCGGAGAAAGAATAAAGTATAAAAGTACATGTACCCGCATTGTCAATTTGATCTTTTTTTTTTCAAGGTCTAAAGACTTTGAAAAGAGTTTATGAGTAATGGTTGGTGGTTAGGTCGGTAATATAAAAACTCTCGAGTTTTTATATGGCGTATAATTTAGTTGACAACAAAAATAAAACTGTTCAATTTCTTAATGCAAATTAACTGATAATACGAAAAATCTTGATGACCAATCTACAAAGATTAAATTACGAATTTTTCATAAAATTTTCGAGGCGATAAATCAATAAAACATCATAAAAATCTCATGCATTAAAATTAAAAAAAAGTGTCACCTTAGCACACTCCTGCCAAAATAAATCACCTCCATAAATCTCATCACGCATAAAAAAAAAAAAAACATGCCGTGTACAAAAAAAAGAAGAACTCAGACTAAACTCCTCCGTTTATTTTTCTCCAAAAGGCTCATTTTTCACAAATCCCAACTCCCCAAAACCAGGTTGCGATTATAAATCAAAGACCGAAATCGTCCCTCAGGGAGTGTAAGACTCTAGGACTCTAAATTCGAAGCAATAAACCGAGCCCGCGTATTTAAAAACCAGCTCATTATTCATCGCGCTCGGTCTACCACCCGCTGATTACGCGTTATTACTCCCGTCCGATCATCAATTTGCGTAATTAGACCGTCCCGGCTGCACCTTTCTTGACGCCCATTCATAATGGATAAGTTTCGGGGTAGCTGGCTGGTAAGCCGATAATGAGACTGCACAACGTCGATGCGCGCGCTTTATCACTTTCTCCCTCCCTCCCTCCTCGTTTAATCGTCCAATGATCCTGAATCGCCTTTGTTTGCTCGACGCCTGTTTCTTTCAGCCCCCAACGGTTATGAGACCCGCCAAGAGGAACAATGCGAGCCGGTGTCTGCACTTTGTATCTTAATCTTTACCTTTGAGCCGGATTGTTTCTGACGCGTAGTGGTTTTCTTCCCGGGGAAAGATGATGGATTTAATATTTTACTTTGCTGCTGGGGTGTAATTTTTCCCCGAGATCGTGTGTTTATTGCCTGAAAGTTTTATGAAGTTTATTTGAAAATTTGTAAGCAATTTTTTATTTTTTTATTTAATATTGTTTTTAAAGCAAAACATATGTATTTATGAGTTATTTAAAAGTTTAGATTATCTTCGGTGGGATCCAGCGTAACGAATTTAAAAAATTCTGAAAGTAAGTACGTGACTTTTTATACTAATGAAAATTGTACCGTATGAAAAAGTATAAAACATTGTACTTTTTTTACTTATTTTATTGCTCGATTAGGTTCTCAAAACAATGCAGGAAAATCGATTTTTGCGCAAATTATTATCTTTGCACTCGCATCTAAGTGGAAAAATTGCACAAAAAACGCCACTCTTTACACGAACTTTTTTGTCTTGAAAAAATGGTTTACTTGGGTTTGTAAATTTTTAAAATTAAAACATTCATGTATGTATAAATATTGCATGTATTAAAAAATATTGAAAAGTATCAATAAAAAAAAAAAAGTCTCAAGTTTATTTTGATGAGAGTTAGTTCTAACAAGTAAGTAGATTATTCAATTATGGAGAAAATATTGAAAAAATTTTCAAGTCAGAAATAAAAAAGAAGTTGAGTTTACGAAGTGAACGCCCTTGAAAAAATTTATTAAAATGCTTGTCTTTTATCATTGAAAAGATTGAGACTTGGCCGAGGACTTGGCCCTAGAAAAAATAAGAAAGCTCATCACTGTCCATCAAAATTGTTTTTAACGAAAACGAGTTACTTTCAGAATTATATGTTTACTTTCTATTATGAGGCTTTCATGTAATGGAAGCCTCAGCAAAAAATAAACTTATCTACGCATGAAATGGTCTCAGCGCGGCATCTGCGTTGGACGCTAAAGATACCCGATCACCATAGTTGCATAAATGATTTAATCGCAGAGTTGTACTGAGAACGAAATTACTTTACTGATTGCGGTAAAAAGTACGCCCTCTAGTGGTTGATTAACAAACTTCAAAACTCAACCGTTTTTCAAGTTAAAAATTCACGTTTAAGATCAACATGGGTTCTTGTCAGATTATTTTATCAAATGTATCTAAAAGATATGTTTGAATTATTCAGTTTTAATTATATGCAAAAAAATCAAGGACACTATTAAAATTTACCTAAAAAGATAAAATCTTACAATGAAGATAATACTTAAGGACGTTAGACAGATTAATTGCGGAGTGAGGAAGCGCCAATAGAGCCGCAGTCACTTGACTTGCGTCATTCCCGGCCTCTCGAAATAGTATTTTTCATAACAGGTCGGGGAAGGGTTTATTTGGCCTCCGAGAGGTTTGGGACCCGAGCCGAAGGTGAGGGGTGCAACGAGGTGGCCAAAGAACCCTTCTCGACCATGTTTTGAAAAATATTTTTCCTCCAGAGATACCGAAAACAAGGGGTGAAGGTCCGATTTTGAGGTTAGAAGGAGGAAAAAATTATTTTATTTGTTAGTAGTTCAGCCCTAATTAACAAATTGTTCTAAAAATTTAACGCAGTATTCTGAGGTTACTATGGTTTTAGATAGTTTACATAAAAAGTTGAGAGAACAATATAAAAAATTAGGAAAGTCGGACAACTTTTTACTTACTTTTTAATAACAAAACAATGTTAAAAATGTTTTGAAACCCGTAAGAATCGTTTGAAAATGATGGAGGCTTAAGAAAAACATTGTCAAAATTTCGAAAAGATCCACAACCCGGTTCGGAAAATACAGAGAAATAAAAGTAACACGTTTTTTCCTTCAAGATCTCGGGTTTAACCATTCAATCTCGAACAATTTTAGATCAACTTTGATTTCAAATATCTCAAAACTGTGTTTTGAATCTTCTTGAAACGTTTACATTTTGTTTCTTAAGCCTTTATCAAAAGATTCCAATGGTTTTCAAACGATTTTTATGACTTTCATTTTACTATCCAACATCCTCATACTAAAACTGAAACGTATTAAACAAGGATAGTTATATTTTTAAGCCAGAAAAAAAAATTTACTTTTCAAATATTAATAAATTAACAATGCTAAAAAAAAATTTTTCATCAATCTTTTATTTACTTGCGTTTATTAATTCAATAATCAAAATACAATTACAAACTTCCGACAATAAACACACAATTATAATATATTCACAAATTTAATTTAGATGACTCTGGTAGTTTTTAATTCATCTGAAACAAGTGCTGAGAATCCTGAGTGTGCCCAAAAATCTAAAAACATATTTAGTATTTAAAAAAAAATTTTATAGCGTCACTCTGGTGACGATTTTGCGTCTGCACTTTCATAAACCATACTTCCGCATTAATTTTCTTTTATTTTTTATTTTTATTTCTTTTTAAGATATTGAAGTAATTGAATATTTTAAATTTTTTAAATCGAAGCGGTCGCTTTGGCGATGCACGATCTTGAGTTACCGGTGGTGTTGGTAAGTCCTCGTAAATAGAAGATACTTCTTTGCCTTTGGCCATAACATCATCTGAATGCGGCCCTTCTGCCAGTGTTGAGGGATCAAGACCTGTGTTTGATAAATGTACTTGTCCACTAACAATATTGGAGTGTTATTGGGTTTGGACTGATAGTGATGCATCTTGGTGTACATCTGCTGTGAGTACTATAACTTCGATATCTTCATTATTTGGCTCTTTTGAAGAAGCTGCTGAAAAAGAAATTCTGGGTGATTTGACAGTATCCAATAAGCTTGCGGCTAATTCAGTTTGCTCTGTAATATGAAAAATTGCAGTTTCTGGAGACTCAGGATCAATGTAAGAGCGACGTTTTCTGAGCAGGGAGCGAGATTTACAAAAAAATTTGCTTTGAATCTTTTGTTTCGATTTCTGAGGCTGATTAGTGCAATGCATGGGTACAATTCTCAAATCTTTTTTCGCTGACACCACTTGATTATTTTCAATGACAGCAAAAATAAATCGGATAATTCTGTAAAAAATTTGAATTTTTATTTTATCTAAGTCATTCATTTAAAAAAACTTTTGAGCATTGTAGTGATGATAAATAAAATGCAAAGGTGTAAATGTTAAATGGAAAAACATATTGGATTCATCTTATAAAGTAGGCCTAACTTTGGAATAATATCGACAATCTAAATTCATTAGCTTCTTCACTCTATATTAATAAGGAAAATATGTGATTTAGGTATATTTAAAAAAAAAAAAAACTATAAAACTCAGACACGAATTTCAAACATAGAATTTAGAGTTATAATTTCAAAATTAACGTGCAAAGGGCAAAATTACAAGTTGGTTATAAAAAGATTTACCTGTTTTTCGTAATACGATGAGGCATTCTTTTGATAATCATCGAAATCATTTCTACGTTGTCAACAGAAAATAGAAATAAAAAAGAAGAAATCAATATAAAAATGGTTTTCATTTTTGTATTGTGTAAAACTTGGATAAAACAATTATGTGAGATCTTATGTTTATTTAATTTGCGTCTTTCTGAATGCTTACTTTGAATTTTTGAACTGTTTGAGTGCTCTGAGTTACGGACACAGTAAAACTGAAACTTTGAAAAAACGCAGCCAAGAAAAAATTGATTTTCTACAACTATTCTTAGTGCTTCAAAAACTAAAAAATATCGAACGTCTTACAGAAATTTCTAATGCATTTTCTAGTTCGACATGCGTAAAATATTGGAAAAACAATTTCAACGAAGAGCGAGTATAGCTTGTACACTTCCTTTAAATAAAAAATAATCTATCTTACTATATTGTCACAGTTGTAATTTCCTTTACGTTCCTAGCCCTACCCACTCATCCCCAATCCTAATTCCTTATTTTTTACAGTAAAATAGCTAAAATTTGTTATTTTTGTCATGTCTAACAACGCTTCTACCATCACTCTCTTTAGGATTATGAAGAAGTTTGATTTTTTTTTTAATGATTATACTGTTTCTATGAAAAACTTTGATAATGATAAAATATTGTACAAAAATGCTGTATAGTTGTTTCAAAGCGTAAATATGTTTAAAAAAAAAAAAAATTTCTTCCTCAAAACAATATTCATCTTTTAGAAAAAATCTCAGATAACAAACCAGTATAATTCACGGATCACAAAACCAAAAGCACAATGTGGAATTTTTTCATTATCTATCGTCCACCAAAGCGCTTTGTATTAAAGGTAAAAAAAAAGGGGGAAAAAATTAACAAAAGCCCGCGCGTTCATGTAAATCTCCCGTATCGTTTAGCGAAAAATCGTATAAATCCCGGCGTCACGACCTGGCGCACACAAAGCGAGCTCCGATGAAGAATTATAAGCCTCCGCCAGTCCACGAAATTCTCTTGCTCTACCCCCGCTCCCCCAACTTTTTTTTTCTCTTTTCTCACTCCTGCGTGGCAATCTCGCCCCGATATCTGGAGCCTTTCGGGGGCCGTAAATACGCCCCTCACCCCCCCGAATTCTTCCATCACCCTCGCACGCTCTTAAATAAAAAACAATTTTCGACAAAGTGTGTGAAAATACTTGACCCACATAAAAAAGTTCCCTGCTGTCGTTATCATTTGATTCTTATGTAATAATGTGGTTTACTTCTGGTTACTCTGGTATTTTTAGATAGTAATTTTTCAGAATTTTCAAATATGTTCAAAAATGTTCGGTAGTAAGCACACTTCGCTTGTTTAAATTATTACATGCAATCTAAATCGACACATTAAAACAACAGAGACAATTGATTTTTTGCAAAAACAGCCTAATGGTGACGGCTTGATTGAGCGGTTGGTAAATGGCACGGTAAAAAAGTATGACTTTCGGGTCAGCGTAAAAGGTTTTTATTGACACACTCTCTTCCCTGTCGCGAGTAGTAGTCGCGTAGGGAAGTTATTTCGCGTTTTTTTGCGCGCGTCATGCGAATTGTCAATCATAGCTTCGAAAAATGGAAATATCGTTAAGCCTCGCTCACAACCGAGCGCTTGACGTATGAAGTAATGGCACGCGGAGTGGCTTTATTTTGACACCTTCGTCCTCCCACGAAGAAAGCGTTACAGTTTTTCGCTTCCCACCGATCACGGAGGGTGATTTATTGTATTGACAATTTAATTTGAATTTTGCAGAGACCGACTTTTAGGTCGATCGAGAAGGGCTCTCTTTGAAACGTTAAATAAATATACTTTTAAAATGTGTCTTTCTTTCTTTTTTTACTTTCGACTGGGTGATGATTGATTTTGTGGATCGTTTTGTCCTGTCAGCGTGTTTGTAAATATTTGTGTCGCGTTGATTGACCTGTCGAACTAGTTGATGCGAGCTTACATTTCCGGCCAAATTTACATTTGGTCACGAAATAATTTGTTGCTTTTATTAAAACTATTTTAAGTATGGATCAAAGTTTTGTAGCAATAATATTATTATAATTGCAGTCATGTAAGATATTTAAAAAAAAAATTTTAATTTCAGTGATGTTTATAACTGACAGTTCAATCTTTTAAAGTTGTTAACAATTATTTGCATGAATTTTGGTGGAAATAGGGTCGGCAACCAGTACTTTAAAAATATATTTCTTTATAAGTAGTTGATTTTTAATGAATTTTAACATTTTTTTTAGAATTTTTAAATCAAAATTGAGCTAGAAAAAAATAAAGAAAAGTTTTTGAAACTACGGGCTGATGACGTCATTGACCCGAAATACCATTAGAAGTATATCTATATATATTGAAATTTTAAAAAATTTAAACACTTGTAGTTCCTTTAATTTTAGTTTTTTTTTAAAAAGAAAAAATACGTGTCGATTATTTTTCGATATTTTAACTAAATAAGCAAAAAAATATTATAAATTTCAAAAAGTTGCCAACTCTATTAGCTTTCAATCAACCTCATGTCCTACTTTTAAACGCTGTTCATGATTTGATTCTGCAGTTAGATGTTAGCTTTTAAATAATATGATTAAGTACAGTTGACTCACAGTTTTTTAGTATTCGTTAATTGTTTCGTAAGTACCTAATGTAAATATTTATAAACTTTAGTAAAACACTCTATAAAACACAAGTAATTGAATAAGCATTATCGAGTACAAAACGATCAATTCAAATTCCATAACAATTCTTTGAAAAAAATTCAAAGATAATCACTTGAAATAATTTCTACTTTTCCAAAAGCAAGCGTATGAAAATTACAGAGTATTTCTTGGACCAAACGAAACTTTATTCCTAATTTAAAAATGTTCTAAGAAAAATTTCATTGACGAAGTTCTTGAAAAACCCAAATCACCTGTCGAACCTCCAATTCCGTCTAAAAAAGAAGGGAGATTACCTTACAGCATGGAAACAGCGAACCCCCATGACGGTACCACTCGACAATGATAATCGCGGGCAACTCGATACTCCCACACGGTGACATCACAAAAAAAGAAGAAGAATAAGAGCAAGAAGAAGGAACAACAACAACAACAACTAGACCAGACTCGTGTTACCCCCGGTGCACGCACGCGTGATTACGCGCTCGTAATAATCACAGCCGAGTGATTTATAACCGTTGTAAACACGAGGATTTTCGGCGGTGCAGTTCCTCCCTTTGTTGTTACCTCGTTAGCTCGGGCGTGGGAGGAGCGAGCCTTTTTTATTCGGCGTGCGTGGGTTGCTCCCCGGGAAATTCGGGTTTACGAGGAGCCCTTTTTTTTTTTTCGTCTCGTAAATTTTAAGTGAAAATACCCGCACGCGTATATTTCTTAATTTTTTTCTGCACCTTGGGGAGTTTTGAAAACACACTTGTGGAGAGCAGCAAGAAAGCGTCATTAAAAACTTGTTATTTTTAATAAAATCTGCATTAACAACGAGAGCGAGAGAATAAACAGGCCGGGCGGGCGGGCCTCGAGTGGTAATATGTCGGGCGGTTATAATAAGGAAGAGCCGGGGAGGAATCTTGACCCAAATCGCCGGGTGAGCGAGCCGCGGAGTACCGACAATACGTCGTATTACCACTACTCCGGACGGATATTACTTATTCCATTAGCTGCTTTCGTCTTCCCTGCCTGTCGTCGCGAGTTTGAGATTGAAAAAAAATTGAATGAGCGACTGGATTGATGAATTAATAAACAAATTAGGGATGGTATTCTTCGACTAAACTACAGGCGAGATATTGAAATCATGAATTTTGGAGATTCTTGGTTTTCGGTAGAACGAAGTTTTATAAATTTGATCGCAGTTGGATTTTCTGTGTAAAAATTTTCATATTACTTCAAAATTTAATATCCTGACTATGGAACTTTTTTTTTCAATATAATAAATTGGTAAATTTTAAAAAATTGTACTATTTTCAGTTACAGAGTAAAATAAAATTTTGTACTATTTTAAATTTATAGAAAAATGTGTCAAGTTTTACTTCATTCAATACAATTAACATATTTGAAAAAGAGACTTGCATTCTAAAACTGGCTCTAACGCGTCACTTGAAGTTTTAACATGTTTTTTGGACAGTTCTATTGGAATGAAGAAAAAAATGGAACCTACATTTCCAAGCAATTGAAATTTCACAATTTTTTTTATTGTTGTTTCATACCATAAATCAAAAAATGTAGAAAAGTTAAGAAACTGGAACTTTTAAAAAATTATAAAAATATATTACTACATCAGTAACATGTAATAAACCGAATCCATAAAATGATTTATAAAGCGAATACTCAATTTACTCAAGGATCAAATTATGACGAAAACGAAAGCTCTCATTTCACTAATAATTTGATGTTTACAACATAGTCGCTGCCCAAGTTAAAAAAATCAGAGTTTAAAACTTGTAACGTGTTGTAAAATAAAATCCGTTTTGGGACACGTATTGAATCTGTTATTTTAACTTGGAAAACCGTGCAAAAAGCCACGATAACAAGTATTCGATTCAGCGGCCCCCAAACATACGAAAGTATTTTCCAATACGCGCCGTCCCCGCGAGAACGAATGCCTAATGCGGCGCGGGCGGAAACGTCCCCGCGATTCAATATCTACCGCGAGACTCTGCCAGCCCGTTTTGTTTTCCCTGCTCCTCCACTTACCCGATCCTGAAAAATTGTATTTTTTCTTCCCACTGGTTCAACGCGTCCTTGAAGGGGCGAAATCGGGTCAAGCTTCTTAAACTCCCCTAATCTCGGGGGCTGAAAGGTTTTGGTTAATTAGTAGAACAATGCACTTTTGTTTATTTGGATTTTTAATTTAAGCCGACCCAGATATACCCCCGTTGTTTTGATTAATCCTAAAGCTCGGAAAAAAGAGGAGTGCGATTAAGGTGTATGGAAAAAAAAACGAGGGCTCGCGGTGATTGCCGACAGCTGTAGGGAAACGAAGTCAAACATTGTTGCGGCGTCGAAGGCCCGGTAATCGATCGGGGGAGCGCAGACCTGAACTTTGTTGAATTTCACGCCGTTTGGGCCGGGGGATTCCCAGATCAAATACTACGGTATTCGCAGGCTATCGGCGCCCGTTTACCTGCTCTTTTATCTACGGGATTGACGTCGAGTGGCCTTATCAATTTCACTGGGAAGAACAAAATTTTTCTTTTTTTTTTTTTAGTGTTATTGAGAGCATTGTGTACTGGTGATATAGAAATTGGTTTTGATGTTAACTTTCATCTTTTTTTAGTTAGATTATTCAATAAAAATTTATAATACGCTCGAGATGTAAAATAGCAACAAGTATATAATATGCTCGATATTATGAACAAGCAGATAAATAGTATAAAAAGTATGTTCAGTTAATTGATGATTGACTATTTTCCATCAACGTTGCACATATTTGACGAGAACTTTTTGCAAGAACGTAACGAAACTTCAATTTTATCTGTCAATCAAAAAATACCTCAAAAAAGACCTGAAAGTAAGCAGACAGAAGACTAACTGGTCGTGACAAGGAACTTTGAATATTCAAAGTTTATCCTTCATAGAGCTCAAAAATAATTAAATGCTTACTGAAGACAGGAAACAACGTTGCATTGAATGTTTCGAATCAACAGAAGATTTTGAACTACAAAGTCACCTGCGGCTCTTCAATATTTATCATCAAATCAAATGAAGAAAAAGGTGTCGAACACAGAGATGCATCTCCAATAGTATACACTCACATTGTTTGCGATTTACTGAAGATTTTTCGGTTATTTCAACAACTTCAAACTATCAATCATCATTCAAGAGTCACATTCAGTAGATTTCAAAATCGAGGAAATAGTAATGATTTCAGCAAACTAATATTTCACAAGCTGCATACCAGCATGGCTGTCTCCATTACATCAATTGAAAATATTTTGAAAAATTGAGAATAAGTGTATCAGAATTTTTATTTATAACTATCTGACTAAAGAATTTATGTGTTCCAATTCATTGTTTTTAAAAGAAGCTTGTATAACTGTATAGTTTTTAAAATCTTTATTGTAATAATCAATCAGAGTTTTAAATATGCTCAAAAATTAATGATACTCTTTATGTTTGAAATAATAAATCAATTTTAAACGATCCTCGTCAAAAAATAACCTCTCACTCTTCAAAAAATTGACAAATTAATAATTACGGAAATAGAGTATCTTTCGTGCAACAGGCGGTCCGGTCAAACCACCGACCAAACGAAGTTTCGTCTTGTAGGTGCTTAGGTGGCTCGCTAGCTGGCTCGGCCGGCTCATAATTAACCGAGGCTTGGATGCGGTCAATCCGTAATCAACGACCGGACGCGCAACGAACTTTCGGTGGCCACAACAAAACTTCCCGCCCTCCCCAAGCCTCATTCTTCTCGGACGAAAGCAGCCGGGATATTTTTATCGATCCCTGTTTGAGGAATTTCCTCCCCGGATCTTGATTTATAAGGGTGACGAGAGTTTGGACAAAAAAATTTCTTTTTTGAGGGCAGCTTTTTTTTTTGAAAAAGTCCGAAACTCTCGGGTGATAGGATTACCCTCTTTTTTTTTGGTAAAAGCTCTGCGGGGAAGTTGAAATTTTATTTCGAAAAGTTGATTCTGTGGTATTTTAGAAATGTTATTTTTTTTCCCCTGCTTTTTTTTTTCGATATTAGAGTGAGATGCAACTTTTGTTTTCTGTTACGCGAAATTTAATTACGTCAATAAAGGATGTAGGTTTTTTTTCGAATCGAAAATATTGTTTCCATTCGCGGATTAATTTTCATTTTTGTCAAAGAAAATAACGTTTGATAGAACCCCGTGTTTTAATGAAATTTTAATACATACCGGTTCAAAAATGCTGGTATTTAATTAAATACAACAAAAAAAAAAAAAAAAAAAAAATTCAGTCCGTGCAAGCCTTTTTTTTAAGCTACAGTAAATATTTCACCGTTCTACCTAAATGAGAAATTCCAATGTATTTGAAAACCAAAAAAATACAAAACGAAAATATATATTTTTCAAATTATCCCGGGGTTTAAAAAAAAAAATGCGTATCCAAATTCATTTTTTCGGGAATAATCCCAAATAAGTTTTTTGTACAACTTTGTCGTTTAAAAAAAAAAAGACCAAAACTCAAACCATTCTATTCTTTTCGAAACTCTCTCGCTCGTTAAAAAGGAAGAAAAAGCAGATCCCAAGAGTTCGATAGCCCCGATGTAGCTGTCAAGTTGTTCAATTAAGGAATCTTCGGGATCGCCTGCCTCCAGATGGAACAGGATATCGCTAGTGCGCCCGATCAAAGATAAACGCCTTGTTTCGCTTCTTCGCTCCGGATTGTCCTCAAGGGTTGAATTTTTCTATTCCACTATACGTGTTTAATTAAAAAAAACCCGCCCCGAGCCTCTAAAGGAGCACATAAAATTTAAATCCAATCCGGTCATGCATTTATGAATTCATAAAATTGATTATGAATTATTTATCGCCGGTCGCGGCTCTACACTTTTAATCCCGTAAATTGATTCATTCACCCTTGCTCGTCACTTTTCGCTAAAATTAAAAGTTACTCCCTAGATTGGATTTAACATACGTACGCAAGTTTTAATCCCGAGCAGCAGTTAAATGTAAGTCGAGTCGTCAATATTTTTTTTTCCCGCTGACCCACCACCGCGGGGCACTAAAAGTTAAAGGCGCAAAACGGTTTTACGAGTCGCTTACGACTTTTCTCCCCGCCGGCCGCGTATGAGGCTTATTCTTCCAACCTGCCTTGGGCTAAATTAACGACGTTCCCTTTTTTTTTTTCTTTTTTTTTTTTTAAGCTTCCACCTCCGGCTAATTTAAACACGTGTATCTGATTACCCGAACCGTAAACGTCGAGGGTAATGGAAGCCCTAACTAATTACTCGGATTCTACGTCATTTTTACGAGCCCGTAGCAAACCGCGAAATCACACAGTCACTGTAAATCAAGACGTTTTTTGATCAATTCTCCACGGTAAAAAAACGACGACTCCGAGCTGCGATAAAACTCGGGGCGGCTTCGAAAGTACGGAGTTTCTCTGCCCATTCTGCTCGCTCGTCAAACTCTCGGAAATCTCAACGGGGCAGCAAAAGTCCAGGGCGAGCCGCGAAATGAACATTTTTACCGTCGTAAAAGCAGAGAGAAGAAGAAAAGCGAGGTATGATACGTGTCTTGATTGAGAGACCTTTGGATCGCCACGATGATGCTAACCGACCGACTCGATAACTTAATAACGAGCGAGAGGCTTGATTACGGGCCGATTCGAGTGCTTGGTATTTTGAGGAAGTCTGATAGACGAGGGTTGAGGCTCTAACGCTAGACAGATTTTTTCTCTCGAGATGATGCCCACTTTGGATATAATATTTTTAATCCACGCCGAGACTGCTTCCGGAAACTTTGGAGCGATTTGATATATGAAGTGTTTCGTGCTTTGGTGTGGTATGTTACTTTTGAAATGTTTCAACGGAAATATCAAGAAGCAAATATACCTCTTGAAATACAGTGCCAAGTTTCGGCTTTTTTGATCAAAATATCTGGATTTGGATTATTAATTATTGCATTATAATAAAAGTATGGGATTTTATTGTTTCATCTTCGAAACTTTGGCCTCGACTTTGGCAAGAGGAACAGTCAAAAAAATCACAATAACAGTTATCATCAATTTAGATCACAAAGGTTCCAGAGAAAACAGTAAAATTGAAAACAAGCTTGAATACAAACTAAATTTTTGAACAAGTTTACGTTACAACGTAAACTTTAGAGTAATAAAATTAAAATTGATTAGTAGTTTTAATTGATGTTCCAATTACAAAAAAGATATACCTAAATTTTTTCCGCATTCTAACCTCAAAATCGAATCTTTAACCCATTTTTTTCAGTGTCTCAAACCTCTCCAACCTATCGGAATATACTATTTGACGATCCATTTTGTTTTAAGCTCGCGAATGTTGACTCTTTGTCTGTAAATTTTCCTCTGACTCTGTTTTTGCACTGAAAATCTTAGTGACAACGAAATCCAAACGCCTTCAGGTGTTTTTTCGTTAAAAAAAGTTAAAGAAGACAATTTATATCGATCGTAATTTGTTCAAAAAAAGAAATACTTTTGTTTTAGTGAGGATTGACGTAGAAAGCATTTTGAAAATTACAGTATAATAAGCAGTTGGAAAAATTCACCTTTTTATTTTCAAAGACAGATGTGTTAAACCAAAAATAAATAATGAATATAAATCTGTCTTGTGTAAACACAGCCACAATCTTTTGCTTGATACTCGTTCGAAAATCCGAGAAACGAATTACTCTTTGGTAAACGCAAATTTACTTATTTATTTTTTAAACATAGAGCCCAACGCATGAAAAACAAAAAAAAAATGTATAAAAACTGTCTTGTGTAAACACATCTACAATCTTTTGGTTGATACTCGTTCGAAAATCCGAGAAACAAATTACCCCGGCGTGCAAAAAAGAAGTCGCAATCATCTTTAATACGCGAAATCACAGGTTTGCGGTGGCTAACGGTGGCAATGATCATCGAACGTTTCTCGGGCAAATGATCGTCGATTTTCCTCGCGCCGAGCGAGTTGTTCTTTTAATGCGAGTCAGCTCGTTACGAAGCGGCGTAACTGCCTCTAATAAAGGACACCTCGCGGCTTTAATCCTCCTTTATCGGCTCGAACTCCAAAGGGCGGAGGAGCGAACCGATCGATTATTCAGATAACCGCGAGCCATTCGCGCATAAACAGACGGCGAGGGGACAACGGATTATATTAGTTTTCGCGGACAATCGACGACACTTCGTTCTGGAATTCGACTGAGAAAAGAAAAATCCTTACCCTTTTTTTTTTGCAAATCGGTATTAAACTCTTTTTCGATCGACGCTTGGGATTCCGAGAAATGCATTTTTCTCGTGGGAAACTGGGGCTTGGTTCGGGTTGAATTTTTTAAAAATTGGCTTGATTTGAATGTTACCTTGGATTACGTTTATGTAACTATGAGAAAATTGTAAATTTTAATTTGAAAGGGAAATAGGACTGGAAATAAATTAGTGGAATAAGGAATGTGAAGTAGTCAACTGTAATAAATTTTTACATATTTCAAAAATCATATTTCGTAAGTAAGAGGTGACGTACAGAGTTAATAAAATTAGTTCCAAAATACTGAGGTAAACCGCAGACAATCATAATTTTCAGTGCTGTCAGATTAATAAAAACAGCAAACAAGTGAAAAAAGTTTCCTGAAATAAAAAAAAAAATTTTTTGGGTAGAGCTTACCTTACTTATCTTACCTAGTTGTTTACCCACTGTAGAGAAAAACTAAAAAACTGTCAGAGCTCAGTTAGGTTTTACAAAAATTCAAAATAAATAAAAATACAGTGTAAGAATTCATACGCTTGATTTTCGCTTCCGCCTATTTACAGTAGTATTTATTTTTTAAATAAAAAATGATTTTAATGATAATTCTTGGTACCAAGACCCATTAATAACTTATCAGTAAAAAAACCTGAAATTCTAATAAATTTCTAGTAAGTATTCAAAGATTAACTTAACAATTTTTGAGTCGCGTGAGTTACATTGAATTTCAGTTATTTCCGCTTCTCAACCAACTCCACCTCGCTCAGCCAAAACTCTCGGTGGCTAAGTGATCCTCGCAAGTCGCCTTCCAAAAAATATTTGATTTTTCACGTTAAACTCCAGCCTCGTATTTTTCTCTCGAGAAAAAACAACTAAAAAAGAAAAAAAAAATCTTTTTTTTCGAAAGACGCGAGCTTTATTAGAAAAATGGGTGGAGAGACGCGTAAATTGAGAAAGCGGAGGTAGATAGAAAAAAGTGGTTTTCCGCAGAGTAAAATAAAAGGAAAAGTAGGAGTGCGAATGAGAGAGGGAAGGAAGAAACGGAGGCAGTAGCATGTGGCATGCGGTTCGGGGAGGCAGGGAAAGATATTTTATTGCCCTGGGATATCAATGTCCTCTCTCTCTCTCTCTCTCTCTTTGCGAACGCAAAAATTCATTACGTATCGTGATGTTAAAAGAGAAAAAAAAAATCCAACCTGCAGGAGCAGCAGGGAAAATGATTGGAATTTTTCTAGGCGGCACCGAAGTAGTTTTTTCCCTCCCGCTTTTTTCATTCTCATTTAAATGGCAGAAGACAGGATGCCTTTGCGATTTATAAAGATTTATGGGATGGAATTAAAAATTTAAATCAGCCCAAGGGAGAGCGGATAAAGCGTTTAAATAAAAGAAAAACAGCCCCGAACCCTTTGCTTTTAATTAAATTATCGTACGGGCTCGATCGACCTTACGCTTCTTCTTCTTCATTTTTTTTCAGCTGATCGAAGCCAATCTGACGTATTTTATAATCACGGGGCGATAATGCGAAATTTAGCTTTTCATTAAAAAGCACTCACCGAGATGCCCGGCCCAGTGCGCGTATGTATAACAAATCGAATCGCGGGGCCGAGGAATAAATTTCAATAAACGAGCTGCGCGCGTCCAAATTTCAGCGCATTATATATGTGCGGCCGCGGCCCGTGCACTCAACTTAATCATCCGTATCGTTGATGCAAAAATTTCTAGATCGATACACATTGCACTGTTGCTGCAACAATGGCCCCCAGCCCCCCAGACGCTAGAGCTTTGATTATTGACTTTTTGGGACGGACGGATCCGTGGGCTACTGCCGCACTGCTGCCAACATTGAAATTCGAAGTACGAGCTCGAAAATTTTTTTTTGAATTTTACCTGTCTAAAAGTTTTTTCAAAGTTTTTTTATCTAATTGTCTATTTTTATTGGTTTTCTAGGGAACACGTGGTTGGAAATTTTTTACCCTTTGATTACAGTTATTGTATTTTTTGAACTACACTTTTTTTGCATCTACAGGTCCGAAAAAAATGATCTTTGAAATGAGAAGCAAGCAAACATTTTCGAAAAAAATAAATTTTTGAATTTATCTGTGGGTTATTGATTGATTTTGAATTCTAAATTGCTGAAAATTTTCATTATGAACTGCCCCCCCCCCCCCCAATTTTAAAAATATTTGTAAAATATCAAATCCTTAGTTATACCATTATACCCGTTTATAACGAACTTCAAGCAACCGAAATTCGTTATAACCGAGTTCTACTGTATCTGTCCTTGTCGAGTAAATTCGGCGATCTTGTTTTTGTCGAGGGTTGACATCTCAGTATTTTCGTTTACACATGCCAAAAGTTAATTAGACTTTTTCAAAAATAATTTTGTCAACTAAAAATTTTGAAACATTTAAGATTGATCACTCTATCAGAATGTACAATTTATTATTTTTTTTAACCAAGTTCTTGTCACGGAAATTTAAGGTAAAATTTCCAAGTAAACATTTTGACGTTATATGTGAACATGTAAGAAAAAAACAATTTCGACCTCTCCGCACAGCAAGAAAGTGTTCTCGACCAAAAAAAAAAAAATATTTCTTTTAATCTTCTGAGTATTGACACCGTTTCCTTACATCGACCCCGAATCTCGACTTTTTATATTTGTGAACACTTCTTGCTCCACCACGTCACTCGACCTGCCCATCATAAAAAAGGGACGGAAGAAGAAAAAAAAAAATCCCTAAAGCATCAGGGTCACCACAACCGCAAACAAAAAAAAATAAAATAAAACAAAGTAACACGGTCAATTTATCCCGAAAAATGCCTCCATTCGTCACAATGCTCGATCCAATTAAGAAATTTCCTGCTCCCAGAAGAAAGAATTAAAGGGAGCACACAAAGATCCCGATAAAGAGGAAGAAAAAAGTCAGGCGACCGGGGGCGAAGGAAGAAGGAGGAGGAGGAGGCAAGTAAGTAAAGAGATTGAAATTCCCGGTCCTCGTCGTCTTATCTACCGTTCGGTGAGCTGCGATTCTTCCGCTCGCCCGCGTCTTTCTCTGGGGGGCTGAAGCCGAGCGTCCGGCTGGTCGAGTTCGATTGGCCGTCGCGCTGTGAAACCTCAAGGCCGCGGTCAGATGCACCGGCTGCAAACGTCTTTTATTCGGTGTGTCGGTATACGCGATCACCTGTTTTGATGAATCGTTTGCCGTCTTATCGCGGGAGTATTTTATTGACTTGACGAGCGGGAATTTTACTCATGCCTGTTTTAATTTTTGAGGGAAATCCGAGTGGACTTAATGGTATCGGTTTCGTTTAAAGAGTTTGATTCACGAGAAGAAAATGGTGTTTTTTATTTTAGATGCACTATAAAATGTGGTATTGAGTTCGGTTTCACCTTTAATTTGATTTAATTTCTTATAAGATCAAAGCTATTTTTCCAGTTTTTATTGAATTTCGAAATTGAAGAATGCAACGTAATTGAATAATAGTAATATTTATTAAGTAATAGTTTATTTATTATATTATCGTACAATTCATATTTTGTCTAAAAAAAAAAGTCTTTAAAAAAAAAAAAAAAAAAAAACAAATAAATAAAAAAAAGATAAAGGATGACAAATGGATTTTTATTTTTAAAGCGGTTAAAAGTACTTTTGAATAATAAACTGCTTGTGACAGAAAATATGATAAATTTCGCAAGAACAGTTAAGCTCAGATTCGAATTTTCACCCTTTGAAAAACAAAATCACCCCAAAAATGACAAATGCCTTTCGAGAATAAAAAGAGAGAATTTTAAAGAGTGTTTTTTTGAAATGAGCTAGTTTACCGTCGATGCTTCGTCTTGTAACAACTCGAAAAGAGTAAGTTGCCTCCTCCTCCTCCGCCCTGCTATTGCTCCCGGCGCGGGCGTCTTTATGTACAACGTATGCGACATTTTTCCTGCGTACGAGCCTCTTATACCATTCCACAAGAGCTGTTTTGGCTTTAAGCTCGGTAAGAGAGAGGAATACGAGGAGAAAAATATTTCGCGGTTTTTCTCTGAAAAATAAGTTTTTTTTCCAGAAATAAAAAAGAATAAGTTTTGAGGTTGTATTTGGACAAATAATAATAATAAGTTGAACTCGTACCGGTGTTCGGTGCACAAAGAAAAATATTTACTTATTTTTTAAATAATCCGTTTTTGAAATTTCTAGGGAAAGTACTCTTAAGCTTCTTTAAGAGTTGAATCTTCAAGCCTGGTTAAACAATAGTATAGCTTTCGAGTTAAGTTTCTTTAAAAATTAATTCTTTTGTTTTTTATCCCTAAGAAAATTTTACCATATAAAGTTACTAAATTTTTATTGAAAATATTCAAAACTATTTATTCATATAAATTAGTAAGTTTGTGAATTATCGTTGAAGCAACAATATCCAAAAAAAATTTAATTTAAAAAAGTTCAATTTATTTAATTTTATTTTCAGTGTAAGATGAGTATTTTTACTAAAAGGTTTAGTCTATTTTATTAAAATTCTGGTTTGCCATAATAAAAACGTGTATGAAATATAAATTTCGTATGATACTACATAAACATAGTTTTACCATAATATCTGCTTGAAAAACAATTTTCATTGATACTTAAAAACGCAGTAACATCAAAATTGGACAAAAGTAACGACTCCTTTAAGCCGCTTAGTCACAACCCAATAACTCACATAATTAATTTTTACTGGGTCAATAAAAAGTCTCGTCTGAACAAACAAAGCTCTGCGCAGTCTGGGTTGCAGAATACATCAAGAAGCTCATCGCGTCATTCAAAGAGCTTCCAGATCTCGCGCGGCTCGCGCTCTTTTGATGTTTCTGTAAATTCGTCCTCTCTCGTCTCATAAATTTTGACAATTTTTTTTATTCTCCCCCCCCTTTCCTCTCGAGTTTCTTTCATTCTCTTCAAGCTCGCTTATTTACTTAGCCCGCGCGTTTTGCTCCAATTCTAATGCCCCGCTCCTCCTCTCCGCGTAAGTATATTGGATTTAGACTCGAAAGTTGGATTTTCCGATCGCGTTTATACCTCCGCCGCTGCTTTACAGAAATGAAAAAATGTGTACGCTGCGCGTGTTTATTTTATCGGTCCGAAGCCGAGAGAATTTTAATTTATCCTCTTTTAAAATCGCACACATCTAGAAAGATACTCGTGCCAAGCAAATGAAAACCACTGTCGAAATAATTTTTCGAGAAACCTAGAGAGTTTTTATTATTACCTAGTGCCGTCTCGTCGGGACGACTCACTATAAATTTGAAATATGCCCCGTTTTACGCGTCATAAAACTGGTTTTAATAATCTCCTTTTTTCAAACGCAAACCAGTTTAGTAGTTTTCTCTCACGCTTTATTGCTTTATCTCCGCCCAGCCGCCGCTTTTTTTTGTACATACACTGTGTCTTACCAAGGTAAAAAATGATAATTAAATCCGTTGTATCGAGTACAAGATCGGAACGTTGATTTTTTTCGACTGAATCGACGTTTTTATCGCCGCACCGGCTTAATGAAAGTTTATTTCGTGGGTCGTGGTGATTGATTTTTGCGTTTTTAATTGCCGCGGTGAGAGAGGGACAGAGACGAGGGATGTTGATTGATTTTTTTTTTTTTGCGATATGCGAGGAAAATGATGCATGCGTAAGCAGGGCTTATTTACGAGCTGGCCCCGGTAAAGTGTATCGAATGAGGCTTCATTAAAGAGGGCCGGGCTTATTTTTTTGTTTTTAGATATTTGATTGGAATTTTTTTTTTTAATTACAAATTGATTTTTCTCTCTTAGGTAATTGAGTAAGTAAAAAAGATGCGAGAAGAATTGAGGAGGAATCGAGAAGCCGGGGAAGAGTAAAGATTGTTATCGGAACGGATCGAATTTCATCGGCGTATATTTAAATTAATTGAGATCTAATTGATTATACGCGCGATGATTAAATCGAAGGGTTTAATTAATGTTTTCTTTTAATTTTTTAATGGCCAGATTTTGTCATCGGGTAATTTGTTTGTTTTTGCTGCGCTCTGTAATCAGGATAAAATTTAAATTAAATTTTTCACTAAAAAAAAGTATTGAAATACTAGTAAAAAGCTAGATAACTAAATAGATATTCAAACAGTAAATAATTATAATTCAATTAAAAGGTATGTCAATGACACCAATATCAGTTTATATATATAGTAAGCTTAGTTTGTAATAAATAAAAAACAATAAAAATTGATTCTAATATTTTTTCGCAATTTAATTTAAAAAAAAAAAAAAAAATCAATAAGAAATGTAGTATAATTAAATATATTATATTCATAATAGAAGTTGTTTAAAAAATACTTAAATTGATTTGATTATGTGAGTATTGATTTAATTTCTATTTAAATTGTTTTTTGGTAGAAAATTAGGAGAAATTTAGCAAAGGTAAAGAAAATCAGTGAACTTCAATAAGTTTAGTAAACAACATTTTTTTCCATCGGGATCATTCCAGTGAATCTCCCCGCATCGAAAGAAGCCATCACTCCGCAGATAAAAATCAAAGCCCGCAATTCAAAAAGACGCTTACTCCCAGGTCATAAAAACGCTTTTCCATTTCCATAAACAAGCTGCAACCTCCCCAACAAAAAAAAAAAAAAAAAATCACTTCAGCAAAAAATAATTAAGCCATCGCATAGCTGGCAAATAAAAATAAAGGGTACGAAAATCCCGCGTTTCGATTACTCGCAGAGTACTTCGATCTCAGGATAAGCAATTTTTTCAATGATTTCTCATCGAGGTGTCGGGTAGCTCGTAAAGTCCCGATAAAAGTAATTAGAGCCCGGTCTTCCCGGATGAAAAAATAAAGATCTCATACTGCAATTATTCAGGGGTACGCTCATCTTGATCCCGATGAAATATGGGGCGTTTATTCATACAATTTCTTACTTCCCCTCTGTATCAAAGCCCCGCATCGATCGCTCGGAGGCTGCAGTCTCGATCAAAGCTCCACCCGAGGCTGTTCCCTCCTTTGTTTTGACTCTACTTCGCTCCTTCTTTTAATCCGGTTGTGATATATTTTTCACTACCTACGGCATCGTAACCCACTTTGCAACGTGTCGCGCGGGCCCTTTAAAGCGAAGAGGATTTTTCTTTGTACGTTTTTATCGCCCGGGTGTGTAAAAAAATAAAAGAATAAGAGCGAGATCAAAAGTTGGATTTTTTTGATTCATCCGAGTCGCTGTTTTTTAAACATCGTCGCTTATTCCCTTTTGCCGGCTACTCGGAGAGGATAGCTTTGTACGCACGGGAGACAAAAGTCTGGTTTGTAGTGCAGATTATGAAGAAGCTTGTGAAAGCTGATGACTAATCTGAAAAGCTTGGGTTTTAATTAATTTGACTGACTTTGCTGTAGAAAATAAATGATGTGCCAAGATTTTTAATATTAAATTTAGTTGTGTTTTAGTTATTATTTCGACAAACTCAATAGAAAATGCAAGTTTAGATTAGGGAATTTGAATAAAATTAAATTTGATAATTGAGATAAATGAAAAGCTAAATGAACTTTCGTAATCGTTTCTGTAAAGAATTTACAGAGATGACGTATATTTAAAAACAAACTTTTTTTTTTCCAAAAAAGCTGATAATTGAAATAATTGAATACTTGGCAAACACATAAAAGAACAAGGTTTAGATAACATGAAAAGAATATTACTGAATATGAAAAAATTCACATTTCGAGTGTATCTTCAAATTAAAGTGTCTTTTTTTTTAGTTAAGAATTTTCGAATTTTGAACAGCTAAAGCGGCCAGGTAAATTTACGTCATTCAAAATTCTTACCAAACCATTTTATGAAAATATTTATATTTGGTTGCAGTTATTATACAGAATTATACATGTATTTTAAAACGTTTGAAAACACTTGAAAAATCTGATAAAAATATGAAAAAGGATACTGTACTTTTTATCCTGTACATAATCACATTATTAACTTTGACTGAGGTAAGATTTTTTTTTTAATTCACTGTTTTTTAAAGTTTTTTTCAATTTTTTTTCGCAATTATAAATTTTTTTTTTTAATAGATTAAAAAAGTTGATAGCCAACCAGTCGCAACAAGTGAAGTTCAAGCTTATTGTATAGATCATAAAATTGACTCTAGAGTTTGTGAGGTAAGCTTTTTTGCAATATTTAAAAATCAAAAGCAGTAAGTAATATAAAAAAATATTTGTATAATAAAATAAAATTTTTAAATGTATATATTTTTTAAAGAAATACAGAAACGCATTTCAAGCAATCGTCGACAATTCTGTTGTTGAAGTAAAAATAGAACCTATTACAAATGATCGTTATGACTATGAAGAAATTAGTTTAGAAGATTTATTGTTGGAATGGAAGTAACCATAAGCGAAAAATATCTTTGTTGTGATTCTGAGTTTTTATAAATGAAACATATTAACATAAATCTTGTTTCATTCAACAAATAACACTGTACTCAGTAATTTTTTGAATAAAATAACAATCAACTTTGAAACTTAAGCTTAATAAAAGTTATATCGAATGCTAACTTAAAAAAATTTGATGCTTCTTATCGGAGCAAATGGTTACGATAAGAAGCTTTTTTGTGCGTCACAATTATAATCAATAGTGACGATTCAATAAGTTAATAATACCAAAAAACACCAAATTTTATTACTAATTTTCATGATATTTTAACGCTTCTAGTTCAAACTATTTCAAAAATTTTTAAATCGTTTTACATTTTTATATTTGAAAAACTCAAAGCAAGTCAAAAAAATTTTGGCTGTAATTGCTTTTCATCTTTTAAACTCAACACATTCAAAAGAAATTTCGTCCTGCGTATAGATGATTTAAAATTTCATTTAAAAAATAAACTTTTCTCCGGTAAAAAGTTTTTTCACTTTTTCCTTAAATATTCAAATGGACGTAGGAAAGATGATTGGTATCCCATAAATTTGAAAACAAATTACAAAAGATTCACCGGGTTTGACAGTTGGGAAGATAGATAGCGCTCGAAGTTATTCGATTCTCTATCTTTGATGTTATCGATCCCACGACCAACCCCCTGTCAAACTGCATTGACGTCTTACTTGCAGCTAACTTTGCATGAAAAGCAATTTGCGGTATAGTTACCCGTTGAGAAATTCTTCGATTACAGCCGCAGGTGCACCGATTTCTTTTCTCTCTTTTTTTTTCCAAAACAATACGCATTAAACGCAAAACTTATCTCAGATGCGCAACCGCAATAAACACTGCTGAAGTTCAAAATTGAATTTTTTACAGGCTTACAGCTCCGAGCACAATGACGCTCTGGCAATAACAATAACAACTTTATTTCAAAATGACTTTTTTTATTTATAGTTAGTTGTACATTTATGAGCAATATATCAGATGCTGTTCATTTTAAAGGAACACGTAATTAAAAATTACGCTATTTCAACGGTGGGTAATTAAAAATTTATTAAAAATTTATGTCTTCGAGAGCTTAGATTTTTCAAGATCAAATCGTTACTGTTTTAATATTTTAGGTAAGATTATTTTTTATCTAACATAGTATCCAGATTCAAATCCGATTGACAATTTTGAGCTGTTTATGTTAAAATTGGGAAATTTCAAAGAAACTAAATTTAAAAAGCCTCTACAATCATAAAAGATAAAAAAATTTAATTTTTATACATTCATTTGACTTGGAAGTTATGAGTTTCTCAAAATAATTTTGATTGGATTTAAATCTGGTGACTGAACTGGGTGAATACTATTTTCTAAATTTTTCACAAATTGTACTTGAAAAAATAATTTTTAATTTTTTAGGTTATTTCAGTTTCTTTTGTATGCGAAAGAATGTTTAAATTTTTCTTGTCAAAACTATAAACCAATTAAATAATTAAAAAAAAATTTTTTAAATAATCATCTTAAAGCTTTAAAAATTAAATCGGAGACAATGAAAACAGTGAACGACCACGCTCGGAATGTTCACTTCGAATACGCTCTCACAGCATCTCCTCGGGTCTCTTCTTCTTTTTGTATATCTTCCGCTGCACCTGCTGCTCCTCAATGGCTTGCGCCATCCACTCCGCTTCTTCTTTCTCCGGTGCGGCTCGTCGCGTGATTTATCATCTCGGCGCGAAGTACACTTGCCCGGCACCAAGCAAGGACACCGGGGCAACAAGTGATCTCCGCGATTTTTCGTCAATTACATCATCAAAGCGTTCCGATAATTTTTAAAAAGTTACATTTCGAAAAGAATTTCATTTAATTTCTCAATTGATTGCTCACTTTGACAGTTACATTATGTAGCAGAACATTCTAACCTGAGCCTGTTAATTTTAAAGGCTAAAGACATTATTACCATCATTATATTTATATTATAATGGTAAAAATACACGATAACTTATTAATAAATTAATAAAATGGTTATTCAATTTTCACAACAATTTTTTTAAAACTTTAACAAAGTTAAAAATTTGACTTGCAGCTGTCTCAATGTTGAAAATTCTAAAAATTTAGTATTAAATTTACTCGTTTGATGATGGTATTGAATATGGCTACTATGAGTCAAATTTAATGTTAAAAATTATATTTAATGACAAACAATTTTTGATAATAGTAAAACACATTTCACTTACTGATAAGTTTTCACTCAACAAATTGACTATTATCAGAATTACAAAAAGAGACTGAACAAAATTAAGTTGTTCGGTCAATGTCTAATTTTTATTTTTATATCAGTAATGCTATCTTGATACTCATAATAATATTGTAACCCTTACGATATTTTTTTCTGAGTATACTTATATGGCTATATAGCGCCACATGATAAAAACAAGTCAAGTTTCAAGTGCTCGATCGGGCCTCAACGAGGTTTGATTTATGCGTTAAACATAGTCGCGTATCGAATTTATGAACTACAAAACCTAATGGAAACTGGTTACCATTTTCCAGCTACCACAAAAAGAAAGTTCGTGTTCTCTCTTAATGACGCGCTCTGCATCTATTCGATAACAAATGAAACTCGTTTGGCATCCCCATTATGAATAAAAAGGGTGAACGTTGCAATTATCACGTGTACCAACACACAGCAGAGAGTAATAGTTCATTCAAAACCGCACAAAAGGAATAAAGGTGGTGGTGGTATGAAAACGGGCAAATGGATTTCTTTGAATGGGATGATAAAAATCAAACCTAACCACAAAACCCATCCTCTCGTCGTCCATTAATAAAACGTTTTACATCTTCATACACGCCAGACTCGAGTGGAGATGAGGATTACACAAAGGCTGCTGGGTGTTGAGATCCTCCTCACGCCACGCCATAACACAAAACAAAATCTCGCTGGTAGCAGCCTGCTGCTGCTGCACATTATAAATGCTCAGGCGAGGCGCACTGGTCTGTTTCGCGCTCCACTTCCCTCTTTCACGCCACTCGTTAGCCGGTTTTTTTTTTCTTTTTTCTCTTTCTTTTTGGACTGTACGTGCGTATTGTGTGACACGCGCCTTCCTCTACTGCGAGAATTTTTAATTTCGCGATGCGTTTTACGAGTGATATCTCACCGCCGGTCTCTGAGTCGGCAAAAAAATTGGAACGGCAGAATTTTTATGGAAAATTTTTTATTTTTATGGAAGTATTGAGGGGATGCGTTTTTTTTTCATTTTTTACGAGCTTATTGTTTGAATCTTCGTTAATTTTTTATTCGACGTTAAGTTTTATTTTATTTTCAAGAATTATTAAAATGAGTTTTTTATTTTGATTTTAAGATATGGCGAATTGTTTTTGGAAAGAAAGCTCAAAAAATGCAAAAGAACTTTTTTATGTACTCGAGACTGCGTTTTTAGGTACTCCAGCTACATACTATTTTTAAAACTATTTATGGATTTTTATACTCAGAGGAGTCATAGAAATCAAACGTTTAAAATAATGGTATTTGTATTATTCGCAAAATGCTGAAAAAGTTTTTTTATCACAAATAAGTTTTTACATGATCTACTAGTATAAAATTCAAGAAATTATTTTTGCAGCAAAACCCATTTGCAAGTAATTTTCCAATAATAAAACAACAGAATCTGTTTATTTTTTTTCAAAGCAATCTTATTTATTGTTTTGATTAAAAAAATTTACAGCGTATAAACATAAGTATTTACATTTGTCAAAATATGAAATAATGAAGGCCGATACTGTTAACACGAGGTACAAATACTTAATTACAATTAATTGGCTTGATTAAAATTCATTTGACGTTAAATAAGTGTAACTATTAAATAAAAATTCTGTTTTAAACATGAGTTGATGTTGACATTTATACAAAGTACTTGAAACTGTAATGACGCGTCATTTTACATCAAAAAGAAAGGATTATTAGGGTCTGAACGAAAAAACTATCTATCTAGTTGAGCGCAAATGATACCAGATGGCTCATTGACTGGCAAATAAACCTCTTTATTTTCTTCGGATACGATACTGGAAAACTTGCTCAGGTCATACTCAAAATAATGTTTGTTTGGCATCTGCATCTCAATGCTACTAATCTAAAATTAAAAAAATAGAAACTTATTGATTGAATCTTCTAGATAATCAATTTAAAAAAAAGACTGTAATTACCTGATGAACTTTAGTGAGCACAGCTTTTTCGGACATGTAAAGGGTATTTTGTACGCTTGGTGAGTAAATACCGGTTTTCGCCGGTCCCGCAAAATTTTCGAGAATGCAGTCTCGTACGGTGTGCCAAACTTTGTCGAAATCAACCCCGATGATCGTAGAAAAATCCCAGGTGGCCGTAACCACTGTGCTAAATATGCGATCGTCTGTCTCGGGCAAAGTTGTAAACTCATCTCTGATAAAACCTTTAAATGAGCTCTGAGTAGTTTTCAGTATTCTTAGATCCTTCAAGCCCCCTTGAACTTTTGGTGGTTCTGTGAAAAAAAATTACCAATAAGCATCAAGAACTGAAAAAACTAAAGATAAACCTCGAGATAAACAAAAAACTTTACAAAAATGCCATTGTTTTACCAGAATTACAATTAAGTAGTTTTACTAGAAAATTTGATTTAATTGTAGAATTGTATTGCTTAAAAAAGTTAACTTACCATTTCTGATCTGATTAACCCGACAGAATCTCGTCGCCGTGTGACTAAAGACGAACGCGTGGTTGTGAGGCTCGCCGTTGACCTCGTGTCTCAACCAGGGATACTTTTTGATCTTGACGTTGACCTCTTCCACGTGTTTGTACTGACTCAAAAAGTGGGAACACAGAAGAACACCGAACTCTTCGGGGGTCTTGAGACCATGCTTCTTGGCCAATAAGTAAACTGTGTTTTTTTGACTGTCCGTGGCCACTATGTCGCGGTTGTCGCCGTATAGGTAGTCTTTCTGAGTGCTCAAACGAAGTTGCACGTCGACCTCGAACTCGCCTATTTCGTGTCGCGAATCGCCGCGTTTCAGGAGAAGCAGTTTAACGCTGTTTTTACCGTAACTGTGAGACCCGATCTTGAACTTTTGGCTGCAATTTTTTTTTTATATTCAAGTTTTTATAACTTTTGAAATTGACTTATAACCGTGCGAATCGATAAATATAGTGCAAATAATAATAAATAAATTGAAAAAAATTTACCTTTCCAAGATAAGATTTGGTTTTACGTATTGTAAGTCGCACAAAGATAAATCATTCTTCACTGTGTCAGAGTTCAAAGACATGAAACATTGCTCATTGGACTTTTGTGTTAGTGTCGGTATGCTGCTGCTGCTAATCGAAAATCTGCTGCAACAAAATTTAGTGTCAGCCGCTATGCGAAACCCATCATCAGCCAGAGTTTCAAATTCGCTCATGATCTGTAAATTAAATGTAAATCTTGTCAATTTAACTAGTTAATATTTTTCATTTTCAAAGTTAATTAACTTAGTATTGACATCCTCTACGTTCATACTTAAAAAAATAAAAATTTATTTAGTTTCAAAAAATTTTTTTAACTGAAGTTCTATAATTAGAATTTTTTTTTCTTCATTCGGATGATTTACTTTGTGACTCAGCAGACAGTGTTGCCCTTCATTAATGATTGATATTATTTTAGTATTATCAGCAATGTTTCGATTGCAAGTTCAATGCTCTGCTGGCCGCAGACAAACAGGGTTCATGACATGTGAGTTACCGATTTTAAAGAAATATCAAAGACGTTTTCCGATACAAAATGATCAATTATCTTTTCAAACATTTTTTTTATCCAATTTAAAACGAAATTCGTACTTAATAATAATGTTACAGGTATTTACTTTCGTTTCTTAACAAATTATTGAGAAAAAAAGTTACTAAAAAAATGTACATTCGAATTTAATAATATATACCTTCATAATTTTTTTTATTATCATTAAAAAAGTTGCTAAAAATGTTGTATATTTGTAAAAAAAAAAAGCTATTTTTTTAAATCAATGAACTAGAATAGATTAAGAAGATTTTTTTATACATGTAAGCCAAACTGTAAAAAAAAAGTTATTATAAAAACAACTTAAAAAAAAAAAAAAAAAAAAAACGATGATCTTTAAGATTTCCCTAAACTATTTGATATGTGAGGGTGATAATAATATGTATAATTTAAAATATTTATGTGAAAAATTTTTATTTTAATGTTAAACAATACACTTCACAAACATAAACCCTAAATAGTCTTCATTTTTCATTCAGTTAATTTTTCATTTAAAAAAAAGGAAGCTTTGAGAAACTTACTATGTTTTAGCTGGGTCTTTGTAGTAATTCGAAATTCATTGATTAAACAGCAGTTCGGTGGGAACGGTAGTGAACCGAGCGAGTAGCTCATAAATTTGAAATTTCTTGAGGAAGTAGCTTTTATATATATGCGCTTTACTTGCATCAAGAAATGAGTGATGCCCACGTGGTACGAGTGACGGGCGGCCGTCAAACGAGTCGCGGTTAACTACGCGCGCCTCTTCATGATTATTATTGTTTCAAACTTTCTTAGAACTGGATTTTGTGAGAAAACGTGGATTTTTATTTTAAACACTTTTTTATTTTTGTAAGTCAATTTTTTTAGATATTTTTTTATTTCACCTGAGTACCTTACATATTTCTCAAAACTCACAGTATCACCACAAATTTACGACAAATTCACAAATATGAAAAAACTTTAAAAACGAGTAAAACTTTTCTGTATTTTTAATTTATATGTATTTTAGCAAAAATCCTTGAAGTTTTTTTTTTTTTTTTTATAATAATAATTTTTTTATCTGAAGATACTTCAAAATCAATCATCATTATAAAAAAAAAAAAATTAAATTGAAATCAAATGAAAAAACTTTTTGAAGTAGGTACGAAAGATTAATCGAACTTGATTAAGACAATTGTTTAATTATGAACCAGATTTGATAGTATTAATCTATAGCTTGATTAATAAAAGTTCAAAGGTACCAGTATTTTTATCTGCTTATCATGATAATCTCTAATTTAATCTTTGGTCACTGTGATTATATTTATTTTAATTCACGTTCTTACCTCGGGTAAAAATACGGCCTTTTCGACAAAAATAGATCCACAATCAAGCATTTACAATAAAAAGGAACAATAAACGACCTTAAGCACAAAAATAGCAACTTAGAAGTAATATTCTATTATAAACAAACGAGTCAGGACTTTTATTTAGGCCTCTAGTGGGTTTATTACTTATTAAAAAAATAGATTTTTGTTCTTCGAAAAATTAATGGTGTATTTATCATGGAACTTAATTTTTTACTCGATAAATAATTGAAATTATTCAAACAAAATTTTCAGCTTGCGTACTTTTATTTATTTTACCATGATTATTTAAAATGCTTTGATTAATAATTTTGAAATATTAGTAAGAATTGGAATATCACTAATTTTATCTCGAAGTATTAAAGGCTTTTTTTTACTCATTCAATTAAAATTATTTTATATCTTCTCTATGGCTGAAATCATCCAAATTATCATTTCTAAAAATATATATCTTGAGTCATCTTTCAATTGATAATTTAAGATTAAATACAAAAAAAAATTCTAAAAATGTTTAAAAAATTAAAATGATCTTATGATTTTTACTCCATACTCACAATTTTTTTGTCAGAGTATGATTGTTTAGATAAAATTATTACGTAAGTGTAAATCCGAATCACCTCTTAACTAGAGCAGTCAAAGTTGAACGTCCTTAGCACTTCATTGATATGAAACCTCTTATCTTGTAAACATTTTTTTATTATAAAAAAAAAGAATAGATCGCTTAAATAAGTATGACCTCAAGTAACTCCAAAAGATTTTATAAATGCTGACTATTTTTTCAACCCCGCCTCTAATAAAAAATCATTCAGCAACATTGATTTTTTCGACCGCCCATAAAAAAAAAAAAAGCTCGACAAGATTTTTTATCAACTAGACGTCTGTCGTTGATAAAAATCAAAAACAAACGATGAAAAAAAGAAGGCAAACATCTTAAACATCATCGAAAGCAGGCTTCCCATCGCAAAGCAAAGAATTTTGGGGGAAACTCAAGTCTCGATCCTCGTCTCCGATCTGGATTCTCCCACCAAAGTATCGTATTTGCCCGGATAAGGAGCCTCGGATAAGCGGGTCGCTCCGGTATCGATTGCCAGTCTGCCGGTGTAGTGAGTAAATCACCGCGACAAGTGCAAATTTGTTGACTGTAAACAGGTGTTTAACCGGGCAAATAAGGCCGGGCGCGCGAGCGATCTCTGCGCCGCGCGTGCAAATATTTTGAGATAGGTCTGTCTGCTAGCCATAAAATAATTGTGTAAAAGTATCGATCCGAGCTAGCTTTGTCTTTCCAAGGAGGGGAGGTTAAGTAAGCAGCCCTGCATTATTCACTAAATACAGTCGGAGGGAATTAGAGATAAAGGAGCCGGCTTCTTCTTTACGGTTCGATCATCCTTCTTCCTTCCACCGCTCGAGAGTAAGGCTGCAGAGAAGAGAAAAAGAGGAAGAAGAGGAAGGCCCGTGACACAGTGGATTACCCCACTCGGCAGCAAATTAGATTAGAAGCTTATCTTTGAATTCTGGGAATAAATGCTGGGACTCAGTCACTCGCAACTTATCATTGCTTCTGCTATTATTATTATTGTTATCATCTTCTTTTTTCTCACCCTCACCACGCCCATTGGACTCTTACGAAAAAAAAACATGGCCTCCCCACTTGACGAACAGACCTCTGGTTAACGTTCGGCTCGACGGACGGGAAAAAATTAGCCCCTGAGAGCTCCTTTTGATTAGGGATTATCGGACTCTGTCGAGTGCCCGACTCGAGTGTCACTCTGTAATTGTACTTACGAAAAAAAAAAAAAAAAAAAAAAAAAAAAAACTGTGGTGTTTGGGCTTCATTTTTGCCTACGAGAATGTTAATTGCCTTGTTTCCCATGTTCCAGTGACAGATTGATGGCTAATAGAGCACGATTTTTAGTGTGACTGGGTCTCGAGAAATTTTTTTATTTCTTAAGTTTATTTTGCGGTTATTAATTTTATTCGATAATTGTTCAAAAAATTTAGAATAATTATTTTTAATTGCAATATAATTAACAATTTATTGATACGAGACGATAAAAGAAATCTAAACTTTTTGAACTCAGAGTACATTTTTAATAACAAATTTTAGAATGATTGATTGTTTAGAAGTTTGTAGTATGGTTTATTTTAATCATTATAATTATTGCTTGTAGTCGAATTCAACATCAATTATTGAATTATTATTATTATTTTTTTTTTCTTATTAATGCCCCGTCTACACTGGTGGTTTAACCGCGTCTCGGCTTAACGTTGTTTAAAAAATTTTGCAATGTTGACATTTGAATTGAAGTTCAAGATGTAAAAATTCTAATCCTATAAATTATTTTCTATTTTTAGAGTACAAATTAATCCTTTAATCCAACGGCAACATTGAAAAATTATTTAAACAAAGTTAAGCCGAGACGCGGTTTAACCGCCGGTGTAGACGGGGCATAAGCTTTATTAAACTCTACAGATTATTGGCTATTATAGAATTATGATTATTATAATTAGTGTAAAATTACCATAAACTAAATTAAAACTTTATAGTAGATTTTATATTTTTCCTTTATAATTTATAAATGCCAAATACTCATTAAATTAATGAGTGAAAAATCATTGATAATAATTTTTAATGTTCATTTTAATATATTTTTTTCATTCTTGATTATAGTTTATTAAAAGACTTGGAAAACTACATCAGACTGTAAAGTTCAAATACTGCAAGGAAGTTTAATATTTTACTCAAGTCTTAAAAAAAAATAAAAAAACCAAAGTAAATTTTCCAATCAGTGATTCCAGCAGCCACCCCGATTCATTTATTCAAAAATTTTGAAAATAAAAAGGTCGATCCAAGTTGATCAAGCCGAGTAGAAGCCGCTAACGAATTCGCTGATCAGTCGGTATCGCTCGTTGTTTACCGTCCTCGCGGTCGGGAAAAACTGATCGGGTAACTCCGAAGCAAAAAAACTCGCTTATGATTAATTCAGTACTCCCCTCGAGTTTAAACGGAAAATTGTAAAAAAAAAAAAGTGCGCAGTCGGTGTTATTGAACAAGAGGAACAAACGTTTCGTCACCCGCGTAACTCACACACTCGGGAGGGAGTAACTTCCGGCGTGCAATATTAAAGTGCCTCCCGTCGTATATGCAGATTCATATTTGCTTTATCCAGCTGAAAGTGGTTGTCTCGCTTTTTTTTTCAACCCCCCGTCTCTCTCTGTTTTGCGAGTTTACCTCGCTTTGTCTTTTTTACTCGACCCAACGACCCCCGCTACAACTACTGCGTTCTCTTTCTTTCTTCCTTTTACCTTTATCTTCTGCTTCTTCTTCTTTTTATTTTCTCCGAAGCTTCCCGTTAATATCTCATACTTTTCTTTTGTTGCGTTTAAAAAAAATTTTCCGAAATAACGAGGGGGGCAGAAAAAAAAGGGCAAATTTCTCTTGTACGAGCAGACTACTGTGGGAGGGATGAATTTTTTTGATGTGTGTGTTTTTATTAAAGAGCTTCTTTTAATGTTTATAATTTTAGTTTTTTTTTTATGAAGAGTAATGTCTGATAATATTAAGAAAATGATGAATGGTATGGTATTAAAAAAGTTATTGGAAATAGTTTCTAAGTTTCATTGAATATATTTCGTTTTTCGTGAAATGATAAATAGTAGAAGATTACATCTATTATTAAGTTTTATAAAAAAAATAAAAGGTTTTTTAGGGTTGATTCAAATGAAAATTTTATCCAAGAAAATAAGCATTGAAGTATAAAAAAGTAATCAAGAACATGAATAAGTTATGGTTTCCTTCAAACCGATGAAAAAAAACAAATTCAACCATTTAATTTATCAATGTTATTATATCAAGGAATGTTAATATAATTAAGGGGTATACTGAAATAAAATATCATATTGAATTTTTTCCAATTTTTAGTAATAATTTTCTATTAATGCTTTGATACTAAAAACAGTATAATCCATGATAAATACAATGCTCAAGAGCTAAGAAAAAAATTAGTATAAAATATATTCAATTTAAACTTCTCCCGAGCGTATTTACAATAAATTAAAATTCGAGCCCCGGGGACAAGCGAAGAAGTCGGTTCATCACCTTATTACCTTCGTATCAATCACGTCTGTAACGCGATGCAGCATTCAATTACCTCGTCGGAATATTGTAATAACTTCTCCGCGTACACTTCGCGAAATAAACCTCATCATTCTCGCCACGTTCGAGAAAAATATGATCGATTCGGGTTCGGTATCACCGGGAGCGGAAAATATTTCGTCTCGATGAGGGGTTAATTCTCGCTTCCTTTCAAGACCACAAAATCCTGCAGTATTTTCTTGTTTTTTTTTTATCTTTTCTTTTTTTAAATTATTACGATGCGCGGGGGCGGAAGTGGCTGTTGAATAAATTAAGGGCTGCGTCTGAGTGCGAGATACCCAATTAGGTGCTTTTTAATTGAATTCCTGGGCCGAGGAGGCTTAAGACACCTTCTTTTTGGAGGACGCGTTCGAGCAAATGTCTTTTAAGTGCTACGTTTTGTTTCATATTTTTGTTTAATTAAAATTATTTTTCTTGCAAGTTGTGCAGGATTTTGAAAAGTTTTGTCGGACGTAAAATAAAAATATATTTTATAAAATTTTTTCACGCGAAAGCCTTAAAACTTTTTGAATTTCGACAACGACAGCTGAGTGAATAAAATCGAATGAATATTTAAAATCATATCAATGTCGTTTTGATGAAATTTTTAATTTGACGGACGAACGCTTTTCCAATGCTCCTCTTTCGTGCAATGAATTTTTCATTAAAAGCGCTTAAAAATTTTCGGAGTGTAGGCACCGGTTGAAAAACTCTAAAAATTATTCAAAATGCTTCGTGTTCACTGAAATTTTTCAAAAATTTTAACTTTAAATTAAAAAAAAAACTGTAAATGCAAAAAAATTACATTTTTATTCAAACATTCATGTTCTACATTTTACTAGGGACATATGATTTTTAAATAACCGAGGATGTCAAACAAGTAAAAAATAGTTCAACGGTAACCTTGGGAACAGTTTGATTTTTTATGTTTCATGCATTTATTCCAGAATCATTTCGAGACGATAAGATTAATGTTTTGAAATGTGTAAATAATCCCTTAAAATCATCATTCAGCGACCAACATTAATATTGAACTGTAAAAATATTGAGAATAATTGATTTATCTATGAAAACTGAGAATAAATTATGATATATGTGTACTCAGTTTTACCACTGAACAAATAAAAAAGCTCCTGCTTACAAGCAAAAGTTCCCGGTTGAATTACGCGATCAAGATCCGCAGTCTCCACCGGTACATCAAATTTTACCGCGAGACCCAAGCCGATAGCTTTTTAAAGACTTTCCAATCGCTATACATTTCGAGATACCGAAAAATTCTAACATCCCAGTTGGCCCTAAATAATATTTACCCCGATAAAAACACCCACACTCCGAAATATGGGAGTTTTTAAAACAACTTGGGAGGACTGTAAAAGTACGGGGGTACTATTGAATTTTACGTTACCCAGGGTTTTAAATTTTTGTTCGAAAACTTTGATTTTTCACGTGGCCATGGATCGTGTTTTTCGCAACACTCGAATTTCAAATGATATTTAAAATAAATTTCAGGTCGAGGTTCGGATTTCGCGGCGGGCTTACTTACGACGGGGGAGGACGAAATTTTGCATGAAATCTGAAAAAAAAAAAAAAAGAAAAAAATTTCGGTTACTTTTTTCGGGTCGTGCAATGTTGATGAAAGGGTATAGCCTGTTAAGGGGGGGTAAAGTGCCCCCAGAGCAAACCCCTACAATATACATATCATTCGAAAGGTCTTAAAAAAAGAAAATTTTTGACGCCAACTAGAAATTTTTATCTCATATACTGCGCATGCGCGGTTAAAAATAGTGATTTTTCAACTTTTATTTATATCTCCAAACCTATATAAGATAAAAAAACGAGGTCGGCGGCAAAATTTTGTTTGAAAAAAATGTAGTTCGAAAAATTTTTTTTTTTAATTTTAGGTCAAAAAACGGAATTTTTACGGCGATTTTAAAACTTAAAATGCCCATTAATAAAAACCTGTAATGGCTGCAGTGCTAAAAAAAATTTTTTTATACGTATTTTGATGAAATTTTTTCACTTGAATTTTTTCAGATTTTTTCAGAGGGTGGAAAGCACTTAAAAAATTAAAAAACCGATTTTTTAAACGCTTTTTCGCTTTTTAATTGGTTTAAATCAAGTTATAAATTATAAAACTATTACAACTTCTTTTGTTTTACAAATTTACATATCACAGTACCATAGGTTATATTAAATTATCATTTAGAGCCTTAAAAAGGGCAAAAAAGCGATTTTTTAAACGCTTTTTCGCTTTTTTGTTACCATAAATTGAATTTAAAATTATAAAACCGATACAAAAACTTATTTTTTGTTAAATTACATACTAATTTACAGTTAAAAAAATTAAAACATTATTTTTAACTTAAAAAAGCCCGAAAAATCGATTTTTTCAACACTTTTTCGCTTTCTCGATACCTTAACTTAAATTTAAAATTATAAAACTGATACAAAAACTTATTTTTTGTTAAATTACATACTAATTTACAGTTAAAAAAATTAAAACATTTGTTTGGGCTAAAAAAAGGTCGAAAAAGCGATTTTTTGAACACTTTTTGGCTATTACGAAATAACCAATCGGTCATAACAACTTAGAAAATTTTATAAGAGTCACGTTTTACAATAATATAAACTAAGCAGCCATAAAAATAATTATAGCACATCTATGTGCCTTATAAAGGTCGAAAAAGTGATTTTTCGAACACTTTTGGACAGTTCTGAGCTTAAAAATTACTATCATACAATTTAAACTTATCTAAAGTCTACTTGTTTTCAATAATACAGGAAAATAAGTTGTTACAACAGTTATCTCACACTTATTTGCCTTAAAAAAGCCAAAAATCATTTTTTGGGTGTTTTTTTAACAATATGAACTTACATACTGTTCACACGCACTCAAAAATTATTTTAAAACTACTATTTTATACTAATAAGAGTTAAGAAGTTACGCGAATAATTATTGCATAGCCCTGCTATTTTAAAAAGACAAAAAAGTTACTTTCTGACAATTTCAAACTCAAAAATTATTTAAAAGCTACTATTTCACAATGATACAAGCTTGTAACAAAGTTGTTAGAATAGTTATCAGTACATGCCTTACTGTCTTAAAAATACAAGAAGGTAACTTTTTGGACAAAAATTAACTTGAAAAATTATTTGAGCCTTTTAAAATATGTATGTATCTCTCAGTCAAAGCAGTCTAAATAAATACATAATTTTTCTTGATAACCCGCCCAGATAAAACATTTTTTTTAAAACCAATTTGCGTTTTTTTTCTTCTGTTACCAAAGGATTTTAATTTTCTGTTCAGCGAGTTCAAAGCAAGAACAAGTGTTTCTTCTAGTAGGTTGATGATACAGCTAAGTAGACTGAAGTCAATTTTCACAAGTTGTAGTTTTTTGCATTGATTCAAAATTTTACCTATTAAAAATAAAAAAAATTTATTTTAATTATCCTTATAAAAAATATTGTAAATGAAAAAAATTTAATTAGCAAAGAATTAATCATTCAAGATGGAGTTATTTTTTTGAAGCTTCCAAGGTCAGGTGCAGTTCGCATATCAGGTGTAAAGATATTTTATTGAATCGCATTCCAGAATGTAAGTCCAAAACCTAAAAATGTGTAAAAAAGAGACTGTAAAAAAGGTACTTGTTTACTTTTTAAAGTTTAAAATTTTTTTATTCAATTGATGAAATTGTGTGTATGGGTTAAAGTTTAATTTTTCAAAACTAGTTTACTGTTTATACTTTACCTTCAAATATAAATGTGATGGATATAAGAGTAAGTATCAGCAAAAATGATTGAGGCCAGTTTTGAAATAAAGTAGGTTTTTTGAAGCTTCCAATGTGCCAGGTGCTGCTCGCATGTTGTAAAAGTATTTTAGTAAACTTTGACCATCACATTGTACAATATAACTTCAAATATAAAAATATTTTTTTTTTCAAGCATTTGATACCAAAAAATTTGGCACTATTTTAATTTTTTAAGCTCGAAAATCTTGAATTTTATTGATGAAATTAATGGATTAAATTAATAATAATAATTAATAATAATTAATTAATGTATGTGTTAAACTACAATTTTTCAATAAGTTTCCGTATTTTTAACTAGGAATTTTATGTACTTTAAGTTAATTTTAATCACAACAACATAATTTTTATAGTCACGATAGGTTATGTTTTCATATGCTTCATTTTGATAATCTTAAATACTGTACACAATAATTTCCTCTTTGTTCAACTAGTGCTGTTTTTGCTGTCTTCAGTATTTATGATAATACATACTGTGGTAGAAAAAATAAAAAAAGCTAATGATAAAACAACGACGACCACTTTTAATTATTTTAAAAAATGACTTACGACTTACGAGTTTTAAAAACTCATGTTTCTGGCTTCTGCTCCAGACGGTTTTATCTCTCAAATCTTATCTCACCTTACTTCATCTGTTAAAAATCTTATACGATTATAAACTTACTAACGATTAGGAAAAATAATTTTTTGTCAATTTTTAACTTATATTTAAGTATTTTTCAAGAAACCAACTGAAAATATATGTGTTGCCTGAACGTGTGTACGTCCGAAAGATCTTACGAATAATTTAATTTTTTTATCAATTATTTTAAAAATTAGCTCATTACAATTTTTTTTTTTTCAGTAATCAATGAAAAAATTATAAAAAGTTCAGAATTAAAATTAAATTTTAAACCTAAGAGTTCAGTTTTCTACCGTTAGTTAGCGCAAAGGTACTAACACCGTAGCCACCTGCCACACTCAGCCACAGCTTTATTCCCTCGAATGTCGTCGTTCTCGGGAGTTGGGACTCGGACGACTGCTGATTTTTTTTATGTTTTTGCTGAGTTTTTTTAAAAATAACGATTAAGTCAGAGTTAGTACTTATTGTGATTTGATACGCGTTATTTGTACATACACGTACATACGTTTACTCGGACACGAGTTTTTTAAAATAAAATTAAACTGTTTTTGTTCTTGGTTCGTGCTGCAATTAAAGAGTCTGTTGCTGGTAAAAATGTATAGTTAGGCTTGAATTCTGAAGGTGTAGGTACACTAAGTTTGGTTTTTTTTATTACTTCAATCTTTAACATTTGTAATTCTTGAAATGATTCAAAAACTTTGTTTGAGATAGTTATAGAAGTATTGAAATAAGCCTGAAAGTTGTGTGTACAGATCAAATAAGTTTTTAATTTTATTTATGTAAAAATTGTGAAAATAAACAGCCAAGGAAAGTCTATGACGTGTGGAAGGCAATATGTACCAAACTGTTTTTTCATAGAACTTTATCTTAGAGTAAAATTGAACAAGAATCTAAGAAGTTGAAGATATTATTAAAAATAAGTGAAAAAGAAGGTTGTTTGAGTAGTCAGGATTACTGGTGAATGAATTCTAGGTCAATTTTTAATAAAAACTATGTTTGATATAAAAAAAATAGTGCTGGAAAGTTAATATTAAGTGATTGGTTGATTGTGGTTAAAAATATCTCTATTTATGATCCAAATCATAAGTCACTTAAGGATGGTATAGTTTGAAACTTATGAATATTGAGCAAAGCATTATCATTTAAGATGAGATTACATAACCCAGAGTTTGGTACGATTTTCCCTCCACATGTCACTTAGACTTTCCTTGAAAATTTTTCATTACTACCATAGCACAATTATTTGGAATTTCTGTTTATTTGTATCAACTGCTGGAATTATTATATTTTATAAAATGAAATGAAAGTTTTACAAAAACTTTCCAATACTCATTGCAGTTGTGTGAAGCATAAACTTTTTTGGTTGAGTTATTTTTGAAATTATTTTATAGATTGAAACATGATATGCAAAAAATGATAGCTTATAATCATTAAAGATCATAATTCAGGTTCTTGAAAACAGCTTTTATCGCTGTGCAAATAATTTAATATAATCATTATGATATCATATGTTATTTAGTTTATTAAAAAGTTAAATTTTTCTGAATTTATTTGAAAAAGTTTTCATAACTTAATAAAACTAAAAATCAAAATTATGGTTTTTTGTTCAAAATTAAATTGTGTTTAAAATAATGAATTTTTAACCGCATACTTATTTTAAAATATGTAATACGCTTTGGCATAATTTTTTATACTATTATTTATTTATTTTTTTTTTTGTAATATCTGAATTTATTTTTAAAAAACCCACATTAATAAAAATTTTATATCCGCAGCTATGCATGTTATGAAAACATGATACAGAGATGTCTGAGCTAATTCATATTGAAACTGTTTTTGTGGCAGCATCTGAACTCTGATTTTCTGAAACTGACGCAATCTGGATAATTTTAAAAAGCAGCTTAAGTCAACAAACTTATTATTTCTCATAGGTTACTAAAATTAAAAATTTTTAAACAAATTTTTTTTAATTATTGCTTTACTTAATATTTATTTTAATAGGTCTGAATATAAAGATTTCTTCAAAAAATTGAAAATATGGATTTAGAAGAGCAGAAACAGGAACAAGAAGAACTTAAACAGGATGATTCAAGATGTTTGAAATGTAATATAAATGAGCGTAAATTAAGAGCAAATGAAAAAAAAATTATCAATACACAAGAAGAAGCAGCTGAAATTACTGATTGGTTGTATGAAACAGTAGAAATAGGTGAATTCGTATTTAGAGTTGGAACCGTTGGTTGTTTTTTGTGTTTGAAGTGCTCTTCTAAACTGAGACTATATAAAACTAACAAAAAACCTAAGCTGGAAGAACAGCCACAATTTTCGCAAAGTCTCAACGATGCAGTTTCAGCCTTAACTGAAATTTTTTCACAAACAACTTCAGAGTCTCAATCGTCCCAGTCATCGCTGGATCCACCAGTGCAGTTCGAACCTGAACGAGAAAAGCCCGAAACAGTAGAAATGCCGATCAACAGAACTGTTGCCACTCACAAGTACTGCTGCCTTTGTGGTTGTACAGCCAACAATTTAGTTACAATTTCTTTCCATGCTCGCTCTCAAGCCTACTGTAAAACGCAAATATTCATTCCAAAAGGTACCCTAGATTATTTTTTAACTTATTGTATGTGCTTGAAGATAAGCCGCATTCAAATACAACCCCAACTTTTGACCTTTAAAAAAAGTAAAAAAGGCTTACCTTCAAATATATACGGTAGCAATCATTTTTAAATTTTTAAAATCATTTATAATTTTTAAAATATTTACAGGCAATCGAACTTGCAAGTCCCATTTAAGTGTCAAAAAACTTTTTTATGAAGATGAGCTCAGGCACTTACGTATTCATTTTAACTCTAGTGTAATAGAAGTTTCTGAACTAAAAAAACTACTGGAAAATTTTTCTGCACGAGTTGATAGAGATATTTTTTATCGAGTTTCTGACTTTTCAATGCCTGAAAAAAGCTTAATTGTGTTTACTGGTCTTAACTGGGAGCAGTTAATTCAACTTCGTGGAATGCTGACAGGCATGAGAGCCTCACACAATAGAGATGTTACTCAGGCGTTAGTAGTGTTTTTACTAAAATTAAGAAGTGGTAATTCGAATAGCATGATAGCAGCCATTCTAGGGATTCAGTGGTCGCAACAAATTTCTAATTTTGTGGAATCTGTTATTCAGTCGTTTAAAGTTGATGTCTTACCCAGTAGATTTGGTATCAATTCACTAACTAGACAAGAGCTCGTTACAAATCATATCACATCCATCGCTAAGAAATTGCATGATTTAAATGATAATCAGTTAATGATAATTGGTGATGGTACTTACCTTCGGCATCAAAAAAGCGCAAACAACGATTATCAAAGAAAATCTTATACAGGACAAAAAAAATGTCATTTAGCAAAGCCTTTTACAATCTGTATGCCAGATGGTCATGTCATTGATGTTCTAGGTCCTTTTGAAGCACATATGAATGATGCGCAGATTTTAAAACACTTACTAGAGACAAACCAAGAATTTTCGGATTTGTTACAAGAAAACGACGTTTTTGTTCTTGATAGAGGATTTCGTGATGTAGTTCAGTACCTACAGGATAAAGGTTACAAAGTTTTGATGCCTTCTCTTAAAGGTAAAAGAAACCAGCTGACTCGAGAAGAGGCTAATCATTCAAGGTTTGTAACAAAAATCCGATGGTCAGTGGAAGCGATACATGGAGTAATTGGTCAAAAATATAAACTTCTTCATCACCAATTTGATAATAAATCTTTACACAATGCAAAGCACTTTGTTAGAATAGCATGCTTTTTGAACAACTTTTTTGGGAAGCGATTTCACTCTGATGTTGGCATGACCGATGAAATTGTTGATCGTATGAAACTTCAATCTCAAATAGAAAATACATTACATCAAGAAGCAGAAAATGGAGGCTGGAGCAGAAAGAAAGTTACCTTCAGCGATCTAACATCAACTGACTTAAGTGATTTTCCAGAAATGACCGAAAAAGATCTGAAAATCTTTTTTACTGGTGGATATCAATTAAAACAAGCTGTTTCCTATTTGGCAGAGATGCTTGATATAAATGGTGTTCTTCATTTGAAATATCTCAAAGAATCTGAAAAAATCATCAGAATACAAGTACAGTCCAGACACATAAAATCGAAGACTTACAATTGTTACATAGAGTACAGTCCTGAAACAGTTGGTTGCGCAGGGATCAAACGGTGGTGCTGCGAGTGTGCTAATGGGCTACGAACAATTGGATGTTGTTCACACGTCGCCGCAGTAATTTACTATTTGTCCTGTGGAAGATTCAAGTCGAAACAGCTGAGTCCATCACAAATATTATCAGAACTTTTCGTCGAAGACGACACGATGCCTATTATAGATGAAGATAGTGATGATGATGATTGAATAAATTTAGTTAGATTGTTTTTGATTTTAATTTGATTTAATTGATTTTTAACTTGTATTACTATAAAATAGTAGTTTTAAAATAATTTTTGAGTGCGTGTGAACAGTATGTAAGTTCATATTGTTAAAAAAACACCCAAAAAATGATTTTTGGCTTTTTTAAGGCAAATAAGTGTGAGATAACTGTTGTAACAACTTATTTTCCTGTATTATTGTAAACAAGTAGACTTTAGATAAGTTTAAATTGTATAATAGTAATTTTTAAGCTCAGAACTGTCCAAAAGTGTTCGAAAAATCACTTTTTCGACCTTTATAAGGCACATAGATGTGCTATAATTATTTTTATGGCTGCTTAGTTTATATTATTGTAAAACGTGACTCTTATAAAATTTTCTAAGTTGTTATGACCGATTGGTTATTTCGTAATAGCCAAAAAGTGTTCAAAAAATCGCTTTTTCGACCTTTTTTTAGCCCAAACAAATGTTTTAATTTTTTTAACTGTAAATTAGTATGTAATTTAACAAAAAATAAGTTTTTGTATCAGTTTTATAATTTTAAATTTAAGTTAAGGTATCGAGAAAGCGAAAAAGTGTTGAAAAAATCGATTTTTCGGGCTTTTTTAAGTTAAAAATAATGTTTTAATTTTTTTAACTGTAAATTAGTATGTAATTTAACAAAAAATAAGTTTTTGTATCGGTTTTATAATTTTAAATTCAATTTATGGTAACAAAAAAGCGAAAAAGCGTTTAAAAAATCGCTTTTTTGCCCTTTTTAAGGCTCTAAATGATAATTTAATATAACCTATGGTACTGTGATATGTAAATTTGTAAAACAAAAGAAGTTGTAATAGTTTTATAATTTATAACTTGATTTAAACCAATTAAAAAGCGAAAAAGCGTTTAAAAAATCGGTTTTTTAATTTTTTAAGTGCTTTCCACCCTCTGAAAAAATCTGAAAAAATTCAAGTGAAAAAATTTCATCAAAATACGTATAAAAAAATTTTTTTTAGCACTGCAGCCATTACAGGTTTTTATTAATGGGCATTTTAAGTTTTAAAATCGCCGTGAAAATTCCGTTTTTTGACCTAAAATTAAAAAAAAAAATTTTTCGAACTACATTTTTTTCAAACAAAATTTTGCCGCCGACCTCGTTTTTTTATCTTATATAGGTTTGGAGATATAAATAAAAGTTGAAAAATCACTATTTTTAACCGCGCATGCGCAGTATATGAGATAAAAATTTCTAGTTGGCGTCAAAAATTTTCTTTTTTTAAGACCTTTCGAATGATATATATATTGTAGGGGTTTGCTCTGGGGGCACTTTACCCCCCCTTAACAGGCTATACCCTTTATCTGGTTTACGTTGAATCTGCACCGAGGCAGTAATTGTTTCGGAGATAGCGGCACCCGGGTCTTATTACGCTTTTATGCTATGCATATTTCGGGAGTGGTGGGGTTACGTGGGGCTTAAATTACATGCATTTTTCATTCAATTTTTCATTTTCTCGTTAAGGATTTTTTATTTATCGGGGGCTCATTGATTTTTGAGTGATTTGAATAGGTTAACATGACTTTTTTTTAGGCTTGAATTAACCAGAAAATTCGATAATCTTGAGAAAATTTTCCAGAAAATTTATTTGTAAATATTTAATTTTATTAATTTTAAAAGAATTAAAATCTTCTCGTAGGATAAAAATCGATATCATGGAAGAAAATATTCATAAAACGTAATACGCAAGTAGGATATTGATTCGAGATTTTTACAAAAAAAATTTTAAATTTTATTTAATTGTTTCAAATATTTTTATTTATTACTATTTTACTTAAAGAAATTATATCTTCTCAATGATTTCTAAGGTTAAAATTTTTTTCTTTAATTAGTAATCAGTCTGAAAACAGAATACAGCTCCAACAAAGACTTATACCGTGGGCGTTTGGGTTACAAGTCAAATGCTCTGACGACCGAGCCCGGTTACTCTTACTACACATTTACATATTTTAAGTAAGACGATTCGCTGAAGACCTTTATGTGCATGTAAATTGCTGGAAGCTTACAAAGTAGAAAAAAAAATGATAAAAATTTAAAATAAAAGCTTCTTAAATTTGAATAATTTGTTCACAATCATTGATTTATTTTCAGTCGTATTCACCTCAATATGGATTTTTTTGTCGGAAATCAAAAACGTAAAAGTGTCACAGCAAGCATTGTTTTTCCAAGCTGCAACGATCAAACCACCACCAACAGTAGTTTTTAAAAACAATGAATAATCAAGCTCGCCTGAAAAAAAACCAATTCCACCCCAATAAACCTGTTTGGAAAAAAAGAAAAAAGCCAAGAAGAAGCCGAAAAGGTCTTTAGCTCGGCTCGATGCCTCCTACGATAAAGGCTTAATTAAGCTCAGTCTGGTTTACGATGTACCGCGCATAAAAGTGTCGCCTCGAACGGTAAGGGGGGGAATTAGAGATGTAAAGGGTAAAAAGGGAGGAGTAAAAGAGAAAGACAGAGAGACGAGGAAAAAACGGTCGTCGGGGCAGGTGTGTAACTCGAGAGAATACGAGAAAGTAGGAGGAGGAGTGCTGGGGTATAATGCCACTGCGGGAAAATCGTGAAACAAAAGACCCCCGGAGAAGAATGAATTTTTGAACGGAGCAAGCGTCGCGTCGCCCTTTTTCGAATTTACTGCGAATATGTGTCACGCGACCGGACGGGATTCGAGGATCCATTCGTTTTCATTCGGCGCCCATCATTTTATAATATTATTGCGGGACTTTTTTTTTCTGCTTCTTCTTTTTACTTTGCGGGTTATTTATTATTTTTCACATAAGTTGAGAAGATTTATAATCATCATAGAGTTTTTAGGCTGTATTTTATACCTCGCAATATTGAAGTTTTATACACGTAAATATTTATTACGAAAAAATTAATGAGTAGAAAAAGGATTAGAAGAAGGCCAATAGTATGTTTTTTATAAAAAAAAACAATAAAAAAACTATTAAAAACCAATAAAAAACATAAAAACAATTTTTGTTGAGTTAATCTCGACGTTTCGTTAGCTTGTTTTGCTAACCTCTTCAGGAGAAGAGTTAAAGATTCCTCAGAACTTCGTTATAATTAATGTGGAAGGTGATTTAAATTCTAACTTTATTTATTTATGAAATATTTAGATTAAACTGTATCAATCATTTTGATTTTTTTTTTGATTTACTAATTTTAATGTAAAATCGTGTAATCAGATTGAAGCTCTTTGAGCTTGAGTCTTCTGCGTCGGTGTCTTTTACATCGATCAAAAGTCATTGACGACCTGAGTGTGTTTCCGTTTGTTACAGCTCAAGAGGACTGAAATACGCTCAAGTTGAATTAAATTTTGCCGACAATCGCATTTGTACCGTGTTACAGGAATTTTCCACAACTAATTATTTTTTTCATTTTTATTCCTTTTTTTTATCAAACTTATTAATCGGAACCACAAAGAAAAATTTAAGCTGAATTGTTCATTTAGATAAATCTTCCTCATTCATTGATTTCCGGTGAAGTAGGCTGAATTTTTGCTGACAAACGCAAAGCAAAGACCGGCCGTCAGCGATTCGGATATTAAATTTTTGACCAACTATTTTGAATTGTTCTTCAGATATAAAATGTTTTACTAATTAAACTTTAATCAACAAGAAACGTCACAAATTTTTTATACAATTATTTGTCAAATAACAACAATTCTTTATTGAAAACGTACATATCAAAAGCATTGATTATCAAGACTTCACAAATTGAAAAGAAAAAAAAAAAAAAATTAATTACCAGCGAGTAAATTCAGCCCCAAGTGTTATACTCGTCGGGGTAATAATAATAATGAATAATAAATAAAACTCCATCCTGAAAATTAAAAGAAAATACATTAATCATGCTTTTATTGTAATGAAGGGTAGCGCAGCTAATAAAAAGAGAGAAACTCTTTTATCCGCGTCCTCCTTTTTTTTATCCCCGGCACAGCGAGAAAAGCCACGCGAACGGCTCTTGAAAGAGAAAAAGAAAGTAACAAACAGAGACCAAAACACGGATATAAAAAGGCCGGGGAAGCTACGCAAATGCGAACTCAGATTTTTCGCGCTGTTATACTTGGAAGCGAGGTAAAAAAAGAAAAAAAAAAGAGAGAAAAACGTGACTAGACACACAGACTGCGGCGAACAGCGAAGCGTAATAAACGCACTTACATAACCCGAGCCGTCACTGACACACATGCGAGAACGTATTAACGCCGCCGTTGAAAATTCGATACAGTCGCCTTTTTTTTCGTTCCTTCGTATTAATTAAAATCCGTTTGAAAAAAAAGACGCGCCCGCGGAAATTGAAGCGTCAATCATGATTCGGCCACCCCCTTCATTTTTTTGTTAATTAAGGTCTCTTGTTTTCGCCCAGGTGTAATTAAAGCTTGGGCTGTGTAAAGAGCTCAAAGTGATTATGAAATGATAATCAAATGTCGGTTTCAGAGAAAAACAAGCCAAAACGAGCTTCAGGAAGAAGAAGTTTTAATGCTGTTTACGGTTTTATTAGAGTGTGATATTTTAATTACAGGGTTCTTTTTATTTAATTTGAGATGACAAAAAAAAAATTAATTACTTTTTGAATGAAAGGTTCAAGTCAATCATTTTCAGTTTTTTTTTTTTTTTTTTTTTAATTACATTCAAAGACGTTGGATTCGAATGTAGTCTAGTTGCACTACTGGAGTAATTTTCAAAATTATTCCGGAGTTTCCTACAATGGGATTCGAACCGACTTTCTCAGGATTACTACTCGACAGTTCCGAGGGTGAAGCCACTCGATATTAGTCTGCTTCCTTTTCAGTTAATAATCCCAATTATTTGACTTATTACTGGAATAGAAAATTTGATTAGGGAAAGTAGTAAAATTTGAAAATTTCTATTTTTAATGTAACTCTCTAACGATAAAAATGACCATGTAGCAAGATGGTGATGATTACATAAAAAAAAAAAAAGGTCAAACGGTAGGAATCTTTTTTTTAACGCTCGTTCCTCTCGTGAGAAGACCACCATTATTATACGTTCCTCTCTTAAAAAAGAGACCCCAAATAAGTGAAGCCTCATCGCATGCGCAGTATGATCGCGATATCAGATGTTGGATTGGTTGATTCAACATTCAACTCTAGCTATCGCATGCGCATTATGATCGCGATATCACGCAGTTATCACGCGGTAACTTTTAAATTTATATTTTGATTTCTATAAATGTAAATAAAAGTAAAAATATTAGTTTTTAATCTGTGGCGCGAGAAGAGCGTTAATTTTTTTTTATTTTTAAAAATATAACATACATGATAATTAATTTTATTTGAAAAGTGAATCAATGGGAAGGATAAATAAATTTAAAAGTGTATCAATAGGGAGAATAAATAAATAAAAAAGATGGTTTTTTACTAAATGCAAGGCAATAGAGAATCAATCTAAATTTTCTGAAGATGTTTATTAGATATTATTGAACATTTTTGCCAAGCCTGATCAAAATTGAAGTACAAAAGATAAAATAAGTTAAAAATTGCATTATTTCCATTACGCACATGGCCGGAAAAGGTTTAATAAATTATTGATATTTAATTTCATATAATTAAGAGATACTTTAGAAAAATTCTAATAAAAAATTTTCACGGGTATAACCTCTAAAACTGCGGTATTCAACGGAGAGTTAAGTTCAAAAAAATGTTTTGAGATGATACTCGTTGTTTTTTTAGTGATTAGGGATTACAATTTTTTTTAGTCTTGAACTGGTAAAAACCACCTGAAAAATGAAAATTTTAAAAATTCGTTCTACAATTTTTTATGTTAAGATTTAAATACTCTTTGACTTTCACAAATATAAGCTACTTACAAGGAGAGGTCACACCCTCCGGGTCACCGATCTTGACGAAACTTTGGGAATCGTTTTCTTATACCAAAAGATGAAGAAATCTACCAATCATCCCGTCTAATGGGCCTTTTATACCTAGTTCCTACATAGCTTATATCGTATTTTTAGCTCTTTTTGGGTTTTTTTGCGAATTTTCAAAAAATTCCTGTTCGAAGCCTATTACACTTACAAAATTCTGCAACCCCGCATTCTCTTTATTTTTTCATCTTCTTTTGAGAAAAAATATTTTAAAATCTAATTTTGAAGAAATAGTCCATGTAAAATTAAAGTAATCAAAAGCATTTTTTACTGTTTTTTTGGTTTTATGAACTTAAACTGTATGTCGTCAGCCTTATCAAAATTACGTCTAAAAATATTTTTTCTAAAAAATTCATATAAAAACAAAGAAAATTCGGGGTTGCGAAAAATAGGCTTCGAACAGGAATTTTTTGAAAATTCGCAAAAAAACCCAAAAAGAGCTAAAAATACGATATAAGCTATGTAGGAACTAGGTATAAAAGGCCCATTAGACGGGATGATTGGTAGATTTCTTCATCTTTTGGTATAAGAAAACGATCCCCAAAGTTTCGTCAAGATCGGTGACCCGGAGAGTGTGACCTCTCCTTGTTAGTATAATTGTTTAAAATAATTAATAGCCAATACGCATTGTTATAAAATTTGATGTACTCTGATAAATTTTTGTACTCATCTATAAAAATAATTTTGATGTTTCAAAAATAATTGATGAATAGTTTTTTATAAATACGTAGAAGTCAATTAAAATTTAATACTTGAATAATTTTGATTAAAGTTCATTTCAAATATTTCAAAGTAATCTGTTAACTCTCATGAAGTGAAAGTAGATATAGTTTGCCTTACTTTAAAATCATATTCAAAGAATTTATAATTGATTATTTTTATAAAAAAAAAAAAGGTCATTTTTTCCCGTTGATCTTAGAAGAAAAAACAGAAATTATAAACTTAACTACAAAACAATGACTTCAATTAGACAATAATTTCATTCAAATGAAACATCATTTCAGACTTTAAGTAACAAAAAAATTTTTAAATATCAATAGTAAGATAAGATCTGGATTTGAACGCGCGAAGCGCGTTAGTTGGCCCTAGTTTCATTAAACTTGAGACTACGCGTCGGCGAACACTCGTTTAATATTTCGCGCTCACTGCGCTTATTTTTCAATTATGTATTCACAGCCGGACAAGTGCGAGGGCTTATGGAGGAATTTCTCGTTTTCATCTTTCAACTGTTTCGTACGCAAAATTTTTATGGTTAAAAGTTTTTAAACAGTTTTTTGCAATAAGCTTGGAAATTAAAAATTTAAACAAAAACTCGCGCTTCACACAACTTTAATTCAATTCGAGCATGTGAATTTAATCTAATTAAAAATTTTTTTTTATCTTTTTCATTTATAATTAAAATTTTGGTAGACGATTTTGAATACAGCACCGATGTAATCAAAGTGTTCTTGACTATCAGCTGACTTCCGAGCTAACTTCTGTATTTGCTTACTTTTAAAAATTTATAGAAAATTTAAATTTTGATGTGATACACTTTAATTTTCAAGCAATTCATTATAATAATATAGTTTATACGTTTAGTAATGTTTATCAAGCAAAAACTATGTTCAACATTAGAGCAACGACAAAGAACTATTTCTGAATTCTGTATATTTACATAACTTACTTCAAAAGTATTTTTTTCAGTAGCGTATACCCAAGGAAAAACTTCTTTTGGAATCAAATACAATTACCATGGATGTTAAAAAAAATTCTGTAGCGTATCAGCACTTTACCATTAACAACTTCAAAATCATTGAAAATTTAGAACAACCGTATTTTCCATAGAAATTTTTTCATAGCTACATCCTCCTCTCCAACTTTAAAAACACACAAAACGAAAACGAAAAAACGTTATTTTATTTTGTTCTTTATGACAAAAAAAAAAAAAGGGTCTACACCGAGCAAACATAAAACACGGCAATGATCCGCGTGTGTTTTATTAAACCACCGCAAAAAAAGACTATACTCCAAAAAAAAAGGCCGAAACGAGAGAGTTGGAAAAGTGCGTTAATGAAAAACCCCAACGAAGTGAAACGAAGTAAAAAAAAAAAAAAAAAAGAAAAAGAAGTAAACATTGAATTCAGCGCGTGCGGTCACGGGAGCGATAAACTAAAACCAAAGTGTCTCGGGTGTAGCCTCAGTTGTATATATACGTAACGGCATAAACACGACGCGAGAAGGCGAATTCTCGAGAGGTCGTTTGCGGTTATACGCGGATGCAGCGACTGTGTAACTCAGCTCTGATACCTTTTTACCCTCTTCTTTTAAATAACCGAGCGTGCTTTTTCATTATTGTGTGGTTAATCGGGTTTCTCTCGGCTTACCTAATCGCAATAGTGTATTAGATCGGTCTACTTAGGCTTGAATTTATGCGGTTGGCATCATGTGCCCTAAAATTTACTGAACTACGGTCGTTTCATAAAAATAGTTGTTTCTGGGAAATAAATTATTTAAACAATATTCTATGGTCACTATATCTACTTAAGGACTACTAATTATTTAATTAATAAATAAATATATTATTTTTTGCCTCACTCTAAACTCAGTAAACTTTCAAAATACGATGTAATCAAATCCGGCTCGAAGGATCAAAATAATTCAAGCTTGTAAATCAAAAACGTATTCTGACTCATTGAAAACAGTTTTATATAAATTTCAAACATTGTTTAAAAAAAAAAAATAGAAAAATAAATAGATAAACACAAGAATGTACGGAAACGGTTTGTGAATCAGTTACTTGGATAATCGCAGGAAGTTGTAAATAAAGTCTGGTTTAACAACGTTGAAAAATAAATACCCTCATTACGCGGTGTTAAAGATTCCCATGCAGATTAAACGTTTCGTTATTTTTTTCAAGACACGCCGGTGTAACCATTCAATTATCCACATGTAAGCGCTCTATAAATCCATTTGATTTACGCGCAAACGTCAATTCTAATCGCGCTCTCATTATCGAAAAATGTTTCGCATAGCCGCTGACACCTGCGTTGGTAAAACTCGAATCTAAGCAGTCGTAAAAATTGTAGATTTACCGTACGCTTGTATTTAGGGGTTTGGCGAGCGAGCGTGAAGAAGTTTCTTTTTACCGAGGAAGTTAGCGCATACGAAATGCTCCTGGCTACTTTTTTACCGTGGCCATTGTGGTCGAGCCAGGATTTAAGGAGGTGTGTTACTTTTAAAGTAGCTGAGAAATTAATTCTTTTTTTATTTTTTCTGCATAGTTTGTTTTTGAGAAGTAAAAGGTTTGTTTATTAAAAATGATGGTCTGACACCGAAAAGAGCGCAATTGTTTTTTTATTTAGTGTCAGGATAAAAGTGGCTAAACTTCTCACTCCGATACATAAAACGTTGAATTGAGTCTTGAGAAAAATTAAAAATAGTGTCCTTTTTTCGATAAAATTTTAAAGTTCAAATCGTCGCCTTAGTGTGAAAAGACACTATCTCAAAAAATCACTTTAGAAACGTTTCATCTCAACGTGAAAGTGCACGTAGAAGATACGTTTCTAACGTTAAGGCGACCAAATCATCATGATAATTTTTGAAATATTTGAATTAAAAAAAAATTTATAGCTGTAATCAAGGGACTATGCACTTCAGAATCGGAAATGATTTTTATTTTTTTTATTTTTTGTGCACGTGAGCATCTGTCTGATAGTCTGCCCGAACTTACCCCACGATGACCGATTCTTGAAGCCAGAATCATCGAGTTATTGTTTATAAAAACTTTCATTAGATAAACGCTCGAGATCTGTAAATTTTTCAGTAAAAAAGACACTAATGCGCAAGTGCTATTTTACGGGGTTGGTTGTAGAGTGTAGAGTCAGGGAGTAAAACGTATTGTCTTTTATATTCACGAAAATTTATGGCTCTACTTATAACTCCCCGGGAGTAGTAGTCTCGAGACTTTGGCGTCACCCTCCTGTTTCGAAAGTTTCAAGGTACCGTTTTCAATTATTAATACGCGAAGAGTCACGCCCGACGTGGTGAAAATTCGCGTGAGAAAAATCGAATTCTCCATCTATATATATTTTTTTCGATACAATAAAACGGGTGTAAACATACAAACAATTGGAGCGAGAAAATTTCATTACACCGGGGGCTTCATCCTCATCCATTTTCTTCTCCCGAAAATACTTCCCGCCGCGTCTTCTCTATTTCGCGGCTTTAGCTAACTCCTCTTTGTCTTAGGTGTGGGCGGGTGGATGTATCTCTCGGTCTCTCTCTCTCTCTCTCTCTTTTCTTGTGTTTTACGGGGACGCGAGAGCTCGGGTTCGAGTAACGAAACAATTCCCTCCGCAGCGGCGCGGCGCGAGCGTTCAATCCCCCGGAATTTCGCCCGAGCTTACTCGACAAACGAAAGTGCCTTAGCTACGGTGCAGTGCAGGGCTCGAAAAATATTTTGAATAAATATCGTTCTCACGGGTGTCTTGAGTAAATTGTGTTTTGAGACTATTAGCTCGTAGTTTACTTCTAGTTTACGACTCGAGCATTGTTTTGTTTAAACAAAAATTTAATCACTTTTAACGCTTTATTACAGCCATGGTTATTCTGCGACAGATATTTTAACTTTATAAATATTTCAATCTTGAATTGATTGTTTAATGTTTAAATTTTATTCATTAATGAATAAAATTTGTTGGTTCTATTAGTTATTAGCTTATAAAATAATTATTCATTAATTTAGCTTATCTCACCTTCATAAATAAATAGGAAAAAGAAACGTTTTCATATGATAACTGTATGAGTACAGAAACTTGAAGAAATAATATCAATTAAAGAGCTACCAAGAATGGTTGTAATGAAAAGTTTAAATTTAAAAATTGTTAAAACAAAAATAATTAACCCATTCAAAACGGTCAAATAGCTTCGTCAACAGAGCTCACAGTATACAAATTGGGGTTCCAGGTTCAAACCTCGCTCTGGAACTTTCTTACTATGCCCAAAAGAGTGTATTTAAGAAAATATTAAAAAAAAAAAAAAATGTCATTAGTAAAAAAATAATTTTTTTTATTTTTTGAATGCATGAATCAATTAATAAATTAATAGATTTGACATTGTTATTGAATCAGGTGTTAGATCAAAATGGGTAATAGTTGATGACAAAAACAGAAGCAAAGAGAGAATTATTTATTTGTAAAGTCCTGATTACTTACACCAACCAATCATCAGATCTAAACTAACAAAATTAATTTTTTCACGTCCAAAAAAGGTCGTGCTATACCTAACAACTCACTCGGTCCGTTCCCAAAAAATCTTCATTGAAAAGGCCAGGGATAATATACAAGGGGGTTTAACAAATTTTTAGTCCTCGGTCCGGGGCAAATTCGATGCTTGCAATATTAAACGGGCGAAGTAGAGGGAGAAATAGGCGAACCATAACGTACCGAGTTGATTTACACTGCGGGTGTGTGTGCGGCTGCTAAAAGAGAGCGTCAAATTTTCTTCCCGCCGCAGTATATAAACCACCCTCCTCACACATAAAACGAATGAATTTTACCTACCCGCAATGTATGCAAACCACCGGGCCATTATTACCCTTTTGTGCGAATAATGACGCGAATGAAAATTTCCTCACGACTTTATGACCCCTGCACCCAGTACGGACGTGTATGTGTGTGTGCCTTTTTTTTTTCTTTCTTTTTTTAACAAGAGGGGGGAGGCTCTTTCCTCGAAAGTTTCGTAATAATGTTTGTTTGACTTTGCACGGACACCGAGATGTAATTTAAAAGTTTCCGTCTCAGGTGTCGAGTTAAGGATTTTTTCCTTTGTGCCAACCGTGGATTGAAAGAGGAAAAAAAAAAGACCTTTTTCATAGTAAATCTTTAATTTGAAGGAGAGAAGGAGGAAGAATAACGCCGTCCCGGGGTCGTTAAATCGCACGGAGAAGAAGAAGAAGACCCACGCATTGCGGTGGTCACGTTTTGTTCAGGTTTCGCGGTAGTTCTTCTTCCCGCTCGCTCGGCACTTCGCGCACCCAGACATTGATATTATTCACGACGCATTGCATACAAATGCAGTACGTGCTCCGGGAACACGGACGATAAGTTTTGCTTATTTCTGATAAGAAATGTTCAGCCGGGGGGGGATTCAATTATTACGCGGGTACCGCTTCGACCGAATTACCGGATCTCTTGTTCCGGATTAGAAGGGGGTTCAACGTCGCTCCGACGGCGCTAATCTTTTTCTTCTCCAGGACGGGATGAGCCCGAGCGATTCATCATTGTGATTTTGATTTTCGAGTGACGAGTTGGGGCTTTACGGGGTTTTCATGGGGTGAGAAGAGGAAGCGACGCTTTAGCGTACTCAATGAAACATTAAACTCTGGGTTATGAGCTGCTTTCAAAAGCTCCACCATCCCGCGAGTAAACTCCTGAGTGCTTTTGAAGGGCTGAAAAGTGTGTGTAAGTAACTACTAAAAAACTCTTCTAAATAAAAATCCCTCCCACCTTCACGTTGCCAAACTAGCCCCCACTGCGGTGGATGATGGATACTTTATACCTTTTTTTTTTCTTTTTCAAGGTGCAAGTTCGAACTTTTTTCGAGCTTGCGGCGTTTCGGAGCTAGATAGGTCGTTCATTAGTCATATCAACGGTAAGTGGTAAGTGTGGAAAACGGTTTTTTTGGATGCTTAACTTTTTAGTTGGTAAAATGTGATTTTCGGTTTTATTGTTACATGAAAAAAATGGAAACTCTGAATTTTGTTTTCGTCATCGAAATTATTATTGGAAATTTAAATCGAGTATAAAAATTTAAGAGTTTTTTTAATCTTGAAACAATTTTTTTAATACACATTGCTTCATTAGTACATACTGATTCTATAAAGGATTTATTCTACGCTTATCAAACGCAGCGTTTTAGATTTATAAAATTTTTATTATGAATAAATTTTTGCATTGGTTGCTGATAGCTGATATTAGTAATTGGTGGAGTTTTGAAGTTTGTTAATAAACCATTAGAGGGCGTACTTTTTACCGCAAGTAAAGTAGTTGCGTTCAGACTACAACTTTGCGATTAAGACGCTAATGAAATTGAGGTGATCGGGTATCTTTAGCGTCCAACGCAGGTGCCATGAAGAGACCACATTTGTTAATTGTAGCTATGTTGATAATAATTTTTGTAATGAAAGCCTCATAATAAAAAGTAAACATATAATTAGGTTATTTCAACTATGACGTCATAAGAGCAGTTTGCATTGAAAATGTCTTTAATTGATTACAATTATTGTGATTCAGTGCAATTTATCTGATTTTGTATCTCTAGTTCAGGTGTTAGTAGTTTTGACGTGCAACGATCTTGACTTAATACGATTTTTTTTTTTTTTTTTTTTTTTTTTACAAGTAAAGGATAAGAGAAACTAGTGTTCATTTATTCGCTACGGGCGCGACTGAGAGCACCATGCGGTTTGAGGTCTAAGTATCGACTTCGAAGATTTTTGAAGGTTATGCTCGTTCAGCCTCCATGCAAATTGCAAATCAGACGGAAGTTTTTAAAGTCAATACTTACAAAAACCGCCACCCTGATCGCTGAGGCTCACGTACACATTGCGAATAATCGATAATTCTCGTTTTTCGTACATTAAAAAAAAAAATTCGATTCTTCATGCGTTGTTCCTAATAAATTTTTATTTGAAGTTTGAAACTTTATTGACTTTGAAACAAAAAAAGATAAAAACCGATAAGCTTGTATTTTAGTTTAGTTCATTAGAATATGAAACACTTGAGTCAAGTATAGAAGTTACGGCTGTAGCTTAGTTGTTGAAATCATAAATCCTAGCTTCAACGATGGAGTCAAGACAAAAAATATATTTTAAGTCAGAATAAAGAACTCTTGAGATTAAGTTCTGTTTTTCAATTAAAAATGAAATTTTTAAATCATTTCGCTAACTTAATAATGTTGCTGATTCTTCTAACGTTTTCTGAAGCTGAAGTAACTGAGAAAGAGATAAAAAATACTTTGAGTACTACCAAAAAACTTGAGAATAATGTAGATAATGTAATGAAAAGGTTGGAACAATTTGACTTTTCATTCTTACTTGGGGTGGTGAAAAATGATTCCAATATTATCGAACTAGAGGTATAAAACGTCATCTAATGATAATACATTCTATCCCATTATTTGTTTGTTTTTCGCAAAAATATATTATTTTCGTTTTTAGAAAACTTTGAGAGCCAATAAAACAGAGTGCAGTTTTAACGAGATATTGCAGACGATTAGCGCTGATTTGGAAAAGGACTTGAAGAACCATATGAATAAAAAAGTCCTACCCCCGTTGAAAGAATTGAAAGAAGTAATTTTAATATTTAGAAATCGACAATTCTACAAGTTTTGTGAAATAAATTTTTTTATAATTTTTAGGAATTAAAAATACTTAATGGCCTTTTTGAAAAAAATTTGCAATCACAAATAGAGGTGTGTAAAAAGTCTGAAACAGCCTGTCTGATAAAAAATTATACTGCAGATAGTCTAAATCATATGATGAAAAGTATGCAGGAAATTCATGAAGACCTTCGAAATCCATCGGAACGTGTTGTTAAAATGGTAAAAAAAGATATAAAAGAAAAATCATCAGCATACATGAAGAAGTGTTGAGAAAATTGTATTTCTAACCATTGGAGATCTAATTTTATGTCATCAATTATTGTATCATGCCGAATAAATAAAATTAAATTAAAATAAAGTCTAGACTACAAAAAAAAGTTTAAGGATAATGATTTCTTCTTACAAATTGTAAAAATGGTGGGTCAAAAAAGTTTTTACAGCCGATATAGAACATTTTATTCTACGTCATATTTTTAACGGCAGTTTTAAATGTTTTTTTTGAAGTTAATGTTCTAATAAAACTTTTATGATTTATTTAGAAGAATATTTTTTAAGCTAACTTCAAACTTTTTTCCCAAATGATTATTACGTGAACGAATAAAATTTTAACCTTCAATAATGTTTTTAAAAAATTGTTCTGCAATAACGATTGTAATTCATTTTCTTAATTTTTATTTAATTTAGAATTCAATAAAAAAAATTATAACCTGGAAAAAAGACAATCGAGAAAACTGGAAGATATGCTTATTAGGTTTAATTGTTAGGTAGTGGATGACTTATCTGATCTCGGAGACAATGTCTTCCACTTGCAAGAATCGGAATTAAAAAAAAAAAAATTAAGGAAATTGAGAATTTTTTACGATGCATTTGCTGTATTTATACAATGAAAAATACGTACAAGAAGAAAATAACTAATTTCAGCTTTTTCAATTTCAAATTTGCCAATAAAAAATAAAATGATAATACAAGTAGAGATCTGTTTGGAGATTGGTTTTTTGAGGATTTTTAAAGTAATTAAAATCGGTGCTGCAGAAAACTGTAATACTGCAGACGTCAAGTATAAAACGCTCAAAGAAATAAGTAAATTGTTCACACCGAAACTTAATTTACCACAGCTCAAACAAGGAAACTAATTTATATAAAGGAGATCCTGAAACGGCCTATCAATTACCCACGCATCCGTCATTAAGCATCGTTACGGAAATGTGTCCTAGAAGGGCCAATATCCAATAAAGGGAGGGAGGAGGGTGCAGATCTGAAGCCAATATATATGTACATTAGAGCCGGGTAGGCGGGGGTTTAAGAGGGAGGAGTGCAGCACCCGTGTTCAAGATGTATGAGCTGCTGGTGCTCGCTTGAATATTAGCCGACAATAGCTGATTTCTATCGCGTCGCTCCCATTTGTGTGCAAGCTAATGTGCTTTGATAAATACATTCACGCTTTGGGTGTGAATACTTAGATCTAGGCTAGCTGAAGATTATTTTTTCATTGGGTGGTTGTTTGTTCTGGATTTCGAAGAGTTTTGTAGATGTATATTGTTTATGCCAGAAGTGATATTCGAAATCTGTATCTTTTGAAATTTGGATACCAACAGCAGACTAAAAAAATATCTGACTAGTCTCGCTAATTGAAATATTTTCTTCAAGATGAATAATAATTTCAATATACCTGTAGAAACGACGTTAAAATATAATCAACTAATTTAGTTGAATTTTTTTTTTTTTTTTTTCTTTAATAATTGAGAGTCTAACAATTTTACATGCGCGTATGGAATAAGATAAAAGTTTAATTTCATAACTGTATGTACATTGAATTAATCCGTGTAGATGATGTATATGTTTCAATAAATTTCAATAAAAGATTAACTCGAACTAAGCCAAAAACAAACTTAATAAAAGGTTAAAATTTGAAGAATAAAACAGTTGAGCAAATCAAAAGTTACTTTTTAGCGAATTTGATCAAAATTTCAAACTCTAATATTAAGTTTAAGCAAAAATAAAAAATAAAAAATGCTCAGAAACTGGATATTTCAAACGCTAATTAATAATATAATCCGCACTTTGTTACAGAGAAAGGGTGAAAACTTACAGTCTGATTTTAAATTTATGACAGAAGTTGCGATTGCTTACTTTAAATATTAATTCGGATTTGGATTCTAGTACAGCCTGTAGTGAAGTTGATCTTGAGGAGGAACAGCGGACCAGAGCGACACCGAAGATATGCACGTCGTACTCGCGAGAAACTTATTTTACATCGATACGAACTCGATTCTCGATCTCTTTTATATGTATAACTTATATATTTTTTCTCTCTAAACTAATGAGGTTAAATTATCAATTTTAGTTCCAATCAATTAGTTTACCTGGTTTTTCCGGGTTTAGATAACGGAGTGCTTACGCATTTATGCGATTTATGTGTCAATAAACGATTATCGAACAATAGACAATAATTGTCTAGCTATTTCCGTTTCTAATCTTTCGTCTGAATTTTCTGAGACGCTGTCTTGACGATTGATTAAAATTGTTTCTGTTTTTAATGAAATCATTTTCCTCTCTTCATCTCTCTCACGCTGATAAATTCAAGGACATAATTTTAATAATTTTATAAATATTTTGGGACACAACAGTTATCGGCTGATCTATATTACCAAGTATATTGATAACCAGAGTGTGATAGAAGTGGAGTAATTAAAAATTTAATTTCAGGTTAGTAATTTTCCTGCCACGGGCCATAAAATCAATTGTTATCAAACTTGTATTTAATTAATCTATTCGTTATAGAATTCTTTACTGCGTAAATATAAACATGAGTTTTCAGATAAAAAATAAAAACAAGCCAAATTAAGTTAATGACTACAATCTTAATCTTACCGTTGACATATAAAAAAAAAGAAACAATTAATATTTTTAATAAATATAAAAGTTAATTTTAAAAGGTAGTGAACCAGTCAGAATAAACAGCCTTTACAAGTTTTTTAATCCATCTCGGAATTTCGACTGTTTGAATGTACAAACACTGCACTAAAAGCTACACAACACCGTGTAATTTAAAAAGCTCAAAGTATTAAAAACTATTTTGAATGCTTATGTTTAATCACCATGTAACGTAATTTTTAAGTGTAATAGTATTGTTCCGAATCACGGGTTGAAGGGTTCGCTGTAAATTTGTGTGTAACGGTATGCGCGGTGGTTTGGATTAAACAAGGGATTGAGGTAAACGCCACAGCAGCAGCAGCAGCAGCAGCTACGGGGTAACCCGGAACAGATAGGAGGGCAGTTTACAAGTGACGTTTGGACGGGACGAGACGACCCGACATTATGCTCCCGTCATCTGCGCGCTCGCGCTAATTAGCGCCGTGTCACGAGTTGAGCGAGCGGATCATGAGGTTGGCTCACTGCTATGCGTACACGCACGCGACGTTACACCTGCAGCAAGATCCCAGAGCTGTTTTCATCCGTGACGATTCTAATTTTCTAATCACGAGCCAATCGAGCTGATTCCACTGTTAGATCCTTACGGAATAATGCGAATTAGGTAACTGTTTATACTTTTACTCGCACCTATTTACAATTATAAACTGAAGGATCCCATTTGCGGCGAGGGTGTAATGGCACATGCTAAGGCAAGGCAATAAGTAAAAGTACATGTTGCAGTATCCCAGATGAAATTTTGGATGGCTCTGTGTTCAACAAAAAAAAACTATTTAGACTGTTTTTTGTTACTATCAGTCATTTAGGGAACTTTCTTTGCGTTAAAAAAGTCACAGGAATCGTTTAAAAACTATTGAAATATTTATGTTTACACTGAGAGAAGAGTTGTTCAAATTTGGATCATGCAACCAAATTTGGTTGTGTGAACCAAATCTTCTGGCAGCAGAAACCAGGTTTGGTTGGGTGAACCAAATCCTTCTCTCCGTGTAGGTTTAAAGAATAACGTGACAAATATTACAAGAATTAAAAATACGGTTTTTTAGATATTTAAGTTTGAAGTTAGCCTAAAATTTTTTCAAATTGGATGGTAAGATTTTATTTTTTTAAATAAATTTTGGTAAGGTAAAGGACCCAATTGTGGTCCCCAAAATCACAAGTTTCAGAGTTTTTGAATTTTATAGAAAAAACCAAGCAAGTGAGGTTAATTTTTTTTGTACATACTTAATTTTAGTGGTCTTAAGAATCAAAATCAATTTTTTTTATTAAAAAATTTTATTTATTTACAGAGTAATTAATGTTTAAAGTAGAGACCTTTTGGACCGTATTTTTGAGACTGTGTGTCAAAGTACCCCGATTAATGGACCTTTTTTACATGCGAAATCCCCTTAACGTTTTTCTTTCCCCAATTAATGGACCCTGTGATTTTATTTTAAACTATTGACTTTTGAGGTTACGATTTTTGTTGACATTGAACTTAAAAGTAGTTACAGTTTTCATTGACAAAAGTAATTTAACCACATTAGAAGATTTATATAGCTGATATTTTAGTGTATAAAACTCGGTATAAAAGCCAAAACTAACGTCTCATTAATTGGGGTACTCGGGGTTTCACTTAAAATGTCCGTATTAATGGACCGCTGCTCTTCAGGACCATTAATTGGGTTACCTGGAGACTAGGGCCTAATTATGAGAAACTGCATTATTTATTTAAAAATTTATATTTTTAACTTACAAAATTAATACTATACTAATTTTTGAAGTCCAAGCTTTTCATTGATCAGTAATACATTGCGTAAATAAATAAAAAACGCCTAGACATTCAAGTTTGAAAGTTGCTTGATTCGCTGCAACGAGAGCACCAACCTAACCCTCGAGTCAACCAACATTGTGACTTTCAAAATAAAACGGGATTATTAACGTAAACTTGAAAAAAAAATTTCGAAATATTCTTTGATAACATAAGTTTATTTTAAAATAGTTTTATGCCTATATTTGCATTAAAAAAATAATTAAAAATGATTTTTGCTGAAGGGGACCATTAATTGGTGTAAGGGGGGCACAATTGGGTCCTTTACCTTAGTGTTCTTAATTTTTTTCTTCTAACTAAAACCGAATAATTCAAACATATCTTTAAGATACTTTTGATAAAATAATCTGCCAAGAACCCATCTTGTTAATCTTAAACGTGAATTTTTAACTTGAAAAATGGTTGAGTTTTGAAGTTTGTTAATCAACCACTAGAGGGCGTACTTTTTACCGCAAGTAAAGTAGTTGCGTTCGGACTACAACTCTGCGATTAAGACGTTTATGTAATTGTGGTGATCGAGTATCTTTAGCGTCCAACGCAGATGCCATGGAGAGACCACACGTGATCACTGAAATTCAATAATTTTTGGCTGAAGGCTTTCATGTAATGGAAGCCTTCATAATAAAAAATATAATTTCGAAAGTGCCTCATTTTCGTTAAGGTTGCATGTTATATTAGGTACTCCAATAAACCAAAAGATTTGCAAGAAACTTAGTCAAAATGTTGTTAATGATTAATTATAAACTCAGTTCAATTTTTAGAGTTTTCTGTCTCGTGGATAAAAAGTTACGAATATAGCTTAACAGTGATCATTAAATATCTAACACACTTTTCTAATGTCCTATCTAAACTGGCAGTTCAACCGCGTCTCGGCTTAACTTTTGATAAAATAATCTGCCAAGAACCCAATTTGTTAATCTTAAACGTGAGGTTTTAACTTGAAAAACGGTTGAGTTTTGAAGTTTGTTAATCAACCATTAGAGGTCGTATTTTTTTCCGCAAGTAAAGTAGTTGCGTTCAGACTACAAGTTTGCGATTAAGACGCTTATAAATTTGTGGTGATCGGGTATCCTTAGCGTCCAACGCAGATGCCACTGAGAGACCACATTTATTAATTGTAGCTACGATGATAATAATTTTTGTAATGAAAGCCTCATAATAAAAAGTAAACATATAATTCTGCACGGACAGAAAAAATACAGAAATTTACTGTGGAGGACACGAGAAACTTGTGTGCTGCTAAAGCACGTAAATTTTCTGCGAGCGCCACACATAAAAATCGTGTGTTAGCTTTACGCAGAAAAAATCTTAAGCGCACTGTATTGGAGCCAATCAAAATCACTCCGGTCGCACCTGATTGGTTCCGCTACAGTGCCGCTTAAGATTTTTTCTGCGTAAAGCTCACACACGATTTTTATGTGTGGCGCTCGCAGAAAATTTACGTGTTAGCTTAACACAGTAAATTCCTGTTTTTTTTCTGTCCGTGTGAAAGTGCTTCGTTTTCGTTAAAAACAATTTTGATGAATAATGATTCAAGCCAACCAAGTCTCAAGCTTTTCAATGATATAAGATAAGCATTTTAATAAAATTTTTTCAAGGACATTCACTTTGTAAACTCAACTTCTTTTTTATTTATGACTTGATGAAAATTTTCTCCATAGTTGAATAATCTGTTAGTAGTGACTCATCGGCGATCGTAAGCTTTAATTTATTTTTGGTCTCTTATATTGAGAGTAAGCCTTATTTTATGTGATTAGACGAGAATAAGATTAAGGATGTCATGAAATTTCAAACTAACAGCTACAATGCGATTTTTATCGTATTAAGATTTCCCCAAAAATTCAGTTGTTACAAACACTTGAAATTTGGTTTCTTTGAAATCGAGATTCTCGAATTGAATTGGTGGAAAACAAATATTATTAGACGGAAAACATCTATTAAAAATAATTAAACCTTTCCATTCGATTGAACGTTAACGTGCCGTTAGTTAGAGGAGCAGGAGAGTAAAGACGTCAATGCGTGCACGCCGATGTGAGCTTGTTCGCTCGGTGCGCCCGGTCTGCAGCTACCACTACCACTACCACTGCGACTGCTGGAGGGCTGCTCCCTAAGCTCTTGTATAAGCCTCGTAGTAACGATGTACACGCGAGCCGGCTCGCTATGTCCGGCCTAGAATGAGTTACAACATTTTACCCCCCCCCCCCCTCTCGATCCTTACTCTTCTCGACGTTCCAGGCTTTTTCGCGTACACCCTGGAATTAGCCCCAATAATGTTCCATTATGTACGCTTGAGATCTTTGAATTTTGAGAGTTTAGATAACTAGTACTGAGTTAAAATTACGGAGCTTCACAAAGTTTGTGAATTTTAGTAACTAGGAGGAGAAACAGTGATAACCACTCTCCTCTGATTTTTCAGGGGGTAAATTTTTACGATTTTTAAACAAAAAGTTTGAATAAGTCACTAATTTTATTAAATGTACCATTTTAGGAGTAGCTTAGAAAAATTTGGGATTGCAAAAGGCTAAATAAGCATGGATTTTTGAAGATCTGCTAAGTACCAAAAAAATCTGGTCATCTTGTAAGTATCATCCAGAAACCACCATCTTGATTATTCAACAATGTCTCTCAATTTGACAATTCATTTGAACTTTTATTTATCACTGGTTTTAAATACACTGGTTCCATTTTATAATAAACTTTACACTTACTATTAAGTCTACGAAATTTCAAATAAAGCACTCGTTAAGTTGTAAACAACAATGATAGGTACCCGAAAAAAAAAAACTGAAAATCTCTACCGAGGAAAAAAAGTTGGCCGAGTAACCCGATGTGATTTTAATTTTTCGTCACCCACCTCATACATTCCTCGGGGGTCGCGTCACTTTCTTTCTTTTTCCCTCCCTTGCCTCCGCAACATTGTACCTGCAGCCGGAAGCCGGTTCCCAGCGAATTTATCGCGCGCGGGCGCGGGGACGACTCGCTCGCTAGATTTAACGATTCTGTCTCGTCGGCGACGTGTTCAGCATCCCAAGGTTAATTTTCCGTCGGTCTCCCCTCGGTCCGCTTCTGCACCGACGGTAAATCTCGACAATCTGGACCTTCCCAGCTCATTTTTCCCCCAAAATTATTTATTTTCCAAAAATCCCCATAATAACACCGATAATAATTTATATCAATGAGAGATCTGGAATCGGGGAAAAACTTTTGGACCCCAAAATCCCGAGCGCATAAAATTTCCCCGGTCGTCGGGCGGGCGGAGGTTTGAAATTGAAGAGATAACCGGTCGGGTGCGATCGTGAATCCCGGTCTCCTCCCGCTTCTTCTTCCTCCTTTTTTAACCCCCCGTGCCCCCTTCCGCAAAAAAGGTCGTCGTCCATCCTCCTCGTATCTCCGTCAAAGCCTTATCAGGCACCCGCGCGCGCCGAATGCTCGCCCGGGATAATCCAAAGCCGTAACGCGATCCGTCGTCGATATCTCCGGGGCGGAGGAACAATATACGGTGCACCACCTCGCGCTGGCCCGTCTTTATCTCTGTTTATCCTCTTCCTGCAACCTCAAGACCTATTATGCCCCGATCCGAGCCCGGGATTGCTTATTCACTTTGTTACCCGCCCGGCTGCTCAGCGGAAGATACAACCGGATGCCAAATGAGAGGGATCTAAGGAATGGGACGAGAGATAAAGATGGATAAATTGGGGGGAAAAACATCGAGTGAATGATCAATATTTGAAGAGGGTGAGCGTGATTTTTGAAGAGGGGAGGGGGGATATCGGCAATATATTTTTGAAAATCATAACACAGTCATTTTGGTCAAAAATATAATTCTCATAACGTCTTTTTTGTCAGTGATCTAATAAGGTTATTGCACGACGGTTTTAATAAGGCATGTTATTGCACTTCCCATTTCAACAATGTGCATAGTTTAGATTTGTGTTATTGATCCAACCCGTCGATGGGTCGTTTATGTATGACATTTTAGTAGTTTATAAAATTCTTAGTTAATTTTTCAATAAATTCATACTTGAAGCACGTTGCCTTAAAGAATTTCGGAATCCCTCATTTTATTTATTTACTTAAACTCAAGGAGAAAAGTACTTACAGATCCAATATTAATAAATTTGCCAGGAAAAAATTAATATCTCTGAAAGCACTTTTAGCATATTTTCGAATCTAAAAATATTTTTCCTTAGAAATGCATCATTTTTTCGTATGATAAGAAAAAAGACACTTAACTCGGGAATGAAAAAGCAAGATCATCCAGCCACGAATCTACCACTAAAAAAATAGCTTCGTCATCATTATCTTCGCGAGACTCAACCAGCAACTGTTACAGTTCTTTGGTCTGCTTATTGCTCTACCAAGGTAAACTTGGATAGAATTTTCTAAGGTCTTGCAAGTCAAATCCCACATTTACTCAAAACAAAAAAAAAAATTACCAATGAGCTATTTAGGGAATCAAAGTGCGCAAAAATTTTTTAAAAGCAGAAACGCTATCTATTCAATTGTTTTTATATTCTTCCGAGGAGTTATGCACTCCAGAATCACTGATGATTCTTTTGATTCTTTTTGATTTTTTCGTGATTCTTTTGGAAAATTTTAAGTGTTTAGAGCCTTGGAATCAATTTCAATTGATACTTTGTTTAAAATAATATTTTTCTACGTTTTTTACTTAAAATTAAATTAATTTTTTGTCAATCTTTTAGTGATTCTGGAGTGCATAGCCCCTCGTATTCTTCAGCCCATTTCATAGATATTTTCGAGATAATTTATAATTTATAACTAAACTAAAAATTTGTGTTGTAAACTAAACTAATCGTTCTTTCTTGTAAAATTCTCATGATTATAAATAGCGGTTGAATACTTTTAATGCCTCAAACCACATGTTATATATTTAAATGTACATTAAGAAAAAAAATTTTGATAAAAACAATCAAGCAAAGTAATTCGGTAACCTTGTACTCTACTAAGAATAATCACCAAAGAAATAATGTTTAAAAATAAAAAAGAGTACCATAAGAACAGCATCAGGTTAACAACGTAAATCTCCTCGTTTCTTTGTCAGACATCTCAGCACCGAAATCCCAAACATATCATGAAAAAAAGAAGCTGGCGGAAGGGAGCCAGCCCTTATTACCCTTCACCTTAATCCTCCAATCTGACCAAAGTAACTCCCGTAATGGTTACCTCCCTTCCTTCCTCCTCTGTGTATCTCGTGTAGTTGAGTAACGCTCGGACCGAGATTTTTTCTCCCCGATAAGACCCGCGACTGCGTTTTCTTGCTGTGGCTGCACTGATTGCTAAATCTTTTTTTTTTTTTTTTTTTTTTACTCTTTCTCTGCCCCCGACCTCCGAAGTGCTTTATTTGCGCGGATTTCCGTCACTCTCCACGCGGGAATGCAGGGATGCAAGAAAATAATTTACTTCCCCAATAGAGCGATATCATTCATCAACTATCGGGAAAAACTTTTCGGCCCATGGATCTCTAAAAAATAATGGGCTTTCAGTTCCCGAGTTATCGTTTTGCATCTCCGGGGATCGTTCCACTTTTCGGCAAATGAGTTTTTAAGAAAATAAATTTTTACCTCTTTCAGAGAGGGAAGAGAAGTTTTTTTTCGAAGGATATCCGAACTTCTTCTGGTACGTATTTAAATTCGTCGAGGGTAAATTGAAATACTTTACGCATTGAAATGAGAGTGCCCTGTGGCCTTTTTTGAGCTGGTAATTGATTGTCGAAGAACTTTGGTTTGGAAATGGAGATGACTTTGTAAATTAGACCCTGAGGCAATACACAAAAGTAAAGATGCTTATGTTTGTTTTTTTTTTTTTTCATCACATGATTACTGTGAGAAAAGAATGTATTGATACTTGATTTCTGCCATAATTTTTGAAAAAGTAACATAAAAGCATCTATCCCAAGCCTTACTCCATTTATTCAAATTAAAAAAAAGGGGGGGCGTGGGGGTCATGATTAAAATAATCCTCCAACACGCTGTTCCATTCGGCCAATAAAAGGCGTTATCGAAAAATCTGAAATTTCACCGGTGAAATTCCGGTGGTCAGACGCTTTTCGTGCTCGCGTGTCTGCTCGTGGGTAAAAAATCGAAAAAATTCAGGTCCATTAGGAGATTGCCGAAACTTACTGTTATCGCCGCAAATGGCCGCACTTTGTATGCGCCTGGCTTCGTCGTCTGGAGCCTGAGACCCCGGTAAAAAGTAGATGGTTCTTTTTCACTCGGCTATCGGGCCCCGTCACGACTTTATTGTGAGTAACTCGCGTCACTTGACTGCCCGAAAATTAGGCCAATTAAAGGGAACCTTTTTTTTTTCAATCGAGAGGGAAAACCCGAAAGTGTAAGAAAAGAGTAAAAATAAAGCTCCCGGGTAAAATAGAATAGAGCAAGGGGCAATACTTTACCCGGTCTTTTTTCTCTCTCGCGGTGAGCGCAATGAGTGCGGGCGCGGTAGCAGTTACTTGGAGGAGAATTTCCATTTCAAATGGGGGTGAGGCGTTTGAAAATTGAATATAAGAGCGCGTGGTTTATTCCATTAGAAAAGCGTGTTCCGCATTCGCTTAAGTTGCCCGGGCGATGTAAATTCAGGGCTGGTGGCCTTGATGCACTACCTATCCGGCTTTTTTTTTGCTTCTTTTTTTTCTTTTTTTTTTTTTATACACGCGCGCCAGCCGGGCTGTTGTTGCAGGTCCGGGCTAATGGAGAACACACGTCGGCTGGCGCGCGGTGGCGAACCGATACTTTATGGGGTTTCCTGGATGACATTTTCGTGCCACCGCTGCACTGCGGGTATTAATTTACGATAGCGGGGCTTGTGTCACTTTATTAATTTAGCCTTTTTTGGGAACGGCTCGCTGGACCGAAAGTGTTTCGAGAAGGGGAAGTTTGTACATTCGGTTATTGAAATTTTGGAAGGTCGGGTTGGGTTTTTGGGTTTCCGAATTAATTTGAGACCCAATTTTTATGAGGCACTTTTTTCCATATGTAAGAGTCTGTTAAAAAAATCAAGAGCAAATAATTTATATTTTAAGTCAACTGAAAAAATAATGGTCAAGTTAAGTTCTAATACACATGTGCTTTAAACGATTTTAATTCGATTTCCGACCGCTATCGATTTTTTTGCGGAATTAGGAAGAATTAGGCCCAGAATAAAAGTACGTAGTCCCCAAAATCATAAACTTTGCAGTAATTATTATTTTTTTAATCATAAAACGCGTGTTTTAGGTGCGCCGCACAGTGGGAAGTAAATAAAAATTTCTAATTCATTAGATAAAAAAAAACTGGACAAAAAATTGTATTATTTTTCAATTATTATGATTATCCTAAAAACAAACCTCAATATTTTTTTTTTTTTTTTAGTATCAAAGAGCAAATACGCCTTTAATTTCAATATCATATTATTGAATGAGGAATCAATATAGTAACTGGTTTGCATATATTAGAACAGTAACAATGGGATTCGAACTTAGAGCGTCTGGATTAAAAGTCCAATACTATGCTAGCTGAGCCGCTCACTACTCATTTCATTTATAAAAAAAGTATTAAATAATTTAACAAATATCTGTTTCATCTATTGTATTATTTTCATAGACTTAAAACTTTTGGACATTATTTTTACAACTCAGTTAAGTTTAAATCTTTTCATCCCGAGAAATATCAAACATAAAAGTCATAAAATTTTTGAAAGCCCTGAATAATGTTTGTTTGAATATTTACCAATCAATCTATGAACTGCATATTCAAAATTTTACCCATGAATTTTTCAAAATGACACGATTTTAAAAAATCGAAATCGAGAGTAAACCCCAAAACAAACGAAAAAAACAGTTCAATCATCCGCCCAATAATCGCGTAATCTCCTCGCTGCATATTCATGGTTACCCGACGAATCAAAAGTAAAACGCAGCACGCGAGTATCACATTGTAACCTAGCAGTAGTCCGCGGCTCAAAATAAATACATTCGACTCAACGTATAATTTATGCCCTTTATCGCCACCTACTAATCTCCGACTCCTCCCCGCGCGCGTCTTCATTGTTGCGCGTTGGATTTTAGGTCCTTTCTTTTTTTTTCCACCGGAGAGCCGCGCGCGCTTGTTTTCGGAGATTTGTGGGACTTTATGCTGCGGATGATCTGGGCTTTATGGCGGGTACTTAAATCAAGTGGGGATACGATCCTTGTTTGGAGGGATTCTATCGGGGAAACACAGACTCGGACAATAAAATTTTTAGGGTCGGCCGCTTTGTAACTTATGAATTTATCCCTGGTCTTCGCTTTTGATGACCCGGGACCAATTAAATGTTTTCGAAAAAATTTTTTTCTAACGGTCGAGGCTTGATGAAGTCATCAAAGTGTCAATTTTTTTGGGAACGAGTTAATTTGTGGCTTGTGAAGTTGGGAGCGTTGAAATATTCAAAAATTTATAATGGGAAAAAGCAAAAAACTGTTGTATAAATTCTTGAGAATATTAATAAATACCGTTCTTTTTCAGCATTATTTTAAAATTTTATTGAAATATTAATTAAAAAAGAATTTTTATGTTTAATTATTTTAAATCTCATAAATAAGATTAATTTAATGATGATTGTATTTTGTGTAGTCAAAATCTTTAATTTTTATGATAATATTTTATATTAACTACAGTGCCAAAAATTGTAGTTCTTAGAAACTAAAAATCGAAACTCCTCTCCTAATTTACGTTAAGTCGACAAACATAATTCCCACAAATTTAAAAAAATTTCTAAATTAATATTCTTTTTAAGAAATGAGTTACGGGTAATTATGACGTTTTTTACCGATCAGGATAAAGGTACTTACGGCAAAAATAAGATGATTGCCATCCACTTACCACGCAACCTTACGTTTTACGAACCGTACCGCAATTATGTGATAATAGTGGTGTAATTTCAATAAGTAAAGCAGCTGCAATTTCACAGTGAAATTCTCCTTATGATTGTTGGAAAAAAAAGAGGTATAAAAGGGATCCGGACGACGAACGTAAACAACGCGAAACATCTAAATCCCCACCGCGCGCACCCGCATACTGAGCATCGCTGCACAAAAGAGCGCAGTCCGACTCCTTTTAATAAATCGTCAAAGTGCCGACCAAGCAGCGGGAAGGGGAGGCTTTCGGAATGCCCCCGCCTACCTGAGATCGTGAGAGAGAGACGAATAAAGAGTCTCGAAACTTTATTAATTACCCGACACTTTGAGCCTGGGCTCTTGGACCATCAACGGTGTTTAATTTGCGTTACAACTTTGAGTTGAGTAGTTTGCGGAAAAAATATTCTCCTGGATTTTCAGTATTCAGTTTGCAAAAGATGTAATTGTTTATCGACTAAAGTTCTTCAAAAGGTAGAAGAATCTCTTGGAAGTTTTCAAAAAAGTTTTATTATAAAATTCAGTTATTTTAAACAACATTTGTTTTAAGGTTTTTTTTTTTTACAGATAATTAAAATACATTAGCTATAGTCATTCACGAGATTATTCAGTGATAAATTTAAAAATCTCGATTTCAAACTGTAAAGTTGATGCCTCAGTCTGTAGAGTGTCCGACTTGTAATCAGATGATTCTAGTTAGATTCTCACTCTAATACTTGTTCAACCATGACTTCTCACATTTTTCAAATTTGTAAAAGGATTATCATGATCGTGGAAACAACATAAAAAAAAAAATTTAGTACCTACTCACTTTTTCAAAAGCTTCTCTTGAATTTACTCAAATTAAATGTCCTGTATAACTTAATAACTTAAAATGTTAACAATTTTTTTTTTTTTTTTTTTTCAAAGAATATATTCAATAATGGCTTTTTTTTTTAGCAATGAATTTCTTTTAAATCAAGTAGTATTATAATGATTCGGTTAAGTCGAAAATTGATTTTTTTTTATGAAAAAAAAAAAAGTAATAATAAACATGAAATTTTTTTTAAATAAATGAAAAAGCTAAAGGTACTAAAAGTAGGACACTAGTTGAGGATAGACAAACATTTTTTAATCTTAACCGTAAATCAAGTGATTCAATTTTTAACGTGTGTTTTTTACGAGTGTAACTCGAATTTAATGACAATTTTAATTGCTTGTTATAAGCCGCGGTGCACAGAGCTTAACACGTTATGTAAATGTCAAAGCAACTTTCATATAACGCAGGGCGGCGCACGAGAGAGTTACTTTATCAAAATCACGAAGCTTTAATTACATGCAAAATTTTTATTTCCCCTGGTTTCCCCTTCCGAGTCCCATCTGTAATTCAAATGAGGCAAAGTTCATAACGAAAACGCCCCGATCTATCAAATCAAAGAGTCGCTAAATTACTTTAATTGCGATTCGTAAAATTTACGAAAAAAGGGTGGCTTCGCTCCATCTGCCGCGCACGTTGGTCAGCTGTTGTCTATGTTGTTGTTTTTTTTTTTTTTTTTTTTTTCACGTCCCGTTTCTGCACGTGTCAACCGCAACGGGTCTTAATTGAATTTTTCGAAGCGTCCGATGATTGGCCGCATGATCATGATCGGTCTTTTATTTTTCCTGGCTCTCTGTTTTTGTTGTGTCAGGGCTTCCGAGACGTCGTTAATTGGAGATACTCCTCTTACTCTCTCTCGACTACTTTTTTTTCCGTCAGATTATGACAGCTCCCCCCTTTTTTTTTATTAAAAAAAATTGATTACATTGACGATTTTGCGCAAAAATCAAACCAATTACTAAAATATTTCAATCATCTTATCAAACCTGACAAGTAACAATTTCATGTTTCAAAAATTCCCTTTGAAGTGGAGGAACCCAAAGGAGGGCTCGACTGCATAATGTTCTTTTTTTCAAAAATCATTTAAACGTATGAAAATTAATATTTTAAAAGAGCCAAGAGATTGGATTAAAATTTTATAAAAGGCTGATCTGTATTCAAAAATAAAAAACGGAAGTCATTTAAGGAAGAATAAAATAAAAATAAAATTGTAAGGTATAAATTAGGTTATCTCGACGGTCCCAGCAAAGAAAAACCTTAGCAGAAAATCTGGAGATTTTAAATGACCAATGAGAGGCTGAAATGAAATAAAAAATTGAAAAAAATTAAAAAATCTTATTTATCAGGTAAGTAATGATTTATTGAGATTCCTGATTCAAAAAAATCGTTTAATTCATTTTAGCCTCTCATTGGTCATTTAAAATCTCCAGATTTTCTGCTAAGGTTTTTCTTCGCTGGGACCATCGATATGGCAGTAAAAACATGTTCTATTTTTTAATGTCTAGTTTACCACTGTTTCTCTCTCAGAATTTTTTTTTATGTTTGTTTTCTAGACTGGATGCATTTCAAATAAGTAAGTTTGTCTTAAACAGAGCCGAATCTTCAAGCTTGTTTAAAAATAAATAAGACAGTAAGGTTTTGAAATTCCGTCGATCGATCCGAGCGGACGTCTTGACGAGTAGGCTGTCCATTCCAGGCGCATTAGTCCGGCGATAATAGGCGGTCTCAAGACGGATATCAAGTACGGCTAATGCCAGCCAACCCGGTGACGCGTCGGTTCCCATTGTCCTTCGAGGATCCCAACGGGGACCTGCTTTTAATTTAAGCCGCGATGATGGGATTCGGATGGGCTGCGTGCTGTTATCGATCGACAAAGCGTGTTTGACTATACATGAGGGCATCCCAAGGAACGCGCCGATCTATGCTTGTCATGAATTTTGATTGATTTTGCGGTTACCCTTTTTAAACTGAGGCTTTCTTTACGACACCGCAAAGGATTTTTGTGGTGTTGCACGACAGGTATAATAATTTTTTATCACCCGTAGCTGACAAAAGACAATAATTATCTGAGTATCAAAACCAATACTACTTGCCCGTTTTTTAATAATATTTTCTTTTACGTAGAAAGCAAAGTAAAATCAGAATTTTAATAATAAGTAGATCAATAGTTCAATTGTGAATTTCATATTTCACAGGATGGAATCAAAATCAAAATTTCCCAGCTCCAAGAACTAGAATAAAAAAAAAAAGGCTTTGAAAAAAAATTTACAAACATCCTCTGCCCTGTTAGAATTGCGAATATTAAAAATGGCTCTGAAACTAGAAAAACGGTAGTTAAAATATGCAATAACGGAGTCCAAGAAAAAAGGTAATAATTGACAATTTTCACCTATTTTTAATATAGTAAATCGATGGGTTATGTTTATTCAATTAAAAATACCCAAAAAATAGCTATCAAAAATTATTTGATTTTACGTTCGATTTCAATCTATGAATCGCCCGTTTAAAATGGGTGAAAAAATTTTTATAACCTTTAAAACAGCGTAATGCACGTGGTGATTGTCATTGCATATAATTTGATGGTAATTTTGGAAATGTCATAATTCTATGAAATGCCTTTTTTTATGAGGATATGATTAATATTTTTTTTTATAAATTTCGCTGTTAAAAGCAAATGATTAGTATTCAAAAAAATTCATTAATTTTGAATCTAGTAAATGGCTATTTACAAGGAAAAAAATCGTTTCATACAATCTAAAAGTTAGCTATTAATATTACCTTGTTTCTAGTCTGAAGACATTTTAAATAGCCATTAAATGTCTATATCCTAATTAGCATTTCTTACAGGGTGTGTACCTGAAAAATTCAAAAGATTCGATAAAACCTTTTCACCCAAAGTAAAAATCCCCCATTTGAAAAATAATATTAATAACGAATCTCAAAGAATGAGAAAAAAAAATAATAACAATAATTCAAGTCTCGAAAAAAATTCAAACATCCCCCAGCGACAACAAGGGGTCGCGTTGGGTACGCCAAACGGTTATTGCTGATCCGCGAGATACGATCAAGCAGCGCACGGAATCCATCATACACATTAAACGCCGTCATAAATTTTCCGTGGGTAAATAAGGCGACACCGCTGTTTCGAAGTTGTAGCGTTGCTTCATTTATTACGTTAAACGGAGTCCAAAAAAGAAAAAAAAGAGAGATAATTTTGCGAGCGAGGAAGGGGAGAGAAACATGAAAGAAGAAAGTCGGGGGGAACAAGTGAGCGTATCCACTTTTCTTTTTTTTTTTTTTTTTACTCCTCTCTGACGCCTTCTTTATCATGATATTGCTTTATGAGCGTCATTACGTTTTACATTCTGGACGGTGCGGATCCGAGAAAGAAGCTTCTTTTTTTCTAGACGAGGCTGCAGCTCTCTTTTGAGAGACAATGTCAATTTGGACCTAAACGGCTTATTACGCGACACAAGCGCAAAATAATTGTTGAAAAAAAAGCAAGTACTAAAATGAAAAAATAAATAAAAGGCGCGTTTATTAAAGAAGAGCTACCGTAATAATTGAATGAGGAACGATTCAAATCAAAGATAATCTACTTCGCGCGGGGGTGTAGTACGGCGGGGGTTAAAAGCACCGAGTTTTCCCGTAATTCCCGTCGTTCCTTTGATCCAGTCGCTTCCTTCCCTCTTATCAATCGATTCCTCCCGGCAGTACTTTGGGGTGCTAAAAGCCAAAGATCCCTGCTCAGACATTCACGGCGGAGAGAAAAAAGAAGAGTCGAGTCTTGCTTAGCAGTGGAGATGTAAAAAGGACCAACGCTTGGTTACCGTATCATCATACTGGAAGGAGAAGAAAAAAAAAAAGAAACTCGCGAGATTTTTCTCTTGAAAAACAAAAAAATAAAATAAAATAAGGAGGGAAATTCCGGTTGAGGAGCGTGTAGGGAAAAAGGAAGGACTGGGAGGAGGAGAAGAAAAAGCCCTCGAGAGGCTGCAGCGGCAAAAGAACCACGTCAAAAACGAAACGTACAAAGATACTGAATCGCTTCTTCTCGGGAGGAAGGGCTCGTCTTTTTTTTTTTCAGACTCACGTTCGGTCAGAAAAGAGGTAGGTTCGCTTCCGTACGTGTGTATGCAGCGGTGCACGCGATTTTGCATCCCCCACCTTTCCGGACTGCGACCGAATCCATCTCCCGGTTTCCTGAGTTAAGGCGCCTTCGCGCTGATCGCAAAGTGGAGTTTCCTTCGATTGCTTTCTTTTTTTATTTGTTGAGATGGAAAATTTTTGGAACAGTGCAATTTGTAGTCTTTTGAGTTTAGATAGTTTGTGTTGTTTTTTAAATAAAATATATATACTAAAAAATATAGTACATTTTTTAAAGTGGTGAATGTATTTTATTAGATAGCTGGTTGGTTAAATGTTTTTTAAACATTGATCATTATTATTATTATTTTTTTGCATTTTTTGAAATCATTCTTTAAATTAACAATGTAGAATTTTTAGATTTTAATGCGCTTACTCATTGAATTTAGGAAATTCTTAAAATATCTTCATCTTTTGTCATTTTTTTCAGCAGTGTACTGCTTACTTTTGTTGGTAGTAAAAGTAAATGCAAGAGGTTACGCACTTGGTCCTGTTTAGACAGGATTTCTACAGGACTATCAAATAAAAGTACTACATCAAGCTCTCGTAGTCCTGTCCTGTTCAAAATAGGCTGGCCAGAACTAAGTAGGTAGCCCCTCGAATAAATGAGTGTACAACTTGAAATAAAAAATTGCAAAGGTAAAATTCATAATTTTTCGTCAAAAACCATTCTGTTATAAGTTATTCTGTTATAAGTCATTTGAAGTTTCTGTCAAAAACTTAATTGGTCGCACTCCGCGTTACTACGATTTTAATTTGCGCACTGTGATTACACCAAATTACAGTAAAATTATCGAAATTAAATCCAAAAAAAATTTGTATAGTAAATACGGTGCAATCTTTTTTTATTTTTTACCAATTTTATTTACTCAGATGAACAATTTTTTCAATTTTCAGGGTGCAAGTAATAAAAGTATCAGTCAAGAACAAGTGTTTGACCATAATTACACAAAAACATTTCTACTAAATTTACATCATGGCAAATGAGTATTGTAGAGGTCTGTTTATGGAATGGATTGAATGGATCATGTTAAACTGCTGACGAATCCAATCAAAATCAAGTATAATTTACAAACTAAAACTGTAAATTAATGAAATAAAACGTTAATTACGTTGATACTTTATAAAAAAACTCTTTAAATTGAAAAACTGACATGTTTGAAAAATTTAAAGATTATAACATTATTCATTACGTAAGTATAAGTTGATAAAAATGTGACGGTTTTGATCAGCTCTACGATGGGTTACTGACATTGGATTAAAAATGGCATAGTTCTAGGTCATAAAAAAACTTTTCATGTAAAAATTTTAATCACAAGTTTTTCCGCTAAAACTTATTTTAATATTATTTTCCTAGTTTCTCAGCCCAAGATAACAAATTTTTCAAATCTCGACCAAAGCTTAATCACCAAGATCTTTGATTAATAAAAAATAATACTTCCAAACTTGAAGTCATAGCATTAAAAACAAATCAAACCGAGCCCGAAAGGGTCACACCGAGTAGGCCTTAACGCACGCGCCAGCTCGGCCGAAGTCGGTGGCGCTCGGCTCGGGAGCTCGCGGCGCGGCGCTACCGCATAGCGCGCCGCGCGCGGGGGCTGGTGGACCGGCCGCCCGCAGCATCATCAGTGGTAGCCGTGCAGCCGCGCGGTGCGTAAGTAACTACGGTGCGGAAGCGTTTTTATCACGTGTGTGCGTTTATTTTGGTTCTTTTTTTTTTTTTTTAATATTTGTTGTGACCCCTGTGCTGGTAGTGCTGGTGTGTTCAGTGATTGTCGGATAAATTTTTACGTGTGCGCTAGTGCTGTTCTGTGAGCCTTTGTTTACTTTCTCTCGAAGAGCTTGATTTTCTTGATCCATGTAAGTTTTATTTTTTAAAAGAGTGGTTGTTTGAGAATTTATGAAGATTTTTTGAAACGGGTGGAGCGAAATTTTATTAAGGCCGGGAGCTGCGCCTTGAATGCCATGCTCTCGTCGTGAGCGGTTTAATTCGAAGCTCAAGTGTTGCTCCGCGTATAATTTCGCGGAAGATGAAAGGCGCAAATCATCGATATGGCCCTAATGCTTCTTCGAGTAGAGTGTAAAATTGAAATATTTAACAGTGACTGAATTTAATAACAAAACTGTTGGTAACTAAAATTATCTATCTTTGAAAAAGTAGTTTAATACAATTGTTGCAAAATTACAAATATCAGTCTAATTGAAAATTCATAAAAAAATTGGCAAGATAGTTAAAATAATTTTTCGATTGCTGAAGTTGTCCCATAGCTTGCGCAAATAAATTTTTTTTTAATCGTCAGTACAGTTATTCCTGTAAAAGTGAGAAATCAAAGAGTATGATTGGGAATCGAACCTAGGATCCCTGGAGTGCAAGTCGCATGCTCGAGTCACTGATCCATCGGGATATCTCCGGTGTTATTGACAATAGGTTGGCTTTCAAAACCTTTTTTTTTTTTTTTTACAATAAAAAATTGCGACACAATAAAACCAAACAGTAATCCCGACAAGTGTCAAAAAGTAATTCTTGATTTTAGCCCTCGAGGTCATCGAACCATAAGTCACCGCAAATGCATAAAACCAAACGATTGACAAACAACTCGAGTAGAGGGTGGGAGAGGCTGGAAATAAGTGTGCAAAAGCCCGCATGCGTGCACAGTGCAGGACAATGACTCGTTGCGGGATTAAATATCCCGCAGAGAAAAGCGGATTAGAACGAGTCGCGCGGGGCGCAGGCATGGCAGGTCCTATCGTGCAGTGTGTGTGTATATTAACGCAGCGACGAAAGTTTAGCGCGGGTGATTAATAGCATCAGTGTTTACCCCCTGCAGGGAGGTGGTTCACTAGATTATAACGTTTTACGGATTACAATCGTTGCGATGATGCCGATGATGTTTTCTGGTTTATGCGGCCCCCGGGACTGGGTTTAATTTAATCACTATCTCGCGGAAGGGTTAGCTTACGGATTATCGGCTTTGATTAGCGAGGGTGGACTATGCCTAGTTTTTGATTAGTTATCGACTCGAGGTTTGTAAAAAAATTTTTAGAGAGTATTTTTGAATTATGTTTGTATTAAAATACGGTACAAAACTACATCGTAAAATAGAAAACGGTTATGGTGGTTCCGTTAGTTTTTGTTTCGATAGGTCGTATTTTCAAAGATTATATTATAACAAAACAATTTTTTAAATTTGCCTTCAGTTATGTTATAGTCTTTATTGAAAAACGCGATTTTCTCATGTAAAAAATTTGGAGTAAGGTTCTTTAAAGCTCTACACTTGCTACAAAAAAAATTTTTTACGTCTGGCAATTTTACATTTTTATGAACATTCAATACAAGCAAATTCTATATAAATAATATTTCTAATGAATTTTCCCTAGAATTCGACTGTCTAAGTAAACTTGAAGTAGACACTGCGTCGAGGTAGTGTATAATAATAATAATAATAAATATAAAATAAATAAATTAAAAAATGCGAGTAAATGCAAATAAATAATGTTCGAAAAATAAATACAAAATTTTGTTCTTTTTTGAAAACAAATAAGTTATACTTAAACATTCATAGTTCTTAAATGTTTCACAATCTCCTTATGCATTCAACAATAGAGTTGTCATAAAAATAATAAGTTGTTAATGAGGCTTTGTAACGAGTACACGAACAATTATTCGTACCTTAGAATTTTCTTTTTCTTTCAAGAACGAGTATAAACGTAAAATTAACCGCAGCTTCACGGTTGGATAAAAAAAGAAAAAAAAAAAAAAATTCCGTCCATCCCCAGTAGCAATTAAACTTTAATCCCCGCAAGTATTATTTAAAATCAAAATTTAAGTGCCATACTCCTCCGCCCCAAACTAGATTAGTTAGCGAAACTCGATAGTTCCCGTAAAGTGGTACTTGTTACGCGATAAAATTGACCGCAGTTACAGAGGGTTCAAAAGTTTCCGAAACAAAAATTCGCTTGACCGCACCGCTCGGTCCGCTAATCAGGCTGCGCCCGATAAATTTAAAACGAAACCGAGCGAATAAAGGTGGACCGCGCGCGCGCTACCTCCGAACAGGAATTTAATTAATTTTATTCGGAGTTACGTTTTACGGGTGCTACTCTTTCCCCCGCAATTAATAATTTCGAAAGTTTTCCACGCGGCTGGGGACTCGGAACTTTCGGCCCTCCCTTTTTCAAAGGCTTTAACTTCGGGGGTCGCAGACCTTCTTTTATTCCCGAAAATTTTCACCTTCCAAAATTACCGGCTCTAATCTTCTTCCGCCCTCCCAGAAATTAGTCCAGAATATTCATGCAAATTTACTTTAGCCTGCATCCACCCCCGACGTAAGAATCCTTTTTTTCTTCTACTTCAGAGCTCATTACGCGAAATAAAACGACCGAGACTTCAAAAGGTGAAGTAAATTGAAATATTCCAGTTCATAAAGGATCAAACTGTTAAATCAATTACCTTCATTAGCCCGGTTCCGGCCCTTCGGCGCTAACTAGCCGTGCGCCTTTTTTAACGACTCCAATCAACTTTGTAAAGGTGTATAGGTTGCAAAACGTGCTGAAAATAAAGAAGGTAGAATCGACAAAGCCATTTTTATGTTATCGTGAATAAATTTTTTTTTTTTTTCAGTTTCGATGAATTTTCCAATTTTTTGCTTTGAGAAGAGGTGGATTGACGAAATTAATATGATCATTAAAAATATCTAGGAAAACCAAATACTAACTGAACTAGCTACTATACCTTCTATCTGAGTAAAAGAGTGTGCTATAATGATTAGCTTTTTAAGACTACTGTCAAAAAAAATTTATCAATGAGTAATAAAAAGTGTCTCGAATACAGTTAATTTAAATTTGATAACTATGATTCTGAATTTCCCATGGGAAGATTTTTTTTAAACAGTAAAAGAAGTATGTCATAGTTAATGTTTCAAAGGTAATAATAAATTCTTAATTTTGACGAAGTCCACTAAATAATTTAAAGTTATAAGCTTTCTCCAAAACTCAATCGTTAAATTAATTCAACCAGCGCTCACATTTCTGTAACCGATACTCAACCAAAAAATTTCAATTTGAAAAATTTGAAGCGTCCAAGAGAAAGTACCCAACCCGGAAAATGACGTTGACGAAACGAATCCAAACAATCGATCGCTAGAAAAAAGGAAAACGCGAGATAGACCGCGAAATCAGGACGAATCTCGAGCGAAATAAATTAGGGGTGCAATAAACTCGGAAATTTTTCCGGGGGTTGGCCTAATGCAGCCGAGGCACGCAGGGATCGTTAGACGCGTAATAAAATCCGAGCCCCGAGGCTCCCGACTACTACGTGCTTCTGATTAGCCCCGACCGAGAAATTACCGGGCCCGGGTGCGTATATCTTCGCCTAGCCGACTCCCGAAAAATATACGACGGTTCATGCTGGACACTTTGATTCTTTGGGTGGAATGCTTATGGAAGACACTTTGCGGTGGTTGTTGGTGCGCGAGTTTTAAATTCTTATTGTATGTTCAACATTGAAAATGTTTTGAGTAAAGTCAAATTCTCTCGCACGACTGCTTAAGTTGATTGCTTGCTTCAATTTATCCTCACCCCAAAAGCTTTTTCTTGACTACATATCCGTCTATATCTTTAAATGATCCTGATATTCTCTTTAAAAAACTCCAAACACTATACACTGTACCACGGTATATATGAAAAAATGTACGATTTTTCATAATTTTTTGATCATGATTAATTTTCAAATCTTGAAATGAATGTTAAAGATTTCAAGAGTTTGCCAACGATATGTTGTGGATGTTCAAGATTTTCGGTAGCATTAATTCAAACTCTAAAGAGTAATAATGTAGATTCGAAAAGACTCTTGAATAAGAAAATGCAGATTTTTGAATCCATACTGAGATTTTAGGATAAACAATATGTTATCAAGTTTCTACCTATTACTTATAAAGGCTGAATAATGTTAATATTCTCTGGATACACTACATCAAAAATATCCAAAGTACAGTTTGAGCAGATTCAGAAATGCGAGTGAAAAGTTGTAAAACTCTAAATCGTGTTTAACGACGGATTAATTAATTCGATTTGAGAGATTAGTCGCATTAAGGAACACCAGAAAACACGTGTCTAAGAATGTATAGCCCTCCGCAGTTAAAAATGAATGAATGGGTTGAAATTTTTATTGGTAACAAATCGAGTCATGTAGAGGTCTATAAATAAAACATTTCAAATCCTCACAAGAATTAAAAATTCGTTTCTAAAATCAGTCCACAAGTAGGTACTCTCATACCTTTAAAATTTCATTACCGTTAAGAGTGAGCTCTCAATATCTCTCACCCGCCTATCAAATTTTAATTCGAAATATATACTACTAAAAAAAAAACTCATTTCCTTGGTATCAGAATTCGTTTGACCCGCTTTCCCGAAACCTCACACTCCCAAAATCAGAACGACTCGCACGTTTAATAAATTAAAAAATAAATAAAATAAACGCCTCTTTGGATTTTGAAAACTAGCTTCTCCCGAAATTCGGAGTTTATAGCGGAGGCGACGAATCGTTGGGGATGCTCCGAGGTAAATTTCACTCTCGGGCTGGCGCCCCTACAAAGTCATTCCGCAGACTCGCTGATGCTACATCCGCGGGAAAATCTTGACGGATTGATTGATCCGAGCCTGATTTATTGTTTGAATTTATCGCCCCCCTTCCAACGTTGTAGGTATCATGTTTTAGATAATTTATTTTAACGCCCCCGCGTACGTTGCACGCGAGACAGCGTGAAATTGACGCGCGCCTGATGAAGATGCGCTCGAACCTTGTGGGATGGAAAATATAAAAATTTCAAGACGGTTCAACTTTGAGTACTAGTCATGGTTTTAAAATTTATAAAACTTTGGGAGAGGTGAGCGTAAAAATACTGTAAAACTTTAACCTAGTTTTTTAATGCAAAGTTTGCCTGATCGTTTCCAGTTACAAGTAATGAAGTATTTTTATTTTTTACAGTTTAAAAAATTACGTTTTTGAGGTTGAGTTAGACTCGGATTTAACCAATCATCATGCGACTAGACAAATTTAAAAACGAATCGATGGTTATGGGAAGCTGATTGATTATTACATTGTACAATCTTGCAGATTGAGAGAATTTTTCGTGTAAGTTGACGTTGAATCCCTGAGTATAAAATTTTGGTGTACTGGATGAAAGCGTTTCACGAGGATTGATTTTGAAGTTAGGTAACAACAATAAATTCCATTCTGGTAAATAAAAAATTTTTCCCGAATCACTTTTGATACCAGATTTTTCTACGCCGGAGTTAATTCGATTTCAAAGTATTAAATTTTATCGAGCTTATAATAAGAATCATAAAAAAAAAATAAAAAAAATCAGTAGGAAATCTTATACTTTCATCATCTCTGACGTAATTTTTCTTAATTTTCATTTCGAAAGACCAGTCGTTACGCAACCGCAATTTTCAATTTCCAAGTCATTCTTAAACTCTCAAAACATTTTTTCTCGATTTACATTATCGAGCTCGCTTAGTATTGAATTTGTGACCTCGGTTAATTACCGATGAAATAAATATCGATAAAACAAGAAGCCGGGGCACGGAGTTTGTTCGATAAAGCCCTCCAAGCCTCGTCGTATCCGGGAACGAGCGGGGGACTCGTACATCCGAAACGCGATCAAGCGCCCGCAGCAAAATCGTCGTATTACGTAAGGGGCACGCTACTACCGCCAGGCTCATCCGGGGGCGCGAGATGACAGGTGGTTGTAAATTCACGAAAGGTATCGGGGAAGATCCTCGTTATGTGCCCGGACAATATTGATACCCGCGAATTCATAATGTGTGGAGGTGATGGTTTTGAATTTCTAACGTCTGTTCCTTTTTTTTTTTTTTTTTTTTTTTTTTTGGGCTCTGAAATATGATGTCTATTTTGCTGTAATGTCGGTTGAAGGATCATCAAATTTTCCGTTGTAGCCGAGAGCAAAACTCAAAACAAATTTTTGATGGACACCGAATTGGTTGTTAACGATCATCTCTTTATTGGTTTTGAATTTTTTTTTTTACAAAAAAAATTATTTTTACAATCACACTTGTGGCGACGACAGCCTTTTTTAAGTTAATACGTCCAAATATCAATTTATTCATGCGATATTGTGATGTATTTCTTATTGTTTATGCAATATTAATTAATATAAATATATTCACTATTGCATAATTTTGGAAATTGTGCTTTCAAATGATAAAAAAATTGAACTTAATAATTTGAGTAGTTTGTATTTTATCTTATTTGTTTGGAGTAAATTCATAAAACAAATATACGGTTGATATTATTACCATAAACTACCAAATCAGATTTTTTTTCTTAATCTTGTCTCTTGAAGTAAAAATTTTACGCGTATTAATAATTACAATTGATTCGGAATATCAGTCGAATTTCGTGAATAATCTACCTGTAAACCGTCATTTAATAATTCGTCTAATTATTAATGCTTTCGCATTACCGCTAATAATATTTTAGAGTAGATCTACTTTGATTTATTCGCGCGTTGAATTGTTGGAATTCTGCGGGTGCTTCCTCTCATTCAAAATAACCATTAACTATGCACAGCCGAAACTCAAAAACCAAGCGATTATCGAGCTTAAAAATAACCATCAGACACGTAAAAAAAGAAGAAGAATTTTAGTATAGTAACCACTGGACATACCAGCACACGCGTTCGAAGTAAATTAAATTTATTTTTTGAAGAAACGTCGATAAAATCGGACGCGCGCGCCCCGAAAAATTCCCCGCGTCATGTCACCCCGGGGCGCTGGCCCCCCGATAATAATAATAATAGTAACGTGGCTGAATTGAGAAAGAACTGGTAGCAGTGGCTGCGCAGACCTCGGTTTATAAACCCGGCTCATTGTTTTCGTGATGCATGGCTTTTCTGCGGTGTTCCGCGGGACAATAAATGAAAAAAGGAGGACGATTCGTGTGAAATTCAACCTATTGCGAACGCGACAAACTCTGTGATTACCTCGTTTTATATTTTCAAATCAAAGACGAGGTACTTGAATTGTTGGATTTTTCGTGATTTTTTTTTTTTTTTTTTTTTTTTTTTTTTATCTGTTGAAACAGTTGAAAATTATAGGTTTATGAACCGATGGGCGTCATCATTTGTAATATGACTTCATTGACCTCATCAGGGCTAGATTTAACAATAATTGTAATAGAGAAGTTGCACATTTTTCAAAAACATTTTGTTTTGAAAGTTTGCGATTTTTAATTAATCTTAAAATTTTTTTCATAATTTTAACATCAAAATTACTGAAGATAATTATTGAATTTTGAGCATTCTACCCGGGTATTTAACGTTAGGAAGTATATCTATAGCTATGAAAATTACTGAAACTTCATAAGTCAATATCTCCTTCAATATTATAAAAAAATTAAAAATTCTTTTGCTAATTTTATTTTTTTAGACCCATTTTTTTGATGTTTATTTAAAAAAACTCATTTTCGGACTCATACAACTTCCCTATTACAAAATAATATTATCAATCAATTAAAAATAATATCGTTAATGAAATCTATTAATCCATATTAAACTTTTTAAACATAACAAAATTATTATTAAATAATAATATCATTTTGTAATTGCGATTACTGCTAAATGTAGTCCTGATGGTGTCATATTACAAATGATGACGAAACGCTGGAAAATAACTCTCGTCCAAGGATAAAATTACTGTTCGTTAGACCAAAAAACTATTGTTTTCAATTATTTCAAGGTACTTGCTCAGGATTTTGAATCTAAAACTTTGTTTGTCGAAGGACGGGTAATTGGTGGGTACGAGAGAGTTAGGTATTCCAGTTTGAAATATTTCAAGTAGCCAGGGAAGAATTAATTTCTTTCAACGCCGCCGATGATCGCGTGGGGCTCCTCCTACCTGCTCCGAGGAGAGAGAAAAAAATAACGCGCTTAACATAAATCGCCGCCGGCGGTTTTTGTCCACAAAACACACCGGAGAACAGTGGGAAAGGGAGAATGAAATAAAGAGGCCTGAAATTTTTATGATCACCCGGGAATCTTCTTTTTCTTTTTCTTTTTATTTTTCGATCGCAGCCGCGATAATTGATTTCTCGTTACGTCCGAAGATGTATTTTATAGCTTACCCGGAACGAATCCATAGTAGTTTATTACAGATTTTTGGAAACTAAAAAAAAAAATCTTGAAATTTAGAGCACCGTGTAATTTGGCAGCAGGAGGGAAAAAATTTTTTTCCCCGATTGGCGACAAACTTTTTCTCGAGCCTGATTGCGCAAAAAATTGTTCTTCTTTTTTTTTTATAATCTGGCGTATTTAATTCTGTGAAGGGTACGTGCGTGACATAAAGATTAAAGGTCTTTTTTTTTTCTTCTTTTTTTTCAAAAGCCTGGAAAATTCAGTCCCCGGCGCGTGACAGCTGAATGCCGAACGAATATTTTTGACGCGCTTAGTCCTTTTACTGCGCGGAGGGATTTTCGGGCGGGCGGGCGCGCGTGCGGGAGAGTTTTTATGAGGCATATTTCGGACGCCCGGGGAGTCTGTTATTGGATCAATGAAAGCGATCGCTTTGGATTTTGATTTTTTTTTCTTTCTCTCTTTTTATCCACTTTTCTTTTTTCATACGGCTGAATGGATTTACTTTTACGACGTTTTCGAAAGTATTGTTATTAAATTAGAATCTTTTGTTAAAACAAAATAGAATCAATTTTGTGATCTTACCGCAGTGAATGAACGTAAATTCTTTGGTAAACTTTAGGTACGATCAGTAAGTTTTGAAAAGTAAGGATGTTTCTTTAGATCTTCAAAAGATGTGAAATAGTACAAAATGTAAATTATGAGTCTCAACAGTTAACGACTGAGATAATTGCATAATTCAAATTTTATTTTCTTACTTGCAATTATCATTTTTGAAGTGACTGGACAGTGGAATAGCTGGGACTGGTACCATTTTACCAATCAGATCTTGCATGGAAGACTTCCTGACCAAAAAACTTCTTGTACCTAAGGCGACAGATCCATTGGCAGACGTTTCTCAATCCATGTATGGGTTACTTTTTTGCACCTGAAATCAAGTCATAGTCTAGATCAATGAAGGTTGTCAATAATCGAATGGGAGATTTGATTCATCAATTGATAAGAGATGAAAGTATCGATGATTATTGGCAGAATGTAGAATTGGAACAAGCGATTGACGCAATGATAGAGCATTGCTCAAACTCAGTTTTTCAGTAATGATAGTACGCATTTGTTTGTTTAAAAACTGATTTAAAAAGAATTAACCAGTGAACAAATGAATGAAAATTTATTGAATCACTCCGTAATCGTGTTTAGTATTTTATGGTATAGTATTTACTTACTAGTGCTCAATGTTTATTTAACTGAATTTACCTTTATGTTATTAAAAAAAATTTTATTTTTTAATATTATCAAAAATTTTATTGTCAACTTATTTACATGAAATTTTGGGGTACACCTGATTATAGTTGAACTTGACTTTAACAATTTTTATTTTGAGTGCAGAGCATGATTTTCGTCTTTTTATGTAGACTTATTGGACCATTCTCGTGTACAGATACGAAGGACGATATTATGGTTAAGTCTTCAAAATACCAATAAAGATCGACATGAGTTGATAATCGATGAAAGATATCTAACGTTTTTGTTACAACAGCTCGATATCATTCTTTTTGGTGACACGGCTTTGTACGGTTTAAAACTTGGATAAAATATATATTTGTACATATTTTAATCGATAAATAGTACGAGTACGTAGTATAATCATTCGAGAAACTGTTCGTTCTTAAATAAAATTTTAGACATGAAATTTGTTTAAATAAAAACCATTATCCCTGCGAGAAATTTCCGCCAGAATATTGCCAGACAGTGGGCAGATTTAGCGAAATTGGGCAGAAATTTAGTAGGGTTAATCGCCAGATTCTTGACAGAAGGCCAATGCTTTACGCATAGGGATTCTGGCGAGCTATAGCCTAAACCTTTTTATTTTAAATTGTAACATTGATTACTAACAAAAATATGTTCAGTTTCATAACTTGACTCTGAAATTTTTCTTTTTTTTTTTTCCTTATGTTGAACATTTTTCTCATCCATTTTGATGTAATTTTAAAATATTATTCACACAATACCAGCCCTGCTGTGTGGCATACGTGTGCCACACGTACAATGGACTTGAACAAATTTTTTTTCTTTTACTAAATATTTTAACACCTATGGAGTCAGGGCGGAGACCTAGTGCATAGGATAGCGATTACAACCTGGAGATGATTTCCCCAGGAAGTTTGGACTCCGGAGGGGTGATACTGATGCCTTGGAGATGATTTCCCCAGGAAGTTTGGACTCCGGAGGGGTCAGGCTGAACACCTGGTGCACCTGGTGATACTTACACCTTGGAGATGATTTCCTCAGGAAGTTTGGACTCCGGAGGGGCCAGGGCGGATACCTGGTGCACCTGGTTATACTGAGGCCTTGGAGATGATTTCCCCAGGAAGTTTGGACTCCGGAGGGGTCAGGCTGAACACCTGGTGCACCTGGTGATACTTACGCCTTGGAGATGATTTCCTCAGGAAGTTTGGACTCCGGAGGGGTCAGGGTGGATACCTGGTGCACCTGGTAATACTTACGCCTTGGAGATAATTTCCCCAGGAAGTTTGGACTCCGGAGAGGTCAGGCTGAACACCTGGTGCACCTGGTGATACTTACGCCTTGGAGATGATTTCCTCAGGAAGTTTGGACTCCGGAGGGGTTAGGGCGTACACCCGGTGCACCTGGTATTAATTACGCCTTGGAGATGATTTCCCCAGGAAGTAAGGACTCCGGGGAGGTCAGGGCGGACACCTGGTGCACCCGGTGATACTTACGCCTTGGAGATGATTTTGTCAGAAAGTTTTGATCCCAGTGGGTTCGCATCATCAAGTTTACTATTAGGATAGCATCTTCAGAGTGGTTATTACTGGGTACACCAAGTATTTTCCCTGGCCCATCCAGGGTCAAAATTTCTTGATAAAATCATCTCCAAGGCGTAAGTATCACCAGGTGCACCAGGTGTCCACCCTGACCCCTCCGAAGTCCAAACTTCCTGGGGAAATCATCGCCAAGGCGTAATTAATACCAGTTGCACCAGGTGTCCACCCTGGCCCATTTGTAGTCAAAACTTTCCGAAGAAATCATCTCCAAGGTGTAAGTATCTCCAGGTGCACCAGGTGTCCGCCCTGGCCCCTCCGGAGTCAAAACTTTCTAGGGAAATCATCTCCAAGGTGTAAGTATCACCAGGTGCACCAGGTGTTCAGCCTGACCCCTCCGGAGTCCAAACTTCCTGGGGAAATCATCTCCAAGGCCTCAGTATAACCAGGTGCACTAGGTATCCGCCCTGGCCCCTTCGAGGTCCAAACTTCCTGAGGAAATCATCTCCAAGGCGTAAGTATCACCAGGTGCACCAGGTATCCGCCCTGGCCTCTCCGGAGTCAAAACTTCCTGGGGAAATCATCTCCAGGTTGTAATCGCTATCCTATGCGCTAGGTCACTGCCCTGACTCCTTAATATTTAGCAAAAGAAAAAAAATTTGTTCAAGTCCATTGTACGTGTGGCTATACAGCAGGGAGAGGTTAGGATTTTCAAACAGCAAGCATGATTCATCGATTAAAATTATATTTCTATAAAATTATTTGATTCTTTTTTATCAATTTTGTAACATCGGAGCTGCATGCTGCTGCTCCGATTTGTAAACTAACCTCTCATCAACGCATCTAGGTACATATACATATATGTATATATATATAGACATATACACAAAATAATAAGCTTGACAGAATTTTCTGCCCACTATCTGGCGGGCACCCCAGACGTTCTGTTGAAACTTCTAGCAGGGATGTAGAAGGTTTTTTTTAACGCAAGCATCTGCCAATTTGAAAATATAATTTAAATTTGTTCATTTTTAATGTTGAAAATTAAGTGTATCAGAATCGTTAATCACAAATCTGTCAGTAATGAAAAATCAATCCTGCTCAGCAGTGAATAAACACTTACGCTCCAATTCTCGAACAAATTTTATATTCAACCACTCCAATGCGTTTGAAGAATTCAAATCTTCCGTCGTAAAATCATAAAAAATAGACTATTAACTTGTTACGCCCCCGGAGTCACTTAGGCTGATTGCCGCTCGAAATCCCACCCCTCGAATTCATTATTAAGCTCCTCGTTCCCCTCTCCCCAAAAATAATTCACCGTGAAATTCGCCGTCGTAAAAAACACTCACTTGACTCCCAAAAAAAAAGAAGGCAGCATCGAAAATTAAATAACTCACACGGTCGCCAGATAAGAAAAAAAAAAAAAAAGAATCCCGTTTACCCGAAATCCGAATTTTATTATCCATCCCCATCTCGGTCTATTATAACGGACACAATACTCTTGTGTACCAAGTTCCTTTGTCCTCTGGAGTTTCTTCCTTTACAGGCCCAGGTTACTTGGTTTTGTTCTATTGTCGGAGGGATGAGCGATCGGCCCTACGAAAAGTGAAAATCTCAAGAGGGGGGGGGGGCTAGGGTCCTTTTTTGTCTTCTTCTTCTGCTTCTTTTACGACCGCGACACTTTTACGAGCGGGTAAAAAGAAGAATAGCGAGGAAAAAAACATCGCATGCGGGCTGCCGCAGCCAGAGGCGCGTGTTTGCGTGGATATTAGAGATCAGCAGTGTCAATACGGGGGGCGCTTTTCGATTTGGAGTGAGTGCGGAGTATTGGAAAAATATTTTCGTTACGGCACGAGCGCCTTCCTTTGTTTTATGTACCCTGGCCGGGGACACGGAGTGTATTGTTACGAAATTCCATAAATAATTTTGTTGGCTTAACAAACAACCTGCCTTTTTACCGAGCTCTCTGTATCGAGGGGGGGAAATTTAATAGTTTCCTTTGGAAATTGTTTATATCCAGGAGTGTAAATAGTCGAGAATTTTTAATGAAATAATAATATGTGTGGATGGAGTGTTGAGAGAAAGTAGGTTGTTTTGGTGAAAATAAATTTATTAGAGGTACTTAAAAAGTGTTTGTTTGCTTTGGATGACCCATGATTGACGAGGTCAATGAACTGATGGAAAAATTCTCGATCGTCATCGATTGATTGGCGATGAGCCTCAATAGTCAATGAATTATCAAAGTTTTTACTATTTTTTTATAAATTATTTAATACTTTGTTTTTATTCCTACAATTTAATTTTGAAACAAATTGATGTTGACTTGTAGAAATCAATTTGTCAGTTATTCAATATTTATTCGAAATAGTCTACGTCAAAATTAAAAAAAAAAAAAATCGTTTTCATCTCTATATGGTATTTTTAAAAATAGCTTTACCGAGAATTAGGATTTTTACATGAAAAAGCGTTTTTTAAAAGAAAAAAAAAAATTCGGGGTACAAATGTTTATTTGAATGAAATTTATATTGGAAACGTGTCACACTATTTCGTTATTCCGGAGGGCTTTTTTCATTTTGAGCATTCAACTTGTACGCGTTGGGGGAGAGTTACGGGGAAAATTCTTTGTCGAAAACTGACCTGACAATTTTTACAAAAAATTTTCTCTGATTGGCACATATCAAAAGGCAATAATTGAGTTTTGAACACTTTTTTTTTCCCATTCACTTTTTTTTTTTTCCTACCGTGTGGTGATACAGAAATTCAACTAAACTTAAAATCCGGCTGAACGATTTTTTCATTCAATTTACTTTCTTTTTTTTTTTTTTAATTCTATTTTGCTTGAAGTTTTCATAAATGAATGAGTTTTTTACGGAAAGTTGACAATGGAAATCTTTTTTAAAATAAGCTCTATTAAAATTTAATTTTTTCTGGCTCGCACTCACGAATTTATTTTATTATCGTACCTTCCACTTTCCTCTAGTAAAAGCCTGTTTTTAATAAACTCTCTTGAATTTAATTCTATATCCTCTTTTTTTTCATTAAAATTTTGGTAAAAATATTTTTTGAAAAGCTTTAGTGTTTGGACGAGAGCTCCAACATGCTTTTAGAATTTTTTTAATTTTTAATAAAACTTCATTCTAGTTTTTAAATTTTTTACTTGAATTTTATTTAATTTGAAAAAAATTAAATAATCTGAGTTTAAGGAAAGATTCAGTTAAGGAGGCTTGGCAGCGTAGGGGTCGTACCTAGCGGGGGCCCTTGTGGGTGCATGAAATTGAAAATAAGAAAAAAAGTATTTTTTTTTTATTTTTTTTGATTAGTAAGTGATTATTTATCATTTTTAAACATATTAAAACAAAATTTGAGAAAAAAAATTTTTAAAAACGTTGAAAAATTGCATGTTTTGAAGGTTATGTACCGCAATTTTCTATTTTTCTTGGAAATTAGTCCGATAATCCCATATTTCTATAATTTTAAAATAATCTTCAAATTTTTACGAGAATTTTTATCTTTAAAATGACACCTGACTCGTAGTAAACTTGTGGATTTTGATGATTTGCCAAATTTTTAAATGTTTTTTTCCATAAGAGCCCATGTTAAAAAAAAAATTCTAAACTGATTTTTTTCTCGAAAACGAGTCCGACAACCATTGTTGTGTTAAATAGGAAAGTTGTTTGTCTTACTTCAAGGAATCTACAGGAATTTTTTGGGTTCTTACATTTGGATTTTGAAAAAACTGCCAAGCCTCCTTAAAATCGAATAAATAAATTGACTCTTATTCATATTTATTTAGCTAGCAAACATCTTTGCAAACTAAAACTTGAGACTGAAAATACCCTGTATCTAATGGTTTTTTTTCTGGTTATTTGATTGATTCAATTTATTAAATGATTTACATTAAATCTCAAGAGTAATTTAATTTATTTCAGATTCTAATTTATAATCAATATTACAATAATTAATTTTTGAGAGTTAATTTAAATCGAAGTTTTTTTATTTTTTCTGACGACAACCAGTCGTACCTGTAACTGATGCAAGATTGAATAAATTCAGTAATTTTGACTTTTTTTTTTTTTTTTCAATCTTTTGAATTTAATTGAGTGTTGCAAAAACTATTCGATAGACGAAATTTTTTTTCTTTTGAAATTGATACTTTGCCAGGCTAATAAGAAAAAATCCCTCCGCCATAAAAAAACAAAAAAAAACACTAGTAAACGCGGTAATGAAACCCACCTAATTACGCGCTTTACAGCACCCACGAATAAAAAAAAAAATCTTTCGCAAGTATAGTGTCCGGCAGTAAACAGAGCCACAATAATCTCGTGTCTTTAATTCGGGCCGCAGCAATCCAAGCGTATAACATTATTATCCCTACCAGCACCTAAAATCCCCCCCTCGCATGTACCGTACGTAATAATAAAGCAGCTCCCCGGGGAAGTCCATAATAGCGCCCAGAAATCAAGAGTCACAAAAGGCGCTGCAGGAGCGCACGCGGCCGGCCTCTTATCGCCCCTCCCCACCCCTCGTTGACCAACTGCCCGGGGAGTGTGTTTTTTTTTATTCTTCAAAGGCACGACGTTTCAAAGAATCTTACTGTGCCAGCACCACCTCGAGGCGCGTAAACTGCTCTTTTTTATGCCACTTTTTTTCACAAAAGTGGGACGCGAGTAATTTGGTTACCTGGGAGGACTGTTTTTTTGAAAAGGCGAGAGAAAGATCGTTTCTTCGAACGGATTTTGGATTCTTGAATGGATCGAGTTTTGAAATTAATTTTCACGTGCGCTTTGCCGGGGTTAATAACGGACTCGAAAATTATATGAATACCGTGGAATTTCATAAATTCGGGATACATAAGCCGGGTATTAATTACGGTCTAACGAAATGAATTTGTGCAAAAGAGACGATTGCTACATTTTATTTTGTTTGCCATGTTTAAATATTCGTAATTCATAACGGCTATGAATTTATACATTTTGTTTATTTACACTCGGGAAAAATATTTTATTCAAATGTGATGATACAAAGTTTGAGTGAAATAAATTTATTCGAATCGCGAATCTTTGTGTTGAAAATACGTAATCGTACAATGAGTTAGGTAAAACCTCCGAGGTTTAATTTTTGCTCTCTCTACATGGAGTGAAATGTATTCATTTACTTATTTTTCCTCAACAGAGTCTAAAGTCTTTGGTGGCTTGTTTTAATCCCGATTTTGAAGGCAGCTGCTTTTCAAAAGATTAGGTGAATGAAAAGGTTCCTTTTTTTTCTTTGACTTTTTAAAGTACAGCTTCCTGGTTTTGAAAATTCACCCACTGTGATTTATATCTTGTGCACCACGGGCTTTTATTATGTTGTGCATGCGGTGCAAAATATTTACTTGTTTGAAAACCGACACAAATAAAATATATTATATACTTAAAGTCAGAATTTAGAATTTTTTTTTATAACATTGGGTTGGCACAAGTTTAATTCGTATATCGACAAGTGAGGATTGAGCTTTGAATTTCGCCTTTCGCGTTCAAAAGTCTTACTGCCGTTTGAAAGCTATCTCAGGGATTTATTTTGATTGTATGTATGGGCAAATTACTCATTAAAAATATATTTAAGTTTTTTATTAGTTTTTTTTATGGATTATTGAAGACTCATCAATTGGAAAAATTTTTATATAATAATTTATTTTGGTCATGAAACTTTGGAGTAGCTATCGTTATTTTGCGTAAATTTTTTATTCCTGAGCTGATTGGTAGAGAATTTTTTAAAATACTCAAAAAGTGTATTTTTATTTTTGAGGTTACGATTGTTGTTTTTTTTTCCTAAAGAAGGATCCTATTAATTTTATTAAATTTTAAAGTTTATTAATTAACTTCTAGTACTTGGTTTAAGTTTTTGTAAATGATAAAAAAAAAAAAAAAAAAAGAATTAAACAACGGTGAGTAATTGTAACAATGAAGTGATTTTTTTGTAAACGAGAGAAAGAACTCTTCTTTACTCTATAAGTTGTAATTCATAAAATTTGTAAAGAAACATAAAAGTTGCCTCCGGCAATTCAAGATTACAAAAAAAAAAAAAACTTTTTTATCTTCACTAATTAAAAGTTCAAATACTTCAATAGTAGTAATGTTAGTAAAAAGATCTCCCGATGCGATGTTGATATTTAGCTTTTAATTATTCATTGGAAGCTTTTATTTTTCATTTGAATGATAAATTTGACCCGCCTTTTCTTTCAGTTTTTAGTTAATCCTTAAAAGGTTGAACAATTTTTTTCAATCTATTTTTAATGTAAATTACCCGAATTAAGAAAAAAGTTTTGGTTCATTTGTGGTACCTCGATCCTCCTGTTTTCCCGGGTGACAAAAAATCCCTGCAATCAAGATCCCACCTCCAAAAAAAAGCTAAAAAAATTTTTCAACCCCCTAAAATTAACCCAACTTCATTTAATTTTGAGAAAAACTCCACACTAGCTGAACCCCATCAAAAATTCAATTCCCCGGTAGCGCTCGAAAGAAAATTTTATCTTTCACCGGGCTAATTAAATGAAAAAAAAAGGGGGTGGGGGGAAGGTAGAAAAGTTTTTCTGTCCGCAGTACTCGCCGCGTAAAAGTTAAGCCACAACGGGCCGCCGCCGCCCTTAATAAACGCAAGCCCGGCGGCTACAATCAATTTGAATGTACGATTTTCCTCCTCCACTGGGGTAGGAAGAGAGTGTGTTTGTTCGGTGTAAATAGAAAACGACCCGCGCCCTGGCACACTGCTATTTTCTCTCTGCAGAGGGTAGGGGGAGGGGGAGGGGAAGTTTCGAGTGTCCATTAAAACGACGCGCCACACGGGCTGGCTACTCTTTGCAGAATTACTTCCTGCTACGGGCCGCCGCGGCGGCTTTATGCAACTTGTAATCGTTATTGCGAGTGTGAATTTGCTCGCGGATACAACGACGAGGGAGAAAAAAACCCCCGGGGTGGAGTAACTGTTGGGGCTGTTAATTAATTATTGAGCATTGCGGTTGATTGAATACAGACGATTTTTTGTTTCTGATTAATCACGATGTAAATTTATGTAGTGTAAAATAATTGTTAAATTTCATATACTTAGAAGTTGGTTACGATGGGATAGTTTTTAGACTTTTTACTTTATGATGGTTGTGAGTAAAAGATAAATCAGTTTCAATAAAACATGAAATCGGATAGACTACATTTTGAATAATTTTCCTATACATGATAATAAATTCAGATTATTTAAGTTCAAATTATATTTTTTCGCTGAATATTCAGGATTAACATTTTTTGCAAGCCAATAGCAGCTCGAAAATTCTGAAATCTTTTATTTTATTTTTTTTTTATGAATTTTCAAGAGAAAATATTTTTGGAGGTTCCAGAAATCTAGAAGTGCTACAGACTTTTAGTACGAATTTTTTGAAAACTGTCCAAAAAACTATAAAAGTGATAAAAATATCACGAAAGCTTATAGCGCCAGAAAAATCTGTTTCCAAAAGGACAGTTCATCTCCTTACTAGCAAAAATGCTTTTCGTTAAGAGTTAAATATGTTTTTTAATTTTTAAAAAATTTTCTGGGATAAAAAATTTTTCTCTTTGGTTATAAGGAAATGAAATTAGAAATTTAATAAACCGTATGAAACAATATTCAAAAAGATACGTAACGTTTTTAACTGGTTCTTCTAGGATTTTTAATTTTTTTTAATTATTTTAGTTTTTTTTTATCTGGATCGGAATGATTTAAAATTAATTTTTGATTAGTCTTTCTAGAAAAAATTATTCCAATTTTTTTAGTACCTATGACATGCATCGTCAATGTCCAACCAAGTTGTTAAAAAAAATCAAATTTGATAAATAAAATTAAAATTTGTGTACGAAAAATAAATCCTAATACTCCAATCATTTTCTTAGTATTACGCTATATAATACTTTTTTCGAATAATCCTTATCATAATGCTGTCAGACAAAACAAAGCTCGAACATAATTTTTTATTTTATGATTTTTACATATTCATCAAGCGCCAGCTATCGACAAATTTTTAAATAATTTAATATCGACATTCAATCCTAGCATAAAGATAAAAAAAATTAAATGAAAAAAAATGACGAGTTCGTTAAATAAATATCAAACAATGTAAAACCCAGCAGCGTGCAGATTTTAATTATAAAATCGTATATTTCCTAGTGCACTTGTATCAAAATCAAAGAACCTCAGACCTCCTCGATAATAATCGATAGAGTTACCTCCATCGGCCTCGGGCTGATTTATCCATTAAAAAAGAAGAAGAAGAAGGAGTGGGAGGGAAAGGGGGAGCTAAAAGCCGAGAGGTATCCTCTTCTATTTTTCTTAGCCCTTTCTCTCTCTCTCTCTCTCTTGTCTGTTCCTAGCGGAAGAAGAATCTTTGAGAGAGAAACGGAAGACAGACACTTCTGCGGGGGGCTTTTTGCCGGCTGCACCGGCTCGAAAATGCCGAAGGAAAGTGAGAACCAGGGCGAGGAAAATTCTATATAAATCTACCGCTCCGGAGAAATGTAAAGGAGCCGCTTGGAGAAATAAGAGAAAGGGCCTCTGGTATATACGTATATAGACAAAAGCTGCACTTACAAAACGCGAGATAAGACTACAAAGACAAAGGGAGCTTAAACGATGCTCCCAGCCGATATACAATAGCTCTGGCTCGTGCTATAAATTGGGTCGACGTTGTTTTTCGGGCTTAAATGCGGAGCCTTTTTTTTTTTACCCCGCGCTCCGGGATATTGAAAATTGGTCGGGGGTGGCAGCCAGCCGGCCAGCCGGGCTGGCTCTATTCTGATTTGTGTTTTATTGGGCGTGACGCTGACGGGATTTCACGGGGGCTGGGGGAAAAAAGTGAGATTTTTTTTTTTTTTTTCTGTACGCGTCGCGGTTGTGATTATTTTGTTTTTTGTTACGGCTGGGTCTGCACTGATTGATTGGTTGATTACAGCCGTCTCTATTACCATGGGACTTTATAGCTTCTTTTAAGGGTTTCAATATAAAAATAAAAATTCAATATAATATAAAAAAAAAAATGTTTATGAAGCGGTATTATTCTATTTTATTTTTTTATTATATGCATGAATTGATCGACGGACATTACTTTTCTTTTTGTATAGGAGTAATATTATCTTATTTCAAGTGGTTTAATACTAAAAAGTCCAAGTCGAACTGTGTCGAAGCAGGGCTTGAACCCGTAATCAAAGCTAGCGGTAGCTGGCTTGGGGAGATTTTTTTCCCGCCAAAATAGTAGCCAGCTGCCGTGCTTTATTTACAGCTACTGGAGCTACCTTAACCCTACTAACCGCAATTAATCAATTCTTTAAAAATTAAAACACATTACCTGCATCATTAAACCTCTAGACTACGCCTACTTTTCACTACCGAAGAGATGAGGATTGTTTTCGAAGCTTATATTTTTTTAATTTTCTTATTTTTTAATTCGCGTTTTTGGAATCGGCCTTTTTTTTGGACTTTCCATCCATCAACGTTCGATCGGGGATCGGCACCTCCCAACATTTTCAACAGATGGCGCTATCATTATTTTTTTTATTTTTTTAAAAAATAAAATTAATTAACGTTTATAAAAACTTGTTTTCATAAATAAAAAAAATATAAAAAAAAAAAAAAAATTAAATGATAATTAATAAAAATTAGAATTAACCTTTGAACGATAAAAGACACTGGTAACTGGCTTGGTTAGAGAACAATCATCAGTGTCGCAGTAAAATCAGAGAGCAAAAGAAAATATGTATTTTAAAAGAGGTAGTTGTAAACATTCTTACAAAGTAACATGTTCAATAGCACACGTAGGAAATAATTTAAATAATGGGCACTACGTGAGCATTTTACGACAAAAAAAGAGTTGGATAGAAGTAAGCGACGAAAATATTATAAAAAAACCTTGGCCAACTAATGCTGAAGGTGTTTATATATTTATATTAGAAAAAAAAAAATTAGAAAAATAACAAATAGATAATTATTAAAAAATTATCAAACAAAAAAAAGTGATATCCCACAAAAAACCTTACAAAGGTAAATAAACGTGGGGAGATTTTTTTAATGAATTGATTTAACAAAAAATAGTTATATCATTAGATAGATTTTATAAGGTAGAATTTTTGATAACATGTCATATTAATAACAGAATTTAAAAATTAATTGCTGTAACAAATTTAAGAAAAAAAAATAATTATTTCAAAAAGTAATAAAAAAATTATTTTAATGAGTTGTGTATTTAAATTTAAAAAATAAATTGAAATCAATATTCATAAAATCTGCCCACGAAGTTCATATTCAGAAGAAAATTTATTAACTTTATCTTCGTTGGCAGATTTTATGAATATTGATTTCAATTTATTTTTTAAATTTAAATACACAACTCATTAAAATAATTTTTTTATTACTTTTTGAAATAATTATTTTTTTTTCTTAAATTTTTTACAGCAATTAATTTTTAAATTCTGTTATTAATATGACATGTTATCAAAAATTCTACCTTATAAAATCTATCTAATGATATAACTATTTTTTGTTAAATCAATTCATTAAAAAAATCTCCCCACGTTTGTTTACCTTTGTAAGGTTTTTTGTGGGATTGATAGTTACAAGGCACGCGATCTAATCACTGAGCCATCGGTCTTCTCGATTCAAGCGAACAGTTTTTGAAAGCATTATCTATTTTTTTACGATTTCTTACTTTATTGCAAAAAAATTACAAGTTCTAAAACCAAATATATCCAGAATACTGAAATATCTCATTTTATTTTTTTTTCTAAAATGAATTTTAACGATAAATATTTTTAAATTTATAAATTTTTGAATTTTGATCCTATACGACTTGGATCTCTAAGACCAAGAACTGCTTAAAAGAAAAAGTTATACGCAAACTGGTCTACGCAGTAGAATTATTGGTAGCTTTTATTATTTTTGTATGAAAAAACGACTGTCATCCCCTAAGCTGTTGGAATCCTTTTCTGCCGTTTTAAATAATCTTTTTTTGTCATAGTAACTGTTTTAAAATTTGTTTTTTGAAAAGTAAAAATTTATTTGGTTCAATAAAATTTTTATTAATAAGGAAAAAGGAAAAATATCTTAATAAAACTAGGGTTTAAAGAATGTTTCGAGTAATTATGTTAGAATCAGTAAATTTATCACTGTTGAGAGGCTGTAAAAAGAACACCGATTCACGATGAACCAAGCTATCGCAAGTTGAAATTTAAACAACCCTTCAATCAACTCAAAGACGCAGTAAAAAAAAAGAGTGCATTCCGAACAATATTGCCTGGTTCACTTCTCACCTGCCCGATAATTCCAAAAACTTGGATGAAAAAATGGGAGATGAATCTTAGACCAAAATAACCAAGCCTTTCCAATATTCCGAGAACACCGAAACCAGTTAATAATCGGTTTTTCAAAATCAGTGGATACCGATCCACAAGTAATAAATAAAAGGCCGGGTTTTTCGGTTACCCTAGTTAATTTGAGGAAGTTGTTCGGGCCCGTAGCGTCGTCATCGGGGAATAGCCGGTGCATACCAAAGCCCATCATCGGTTCCCAGTTCAGGAGTGTATATATATTAGTTGGGCTGTCGGTGAAAGGATAATTGATACCAAGCCACCGGCGCCGGAATAATATTTCATCTCTCTCTTGCTCCTCGGTTTGCGCTGTAGGGTTTTATGGCGTGTAAATTATCTCGTTCGGGAGCAGAACTGAAAATAACGCGTTATTAAATATACTCCCGTCATCATCCCCGCTCGATGCGAACTAAAAAATAAAATAAAATTCGTTGACAAATTAAATGTGAATGTACTGGGAAAAAAGCACGCGCGAGTTTAAAATCCTGCAAACAAACACACGAAAGTTTTAAAAAAAAAGGGGGGGGGGATATTCGAAGCGAAAAACTGTTGGTGCACATCTCGACCGGAAACGTCCCATAACGGGCTATTCATTACCCCGTAATTTTTACCCACCAAAATTCGTGCTTTTCCATTGTAAAAACGGGGAGAATTTCGAGCAAGCTCGGTAAAAAAATTTTTCGGATTTTTTCGTACCTGCATACAGTTTTGCGACTTTAATTTTTGATCCGACAAATATTCGGTGTTGATTGGCCGATCGAACCTCCGGAAACTTTTTCTAATTGGTCGAAGTGCTTTTTTACTTTTAAAAATTCGACTGGATTATGAAAAATAACTCGTTCGCGTTCATTTATAAAAACCATTTCTCAATTTTTCTTTATCAATAACCATTCTCCCGAGCCAAAGTGGAGCAATTTTTCATTTAGTTTCTTAAATTCGGGTAATACATCTTCTTATATTTATAAAGTTGGAGCGCTGAGAAAGAAAAAAAAAAAAAAAAAAACTCAAGCCTCCTCGTAAATTAAAAGTGCGTTAAAATTCTCTGCCTCTTATGAATTAATTCTCGTGATAAATTATGTGTAACTCCCGCGACTAATTCATTTCTCCAAATCCAAAGGTCACTTCATTAAGACTTTTTTCCGTCGACCATACGTTCCCGAAATTTCGGTTAAAATTTTCCAGATTTTACAAGCCGCCGCGACCGCACGACGTGCTACGAACGAGCAGAGAAAGACGGATGGAACGAAAATTTCCTTCCCCGCCCACGCATTATCATCCCACTTACCCTCGACGGTGTAAGTACGGGCCGAAAAAAGTAGGAAGAGAAAAAAGGTTAAAGTAAAAGAAGATTAGTGGGTGTCTGGATTTTCCTATTCGAAATAAAGGATATACCGTGGGAGATAAAAAAAAGGAGTGTAGCGGATACCCAATCGGAATATTGGCTCCGATCGGAACGAGCTCCAGGCTTTGAAAAAAAGGGAAGGATCGAGAAGAGAGAGAGCGAAAAAAAAAGAAGCACACTCTAATACTTCACAGAGTGCGGGAGGCTCGTATCTAACTAATGAAAAGAAACGGAATAAAAAAAGAATTTAAAAAAATGGGTTTTTGAGAACCGTGATTAATTGGTATGCAACGCAAAGCTTGAATTAACGATTATGGATAATAAACAGAGAGGCTTTTTTTTTTTACTCTGGCACCTCGGTATTTCTTCAAGTGCAAAAAAAATATAATAAAAAAGAGACCTTTTTTTAAACGAGGTGTGAAATACCAAACAAGTAGTTGAAAAAAAACTCTTTGTTACAATTTTTTATGCAGTGAGCGGCGTCAAATAACATAACCTGTACTCAGTGACCACACAGACGCATATATATGTATAAAATTATTGAAAAATTTTCGTGATGGAACATCAAAATCAGCTTGCATTTTTCAAAAGTTGCATGCAATATAGAATAAATAGCTTACATATACTTACTAATTAGTTGTTTATCATGACTGTGAAGGATCTCGGAGAAAACAATTCAGCTCGAAACACGATCAATAAAAAACGTTCAGCTCGAAGAAAAGCGCCAACTGAAAAATCTACTGTATTCACTAAAGTGCAGAGGGCGCGAAAAAGGGTTCAGTCGAGTGCGTTCCAGAACGCCGAATGTTCAGTTATTTTGCCGGGTTAGCCGATAACTGAGTAGCGCTCTGAATTGTTTCCTCCGTGATAGATGAGTGACCGAGACATAACTTTTAAAAGAAATGAAATTTTTTTTTTTAAATAATCAACACGCTTTAACGAATGTATTTGTCTAATGACTATGTTTCAGGTTCGAGTCAGTTTGAGTTTCGAGGGAGTCGCAGTGCCCCCCGCCACACCACAGCGCCAAATGCAGCGCCACTACTACGAGGGCACTTATTCCGAGCCCGATGAACCAGCACCACCGGCGCTTGAAGCATCAGGACGAAAAGTATTCGCGTAAACAAGGATTTTCGTAGTCGAGTGCAGCCTGACGTCGAGAGCCTGCAGATCAAGGAAGACGACGCGGACGCGCGAGGGTGCAGGAACGAAGACGAAGGAGGAGTTGTAAAAAAAAAAAAAAAAAAAAAAAAGCAGTACAGAGTGAAGTGCTGGAAAATAACGACGGCGACTTTGCAGACAGAGGGGAGGACGACGAGGTGGAGGAGGACGTGACACGCGTGACGTGAAGTTGCACCAGCCATGAGACTCGTGGTGGTCCTCCTCGTGCTCATGCTGGGCGTCGTCGGGGCGAGGATTACCAATCAGGAGATAGGTAAGTGCTCCCATAAATCCCAAAACCGGTGGCCGAAAGTAAATTCACCGTGTGATATCTCGCGTGGGCGCCCGGGTGCGGTGGTTACCCCCCTCCTCCGGGGAATAATGCTTTTGTTCGGGCTTCTGCTCTCTCTCTGTGTGTATTATGCACGTTTAATTGTACTGCGTCCGGGATGTGTAATTGGGTTGAGATGCTATGCTTGCCTGCTTCTTGGAATTGGCTTTATGTTACGGATTCACCTAACCCCGACCGGTTTTACGAAAATTATTCTCCAAAATCACGAGTTATTGGGGGAAATTCACAGCGAGGGTTGCTGATTTTCATAAAATTTGATCGAGTTTGAAAAAACTCTGAAGCATTCGGTACTTGGAATTTTACGAAAAGCTCGTTTTACTTTTCTCGGAATTTCAGAAGAATTTTCCATTAGACGGTAGGTCGATTCTGAGAATTATGAAAAGCTCGAATCGGATATTTCGCTAATGAAACGTATTGATTTTTTATTCGAATGACAAGTTAGTAAAATTCTGAGAATTTTTTGAATATTTCGTGGAATTTTGATAAACTACTTGATATTTCTGAGTTTTATTTTTAAGTTGATATCTTAAATGAGTTTTTCATGAACTTTGCAGAAGCTGCAAGTTTTTATTTTCTAAGAATTTGATAAAACTTTTATATCTTTGAAATGCACTTTTAGTTACGCGTATACTCGAGTACAAACTTATCTCTTGCTCTTAAGCGTGATAAAATTCATTTCAACGCACGTAAACAAGAATTTTCTTCGAAGATTAAGAAAATCGCTTTTAACCCTTCCAAGCTGAGTAAGCTATCTTCTCCGTACACCACGTCGCGCCCAGGGCCAGGCGAGCATGTATAATTAGAAGTTTGTAGCACAATTACTGCAGATTCACAGCTTCGAGAAAGCGAGAGCTCGCGAGCAAGGGAGAGTTTAAACAGCTTTGGAATCTTGCTGTGAGTCTTACATTAATCCGATTCTGTAATTCAACGATCCCCGCGCTTCTACCTACATTGTGCATTATAAAGCCCGCGCTTCAGACAGTTACTCGATACGATCGATCCTCGCTTTGAGAACCATTTTAAGTGACTAAGTTGTAAACCTCCTCGTAAATAAACCCTTTGACCCGCCTTGATACATAATTTGTCAATTAACGGATCCGATTTAACAAATCTATCAAACTTTGACGACAATGACGTATTTGTGTACATCTAGAAATCGATAATCTACTGGTTGAGCTCCGTATACATGATTTATTCGGAAAGAATATTTCTAGTTTTAAAATACTCTTAATTATTTGATCCATTAAATATTAAGAGGATTTTAAAAGTATCTTAAATAATTGATCAGGAGATAATTTTGCTTCATTACTGTCGAGTTAAATGAGATTAAGAATTGAATTTTACTGGTCTTGAGCTTAAAACTAAGACTTGTGCGCTACTATTAAAAAAATTTCAGTGCTTTTTGATATTACTCAAAAATCGAGCACAGCGTAGTGCTCGAGCAGTAACTTAAAAAGTAGCATTTTTTACAACTGAAGTATCACTTTTCTTCTTTTTGAATGTTGAAGCTTCTCGATGAAATTCACGTGAGTATATTAAAAGAAAAGCAGCTTATAGTGTCGCAGAATATTCAAAACGACTTGAAGAAGATAAGTATCTACGACATAATGAGCTTCTACTCTGTAGCTATCCTACTTGAAAAAAAATTTTAACCACACAATCTTAAAGCTTTTTTTATATAAAATATCTAAATTACCGCTCAAAGCTCGAAGTTCAAAAACTAATCTCCCCTTTAACAACATTCACCAAAATTTAACCAACGAATTTTTTCCATAGAAAAACAGAATCTTTCTCCCTTCCACCATAAAAAAAAAAAGCAAAACAAAAAGAAACAAGTAAGGGACAAGGTTGAAAAGAAGTTAGTAAGAAAGTTTCATGTACATAGGTACACAAACACATACACACGGCCATAAATTATTTCGGTAGCCGGAACTTTGTCAATCCCAACGGGGAGCTCGTTAAATCACAAAGTTTATACACAGGCGGACTAGAAGCACAGAGGGTGTATTAGGTCCGGCCCAAGTTCGGATACGCAAGAAAATCCAACAGACACCTGAGCTTGGATATAACCAGCATAAAGCCGCGTAACATCGATGCTGCCACGGCTTAACCCCCCCGTTAATTGAAATTTACCTTGCGTGTGTGTGTGTGTGTCTTGTATCCCATTTTTTTTTTTTTTTTTACCTTCCTCGTTAGACGAATTTAATTAACTGGGTCGTATGAATCCCGCCCCTCAAAGGATGATACTTCTTTACCGGGCCAGCTAATTATCGTACCGTTAAGACGTCTCCACTGCTTTGAAGAAAGTCGTAAAATACCTTAATTAGCTTTGGATGCACAAGGGGGAGGGGGGGGGGTGAAAAAAATTCAAAACCGCAGTTTGTATTAACGGTGGGATTCAAATGAATTATCGTTCAATTAGTCCGGACCTTGGTAAAATACAATCGAAATTCAATTGTATTGAAAATCCATTTCATTAGCCGGTTTATTTGCGTCTGGATGACAGACGATCCTGTCAATTCTATCGTACGCTCAATTCGTCAAACTCTCAAGCTCGATATAATCGATACATTGGCTTTTATTTTGTCGTGTATCAAGCTCTTAAAAAAAAAAAAGTAAAAATAAACGGCGGTGACAAAGGGTAGGCCTGAAAATTCGCGACCCGAACAAATGAAGCCACGACGTCGTCTCGGAAGCGGAGGAGGAGATATGATATATATCGGTGCAAGATGGGGGTGAGCTAGAGCAGGGAAGAGCATTATGCAAGTGGAGCGCGGGCATAAATAACGTCTTATTCTTCTTCTTCTTCTCCTTCTTTCCTTCTGACAATCCTCGAAATTTCAGCTCGACATCTCTGCGAGCTTTAATCTTGAAGTGTCTTGCTGCTTTTTGTGTCCTCTTGGGTTTTTATTGACAATTTTTTCGAAAATTCTTGCTGGATTTAGACAATACCTAAATCTGGAAAAGTAAACCAAAAATATTGTTTTGAAAGGTTTATTCGTTAAGATGTTGAATTATAATTATGATTTTTTAGCGGGTTCTTCGTTTGTGAAAAATGTTGTGCGCCATCAAGCTGTCCAAGTATAGTCCTGTATATACTTTATTATAAATTATATAAAATTTCTTATAGTCTTGAAAAGGTTACGTTGGAACCACAATGAAACGTAGGTAATTTTTGATAAATTAATTCCAAAGTTAAGCAACATAAAATTTAGTACTTCAAGTCCACACTGGAAACAAATATTGTCATCGCAGTTTGTTGTGTCATTATGACTCAAAAAGAAAAGATTGTTTTGTAGCTTTACGTTTGTAGCAAGTGCTTCTGACGTGTCAAGTTGAGAGATACTTTGCCAAACGTAATAATCTCAAAGATAAAGAGTCTTGAGCATACTCACTTTTATCATGAAAGCCTTTGGGCAACTCCTTTAACACGTCAAACGAATTTTATATCTTTTCAAAAATCCTGTCAAAACTTTCAACAAGATCAGATTTTGGGTTTTATAAAATCTATACATTTATATATTGTGTATAATATAAATTTCAGTAGTAAGATTGACATAAATTTACTTTTTGTCGTTTACGCAGTCATTTACTGTGAAACAGTTGTGGTGTATGTATAGTTACAGTTAATATGTCAAGAGACACAAAATTTGTACCTCATTCTTCCATGAATATTCCAAAGTTAAATCTCATAAAAACACCATTAGCTCGATTGGTAGGGCTCCATAAAAAAGATAAAAACGCCCGTGTATATTTATCCACTGGAATAAGAAGAATTCGGTATGACGCGAATCGCATTTATCATCCCGTCGTTATTAAATTTGTCAACCTATGTCAGCCGTATACGCTCACCCTTTTTTTTTTTTTTTTTTTTTTCCGCACAATTTTTCCCAGTGCTTTAGAGTCAATAATTCATACCGCGTGCGCCTCCCTCCGTAAAATTCGAAATTTCATTCACCGTCGAGTTTAATAAAGCTCTGGTTCGCGTCAAAATCCGCATTGTCGTGCTAATTGAACTTTCGACTTCTAGACCATCTTTTTTTTTTTCCGCGCTCTTACAATTACTTACGATCACTTTTTTCCTACCCTCTAAGAGCCAGCGGTTGAAAGTCTTCCTGGTATACACACTTCGAGGAGGAACAAAGGAGATAAAAGCCCAAGATGTCATTAAACGTGCGTTCTATTCTTTTTATTTTATTTTTTTTTCCCCTCTCGCCCGAGAGCTGCTTGCGGGTTGACGTGACGGGAATAGCCGAGCGATCCCGTATAATCGCTTCGATTCGCTGTATTAAACTCTCGTTAATTGCGTAAAATTTTATTGTCGCACCATTCGAGTTTCATAAAAAATATTACAGAAAAATACGAGAAAAAGCGTTGAGTCTTTTTTATCTGTAATGGTCGAAAATTCCATTGTTTGAAAAATTTCTAGATTGTTCTGGATGCATTGTACAGAGCTTACAAGATAAAGGTTTTTCAAGATAACGATTTTTTTTATATATATTTTGTGAGCAAAAACTGAAATAGCATCACATTAACGATAAAGACGTATATTCATTAAGTATTATTATATTATATTTTTAAAAAAGTCTAAAATCATAACATGCATTTAAAAAGTAATCAATTTCCAAGATTATTAAACTAGTAATAAAAAAAAAAAGCTTAGTTTATAATTAGGTACTAAATCAGTTTGTAAAAGCTCCGGATGTTTAATACCCTCGGAGGGGTTGAGGGGGGGGGGGTGTAAGTACCGTGGTTTCAATTACACATAAGTACTCGCGGTAGGGACAAAAACGCGATGAGAAAAAAACAAAGTCCGATAGAAATCAGCGAGTAGCTCATTAAGTTTAAACCGATTCTCTCGTACGTTTCTCTCTCCCTTAACGAAGACAAACGTTCGACCGGCATCGCCACCGCCGTTTGTTTTAATTTAGTTTCGGCCGCACTTAGCTGGACGCTCTACCCCATTGTGTGTGTTACGCTTTTTGAAAAAAAAAAAAAAAAAAAAAAAAAAAAAAAAAGAGGAAGAAGAAGTTACTCACCACCTGTTTGAGCTCCGGGTCAATTAACAAATTTAGGCTCGTTTGGAGAATTGAAAAATTGCCGGGCAAGTGAAATTTATCTTTTGAGGATTTTAAAATGAGCTCCTGCGAGAAATCTAGTTGGTAGGAAACTATTTTTCAAGATTAGACCAATTATATGTGTTAGAAAATCATTTAAAATAAGTCGATTGCCTATGCGAAGAAAAACAGCCCAAAATTTGCCACGAATAAAGTTACAACGAAGGTACAATTTGCCAATAAAATGTCTCTAAAAGACTTTGTTTCTATTTTATCCTCCAGAAAAAAATTTTAAAATAACCTTTGCTATTATACCATTGATATCTTGTAATAAAAAGAAAATTTTTCGACACGCCAGCCGCGAATAAAGTGGCTGTAATTTTTCAGCTAATAAAAATCGCAAGGGCCTTTTTATTCGCGGCTAGCGTGTCGAAAAAATTTTTTTTGCATTTGTGTATCAATGGTATGGTAGCAAAAATCATTTTCTACAAATCTCCAAAAACTAAAATAATAAATTAAGCCTATTAGAGACATTTTATTGGCTAAAATTATCTTCGTTGTAACTTTATTCGTGGCAAATTTTGGGTTATTGGGACTCAATGGGACTACGAATTCTATGTTTACAAGAAGTACACACAAATTTTAGAACTCGCTTAGAAATACTGGTATCGTAAAAAATCGCCAGTACAGTAAAATTTTTTTAGTTTTCGTACAGATACAACAAATTTTTAAATATTTTTTGGAGTAAATCATGAAATTTTTAAACGACACGTAATATAAATCCTGAAACACGGTAGTTACAGAGGCCATAGAAACGACAAAATAAAATTTTCCCTTCTTTTAAAGACCGTTTTAAGAATCCACGAGCTAAAGGAGGTAAGGAAGGGTACGGATGCGATAAAAATTTTTCGAGCGATAAAACCCGATCAAAACGAGGACCTCGAGACCGATCGCCCGGCAAAGAACCAATAGCCACGGATATGTGGTCAGAAAGTGGTCTATTCCCGATAAAATCCGATTGATTTCGTAAAACCCTTTTCTCTACTTTGCATTAATTTAACGCAAAATATTTTAACCGTATTTTAACCATGAAAATATTGTATTAAAAATAATACTATATAGTAATTTTAGAAAAGACTGATTTTCAATCTAATTTTTGAAAGTATATTTTAGCTGATTATTTTTTTTAATATTATTTAAATAAAATAAAGATTTTATAAATTGACATTTAGTTTTAGTATTTTATGATGATTATTTTCCCGAGCTGAATTTCAACCAATAGGAACGCCGCATTTTACATTTAGCGGAGGGGTGTGGGTAAAATTGTTTCGTTAATTTTTCGGTTATTTCCATTTAGTCGCATGGCAACTTGAATTGTTAGACTTGTTCAATTCAACTTTTGGGTTAGATCCGAGTCACTGCGGTGTATACCTATATATGCTCGTATATATGAGTATTCATAGGTATATTCATAGTAAACAAATGGTAATAGACCTATAACCGCAAAATGTAAAATACAGCATTTCTATGGGTTGAAATTCAGCTGGGGAAAATAATCCAGCCGAATACCCCTCGTACTTCAAAATTTTAAATAATTTTCCTCCAGTTTTTTTGTACAGCAACCCGCGGGGCAAGTTTGACAAAAAATCACTCGCGCTCGTGATTTTTAAATTGTCAAACTTGCCCCCTCGTTGCTGTGCAACAAAACACAGTCGGAAAATTATCACTTACCAATTTTGAACATTAGGCACAATTTTGAAGCACTAGGGGTATTACTACTGATTATTTTTATTATTAGTTTTTTTTACTGTAAATATACATGATTCTATTTCTGACACCTTTTTATTATAACTCGCTCAGTAGGTTTGTATGGGTGGGCTGACCGTAATCATCAATTTTTTTGGCATTAAAATTGAATAAAAATTATTTTTCAGAATTTTTATAAAACATTTGTAACCGAATACATACAAATTTAATAATAAAATACTAAAAAAAGTAAAATAGAAAAATCTGAATAACAACATTACGCTAAAATTATATTAAAAGGTTTAGACTTTCTGATTTTCGTTTTTGAATAAAAAGGTGTCAATATTTAAAATCACTTCAGTGTTTAAAATTTCAAAAAAATACTGTTCGACAATCGCTATTACTCAAAAAATCTTTATCAAAACTTACACTTTTCAAAACAACTTTTCGAGAAAACAAAAAAAATTGATAGCGAAAATCCCGGGCCAGTCGAGCGTGAAGACGCCAAAGCTAATTTTTGGCGCAGCCAAAAAATCCTTTTGACGCGACCCGCGACTATCCATCGCCCTCGCAACGATTTATATTCGCGAGGTACACGTATATATAGAACAGAAGTGCCGGGGGATTCAATATTGCTCGCGAAACGAAAATGAATCCCGCCCCTTTCTTTTTTCCGGGCCGATTCCATGCCGGGGTATTGATTTTGGCTTGAAACTTCTTGCGGAAAATTAATTGAATTTGTAATTTTGACACCGTCCGGGTGCGGCTTTCTCCGAATGAATATTTATCTTCCGCAGTCTGTTGTGCTTTTAATCAATAAGATTACAACCGGGATTTCGTTCCAAAAAAATCGCGGGGGGATTTGAATTTAGCTCGTCGGTATTAATCGCCGATAAAACAAGTATGCTATAGGCCTGCAATCGTAAATCAAAATCACGCTCCCTTAGTCCCGTAATTTTTCAAATTTTTTTATAAATTTTTTTTTCACCCGTACGATTAATCTCGAGTGGGTGTCACTTTTGTGCGAATCCTGACCCATTGTGAATTCAAATTTCTCAGGCTTGTCTGATACACCGCGCCCGAAATTTATGGAAAAAATTATTTACGATCGGGATAACTTTTTTGTCTGTCCAAAGGGTATCAAAGAGAAGAAAATATTACGGTCCGGGGTCTTGATTCAGCCTCTCTCTCTCTCTCTTTCTCTCGGTAAAACTAGGCGAGAAAGTTAATCCCGTCTTCATTACATTATGAAAAGTTATCCCGTGACTGAAAAACTTGAAGAGGGGGACTGGCCGGAAATAGAATATCTCTCGCTCTTTTTCACAGGTCGCGAATTCTTTTCACCTTCTTGCTTGGAAACAAGCTTCTTTCATGTTTTACTCTTTATCTCTCTCCTCGTCTTTTTTATCTTTTTTCCCTCTTTCAACTCGGGAAAATTAATTCGCGTGCGCACGCGCACATTTTTTATCAAATCCATAAATACCCGTAGCTTTATCCACCCATTATATTGTTTCGGGGGTAGGTGGGGGGGGGGGAGCTTTTGTTGTCCGAAGATGTGTACCAGCCAAGAAGGAGTTAATTACGTTAGCCTCCGCCGATGAGCTCGGGCTTTTCGGAGCGGCCCTACCTCCTCCTTTTATTTTGCTGATAAAGCGTTTGCTCAGCGAGCCAGGCTTCTGTTGATTGTTTAAATTACTCGCCTTCTTTCTTCCCTTTCTCTCTTTTTTTTGGCTGGGATTTTTCGTACTGCAGGCTTTGCTTTGAAATCGAACAAAAAGTTTATTTATTGGCGCGCCTGCGATATTTAAAGTTTATGGGTGACGGTGTCGGACTGTGAGATAAATTTTTTACTTTGTGTACCTTTTGTCTGAGAACTTGCAAGTTTTATCAATAATTGAGTGAAAATTCTTGTAGATACTTTCGCGTTATTGCAAGTCGATTAAATTTAAAAAAAGAGATTATTTTTATTGAAAATAACAGAAATACGTAATAAATTTTTGGTTGTTTATTTGTCCAAGGAGCTTTTAACTCTTTTTGGGATTTAAAAACAATAAAAATGGTCCAGAGTATGAAGGATCAAGTATTCTTTGTTACAAGTGTTTCAAATGGATACTTTTACACTGTAATTTGATAAAATATCATAATATCAAAGTAAAAAAGTTACGTAAATAAAAAAAATTGAAAATCATAATAACCATGAAAATCAATAAATTACTAAAAGCTCAAATACGGACATAATTATCAAATACATATGCATAACTTAAAACTGAATAATATATTATATGACTGAAATTTTTTTTAATTCCAACATGCAGGTTTCTACAGTTTTTCGTAAATACAATTACCTACATTATTTACAAAATAAACTGTTAAAAAAATTACAAGATATTTAATTAAACTTGAGCTGATATTACTTTGGTCACTATGGTCGGGGAAACATTTTCCACTCTCCAGCAACTCATAAATTATGTAATTAAAATTTTTTAAGGTCACGGCACTGTTTGTTTTCTCAAAAGCTGCAAAGAAAAATACTCACTACTTTTTAAACAAATTTTTTTTGATAAACATGACGTTTGACGGTAGAGTCAACGCGGATGTTTCAAAAGATTACACAGAACACAGCTGCAGATGAAGTTATGCTTTTTTAAATTCAAACTTTTTCAAACCTCTGACCCGACTCTTCTCCCCTGCAACTTTTCCAAAAGAAAATTTAACTCCGTTATTTTTTCAAAATTACATTTAAATAAAGTTTAAAAATTCAGGAAAAATTTTTGTATTTTTCTTCCAAAAAAAATTCCGTTAATTGAGTTACGTCGCCCAAAGAGCATACGTTCATGGGATCCTGCGAGACCGGCCAAAAATTCATGAACTCCGGGGGAGCTTCATCAATGGTTAATTAAAAATTTCCCCCCTCCCACTCCAAAAACTCTCCGCGTAACAATAATAAATCACAGTGAAAAAGTGCCGGCGTCTGAATAATAACCAAGCTAATCAAGTATGATAAAAGCACCAATTAATTAATCGCCCGGACTAATTGCCTCTTCCAAGATAAAAGCTCGAACAAAACCCGAATTTGACGGAGGAAGAAAGAAAGAAAAAAAAGGTGCGTTCTTCGCGAGAATGCAAATATCGTCGTAGAGCCGAAATTGCTCGACCAGGCGACCGATACAGTACCGCGCGGCGGGTCGTTAAACGTGCATTGAATTAATCGCTCTGGCCCCGGGCGTGTCGCATTTGTCAACGAGCATGGTGGCCGTCAAACATTTTTCCGAGACCGCGGCATGCAGGAAATGACGATACGATCGCCTAGATCCCGCGAGATATTATTGAGGAGGAGTGTTTTTGATTAATTCTACAGATTTAGTTTTATTCGAGGTTTTACGGTCATGATACTTGACATACATCGGAACGAGTATTATTTTTCTATGGGTTTAGTTTTGAGGCCTGAATGAAACGAATAATTTAAGTTTGTTCATAAGTTCTTTGAATATAAATAAACAGTGCCGTCCCTGCTAGAAGTTTCAACAGAACGTCTGGGGTGCCCGCCAGATAGTGGGCAGAAAATTCTGTCAAGCTTATTATTTTATGTATATGTCTATATATTCATACATGTTTGTATATGTACCAAGATGCGTTGATGAGAGGTTAGTTTACAAATCGGAGCAGCAGCATGCAGCTCCGATGTTACAAAGTTGATAAAAAATAATCAAATAATTTTATAAAAATATAATTTTAATCGATGAATCATGCTTGCTGTTTGAAAATCCTAACCTCTCCCTGCTGTATAGCCACACGAACAATGGACTTGAACAAATTTTTCTTCTTTTGCTAAATATTCTAACACCTATGGAGTCAGGGCAGTGACCTAGCGCATAGGATAGCTATGACAACCTGGAGATGATTTCCCCAGGAAGTTTTGACTCCGGAGAGGCCAGGGCGGATACCTGGTGCACCTGGTGATACTTACGCCTTGGAGATGATTTCCTCAGGAAGTTTGTACCTCGGAGGGACCAGGGCGGATACCTAGTTCACCTGGTTATACTGAGGCCTTGGAGATGATTTCCCCAGGAAGTTTCGACTCCGCATGGGTCAGGGCGGACATCTGGTGCACCTGGTGATACTTACACCTTGGAGATGACTTCCCCAGGAAGTTTTGACTCCGGATGTGTCAGGGCGGACATCTGGTGCACCTGGTGATACTTACGCCTTGAAAATGATTCCCCCAGGAAGTTTTGACTCCAAAGAGGCCAGGGCGGACACCTCGTGCTCCTGGTGATAATTACGCCTTGGAGATAATTTCCCCAGGAAGTTTTGACTCCATAGGGGCCAGGGCGGATGCTTGGTGCACCTGGTTATACTGAGACCTTGGAGATGATTTCCCTAGAAAGTTTTGACTCCGGAGGGGCCAGGGAAAATACTTGGTGTACCCGGTAATAACCACACTCTGAAGATGCTATCCTAATAGTAAACTTGATGATGTGAACCCACTGGGATCAAAACTTTCTGAGAAAATCATCTCCAAGGCATAAGTATCACCAGATGCACCAGGTGTCCGCCCTGATCCCCCCGGAGTCCTTACTTCCTGGGGAAATCATCTCCAAGGCGTAATTAATACCAGGTGCACCGGGTGTACGCACTAACCCCTCCGGAGTCCAAACTTCCTGGAGAAATTATCTCCAAGGCGTAAGTATTACCAGGTGCACCAGGTATCCGCCCTGGCCCCTTCGGAGTCCAAACTTCCTGAGGAAATCATCTCCAAGGCGTAAGTATTACCAGGTGCACCAGGTATCCGCCCTGACCCCTTCGGAGTCCAAACTTCCTGAGGAAATCATCTCCAAGGCGTAAGTATCATCGGGTGCACCAGGTGTCCACCCTGACCCCCCCGGAGTCCTAACTTGCTGGGGAAATCATCTTCAAGGCGTAAGTATCACAAGGCGCACCAGGTGTTCAGCCTGACCTCTCCGGAGTCCACACTTCCTTGGGAAATTATCTCCAAGGCGTTAGTATTACCAGGTGCACCAGGTGTTCAGCCTAACCCCTCCGGAGTCCAAACTTCCTGGGGAAATCATCTCCAAGGCGTCAGTATCACCAGGTGCACCAGGTATTCGCCCTGGCCCCTCCGGAGTCAAAACTTCCTGGGGAAATCATGTCCAGGTTGTAATCGCTATCCTATGCACTAGGTCTCCGCCCTGACTCCATAGGTGTTAAAATATTTAGCAAAAGAAAAAAAATTTGTCCATTGTACGTGTGGCTATACAGAAGGGCTGGTATTGTGTGAATAATATTTTAAAATTACATCAAAATGGATGAGAAAAATGTTTAACATAAGGAAAAAAAAAAGAAAAATTTCAGAGTCAAGTTATGATACTGATCATATTTTTGTTAGTAATAAATGTGACAATTTAAAATAAAAAGGTTTACGTTATAGCTCGCCAGAATCCCTATGCGTAAAGCATTGGCCTTCTGTCAAGAATCTGGCGATTAACCCTACTAAATTTCTGCCCAATTTCGCTAAATCTGCCCACTGTCTGGCAATATTCTGGCGGAAATTTCTCGCAGGGGTTATCACAGCTTTAATCAAATTGAAAATAATACAAAAAACAGGTTTAAGAGAGCACATTTTACCGACACCACGTTCTCTATACAATGTTTTTGAACCAAAAACATTTATTATTATTATTATTATTATTATTAACGATTATTATTAAAATATTCACTTGATACTTCAAAAAAATAAAATTAAAAATATATCTAATGAATTTAATAGTAAAAGACTATCATAGTTCGAAGTTTCTTGACATATTTTTTTTTTTTAACAGAAACCTTTTACAATACTTAAGATGTCTTGAGATAGGTACAGTGTAACATACAAAGATAGACTTCATCTTATTTCAGTAGAAAAAAATAGAATTTTATCGAAAAAAAAAATATATAAAAAAATGATAGAATAAGAAATAAATAAATCATATATCGATTTCGGCCACGACACTCGTTGCCCACTAGAAGCTATAATTTTTCACCGGGATTTTAACGTTGGCGTTTATTTTAATCGAATTTATTCTCGGTTATAAAAAATGAACGACTATACTGAATATGCTCCTCTTTTTTTCGGTTATTGTTTTATCGAGTATACACCACCCGACCGATGGAATTCGATATTCGGACGATTTTTCATCCCTCCACCGGCGCAAAGAAAATAACACCTGACACATGTTTCTATTCCCGCGTCACTATTTTTTTATTTTTTTTTATTTCATTTTCCCCGCGAAAATGATTTGACGAAAAATCATCATTCGCGATGCGCTGCAAGAGATTACGAGCGGGCTTACGTTAGTCACGTTTTTGTAATGCGCGGGGGGCAAAGAGGATTAAAGATTAAATTACTTCTCCGGGCAGGAGTTTGAACAATTCGCATTATATATATATATATATACGCGAAAGTTCTTGCAAAACTTTCGAGACGTTCCACCCGCCCGAGTGTAATTATTAATTTACTCGAAACCCCCCCGAAACTCCGGGTAAAAATACAGGCCCGATAATACCGGAAAAAATCACCGGAACTTGGCCCGTTTAATCAGCATAACCAAAGGGTAAACAAACAAACGAACAAAATATTTTCTACTTACTTTTTTTCCCCCCTAGACGAGCTACTCAGAGAACGATGATCAACGACCCGAAAGAAGAAGACGTACTATTAGGGGCGCGGTCAGCTAGAATCTCGCAAAGAGCATTAAGGATCCATAACGCCATTTGTAATCCCTTGACTTTGGCCAACGAGTGGAATGAGGGAAGGGCATTGAAAGAGACCGAGTAGAAAAAAAAAAAAAAACGCCGGGCTTAGTGGATCCCCGCAACCGGGGAGATGGAAAGACTTCATTTGGGAATGGGATGAAAAATGCTCACGGTGGTGGCTCTAATAAGGGCCATGCGTCACGATCCCGCGCATTGATCACCGTCATGAATATTCCTTTCTTCGAAAAATTGGAAAATTTTTTCGAGATTTTTTTTTTTACTTTTTTTGGTGGTGGAATTTATGACTTACCGACTGCTCGAGGAGTTCTTGCGGGGATACAGCCAAGTTTTGTTTTCTGTAAACGAGCGTGTAATTCTCTGTCGTCAACTTTGCGGGGGGTAATTGGCCACTTTTCACTCCGGTGTTTTTTTTTTTTTTTTTTTCAAGCGAAGACGAAAAACTTTATCGAGACCCCACCACAAATAAGAGTAACTTTTAGCCTCGGTTTATATTGCTTATATTTCCGTTTAACGAACTGTATACCCCGAAATTGTTCGTCGCTTTTACGGTTATTAGATTTTGAATGACCCGCCGCTGACTACATTGATGGTCGTTTTCGATAAAATTTGATGTGGCTTTCGGTTGCGCTTTTGATTTTTATACACAAGAGCGATGTAACAATGTAAATGGAGTGCCAGTGCATAATCTAATTTTTTCCTTCGCTAATTATGATTTTGAGCTTTTATGCGACCTACAATCTTTTTTGAAAACAGAACAGATTAAAAAAAAAAAGTTAAGGTTAATATTTTAGTTAAAGTAGTTACCAAAAAAATTGAGTTTCTTAAATAATCTGTATAACTTTGCACAGAGATAGCCCTCTACACGCTGGTATTTTTTCTATACTCTCAAGCCATACTTAATTTTGAGATATTGGGCTCAGATTCAATTTTTTATACGGGATTCCTATGCTGAGCGTAAAAATTCGTACAATTTTGAAGCTTATTCTCGGTTTGCAAACTCAAATTTCTTAAAATATTTTTTAAAAACAGATATAAAAAATCGTGAGGTACAAAGAGAAAGACAGCTGTTGGTCAATATACCTTTCCCTCACTTTTTTTGACAACATGAAGTATAAAAAATAGTTTACAAAATATTTAGCTCTTTCTGTGTCAGTGGTACCACAGTGTTATTTGATTTCCAATTAATGGTAGAATAAATTTTTCGTCTGTGCATTATGAAACCATGACATCGGCTTTCCGGCATTAAAAACCTGTCTATTGTTATAAACCCAATAAGCACTAACTACTAATAAACACGTAAACTAACAAAATTCCCACTCAATCATAACGTAAATCCCCCCGGTTGTAGCATAGTAGTACACCGCTAATAGCTGGATTTTCTATAAAACCCATTTCCCGCGGGATTTACACAGCTTATCTTACCCGCGCATTCAAATCAGCGTGCCCTCGTACCGTAAAATTTTCGAGCTCTCAAATAAAATAACCCGTCACTAGTGCACCCAGCAAAGAATAACATCATCAAAAGCGCGTCGTACCCCGCCACACAATAAAATGATTCCGGCGCGGGTGATAAAATGAAAATTCATCGCGCCCGCATAATCGCGACTGCAGGCATTAGCCGGGGCTCAGGCGGGGGGGCCAATTGGGGCGTTATGTACTATAAGCCGTTGACGACGCGACAGTATTAACGCCGGCCCAAGAGAAACAAACAAGACAATCAAGACCTCGGCCGTGTATGTACTGAAAATAGTTGATCCCTGGTCGAAAACCCCCGGGAAATTGGGAAGGGGTGGTTTTTACTTTTCATTTCGCGGTGGCGGAGACGTCTTATCGCCCGGAAAACTACCGTCGTCCGCGGGGGGGGGGGGGGGGAATAGCCGGGGTCCTTTTATCGAATCGTTTTTCAATTCGTCTTGGGGCTTTTTTCGTGAGTTATGGGGTGCTGGAAGGGGGAACTCGCTGCAGCTGATGAGATTATTCATCAGTTTTTTTTTGCTCGGGAGAGGCTGGATTATTTGACTGATTTGTGGACCAATTTGGGGGAGGGGGAGTATTAGAATCAGGGATTTCACCCCAATTTATCGCGAGAGTCGAGGGTTGTTTATCAACTTTCCTGTTTGTGTTTGAGGATTTTTGTAAATTAATTTTACTTATGAATGATTAAAACGAAGCTGACCTCCTTCCAGACACCTCAGTCGTTCATTACCGAGCCTTGAGCTTAAATTATTTGTGGGTTTTGTAGTTTGGTAAGTAATGTCTTATTTATAATCGAAAACACATTCAGAGTTAAGTTTTTTGAAATTATATTTGTGTATCTAACTGTTTTAGACAAATTTAAACAAATTAATTAATAATGTAATTTTACAAAATTTATCAGTATTTTAAAAATTGTACTAAACAGGTAACTTAGATGCGTACTCTTTATCATACCAATTTTTATTCCAAAATGAACAGAATTGTAAAAAGATTGTGTTTGGTTATGGTTTTTTCATTCTGTATCTGTAAAAAAAAAAAAAAAATCCTCAAACTAAACTTGAACAACGATTTTTAGGATGACACTTTTGATCTACTTTTTACATTTAAAGTTGTGAAACAACCATTTGGTAGAGTTGGCAAAAAAACATCAAATGAGTTTGCCAAAGTTACATTTATCTAAAAACTTGTCTTTTCAGTTACAACATTGGCAGGATTCTAAAATCATTTATTTGCTGCGGAATATAGTGGACACCTTTTCAATTTTATTTAGATTTTTCATCTCAATTACTTAGTAAGATTAAAAATTTCTTCGAGTAATTAATACATTTTTTAATTTGACTAGGTTGGTTTTATTTTGCTCCCAATTTCTATCAATAAATTGCGTCTTTGGCATACATGACGAGTAATGATGGGTACTTTCTAACTAACCCCTAGTCAGTGCTTGCAATGCTTCAGAATCGAAACAATTTGTTCTGACTCTGATCGGTCTAATTACTTATAGAAACCAAAATTAAAAATAACAATTACACCACCCAAAAGTAGGTGCACTTGGTAACTAATTCTCAGGTTCGGCAATAAAATCGTAAAGGCTCTTCGGGTACGAAAAATTATAAAACTCGCTCGCTCGCGCCAAAGTTAGCGGCCTCGTGATTTAACTCCCAGCAATTTGCAGCGAAAGGAGAGAAAATTCAAGAATTATCCAACTCCCAACTTCTCCAGTCATAAATACCGTAATTGCACGGAAAACCGGACTCGTAAATTCCCAGAAAAAAAAGGGGGTGAGAGAAGAAATCAGCCAATCATCCCCTGAAAAATCCCGCAGAGCACTTAGGACCCGCGAACAATATCCCGCGTCAAAAAATTTATTGATCCTCTTGCCCCGTCCATTAATTCGTCGAATATAAACAGCCCGGGAAAAAAAAGGGGCTAATTAGACCCATCCGTTTTCTCCGGCTCGGCCGTATATCTGCCGGCTGATTAGTTGATTGCGGCGCCTCCCTTAATAACGGCCCTGTTTACGCGGGCTTTTTTTTTTCTCTCCCTTTCTTTGTGCTTCTTGGGATTTCCGTAATGGTTATTCACGGTGCAGCTTCTTTTTGCCGGCGATTATTAGCGATCAATTAGAGCCTCGGTGCAGCGGAGACTGGTTATTAAGACGTTTTCCTCGCTCTTTTTTTTTTTTAACTGCACCGTTTGTGCGAGCGAGGAGAAGAATTCAAATTATAATTTTCCCTTCTTTTTTTCGATGTCTTAAGCTGCGTGTAATTATTTACGCGGGTTTTCTTAACGTTTACCTGGAATTTTAACGAGGATACATTCAAATCATAGTACTGACGCGAAGGTTGTTAGAGAACGTTTGTTTATGAATAATCGGAGCAGTTGCAATGATTACCAACTCTAAAAATTGATAGAGTTTTTTGATTAATCTAACGTTCAGAATCAAAAACGCTGATTAAAAACATTTTTTTCATTAGTTATCCGCATAAGTTTTGAACAATTCATAAATGTGCTATTTTTTAAGGACGTTCAACTTTGACTACTCATGTCAAGTCTTCTCGTATGATTATTTTTCCGATATAGAAGCACGCTGATTGGTTGCTCGAGTCTAACCTAACCCCAAAAGTGCTATTTTTTTTTCTTTGACTATTCTTTTCTATTATTAATATTCTCCTAATCGTCTCCGTACACATCTTAAAATAATCCTCAAATGCTCTTTTAAGGTTGTTGGGTCGGTGCGAGAGAGAAAGAGATACTAGTGCGAGTCTAACGGAGAGATTCACGGTGCTCTCTGTCTCTCTCGCACTCATGGCACAACATAGCACCTAACCTAAGATTTTAGTGTTTGATTATTTTTTTCTCAGCTCATAAGGTCCACTGGTAATTGCTTTTAATTGATAAGTGTTTCAAAAAAATTTTTCTTTTACCCTGAATTTTTTCATTAAAATCTACTTGTCAGCTCCTATTAAACTTTCAAGAAAACAGTGATTCCCATAAGCTTACGTGTTAAACAAATTTGGCAATATCTTTTCTCCCAAGGTTCATTTTGCCCTAAAAATTTAGTGGCATCAATAAGAAGCAATTACCTACAAAATGAGTACTTTTTTGTTAGAATCTACTTGTCAAATCATGGACCGACCCAACAACCTTAACACCTCAAAAAAACTGTGCTTTGTGTCATCATCCATTATTGAGAGACTTTGTTAAGAAGCACGAAAAAGTTCGATTTTCCATATGGTTAATGGGTCAAAATAATAATTATTGACATCTTTGTCATTAGACTCCTAATTGCTTCCAGATTTTAACACAGGACTTCATATTAGTCAATTAAAATATCTCTAAATTTTCATAATTTATTCATCATGATTAATTTTTCGAGTTGAAAATTAATTTTTACGAATTCAAAGTTGAATTTTTAGGCTAGGTATAGTAGTCTTCTTTTTCATCGTTTACCATGAAAAAAAATTTTATTTAAGGTCATCATTTTGTGCAGAAATAAAGCAAATATAATTCCTATATACTTAATAATTTCGAGTAAATTTACAGTATATCTCACCAGAACATTTCTTTGATAACAATAAAAAAACCTTATAAACAACGTGCGTGACTTTCATAATTCCGATGAGAATCACTCCGACGATTATTTTTCTTTTAAAATCCTTAAAAAATCATAAACATGTGAGAATCAGATAATTTTTGCCCCGCACGTTGAAAATTTATTTCTCCATTTAGCTCGCCGAGTGCTAAAATGTTATAATGCCCCGGCCTGCAGCACCAGCGCGCGGGTTTAATCCATCCCACAATAATTTTGCTAGTGTAATCTCTTTCCTCGCTGTATTTGAGTGAATAAAATCATACTTTGCCGGCCGTAAATTCGGGTTATAAAACTGTAATTATTAAAACTTGTATCCGGATTATTATTTACGAGCCTCCTGAATTTATTCTGGTCACGTCAGACCCCGGGAATATCGGCGAAAAAGAGTCTTTAAATTTAGAGAAATTTTTTTTTTTAAACTCATAAAAATTTATCGCGGCTAGAGAACACGCACCCAGAGGCTTGAATATTGAAAGCTCAACCTTCCGGAATATTCAAAAAAACATGAAAAAACCTCCCGTATATTAATGTTTGTTCCGCACCCGAAGAAGTTTAATTAAAACCATCCCCCCTTTTTCCGCGGTAAAATCCGAATCCTCCGCATTAAAAATCGAATAAACGCGTCAATTTGTCCCGACATGGGAAACAATGGCTGGGGGGGTATAAAAACCACGAAAAATGCTCTTTTAACGCGTGGCTTTCTTCGCTAGACCCGAGTAGGACAAGTGACACGCGGTCATTGTCGTTCCAGCGCGAGGCAAAAAAGCTCCCCGAGAGTAGTCGTTTACTCTTTCTTTCCCTCTTTCTTTTTTGTTCGCGAGGTCCAGCTCACTTTATTTCGAGGCTGTTACACTCGCGCGAATTATGATCCCCCTTTCTTTTTGTCTCTCCGCGTCCGGACGTTTTTTTTTTCGCGAATTGTATACTTCATATTTTTCCAGGCGAAAATGATATCGGTGATATATACCCGGGCTCCCTGCTCTTTTTGTGTTAAGGATTTATAAGCGCCGGCGCTGCTTCTTTTTTTTTATTTCGCGATGTACAGTTGCGGCATGGGGGCTTAATTGAAAAAGAATATTCATAGAGTATCGGGCAGAGATAATGGCCGAGTGGGTGGGGTGTTATTCTCAAGCCGTTTTAATTTTTATCCGGGGGAGGGGTAAATTCAGCAGCTTTTATTTTTCAGCCCGGGGGCTAAAGTAAATCAACCTTATCGAAATAATTTATCGCACGTGGACGACTCGACCGAGATAAGCCCTAGGATTACTGTATTTAAGATACGCCCCGATTTTTAATGGACTTTGGCTAATATTCTCTCCTGCGCGTATGGGAAAAGAGAAGATTCTCAAGGTGTTTTAACAAGTTAATCGGCCGAAAAATGTGAGCTTTCAACCCCATTAACCGCGCGGCCGGTACACGAAGAAAAAAAGGAAAAAAGAAAGTAAGTCGGTGGTGGTATAATAAGCCGGAGTGGGAGGAAATCCTCCTCAAAAATTAATTCCCGAAGTTAATTAAGAAGTTTAAACCTCGAAATTTGCATAATTATCGTCGTCCTAGAGCTGCCTTTTTAACCTGCGAGGGAAGGCGGAGGAGAAGCGGAAGAGGCCACAATTTTTACTTCTCCAGCGCCACTCGAGAACTTGGCGGTGGAGACATCGAAACAGACTCAGAAGTGGGTGAAAAGCGAGACCGAAAAAAAGGAGGCTGTTATCGGTGATTAAGGAGCTTTTTTATTTTTCGAGTGCCGGGAGCTTGCGGGCCTTGATTTCAATATTCACTTACAATATTATTCTGGGTTTAAGTGGGACAACTTATTTGTATCAATTGGCAACCCTTTTTTTTATTGCGGTAAAATAAAACTTGTACTTCGATAACCTTATTGTGTTTCAATAGTGATTTTTACTTCATATTATTCTAAAGTTGGCTATAGTTCTCTGGTTTTTTCTGTTTAAAAACTATCCATGATCATTTAAAAACATGACTTGATAGTTTTTGACCCTCAAAAATACGTTTTTGATGTTTGTATTTATAAAAAAATTAATTTTTTACTATTTACTCTACGGAATCACATATGCGGTACGATTTTGGAGTCAATTTTTCAAATTTTTTTCTATTACAGCCATTATTTTTTTTAATTGAAACCTAGCAATGATATCACTATTGTCTTTTGATGATAACAATTATCTGTTAATAAGTCGAATCATTAAAAATGAACACTAAAAATTATTCCAAATCCATCGACTTTGAAAACTGAAAATTGACTCAAAAGAATTCGAAAAAGTGTTCCATCGAACTTTGTAAAAAATCATCTAGAAATTGAAAGGTTACGCATGCCCCAAGAACTTATAGTACAAACGAGGAGGGGGGGGGGGGTTCTCTCGAAAGTTAAGGAGCAAAAAGCATCGAACCACCTTGGTCAGGAGGTGGGGGAAGATTAAGAGCGCTGCCGATAAAAAGCGGTGGGGTAGTGAAAAGGAGGGGCTCTTTGGGCGGAATGGAAAGCAACTTTTCTCTAACAAGAGCTGCTGCAGGGCTAACATAGGTTTTTCTCCGGGTTCCATTGACACCATCCGAATTCCATCCATTATTGTCGATGCGCCCCGCTCGCTGAAACCACCGCCAGACGAATCTGGCGCCCGACTCGTATCCCACCCCCACCCTACCAGCCCATAAACTCTAACCTATCCTTGTTTTTCCCGATCTGACGCTGCGCTGGCTGCGGAGTACTTTTTGTTGCCTTTATTTCAGAGTGCCGAGACCTTTTTTACCCGCTAATGGTTTCGTTCTTTTAATTTATATTTCTGTAAATCATATTGGATCGATCGACAGTTTTGATACTTTCGTTGTAGTGTAGAACTCTCGTAATATTCAATCTTCTTAGAATCTAAATTTTATATTGTCAATTTCAAACTGCAACTGTCGATAAGAGGACTCCAACAAATCAACGCAACGTTGAGCAGATAGATTTGATGGATTCATAAGCGATTCTAAACATACATATTTTTAAATGTTTGAAATAAACAACTTTTAAAAATCAACCTAGCTGGTTTAACAATAGAACAAATACCTTGAAAATGAACTGGAAAATTATAAAGCTCTTTTCAATATTGAAGTTAAGTCTTCTAAGACTGTAATTTCAATGTTTCATCTTATTTGCTTATATCTCGGTATCAAAAAGAAAAAGTCTCTTTTCAGTATATGCTAAAGTAATAGAATATACACTGTACTATAAAGAAAAAACAATAATATTAATTTAGTAGAAGCTTAGACTAACACTAAATTGTCGTTAAAGACGGCGCAAAAAGCACCGCCGCTCGAAGCTGTTTTAGTAGCTCATGCATAAATTGGAAGGTTAAGAAACTTGCCATGTGTTTTAGTTTCAAGTCATCTACTGTACAAATAAAACAAAGCTTACTTTTTTTTTATTCCCAATCAAATTCACTTCAAAATAAATTTACAGCAATTCAATATCCAAACAACAACAACAACAACAACAATATTTGGTAACACTTAATTAAGTTGATCCAACCTCAAACAAACGACACATAATGTCAATGAACGACAGTAAACTTTTCGAATAAACCCCCGGGGCACTAAAATGCGCAATCGGTCGGTAGAAAAAGCAGCCGCGAAACTTGGTTCGGACAAACATAACCCTAACTCACAACGCATCTTGAGCTCTCCCACCCCGGAAGCTAATCCAGCAGCTTTTCGGCCATTGATTTACACCAACCCCGCGCTTCGAAAAAAGCTCTTCGGGCGTGTGTACACACACGAGCGCGGTGTAATTAAATCCCAGCCCCGGGTGTTATTCAAAGGGTAACAAATGAGCTTTTACCCAGGGCGGGGAAGGGAAGGAAGGGGTTTAATATCGGTGACACGCTTTGGCCCCGTTTTCAATATTCCGGTAGCTTTCTCTTAAAGCACTTCGCGCCTCCCTCACGACCCGGAAATCGCAATATCGGGTTAAAGCTTCTCTGTGTATACGAGCGCGCCCGCCCGAGTTTTTTCGAAAAATTCCCCGGTTCTACGTGCCGCCACCCCCCACCCCCCGGCTTCTTTCTCCTTGAGGCATTCGAATCTGCGTGAATTTGTGTTTCTCTTTGCCCCTGGAGCTATGCCGGGATAGGGGAGGGGAAAATAAAAAAACTGGATGCTTTTTTTGGAACGGAATTTTTTCACTCGGATCGGATTGATTCCGATTGGGTGTGTGTGTGTGTGTGCGCGAGGAGAGTTTTTAATGAAAATCTTATGGGATTTTTTACGGATTGTAAAAAGACGATTATGATCGTTGCATATTTTGCAGCGGTTATTTTTTTGAAAGTTTGTTTTGGATCAGTATTTTTATTTTTTTGAATTGAACCAATATGTAGAAACGTTATAGAATCTAGATAGATTAAAAAAAAAAATATATCAAAGAATTGATGTACTAAACTAATAAACTTTTTTTTGGTTTCATTATTATTCTTTAAGTAGCTAATATGATTACAGTTGGAAAAAAAAAATTGTTATTAACGTAGTTACGTAGTGATTTTTTAAATAAAATTTTACAAGTTACAAAGTCGTGAAAAATATATTTTCTAGAAAATTATTAACTGAAGAATGTTTCATGTCTTGCGTTTCGTACGTCGTGACAAGATCCAAGCTTTTCAAAATTTACCAGAACCAGAACAAATGAAGTGAATCGACATTTTTTAAATCAAGCACAAATGAATCATTTCATTATTCTCGCAAGACAATATAATAATTGGAAATGAGATTAAAAAACCATTTGTTATGCATAAATCATATAATTCTTTTAAAAGATTTCTGAAAGGACTTATTTTCAGAAGAGAAAAAAAAAACTTTTTAACCGAATTGTTGCAATAATCCAGTTATTAATTTTGAGTGTTAATAATAATACGAGATTATAAATATGAAATTAAAAATAATAAGTATGTAAAAAGCTTTTTTTTTTCGAAAGCTTCATATTTTTCATCAATATGAATATTTTAATATAAACACAATATTTTGAACATTAGCAAGCTTTTATTTATTCAAAATCATACAGTACATTAAATTTTACATTTGAAAATTCTACAACGTCAGCAAATTGTTGTCATCGACATATTTGAATAATCATTTCGAAACGAGAGTTTCTTCGCTTTCCTCCGACTCATCCGCCTCACTTTTTCCACTCTTCCGTTTAGGCTCATCCTCATCTTCTTCGGATCCATGAATTTTCGAAACTTTTTCCTTCTTAACTCCCACGCGTTTCCGTCTCAAAGATTCAACGGGCTCTTTGTTTAATTGTAGTTTGCTATCGACTTCATCGTCGTCATCGGTATTGTTGTCCTCCGCGGCGATACGTTTCGAAGATCTCCCAGATTTGCGCCCTTTGTTAACCTTATCTTCCTCACCGACTTCTGAACTGTCTTCCTCGCTCTCCGCGGTGCGCTTCGAGTTTTTTATTTTTTCCGAGAGCTCGAGTACGGACGGTACGTACGCGCACCTGTGAATGACTCGACCCTCCGAACGCTCTTTACGGCAGGTTAAGTTGTTGCAACAGTCTGCGGAACCACCACACTAAAATATATCAAAAAAAAAGATTTTAATAGTGTGCTTTTTTAAAAGAATTATTTGTAGTTGACTTACTTCGTCACCAAGCCCGACGCATTTTTTCGATGCATCGTATTTGAGCATGCGAGGTCGCAAGCCTTCAATTTCGGAGTCATTGGATGGAACGGCAGAGGTAATCAAAACAATATTCGACCTAAACGATGGGAGTAAACTCTTCACCTTCGACAAGCTTTTCGACACTAGCCATCGTAGCCATTTTTCCGCTGTGCACTTAATGCCTTCGCATTCTTCCTTGTTTGGTTCGGGTTCATCACCCTTTGGTACAGGTTTCAAATTTTCTCTTCCCTCCTTGAGTTCTTCGGCAGTCGGGACTAGGTGGCAAATTCCCTGCAACACTTTCACTCCATTGTGACACTTTGCATCGCCGCAGCATTGTCTGTCTTTGGAGCACTGATGAAAAAAGATAAAAAATTCACGAAATTTGAAACAGTAGGATCTATTTTGAAATCACTTACGCTGTCACCGATTTTGATGCATTCATCCTCGACAATGGTTTTAGCTCTGAGATTACTGCTTCTCAATTTTTTCTCTGAACTAAAATTTTTTATTTTGTCTTCGAGTTCGTCTTTAGATGGTACGTAATGACATCTTCTTTTAGAATCTGGGCTTTCATCGCATTTTAAATTATTGCAGCATTCACTGCTATCATAGCACTGAAAATTTAAAAGGGTTACTTTTAAAGTAAGATTCTTAATACAAAAGCTTTTTTTTTCAACAAGTTGTTATTTTTACATCATTTATAAACTAATGTTGACGATGGTATGATTAAGATAAATTTTAATTTACAATTAACTTAGAATTATACAGTATAAAAATCAACTAAAATACACATGAAAAAAAATTGCGTACTCAAAATTTTTTAAAAATTATCGATTGAGGGTACTCAAAACAATAAATTATATTTTAGAAAGGTGTTTTACGATTACTATCATAAAAATTAATATTTTTGAATCAACTTACTATGCCACCTGATTTGATACACTTGTTGAATAAATGTTCACCATCGCCCAAGTTTTTAGCATCTGTTACTGAAATTCCAAAAACCACCAACAAAGCAACCCGAACAAACATTGACAGCTTAGCCATTTTTGTTAAATAACTAAATATTTAAAAAAAAAAAATAATATAATGTTATAAAATACAAAATTTGAAATATTTCAAAAGCTTTGTTAAACCTGTACCTTTTACTCTGGGATACGATTGTTGAAAACTAAAAAAGAAAACGTAGTATGTACAAATATATTTTGAAAAAGTCATAAAAAACAAGCAAAAGCTTCAAAAATAATGAAATATATTATAGCTTACCGATCACGAATCCATTGACGTAAGTGTGTTAAGATTCGCAAGTCTTCAAGAGTCAAACTGGAAAAGTACTTTTATAGTTTTAAAGTTTCAAAGTCGTTTCGCATTTCAAACAAATTTTCGAGTTTTGCGTCATTTAACTGTATTTTAACCAGCCTTGAAATTAAGGCCGAGTAAACTCGTTAAAACTTTTCCAGAACAAAAAAAGAAAGCATATTTTTTTTAAATCCAACTTATGATGGCACCATTAGATGAAAAATCGATGCAAAAGGGGAAGCTTCTTGGCGTAGTCCGAAACAGCAAGATGACGCCATAAAAATCATAAACACCCCCGCGCCCAAGCATCTGCACACTCAGGGGTTGGAAGGGGGGGGGGGGAATTTACGAGGTTAGCCGGGGGTTTAAGCACCCTAGTTTGGCCATTAAGGGTCAAGCCCAGGCACCGACCTTACCTCCCGCCGGTGTCCGGGATCTTATCGGGAAAATTCGCGGAGAAACGATTATCGAGGCATAACCCGATAATGCGCCGGCTGGGCCGTGTACGTGAACGTTGAGCTCAAATAACCAACGAGCGTACCCGTGTAAACAAGACCGAGCGTACAGGTGTGTATGACCGGAAGCAAATTTGTTTTTACGCGTATTTGATCTTCACTAGTTTGCTCATTAAATGCGTGTTCACTGGATTTATTACTTTTTGATTGTGGAAATTATTTTATCTGCTACTATAGCCTCTCAGAAGTTATTAAAATGTTCTAAAAACTGTTTGATTATTAATTAATTAATGATTATTAATTTTGGACTTTTTAAAATTCTTTAAAGGTTTTTTTAGATTTTTACACTAAAACGGCCGTGATAACCAATTAAATTTACTTTCATATTTTTGAATTTTTCCCAGTTCTTTACATAAGTTTTCGAAAGACATGTCCATTCTTATGTTTCGAAAAGTTTACATTTTTTCTAGAATGAAATTAACTTTCAAAATAAACATCTGTTATGACCTATTAATCAGAAAAAATTAATTATAAAATATAAGCAATGTGTGGCTCAGGCGATAGAACGTCGCATTCTGGGATCACTGGTTCGAAACCCTCTCGATACTGCTATCAGATAAACTTAAAAAAAAAAAAAAAAAAAAATGATCCAATCTTTAATGTACTAAAAGAGCACAAGTTTTATAAATTTTTTTTTAATATAAGTATTTAAATATTTTTTATCACTTCCCCTCTTTCTGTAGATAGCTTAATTAATTTTTTTTTTTTTTTTTTTTTTCTTCACAAAAATGTCCTTTTTGTGTGTTGCACCAGAAGATCATAACAGATACCCCATAACCCCCCGAATCTTCTGAAAAATATATAAACGTGCTATATAAATCCAGATTAATGTCGTAATTAAACTACTCTTATCAACCAACAGGTCAGAAAAATACATCATACCTGCCGGAAAATGTGAGAGTTACAAACGGTTCCCTCAAAGATCGGGAAACCGAATCTCACCTACGGCATTAATATTCACCTAGATTGGAAAGAAAGAGACGCATCATCGGGATTCTCTCTCCCCTCGGCATTGTCTCGAAAGCTCTTTCTCCGAAAATCATGGGGGATGAATTCACTCTATCGTCGGTCGAATAAATGCGTGCGCGAGCGATATTGCGGTGGTGGTCGTTGCTGTGTGAAAGATTGATAAGCCCATATTGTAGCCCTCCGACGGGCCTTCTCTCTCCCTCCCTGCTTATTGGCTCCCGCCAAAGCTCCCCTTTTTTCACGGTGTTTCAACAGATAAAAAAAAGAGGGGGGGAGGAGAGAGAGTGAGCGTATTGGTGGGAGGAAATCTCTTTACGGGGGGCGACGCGACGTAAATATCCTTTGAAAAATGTCGGGGAATCAATTTAAATGGAATTTCCAGGACTCTGAGATTTTGTTTATTCGAGGAAGCGATTGCTTAATGTTGAGAATGACGAAAAAACGATTTGTCCGGGGGGGGGGGGGGCTTAAATACGAAAGCCCTGAGTAATGAGTGCCCGAGGGACTAACTGTTAAGATTGTATCAATTATTTAATAAATATTTTTTTATAAATATTATGCCACACTCGATAGATAATAATACTATGATTAATTTAGGTAAATGTAAATCAATTTGTTACAAAAAAATAGTTTAAATACACAAATAATTTGATGAAAATTTTTAGCAAAGGATTAATTTCTGATGTTAAAATTTATAAAATTTATGTAAACATCATTGTTTCAGAAACATTATGCAAGTTTGATTCAAATTTTAAAATGAATTGTTGGGACATTTTTATACTTATTTACGTTCAGATTACAAAATTATTATAAACCACATTTTTGAAACGCAAAATTTTCGGTGAACCATGCAGAGAAATAAAATTTTAAAACCTTCAAGCTTTCCTTTGAGCACGTATTTATTTTCCCATTTTTTTGAATTCGATTCACATTTTCGAAAACAGCAAAGTGAATACATTCAGGATCAAAAGTTAACACTCGCTCGACAATTGGCTTTTTTCCCAAAAAAAAAATGTGTCCCGGATCTATTTTCCGTCCTCATTTCAAGCTCCCCACCAAACAAAAAAAAAAGCTCGTCGCAATCGAAAATTGTTCCTACAAAAGCCTACTTTAATTCGCGGCCGTACATTAACACTTGATTTTTCCCCCATTGTAAACTAGACTGGAGCTTTTCCTCGTAATTAACCGGTCTGTTTTTCGAGTACCGTTAGAGGGAATCGATTTAATCCCGCGAAAATGGAAAAGAGAATTTGGAATGAAAAAAAAAAAGAGGAAAGGGATCAAATAAATCGTCGCGATCCGTCAATGCAGCTACGAGCGAAAATAACATTATTTTTTCGGGCGAATCAGCGCGGTAAAATTTTCCGGGGGTTGGTAGCCCGGGTTAAAAATAACGAGCCATCAAGGAGAGAATTTTCACGCAAAGATAGGTTATCTGATCTCCCGATTCTTGTTTATAATATTCGAATCGGTAATGAAACAAGATACCAGAGCAGTAATTTTTTTTTTTTTTTTTAATCAAGATTAAAATTTTTTATCTACGGGGTAAAAACGCAGATGATCAAAAAAATTTCATCCCCTTTTTTTTATGAAAGCTCGGGGTTGATGAAAGCACCGGGATTTTGTTTAAGGAGTGTGTCTTTTCAGATATCGTCAGTCGATAACACCTGGGCACTGAAACACTCCCGCGCTTTTTAGCATAAAATATGCATTACCTTGAAAACTGGAGCATGAAATTTAATGGAATTTTTCATAAAAAAAAGAGAGAGGGAGGGAGGGAAGTTAGGTCTGTTTTCATTTCTGTTCGAAAAATAAAGACCGTACGACGTCAATTTAACCGGTGCGTTACTGTAACTTTAACAACTTTATTATTACCTCAGACAATAGAGAACTTGAAAAAAATTCTTAAAAAGTACTTTTTTATTCAAAGTGTAATTTTAGTCTATATTTGGAAATTTAAAGGGGCCAAATTAATGAAAAGTAAATTTTTCTGAATTATTGATTTTGAATTCCCGCCAAATGTTGGCATGACACAAGGTTGATGAAGTATACATAGAAATTTCAGTTGAATATTGTAATTTTACTGGCAATTTTGTTTGTTTTTGATTTTAATAAAAAATTCATCATAAATTTTATAGACACTCATCAAGCTTGTTCGCAAGTCAAGCATTTTGGAGGGAATTTAAAATCAAAAATTTAGAAAATATTTTAGAAATTCATCACACTCTCCGTTTCTTCGGTTTTTTTTTTCTCCATACGTGCCCAAAAGACTACGCGAGGACTACGACGTTTGAAACCGACCAGGAACCTGCTAATTTTTTTGTTTGTCCCCTCTGACATTCCATCTCGAAAAAAAAAAAAAAAAAAAAAAAAAAAATTAATCTTGAAAAATAAAAAAAAAGGGGGGGTCATGTGTAATGAACGACGTTTTCACGCCAACCAGACGGGAAAGTGCAAAGCTTTTAGCGCCCGAGTGCAGCTTAACTTTTCCGCGAGCCTTGCCCCATTGACTCCGCAGCAGGCGAGTCACGCGCCGCGATTTTACGATTGACACGATAGTTTGGTCGAACTATCCGGTAATGCGTCCGCCCCACTTATCGAATTAATTATTCTTTTTGATCAACGGCTTTTTTTACTGATTTTAGGATGAAAAAACTACGCCCTGATTTACGCTATTTGATCACCCGGAAAGAGCGCGTTGCATCTTTCATGAGGTTTTGAAAAAATAATGTCGCGAGTGGAACGTATATTTGTGATGCATTAAAATTAAAAGAGATGAATTAAATATTTTCGAATAATTATTACAATTTTTCTTTTTAATTTGAAAGATTGCTTGGAAATTAACTATGAATTTTTATTTTTGTTTCAGGTGAGTCTTCGTTAGTGTAACTACATTCATGAATTCATAATGATAAAACCGTATTTTGTAAGTTTTTTCAATGATACTTTGCTTACTTGTAATAATAATTAATACTTTATGGCGTTTAATAACAATTTTTTTATGCAAGATTCAAATGCAAATGATATAAAGTCATAAAATTTACTCTTCAGATTATGAATATTAATTTTTTTTTTTTCAGTATTTTTAATTTTCTTGCTCAGAAAATAAGTGACTCGTGAGCCTATAATTCTTTACTATAAAAAATATAGTAATATATACTATACTTAGCTAGGTTTGGCACTAAATTTCTTGACTGCTTACTCCACTGTACACACATGTCTTGTATGAAGATTAATTTATTATTATTATTTTGTATAGCTTACCAAAAAATCTAGCTGTCACTATTTGTTTTTTTATCAAACTAATTTCATTTAAAAAATATTGAAAATATATTATACATTTTTCATGAAACGTCACTGAATTTCTCAACCCCGCTCGTAAAAAGCATTGCCGGATTTAATCACTCTGGAAAAGCTTTTCCCTCGTATTAAAAAAAAAGCTCTTTTAAAATAATATTCGGAACCAAAGCTCGGAAAATAATACTCCGGTAGAAAGCGGGATTCGCTGTAAATAAAAGTCGTCATTTAAAAAAAGTTCAGACCGTAATGCGGGCTTTCAACAACGCGGGCGGATGATAAAAAAAAAAGCTAATTATAAAATACGTAAAAAAGTTTTCGATCGAGCGAGTCGAGGCACGTCAAACGCCAATCATCCGTCACACCTTGCCGGAGCAGCGGACAAAGGTAAAAGAAGAAGAAGCTGAACCGGCGCAGCGCACGTCAAAACTTCCTGGCTTCCGGCACGCGAAGCGTTTACGAGCACCTCGTGCACTATCGTTACGCACGCCTCCCGCGAGCTACCTACGCCGGTGGCTGGATTTCGTAGATTGGAGCTGTGAATATTTATGTTAATTTTTTTTGATGATTTGAATGGTTTTTGCTGAAGTTGATTTCGATTGTATAATTAAATAAGATTTGGGGTAAAATATTAATTTCTGAAACAGTAGCATTTTAAGTAGTTATAAGACAAAAATTTACTTTTCTGTATTTTTTTGAAACGTAATTTTCCAAAAAAACAATATTTCTGGTAGGGTTTGTAAAAAAATCAAAATTTACTTCGAAATTTACTTTTTTAAGTTAAGCTTTCACGTTTCTTTATCTACAAACAAAAATTAATTTTTTATCGGTCTTGAGCAAATTTGCGAAAAATTTTTATCCCAAAACTTAGTGATCATCATTATTTCACCACTTTAAGCTAAAAAATTCGAGGTATTGGTTTTTGATTGAAAATACTTGTGATATTTTTTTGTATAGTAACTTACGAAAATACATGTTGCTGAGATGTAATGATATATTGCTAAACAAAAGGGCAAAGTTTGACATGGCCGTCTCGAGTGAACTTTGTCACACGAGGCGAAGCCGACCACTCGGCCAAGTAATTGGCACTTTTCGATGTGTCAGTTTTGTGGAGAAAGTTTTACATTCCTACTACGTTAAAAAATAAGATGGGAATGTCAAAATTCCACCACGATCGATAGATTTTGACATATTGCTGCTCCTTTTTTTGTTCGTCAGTGAGTTTTTTTTTAATTTGTAACCTCACTCTTTTATCATCATCATCTGGATCATCATCACCACTGTGTGTAACCAACAATAGAGTTTTTTTTTATCAAATATGTGAAATGAGGAATAAAACGAGGAGTGAATTTTTACCCGTAAAAATAATAAAATAAGTATCGAGTTGTAGGCTAACAAGCAACTTCCTAAATTTTTCTTATAGCATCATTGACTTTGTATGACGTTGTATTATTATAAACAGTGATAAGTTCTTAATTTTACTTGTTGCAAAAAATATTTGACTACATTCTGAATTTTTCTAGTTACTAATTTAAATCTTATGCCTGATAATCTCAGTTCTAATTTTTAAAACTCACTTTTCACCTCGCTTTTCACATCATTTTTTAATCTTCTATAAGGTTTTAAATTTTTTCTACATTTTTAAAAGTAAAGATACTTTTAAAAATATCTGTTCGTTCAATGAGAAAATTTTTTTATTTGCCGTGACTTTAACTATTTTTTCATAAAAAAATTCTTATTGATTTGGTTATCTCAAAGTGCCAATTTACATAACCTAGTGGAATAAAATTAATTCACATTCATGTGTATTATTAGTTACTGCGAGAGTTACTGATGTGTAAAAAAATCCAGCAATTGGATAAAAAAAGTTTTTTTTTTAAATCAAAACGTTGAAAAAAAAATTTTTCAAAAATCTAATGCAATGGCACTAATCCTTTTATTCGTTTATTCGTTCCTGAATATTTTACACTTTTGAAAAAAAAAAATTTTTTTCAATTTATTGGTTAAATTAAAAAAGATTTAGTTTTATATACAAAAATGTTCCAGTTTGTAACAAAAAATGCAATCTCTTCAAAAGTTTTTTTAGCTTTCCGATCCATCAGATACATTCGAATTGAGCGATAAAAATTTCAAAAATTAAATAAATAGTTTATAAGCATTTATCGAGGAAAATTGACAAATTTTCTAATTCAATAAAATTGTCTTTCTTTTAATTCGATACTGTTTCACATAAACAAAGATTTCCCGTTTGGTCTCCAATGTCTTTCTTCAATAATCCCTATCAGTGTCCCGACATGAATATTCTGTGTTAATTTTTCAGTTATAATCGAGGAGCTTCGACGGCTCAGAAATTTTCATTTAGTTTTTATGAATACACAGATTTCTTCTCGATTCAATAACGAGCTTTCTCTCCTCCACACTCCCCGTTTGTTTATATTTTTTCGTTTTTTATTCTCGCGCGTTGGTCCGCTAGGTGTCCTCGTACTACGCTGGTATTGATTAAAATTTCAATTAATTATCACGAGTGGCTCGACCGCGAGTTCAATGAATGTTGAACGAAGATCGTGTTTGTGCATTGGAAAATCGTATTAATTCGAGGATGTTGAGAGTTTCGTTAGCACTGAAATAGAGGCTGTCTACGAGTATACATTGTTTATCACGCTAAATCAATTAACCAATCGCACCAAATCGATTTTTTATTTTATTTCAATACTTTTTTTCTTTCTTTTTCTACTTAAGACCGCGTAAAATTGAAGAATATTTAATTAATTTTATCTATTTAATAGATTGAAAAGGTAGAAAAATGAAATATAATTAAAAAAAAAAGAATTTCGTTACCATTCATAATAATTATTATTATTATTCCAAAAGTAAAAAAGAAGCATGAAATTGTCTTTTTGGACTATTGGTAGTTAAATTTATCGAAAATCGCATCGATAAATTTTTTTTTGAATCATTCAAAAGGGAGAGATCAAATAAAAAAAAAGTGTCCTCTCGTGCACATCGTCACAGGGTTGAAAAAAATCTCGCATGTACATATAGCAGGCGTGCGTCGAAAGTCATATCTAAAATTCACACCCCTGAAAAATTCAGCTCCTGGGTAAAATATTCGTAGTTTGAGCAAGAAGCATACGAAATGAGCGAAACAGTCAAAGGTCAGAATACGGTGAAATTCGCGTAAAGTGACAGGCTAGTTTGAATTTTTATGTTTATCGCGGCCTCCTGCTCCTGCGTCGTCGTCGTCGTCTTCGAATCGATCGATATTGTGATTTACGGGTGGCAAATCGAGTTTTCTCCGTAATTTTTATCGCGTTGGCCCCACTGAATTCCCCCTCGAGCGGAAAAATTAAGCCGAGGACTGTCGGGTCTCGAGTGTCCGAATACTTGACAAGGACACCGCCGAGATTTTATTTCGGGGGACGTGTGAAGGGTGGCGAATTTTTTTTCCGCTTACGCCTTTAAAATTTTCTTCGAGTAAAAAGTTTGTTTAAAAATTATTTGATGGACGTGTTTTTCTCTCGGCAAAAACGGGTTTACTATCGAAGTACGAAAAAAAGGGCCCTTCCACGTATCTTCGATAAATGTTCAACAGTGTTTGATGTGTGTAAGACGCGTAGACTTTTACAAAACTTAACGCGCCCCGAGTTTGGAAAAATATATAAAGTTACCGCTGATAAAATAAACGCACGCCTCGGCGTATTTACTTCCGGAGCTTTTTGCAAGCTCCCGGAGCGCGTTGTTGTAAAATTTCCACGTTATCGACAAAAACCATCCCGAGATGTACACTTATTTCTCGAATTTCCGAAAAATAACTCCCTACGGGGGATCAAAAAAGCTCGGAGGTTTGAATATTCTCGAAAGAGTCCGAGCGTCCACCTAATGCAGTCGTAAAAAGATGCTTAGAAGAAGAAGGAATTTTCTTCCCACGACTCTCGGTACCTAATAAGCGTTATATCTTTTTACGAGCTTGCATCCCTCGCTGCTGCAAGCTCGTCTTTATTCCGGGCGAGCGATTTCGAGGCAGAATTTCCTTCGCTTGTCACGATCGTTGCGGCGCGGGGCCCGGGTGGGATTTAATGAAAATACTACACGTGTGGATGATAAAAAATTCTGACTCGTCTAAAGATTTATGCGTTTGACACGGGCTCGGCACAGAGGCGGCAGCTCCTTATGAAAACGACTCACGTATCGTCTTGTCTCCGGGATATCTTTTGTCGGGCTCGGGAAATACAACCTCGAAATCTCCTGAAAAATATGTGTTATCGGGAAGAGCCCCCCCCGCAGGGTAGAAAAAAAAAGTGAATAACAAAACGCCGATTATTAAAACTACATAAGTAGACTTTCTTTAATTGGAAGCAGACGAAAAAGAAGAATAAAAAGAAGTTTGTATTTACCGTTTTTCGTAGCGTTCGAGGAAATGGTAATTTATTTCGAGTTGATTGAATTTATAATAATAAGTTTTCGCAGCTTCGTTTTTTTCCGAACTTTGAGCTTTAATAAAAACTCCTGGAGGTGATATTGATTTATCTCTTTGAAAAAAAAAAGAAAGACAAAAATTTTCAATTCCCCTCCTCTCAATGGATATTTTTTAATTACACATGAAAGCTCGTGTAAAGTTTTGAAAAATTAAATACCCTGCGTGTAATGAACATGTACAACAAGAGTATTGTTTCTGACTTTGTACTCTTCAAAATAATCTTTGAACTTTAAAACATAATTATGTATGGTTATAGTAAATATCTAACTTATTTAACAAAGACCAAAAACATAACGAATTTCGCTCACTGTCCTCTAAATCAATTCATTCTGAACAAAACAATTTCTGGTGAACAAGGGACGAGTATACAAAGAAAGTAGCTGCTTAACGTCCCGAAAACAGCTGTTCCTGCAGCAGGCGGAGGGGAGGCAAACGTGAAAACTCGTAACCGCAAGCAATTTCCTAATTGACTTTGCAGCGCAGTGTAAGCAGATGATATGGTTTGTCGCGAACAATCCTAGCCCCGCACCCCCGGCTGCGTGTAATTGAGTTTCGAAGGCCGCGCGTACCTGCAGCAACATACTCCGCTCGTTTCTCTTGGAATAATGGCCTGGCTGGAGGAGGAACGCCCGCGCCGGGGAAATATCGTTAGCTCCCGAGCGGCCCCGGGCTTCTGCTTTTAGGATGCCGGACACCTGCCTGAATCCCCTACCGGGTTATCGTTGCGGGAGCTTTTCATTTTCGCGCCTGCTTTGAAGATTTTTTTTTTTTTTATCAAGGAGATGAAAATTAATTCGATCGATACAAGAATTTTTTGAGTTGACTACTTGTGGAGTAAAACTTCCATTCAAAACTGATCAAAGACTCAGTGTTCGGAAACAAGCTGTAGCATTCGAGTCCAGAATCAGCTTTGTCGGACTCAAACGTTTGAAAATTGGACGGAACCAAGAGTCCGACTAAATAGTTCAATCATTCAAAATTGAAGATTCTCAGCTTGAACTTGGGAATCTTGGATTATGATTAATTGATTAGTGGATTTTAATTGAAATTCTTTTAAAAATATGGAAAAAATTTTAAATTATTCAAATGTTAAGCAGTTTATAAACATGTACGACTTAAAACTTAGTTTTACCTCAATTATCTTCAGTAATTTTCTTTTTAAAGAGAAGTGACTGAAAATTTTACTAACTTACCTGATCTATGTTCAAAATTTCCCTACTCAAGGTCCCGGTTATTAAAATTTCCAGTTACAAAAGTACCTCGAAAAGTATTGTTTCACAAAAAATTTTTTCATTGAATTTTATTAATTAACTTGCAGTTTAAATTTTTTTACTCGATCAAAACACAAAATCTTCTGATATCAATTATTATTATTTTCGAAAATCTTTAATAATAAAAATCTGTATTTTAGTTAATTACGCACTAAAAAGATAAAACAAATTACAAAGATCAATATATAAGTCAACAGCTTATTAAATTAACTCATTCTCATACTTTAATCAAGGAATTTATTGTGTAAAAAAGTTTTTCTACAAATATCGATTGAAAAAAAAAAATCGCTACATTATTACCCCGATAAAGTAAAAAAAAAGGTTCACTCCAAAAGTTTTTCAAAAGGCCGATAAAAAAAGAAAAAAAAAACAGTCCGATAACAAGTACATAAAATGTCAACCTTCCTGTAGATCGGTATATATTTTTTTTTCATTTCTTTTTACTTTTTCCGTACGGAATGAAAAAAATTCGCAGGTAACTCAGCGAGCGTTCCCCCATCCGCAATATTGACACGGCTAAATGCCGTCCTGAAAAATGCCCCGCATAAAATGAACAAACTACGCGTAACGAGTTTCCCGGGCGCGAAACATCCTTAAAATTACGAGCGTCTATATCGAGCTTAAACGCCCAGGTACACTTTACATCCGGCCCTGACGTTTATTATAAATTAAAACAAATTTTTTACTCGCTCTCCCCCTTGCCTCCTTTTTTTTCGCTGAAAATGCGAGAAAAAATTTGAATTTCGAAAATGAACGAACCCTGAACGTAGACATAAAATACGGGCATTAATAAATATTCGCGTATTACTGGAAAAAGCTTTCGAGCTTTTGTGAGGTGGGCTTGATTACTTTTATATAAAACACCAATCATAATTAGCTATTAATTTTTAAGTTTGAAAAATGTTAAGTAATTTGTTCAATTTATATAAAACATTTTCAAATAAATAAATTTAATTAAAAGTAAATCATGAGTTTGATTTAATTCGAACAAATAAAGTAATTTTATGTAATTAAATTACAACTTTCCAAATTAAAGCCACAAAATTATTCATCTTTTTAAGTGCTTTAATAATATTTCGATTTATTTATTGGTCCATTCGAGAGAACTTTTACAGCTTTTAGTATTTTTATAAATTATCTTGGCCCTACACTATATTATTACAGTATTATCAACCAATTAGTTTATTTATACAATTAATTACTTGCACAAAATAACGAGAATCTCTTATTTTGTTTCAGGTAAGTCAGCATCGGACAGACTAGCGCTAATTAACTCCCGTAAGTTACAAAATCCCCGTCTAATCCCGAGACAAAAGAATCCGTCTCGAATCTTTTCCATCAATTAATCGACCTCCCCGGGGAAAAAGTTGCGAGCGCATATCCGGAAAAATTGATTCCGAGCTCCGAAAGTAAAGCAAGAAGAGAGCAAATAAAAAACCAAGCGGTAGAGCATCGCGATAACTTATATATTAGGTCGATAAAGGCGACGTGCGACTGACATTTCATTAAAGCGCGCCCCGCTCGCGACGACTTTGACTGCGGGGGGGAATTATTGAAGCGCCGAGTCGGTCCAATAAATAGGCAGCCAACTGCCATCAGAATGAGCATCGCCAGCTCTTATTAAATCATTTGTATGGATGTTTTTTAAAATAGTCTCGGTTACGTCAGATCGAGTAATTAAGGAGGCTTCTTTCTTTTTTATTTATTTTCCCGTGCTGATTGCATATATTATTGAGGAATCCGCGGCAATTATCGTGATTGTGTTCTTCCAAATGGGAGGCAAAAAAAAAACAACGGAGATTTATACGCGCGGGCGTGAAAAATTATCCGGTTGTTGTTGCATAATTGGCCAGTGTGTTTTCCCACCCCGGTTTGTAGATGGAATTTATTTCGTACTCGAGACTAATTTATCCAGGATGGCGAAAAAAGTCATTCGAAGATTATCGGGGCCCTTCGGTGAATTCAAAATTAAAAAGTTCTATTACATCTCTCGTGGTGTAAAGTAAAGCAGTCCATAAAATAAAAAACTTTCTCTGTGCAAGATTGAGAAAAAAAAAAAAAAAAAAAAAGAAAAAAAATTCCCTTTCTAGTATGAAACTTATGTAAGTTTGTTTTACGAAGTTAACCAAGTGCACCGTGAAAGTCAATACTTGGAAAATTTTTAATTAATCTTTCAGAAGAAACTTTGAAAAGTATAAAAATCTCATAGTTTTCATACCCAAGTAATGATTATTTGAGTTTATATTAGATTTTTTTAAAGCTCGTACACAAAATTAAAAAACTTGAGTCCTTTTTTTTGCTTCAAAGGTGTGTATATACAACAAAACTCAAGTTTTTAATCAAACTTTGGTATTTTACAAATTTCAAACGGAAGTGGGCTTTTAGCAGAGCGCGGGGTAAACACTTATTGTACAAGGCCGTTTAATCTTTCATCCCGCGTGGCAGTATTTTCGATAGCGATCAATTTGCTCGAAAACTCAAGCGAATAAGAAAAAAAAAAAAGAATTGAAAGAAAAAAGAAATTCAATAACGCGTAATTACAAGCCTCCTATCTCGAATCCCACAATCTCCACTTATCGTTTAATGCCGAAGCTAAACGGCCTCACGCACAAACTTCGTGCATCAAGTCGATTAATAACAACAAATCGGTTGAAACTCGTCGGGTAATTTGCGGTTATGATCGATGAAAATTTTTCGCTATTTGCGCTATCCCGTGCGCCAAAGTTACCCACCCCCCCCCCCCCCCCCCTAAGGATACGATTTCTCGACCAAATCAAATGAAATAAGCAAACATTTGAATAAGACCCCTGGGCCGAGGAGTACGGACAACTTAGCTTTTATTTTTCATTCCCGCGCGATCAATCACGGCAGTTAATTTTAAATTTCATGGAATACATGCGCACTGACCCCCCGGGTTTTGTTTCAAAAGTTTTACGCTGAGTTTTTCATACGTTATTACCGTGTCCGATTTTTTTTCTCTCTCTTTTTCGTACGTCCGACAACAGAACAAATTCAATTTCTGCTTCCCTCCTCTCTCTATCCCCGGGTTTCCGGCCGGCAAAAAGTTGTGCAACTAGCGCGTTAGCTGCAATATTCCCACTGTACAGACACAAGTTTCGTAATGTACAGAAGTTTTGAATTTCGCCAAGTTAATGCGTATATTTGTCGGGATAAAACGAATGATCCAATTAACGTTTCTGGCGAATATATTCGAATGATTCGGATGCGTTAACCTGTATTTTATTTTTTTAAAGTTGTTAAATTTAGTTTGATATGGATCGATACAATCAGTTTTGTGGTACTCTAAAGTATGAGACTTTCTTTTTAATATGTTTATAAAATGCGTTAAAGCTTTTATAAATAAAGTGAAACTTCGATAATTATTTAAAAGCATGCGAGAGACAAAAAGTAACGGTATCAATTTAATTACGAATATTCTTTCGAATCTTTTATTGTTAATATCCATGGTTTTAATATTTTCTAGTCCATAATTTTATAAGCTTACAAAACTGGCTAGTCAAATGTCCATCAACATCTAAAATTAACAAATGATTTTCGTACATAATCCTGAACAATATCCGACTTTATAAATTAATCCTTTTACGACACCCCCGAGGGCTAAACTTCAGCACTTCAATTATAAAAGCTAAACAGAGGGTTGGAAAATATAGCCCGCAACCGGGGGGTGCCAACGACAAGAACAACACGGTACGGGGGTTGGGCGGTCTTGTGTCTTGTGTACACGAAGATCCTCCCGCTGCTCCTTGGCGGTCAAGCGCCTGGGTTTACTTTGACGCGTCTTCGAGCCCCGGCCTTGTTTGTCGAGAGAGCCGAGCCTGAGTAACCGAATTACCGGACGAGATCAGCGGGATTTTGACGCTGCGAATTTTACGCCCGGACAACTTCCGGGGGGTTTCAAACATTAACAACAGCTGTTATTGCACCCCGCTTTTGGCGAAATTGTAAGTCAATATTCTCTTTGAATTCAAAATTCCAGTTTGTTGTTTGAAGTGGGAGCTTGTCTTCGGACGGTTGACGAAAAACCTTTTATCTGATGAAATATAGGTTATGGTTCCAATACTTAAAATTGGTACATCAATTGACAAATGTTAAATTTATTCAAATGGAAAATGATAATTTGAATACATAATTGATTCGGTTGATGTTTCGTAGTTGCGCGAAGACTTCATACATACATTACACACATGTTGACATAACCTAAAAAGTATAATTTTTGAAGAGTTTAAAGTTGGTGAATATTCAAATGTGATATGAAAAAACGAATTTATCAATTTTCACGTTGCTGAATATACTACAACGTCTGAGAAAAACCCCGATAAAACCAATTCCTTCCAAACCCTAAATTCAGTCTGACCGACCAAATAAATCACACGGCAAAGTGATCGTTTCAATAAAGTTCTCGCGATAAATCCCGAGTAAGTTCAGACGAAAACAATAATCCGGCAATTAATAAAATCTGTAAGCCTCGGGATGGATCGCCGCATGATCGATCCCATTCGTTCCCCGGTCCTCCCGCCGGCAATGAAAATCTCACGCACTCTCGAGCCTACTTAATCTTGAGAACACCAAAAGTGCCATTAATTATAATCCTCCGGGCCCACTCCTAATTACCCATTATTCTGCGCTTCCCTCTCTCTGCACCCGCTAATGACTTTTGTTTCAAACGGACAATCAAAATTGCAAATTAAAGCGAGACGCTCGGCGGGGACTTTGCCGGGAATAAAGAAAACGTGACGACGGGGATATTAATTTCCTCAGAGCCCGGCCCCATCCCCAGGTGTGCCCGCTGCGTATTAATGGAGAAGTAATAGACGAAGATGTTCGATGTCTTTTTCATTTGGAATTTCAATTGCGCGACGTGAATTCGTGATACCAACGCGGGTGTTGTTTATTAAGCGTTAAATTGCCAGTTTTGTATGAGACTACCACAAAAAAGGGGGGGGGGGTGATGAAAGTTTCTAGTTTTTTTCATTTCGGCCCTCCCCCTTCGCGCTCATAATTCGCAGTTGCAGTTTCTCTCCATCCGCGACGGGCAAAAGTTACTCCCACTGCGCAATTTACAAATGTAACATCCGGCTGAAAATATAAGTTGGACCACCAGCGGACCCCAGCTTTAAACATGTAACAAAAGTTTGCTTTTGAAAATTTAAATCACGTTTTCTCGGACTTGGGTTATACTCGGTGTGCTTCTTCGTACAACCCCCCCCCCCCCCCTCTTTTTTTCCCGCGCTGCTACGTTTTACTCGTAAAACTTTCTTTTGTGGTTATTTAATGTATCGCTGACAACATTGTTATGAAATTTGGTCGAGGAAGCGTGTTAAATAAACTTTATAATGACCTTTTAGCGAGTTCTCGGACAGAGAGAGGGAGAGACCGAATTATATTTAAATCGCGCGCGTTTTGCGAAGTCCTTTATACGGTCACTTGATTATCAAAGGGCCGTAAAATTGACAAAATTTATTCACAAACCGTACGGTATAACAATTAATTTACATTTGAATTTTTAATTGTTGTTTAGAGGAACTTGGTAAAACAGATGCGCAGATGAATCTCCATTGAATAATGATACAATTTGAGTTCTCTAAAGCATCGTTATGAAGACTAGACTCTAGTGTATTCATCCCAAAACAAAAACCGATGCTATTCTCAAACCCACATTGTCTATTCGGATCTACCCTTTTTTTTTCTCTCTAAATCTTCAAATAAAAGATTCTGCATACCAGGCACTTCATCAACCTGGCAGCGGCTTCCGATTCATTGATAGCCCCCCTTTTGAAAGGACCTGCAGAAGAGGTTGGAATAAAAAAAAAGGACCGGTGAAAAGAACCGTACAAAGGATCCGGAAAAAAATGCACACCGTTCACCAGGATTTTACGATATATGTATTTTAATGCGGAGAAGGTGGGATAAAAAAGATAGCGATCTTGGCTCGCCCAAGACCCAGTAATGAAGGGATTTTTTGCGGGGATTGGAATTTTCAATATATTTACGGGTACGCGCGCAAGTCTTTGCAGAATTGATTGTCATTTAGTCGAGGCAGGCAGTTTAATTTTCCGAAATTTTGTTTTAATTTGATAACGAATTAATTAAAGCACGCGGGAGCGACGAGGTGTATTTAATGAACTTTTCATTGTAAATAAATGCGTACTCGTCATAAAACATACCTGAATTCTCGAGGGGGGGGGGGGGTGCGTGCAATAAATATCAATTACACGAGGAGTTATCGAGCTTTATTACAAACATCCATCGCTTCATTCAAGTCTCGGTCATTGTTAACTAAATAAAAAAATCGTTTCATTTTTACTTTTTTTTAACGCTCATGATGCACGAGTGTCGGTTTAACAAATAAAGAATTCAACTCGGAATTCAATGAATTTTGCTATGACATACCGTGTGATTTTCCACAGTGCTAAGTGGAAAATAAAAAATGTTTCAAGAAGTATCATAGTTACAGTCAAATATTTTTTATTTACACTTTTTAGTTAATTCTAATTTCAATGTTTTTCTGCACTATAATGCTCATTTGCATAATTCATATCAATTGAATTACATATTTTAATATGAAAATGATTACTATTTTAAAAATTTCTCCTGGTTTTGACAAGTTTGAGCTCTAGAACTGAAATTTTTATTTTTTTAATATAGTGAGATCCGTTTGCGCGAGAAATTTGAATAGACTAGAAATCGTTTATATTTAAACTGATTACTCGAGAAATTATGTCTGTAAAGTAGTTTGGTTGTTAATTAATTTATAAATTATTCATTGATCTTATTAGTTCTTTATTACACTTTTTATTTATAGTTTGCAGTCTATGCTAATTTCAGTTTTATTCTTACTAAACATTTTTTTTGCAAAAATTGTTGTAATTCTAATAAGATATTCCACTATTAAAAGAGAGCAAGCGCCATATTGCGTAAACTTTTTATTCGTGAGCTGATTGGCGGAGAAGGTTTTTTAAAATATTCGAAAAGTGCAATTGAAGGTTAAAATTGTTTTTTTCCTATGCGCGCTTGCAGCGCGCTGAGGGGTCCTAGTTAACATAAAACAATAACAAGAATAAACTCAAAAAATTGAACCTGATAGTAATTATTATAAATTAAAACTATATTTTGTTAATCTATTACTTATCAGCAGCGAACCTATCCAGTCAACCAAAATCAGTTTTTGAAATTAATAGCCTTGGAATATGGAAGCACTTAACAAATATTCACGGTAAAACATCTGCGAGACAGAGGCGTCGCGGACGTTTTATCTCGCTCGATTATTACACAAGCTTTTCAATTACGGCACGGTGAGCCCGGGCGATAACGAAGTCGCCTTAATGGGCACCGCGACCTTTCAACTTTCCCGCTGCGATATAGACCTTCTTCTTCTTCCTCTTTTTTTGAACGGGTACGAACAAACAATGGGAGAAAGCAGCGATAAGCAATTAAGGGAAGAAGAAGAAGAGGGGGAAAGAGAAGTTTTCAGCTCCTGATAGCTGCTGCAGCAACAGGTGACGTACACAGTTTAAGTTGGCCGCGCTGATTTGTGGAGACTCGGTCGAACTCGGGGGAGCTTTTCTATTTATAGCCCGGGTGGAAAATAAGAAGACGGAGGAGGAGAAAGCCAGGACTCGCTCGTCCGTGACGAGCCCGATTTCGTGGATGAAGAGCTCCGCGTCTTCTTCTTCTTCTTCTCCTCTGTTTAATATTAACCAATAACTTTTCTTCTGGCTTCTTCTCGAAAGTTCACGGTTTTCTTTTACCAAAGGTCTTTGCCGAGATACCCATAATAAAATAACTCTTCAATTTTCAAGGGAAATTTATTTTATTTTTTATATGCAAGGTTTGCTAATCGACATTTTACATCTATTTTCCAAATTAGAAATTATCAACTATAAGATATTTCTGATATTACAGATTTGAAAATATGATTAAATAAAAACGCTTGTTTGGGCTTTTTTTAAAGATTAACCTCAGGAGTCAATTATAAATTTCAGTTTTTTTCATAGACAACAGGTTCATTATCAAAAATCTAATTTAAGCTATACGTCATATAATTAATTTTTGTGTGTTCACGCGTAAAATAATGCTGTCATTTCAAATTATATTTAAACTTGTTAAAAATTTCAAATGGTATTTACTCATCACTTAATACAGTTTAAGAAGGCTCCTTAGCCGACGGATTATTAATGCTCAACGGCTCATCGACACATATCGATGGTGAAAAAAATATAAATTTGTGAGTGGTTCTCAGGGGTGGGCTTTGAAAATCACTCGTAAGAGTAAAATCAATGTACCGAAATTTCTCGCTCATCCAGTCATTTAGGAGGGAGGATGACCCAGCGGAGGGACCACTACCCCCTCTTCAAAACGTCATGCTTGATTAGTGACCCTTTGATTATAAACTTGGCTTCGCAAATGCTCTCTGACCTGAATTTAGTCATCACACGGGCTTATGCACCCTCTGAATAAATACACCGCTCGTTGTAAATGTGACTCGACACTCTAACCTCCCCCCCACCCACCACCGCGGCTCGTTATTGTTTCTTTATACAATTTCATGTAAATTTTATGCGGCATCCGAAAAAAAAACGCCGCGTAAACTACTTTTCTTTATCCCTCTCGGGGTCGTGCCAAATCACTCGACCCTTTTTTTTTCACTGCGTGTAGCTTCCTCTGGATAATTATCTCCGGGTACGTTAAAAATCTGAGATTCATCATATTTTCATGGTGATTAGCAAAGTTAATATTAAATGTGGTAATTTTTAGAAGCGGTGTTTAATTAATAATATAAGATTGGTTTACAGATAATTGTAAAATAGCATCTCATAACTGTTGTGTTGTTGAATAAAAGATCAAATAATATCACAAGTCATGAATATTACTCGGAATATTGTAAAGTTTTTCTAGACAGTTGCCCATTTAAGAACAATGCAAATAAAAAATTTATTGATAAAATAGTATTTTAATGTTTATTAATATTTTACAACTTTATAATATCATAATAGCGAGCATAAAAGTATTAAATAACATTTGCGTACAAATTAATTTAGTAAGCCACAACGAGTAATAAGTTAATTCATTTCAAATAAGTTAGAATGAATTTAATTCATACATAATTTTAGTAAAATCATTTTAAGCTTCTTTAAGTTAAGTAAATCCACCAGATTATATATGTTTATTTCTCAACATGGTACATGTACCAACTGAATCAAAATTTAATTAACTTTTTAAAATCTTCGAAGCTGGTTTTTTTATTTTTAAATAAACCCCACAAAAAAAGGTTGTAATGAAAAAACCTATATTTTCGCAAAAATACTTGAAAAAAAGGGAAAATCTGAATATCGGGGATCCCCGATAGGGCCACCATTAGAGCTTGCAAGTGCGGCGCATTATTGCTCTCCCGTATGAAAATCCTCGGGAAGAAAAAAGCTGAAAGTCCGAGCCAGATGTCGCGCTCTGAAAAACGACGTCAACTTCCGACAACAGGTGTACGACACGAGCAACAGAGACGGAATAAAAAAATAAAATAAAGGATCAGTCCTCCGTTTAAATCAAAAGGCAACGACCCGCGTGGAAATCGGGACGGTATTTCATTAACTCTTGATTAGAGCGAATTGTTACTGGTAGATTTTAAACAACATAGTAGGACGGAGAGAGAAAAAATTTTTTAACGCGAATTTTACGAGGAATTTTATATGAGAGGGCGTTATGTAGGTTAACTGATGTCGCAAACATCGCCCGTAAAAAGGGAAAAACTCGGTCCGGGCGCGTATGTAAATGAAGGAAGAGCGGGTTTCTTCGGCGCGGTCGAAATGGGTCGTTTATTCAAAGCTCGAAGTGTCTTTCTTTTGTGTCGAGGGATGTTTAAAGTAATTAAAAAACTCACCCCCCCCCCGCGCCTTTATTACTCTGAGCTATGATTTTTAAGAGCCATGTTTTTTATCGCACGATTTACGCGTGTTTTTTCTGAAAAAGTTTCGCAATATTTCACGTGAAATTTATTATTTTCAATAACATTGTAGCCGAACTCAACGAGGTGTAAAAGTATCGAAACTTTTGTACTTTTTGAATCACACTGGCTCTGGCAGCAAGTTGCAGCATCGCGGGCATTGAAACTATTGCGAGTAAAATTTATATACGTCGCGGAGGAGCTGAGAAGAAATGTTGTACAAGGGCGGAAGGGGAGAGGGAGAAAGCAAGAAATAAAGGGAAAAAGTTTTTCTTTTGCTGGAAGAAAATTTTTGATACATTGATGATAGATAGCACCCGCGCGAGGCGTCGGTAGCGGGCTCGAACTTTATCAAATTTAAAGAACTTCTTCGACTCTTCGACAATGCATCACTCGCCCGCGCATTGAATCGTACCCATCGCATCGTTCTCAATTTCGCGAAGAGATAAAAAAAAAAATCCAGAGTTAGAAATATAAACCATAACTTCAATACCTAAGTCTTCGAATTATCCAAAGTTCGAGCTTTAGGATGTGGTTACATGACAAGAAATTTTAGCGCGGGAACGAGGCTGCTTGAATTTTTTAACCAATCACATTGGATCTTTACATTTAAGAAGAGCTGTCATTGGTCCATTCCCGCACTGAATTCAGTACTATGTTACCGCATCCGCGGGCTCTAAAAACCGTTTGATCCTTCCTAACCTCAAACTTTGAAGTGGAGCTTGCACCGCTAAGAACTTAAAAAAAGCTTGAGCTTGACTTGGCAGCCCTAAAAACTTTGTCAAGCCTCAGAAATTTTTTTTAAACTTTAACGAAGAGATAAAAAAAAAATCCAAAGCTAGAAAAACAAACCATAAATTCAATTCCAAGGTTTCAAATTATCCGAAGTTCGAGCTTTAGCCTCTAAAAACCGTTTGGTCCTTCTTAACCTCAAACTTTGAAGTGGAGCTTGCACCACTCAGAACTTTAAAAAAGCTCGAGTTTAACTTGGCAGACTTTGCCAAGCCTCAGAAAATTTTTTTAAACTTATTCAATAACTCCGGGGGTAGAAAAAAAATTCCCCCCGAAACAAAGACTCCCGCATCGAGTTGGCGAATATCTTGGAGCGTTATCCCGTTAAACAAAAAGGGAAGGGGGGAGGGGGTAAAAAGAAAAACAGTTGGGTAAAAATTTATCTCGCTGAAAAGAGAGGAAGAAAAGCCTATAAACTCCGAGGCAGCAATAGCGAGGAGTCGAAGCCCCCTCGGTCCGCCCAGTTTTCGGTAAATCACCGCTCGCGCGCGTACTTTTCGAGCCAGAAAAATAGTAAAAACAAAGAAAAAGAGAGAGTTTGGCAAAAAAAAAAAAAAGAGAGAGAGAAAAGAGAGTTAAAAAAAAAAGTTGAAGTACCGGGGATTCAGTGCGGCGTAACGTACGGCGTTTCGGGACGTAAATTTGAAGCAAGTGCAAGGAACGAGTAGCGTGGGGCAACCCCGTCTTCTTTTTGTTTCTTATATCAGCTCCTTTTTTTTTGTACCTTCTTTACTCTTTTTTCTCGGGATTTCTCGTGCTAATTGTATTAGTAAAGTAGTTTGTTGTCGAGCTATAAATAATTTTTAAACGTGTAATAGCTCTGCTATTTGTTTCGGGGTGCTCCTTTCAAGCTTGTTTTTTTTTTTTTTTTTTTGTTTTTTTGTTATTTATGGACGTGGATATGAACTTCTTCTACTACTTCTTCTTCTTCTTCTTTTTCCGAGTAAATCTTGGCTTGTTTTGTTCTCTTTTTATTTAGTTGAAAAATTATTGTTCTTCTTTGACCTAATCTCGAGAATTAAACTTACACGCGAATTTTTGTTTCATGTACTTGCTACTTAAGTTCATTTAAATTATGACTTTAGCTAAATTATGTGCAGGGTAACATACTAATCTTGAATTTTTAAATTAGAATTCTTTTTTTCTCCTGTTCTCAAACATACTCGTCATTGATTTTTTTTTTTTAGTTTTTTCACGCAGCTAATAACACATTATTTTTGGTTATCATTTTTACCAATTGAAAATGTCTTTGAAATTGTAAACTAAAAAAGTGTTCTTAGTGGTACAATAAATGAATACATTTTTGAGAAGTTTTAGTAAATCAAAATTTTGTTGATGAGATGTAGGCTCTTCGCAGCATTGGGATTTTCAGTCTTATACTAGACAGGTCAATCTGTATGTGTGAAGTTTTTATTCGAAGTCGTTTGTGATTTTGAATTTCTCAAAAGCAATTTTTATGAAGAAAAATTTATTTTTCGGACGAGATCAACTGGTGTCTCACTGTTTTGTCTCAACAAATCATGAACTATAACTTTTTTATGATCTTTTTTCAATGATCAAAGAATTTATTTTACGAGAATTCAACTAGATCATAATTTTGCTTTTCTATACTCACTAATAAGATTTGAAATTTTCTTTTCCCAAAAAAATCATAGAACTCTACTAAAAATCCAGTTAAAATTCTGCTTCAATGCTCATTAATTGAAAAAAGTACTCGAAAAATCCATCCCCTCGAAATTAAATTTATTTTATTTTCCCCAATAATCCAAACTTTGAAGAAACAAAAAATAAAAATCAAGTAACTTCAGTCCACCCTGAAACAAAAAGAGAACAAAAGAAAGAAGTAAAGGTGCACCGCCAAAACTAATTAGGCCCTTCCAGCTTGAAATTTAAAGGATCACGCGATCGGCTCTTTAGCCATCGCCGGAGTTCCGTCATTTCGGAAAAGCAGCCGCGCACCGCAAGACGGTACAAGACAATTGTACCAAGTGCCGACTGCATCAGCACCCACGACGACGACGTTCCCTTAATCGCGCTTAATTGCGCACAATTACTCCAAATGGGGAGGAGGGCAGGGGGAAAATAACAAGCCCCTTTCTACCCGGAATAATATGTGGTTTTATACAGTCTTTCTTCTCTTTATATTGAAGTGACAGCAATTAAAAGTCCCTGCGCCTAGATGAAAACTGAAGGAGAGTTTGACGCTGCTCGATTGTTGGATAATGAAGTTTATCGAGAGCTGCCTCCCAATTTTTTTCGTGCAATTACGCTACCAACTTTTTACCGTAAAGCTCTTTTTTTTCCAAAAGCCCTCCCCCCTACTTTTTTTTGTGAAAAATAAAATTTCATCTAGATTGGAGCTCGCTGCGGTAAAAATTAGATTGGCCCGCGGAATCAATTTTTTTTTCTTCTTCCTCGTCTCTCTTCTCTTCCCCCCGCAGGTTTTATAGATTCTCGTTCGAATAATGACATCGGAAATTCATTGAAACTTCCCCGCGTTATATTTACGACCCCAAAGTTGTTACGTAATTACCGCGGTGAGTAAAAAAATTTGCGCGATTATAAAAAAAAAAAAAAAAAAAAAAAAAAAAAAAAAAAAAAAAAAATAGACTTTTGGCCTTGTTGTTTCCACGTTGGCAGCAATTAAGCAACAAAATTTGCCTTCTTCTCATTGTCCGTAGGCCAGGGAATTTTTCGCCCGCATTTAGCCGCCCCGACGAGCTTAAATACTTAAATGCCTCGGTTAGCAGCTGTTAAATTTTTTCTCCCCCCCCCCCTCCTCGCTTTTCCTTTTTCATCGTCTTCCATAAAAATATAACTACGGTATAATTCAGCTCTTTTGTGCTACGAGCGGGAGTATTAGTATAAAACTTGAAAAAAAAAGAAAAAAAAATAAGAAAGATTAAAGGGCTCGAGGACGTGAATTAAGCGTGGCGTCAAAGGGCCGCGAGCTTTTAATACGGGACTGGAATAATCGCGGTGCCGGCCAAACGAATGCTCGTGATTGGCGATATGATGTTGCCGTTTAGCCGACGCGTTAATTATGCAAATGCAGGATTTTCAGGCAAGTTTAAAATTAGACCCTGGCGACGCGGACAGCCTTAATAATTGGGCTAATTGAGTATTTGGTTGGTGAAGAGTTTGAAAATTTTGCGTGGAATTGATCGAGTATGTTGTACCGCTGGATTAGTTACCCTGTAAATTTTTAAAAATTTTTTAGATTACTCTTCAAATTTTATCTTATGATAATAATAAAATAATTTTCAATCCCTTTCGCATGACTATTTTTCGATTCAGGAGTAAGCTGATTGGTCTTCGAGTTTGACCTTACCATTCCATTGTTATTTTTTCTTCAAATGTATATTTTATTTAGTTTCATAATCAGCTTATTGTAACCCTTAAAATTTTTAAATGATTCTCAGAGGCTGGGAAACTTTTTGATAGTAACGAATTAGAAATTAAATTAAGCAACAGGCACCATGCTGATATACATAATAATATTCATTCATATCTTAGCTAGTTACTTTATAATCGCTTCTAAATTTTAACAGGGTATTTCACATATTCAATTCGATCTAAGTATCTCCAAATTTTCAAAATTTTTGAGTTCAACGTCTTTAAAAAATGGGATTTGAAGCAAAAAATTTCAGATTCCTTCAAAGTTTTGAGGTAGGTAGTGGGTTCTTTTTATATCAGTTTATCTCAAAAATTTTCAAAAACATGAGAAAATAATTGTAGGTTATCAGTACAGAGATAAAATTACAATCCTTGAAATTTCAAGTGTTACCAATAATTAACAATTTTTATTAAATCATTTTTATCTTATCGGAAAAAGAGTAAAGTCACCAAGAGCATAATCGAAAAAGTTAAAACGAATCGAAATAATCCCGCACGTGTCGAGATTGGAAGTATACAAGGCCGTCTCGAAATCAGGAGTCTTATTCCCGAAACTCATCCCCCGAAAGAATGAAAAGTGATAAATTATTCAAGGTGCGAAAATTGAGCTCCCGCGAGCTTTCCGTCGTGATAAATAAACTCTTCGACTCTCAGCTACAGCTACGTACCGGGACTAACTTTCTAAATGAGATTCGTTCTAATCTTCTGTTTGATTTAAGCGTCCTCGTCACCCAGTACGCGTTGAGTAAGTCGTTTACAAGTTCGAGACGAAAAATCGAACGGAACGAGCTGCGTAAGATCTCAATTGAAACTTTTTTTTTTACCGAGACTAATCTTCTAAGAAGCACTTCGGCGAAGCATAAAAATATCAAGCGTAAAGTGCCTGGAGAATTTTAAAAAAACTTCATTTTATAAAATAGAAATTATTTATCAAAGCGCATTTCAAGGAAAAGATTACAGCTTTTTACGCTCTTCTGCAGAAATAAAAACATAATGGTATCATCGAGTTGTACACTCCACCGTTATAAGCTCTTAAGTGGTGTTTTTTTGCGCAAACTAAGCTCGCTAATTGGATTTATACGTCAAAGTTTATAATCGCCGTAGGAAAGTGAGTTCATTAAACGCGACGCAAATCAAAGGTAAAACCGATGGACGCAAAATACACGGTACAGTATAATATTATCAAAATAATAACATTTCATTACCACTCTAGAAAGTCCCGGGGACTCGAGAGCGAATTTACTTCATTAAACTAAATCCAATGGACTCTCAAAACTCCTCCCACCTTCCAACAAAAGAAATGAAAATCACGAATAGTTTTTCACGCAAATAACGAACTCGACTTTTTTCTCTCTCCTGCAAAAGCCATCTTCTCTATTTGTTTACTTAACGACTTTCAAAGATGCGCCGACACGAAGTGAAAGAAAATAAGAGGGAGAAAAAAAGAACAGTGGAGATGGGCTTTAAGCCTCCCCCCTCCCCGAGAAGTAAAAACGTCCGTCCTTCCCGCGGATAAAACGATCGTTCGGGATAATGACGTCGAAAAATAATGGAAAGAAAAATGCCCCGAAAAATCCTCTCCCCTTCACAATTAACGTGAAAATAAAAGAGAGTTAGCGCGCACACATGTGAGAGGGAGAGGTTGGTAGTCGTCATCTCGAGGACTTTTCATGAAAAATCTTGCAATTGCCGCTTCCGGAAACCTCGAGATAATCGTCCCCAATTAGCATCGTCTCGCCCTAGGCCCTGCTGCCTCGCGTGTGTGCAGTTTTTTTACTGGTCGCGAGCGCGTGTCTTCCGGGAAACCCTTTGCTGTCGTAAGGGCCTGGTGTGAAAAAATGAAAATTTTTTTTCGTTGGTTTATGATGTGCTTCGTAAGAACCATCAGATTAGAGTGGAGATGTCCCATGACCGTCATGAGGGACAATGGTCACCGGTGATGGTCATGACATAATGACATGTCAGATTTGGGAGTGGTCATCTGACGTGCCACATGATCAAATCTGCCAGTCATAATACCAATGAATCATCAAAATTAGTAAAATGATAAATTTAATAACATTTTCCAACGGTTTTTAAAAATCAATTTCAAATTAGCTTGAATTTAGTTAAAATAAGCACGTAACTACATACATGCACTAAAATGATTCGCCAGATACTTCTGCCCGAAATCTGCCTTGCACCCCAGAAGATCTCTTAAAACTTCCTCGAAAACTTCTAGCAGGGTAAATATAAATTTATTATTAACCCTTAAATGTCACACCCAAATCCAGCACTGCCACACTGACAGTTATGAGGGGTCAATTTGACCCAGTGTGTCATTTAGGGGTTAAGATCATCAGTATGAATTTTATGCAATATTTTTATTAAAAAAGTAGTTAACAATTTTAAGTTCTTACGTCATTAATTCCAAATTTTCTCGATAGCCACTTGGCAGTGTCCGATTTTTTCGTTCTTACAACCTTAGATAGCTGTAATAACAACAAGCCAGGGAGTGTTCCAGCACCTGGAGGTTTAAAATATTTCGCGTATTCGCTAATTAAAAGTGCTTTTTACGCTCTGGTTAGTTTTAGACCCCCCGCGCCCCGCTTTGATGTGGCTTTGAGCTTGCTTTTAATAGGATGAAAATTCATTTGTGGTTGGTGATGAATAATACCCCGTAAAAAGCAGCTCCTCCTCTCCAGGTTTAGCGAAAATCTCTCAAAATGAATCATCCCGCGATAAAAAATTTGTCCGACCCCCCGCAGAGTCAGTTCTGGTGTAGCGTTTTGAAAAATAAAGATCAAGATTTATCGAAGTTCGAGGGAGTTTTTGCCGCGCGTATTTGTTATGACTTTTATTCCACAGAGCGAGGAAAATAAGTGTACAAAGAAAGCGGGGGAGCGAGCAAGCTGGCCCGGGCACGTGCGCGCGGTGCTAAGGAGGGCATTACTTTTAATTAGATTGACTCGTTGATTTATTTTCCAGCTGTTTTTTTTTTTTTTTTCTCTTTTCTTTTACCCCGGCGTTTATTATTTTCATCGCTTTACATGATTTAAAGTTCTTTCGTGATAGTCATTACGCGTTTGAGTCTTGTTGTTTCTTGGCTTGAAGATTATGACTTCAGTATGAGAAGATATCTTTTGTAAGTCTTGTAAATTAAATAGAGATACTGGATCAACAGTGGATTGGTACCTAAAGTTTACTTATACCATCTTAATCCTTAAAAAATCAGTCTTTTCCTAAGAATTTCAAACACTCTGGATCCTCAGCCTCAAGAAAACAATCATTGAAGGAAAAACTTGAGTGCTCAAAAATTTGAAGTCTTCGGGTTCGCACTTTCACCTCCAGTTTTGAGAGAAAAAAAAGTATTTTATTAAAATTCAATCATCAAGTAAATTGAAAAAAAGTTCGAGTCAAAGAAAACTTTCAAAATGTAAAAAAACTGTGAGTGCGAATAAAAAGTTTCACTTCGGTGGTAAACATAAAAAACCCAAAAATTTTTTTCGAAAATTGATTCTCAAAGCAATCCAATCGAAGTTGAACAATTTGAGTAGCGCGCCAAATTTGAGGACAAATCCCAACATCTTGTAGAACAAGTCATAAATAACAGTCGCCCCGCAGGACATTAATTGCCGGTCGCGATGGTCGGGGGGTGGGCTTCGCCCACAAAAGTAGGACTAATAGTCGGGCCGCGGTGTCCATATATATATATATATATATGATTAATTAAAGTCCGCGAGGTGTACAACCACCCCATTGAATTCGCGCTCGGGTGACCAACCGAAGTTATATTAGTTGCTGCAGGGGAGGGAGCAGCATTTGCATGGCGGCGAATTTTTCTTTGGCCCGCTTCGAGTTTTGCCCGCCCGGTCGGCGAGTTGAATAAGTTTTCCGACGAATTAAATGCGTGGCGAGGGCTAATGAAGCCGGCCTCCCATTATAAATTCAAATGGTTCCGTGTCACCTCGCTCCCCGTTCTCTCTTTTTTTTTTTCTATTTTAGGGTTGAAAAAGTTGTCGGCTCGCGTTTGACTTGGCTTTTTAAAACCCGAGGTAATCTCGTTAGCGAGCTACGAAGTTGTTGCGGGGGAGACTCTTTATATTCGCTGAAGTATTTTGATCCTTGTTATGCTGTTTGTCACGTTTAATTAGAGCTAATTTGGAGGGAGACTAATTTCATGCTTTATTCAGATGGACGACACCGCGAGAGGATTTATACACTTTTCAGTAGCTTTGTCGCTTTAAATTGTTTAATTTGGGACTCTGTTAAAAATTAAGGTTGCGTTTCTTTTTATTTAAGCTTGGTTACTCTTTTCATTTGAGTTGAGCTCGTTAAACTTGAAATTAGTAAACAATGCCGAGAGAATGAATTAACATTGAAAAAATTTGTTTTTAGTTTTATTTAATTTTGTATTAGTAGAATTTAAGGTTAGGCGTTTTATTCATTATTTAAAAGATTGCTTATGAATTTTTAAACAATAACTTATACATTAATCCATGCATTGTAGAGACTTTATACGGTCAAGTTTCCTAGTAAAAAGAATAATTTTGAGGTTATGTATAAAATTTTGAGGATAAATAATTTTATAAATCATTTGAAAATTTTGTTTTGAGGTTATGTTTGACAAAAATTGCCGCCTTTTTAACACTCTATTCAAACAATACATTAGATACTGAAACATTATTTAAAAAATGTAATTTATAGTTTTGAAATAAATCAGCTAAAATTGGTTGATGATTACTTTGAAAAAAGTTAAAGAAGATAGTTGAAGGTTAAAAAACCAATCCAATAAATACTTTATTTTCATTGAATATTTAGACTTGTTCGCAGGTGTTTCTCTCGAGTCGTCGATTTGCTCTAAAATTCCGCACCGCCGCCGAGTATAAACCTACTTAGCGTTTGATAACCTTTCACACTTCCAAGCACCATCAATTAATTAATCCACCACAAGAACTTTTGCACAAAATTCTTCCATTTTCCTTTTAAAGTATTTTACAAAATTAATTTCATACTCGGCTCAAAAAACAATTATCATCAATCGCCTTCGAAAAATTCCAGCACCCAAAGAAGAAAAACAATCAACCGGCACCATCATCCTTCGATTTACTCCCTGCAGTCTCGATCAAAATTGCAGTTGTTTTCATTACTTTAAAATCTCTCGAGAAGGGCGCCGTTCGAAAAAAAAAGTTAAAATACCGATTTACCATTAATCTCGGCCGGTGTAATTGGGGCCCAACTCGGGACGTTTATCGGACGTTAATCTCCTGCCGATCTCGTTCGTGACTCTCCGTCTTGTTTTCTTCGTTCGGAATTCAATTTTTCAAGGCTTGTAGAGCGAAGATTTTTCGGGGGGATATTGTTTATTGCACCCGCACGAAGTTGAACGAGTCTGATAACCGGCGTGGCGATGGGATTTACGGGGGCAATCGTCACTGACAAATTTTCATCCATTTTCATTCGTAGACCTATTAAAAAAACTATAAAACTAATTTTCCTGAATATCGGGTAATTTAATTCAACCGATAATTATTCAAGTTTCATGAGCAAAAAAAAGTGAATTAAATACTACATTTTAACTACAAGTGTATCTTATACTTTTATCTTAAAATAATTACATTTCAAACCTATAGCAATAACGTATTTAAGTGGCTCGTTTTGCATGGTTTTTATTTTAATTACATTTCATTTTACTAATTTATAAGATTCAGAACATTAAAACTTGATACAACACATTGAAATTTTCTGATTAAATCCGAACGTGTGTTGTTGCAAGCTATTATGTTGTGTTAACTAAATTTCCATACGGTAATTTGTTAAATTAACTTATTGTGTAAGTTTTAGTCCAACGATTAATGTACTATGTTACCCAACACTAAAACTTTACTTTTGCCAGTTAATGATTCAATTTCGCTTCTACCAAAATAAATTAAACAGCATTCATAATTGTATTTTATTGCTATTTTGTCCACTGTAACGATGACGAATTTTTTAACAAGTAATCTTCCTCACAGAGCAATAAACAAGACTTTTATTAGTATCAATATAGCTCTCGAAGTACCAAGCGATTAACTAAACTGGATAATTATACGCATTAAACCCCTTTCCGAGTGTATTATTTCTCACGGTGGTGTCAACGTCGGCGCGTGCATGCTTAATTAAAGGAATTCAAATTTTCCTGAAAAGTACGGCGCGGCATCCGGACGAACCGGTTCTGATTATTAGCTTTCAATAAAAGGGACGACCGAGTGTGCGCAGGTGCGGCGCTCGTTAGGGCCTCGCTCGGAATAATTAGCGATATTATTATAAACGCATAAACTGTTTGATCGTAGCCTCGCACTCCCCCTTTTTTTTCGGACACGGGTCGTTTATAATTATGGACGGACGAACAAACACGTTCGTAGGGATGTTTACCGATATTAACGTACCCCCCCGGTTCGATGAATAATAAGTGGAAGAATTTTTCGCTTAGCATTTAAAGCGCCGAACTCCGACAACCGAAAATTAGCAATTTTTACGGTCGGGGCGCGCGTGTAGTTTATTTCGAAATAAAAAAAATTTCGCTTACAACTTACTTTATAGCGACACGAGAATGCATTAAAAAAAAAAAGAGGATGGTTATCGATGAGCGACAATTATGCAATTTGGGTTTTTATGAATTTAAGATTCTTTAATATTGAGGTGCGCATAAGTGTTTTTCTGTTCGATGGTGATTGATGAATAAGCGAGAGGATTAATATTCATCAGGCGAAGTTGGTGTGATTTGATTTGATCGGTATTTGTTCAGCTTTGATGATTTTGATATTGTGCGAGATAATTTTTAGCAGGTATAATCTGGTGAGTAACGATACTGTTTATTCATGTGTTAGCTATAGTAATTTTAGTTATTGCATAATGATTGCTAAGACAAAATTTATCAACCAGCTTGACAACGTTAAAACATATCTATAATTTAAAATTTTATTTCCTATCCTAAATCGATGATCAGTATTTTATCTTTTTTTATACGGTTTCAATCAATAGGATACATTTTGTATAAATTATTAAAATTGAATTGTTTCTTCAAAACTTTGAAACCCACTATCTACACAAATATGAATATTTTTCAAAGGTTATTTCACCGAACTTTTTTTAAACTGCACGGATTTTAAAGATGGATGTAAGTTTAAACTTTCTGTTCAATTTTTATAAATATTGTCTGAACTTGATCTGAAATTTCGATTAAAAAATTAAACGATATTCGTACAAAAGAGCTTCATAATCAGTTAAATCGTTGCTAATTTTTCATTTATTAGGTCAATTCCCAGCTTTTATTCAGTGAAATTTCTAACTAGGTTATCGATTTGTGTTTTATCATAAACAGAAAACAAGTAATTTATTAATTTTTTTAATGCATACGATCAATTGGACACAAAATGAGATATTTTATCTGAATTATAACAACGTTTAAACAATATTCATCTTATTACCCACCTTAGATCATAAGTAGTATACTACCTCCTATACTACCTAAATCTATTTATATTTCCAACTCTTCCCCAAACAAAAAAACAAAAAAAAAACAAACAAACAAACAAACAAAAACTGTATATTTTTCAACAAACACACCTCGCCTGTTTTATAAAAAAAAAAAAAAAAAAAAAAAACCGAGAGAAGTTGTTGTTTTTTCCTTCTCCGAGCCCTTCCGAGCGCAGATGAAAAACTTTTGACCGACCGCGAAAAATTTTTCATCCTCGCCGGCGATCAAACAAGAGCTCAAAAATTTCCTCCCCCTCCTCCGCAGAAGTTTTCAATTTTCCGAAACACACAGTCTCAATTTCCTCCCACCGATATAATTCTGGCGGGTTCGACGTGGAGCACGAAAAAATGAAACACAACTTCGAGGGGGGGGAGGGATAAATTGAATTTCGCGATCTGTCTGTGAGTAACGTGCAGCGCAACGCGGCTCTAATTCGCAATTTGCCGTAATACTTCAAGCAGCTGCTGCTGGAAAAAAAAGAGTTAGAAGTATTCGATCAAACGGTGGAGGAAGCCCCGGATGAATGCAGACGAGAGGGAGAGAGAGAGACGCTTGTGTATCCTTTAACAAGCCCGGAAAAGTCTTTTTTTTTTTTCAGCGAGGAAAAAGAAGAAGTTTAAACTACCATAATCGCATCGTGAACTCGACGACGAGGAGAAAGAAAGATAGCTGTAATGAAAGAAAAAAGAACCGAGAGGGCGAATAGATGAGGAGAAGTTTTTAAACTCGAAAAGAGGATTTTTCGGTGCGCGAGCGAGCATTTTAAAGCCGAATGTTTTCATTGTTTATGGAATTGTCTTTTGTAAGGGGGAAGCGCGTTATAACGAAATGATAAGATTCAAAGGGCCAAAGTTGCCCCACCCCCTTCTTTCTTTCTTTTTTTTTTCGCTCGGGCTTTTCTTGCGAGGAAAAGTTGAATTTACGTTTGAAATTTTTCGAATCTTCGTGGGCTGCTTTCTTTGGTCTCGGAATATGTACCATACGACTTTGGAAGAACTTTACGCTCGGGAGTACGAGCGCGGTCTCAATTTTTTTTTATTCGAATTGCTCGAGAGCTTAGTTTGAGAGAATCGTTCGGCCCCGTGTTTTTGCCCTGGTCAAGTTCTCGCGTAAGTTGCAGGCCACTTCAGGCATGAATTCAAAAAGGTAAAGAAGTTCAACGGCTAACGTAGTTGCGATTTTTTAGTAAAGTTTTTGATAATTTACCTGTGATATGAGCAGAAAAACTTTTGTTGTATTCTAAATTTTTAATTCGAAGCTACTGTAACATAGCTTGGTAATGGCTCAGTGGCTAAAGTGAAAAACTTGAAAACCAATGAATGCTGGTTCAACTCCAGCTCGGTGCCAATTGTACCTTGAAAAGACTGCTGGTAGCTCTAGACACCATTATGTAAAAAAAATATTAAAAAAGAAAAAAGTACAATTACATCATGTGAGCAAAACAATTTTTTTTTTTTCTTATTAAAAATTTTAATTTGATGAAATTAAGAATTTTTTTTTATTGTTTTCTTATGACAAATTATTAATTATTATTACTAATTGGAATAGTAAATATTGAAGATCAATTTTTTTATAATAGCATTGCAGGTTACAATAAATCTACGCTTGATCTTATTCTTACTAAAACACTAAGAACTGAAATTTTTTCCTCTTAACTTTTATGATTTAGTAGTGAACTTGATAATACATCATACAAAATGTCAAGTGTGGATAGTTCAAATAATTTGAAACATTTTAGTTGCTTTCTCAATATTTGAATTTATTTGACATTTCACTACCACCATCAAAAATTTCCAGCCTAATTATGAATATTAAAAGAAAGTAAACTCGCCGGGGGATCGCGAGCCTTCCTTTTAAATTCAAAATATCTCAAGTCATTTTCACAGTGAATAAATACTCCCGTGACATTGTCGGGCCGTCGGCTGGGAGGCCAAACTCTCGGCATAAAAAAGAAAAAAAAAAAAACGAAGGAAAATTGCTTATTTCGTCGTCGTGGTGCCACCCTTCGCCCGGCCCGAATGAAAAACATCTTGACGCGCTCCCTCCCACGCAATTTCGCGCTCCGTTAAACCCGGGCGAAGGGCTAATTTCAATAAATTAACATCCCTCCCATACGCATCCAAATCAATAAGCTCGTCGTGGAACATGAATTATTGATAAAAAAAAGGCTCTCCGCCGTAGCCATTAATCGTGCAAAAATTACGTGTCACGGACGGTAAATATCCCCGTGATTTCGCAAAACAAAAAAAGAGAACGCGCGCGTCGCGCGAATATGATGAAAAGAAATTTACAAAACCATCGGTGTGAAAGGAGCCCGGAGTTAATAATGCAGTACGAACCGAGCGAGCGAGCTTGCAAGCTCCATCAATTTTTGATCGGGCTCGCAAGCTGTGTGTACGCGGCTGCATGCCCGTTAATTGTTTATGAGTGGCCGAATTTTCGGGGGATATTTACGAGGGCTTTTAAAAGGAGGTTAAAAAAAACGTATCGTCTTTTGTTTATTGACGAGGCTGGGGGAGGTCAGAGTGGACCGGGAAATTTCAACGAGAACTCTGATTTTTCACTGGTTTTTACATTTTATATTTTTGAGTACATGGTTCGAATACTTTCAGAAATATAAAAATTCCATTAGTTGGATTAGCATACAAGTTAAAAACATTCATTAATTATTTATAAAATATAAATGTTGAAAATTGTGACATTAATAAAATTTTAGTGTACTATCCATCAATGATTACTGAAATATTTTACTCAAGCTTGATTATAAATTTTATTTTTATTACATTTGAAAGCAAAAAAATCTCGTTTAATTTATTTTTCACAATTCTCTTAAAACATTAAAAGTTCTGACCGTAGATTAAAACTTAATTTTTCAATTTCACTTACGAAATATAACAATAGTCTTGCCTAGGTAAAAACTAAAGAAAAATCTGCACAGAACTTGACTAAATTTAACGCTACACGTTTCATTCAAATGAGACCAATCACCAGCACTTACCTTAAAGAGTCCCTTAAGTTTGACTTTACTGTTTTAGTTTCAAGTAAAACGTTTAAGGATTTAAACTGATCAAAATTTCCAGAACACCCAACATCTAAAATGCAAAAAAAAAAAAAAAACGCACCTCCAAATAACCCGCCTTAAAGATTCATTCCCCCGTTTCTCCTCGCCCCGTAGCGATAATTCATTCATTCCGGGCCCTAAACAACAGAGCCCCGCTCAAATGAAAACTTGGTCCATCAAAAATTAAGGGCTTGCGAGGGTGGAGGGGCTGAAGTTAATTTACGAGTGGCAATTATCATTTAGCCGGGGCTGCGAAAGCTCCCCTGCCCCGTAAAAGCTCGCGTCAGTCCCGCAGTAAAGATACCAGCCGGCTCAGAGATAAAGAGAGCTACAGCTGTACAGAGAAAAAGGAGGCCAGCCTCGTAAATTCGCGGGGGGGAAGAAGAAGTCGACACCGTGGGTGACACGACGACGGAGCTATTTGTACCTATGATGCATCGACACCGGACTCGGCTCTCTTTTGTTCTGCAGTTTACGCGGGACGTTCGGGAATTTTTTTTAGATTTATGGCGCGCGACAATACGCTCGGTTCTTTCGTTTAGAGGGCTTCTGCTTCTAACGCTTCGTGTTAGGGCTTGTTCGAGTGCTGAGTTACGAGTGGAATCGTGAGTTATGGTACTTTCTACAGTGAGGTCAAATTTTTCATGACGATAAACGAATTATTATTTTTCAGCGAGGAGTGGATCTTGTAAAAAGGCTTGTTTTAGAGTTTGTATCGAGAGCTTAAAAATAGAAAGTACCACTATAATTTTTTGAATATGTCATTCTGACTCTATCTTATTTTAAACTCTATTGATTAATTTAGAACAACTTAGATCTTTCTTAAAAACTCGTTATTTGACATGTATTGACTATCAAAACTACATTAACATTCATCACATATTTTATTTCAGTGGTCAGATGATGATAAGATAAAAAAGATTGGGTCAGGTATGAAAATAAACGAAAGTAAAAAAGTTTTAACTACTATTACTTCCAAATGGTAGGAGTTCAAATATAAAAATTTTTTTTATTTTATTTAATTATTATTTATTGTAATTTTAATTTGAACAGCATCAGTTTTAATCCCAAGAGACTCGAACCTCAGACTTATATGTTAATAATTAGCTACTATACCAACTAAGCCATTCTTAAGCTATGGTGAATGTTTTTGTATCAATGAATTGTTTGTAATATAAATGAATTAAAACAAAAAAAACAAAAACAAAAATTTACTCAGATTGCACGGTTCAATTTTTTGGATTCTTTATTTTGTCGTTGGAACAATCAATAATAATTCATGTGTTATGTTCTGCTCACTGTGATTATATGAACGAGTGAAATTCGAACTGGCATCTTTCAGATTGACAGACATGACAGTCCCTCGCTCAACCAACAAAGCCAGTTCTAATACACTCAAATATACTCTCTTACCGACAAAAACATGCCGACTTTTGCAGCTGTGCACATGGTTTGCATTTATTTATTCATTATTTTTTATTGACGAATTTTTTGATAATGATACGTAGCCGAGCTAGACTAGTTTTTTAAAAAACTTTTATGAAGTCGTCAAGGATCTCGACGCCTCTCTCTTTATTCTACCAGTACTCCGCTTATTTTTTACACCTGACCGGCGATGAGAGCAGCATTCTTTGTTGTAAAATTGTGTAACCTTGCGTGTAGACATGGCAGTGGCCATTAATATTTTTCACGTCAACAAGTACATTGCTTGGATATCTTTTTTCTTTTAAAATGAAAAAACGCTGTCGAAAGCTTAAGTTTAATCTCGATTTTTATACTTAGGTAATTTCACTACGAATTTTTAATTAACATTGATTTCTGGGATTCGTCAACAATTTATTACTTACCTCGAGATATCTTAAAATAAATTATGTTTACGTGATAAAATCGATAATAAGAATTATGTTTTTTCTTATCTGTATGCAAATCGGAATTAATGTATTTTTTACAAGTTCGTCACAACCATTCAGCACCGACCGATTACTTCTCCTAAAAATAAAAAAAAATTAAATTCTCATAAAGTTTAAAATTCCATAAATTCAAAGAGTCCATTGACTTTTTCGGAGCACTTGTTTATCAAAACTAAAACCGATCAAGCGTTCGTCATGTCACGATATTTGTCTTTAGCCTCGCTGTAATTACCGAAGTAACGATTGACGCATCCGCAAATTAATTTAGCACACGCGCGTCTTCTCTCCGCGCGGGCGTGGGTAGTCTAGTCAAGAAGCGGGAGAATCGACGACTGCGACTGACTGACTGTCTGCTCGACTGCAAATATCACTCGCAACGTCCTCAATTAGGCCAGCCGTCACTCGTACAATATTTACCAAAAATACGTCCTAATTAACGTACAAATAGGTTCGAGTATCGATACCCTGCCCCCACAAGATATTAACGATACGAAACTTGGAGCGACGACGTCGTTACGGTGATTAAGCGTTTATTGAACTGCGCGGAGTTTTTTTAATTATCTGGTGTGGGGATTATTCAGTTTTTTATTTTGTTTAAAATACAATATAAACTATATGTGTACAAAATGTTTGTTTATCACGTCGTTTTCATTATCTTTGATGAGATAATCACCGTAAAATTCAGTTCCATAATTAGTTAATAATTATAACTTAATTGATAATAAAGTGATATATTCCATAACATAGTTGTTGGTCGTAAAAATATATTGGCGATAAAGAAGGTTATAATAATCCCCAAGTGAAGTTTGAAAAAGCTAAAAATTTCTATTAAAAATACTAATTTTGCATGGTCAAGATCATTAAAATCTTGATTTAGAAATATTTCTCCTAGAAATTCACAAAAAAGCAAAGAACTAAAGTATAATTAGCGCTTGGTTTTAAGCAAGAATTTTTCAAATTAAGCTTAAAAATCGTTTTTTTCAAAAATGGGATGAAAATTCTCTGCAAGCTTTATGGCAGGTCTCTTTAAAGGAGTCTTCAAGATCGGAGTTCCGCAAGTTGTGACCTATGCTGAACCCTCATTTGATGCGTCACTTATGTCACCAGGCTGAATACTGGGAACAACCAAGTGCAGTTGATCCTATTTAAAAGAAAAAAAAATCGATTTAAAACCCATTTACGTGGTTAGCAAGGAATTCTCACAACCGCATAAAATGCTAAACAAGTACCATCAACTGGGAAAACAAAACGAAACAAAAACAAAAAAAAGGATGAGTAGAAGGTGGAAGGGAGGGGGGTGAAACTCGCCCAAGTAATAAGCCGAGCTTTTCTTCTTAAAAAGTCATAATCTTAAACCGCTATTTTTCATTTTTCCCCCCTGCCCTCTTCCCTCGGGAGAGCGTCGAGAAGATCAAACTTTTTTGCCTTCTCACCGTCGAGGCTACTGCAGCAGTAGTCGCCTCGAGCGAGCGGGGCATTGTTCTTCCCTGCAGTAGCTGCTTTTTGCTAGCGAAAAGAGTAAAACTGAACAACAAGTATAAAAATGAGAAGAAGAATGAAGAAGAAAAAAAAAAAATGGCCCGGGTGACGCAGTGGTGGTCTGGTGTTTAAAAAAGTAGAGTTTTTTTTTTGAAAGCCACTCTTGATTTACACGCACTATTTTTATTTCCGACTGTTTTTTTTTTTTATTTTCCCGCCCGACCGAATAAAGATCTCTTTGTTGCCGAAGCGAATTAAAAAGTTGAGCACTCGAGTTATCGGCCCCCGGCTCGGACGACTTTTTCATGGGAACGTTTTTTTTTCCACGAGAGCCAATGCAAAACTCTGCTAATGCATTTTTTTTGTAGGGTTCCTCTCTCTCGTTTTTTTTTTTTTTCATGCCGGTTTCAAGTGGAGCTTTTAATAGCGATAAACGCACGGTTTTATAAATCCATTGATTGATCGGTGAAAAATGCCTTTGATCGAGTTATGAAAGTTTACGCGGGATCGCAAAGCTCGCTCGGCGTTTATTCGAATTGCTACGCGTATTAGAAAATAGCCCGATATACAATTCAAAGGAATATTTTTTCCCCTCTTTCACCCACTCTTTCTCTACTTTTTTTTTTAATAAAATTCGTATAGTGCGTAAACTTTTTACTGCCGAGTTCAAATAGCGAAAAAGTGTACGTACATGAAAACTTATGGAAGTTTTTTGAAAATATGTATGCACAGTCTAATAACGTTACTCATAATGTAAAAATGAAACTTGTAACATTTTGTCGAGCTTACCAGGTATTAAAGAAATATAATGATCGTTATAATTTTTAATGACAAAACATTACCACGCAAGAAAAAGATGTATTTATAATTTTCTTTGAAAACCCCCACGACTTTCTGGAACAACATAAATTTCAATTAACTTTTATTTCAATTTTATTCTGCCAAATAAGTAATTAAGTTTTTAACTAATTATCATTAATTGAGTGATAATCATTCAATCGTCGGAACTCGCAGTATCACAAAAAATTTTATTAACCGGTAACCGATGAATTAATAAACCATCAGCTGTACAAAGAATGCAAATAGTCGTGATAGAATCGCTTGAAAAATCCCGCATAACATCTTCCCTCAAACACTCAAACTTCTTTCGTCAAACCGTGCGCACATTTCTCTCAGAATGCTAAGTCTAAATCTGATCGTTATTTTCTTCTGCGCAACCGTGAAATCCGACCTGTCTCTGAAGCCAAGGGGAAACTTCAACGTGTACCAGCCTTTCGAGGATGCACCGGACCTGATCTACGTACTCTCAAGTGGCAGATTCACGAAGCGAGTCTCGAACGAGCTTCGCCAAATCCCGGACATGGAGAAGTTCAAGAGCCGAGTAACCGCCCTGGCGAGGCACAAAAGCTCCCTGTTCGTATCCGTGTACAAGCGCCACATCGATAAATCCACGGTGTACCGCTGCGGCTTCGACTGGACCCAGCTCGCGAGCACGAGCTACTGCGCCATCAACCGGTACAGCCTCACCAGGTGGGACTTTCACGGGGTCAAGATGTCCAGCATGCTGGTAGCCGAAGACGACCTCTTGATAGGCTCCAACGCGGGGCTGATCTGGCGGTGTTCGACGGTCAGTGCCGAGGGTGGCTGCGAGACCTTCTACGACGCTGGCCTCGACGTCGAGATCACCGGGATGGACCTCGCGAACGACACAATTTACGCCTCTACGAGCACTGGAGCTTTGTGGGCCTGCTTGAAAAACGCCTGCGAGGTGGTTTACACCTACGAAACCGGACTGACGAGCGTCAAGGTGGCGTATGGATTTCTGTGGCTGGGGACCAAAACCGTTCAACTGCTCAGGTGCGATGCTGGTAGTGATATTTCGTGTCGAGTTTTCGACGAAAGACGAGTTATTCTGCCCCCGGTGGAAGGAAGTATAGATGTGATAGCTCCCTGGAACGGATCCCTGTACCTTTTCGTGAACAACGAGGTCTACCGGTGCGACCCTGGGTTCGCGGGGAGTTGCCACAAGCCGTTTTTTTCACCGCCAGGGGCTCAGACTTTCATGATTGTGGATTGATAAAAGTGGTTCGGGGGGATAATGAGATTTACTTTCATGAAAGTGGGATTTATCTAGATTTATGAAGACAGTTCGAGAGATTTTTTATTTACGAGGTGTACTCAGTGAAGCGTAAAATGTTAAGCAATCAAATAATTTTATGAACATCTAAAAAAAGTATAACCTAAGCTAGATTTGTTGAAAAAATGTTAGCGGACAAATTTCATATTTTTAGACGACAGCTTTTGTTTAACGCTTGCGTTATTAATAAACTTAAACATCTTTTTCAAAGGTAAACAAGATAATTGAAGCTCATCGAGAACCAGTGGAAAATTTGTTGAACAAACTTTGTTTTTTTATGCTCTATTCTGTTTAATTTTTTTTTCAATCTTCATTTAACTTAGCCTATTCATGCTTCGGTAATCAACACCGCGGTGAGTGTGCTTGAAGTGAACTTCAGCAAGAAAAAAAAAAAAAAAAATGAAGCAACTTTGGTTTTTCCGTCTACCCTTAGCGAACTTCTCCCGTGATTACAAAATTTACCTACTAAAAAAACTTTCATTATCAGTGGTGCATTAATTAAAAAACATAAATAACGTAAATTTAAAATTCATCGACTCTTTTTTTTTACCCAACTTCTCTTACCCAAAGAAAGTGACACGCGCGTTCATTGTACATCTCGCATTCCTCATGTTTTCATCAATAAGTCATCACTGGCTCATTCAAATTTTTATTTTTGCAACATTTTTTTTTGTTTGATCGCTCGACAGAGCAAATAAGGTTATCGTTATTGACTCTTACGGTCCACTGCTTGCTTTGAATGAGCCGATAGCTGCATCAGTCATTCATTAAAATTTCTTAAACAATTCGAGCTCGACGTTTTAATACACCGCGTTATCGTCCACAAGCCGGCATTGATGTTTTTGACGTCAACCAGTGCGCTTCTAGCTCGTTAAGCTTCCAACATGCATACCACGGCAAAGAGTTTGTGTTTGATTTTGATCTTCACCGCCGCTTTTGGCGAATTCGTAAGCTCGAACCAAGTTATCCAGCTGCTCAACGATAACGACGACTTCATCTACGGCCTGTCGTCGGGAGTGGTGGTGAAAAAGAACTCCATCCAGGTGACCAACATAGCCGATCTCAAGCACAAAGTTACCGCCCTGGCGAGGTACCAGAACAACCTCTTCATAGCCACCAATGATCTTGGGGGGAACCAGGGTGGCGTGAACTTGCACCGGTGCGCCTTCGACTGGGCCGGACTGGCCCTCAACGAGTCCTCGTGCGTCGACCACCTGCGCAATTTGAACGCGCGGAAGATCAAAGAGGCCGGGATAAACAGTATTCTGGTGGTCAAGGACAGCTTGTTCCTAGGGACCCAGAAGGACGGTACTCTGTGGCGGTGCCCCGCCGATGATTCGGGGTCCGAGTGTCGGGTTTTCCTGGACGACGGCAGGTGGGATGAGATCGTCGGGGTCGACTACGACCCCCAGAACGAGAAGATTTACGCCGCTACCGGTTCCGGAGTTCTGTACCGGTGTTCCATAGAGGACTCTGGGGACTACCAGGAGGTGTTCAAGATGTTCAAGAACGAGTTCACGTCCGTGCACGTGGCCTACGACGCGGTTTGGCTGAGCACCAAGAGGATCCAGCTGCTAAAGTGCTCTCTGAGCGATTCGGAACTCGAGTGCGAACGGTTCGACGACCGAGGTGCTAACTTCCAGTCCAGGTACTCCATTGGCGGGATCGCGTCCAGGGACGGGAGCCTGTTCGTGCTGGCGAACAACCAGATGCTCAGGTGCAATCCCAATGCTATAGAGAGCTGCAGGTTCGTCTTTGCCGCGCCGTCCGGCTCTCAAACCTTCATGGTCACCAACTGAAAGTGCTATGAGTAAGGGTTAAGAGTTTTTGATTTAATTTTTAATGTGTAAAATTGTGAGTGCTTAGAGATAATAAATTATTGTAATTTATAAATATTTCCATTGTTTTTTTTTTTTTTTTTTTTTTTTTTATATTACCACGTTCACGTTAGTATATGTTGGTGAAATTTTTTTTTTAACTAATGTAAAAATAGTGTTTGGTTTTAACTTTTAAAGATTTCTCGGTCAAACTACACGGGTTATGTGAAATTTGAGGTTAGGTAACGCAGAAATCACGATGAAAATTTTTCTTGCGGTCTATGCAAACGCTAAAGTGTGTGTTTAATTTTTTATTTCATGGATCTATTTTGTCAAAATTATTTCTGATCACTGGTTGCATTTTGAAGAGCGCTAAAGACAATGTAAATTTAAGGTTAGGTTAAAAAATGACGATCGAGTAATTTTATTAAAACAGTATAAATACAAACAAGTTTAAAAATATTAAATCCACACGTCAAATCAAACATCTCTTGAAATTAAAAAATTCACACCCATCTAACTTGCATCACCGATTAACAAATGCTCGAAATTCAGATCGCAATAACTCGATACATCCCGTCGCAAAAACATCTGCACTCGGTAAATTAAAAAATCAAAATTCCCTGGAGGAACAAGTGGTAACCGATAGGCCGTAAATCCCGGTAGCCGAAATCAGTTGATTTTCGGGCTCTCTCGTCCCTCATAAAACCCGGAGTGCTTTTTGTCCTCCACCCCGATTTAATAAATTTTCGGCCCGGTGGTGGAAGGGGATTGACGGCTTGGATATTTATACACAAACACGAATGGCTCGCTTCTCTCGGCTCCCTCGCGAGTGGTTTTGTCAGCCGATCATTAAAGCATGGCGCGCGACAAGTAATCATTATCCCGTGAAAATTCGATTCGCCGAAGCTTTTAAAATTTATTAATTAATAAATTTTTTTTCCACCTCGGATTTTCAATTTCACAAGATTAATGAGATGTATTGGACCCTGACGCTCGATTGTTTTCTCTATTTCGCTTTTTTTTTTTTTCCTGAAAAGCTCTACATTTATTTATGAAAGGGAGGGAAATATTAAAATGTAGTTGCACTTGGGAAAGCGGAGATGTAACTCTGCGGAAAATTATATTCTGGCGCGAGAGAGAGAGAGAGAAAAAAAAAGGGAGGCAAGCTGGAATTCGAAAGGAGCTTTTTGAACTTAATGCTCTGGTGTTTCAAGACGCGGACGTTTTACCTTCTTACTATACCGACGAGAGTTGGTTTTTAAATGACGAGCTTCCGTGTTTCAAAGAAGCTGATGAAAGAGAAAAACGAAGGGAAAAAGAAAAATGTATATAAAAGTCCTTTTTTTTCTTCCTTTTTTCCTTTTTAGGACACGTGAAAGAAACATTAAATACGGTTTTATTAAATTTTTAATATTTTTCTTACTGCCAAAGGAATTTTTCAATTTTAAGTAAGAAAAAAAAAACCGGGGATGAAGTTTTTTTCAAATAAATGTAAAGTAGAACCGTCATGAAGTCGAACGTGAGAAGGCCAAAGTGGATGTGTAACACACAAAATGTGATGTTTTATTGACAGACACCATATAAACAAATAAGATGACTTTTTTTTTGTAAAAATTTTCAATTCAAAATTTATACGAAAATATTTTATTACAGTGCTATGTTCTCTGGTCCTCAGGCTGTAATAATATTTTGAAATACTTAATAAGTAAAAAAAAAAAATTTAAGTCAAAAATAGTACTCACATTTATTTTATCATAATCCTTATGAATCATCAATTAATATAAAAAATATTAAAAAAAAAAAAAAAATGAAATCCTAGACACAAAACACAAAATATCACTTTTCACTGTGTCAAAAATTCTTAGTTATTTCTAAATTATTTAATATCCTGCTCCATTATATGATGGCAGATGAAAAAAAAAGTTGTTTGAAATACAGACATTTGAAGTTCCAAAAATATTCATATACATTTAATTAATAATAATATTAACACAATGAAATCTTCGATAATTTCGATCAAAAATTAGTTTTGAAAATTCTAAACATCACGTCAAAAACTCTTAAAACATAAATTTAAAAACTAAGAAATCAACAACTTCATGACAATCGTGACAAGATCTGAGACAAGATCAATAGCGATAAAAAAAAAAGGTAAAGTCAAACAAGAAGCAGACGCCGATGAATTTCAGGATAACAAGTCAAGGGCGCAAATATTTGACGAGGTGTCGTAGACGAATTTAAGCTCCGAAAGTATCCTTAATCACTTCGAGAAAAGTTGAAACTATTTCCTGCTCGGACGTTTTTTCCCCCAACCTTTGACTCTCGCGAGTTTCAGGGTTAGGACGGAATTCTTTTGGAGGGTAGAAACCCGCGGTATTGAGGATGAAATAGAAGACGTGCCGATCTTTTTTTTTTTCTTTTCCTCTTTTTTTTTATTGTAGAAACGCTGCTGTTCGAAATATTTTTCCGTCGACGACCCGCGAATGTCGCTTTCGACAGGAATGAACGTAGAAGAAGAAGAAAAAAAAAAGGGGGGGGGGGAGGAAGGAATGAAAGAAAGAAGAAGCATTTTACGGACAACAGAGCTTTGATTGGCATTGTACGTTTTTGGTCCACTACCACTGTGATTACTTGTTGTGAAATAAGTCGGATATTGAATTTCAGGAGTTCTGAAAATTTATTTTAGTGCAAGCGCTTTTTTTTAAGTAGTATCAATTGAAGAGATGAGATTATAAGTAGTTACGATGCAAGAACATTTAGAACAAACTGAGATTTATGTTGAAAATTTTGAAACTCAACATCATCAAATGTGAGTAAAAAAAAATTTTTTTTTTTTTTTTTTTTTTTTTTTTGTAAAGTGTGGCTGTGACAATCTCCCGACTGGGGACATTTTTAAAAAAGATATCATAGGCTGCGACTGACTTGTGAGTTTTTCTGTTGCATCCGAACCGTGAAAAAAGTAATTTTTTCTGCTGGAATGTAAATTTTAATTTGATAAACGGTCGTCAAAGTGATTTAAATTTTAAAATTTTAAACAAATTTGAATAAAATGGTAAATAAAAAAAAAAATTTACTTTTTTTTCAATGCACAAAATTTTTTCAAGAAATTTTCAATAAAATCATAAATTTATGAACTTATTTATAGCTAAAAAAAAAAGTATTACAATGATATATTTTTGCTAATCTGAAAAATATTTTTTATAAAGAGTACTTACATCCATTTAAGACAAATTATTTCATCAAACGGAAAATGAAAAAAACATCTTACATGATTTTTTGCTCATACTAATTCCAATCAAGCTAAAGCGACAAATTTCAGATTGCTCTTAATTTCTTTACAATGAGAGCAAATGCTTTAGCAGAATGTTTCAAATAACTTCGCGCCGAAACATTTAGAAGACACTGGAATTCCTAGTTGAGATTTGAATTCTATCTCGAGAACAGGTGCACCTACTTTGGTACATATAACCGAAATTTTCTTCAATATTTAAATTTAGTTAAATTTTGGGAACCCGAGAATCAGATTTTTGCTATTTTGTAAGAGGTACTTTGTAAAATTTATCGACTCGGGGTCACTTTTAGAATAAAAAACGGCGTATCCAAACCATGAGCCTTAAAAAAATTATTCGAGCCCGAATCAAAAAAATATTTTGGAATATAATATGTAAGGAGACACAAAAGGGGGTATTATTAATCCGGTGGGTAGGATTGAAAGGGCCCGTGGCACCAAAATACGTACGAGGAGCCTCGATACCTCCAACTGCACTTGAGGGCGCCCATTCAGTACATCTCCCCAGCCCCTCTTCATTGCTTTAAACCTGCATGCTCGAGTGGGGGGGAGGGGACAATGGGGGTTATTTGAACATCGCGGAGGACGAGGATTAACCGATGCGTGTGGTATTGAACACGCTGCTAGCCCAAAGTGCCTACCAGACGCCTTGCTTTTTTCAACTAGCTTTGATTTTTTATTTTTTGGCGTGGAGTGCCATTGGTTTTCATGCGATGGCCTTGTGAAATAAGACTTTACGAGAATCAATGTTTGAAAAATTGTCCTCATAACAGTAACAGATTATCAGAAAAATTTAAAATTTTAATAATAAATACACTATTTTTTAAGACTAACAAACAATCTTAAAATAGTTAGTAATCAACCTCATCGATATCAAACCAAACTACAATAAAATTCAGTTGATGCACTAGTTTTACTTGAGATTTCAGTTTCAGAGTTCAATCGACTAAGAGCCTCGACTACAGACTACTTTCTCATAATGATCTTTGATTCAGTCGACCTACACGGATCTCTCGAAAATTCTATTCTTAAGCTAGCCTAAAAATTCGTGAAAAACTTATTTATACTTTCTTGCTGGAACCAAACTCTATAATAATTTATTTCGTATTGTAATAGCCCGTTAAACAGCAGGCACCAACAACTCCATTATCGGAAAGATATTAAGCCCGTTTATTCCGCAAGACTTCCGATACACACTTTGAGACGCGAGGGAGATTTTTACGACTTTCAGCTGAAAAATAATACCCCCGCCAACCGAAAAATGTCCCTGAACAGCCGGTCCACTCCATACATTATCTTAAGATCTTTCGGAGCTCGAGAGAGAGAGAGAGAGAGAGAGAGAGAGAGAGAAAAGGATCAGGAAGGAGGTAAAGAAGTTTATCCGACGGGGAAATAAATTCCAATCGTACCAGGAGAGAGAGAGAAGCATATTCTAATCCCACTTGGCATCCCCCCCCCCTCTTCTCTTGGCTTTTCTCGGCTCCTGCTCCAAAGCTCCTCCTTCACTTTTCTTTTTCGCGATAATGCCGCCACTCCGGCTTTCGAGGCCGTATGCTTAATCGATCAGACCCTTTCGAGATCTCCCGAAAACCTAAGAGTTACGTAGCTGTCATTTTTACCACGTTTGTGATTAGGAACTTTGAGGATTGTTTTTTCAAGCCAAATTACTAACTACGCAACGTCGTTTTGTTGATGACACTCTTTACCGGGTTAAAGCTGCAGGCGTGTTAATAATGCTACAAAATAAGACAATAGTATATCGACCCAACAGTGTTTTTAAAGTTTTACTTGTAATATATTATGAAACTTTAGGTATCTAAGTGAATAAACTGTTTGATAAAGTCAAAATTTTCAGCTCTATGCGCAGAATTTTTATTTCAATAATAAACAAATGAAAAAAAATTTGGGCTTTTTAGAAAATTTTCAAAAAAAATTGGCAATGGAAGCTTTTTGGAGCTTTGCAAGTTCTTTGTTTCTTTTCATGAACCCAAATGCAAAAATATTTTTTCAATTACAAAATCAGAAAAAATCAAAAAAACGCTAGATTTTACAATTATTTTGGAGGTGCTTTAGGTACGAATTTATTTCAAAATCGTTCGAAAAACCACTAAAATGATCCAAACTTTTGATCTTCTTAATATTAGTTATGTAGTGACGCGTGAATAAAAAATCTAACAGTTTTTGAAATGTTGCAAAACTATTTTGGAATCGGACCGCAATCAAACACATAAAAAGCTGTCAGAAGAATTCAATTGTCCAGAAGAAAAAAAACCTGTTACTAATAATAATTGTGATCTTCCAATGTGTCGTTCTTTGTCAACAATCCATCATTTATTTTCATCCCTTTATACCACAAAAGCCATCCTTGTTGTCCATTTTTACATCAGCCCGAGCAGCCCCATTGAATAAGTAATCGATATTCAAATCCAATAAATATCACATTCGACCCCCACCCCCTCCCCCTGCAGGTAAAAGGTCTCAAATCGGCTTTGAGCCAGCCACCGCAGAAAATCCCTCAAAGAATATATAAAGTCGTCTCCTTCCCTCTCCCTCCCGGACAACAATGCCGATATTTCGCGGGTGCAGTTCGACCACTTGTGAGAATTTATCACGCTGGCTCCTCGGCTGCCAGAGAATTTTTTACCCCGCCGCGGTGGGTAATTGAATTGCCCGGCTTGATTTATTTGATTAGATGGTAACCTCTCAAGACGTTCAACCCCCAACCCTTCCGCGATAAATTCTCCTCCACCTTTGAGCCCTCCCACTCTTCCTTGAATACATGTATTTTACAATGCCCCCTCATGATTTATCATACGCGCCGGGGGTAGCTGGCCGGCTTTTATTTATATTAAATTCATGGATGGACATTTGTTATACCCCCTTTTTTTCCGAAGCTTGGAGATCCATCTTTTACCATCTCGATGATGATTTATCATCCGATAACAGAATTTTGAATTTTACAGCTTGGCATTTGGTACGTGACGATTTTGATAAATTATATATAATTTCTTGATAGTAGTGATAAGTGACGTCTATGGGTTATCGCTGTTATTAATGTTTAAAAAATCATTTTGATTAATTTTCTGTGAAATTACAGTGAATATAATTGAATTTTGACTGAAAAACACAATCCTAAAATTTGTTCAGCTAAAAAAAGTATCAATTGCTAGTTTATTCTTGTACCGTTTAAGCAGAATCGACCGTGAAAGTTTAAAACAGCAATTTATTTATATACAGCTTGTAATTCAGCTTAAAGCACACTCAAAGTAATTAAATAAATAAATCGATCGTAAAGAGTTTAAAAATACAACGCTCTCGAATATTTTTAGGTAGCGAGTCCCGTATTAATATTCAAGAGTTACGATAGGGGTGCGCCAATAAATCTCAAAGTGAGAGATTTTAATTTATAATTTAATTTAAAATTCCTCGATAATAGCGGGAAGTGAGGGAGGCAGGGGGGTTGGAGTCCGGATGCAAAAGCATCAGCGAATTCCGGATATTGATCGGGGGGGGGGGTGGTTTAGGGTCGATTAATTGCTACTAGAAACTTTGCCGCCGCGCGATCGTGTTATATAAGCTGAGCGTGCAGTAATATTGTTGGTAAGCGATTATAATTTCATCAATTATGTTTCCATATGCCCCCGCTGTTATGGCTATACTTTATTGTCTGTCGGGAGTTTTAAAGTACGGGGAGCGGTGAGGGGGATGGATTATCAAGTTAACTTAAGCCGATCAATCGAGTTTGCTAACGCCTCTTGTCTGATATGTATACTCCGACACACATCTGATAATATTTCACCTGAATAACAATATTCTTCCTCCTATTTTAACGATTGATTAAATTTGAATTGACCTTGTTTTTTTTCTGTTTCAGGTAAGCGATACTTTTCTTATTTTCACCGGCCGTGATTGTAGTGTAAGTACTCTGGAAAATTGAAAACTATCAAGTGCAAATATTAAATACGATACTTCATACGATGGTTGAGTGGTTTATATTTCATTGAAAAAAAAAAAAAAAAAAATGCAGTCGCAAAAAAAAAGAAACAATACACTTTTCAAATTGAAACATTTTTAGCAATAAAAGCCGCTTCCCGAGTAATCTCTTTGTTTATCACGCGAATGAGAGTGTTTTTTTTTTTTTTCGTCAGGGCGTGCGCTATTAACGAATCAGCGGGAAAACAACGCGCGACTCGTTTCTTTTTTTTTTTTGCATGCCCGGGGTAAATGAATTAATTGAAACGTGCAGGCTCGGGCGGTAGTGCATAATAGAGAGCGAATTTATACCTGTTAGTTCGGTAAATTAAAGTGGGGTTGGGGAGGTATTAATTTCACTGAAATAACCATCGTGTCGCATCGTCGCGGGGATTAAAGAGTCAGCGATTTTCGCTTGCTTGGCTTTTGCCCGGATGGCTTTATTCCCGGCCGCTTTACTCTGCAGGCCGGGGTATAACTTTGATTAACCTTTTTAAGGTTATTAAAATTTTCGCACTTATCATAAAATTAAAATATTCAGCTGGTAAAAGTGCAGGGAGATTTTTAGAAATAATGTATCTGGATGATTTATTAACACATACTTAGCTACGGATGAATTATATGAATTTAGTTTGTTGAAAAGGTTTCCCCCAGCTGAACGAACTGATTTTGTTTGATCTCTCAAAAGAAAAATATTTTTCCATAGTAGAGATTGAAAATCAATATTTCTCATTAATCATCGTTCCATTACATCACCTCACAACTGAATCAACAAATCAGTTTTTAGCCTTCGAGTATTATAAGAATATGTAACCATGCAGTAAATTCGTCATAAAACAGTTTCTAACCAACCAGAACATACATCATTTCTACCAAAATGATTAATGTCGTTTCAAGTTTGTATTTTATTGTGATTTTCCACGCTGTTTCGGTAAAAAGTGACCTCACCCATAACTTCAAAGATGACGTTTTCGATCTGATTCTCGCGGACTGGAACGGTGAAGTTAGAATAGTAAGCTCCAATGGTAATTCTAAACAAAATAAAATCATCAAGAAATTAGAGGACGATCTGATCCTATCCTTCGCAAGGTACAAAGACCATTTATTTATCTCGGACTACACCGACCACGACGTCGACGATTCTAGCATCTTACGATGTGGCTTCGACTGGGATAAACTGGAGCTCACGAAGCCTTGCGATGTCGATTACAACCACAAAACCGACTGGAACATCTACGGTTTCAAGATCTTAAGCATGCTGGTAGCCAAAAACTACCTGTTCGCAGGCATCGACGACGGAAAGTTGTGGCGATGTCCAGTTGATACTCCTGGTGCCAAGTGCGTTGTACTCTACAACAATCGTAGCTTGGACGACATTACTGGAATTAGTTACTACTGCAGGAACAATAAAATCTACGCCACGACTAGGTCTGGTGTAGTCTTGCAATGTTCACCAGAAGAAGTTGACTCTTGTCATCGGGTGTACCAGATTGATGACAAATTAGACGCCTTGAGCGTCGCTCACAACGCCTTGTGGCTTGGAACCAGGAATGCCAGATTGCTCAAGTATCCTTTGGATGGCGAAAGCTTCGAGTGTCAAGAGCACGATAGTTTTTCCAAGGGCGGTATCGTAGGTATAGACCAGAGGAAACAGTACTTGTACGTTCTGGAGGACTGGAACCAAATGTACCAGTGCGATCCCAATATTCCGAAGAGTTGCTCGAAAGTGTTCTCCACTCCTTCTACGTTTATGATTGTGAATTAATTGTTTCAAACTAATAAATAATAATAATTTATCATTGTTCTTACATTTATGTAAGCGGTATGTTGTTTGTTTCATTCAATTTTGTAAGCTTTTATGCATAAACTTTTATTACCTCAAGAGTGATTAAAAATTTTTTTTTACTCATTTTGGTGAAAATGTCAGGGAAAAACTTTTCTTTAAAATAAGAACAATTAGACAACTTTTCAGAAGGAAAAAAATTCTTTGGATGTTTTAAATATACCGAGAAAAAAAAACCGGGCACTTATTTGTTCTAAAAAAATTTTCCCAAGGAGATCCTTGCCCATTTTCTCGGCAAAAAAGAAAAAAAAAAAAAAAGACTAGTCTAAAATCCCGAACGCTAGCTCGTCGTACCCCCGAGCTCTGTACAATTTCGCCAACCTTTGAATTTAAACCTCGTACTTTTTCCCCTTCCTACCCTCTCCCACCTTACAAAAGCTCACAGCCCGCAAGCTCAATTAAAAAGCTCGCGAGTCATCTGCACCGATACACATATATATATTAAAAAAAAAAAATCAACTCCTTACTTTTGAAAAGTCGTGGAGACAAGTATAACTACCCTTACCGTCCTCCCGATTTACGCGTATTCAAAAAGAGCTCCCCGAGCTTTTAATTCACCGGTAAAACTCTTTAACGCCTCGGCCACAATACAAGAACCTCCAGCTCTTTTTATCTCGGCTGCGGCTCTTTATGCAATTCACGAGTTTTCCCCGCGTAAGTCGCGGCTGAAAAAAAGATGGCTCGAGCTTATGTGATTACGGTGCGAAAATCCAAAAAAAAAAAAAAAAAAAGGAAGCCCACAAAGGGAAGCTACGTACACTTTGACGGAGAGAATCTCGTTTGGCTGCAGGGACCCGGTTTTTAAATTTTACGAGAAACTCTTTGGGGCTGTTTTGGGGAAAAAAATCGATATTGTGTTTTTTTGCGAGCCGTCGTTAATTCGAAAAAGTTTCACGGTAAAGACGGACTGAATTCACTCTAGACTCTGGCCAATTTGGTAAGTTTCATGTTTCTCTTTCTTTTTTTTCACCGGGAGAAACGTGTTATTAAATTTTCGAGGTGTTCTCGATTCATACCTCATTAAAACGTGCTATTTTTTGGGGTGAAAAAGAAAAAAAAAAAAAGAATGAAATTTCTACGTACCGCGGAAAAGTTAAAAAATTCATTCCTCGCTCGAATGTAAAATGAAATGTCTTGGCCCAGTTAACGTTCCCACAAAAAAAAACCACAGCTTCAAACTAAAAAAAAAATCGAAAAAGCGCGTTGGTAGTACGATGCACTCGACGTCAAGGGACAATTAATTTCGAGTTAAAATACTCGTAGGTAATAACGTCCAGAGCAAAGCTACGCATCGCGATGTTAACGGGTGCAGGATGTGCCGATGCTGTAGCTGACCCTCAACGTCATTTACTTTTAGCTTCATTAGCGATAATCACGACTATCAAATCGATCTCAATCTAACGCAATATTCGACGTATTATCGTTATCTCATTTATCCTCGCGCTCTAATTTTCCGTGCTTCTCTCTCGCCGCCCGCTGGAAATTGACGCTAAAACTCGCGTTATTTCTCGTTTAAACTATACGAGTTTCATATCACGGCTTAATTAGTTTTTTTTTTTTTTTTTTACTACTTTTTTTTTAGTTTTTATTGAAAAATATTTGATTCTACCATTTTATTTTATTTTTTGTTTTTTTTTTTTTTTTTTTATTTAATTACGAAATATAATAATTTTTTGAGCATACTAGCATAAAGTGACAGTTATTAAACTTTTTTTGACATATGCTATCAATCAAACCTACTGCGTACTTTTATTTCCCAAAAACTAAATTTGTTGCTCTTATATATATTTATTTTCTATCAAAATATTTCTCATGAATTCTACACTAATCCTGTCATTTTTTATCACCAAAAACAAGCTAATAAAAAAAATCCCCCACCACGGAAATAATCCAAAAACCTCATCCGTCAAAATTAAGCGTAGTTTTCTCTGTAATTCAACTGATATCAAAACACACCGTCGTGAAAAAATTCTCATTAGAAGGACTCGAAATTAAAGTCGGACCAGCTGGGTTACACAGACGTAGCCCGAAACTCGTTAAGTAGGTACCGGCTTCCGTCTCCCCGAGTTTACCACCGCACTACATGACGACACTGGCCGTGCCATATAATGACGAAGGAACCCACCCTCGTCACGTTTCCCGACGCGCGCGGACTTATATTGCTGATCATGACGAGCTTTGTCCGGCTCCGGAATTTTTGTCAGGCACTATTTTATTTTATTTCTTGTCAATAAAAAATAGTGGTTTTTGGACATCATGTGTAAGTTATTAATTTTTTTATTTTTTTTTTTGGGTTTGATGATTCAAACCAAATCTAAAATTATTGGTAGTATCAGCACGTTGAAAATTTTGCTTATAGGGTCGATTATATTTAAAAACGTAAAAAAAATAATTCTGATGAAATATTGCGGTTGAAAAAACTGATTTTAATTTTACTATTTGTCAACTGAGAAACGATTAAGATATGATTCACTAAAGGATTTATTATTTTTTGTACTGTTCACTAATTTAATTCAAACAAAACATTATGAATTTTGATGACATTTATTGTGATTAATTGATTGTTTGTGTTAATTAATTTAGTAGTTTTATGAGCGTGGTTATGTATCTCACAAATGATTCATTCAGAGTAAACATGATTGCTGAATAAATCAATAAATCATTAAATAAAATATAAAAAATTATTAAAGTTTTGATAGGAATCTCACAGCTCTGTGGATTTTAATTTACTTATTAATGAATAAAATATAATGAAAAACTAAATAAATAAAAATTTTTTTTTCAAAGTTCTATTAAATTCTAATAGGACGAATTTTTTAATCTGCATTAGTTTGCAAAAATCAACTATTTATCTGTATCAAATTTAAAAACTCTTTAGCAATATTAACATTAATGTGCATTATCAGACCATCCTGAGCACTAGATTACTCGTACATGCCCTTGTGGATTAAAAAAAATTTGCTGTCAAGTTCAGAGAATCACTAAAACGCGTCTAAAAACATAAATGAATCAAATAACCATCAAAAACAACAAAATCGCATTTGAAGCCAGCCCCCTCGGGCCGTTAAAAACACTCTCGGTCGTACAATTAAAATCCCATCCCGCGCCGCGTCGTCCCTGAGCGACAGTTTTAGAGGCGGTAGGAAACTGACGTCCATCCATAACGTCCGAAGCCCGCGACAATGTATCTTCGGCGGTCCATGATTTTCCACGTTCGACAGCCTGCAGTCCGACGATGAACCGTCCGAATTTAATGGACTTACCGGGGCTCCGGATTTTCTCGATATTCCTCCCCAGTCCCACCCATCATCCCGGCCAGTTGTCGTTTCGATGAATTTCAAATTAAGCAAGCTTCCGTGGCCTCTTCAAAAAAAAAACTAGCAGCGACGCTCATTTAATTAAAACAGCGTCATTAGGAGACAATCGGGAAACTGTGGAGGGAACGAAAAATTAAGTATTCACGGCCACTCGAGTTTGATGAAAAAAAAAGGTGGAAAAATTTCGTAGCTGCGCGCAGCTGAGGAGAATAAAAACGCGGGTACTCAGCGAGTGGGTCAAGTGGGAGAGAGCTGGAACGTAAACAGGGAGCCGGGTGTAAATTAAAACAGCTCGATCGACGCACAATGCGGACCCTGATTAGAGAATTATTCCCTCCCTGTTAACTCGAACCAGTAGCGTATCATCCATATGTGATTTCCATCTCTCGGTCTTGAATCAATTACACCTGGCGATGTACGGGGTTATTGTAGAAATTGAATAATCAGAGATACGCAGGATAGGTATTAAATTGTTATTTCTTGTTTTTAGCTTTAGAATTTTGGCGGTGATTTTCGAAGCCGAAGCTATGTCTTTTTAATCCACTTTGTCATTGTCGACAAAGCGAATTTGCATGTCATACGGTCGTTGATAGAGTTCTAATTCTATATTCGTCATCGTGTACCCCCACCCGCCCGAAATTTGTCTGATAACCACTTCCACGAACAAAGCCACTGCCAAACCGCTTAATTTACATTTTCTATTTTATTTTCTTCTGTCGAGGAAAAGCCGATAATCCATTTTTCACGGTATTACAAAAAAAAAATTGGTTTTTTGTCAAAATCGTAAAACTGAAAAAAACCACTGCGAATTCGAGAGTATTGGATAAAAGTCATGCGTCAAAATAGTTAATTAATCTTAGGCTAACTCCTTATGGCTGTAAATTGGGATTTAGTGGTTACAGTGAAGATTGATTACATGAAAAAATCATTAATAAGTATTTTAGCTGTTTGTACTTTTTATTTACACAAGGTTGTAAATTAGTAGGAAAGCCATATGTAAAATCTGGTTAACTCGTAAAGCTAAACCAATTTAAGATGATGTATTCATATGATTCTTAATTGAATTCAAAATTTTGGAGTACAAATTATATTCTTAATTTATACTTCACAGTTTCTAATCTCATATTTTCTGTTCTACTTTTTAAAAAAATCTGAAGTTTTTCATGTTAAATTTTTATTCTGGCTAACATTGATATATTTCAAGCAATACTTACAATAATTTGAACAAACAATACATAACTGGATTATTAACTTTATTCTTTTGAAGCATAGATTACATGTATGTAAAGGCGCTCCTAAAAAATTATCTATTTAATTCATTTTAATGAAAACACTATAATCAAACTAAAATTAAAAATCCAACATCGATCAGTCACTCCATTGGTAACATCCGAGGTCGAGTGATTCAAATTCAGCGTCTGGCCATCGATCACGGGATCATCTAAAACACATCTGTCGAAAAGTACCACCGTCTGCACCGCTATGGATCAATAATAAGCCCGGGCTCGGTTAATAATTAATCGGGGGAGGCCGGTCTGTCGTAAATTATGTAAAACGCGAGTGTCATCGCAGCTCTAATCAAGCGAACTCATCAATGAAGCATCATCCACAGAGTTCCCGGAATAATTTATCAAAATTATTTCCTCCCCCACGCATGGGTACGGTACAACAATCTAACGCAAATTAAAACCCGAAATTACCCGGCCGAGTAGCAGCGCGGGGCTGGTGCGGGCTGCTCATTTGTACATGCAAACGAATGCAGAACAGAGGCAGATTTGTATAAATTAGTACGTCATCCATCTTCCGCCAGCCGCGTGTTTCAGCTATGCCTATGAATATCACTCCGAAGATGGGTTATTCAACAACATTAGGTTTATTAATTTTACCAACCTGGTTGGCTTCGCTCGAGTGTTAAGAAATCTCCAAGTTTTTTATGAATAATTTATTTTGGATGAATATTCATTGGAATATTGTGCTTTGCCCGTCATTACCGCGGAGACATAATGTAGAGCGCGACCTTAAAAACAATTTTTTTTTCAAACGCAGCGCGATCGGAGTATGTTTTATTTTCCAGGAATGATTTTTCATTTTCCCGAGAGACAAAAGTTGGAGGAGTAAATTAAATTAAATTTCTATCCGATCAGCATTTTTACGAGGCTCTAGACATCAAAAATTTCATTTTGCTTTTCACCGGCGAATGAAATCAGCATTTTTGACGTTGCGTCGTCGATGGATCAACGATCTTCATATAATAATAAAATCCATCTGCATTATTTCAAGAATCCAGTTTCACGCTTCTCACCGAATGAAAAAACAACGAAGAGCGTCGATAAGGTATAAAAGTCAAATCGAAGATGATTAATTGAAAGCCGGGACATCATCGTAGTTTGCCGAGCAAAGTTACCTGCGCAGGAACTTGACTTTCCCCAAAGTTCAGCCATCAAAATCGAGATCGAAAATTAATGTTTATTCAGTTGTAATTTCGTGCCATTAAACTTACCTCCCCGAAAGCAAGATAAAATTCGTCCCGGGGCTCGATTAATAATTTTCCTTCCGCAGACAGTGCAATCAAGCTCCGTCAATTCCAACTCTAGCACGCAAATTCTCGTGTCTGAATCATCCTATCTCGAAAGTTAAAAATTTTTTGGACTGGTAGCATCGTAAATAGAGTTTATCTGTTCTCTCGCTAGGAATTTCTTAGCGGTAAGCGTTGAATCGTTGTTGTGCTCGTTCGCACTTGTTTCCGAAAGAATCAAATGCGCAATTTATCCAGCAATGTATTAAACCGCTAAAACTTATTCGGGAGAGGGGCGAACAGCAGTTCAAACTTTCACGAGTAGATTCGCGATCACAATTGAATATAACTCATAAGTAGTTGGGCGCCCGATCTTATAACCGCATGAGCTACTTGAGGAACAATTAAGTTTATATCGCTATACATTGTACTTCGTAAGTACCTATCCTTTGGTCTGATGCAAATTTATTATTTATTATATTTTTGTCAGCGTTTTTAAAATTATCTCGTAAATGTTTAGCGCAAAATAATTAATTAAAAAATTCACTGCTCAACAGCAAGGACACCCTCATAAATGTCGATCTTTTAATCACACTGATTAAAAATTTTATAACTATCCCGGTGTATCGAAAGAGAGAGAAGGAGGGTAAAAAGTGACATTTTTTTTTATTATTAAAAATTATCGTACACAAAGTATTAATTAATTTTCCCGTAATTACGTTTTACGTGCATCGTCAAGTTTTGACGGGCAGCCAGGCCGGCGGCGAGTCGCTGCGCGGCAGTTTGAGGAAAAACAAAGAGAGCATTAAAAAAAAAAAAGAAGGAAGGCGAAATTAAACGCACGCGGCGATAATAATTACTTTTTATGTGGAAAAAAGCGAGCGTTATTTTATTAAATTATTATTATCGTCGTCAGTCTTTCTTACTTCAGCAGGCGTCACTCGCACCGGAAAAATAAAAACTGGGGGGGGAGACCGACACCATACGCGGGCCGGATCGAATCGGGCTGAAATATGGAAAGTCTTGCGCTGCCGCGCCCCGGCTATTATCAATTTCCTCGACGGCGCCGGTATACGATTCCGTCCGGTCCGAAAGAAGCGATAATGACTCGAGCTTTTGACCCGGCCCGCTTGATAACAATCAAAGCTGTAAATTCAACCGGACGGTATTCACGGATATTTTTGAATTATTGAGGACCGATTCAATTTAACAAGGTGGATTTTATCGACCGATTTAATGGTGTGATGTTTTTATCAGATTTCAGTTACGAGAAAGTGTAATATTTTTAGATTAGAATAGATTTTGTTCGGAAGAGTTTGTGAAAAATTTTCAGTAGTGAAAGCGTACGTATGGTCATACCCTGACTCAAAGGCCGGAGTTATGATTTTATAGTTAAGAAAAAGTTTTCTACCTCAAGATATTTAGTTTTATCTCTTTTGAGATATTTAACTGTAGTTTTGATTGTGTATTTAAGTAATGGAATAGATAAGATTTCAATCAAAAATAATTTTTTGAAATTATACTTATATCAAGTTGTTTTATTTCTTTCAGTTTTACAAGGAAAATTTTCAGTAGTAAATATACGTTTACAGTCAGACATCGTCAAAAACATTCCGGCTCCATAAAAATTTATTGATTTTAACCGCGTAATAAACCAGTCACAACCAATTCTCAACATAGTCTAAAAACAAATTAAGAAAAATATATCCCTAACTCAAGTTTACTTTCCAGGAATAAACTTATATTTTCATACACACGAACACATATTCGTTATTTACATCATCGATGGAGTTCATTTCATAAAAAAAAAGGACGAGTTTACACTCTCCGTAATGTCACGGAATCGGTCGGGGAAAGAATTTTAACAACAGCCAGTCTCCGATCTCCCAGCCCGCATAATAAAAACGGTTATTCCCTCGAAAAATTCAGTTGTAAAAGGCGAAGCGCGTATCCTCCCGCCATCGTTATTAAAAAACACAGTCCTGAATTATCCGTCCCTTTTTTATGGACTCGATCAAACCGTGTATATATCGTTCGTATAAAACTTTTTTTTCCTCTCTCTCTACTTTACCCCAGTAGTAACAGATCGATACAGTCGCCGTGTCACTCGAAATCCCATCAAACTCGAAGCGTCTTGCTCTGCGTACCCCCGGTGGGAAAAAAAGTATTAAAGTGTTTGGGGTACTGGCAGCGGTAAGGGGGTAAATAAATCACTTGACTTTGTGTAATTGATCGCCGGACTCTCGCGTATGATTAATCGCTGCGTGTGTGGCCCCCGTGTTTGTTTGTTTAAGACTCGCCGCCGGAGTTTGGATTTTTGATGGGGAAGGGAAAACGTAATTACGGTTGGGGAAAAATTAAAAACAGATTAATCATGTGCGCTAAACAAACAATTACGCGTGTGCATACGTATTTTCGGGGGAGGGGTAAAACGTGTGCGCTCGCTCGCTTTCGTAATGTTATTTGCATGCAATTGAATATTCACCCGTGGCTGCGAGAAGCGGAGAAAAAATTTCGGTATTCTCACCGAAAAACAACGTTTAATTTGGAGAGAAGAAATTGATTAAAACCGCATTCGCATCGAATTCAAATTCTGATTAAAGTCAGTTTTTTAGTTTATTCGTTTATTTTATCTTTGCGAAAACAGCTGCTGAATACATATTTTAAAGAGGCTCGTTAGATTTCGATTTGAAATTGTGTAGCAAGCTAGAATTTGAAAAATATACTCTTTGTTGATTGCAGATTCGATCTGTACAAAAAAAAATTTTGTTTACCGGCCACTATCAAAAGTTATGACATTAAAAATTTAATACAGGATGATTAAAGATAGATTAGTTTTCGGGGATCAAGATATCTAAAACATTACTGGTAGTTGGTAGGTTGGGCTAGTTTTCGAAAAATAAAAATGATAAAGTCTTATTGGCTTGACCTAACCTCTATCATGTACTAAGAAATATTTAATTTATATGAAATAGTGTTTTAATGATTATTACATAAAGATTTTTCAATTTTATAATAAATTAAGTATGCCTGTTTTACCATATTTCAAGAGAATATTTGGTCTCACATTACTCTGAATACAGTAATTAAAAATGATAAAATTGTAATGATCTTCCATGATACGTCTATGAATAGTTTACAGAGATAGTATATTGTAAATAGGTAGATGATATCACAGAAAAAAATATTCAAATCAATTCAACGCTGATCCATACATTCAAAAAGTTGAAAAGATCACGCCATAACAAAAATTATATTTAAAAAAATGTAAAAACCCGGATCGAGCTCGTGGAAAACACATCGGTTAATCCCCCAAACAAAGGGCCGCATTGTGTTCTTAAAACAAAAAAAGCCTCGTCCTTCCTTACTTTTGACCACTGAAAAATACAAAAAAAAAGCCCCAGACTGCGCCTATAAATTCGGTCTCCGGGGTTGGGTGGGCAGGGCGAGGGTTTTTGAATAATGCGCGTCTAGCGCACCCGGCGCGACCGCAGTGAGGACGCGTGCCGTTTGCGGCCAACTTCCGTACGTCGCCGTTATTCAGGCCTTGCGGTCTGCTGCTAAGGCACGCCGTCGAGGTGAGAATCCGACTACGAATTCCTCATCGATGTGTCCCCCGCCGGTAAAATATTTTCACGGAACCATTAGCCGGACTCGGGGTTGATGTTTACCTGCCATTGAGTTTGGAAACCGTGTGAAATTGCTTTATTTTGGGTGTACGTTGGAGCAGGTTGAAAGTGTTGGATATTTTACTCGAATTTTTTTACTTTGAACTCTGGTAATTTGAAGCAAAATCATAAAATATAATTATAATTACAGTTTTTATCGCAGAGAGTAAACTGAATCACATTGATTTTCGATAATACTTTTTTCTTTACAATTTTTTGATCTGTTCTCTTTGTTACTTTTTATTTTTATAAAAAGTTAGAATAAGAGTCCTGTCTATTTGTTGAACTTTTCCAGTAATTGTTTTTCCTGTACAATCTTTCAAAGCTAAAGATACTAATATTGTCTCGATAAAAAGCGTCGATACAAAAGCTTCAGTGTCGTTAAAAAAAAAAAAAAAAACTTATCAATAAAAAATTTTCTATTAATGCTTCAAAAAATACTTCGATGCAAGAAACAGTCCCAACTTAACGCAAAGAACAATTCGTACTTAATATTTTTGACTCAATCGATTGTTTTCACCTAAAAATACCGTACATAAATACAGCATTTTATTTAAAAAAACCCCAAACTGCAAAACTCCACGCAAAGTGGTTATTAAAAGAGTCAAAGTTCAACTCTTCAATTAAACCAGTTCTTCCCTTGAAGCATTCAAACTGATCACTCGAAAAGGTCCGCGTGTCCAAGCGCATGATAGGGGTAAGGTCCCCTAAGAATAATAATAAAAAATAAGTGCTATGCCGCAGGAGAGAGAAATAAGACGGGCAGGCGGGAGCTGAAACTCGGTCATGCGAGAAAGAAATTAAATCACGGAAGCGAGCGGACCGGTAAGCCCCGCGGGCTGCTGGCCCGGGCAGCCCCATAACACTTCGGGGGCTCAACTGGGGCGTAAAGCACACACGTGCCAACTAATGCGCGAAGCCGCACGATGATAATAATAAACATGCGGGGGTACCATAACTGGCCTGAAAAAAAATGGGTACTGCGGTAGTCGGGAGAAGAAAAGTTTGAATTGTTTTATGCGAGCCAACCGAATGCGTGAAAAAAAAGTACCGCGGGTTTCTCCTCTACTTTTTTTTCGGGGGGAAGCTATTCTAATGGAGAAAAAGCCGGGAAGGAGGAGGACGGAGAAAAAGAACATTACCGGGGGGTCGATGAGCCCTCGGGCTTTAAAAATGGGATTCGCGCTGGATTTTCGGGGATAATGCGGCTCCGGGATAGCGACAACCGGGGCCCTACTCAATCCAATTTTCCATCTCTTATTCCTTATTCTTTTTGGCGGGAACGGTGGTGTTGTAATTTGAATTGGACTGGCTGGTTGTTTTCGAGACGAGACTTTTCGTTGTGCGCCAAGCACTGCGTAAAATCAAACAAATGGAAATTGTGCGGCAATGTGATATTGTGAAAGTGTTGGACGAAAGAAACTATGCATGGTTACACAAATTTTAACAATTTTCAATTGAAAAACACGCATTATAACTACATTCATAGTTTTTGTAATTTTTGGTAACTTTAAATTAACGTCCTCAATTTAATCTTTTATGACAAAAAGAAAATAAATATTAAAATGATGTATAGATCATCCCGTTAAAATTTCTTTGTGCAATATTAATTATTTTATTTTAGATTTTAATAAATATATAATTTAAAAAATCTGAAATATTAAGTTTTTAATTTTTTTCTTGACCCAAACAGTTAGTTAAAATGAATGAAATGATATATAAAAGTAAAGAACAAAATTAGAGTAGATCCAAACGTAAGAAAAATAAAAAGTAAGTCATTTCACAAAAAAGCATTTATTTATATAAATGGTTACAAGTGCTTTTTTAACGAAGATTAAGAACTGAGCACTTAAAAATCATCATAATTGCTCTTACATGATTACAAGCGTTATTTAAAATATAAATTAAACAAATGTACGTGCTGAAGTTTAACTTTTACCTTGCTTACATTACGAGAAACAAAATAAAAACTGTCTCTTTTCATAAAATACAAAGTTTTAATTTTTTTAATTAAAGTTACTAAACTTTTGAGAAGTTGGGACAAAAAAAAGAAAAAAAAAGGTAATAATAACGCGTAACCGTGATGAATAATAAACGAAAGTTTTTAAGTAACTTTAATGCGGAAATGAGAAGGAAATTAAAATTTTGAATGTAATATACGAGCTCGGTACATCCTCACCAAGTTGTGTTTATGAAACCGAAATCATATGAAATTTTCGTGTTTACGAAACTTGGGTTTATACAAGAATGCGGGAGATTTGAAATTACAAAATTCCAAGTTTAAAGCAAAACCAGACAATCAGAACCTCTCTTTTTTTCCTACCCCAACCTCCCGGTCTGACCAAAAGAATCTCATATGAAATTTCTGCGGTCGCTCCAGAGTTCTCCGCGCTCGTCCTGGGCATATTAGAAAATAAAATTACGAATTTTCAATTCGTCAGTTACTATCGGATGGACAATAAATTAGCAACTCATCGCGTGCGAGCGAATAATTATATAAAGAAAGCACAGAGAGATTTTTTTTAAAATATAAAAAATAGGCGGAGATTCAACGCGAAATGAACGGCCTTTTAAAGCGTCGTAATGTTAATTTTATTTAAGAACGCACGATACATTACGAGAGAAGTATAAAAAAAAAAAAATTTTCATAAACGTCCCGGCACGCGAAACCCTCATAAAACTCCCCGAGTTTACACGTAAAAAAGCTTATGCAAGCCGCGTATAAACTTGAGTATTAATTACCCTCCAGCACTATTTTTTTTTTTTTTTTTTTTTTTTTTTTTCATTTTACAAACGTTGCGGAACATAAGAAAGCTCAGAGCTAACGCAGAGTGATAAAAATAAGCAGGCTAGTTATAATAGCGAAGAGAAGGTATTTTTTTTTTCTTTTCCCCGGTTTTATTTTAGTACTTTGTGTGTGTTTTGCACGCGTGACGTTGAAAAAAATAACGCATCGCCAAACAATTATACACGCTTTGCTAAAGCGCCCTTTAACCGCGTAATTTTTATTCCGCCGACGGGGTAAATGTGATGATGAAAGCCGAGCTCGCTGTGTAATCCAGGAAATCTGCCTTGAGAAATTGAAATTTTTTCTCTTTTTTTTTCTGTTTTTTTTCCTCAAAAGGTGAAGCTTGGTTGAAAGTGGATTGATTTCTCGTTTGTAAAAGACTTTTTTTTTCGTTAAAAACTAGTTAGAAAAGTTTGATTTTGATAAAAGCTTTTTTAAATTAACCGTTGGGGTTTTTTATTGGTAATTTTTGTTTAGTGTGACATTTACTTGTTGATCGACAAAATCTAAAAATCACTATTAAGTGCGTCAATGAATTTTTTTAATTCTTATACTCTCAAAGATAAATCTTTATCATTGATTTCAATCTTACAAACTAATGAAATTACGACACATTGCATGTACTTATCTGTAGAAATGATTTTAAAAAAGTCTTTTATTAATCCGCTCATGATTTTCATATTATTTAAGTGTTATTGAATCCACTCTTTTTTTTTGAATAAATTTTACTAACTTTTTTCTTTATTGATATATTCACAAGATTAAAATATGTCAAACCAATGAAATGACTACATATAAAAAAAACAAATCCATTCTTTATTCATCTACAGAAAAATTTAAGCTTTGTTCGAAAGCCTTTTTTTCAATTAATGCAATTCCTTCATCCAAGATACAAGATAAAGTTTACGTCACTAAGAAAAAAAAAACCCCCCACACACCCCCACATCTTTTATTAGACCGTACAAAACGAAAGTTTGCTTCTTTCTAGTTCATAAAACAACACTAATGTATTCAAAGTTCCAGGGCGCAGTAAAAATAAAACGAGATTAAATCAGCCAGCTCGTGGATTCGCGGTCCAGGCCAAGAGCCCGCAATGAAAGCAAAGGGCCGGTGCGTTACAACCCGGTCGTGCATTCATGAAAAGCAATATCAAATTTTTCATCTCGTTGGGGCTCCAAAGAGCACTCGAGGAGGCCTCTCTCGACCAATATCGAACTCTGGATCTAAGGAGCTGCTCTGACCCTTTTTTTACTTTTTTACAAAAAAAACTTCCGCCAAATGTAAACACTCGAGCGGTGTAAAAGAGCCTCTTTTTAGTTTGTTTGGCGAAAACAAATAAATCGAAGCCTGCGAAGTTTCGCAACCGGATAATTATAACGGACCGATTGATTGAAGCCTATTGAAACATTTATCGAACGAGAAAGTCGAGAAGTGAGGGGGGCTTGATATAATACACCGATATAGCACGATATGCTAGAGCCCGAATTCCCTGAAATTCAATCATGATGAATAAAATTACACTCACGCGGGTATTACGACGAGAGCGATTTCGATGCTAAAAGATATCGATACGGTTATGCTTTTACACTCGCGAGCAGATTTTTCAAGGGGAAAAATTTTCGACCGTAAAAAATAAAGGAATTGAATTTTCGTATAAAAAAAAAAAAAAAAAAAAATGTGTGTCGCGATATAAAAGTTTGTTGTGATTTAATATTTTCGACGGTATTTAAATTATAAATGCATCGAAAATTTTGACGTACGAATAAACAAGGGACCAAGGTAAACAAAAACGTACGGGTATTTCGTTAACATAAATTAATCACGGTCGACGAGATATTGATTAAAATTAACATTTATTAATGAATTTATATTTTCAAACGTTATGTTTACGTGTTAAATCTAGTTAAACGTTACGAAATCAAAAACAAAAAAATTTGATGGGTTTAAAGAGGTTGCGTTTATTAGAAAGAACCAATCAAAAACCTTGGATGTAATATTAATGTTTTAGTTAATATTCAAAGCTTGAGTTTAATTCATGAAGCAGTAAAAATACCAAGTCCCTAAAATCAAATGCGTAATCAGCTTTTGCCTTTGAACCAATGCGAATTATGTAATGGCAATGTAGAGAGTCTTTGAATTATTGTTAACTTTGATCAATTATATTTAAAAATAATAATACGACCTCAAAATCATACTTACCTCGATACTTACTGTATTGTGCTCATTAGCATCCTCTTATAAACTATCAAATTTCAAAATCTCCTGAACAAGTAGATCTTCTTTCTGACTATATTAACTAATTTGCGTTGTAATAGTATACTCGGTGCTTGCAGCGTACAATTTTCCGCATTACTCATAGAATTTATTAATTTTCAAAACTTGCTTAATCTTTCTTCTCGTCTCTTCTAAACTTATAAAACTTCATCAAATCTTTCTTCGAAAATACTAATTCTGTGATAAAATCTTACAGAATTCCAAATAATACTTTATAATCAATCTCTACTAACAGTTATGAAAATTCAATTTATTATTTTTTAAATGTTTTACTACTCTTTGAAAGATTTAAAAAGTTACCTTAGTCTAACTTATTTTACCATTCAATTTTTTTACAGGCGTCTTGACCTAAAATACCTTAGAAAAGATGATTGTATAAAAAAATTAAAAAAGTTATAAATAAAAAATCATATAAATTGTAGAAACTCAAAAGGTTATTGAAAACTTCTACTTTTTATTTTGTGAAATACTTATACTTCCAATTCATTTTGGTAGGGCTGATTTAGATTAATATGATCTACAGATTAAACTTTTTTTACTCAATCGAGTATTCTGAGATTCCTCTAAAATTTTAGATTTGAAATAAAATAAATCGGTATGAAGTAAAAATCATATAATAAAATTATCTAATTATGTAATTTTGATCACATTCATGGTATTATCCATCAAAATCTATTCTGAACGTAACGCAAGTTTAGTTATATCTTACAAAATCCTTCAGTAGGACGAGCACTCCAAGATAGCGAAAAAATCGTCGTTAAATTACAGTGGCGCCGTAAGTCGGACCGACGTATCGAGCGAGAGCTCACAGTTATGACATTTATGACCCGAGTCCGACCGAGCTCCAAAGGCCGCCGAATCTGTCAAAGGTCTTGAGACGATACCGTCGCATCCACCATCCGTTTCCACGGGATCATCGTTATCGGGTAATTCTGGGAGATTATCTGGCCTACCGCACTCCCATCGACCGTCTGCAGCGTCACCGCTCCATTAACAGATTATTATTATTACTACTATAGCTGCGCTTTGGATAAGTGTTTTTTTCTTCTTCTCGTGCTCTTTGGTTATTAATTCGGGTCGATCAAAGTGTCAGCTTGGGTCTGTGAGAGTCGATTAAACACGGTCAATTACCGCTCCGGAGCGTATTTTATCGCACCGGTAACACACACTGATACTTGAGCGCTCAGGTATCACTTTGGGAGTCGTTGACGGATGCATTATCCAAGAGTGTGCTAATTTCGGGATATTATTCGTAATTGGCAATCTCATCAATTCTATTTTTAAATGTTCAAATTATAACTAGTATTTATTTGATATTTTTTCTTAACAATTTCGGTCAAAGGTTAGTGTAGCTAATTACTATTTACTATCTTAAAATAATAGTAAGAGCTTTGCATACACAAATTATAAAACCCCTTTATAAAAGAGAGCTATCGCCATCTTGCGTAAGATTTTTATTCGTGAGCTGATTGGTGAACAAGTTTTTAAAATATTCGAAAAGTGCATTTTGAGGTTACTCTTATTGTTTTTTCCTATGCGCGTTTGAAGCGCGCTCAGAAGAGCTAGTGAAACAAATGATACACAAAAGTAAGATTTCAAAATGTACTGGAGTAGTCAATTTACATAGCGAATTATTTTATCTATTTTATTTTTAATAATAATACATTTACTAAAATAGTAATAAACAAAAAAGTCAAAAAACTGTTTTAAATAAGACATTCTACATCAACTTTTCAAACTAAATTCTTCTAATTCTATTCTCTGAGAAAGATTCACAGTGATCTTTAAAATTTCTTTCGCTAAACCGTTGTGGATCTATAAAGTCGATTTTTACTGTACGAAGGGAAAAAAAATTATTTGAAAACTATCGTTGATAAAAATCTCAAACTTTGAAGATAAAAAATTAGTCTTTGTAATATGATGTGATCTAACAGTATTGTAAGTAAAAAGTTTTTTAAGTTCAAAATTAGTCCAGATTTACCTGGAGACCCAGTTGTTTTGTTCTTGCTGTAGGTGAATCCCATTGTTTTCCAGGGTGTTCCGTGTAAAAAGGTATAATCTTGATGCTTGTTTTACTCGGATTAGCCATTGTCAGGTTGCACGAAATCCAGTTCACCACCACCGCTGACTTGGTTAATCAAATGTAATTCGAGTCACTTGGCAGTCTCCGCGTTGTTGCAAAGGGAGTTACAACCCAGTCAGCAACAAGCTTTTAGATAATTAAATCAAATTTTTTTTATTTACTTCCCAGGTACAGCTCGAGAAAGGGCGTATAAAAATATTAAATTATTTCTGGGGCTTACCTATATTTTTGAAGTTTTTACGAGCTCGTCACATTAAAAAAATTAAGCTACAAGATTAGTAAATTAAACTTTTTTTTTGTTAGCAAAAATTGTATGAATTATATTCATGAAAAAATAAAATATAGAGGAAGAAAGTTTTTCTTTAATTTGCTTGTTAAATGTTACCACAAGAGAACGTATTAAGCTGCTTACATCCTGCCAAAGACATGAGCCCAAGAGAGCAGTTCCACCGCACAAAGAGACCTAAATTTCTCGTAAGAACTACATTAAATGCTGCTGCCTGGAAAGCAAACGAGACGGAAGAGATCAAGAGCCTGTATGCATACGCTTCAGAACCAAGTTGAAACATTTAGACAAACAAAGACGAGCTTCTTGTGGAAATGTCAAACTCCGTTTTGTAGAAACTCTTCTTTGATATTCACATTTTAATGGGGTACTTTTAATATTTTCAAAATAAAACTTTTTTATCTTGTAATACCTTTTTTGTTTTTAAATATTTTATAATATTCAAAAGTGCATCATTAGGTTTTTGCCGACTCGTTTATGTCTTGGAGTGTACATGTGTACGTAGATACCTACTGGTCAAAAAAATAAGTTTTTCAATGTTTTTCATTACTTTCAAGTACGTCTTTCAAAGACTTATAACTAGCTATTTTTTAGCAGATAATATTAGATTAACAACTGCTTAAGACAGATAATATCGTTGACCCGTACGAAAAGAAACACCTGAGACCGAGAATCCGAGAAAAAAGTACCATTACGTGATTTTCCGGGGAAAGAATAACAAAAAAAAAATTTTACGCGATTAATGTAACGTTGCAATTTTTTCCAAGGAAATTGTCATGATGTAAAATTTATCCGTGAAAAAAGTCCCATTACGTGATTTTCCGGGGAAAGAATAACAAAAAAAAAATTTTACGCGATTAATGTAACGTTGCAATTTTTTCCAAGAAAACTGTCATGATGTATAATTTTTCCGAGAAAACTGTCATGTTAAACTTGCTGTGGGTCGGAAGACAACATTCCCCGAGGAAAGTGTAACCAGTGTGTTTTTATCCGGGAAAACAATTACATTCACTCAAGACGAAAATATATCCCGGGAAAAAAGTAATCTGCACAACTTATTCCAGGTAAAGTGTAACGTATTGGTAATCAACGATTAAAATAATATTTTTCCAGGTAAAAAGCAATAAGAACAATGACAACTTATTTTAAGCAGGCCAGGTAGCTTTTCCCGAGGGAAACGTAACGTTAAAACTTTTTTCCGGGTAAACTGTAATGTTGAAGTTATCGACGATTAAATTTATATATTTTTGAGTCAAAACTTACAATAGCAATTCCAACTTATTTAGATCAGACCAGAGAGCTTTTCCCGAGGAAATCGTAACGTTGACAACTTTTTCCCAGGTAAACTGTAATGTTGAAGTTATCGACGATTAAGGTATTATTTTCCCGGTTAGAATTTACAATATCTATGTCAATTTATTTAAAGCAGGTTAAAGAGATTTTTCCGAGGTAATCGTAACGTTGACAACTTTTTTCCGGGTAAAATGTAACGTTTAAGAAATCATCGAATATAAGGATATTTTTTTTACAGAAAATTTACAATATCCATGCCAACTTACTTAAACCAGAGAAAGGAGATTTTTCCGAGGAAAACGTAACGTTAAAACTTTTTTCCGGGTAAACTGTAACGTTGAAGTTGTCAACGATTAAGGTATTATTTTTCCAAGTTAGAATTTACAATATCTATGCCAACTTATTCAAACCAGATTTCCCGAGGAAAACGTAACGTTAAAACTTTTTTCCGGGTAAACTGTAATGTTAAAGTTACCAACGATTAAAGTATTATTTTTCCAAGTTAGAATTTACAATATCTATGCCAACTTATTCAAACCCGATTTGGGAGCTTTTCCCGAGGAAAACGTAACGTTAAAACTTTTTTCCGGGTAAACTGTAATTTTGAAGTTGTCAACGATTAAGGTATTATTTTTCTAAGTTAGAATCTACAGTATCTATGTCAATTTATTTGAAGCAGGTTAAAGAGCTTTTTCCGAGGTAATCGCAAAGTTGACAACTTCAACATTACAGTTTACCCGGAAAAAAGTTTTAACGTTACGTTTTCCTCGGGAAATCTGGTTTGAATAAGTTTGCATAGATATTGTAAATTCTAACTTAAAAAATAAATACCTTAATCGTTGATGACTTCAACATTACAGTTTACCCGGAAAAAAGTTTTAACGTTACGTTTTCCTCGGGAAAAGCTCTCTGGTCTGATCTAAATAAGTTGGAATTGCTATTGTAAGTTTTGACTCAAAAATATATAAATTTAATCGTCGATAACTTCAACATTACAGTTTACCCGGAAAAAAGTTTTAACGTTACGTTTCCCTCGGGAAAAGCTCCCAAATATGGTTTAAGTAAGTTGGCATGGATATTGCTAATTTTCCTTTAAAAAATATCTTTATATTTGATGATTGTCAAACGTTACATTTCACCCGGGAAAAAGTACCAACGTTACGATTTCCTCGGAAAAATCTCTCTTCTCCGATTTGAGTAAGTTGGCATGGATATTGTAAATTTTACTTTAAAAAATATTTTTATATCCGATGATTTAATCAACGTTACACTTTACTCGGAAAAAAGTTCTTAACGTTACGTTTTCCTCGGGAAAAGCTCCCAAATATGGTTTAAGTAAGTTGGCATAGATATTGTAAATTCTAACTTGGAAAAAAATACCTTAATCATTGATAACTTCAACATTACAGTTTACCCGGAAAAAAGTTTTAACGTTACGTTTTCCTTGGGAAAAGCTCCCAAATATGGTTTAAGTACGTTGGCATGGATATTGTAAATTCTAACTTGGAAAAAAATACCTTAATCGTTGATAACTTCAACATTACAGTTTACCCGGAAAAAAGTTTTAACGTTACGTTTTCCTTGGGAAAAGCTCCCAAATATGGTTAAAGTAAGTTGGCATGGATATTGCTAATTTTCCTTTAAAAAATATCTTTATATTTGATGATTTCCTAAACGTTACACTTAACCCGGAAAAAAGTCCCAACGTTACGATTTCCTCGGAAAAATCTCTCTTGTCAGATTTGAGTAAGTTGGCATGGATATAGTAAATTTTCCTTTAAAAAATATTTTTATATTCGATGATTTAATCAACGTTACACTTTACTCGGAAAAAAGTTCTTAACGTTACGATTTCCTCGGGAAAAGCTCCCTTAGTCTGTTTCAAATAAGTTGGCAATGGTCTTGTTACTTTTTACCTGGAAAAACAATATCTTAATCGTCAATTATCCCAACGTTACACTTTACCCGTAAAAAGTGCACCCGTTACTTTACTCTCGGAAATTTCCCCTTTTTATTTATCGTTATTATTATCACGGAAAAAATATACTAATTACTCTTTTCTCGGAAAAATGTTGCTCATATATTGGCCGATTTTTTTGTTGTTACAGTTATCTCGGAAAATTGTTAACTTGTTACAGTTTTCTTGTAAAAAAAGAACTTGTTACATTTTTCTTGAAAAACTGGCTCATATATTGGCCGATTATTTTGTTGTTACAGTTATCTCGGAAAATTGTTAACTTGTTACAGTTTTCTCGTAAAAAAAAAACTTGTTACGTTTTTCTTGAAAAACCGGTACTGTTACTGTTTAACCGGATTTTTTTGCAGGTGTTTCTTTTCGTAAGGGCCAACGATATGAGCTTATAGTCCTCTCGTGGATAAAGCAGGGCATTATGGAAGCTTTATAAACTATTTCTGAAACATTCTGTTTTTTTTGCTAGATGTTATTATCTCAACAATCTCATAAATTAGATTACTTCATGCTGATTTCTTTATTTAGAATCATGGTACCAGACCTTATTCTAAGGAAGGTTTTGTAACTACCGAAATTTCAAATTACTTACACTTTAAATCCTGTACCGCCTACTCTACAATAGGTAAGCGTCGAGGTGGCGTCTCCTTTTTTCTTAATGAGCTTATCTTATTCCATTTTCGACGAAAAGTTAGTTAAGTAAGTTAATCTTCTGTTCAAGTTTATTTTCAATTTAAATTTTAGCTTGAATTTTTATTCGAAATTTTTTTTTGGTAATTACCGGTTTGAGTTTTTTAACTACCGATTTGATACTTTCGGTACCCTTAGAATAAGGTCTGCATGGTACATATATCCATTTAGTGTTCAAAACAAGAAGCTTTTCAAATTTTTTTTTGAATTTTATTTAAATCCTAAACAAATACTAGCAGTAGGAGAAAAGGGATCAGTAGAAGGCTAATATGTTGTTTTTGAAAGAAAAATTACGTATTTTTAGCTCCTGAAGAGGTTGGCAAAACAAGCCAACGAAACGTTGAGTTATTCAGTTACTCAGTTATTTTTTCTATCAAAAAAAACATATTAGCCTTCTACTGATCCCTTTTCTCCTACTGCTGACAATATGGTGATTTAAATTCAAATTACATTTATAAACAAATACTACTACTTCCTAATTACAGCTACAAGACAAAACCAAGATTTGTACATGATCTTGTATTGGTCTTGAAAAATCATAAAAAGACTCATCATTCTAAATCCTCCCAAAAATAAACTTGCTTTTTTTCACTTCGAAATCAGTGCAGCCACCCAGTGGTTCCGAAACGACCGCAACGACAGCTGAACGGGCGCGTGTCAAACAAGCCCCGTGCCGCGTGCGTCGTCCTGTTAAATTCGGAGGCCGAATTTCATCCCCCCCCCTCGAGGGCTTGTAATTCATCCCTTTTTGCCGGAGCATACCACCGCCACGCGTGCATTACTTCCCGAGTGCCTCTTTTTTTTTTTTTTTTTTCTCTCGCGGAGGAGGGGCGGGTTTCTAATGTCGGTCGCAATATTTGGACTCTGCTTTGACACGAGCCTCTTTTGTTCGGCTATTAGATTCTCTCTTTTTTTTATTTTATTATTTTTTTTTTATTCCCTCTTGTTTTTGGCTCTCTCGCAGGCGGAGATTGGAGTGTATTGTGTGTGCCAAAACACGGTTTCTTTCTCTCTTTTTTTTTCACAGAATTTCGGGGGATATCCGACTGCAAGAAATTTTACACTGCCGGGACCCGGATAAATTAATTCGAACATTTATTAAGCACATTTTTGAAATAACTTTTGCACTGCCGCTCCAGCTACCGAAACTTCGGCGGCTGCAACTTCTGAATATTTCCCATCAAATTACTCGCTCCTTTTTCCAACAGCCCTGGATAAAATATTTCCCCTCTCCTCTCTCCCCACTACTAAAGTTTCAATGAAACTCGCGAATTGGAATTTTGACACTTTCTTCATTAGTAGAAAAATATCGCGGGCCTTCTTTCTCAAACGTCATTTTGTAATAAAAAAGAAAAAAAAAAAAACTTGATAACAATATTGATGTTATTCATCGTTGAAAGTCAAAATACTTAAAAGTTGAGCTCGATTTAGCATATTCCAAACGTGACACCTCGCGAGAGCCGGAGCTAAAAAAGGACGAGTGGGCGCCGGGTCAAAGTTAAGAACAACTTTTCAATCTCGAAAAGTTTTTAAAAGAAAGAGAAGAGGGAGCGGGGGGGTTCGCGCGAAACACCGCAAGCTCGGCGCGTTTAAGTGGAATCTGTTTTATCGGCCTTCAAAGTCAATTTGCCTGCTCTCCAATCTCGCTTTTCCTCGAAAACTAATTCGTTCTAATTGGTCCGATCAATTGGAGAAGCCTGCGCCGTGTATATTAGCGAAAGAGAGAGAGCAAAAATCTGTGTATCAAAGCGCTGTTGCGGTGAATAATTCAGTTTCGAAGGTGAAATTTCTGATGGTGGGGGAGAGAGAGAGAGGTGTTACGGGATTTAATTGAATTTCCATTTGATTGCTTGGCGCGCGACCCGGCTTGGAATTTTAAATTTTATCGGTCCGCGATGTTTGGTCGCGTTGATATAGCGACTCTCTTGCGCGATGTTTCCACCGGTAATCGGAATATCGATTCGAGTCGGCTTTCGATACGATTTAATACCGCCGTGATTGTTGTACTGTTCGAGAGTTAATGTTTTTCATTACCCTAAGTGGAAAGAGTTTTTTTTATTGGTCATTTGTAGTGGATCTTCATTGATTTGATTGCTAAACTGTGTAATCTTTAATATGAATCAGGATCAAGAGTTTTTTAGAGGCCCTTACTGAGGTTAACAATATTTTTTGCCATATACGTAGTTTGCCTATACGTCAATCTAACTGGTATCTCTCGACAAGCTAGCTTAACTTTTTATACGCATTAGAAAGTTATTAATATTTAATTAAAAAATAAACAATAATTTTTAGCAAAAAACTTTAAAATATCAATGCATAAACAGATTTTAAATAATCTTAATGAAAAATCAATGCACTAAATATTTCCCATTAGATTGTAATATTAAAACTTAAATATCTAATTTCATTTTTGAACCACGTGTGTAAAATTCCGACACTCTTTTTTGGTTCTCTTATTTACTCGTGGCTAATATCAATAATTGTAAAAATCACAAGTTTTTTACGTAAAAAAGTTCAAAGTCTTGACTGTAAATATTTATCAGGCAAATGCCAAAAACATTCTGAACTCTGCTGTAAACAATGCAGAACCAATTTGAAAAAAAAAAAAAAATGAACTTGACACGAGAAAGAAAAAAAAAGCCCACGCGTAAGCAGGATGAAAAAAGTCATAAATCTCGCAATACCGAGCGCGAGAGAGAGCTTCAAAAGAAAAGAACCGGAATCGATATTTCCGGTGGCATAATGCGCCGCCCCGGTGAAGAGCCGCGCGTCATCGAGCCCTAGAAAATTTCCACATTCGCGCTGCTGGCGGGAAAAGTAAAAAAAAAAAAAAAAAAAAAAAAAAAACTAGAACGGAGGTATAAAATCGTCCAATCGGATGATTAAGTGCAATCGCTCGTGAGACAGAGAGCCCGACGTATTCTCTTTTTCCGTATACGCGCGCGCCCCCGCGCGATGCGATAATTCAATTTCAATTTTCTTGGGATTTACGGGTGGCCCGCATATAAACCACAGAGCAGCCGCCCGCATTCGAGAAGCATACTTTTCTGTTACGAGAAAATCGAGCTACTTTGGCTTTATTTTTCCTCCTTTTTTTTTTTTTAATATAATGTCTATTTTGATACTTACCCGACGATACAGACTTAAATATTTATTCTTTGATTGTTGTTTGTTCCTCCTGGGTAAACAAGGATGATGGTCTCGAGCTTATTTTCTTGAGGACGAAACTGCACTCAGCTCCGGTGACTAGCGTAGTATTTACCTTTTATGTGGTGTAAGAGTTGTGTACACTCTTTTATTGTATAGCTCCTGCAACTTTTTTTTTTGTATTTACTATAAATATTCAAGAAACCAACAGTTAATATTTTCAGCCTGAAGAAATTTTTAAAAAAATTAGTTTTAAATGACAACCCATTAATTCTTCTATAATTTATTAAACACCAATTTACTGCATACACTTAAAAAGTAGTGTATAAATTTACATAGTAAATTAATATTATTAGATTATTAAATTAATATTATTAAATTAAATTTACATAAATCAAGGGTAAAAACTATGATTTTCATGTACTTGTATAGCCTTATTATTATTTTATAATAATCATCAATAAAAATAAAATGTCCTTTGCAAAAAAATAACAAGAAAATTTGAAAAAAAAGTTGAATGTTGATGATTTTCGATTGTTGCCCATCTGTGTACTTGATTTTTAAATATTCGTGTTTGACGAGTGAAAATGAAATTTCATACTCATTGAGATTGTAAAAGCCGCTTAAAATTAAATAATTATTTTTCATCAGCAATAAATTTTCCGTTTGGTAAACTGTTTGATTTGAATTACACGTGCGGGGGGGGGGGGGGGGTGTCCCAAAGAGATTCATTTTAAACTTGCAAATTTGCAAAATTATTCAAATAATATTCGAGCTGAGCACACAAGCACATATTATATATTATACCACTAGCTCGCGTGTGGACCCTGCTTAAAACGAAATTGTGTAAAATGAATGGACGAAATTTTACTTAATAAGTTTGGTTATCGTGAAAATATAATTAGCTGGCTGCGATCAAAGCTCATATTTCAATTTTCGTGTATGTGCCCGTGTAAGTGTGTATGGAGCTTTGATATGATTATTAATCCCTGGCGCGGTGCTCGAGTTCGAAATTCTCATAAAATTTGGGGTGGCTTCAATTCTAAAGCTTTCACGCTTCATTGATCCTCAAATATTCATATAATTAATTATTAATATTCTTCGAGCAAATGTTTATATACAACTGAAATTATTTTTTTTCATTTTAACCCGAAAACGTAATTTTATTGATATTACGTTCTCGCGTGTATGTTCGCGCGAGAGAATTTTTCATTAAATAAAAAGGGTAAAACTTCTCCTTTGAAATTTTTTGAACTGTAAATGATTCGAACGAATCGAAATACCTGGATAATTGATGTGTGAATTTTAAAAATTTAACACGAATCCATCACGAGACTTTTTTTCAAACATTCTCAATTAGGTATCTGATTGATGAAATGTGAATTCAATTCAATAATTACATCACGAATTTTTCATGCAAAGTTTATAATAACTTTTATTACTTGAAACAAAATTAAAAATTAAATTTTTTGTGTACTCAAACTATGATTCATGGCTAATTATTATTATTTTTCAAGTACATTGACACGGGATTTAAAAAATTTTACAGCTACAAAAGCATTTCTATAGCTAAGAATGTTTGTGCTCTTAAACAATAACGAAAACATTTATTAGATTCCAACATTATAGATTTTGACATTAGTTTTATTACAGACGTAGATTTCGATTTAGTTTCATTATAAGAATTTAAAAACGTATTTCCTCGAACTGCAGAATAAATTCTTGTCGCCAACCCTAAATTTGCCGCGTCAACTCCAAATCCCAATTAGTCCAAACAAATTTGAAAAAAGGTCCGCTGCAGTCTGGTGCACGCAACTGCATCAAAAGAGTCCCTCCACAATGAAACCCTTTTTCTAAAAAAAAAAAGGTCCACGAGAGTCGAATTAATCCCCACCCCTGGCTGCATACACAAAAGCTGACCAGGTGTGTGCACTTACACCTGGACGATATAATCTTCGTCGCACTTCCCCCCTCGATGTAATTTAAGAAACAGCCTTTTTATCACAGCCCCCGAGTGGAGGTGAAAATTACTTAATCAATCATTCGCGCCCCGGCGGTAGGAAAATTTTTTCGAGTGATAAATCAGGATGAGGGAAATGATATTCATCCTTCGGCCGCTCGGGCATCCGATAAATAGATCGATGATCCGTTATTCAATGGGCGGGCGGGCGTCGACTTATCAAAAGCGCAGCACGTCAGATTCATAAATTTACGGGAGCCAAGGATATTGCGAGCCCCGCCGTTACCGTTCGTGTGTTTTGTGTTTGCCTTTTTTACCTTTCTTTTCACAGCTGCTGCTACTTCCCGTGCTTAGTTTTACGGATGGCAGTTTATTGTTTCGCGAATACTTATTGCTAACGTACGCTGCCTTGTAATTGAAAGTTTTTTTCCTTTTTTTTATTTATGGAGACGCCTTTTTCAGATGTGCGGCTCGTTTTTACTAAAAAATGGCTGCTGTTGATAAATTTACTGATATCTGACTGAATTGTGTGAAAAAGTGATTTGAGGGTAACATAACCTCAAATGAAAAATTTCTGCCCTCTAATATTTACAATGCAAAATTGGATTTAAGGGATGAAGATAACTACTTTACATTAGCTCATTGTTTAGGTATTTGAATACAGCGCAGCGCGCTTGACTAGTACCGAATATAAATAGCGTAAGTGGTTCAGAAGTGACCTTAAAATAAACTAACCTCAAAAAAATTTTACATTGCAAAATATAATTTTTGAGAGGGAGATTTTATAACTTTTGATAAACAAATTAAAAGTAACCCCAACCTAAAAATCCCTTTGAAAAGATGTCATCTGATTCCACGTATGACATGTATTATGTAAACAGTTTTAAAATTCCTGCAGCTACAAGAATAAAATTTTAAATTTATATCCTTTAAAAATTCTCAAAATTTCAACGATTTCTTTTCTTCATTTATAGAAACATGATTTTTTCAATGAAATTTTTATTTTGATCTGCTGTTTGACTTCAAAAAGTGATTATCACACACCCAGATCCAAAGAAAATTTCCCCAATGACGTCAAAGAGTCTCACACCGATCATGCATAAATTAAAAAAAAAAAATTCCTCAACAACAATCATCAGATCTACAGCACTCTCAAGCTTTATTCGACGTAAGATCTCCTCGTTAGATACCCGCTAAGCTTATAATAAACCCTCGCGACCCGTAACGAGGGAGGGAGCGTCTAGAGCAGATAAAATTTAATCAACCAAAGGAGGGAGAGAGTCGATACTTCAACAATCCTGGGAGTACGCAAGTTGCACGGTAATGAAATTCGTAGTAAAGAGCACATCCCCCCGTGTGGGATCTCATTTGAATGACTATAATAAAGACGCCAGAGAGAGAATTGATGGATTAACATTGGGTTTAAGCCGGCATTTTCGTTTGATTAAACTATACACGCTGTTTCGCTCTGGAATAGCTGCATTCGGAGTGTACCTTACTACGTAAAACGGAAGCACCGTTGAATCGATCCACGGGTGGGGGTGTGCGATAAATTATTCCCGAATTTACAGGTCCGCTCGGAGGAAATAAATTTCGCTAACCAGGCCCTGGTCCGCTAAGAAAATCCTGGACTGTCGCAATCATGCTTCGGCGACCCTTTTTCAAGCTCTTTTCAGGAGTTAAATAAACAGGTTCGACAGCTCAAGTGCATTCAAAGAAGACCATTTTTCTTACGGTTCTCGCGCGCATTCAATTACCCGGGCTGTGTGTAATAACCCGGGCGCAAGATGTTCTACTGTTACGACTTCCAATCTGCGGCTGGCTGCTACGGGGGGCTGCTATACTCGTTTTACAATGGGCTCGTGTCGTCACGTCTCTCTTTCCAGGCAGCCGGGGGTCGTTATACCTACCTGCCGCGGGAGCCCCCAGGAGAGAATTCCCGTAATGGACTTTTGAGAATCTCGTTTTAACCCACCCGGAGAACGTCTTGCGAGGGGCCACCACCACCGACAACGCCTGATTTCACGTGACGTGCTTTGGATTATGGACGAGCGAATCCGATCTTCGTGGCTATTGGCTTTTCGAGGTTTTTTTTCTATTTGGTTTTTTTTTTTATTTTTGAGAAATGTGTGATGATTCTAAGAGCTTGAAGAATTATTAATGTATCGATACACAAATATATACCATTTGTGAATCAAATATTTGCATAGAGTAATGTTTAAATCATTAATCGAAATAAATTTTGTATTATTTGTGTAAACTGTAGGTAAATGAATAAACGACAAATTATCTTGTTATGTATAGAATATCAGAAGCAGTCACAATTATATTTTGTATGAGTATATTAGTTAATTTAATTTAATTCTTACTATATCAATGTCCCTTTCTCCAATGTAAAATTAGTGTAAATTAATTAATATTTATCACTTAAGCAAATTATTTTCATAAAGTTTTCAACATTTCTTATTCAAATCAATCTGAAAACGATAATGCATAGATTTGACGATGATTTATGTCGTAGATTTTACGATTTCTACAATATGCATTATTCAACAAAAATTTTGGCGAGTTTTCATAAAAAAAAGGGCTAAAGAAAAAAAAACTTTTATTTGGAGTTTACAGTTTAAACCCATCACCATAATTCACAAAACACACTTCAAAGAGATAAACTTTGAAAATAACTTCTTCACGGAGCTTCGAGCCACTTAAAAAACGTACGTCGCTGCAGGACTCTTCTTTTTCGAAATATTTTAAACGACTTGTCGTCTAGAAAGTTGAATGAAGATTGACTAAAAACGAAAAAATTCCTTCGCTGCCTGGAAAATGAGTTTCGAAACTTTTATTTTTCCTCCTTCCTCTTAAAAAAAAAAAAATCTCTCTTCCCTCAGCGATAATTTCGAATCCTCAACCCGAGCGGGGTTATTACATCGATACAGGGTAGCGCACATCCATCGTATCCGTAACCCCGAAGACACTCGAGTTGAAACTAATGACAATTAGGGGTATGTTAAGAGACAAGACAACCGTCTCCGGCTTCCCGTATCACTCGAGTAATCGAGATATTCCTTCGAGTAGTTTACACTGAAGCGCTGCAGAACTAATTATTTTGAAAAGCTCCCCGTTCTAGTTCCCAGTTTGATTATTACCCGCAACAAGTGTAAAAAAAAAGGTGTCGCACACCTAGAGTGATGTTTACCTCCTCGAGGGTAAAAATTGAAATCGAAAATATCCTTCTCCACGCATCCATCGAGATTAAACACGCCTGCCTGGGGGGGAACAAAGGACCCCCGGACCGCTAATTCGAGCCCCCTTTGTCCTTTTTTTTCATTGTTCGTTAAGTGGAATTGTCGATTGTTTGATTCGCGCTCGGCTCGGGCTTTTTCATTAGTTTTCGAGAGCTCGACAGGGTGATGGTGGAAAGTGCAGCGGTGGCAAAAAATCCACCGCAACCGATGGCCATTTCGTCGGGGTTTATTATGGATTTTTTATGGGGACTGGCCGACTCTCTCGTCGAGGGGGAGTTTTTTCCAAGGGCTTAGAGAACTCTTGTTTGTCAGAGCTTTTGGAGATATTTAGTGGGCTTAGGAACGTAAGTACTCTGTTTTTTGATCGACGTTGGTTCTTTGAGTAGTGAATTACAAAGTCTTTTGAGAATAGTTTTGAGTAATGACTGGAAAAACAATTTTCAACATAATTAAATTTAATAATATTGTGATGAAATAATATTTTTTATAACTAAATGCATAATACAATGTAAAATCAGAGTAGATCAATTGTCCCAGCGAAGAAAAACTTTAGCCCAAAATCTGCCACGAATAAAGTTACAATGACGCGACTTTCGATGACTAAAATGTCTCTAAACCACTTTATTCATGATTTTAAATTAGTAGATTAGTAGAAAATGAGCTTTGCTATAATACTGTTGATATATTATAGCAAAAAAATAATTTTTCGACATAATAGCCGTGAATAAAATGACTTTAAGTTTTCAGCTTATAAAACATCGTAAGGGTCTTTTTATTCGTGGCTGGTGTGTCGAAAAATTATTTTTTTGCTATAATATATCAACAGTATTATAGCAAAGCTCATTTTCTACTAATCTACTAATTTAAAATCATGAATAAAGTGGTTTAGAGACATTTTAGTCAGAAAGTTGTCTCATTGTAACATTATTCGTGGCGGATTTTGGGCTAAGGTTTTTCTTCGCTGGAACCATCGAGATAATGGCTAGTATCTAACCGACAAAAACTATTCTCACTATTCTAACGTTACAAAATATTAGTCGCATGATAATTTATCGGACCAGTTTAATCTAGAATAAGCTTCGGTCTACTTTCAACTAAAGTTTACCGAACCACATAAAAAATTCTTGGTTAGGATAAGTCATCCAATCAGGAGCGGTAGAAAAAATCTTGGTCGGTTCATAAAGCTCTCGCGAGTCTTCTTATTTCGACTACATCCGTTTAAAATCCTCGGAAAAGTTTAATGGCACTGCGGCTCCCGTGGCAACCCTCCCCCTCAATATTTCAACACGTCGGTAAACATCATCTTGGGTATCCGGTTAAAAGGGTATTTTCTTCCCTCCACGAACTTTTTAATCGGGCCAATGAAATGGCTCCATGAACTACCGTAGATTTCAAGGTGAGAATTTTACCGGGGATCACGCGCGTGGATATTCTTCATGCGCAAACATCTGTTACCTCCCGAACTTTTTTTTCAAAAAAAAAAAGCAGAAAAGAGTAAGTTTGATGATATATATCGTCGATGCAGGGTAACTTTGATAAAAATAAACACAGAAGCGCGGGGTAAAAAGTTTTGTTCGCGTAAACTTCCCTCTCAACATTTCCCTGTCACTGTTTCAATTTATCGAAGATTTCTGTCTCGAGTTTCAGCAGCCTGAAGGGAAAGAGCGAGAGAGAGAGAGAGAAACTTTTCATTAATTTTCGCGTGCGTAATTTCACGTGACGTACGAAGAGTTTTCTTACAGCGTGTATATAATATATTTGCCGGGAGAGGAGAGGAGAGGAGAGAGGCACTCGAGGAGTTTACTACTCGAGAGTTTTACCCAACTGTCTACCAAGTCACCGGGATAAGACGCCCGCTCTGGGGACGCCCGAGCGACGAGAGCTGGAACGAGTGTGACCGGTCGAGTAGCTTCCGTCATCGAAACTTTACCCGCGCTGTTTGTATATTTTTCGGCGGAAGGAGACGTCGTCAAAATCAATGGGTGATGGAAAAGTTATACGGCAACGGTGAAAATTAAATTTTGTTTTCAAGTGTTTTCTTTTTTTTTCTATATTTTTTTTTTTATTTTTATTTTTAGGACTTATGATATGAGAAAATATTACGCAGAGAAGTACTATGATAATATTGAGATACATTAAGAAAATGCCTAATTTGTCTTATTTATTTTAGTAAAGTATATAGTACAATAAATTTCAATAAATGATAAAATAAAATCCATTGGGTGAATAATGGTTACTTTTCTTTGGTTCAGTCAGAATGTAAATATTAATATGAAAATATTCTAATGCAATATTCTACGTTTATTTAAAAGTTTTATAATTCAAACTCATAAATTGATTTTTGATGAAACATTTTAAAAATAGTCTCAAATTACAAATAATTAGACTGAATTCAATAAGCTAATAATTAATATGAATTCTCATGTTTTGTAAATTAAATAGATGTTAAAACTTTTAATTGTTTACATTATAAATTCGATAAATTATATTGTTATAATCTACAGTAATGATTTGAATTGTTTAATTACAATAAATCAATAATCCTAGTTATTGATGAAACTTCATTTTTAAACAGTAATGCTCATTGTAATTATAAATTTGGATAGTTGTTTTGTTAAAATATAAATAAAAACGTGTAAATAAAAAAAAGTTTATCTTTACAGAATTATTTAACTTGGTAGAAAAATTATCTTATTTTAATAAGATAAAAGCCTGAAACACTTACCAAAGTCGTAGCACAAAAATAAAAAACAAGTAAGCACGCCTGAATGAATCATGCGAATAAGCTCCAGCATGTTTATTCAAAAAGTTACTCTCTCCGCGCACATCCCTAAAGCCAAACAAGGCGCGTTTATTCGCTCAAAGATAAACTATCAGGATTGAATTACGGGCCTTCGCTCATTGTATTTGACTCGAACCCCGTACGGGGCCGTAAAGAAAGGTGGCTCGTAAAAGGGCTCGGGCTCGTAAAGGAGGCCCTCAAAAGATAAGACGCTACCGAGCATCGATCAGACCGTACTTCGCAGCCCCGCTCGTCTAATTGACTCGCGTTCCGATCAAAGTTCGGGATCGAGTTTGCGACGAGTTGGGTTACCCGACGTTGCATAATCACCGAAAACTCGATACTAACCTCCATCCCCCCTCCCCGCTCGAATCTACGGTATTGTGAGGAAGGTGTTAAGCGCATTTGTGCATCTAAATCAAAAATCGATAGGTTTTATAGAGACTTTTACGAGGATCGGAGTGATTTTAATTTAATCGTAAACGGGGGTTTTGGTGGATTCTTTGGAGTTGATTTTTTTCTTTTGTATTGTTAACGGTTAAGAGGCTTTTACTTTTTTACGGGTTAACTTATAGGTCTTTATAGTAGTGAACGCTACAGTTTGTGATGCCAATTTAAAGAAAAAGATAAAACTGAAATCCTACTCAGCTTTAGAGAAATTATTAAATTATCTTAATTTTATACTAGCATGTGTGATGATATCAAAAAAGATTAAAATTTTTTTTTTTTTTGTAACATTATTCACTATAATTTTTAAATTCCTCTTTGTAAGACCAAATTTGGGTTGAAAATTTTTTAATTAAACATTTAGTAATGTAGGATAATGAAGACACAAGTAATTATGATTTTTTTAAAAATAATAAAAAACATTGTCAGTAAAATATTCAAAGTTGTTAGTTTAAAGCGTTCATATTGCTGATTGCGTCCATTCAGCTTTATTTTTCATCCCACAAAAATTCAACAGTCCGACTGATAAAAAAAAAAAAAAAAAAAAAAGATTGGTATTATCAGTTTAAAAACCGATCAGAGCTCACGCTGTTTTTACAAATTCAGTCCTCCTCCCCCCCAAAACAATTTGTCCATTTCGTAAAATAATAAAATTTAGGGCAAGCCAGAGGAGGCATTCGCACTCGCGCACACACAGCATAGATTTATCACCGCTGAAAGACTAAAAAAAAAGGTAAAAAAAAAAAAAAAAAAGAAATGCACTCGGTATCGTAAAAAATATTCGTAGCTTTCATCGCGCGGTAAAATAACTCGAGCGGATTTGCCCGCACCGCGCATGCAGATCAGCGGGTTTTACAATTTCTCTCTCCCCGCCCCCCCCTTTTTTTTCAAAAAAGAGCGAGCACCTCGATTTTTTTCGCTCGCTCTCTCTTTTATCTCCCAGCCGCTGACGCAGCGAGAATTTTTGACGCGATTACGTGTAAACGCGAGGATTGAAAATACGACGGCCGGGAGGCCATTACCCTCGATTAATCGCGAGGGGCTGAATTAATAACGGCGCGCGGGACGCGTGAAAATTTAAGCCGGTCGGGCGCAGGCTGCAAGACGAAAATTAGCCGGCCTATAAATTATCGCCCCGGAAAATCAAAGCACCCCCGGTGCATTTGCATACTTTCCATGGGAATTTATTTTCGGGACATTGGACACGTTCCAACCGTCCATTATCTCGTTCCGATCCCTGAAAAATGCTAATTTTTTAATTTTTTTCCTTGGTAGCTTTTTTTACTCCCATATAATGACAGAACTCGCTCAAAAGTGCAGTCGAATATTCGAAATTCGTCTAGTTTGCAACTTAGCATTGGGACTGTGTACTCTAGAAACATAAAAAAATTAGTCAAATGAAATATTTGTATTGATTTTAAAATACATATTAAAAATTTTTTTTACAAAATAGTTTTCAAGGTATAAGTACCCCGTAATGTCTGAATTTAATATTCATGAACTACTAATAAAGCTTCCAAACAGACTAAAAAATTCTTCCAAAAAAATATAAAGTTAAAAAAATATAATTAATTCGCAACCGTTATAAACTCCCCAATTAATTAGATTATTTTTTCGAATCATTGAACCTCGTATCCACTTTAACCAAACAAATACGAAATCCACGTATAATTAAAATAATTCTTCCGATTATTAACACGCCGGTAAATCTCGGAGCCGGGGGGATCCATAACCCTTCATCAACATAAAATCTTATTAACCGTCCTGGAAAATTGGCCGCGCAGGAGTAAAAAAAAAAATCGCTGATTCAAGCAAGCCTCCTCCTCCTATGGATGCACACGCAGTGCTCCGAAAAAAGGGGGCCGCTCGCGCAATTTCGTATATTGCGGAGGGGCTGGATGAAAAAGGGAGGAAGTGCAGGGCGTCGGCGAAAATAAAAACATCATCGCGACCCCTTTTTTTTCGGCCTGGATGGAGTGCCTGTCGTCGGGGAAAGGGCTGTGAATCAGGAAAACAAGGAGATGTGTCGCGTGAACAAGATTGTCAGGGGGAGCTGAGCCTCGCTTGTTTTCCTGCTCAACGGATTTTATGCGGTGGAAAAAAATTTTAGCGCGATATTTCGTCTTATGGAAGATCAATTTTTTTATTTTGAGCTGGGACGGCCTGGATTGCAAGGTGAGGTTCACTTGGAGTAAGAACCAAGATTGGATTGTACTTGCATGGAAAAATTAGCTGAATCAATGTATTTTTTGATGCTAGGGATAAAATGGTACTTTACATTCAAGAGTTGAAATTGAAGTTTATTTAATCGTAATTACAGGCATTACCAATATTTTCCTACTAGAAAATTCAAATAAATTGGTATTTTCTGGATTAGGAACTAGAAAATGACTTTACTTCTAAGAATTGAAATATTATTATGATTTTCTTCCCGTAGCTCAAGTGTGTATTTTCTTTTAATAAGATGTTTCTAAATTTTTTCTGACTTTCAGCATAATTTTTAGATTGATATGTAATTTTATTCTGAAGGAAGGAAGTTGTTACTTCAAGCTCTCTTTTTTGTTTGAAATTACTTTATAATGACGCAAGTATGTATAAAGATTTTCTTTCCAACTATTTTTTAGTTATTATTATAAACTTGAAGTTTTTAATTATTAGTACCAGTAGCAGAATTTGTTCACAAGATAAACTGAAATATGTACATGGGATGCAAATACTACATTATTCTTCTAAGTAACAAAAATAATTATTCCCGAGGGGCTATACACTCCAGAGTCACAAAAAGAATCAGACATAAAAATCAATATAATCAATAAAATATCGATTTCATTACAAGTATAAATCTTCGAAAAATAATATTTTTAACAAAATATTCATTAAAATTGGATCCAAGACTCTAAACACTTTAAATTTGCAAAAAGAATCACGAAAGAATCACTAAAGAATTAAAAAGAATCAAAAAGAATCAGAAGAATAATCAGTGATTCTGGAGTGCATAGCCGCTCGATTATTCCATCCACCTAGTTTTAGCCGCTTTTTAAATGAAATTAATCAAAGTACCCAAGTTTATCTGAAGTTTTCCGCAATAATTACATCCCGCAGCGAACATTGTAAACGAAATCAACTAATGGAGCCCTGTTGTTCGACAAGAGCTAGCCAAAGTTCACCCCGTAATATCAATCACTTATCGGTACCAGAGGAGAAAAAGAGCTCGATGATTGATGGGAATCTTATATTCGTATGAATAATAAAGAAGCGACGGGAAGAACCGAGGGTAAATACAAGAGCCAGTCCCCCCCCCCCCCCCCCCCTCCAATTAGGTGCAACCGCGGTGACAACTTGATTATCCCGCACGCGAGCGGTAGGCAGAAGAAAATCGGGGAGTGAATTAAACCGCCGCCGCCCGCCGACGCCCGTCAGTAATTTCGCATTGTTATGATAATACTGCACCCCGGTGCTTTCGTCCTTTTTTTTTTCTTTCTTCCTTTCAGTGTGCGGGAGGAAGAAATTTGTGCGATTGTCGTTTTAATTTCGTTGGGAATAAAGTTACCGCCGGTCTTTTTTTCAAAAAGTGATATTTTTGATGTCTGCGAGCCCTGTTGGTAGTTTTGACAGTGGAGAGCAAGAAGTTTTTTAAAATACTTGAAATTGTAGTTTTTTTTATTTTTTCTGATAGGTACCCTTTGATGTTGTTTTGTCAGTTAATCATCCTGTAAGAAATGAGACTTTTTTAAAGACTCAGTCTAATATTTTGCTATTAACTAGTCATTTAAATGCCATTTAATGGATGACTTAGTCCTCATTTCATAGATCACATATCCTCAAAAATTCATAATTCTGTTCACTGAAAATTACGAAAAAAAATTATTTTGAAGCCTGGTTTATTATTTACTCGCAATGAAAAACATTATTAAAAGTCACTGTTTGAGCGTGTTTAAATTTTTTCGTGCATAAGTAAATAAATACCAATTCCTATTATCCAACGTTAAATATTATTATTCATGGCAGAATTTAAAGTATTATTTGTAATTAATTAATAAACACCAGTTCGGTCTTGATTAAAATGCCTGTTGTCAAACCAACAAGAATTTAAATTGTGTACAGTTTAAAGTAAACTGTAAATAATAAAACACACAATACATTAATGGTTTAAAAGATACATATCACTTGGTTTTGTACAAAAGTAAATTAACAAATAATTCGATCGCCCAAGATATTTCAACGCAAAAACAAAACCACCGTTCAAGAGCAAATTCAAGTTAATTTAATTCGTGCACCTCACACACATTTGTAACAAAAAATGACGAAGTATTCCCACAAACACGCTGGCCCTTGAATAATAAACCCCGAATACTCGGAGAGATTCCCCGAGCGTTTTGATTTTTCATCAAACTCCGGATACTTGATTAACTTCTGGGGCGCGGTCCGCAACAACAACAATTAATGCCCGCGCTTGGATTACCGAAATACTCCCCAAACTGGAAGTCATAATTCTCGCGGTTGAAAAAAAAAGGTCGATAAGAGCTAAGGAGGAGGAAAGTTTTCTCGCGGGGACGTAACGACCTCGAGATTATCGACTCCGACTTTTCACCTCCCCACATTTAAAAGTGCGGAAGAAAATGGGGTCGCGAAATACCGATCGCGGGTAACCGATAACCGAGAGGGAAAAAAAGATGCGCCTAAACACAACCACTTGGCGGTGGAATGTCAATATTTTGAGTCTAAACTTATCGCAAAGATGTTTGTGCGAGGATATTCATTTTGATGGGTAATGTCAAGGCTACATGCATAGTTTAAAATACAATACTGTGTTTAATGTTTTACATCTAACATTTATAAAAAAACAGTGAAAATTCAATATTATGGTTAATTTTTACTTAGTTGTTTTTTGTTGTATTCCAAACTATATTTTCATAGAAAATATCCAAAAGTATTTTAGCCTTAGTATCATCCTTTACAATTGGCAATAGCATCAAGTACATCAACTAATTTATGAATCTAATTAAAAGACTAATAAAACAAAATAAAATCTTACGATCATTTACAATCTAAAGCTCTCTATGATGTAACATTACCATTCACTGGATTTTTCAAAAGACGATGTAAAAATTGATGGCAATATTTTACAGTCAAACTGGAGTATTTTGCATTATTTGAAAAAACAACTCTCTTGCCACCTAAAATCCTCACTTGGTTCGTAAATCATTCCCCAGAGAAGTAAAAACATAAATTTAATTCAGATTCAGCTGTAACATCTTGCGGGTAACATTTGTATTCCGCGCTTAGTCATAAGACTTTCAGCGAGATTGACCTATCAGATCCTCTCCCCTTTCTTATCTCCGATGCTCGTGCATGGCTCTTTATCTGTCCCCGGCTTAACTAGATTGGCAAGCTTTTCGTCCCGGTATTTTTCTTCCTCTACTTCCTCGCGATAAGAGACAAAAGAAAAATCATCGTCAACCGCGTAGTAGTTTTTTTAAAACGGTCATTTAGATCATTCGTAACGGTAATAACGCGTCTTAATTAACTGGAGATTTCCGAAATATACATAATTAGATCGTAGTGCCGGGGGGAGAATTACTCGGGCGTCTCTAATCGAAATCGGTTGTCCCGGTGCAATCTCGGGCTCTCGCTCTCTCTCTTCACGGCCAAGCGCGCGTATGTTAAACACCCGTGACGAACTTTGCACTGCAGCAGCCCTAAGATGGCCTGCCCGTTTCCGTGCGGTTTGCGAGGATCATGCTACGACGAGCCTCATTTAACGGCACTTGGAACACTACGTACCATTGCCCAGGCCCTTAATATTCGGACCTTTTTTTTTGCACATGTTGTTAATATAATTTTTTTATAGTAAGAAGAATTTTACTGTGAATATATCAGGGCCGTACTGTGGAAAGTGAAGATGCAAAAAATTATGTATATAAGTTTAATAAAATATTTTCAAATTAAATAAAATAATTCTTTCATGTTCTTTCTAATGTTTGATATACATAGCAGAAAGACTAAAGACACAATTTACTGAAAATACTTCAATATTTTTATGGTTTTTTTTTTTTTTTTTGTTAAATGTATTAAATAGAAAGAATATTCACTAGTCAATATTGAATAAATACATTGATATTACTGTAGGAATTAGATAAAAAATATATATATATTTAAAAAAAACCTGTTCGTAAAAATTGGTTGTTTGATAATCTTTTGAAAATAATTTTGACGTTTCATAGAATTAAATTTCATTTTTATTTTTATTTCAAACAAATAAATTCAAACCAGTTTGTAAATATTTGTTATTCCAGTTAAAAAATTGATTGTCCATAAATAAAGTTGTGAAAATACTCTGAAAGCAATTTAATGTACTAAAATACTCTCCAAAAACAACTCCACTAAACAAAAATGTTTTTTCAAAACTAAAAGCTCCCGCAATACCCGAAAAATAAAAAAACAAATCAATTTACCCCAGACGAAAGAATTCCTCTCGGAAATTTTCTTTCGTCAAACAAAAACCGCTGTAAAATCAGTTCGAGCATGTAGGCTTGGGCCGCTTTGGCCGGGAGTAACTTTAAAGGACCTCGTTCATGATCCCGGATTTTTTTTATACCTGCGCCCTCGAGTCGTAAAAACGCGTATCGGGCGAGTCTGAGAAAGTGTAACTCTCTCGAGAGCTCTTTTTTTTTCTTTCCTTTCTATTTTCGCGGAGGATAGTAAAATTCCAAAGATGCGGCCTTGCTTGATGCCTTTTGTGCGTCGCTCTTATACGATCGATGCCCGGGTGGTTTTTTCTTTTTTCTTCTGCCGCCTCCCCCCCCCCCCCTTTTGGTATTAAACGCGAGAATGGAATATCTTAACGCGCGGATTTTGTTTTGAAAAGTTTTTTTTTTTCGCTTAAGTGCTTTTTAATGCGCGAATACAAACGCCGTGGATCGTGATTTCCATACGTAGCTTTTCCCGGTGTTACATCTGTTTGAACTCGCAAAAACTGACTAAAGTCCTTTTGCAAAAAAATTAAATGCCGTTGTTGAAAATTTTCACATTTTTGTGGTTTTTAAAAATCGTCTAATAACTTTTTAAACTGTTTAAATAAGATTCAAAGTTTTTTATTCGTTCATAAAAAATTCACTGTCAGGTTTAATTATTGGTATATTTTTGATTAAACGTTTGTTTGGCCTCAACAGAGACATGTTTTTAAAATTTTAAATCTTTACAATTTTCCAATTTTAAGTAAATTTCTAAATCAGCCAAAAATCTGATTTATACGCTATTAGTAGTATGAATTTTTTATGTTTCTATGTTTTCAAAGCTTCTCAAAGCACTTTTTTTCAACTAACTAGTCAATTTAAGATTTATTACTTTATAATGTTTTATAAAATAAAAAAAGATCATAGAAAAATCACTAAAACAATTATTTTAAAAACAATAAGAAAAAAAAGTTTCCAGAGACTAAATTAAAGGTACGATAATTGAAATAATTTCATAGCCATCATAAAAAATTTAATATTTTATTTAATACCAAATTGAAAAAAAAAATATATATATATATGTTTGTTTTCGAAACTCTCTGATTCCGAAAAATTAAAAAAAAGCCCGGAAATCCTTCATATTTCAAAAAGCGCAAAAACTCGAAAAAAAAAAAAGAAAAGAAAAATCACGTACGATTCGCCCTTATCGGTCTCGTCGCACGCGGTGTCATCTTCCTCCCCTCGGTCTCCCGCGAGACAATTAAAAAAAAAGCAAGCGAGCGCGGGCGTCAAAGCTGCTCCCTCGCGTCTGCAGCTCCCTCCTCTTACTTCCAGCCCCTTGATTTTTTTCGCGAAAATGGTCTCATTGTCTTTGCCCCTCTCCCCCCTGCAATCACGCATATGGCAGTTTCTTTGTGACGCCCCGAAAAAAAAAAAATCCCCGCATATGTCATTTAATTTGCTTAGGATTTTTTTTATTTCGGGTATCGCGTAATTGTGAGGTGGGCTAATGGTTTTTGAACCGGGATTATGGTTATTTCAGACTTTTTTTTTCATCGCGGGAGCTAAATTGATTTGACGTTGATTTCATACCAGATTGATACGTTTGTAATCCGAGAGTCTATTAAAATTACTATAGAGCCGAGTGGACATCGCGATTTTATTTTTCATTGAGGCTTCATTATTGAGAAGAAAGCGGATTTGCGTTATTGTTGGGTTCCTTCTAGAAAATATTTGTTTAGTTAACTTCACTGAAAACAATGTAACATTGAACCCTTTGAAACTACTGTGCTCTTTGAATGATATAATCTAAAAGTACATTGAAATATTCCTGAATCTAGTTAAAAAATACATTAAGCATGCGTATAAGAATATAATTTAAAATAATTTATTGAAATCATCTTGCTATTGTTGCATTATTATACTATTATTGTTTCAAATAAATATTGAGGATAACGTATTTACTCAAGATTAATAATGCTACATAGTTTAACTGTAGAATTAAACTTAATTACCTATACATCTGTGTAAAAGGTCAGCTTCAATCAAATATCCAAAAACAAAAATATTTTGAACATTATATGATGTATGAAACAACATTTAGCAACGACGATTGTTTATAATTCACAAATATTATATTTTGTTTTCATTTTGTAGTTTAAACTATATATGTACATATGAATAATTCAAACCATATGTATGTAACGTACTGTTATTTTAGCGTGTGATGTATCAAAGCCAGCGGTAGCTGGCTTGGGGAGATTTTTTTTTCCCGCCAAAATAGTAGCCGGCTGCCGTGCTTTATTTACAGCTACTGGAGCTACCTTAACCCTACTAACCGCAATTAATCAATTATTTAAAAATTAAAACACGTTACCTGCATCATTAAACCTCTAGACTACGCCTACTTTTCACTACCGAAGAGATGAGGATTGTTTTCGAAGCTTATATTTTTTTAATTTTCTTATTTTTTAATTCGCGTTTTTGAAATCGGCCTTTTTTTTGGACTTTCCATCCATCAACGTTCGATCGGGGATCGGCACCTCCCAAAATTTTCAACAGATGGCGCTATCATTATTTTTTTTATTTTTTTAAAAAATAAAATTAATTAACGTTTATAAAAACTTGTTTTCATAAATAAAAAAATGAAAAAAAAAAAATTAAATGATAATTAATAAAAATTAGAATTAACCTTTGAACGATAAAAGACACTGGTAACTGGCTTGGTTAGAGAACAATCATCAGTGTCGCAGTAAAATCAGAGAGCAAAAGAAAATATGTATTTTAAAAGAGGTAGTTGTAAACATTCTTACAAAGTAACATGTTCAATAGCACACGTAGGAAATAATTTAAATAATGGGCACTACGTGAGCATTTTACGACAAAAAAAGAGTTGGATAGAAGTAAGCGACGAAAATATTATAAAAAAACCTTGGCCAACTAATGCTAAAGGTGTTTATATGTTTATATTAGAAAAAAAAAAAAAATTAGCAAAATAACAAATAGATAATTATTAAAAAATTATCAAACAAAAAAAAGTGATATCCCACAAAAAACCTTACAAAGGTAAACAAACGTGGGGAGATTTTTTTAATGAATTGATTTAACAAAAAATAGTGATATCATTAGATAGATTTTATAAGGTAGAATTTTTGATAACATGTCATATTAATAACAGAATTTAAAAATTAATTGCTGTAACAAATTTAAGGAAAAAAAATAATTATTTCAAAAAGTAATAAAAAAATTATTTTAATGAGTTGTGTATTTAAATTTAAAAAATAAATTGAAATCAATATTCATAAAATCTGCCCACGAAGTTCATATTCAGAAGAAAATTTATTAACTTTATCTTCGTTGGCAGATTTTATGAATATAGATTTCAATTTATTTTTTAAATTTAAATACACAACTCATTAAAATAATTTTTTTATTACTTTTTGAAATAATTGTTTTTTTTTCTTAAATTTGTTACAGCAATTAATTTTTAAATTCTGTTATTAATATGACATGTTATCAAAAATTCTACCTTATAAAATCTATCTAATGATATCACTATTTTTTGTTAAATCAATTCATTAAAAAAATCTCCCCACGTTTGTTTACCTTTGTAAGGTTTTTTGTGGGATTAATTAAATGACAGCACATCTAGTTAAGAACTCTATTAAATAAATAATTAAAATAATCAAATGTAATATCAAAAAACTTTGAATCTCCGGAGCCTAAAAAATATGTACTTGATCGCGATGAACGTTATTAAAAAAAAACTCTCGCCAAATCGATCAAAATACGCACCAGAGCTCAGTGCCCGGGTAACTCGCTGAGTTTTCATCTCGTCTGCAAAATAATGTACTTATTTTGATAAAGTCGACACTGGCGACGACGCGTCGTAATACGGCCGCACTTAAGCCACTTAGCAGGAAGACCGAGGGAGTCTCATTTGCACATCCACTTCCTGGTGTACGACAGCCGACGGGGACAGTAATAAAACCGGTCTTGTCTTTTGCCTAATATTATTTATCGCCCCGAGATCTTAAATCACCATTAAACGACGCTTAACTCGCTTTTTGTTTTTATTTACCCCGCCGAAGATGAGGTGACGGTGGATTGTTTTATTAAAGAAATAAGACCGGAGGTTGTTATTAAAAGTTTAATTTCCGGGGTGGTTTGATGCGGCCATAACTTTTGATTAACAAAATAGTGTCCTGGGCGAGAACTTTAATAAATATTTTATCGTCCCTTTGACGAGGTGGTTTTTGCGTGCTTTGAGCCCTAGGAATGCTTAATTTATTAGGATAGAAGTAGTGAAATATGATAAACAAACATCTTTCATTGCTTATTATTGTGTAAGATTAACATAAAAAAAATAAAAATAAAAATAAATAAAATAGCTGAAGACTAACTTGATCTAGGGTAGAAAAACAAATGAATTTAAAACAGAAAATTTAATATCGGGTTCTTGAATGATTTGATTGAGTTTTGATACTCATTTATACTCCGCAAGTAAAAAAGTTGGAGTATTTTTAATAATAAAATCGTTTCTTACTTTGATGTTTTACAGATCGTACGTAATCAACCGCAAAACAAATATCTCGTAACCATTAAACAAAAACATTTTTAATGATCTCTCGTACAAAAGTACCTCAAAAAAAAGGGGGCGGGTCCTTACCCAGATGCACCCCAAAAAGAAGTGTCATACCGGGTGCGGCCAGATTAGAGCGGTCCTTTCTCTCCCGACACTTCCCTCGCAACGACTTTTTGACACTCGCGCTACGCCCGCAAATAAAAGCGAGACTCTTTTTTTTTTCGGGGGTGCTTGAAAAAAAAGCCGTAACGGTTTCGCATCACGCTGCGCATATGCAACCCAGCTGCAGGGGTAAAAAAAATTTGGACAACAAATTAAAACGAGAGAGCTGCTGTACGAGCTACGAATACGTTAGCGAGGCTTAAAGACGTGTTTTTGTGTTTCGGGGATCTGAGCTTTTGCGAATTGGATCGCGAAATGGAATGAAATGTCATCAATTTACTATTGTGTAGTGCTTGACGTTTTGACAGTTTGGTATGTTAGTTTTATCGTAACTACTTCATTAATAATAACAAAAACTTGACAAAAACAATGGTTAAGTTTAGTTAAAGGGTAAATTTTTAAAGAGTTGTATGAGGTAAGATGGATTGGATCTACAGGACCAGTGTTGTTAACAGTCAGATGCTTACGAGATTCATTATTCTCTGAAATTAAGTAAAGTTATTTAACATAAAATATTACATTTCGACTCTGGTGCGACGTCATCGTCAGGGTTATTTGAAGGCATCGAGGGCGAAGCAAAGTGGAGTCCGAGATTCTTTAAAGAGCCCTGGTGAAGATGCGCACCAGTTTCGAAATATATTTTTTGATCCGAGTGCGTAAAACCATTGCAAAGTTCATTTTTTACGCACTAGTGTCGAAAATTTATATATCAAGCTATTAGCCACAAAAACCAAACCTTAAAAATCGCAATCAGACGTCTCTTTATTCATTTCCATAGTAAAATAAAACATATTAATTAACGAGATCATGAAGAAAAAATTGTACATAAATCCAAAATGGGTTGTTTGATTCTTAACTTCGCGAAGTCGTTGGTGCGTAGCACTTGGCAGAGCCCTCGAAGTTCCCGGGGTCTCTTATCCGGTCTACTATTTACGCCCAATAGAGCCTCGCCCGCACCCCCGGAACTTTAATTTCGGTGTGTACAAAGCCAAAGCCCGGGCTAGATAAAGTCGAAGGGGCTGAAAGGCCCTCCCCTCCCTCCCCGCTATAATTTTCAATCGACCAACTAGGAAATATTCTCCGGGTGATGGGTACGATAATATTTGGCTCGGCGGGGGTACGAAAGTCGATAACTCGATAATTACGGTGAGCCGAGCGGCAGCCCCCCTTGATTGCGGTTATTCGAGCCGGCCGGAAGTGCGCGCTTCTTCTTCTTCTTTTTCGCGGGAAATTCACGAGTGTTGTGGGTAGTGCTCGAAGGCACTCTCGCGGCTTTTTTTTCGAACTTGGCTGTTTACGTTGCCGTGAAATTAATTTGATAGGGAGGAGGAGGCCGTGGCTTGAATTCAAAAGTACCCACTCGCTCTTCGTTTATGAATTTCGTCGATTGTTATTCTTCCGCAATTGTGTTCACGGTGTTCGTTATGTACCGAATTGATAACCTCGCGCGCTGTTCTATTCATGTGACTAAACTATTGAAATCGCCTTTATTGGGGTGCGCAGTGTATGATCACGGTGTCGTATGGACACTTATTTATTTTGATTAAAGTGTAGGTACTTTGTTCTTTATTGAATGATAGGTACTCTCGTTCACTTTTTTGAGGCCTGTATTAATGTATAATTGGATATCAAATTTACATTCGAATTTCAATTGTGGTTATTAAAATTTGGTAGACATCTGGCAGCTATTCCAAGAACAGTTTTACACCAGTCTAGCCATTTTTCTTAAATCTAAAACGAACGTTATTTTTTTTCTCTACAGATTCTAAATTTTTTACCATGAAACTTGAGTGTTGTTGTACGTTGAAAAGGAGGAGCTTTTCAAAAATAAATAAAGTGTATTCGTGTAGGTACTTCAGATTTTCTCAACTTTTTCGCCACTTGGAGATTTAAGATTCAACATATACACTTCGGTTGCAAAATTTAAGAGTTTTTTGCCATCTAGTAGCAACTTCTCGTTCTCATCCAACCACAATGTTTTAGGAATTCCAGAACCACGAACTACTTGGGGATAATTAATGGCCACTTATTAACCGTAACCAATATATTTTAATCACTACATGATACTTGATAAAATTGACGTTTACTCCTTAAAAAACTTGGTTGCCAGCTGGTGTAGAAAGCCAGTAATTTTCAGTCTTTAAAATTAAACATCCGTACAGTGACTTGCAGATACTTGGCAACAAAAGCCATTACTTTTCCGTAACTTTAATTTTTTGAGGTTCTCGAGACAGCTATTTTAAATTCAGTTTCTCTAGGTGTTGAAACAGCGGCCGTCTGGCAGGTAGGTAGCGCCACCAAAGCAATCCAGCCCAAATTCGAATGTAACATCCGCGTACACGATCAAATGAGATGCGTAATAATGGGAGTCAAGAAAGACGCGGGGCTCGGTTCATCAGACCGTGAATAAACAGCAACAGCGATGATCGCTCGTTCGCTCTCTCGTTAGTAGCTCGCGGGAGGCTGGTGTATTGACACCGGCGGCGGAGGGGACAAAGCGACTGCACCGTCTCGTTTGATAACGGCTCGATAATGGCTCAAGGAGGTGAACGAGCGGTGCGTGCTTTTACCCCGGCTACATTAATTACCGCGGTGTTACGCCTGCGCATACGTAAACACACTGCCAAAGGACTCGAGAGCTTACGGTAGAATTTTTATTGGACTCCGCGCCCTTATATTGACGCTGCTTTGTTTTAATTTGAAAAAATTTCTTGGTAGTAATAGTTGGGAGGCTCTTACCTACTCGACGAAGTAGTTTACTTAACTATTTTACATAATTAAAATAAACTGCGTTACGACGCGGAGCGGGCACAGTAGGTACTTGAACACAGTTTACAAGCGTGCTGGTGCATCTGTTGCGTCACTAATTTCACGTGATTAGAATATTCCCCGGGCCTTGATAAAGTTATTTCGGGATAATAAAATCGCTTAGCGTAAGGATAAAAGACCTCAACCGAGAAAACCACTTTTTGAAAAAATTCCAAAGCCATTAGAGGAGCGACAACACTCTTCCGGCGGAGATTAAGCAAAGTGAAAAAAAATTTGCGATCGCCGGCTATAGATACCGGAATCAATTAAGCTAATTAAAGTCTTGTTACGAACAGAGCAGAAACAAAGAAGAAGAAGAAGAGAGAGCCGACACCCTCGTTGAAAGTCACGCGTAAGTACTTTCGCGGGGAGCACTTAGCAAAGGCGCGCGCACTTTCTTTTCTTGTCTCGGCAGAGCAACCCCCGACACCAGTCACGCGTCTTCCGGTCGGATTTGCCGGGGCGCGAAATTAAAAGCTCGCGTGATGTTGCTAACCCGCGAGAAGACGAAATTGCCGCTGCTGGGGGAATGTAATTGACGCTTTTTTTTCTCCACTCCCCAGCTTGTTTCTTCTTCCTGAGTGCGGGGCTTTGTTCTGTTTTGAATTTTTCAGGAGTTAAATTTAGCGGTAATTTTTCATTTTTTTTTTTTTCCAGCTTTTGGGAGAGAGACCGTATCAAAAGTTGGGGGCTGGTGAAGTACCGCGAGGAAAACTCGAGCGTTCTTTGTACAGTGGAACGCACCGTAAATGTTGTGAGCCATGTTTTATGGTTGTAATTGAAAAAATTAACAGTGTCGATTGTTGAACTGATAGAATAGTTTTCCATTATTATTGAATTCTCTGATTCAAATTTTACGACGTTACTTGTGCGGGATATATTTTGTCAAAGAGATTATTGTTTGGACCATTACACAATAAACTCATAAATTTTAGAATTAAATCTCGGTTTACGGATGAACTAAAAATAGAAAACCGGATAAATGTCCCCGTTTGTCATCATTTATCGATACCAAATTGGATGAAAAAGTTGACGCCAGTTAATTAAAAAAAAAAAATATTTATTTTTAATCTTTTTATATCAAAAATAATTTATTAAATATTTGCTTGAGTAACGTTTGTACACGTTTGTATAATTTATGCTATTAAACCTGTAAAATAATATATATATTTTTTTAATTCTAATCAAATAAAATTTTCTTCATTTCAACATAATTAATCATAAAAAACGCATCTCAAACAATTTTTTTTTTAAATAAAAAAATGTATTTTACTTCAAACTCTTACTCGTGGAATTAAAACTCTCCTTAATTTTTTATTACCACTAAAAGAAAGTCGTAGAAAAACTTTTTTTTCCTCAAGATTGGTAGCAAGAAAAGCATTTTCATTACAGCCGAAGTAAACCCGGGCAATCTTTCGCAATGAAAGTGTCTACCTCTAATCAACCAAGCTCGTCATTAAAATTTTCAAAAACCTCGTTACAACCAAAAAAAGCCCAAAAAGAACTTTTTAATCCCGTCCTCGAAAAATCAAAACCCCAAAAATCCCGCCGTTAGATTAAGCTCGGCGAGTGTAATCTCCCAGGAAAAATTTAATCGCCGGGTGTATGTACCCGCGCAACAAAGAAACGTCATAAATCCTAGGATGAAAAATTTTCGATCGCGGGGGGAATACCGAATGACCAGTCGCATTTATGCAGATAAAGTCAAAGCGAAGTCCGAGTGAAAAAAAAAAGTCGGACACGTGCTGGCCCTGGACGTGCAGGCCGGGGGTTTAATCTACCCCTCTCGGAAGCTACGTACTCGAAGAGAGGCGCGTGTCCGGAATTTTCTTGCCGTCGTCGAATTATTTCGCGCTCGCCTTGGCCGAAAAAGCTACTTTTGATGGGGACGCGCTAATCCGACGACGGCTATTTTCTGGTCATCTTTTGAACATGTACTCCCATCTTGATTTATAAACATGTTTTTTATTCACCCCCCTTCCCCCCGAGGGTATTTTAAATTCCATGATGAGGTGTAAACGAATCTAGGTGAGGGCGAGTTTTTTTTCATCCGGGGGTAATCTTTCAAACGGCAGAATGGAAATTCACCGGTGGCAATTCATCATGCCGGGCGGGGGCGAGCTTTGGCGGGGTTAGAAAATTGAAACGCTTCGTCAAACGGTTTATCGTGCGTGTTTGGTCAATAGTTCTGCTGAATTTCTGTTCGGCTGGGAGGTTTGTATAACCGGGACCCGAGCGAGTTTAAAATAGTTGCATCATACGCTGAAAATTTATTTATATTCGGGACTCGAGTGAAGATTAATTACGAACAATATCAATATTGATATGCGCACCCGTGAAATTTCACTCATCGCGAATGCTCTCAGACGTAAATCGTGTTTGCACGTCGCGGTATATAATATTCACAAACGCGAGTGCTTTGCGTCTTCGTGTGGTTAACGGATTCAAAGGATACGTCCAAATTTACGTTTTTAATTGAGAGCTTCACTCTTGGCTTCACTCTGCCTGCAATAAATTTTTTTTTAAATTCTTTAGCAATAAAAAAGTTCTTTTTGGTTGCTAAGTAAAGAAAATGAGATTTTATAAAACACTAGTGAGGCTCACGATTGTTGAAATGAAGTCAAGTAAAAAAAAACCTTAATTAAATAAAAATATATCTGTCTCAAAATTTGTGCAATACTCGTTTAAAAATATTAATAAAGTCATAACCAGGGGCAGAGTTCAATCTTAGAAGTAGAATAATTTTATTTTTTTCGACCTTGAGCTAAAAACGAGATTTTACACCCTTGTGAGAAATGAAGCATTTTACTTCAAGGTGTACTTATCTTTAAACAGATCTTCTCATTTATTTACATAAGAGTTTTTCAAAATGAGATAGTGTTTCGTAACCCAAAAATTATATTTTTTTCTCGGTTTTGTTGTTTTACGCATACTACAACAAAAAATTTTCTGCGTGAATCAAACTAAAATTTGATAAGTACATGTTTACAAAAAACCCAATTAACGTTTACCTTTTTCTTATTACAGTGGCGATCGAGGAGGCGCAAGCGGTCGCTGGAGCCGCGGCCCAGCTGCCGTGCGACGTCGAGCCCCCGATTCCGGGCGACAAGGTCCACCTCGTCATCTGGTACAAGGAGCCCGCTGATCTGCCCCTCTACAGGTATGTTATTATTCAAACAGAAAAAAAAAACAAGGTTGGTTTTTGTAATTTTTTGGAAAAATTATGCTGATGAGACGCGGCATAAATTAGTTTTGTCGAAAAGATTACACGCGCTTGAATTTTAATGCCGCGCGGGCGCGCGTAAGCGACGAAGTGGAAAATTATGAATCTCCCGGAGACCCGAAACGCCGCACGGTGTGGCTGGAGGTTGAAATTTACCAATGCAAACTTTTGATACTTAAAACGGGATTACTTATTTTTGGTTGAGAAATTTTTCGGTAAAAAAATTTGAAAGATTTCCAGGTTACTCGTAAGCCCTTCCTCACAGCCGGGAGGGAACTCACTAAGAAAATCATTCGTTAAAAATTAATCAAAATTACACGGAAGATCGTAGAGTGAATAAAAAAAAGGGGGGGAATTGCTGATAATTTGAAGTTTCAAGTCCAAACTGTTAACCTTATCAATCGTAGCTTCCGCAATTTTCCTCTCTAATCACGACACGCCGAGCTTCAATTATTTCTTTCTCCGGAGCGTCTTTTTATTTAGCTCTTTTCCCTTTTCCTTTGCCGTTTCTTTTTTTTCTTCTTCCTCGCTCCAACTTGGAGATTGCCAATATCGGAAAACGTTTCGTCGAAATTATTCATCGCGATTTTACAGTCGCTGCTGCGGCTGGTCTTCATTATTCATCTCTATCTTGCTTCAATAATAATTGCTCGAATGCTCGCGCCCCGCTGTTACTGCCAAGAAAACGGGCACGGGGCTTTACCTTCTATATCTTTTTCAAATAACCGACCAATTTAATTGTTTGCTTGGTAAAGTACGGATTTTCAAAAACTTTCGAACTTGAATTTTCATAGTAGCCAAAGTAATTAAAATCCATTGTAGAAAAAAATAAAGGGTTTTGCTTCTGCATTGTATAGTATTTCAAAATAGCGCCAAAATTTTAAATAACGTGCAACTCAAGAGCAAGAATACTATTGAAAATTTATTTTTATTTATAATATTTTTTATAATAAATAAATACAAGTTAAATAAACAAAAGTTGTAATAATAAAGCAGACATTTTTAAAAAATTCAAAATGAAGAATTATACGTATTAGGTAAAAAAAAAATTAATTTAAAAATCGCTGAGAAAATTTATAAAAATTAATAAAAAAAATCTGCCATTTTTTCATTTCTAGTTGTCGATCAAAAAGATTTTTTTTAAATAATTTACTCTTTTCACTCAACCGTTAACCTGAAAAAAAGAATTTTTTAAACTTTTTCCCCTTTTTATACAAAAATTTTTTGATGCCCAGATATCTGGAGCAACTCATATTAAAATTAATTTTGGAATTAACAAAATTACATACGTGAATTTTGAAACGAAACACAATTTTGGAACTCTAGAAATATTTTCTGAGTTCTTAGTTATGAAATAAATATTGTAAACTAGCTATGAATTTTACATAAGAAAATAAATTTTTGAATAATTATCAAGTATTCTACCAAAAATTTCATAATTAATTACGTTTAAACAAAGTTTCATCAATAATTCAACTTCAATATTTTCAAAGTTTCTCATAATTTTCAATATTGCGCATACAAAAATTAAGATTTTGATCATGTTGACGTTTTGTTTAACGTTGTAAATGTTTTTTTATCTTTTGCAATTATCTAAAAGCTAAAATTAATAATATCCGTGTTAAACCGAGTTTCGCTAAAATAACAAGTTAACGTGATTCCTTGAGAAGTGGTGTCCCACAGACTTGAGGTTTCCCATCCAAGCAAATATGTTTAAGCTTCCTCTGCCATATTCTCCTCTCAGACTCCATCTATTAAAGCTCCTATCTCGTTTTATCATAAGAATTAGTAATTTAATATAAATTATTTTGTTTAACTGGTACAAAGTACAAATTCAGTTTGCAGCAAATTGAATTCATTCGAAACAACGAAAAGTCGGAAATTTTCCATTACCGTAGACTATTACTTCAGTACGATTGTTCGGACGGGGTAGCCCTCTAATCAGTTGTAACTTTGTCGGAAACGTAAGTAAAAGTCCGGAACTATTTTCATCAATGTATAAACCCCACCCGCGAGAGATTGCACTCAAAGTTCCTTTGAACAGATTTTTGATCGATTCATGAATAATCGAGCTAAAATTTTCCCTCATTCAATCGCTACTCTCTCGGCCCTTTTGTTCGTGCTCTATCGCAAGACAGACCTTTTTCTTCCCCCGCGGAATGCAAATTAACCAGTTCAGCACCGCGGTGGATAAAAGAAGAAATGAAAGGAAGAAAAATTTCCGAGGGGAGAATATTTGAAAGGAGCTGGAAATATGATTCGCGGGGGCGCGCCCCGGTACATAAGTAATACCCGCAAATTAGGTTGAATCAGTAGTAGGTACTTCACTACCTACTTTTGTAGTAAAAAAACGTAAATTATAATGGCTAAATTATAGAGTATCTTGGTGCATCGATAAACAACAGCAACAACGAGTCATTGTTTTGTGTTTCAGTTTCGACTCGCGCGGCTTGACGCCTCTGGACAAAGGGAAACGCTGGCAGGACCCGAGCCTCGACAATCGGGCGTTCTTCAAGCACAACGAGACCCCGGCAAAGCTAAACCTCGATAAAGTCAAGGAAACCGACGCCGGTATTTACCGTTGCAGGGTCGATTTCAAGCAGTCGCCAACCCGAAACAGCAAAGTCAACCTCACCGTCATAAGTACGATAGTTTACACTATTATATTTAAACCTTTCTCCCCCTCTCTCGCTTTGAAACTTGATATTGACTTTGAAATACTTTGGATAACTTTATTAACGTGACATACTGTTAACATTTTATTTATATGGTATTGAAAGTAACTTTAGTTTAGTAAATTTTTTGGTCGCTACTATAAAATTTCAAAATTATGAATTTGTTTAAATATTGTTACAAAAAAAGTAAAACTAAAATATAATCTACATTTTGACTCGATTTTAGCAAGAATTTTATGTGTTTTCGAAAAAAATAATTTTAAATTAACAAAAGTAGTTTTTATAATTTTAATATTACTACCCACTTTATTATAATGCATGTCAAACCAAAGTAATTACTATCAGTAATTCATCATTATGCCAAGTTAGCAATCGAATAAAGGTTTAATTGCTTACTTGGCATAAATAACTTATGCAAACCAATTCATTCTAATTACATTACACTCAATGTAATTGGCTCAGTTACCCTGAATTGCTGTAAAATTTTATGGATAAGAAGAATTTTGAGAGCTCATTGGTATTGATTATTGACAGCTGACGGGAAGTAAATAATTGTACGTCCATTATAATTTGAATTTACCTTTCTCATACTTTTAACGTTGAAAATTTGAGCTTTTACGAGATAAGTACTTTATTGGATCTGGGGGTGGTAGAAAGCTCGGTCTTTGGGCAAAGAAAACGTATTGGCAACTTAAAGTTTCAAAAACTAAAACTGCTGATGTGATTGATTTGTAACTTTTAAGTGCCCCATTTAAAACTTGACCCTCGTACTGCAGATCCTCAAAGAGTCTGCATTATGAAATTTATTCTAAGAGCAAATAAAGAAATAAAAATTTTCAAATAATTTTTATTTTTTACAGTTTGTTTAAATTTATTGTTTATTATAAATTTCTCATTTATTTTGGATGCTTAAAGTACTTAAATGCTTGCTATGCTGTATGCCTAAAGTATAAAAGTAAATTTTGATATCAAACTAAAATATCTAACTAATTATGAAAATATTTTGAAAATCGTAATACTTCGTAATACTTTTTGTTGATTCAGATTATGATGACATCAAAGATGCTTTCGTACGAATTTCCAAGATTTTTATAAACTACAAACTTCTTTTCACGCAGTCGCTCGAGTTCCAATTTTGATTTTAAAAGAATATCAGTAAAATATTTTGTTCGAGTTTTCATTAATTTTTCTCATAAAATACAGCGTAATAATCAGTAAAAAATAATCATCCCTACCGATTTCAATCACAGTCTCTTGTCAGACAAGCTTACTCACTTTGGCGGGATCAATATCCTCTTGCAGCCACGACGAACAATTCTCACCGCGGCGCGCTAAGTACATCTCTCTAAGACCCGTGAGAAACGAGCCCGGAAGTTTCGGACTCCGAGGGTGGGTAAACGCTGCCCGAGATTAGTGAAATAGCTCGAAATTATAATCGCTCCGGCCCGAAATTTCGAATTCAGGTCTTATCCGCTTCGCCCCCCCCCCCCGCGCTAAGGAAGTAACTTACAATTAACTTGAATTTAATATCTCACTCTAAGAATCAATTCGTGCTACCCTTCGGAAGTTCATATCTCTCCTGTTTTGTAAAATCCATGAGACTTTATTACCCGAGATGTACGTGCGTAAACTAATGAACGTAGCCTTCCGAAAACTAAACTCGAGATTTATACTCAAAACTTCATTAATGCCGAGCTTGCAGAAAGCTGCCAGGAGTTGTAGTTTCGTCCCGAAATTTGTTTGTTTTTCTAAAATTTTGCAGTCTGTTTTCCCAAGATAAAACATGAATAATATAGTGTGCCTGCCCTCGGGACGCGGGGCATTTTTAATTAACCCGAAGAAACTCGGCGGGCAACGTGCACACACAACATATAACGCATCAAAAATTTAGACCCGAGAAAAGTTTGAGCGCAAAAGCGGCGAGCCGAATATTTAAAACGCGCGTAGAGCATATTTGAAATTCTCATTGTCTAACTAATTTCGGTTTGTACTACTTACCATCCTTAACCCTGAATAATTGAGTTCACTGCAGTCGGTTACATTAAAAATCTATGGCAACCTTAAAAGATGAAGGTTGGATAAAGTGAGGAAATAATCGTAAATTTGAAAAATAGCTTACGAGAGTCTTTATTTTTGTCCTTGTATTTCCAGTGAAGTATTTGAAAACTCACTTTTTTTATTAAAATTTTACTTTGAAGAGAATATTTTGCTTTATTACCTGTTTAATTTAAAATTTTATGTGTTTTTCATTTGATGTATACAAATCTCACAAATAAAAGTTCTCAACAAAACTAATTAATCAGCAAATAAAATTTATTATGTACGTTAAAATATATATAAGTTCACGATAATGTATAAAACTGGGCTGTAATTTACATTTTATTAAATGAACTTTTTTTTTTTAGGAATTTTTGGAAAAAAACTCATTTACTATATGCTAATTTTTTAAGTCTGTTATTACTCAACCAAAAAGGTATTTGAAAAATACTTTATGATTAAGTTTTTTTCTGCTTTTTACAGAAATATTATCTAGTTTCAAAAAGCTGCGGAAATTATGACAAATAAACTCTCCTAACTTACTTATTAATTTACTTTCTTATCAATTTATAAAAATAAGTAAAATTTTTCAATTTCATAAGAAAAATTGGCTTAACCCTTTCGTACATTTTAGAGGACATGGACCTTAAAATTTATCTTAGCCTAGAAGGTTTTGTAAAAACAGTGTTTTATGAAGTTTTTAAACATTATTTTATATGAATATTTCACATGACTAATTTTGTTTTTTTATGTAAGTTTTTTTGATAAACATTAAATAAATATTCCTCCAACATCTTGAGATTACTTTTCATCATACAAACCATTCCCACGACAATAATTAACTTACCTAAGCTTCAATGTAAGCTTACTCAGCCAATTAATTGTTGTACACAATAAGCTCTCAAAATCTCTGACCTAAAAAAAAACATTACCATCCCCAAAAACAACGCTAAATCATTGAAATTTTCCGTTTCAGTACCGCCAGAGGGCCTCACGATCATGGAGGACGACGGGGAGACGAACGTCAAGTACTACGTCCTGGGCCCGTACAGCGAGGGCGCGACCCTGAGCATCACCTGCGTGGCGACCGGAGGTCAGTACTACTGCAGGCTCTTCCTCCACGCAATCAACACTTAACCTCTCCCCTAAATATACAGTCCCAGCGGCCCGCAGTGGGTTTATACAGGGAGCGCTGGCGCGTTTAATTAAGCGCTTCGTATTCCGTGCCACGCGCGCCTTCGATTAATTTAGTGCGTGCGCGCAGTTTGGTTTTCGGGGCGAGGCGAGAGGGGAAAAACATATCACGATGGGGATTTCTTCTCCTGGAGTTATGATGAGTTAATTCGATCGCGTGTGTGTTGTTGCAGGAGAAAGCTTTTTTTTTCTGCGTTGAGAGCGTGCTTGGGTGCTTGTATAAATCAATTAACTTTTATTTAGCACCCAAGTTGTTTTTATGGTTTCTTGGTAGTTTTCTTCGAAGTATTTATTTTTTTGTTTCGAAAACTTAATAGTAAAGAGGAGAGGTAGCATCGACCGGCTAATAAAAATGGTTTTTAGGTATTTTTTTAAAAGTTTTGTTGTTGTTTTTTTTCTTTCATGAATTTATGGAGAAAAACAACTTTAGAAAATTTTAATTAGTTGAGCTATGAATAATTTAGATTTCAAAAAGCTTTTTAACTTTTTTAGGCGTCTGACAAGGCGTTCTCTAACCTATGAAAAATAGATCTAGAAAAGACTCTCTCTTGAACTTCAAAGAAAAACATTAAAAATGCGGGTCTTGTGAACTTTGGGTACAGTAGCATTGTTGCTCAAATTTTTTTTAACTTTAAAAAATACATGCTCTGTTTTGTTAAAATTTACTTAAAAGCTCTATTAGACGAAAAATTGGTGATTTGGCAGTAAAAAAGCAATCCCTAAAGTTTCTGAACGGTGTAAGTTTTTTTTGGTAAAAACAAAATTAAAATCAGCATAAATAGATAGTTGAAAAGATTAAAAATAATAATAATAAAGGTAATTTCTCAATTATCAGTGGAAAATTTTAGTTAAGAAACTAGAGTATTTTTTCTCTCATAAAAATAATAAAATTAAATTAAAAGTGTGCTTTAAGAAACAAATTAAAACTTTAAAATGAAATTCATAGCTCGATAAATTAATTAAGGCGATAATTTGTATACATAATGAGCACACTCGACTTTGATGACAACCTTCTTGAGTGTACGAACGAATTATTAAGAGGCGCGCGTATCAAAGCACGTAACTTCAATGACCAAACTCAGCATCTCTTCTGTCGTCGTCGTCATCGTCGTCGCCGGTGCTGTGAACATAATAATTATCGCTATAAAAAGAGAGGAAAAACCGTATTAGCCAAGCGAACTCGAGTGTGTTGCTGATCGATCAAGCACCCTATGAGTGTATTTAATGAGGATAAACTTCTCTTTGCATAATGATAATGCACATCTTGAGTGATCCAAATGATAATCGAAGCGTTAACTACCACCACCACCGCGCGTCAACTACGCCCTATCTACTTCAACTTATAAGTTTATCAATAAAAATTCAACTTTTATTTCCTCCTTTTTGTTCGAGTTACATGGAAATTCTTTTAAATAAAACTACCCCCACCGACCCTCGAATTGCAAAAAAATATCTTTCTCTCTTTTCTTTCAAAACTGCTATTTCAGCATACGCTCCTCTGATAAAAAGAGGAGAAGAAGAAGTGGAATATCTCGTAAAAATCAGCTTACACGCGGAAAAACGAACGCATAACCCGCGTACCAAATAAAAATCGACCCAATAATAAAGCATTATAAAAATTCAAAAATTTCCGGAGAACCATTACAGGTAAAATTACATTTTTCGTTCTACGGCCTTGATATTATTATTTTCGAGCAACATGACTTACGCCCACCCGTAAAAAGTCAGAAGCCCTTTTTTTTTGTAAAAAACAGCTTGACTCGGGAGCTTCCTCATACAGATCGACCTTATTCCGAGCAGATCGAGCATAAAATTCCTCTCGCTTGCATAATTTCGTCGGAAGGTAAAAAGTATCCCATTCGGGGGCCAGGAGGTTGAAAGGATAAAAAGAAGGAGGAAGTAAAAAGGAGATGCTACCTCCGCATACGTAAGCCCTCCCCCCTCCTCCGGGGGTATCCTCAGGAGTCCGAGCGAGCGAAAAAGATCAAAGGGCGCATTCTTTGAGAGCAAAGTGCAAGTCTTTTTTTACCCCCCGCGTCCTAATTACGGAATGTGTAAAAAAATTTGCAGCGACTTGTTGCTGGGGGATAAATTTGCATGCTGCTTGAGGAGTTATCGGGGCTTTTTCACGCGTCTTGCATTTTAAATGAGCCGCGGTTTGTTAAGGAAGCCCACTGATTTCTTTCGAGACGAAGCAGTTGTTGTGAACGAGAGGTAAACAACCGGTGGAGCAGGAGTTTTTTATTTTTTTTTAATGACTGAGTTTAATAATATATTTATTCAGCACAGCTGCTCTTTTTATTTATTAAATTTACTCATGTTTTCGCTTTTACCTGAACTACGAGTCTGGAAACTACTACCTTTTACAGGAACTACCCCCGATATATTTTAATGGTTAAATATATTTAATTCCTACTATAATCTAGAAATTCACAAGATTCTGTAGAAATTATTGTATAAGTTTTATTGATTATGTGCTGAATGTAAAAGAAAAAATTTTCTTAAACAGCTTTAAATAAGTTGATGTAATATGAAAATAATAAACTATTAATTTGACAATAGTAAAATTAACTTGTTCAAAAAATTCTAAATTTAGCATTTATAAAAAAAATGATTTAAAAAGTTTGATTTATATTGCTTCAGTCTTTAGGGTCGTGCGGTTGCTTTACTTTTTTTACACGTTGAAAAATTTGAATATTTTATGTTTATTTTCAGGATTTAACTTTTTTCGAGCTTTTTGTTTGTAACAACGCAGAAAACTTTTTTAACATAATTCATTTAGCAGAATTTGCGTATAAAAAATTGTTATTTACGATCCCAAAACTTGAAAAAGTTCAGAAAATATATAATTTTTAGCAAATGTGGGTATGTAAATTTACAGCTAAAAAAATATGTAAAATTTCATAGTACCAACAGATATCTTTTTAGTAGTGCCATATTATTCATGTTTATTATGTTATTCTATTTATGAGATTATTCATAAAGTGAAGCATTTGCAAATATCAATCCTTTTTTTTTTAATTAATTAGATTTAAAAAATTTTTAATTATACTTCTTGAAAAAATCCAACATCGTTTTCTACGTTTTCTATCCCACAAGACCAACACCCCAATCGCACCTATAGACCATGATTATGATGAACTCTACTCCAAATTTCAAATTCCTTCACTCAAATCCCACCGCCATTGCCAGGATAACTTATTTCTGTTTAAAATTGCCACAAATTACACTGATACCTCACATCTCTCAAACAAGCTCAACTATTTTGCTCCAGTGAGGACTCTTCGAAACAGTCAAAACATTTTTACGGTTACCCTCAAACCTACTGACCTGAATCATCGGTCTGTAATCGATCGTGCACCCCTTAGTCTGAATAAGTTGAACACCAGGATTCCAGGCTTGTTGGACCTTGACTTAGCTAATTTTACGAGGGTAAATAGGGAAATAACCCTGAGATTTTTGCCCAAGTGATTTTGTTATCCAATCATGTATTCATGATGGATCTCTACTACTTTGTTTGTTATATTAATTTTTAAGTTACCTTTTTGTACTTATATTATTAAACTCTTATTTAGTTGTAAGTCAGGCAAAAATACAAAGTCACTGTAATTGAATAATAACATGTGATAAACCTAGCAACATGCTTGTACCAAAGTATGTATTTAAAGGGCTCATGCCCGTATATATAAATAAATAAATAAATAAATACTTCTCGTATGATAATCCGTCATAATTCTGCAAAAACTTTGATGAATTCCGAAATTCCGGCTATTTTTTAATGACGACACCCGATACGCAGCTAAACGAGTATAATAATCGTGAAATAAAAATTTTCGTCCCTTTTTAAAACCGCGTAATATTTTGCGGTCGCGTCAAAGACCGTAAAACCACCTGGTCGGCGAAATAAAAATCCGTCCTCTGGAATCAAGCGAGCCGTGATGAAAAAAGGAAGGTCGAAAGATTATGCAAATGATGCGTGTAAGGACCGAAAGAAGGAACTTTCAATTTCGATTAAAATCAACGGATTTATTTAGGCTCGAAACGAGGGGGAAGTGTATCTCGTGTCTCCTGCGGTTGCGGTTTCCTTGCTCTATGCAGTCGCGCCGCGCCGCAGCCGGCGTTATTAAATTCGAGTTTATTATTGCGTTACTGATATCCGAGTTAATACTCGCAATACTCGTGCGCCTTGTTTCGAGCATTTTTTGATAGCGAAGGTTTTATTTGATACCGTAAAACGCAATTACGCAGGCTGAAATATAATACGCGTGAATGCGGTGATGGAAAGAAAAAATTATTCTCCTTTTTTTTTTTTTAGGAAAAATTTCAAGCCCGAAAAATTAAAAGCTTAAAATTGCTTCCGCTTTGTGAGAATTTTTTTTAACGAGAGAAGGAACTGCGATAATTGTGCGAAAAAAATTGATATTAGTGTCAAAGCTCTGGTTCAAAAGCAAACGAAACAAAGCTTGAAGTTAAAAAAGATTTCCGGAATTGGGTCGGATATTCAAAAAGGAAATTGGGTGCATTGATCCAAATAAAGAAAAAAAAGAAAAAAAAAACAAAAACAAAACAGAACATAATAATTTTAAGAGCCTATGAATGTGAATTGATTTTTTAAACATTTATACTTAATCATATGATATAAAAATACTTATTTGTATAAATAAAAAATAAAATAAATGCGAGTACATAAAAATAAGTATAAATAAATCTGTTAACAATCGTTTAAAAACTGATACTTCGAAAAAACTCTACATACTCTAATTCAGGAAATAGGTGACGGTATTTTTGCAATTATTAACACTCTTGTGCTCTTATTGTTTTTTTTTAATTGATTCTTCTTTTGCGAAGTATTAAAATTAATTTTTTTTGGTGTACAGGACGTCCCCAGCCGCGGGTAACATGGTGGAAGGAGAACGAGCTTTTGGACGACAGCTTCGAGGTAACGAGCCCGAAGAAGGTGCGGAACGTGCTGATCCTGGAGAAGCTCGAGCGCAAGCACCTCAACTCGGCTCTGACCTGTCAGGCCTCGAACAACAACTTGGTCGCGCCCATATCGAGTTCGGTTCAGCTCGACATGAACCGTAAGTTTACTTGATCCAACCACTGATCGATTACCTCGAGAGCTTTTTTGAGCTTGCAATGAGCTTTCATAAATATGTAACCCAGTGGTATGAACAAACGACTTATTTGTTTTGATAAATTATCAGCTGATATTTTACAATGGCTAATATTAAATTACGCTGTAAAATGTATTTTCACCTCGATTATTTAAAGTTGATTATTACTGTCAGAATCGTCGCTTTAGTACGGAAAGACATCACCTCAAAATCGCGTTTTAAAATCGATTTTTCGTGATGTTACATTTCTATCAAAGATTTTTGAGATCATTCCTTTACACACTCAGATAACGAAGTAAACGTATATTTTGTACAAATTTGAATCAAGCGCCAAACTATTCGTTTGATTTTTTTTTTGGATAAATTGTATAATTACACACTATAAGTGAAAAACGTTGATCATCGTAATTTTAAATGTACATTAAAATCAAAGGCTATTTAACGCCAACAATATTCATGAAACAACTCGGGCGTTGAAAATTTACTTTCATAGTTAATTAGCTTACATCTGGTGCACGCTAAACTAGTCTGCTCTCGAAACGACCCAGTCATAATCAGCAACAATAATTTCAAAACACCAAATTGTTAATTATCAACCGAATCCTCATGGAAACGATAGTTGCATGAATAATTCACCCTGGATTTTCGAATAAATCTCCCGCGCCGAAAGAAAAAAGCAAAACAAAAAAAAATGAAGGCAGAAGAAAATCCCTGCAAACAAACCTGCAGCGAAAAAAAGCTCTCCGGTAATGTCTCCCCTGGCACCGAACAAAAAGAAAATATAAATCGGCCGGCATACCAGCGGCAAGGGTATTTTATTCTTCCTCAATTTTTTTTTTTTTTTCTTTTTGTCGTGCTCGCAGTGAAGCCATTGTCGGTGCGAGTGCAGACCGACAGGAGGCCGTTGAGCGCAAACACGACCTACGAAATCGGCTGCGAGGTAGTCGGTGCCAAGCCGAAGCCAACCATCGAGTGGACCAAGGGAGGCGTGCCGCTGAAAAACGTTCGAGAAACGGTACGTATTATTATTATTGTTTTTGTCGTCCCAGCCGCCGCCGTAGATCGGATCGTTCGCGACAGATGCGCGACCGATCGATTGAATAAAAAAAAAAAAAAAGGAGGAAGGGAATTGAGTCTCTTATTCTTCTTCATTGTCACCAGCGTTATCTTTTTGTGTTTCGTAACGGAGCTTTTTTTTCTCTCTTTTGTTTGTCGCTGAAACTGATGGCTTTGTTCGAGGTGCGGCTTCAAGTTTTATTAATTGGCACTTTATTCCGAGCGTAATGGTTATATTAATGTTCGGTATTTTTACGTCGGATTTATTTTTTAATGAAAGCCAGATTGAATTGTATGCAACATTAATTTTAACGTCATAATTAGTTTCGTCCTTTTTTTTTTTTTTTGCTTCTTCAATATTTAAAATGAAAAAAAAAATTACGATGAAAGATAAAATAAAGTTATATTTTTGTCGCCATCAAAAACGCAGAATCAGCGCTTTTTTATTGCACAAAAAAACATGGAAAATATTCTGTCATAATAATACCGAATCCCTCAGGTTTAAATTTATATTACAGTACCATATAACGGTAAAAATGTTTTTCGGCGACGTTTGTAAAATTTTGATTTAAAAAAATGATAAATCATCCTTGAAATTCCATCAAAACAAAATACAGACTTTCAAGAAATAAATTTTTTTTCAATTTGAAAATTGTTTTAAACTTAGATAATTAATAAGCTGAGTATTCAATTCAATGACTTGAAAACAAAGATTTACTAGGTTTTTAATTTTTAAAAACATAGTATTTTGCATACATGAGCACTAAAATTATTGGAAAAAAAAAAAAATTAATTCAAATCTTGTTCTTTACTTTTGAATTTGTCCCTGCAGCTACCAATATTATTAATCATTATTTTTCAGTTTCAACTGTAAACTCAATTAAAAATTCTTAGTGGTCCAGGCTTACGAGATAAAAAAAAAAAGAAAAAACAAGCTCCCACCCAATCGGCATTTTAAATCTCCGGGGTGGGATTTCTCGATCTGCGAGCATTAATTAACTTAAAATCAGGATAATACGGTGCAAAATAGATTATCAGCCAATCCATCCCCCCATGACGAATCGACGATACTCGGTGTTAGTTTCAACTGCACTTAACTCTTCTCGCGTCCGACTAATTTGGTCCCCGGCATGCACCGGGATTATACTCGCTCCCGCATTAACGACTCCCAAGGCGGATATATACCTCCTCTCGATAATCTCTACGGGGCGTGTACCTACACCGAAACTCTTTTCGATTAAACGTCCCTGCTTCCCTTTTTTTTACACACGTGAGCTACGACCACCGCGATAGAGCCGAAGAATTTTTTCGGTATAATTGGCTTTTGATTAATCTCCGGCTCGGCTTTTTTTATAATTGGGTTACCAGCACCCGAGCTTTGATTAATGTGGGAAAGGTAAAAAAAAAGAGTTTCGCCATCTCGTGTTTACATTGGGAGGATTTTTCGGTAGGTAGAAAATAAAGTTTTCTTTAATTAAGCCCGGGTGGTAATTAAGCGAGGGTGGACGATAAAAAAATAAAAAGGTTAGATATTTCACGGCAACACTCGAATGAAAAACATAATAATACAGGTCTAGGTGGTCCCGCCATATATAATGCGCGCTTGAAGATTTAATAAAGGCGCACCCACACCAATTAAACTTTCGCGAGAGAAATGTTCCTGATTTAATTAAAATCCAAAGTAATGAGGTTTGAGGGAGAAAAAAAGTGTCGTCATTATTGTTGGATCGCTGGAAATTCCACTTGAGCGATGGAAATTATAATTACTGGATTATTATTATTATTATTACTATTTTTCATTGACCCAGCTGCGTATGTGGTTCTTCAATAACTTACGACTTCGAGTAGGAAAAGAGAGATTTTAATTGTTTGAAGTCAAACTGAAGAAGCGCCGTTCTCATTAGCTCCGACGGAGAATTACGATTCAATTCGACTGGGTTTTATATTGTCATCCATAAAAAATTTTTTTTACCGACTTAAGCTTCAGCTTTTTACTAGGGTGATAAGTGAGATTCAATTCAAACTTTATGTAATGGATTCTTCACTCGTTACTTTTAATTGATTTTTTGTAGAATAATGCAGCTTTTTTACAGATCAACCTAATTGAAAGAGTATTTTAATAATAATAATAATAAAATTACTTTCAAAAATATTTTAAAGAAAAGTAAAATTATTCATCCATTAAATTTCTAAGGAATTCTATGTTCTGTGTATAGTTTGTATCTAACTTTTTTATTATTTTTATTTCAATTCGCAATTTTTAAATGGGACATCACCTAGATACGACTCTTATAAGTTCGCATCAATAAAAAGGGTAATAATAAAAGTAAAAAATTTGAACCTTTTTGAAATAAAAAAAGAAATTCGCTGTGTTAAGATTCAAAAGTTCCATAAAATGAATTCACTGAAAGTGAATCTTTTGAAAATAATTGAAAGTCTCAGCCAGTAGCGTTTTACAATATTGCTTTTGAACAAGTCTCAGTATTACACGGTTGATTAAATACTCCGATTACATCACGGTAAATGCGAAATATAATAATTTCGAAAATTAATTTCAAAATCCAATAATATTATATTTCAACTTCAGCTCGTAAAACTTCAAAGAATCTTTATTTTCATTAAAACCAAAGCCAGAGTGAAGAATGTTGCTTTCAAGGCACTTTGAATTTATTAAAGAGACAAGAGATTCTGTGAATGTTAAAAAATCGTAAAAACGAATTACACTGATGTAACTACTCCTAAAGTCAGTCTCAGGGACTTATTTATATAGGTTTCTGTCGCTTGGTTGATATTCAAATCTTATTTTCTTAGTTTATAGTAATTACCAGTGTTATGATACTATTCAGTCATTATTGGTACAACAAGAATTTTTAAATCCTCAAGTTAATAAAAAAAAATTTTCAAGAGTATTTGATCTATGAAGAAGAATGAGAAAACTCAATATTTTCAAATCAATAACTTAGAATTGAATATCTTTTCTATCTCGGTGGTTTAGTTTAGTCTTTATGATTGAGTATAAAGCAGAGCTCGCAGCTATACTTGTTTTTAATTACAAAAAATTATATAAAAATATGTGAAGTACTGCAGGTATTTTAAATTCAAGGTATACAAAAAAGTCTTGAAATTTAATCAAGACTTCCAGTAGTAATAAGACTGCTATATAGTTAGATAAGACTAACTAAATGATAGTAAACGTCAAAAACATTTTATAAACAATTTTGACCATGAAAAAGGATTTAATGGGTTAATGTATCATTGACTGTCTCTCTTTACAGGAGAGCCCGGACAAGAACGTAACGACGAGCACCCTGACCTTCGTGCCGAGCATCGAGGACGCAGGCAAGTTCCTGTCCTGCCGGGCGAGCGTACCCATAATCCCGGATTCGGCCCTGGACGACGGCTGGACGCTCGATATACATCGTAAGTACACGACTTTGAATTGTCCTGCAGGAGGACCGTGGTTGAGAAAAGTGGAGGCGAGCGCGTTGAATAATTTATGCGACCGCTTTGCACTGTCATGCAAATTCAAGTGCGCTCGCTCCCACTCATAATCCGGCCCCGGCGTCAAACAAAGTCGCTGATTTTCTACGAGCCTTGTACGAGGGAGCTTTTGCTCGAGACCCTTCTTTGATACCTCAACTCTCCCCGATTGATGCAAAAAATCATCTCTGATTGCGCGTGAGCCCGAGAGACTCCCTGAAGTGTTTTTATGGACTAAGATTTTAGATTGAAAGCTTCAAATTATCGTCAATCGTATCGGTAAAACTGACTTTTGTACTAAATGATTGACAATTTATTCAAATTTTTCAATAAATTAAAAAACGTATCTGGTAGCAATCCATGCTTCGACCAAAAATATTTCGGTTGAGCAAATAATTGTCCAATCGAGATTTTTTTATTGTAACTTCAGTTTTCAATAGTTTTAAAATCATTTGATAATAAAAATTCACGGTTATGAGCTAGAAATTTTTAAAATGGAATGTAATTCAACAATTAAAGAGAAATTAAATTTTCCAACCAAAAAAACGGGCATAAACAGAGTGTTAATCATACAAAAACCAAACAGCTCGAACGCGTAAAAAAGATCCACACCATGGAGGAAAATAAACCGTTTCGTACAAAATACAGCAGCCGTCGCTGTTTGTTTTGACAATAGCTCGAGCGTATCGATCTCCCGGTTAAAAAATTGTTTTCGCACGCAAAAAGTTTTCCCACCCCCCGCGGGCGTCCGTCCATCCGTACGCCAGTCAAATCAAACGTCGAACGTATTATACGCAAATTTCCGAGCGCTCGGCCCGAAGTTGGGAAATTTGCCGTAGCTAACGCGGGCTTCCAATCATTACAGACGCTCCCGTAATCACGTTAGAACTCGGGAGGAACTTGAACGCCAGCGCCATACGCGAGGGCCTCGACGTTTACTTCGAGTGCAACATCAAATCCAATCCGTGGGTCTACAAGGTCTCCTGGAAGCACAACGTAAGTTACTCAACTCCTTTTTCTTTTTTGTTTATCACGACCCCCCCTTTTTTTTTTTTTTAAATTACCCGAGAAGTGGATTAATTAAACTTTTCTCGGGATTAAACTTTGCTGAGAGAGAGTGAGTTTACAAAGTTTTAATATTAAGATTTTTTTTCTAATGCGCTTGCCAGCTGTAATTACATTGGAATGGCTTCTGTAAACTCTTTAATTGTGAAAACTTGGGTTTATTATTTGCTAAGCGCCTTGAGCATTTTATTATTTGTTAAAATTAAAAAACTCATACGTAATTTTTGGTATGCTTCTGATAAAAAATAGTACACAGTGCAGTTGTAGTAAAAATTAAGGACAATTATTAATTGGTTTAATTTTTTAAAATAAATTTATAATAAAATATCATTTTAATTCAAACAATTAACTTATTTAAATAAAAATTCTTTTATTTTTAAATTTTTTCTCGATTATGGTAACTCAGTTTTATATTTTATAACTGAAAAATATTTTTTTTAATGCACATTAATAAAAAATTAATGTCAATATATTTTAAAAGTACCAAATTTTAAAGCTATCTTATACGTTGTTTTAAAACAAATCCAAAGCGAAGCATAAAAAAAATTTCATCATCGGTTTTTTATAAACTTATCACAAAAAATTCTCTCAAAATCGAATGAAAAGCCACCATTAACACTCATTTACCAGCAGCCGCCTCTTGTGAAAATACCCCGTTAAAGCGCCATCAATTTGCAAAAAAAAAAATTGAAACAAAAAAAGTACAAAAAAAAAAGGAAAATGCTCTTACCAGATAACAAACCTCCCCTGCGGGGGCGATCGCATACATCACCATGCTATTCAGCAATTAAGATTTAATCGAAAATTTACAATTCCAACCACGAAAGATTAAAAAAAAAAAAAAATCCCCCAAAGTTCTTTTTTAACGAACCTCTCGGGGCGAAAATATTTTCACATCCAGGGGCGGGCTGTGCGGTGGAGTTTTCAATGTAAACAAACTCAAACCCGCTGTCAATCCATCTCCAAACACACATATATGTATTGTTTTTTTCTCTGTTTTATGAAAAAATGCAGGGAGTACCGCTGTACCACAACATGGCGGGCGGTACGATAGTCAGCAATCAGAGCCTGGTGTTGCAGAACGTTTCGCGCAACCGAGCCGGGGTTTACAGTTGCGTCGGCAGCAATCAAGAAGGCGACGGCGAGAGCAATCAGCTGAATTTGGACATAAAGTGTGAGTGCATACCCTGACGCCTAAATTTATCATCGATCTACCAATCGATCGGCTATATCCGCTCGGCCGATATTGAATCCCTGCAAACTTTCGGGAAAGTTGTTTGGAGCAGGGGGAGGAAAATACTTTGGGGGGCTTGCATGAATTTCGGTTGCGTACGATTTGAGATAATAGCCAGGGCTATTTTCTCGAAAAACTTTTTGAATAAGACGAGCCGAGTTGGAAAGACAGTCGGGTCTATTAGTGAGGCGCGGGCAGGGGGCCTTTTAAAATTTTATCTGCTTATCGGGGATGCGAACGCTATTGTTATTTTGTAAACTTGATTTTACTTGCGTGCTAGTTTTCGAAGTTTACTCGTACGAAGTATTATATAAATGGTGTCTTGATTTTTTATTGTGGTTTTAAATTAAACTTGTAATTTTCATTTTTCATTTATTCGTTACTTCGCTGGTCCCAGCGAAAAAAACTTTAGCCCAAAATCTGGCACGAACAAAGTGCCTGTGAGGGTACTTTCGTCAACTGAAATGTCTTTTAGTTATTTATTTAAGAGACATCAGACACGAAGAAACTGACTAAGTTTCAAGCTTATAAAACATCCGAAGAGTCATTTTATTTGCGGCTGGTATGTCGAGAAATATTTTTTCGCCCCGAAAATCACAAAAAAAAGAGTTTAGATACATTTTAGGAAGTCTCACCATTGTAACTTTGTCGGTGGCAGATTTTGGGCTAACATTTTTCTTCGCTGGGACCATCGACTTATTGCCACTAAATTTACGAATAAAAAATGATTAATGATTTATATTAAAAACTTTAAATCTAAGAAGAACTCTGAAAAAAATATTTTTTGTTCTCGTATTTAAATTTAAAAAAAAAATGTTTATAATTTTTTTTTGAGTTTTTTATTTTAATTACTTCAGTACGCAAAAGTTGATAATGCTTTCGACAAAGCAAATATTAATTATTTTTAATTCAAAAGACAACTTTTGCGGAAAAAGTATAAAAAATTAACTCTAACGATGTATTTACTATGATGATGGTAAATGTAGGTATGAAGAATACGCACTAAGTTAGATGCATTAAATAATTTTTTATTTTTCGTATTGGAGTAGATTTTGACGTTCAAAACTCTTTTACAAGGTTATTTTATAACATTAATAAAGTCAAAAGTATATTGAAATACTTTATTTGAATCGGGGTAAGCTTGGATCCATCAATACTCCTCACTTTGGATCTCAACACATTTTGGTTGGCAAAGGTGGCTGCAATAAATTCTAGGTAATCTAGATTGTCTCCACCCTGGAGCCACTTAACTGTCATTCTGACGATCTGAATTATGAGATCGTATTCTTTTTCAGTAAACAAGTCCTTTAAGGAAGACAAGTCAACTTCTAAAGAACTCACATCCACCTCATCAATCGATTTTACCTCCAAAACCTCCAAAACTCCGAGTTCGTTAATAAAAATTGTCCGAAATTCATCTATTTCTTGATCTATTTCCTTGGTCATTATGATTCGCCCTTGCGCCACTATGGCAAAGGATAAAAATCTGAAATAAAGAATTCAATAAATTAAGATAAAGCTGCTTAACTTTGTCATGCACAATTCTATACACTGAGAGAAGAGTTCTTCAAATTTGGTTCATGCAACCAAATTTGGTTGTGTGAACCAAATCTTCTGGCAGCAGAAACCAGGTTTGGTTGGGTGAACCAAATTTGGTTGTGTGAACCAAATCCTTCTCTCAGTGTATAGACTGAGTCTTTAATTTTGGCGAATTAAAATATTATTGGTGTTCCGGTGCTTCACGTTTATCTTTTGCTATCAGAATGAAAAAAGGGGGGAATCTATTCGTATTTTGTTTTTACTCTCCCTTGATTAAGGAGGTTACTACCTTACTGCAATAGTCAAGTCGAAGTTAGGCTAGTTCGCTCAGTTGGAGTGAGACGTAATGTGTAGCAGAGCGTGATCAGCTGTTTCGCGCGCACAACCTAGCAGGCTTACTTTGAACATACTTCAGTGAAAAATAATCGATAGTTAGATCAAGAATTATTAAAAACTACTTTTATTATGAATCGAAAAGTGTGATGAATACTCATTAACTATGAATTTCACGTTAAAAAAGACGTTTGAAAGATTTTCAGCGAAGACCTCTACCATAGCAGACAGCTGCGCGCGCAACAGCTGAAGAGACATGTTGCTGATAAAATCGGGATTTTCGTAGTTTTTAGTGATTGCTGTATTTTTTTCTTTGCAAACAACCCATGAAATTTTATGAGAAAAATATAGTTGTATTCAGTGAATACTGCTTCCTACTAGTGATTTTTTTTATCAAAAACTCCCTGATAGAAATGTTTTAAAACATTAGTCAAAGTGTAAAAAATGTGATTTTCTCATAAGCCACCGTGTAAAAAGAGCCAAAAATTGATTTATTCATATTTCGTAAAATATCCCATGAATTACTTCAAAAATTAAGCTGTAATCTTATATCTTATTTATGAAACTTTCTGTGAGGTTTCATTAAAATCTCCCTTGTAATTCATTTTGGGTAGTAACCTCCTTAAGCCTAAATCATAACCGGAAAAACTCAATCAGAAAGCCATTAAAAGAATCAGAATGATAAAGCAAACTCTTACTATGGAATAAAAGCAAACTTTTATTACATGACAATTCAATTTTTAAATTTATTAGCATAGAGTTATAATTTATTTATTTGTACAGAATTTACTCTTGAAAATTTTTCAAAACGAGTAAAAATTCAAACATCTTTTTTATAGCGAAATAAAGCTCTACACTATCTGCACATGAGAGGATGTTAAGTATACTTTTATCTAAATTTTGCCAAATAATAAATAAAAGAAAAAACATCTAAACTATAAAAAACTAACAAAAATATAGCGTGCTCTCGAAAGTTACCAAGCTGAATTAGTTATTCAAAATAAGACTTTCTCGCACCTGATCGCAAATGTTTTATGTTGAAAAAATTTCTTGTAATTAAAATGAAAAAAATAATAATAATTAAATAAAAGTATGAAAAGGAAAATAACTTACACGAGGCAGTAGCGGATCATGGCCAAGGTTTCAGCTATACCGTAAATCTAAATTTGAGAACTGAAGAACAAGGGGTTCTGTTCGCTCATATATACTCTTAAATTTGATCATTAGTCCTATTAAATTCGTAAGTTTTTATCTTTGCTCACCCGACAGAGCTTTCACGATCTAATTAGGCATTAATTTACTCAAATGATTTCGAGTTATCATGTTTTTTTCAAATAATCACTTCTGTAAACGAATGAACACTGGCAATTTTTTTTATAAAATGTAAATATTTTTTTCAAAATTATAATACCAACCGAATTTTAATTTTTTTAATATATTTTTTTTGTACAATTTAATTGATTTCAAAATCATTGATGTTTTTAGAAGGCTTATTATTTATCTTCAAATTTTTTATTTAATTGGTTTTCAAGTATTAAAATTTCTAACTATATTGAAAATAAAAAAACATTTTGAGAAGGAACCTTTATATAATAGAATTTTTTAGTATAACACAAAAAATGATAGCGTCGAATCTTAAAAATGACAAATAAGAATTATAATAATAAATTTTCACGTAAACCATTTTTGAGGCCGGATTTCAAACCTCAGTGGCATGTACCAATAAAACTAAACCCTCCCGAAATTTTCTTTCTCAAGTTCGGTACTAGTTTAAAAACTTCAAAATAGTCGTCCGATACCCCTCCCCCCGCAAGAGAAAAACTTTTCCTCCATATAAGCGCAGGCCCGAAAAATTCACTTTCAACGTACACAATGCAGAGGAGGCAGCGAACTTTATTTTATATTTTTCATCACGCACTAGACCAAAGTCGTGCAGTACGAGCAAACAAACGTGACGCAGCGTCTTTATGCTCTTTGTAAACTCGCATAGCTTCGGGGAGCTGGTGAACTTTGCTTTCAACTGCCATTTCGGCTGCCGGTGGTGCACTTGCAGCTAGCGATGGTAACAAGAAATTGCGGTTTCTTAAACGCTCAAGTCTATAAACGCCCGCCGTGGCGTATTATAGTTTACGGAGTTGCTACCTCCGCTTCGTGATATTCATTTTCATGTAATTATATGGAAAATTACTCCCGGCTCGGTGCCGAGGGTAAATAGGGTAACTTCTAGTCATTGAGTAGTGCAGTACCGAAATCAAACATTATTACTGCGGGGTTCGAAATAAACTAAATTCAGAGTTCGTGATCGATAACCATTTTACGTTTGATCAATTCCGCGCTATGAAGTTAAATTTTTGTAAAATAAGTTTTTTAGTAACTGTCTTATGAAAAAACATTATTAAAAAAAATTTCAAGTAAATGATTTAAAAAAAATACAAAAATAGACATTTCGGCATCTTTTTCGACGAGAGCTACTTCTTTAGTTATCTAAATTTTTCAAAAAAGACAATTTCATATGACTCGTTTGGAAACTAAGTATTTTTGATTCTCAACAATTCATTGCTATAGCTAACTTTACTCAAATATTTAATGAAAATAATAGCTTTCCGATTGTTTGTTTTCATAAAGCAGACCTCCTTAACCACTAACTTAGATAATTTCTCATGCGCAAATTTTCGTAAATAACGAATAAATCTGATTCACAGTCGCCCCGGTTTGTCGTCCGGGCCAAACGAAGGTGTACGGGGTGGCCAAGGGGGAGACGGTCAACATCACCTGCCAGCTGGAGGCGAACCCGCAGGATGTGAGCTTTCACTGGAAGTTCAACAGCACCATGGAGGCCATGGAGATAAACCCGGAGGTAATCACAACTTCGGGGACCGAGTCGAAGGTCACCTACATGCCGGAAGAGAACATGGACTACGGGACTCTTCTGTGCTGGGGCACGAACGAGCTCGGGACCCAGGTTGAACCCTGCGTCTTTCTCGTAGTACCTGCTGGTGAGTTTTTTATTATCAATACATCGACGCGTTAGATCAGTAAGATAAATCTGGACTGTGCAATAAGATACATTGTTGAAATGCCGACGCAATAACATACTAGTGAAAAAAATAGCCATTGTAACGATATTTTCAACCGAAATAATTGCGACTGAGGTTTTTCTAGAAATCGATGAAAAATATTTAAAAAAATTTAAAACACCATTATTTTGGTCAGAAATATCGTTCTAAATACGGCTATTTTTGTCACCAATCCAATAACGTCTATTATTGCACTGGTATTTCAACAATGGTGTGTTAAGGTTTGTTATTGCACAGCACTGTCCAGACTTATCTTATTGATTTAACCGTTGACATGATGAACCCCTTCACTATGTATGGTCGAATTTTTGAAATTTAAACTTTTGGACCGTTATGTGGGTCCAAAAGTTAAACCCTCTATGGAGGATGTCACTGCACTCTTGTAAAATTCAAAAGTGGGCTCGACAAAAAATCATACAATTAAATATCAGTATAAAAACCAATTTTTCGGGTTTTCACTTTACAAAAAATGAAATTTCATCAAAACTTTACTCAGAGCCTTTAGAGACCAAAAGCAAAAGTTGTTTATAAAATTAATTTAAATCAATTAGAATTCATAAATTTCAACAAATCTCAAAACTTTTCTGAACGTTACTCGAGGAGTAAACAAATGTATGTTTAAAACATACAAGATTAAAGTCTACATCCTGGTACAAGAGTAGGACTACTTTTCTGAACTTACACGTTATTTAATATGCTAAACAATGAGTACGGTATTCTCCAACTTCCATGCTCCATGGAGACTTTAAGTTTCGGGTAGCGGGTCTCCAGCTTTAAGTTTTGGTATCGAATAACATTAATGAAATTGAAGTTCAGAGAAAGTTTTAAAACCCCCTATAATAAATACCAAATGTTTATCCTGAATTTCGCAGAGGGTAGGACAAAGTTTGCGCAAGCAAACAAGGCGAATGTTTTTCGATGGCAAATCAGATGCAGGGAAACCGGCTACCGCCCGCGGGTAGCCTTTACCAGCTCTTTGTTGAGAAACACCATCATGAGCGCGTTTTATGGATTTGTATGAAAGTTTAATAGATAATTAATTATGAATCTCGCCCACCTAACTTAATCTCTCAAGCTTTAAAATTAATGAATTATTTACATTGAAGTGCAAAAAACTTAGCTTAATTATAGTAATGTATTTTATAAAGTTTTGTTTTTATTCGAGTGTAATTTTTTGTTTGAAATAAATTAAAAAATATACATTCTCACAATGAAATTTTTATACTAATTTTAATTAATATGTAAAATGATTAAATTTAAACTCTGTAGAACTGATAGTAAAAAATAACTTTCATCGCATTTGATTTTTTTTAGAATATTTGGTGAGTTTTTTTTTTTAACTACTAATATTTTGAAAATTTTTTCATTTACTCAATAAATTTCAATGAAATTTCAAATAAATTCGTGATTAAATATTCAATAATATTTTTCGAAAAAATTCCTTTGCAACCTTCGGATATTCGATTCATAAATTTTTCAAGGTCATTCAAATTGGCCTGTAAAAATTTATCCAGTATTAAAAATGAAAAATTGAATGAAATTTAAATTCTATTTTTGAACTCAAATTTTATTTCAATTTATTTTAAACAAGACTTGTTACTCATTGTAAGTTGGAAAGTGCAAACAACATTATTTGTAAAAGTTGTAAAAATGATTTTCTACATTTTTATCTTTTAATCCAGGTCACCCGGACACACCGATAAACTGTTCGATCCAGAACACAACGACGAACACCCTGCACGCCGAGTGCGTACCAGGTTTCGACGGCGGCGTGTCCCAGAAGTTCACTTTGCTGGTGGAGATTGAGTCGAGCCCGAATGCGGTCCGGGCCTCGGGCGACCTGGTCTACAACCTGACGAACAAGCATCCCTCCTTCGGCATAAGCGGACTCGAGGCCGCCACGAGCTACAAGCTCACCGTGTACGCCTTCAACGCCAAGGGACGGAGCCAGCAGGTGGTCATGTACGCCACCACCCTCAACCAGCCGGAAAGACGAACTGGTAAGATTTTTTTATCCGTAGAAATGAAGCTTGTTTTTGAAACTCGAAAAATAGTTTTATTGTTTCGAATTGAGGAGATCAAGGATAGAATTTTGGTTTAAATATAAACAATCATCGGTGTACTTTTGGGAAATTCGTGGTATTAAAACACTACGAGCCGAGCAGGGAAAGTTCACGGTTTATAACGGAGCTTCAAAGTTTAAACCGTGTTTCCTGATATTTTACACAATGTCTGAGTTAACTTTATTAATTTGGTTAATTTTCTCTATTTGGTTACAAGTTTAACTGGACGATCATTTGTTTAGTTACAATCATCTAGATAAGCTAAATAAGTAGCTTTGATACCGTCAAGACGTAACTTTATAAAATTGTAACATTCAAAATTTCTAATGAAACCAATTATCCTCTTTTAGATATATATCTTAGCTGAATCAAAGTTTTCGGGGGGTGGGGGGCTGGAGGGCAAAAAAAAGCAAATTTTTCATGATTTTTCTCGAGCAAAAGGCAAAAGTTATTTAATTTATTAATAAAGTACATAATAAAGTAACATTTGAACTACTTTCTGTAATTTTTTTGAATTAAAATATTAAAAAACAAGCCGATGCCAGTGCTTTTTTGGAAACCGCTTCGCTCGACGATTTTTTCCCGTGGTAAATGCCATTTTGTCCATAAACATCTGAAACAAAAATTTCAGGAAGATTCTGTTAGAAGATAAGTTTTTCCTGGTAATAACACGAGGATTTTTTTTTTTCACTTTTTGACGATTTGGCAAGTGACATTTTTAGTCGAAAAAACGACCTTTGACTTCAAACAGCCGCCAAATCTTCAAAAAGTGAAAAAAAAAATCCTCGTGTTATTACCAGGAAAAACTTATCTTCTAACAGAATCTTCCTGAAATTTTTGTTTCAGATGTTTATGGACAAAATGGCATTTACCGCGGGAAAAATCGTCGAGCGAAGGCGTCTCCGAAAAAGCACTGGCATCGGCTTGTTTTTTACTATTTTTATTCAAAAAAATTACAGAAAGTAGTTCAAATATTACTTTATTATGCACACTATTAATAAATTAAATAACTTTTGCCGTTTGCTCGAGAAAAATCATTAAAAATTAGCTTTTTTTCGCCCTCCAGCCCCCCCCCCCCCAAGTATATATTTGAGATTTTTTTGTATGAATAAATTTTTGCGAACATCTATTGTTCTACATGAATGTTAGTAAAAAAATCGTATCATTTAAAGATAACGATATAACGAAGAGAAAAAAAAAAATTACAATAGTTATCATCAAATTGTATCGTTTCACTCATTTCGAAAGTCATTATTTTAATGATTTCCTAGCATTATTATTAAAATCGTTTGCTCCAAAAATTTTTTGTATCTTAATGAACCTCTCTTTTTTGTTAAATTTCATCATAATGATTTTTGTTCCCAAAATAAAACAAAGCACCAGAAATTCGAGCTCGGAATCCGCGAATTCCAGGTTTCCGGCCATAACATTGTTTCGCTTTGTTAACCAGAATGTATTTTCAAATTCTCCCCTAGTGCGCTAATTAGCTATGAAAACGAAGCCTCAAACGAGCCGTGCAACAACTTTCCACACATTAATCGGCTAAAGAAAGACAATTTTCGTTGTTAGTTCGAAATATTTTACCAACTCGGCCGAACCGAGAAACTTTTTCAGCCGCGGTTTAGCGTTCATTTGCTGATTGATTGGCGGGAAAAAAGCAGCGGCTTGTTTTTGAAATTGAAAGTTCGCGGTTTATCTGCCTGATTGAGATCATATTTTACGCCAGAGTGGGTTTTTTTCGGGTGGTTAATTATTTTGATTGAATGGAATGTTATGGATGTGGCGGGAAACAATATTTTGAATGGATGGAAAAAAAGTGTATCACCGCTGTGCACCCTCTACTCTTTTTTTGGTTTTGCAATCGGTGGTATAAATAAATTTCTTTTTCAGCACTATCAGCACTAATTGGGTTTTGTACACGTCTTTTTTTTTCATTCTCTAGGACTGCTGTTAAGTAAGATTAATTAAGTCTTATGGAAGGCGACCGAATTGGGTTACCTGCACTAATCTCAATCGCTTAATTTGCATGAAACGGGGATAATTAAAGCCGCGCGGCTGAGCCTTTCAATTGACTTAATTCGCCTTGGCTGCGATAAAAATGCAAACAATTGGATTCACCGCGAGCATCTTAGAAAATGGAAAAACCTAGAAGAAATAGAAGAAATGCATCCACCGAAATCTCTTCCGTTGACCAAGATTGTGTTTTCTTTTTTCTTCTCTCTGCGGTCGAGTTGCGAAGTGAATTTTAAGTTTTAGCTTAAATCGGATAAGGTTGATAAATAGAATGAGGATCGAGAAAAATTTTTTTAGTGGAGGACGTAAAATTTTACAGCTTGAATATACTTCAGGAAAAGAAGGTTTTTACTATTTCTCGAAAGATGCCGCAAAGAATTTTTCACTCGAAATTTCTTTTGGATAAAAACTTTTCACAATTTCAACCATTCATTTTTAACGCTAAGCTTCTTTTTCTTAAGGTGAAACAAAGAAAATATTCCCAACTTTATAAACCTAATGGTGTGCAGCATAATTTATGAAAACTTAGAAAAATCTCTCGAGAGATGTTTACAATCTGAATTGTTCGCTTGACTTCTCTAAGATCATTATTATGAGTTCCCTTTTTTATTAAGTTACTTTCTTTTCAAAGTCTAGTTTTATTTTTGTTTGAGCACAGAGTACTTTGAAAATTTAATTTTTCATTGCTTTATAAGAAGAGATACTTTACAATGTTTTTTTTATACTTTTTTTTTCATAAAAAATGACACAAATTTGATTGTTTTTTATAAAAGTTGACTGAAGATGCAGCTTTTTAGCTTTTAAATTAATATTCAATCAATCAAAAAGGGAAAATACAAACAAAATAATTTTCTTGTAGAGTGTGTTTTACAATAACTTTTAGTTTTTAACTATTGTTCATATTATCCACAAAAATTTTCCAAAGAATATTTCATAGTTGAGCCTTTTTAGTTTATTTAGTTATAAACCAAAATAAGTATTTTTTCAATTTTGAAGGCTCAATATTAAGCAATTTTTCATCGGTTTTCGGGAGGGAGTCACACTCTATCGTAAAAAATCGTCTCAACCGTTTTATAAAAACAAAAAATCGTGCTTGTGGTGAACCAGGTGACAAGCCAGTGTCTCCGGAGAATTGCACGATAGTGGAGGAGACGCGGACTACGGTCCGGGTGAGCTGCGCCGATAGCTGGGACGTCAAGAACGCGATGTACGTGCTCCAGGTGTACGACGCGGGTACCCGTCGGCTCCTGGGCTCGGCGACGAACCTCAGCCCAAGCCTGCTCGAGGTGTCGGATCTGCCGCCCGACCGGGCAGCCGGACTCATGCTCATGCTCCGGGTGATGACCGCCCACGCGACTAGCGACGCTACGGTGCTGCACAGTCAGCTCCTGGTGCACGATGAAAACAACCCAGAGCACCAGATCTTCCCAGGTAGACCGGAGGATCATTTTTTGTCAAGAATGCAGCTGTTTTTTTTTAGAAACTCCTTTAACTTAGTTATGATGTGTTGATAGATGAAGAATTAATTGGGTTGTGATAGAAAATTTGAGTCAATTTTTTTTGCATGTAATCTTGAAAGTATGAGAATAGGCTTGCGAAAACTTATACTTTCAGCTTACAAATAAGATATCGTACAAAAAAATATTTAGATTTCTCATTAAATTATCATTCCATATTTTAGCATGAACTTATGTAATGACTTGTTTTATGATCATTGATTGTTGTTGAAAACTGAAAATATTTCTGTTGATGTACTACTCAGAAATTATTTAAGAATTCAACTGTATGCGTTGAGTAATTTATATTTATTTCATAAGAAAATACAAACGTAAAATCTTTTAACTAAGACCGAAAATTTTTGTATTTACTGCGAAATTGTTTTTATATTGATTCTTATTGTTATAGGTGCATGTTTTAGAACTGACTTGAAAATTGATTTTCTAGATTTGCTTGTTGATGTTTTTTATTTGTGTGTTTTATCGTTTTTTAGTGGCGTATCTATTTAAATCAAGTGTATTAGTTGACTTGTCTTTAGACGACAATAATTGAATTTAAATAAAACTAAGCGGTTACATTCTGTATAAATAAATCCAACTATAAAATTTTTTGATTCCTTCGAAAAGTACTTTTTTCCATCTCACAACAATGGGTCGTTTGGATTATTGGCATTGCCATTGCAGCTATCACTCGCTCGGAACGAAAGTAAAAGAAAGAAAGAGGAAGAGAGAAAAAAGTAGGTGTACTTGTACTAGTCAACGATAATAAAAGAACACGTTCGATCGCGAAAGAGAGAGAAGAGACGTCGAAAACGAACGACGCGTCGTCAATGGATTTCTTGAAACGAACCGGAAAATGGGGATAAAAAAAAGAAGAAGTAAATTGAATAATTTATCGAGGACATGCTTGTACTGTAAAACTGTAGTTTTATCTTTTTTTGATAAAACATACATTTCCAAGCATAAATAAAAGTTTGGGAGACGTGGTTGGGTTAATAGGTCAAAAATGATGAGCAGAGCACTTTTTCAAAGTTTAAAGAGGGTATCTTTAACGATAGTCTTTTCATGGTAGAGTGATTCATCACCCACAACGCGATTTAGGATTTTATAATTAAATCTGGGCTTCATTAAAGATGATTTCAACGGTGAAGTTTTAAGTCATTTATAGGACTGCGACAAAAGATGTATCCTTAACGATAAAGTAATAAAAGATTAGCGTAGTATTAAAATCGTTACTTTTATTTTGAATCAACGGGCTTATTTAAACTCATCAATCTTTCAAAACGGCTTCCATCAGCAGTATTTTCATGAAACTTAAAGTTTTTAAAAAAACACGACTTTTCACTCAAAAACTTTTTTTTTCAATAGACCGTTCTTTTTTTTGCGAAAAAATTCAAACTCATCAGTCACTCGAGCGAGGTATCAAAGTTTATTTACCATCCAAACATGTTTTTTATTTTTCTAAAGAGCTAATGCACCGTTTTAAAAAGAGATCCCGGTAGCTGGCTTCTTTTTCAAATAAATACGGATTCTATTTTGAGCTCTCTCGTGTGTGTAAGATTGCGCATGTTGTAAAAAGTACTTGTCGAGTGCATGCCATTTAATCTTTCACCCAAAGAGGTAAAAAATCCCCTTTTCCTCTAGAAAAAAAAAAAAAAAAAAAAAAAAAAAAAGAAAAAAAAAGTTCCCATAACATTACAGCTTTACGTCCTCTATTCCCATCGCTCAGAGAGATTAAAAGGCGAATTTCCCTCGCAACTTTTATGGCCCACCTCGAAAAGAAGGAACGCACTTACGGGTGCAGGGCGTATAAAAGTAATGGGGCTAGGAATCGAAGAAGAGAGAGAGAGAAGAAGGGAATAATAAAAAGAGTTCGTTTTTCAGCCCTGTCGCCGGTGATACTATCTCTGTCGGGTCCGCTCCTGGGCATCGTCGTGGGAGCAGCGGCGGGCTCGATAATCGTCGTCTTCCTCATAATCGTCGCCCTGAAGCTCAGGTACAGGAGGCGACCCGACAAGGACGACAAGGACTCGCAGCACGATGACGGGGGCATGGCCACCCTGACCGCTGCGCCCTGCAACGACAAGACTCTGCAGCCTCTCAGCAGCGACAGCGTCGAGAGCTTCGAGAAGGATCCCGACATTATACCCCACGCGACAGGTATTCATTCTTTTAAGTGTTACGGGCATGCCAGACGATTGAATTGGAGATTGAATGGCTTTCTTTTCACTTCTTGAGATTTGAAAAAAAAGAATCTCTCTTTTTTGGTATTTCTTAACTTTTCAGAGAGCCAACGAGGTGAAGTCAACAAATTAATAAGATGGAATAAATGTTGATGCTGAGTTTTAAATTATTGAATTTTCAAGTACTATTCGTTTAGGCGCCTCGGTTAAAATTAATCAGTTTGGCGAAAGTTTTAATTTCAAACTTTTCAAACACTAGTGAGCTCTGAAAAGTTATAAAAACTTTTATTTTATATCTTTAGTAATTTTAAATTGATTTAATTAATTTTATTGTTTCAACGTGGCATAATATTTTTATTCATTAGATTCAATTGTTTAAACTAAAAAAAAATTAATCTTTTCTATTTTTTAATAATTTGAAAACTTTTTTTTTAACCTTTTTCTCCCAATTATTGTACACTATTTTGTGGCTCATAGAAAAAACCAAAATTATTTAGTTGTAAAAATTTAATCACTTTTGGTAGTATTTCTTTATATTTCATCTTTAAGCTTCAAACTAGAAAAATGTTTTTTTGGCCCTTAAAATTAGTTTCGTTGATCAAAAAGTTCATATAACCTTGAAAATGTTTAATTTTTTGGAAAAAGACTTATCTTGTTTTTCTTGTAAGCCACAGAATTTATTGTAACCATTATGAGAGCATACTTTTATATATATTTTTTAAACTTTTTCTAACTTTTAAGTTACGCAGTAGTACATAAATGCACTTTATTTTATTTATTGATCAACTTTTTCATAATACTGTTCAAAGTAAAAAAGAATACAAAAACTTAATTTCATCAAAATTTCAACTATAATTTTTTAATAATCTCCACATCAAAAAATTAATGCATAATTTTAAAATAATCTTTTGCACAGTTTTCTGTGAATAATATTGTGCAGTACAACAATACTATAGTAGTAGCTATAAAAAAAAGTAACAATTACATAGAAAACAGTAATTAACACTGAAGCATGCAAGTAGTAGTAGTCGATTATAGTCAGGCGCGCCCTCCCACGTCATTATCACCGTAGCGCAATTACACAAGCATAACATAATTTCCAGACAATTCATACGCTGAGCTGTGCAAGAGTGCGTCGCCCCGTTACGTGTTGCAGCAGCAGCAACAACAACAGCACCACCAGCCATCCTCGAGGCTAGAGCCAAGCTCGCTCGGCTCGATAAACAACGTGAGTATTAAACCATGCCAACGGTCGGAGGTGAGGTCGTACGAGCGAAGGTATAAAAGGAGGAGGAGGAGGAGGAGGGAAAAACCAGTAACTATCGAAGCATTAGCTAGCTGCGTGAACGCGCATAAGACCCGCACCGCACCGACACTATGTGTTTACGCCCCGAGACCCTCTTTATATATAGCCAAGTGGAAGGGAGGGGGGAGGAGGTATTAACTTTTTTAAACCGCTGGGAGTTACAGCGCCTTCCCTCCAAGCTGTAACTTCGACCCGGGAGTTTGTGTTTTACCTGTCTTGAATACGCAAATTTTTGCATAATTTGTAATTTTCTGTGTTGTCCTTTCGCCGCGCCCGGTGATTAATTATACTTGTCCCGTGGATGTTTTAAGGATTTTTGGTTTTTTCAAGTAAAAAAGTTGCAGTCTTTATTTTTATAGACCCCAGATGCGCTCTTTCAATTTGAAGATTAGATGTTTCATTCACTGTAATGGATATGGATGAAAAGAAAATTCTACTTCTGAGATCGTAGAAACGGTTAAATGCATTAAAATCAAACTTGAAATTTTGAAGACATGATGTAGAAAGATTTAATTATTATCTTTAAGATTCCTCACTAAAACTTGAAATTTTTTTATCCAAAACAAGCTTAACTCCGGTGTATTTATTTTATAAATTTTTAAGTAAATCATAAATATTTTCAAAAATGAGAAAAAATAGAAGGCGTGACTAATGGCTTATTTTAGAAAAGCTTTAAAACTACGTCAAGATAAATTGATCATTTATCTTTGCGTGACTTACATTACGGAGTCAATCTTGAAGTACAATATTTTTGCGAGAAAACTTAAAGAAATGTTTCGAAGCATCCTCAATATGATGTCGTCATTCAAATTCACGTAAAATTAAAATTTTCAATTGTTTTCTATCAAATTAAAAAAATTTGTTTTTATGTAAGAAAGTTTATTATCCTTCCTCGTACTGAAAGTAGCTACTTTAGGACCGGTAAACACTGCAATGTTTGAATTAGATAAACATTTACGAAATAACGATTTTGATTAGAAACAGGGCCTGGAGCTTTACGAGACGATACAGCGGGGCAAGATGCAGTACGCCGACCTGACGCTGAGGATCAATAGGCGAGTGCCCCCGAATTGTTACCAGCCAATACCCGTGTCGAGCGTACAGCAGCAGCAGCAGCGTACCCAGTTGCTGCCGATGTCGACGCTGCCCCGTCGCATGCCCTCGGCCGAGCCGACGATCTACGCCCAGGTCACCGGACATGCGGTCAAGCCCATATACATACCCCCGCCCCATCCGTACCTGGGACGCAGCAACTCGCTCCAGGCCGACGACTCGACGGCCGAGACGCCCCTCATCGGATGCGACAACAAGGTACTTTTTTGAATTATTGTTTTGAAACAAGTCGATTTTTTGAATTATTCAAAGTCAAGATTATTTAAACTTCAAGTTACTAGTAAAAATAAAACTCACCATTTTTTTCGCAGATCACAACAATAACAGAAGCAGCGAACTCGTGGCGCACGGATTCTTCGAACATGGTCGGTACGACGACGTCAATGACCGCCTCGACGACATGACTCTGCGAGGATCCCGATAACGTTATCGTCTCCAAGACGATGAACACCGTACTCTAAGTGACTCCACGCAGCTGCCGAGCTTATAAATCATGAGCGATTTTCACTCCCGCCCAATTCCCACTTTAATTCCCCTCTTTTTTTTCCTTCCCTACTTTTTTCTCCCGTGTAATATAAATAAATAAAACCTAGTAATAATTAAAAATAAACGACGATCAAATTACCGTTTAATACTGTTAATAACGAGTCAGGGTCCGCGTTTTAAGAGGATAATTAACTGTACAAAGTTTTTAATTTATATGACGATAATTGTAGCATAGGTATAGTAGTTTGGTATAAGATTATTATAACTATTATTAATATAAATAACCGTACCCGATTTTAATTTATTTTTTTAAAAAGAAAAGAGAAAATACTTAATGAAAAAAAAAAAAAAAAAAAAAAAAAAAGCAGTAAGTGGGATCGTGTGACGAGTTTACGTTGTAATGTGCGTGCGCGGTGGTGGTGCACCGACGTTGATTAACCTGCCAGCCAGTCGACTACCGACTAGACGGACAACAATTTCCGGGGCGCGTCTTACACCTTCCCTGGGCATCGATCAAAGCCCGGGTGCAACGTTGAAGATTAATTTCGATCTGAGGCCTTATTCTATGAATTTTTCTAATGTTATTTGAAATTAACGCAACAAATTTTCTATTGGTGCAATGATGAAATTCGGAAACAAAATATATTTTACACGTGTATATTCGATATAAAAAATGAAACAATACTTTTTTTTATTTTTAATTTGTCAAGTTTGGGATACTGCGACCACGCAGAGCGTTAATTCAAAGAGTTTTTTTCCGGAATAAAGCTTCCGCAGGTCCGAGGTGCAGCACCGAAAGTGAATTTTTTTACGAGTGATTGTGTACCTTACTTTACTGTGTATACACCGAGGAAACAGTTGTATTACGTTAGCGTAGCAATTAATTTACAAGCTCCAAGCATACATTGATATTCGTATACTTAAAATGATTGTGGCATTTGATTATAATAATTAAAAAAAAAAAAAAAATCTGTAACATCCGTCCGAAATGAAAAAAAAAATTGAAATTTAAAAGAAAACGTTCGACGAGGGGAGAACTTTGAAGGAAAAGATTGGGTAACGACGTGAATGAAAAAAGTTTGTAAAAATTTTGTTATTTATTCGATATAATTGAGTGTCGAATATTATGCCAGATTCTTTAGAACGAGCGCCTTAAATGTTATGCTCATTGTTAGTAAATATATACATGTTGACGTTGCTGACGGACAATGTACGATGAAATAACATTTTGCTGAATACGAAAATTTGTTCAAACATTTTTAAGATTAAGCGACTTTCATTTGAAATTTTAAAATACACGCTCCGAATATACGAAAAAGCTGCCGAGTTTTTAAAATCTTGCGTATGAAATTTTAATTTTTACAAAGACTGAGCGAGGAAAGTAAAAAATTTTCAACACAAAAAGGTAGCACTGAAATATTGGATTTCAAATTGAACGATCGTTGTCTCGAATTTGTACACCGGAACATAATTATATTATACTTTTAAAAAATTGTTTACAGTTTTTATGATTCGTAGTGCCATTTATCTCGAAATTTATAATTGTAGCTTATAAATTTAAAAAAAACAAAGGTATTTACAACAAAAAATTACTATTCTTTTTTGTAAGGCACGTTTACTTATATTGTACAGTAAATAAATATTTTAATTAAGACGCATATTTTACAATTACATTCGAAAGCGATACTGTATTCCAGTGAGCTAATAAATTCCATAAAAGAAATTAATTAATTATTTAGTAGTAAGTTTTAAATTATGTAAGATATTAATTGATAAATTCATTGGTCTTCATGTATGAAAATTCTTTTAATTCAATTTTGAACTTCCATTAAATTTGTTTACAGAACCATAATATCACAGCTTGATTTGTTAAAATAACTTAAAAAACACAAAAAATTAAATTCTTTATGCAACTTATCGATAATACAGATCTTATTTTCGTTTATTTCATAAATAATACTTGTGAAAATTCTTCTTGTATGTACATTAAACTACAGATTTGCACATTTTCTAAATAAGTACTAATAGTTTATATAGTACATGTGATACAATAAGAGAAGTCATAAAAAATAAACATGACCCTCAATAATGTACTAAATAAATTAGTGACCGTAATTTAATGTTTCCAAGATATAATAAAACAGAAAGATTTTAAAAGATAAATTAGAATTTTTTTGAATTATTCAATGAAATAATTGTAATATGAAAATAATGAAGCAGTATGATGAAATAACATTACATTTACGAATGTGAATAGTCCATCTTTGAAAAATTGATTATGCAATTATTTTACTTAACAATGCTCAATGTTATCATAAAATGTAACTTAAATTATTCACAGAGCATTACGGAAACGCAGGGAAATTTTCCGACTCAAATAAAAAAAAAAAAAAAATTCTTTCTTGTAACTGTTAAAAATGCTCCTCTAATATGTATTTTAATTTTCTCAAGCATGGAGGTACAATGCATGTAAATATTTAATGAAGAGATACCGATTTGACTGTATATGTAATACACAATTTATAAATCAAGAGTTATTCAAAGCAAGAAGATAAAACAACATGTACGTATTAATAAAGATAATATAATTCTAAAAATACGGTGAATTATAATTACCAAGATTTTTTTTTTTTAATAAAATTTAAAGAAATGCTGCAAAATTTTTAAGAAGAACTTTATTGTACAAATTTTACAAAAATATTTACAAACTATTTTTTTTTTTTTTTTTTTGTCAATAGACTAAAATATTTTTGGTAAACATGGGAGTCAACCATTGACATTAATTTAAAATAGATACAAAAGTTTATCCAAATAGATAAACCTATCTTAATTTTTAAAATTATTTAATAAAAAAATTTTAACAACGCAAATTGAGATAAATTGGCAGATTAGGACTTACATTAAATATTTACTTTACAATTTTTAAATCGAAACACGCCTCGTCTTCAATATCTAAAGACTCAGGAGTCTCAGAAGTATCAACTTGTTCCCCGTCAAAAAAGAACTTCATATTTTCAAAGGGTATACCTAACTGCGCTGCACAACTTTCTGCCAAAGTTGTTAAAGGTACATCCAGTTTTATACTAACAACCAAAGTTCTTTTATCAGATGTCTGAACCTTGATCTTGCAGGTATTTTCTGAAGCTTGATCTTGAGCGGGATTTTCTCTAAGTTTTTTCATCATTTCAGCACTAACAACACCTCCCTCTGTTTAAAAAATTCAATTACATAAATTAATTAGTTTAAATCTGTTGTATAACAATTTACTTTTGATATGTAATCAATATAAAAGAAAATAGACAATTACCATAAATATCTGTAATTCTGGAATTAATTGAAGCAGGTGTATCAAAACGGTTGATGCGCTTATCCTTCCTTGAAATAATTATTTGGTTTTCTGAAACTCCTTCTACTTCTGCAAAATGCAGAAATATTTTTTGGAATGTTTCATTCTAGAAAAAAAAATTAATAAAATTTATATATTTTACATATATATATATTTTTTTTTCAAAACTAATCCTTATTGAAAGTAGAGATATTTTTTTAGCATAAAATTAATTTATCACAAAACAAAGTTAAGATGTATAAAAAATGAGATGGTATTTAAAAATTTTCATTCAATTTTCATATATATATAACTCCACTTACTCTCCGGATTTCAAAACGTTTCATTTCATTTGATTTCCATAAAACCTTGATGCTAATTTCATAGTCATCCTCAACATTATTTTTTTTTGCCAAAGGGGATCCAATTAAAACAAAACTATCATTCCCTTGTGAAAGATTGAGAGAACAATCATTATTTAGCTCATTCAGTTCTTGCTCTATACTATCATTTAAATCTACAACAGCTTCTAATCCAGCAGAATTCTTAACAAAAAAAAAAGGAAGAAATTTATATAAATCTGTTACACTTTTCAATAATTGTAAACATAAGTTAATTACAAGTATTTATGAAATTAAAATAAATAAAAAATTATAACTTTTCAAAACTCACAACAGTTTTCTTGTTTGAATTCCAAGTTGTTCTTGGAGTTTTTCTTTTTGATGAATTGCTCCGGGTGATTCTTCTAGGGCTAGCACAATCATCAAGGATATCATCTACATAAGTTACAGCACTATCAGAATCGCTAACATCTGTAGAAGAAACTTCAATTTTTTCTTCCAGATTTTCTTGTACAGGTAGAGGAGAGTTAACTATTTCCACAACTTCAGTTTCAACTTGCCTGCAAGTTTCAACTGCCTGATTTTGCCTGAAACAATTACAAAAATGATTAGTCTTTGATGAAATAAATTAGAAAAAGATCATTTTGAATAGTATGTGAAACAAAATTTAAGATTTACTTACAAATGACTTTCCTCATTATTTACTTCTGTAACTTTTTCATTATTTCTTTCTACGGTGTTTTCAATTCTTGTTTTACATTGAATCTGAGCATTCATAGCTGTGAAAAATTTTGTAATTTAAACAACAAAATTTTTTTTTACAAGGTAAAAATAGTATAAATAAAGAAAATCAAACCTTTTAATCTCATCGCAGCACTAGTATAGATGCAATCATCATCCGAAGAACTATCAGATGAATTCATTGTGAAATCAATAAAGAATAAGACCTTGAATCAAAATATATTCATCATACTTTAGTTGTAATTTTAAATAATTTATAAATTTACTTTGGAAATTTTCAAACCTAACCTCAAAATTTATGGCTGGTGCAATACTTTGATTAAAACATGATTGTTTTTTAATAAAAAAATTTAACAAAAGAAAAAATAAATATTAAAAGAATTAAGATCACTTAGAAAAATAAATTTTTTGAATTGATTTTTATACAAAATTCATTTTTACTTTAGAAAAATATCGGTTTTTAATTTTTTAAAAAACTCAAGGTTTTCCAAACATACGCCAGATGTCGCTTTTAGCGTACTTATTTTTTTGGCGCAATTCATTCAAAATCCATAAGAATTAAAATAAAGATTGAAAAAAATTTCACTGCGTTGTTCTCTGTATTCACGAAAAAATTCAATAAAGATGGAGAAAATTCTATATAACAAACTAATGTACTAGATTTTAATGAACATGATTTTCAAAAAAATTCAAAATTTTTAAAACGAAAAATAATGTCAGGTTTTATGGAGATATATTTCTTTTCATTAGGATCATATTTTGATTTAAATTCAGATAATTATTATAATTCTTTTCAAAATTTTCTAGGACACAGATAGCGCACTGAAAATTTTCTGCGCGCATGAATAACCATAGAAATGATTAAAAATTTGTCTTTACAAAAACTTTTAAAATTTTTCAATTAGCAAGTACACCTGATATGTTATCAGAAAAAATCGTAAAGGAAATGAAAAATTATGTATATTACTGCGTGTCTCATAATATGTGTATTTTTATACCTAAACAGTAAATCCTGGTAGGTAATGTTTTTTACTTATTAATTTTTTTCTTTGTAAACATTTGATAATTTTTTGAAAAAACAATTAAACTATTTTACTTTTAAAACTGTACAATATTTATTATAATAACACTAAATTAACTGGAATTTTAAAAAGTTGTATTCTTTTATAATATTAATCACTCGATAAGTAAATCGTTGAAGCGAAAGGCCAAAAAAAATAATTCAGATAATCGTCAAATAAAAAATTTTCTTCCTAATTAACTCAGCTACAACTCTAGGGCCGTAAATCTCTCACTAATTCGACCAGAAGGTGCACAAGAGAAATGTGTGTGTGTAGCCAAATGACATCAAGGCTGCCCCTTACGCTGGTATGTAAACTTTGAATGCGATAGGATTAAATTCCAGGCACAGCTGCAGCTAGGATGTCGTTATGCGAGTAGCCAGACGATTGCAAGTTACGGTGTTGACAATTTCCTGAATGTGTTATTCGTCCGTATATACGTGCTTTGCATTAGGAACAATTTTTTAAACTCTTGAAGAATTGAATTTAGAAACTCTTGAAGAAAAATAAAAATTTTGTTTGGGCTTAAAAAACTTGAAATTTTACTGTCTGAATAAGAAAAATAATAATAATAAATAACGTATAACAGCTAATTATATGATTGAAAATTGCTTTAAAAAAAATTTCTTATAAAGAACTGATTGAAATTTAAAAGCAAAACTATATATTTGGCAAGTAAACACCATATCGTTTCTGGTTCTCAAAATTCGGATAAAAAACTTCATTAGAATATTTTTAGACGGATTTTTAAAAACTAAGAAGCATTATGTTATCTATGTATACTGATAGAAAATTTTAATTTTAATTAAATAAAAATTTTATACATACATATAATTTAATGTTCTTGATATTAATTTTGAAATGAAATAAGATCAAATTAAATGTCTTCGATTTTATGAAAGCTTCTGAAAAAAAACAGTTAGCAGCAAAATAAATAAATTAAAAAAATTATATAGTATTTTAACAATGTTTATTTATTGAGACTAGGAATCTGATTAGTCACTCAGTGAAATTGGCACAGACTTTATTTGTAAGCGTAAAAAACGGAGATAATTATACTTTATGAATGAATGCGAGTTGATAGACGAGCTTTACCTAGTCGCAACGATCTTAAAATTTTGAACGATTCTCACTTGTTTTAAAAGTTATCGAAATTTTCTGTAAACAGTGTTATTTCTAAAAGAATATCAATCAAAATTTTAAAATGATTGCGAGCTATACCAAGAAGGAAATGCGAAGAAACGGACGCTCGTCCTATATTTATGACAAACACACACAATGGGTAAAATTGTATTTCACTTACAAATTTATTCGATCCTGACAATTTACAGAAGTATTCATAACGTAATCGAAAAAGTTACGTTCATGTTATACAATGCAATAAAAGTGTGCGACGCAACAGACCGTGAAATTGGACGACTCGTCTTATTTTCATCACTTTTTTTTTTCAAATCTATAAATTTTTTTCTGTCTTTCTTTTTTTTGTGTTACAGCTCAAAGTGTGATTTGAGTATGAGTCCATGTATACGAGTCACGTCTTTTCACTCGCACAAAAGAAGGATAAATTAATTTTTTTTTTTTTTTTTTTATTTATTTATTAATTTGATATTACAGTGCTATACACACTCACACACCCATAGAACAAATTCACTATGTTTTTAACGATGAACCTTAAATATCATTTATATCGCGAGGCGAGGGATTATTCGCCTGATACATTTAATTATATATCCAATTTTCTAAAAAATAAAATAGCGCCGTTAAAGTATATATTACATATGATATATATTTATATATACATTTATATTTAGCGATATCTTTTGATGAAAAAAAAAAAGAAAAAAAAAAACTTTACGATTTTTCTCTTTATTTTTTTCGTTCCGTTTGAAATGGTACGGTGCAATGTTGCAGTACTCGCTTTACAATCGGTTTACTCGTATTTTTTATCTTCAAGTTTTTTTTTCAATGTCGCTTCATCGCACGCTTTCGCTTCGACTTCATTTTGTCTACATATTCAACAATATTTTACGAGAACAACACGTAAGTTCGCTTGTATCTTATACTTTTTTTTTTTTTTATTATAAATCGCGGAGCAGGCGAAAAATTGCCAAATCCGTCTAACAGAGAGTCGTGAGAGAGACTTAAGGTACAATGAACTACACTGAATGCCAGTATCATTTTTTTTTTTTTTAATTCTTCTTCTTGTTTCGGTTTAAGAGTATGTGTATGTCGCCACTGCCGTACATCTCATGCATTTAGTAATAACTATACGACCGATGATAATACAATAATTACATAATAATTCGCATAAATACATACAACCAATAAAAGATGTTGAAAAAGAGGGGGCTAGAATGGGGATGACAAAAATATGACCAAAGATTTAAGTTCTTTTTTTTTTCATAGCAAATCACTCGCGCTTAGTTTATTATAGACTTAAAAATTAATACTTTCCACTAGCACGCACGCACGCAATCGTTCTTTCATCTCACAAAAAGTACATTTAAAATTTATCTAAAGAGGATTGTCTGCTCAGGGTCTTTTTTATCCATTATTTTTCACAATTTTTTCAAATAATTAGAAAGTATTTAATTTTCAAAATTTTTTTGATATACCTATCAATGCTAATCGCAGAAAAGAATATTTCATTTCAAAGTTTGATTGATACATAATTTTTAATTTTTTTGGATAAAAAAGACCCCTTGGGGGTCTCACTAGTACGAGGGAAAACACATTTTCACGCGTCTCATTTTTTTTCTCTCTTTTTTAAGCGCGATGAATATTTTTTAACATACTCGACAATTAATTTAGCTTAAATTGACACGGCGAAAGAAAGAGTAAAAAATTTTCGTAAAAATTTAAAATAAATTTTTGGAAAAAAAATTTGTAAAACTTAGTGAGAAAGATTAATCGAACATACAATAAAGTTAAAAATCAAATAAATATTAGTGCTAAAAGGTACTTTTTTCAAAAAGTTCTTAAGTAGTACGTATTTTTTTTTTCTTTTTTGATAGGATTTTAAATAAAAATTCTTGAGAACTTTTTGAACGGATAGGCAGTGAAAAAGTACGGAATCATATAAAGTGCAGACAGTTTGTGTCGCTATTACAAACGAATTTTGCTTTGGCACGCGTAATACAAACTTTCGTCTGTTTTTATTTTTTTTTTTATTTTTTTTTTCTCATACATTTATTTACTTGAATTTTGTGTTTGGTTCATTTTTCTAAGCAATATTTAATTCGAGTTTCCGGGGACCGACAGTGAATAAATAATTATTATACACTGCGTCGATTTCATTTAGATTATTATTAGTTTTTTTTTTTTTTCTTTCCGTTAGCAAAATACCCTATGTGACGTTTTATAAAAACGACTGAACTTTCCGCGAAAAATAAAACTGTATTGATGGGTGCAAACGTCACCTGTGAAAATACAATATTTTCTTTTTTATTAATTTATCATTTTTTTTTTCATCTTTTTCTAGTACTTTTTCAGAAAATTACGAATCTTCAAATCATGTTGCATATAGAAATAATGTCATTTACAATATTTTATGAAGAGTTTTTAAAAAATTTAACTATCTCAAGAAAAATATTTATTCAAATAGTGCCCAATTATTACTGTCATCTGGATCGAGCAAGTTTATTGAATTTCGATCGATTACACTTTAAAATCCTACAGTTGGATGTACCGTACTATCAATGCAAACACCATTTTTATATATAATTTTTTTTTTTCTTAAGTTGAAGCCTCTTAATCGATCTGGTTCTGTTTTTACTTTAATCTGTTCAAAAAAGCATCACACTAATTTCTGCTCTTCTCTTCGCTTTGCAGGTTTTTTGGCAATTTTTTTATTTTTCTTATCTTTATCACACACACTAACATCTATCTCTCTCACACTCGCTTTTTCTATCGCCATTTATTTAAATATCGTAGTTAAAAGTCAACGATTAGTTACCAGAACACAAGGCACTTAGCTTACACATATTTCTCGTTTAATCAATATATTTATGTATAATATTCACTTGAGTTTTCTTTTTACTATTTTTTTTTTAATTTTTTTTAATTTTTTTTTCTAAATTTTTAAAATTTTTTATATAGCTCGGTGTTGAAGTAGCCTTTAAACCGCCAGTTTCATTTTTTTATACTTAATTGTAACAAGTCCAATTCTTTTTTTTTTTTTTTTTTTACTTTATGAAAAATCTTAATTCGTCAATTTCAAAATAAAAATAAAACTGACGGTACGATGAAAAAGAGTATACGCATCAGTCATTCACAATATCCATAGAAGAAAATAGTTATATATGATCGTACATCGTACATATATATATATATTTACTATGTATGCAATGTTGTAATAATATATATAATATATTCTTTATATATCCAATACTTTTTATTATATATAATCATTTATAAACGATGTTAGATTATTTTTCATAGATTTGAGTATTAAAATCATCTTTTATGTAATCCTTTATTTTTATCCTCGTAGCAGTGTTGTTTCAAAAACTTTTTATTTGAAACTATTTTTATTTTATATCTATAATTTCATACGAATTTAATGTTTATTTTTTACCTCGTTTTCGCCTTGTTAATTTTTTATTTTATTTTTATTTCACTATAACCATTTTGTTTTGTATCATTATTGGAAAATAAATTAAAAATTTTTTAAAATAGTGCAAGTTTTTTTATCGATATTCTAGAATTATTTTAGTAAGTGTATTTTGATCTTCAGTTTTAAATTTAAATAAGTAATTTTTAATTATTAATTTTTTTATATACTGTTTTGATTATTATGTTTATTAATTAATTTATTTTTTTTTAATCCATCATCTGTACTGATTCTGTTTACTGAAAGACAGAATTTCAGTTTTTAACAGACGTGTTTGTGACAGAAAGGGAACGCGATTCACCGTTTTATTGATAAGTTGAAATTTTTTTTTTTACTATTTAATGATTAACACCAAAATTACCTAGAAAATCCAAAGTATGTCTTATCTTTTTTACTCTCTGTACATATGAAGTAAGTATGCAGTATATCTGGCATCAATACATATTATTAGCGTTTCCATAAACACTGTATATATATCAAATAAAGTATAGTATGTATATATATGCGCAATATAATATATAGGTACTAATGTAATATATAATTATCGCTTTAACATAATACTGATGCACGAAAGTTTTGCCATCGTGGCTAAAACTGTTCTTTACTGGTCATCGTCATTTTCTTGTATCATTTCACAAATAATTGTTTTGATTTTTGTGTTTGGTTTAATTTATATTTTCGGGGGCTAAAACCCATAAGTTGTTTCTTTTTATGTATTTATGTTTATTCTTTAAAAGCCCTCGTATTTTGATTGTTTTTTGGTTGGATTTTATCGATTTGATCTAAAATTTCCGATGTTCTGAAAAAGAATATTTAAAATTAAAAAAAAAATAATTTTTTAAAATAGTTTCGGTGTTTTATTTGCCTTTAAACGGTTAATAAGTTAAAAAATTAAAATTATCCACAATTTTTTTGAGGGGCCTAAATTGATCTTTATTTTTGAGGGTAGATAAAACTCCCCGTAATCGATCTGTTAAGCGAGCTCCATAATAACCCTTGTTAAAGTGTCTCACAGTGGACAGAACTTATAGCTCCGAAACTCGCGTGCGGGTTAATTTAGAATTTTTTTGGCGTTAGTAGTCGCTCAACATGACGAATTATTATAGTACTTTGGCATCGAGTTTTTAATTATTATAAGTGAAGGCCAAATGAGTTTATGGCCTTTTTTATAACACTGTTTTTAAATTGACTAACTTTCTTCTTTTTGAATAAAATTTGGCGCACGGATGAAAAAAGATACGAACTTTTGGCGCCAAGGTAGTGAGATATACTTATAGTGTATTGACATTCATGTAGAAATATTTCATGATAAATATAAGAATCATATAAAAAATGATTTACTTTGTAAAAATCTTACACGGCTAAAAAAAATTTTTTTTACAGAATATATAAGTATAATATAATTCAGAAATTTACAAAATTTTTCAAGAAAGAGAGAAGCGTAATTTGTCTATCTAAGTTAATGGTTATGTCTTGACTTTGCCAGCTGTAGTTTGCGCAGAAATATTCACTAAGATTATTATTTTATAAATTATATTGTCCGTATTGCTTGTAGCCCGAAACTGATTGGAAAAATATTAAAAATATTAATCAAGTTATAGAAATAAAATTAATTTGAATTAGTAACAAATTTTACTTTAAAAACAATTCAACGTAAAAAACGTTCGTAACTTTCTTTTTTCAAAGCTTACCTACTATAAACAAGTGTTTCTAAATTATGTTTTTATCTTAAGAAGTATTCTTTTTGAGGGCAGAAAGTGAATGATTGTTTTAAGCTACGAGGATCGAACTAATTTTTTCATCGTGTATTTTTTTTATTTTTTTTAATTTATTTATTTTTTCTCATTAATCTAATCGAGTTAAATAGCGTAGAAGATAGGTTCAATATCGTTATGAACTATAAACTAACAAATAAGTGCAAGAGCAACGATAGTGTTTTCGCCTCGTTAATAAGTTCAATAAATATTGCTATAAAGAATTGCTACATCATCTGTACAGGGATGAAATTACTCGTTACCGCAAAAACACGGTGACTTATTTCGATGTCTAGAAAATCGTAGGAATAATTATCAAATAGATCTTATAACATTTAGCTCATTTTTTCTTTTTTATATTTAAACTTATTGAGATATAGAAAATTGGGGTTATTTCATAATTCTGATAAATTTTTTAAGAAAAATATATTAATAAATTACGCGAAATAAGATATTCAATTTTACATTTTTTACATATTTAATATTAATTATACTTTTTTTTCCAGTTTCTGCAGACTCTGGAAGAACCGAAACGTTATATCTACTTATTATCGAACGTTTAGACATCGTAATAATTTTAAATACAAAATTAAGATTATCGTTCATGTATAGAGTATTTGTGATAAGAAATGATTTGCGGTTATTCTACAGCTGGCCGATTGTTTACACACTTTAGACTAGAGAAGCTCCGGATGATTATTATTAAATTTATTCACATATTGAAGTATGTATTAAATTTAAATAGGGCATAGATTGACATTAAGTGCAAAGAGTATTAAGAATCATGCAAATGTAGAGAGACAGATAAACATTAAAAATCGATAGTAATAGTAGAGACGATAGATTACAGCTGTATATGCACAATGTTTTTATATAATAATCTGTACTCGTTCATTTATCAACGTGTCAATCCTCTGGTATTTTTTTCTTTGTAATAGATGTATATTTTTTATGAATATTTATTTTTGTTTATTGAATCTTTTTCAACTTTCACGAGTTGCACGAAAAAGCGTATATTTTTAAAACTGTAAAATTAATATTTAAAATAAAACTAATAAAAAAAAAAACAATTACAATCTTTGTTTATTTTGATTTTATTTCGATATAAAATAATTTTTATAATTTAATATTATATAAACTGAAAAGCTGAATTTAGAACGAGTGCAACTCATCAGGTTAACGATCCTACGTTTGCTTTATGCACGCGATTATAAAACTTGTCATTGAAGTTTTTTTGCTTTACATTACATTTCAATCAATTTGATTTCAATATCATATTTTTTAATATATTATATTTTTCTTTTGTGACGTGGAGGGACTCATTTGTACGACTCATGCATAGCTTCGTTAGTTGCTTCATTGCTTCGTTTGCCACTCTGATTATTTGCTTTACTCCCTAATTATTATGTTATTTTAATCATTTTCTTTTTATATTAATATATTTGCATGATAGTCCCCAGCACATTGCCTTAATTTTACTAAATTCGAATATATCTACGAGCAACAACTGGTAAGCCCAGTTTTGAAAAAAAATTTATCCATAATCTCTAATTAATTAATGTTATTAATTAAATATTAGTTGTTTTTTTTTTTCAATTGTTTCACTGTATTGAGTGCATACTAGTATTTTTTCTAGTATATGCTTTATACAGTAAGAAAATTGAAAATGAAGTTATTTAATTTCCAAACTAAATGATTATAAAAAAATTGCTCGTAGAGTAGGATTATTTTACTAGATAATTTTTATCATAAGGTTAATAGAAACTTTGTTTCAGTAACAATTAGTGTATTGTCCATAAATGATATGTCTACTAAATTTCATTTTAGCACAATTTACTCTATATTACCCGAGCCTTAGGTAGGTAGATGTAATTATTCATCTTTATCAACCCATCGTCTTACAAAGAATTAACTTTTTTCTCAAAACTCACAGTTTATTCGAGTCTCAAACTATACACATTAATAATTATGCTACTTTTTATAAGCTGCGCTGAAGACTAACACACATTAAATTAGAAATTTCACAATTTTTATAATTATTTAAAATATATCGCGAGCGACATAGTTTAGAAGAAAAAAATTTTATTAATATTTTGTTTTTTTTTTTTTTTTTATATTGATTAGTTCACGTTTTAGGTTTCTTTAGCTTACGAACGCGAGAGAATATTGGCTGTTTTAATTTTTTCTTTCTTTGATATGACTGAAATTAATTTGGTTTTAGTTCTCTCTATAATCACGATCGCTTTCAATCCCTTACAGTCAATATTTATGGCACATTTAAGATAAAATTGAGATTTTGATCACACTCTATGTAAACGCTTTTAAAAGCACTTATTCGCAATTAAGTTTATTATATTTTCAAACTTTGCTAAATCGATTTTTTTTTTCTCTTGATACATATTTTTTATTTTATTTTATGTTAAATATTTTTTTAAACAATAAAATAATTTTTGGGCGGATTTTTGATTTTGTAAGTTAATTTTGTGGGTCTGTTCAAGCATTTAAAAATTATAAAACAAATACAAAAAAGTATTTAAAAAAATGATTGTTCTATTATTTAAGTATATAAAGAAGAGTGTAAGTCACAATAAAAAATACTATACTGAAACAAAAAAACAATTTGATTTTGTTAAAAAATTTTAAAAATAACATAAATTTTATGAAAAAATTATTTTTCAATTTTTGAACTTAAAAGTAAAAGGACTAGATAGTTATAGCAGTGGCAATAAATAATCATGAAATGCAAGTTTTTTTATCTTTAAGTTTAATTGCTCGTTTCGTGACACTTGAAAGATCCCTTAAAAAATTGTTTCATTACATAAATATACGATAAATCCATTTAATCAAATCAGGATCTGAACAATAATCCAAGTGAATACCGATTTCTACTTGCAAAGTTGATAGAGGCAGATACTGAATCACTATTGTTTACATTCAGCTTTTATTCGACTTGGGTTTTTTTTTTTAATTTTCATTTTGATTTTTCAGTTTAAACTTTTAGGCTCCAACGACTCAGCATTCGTTTATAATTGATTACTTCTTCTCTTTGTAAAGATGTTTCAAGTTTTTCATTAAACCTTATTTTGTAAAATATTTTACGAAAATTTTTTAAATTACTTTACACATGACTTTTCGTTTTTCTTTTTCTTTTTTTTTTTAACCGTAGCACACTTTTTGTTAAACTTGAACAACTTCCCATCCGTCAATATATTTACTATTCGAATAATAAATTATTTTAAATTACATTAATTTTTTGGTTCTATACACATATACATTGGATATTTATTATTATACATATATACTTTAACTTGAATATATATGCACGGGTGTGTATATTTTCAATTAATAAAGTAAAATTAATTAAAGTGGCTATAATTTAAGATAAAGATATAATGAAATTCAAAAAATAAAGGATTCTCAACAAAACTTACTGTTATGAATATCTTAAAGGCTCTTGAAACTAATAACACAAATTTGAGTAAAATATATATGTACATACTTATGCAAGGAAAAAAAAACAACTGTAACAAGTGTACTCCTTGTGTCAAGAAGTCATTTATCACTCTGAACCAAGCGATTGAAACATTTTTATTAGTCGATTGCATTTATATAAATGTAAGTAGAACGCATATTAAGCACCACACGATCATTACGACTAAATTAATCTTTTTTTTTTACTTTTTTTTCCACTAAAGACTCTACAACAATTTATACACCAATATATGTACGATTAATTTCTAGAGAATAGACTATATATTTTTTTCTCCTCTTTGCTTTTGGTCGTATAGTATATATGTATATTATATTTATATTTATATCCATATTTATATTTAAACAGGAAGTTTCAATCACCAGGTTCCTTAGACTTTCTGACTTGAAAAGAAAAAAAATTAAAGTTTGTAATAATGAGATAAAAAATTAAAAAAAAACAAACAAACAATATGTTGAATGAGAACATGAACTAAGTCAAGTGATAAAAAGACGCAACAAGTAACAGCGATTTGTTCACGCGGCGAAAATTTTTAACAATTATATCGCTTTAAATAAGTAAAGGGACGTATTAGTTTTGATCTTTGACGATTAAATTTTTTTTTTTTTTTTAAATTAATTAAGTTTATTGTTATATTACGGAACTAGTGACGCGAGCGATTAAAGGGGCATTCAAGTGATAATATTTTGATCGGGTGTTCAAATCTTTTTAGGCCTCTCTTTAAACGTACAGACTCAAAGCGTTCGCAGTTTAAAACTCGTTTGTTTGATAAATTTTGATTATTTTATTATATTTTTAATTTTGAATTTTATGCCTTATTTATCATCATTTTATATCAAACAGTCAAAAATAAATATGTAATAATTTCGCACAGAAAATTTTTTTTAAACACGAGTTGCCTAAATCAAGGGGATTAGTTTGAAAAATTAAGACTACTACATTTAACCGTAAGTATCCCTTAGAATTAACTAAAAATAGTTTTTAAGAAAAACCTTAAAAAATTTAAAAACTCTTTGGATCAGTATTCGACTGACGATTCATCTCGATATCTTAAATAAATACAACGACGTACAATCGTTTCTATTTTCTTTTTTTTTTTTTTTTTTAAACAGTGTAAAAGAGACTCGATAAATTACTTCATTTTTTATTCATCGTAATTCACCTTAGGCTATTTATCATATTATATATATATATTCTTTTAAAAAGCTTACAAATCGTTCGGCCCGTCAGGAGAGCCCAGAGAATAAGCTTCGCGACTTTGGCGGACTCACACAAATCGCAACTAATTATCACCGGTTCAAAGTATTGTATTTTTTATTTATTCATTCATTTATTTATTTATTTTTTGTTCTCGAAAGCCTTCGTTAAGGTATCTTGAGTGTCGCGGCGCACCGTATCTCATCCTATGGCGGTCGCAGTCTCGGCGGGTTGTGCCAAACGTGACTCGTCTGAACGTCGCGACTCGTCGGCGAGATCAGGTGCTGCTGCTGCTGCTGTTGCTGATGCTGATGCTGTTGATGTTGATGTTGATGGTGATGGTGGTAGTCCTGGGGACGCATCAGCACCTGGCTCTGGTGCTGCAGCTGACTCGGCTGGTTTTGAATTACACTGGAAGTCAACTGCTTCTGCTGCTGCTGCTGATGCTGATGGTGATGGTGATGAGAATTTTGCTGTTGCAGCTGCTGAAGTTTTCTAGATTCCTGTCCCATTGAATCGGGCGAGGGTATTTGACGGTGAGACTTCATATGGGCACTTCTGCTTTTCACTTTGTTGAACACTCTGTGTAGTAAAAAAATTTACGTCTTAATGTGTACAATGAAAAAAAAACCAAAATTTTTTTAATTTTTTAATGAGTCGATTAAAATTTTCAAAATAGTCGGTCGAATTTCAAAAAATCTTATTTAACAGTTCAATTATCTTTCCGCAATTCAAAATAGTGATATAAAATAGTTATAATGCCTACTTGAGAAAAAAAACATAAATCTTGTAAAAAATTAAAAAACTTAAGTGTCTTAAATATTCGTTAAAAAAAATCTTCTTTCAGTTCTAAATCCTGAGATAGGACTTTTTAATAGGATTGAAAACAACTAAAATTTTTTTAATATTCTGTTGCATTTTAGTTACAGAGAAAAAAATTCTTAAAAATATCTTAAAACTCATTAAAAATTGTATACTTAAAAAAAAAAAAAAATTCTTCTTAACCCTACAAGATGTATTTGAATTAGACCGTCGAACTGTTAGTGTTAAGGTTTGAGAATAGAGAAATTGAAGTAACTGTAAAACATTCATCGTTTACGGAACATACATGAGTAATTAACTGTTAGAATCATGCAAAGTATGTCATGTAAGTTTTAAAAAGTTATTAATGTAAAAATAAATAAATGTATAAGCAAGATGAATTTTTTAGTAGTATTGATTTGTTTTAGTGTTAAGTTTTTCGCTTTTAGTTAAAACAAGTATTAATTCAACAAATAAACTACTAGCACAAAATTTTCACAGATAAAACAGATCAAATCAAAAGTTACAAATAATATTTTTTTCTCTACTTCTCGTATCTTTTATCGTCTCACTTGTTTGTTCTCCTCTTTAAAAAACCGTATTGAGCTTTATCAAACTTTTTTTTTTTTTTTTTTTTTCAATTCAAGAGACGCGGTTGGACGAATTAAGATTAGAGACTTAGAGACTTACTTCCCGCAAATCTTGCAGGGGTAATGAAGTGGGTGGGTGGACGCGGTTAGTTGTTGTTGTTGTTGTTGCTTGGTTGTGTTAGTTTGTTCAAGTGTGCAGGAGTTGTTGGTGGTGGTGGTGTGCACGTTGGAGCAGGGGAGTATTCGGGTGGCGCTCCCCTGCGACTGCCCCGACATCGTAACTGACACGCTTCCGCTAAAGCTCTGGATAACACAAAGAAAACACAAAGCAAAAAATAAACAACAAACACAACAACACAAACTCGGTTATTTTCTCTTTCTTTCTTTATTTCTTTTTCTCTCTTTCGCTGGACTTGACTCGCAGAGAGTTACAAAGTATCAGCTTGCAGTTGAACAACAAATAATAATAAGAATAATGATGAAAATAATCGTAACGATAGTTAGGTGCAATGCCAAGACTTCTTTCACAGTAGTTAAGAAAAAAAAAAAAAAAAAAAAAAAAAAATTAGTTTCAAAATAAGCGTGTAAATAATAAGCAAAAAAAAAAAAAAAGAAAAGAAATAACAATGATTAGTCATATATGTTTGCATGCGACATTTAGTACAGTTAAATGTTTAGATTATAAGTGTGTAAGCTTGGTGTTTTTTGTTATTCTGTGTGCACACATTGATTATTCAAAAACGTTAATTCAAAGTTTGCTTATTTTGAATTTTTATTCAATTTCAAATATTTAATGAAAATATATTAAAAAACTATTTTTTAATATAAACAATTTAAAATTTTAGAAACTGTTTTAAACTAAGATTGGTATTGTGAATTTTACTTACGTCTTGGCAATCGTAAGCGTAAAGTCTCAACTCTCCATCGCTGGTTGTCAACGTAGCTGAGTTTTCTCTTTCATTTGTCGTTTGCATCTAAAAAAAAGCCGTAACAGTAATTTTAAGTAAGTTTTTAAATTGATTTAACGTCGACCAATTTATTCCGATCCAAACAGAAACTCACCAACGTCCTATGAAGAATAGACTTTCCTTCACTGAAGTTAAGCTCGGCGACCGAGGCTATTGCGTCCTGCAGCTCTTTCGAGTCCTTGCTGTCGAAGCTGAACTCAGACTTGACCATAGGCTTGCCGTAGCGGTGTTGAAGCTTCTTGTATTCGTCGGGACAGAGTCGCTTCCAGAGGTAGTAAAATTGCACGCACTGCCTCGAACTCTTGGTACGAATGTCCCGGGATATCGCCAAAAAGTCCTTGTTGTATTTCAATAGTCCCTGGTAGAACACGTCCATCTCCTGGGACGTCCAACGATCGGACTCGCTGTACTCGTAAGTTCGCAGCGGGTGATCCGACGACAACAGCGGGGTTGGTCGCATGAGCTTCAGCATGGCTTCCTGAATAGAAAAAAAAAAAAAAAAACTCATGAGTGAATTTTGTAAGTTAACATTGTCAAGAGATATGGTGGTTTCTTACTCTTATGTTCCCTCTGCACATGTGCAGTAGGTGTAGAGCGTATTCCTTGTTTCTTCCACCGCCGGGAACGGACGCACAGCAGGCGAATTGCAGATACATTTCAACTGCAATAACGAACTCGTCTTTAAAACTTATCAAAAAACACCAGTGAACAGAAGAAAAAAAAAAAAAAAAAACCTACGTTCGGTCTCGGTGAGGGCGCTGTCAATGCCAGGGTCCCAGAGCAGATGATCCATTTCTGGTTCGGTGCCTAGCCTTTCGTTGTCGTTCTCCACGATTTGGGGTATCGTCGCCTGGTATTTGGTGCCGATGTTTATTCTCGGAGGCGGACCGTCGTTGCCTTGAGAGTCGTCCGAGTTGAACTCCACCGAGTCTCTTTCGTTCTGGTGTAGCCGTGCGTATAGTCCGGAACCGGGTCTGGAAGGATCCAGAATCGGCGGTGGCGTGTAGCTACTGTCCCAGTGGCGGTCGCAGGCTCGTCGCAGTCGCGAGGGGTACGAGTGCGACCCGGAGTTCAACGACCTGTCGAGACGAGGTCGCTTGCTGTGATGCGTGGAGCTGGGGTTGAGAAAGACGTCGTCGTTGGCTGGTTCTTCCTTTATCTGGTCGACCGTCACGGGCATGTAGCTCGAGGCCTTGTGTTTAAGATTCGGCTTGGTCGTCTGACTGGTCTGGATGAGAAACTTTGCTGGATTAATGGCCTGCTGAAAAAATAACATTGTCACGGGGTGGAAACTAACAGATTGTATATTGAATTGGGAAGATAACGTTACCTGCTGAATGGGCATCTGTTGGAAAACGTGATTCTGCAAGCTTATTCCCTGAGTAGTAACCGTGTTGATGTTGGTCTGCTCGATTTTAGGTCCAGCGAGGGTTATTTCCTTTCTGAAAGCCAATGTCGGGCTGAGGGCGTTGGAGCCGGTGACGAAAACATTCGTGGCTTTCTGGAGCCCAGCGGTTTGTATAAGCTTGAACTCTCCATTGTTGTCAACGACAATACCCGCGACGCTCCCGTTTCCCAGTCCAAAGTCCATGAGGTTCTGATTGGTGATGAGCTTGTACGACTGAAACTCGAACTTTCGTCGTCCAGCCCCGAAGTCCTTGGGACTCGAGGACAGCAGCGGGTCCTCCGAGTTGGGCATCATCTGGCTCTGGAGCGCGTGGTGCGGGGACATGGGAAAACTGGACGTGGTGAAGCTCCCCGGTCCCGGGGACGAGACCGAGGAGGGCGGTAGAGACGACAGCGGGGAGGGCGCCGGGGTCGCCGAGAGGGGGCTCGGCAGGGGCGAGTGGGGATTCGGACACCCGGAGCTGTAAAGATCAGCCCCGTCGGCGTCGCCCTCGTCGGGAAGGACCTCGTTGAGGGCTTCCTCGATGGCCGCGGCCGAGGACATGCTCGTGCTGTAGAACGCGGCGGACAAGGGCGAGGCGTCGCTGTCTTCCTGCGGGCTGAGCAGGGGTAGGCTGCCGCTGAGGAGGCCCTCCTGGCTCGCGGGAGGCGTCGGGTACGTGAAACTCGGACTGTCGTGCCGCGTGAGGGGCGACGGCAGGGGCGACTGACTCGGTAGCGTGTGGGAGTTGTCATTGTAGTTCGCCCCGTAAGTGCTGAACTCGGCCAGGGAGTCAGGCAGCGGGGAGTTGACCAGCGCCTGGAGATCCGGGTTGACCGTGTGCTGGGACGAGAAGCGCTCCTCGAGGTTTATGTCCTGGAGCGCGTCGTTGCCGTTCTGATCTTGCAGCAAACTCGACGTCTGAAACTGAAAAAAATGATACTTATTACGATTTATTTTAGTAATGAAAGTAACTTTAGAAACTGATAAAAATCCTGAAAGAAGAAACGAGAGAAGCTTAATATTCCGAAAAGTCAACTCGACACGTTCAGAATCCCCCTCTCTTTTTAAGCTGTCGACAGCTCCAACTACTTTGGTAATTCTCTCTTATTAGATTTTCTGGAGCAGTGAGTGAGTGTGTGCGCGCGAGCGGGCGAATACCAGCACGCGTCTTCGTCGTCCCGAATGTAATTGAAACTAAAACGTTTTCAACGGGCGCGAGCTCGAGTGAATGCATAATGAGACGCGCGCGCGCCCCTAATTAGCCCGTCAAAGGATCGCCGGGTCTCCCTCGCCGTTTCCCTCGGCTCGGCTGCTGCAGGGAATATCGCGTCTTAATACGCCCCGGCGACATGCTAATGCCGAGCGAGTTTCGAGTTGCAGCCGCTTAATGCCTCGCTTGCCTCCCTCCCTGAAAATTACCGCTGCGCCGAATGTGAAAATATAACGCGACGAAAATTAATTTCCTGCAACGGGATTTTTAGACGGTCTGGACTTTCATAGACGGACGAGTTTTCTTCCACTTCCGAGCGAGATTAAGAAGATGGAATATTTTATTCTTCAAAAGCTGGTGTGTGTAATATAAAAAAAAACTTGTATTTTCTTTTGGTTAATAATTAAAATATAATCTCAAAATTCTTGATATATTGTATACTTCAAAGCGATTGATAAATTTTGACTTTCAAAGTGAAAATTTTAAAATTTAATTTCTGAGATCCCTTGAGAAATTTTAATTTCAGAAGTGAAATTTCAATTTAGAATTTGTGAATTGAACTCTATATGTATAAAGACAAAAAAGATGCGTTTTTAATCTCAGTTTCGATTTCTGACAGTTTATTCCTGAATCTGATACTATACTCAAAATTTTCCTTTACGAAGTTTTTGAAATTTACCGTTTTTTAAAAAACTGAGGCTGGCTTTTACTTCGAATATTTAAGAGTAATCTTAACTTTTAAAAAAGTTTTCAAAGTATCCTAGTAGGTACCTGAATGGCATCGAGTTGGGTAGCTTGTAGCAGTACGCTGTCCGGTACCGAAGTGACCTGCTGGAAGACCTCGTCCTGTAGACTGGGACTGAAGTAGCCGCCGTCCTCCGGGTATCCGGTCATCGAGAAGCTATCGTTTACCGAGGGCTGCTGCTGCTGCTGTTGTTGCGGTGTCGTTTGCTGTTGGGATTGCGTAGTCGTGTTCGTGACCTGACTCGTTTGGTAAGTCAACTGTACCCTCTGCTGACCCGGGTCGGAGGTCGTGCGTTTAACTGCCATCTTGGTCGTGCCCTGAAATCACAATTAGATCAAACATTTAGTTAAGACCATTATTTGCACTGGTATACAGAAAAAAAACTCGTGCTTCTAGTGGAATATTTGCAAATTCACTCACTGGGATTTTGAAACACCTTATAAGTTCTTGAGATTCCAATGTATTCGATCAAGAACTCAAAACAAGACGTTTTTACCTATTCCTATGCTGGTGTAAGACAATTATTTTTTCAAAAAAAATGATATTATTTTAGCTATTTTTTTTTTTTTTTTTTTGATAAATTCGAAAATCCTTTAATAAAAATTTTTAAAAGTTAGTGGTTATCTTACACTGCTCCAATACCGGAATGGAGTGGAAACTTCTTTTGAGCACCCAAAAACATAAAAATTTCAAGAACTTTTAATGGATCTTCATGACCTAGACTTTGAAGTTGGAATTGTAATTTACTTTACAGCGTATATTTCTTCAGACAGTACTATGCATGTACAATTGCTTTCAGTCTGAAGTTCCAAATTACCAAAACAACACATTGAATTAATTTATAGTTTTTAATTTTATTTAGTTAAAATGAACTTGATTGAAGTTTTTATCATTACGGGGATTACTTTCGAACATTAACAGAGCTATATTCTTAACAAACCTTGAGGATCATATCGGCAAGAGCCTGAGCCTGAGCCTGGGTCTGGGCCTCCTGGAGCTGTTTCTGCACCGAGGTGGTGGCCGCGTGGGTGGCTATGGTTACGTTGGGCTGCCGGAAGTGCTCGCTGTCCGAGAGCCGCCTGACCTTCTCGCCCGGTGCCAGAGGCGGCGGGGCGGGAACCGCGAAGTTCATCTTCCCCACGACGAGGGTCTGCTGCTGCTGCTGCTGTGGTTGCTGCTGGTCGCTCGAGGAGCTCGTCGTCGTCGTCGGCGTGCTCGAGGCGTTTTGGGATCCGAAGCTCGCTGCGTTGGCCCGCTGCTGCTGTTGCTGAGCCGCGTTCGCGTCCGTTGCTGGAAGATAAATCACGGATTTGGTTTAGAGTTTTTAGTTGTAACGGGCAGTGTGTGTTGGATTTTTTTTTGTAAACTTGGGGAAATTTTAAGTTGAAGGTGTTGAGACAAAATAGGTGTACGACAGCTTGAATCCAAAAGGTTGTTATCGTAAGTTCAAAGTTATAATAAGTTTAAAGCTAAATAAAGAAAACTTACGTCACTTTTTAGTGTAACATAACAAAGTTTTTTTTTTTAATGTTAAATATGTTGGATTAAATTTTTGCTTTTCTTTGGTTTCCAAATTTTTTGCTTTAGGTTGCAACGAATGTAAAAAAAAAAAAACTAAATTTTTTTCGAGTTTTTTTTTCAACCCAGGTAACCTTGACTCGAAGGTATAGGTCACAAAAATCGATTCACTCTCGAAGATGAAATTCATACCACTCGAACTCCCAATTAAAATCGCAACGAATTAATAGATCAAAGACAAATTGAACCACCAGGGGGAAAAAAAGAAGAGAGTTTGCAAACAAGACTTTGAAGGAGCCACGTCATTTGTCGTATTCAAGGGATGTGTGCAAGTTGTCGGAAACGTGTGCGGCTCGCATCGCTTGACGTCAAGCTTGTTTACCTTTTCTTTGACGTTGGTCATCGTCGCTTCGCCCGACGCGCCGCAGAGAAATCGTCAGGTGGTTTGGTTTTCGCGCGCGCCCTGGGACCAAGCCTCGGGGAGCGGTCGACGACGAATTTTCCTCCTCGAACTTTGCGAAACATTTAATTAATTTTCACGTGTGTTTTATTTGCCCGTCCTTAATTATGGGAGTGATTTTTGAGCTTCTAATTAATTCGCTAGTTATGGAGAGAAAAAGAGAACGCAGAAAGGAATCATAATTGCGAAGAAAAACTGAATGATCATCGCGAAAATTTTCTAATTAAGGAAAATCGATGATATTAACACAACGCATACAGACGAACTCATTAATCAAGGAGCTCCGTCGGTCCGCTTTGAAGTTGAATTTCCTCTCTTGAAAAGTACGCAGCTGTCTTTATCGCAAAGTTTTTTCTCCCCGCGCTTTATACCTGTATATACCGGCCAAAGTTATACGAATTTTAAAGAAGAAAAAAAAGCCGTGGAAGAGGAGGAAGTAGAATAAAAGAAAGAATTCAAAGAGCACCGTTTCGCAATTTCCAGGAGAGTTGCTTGGTCACTCGAACGAACGTCACGATACTCCGGGGCGAATGTAATTCGCACGTTTATTTTTGAATCAGGTCGGATGAGGAAAAAGCGTCGCTCGATCGGAATATTCCGGAGGTTATAAAATTGATACCTTTTGAGTTTTTGAAAGTTCGGGGCGGGCATTGTGAAGGTTGCCATGCGTCGTTTGGCACCCACTGGGTCACGATTAAACGCCAATTCGTGCACCCTCGAATCACTGATTTTCACGAGCTTTCAGTTTTTTTTTTTTTTTTTTTTTTTACAAATACGATGGATATCCGGTCTCGATACCCGTATTTGAAGTTTAACTATGAGATGAGATACGCGTTTTCAAAAATCAAAGGGAGAGAGATTTTTTTTTTTCACCGCGGATTAAATTCAAATTTCGAAAATTCGACTGCGTGGAAAGGAAGGCAAAGCGTAAAACCAAAGTCCAATTTGTTCCGGAGCTCTTATTCTTTCCAATATCCCCCGCACCTACCGACAAAAGGGATCGGGTCGGGGGATTGATTCGAGTCATATTTATATTCGCGCTGGTAGCGCAGAAGATTTTTCGGAGCAAGGAATAAAAAGGACAGACTCGACCCCCCGCTGCAGCGTCCCGACCGCCCCGGCAATACTCGTAAATATTCCCGCCTCGTAAATTTTCCTTCGATGCTTACGCTGCACAACTCCCTGGAAATTCGTTTTAATATTTATTTTAGCTGCGAAAAAAAGGGCTGCGCGGCCGGCTGTAATGCGTGATTTACGGTTTGGTATTTTTCAATTCGTTTGTTTGCGATGGTGGCTTTTTTACACCGAATCTAATACACTACTGAAAAAATGGAATTTAGAGGAAAACTGGGATAACTCATAAAGTTCATTGATGACGATTAAAAAATTGCCATCGAGGAGAGTATAGCTTTATTGTCAAACCTATCACTGGATGTTGAGTTTTCAAAAATTTTCATAAACTTTAATTAAAAGAACTTTTTTGGTTTAAATGTGATTTTCATTTTTTCGTAAAAAATAAACTTTTGTAAGTTTTTTGGAATAATTGTATATAAAGATTCTATTTAGAATTTAAAACAAATTTTAATATGATATCTTGAAATCTCATAAAAAAAATTTTAAGTTTACGACTATTTTTTTTCGTAAAATTACCACTTTAATTAATAAACTAGAATATGTTCATTTAAATTACAATTTTGCGCGAGATAAAAAGTAAATGGTGGTCGTACAAATAAAGACTACCATTTTGAAAGCCTCCACATAATTTGAAGGTTATGTTCAGAAAATCTTTCATAATACTGTTTTTTTGGTGCGTTGAATTAGCTTCATGAGAAAAAAAACCTTCACTCTAAAAAAAATGAATTGTTTTTACAAACAAAGAGCTGATATAAATATTTTAAAAATAACCTATACTCATGAATTTAAAAAAAAGCCCTCTTTTAAAGTATCAAATTTCGGTTTGTTTTTTCCCCCTTAGATTTTTTTAAACAAAATTAATTACTTTTTGTATGCTGAAAAACAGTACGTTGGAAACCCAAACTCATCAACGTAAACACCGTGCGTACCCCATAAAACGCCGGGCGCACGGCCCCAGAGAGAAACTAAATCCTTCCGCGTTTATTACCCCTTCCACTCTCCCGTGTGTTTGTTTTTATGCCCCTTCGTAGTAATAACGCGCCATTTGAAAATCCTTTCAGCTTGCAGCGAGCGCTCGTGAGTGTGTGTGTGTTTTGTGTTATTTTCCCAAACTTGAAAATTTTTCCAATAACGCGCACGCCCTTTGACGAGGGTAATACGGGCTCTCGAGAATCGCAGGATTTTTACAAATTGGCAATCACCAGGCTGTGGCCCTGGAAAATTGCTTTCTCAAAGCCGACTTGCTGCGGTTGGTCAGCGCACCGCGGGTCATTAAACAAATTGAAAAGGTGGGTGGGAAAAAAAATAAAATAAAAAAAGAGAAAGGACGTGTAATTACCGTGAAAAACTTGTTTTTTTTTTTTTTTTTTTTTTCTTTCTTTTTTTTACGAGTTTATTGTGAAGGCTGACTTTACGTTGACTCTATCCACTGGCCTATAAAAAGCCAACTGTGAGTGGCGTAATTCCGGATTTCAATGACAGGACGGTTTCGTAAATACGTAATGACGACTTTTAAAAAGGATAATTGACTCGTGCCCAGGAGAGACAGAGACAGAGAGGGGAAGCTGCGCGATTATTGTCGCCTGTAATTTCGCGGCGTAATTTCTGGTACGTGAGGCGGATTTAACAGCGAGGATATCCACTTTGAGTTTATAGCCTGCGCACTCTTTACCAACCCGAGTCTGCAACACGCAGATATTGCATTATTCCGAGAGATTTTCTTGGATTTTATAATATAACCCTATCGAATTTCAAATTGAATTAATAAACTTTATGTTTGTCGTTAAAACTTTGATGAGATGTTTTAATTACTATCAACATATTAAATGGGCTTTATCTGAGCTGTCACTACAGTAGATACTTTTATGTTTGTAATGTATTAATAAATTTACGTTGAAAAGATAAAAAATCTAAGAAAAAATAGAAGTTTTCAGGAAACTCCTAAATTTCAGGAAATTCCTAATTTTAAGACTGTACCGTGACAAAAAACTCTCAAAATTTTCCTTTTCTCTAAAAAACAAATTTTTTTTGGAACAGACTGGTTCAAAATTTTCAAGTCCGTGTCTAAAGATTTCATTTTCGGACTTAAGAGTCTTGAGTCTTCAGACTCGAATTCGTAACTTTACCGTTAGCCAATTCAGTAAACCATTCAAGTAATTACGTTCCTGAATCTTCATAAAACCAGATGAGCTAACATATTTTCTTCTCGACCTCGAATTATATTTCTCAGCATAACTCTTCCACGATACGTTAATTAACATACCGTCGAATAAATCACGGAAGCTCAAGAAAGCATTCCGGTAGCCCTTCGGGCGTGCTTTTTCTCTCTGCAAGCTCCGGGGGCGAGCGACGGAGGATGAAATCGCGCATAAATCGCTAACGACGCGTGGGTGCGTGCGCGCGGCCGGGTTGGTTTTCGGCTGGCTTTGATTTATCGGACCGACGTGCAGGACAATGCGAGAAATATTCTGGCGGCAGCGGCACGGGTGGGCCTCGATAAATTATCCCCGGAAAAACTCGGGTCAACGCTTTTTTATTTAAACCCCGTCCTCCTCCCCCGTTCCTTTTCCGCAAATCCGTTTAACGCCAGAGATTGGACTCTAAGGGGGTTCGGCTTTAATTTTTTTTTTTTTTTTTTTTTACGCGCTATGCGTTATTTTTATTCGTCCGGGGATATTTACGGTATTCTATTGTGTGCCCCGAATTCTGCTCTTGCGTAGGCGGCCGGCCGGGCTAAAATTGATATTGCAGTCGCCTTGTACCCGCCGTGTCAAATGAAATTTTTCGAATAGCCGGCTAATTTGGAACGAGGGAGAAATTAATCAGTGTTATTAGAGTGAAAAATTTCTATTTAGTTTGAAAATAAGTCGCGCGCACTAGGGATCGAGATGAAAAGCCCTTTCTTAATTAATGAATTCCTCGAAATCATATTAGTGCGATATAATTAATGAAAATTCGGGGAATTCAGTTCGACGCGATTTTGAGAATTTCTTTTGTGAGCGGTTCACCCACGCTTTCGTGGAAATTTCCGGGGCTTTTTTTTGTTAATTTTTTCGTTTTAAATCGCACAAAGGGGTGCTTTAATACGAAATAAAATTCTTTGTGCAAGGGGTGGGGTATGTGAAGAGTTTTCAATCTCGGGCTCACCCGTAGTTCTCTTCTGGATGATTTTCTCCTCGATGAGAGCCCGGACGCTGACCGAGGCCGTCTGCAGGGGCGGCCCGACGACTTCCTTCTTTTCACTCTTTTTGTTCTCAGCATCCTGTAACAAACCAAAAAGTACAATCAGTAAATTGAGTCTTGACCTATGCTGTATTTCTATTACTTTTTTCTCAATGTTGTACGAGTTTTTTTTATTTTTAAATTAATAGTAACAATTATTTGAGATAAATAACTTAAAAATTTAATAATGCCTAACATTTTAGAAAAATTACAACCATTTTGTCAATTTTGGTCTTGTAATTTATATCAAAATAATCATTGGATTACTCTTCTGTTTTTTTCGAAAAATTTATAAAAAAGGATGATTTTTTAAGACAAAATCATCCGATAATCAAGTACTGTACGGACTTTTTTTTTTAAATAGCTAAAAAAATTAAAAAATTTTTATCTAAATTTTACCAATTATACCCGGAAATTATTGCACGAATCATTCTTACAACAAAAAACAAAGCATTTAAAAACAACAAAATCTATACTTCAATACAATAAGTTATAACTTATTACTTCGATCACAAGTTCTTTGAATTATTTTGATAATACATAACTAATAAAAAAATTGACGAAATATTTGCGGTTTTTCAAAATTATTAAATATTATTTATGCACGCTTATCAAGGTAAAACTTCTAAAAAATTAACTCATTCTTTTTATTTTGGTACAATCTCAATTCAACCCAGCGATCCATTTTTAAATTAACTCGGCGTGTTTTTGTACAGAAGCTACCTCGATTTCTGCAGTTTAAACTCTCGAGTTCCATTCGCCCAGAATAATCGCGGGTACGTCGTAAAAACACAGCATTCCACTTAATCAAACGTAACCTGGGGAGCTTGTAATTAAAATCAAGCGCCCCTGTGGCCGAAAAAAAGGGACTCGCAAGTAAAATTAAAAGGTCTCCCAAATTAATGGGTCATGCAAGGAGCTAATCACTGAGGGTCGGCTAATTGAACCGGCATTCGATTATCCCCGGCTTGGCGGCCTGATGGAATCTCCGACGTATGCGCTGGGTGGTAACACACCAGTGGAATCCGCTCTGGTGTGACTGCATCGTCTTGTGCTTCGTCTTTCTCGGAGGAATCCACTGAGTTAATTGTCATCGAATTGACTCGTACGGTTGAACCTTCTTATTAATTCAAAGTCCAAGATATTTTGGATTTGAATTTTATATATTTAATACTGTAGAAAAAGAATCACTGGACGATAGTAGTTTATTTCAAACTAACGAGGCTTAACTGTATTGTATTGATCGAGTTTTTAAAGTTTGAAAGAAAATTTTAGTATTGTTCTGTACTAGTAATAATTGTACGAGTTTTAGTTAAGGTTGACAAAAAATTCTCTAAGATGAGATACAGCAGTAAAATTGATTTTCATAGTAAACCTAATTAAATTACAAATATATTTTCGTTTTTAACTTTTATAAAAACTTTACTCTTGAAATAGCAAACAATAATTATCGTACGTAATTTATTGACCAAACTAATAAGTTAGTTTCGTTTTCATTTCAAATTTATTTATTTTATAGTAAGTTAAATCATGGTAATCATTATAAGTTCCTAGTTACATTTTTGTCGGTAATCCATCTAAGTTTTCATTTTCAAATAAATTTTCATTGAAAACATTTATCGATTATATTCATCTTGGATCAATCTAGTTAACAAGATTAAATTAAACAAAACATTATGGAAAATTATGAAGTAAAAAGTATTCAAACAAAATTGAAAAAAAAATTTCTTTGAGATTATATGCAACCCGTATTTAATTCATTTAATTATATTCTACAGTATTTTACTTGATAAAAAATTATATTTTTATTTGTATCTTTTTAGTATTTCCAAAATCTTGCAATTTTTTTGTTTTTCTTTGCTTTTAATTTAAACCTTAACTAATAAAAATTCTGCCAAACTGGATTTTGCCTTACAATACCCAAACGAAGACTATAAATCAGGCTAAAGTATTCTAAAAAGACAAAAAATATTTTTGCACCCTCTGGAAAAACCAAAACTCGATCATCCTAAAAATATAAATTCCCTCCCCAAAAACGGGAAGGACTCTCCTTTAATTCCAAAAGTTCGAGCATTAAAGCAGGGCTAAAGTTTTTATCCGGTAACAATAACCAGGCTCCCCAGGTCGTACAATTCACTTGTATATCATTCCTTAATCCCGCGCTAAGCACCTCGCCAAACTTAATCTAAACTTGGCCCCGGGGCCGTTGGTCTGGTCCGCGCTATGCATCACACCTGACTCGGTGCACAATGGGATGGCAGGCAATCGGCCAGCGGGATCTAAGCAGCGGGTAGGGCTCCTCAATTTCCCCCGTTAGCGTCGCATACATCACCCTTCGCGAAATTGAACCTCTGTCTTTGACTCCCATGAATATCCTCGGAATTTATGGACGCTCCGATATCTTAACGGCCTAATTATCATCGCTGCGTATCCTCTGGTGTCCCTTATTTTCGGATATTGCTGCGAGATGATCGTAATCTCGGTACGCGGAACAGGGACTCGATGGACTGGAAGTTGATGGAATTCAATTCAAGGAGCGAGAGGTTTATTAGGCTTTATCAGCGCTACTTGATTTCCCAATCCAGAGTGTCAATGTGTGTGCGAGCTTTGATTAATGTACGAACAAACGGTCTTTTAAATTCTATTTTTTGTTTTTCGACATTATGAGCAATTGTAATTTTTCTGATCGATCATTCAATTGTATAATACGGTGAAAAATAAACGGATTTTTTCAAACAATACATCATTCGATACGTATTTTTGTGGCTAACAGGAAAACTAAACAAGGCCATTTTCAAAGAATTAAAAATTCCTATGGTCAAACAGATTTTTTCGAGGTTTTTCTAATTATCCACAGAATTTTGTTTATTATTGATCTTCCAAATGAAGAAAAATTTTGACTTAAAGATACAAATTATATCAAATTACAATCTTTTTTAAAGGCTATTAAAACACGAAAATTTTCTTTTCTAGTAAACTCGTAGAAAAAACATTACCTTTAAAGCCTCTTTTTGATCATTGTAGACTACCAATTTCTACAATCAAAGATTAAAAATAAGTACATACATAAACTAAAATTGAGCTTTTCAAAAAAAAAAAAATCTACGTCAACTACTGCCTCAGAGTTCATTAATGTTAAAATCTCGGAAACAAGAGGTCGCTTTTTTTTTTGTTTTCATCGCAGGTACTTCGGTACCCGTAATCCTCGAACACTCAAGTCTGGCCCCGCGAGGATCGACACGTAAGCTCGTGGTTGGCAGAGTATCTCCCTCGCGCATGTAAGCGCGCACCGCGCATTAATCCAGATTTCCCGCTGGAGAGAGCGGCGGGCATTGATAACTTTTCAATAAATCCGGGACGGCTTGGCTTTGAAATAACGAACGGCAGGGGCAAATTCAATCTGCATAATGGAGCCCCCAAAGACAATGTTTGAGAGAGAAAGATCTCTCGTGAAAAAAAGTTTGTTAATGGATTCGCTTCTTCCCTTCTCGATCATCGAATATTGTCCGCTGAAAAAAGGAAGGGGAAGAAGAAGAAGAACTTCGACAGCCAAAGAAATTGGATGAAAAGACGAAGGAAGCTCTGTAGTCTCGCTCAGCCCTTTCAGCACTTTTTCTATGCCTCGGCCGGTTGTTAAGACATTTTTTAATCAGAGAGAATAGGCGAAGGAAGCGGGATAAAAAAATTTTCGCTGACCCTTTATGTTTTTACCCTGACCTTATTAACGGAGCTGAATTCGTTGTAACGACTCGCCCGGAATAAAAGGGGGCGAGATAAAGAAATCAGAAAAAAAACCCTTTCCCGGCTGGGTGCGTAATGGATTTCAACGTAATTGCAGGAGCAATCCCTCCGCCCTCCTTTCAGCAGTTTATCTCGTCCCATTATTTTAATTGCCGAGCGACAAAGTTGCCGGAACATCTACGACAATTAACTCCCGTACCTTTTTGAAGTATCCGCCGTGCAGTCGCATGTGGCCGTTCAGGGCCGGTATGTTTTTGAATTTTCGGTGGCACAGGTTGCACTCGACCGGTTTGGGCTCGGTCGGGGACTTCCCCGACGCCTGCACGACCGCGACGACCGTGCCCGGTGACGACGAACTGCTGCTTCCCGGCGACGGGCTTCCCACCTTCGCGGCACTGGGCGAGCTCGCCTGGGGCGAAGACTGCTGCTGGTGCTGGGGCGAGTTTTGCTGCGGCTGCTGTTGCGACTGTTGCTGGGCCTGCTGCTGCTGGGATTGCTGCTGTGCCTGCTGCTGCTAGAACAGAAAGAGCGATGGTTGAGTTCTCGATTCATTTTCTTTTTTTAGGAGATTTTTTAACGTGAAATATTGTATATAAATGATCAATATCCATCTTAAACAGAAAATAAATAGATTTCAAATACTTTTCAAGGAATTAATTTTTTTATTGTATGGTTTGTCAACTATCGCAATTTTTTTATAAGTGTAGAATCATATCATTGTATTACGTAAGTTCATTATGTTTTAAAAAAACTTGTCATTGTTCGCTTCGCTCGCCAACCCCCGGTTGTGTTTTACAAATTTATACTCATCAACTTTAATTTTTATTACATAAAACAATAACTATTGTTTTTAATTTCAGTTATACACACACAATAGACTGCTCTTTTATTTAAATTATCATAGCACAGTACCTTTGCAGAAAATTTTATCTCGACTGTGAATAATAATATTTAATTAAGCGTTATTTGTCAACACTGGATTAGATAAAGAGACTCTGATTTTAATAAATAATTATTTCAATTCATTTCCGACCCTTTCGCTCTTTCTTTTTTTAATAAACGCAGTCGAGGAACCATGATAAACGAAATCATTTTATCTTGGGCGCAGAAAATTTAAATAGCGTCATTAATTCGAGACGCCCTTGAAGGTTTCACAAAACGAGTTTATGAAGTAAGATAAAAAAGAAAAAAAGAGGGAGGAAGAAAGGAAAGGAAAGGGGGAAAAAAAGTGCCACAGGCAGCGAGAGGACGCTCTCAAAGGTATATTATTGTCTCGCGAATCTGACGAATGAAGTGGAAGAATAAGAAGCCGAGCGCGCCGGGGTGGGAGTAAAAGACGACGGAAGACGGCGGAGCTTGCACTAATTTAAATAGAGAGGCTCTTTGTGAGCCCGCAGGACTAATAATACCGAGGTGTGCGAGCGTGTATTACGCATTCATCCGTGTCTCTCTTCGTTAAAGTACGAATCGTGCCTCGTAATTTTAATCCACGGGACACCACAGCCCCAACCACTCGGAATTGTAGCTCTTACTTATGCAATTAGACAATAGTAAATCGGTGTGCTTTGTGAGGACGACTAAACTACTGCCGTGTGCTCTTAATTAATGAGAGCGTTTTCAAAAAGTTAATTTAGATTGTTTTATTAATAGATAAGTGTCGGGGTATTTAGACACCTGGGAACATAAAACCTTTAATATTTTAAAAATTACCATATCCATTTTTTTTTTCAAAAGAAAAAACTCTAAAACGTGGATTATATTTTGATAAGCCATCAGTCATTTTCAAAAAAAGTGCGAAAATTCAAAATTCTACTTTTGTGAATGTATTAAAAAAGTTGTTTTATCCTCTAGGATTATTCTAGTTGATTAACTTTCTCGGTATCGATATTTTTACATTTTCGATAAATCCTTACCAAATGAAAAAAAGGTAAAAAGTCTTTTCTCAGCATATTAAAACTACCGAAGCGATCTGGAAAATTCATTATTTTCGGGACAGCGCTTGGAAATTTGAATTTTAAAGCTTCGATATTACTTTATATACGAAATATGAAGACAACGCGAGTATCGGCACGTATATTATAGGAAGCCGGTCGATCTTCGAAACCCCGCGAGCTCGATTAAATCCCCAGGTATTCACCGGCGCACGGGATTTTCGCGAACGAGAACAAAAGCCCGGCACGGTAAGCCTTCCCCCCGCGCCTCTCTGATTTTCGCAGCGTCCAGTTTTGCAAATTAAACCGTTAAGCTCGAGACGCGCGTTACGGATTACAGCTCGATCGGTATATATAGGGGAATTCGGTTATCGATGATTTTTGAAATTGGAGCACCGAACGGTGTAGAGTATATTTTATTAATAAATAAAATAAAGTTTCAATTTTAAAAATTTTGTCTCATTAATGAAGAACACCTGATAAAATAATTGTAAACTATCAGCATTAAAAATATAAGCTTATGATTTCATTTGATTGCTTTATGAAATGAATACAATAAATAATTAAATTTTTATTAATAATAATTTTAAATTATTTTAAAGTCCATACCAATCCAAAGCGTATTTTGAGTGTCATATTTGACGAGGGGCTACGCACTCCAGAATCACAAAAAGAATCAGACATAATAATCAATATAATCAATAAAATATCGATTTCATTTCAAGTAAAAATCTTCAAAAAATAATATTTTTAACAAAATATTAATTGAAATTGGATCCAAGGCTCTAAACTCTTTAAATTTGCCAAAAGAATCACGAAAGAATCAAAAAAAATCAAAAAGAATCAAAAATAATCAAAAGAATCATCAGTGATTCTGGAGTGCGTAGCCCCTCGATATTTGATTTCAAAATTTTCTTACTGTTAAAATATTTTCAAAATTTTAATTGAATCATCATTTACAACATAGTAAAGATAAAAACTTATGAAGTACTGTCAATAAAAACATAACCTCAAAAGTCTTTTTCAATTTCCACTGACCTAGAATACTCAATGAAACTACTCGAGGTGATCGCAGTGGCATACTTATCACGCAAAAAAGCTCACTCATTCAATCTCGATTCGTTAAAAATTTTCAATAATTCGCAAAGCTGTAAAACAGCATCGAACAAAAGCTCCCTGCCAATTACCACTCGGATCTCGTTTTCCGGGCCCTTAAGAATATTTTGTAAATATCCCGCGTTGTACATAAAAGGGCATCCCCGAGTAAGCACAAAAGCGGGGGGCTACTCCTCTACCTAGCGATAAGTGCGCGGGGGGTCATGATGATGCGAAAGCGCCTTTATATAAACGCGTGCTCGAAGTGAAAAGGACGAAACAACCTCCTCCTACCCCGCCCCATTGTTGTAGTGCCCGCGCGGCTCATCGAAAAATAATACGCTTTGTTTTCGCCGTCTCGAATGGATTCTGCTCACGCTAAACTACAGATCTTCTTTCTTTTTTTTTTTTTTTTTCTAAACTCATTGTGTAAAGGTGTAATATTTTTAATTAAAAAATACCTTCTTCCGCTTTTTTGTGTTATGCACGCAGTTGAGTAGAATCCTGAAAATTTGTGTTGTTGTCGATCCGCCTGGCTGCGATTAAATTAAAACAATGTCAGCATAACTTTCGCGATGCGCCCCGCCGCAGTAGTTTTGGGGGGGAGGGTAACTTGGATAATTTAACAGGCGAGGATCTTGTGGTCGCGCCAGATTTCAGCAATGCCTGCAGCATGCGCGCATAGTTTTAAGCCCCTCCCCCGCGAGTGCACAGTGCTTTTAGGTTATTATTGTTGACCAATTACTCCGAAAATTATGGGTGAATTCGGTGGGTTTAATGTTATTTGATTGTTCAAGCCCACCCCCGCCCTGGCTTCTAGTTTTTGAAGCCCTTTTGTTGCGCGAGCGAAATCGTGAATCATTTAAGCTATTTCGAGCGAGAATTTCAAACGAATAAAAAAAGTCAGAGAGTCTTCCGATGCGGAAATTCTCGTTGTACAATGGGAACGGGGAACGGGGGGGGGGGGGGGTATTATTGAAACTCCGTGTTTACAATTTCGAAATTAAATCCGATTGTTCCCGGGCGCGCTCCGTTCAATGAGTGTTAGCTCTCGAACAAAAGGAGAGAGAGCTGTCCGATTTTGTTGTACCGGGGAGCGAAGACCCCCGGGGAAGAAGAAGGGGTGGGGGGGGGGGCATGCGGGTTAAAGATTTATGCCGAAAGTGTGCGACTGAGCCCGGGATTAAGGGCTCGACAGGGATTACAGGTGAATATTTGACGCGCCGCGGCGCGAGCGAAAGAGTGTGTTTTTACTTTTATCATACTACCATAGGTACCTACCCAGAGCATCATCTTGAATTAAACACGGGAATATTCGACACACCTACTGCGACTTTTACAGTCTTCCGGGGTGCAATGGTGGCTGTTAAAATCTTCATTGCGATTAATTATTTTTTTTACGGGTACTGTAAGCAGTCTGTTTGTAACGAAAATTTGATGCTTTGGAGTTTGAAAAGTGGTCCTGAGTTGAAGACGTTTAATTTAAGAAACTAATCACAATAAAAAACCGAGATATTAATAAATACTTTTTATGTACTTTAGCAAGGTATCTTATCTTTCTTAAACTTCTTTCAAAATATTCTCCCTGACATTCAGACAGTTTTTTCAAAGAGTCAGAAGAACACTATAAGATAATTTTTACAGAGGTGATTAGAGATAATTAATTTAAGAAGTAAAAAATTTTTCTAGGTTAAGCAAAACTTTAGCGACCAATCAGCGAGCTTGTATATCGGAAAAATAATCATGCAAGAGGACTTTATACATAAAAAAAGTTCTAAATTGTATTCTGTGATAAATCAGAGTTGAGTTTGGGCTTTTAATGACTTGTTTCTGATCATTCAGTACATTGAGTCTACGAAATGGTCAGAAACGAGCCATTAAGTTCCTAACCTCATTTTCACCTGTTACAAAGTACTGTCACCGTCGATTGCACAGACGTACTCGAATGAAAAATACAAAAGAGGTTTCATATCGGCTCTCCAAAATTTACGATGTATATCTTGATGCTTTACATCCAGATTTATTCAACTGCCTAATCCTTACTTACTTTTCGAGTCTTTGCGTCCTCGAAAACTTAAATTTTTGATGTGGCAACACGCACGCACCAGACGCGAGTAAATAAATAAATCGTCGTATTAACAGCGAGCGAGAGCGGTCCTTCATCTTTCAAAGCCCCGAGAGATGAAAAAAAAAAAGAGAGAGAGAAGAGGCGAATTCCCAGCAGCTCTGGACGATGTAAAGTCCTGCAAAGAGCGAGCGTCGACGTCGCGTCGCGTCGGTAATCGAGTTTCGGGGAGAAGAGCCCGGCCGAGCCGAGCCTTTGTTACATTAGTCTTTCCCCTACCAGAACGACGACGTAGCTGCAGGTACTACGGATATCCGTCGTGCTCGTCGAACTGGATCTTCCCTTCTTCTTTTTTTTTACAAGGGTCGATGCTTACCGGGGGGTCATTTTGCTGATGGACGTGCTGCGGTTTCTTTTTGGGGAGCGGGGAAGGATTTTTGACCTGATTGTTTTGTAATTTTTAACTTTTTTGGGGGTGGTTGGCGAGCCTAAGAGGTTCGGCTCTAAATAGTGTTTGGCAAAGATCGAGAAACGTCTTACTGCTTATGGACGATAATTTTAGACTATTAAAAGATAAGTATATCATAGAGAAAAAATAATAAATTGAAAGTTACCAATGTGAGACCAGTAGAACAAATTAAATTCTCAAGTTTGATTGGAAAAACGCTGTAACAAAATTTTTACTTTATAAAATAAAACTGAACGTAGCTAGCTTATTTTTATTTTCAAGATTTATTAGATGATAAAACAGAAGATGATATCTTCGAAGTGATTTATGTTTATTTTTAAAAATTAGTTCAGAAACCGAAAACAGCTATGAATTTGATCAGTACTAATAGAAAACTAAAGAGATTTAGTATTCATAAAGTTGAAAATGCAGTTTGAAATTAATAAATAAAAACAGGTTAATTTAATAAGCCAACACGTCGTACAATTTACATTTGTAAACTACAAGTATTTTCCCTCAGAGTGCCAGCCAACTTCGTCGTCTCGTGAAAGTACATTTGCATCTGAACAAAGGTGCGTATTTCAAAACCCGTATTCGAACGCGGTCTTGAAATGCGCATTACATCCATTCCAGAACGTAGTGCTCGACTCGTGGGTTTAAAAAAACCATTTGCAACTCAAAACTTCTTTTTCAAAAAATTTCCTTCCAACCGAGAGATAAAAAAAAAGCTGTTTGAGAGGGCGCGCTCGTAGCGAATAATCGAATTGAAAATTGGAAATTCTCGCTAATCTCATTGACTTTCGAATCATTAACGAGCGCCCGCCCGCCCGCCAGCTCGTTCTATTGATTTTACCTAAGTGCATAATAGCGTTCAATGAGGAAACTCGGTTGCGCCAGTGGATTATCTAAAATTGAGTACACAAAGTCGCTTCCCCCCCCCCCCCCGTCTTTGGGGCTTCGATAATAAAACCATCGCAAATTTTCAATCTGCTCTTCAGCAGGTTGCTATTAATTCTTATTATTATTTTTTTTTGCATTTAAGAAACTAGATTAACCTGCACTGGGAAATGATTATTTGACGATCTTTGGGTAAAATGCCAGGCGGCGGACCCGGACTTTAATTACCAACGATGAATTGTTCTCTTTCAACCGACCGAAGAATAACAGCGAACCGTTGGGCAAGGTAGTTTCTTATAGCTTCGTATCTCGACCTTTCTTCCTTTTTTTCTGTTAATTAACTTTTTTTTATACTTCATTTTTCAATCTTAATATTTCTCCTACCTTTTTTTTTGCCCCTCTTTATCAAGGTTTTTATGAGGATTCTTTTTTTTTCCTTCATTAATCTAGTAATTGCTGTAATGATTTTTTTTTTTTTTTTTACAAAGATTTCAGTTTGCTGTGATGAAAAAGAAATATTAGCTCCGCGATTATTAACCCTCTTTTACTCGTTATTTTACTTTTCTGTTAGTTATTGATATATACATTTTTTCAATCTATTGTTAATTTTTTTAGTACAAGTAACATTTGTGACTAAACGAGTGTTCTTAAATAAATCAAAGGCATTATTTCGGATTAAAAACTCAAGAATTCTGGGGTCTGAAATCTAGCTGCTGAAAGCATGAAATGTATTGCGGTCAACTTTATGAATCTTTACATACTTTCCAGATTTTTAGAAAAGCATTATATATCTACAACATTGGGTCAGTCTGTATTAACGTATTTGGTATGCAACATGCAATACTGGTCTCAATGACTGTTGCATATCTCTTATAACTAAAAATTGAACTTATCTCAAGCTATTTCCTTTTGGAAACCAGTTCTCTAAATCAAGATATGAGTATATCTTGATTTAGAGATACCACTACGTACACGATACTGGATGCAGTCAATTTTCACGATTAAATGATGCATCAAAATCATCTTTACATGGATCGATTGTTTGAAAAAAAAGAGGCCGTGCAGTTATTCTCGCAAAACAGTAAATCCACGACAATAACGAGGTACCTTCGGGAAGTACGTCGTCATTATTACGACGTCATCAGGCGTGGCTGGAGCCAGTACCCGCGGACGAATCGTCGTAGGAGTCGCATAAAGGGAGAGCTGAGCCTGCACAGCTGCGCCTTCACCACTCCCGTAATGGAAACAGAATGGGATAATTCCGTGGGGTCGCCACCCGCGCCGCGGACGGACGCGGGGGTAATTGCGAATAATTGCATTGTCTTCGAGTCGTCGTAGCTGCTGACAAAGACGTCGTCGTCGTTACCGAATTGCACCCCGCAACCTCTACGAATTCCCTCTGCCCGAGCGATTACGCGAGTGTAATTCTTGTGTTGGTTTACTTAGACAGGAGGGTTCTTTTAAGTTGAGCTTTGCTTAGAGGCAGAATTATGGTTTTTAAAGTTTTTATTTTACCTACCGTCGGTAAAGAAGATTCAATTTTTTCAACGAGGGTGCAGTTTTCTGTTACAGTTTAAGTTGTTCGTTAATGAAAACGGTTCAATTTGGATAAAAGGCATAATATCATGCTAAATAATAATATTTTTTTTTTTCCATAAACGTATTGCTGCGTAAGACATGGATTTTTTTTTTTTTTTTCAATATTTTTTCATTTTGGAAATTTTTTTTCCAATTTAGAGATAAAATAAAATTTTCGATTTAAAAAAGTTGTTAAAATTTTTTCAAATTCGTTACCAGTGATAAAACCGGTTCAATTCTGTCAAAGAGTCTACCTCAGTTTGGAAGGTACGTTTTTTATAACTCAGTTTTTTCCACTCTCCAGAATATTTTTTGAAATTTTCTCATCAACAGTAAAAAACGTCGATGGTCCTAGATATTGCAGAGTCACCACGCTCATGTTACAATTTCCACGGTTAGCCGGTAAGAGTAGAGAGTCACGCGACGCGGATAACTTGGGCAAACGCGGGCAAGCCAAATCTAATGATATTAGAATAATCGGGTTTGAAGTAGATTCCCTCGTTACACGTACCATTGCTATTTGTCAGCTTTCCAATTCGAGTCGTGAAAGTTTCGGCAAGAGCGTACGAGCGAGCTAACGGCGGCAAAGAATACATACGGAAGTTTATCGATTTTGAGTCGCGCACGTTTCTACTTCTCTTCTCCTTCATGGTCCCTCTTCTGCTGCTACTCCTCCTCCTCCTCCTCCTCTTCCCATGTTGGACTTGCACTCGAAATTGCTGAGTCTATTTACACGAAGGTAGCGTGTCGTATTTTCGCTGGTGCCGCCGGAATCGAGGAAGGGAAGACTACCCGCCATGGTTGCGAAAACTCATTTTCGATCGGACGAACATTTTTCGGCTTCCATCGTCACCTCGGCGTCCCGGTTTCGCTCTGTTTTTATAAATTTTCGTCTGGCTGGCATTTTTCAAATATTTATTTTGTCCTGCCCGGCTTCGAAATTTTTCCCCGAAGTAAAAGAAAATATTACCCGCTCGTGCTGCATGCGCGAGCTTACGTAAATAAAAACTTTCAAATTTTTCTTCTCCTACCCCCCCCCTCTTTTTTCTTTTTCGTTACCGACCGTCGGTAAAAAAAAGTTTATTTTTCTAGCCAACGGGCAAGTTTTTGTTTGTTTTAAAATGTTTTTTCGAGACTCAACGCCAGTTTATACACTATTTGCCTCGCCATACAAACTGCACAGCAATTGTTCGCCGAGTCTTGATTATAACGGAGTAATGACGAGCTGTTGTATACACAGTTACAATAACGAGTTCTTATCACAATGCCCTCCACGCATTTTAATAGCCGAGAAGCCCCCGCCGTTAAAGCCCCGCATCGGAGATGAAGGAGGAGGAGGAGGCGGAAGTCGCTCGAGGTAGATTTACGCTTTACTGATTACTCGGCTAGGGAGGAGAAAGGACGTCGCCGAGGTGTTGAGATAAGGAAAGGAAGGCGAAGCGACGCCTTGGCAAACTGTCGCTCGAGTTGAGCGACAATTGTACTAATTGCAGTCGCAACTGCTGCCACCTCTACCCCTCACCCATCTGCTCATCTTTGATCTGGATAAATAAAGGCCTCGAAAGTGTCAATCCCATCAGCGCTCCAAAAACAAACTAGTCCTCCCAAGATACGTAAAAATAAAAAAGGAGAGAACATTTTAGCGCTGGCAATTTTCCGGAAGCACGCCCACGCGTATTAAACAAAACTTGGCAGCGAGAGCCGCGGCACCTCGTTTGCTCCCCGCTACAAAGACTGCAGGTGCGCTGCACAAAGCTCCCGGCCCGAAGAAAGAGAACCACCGCCGCACCGGTAGCAGCAAAGCAGCAACGTCGACGTTATTCACAATGTCATTATCCTTGCCAATTTACGGAAGCTCCTCTGCGACGATCCGAAATCGCGTCGTAACGAGCTACACGGAAGCAGCGTCTTCCGCTCCCCTTCTCCTCTCTCTTTTGTCGTCCTTTATGCGTCCTGCAAAGTCGTTGTTGCTGCCTGCGGTGGATAGGCGGAAGCTCGTAAAAATCGGGCTGACGGATAAAACAAAAGCCTCCGCGCGGTCATTACGATCCGTACTATCCGACTTTGATGCTTTAAAAAAAAAATTTCAGGGAGTCAGAGAATTTTATTTTTTTTTAGGGGGTGCCGAACTTAGAGTAGACAGATCAGAAATTTTGAAACGACTGTCTTTACACAATATCAAATTAATAGAAAAAATCTTGCTCGACGCACTTTTTCTTCTGGAATCTCTGAAGTATCCCGTAGTTTTTTCCATAGATCGGTAAGACAAGCACTGCGCGGTTAGTAAAAATAGTTTCGTTAACTGTAGGTAAAGTAGATTCCTAAACAATTACCGGCATACTTTAAAGGTCAGGCATTTCAATTAGGGGAAAAAAAGGAAAATACTTGGAACAACTCGGAAACAAGCCCTCAACAAAATGGGTAGAAATTATGCAGCCCAGCCCGGATAAAAAATCTCCCCCCCCCCCCCCCCCCCAACCTCTCCGTCGGTATTTTTCAATTATATCGACCCTGTCGGTAAATTACCGGCTTTAATCAAGGGCAAAAATTTTAATAATCCCAGGGCTGCCGGAATAACAACTAAGCAGATACAGTACCGTAGAAGTAGGAGTTTAATGGGCGCATTACTCTCAGCCGGCGCGCGGCGGCTCTCTAAAAAGTAAGTCATGAATCAAGACTCTCTCTTTTTTACACGAGTTAATTTACAATCGGAGTATTGAGAAGAGGGGGGAGGGGAAGGTTTAAAGGGCTCCCAGGTCGGCGATAACCGGCGGCCTTCTTGCACCGCGACGGTGGCCCCAAGCGTGTCGTGCGGGAATCCAGATAAGCTCGCTTTGTATGTATAACCCGGAAGATTTGACTACTGCCCGACGCGCCGCCCGGGGTAAGTTACTACGCGGGGAGAGAATACCGAACGAGATGTTTTAAGCACGTTTATACCATCAAAGTACGAATAACCCGTTTGTTATCACCTTGCTTGCTTTAAAATTAATTCTAATTGGAATTTTGACTACGGTGTAGTCCATCCTAAGTAGCGATAATAGTTTACCTCTTAATTTAGAAAATGTTTAATTTTTTGTCTTAAGAGTTATATCGATACAAAAATCAATGATCGTAAGCACACATCGGCTCTTATCCGTTGTGTATCTACGAGTTGAACTATATAACACAAATTTTATTTTTATTTTTATTCCTTTAATTAAATGTTTTATGTACAAATGATAATTTAAATACGAAACAACGGATGATTAATTCATTAGCGGTAGAAGCGTAATCCTTAAAGTATCATTATTTGATAATCTTTTCGAAAGCGCTTAGGGGTCATCAATCACCTGGCTCGTTCTCTCAACAAGTTTTGTAATCCTTTCTTCCGAATCGTTTGCGATTGCAAAAAATTTGAATAATCCAAGATTAATCACTCGCGCGCGGCTCGGGAGTTCCGGGAGGGGGGGGGGGGGTGGGAAAAAAACATCTTTGATTAAAATCTCGCAACTTTGAAGATAAATCCAAAAAGTATAGCCCTGTTTACAGTCACTAATCCCCCCCACTCCTTCCGAAAGTTTGAAAAAAAGAAGAAGAAGGCAAGGAAGGGACGAAAAGTTGGAGAAAGCCGAGTCTTTATCTCTCGAAAGCTCGCCGTGTTTACGGGACGCATAACTCTTTCTTTAACTTTGACCGATTAATCTCTCCCTCTGGCTCTTCTAAAATGCAAGGTGGAGGTGAGGGAAGGGGGGTTTTTCATTTGTAATAATTAATCAAGATCCCGTTTAATGAAACAGCGCCGAATCTCGCTAATAACGAATTCCTTCTGACGCACCGAAGGGAGGGATGATCTTGCAACAGCCCTGTGAATTCCGGTAATTCGAGCGAGGCCGCTCGCGTGTAGGAAGGCAGGGAGGCACGGAGGCAGGCACGTAGGACAATTAGCGTTTGTACCGTGAGCTAAAATGACGTCAAGGACTCTCTCGCGGGTTCCGCTCTGGCAAAATCGAGGTCAATGGCCCGCCCCTCCTTTGATCCTTATTACATCCCCGTGCGTGCGTCAGCCTTGAGTTGAGTGAGCTCGGAATACCCTTATCCGATCTGTGTAACGTTTGCTAATTTAGGTGGTGAAAAAATTTAACCGCGGCATTGAAAAGATTCCTACGCGAACGATAAAAAAATCACTCTAAGTTTTTATAATTGTTTAGAATGAGTTGAGTTAGAAAAATAGGCTATTTTGAAAAGTAGAGAGCAGTGATTATAACAAAACTGCATTGTAGAGTAAAAATTTATAAATTCTTTGAAAAGAATGATATTTAAGAATATTGAGCGATTTTGAATTCCATGGTTAAAATTTTCATTTGTGTTTCCATTGATCAATCATATCGTCATCAATCGAATTCTGATCTTCGAACTAGACGAATAGAAACAAAAAAATTTTTATTAAAAAAAAAAAAATTATTATTTTCAAAAGAATCAAATCTTTCTCTTTTTAATACACTTATACTAATGAGACAAAGCCAATGTACTTCAATATGAATACAAGTACAATAGTAATGGTGAATGTCCATAGCCAGGTGTTTCTCTTTATCAATATGCCAATACAGTTTAAAGTCGTATCATTGGATTGATGAAGTAAAACCCTTTTTTCTCTACGAATCTGTTGTTTCTTCCCTGTGCAACAGCACTTTTTATCAAAACTAATAAGCAACCGTTTCAAAAAAAAAAAGAAATAGAAAGAAAAATGAAAAAAAAGACTTGTCCGCACGGGGAGTTTGAGTACACGTAGTTTAAGGGTGCTGCCACCGCGGCGCCGCGGGGGTGGTTTGTTTAAGGTTTTCTCGGGTTTTGCCTCCCGAGCCGCGTTGCTCGCTTTGTGGAGCCCTGGCGAAGTAATTAGACACGTCGTCGACTTTACGGCCGGACGTAAAACTCGAAACTCCTCCTGCTTCTGCCCACCCGACGCACCGTGTGTATGTGTCGCGGGAGTTTATGTCTGCAGACCAGGCTCCCTTTGTTTCTGCCGCGGAGGAAGCGTCAGCTGAATTTGACGTACGTGCTGGAGCTAATTGTACCAGGGGGTTCTTTTTTTTCTCAAAAGTATTTTTTAACTTCACCCCTAGCGATGGACAAGTGGCGGAGAGCGAAGATCAAGTATCATTGTGAATGCTATCATGACTGATAACAATTTAAAATTTTTTTTATCAATAGTGTAAGAGAGTTAGTAAGATTAATTTACTAGAATAGAAAGTAAAATATCAGTGATTTTTCACGTTAAAATACGAAAAAAAAGTGTTGAAAATTAAAAAAATGAACAAGAATTTCTTCAAAGCTTTTCAATTCTTCTCTTTCCAATGTATTGTCAACCCTATACAAGTTGAATATGTATTTCCGGTGAACTTCGGTGACAACTGCACCTTTAAATTAAATTAGTAAAGCCAAGTGCCCAATAATCTCGATTTCAATATTCGACTCGAAATATTCCTCGGACAGTTCGAAGCTCCTCCTCCCCCCATTAGCCTCGGTCGCGCGGGCTCGCTCGTAATTTTAGCTCCTCCAACTTCCCGTCACTTGCACCCCATTAAAAGGCAATACGCCGCCTTAAACAACCCCGACCCCAGCAACAACAACAACAACTACAACTACAACAACAGCGACTTGCAGGCTATTTAAGTTGCGGTGGCCCTCGCGTCCCCCTGCGGACACCTCTAGGGTGCAGTATTAAACACCCCGGGTTTATACGCGTACATAGTACTGACCGGATTATACGATGCATTTGTTACCTACCTACCTCCTACACGAGACCGAGCGTATACTTGAGCCGGATTAGGGATCGCGTGTTTATGGGACGAGTTGACGCTTCGGATGTAATTGTTGCGCGAGCTAAGAACTCGACGCGATATATACAAGGTGATTCTACGTTAATTCTTATGAATGTTTATCAAATTCATTATTGAATGCTCAAAAAGTTTTTTGATTCTTTTATAAATTCTGTGGGCTCGGAATTGAGTAATTGCGATTTTAGTGGATTTCTTATAAGAGCCCTGGTATGTTGTGAAATTTAAAATGTTTATAACTTTTTCATAAGCTCCCAGGCCTTTGAAATTTTAGCTAAGCTATTTTTATACAAAAAACTATGGCGTTAATTTGGACAAAATCTGTGGACTACATTCTATTTGATTATTTTAATCGAGGATATCATTCTAAACAGTATACACTGAGAAAAACAAATGATAACATGATACACGATAAATGGAGAAGTAAAATTTTACGTTATCATTTAATAAGTTAACTATTACTGAATATTCATTGTTTTGAAGATTTTTCCGTAACTTCAAAAAAGTAATGATTATCGTCCCTTTTTGGTGTATCAATACTATCGACACTTTAATGAAATATGTTATCGCACAGCAAGGCTTAGATTTATTTTATTGATCTTATACATCGATACTATAGTTGTGAATTGTAAATATTTTGTCTAGGGCATGTATATTCTGTGGTCACTGGAAAAAAGGTCATAACTCACTAAGTCACTCTGGAAAATAAGCGAAAAAAAACTTACTAGAGGAAGTGAAAGATAATGAAACACTGGAATTTATATCAGTCGTTAAATATTGTTTATCAATATTTTAAGTTCATTATAAAACTTATCTAAATATACACATTACCGTAGACATTAAATTGGCGAAAAAACCCATCAATTTTCAATTTTTACGAATTCCTTACAATATAACATAACTCACTAAATCTTAAGCAGTTCGTGAGTTTTTATTACAGCAAAAATTCATGTACACAAAAATCTCTCGAGCCTCAACAAAGAACACAGCAGCGAGTCCAAAAGAAAAAAAAGAAAAAAGAAAAGAGAGAAAGAAAAGAAAGGAAAGGAAGGAAAGGGAGATAAAATTCCTCCACCCCCAGGAAGAATCGTTAGTTCGCGCTGTCATTCCATTCTCTACATAATAGCTCGCGCTATTGTGAGGGCGCGTCGGTGGCTACAACGCTCGGAGAATGCCATTAAAAGTACCAACAAAAGGATAAACTAATGTCATTGCCGGAGAAAATTGCCCTCGCGTCGCGAGAGCGTGGCATAAATTTTCCTGTCGATTAACGAATTATCGTTGTAATTGCCGTGAAATTGATAAGTCGATACTATTGAATCTCTCTTTGTTTCTCTACAGTGTTATTGGTAGACTGTGTCTGACTGTCCTCGAATAATACTAAAGTGTGTTTCGATATTTTGAATGAAAAAAAAGACTACGAAACTACTACTACTCGGTACTTTCAATTTTCATTTTACTAAGATGGCGAAAGTAGTATTGAAAATATTGTCTTGACAAATACACCGTGTTGTGTATTTGTTCACTAAAGAGAGCAAGCTTTGAAACCATCCAGGCTTTAAAAGATGAAAAGAAAAATTCATGGTTACTCTTATAAGTCCTTTTAAAGATTAAAGTATGCTTTACGGTAAAATAAATAAGGCTAGCAGCTAAGTACTAATCTGAAAACATACTTTTCTGAAAATACACAATTGAAATTCCAAGACTTTCTTTCAATTTTTAGATTTCATTACAGAATTTACTAAAAAGTTTTTTTGAAACTACGGATTCACGACGTCGCAGGTTACGATATCATAAACTTTAAGGTCTTAAACCCCTTTAATTAGAAAAAAAGTAAATAATTAAAAAATACGCCCTTATTACTTTGCGATACTCTCGTAATGGAAATAATGTAATCTTATAAATTTTAAATACTCCAACCGATCCTACTTTAATATAATTCTTTAATACAACTTTAAGACACAATTTTTAAAACACTCATAAGTCAAATAACTTTGAAACCGAGAATCGAAAAAACTTCAAAAATACACAGTTCTTTAATAAGGCCAGATCACCGGTGAAATTCAAAATTCTCTGGCAACACCGTCGAAAAAAAAGGGTCACCGGATACTGAAATAAATTTACCTGTAGGGAAAACCGATAAAGGTAATCCGGTGGGTAATAGTGAGAGTAATGCTGATGCCCGCCGGCTGCACCGACGCGTTGCTGATGCTGTTGGTGGTGGTGGTCATGCTGATGATGGTTATGGTAATGATGATGCTGGTGCTGATACCAGCCCTGATTATATCCGTCCATGTCTTATCCTCATACTCCTCCTACACTTTCACCGTCGGTTCGAAACAAAACCCTATTTTTTTTTTTTTTTTTCAGAGGTGAATGATTTTTTTTCGAAAAGCGAGGTTCTCAAGAGCGCGGGGAGAGAGCTTTGTCGTAAATTCGCATTGGAATTTGTAAATAAAAAAAATTAAAAAAAAGGATGACGAACGGTTCGGTGATTGCACTGCTACGCGTCGCGACACAAAGTTAATTTGTTGTACCCCCGCGAATTCACGACACTTGTTCTCTCCTTGCCTCTTTTATCGATTATCTACAAAACTCGATCACCAAAAAAAAAAAAAAACAAAAACAAAATAGCAGTAAATAAAAAAAAGTGTAAAAAATAAAACCAAAAAGTAAAAAAAGATAGAAGAGGTAGGAAGAAAAATTTTGTGTATTTATCACCAAGGTATGGGTTATTGCACGGTGACGAGCGTCTAGAGACTGAATAATCGGGAGATGCTGTGGTCCAGATTTCGACCAGCGTCGCTCCACCCATTATTTTTCAAGGTGGGGATGATGATGATGATTTTCACCGGAACCGGATCTTCCTTGGGGGTCGCGGGACTACGCAGCGTCGACGATCTTTGAGAAAAGAATGAATTTCCGGGTTCGAGGGGGGGGAGAGGAGGAAGCTAGTCTCGACTCTTTTTATCATAGCTTTTTTTTTTAGAGGAGGAATTTTTAAAACTGGACTTTGGCACAGTTTCGCACCGGGGGAGGGGGTAAAAGCTGCTTGACCCCGATTATGAAATTTCATTTGGATAACTTTGGCTTCCGCTCTCTCTCTCTCTCTCTCTCTCTCTCTCTCTCTCTCTCTCTCTCTTTGAATTATCGGAAAATTTTCGACGGGGATAAAATTATTAGAAATAGTTTTCCATCGATTACGGCAACCCACAGAGTTTTCAAAGTTTACGCTTGTTAGATAAAACCCCGAAAAAAAGTACTCGAGGTGAAAATTATCTGAGGTAATACTTTTTTTTTTTAATTTTGTTAATTACTTATCGGACGAGTTTGTTAATTACACCGGAAACCCTCAAACTTCAAAAACGGGCTACGAATTTATTAAAATTTTCCCCCGCTCGAAGCCTTATTGAAGTTACAGCAAAAATATTACGAACGGAGGGAATCCGCGCTTAAAACAAAATAATTTACGAGAAAATTCAGAAGGGCAAAAACAATTTTTTTCCACTGCAACTGGTTCGCCCACGAATGCGTAATTTTTTAATTTAATTTAAAATGCGTAATTTAATAACGTCACAAGGCTCGGTCTGCACCACGTAAACAGCTAATTTGACTGAGCGAAATTAAAATTATTAAATTTTTCTTATTTAATTAAAAGTCTTTGACGAAAAAATTCATTAAATTTTTGCCCCCCTTTTTTTTTTAATCATAAAAATATAAAAAAAGAAAGTACCTGGAAATACTCAAAAGCCAGTCATACCGCAAACCCTTTTTTACACCCCCAGCCAATCCGAAAAAAAAAAATTCAATTCACCCCGGCAGGGGCATAAAAAAAATAAAGACCAAAAAACACTCTCAAAGATAATTTAATCAAACATCTATTTTATATGCAGAATAATAAGGAAATCCACGTTGTAAAAAAGAGCGAGTAAAATCCATATTCCGCGTAAGGCCGTAAAAAAAAGTCTTCATCCCGCGAACCTTATTCCGGAGCACGCTGCAACCCCCCGTGAACTTAAACCAGTTGGGAGTAAAAGTAGAAGACGAAGGAAGAAGAGGCGGAGTCCGGTTTGATCCCTGACCCTTTTCTCTCTCCCTTTTTTTTTTTATCATCCGGGACTCGTTTTCTAGCGCGAAAGGGTCAATCCAATAGCGAGGCGCGGCGTGACAAGTGTTCGAAAAATTTGATTTGCCAGCGGGATTCGAAACTCCCTGTTCTCTCTCTCTCTCTATCGTTCGCTCGCCCTTCCGGCTCTTATCGGCTTTTTTGCGATCGCGCGTACTTTATGTGGCCTATTTCGTGAAATAGTATTCTTTTTTTTTTAGAGAGTAATTCGAAACTAAAGCTTTTATTCTGGTCTCTGAAAAATAGTTTAAATTTTCGAAACTCGATGCGTTGCGTCGATTGATGTTTCGGAGTTAAAACTGCACCGGGATAAAAGTTACGGTGGCGCAGTGAATTTTGATATCTGCGTACAAAAAACTATGCTAAAATGATGGAACTGGATCTCGCCAAAACTGTTACAGTCATTTGTGATGTTGCCGATCCTACGCCAAAGGAAAAATTATCGAATAATTTTTTATAATTTTTTTTACTGTTTCATAATTTAAAATTATCGTTTCACTAAAAACTAGCTAAAATTGCACTTATTTTTATAAAGTAGAACAAAGTTTAGTCTACTAAAATTTTCTTAAAAATTACTCGACTTTTTCAACAGAAATATATTTAGTCAGACCTGAATGAATCAAAATCCATTTACTAATGTACCCTGAACCAAGATTTCAAAGAATTCAAAAAGCATTTTTCGAGAAAGATAAAATCAAGCTGACCCGTATCCAAACAAAAAAAAAGGCTCGACCGCATGGTGAAAAAAAAGGTGTTTCAATGACTTCGCCAGTCGGATATAAAAGGCAATAAAGCTCGGATTAACCTGCGTACACGTACTTTGATAATGGTCTCTTACGGGAACGTAAATTATAATTACGTCCGGGGGGGTGGTGCGTGCTAGAGAAAAGCATCTCCGGTACGAAATCTCCGTTCGCTAAATTAAACCCACACTCGACGAACAGCGATATTACTCGGGGCGCGCTCGTTCAATTAAGGGATTACTTCCCCAACGATCGTACCCGACCGACCGGCAAGCGAGGTCAAGCCTCGCTCTCGTTCAAGTGCTCCTACCCCCCCCCCCCCCCGACTTTTTTTTACTCCATCCCTGGAATCGAGAAGTTTTATTGAGGGATTAGATACAGCTTTCCTTTTATCTAAAGTTGGATAAATTAATAAGCGATGAATAGTTTTTACCGAAGCTACAGGCTGGTTCTATACGAGTATTGAAGCAAAAAAGGTCAGGGTTTGGTTTTTATCTTCGACCAGATTCTTTCAACGTGCTTCACTGAGTTATTAATTTTAAAAAAAATTTTGAATCAACTAAAATTCAACTGATTATTTTATTTTTAAAACTTTTCATAGATTTTTTAAAATTAAAAGTAACAATAAAAAATTGTTTATAAAATCAAGAAACAGAGTTTTTTCGATATAGGTATTTTATACCAGAAAATTTTAGTTTAAGTTCACAATTTTTCCCTAGTTGAAGTACTGTCCAACATTTAATTCGATTGTTCGTTCAGTTATCATCCGTCAAAAGTTTATTTGAAAATACTCGGAACGCTTTTAAAGCGGAGATAATTTTCGAATTTTCGCATCGCGGATCCACCGTAATGAAGTAAGCCGGAAGCTCGAGCAAGTAAGGGAAAACTTAAAACCGCAACTTCTCGTCTTACACTTTTAGCTGAAAAGTTTCGCTTTGCTTTTCGAATTCAAAACTCTTTAATAATTTTCGCTTTGAAGGAATTCCAGATGAGGTAAAAGTACCAAATGATTAAAGTATTCGGAAAACCAGCTTCTTAAAACACCAAAATCTTGTAATTATTTTCAATCTCAATCTCCAACAAAACAAAGCTCAAACCCTTAAAAACGGATACCACACGCGACATCCTTCAGAGGAGTTTATCATCAAAGGCTTTGTAACCTGCTCCAGTACGAATACTCTTGAAAGTTAATACCCAACCCGGGCACGCGAGTATCCGATTGCCAGCAAGCAAGTCTCCTGTTATCCCGAAAAGTCCCATTCCTTTAATTGGAACATCACAGTCGAAAAAAGGGTACAATACTTTTTCAAAAATCCAACGCTCCAGCGATTTCTCTGTCTCTCAATTACGACGACGGAATGCCGAAATCAGTCGCTCGTTTTGTCCTCGCCCGACAATATAATTTTCGGCATGCCGGTCTCCGAGTTATTGCGAGAATCCGCCGGGAGTTTAATTCTGACTCCGCCGTCTCGCTTATCTAATATAGACGCGAAACTCGGGGAATATTTTGTCGATTAATAATATTCCAAGAGAAAAAACAAACAACCCTTCGGGCTTCTCCTTCAATTACGTATCGATCCCGGTTATCCTACAGGAACAACATAGACGCGTAATCGCCTTACCGCAGGGGGACTTAACGACGGTACAGTACCACCCCCACGGCCAAAAGTACAAATCTTTCATTCGACTGCATTTTACATGACGTCGGGAATAAGGGGATTGATCGGAATGAGTTTTTTTCGAAACAAAGGAGCAGACGGCTGGGATCAACGGGGCGGATTTTACCTGAATTATTAAAGTTTTTTGAGAGTGAATTACAGCCGTAATTTAAAATCGCCCTGGTATCATGTATCATAAATTCAAATAGTATTATGAGGTTGCTTGCAAAAAAATCCAAACAAGTACTCATTTCCGTTGATAAAAAAAAATAAAATTTTAAATAAGCTTGAGTGAAACCTTCAGGTCCTTATAAGCAAGAATTTGATTCTTTAGATAAAATAATTTTTGTGACACTTCATATCGGACACTTTCACGACTCGAGCGCATTAAAAAAGCCGAAAATCCGCGTGGGAGAGAAGTAACAACAAAAACAGTCCCCGAACGTCAACGGTTTTCGGGTAGATATACAGGAAGGAGCGCTCGCTTCCAACAAAGGTCCTCGTTAATTTGCATACCGTAAACACAGTAGCAGGATTACCGGATGTAACGGTGATAACAATGTGCGGAAGCCAACCTCCCCTGCTTGTAAGTTCCGCGTGCATTATAGAGTATAACTTATTTGACTATTTTTTCCTCCTCTGCAACTTTTCCCGCAACGTATTCTCGGACCGCCACCAGGAAATCACGTCCATTGGTCCGCTGGGGGTAGGATTCCGAGGGGGGTCCGGCTGGACTGGTTTCTGTGAGAAGATTCGTTGGACCCCGCCACGACGACAGCAACCTGTTTGATCCTCCGGTACCCGTGGGGCCCCCCAGCGAACAGTGTGTCAATCGGGAAGGAAGAAAGGAAGAAAGGAATGCTTTGTTGGATGCTGGGTTACGGATTCAGGAAGACGATGCGAGATCATCATCATCATCATAGACCTAGAACTGCACTCATAGATGGACCCCACCGAGCGATGCTTTCCCACGGGATGAAAACTCGACCGTTGAAACTTGATAGTCCTTTTTTTTTTATTCTATCTAGTACTGTAGGACGCGGTTTGTTTGGTAGAATAAATTTTAAACAAAGCGGGGTTTCAATTTTGAAAATTATTTTCGACCGAGAAACCGTAACCTCTCATATTTTTTGGATTTTTATAATTTTTCAAGAAATAATTTAAATTCTTTTGTTTTGATCATGAGCAAATAAGTTTTCTAAAACCGAAAAAAAAACTAAAGAGTGCTTCTATAAATCTAAACTTTACTTGGTCGAAATTTAAGATTCGGACTTTAAAATTGCATTCCTTAAAAAATTCATGCATCAAATTCGAGGTTCCAGAACTTTGGAAGTGCAATAAGCTACGCGTATGGATTTCTAAAAAATTGTTAGATTTATCATAGTGTTTAATGGAAAAAAGTGACCTATCAACTTGTTTCCTAGTCCAAACCATTGAGAGATGGACGTTCCCATCGACTTGAAAAAATTACAAAACTTTTTAAACAAGTAATAACTGTTAACTAATGTATACTCGCAATTTCTGAACATTTATAAAAGCAGGAAATCTCAATGTTTACCCACTATCTTAATGGTAAAAATCTTAATTCCATCCCAATCCAATCAATCTTAACGCTGGTTTTAGATAATACTCCACGGGCATTTGGAAAAATTTTCATAACTCTCAAGAGCCCAAAACTTTTTTCCCTGTTAAATCCTATTACAAAGTTTTTCACCCGAAGCGTATCCAAAGTTTCAATAACGAAAGAATCAGGAAGCTAATATCCCGATAGAGATATCCCTCCCGAACTTTGAACCCTAAAATAAACGATAGATCGCGCGCGAGAGAGAGAGAGAGAGAAGAAAAAATGGCTCCAATCCTCTCGCTGGTACTGCCGTGCGCGCGAAAATTGAATCTCCAATTTGATGTAGGAGGCAGACCCTTATTCTTTTTTTAATATCCCAACCGACTCTCAAACAGATGCGGACGGGGGAACGGTTACCGTAATTCTTGCGTATTATTACACCGCGCGCATTGTCTAAGAAATTTAGAGGTTATTTTTGCAAGGAAATTTCTCCAAGAATTTATGTCTTCCTTTTGTCGTGGAAGAAAATTTTTTTCCAAGACAAATGGAGCCCCGCCTATTTATCAAGGGGTTTAATCACTCCTATTGGTTATGGAAGAGTAATTATTTAATTGAGTTACGAGAGCGCTTCTAGAGCAAATTTTTCAAAAAATGAGCCGACCAGAGGCGCTGGTCCAGCGCGATAAATAATTCTCTTTACCGAGTGATTTATTAAAGCCCGGGGGGTGGACTCGGCGCTAGTTTTACGGTGGTCGTACTTTTCTATTTAATTTCGTCGCTACGGTAACTTTGAGGAGTCACCGCTCGCGTAAATATTAATACCCGCAAACTTTTTTCTCTCTTTTTTTACTATTTATTATTATTTTTTTTTTGCGTACGAGATATCGGGATGTACGTAGGTTGGGTACCGGCATCAAGAATAGACGAAACGAGTTTTCCTACCAAGTCGTGAATTTAATGACCGGGTAAACGAGTTCCCTTCCGACGAGCGACCCTTGTACCAGCAGCGGCTTTTAGCGTTTACGCTTGACTTTACGAGTGGAAAACTATAACCCTCGCATAAATTTACCCCGGGCCCTTGTCTTTTATATTAATGGAAAGTTATATTTGAATGTCTCATCTCGTTTAAGTAAATTCAAACTTTCGTCGTCAAATTGTACGGTCTTGAAACTGTTACACGACAGGAGTTTGAAAGAAAATTCTCTAGTTTGTAGTTCTTTACACGAAAATTTTTAAGAGTTAGGCTAATAATTGGTGTAAAGTAATACATTTAAGTCAAATGGTTTGAAAATAGAAATAACTGAAACCAGGTTTATAGATAAAACAAAAATCTAAAATATAGAACAAACAATGAAATACAACTATGTTCCTAAACATTACAAGACCGTTTAAATTAGCTATAAAAATTTTCGTTTGGAAAAGGGCTTTTTATCAAATTACCGACTTTAAATTCTGCATTACCGACGCACCACGAAAAATGAAGCAAAAAATGAATACAACCGTAAAAAAAAAAAAAAAGGAAGGGTTTAATCAATCAAGCGAGTAAACAAGCCGCAACCTATAATTCAATACCTCAATTAAAGGGTAAAAATTCACGTTATGAAAGGGGTAAACGAAGCTCCGATAAAACCACAGCCAGCGAGCTCGGTCGGGCTTCCATTCCAATAAATCCGCCCGTCCAATAAGTTTGATTCGACCAAACACGCGTGTTTCTCTCATTGGCAGTTGTGCGAGCGCGCACACACACATACGCGCGCGCGCACAATGGGCTTAAATCGCTTGTCTTTGCCAATCGATAGCTCGGGCCGCTAAGCCAAATTCAATATTTGACGTTGCAGCCTGTTTCACCTGTCCGCTCCTGCACCTGAATTTACGAGAGGAAGAAAAAAAAAAGAAAAAAAAGAGGGGATTTAATCAGGTTTGGCCGAAAATAAAACTCGAGGGCTCTCGGGCCCGAATTACACCAGAGGTCAGCACGCCACCCCCGCACCTCCCAGCTAATAAAATTTATCAAAATTGAAGTTCCATACTGCAATCAAGCTTAATTGAAAATAGACGAGTGGGGGAAGCTTGATGAATAAATAACTCGAGTGTGTTTGTTTTATTTTATTTTATCGAGCCTTGATGAAAGAGAGATGGATTTTATTTGTTAATTATGATGAAACCGGGTTTGACAAACGTTTCTCGAGTGCGGATCTTGGCTTAAAGAGACGCGCTCTTTGACAATATCAATTTTATCCTTTATTAAGTTCACCCGCTTGTGAGTGAGAGCCCTTGAATTCGAAAGTGGAGGCTTTATTATAATCACTCTGGCGTCAAGACTCAAGACAATAAATTTGTTTTCTTCTCAGTCGTCTGATTCCTTTGTGGTTTTATCAATGAAGAAAAAAAAACCCAAATCCATAGTGTGCAAAACTGATTTTTGAAAACTGATAATTATTGAGTTAGCGTCATTCACGTTGTTTAATAACAACATTAAATTATAATTAAAAGACGAGTCCATTCATAAAAAAAAAACTCTGTTAGCTCGAATAAAAATACCCGAACGAAAGTAGTTTACCCGTCACCGTTGCAAAAAATATTCTCGCGAAAAAGCAACTCGACCTCATGCATATTCATGCGGGTTCGATCTACTAATCTCTATGTGTTTGGAGGGGGGGGGGGGGGGGATCCCATCGACCGCCAGTGGTTATTATGCCATTAACGTAATGAAGTTAGGTGCAGAATGGTGGGTACGTATATATACTTGTACGTTCATATTAAGAGAGAGGAGGAATTATTAAAATGCTCGCTCCGTGCTCGATGAAAATGAGGAGAAAAAATGAAGTGCCGAGAACGACGATTAACGTAAAAGGTGGGAGAGTTTAATTTTATGCAACGTGTGTACGCGGATGAAAAATTTAAACTATTCAGCGGGAAAACGTGGTTAATTGTTTTGGCTTTTTTCTTTTTTTTTACTGGTATCGGAAAAATTCTGTGGTTTGCTTGGAAAACTGGGTAAGTTGGGTCTTGAAAAATTAATTTTTTGAATTAACTTATTGACCAGTTAAAGTTATCTTAGCACCAAATAGATATTTTATTAGTTTAAGTTAAGATAAGATAGATTTTAGCACCAAATAGATATTTTATTAGTTTAAGTTAAGATAAGATATGAAGAACTTGAGCGTGACCCAAATTAAATTTTTACAACTGAAAAATCTCATTAGGTTTGAAATTTTTACTTTTTGAAAGTGGTTTTATATTTTGATCATTTTTTTTCTGTTCATTATAAAAATTTCAATGTATTAAGTTTGTAATTTTTTAGACGCATAAAAATAACTCAGTGAAATATTTATTGAATACATATTTATCCAAGATATTGTTTTTGATTAAAAAAAAAATTCTAAAATCCAGGAGATTTTTTGTAATCTCATCACTCAGATGCCCAACTCTCAAATTGAATAAAGACAAATTTTCAAAAGCCCTTTTTCTACAACACTAATTAAATGAAAAAGAATGGCCTGCCCGCGGAAACAATAAAGACGTATGGAATTTCAAAATTTTCGTAATTCAGTTAGCCCACGGTGAAAACAACCCGGCGATCAAAGCCGAGCTCCACTGGTATAAAGTTCCAGCAGGGCCGGGATCGGGAGGGGGAAATATGTACACATTTCTGGAATGGCATTATTAGACTGTGTGATTTGAAACTTCGTTACCCGAGGATTCCGCAAGTGCACCGAGCGAGCGGGACGAGTAGGTTGATATTGAATAACGAGAGGAGCAAGAGCAGCGAAAGAATGAGCAAACAAACTCTCCGCCCGGGTCAATTAGCAGACGGTCGCGTATGGGACCCGCAATCCGGTTGTAAAAGGATTTTTTTTATTTGAAGAGCTTTGTTCCATCAGGCAGATTCCTTTTTTTTCAAATCAAGGTAGTACTAAAGTCTAAAATAATAAAGTTTGAGACTTTAATAAGACCCTCCGGAGTACCTACGTAAGTGCAAAAAATATGGGTCACGGAAACGTTGTATTTTTTCTCATCAACTAAGAAAAAGTTTGCTCATTTATGAACCGGAGTTCGAGATGATTTAACCTTCAATTTTTAGTATTTAAATCTATAGGGTGAGCTAAATCTGCACACAAAACTTATCTTAATAAATCATTTTTTACCTTCAAATGAATTATCATCTATATCAAATCCTTGACAAAATGTTGGTAAGCTTGAGCACTCAACTGATCACTCTACACTTAAGGCCAGCTCAACTTCCGGTACTAATGATTTTTTTAGAAAAAAAGGGGGAAGCCACGACTTCTTTGAAAAACTACTTCCGATACCGCGGCAAGGAAAAAGTAATCGGGCATGATGAAAGAGCTCGTGTGTACTTTGGGGAAAAGTATGAACGAGAGGACTTGTAACCTTATAACGTTTCTTTCTTTTTCTTTTACCTCGTTTTCCCGGGATGTTCCTCTTATATATCCCGGCTTTGAGAGCTTTTTCGAAAAAATTGATAAAACTCGGTTTTTCCATTTCGGATTTTGTGTTCTTTGTTTGCGCAGGGTTATTGGGTCTTATCAAGTTCGAAGGTGCAGGTTCTTGAAGTGGAAAGATTTATGTATGGTGTAATTATTAGTTTTGAAGTTTACGCGGGAAACTAATAACAAAGTAATATCGAGGGGAGGAGGTCTTTTAATTAGAAACGGGTAAGTAATAATAGTCTTACGACGACGCGGCACTTGGTTGTTCAAGTGGGGAGTTACTTGTCAAGGTTATTGTACGAACTTATACCTAAGTAACATTAATAAAGTATTGCCTATTGAGATGAGTTTTTATTTATAGCTCTATTTGCGTTTGGAAAAAGATAAGATCTACATAGAATAATTGAATTTTTTTGTATCAATCAAAATCTAAACGATTTCAAGGATCCCAGTATTTTATTTCGAGAGATAGAGTAACTTGATTATAAATTTAAAAATCTGTTACATTCAAAATTGGTCACAGTATGATGTTACTAAGAGAATGATTCTTGAAAAACTAAAGATTTGTAAAATTTCCAAAGTACCTATCCTACGGCAATAGCCACAGTAATTCAAGACCGATTATTTATGTTTTTTAAAATAAATTTAAGAATTGTTGAGCTCATTATATGGTTTTTTATCATTGAAACCTTTTAAATTTGCAAGCAAAAAATAGAATTCAGCTTTTGGAGAGTCTTTGAGATGTTAAACGATTATAAATATCATTTCATTACGCCAAAAAAGACCATCTGAAACGCATTTGTTAGCCCGCAATCGTAAAACTTGTATGCTGCCATGTAAATAACTCAAATTTCAGAGTTAATCAGGGATATTTGTTCCGCTACAGGGTGTTTTACCTTACGCATCAGTTAAAATCCCCATGAAATACACTGTTGACGAACGCTTGGCATGATTCTCAGCCATTCAACAGATAAAAAAAAACAACTCACCTGGGCGTGATTCCAGATTTTGGGCTTGGGGCTCGCCCTGGCGCTGGCGGCTACCGCACTGGCCACGGCACTGGCTAGTGGTCCCGTTATGGTCGTCGTCGACTTAACGATGGGCTTGGCCCCTCCGGTCTTCTGGACCAAGCCGTTGGTCGTCGTCGTCGTCCTCGTCGGACTCGACTGCGTAACTTGTTGCTGCTGTTGTTGCTGCTGCTGCGTCTGTTGCATTATCTGCTGTATAAGCTCCAGCTGCTGCTTCGTGAGACCGTCGTTGTTACCGTTCGATCCCTGAAAAACCAATTAATTGCTAGTCGACTCGTTTGATTTACCAGGAAATTTTTTACTCCTAATAGTAGTTAGGATATTTAAAAATAGATTGCATTTCGGGCGAATGTTGGTTTCAGTACCATTATCGATAAGTTTTTTTATTGTGCTTTATTTGTTTTGCTACAAAATTTTTCAGAGAGATACAAGATTATACAAACTAGTATGTAAAAGAATAGGTACGCTCTCTATTTTACCAGTAACAAAGTAAAAATTAAATTACAGAAGAATTTAACCAGCTTTAGGATTAAAAATAATTGGCAGGTACTTATCAAACTCGAAAGTTCATTTTGATTTTTTTTGGAATTATCCATTTGTTACGATTCGACATTTTGCTTTTATTTTTTTACTTTTTCACTTTTAATTTCAGTCACATTGATAAAATTTGTTAAGACTTCCCGAGTGTACTCATCAATAGCAGTAAATTAAGGTACATTCGAATAAATGCTTTCGAGTGAATTAAACGCAGGAAGAAAAGAGAAAGATTTCTTAAAGAGTCGAAAGGGGGAGGAGGAGGGGGATGATTCAAAGAATTTTATCGCGCGCTGAAAAACATAAAATTGAATTCCACTCGAGTCTCTCAGTCACGAAAATTTTTGAACGTCGTCGTCGGGCCAATTATCCCGATTATTTCCGTACAAATTGCGAGTAGTGAATTACTTCGTCGTCCTTTCCTTTCAATGTCAGCGAAAATTTCACGAAGCTTTTAAAGCCTTTCATCGCGCTTTCCTTATATACACGCGAATATAATCGTCTCGGAGGAGAAGAGAGAGAGGAAAATTCTCGGGGTAAAAAGTTGGCCGGTACCGCGAATTTTTCACGTCTCGGTGGGTCGCTTCACGATTCAGGGGGCTTTTACTTGTTTGCGAGCTGGGGGGTCACTTTGTAAGCCGGATCTTTGTCTTTGACGCGGGTGCGTTCCCTGATTGGGATTTATTCCGAGCTGTGATTCAGTTTGAGGAAAGTGCTCGGCTCTCTTGAGGGCGGGCTTCATAGGGGAAGTATAAAATTCAATATTTTATTTATGTATATTAATTGTAAAAAAAAAGTAATAATAGTAATAATAACAATGATTTTAGATTACTTGAAAATTATCATCTAACAAACATTTTTATTTATTTACATATACAATAATACACTTTAAACATATTTCATCAAACATCAAAATAATAATTCAAAAAAAGCGGTTTAAATTTTCAATGGCCAACCACTTGGTAATTTTTTATTGAACGGCCGCGCGGTGCAGGGAAAAAAGAAGAAGGCTCGAGAGTGCGTAATCGTAAAAACAAAAGACGCGGTAGCGAAAAAAGGCTCTCGAAAAACCGAGAGTACCAACCCCCTTTCTCCTCCAAAAAAAAAAAAAAAAAAAAAAGATTATACGATGCCGGCAGCAGTTTCGCCCCCGCGTTTACATAAAATCGACGTAAACGTTCCGTGGGGGACAATGCGGATAAGGAGAAAAAAAAGAAAGAAATTGTCACCTCAACGAGCGTTAAAACAAAGTGCGCTGAAAGAACAGCTGGAGTTGGGGTGAGAGCTCGAACTTTTTATGCCTAGGAGATGATGGATTAGTGGCTCGTTGTGTGTTTAAATTATTTATTTTAATGTGGTTTTAATATTAAATTCTATGGTGTGGACGGACATAGATAAAAGATTTTATTTTTACCTTTGGTTACGATTCTAAAAAAAAATTTATCTTTTTATTCGAATTCGAGGAAATTTTTTTTTGTAAGAGCTAATTGTATTAAAAAGTGAGAAGTGAAACTAACCATTTTATTGAACGTAGTCAAATGAAGAAAAAAAGGGACGCTAAATTTCTATGATAAAATTGAAAAATCTAGGCGTCCCAATTAGTTTTAAATTCAATTATATCCGGGAAGAATTTTTCAAACGAAAAAAATTGTTCATTACATCGCCGTGCTTTAGCCGTGCCTCAAAAAAAAAAAAAAAAAAGCCATTATTATTCTTTTTGCGCTTTTTTTGGAATTAACCGGGGAAAAAAAGACTTTTTCACAACTAAAGGCACCGGTACAGAAATTTAAATATAAAAATCCCGCGATATTTCCTGCTTCCGGTCGACGAGCGAACGAACTCGTCGGAAAAAAAAATAGAAAAAAAATTTTTTTTTTCCCCCGCGAGCGTCTCTAATTATTTTAATGAAACGAAAAGAGGAAAAAATTGCGACCCGGCGATCAACGCAGACGCTTTCAAGCTCCTAAATATTTCCGCCCGCGCGTAAATTTTTGCCCCGGCAACTTTTTGATGTCACGCGCGCATTATCTCGTCTGTCGGGGGAGGGGGAAATTTTTTATTCAACTTTAATTCCGCCGCACTTTTCTCTCCTCGTCACCCAAAAGAGTAAGAATTAAAAAAAAGGCCAACAAAATTTTCCTAAACCGGATATGGGGGAGGAGCTTCGCCTTTCGAAAATAATTAGATCGCGAAACGATCCCCAAGTACATAATCAGTTTAACGACCTAATCCGACGCGAAAGTTTGGGAATACGTCGTGCGCGTACAGCTGGCTTGGACCGTCGATTGGAATTGGATTTGGGGGGAGAAAGAGGACCGAGCGAGTCCAACAGCTACGATTTGGTCTTAAATTGCTTGAATTGTCATCATTAGATTTTAGGTTATGTTAAACGTAAAAGTCTGGTCAAAGTCGTTAAGACGACCCAGAATGGTCCTGCTATAAAATGTAAGATGATTACAAATCTACCAAAAATGTACTCCAATGCTTTAATGTACAGACTTTCGATACTTAAAACAAAAGTTATTACACAATTCAAAAATTAGTAATTACAATAATTGGTGCATCGGCTGATGATCTAACCTCAATTTTTAGGCTAGAAAAAGATTCGACTGCTTGCAGACAATACAAAGGTAATCAAGAAAAATGAAACTAAAGAAAAATGAAGAATAAAAATGACATATCAGCATGAACCTTTAGTTCTCAGTTTTAGCTCTCGTATCTTCCAGCAATCAAAATTATTCAAGCATCATTCGCAAAAAGATGAAAAAAAGTCTTCCACGTAATCATTCAAAGCGCGGGAGTTTAAAAGAAAAACCAAAGAAGAATTCCAACCACTTCGTTTCCCCTTATCTCAGTCCCTCACCCCCTGGCCGACTTATTTTTTGTTCTTCCTCCGCGTGTGTAAGTGGGAGGGGAAATCGTCCCACGGGGGTGAGACACTTGCCAGCCAGGACGCAGTTGTTGCAGGCAGGCGTCGTCTCGAAAGTTTGGGACCCGCGTGTTATCGGGCTCAACTCTTGACAAATCGCTGCTCCGAGGAGACTACCCCGCGAATTCATCTCGCGACGTACGTACGCGCACGCATATCTTGCGGCCCCCCTCCGGCCGAGCATTCTTATCTTCCAAGCTTTTTTGGCGCTGGTGACTGAAGATTTTTTAACGAGGGAAAGACGAGGTCCGATTGGTTGCTCTTGCCAGGAGGGGGTTGAATGGAGGATTAGGCTTACTACACTGTAAAAAATCATTGCGGTAAAATTACCTCCATTAGCGACATAAATTAATCAGTGATCGTAAATTTACATCGTTGAGCTTTGTAGTCATACTGAAATTGGCAAATGTACATGGCTCAATGATGTAACTATTTTTTCATTGGTCACGATTTGGAGGTTAGGGTACTATGTCTCAATGGTGTAAATTTACAAATTCTATAGTAAATTCACTGTGCAGGTCATGGTAACTTTACATCATTGAGCGACGTTCTCGATTTTGACATCATTGAGTGTGATAAATTTACTCCAATATTTTTTACAGTGTAGAATTAGAGCACATATTTTAAAATTTTTAATAGTTAGTAAAAATTTTTTAAGGGTGAGCTTAAGTAAAATTTTTCTCAGATTGAACATTCAATACAGATTTCAAGTTTTTGAAACAACGACTTCCCCAAACATAATAGTTGTCGAATAATGGGAACAAATTTACCAATCTTCAAAAAAATAAGACATTAAAAGTGAATGTCCAAAGAAGTTTCGAAAGTATAAATTTTTTTTTCATATTCTGCTACCGCCATTCAAAACTTCATCACGGGCTCGCGCACGCGAAACCAGCCGTGGTAAACAGAAGGGGAAGAGATCGAGAAAAGCACCCGTTCCGTAACAAGGCTGGGAGTCGGGCAAGGAATGCTTCCCTTTGCACAGCCCCGGGAGCAACTTGTCAAAAGAAGGTTGTAAAATAAAGGAAGGAGCACCGTGAAAGACGCTTCCGTCTGCACTATGGAGTTAAATTAATTAAGCCAGATTATCTCGAAGGGCGTAAAAACTTCAATACTCGACCTTTTTTCTTTCTCTCTCTCTACCAGCGGCCGACGGCAGCCGTATAAAAGGGAAACTTTTTTCTCCCTCTCCACCCCCCCCCCCCGCGACCTTTTTCTTACCCTTCGACTTTTTATTCAACGAGGATTTTTCTTGATTCATTTATGGGTAGCCGGAGAATTTTTTTTATTTTTTATTATGATTCGGAGTAACTATTGTGCGTGCATTCAGAATGAGCTTCACGAATGAATTGTGAAGAAAATGCATGGTAGGAAAAATTTTAATCGAGTCTTAAAAAACTTGCAACAGTTACAAACTATTGTCAATTTACGTATTAGAAGTAACAGTCATCGTTGAGAATTGTCAACTCTTCTAAATCGTGTATTATTTGACTTTTTTCTCGGTAAAGTACACAGTAAATAAGTTCATTTTTATGATAATAATTTGAAATTTCAAGTTAACTATTACATAAAGAAAACTCTAGGTTACACTATCTTGTAAAAGTTTGAGAAGCTAATTTTAAATTTTCACAGTAAAATTAGGTCGAAAAACGTTTGAAAATTAATTTTAAAGGTTGAACTAGTATAAAAAATGTTCAAAGCCTTTTCAAGACTAGAATTTTTCATAACTTTGAACTATAAATTTTTTTTTTCAATTGTTTCGTACTCTATTTTTTATGTAAAGAAGACAGTTATTTTATTAAAACTGGGATACAAAGAGAATTAGAAAAATGAACAAAAAAAAGTTAATGGAGTATTTATTTCCCTTGATGGATCGAAAAAAGAACTATTAATTCAATTTACCAGTAATTTGAAATTTTTTTTTTTTTCGGGTAGAGATACTCCATTAGACCAAGCGGCGTTATTTTATAACGAAGCTCGCAAACTATACGCAGTAAAAGGCGAGGAGGAGGCATTATTCGCTCATCAGCATAATTCTCGTTTAAAATTCGCTATTACACGACTATTCGCGATATAGGACGACGCCGCACCTCGTTACACGAGCCCCGACCTTGCATTAGTTAGGAGCAAGGAGGTTAAAAAAAAAAAAAAAAAAGTGGAATCGAGCGTGCTTTTGATAGAGAATCGGAGCAGAACTTTGGAAGAAGAGGAACTTTCTCTTTATTTCATCTCTCGAGGCTCTCGAAGTTCATAACGCCGGAAAATTCCTTCGCTTCGACAAACAAATCAGATATCGGCCGTCCGACTTTTCTCTCCTATTTCATCTCCCCGTTTTTCTCTTTTCAAAACTACTTCTCGAACTTTTATACGTGTTTGTAATTAAGTTCGATATGATTTTTGAAAAAAAAAAAAAAAAAAAACTTGGGCTCAATCTCCATCCCTTCGATTCGTCGGGAGAAGCCAAAGGCAACAAACTTCGAGATTTAGCTCCACACGCGGCGCCAAAGGAAGTTCATTCGATTCCGCTGCAAGTGACACCTGCCTTCCCCGGTGGCGCCTATATACACCGCTGCTTTAAACTTTTCGCCGGCGACGCGACCGCATTCGCTCTCGTAAACATCCCGATGCAGGCTTTAAACCTGGATTACGCGAAATCAGCCGACGAGTTGATGATGAGGTTAGAACGGTAAAGCGGGAAAAATATAACTTTTCTCGCGGCTGGTTGGAATTAGTTTCGAATTATAATTTGAAAGTTACAAGGCTTATTTTCAGTCGTCTGTCGTTTTTGATGGAGGATGAAGAAAAATTTAATTGCTATTTCTTTTTAATTATAATTTAAAGCTTCTGAAATGAGCTTATTTTCAGGTTATCTAGAACATTTTTTTTAAAACTGCTTTCGTATTACATTTTAAAGTAACTAGGTTTTTTTCTAGATATTAGGTAGGTGTACCTAATATGCCCCCCCCCTTATTATTTTGAATATGCTCGATATGCGGCATCTCTACAAGGTAGGAAGAAGTCAAAAACACTGAATTATGAAGTTTTGAGTTGTTTAGAACATTTGAAAATTATTTTTGCGCACGCCTTATAGCTAAAACTCGTTTTGTGTACCTTCATTATTATTTTACGTTGTAATTAAATGGTCTGCCTAAAGATTTAGACACACCTGACCAAAATTTTCATAAGTAGCTTCGATTCGTTATTGTTTCAGCTTTAAAACGCGATTTTACTTTATGTTCAACTCGTTTTCTAACCGGTTTTATTCTTAAATAACTTTTTATTCTGCAGTGTACCTAATATGTATACCTAATATATTTCAAAGTGTAGTTTCATATTTACTTTTTAGAAAATCCTATCCTTATGTTATTTAAGAAAAATAAATTTAATTCTTTCAAAGCTTTTTTTATTTTATAACCAAAAAAAATTATTCTAGCTCAAAAAACAAACTTTGATAAAAATTTAAAGTTGGAATTTTTCTACTGTTTGCAAAGCTTTCAAAAACGTTGTAAAAAAGGCTCAATTTTTAGATAAATCATTTTTAAAATAATAAAAATTTTGAAGTTTTTTTAATATCATATCCTGATTGATTTAAAAAATAGGAATAAATCGCAATTAATAAATAACTTCAAAGGGGACATATTAGGTATACAAATTTTTGGTGTCTTAAAAAACATGTTTTGGTAAATCCTCTGGCATTTCAAGCTCATTGATCAAAATCGAACGCATAAGGTCTCATTTTAAAGCTCTCAAATTAACTTTTAAAATGAGATCTTACACGTTAAAAAATATTGATTTGATTCGCCACAATGTCGATTCCCGCTTAGGGGGGCCATACTAGGTACACCTACCTTATATCATTTTTGAGGTTAGACTGTAGAGAATTTTCAACCGGAATTCTCATTTAAAGTTACGAAAGTAAGCTTATTTTTAAAAATCTATCGTTTTTGAGATTATAAGTGCAGAAAATTTTACCGAAAGTTTAATGGAAATTGATGTTATTAAAATTTGACTTTATTATGGTTCTTTTGAAGCTTATTGAAGTCAACCAATCAATCATTTTGGGTAGACAAGAAGAGAAATTCGTCGAAAATAGTTAACAAATATTCTTTTTTGAGGTTACCTACAATAAGAAACGAGTGCAATAAACATTCGCTTACATTCAAAAATCAGAAAAATTTTCCTCTCGAAAAAGTAAAATAAACCAGTTTTTCCGCATGCGTCAGATCCAGAAAAATCGGAACTCCCCCCCCCCCTTTTTAGCCGCTCTCGGTTTGCCTTATCCAAAAGGTAAGATTTTACGACGCATCTGCATAAATTTTTTTTCGCGCGGTGACAGGTGGAAATGTATAAAATACGAGTACGATTCGATACCCCCCGGGCCGAGCTTATGGAATTTATAGGGGCAGTATCCGGTGGTGTGGTTTACGGCCTTTTCCAAGCTGTATCAGGGGCTGTCTTTTTCGTTGTGCACCTCGTACGTGTGGGTATATGCTTTATGGCTGGTTTACACACCCACGCCCGACTTTGTTTTTGATGGATCTGTCCTCGGGAAATTGCTTGGGGGTTTTGCCACCGCGCGTGTTTTTGAATTAACTGTATTATTGAATGTAATGAATCACTTTTTCGTCCTTTTTTGCTTTTCACGGCGAGCTCCGCTTTGAAAAATGGAATTCGATGATTGATCGAGTTTGAAAAAACAAACAAAATTGTTGCGTTACTCTTTGTTAAATGAAAAATTAGGGTTGTATTGTTTCAAAGAGAAATTGGTATTGATGTCTACCCTCGGAGTCTATGATTGTTTTCAAAAATATGATTTATTGGCTTACCCTTGAAGTTTTTATATATTTCTTTAAATAAATGAGAAAAAAGCTTAATACGTGCGTTTACGCATTGTGCAGATTTTCTATAGATTTTAAATTGGAATTTTTACTCAAGACCGTACGAAGTGTATTTATTTTTTTTTCTCAGCTCCAGAGAAAAGGAAAAAAATTCAATTTCCACCCGATTCCCCATTTCTTCTTTTTTTTTCCTTCTCCCAGCTGGCAAAATGAAGTATAAATAAGCCCCCGAGATTGCTGGAAACACACACCGGTAGCGGTGAGATTTTGATCTCTAATTAGCTGTATATCAAATAAGCGCAGCCGGGTGCGCCTAACGAACTTCCCCCCGCCCCCGCTTCCACAACACCCGAGTGGAAATTCACCGGCCGACGGTACGCGGACTCGCGCTACTGGCCGCCGATTGCGTTTTAACTGCGATCTAAATTTTGCTCTTTTTTCTTTCCCCCTCGCGCAACTGTAATTACCGATAAATCGTGGGATTGCTTTTCCCCCGTGTGAGACTGAAAATCGATAATTTTTTTTTTTTTTTTATCACTACGTATGGTAGAGCTAAATTTTTGATACCGTGATTTATCTAAATTATTTTCAGTAAACTTTGCGCACAGTGCATCCTGAATAATATTGTCAACTAATTATAATTTGTAGGCAATGTTTATTCGTCATGAAATTGTAATCATTCAAATGAGGTACGATTGAATAAGTTGGCAAAACAATAAACATAGAAACTTCTGTCGTTGTTTTAAAACTTCCAATAAAAATTTATGAACTTAGAAAAAAAAGTTCTATGAAAAAATATTTTTATCATTCTCGACGAAGCTCGCTATAAATTAATATTCCGGATGAAAAAAAATTCCATCCGCGCATTTCCGCGAACTCATCTAGATTTTCCAGGTTCCGGGCGCGCATCACGCAAATTATACATCCGAGAGAGCTGGATTCCGTGCGTAGCCGGGAATCCTCAACTTCTCGGAACACAGAGCGCCGAGTTCTTATGACGGGAGGCTGTATATACATATACACACACGCTCTCCCCCACCCACCGCGCTCCAGACTTAACTTCATTGACAAGGGAATTTCTCCGAGGAAGGAGGATCTACTTCACTGCAGGTTATTATGGCTCGAGAATTTCCTACCGGAGCGAGCTTACGTCAATTTTACCCGACCCGGCTAATCTCGCGGTCGGGCCGGGAGGGATATTTGTCCGACAAACGTGAGTGACGCCAGATCCCAGCCACTCCCCCCCCCTTTTTTTTCTTCGCTTCCTGATGGGGATTTTACGCTGGCTTATCCTCGACGAAAAGTTTGTTTTTGATTAGCTTCAAACTCACGGTTAGCTGGATTTTACGACGTCACACAATTATTTCGAGTTACGAATTTTTTTTTCTTTGGCGAGCGTGAGTGTGGATAGATATTTTCACGCGTCAATAAACTTAGTTTAATTTGAAATGTAGGCTTTTGTTTTTAAAGTGTAACAAAAAAGTTTTGGTTTTTGTGCTGGACACATAACGTATGACACTGTAAGTAAATTTAAGAAGGGACTGTAAAAACACTTCTTGCAGTTTGTTTAAACAAATTTATTTAAATTGAAAAGTTAATCTTCATCAAGTACAGGCTAAACTAATTTATATAATTTGTATTCAAAAAGTCTCGTTTTACTAAAAAAAAAAAGTGCACATCTTTGGATTCTGCAAACTGATATGAATTTTCCATAAAGGGTACTGTTTGGACAAAAAAATTATCTAAATGGATTTCTAGATGAGAAGAAAGTTTTTCATTTAAGCGATTCGAGTGGATTAAACTTTTGGTGCAGACTGCCAGTCTAAGCAACTACATCTCTCAGATATTCTGTTTTAAAAAAACTAATCATTCCCAATAATTTTTTTAAAATGAATTCCTCAATTTTTATAAAATCTGAAATTAAGCAAATGATGGAAAAGGCTAAAATTTTCAATAGGTTTTTAGGTTCACACCTTTGAATGCTCAAACTCAAACAATAAAATTAATAAAAACCAAAATAACAATTACTAAAAGTAAATTTCTCACTAAAACATCTCGTAAGTTTTCGGCAAAGAAGCTGGGGTGAAGAAGGGGGTGTACCGAGCCAGCAGCAAATCCCCAGCTTAACAAGCCTTGTAGGAATGCGTTTGATTAAAGCTCGGGGTGGTGCCTTATATCTATCGATAGTTCGTAAACTCGACCGATGGAACAAGACGGCCCCGAAATATCTTACCCGCCGCGGGATACCACCGCACCGTTTGTTATCAAATTCCTGTCCGTGTCCCTTTGCTCCTTCTGATAGTGTAACCTTCGCCTTCTTCTTTTTTCTTTTCAAAGATTCCTATCAAGGAGCTTTGCGGTATTTTCTCCTTGATTGTTTCCAAAGGTCGAGAATGACGAAATTAAACTACTGTGACGTCCGGGAACGCGAACTGGAACGTCTATATCATCAGATACTGGATTAAGAAATATAGATTTTACGGTAAATCTGGATCAATTTAGACGATGAATTATATTCACTTCATAGTGACTGATATAAATCAATACAATAAACTATCAACTTCTGTATAAAAGATTTTCTAAAATAAACATGATGTTTATGAGGTTAGGACTATTCGCGTACCGAAATTCGCAGAGACTTAGACTTTTCCCATTCAAAAATCATCCCCAGTGTAAAGTAGATGACCAAACAACTATAATTTCGGGTTGCCGCTACGCTTGGTATTTTTCACGCAGCATCTAGTTATGAATTTCAAAGTATGCAAACGAGACACGCCCCCGATCACGGCCGAGATTATTCTTCATTGGCGAACGCGAATTTACTTTGGGACATTCGTTAGAGGACCGGTTCCCAGAGGACGGTACGGGACGCGGGGATTTATACCCGTGACGTCCAAAGATGTATGAGACAGTGGGTGCTGCTGGTATTCAGATCTCGTATGATGTATGGGAGGAGGAGGAGGAGACGGTTTTTAGAAAATGTACATTTCAAACTACCGAGCGGGCGCTCTCTTGATACGGTAAAGTTTCGACGTGCGGGGGAGAAGAGACTTTGAGTTACCTGCAAAGTAAAATATCATGTTTAAATACGGCTTACTTTCACGAAAGTTATCAATCGAACTTTCTCTATATGAATACGGTATTAGTTTCAGAATATTTTAAACATTCTTTAAGTAAAACAGGAGTCCAGAAGGTATTTTAGAATTTTCATTTTCCATTGGAAAAAAATTTTCGATAAAAACGGTTTGTTCTTTCTTACCATTTCATTGAAAATATATTTTAGACAATTTGAATAAAAGGTTTATTTCGGGACGTATAGTTCGCCCTTCACACTAGAAAAATGCAATTAAAAAATAATGAGCTAGTACGTAACCGCATAAAACTGCATATTTCAAGATTCAAGACGAAAAAATTTAATTTAATAGCGTGACTCAAGAAACGGCTTGTTTATTTTTATACAGTTTGAAATTTTAATTCTCTCGTTGGACAAGAAAAAACTGGTCTGATTATGCTCCAATCAATCTCCTCATATGAATTTAAACTGAAAAATAATAAAAATAGCATGCCCGTTAACAAAGAGCTTTCGGGGGGTATTATGTTCAGATTAATCCAGCCAAACACCATCAGACGGTTAATTTCACATCAATATGCCCCCGTCCTCCCGCAGTCCAAACATATTGCAATTGATATAAACGTTGGATGAAAAGGCAGCTCCACTCCTGCGTAAATACCCGCTCAATATAACCCGCGTATGTCATGCCCAAATAATTATATACCCACGTCTGCACAGAGTTATAAATCAAACTTTCTCAAATGAATCACTCCGGACGATTGATAATTCTAATTCGACGGCTTTCGAAAAGTTTTTGGCGAGAGTCCAGACGCGCTTGGACCGTAAAAATTTCTCGAGTCGGGGTACTCCTCTGGCAATGCGTATTTCGGGGGCAAGTAGCCGTTAAAAGGGCTTGACGGAGCGTGAATTTATCATGTTCGGAATGGATTCCGAGAATAGCGGATTATTTCAAGAAATACTTTATAGCTAAGTAGCTTTTCTATCCTTACTCTTTGGATTTTTAAATAAATATAATACAACTAATTATTAAGGTCTTTAAATATATTTAAATTGTCGTTGTTAGTAATGGTACTTTAAAACAAAAACTTTTCGTTAGTTTAAAAAGTACTGTTGTTTCTTCCACTTAAAGTTTGATTAGACTCGATAAAAGTTGATTTCTCATTTCCTCAGCTGGCATCTTTAGGCACTTTCTTCGACGGTCGGTCGAAAGCCGTCGTTTCTTCGAGACGATCACGAAACTCGTTGTGCTGATAATTGCGTTAAGTTACCCGAAGCGCTGAAGTATCGTGTGCGCCTCGAGGATTGAAACACGAGGAGAGAGAGAGAGAGAGACACTTGCTTTTTATCGGGCTCTTGCGCTCACTTGAGCACGTCTTTGAAAGAAAGCAAATTCTCACCCTTGATTTTTCGTTGTTCGAAGAGCTAAGAAGCATTACATCGAGTTACGATCGAAAAACAAAAATAAAAGTTCGAGTTTAAATCAGACTTCTTCTAGTGTTAGGGAGGTTCCCTACCGAATGGATTTAACCCACAGATTTTGTCCAGATTAAATAAACACATAGTTTTTAGTATAAAAATAGCTCAGCTAAAATTTGAAAGCCTTGAGAAGCTTGTGAAAAAAGTTATAAACAATTTAAATTTCACTAATTTACATGGGCTCTGATGGGAAATTTACTAAAACGCAAATACTTAATTTCTAGCCCACAGATTTTAATATAACTTCGCATAAAAAATCAGACTTGGATTATTCTTGTTTCAAAACATTCATTAGGAGCGATTTTAGGAGCCCATAGCAATAATTATAAACAATTGATTTTATATTCTTGTAAATATGACTTCTCATTAGCTACGATACAGAGGTTAGAAAAAGTCTGAGCCAATAAGCAGACGACTACTTTCGTCAAATGCACATTTGACTTACGTAGATGGTAGAAAACCTCCTTAAATTAGTAATTTAGAATCGTACAACTCAAGTACCTAATTATCAACCAATACAGTACGAGACATCAAAATTTGAAAATTTAATCTCGGAAACGACGGGCTGAAAGAAAAGAGAAAAGTGGGTACCATCTGATATGCGAAGATAAAGGGAATGTACAATTCGCGGGTGGTGGGAGATCGTTGGCTAGAACGTAAAACCCAAGTACATTTGGAAATTGGAATGGGCTGAAAGGAGAAGGGGAGTGTTAATTTAAAAAGTTTTATGAGACTTAAATTAAAATCTCCGCGTATCGCGGTCCTTCCAGTTCGCGAAACGGAAAAGCCACCCCCCGCAACTCACAAGATTAAGTCGCCAGTTTTCCAAGAGACGTTGAACCAATTTACAATTTAGCCGGAGCGGCTCTTTTAAACGCACTGTTATTATCACCCTCTACTTGGCACACTATATCAACTTGACCCAATTTTCCAATTTTTTTTTTTTCTACTCCTTTTTATTAACGTGATTCCCTCACAGTCCAGATGTTGGCTTGCTAAGATTCTTGACATTTTTAATGGTATGTAATACATTTAAATGTATTTTATTATATACGTTCAGTAGCCGGATACATGTAATGATTTTTTAGGATCAGGGTTTCGCGATATCAATACAATAACTTGACTTAAAATTGTATTTGTATTGAAAACACTGAAAAAAATTAATTACTTTTGTATTAACATAGAAATTGAAATTTATTGATGTTGCCCTAATTTAAATTAATATTTATTTTTTTCATTTTTACAAATTTTTAGCCCTGTAGGATAAAAATTTTTGAGTTAAAATTTTAAATTATCAAATTTTTTATAGAATTTTAAAGTACGTTCAATCAATTTTCGGTTGACTCTTGAATTTTTTATGACGACAAGACAGATTTATACGTAATTCAAGTACGCCAGTGAGGAGAAAATTTTTGATTTTTCATATCCACATTTTCTGCCAGTTTTAATATTTGATCATAACCATTTTTTAATTAATGCCGTCATGGAATTTTTGTATATTAATTGTTTCAAGATTAACTGCAAACATAAATTTCAATGATCAAACCGAAATTTGCCAAACTCAGTCAAAGAGATTGATCACCAAGCCCCAGAATTAGAAAAGTTAAGTCAAATAAGAAAAGGGGGATGGGAAGGGGGGGTTTACATCCACAGGCGTCTTTCAAAGGATCGAACTAGTTTGCGTACGGGAGAGGTCTCCCTGCAGCCAATACGTAAACACGTACCTCCCCGTAATTTTCGAAGTTCGACCTTCTTCTGTCATCCCAGCAGTCCCCTGCTCCATCTGCATATATATACATACACCGTCCACTTTATTTACCCGCTTGACCCGAAAAAAGTAGGAGGGGGGGGGGGCAAGTTTCCAGAGGACAGAAAGTTTAATTCCCAGCTCGCTGGTATTTTTTTCTCTCTTTTTTTTAACGAAGTAGAGAGATCCTATTTTCCGAGGACGATCTTCAAACTTCGACATCCAATTTATCGATAATAATGCCCAACGTCAATCGCATTATACTTGTTCAAGGAGAAGAGAGAAAAAAAGAGGGGGGGGGGACGAGGACGAAAAATAATTATCGATGACTTTCATACTTGCAGCGGGGAGCTTTCTGGGAGAACTTCAAAACTAAATAAAACACGAGCGAGAGCTCTCGAGAGCGGGCGGGGCGTTTAAACTTTTTAAACTTCATGCTGTGCTCGCTCGTGTCGCGACTTCTTTTTTCCCCGGCTTCTTCAAAAGTACCATTCCGAATTCTCACAACAACTACTTTCCTAACTAGCTCCGCGCATTCCGAAGCGAACGCGTGCGGGGCCGTTAAGGAAAAAAAAAAATGCGGCGTTCGCAAAGTAAGCCTCCTCCAAAGATCGTCTGAGAAGTTTTTATCGTCCGCGAGGCAATCGATACGACTTTTGTTTTTTTTTTTTTTTCGTCCGCGGATTTTTTAATAAATTTTACATCCCGCGCGATTTGATTTCCTCTCGAGAGCGAACAATAATTCCGAGCGGGAACTAATTTCGTGCCTCTTTTTATCACTCGCGTGGGCGACGCTGCGCCGTGCCTCGTAACGAACGCAATAAAGAGTCGCAATTTTTTGCTCTTTCTTTCTAAGCTTGTACGTGCAAAATGGTCTTATTGACGAGGTGCTCATGTGCGAATCCAACTTTTGGGGGAGGGGGAAAGAGCGAGGGAGGACTTTTATTTTATCGAGGTCTGAGGAATTTTATTACCGCAGTAGCTATTTTATGGCTCGTTTTGCTACTGATTTTTTACACTCGTTCCTTTTTTTTTCTTTTAATTTCTTCTTCGTTTAGGTTTTTTTTTTTTAGAAAAATAAAAATCGATTTTACCGGTGACGTTTTTTTGATTTGTTGAACAATAAAAAAAAAATGTTTTATTTTATAAGCGTAAATAAATTGATTGAATTGGGTAGATTGATTAATGTAAAAAGTAATTAAATAAGCATTCGTTTTATTTGTACATAACAGCGTACATTTCCACGGAAAATTAAATAAAAAAAAAGTTTTTATTTAAACTTGAAAAATAAATACTTCAATGCGGTTTTCAAAGCATCAAAAACATGCGAAATGTTAAGTGAAACGAGACCCCTTTGAATTTATTCAATCAATAAACATCTAGAATTTTTTGATTCGCTTCTGAAAAAGTTTTTACTTTCAAAAACTTTGTAAACAGAAATAAAATGAAACATGATTTTTAATAAAAATTAATTACAGAATCCAACAGTCAGTAAAATTATTTAATCTTTAGATAAAAAAAAAAAATTAATTGTCGAAAAAACTGTTTTACCGACGGTTTGAGTAAGACAGCTTACCGAGGCCCTAGATGATTTTTTAATATAATTTGCAACTATTATTTTTCTTTAGTTATAAATTGAAAAATGAGAAATAAAATTATTAATCACGTAAAAAACAGCCAACAGAAAAAAGTGCCTTACCGACCGTCGGTAAAATCAACTTTCGAAGGCCCTCAACAACAAAAATCAATTACAAACCTTGAGCTGCGAAGGTGCTGGCTCGGACGAAAGAAGCTGCTTGAGCGCAGTGTGTCCGTGTCCATTTTGCGTGGTCGTGGTCGCCGTGCCGCCGGGCGTGCTCGGCGTGCTGGGGTTGCTCCCGGGTGTGTTCGGGGTGTTCGGACCCGTGGCCGGACTGCTCGGGCTGTTGTTGTTCGTCTCGTTCGCCTTGTTGCTCGCGTGGTGGTTCTCCGTGTGGCGCCTGAGACTCCGGGCGTCGCAGTACGACTTTCCGCAGCCCTCGGCCTTGCACTCGTATGGTTTTTTGTTGCGATGCGTCAGCATGTGACCGTTCCTGCAATAATTTACGAAATATTGTCGGATTATGTATGGAAAGAACATTTATTCGAGGATAATGAGAGTTCTAAAGCGGAGGAGGGTAAAAAAAAGGGAACACAAAGCATCGAGTTCGATGACACTTTCCGCCAGTCTAAGTTTTTTCATCGATACGTTCAAGTTAAGTGATTGAGAAAAAAAAACGAAAAGAAAAGAAAGGGAGAATTTTTAATCATCGAAATTCACCATACCCCCGGAAATCAATGTACGCGGGGTATTCTCTTGGGATCGTCGTACATCTGTGTCACGTGCAGAACAAAACTAAAAAAAAAAAAGAAAGAGAGGGAGAATGCACGAGGGAGTCTGCACGAAATCTGAGACGAGTGATCTATTCCGTTTTTCCCGATATTCCAACGAAGTAGAGTGAAAAAGAAAAAAATGAGTTCAGTGGGCGGCGTTTATGAGCCGGGTTGGGCGTTTTAAAATATCTCCCCTTGGGCGTTTTTCAGCACGAGGCTCTTGAAAAATCAAAGATCACTTTCTTGCCTGACTCGGCACTGTTTTTTTTTTTTTTTTGCTCTTTATCCCCCCTCGTTGTTCGCTCAACCCCTCTCTTTTGTCCTTGCGGCGCGGCAAGTGTTGGCGCTGCTTTTGAGGGCTGCAACAAGTATGTTTATGCAAGGGGCGAGAGAGAGAGAGCCAAGTCAACAGGTTTTTTCTTCGCTTCTTTATTTTTCGAGAAATTTCAGGGCGAGTATCGTGAAAAATAGAAAGGACGGAATCAATTCTTCATGCCGGCCGTACGTAAGGTTTATTCGAGAGCAACAAGTGAAGTGGGAGATAAAAGTCGTTTAGCTCGAGGGTCATCTTCGTAAACAGCGCCAAGGCGGTAATTGTATTAATCCGAAAAGACGTTGCTCCCTCGCGGAATCCCGAGATTAAGAGACAGATAAACCGGCTCGTAAGAGAAGTCAACGGGCTGACGGGATCCTGCACATCGACGTTGTGGAAGGGATGATAAGTCGGCGGATATTGCGATTGAGGAATTTCCTGCCGCGCCGTGTAAGTGACAGCTGGGGTGATTTGAATTTTTTTTATTAGTTTTACGGGATTAATTTTTGATGAAAAAAATTTTAAATTTTCCGTCCAATAATTGAATGATAAATATGATTTAATGATTTTCGTTTACTATAAAATTTGACAATCCTTGGAATTGCTCCGTTCCCCTGGTGAGAGCGTAAGCTAATTCCTCAGCTGAGTTACTAAAAAAAGATGATTTCTTGATTGGATATTCAATAAAGTAGTTTATTCTTAGTCTGCATTATGATTGCAGTTTAAAAACTGAATTTAAACTTAAACTCATGTTGAAGAATAGCTGAATTATTATTACTAGTCTTTAGACATTTTGAAAAAATTTCGAAATTCTTACGATAAAGTTTTAATTTTTAAGCTATCGATGAATTTGAACTATTAACTACAATATTAATACTTTTACAATATTTCTGCATGTAATATTTTTCCATGCTAACTTTGTGTCTTTTCAGTTTCAAAATTTATGAAAAAAATTATTCTCATCCAAAAGTACATAAGCCGTCATTAAAAATCCCGCATTTTCATTTAACCTCGTGTACTTTTCAACATCCAACAACTTTTTAAAAGCAATTTAAAGCCCCTCTCGCATTTAATTATACCTGTAACATCATTTTTTGCGATAATTTTTTTTAAACATCCCTAAAAAATTGACAACCCGCCCTTCTCCTTTTATTAATTTACTCAGCCATAAAAAAAAGGCCGGAAGATTTTACGACGAAAAACAGAGAGTTTTAATGAAAAACCACCACACTCAACCTCCCCCGCGAAAAAATTTGTCATCCTCGCCGGGGAAAAGTTTTTTAAGTACTCGTGCATGTGCGTTCCTTTTTTAGTCCGCCCGGACCGATCGTGGGAAGGAGGAGGAGGAGGAGAAGAAGAAGGTAAACGATCGACGAGCGGGCGAAAGTTTAACGACAGAACGAAATACCTCCGGCAGCCCCTTAAATCAGCAAAGTTTCTTCGCCCATCCGGAAACGGCTTTAATTTGTAAAAGCTAATTTACCCGAACTTTTAGCGAGGCTCTGGTCTGTATATAGCGTCAAAGGAAAAAAGCTGGAGTCATCGCGCCCGGCCCACGCCAGGTGGTGTTTCTCCGGAAGACGAAGGAGCTTCTAGCTAAAAAAGACGAAATGTTTTTTCTTCTATTTTGAAATTTTCGGGATTTAAAGCTTTATGTTAATCTTATTTTAATACTTTGATATGAAATGAACAATTTGTAGTCAAAGTAACCAAAAATAATCGATTAGATGTTGTGAGACAAAATAAACATTCAGAGCCACTGGTAACGATATTACTTGCTATTTATAAATAGATAGTTAATATTAATAATTAGTAATTATATAATTTAGTTTTATGTAAGCTTAACCTAAGTTTATACTGAAGATAAGTAAGTAATGACTGAAAAAATGTTTGTTTACTATTATAAAAAGATCGATATATAGCATAATCAACAATAACCATCGATGGTTTATCACGATCATTAATTTAGTATATTAAGTGTAATTATTCAAATAAACTAATTTAATTGACTAGAATAGCCAATGTTGATTATTTATGTAAATAAAATAACCATTAATGACCATATATAATTATTTGCAAAGCGTTAATTCAATCATTTTCTATAAAAGTGTCCGAACAAGTCTAAATAAAATACAGAATTATTATCGTAATTAAAGAAAAAAAATTTAATGACAGAAAACAAAATATAGAAGAAACAGCTGAAAGTTTTCAGTACTTACTACTCAAAAAGGTAAGAAAATTTTTGAAAATAACAATTTAAGAAAGAACGGAAAAGGTTTTTTTTCACCGAAAAAATTTCAATTATCCCGGTGGAAAAAGAAGAGGATGAAAAAGGTAGGAGAGAGTCGTTTCAATGGGCCAGTAAATTAAGGAGAAACAAACTCCGAATGGCGCTTGGGTTTTCTCCTTTTTTCCCTCCTCCTCCCCCGCCGTTCCTTCTCCTCGCAATTGTCTTTTAAAAAAGAGAAGTAGACTAAAGGTTTTAAGCACCTGCTTTAAATCTCCGAGGCGGACCGATAAAATCGTTCGCTCGCTCAGGGGTGGGAGGGGCGAAAACTTTTAAATCTCGCGAAAAACAGAGATAAGACTTTGCCGTCCGGGCGTAAAAACAAGTAAGAACCTCCTCGTCCCCACTCCCTCCTGGCTCGTAATAAAAGTAGAAAATAAAATAAAATTCGACGACGTCAAAGAAAAGAGGGAGTATCGGGTCAATGCAAATCCACCCTGGCGCTCGCTCGTTAGGTTTCGACGACAATTAAACAAGAGAGAGGGAGGAAAAGGTTAACGAGGATCGGACTCCTTGCTTATATAAAGTGCAAATCCTTTCCAGCACCCGGCCAGAGATAGACGGGGAGGATTATCGCCGGGCCATTGAATTCGGGAAAGGTCATTTGCTTTTTAATTTATAAGGCGGGAGTCAATTTTAAGAAAATTGCTTTTCATGAATTTATGGATTTTAAGTCTGTCGATTCCACTCTTTTTATGCTGAAAGGATTCGTTAATGGAACCCGATTTACAATGAGCACTGATTTTCTTTGCTTCCGATTTATCGGTGGATGTTTTGAATATTCGATTTTTTTTTTTTTCAAATTTTGATTTATATCGCGAATCAGAATTCAAAAAGGAACTTTTGTTTAGTATGAAAAATCCCAATTTTTGTTGGCTCTAAAACAGGATGCGACTTATCTACAAAGCACGGTTGAACCAAAAAATTATTTTTTAGACTACAAACAAATTTAATTAAAACTAAACTGAAAATTTTCTTTTGAAATTTTTTGACCGGTCTCAGCTGGTACATTAAAGCCAAAAAAAATTCAATTTTTGAATCTTTTCCACGCAAAGTCGGCTCGTTAGATTAAACTTTTTAAAATGAAAATTACCAATAAAAATACTTCGAACCAGGCAAAAATTCTCGTATTTTAAAGTATTACATATACTGCGCTACACTTTTCAAATAATTTAAAAATTTTTACGAGCCTTTTAAAAAATCCCTTATAACGGCATTGCAGAACCGTGAACGGAAAAAAGCTTTAATTTTCGCGTTCCATTTTAGCGCGATTTTTTTTTTATAAATCCTCTCTCTCTCGTGCGAGGGGCAGTAAATTTTTTTACGTTCGACAAATATAACGATCAGCGCGAGCGAATTTTCGCCGAGCAAATAAGGCTCGGGCTTCCTGCTGCCACTGCTTCGTCTTTTTTTTTTCATTTTATTTTCTCTCTAATCCCCGCTGCAGCAGCGTCAGCTTCGTCGTCTGGACGAGCGGCCGCGAATGAAAAACCGCACACGTACACAAAGAGAGAACGCGGAGGAGAATCTCAAGCAGTCTTTGAGATAAGTCTCCTTCCGGGTACGCGCGGGGGTATTGATTCCTCTCTTTAATTCCCCCTCTCCTTCTCTGGCTCTCTTTTTATTCCCGACAGGAATTGAATCCTTAGTTCGGCGCTCTCTTTGTTTCGGGCTTTTATCTGGCCTTTGTTTTTACTCGGCGTGTTTAGCCTTGTAATGAGCCACGCACGTTAAACAACCATGAAGAAAGAAAAATTCATTTTTCTTTTTTTATTTACTTTATGAAATATTTTGATCGAGTCGAGAACAAATATTTTAATTTCAATATTTAAGTTTGAGCTATGGAAGTAAGATTGTTAACTTAAAGACCGTCGAGTAATTCGGATCAATGACATTACAGTCCCGCACGATCTCGATGTTCAAAACTCATGGATGATATATGATTTGAAAATTATTAAAAAATCTTAAAATTCATTTAAAATTATGTAGTTTAAAAACATGATAATTCGCTCTACAGAGCAAAAATTTCTTTCAATCACGTAGGCTGCACTGAATTTTAGTACATTTTGATCCAGAGATCCTTCAGATGTGTCATGATTGGAAACAGTACGGCCATTAGGGTAATGTAGATCGCAAGTGGCTTAGATGCAGGATTATTAACTAATAGGCATCTTGCGAAAGCTGGTACTTTAGTAGTGGATCTCATGATAATCTTGAGCATATATTTTTGATAAAAAAGAGAGATGAGTATTTTGGTGGAAATGAAAAATGCATAGAAATACTCGAAGCAAGTAGTAATGCATAAGATTAGTCAGACACGTACAAAATGATGAATTTTCAGAGCGAGTGCAGCTCTGAGGATCTGGAGTTGAAGGCATATCACACGCACCTCGAAAGGAAGAAATGGGTTGAGATGTCGAGAGTGAGGTATATATATATGTACATCGTGAAATACTCACAAGTGGTCCTGCCGCTTGAACGCCTTGCCACACATCGTGCAGACGTACTTCCGCTCGTCGCTGTGCGTCAGCTTGTGCTTTGTAAGCGCCGATGCGTTGTTGAATACTTTGCCGCATACCTAAAACACACATTAAGCAGCCGAAGCGTTAGCATTGTACGTACGACTTTGAGAACGACTCAAACTTACTTCGAGACTGCAGGCTAATTAACCCAACCAGGTTTATTGTTTTCGCTCCTCTATCTCTCTCGCTCTCTTTCTCTTGAGAGCTTTCGCGTCAAAATTCAAGTCTAACTTTGAGTTATTTTTTTTTTTGTGGTGAAAATATTTATTTCATGTCACAGTTAGGATATAATAATTATATAATTTATAATTTTTTTATTTTTATTAAAATGAGATGTTTTGAGACACTTGGCAATGCTCTAAATGAGCGCGTTTTCCGACACCGCATTGATATCAATAGTAAAATGTAAAAAATTACATCCACATATTTTTTGCCGCTTGGAATTTTTTTTTCAACCTACTTTATAGTTATTTTAACCCCTGAAACCTTTTTTTTCCAGTAGCAAGCAAACATTTGCAGTCACGTAAAATCGTGAAATGGAGTGGCGCGTGTATAAACCGACCCCCCGTAGTTCGCTTAAACTTTCGTCCGGTCAGCAATTTTCAATTAGCATGCATGACTATCGTAAAACGCTCGACGGCAGTGAAAGCTGCTCGTGCAGTGTTTTACGAGGAGCGGCATCGGACGAGCGCCGACTCGATAAAGGACTGGATTACAGTGACTTCCAGCCCCCCCCCCTTTCCTCCCTTGTTTCTACTCCACTGCCTCGATTCGTTTTCTAGGCCAGCGAGCCAGCCAACTTTTGAAAAAAAGAGAGAAAGGACTTAGATTTTCCAGGATGACGCACACGGAAAAATTACAAAACCAACCTGAAATTGCGGAGCTTTTTTATAACGGTAGTTTTTGGGTCGGAAGTTTATTTCCACATAAGAGTAACAATAAGAGTACTTTACTTAAAACTTGATAAGTAAAGCGGAGACTTACAGTTGGGAAGCTGAAAGCATGATTCAAGTCCGAGTCAAGTTTGTAATTCTTCTTTACCGACCGTCGGTAAATCGGTGAATCCAAATTAGTTTTATAATTTGTTCTAACTTTTTTGTACCGATTACACACTATGTAGATGAATCTTCTTTTGCAAGTTCACCTTTAAAATTGCAAAAATACTCACTCGACAATTTATCTTCGGCAATCACCCAAATCACCCCCCGTTCAATCGCATTACAATCAATCAAAAAGAAAAAAAGAAGCACGAAAAAATCCATCCCATTGTTCCGGTAACGAGCAGCCATTTCGAGCGGAACGATACAGTAGCGTCATTACGACAAAAAGCCTAGGGCTGATTTCACGGTGCGCTTATTAGCGCGATTACGAAATAATTGGCAACGGGGATTGATCAGGAGGTGGAGGGAGCGTAGTTTTACGTGGCAACTAATAGAGCGCGAAAACCGCCACCACTGCTGATTTCTCGCTTGATTTACGGTTGTTTTTTATCGAAACAATGGGGTTCTAATTGATGCTCGATTCTTTCTCTGTAGTATTTTATACTTTTTTTCCTTTGTTTTAAAATTCACGCGCCAATAAATAGAGATTGATTTTTCCCACCGCAAGGGAAGGAATATTTTTGGAAAATAAATCAACTCCTTCCGCAGATAAGAAAGGAGCGAGTGTTGTGATTTTCATTTCCCCTCGGGTTAATTGAAAAGCTTTTGATGCGACTACGCACGTGGCGCGGGTGCAATTGCATCAATCGATCGCGAGGAAAAAGTGGAGACTCGGAGCTTTTTTTTCTTTTTTATTTTTTTTATTTTTTTTCTTCTTTTTCACCGCCCGCCCGCTTCCTTCTCGTTTCGTTCGTGGGAAATTGAAATCACGAGAGGGTGGAGCTCTCGCTCAACTCGGCACCAGGCAATTTCATAATGTATTTGCTGATAAAAATGAAATGGCACTGGCTGGAGAAGGATGGAGTAAAAAAAAAAACGAATTAAAATTGGTCGTCTTGTTATTAGGAAAGTGTTTGTGCTGATTTTGCACAGACAGATGTGTACGGTCCGTTTCCGGGAAAATGCGATTGTTTTGTTTTTTTATTGAAAATTCCTTTTCTTAGGGTGCGGGGATGTTATATTTTGATCGGAGAGTAGGTACCAAGTGAGATGTTAGCAGTTGATTCTATATGATTCTTGTTTGCCAGAATATGGACTGAGTTTTGTCATTTCGGAAAAAAGTTGAAATTTCTCAGAAATTTATTATTAACGTATCCAATAAATCTGGCCTTTCATATAAAAAACCAATCTCCTATCAAATCACAGAAAATTGGTTTTTTACTAGGTTACTTACTAGGTTTGACATTCCTGTGCACCAAATGCATTGTTAATTACCAAAAGACCTTTATAAGTGACTAAGCGTACTCAATATCCAATTTTTCCAAACAGAAATCGAAAATAAACTTTTGAAAAAAAATTGAAACTCGTCGACACAAAACACTGTACTGTTAGATCCCAACTCTTTCTCTCAACAGACCACATCGCTAAAATTCACCCGACAAAGCAAACATTAACAAAGAGCCTCGCGCTATCAAGCTGCATCAACATCCCCGAGTACGGCGAAAACTCAAAGGTGGTAAAACGAGATCCCGGGCGTAGGCACTCAGTAAGGAAAGCCAAGTCACATTTCCGAGTTCCTAAGCAGAAAATCTAATACGGGGGGAGGTTAAGCCTCTCCTCGCGCGAGCTAAGAAGGAAGGCCGGGTTTCAATTTACGGGTCGCGTGTCCGCTAAGAGCACATCCTTTAGTCTACGTGCAGCCTGAAAATCCCGAGAGCGACACTCCGTGGATGGGAATTCGCGACAAGGCTCCGGCTGAGCTCCAGCCAAACATACGGCTTCTTTTCGGCTCCCCGATTTATGCGTTTTTATACGACCCGTTTATTTTTCGGGGATGGGAACCTTGAATTATGGAGGAGTTTTACTTATGTATGATAATAAGTTGGGAATCCTAAGATTTTTATTTTTGAATCAGGAGGTAGGGTAATAATCTAATGTTATAACACTCTGATCAGTAATGAAACATTGACCAAGTCCATCTTACACGAAGCTTTAGGACTTAAATTTGAGTATGAGATTATGCCTTGAATTTCAAAATTTCAAATTTATGCATTAATCATTCATTTCAAAACTTTAATTTCGAGACTTGAATTCAAAATTTATTGTGAACTTTAGAAACAAATGTTAGAACTTAAAATAACTAAATTAAAAATTTTTCAAATCCAGAGTAAAAATTGACGTTACCGAATTCAAGTCTTGAGAACGGTAAACTTCATATCAAACTCAGGATCATTCAGGGGTAAAAAATTTAGACACAGTATAGAAGTTTATCCCAGGTCCTTTTGGGATCTGGTGTAAAAAAAGGCGAACGCTACACTGTCTTCTCCTTTCATCGAGGCCAGGGTGTAAAAAAGCTCTACGTCGATGCCATCGCTTCTGGAATGCGTAATTCAAGCTCCTCGCGCAACAGAGGAATGCGGAAGTAAACTGAGTCGCTCGCTCGCTATCAAAAGAACACACGCGGCGCGCTTCGTGTTTGCAAAGTGCCGAACGCCGAACGCACTTGTCCCAGCAGCAGCTTTTCGATGACTCGGCTCGCATTGTCAACTCTTCTCTTTTTAATCTGAATTTCAAAGGAGGAGCAAGAAGAAGAAGAAGAAGAAGGCTTTTCTCGAGGGAGCGAGCCTGCAGCAGCTTCCTACCTGGAATTTTTCATCCCTGCTTATGCAGCATATTTTTTCGCCCCACCTGGATTTTGTTCCTTGTATAACGTTGACGAATGCTCCTGGAAAAAGCTGTTTTTGGAAATGTACTTTCTTATTGTACCAGCTGATGCATGTGGTAACCTGTTACAACTTTTATAATGAATGTTTGTAAAAAATTAACACCACGCTAGGTCTAAAGTTCACTTTTTTAATATCAATCTCTTTTTATTCATTTAGGGGTTTTTAAACCTAATAGATTTTGAAAGATTTAAAAATTAAAAGCTTAAATAAAAATTTAAATTCTAGAGCACATTAAAAACTGATCTAGATCATTCAAAATTGAAGGAGCCAAAAACGAATTAAATTGAGTCAAAATGACGTTATACAGAGGTTAATGTAAAAATTTGAGTATCACTTTGTTTTTACTGCTATCAAATGATTTTATAATAGTTGATGACCAGTGGACTCTAATTCAAAGATCAGCTTGGCGAACGTTTGCTAAAAGAAACAATCCACATTTAAAATACTCGCGAAGGCCAAGCCGTGCACGACAAACAAATAATCCTAGTCTATCGAGCCAATAAAAAAGCCTATCGTCATTCGTCTCTCAGAGCATTACTGAATTCGAGCACACACACTTGACTGAGCAAACACACGCACACCAGTTCGTCGTCTTTATTTTTCTCTGGGCTCACACACACGGCAGGTAGGTAACGAGAGACGTCGGTCAATTAATTAACTTAACGACTACGGGATAGCTTTGATCTCCGAGCAAGCTACGACGCGACGGATCCATTCGAGAAAAGGGGTCCGCGTGTGTGTGTGTGTGTATGGGTGTGCGTCTACGTTCGTTAGCCCACAAATTATGGGGGGGATCCTCTCTTTTGAGCCCTCTTCGTTTATCTTGTCGACTCCGTCTATCCCTCTTCCTTTTTTTTCAGGTTCATTTATCGATTACGGAATTTAAACGAATTTTCCAACTTCACATTGTTGCCTTTGAGAGGGCTACGCTCAGGTCGTTTAATTTTAATTAGCAGTGCAGTTTAATGATAAAAATCCAGATAATCCAGAAGGTCCTTGTTTCGGAAGATCCCCTTTTCAAGGGATTTCGTTGAACAATAGTCGAAAGGCAATTAAAATTTAAATCAAATTTCCGATACGAGAGAAACTCTATCTTACTACTTTATAAAACTACACCTGTACCACGATCCAGCCCTTAAATAAGAAACAAAGACAAAGCTCATGAGTAGAGAATCGACCAAGACACAAGTAGTTGTATAAATGATGCAAAGCAGTGAGAGCGAGATAGCGTAGATAAGAGGTGCGGTGGTAATTCGTCCGCGCTAACTCGATACATCGACGAGCTTTTGGTTGGACCGTCATTTAATTAAGCATCGAAGTGAGGGTGGGAAATGGAAGGCTACATAATGCTTCCCACCCCCACCCCCCGAACTCCTGCTACATACGCAGAAGAACTTTCGAGCTACTAGCTGGCGACGGGGACTTAACCGCTGACGAGAACGGATGAATATTCAGGAGGCTTTGCTCCCTCCGGCTACTCGAATTCCGACGCGATCGACTCCCCCCCCCCCCCCCCCCCCAGACTCTCTCTATCTCGGTGTCGCAAGCGGTCTGGCTTGGACTGCAGAGATTCTTGTTTCAAACCGTCCTGAATCTTTCACTCGCTTGTTCAAGGGACACACGTAACTGTCTTCTGTTTTTATGAACTTTTAATCAGTTTCAGCGCCCTCTGCGGAGGGCTTAGAGTAATCTTTGAGCGACCGAGGATTTGATTTGAAGTTTAAGTGATTGGAGAACGCTTTATTTGGTTACGTTCAATGACTGCTTAAATTTTAGATGCGTTCATTTTTTTAGTTATTCTAATGTTTTTGTGAGAACATAACCTAAAAATTATAATTTTTTTAAGGAACTCTCGTAACTGTCTTCTGCTTTTATAAACTTTCGTTCAATTACAGCGCCCTCTACAGAGGGCTTGATTTGATTAAAACTTTAACTAATTGAAGAACATTGTCAGATTTATAGTAAACAGTAAAATAAGTTGTATATATGTATATTTTGAGAAAACACAACCTACAAAAATTTTTTCCTTATCTATTATGAACTCATCGGTAAAATACAAATAAAATTCACGTGATCTTTTTTGCGTGGATTATCAAACGTCAAAAATTAATTACATTTTCATTTTTTTAAACATCTGTATACAAACTCTCCACAAAAAAAACATTACTTAATTTTACTTTGTAAAATATATAAATAAAACTTTTAATATATTTAAATTAAAAATAGTTAAAAATTTGGAATACGTAATTAAAATTTTTATACTGTTTGCCTTGGAAGTTTATAAAGCGCTTTTAAAGGGAAAAAAACGGAGATTAAAATTTTTAATTATAATTTATGAAAATAGAGATCATTACAGCTTGTTTGTACAGAAACCCCAGAGAGAAAGAGCGAGAGGAAAAAAAAGTTTTGAAAAACATAAAATTATATTGAAACAAGTTTTAATTTGAAACTTGTTGCGTGGAAATGAATTTAATTTTACCATAAAGTTTAAACCAAACTTATAAATGAAGTTACAAAACCACCCCTGTGAAGCCGTATAAAGCCGTGAACTTTTCATCCGCAAAAAATTGTAAATAATTCAAAAAACACTCGATGAAAAATTACAAAATAAAGCAGTGTATTTAATTCATGAAAATCCGTAAACCGCGGTTACGATTAATAATCGGTTGTTAAAATCACAAAGCATTAATTTAGAAATTTCTTATTTCACCCCTGCGGAAGCCGCGCGATACTCAGTTTCAAAGTACTAAATAATGCAGCAGCCCCCTACGAGGGGGGGTTAGCACGAAAACGTGGATTTAATTACCGAAACTCCATTTCACGCAAATGCCGCAATTGCGCACACATTAACGTCCCCGAAATCCGTACGGCTTCATTTATTCACAAGGCTAACCTTAACACCTTTTCATTAAATCCTTTTTATGATTTTTTTCCAGCTGATCGGGTTAATTTTTTTAAAAGCGCGTTGTGTTTCTCCGAAAATTTGTGAGTTATTCGGTTGGGATTAATTTTTGCGCCTTTACGCTCGACCGACGTGACCGCGTTGGTCGTGGTTCTCGCAGATGTTACGTGGAAACAGAATATTGGGAAAATTTCTTCTTTTTTTTTTTTACACTTTTTTGCTGTTTATTCGTTTGTGAAATTGTTGAACGAAAGGAAGCGAGTATGATTTTTTGAACTTTTTTTTATTACCTTGATGAATTGCCGGTGTAAACTCGATTTTATTTTCGCAATTTTTTTTTAAATGCATGAATGAAGCTAAAAATGATTGTAAGTGTCGCTTGAAACGTTAGATTTTTAGTTTAATTCGTTGTTGGTCAATTAATTTATAACAAAGTTCGTCTTAAAATTACGAATAATTCAAAAAATCCGAGAGCTCGTTCTTTTGAACCTTAGCTTTGGATCATGATATTCAAAACTTTTTATTAAATAACTTTCCTTGCATCAGAAATTTTTTTCGGATGACTTTCGAAAGAAAAAGTTTTTATCATGGTTCGTCAAAATTTTCGCTTATAAATATTTCAGAAGACAATAAAAAAAGTTTCTAAATGTCAAACGACTGCTACCAAGCTAAGTAAAATATACCTTAATTTCCACAAATCTCGAAGTAAGTTTACAATGATAATAATAATAATAATAATAATGATAATAAGTTAAAATAACTTACTTGGCACTGTTGAGGTCCCTGCCTATTTGGCGAAGAAGCCTTTGGTCTGGGCTTTTTGACGCCCAATTTGCTAGGATCGCCGGTGCTGACTCTCGACTCTTCTCCGCTCCCTGTAAACAAAAAAAAGCCGTCTCATTAACATCCTTCATTTCAAAGGCGTCATGATTTATTTCAAAAATTTTCAGCTCCACGTAAATTTGAAAAATAAAACTCTCCGTTGAGGAACAAAGGAAAATATTCTCTGCAGCAGCGGTGTAATAAAAAGAAGAGGAGAGGATGAAAAAAAGTTCGCAGCACAACATTAAGGAAACTTTTGTCGGACGTGAACAAAGATCGGACAGCTTTTTGCGTACACGACGTACGCGAGCGGCATCGTTCGAGGGGAAATATTCCGGCGCGTTTCTTCTTCAAACTTCACTTTTTTTTTCCTTCTTCTTCTTCTTCTTCTTCTTTTTTGTTTCTTCCTTCGCTCAAAACGTGATAGAGACGGCCGGAGAGAGGAAAAAACTTCGAGAGTATTAAAGTAACGAAGACGTATAATATTCAAAGCAGCGGCGGAAAACGTTATTTCTTTGGGGCTCTCGAGGTAGTGTGGGCGGAATACGTTCAAAAAACCGATTGGCACCTTGTCGATATGAAAATTTTTCAACTTTTTATTTATTCAGTCAAAATCTTGCATCGTGGATTCAAGCTCGGTTCGGTATAAAATTTATTCGAGATTCTAAAGAGCTTCGAAAAAGTCATTGCGGTTGAATAACTTCGAGTCAACAAATGGAAACTTCCGCGGGTTTAAGAAAAATCTTAAATATTTATTTTAATATTTAAGTTGCTTTCAAAAAAATTAGACCAAAACTTTTTTTTAACCACTTATAAAATTAAAAAGTAATTTTTTAAAAATTCGAATGAATTTATAACAAATTAAACAAAATCATTGTAAAAAAATTTTCAATATAACGCAAATCTACAGGAATAGCTAAAAAAAATAAATGAGCTTTCAAATTTTATAACTTGTAAAGTACAAAAATTGTCTCGTAAATTTTGATATTTTGTAATCTACTATAAAAAAATGAACCGTACAAGTTCTCAATTATCGATTCAAGCAATCAATAACAAATTATTCCGATGTATTGGCTATTTGAACAAACTAATTAGTTTGTGTAAGCTGCGACAATAATTATCAACTCCCGAATAAATATTTTGTTTGCATTATAATTCCATCATGAAAATTAATTTACTCAAATACATAATCCTACTAAACATACTAGTTTTTTTTTCACGCATTTTTCTGTCTTCGAATCCTCTACTTCATGCTAAAAATCCCAACAATCCCGTTTTAAAAAATCATCACGCGGAAAAAAAGTCCAAGCAAGTCGGAGAGTGAGAAACGCTCCTTCGACAAGGGACAAGATTGATTGCCGGCGTGTTTCTTGCTGGAGAAAGAACTAAGGCCTCGGTGTTAATGGCCCGAGCCCAGGTTGGCCCCCGATAACGGATGCCTCCTCGAAAGGCTGACTTTGAGGAACGAGCCCTCCGAGGTTGACTCCTTGCCCTTCGAGAGAAGAAATTATTCCCGAAATCGCATCAACGCGCCTGAAAAATTCCCCCCCCCCCTCCGTAATTGATTCTTTTTACCCCGCTGGTATAAAAAATGAAAAAGTAATTTCGGGTAGGGTAAACTTTGGGTTCGATTGACAAACTTGGTCTCTCGAGTTATATCTTCGTCGGCTCGTCAACGTCAGAGTTCCTCGCGTATGTATTTACACATAGTTTACCCCGACAACCTGAAATAATTACATTGCCATCAGTCGATATAATTACGTACTCAAACAAACTGTAAACTGCGCAATTGTAGCGCCTAATTGAAAGCAATCAATTACAACGTTCCCAAAAGAGGGGATAAAATAGAAAAATAAAAGGTTAGACGTAATTATTCATCAAACCGATCCGAGTTCATTTCCTTGGTGTTTCGAGAGCACAAGCTGATACTCGGGGTAAATTCCAATACGCGCTAACACCATATCCCGAGGGTGCATTGAATTCGCCCGCGCCCGAGTTTCAAGATATACACGCGATGTCTCATCCCGCCCGCGGATGCTCTACTTTGCTCGGATGTTCCTGCTCCTTCGCAAATTCGCTAATTAATTATTGTGAATGCGCGGGAGGCTGGGAGTAGTTTCAGGCTTTCGGGGAACCCGACGAAAATGTACCGATGACGCATTCGGTGCCAGACGGATTGAGAAACAGCCGCTAAGATTAGGGTCTTGGATTAATTACTCTTATCAGGTTTCGAAAAAAAAACTACCTTGGTAACAGCCTGGCAAAAAATTTACTGTTCAAGTATTATAAGACTTTTTTAATGAGGGCTGACCTAACCTGTAAAACTGAAATTTTGAGCTATCAAGTCGATTCTTTCACAATTTTTTGGATTACTACGTTCGAAGTAGTATTTATTGTAGACTTAAACTTAAAATTAAGCTCTTATTCGCACACCTGTTCTGTAAATTCAACTCTCAACTAACAACTTTTCAGCTTAATTACTTGTCATAAGCGCTTTTTTCATCACTAATGAATTTTATAACTCTAGTAGCGAGCTGTACCAGTGCTATATACTACTTTATGATACGACTAAACACGAAGTGACCAGGATTACTATAAAAAATATTTTACAAAAGTAGACTTAAAAATATTATTTTTAAGTCATTTGTTGAAAAAAAATAGAGATCACAAGAAATTTTGAGCATCATGCTTAAAAAAAATTTAGATAAAAATAAATCTCTAACTGCTCGATAAGACAAACCAACATATTGTATCAGAAAGTTTATTTTGAAATAAGCTAATAACATAACTTAAAATTTATGACACGGTAGAAATAAAGGCACGGCGGGGTATGCGGGACACTCGAACGATAAATTATAAAATGGCAAGGCGAAGAAATGGGGTACGAGAAAGTGAGTACGAGGGGGGGGGGGTAGCAAGGATTTCGTCGAAATTCTCACACGGAAGCATTAAAAATGAGTGGTATTTTTATTGCCACGTGGGGCTGGGGGGGGGGGGGGGCTACCGTAAAATGCAGGCGCAGAAAAACAGGGACCATACACTGAGAAAAATGATCTATTTACGACAAAATTATTTTCCTTTTCACTATCAACCTTTTGTGGGAAATTGAATTCCTTTTCTTGCAAAAGTAAAATAATTTTGCCGTAAAATCCGCGGTATTTGGCGTAAAATTAAAATCCTTTTAGTAAAATCCTTTTGCAGTAATGTATTTCTGCATTTACCGTTAAAGGATTTCCTTTTGATATAATTTTATCAAAATTTTTCAAAAAAATTCTTTTTCTGAAAAGGAATTCCATTTGCTTTAAATAATAAATTCTTTTGTAACAAAAGGAATTACTTTTAAAGTGGATAAAGAAACAGTAAACAATGAACAAGTCATCGTATAATACTCCCGTTTCCAAGAAATTGAAAATGTTTGTAAACACAGTTATGCGTTGTTTAAAAACACTGCTGCGGGGCTCATAGAGAAATCAGAAGAGGACATGTAGAAATGAGCTGCACTGGAGGACACCACTGGCAATGGTCTCCTCTCTCAGTCCCAGCAGTTTGGCGCAGAGCAGACGTTTGTTTGTGTGCACATGCGTGAGACACACACACTCAAACATCTGCCCCATGGCAGTTGGCACTTGGCACATACCTACCAAACTGCTGGGGACTGGGGAGAGGAGGCCATTGCCAGTGGCGCCCCCTAGTGCTGTCCTCTCTATGGCGCTCGGCCGCTCGCTGCACTTGCAGTCGCGCACCACTATCATCACGTCGTCGTTCGGGTATACGAATAATTGGGTGGCGATAAAATATTTCAATCGCTTATATGAATTCGTGAATCATATGTACTTAAATCTTGTGCCGTTATACAAACTTTTGTTACAAAAGATTGCATAATGGAAAAGTTAGTGCTGAGTTGGGGCTTTCCTCAATCGGTCGTAGACCAACTGCGCAGTAAGTAACTTTGAACAATTTCATTTTTAAGTTATAAATACTACACTATAATAAATCAAAAGTTTGAACTACGGTAAAGTGCCCAATACCCGGGTCGGCTCATAATCATTGTTTTAACTGTGTTTAAAAGTTGTGAAAGCTGTTTAAGTATGAAAAAATCATTTGTGAATATTAAAAGCTTTTGAAAATCTATACTACAAAATAAAAAGTTTTTTTGATTTAAAAAGTAAATAAATTGTATTAGTGCTTAAAAGTTAGCTGCTGATTAGTCCAAAGAAAATACTTTGTTAAAAATTTATAAATTTTAAAGTCAATAACTAAATTTTTATTGTAGTTTCTCAATTGCAATTAACTTTTAGACTTTGATACTTGCTGAGAATACATTTTTTTAGTCTAATACAAAGTACAATTAAGAGCTTTTTAATGTATGTAGTGATCCGATACAGTCAATTTTAAGAAAAAAGGTAGATTACATGCATTAGTACAATATAAAAAATTTTTTCAGCTTTTACCTAAAATCAATTTTTTATTTATGTTTTTAAAAACTTTTTTCAGTCAATATGTACAGACATTTGCTCACCAGCTTCTCACATAACAGACCACTTTTATGGATTTTTTTTATTATTTTTATTCATGTAGGTGTGAATAAAATTTTTTTAATTTTCAATTTAAGATAATTATTTAAAGAATATAAAATCTTCTTAAAGCAAACAAGAGAACAATGTGTTTATTAAATAGCTAAAGTAAAAACTTTCATAATTTCATAAGGTACATATATTGATGTCTGGTGGACACAAAAAGTTATTCTAGCGACCCAAAAAAACTTTTTTCAGGAAATTTATTTAACTTTAGATAGGTTTAATATTTTAATAACAATGAAAAAAGTTATAATTGAATATAATCTTTTCTATTTTTTCCGGATAATGGGCTCTTTACCTATAAAGATGCATGAAAATAATTTAATTTATTTCAAATGTGTTAATTTTTTTTATTTAAAAAGTGTATTGTTAGAAAATAAGCACACTGAAGTTGGCCAACCTAACCTCATTTTTTGAAAAATTAAAAGATGGGATTTTGAGCAGTTAATAGTTGAAAATAAATACAAAGAACACAAAAAAAAAAAAAAAAAAACAGAAATAAAACGTTGTTTTTTTATGAAGGTGAAGGAGTATCAAAAAAATCAGATTTGTTGGTTCTTAATAAAAATGACATAATAAACTTGGATACTGATCTCACAGATAAAGTCATACAACGACTATGTGAAAAAATAAATTTAGAAAATTTGTCCGTTATCGAGTCTTCTGCAACATTACCCAGTAAAATTCTGGAATCGACGTCTGATGAAGATTCATCTGAAAGTATATCAGAAGAATGCAGCCCGGTCAAGAGATCAAAGTGGAAAATTGATAGCACTTGTAATGGATCACAACATCAAAAGGTACGCTAAATTTTATTAAAATATTTATTTGAAGTTTACTAGTATCGTAAAATTTTGAATTTATTTTTTAGAATTACGACCTCAGGAGCTCAAAATTGCAAAGCAATTTAAGCACAAATCAAATATCAAATGAATATGAAAAAAAACAGGTACATAAATTTTATTTTTAATTAACCTTAATATTTAATTATTTGTCATCATCAAATAATTTTTAATTTTAGATATCTTCTTCAAAACATTGCAAAAAAAGATTTTCCAAGAACCTTGATAAATCAACTCTTGAACCTGTTATTAAAAAACTAAAATCGAGTGAATCTGTTCATTTGTCAGATTATAATTTAACTGATCAGTCCAATGTAAATATTTATGAATTCAAGAATGAGTTTTGTTTGAATAAAAGCCAAAGCTTGCCAGATAAAGTAAAAAAGGCACATTAATTTTTGTTTTAATTTACTTATTTATTATTTTAATAATGTTTTTAAAAAAATTTCAGGTTTATAATGATAACTTGAACAATTCGGATTCCTGGGAATACAAAAATCAGTTGACGCCAATTACACCAGTTTCTACAAAGTCTGCTTATGCTAATAGAACTGAAGTATCAAGCTTAGGTTTTACAAGGTACACATCAGCTCCAGAGTTAATGAAACAAAATATTGACTTAACTTTAGCTGGAAAAGTAAGTAATTATCGCTTTAAATACTTTTTATTCTAAAAACTATACTAACATTTTTCTAGTTTTATTATTATTTAATTTATAAAAGTATCTGAATTTTATAAATCTTAGTAGCTGGATTTACTTTGTTATAACAAAAATTTCAGATGTAATTGAAATAATTTGTATTACTTTTTAGACCCCTAGTCCAAGCTTAAAAAAAAAACTAGAACACTTGAAACGGTTACCTTCACCTTTTGTAATCAAGCCAAAAATAATCAATAATATCCAAGTATCACCTACAAGTACAACAAAAATTATTCAAGCCACATCAAAATCTCAGTCAGTTAGTGGATCTAAAAATTTAAGAAAACTTCCGGTAAAGTCTGATATATTTTAAAATGTTGATAAAATACAAAAGATTTTTATTAGTCACAATTAAGAAACTGAATTTAAATATGAATTATCCAGGCTTTGAAAAAAAGAGACGAAAATTCTCTTACTTGTGATTCATCAACTATAAAATTTGTTAATCAACAAACTCCTGTAAGTATTGATTTAAACACTACAAGTTCCAGTCAAAAAGAGAACGAATCACATACCAATGCAGATATATTCAAAAAACCGTCCCAAAAATTTGAGACTTCGTTTCGACTTAATGAGGAAACTCTATGTGTAGAGGTAATTTTTAGAATTGTTTCATAAAAAAAACAAAAATTACTAAATTGCATTAAATTGAATAAAAGTTTTTATTCTAAAAATTTGTTTTATAGAGTGTTAAAGCTGTATTGCTTGATTCAAATGAGGGCTTATGCATTTTGAATAACTACAAGAATCGTGAATATTTAGAACCTCATGAAAGAGATCAACTGGTGTCCTTGATTATAAACCGATGTGGACCAGTATTGCAAAGGTAATATTTTTCTTAAAAATTTTTATAAACTTATACTTTTTAAAACAAAATTAACTTACTTTACAGAGGATCAAATAATTTTTTTCATAAGTTGGCCAGAATTTTTAATTACCTTATGCCGAATGAGCCAATAGTAAGAAATAATTATACTTACTAATTATAGCTACTTAGTTTAAATAAGTAATTTAATAAAAAAAATTCCAGAGTCTTCATTATATTGATCCTAAAGATGATTCTAACGGCAGTAAAAATGCAAAAGGAAAATTGCCTGACAAATGGCGAAACGAAACTCACAGATTAAGAGAAGCAGGAGTTTTACCAAAAAAGAAAAAAATTGTTGAGCAAGAAGAAGAGGTTTCTATCTTAACTTTGGATGGTAAAATTTTATTTTTCATTATTATTACAGTGTCTATTGTCAGTGCTACTTTTATGATTAAAATTCTTTACTATTTTTATTATTTTTGTTGACTACAAATACATTAATTAAAATTTTATTTTTACTTTTTTGTTAAGTTAATATTGAGGCACAAATTAACTGGTTAAAAAAACATAAAAAACCTCTTGAAAAAGTTGAAAAATATTGGAAAAACACACACGAATATAGACTAAAAATTCTGCCAACAAAATCTTATGAAGATATATTTACCAAAGACTGGCCACTTTTGAACACCGAATTGGGACCTCAACTGGTAATTCAAATTAATGTATTAAAATTAAAAAATTTAGATATTTTTTATTTTCAATTTTGAAATTTGTTATTCTAAGAAAATGATTCATTAACTTAATCATCGTATTTTTCAGTTGGAAATCGATTTTAATTTGAAATATCCTGCAGCGCAACTGAGTATTCAAAAAAATTGGCTTGAAGTATTTAACATAATCTACTCTTGCAGAAGTCGTTGCGTTAAAGATAGATGGGGTAAAACATTAATAACCAAGTACGAGTCTTTACTTGAGGCAGAGGATGACAAAATTGACCTTGATGGTTTTAGACTATTGCTTCTGCCTTATTTGATGCCACTATCTGGAAAAATAAAAACCAAAACTGGTATGAAAAAAGTCTCGGTACAGGAGAGCAGCGAGGGTTTTGCTATTTGGTGCAAAGTATGTACTGATCTTTCAAATATCATCACAAATATTGAAAATTAATTCAGTTTTTTTTTTTGCAATTTTTAATATATTATTTAAAGTATGTATTGTTAATTCTTAAAATTTTAGAATTAATACTTCCGAAGCTTACGACGAATCTTTAAGTTAAAAGAATTTTTTTACTTTTAACGCGAAAATAATTTTAAATTTTATTAAATTAGTTTTCACATTATACTTTTCTTACGAATATTTTTGTATGATAATGCAATTTCTTATCTATTTCCATTTTTTTTGTTTTATTAACTTAAAAAGTAAAAGTTCTTTAAATTTTTAGGACAGTAGAAAATTACCAATTCTGTTAAAAAATCGTTCAGATCGGTATTTACAGTGGGGTCATACCGTACAGCCAGTTATTGCTTTAGTTGGAGAAGATCTGATAAGACTGGACTGTGTTTATGTTTGTTTGAATGAATTTTGGTGGGAGGTTGAAGATGCATCGACCGCGTTGGATACCACATTCAAACTAATGATGCTTATGAACATTGCTTATCCCCGTGATTGCCATCACCTGTGGGTAGTTTTACAAAGTTGTATTTATAATATATTGGTTAAAAGGCAAGTCCAACCTCCAATCTCAATGGAAATTATTAATTTAGTAAAAATTTATTTGGAAAAGAAAAATTCGTCAAAATAATAGAAAAACCGAAATTTCTCGATCATTAAATAATGAAAAGTTAAAGTTGCGTGCATTTATTTTGCAACAACTTAAAAGTAGATAAATGAAGTAACGTTTTTCCATTTAAAAGTGGCTTTATTGAGTGGTTCAATTGAGATTTTTTCATACTTTAATTTTGAAAATTCAATTTTTTCTCAATCTCAAAACTCACATATTGCGTAAAGAATTAATTTTTTTTTTTTGTCTTATATATTCGCATTATTTTTTATTAGAACTTACACAACTTAACTATGATGAATGAAATTTCGAATAAATTTTTTTTATTACTTCTCAGTTTAGAACGCACTGTTTTTTTATTTATTTATTTTTTTTTTGTATATCTACGACTGAAATAATTATAGAGCTTTATAATTATTTGCAAAAATGCAAACTCGTTAACTTCTCAAAAAACTCTATTAACTTTAAATGAAAGTACGTTTCTTTCAATCAATAGGTGACGAAAAAAGAATTTTTATTTTTTATTTTATTTATTCAATTATCTTATCTTAAAATGTACGTGTGTTACGAATGTGAAAATAATTTCGAGTTACCAACAAATTTGTTCAAACACTATAAATTTTTTCATGGTTACACTGGTACTAGCAATTACATTTGTTACCAAAATAAATGTTTAAAAAGATTTTTCACAAAAAAAAATTTTTATAGACATCTTAAGAAAGTTCATTCAAATGAAAAGTCAGAGTGTAACGTAAGTACCAGTGAAATCAGTTTCAATGACAATGATTTGCAAAATTTTGATCAAAATGAATTTTCTGTCGAAGAAGATTCCAATGATACAAATCTAATCGATAACGAAATAGTATTAGCTAATTTAGAAAACGTCGACCAAATACTTGTCGATAATAAAAATATTGAATTAAGAGAGTTAATGGTAAGAGATGTAAATAATTTTTTAAGTAAATTAATTAATGTTAAGAATGTAACTCGCTCTATAATACAAATGATTGTTACTGAAATAACGCAATTATTAAGAAGTAATTTTTTTACCGAAGCTAAAAAGTACATGGAATCGTTATGTAAAGATAAAAATAGTATCGATAAAATTGAAAATGTTTTTCAAATAATATCCAACCCGTTTGACGGCCTTGAAACTGATTACCTGCGTATTAAAAAATTATCTAATTCAAACTGTTATATAAAACCAATCACGCTGGAGTTTGAAATTCAAGAACAAGAAAGTGTTCGTCGTTTGAAATCAAAAAAAATTAAAAATAAAAAATTTTCAAATAGTTCTCGTACGTTTTCAAAAAAAAAAATTAAAGTTCAATACATACCAATGTCTCCAACGTTGAAAAAATTACTTGAGATACCAGGTAATTTAGCTTTGGTAAAAAAATATTTAAAAAATTTAAATACGTGTCCAACCTTGTTGCGCCATTTTTGCGAGTGTAAAATGTGGAAGTCAATTCTTGAAAAATATGATGGAAAATTTGTGCTCCCAATTTTTTTGTACGCGGACGATTTCAATGTAAATCATATGCTAGGGCCACACAAGTTAAAATGTAAGTTATGTGGCGTTTACTATACTGTACCATTTTTTCCCAATGAGTTTTTAGGTGGCACAGAATTGATTTTTTTATCAATGATTTTTAAGGCAAATATTTTAAGCCAAAAATATGTTCAAACAAACAAATTATTTGCAAAACTTATTGAAGAACTTTCAAGTTTGGAAAAAAATGGTATAGACATTACAGTTGAGGGAAAAACCGAAACAATTTACTTTGCTCTGTGTTTGTTTCTGGGCGATAATTTGGGTGTCCACTCTACATTAGGATTTGTTGAAGGATTTTCAGCCAATTTTCCATGTAGATGTTGTAAAGTTAACAAATACCAAATGCAAAAATATTTTAAGGAATTTATTAATCTTAAAAGAAACAGAAATAATTACGCGACCGACTTGCTAGTTAATAATGCTTCGCGTACGGGTATAAAGTCAGAATGCGCGTTTAATGTTTTGGACAATTTTCACTCTTGCGAAAACGTATGTTTTGATATGTTACATGATCTCCCCGATGGAACATACAGAGAGGATGTACCTTTAGTTTTGAATCGAGTAATCGAAACAGTTCCAGATATAAATCTTGAAATTATAAATTTACGAATTAGAAACTTTGATTTTGGCGTAGACTCGAAGGATAAACCTCCCGAAATTGTACAGTCACACCTCGATAAAAATTGTATTATTATGTATGCTTCTCAGATGCTGTGTCTAGTAAAATATCTTCCGTTAATTATAGGCGATTTAATTCCTAAAAAAACACCAGTTTGGGATTGGTTCCTTAAACTACGTAAACTAATGGATATTTTAATAGCAAAAAGCATTGAACTTGAATTGATTCCAGAAGTTGAAAATTTAATTTTGTTATTTTTAAAGCAAAGAGTGGAACTTTTTCCTAATGAGTCTCTCAAACCCAAGCACCATTACTTGACTCATTATCCAAGAATAATCTTGGAATTGGGACCTCTATCAGCTTTGTGGTGTTTTAAGTATGAATCAAAACACAGAGTGTTTATATCGTACGCGAAAAATTGTCGAAGTCGTGTCAATATATCTCATACGCTCAGCTTAAAACATCAAATGATGTTAGCCAATTATTTTGAAAAAAACCAGTGTGTTACGCAGAAAAAAGAATTGGGTCCCGCAAAAAAACAAGTTGTGTCAAGTCTAGATGGTTATGAAAATTTTGAAAAACTATTAATTTGTAAAAATATTGCTTTGGACAACTTTATTGAAGTTGTACCTTGGGTTGAAGAAAGTTATTTTCGTTATGCAGTAGATTTGTTTATAGTTCATTCGATTGACACAGATAATTTGCCAATTTTTATGCAAATAGTTCATATTATGCTTGACCAAAATAATATGATAATTATTGGAAAACTGTGGCTATCCAATGGATTTGATGAACACTTACATGCGTTCAATATTGAGCCTACCAATTATTGGTCTGTAAAATATACTTGTGAATTGTTAAAATATAAATCTATGCATAGAGTTGTCTCAATCAAAGGTAAATCATATTTAATGTGTTATTTGTAAACTGCTAATATTTGTAATTCTAAAAAATGTAAAAGCTATAAATATATGTGTGTGTGTGTGTGTACATATGCGATTATGTATTTAAATGTACTTATAAATGTTATTTTTTATGTAGAATAAATATATTTTGATGCGTTGTTGGTTCAATAACAAACAGTTTTTATTTTAATATTTACCTGTCCCAATTTCATAATATTTATAAATCAATAATTATTAAAATTTTAAATCAAAAGGAATTCTTTTTTAAGTTACATACATTTCATTGCAAAAAAACTTCCCTTTTAGCTCAAAAGGAATTCAATTTGGATGCACCCCTATAGATTTTTTTTTTGAATGTACAAAATTCAAAAGGAATTCCTTTTCTGGCTCAAGGATTTATCTAGAAAAGGATTTTCGTTTTGAAGCAAGTTGATTTAATTTAGGGGTCTATTTTGAGATTATTTTCCTTTTGCGACAAAAAGAATCCTTTTGTCTCGAGAGGATCCTTTTCTCAGTGTAAAAGATCCGTAAAATTTCCGGAGTACATCATACGTAAACAGAATGTGCGCGCAATATGCCCCCGACAGCTTTTACTTTGGCCCCTCCTACCCCCTTAAATTATGTTTTTATCCTCTCTCCCGAAGGTGAATTTTTAAAGTCTCGTTCGATGAGCCTCGGCGACATATTTTACAACTTAATCGAGAATTTCTGCGTCTTCGGGTGGGAGTTAACGAGCCGAGGTAGTGTCAACCGCTGCATAGCACCGCGGCTGTATTAAACTCCGCAGGTGCGTTTATAATTCAATTAGGCGCCTGTGTAAGAGCCCGCTTAATCGACTACGCGTTATCCTTCACGATGTAGGATCCTCGATTTTGTCAATAAAATCGAAAAGTTTTATACTACCGGAGCTTTGATGTAAAAAGTCACTCCCAAGCAAATGAACTCTATAGCACTTCTTGAGAGTGAAAAAGGCTCAAAAGCTTGAAATTATGAAGCTCAGAGCTTTTCTGCCAGCCTAAGCAAAAATTTGCACTGTTGAACACCAAACAAATTTTTTGACATGTAAGTCTCATTTTAAAGCTTGATTTAAAAGAAGTGGCTACATTAGGTACATGACTATATTAGGTACTTTCACCTTCGTTTTTTCTAAATTTAGAATTTTATCATTTAAGAAATTTAAGCCTAATATCAATTAGGCTCTCAAAAATTTAAGATTTTAAGCAGGAAAATAAGATTTTGCTTGGCCTAAAATTTTTACACACCATCATATATGATGCAGATTTGTACCATTTTAAGTGATTGGATTCTTTTCACTACTGAAAAAGTACTTTCATGCTCACACATATGTACTTTAAACTTGTCAACTTTGCTTTTCACTGAAAGTATCAGACAGCCATCGCGCAGGTAACTGTAGAACTAAAAGACAATCAATACTACTTAACTTGTTGCAAGCTCTGACATCGTTAAGGTTTCTTTTAAATCTCAAAACGACAGATCAAAATATATTTAAATTTTTTTAGCTTTTTTTAAAACTTATTTGACACAATAGGCACAATTTTCATCTTGATTATAATTGAGAGTACTAGACTTAATCTCTTTTAACAATTACTTATAATGGAGTTGAAAACAATTACTTAAAAAATAATTTTTTCTTTAGATATACGATTTTTTTCAGAACTTTTAACTCAAACTTTATCAACACAATTTATTTTTGAAACTACGAGATCCTATGAAATTGTTACGACATATCGTTTTTATCGCTTTTAAAAAATAAAAAATACGTGACGACTAATTGACGATGCTCTAACAGGAAATACAACAAACTATTAAAAATTTTAAAATGTTTTCAACCTTATTCTCATAGATCTGCCTAAAATATTCAAGAGACTAAAATTTGTGAAAAACGGTTCTATTGAACAGATAAAACTTATAACACAAATCCGTTGGATATAAAAACTAAAAACTGCAAACAGCCCGCGATAAGCCACCAAAGTCCCCCAAACAACAAAATATTATCCCAAGGATATAAAGTTTGCGTTGTTAAAGCTAATCCACCTACCGGATAATGCCTGCCATATCCTGATTGGTTTGGAGTCTAATTATGCGAGGCTATCGAATCCCAACACAATGGGTCTTAGACCAGAAATAGACCGAGGCCGGTGCGTAGATACGCGTGAGGAGTTTTGGGTGACGGGTAATTGCCAAACGGCCTAATTGTCCGACTACCGGCTTTTAAATTTCTATTTGGATCTATCGTGCCTTCACGTGATTCTAATTGAATCACTAGGTATGTGAGATTAGGTGCTCGCGTGTTTATCGGTACGTGCTTTGACTGTAATCGATCAATTTTGTGGTTTGAATAAATCTTTCGGAAGATTTTTTTTTTTTTAATAGAATGATGAGTAAAAAATATACTCAATAGCCATCAGAATTGACACCATTAATTTGTTTTTTTTATGTCAATCAAGTTAATCTGAGTTTGCTTTTCCCATTTCGTATTTATCATATACATCGAAGCAAATCAATCAGTTGCATATTTTACTTTAAATAGCAGTGAGTGCTGTCAACTAATTCACTGCCTACTCATTTCATTTTTAAATACTAGATTTTTAATTTTCATAAATATTCATCATTTTTGTAATTTCTGGTACTTTTGTAAACTTTAAATTTTGATTTTTTGTTATTAAATAAATTTTAGATACAAAGCTCGCTTGAAAAAAGTATAAAAATATACATTTACTTTAACAAAGTTAAAACACTGTTTTTTTTTTTAATGGTTATATATCGTAGTGAATTACAGCTCATGTGTTAGTGAAAACGAAACGACCGAAGTAATCAGTATCACGGTCATGGTTTTTGCCAAACGCGATAATTCAAAAACTACCGGGCAGGGAAAACAACCAGGCCGTAACTCATTCGTGGCCGACGCTTAAATCATTCCCGCCGCGCCCTAACGATCCACGCACATTTTTTTTTCCCTCCTCTTCCGCATTTGCGCGGACAAATTTTTTTCGCCCTCATTTTTCAATCTTCTGGCCGGGCGAAATCTATTAGCGGGCCTCGTTACCCGGTGACACGCTCCAAGTAAGTCAAACCTTTTTTTCCAAGAATTTTCACTCCCCATTCAATGCATATTTAATCGTGAGTTATGACTTCTCAAGATTCCCAACGTCAATTACCTAGCTGACTAATGGCGAAAAGCAGGAATTGTCAGAAAATCCAGGAAGAAAAGCCAGATCGACGAATCTTCTTCGAAAGAGAATTCAAAACTCGATCGTCAACTCGTTGCGGGCATAAACCACGAAAAATAAAGCTGAGGACGCGAGCTCTCGAGAGCATAAAGCCTCCTCCTCCTCGGCATAAATTTTACGATCCCTTCCCTGCACCCGCTGGTATAAGCTAGTTTGCGGTCCGCGCTCTTCTGTTTTCATGTATATTTTCTTCCCCCGTCGAACCCTTCGCAACCGGGTTATTATTCTTTTTACGAGCCCGCCCGTTTTGAAAGTTAATGATGGTCCCCCGTGGAAATTTAATTTTCTGTGCTTCTTTGCGACTCGAATTTTGGCGGCGACATCGGTGTTCAATTATGTCTTAATTACGTGAATAATGCATCCTCGAATGCATGAAAATTAGGTCTCGGTTTGTAATCAAGGCTCGATTATACATGCTAAATGAAAACTTAAACAATGAATAATTATGATTTATTACGACGAGGAGGATGCTGCGCAAGAGCATTATGGTTTATCCAGGTCGTTGGGGTCGTAAACAATTTTTCTTTTAATTAATTATTTAATGATGTTAATTACAATGGTAAAATGTTTCAAAATAATAATGAATCAAAATTGTAAAAACAGTTTTTTTTTGTTGATTAAATTTAACATCGTGTAACGATAATGATGATGATGAGAAAGGCAAAAGCACAAATTTCTATGGTCTTCAAAGAATTTTTTAATCGAAAATGGTAGACAATTTTTTTCATCTATTTTTCTTCGCGAAAAATCAAAGAAAACAAACTGATTTAAAAAAAAAATTAGGCAATGCTAATGCTATCAATAGTAAAATTCACACACAATTTGGTTATCCAAGAACCCAAGAATTTAATATTCGAGGTCGATCATGGCGCGAGTTAATCAGGCGCGTCTCGACGAACCGGGCAAGAACGGATCGACGGCCAGCAAAACAGCGGAAACCAAGGAGTATCCCCGATAATAACGGCTTCTAATGGGCTTTGGACGCTTTTTACCGAGATCTAATATCCGCTCTAGCCGCGGGATTATCTCGTCCTGTAATATTGTTTGCGCGGGAGGAGAAGTAAGAGGAGGCTTTATTTGCCCTCTACTTCTTGATAGATTGTTTCGGGATAATTGGTACTTGGCCAAGTGAATCCGAGTGGGAAAAGAAATTTTCACTGAAAGCTAAGTTTTTTGCGAGGTTTTTTGACGCACTAAATTAAATGAATCTTAAATATTCAAGAAATCACTCTTGCAAAACTACAACGAATATTCATAAAAATAAAAGATGAGTCAAAAAAAGATCCATTCGATTCGTCAATTAAACAATCTCGGATGTAAATTGCACACCCCCAAAGCGATTTTAGAGCGATGAAAGCCGTTGCTAGGATTTTTTAACGAGCGATCAGACACCGAAGTAATGACCGCGCACCTTTTCCATTAACGAAGTCTGCGCACGGTCCCGAAATATTTCCGACAGACGAAACGTCGATCATCGAAATTGTTCTCTCGTGCTGATGGTTTACGAACCTTTTCTCCTCTCGTGACGCCTGTCGGATTTTTCTTTTTTAATTGTTGCCTTTGCTCTTTTTTTTTTCAATCAAGATGATGTCTGATGGATGTATAATAAGCGTAGGTCATTTTCGGATAAAAAGAGTGCGAGGTAGAAGGCGTAGTAAAATTTTGACTTGGGTGGAGGATTAAAAAATTGATTATCTATAATAACTTTCAATTTCGAAAGTTAATCGAGTTTGAAACATTAAAAGTTATTGAAAATCTATGAAGTGAGATATTAATTATTACTTTATGTTCTTTGACATGCTGCTTTATGGGAATACAATAAATTTTTATATGTTCATATCAAAAGGTTTTCAATAATAGATGCAGACGTAGTGAACTGTTTTATTGAGGCTATGAAAAAAAAAAAAAAAAATTTAAGGATTATTTTTGAATGGCATAAGTGCTGCATTTATCAATACATTAAAAATTTTTGGAATACGTTGTCACGTACGCATGTAGGGAAAAGTAAGTAAATTCAAACGACCGTAGTTGAAATTTTTAACATTTAAATAAACAACAGTTTTTTTGTTTATCTTACATTTTGTCCTTTGTATAAATTAATTTTCAAACTAATTTCAGTTAGTTTGAAAATTTGAAAAGAGGTTAATTCAAAAACTAGTTCAAGAAAAAAAAAATATCATTTACCTTCTTTTTAACACGTCAGAGAGATTCGTATGTTTTTTAGAATATTAGAAAATCACGGAAAATGAAGACTGCTCTATAGAGTTTTTCACTAGAGCAATAATGCTTTATGTGACATTGAAGTAATAAATATAAAGTATCATAGTATTGAAAGAATTTTAACGACATCCGAATAAACACCTTCATGAACTCAACTTCTTTTTTTTTCCTCATTTATTCTAGATTAGAACAAAAATGATGTAAGTAATACTAAAAATGAGCCAACAGTGAAAAAAATATTTTAAACCTCTTCCTTCCTGTTCATTTTATTTATTTATTTATTATTATTTTTTTTAATATTACTTTAGAAACTTTTTTTTTATTTGTGCTAGTACTTCGTCTCATCGTTTTGTCTACGGCATGTTCAGAATTTATCGGAGAATATTTCTTTACATAATTGTCAGTTTAATGACCACGAAATAAAAAAAGTAAAATTTTGAAATAAAAATTACATATTTTAATATTTTGATAAAGTTTTATGTTTTAAAAATTTGAGAAAAATTATAATGGAGCAGTGAACTATAAATAAAGGAAAAACTCTATTTATGTATCCCCTCCTATTCAAATGTCAACAGAGCAATGAAGAACACATTTTTTCTCGAATAAAAAAGCCATTCACGCATTTTTTAGTCAGTAAACCCCATAGTAGTCATTACTAACGATACCGAACCAAAGAAAATGAAGATCGCCGTAATTATCCTTTGCATCTGCATCGCCAGTGCGTTTTCTGCAGAGGATCCTGCATTGAAGGCATTAGTGTCATGTGTGACCAAAAGCAAGCGTAAGTCAAGATAATTTTTAATAAATAAAACTAAATTACATCAATCGATGAAAAACTGTGTAACTTATTTTCATACCACGTATCTTTTTTTTTTTTTTTAATTAGCTTGTGGATTAATTATTCCGGGGAAACGCATACAAATACTGACGATGACGCTGGTAAAATGCGCCGATAAATGCAGACTCAACGTAGAGAATGCTGTAGGTGGGAAGTGTAAGCCTTTACGTGCACCGTATATCGGTAAATACAAGTGCGAGTGCACAATCAAAGAAAATTTATTAGACTAGCTCTTTTGAACGCGGTACGATGAAAAATAATGACAATAGTAACTTCAAAATGCACCATTTAGAGCATCTAAAAAACTTCTCCACTGATCAGCTCAAGAATAACAAGCTTTACGAAATGGTGATAGACTTAATACAATAGGGAAGAAAGTCTATAAATAATAAACATTATAGTTAAAATAAATGAAATTTTTAATAAATTTAAAACGAATTTAATTTTATTATGGTATTTTTTTTTTCGAATTTTTCACATCCCCAAAATTTAAATGAATTATTTTAATGTAAATGAAATGAGTTCTTTAACATTAGCAGCTCTAAAGAATATTTCAAAATCTGTCTAAATGATTTAGATAAAGATCATCTTGGTAGAAAGTTCACATAGTCATCAAGTTTTGATGCGAGACATCAAAACTTTATAAAATTAGTCGAATTTCATGAGAAAACATGATCTGCAGTAATGATTATAATTTCAGTTTCAACCGACCAGAATTAAGATTAAAATTTTATTTTGCAATAAAAACGTTCAAGTAAAAATGAAGTTAATAATATGCTATTAATTTATTTTTGCACGTGTTTTTAATTCGATCTTTCGATTGTTCAAGTGTAAAAGTGGATATTTTTAGTAACTTGTGTTAAAAAAAATTATTTTTCGAATATTTAAAGTTGTATTTTTTTGAAAAATATTTGCTCTCTATATCACTTCACGTCAGAATTTTTCCATTCCGCTACAACTCACTACCGAGCTCAATACAAAATTTTGAGTATTTTACCGAATCTTGTTTTTTGATAACGTCAGTCAGAATAACCATTCACAGTCGATTCTAAACAAACGCAATGAAGGCGTATTTAATTTTTATTCTGTGCGGTTGCACTGTGATTGTTTCCGCTGGAATAGGTCCCTCATCCCATCAAGGCCCTAATAAGCGTAAGTAAAAATGATTAAGTTGAATTTTAACAATAATACATGAATTTCTATTATTTAACAAAATATTTCTATAGTTATTATTAATTAATTACTCTTTTTTTATTTTGAATAGCTTGCATTTTTAAGATTCCCTCAAAAAATCCTGGCTTCCCACCGAGAATAGCTACGATGAAATTAGAGGATTGTGCTCATAATTGCAGGCTTTTTGTAGAAGATGCTATTGGTGGAAAGTGTAAACCTTTACGTGGAAAAAATAAAGGCATGTACAAATGTGAATGCACGATTAAAAAACAATCAAAAGACTGCATCGACGGTACATCAAATTTGACATAGAAAATTAGTGTTGATTATATCAATAAATACAGTTGAATTCAAATTTTGTCTGCTATACCTATTGGTTAATTACCTCACAAAAAAAATCATTTTTGGAAAAGTTATTCAGAAAAAAATTTAACCAGTTGGTCGTTTCTCTCCCGAATTCAAAAATATTCACCTTTTTATTTTTTTTCTTATCATAAGTTACACTGGCATTATGTAAAGCTGGTCGGCTATCAACTGGTAGTGCTTTTGTGTGTGGTGCACCGGTGCATAAAAAGTTGCTGACAAAGGGGGCCGTAGTCGTACGCGTAAAACTTCTTCGCAGTCCAGAAGTCAGAAACTTCAAATTTCATGCTCATCCGAAGCCCCCGAAAAAAAGTCAGCAATGGTACTGATATTTTTATCGTTCGAATGGAGCATTTTCAGGGCCAACAACAAAGCATTGCACTTTAATAATAGGCGACTGCTGATTAAAAATTTATTTACAAACTATATAATGTACACTAATTAAGAGCTAACTTACATATTTTAAGAATAGTTTTTTACTTCAAAAAAAAAAATAAAAAAATAAATAATAATTATATGGTCATGATGGAAACAGCAAAAGAAATTAATAAAATTGTAGCCATAAATATCCGAAAGACGCTTAGCCCCCCGAACCCTTCGTGAGAAGGAAAGAACGAAGGGGGGCAAGAGCACCAATTTATAATATTTATCGGCTGCGAGAGCCGATAATGGAATTTCGGAGGGTCCGCGCCACCCGCAACTTCCAAGACTTATGGGGCTACCCCCTTCCCGCAATATATTTTTCCAAAAAATAAAACAATAATAATGGTAATACGTAATAAGGATCCGAGAGCTTGGAATATTTTCGGACGACTTTTTTTCGAGTGATTTCTTTTGAAAGCTTTTCCTAATTTAAAATTTAGCTCACTCGAAACCTGTCGGTCGAGAGAGTAATGAGCCGCACGGATTTTCCTACCAAACTTTGTCTCTCGTTTGAACTTGGCTTTCACAAAATCGTAAAACGAGCGAAAACTTGGAGGAGTATCGATCGAATCTTTCCTTTTTCTTCCAGAAACTATAAAAAAAAAAGAAAAAATTTGAATCCGGGGCATGTTAGTCGAACGAAGCCAAGTTAACTTCTCTTTTACTACCACTTTTTGAGTTGTAAAGAAAAAAGATTTTTGGTTGGGATCCCTCGAACGATGATGGAAAAAAGAACTTGAAACTACTATTGATTTTAACGAAAAAGCCGTCATTCTTTAATCTAATCTCGAGTCTCAAAGGGGAAAGAGCTATCGTTTAATAAACGAGAAGCAATTCCTCCTTCCTCCTTCCTCTCGGCTCCTCAGGGCGAATTTCTCGATAACTCAAGTTATTAACTCATAAAAGCTTAGTTGGGTTTAGGTCGTCGCTTCCTCCTGCTCCACCTCGGCGCTATTATCGCGAATTTACATACCAAGCCAGCCCCCCGCCGCCTCTTTTTACCCCGATAATAGCTGGTGCACGCACAATGCTTTTAATTAAGAAGTTGTCGCTGCAGCCTGCGGCCACCACCTCGGCTGGCGTAAATAGCGGCATCGGTAAGGAGCGAAGTAAACTTTATTCAAAAAAGCGGGGCTTGCGGAGGACAGCCAGGGAGCTTTATTCGAATTATCTCATTATCGAGGACGACGGTTTGAGGCCTTTCTTTTTATACCCGATAACTTTCACCATTTGCATAATAGACCCGCGATTAATAATTTAATTAAGATTGAACCTAACCTAAAAAAACAGGAATATCTAATTACCTTCCGAAAAGTTTAACTGTAATTTAATTAATCTTACGCGTTTGGAGATATAGCGAGAGAAATTTCTTCTGCTTGAGGTAGCCCTAAACCCTTCAATGATAAAGTCCACTTCGAACTTTGAAACTTTTGAGATATTATTTTTAGTAAATAAAAGCATCCAAAAAATAAATAAAAATCAATTTTCAGCATGAAACTCACTATTTTACGCTAGCAGTACTGAAAATATTTTCAGGCTAGTATAAATATTGTACTTTTGGTCTACTAAAGTAAAAAATAGTGTACACGCCTTGGTAGTGCAAAAATGAGCGAATCTTTAGCAAACCCTTGATGATCTTGGGTTTGAATTGGTCATCAATTTGAGTTAGCTAACACTATAAAATCATTGACTAATTTTATCGAATGTAATTTTAGATAGAGCGAGAGAAACATCTTCCGTTCAAGTAATGGAAGCTTATGCTTAATTATGAAGCAGTGTTTTTCTTGGGTCGCAAGGGAGCTAGATCGATAGACGCTGGCCCTTTGTCGAAGGATCAACCGCAGCCGGAGTGCACGCAGCATCCCCCCTTTGTGCAGCCAGCAAGGCGGCTTTGAGGAGGGAATGAGCGGACAAAGGCTTAGTCTGTATTATACCTGCTGCAGAGGAGGGCTTTTTATTTTTACGAAGGTGGTTATGGTATCGAGGGCACTTATCTCGGTGCGTGACTGACCCTTCCTTTAGTGCCTCCTCGGAGATTTTTCTCTTTCCACCGAACCGGGAGCTTTATCTTCGGTCGTTGAAGATAAAAATCTCGATAGAATCTGATATTCTTTGGGAAAGCTTGGCTAGAAATAAAAATCGGGGAGTAATCGGTGTAGGTTTTATTTTTGTTGGTTTTAGTAGTTTCGACGGACGAGATCCAGAACTCTTCTTTATACGCAAGCTCTTATTGAAATAAGTTCAAAATAAAAGTAAAAAAAAAAAAAACATTGATTCTAAATCAAATACCCCTTTGCTCTCGGGTCGATAAATTGTGAAATTAATTGCTCATCAGCCTCGTCTTTATTTACTCCTACAACCTTTTGAAATTCAATTTCAGTTTTGGGGGTTTATACGAGTGTTTGAGATGAAAAAAAAATGATGCTTTTTTTTTCAAACGCTAATTGAATTTTTCAACGCTCTGTTATCGGAATTTTCATCGGTGCAAACATTCAGATAGAACTTGAAGCTCTCAAAGTTTAAAAGTTTTGCAAACTGCGAAACAGTTTTTCAATTTTTTTCTCCGATAAATACACAGAAAAGTAATGGAAAAAAAAAAAAATTGGGAGTGCATTTACGTCAATCGCGGATAAGTTTTGAACTCCATTACGCTAATGAATGGCCAGATCTCAAAAAGTTGGACGCGTAGAATCGACGTGTTGATGAACTTCGATACGGAGCCAAGATAAGACGTTCCTCCGCTCCGGATCCTTTGAATGAGAGAAACAGAGTCTGCAACAAAAGGATGAGGAGGAGCAGGAGAAACGCGAAACTAGAAATTTGCATCGTATTACGTCAGGTGCGCGGCCCGGCACTGAAGAAAGAGGGGGGTGGGGTGGGGGTGGATTAATTAATTAGAGTCTTATTAAAGACCGAGGAGAACTAGATTTGATAAAGGAAAGGAGGGCTAATTAAGACTTTTATCATCGTATTACAGTGGCAGAGCAGAGCGAGCCTGCTGCTGCTACTGCAGACCCCGTTTATTTCTCCTTAATTTAGCCTCTTCTTCTCCTTCTTCTACTTATTCTTTCTTTTTTTTTTCTTTCTTTCTCTCGCACTCTTGCGCGCTGAATTTGAAATCTTTGAAGACGCAATCCGGCGTAATTAAATTTTGCTCCCACTTAATTTTCCGACCTCATTTTTAAAAATTACGTCGTAGCCAGTACCCTTAATAGAAATTAATCGGATCAAAAAATCTCCATCGTTGGCAAACAGTGCGAGGTGGATTTGTTCAAACGTAGTTTCAATCAAACAGAGCAAGGGCAAAAGTCCCCACGCCACGATTTAATTCACTAAAGGAGGTGGGGTCAAACTATTTAATGGATTTTGAAGCGCGCAGACACACACACAAATAGACCTGGTTAAAAGTCGCGCGAGCGTGTAACGAGTCGTATCACAAAGAGAGACTACGACTACGAGGCGACGATAGCGCGGAAATTCGATTATCTCCAGCAGAACACGAAAGCCGATGTTTGTCAAGTTTTGAATGAGGGATTCGTCGTAGCCGGGAGAATTCACTCGCTTCTATCGGCAGCTGCTCGGAAATCTTATTATTGTTTGCTGGGGGAATTTAAATTACTCTTGTTTTCATCGCAAATATCAGTGTTGAAAAAATTAATGTATTTAATTGTATCAAAAATCAAACAGAGAAATAAACTTTTTTACTAAATCATTTATCGGTCATATGTTTGTAATTTTAATTGTATTTTATATTTTACTATAGTAAAAATTTATTTAACGTAGGTGTACCTAATATGGCCCTGTGCCTAATATGGCCCCCCTGTTATTTTGAATATGCTCGATATGCGGCATCTCTAAGGGGAGGGAATAAGTAAAACAACACTGAATTATGAAGTTTTGAGTTGTTTAGAACATTTGAACATTATTTTTGCGCACGCCTTATAACTAAAAATCGTTTTGTATACCTTCGTTATTATTTTATGTTGTGATTAAATGGTCTGCCAAAATATTTAGACACACCTGACCAAAATTTTCATAAGTAGCTTCGATTCGTTATTGTTTCAGCTTTAAAATGCGATTTTAGTTTTTGTTCAACTCAATTTCTAACGGGTTTTATTCTTAAATAACTTTTTATGCTGCAGTGTACCTAATATGGCCCCCGGCGAATTAGTAGAAATATTTATTAAGAGTCCTTGGTTTCATATTTACTTTTTATAAAATCCTATCCTAATGTTATTTGAGAAAAATAAGTTTAATTGTTTCAAAGCTTTTTTTCATTTTATAACTAAAAAAAAATTCTAGCTCAAAAAACATACTTTGATAAAAATTTAAAGTTGTAATTTTTCTACTGGTTGCAAAGCTTTAAAAAACATTGTAAAAAAGGCTCAATTTTTAAATAAATCATTTTTGAAATAATGAAAATTTTGAAGTTTTTTAAATCTCATATTCTCGAGCATATTCTGATTGATTTAAAAAATAGGAACAAATCGCAATTAATAAATAACTTCAAGGGGGCCATATTAGGTACACAAATTTTTTGTGTCTTAAAAAAACGTGTTTTAGTAAATCCTCTGGCATTTCAAGCTTATTGATCAAAATCGAATGCGTAAGGTCTCATTTTAAAGCTCTTGACTGAACCTTTAAAATGAGACCTTACACGTCAAAAAATATTGATTGGATTCGACACAACGTCGATTCTCGCTTAGGGGGGCCATACTAGGTCCAGGTACCTTATTATATGCAAAATAAGACATAAGATTTAATCCTAACAAATAAACTACAATTAAATTAGTAATTTATTCCTTGGTACTTAAATCAAACAACAAAATTTCTTTCGTCCAATTTTTTAGTGATTCTGGTGTGCACAGACCCTTATCAATTTGTTAGACAATAAAACTTTACTTGTAGGCTAAAATAATACTTCAACAAAAAACAAAATTGATACTGGTGATCAAATTTACTTCTGTAAGTGCATTACCTACTATACGAATACAAGAAACGATAAGAGTACGAAAAACCCCGAAAGCATAATTTTTCGTAGCGTTCCCGAAACTTATGAATAACCGGCCGGGATGGCGATAAGTCAGGGCACAGCCGAGATAGTGAATCTGAGTGAAAACAAGAAGAACAATTTAAAGCACCCGGCCGGCTTCTTATCGCCCAATCAATCACACCCCGGAGCCGTAACGTATGCACATGCAAAAACAGAACAATAAACGAGAGGAGTCGACCGGGTGGATCGGGGCCAACTCGCGGTGGCTTTTTATTTATCGCGGGACTCGAGCCAATTTGCTCCCTGGCTGCGGGGGGTAATTTTTCGGGAAGGGAGGGCGAGTCTCTTTGTCCGGGCGACGATCTAGCGTGACAGTAGTCGGAGCGATTAATCGATGCGCTTGGCACGACAACCCGGCGCTCGGTCTTGACTTTGTTATTACTAAGGTAAAGATGCCAATTATGATTACAAAAATCGCTACTTTTCAGCATTTTGAATTTTATTGAAAAAACAAAGCATATTAGACTAAATCTTTTTTTACATACTTAAATTTTAGGTTCTAAGGAACTTAAATACATTTTTTTTATATGATAATTGTATTTATTTATTGAATAATTAATGTTTAAAGTCAAGACCTTTTATGCCTCCGTTTAAAGTCAAGGCCCCAGTTTATTAGACAACTTCAGCTTTGGCCCCAGTTTATGGAACACTTTTACACGTGAAATCCCGTCTGTGACTTAAGTGCCCCAGTTGATGGAACGGAATCGTCAAAATTCGAGGGTTTCATCACTCTCAAACACGAACAAATTAAAAATCTAACATGAAAATTAGATAAACCGTTCCATCAATTGGGGTATGTAAATCACAGACTGAATTTTACGTGTAAAAGTGTTTCATAAACTGGGGCCAAAGCTGAAGATGTCTCATAAACTGGGGTCAAAAGGTCTTGTCTTTAAACATTAATTATTCAATAAATAAATACAATTTTCATATAAAAAAAATTTATTTAAGTTCATAAGACCCTAAAATTTAAGTATGTAAAAAAAGATTTACTCTAACATGCTTTGTTTTTTCAACAAATTCAAAATGCTGAAAAGTAGCGATTTTTGTGATCATAATTGGCATCTTTACCTTATTTTCGGAGTTTTGTTTTCTTCGAGAGATTTTCATTAGGAGGACTTGCCCCCCTGTTTATTTTTTACATCCTCAACGGTGACTTTGTAAGTCTCGCTGATCCGTCGACCTACATTCGAATCCGTCATACTTCGCCCTCGCTTTTATCTTTAAGAAGATTACCTTTTTTTCCACCCCCTCCCCTTGTTATTTCAAAAAGCACGGGAAAATCCGTTGTTATTATTTCAACTCTCCCAATAAAAATGCGATAAGCACCGAGGAAGCTTGAATTTCGGGTAGACGAGAGCGAAAAATCGCGTCGAGGTGCTTTTTTTTCAGCGAGGAGTGCCAGGCAAATTACCGGGGCAGGAAAGGAGGCAATAGAATCTCGGAGCGAGAAAATGCGCGTGATGCCAATAACGTTACAAATTGTGGAAGTATCGATTCTAACCCCCGCGAACGAGGGTGCGGTACGGTGACGATCTTAAAGCGATATTTTTTCTGAAATAATGCACCCACTTTTTTTACTGAGTAACGCAATCTTTATAAACGTGGCTCTTGGATTACTTTTTAAAAAAGTTCTAATTTGTAGAATTTATTATTAGATTACTCAGTTTCGTTTTGACCCAAAATATTTCGAGCGCTGAAGGTAAGAACGAGCGGGTGGGTCGGGGGGGAAAAGGTCATTTTATTCGAAAACAAAGAGAGGAGGCGAAAAAAAAAAAAACTTTCTATTCATTTGAAAGCTTTGTTTGCCGAGAAAATTGAGTCCATCTGCCAGGGAAAACGAATTAGCCAACGCGAGACAAATGGCCTCGACGCGGCACTCGTAAACCGTTGATACCACGGCGCGTGCATGTGTGCTTGTGTGCGCTTGCACCTCACTCAATGCCCGGGCACGTCGAGAAATATACATCACCGCTTTATTTCCTTGCGACCAATTCGTCCTCGGATTTTTTTTTTGTTTCGGTGCTGCGATAAATCGGTTACGATGTATCGTCCCTGTAAAAGTGGATTTATTAAAATTCGAGGTATACACACTTTGCGGTACGTGCGGCGAGCGTAATTCAGCCGTTATCTTTTTCGAAGGACCGCACCGTGGAGTGGTTTTTAAAAATGGGTGCGATCGAGTTACTATGGAATTGTTTTTGATACAATTGTATTTTTTTTTTTTTTTTGTAAAAGCGTCTAAGCTAAAAAAACGGTTATCATATGCGAAACTGCTGTCTTATGAGCTCAAACTTTTTTCATCTTAAAGTCTTATAATCAGAATCTTTTAGAAGTTTTTGGTTAAATTATTTAATTTAATTTATTTAAAAAAATAAACTAAAAACATTCCCAAAATGATATTTCATAGATGGAGTATGTACTGAATCCATCAGGGTAATCAAAGAAACAAATTCATAGTATATATTTAAAGAGTCAATAGGTATGTGAATGATGCAATTTCAAAAGCTGCACTGAGAGAAGGATTTGGTTCACGCAACCAAATTTGGTTGTGTGAACCAAGATTTGGTTATTTTTGGTTTCTCCCAAGCTATGGTTCATGCGACCAATGATTTGGTTACAGGAACCAAATGTATAGATCACAGTCATGTCAAACAGTTCGCTGTTATAACCTCAAAAAATTTTTTCAGTAATTCAGAAAATTATGAACTTACGAAAAATTTATTAAAATGATCGGTGTTATATTAGATTGAAAACGATTAGTAATTTGATTTAACTTCATAGAGAAAAATAATTTTGTTGTCAAGAGAAAACTCATATTTAAATAAACTTAATTAATTTTTCAAATTGGCGGGAGCTCGACTTTTACGCGTGGAGTGTGGACCAAACATTTGGTTCCCACAACCAAATTATCCGATTTCTTTTCAACCAAATATATTTGGTTCCTTGAACCAAATCCTTCTCTCAGTGTGTAATTGAATACAAATGAAAACATTAATATTACCTCAAAAATTGCTTCTACTGTAAACAAGCATGAGAAATAGAAATATTCCATCAATTTCAAATATATATCTAATCACAATAATATTATGTTAAAAGCTTATCAAAATTTTTTATTTTTTCTGATTTTTTTATTAACCGCAGTCATACTGCTAATTTTAAATCGGCAGATTTTCGACCAAGGTTTTCTCATCACTGAGACCATCGGAATGATTGGAATATATATTTTATAATACTTAACTCAAAAATTCTTTATATAAATTCAACCAGACAAAGCAACAACTTTTTTCTCGACTTTTTTTTATTACAAACCAACACCCTCACACCGGACGTGTGTGATAACAACGTTTCATATTTCGAGGCAAGACTCTTTTTTGCATGCGTATTGAATCACAGTTAGTCATTTAAAAAATTAAGCGAATCAAAAATTAAATTGATGTTTCTTTGCCATTTAAGACCCATTCAGTGGACTTATACGAGTTTAGAGCAATACACTATTCAAATATTCTCTTGACTCATCGTTTGTTTTTTCAAATTTTATTTCAATCAAAAAAAAAAATAATAATAATCATTGGTAAAATAGATTGTTAAAAAGTAGTAAGACTCTGAAATAAACAACGTAATCTAGGTGTCAAATCTCTTTCCCCGAAGCAATCACGCCTAACCGGGGGAATCCCAAAGTAAATGAAACCTTTTTGAGTCGTTGTAAATTTACCGGGGATTCCGGCTGATTGAGTTTAAGTGTGCTCAGCTACACTGCATACTTTTCTTTATTCAAGCTACCACGCGTAGTGTCAAATAGTGGGGGGGGAGCTAGCTTCGTAACAATTCGACCGAGAGCAGAGGGATCATAAAGTTGATTCCACCGCGACGACACACGCATCCGTCGCCGCTCACATGTATTTTTTTTTTTTTTTTTTTTTTTTTTTTTTTTTTGAGCTTTAAGACTATAAACTTTGAGTGAAAATAATAGTAAAACACTTGTTTGACCAGCCGAAACTGCAAGCAACGAGTCCACGATGATTAAATACTGCATCATGTAAGTCTTTTTGTTTATCAAGTTTAAAAAAAAAAAAATCTTTCACTTCGAAAATATTTAAAAATTACATTGAATAGTAAACTTTTTTGAGTCTAAAATCACGTAAGAAGCGAGGTTGAAAAATTAGTACTGGAGTAACTACGCGTTAAAGTAGATAAAATAACTCAAACCAAACGTGTTTGTTTTTTCAGATTTTTATGCTTTGCATTGGCAGTGCAGAGTTACCCTATCCTTCTCGATCAGGACACCAAAGATCGGTTCGAGAACGTCCGAGAGTTCACAATAAGGATGTTCTTGAACAAGTACAACCTCGACTCGATCGACGACCTGGATGAAAAAACCATAAACCGTCACTCGCCCGAGCTCGACATTTTGTTCGACGAGGACGAGCAGGCCTTGATAGGTGAGCTCAATTCGAGACTTCTCAAGTGGCTGAAGAACGGCGACACCGAGGACTACTTCGAGTACATGCTGGACCACGCGAGGGAAATACAGAAGCTCAAATCCAGAGTCGTCAACATCGACCCCGAGAAGTACTCCGACTTGCAGAAGCAGGTTTTCGAAGCGTTTTTGGGATAAACGAGGATTTTATCAATTTATACTGAACTCCCCGAGAACGTCAAATCGTTTAATGATTCAGGTGCCTGATTAAGTTTCCACGGCGATTGAGGTAATGATTAAACGGTGTGGTGTCTCTTGGGTGAACGAAGTATTTTGTACTCTTTCAAGTAGTAATAAAACGTAATTTTCGATGTATGAATTTTTTTTATGCTTGGTCTAATGAAATTAACAATTTCAATCACCCCTCCAAAATTCGATGTAAAGACTTGAAAAAAGAAAATTTTGATATGGTTTTGGTTTGACCAAAATTTGTGATCGTTGCACGAAACCAAAGTTCTGATTGTGCATCATGTACTTGGTTAAAGAAAAATCTGCATCGTACTAATCAATATTTATTAAAATTAAACAGCGACGTCACTATGACTTCTGGTATTGGAGTCATATTCAGGATCACAATAAATCGAGCAATAAATTGTTATAACTATTATTAAAACATTTTACATTTACAATTCTAAAGTTTTTTACATCATTTACATGGTGAAAATCCATAGTAACTACCAAAAATAAAAAATATGTTTTCTTTGAAAATGAAAAATATATATATTTTATTTTTAATACATTCACTTTATTGACAGACCCTAAAATGATACGAGTACCTAAATTAAAAATTAAAAGCTTCTTCGATTTTTTTTTCATCATGGGATCGTATTTTAAGCAGCACAATCGTCAACAAAAATTATCAGTCTTTTGTCTTTCGTGAGTTCTTATGACGGATTGGTGGTGGGGGGTGAAATTGTACCGGACTTTGTTACCTCCTTCTATATATGATGACATCGCAGGTACACAGCAGGAGTGTGAGAGTCACCACCAGCAGTCGCAGTCGTAATCTTAACAATTTCGCAGCACTAAAAAAAATTCAGTAAAACTTTGGTAGTTCGTTACAAATTTTGACTAAAGTGAGTTTCTACAGTAACAATTTCTAGGATGCTTCGTTATTGTATCGTGTAAGTTTTAACTCGCAACATTAAATATTATTAAAAACATTATTTTATTTTATTTTTTTGAGCACTTTAATTTATTAGTTTACACAGATGAAAAACATATAAGAGAGAACAAAAAGTATAATTTTTATCAAACATTTACTGTGATTTCAAATGGACTTAGACCATTTTTAATATATTTGAGACGGAGAATGCTTTTAATCACTAATAGAATGACCGTATATTGTTTCTTTTTTTTTTTTTTTTTTTTTTTTTTTTATGAACAAGAATTCATCCTATTTTATTGTAGGTAGGGTTTAATTCAATTAAATTAAATACATAATTCATAAAATTAATTTGCAGCCATGCTGATTCATCCATTCATATCACAGTATATGGTATTTAAATTTAAAAAAATTTAATTTTAAACGAGATTTTAAAAACATTTTAAAGCATCTTGTTGCACTCTTAAAATTGAGTAAGCGATATCGATTTTTGAGTTCAAGACTTTTATTTTTGATCCTATAGGTTAAGCATGTCCTCATCTATCGAGTTCTTCATCGTGAACTTGGTTATTAATTAACAATAAATTTTAGAGGTTTTAATTTTGTCAAATTCTGCACGGCGCGCGTACGCGCGCCCACTCGACTTCTAGTTATGGAAAAAACAACTATTTTTCTTGATTAAATTAAGAGTAAATACTTTTAAAAAATCCGAGAAAAAATCTATCTAATGAATCCTTACAATTTTTGTTTAACATAAGATGTAAAATTAAAACAATAAATTTTTTTTCATGATATCGTACACTTTATAATGATGAATTATAATTAGTTCAATAATTTTTTCTATTTTATATGAAATTGAATAAGTTTAAAGAAATTATTTAATTTTTCATTAATTTTTAAGTTTATTTAATTGACTAAAATTATAATGCGCCTATGAATCATGGGCTGCTGAACGATTAAATAGAAAACTTTTTCATCAAGTGGTTGGCTAGTTTAAAAAAAGGAATTTTCGAAATTTTCTCATGATTATCATTAGTTATTTCGTACTTTAAAAAACAAGACTCTTTATCTTAAAACACTTTTTCCCAATTCGTTTTTTTCAGATTTTTATTCTTTGCCTTGGCTGTGCAGAGTTACCCTCTTCGGCTAGACGAGGCAACAAAAAATGGGATGGAAAACGTACGAAGATATTCAGTTAAAACTCTGCTAAAAGAATACAAACTCAATTCAATCGACGAGTTAACTGAAGATATGTTAAACAATGATGTATTGTCGGAATTTGGGGATTTGTTGACCGAGGATGAAAAAGCCTTTTTTATGAAAATTAATAATGCCTCACTTAAATGGTTCAAGGGTGGTGACACCGAAGATTTCGTTGATTTTTCATTTAGAAACTTTCATGAAGTCTGGAATCTAAATAATAAGATATTAGGCATCAATCGTGCCGAAGCTACAGCAGCTAAAACACAACTTTTAAAAACGTTTTTTGGTCTTTAAACGTCATTAATATATATATAAAGTGTAGTTGATATTAGCACGGCGTAAAAAGTTTTTATACCACTCATGTGTATGTACTTATGAATGAAAAATAAAAGAAATTTCTATTTGAAACTGCTATTCCAAAAACCAATTATTCCCATCTCAAAACACTTATTTATATTTTTACAATTCAATACAACTGCACTATCTAATTTTTAATTTAAACAAAAAAAAAAAATAATTTTGTAAGCTTCTAATACTAGTTTGTTTCAATTTTAAAATTCCATCAAGTTGTTAGTTTTTATATAAATTTGAAAGCTTGACAAAATAGTTTGCAGCTATTTCATTAAAAAATTTTAATTTTTTGTCGTTAAGATGTTTAAATTTTTATCTTTAGCAGCAATATTTTTTTACTATAGTATCTCTGAGATACTATCTCATCAACCGTATCCACCAAAAATATTGAGTTATAATATAAAAACTCCCAATATTAATAATTCAATCTTGGTTCGTGGTTGTCTAGAGGGATTCTGATAATTATGGTAAGTTAAATTTAACTTTAAAAAAAAAAAAAAAAAACTCAAGTTACAAGAGTAACAAGGGGAAGCCCCCAACAAATAATCATCGGGAAAGGGGAAGGGGAACGGACTTTCATAACTGCCAGTAATACGAGGACCACCGCACATGAGCGGAGTGAAGATCGACACCAACAGCTGAAGCCGTCATCACGTCGCCTTCAGTATTAAAGCACTGCCGTTTTTTTAATTTTGATCTTATGTAAAGCTCAAGTAATTTAACAAAAAGTTAATAGTTACTCAGTTAGTCTTATTTTTTTTTCATTAAAAAACTCTTTTTCACTAAAAAAGTTACCCTATAACTAACAGTAAAAAAGTTTTACAAATTTGAAATAAAGCTTAAGGGAAAAAATAAAATAAATTCAAAGTACTCAATGTTCCACTGAAAAATGATCTAAAACTAAGTTAAGTAATATCAAATTCGGAATTTTGTAAAAAATACAAATTTTAATTACAGGTTTATAATTTTTGTCTTAACCGTGCAAGAGTATGCGGTCTCATTACCTATTAATAAGTCAGGATTCAAAAAATTACGAGAGGGTACTATTGAGATGATTGTCAATAGTTACAAACTTCACTCGATTGACGAGATCGATGAAAATTTCTTCGATAATAAAGATCTATCTGTACTTGATACAATTTTTCCCAAAAGGAACAAAAGCTCATCATCGATCTCTGCAAGGAATATTTAACATACGCCAAAGAAGGAGACGATATAAAACACATGCATTTTTATTAAATAATCATCACGATTTAATGAAGTTAAAATTTAAAGTGGGAAATATACATCCCTACCAGCTGACAAAAACTCAAAGAACGGTTTTTGAGTCTCTTTTTTTAATATCAACAGTACCAGCCGACCCGAGTAGAAGATTTTTTTAGTCGTTTTAACTACATATTATGTTATAGTTTGCATGGAAAATAATAAATAAATTTTTAAAGTGAATTTTTAATTGGTTCCTAATTTGAAAACATTGTTCGCAACACCAATCTCAAATGAGCAATTAATTATAATTTTACGATCTAACGTATTCACTATTCTAGATGCGCTTGCAGTTGCGACTTATGAATAAATCGGTACCTGGTATACTGAAGAACCACTGGACAAATTTTTGAAAACACGTATTTGAAACGTTATTACCGTTACAAAATTGTATTTTATAAGTTTTTTGTAAAAAAATTCTTGATTTTTTTTTTTTTAAGTGCACAAACAATACTGACTCTTTTTTCGATACGTTCTATCGAAACATAAAACTTTAATAAAACTTTTCCCAAATTTTGGGGCTATAAAAATCGTACCTAACCTCAACTTTCATAAATTTTTAATTTGTTTTTTCATTTGATATCGTCTTTTTCACGATAGCTTTGAATAACTGCATAAATTAAATGATAAAGTTACTTTTACAAAAGCACGCTCTCATAAACGATTCGTTTTAGAAGCTCAAGGTAATACGCCGGAAAATTTTATCTTTTGTAAGTTCCTACGAAAGAGTGGGGACTAAGCGACGTTCGGATCGACTTTCTTAGGTGGCGATGTCACTTGACACACAGTCTCTGCTCTCTGCCAGTCGCAGTCGTAATCGTAACTCGTGTGGACACGCTCAGCGCGATATCATTTCGACTTTGAAAATTAAGTGAGGCTTCATCCAAACTTCGATTTGTCCTGGAGAATAAATAACAATGCTTCGATACACTATCATGTAAGTTTTTCATGCATTTGTTAAGAGTAAACAAATCACGAAGGAATCATAAAAGTTTTTTCTACTTAGAAGCTTCATTAAATTTTGGTATTTTCTGAACAATAAAAAACAAGCCAATTTTCCAATTTTTTTGAGAGTCAAATCGTGACGTATACCTGACAAATTTTTATATTTTTTCATATGGAAAATATATTTTTTAATGATTAATAAATTTCAGTTGTAATAATTTTTAAAAACGTACTTAATGCGTGTAGTGAATTAAAAAAAAAACAAACTTTTTTTATTTTTTTTTCGGAATTAAAAAATTTAAAAAGTTTTTGAAACCTCAATCAAAGCTGAGACGATCAAATGATTTACTGTCGGCAATTTGTTTTATTTATGAATTATTTTAATTGAGAACATTGAAAACTTGACACTTTAAGAATTAATAAGTTTTAAAGTTTTTTAAGACGACCGCGACTCCCAAGTGAATTTTCAACCCAAGCGTAGAATAATTATACAGGATTAAAAATTGGGAATTTACCCCAAAAATCAAAGCATTTAATATAGGGCAATAAATAACTATTTTTACAGCTTTTAGAATTTTTATTTTGGCTCTCATTAAAATTTTGTCAAATCCGTGCGTAAAGTTGCTCAAAATGATGTCGAATATTTAAAAAAAATTTTAAGTATGGAACGAGAAAAACATTTTAATATAATAAAATTATCAGAAATTTCAAGGTATAGAATTTCTATTGAAGGTTCTAATCAAAATTTTGCAAAATCGATGTAAATTTGTTTTAAATCATGATACAAGGGTGTAAAAAAAAAATCTTACGAAAAAATATTGAATATTGAGGCATTAAAAAGATTTTGAAATTTGAAATTTTTGGGAACTTTGAGTTCTGAGAGCACGAAAACAATTTTTTTTTAATTCTTGACCATCAAGTCTGCTTTCATTTTAAAATTAGTATTTTCATTAATATTTTGATCATTAATTATTTCATCACCGAAGCAAAATTTTATGTGCTATTCAAAGTGGTACTTGGGACTGTTTTTTTCTGTTTTTAGATTTCTGTCTCTGGCTTTAGCTGTGCAAAGCTTTCCCATTTTACTTGATCCGGATACAAAAAACCGTTTCGAAAATTTGCGGGGATTCGCTTCGAAAATGCTTGTAAAAAATTACAAGCTAAATTCAATTGACGAGTTAACCGAGAACCACTTGAGAGATCACATTTCTCAGCTTGGCGACGATTTCTTTACCGAGGATGAAAAAGCGTTTATGGTCGAAATTAATAAAGCGCTGCTCAAATGGGTCAAGGGAGGTCCCACTGAAGATTACGTCGACTTCTCGATTGACAATGCCCGTGAATTGATGAAGATCAGATACAAAATGTCTACCGTCAATCCTGCCAAATTTTCGGAAGCACAGAAACAGGTCTTCGAAGCTTTTCTGGGCCGAATGTGAAGAATACCTCGAACAATACAAATAAATATGTAGAAAATACGATTTAGACCTTTGATATGTATTTTAGTAAGAAAAATAAAACAAAAAAACAAGTTTTGATAAAAAGAAAATGACATCATTGGTTATTTATCATGAAACACTGAAAAAAAAAAGTTTTGATAAAAATTGAATGACGTCATGGGTTATTTTACATGGAAGCCACAAACATCGTATTTTTGTACTTTCTTTCAATAAAAAAAATTTTAAATTTATAAATAAAAACCAATCACGATAGAACATTTTTAATAATTTTAAATAACCATGTAAAATTTCATTATTCAATGTTTCATTGTAACCTTGAATTTCACTACGGTAAATGGAGCACATTGATATGCTGATGTTGGTAAGATAGCGTGGGTATTATTGTTTATCTCTTTTGCTTTAGTACCTTAATGGGCACAATTATCAAATAATTGAATTTAAGAGATATACAAGCTGTACATATAAGCTACAAGTAGTCTAGTTCTAAGATTTTGATTTATTCTACAATAACAGCGTGCCGTCACGTGTTACAATATTGCTTTCTTTAAGTTAGTTCTACATTATTGAACTATCTAAATTGATCAAAAGATATTCATATTATTCTACTCTTCGATACAAAAAAAAAAAATTTTTTTTTTTATTTCAAAGTTAAAAATAAATTTAATAACATCTAGTTTCAGTCTGTAATAATTCATCTATAATATTACAAAAGTGGGAAAAACCACATCCGCATTTTAAAAATTTACGAGCGTTAAATCATCAAGAAAGAATACGCAGAGGTTACTAAACAACAAGTTTGATTGGTAAGAATGTATGAAGGTATTAAAATATTGTACTCATGACTAGTAAAAACGTTAATCATCATTTAATCAACTACATTCAACAGTATAAATAGGCGTTCAAATACATTAAAACTTTTAGTTCTTAAATTTTTGCTTCATTCTGCAGCAACAACGTAGACGATCAGCATGTTTCGATACTGCTTTCTGTAAGTTACTAAATTGTTAAAAACAAAATTCGTGTTTTTCAAAAATTTTTAATACTTTTTTCACGAAGCCATCGATAAAATCAAATTGAAGTCCATCTTTAGAAGTATTTCATAAATTTTAATTGTTTCGCATTCACGAGTATCTTATATTATAACAATAGTAATTAAATCTCCCTTTTCATCATCAAACGTCATGGTGTAAATTGACTTTTTTTTTTTTAAGTTTTTTATGCTTAGTTTTGGCTGTACAAAGCAACCCTATCTTGCTCGACAAAGATATAAAGGAACAGTTTGAGAAAATACGAGACATCACAGCCGAAAAAATCGTGGAGAAGTACAAGCTTCAGTCGATCGACGAGCTCAATGAGGATCTCTTCAACAAAGATTTAGCCAAACTCGACGAATACTTCAGCGAAGACGAAAAAAAGCTTTACTTCGAGCTGTGCAGAGGGGTGATAAAGTGGGTTAAGGGAGGAGACACCGAAGATTATTTCGAGTTTGTAATCGACAACGCTCGGGATTTACTGAAACTAAGACACAAAGTCGCTGGCATTGATACCTCCGAGCTCTCGGAAGAACGAAAAGAGCTTTTTGAGGTTCTCATGAAGTGAGGAGAAAACGAAAAATCAGAGTTTGTGAGAGTAAAGTAATAAAAAATAATATGTTGTGACAAAAAATTTTTTTTTCATTTTGGTGACCCGAGTGTACTTATTTCGCTTCATTCCACTTTTCAAGCTCATAACAATGCTTAAATTGGAATATATATCACTTACAAGGAGAGGTCACACCCTCCGGGTCACCGATCTTGACGAAACTTTGGGGATCGTTTTCTTATACCAAAAGATGAAGAAATCTACCAATTATCCCGTCTAATGGGCCTTTTATACCTAGTTCCTACATAGCTTATATCGTATTTTTAGCTCTTTTTGGGTTTTTTTGCGAATTTTCAAAAAATTCCTGTTCGAAGCCTATTACACTTACAAAATTCTGCAACACCGCATTCTCTTTATTTTTTCATCTTCTTTTGAGAAAAAATATTTTTAAATCTAATTTTGAAGAAATAGTCCATGTAAAATTAAGGTAATCAAAAGCATTTGTTTACTGTTTTTTTGGTTTCATGAACTTAAACTGTACGTCATCAGCCTTATCAAAATTATGTCTAAAAATATTTTTTCTAAAAAATTCATAAAAAAACAAAGAAAATGCGGGGTTGCGGAATTCTGTCAGTGCAATAGGCTTTGAGCAGGAATTTTTTGAAAATCAGCTTGTTTTGACACTTTTAACACTTTTGTGCGAATTTTGTGGTTATTTGTGCCAATTTTCAAAAAATTCCTGCTCAAAGCCTATTGCACTGACAGAATTCCGCAACCCCGCATTTTCTTTGTTTTTTTATGAGTTTTTTAGAAAAAATATTTTTAGACATAATTTTGATAAGGCTGATGACGTACAGTTTAAGTTCATGAAACCAAAAAAACAGTAAACAAATGCTTTTGATTACCTTAATTTTACATGGACTATTTCTTTGAAATTAGATTTAAAAATATTTTTTCTCAAAAGAAGATGAAAAAATAAAGAGAATGCGGGGTTGCAGAATTTTGTAACTGTAATAGGCTTCGAACAGGAATTTTTTGAAAATTCGCAAAAAAACCCAAAAAGAGCTAAAAATACGATATAAGCTATGTAGGAACTAGGTATAAAAAGGCCCATTAGACGGGATGATTGGTAGATTTCTTCATCTTTTGGTATAAGAAAACGATCCCCAAAGTTTCGTCAAGATCGGTGACCCGGAGAGTGTGACCTCTCCTTGTTAGCAGCTTCGAAGGAATGCAAAAATATTGGTTAATAATTTTTTTTTTTTTTTTATTTATAGCACTTGTGTGGTACGTAGACAATTACAATTATGAATAATACAAGTTTGAAAGATTTTTTAAAAATGAATGTTTCATAATAAATCAATATAAGTATTTAAAACGACTATTTCATTTGAATCTTTTAATGACTCTGAGTGCATAACTGATCCTCGAAAAGTTTCAAATGATAGATTCATCCTCTTTTATTCGAGTGGAGTTATTGAATCGTTTCAGCGAGGTACGCAATGAAGGAAAATCACCAGAAACTTTTCATCTTTTGTAAGTTCTTACGATGTAACTCAGCATAAAGGTAGGCGCGAGAGCGAAATGACCACTGTCACCGCAGCGCAGTTGACACGAGCTCAACTAGTTTTTTTTTGTGAACCAATTCAAGTTTATACGGCTTAAATTCATCTCGTATTTGAAAATTTAGTGGCACTTATCATTTGGCTAAAGAATATTCAAGTATAAGTGATCAAAAACATCTTACAAGATTTGAGTGAGCCTGCTGCCACAACATTCGAGATGCTTCAGCTCTTTGTAGTGTAAGTCTCATCCTTAACTTGATTGAATTTAAAAATATAATGATTTTTAATGTTAGGCACTTTGAATTATACATTTAAAAAAGATTCTTAGCTAAAAATGTATTTTTTTAATGACTAAACAGTGTTTTTCATAATGAATGACTTAAATTTATTTTTTTTAGCTTTTTATCATTGGTATTGATTGTACAAAGCGATACCACTTTGCTCGAACAGAACAAAAAAAAACAGTTTGAAAGTGTACGAGAAATTTTAACTAAAAAAATGATAGAAAAATATAAGCTCCATTCGATCGATGAATTAACCGATAATCTCTTTACTGAAAAATATTCTGAAGATCTGTCAAAACTTGATAAATTACTTGACGAAAAGGAAAAAAAGCTTTATGTTGAACTTTTAAAGGAGGTACTAAAATGGGTTAAAGGCGGAAACACTGAAGATTATTTCAAGTTTATAAAAGACAACGCAGGTGATATAATGAAGATAAAACAAAAAATGGAAAATATTGACTTGGCTGAGTTTTCAGAAATTCGTAATGAACTTTTTAAGACTCTTATCGACTAAAGTTGAAAAAAAAAATGAATAAATAATATTGATGAGTTCGATGTAATGTTGATTAAATGCGTTTTTTTCAAACTTTCTAGATGTTAGGACACAAATAAAATTAGTAAATCTTGTCTAATTAAAGAAAAATAATTTCAACATTTCCTTACTATCTCCCTTAAATGTAATCATTACAAATATTATTATGATTATCTTACACAATGATACATGCGTTATCGGGTATCGTGACGCTAGACATGCGTAGTGGGCATTGTCTGATTCACTCCGGTGAAATTACGGTAATAAAGTGGGGATATTTATCTGATAATTAAGAGTATAAATTAGTTACTCTAGTAAGTGGCACTTTATTTCAAAAGTTTTTAGTCATACCACTATAACATCACGATACTGCGGTATTGTATTCTGTAAGTCTTCGTTTTTCATTGATTTATCGTAATTTATTCGTTAAAAAATTACCTCTTAAACTATAATGTCTACTAAAAAAGTTTATGCACTGAAAAATCGCAGAGAAAAAATTCGTGAACGTTGACTATTTTATAAAGCTCTGCGATGCAATTATAAGCCCGAAAAGAGTTTCAGATTTCTACAGTGACTAATTTTCAACGTGGAGAGATTTTTAATATAATTCTATCCTTTAACCTATCCTTACTTTTTAATTTTTTTTTATTAATAAAAAGTACTATTCAGAAAATTTTGCTTCAAATCAGTAAAACGATTCTTATTGATGAAAAAAATTTTTTTGTAGAATTCATTTCAAGTGTTTTTGATTAATATCAAGATTTTATCGATTTAAGTAAAAAAAAAAACTTTCATGGTGAGAATGCACCAAAAATTAATGAACATTTAATTTTTACAAATTTTGTTTTTTTAGACTTTTATTCTTAGCCTTGGCTGTGCAGAGCGGACCTAATGTCGAGTCAGAACAGGAAGCAGAAGAACATTTTGAAAGTATAAAAAAATTTTTAGCCAAAGAGTTTTTCGAAAAGTTGCATCTTAATTCGATAGAAGAGTTAAACATAAATTTTATGAAGAATATCCTAGACAATCATGGTAACTCGCTCAAAGTGTATGAAAAAAATCTCGTTGTTGAGCAGAGTAATTTGACGGTAAAGTGGGTAAAGGGAGAAGAAACTCTTGAAAAACTGTTTTTATTTACATGGAAGTATGGATCAGAAATTCAAAGATTGACCGTTTGATTAATGAAAAGTATCCATCTAAGCTCACGGAGACTCAGAAAAGTCTTATCGACGCATTTCTGGCTCGAATAAAATGAAAAGTGTTTTTAAACGTTTGAACTATGCTTTGAACTGAAAAATAAAGTACAACTATCTATAACAATAACTTGTTTTGTTTATGACTCACTTCAGTTTCCGTAATCGGAACCATTAGATTTTGAGTTAACAGCTCATGAAATTTTTAAATTCAAATTTACCGTTAATGAACAATAGATTCCGTAAATTTTTCCAGCAGTGAGAGCTGGTTTAAAATCCTTGAATAAGTTATTAATGTTAACTGGTAAAGAAATCCCTTTGCCTCACTTTATCTTTGCAATTTTTAGCGTCACCGTAACAACGTCACAAACGACCTAAATTTTCACCTCTGAAAGTAATTTTTTCGCACACTCAAGCTCAGATGTCAAAGAAAATAAAAAGCCAGCACGCACGTGTCGTCTGATTAAAGCGTTCTCTGCCGAAAGACGCGCGCAGACATTTTCTCCTCTAACACTTTTAAACTTTGCATTTTAGCTGCAGATTTTTGGAAAAATAATTTTTCACATCTGTTCGAGCCCATGGGGAATTGTTTTATGCGATCGATATTTATTGGATGCAAGGCGACGACGAGTCCAGGCGAGATTATAAAATTAATCATCTAGGATGGTTATCTCTCGGTATTGTTCGGGACACTTTCAATTAAACTTTTTTCCGCGAAAAAAGATAGAAAAAAGAGAGAAAAAAAAAAAAGAAGTTTGAAACGCCTCCAGGTAGCGTAAAAGTCTACGCCGAGTGCGATCAAAGGAAAAGTCTTTTTGGTGCCCGCCGCGCCACGCCGCGCGCGCGGTGTTGATTAACGTGCTCGACTGCGTGCGATTCAATTCCGGGGATCTTTTTTTTTTTTCTTTCTTTCTTCCTCTCCTTCCTTTTACTTTTTCTACTCTTTTCTCCTTTTATTACAGAAAAAAAGGTTATCGAGATTTTCTTTTATGTCTACGGTAAACTGCGCTGCGGCTAACGCAACTAAATGAAAGTATTAATAAGACGTCACTTTTAATATCAATTTAATGCTGAGAAATGTCCGAAGCTGAGACTTGATGATTTTTATGGTGATTTATTGGAAATTATAACAGTTAAAATCATCGCAGTGACCTCTACAGATGTCGCTACTAGTACTCTGGGTTGGGTCAGTAACAATGTAGGAACTTAGATTGATTAAATGAATTTTTCATTTTAATAAGTTTTTATTGATTATAAAATTTTTAATTTTTATCAATATCTACAATATTTTTAGGTTAGGTCACTAATAGTACCAGGTAAGCATTTATTAAAATTAAAAGTCTCCGAATTTTAAGTTTTTTGACTAAACATGATACATAACCTGTCATTTAAAGAAAACGCTAGGATTAAACTTAACTTCTCACAAATATCACAGTAGAGTCTCTGTTACATCCTTAATTTCAGTAGAATAATTATTAGAAATCGCGAACCAATTTCAAAAGTACCGTTCATTCAGTCCCTCTTAGGCAGCTATCATCAGATCTCTTTGTGCCCACATCCTTTCGCCACACTGACCATAAAGATACATGCGTGAATGGGCGACCTTCTCTTTAATCTCAGGCTCGATCATTCGTTTGTGAATTAGCCGGGCTCGAAGTCAAAGGATTTGATTTCCAGGTCACCCCTTTCCAACCTAATTATCCTAATACGCGCGGCTGCGTCGTCGCAACCCGGGAAAATAATTCCATTCCCAAGCTGGGGCCAATTGAATCCTCCTTTTTAGATTGCGAAGTGCGGATGATCCCCCCATATAACTGGCCTAATTGGCAGGGGAACGATACTCGAGTGTGTTTTATACAGCTCGAGCGTCGAATTGTGTAAACGCTGGGCTAGATTCGAATTTCGAGTCCGGTTATTATTAAAGCTTTGGCAAGAAGGCTCAAGTTTGGTTGGATTAACGTACCCGACCGACAACAATGATACCGACGCCCACCAGTAGTTAATAGTATTTAGCCGGGCCCGGCTTTATTCGTCCTGGCTTACCGAGCTTGATCTATTTAATATCAGAACGTCAATGGAGCAGGCTCGCTTAACGAGAACTAATTCCCACCAGATTACACGAGTTCTTTCAAAATAAAGTCAATTTTTTTCATATCTCGTAGTAGTAAAAATACACCGGAATCTTTTCTTCCGGAAAAATGGGAGGGTTTTGCAGAAAGACTGGCGGTGTATTAGCTCCCGCGCGTCGTTACGGTAACGACGCGTGCGAAAAAAGACTTCTGCGAGTGACTCGTACGTGAGATCGGGACGTGACGGTTTTATTCTCCCCTCACTCGTTTCCTGCAAAACGGGATTGGATGAGAAATCCATAAGCTTTGACGTTATTCCCTCGCGCCAGCTGACTCGAGCGTGGCCGGGGGATGAAAATGCCATTTTTCGTTGGTAAAAACGCGATTTAAATTATCGAACAGATGTATTGACTTATTCGACATTCAATTGAAGTTACGTTGATCACCTTGTAAGTTAGGTTCTTGGAAGGGTAGTGAAAATAGTAAGCGATATGGCTAAAGTTGATGTATTTTTTTGAATTTGTGGGAACCAAACTGATGTTAGAGAAAACTTTCAGGCGCAAATCATTTTAAGTTTGTAGGTTTAATACGACATCAGCGCCAAATACTAACACAAATTAGGATTTTTTATTTACTGATTTACACATTACACACCTGATACGGTTATAAGTTACTATGATTTTCAAAAGCACTTTTAATCTATTTAGCTTGATACTTCGTAAGAAAAATTTTTTTAATACCACTCTAATAAATAATTATACTTCAACTAACCAAATAATTACTAACGAACAATTGAGATGACATTTTTCAAATTATTTTTATCATTCAGACTTCTTTATTTTTAAATAAAAACAAGCTTATTTACTACTCCAACTAATAAATATTCAAAAACTCAATTTTACTCTTGAAATATGAATCTCATGACTTACCACCTACAAAAGCCTCAGGTATCTCCCGATACTCGCATTATTCATCGTCGACGCGTAGAAAAAAAGATCTAATCTCCAGGTGCCACATCAACACGCTCATGGTTATTCATCCCGGCGTAGATTTTTATACACCATGGTGGGTATTAGCTCCGCGGAGATTCTAGTATCGATCGCCGGGTAATTTAAAACACAGCGCGCAATTGTTGCGAGTAGTACGACGGAAAAATAGTCAGACGCGTCGCATCGCAACAACGAATCAAATCTTTTTTTCATCCCGTTACGCTCGAACGACGCGAGGGCTCGAGTCGAGCGTCCTCGAGCCGAGTTTTATTGGCAATCAATTGCGCGTCCTCGAAATCTCGCATTGTTCGTCAGACGTCTTTGCCTTGCACACTACGGGTTTGGAAAATTTTAAAACAAAGGCTGATACTTTTTTTTTCGACGGGAGTAAGTAGGCCGAAGCACTTGACGACGCTAATCGCGTTACGGTGTTGAGGAGAGACGAGGAGCTAAACGTAATTTTTGTTAAACTCGTTCGGCCGTGGTAATTTGCTTTGGGCCGATGCGATGATAAGTTATCCGGGCTTTTTTCCAACCGTGCTCGGGTCTTGTTCGCCTTGATTTGATTACGGGCTAGCAGCGTCACAATGACTCGGGGTGGTTAACTTATTCGATACCTTGAATTAATTCCAAGTTTGCGGCGGAAGCTCCCGCTGTTTAAGATCCTGTCTTGGGAGTTGGAAGCTCGATAGTGTTTGGGCACTCGTCAGACTCGAGTAACCAATAAAACTCGATAAAAGCGGAATAAAATAAGCATCTCAGTAAAAAAAAAAAAGTTGAAAAGATGAAAAAAAACTCACCCGTGTCGTTGTCGCCCGGCACCCCGAGACTGTCGCTATTGTCATTGATGAAGGCCTCCGCCGTTGACGTGAACGTCTGGGGCGACAGCGTTAGGTCCGGCCCGCTCTCGCTGTCGAACAGCTCCAAATTTCCGTTGGCCGTCACGCCTGAAAACACAAAAATAATACATTTTTATTTTTATTTTTTTTTAGAGGCTGCGTTATCGGCGATACAACTTTCTTTTTATTCCAGTTTTTGTTGCTGATACTCGTAAAATACAATTCGTAATGTCATCTCTCTCAGACTTTATAAAAGGGTATTTGAAATATAGAGCTCTGGAAAAAACCAGAGTATTTCATTACATCGAACCCGCCAATTAAAATTTCATGAATTTCGGTCTGCGCAAAAAAAGAAAAAAAAGGGGGGGGGGGAGGTGGGGGATCTCCGACATCTTCGGACCCTCGTTAGGGCGTGTTTCAATGGCCCTTTGTGCGGAATCAGCCAAAGGCTCCTCTTTTGTCGGTAGGATTTTCCAGCCGCGCGACGAGGAGGATCACGTACTCGCGGTTACAATAACAACCGCAAGCTCGCTTTCTTCGGGTGAGAATTTTCCTCCCTGATTTTGTAAAGAAAACAGTCAAGTTTGCGGAATTTCTCGAAAAAATTGGCTGCGAGACATTTTGATTTAATTAATTTTTATTTTATTTTTTTAGCTACATGGATGTTTTAAAAAGTTTAAAACTAGTGCTGGTTGTTCGTATCATTGTTTAAATGTTTACTGATGATCAAAATCAGACTTAAATTTTTTTTTATATATTATCCAACAAAAATGGTTCAAACTAAAACAGTAATAGTTAAAAGTTAGATGAAAAAAGAATTTAATTTTTGCAGTGTTATTGTTGGAATATTCACTTTGTTTTTGCTTTATAATTTTTTCTCTTTCAAAGATTGTAATGAATATTTCGAAGCAAAAATAAAATCCATATGTTTTAATATTTGTTATCTCGCCTAAGCTTTTTAGTGAGGGCGCCGACTTGTATTTTTCTTTTCAGATAGGAGCGGTAAAACGATAGGTATGATTTGTAGTTGAGGAATTTCTGATTGTATTAAGTTAGCTAAATGTGTGACTGAGACCTCTTCTGCTCTCAGTTCTGTAGAGCCTCTTCTACAGATCGGACGTGCGCTCTTGAATCTCTTCCTTGTGCCTAGGGCTTAATAAAAACTATTTGATTGATTCTGGCCTTAGTAATCGACTTGTTTTTTTTTTTATTTTACCCATATCCCGAATAGTTTCTATTCTATTCTAGAATCTTATGATTGTAATTTTTCAAAAAAAAAGCAGATTTTTCTTGCGTGATTGACGTTTTTCGATGCATTACAAAGAAAATATGCATTTTTTCTGAATTTTTTATATGACTATATATTCATGTAATTAAAAAAATTCTCCCACCGTTGGTTTTTCATACTCAAACAAGACAGCCAAATTTTAAAAAAATCATCCTTCCTGGGTACGTCCCACTTCCGGTATAGAGTAAAAAGCAAAACAAAAAAATTCTCGCTAATTTCTCGTGACATAATTCGGGCGTATATATGTATGAGAGCCGGGCGCGCTCCTAGGAATGTCACGAAGACGAGTTTGTTAAATATGCAAATTCGAGGAGCCTGAGGGTATACATCCCCTGCCCCATGATCTCGATTGTTCGAGCAAAAATTCCGATGCAAATGGCCTTGCCTTTTTTATTTAGCTCCGAGTTTACTTTGGGTTGTAATCAAGCGATCCCTTTTTTTCCCGATCGCTTTCCTTTAACTGCGCAAATACCGCTAAATTAAAATGCCTTTTTTTACTTCTCCTTTTTAATTAACCTTTCGAATAAATAAAAAAAAGGAAGGGCAGGGGGTACGGTTGCAATAATATTTTTTCGCACAAAAAAGGCTTCGTTTGATACTCAATCGGAGCGCCCGGCGTTCGATTTCAATTGAAATGCGATATTAAAAAAGCGTGCTCGATACGAAAATTGAATAAACAAAGAGCGAGGGGAGGGAAAAAAAAATTTGACTTTCCTGGTTCCCGCATAAATCTAACTCGAAATTACGCATCTCTTTATTCGAACTCTTAGGAAAAACTTTTCGATGGAAAAAAAGGGTGAAGCCGAGGGTAAAAGAAGAAAAGAAAGAAAGTATAAAACAGGGTGCGCGCCGGCCGTCGATGCATTAATTTTCCAAAGCTCTTGGGCTATTCAATAAAAATTATCCCAACTCTCGTATATAATCCACACGCCAATAATTCTCGCTTAACATATATCGATAATTTTACGCGGAAAGTTTCGACCGAAGGCTTGATTACCGAAGCCTACGTAGCAGCCCTTTTTTTAAATCTGCAGCTGATTTTAATTACAAAGTTACTTTAAAACTAACTGTTTCGAAGAAAATTACATTACAATATTGGCTACATTATGTTTCCCTTAATTAAAGCACGCTTAGAGAATATTTGTACTTTGTTTGTGGTAAATAATTGAAAATTTGCTGTATAAGAAGTTATGATTTCAAGCTATTTCCAAAAATAAAAAGCATTGAAAACTGTAAAAATTAGAAAATTTAACAAGTTAGTTTTTAAAGCAAAATTTAAATTCAAAACAATTATTATTTAATTTACCAATTTTCTTTTAATCTAAAATGAATTTTTATATTGATTATAATTGAGTTACTCTTATTTTTAAAAAATAAAAAAAATTTTTAATTTAGTGAACCAGATTTGCTTCCCTTAGTAGATCGATTAAATTTTATCTTGTGTAAGAGAATTGATAAACATCGTCATGATTAGGAAAACGAATATTAAATTATAACACTATACACTTCAATTTTTTTTTAGTAATTTTTTATTGCATGTGTTTGTGTACCAAAAAATAAAATCTAAACAACTGATATTAATACTGATAGTCACATTTTGTGCTTAAAAAAGGAGCAGTCATTTTTTTAAATTTATCAATAGAATAATTTTTTTCATCAGAAAAGTACGCAGTAATTAATTTTCTTTCTAAAAATTTTTCTCTTTCAAATGATTATAAACTCGTAGCTCGCACATAAACAAATAATCTCTCGCAATAAGCACAATTTTTCTTACGGTTAATTCCTCATTCGAAAGTTAATCAGTTTGAATGGTCGAAACGCTCGGCTCGCCATTAACGCTCCCCGGCTCCGTTATTTTAATCACGATATTTTAAATAAGAAACGACCGAGAGATGGATAGATAGATAGACCGACCGGTGGATACATCGTAAATTTGCATTGGCCTGCACTACCGTTAGCTTGTACCATCCCGCAAAATTTGAAATTCGAATGTTATACACACGGGATGTTTGGATTACCCCCCCGCAACGTAGTCCGAGTTTACGCGTGGAATAATTTTTGATGATTATTCCACTGCCTTCCCGCTCTGTACTTCCGGGGCCGAGGTAATTTTATGCAAATTTTCGCGATCGCTCGCCCCCGAGTATTGATTCAAATTTTTCGGGGGTAGGGAAAAAGCAGCTTCCGCGGGAGTTTATTGGAAAATTCAAATTTGACGAATCACTCGGGGGATTTTTGGCCTACGGAAAGGAGATGATTTTTTCCCTCCCCCGGTAATGGCCGAGAACTTTGCGGATTAAATCTCGAGTAGTTTCTTTAACCGGAGTTTAAAGTAAACCAAGCTGATGCGCGGAGAAATTTATAACGACCAAAGTGTAATAACGGACGTTGAGCAAAAAAAGTAAACCGTTAGTGCGGGGGGGGGGGGGGTATGCAAATTATATTAAGTCGCCGTATTGCCCTCCCCCCCCCCCCCCCCTGGTATTACGAAAGTTGGGCAAAGTGTCGTAGCCCCGAGACTCAAGAAAAAGGGGTCCGAAACACACACTTATAAAAACGTGTTTTTCCGGCTTGCCGCGTTATTAATTTTTTACTGCCATCGCACTAAATTCCCTCGAAAAAAAAAAAAAAAAGATCGACCGTGAAATTTAAAATAGATAACGGCGGAGGAGGGAAAACTGCAAAAAATAGAAATGGCTTTTTTTTCAAAAAAAAATACGGCTTTGTTTTTTTCGTCCGTGGGGGTTACGAAAATAACTTTCTTTTGAAATTTGTCCCTCCCACGAGTTTTTTTTTTTCGAAAAGAGAATGTTGCTTTCGAAAGCTCGAGCAATATTTGCGACTTACGATTCGAAAAAACTGTCTAATCAACGCCCCCATTCGTCTGCGTTTATTTCCCTGGTCTCTTGGTTCCGCTCGATCATCGTTTGGGAGTCCCGCGGGTGGTGGGTAACTTTTTCCAAATCGATACGACTCCGAGAATCGATTTATCAACGTCCCGCCTATATAATTTCCCACCAGCCAAAGAGTTCATCTTCCTCTCTTTTTTTTTCCACCTCGCGTCGCTCTCGTCCCGCCGACAGATGTAGATCGAGAGAGCCGCGGAGACAGATTTATCCGATATGGATTACCGAGTTTCGAGCTGCCGGACAGTGCCCGGATTTGATTAATCGATCTTACGGGGATTTTTTTTTCAGGAGAGTTACTTTTGATTATTATCGCGTGTTGATTGGCTTTTTTCCAACGTGGCCAAATTGATTAATCAAAGGTGGTTTAAAAACGATTTTTTACAATTTGACTTCGGAGAACATTTATGTGCCGGTGAACGATGCATTGTTTTATACTATCAGTATGAAAATTTTTTATTTATTTACCAAAAACAATCATTAGAATAGTTATTTTCAAAGAAGTGCATAAAGTACTATTTTCCGCATATTATGCAGGAAAATAAGTCTTATTGAAAGTACAAAAAATTTTTAATATTTTTTTTTCAGTTTTATTACGTATCTAGGCTTCAAATTTTTATTGCATTCTCGGATTGTTCGAATTTTTATTCAAAAAAAAAATGTTGTGCTTAAAAAAAAAATTACCAAATTTTCATGATTCAATTTTGTTTATGAAATTAATACTTTTATTTATCTAAAAATACGTCAAGTCTTGAAAGTTCTCCGACAAACTTAATTAGCCCCTTAACCACACAAAATTTGTTAAACTGCGCACTCGGTTAATTAATCAAAGTAGTGGGCGGTAGATCATACGTACTTGCAGGCAAGCGCGACTTGTTGGACAAAGTCGAAAACAATCGTAGTTGGGTTAAACTAGCGCGAGTTTAAAGCGCGCTCAATTAACTTTGAAATTCACGACTCGCAAAGTGCGCCCCGCAACTCTGTAATCCATCGGACGCTTGGGACGTCCCAAGACACTCCTACCTGAGGCACCCAAGATTACGGTTGTTCATAATCGCGACGTCTTTTTTTTTCACTCGCAAAGTAATGAACTGTCGGGCTCCGCGATGATCAAGGGAAACAAGCCAAAGGGTGTACAAAGGAAAGGCAGAAAAAAAGGGGGGGGGGTAACGCGAGGTACCTGGTAATTATACAATTAGCGCTGTGTCAATCTTCCAGCGGGCAATTCGTGTAATGGAAAAAAGCCCGTTTGAAACGGGTTTTAAACGTTAATTAATTGCAGGATATTACAAATTGTTTGAGAAAAAAAAAAAGGCGGGGGGCGGCACTTCGCTTTGACGCATAATTCATGAAGCTTAATTGCCCGGACTCGGGTAAAAAATAATCAAATTTCGAGAATTTGTTGCTTCCGAGAGAGTATGTCTTCCACGTCGATGAATTTTAAACGCAATCAAAAATTAAACAATTTCAATCGCGGAAAAAAAAGGGTTTTATTTTTTGCGAACGTGGGCAACAAAGAGAGGAGCGCACCGGAAGCGTGGCTGAAACAACAAACAACTTTCCTTTGTGATAATGAACTCGTGCCAGGGCGAAATTTCCTCCCGCTCGCTCCTCGTGCGAGGCGTAGAAGTCAATTTGCAATCAACACGTACGCGTACGCCCGAAGCTACCAACCCGATTCCGCTCCCCCGAATCGTTGGGTGGTTTTTCGGGTAGAAAAACATGGAACCGACGACGCGTGTTTTTTTTTCCTACCGCTTCAACTATTTCCAGACAAAATATTTGAGAAGCTACCAAGTAAATAAATAATGAATAGTTTTTTTTTTTTTTTTTTAATTTTTTTAGGTGGTGGGGAAATAAGTATCATCTGGAGCTAGTCACGTGCTCGCGATTGAGTGTGAAGAAAAAAAAAATTTACGTTTTTCATTTAAAAGGCATTTATACTTTGATTTTAGTGTGAGTACAGTAATAAGAATTTTTTTCAGAATATTCACATAAGTTAGAGAAAAACCGCTTTCCCAAAAAAAATGAACTCAGATATTTTGAGATGAAAAAAAACCAATTGCGATTTACAGATCCCTTCCAAATGCATAATAAATAATAAACAATATAATTTTATATAGTAACACAAGAAAATAAGAATTTTTTTAAAGCTCCCCGATTGGTTGATATCATGAGTACAATAAAAGGCTTTCTACAAAAAATTTGAACTTTTCTACTGCTTATGGGGACTTAAAAAAGCCGTTGAAAGACGTTTATACTTGAAAGAAACAAATTTTTGCTCGAATTTTTGGCCAAGCAGCGAGAATTTTTTATTTAAATAAGTAAGAAGCATTATCATCCAAATCATTGCATTTTTTATATCGACTTACAAATCTACAAATACAATAAGGCCTTTCTGTGTCATTTAGACTCCCATGAACAAAGACAAAGAAGAATTTCAGAAAAACTTTTTCTTCCATATAAAGAAAAATCCTAAAATTTTCTTCTCGTGACGAAAACGTCCATTACCCACACGCCGCAAAAGAAGAAATCCAGGCTTTTTCCCTCCCCTTATACGATCACGCGATAAATAACCAGCTCTCCGAGGGCCGGCATTACCCAAAAAAGGCAACACGCGAAAATTGGTGCCCTTTCGGCGGACGTGGACCAGCGCTTAGAAATCGCTGCATGCATGCCAAATGTTATGGAAATATCGGGCCATTTCGAGGGCCGGCGTACGTGCGCGACTTAACGAGGAGCGGAGCCACCGAAAACTCGACCGGGCCGGTGCACCGGGCCGATTTGAATTTCCAAGATGGCCCCCCTTCCCGAGTTATCGTTTCGGAATGATGATAGCCCTCTCTGTCGACCCACCCACCCCCTTTATCGCCCCTGGGAAGCGTTAGCTTTGATGTTTCAATTACCCAGCACTCGAGGTGCCGTAGGATTTTCATTTCGATTCGACTCCAAGAATGAGATGTGCATGCTCTGAGATCTGGTCACGTTGCTCTTAGGATTGTCGTACATGGGCAGACTAGTTTGTTCAGTTTTACTATTGAATGTTAATAAAAAAAGTCTGAATGTTTTTAATTTTTTACCAACTGGTTTATTTACGAATTTTTAATTTTCTTTTGACATTCTTTTCTAGACCAATGATTTCGTCACTAACAAGAATAAAAGTTTGTGAATAAGTATACTTCTTTGAGTTTTTTTACTATGATAACTCAAGTCTTAAATTTGTTATTTGTATTACGTTTGTCTTACTTAAATGAATAAATAAATAAATTATACTTAAAATACCATCATCCAAATAATAATTGAGAGAAGAGTAAAAAATTAAAAAACTGTCTGAAATTTAACGTGCAGGTCTAAAGTTTTATAGTTTTTTGAATAAATGTTGTTTTTGTTTTAATTAAAAGTAATTTTGGATACTAAGGATCAAAAAAGTCTGTTTAAAGACATCGACGAGTTTTATAAATGAAAATTGTTTTTTATTCGAAATAAATTTATTTAGAAATGAAAAATTTTTCATCGGTGTACCGAAGATGTATGAATTTGATAGCGATGCATTTGAATTTCGAGAGCGGGAATTTCGGCGCACATCAAAGCTTTCAGAGCAAATTTGATAGCTGATTAAAAAAAAAAAAAAAAAAAAAAAAAAAAAAAAAGGGAGATAGTTTGAGTTTCGGTACAAAATTTCGAGTGGATTTTTACATATGTTTCAACAGCGTTTCGATGGGTTACCAAAATGCCCGTGTTTCGAATCAAACGTGACCTACATAAAAGGTAAAGTTTAATGAAATTAGCGAGAGGAATTCATATACTCGAGCAAACGCGCAAAATTACAATTTACCAGTGTAGGAATTCGGCTTATAAACGTTCTCCTCCCTTTGTAAAAAGTATCCAAAGGCAATGCTTTGTTTACCGCGCGTGAATCATCCCACATCGAATTGAAAGGCAAAAACTTTTGCCACTATTTAACACTATAAAAAAAAGGCCCGATAGCAACAAAGCTTAATTAAGGTCTACTTTTTTACAATCGAATCGAGCATAAATTCTCATTAGCCTGGAACGCCACTGGTAAAAAAAAAAAAAAGTTTCGGGGCGTATATATATCGATCGAGCGGTCGCCTTTGCGGCTGACCAGAGAGAGGCAAAGCTCGTTAGGACTTTTCACTGCAGGACCCGGGCGCGCAGTAACGCGAATTCAAATGGCGGTGCTTACACAAACGCCGCCGGAGGTAAGCGAAGTTTAAGTGTCGGTCGAAACTTCGCTCCCCTGCACTCCTGACTCTTTAATGCGCAATTGTTATTATTTTGGTAGTACCCAAAGTTCGCTATGAAAGGGGGAGATGTAAGTTAATTATAAAATTTTTCTTTCTTTCTTTCTTTCTTTTTATATGTAGCCTATAACTAACGTAAAGTTGTTTCAAGGTTTGCGAAGGAAAATTTATGGGTGAGCTCGTAAACAAAAAAAGTTAGTAAGCATTTTTTTTTTTTTTTTTTTTTTTTTTTAAAGTAGGCTTGCGTGACCGTTAAAAATGAAATAAAAAATCAAAAAAATTTTAATAGAAACCGGAAAAATTAAAATTACTGTTTTTCTGGATTTGTTCCAATTTTTCAATTGAGTTTTCAGATTTTTTATCGAGATTAAGTAAAATCTAAATTTAATTTCCAGTCCCGGATGTCCATCATTTTTCAAATTTATCAACTTTTATGGTTTATGAAATTTTGAAAATAAAAAAAGTTTATTTAGAGACATGGCAGCTCAACAGGTTCGACTACGAGCTTCGATGTTAAGATCTCGTTGTCGATTCCCGCTGCTGGCACCTCTGAAAAAGTAGTTTTTCATGTGCTTCTTACTAAAATTTAAGAAGTTCGTTTAAATAAATAAATTGTAAATCCAGTAAAAAGTTAAAAAAAAAATTAAAAAAAGGAATTGATTCTTCTAATTTATTTTTTTTTTTAAATTTTATAAAACACGTAACTAATTTAAACATTATTCTAGTCAATAGTGAAACTTCAACTGACTTTTGCTTTTCTTATGTAGTATCAATTTTTTTTTTTTGTTCAATTAACTTTTGACAAAAAATATCTTTACTTCAGTGCTCTCTACAGCTCGAAAAAAAAAAAAAAAAAAAAAGAAAGGGAAAGAATACGTAGAAATTTGGAGTCCTTTCTGGGGCGGGCAGGAAGCTCGGAATAATCACGCGCCAAAGTTAGGTCGGGCTTTTACAACTGCACGTAGGGCACTTTCGGGGGTAAACGACGTGAGTCGCATTGCCATGCGAGACACGAGCCCGACCGAATGGAGATGAGAGACACCGGAGGCCCAAAGCGAGCCAAAGTATGTACCGGGGATTAGAAATTCGCGAGCGAACCCGAACTTTCGATGAACTCCAACCCTGCAGACACTTTTTCATATTTTAGACTACGATTATTTACCGACAAAAGACAAGATTTTTATTGAGACTTAACATGGATTAGATATTTTAGTTCAAGTTAGCAGAAAACATTTTTATTCTTCTTTAAAGTAAATAATATGCATTTTTATGATCGTTTGAACCTTGCAGATTTGGATACTTCTAAACGAATTTATGAAAATTGTATGTTTGTTCTTATTATGTACGAGTAATAATTTATTTATTAATTATTTCCTTGCTACTTTCTCCGATAAATCAAGAATATTGTATTTAAAATCGATTTTTGATACTGATTTCGGTAGGATTTGATGTTGTTTTAAAGCTTGTTTGAAACAAATAACTTAAATTTTTTTTTTAAATCTGCTTTTTAAAAAAACATCTGTAACCAACTGTGTGGTTCAAAAATAGTCCTTAACTCACAATCTCAATCTCAAGCACAAAAAGCTGTAAAAACCTAAGATTCATACGAGAATGCTATAAGATAACGGTCGGGTAAATTGAAAATATCTCGATGAAAAACAATTTAATATATATAAGTACGAGGAGCTCATAGCCAAAGAGAGAGAGAGAGAAGGCCAAACATACGGAGCCCGACTTTCAATCCGAGCTGCAGCACGAGTGTCCTCTTAACTCGGCACAGATCTTGCAGATGACAAGATTCAATATCGGAATTGCACCGGGGCTATAACATTTTCCCTCCCGCGCTTACTTCTCGCGCTCGACTTATTCCAGCCTCATTTCAGCGCGGTTCTCAATATTGACTCGCTGCGCCCCGCGCCAGACCGACTAAAGCGTTAGTTATACCCCCGGTTGAAAAAACCCTGAGATCGAGGGATCCATTTGGTGGATTAAGCTGCAGGGATGGAAAAAAAGAAGTTTCTCTGAAAATACATATCTCGGGGATGAAAAAAAAAAAATCTCTATCTGGGAGCGCGAAGTGATTGATGTGTGCTCGAAGAAGAAGAAGTGGGGGAAAATTGTTTTCCCAACTGAAATTGATTCTGGAATTGAAATACAAACTAACGCCCGACACTTCATCTTTTGTCTCCTCTCTTCTTACAAAGTGTATACTAGCGTCCGGTAAAAAGTTCCACAACTCGGCGAGGTGGGAAGAAAAAGTTTCTTTATTATCGTCCGGCTCGCCATCGATCGATTTTTATTTAATCGGATTACCCGTCGACCGATAAGGTGACGACGGTAACAATACACTACGCTTGCTTTTGACTGAAGAAAAAATAAAATTTTTTTTAGATTACGGAAGTTTTAAAAAACATTGGAGAATTTTATGAATTTTACAAGTATTGAAATAAAGTATTGTCAGTGATGTTTACATTTTTTTTACAAATTGCTTTTATGAAAAAATTTCATCTGCTTCCACGACAATCTGAAAGGCTTAATTTTTTTAAAGATTTCAACATCAAAGTTAGATTAATGAATGACTGTAACTTGATTCATAAATGATCCATTTCTGCTAGTAAAGCAGTTTTTTACAATGGAAATTGTTGTAAGTTGGTGTATCGTTTCAATTGTTCTCTAGATATGAATATTTTAATTATTTTTTATATATTTACTAATGATCTATCGATTTGATTTGCATCATTATCTATCCATCGAGTATTTTAAAGAACATCTTATTATCAAAATATTTTAAAAAGGTGAGATTAAAAAAATTCAAGTAAGAAACTCGACTTCCTAGTAAAAATTTTCATTCTTCTCAAAAGTCAGAAAAGCTTCCCCCATTTTACAAACTTGCATGCTTTTTCTCGTAATTCAAAGTACTTACAACATTTTTTTTAGACCTTCGTAGGCATTATTCACTTTACAGACCATAAAAATGTTACATTTCGCCCCCATTTTCTCCAAAGTGGTTTCAACTTTAATTTTTTGGATTTTAGTCCCGTTGTCAATGTTTTTTTTTGGAAAAATTAATCATGAAGAATCTACATCAATAAAAATTAGAAAATTTTTATATTACAGCGGGACTATACGGAATATAAAGTGTGAATAGCTCCAACCAAATTTCCCAAGTGGAAAAACAAAATAACAAGTATAAAAAGAAACAATAAACTCGTGAAAATAAAATTCCTTTGTTCTCGCTGGCATATATCTTCCGCGATGCGGAGCGCGGGAGCTCGATAAGTAGCCAAACAAGGACGCCGGAACGCTCGACTGTTTCCACAGGCCTCCCGCAGCGAGCTGGATATTAGTATCCTCCCTCCCTTGCTCGGTTCTGCATGCACCAATATTGCGGTAAGCCAAAGGCAAATATGTGCAGCCAAGCTCGCGCCTCATCTGATTCCTCCAACCTCGTTTTACCTGATTTTCGTTTAATCTGCGACATGGTTTATTTTACGATCCCTGCTGCACCGCGCATCGTGATTAACGCACCTCGGGGATTTGCGAGTTCGTGGAAAATAAATAACTGTATTCGGATGCGCGCTTTTGCAAAGGGGATACGTCGAATGAAAAAAATCCGTTAAATAGTTTTATGCACCGAGAAGATATTCGTCATCGTAGTCTTTTTTCTAATTCTTTGCAGGTCACAAGCAGTATTTCCAGGTTTTTCAATTTTTTGCGAATTTACTGTTGAATTTAAAAACTGTAAAAACTTTTAATTAATCCAGGAATTAAAAAATATCACTAAAAATGTAATTTTTCTACTCTATTTGCGACTTGCTCAATAACATGCCTCATTTCCAAAGCTTTTTAGACTTTACTCAAACTAAAATCTTTCGATATTTGCAGTCTTAGTATCTTAAACCCCAATTCAGATCTATTTAAAGCTTCCTTCACAAATTTCTCGAGACTGTCTTTGATGGGTTGAAAACATTAATCATTAATTCTACGAAAATTAAACATTCATTCTGTAAACAGTTCATCATCATAATGATGATCGTCAAAAGCGTCCCGAAAAAGGTCCCCGGGCATCGAGGTGAACCCGATTACGAGGCGTACCCGGTTCACACGGGGGCTCATATTAAGGGAGACGTTCGTGTTCCTAGACGACGCGGCGCGAGTCCCAGGGGAGTAACCCCGGTAAATACCTCGCGGAAAGCCCCAACGTCGTTAACGGCAGTCGCCGAGCTCTCGTTATGATATTGCCGATGCGATAGCTGCTGCTGCCGCTGGATCCGGAGAATATTTCGGTCCCAGGTCTGATGCACAATACTGCTTTACAATCTGCTTTATATTTGTGTGTTTACATACTTTTTGTTTTACTCGAGTTGATTGATGGATTGAGTGTGTACTTATTTTCAAGGGTCAGCTACCAAAAAATTTAATAGATTAATTTCATTTTTATTTTTATTCAATTTTTAATGTCTAGTTACATTGCATTATATTTTATGATGTGAGAGGCTACCCACTTAGTCCTGTTATAAAAGTCCTGAATGGTCCTAATCAGCCCATGTTGAACTGGACAAAACTACAAGATCTTGATATCATATTTTTATCTATGATAGTCCTGTTATGGTCCAATATGACAGGACCAAGTACGTAACCCCTTGTTATGATGCAATGTATATACTTTGAATGTCTAAATAAGCTGTGGCTAGTACCTTGAGAATAGTTCTTCTATTACCGTTTGGTCAGTCAAACATTATTTTGAAGGTACTAAACCTTCGGCCTCACCTTCGGCATTATTTATGAATTTTCGATTTTTTGTCATCCTTGATGGGCTTTTTTTTGACATGTTGGTACAGACTTCTTTAATTATTATTTTAATTAAAAATTATTGAACATGCGTTTTCAAACAAATTATAGTGTCGATGATTTTATTTTTTAAAGTGATGATTAATATTCTTAATCAAGAATAATCATTGATAATCTCGAGTTTTACGCTCGTAAATTATTCACAGGTTAATAAACCAGCAGTGCTAATTGCCCCAGTCGTACACACGCTCTTTTTTTTCCACCTAATAAACGAACTTGTCAAGCGCAGCGAAAGAAGCTTTTAATACCCGATGAAACGGGGCGCGCATCTTCGTGGGAAAAAAATTTTTTTTCTCCGTTAACTACTTAAGATCCTTTAAATATAAATTATAGCCTTTTTGCCAGATTAATTTCCCAAGGCCTCGCCGATATTATCAGCACTAAAAACTTCCTTTTGCCCGGACCCTCTCAGCCGCACGAAAAATTCATAAACCGTTCCATTAAAAATTTTTTAAGAGCTCTCCCGCTGGGGGGTGGGGTGGGGCAGGGAAGGCAAAGGCCGATTTCTTCATCTTCCTCGTTAAGCGACAACCAATTTAAGGATCAAAGCCGGACCCACGTTTTTCAACATTTGCTCCCCGATGCTCACGTTTTCTTTCTCTCTTAGAAAAATAAAAAAGTGTACCGAGTTTTTATAGAAGCTTCCGGCGTCTCACGACAAAGTTTAATTTATGAGAAAATTCCGAGGGAAATTTTTCAGGCTAATTTCTCAGTCCGCCTTTATACACGGGCCCTTGCCTTTTAATAAAGGAGTGAAATCGCCCTGACAGACCAGATAAAAAAGAGGACTTTTTTTTTCTGTACCGTGTACGTTTGAAAAGTACATTCTTTTTAATTTATTTTAGCTAAAAGATACCTTTACTACCCGAACGACAAGACGATGTAAAGCAAACAGCTTTTTTTTCTTCCTCTTCCTTCCTCATCCGGCTTTGTTCGGTGCGTTTACAAAGGAAAATCAACGCGACGAGATTAAATTGCTTTTTAATAACCTGAAAAGAAAAATCTCCCCCCCCCCCTCCCCCCTTTTTTTTTCATTTTATTTTATTTTCATCCTAACCCAACTATTCAGGTTTACATTTCACCCCGTGGAGGAATTTTCGTACAAAACATTTTTTCCCAGATAAAATCATCGAATTCCGCTGATAGCTCTTTCAGCGAAAAAAAAACCCTTCCACCCCCACCCCCCACCACCATTCAATCGTTATTCGAGCTAACTAAAAAAAATACAATTTCACTTTTCAAAGGGTTGGAAAAATTCTTTCAAAGCCCTCGACTCTCTCTCCCCGATGTAATCTCCTCCATAAAACACCCGACCGTCCGAAAAACATGAAAAAAAAATCTCCGCTTAAAATCCGACACGTTTTTTTTTTTTCGCCCCGAGCCCCCACCCGAAAGCTAAGCTTCAAAATTTATCCGACAGACGAGCCTTCATAATTCACGGGAACGTTTCAATAAAAGCCCGAGCTGCTCCCCCTCGTTTTATCAGTGTTTCACGATCGAATTATCATTTATGACCTTCTTTATTTTGAATGTAGCTCTCGGGTCTTGTTAAAATGTAAATGTTATTCTTGTACTCGAGAGTTCTTGGCTGAAACTTCTTCACCGAACTTTTGTGAGATTTATACTCCTTCACGGAATCGGAATTCAAAACTTGTTGGATAAATAATTCAAAAAGGGGCTACCTCCACCCTTTTTCCCGATCGAATCTTCTCGAGCGGTTTAATCAAATTACGGCTCGTCCGCACCCAGAAAATCACGCTGCGGTGTTCCACGAGATCTGGTCAATGTTGCGGTTGGCCGTTCGACGCGTTCCGCATTATGAATTCGTTGTTTCATCCTCTGTGTGTGAGTGGGCAATGGTTTTGAACCGGAAATTCATACGTGGCTTCTTTTTTAATTATTAAACTATACCAAAACCTTTGAATTCTATTTACAGAACTCACTGTAAAAAACTACTAACCCGTGATAAATTGTCAACATAACCTCAAATATTGAGAAACTGCTGAAAAATTTTAAAACTTTCTACAGACATTGAATGCTTTGTACAATTTTAAGGTTAGGTTTTATTATACAAACCTAACCTCAATAATTGAAAGATTTTCTGCAATTATAGGACAGTTTGCAAAATTTAAAGGTTAGGTTCTCGAGTTTGAACTTTTTTTCCAGATTTTATTCGAAAATTTCTCGTCCTATAATGCGCAAGTTCAAAAATAGCCGAACAGGTCGACTGTCAACAGAGCCAGGCTCGTTTCGAAAAATAAATTCCGATGATTTACGTCAGTCGCTTCGACAAATCAAGCCGAGTGTAAAAATCGCCTGCATCCTTTGTATTCAAGTCCCGGGTATCGAGTGTAATAAATAACGAAAACGATATTTCATGGAAACGTGATAGCGGCCGTCATCATGCATATTCACCCATGCAAATTTTCATTGATTGAAGCTGGATGAGAAAGAGCCGGTGTGTTTTTTCATCGAACAATCAAGCGATACAAAGGAGCCTGCAAGTTTTACACTGTTTCTACAAGTTGAATGGATTTAACGAAGGCGCCGGGGTTGTAACCAGCAGCGTCGGGAAGGGTAAAACGTGACCCAGGAACCGCGCCGAAGATTCTTCTTCCAAATCCGCGAGAGTTTTACCCTCCTATGCTACGTGACGCCCGGGATACGTGCGGTGGCGTCTACGTGCGACGGCAAGCTTGATTTTCCGAGGTATTATTTTGAATTCCTTTTGCGAATTGTTTGCCGTAGGATAAATAATTCCTGCTCTAGAGTTTGAATGCAGAAAAGTGCAGATTTTTTTTTTCATTTTGTTTTCGTTATTCACTTACCGATGTCTTTACGAACGTAAAATCTTTATTAAAACTCCGTTCTCTCGTACGTTAAACGTTGTAACACTGGGCTAATGGGGTAAAAACGTAATTTCAGAAAAATCTTCCTTACATTTTAGCTCGCCGAAAGTGTATTTTATTTCCCATCAGGACCTAAACAATGATACAATTAGCAAGGAGCGAAATAAAAAAAAAGTAAAAGGAAGGTAATCTCAACGCGCTACCACCTACTCGCTAAACTTTTTTTCCTCTCTCTTTCCACTCCATTTTTCCCTTTCATCCGCGAGCTTTCATAGCGACTGTATCCCGGGATAACAAAGCGCACAAAAAAAAGGAGGAATCCCCTAGGAGAAGAAGGAGAAGAAGAAGCAGCAGAAGAAAAAAGGAGAGGGCGGGTTAAGCTTTCTACGTGTTTATAAGAGGGGCTCGCGAAAATTGCCGATTATCCTCGCTTGCTACACACACGCATCGTTTTTTTCTTCCACTCATCGGGCCTCACGCTCGATAAATCGCGTTTATTAAGGATGGTGAGGACTTCGAAGAGCTTGCAAATGGAGAGTGTCGAAAACAATTATTTTTTTTACTCCTAAAGAAAACGTCGAGCGAGGCTGACGTTCTGAAATGAGATTATGAAATTCTCACAATTGCAATTTTATTATTACTGAGAGACTTACGTACAAGCATAAAATATAAATTTTAGTCTTGAACTAATCCTGAAGATACCTGACCAAGGAGTGTACATCGAGAGTTTATTACATTATCCTGTCCCTTGTAAGAAAAGGTCGTAATCAACTATTCAATTAATATAAACCTCGCGTCTAAAACAACGATTCAAAAACAATTATTTTTCCAGCTGACTAAAACTCTCTCTACTGAATAATTGCACTTGAGATGGAGTACAAAATTTTACTCTTGCTCCGGTAAAAATATAGTTTTTGTATACAAAGTACGGGAATAAGTAAAGAAACTGATCCACCCGCCGCGGCCGTACATAAACGTCAGGGGGCATAATGGCCCGGTTTAAAAGAGAAGTTAACGTTAAGAGGCATAAAGGGGGGGGGGGGGGGGGTCCGAGCAATGAGCGTAGAGACAAAACGACTCGGGCATATTTCCTCAGCACGGTACACTTTTATCGTGCCTAGTTTCCTCTTCTCTTTTTTCTTCCTCCCTCTCTCGGTTTATGGGTATTACCGGCTCGAATTGCACACCTGAATTTATACCGCGCATAAGACCAACCCCGGTATAATGCCTCTCGGGGAGGATTGTTTTTTCCCAAGGACGTTATAGGGTTTAGCGGATGAATTGTGGACGCGCCCGAGGATTTACAGATCGATTTTCGATTTGGTTTTGCATAACCACTGCGTTTTCACCTGAGAAATCTTTATACGTCGGCAGGAGAGAAGAACGTCGTAACGACCGTGAAATTGTGTAGTCTTTAGTGGTGACAACCGCCTGGCTAAGCGTCCGTGACACGCCTTGTTGTCGCCTTGCTTCTTTTCTACTTCGGTAACGCGAGAGTGGAAAAAACAAAGTTTCTGGGGGGAGGTGAAGAAAAAACTATGAAGTTTGAGGTTTCGGGCGAAAGTGTCGGAAACACACAACGACGGTTTTGTTCTTCGGATAAGTTTTTGAAGATAGAAATTTGGAATTAAAACTTGACAGCTTCGAAATCAACTGAGAAATTGAGGAAGAAGAAATTGTGCGAGTTCTTCGGTGAACTGAAGAAAATCTTCTCTCTTACTTTTGTAAAACTAAGGATGCTTCAAAATTGATGCTGTAATGAATGATTCAGTAAAAATTGGAGTAACCAGTATTCATGAAGAAAAAAATAAATATTATTGGTTACCCAGCACGACTAGGGAATTTTTTTACTTCTGAAATTTTGAAATAGTAAAAAAAATTTTCTATATACTGTCAGTTATTAAAATTTTTATGTCTTGCGTCACTTTACGACGCAACCTTAACATTAGCTGACTTGAATTTTTGGAACATTCCGAAACGATAAATTGCATTTATTAAAAATAAATTTTTTACATTATAAAAATTTAGTTTTTGCAGATTCAGGAATAAATTTGTACTTTTTTTCTTAGTTAAAATTACTAAATTTATTAGGATGAATGCAGGTTTTTAATATTTATTTCACTAACAATGCATAAAAGGTTACTTAGTTATTCATTCATTATAAGTCTGAGCGTCCTCTGCTATGAGGCTATCTTCAGATTCAAATCTTTTGTCTTTTGGAATATTATTTTTTAGTATTCCCGATTCTTTTTTGATCCTATTATCTGGATTACTATTATTGGTAGTGTCCATTACTTGATCATCTTTAATTTCTGAATTTTCGTTTTGGAGATTCAATGGTTTTACGGTAGTTAAAGTTTTTTCGATCTCGTTTTTCTGTTTACCATCAACTTCATCTGTTTTGTTTTTGGCAAAAAGAATTTTCGAGGGTATATCAGGCATCAAAGTTTCTTCATTTTTAAAAAAATCATCTTCAGAAATATCGTTAAAGCATATTCGTGGAGGTAACAATTCATGTAACGGATCTGCTACATATTTACCCGATTCACGACATGTTAAATGTCCACAGCAATCACTGTCTTCCTTGCACTAAAATAAAAAAAGAAGAATACATATTCCGCTAATCGAAGCTATTTTAAAAAACATTAAACCAAACGAGTGTTTTTTAAAATAATTATATTTATGTAAACGAAAAGTATTTTTATGAGTTTAATTTTAAAAGCCTGTACAAAAATATAATATTCATCTAATAAACTTACAGCATCTTTGAGGGTAAAACATTGATGAGGTAAGCTTTCATTTAAATTTTCTTTTCCTTTTTCAACTTCAACTCGACTAGTAGCGTAATAACAATTTTTTATCGAGTTGTCTGCTGAATCTTCAAGACATTTCAATGTTTCACAGCATTCATAATCTGAAGCACACTATATAGTAAACAAAAATTGATGTCAAATTTCATTCGAATTTCATATCGGTTTTGTATATCATCAAATTTCATTCATTTTAACTGCTTTTATTAAAAATCTTCTTTTATATTTATTTGCGTTTTCAAAATAACTTACTCTGTATCCATGTTTAATACATTCGGGAACATTTTTCACGTCTGAATTTGCATTTGTGGTTGAAATGACAAAAATTACAAATAAGACACCTAGAGTCATCACTGCTAAGCTAGCCATTTTTGTCTTTTTATATGTAAAAATTGAAGCCTACAAATAAAAACGAAGCTGTGGAATATAATAAAACTTTTCAAAACGATTTGTTTTACAAAAATAGTGAAACTTATTCTAAAAATCAACCTAATTCTAAATTGTTTGAAAGTTTTTGAATTGCTAGATTCTCTAACTTACTCTGCGTACGCGAACAAACATGACTATGACAACAGAGAAACAGTTTGCACAACAAGTGTCATAAAAAAGCATGCGTGATTTGAAAAATATATAAATAAGTTATTTGTAAATGATAACCACGATACAAAATGTTCTAAGCAAAGTGTAAATAAAAAAGATTCTGAAACGAAAAAATAAAAAAAAAACTTTATTTTTGGAACTACTTAAAATAATATAAATAAATGCGTTAACAAATTTTTATTTATAAAATACTATTATAATTATAAAACCTTTTTTTGTCTCCATTATTATAGAAAACTGTCAAACAATCAAGATTTATGAGCGGATTCCGAAAAAATTTTTATGTTTCACGTTATTGACCGTTGTAAACTTTAAATAAACATCGACTTAGTATTTTTGAATTTTTATCGAACAAAAAAACTATGACAGAGATTTTAAATTTATTAATCGTCGCTCCCCAAGAACTAAACAAAACTTCTCATCATCAAACCAGCTCACGAACGAATGAATCAATAGCGTAGGAAAAACAGGTTGCATTAACACTTGCTGTTTGCCCAACTTCATCAAAGCGTTGCATCGGTAATGGCCGAACTTATCCCCCACCGCCGCAGAAGAAGAAAGTGCACGCGACATCTGTGCAAACACACAAGTCGATTCATTAAAGGTCCCGCCCACCGATAATCGTGAACAAACTTGTACGTGTTTGCGCCCACCAGCAGGGACCTTCCTTCCCCCCTCCCCCCAAGAAGGGTTTATATAGCTGCAGGTGATTCATTTCGGCTCGTCTTTGAGCGCTTCAGTCTGGATACAGAAGAAACATTCAGTTAGCGACGTCTGTGTGAGTGTATGACTGTGTTTGAGGATGATAATGAGCTACGTGATTCGAGCGAATTGCACCGCCTGCCTTTGAGCTGGAGCAGCTCGGCTCCTATTTATCGTGTATTATAAACTACGGATGCGCCAAGGGTATTAGTTATCGGGCTGCGTCTGTCTTTGGCTCGAACGATCGAGCTATAGTTACGCTTTGGATCGATATGGTAACTTGCACTTTCGAACTCGATAACGAAGAATAATTTGCATCAATTTTTTTAAGTTTGATGGTATAATTTAATTGTACACCAAGTAGATTAATATGAAAATGGCATCTTGTACACAATAAGGTCAATCTGTAGTGAATGTTGGGAAATTTTAAAAGACTAAAAACCAACTAAAAGAAAATTATTTTTGAATATTGTGTAATAAGGTCAGAGAAGTGACAGCGAGTAGATAAGTTTTCAGTTTTTACATTTTGAAATATTCCAAATTTTCAGAGAATTTTTCAACAAAGTAAGGGACTGATGTTAAGATAGACACAAAATGAAATTTATTTTTGTTCTTCTTTAAGATCTCTTAATGTTCGAAAAAATATTGTGACAAAATGTTAATCCTATGTTTCAATGACCCATGATTGCTTTGTTAAAGACAGCAATAAATTTTGAGAAATAAGTGTAAGAAGACCGTGGTTGGAGGTACATCAAATTGTGACTTGTGGGTCACGTACCAAAAGACAATCTTCAAAATCTGGTAAATTATCTTTAAATTCCTTTAAAATTTTTTTAAATTGCAGAACATCGTAGATTGCACTACCATTGAATTATTGATGATTCTTTCTTAAATTTTGACAACGCTTTTTTCTCTGAAAAACCAGCTGAAAATCACAAAAATTTCCAAAAATGAAAGAGAGAAGTAAACTTTTTTATAAGATATTGGGGTCAAACGACGTCTTCTATTTTTTTCTTAAATGTCCATTCGACGACTAGTATAAAATATTAAGTATAATTTTGATAAAAAAACTGTTTTATCACCGAGACTAACTTTAGCCTGGAATGACCCAACGATCTAAATAAACTATTGAAGTTGCATTTAAATAACTAACACAGCTCTAACGAGCCTTTCATACACTAGCATTATAATAAACTGTTTGTTCGAATTCATAATTAAATAACTTATCTTGAACTTACGCGCCTCATTTTACTGGATTGATTATACAAACATGAGCGATCAAAACGGTAAATCTCAACGCTCTGATATCCAAAATAAATTTTGTTTATCAACCTAAACTAATATTACACTAGAAAAGTTTAAGCAAAGTGTATCCAGCCAGCTAAACATTTTTTAAAGAAGCACGTCATTCCGAAAACGTCACTCAAAAACATCAGCTCCCCCCGAGGCTCCCCCATGAAAGAGCTCTAAGCTTTTGAAGTAACGGCCCCGCTTTCCTCAAACGACAACCCCTTAATCAATCGGGCGGCCGCTTTCGAGTTTACCCGGCAGCGAGCTTACGCACCAAAGAGAGAAGGAAAAATCGTGCACGTAACAAGCCCCACTCCGATAAATCTTGGCCACGCGCTTTTCACCCGTAATGAGAAATATACGAGCTCGCCCATTACGACCGTGGGCGGATGGTTTTTCTCCTGGCTTTCATTCGTGAGGAGGAAAATTACTTTCGACACGTAATTGAGCGATGGTTCAAAGAACTCGGAATCACGATTGCCAAATTGAATGCTTTACGTATTTTACCTTGAAAGCTCGATTAATACATGTATAAACTTTTTTTGAGAAAACCTCTCAAAAACACTCTGTTTTACTTTTTTTATAAAAAAAAAGAAGGGGGTCTTGGTACTCTAAAATACGAGGGAAGATACGGGCGGAATAGAGAGGGGAAAAAAAGCGTCGCGGACCAAACAAAACGATAAATCTCGGGTCGCGATCGATTCTCTCCCGGCGCGACGTTTTCCCTTCGAAAAAAAAGGGAAAAAAAAATTTCGAGTCAATAGCGACTCTGGCTTATCGCGAAAAACACAAGCTTCATTATTGTGCAATTATAGGCGCGTTTGATATTCCGGGTAGGGAGAGGCGAGTGAGTGAGAAATGGCCCTGGGATAAAATCTTGGGGAGAGAGACGGAGTTCTCGAGATTTTAATAGCGGGTGATGTATCTTTGATGATGCGACCCACAATACGTGACCGTATTACCTACACGAAACTGTCTTTGATCAGTGCTTGAAAAAGATGGTGTTTGGACGGTTTTATTACCGGAAAAATTTAGTAAGGTAATTTAAAAAAAGGGGGGGGGATTTATGGGGGCTTAGTGAGGGTGGGGTGAAGAATAATAGTCAAAATTTCAGGGGTAGAAACGCCTGTTTATGTAACTACTTTGTTTGAAAAATTAGTTAGACTAAATGCATAGTTTTTCAAATTCACGAAGTTATAAAATCGATTTGTAAAAGACTTTGCACTAAATCACTTCCATGATTTTTTCCCAACAATGTTTGAATTTAAGACAATCTTCAAACTGCGCGCGCATTTCATTGAATTTGGCGCTAAATTTGAATAAGTTTGAAAAATTAAATTCAACGACTTACCCGTGGTCGCGGCGCCTAGCCTCAGCACGGCATCGCCCTGCAGGGATATGGACAGCGTGGCGGTATCTTCGAGCCTCGCTAGCACCTCCTCGGGTATGTCCTCGGGCTCCCGCAGCCGCAGCGTGACCTCGCCCGTGGCACCCGCGGCGCTTCCACTTTGGCTCGCGGTCCCGCTACTGGCGCTTCCGCCTCCCGGACTCGTCGTGGCCGAGTACATGAAGACCGAGCCGTAGCCGTGGAGCGACTGCAGGGGCAGACGTACGCCCCCAACCTCGCCCACCGGACCCTGAAAAACATAAATTCAAATCGTTATTTCTTATGTAGATTGCAATTAGTTTGTTTGAAAAATTACATTTAGTACTCTCTATATGGTCACTCGTACTTAAGTTTGAGCTTTTGAACATGTATCTAAGTTAGAAGTTCGTGTTTTTCTCGAATCAGGGTAGACTTTGGGCCTTATACTTTGAAATTAATCTTGATTAATCTTATCATATAAGATTCCGAAAATTTGGTTTTTTTCGTTGAACGAATCGTTTGAACATTAAAAATTTTCAATTCTAAGTACACAATCAATTACAAAAAAACCTGCAACTCATAAATGTCTAGGTTAATTTTTAAACTAAGGTACCTGTACCTAATATGGCCCCCCTAAGCGAGAATCGACGTTGTGGCGAATCAAATCACTATTTTTTGACGGGTAAGGTCTCATTTTAAAGCTTAATTCAAGAGCTTTAAAATGAGACCTTACACGTTTGGTTTTGATCAATGAGCTTCAAATGCCAGAGGATTTACCAAAACACGGTTTTTTAAGACACATAAAATTTGTGTCCTAATATGGCCCCCCTCTCCCCCCTGAGGTATTTTATTCATTGCGATTTTTTAAATCAATCAGAATATGAGATTAAAAAAAACTTCAAAATTTTTAACATTTTAAAAATAATTTATTTAAAAATTGAGCCTTTTTTACAATTTTTTTGAAAGCTTTGCAACCAGTAGAAAAATTACAATTTTAAATTTTTATCAAAGTTTGATTTTTGAGCTAGAATGCTTTTTTAGTTATAAAATGAAAAAAAGCTTTGAAACAATTAAATTTATTTTTCTTAAATAGTATTAGGATAGGATTTTCTAAAAAGTAAACATGAAACTAAGGACTCTTAATATCGGTATTTCTACTAATTCGCGGGGGGCCATATTAGGAACACTGGAGAATAATAAGTTATTTAAGAATAAAACCCGTCAGAAAACGAGTTGAACAAAAATTAAGGTCGCGTTTTAAAGCTGAAACAATAACAAATCGAAGCTACTTATTCAAATTTTGGTCAGACGCGTCTAAATCTTTTGGCAGACCATTTAATTACAACGTAAAATAATAACGGAGGTATACAAAACGAGTTTGAGCTATTAGGCGTGCGCAAAAATAATTTTAAAATGTTCTAAAGAACTGAAAACTTCATAATTCAGTGTTTTTGACTTCTTCCTACCTTGTAGAGATGCCGCATATCGAGCATATTCAAAATAACAGGGGGGGCCATATTAGGCACACTTACCTTACTACTTATTATAAAACTACCAAGCAGCTACAATGATGTTTTCATTAAAATTCTTTAAAAATACAAGATTTTTTTCTGTAACAAAAATTACCATTGACAACGTCGATTTCATCCGCTACCCATCACACCCAAGTACCTTTGAACCCAGTAGAAAAAAAAACCCCGATCGATATAAATTAACATCGCCAAAAAAAAAAAAGGAAGATGAAACCATTTACAACATTCCGTCAGTTAGCGATCGGCGTATCGTGCCTCGGATTATTCCATCTAATTATAATCGATCCGAGCTCCGCGCGGGGTAATATCAAAGGTAGAAATAACGGCTCTCGATCGGAGATTTCCAGCGGGATAAGCCACCCTCCGGCTACTGCCGCGAATTAAACTTTACATTTTACCGCGCCGAGCTTCGTAAATTGGAATCGAGGGGGCCCGCTGATAAACCTCGGGCTTTGTGTAACCCATTTACGAAGAAATGAAAAAAAGAAAAAAATTATTTCTTTTTCGTAAAATAAAAACTCGGGTTTCATCATTTTAGCTTTTTTTTTTTTTTATAAGTCGCTCTCATCTTCAAGCCCTTGAAAAGCCAAGATTCGGCTGGATGGAAAGCGGGGCGAACGGGGGGGGGGGGGGTTTAATTAAAGTGAAACTTATCTCATTCTAGTTCGAGTGCATTATGGCCTCCCTCCTCCTCCGCGAGTTGGAAAATTTTCCGAGCCGAGTATCATCGTCTGCGCTGTGTGAATATTTACCCGGAGGATTCTGTGTCAACTCTCAGGGCTTGTCGGAAATATCAAATCCCTAAAACTTTACGAGCGCCAGCCGAGCTCGTCGACTACTACGATGACCCGAATAAGTATAAATAGTCATAAGATATCTATTTATTCAACAGTTCTACCCCCCACCTCCCCACCTTAAATTCATATAGTTTGACTTTCGCGTTAAAACTCTTAATTGAAACGTGGCCTTTGTATGCACAACCTCCGACCTTAATCAATGCTTTGTATAACTTACTCTGATCTGAATTTTATTTCTTAAACAGTATTAATTCATTTGATACGAGATTAAGGATATTTTTAGCCACCGAGAAAACCCTAATAATAATAAAAATTAAAATCGATTCATAGTACAAGTTAATAAAACATAAATGTAAAGTAGTTCGTTCAGAGAGGAAATATAAGGATGCTAAAACACAGTTTAAGTTCTCGAAGCTCCAACTTTGAGGTAATCATACAACATGTATTACTAATTTCGCATCTCATTATTCTTTTTTACTTTTACCATCAAATCAACATATATATGTAAGCTTATTCGAGTAATACGCATAACGCAATTGATTTAACCCTCCCGGCGTTCTTCCCCGCCCGAAAGCAGTCAAAGCCACGCTGGGTAATTTATTTAAATGGTCATTTTCGGAATGGACCTTTGAGCGCCGCGCGAAATGATGTACCCTTCCACCCCCTCCCCCGCCGAAATACTAGAGTTATTGCGTTGAATTTTGCCGGTGCAGCAGCGATGAAAGACGGAAAATTTATGGAGCTCGTTTCGCATTGAAATGAGGAGCCATTGTGCTCGAGTGGGCTTTTCTTTACTCCTTTTTTCACCCAACCAACCAACCCCACGCGCGGTTCACACAAAGAGCCCCCGAGTGTTTTATCTTATGGGAGTTTGTTAGCCGCGGTGACCGGAAGATATGTATGCAAATGGAGGGACTTTACGCTGGACAATTCGGTACTGTATTGGAGAATATTTTGACAAATTGAAGTGCTTTTTAAGCGATGAGTTTTATCAAGTACCAAAGTGGCCATTTTGATTAAGCGATGTTAAGTGCAGTAGTGGCATCATTAAACTGTAACATTATAGTTGAAAATAAATAAAATACCAGCAATAAATAGCTCTAGATCCAGTCGAATATACAATTTTTTCAGCATTTAGTTCCATCTTGAAATGATCATAGCTTTATTACCCAATAAAATCCTAACTTTGAAACATACATTACCATTCAAAGGAAATTGTTTCCAAGTTTAATAAAGAGAGTCCAAAGAGTTGACACTGGCCGAAGGTAAAAATGAAGTTTTACTTTATTTCAAGGTTAAAAAAAAAGCCTTCGTGAAAAGTTACGCACAGGTAGTTAAGGGCGTTCGTGCTTGGCTGTTTCTTTTTCATATTCAGAAACTTTGCTCAAAATTGTCCTTCAAAGACCAATAAATTTTAATCATCGCTGCTTCTGGATCTCCCCGGTCGCGAAAAAGAGTGGCTTCGTAAAAACAAAATTAAAAAAAAGGGCACCTAATCCAGTTTTTAAAAGGGGTTAAGTTCGTCGAACGCAAACAAACAGCCCTCGGCGGCAAAAACCCGGGCTGGGTTTGTGCAGGGCGCGCAGGAGGCGATATACACAGCGGTGCGAGAGCGAGTTTTCAGAAGGGCTTTCGCCGGCTCTATCTCCATAGGGCAGCCGTAAGGAAAATGTTTTCACGACTCCTCCTTCTCCCACTGCTCGGGCTTAGTTTATTTAGCCGAGAGGAGAGTTGGTTCGAGAGTAAAAGGAAAATAACGCGAGTTTTACTCTCGCAGGTCGTGTAAATAACGCGCTTAAAAATGTACATCGCGGATTAATTCAGGGTAGGTACGGGCCAACAATAAATGTTTTCGGAGTTAGTTTTCTCTGGATTAAGAAATGGGTCGGGCGTACTTTGACGAAAGCTTCTCTTTTTTCGGCCGAGAATTCCATGAAAGTTTGGTGGTGGAAAAGAAGTTTGATGCATCGGAGTGACGGGGGAAAAACACGTGTTTTTTTCTGCCCTTTTCCGCGCCGAAAGAATGAATGACGTCTTATTCTTCTTATCTCAGCGTATTTTTCCGCCGACCAAGTTTACGAGTAGTTTGTTGACTCGTTCGGCTCTTTTCCATTATGGGCGGGCGAAAAACAAGCCGTGAAAACAGCGCGAAAACGCGGACGCCGAGAGAGCTTTATTCATATAAATTTCATTTCCCACCCCCGAGCTTCCAGACTTGACCTCCCGTCCACCGCTGGAGTTGTTTTTTAATTGAATGCTTCTTTTTAGCTTTTGTTTGAAATCAGCGAGTTTTCTGGCGATTTATTAAAAAGTGTGGTAAGACTTACGCGTTTGGTTTTGTTTTGATAAATTCAATTTTGCACTAAAGCTCGAAATGAATTTGTCGAATTTTATGTAACAAGTTTTTTCGGACTTGGCTGATCGACTGTCTATGATTTTTTTATTGACTCGAGAAATAATTTTACGCTTTTTTTAAACCACAGAAATAAAAGGTCAGATTGTTTGTTTAATAGGGTTGGCAACTTTTTGAAATTTATAGTATATTTTGCTTATTTAGTTAAAATATCGAAAAATAATCAACACGTATTTTTTCTTTAAAAAAAAACTAAAATTAAAGGAACTACAAGTGTTTAAATTTTTTAAAATTTTAATATATATAGATATACTTCTAATGAGATTTCGGTGCAATGACGTCATCAGACCGTAGTTTCAAAAACTTTTCTTAATTTTTTTCTTGATCGATTTTAATTTAAAAATTCTAAAAAAAATGTTAAAATTCATTAAAAATCAAGTACTTTTAGAAAAAAAAAAATATATATTCTTAAGGTTTCGTTTGCCAACCCCATTCTTGAATTGGGTGCAATAGTTATTTTAAAACTAAATTACACCGTACTTTTTGAAAAACTAGATATTTCAAACGAAAATTCAACTTATTCTCTGAAACCAGCAATTACTTTGATTTAACTTGCAAAACGTAAAAAAAAATTCCAGCTCCAAAAAAAGAAACAAAAAAGCAGTCCTCGCGCAATTAATTCTCCCGCATTTTTTTTTTATCTAAAATTCAAGCCGTATAAATAAACAAGTCGAAAAAATTTGCATTAAAATGCACGGTGCAGAAAGAAAGGGAATCAAGACAGATAGCTCGGGGGAGGAAGGTCGAACAAGAATGAAGAAAGAAGAAGAAAAAAAAAGCAGCGGCGGAGAGAAAGAACACTCCATGGAAATGGGGGGGCAGCATCGCTACGGGAGACTTTAATCCAACCGAAGTCGTCGTAGTTTCAATGGAGAAGGCGTGTGAAAATGCAAATCGAAAAGGACGTACTGTACGCCGCCGAGAAATTTACGATTCAAGAAGAAGAAGTTTTCTTCTCCCCCACCCCCCGGCTTCTTTTTTTTTCTCGTTCGGTTCATTCGTTCGCGGGGGTAATTAAATGAGCGTTAAATTAACGTCGGAATCGGTACTTTTTTTTTTCAACTACGCTGTCGCTGAAAATGGAATATTATTCCGGAAATGGAAAATGCTTTTTAAAAATACGAGTCCCCAATTACTCGGATTTTTTTTTTTCGGTAAATCACCCGCGATGTTTCAATGCGTACGCGTTAATAACCCGTCCGGCGAACGTATCCATCGAAATGAAAAAAAAGAAGTGAAAAATAAACGCGTCGGGGGTAATGTAAACGCCAATTAAGCGGCCAATCCGTTAGTGACCGAAAAAAAGTATCTCATTACGAGGAGTAATTGTTAATCGGAAAAGACGGAGTAGAAATTTATTCAATCCGAGAATTTTTTTTTAAACCCGCGGCTTTGAATTATTGCTACTGGGGAGATAAATCATTCCTCCCCATTAAAATTGAAGTTTTTTTTTTTCGAGTAAAGTATCACTCAAATTTTCCGCAGACGTGTTTTGCAAATTTCAAAGCTTGCGCTTATATTTTGGACTCGGAATCATCAATCAAGACCCCGCATACTCTTTTTTTTCAAGACGATCCATCAACTTATACGACGTAATTTTTAATAAAGTCTCGTGCAACAGCTGGCTTCGTAGTAAAAAAGGCTCTTTTGAACAACTTGCTCGGGTATCTTCAACGTCCAAAGAATTTTTTCTTTTTTATGTTTAAAAACTGAAAATTTTCCCAGCGAGAAGAAAAAAAAATCGAGAAAAAAATACATCCATTACTTCGAAACGAGACTCGCCCAGTTTTCTCTGTACATTTTGTAATTACGGGCGGGGGTGTACAAAGATTTGCCCTTGGTAATATTAATGAAAGCCGATGTAAATAGTCCCGGTTTGAAATACCCGGGCTTCGTCAATAAAATCTTTCAATCTCTCTCCGCTTTCGTCTGCCTTCGCCTCCCTCATTTCATTTCAATATGTTGTACATATTAAATGGAATCGTTGCCGAGGTGCTTTCGCTGATTAATAGGACCGAGTTATTGCTTCACAAAGTTAATGTTGAAAACTAGATGCGTACCCAACTTGCTTTTTCATAAAAATATTGTCATTTATGATCAATAAAAAAAGTTGAATTGTTATTTAATTTCTTATAGGTAGAGTGGATTAAAAAATAAAGTATACAATCAAATTTAATTTTTAACTATTTTACTTAAGCATATATTGGTTTGCATAAATTTATAGGAACTAATTAAATGTTATTAACTTGCTCATCCACAAGTTTTTGACTTTTTTTTCATATTTCAATGATATGAAGTTTTTATCGACAACAGTAACTAGAGTTTTGCATAACATGACAATTTAATATTCATAGAGGTAAATTAAATTTTAGTAACAAAATTATGATAATCATTCAGCCATTACATATAATAATCAATTTTAGAGTTAATTATTGAAATGAACCAATTTTATGACGTTAACAGGAGTTACGATAAGACTCATAGTAAATAAGACTAATCAAAGTATATCACTGATATTTTTAGTCAGTTTTTATTTACAAAATATTAAAACTAAAAAATTTCTGAAAATACTTGTTCCATGACTTTTAATTGCTTCAAAGTGGTTTATTTTTTTTTCAATAGGGTCATTGAAAAATTGATACTTGATTGTAGTAAGCAGGTCACATAGATTGTACAAATAGAATAATATGAATTATAAAAAAAAGTAGGTATGTTTATTTTGAAAAAATTTTTTATTTTAAAGCTACGCTGATGAATAAAAAAATGTTTCCATACATTTGAAAAAAAAACTGAATGAGTCTATTTTAAACTTCGACGAAGACTACGTAATCTACTAAAACAATTCCGTTCATATTTCCGAGTCACGTACAACGGGAGCTTTTTGGTTTTCGGGTACACGTACGGAGATTAAATTTAAAAGTCTGATCAATAGCCCCCCAAACGAAGGGCAATGAAAGCGTTCTTTTTTTTTCAAACCTGCCTTTGTTTCTCGAAACAAACGCTTTTAAATCATCAATGAAAATCTTGATTCGAATCCTACGCTGGATTAAGTTGTGTTTTTTCACTAAAAATAACCGTTTGCTTACGAAAATTTTCATGTTTTTCAGTCCCGAGAAAACACTTTAATTAACGAAACGCTTTTTTTCTTGCCTGTGTGTCCGGGTGACCATCGTTATTTGACGAAAATTTTCCAATTAACTTAAGTGCCGCGCTAACCACCCGGAGGTTTTTCCTCGCCTAGCGTTTGTTCCCGCAGCAAAAGGTGTTTGCTCCGTTTGGACCAAGCCTGCAGAATGAAAAAAGGGCTTCCGTAATTGATGAAGTTATGGCGATTGTCGCTGTACCGTCTGACGCTTTAGCAACAGTTCCGTCATTAAAAGTGCGCGGGACTGCGGGGCCGGAAAATATTCTTCTTGATTAATAAAATCCTCCTACCTCTAGCCGTGCTCTAGATTTATTATTATATTTTTTTTTTCTTTTTTCTTTTAGCTCTCGCGTTTGAAACGGAACGAAAAAAAGAAAAAACCTATTTTTTTTTTTCAACTTTAATTAAATTGCATTCGCTTTTAATAACCAATCTCTTTGAGTGATTAACAATGAAAATTATGGCAATAAAAAAGAGGAGAACGATAATGATTATTATGAACGGAGAAAAATTGAGGGAAAAGAAATTTAATTGGAATTTTACATTTAAATTAATTTGATGAGGATTCATATTGAGAATTTTTTTTTTCACTTTGTCGTACAGGTGTGATGACGAATAACGAAAGATTCACAAAGACTAATTAATTTAGTGAAGTAATTAAATGAAATTTAAAGTTAACTGTAGTAATCTTGAATTTTTTTAATTATTAGATTATTTAGAGATTGAATTATAAAAAAAAAATGAATAATATTTTATTAAGCGTCAAAATTTTGATAAAAATCATTTATTTTCTTACAATTTATGTTCCATACTAGAAGAGTTAGTAATTATTAGATCTGGAAATTTACTTTGTACTAATTTTAGGTGCATTTAGAAAAAATTCACTCAGATTTTCTTAATACAAGAGTGATTGAACAAGTATCTTGGATGAAGCTGTTTGATTTTAAAATGAAACATTTATTATTTGCTCTAGACTGAATTCAGTATTTAAGAATATTTCAGACATTAAATTGAGTAAAACTTTGTAAACATTTTTGCGGGTAGTAGGTTCAGACACTACATCGACTAAATAAATTCATGAACGAGTAGTAAAATTTATCGATTATGAGTTGAGTTTCAGAAATTTTCTCTATTAATCAATCTATGTGTTGGCAATAAATTTTTCTATTCGAATACCTTCGTTTCAAAAATCAAAAAAGCCCCAAAATTTATCTGAGACTCGGAGCAAACAATGGTCGAGCTCGTTGCGGTCGCTGTTTTTTCCCACTGCTCTCTCTCTCTCTCCTCATCGGGCTTGTGTATATTTGCCTTTGATACGACACTGGACGCGCGATAAAGCTCGCGTTACGGCCTTTATCGCGAGCGCAGGATCGAGTGGGAGATTGATTTTCCGCCAAGCTGATACTCTAATCCACCCCCTTTGATCCTTATTGGGGGTGTAAAGTTTTTACGCCTTTTCGAAAAAGAAAAAAATAATAATAGTAATAAAGCGGAAGTTTTTTGAAAATTACGGCTTCTATTTACGACTCATCAATCTAAGAATGAAAACTTTTGGCAAGGAGAGATGAGAAAATTCCTACGGGGTCGTAAATTATCTCGAAAGGAGGCAAAAATTACCTACGCGACGCGGTTTTTTAAAGAAAATTCTTCTCGTGACGTAGCTTTTTTCCCCCCTCGTAACACGCGAGACGTGCATTCGGACGTAACTTTTCTGGCTTTTAAAATAAACGCTTCCCGTTATTTTCGTAATGAACGTTTGTGTTATTGACTTACTGGAAGTAGCATGGGAAACTATCACGGTTTTTGAGCTCACCTGTAACATAAAAAATAAATAAAAGGTTAGTCGTGAAAAACATTTGCAATAGAGAGTATGACATAGTTTTAGTATTTAAAAGAAACTTTTCAAATTTCTGGTTTTGGATCCATGACGAAATACTTTAACAGTAGCGGTGAGAAATTCTTGACTTTGTCAAACTTACGTCTGTCGTTAGTGGCTACAGAAAGAAATTCAAAATCAACAGTTGAAAAATTCTATTTTTACATGGAAAATTACAAAGTATATATACTAAGCATACTTTTTTCATAAATTGAAAAAAATTTTTTACATCCTTTATTCGTGTACAGCTAGTAAACCGTTCATCATCGTCGTTGAGAAAAGGGTTTTTAATTTTTTCTATTTTTTTTTTTTTTTTTTTTTTTTATGACCTATATTTATGGAGGGCAACATTTTTCATCCTTTCACGAACGCGACGAGAATCGACTTAGAGGCTGCACCAGAAGCGTCCTCTCGTTATCCTCCTCGCCTTTTTTCTTATCTCGTGGAAAAATCCCGGGAGGCTCTCATGATTGCCGCGCGCGTGCAGGCGTGAAAAATGAAAGTTCCTCGCAAAACCTTCTTCCCCCTTCCCCCCTCCTTTTAATTAAAAGAAGAAGTAGAAAAAAAAAAAAAAATTAAAAGGACCTCACTAGAGATTAATGTTTATTTCACAAAAGTCGCATTGATTTTTCCGCGGGGGTTAAAAAAAAAAAAAAAAAAATGCGAGTCCACCCCCCGGAATGCATCAGAGCCAGCGAAGCGTAAATGTGCTCTGTGTGCGCACTCCCTTAAATTAGTTAAAAGCTTTCCGGCTGGTCCCGTCCCGGCACTCGAAATCCGTCATTTATTTAAAGAGCAGTGGTGCCAACAGTCATCCGTGCCTCCCATATTACAGAGTATTTGCGAGCGATTCCGAAAGTCGAGGGCTACGATTAACGCTCCCCTGTCAGCTGTGAAATTGCCGAATGCCCCGACCTCGCGGTCGAGCTGATGCACGCTCGATCGGACGATGCGATGCTGGAAACAAAACCCTGGGGTCTTCTTTTTAGTTTGAGTGGAATACATTAGTTGTGCAATTTTATCGATAAATTATCTCCCACTAGAAATATTTTATAAAAAATTTTCAATAAAATAATTGTTAAACTGTGTGATTGATTGTAAAGTGGGGCTAGAAATTTTTAAAAACTTGTTTTTTGATAGAAAATCGTGAAGTATATGTCAGTCTAGAGAAATTTTTATAGTTTTTGAAATGAAAAAGATTATTGAAAAAAAAAGTGTTCAAATAAAATATTTTTTGTGTTAGAAATAGATTTGCTGTGACCTTGATTGAACAATCACGTGCTTTTGGAAATTTGTATGTACGATTTCCTGAACACTTGTTGAAACTGTTTTGTGAAATATGTCATTCAATCAAAAGTAATCAATTCTTTAGTTCTTTTAGAATCAAAAATCCATTATTGACTCCTCAAATCTTTATAAAACTCAAAATAAGCAATCGTTAATTAATGTAACAATTTTTTTTTTTTTTTATTTCTATATTTTCATAACAATATAGTTAAAAAATCATTAAACTTATAATTATATAATCATACCTATAATCGGATGTCATTAATTTTCAAACAATATTAATTTTACGCTTATTTGATTAGGGGTAATTTTCCAGTCAGCATTTATTAAAGTTAAAATTAGTTTATTCAAGAAAGAAATGATAGCTCGTCATGAGCATCAGAACCAGAAATCAAAACAATCTTCGATATTTAGGAAGTCTGTCACAATTACGGTATAAGCAATGGTTTTATCCGGTGCAAAGTTCAAGAATTATTATTATTTCTTTTAATTTAGACTATTTTCATAGAAACGACCTTCCTCTACTACGCAGCCGAAGATTATAAACTCGTTTGAATTTACTCAGCAGGAAGTTCAATACCGCTTCGGCGCTGCATTTAAGAGGATTACGAATCCGTAAAATGGAATAACCGCCATGTAATTTCATAATCACGCTCAAAGATTTCGAAAGCTCCCAGGGTAAATTTAAAAACGCGCAAGCTTAAAACTCGGCTTTTAAAAAAAAAGAAGAATCAGATCCGCACGTTGAAGGGCCGATTCCGATAGTGAACGACGCTACAAGTGTAAAACGAAGAAAGAAAAAAAAGCTTCTTCTTATAATGAGAAACAGAGGGGAGAAGGCTGTGCAGAGTATCAAACTGATAGCTCTAAAACCAGACGCGCGCGAGCAGGAAATTCACGAAGCTCGCTTTGAAAGCTTCTCCGTCTCCCCTGAGTTTCATCCTTCGCGTGATTTTCTTCCCTCTTTCTTTCTACTTTTTTTACTCCTGCAGTTCTATCTCAACTCTCACGGGCGTGACTGTTGCAACGACTCTCGCGAATTATCAAGTGCAGTTCTCTCTCTCTCTCTCTCTCTCTCTCTCTCTTTAATGCGTGTAATGCGTCTGCTGCTAGAGCGTTTGAGATATACAGTTTGCAGGGCAAAGAGGATTGTGCTTGCGAAAGATTTTTTTTAGAAGCGAGCAAGAGTGCTTTGATCGATTGCTGCAGTTTAAATGTTTTTTAGCTTGAGCTTTGAAAAAAACTTGTCGATACAAATAAGTATACACTTTTTCAAATAAAAAAACTCAAATACAATTTTGGAACTTGGAGCTTCATTTTTTTAGAGCTTGCGGGTTTCTAAAAGTAAATTTATTCTAGTTATTTATCCCGAAAATTGCAGAATGATAAGTACAGAAAATGATTGTGAAATAAATTTAATTCAATATTAGAAAATGGAATTTTATAAAAATGACATTTAAGATGGAGCTTTATGTTGCCCAAATCACTACAAGCAGTAGTTTAAGACAACATCTTCTGCAGGCTATAAACAACAAAGCCACTAATGAACGCATAGAAAATATCCTAAGACGATGTTTTAAATTACAGGCTTTAGTCATATTTTTGTGGAAAATTCCTTAAATTCAGATTCTAACTTGTTTTTGGAACTGCTAAACCCCACCAATACACCATCCCGTACAATAATTTTCAACTCTATATCCTTGTTTAACCCCTGTTGCACCATCGTAATTTTGAAGTTGCACAAAGTTACTCGATCCAAAGCCCCAAAATCGATAAATTTTCCAAAACAAGGATAATAATCGGCCGCGCAAGGAGGTCAAACCGATAAGAGAGCAGAGTCGCTTCGAGAAAATCAAGAGACAAGACGAGAAGGCCCCGCACTCCAATAACCGAAGAAGAAAACAACTATAAATTATGCAAAGTGTGGCCTGCTGCATATGTAGACTGGGGGAGCCGCGGGGGTCTCCTTAATTCGAGACTTTCCTTGCTCATCTCGAAACTTTGCCAGTTAATAGTTGCCAATAATCGTCCTTTCTCTCCGCCCGCGCTCGAATTATGGTCCAAGTTTTGGCCCAAAGTGCGCACCTGCACGTACGCCGTAACACTCTTTTGATTATTAAAATTTTAACCTTTCTCTCTTCGTTTTTAACTTCTAAAAGAGGTGCGAAGGAAAATCCGAGAGAGGAATTTTCGACTCCACGCTCTTGAGAGTAAACTCGAGACTCGTAAATGCGATACGTGGACTGAATTCATTCCTCTTGTTTATCGCGGTAGCTTCTTTTCTTTTTATCGTTCGTAAAAACACGTTGTGTCTACGTACAATTTGGATTAAAAAGGGGGGACCGCGGCTAGATAACCGCAACGATTAAGCTCTTTTTTTTTTTTTAAAGTTTTTTTGAATTTTCCAGTGACACAGGCTCAGTCATTTTAAGCTCCCGCATTATGAATTTACGCCCCGGACTTTGAATGTTTTATTCATAGTACACGCGGAATGACTCATGAATAAACATTATCATTAATTTAATTTAATTTCTCTGACGAATCGATTGTCAATTAAAATATGCAATGCCATGCGGATGGATAGCACCGAGCGAAAGGATAAAATTTGATATGAAAATTTATGAGTTAAATAAATAAAAAAATTCCATCCCTTTCTCGATTGATAAATTGATTTTATAATTCCCGGGAAAATTCATAATTCAATTATAACAATGTTTGTCAGGAGCACGTCAATCTCTATCCGCGTCGTATTTTTAGATTAGATGACGTACGCGGAAAATTTAATCCGCTTACCCGCGGAAAAATTTATACCCGGAATTCCAACTTGAAAAAGAGAGAGAGAGAGAGCTTGAACTTTTATGAATGCGAGGAAAAACTTGAGGCGCACTCGCAATAAACGTGTAGAACTAGAAAAATCAGCGATGCGAAAAGAGCTCAAAATTAAAACCTCAAAGTTGTTTCCATTCCCCGCGTTTCTCGAATTCTTTTCCTACTCTAAAAAAAAAAAGAGAGAGAATTCGAAGCTCCAAGAAAATACAAGATTTATTTACCGGAAAGAAGTATTTGCTCTAAATTGAATACTTTTTTTAACTAAAAAAAATTCCAAGATACCTTCCTTTTTTTTTTTTAAATTCATTTGGAAAAATCTCCAGGGCAACCCCTTTTGAATATTCCTCGAGTTACAGGACGGCAGTAGTCCCTTTGATAAGGTTAAAAAAACTTGGCCGCATTCAAACTTACATCTGAAAAAAGACTTTGGAGTAGGAGCCGGAGGAATATCAACTCGGTGCTGCGTGGCATAAAGGGTCGAGTGGCGGCAAATATTAGTACGAAAATCGAGCTCCGCTCCGAGGAGGAGGAGGAGCTTGGGAGCGACGAAAGCCGCTTAAAGTACCTTAAGCGGGAAACGAGCACCGCGCACGCAGCAGCCAGTCCGAGTAGAAGGAGGAAGCAGCTCTACGGGCACCAGAGCATTATACCCCACTTTGCGGTTGGAGCTTTCGAGGTGAGTCCTAAAGAAGCGCTCATGCGAAAACAGTTGGTTTTATTCGTTGTCTCTGCCGGGAAAAAAAGCTCTTTATCGTCGATCGACAAAACTCGGGGAAAATAAATTACGATTACAAAAAGTTGATTTAAAGTTTTTTTTTTTGTTTTTAATCGGTACCAAATGGGCTTTTAATATGTACAGAAGCTTCTTGCCGCGAGGAAGCGGAGATATATGCGCGATTCCGGTTAATGCGAACTAATTACCGACCTACCGGAAGTTAAAAGTGCGGACAAGCCCGAGCTTCGGCCTCTCCCGGCTCCAAAGCGAGGGTAGTTAGCAACGCCCTCGGATAATAATTAAACTTTCCACCTCGTCTGATATTTTATTGCGAATCTCTGAATCATGCTTGGTTAAATTTACTCAAGTTCGAACGAAATAAAAGTCTTTTTTTAGTATTTTAGTGATTTTGAATATTGTAAAATATACTTTTGCATGCAGAATTATTTTAAATGAGTCAGAAAAATAATTCACCTCACAAACTAAAATGCTCGTTAGGGCCATCAAAGTTCATCACGTTAATCATTTTAAACAAACACAAATAAGCTCGCGCAGGAGTGTAAGCAAAGAAAATTTTTTATTCCCTCTCTGCACGTCGTCAAACGCGCATCTGATTACGCATCTTTTGAACAGCGCGTGGCTGGCTGTAAGCTCTTGAATAAACATGCGCCCCGCACGGGGCTCGAGGTGGAGTAGCACCCTGAGAAAAGGCGCGTCACGCCAGTTATGCAAACGATGAAAAATGCAACCGCCACCCCGCGAACAAAAGAAAAGCAGCCGCTTGCAGGCGAGAAAATTCTTTCTAACTTAATTACTCTCGAGACTCGCCGCGATTTTTGTTTAGCGAAACTTTTATTTTTCCCTCTCTCTCTCACCGCGCCCACGCCAGTGCTTTCTTCAGAGCTTGGAAAAAAATTGTTTGTTCACGGCTGGAGGGTTCTTACTTCTCGGTTCGGGAGCATTAGGAACGAAAGCGCGGCTGTGGAAGAAAAAATATCAGCGGCACCAGCGCTGGATTATCTTTTTTTTTTTTTTTTCGCGTAAAACAATTGTTCCGAGCGTCGAGCATTGCTAATGAAAAGAATCCTCGATTTTTTGGTTTGGTAACTTTCAACTTCGCTAAAAGTATTATTGCATGCAAAAATAGTCTTGCATAATACCGTAAACAATAAAGCGTAAGAATTGAGTAACGAAAACTAAAATAAAAATAAGAAAATGTAGAACCGTGTCGCACGTGTACGCCGGTGCGGGGTAAAAAATAATCCATGTATTATAAGCGTCGCGTGAATCAGAGACGCGAGCGAGCGCTTACGGAATTCCACTCGATGAAACGGAAAGAAGAAGAAGAAGCGCGAGAAGAAGATAAAATAGATTTCGGGTATTTTTACGAGACGCGCGTTAACCCGAGAGAGAGAGAGAGAGAGCCGCGAGAAACAAGAGATAGACGATAAGGAGGCAAATGGCATTTGCAAACGAATAAATACTGGCCGAAAGCCAGACGCGGACCGACGAGTTTGTTGCTTGGCACTAAAAGTTCATTTGCGTAATGGCCTGTTAAAAATCTTCTTCTTCTGGCCCACCGTACACCCTTGCACGTAACCGATTCTCCAAAGCTTCAACGGTGGAAGGTCGACGATCGCTATCGAGAAATCATCGGGTCGGTCCACCCTCTTAGACGCTATTATGAGAAAGGTCGATACGCTGCTGCTTTATTGGCATGGAGCCTTCATTTATTCATTGGTATTATTTCAAAATGTAGTTTTGTTCAAGAAGATTTAGCAGTAAGAAGTGTTTATCACTTTTGGATGATGTAACGTTAATTGAAATTTTAAATTATTTTGTAAGCTCGTATTTGAAACTCGAAACAGCCCTTACCACCACAAACACATTATTTGAAAAATCTCATTTACTTTACGTAAGATAATATTATTAAAAAAAAACTTTACGTAAGATATTTTATTACATTTATAAAATACTATTTATGTAACTTTTAATAACGTTTTCTTTGTAATGAAAATTCCAGAAAAAAAAACGAACGAAATACAAAATGTAGTTAATACCTCAAAAAACAAGGCGAAATAAAAACCTTTACAATCCGCTAAAAAAAAAAAAAAAATGTTTCAAAGGTAAAAAAAAAAGGGTGCATGAATTTTTAAAAAAGCGCGCGCGGGCGGCACAGAAAAATTTTATTTCAAAATAAGCTACGGTGTAAAACAGTGAACGCGAGCATCCATGAAAGAGGAGAAAGAAAATTCAGAGTATAAAAACCACAGCCAGGGCTTACATAAAAAAAAAAAAAAAAAAAGGTCCCAGCATTGTCGTAACATCGAATTTGATTCTGTCTGCTCTTACGTAAAGAAGGTAGGTGGCGTCAAAGAAAAAGACAAGGCTGTAATAACGGGGTGGTAGAGGGGGGTGGGGGGAAAGCCTATCGAGGAAATGCACAAAGACGCCCCCGACAAAGGCCATAAATCAGTTGTAGCCCAGGAGGAGAAAGACGAAGAAGAAGAAGAATAAAGGTGCTTCAGGAATCACTATAAATGGTAATGGAGAGAGAAAGGCGCAGCTTTGAAACATGCGCGATATTTCTCCTCTTTCTTCTCATCTTCCGGGACTCTACGATGTAAATAAAAAAAAAAGAAAAAAAAAGCTTGGTGGTAAGGTAAGGTCAGGTTTTTTTTTTTTTTTTTTTTCTACCGGACAATACACCCGAGCGTGTGTGTACTTTGACATGGGGAGATCTCAATTTCGGGGGCTTTGTGACATGTCAAACGCGAAAAGGAGGCGCTTTGTGGCTGGAAGGCTCCGAGATTTTTCGTGGATAGAATTTTTTCGCGCCGAGAGATATTATTATTTGGTCCTTTTGTGGGACCCGTAGTCAAATTTAGGTATCGATCTGGAGCATCGTGGAAAAGTGGTTTTACGCGTACCCAGGATGGAACAGCGTAATACAACAGACAAGTTTACAAATCCCTCTATATAATGCTAAACCAAGATCGGATGTAGTCGATTTAAAACTTCAAATTCAAATTTTTTAAATTAAATATTTATTTATAATATACTATAAAAAACAAAATTTATTTTGATAATACTTTAATAGTATATTATAGTACGAGTGACCAAAAACACGCATCAAAGATTCGATTTTGAGGTTAGAGTGAGCAGTACTATGAAAATTAAGTATTTCGTAGATTTAACATTGAAGCTCGCTTGAAAGGACATAGTATACGAAAAAAGTGAGATTTAAAGTGGTAGCATATTTAATAATAAATAACTCTGCTATCGACTAAAAAATAGATGGTTGGTTACAATCCGGAGTGAACAAAAGCTCAAATTTTGAACAAAAGAAAAACTGATTGACCCTGAAGCCGAAAAATGTTTCAATTATCTCACACCACATTTGAGCTTTATTTTGCGATTCGAGCTTTTAGGGAAAGAACCAACTTAAGCTGAAGCATAAAAATAAAGTTGAAAAATTCATTGGCCAAAATGAAAACATCCCAGTATCTCAGCTTCTGATTTTAAAAAATTCAGTTCGTAAATTTTTGTATCAAGTGCACGAGGCATTCAAGGAAAGCTGTATCCACTACATAATTTCAAAATACAAAGGACCCGGGAGCACGTATACGTACGTGCTTTTTTACGAGTCAGCTTACTCCACGAAAAAAAGGGACGAAGTAGAAAAAGAAGAAGAAGTTTTAGCAAGCGATCCACGAAAAAGTCTCCGCCTTTTGTGCATTACATCGAAGAGTCAACCAAGCGTAAGACGAGTGGAAGCCATTACATTTTGTTACCCCCACCCCCACCCGGCACCGAGCTAAACTTCAGCATATTCCATAAATTTATGAAAATCCAGAATTTTCGGAGCTGCCCGGAACCCAATCGCGTGTAACTCGGTTGTACGAGAAAATTCATGCTCACTCTGGTCGCACTGCTGGTAATAAGGTCCAAGGTATAAGGGAGAGTCTCGTAATTAAGATTTTTATGCTTATCGAGGCGATCCGGAGTAATGGCTGACCGAAGAAATTTCGCTGCTCCAAGAATTCGGAAATTGAATTTCATTGATTTACTCCCTCCCTCCACCCACCAGTCGAGTTCGGAAGGAGGAGGCGGACGGGCGGTGGTGGTACAATTAATCAATTTTATTAATTGTTCCATTAAAAGTTTTATACCTCTGATTTATTACGACTGAAATGTATAAACTCCGGTGATTTCCGGGTACCCGGTATTTTATGATTTTATTGAAAGTTATAGATTTTTTGTTACTAGTTTTATGCGCATGCGCGTTGAAATTTTTAACTTATAATTACTGGTTAAAAATTTTTAATGCTTCAGATTTACATTTGCAGCTCCTTACGGTTCAAAAATTAAAATTTTTTTGTGGTTAAGATGTTTGTCTCAATGTTAAGTAAAGAAGAAACTAAACGAGAATAAACATTGTATAATTCAGTTATAATATAAAAAAATGTGATCTTTATAGTTCAAATTTAAAATTTCTTTCTCTACCGATAAAAATGTTTTCAAATCAATGACGTTCGATCATAATTCTACATTATATATAGAGAGATATCAAAAAGTCTACTATCATTGGTAATACTTAGACCTTTTGTATTTAAAATTGTCTATGTATTTCTTAGTTAAAATTATATATAAAATAAAAAAAATTGATTTAGAAACTGCATTGTCAAGTACGAACGTCTCAATTCGAAAAAAAAAAAATATATATAGTTGGTCTACGTGACTCGTTAATATTCAGGGTGCGAATTTTATTACGACCCAAGCGAGGACCCAAGGAATTTTTCGATCGGCCTCTTCCTTCTTCTTCCACCCCTCCTCTTCGACGGATACTTTTGAGGTGGCTGATAAATCGACACATAAAAGCTCACCGAGTGTAGTGAAGCGAAGAACATTAAAAGTTGGCTAAACGAGACAATAAGTCGACGGAAAGTAACAGTCGGTTGCCGGGAAAAAACTTTTTCGTACAGTAGTGCGAGAGAATTAAAATTGTAACGGTCGATTTTTAAGGTCGAAAACTTTTAAGAAACAAACTTAACTTTTCCTCTTATCTGCCGGAACGACCAGGAACAAAAAAGTAAAGTCCTTTATATTAACAAACATCGATTAGACTCGAACGGGTATAATAAAATTTTCTCTCCCGTCGGCCGTTGAAATAAAATAAGATATTCCTCCCAAGCGCGTACCTTGATAACGCTTAAAATTTTCCTAACCCTCCTCCTCCCATCTTGGTCTCGCATAGTCGGTTATCCGGTCTTCTTTTCTCTTCTCGCGTCTCGAACTAGTTAAATCATCCACGCTTTGCACGTGCTGCTGGATTCGCGTCACGTACGGCGAATTTATTTGAAGCTCGCGTGCCCAACAGGAAAGAAATTCAAAGGAGTTTTGTACCGTTCTCGTGGTTTTTCAGATTGAGCTGCTTTGGGAATGATTAGTTTGACACGATTAGAACAGAACGTGGAAGAAAAAGTATATCAGATTCCCTTTAAAAAAAAAATATAGTTTCTGCACTTGTGCAATATTAAAAATCTCGTTAAAAATAATAACATGAATAAAGAAAATTGTAATATATTTTGAATTAATAATGACATTTACGTATAATTACAATTAAGGTAGGTGTACCTAATATGGCCCCCCCTGTTATTTTGAATATGCTCGATACGCGGCATCTCTAAGGGGAAGGAAGAAGCAAAAAACACTGAATTATGAAGTTTTGAGTTGTTTAGAACATTTAAAAATTATTTTTGCGCACACCTTACAGCTAAAACTCGTTTCGTATACCTTCGTTATTATTTTACGTTGTAATTAAATGGTCTGCCAAAAGATTTTAACACACCTGACCAAAATTTTCATAAGTAGCTTCGATTCGTTATTATTTCAGCTTTAAAACGCGATTTTAGTTTTTGCTCAACACGTTTTCTAATAGGTTTTATTCTTAAATAACTTTTTATTCTGCAGTGTACCTAATATGGCCCACCCGCGAATTAGTAGATATACCGATATTTCATAACAAGATGCTAAAAAAGGCTCAATTTTTAAATAAATCATTTTTAAAATAATGAAAATTTTAAAGTTTTTTTAAACTGATATCCTGATTGATTTAAAAAATAGGAACAAATCGCAATTAATTAATAACTTCAAGGGGGCCATATTAGGTACACAAATTTTTGGTGTCTTAAAAAAAGGTGTTTTAGTAAATCCTCTGGCATTTCAAGCTCATTGATCAAAATCGAACGCGTAAGGTCTTATTTCAATGCTCTTGAATTAACCTTTAAAATGAGACCTGTCATGACACGTCAAAAAATATTGGTTTGATTCGCCACAACGTCGATTCTCGCTTAGGGAGCCATACTAGGTACACCTACCTTAGTCGAAAATGATCGTTACCAACCTAGCTAATCTCCTTCAATTAGCAATACCAACAGCTATCAATGTCAAAACAATCCAATAGTAACAATAATAATAATAATAATGATAAATGATCAATATAATCGATACAGTCATTTTTGAAAACTTTATTCAATGATTAATAAATGTGAACCAAATTATTGATGTGTCAACGTCATGTTTCTAGTGAGAGATTTATTTTTTCAAATATTTTAATTCTGTGGCGAACAGAGAAAACTAAATAGGTCCATTTTCAAAAAATTAAAATTTCAAAGTTCGGACTTATTCAGTTTTTCCCACTAGTCACAGAATTATCATCTGGACTATTTGAGATTTTCCAGTTTATGACGTGATTGCAGCCGCTTTTCTAACGCTCACGTAACCTCAAAATCCTTCTCCACGCAATCACAGCATCATCATCGATTCCATGCATCTTTAAAAACGAATTCGAATAAAAAAAAGTAAAAAAAAAAAAAAAAATTCGATCAACTCCTCGGTTTTATAAACAAGCCGAGAGTGTATTCTTCCCCCTCGAAATCCTCACCCCCAGCTCCAAGTCCCATAAACTCTCGAGCGTAAAATTTCTTTTCCAGATCCCAAAGAAAAACCTACTCCTCCAGACGAGTAGTGGGTGGATCGCTTATCGTCGAGCCAAAGTCTGCTTCTGCGATGGCTTAGCCCATTACTTCTTGCGGCTCGCGAGCTCTATGTCGTGCACGTGTGTGGGTGTGCGCGCGTCTGAAGATTCAATCGATAAGCTGCAGGTGTTACAATCTACGGCCCCCGGTATGTGCCACCGACAAGGATTTTCGAGACTTTTTATCCCCACGAGGAATCCTCCTACTCCTCCACGCCCTTTAATTGTCTCTCTTTCTCTCTCCCGCGACCGATAATTTTCCGATAAAAGTGGGAAAGGGAGGTAGCTGCGAAAAAATGACGTGCAAGCGGCCCTCGAGGGAGACCCAGAGCTAACTTTTCCTGAATTCTCGCTCGGCACGAAACTTTTTACCCGATCTACGGAATTAATGGTTTTTCATTTTCAATCGTTAGAGTGAATCGCTTTATTTCATCAGGAAAATATAATAATACCAAAGAGAGATTTGTAATTAATTAGGGAATAGCGTGACGCTCGCTGTGCTCGGAAACTGGTTAACTTTTTGAAACAAAGTATCAAACTAACGCTAAACGATGCTAATAATCTGTTTCCAGCGAATTGAAAGTAAAAATTTTGCAAGTTCGAGCTTAACAGAAATGCTAGATTTATGTTTAAAATTTGACAATTGAGTGTACACACCCAAATACGTCGAAAAACTGCATTGTATGGTCCTGACTTTCATAAATGACAGACAACAAGTAAAAACCCTTTCACAAGCTCTCAAACATCAAGTACAACTAATTGAAATTATAAATTGTGTACTTTCCAATGCGCAATAGCATCAAATTGTAAATGTATATATTTTTTATCAAAAACACAGATTAAAATCAGGCAACGATACCTTGAAATTGCGTTTCATCCCTTCGAGCTCGCAAATAAAACCACAAAGAGCCGTAATCTCGGCACGGTCATAACCGCGCTCGTTATAACAATCCGCGCGCATACCGAAATACACACACACCCGCGCGCATTACGACGGCTAAAATCGCCAATACCGGCATTCGTAATTGCACCCCCACACTCTTCTTTCCCCGCCCCCGGCTCTCAAAAAAGTAAATAGCATCAGGCGCTCGTATAAAAGCGTAGGTCACCGTGGTGTAATTTGATTGACAAACAGGGCGTCGGAGGGAGGGATTCAATGGGCGCAATGGGTTGCATTAAAAATAATTACAGTGCGTGCATTGTTGCGAGTGATGAATCATTGTGCGTCTGTCCCGCGCGGACCGAACAATGGATTACACTGACCGTCAACGCGCCCTGGGTCCATTGTGTCCCGTTCTTTACTTTTTTGAGGCTAAAAATGAAATTTGAATGAGAAAAAAAAACCGAGCTTTTTGTACGGAGGAGGAGGAGGGAGTAAATAAAGCGTATTTCTTCCCTCCTCCCCCCGTAGAGCGACAAAAAGCTCAATAATCCCAGGGAGGAGGAGGAGGGAAGAAAGTCGAGTGGACCGAACGAGGCCGTGCGAGCTTTCGAGTGGGTCGTTACCGAAGAAAAAGTTAGATCGAAGCTGCAAAACGTCGCTCGGGTTTTTCGCCTGCTCTCGAGTAGTGTACACATTTTTCGAAAATCACGATCTTTACCCCCCCCCCCACCCCCAGGAGAAAGTTTTGGGGAGGCAAGAAAACATCGAGGGTACAATGCAGCCGGAGAAGCTTGTTTTGCCTAGTTTGAGTTGAAGGCTTTTCAGGGAAGCGAAATGACTTTGCCGAACACGACGCTTATTCTGAAATAAAATTAGTTTTAATGGGGGTAATGCACCTTTTTTTTTTTTTTTTTGAAAAAGACGTTTTTCTTTGCTTGGTAATTTATTCAAAGTGGTGTTGTAAGTTTGGAGGAAATAAGGTTTTCTTGCGAGTGAGGAATAATGTCTGTGACAACTAATTCTGTTTCCAGACTAGAATTAAATTGAAAAGAAGATTTTTTTTCAGACTAACCGGGAAAAATTTGATTTATCTTTCTTAGAGTTTATTTAATTTCATCACTATTAATCAAAAGGCGAAATTGAGTACTTCTTGTACAATTTGTAGGTACTTTCATAATTATTTCGTCTAGTATGTTTTGATGATTTTAAAAGAGGTTTTCATATTTCGTTAAAAATTAATTACCTTTCAAGTTTTATTGTTTTTTAAAAATTCCTGATTTTCGGTCGCTTTTGACTAGAAGGAAATATTACTTTTCAATTGTCTCAAACATGTTTAAATTTCAAGGCTGAGAAAAAATCTAAAAAAAAATCCTAAAAATAAAAATCTGGCCTTAATTAATAGATGATAAAAAGTTGCATTCAAGATTCATTTGCTAGTTATTAGTTAAAAATTACCCGACAATAATGTGACGAGTACAAATAGAAAAAAATTGTAATAATCGTCACGTTCCATTTCAAATTAATTTTTGACAGGGGAAATGCAATCACGTATGGTACGTGGTAAAGACGACTGGTTCATCTCTATTAGCCAAGATAAATATGTGCCATAATTTCACTATTCTTATCCCCAACAGTAATAAAAGTAATTTTTCCATTTCTTCTTCATCTCTTTAGGATGATAAATATTCCTCGAAATATTCCCAGGATCTATCATGACTCAAGGGAAACCAAAAATTATAGCAATGATATGTCAGTCAAGGCTTGTTAAGTAGCTGATTGACAGCTATTAGGGTTTATGAACTCTTGAGTTATTACAAAGTCAGCGATGGAGAAAAACTATTCCCTAAATAGACTCGTTTCGTCATCCGTAACCTTCCACTCACGCGTGTTCCCCGAGAATTTAAAAATTATCATTTCGCTCGTAAGCTAGGAAAACATTGTCCCCACGAACGATTCCATTTGTCAAAAAATCTTCCCGAGTCAGCGCGCGTTAATCACTCGATTGCAGCCCGAGAAATATTAACAAACTCAGAGTCAGTTCGTTCACCTTCTCTATATTTATACCTAAGAATACATAAATACGTAAGAGTTCAAAATACAACAGAGGTACATCCCCCTCGCCGAGATGGAGAAAAAAAGCTCCGAGAGAGAGACGGATTTTTACGAATCTCATGCATGTAAAAATATTCGATTCGAGGTCGACGCCCGCGAAGATGAAGCCGCTCGCTCGCTCGCTCGCTTGGGTTTGATTTCGAGAATCGCCCGAGGGTCAGATATCATTTTCTATCAGACCGAGACGGAGGAAATTACTTTTATTATGATAAAATACTCCCTTCTCTCTTTCTCTATCTTGGCACGAGATTTATGCCGCGGCCGTGATGATGGGAAGCGTATTCCGCTTGACTTACTTTTTTTCCTCCTTCCTCCTGCTTCCTCCATCGAGAATATAGTAAGTCAAAAATAATGTTTTCAATATTAATTTTATGAGATAAAAAAACGTCCATAAACCCCGGGCAACACGTTTCGATAACATCCCTTCCCTAAAAATCCCCGCGAAACTCGAACCCGCTTGAACGAAAAATCCCAGGCTGTAACTTAATAACCCCCCCCCCCCCCCGTTCAAACAGTAGCGGCTCGGGTGATTAATTACCCTTCCTGAAAATCCCGGAGTTTAAAACTCCTCTTCGGTACCCCCCGCGGGTACGGCGAGTATATGCGCGAGGCAAATATGATGTGCGCCATTCGATATGAGGCAGCACACCTGTGCGCGCGAGTGTGTGTTTAATCAACGTTTCCTATCGCCCGGGATGACTGGAAGAAAATGAATTTGCTCGACGGGGATTATTTAACGGGGTACGTTGGTCTATATCCACTGCTTTGTTATAAATACATAATAAAAATCGTGGTTCTTTCTTTTTTGACAGAAGGATTTTTATGTAAAGGAAGCTTTTTTCGTGAAAAGATTTTTTATCAACAATGTAATGCAAGGTTTGCATACAATATCTGTTCAGAAAAATGAAATGAATGCAATGTAAAGAGTCGATGAACCATGTAAAATAGTAGCTACAAAATTTTCATTCTTTCAATAGAGTTTTCAGTCTTTGAAAATACCTGATTTATATACAATAATCATTCAAGTTTCGCACTCATTACAAAAATCTAATGACGCAACTTTTGGTGCAGGATAATCAGAAATTTCAGAACTCGAAGTTCTAATGACACAAGCTGGGCTCCTACAACCACCACAAAGGGAATCGCAGCCTACCTAGTAATGAAGTCGGTCGTCTTACAGAGGTTCCTGTACACACAAGTGCTCACGTAAACTCGATCGCGATTATCGGCTCCGTCGAGCGCACATCACATCACAACTTCCCGATGATGGACGGTACATGTTGCTCGTAGCTGGGACAAATCATTTGTCATGTCGAGTCCGATCTTGCTTAATTATTGATCGAGTGCTGCTGAAAGTATTGTCAATTCAGATCGTAAAGGACGTAAGTGTACAAAATTCCATAAATTCATTTTTTGTGCTTTATCAATTTCAAATGTATTCGAATTTTGTTCAAAATTTTTTGATTCAGATTGAATAAATAATCAATAATAGTTATTACTCCCATTTAGATAAAGAATTATTTGACATTACTACAAACTCAGATAAGAAAAAGTGAAAACGCCGATGGTGTAAATATAGCCACGTTAAATCGTCAATTCAAAGAGATAGTAGAAAAAAGTATACTTTGAAAATTAAAATTGATTGTAAAACATTAGATACTGATGAAATTAATAAAACAAAGCAGGTAAATATATAAACAATATTGAAGTACGACCACAAAAGTTTTGAAGAGAACACATTAGCTAATATGGAACAACAAGTAAACAAATTTAATTTTCGGGTTGAAATTGCTTTGCCGAACATTGTTAAAGTTGTCTTTATGAAATTGTCTTGAAGCAGTAACAATATTGTCCCAAACTACTTAATTAAAAAAAAAACAAACTCCAATCTGACCCAAAAAAGTCTCGTATCAATTCAAATAATAATCCCTCCGAGTCGCATCTCTTCCGCTCCAGACATCGCCATCGCAATTAATCACGCAGTAAGAAAATTAATGTAAGTGAGCCCACGATGAATTTTCATTAAGGCCGGTTGCGCGGGCTCGCAGAAATTTCCGAGGCATTAATAAACAAATGAACCGATCGATTAATTCCCTCCTCCAGCAGCGGTGCTCGAAGTAATTGCGCGTTTCGCCTCAGCTCGAGATATATTGCAGGGCGCAAGCGATTCGATCGTCGATTAGCACTCGAGCGTGGACGCGTTACATCGACGGTGCGTGCATACGTGACTGCGCCACCCATTCGCCCGACCGATCGATGTGAATCCTTTCGCGTCAAACTTCGAGACGAGACCAAAATTTATGAACTGTTAAGCCGAGATATATTCCCCGGGGTACTTTGCTTACGACTGCGATTTGTGATGTCGAAGCGTGAATTTTTTTAAACGAAGCTTTCGGAAATAACATTTTGGAAAATACTTCGTTGGTAATACTTATTTTTGTTAAATTACCCAAAGTTGAAATTTGTATATAGGTATACACTCCACGTACTTGATACGGACCGATGAAGACACGATTCCTTCCGATCTGGTAGTTTCGAAAATTAACTTCTTTGATGAAATTTGATTTGAAAATTTAGTCATAATTCTTTAAGTAGGTTTTCTAAGCCTGTTATCTTTCATCTTTTACATAATGTTTAATTATAATCTTTGATTTATGATCAAATACATATTTTCATCTCCAGATTAAATAGAACGGATGCTCCTCGGGATGCTCAGTATTTATGTTTGAGGAACATGAATTTTATTTTATCATACCAATCAACCAATAATAAAAAAATAAAATTTAACTTTTCTACAGAAAAACATGTTTTTTTTTTTAAATAATTGAACTCAGGTTAATCCTTGCGTAAATAGCAACGAGTTATACGCAACAGTAATAATTAATTGTACGTAAACTAACCATGCATAAATTATCATCAATACTTTCCAAAATGTAACGATATCAATCAATCCTGTAAAAATTAGTGAAAAAATATATTAAATATAAATTGATAGTACAGCATCAAAACTTAGCTTGTCACTCTTAAAATAAATGCAGTTTGAGCTGCAAAAGAAGTTACCATATCTCTCTAATCCCAACCTAAATTTCAATCAAGCTAAAACCAAACATAACTCTCCCGCATGAAATATCATCAGCCCCAAAACCATGGTAAGTACATTTTAATAACCCAAACGACACCCGATAAATCTCATCGAAAAAAGGGAAGGAAGGAAAGGAAAGAAAGAAATAAGGAAAAATAGGATCGGGGCGGCACGCATGCGATGATAAATAAGTCACGCGAGGAGTAGACGATACGTTACGTCTTACTCCACGTGTGCGAGTTATCAATCAAGCCTCCCTCCTCACCTCCTTCCCTTCCCAAGCGCGCTGAAGGCGGATGAAAAATTTTCGCGACTCCGAGCAAATGTCCCGGCTCGGCTCGTTCCTAATAGCCGGCTGGGAGGATAGCCTCCCGAAATTTTGATCGATGCACCGAGATGTGTTACCGGCTCTCTGTTTCTGATTAATTCCAATCACCCCTGGTGGTGCTTATTAGTTGGGCACGGGAGAAAAATGCCTTGCGGCGAGCGTGACGGATTCAAAAAATCATTTGTGGCGTCTGAGAAACTCGTTAACACTGTTTCAAAGATAGAAATGGAGTTTTTGAATATTGAAGAAGAAATTTTTGAAGAAAAACTCATGTATTTGTATTTATTTATTAATTGAGACCATGGGGTGTAACCACATGATGGTCTTGGAAGTTTTACAGGTAGATACATATCAAAGTTATTCGGTTGATAATAGTTAAAGTAGATACGTTTAAAATATTCATCGCCTAAATTAGTTGATAAATAAGTCGAAATTAAATTTCATTTTATGATGATCTTATGATGTGAATACTGACCGAAATTAAGAATTCTGAACCATTTTTTAGATGACCAATGTAGCAGTCGCTAACTTTGAATAAATAAATAAAAAAATTATAGTAATAAAAAGATTTGTATTGACCTAAATAATATTTAAATAAAATATTAGCTAAGTAGTTTTTTAAATAAATAATTACTAGCAATTTAGTTTGATGCTGGTTCAAAGTCTAATGCACGGAATCTTGAAGAAAGACTAATTAGCTTTGTAAACGAAATTATGCTGTTGAAAAAACCATTGCAAAATATTTTTCATTGGCATCGGAAAAAAATGAATGAACGTTCTGGTATTTAGCTAATGAGTGGCACTTTCAGGAAATCGCCTCGATGAATAAATTAAAAACTTGGAGATAAATTATTAACGATTAATGCATTAACGAGGGCAAAGAGAGGGAAAATAATATTTTTAATTAAAAATATATCCCGGGCAACAAGAGAAAGAGAAAAAAAATACTCCGCATTTTATTTGACGTAAATTGTAATTTTTGTAATAATTGCCCCCAATCCAGGCTGGCTGATGACGTCGAATTAATAATCCCTTTACCCGCTCCCGCGTTGCTGCTGTGTGTGTGTTGGTGTGCGCGGCGTGCACTCGTTAACCAAAAGAATTTAATGAGAACGATTTTGAATTACGCTCAACTGAAACGTTTGCGTTTTAAGCGACCGAGCGGTGGATTTAGCTTACTAATGAATGTACAATTTCCAATTACCGATTGCGAGCGCATGAATAATTTCGTCTCGCCAGCTTCCCGCCCGCCGCCGCTCTCTTTTTTTTTTTCCCCTGTCAAAGCCCGCAATTATTCAAATATTGATTATCGCGTTACACTTCTCACGCAAATCACACTGCGAAATCAAATTAGCCCTTCCAAAAAAAAAAACTGTAGTTTATTTTTCAAAAAAAAAAGGCTTGTGATTGTGAGGCTGCTGATTGTTTTCGCAAACGACATTAGCTCGTCAAAGCTGAATTATCTTCTCGTACGTGGGGGAAAAAAAGGCAGAAAATTTAGTGAAGTATGCAAATCTGGGGACCAAATTTATCGGGTGGCCGTCCCTTTGCTTATTTCTGCTCGGGCACGGTTAAACTTCGTCCGCCATATTTCCGGTCGTGATCGGGTTTAACAACGAGGAGGAAGCAGCGCAGGCTGCAGGCGGCGTTTATCTCGGGTGCATGTTCTCGAGGGCTTGGGTCTCTGTTTTGCGTCCAAATGGCCTCTAAACACCAGACACCGCGGCGTGCAACCCGCTTTAATCGGCCGCCGTCTTTATTCGAGTCGCAATCTAATCAGCACGGTGTTTTCGCGATTCTTCCTCGGGTAATTTCGTATACTAGAACGACAGAAAAATCGAGAACTAATTCTAGTCGACGTGTCAAGATCCTATAAATAACTTATTAATCGAATGTGGATTTTGAAGAAGGTATCACAATCGGGAATAGAAATAGTTTCAAATCGTTTTCAATTCTCTTCAAGCTTACCAGAACCTGAGACGAAACGATAGTTTTTTAGTCAAAAAAATCGTCAGGTGTTAAGATTAAGTATTAATGAGATATTGGTTAAAGAGGCAATTGATTCAATTATTTCGAAAGTTGTTCATATACATGACACTGTCAATAGAATTAAATCGAGAACATGCAAAGGCGGAAACATTTACCATCAGCTAGGTATCAAGAAGCGAATAATATGATATTAAACTTGCTGTAGCTTGTAACAAACGTTGTCACATCGACCAACAGAGCCACGTTTGCCGACGTTTGCAGCACTATTATGTGAAGAGTTAGTAAGAAAGAAAAAGATCAATATCATTATTAGCTAGTACACCGTCTAATTCAAACTCAAATAGTATTACAAGTACATAGCAACAAAGTCATTAGTGTCAATGAATATTCAAGGATTAATAATAAGAGGATCTATGAGTGAAAAATTTTTCTCGGCCAACGAATCTAAAATTCTATAAAAAAAAAATCTATTCACAATAAACTTGATCAGACTTTTTTCAATTTCTATCCATGAATCAAAAATAAAATTCTGATTACGTCTGTCACCAAATCAAAATTCACCTCTGAAGCCTTACAATATTACACTGATTGAATGCTGAATCAAGCGCATAATTTTTCATTTAAGCCAAGAAGATTACGCTCGGGGGGTTAGAAAGAAAAAAAAGAGGTAAACGCGCCGCTACCGCAACATCCACAAAAGGAGCAGGTGGGTGAACGACCCTGACAATATCTCCGGGAACGAAGACTGCTTGTCATGCAAAACAAGCGGCAGCCGCCACGGGAAAGGAAAGGATTTCCAAGGAAGCCCCGTCGCTTTTTTGTCTACCCTGGAGCCGATCTGTTTTTACAGGCGCGCCAGCGCGCGCGAAAATATTTGCAAATTTTTTCTCCCGACCGCGGTTTCGTCAATTTTAATCAACGCTTAAATTCTTACTCATTTTTATTTCCCCAAAATCCCTTTTCCATCAACTGTATAATCGTCGTTTATTTATTTATTCTCCAGTTGGTAACGAGCTACTTTCGTAGGGACGGAAAATAAAATTTTCAGTTATGCGCTGCAGAAACGCGAACACAAAGTGCGACACTCTCATTTCGGAGGCGTTTCTATTGGCTCGTAAGCGAGGTCGGGAGAGAGGGAGAGAGAGAGAGAGAGAGAGATAACAACGAGCGAGAGGAGGAAATTGCAGTAGCGCGACAGTTGGTGCGTACGTATTCACGGACCAGCCGGCTAATGGGGGTTGATTTTACGCAACGACGACTTTTTTACGGCTCCCTGAATTTCGTTAAATTGTTTCGACAAATGATTACCGAGACGCGTCCCAGGTAAGTCCCATGACGGTACAGTTTTTTTAATTGACTGCAACGAGGCTATTATTATGAATTAGAATTCATAATAGTAATAGTAAGGGAATAGACAAAGCACGGGGCCAAGTGACTTATCGTGTCGGAAGTGGATTTTGCGAGATAGCCCGGCCGGCTCTGTTCCCCGGGATGGCCGGCCATCGAACGAGATGCTCGATTTCACATCGGCCATTACCGTTTTATTAAACCTGTTGTAGGTACTTTCGCGGGGCTAAAGGCCACGCATGGCTCGTATATGTACTGGCTATTTCTTTTTTTTTTTTTTTTTTTTTTTTTTTTTTTTTTTTTTTTTTTTTATTGCTAATTTTTTACTTCAACGGTTATGATGCCATGACTTTGGTGTCGAGCTAGTAGTAACGGTCGAGGTTCGATCAGCCATTTGATTCGTTAAACAAAGAGCGAGGCTTAAATTAGCCAGTTTCACGGCCCTCGAAATCGACATGAATTTTTATTTCGATTGTAAAGGACGAATGTATATTCTACATTAAATTACTAGATAAAGTTTTTTTTTTTTTTTTATGGCATTTTACATCATTTCAGAGTTTTTGTTTTTATGAAGAACCGAGAAAATCTTATTCTAATTTTTTGACCTTTCAAATAAGATAATTTAGCCTTACTTTTTTATTAATTTTTTTATCAATTTTACTTTTTTAAGATATCGATTTTTTCTTTACAATTATTTGGCACTCTTTTGAAAATCATAAACCGATAATTCAGAAAAAGTGCAACAACCCCGGTTGTAAGCTAATTATATTTGAAAAAAGAAAACAGGCAGCGTGAGTCTCGTATTCTTTAATGATACGCGGGGTCGAGGCGGGGTGAATGCGCGACGTTAAAAGTTGAAAAACCCGTACACACGTACGCACGCGCACACAAGCGTATCGCGTTTCAAAGGCATCCTCGTTATAATGAAGCGGAGACGGTACAGCCGCGGAAGAAAAAACGTCGGCTACGGGGATCATTTTTCTGATGCGCGCTTTCATTATTTGTGATACACGCACCTCCCAAGGTGTCTATTTACCGTTAGTAATCGATACGCAAAAGGGATTACAGACTCTGTAAATTGCAAAATATAATTATCTGTTGCTTGAGATAATGGCGAAATGAAGATTCAAAGTAATCGTTAATTGGAAGGTTAAATTTAAAAATTATGGGTAAATTGCACAAAGACCTTAATGGAAATGGCTTGTCTATCTGATATTCTGAAATTATATTTACAAATAAAAGTTTCAATTTGTATTCCGAATTGTAAGTTGTAAAAGAAAGATTATAGAAGACATGGTTCTAACTATATAAAATCGATGATGTTTGAATTGAAGAAATGCCTTAAGCATCAATATTTGATCATCTAATGAAAGAAATTTCAGTAAAAGTTTCACTTCACACAACTCAAATCTTTGAATAATATTAAAATATTTATTTTTATTTTTGTTCTTTCAATGCACGAAATGATTGATTATAAGGATAAAATTTTTGATGTGTGAAATGTAGAAAGACCTTAATGATTAAGATTTGTTTACTTGAAAGACTTGATTTTTTGAACATGTTAAAGTTTTAATCTAATTAAAATATCAAAACTTGTTTCTCTTTTCTTTATTTTAGTCTTTTCATTATTTAATTCAAGTAAGACTCACAATACTTTCATTGTAAAAACCACCCTAATGTTTGAAGCTCATTTATTCATTTTGTAACATTATGAAACCTCCTCAAAAGCTCTTGAATATTTTCATTTTTCCATTGTTTCTCTGAAGTACGGAAGTTATCTTCTTATTTTTCCGACATTCAAAACTCAACAAAAATTGAAACTTGAAACTGTCAATTGTAGAAGCACCCTGATCATTCACTCTTGATAAAAAAATCCCACTTATTCCCCTTTCCGGTTTTACTCCTAACTATCGATTTTTCCTATTTCATCTTTAGGAACTAACGTATGAGCCCGAGGGGGGGTAAGAGGATTGGTATGTTTTTAAAAAGGCAGGGACAGCGCTCGAACGTCAGAAAATATAACATCAGCGCGCGAACGAAGAAGCAGAAGAAAAAAGAGAGGGAAAAAACGAAGAAGAAGGTATACGCAAATGGATATTACGCGTTAGCGGGTCGCTCGCTTCTTTATCTCGAGAGTTTCGAGCTTAATGGAGTAGAAACAAATTTAAAAAGCTCGGGCTCTTCTTCTTCTTCTTTTCTTACTTCGAAGATGCATGGGCACACTCGCGAGAGTAAATAGAGCCGCTGCCAGTGCTGCTGGTGCAAGCACCCGGTGATGAACAACGAAATAAATTGATGGCCTTATTTTCGAGACGATTTTTTTGATAACTTTGTTATCGAGACTCTCTCTTACGACTTTATTTTTTACCGAACTGACAAATAAGTCATGCGATGAAAACTGGATTTTTTATTGAAGGCTGATCCTTTCCTACACTGTAAAATCGCCTCGTCAATTCAAATTTTTCTGATAATTCAAATTTGCTCAGTACAGTCGATTTGGAATATTTATTTTGAAATATTTTCGCCAATTAACCTTGATTATTCGAGGTTAAAGCTCGGACGCTTGATTTTTGAATTTTCAAAGTTTCACTTTATTTCCGCAAGTGGCATGGAACTAATGAATTCATCGAGCGTGTAAAATTTCATTAGCGCGGGGAAATTATTCTCTCGGGTTAAAGTGTGTGATGAAAGAAGATTTCTACTTCGGCAAGGTGAGGGACTAATTTTCTCGTGACTCAAACTTACTCAAGCTAGGATGAAATTGGTTAATTCAGGATGTTCAAACGTACCTGCAACAGAGAAAAAAAAAAAAAAAAAGGAAGAAGATTAGTAAGTAGTCTCTTTGTAGCAAAAATTTCATTTTCTCTGCGCACTGTGCAGAGAAGAGAAAAATCTTACTCGGCGTTTATTTTCAAACTCAATTTGATAAGACTCAGCGATTTAAAAAAAAAAAGATTCGCTCCGAGCGTTTTATAAATTAGAGATTAACGACCAGCGCCCGTCGGGGCCGAAAAAATTAAACGGCTCGCCATAAATCACCCCGTAATCCGATGAAAACAGAGAGTAGGTGCAAAGAGTAAAAGAATGAATCCATCGTCCCGAAACCGGATTTCGGCTTCCATCGTATTTTACTCGGATGGATAACTCGCGGTGAAATCACCGTGGAAATCGCGATCTGCAGAGAGAGAGAGAGAGAGAGAGAAGAGAGAAAAAAAAAGATAAAATAAAGAGCGGAAAAAAGGGACTTGCGCGCGCGCGGGAGCGAGACAAATGGAAGAAAATGAGGAAATGGCGTAACTCTGAAAGCCTCCTCCCGATGCATTTGCGTTAGCATCGGTTTAATATAAAACGATTTTACGAGCGGAATAAAAAAGCCATTAGTCGCTGCTCGGGCTTGGCCTATTGAACCACCGCGGAAGAAAAAAAAAGAGAGAGAAGAATCGAGTTTCCTCGAATGACATATTCGAGCCTCTCCTCTACCGTATATTAAAAAGTGGCTCGCTTAAAATTTCTTCTTCTTCTGCTTCTTATTTACAAGAGGGATGCGAGAAGGAGAGAGAAAAAAATTTTCTTTCTCTTTCAATTCCGAGACGTATTAAAAAAATATTTAGTCTCGAGGACCTTTTATGAGTCCCGGGAGCGAAATTACATTTCCTTTTTTCTACCCGGTTTGTAGAGTAAATAACAGTTTTTTTCACCCGGAAGTCAAGAGTGAAAAATAATAAACAGAGCCTGGGAGAGTCTCATTTGTAAATTTGAATTGCAAATACTTTTTTTTTTCATCAGGTTTTGCCAAATAATTTGATCAAAGGGAGGTTGAAAATTTCAATAATTCGAGTCTCATATTCATCGTTAACAAAGCTTTATACACATCAAAAGAGTCCAAATCCTTGAATCTTAAAAATTTTGAATTCAATAAAAAAAAAAAAAAAAAAAAAAAAAATCAGAGTCTTAAAACCGATCGTGCCTGTAATCAGCGATCATTAAATGACCATAAAAAAATTCTTCCTAAAAAAAGGACTCAAAATTTTGGCTTGTACGTCATTATAAGAATCTCCAGTCGCATTTAATAAAATCGAGTCGAGAAAAAAAAGTAGGTGCCGAGAGACGAGGAGTCAAAAGGTTGTACGAGCGCGTCAATTGGTACTAGCACTCCGGGGGAGTTAAAATAAGAAGTAGGAGAAGGAGAAGTAGAGAAAATAAAGCTGTCGGATAGCTTTCAGCGTAAGAAGAGAATGAAACTTGACAACTCAAGTACAACGGGAAGAAGAAGAAGAGCGCGCCCTGGTACAGCAGAAGTAGTAACTCGAGTTCTCCCGGCCTGACCCCGGGGCGATTTTTACGATCCCCGCAAGAGGAAAGAGAAAAAAGTTCAAGCAAAGTAACCGCGATATCTTATGAGTAATATCTCACGATTGCTTTTCATTACGAAAAAAATCGGCTTCTTTTTCTGAGGGAACGCCGTGTTTGGTTTGTACCGAATATCGGCATGTAATACGTTTATTTACCCGCTGTGCTATTTCGGGAAAAAACAGCGGCGCGCATTCAATATGAAGATTCGGCTGGAGTTAGTGCGGGAAAAAGGCGGCAGTCATAATAAAGAGTAGAAAAGGATTACAGCGCGTACGTGAGAAGTAAAATCTGCGAAACGAAAATTGAGAGGAAAAGGCAGTTCGTGGCCTGGATTGAATTAAGCCAATAGCGTGGATGCTGCAGCCTGTTTGCGTCGCTGCGTTTTTTTTTTTTTTTTTCTATCTCTCGCTCGCCCGCGAGTGTGTACTTATCGTTTGCTGCCACCACGCAGCTTGCCGGCCCTTTTTTTTTTTTTACGATTCAACCTTGCTTTTGTTGGATAATTGAGACGTAAAATCCCAATGTAAAACAGTTTCGGATATTTTTATGTATTTTACGTGGTAATGAGCTGCTACGTTGTTTTGTTTTACGTTCTTTACACTCTGCTCTTATTTTACCTATGCATCTACTTCGCGCAATGTAAATCATTCACTCCTTTATGATGATGCTGTCGAGGCAAGAAAATAAAAAATCATAATGCTACTCGAATAGATTTTTCTTCTAAAAATAAGAAGTGTAATAAAGGTGAGAGTATTGCAAGGCTTTTAGATTTTATGCAAACATCATTAAAAATCACATCAAATCGTTAAAAAGTATGTTTATTTTAAAGCCCAATCAACTAAATTCTGCTGTTTGATTACTATGTAAATGGGAAAAATGTAAATTGTAAAGCACACCCTGGAATCTATAACGCAACCAATGCACAAACAGTAAACAAAGACTTTCAACAAAAAAAATTATCAATAGACACGAATCAGAGGGTTTTTTAAACTTTCCAAAGGATTGAAAAAAATTAGAGAATCTATATCTGTGAAAGACGCTTCTAAACGATTGCAGCGCCACTTATAAATTTATTTCTATTAACTAGTTTATTAACTATTAACTATTTAACTAGTTTTATAACATACTAACAAATTTACAATCTGGTATCAAGTCAGATTACTAAATTAGTATGATGCACCTAGGTATAAAAGTCTTTTAAAAAATCTTTCTTTATTAACATCTTTACTTTTTTGATTATCTAACCTCAAAATTGCATTACAACTTTATGAGAATTAGATAATATATCATTAACAAAAAGACTTTTAGTAACTCTTTTAATCTATAACAATCATCAAACGAAGAATGCTATAGTCAAAGTGAAATAACATATGGAAATAATATTATTGTATAAGGTGACCTAACCTCAAAATATTTTGAAAGCTGCATAATTTCATAATTTTTTAGTTCGATATACCATTAGTAGACTGCAGCAGTAGTAAAAACAGTTGTAGCACCGAAACATTACCGAAACAATAAAAGTTGCAGCCAGCCTCAAATTAATAAACCACTTCAAAAGGATCCAATCAGCGCGAGGAAAGTCGAGGAAAAAATATTCGACGGAGTTGTTGCCGCTGCGAAGCAGGGTAGGCAGGGGAGGGATCCGCGATAACGAATAATCCATTCATTTGGCCGAATTTATCACAATGAAAACATCCGTCCGAAAAGAAAAGTCTGCAGAAAGCGAAAAAAACTGGAAGGGGGTGGGGGTGGTGCAGAGACAATCGCACGCAGCTGCAGAGCAGCGGAAAAAGAAAAAGAAAGAAAGAGATAGAGCCGAGTTGTTTTGGCGAAGGTTATTTTCCGGGCGGACGACTTCGCTCTCGGGTTTCAGACTCTTTTTCTCTTTTCACTGGAGCGCGCCGCGCGCGGCGTTATTTCGCCGGGCGAGCGGGGGCTCCCCTACCAACTACTCGAAGATAATCTCTTTTCGAGACTTATATTGGATTCTATCGGACATTCATTAGGGGGCGGCCCGATTCACCCCACCTTCTTTTTTTACTCTATATTTGTAAAACTCTCGCGACGGTTTAAATTTATTCACGCGCGAGAAATATGACACAGTTCTGTGTGTGGGTGGGTGCGCCGGGGGGGGGGTGGGAGGAGATAAAATTTATGCTCGTTTTATTCAAAATAGACGTCGTAAAATACACGAAATTTATTTTGATTCGGTTTAGTGGCGACCACTGAAAAGCATTTAAAAGAGACGAAAACCCATCACGCACCCCACTTTGGACGTGCTTACGAGATACCGCGGGATAATTACACCCGTTACTATTTTGGTTTAGTGTTTTACATAAAAACAATATAAATTTAAAAAAAAGCTTTGGGGGGAGATGGAAGCGAGGATGGAAGCAACCGAAATATATACATATATCTTGTTTTTCGAAATTTCGTTATGGCAATTTGACTCGCTTTTTTGTTGACAACATTTTGAAATAACGAGCTTATTGGCTTCGAAAAATGTTACATCTTCGTATTCCTGACCTTGAAACTCAAAAAAAAAAAAAAAAAAAAAAAAAAAAAAAAAAAAAAAAAAAAAAAAAAAAAAAAAAAGCATTTGAAAAAGCTTGAGGGATTGTAATCGTATTAGACAGTATCAATAACAGTTAGTATTTATTAATAAGATCGATACTTTACCAGAGTAAGGTTTTTCTGAAATTTATATTTTTCATACATTTTTTTTTTACTCATTAGTCAACCCAAATTTTAAAAGCAATTAATTTTTCGACGTTTTTCTTTTTTTAACTACGTTTACCCCAATTTCTCAAGAAAATCTATGACAAAGAATAATAAAAATTTAGCTAAAAGTTCATTTCCCCACATTTTTTGCAGCTTCTGTTTTACTTTTTTTTAGCTGATAGGTCAAGGTCCCTCGAGGCTCATTATAGTATCACATTTCTTTTTCAACCAACCAGAAACTTTCAAGTTTTTCTTTTCCAAAAATACTATACTATTTTTACGAAAAAAAAACTCGCGTCAGATTAGAATTAGTGTAAAAATTATTATCAACGAGTAATTAAATATTTATCAACCCTTTGGTTTAAAAACCAAGAGTTCAATAATGTTCTAATCCTTCATATTACTTTATCTTGAAATAAAAAAAAAAAAAAAAACTGACTCCTAACTAGTATTCTCGGTCTCCCACAGTATTTTCGGTCGTCAAAATTCGTGACGACTTTGGGGGGATTCGAAAAATAGAGTCTTCTTCCCAATGATAGTCTTGATCTCGGCGCTGGATCCTATTAGTCGAGCGGGAGATTAAGTGTTTACTTTTCCCCCCCAAATATAAATTTCGTAACGACTGTAAAGGTTACCCGCAAGCTCTAACGATTCGACGAAAATCTTTTTCCTCGTTGAAGGAAAACCCCCTTTTGTTCAAAAAGTTAAAAGTCGGATATTTAAAATCAATTTTTCCATGCAAAGTACGTCGGGGGGTGGGGAATAAAAGTAAAAAACACAATATACCTTTTCTCTCATTGAATTCAAAGTTTTCCAGCGCGGCTCCTATCGCAGCGTTACGATTCGATAAAACAAACTGCGAGAGGGGAAAAAATCTGCTTCCGACCCTCCCGTAAACGTCTTAAAAGTTCGGTACTTTTTTCCCGACTTTTCGAAAAAAAAAAAAAAAAAAAAAAAATCCCGTAAGCCGATTCGATTTCTCAGTCCGATAGCTTTGAGCTCTCTCTCGAAAAATGGGACATGAAAAAAATCCGCGGGATTAGACCGCGTCCGACAGGCCATTACCACTCGCGCTTTGAATAATTAAACAATCAAGACCTTTGGATTTTTTTTCTTTACCGCTATCGTCTTGCCGGGGGAAGAGCAATTTCGTTCGATCGCATCTCCGAGGAAATCCGGATGAGAGCGAGATGAAGAATTCGTTCACCCCGCGGACTCCTTGAACCAGCGGGTAGCTCAGCTCGTTCATCGAAGATTTTCGAGAACTACTTTTATTCAAGAGTGATATTTGTTACTTTCTTCTGACATCGACCTTTTCTAAGAGTATGAAAAAAGTCGAGTTATTTTTTAAATTGAAAAAAATATACATTGTCGACTCAAACAAATTGAATTTGAATTATTGATGGAAGTCTAGAAAAAGATCTAAAGTTATTAAATCCTAAAATAATTAGATTTTATTTATTTCAGCTGTTAATGTCCAATGTATATTTTTCTATGTCTAAGAAATTTAATTTTTTTTAAGCAGTTGCAGCTGCGCCTTCTTCTTCGACCAGGTTTGAGGCTTATCAATTATCCATAACTTTTTTGCTCTCTTTCTTTTACCCGTGGAGAAAATGGAAAAAAAGCTATTCGCTGAGATCAGCTGGTTTTCTTATTCTACGTCTGAAAAAACGTTTTAGACCGGGAACACTCTGAGCAAGAAGTTATTTTACTCACTAAATTTTCAAACAATAATTGAGTGATTTGAAAACAAAATAAACGGAAAAATTATAAATAATCAATTTATTTTTAAATTACAATAAAACAGATGAACCTGCTCTTACAAAGCTTAAATATTAAAAAAAGAAGCATTCAAGTTTCTATATAAAAAAGTTGCAAAAGACAATCAACGCGCAGACGGTCGGTATAGAAAAAGGGGGGAAGTAAAGACATTAAAAAGTCGAGAGCTTGCAGGCTCCGAGAAACGAGACCATTAACGAAGAGCAATGAGGGAACAGAAGAAGAAGAAGAACCGCGATATTCCGTACAGACTGACCCGGTGGATAATTTACAAGTCCATTATTTACGAGCGCCGGGCTGCGTCGGGGAGGTAAAAAAAAAAAAAAAAAAAGAGGACGAAAAAAAGTCAATATTGTGCGTATGGATCGCTATAAGAATGTTTGCGCGATATGATATTTTACGGTCGCGCTACGTCGTATCTTTAAATATAAACTCGGGGAGTCGTAATTTGTCGTGTTTTAGAGAAAGACGCGATAAAAATGTTTTGAAGCCGTTTGATCCACTTGCACCTTTTACCGCTTTTTATGAGCCTTTTTTTTTTTTAAATCTACAGTTGTGTCTTGTACTCTCGTTTTTTTCGGAACGGTGCTAAAAAAAGTTTTTTTATTCAGAATCGAGTGTTTCCGAATAGAATTTACGATTGGCTGACGAAGCTTGTGGCATATTTACACTATAAAGTATGCGACTGTATAGACTCCGCTTCAGTTTTTGGCTTGTAAATCATGATTCAGTAGGAAACGTATCGTATTTTATCATTGTCAATTCGATACATTTTTTTTAAACAAAAAGTAGGTCTAACTCTGTACAAAAGACTTTCATTTTTTTTATTACACTAATGCGTGGAGGCTCGATTTTACGCACGCTAACCTCAAACGGAGTACGTAAAATCTCGCCTCCAAACAACAGTGTCATAAAATATAGTATTTTACATGTGAGTTTAAATGATTTCCTCCTTGTGTGAGCATTTTGCACTCGCTTCGCTCGTGCTAAAACAGCTCCACGAAGAGAAAATGATTTTAAAGCACTTGTATAATAATATACTATTATTTATTACAAACTGACTACAAATAAGTTTGGAAAAAAGAATAAAACTGAATTTTTCTCAGCGCTAGTCGATAACATCAGACAAAACGTTCTCTCTCCGCTTCCCCCCTCCCTCCCTATTCCGGAGAAACTTTTACAAAATTTAATACATCACGGCTGTCATTGAACGAAAATAGCGAAAGACGTCATAAAACCAAAGGGAAAGAGGGAAAAAAGGGGTCTGCGGTGCAGCCTGAGAAGAAGAAGAAGAAAAAAAGTGAGCGATTACGCGTGCAACGAGCTTCCAAAAGCGCCTTTAAAAAAAAAAAAAAAAAAAAAGGGCGGGGGGAAGAAAAAAGCCATTTATCTCGGCACCGGAGTAATAGAAGGCTCGGCGGTGGTGGGTGAAGAAGAAAAGCCCGAGAAAGCAAACCCGAAGAATAAGAATAATCACCCTGACAAAAGCTCGGCTTGCGCAACTGCCGCCGCGCCACCGACTGACCCACATACGCGCGGGCTTTATTTAAACTTCTCTCTACTCTAGTCTCTAGTCGCGGCGCGGCGCGCGGAGGAAGCGAGCGGAAGAAGAAGACCGCGCGCGGCTCGTCACTGTCGATCACGCGAGCCCCGAGACAAACAAACTTAAACGCGCCGGCGTGATTCATTTCCGTTTCTTCTCTTTTGATACTTGTGTAGCTATACATCGTTTTTTTTTTCTCTTTTTTTTTTTGGGCAAGAGGTGCTGAACTCTTTTTGGAGGAGCATCGACCTTTGCGGGCGCGTGGAAAAACTGACACACATCGAGGAATTCGGGTTTTAGGTCTACTACGACGAAAGGGTCAGCGCACCGTTCTTTTTTGATCGTGTCGGTGACGAGCCACCGAGTGAGCCTTCGAACGACCTTTATTGTTGTTGCTACGTGGACATATAGTCATAATTTCTTATGTACTAGACTATCTGAGCTTTATGTATTAACTTTCATATGATTATTAACAAAATTATAATCGACAAATTTGGATACAAGTATTTAAAATATTGTGATTTTAAAACTTTATAAATAAATCATTTGATTTAAGCTATAAATAAAACTTAAGACCTTTATTCGTTGCTAACTTCAAATATAAAATCATTTTTTTTTTTTTTTTATAATTAAAATTTTCAACGTACATTAGTAAATGTTTAAAACTGGTACTACTAAAAATGAGTTATAACAGTTCATAAATTTTGACTACGCTATTAGTATTAAAAAAAAAATTAATCTTAGTTTTTATGTTATAACAATTCTATCATTAACTTGAGAGTCAAGAACATGCGAGTCACATGATTCTGTTAAGTTTATAATCCACGATTAGGCAGGAATTCAAAACCAACAGCGGATAAACACTTTTCTTCAAAGTTATTTCAAGGTATTGTAAAACCCACTGCTAATTACATACCAGAACAAATGTTTTTTATTTTGTTTTCTCAAATTCGTAAAGTCTTTGGTTTTTGAGTTCATCACGTTTCATGGTGAAAACGCAGTCACGTTTTTCACCTCGATTCCTCTGTACAAAACTTCACGAAACTTCACATCGCTCATCTCAGAATAGAATCGGACACTTCTCTCCAACCCCCGAAAAACACCATCTCGTTTTTCTCTTCCCAAAACTTACTTCGCGCACGAAAAGTAACGACAACAACAACAGCATTGTTGACGCTCGATACCTAATTGTAGATACAGCATACCACCCAAGTCCCGATTTAACCAAAAAGCAAAGCTCTGTTTTTCGGGTAGGAAAAACTTCATTCGCTGGCGCAGCGAAACTTTTCACTTCCCTCCCAAAAAAAGGGGGGGGGGGGAAGGGCTCGCGGAAACGAAAACATCAACAGCCATCGATCAATAACCGTCGCGTCGGCCTGCAAGTTTCTTCCTCCCCGCGGAAAGAAAAAAAAAGCACGCATCGATATCTCGACCGAGCAGACGTCGCGTCTTCTTCTCTCTCTCTCTTGGGAAATCGGCCGGGTGGGAGGTACCTGTGGAGCACGTACCCGCTCCCGCATAATCATGAGAAAATCCGGATATCTTTACTCTTCGAATGCCGGCACTCCATTCGGGCGCCCTCGTTACAGCCGGATTCAGAAGTGAATATGAAAATGCGATTACGTGCTTGGTTCGTTTATACCTGGTTTTTAGAATTAAATATATTTATGCGGTGAAGTGAAAATTTACAACACTACATAGTTATAGTCTTTATTTGGGTAAACAGACCAAACAAATTGTAAATTAGTCCATATTTTTACTATTTCGGAAAACTCTAAACTTTAAAAATCAGATTAAAACTCATAAATAAAATCTTTAATTTATTTCTAGTTTTAATCGAATCTTAGTGGTTTGCGAAATCTAAGTAAATTGTTCTCAAAATGTATCACCAGATAATTAGATTCAAATTAAAAACGAAGCTTTTTTTATAGTTTACATAAACTAACTAGATAGTAAATGGTTGATTTATAGTTTCGAGCTGTAAATTGTGATTTATATCTTATATAAAAAATTAGTGATTTACAATGTTTAGATTGAAAAAGTATTTTAAAAATTTTAGAGAATTATAATGAATTTATTGCAATGCAAAATTTCAACTTGTTAGTTAAAGTTTATAACCAAGCAAACAATTTATGCTCGAATTTATGCGCTAGCTCTGCGAGAAATTTTAGCAAATCTTCATCAGAAAGTGGCCAATGTCAATAGAATCTGCCCGCATCTGGCAAAAATCTGATAAAGTTTTCTCGCAGGGAGCTGTATTTTGTATAGATTTTTACATTTAATCTCATGAAAATAAGAAGATCAATACAAAAGGTTATAATACTATTTACCAGTAGCACCACCATTGATCTTTCTGATATGCATCTACTCAAAATAGCAAAATTAGTACCTTTAAGAACTTATCGCGATTTTACATGATTAACTACCCCCGGAATATCATAAAATTCCAGTACAAATAAATTCATTAATTACTACACCAACACTTCGAAACCAAAAATAAAAAAAATAAATAAAAATGAAAAACGAGATTCTCCGAGTTATCTCTGTCGTTCTTTTGAAAATCTCTCGAATGGAAATACCAATATCATTAGTGCGGGTCTGCCGGAAGCGATAGGGATAGGAGAGGGTAGGACGAGTAAATCGGAGATACAGCTCCAATCAGCTCTTAAGACCCATGAATACATCAAAAGCCTTTCCATGTACTTCTCCGAGCTATCGAGCCATCGTAGCTAGTTGGTTGGCTGGCTTGCGATACTCGTCGGCGTGCCCTTGTACCACCTCTCCTGACCTTACCCAAATGAATAGGATTCCGGCGCTTGGGATCGATAGTCATGAATAACTCAAAAGGCGCCAAAGCTATCTCGAAAACAGCTAAAAGTGCAGGGATTTTATGAAAAACTACTTTACCCCCCAGGTGTGGGCGGTGCGGGAATCCTCTTTGATCAAAGTGAAAAAGAAAGCAGCTAGCTCGGAAGTTTCGTTTTCGGTTTAAATTTCGGCAACCCCGCACACAATCGCATTATTTAGATTCTTCCCGCGAAAGCGGCTTATCGTGCGAGTGGAGAGAGAGAGGGTTTTTCGATTCGCGAAATTGAAAAAGTTGCGGGGATTTAAGAGCCAGGGCAATAATAATGTCGGCCGCGATGACACTCGTTGCTGGTGTATAAAAAAAAGGGGGGCGTAATTATCGCCCCGAGTATCGTTGATCAATATTTCAATGAGAGCTGCCATTGACCCGAAACGCGGACGCGGTCGCAATTAAAGTTCCCCGAAACGACTGTGTTGTTTGCTTTGGCCTCCAGCTACACTTTTTCGTTTGCTATGATCGTGTTTACGATGGGAAAATCCTCGATTAAAAAAAGATTTTTTCGAGTTCTTGGCAGAGACCTAGTTTCGGACAAAAAAAAAACAACCGTATAAAAGTTCTCTTTTGAAATACCCTTTTATTTAGATATCTCCGGAAACTAATAAATACAACAGTTTTTATTTCTAAAATTTTAGTATTTAGAAATGAAAAACTTGGAAATATGTTTATAAAAGTATTGTCATGAAAACTTCTGACACCCAAAAATCTGTATCATTAATTTTTTTTTTTTTTTAAGATAAAATAATAAGTATATGTCGACAATTTTTTGTTCTACTATCCAATAAAGCACGAAAAAGTTGAAGAATTTATTCATTTATTCTTTACTTTTGGCGTATGTGGAAACTTTAACATAAACCGAGACATAAACATAGATTTTTCACAAGTAAAAACTCAAACACCAAACCGAATTATAATAGCTGTATATTAAAAAAATGTTATGTTAATTTTTATTATAATCACAAATCATTGCCTTCTATTTCAATGATTTTGACTTGGACATACAAATTAAGTTAATAAACAAAAGCGTAAGAAAAAAAAAAGAATTTTTTTCTATTTTTTTATCAGATTTTACGGCGACGTTCAAGGCTTGTATAATGACGGAATTTAACGAAGCCCCAAGCATACGGCGCGAGCGTACGTGATCCTTAACTAACACCCCAATCGAACCGTATTCTTTATTTTCACCGATCGACGAGCTTTCAGCTTTCTCCTCTCGGCGCGTATAACCTTTTGTTCGAATTCTGCGGCGGTGGTCACGTTTTACTACGATTTTTTTTCCCTCGGCCGCGGGGAACAATGCGCTACGTAATTATAAAAGTTACATGGAGCGGAATTTTTTACAAGCTTGTAATAAAATTTACACTCTTTTAAAATTAACGACCATTGATGGATACGCTTTATAGCTGAACACGGTTTATCAATCTTTTTCAAAATACGTGACTTTTTTTTTTTTTAAATCCTGGTGGTTTGGTTACAAATTTCAAAAGATTTTGTATGAAAATTTGTTATGCATAAGAGTAAAAAAAACGAGGTTTCTAGAATTTAGGCACTTTTAGTTTTTGCTTTGAAATTTTTTATTTGAAAACATAGTCTCAGCCAAAAGCACAATGTCCCTTGAGAAAAAAGTTTCGAGGATGTGATTTAAATGAAAAAACAATGTTCTAAAATCATTATATGTATGAAAGGTTTTTACTAACAATGCTATTTTCACAATCATTAATACTGCAAAAATCCCTCTAAGGCTATCTTTTCAAGTGACATGTACGTTTTTGACTGGAAACTACATAATAAAGTGTCACATTGACCGTAACTTTAAATACCAACTTTAATAATCTAGAAACCCGAGCTTCCAGGAAATCGAACATCGCACGAGAAAATCCAGCCCCGAAAAAGAACAAGAAGGCAGAAAAAGCCAACTCGGGATCAATTGTGCGCGGGCCACTTTGAAATTCTCAAGGCGTCCTCGGGGTGCAGGCACGTGCAGCCGAAACTCCCACCGTAGATCGAGTACGGAAAGAATCGAACGAGAATTTCGTGGCGGCCGCGGCTTTGGTGTTTCGAGAGTTGGCTTTTTCTGCGGGTAATTGCGCCGGCTCTTACCGAATTAATGGCTGTCATGCTGCCAGTTCGACCTGGTTCTGGCACCGCTAGCCCGCTGCCGCTGCCGCTGATGCTGTCGCTCTGAAAAAGAGAGAGAAAATTATTCATTAGCACTGCTTTTTTTTTATGAAATTTTAATGAATGACGGACGGGGCGCTTTTTGGGATCGTGTAAACTGTGAAGGGTCATACGTTACGTTGAAAATTCCAAGGGACGGACGGTGGGATGAAAATTTCAATACGTGGCTTTTTTGGAAAATACATTTTTTTTTTTAAATCAATCTAGGGTTTTACATTGACAAATCACATTGATGGGCAAATGTGCTTTACAATGTACATAAAAAAGTAAAATAAAAGTCGACATCCTGGGTCATAAACATATTACTTTATATTAATTTTCAAAAAAAATTGTGTTTTAATTGAATATATTTTAACAATGTTTTTAATCCGTGTATACGAATTTCAACTTGTTTTTTATTCAATTAGGTCTTGAATTGAAAAAAAAAATTTTTTACAGTAAAACATATAGAGTATAAAAACTTGAATTTTTTGAATTTTAACTTGACTAATAAAAAACCATCATATACCTTAGCATATACCAACATAAAATTCAAGATAAAATTCAAAAAAAGAATCTAGTCTAAGCTCTAGCCCTTTTCTAAATAAATTTGAGTTCATTCTCGAGTTTGAGTTAGCATGTTTCCGACTTGAAACGTCAAAATTCAACGAACAGTAATGGATCAAATTTAAATAAAAAAGGGTTGAAATTCATAAAACTTGGTTTTCGAAAAAAATTAATGTAGCTTTACAAATATATATAATTAAATAGATTAGTTATAATAGGCAAAATCATCGATCACATATTATTTAAGTATAAAATTAATTGGAAAGATGCAATCAGCGCAACAATATTTAGAATTTTATAAAAATGTAATCAACATTATAAACCACCCCAAAATGACTTTATTAAAATTCCAATAGATCAGTTGGGAGTTTACAGAAGATAAAGTCAGTTGGCTCCCACAAGGTAAACGGTAAAACTTGGGACGTCTGATTTTCTCGGGTTGAATTTTACTCGAGGGAGTAATGAGACTACACACGGTTTATCTCAATTTCGACTTTTAACGGCCTCGAATATAGATAAGCTCAAATTTCGCACAGCGGGAAATCCAATACAACCCCCTGCCGCGAGTAAACATGCAGCCCTTCAAAAATGTTTCAAAAATCGAAACTTGTAATTATAATTTAACCCCTGCTTTTCCCCCCTTCCCCAGATTCACGTTGATTACTTGAATTTCAAAGGAAGCCGTTCGATTATAACCGAAAATAGGGAATTTATAATTATGTGAATAATTACATATTTCGTGCATTGAATAAATGTGTACCCTGCGTAATACCCAAATTACATGATTACTCGTGTGCGAATATTGAATGATTACTTTTATATTTACTCTGAATCAAGAAACAAAATTTTTAATTATAGCCATTAACTATTAGTCAAACACCGGAAAAGAAAAAAACAAAAACTTTACAGAATCAATCAATCAATTCAAGATTCACCGAAAGAGCTCTTGTAAAAAAAGTAAGAACATGTGAAATTTTTCCATAGTTTTTGCATTGATGTGGTGAAAATCCATGGTCCGTTAATTAATCAATAAAAACAAATGTTTTCGATTTTCACAATTTTTTTATTAACAATAGTTAATAGAAACGCCTCATTACGGCCGTTTCGACGTACAATGTCATCTTCAGATGAGTATATACAATACTTGTTAATAAAAAAAATTGTGAAAATCGAAAACATTTGTTTTTATTGATTAATCAATGTGATTTTTTTTTTTATTTAAAAAATAAATCAGATTAATACAAATTGATATTTTCTAAACAAATAAATACAACTAGTAAAAAGGTCTAAATTTTAAGCTTCAAAATTTTTAAGCCCACTTTTAATACAATTGTCTCAACAACAGAATATATCTCATGATTAAATTATATTATTTTTCCCCAAATTATATTATATTTCCTTCTCAAATCTTAAGGTAAGTAATTGACAAGGCGCCTCGGGCGCATTTTAACTTTTGTTTCTCCCTCGATGCGTCAACTCGTGCGGAAAAGTGGCCTCGTCGCGTCGGCCCCTCTCTAACGTAACCCCAAATATAAATTTTCCAAAAAAATGTATAAAAAGAGCCTAATCAAGTCCGTCTCCTCGTAAAGAAGAAAAAAAGAGATGAATTTTTTCCGCGCTTAAGCCAAATAAAAGCCGCCCATAAAATCAGGCCGCGGGGTATAAATATAGCCGCGGCACAGCAGCACTGGCAGAGAGAGAGAGAGAGCAAACGCCATTTCGCGCTCGACTTATCGAGGCCCTCGGCTCTTCACGATCGTTAGACAGAGTTAAAAGACGCTGATTTACCGGAATAAAACGCCTCTACCGAAAGAATGAAGAAAACCGGGGAAGTAAGGAAAAAAAATAGGAGGAGTGGAAGAAGCCCAAGCTGGTTCCTTATTCGAGTTAAACGCGCCGAAAGGAATCGCGGAATGACTTACGAGCTGGATATGCCATACCGACGTTCAAACCTACTTGATTATTAATGCGCAACCGCGAGGATGGCAATCATTTTTTTTTTTTCGAATTAAAAGAGCGAAAATTTTGGACTTCTTGCTTTTTTTCGAGATTTTAATCTCTTCGCGCCTTCGAAGAGGCCTCTTGACTGGAGCAATTAGTTATTTACGACGCGAGGCGCGAGATTCGAGGCGATGAGTTTATCCCGCGCTTAATGAGTAATGAGCTTTCAAACAATGCTGACGGATATTGATTTTGAATTACAAGTTAGGCGTAGGTGTAATATTGTACAAGATCATTATTACCATGAATTAATTCACTGATTTCATACTCAACTTCGTTCACAACGTTCGGTTAAATCATTCAAAAGTTAAACTCTATCAGAAAGTGTCGCTGGCTTGGGCTCGATTAATTCAGCTTTGAATTCAGCTTAAAGTTCTTGGATTTGAATTTTGGGTCCGGACAAACTTTTGCAACGGTTCTAAAAATTCAAATTCTAGAATAGAACGAAAATTTTAGTATAAGACAAAAGATTCAACAAATGAATGATTTCATAAAATTTGATGTATTTTTCATTTCAAAAAAAGCATCTGTATAAGGCACCAAAGCCCGCTTCGCAACAATTTTTGATGAAAACCGCAACAGACAACTTTTTCCAATTCCAGCCCAGAGTTAACCTTGTTTCCGAATGGAAATTCTTTTCTTATCATTATTGTTTTTCTTTTCATCCCGATAAAAATACCACGTAAATTAAGAGCCGCAAGAGGAACAAAAAAAAAAAAAAAAGATGCGAAAGAAGGGTTGAAAATAATGAGGATCCCGGTCTGTTTCTTTGAATCAAACGATCAACCCAACTGGTATTTCTCATTAAAGACAGAGTATACATAAAAAAAAGGCGGCGCGGTGGCAGACGAGAAGAGCGAGAGAAAAAAGTCTCCGAAAAAGAAGAAAAGTTGTAGTAGCAGGAGAAAAAGGAAATAAAGGGCAAAGTGCAGGGAGGAAGGAGCAAGAAACTAGTGCCCGCCCGCCGAGCGAGTTTCGCTCCTTCGAATGCGCGCGCGAGTGTAAAGCGCGCACGGCCCAGCGGAGCGCGCCAGGCAGCAGCAGCAGCCGGTACAGAGAAAGGAAAAAGCACGATGTGCACCCGCAGAATGAAAATGCCCTCGCGGCCGGAAAAAACGCTGGAGTGGAAACGCGAAATCTCGTGTTCGTTCCGAGCTCCCTCTCTTTTGAGACTGGCTCGTAAAACTCGCCTTTTCTTGAAACTTCCTACTATGATTCTAATAATCGGTTGCTTCGGGTTTCGGATTATTTCAAAGTGGTACGTAGCCTTTTTGGTCAGACCCCTAAATTTTTAACTAACCTTACCTCCAGTTGAAAAAGGATATAAAAAATCATGGTTACGTCCTCGGTCTAAAAAAAAAAAAGACTCGCATTCGAGTTCCATTTTTCACTCGGTCCCAAGTGCTTCCGTTCTAATCCCTCTTCGTAAAAAAAGCAGAAAAAAAGAAAGAAAAAAAAAACCAACCACGCTGGATTAAACCCAACACGACGGGAAGAGAAAATTAATTTTATGTTAATTCAGGAGGGGATGGAGAGAGAAAAATCTCGGGTAGTTTTCAATTAAACTTGGTTGTGGTATAGATATACATTTCCGGTTATGCATATTCAAAGTTTCCTTTTACAACACACGGAGGGTTAAAATCGATCCACCCGATAATATAAACATCGCGCCGACCATCAATGAACTCCGGCATCGCTTATAAAGAGGAAATATTTGCCCGGATTTGTTAACGATGTAAATTATGATGATGCTGCTGCTGGGGCGCGGTAATATTGTAGAAGCTGCTTCGCTCGCGATGCGTGATTTGTAAATGTTAAAAAAGATTTTAATTAAAAATTTTCAGGATGGAATGAAAACCCACGCGCCTCGCTCGCCCGTTTTATTGATTTTAATTTGTACGTCGAAAATTTCAGCCCGGCTTTGGGATACGTAAATATTCATTTTTTTTTATGCTTTGATTGAAAACTCGCGCGAGAGGTTTTATTTATATTCCTCGAATAACTAAAATTTTTAAAAGCTCGAGGGGAAAAGTCTTTACATTCACTCGAAAGCGGAAGTAAAACGACGAGGACGAAGAGAAGCGGGAGGTACGAAAGAGAAATAAAAAAAAAAAAAGCAGGTGAGCCACGTGCTAAAACCAGTGCCAAAGTGCGAATTAGCTCACGTCTGTGGCGACGCCAAGTTGCGTGGACGCCGCGACGGAGACATTGTAACTCTTGCGTGATGATAAACGCACTTGATCGCGGGATATGAATATATGTATGACATACGCGTTACCGTCTAGACTAGTTGGTCGGAACATCTCCTTTTTTTTTGCAACTTTTCTCTCTCTTTTTTTTCGTTCGAGCTTTCGACATCAATTCTACGCTCGCTTTCGCAGATGATGCATTTGTTTGTGCTCCGAGAGAAGAGGGGGGGGGAGGGGGGGGAGAAGATGTTATTGGAAGAGAGGAACTCGTGGGGCTGTTTGCCTCGCCCTGTGTAAACTCTTTTTAACTTTTTTATCGCGAGAGAATTGTTTGTCCGCAAGATATTCCGTGTTTACCCTCGACGCCGGTAATATTACAGAAAAATTGCCCGACAGAGATAATATTGAAACAGCCAGGCAAAGTCATCGAAATTATTAACACAGTACGCTTGGCTTAACCGAAAGCTCTCATGACATTGGTAAGCTCGAAGAATGATCCAGCCACGGGCGAAGCTCGTATTTACATTCACTGACGTGGACGTCATTCAATTTCTGGACGGGAAACGCTGCGTTTATAACTCGTGACCGGCTTATCTCCTCGACGAGGGCTGATACCGACATCCCTCCAGAGCTTAGCCCCAGGGCTATTCCATTTCAAATGAGAGAATTCTGTCTTTTTTTTTTTTATTCGAAAATAGTTCTGGCGTGTATCGAACGGAGTTTGAAAACATTTTTTACATAGAGAAAATATCGTTGTTTATAACAGTTTAAAATTTCCAATCTTTGCTTAATGAATCGTCAAATATTGCCGCCAGAAGGTCGTCAATCGATTTAAATGTTTGATTTGGAGTAATTAATTTTTTTTTTTTATAGTCTCTTCTTTCAATTTTTTTCGAGATTAAAGCAGTAAAAGGTTTTGTTGAAAAGAAAATTGTAATAAAATCGATAAGATTCAAAGCTTCGAATTCAAAATACTCGAAAAGTGACAGATTAAAGTTAACGACCTGTTTGCGGCAGAATAATTACTTGAGTGAGTTCACTTTAAAAAGTAGTAATTGATACTTGTTATTCAGAAAATCGTTAAAAATCAAATAAATCAGAAATAAAATATATTTTATTCTATTTAGTGTTGAGTTAGTAATATCCGCTAGAGGTCGCTCTTTAATCCAGAGATGGCACTGTACAAAACTCATAAAAAGCTCACTTCCAAAGGCATAAATAAAATAATTCAAGTGCTCCTAGAAGCGTACACGCGATGATTAATACTAGATCTGAATTTTTAATACGAAAACCGCCTCTCAACACCCCTCGGATAAAATAATGTCTCTGGTAGTCTGAGGGCTGTACACATTTAAATGAATAACGATAACGCGAAAAAACGTCGGGCAGGTAATGCTCTCGAAGAATAAACGTAATACATATGTGCTAGGAGAGAGAAAGGAAGGCAGGGGCCGCCGCCATTTTTTAATATTAAGAGGGCTTTGCGGATGATTTAAATAAGACAGCGTCGGCGTCGTCGGCCGCGAGGTAGAGACAAAGAAAGTCAGACGACGGGGCGTTGCGAGCCCGGTGGCTTGTTCAATTTATGGGAAAACGTCGTCGACACGCTACTTCTAGTCTCCTTTCTTCCTTGACTTTACGAGCGTCTTCTACTTCTTCCTCCTCCTGCTCCTGCAGCTCCGCGCGCAGATGAAGAGAAAGTAAACGGAAAAGCGCTCGCCCTCGCTCGGTACTTCGTTATTCGAACGGAAAGAGTTTGACTTTACTCTCCCTCTCTCTGTCTCGCGATATCGAATAGGAAAACACTATGCACGTGCAGACGAGATGAAGACAAAGAGACGATGTGATCAAAAATAAGAACCAAGGACGCGCAATTGGCATGAGCAAACATTGTTTCGATAAGTTCAAGCGAGGTACATTGTATTGATGGATTCGTTTTATGACGCGTTAGCTTATTTCAAAAGCTTTTAGTGGCTTGTTGATGCCTTGCGATTGTGAAGACGAATTTAGTAGATTAATTAATTAATAGAGGAATTCCTCTGATTACAATTTTTTGAAAATTATATTTTTCAAGTTTTAACGTTTTCTTTCTTAACTTTTTTGTTCCTATTATCATTTTTATCTCTGGGCCAGCTTTTTATTACACATCTGAAATTAATGATGTGGTTTTTGAAGAAAAGCTAAATGTACGGTACAAAAGATAATTTAATATTCTAAAAGTTAAAAAGACTATCAAAAATTTTTTTTTAGTTTAAACAAGGGAAAAATTTAAATTTCTCTTTTTATCATGTGTTTACATTCACGAAATTCGAAAACTATTTCGAAGAAACCGGGCGCTTTAATATTAATTAAGTACTTTTCATTACAGAGGTTTTTTTATTGTTTCTGATGTCTCGCTGGAGGTCTGCTGATTATCTGATTATTCCAGTGGCTTCGTGCTGTCGACTCATCAAAGACAGTTACGATTGACTGTACGATGAAGCACTTTATTCTGACAACTGTGGTTTTTTCAGTACTGGTGAGTGGTGACGAATGGGGTCTGGTTCATTTTAGCCAATACAACGGTGCACTTTCCGACTGCTTGAGAACTAATCATCTCTGGAACAACATTGATTTTCATGTTGAGCCTTCGATAAGATGGACCACCGCCGACTACATTGCATATTTGGTCTCTGGAGAAACTGTGACGACAGAATACCTCAACATCAAAGTAACAGACTTGATCGGTAGTTTTTCCCACAGAGAAAATGTTGACTATGTCCACAATGAGACACTGAGGATAAAATTTTTCAAAGCAATCATAAAAATTGCCCTCAACTGCTCTGACGTTGCGGAGGATCAAGGCATTGTCAACGTAAGGTTACCAGATCAACAAGAGCTTCCACATTTTGTAAATGGACAAAACGAATTTGAACCTCTACTGGATCTCATCCTTGTTAATAGGCAGTCTCATCCAGAAACAATGCTTAGCACGCGAGCCAGACGTTCCATATTGCGAAGCTATGCCGCGCAGGCTCTTAATAACCTTGAGTCTCGGTACAGTGAGAACTTCCGGCAATTCGAACAAATCTTACGACGTAGATGGTGGCTTCGAGCATTAATTTTTTACGACGGAGAGAATCAGATGTTTCCCTACATCAACCACATTTATTCTACGAACCTAACTGGACCTTACACGCACGACGATCCACGTGTATTCGTTAAGCGACGAGGTCAGAGTATCATGGATCGCAATCCACCAGCGTCGCAATCTCAAGCGGCAACAGTTCTGAGCATACTTGAAATTTGCCACAATTTCACCGTGTTCGACAGTTTTCCTTACTACAGCAATCGAGAAATGACAAGTTCGGATTATTACCTCGAAATACACCTGATTCGATTCTACCAAGTATTATTTTTGTACCTGGAAATGCTGGAACGCGGAATCGATGACGAACACGACGTTTGGGATGGACCAATACCGTACGACGTGCTTCCAGAATCTACACAAGAGCTAGTTTACAACTACACAACTTATCGGGATTACCTTTCACAAGCAATTCATGAAAATTACAGGAATGATGGAACGGAAACCGTACCTAGGCAGGATCACGAACCATGGGCTCGGTTTCGCGAGGCAAATATGATACTGGACCGTTGGACGCGCATAAGAAACAGGGAAAGAACTACCACCGCTGCCGTATCGAGTACCACCGTCAGGAGTGCATTCAAGAAACATTTCAGCGAGTCCGAAAAAGGGAAAAGATTAATATGTAAAGGATTTTTGGAAAAATGTTTTTCTCTGAAACAAACGGTAAAAAATCGTGACAATAAAGACGATGAAAGTCCTAGTTGCTCGAAGAATTTGAAAGAGTCACACCAGGAGCGACGGTGTTTTGATAGAGATGGGAGTTATGGGTACATCAGTAACGCGCATGATTGGTAATGAGTAAAGATTTTTGTGCAAAAAACACTCGTTCTATGTATCAGCTTTATAAAATATAAATTTATTTGTTCGGTTGTGCAAGATCATATTTCAGAATGTATTAATAAAAAAATTTCAAAAAGAAAAAAATTCCTAGGGTTTTATTTTCATTTTATGAACTGAATTCATATTTTAATAAACTTTTTGAGAACAAACATTACAGCAATATACAAAAATGTTATACGGAAACAATCTAACAGGCCAGTCGGTGCGTAAAAAAAAGAACTCAAAAAAATCTCAAAAACAAATTTTTTGAAAAAAAAAAAATCCAGATACAGCGATAACGAAGCAATAAAAGTCGTCGGTTAAGACCCCCGCTTTGATAAATTTATTTTATCAGTCTCGGCTTTAGCATAAGGGAAAAACTTTCATTAGAGCCTGCACGTACCCGTCTTCTTTTGAGGATTAACATATCGTTGGCGGTGAATCGAAAGCCGATCTAGGAAGAAAACGATAAGACTCTCTTTTTTTTTGAGGAGGAGGAGAAGGAGGCTTAGAGATAGAGGAAGGAAGTGGTGATTTTGCTTTCACCCTCTCTTCTCAAATCTTTTCGCTCGAGATTCTCCGTTTGGAGGAGATCGATTATATCCGAGTCCGGCTTTCGCGCTCCGAGAGTAAAGATCTCTGAAACGACGATGATAAAAAAAAGGAAAGGGGGAGGGGGAAGGTTTGTAAACTCTGTAATTGCGGGGATTGTCTTTCCAGCGGGCATTGTAAGCTTTGTCTGAAGCAATTTACAAGATGGAGTTAATTTTTCTATTTTGAATGATATTTTTATTCTGTTTGGCTACTTACGACCTGGAGCTCCAGGAACTAGCATCTGATTTTGAATGGACGTACCTGCAACAAACAAAAGAAATGAAACATTATTAATTTGCCTAAAATAACTTTGATATTTTTTTTTAAGGTCAAGTTTTTAAAGTATTTTAAGATTTCTCAGATAATTCTTTCATCAATTTTTACCGTATAATTTTTTGAATATACGAGGTCGTTATCAGTACAAATTTACATTGTATATCTAATCCATATGTGAATGATCAATTAAATTTATAACGTGGGTGATAGTAATTTTATTTATTCAGATTCAAATGACAGTCTGGGTAAAAAAAAAATTTCCTTCCTTAATTTTGTTTATTTGATTTTTTTACGTAAATTTAATTTGTTTATACGGGTTCATTTTCAGTTATGAATTTTTCTCAATATATATAGATGTAGCTTCTGAATGGAATTAAAGATGTAAATTTAGAATTATGATTTGATGGTAATACCATCATGGTATGACCATTGACCGATAAAAATATTTATTAGTAGTTTGAAATCAGTCAATTATTCATTAGAGATTATTTTTCCCTGTAGCAGCAAAGCATTGTCTACTCCAGTTTTTATTCGTTTCATACTTAATATAATTTGAATATTACAGTGCAATAGTGGTGTTTACGTATGAAATCAGAGTTTGTAACGCTATACGTTTACCAAAAAGCCCATTCAACCCAAAAAATCACAATCGTATACCTCGCAAAGTAGCGTTTCTCTATTTACCACAAGCATCCAGCCATCAATCAGTAGAAAAAAGCTTCCCGGCTAATAAACAATTGTATGAATAATCAATTTTGGGAAAAAGGTTCCGAACGACAGTTCGCTAAAAGCCGGTGAGAATAAGAAGAGCAGCTGTTCTTCCTGAAAGCTATCAATCCATCTGTCGGTCTCCCACAGTAGCATCAGCAGCAGACAGCACAAAACGACGCGACCGCCCTGCTGCAAGCCCAAGCGCAAGCACACCCACTTGATCGATGAGGCGATTGTTGTCTCTCGGACACCCGAGAATATCCAGTGTAAATATAGACCACCCGGCTATTTTCGTATTCGGGGGTAAAAAAGACAGAAGAAGAAGAACAAGAAGAACAAGAAGAAGAAGAAGCGGGAGAAGATTGCTCGGTAATTAAGCTCATATCGCCCGCTTGCGAGACTGCCTACTTGTTGAGTCAAGCACTGTAACACAATTTATAACGCCCGGCTGCCTCCTTGATTTAGTGTTATCACGCGCTTAGCATTTGGTTATCGGACTATCGAAACGAAAAAAATTTTCTAAAATAATAGTGCACTGCTAATTCTGTAATCTCTCGATGGAAAAACTTACTCCCCCACCCGCGAGCCAAGCGAAACAAGCGTCTTTCAAAAATTTCCGGCCAAAAATATTCTAGTGGTCGAACAATGCGCGTTGATGTTTGTTTTAATCAAATCGCGGTGGTGGAGTCTGATGCATGGCTATCGACCTTGAGAGCGGGCCCGAGCGTTGGCTCTCCGAGTTCAATATTTGTTTTAGCCGCTGACTCAGGCCGTAAGCACGTCAGCGTTTACTGCACACACGTAAGACCGGAGTTATGTGTTTCGGGAGCTATGCGCGCACGTGGGCGTAGCTAGTTTACGGGTTATCGGGGAACTATCTCGATTCGTCTTTTTTCGGAGTGCTTTTATACTTCCATTTTACCTTTTTTTTTTTTCGGTTCGAATCGCGGTAATGGATTTGAAAAAGGGGTACGAACGATTACGCAACCGGCTGGCCGGCGTGCCAAGTGGACGGAAAAGGAAACAGAGTCGGCTTTGGTGGTGGTTGAGAGGAGTAATATTTAAGAAATGATTGTTTGATGTTTTGAGACAGCTGCTGTTGAAAGGTGTGCTCGAGAAAGGTTATGGGCCTACAAGGAAGACATTTGAATAGACAACGAAAAAAATAAATTTAAATTTTAAGTATAGGAGTCTTTTTTTAATATAGTAAAATGTTTAAAAAATATATTTTAAAAAAGTTGAGTTTAAGTTGGCTTATAATTCAAGTTACAATCTGATTCAGAATATTAATTTTATCAATCACAAATCTTATAATACAAATAATTTTTTTTTTTCTTCAATTTATTTACATATGTTTTAGTGTACATTTTATGCATTGTAATTATTTTTGAGAATTCTATTACCTATACACTTGGATGACTGATTGACTAATTAAGTAACCAAAATCTTTGACCCTTTCCCGACGAGATAGAAGATCGGGGAGTTTTTAGCAATTGATTTTATGAAACACGTTATGGGAAGCGAATTTGCAAATTTCCCTCTCCTTCACCTTTAAATCGCCAGATTTGTATGTTAATTAGGGTAGGGTACTCACTGAAGCCTTTAAGAAGGGGGCTGGGTTGCGGCCTAAACTATATGCTTCGTTTAATACTAAACAAGCTCAGCTGACTCAGCACTCAAAAATAAAAAACTTTAACTTTTAAAAATTTATTATTACATGCAGTAAAGTTTGAAAATTAACAAGGGAGGATGGTATAAGATAAGTAAAATAAGGTACACATTATACTTAAAAATACAAGATTTTTTGTTTTGTTGAGGGATTATTTTTGTAAAGCATTGTGAAAAAATTATTTTTATTTTTATTCAGTCGTAAAAAGCACTATTAAAATGATATTTTTATAAAAATAACCTTTTTTTCATAATATGAATTTTTTCCAAACCCTTCCGGCTTAATTTTAAGAGGATCCAACTGTACTTTGTTTCGCATAAAAAAATATTTTGCACACTCTCTGAAGTACAAATCTACTTTTTTTTTTAAAGTACGTACTGCATACACTGGCAATTAACTTTTTCAAACTCCAAAAAAAAAAAAAAAAAAAAAAAGGGTCGGGCAATAGGAGCACAATTCCAAGCCGGCTCGTATAAAACAAATTTGCATAAAATCTCGAATGCCAGCCAGGCGGGCTTGGCTTGTTTTAATTACCGCATTATATTAAGCCGTAACGGCGGGGCGAGAAGCGAGAAAGGGTCAGTCCTTACGCTGAGTGACCGCGATTCGCTAATTTGTTGCGACCCGAGGCATTAATTATAGTTGTTAGGCAACCGCCTCGCGTATTATTTCGGCGTTACGCTTAATTGAGGATTTTCAATGTCAGGGGTAATTGGACTGGATACACTTTATTGGGTCATCTCGGCCTTTTATTTTCCGTGGCTTGTTTTTTTTCGAGAATTTCTTTGACGCGCTCATAAATCAAGCCGGTAACGTCGGTTTGTTTCCTTCTTCTCTTTTTTTCTTTTACACTAACTGTTTCAACTTTCTCCTGGATCTAAAATAGACGCGACGAGCTTTTTTCCACAGACTGCGTAAAAACAACTTTCGTAATACTTCTTTTTTTCCTCCTACTCCCAGATACTTATGATTCGGCTCTTTCCTTCTCTTACTCGAGGGGAGAAAAAATCAATTACCGGCCGGTCGCGATTAATAAATTCAATGTCCGTACAAATAGAATCGATAACTCAGCTGGCTTTTACCCCCGAGCCCATTCATTTGTAAAATAATAATAATTCCCCGCAAAATCGAATAAGGGAGGGCTGGCGGGATTAATTAAGACGGCGCTCGCTGTTTTTTCCCGTGAGCTACCGAAAATCCTCCATCCCCCCAAACGAGAAAAAATGTTTCTCGCGGCAGCGAATCTAATGAAGCGAAATCGCCTCGAAAAACAAAAGTCGGGGAGAGAAAATTAGATAAAACGTCGCGTGGGTATTTAATGGCTTGGGCTGGAGTGTCGCCAAAAATCCAAGGTGCATATCGCTCGAGAGGGCTTGACACTTTCCAGAGTGTCTCTCTTGATCTTTCCCCGCAGTTGTGTCTCTTGGTCCGCAATCGGGGGCTCAAAAGTTTGTCTCGCACTCGAGTCCCACCACCCCCCGCCCCGATATTACCGCGGCTTTTGTGATACCTCGAGGAGCTTTTATGAGCTTTCGATTATGAGCCACCCGGAGTGGTTATTTAACGAGATTTAATTGAGTGTCGGCTTTACGTATATATATTTACTATATGTTTGCTGTGAGCTTGCGAAGCTGTCCAATGGAATTTATAATGGGATTTTTGATATCGCTCTAGAGCTTTTTTATTTTTCATGAAAGTTGAATAAAATTTTTTGAAATTTTGATTATTTGATAGTCCTGAGAGCTTGCAGAGACTACAATTCTCAATACCTGGAGCTTTTAGATATTTTTATAAAACATTAGAAACGAATTTGCAAAAACAAATACTTTCAAGAAAATTCAATTTTTCGAATAAATAAACTACTGTTAAACGAAGCTTGCAAGCTTTCATAACTTTATCGAACCTCTCTGAGCTTTTTCAAAATCTTAAATATCTTTCATGAAAATTGCAACAAACCAAGGGGACGGACAGAGTTTTTTCTGAACAATAAACTTGCAAAAAGCATGGCAAATAAAATATCGAACGGTCAACTGTATTTTGTAAAGCTCGGGCCAAGCAAACAAATCGAGGGAGATATTTTTCCTGGCCTTTCCTCGCTCAAACCCGGTTGAGAGGTTTTTCTTTGGGGTTTTATTTGTCGAGCACTCGACGAGATATCCTGAGCGAGAATTAAAGAAGCCTGGGGATAATGGCGCACTGGCGCTCGCTCGGCCACTTATCACCTACTCTGCCAAGCTCACGCTCCTCGAGATTCGCCTGCCTGCTGCATGAAATACACTCGCGCGTGCGTGCGTTTTATCTTGTCCGGTGATTAAGAATTTTCAAATCTCTAAATAAACACGTGACCGTTTTTCCAGTAATAGACCAAGTTTTTTGACCGGTACGCCGGGGCGAGGAAAAAAAGACGGTGCGACACAGAGAAAACAGGTGCAAAGTTCGCGTCTGGTCTGCCAAAAAGCAGCCTCGCTACAGTGAATTACGAGGACGGGACGCTTTTTCGAGTCGGTAGGAAAGGGGGGATGTAGAACGCTTGCCATCGGATTGTTTTAACGGAAAGCCGCCGAAGCCAAGATGAATTGGGACGTACCGCAGCTGTTGTTGGCTCGTGGCCCCGCTCGACGCGTACCAGAAAAACACGCTGAGGTAAAGCCGCCACGCCACCGATGCCGCTGTGAACTTGCGAGATAAAAAGGTGGAAAAAATAGGGTTATAATAAGGGTGGATTTAATTTTTTAATTCGAAGAAAGCTAGTTTTTCGAATAAAGTGCTCGGACTTGAGCCGGCGGCTTCGGCCAATAAATAAAATAAGTTGCCGGAAGGAGGCATATAAACCCTCGCTCGCTCGCTCATACGTGCCCGCAATACCATCCGAGGAATCGATCACCCGAAAAATAGGCGAACCGATAAACTTGACTGTAAATCCTCCGTCGGAGTGGGATGAAGAACTACCCACGCGCGATTTTCGTTGGTATTTAAATAAAACTTGTGTTTGAAGAGCGTAATGATTCGGCAAGGGAGGAGGAAGACTACCTGGAGCTGGTACGGTTACCTAGGCAACCGGTAAAATGCGCTTTCGATAGGGCATCCGAGACCGTGGAATTTCTTCCCGGCGAACAGAAGCAACGTCGTTTCTCTTTTATTACCCCCTCTGTTCTTCCCAACTATTTTCAACGGTGTTTTACTTGATTTATTTTTTTGAAAAAAAAAAACCTTTTTTGGAACGCTCGGCTTGGTTTAATTACGTGGATTGATGGGGCACGATTTTTTAAAATATAATATATATTAATATATACGGTTTCTAAAAAATTCACTGAGCTAAATAAGAAAAAAATGTGTTTACAATCAACTAAAACTTTACAACTTTTTCACTAATATGGCTATATTAAACAGCAATACATATAAAAAAATAAAAGGTAAATTGATTATCAAGACTTGATCATGATATTTTGAATGATTCTATGTATGTTCTAAATATTCGTCACCATTGCAATTTTCTAAACGAAGCGACGGCAAAAATCCTCCTTGCTCCAAGTAACCTCAGAACACTTGAAATTAATCACCCCACCTTGGTAAATTTTTCCAAAAAAGCGGAACTGAGGGTGCATGATAAAGGGTTCGCGGAAAAGAAGGAAGAAGAGGAAGAAGAAGAAGAAACCTGAGGGATAATTTCCCGTGGAACAAAGCCTTTCTTCGATTCACTTCCCGAGCGCGCGCGCGCCGCGGCCGGATTTTCTAATATAATACTGCGCTCGCGGAAGCTGCTCGCGACTTCTCTTCCTTTATTTTCTTTTTTTCTTCGGGAGCTCCATTATTATTATTATTATTATCATCATCAAGTCCCGCAGGAACTTTTTCATACGAATGTATGGAGGTACGTTAGTATGGATCCATACTTTTTTTTTTCAAAGTTACTTTTATTACCCGGTCTAATGGGGCTTTTTGTGCTTTCTAGATTGCACACGTTTAAACTGTATTATGCTTTTTTTTTTGCTTCCGAGAGTTATTGTTCGGTATCCGGAGAATTGTTATTCGATTTTTTTCGACATTGTATTGCTGTTTCAATTGAAGAGCTTGCGTTTGAATGATGAATCGAAATTATTTAAATTCTTTTCTGAGACATCTCTGAATGTTTGAATTTTCAAGAATTTATCTTTTATTAAAAAGATATTAACACTATACAAGAATGTATTTCCTACATAGTTTCAAGTGCTTGATATTAATAATGACGCAAAAATAACCTCAAAATTATACTTGACTAGATAAAAAATTCCAACCTAAAATAAAGTAAAAACTATCCATACCTATAAAATGTCAACTCTATCTGACAAAATTTAAATTATTGCACCTTAAAAATCATCCAAAACTATTGAACATAAATAGTAACCTAACCTATACGAAGTGAAAAAGTTGTTCTAACCTGTTTGAGTTGAGTAAACACTGTCCAAACCCATACGAAGATAAATAGAATATTTTTCTGGGGCAATAAGATATTATATAAAATAAATCCATGCGAATTCGAATGTCCAACCCTCAAAAATTTCGAAAAATGATTTATATCCTTTTGCAAGAGCGCAATTCGTTCGATCGATCACAATTGTTAAGTTCGACAACCCCGCTAAGATGCATCTCCCCGGAAGATTGATTTTGACATATCCGCGCAGCCGACGAAAACCGCTCGAGTTTTTTGAGTACTTTCCTCAAGGAATTCGCGGGGGTATTTTTATCGCGGAGTAAAAATTTTTCAATGAATTGCAATTTCCAACTCGAGGAGCGGGGAATTTCTAGTCGTTAGCGCGTTCACGGTCGTAAATCGGCTCTAATTTCGGTCAATTAAACCCGCTCCGTCTTGCCGGCAGGCAGAAACTTTTTTTTTTTTTTTAAAACCTCCAATTTTTCAGGGTCGAGTTTTCTCAACCACCCCGATAGGGCAGCTTGCTAGCGCGAGTGTATGTATTTTTTTTTATTTCTCTTTTTCCCCCTCTTCCCTCCCGAATTAGCGGCGCGGCACTTCTCGTTAACGCCGGATTGACCCAATTGCGAAAGGAACGCACACACGCGCGCGGAACCATCATTGTTTCGGGAAGGTCGCCAGTTTTCCGAAATAACGACCGCCTATTGTGTGTCTCCTCCTCCTCCTTCTATTTTTTTTTTTTTTTTTTATGCCCTGATAATGATTTTACAGTACGCGTATGTTTGTTTGAAAAAAAAAAGGAAAGAAAAAAAATAAAAAGGCGGTTACTCGAGAAAGTATCTATTTTCGGAGGGACGATCGTTCCTCGCTGCCGCTGCAGTCGAGAGAAAAAAACGCCACGGTCTATTTTCATCGGTCCTTTTTTTTCTCGTTCTTTTCTTTTTTATAAATGTGGATTCTAAATTCGGGTCGCGAAAAAAATGCCGTAACGAGCTCGAGCCTAGAGTTATTGTACCGCGGGTGACGTTCAACTGGTATAATTACGGTAAAAAAAGTTTACTTCGAATTACTATGGAACGATGTGGTAAAGTCAATGTACCAAACGCAGATAGAATTTGACTAAATTCGTACGTCACAACACCCCAAGAATGCATAACTTCACTCGAGTTACCTGTGTTTCTCGGCTATCTTCTCACGTAAATCACTTCCACTTAAAAAAAAAAAAAAAAAAAAAAAAAATTCACCCAACAAATCACTACTTCAAAGTGTATTCCGCACCTGCACCACTTGAAAAAAAAAAAAAAAACGTCACATTCGGGTCGGTGATATCATCGTCATCGTCACGCACCGGCTCGGCGCACTCGTCATCGGTTGCAAAATAAACCGGACACCGACCGCGACGGTACCGCCGGCGGCGTCGGCACCCTCCTCGTCGTCGTCATAGCCGCGGTACTGCAGCCGGCTCGGAAGAAGCGGACCAACTGACGATCATCCTCGTAGACTCGGTCGTCGTCGTCATCTTGCTTGCATCCGCCCGGTTCCCGAAAAAGACCACGCCGCGCCGGCGCTCCGAGACGCCCACCTGTGCACCACCGATCGCTAGATAGTACCCATGTGGTTGGCCCCCGAAGGGCTGGGTTGCGAAATTACAGGATTTTGATTGATAAAAAAAATTGTTGATAGTTAGAATTTTGAGTCCGGTGAGATAATCAAATACATGAATATTTATATTTTTTTATGTAATTTTTTCACAATAGACCAGTTCGAAAAGTTTGCATAAATATGTAAATACTAAAAAAAAGAAATTAATAAGCATAGTGAACAGTGATATTTTTAAAAAATTTTATTGTGTTTAATTTTTTCACCAATTTAAAAATAATTAAGATCTAATTTATTTATTTTAAAATAATTTTGACGGTATCTTGTAATATTGTGACTGCAAAGTTTGCTGCGAAGTAACAAACTTAATGTAATAATTATTTTTTTTAAATCATTATTACAATCAATGAATCTTGTTGTCTTTTGAGCAAAAGTTTGAGTCTGTACTGTTGATACTCTTATCATATATAATACAGAAAATTTTTAACCAAGGATATTTACTTATTCAGGCAGTAAAATTTAAATATTAAATACCTCGTCAAAAAAAATGATCACTGTTATGAAAAATATTACTCTTATATCGTAGTCTTTCTATGATTAGAGTTAATATTTTTAGTTTCTTATCGATTGTAAATGTAAAAATCGATTGTAATTATACAGTTTATACAATTTAATAATGCAATACATTAAAAAATTCAGTCACACATTAACACTGTATCCAGTAATGGAAAATATTTGAAGCAACACGTAATGTTTGAATACAAGAATGTACCTTCCTGAAAATTTTGATAAGCTATACATTAAATTTTTTTTCCATTCAATAGTTATTTTCGAGGTTATTTTTGAACTTTCTTAGATTCACTATATTTTTATTTAAAATATAAGAAAAAAATTTAATTAAAAAAAAGAAATACTTTTTACTTGTGCATACTAAGATAGTAAAAGTAAATTTTTGCAGTTAAGTCTTTTCTTAACTTGTCAATAAATTTTACTGTAATTTATTATCCTCCAAATAGTTTCCATTAAAAATTTATAAATTTAAAAAATAAGTTTCTAAATTTAATAATCAATAAAAGCATAAATAGAATAATACACGTTTCTAAAATTAAAATCAAATGTCATTTTTCAATTGAACGCGATCTAAAAATAAATCGCTTTCAACACGAAAATAAAAGAATCTTAAATTCGAATGAAATTATCCAAACAATTTTTTTTCACTCCCCCGATTAACTTATTTTACTTCTAAAATATCTCAAATTTCTTCCGTGTTACATAACGATCTTTAAATAAGAAAACATTTCTCAAGAGACAGCGTGGAAGCGATAAAAAAAAAGAAAAAGAAAAAAAAAGGTCTCTGAAATCTCAGCCAATTCGTACTTCCTCGAGGAATATTAACACTTCCCCGAAATAAATAAACAAATAAATCGATCAAAGTCCCCTCCTCGCGGTGGTCCATCATACTTCGGATCAACGAATCTCAGCAGCTGCATCTGCGGGGTGGTAGGGGTAGCGGGACTATTTCGGTTCGTCACCGCGACACGTGCCGCGCTCGAAATACACGATTTTTGATACTCACCTCGGAATAATTTATTTCTCGTCCAACAAGTATTTTTCAAAGTTCCTATCGAACCCCCGAAACTCGATAAAAAGGGTGCAATCAATCTCGCTTACCACGGTTACATTGGCTCAAAACAATTATTAGCCGAGACAATTCGAGAGAGTTAATTGGAATGACCGAAATAATTGTTGGACGCGAGAGCTACTGTCAAAACGCCGCGCTCGGGACAGAAAATTTAAATAACGTTACGTGGAGAGCGATTGTTAATTTCAAAAATTTATGGACCGTTTGGTTAAACGACGGACAGGTATTTTCAGAAAACAAAGCTATTATTTTTCAGATCTTGTTTGGTACGAAGATAAGCCCCAGCTGGGAAATTTTAAAATGAATGAGAATTTTTTAAGTGAAAGTTAATAATTATCCGATGCACAGTGTCGTCAATTATACCGCTCAATATTTAATTTATACACTATAGTAAATACCGAGGTAAATACTATGCAAAAATTTTTTTCAGGTCGTTGAAACGAGAATCTTTAAATCTTCAGAATCAATAGAAAATTATTAATTATCAAAAATTACGTTAATAACCTTTTTTTATCAATATTACTAACAATTAATTGTTAGCTTGACTATTTTTCAATGCGAGTCAATGACATCCAAATTTTTCACAGTAATTTGGGTAATTCAATTCTGAAATACAGATTCTACCTAAGAAAATTTTATCTTAAAAAAATCTTTCCATGTACTTTTTTTTTTAGTTTTTCAGTAACAAATATATAAAAATCTATTAAATTGATTAAAAAAGAAAAGAAAACAACTTTTACAAATTTTCAAAAACTATAAATAAAAAATTAGATTGTAGTCTATCTTGGCAAATGCTCGAACCCATCAGTTTCAAGTTATCGCATGGTTTCACTTCAGCTGTATCTAACAAGATGCTTTTTTTCTAAATACTCGTACTATATCCAATCTAAGACTTGTATTTTACCTAATGTACCTTAAATGTGAAAAATCATTCATTTTTTCAAGCAACTTCTAATCCATGGCAAAAAAAATTATATCACTAAAGGCAGATAAAGTTATTCGGACGTAGTGGGGGGAAAGAGGAGCTTTGGTAAGCTTTGTTGGCATATTACGGCGTCGGTGGTTATTTCGAGAAAACCCGCAGGTATTGTGTGTAGGTACCTTTGGCAGTGGTCCCGGCATTAGAACAAAGGTGGGAACAAAACGGCGACTGTGAACACGCGAAAATTCAGAGGTTACGCGACAATGCCGATGTCCATTTATCAAGCGATGCTCGACTTAATTTCGCTTCTGCCCCGCTCTTCTCGAGATTGCCCGAAGAATAATAACAATTCGCCGGATAGGACAGAGACCAATTTGAGTTTTAAAAATTTACGAGAGCTTTTGAACAAGTGGAATGTTTTTAAATCTTATAAATTTTATTCTAATGGTTGCGTGTAAGTTTTTCAACTTGAAATAGGAATTACGGTACGTAGCAGTAAAGATTTAAGTTATTAATGCCAAGAGTCTTCGATAGGAAATTATTGTTCTCGGGAAAGAAAAACAGCAATGAGGACCTTACAGAATTTCTGCTACTAGTCTGTAGTCTCAATCGACGCGCAAGCGCCCTAAGTTTTTAATCTTGAAAGTAAATAAACGATAATTTTTACTTTCATTTTCAAAAAAAACAATGTTAAAAAAAATTTTTAACACTAAATTTATCACATATCCTTTGCAACCTGCAACTAATTGTAAGTACAGTTCGATATTTTTGTGGTTATAGCTTTAAAAAGTTGTTTTTAAAATAATAAAGATTCTTAGTTTATTTCTTGGTTTATTTTATAGAACTCTACAAAGAAATTAAGTTTATTTATTGAAACAAAGTATTCAATTATTCAAAAAATTATTCCGAAAAATTCTTAATAACAAAGTATTCAATACTTCAAATTAAACGCAATCCAAATTTTGAATTCAACGTTCTTAACCAATGAAATCAATTATAAAACGAAGACATTCGAACATGCTTCATCGTTATAAAGAGGGATTTAAAATATTTTGTATGAACAATGATATTATATATACTTAAACACTACTAATAAAAAAAAAAATCTGATGAATTTAACATAGTTCTAATGAGTTTTAGATGTTCCGAGGCGCTTCCATTAATCCGCGCATTTTCGGGGAGCAAATGTTACCCGCGAAGATTGATTCGCCGCGGCGCGTATAACCTTTACTTAATTATACCAGCTGTCGTGGATGGAGGGCGCGGGAAAACCGAACCCGGAAATCCGCTACGCCAAAGTGCCTCGATTATTCTAGACGAATTGCCTGCTACCCGGGCGCGATCATTATTACGCGGGGGCGCGGCGCGCACCGGTTGGCGACGATTTTTCATATTAATGGCAATCATTCGTTGACTGACTGCGACATTTTTCTGTTTACCCGGTACATTTTTATTGTTTTGATGCATAACCGTAGTAGAACTTGCATGATTGGAGTTTTTGTTTTTAGTGAGATAAATCCGATAAATCAGTAGCGAATATGGAACGATTGTCTAAGAATTAGTAAAAAAAAAATTTCTCAATACTACCATAGAAAAAAAAAAATCAAAGCTTCAAACCATGAAATTTTCTATTTTTATAAATTAATTTTTTAGTTTTTTTCCCAATATAAGGTTGATACCTTTGTGCCACTATATTAAGCATAAAAAAGTGAAAATGAATAATGAACGCTGATATGATTGTTTAAAATCAGTTCAAAAAATGTAAGTCTTTAAAATTATTATTTTACGCACTTAAAAATCTAGTAAAATTTCGTGTCCAATTAGACTAAAAAATACTTCTCGATATTCGTCTTCTTCTCCATGATTGAAAATAAATAAAAGTTGACCGCGTCACAGATTACTCCGGGTCACTAGCCTTTTTACGAGTTACCGAACCATGTTACCAATGATTTAAGGTGGTTTTTTACCAGAGCTAGTCAAGTTCAAGACTAAAAAAAAATTATTATACCAAATTACTAAAAATTGGTTTATTAAAATTTATTTTAATACTTTTTATGGCTTCTGAAATTATTTTCTACCAAAAAATCATTGACAATCACAACAAAAAATTTTTTTAAACTTTTAACCCTACCTTCGAATTCCGCAGTTTTGGAGGTTACTCACGTGAAAATTATTTTCGTAAAACTATTGTAAAATTTGTAAAAGGTCAATATTTTGCAGTTTCAAAAAATAAATTCTTCGATAGTGAAACTATATGTATGTGGTTTTTCTAAAGAGTCTCTATTGTAAGAAGATAAATATTAATAATTTAGTACACTTTTTTAGCGTAGCGGCCATACACGTAATGAAAAAAATTCAATTTTTAACTTGCTGTAACTTTTAAACTATATGGTCAATTTTGACCAGACTTCGTAAAAGTGTTTAATAATATCTAATAAATATCTCCAGAAAATTTGAGCTGATTCTCTATTGTCATGCATTTGGTAGAAAACCACCCTAACAGGCACAATTTATGCAAAAAGTGAAAATCATTAAAAAATAAAGAAAAAAAAAAAACCTGCAAAATCACTCCTCCCCCCCTGAATAAACATAACTCGAGCCTATTTGATCGCCGGATCCCATCACGGGGCGGTACACACGGCCCGCGAGTGTAAATATCGTGATTAAAGTTGCCACTGCAAACAAAATACTCGTACTTTGGTTAAACAACGTGTGCTACCGTACCAAATGGCAATAACCATTTCAATTTAATCCTGATGAAGCATAATAGGGCCGACGGAGCGGTGCACTGAGTGACGAGAAAATTAGTTAAATTTCATCCGCGAGGCCTAATCGGCCGTGAGTAATGAAACGGCCTAATTGCCAAACCCACGCGAATTACCAATTACCCTGCTGCCTGTTTTTTTTTTATATTTCCAACTTTTTCCCGCTTGGAGGTTATCATTTTTTTTTTATTTTTTCGTGCTTCCCGGCAAATGTGATATTCGATCGTCTTAGGCTGGGTAGGACAAAGGAGTTGCGAAAATTTATAGTGTGTGTATACGCGATCGGCGAGAAATCCTTCCTTTATTCCCCGCCCGCGCAGCCTGTGTAACCCGAGGTGGTCTTTACAAAGTTTATACTGGATAACTGGAAAACATCGGAGGAGGACGGTAAACGTCGAACGACCCCTTCGAGGATAAACCAAGCTGGAGTCTTGATTTTTCTACCTCTTTTTTTTTTCCTCCCCCCCTCGTCTTACTAGCGAGTCTGTAATGTTCGCCCCCCGCGTATTCTTTTTCATTGCTGATAAAGTTCATAGTCCATCCGCGTTTTTCGTCGGAGCTCTGATTGGCTGCAGTCTTTATTTCTCTTCGGCAAATAAAAATTGACTCCGGGATTGTTTATTGTGACGAAGCTTGTTTACTTTATTACGGATACGAGAAGTAGAATAGCGCACATTGAGCAATTTTATCTGTTTGATATTGTGTTTTGATTGATTATTCTTCCGAGAAGCGGTGAAAAAAACCGGTTATCAAAGAGAATCTTTCATGTATCATGGAGCTAAGAATAACTGAAAATTACAGTAAAAAAAAAATAGTTATTCTAAAAAGTATTAGATGGCATTAGATATTCAGCTATAGCTTTAAAAATTTACAAGAAATATTCTTTTATTAAGAAAAAGAAATTTATTGATTAAATATTGTATACTACTCATATCAAAGTAGCAAAATAATGTAATTTTACGTTCTAGAGGATTTTTACATTATTTACGATTCGAACATACAAGTTTATAATGAAAAAATTAGAATACATAGACACAGTAAGAATGACGAGACAAATAAGTAAGACAATAATGAAAAATACAAATTGTGTACTTATTTTATGACAGCTTAATTAATAACCGCATTAAAGAGACTTTGTTATAAGCTAAAATGATATAAATTCATTAGAAAGATCTGCTTAAACGAAAAAAAGGGGGGGCAGGCCGGGTATCAAAGGCTTAATCTATCACTCGGCCGGTACTAATTTAGCTTAGCAGCATCCTTTTAAGGATCGATCCCCCACCCTAGCTCCCGTGGGAGAGCTCCTTGGAGGGTAGGGGGAGTGAAATTAATGCCTGTCCCCGGTGCAAGTAACCAAGCCCGGGCTTCCAAGGCGTTCTATTCTCCGTCGCTGACGAATGGCCCGAAGTACCGGGGCCACTGAGCCGCGTCCGATACGCCCGGCTGACTGATAGAGAACCCTTTGAGCGGGCTACACTCGAACCTTGTTATTGCTTCGGCAGGCTTCTTTATTGTTATCGGACGAACCGAGAAAAAAGTCGGGGATAAAAACGATACTTTCTAGTTCGATAGTTTCTAGAGTCGATATTTTTTTAGAAAAATTCACGAATTTGGATTTGAGTTGAGTCTTGAAATTTCAAGCAACCAGGACAAATAAACTTTGAATTAGTGAATTAAGGCACTTTCCCAGACTGTTTCGAGGCGTACCTCCTCGACAGGTAATTCTCGGAACCGATATGCCAACCGTGATATTTACCCTCGCGTGTATACAGCACCTTTTCAGGCCGCTTTCTCACTGTATACATTTTCCCGGTGGTTCGTGTCGTCGATTTGCTTGCCGGAAGCGATTCGTCACTCCGTGAGTGTCGCGCCCGTCTTTTTCCTGATTGCAAATGTAAATAACGCCCGGGGAAGTAAAACGCTCGAGCTTAATTGCGACACTTCTTTTTTTTTTTTTTTTTTTTTTTTTTGCAAGGTCAAGGTGCAACGAGCAAATTTTATCTTTGCAAAATCCAATTGTGAAAGTTTTTTCTTTTACTAGTTTGTAATTGAAAACAGTCCTAGGTAGAAACGCGATTTGCGATTTTGAGATTTTTTAAACGAGTTCGTTGCAGTCTTTTAATTGGACTAGAATGAAAAGATTTACTACGGAATTTGTGAACAGAAAAAACATATCAGCGGTGAAAAATCTAGGTAGTCTTAGTAATAGAGATATATAGATAGAAACCTGTCTTTTCAAACATAAAAAAACCTGTGAAATTATAGTATTTTCAGACAAAAAAGGTGAAAAAAAAACCGTAAACTTTACACTGGTAAAGGCAAATTGCTGTACTATTAGAGTAAAGTGTTGTAATAAACATGTGCTACTTACACATTTTGAAAAAGAAATTTAAGTAACTGTTTGTTACATTTTTTATAAACTCTTGACCTTAAGTAGTACAGAAATCTGATTTGCAGGTTCCCATTCAAAAAAGTCTAACTGTAAGAAATTTGCAACCTTTGTCCGAGAAAAAAAAGAATGATAAACCATGCCCTCAAAAAAGATTTAAGCAACAAAACAAGGACACCGTCAGTGAAAATCATAACCAAACAACAAAAGACATTCGAACCCACCGCAGGCCGTAATTCATCCGTCGAGTCGGGATAAAATTAGACTCAAAAGAGCTTTGCTCGTTGGAAAACAATACGTTTAGCTCGTCGTAAAAAGACGATAAACCTTTGGGTAAACACGGCCGATTGATTTGGCCGAGTGAATTAGGAATTCATCGAGTATGAAAAGACCGCGTGGGACTTGGCAGGCTGCCCCCGAAGGCAGAAAAAAAAGCACCAAGTGGCGACTTTTACGAGCGGCTGTAGTAGGCCTTTGAAGAGTAATTTTTCCACCGGTTGTCACCTTAAGGTAGTTTTCGGGGTGCGAGGTAACGATAAATCAGCTCTCTAAATTACCGACTCGGGTAGTTTTAGAAACAATAAATTTAACGGACTCGCTATACGTGCAAGAGAGAGAGAGTCAGGCTGGGTAATCGAAAATAGCCGAAATTGGCAGTGGTCGCTGCTGCTGCAGTCGCGCCGCGGCGCGGCGTCGTTGAAGCATTGATTACCGCTGAATTTTCTACGGCTACAGTGTTGCAGGCGCAGTTAAAAATAATGTGCCGGCCTCAACTTTTTTCTCTGACAATTAGTAAAATCGATGAACATCAGTTTTTTTCGTAATCACTACAATCTGGAGAAGTATTGAAAAATTAAACATCGTAAGTTAAGATTCTGTACAAAAAAAAACATCTTGGTAGAAGAAATTTATACATGTAAGAGTTTACTGTCTTCATGTATAGTTAGCCAACAACATTTCTCAGACTGCAGTCAATACAAACATCATCTTCTGAGCCAGATATAATCCTTGGTCTCGAGCACTTGAGACTTTATTACTCGACAGTAGTAGAAACTTTTTTTTTACATCAAAAAAGATGTTCAACTACAATCTCTAACTGTTTACATTCGACAAAAGTTTGGGGAGAAAAAAAAGAGATTCAGGTTAGCAGCCGAGTTTTCGAGAGAATGCAGTCTATATAAGTACTACAGACGAGCCCGCGTGTACGCGTAATCAGAGCGCGGTCAGATCGGACGAATGCCAAGTTGTCTGCATCCGGCGACGACTCTGATGTATATTCCGGCGCGTGTTTTTCCCGAATTTCTCGCGAACAGTTTTATTGGCCCGCGAGTCTCGCGCATCCCTACGAGGTTTACTTCGCGTTCCGAGGAGATCGATGAGTAATCATCAACGTTTCAAAGAATGCACTTCATGTTTTGCTTAAAGTATTTTACTATCTAAGTATAAGGTAAACTTAGATTTTCAAAAGTAGAAGAGGTATTCAAACTATTTTAGTCGAATAATGACTGTGCTCAGACGGCTAATCGCAATTAAAATTATGAATGTATGCTCTGCATTCTATGATTAAAAATACATGATACATTAGTAATGATAAAAATTTTACTGGTACTATTATAATTTACTACTGAAACGAAGTCAGCTCACAATCATGCATAAAACTTGCGCAGTTTCTGCATAAAAAAAAAGCTTTTATTTTTTTGGAAAATATAATCTACCAGTGTATTGCTAATTTCCATCAGACGAAATGATCCACTAAAAAAAGCGCTACAGCATCCACTTAAAAAAAAAGGTCAAAATCACGCAAACCAAACAAGGAGCTAATCGTTAGCCGCGTATTACATTACGCTCATGGCTGGCTCCTGCAGGTTGCGGTGACGAAGCAAGAGCAGCCGAAACGCATACATACCCCGGTCCGTAATAATTAATCTTTATATGCAGCCAGCCAGCGGTTAATGGGGCTTTGTTCGAGCGCGCGATTAAACCCACCGCGCGTTCCCTTGAGTTATTGATGCGGCTCGCGCGTCTGTGCGTTTAATAAATTTCCCTACTTTCAAGAGAGTTCTTCGATTATTAAAAAAAAAAAAGATAATAAAAAAAAGCGACCCCGCTGCACTGGAGAGGAGAAGGAATAAAGAAAGGGGAGAAGAGTGACACGTGCCGGTAATTGCGTTCCGAAGGGTGCAGCTCGTCCCCTCGGCTCAACTCCAGAAGTGATGAAAATCACCTGAGAGATTGTAAATGGCCAAGTTGCCGGCGGGGAGGCATTGTCCAGAAGTTCTCGGGACCGAGGAGCCAGAAACTCTAAAACGCAACCCGCCCGCTTACCGGAAGCCGGAAGTGACCTCGTAATTCTCTCCTCCGAACGGCGTCCATCCACGGCTGAATTATAGGGCCCTTTTGTTCGGCTCCCTGTATTTGTTTTCCATCTACGACTTTGTTTCAACCGGACGAGGGTTTATTGGTTTTCCATCCTCCGCCCCCTTTTTTCTGCAACTTTTATTCGCATTTTCCAAATTTTTTTATACTGCGAGGTTTCACCAGCAGTTTTATTTGTCTTTTATTGTACTTCATAGCGGGTCAATGCCAATGCATTAATAATAAAAATAATTAAAATTTTGATAAATTTTTAAAACGCAATATTTAACTCATTTAAACTATTGATAAAATAGTTTCTTTTGTTGATATATTCAATAAAAAATGCTTAGATAAATCTTTCAAATAATGACGATACATAATGAACTAACCTTATCTTTTATGTTTGCATCACTTAAAAAAAACTTGAATTTGAATTGACGTGTAAGTAGTACTTGAGTTTAATTAATATTAATATTGTAAGTCAAAATTCATCAATAAAATTTTTTTTTGTTACTTAAAAATGTGATAAATATCAACTGTTAGTATTTTTCATATTTATTGCAATGATTAATAATTTGTAAAAATTTGTAATGGCAATTAAGAAATAGGGCCTCTTGCAAAAATCTATTCTTCAATCCTATGACGCATCCTTTTCAAAGCCGTTAGAAATAAAAAATTTGTAAAATTTAAACATTTTTGAAGAAAAAAAACAAAACTACTTAAAAAATGGTTTTTTTTATTGAAAAAAGGCAATTTTGGTTGATAATCAGAATATCAAGATTTTTAGAAAAATTAAAGAGATCTCGAGGTTCAGATTCAGGCGTTTTTGCAAGAAGTTTTTTCAGACACGTTGTGTATTCAGCAAAAGAAAAATTATGCGAAATTCCCAAAAAAAAAGTCAGTATTTTTACTTTTTTCAAGAGCATCGTATCACTAATAAAAAAAAAAAAAAAAAAAAAAAGAGAGAGGTAAAAAGAAAGCAGGATTAATCTCCATTAATTGCTGCGGGGCCACCCGAAGGAGAGAGAGACGCGGCAGCGCAGCCGCTGGAAGTGGCAGCTAAATGTTGGCTATTCGGAACAGTCCCCCCCACCCCGGCCGACCACCCCCTGATTGCATTTAATTACACGTGCCTGCAGCTGCAATTGCTACATTGTGCACTTCATGAATGCCCACCCTTCTCCTCTCAGCTATCTGGCGCGTCTCCCTTGCTGCCTGCCTGCACCACCCCGATCGGGCTCCAGACAACTGTAATCGTATCGTGGGAGACTCGCTCTGGCATGATTTTCGATGAAATTTCTACGGCGAAAGAAGTCATTAACTTGAAATCGAAGTAAATTATGACAAATTGTTTAATGTTGGATCTGAACATCGATGTTTTCATTTTTTTCACATTTACACAAATCTTATGGGAAATTGTATTTCTTTTAAGAATATCACTGCAATTGATAATGATCTTGATTCCAAACTTTTTTTAAGACCAGGTCAATGTGTATACAGATTTTTATTAAATCCAAACTTATACTATTTTGTAATAAAACCGCGTATCAGAACCAGAAAACCTTAAATTTAAAAAAATCCAACGGTAAAAGTTTCCAAAACTGTATTTTAATTACGTTAGGGGGGCCACTTCAAAAGTGCGCCTTTTTTTTCTCATTCGAAGATTCGCGCGTGACGCCGCTGCCGCGCCAGAGGGATGATTTATTCAGGCGAGCTCTTTTTGTTCGCGTCAAGGAAACACGCGCGCGGTAAACATCAAAGGCGCGTAATATCGCGGAGGAAATTTAGCCGTGAGCCATAGGGGGTGGGTTGGCGCATAGGTGTCGACGCATCTGCAACACTTCCACTCGCGCGCCTCCTCCTCCGCCCAATAATCTTCCCCCCTCGACGACGTGTATAATTTTGCAAAAAAAAAGCAGTAAAAGCTCCGCGATCGATGTAAAGCTTGCAAATCGATCCTCGTTTCACTTTCAACCAATAGGCTACTCTTATTTTTATTTATTTTTTTTCTTTCTCTCGATTTCTCTTCGAGTGGGGGGGGGGGGTACTAATATTAATGAGGGTATCGATCCCCTCGCCTCGAGCGCGCGAAAATAATACTCGTTAAAAATGAAGGAAACAGGTTACTAATCCCGTCTAATCATCAGCCCCTTCCACTCTTGCCTTTTTTTTAAATTAACCTCTTCTTTTGACACACGATGTTTGGGGGGTGGGTCGGACCGCAAAGAGCATTGTAAAGTCGAGATAAGACGCCTAAAAGGAACCCGCTCCATAATTAATTCCCCTTAGTAATTGGACGGAAGTGAAGATTAAAAAGTTCCTTGATTCACTAATAAGAGACAAAAGAGGGGGGAGCAAGGGAGGTTCTTTTCACTAAAAGAAAGTAAAATAATTATAATGATAAAGAGAGCGAGAAAACGAGGCCAGGCTTCTTTTTTGTTGTCTTCGTTTTTGAAAAATTGCAAGTGTGTGTAGGGGTTTATACATTTTCTCTCGTTATCTTGATGGATTTTTTTCCATTTGTTTAAAAAAGGAGGAGAGAAAAAAGTAATGTTACGGGTGAATAATTTACCCAACATGGAATAATTTCTCGCTCATGAAGAATTTAAGTGGATCATTAGTTTCGATACACCGCAAAGAGAGAGTCCTTGAGAAACTATTTTGACTGGAGATTTTTCAGACGTACGTAGAAGTAGGAGATTAAGAAAAAAACCCACCGGAGAAATTACTTGAATCTTGAGTAATCGCCGTACTGTATACATACTGTATATATTCAAGGTTTTTTTCCCAATTTCAAATTCTTGTGAAACACATTTTTAGCAAGAATTTTTTTTTTATTTGAACGAAAGTAAATCAACAATAACAAAAAATTGAGCAAGACTATTTAAATCATACTCTAATTACACACTAACTTTCTTAAACTTTACATATTTCAAACTATTTGAAAATTTATTTTTTATTTATTTATGAAAAAGATAAGTTTTGTTTTATGCTTATTACATTAGTGACAAAAATACTCAGTTATTATCGATTTCACCCAAAATTTTCCATGAGTCCATTACTTTCATAAACAATCATTCATCCACTGCCCAGTAGACTATCAATTTCATAAATCAGCTTATTTTTATTATAACACATTCCAAGTATGAAAAATGTCGCACTCGCCGCACGGTACATCATTTTTAGTGGACGCTTATCGCGGCCATTTTCATTTACCCTGCATCTCCCAAAGTATCGCAATGCCAATTCGGTGCAAGCGCACAGATGAATTCAATATAAATTCGCGAAAAAAAAGCTTCGGGTAAATTCAAGTTCGAGAAGACGGGGGTGAAGTAAAGTACTAGTTTGGAAGGTAAATTGGCAATTTAACAAATTTGCAAAGTTCCCGGGCCGCGCGGGGGGGAAGAAACTTCAGACGTCGCAGAGCGGCGGGGGCCACGAGAGCTGACGTATTCCAGAAACATAAATATAACGTCATTATGCGACTTAATACCAGCTGGGTAAAGAGAGACCGACAAAATTGACGTTGGCTGAATAAAGTGGCTCCTGTTCTTCTTTTCTCTACTTCTTCTTTTTTTTTTTTTTTTTTTTTTTTTTTTTTTGAATTTTTGATGATCTCGTGTTTCGGCAGTGTTCGGGGGTCGCTTATTTAGAAGAGAATTTTGATGAGATTGAAGTGGCTAAGGGTTTTTTAATCAGTAGTGAAAGTTTATGAATTTTCAAAATCAGGAAATGAATCAAAATTCCAGAAAGTTACTGACCCAATAAGGATTAATTAAAGGATTTGAGCCCCAAACTATATTTTTAATCTACAAATAGAGGTTTTTGTGCTTTTTTAGCAGAAAATCATCTTTCTAAAACTTAAGGTTTAATCTGGCGAATTCTTCATAGTAAAACTCAAAAAGTGTTCGATCAAAAGAAAGATCCTTCGAGGCTTCAGTCGGATTTTTGTTTTCTTTATGATAAAAATTTTCACTTGGTTAGAACTGGTATTTTTTTTAAGTCTGAAAATATTTGGATTATTAATTTATTTGAGAACAAACAATTAAATAAACTTCAACAGTTAATATAAATCAAATAAATAGTTTTATCTTCTAACAGAACTTTCAAAAAAATTTTCAACAAAGCTTCAAAGTACAGTTTTCAACAGAATAAGTTTTTGGAAACTTTGCTTTTCATAAAAGAAGCTTCAAAACTACTGACATTCTTACCGGCTATTATTTTTTAGCAGGTTCTTTCTCGGGTTCTTTTACGAGGTATAGAATCTATACTGCCTATTTAATTTTAATCAAATTGAAATAAAAAAAGATCATCAGAAAAATTGCAAGGAAAGAAGCTTACACTCATTCTTGAGTCACGAAAATTCAACCAGATTGGCTAATACTGACTGGATAATTATTCGGTTTCAAAAACTAATGATTTTACAGATTCCAAAATTCTCATTTTAAAAAAACATTCAGCAAAAATAGCTTTAAAAAGTCGAAATACCTTCATCGCTTTGTTACATAAAAAAAAAAAAAAAAAAAAAAAAGTTCAAAGCAAGCGCCAGGCGACCTTGACCCTCAGCACCTGCACGCCTGGGGAGTAATAAATGAATCCGTCTGATCCCGAGAAAAAGCCCGGGGTGTATATATACATTTCAAAAGTTTGAAATTTTTAAAAGTCTTATAAACGCGTGAAGTTTCATCTTCAGAATTTACGAAGAAGAAGAAGAAGGCCACCGCTCGAGCGCCGCGATAAGTTAGATGCTGTGCTATGCGCTCCCGATTTAAATGCGCCGCACGCAGCTGCAGCTGCCTCGCATAAGTCTCGTGTCCGAAGAATAATACCTCCACGCGGACATTGCGTAATCCCTTTTTTATTCTTATTTTCTTTTCTTTCTTTGCCCCTTTCGCACTTTTGTCACGTTTAATTTCGGTTAGTCTGATCCGTTTTTGGAGGTATTGGTCGTTCCGTATTTTACTTATTCATTGTAATCGATAGCGTCAAAGTTCATTTTTTTACCCAATTTATTATTATTTTTATTTTTATTATTACACCTTTTTATTGGACTACATTTGTCTTTCTGTCTGTCTATATATGTCTGGTTGGATGGACTGATCGTATATCGATCGCTCGTACAACGAAAAACCTTAGCCGAAAAAATGATTTGAATTTTATTATTTAAACCAACTTTTTAATTCATTTCAGTTCCTTATGAAGTTAGTCGCAAACGAACTTCATATTCTAAATTGATAAAGATTATGCCTACATTTCATGAGAAACTATGAATCTAGTCTAGTCTTAGTAATAAAAAAAAATTCAAACAAATAAAAAATTTCTTTTCAACTTTTTCAAAACAAAATTTACTTTAATGAACGATAGCTTTGATTTGGTAGCTTTTATGTTATAAAGTAAAATTTTTATCATTCTTATCTTAACAAAACGATACTTGAATGCTTTTTTTTAATGAAAAGTCGTTGATCTGTCACTTCTTATTTTAGCAAATCGATCCAAGTAACCTTTTTCTACCTGTTAAAAAACCGTCTTTAAATTTTAATTTTTTTCAAACGTACTTTTTTATAATCGTAAGCAGAAAAAAAAAAAAAAACTTGGCGTGTTTTTATAGCACCCAAGACTAATAACGTAATTAAATTAATAAACACCGCAAAGTAATAATTATTAATCCTCTCGCGAGTGACCCAATAAAAACAGCCTCACCAATTAGAACCAAGCGCTTCTCGGACTCGTCGTTCCATCTCATTACCGTCGGTACAAATTACTCGCGTCTATTTTTTACCCAGCCGCGATTAATCTCCCCGAGTAACACTCCTCGCGTGCGTCCCGCGCCCGAATATAAAACTCAATAACGCGCGTAAAATCAATCACCGTGCGAGCTCAAATTCAATTTGACGAGTTTATCCGCCCGCGCGCGCGCGTAGGGCCAGCGTACAAAGGGCGGGAGTCGCGACGGGGATGATCGATACTGCAGCCTCCCGATAAGACGAGAGCAAGAGGATTCCTTAACGAGAAGACTTTTAACCCCCGGACGAATGTTTTAACGAGGAAGTACCCGGATTAATTATTTTGGGTCGAGTATCGTCGCCTGCGCTCTGATTTAACACCCGATATCCTTCAAGGAGGATCGACCGCTGTGTTTTGATACTTTGTCGCGAAAGAAACGATTTTATTCGATACCTTAGTACGATGGGAAAGTTTGTCTGGTACAATAAAAAGATATGAACGAGAAGAACCAATTTGTTAAAAAATTTGTCCTTAATTAATTTTACTGCACGCTACTTGGAGCACAGTCCCCCACAAATGCTCAAATTTTTGTCTTATCTTATTCAATAATTAAAAACACATTGAAAAGTAGTTTCAAAATCAAATAACTGAGTACAACCATTTGTTTCAAAATAAAAATTCAACATTTTTTTAGTGAGTCAACAGTTGTTGAAACAGAGAACTTGTTTCATTTTTATACTATCGAATATTTAATTTGCTTTCATTATTTGTTTATAAGTTTTCTTAAAAAAAATAACAAACAAGAAAAAAAATTCCCGTTTCAAGTAAAATATTAGATGTTTGGCTTAGAAATTTAAAGGTCAATTTAATATTATTGCACTCTGCTGACACTTTAATTAAGTTATTTTACGAGGCTACCTTTAATAATCCTACCATAATTTATTGTAACAGAAACACGATCTGGTAAATTACTACAAACACAATGTGTCGGTACTCGTACCAGACCCAATCAAAATTTCTCGAAGCGGGCACGAAACTCTGCCAAAAAAAGAACGAGACTATCTGCATTTATTTCGGCGAGCACGGAGCGACGAAGAAGGAGCTGGAAGGGTGGAAAAAAAATTGGCCACTCTATCGGCATCGCGCCTTTGAATAATAGACGATCTCATCGACGCTTTTACCTCCCCTCGCTTCGGCTCGGACGCGTCATCGCTTTGAGCCACCGTAGAGATCGAAAGTCGCCCTAATCGTTTTAGCACCCCACCGTGATCTTGAATTTCACCCTGATTATTAAGATAAAATATTGATTTCTTTTTTTTTTTTTGCTTGCGGTGGAAAGAAAAATTAGTTTTTCGGTATCTCTAGTTTTGGTTGATGTTACTAGTGTCGAGTATCAGTAAAAAATTGACTTATTGGGATTTTTTTAGTATTTACTAAAATCCCTTTATAAAAGAGAGATATCGCCAATTTGGTGAGATTTTCAATGTAAGATTTTATTCGTGAGCTAATTGGTGTAGAAGTTTTTAAAATATTCGAAAAGTGCCTTTTGAGGTTACAATCATTGTTTTTTTTCCTATGCGCGCTTGCAGCGCGCTGAGTGGTACTAGTACAATTAAATTATGAATTAAATAACCCCAAAAAACGACATGGTTTTCGATTAAATTAAATGACTTGTTTGACAAGTTTATAAAAACATGAATCTTGTACGGAAATTTTTTAAAATTAATAACTCAAAGTTAAAATTCAACAGTCATTCGATAAGTTGGGAAAAAGAGTTTTCCTATCAATATCGGTCATAAAAAACAATCCCGCAACAAAGAAACTTCTCATCCCGTGAGTTAAAAAAAATTGACTCTTAAAAATATCCACCTGCCAATCGTATTTTTTCACCTGCGCGCCGGCAAGGATTAAGCCGTCGTCGTCAGCGCTGCGCGTCTTTGGAATTTATCGGTACGTATTAACGAGCGTCACACGTTGCTCGGATGATTTACGACGCCAAGGCAAGGAAGTTTCGGCTTTAATTAACGACCGCGTAAGAATCATAAGGAGCTTTGCCCCCCCCCCCCCCCACCTCACCTCCTCACAAAAGCTCCGAGTATAATCATCCCGCGAAAAAAAAGGCGCAGCCGTAATGATTTCCAGCGTCAAAGTCAAAGGTGGAAGGGTGATTATAATCTCGTCGGGAGTTTGGTTTGCGCTCGCGACGCGTTTGCCAAATAGATTTCGGTACTTTGAGACTAGCACAAATGTCGGAAAGAACGTGCGTGGGATGAACTTAGTTTTGATTTGTAGGAGCGGATTTGATTTTCTTGTAGTCTACGAATTTTCGTTTTAATTCGAATCAAACTTCGGCGCAGCCAGGGTGTTTTGATTGTCAATCGGAATATTCATGATTTGGGGTACGAAAAACACAGCGCTGCTTCGAGCTTTCAATTATCAAGTTTACTTTGTGCGTTTGTTTGCGCAGTGACGACGACTTTTACGTTTTTCGTGCGGTGGAAGGAAAATGTTACAGCTGAAATTTAAACGAGATTTTGGCTAAGATGATCTTATCGTTGCTATTTAATATGATTTTAATAAATAAGTAAAAAAAATTCAGCGACTTTTGATAAATAAATTTAACTAATATTATTAATAGTGAATTGCAGCAATGACATAGATAAGTATTTTTTTCTATAACTTTTTTCAAAAAAAAATTAAAATTTCAATACATATGTAGTTTTAGGTACTTTTTATTAATGCAAGTACCTACGAACTCAAGACGCAGTAAACTAAATATTTTCAAGATTTACAAAAAATCATGACCTTTCATGCCTGAACTTTACACAAAAAGATAAGATTTTCACTAATTACGCTCGCTGCCACATCTTCAAAGGTTCGTTTGAACGTCCCCCATCAAGCCGGGAGTCCATCCATTCCCCCGGAACAGAATATTTTCCCCTCCCTCCCCCGTATATCCGTCGTTCTTCCTCCGTTTTTTTCCTCCTCGCTCAGCGCGAAATGACCTATTTTCCAGCAAATTCGCATCCAATATCCAATCTCGATAATCGATAGCAAAGCGCCTCGCTCCTTTCCTGCGATCATCATCTTTTGCGCGAAATGCAATCATCCTGATTTACACCGCGCGCAGGAGGAGGACTGTGATACACCGTGGCCTTAAATTTTCAAAATGAAAAGTATCTCACTTTGGTCCTGATATTACAATCCAAAAGACGGGGAGAAAAAATATGCGACGACCGGCCTTCCGAGAACTTTACGAGGAAAGAGAATGAAACAATGAACTTGAAAGTAGAAACTCCTTTGTTCCAGGATTGAAATTTTATGAAGCCCAGGACTAAGCTTTGTTAAATAAACTAGCAGTCTTAAGTAGTGCTGAGAATGAAATAATATTGAAATGGAAATAAATAATTATGAAATCCCACAGGACGAATAATAAATAAAGCGACCGAATACTATAGAAGGCAACGTAGAATAAGTTTTTTAAAGTACCGAGCCTAAAGTTTTTAAATTCAACCAACACCTGTCAATATGTCAGATCAATTAATATTTTTATTGGATCAATGTATTTGCGGCTTTATAAAAATTCAAGAAATTTTTTTTTTTTATATTTTGAATGACATGGAAAATTGCTCGGAAAATTGGCTTGAATTTGTATTTTTAAGTATGTTCTTAATGGGTTAAAACTTACGTTTTAACTTAATTACGTTAAACGTTCATACAAATTATTCTAAAATTTCTCCAAAAAATTCAAATTAAAATAATCGTGATTCACACTCGTCAACCAATTTTCACAAATCCAACTCCAAGTTCAATTCAAAAAATCGAACGACGAAAAAAAAAGAAGTCAAAAAGGGCCAACTTCGGTCGATTCTCGCTGTTGTTCAGTAGCGCGCTCGATCTCGTACCGCACGCACCCGGACGAAACCCAAACAAACAAGAAAAAAAAGGTAAATAAATAAAATGCCGAAGTCACCAAGCCTAAGAGAGGACGAGGGTCGAATAATGGAGTCGATACTGAAGAACCAGGAGATCCAGGACAGCCTGAACGAGGCCTTCACCAGCGGACGCAGGAAGCAGCAGGCTGCCTGCGAGCACTTTGCACCAGGACTCGACTGCGACGGTGAGTATTAACAAACCTTCCTAAACGATCATTTATTTATCGAGTTATTTATTGAGTTTTTTATTTACAGCCGACACGCTGAGGAAGATATGGACAAAGATGCGGCAAGCCGGAGACACCAGGAAGTCGCAGGGCAGGGATCCGGAGGAGAAGCGACAAAGATCGTCCAGGGCAGGATCGTCCGAGCCCAGTAGGCGGTCCGTCAGACTACAAGGATCATCCACTGCCTCGTCAGTCGTGTATGAACAGTTTTTTTGAATGTAAACAGCAAGGGGGAAAAGGGGTTAGGCTAGGATTGGTTATCAACAACGACCGTCTTTTCTTTTTTAAGTAGAATCCAACCTCAAAGAGAATTTTTTGTTTCAATGTCTGTACTAAATGAATGTTGGTATTACTTATAACTTCATTGAGGCAAAAGTTCTAATTTATTTATAGAACTTTCATAATAACGACTTTCATAATAACCTTGTATAAAAAAAAAAAACTTATTTCGTAGAGTTTATCGTAAAAAAAAAGATAGAATTTAAATCTCAAAGATAATAAATTAGGTGAAAATAGATACAAAGTAAAAATTTTGTAACAACGGACTCAATTTGTTTAGAGTATAATGTCTAGATGCAACAAAGATTTCTACATCAGCTTCAGAATAGTAACAAAATATATTCTTCAGAACGATAATTGACACAAAACGTTTAAAAATTCATAAAATTAAAATAAAACATAGTTTTTCTCCTTTAAGCTAAAATTACGTCGTCTGCTCATGAAAAACCTTCAAAAGTCGTCCAAGTATTCCACCCAAAAAAAATTTACAGATGCGAAAGCACGGAGGGCAGCTGCTCGAGCAGCCTGTGCAACTCGCCGAACGAGACCGTTCCCCCGAAGAAGACGTCGACGTCTTCGGCGAAGCGAGCCAGCGCGGCGAACCGCAGCCTGTGCCCGATAAGCGAGGTCGCAGCGACCACCGAGGAGGAGCCGGTCACCAGCAGCTATCAGCAGGCCGACGCCAACGCTACCCTGGTCCAGGAGGAGGACCCCAAGAAGGAGGCCGACGCCGAAAGCGTTGAGACCCTCGTTGACACCGAGCAGCCCGAGACCGCCTGCGTTACCGCCAGAGATTCAAATCTCATCAAGTTGGTTTACATGATTTTTCTTATTCATGATAGTTTATTAATAATGAAAATTACAGTGCGAAAGAAAGGTTAATGAAGTTATGTGAATGTTTAGTTTTGAGATACTCATTTTTAAAAGTTAAGTTTTTAAAGTATAACCTGAAAGTTTAAAGCCTTTTTTTTTAGGTTACAATTCAATTATAAAAAAAAATTTCCAATTGTATTATTATATCTGTATTTATTTTTTTAACAACTTGTTGTGAAGGAAAATTGACAGGATTGAAAATACTCGAAATTGCGTTGAGTTGACGACCTTTGTACTCCGGGCGATAGGATTAGAGTTGGAGATTAGAGTTAATGAGAAATCATTGGAATGGATCCTGGTGGATTCAACGAGATGAGGAACATTCTACACTACCTTTTTTACATTTTGTTATTTCTTTTTAGTGATCATATGAATATTTTGCTAACTATTAAAAGGAAAAAGTCAAGCTTTTTTTATTTGAGCAAAAACTTGAAAATTCTTTAAACTTAAAAATAGCAGATAAACATTGAACAAATTAAAAGTTTTTAGTCTATAATCATAGTCCACAATATTCACAATCATTAACTAACTGGCTATACTTAACTTGAAAATTCAAATCAAGAAAATATCGAGGAAAATATTACCAGAAAATTAGTTGATCAATATTTATAGAAAAAAAGGTTGAAACTCGTAGTACACGAGACATCAGTTGAGATACAATACAAAACAATGCCCTACCTAATTCACGATTAATTTTTATCTCATCTATAACAATCTCTGATAATGACCCAAGTACCATGAGATCAAACACTAGATTTGATAAATACTGATTCACTAATAACTTTTTCATATTTCAATACACCTCAAGTGCCAAAAATCCTTATTAATTAAAGTATTAAAAATAAAAATATACACCATGTCCCTTGCACCGCCTAAACTTAAAAAATTCCCACAGGTACTTCCAGGAGCCCACCGTACTGGAGACAAAGCCGCCGCGTCAGCGTCACTCCGAGCCGAGCGTGACAGTCCAGCAGTCGACGAACACCCGTTCCTGGCAGGACCCGACGCGAGTCTTCTTCGAAAGCATGGCCCTCACGGTCATGGGCTTCCCTCAGCACCGGCAGGCCGAGGTCAAGCGCCAGGTGTCCCTGATCGTCCACGACCTCGAGTACGACCTCAACTCCCCCGGCGGTGGTCTGACCGTGTCCTAATCGCCTAATCTTCGAGTTCCAACCCCATCTAGATGTTACGTTGCTTTTAAATGTGTTTGTTAATCGGGGCCAGTAGTTCGAAAGTATCCCCCGAGAATTGTGTTCCTATAGCTATAATAAAGTTTAAGACTCAAGTCTGACCAAACGCTGACACCGGCTCCTTATTAACTCTCATCACGTGCTTTTTTTACCTCGACATGATTGTTGCGTCGTCGTAGCCGCCGTGGCCGCTGCCGATGGTGTTCCTGGCTCTTCCACAAGTGTTTTAAATCACGCTGCTGAAGCTCAAACGCACTCAAAACAATCAACAAAACACTTTTTTTTAATTTTTTTATTCCCCGACCAAAGCAGACGATGCCGATATCTTAGATACACTCACTCATCAATAATCCGCGTAAATCAATCCACGAGAAGAATGATAATAATAATAATAATAAAACGCACTGAGCTGCTGCTCCAGCTAATACTTTTTCTTCCTGGTCATCACTGTCACTCACTGTGGGTGGGGGGAGAGAGAGAAGGGGGAGGGGGAGGAGGGGGAGGTGTTGTTTATACGCGGGGGGTCATTCGCGTAGCCGTACGCGCGCTGACTCCGCGACGACGACGGGATGGCACGTTGCCTGCCTGGCTGGCTGCTGCGTTTCTCCTTCTCGCCGAGACGAGACGCGAGCACTGACGACGACGCTGGCTCTCGTGGACCCCCCCGAGTGCGCAAGCGCCCCCGCTACGCGAGCCGCCGAAAAACCCGATGCGTGCGCTGCCGCTCCTGCGGGCTGAATATCCCCCGCGCGAGCCGATTAACGCACAGGTGGCTGTGTGGGTGAGGGCGAAATGATTTTTCGAAAATTTTTTTTTCGGGGGCTGCTTGCTGCTTTGTTTTTGGACGGGGGCGCGTGCGCGAGAGCGCGGGGGTGGAAAAAAGAGCCGGCAACCTGTTAATCGAATTTCCCGCAGGCGGTGTGCTTATGCACGCGGAGGGGCAGGAGGGGGAGGGAACGTATCGACCCGGAGCGCGGCTTATGCGTGCGTACGCACCGTTTCGCACCTTTTAGAGTTTTTTTTTGGCACTAGCTGGAGGTACCCTTTGAGGATGGCACTAGGAGTCAAGGTTGGAATTGAGTGAGGTGCAGAAGAAGCAAGGATTTTATCGACCGAAGCCTGAGATCAATTGGTTGGTGGTGAGAAAGAAGGTACATTAAAAAAAAAAAAAGGCGGAAGATTACCTAATGTGGGATCAAGTTTTTTTTTATTCATAAATCTGCAAGTTATTTTCAAAGTGTTTGGTGACCTTGTTTATTTCTTAGTGTACTGTAGTTTGAATTATACTGTCGAAACTGAAATCAGTTTCATTTGACAAACTATTCCTTTTTGAGAAAAGTGTCATTTTGTTTTATCCGGCATTAAATCAAACAACTAAAAATTAGCTGAATAAAATTTATTTAAAAGTGCTTTTTGACTAGTTATCTAAAGCCTTTTTAATAATTATATGTTTATGAAACTACTATAAAAAAAAGGAAATAATTAAAAAGATTATCAACGGCTTATTTTAATAGTTTGTGTGCAACTTGTAATTTACATAAAATAATAATCCACTAAATTTAGTTTTTAGAAATTAAAACAGTAAAATTTGCTCGTAACCTTTTTCACTAATTTGAAAAAGTCCGTAAAACTGTACCCCTGTTTCAAATCAGTAAAATCTTTTTTTTTCGAATTTCACAACAGAATCTCGGCCACCGTTCCAAAAGTCAGAAAAACTTAACACCGACATATCAATACAACTCGTTAAACCCTCAGTGACAGTGCAGCATCCAATCTTCATTAAAACCTGCTGGAACGATGCATCAGCCGTTAGCGGACGGGGCACAATTGTCTTCCTTTTTTTTTCCCTCGCCCCCGATCGATACTAATTTGTGACCTTGCGTGCGACTAGCGAAGTCGACGGGGGTTGGTGTAAAAAAAAAAAAAAAAAAAAAATGGGGCAGAAGAATGCTCGCAGGCAGCGACTAAAATGCAAAAGGCACGCAGGCACCAGTCGATAACACGCAGTGGAATGTGAAATTGTCAATCGACCTACACAAAACGTATAGACGTTGGGAAAACTTTCTCACGCCTGCGAATTGATTTTCGGATAACTTTTTAATGGGATTTTCAAAAAATCAGGCGAAAAGATTTTTTAAACAAATTTTATTAAAGTTGAATTTAGGATTCAAGCAAAATTATACGTAAAAAAAGCAGATTTGAGTTGTGGTGCGTCGAGCTGAGTTTATCATTCTTATTATTCAATTTTCAGCTCTTGAAATCGTCGATTTAAGTCAAAAAAGAATATATTCTCTACAATTTTTTCGTTCAGCAAGATCTGAAGTTTATTTAAAATTCACAAGCAGAAAAATTTTTTTACTCGAAGACGTCGCAGAAGAATTTCAATTGCGTAATATGAAATTTTCAAAGCCGTTGCTCTTAGTAGAAAAAAAAAAAAATGTCAGCCATTTATACCCTTAAAATTTACGCGGTAGTACGGGGTTAATCAAACTTTAAAACTCGTTGAAAATTCATAAAACTTTTGCTTAAAAAATAATTCAAAGTATCATTTTTTTTCCTCCCCCTTCTTCCTCTCTTCTTTTTTTCGGTGAAAGTTATGAAAATGTTCGCTGAAAACTTAGTGGAGCTTAAAACTAAACGACCGTATGAGGTTGAATGAAGCACTAAGAGAGCTTTAGATTAATATCATTCTGAGGCTATTATGAACTTTGTATAGTGTCGGGGCAGGGGGAAGAAGAAGGAGAGAAAAAAAAAAGTTACTTTTTTCATGCAGTTTACTTTGTTAATTTTTTAACCGAGCTTGAGCTAATTTTTTAAACCCCGCGTAAAAAAATGTTTATCCATTAAATTTGTGAATAATTCGTAAGCCTTCATAGCGAAGCTAATAAAGCACCAAGTTATTGTGTACCCGAGCTTTAAATAAGTTAAATTGGTCGCAGTACAACGTTAGAATCCGCCCGGGGCAGCAGACGTTTTTCCTTTATTAAAATTTTCTCGATGCATTATATCGTGAAATTCATCGAATTTTTCTTCAGAACGCTTATTAACTTGTTACATATTAACCTGCTATCTGCATCATTGTTAAATGGGAGAATTTTTCATTTCATTTTTTTGCTAAAAATAGCTCAGCTTAGTTTGTCTAAAATTATTTTTTTACAAAAATAGTAACAAAAAATTGTCTTGAGAAACTTTTTTATTCCTGTTTTAAAAAATTTGTTTAGCAAAAAAGGACGTGCAACATAATTTATTATGAGCAAGAAAAAAAATTTTAAATACATTTTATGAAAGGTGACAAACATGGCATCATTCATCAATGCATATGAATTTATTATTTGTTCTCTGGAAAGTCAATAGAGATGAACTAGTTAAGCTTATAGAGTTTATACATGCTGTTTAGAGTCTGTTGGAACAATTATAATTTGATCAATAAACTATTTGTTGATAAATCTCCTGAACTAATTTATCAGCCATTATATATGTTGTAAAAAAAAGCAACGATAATTTCAGAATGTGAGGATATAAGGATTTTACAATGCTATAGTACTATTAATTGTATACTTACATACACTTGTTGATAACAACATGGTCTTCATATGTTGTCATCGGTGAAATATTAAATTAATTGTAGCCTAGGTACACAGGCAAAATCCAAGTATTAATACCTAACTCAGTCATACCGACAGAGCAAGTTGAATAAAAGGGTGAAATAATGAAAAAGAAAAGTATAAATCTCGTGGGCAAAACCACTTGAGGGAATCGTATATGCGGAGGGGGTTATAATAAGCCGTCGCGCGAGATATCGCCAGGAGTTATGCCCGGCCTTAATGTCCCTCGGCCCTCCTTTGATTTACAACATCGCGAGCCGCTCGCAAAATCGAACGGACCTGCTGCTTCCGGCTTTTTACGCCCTTTGTGTTCTCTGCATCTAATGACCAGCGTCGAAAAAAAAAGTAACAACAGCGATACAATTCAATTAGCACTAGTGTGATATGTCCAACATAACAAGCAGGTCATAAGCGTATAAATTGACGGCTCCTCGTCGATAAATTAAAAAGGGATCGCTTTAATCACTTGCCAAAGACACTGCATCGCTCTTGAAACTTGCAGGGGGAGCAACTCCGTGGTTAACCGAAACGTCGATCAACCGTAACGACTTGGGTGTGCGCTCGGACCCACCCTAACGAACTGCCGGCAAATTCGATTCGGCTCGTAGTAAAAAGCCAAAGTCCACAGCGTATTACCGAAATTTCAGGTCGTGTGTTGATGCAAGCCGGTCAACTGCAAATCGATTACGTTGAAATCGCATAGTGAGTTAGATTCAAAAAGTCTTTAAAGTTGCGGCTAACACATGTTCATGTATAATTCGAGTGCTCTGATGTGTCTTTACGAGTGTATAAAAAGAGTTGAATTTATCGATGGTACATCGATAAATAATTTTTTGTATAAGTTGTTTAGAAAACACGTGTTAATCAATGTGTAAGTTAACATGTGTTTTTGCTTGCATAAGTTCAAACCTTCGTTTACATAGTTACAAATTAAATTTTTTACCTACCAAAAAGATGCACAAGCATATTTTTTATGCAAAAAAAACCACACGGGTTCATTAATATTTTAATTGATACGTGCTTTTACGTGTGAAAGTGTATACAAAAACTTTATTGTTTCATAAAATGATTCCAAATACGCTCCCCCGCATCCAGCTCATTCATTTTTCACGTGAATTACCCTACTTCGGTGGATGGCCGTACTCCGTAACGTTATTAAACCGGTCTCCTTCCTCCATATCCATAACCAAGCGCTGTACAACTCCGAGCAAGATGTTTGTGCTCCTCTACCTCCTTTAATTGCACTTTTATTGTTTCAATTGCTCTTTGGTTTTCCCGATTCCCTCCACTTTCAGTAACCATTTGTATTTATCGTCAAAATGTAAAAACAAAAGTGGGTTAAGAACACAATTGTTGGTTATCGGACAAACATTAGATTTCACGACATCTTCGAATTGAATAGTCCAGATTTAGGTGGGTACCTCTTTTCCAGATAAAAAAAAAAAAAAAAACACAAAAACAGAGATGGAGACGAAAATTGGTACGAGAGGTAGTGCATATAAAGCGCGCGAGCGAACGTCACAATCCATAACCGCTCAACTTTCCCCCGCGCGAGGGTAGGTTGTTAAATATTATCGTCGCTAAAGCTCGCTCGCTCGCTCGCTGTTTTTACCATCCCACGCCGAAGTTGTAACGCTCCGAATTACGGCGCAACTTGTCATACGAGCACCAACGTCTGCTTTTACTCTCCCTCCCTTGCTTTTTTTTTTTTTTCGCGCGCGAGGAGTGTCTGGTGACCTTTTTACTGGAGTGAAATGAGAAACACCCGTATTTAGTCCTGGAATACCGAGGGGAGTAATCGACAACTTTTCACCTGAAAATCGTCTTTACGCGGATGTTATCGGAAATTTTGAATTATGTTGAGAGGCTGGAGTAGGGTTGTGATTGGGGCTACCGAACCGGCTTGAACATTTTTAAACTTCGAGCTTTGAGCTCAAAAAGGTCGAACTAGACTAAAATAAAAAAACGATTTTAATGAAGAATTTATGATGATAATTTCTTGAGGTTCAAACGGTTTGAGCCAAAATTCTAATTACCCGAACAGAAGCCTTAGTCGCAAGATCTCCGCGTAAATTTTTACAAGTCCTCAATGAAATTGTTGGTCTTAAAAATAATGATAGACTTTAAAATTTGAATTTTGAGTTCTGTTCCTCAACCTATCAAAAACTAATTATTTCAAACCATAAGTAAGAATTTAAAATCTACTTAATTTTTTAATTAATTACTTAATTTTTTAACTTAATTAATTTTTTGATCAGAGATTATAAATAATAATCAAAAGAATTACGAATAGTGAAAAAGTTCGATTCGTAAATTGATCTCTCGAGAAATCCTTTTAACAGAATCACTAAACCATTTCATTCTTAGAAAACTTCCAATCAAAAAGAAATCTCTCCTTTTTTCCCCCCAAAACTTATATCTTTAACTCTATATCCGTACACGTGTATTTTCTTAGCGGGCTTCTTCGATTTTCCCGGTCGGTCAAAGCCGAGCGAATTCGCAAGTATAAAATGTGAAAAAGGAGAAAGAAAACAAAGAGACCAAAGGAATTCGGCGAAACGTGACGTTGGACTCTGAGCCCGCTCGGTACGACATTTTATTAATGGCAGAAAATTGCTCTCTCTCTCTCTTTTGATTAAGGATTCCCTCGGGAGGGAAAAAAATAAATAAATAAATAAAACCCGCAGGACCCGTTTTTTCGTCCAAAAGTCCTACTTTTTATTTTCCCCATTTCAAGTTTTTGAATTTAAAATTTAATATTTTTAAAGCCTGGCAGTGCTACGTCCGAATGAATTTTTCACGTAGCTTTTAACTCGATGGATGCGAATAAAGAAAAAAGAGAGGGTTTCAATCGCCATCAATAATTTATCGAGCGATTGAAATCGTGAAACATTAAGTCGTTTCAATCACATTATTATTTCGAGCTAATTCATTTGACAGGCCGGCTCGTGAATATGAAAAAAAAAAGACCACTTGATACCTCCATCGATTTTTACGTCCGAGTCTGAAAATAAAAAAACATGAAAATCCTAAAGTTTTAATGCTGAAATACCGAGGTACATAAATCAATTCCGCGAATTAATTTACGAGTTTTATCGACGAAAGGATTAATTATTATCATTCGTTTCCACCAATTAAAGATTTTGAACTCCAAGGAAATGACTTACCATGACCGTTTTTGACTAGAAAAAAGTCATATGAGAAACGTAATAACTTTATTTTTTTAAATTATAACAGTAAATATGGCGAGCATTGCCGAACCAAGCTAAATTTTTGAATCTGAGTTACATACTTTGCGTTACAAAAATTTTGTATTTTTATTAAATTCACTACTAAAATGTAATAAAGCTTGTATGCAGATCCAGGAATTCATAAATAAATTTTTGTACTATGTAATATCCTGAAATAATAATTTCATAGCGTAAAAAAATTACCCCGCTCTAATAAAATTCCTTACACAATTTTTGAAATTGTCTGACGTCCTGATCATCAACATTTTAACATGTTTTATGTTTTGAACTTCCTCAAAAACTCGATCATGTCCGAAGAATAATTTCTCATGATATTTACCCTACGAATTGATCACCAAAGAGAGATCCGAGATCATTACAGAAATTTTTATCTCCAGCTGAATTTTATCTCTCGCCGCACGCAGGAATAAAAAGAGGTGGTGGCGGGGGGGCGGTCGTTTCGGACTACAACTCCCCCCCATGCTGACCGATGCGTCCGCCCGCTTAACGCGTTTATCGATTATACCGCCCCGCGATAAACCTGCACCCCTTTGATGGAAAAAAAAAAAATTCGGAATGAATTTTTTCACATTCGAGCCTGTTCATTTGCATTTTTGATTAGAGGATCCACATTAATTATTCGTGCGGCTACGTATTTCGTCACGGTAATTTATTTTTTTGAAAAAAAATAGACGGGGGAGATAAGATTTTAGGTCTCGATAATAATTTTGGTAAATAACAAAATCGATACCCCTCCCTAATGCACCCTTGAAGGTGTATTTTTAGTAATTGAATTTAATGCCCAGAGCGGTAAATTGCTTTAAAAAGAGGGGGTATCATTGATTTTGAAAAAAAAAAGGGGGAGGGGGGGTTTCGACAAAGGGCAGGGATATCGCTGGCTGGGTGCATGATCCGCGAGCGCGTATGTAGCACCGCTACGTGACCGAAATACATCGACGAGTCGCGTAACGATAAGGCCATTGAATAACCCCGCACCCGAGCATTGTCAGGCGTATTCGTTCGCTAAATTATTTTCTTTTACCGTAAAATCTCGGTTTTTGTATTCTAACAATCGGCCTGTAATTCGACTCCGAGCGTACGCGCTATATTTTCAAATTTCAAGGGCCGACTGAATCCAATGGTAAAATACGAGAAACTCTTTTTTCCTTAAATTGTGAAGTGTTTAGTGAAGGTCAAAATTGGCTTAGAAAAAATGAAGATAAATTTTTATAAAATGGGGCTTTCGTCCAAAATGATTTCAGAAGACGCTTTATTGCACTTTTAGATTCTATGTATAGTTTTAAATACCTATAAACGGTGACGTTTTCACTAGTTTGATTAAATTACTGTTTCATCGTAACAAAAATCATAAAATTAAAAAATGTTTAATAAGTTACGATTTTTAACAAATAAATGAAAGTCAATGCATAATTCAGAAATGTGTTCTAGATGAGAAATAATAAATAATAACAAAACTTTCGAAATGATTTATTGAAAAAAACTCAATTTTTACGAAAATAAAAATTTGAATATTCTTTTCTGTAAATTTTTCGTGAAAATCCAAAAAAATAGGTATAAAATTTATCGAAGTCTAAATGAGATTTTAAAAACTGAGTTAAAACGGAATTTAAAAAATAAATTACTGTGAAAAAACAGTGTGAAAAATATTATAAAACATTGGAGAAAAAAAGAATAATTTTTTTCGTAAATTGCTTTTTTACATGCTCAATGTAAGCAGAACGATTTATTTAACCTATTTTTAAGAACTTTTTGCATGCACAGAAAGCGGAAATTGTATTCCGATAATATTATTTATGGTTACTTTTCAATGTTAATAATAAAAAAAAATGTAATCAGTAATTGTAAATAAACAGCCTGAAATTTTATAAGAAACACTTTAATAATCAAGGTCTGATCAGTAAAATCATAATTTTCTCGACCTTGATCAAAATGAAATATTTCTTTATACAATACAGCTCATAACTACCGTAATCATGAAATAATTAGTGTAAAATCAATACAACACTTTCACACCAGTCTTTTATTCTCTTTTTCAAATTACACAGCGATTATCTCGGTCCTTGCGACTTTATGAAAGTGAAAAAAGGGGTGTTACTTTACGATCCTCGGTAATTAAGGTCGATTCGGAACAGGATTATGCAAATTGCTTACAATACAAAATCGAAGTAAAAATATGAAAAACATTAATGCTCCCACAGCTGCATGAACTACTTCTTTACCAATACCACGCGCGACCAAACCGCTATAATTGCTTCTCGTATTGATTCACTCGTACTTAAAAAAAAATTCAATAACATAAAACTACATTCTCCCAAGCCCAATTCGTGTAATCAACTTTATCAGTCACGGTGGACAAAGGGCCCTCAAAACACATCCACTTCAAATAATTCGAAAGATATGATAAAAAAAGAGGGAGATATATATCGAATCATACAAGTAAGCCACCCGCAGCACAAAGGGGGGGAGGGTAAAAGATAAAAAGACACGCGGGCAATGGTATACAGTCCCTCTCAACTTTACGATTTGTCGAGCCCATTCAGCTATATGACAATGGTTATTACTCATCGAACATTCATTGTTGCAGTTCGTTCATTCTGCCTGCCAGGTAACGGGCGAAGGATGCGCGCAAAAAAAAAAAAAAAAGGAAAAATCCCCAGCACGCGTATTCACCGAATCCCCTTTGTTACGCGCTGTATCGCTACCGTACAATGCGACCACTTTTCTTCGTGTATTGCATTTTATTCTCCCTGCGGCTCGGTGACCATTGAAAGACGCGCGGAAAGGGCTTCTTTAAATTTGATCTGACATGATAAGTGCAAGACGCTTCGACCATCTGGCTTTTTGGACTTCCTAGAGTCGTTGAAAAGTTAGGTAGCTTGTTCATAAATTTATAAGTTTTCATAACTTAAAATGCTTGGTCAATCATCAATGAATGTAATTGTTAAAAAATGTACAGAGAAAAATTGGTATTATTTTATTTTTCTTCAAAACTAATCACGTTTAATTCAGATTTCAAATAATGAACTTCATACAATTTTTACAGAATCGTTTGTAACAGGTCATTTAAGCTAAAATTTCGACAGCTTTAAGCAAAGCCAAATTTATTTCAAAGACATACAGTATTGAATTACATACCTTACAAAAATCGAAAAAATTTTCTACGTCTCATCCGTTAGCATACAATTTTTGGGTTCAAGAGTTTTTTCAAAACTTTCGGTTTCTTATTCTCGAAAAGTAGCTCTTCAAGATCATCATAAAGGGTATCAAAGTATCCATAAAATTTGTTACTCGTATTTATATCTAGATCCATTTGCTGCGAACATTTGAATCTCTTTGAACCATACGAATCTCGATTATCTTTATTATTGTTGAATTCTTGGTTTCGCTTTGCCGGCAAACATTTTTTACTCACAGATCCTTTAACTATAAATCCTTTACCTTTCTTCGACTCAAACGGCTTTGATGTTGTACTTATAGAGATTGTCGTACGTGCATTAGTTGATCTAGTGATACTTGCAGATACTAATCTTTTTTCATGCTCCGACTCTTTTTGCAATGGCACCATAGTTGAGATACCAACAGTTGTTGATGCAGAGGTACTCGCAGTATTTTTTTTTGCATTTCCTAAGCGTGTCAAACGGTTGAGTATCATATTTGATTCGTAAAATCTAGCCCACGGTGTATAATTTTGGCTTGGTACATTCTCGATGTCAATACTATTAAAAACTACGTTAATTGCCTCCGTAAGATATTCGCGATAAGCAGTAAGGTCATAAACGATCGCTTGTATTTCTTGTGGCAAAACTTCGTACGGAATTGGCCTATCCCAAATATCATGTTCGTCGTCAACACCATGTTCCAGAATTTCCAGATGCAGAAACAATATTTGTTCTTTCCAAATAGTATTCAGAACTCGTCATTCCTCGACTTATGTAAGGAGGAAAAATGTAGTATTCTCCATTATGACTGTGACAAACCTCAAGAAAACTTATTACTGTTCTATATTCCAACTGCGAAGCTGGTGGATTACGATCATTCAACATCTCAAGTCTCCGTGAAATAATATCGTTAGGTTCATCGCGTGTGTAAGGTCGGGATTGGTTGATAGTATAAGTGTAATTGATGTATGGGCGCATCTGATTACGGCCATTGCTAGCCAGTGGGTGTGTAAAATTATTTCGAAATACGAAAATGCTCGCTGTACAAGGGTTCGAAAATTTTCATAGCCTCTTCCGCGTATCTTCGCCACAAGGAACGTTAATTTCGCGTGTTGAGCATTGTAAGAGGATCAAGCTGCCAATTTACGAGAATAAGATCCAGTAAAGGTTCGAGTCCATCTGTTCTGACAAAATGAGGAACTTCTCGGTAATAGCGAGTAATAGGATGATACTCCGCTGGTGTATATTTGATCGGAACAATCCTGGACAACTTTGCGAATTGTCTCTGCGAGTTGTACGGTCTAGTCAGGCTCAATTTTTTCATTCCGTACAAAATTACGAGCAAAATTATCAATTAATTCTTGGACGCTGTCGTTTACAAATTGAGTCGTTACGTAAAGCCAACTGAATCTGTTTGCCAGAAAATCAGCTATGGATATTTTCATAGAAGAGTCTACGCAGAGGTCGGTATTATTTCATAAAAAATTGTTTTTTAAGTTGGCGTCAAGTGGACCTAGTCCTTAGTTAAAATGTACCGCCCCAATCATCAGCACTCATCAAGACAAAAAGAATTGTCTTTACAAAAGTGCAAAGTTTCATTGTACTGCACGTCTAAAAGTTTTTGCGATGTAATTGCGAGACACAGAAACAAATAAAACTTTCAAGTGTAGTCCAAAAAAGCTTTGACAAGTTAACAGGATAGCAAAATCACTTTGACATTAACTGTCTTAAAAGTAAAAAAATGTTGAAAAAACCGACTGGCTTTCGTACTTCAACGTTACAAGATTATTTCGAGAAATATACTCGACCTTGTAATAACATGTATGAAAATTTATTCAACAAGCTACAATGATCTTAATTTAACTTTAAAAATCGAAAGAAAGAATAAAAATTGAAAATGAATTTAAATTAAAACTTTTTAATTGCCTCGATTAAGAGAAACTTACAAATTTTAATACTTCAGTTAACGTTGATTTTTATTCTTATCAACCATATGCATCAAACTTTTTTTCGTTTGATTTAATTTTAAAAAACTAACATCAGAAGCAGATAAAACAAGATAATCACTCAATGATTCAAATTAAAAATCATTAATACGTGTTAAGAGTAGGAAATTATAATAAAAAACGTATTAAAAATTCTTACCATGTTCGAACTAATTATTACTTTTATAGTTGTTACAAAACATTTACTAATTTTAATCTTGAACAGATTTAACGATTTATAAAGTGTAAAGATAAATTACGTTAAAAAAGTATTTCTTTCTATCGAAGGTGCAGTAAACAAAGAAAGCAACGCTCTATTTCTTTAAAAACACTTAAAAAACCATTTTCACGAGACCGAACTCAACGATAAAAGTCAAATTTTCATCACATCCGAGAATCCCATGATAATAAAAAGGCACCAGGACGCAACCGTATTATTAGCCGGGGTAAACAGATCAAGACGGTAAGAGTAGGATTCTTTGAAGGAAGAAGACGTACACGTTCCACACAAATGATGTCTATATAATAATGTGTCTCGAGTTCTTCTTCTTCTTATTCTTTTGCTGCGGGGTACTCGTATATTGACCAAAGGAGAGTTTTCCTTAAGCTCTTCTTCTTCTTCTTCTTTCACTCTCGAGAGTCATACGATCGATATCAGCGTCCTTTATTTTTCTTACCCGTGCCCCCCTTATTATGGGAGAGGACGGCCCTTGCAGCGTAGTGGGATCCACCAGTAAATATAAATATACGCAAGCAGCTACCAAGCAGGGTTTATTCTTTATTAAAAATAAAGTGGGTTTCTTTATTTTTATTGAGTACTTCTGGGTATTTCTGAAGGACCTTATTATTGCTATAAAGCAAGTTCGGGGTCGACTTCGTATTGATCGGGTTGGACTGTTTTATGAGATTTCAATTGTTGTGGTAATTTTTTGTAAAACATTAGTTTTTACAATTCGTGGTTTAAATATTTCTTCTGATGTTTTACCTTTGTCAAAGTCTCTGGAATTTCTACAAGTGCAAAATAAAAAAATAAAAAAGTAATATTTTAATAAAAAAATTACATACATTTTTATCGTTATTGAAAATTTAATATATTTACAGAAGAACCCGTGAAACCAATAAAACCAGATTATGATAAGTCGGTAGCCGAATTAAGCTACCAAATACTTGAAACCAACTACCAACTATTTTCATTGTCTCAAAAGCTGATAGCAATTTTTCATCTAGGAACTTTTTGTAATTTTTCAAATAGCTATATGTTTAATAGTATCAATGTCTTTGTAGCCTCTTTCATCGTCAAGTTCATAAATACCAAAAAATGGCTTCAATGAGTAGCAATAAAATTTTTCCTTTTAAAAAGGCAAAAAAAAGAGCTCAATTCTAAGCACGTGAAATTATAACAAAGAGAGCTAGAAAAAAAAAAAGTTGCTTCACCCACAACGAAAGGAAAAAATAAAAAAATTGTCTTCAAAGGAAAATTGCATTACCCGCAGCAACGAGCAGATCGCTCAGAGCTGAATTTCACAAAAAAAAAAGGAAAAGAGAGAAAACCGAGGTGGAAAGACTACACCGAGCGCCTGTTCGACGTCAATCGGTCCGTTTATTTTTTATTTTCTACCTCCCTCCCCGTAGCTCGGCAACTTCAATTTGCGTAATTTAACGTGGCCAGGAAAAGTCTCAGGTGGAGAGTCGGTAAGAAGAAGAGTAGTTGGGTCGGGTAATATTTGCCGTCCCAGTTTTCGACGAGGAGGAGGAAAAGTCAGGCTCTTCGTCAAAATTCAAGGGGCCAGCTGCGTAAACTCTAACCTACATTATAACGTGGAAGCTGCACCGGCTCTTTACCTTGCAACTTCGCGACCTTCCTCTTTTGACGAACGTCCGTTTTGCGACCGCGACGCCTTTTCAGGGAAAAAACGCTTTAATTATTTCTCCCACTCCCACGTCCCAGCCCTCTTTTTTTTTTTTTCCTTTTTCAGCAGAAGAATTTGAGAGCCGGCGACTAATCGTTTAATTTTTTGGTGCGTGAAATGCGCTTAAAAGTTTGCACTCGACGAGCTCTAATTTTTTTTTTTTTTTTTTTTTTCTTTTCTTCTTTTTATTTTGTTTTAGGAATTAAAGATGCCTTTTTGTGAAGCGGAACTGGGCAATGAAGAAGTTTTTCTGCGACAGGGAAACCCCGCGTAAAAGAAAAGTGCGTGGGAGTTTGATGCGACTCGATGAATCTGCAGCATCAGAATTTTAATTAAAGCTTCTTTGACTTTTTAAATATTTATTTTATACAATGGTTTTTTCAATCTAGGAAAAAGTATTTAGTTTTTTTCTTTAAATATTTACTTTGATGAAGAAATGCGCGGATTTTTGCTTTTTACTTTAGCCTTTGAAAATTTATAATTTTTTAATCAAATAATGCACATTTATGATTATTAAATTATTCAACCACACAATTTGATAAGAAGAGTTCATTTTGATTTTTGAAAGATTCTTAATCAGCGTTTTGAACTTAGTTAACTTCTATAGAAACATATTTTGAACTTAAATAGTTCATTAAATTAAGAAAATCATTAAAAAAATTTTTTTTGTTAATGAAAATATAAATTTCTGTTACTAATAAACTAAATTTTATTTAACTATTTATTTTGATCCTAAAAAGTATTTTTAAAATTTTATTCGAAAAAAATTCTCGAAAAAGCCTTGAAAATGGGACTAATATTATTGAGTCAAACGTACAACAGCAAACAATCAGCATAAAAAGCACTCAAGAATAATAATTGAAAACTTGACTTTTTAAAATAATATATCAACAAATTTTGGTTTGTAAAAATTTCGAAAGCTGAATCTACTACTCAAAAATATTCTAAATAACTTTTTAGTTGCTAGAAAAAATTCTCATTCAAAGGGGTCGACAGCTGTTGAATTAAAACCAAAGTGATAGTCAGCAGCAGAAGATAAGTCAAACAATTCGCCATTACCGGCACTCTTGAAGAAAAACAGGTAATTTCCACTGGCAAAGCACCCAGTTACCATCAACTTTACAGCAGCAGAAAAACTTCTTCGAAAAGCTGAAACTCCGCGGAGCTTTATTTTTGCATGGGTCCGTTGTTTACTCGGTCCGATTAATATTTCATGAAGCGCGCCCTCGAATCGGACGCTTACAAATTGATTCTTACCCCGGAGCGGCAATAAAATTTTAAGAAAAAAACCGGGGAAGGGGGGGGGGTAAAGGGACCTTCTCTGCCGCTCGCTGGGCTCTTAAAACTTACGCGGAGTCGTAGAATTTATTAGACCACATAAAGCACGAAACTCTCCAAACAAAGAGAGTCCAGGGAAGAAGTAAGAGAAAAAGAAAAAAAAAGCAGCGCCGGCCGGACCCCCCGCACGTAGAATCCTAAATCGAAGTCTCGCCGCAAAACTTTCCTCGTTCTCTCGGCAAACTACGTGCATTTTCGCGGCCGGAAAAAAAGGGAACACACACACAGAGAGAGAGAGAGAGAGAGAGAGAGAGAGAGAAAGGCGTGCTCGGGCGGCAATTAGTTTTCCCGCAGCTCGGAAAAAGCGAGAAACAGCGGAGAGCTTGCGCGTTTGGTACCGGCGCAACCCCCGTAAATCCTTTAAGTGTCCCAAACTCCCCCGCTAAGACGGACGAGGAGCTAAGTAAGGATAACGCAAAATTCGACCGCGACGCGGTATAAAGAATGAAAAAGTAAGGATAACCGGGCGAGGACTCGACGAACTTTTAAAATGCCTCGCTGGACGCGCTTTTGGAAGAGAGATATTACTTTTGGAACGGAAATTTTGGAGGTTCGCGGGAGAATCAAAATGACGAATGGGGTGGATAATTTTCAGTCAAACTGTTTTTGAAGCGCTTTTTGAAGTATGGATCATTACTTTTAAAAAAGTGGGGGATCTGGATGAATTTTAGAACAAGATTTTTATAAAAATATTTTATAGTACTCCTGGTCACTCTAACCTCAAAATCAAATCTTTGAAGCGTGTTTTCGGTTACTCGTACTATAAAATAGTATATAGCACTGGTGCAGCACGTCACCAGGGCTCTTTAAGGACCTCGTGCTCCGCTTCACTCGGGTCCTTAAAACCGCCCTGGTGACGATGCTGCACCCGTACTATGTATAATATACTATTATTACTTCCAGAAAGGGCCCTTGAGTTAAAAACTCGAATTATTAACAATTATTATTTTGAAATATACACGACTTCATTTTGGTGTTAACCATTATTGTAGGTTTTTTTTTTTTTTTTTATCTAGATCAATGAAGAAATCTAAATCATTGAAATACTTCTCAAGTATAAATAAACTACTTTTGTCTGTTTTTTAATCAAGTAGAGAGATCACACGGAAAAAAAATCGACCGGATAGTTCTGTCGTGGGGTCTGACTGTCAGGTGGCGCACCGGATCAGCTGGTGTAGGCAAGGGACAATCCTGTCCGTCAGACCGGTTCATCCGGTCTGTCGTCCGGTGCGTCACCATACGGGCTTATACAGTCAGACCCACAACCGAATTATCCGGTCAATTTTTTTTCCGTGCAAGCTTAGTATTGAACGACAAAAATGAAAGTTTTTGTTTTCACTGTTTCTTCTAAGCAAACTAATTTTCTAGCAATTGACTGAAACTGATTCTAAAAAAATATTGTTCGATTTTAATAATTATTTCACATTTGATAGAACTTACATTTAAATATAACGGTTTTTATAATACTTAATTTCTGTACAATACTTAGCAAGACTAATTGATATTTGAATCAAAATTTTCAAGAATAAAACATTCAAATTTTAAATTCGGTAAAAGTTTATATCTACGAAACATTATAAAAAAAAAGAAACGTTTCCCAAATTTATGGGTTCTTTAAAAAAAGAAAGATTTTCAACTTTTGGCCCTCGTTGCATTAGACTTCCATTATAAGGTTGAAAGAAACCTCATAAATAATAAACTTATGTGCCTAATCTCACTTTGGCGAAAGAAGCAGCGTTAAAATTCTGGCTCATCAGTTTTCGGGGCTTTCGGCCATAAACTTAATATTGGTAAGGGCCCGGAAAGCACAAGAGTGGAAAAATAAAATCCAACCGAAATATATTTGAGCTCCGCGTTCCCGGTCGTTATTTCGGAACTAGAAGAACGGATGATAAAAGCCCGGCCCTCCGGGGCCCCGCTCCGATAAGCGGCTTTCGGCTTTACATTGTGAACGAGCGATCGTCAAAAGATTCGCTCGCTCGCTCCTTCATAATGTATTCAAAAATAAATTCGGCTTTCCGCGCTTTACTGTTAATTTTTCATAAGATAAAAAAGTTGATTTCAAATTCTAAAATATTACAAAGTTTTTAGGTTGGATTACGCGAGTTCAAAAGTCCGAGTCGGTTGCAGTACACAAAGAATAATTTATTGTCCGGCGGATATTTTTTATTATGCTATAAAATTCGATTAATTTTTAAAAAAGTGAGGAAACATGACCGTTAATTGAATAAACATCGGTGTTCTTTTGAGTGATGCTTTAAAGTTTAATCAATCAATCGTTTACTGGGTAAAATTTTTTTGTTTACCTATATACATTATGTAGTTACGTTTTTACAAAACCGAAATTTAATCACGTGCGTTAGTTTTATTATTTTTGTAAATTTTTCTATTCACAATAATGTTACCTTCACTAGTTAAAACTAAAATTAACTAAAAAATTATTTTGATTTAACTTGTAAATCCGACATTATTGACTATGCATTATGCACCTCGATATGCACAGAGAAATTTTTGACCTTTCAAAAAAATATAACAGGAAAATTTTATTGCCTACTAAACTTTTCATTAACAACGATTTAATTTGGCTAATCTAATTGTTTAGTCTTGTAAATGATAATTTTTAAATAAAAAATTAGTCATATCAATACGCCAATTTAATGACGACAGCAATTTAATTCTATAAATAGAAGCAAGTTCAGTCCGGTTGAACTCAGTTCTATCATATTGATTCATAAGAAAACAGTCTCATTACAATGTTTCGGTATATTACTTTGTAAGTTAAAAATCTTCAGTATAATTTATCAACTAGTTATATTTTTATCGCTATATATTTTATCGTTATATTTAAAAAAAAAATTTTAAATTTTCCAATATAGAATTAAATATTTCTAATCGCAAATAAACTATTTATATCACCTTGAGTTGAGTTTAAATTTCTAACATCTTTAAAAGTAAAAGTATAATCATTAACATTATGTAATGATTTAACGGATGCAAGCGAATATTTTTTAGCTATACTTTCATAATTGTGTGATATTTTATTCCTTGGGTTTCCATCCTTAAAAGCCGGATATCTCAAAAATTTGTGATTGATCTTCTCAAAATTATAAATACCAGCCCATGTAGGTGAAATAGATTTAAAAAAAAAGTGAATTAAAATTGAAGGTATTAATTTTCGGTTATTAACAAACTATCGTTGCGGGTTTATTCTGAAAAAACAATCTTTAAAAAAAATTAAAATTTGGTAATTTTTTATTTATTTTTTTTAAGGTGACCATAAATTAGTAATTTTTTATCATCTCTATTTTTTTAAAGATTGAAATTATGTTAATTTGAATATTGAATATTTTTGAAAATATTTTCAAGGTAGAGCTACTTAGTAAAATTTGAAATCAGTGTTACGAGAGAATTACGTAAATTGAATCTTTTTGATCTGCTAGCCGTGACAGTTCAAGGTCACGAACCGATAGAAGTATCCGATCAAAACTAATGTTTTTTTGATCGTAATGGCTTTCTGACACGGGGTGACCTAAAAAAAAAAAAAAATACGTATTTGGCCACTCAATGTTTTGTTTGTAAAATTCCATTAATTTGAGTGTACCTGCTCTCATTACGCAAAATAAAAATTTGCTTTAATATAACGAGAAATAACGTAAATGTTGCAGTATGATAAATTTATTGAAGTTTTATAATGTTTGTAAATTTGTATTAAATTGTAGCAATTATAATAAAAGCTGGAATTACAAAAAAATATTAATTTATATAAATGCTAATAGTTTTCTATTAATTTTACTTTGAAGCTCAATTAAATAAATAGTTTAATGTGTAAAATAAGAAGTCAAATGTATAATAACAAATGTTGTAATAACTGTTCTTACAATAAAATAAACTTTTTTTCAGGATTTTATCCCTCGGATTAGCTGTACAAAGTTACCCGATAGCACTCAATGAAAGTCAAGTGAAACAATTTGAACTTTTGAGAGAAATAGTGAAACAAGATATTATGAAAGAAAACAAGTTAAGCTCCATTGATGAATTAAATATAAATCATTTTTCTGATGAACTTTCCAAGTACAACTTAACTAAACAAGAATATGAACTTGGTCTCAAAATTTTAGAAATTGGAATAAATTTTATCAAGACTGGCCATACGACAGAACTACTTGACTCTGTCATAAAAAATCAAAGAGAAATTCAGAAATTTCAAGATTTAATGCTGAGACTTGAACCTCAGGAGTACCCCGCAACCCAGCAACGATATGTAGATCTCATTTTCAAAAAAAAGTTCAACAGTCAAGAAATAAATTAAGGAAGAAAAAGAAATAGTATTGATCTTTGACAACAAATTTTTTTTTTAGAAATGAAAAAAGCAAATAATGTATCTAATGTTAGTTTATGTATTTTAATAAATTTTTATTTTATTTTAATGATTGATAGGCAGGTTTAATTTGACTTTTTTCTACCTCAAAAGTTGTTTAAGCAAAACAAATTTCAAACAAATTGTAGAAACTAATTTTAAAATCGACATGAAACCTGAAACAATTGTTAATAAATAAAGAGAACTCTTATAGCGTAATTTTGACTTGGTCAATTATTTAAGTAGGTAAAAAATTGTTATTTATTTAATTCAATTTAGTTTCACTGTTGTTTCAAGTGATTTTAAAACACTTAAAATCATCGATTTTGTAATTACAATATAGCAAAAAAAATTAAACGATTTTTTCTCTGTGCTCACGAGGAAGAAAATTTTTTGTAATAAGAAAACTATATTAATTTTAAAAAAAATCCTAACATTCAAAGTTCAAATAATACGAGTTTCTGCGAAGGTCGTAAAAGTGTTATAACCGCACCCACCCACAGAATTGTTTTATTCCACGAAAAACTTTCAAAAAAATATTTTTAGAAAATTGCGCAATTTTCGAATTCAAAATTTCAGACACTGGCCGTCGAATAAAAAAAACTTCGTTTTTTTTTTATTACTTTTTAGTCACTAATTTCATTCGTTTGAAAAATGATACAAACAACGTACCTACTGGAGATTTTGGTGATGAAATCACTGAAAGTATAAATATAAGCGGCTCGATTCGTTTCAACTTCAGTTCTAATATTTTGAATCACAAGAAACGTAACCACAATGTTTCGATATTGTATCCTGTAAGTTTTTATCGTAGGAAATTTTTTATGGTAATTCAAGTGTTTAATTATACTTATTCCCAACTAATAATTTCGTAGTTACTCATTATTTAATCTAAGTAATAAAAATCATTAAAAAAGTGAATAATAATACTGAATAAACAAGTGTACCAAAAGTGTCTATAGTGTACCCAATGTGCCTTCTTCCCTCTGAGTATCTCAAATGTGTCGTTTATCTGTGCAGCTTTACGACGTAATAAATTTTTGAATGGTTGATTTAATTTTGTATGTATATCTCGCTTTCTCACAAGTTTCGCACAAAAACTTTTTCTCATTTCTGTATTCATAAGTATTAAATGTTATGTTGCAGTCTGGTTTATTGAATATTATATTTAATTGCACGTTAGTCATTTTTTTATTTTACTATTTATGTGACAAAACAAGCTACATTTATGTCAGTTTCCGAAATTTTAAAAAATTACCTCGCTTTTGATGGGTACAATTAATTTTGCATTGAAAAATATTACGCCATAAAATTTTAATTCACTAATTACTACCAGATGCAAGGCTCAAAATTTTTTTTTTTAATGATAATATAATAAGATATTTTTCATAGGTATAAACTAAGTGGCTGCTTCCTACTGATTAAAAATCAATTATTTATTATTAATATCTTTTTTTTTTTAATTTCTGTATCTTATGTAAAGGCTAAAACAGTAACGAAATTCTAATAAGTTTATTACAATTTTTACCCGTACAGTCAATGAATGGAATGTATTTGTACAAAATAAACTGTGCTTATTATTTTATTCAATTTTTATTTTTAAACTATTTTAGGTTTATTAAATTTAGTAAAATGTAACTAAAAATGCCAATTCTCATAAAAAATCATTAATTTTTTTATTCTTTTTTTTTAAACATTTTTCAACATTAACTACTAAGTTAATTACTTGGTTAATTTTTTCAATGTAGTAAAATATTGAGTACTCTAATTATTATTTTCTGTTTTAGAATTTTATGCGTGACGTTGACTGGCCACACACACTCTTCGGCTGCTCGCAATATTAGGGAACAACAACTAAAAAAATTTTACAAAGAGAATAAAATTGACTCGATTGATAACCTCAACATTAACTTCGTTCGTGATGACTTATCCGTCTATAACTTGACGAAAGACGAGCATGATCTTGGCCAGAAAATAAACGATATAACATTTAAGTTTTTCAAGACTGGAAACATCCTGGAATTCGTTGGTTCAATTGTAACAAATTATCATGGAATTCAAAAGTTTCTAGATTTAATGAGAAGACACGAACCCAGGACTTACATATTTGAGGACATCAGTTCCTAATCAATCGTTTACAACGAAGGGCTGTTTTAAAATTTTTTTGTGACTATGAGGTTTTGTAAAAAAAATGCTTTGTGAAGTTTTTTAAACGATTATAAATATTTCATAAGACTAATTTTGTGGTGACTCTGGAGTGCATAGCCCTTCGATTTACAGTATACAAAAATATTTCTAATTTATTATATTTTAAGCTAGTTTCTGGAAATTGGAGAATATTGCTCCAAGTAAATGATTGAGATTTTGATTCGATAGAACAAGAATCATTTGTTTTGTACAATAAAACTATTAATACCGTCTGTAGTACATTTTATTTTTACCTCACTCATTGCAAAAGTTCAAGGTTTATTTTATATTCCCATCAAAGTTACGTTCATACAATCTAAAAATAACCAATTCCAGCTTCAACCATATTCTTGAACGGTAAAAAATGACGAAAAGTCCATATTCATCCTTAAAAAAAGTGATTAGTTCATTTTAAAATTCACCAAATGTAAAATAATCCGAAAATCGCTCGGGATGAATAAACACTCGTCGGCAAATCGATTTAATTAATTACAGAAACGAAACGCAGCTCAGCGATAATTACGCAATTCCGTTGGATCAGCGTAAAATAATAATCACGTAATTACAGCTTCGCATCACCGGGAGAAGTCGTAACGAAAAAAAGGCGTGTAGCGGGGCAGGATTAAACGAGAGTCAGCGATCGAAGGGTGCGATTAATCGAGCACAGGCCGCACACAAAACAAAGTCAGACAGAGCCAACCGACTCCTTACTCACCGCAGGGTTACCTCTTTGTTACCTGCGAAAGCTGCATCTTCGGTAGATTTTTTTTTTTTTCAGTCGTGTCGATAACCCTCGCGATAACCCGAGAAATTAACAGAAGGGGACTGGAGTGTAACAAACGGGACTTTAGAAAATCCGTAAGGGGCGGGCTTGTCCGGCGGTAAATCTCGGACTCTGGTGGTCGATGCACGGTCCGGCGGTCACGTCTGCAATGAAACCCGCGTAAAAACGTCTTCGGAGCCGGAAACTTTCGTATAGGCTGCTCGATTTTTGTGGTTTACTCGTTTGGTATTACAACTAAATTCGAGGGTATTTGCTGTACTCGAATCCTATTGAGAAAATTTTGTACTTTGTGGAATTTTATAAGATTGAGGTGAAACAGTAAAATGTTAAAATTACTCACTTGAATAAATTCAGGGTTGAAGAGAAAAATAATTATCTCTGAATTTTCAAGAACTATTGGGCTTAATAAATTAGTCTAATAAAAATTTGCGTTACTTTTTTATCTTTTTTAGCCAGTTTTTGAAATAATTTCCTATTGAAAAAATTATTTTTAAATTTAAAGTTCTTGAATTTTGAATATCTATAATTGCTATTTTCAATATCAATGACCTAAAATTGTTTCTAAAAATCTAACTCGTAAATACATTGTCTAAACGATCTTTAAACATATTTTTCCTAATAAAAAACTTTTACTGAAATGACCAGTTGATACTAGACATAAAATTTTGTAGCTTTTTTTTGAAGAAAGCAAAGTTTTTTGTTCTTATCTCAAAATAAGAAAAAAGATCGTCAGCTCGATGCTTTTTATTTTAGTAAACTAACCCTACTGACTTTTTTATAAGAGGGGTCAACTCCTACACCTATATCAAGATAAGAAAAAAAAGTAAAAAAAGAAGATGGATTTTCAAAGACAACAATTTATTTTTGTCCGTTTATTTAAACTATACTATTTTAATAATTGTGGTATCATATTAGACAAATTAATAATTTTCATTTCAAAAACTTACAGGATTGTAATTTATTGTTCCTCCAGCAGTAGTAATATCAACATTTTGCCAGGCACAAGAGTGAAAAGCATTACATTTTTACATGCATTGCAATTTTTCTCTTCTTTCTAAAAATAATAAAATATTTACGTGATTTTGTAAAATAACTTTTTGGGCTTTTATCATCATTCAAAAGAATAAAATTATTTTTAATTTTCTATTTTTCTTCTCTTTACACAGCTTACTAACCTCTTTTGTCAAATAAAAAAAAAAAATTACCATCTTTACTCAGGCTTTAGAGAGGTCAAAGTAAAAGCCAAGACGTAATGACGAAAAGAGCATAGACCGCACGTGCGGCCTCGACAATTACAACTACTTCCTAATTGTAATTTCAGTCCCCCCCGGCTTCTGTGTTCAAGAAGACTACGTTGTTTCAGCGAGGCACGCTTGCCGATATCAGAGACTAATTGAAGGCGAATTGCGAGCCTTTTAATTTGTAAAATAAAGGGTCGCGGGGGCCAATTAAAACGTGAGCATTAAAACACTCTGTTATAACCGACGCTCGATTACCTCCGTTCGGCCCACGCAGGGCTGCGCGTCGAGGATAAGAATTATTGTGCCGGGCTGGAAAAGATTATAGGAGCGAACGACGCGACGCGCTAAAGGATAGTGCGACGTACTCTTGAAATGTCGTTTGCGGGAATAAACTCTACGACTTTCTTTATTTCTCGAAAGCGGACACACATAGCCGTACGAAAAGAAGCAGTTTTACTTTGACCAATTTATCAAAGAAAAAAAATTAATGTTGCAACAGAAATTGAAGCACCTTATAAAATATCTAAGGTCAATAGTATATACACAATGAATACATATATCTAATGTCTGGAATATGATGTATGGAAAAAAAATTCTTTGAAATTGCTCGATCGTTTGGATTTTTCATGAACAAACGTTGAATTCAAAGCAAATAAAACAATTTCAATAGTTTTAACTACTCTATAAAATTGAAAACTTACAGATCAGCCAGAGATCTCTTCGTCTTTTAATTATCGTTATTGTTCATTATTATTTTTAAAATTTATTAAACTTTATAGTACTCCTGGTCACTCTAACCACAAAATCAAATCTTTGATGCGTGTTTTCGCTGACTCGTACTATAAAATGTATATAATACGAGTGCAGCACGTCACCAGGGCTTATTAAGGACCTCATGCTTCGCTACGCACTCGGGTCCTTAAAACCGCCCCGGTGACGATGCTGCACCCGTACTATAATATACTAATAAATAAGAAAATTTATCTGATGGTATTATTCTATCAGGGTATCTAACGATACAAGCTCGGATACAAGTAAAAAATTAATCTTATCAAAAATCCTGATACACTTCAGGAATTGCAGACATGCATATTCGTTTGACAAAATTTGAGGAGTAACTCGCTCTGAGCTTTCCTCTAATCGCAAATTTTCCAATACGCTTAGGTCACACTAAGCCCACGTAGGCATTTTCCTCTTTGGACCACAAATTTTCTATCGTCGTGCGCTTTTCTAAACGACGATATCGATTTTACTCAGGGCAGCGGCGACCGGTGGAAAAAGAAAAAGCCGGAGCATTCCCGGAGGCCAATTTTTTTTCCCGCTCCTTTCCGTACGTAGCGAAAAGGAAATTGCGGAAAAAACCAAAACAAAGGGGGCACGAAAAGCAAGCCCCGAAAACAATGGAAAAGAATCATTGTCAAGACAAAATAGTTTAGCCCCCGAAACAAAGGAGAGACCGAACGAGCGGGGGGGGGGGGGGGCGTAAAAAAATGCGTAATGTCGATTTCGCTTCAAACTGCACCAGAGCTGACGATATAACTCTGACTCGGGCTTTTTTTTTTCGTGCGTGATGCGGCAGTTCTCGTTTTTTTTTTTTTTTTTACGGCACCGGTGGTGTTGTTATTTTTTCGTAATTTTACGATTGACTCGAGAGCCCGCGCTTTTATTTCGCTGGGTCAAGCCCGGGACGTATAGGTGTAATTTGCAAGTTTATTTCGAAACTTTTTTTTAGAACTGACGAAAAAGTTAATTCGAAGTGACGTTTCTTTTTTTTTTTTTTTGTGCGCGCACGCGGATGGTGCTTTTTTGCTCCCGGGAAGTGGGACGAAATGCTAACTGAAAGTAAATAAAAAAAAAGAAAGAGGTGGGGTTAGGGAGCTTTTTTCTTGTTTTTCTCATTTGCTTTTCATTTTAATACCGCGCGTGCATATTGTTTCCCGGGCTTAATAAATGAATAAATCATAAAAGAAAAACTTTATTAAAAAATAACACGGGTTTTTTTATATTTTTTTGGTGTATTATTTTAAAAGTACAAAATCAAAACAAGCTATTTCAAAATTTTTTTATAAATCCTCGAGGCTTGTTAAAAATTAGATAATTCTGTTTTTCCTTCAAATCCAGCCTAGTTTGAAAAGTTGTTTATTTCAAAAAATCAAAGACATACTTAATCGGAAACTAAGTTTAAATCTTCAAAAGAGTAGTAGAAAGTTATCCTGAGTTTTAAAGTAAAATTTTATATAGATATCATAGCTTTCAAGTGAACCTTTATCGCATTACATTCCGTGGATTTAGTCAAGCTTAGTAACAAACATATTTATTTATTGATTCGATGATTGGCGATAAAACATTCGTAGTTTGCTAAATAACTTATTCAAATTCAGAAACGACCTACTTCGTAAATTTGAAATTAACCAGCCCTGTAAAGACGTACTGTAACGATGTTTGGCATCGGCAAATTCGATGAGCTCGAGTTCCAACAAAGGCCCCGTGCTTTTGAAAATGTAAATTCCAACGGATCCTCGACCCGCATACTATATTTCTCGAGCGAAGAAGTTGACCGAACTTTCAGGACGTAGTTGTATATCTCGAAGACACTTTGCAGGCCTTGAGCCAATCAAACTTTGGCTGGTCTAATCTTGAATATACGTCTGCGAGTGCTCTTTCACATAGTTCAAGAAAAATGTTTACGAGACAGCGAAGACGCAGTGCTCAAGTAATCGAAGAAAAATTTTATTGGTCAGGTACTTTTTTTAAAAGCTAAATCTGAGGCTAAATCGTAAAATCAATTTGATAATTTTATCATTGTTAATAGACAGTTTTAGTAGTATCCACGTATTAGTTTTTAGTTGTTTAATTTGGCAAATTGCCTAAATTATGTTAAGGTATTTTTTTTGTGAATAAAAAAGTAACAATAAAGGAGTTGGGTGCAGAAAAATTTATTACAAAAAATTTTTTGTATATAATTTGACTCGTAATTTGATTAAAAGGACATTCAAATAAGCTTCTAATTGAAGACTACAAGGAAATGATAAAAAATCTAAACTAAGTATAATTGTTCTTAAGGCTTGTAATTATATTGAGAAATTTTTTTAAGACATTGATAATTCTAACTGTAATAGGACTGAAAAATACCCGAGATCTGTTTGATCTATCAACGCAATAGATCACCTACTTCATAGTAATCTTTTGCTCGATCTTTTGCTAATTATTATTTCAGAACTGTTTGAAAAACCTTAATAAACTGTTTTCTGAAACAAAATTACGTAAGGTGTAAATTAACAAAAAACATGTTGAAATTTCAAAGCAGGGATTAAAGATCATTCTTAAAGGAGTATGAGTTAGCAAGCCCTCTTTTTCATTACGTCTGCCCTCATTCCTTCTTGTAAAACAAGACCTCGACAGCTAAACTTATCCTTAAAAAGTCGTCCCGGGTATAATCAAGAGTAGACACAAGACCGTAATCACCTTTGAGGATCCCCTTGCCGGTAACTCCTTGGGGCATCGTCTCGCAGATCATCTTCAGCACAATACTCCTCGCGCGCGCGCGTCCGGCCCTTTATCCCGTCGCGGTGCCCCGGCAGTGGCATGCATATGCAAATTTATTCCGTCGTGCATTAGCAGGGGTGGCGGGGGGCAGGCGTTACGCGACTGCAGTATCAAACCGGTCATAAATTAAATGTCCAACAGAGTGGTGTGCTCCCCCCCCCCCCTCCACCCGGGCTCCACTTGGATCTATCTCTCCTTTTACGGGGACCCAGGTCAGCGTATTTTGCGAGCCGACCATTATAATTATCAGCTGGAACGTAACCAGCGCCCATAAAGCACAAATCGAGCCGACGTTACCATTTCTTGCCCTCCAGAGACTTATACATTTTTAGATTAACTAGATCTTTTGCACTCGTTTGATCGTCCTTTGTTTTTGTAAAAATTTAAGATGTAACCTTTGAGACCCAGAAATGAAAAAAATTACATACATCAAAAACCATGATAGAAAAATCAAAGATATATTCCATTTGTACTCTACCATACAATAAAAATACCTCGCCTAATCAATCACGCTAAATACAGAAACGTTTGTACCAGCCAGATCTAAGCTTCCTTTAAAAGATCTAAATCTCAACGGGTTTGGTGCGGTTACGAAAGCTGCGAAATCCATCTTGGGGGATGACCGGCGGCCCCCCTAACGAGAAGTAACGCCTTACGATAGACGATAAATAACGTCGTTTGCCTGCAGTCAATTCCTGGACGATCAACTTGACCCTCTTTCAAACCGCAAATCCCTCCTTTTCATCCAAGTCGATCATTACACCGACCCGATGAATTTTTTTCCCTCTCTCTCTCTCTTGGGCTGATGTATATTCATAAAAGTTTAAACGCAGGGTCCTTAAAGTTGCTCCACGGGAGCCATAATAGTTGCGGAAGAGTACCTGCCTGCCGCCCGCCAGCGCCCGTGAATATTCAAACTGGCGGGGTAACTCGATAACCACCCACCCACCGTCGCGTCGTCGTACCGGGAACACGCAGGTGTCGCGGGCGGTCTCGTTACCGGTCACCGAACTACCGGGAATAATATTCCGGTAGAATGTGCGCGTCAACGAATTTTGATACCTTGTTTCCATAATTTCGGGTGTGATGAATATCCAGTTTTTGATTTGGCGGGAAGAAAAGAGGACTTTTCGTCCTGATTTATTCAGGGTCGTATCTCGTTAATTTTTTAAAATTCTGAAACCCAGAAGAATTTACAATTACAAAAGTCTCATTTAAAAAAAATTTTTCTTTTATCCAACTTATTGAGACATCTTTCAGGAGATACATGATTGTTTGACAAGTTTACAGTATGTGTTGGAAAAGTTTTTATTCATCCCACCTTCAAGACAATCTACTGTTTTGGCATACACTGTACTCTAGGTTTACTTTAATAACATATAAATATACAACATTATAATATTCACTCTAATTAGAGTGAATTGGTCTATATTAACATTCTAGAGTTAATGATCGAACATCATTTGTCACACTTTGATGTTATAGACACATATCATTTCACACTTATGTTTCAATCCTTATAAGCAAACATTTCTGACTCAGAAAGACTCTATTTTTGCTGTTAATGATGAACGAAACATTATTTTGATTTTACAAAAAAGCCAAGATGATTGTTGATGGTGTTATTTTACATTCCAAGAATGAAAGCAAAGAGACCAAGTTAGAGAAACGACGAGCTATGATGGATCATTCATTCGATCATCATTTCACACCTCGTGCCAATTCTTGAAAATTGATAACCAAAAAGTCATCATATTTCCGTATCGCAACGAACTAGTTTAAAAAATTCTCACCGAGTGTTTCCACCCAAGCTCGTAATCTCGAGAGCACACGATTTCTTCCCCGTGTAAAAGAGCTTCGCTTACGTACGTACAGTAGTCGTCTTTTACAACCCAGCAAGGCGCACAAGTGTGCTCGCAGGGTATAAGCTAGCTAGCTCTGCTGGCTGGCTGGCTGCAATTGCGGTCGTTTACCCACTGTTTGCTCGGTAATATTGCAGCCAGCGGCCACCGCACGACGTGCAAGCGCTACAACGCTTAGCTGTCTCGTATTAAATTACGGCCGAGGAAATATACACCTGGAGCGCCACGCCGCGAGAGCTGCTTTACTGATACCGCGCGCTCGCCCGGTTATTTCGAGGATATGATGCTACCATTCCGTCCGTCTTTCTTTGCTCTCGACCGTTTGATATGTCCGTCAACGAGAGCTTTAGCGTTTTGAGCGCTCGTTTGAGTCTTGCGAGTATCCAGGTTTCAACGAACAAATTTTTTTTTGTTCAACTTCACGACCCGTATTACGTGAAAACGTTGAAGGTATTTGCTCGGGTATTTGTCACAATTTTTCAGTGTTAGGGTATTCGATGCAATTTTTTCAAGTAAATTCGTTTTTGAACCTTTGGACACCGTAGTTCAACCAAACCAAATCGAGGGTTCAAGACTCTCCACAAAATCGGACTTCCTGAACTCTCGAATCCGATAACTGAAGTTTTAAACTTGACATTGGACTCTGAACTTCAGTTCTTGAACTTTACCCTATGTTTATGACATTATGACTCTTTGTAAGTTTAAAGACTTTATCCAGCAAATGGTTAGAAACAAGTCATTAACTGCATAATCTTGGTCCTCATTTTTTACGAGATTTCGAGATTGTTGAGTAACATTATTATATGTATTTCCTCGTGTATTTCTGTTTTTCTTCTTCTCAGCACTATAACATGGTGACGGATATACAAAAAAATTGAAAATTAGCGCAATCACTAACAAAATTTCTCTAAAAATAACTTCGTCTACAATTTATTTTCATCTAGTAATTAAAAAAGAATCCAATTTCGATCGAAGCACCAAATTAAAAACCAAGAAAAGTCTCACCATTCCAATCTAAAAAAAAAAAAAAAGAGTGAAACGCAAAATTCGTGTTCAATCAATGAAAAAATTGATGCTTGTCGGACCTTGAAAGACCGCAAAATCGATTAAAAAAGTAAACGCACACGATTCTTATTGGAAAAAAGAAACTCGTACTAACGGTGAAAAATCGAAAAGTAAATTTCAATAAAAATACAACTTTATGAAAGTGGAGGTAGGTTGTAATCAAAAAGTGTGCTGAGCGCAGAAAAGAAGATTCACGCTCAGCTTGAAAGCCTCGCGAAAATAGTGCAGTCGTGGTAATACAATTTCGCCGTATATAACAATTTCCGGGGGGAGGTCCCGATACATCTCGGAGCTCTTACCTCGTTCCAATCGTCGCTTCGAGGAAAAATTATTCACGTCGAATCCATCGAAATCCTCGTCTCTTATCGAAAAAAAGAGAAGTAGCGAGAGATAACAACGGCATGAAGAAGAGTCTGGGGGAAACGGTTATTGCGAGGGAATTTCTTCTTCTTTCTCCTTCGAAGACTTCGCTGCAGGGTTCGCTGGGCAAATCAAAACTTTAGGTTATACGTATCCGGAAACCGTAAGTGGAAAAGACAATGGGGAAAAATCGCGGATGTATAAAATATATGTGGCTGTTTTACTCGTTGCACACAATATGTGCTCTTCTTTCCCGAATTTAACAGAAACCGATGAGATTCTTTTTTTTTTTCGGGCTTTGTAGTGCTGCATTTGATTTCTTGTGCGGGCTTTTGTTTTCGCGAGCTTTATTTTGACGAGCGGAAAAATTTGAATTTGACGTACGAAATTGCGCTTTTCGAAGAGATGAGCTTTTCCGCACGTCACGATTACATTTTTTTCGAAAAAAAGATGTTTTTTTTTTTTTTTTTTTGCCAAAATAATCGGAGCGCGAAAAGCGATATTTACATCGCAAAAATTACATTCGTGCTTTTTGGGTTGAAAAAGTGAAAATGAGCTCTTTTTTTTTTTTAATTTAAGCTTTTGGATGAAAAAAATTTGTAGTAAAAAGAGCAAAGATAAAAAAAAAATATTGTAAATTTATGGGACACACACTCGACGCGGAGTAGCGATAGATTAATAAAGTTCGCGGCGGGAGGTCCCCGACGCCCCCCGTAAAGAAAGCTCGGCTGCTCTGTATCGAAAATTGCGGGGCTGAGGTAGAGTGCGGCTGCGTAAATTGCATTCGCGCCGACACGTCCACACCAGCCGACGAAGATTTTCGACACCATGGGAAGGGATTTTTTTTTTTTTTTTTTTTTTTTTTCGACGTGACACAGTATGTTTTTGAAGGACAAGGCTTTCTTCGATGCTTGCGTTTTATAAATTAACATTATTTTCATAATTTTTATAAATTTTAATGATACCATTAGCATCAGCCCCGAGTTGTGAACCAATAATATTACATGATTGGTCGGTCCAATACAAATTAGAGATTAGTGGCACAAGTAAACAAATTTGACATAACCTCTAACATTAAGTCATTGCCTAACCTACTTTTAATAACAATTTTTCAACGCATTATTTTTTAAAGTCAGAATATTACTGTTATACAACTACAAAACTCCTCAAAACCTAAGAGTATCTTCTGTTCACCTCAAACATAGTTGAACCTCACATCAAGCCTTAACCTAGCCAAAAGATTCATACATGTGTACTTAGGGCAACCAGAAAAAAAGCTGAACAAGAAAAAAAAGAAAAAGGGAAGAGTAGAAGGGAAAAGGTTTGCAAAGTAGAAAGTACATCCTCCTATATTCTTCGAGGGGGAGGGGCACGCTGGAAAAAAGAGAGAGAGAGAAAGTACCAGTAGTGAAAACAAACGGGCGGCACGATAAAAGTAAAGGCACCAGAGACGTAAGGACGCAACAGCAAAAAAAAAAAGACCACTTGTGCTAAGCCGCTAAACTCGAGATACATTGGCCCCCTTTTTTTTCCCGTGGTCTCCCTTTGTTTAACGGAAAAAATCCCCCCCGAGCTAACGGTTATGATATAAATGTTTCCGTTTCGAAAAATCTCCTCTTTTTTCTAAATAATGCCACTCGACCTTTGCGAATTAAACTTTACAGGGAAAAAAGTACTCCAGCTCTTACGTGGAAATAAAAAATTTCCAGGTTTTTCCCCGACCTCTGCCTCTCAAAATAAGAATCATCGGGTTTCCCTTCTGAGAATAACCTCGATGCGTTTTTTCCATCTCTGTTTTACCTGGAGAAATCATTTACTATTCCAGATAATCGAAAAACAGGGGAAAATTTTTAAGAATAAACACTCAGGTTGTAACTCAAGGATAATATAATCACGGTTGGTAGAGAATAAGGGCACAAAGAGGGGAGAGAGAGAGAAACTCGAGGATGCTGCTGCAGATCGCATCTTGGTAATGCTGCTTCAATATTGATATGCCAGATTGTTTGCTGCCCGCGGGTGCTGTTACTGCCAGTAGACTGCTGGCTGCTCCTGAAATCCGCATGCACCAGAGAGATAAACTTGCGCATGCTGCAGACGAAGATGATGGCCAACTCTCTTCTGCCGCTGCTGTTGCGGGAGTCTGCCTTGAATTATACAAATAAAATTCAAGCACGCCGCACCCGCCCCAGTGCTTCCGAAGTGTTTATGGAAAAGTATCTCGTGTATTACAATGAGATACCCGAGGAATTATTAGTTTGGTTATTTTCTCGTAACGATATTGGTGACTTTTTTTCTTCTTTAAACACATTCAGACGAAGTAAAATTTGGTTGAGAAATAAGATTTTTGTGGTTTAAATTGAAGAATTTGGTAGTATTCAACAGTTCAGTTCTTAAATATATTTATTAATCGAATTGTTTCTTAATCAAAGGATTGGTCCCCAATAAGGGCATCCCTTTTACTAGTGATGATTGACATATACATTTAATCATCTCTATATTAAATAAATTAAAAAATATGGTGTATTCAGACAAATTTCTTAAAAAATTGATTGTTTGGACGCAAAAAGCTGGTATCGAACTTTCAAATTATAGTACGATTTAAAATAATTCTTATGTGGATTTCAAGGGTTAAACTCGACTTTGAAGCGTATACAACACACTTTCAGGCTTCCATTGCCATGAACTTTAGCTATGAACCTTTTTTTTAGCTTTTATTGGTAACTAGTAAGCATACGTTTCAAAGCCAAGGGAGGGTTCAATGCAATTATTGGGTATAGACTCTGAAAAAAGATTAGTCAATTTTGTTACATTTTGAAATTTTATTTTTTGTATTACCACACTGTACACTTGTTTGATACATATAATACCACAGCTCTCAAAACTTTGGAGGTTGAATTAATCAAACAACTCTGTGACCAAAGCTCGAAAGAAAGTTTGGGAAAAAGTTAGGGGCAGAGGTATTAGGAGTAGAGTCGCATTCGAAAATCAGAGGTACAGATCGAAGTGAAGGAGAGAGCTTGCAGGTCCATCTGCACGCTCGACCGGTCGGACGGCCTTAACTCCGACCAATTCACGGAGGTCAAGTGCCCATTGGAAGTAAGTCCGGGGGATTTCGAGGAGCGGTGCCATACCAGCCGCGATCTCCAATCTCGAATTCGAGATTGGTTTCGGGAGCTCACGACAGTCTATACACCACGACCTTCGAACTTGCTCCTCGTCCAATTCCACTCTTAGCCGAGCCCTTTAGAAATTTAATCACGGAATTATGGTCTAGTTTGTTATTTCTATTTTTTTTTTCTGAAAAATAGTGCTTTGGTCGCTTTGCGGTTAGGTGCAGGACGACTACTCCTTGTGCACGACCTAAGTGGAGGACCTCGAGGCTTGCGGCCGAACACCCCGGAGCGGCTTGGCTTGACTTATGCACGCAGCGTGCACCTGACTGACGAATATTACCGTGCGGTACTTGCGGCTTATTTCGACAAATGTATCTGAGTGGGTTTTTTCTTTGTGTACTTTTGATTTTTAACGAATTTTAATAGTATTTTATTTTTTATAAAATGAATGGAAATATTTTTATTGTTAATGTAAGGTAACGGTTTGATCGCCGTTAGTTTTGGTTTATTAGTATAAAAGTTTGAGCCCCTACACGATTATTCGGAAGATTATTCTACTGTAGGCTGAAAATTCACTGGAACTCCCTTTGATATTTAATTTGATCAAGTGATAGTAAAGTAAAAGGTAGAGCTGCAAATTATATCAATTTGATACTATATTTTAAAACTATTGCTGCAGTTTCAAGTGTCTAACCAAAATGAAATCTTTTCATTACTCCCACATAAATCTATTTCATAAATACTGTTGTAAAATGTGACACAACTTCGAATTAAAAATTCTGAAATCCGAATTCCAAGTTTTTCTCAAATCCGCCAAGAGGAATTCTTTATTCATTCCTCCCACGCATCAACATTAAACTCAGGATTTTTCCAGGTAAAAATGTTAAATTCTTTATTAATATTGAAACGCTGGGAAAGGAGAGATGAAAAAATTACAGCGGCGACAGCGGTGATGTGTAAGTGCCTCCAAGGCTTTTCAACGTCGAAAGTAGTACGAAGAGCGAGCGAGAGAGAGAGATTTTAAAAAGCTTATCGCCGAGAGTCGAGAATGACAAGAATTTAATTCCGCTCAGCTCGAAACAAAAGCGCGTAAAGCATGTTGTACCGAATGAAATTTCACATTTGAATCTCGGCCGAGCACCGAGGATCAAAAAGAGAGCGAGGAGCGGGGGTGGCTAAAATAAATAGCGCGCCCATACCCCGGGCTAAAAAATTCATATAATTTCAGTCCTGGTTTTACCCAAAATCCGGTGCATTGTTTTGCCGAACGCATAAACATTTTACGGAGCGTTGTGATAATAAATCCCCCGATTTTTTTCGTTTGCTTCGGTATTAGATAAAAAAAATTTTTTTGTTCGCTAATACCGGGGGGCGTTGTTTTTGCATCAACATGTAAATACTTTCAGTTTTGTTTTATCCAATACTTCAATAAAGCAACAGTACGAAATGTACGAACATTTTCACGTGAAAATACAATAACTAAAGTTACAGGGATCCGCGAGTGCACAAGGGGGGGGGGGGGTAATCCCTTAAAATTCTCTCTGCCAGTTTAATAATTGAAATAATTTCATAACGACCGGTAGTGAAAATTTCAAGCGCACTATATACCAGGTAGGGCCATTATCCAACTCAAAATCGTAATCGGTTTAAACTTTTAAAACTCCCTGCAAGTTGAAATGACGGTAATGCCCTTCCATTACAGTATGAAAAACATCGAAAATCATTTCGAATGAAACCCGAGCGCCCTCCCACACACGCTCACGGTAATTCCCTCTCAAAAGTTCCGGAGCGATAAAAGTACGCCGCGTATTAGGTAAATTGTGTACGGCCTAATTTCCGGACGTTTCTTTGTGCCCGAGCGACAGTTGGTTTGTAACTAACTTAGCTTTGCAGCCGAGCTCTGAAAGCTCACCGCGCGGCCGAGTAAACGAGTTACGAATAAGCCGGAATTGTTGATGCTTTTATTTGTTCCCCCCTCCCCTTCCACTTCTACTTTTTAGCGCGGCGCTACTTGGGTATTCTTTAAGCTGGAACCTGCGTTACGCCGCAAAAGCACTATGCAGCGGTACGATGGCTCTTCTTCCTTTTTTCCGCTCTCTTATTCGCGTTCTTTACCCGGTTGTTTACTTATTTTTCTTTCATTACTCTTCTCAGAGGACTTTCTCATTATTTCTTTACTGTAAAAATGAGATTAGACGGTTGGATTTTTATTTTTCAGTTCAAGTGTTATTGAGTGTAAAAATGGTAAATCTATAGTTTGAAGTTTATTTATTAGATATGACTAATGGGAGGTTAATAACAATAAAGATGATGCTTATTTATTAAGTGAAGTCACCAAAAAGAGACGGGCACAGTGTCGTAAATTTGAAACATAAGAGATGAAAGCAGAAGCTACAACAGAAGCAAAAGAAGAGTAACGATACCAGCAATTTCTATTAAAAAACATTTTTATTTAAGTGGACCATTACAAGAGGTATTCTTCGAGGTCTGAATAATGCGGTAGAAGCGATACTTTTACATCTTGGTTTCTTATCACCACCCTTCTCCGCAGCATGGAATGGGTACATTTAGGTTGCATTTTTCTTAAAGTACTATATTACAAGATGCTGTTGAGTAAAATTACTCAATTAATAAAGATACTCAATTAATCTCTGAAGTTGTAGGTACAGTTACATCTGAGTTACTGCTGTTGTCGATGTAATTGTTTAACTTCACACTCCAACTATCATAAACTCTTTTTGTCTATGAACTATTATCTACAATTAGTAAATGTATACATTCGTAACTTGTTAGTTACTTTTCTACGCTCGAGGCAATATATTTTATATCATTGCTTGAGTAAATTTCGATACAATTGCGATAAATAAGCAGTCCGTAACAACAAACGCGGGCTTTTAACCTTCATCCGAAAATAAATATATAAATAAATGAATAAATCAATCAACCAATCATTAAGTATAGCTCGATGTATAATATAGAAATACAAGGATTAAAGAGAGAGAGAGAGACAAACTACAAGAGCATGTCATGTACTTCTAGGGTTAGGGGAAGTTAGGTCACTAAGGTACACTGTTGTTGGGAAAGCTAAAACAGTACAATATCAGTTAGACGCAAGATGTAAATTTCTCAAAAATTTTCACAGAATCAAGAAAGAAACTGAAAATTAAGATCTTAAAGAAAGAAGTAAAGAAATAGGAAAAAGATATGGAGGTAATACCGATGAAAGAGAACGCTGAAAGAAGTAGCAGAAAATGCAAGAAAAAGCTCAATTTGAATCTGAAAAAGAAAAGACAAAGAAATAAAAATGAATAAAACAACAGGACCAAGGTCGGTGACTGATTATGCAAAATAGATACAAATGAAAATAAAAAACACTGGCCTAATGAAAAAGATTGAAATTGTGGAGTATGCGGTTGAAGAAACGAAACATAGGAAATACAAGAACAACTTTGAGCGAGTCCACAGAAGGCAAAAGAGGTAGCATGAATGAGTAATGAAAAAAATGTCAAAGAAACGGATGATAAACAAGTGAATATTTGTATTTGTGTAGTCATCGTCGCAGTATATTTTATTTTGATTAAATACTACCACAAATTTAATGTTGTGATTTTATGTACTGTGCGAAATGAACCATTATAGTTAAAATGAGAATTCACGAAAAGGTAAACTACTGAAAAAAAAGGACCAGCAGATTCGTAAATCCTCAGTAACGAAGAGCGAACGCAAACAACACCGTTCAATCCTGGAAGAAACGATGACGTGGTAACGGTCAAGTCTATATACACGTACGGTCGGGCTAGCGTCACGTACAACTCATCGAGTGGACGACGACTTAAGGGAGAGAGAATCCCCGAGCGTGTAGCGCCGAAATGAGACACGAGCCGCTCCTCCTCGAGCGAGTGCAAATCTTGTCAGCGGAATTCCAGATGCGCCTCCAGTTTCCAACACCACCAGACGGACATTCCTCGGGCTGCGGCCGATTGCCCCCGCCCCTCCTCCTTCGTCCCGTGCGAATTTCAAATGCTTTACAAAATTTCTGCTGACACTGGTTGGTAATCAAATTGGCTTACTTCCTCCTCCTCCCACGCGGTGTTATATACACCCCGAGAGAACTTTGTGTTTGATCAATTTCAAATTCAAATTATTTGTTTTGGGAATTTCAAAGATCACTTTTTGTTGGTTTGTTGTCAGCTTACAAGATTCATTGTATTTATTTATCGATCGTTGTATCGAAGTTAAACATAGCCATTTTCATACTCCATTTTGTATCTAATTCAACTTGAAGTAGAAAGTATTCAATAATTTTATGTTTCTTTACATGGGGTTGATTGTAGTCACATTTCCATACCGTGTAGATACAAAATTTTTGTGTTATTCCTAAACGAACAATTCAATTCTGAGTCGGTTTTGATCAATGATAAAAGAGCAATAGTAAGTAATTCTAAAACCGATTTTTAAAAATTGACTCAGTAACTGATGATAAAACCGGGTTTTTTAAATTTATTCATATCCGAATTTTAATTTAAATCGCTTTGTCTAACTTTAAAATGAACATTTTGACACGGTAATGTTTTATGAAAATGTATGTAAATGTAACTCAAATAATCTTGCACAAGAGAATTTGAAATGTTCAAAAGTCTTTTTTAATAATTACCTATTTTATATAACTTTTTTTTATATAGCTTTAATTTATTTTAACAATGTTCAACATTATCCATTACGTATAACATTAGATATATTATTTGCAACTTGCGTATCATGTTTTAATTCAGCATATTTAATTATATTTGTCATAACCTGGATTTTTTATTGAATATGTGTCAGTGAATAGAAAATTAAAAACAACTTTTATAAAAGATTAAAAGATGTTTGTTAGTTATTGAGTAAATAAATTATTACTGTTACAAAATATCAGTGAAAAATTTACAGCGTGTATATTCAGTTTGGAGTGTTGAATAAATACCAAAAGAGTTATAAAATATTCAGTTTCATTTTATTTACACTCCACAGTCTTTCAAATTTTGTTGACTGTACGCAGTTTTTTGCAGAATAAACTATGAAATACTCTTTGCAGGCATCGGCCAATAAAAGCCATTAATAAAGATTAACGCTAAGCGCAAAGCTAAACATTTTGAAAGATTCCAGTTCGATCGATCCGCTCTCTCCTAAAAGCTCGTCCGAGCGTAAAATCGTACGCTGCAACTTGAACTCCTTTTAAAAAACGATTAAACTACAGCACAAGAAGAAGTGGTAGAAGAAGAAGAAGAAGAAGCAACCCTTGAGGCATTAAACTTTCTTCCTAGCCCTTTAGCCTCAGGATGAATTTTTCAATAATCCGTTGCGAGTTTTTTTTGACAAATAATTCCAATTAAAAGCTTTCTCAACAGAGCGTGAAAACCGTTGAGTCATCCGTAATAAGCTGCGGAGTGCGGGCGGAATCTATAGCTATAAGCCGGAAAGAAGTGCAGTTTTGAATGGTGGAAGACGTTCGATTATTTGTTCGCCAAGATGGTTCCTGAGAGTGCGGGGACGCGGAAAAATAAGGCCGAGCCGAGGAAAAAGTTTGAGAATTTCCAACCAGCTTTTTAAAGTTATGTCTTTTTCTATGCAACTGCACGTAACTTCATGAAAATAAGGTAATTAATACTTTTATTTGCAAATTTTGAGAATGTTTCTTGAAAAATGACACTTTAGTCTATTGTCATTTACTAGAATCAATTCAGTATCGCACTTCGATAGCTTTTCAACCTATTATTATAACCTGAACTTTTCAAACTTTATTATAGCTACAACATGTATCAGATCCACAAGTTTTGCGTTAAAAATCATCGGTAAAAATCTCATAATTACAAATTCGATTAGAATCTATGACATATCAAATGTTTTGATCAAACTTAACACATTAAACAATGCAAAAAAATTCTGTATTAATGCAAAATAAGCTTTACGCTATGTTTTACCTTGCTAATATTCAGAATCCAACAAAAAGTACCGAATTGATCGAAGACCTAACAAGGAGAGGTTACACCCTCCGGAGAACCAAACTCTACCAAACTTTGGGAATTGTTTTCTTGTACCATAAGATGTAGGAAAATATTAATAGTTTTATCCAATGGGCCTTTTTAGTCTGTTCGCTGGCTATGTGCACTTTTAAAAAAACACCACTTTTAGCGTAATATCTAAAAATACACATATTTAGTATTTAGCTCACTCGAAGCCCATTCCATGGGTCATGACCAAATTTTGGCTCATGATTTCTTTTACTTTAACACTCTTGAAAAAACTATTAAGAAAGCCTAATTAATATTTTTAGTTGTTTTCTCCACTATGAGCACTTTATAAAAATAACACTTTTTATACCTTTTTGATGTTATTTTTTGATGTTATAAATCAACTTGTTGGAACATTTTTATACTTATCTAATTTCTTTTAATAAAATAAACTGCAAATAACACTGCCTTGAGCACATTCCCATTAAAAACTTGATCACATCACAATGAAACTTTTCCAAACAGCGCTATCAATATACTACACACTTATATCCATAACTGTACAAGCAGATAAAAATCATTGTACACCTCAACACTTTGACACACACAAATCAAAATTTAAAGTTCCTTGAATGAAGACCGGGTTATATTTTCAACTTTCTTGACCCACAGACTCACTAAAGATTATTAGCTTTTGAAATTAACTTTTAATATTTATGATATATGTTTGTAGACTGGCTTGCCGGTTTCTTGATTAATAAAAATTATTTAAAGTTTTGAAATTAAATAACTAAAAACACTTATTTTAAACAAAAAACACTTGATCATTTAGCACATTTTTTAACACTTATTACATATTTACCCAACTACCACACTATTTTTGTTGATCTGATTCTAGTTGATATGGTTCTTTAATCACATTGACATCGGAATCTTTACATAAAAACTTCCATGATGACACTCTTACTCTAGCCATGAGTTAATAAGAGAAATTTTAATTTTGTCCAATCCTTACTGCAAACACTTTTTTATTCTTGACACCACATACTTTGAATGAACTGAGAAAAAAAAATTTTTTTTTTTTCACAAAGCAACAATACTTTTTTTTTAATAAAAAAAAAAACATGCGTATTTTTAATAAAAATAAAAAATATACTTGTCTGACAGGCTGAATGACCCAAGTTAGTAAAATAAATGGGAATGAGTTTTTTTTCCACTTTTATGATAACTTTGCTTGTCTCGCTTTATGCTTTATCTGTTGTCAGCTCAGCTGGTTCCAAAACACAAGTGTCAAGTGCGTTCTGCAACTTCGTAGCTGCGGTTTAAGGTCCAGTCTGTAACTTGTAAATAGTATCTGTTTCAAGATGTACGCATTTTAGACTGGACCTTAAACCACAGCTACGAAGTTGCAGAACGCACTTGACACTTGTGTTTTAGAACCAGCTGAGCTGACAACAGATAAAGCAAAGTTATCATAAAAGTGGAAAAAAAACTCATTGCCATTTATTTTACTAACTTGGGTCATTCAGCCTGTCAGATGAGTATATTTTTTATTTTTATTAAAAATACGCATGTTTTTTTTTTATTAAAAAAAAAGTATTGTTGCTTTGTGAAAAAAAAAAATTTTTTTTCTCAGTTCATTCAAAGTATGTGGTGTCAAGAATAAAAAAATGTTTGCAGTAAGGATTGGACAAAATTAAAATTTCTCTTATTAACTGGCTAGAGTAAGAGTGTCATCATGGAAGTTTTTATGTGAAGATTCCGATGTCAATGTGATTAAAGACCCACATCAACTAGAATCAGATCAACAAAAATAGTGTGGTAGTTGGGTAAATATGTAGTAAGTGTTAAAAAATGTGCTAAAAGATCAAGTGTTTTTTGTTTAAAATAAGTGTTTTTAGTTATTTAATTTCAAAACTTTAAATAATTTTTATTAATCAAGTTTGGAAAAGTTTCATTGTGATGTGATCAAGTTTTTAATGGGAATGTGCTCAAGGCCGTGTTATTTGCAGTTTATTTTATTAAAAGAAATTAGATAAGTATAAAAATGTTCCAACAAGTTGATTTATAACATCAAAAAATAACATCAAAAAGGTATAAAAAGTGTTATTTTTATAAAGTGCTCATAGTGGAGAAAACAACTAAAAATATTAATTAGGCTTTCTTAATAGTTTTTTCAAGAGTGTTGAAGTAAAAGAAATCATGAGCCAAAATTTGGTCATGATCCATGGAATGGGATTCGAGTGAGCTAAATACTAAATATGTGTATTTTTAGATATTACGCTAAAAGTGGTGTTTTTTTAAAAGTGCACATAGCCAGCGAACAGACTAAAAAGGCCCATTGGATAAAACTATTAATATTTTCCTACATCTTATGGTACAAGAAAACAATTCCCAAAGTTTGGTAGAGTTTGGTTCTCCGGAGGGTGTAACCTCTCCTTGTAAGTATTGTTCAGAATCAATTAAAAAATTCATAGTCTTATAGGTAATCCATTACCAGTCTCCGTACGAATACAGTCACAAAGCCGAAAAAAAAGCATTAGGAAAGTAAGCGGTAGCCTTAAAAAAACGAAAGCATTGATTTTTCAAAAGCCAACCATATTTTTTCGCACCCCCGGCCGGTTAATCCCCCGAGCAAAAACAGAAAGCGAGCGGGTAAAATACACGCAAATAGTTTGCGGAGGGGCAACCCTCGCGCGTATATCACTCTTACGTACAAACATACGTACCCGGAGTCAGGGCGGTCTTGTTGGCTCAGCCGGGTAACACGCGCGCAAGAGGGGAAGCTAGAGAAAACAGGGCCGGGCGGGCGGTAGATCACCGAAAATGTCGCGGAAACTCCCACTACCCCCGCGACTCCTCCAGAAGATGCATTTCCTAGAGCAGTGTGCAGAGCCCCCTTTGATTGCCGCGACCCGGCTTCTTTTTGTTTACGGCTTACTATTGTTTATGATTCGTGCGGTTGAGTGGAAATTATTCCGAGTTTGGTTGAGTAATTGAGGTGCCTGGTCGTTTTTTCTTTTACTTGGGAGAAAAGTAGATCCTAGAATAGAAACTAGAATGGGATAGTATCTTAGGACAGTGACTTATAATTATTCGCGGAAATAACTTTTTCCAAGATACACTCTATATTCTGGACTTCAAATAATGGTTTTAACAAAAATTCAAACTTAACTTCAGGTTAAAATTTAAGAAAAACCGTTGTGGCTGAGTATATGAAACATACGTTTAACAAATTTGTCAAAATTTAAAATAGAAGAATCTCAAAATACAAATTTTTTTATTTTCGCGGAATTTCAATGTTTTTAGATACTATATGAAAACGACAGAAGCTAGTTAAATCTTCAAAAAAAGTCTTTTTTTAAGCTTAAGAAGATTAGATTTTGTCAAATTTTGCAAGAGGTTTATTTATCATTTTTTTATGGCAAAAATAAATTTAAAAGTTTTCGCTAAAAATTTCGTTTGAGTAATTTTACTGTTGAGGAATTCTTGATTATTTCAAACAGAATACATTATTCTGATAATAAAAACTAGATTTTTCGAGCATTGCAACGATTGCGTTAAGGTATTTCAAGAATATAAAAAAAAATTCAAATTGAACTTTTCAAAGTTATAGACACATTTTCAAAAAGTGTTTCTGTTCGTTTTGAAAATCATTAAAAGTCACTTGCTCAGCGTTGCGGTAAATAAACTTGTGTCTCCCTTGAAAAGAAAAAAGAAGTACAAACATTCAGAACGCTATTTGAAATTGAGAACAACAAGAGAAGAAGAGGGCCGAAAGAAGAAAAGAGAGACTCCAACAAGAAGAATCGTAAAAAGAAGCGGCTCGTACCAACAGCGAGCAAGGTCTGGAGTCAAAAATGCCTGGAGCAGCAAAGGAATTCCTTCGTCTGCGGGGGTGGAAAACCTCGAAAAGCATTTTCCGAATTTATTCGAAGAACTTTTGCTGTCGGGGCGTACAAACACAAACAAAGAAGTGCCCGCCGCGCAGAGGAGGATCATCCTGATTGGCTTGGCGACGCGCTTCCTCGAAATTTCTTCTCCGTTAGCGTGTGCGTTAAAAGTTCTTTATATTCTTGAGCTTTACCCACCCACCCCTCGTGTAAATTAGTTATGAGGAATCTTTCGCAAGTTGCTTGCTAAAACTTTGCTTTAATTTATCCCTGCGCATCCTACCTAAGTTTTCGTAAAATAATGAGTTTAATAAATTAATTAATAATTTGTTGCGGTATGCTCCAAGTACTAAGTGTAAATCAATGAGCTGGAAAATGAATTAGCTTACGAGAGCTTAGATATTGATACGCTTATTTTTTTTTTTATGTAAAATTTAATTACAGTCTTTATAAAATGATCACAAATGATAATTTATAGTCAACTGGATGAAATAAGATATTTTTTTATGATGACATTTCATCAGTTTAAATCCCCCGTTCGAAATAATAATGAGTTATTACATTTTACAAGTTTTTTGTTTATAAAAACATCAATACCTCAAGAATTAAACTTCTGGCTACGTTATTTTTGGGGAATTGGATTTATTGAGTCATAAAGAATCTAAAACCATCAAAGTTTTTTGCAGAATCAAAAATTTTAGACTTGATACTTTGATAGTGCTAACTAGGTTCATTCATTTGACAACCCAAACACTTGGATCTCCACAAAAAATCCATACGATTATTCAGCATAGGTGTAAGACTGTTGTAATAACGTATTAAAGCTAATAACCCAAAAAGTAACATTGATAATTCCACTCTTGTTAAAAAAAGATCGAACGTTGCGGAAAATCCAACATAAAAGCTCTAGGACCATCTCTAAATTACTGCAAAATTAGCTTTGAAGGATGCTACGACCGCATTAGATAATAAAATCAATTATAAAAAGGGGGAATGGACAGCGCGACCGTAATCAATTACCAGGGTTATGACGGACCTGCATACATACGGGACTGGCAGAGCGTCCATTCATTTTTGTCGTCCCTCGTTTACGTATCGCACCCCTGCTCTCCATGCATGGCGTGGCGCACACGTACCATAGAGAGAAGAGAAGGAAGGAACCGAGCGACGTCGTCGTGTCTCCCCGCCGACGCGAATCGCATACGAATTCACCGCCGACAAAGTTCGGCTGCTGCGAATTGCAAATTACCCTGCAACGACTACGAGGACCTTTTCAGCGCTTCGATACACGTGCGACCTTTCTATCATCCCCCGCAAAAATCCAATCCTACCGAGCTCCAAGCTACACACTGATAGAAACTCTTTGCCCTAACTTTCCAATGCAGACGCTTTGCGGCTTTAAATTTTAAACTCGGGGCTTGTTTCAGACTAAGTGATTTTGCGTATGTTTCGGTGCGATATTGTTTTTTTGCGGATCAAGGGCTTTAGTATCCAACTGTCTAGCGTCATCTGTTTATGAAGCTGATTTTAATTTTCTTTAGACGAATTTTGTGTGACACATGTTACTATTGTAAGTTAAAAATTAATTTAAATCGAAGAAAGCCTTTCATCTTCTTAATCTTATTTGTGAATATCGTATACAATTGCCCTAAATAATTATTGAATCTACGATATTCTTATATTATGAAATCATCTTAAACAAGATTTTAAATAAAAATAAGTAGTTAAAGAAAGTACTAAAGAACTCTGAAACTTGGATTAGACAGTTTTCAATTTTAACAGTATGTTCAAATAAAGAAATTCCATGCGTTCATGGTCTGCACGACTAGAAATACCAAAAAAAGTGATACTTTCGAAAAGTATGGACATGAATTTTAAGCTTATAGGACCTTAATAATTAAATTTATTCTAACTATGCGACGCTTTTCAGTATTAGAAATTTTAAACAAACTATATTCTCTGAAAATTGTTTTGCAAAACTCTTAAGTTGAACCTCACAACGCATCCTGTCCGTAACTCGGTACAAAAATAAATTTCAATTTCGTCTGCCCAGTACCGCGTATACACACAAATTGGAACCCTCTCAGACGATCAAATTAGCTTCTAAATCAAAGCCAAATCAAATCTCACGAGCCAGACGACAAAACAATTAAAACTTGCCGGAAAAATTATTCAATCCTCTCACCCCTCGTCCCTTCCCGAATTGACGCTTTGGAGGTAAAAATAAGCCTTGACGGGGCAGGAGGTGGTGTACAATGAATTTTCCGGACCACGGCGCCCCGGTCGAGGAGTCAAATCATAGTCCGGGTAACATACATTATACGTTCCGTAATTTCCATGGTCGTCGACGGGTGCCTGCACCGGCTGAAAATTTATTCATAGCGCGGCTAACCCTGTTACGCCGACGACGAGGAGCTCTGCTCGCGGGTGGGAGGATAAAGACTCATTTCTCATCGGAATGCCGCCCCCCCCCCGTCCAACTTTAGTGATTTTTCAACTCTCGCACCCGCGCACTTCTTCTTCTTCTTCCTGCTTCTTCGTCTTCGTTCTCCTCGAAAGTGTGCACCACCAGAAATTCGGATTCTTTCTCTCTCGGTACTATTTTATACGTCTCCTTTATTAACGCTAATATATTGGTTTTACTTTAAGAGTGGGGGGGGGGGGGGTAGAGCTTAACGACCCGCTGGGATTGTTCTTTGTGATGTGATGAGAGATTGCCGCGCGGACTTTTTGGGGCTAATGAAAATGAAAGCGCTAAAGTGGAATTTTTCTCTCACTCGTCACCTTGAATTTTCTTGTCAAGACGGCTGATTAGGAACTTAAAATGATTGTAGAAAAAATTAATTGTTAAATTACTTCATAAGTGACTCAGTAAATAGACTAAAATTAAGTACTCTGCTTAAAGTTCAACGTTACGCGATGATAAAATTAATGTTGTTTTAATAACATTTCCAATATGCACAAAGAACAAGAACAAAGATTTGATAATTCTGAAACGAAGTAAATTTTTACCATCAAATAATTTATAAATTTGTGTGACATCCAGAATTTTATTAGATTGAAAAAATGAATTTGATGGTTTCATTCTATATCAATTTTTGAGTCAGTCGACAGATAAATTATGTTTGCAAATAATTGTAGCAACTACTTCAAAGATAATTTTAAATCCCCGAAAATTCATAAGCAATTTATTTTTGAAGAAATTTTTATAAACGACATAATTGAATTATCAAAAAAATCAAGATTAAAAATGCGATTAATGGGCGGTACGTTCTATTAATTATTTATTCAGTCAACAGAGAATTCTGTTTGTAAAAAGGTTTTAATTTAAAACGTTTCAATGTAAGTAAACTTGTGTAACTTGCAAATTATAAAGTACATTAATGACGGTGCCTACAATTTTTTTTTATGGGTAGGTTCCAAATTTCCAAAAGTGCTACTAGACTCAGAGCAAGGATTTATTAAAAATTGATGAAACATAAAAAAAATTTATCTAAATTTCCGGTCATGTCCTTGTAAATAATTTAAAAAAGTATTAACCACCCAACCCCTGATTTAAAACATAGAGTGCGGACCCCACAGCCGCATTACGATTCATGAAATCTTTCGTAATCCAGCATCCCGCACCTCACCTAAAAAAATTTGATAATGATTTTTCCGCGAAAAATCAGATTTAAGAGTCGGCCAGGCGCAGGTGGATGTAAAAGCGGCGGGGGTTGTGTCGGGTGCAAAAGTAAATTTAAACTCACCGCAACATCAGGCCGCATGTATTACCATATGTAATTTTTTATGAAAAAAACGAGAGAGGGCGAACCGAGAGGTAAAATAAATATTCCTCCTCCTCCTCCAGCTAGCGGGGGCGCAACAAAACGCGTGTACGTCAGAGTAGCATGCAGCGGACATGTATTATTCAGGCTGTGGCAGTGTACACACAGGAGCGTCGGCTTTTTTTTTTTCTCTCCCCCCGGTCTAACACCACAGCCGCGTAAAAAGCGGTACACGTGTAAAAATACACACGTCCGATGCAGGAGCGATGCGATGGCGAAATATTATTTCTCGCGGGAGCCCCGACCGGCTAAGTGACAGACCGACGGACGTTTCGGGATATTTGTACCGGGCGCGGGGGTCGCAGGCCTGCCGAAGAAACTCGAGGATAAGATTCGGGGGCCGGCCGCCGCGCGCTGGCTTGATTGGGACGGGATTAAAATGAAGGCGAGGGGTTTTTCGGTGATTGATTTTTGGACACGCCGATGGGATCTTGATTGGATGCCCTGACGTACTAGCTGATAGCAGGGTAAATTACTTGAGCATGGCCGTCACAAGTCACTTTTTAAATATTTACCGTACAAGGTTTTTTCGACATTATTTAGTACAACAATATTACACTTTTTGGAATTAATTTGATTGCATTGCATGTACCTGAAAAGGCTAAATTGGTAATATTCAGTGTTTTTACTTTGATTACAAATTTTTAGAGGCTTTTTTTACAGTATCTCATAAATTTCTTCATTGCAACCAAAAAGTTGAAGTAGAATGTATGGGTTATTGATAACCTAAATTTTATTAAGTTAACATTTTCATTATTTCTGATTTTTCAGTGTAAAAAGTCTATTATTCCTAAACTGCAAACGATAATTATACTTTTTTTTAATTAATCTCGCTTTAAAAATAATTTCTTAGTCATAAGTTTTATAAATTTGAAAAAAAAATAGCTCGTATGAAAATATTATACTTACAAAATTAAATGCTCCAATGAGAGCTCGAAAAAAAAAAAAAAAAGGAGAGAGAAACAACAATTCAAATTAATACGATACGTGTGACGAGGTATATCAAGATCCATGCACCTGCTAGTCTAGCGTTTCTTAATGGTTGGCCGTTAACGCGTAATGACCGCAATTCATGTCACGCAATTAAAAAGACACCGCTTAAGCGCGCTCACGCACGGTCGCTGCAGGTAGGTCGGGACCAATTAAGTCTTTGCCCCCCCCCCCCCCCCGGTGCGTTACAGCGTGCATATCGAGCTTGCACGCGAGAAGCAACAATTACGCCCGAGCGTGCTGATTTATACGGTTGTAATAAGCGTAGTTTGATACCCGGAAATAAACAAATGAAATAAAATTGTCTCATCTCTGATTTTTGAAAAAAAATATTTGTTTTATTTACCCAGTCTTTTAAGTCGTACGGATGGTGATTTATTGGTATTAGAAGAGTTTACTAAATACACTGGAATAAAAAAAAAAGCTTTGATTTATCGAGCTTCCAGATAATTTCATTGAATTAACTTACGTCTCGTGAATCCGAAGCGAAATTAATTTTTGCTAATCAATAAAATTTAAAGGAAAGGCGAAAAAATGGGCACCTGTTGATCGTTAAGTATTTCACGAGCTATAAGCATAATGATATAGAGCGAGTACTTTCAAGTCGATATCAATATTCCAGATGTATCAATCAAATCTCATAAGAAGATAAAACATAAGAAGCCGAGAGAGCCGTAGAACGGATATGGATTTCAGGATTTATATAGCAAAACTGCCAAGCAAATCCCGTTTATATTTTTCTGTTTTCTCGGGGAAAAATAAGAATCCAAGTATCGCGAGAAAGCCAGTCAATATCCAATATCTGTTTGCTAATACCTCGTGGATGTGTATCCCCGCTCGGTATCTACGTACACTCGATGCGCTTCTGTGTTTTTATACTTTCTTGGCATTTTACCCTTATATCCTTTTCTCGTCATTTCTTTATGTTATTTTGATATCCATGCAGCACTGAGAGTAATTTGCAAACGAGACTTTTCTTTTCTTTAACTTTTTTAAATAAATAAATTTCAATTTTCAATTCAATTCTTACATAAAAGGAGTAAAGTACTTAGTTAGTAGGTAAAATCTCAATCTTAAAGCAGTATTTGATCATCTGCATGCTGATTTATGATTGAAAGACAAAGAATCTTTAGATTGTAGACAAAAAAAGCTAATATCTTCAGAAGAGAATTGATTTTTCCGAGGGGTTTTCCTTGGGTTTTTCCACTAATTTAATTATACTAGTAATTATCATGGAGTTGCAATAATTATGAAAAAATTATTTAAAAAACATGCAATTCCTGTTTTACCGACCAAGCAATAGATTTTTAAAACAAAGCCATTAGTTTCTAACTTCCATTAGTATATCGAATGCAACCGAAGCAACGCCAACCAAGTCAATTGTTCATTGATTACGAAAAAATTATACCTATAGGTATAATAACAAAAATAAAACTTTGAAAGTCTACTAAGTTTTACCCTCGGTTTTACCATAGTTTGAAATCAGCGTTTTAAATCGCAACTAACTCGGCGCACGTAAAATCTTAGAAACCACGTCGGTGAACTAAAATTGATGTTCATCTAAACAGACATTAAACCCGCAGGATGTCGGGGGGCAAAAACTGTGCCAGCTAGACCCAAATGAAGAGTAATAAAAAAAGCCGAGCTAATAAAGAAATCGCGAGGGGATGAAGAAAAACCACCGACGTCAGCTTGGTGCTGTCGTTGTAAGAAACTTAGCCGGAGCAGCGGTAGCAGTATAGCGCGAGTAAATAACAAGGGAGAAGAGATACAGCCCGCGAACCGTAATTAAAACCGGTCGGTGTTTACTCCCCCACCCCCCTCCCGCGAGTAGGGGGCGGTAATGAAGGGAGGCGTGCACTAGTTTGTCTCTGCGGCATGCCGGTGCGTCTCTTTCGATTCTGACTGGAGGAGGTATTTATTATTTCTCTCTCCCTCCTCCCCCCTCAACGCGCCAGGGAGGATTGCAGTTTGCTTTCAGGAAAAAAACTTGTTTGCTAAACATCTGTTAACCTCGTTTTAAAACTTCTTCTCCTCGGCCGGGGTAAAATTTTTCTACAAGGGGTGTGTTTTGGAGAAAAAAAAAAAGAGAGAAGTATCGTTTCCGGAAAGAAGGAGAAAACTTGGCTAATGGCTCCAAGTTTTTCAAGCACGTGGAAAAATGAATTCTCTCTCTCGCTCTCTCTTCTCTCGAGCTACAGCGGACGGAGTTACGACTGACGTTAGCGCCATCGATTTCCAATCGTTTACAATTTACATTGTAAATATTGTGAAATATTACCCGTGGGTTTGTATACATAAGGCCAGAGTTTTCATTTTCAAATATTAAAAGTTGCGATTTGAAAGAGAGAATTTTGATTTGTTTTTAGTTTTTGATGAAACTGCGGGTAGAAGTACACTCAGAGAAAAATTTGATTGGACCAATTAAATATTCTTTGTTCCCTCAATAGTCTAAACATTGTAGCAGTTACAATACGTATGGTAAGTATAATAATACATATCGTTGCGACTAGCAAAGCAAATATTCAATAATCTAACCTAACCTAGCTATTTTAAAAAATCTCAATTGAAATCATTATTTCTTAAATATTGTGATTTTTATTATCATTTGTATATTTTTTAAGATTAAGACTATTCATTAAATACATTAATTATCGAGTTAATTATACCAAAATCACAAAGAAGAAATTTTTTAAAATTAAGTTGTGCTATACCAGTGTTACTAGAAACATGTTAACCCTTAGTACGCATTTAGTCAGCGCTGCCATGATATTGTTACTGCTACAATGTGCATCATTGTCTCTATATCAACTATGGCATCTTAGATGTTACAATATATTGTTGACCCAATCAAACCTTTCTCTGAGTGTAGTATAAGGGTCTCAAAAAAAGGGCAGCGGTCTGTTTATTTAAGCCGGGGAAATAAGATTAAGTTCGAAGAAAGACAAACTCGCGAGGTCAGCGAGCGAGCGACGTCTGATCGAAATAAATAACGTCGTCGGAGCCCAAGCAAAACGACGAATTTTCTCGCTATTCCGTCTCGTTCCCGAGGAAGAGATTAACGTTAATGCTCCTCCGTACGGAGCGCCAGTGGATCGGAGAAAGAAAGGGTAAAAAAGACGATCTCTCGTCTCTCTTTCCGTCCAGTATCGCTAAAGAAAAACATCCTGAAAAATTCAGCATTACCCCGACGCTCGCCGTATCATAAGCAGGAAGATAAATTCTTGCAGGATTCCCACGACTCGCCTTTTTTTTACCCACCCCCACTTTCTTTCTTTTTATTCCGAGGTATCGACATATTTCACGCTGCCGGGTAATCGCCACCACCCGGCATTGATTTCCGTTTAGGACGAACTATTGCTGCAATTTTCAGCGGTACTGTGCGGGCCCCTTTTCTTTTCATCCTGCGTTGCGTTTGATTGAAAATTTCTCTCTTTTTCGAAAATAAAAAATGGATAGGTGCAAGAGCGAGAGCCGGGACGCTAAAGAATGATATTCCCTTTTCATTTTTCGCGAGAAAGGGGGATGTGTAAAAAAAATTTTTTTTTCGTGTGTTACGTGCTTGGAATGTGTGACCGAGAACAAAAAACTAAACACTTGGAAGTAAAGGAGGAAATTTAAAATGATGTAGGTGTTTATTATATAAATTTTTTTTTTTTTTTTTTGTAGTATCTAAAACTTGTCTAAAAGTGTAATAAGGCTGCAATTAACGTTTACTTTTTTTTTACATTTATATACATTTAAATATTTATGAACTATGTAATATATATTTCATAAATAAAAAATATATGTATATAAGTATAGTATTTTCTAACAACAGTAAGCTTGGGCTGTATAGACATTTCCGATGAAAAAATTTACCCTAGAACTGAGAGCTGTAAAAGGCTTAAATTTTAAATTAAATTAATTTTTATTAAATTATTTTAAGAATTAGAAAACAGCTGATAATAATATAAATTTGTTTGTTCACATCACTGCATACTGTAAATTCTTTAAGCATAATATATACTATACTTCTATTATGATATTAAAATAATTTACAATTTTAATTTTATAAGTTTATATTTTTTATATTTAATTTAAAATATCTATACATATACGTAGATATCAATGAAATATTTCCTATATGCACTTTTTTTTTTTTTTTAATACTTATTTATAGTCGCGACTTTTTTTATGCTCCGTATGGGCTTATTGACGACTTTGTCCCTACACTGCTTCGCATTAGCCCATGGCCCATATAGTCTGGTCGCTGGTAAGGTTTTCGTGAGATTTTTTCCACCACGGATAAATAAAGGTTTTTTTAACTGATATTGATGTGCTGATCACGAAAATCTAAGTTAAAAAGCATAAAAAAGAAGCGTTTAAAAGTTAACAACAATTATACTTTGCCACTGCGGAGGTCGCGTTATCGTACTGCATGGCGCATGCGCAGCTGTCGCAGCTGACAGCTGATCAGTATAGCCGCCCCGTAGGCCCATAGCTGAAAAGTTTAATTGTTGTTAACTTTTAAACGCTTCATTTTTATGCTTTTTTACTTAGATTTTCGTGATCAGCGTATCAATATTTGTTAAAAAAACCCTCATTTATCCGTGGTGGAAAAAATCTCACGAAGACCTTACCAGCGACCAGACTAATATGGACCATGTGAAGTACGGGAAAGCCAGGGTATGTTCCTCATTCGAGTTAATCGTAAGACCAGCGCTGAACCGGCAGGCTCATTGGGACTTTTTATCCCACATATCGCGCCCAATCAGATAGTCTTGGATTAGACCAGTGCCGAATCGAGTTTAGCTCATTGGGAAATTCAGCCCCAAATATTGCCCCCAGTCGAGATAAACTTACGACCAGCGCTGAAATGATGGCCCCCGGTAAAACCGACTCCAAAGCAGTCGGGGTGAACGTAGGGATCGACATAACCGACGCAACGAACGAAAAAAATAATTCCAAGTTAGTTGCGCGGAGAATCGAACCCAAGACCCCAAAGAACGACGTTGTTTTAGAAGCGAGCACGCTAACCACTGACCCAACGACCGCTCAACTCTCTTAAATGCACTTATTATAAAATGCATGATTATATTATTACCTGTATTATAATCTTTCAATTTGCAGAAAAATTCAACTTTATCAGACCTTTGAAAAGCGGTTCTTTACAAATAGTGTACAGTGCATAAATTAAGCCCTACTCGTGAATTCAGCGTTCGAATCGGTAAAACCGCAGGAGCCTTAATCGGCTCGCTCTTTTTTCAATGCCTTAAAACTGATCGAATTCGTTACACAGTCGGTCGCGCTTGCACAATTCAAACGAGTTCGATTCGATTATGTTTGGTACGAGAACAGCGCGGCCTGATAATGAGGCGGAGTAACGAACGAACCCCCCAGCGCCGAGGCATAATTCGAGAACGTCGCTCGAGAATAGTTTCGAGCCCGCATAATTAACGCAATCCATTAACGAGTACTAGCCCCCGCGTTACGGATCTTTCGCACGCTTGATTGCGCCCCGCGCGCACACGTTGCTTTTCCGAAAATTATAACCGATTGTTTGATGTGGCGCGATTGGTACGGCCGAGCCGTGATAAGTATTTTCTAAATCGCTCGATTTCGAAGTATGTACTTGTTCGTTATTAATCAGTTTGAAAGGTTTCCCGTGCGCTCTGATATTTTAACATTATCGCTGTTCGCTGAGTTGTGTGCATTTCATTAACTAATTACACACATGCTACAGGTGAATAAAAAAATCTCAACAGGGTATCGAATGATCATTTGAAAGGGATTTGCTGATTTTATTCGAAGCTTTGCTCTATTTAAGCTAATATTCACTTAATTCGCATTTATTTTTATGCAAAATCAGTATTACGCTGTAATTTACTCGGTAATTTATTGAAAAGTGAACACGTAGTATGTAACAGTAAACATATGTATGGTACTTCAAGCTGGTAATATAAATTATAGATTGATTTGAAATAAGTGCCAGTTTTGCGATTAATAAAGCTTACTAACTATAATAAAATTTTATCATGATGTCATGAAATATTTCCTTTAAAACATATATATGCACACAGAAAGATGTGAAAGACATTTTACAAAAACTCAGCCGCTATTTTTTCATTTTTTCTATTAATTGGTAACATACATCGTAGGCAGTATGTTTAACTGGAAAAATACACAAGAAAAATTTTTTTTTTATGCATAATTCTAAAGAGAACGCTTTGAATAAATGATTGATTACAATTAATTAATTTTATCTTATTTTCACAAAAACGCCACAACTTAACTAAATATAATAAAGAAACAGAACCTTTCCCTTTTAGCTTTGGAATTAAAACGAGAGAAATTGATAAGCGAGTCTCAATCAGAACGAAAGCAATCAAAGCCCCGGGTGCAGCTCTGAAAAAGCCATATAAATCAAAATTGATACACCATGAGAGTCCCATCTGTATCGCAATATATTTCGCGGGTATGGTATTCAAAAAAGACTCGTCTGCAGCCCGCGTGCCATCTGCGGCTCCTCGGTCATTCTTCTTCGTCAGAAATCGGCGTCGATCCGCACTGCGGATTCGAGAATATTGGACCCTCGCCATCTTCTCGAAAAATATTCACAATTACGTAACACTGGGACCGGAATAATAAACACTCACCGTGAAATTCTCGGTGAAATTGGCACGGTGTTCGACGAAGATTTTCACCCGTTCCCCCGCCATACATATTTTTTTTTTTATTTCAATCAACGAGTTCTGGGAATCCCAAAAAAGACAATTGCTTATTTAAAACAAAAAATAAATGAATGAAATATCGACTACTACCCCCGACGGCTTCCAAAATTTAAGCGCGTTGGATGATATTTCAAAAACCCGTGGTATTTTTCAATCAAAAGAAGCCCTGATTTGCAATTCAAAAATTAGAAAAAAAAAAAAAAACCTACGACAAGATCGACCGTTAAAACAATGAAATCGCGTATTTTTTCAATTCGAAGCGGACTCAAGTCGCCGACGGCCGAAAACAAAACAAGAGGAGAACCAAGGGGGAGGGGCAAAGATTGCGTGAGGGAAAAAAACAAGGGGGGTATTATCGGAAAGCGTTCGTTTAAAAAAAAAAAAAAAAAAGGAAAAATATCGAACCAACCCCCGCAGCAGCAGCAGGCTCGTTTGCAATTCCGATGAGTCGCGGACCGAACCGGGGATGAGGGCTACGAGGCCGCTTTCTGGTGCAGGCGAACCTGATGCGGGCGGGTCGATGACCCACCCCCTACTCGCTATTATTATTTTCGACAAAAATTCTCTTTGATGAATTATTATCTACGCTCGGGCGTGATGAGTCCTCGTGCTTTATTTATTTATTTATCCTGTACTCGATGCTGAAATTCTCTGGAACGATGGGAATATATTGACGCTTGCGCTGTTTGCCCGACCGAATTTCAACAATACACGATTTTTTTTTTCAAATTACATTGTAATACTAATGAGGAAGAATTTCGATGTAAAATTTTTAGCGATGAAATAATGTTAGTTTTAAAAAATTTTATTTTGTATCGATAAAGAATAATTAACGTGAAGTAAGATATTGAGATATAAAAAAGCTGGTAAAGCTTTGTTTAAAATAAACATGAAAAATTTGAAATTTTTTTCCCCACACATATAAAATTATTAATATTATCATCTAATTACTTACATCGATGCTCTAATTTATGCAACAGTTGCAAAAGGAAAAATTCCTACTGTGTCGGGAAGATTTATTCGCTGGATAGAATATATAGTGGCGGCCATTTTGTTTTTTGAGAATTGTAGCTTGCACCTCGGCCGGCGCTCGGAAAATCAAATTATCATATTGAATAATTTCATTCCAGATTAATATTTTTTAGTTTTGAATTTATATATAAATAAGAAGAAAGCTTGGTGAAAAAATATTTAACGATGTAAAATTTTTGTTACTAGTCACGGTAGTATACCATATTTATTTCGAAAATACCCCGGAAAATACCATTATAATAATTATATGATAGAAACTATCCGGAGTTTGTGTATAGCCATAAATTTTATTTTTAACTTCATATCGAAAAGTCACGCTTAGAACTAACTATAAAAAATTACTTACTGCGCACTTCTTCATTATAGGTATAAACTGCTGCACGGTGGCAGTGCCTCCCTGAGAGCCTGAATGATGCTCTATTGTTTCGACGGTTCTTACTATTAAAAACCGACATAGTTTTCTTTTCAGCTCTTTTCATCCGATAACGAACTGTTTAGCTGATTTTTTTCGTATTAAAGAGTTCACTGTTCACACTATACACACGTTTCAAGACTTTATTAATAAATTACGACCGAGGTTATAACCGAAAATCATTACTTCGTATAAAATGAAAATATTCTCAAAAAATTACTCAACGAGCGCGACGAATTACCGATGAGATGAAAAATCGATGAAGTTCTCATCGAAGTAGAACAAAGACTGAACCGGAAAGTCCGGAACACCGCATTCCATTGTTCTACACTCTACATAGAAAGTAAAGGCGCCACCCACACTAACCGTCAGTTTAGTATTCTGCTTGATTACAGCATCAGTTCCGTGCCAGCTAATTCGCGACTTGTCCGATGATATTTAAAAAGACTTTGACAGCTGCTTTTCCACAATAAATGCCGAGATCTTTGCACAGGATTCTGTGTACCTACGCAGCTTACACGTACCTAGGCTACACGGCCGGTGCATACTAACACTAGGCGGCGCGCATGTGTAACCTGTGCAGGTACCTATATGTATATATTCTTCGTTCCGGCTTGAACTTTTGGTGAGCATCAGGTTTTAAGTAACAGTACTTTATTTCTTAAATTTGATTTATTTCTACTTTATTTTTTTACTTTAATGTTTTTTATTTCTACTTTATGCATATATTTAATTTATTACTACTTTATTTAATAAAAATAGGCCTTTTTTTCAAAGTTGGTTTTCATGAATAAATTCGTAGTAGTTTTCTTTTGAAAGTTCTCGATTTTCGCTAACTTTTTTTTACTGAGCTCTACGAATTTGCTGCACTTCTGAAGCATTTGGGATTAAACACATCAACATAAAAAAATCACAACAGATTTTCAATTACAATTACTATGTAAACCAAATGAACCTCCAAAAAATTTACTGTTTTTAACGAAATTAATTCAGTAAATCAAAACTAATTGTAAGTTTGGAAAAGTGTCAAAAGATTAATTTATTATTTGTTCAAATCAACCGGTAATGGATATAAATTAGTGTGTAGGGGCACATTGTCACTCACTAAAACCACGTTGCGGAAGCGAACTCCCAAACAAATTAAGGATTATTTTGTATTTTTTCGACTATTCATTTTGAAAAATACATTATTAACAATTCATGAAAACGCTTAAATTAGTTTACATGAAAAACCTGTCAACCAGCCGGAGGGATTGATGAAGAACGGTTTTATTAATTTTTTTTCGAATACTACTTATTATGTATTGTTATCAGATCGTAGGTTGTGGTAAATTAAATGAAAAATTTAAAATAATATTAATTCAATGCGTCACTGCTTTTTTTGATTAACCTAAATACAAATTTTTTTTTCACCCGTGACGTCTTTAGATTTTTAAATTAATTTTTCAAATTATGTAATCTCTTTCATTAAAAATTTTAAAATTTTCTCTCAAATTCTGTTTTTTACTCTTTTATCGAAATTTTAAATTTATTAACTTTTTATCAAAGAATTCTTGATGACGTTGGAAAAAAAGACACTGGTACGGATCGTAAGATAAATAAACTATTGAAAAATAAACTTCATTAACTTAAATTAATTTTTGAATCATATCTCATTGTAGTTACGTGTTAATTTTAGCTATTCAAGGAATTAATCAATTAATGATTATTAAGCTGAAAAACGTGCACGAGTATGTTTTGTTAGCAGTCTGGTAGATAACATATATGATAGATACATGTTTTTTCTTTTCTCTGTGTGGAAAGTCTCTCATTTGAACGGCTAATTTTTGACATTGTTAATTAAATCTACTTAGTTCAAACGTTTTTGTTACCACGTTATTTTAACGTCAAACTTTTTAAAAATACAATGAAATTTTATATTCTAGTAACAACAATTTTTTTTGCTCTAGTTAGTGGTGACATTGGTGATCAATGGGGCCTAGTCCATTTTAACAAAATTAAAACTGATCTTTACAACTGTTTGCATAACGAGAGTTCGTGGGAAGATATTGGCATACGAGTTAATTCTTCGATAAAAGAAGACGTAATAAATTCTTTTTGGGATAACTATGATCAACAGAGCATAACGACAAACGAAATCCGCTACGATATAGTATCCCTCATCGAAAAATTACTAGCGAACGATAAAATTGACTTTAGCAGCAATGATACTCTTGGTACACAATTTGTGGGAGCGATTGAAAAAGTTTTACATCATTGTTCCGAGGTAAGAGAACAAGAAGTCGTAGGTAGTGAACTAGTTGTACACCGAGAACCTCCTCACTTTGTGGAATACAGTGATTTAGAACCTCTTATGAATCTTGTACTTGTAAATCAATTATCTTCTCATAGAACAATGCTCAATACGCGAAGTGAACGTTTACTATTTCGAAGATATGCTAGACAATGTCTTAATACTCTCGAGTCTCATTACAGTCAAAATTATCGTGACTATGAAGAAGATTTGCGAGTCCACTGGATGGTCTTGGCTGAAGTTTTTTGGGACGGTCGAAACCGGGTACATCCATTCATCAATTATACCTACTCTATGGATTACGAGAGACCTTACACTCTCGATGACCCTGTTGAAATAAACGTTCGAAGAAATTATGATTTTAGAACTCGTAATACACCGGCATCACAAGCAGAAATAGAAACAATTTTAGTTACCCTTGAGATTTGTCATAACTTTGATACAGATGGTGGTCTTCCTAGTTATAGGTTTGACGGAATAAGAAGCTCAGATGTTTATTTGGAAATGCATTTAATTCACTTTTACAAAACATTATTCGTATATCTTGCAATGCTACAGAATGGGATCGACGACGAGACTGATGTTTGGGATGGGCAAATTCCATACAGTGTATTGCCACAAGAAATACAAGCCATAGTTTACGATAATGAAGCTTACCGTAATCATCTTAGAGGATTAGTAGGTCTTGCTTCCCAGCGTCAATACAACGAAAATATATCAAGACGAAACTTTGCATCTTATGCTTGGCTTCACGAACCTAATTTGATATTAGATCAATTGGAATTTATAAGAAACAACTCTTTTTCAACGGTTCTTCGCTTCGCGAATACAACGCCATTTGCTTCAGAGACTGCTAGTGTCACAAGTACAACCCTGCAGTACGAAAATATATCAAGACAAAACTTTGCATCTTATGCTTGGCTTCACGAACCTAATTTGATATTAGATCAATTGAAATTTATAAGAAACAACTCTTTTTCAACGGTTCTTCGCTTCACGAATACAACGCCATTTGCTTCAGAGACTGCCAGTGTCACAAGTACAACCCCGCAGTACGAGGATTCGCAAAGAAAAAATAGATTAGATTACCAAAATCATTTAAAACGTTACTTCCCGGATAAGGACAACCCGAACGACGTTGAGACCGATGGAGTACCCAGTGGTTCGAAAAGATTCAAGCATCTACAGAATGTTAATGTCAATTTTGAATATTATGGATACATTATCGGAAATTCAGATTATAATAATAAGCTGCCGCTTACTAAACAAGAATTAAAACTTTTGTTTAAAGCAATTAGTTAAATTAATATATTTAACTATGAATATTTATCTCTATTAATACGTGAATTCAGTAAAATTTACTCAATTTATACTTTTCAAAATTCTTTCACTATTCCTTTAAATTTCAGTCGGCTTGTAAGTGTGAATAAAGTTACTTTTATGATAAATGTATAACATTGTGGTGTAACATAAACAATCAAATAAAATACAAACCTTATTTAGTTCAACCTTAATTTGATTTTTAGGATAAAAAAAAAGTTTGCTTCAGGTCGACGTTCTCAAAATAACCCACAAAAAAAAAGTTAATTGCAATCAATATCGCTGAACATCTCATCCAAACCAATTACATCACCCAATTATTAAGGAAAAAAATAGGCTCGCTCGCCAAACAGTTATCAATACAGCCGGTCGGCCTGCAGGCAAGGGAAAATAAACGGTCGCAGGAGACGCTTCCCGAGAAGAAAGAACCGGCCGAGTCCTGGCCCTCGTCCAATTTCGCGGTCCTCTTTTCGACTGTTTTTCTCTCCCCCCTTTCAGTGATCTATCTATATAGGAACTATCGGGGTCACCAAGGAGTACGCAAAGTTTTTCCCCATCTCTCGTTTTTTTTATATTTTTTTTATTGCAGAATGTACCCTGTTTATCCGCGAGTCCTTGGAAAATTTACGCGACGAGGGTGTAATTGGATGTTATTCAATTACTTACCCGGCTTAATTATAATGCATGTTTATTTGAATTGCGCGGGGGTGCGCTTTGTGCTCGCCATTGCGAACAGCGATGTTTAATCCTGATGTTTGATTATCATTTTATACATATTTAATTAATATGTACAGAATGTTGAACAAAAACCAACCGGAGGTCCGCGGTGGATTTCTGGTGGAATAAATTAATACTACGCTGGCTTTGGTTTTATATAATTAAAAATTTAAGGTAAGCTCATTAACGTTACGTTTATTCATTTTTAAATCTGAAAGTTTCATTGCTTTTTATTTTTATTTTGAACCTTAAAAGTATTTTTAATTTTTTGTTGTTTACGTGCGCTCTTTATTAACTTGGAATTTGGTTCTTACGGTGTCCAGGATTATGCAACGATAAAGTTTTCACTTCTTGTGTCAAGGTAACGGCGTGAAACAGTTCTTTGTATGGTATGTTATAAAAACTTTAGAAAAAATTTTCAACTAGACTGGAACTTCAAATGATATATTGTTAAACAAAAGGGCAAAGTTTGACATGGCCGTCTCGAGTGAAGTTTGCCCCACGAGGCGAAGCCGAGTGGGGCGATTCACTCGAGATGGCTATGAAAAACTTTGTCCTTATGTTTAACAATAAATTTTATTCCTCTCGGTCATGTAAATTGGCACTTTGAGATAACCAAATCAATAGTGATCTTTTTATAAAAAAGTTACAATAATGTTATTTACCTGTAAATGTAATAAATAAATAAAATTACGGTTTATCAAGAAGCTTCCTTGTAAAAATACATTTTATTTAAAGAATTTTTACTTTTAAGAGAATAAAAAAGGCATTTTTATCACAAAAAAAATTATCAATTTATAGTTTGGATCAAAAAAGATATCATAGTTGGAATTAAATACTCGCACGAGATGTTATGAATAAAATTTTGAAATTTAAAAATTGCTTGAAAAAAGAAAAATTAAGAAGTCATCTCTGTACGAGATCATAAATTTTAAAAGCGAGTACTCATTACACAAAAAAAATGGTACTTTAGTTTTGAGAAAAATTTGACGCTTACTAAGAATTCGATTTTCTAATTTTTTTATTTTAAGGTATAAATTTAATTCTAGCTTTTTCGGCTAGTTTGCCATTGTTTACTTGCTGTTTAAAATTATTTGTTACTCGCACAGTAGTGTTTAAAATTATTTGTAACCTCACTCTTTTATCATCATCATCTGGATCATTATCACCACTGTGTGTAACCAACAATAGAGTTTTTTTATCAAATATGTAAAATGAGGAATAAAACGAGGAGTGAATTTTTACCCGTAAAAATAATAAAATAAGTATCGAGTTGTAGGCTAACAAGCTACTTCCTAAATTTTTCTTATATCATCATTGACTTTGTATAACGCTGTATTATTATAAACAGTGATAAGTTCTTATTTTACTTGTTGCAAAAAATATTTGACTACATTCTGAATTTTTCTAGTTACTAATTTAAATCTTATGCCTGATAATCTCAGTTCTAATTTTTAAAACTCACTTTTCACCTCGCTTTTCACATCATTTTTTAATCTTCTATAAGGTTTTAAATTTTTTTTCCGCACTCCGGCCGGGAAGCGCTACTTCCCTGCCGCTGCCGCTACAGTCAGTAGCTCTTCCCGGCGCCGTCGTGCGGAAAAATAGCATACTCAACTAGGCACCTGAATGGGAAGGTCTCAGATCACATGTTTGTCACACTCGGCTACGCCTCGGACGACAATTTCATGCGATCTGAGACGTTTCCCATTCATACTGCCTAGTTAAGTAATATACTATTGTCATAAAAAATACTTTTTCTACATTTTTAAAAGTAAAGATACTTTTAAAAATATCTGTTCGTTCAATGAGAAAATTTTTTTATTTGCCGTGATTTTAACTATTTTTTCATAAAAAAATTCTTATTGATTTGGTTATCTCAAAGTGCCAATTTCGGCTTCGCCTCGTGTGGCAAAGTTCACTCGAGACGGCCATGTCAAACTTTGCCCTTTTGTTTAACAATATATCATTTTCGTTCGATTCACCCAAGAAAACCAATAAAATATTTAAGTTTCAAATCTGTCAGTTGTAAAAATAATAATACTCTGCTAATTGAGAAAACTATATTTAACTTAAATAAAAAAAAAATAATTTCTAATAAACTTGAGAAAACATTTCGTTAAAATATTTTTACACCCACTGTATCAAAAATTCCATTTTATTTTTCAATTTTCAATCGTTTATCTCATTACAAATTTACATTCTAAATAAACGTTTTTATCTGGCATTGTGTAGTATAAAAAGTTTTTTAAATTACAAATAATCTTTGACAACGGTACACAGCTCAAAGTTTATTCGAATAAAAAATTTTAATAAAAGATACGACAGATAACTTTTTTATTCACCGAGTTATTTTTATCATTCAATTTGAAAAAATTTTCACAATGCCGTTTTCACGTCAGTGCGAGAAAATTTTTCTTATCAAAATACGAAATGATAATAAAAAAAGCAGCACTGAATCATGCCGCAAGCGCATTTCTTTCCAACCTTGAACTTTTTCAAAACAGCTGCACAATGAAGAAAAAGTTAAAACAAGACAAGAAGGACGCCAGAAATCTTAATAAAAAAAACTGGCAAAAATGTATAAACTTTTCCACTTCTGGTCGTGCTCTCAAAAGACGGCCCACGGTGGGATAGCAATAAACAAAATTGCTTACAAACGAACGGATTCTACTTAATTAAAAACAGCGGAGTAAATAACAATAAGAACCAAGAAGGCAGACGCGCCGGGGCGTCGGGTGCATTATAATATTTTTTCTTTATTAAAAAAATGGAGGAGCAGCGAAAGGAGAAAAGAGCGTCGGGTGCCGGAGCATAATAGCCGGGCTGACGCATAATGCGCGTATTTCTAAACAGAAGGTACCACGTCTGTACGCCAAGGTTGCAGGTGGAAGAAGAAAAAAAAACATTCTAGATTCATTTTGATACGAAAGTTTATGTTAACTTATTTTTCCTCGCGAGGTCAGCGCGTACATAAGCAGCTGAGAGTAGACCGCCTTTCCGTAACTTTTTTTTTTACCCGAGTAGCGAATGAGAATGGTAATTACGGCTTTTTGTCCTTGATTCTTTTTTTTTTTCACTACAGTGGTAATTCCCATTTAACTTTTTCTCCAACTTTTTAATGTATGCTAATACTGAATAATATTTAAATGGCGCATGAAATGGCTAAAAAAAGCGAAAGTTAGCGAGATGTCTTGAGATGAGAATTTTGTCATCTTACAGTGTACGTTAAAGCAGTTAAAAAATTATTGTTTTGACATTTTGTGTTTTGGGTGGACGAAAATTGTAGATGTAGTGAAACTGCAAGTGCTTGTATTGATAAATTAAAAGTTTTTCAATCTAATCAAGTTTCGTTTTCAAATTAAATTATAATTTATTCACAAACAATAATCCAACGTTATCATTTAAATCCAGAAAATAAATTTTCGCTCATTACTCCAATTCTTAACGGTTTTTTGTAATTTCAGAAGTTTTGACCAAAAACTGAAAAAATATTTTTTTACTGTTAAATTTATTTTTTAAAGCAACTTCTTTTTTTAATCCTCTATATCTTTTCACAAAAAAAAACTTTGAAATCCATTAAAAATATATTATTTATGCAAAACATAGCAAAAAATAGTTTGTTAATATGATTTATTAATTTTGTCCTTTAACATTTCTTGGGTTGCCATTATTTTTTAATTTGATGCAAGTCCACTTATAATAAAAAGTCAAACTACAGCATCGAGGCTCTAACTCAGAACCTTCAAGTTACGAACCATGTTTCTACTGTACCATTGTACCACTTATCTACGATAAATTAAATAAAATGAAATTCATTGTCAATATTTATGTTTTATTGATTGTCAAACCATATATGTATACATATTTTTTAAATGATCTATAAACAAATTCGTCTTGGCACCCACAAAAATACCAACATCTTCAACATGTAGAAGAACAGCTTATTTCTCTTCCCAGCGAGTTAATTTTGCAAAAAAGAAGGGAGCAGGATCAGTGAAAAGTGCGATGCAGCTAGGGTAAGAAGGAACAAAGGATGTATAAAGCAGTAGCGAGGTTATTGATATCGCTTCAGGATTTCTGCTCCCTGTGGCCGGGACGGTAATCCACACGCGGAAGTAAGGCTGTTAGCGATAAGGGGATCAGGCTTTTTACGACCGTCGTGTCGTTTCACCTTCTTCTTCTTCTTCTTCCTCCTCTCCTTCGATTATCCTCTCTTTTTCTTCCCTGTAGATATTCTATATGCACTGGGCTCTTTATGAAATATCACGCTAAATTTATTATAATCCCAATCGCCATTTTTTTTCTTCTTCGGGGTGTGGGCGCGTTGAAAAATCCGAGAATCGTTAGGAATCATTTGATGCCGAGCGTCGTCTTGTCCTAACCGTCGTTCTTGATTTTTTTCTTGAAAAAAAAAAAAAAAAAGATTAAAATCATGCACCCTAAAAAAGTGCGATCTTGCCCCGAGGCTCGGAATCCAAGTTATTTGTTAACACCCTGCGAGCGGTGTAAAACTTAAGGACAAATTCTCCTGCAGCCTTCTGCCCTAAAAAATACTTTTTTGAATTTCAGATTCCAGGCTTTTATCAAGTTTCTTATGTAGGGCTTGCAAATCGACAGGGATAATTTTTATTTTATACTAGTGTATTCCGTACTGTGATTTGGTTGAAAATTTCAACGTTCAAAAAATTAAATTACTCTGTAAACCTCTCATGGAGAAAAAGTTTTTAAAACAATTTTATCTTTATGAATGATAAACATGAACAAAAAAAAAAAAAACTCAAGCCGATTAATGTATTTACAAAAATTTTTCTTTGAAATTTTAGTTTCTTTTTTGTGTTATATATATCAAAATTATGTCCATTAGCACTCTCATATGTTTCTAAAAGTTACACTAAAAATATTTTACATGAGAGCTCTGATAAAGTATATATTACTTTTTTTAATTCAGTCAAAAATAAAAAAAAGTCGACTTTTTTTTATACAAGGTCATGGTAAAAATTGGTTCGAAAAATTTTTAGACCTCTGCGAACTTTGAAAATTTTAGTTACGTCCGTAACTCACTTATGATATTTCAAAGGAAGCGCCGCTCCGAAACTACCGAATATTCAAGCCAGAGTAAAAGCTTCTGCAATTTACAAATAAGCAGGAGCGTACTTTTCGAGTAGGAATCATCAGACCGTCGTGCAGTAAGTTACCCTCCCCTCCCCTCCCTCCGAGCACGAAAGTTGGTTTTGAGCTTTTTACTCGTCTCTTCTTTTATCCCGCGGCTCCTGCCGGAGGCGGAATGAAATTTCGCCCGGCGACGACGCCCGAAAGTAGTCTAAGTAAACGCGAAAAACAACTCGCTTTAATGCGTGTTATGATGATGAAGAAAAAAGGTCGGCATGGTATCGCGCTACACTCCGAGGGGCGCGCCTGAAATACACGTATTACGGCCACTTTCACGAAAGTTTACCTTTGCAAACGACGAATTTTATAACACATTTTAATACAGCAGCTCTGCAAACTCGGGACTGTTTTATTTGGTCCAGATACGAGATGACGTTTCGAGAATGAAAAAATAATAATAAAAAAGCCAGCAGTCGGGTGCATTATTTTGACTAAAAATGTACTTTATTAAGGGAAAACAAGAGGGCGGTAAACGAATATGCATGCGCCGGAGGCTTGTATTTTGACTCCAAAAAAGAAGCTCCTTATCGCCAGCAGAGAATGCATGAATTTTAAAAAGAGGGGGAGGGGGTGGGAGAGCCCCGGAAAAATGTGTGTTTTCAGGAGGTAAAAGAAGATTAGCTGCGTCTCGGGCCCGGGGAAACTCTTCCTATTACGAGACCTGACACGTAATGCAAATTTACAAGTGGAAAAACACGGGATACGGTCAGACGCTTTTTCGTAAAACGAATTAATTCGTTCTGGGTCGCGTGCGATATCAGTCCTGCGTTAAAATTTAAACAATTACATAATTTTGCCGTATTTTTTGTTGGCAGCTGAGTCTGACAAAAGTACAAAAATACCCGAAATTGATAAAACCAAGATAGTTATGGTTTTTTGGAATATTAAACTTGATTTTGATCTTCGATTTGGAAACCGACTCGGCTTTATCAGAGAATATTTTGTGTGGAATTTAAAAACTGTATCGTCTAAAATTTATGTAAATGGAAACAAAATTTTATTAACAAAAAAGTAAAAAGTATCAAACTAGTACTTTTAGAAAACAGTGTAATCAATTGATATCTATGATTTTACTTTTGATACTCCTTTTTTTAATTTTGTAAATGCCGTAAACATTTTTTAATTTTAGGTCTTATAAAAATTACATTGTATCTAGGGCCATCTTTCGGTCTCGACATAAATATGATTTTTATATTTTGAACGTAAACAAGAACAAATAAAAAAAAAAGAGCACGTAAAAAAACCATGTCCTTCGATCACATGTTTCTTTGCAAAAATATTATCGATCTTCACGAATTCTGAAAATAAAACCAAAAATTAAGTTCAACATGCACCAAAAAATTTCGGGATTCCTTTCGGTACCCTGATTTTTAAATTAAAGTTGTCTCTTCTACCAGCACCAGCAGGAGGGATCGTTCGAATTTCGAATCACGATTTCGATTTTCCGCATCGCACGAAAAACACAGGGCCTCCCTGCATGAAGAATTTTTCAATCTTTCCGCACAGTGGCTTTTTGTAAAACGCGAGTGTCTCTAAAACAGTAACTATTCCATAACGGAAATCGAAAGCTCCAGCGGGTACGACCTTCGTGGGTGGGCGGTGGTTATTATACAAAGGGGCAGAGATGCAGGGCTTATCTTTAGAGCTGGATCTAAAGTCCAGTCGTAAAGCCGGGAGTGTTACGAGGAGGGCCAAGGATACACCGTGTATAATGACTGAAGTTAGTCCACCGCTCGCCCCCCCCCCTCCACCCTATCTCCGCTTATAATTCTTCTTGCGTCCCACATGCTCGCCTGTGCACTATCTTTCGAGCTTCTTCTTGTTTTTTACGCTCGGATATTCTCAAAGATTCTTTATTATTTCGGAAGATACAATTTTTTATATATTTTTCAAGTTTTAAATGGTGAGAAAAAGTTTATACGTTGTTTCTAATGCGCTTGTATTGGCCGTGACTACGTGGTTTATGTTATCGCTAACTTTTCTTTCAGACCAAATTCACTTAGCAACAATATTTTTTTAATAGTTTCATTTTAATCAAGAGAAAATAATTTTTTTTTAGTTAGATGTCGAAATAACTTTCTCTAAATTCAATTTCAAACCTATGTAAATTGATCCAAAATAGTTCATTTTTTAATCAAAATTCATGAAACTTACAGATAGAAAGTTAACCATTTTTTTTCTTGGATAATTACGACTGTTGGGACATTTATACACCTATTAGATGAATTTAAAGTGACCAAAAATATACATTTTCAAAAATTATGAAAATAAATATTTTTGGTTGCTGCTATTTCTTCAGATAACAAGTTATTAAAAAAACTGTGTTGAAACTTAAATCTTATTCTTGAATGAAAGATAATTGCTTTTTAACAAATCAAAGACCATTAGACAAATAGTACTTTTGAAGATCAATATACTTACACTTATAACATGATAAAAACTGTTCCTAACTCTAGTTCACTTAAACCCGAAATGTCTTTTGATTCAGATTCTAAATATATTTGTTTATGTTATCAATCAAGTTTATGTTATAATAATCATCATTATAATTTTTTTAACCCCACATCAAAAATTGAAAAAAAAGTTTTAAACAAAACGGCAAATCGTTGATTGTACATTATATACTCAGACTTCAAGTACACTTTTAATTTGTTTAGAAATTATCAAATCCTTCCTCCAACACATTGAAAAATCAAGGCACCCCAGCCCGGTTAATAACAAAGCTTCAACCCCGTGATATCTCAATCTCTTCTTCTCCCGCGGGTTCCGAAGCCCGCGCGTCTGGCTTTATCCGCATCTTTCGCTCGCGTCACGTACTCGCACAAATACGCGGCCCCCCCCGCGGTAACATATGTGGGGTAGAGGGAGAGCAAAATTCGTCCCACGTAGTACTCCATACGCGCTCTGTTCTTAACTATCCATTAAATACGAGCAAGCGGGCGTGGGTGCAGCTACCTCCTTTTCTTCTCCGAGCGGGATCTAGATAAACCCGGCGGAAACACTGGTATCTTTTGTGTATAATGACCTTCGTGCTCAAGATTTTATTGAATTAGTTTCACTCAAATTTTGGATTTTTTCCGTACATGTTTGGAAGCAAAAAGCTTCTATTTGATGAGTTTAAACTGCTGGTGAAGAGTCACGTCAAAAACTGCAGTGGCGAAAAAAATTCTGCAGAGTATAAAGCTTTGTAATTTTGGAAGGGTTGCGGGAGTGCCAAAAAACTTGAAATTTTTTAATGATAAGAGTCCGTCAGCAAATAAGTGAGCTTTAGTTTAAAAAAAGTTTTTTTGAAATTTTATTCTGTCAAGCTCGAAAATTTCAGATGAATTTTAAAAAGATTCTAAGTATTAGTTAATTTTCTGTTATTCTGGGAATAATATATTTTTTTGCGGTTTTTTTTTTACAGATTTCTGAGGTTATTTTCTCGGTTATTTTGAGGATTATTAGAATTTCCTTGTTGCAAAACCTAGAAGTTACACATATTGTGGGTTTTGTAATACTGATTAATGAATCATTAAATTTTAGGTTCTTGGGGAGTGATTTTAAGTAAGGATCATCTAATTATCCGCGTATCCGATAAGACTGTGAGTCCGATGTAAAATTCTCACGATCATTTATTGTGGGACAGTCAATTTAAAGATTTGTTTAATTTAATCTGTAATGATTTGCATATTTATGTACAAAAAAATACAGCAGTGTTCAGTGTGTAAACATTAAATGATGAAAATTATTAACTATTTCAGTATTTCAAACAGATCTCAAATGCACTGCATTCTCAAATGCTCATTCACTCCTCCAGATGTAGTATGTAATGTTTTTCGCTTCAAAAATTTGCTTTTATTTATTAAATTTAATTTTGTCAACTAGTCACAAATCTTTATTTTCTCTCATTTTTGTTGATTGGGGAATACTTATACTCCACAAAACGAATAAAATCAAACCTTCAGATGACTATACTTCAGTACTCAAAGTCAGAATCTAAAGTTCAAAATCATTTTAAAAGAATAATATTATCCTAAACAATACTCTGATCAAAGCAAGTTTTTTCCACCATTCAACAATCACAAACGTGACTTCTGATTTCTGGTCGATAAAAAACCCCCCACGAGTCACGATAATATAAAACTCGTAATTTTGAAAAATATCAAACTACCCAACCGCAAAAGAGAGAGAGAAAAAAGGAGGCAAAATTAAACTTGAAAAAAAAAGGTAAGGATTAAAATAAAATTGAGCGAAGCCTTTACAGGCTACATCTTGTCGCGGTATGTATAATGGAGCCTTTAACCACCACCACCAGCAGCAGCAGTAGCGCGTACCTACCTAAATTCTATCGCGCTCACGTACGCGTGTCTCTCAGGCGCTCGGCTCGGCTAAATCCGTTAATCTGTCGGACGGACCAGCCGCAGCGGCGTAGCGCCCGGGCTCGCTTTATTAGCACAATCGGATCGCAGCACGTTGGCGTTACTCTCTCTCTCTCTCTCTGCCCCCGCGACTTCTCTGTGACGACGATTTGTATTCCCACTGCTGCAGTCATGCAAATTTCGCTCTCCCGCGACTGCCGCGCTCGTTTCGACAATTCTCGTTTGAATTAAAAATACATTAACCAAATGCTTTTTTTTTATCATCTACTGTATTAGCGAAGAGGGAAATACCAAGAGAATGCTTGAATTGTTGATAAGAACTATTTTGTTTCGGGTTTAGTGGAGTGAGGTCTGATTTGACGATTTTGATGATTTTCGAGGTATTACTTTTGTTATTTTATGGATAATTATCGGGAAATTATGATATCATTTTTTCAGATTTGTACCTATTTTTAGAAATATTGCACTTTTACTGAAGTTTTATTATTTACGTTTTGTTTAGTTAAAATAAGTTAATGTAAAGTAATATAGTTTTGTATAACATGGATATTAAAAAAGTTGGCATTGAATTTACTAAAAATGTATCAAGCTAAGCACGTAATAGAGTAAATTATGATAATGTGAAATATTAGAGAAAATTGGAAAGATATTTGGGAAGCCGCCAAATTAATCATTATAAGTGTATTTAATTTATTTTAAAATTTATTTCAAAAAGCGCAAAGCTGATACGGCTAAAAAATTAGGTAAATTGTATTGAAAATTTTCTAATTTTTATTTCATAATTTAAAATTTAATGTGGTTTTTCCGTAAAAAAAAAAAAAAACAAACAAACCTCAATCAATAATTCTACCTCAAACTACATTTTCACAAAAAACTACCCTTTTTTCAAATTTTTCAGCTTTCTTTTTTGACCGAGTCAGATATTCCGATCGAGGCTCGGAACCAACCCGAACGTAAAACTCAGAGCGGCGCAACAATTAATGATGCGTGTCGGTGGTCGGTGGTCATACGGTTGAGTTTCCGGGGCCGGTGCAGCTTTCCAGGTAACGTCATATCGTGACGCGTGCCTATCGTACGTCACGGGCTCGGATGTATTTCTCCCTGGTCTTTCTGCGGGCTCGGGCTCTCGTGATGGTCTAGTTATCACCCAGACCGTATTGTGATTGCCGATGATGATCAAACGTGGAACGTTACGGGGTCGATTCGATCGGTAAAAGTACGTAGCGGCTTTACCGTTAATTAAAGGCGCATTGTCAACGCGTTTGAAAAATTGGAAACAGACGACCGACATTGGACATATATTAGTAGCTTTTTGTTAGTATACCAATGCTCTTATTTATATTGAATTTACGTTAGATGTAGTATCAATGCATAAAGTAGGATTTAAAAACTATTTTAAATTATTTAAAAGACAACTTAATTTTTGCAAATTTATTTATATTACCGAGGCGTTTTGCACTTTAGAGTCACCAAACGTTTAGTCATATGAAATACTTATAATAGTTTTAAAACTTTACAGAGAACTTTATATGAAAAACCTTATAGCCTAAAATAATTTTTAAGGTCTAAATCCCCCACAATAGGCGAAAAAATAAAAAAAATCACTGATTTTTATCGTTTGTATAGAATGAAAAATGGTATAAGAAGAAACAATCGTCCCTAAAAATAGAAATCATCTATTCTTATACGCTCCATTCAAACGATGGTTTCAAAACCACATGTAATAAAACACACTCGTCATATCCATCGGCATAATAATAAACAAGCCAAAAGAAGAAGAAAAAAAAAGCTCGGTCAATTTAGATAAAAGATTCCCGCTGAAAACGAGATGGTAGGCTGGAAGCAGAAGAAGAAAATCATCACGATTCATTAAAGTTACCCACCCGGGTTTTACAATGGCTGAAGGTTGATTTAGGACCATCGGATCTAGGGAAAGGGCTCCCGGCGGCAGCCATTGTGCTGACCCTTTCATTGTGTGCAATGCCTCCACCCTTTATACCCGCAGCGGAAGAGAACCGATGAGCAAGCGAAGCCCCTTCCCCGACAAACGTGCTTATGTTTGCAATCCGGCGATCCCGCTTCGGCTAAAACTGCACGCTGAAACGAGTCGAATCGTCGATGTGCGAATTATGGTGGATCGTCGATCAATCGATACTCACCGCAGTAGTACGATATATGTTTCGTCAGACGCAGGTGGTTCGTACCGAGTTATATCGGTTTTTGTTGGGTTTGCAAAAATGATAATCAAATATTTTAACGATGCTAACCGAACAGACTATAATAATAAATGATTATTTATAAAAAATCGTTTACCTGATTCACTATTCATTTTATGTACAGTTCTAAAATCAATTCCTTCAATTTTTATTAAAAGTAATGAATTGTAAATTTATTTGTAGAGTTAATGTTCTTTTTACTGAAATTTATATGTTTTAAGTATGTTTTGAACTTTAAGTACATTAAAGTTCGAATGAAGTTATCGAAAGTGCGCTTTTTTATGCTCTATCCTTGTATATTTTTTAATTCAAGATGTTTTACAAAGTTTCACTAAAGTAAAATTTTAGTAAACTTTATTAAGCTTTAGTAACTTGGGTTAAACTTTTAATGAAACTCTTGCAATATCTTAACATTGAAATATTGTTTACTTTTGAAACTAAAAAAAAAATATTTTTATCCCAAAAATAAGAAAATCATTTTTTGAAGAGTATTTCCTAGAAATCTCAGTTCAGAGACCCAAGGTATAGAAAAAGTACAATGAGAGAAATCTTGAGAATTTAAACAATATATAAAAAAAACCTTGATCGAAAAAAAAGATCTAATGTTAGTACTTTGCAATACTTGCTCTATTTTCTGAAGCTTCAACCATTTTTTTAAATCACAAGATAAAATTAGAATTCAGAAGTTTAAAAAACGATATTTTAATGGAAGCTATTTCCATTAAAAACATGGTTGCATTTTTTTAAAAGTCCAGCTAGTCTTTCAAACATAAAAAAAAACCTCCAAAAAAATATTACGTGCCTTTTTTGTTTTCCATCAACTACACTCCCCGAACCCGAGAGTTAAATGTGTAAAACAAAAATAAAACCTCTTTTTTTACTTCAATTCGAGTTACCTGCAGCTTTCACGAATTACAGCCAAAACACGGGTACCACCATCGAAAAAAAAAAAAACGATTTTTTTTCCCCGAAAACAACAAACTCCCGCCCAAATTAATCCTCAAAATCAACAAGATAGACGATACGGGGAGGGAAAAAAAAAGAATGGAAAAACTACCTCCGCTCCCTGGCCGATTCATCAAATAACCAGCGTAGCCAATTCGCTTGATCCATCAATTACGTCATATTTGAAAACCGTGGCCATTTGTCTTCGGGATTCAGTTTTATAAGATCCTTCTTCTTCGTACAATGGAAAGCACACGTCGTTAAAAAGGCTCGGATTATTTTTGCTCCGAGGGGCGCGTGATCTTTATTGTTTTGCATTTCGCGGTGCTAGGAGCTGGCGCGCGCTTTTTTTTTCATCAGGGGCCATTGTTGCCGACAGCGGCTTGTTGTTTGTTTGTGTTTACACGGTCTATTTTTCCTCCTTGGCTCTTTCAATCATGTTTTTAACGCTGGGTAAAAGTTTTTTTTTTTTTTATCCCAGCGAGGTAGGGGGAAAAACAGTGTGAAAATAATTAATTAATTGCGTCGGTGGTGGATTTTTCGGTGGGCGAGTTTCGTAACCTAATTTTTAGAGAAGAAAAGCAAGGAGAATATTATTTGTTGGTTCGTTTTAATGATGGATGCTTTTTTTCACAAAAACAACTACGAGAAAAGATTTATCTATAGAAAACTTAATTAAATTTGAAGATTTTTTTTGTAAAAAGCCATTAATAATAAAATTAATTTTCTACTTTGATAATATAAGTAAGGAAAATATGAAATAATCATGCTGCATTCAGCTAGTTAGTAATGGTTAGTACTATTGTTATTTTTAGGATCATGCTGACTAAACAGCAACAGATATTTTGAGCAGAATATTTGAATTCTCATTTTTAAAATAAATGTATCTTTTGATTTTGTTTCATAAAGTATTTATATATATTATATCTTAACTGCTTCATACAAATTGTAATGAAAATAAAAGAGAATTATTATATTTTTCGCTTTTGCAAAACAAACTTCTAGTTTTTGTTCATTTTATGTCCAATCTAAAGGAAAAATTTTTTTTAACTTACTTATTGTAACTTTAAAACTTCGTTTTACACAATGCAATTAAAAAATATTATTTTGCTTTGAATTATCAATTCAACTTGTTAATGTACGGTTGAAAAATTGTAAATTTAACGTTAAAATTTAAAATTTTTATTAAAACTGTTATTAAAGCAAATATTACTCACAGCTTTCAACTATATTCGATTAACGTTGTCGCCTGCTGAAAAATAAACCGCAAGTGAAAAGCAAATATACACGTGAGCGAGTATTTGGTAATTAATTAACGACCGACCCATAAATTGCATCAAAGTCGAGCACCATGGAAACGTCGTTACTGCAATGGACTGTCATGTCGAACAAAAAAAAAGAAAAGTCAAGAGATATATTTATTAATTTGAACTTTTCTTTTATAAATTGTACTTTTTTTTCTGTTAACAATTTCGAGATCAAAAGAAGCAATCCGTTGCAAACCCTGATACATAAGTCCACTTTGAAAAATGTTTTCTAAAATCATTGTTTATATTTTGTTGTTAAGAATGAATGATAAGTCGATTTGCAGCTATTTCTTTCAAAATATGACTACTATATATACTAGTGTATACTGTATATGTATTCAAGTAAATTAAAAACAAATATAAGTTAAGAAAACTAGTTCTTTGAAAAAAAATTCTCTCCGTTCCCCTCAATATCTTTAACTCTTCGCGTTAAGCCAGCGGTTAGGAATAAACATTCGTAAAATCCACTAAACTTGACGAACGGTAGCCGGGCCTGGAAGAAGAATGAAAGACAGGACGAGTCTTCAAAGTCAAACTGCAGGCAGGGGGCGGGAGGAATAATAAAAAGCCATTCGTTCGGGACGTCTGCCAAGGACGAGTGTCAGTCGCGATAAAAATTTAACCCCACTCCCTTACCCTTACATACACAACCTGGGGGTGGCTGTTGAGTGACGCGCCCGAGATGAAAACTTATCGGATGAGAAACGTGCGCTGCTGCGCCGCGCGAGATTCGATGCGCCCGGGCCCGTCATAAGAAAACTGTAACTCATATCCCGCCGGCAGCCCGCTAGACAGCACCAGGAATTGCTGCAACCGCGCCCCGGCTGTGTTGTTTTTTCCTCCTCCTCCTCCTCCTCCTTTATTTTCACGTCAATCCCTTGTTCCTTTTGCATTTATCTCGTTCCCGCGTCTCTCTTAATCCTTTGCCGGGCTGTGTGCTTTATACGAGGAGGCGTCTATCTACGGAGCTTTTACTTTTTCTATTGTTCAGTAGACTCTACTTTGCATCTTTTCGTGCTGACTGGCATAAGTAGATGAAAGAGAATATATAAAATAAAAAAGACAATTGACGGAACAGATGGGAGAAAAATTAGGTTTTTATACTAGACTCTGACTCGTGCTAAAAAAGTGCGTTAAGCTTCTCTACGCAAGAACAGTAATTAAATACATAGGATTTGGATGGATTAGTAATGACGTGTAAAAAGCTTTTTATTTCGAAATTATGTTTCATTTTTGAGATCGTGGTTTAATAATAACCTTATAATGCTCACAAAAAACCTTTTTTTCTTTGCAAGTTCAAAAATCTTGGAAAATTTTTTATAAATCCTGATAATTTCGTTGCTTTTTGCTTAAAAAAGAGCTTTTTTTAGAGAATTTTAACCTAATAAGGGGAAAGGCTGCTTTCAGAATAGGTTTTAATATATATCAGATTTATTTATTTGTTTTATTTTTTAATTTGCATGAGACCAAATGTCTTCAGCAAGTGTTTAAAAAATGAATTCTAAAAATTATTCCTCCATATTATTTTTTTGTACCTGTATCTTTAAAGAAACTATACTCCACCCTCAATTTTTTATAAGAATGCAATCTAAAAAATTAAATATTATTATTTTTTGAATTAATATCCAGAGATAATGAAAACCCTTTATTATTATTTATTTATTTTTTTTTTCAAGAAATTCGCTGATTTGATATACTACCAAGAAATGCATTTACTTGAGTTAAATAATGAACCAGAAGACTTGTTACTATATCAATAATTAACGATGACAATTAAAAAACTTTAGAAATATTTTCTGTCTACATTTTTTTTAAAAGAAACGCATCCTGTATTTTATGTAATTTCATTTTTTTCGAACACAACAAGAGATAATTTTAAACTTTAAAACGAGTAAATTTTTACTACCACTTTGAAGAAAAATTTTTTTACAGCAACACTCATCTGTAAGAGTCAATTCCCTGCTAGAAGTTTCAACAGAACGTCTGGGATGCCCGCCAGATAGTGGGCAGAAAATTCTGTCAAGCTTATTATTTTATGTATATGTATATATATATACATATATGTATATGTACCTAGATGCGTTGATGAGAGGTTAGTTTACAAATCGGAGCAGCAGCATGCAGCTCCGATGTTACAAAATTGATAAAAAATAATCAAATAATTTTATAGAAATATAATTTTAATTTTTAATCGATGAATTATGCTTGCTGTTTGAAAATCCTAACCTCTCCCTGCTGTATAGCCACACGTACAATGGACTTGAACAAATTTTTTTTCTTTTGCTAAATATTTTAACACCTATGGAGTCAGGGCAGTGACCTAGCGCATAGGATAGCGATTACAACCTGGAGATGATTTCCCCAGGAAGTTTTGACTCCGGAGAGGCCAGGGCGTATGCCTGGTGCACCTGGTTAAACTGAAACCTTGGAGATGATTTTCCCAGAAAGTTTCGACTCCGGAGGGGTCAGCGCGGACACCTGGTGCACCTGGTGATACTTACGCCTTGGAGATGATTTCCCTTAGAAGTTTGGACTCCGGAGGGGCCAGGGCGGACACCTGGTGCCCCTGGTGATACTTACGCCTTGGAGATGATTTTATCAAGAAATTTTGACCCTGGATGGGCCAGGGAAAATACTTGGTGTACCCGGTAATAACCCAACTCTGAAGATGCTATCCTAATAGTAAACTTGATGATGTGAACCCACTGGTATCAAAACTTTCTGAGAAAATCATCTCCAAGGCGTAAGTATCACCAGGTGCACCGGGTGTACGCCCTAACCCCTCCGGAGTCCAAACTTCCTGAGGAAATCATCTCCAAGGCGTAATTAATACCAGGTGCACCAGGTGTTCAGCCTGACCCCTCCGGAGTGCAAACTTCCTGGGGAAATCATCTCCAAGGCCTCAGTATAACCAGGTGCACCAGGTATTCGCCCTGGCCCCTCCGGAGTCCAAACTTCCTGAAGAAATCATCTCCAAGGCGTAAGTATCACCAGGTGCACCAGGTGTTCAGCCTGACCCCTCCGGAGTCCAAACTTCCTGGGGAAATCATCTCCAAGGCGTCAATATCACCAGGTGCACCAGGTATCCGCCCTGGCCCCTCCGGAGTCAAAACTTCCTGGGGAAATCATGTCCAGGTTGTAATCGCTATCCTATGCACTAGGTCTCCGCCCTGACTCCATAGGTGTTAAAATATTTAGAAAAAGAAAAAAAATTTGTTCAAGTCCATTGTACGTGTGGCACACGTATGCCACACGTGTGGCTATACAGCAGGGCTGGTATTGTGTGAATAATATTTTAAAATTACATCAAAACGGATGAGAAAAATGTTCAACATAAGGAAAAAAAAAAAAAAGAAAAATTTCAGAGTCAAGTTATGAAACTGAACATATTTTTGTTAGTAATCAATGTTACAATTTAAAATAAAAAGGTTTAGGCTATAGCTCGCCAGAATCCCTATGCGTAAAGCATTGGCCTTCTGTCAAGAATATGGCGATTAACCCTACTAAATTTCTGCCCAATTTCGCTAAATCTGCCCACTGTCTGGCAATATTCTGGCGGAAATTTCTCGCAGGGTTTACTTCATATATTTTCCCCTCACGCTGAATTTTAAACTCCGCTCCCTTTCCACACCCCCGCAGAATATGAAAAATCGAACAATGGTAGGGGCACACGCGCATTTCATTAAAAAACTTTTCAAAATTTTTTCTCGGGTAACGCCAACTCGACACTCTCTCTTTTCCCACTGAAATCGACGCATTTCAAGACCCGCATGGTCGGAGATAGAAAAAAAAAAAGCCCTCGCCTCGCGTCCTCGTTTTCCAAGCGAATCCAGACAATCACCCGCGCGACCCAGAAGGAGGAAGAAAAGTCGCGTAGACAAAATAATGAAAAGTTGAGGAGCGGTGCAGATAGAGAAAAAAAAATGGGAAAAAAATTCAGTCGAGAGAATTTCAACTTTCCAATACCCGTGGAAAAAAAAAAGGGGGGGGGGGGAGAAGAAATTGAGGCGGTGGCAAGGTCGGATAAAGACGGATGTTGCTTGTTAGGGGATGAATGAAAAGTTGTCAGGACCGGTCCAATTAACGTCAACTCTCGGGGGGGTCGCGGGCTAAGGTGGGCTTATCTTCGGGCTTACAACGGCCCGACCGACTGGCTGCCTGCAACCGAGTGCATGTATATATACACAACCGAGTTTATTTTGTACCTAATATAAACTCCACGAATCCATACCCCCCTTTTTTTTTCTTTTTTTTGAAAATGCTGCAGAGAAGTGGGGAAGAAAACTTTTTTTTGCTATTTGGTGCACTCGCGGAGAGGCAAGATGTGAAAAGTGACATTTTTTCCGTTGATGTGAAAGTAAATTGTACAAAAAATAGGAAAAAACAATTTTAAATGAAACAAACTAAAAATGTATTTTTTTGAAGTTACGGGGTAGAGTACTCTCAGGAAAAACTTTTAGTGTCTTATTTTATCGAAAGATAAAAAAAAATTTTCATTAAAATTTTTTTTCGAATTTCAAACTTTATTTAGTGAATGAACCAAGTGCTGTAACTACCTCTAACATGTAATCAAAGTAAAAAGCTCTTTTAATCTCCATAGTGACACCTCTGAAGTGACGTCATGTGAAAATCAACCATCGTTTGCAGTTTACACACTTCAGACGAGTTGCAAAATTACATCGCAGAACCTTTTGATCTCCAGGCTTCATCTTTGAAGCAGTAACGCAGCAAGTAAATAAAAAAATTAATAAAAAATTATTCAGCAAATTAAAGCTTGAAGTTTAATAAATATATCAAAGGCTTATCGCCGATTATTTAAAAATATGACTATCTGTCAAAGGCATGAGCAGTGGTAAAAACAGAAAAGTTTACCAGGTTCAGTAAGTATCTTTCAGTAGTGCTTTACTTGAAAAGAAACAAATAAAATTTTATTCATAAAACTTAAAAATTACAATAAAAAATAATTAATTCATTTGAAAACTTAAAAAAAAAAAAAATGTTTCGCTTATTAAAAATTTTTAAAATAAGAACAACGATAAGACAGGTCGAAGAACAAATCGTCGCTCTAAGTCAGAGAGGTCCTAGCTCAGGTTTTGCGGTTGAATCATGGTAAATCAGTATTAGTTTTGAAAAGTAATGCGAAACTTTTTGTAAAACATCTTTTTAATGAGAGACAAAGTTACAATTCAAAACCAAAGTTTTAAATTTGACAATTAAAAAAAAAAGAGTTAAACAGTTTTGTAAAAAAATTATGATACATGTATTTTTCTCGTCAAATCTAAGCTAGTAAAGCCCTCCCCAGAAATTCAGACCCTAAAACGCATGCGCAGCGCCATTAATTATTCCGGAATCAGTCGCAGGTATAATGGGTAAAACCGCGGTGTAAAATTCTTCCTCGGCGCTCCTCGGGATCAAAACAAGCCCACCACTCAGCAGGAGACCGATAACAGGGCCATTCGTAACCGGTCCAGGCGTAAATTATTCGGCCCCGCCCGTAGACGCGAATTTAATGCGTATCCTTTGCAATTTATACTCGGCTGCATCGGCTGCCCCTATGTGATCCGCCGCCCCAATCGAATGTTTACGCTGCGGGGTTGTAAACTTTTGCGCCCTGGATTCTCCTCCCACCCACCCTCGGCCCTCTTTTTTTTTACGACCGCGGGATTTGAAATTTATATTCAGATTGGTTTCCTACCGAAAAATATGCCGCTTTCGAATGTTGGCTTAACACCGAACATTTTTAATCAAACGCGCAGACAACATTTTTCAAATTTTTTTCATTAAAAATTACAGTGATTCAGAACAGAAATTTTTTCGATTTTTTATTTTGAATTCCTGCCGATTTATTCTACATGTCACGTGTCTTGGCGGGAATTTAAAATCAATAATTTAATCACCTTGGACGTTTCAAATCTTTAAATCCCAATGCGCACTGATGTTATTTTTAATAAAAAAAAAAATTTTTTTTTCTAGTTTGCTGATGCGTGTTGAGGTAAGTAATTCCTCGCCAACACAGGTAAATAATTCCTCGAATGCTGATTTCAAAGAAGCGAATGAAAAGAAGCGTCATTTTTCATCGCCAAAGCAGGCAGGCAGCGGGGGAAATCTAATTTCTCGTCTCTCACTCGATACTCCCACCCCCACTCGCCCGGCGGTAATAACTCGCGCGTCGCTCTTTATGCGATGAAATTCCCACAAGCCTCCGCGCGCCCGGGGGGAGAAACCGTACAAGTGACATTTTATGAAATTTGAATTTTTAAAACCTTCGACATAAATTACATGATATTTAAAACCGAGTGTATAAGGGGTATTTGATTTTTCTTTTTTTTTAAACAGAAAGAGAGGTGAGAGTTGTAAATCAACGTTTTTGGGGAACAATTGGACTGAAAATTCGACGGGTGTGAACTGATAAGCCGAGGTTAAAATTCGATCACGCGTTGCTGAATGAGCATTGATTAGCGACATGGAAATCCCAGTGTTACATTGTCGCTCGAGTGTGTACTGTTTCCGATGCGTGTTGATTTTCGAAAACAAAAAAGAGGGATTTTGAAATTGGGATACTGGTTGATGAAACAAAAAAAAAGATTTCCACGAATCAAAGCTTTAATTTTTTAAATTTACAAACAAAATTGAGAACATCTGCAGACCGAATATATATGCCTTTAAAAAGAATTTAAATTTCCCGCCAAATTTAGGTAGAAATTTTGGCGGGACTTTAAAATAAAATGAGACCAAAAGAAAAAAAAATCCTGTAATAAAAATAGAGTTTCATCTACACTTGCACAACGGAATTGAAATTTCAATTTGGAAAAAAAAAGTTTTTCATCGTTCTACTTTGCATGATGTTCGGAAGGTTTACATTGCCAGTAAATTAGTGTACTACAGGCACACTCAGAACACACGAATCGTAAGAATATAATAAACCAATTTCTCGGGACATTAAACCTCGGCACTAAATTTTTATGCTAGCGTAAACACGAACGGGTAAAAGCACGGTAGCAAATTAGGAAATGTCTTGAAAAAAAACGCTCGTTAAATTTTCCTTCCCTTGCAACTTTTTTTTTCTTTTTTTTATTTCAATCTCCACCTCGGGGATTAATCCCGGGAGGGTCGGGAAATGAATTTGCTTTGACACGCGAAATTTTTGATCGAACTCACCCAGTTTCGACTCGCATGTGCGACTTTTTCCATTCGAGCCTTCGCAAAATCGTGATTCAGCTCAATGCAAACCGCTGAATTTTCCTCCTTTGTTACACTGTCCAACGTTTTTTTTTCCAGACTCGCCCTTTCACTGAAAATCCCGGGGATTGATTAAAATTTGTAGCAAAGAAAAAAGTGGGGTTAAAAATCTCTCGCTTTATGAAAATTAATTAATTAATGTGAAAGAAAAAAAATACGCATAAATAATATAGAATACCTGTTTTTAATTAATTAAAAGATGTATATATATATATATATTTATCATGAAGGAGGAATCGCGCAATCATCGGAATTACGTAAATCCTCGTCGAAAAAGGTATCGCAGCCGGGTTTATTATCGGTCGATGTTGACACTCCCGGATAATGCGTGCACCCCCGGACTTTAGCCTTAATTAGTCGAATGAAAAGTCAATAAAATCAGGTACGTCGACGCTTCTTCTTCCGCTTCCGTCCGGTGGCATAAATTAATGAACTCGTGCCAGCAGACTCGAGCTAGTTTTTACGGCCTCGTTCGCTTTTTTTTTTTTTTGCCCCATCCAGCTCGGTTTGTTTGCTATACGGTAGTTCAAGTTTCTGTTTGTTGGGTTGTTGCGAGTTCTGCGCTGCGAAGTATCTAATGAATCTCTTGATTGCCACGGGAAAAAAGAAGCGGCCGGGTTTTGTTTGGTTTTTAATTTGCTTGATTACTATAATGCGTATGTCAAAGTCAAAGTCAAGGTGACCAAGTTTACATTATAATTCAAAGGCATATATTATGTTGGATAGTTTTTTACATTAAACCTAATTGGAATACTATCAAAAACTGCTTTAAAGTCTAACTTTTTTATGAACTAGACAGAAGTGGAAATGTTAAATTATGGTTATTTTGATATTTTTTTTGTAAGTCCCTAGTCTAATTTAAAAATAAGTGGTTATCTAATGTCAATTTAAACTAAAATTTTAGTATAATAACATTAAAAAAAAAAAAAAAAAAAAAAGTGAGAAATATTGATTCGTCAACTGCATGCATGAAGATTTATTAATCACATAATTATTAAGTCTTTAATTTTGAGCTCATTTCAGTTTCAGAAATCCTTTTGATTTTTAATAGAAAAAATTTTATTTTTCCAAACAATAATTGTTTCGGTCACTCTTTTTTTACAGGACAATGTATTTTATTATTTTACACAAGAGACATTCTTTATACTCGTACTTCGTCTAATTTTTTTACGTATAAATTTTTTGAAAAATGTTTTAAAAATTTCAAACCCTTGGGAATAATTTTCGTAACGAAACAATTCACTTTTTTTAACACGATGATTTCAATGTAAATAAATTTAGAATGTATATCATGAACAAAGTACACATTGATGTACGAACAAAGAAAACTTTATCCTAGTTAATAAGTCCAACAATACACGCAACTATGACAAATACGTTTGCGTATTGAGTTATTTGCTCATCGGGCAAGGGTGCAGTGTTTTCCCAGCGTTCAATGTAAGAGCGCAGCAGAGAAAATACGGGACGTGGAGGAGAAAACGCGGGCACAGGTGGAACCCAAATGAATATTAGTCACGCCCTCGGGACCGAATTAATTCATCGTCCTCGTGGCATTTACTCTACTCTCGGAGTTTTTTTCCCCCCTTTTTTTCTGGCTTGGTCGGAGAGTCCAAAATTTCAGGACCTCTGGGAATTGATTTTTGCTTCGCAAACCTGACTTCGTGTCCGCGTTTATTATTGATGTGATGCACTGTCCTAATGGATCGATCGATCGAAGTTTTTTTTTTTTTTATAAACTTTGGGCTAAACGATAAACTAAATCGCTAATATCGTTAAAAAACTTAATGAATAATTTATGTTTTCGGAAGTATCTTATTTTAGCATTTTTTGAGTTTTGATACATCAATTTATTTATCAATGGTCCAGTTGTTTGAGTTGAGATTTAAAAATATTTTTTCCTTAAAGTACATAGAAAGACGAAAAAACGCAAGGTCCTGCATCTCTCAATAGGTTTTGAACACGAATTTTTTAAATATTAGGTAATAAGCGAAAAAATTCTAAAAATTACATGTATCTGCATGGAAAAGTGGTGCCTTCGGTCATCATTCGGTACCAAAAAAATATCTCCAATGTTTCAGTACGATCGGTGACGCAAACGTCTGGTCATCTCCTCGTAAGTTTGGTAAACTGATGGAGTAGGTTTTTAAAACAAACAGGCTTTTCTAATATTAACAAATTGTGCCAATTTTAATAAAAAAAAAATTTCTCAGACTGATCCGGAACAGCCTCCATGGAAGTTCTTAACTCAGCTTCGACGTTCACCATGAAAAAATCCAAGAGCCAGGGTCGTTTTTATTCCCCGTTCCATTTTTCCATCTTCTTTTTAAATATTACATTCGGTACAGAAGAAACTCGGAGTAAAAGCTTGAGGGAAACTAATTCGTTTCCCGGCATATTATTCCCGGAGGAGAGAGGAGAGCGCGTTGCACATACACATTTTATTTTTCTTATACCGTTTGGTGCGCGCGCGCGGCTCGGCCGGTTTTTAAGCGGCTTTTCTCCTGCAGCCTCCATTTGTTGCGGGCTATTTGAGCTGGCTAAAGCCTCGAGTGGTTTTGTACTGGAAAAACATATATACATCCACACACACACACACATCGGGCACGGGGGTGGAAAAAAAGTAGCGCGCGTAGCTTTTTCTTTTCCGGATTTACGGGAAAATTTTCCGCGAGTAGTTTTACAAGGACGAGGTAAATCCCCCCCGCCGAGGCTCCCGATTTGCATTAGGTAATGTATGGAAAAAAGAAGTGATAAATAGAGACAGGGATAAGGGTAAAAGCGGTCCGACTTCGGGGCGCGTTATTGCTCGTAAAGCCTTTACTGCCCTCGTTTCTTTTTTTCTCGATACAGCACCGGCACCACTATTACCCTCCTCTTTTACGAGCTCGGGCTCTTCGATTATTAGAACCGGCACTTCATCGAAACTCACTGGGTTAAAAAAAAAATGCCCGAGTGCATGTGTATGGTTATTACGTAGCTATGATGAAGGCGTTTCCACTCTTTATTTATTCAGTTGATTTTCAAATTTTATTGACTTTGGTGGATGTTAAAGAAACTCAGAAAAAAATTTCAACAAATCCTTGAGTTTTCAGTTGCGAATGTACTGGTGTAAAAGTGTTTACAGTTTCGAGGCGTTAACTGATTTATGACTTGTTTGGTATGGATCTTAACTTTGGAAACTTTAAATATGGTTTGCGTACCCTGGGTATGGTAACAGAAAATTCATTTTATCTTTTCAAACTTTGTTTAGTCCAAGAAAGTGTAAAATTGTATGTAGTCTGTTGGTCATGTAATTTACTTATCCCCAAAAATTCAATATATGGTCTGAAACTAAAAATAAATTGACACTTTTTCCTTAGGTACTAATGAAAAAACTTAAAAGCATAATTTCTTCAAGCATAAGTCTTCTTCAAGTTCATTATTTGAAAACTAAATTAAATATCTACAATCTACATACTACACGGTACCTTTCAATTTTTTTAATCGTGTATGATATTCATTTTTCTAATGTAAGGACCCTAGTAAAACTACAATTTTGGTACCAAAATATTTGGTAAGAAAAAATTTAGACAAGCCTTGTCGAATAAGTACTTTGTTATAGACAATAAACATTATTGCTAAGTCTTACCAACCTTAGTTAACTCTAGGTACCTTTTGATAAATTCTCAGGAACATTTATAGTCCAACAGGGTTCGCAACCGGTACTTTGAAAATATATTTTTTTTAAAGTACGAGATTTTTAATGAATTTTAACATTTTTTTTAGAATTTTTAAATCAAAATTGAGCAAGAAGAAAATTAAGAAAAGTTTTTAAAACTACGGGTTGATGACGTCATTAACCCGAAATTCCATTAAAAGTATATCTATATATATTGAAATTTGAAAAAATTTAAACACTTGTAGTTCTTTTAATTTTAGTTTTTTTTTTTTTTAAAGAAAAAATACATGTCAATTATTTTTCGTTATTTTAACTAAATAAGCAAAAAAATATTATAAATTTCAAAAAGTTGCCAACCCTACTGCCAGTCTTTTTTAATCCAACTCATGATAAATGTTGTAATCACACTGCGTTGATAATTTTCTAGCATCTGTGTCGAAGTAAATTCTGATAAATCTATTTATCCAGTAAATTAAGATCACATACTACTTAAATTATCACCAAAAGCCGTAATCAACTCAGTAATTTCCAAATTAAAGACAAAAGAGGACCTCAGTTACTTTATATATTTGTTTCAGTACCGAAAGGGGAGAGGAGAGGGGGAGGGGGGGTTAGATAGAGAAGCGCGAAAGTTTTATGGGGGACACGTTCCGACAATATTATGAGTCGTGGGAGGGGTCCGGTACATATGTGCGGCGCGTCGCGTCTCGCAAAAAAGCCCCGGCGGTGTACCGGCGCACCGTCTGATTGCTTTGGCTCCACGAGCGTCCTGCACCTACACCGCGAGAATTATAAATCATTTTTTGCTATTCCGGTCTATGTGCCGCGGACATTTTTTTCACTGGCTACTTTCCACCTTCCCTTCTGTGTTTTTTTTTTTTTTTTTTCCCCAAGGCTCACTCTGCAGAGGGAGCTTTAATCAAGTTCATATAGGGTTTCAAATTTGTGATTATAGTGAGGTTTAAAATAAATGGGGGCTTGTAGTAAGGTTAGTAAGGTTTAATTTTTAGGTGCTTGAACTTTTATTAATTTAATCTAAACTGTCTCAGAGGTATAGGCAAAGTATTTATACTAATCCATTTCTTTACAGTTAAGTGCTTGATTCTAATTTTTCGTAATTCTGAATATTGTTGACCAAAAACGATTCATTTATACCAATACAGCTTTTAAATCTTTAACTTGTAAATATAGATAGCTCCTCGAGTCACAGACATTTTCCTTTAAATTACATAACGAGAATACTTTAAAAAAAAAAAAAAAAAATTACAAGTCATTGGAATTTACAAATAATTATTCATTTTTAACAAAATATTAATTTGTAGTTTTGAAGTTAAAAAGAATTTAAATTTTTCTGAGAGAAGTGGGCTCATTCATGCGATAAATTCTCGGTTTGTCTACACGCGTGGCAGCAAGTCATGACCGTAAAACAACAGCGCTCAGACTGAAGTTGCAGAACTCGAGGAATAAAATTTTCTTTGGAATATATTGTCCACGCCAAGCGTGGAAAAGAAGAAAACAATTTCTCGCTCGCAATATTTTCTCAGGCGTGTGATTACGTTTTTTTGAAAACTCGCAGCGAGCGCTCGAATAAAATGACGAGGCACAAAACGCCACCGCTATTTTTTTTTTATTGATTACAATAGTAACTGTTATTATATTTTTTTTTATAAAGTTTTTTATATAGTTTTGATTTCAATGTAATTAGTTACTTAAACCTCAAATTAACTCGAACTTTACTTATTATAATTAATTTCAAATGAATTTTCTTAAAAGACGTTTTAATCCAATAAACTAATCAATCAATTTATACTTTTTATTATAAAATATTGATAACTGTGAATTTTCTGCAATACAATTTTAACTAAAGCAATTAGAAATTGCTATTAAAAGCATGGTACAGTCTTAAAAAAACTATTTTTAATCAAAGTCTAGTTCCATTTTCCATTTTACTGTTATTTCTCGTATCAAGATTCCTTATTTTACATGGTCTGGTTTTTTGTGTGGCAAAGCGTAAATAAGCTTATCCCAAAAACAAGGATCATCCCAGTTAATACAAACATGTTTCTTGAGATAGTCTTTAATTTCTTGATCGAAGCTTTCTGCGTCTTCGATGTTTCCGTACACTACAATAATTAACCGAGTCTTGCCATCTTTAATAGTCTGAAACGAGTACTTAATTTTCAAATTTGTTCCGAACAAAAAATAGTACTACTTAAAATTAAAAAATATTACCTGTGCGTGTGCTGCACGGAATGCTACTCTTGCCCAAATGCTCTTTAGAAAATTCCGGGTCAGTATGATTATTGTCCTGCGGGAAATCTCCACTAAATGTGTTATTGGAATCGGCTTTCCCTCATCTGGAAAAAAAAGTTTCAAATTTTACAAACGAGTATTTTATTTTAAATTTCATACTCACCAGTCAAGCAATCTTGATTGTGCAAACATAGTTTGTAAGGGTTAAGACCATCCGACAATTTTTCAATGATTTCTTGTTTGACAAAAGTTTCATCTTTATGGGAGAAACTGACAAATGCGTCGTACTCTTTGTCTTGCTCTGGTTCATCTTCGATTACATAGTTCAAGCACATTTGTTTTGAATACAACCAGAGTTTGATTTTCTTTCTATTTTTGTAATAGAAAACTACCAATATTCCTAACATTCCTACAGACATTAAAACCATAACTACCTCGACGGCTTGAGGTGAATGACACAGAGTAAGGTAATACTGAAGTAACTTTTTTTTCTTATAATCATCTTTCTTAACTTCTTGAAATTCTTGACTTCCATTAGACAGAATTGACATGAACATGATAACGAAAGCCAACAAACTCAACGCTGAGACCATTTATATGCACTCTAAAACTAATATATTTGAAATTTAGATTGTTTCAATTTATTTTAACTAAGGTATAAGTTAAGGCATAAACAAATTTCACACATTTTAATGTTCAATTTGAACAATAAAATTAGGAAAAATTATTCTATCGAAAAATAAATACTTGAATAACAAATATTTTGTATTAAAAAAATTACTTTGCCATTCTATATTTATGTTACAACGAAAATCATAATATTTATATGATTGATTTATAATATTTATATGCATTGATTTCTTCTTTAAATGCCTTTTAAGGTTCGACACAATCAAACTATTAATCTAAAAATAAAATTTGGGCTTTGTCATAACCCGAAAACTTGTTTTCTAATATAAATAATAAGTCGATCAAACTTGATTTTTTTGTTTCGAAATGACAAGTTAGATAAATAAACAATAATTTATAATTAATCGTGAAAAAATTAATTATAATAACTTGAACTAGAATCTTATACTTCTTATAAAACTAATTATAACCTTTAGAACAATAATAAAACTAAAATCTTATAAATTATAACCTCATGACTGAAAAATGAATAAAGTAAATGTGAATGTTTCTATACATATAAGTAATAAATAACTTTTTATTTTATTATAAAAAAAAAAAACCTTGATTTAGTAATAAAATATTTTGTACATGAATTACCATTTTAATCAAAAAAATAAACAGCTTCTTTCTAATGTCCATCGAAACACAAAGGTCAAAATTGGACAAATAACTTTAGCACTCGTTTACTTGAACACTTTTTAAGAACTTAATTATAACGTGGCCAAAACTGGACTAATGACTCTCAAAATTACGTGTAATTCCGAAAAAATAAATAACGTAAGCGTGTCAGTATCTGTGTCAAACATTTTGTCAGATGACTCTACTTTCATGCTTTTGAATTTATCATCAGCACAATTTTTTTTTTTTCTCTCTCTCAGATATCATGTTTTATGCGAATATTATCAAAGATTAGTTACATTTTCGGGTTAGCTTTTATCTCATCAAAATTTATTTTTGAAACGCTAAAATTATTTACATATTATATTAATTTTCTTAATTTGCGTAAATAAATTTGTACTTTATATTAATAATATTATATACAGATATTATAGAAGTTTATTCTATTATTCTAATGATCTGACGAATACATATATAGATTATCGTGAAGCAGTGACGTTGGTTATGTCATATATTTTGTATATTTTGCCAGTTTTTTGAAAATGTAACAATAAAAATGACTAATTTAAATTTAACAAAAACATTGGGCTTTTAATATGAGAGTCAGTTCATTTTCCTAAAAAATATTTAGCGCTGCGCATACTGCATGATAAGCTTAATTAATTTAATCATTTCGCTCTCCAGCATCTATATCAAAATTTTGTCGTTAATTATATTTTTATATTAGAAACTTATCGTGCTAGCCACACGTAAAAATTTTAGAAAGTAATTTTTTTTCATAAATTATGATTTTTTTTACAGATGAGCAGAAAATTTATATTCCAAAACCAATCATCACAATCCAAAAAAATTTAATTTTAATCTTGTTTTCAGAAGTTCACATTTTCGGAGAAAATAAAATCTTCGTTTGAGTTATGAATATGTAAAAAGCGTTTCATAATCAGCTAATTCTTCACTGAAACTTCAGTTAATTCTTAATTTTTTGGCCAATTTTTAGCTTATATTCAATAGAGATTCTTACCAGGGAGCTCTACTAGTTTTATACTTGGTATCGGTGCAATATAATTTCTTGAAAAGCCTTGGTGTAATTCGTCTCGAATCAAAAAAAAAAAATTTACCGAAAACATGACAATCACAAGAGAAAGAAGGAATCCCGAACAAGAAGAAGAAGAAGTTTAAGAAGAAACAGACGGCCTCGTTTTCATACATATATACCGAACAAGAAGAAAAGCCGGGAAAGAAAAAAAAAGTCGCGTAATACACACTCCCGAAGCTCTCACGGTGCGCTCTTGATTACGAGAAGAAAAGAGCAAGGGAAGAAAAAAAAAGGAGGGGGGGGATGAGGCGAGCGGGACAGGAATAACAAGTCATCGCCGGGGCGGATCCTAACGAGCGTCGCGGGCCGCAAAATTTTCGCGGCTGCGAAAAACTTCCTTTCAACTTTTGCATGATTATGAGATTACGCGGGATTGAACTTTGGCTCGCGCACTTTTTTCGCTGATGCACTTTTGCCAGAGAGAGAGAGAGAGAGAGAGAGAGAGAGAAAAGGGGGTTGGGGAGCTTTGGTGGTGTAATCACGCTGCTGGCTCGTTACCATCGAGGAGACAAGACGCTGCTACTCCTTCCTCGTTTAATAACGACACTACTGGCATCTGCTTTGGGAACTTTTCATGGTTTCTCTTTCTCTTCGCGGTAGTAAATCAAATGACAGTTGTTTTTTTTATTCATCAATAGGTGAAAGTAGCTGACAATAATTGAATTTAGAACATTCAACTGTTCATTATTATTGTTGTTTTTGTGTATGAAGAAAACCAGAAAAACAAATTGATTCATTGATAACTGTAAAAAATATTATTGCTTAGAACAGAAAGAATATAAAATTTTTGTAACAAAAAAGATCATTTCTGATAGTTTTTAAAGAAGTTTATAAGAAATAATTGGCTGTCTGGTAAATTATTTGAGCTTACTATGATCTAGCTTTAGAAATATTCTGTTTGACAAATCACTGTAAAAAAGTCTAATAACTTGAATAATAAATTTTTCTCGATTATTCAGTCAACGTTTTTCGGGTTTTGAACAAATTGTTCGAATTTCGAGTTTTTATTTTATTTATTTGAATAATTTATTTATTTGAAAATTTTTGAATTAATTGACTTAGAAAACTCAAGTTTCTACATTTGAATCTATACTCGATTGACATATAAAATTAGCTTCATTTTTATCAACACTACCAAGTGGAATGCGCTCAAATTGATCTTCTACTACATCATTGGTACACCTATATTTACTACATTTTTTATGCTTGTGTGGTAAAGCATATTTAAGTTTATCCCAAAACCAAGGATCACCCCACTTGAGGTATGTATAGAATTTTAGATACTCTTTTATATCAGGATCTATGTTTTCCATGTTTTCGATATCTTTGTAGAGAATTATGATCATACGACATGTTCTAGTGCGACTGATCTAAAATAAATAAAAATTAAAGTAGAAACGTTAAGATTAAAATTGAATAAATATATTTCACCTCTTGATGTGCTTCTCGAAATTCTAATTTTGCCCATTCACTATTAAGGAAATTCGGAGATAATATAAGTATCGTCCTCTTAGATTCTTGTACTGATCGTTTTATTTCGCCTGGTATCCATTCACCTATAAAAAAAAAAAAAAAAAAAAAAAAAAAAAAAAAAAATCCTTAACTTTTGGTTTTACAAAAATTTTCTGCTTGATTAAGAGTAATTATGAAAACCAAGGCAAAGTTCAAATGAGTTAATCAAATGTTGACTTTATTTACCTGCTAACCAATCTCGTTGATGCAAACAGAGTTTATAAGGTTCGGGTCCTTTTTCCAATTCCTTTTCAATGACTTCTGTCACGAAAGTTTCGTCTTTATGTGAGAAACTAATGAAAGCATCATATTTTTTATCCTCGTCTAGTTCATCTTCAGTGATAAACCATAAGCAGCATTGTTTTGAATACAACCAAATTTTTATTTGTTTTTTGTATTTATAGTAAAAAGCTGCTAACACAGCCAGAAATGCCAAGAGTATTGATATTACCACAGTCATTACCATGTAGAATAATTTGCAAAGTATCAATTCATTCTGGGTAGATACATGTTGATTGCTGCCGTCACATCTGATATTTTCTTTATCACCAAACTTATTGAAATCTCGCACGAATTTGATTAATTTCATATTCTCACAGCCACACATCCACAAATTGTCGTTAATAGTCAAATTCTTCAACTTTTTGAATTTTAATAACACGTCGTCGTCAAGAGTGGAAATTCTATTGTAGCCAAGTCTTAATGTGTGAAGATCATTTGGTAAAGCTTTTGTTGTTATTTCAGAAATAAAATTTCTTGACAAATCTAACAGTGTGATATTACCGGAGTAGTGCGAGAAATCCGGAGCTTCTTCTAACTTGTTTTCACTAAGATCCAACTCGATTTCGTAATTGTTATTTTCATTAAGAAACGAAAAAATTTCATCTTCGAGCGTATGAATATTTTTGTTGGAACAATTCATTTTCAAAATTTTGTTTTCAGGGTAATACCAACAAACACAATTACCAGCACATTTTTTTTCACAATACAGCTCTTTAACATCAACAGGAGTGCGAGGACACCTTTGATTCTGCTCAACTAAGGCGAAATTTTCAAATTGAGATGGACTGTGACAAGTCAATTCTCTGAAGGAAACTTTTATAACTTTATTCAAAATCGTATCAATAATCTCGTTTTTCAAATACTTTACAAAGTCTATAATTTTACAATCACAAGAAAATTTAACATTTGAAATATGAAATGTCTTCTTCATGGAGGAAAGTATTGAGCCTAACGGTTGAGTGGAAGAAAATATTTTCAGTCTATCGTACTCTTCGGTGTGCAGCCCTAATTCAATAGTATTCAAAGTATTATCATCGAAATCTAAGGTATCTACAAAATATACGTAAGCGATTTTTATTAGCTGGAACAAAAATTTTTTCTAAGTCCTTATAAATATAACTTTGAGTTAATATTTGTTCCACTTACATTGATGTTTGTTACTTTGTTATAAGCTAGGTATAACTCCCGTCTGTTGTTGTGATCATAATTTAGTTTTTCTGAGTATGGAAACTTTGAAATATTATTGGAAATTAAGTTCAATATTTGGAGATTAGTACATTTAGCTAAATCTTTACTCCAGTATTCGTCTTTGTCATCTACGTTGTTGTCGTCTAATGTTAGATAATTGTACGATATATCAAGATATTTTAAAAAAGAAGCCTTTTCACAAAAATCAACGTCAATTTTTGTTAATTTATTGTGGGCAACTGAAAGACCTATCAAAGATGGCAGCTTTGCTGGTCTGCAAAAATTTTCAATTACTTAAACTTTCATTTATTTATTAAAATCTTTTGTACTTTAAAAACTTACAGTGATATACTTGTTAAGTGATTCTGACTCAAATTAAGATGTTTCAAGTTTATACAATTGAATAATTGTTCTGGAATCGAGCGAAGATTGTTTCTATGGAGATCAAGAATCTTCAAGCTTAAAGTTTCTTTGAATAAATTGGGAGGCAAATATTCTAAATAGTTGTAACTCATATTTAAGTATGAAAGAGATTTGGTTTCAAAAAATAATTCTTCAGGTACACTTGTAAAACCATTATTTGCTAAAAATATGGACAACAGATTCTTTGAATTTCTAAAAAATTCTTTTGAAAGTGAGGGAAAACCTTCGTAATTACTATGAAGATAAAATTCCTCCAATGTTTCTCCTTGTATCTCATTTAGTAAATCCTTCGATAAGTTATTAAACTTATTTCCAATCAAAACTAAGGTTTTCAATTTTTTCAGATTTTTGAAGATCCCAAGAGGTAAACTTCTTAGTTCTTTATTTTCTACAATAAGTAAATAACGAAGTTCAATCAAATTATCGAAAGCCTTTGTCGTGATCATCTTTAGTTCCCCACATTTTTTTATTTCTAAAGAACGAAGTTGAATCAAATTTGAAAAATGATGCTCGTTTACTTCTACCAGAAGTGTGTCACGAATTATCAATTTCTCCAAATTTACAGATTTCAGAAAAAAATGATCTGGAATCATATTTCCTTCTACGATCTCAAAATACTGAAAATCAACTCCATATAGAACATCTTCCGTAAATCCTTGGCTCAATGAATAAAAACCAAGACCTTTAAGTGTAAGTCCATGGAGTTGAGTTTTGGAAATTTTTTGTTTGATATTACTCAAAGCAAGTACAGGGATTGTTACGTTCAGTTTTTTAATTATGTTTGCGATGGCGTTTTCGGAAGAATTAATCGTACAATTTTCGATTACGAGTTTATTGTATTCTGAGTTTATTTCAAAATCAGATGTAGTTATCACGTTTTCAGATAAAATAAGCGAACTTTTACAAATTATACAAATTGTTGAATTAATTGATATCACACTTAAATCTTGGTGGTAGTATTCAAGTACCCTGTGGGCTTTAGAAAAAATTGCCATTAGGACGACAAAAAAGGACACTGAAATCAATTTTAAAATCATTTCTTGGTTTAAAAAAAAAAAAAAAAAAACACAAAAATATTAACCATTTGGATTATTTGATTTCATGATATGATCATGTCATGCCTTTAAGTGATTCTTTCTATGCCATAAAAATTTTTTTAGTTCAAATTTCACCTGCTAAATCTACGGTGATGAACACATGAACACTTTTAGTACACTAAATGAATATTTTTTACTAATTGAGAACAATCAGTATTCTAATTCACATCGAAACTTTTTCAACCTTTCAATTTTTAAACACACTCATATTTCTCAAAAAACAACTTTTCAAACTTTGACTCACACACTTGCTGCACAATGATAAGATGCAAAAAACTTTCAAAATTTAACTGTACTATCTATTACTAGAGAACACGCTTGGTAAATCAATTTTATGACCACCTATGAAACGACAACTAGCAACTGTGGGTCCGTTCGACCAAATTATTCGGTCGCGCACGAAGTCGGAGCCAAAAATATACTGAGGACCGTTAATAAGATAATTGCGAAAAAAAAAAAGAAGAAGAGAAAAAAGTAAGAGAAGCTACTAACCAAAGAGAAAAAGTATAGCTAGCGCGTATGGTTTTATTCGCACACACACTTACCACTACCAGTGTAAGAGTAAATTTTAAAAATTATCTTTTCTCTGCCGGCTCTTTCAATTTATTATCGTCGCAGGGTTCCATTTGATATCGTGAATTGAGCTGAAGAGACCATCACTATAGATAATTCAACTTTTTTATTCAACTTTTTTTTTAATAATAAAACTATTAAATAGTTAATTTAATTGTCCAAAATCAAATTATTATCTCGGAGATCATTCCAAACTGATGTCTCGGTTTTTATTTTGATGCAATTCTTTCTCATGGATGTTCGTAAAGTGACCTTGAAACCAATCTGAGGTAAATTATTGCTGATTAGAAACTAAAGGTAGATTTTAATCTATTAATCGATAATTATCAACTTAATATCGATCATCTACCGATATCAGGCGTATGAGATAACTATACTTCATCAACTGTTACACTCTATTACGCGCTGATAAAGTTTTTATAAACCCCCTTGAAGAATAAAAATTTTTGAATTATCTCAAACCACCTAAGTAATGAACGGTCGAGTGCGTGCGCCCATCGAATGTTTTTTTCATGCCGCGCGCATCTCTCAAGCCAGAGATAATGAGTCAGCCATTAGCGAGTCAAAGGGTCTGGCGGTCCATCCATCCATCCATCCGACATAATAAAATCAGCCGTCCCTAAGTTATACATGAGGGCTAATAGTGGGGTCTGAGTATTCCCTAAATTGTTGATATTACCGGTTATCTGGCTGTTACTGCTACTGGTACGGTAGCCGAGCCATATTGATTTACATATTTTCGGCTACGCGCCGGAGATAAAGCCTCCACGAGCATGTGGAATTACGCCAGGCTGGTACAGCCCGCGATGGGTTATCGTTATCGGTGTGTACCTGGCCTTTATGTCGGCTAAATCTACTGCCTGCATCCACTCGCCCCGGTTGTAAAACGCATCGCGCCAAGTTTTTGAAGGCCCTTTTTTTATTGCGCCCATCGGGCTTGAAAAACTCCGGTGGGATATCGATTCGAGAGTGTTGAGCTACCCTGATAAATCATTCATTCAGTTTTTAATAATTTTTTTTATGATTTTTTATACTTAATTTTGAACTGAACGTCATGTATGTTTTCATCGAAATTAAGTTGTTAATAGAAATTTATATTTTGTGAACCAGTAATTGACTGTAATTACACGGAGAGAAAAAATACAGAAATTTACTGTGGAGGACACGAGAAACTTGTGTGCTGCTAAAGCACGTAAATTTTCTGCGAGCGCCACACATAAAAATCGTGTGTTAGCTTTACGCAGAAAAAATCTTAAGCGCACTGTATTGGAGCCAATCAAAATCACTCCGGTCGCACCTGATTGGTTCCGCTACAGTGCCGCTTAAGATTTTTTCTGCGTAAAGCTAACACACGATTTTTATGTGTGGCGCTCGCAGAAAATTTACATGTTAGCTTAACACAGTAAATTCCTGTTTTTTTTCTGTCCGTGTAGCTCTTGTAAATGCTCAAGATGTATATATTTTCATCTCACGAAGTTGTTGGTCGAGTCAAAGAACAAATCTTCACACTTTGAAAAAAATCTGACAAATTCGTAACTCCTTTCAACATTCTATAGATAGCTGCACTTCGCAGCAATTTAAAATAAGTTAAGATACAACAGTAATGAGCATTACTAATAGGGACAAGAATTTTCCATTAAAAGGAATTTTTTCGTTCAAAGTGGAAGAGTAGTGATGACATGAAGTAAAAACTGTTATAACTTCTTGATTGCATGTATTGAAAAAAATTTCTTCCGATCAACCTTACTGTAAATAAAATTTTCTCAAGCATCTTTGCACTTCATGGTGTAATAGCTATCCTACGTATTTGGTTTTAAATTGCGACTTGAACTCTTTTTTCTCAACCATGGGCTATTCGCGAAACAAAATAAAATAAAAAATCAAAACGTCGTCCCCAAACCATTTCACCCTCGATTCCCGTCCTTTTAAAAAATCCTCCCACCCTCTTACCGAGCGTAAGAAAAAAAAGGGTCCTGCAAAAACTCGAAGCTATGCAAATAACGACAATGAGCGGGGGTGTGCGCGGGAGAAATAGCTCGTTTAAATTCAGCCCGTAAGTGGTGGGGGGGCTTGGGTCCCAGTGGGTCCCCGCGGGCGGGCGTCGTCGCGAAGCCGCGCTAACCCAATTTCGCAAACGCCCGGACCCGCCCGAGAAGGAGCCGGAGATTTACCGAGTTATACGAGCCTCGGGCATCAACCAGCCGGGCTTTTATTAGCATGAATAACACCCGCAACGCTAACGCACCTGATTTCGTATGTATATTGCCCTCCCTAGCTATGCGTGTATCTCTCGCGTATCACCTTTTTTTTGCGTCGGCGCACGGGGAATGATTATCGCGCGAAATTCCTCCTTTAGTGGCGAGATGCTATTTCAGAAATAGACGAGACGACATTGTAGTTTGTCGAAATTTTGAATTTATGTTTACGTGAAAAAATTAGTAAAGAATTTTAGTTTTTATGAAGAAATTTAGGACACTGCACTGAAAAAGTATACTTGTTACAGATAAATTCTGTTCATTCAAAAAAATAAGATAACTATGACAAAAATAACACTTTGAAAACTCATAAGTGCCCTGCATGTAATTAAAAAATAATGATAAGAATTTCCTGTCTGAAAAAAAATGATAATATAAGCTGGTCGCTGTTTCGCTGTAAGTTAAAATTTTAAAAATTTTGGCGGAGTTATTTTACTTATCAAAATGTATATGTAATCTGGATTGAAAAAAAAAATAATTTACAGGCAGTACACAGTATACTTATTTTATTAACAATTACTATAAATTAGTTACTTGTTCCAAATAAGTTAAATTTCAAGCTGAGTATGAGTAAAAATTTTTTAAATCAATCCAAGTAGAACCCTACAGAAAAAATAGATTGGACCATTTAAAAAAAAAAAAAAGCACAATAATATCATATAACTTATAGGTACAGCCGTCGATTTCCAAGTATTATAAAAATAAAAATATCAATGTAGTAAAAACTTTCATCCGAATTTGACGTAAATAAAAAAAAATTTGCAAGTTTAATTTAAGGCTCTAAAAATAAAAACTATCGGATAAAAAAAAAAGATCTGACTCAAAAATGTTCTAAAAAAATTCAAACTCTAGGCCGCAAGCGAGACCATAAAAAAAAGAAGTCCTCGCCACTAAGCGCAAGCACCGCAGTAAAAGTATACATTACGGGTACACGAGAGAAGGTAGACATCGGCACGTGTCTTCCACGGGGTCATAATTGGGCCGGTGCATTTAATTTGCTTAACGAGCGTCCCGTCCTTCTTCCGGGCTTTTATCCAGCGGTAGAAACGATCTTATAAAGAGTTTCGCCCCACGGATTTATTCCGGGGAGGGTTGCCCGACGCCCCTTCGTGAAAGGCGAAAATAAAATAAAATAAAAAAAGAAGAGAAAGGAAGAAAGTGTTTTCCTAATCCGGTTAGTTGACTTTGATGTGCCTATAAAAACTCGTCTGAACGCGGCCTGTTTGTTTAGGGGAACGCTATTGGGTGTTGAGATTACCCCGGGATAATCAATTTACGATGCTTATCATTTTTCCACGTATACTCGAGCAGGGTGCACGAAATACATGGAAATTTTATTTCTTACCGAGTCTGGTTCCCCATGAAATCACAATGGAGCGCTACGATGTTTTAAAACGTTGCGTGGCCTTGGGAGAGCCGATGTTTTGTGACAAAACATATAATCCCGTCGATGGATGATCTACTTGGTAATTACGTGCGAGCGCAACTGTCGATCCATTTATGTAATATCGGTCGGAAAAAATTGTAATTTTCTCGTTGAGATTATATCGAGTGCTTTCATATACGCAAGGTTAAGATTTTGAGACCTTGAGCTGGATGTAACGCATTATCCAGAAGTCTAATTCGACTTGGAAAGCAATATTCACTGACTGTACATCAGAAATCCATTCTTTATTTGATATTTTTTATTTTAACCAGATTTTACTTAAAAAAAGGGACATTGTTGTGGTTCAAAGTAAACATAAGACATTTTGTAGAAGAAACCCTATTGAAAACACAAGACATAATCAAGAAAATTGATGGATTTATTGTAAACTTTGATCGGTGTAATAATTAAGCTTTCTAATTAGCATTTTTGCACTCAAAAGACAAAAAGTGTGCAAAACTTATGACAGAAAAATGAATTTTCCTTATTGCGATAAATGATGAAAAGACAAAAAAGTTGAACCACCTCAAATTTTTATCTAGAAATTTTGCAAATTAAACCAATATTCACTTTTCAAAATAGAAGAAAAATTTGTAACAGACTTTGACATTCAACTTATTCGCTTTAAAAAAAAAGCTACCTGCAGGCATAAAATTTTCTTAACAAGTACTTTTTTTTTTTTACTGTACGTATGGAATAACTCTCACAAAGGTATCAACGCAACTTCCTTAAAAACGTCAAGAGCTCTTAAAAGCTCCCGAAGCGAGCTGACGGATTTTTTTTATTTCATCCCGATTAATTTCCATCGATCAAACTAATGATATCGGAGTGTCGCGGCTCCGCGTCAACTCGCGGGCCGGAGTCTGGTGGGAAGATTTACGAGCCGCGTGGGACGCGACCGAACGAACCGACGAATTTTCTCTTCTCCGACGAAGTTGCGAAAGCGCCCGCCCGCCCGCCAGACCAGCAAGAGAAATGTTTTACCCCCCTAACTCTCCAGCTGATGCGAATTTGTGATTTTCGGTGGGGAATCGAAACTTCCGTGATTGAGTGCCACGATGCTAATTCACCAAAGAGAGACTCGAGCTGCTGCCGACTGTTGGAGCTGGATTATTTGCACGTTTGATTTTTTATAGTTGCGTCGAACCAAAAGTAACGAAAAATTATTTACAACTGACGAACAGAGGATCACTACAGAACATAAAAAATGACTCAAATTGAAAAAAATTAATTTCTACCACGTTAGCATATTTTTTGGGCTCCTAGAGCTTTAAAAGCAGCCTAGCAACTTTTGATTTCAATCAGTCGGGTCACCACTATTTTTATTGAAACTTACCGTTTTGAAGAGTCAAAATTTTGTGTGCTTAATTTTGGCTACCCCACTTTTAAATTGTTTTTCATTTATTTCTAAACAATATTGGGGACTTAGTACAGGAAAGATACATAAAATTAATAAATTTTTTTTATCATTTTTTATGACATTTATGAGAAGACTACAGGAGTTCATATCTTTAAGCTCTTTATACGATCCTTGTTTCCCAAGAATGTCCTAGATTCTAAATTTTCAATTTCAAGTATCTCAAAGTAGATTATTCCTGAAACCGGTCTAACTGTCGAAATGCGTTGAATCACCGACTTTGAGTGCCCAAAGAAAAAATTAAAATTTCAGGAACATTTAAGGCTGTTTTTGGGGCCCAGAGTTATCAAATTTTGTCTAAATTTTGCAAGAGGTTATTTAAGCATAAAAATAAAATCCTCATTTGCAGCAGCTCATACTTCGGTAATAAATCACATAAAAAAAGCAGCCCGCGAAGTCCCTCGGCAATAAATAACCATCGAGAACAACAAAAGAAAACAGCGGATGAAGAATGCTTCCGAGAAACAAATCACACACCGCGGGTATTAAACCAGCAGGCAGCTCATGACGAACGGCTTCTGCCACTCTCACGCACCTCCGTAAAAAAAAGATCGTCGATGGCTCCCGTTCACCTGCTGCTGGCTGGTCCGAAAGATAGAGAGAAAACGAAATTAAATATCCAAGCGCGGCGTAGATTTGGCCCCCTTCATTCGTCGTTGACGTGGAAACTCTTGGCCGTCAGCCAGAACTCGAGGCCCGATCGCGCGTCTCGAAAAGGATTAAGGAGTTATTCCCTGCTACTGTGCACCAACTCGCTCCCGTAAATCCGCCTTCGAAGATTAACGCTGTGTCTCAAAGTGCTGCTGTAGTATCGAACTTGGGGATTTCCTCTGCTAGTTTTTCTTCCTCTCTTCCAAGCTATGACTAACTTGGGTACGACTTTAATTTCATCCCAAAATTTCAATACCCAACGAAGGAGATCATGTGCACTGTTTTTACGTACAAGTTTTTTAATATACTGAACAATATTCCTGCAGGCTGACGGGATTATGAAGATCGAAAATTCTGGTCTTCTCAAAAAGTCTTTCAAAGTTTTTTAATGATACTAAATCAAAATGGTGTAAATTCTTTAGTTACATTAGAAGCTATACAACCACCACTTCTCAAAAAACAACTCAGACTAGTTCTAAATATAAAGTCCATTTTAATTTAAACTCGTAAAAGTGAAAATAAAAATAAAATATCTGTTCAAACCGAAAAAATTTTCATTATTGTCACGTTCTAGTTGTATCGATTAAAACGATTGGCTCTAATTGTATACAACATAGTTCAATTTAAAAAAAAACTTTACTACGCGCTCAGGAAGTTCTAATCAGCTCAGCAGATAAAAAAAAACATTGAAAAATGATTTGATAATATCGTTAATTAGTTCAAGGTTAGAATGGACTATACTACTACATTTAATTAAATTACCTTAATTTAAAATACCTCAAATAAAAAAAAATAATAATAAAAAAACTGTAAATCGTGGTTACGCTTCTGATAATTTATTTATTATTATTTTTTTTTTCATTTCACTCGGCTAGGGCTCGAACTAATGATTCAAGGATTGGCAGTCAGAAAATCTCTTTGCCAAGCTACCTACGAGATAACTTTTATTTTAAAAGAAAAGAATAATCAAAACAAAAGATAATTTTTAAAAATGAATAAATTTTGTTTATTTATCAATATGTACAAAAATAATGAGAGGCATAGGTCAATATATAAAGCAATATGTTGAACGATGACATTGCTTTGCCTTGACTTTTTATCGAGTGTTTTGTTGACAGAAATCAACACATGATGAATCAAATAAAAATGATCGGTTCTTAATATGTAACTATGATTTACAGGTAGTGTTGTTGGTAAGTAGCATCAGCGAGGTAGTACTGGGGAGCAGAGGCGTAGTTCAAGTGAAGCGCTGGTGCGGGTGCTGCGGCGTAGACCTGGGGCTGGTAGCTCTTGTAGACGGCTGGGGCAGCGGCGTAAGCTACGGGAGCTGGAGCATGTACGACAGTCTTAGCAACGAAGGCTGTAGGCTCTTTCCTGACGACGGCGTTGAATCCGTTGATTGGATCAGCGGTGTAGTCAACGGTGCGCTTGGTGCCGTCTGGGTCGTTGACGGAGTAGCTTCCGTGGACGACGTCACCGTCGCGGCTCTCGTGCTGGCTCTTGGAGTCTCCGGTTGAAGCATCCTGAACGTCGTAGGCGTAGCTGTACTGAGGATGGGGGTCGTATTCGGAGTCCACTGTCGCGTAGGTGTTGACGAGGGCGGGTTGATGGTGGATTAGTCCAGCGTTGGCGAAAGCAACGAGGCTAACCAGACTGAGTAACTGCAAACAGAAAAATAATTTAAAATATAAATATTTTCCTTGAATCTAAGTCTAAAACATTGTAATGATATTTCATGGTTAAAAAAATTGAAGCTGCCTAGATGAAGTTAACATTGCAAATTTTTATATCCCACTAGTAAGCAAACTTCAGAAGTCTAGTAATTATACATTTTTGTACTGAGAATAACTTTTTCCTTGTTTAAAAATATCAAAATAGTTTAAACTATTGAACGAGACTCACTTTGAATGCCATTGTGATTTGTAAGATTTAGCTGTGGCTAATCGGAGAACCGAGATAAAACTGATGCCATACCAAAGCAAGTGTGGTCTTTATATACGAAAAATCTCCTTATTTCTTCCACTCTCACCTTGATAATTCTTTTGGTCTAAGGTTGCTCCCGCCACGCCCAATCACATAATAAATGAATACAAGATCAAGCAGTGGCAAATGTGTCATAATTACGTCTGCACTAGCTAACAACGTAACAAGTGAATTCGAGAAGGTGAATTTCAGATTAGGTCAGGTGATAGTCAAAATCTTAATAAAGAAAGCAACTAGTGTAAACGTGTCAGTGGACATATGCAGAATTAAGATTTAATTTCTTGATATGATTTATTACATCATTTTGCCTTATTATTCTGTCTGGGTTATCAGTTTAAGATTTTCTAGTCTACTCGCGGGCATTAAAGTTACCGAAACTATTTTCATAGCCGATTAAGTTGAATTTTTCAAGGACTATGCATACATGAATATGTATACATGCGTATATGAAAACCTATCAAAAGTGTTTTATTGCATTAATGGGTAACTATGTAGGCACTGCTTTGATCTTGTTTCATTAAAAACTATAGCCGAAAAAATGTTATTAATTACTTTTTTATACATCTTATTTCAAGAGCTACGTATTAACACTAATTTTTATCTTTATTACATTTAGAAAATGAAATATATTAGAATTTTTAATATCATTACAGGTTCTATTTTTATTTTTTTTATAATCATCAATGGACATACGTCTTTTAATACATAATAAATTTGTTGCAAACAATCGAATAATATCAACAATAACATTGAAATTTCAAACATATAGATCTAATATTTTTCTTAAATGAGCTAATATAATTTTTTACATTTCTCGTATCAATAGATAGACCATTCCAATTTCTTCATAATCTATTTATAACAGAATAATAGTGTTATAATTTATAGATCCAGGGGAATATTTCCTAGCTATTAAATCATAATGGTGAGAGATTTTATTCATTGGATTTCCATCTTTAAAAGCCAAATTTCTCAAAAATTTATGATTAACCTTCTCCATATTATAGATTTTAATTCCTTAATTAGGTGTTCAGATAGGTGAGCAGTGTAACAAAATAGGAAGTAATTAAATTTTATATAAATATGATAGTTTAAAATGTATACATTATTGCAAAAAAAAAATATTTCGCTTTCCTTGGTTCACCGGCGTTAAAATTGAAAATATGTAATCGATCGGTGAACGGTCAGTTAGATTAATTTCAATCGATCAAAGTCAAGGTCATTTCAAGAGCAAATTGATACTTTCGAATAGTACTGCCATACTTCGAAGAGATTTTGTAAAAATAATTACTTGAGCTGATAACTTCAAAGATTTCACTTATAACACAGTGTTGATAACACTGTTCAATGTTACCTTACAAATCGGATAAGGTTGTATAGTGATTAATTGGTGTGATTTTGTTTGTTTTTGAAAAAAAGAGGTTCGTTTGAGCTCCTTTCGATTTTTAAAATCAATATAAAATTTCAATGTGGATATAGGGTATTTGTCCGTGAGTATTGGACACTTTTTAAGGGAGATCTTCAACTTATGCTTGATTATCACATAATAATGCTTGCAAATTTATAGAACTCTGAAAAAATGAATCAGAAATAGTATTCAATCATTTTTTGAACAATTATTTATAATATAAACTCTTTTATATGCTGAAAAATCAAGACAAAAATCACGTCCACGATTTTGTCACTCCCAAAAAAAGCTATCAGAAGTATACGAAGATACTTTTTTCGGGTACTTTTTAAAATCTGAAAACTATCTGAAAATATTTTTTCAGATTCTTTTTTGAAACCCGGAAAGTACCCGAAATTTCAACTTTGGGTGCTTGGTCTACTCTGACTTCAGAGCAATTACTTGTTACTCAATTGGAGTAATTATAATTACTTTAGAGTACTTTTGCAAAAATCTTTTTAAGTATACATAAATTAAATTATTTTAATTTTTTAAACGCTTTTCTTCAATTAATTTTTTTTTTCTTTTTTCTTCTTTCGCTCTAGTTCAAATTTTCCAATTTTCTGTAAATCATGCTCAATACTCAAATTTTACATGCTTTTAAAATTCTCTCTGATCAGATTCTCTTTTAGGCCTATTAGACAAAATTACCTGGAAAATGATTTTTGAAAAATCGGATTAAATATTTTCTTGTATACTATTTATTACCTAGTCATAATGTCATAATTAATGACTGAAACCTTTTTTGTGCATCAAATGTTAATTTCATCTGCAGATCTGGTCCATGCATTTTTAAAAACTTTTAGAGTTTATTAATTAAAAAATCAGTGTATTAAAAGAATATTTTTTATTTTTTTTCATGGGCAGTAGTTGATGCTAAATCTGTATTTCTTGTAAGTATACAAAACCTTTCGAAGTTATAACCAACAAAATTAAGAAACAAAAAATATAGTCGATTTGAAAATATTTTCAAAACAATAATTATAATGATTATCCATCAAATTTGAGAAAGCACAGTCCTGTAGTGGTCTACAAGTAAAAAAAACGCGACGTTTCCACGAAAGTTGGGTGTTTCAGCACGAGACGAAGTGACGAATGATAATGAAAAACAAACTATATCCCATAATTGAAGCAAATTAAGTGTTTTATATCTCTGAATTACCTTTGATTGAAATATTAAAAATAACGATTTATGTAGATTCTCATTCGAAACGAAATTGATATTTGATCGATTGTATCGATTTATATCTGTGATTCTTTTGATGATTTTGAAGAGTGTCACGTACGTATAGTCGCTCTTCTGAAGTAATTTTACTTAATCAGAATTACATATACCACATTTTTTTCTTCTCAAGTATTAAGTATAACCACTTTGAAATTTTATATTTATTTTAAAAATCGAAAGGAACTCTGATGAACGTGTTTTTTTTAGGTTTACAAAATTACACCGATTAATCACTATGCAACCTTATCCGATTTGTAAGATAACATTGAACCGTGTTATTAACACTGTGTTATAAGTGAAATCTTTGAAGTTATCAGCTCAAAATTCGTAATTCTCTTCGAAGTATGGCAGTACTATAAATTCGAAAGCATCAATCTGCTGTTGAAACGACCTTGGCTTTGATGGATTGAAATTCATCTAACTGACCGTTCACCGGTCAATTCCTTCTAAATTGAAAGCTGAAGAAGCAATGAAAGCCGCAACTTTTTTTAAAATAATTTTTTGATAAAATTTAAGTCATCTCCCCTTAAAAATTTTTTGGTCCAAATAATTTGGATATTTTTATTTTTAGAACCTGTAATAATATTTCAAAGTCTAGTATCTTATTAAAAAGAATTCAATAAGCAAAAAAATTAATAACAGTATGTAGCTCTTGACATAGGAAAATGCATAGTCTTGCCATCAACGCAATGAAAGACTTTTGATAGGTTTTAATAAACACAAGTATACTCACTATAGTACTTAAAAAATTCAATTCGAGCAATTAAAAAGCCACTTTCTGTAATTTTAATGCCCCCCTGTAGACTAGAAAATCTCAAATTGATATCTCACCAGGAGAGGACACGTCTTGTGGAACGCCCAACTTTGGGGATCGTTTTCTTATGCCAATGAACTAAACCATCAATGACTCTTGCCATTGGGATTTTTCATATCTTTTATCACAGAGCCAAGTTACAATTTTTTGCCCATACTTCGAAAAAACTGTTTTTTGTTTTATTTTTAAAAAATTCGTGCTTGAAAGCTTATGGCACTTGAAGAGTTTTGCAACCTTGCGTTTTCTTTGTTTTTTCATAATTTTCAGGGAAAAATAATTTTTGATCAACTTTTAGCGATTTTGACCATGTAAAATAAAAATTCCTATACAACATAAAAAACGTTAAAAAGCGCTATTGAAAATCTCGATTAATAATGGACAAAATCACCAAAATCCATCAAATTTAATCTAAAAATATTTTTCCCCTAAAAATTCATGATAAAATTAAATCTTAATGTTACTTATGCCCACTGATTTGTTTACACTTGTCTCTTTCTTTATTTAGATTTTGATTATCAGATGACCGGATCAAAAATTTACCTTCTCGAATTCACTTGTTACGTTACTAGCTAGTGCAGACGTAATTATGACATATTTTCCGCCGCCGCTTAATCACTTATTCGTTTTGGGCGTGGCGGGGGCAATCTTAAACCAGAAGAATTATCAAGGTGAGAGCAGAAGAAATAAGGAGATTTTTCGTATATAAGGACCGCACTTGATTCGGTCTAGCATCAGTTGTCTTCCGACAAGTCACTGCGAACTATCCCTCTTCATAATGGCATTCAAAGTGAGTCTCTTTAAAAAGTTTAAACCACTTTTACGCTACAAAACAAAACAAAATTTATTCTCAGTACAGAAATTTACGATTAATAGACTTTTGAAGTTTGCTTACGAATGGGACGTAAAAATTTGCAATTCTTACTTTATCCATAAAGCTTTAATTTGTTTAACTATGAGATCTCATTATAATGTTTTATTATAGTTAAATTCAAGAAAAACATTTAAATTTTATTTTATTTTTCTGCTTGCAGTTACTCAGTCTGGTTAGCCTCGTTGCTTTCGCCAACGCTGGACTAATCCACCACCAACCCGCCCTCGTCAACACCTACGCGGCAGTGGACTCCGAATACGACCCCCATCCTCAGTACAGCTACGCCTACGACGTTCAGGATGCTTCGACCGGAGACTCCAAGAGCCAGCACGAGACCCGCGACGGTGACGTCGTCCACGGAAGCTACTCCGTCAACGACCCCGATGGCACCAAGCGCACCGTTGACTACACCGCTGACCCAATAAACGGATTCAACGCCGTCGTCAGGAAAGAGCCTACAGCCTTCGTTGCTAAAACTGTCGTACATGCCCCAGCTCCCGTAGCTTACGCCGCTGCCCCAGCCGTCGTTTCCAAGACCATTGTACAAGCCCCAGCTCCAGCTGTAGCTTACGCTGCTGCCCCAGCTCCCGTAGCCTACGCAGCTGCTCCAGCCGTCTACAAGAGCTACCAGCCCCAGGTCTACGCCGCTGCACCCGCTCCAGCGGTTCACTTGAACTACGCCTCTGCTCCCCAGTACTACCTCGCTGATGCTACTTACCAACAACACTACCTGTAAATCATAGTTACATATTAAGAACCAATAATTTTTATTTGATTCATCATGTGTTGACTTCTGTCAACACTCGTTAAAAAGTCAAAGCAAAGTCATGTATATTCTTAATACATTGCTCTACATATTTACTTATGTCTCTCATTGTTTGTGTATATATTCATAAATAAACAAATTTAATCATTATTTGAAAAAAAGATGTATTTTTATTTATTTATTTGCTGTCTTACTCTGGGTTCAAACTTTTGGCAATGCTACCTGAATGCTTTTACTTATTGATTTATTTCTAAAAAAAATCTTTATACTTTCAATGGAATTGGATTTTAAAAGAATCGTAGCTTTTGAAACTTAAGGTCTTATTTTAAAGCTTGATTCAATACCTCCAATACAACATCTTACATGATCCTGATCAATTGATATGATAAAAGATTTATCAAAGTTTAGTTTTTTAAGTCACGAAAAAATTATGTACCTTACATGCATACCCCATCTTTTTCTATGTTTTTCATAAAAATTTATAATCTTTTTCACTGATTAAAAAAATTTTAATTGAATTATAAGCAAAAACTATATTAAAAAAAAAAAGAGAGATTATAACGTTGTACAAAGACCATTGTTTAGGATAATTTTGAATTAGTATAAGTTGTATGAGATGCTCGGAATAGTATATTCCTATACATATTGCACTCGTGTTTGATTTTTCGGCACTCGACTTCATACTAGTTGGTAACATTGAGTGGGCGATTTATAATATTTCGGGTACATAGTTAATAAAAGGTCAAATCCGGGAAACAATACATTAATGGTTTTCATATAAAGACCAGTTTTACGAGCTGAACAATAATTACTGAGTCGTTAAGAACGAAAAAATCGTTTTCAAGTAACCTGATCAAACCTCACGGAAACAATTTTTTTATCATTTCTTTGAGTGTAGGAAGGCTGCCATTTTTGACATAGAAAATGAGCTGGCCAATGACGGTTGTACATTAGTCGGAGGTCATGGTCAAATATCTAGTCGAGTTTTCCACTACTCGATTCAAGATTATTTTTTAAGTTTAGGTGCATGTTCAATTTCTATTGACTTTTTGACTTACAAGCGGGTGATGATTAAAGATGTGATTCAAATTTTTATCGAACAATTTTAATAAAATCATCAAAAGCTATTTTTTTCTTAACTTATGTTTAATAGATTTTTCATTAAAAAACCAATTATTAGTCTTACTTATTCCTATGCAGTTATTGTTTATTAAATTTGTAGGTCACTATGAATAGTTCAAAAATATTGAGGACTTCAGGACTTAAGTTTATGAAAAATTATGCTTGAAAAACAAGTTTATTATAGTTTAATCCTTTAAGATTAGCTTTCAAGCATTCTTTCATTCATTTTTATCGCAATAATAATTCGAAATTAGCTTAAAAATTGGTCTCAATGAAAGTTTTAACTTGTTATTTTTTTAATTTTTCATCAGTTTTTGAAAGAAATTTATTTGAAATTTTTTCAATTCGTAAAAATAATTATAAATGTCAATGAGAAACGTAATAAACACATAACAATAAAAACATAATAATTTGGTGCATCGACCTTTATGTGAACTTAGATCTTAATAATTTTATTAATACTCATATTAGTTGCTAAAGAAAACTACAATCTTACGTATAATGCAGATACTTATACAGAAAATGAAGCTTTCTGCAAAATTTCAAGTAAAATTTTGATTACTTTCAGAAAACCATTATAAGCCGTACTTTATCAACATTTGCGCTTAAAAAACACTTCATAATGACTGACAGTGCGATTTTGAAAAATATTAAAATTTTATTGAATAATTCATGTTAAGTTTACCAAGTGCTACATACTTTACTAATTACAATTTTTTTTTTCTTTTTTACATATTAATAAATAAAAAATGAAAAAAAATTAATAAAAAACCGATAAAAAATAATTTACTTTCACTGGCCCGCAAGTGGTAAAAGTGCGGTTTTGGCGATCAGCAGGATCCATATTCAATTTGTATTAGAAGGATTTTACATAGAAATAAATCAACAGTAGCATTCAGATAGCATATTTAAGAGTATGAATCAAGAGTAATACAATAAATAAATGAAAACAAATTTTTTTTTCCAAACAACGATTAAATCTTGTTTATTCATAAATATATACACAAATAATGAGAAACATGGGTAAATACGTAAAGCAATGTATTAAGCAATGACATTGCTTTGCTTTGACTGTTTAACGAGCGTTTTTTTTTGACAGAAAATAATACATGATGAATCAATTAAAAATGATCAGTTCTTTGATTTACAGGTAGTGTTGTTGGTAAGCAGCTCCAGCGTGGTAGTACTGGGGAGCAGAGGCGTAGTTCAAGTGAACCGCGGGTGCGGCTGCTGCGGCGTAGAACTGGGGCTGGTAGCTCTTGTAGATGGCTGGAGCAGCTGCGTAGGCTACGGGAGCTGGGGCAGCAGCATAAGCTACGGGAGCTGGGGCATGTACGACAGTTTTAGCAACGAAGGCTGTAGGTTCTTTCCTGACGACGGCGTTGAATCCGTTGATTGGGTCAGCGGTGTAATCAACGGTGCGCTTGGTGCCGTCTGGGTCGTTGACGGAGTAGCTTCCGTGGACGACGTCACCGTCGCGGGTCTCGTGCTGGCTCTTGGAGTCTCCGGTCGAAGCATCCTGAACGTCGTAGGCATAGCTGTACTGAGGATGAGGGTCGTGCTCGGAGTCCACTGCCGTGTAGGTGTTGACGAGAGCGGGTTGGTGGTGGATTAGTCCAGCGTTGGCGAAAGCAACGAGGCTAACCAGACTGAGTAACTGCAAGCAGAAAAATAAATTTTTATTTTAATGGTTTTAGTAAGTATTATAGGCACTAAAAAGAGTTAAACAATAGATCCGAGTACGAAATTTTAAGTACTCTTAGTTTTAATTAGATTCAGGCAAAGTTTTTAAAATGTGAACACGGAGTAGAATAAAATTTGAGACTTGTTACAATAATCGAAATTAGATGTATTTCAGACAGTCTAGATATATCGTTTTGGCAAATTGTAAAAACTTAATTTTAAATGTTTCATTGTAAACGTACAATAGCTTTCGTATTGAAAAATTATAGATATAGAAAATTGTTCGATTTCTGAGAAATATTTACATCGCTAAGTCAGAAAATTAACTTTACTATCTATCAATATTTTCGCCAAAAATTTGGCTAATATAACAGTTAGAAATTGGTATTGAAGAAAGTGTCAAAACAAAAAAATTAACACTGAATTTTAGTTAAACAGTACAACGAGACTCACTTTGAATGCCATTGCGGTTTGTAAGATTTAGCTGTGGCTAATCGGAGAAGAACCGAGCTGAAACTGATGCCATACCAAAGCAAGTGAGGTCCTTTTATACGAAAAATCCCCTTTTTTTCGCTCCAGCTCTCACCTTGATAATTCTCGTGGTCTAAGGTCGGCCCCGGCCCGCCCAGATCACATAATATAATCTAAAACGACATCAAACACTCGTCAAAAAATTACATCCGCGTCGGTTAATAACATAATAAGCGAATACGATCGGGCTGCGCTCTCCTCGAGATCGGGTCAGTCGATAATTAAAATCTAAATAAAGAAAGCAGTTGCCGGCCGGTCCATTACCTCGTAGACATCCGCGATCGTTACAAAACGACCTTGCGCGACCTCGTCTCGCCCAATCCTAATCTACTGTCTTTTTTTACGGGCACTCAATAGATCATCGATCTGTCGATCCCAGGGCGATGATGATGCAACTTTTTAAGAGCCAGCCAAGTGCTCTTTTGCAGCTGGCCCACCTATGCTCTTCTAAGTCTTTCATTTTTCCTGGTGATTCCTTTGACCCTCACCTGTCACTGCAATCCCCCTTGAATATAATCAGATCATCTGGTTCGATAAACCTCTCTTGGCTTTTACAAGGTTAAGATAATTTATTTTTTTAGTTATTTTTCTACAAGTCATTGGGATATCCTGGTAAATGTTTTTGTGTCTAGTTGCCTTAAGTTTACTTTGGTCCAATTAAAATAAGCAAAGAGAACTTGAACGTTATTAGCTCACTCTTACATTAATTACGTATCTCAAACCATAATGTCACATTTTGCACGCTTTTGTTGGGTACTGCAAACATTATACTTCTTCGAACTTAAAGTCTAGTACAATGCAATCGTTATTATTTTTTTCTTTAATTATCGATTTTCCAAGACAGGAATTGACGAATAACTAAATATTTAAATTTTCGCCGAGTAATAAAGTTTAGTACATTAATATTTTCTATTACTTTTTTTGGACTTGTCATAAAATTATAACTCTGTTGTAACATATAATTTTTTACTTCCATTTATATGATCATTCAAAAAGCATCGTGTATGTTTTGAATTAACCAAGCTATAATATTAGTCGTAGTAAAAAACGACACTTCAGAATTATTATGTATAGAAAAAACTTATTTTCATTTAAAAAATTGACTTAATCCTGTACTGAAAGCTCAGTATAATAATTTTGCTTTTTTAATGCTTACAGTTTTGGGATGAAATTTTGCTGAGGGCAGTTCAACTCGATCAAAAATACTAATTTTTTACTTTTTTGTGAATTCTTTGAATTTTTTTGAACATTACGGGAGACTTAGGCATTAAAAATTATCTTAGACTAGGTTTTGTAAAAAAAAGTGCTTTATGAAGGTTTTAAATAATTAAAGTTACTTAATATGACTGATTTTTTAGTGACTCTGAAGTGCATAGCCCCTTGGCCGAATATGAAATTTTTGAATTGAAGAAAACTAAAGAAAAAAAATTCAATCTTTTTTACAGATTTTAACTTTTTAAGATTATATTTGAAAAAAAATTTCTTTTTTCCATTCGTCATCAGTGACCTGTAGCTGTCTGTAGCAACGCAGTAACTTCCAAAGCTGTCATACGAGCTTTAAAACTTTCCCTAAGTAATTTAACTCGATTCCTCGAAGATGACCCTCAACTTCACGGTGACCTGGTTGTCCGGATTGTAATCCCCAGGTGTACCCGTCATCGCCGAAGTGGATGTTCGGGTCAAGAGTATCATCCCAAAATTTTGGAAACAAAAACTGTATTCATTAGACATGACCTCGATACAAATCCGTGACCTGGATGTCCATGACCAAGAATGATTACAAATTATCGTATTATCAGTGTATCTGTTGCTTTAATTTTTCCAAAACTATTCTCAAAAGAGTTTTCCCCACTGATCTTGCAAAATCAAATTTAAAAACAAAAAGTCATTGATTAATAATTATTCTTTTGTTATAACGAGGGAATTTTAAATTGAAGGATCAAATTGGGACATGATTACCGGCAAAAAGAGCCTGGAAAGCTGGACGTACCCGAATAACTTAATTTCACGTTCCCGCGCGAGAAAATAATTACCGCTCGGGAAACGAAATAACCGATTTTAAATTCAAATTGTGTAAACTCGTCGAACAATTTGACCCATCGGGCTGGCGGGTTTAATTAAATTACACCTACTTTTCGTAACATCCCCCCGACTATCTGAAATCCCTTTTCGAAGCAATAAATCCGGCCGAACGTGTTTACCGCCGGTAGAAAACGCACCGTATAACGCGAGCGAGCGCCATGAGGGAAAAGAGAGAGAGAGAGGAAAAAAAAGCGATGGAAAGAAACAGTTTCAATTCACCGTGTTTACGTGACAGTAAACAACGGATTTCTAGCTTTTCACGCCACCCCTCCCACGAGATCTCTCTAACAAACGAGTGAAAAAAGACAGCTCATCTGCTTGAAAACAAGATAGGAGAGTTGATTTTTTTCTTTTTTTTTTTTTTTTTTTGCTATTTTGATATTAACTTGAAAAAAGTATTTTGACTGTAGAGTTTTATAATTTTGCGAGTGTGCATGGTGAATGATGACTTTAACAAAAGTAAAAATTTGTTTATTTGAAAAATGGTGTCATTTGCAAAAATTTATTTTTGGTAACTCATCTATGAAAACTTATTCTATATATTGCTCTTGGAAAAAATATAAAATGGATTGGATTGCTACTTTATTGCATGATCATTAAAAAAAATTTATTTTTCTTACTATAATTTAAATTTTTATATCCGGATTTTCAACGTTTTACGGAACTCTGAAAAAAAACTTCTGATTACTATTGATCATATCGACGGTCCCTGCGAAGAAAAACCTTAGCCGAAAATCAGCAGATTTTAAATGACTAATAAAGGGCTAAAATAAATAAAAAAATCGAAAAAAATAGTAAAATCTTATTAATTGAGTAATGATTTATGAAGATTCCTTAATTTTTCTGATTTTTAATTCATGTCAGCCTCTCATTGGTCATTTCAAATCTGCTGTTTTTCGGCTAAGATTTTTCTTCGCTGGGACCATCGATATTACATGAAAAAAGAGATGATTACTATTAATACATCCCACGTTAATAAGAGAGCAAAAATTTACAAATCATTTCCTTCATTGATTTTTCCACGAGCCTCAACTAAAGGTCATATTAGTATTTGATCAGACGGTTTGCTATAAACCAAAGTTCGGTAACTACAAACGAATCTTTTTTTGACCTCCTGTTAACGAATATTTAGCAACAGTAAGCTCGAAAGAGTAAGCGTTACTGTTTTTTTTTTCTTACTGTAGTAAAATTCAAAATCCGTGTTCTGTAAAAATCTCCCTTTCACCAATTTTATATACAAAAACTTCGTATTATTATTTTTTGGTTTCACTATAAATTTCTCAAGATAATGCTCTTCTGCAGCAAAGACATATTCTTGGACATTTTTCAATATCACAAACGGCAAAAATTTAACTCCAAAAAGAAAAAAGGGTCGAGATCGTAGCATCAAATTTGTAGAGTTTCGGGTGTACACCAGTGTAGCGTGTACGTACTGCGAGGCCTCGGGATTGCCAAATGCAAAATCGGGGGTACACGCGGAATGATTTGCATTCGGCCAAAGCGACGCACCCGCCCGCTTTTCGGGGACGCGAAAAGTGGAACTGGAAAAGTGAGATTTAGATGCTGGATATAGAGTGGAAAAAAGTCATACCCAGATTTTATCTAACCTTCGGTAACAAACGATTCTCAATTCTCTATTTCTCTCTCTCTTCCGATCGACCATTTTGTTCACCAATTTATGTGTATTTCTTTTGTCCGAAATCTTGTTTTTCAAATTATGAATAAAACATGATCTACAAATTTATCGAGGAAAAATTTTCAGAATGCTATAAAAAAGTCTGTACTTTTAAGTATGATCAAATAAGATTATTGCAATTTATCAAATATTTTTTTTTTTTATTATAAATAAGTTTTTGTAAAGATAATTAAATACGTTAAAAATGAAACTATTATTTAAATTTTTTATGGACTTTCAAATTTTGTAATATAAAAAAAAAGTTTTCGAAGTCTGATTAATTCTTTTAAAATACTTCAACATTTTGCAAAGCTGTGTTTCGTGTACTGAAATATGATCGAATTATTCATTTATCACGGAAATTGTAATTCCCTGTTGGAATTGCGAATATTAAAAATGGCTCTGAAACTAGAAAAAGGTTAGTTAAAATATTCAATAACTGAGTCTAAGAAAAAAGGTAATAATTGCCAGTTTTCTCCTATTTTTAATATAGTAAAGCGATAGCTTATGTTTATTCAATTAAAAATACCCAAAAAATAGCTATCAAAAATTATTTTATTTTACGGTCAATTTCAATCTATGATTCGCCCGTTTAAAATGGGTAAAAAAATTTTTATAACCTTCAAAACAGCGTATTACACGTGGTGATTCTCATTGCATATAATTTGATGGTAATTTTGGAAATGTCATAATTCTATGAAATACCTATATTTTATGAGGTTATTATAAATATTTTTTTTTATAAATTTTGCTGTTAAAAGCAAATGATTTGTATTTAAAAATATGCATTAATTTTGAATCTAGTAAATGGCTATTTACATGGAAAAAAATCGTTTCATACAATCTAAAAATTAGCTATTAATATTACCTTGTTTCTAGTCTGAAGACATTTTAAATAGCCATTAAATGTCTATTTCCTAATTAGCATTTCTTACAGGGTTAAAATGTATAATTTATGCTACTTTTGACAAGGTTTTTTCCCTCAAAATCTGGTCGAAAACCACAAAAGTTCCAAAATATCAGAGACTACTGAAATTTGTAAAACAATTTTAGGATCGAACGATGTATTTTATTTTTGTCTCTAAAGTCGAGTCTAAAGTATACTAGAGAACAAGTATATAATATTAGTTTTATTAAATTTAAAAAAAAACTGTTTATCACTGAAGTTCTAGCTTGGAATGACACTACAGTTATACAAATTTTATTTGGATTCATCTTTGAAGATTGTAACCAGACCAAAACGAGTTCATAAAATAAAAATTTATTCTTTACTTCACAAGTGTAATCAAGCATAAGATTTAATATTTAATTATTATTATATTTTTTCCGTACTCCGTGCGGGAAGCGCTACAGGCAGTAGCACTTCCCGGACCCGTCGTACGGAAAAACCAATTCAAACGACACTAGAAAAGAATTAGCAAACCCCTAGCAAACCCAAATTGACGCCCGAGCCGAAGGCGAGGGTGTTAAGGGTTTGCTAGGGCTTGCTAATACTTTCCAGCGCCCGGTGTGAAATATACTATTTTACGTCGTCGTTTAAAAAAAAGATCTTTTCATTAAACACTTGCACGCACTATCTTCGCATACTCCAAAATAGTAAAAGCCGCCCTTGACTTTAGTACACAATTCATGACATTCAGATTCAGACCACTGATTTCCATAATCGTCAAGGCAAATTTTTACTTGTACCACATCAGGATATTGACCTTGGTAATAAAAAAAATTTTTTTTAATAAATAATAAGTACTTTGTAATTTTATTGTAAAGCAATAATAAATAAATATGTGTAAATATTACTCTCAGTAGTTATATCTTGGGCAGATGGAGACATATACGGAAGCAAATGTGCTGAAATCATAGAAATTATAACTATTGTAAAAATTATTTTCAAAAAATTTCATTTTAGTTAATTTACCGTGAGAATAAACAATAAAAAACGCAATCAAACAGAACTTTAACTTCATTTTTCGATTTTATTGAAACTAAATTGTTAAAAAGTTATATTATTACTAAAACTTTTCTTTGGAATTCGGTCAGGCGAGATGGTATTGAAATTTTTGCAATGAAAATTTTTTATTATTATTTTTAAGCTTCTTTAAAGTTACTATTTTAACGTAAATACGCACTTTCGGTTTAAAAATAATGAAGAGCATTTTCACGCTAAGGTTGAATTCTTGTATAATCAGTTTTTGGTCATTAATTCATGAAAAAAAAGCATGAAAAATTTAAAAAATGTGATTCAGAAAAATAAAATAGTAAGTCATCAGTCGACCTCAACTGCATGGGAATCGTCCATAAACTACATTCTCTATTTCGGAGAGGGGGTCTTTCAATAAAAGCTACAATTGGCAACGGGGGGAGGGGAGGGAATTGAGCTTCAACTACGTTCCTTTTTATAAAGGAAGAAAAGTAATTTTTTTTCTAAAGAAGAAATTTTAAAATTTTAAAGTAGCGCCAATGATTCTCTTGCCGCAGCAAGCGGTATTGGCTCCTGAATCTGAGTATGCGCATCAGAATCTTCATGGCAAAACTGTAACAAAGCCAAGCAAAAAGCTCAAAAAATTATTTCTAAAAGAGAATTATTTCTAAAAGAAGTGTTATGCCGAATTGAAAATTTTTTGGAAGTAGAATGACTTGAAGAAGATGATGTAGAAGCGAATAATGAGAATGCAATGAACTCAAATACACACCCCGACTTTTTTCCTATTATCGATAATTTAAATCATTGGCTTATGCCAGTATTTACCGAAGATACTGTACTCTAGTTTTCGTAGTTTTAAAAACTAGTTATTTTAAATTCTGATCTCATGTTCATTAATTTTAAAAATACAAAGTTTCTAATAATTGTTAAATCTTTAATGTTTATTAATAAATAAGATCAATAATAGGAAATTACAATGGATTTGTAAAAAATTTTTTTAATTTTTGTAACACAAAATTCTGAAAAAGACTACGTTCCACGGAGGGGGGGGGGGGTGTCAAAAAATCTTCACTTGGCAACGAGGAGGGAGGACGGGGTCAAAAAGTCCACAATAAATGGCAACGTAGTTTATGGACGGTCCCATGGTAAAAAAAAATTTTATCATAAAAACTGTGTTTGTCAAAAACTTTTTCTATTTTGGTGGTTTAGTACCGTGCATAAATTTTGAAAAAAAGAGAAAACCATACCTTGAAAAAAAATAATGAAATTTACAAATTAACCACTGACTATTGAAATTTCTCCTAAATAGAAACAAAAATCATCAAGTTTTTTCATCACTAATAAGAAATTATTCAGTGCCAAGCCGATGCTTTTCGCAATCGAAAAAACATAATCAAGCAAGACGCGAAATTTAGACATTTTAATTCGAAATCAAATTAACCGAATGTGTTTGTGTCACGTCGTGATACGTCGAGCGGCGTGCATATGACAAAGTGAGCGCAGTATCGCACGCGACGCGTCTGACGTGACTCATGAATAAAGTCAAGATCGCGGCTTGTAAAACACAACCCTTCCTCGCCAATCTCGTATCGCATTTGTACCGAAAAAATAATACCATCCCTAATTTTATATAACTATAAGACATCGCTCAACTCTTTTTCACCCCGAGAATTATTACTTATCCGCGAGAGCATGAATTTATTGGAATTTTTCCTAAAAAAAAAGCTGGGGAGGGAACACCGTTAGATTAAATTTATTATCCAACATCAATTATACGTATTCCATTCGAGAGTTAAATTATTGGGTCAAGGTGGATTCATAGATATGAGCTTTAATAAAAACTACCAAATTTCAAGATAAAATTACTTTGGGTAACTTTTTTTCGTCAATCGTCTAAAATATTATTAAACAAAAATACAGTTTTACAAAATAGTTAAACAAATGTTATTTTTTTTTTTTAATTTCATTGAAAGTTAAATATCGTATTTCACTGAAAGTTAATATCGTAAATTGGAAAATCAATCCAACCCAAAGCGAATACACACCTCAACAACCGTTCCAAAACCATTGATTCTTGATCTTCTTGATGATCTTTTATTGGAAATAGTACATAACTGTCAATTTCAAGAATTAGCATTCAAATTCTATTATTACAGTAACATCACTCCAGGGTAAATTAATTTGGATAAATCATTACAACGTAATTAACGTTGAAACACAATTTACTCAATTTCAATGTTATCAATCAATAAATAAAATAGAAACTGTTGCGAAATTCAATTAAAATTAGCATAGTTATAAAAATCCGAATGATTGGCGTAATTGCGCGAGTCAAAAAGTCGGACGAAACTCTGTTGATACTCCTGAAATTCGTGGTGGTAAAAAGAAGAAGAAGAATATCTTGTAAACACGAGGTACCTCGAAACTGCAGCGTCGGTGACGCAACAGAAGAGCGACCGACGCGCGGAGGAAATTTGGCGGATGACACAGTTATACCTTAGCTAAAATAGCGTGGCTTTACTATTTTCGTGCGATGCGAGCGTAATAAATGCGGCTGCTGCGTTTACGTTTGCGCAGTCATACAAGCTATATTAGCGTGCGTCTCTTCTTTTTATCTTCTTCGTGTAAAGGTCGTTTTATGGTTTTTAATTGTAAACATTTTTGGAGCCGTTCTGGTTCATCGGTGAATTATAAAACAGTCTAGTTCAAAATATTTATTTCTGATCAAAATGATAATAATATACTGTTTTTAGGGACTTTTCATTTTTAAATAAATTTTATTGGCCCTCGTAACATGTACTGGGTGTACCATACCAAGAAGAAAGTTTATTTTTTCTCGTCAAATTTTCATTACATTGTGAAATTCAAAATTTTTATCCTTGGGTCAGTGTGTCAGTTCAAAATTTATGCTTCCATCGAGTTAAATTTAATTTGGTATTAAAAATTGTTAAAAAATTTTTTTTTTAACTTTAAAACAATTAAAAAAATTCCATGGGAAATGGTTGAATTTTTTAAAATAAAAATTTTTTTTTAATTTCAAACTGAAATTATCTTTGAATTAAAATATGAAAGATTATATTAAATTCAGATTATGGTTGATTTTTCATAGAACAAAACGTAAATTAAAAATTTTTTACCGTAAATTTGGAGCTTTAAGGTGAAGACGTAACCAGCGCTGGAAGTAAAAAGTGGCTATGAAAAAAAAATTATAGAGAAAATTGAAAAAAACGCTCTGTAGCGCGCTAAGTGCTATTTTTAGCGATTTTTTAAGCCCAATCACAGATGAATATATTAAGTATTGGCCTCAGGAAACTTGGAAAATCGTTTTCCTCCCGTTAACCATGTGTAGCAGACCCTTGCATCGTCTGCTACCGCGCGCGGAGTAAATACACGAACCGTACATGCACCCTATTCCCATAACCTTTCAAATTTATTTCATGCAGCAGCACATGCAAAGATAAAATTTTATAAATTAGAAATTTTATAAGCAGCAGGTAGTAATAAATAATTCTTCTTTCTTCTTTGTTGATAAATTATTTCCCAAAATGCTTAATTTATAACCTACAAATCATGCACAAAAATCAATTTAGTGTCATATTCATAAATATTCTTCAAGTTTTTGGGCACTTTGTCCGATGCTGTTCTTCTTTTTCTTCTTCATTTTCTTTATCTTATTTATAAACACTAAGAGCTACTCGCTTGCCATCACCCAGTAAGATAATTGATATCAATAAAAGAAAATTTTCATGCTTAGACTAATCAATAAATTTTAAAAAATAGTAATTTTCATGCATTGTAGTAAGGTATTAATCAAAAAATCAGAAGAACACATCAAAATTAAATGTACCAAAATAATCAGAGATCTTACAGTCTACATCCTCTGCAGTCTGCACCCGACTACTAGAAAGCTCGGACATTGAGGGCGGCAGCCACTGGCAGTAGCAGACGACATACACTACTACAATTTTTCTGAATAAGAAGAAAACTTTTCCAAGTTTCCTGAAGTTATTTGTTAACTGATTTCCATCAAATAAAGCTTAAAAAATAGCTTAAAATATTATCTAGCGCGCTACAGAGCGTTTTTTTCAATTTTCACTTTTATTTTTTTTTAAATTGCAATCGACAAATTTTATGAAAACTCGGTTACATCTTCACCTTAAATTTAACAAAAATATGGTGCATTTGGTTTTATTAATATAAAATAACTTATAAAAAACTTTTATGGCAAAGAGTGTAAAATAAAAGGTGTATACTTTAAACAAAAATTACATCAGAGGTTTTTCACGAAATACGACAAAATTCATTGTCAAGGTACCCTTGGCCACAATTGTTATTTTTATTATTTCTGCGGTTTTTTTTTTAATTTTGGTTTTGTTGCTTGAATAATAACTTTTAACGCTAACAGCAGGGTTGATTTGCAAGTTTATACAAAAGCGAAATCGATTCGGCGCACCCGACAACCGCGACGCGTCAGCGTTTAGTCAATGTTAAAAAATTTCCATAATATTTTATCAAAAGAGAAGAAGAGAGGGCCTTGCACGTATAAAATCCTGCACGTAGCTTTAAACGCAGTTGTTTAAAGCCTCAGCGATTTTAAACAAGACCAGCCGCTGTGAGATCAAAGATGCGATCGCCTGTGATAAATATCATGCATGCATCATATCACACGCCCGGTTTAGCTTGAAAAAGCTGAAAACCTCACCTGAAGTAGATGAGAGAGATGAAAGTTTTTTTTTTTTTTTTTAATATAGTGGTCAAGTGAATATTATTCGAAAAAACCAGCTTGTTTTACGAACAATTTATTAAAATTATAATTCAAAACAATGTTGATAGCTATTAAGAAATACTTAAGTTTATTGAGAAACTTGAAATAGATTTTGTTTGGGTTTATTATAGTAGTTTACTCTTAGTCTGCCATATCGAGATTGAAAATAATTTTTCTTTATAAAAATAATGATCTACTGAATTTTTATCAATAAATTATAAATTGTCATATTATACAAAATAATTAATTCACAACTGGTTGTGTTTAACATTGGAATCAATTAATGAATTTATAGCTTGTCACATAAAAAACTAATTCATAAATATTGTATGCTTATACACAAAGATGGGCGACTTTATTAATTACTTTAACATAGGTCCTCTATAAAAACACAAAAAGAAATGTTTTCGATAGCAACACTGGAAACCCACTGTACACTCTTTTGTTCGATCCTCAAACATTCGAGGACCAAAAAAGCGATGGGTTTCGCACGCGGCATGCATGCTCCCAGATCCCGCAATAATTAAAATCGTCCGACCGGCCGGCTCGTTCGTAACATCGGTCCGGCGAATTAATAAATTAATAGCAGTCGCAGCTGGGGCTTGAATTTTGGCAAGGGCCGCGCCTGGCTACCATTTGGCACCCTTTCTTAATCCTCCGGCTCTGACGTCACTACGTAATTATAATACCAAAACACTGCAGTGCTCGGCCTACTCTCGGTCGGACCGCCATCACCATTATCGGCCGAATTAAACCGCGCGCGCGGCCTCCAGACGAGAATATGAAAAACGAGTACGATCTTCAATTCGTATCCCCGAAATGGAATCTTCAAATATAAACTCTTAATTATTAACTATGCTTGGCTTTATTTGACTATTATTTATTTGTGGTTTTTGGTTTTTTTTTTTAAGATAGTATCAGTTTATAAATCAATTGTTAGACTGTAAAAATGAATTTTCTTCGTACGGATTAACGCTCAGAAAAATTGTAACAGTATTAATATGAATTGATAGAAGTGCAAAAATATAACCAAATACTCAAACCTATAAACTAAACTGTAGCGCTCAACTGAAAATAAACTAATTTTTACACCTTATGTAAGGTTACAAGGTCACATTGAAATAACTCTAAGGGCACAAACAGACTAATTTTGTACTTAAAATCTAAATTTGTAAATTTTTAACTTATCTGTGACTTTCTAGCTTAAAACTGGTACTTCAACTTAACACAGTCTTTTCATTAAGATTTAATAATATACTGATTTTGTAAATAAAGTCATCAAAGTTTTAAAATCACTAATTTAAGTATTTAAAATCAACAATAACAAGTCAAATAAATTAGAACTCGAAATGTATGCTGTAAATCTATATAACAAGGAAAAATTCATTAAAAAATGTCTTAATATCATGTGAAATGATAATTTTTGTTTGTTTTTTAACTAACTTTTGTAAATTGATGCACTGAGAAAAACCTGTGAAAAAACTTTTTCAACCAAATAAATACTTTATAATCGTGACTTTGTTCTCAAGTGAAACTGCGGTTTTACGAAATTAATTTGAGACTGTTGAGTTGAAACCACAGCCTTACTCCCGAAATTTATTTAATTAATGGAAATTCAAATGGAAGTTGTGACTTTAGTCATGAGTAAAATTTTCAAAGACAGTTTCAGCGCTAATTACCAGAGTTTATGTACACCAAATTTCATTTAGAAAGTTTTAAAAGTTATAAAAATACCTTTGTGCCATAAAAAACATTATTAAATACATTTTTTTACATAAAAGCAGAAAAGCCATAAACTGAATAAATAAAATGAGCAATACCAACCAGAATAACTAATTTATTTATTAATATTGAGGAACTCTTTTGAATTATGCAGAAACAAACGTTTGCCATGAATTCGATCAAAATAAGATAAAGTTTAAATGGACATGCTGAGAAACAAAACTAGTATTTATTAAAATCTTTTTGGTTTTTCCTGAAAGCCACAAATGTTCCGTAAGTCATTTCGACGAGTGAATGGAGCTAGAATCTAATCAAAAATTCTAAAATTTTACTCGCTCAAAAAATTGTCCCGCGAAAAAAAAATAAACAAAAAAAAAAGGTAAATTTCTCGATGAGTTTGGGAAATAAAAAGTTAGGGTCAACTTTTGGCAGAGAAACTACACACTTGGTAAGCGCGGAAGCTTTTGGAATTCCGAAACAAGCCTGGCCCCGCGTCAACTACCCCTAGCGTACAAATAAAAGGAGCTTGCGGGTGGCTGCATGTATACAGTAAATTCTAGCTAAAGTTCGCTCATCGACTCGCTATATTTGCGCTCTCCTTGGTACGACTCCAAGAAAACGCCGCTCCTACCTCGTGTCCAAGGAACTTCTCTTACCTGCCAGCCTGCTTTCTAGGTTTTCACCCGAGTTTGCCGCTTGCGGGAGGTAAAGAAACCCCCACCCCCATCCCCAACACACATAACTTGCGCTTTGATTATAGGTTTTCCGGGTAATTTCACCCTCTGCAGAAGTTTGAAAGGTCGAGTTGAAGTACTTATACTGGGGAACGTTTATCAATTTTTTCTCTTTCGGTTCGATAAAATTAAATTTATTTTAGAAATTTATAAAATTTTGTTTTAGATCCTTACAATAGCTAGATTTATACTTTTGATAAAATGCGAGTATAAATATTGTTTGTTCATTAGATTATTTAATTTTTGTTTCAAAAAATGACTCAAACATCAAAAGGTTAGCCATTATTTGATTTCAATAAGTATTACATTTCAGTAAAGAATATCGTGAGTAAACAGAATTTCGCTTAAAAAACAATTATGAATGAGTTCCAAAAGATATAAAAATTCAATCGCATAATTTTTAGTTTACTCTCCAATACATATAATATCTAACAAGAGGATTTTTCTCATTAAAAAAAAAAAAAATTATTCTATCTTAAATTGTTATTTGAGACTTTTGAGCTCGATGAAAACAGAAAAAACTTAGTTTTTGGTTTTCTGTAATTGTAAAATTTTGTGTAACGAAAAAAAAAAAACTTGTATTTTTAATTTTTTATCTTATTTACCCGTAAGTTTGATGAAATTTGTTTACTCTTAAAAATGCAACAGTGTTCTTAGTCTTGATCAAACGTCGAAGAGTAAACTTTGAACTTGGCTGATGAAGTTCAGCCCCTCCGGGCTAGATGAAAAACTTTGAAGCTGCTGCAAAAAGTTACTGAAGATACACAGAGAATTTCTGTTTAAAATCAAAATGGGCTCGTGGATGCACAACTTGGGGGATGTAAGTAACTCTTCTCGGGTACCTTCTTTGGTAAATTAAAACATTCAAGAGTAAATTTCCAGCGGTTAGAGTCAACAAAAACACTTTTCTGGTTCCACAATTTTACTTAATTTAGATATTTTCAAAGCTAAAACTTTAAAACTTTTTTTAAAATACCTCGTAAACCATAAACAAAAACTTTTCTGTTACTTTCATGTCAATTAAGAAATTCCATTTTTTTCTAAATTGTAGAAAGAAAAACAACGGTTAGCTCGCCAAAACTGTGGGCCATGAGCTACTGGAGTTACATCTGAAAAAAAATTTGGCTTCATCAAAAGCACATAATAAAAAAATTTTACAGTTGCAAAAGATGAAGGTAAGATTGTACCAGACACCGAAGGTGCGGTTTCCTCGCGACAGAACAAATTATAAATGCACGTTGGACAAGAAGATTTTTTTTCAAGGTATCGGTGCACGTTCAAGATTCCGGGTATATACATAATAATATCAACAAAAATAATAGAAAAAGAGATTAAAAGAAGCCAACAGTAGGCTAAGGCATTGTTATTTTCAGAATTTCTTTTTGTTCTTGATCAAAACAAAAGCCAAGGAAAAAAGTAAACAGAGCAGAAACAACCATCGTACATCTTCTTTCTTGCGTTATCATTCTGTCTCTCCTTTTTTTTTTTTTTTTTTTTTTTTTTTCACTTACGAAAGGGTTTATTTTTATTAAATGCAGAAAAAGCGTCATTAAAATTTTCCAGACAATTATCATGAAACGTGAAATAAAATAGAACAAAAAAACTTGTAAAAAAGCGAGTTGCATGTTCAAATTGCATTGTTTTTTCTTGCGCAATTCCCCAAAATGAACAAGTTAAAAAAAACCCGATATTTAATTGTCTCTTTGACAAATATTCGGAAAAAACTTTAGCATTCAATTTGGAAAGACACAAACTTACCGAAAGGAAAGACTGAAAATCACGCCAAAAAACTTCATAAATATACCTATATATATTTTCTCTTTTTTTAATAAAAGAAATGAAAAGAGCAATAACAACAACACAAACTACAAAATGAAAAAATTTTAATCTTCACTTTTGTCACAGCAGCACTAAAAACACATAACAAAAAGCATTTCCACTTCACTCACTATAAAATACGAAACTAGATAAAAAAAAAAAAAATTGTGAAAAATTGACATACAAACGCATCGCGACACATCGAGTAGGCAGTGGAATTCGCGCAACTCGTTCGACACCACGAGCATGCACCATGTGCACAAGACGCTCTCTGTGTTATTACTTATTACTATCTCCCGTTTCTATTTTCAGCTATGTACTTGCGAATCACGAACACGAGAGAAAGAGAGAAATTAAATTAAAGTAGCCAATATCATACACAAATAAGTGTGCTTTTTTTATTCAAAATACGTTCTAAATTTGTTGAATATTTTTTAAATATTTTTTTATGATTTCAGATTGTTCTCAACTTATTATTTTTCATTCAAATTGATTTTTGAACATTGATTAAAAGTTCAAGCTTACACATTGTATTCAAATTTTACATTGTAACAAACCTAATTTTTTTAAAGCCAAAATGTATGATTATATTTTTTGAACAATTTCATAGGTGACTATTTTAACAGAATTTTCAATTTTCTTTGGTACTTTTAATTATTTTAATTATTCGTGCATTTAATAAATGCATAATTTAAAAATTAAAAAACTTATCTTCGTGCAAAGAAATATTTTGTCTAGTTTTTTAAAGGTTGTGTCTAGGTACCATCGCCGTGTACCGCACACGGTACACGGTACGCGGTAGCTTTTTACTTTAAATCCTATAATTTATCCCAAATAACCCACATAAGTTTAAAAAACTACTAGTTTTTACTTTAAATCCAATTGCCCATCCTAAATAACCCAATTAAATTCACAGAGTGTCTAAAATAACTCTTATTTGGTACCGTGTACCGTGCACCGTGCACCGAATACGGTACACGGCGATGGTACCTAGACACTTTCTTTTTTAAAGTACACTTTTTTATTAAAACTTTTCTTGAATCACTCCAAAATTACGCTTATTATTATCATACTACATAACGTTACAAAAAAGAGCTGATCTCTGATTCTGTTTTCCAAAATTTTTCCTTTTCGAATATTTTATATAATTATAAAAAAAAAAAAAAAAAAAGTTTTTTTAACTTTAAAAAGAGTCCAGTTAAAATATACTCATACCAAAAAATTATAAACTTGAAAAACAAAACAAGAACCGGAAGAATTTCAGTAAATTAAACCTAAAATTAAAAAATTTCCAACCACAAACATCTTTTAAAAAACCACTTAAAATCAAGACTGTATTTTAAAATTTTTTCGACAGAAATTCTCTCTAATTTCTCATCGATTCAAAACTCCCGCGAAGCTCTCGCGCGGTCGATAAATGACGCAGCAGCAGACGTACGTCAGTGCGTGCGCAGTCGCGGAAATGGCGTAAGCCTTCGTGCAATATGGCTGAGGTAAGCCAACGTAAACACAGTGTAGGCAACGACGGCTCGTATGTGGGTAAGTTTTTATCTCTGATAAGCCCCTAACGACTCTCACCACCCACCCTGGTACCCTAAAAATTCCCTCCTTTCGCTCTCTTCCATCCCTCGGATGCGTCGATCGTCGCGTTTATCCAGATGATCGCGTAACCATCGTCGTAAGTTTGGTCGTCTGTCAGATTCCCATGTTGTTTTTATCCGTTTCTCCTGCTTAGCTTTCGTCACCGTCATCCTCGCACTCGTGACAATCCTTCCTCGATCGACCTGCGCCCGAGAGAAAACATTTTTTAAAGGGACTCTCGGGACAGGGGGCAGAGGGAGGGACTGTAGTGTCTCTTTAATAACCGCTGCCGCTGGCATAGTTCTGGACCACGCGATGACGGGCGCTATGCATTCTCCCTCTCTTTTTTCTTCAAAACGTCACTGGCGGTTTAAATGCCTGCAAGGACGCGCGCGACCAGTGTGTTTTTCTAATTCTTCTACGTCATATCTCGATGGACTACGAAAAACGTCTCGATGAGCGTGCACTTTGAGGTTAGGTCAACGACACCTACGTCTCGAAAATAACTATCTCGGTGCTCTAGTGCGACACATTCGAATCGGGAACGAAGGCATTAACATTACGCATTCGTCGTTACGTATCGGTCGTAAATCGTGGATATATTTTTGAAGAAAAAAAAAAGAATCCTGTAGCCGGGAGTGCGTAGCTTTATTAGTCATCATTCCTGCACCGCGACGGATCGATAGGTATATTGTTATCCAGTTCGCGCGGCGCTCCTTTGTTATTGCGGATTAGCATAAACTTGCTCGCACGCGATCGTGACCCCTGCGTGCATAGAGGGGCAGCTCGGAGAAGGTGTGTGCAGTGCAAAGTGACTTTTTCGTGTGTTATCATCGTTGTCACTTGTTGCTCAACCGCTTTAGGTACGTACGTCACTTTCTCTAATTCAGTGTTGAACTACGAGTCGCATGGCTCGGCTCGGGCGAGGAAAAAGTTGTTTTTGTTTTCCGCGGTAATATTACGTCACTGTTTTGATGCTTCTGGTGGATCTTCTTATCTTGATACGTTCAAGTGTGTGTGGGTTAGCTTACACCGGACGTTTTTGCTGAGAGTAATTCGGGAAAAATTCACTTATAAATCTTTGAAATTTTTGGCAGAAATCTGGCTTCCGTTTGTCCTGAAAAGTGAACTCGTGGAAACTTCCAAGGTCAGATCGTATATTATTTTAAATTCCGTGGTTTTCCACAGAACTCTTGTGATTAACGGTCGACCGCTGAATAAAAAAAAATTCTCTCTTTAAATACCCCGGCTTTGACGAGTAGAACTAAAATCCTATTTTTTTTTAACCAACACCGGGGGGTGGGCTTTGATTTAATTCGTTTGAACTTCGATGGGTGCAGGCTCGAGCTTTGTGCGGTGTTTGTTGAACTTGCCAAATTGGAGTTGGGGGGGGGGGAAGCCTCAATCAAACATTTGAAAATTGAATGATTCATATAGATGCTCCGGCTCGCGAAAATTCCACACCCGGTCAATCGGCATTAAAATTTATTGAAAGACCACCCCCTCCCCCCTTTTTTTTCTCACTCACAAACTACGTAGTTATATTTCACCATCGTAAAAACCGCAGGCAGCAATTTTGATCACAGTCGCAATAACCGGGAGGGTCTTGCAGGGAAAGGAGAGAAAAAGAAAAAAAAAAAAAAGTCCGTAAATCGAGGGATTTTCTTGGTGGCCTTGCAACCTGCAGCCGTAGGAGTGGGAAAAAGTGTCCTTGCACGCGCGAGTCGGAAAAGCTCCTCCCTTAACGACCCGCGCCCTGTGCATGCCGGGCTTACTCGTGCGGGTTTCTACTTTTTTTTTTTTTTTTTTTTTTTTTTTTTCTCTTTTTCGCAAAAATCGATTTAATTTATCACTATTGCGAGCGCTTTCTCTAATAGAGCCATCGATTTTTATTGGTATAAAAATTTACTGGCTCGGCATTGATTTTCGTTGTAGTTAACAAGGAGAGTCTTTAAGTTTACTGCGGTAAAAATACTCGGCTGCTTGCGATCGCACTAGCGATATTTACCGGGTAATCGATACTGTCATTAGCGGTAACTCCTTGTTTAGTCATTATGTACTGTAGTTAATACAATAGAAATTTTCATTGTTTTTACTGATTGCCATTACAAATGGTTCACTTCGTAAGAAGTTTGATATAAAATTTTTCGCGTTTTAGAGTAGTGACGTTTATCAAATTTTAGGACTATTTTTTTCTGTATCGGAAATGGTCGTTGACATTTACATCTTTATTTCTTAAACTATAAGTACTTTGACTGTTGCACATCCAATTAGCACCGATGAACATTAGTTTACATTTGAAGAAATATCGAGTATATTATCACCTGTTGATCTCTTTAGATGTCACTGAACCAAGCGTTGACATAAATTTTCTTTATTAATTAATAATAATTGAATCCTGTGTTAATCACTGCTAATAATATTTTTAAATTCGTCCAGTTGCTTTAATCTTGTGACGTCCACATTTGTGACATATAATCAAGTACTTTGCAGCAAAATTTTTATCTTGTGCTTATACTATTAATCAAAGAAAAAAAAACTTGAATCTGCTGTTGGAAAACTTCATCGTAATCATGTTGAAAAAATCATTTAAAAATCTTGGTAAACACAAAACACATAATCCTCATTCCTACGAAAACTTCATAATTAAACGAAATAAATTGATCTTGAAGTCTGCCCTCTCCTCTGTAGGGTGTGATGACCTCTGCCAGACGGAAATCAACTGGTGCACTTCCGCAAGTGTCTCGCAACCCCATCCCCAAATCACTGTCACAGTTCTCAAATTTTCGGCTCTCTCAAAACGCGAGCGTCCCCCACGCTGCACTTTCTTCTTCGCAACTCGAAAAAACTTGTAATCTCCCGATGCACCCACCTTACGTAAGCCGCAAGTGCTGCACTTGAAAATCCGCGTGCAGCAGGAAAATCATCGCTCGTTCGAAGAGTAGACGCGTATGCCGTATAATGCCAAGTTTTTGCATGCGCGACTATTTCTAGTGTCCTCGCGGCGGCTCGCTCGCTCGGCTCCGTTCGGGTAAACGGTTAGCAGTGCGCTGCTGTGTCTGCACCGCGACCGGACCGCCGATTTTGAGTGTTCGCGGTTTGTGATGATAATAATTTAAAAATGAACGAGAGAAAGCGCACCCTTATTTTGCACAAGCGGCCGGACGATGACACCAGGAGGTCGCGAACCGAGGAGCGGGTCCTGGGACGGGCCACGGTCGTACCGCCCCCCAGGATAATGCAGCACACCGCAATTTTCCGCGATCCCGTTCCCTGTAATTGTCCACTCCGTAATTGTCGTACTGTGAGTTTAATTTCAGATTTAAAAATATGAATGTTCCTTTTTTTCAGCCAAAAGAGCACCGATGACGTCGCTAGACGAACATGTAAGCCGCCCTCTTTACAACAGACAGGAGTACAGCAACATGGCACCGCATCACAAAGACCGTAAGTACGATTTGTTTTACGGTTTTTATCGGTTGACACGGGAAAATTTTATCGTGAAAATAAGTGATGCGACGCTTGATTTTCTGAAACAAGTGCAGAAATTTTTCATTCCCCGGAATTAAGACGACCATTTTATTGTTAGTAATTTGTAGAATTCTTTATTTTATATTTATTGCGTTCGTAAAGACAAAAATTTTAATATTTTTTTTTATAAATTACGAGACTAATCCTAAAAATTAAATTATTTGACTAATATTTAGTTAATTATATCTTAATTTTTCATCATAAAAATATACAATTGAACTTCGGATAAATAACTGTTCCCTAAGTGAAAATTCCAAACATTTTTGAAAAAAAAATTTAAAGACATTACTTTAGTTTAAAAAAAATTCATGTCTCACTCATAAACAATTGAAAAATGATTTGTTTCTGATTAGAAGTTGATTGTCGGACGCGATTAAAAATCATCAATCTAACAACCTTGGTTTTCCAGAAAAAAAAAAAAAAAAAAAAAAAAAAGAAAAGAAAAAAATTTTCTTGGCACAATCACGCAAGGTATAGAGAAAATTCAAGCCGACAATTTCGAAATTCGAGTATACCCGCAAGCTTTTCAAGAACCACGTCAAGGCTAACTCTTTTTTTTTGTCGTTCACACGCGCGCTCCGCCTAATAAATCACAAAGTCATCGTCTTCTTTTTCTTTTTTTTTTATTATTCTTTTTCGTGTATGTGTCTGTATTTGTTACAACGTCCAAACGTCGCTGCACGATTCGTTGAATTAAAAAAAAAAAAAGAAAAGAAAATTGTCTTTATGAAAGATCTGTCGTGCGGTAAAAAAGATCACGCTACGAAATTCGAATTCGCGATATTATTGTGTAACGAGTACTGAGCTCGCACGTGTTTTAGATCTGTAATTCAAATATTTTTATCCTCCAAGAGAAATTTAATAAAAACATTGTGCACCAGACCAATAAAATGTTTTGTCTATCGTATGCACAATTATTTTTCAATTGTCAAGGAAAAAAAAATAATAGTCCAGTGTAGTGTACAACATTATGCGCTCGGAAAAATGACCTCAACTACATTTTTTTATGAATACAAATAAGCTACAGGTAGTTTAATTTGAAGTATCCGCGTCAGCAAATTTACGACTGTTTGAAAAAGTAAAGTTTTCTAAAATAAAATTTATAAAATAAGCGTGCAACAATAGAATCTCAAGTGACATAATGAGTACGCGTAAACAGTCAATTTTATAAAATCCTCGGCACTTGTGAAGTAAGATTTAATTATAGAGCTTGAATTTAGTCACCGAACCGACTGACGTGCACGATTCGCAGTCTCGACAAACAAATCGTAATTATCATCAAATAAACTTAGTCTCTGTTTTGTTTACCAGTGGAAGAGTTGGGACACAGAAGCCGGGTCGAGGAAGTCTTGATGAAAAGCGAATCGGACAGCGAGGAAGACTTCGGACATCCCGTTCAGATCGTCGTGGCCCATGCGGATCACACCTTCGAGCTCGACGAGGAGGCCCTCGCCGAAATTCTTCTCCAGGACGACGTCAAGGACCGCAGCGTCGTGGTCGTGTCGGTCGCCGGCGCGTTCAGAAAGGGAAAGAGTTTTCTGCTCGACTTTTTCTTACGTTATATGAACAGTAAGGTACGTACGAGTGGTGAATGAAAAAATCATCCGAACTAATTTTTTACGTGGAGCGCAGCTTCTATTATGCTTGGATTGATGAATTCTTGATACTGAATTTTTATAAAATAAGTAATTTTAAAATTACTCAGTTTTGAAAAAATTTTCGCGTCCGAATTTTTGCAGAAGCTAATTAATTGTTTATCAATTAGTTTTTCTAGAAACAAGACAAAGTACTAAAGATAAGAATTATATCAATTAATATTTTTTTTTGCACACTGCAAAGTAGATAGTGAACTTTGTGCTTGCGTAATACGTAATTTTTAATGTAGATTGCAAAGTATTATTAATTATATATTAAACTATTTTTGCTGTTTTTTTCTCAGTATTTTGTACCAAAAAGGTTCACAAAGTTAATCTTGTATACTAATATCAATGAAAACTTAAAATAAATTGAAATATTTATTCTTCAATCTTAAAAGTTCCACACATGAATAATTAAAAATATGTTAAAACGTCCAATCCCGTCTGCCACTTATCATGTAAATTTTACTTCAGAGTCTTAGCGTAACTAATCATCGAAAACGTATTATCTGAGTTTATTAACTATTTAAAAATTTCAATTTCAGTACATACGCCAAGAGGACACAGACCGTTGGCTCGGGGGTGAGAACGAACCCCTGGGTGGTTTCTCATGGCGAGGCGGCTCGGAGCGCGACACCACGGGTATCCTCATGTGGTCGAAGGTCTTCCCGGCCACGCTACCGAACGGCGAGAAGGTCGCGGTCGTACTCATGGACACCCAGGGCGCCTTCGACAGCCAATCCACGGTTCGCGATTGCGCCACTGTTTTCGCCCTCAGCACCATGCTGTCGTCCGTGCAGATATACAACCTGTCCCAGAACATTCAGGAGGACGATCTGCAACACCTGCAACTATTCACCGAGTACGGAAGGCTCGCGTTGGAAAAATCCGGCAGCACTCCTTTCCAGAGGTTTGTTTCAGATTGTGCTTAGTTTTCAGTCTTTGCTCAATTATTAGTCACCGTTTAAGCTTACTGTATTCATAAGATTAATAATATCTCAAAAAACTAAATTAACCAAATAAGTTTTCATGACATTTAAGATAGAGAATTATTTACTTGAATGTAAATTTAATTTTCAGGCTACAATTCCTCGTTCGCGATTGGAGCTATCCCTACGAGGCTGAATACGGAGCGGAGGGTGGAAAAAAAATATTACACAGGCGATTGGAAATCTCAAACAAGCAACATCAAGAGCTTCAAAGTCTCAGGAAACACATAAGCTCTTGCTTCTCTGACATCTCGTGTTTCCTCATGCCACATCCAGGTTTGAGGATAGCCACGAATCCCAAATTCGACGGAAGATTGTCTGAAATTGAAAGTGAATTCAAGGAACAGTTGAGAGTGCTCATACCTATGCTTCTTGCCCCGGAGAATCTCGTCACGAAAAAGATAAACGGTCAAGTCGTTAAAGCCAAAGAATTACTTGAATACTTTAAAAGTTATATTAAAATTTATAAAGGTGATGAATTACCTGAACCGAAGAGCATGCTTGTGGTAAGTTGATAAAAACAATGTTGATATTTACGTTTACCTTGAGTACCTGGCCTTTTTATGCTCTTATCCATTTTCAGGCAACTGCAGAAGCAAATAATCTTTCCGCGGTAGCCGAAGCAAAAGATTTATACATACAATCCATGGAGCATGTTTGTGGAGGAAACAAACCTTTCTTGGCAACTGCCCATTTGGAATCAGAGCATAATCGATGTCTCGACAAAGCGCTTCATCAATTTCAAAATAAAAGAAAAATGGGAGGCGAAGAGTTTAGTCAATTGTACATGGAAAAGTTACAAAAGGTTTGTTTGTTTGTTTTTAATTTTTTTTCTCCAAATTATCGACAAATATCACTGATTATTTATGTTAAATTCACCGTTTTGTACCTAACTCGTAGGATATCGAAGACTCGTTCAACCAATTTAAGGCACATAACGAAAGTAAAAATATTTTCAAAGCTGGTCGAACTCCCGCTGTGTTTTTTGCCATAGCCGTTATCACGTATATAGCCTCTGGTGTTTTCGGTCTTGTAGGCTTGTATAACATAGCTTACCTTTGCAATGTTATTATGGGAACTGCATTGCTGACACTTGTTGTATGGGCATATGTCAGGTACGTTAATTTAAAATTCATTCATATCATAATTGGTTTGTAAAAAAAGTTTTTCAACTTAATTTCTTTATTTAAATTATACAGATATAGTGGAGAGTTACGGGAAATAGGGACGTCAATAGATGACTTGGCTACCATGATATGGGAAAACGTAAGTACAAAGAAATTTCTAAATTCAAAATTAGATTTTGAACGTGTCGGAGAACGCTCTGTTTAATTTTGTTGAATATATATTTATATATATATATATATAGTACTAATACATAGTAGTTTGTGTGTTATTTGCTTTGATTGATTTGTTTTTTCTTAGAAGCATTTTTCGTTAGATAAAAATGTTTTAAATAATATACAAACTTTTTTTTTCTCTTAAAATTATCTCTGTAAAAGAAAGGCCTTATACTAACATTTAACAATTTTCTATTTTCAACAGGCCTGGCAATGTGTGCATCACATACATAAATTAAGATACATCATCCTTTCTTTAATTGTCACATATTTTGCGATACCATCCTTAACATTTTTTCATAATCACTTACTTAAACATCGCCTCATCTGAATAATTTAATTACATGGTCAATCATTTTATTTAATTTATATTTTGATAAATCTTTTTTTTTTTTCATCTGACTAAAAATACTAATAAGTATTATTTTTATGATTTGTATTTTTTTTTTAATATTATTTGAGTTTTATTTACTTTAGTTTATCTTTCAATCATGTTTGATTTTACTCTCAAAACCTTTACAATCTCAAGTGGTTTAGGACCAGTCCTCAATGAAGGTATGACGGCTACTGTGGGTTATCGAGTGTTTTTAAAACTCATTTTAGAAAAAAGATACTACTTTTTAAAAACAACTCAAAAAATGGAAATTCATACACTTGATTAAGTAGGCTTTTTTGCAAATTTTTTATTAAAAAATCCATTTTTTAAAATAAATTTTAAAAAAATTGCATGTTTGAATTACAGTTAAAATAAATAGCATTGCATGTAAAAACTAAACAAACTGAAGTTTTAAACATTGATCTGTAAATTTAGTTGGAAAAAAAGAGCTTGAAGTAACTATTTATCTTGTTGTTTTATGTACCGCTGATAGCTACGATTAAAAATCATAATATTTTTATTTTTTATTTAGATAATGAAACCAGTTTACCAACAATTTGTGGAAAAGTCCGTATACGTAGCAGTGGCGCAGGCTGCTGAAATAGCCACGAATTCAACATTAAATGCCGCTGTCACTGCCAATGGCAAGCCAATTAGGCATACGTAATTCCTGGTCAAAAGAACCAGGTCTCAAACCAGGCAGCTTTCAAGGACAGAAACATTTGGTGGTATTTCATTGATTACCAGGGCCAATTAAAAAGTTTTTGCATGATTTTTATAAAAAAATACGGAGAAAATTTTTTTAAGTGTTCGAGAGCTCGCGAAGCTTAGGAAAAATCTTAAATCGATTGAAAATTTTTTTACAAACGAAAGTTGTATTAAAAAAAAGTAAAAGGTCAGTTACCGCCACAAGACCAACATTTATAGTTCAATGATTTGAATTTAGAACGCATGTACAGTTCATCCTGATGAAATCAGTGTTAGATTGTTAAAAAATTTATTATAACATTTATGGTCACTGATATATATTGTTATTAAAATAAAACTTTGTATTATTAAGTAATATTGTCAAAACGTAATTTTTTATCTTTTTTTTTTTTTTTTTTTTTTTTTTTTTTTTTTTTAACTTTGGGAAGAGTTTTTAGTAAAAATTGTGTGATTGATTTCTATTCTAATTAAATTATAATTCATTGATTGTTGTTAAAATGTATTAGAGAAATCTGTGAAAATTGTTAAGAACGATTCATTATGCTTTCTAATCGTTTCTAACAATAATGAAAACAATTTTTGGAGCTCACACAATTTTATTCAAATTTTATACTTGAAATTGTTTTTGACAGTACTATTAGAGTCTGTATTATTGTGCCACAAACTTCCTACATTGTATGAAAAATACTTTGTAATAAACAAATCGTGTAAAATGTCACAGGCCCTTCATTGTATTTTTTCATCGCATACCAAGATCTTTTTAAATTTTCACACATATCATGCCATCACATTTTAAATTAGTTATAGAGCTTTCATTCAAATTTAATCTCAAAAAAAGTCTCTTGCCATTTAATAATATTGTTAAACTTGAAAAATGTTTATAAGGAATGTTCTGTAAAAAAATTTTACTAAAAAAGGTCTGTGAGAAATCGAAAATTTTATTTTATTGTAACATATAGGTGATGGACTTGATTGTTTATAATAATTATTATGATTGCCTCATTGTTATGTTTCATTATTTATTACAGATGCGTAGGTTGTTAATTTTACTTTCTTATTTTATTTATTTTTTTTTTAAATATATAATTTGATTAATATGATTCATATATCTATAAAAAAACAACAAAAAAAATCAAAATTTTTTACTTCATGAAAATAGCCATGATTAAACTTAGGTATCAACTTTGTTAATTTAATAATTTTTAACTTTATATTTTGGTTGTACACACTAAAAATAAAACTGTATTAAAACATAATTTTGGTGTAAATGCTGATAGCTGGAAATAAAAATGTATTTTTTATAACAAAATTTTATGCTTTATTTTTCCTTATTTTATGTATAAATAGTTTCCATAGCATAATCTCTTAATTCTATTATCACAATTTCTTATTTTTTAAACATCTTGCGTACCATGTTTTCATATTTTTGAACAGAGGCACACCATTTTTCATTGAAAAAATTAAATCTTTCTTTTGCTTTTTTGTCGTCAGGTTTCAAACTGATAACAATTTTTAAATCACCAATAGCTTTCTCATAATCTCTTAAATTACCATACGCTACACCTCTTCTATATAAAGCTTTAACATTATTTTTATCTTTATTTAAGACTTTACAACATAATGTGACTACATGTTCATAATTTTTTCTAATAAGTTGACATTCAGCCATGTTATTGTACAAAATATATTTTAAGTCCGCAATATCGCTAAGCAATTTTTTGTGCTGGTCCTCTACATTATCTGTTTCCATTGGTTCTAGGGTTATCAGAATTTTACATGCTTTGCTAAATTTATGAAATGCATCTACTTGTCTATTCATTTTGAAAAGTTCAACTCCTTTTTTCTTATATTTCAAAGCACAGTCATATTTTTCTTCAGCAGTCCATTCCCATATGGGTTTATAGTACTGAATATCTTCCAAAGTAATTTCTACGGATATTTTGGTTTTTTTATCTTTTGAGTCGTTAACAGGAATATGCACTGTTATTAAACTTTGTTCATCAAGACACATTAATTGAATAGCAATCTCCAAGTACCTATCAACTTCAGAACAAGCTTCGCCAATAGCAAAAGTCTTGCTTCCATTTTCTTGAATTATATCACTGTGCAGTTCATCTTTAATCTGCTTGTAAGTTAAATCTGGTGAAAACTGATTTTTCACACTAACAGTACAAACTGACAATTCTGACGGTTTATCTGAGAAGACTCCTGGTTGTAAAATTTCTTTTTTAATTAATTTATTTGCAGATTCCCAAACAGTCATCTTGGAGGAATGGTTTTTCTAAAAATTTAATTTATTTTTAATGAGTTGAACTAAACTTTGAACTAGCTAAAATACAAAACTATAACCTAATGTATGAGTGAAATAAAAAAAATCAGTAAGCAAAAGTGCATTACCATTTAAAATATCAATTTGATTAAATGATGTTAACGCTCCTTCAATCACATCACTTTTGTACATAAATTGTTTACATTTGTTTACATCTGAAAAAAGACGATTTAAAGTTTAAAATTCACACATTAAAAAAAAATTTATTTTCATTACTATCAAGCTTGAAAATTCAGATTTTAACTGTACAAGGTATAAAAAATTACTGTACATCTAAATAACAAGTATAAAATAAATAAAAAAGTGAAAAAATCTTCGAAAAATCGAGAAAGTTTTTGCTGCAAAAAAATAAATTTTCGTACTAAATCGTTCCACTTTACCGGCAGAGAGAGAGACAGGCATATGAGAAGAGCGAGATCGACGATCTCGTGCTCGCACATACTGCGCAGAGGATCCAGTTGGTGAGTAGCCTTCGCGCAATTTAGACGTTGCTAGTGACACATTAAAATGTCGTCCGTCAGCGGTGACGAAAATAACGAGATTGCCGAGAACGAGCCAGGTATTTATCGACTAAAATATATCATTTAAAAAGTATAAAAAATACTCGATAAAATTGTGACTAAAAAATTTTCTGGCTATGACTTGAAAATTGAAAAACCGTCTAATTGTGCACGTTGCGGTGTGAGCGCCTTCACCGCCATTTGAAAAATGGCGTCTCGCGCTGTAGTTACCTACACGTATTATGCTCACCCAGTTTGTCTATTATGCATGCACGTGAAGAATTTTACATTAGATCACAATAAATATTTCCTCGGGCCTTTCGCGTTATCTTTTGTTTTGTCACTTTGACATGTTAAAATTCATTTATTTTGTTTCTAATTTTTAGTCAGACGAACGAGGTCCGGAAGAGCGGTCAAAAAGCCACCTCCGGCCAAGAAAACGCCGGCAAAAAAACCCTCGACCAGAGCTACTCGTGCCTCAAGGAATATTCAAGAAATCGAAGAGGTAAGTGGAAATTTAATCAATCTTAACATCTGTTGAGTAATGTAAAATCATCATTTTACTTATTGTTTTTATTTGGTTACTACAAGTGTTTTCAAAATATTTATCCTTGAATTATCCAACATGTTCAGTTTTAGTACTTAAATAATTAATCTTACAGAATTCTTTCTTCTTTAAATTTAATTTTATTGAACTTTTTTTTTTATAATGCACTTATTTTGATAAAATTTGATTTTTAGGAAACTGCACCAAATGATGAAGAAAGTAGTGAAGTGCCTGAAAATGGAGTACAACAAGATGCAGAAGACAAACTTGCTGGTTCGCTCCAGGGAGACGCTAATCAAATAGAAGTAAATGAAAATCAAAATGAAGAAATGCAAGTAGACCAAACAGACAGTAATTTAGTTGAAGAAAATCCTTTTGAAATGGAACAGGTAGAACAAGAAGAAGAGAATGCTATTGAAATGGATCAACAAGAAAATGTTGTTGTTGAAAATAATGAAGCAATAGAGGAACATCAGGAGTGTAATGAGGAAGAAAATCTGCAGGAAATAGATGAACAGGAGAATTTTGTTGATGCAAATGCTGGAACAGAGCAACAGTTTGAGGAAAATATTGAAGAAGAAAAAGGAAACACCATTGAAACAGATAATATACCTGAATTTGACCCTGAAGAAATTGAAGATCAAGGAAATAATCAAGAAGATAATTCAACTGAAGTGGCAGAATCAGGAGCTGTCATTACAGATGCACCTGAAGAACAGTCATCAGATCAAAACGAATGTTCTTTAAGAGTCAAAGATTCATCAGAAATTATGGTATGTATTGAAATTAAACTTGAACTTGATAAGACATTTTACTTTTGAATGTATTTTTAATAATTTTGGAACATTTTCTTTAGGAAACAACCACAGATGAACAATTTATATTGATTGAAGACGATGTGGATCAGCAGCTTGAAACAGCTGCAGAATCAGAAACTTCAAATCAAGGTGAAGATTCAAATAAAGAGTATTTGCGGCAAGATAGTGAAATTATACTTGACAACGATCAGTTTCGTAATGAAGACGTTGAGTTTATTTCTGAAACTAATGAAAATAACCTAGACAACTCAAGTCAAAAAGAAGATGCTCAAGAAGTCATAGAAATCAGTGATCACGAAGGCGATACACCTACTAAAAAATCTGTTCCTGATACCGAAGCTGTGTCTGAAGATGAGTTACCAGCGGAAGGAACTACTAAGGTACTGTCTACAATTATGTTCTTTGATTAGCATTCCTCAATTTTGGCAGCGACATTTTTCAAAATGTAACTAGATCATTTTAATTTTAAATTCAAAATTTATTTCATGCTTTTTTCGATAATTCAGTTGCCAAATTTGCAGAATGACAAAATAATTTTATTTTTCAATCCTTTATTTGTTAATCATATCCAAATCCTAAGTCATTTAATCCCTTCTGTAGCTTTTTAATCTTGAGTGTGAAGATGTAGAAGAAGTATCTGAAGATGAATTTTTTCCTAGTGAGACTGTAGTTCAGGTATTATTCCCTTTCATCCTAGTTGTATTTTATTTTATCTATTATTTTTGAGTAATTGTCTACAATTTTTTAACTGTTTTATAAGTAAAAAGAAATTATTCAATCCTTTTATTATCTTGATTATAAAAATCGATCTTTTTTATTTAAATTCAGGAACCAGAAACAGAAGCTGTCTCTGATGAGGAATTGCCTGCTGCTCAACCAGCTGATCTTGGAGAAACAGAATCAGTCTCGGATGACGAACTTCCAGTTGAAAGTGAGAAAAAAAGAAAAGGTAAAACAGCTAAAAAGACTTCTGGAAAGAAAGCCAAAGATTCAAGTATGTTAATTTTGCTTACTTTCGTGAATGAGCTGCTAGTTCCTTATCAAAACAAATATTTTATTTTCAAAATGATTTCCACTATTTTACTGGAAATACTTCTAAATTAATACTTAATTTTTGCTGAATCAAACCAAATCAATTTGTTTTATTTTGGAACTGATAACCATATAAAAAAAGCTCATTTAACGTTAGGTGTGTATGATCTGTATTAAATTTTGATTTTTAATCAAATGTGACTTTAATTTTTCAGGTAAACGCAAAAGAACTGCCGAAGGTGAATACGATCCTAGTTCCCCTACTTCTGAAAACAATGATGAAACTCCTTCCAAAAAGTTGGCTGTTTCCTCTGACTCAAATGATAAGACCGAAACAAAACCAGCTTCTCCTAAAAAGAAAGTTCTGCCAGAGTTAGATAAATACTGGAAAGCCGTCAATGATGATCCAACAGATTTCACAGGATGGACTTATTTACTGCAATATGTAGATCAAGAAGTAAGTTTACTTTTGAAAAAATTTAAGCTTTACAGTAATTTGTATAGTAAGTGAAGTTATACATCTCTAAAATTTAATTACATAAACAAACAAAATTATTTACCGAGTATTATTTTATTAAAGAATGCTAGTTTTATTTAATTTTTTCAATAATTTTTAAGTTTAATCAATAAGAAAATTTTTGATTTTCAGTGTATTAATTCATTTAAATTTTATTAAAGTTATTGATTTTGGGTTATTTCCAAAATGGACCATAACAATAAATTTAATTTACAGTCCAAATATTTATTATGTTTTAGAGTCTTGATCTTCTAAAGGTACAAACACTTTCAAGGCTACGATTTTTTTACCGACTATTTTGAACTTTTGATTTGTGTACTCAATGCGATACGTTTTTTTCAGAATGATGCAGACGCCGCTCGTGAAGCGTACAGTAAATTTTTGCAACGTTACCCCTACTGTTACGGCTACTGGCGCAAGTATGCCGATTACGAGAAGAAAAAAGGCGATCCTACGCGGGTACAAACGGTGAGTTCTTTTATCATAAATTTTAGAAAGAAAAAATATATAAATTCGATAGCTGAAAGTACAGAGTATAATTTTCTACTTTTAATCGTGCATTATATTTTATGATAATTTTAAATTAAAATTAACGTAACATTAATTTATTGATATTAAAAAACTAGTTCTCGAGTTAGGAAAACCAATCGCGTGATCTGTTTTGGGCACGCACGTAAATTATGATTTTCCCTTTCAACAGACTAGCACGTCTTGCGGCACCTATGCGACTCTCCTCATTTACGGGTTAGCTACTCGTGCGACTTATCAACTAGAAATCTCATTACAATATAAAAAATCACCAGAATGCAATTATTATTATTATTTGTTTATTATATTATTATTATCGATTTATCATTATTATTACTACTATTATGCAATATTACACGTATTAAGTAAGTCGGTCTCAAGCTTGTTGTCTCCTTATATGATTTCATTGTTGCTCTTTAGTGTGAGAATTATTATTACTACTACTACAACTACTATTACTACTACTACTACTACTATAATTAAGTGTGTGTTGTTGTTGTTGTTGTTATTATACTCTAAGTGTAAGCGTTTGTTTATATATAATTCATTATGCGAGAGACTTAAGTATTGTAAACACATTTATACATTATCGTAAAAGACCCTTCTGAATGTGGGAGGGTTGACTAAAGTATAAAGCATACCTAAGATATCGGAGATTAACGATAGATAAGAGACTAAGACTTGGGACAGGCACATGTTCGGGTCCACAGACAGAGAAGCAGTGAGTGGCTATTGAAGAGGGCAAACTTCAATTCGCGGATCGATCTCTTCTCCGACTCCGTATTAAGGTGAATGCACAATGCTCTGCAATCTCTCTGTGTTAATTACCTTCTTCTTTTATTTATTTACAGTATTCGATTTTTTTAAAATTTACGTGAGTATATACGTTAAAAAAATAAACAAAACAAAACAAAGTACAATACACCTACGTTTACGCTTAAGCAGTTTACTATAAATATATATATATGTATATATAAGATTAAGGATTTATTAAGATGTATGATAATTTAAGCCGTACCGATCCGTTCGACGAGATTTTAAAGCTAAGATCGGTTTGCCTCTTATTTTCGAAATCTAAATCCCATTATTGATGTTTTTATGCAGGTCTTCGACCAGGGCTTAAAAGCCATATCTCTCAGTGTTGACTTGTGGTTACACTACATCAATCACTGCAAAGTCGTTTACGAAAAAGACGAGGAAAAAATGCGAGAACAGTACGAGAGAGCCATCGAAGCTTGTGGTCTTGAATTTAGGTAACTAACTCAAGCACATTGTCATAGATTATCGCTTTTGTCTCAAAACTTTTGCAATTTAACTTTAATTCCAATTTCAGGTCCGACAGGTTGTGGGAGAGCTACATCAAGTGGGAAACGGAAAACAAACGGTACAACAAGGTCATGGGAATCTACGACAGACTACTGTGCACGCCGACTTTCGACTACATGGCGCACTTCGAGTCCTTCCAAGAGTTCGTATCGGCGAACAGTCCACAGCGTATACTGTCTGTCGATGATTTTCTGGCCTTGCGGGCGGAGGTTAAGTCCTTACTCAAATCAGAAGACACCGTCGGTTCCGATGACGCACCGCCTGGCGAGGATTCACCAACCAGCGAAAAAGCTCCTAGCGACGAAGAGACTCGGGCGATTCGGGAAAAAATAATAAGCAGCAGGAGAAAAATGCACAAATCTAACGTCAATGCCGTGGCCGCCAGGTGGACTTTTGAAGAGGGGGTTAGTGTTTCTTGAAATTTTATCTGTGGTTTGAAAAACTCCGAGTATTTAATTTCTTAAATTCAAATTTTTCAGATTAAAAGACCATATTTCCACGTGAAGCCTCTGGAAAGGTGTCAACTGAAGAACTGGAAGGAGTATTTGGATAACGAAATCGATCAAAAGGACCAAACGAGAATAATTATTTTATTTGAGAGGTGTCTAATTGCTTGTGCGTTGTATGATGAGTTCTGGATGAGGGTATGTATTGAAAAATATTTTTATAGTCAAATAGTAAGTATTTTTTTTTTTTTTTTTTAATTTTGTTGTTTTTTTTTAACAGTTTGTACGTTACTTGGAGTCACTGAAGGGCGATAACACGGAAAAAATACGCGATGTATATACTCGAGCTTGCACCGTGCATCATCCGAAAAAACCAAATCTACATTTACTGTGGGCCACGTTCGAAGAGAGCTTAGGAAACTTTGACAAAGCTGCTTCTATTCTCGAGAACATCGACAGCGTCATTCCTAACATGTTACAAATAGCTTACCGAAGGATAAACCTGGAACGCAGACGAGGCGATTTGGAAAAGACATGCGTTCTCTACGAGCATTACATCACTAACAGTAAAAACCGGACTATTGCTAACAATATTGTTGTTAAATACGCCAGGTTTTTATGTAAAATAAAAAATGACACTGACAAAGCTATCAAAGTATTACTAAAGGTGAATATTATTTTTATTCTGCTGTTAACGTGGAGTTTTTTAAAAGTATAATACTTATACGTCATATTTTTTTTCAGGCGACGGAAAAAGACAAAGATAATCCAAGATTATATCTTCAATTGATAGATCTTGGCCTACAAAGAAGTCCTATCAATGTGCAAGAGGTGGTGAGTTACATAGATCTTTTCATAGATCGCGAACATGCGGACGCAGAACAACGAGTACTGTTCGCTCAGCGCAAAGTGGAATTCCTTGAAGATTTCAGTACCGATATACGACAAGTTTTGAAAGCACACGAGCAGTTCCAGAAATGTATAAAACAAGCCAAGGATAGGAAAAAAGTCAAGAGTGACGAAAGCAAAACGTAAGTTTTTTTTCTTTTGATCGGTGTTTTTTTTTTTTTTTTTATCTCTTTAAAAAATCAAAATTAATTAAAATTTTTTTTTCATTAAAAGTAGTGAAACTCCGCCAAAGAAAGCTAAAGTCGATACGTCTAGCGTGCCTCCACCTCCGGTAGGATCCCAGTCGTACCAGTACAGCGGCACGGCTCCATATCAATCGCAACAGCAGTTCCAAAGTAACCAGTATGGCGGTCAAAGTGGATACCAACAGGGATACCAGCAGTACCCGCCACCAACGGATCCAAACTACGCCAATTACCAGAACTGGCAGTACGGTCAGAGCGGACCTCAAGCGTACACTCCGTACAATCAGTGGAGCTCTTACAATTACTATTAATTTTAAAAAAAGTTAATTTTTTTCTAATAATGTGAGAGATGAACGATTTTTCGTATTCATGTAATTTGCGATCTCGCTGAATTTTGTAAAGGCAAGACTAAAAAAAAAAAAAAACTAAAATTTAAATGATGAATGAAAAGTACGATGTTGCTGCACTAAGTGTGGATGTGAAAACAAGATAGCTTACCCGAACAGCTTTTTTTCTAAAACTTGCAGCTTCAATGTCGATACCATTTACTTTTTAAATGTATATTTATGTGACTAATGGTATTTTGAATTTGTGTATATTTTTCACTTAGACAAGAAAAATTATTTAGGTAGTTTTTACTATTTTATTATTCCAATTGTTCGAACGTTTATTGATTTATTATCTTTTCATTATTCATGAATTTCAATTTATTGCGACTTAGAAAAAGGTATGTTTTACGATTTCTAGTATACTTTTTAAGTTTGAAATAGCTATCTGTACTGAAAAAAAAAAAGAATCCCTTGAAAATGAATTATTTGCTTTTGCGAAACTCAGATGATTATGCAATCGACAAAGTACACGCAGTACTATTATCTTTAAGCTTAAAAATGAAAATCGCATGTTTTAATATTTTTACCTGACATCGTAAACTCACCTGTACAAATTAAATGTTTCAATAAGTATTGATACTTAAAAATAAGTCAAACGGCGTTTGATAAGTTTTAGTTGATAAAAATTGAAGAAATCATGGATTTCAAAACTTATTGGCTCTAAAAAAAAATTAAGCCAATAAATTCTTGTATAGTCTTTGTGTGATTGTACTAAGATTTATGGTAAATGAATAAGCTTTTTGTATCTCAAAACAAAGTTAAAATATAATTTATTATATTTGAAAAACTTTTTTTATCAATTTAATATTATTATTTCGAAACTCTCAAAAAACTTTTGGATAACCAATTTAAAAAATGCAATCAAATTTTATTTTGGCACATTTTTATTTCATTTGTATAAAAAGTATAAGTATAATTTGCATAACAACAATAGTAAACATTTTGTAGCTTTGTAAGAATAATAAAACCTACGTTAATAGATTAAAATTAACTTTCATTTTTTATTCTTCTCGGTAATAATAACAATTATTACTATTATTATTGTTATCATCAAGCAAATTTTAAATTAATTTTTAATGTCATGTAATAAATGTGATTTTTTGGTTTTCTATACGATCTATGTTTTATAATCTCTTAATTTTTCTTAAAAATAACTTATCAAACTAATTTTACAAGATCTTTTTGAATATCGTTGAAATTTGTCTCGATGGTTCGCTCGTAAATATTATGAAGTTTTTAAAAAATTTTTACACGTTATTATTAAATTAGAACCATCCGTTGAAAATCATTGACTTTTTTTTTGTTTAAAAATTCGATCATACTTCTCATTGTGTTTTTTGTTCGTTTCTTTCGATCGATATGTTAGGCAACCACAGCACTTGTTACCATTTTATTGACACCGCAACTTCCATCTCCTCGGTATACTCGGTAGTAGCCTTGTTCTCCCCAATGCGGACCCCAACTAAATTTTAAAAATCAATAAATTAATTATTCATATCTTTAATAACTCAAATTTTTAGGTACTGAAAAACATCAAATTGTTCATTTACCTGTTCTTGATCAACCAATAAGGCAACTTTTTCTTGAAAATCGGGTAATCTGAAAAAATTAATTTTGGTCGTTAAAACAATACATAATATTAAAACTTTCGTCAAAAATAAAATAAGCTCACTTTTGATTCCGTAGCCTACGATGAGCACTCCGTGATCCAGATCATTCGGATTGCAGAGGAAGTGGAATGGATGCGACACGCCACCCATGTAGAACTGCATGGCATTGGCGTTTATACCTATGGACATGGGACCATTTTGCACGAGCCACTGGGCCATTTCCTTCTCGTCGCTGGTTATGTTAAGACCAGATATCACCCTCACCTTGACCTTGTCCTGGTTGAAGTGGCACTTTTCGTTTTCTGCTTCGTAGGGATAGTCGCTCTCGGTCTCCAGTCCACCGATTTCCTCCAGGGCCCGGTAAGCAAGGTCTGGTAGACCTCCGCCGCAACCCTGGTCAAGCTTGTCGCAGTCGACGAGTTCCTGCTCCGAGAGCGACAGAAGCTTGCCGTGCTTGATAGCGTACTGACCCTCGACGTTGCCCGTCACCGAGAATGCCCAGCACGAGCCGCACTGTCCCTGATTCTTAACAGGTGTTACTACTCCCGACTTCCTCCAGTCAAACTCGTCCGGTACCGCGATGTTCGGAATCTTGGCCTTGGGCAGTGGTACATCGTTCTCGGACCTCAGCAAGGGCTTTAGTCCCAAGTACCGCTCCTTGAACTCTGCCTTAGTGAGGTCCGAAAACTGCGTAACTCCGTAGCGTCCGGTGCCCTGTTCGTTCCTTTGAAGCTCCTCGATCATGTCGAGATTCTCCTTGAAGATCTTGAAGCGCCTCTCCTTTTCCTCTTCCGTGGGGTAGCTCTTGTTGTAGGCCGTCACGAACTGGCTGAAGAGCTTGTCCTCCTTGAACTGACGCGCCTGGGTTAGCATCTTCTGGCTGTAGTTCTGGCCCCTCAGGGATCGGCGCCGTCTCCTGGTATTTTGGTTGCAGCTCACGGTTATTTTCGGGTTCCCATTATCTTCCCACGGTTGGGACCAGGCCTTGATTAAGCACTCCTTGACCTGTCCGCTGGAGTTGAGCTGACAGTTCTCAGTGACGCCCTTGGCACACGTGCTCTCGCCGATGTCTGTCTTAATCTCGTAGAGCATCCCAGAGACGACCTGGGCGGTGACCTCTTTGACTCTACTGACGATCGGTTCGTTGTCTCCCTCGTAAGTCTGGGAGTACTGGCGAAGACCGGTCTTCACGAACTCCTGGATCATGGGATCGTTGGGATCGTGGGGCCGCTTGCCTCCCACCACTTCCCTCTTGTACCTGATCTCGGATCTGTCGGAATTTTTGCACTTGTAGTACTGAAGTTTAGCGGACTTAAGTGGTTCCTTCTCGTCCACGTCGACGTGCAGCTCGCATATCTGGGTTGGACCCGGGACGACCTCGTCCAAGCACTCGGTGGACTGGTCCCTCTCCCGGCAGTCGGTGGGCGCGACCTCGACCGTCAGGTTGAACGTTATACCACCATGGGATTTTCTCTCATTTTTGAAGTCGATAACGTCGATGAGGTGCTTCCTCTTGGTGTCCTCGTCGCGTTCGTCCACCAGCTCGATGGCTTTGACGGCCAATTTCCTCATCGTGGCCTTGTTCGAGATCAAGCCCTTGGTGGTGACCTCTCTCTTCGACCTGTGTACCGAGGGTTCGACAGACGAGGATGTGTCTTCCTTGTCTTCGATCCTCTCTGCCCGGATCAGTTCCTCCATTACGGGCTCGCCCAGATTCTTGGGGCTGGTGGTCTCGGTCCTGATCGGCACTTCCATGTCCTCAAGAAACTCATCGAACTCTTTTATCTTGTCGGAGAACTTGGGAACCTCCTCGCTCTCCCTCGACGCGGCCAGGATAACCTTCGCGTGGGGCACTTCGCGAGAGTCCTTGGTGGAGATCTCCATGGAGGGGACCCGGAAGACTTCCTGAGCCTCCTGGGCGATCTGGTCGTAAAATTCGGCCTTGGTGGAAGCATCCTCCTCCTTGCTGGCTGCTGCCAGGGACTCGAAGAACAGGGAGTTGGGGTCGGCGTTGACCTCGTTGTCGGTGTTCAGAAAATCGGTGCAGTTGTTCTTGGTGATCTTGCGGTTGTGTCCATGACGCTCCTCGAAGGTCACTAGGCACGACCTGACCGGCAAGTTTGACTGCAGAGGACACTCTGAGATCTTGATCAGGGAGGTTCTGAGGCAGTTGGACTCGCCGATTTCCATCAGAAGCTGATACTGCACGACGTTGGAACCCGGAGGCACGGCTCGGGTAACTCTGACAATGGAGACGAGCTTGTGCTTGAAGTCGCTGACTCCAGCCTCGTCCATGGCCTGAATGACCTGGTCACCGAAAGCCATAAGACCGGGCAGACTCGGGTTAAGCTCGTAGGGACAGCCCGGGCAGTACTCGGACTGGGTAGCCTTGACTGCGACGAAAGGACGGTCGTTGTGGTCTGCCGATATTTGTACTTCGCGGTCCAAACTAGTGCTCTGGTTAATAATCTGCTTATCTAGGCTCTCGACGACCTGACTGTCCGGGGGCGAAATTCTGCAATGTATCGACTCCTGAGGCACGTCAACCGCACCGCGTTCGTGCGTGCGGACGTCCAGGGTGCAGATCTCGCGGTCGCATGGCTCGTCATTGCTCTTGCTGCAGACCGGGTCCAAGTTCAGCGTCAGTCTGTGGATCACATACGGCGGCTTGGTCTGTGGAAAAATAAAAAAACACCTGTTTATGAAAAAGAACGCTGGCGGTTGGAGGAATTAGCTAAAAAGTATGCAGATAATTAAGTAAAAAAAAAAATTCCAGAACAATAATATCAGCCGTGCATTTTGTTTATTTTCGCAGTGTGGCATTGACACACATGACTTTCCAAAGCGTCTGAATCAGCGCGATTATTTACCAAACAGCGCTGCAAGAGGCACGTACGCGTATAAGTAACGCTGCAGCGAACAAGGAGTCGCAAATTGGCATTAATCGGGTTTTAAAAATAATAACGCGTCATCGTGTAAAATTGTCGCGGAAAACGGAAGAGTTTTTCCCAAGCGTGGTTACATGAAAAAAGAAAAAGAAAAAAAAAAATAAAGAAAGCGGCTGTCGTCCCCGGGAGCTTACATGACAATAAAGTACGCGCCGCGTACAGAGCCAAAACAAAAACACTGTTAGCGAGTGCAGCGAATTTACATAAGTCGGAGAAGCCCCTCGCGCGCGCGGGTGCTGGAAAGTGCCTTGCTCTTACTTCATCGACGAATCGAGAAGTATACAAGTGTATCCTGCAGCGTAGCAAAAAAAAAAAGTATCCTCGCTTAGGTATAGATGATAAACAAGAGGCACGGCGCGGCGAGAGAGCGGTAATCGTACCAGTTTTTGAGCAGCAACCAGTTGTCCGTCGGCGAAGTCCCTGCGCTTTCCCTGGTGGTCGTTTATCGAGGCGAGGGCGGTCTGCACGAGGTGATCGGCGACGGATCCCAGGGGCAGGTTCGTCGAGCTGCTGGACCTCTCGTCGATCTGTACCTGGGCCGCGGTGACAGCCGCCAGGCAGAGCAGCACCAGGCGCGTAACACCAGCTGGGTGCATGCTGGTGCCCGATGTCTACACTTTGATAGAAGCGAGAATAAAACTTTGGTCGTAACTATAAACTACGCGCTAGGCGAGTGCGACGGCTCGCGTATTCGAATGCAGCGAGAGCGAGACTCTCACTTCGGCGGCGTCCGAGGAGCGACTGGCAGGCAGGCAGGCGGGCTGCTTAGTTAGCGCCGGGCTCGCTCGGTGCTCCCGGAGCGGAGGCAAGCATGCAGCTGCGCGTGTCTTTGTGTGGTGTTGTACCGGGGGACGGAGCGGAGCGCGGAGCCTGCACAGCCTGCCTGGCTGCCCGGACGGTTTTCGGTCTTTGTTACGCCGGAGCTCTCCGGATGATAAACGTTTGGGTAATGTGTGCCTGTGTGGGTGTATGGGTGCCAGTGGCTGGGGCTCGAGGAGCAGCGGACCCCGCGCGTATACATGAGCGAGCGCACTTTGCACACGCGTTACATTGGCGATTACCTACGAGTGTCGTCTCCGATATATTTAATTGAATGCATTTTTTTTAAGCTCTGAATTCGTTCGTGGCTAGCTGGGAAGCTGAAAACTACTAAACTAAAAATTTTCTCGGTTTTTTAATTTTAAAAAAGGATTTCGAAATCATCATTTTCTTGGAAAAATTAATTAATTAAGATGAATGTAATTTAAAAAATGATTATTTCATGTGTTAAGTTGCCCTTTTGAAAGTTGCGTGGCATATGTAATTTTTTGAATTGGTAAAATCATCTTCATCATTTCCATGTGGGTCGTTTAATTTACACATGTAAAATCACTCTAATTCAATTTGTTATTATGAAAAGTCAAGAGGAATGTAATATTTGTTACAAAAATTTTTCATAAGTTGGCTTACGAAATTAAAATATGTGAAGTTGCACATGGAACCTTTTTCGTGAGTAATCACTCTCATCATTTAAATATGAATTTTTCACTTTGCTAACATGGGTCTACAGAAATCAAATTAATTTTTCGTATGTCAAATCGCACTTGCAATCTAGTCAAGTGTCAAAGTTTTCTTTACTTTTACGTGTGTCATTCGTTTTATTTGTGTAAAGTTTTAAAAATCAAATTTATTTTGTATCTTGCACAGAAACACTATAATAGTAATTACATACTTGAAAAAATTAAATACGTAGATATGTAATTTTCTTATGCAGCTAATCATCATTTATCATTTCTACATAGGTCGAGTCTACGGTGTTAATTTTATCGAACCACACGTGTAATTTCAACGTGTGTAAAAATTTATACTTATAAATTCTATCTTATATTTACTTGTGTAACATAAAAACATGAACAATTTGTTTCAATTTGGTTTGCATGCTCTTAAAATTTTTTATTTATCACAGTAACGCAACTCAAAAGAAATTAATTTCTTCATTTTTAATTATGACGAGTATCGATTAGTAAGTGAAAAAATTAATGCCACAACATCAACTTACTTGGCAAAAACTTTGTGACCGAGTTGCAATTATGAAATTCGCTACCCGATTGAGCTGTAATTATTCAATCAATTATAAATAAGTTGCACGAAACCACTACGATTTCACTCTAATTAATTTCAAACGACCAATTAAATTGATGAAAACTGCGGGACAGGTATGTAAAAACAATACTCCTTTAGCAGATCTGACTTGAAAAAAATTTCATTACTTTTAATTAAAATGAAAAAATTTTATTTTATTTTTTTATCATTTTAATATGAGCGCCATTTTCGAAATTAAACAAAGTACATGATTTTTCATATCAAAGTTATTTTTGTTCTTATTTTTAGAATATGTTTTGATTACATATAAAAAAAAAAAAGTATCTATCAAGATGAGCTTTCTCATTCTATTTAAATTTGTTTTTACATAACTCTTAGACTGAAGCTTACTTTATTGCGAACTAAGAGCTCATGAATCTACAAGTTATCGCGAATGCCCTCTTACTATCATCTTTTAAAATTATTTATCTGCAAGTGCGCATTAATTATTAATAATCTTCGGTCTATAATTTTTTTTTAATACAGATATCTCGTTTCTCTATGGAATAGCTACAATAATCTATTTCAAGGATTTAAAAACAAAAATATTAATCATGATAATAAATAATATTTAATATAAAGTTGTCACAATATCATTTTTTTTTTTTTTTTATAAAAATATTATTTTACATAATCTTTTGAGAAAACTACAAAAATAACTAAATATCTCATAATATTTAAATTATTGAAAATTTTTAATCTTAAGTCTTGAAATGTTACGTCTTTTATAGATTTTTCTCGAGTAATACTCCAAACAGATAAATTTTTTCTTTTAGATTGTCTTGTACAGCTGAGAAAACAGTAAAATATGCGAATGATGCATTCGGCACTTGAAAAAAAAAAGAATTTTATCGGAGTGGTGTTTGTGAAAGCAACGCTTTATTATCATCCCCTAAATAAGCTTTCGATTCAGTCGCTTGATTATTCAAATTAATATTAGTTTATTTTAAATTGAAAAAATAAGTCAAGTTTTGAATTCAAAAAATTATCAAAATTAAGTTGAATTTTTGGGAAGTAGTATAGATTCATTAGTTTAATCAAATAAGTCTTTTTAGTCATAAGAATAATTATTTTTCAGTCCAATTTTATAAAACTAGTTTATAAGTACTTACTGTAACAATTTACTATATTTATAAAACACAGATTTATGAAAAATTTTAAAATAAGCATTGCTCATAAAGATTGAGCTTTTTACGCATTGACTAAATTAGTGTAGTAGTTTTTAAAAATAATTTACGATTCAATATTACTAGAACGGATAAAATTTTTAAAAATCAAGCATTATTAAATGAAAATTTTACGATCTTAAATGTTAAATTGAATTCAACATCATGAGTATATCGCTATTTGAGTAAACTGTCACAAAAAATTATCCTTTTTTTTTTTTCAATCTTCCTATACAACTTTTCACGTAAGTTAATATAATTTGAAAACAAAGATCCATTAGTGAATAAAAATTATAAATAAGCGTGATTCTGTTTGATGCATAATTTTTAAACCACATTCCTGAATTGGTTCTTACTGGTATCTGTCTGAAGTTTCGGTAAAATTTGTGTGCGTCAATTAAGTTATCTAGCTTTTTTTCTTTTTTTAATTCTTATTCTTATCAATGATAAAATAAACAAACCGGTAGCTAATTGGGGTGTAAGAAAAAAATCTTTAACTATTATAAAAATGACTTCATCGGCTTGAATTAACAAAAATATTTATTAAAATCAGTGTAAAAAAAAAAAAAGTTAGTTGAATAAGATGCAATTTTTTTGAATGATTGACATAGAGAACCGTTGACTGGATAGTTATTTTAGTCAAGACATGGTATAAATATAAAAAAAAAATTACTGTTCGAATTTCTGCATATTACATTAGTTTTAACTGTACATACATAACTTATTAATTTTTCTGAAACTACTTTAAACAATTTCATGGTCGCCGCATTTTACGATGGATCCGTACATCTTCATTCTGATTGGGTCTTCAAACATCTGGCAACAATTTATCACGCCGTTCCGTAAAACAATAAAAGTGAAAAAATAGCGAATGAAGAAATGCAATTTTTCACAATATCCGTAGTCAATTGAAATCCGGCAAAACAGAGACAGAACAGTGCTTATGACGAATTGCCCCCGGTGCCTGAAAATTTATGGCTCTTTCCACGTTTTCCGCGTATCCACACACGTCAGAAAAAAAAAAGTTGTCACTTTTTTTCAATCGTTTATTTGAGTTTTACGAAGGAAAAAAAGTTTTTTTACGTAATGCATTCCTGATGATGCCTGATGACTATTTCAATTTTCGTTTTGAATCTCAATTGATTGAAGCGTTAAAAACATTTTAGAGTTGCATGCGTTTGTTGTGTAGCGAGATTGAAACTCGTCGCTTCGGCAATCATACTTCAGCCAAATATTCACTGACATGAATTTAAGGCGCACTTTATTTTGAATCAGAATCACGAGGTCGCGTAATCGAAAAAATTCATCCTCCGGTCGTATCAACTTTTTATGCAGGTACAGTGTAACTTTTCAATCATTCTACGTGACAATTTATAGAATTGAATTTTAATATTTAGTATTAAAAACTTTTCAAGAAAGCATAGTTTGATATCCAAACAATGTTTTAGTAATCAATTAATTATCAACTTTGACTTTCTAAAGATGACTTGGTAGTAAAAAAATATATTTTTAATCGGATAATTTTTTTAACTAAAAAAATGTTGTCTCTGAGGTAAGTAATTCAAGGTAACTTTTTCGAGTATCTCGGGAGTAAAAAAAAAAAAAAAATTTACATGGAGCTTCAATACAAGAATATCCAGAGTTAAATATTCCTTGGGAGTTTGGGACTAATTTTGGGGACAAAATATTTTAAAATAATATCAACCAAATATAAAAAAAAGCTAAACAACAGTAGCATAGAATGCTAAGTAAAGTTCTTTTCGGTAGGAAAATTTTGTCTGTTCCAAAATTAAATATGAATCGTACCGTTATTGCACTTATCACAGCAGTCTTGCAGAAAATTGTCACCTACAGGATAACCAACCTCAAGGCTGATGAAAACGTTCTCAAAGAATTCCGAATGTGTTTTCATAATATTCAATAATCGAAGACCCAACAAGACGCTTTTACCGGACGGATCAGCTTGTAGAATAATTCCACTTTAAACTGCGCGAATAGTCAGGATTTTTTAGAAACTTTCAGTGTGCGGATAATGATGCAAATCAGGTGCGAAGATTTTATTACTTTATTCTTATTTATGTTTTCGCGTCAAGGATGAAGTATTGGCGAAAAAATATTCGGAATTTGGGCGATTAAGATAAGCCGAGAGCTTCTGTTTTGCTGTTTAACATCCACTTTACCACTATTTTTTGACGCTGTTTTTTTATTTATTTTTTTATTATTAATTCTTTCAGCTCACACCTCATACAATCGCTATTTTATTCCACTGGGTCACATTTTTAACAAATTTTTGAGGATAAAGTGCGAAATAAACACACTGAGAATACTTCGTTGGTAGTATTGATAACACTTTGTCTTAGTCCATAATTTAAAAATTGATGATTATAGAGCATTAAAGTGTGTGCAAAAAATTAAAGATTTTTAGTAGTTTGAAGATATACCACCTTCTATAAACTCGCGTAGACTTTGTAAAATGTAGGGTATCTAAATAATATTCATTTTACAGTATTTTTCAGCACGAGGCTAGGAACCTGCAAACTCCCTGCTTAAGGAGGAAAGTTTGCACTTTCTGCGCCAAGTGTTGAAAAAGTATTTCCCTAATTATAATTTACCTCTGTGAAAAAAATTCACTTTGAATAAATTATTTAAAGTTAGTTAGTATTTAAATTATATATATTTTATTAACCATTCAGTTACAAATTATTACAAAAAGCAATTACTTATAAAATAATTTTTCCGCACTCCGGCCGGGAAGCGCTACTTCCCTGCCGCTGCCGCTACAGTCAGTAGCGCTTCCCGGCGCCGTCGTGCGGAAAAATAGCATACTCAACTAGGCACCTGAATGGGAAGGTCTCAGATCACATGTTTGTCACACTCGGCTACGCCTCGGATGACAATTTCATGCGATCTGAGACGTTTCCCATTCATACTGCCTAGTTAAGTAATATACTATAAAACTGAAATAGTCGCCTTTATCACAATCATAATTTAATATTTTATTTACTACAGTTCTAATAACGTAATCTCCACATAAACTTTCATTGAAGTAACTTGATTTATTGCTGAGCTCAAAAAATTAGCTTAATTATGGTGAAAAAATTGCAAAAAAAAAAAAGAAGAATAAAAATAATCATTTTTTATTTTTTTGTAACATTAGTAAACAGATACAATTGGGTTTTCGTAGACTTTGAGTTTGGACTTCTAATTGAAATATATTTAAATTTTTAAAACTAGTATTAACTAGCTTTCACTCGCTCGTTAGCAAAAATTTTTTTCACGCTAGTAGCCTGAAAGTACAATTTTCGGGCCCGTACCGGAAACGAATATTGTACTTTCTGACTACTAGCGTGAAAAATAGTATACAGCCCTTGAGAGTGCAAAAATTAGCTAACCTTTAGCAAACCTTTGATGACTCGCCTTCGGCTCGGACATCAATTTGGGTTTGCTAAAGGCTAACTCATTTTTGACTCCCTCGGGACTGTAACAATATATTCTGCCGTACAGATTGAAAACCGCAATATCTGCATTTTTATGAAAAATGAGATTTTTATAGCGTTGGATTCAGAAAAAAAAATGCTACTAATTGATAAAAAAAATTTTTTTTATTTCTCAATAGAATACAAAATACTTTAGTGTATCCAACAGTTCTTTGGTAAGATAAGCCCTAACTTTGAATATATACCGATAAAAATGCAACATCTGCAAAATCATACAGATATTGCATTTTTCTTCCGGTCACCGAGCCTATTTTTTATTAACACTACAGATAAAATAACCATATGTACATATTGCAATTTTTCCCAGTATTCGCCTCCGAAAAGTTATGTAGGTACAGGAAAAAGTGCATATTTTCATTGATTTACATTCAGAGGCACAACAACTCCTTCCAACTAGGGGGTGTTCTGAGGGCTACCCCCCCCCCCCCGCCCCCAATAAAACTAACGTCAAAAAAAAAAAAAAAAAAAACGTTGAGTTCAATAAATAGACTGGTTAATTATCCCCCAAGCTCTAAACCCCCAAAACCCTGGGCGTAGAGTTCAATGAATAATCTGATCAGCTATCCCCCAAGCCTTGAATCCCCAAAACCCTGGGCGTCGAGTTTAATAAATAAACCGATCAGCTATCCCCCAAGTCTTGAACCCCCAAAACCCTGGGCGCCCGAGGTCAACGAAAAGACTGATCAGCTATCCCACAATCTCTAGACCTCCCAAAATTCTGGTTACCGAGTTCAACGAAAAAACTGATCAGTTATCTCTTAAGCTCTGAATCCCCCAAAACCCTTGAAACCCAAGTTCGATAAAAAAAACTGATCAGCTATCCCCCAAGCTGTACACCTCCCAAAACTCTGGTTACCGAGTGGAATAATTTTACAAGTTAAGCGTACTTTATTTTTGAATATCAAGTCCATAAAAACTTTTTTTTTTTTTTTTTTTCCACAAAAAGGTTGTGGTGTACTTTTATTTACATCACTTGAAAATATTACAAAATAATAAAAAAAAATATATATAAAAAAAAAAAAAAAAATTACCAATAAACAAACGAAAATTTTTACACTTTTCTCGAAATGTGTCTGCTTCTTAAAAGCATTTAATTTATAGTTAAAAAAAAATTTGTTGATAATATTGCAAACAAAGAGTTAAACAATATGTAAAAACTTATAGCGTTTTCCTAATTATATTAACCACGCCATATTTGAGTTAAAAATTTCAGATTTATAACTTTATGATATAATTGCACCAGTATAGCGTAATTAGGTATCCTTACAAAATTATTTATATCGTTAACTAAAATGCACTCATATTTTTGGAATAATTTAACTCAGGCACCCAGGGTTTTGAGGGTTTAGAGCTTGGGGGATAGTTGAATAATTTTTTTATTAAACTTGGGTTTCCAGGGTTTTGGGGGATTCAGAGCTTGGGGGATAGCCGACCAGTTTTTTTGTTGAACTCGGGCGCCCAGGGTTTTGGGGGTTTAAGGCTTTAGATTTCAAATTCCGTGAACACCCCCAAGAAATTGTAAAGGGTGTCCTCTACTAGCTTAGGGGGTGTCCGGACACTTCTACCCCCCCCCCCCTCCCCGTTGTTGCGCGCCTGGTTTTAAATAAATTTTTGCATGTCAGTACATTTACTTTAGACAGTTTTTTAAATAATAAATTTTTGAAAAAGTGTAAGGTATGTACGAGTAATTAATATGGCTAAGCATCAAATGCGTCACATCGTACGGCAATTGTTAAAATATTTTATTTATTTGCAGATATTGCATTTTTCTCCTGGCAGTTATTTTTAAAATTATCCAGTCGTACCGGAAATTTTACATATGCACATATTGCATTTTTTCATCTGTAAAGTCTCTCGTCGTAGGGCGAGAAAATGCACTATCTGCAAAAAAGGGTTGCAGGGCTTAAAATTTTTCAAAAATAATAACACCATTGAAAAGAGCATCCTCAAATTACTCTAAAAACGTTTTCATAGTTTGAAAAAATTTTAATGTATGGACTTACAAATAAAAAACACGTTTTGCTCAATATCTCGATTTCATGAGTTTTGCAGATATTGAAGTTTTCAATCTGTAGGGCAGTATTATGGTAGGATAATGAAAAATCAGGATTTTTCAGAAAAATTACCTTCATACTTTTTACTATGAAAATCCAAACTTATTCTAAAAAATATTATTTCCCCTCTTGCATAGTTAAAAGCACCGTAAAATACGAAAAAGATGAACTGATCACCTGAAAAAATATGAGGAATGTTAAGCAACACTGTCTATAAAAATTTAATTTAATTTTATGAAATCTTGAAAATTCCAAAAATTAATTGCATATAAAAATGATTAACCTTTAAAAAAGACTCGAGAGTCACGTCGTAAAACTTTCCAGCTGTAATGGTACACGGTTTTAGAGCTCGCATCATGACCAGTTGAATACTGGATGATGTCAAACTGCCGATCCAACTGCTCGAGTATACAAAGTCAGCTATCTTTTCGCTCTGTTTTTTATTTTTAAATAATTAAAAGTAATTATAAATATATATTTTTTTATTGAATCCTCTGAATTATTTAAATGTAATTTTGAGAGATATGAAAACTGTAAATGGTTATTATAAAATATGTGCGATAATGATAAACTGTCGTGTTCAATTTTAATGTTAATTTAAAAATAATGATCATAATCATACTGATAGTACTAAAAATTTTATTTTCTTTAGTTAGATAGTATTGAAAATAATTAAAAAGTTTTTATGAAGAAACATGTTGGTGAACCTTACCTGAACGATCTAAGTTTCAAATAAAAATCGTAAAACCAACTCAAAACTTACTTCGGTTTTCAAATTTTGTCCACTATAGCTGAATATAAACAACTCCATGGTTGCGGCATTCATGAATAATGCGTACTTAGTCAATCGAGTGCTATCTTCCAACATCTACTAACAATTCATTAACAAGTTCCATTAACTTACGCAAAAACAAATAAATCCATACACTAAAACAATTTATTCTTTATACCGTAGTCAATTGAAACCCAGCAAAACAGAGTAAGCCACTGCTTACGACAAATTGCCCGAGCGCTAAGAAATTTACGACCTTTTCCACATTTTCGGCGTACCTGCTCAAAAAAAAAAAATACCATCTACTCTTTAAATCGTTTGTTTCAATTAAAAAAAAAAACAAGTTTGCTTACGTTATACATTCTTGATGTCTCCTAATGACCTTTCCGATTTTTTCTTTCGAGTTCCAGTTACTTACATCTTTGAAGTCTCTTTGTATAATGTAGAATTTCGCGGCAGCGTGCATTGTTGCCACTAGGCTGAAACTCGTGGCACCTGTGATTGTACTGACGCCCACTAATCCCATGCATGAATTTATGACGTACATAACTTGGAACCTAGGACTAGTTGTGTGATCAAAGAAGTAGTAGCCTCGAAATGGCAGTATCGTTCTTATGTTTTCGCCCTCTGACAGCATCATCTATGATAAAAAAATCTCTTGTTAGTCTGAAACAGTTTATTTAAAAAGTTTGAAATATTTGAATCACGTGAAAATTAAGAAACTTCCTTCAGTAAAAAGAGATCTCAAATCTACTGTTATCTTACATAAATGATAAAATCATCATTTTTTTTCCAAAGTTTACGTAATAGTTAACGAAATAATTTATGGATTAAAAGTCACATGTCACTTCGTTGGTATAGTGAGGAAAGACAACATGTCCTGAGATGTTATCTTTCTACAGTAAAGCGACGACTTATTCTAACAAAAGTCTAAAAAGATATTTAGCTAGAGCTATGAAAGTTAATATCAGTCCCACATTCAAGAACCCTTGTTGTCATTCTAAATTCGTAAACTCTTTGTTACTGTTATCTCTCTTACATTTTTTCAGAAGAAAAATCAAAGTTTTTACCCCCAAAAATTAGTTAAATCTAACGTAGGATCTTGAAAATTATTCATCTTGCAATTTAAAGAGAAGCTCGCATAGCTTTCTTTTATAATGTTATCTATTTGAAAAAGGCTCAACTATAGAGTCAAAGTCAAAATTTGGGTTCTTTGGACTATCGTATTCTAGTTTCATGAACTCGAGAGTTTAGAACTTCAAGTCTGATAATTTTGTTTATCGGTTATGAGAGTCACAAGACTCGTGGGAAGTTCGAGAATCTCGAGTCCATTAACTCGAGTCATAGAGTTGACTATAGATATTATAAGTCCTACTGTACCTACTTAACTCCTATCCAAGGCAAAATAATATTTTCTCGTTACAGAAATATTCGCATATTTTTATTCCATAAAAGATCAGTAAAATGAACATTTTTTTTTGCAAGTGCCATGATATAATGAAGATAGTGCTAGCTTATTTTTTATTACTACAACAATAACAAGTAAAAAGTATATCTACTCTGAAGACTTTGAACAACTGACCATATCGAGGAGAGGCATGACAACAAAAGTGGAACCGGCCAAGAAGGTATTAGTGATGAACAATTTTGCAAACTTGAAGGTAACTAGGGTCTTTTTACGTAAGCAGTCTCTCTCCAGATCCGAGGCCTGGGTCCAGTCGCGTCTCATCTCTCGGATGATGAACTTGAACTCCTTGCTGTATGTAGTGAAGACGATTATTCTCAGGACGCTCATGTAGAAAGCTGAGGAGACCAGGCTGCACTCGATGGTTTCGTTCATATCGACACCCCAGAGTTTGAAGGCCTCGAGGGACGCGCCCCCGGTCACCACGATCAGGACGATCAGACTCAAGAGCTGGTGGACGCGTTCCCGAAGTATTCCCAGGGTGCTTACGTCATCGTCGTCCTGGTCGGACGGCCAGCAACCGAAGACCCCACAGGACATTCTTATCGGCCAGATAAGCTTGTTGTACTCGTCCATTTTTGGCTGGTCCAAAGATCACGCTCAGGAATCCTTAAGAGCTTTCGGGTCTAGGCGGATAACGATGCTAATTAAGTGCGAGAATTTTATTACTTTATTTTCTCTTCTTTTTTTTTTGCGTCAAGGATAAACTAGTGGCGAAAAGAGTATGCGGAATTCGGGTGATTTAGATAAGCCGGGAGCTTCTGTTTTGCTGTTCAACATCCACTTCGGCCACTATCTTTTGACGCACCGCGCCGCGCGCTATTAAATTTATTTCTGCGCTGTTCTTTAGGTTTTTTTTTTTTTTTTTTAATATTATTAATTCGGCTACCGTCAAGCCCACACCTTACGGAATCACTATTTTTACGACTCGGCTAATAAATTACGACGCACTACTCCTTGGAGAAAACAGAAGAAGAAAAAAAGTATATATATATATTTCTAGCTCCTGTGCGCGCAGTAGCGCTGATGGAATCATAATCGTCGTGATTAAAATATACCGTAAAGTATATACTTACCATCTTCTTCACACTGGAAGGCTACTGTGGAATTTTGAGTTTTAGAAAAAAAAAATTAAAGTGTTAAAAAAAAAGAAATAACGGATTTTTACGATCTTTCGAACACTCCCTGAAATTATTGCGGAAACAAATTCTTCGGTTTTGTCAAGTTTACGGTGTGTCCATTGTCACACGTTATATAAAATTACGAAATTTTTTTTTGTACCTGCTTTGTCTTTCTTCATTTCATAGTGTAAACTTTGTATGCGAGTATCAAGAATTTTAGAACAATTTATAGGTTTCATTGAGGGAATAAAAAAAATTTTAAAAGTGACGCTAGAAATCTTGATTTTTTGATTTATATTAAATTTCTAGCGATGAGAAAGGTTGTTTACAGTTTTATTCAAGTGAAATGAAGACTGATTATATTTCATTGATTCTTTAGAAGTATGTCTTTACTTCAAGGCTTTACTTCATTTCAATTTCAATTTCAAAAACTCTCGAACTCACAAATAAGTCCAATTAACTGAAATTTTTAAGCCAAAAGGTTGAAATTATGGTTTCATTTTTCCATATCGCAAAAGTCAAATTGAGTTTCTAAAATTTTCGAAACTTTAACCTACTAAAAACATATTCCAGTTCAGTAATTTTTCTAAAATTTTATTTTTTGAGCTGAAAAATTGCTTGATAAGCAGGGATGGCAAAATTGCCATCCATTATTTGATAAGTTTTAATACTTTAAAAATATTTCATTTTAATATCAAAAACATCATTTTAATATCAAAGAATCATTGAAAAAATGCTTATTAATATTAATGCTAATTAATGGTATGAATTAATTTCCACTTATTATAATAAAATATAAAAATTAACTTGATAAAACCGAAGTTTTTTGGTGTAGGAGTTTATCACGCACAATTTCCTCTTTGCTTGTAAATATAAAGAAAGTTTGATGTATTAAAATATTTTTTACCTACCCTGGCTATTTATAAAAACTTCAGCCAACACCTTACTTTTGAATTTTTTTTTTCACAGCGAAGTGTCTTCTTCAACCCAGCTGATAAAAGACCGCATCAAAGTTGGTAATTTAGACAATTGATGGTTGCAAGAGTCTGACAGGGGACAGATTATACACATTGCAAAAAAAAAGAGAGTGCGAAAGTTTCAGATATAAGTGCATAAGTACATAGAGTATTAAAAAAAAAACCTTCAACTTAATGATATAATAACAGGACGGCATTTTTTCGCTTCACGGAAGATTTTTTTTCTGCTTCCTGTAGAAAATTGAACATTTAATTTTTTATTTTAAGATACTATGGCTTTAATTAAAATTCAGTTTTATAATTCATTCTGAGATATGCTTTTATATTGAGCTCATGCTCACAGTGATAATAATAGTCATTTAAAACGCTAAAACTAATAAAAAGTAAAAAAAAAAAAAATCAAACAATAAATTAATGATTTAAATTTAAATAATTATAATCAAAAATCATACTTACAGTTAAAGGTTTAAATTTTTAATTATCATTCTATGCATAACACTTTTCAAATTCTTGAGTTCAATGAGTTTCTCGTTGTATAAATTTATTTTGTTAACATTGTTATTTTTGATAAAACAGTATAAAGCATGATATAGAGTTATAAACATATATACGAAATATATGGAATGGTAACATTATTCTTTATAACATAAAAAATCTATAATAAGAAGAAATTTATTTTGTAAATACTGTATAATTTAAAAAATTTTAACTTTGTTTTATTATTAAATAAACCACTATTAATAAAATATTTTATCATGTTATGATAAAAAATAACTAAGATTATAATTGTGCTACGCACCACCGTGATTATATTTTCAAAATAACAAGGTTAGTAATAGATTACTCTCTGGGTTTTCCAAGTCAAAAAGTTTAACCACTAAAGTTTCATTAATAAAAAGTATAACTACTAAACTTTAGTATTAATTAACATTACTACATAAGTTTAATTACTATCCTTGTCATTTTAAAAAAATAACTAGGTCATGTTGAATTTTAAAAAGTAAAAAAAAAAATCAATTTTTTTATTATTAAACATTTTTTTTTTTTAAATAATTAAATACATCTTTAAATATTCGTGCGAAACGATAAAATTTGGTGCGAGACGGCTTAATCGATAGAGCAAAGAACTCGGCGACTCCGGGTTAGAATCCCGGATGGTGCACTGATCGAACTCTTATCGTAAATCACAATACTAGCTTTCTTTGGAAACCATGCTCTCAATAAATTTTTTATCATCTGTTATAATTGAAATTAAAAAACCTATAAAATAATCAAAATCATAATATACTTTTTCGCATTGATTTTGAAGTGAAACGATGATGGTTTATTTCTAACTTCGCGACCTCGGTATGGTATAAGCTTTGTGAAATCACAATTGCCGCATTTTGCGCGAAAATACAAAAATAAACGTTAAATAAGCGAGTGCGGATTTTATGTGAACCAGATCGTCCTTCGTAAGCCATGTTCACACGACGTTCGAATTCGGTTATTCGATGGCCGACCACAATCCGCATGACCGTGAAATATGATGCTGCTATCTTACATATATACATGACTTTGTGCAGAGGTATTTTTTTTTTTTAATTATAAAATGATTTACTATGATTCGCGCTGTCAGTTGGTTACAGAATCAGTCGAGCAGTCAGTTTCAGTCTTGGAACGTTCATTTAAAAAACCATTAATTTTTATTTTTGTTTCGCATTTTTGAATGTCACCATTATTAACTATTTCTTCTTAAAAGTTAATGTTTATATGATTACAATACCAATTAATCTATTAAACGCATGATAAAATTTCAAGTACTGACAATTTTTTTAAATAAAGTACAGTAAAAATAATTTTAATAGTAGTTGATTGCGTACAAACAGTACAGTCTCGGTATACAAATATAATTATTCAATATTTTTCAAATAAAATCATAATTATAAATAAATTTTATAATTATTTATACGTAGTTATTTATTTTATAGAAAAATAAATTGTTAAATGTAGTTAATAATGAAAATTATAACTATTAAAGTTCTGTTCACTGATTTTTTGAAGTATCAAAAAAAAAAATTTTATTTCGAACAATTTTATAACTATGTAGTATATTGTAAAAAATTACTCTACAGAATTTTTTTGTTTTATAAGAAAAGAAAAAAATTTCGTTGAAACTTTAAAAAAAGCTAAGAGGTGATTATTATGATCTAAATGATTATGAAAGTGCAATTCCGAGTTTCGATTTTTTTTTAACTTGTCGAAAAGGTTTCATTAAAAAAAAATTTATTATCAATTATCTTTTTCAAGATGGTTGTTTAATTTGATACTGTTTTATAAAAAATCTCAAGTAAATTATTCATTTGTTTAATTTTTATTTTGAAGTTTGTTATGATGGTTGGTCAATACGGACAGAAAATGCGGAGTTGTCATTTTAATTATTTATTAAATACCAACGTTTCTTGGCTGTTATTAAATTAAGCCACCTTATCAAGGCTTGTGGTTAAAAAATATATAAATATTGTTTATTATAAAGAAATATCGTCATCACTGTAATTGATTTTGATAGAAAGTACATGGTAAACATAACAATAATTAATAAATCGATGTTTTAGGGATACAATTTTTTATAAAAGTTAAATTGACACTTGGTCATGGTACGAATAATAAAAAAAAACTTTTGTCCGAAAGGACATTAGACAAAAATACAAAACATGTAAATAGTGACTAGTTCATACGTATGTATAATAGTTTATACATTTTCTGTGCGTATTGACCAATCATCATAACTTTAATTTCATCTACACGGACAAACACAATTCAACATATTTGTAATTTTTATTTTATTAGCTTAAATAAAAATTTAAAAATCATGAAAATGTTTAATCAAACGCTTTTAATGTGAAAAACGGTAAGATTCGAAAGTGTGAAACCGGAAAATTAATTTTCATCGATTGATTATTACCATCGAGTTGTACTGACTCACCATTAAAATGAACCAAGCATAATTTTATTCGAGTGAAGGAGTAACCTCGCCTCATTATCATTAGAATACTTAGAATCAATATCATTAGAATATTTAGAAAAAAATTAGAAAAATAAAACTTGTTTTTACTTTTACCTCAGTTTTATTTTTTTATTGCGAGTTCGGTGTTATACGTGACTACTTAACTCTTATCATATTAATTTATACCGGTACTAGCTCTTCTGAGCGCGCTTCAAGCGCGCATAGGAAAAAACAATAAGAGTAACCTCAAAATGCACTTTTCGAATATTTTAAAAACTTCTTCACCTATCAGCTCACGAATAAAAATCTTACGCAAGATGGCGATAGCTCTCTTTTATAAAGGGATTATGCCGCATTTATTTTCCCTTTATAAAAGAGAGCTATCGCCATCTTGCGTAAGATTTTTATTCGTGAGCTGATTGGTGAACAAGTTTTTAAAATATTCGAAAAGTGCATTTTGAGGTTACTCTTATTGTTTTTTCCTATGCGCGCTTGAAGCGCGCTCAGAAGAGCTAGTCATCCTTAAAAAAAAAAAAAAAAAATGTATATTGTCACTTTATTTCACGTAAAATTAAAAAGAACAAATAATTTTTTGACAAAAATAGAAGCTCAAGAATTTCATTAAAAATATCACTTATTAATTTAGAAAAAATTAAGTTTTCTGTTGGAGTTCGGGTCCAAGGTAGGTTTCAATAAATACATTATAGTCATAAGTTCTTATATTATTTCATGTATTCATTAAAATATAATTACAGTAGCACCATTCATAACCGGCAAGAAAACTCAACTATTATTTGTAAGTACAATTTTGTAAGAAGTCTTGTTTGATCTAAAATGAATAGACAACAACATAATTTATAAAAAAGTAAATAGGAAGATTCATTCAAATTTTCTAAGTAAATTTTTGAAAATACACTTTTCCTCCTACTCAATATAAGTCATTAGCATAAGCAGACAATTAATTTCATTCATGACATTGAAAGTTATGATATGTGAACCTGTTTTTTCTTCTTTTCAATTCAAATCTATACATTATTTAATTTTAAATGTTTTAAATATATGTGTAATAAATTTAAATTTGATTTTATATTGTTTATATCCTTTTCAGTACAACACTTTAAGTTGAAAATAGCGTGATTAACATTTTTGGTATCGTAAATTTATTATTCATAGTTCGATATGATTCACTCTGCAAGCATGTTGCAATAATAAAATTAAGAGAGCGTATTTGAGTTGCTGCAAACAAACTTGTTTAAAAATAAATCATTTGAAATATACAACTAAAAAAAATGAGTATTTAGTTAAATTTTGAGAGCGTTTATTTTTTGTTGAAATAAAAAATTTTTATAGTTTTTAATTATTAAAAATTATTCAATTTTGGTCGTCTACAAATTTTGAGCCTTTGTAGTACAATTCATTAGGATTTGATACTTATTATTTAATTTAATCATGACCATATACTAATTAATTTTTTAAGTATAAAAGTTTAATGAAAATTTAATATTTTTTCATACAATTTTTTCAATAAAATGGATATATTAATTACTATATTATTCTAATATTGACTTTGATTAGTCTATTAATTGCTAAAAGAAAATAGTAGCCTAAAATTGGTGGGTTTCGCACCAGCTAGTTAATTTTCTTATTAAATAAATCAAAACTGCCTACATAAACTAATCAAAATCTCATCAAATGTTGAACAAATTTTACTATTTAGTTCTTCATAGTTCGCGGATTCGTCGATACTGCGAGTTGTGCTTTGTGCGCAGATCCATCTGCGCATTGCATTCGGAGAACGGAACTACGGAAGACAGACAAGGGAATGCGCAAGTAGTTCCACACACAAGTGTAGGTACTCAAAGATGTCTCCAGCTGGTAGCAAGCTGCTGGTGGTCGTCTGTTTGTTTCTCAGCGAAGTTACATCTCTACTGCAGCGATGAAGCTTTGCAAAGGATAGCACTGCACCAGGAGTTCATCCAGTGGTGTTGACTCCACCATGGCCGTCTCGCACGCCCTGGGCATGGGTGAGATCGTGCATCTGAACGTCGGTGGAACTAAGTAAGGCTCATTCATTATTTACCTACACCCAGCTGCTTTCTTAGAGCAACGGGAGTTTTTCTTTTTTTTTTTCAATTTAATTTGGTTTTTCAAAAGTTGAGAAAGTTTTTATGTGTTAAATACCTAGACAAAATCGTGTATTTGTGATTGCTTTGGATCGAAATGAATTGTGGAAAATATCAGTACTGAAATTTTTATGTTTATTGATTGGCATTTATGTGTAAGGTCTTTTTTACAGCAGTATAGAGTTGATAACCATATACCTGTGTAACATTCAAATTCCTTTACTGTATTGATGGTCTACAAATCAATAAAATTTTCACTTTTATTGCATAGAATTATGCAACAGCTTCTAAATTCAGTAAATATTTCATTGAAAAAGTATTCTGTCATCTTGATCTCTATACTTCAGTACATGCGATTGTTTTTTCCTATTAATATGGAGTAGTGATTAGTTCTCAAGTAGTTGAAATAAAAAAAAGTTTTTAAAATCAATAAAAATAATTTTTTTTACAGATTTTCCACCTCACGCCAGACACTTTCATGGATTCCAGATTCATTTTTTACTGCTCTACTTAGCAATCGCATTGCAAGTAGGCGAGATGAAAGTGGAGCATTATTTATTGATAGGGATCCAAAGATTTTTTCAGTTATTCTTAATTATTTAAGAACAAAAGATATTGATTTGAAGAATGTAAATATTCGTACGTTAAGGCATGAAGCAGAGTATTATGGAATTACTCCATTGGTAAAAAGACTGATGCTTTGTGAAGATTTGTCTCAATCTTCATGTGGGGATGTTTTGTTTTATGGCTACCTTCCACCTCCAAGTAAGTAAAAGATGTATCTTTTTTTAAACTTCATTAACTTAAAGAGATGAATTGTTTGAAGAAAAAATATATTTTGTTACAGACATTCCATTACAAGAACCTACTGTAGCAACAACTGTTAGTGATGTATCAATACATGGTAGACCACCTAATTCTAATTCCACACCTCCGCCAAGAGTTGATGCACCGTCAACATCACAACCTGCAGTGAATGCAAACAATAATGCTGCAGCTCAAGCTTCTAATTCTACAAGTAAGTGTAAAAAGGGATTATTAAAAAAATATATATTATTTAAAAAAATTTGATTTATACATATGATTAATTTTTACAGACTATAGAGTGGCAAGGCAGCATCCACATTCCCGCACACCATCACTAGATCTTAGGCATGTTAGAAATAGTTCAGCAGATTTAAATAAATTATTTAAAAATGATATAGGACTAGTCTTCAGTCCTCAAACAGGTAAGAAATCATATGACTTTTTAAAATTTCTTTCTGTTATGCAGTGATATGTAGTAAAATGTAAATTTTTTTCGTTTAGTTTCTGGCTGGGCTGATCCATTACGCGTTCAAATTATAAAAGCCCACCATAATTGGATTGCAATAGCATATGCACATTTTATTACATGTTACCGACTCAAAGATTCATCTGGATGGCAACATGTGTTTACCAGTCCTCATGTAGAATCAGTCATAGAAAGAGTTGCTATAAATGCAAAGATGGGAATTGGGGCAGAAGGAAAAATGGTGGCCATTTCTTATGGAAGCCAAGTTAGACTGTGGTGTGTGACCGAAGATGGAATAAAAACGAATATTGGTACTTTTAACTTGAACGTACGCGTGGAGTATTTGTTTTTTATTGGCAGTCAATTGGTCGCCTTGTCCCCAACGGGAAAAATCGGCGTTTGGCATGCAATGACACATCATTGGCAAATTCAAGATGTTGTTTCAATTTCATCATTTGATACCGCTGGATCGTTTCTTTTACTTGGCTGTAATAATGGATCCATCAATTATATAGGTAACTACATATTTTAAAACCTTAGAGTCTTTAATTTTGTTCTGTTTTATTAAATTGTAATGTTTTTTACAGACATGCAAAAATTTCCACTTAGAATGAAAGACAATGATTTACTGGTAACACAATTATACAGAGATCCGAGTCATGATCCAATAACTGCAATATCAGTTTATTTAACACCTAAAACAAGTAAGTCAATCATGCTGTAATGAATAAAAAAAAAAAAACGAGAGACTGCAAAATGGTTATTTTACAGACTGTACGGGATACGCGGCGATGCATTCTTAGAGAATCTCCTATTCATTCCCAGCCATTTTTTTTTTCTTTTAATTTTCCTATTTTTACACTAATTCTTTTTATTTTTAGTTAATGTTGAGGAATAATTACAGCTTTGATCAAATTAACTTGTTAAAATTTAGATCATTGAACAAACTAACTGCCCTCTCATTTTAAAAAATAGTCGCATAATTTAGAGCAGTAATTTAATTTTTTAAGATGTTGAGAGCGAATTGTTCAATAAATAATTTTTTTTATATAAAAATTCTTGACGCGGAAGCTGCTTTATTTAGTAGAGGAATTTCATTTTTCATTACAAATAAAAAAAAAAAAAATAAAAAAAATATCAATAATTACAACAACTTACCATAACATTTTTTGCTTCATGAATTGGTACCTTACAACTGGATACATAGCACAAGGCAAGTATGGGTCTTTCTGTTCTAAATTCAACATTACAGTACTAATTGTATAATATTTATTTATACATCATTTCCCACACACCTTAATATTTTGCATTGTATAACGTTTGTATTTTATTTGCATCATAATAGTAGACAGTAGTATTTGTGCCCTTTCCTTTAAAACTTTAGTAGTTTCATGTATTATTATTTTATTATCATTACTATCCATTGTGTATGTACTTAATTATTTTTTATTTTTTTATTATTATTTTTTTTTAAAGGAAATTTATGATTTTTTTGATCATTCAATTGTAATAATTTGATTTACATTTTTGTTGCATAAGTTTTTTTTTCATCAAACGATTGCATTTTTATCCCCCTATGCATCCAGTTGTACTAATATACTGATGTGAATAGTTTTTTTAGCTTATTTATATTTATTGTAAAAGTTAGATTTTTTTATTTATAAAAAATATAAATTTGCTGTTTTAAATTATTCATATTTATCATACATAGGTAGTGAAGTTCGCACCTATGTATTTATTGACTTTTATCAATATTTTTAAAAACTCAAGCTTGGAAAATGCTAATAATATACTTAATTTGAGAGGGACAGTATTTTTAAATGAATAAAAAACTTGATAGATGCATAAAATATCTATTTGGGCACATTTACTATTGTATTGCATGTAATTATTCTTTATGGTGGCTCTGCATGTCCTTTTTGGTTCCTATACTTTTTTAAAAGGATTTCAATTTTTACGCAGATGATCGTTGCATGATTAGTGATTAATTTATACCTCAAATTTAAAAAAAAAAAAAAAAAAAAAAAAGACATAATAATTAAATTTTTGTGTTTAAATAACTAAAATTATTTTTTTAATACTTTGAAATTATAGGTCTATGCGGTAACTGGATTGAAATAGCTTATGGAACAAAGTCGGGAAGCGTAAGAGTCATTGTACAACATCCGGAAACGGTTGGACATGGTCCCCAACTTTTTCAAACTTTTACTGTTCATCAAAGCAGCGTAACAAAGGTAAATTATTTTTCTTTATTTTTTATTTGAACAAGGAAAACTGTGGATATGTAACATATTTTTAATTTTAGGTAACTTTGTCTGAAAAATATTTGGTGTCGGTTTGTTCCGAGTACAATCACGTCCGAAGTTGGGCTGTTACTCGTTTTAGAGGAATGATCTCGACCCAACCAGGTTCTATGCCCGAAGCCAGCTTCAAAATAGTTTCATTAGATGCAGTCGATCCGTGCATTAGTTACAACGCTGGAAACGATTTTGGTAATTAACTGTTTTATGACATACCAGCCGTCTAAAATTAATCATAATTTTTGAAATAAATTTATTTATTTATTTTTACAGGTCCTTTCGGTGAACAAGACGACGAACAAGTTTTCGTTCAAAAGGTCGTACCAGAAACCGACCAACTTTTTGTGCGACTTGCATCGAACGGGAAACGAGTGTGCGTTATACAATCCATAGATGGGAGTGTCATTACGTCATTCTGTGTGCACGAGTGCGAAGGTTCCAGTCGAATGGGTTCAAGACCGAGGCGATTCATATTTACAGGCCACTCGAATGGTGCAATTCAAATGTGGGATTTGACAACGGCACTCGATCCATCCTTTAATAATTCTTCAAGTAATAAATTTTTTCTGATCTCATACAATCGAGAATAATTTTAAGAGAAATTAAAACTTAATTCAATATTTCTCTTACAGCTAAAGAGTTTTCTGGTGGTCCGACCCCTGAAGAATTATGGAAGCTACTGGACCAGTGCGACTTGAGCAATAGTCATTGTTCAACTCCAAACATCATACCATCTCCGTCTTGGGTTGCGTCTGGACCCAGATTGAAAGCGAGTAACGTTTTATTCCTCAACCAGTCGCAAAATTCAAGTTCGTCAGTAGGACCGAGCCAATCATAATTCAACCGATAGAAGCGTTTGCATTTATTTTTTTGCCTTTATTTTGTAAATAAGAACTGATAAATTGTGCAGATTTTGAGAATTTTTACACTGACTGCATCGACTGATATACCGATTAACTAATAGATTAGACGAGAATTTTTAAGAAGGCAAAGTATTACATTATTTTTTGATAACGATGGTTTGAATCGGGCTCGAACTTTATTAAATTGCAAAGTTGCTTGCGCAACAACAAATTTCACTGTGATCTAAATCATTAATACTTTTAATAAAAATCTTAGTCGTTAAAAAAAAAAAAAAAAATTAAGAAAATAAATAATAAAAATTAATTTTATTGTAAGTTGCAACGTCGGTTATAACATTAATCGATTGAGCAAATAAATTAAGTTTAATAATATTTAATGAAATGCGAATATTTTAAAGAAAAAAGATCTTGTGATAGTTGTTAACCAAAAAATGTTTATTAACAAAATTAAGTATTATGCAAATGGTATCAATTATTTGATAGAGATTTACTTCTCGTCCAGTTGTGCTTGACAAAAAAAAATAAAATTGAAGTTAAAAAGAAATACAGACAATATTTTGTGCAAGCCATATTCTTTTTTTTACAGTTTTTAAAATTTTTATTTTAGATAACAATGTTAGTTTTATTCTAAATCAGGCACTATGGTGTTATAATTTTTATTTATTCATAAGATACTCATTCTTTTCATTCAAAAGTTGAGTAAGCACTCTGTAAATAAAATTCTTAGTATGAAGTGCGATTTTTTATTTTGCTTTCAGCAATTAAATTATTTGGACTTTTTTCAGCTTATCTACTTATCAAGTATTTCAACATTCAATCCACTAGTTTACTATTAACAACAATTTTACTTTTACTAAAGATTAAAAGATAATTTGACCAATTAATCCTATTATTATTGACATATTAAATTTTTATTTTATTTTTATATTCTTCTAACTGGTTTTGTTGAAAACCGATGGCTTAAGTAACACAAACATTTATTTATATATTTATCTTAACACTAATATTTTTTTCATTTTTTCAAAACATTGGTTTTAAATTATTAGATCTACTTTAGTTTAAATAGTCGATAAATTTTTCGACATTGCAAATTTTTAATTTTATCCAAATGTTTTTTATTTTTTAGTAAATATTCATAATTTTTAATATGGCACGGTCATGGCAAAATGTAAAAGTTTCATTTGTGAAATACTTTTCGTCCAAATTATTGAAAATTAAAGTTGTTTTAAATTTGTTATTTCAATATTTACTGATGGAATTCAACAGTAGATAATTATGGTTTTTATTTTTCTCTATAGCTTTAATGTACATACATACTAACAATAAGTACATAAATTTTCTCTTTTACTATTTCAATTGGTATCACGTTAAATATCATTTGTACTCCATTTTTTAGCGAAGACCAACCATTCATATATTTTTAAAATAAAATGAAACTTTTTATGACTAAATGTTATCGGCATTAATTTAGTTTCACCTCATAAGCCATGGCGAATATTGTATTTACCCTACGCTAGTACATGTTTTTGTAAAAATACATTGTTGCTGTACCAGCTAGGGTTAGTCAGTGGTGTTAATAGAAAACACCAGGATACCAAGCCAATGACAAATACTGAAAATAATTTAGTCCTTTTCCAGGGATCTTCATGGGCAACAACTTCAGATAGATCGGGAAATCCCATGTGATTGCAAAACGAATGAACCACGAATGGCGCTGCAAAATGGCCTGTAATAAAAAATTGAATGTTTAGTTTCCAATAAAAAGTGAAATTCGTTACGTCAATGTGATTTCAGTTTAAAAAGCATTAGTACCAGTTTTAGCAAAAAGATATGCGGCATACGCTCCGAATACGGTAGTGTAAGAGAATTGGAAACCTAAAATCAAAGTAAATATTTTATTTTATAAAAATGTTTCATTTTTATATTACTCAGACAATATTTACATGATCTAAGCAAAGCTATTTTTAAATCCATTCCTCTTCGCGTGTTTTCGACTAGATGATGAAAATGTGCAACTCCAAAAAACAGTGGGCATATAAAAATGGCAGTTGTCATTGAAAAACATTGTAATAATAATGGCAGCATGCAAGCTCTGAACGTCCACTCTTCCGAAAGCGGTGCCACAACTTGATTTCTCCACCAAACTAAAGTTTTAATCCTGCCTATCCAGAAGTTCGGTTCTAAAACAACATACAAAAAAAATAATAGTAATAAATAAATAAAAATAAAAATCATTCACCCATTTATTATTATTTTTTTTTATGTACCTGCGTAAAGTCGCCACGAGCCATTCAAGACTTCCATGTAAATTGATCCTAAAAAAAGTACCATTGTAAGACACGTTGGTATGATGATTGCTTGAACTAAACCAGGCCATCTTAATCCTAAGAGTTCCCACAGCGATGCCTGAAAAAAATTAATTTTTAATGAAAATTTATTTAGTTCTACGATAATGTTCATCCAAATGCGTGTACTCACCTCGTTATAAAATTTATGATCGACCCCAAAATACAAAGATAGGGGAGAGACCAATGTCATAACAAAAACACTGAAAAATCGCCTTTTTATTACACTCGGATGATCTCTGAAAAAATTGCATAAATCATGTATTTATAGAAAGATTATGTGAAGTTTGTGATAAAAATATCCGTTAAATTAAAAATTTTTTTTTTATAACAGATAATATATAAAAAAAAATCCAATATTCCAAACTCTTGAATAAAATCTCTCTAAAATCTTGAATTGAAAAAAAAATACATCGGAATAAAATAGGCAGACCAGTGAAATTTCCAATCGATAAACCATCTGGAATATCGGTCAACCGCAAGTCGCAACTTTGGCGTACAGTTAGAGATATTTTTGACATTATTATTATCGCTAAGTTGAAAATTTTATAAACATATCAACTAAAATCGAGCGTGAACCCAAATAAGGGAATTTTCATAATCATCATTATGACGCGATGCATGACGTTGAGCCTAGATAAATTTTAATTAATGATTTAATTTTTGGACCCATTGCGCGATGGCGAAGAATAACTTTAAAAGTGTCATTTATAATATTTTATTTAAAGAATAGTCGGCTAATATTGAGTAATCTCTGCTACATCAAAAGTTATCATTGACAAGTACGCAGCCACGTGTACTACTACAGTAGTAAATAAACAAAGGGGACCGGGAGATTACCCACACAGCTGTAATAAATTCGCCAAGTCTCAGCTGTTCTGCTCCGGTTTACACCCAAACACACGTCCGATAGACAAATCCGTGTTAAATCCTAATTCCTTCGAATAGCCGTAATTGGTGTACAGTTACAAGAGCCGCCGAGTAAGTAGGTAGTTTTACGGTACACCCGGGGAGACCGAACAGGAGGCCTCATCTCTCGGGATTCCCCACGACCCACACAACATACTCTCGTTTCTATTTAAAAGAAAAGCTTCGCCTCTCCCCCAAAAATAGAAAACTTTCTTTCCCTGCAGTTGACCTACCTGTTCTGAGGGGACCTCCAGACGTAGAGGCTACCGACGTAGACGACGGAGAGCACGAGACAGCTCAGTACCCCTGACACGCAGGGGTACCCGGTAGTGCTACGCTGGCCAGTGTCCGTCTCCATTGCACTTCTTCATCATCCTTGGCTCTCCTGCATAACCTGCACCTGCACTTCTCGGAGATCTGTTATCTGCGGGAACTTTTGTTCCTGCGCCGCGGGAGTTTTCACTCTCTACGACTCCGAAAAGCCGATTATGCAGAAGACATCAGGCCAGGGACGGCCGCCGCATTCTTCCCGGAATAATCGGAACGACGGAATTTGGAGCATAGCACGGTGTGGGTGGATGGGTGCGTTGAGTTTTGAACGTAAACGTGACGTAGGGAATAATTTATAATCTAATCGGCTGAGAGAAATTTTTTTCTGTTTAGATAAGGGGGAACCTCTATTGTTCCACAACATCCGTCGTTGGTTTTTTCCTCTCGAGTTTTGTAAACTTATTTATGTGTTTGTTTTGTTTTGTTTTGTTTATTAATTCAAATGATTGTTTCAGTTTTAAACTAAAAATTTTTTTTTTCAAATGAGAGTCAAGAATAATTGATTATAAAAAAAGTAACGAAACAAGACGAAAGCCATGTGGACCCCTGAGCATTCGGAAGTATAAAGCAAAAAAAAAAAAAAAAAAAAGGAAAGGCACCAAAAACCGTGAGAGCGAGACAAAAGGTGCATACCCATACCCTCACGCACCGTTCTGTTCGTCATCGAATAATATGGGTAATAGATGTATAATGTATTCGGAATCTCGCAAAAACGCAGCGACGTGTAGCGGCCAAATCGGTGTACGAAAAAAGTCTCCCGCACATGCGCGTTGGATTTCGATACATACATATATGCGCTCATACGCTGAGCCCGCGAGCGACGCTAGCGACATCTATACATTTTCGGCTCTGTCAAGCCTAGTTGTAGAGGCCAGCACTGCATCTTGAGCTACAGAATTGAGAGCTTCTGTGTGCTGCTGACTGCTGTTGGTTCTTCAGAGTTGTTGAGAGTCGTGACGGCTGCGAGAAGATGGACGCTCGTGTACGAAGATTCGTCATAGCTGGAACGTAGTGCAGCCGACCAGGGCTTCCCGACTTTGTGCCGGCCAGCGCCTAGTCTACGAGGGTTCTTAGGCCGGGATACCCTTGGGTTGCAGGCCGACTCTTTTGTACACGAAGCGGCTGGGGCCGATGGTCGATCCCTCTCTCCGTCTGTCTGTCTCTCTCGCTCTCGCATCGCTGCACGGCACGGAGTGTCGCACCTGGTGGATCGTCAACGGGAATAAACCATCGCTTCCACGGTCCTCGACCTCGGGTTTTTAAAAGTGCGTGTACTGTGATTTGTGCGATTGTACATGAATATACCCAGTGCTTTCGTAAACGTGGTGGTAGTGCTGGTGGTGTTTTAACAAAGCCCCGTAGCAGTGTAAAAAAAACGAAGAAGGTAAACGTACACACTGCACGATGCCGAGCGCTTCGTTTACGTCGTCACGGAGCTACGTCCGGAGATCCAGGCGGAAAGGAGCTAACAGGATACCATTGCCTTCGAGGACTAGTTCGGGTAAGTTAAAAAAAAAAAAAAAAGAAAAGAGTCATGGGGAGATGCATTTGGGTGTACGGTATTGTCTTTCTTTATCCCCCTCGCACAGCAGCGCCCGTGCGAGGCGCACAGCGAGGGCTCGCTTGGTTTCCTTCTCTCTCCTCTCTCTCTCTTTCTCTCTCTTCCCCGTTCACATTTTTCGGGACCTCTCTCTTTTTCCTCTTCAAAGTCCGTGGGAACAGCGCTGGCTGTTCCAGGAGATGCTCCTGCTGCTCCGGGCTCCCCGTATCGATTTCCGGTATCTCCCTTTGTGTACTCTTTCTCTCTCGCTCTCCCCCATACGTCCGTTCGTCTCCTTAAACACATACACGGTTACCCGTATGGTTTCTTTTCGTTTTTTTTTTTTTTTCCTCCAGAAGATGACGTATGCCCACGCTGTTTTTTTTACGATTGCTTTTTGGAGTAGCGCTTGTTCACTCTCTCTTTCTCCGTGCTGGCAGGTTTTCCCTTTTCTTTTTCGGGAGAGAGTGAGAGCCTACAACGGTACCTACACGACCCGGGATACTAGTAATCATGTAACCGGTGCAGCTTTTAATATTCGGCTACCCCCATGGAAATCAAAGGCACGAGACGATTTTTTGGACGTACTTTGCGGTGCAGAAATTGTATGTATTACCCACTACTCCGCGTATTTTCGCTGTCTCTCTGTCTCTCTCGCTCGGGCTATTTAACGCCCTGTCGACCTCTTTCGCAAGCGTTATATCGGACTGGTGCTCCTTTTTATATTCGAGTTTTTCCGATACGAGTATATGTACATGCATGCACCGAAAGCTCGTGCGATAAAACCGAGGGTTTTGTTCTCTCTCGGCTTCGGAACGAGGATGATAGCGACCAGCTGTCGTACGCCAGTGATTAAGCGAATTTAAACTTTTTCCTTTTTTCTCTTTTCATTTAAATTGCGATAAGAACTCACCGAATAACAATTTACTCGGACGGGGATGCTGTGTAAAAAACGTAAAGCGCATCGATGATAAGCCACTTTTGGTGTAATATTAATCTCTCTTTCTCTCTCTGTCTCTCTCCTTCTACGCTTCGGAAACCCGCATACGCTGGAAGAGTGGAAGGGAGGTAGAAACATGGCCGAGAGAGACCAGATGAAACTAAAATACATGGGCCCAGCCTTCTTTTTCTCTCTCTTTTCGAGGTCGATTTAGAGAAAATTTACGCCATGCGTGTTAATTGTGCGATAGATGCACTGCTCCGAATTTCACAACGCTTATTTAAAAAAAGGGTCCCTTTCACGGCGTTCCTCCCGTGACTGCCACGGTCGTTAGATCAGTAGTCGTATTTTAAATTCATTGATTAAGTTGAGGTTTTTTTCTCAACTTTTTTTTAATAAGCGAGTCTCTCTGTAAATTGCATTAATAATGCTTGCGGTGAGGTTTTTTTTTTTTTTTTTTTTTTTTAATGCATTTTAAAACGATTGCAAAATTCTCATCCGGTAGTTATTATTATTGTTTCTCTCTCTCTCTCTCTCTCTCTCTCTCTCTCTCTCTCTCTCTCTTACTTGTTGTGTTTGAACAACGATATTTTTTGTTAAACTCGTGTCGTTTGTTTCAAGGTTTTGAAATTTTTCTATTTACTTGAGAAATATATGCCATAAAAATAGAAGAAAAAAAAAAAAAAAAAGATATGACAGTTCGTTTACAAACTGGACAGACACTGTACTTAAAAGGAAGTTGAAAAATTTTAGTCCTTTGCCGCGGATAAAAAATTAACTTGAATTCTGGTTGAAGCTTTCAACTACTCAGTTAAATTTTTTCATAACAGATTAACATACTTGTATTTTAAATTATCAAGTACATACTTAGAGTTTTGAAATATAAAGAAAATAGTGTTATGGCTGCAGTAAAATTGCTTGTGTGGTACTTACAGGCTTATTTTGTAACCAAGTCATTTCTGAATAATTTTTAATTTTTTATGACTGAATGCATAAACTTGCAAGCATAATTTAAATTGCTAATGATTATTATTTTCTTCTTTTTTCAGCTGAACCATGTGAACTACCATGTGTAGCAGCAAATCAAATCCCTCCAGGTGGAGGTATCGGAGGTGGTGCAGGTAGAGGATCGTCCCCCAGCGTATCAGGGGTAGCCGCTCCATCGCCTTCTCCTTCTCATTCTCATTCATCCCCATATGACCTCAGACGTAAAAGTCCACCTCATCCAGATCCAGCACCAGGAACAAGTTCTGCTTTACCGCCTTCTGGTGGTAATAATTGTTCCGCTGCTCTAGGTTCATCTCTTCCTGCAAGAAAGAGACCCAGGAGGACATGTTCACTCTCTACAGATGGTAATTATCAGTTGATGATTAATTTAATCTAACAGTTGATAATGATAAAATTTGCCTTCAAAATGATTTATAATATAAAAAAAATACTTATTTTGATTATACAATAAAAAAATATTTGTCATCAGGAACCAACACAAATACAGCAGCTCACTATCTGCAATATGAATTGCCAGACGAGGTTCTTCTCACCATATTTACTTTCCTTGGAGAACAGGATTTATGTCGTGTTTCGCAAGTCTGCAAACGTTTTCAAGTCATAGCGAACGATACAGAACTCTGGAAATCCCTCTATCAGCAGGTCTATGAGTACGATTTGCCTTTGTTCAATCCCGCGCCATGCAAGTATGAATTCGTTTCCCCCGATGAGTCAGAATATCCCAACCCATGGAAAGAAAGTTTTAGACAATTGTACCGAGGCGTACACGTAAAACTGTCGCACAAAGAAAATTCCAAGCTAAAGCATAAAGGACCGCCTATTTTCGGTACGATTCAGGGGGCTCTGGATCATTGGGAAGAATATCGGAATAATTTCAGCGCCTCGCCGAACAGTACAACCAGTAGTAATTCCAGTCAAGGTAGCTGTTGTTCTGGTAGTAGTGGAGGTAAGAAGTTGTTTTATTTTACTGTAAAATTTTTCAATTAAAGTTCTTCATTCTTCAAGTATGAGTGGATCGTGAACTTGCTTAAATAACAGTGTAAAAGTAATTTTGCATTGAACATTGTTGAACTTGATATTTATTAAAATTCATAAAAACATTAATTCACATATCAATTACTGTAAGTTTTTATCAATAAAAAATATAACTAAAACTTCTTCTCAGGGGAAAGAGGAAACAACAATTCACAAAGTAACTCTGACGAGCCAGCCCAAGGTATAATATTTTTGCACACGGGCATCTACAGAGATGAATTCCTTGTGATCGACAACGACGTAGCGCTATTGGGGGCGGCGCCAGGTAACGTTGCTGAATCTGTTATTCTCGAAAGAGAGACTGAATCCACGGTTACGTTCGTTGAAGGCGCGAAACGTGCCTACGCCGGACATTTGACCCTTAAATTTTCCCCCGATGCGGCAAGTACAATCACACACCACAAGCATTACTGCCTTGAGGTCAGTGAAAACTGCAGTCCAACCATAGACCACTGTATTTTACGAAGTTCGAGTGTGGGTGAGTATCTTGAATTTTCATTTTTAACGCCGTGCGTTTCAAGCATAACAAAATGATAAATTGAATTAATTTGACGACTAAATTTTGTTTACCTTTTACAATTACAGTTGGAGCAGCAGTTTGCGTGGCAGGCCTAGGAGCTAATCCAATTGTAAAAAATTGTGACATATCCGACTGCGAAAACGTCGGACTTTACGTTACGGATTACGCGCAAGGTACCTACGAGGACAACGAGATTTCCCGTAACGCTCTAGCGGGTATTTGGGTAAAGAATTTTGCAAATCCGATTATGAGACGGAACCACATACACCACGGACGAGATGTAGGCATATTTACCTTTGACAACGGCCTCGGTTACTTTGAAGCCAACGACATACACAACAATCGTATTGCCGGCTTCGAGGTCAAGGCCGGAGCTAACCCCACGGTTGTGCATTGCGAGATACACCATGGACAAACGGGAGGCATTTACGTACACGAGAGTGGAATGGGCCAGTTTATTGACAACAAAATACACTCAAACAACTTTGCGGGAGTTTGGATAACGTCAAATTCAAATCCTACCATACGAAGAAACGAAATTTACAATGGCCACCAAGGTGGAGTTTACATTTTCGGGGAAGGAAGAGGACTGATCGAGCACAACGATATCTACGGTAACGCGCTCGCGGGTATTCAAATAAGAACTACCTCTGATCCCATTGTTCGACACAACAAGATTCATCACGGACAGCACGGAGGTATATACGTGCATGAGAAGGGACAAGGACTGATTGAAGAGAACGAAGTCTTCGCTAACACGTTGGCCGGTGTCTGGATAACCACCGGTTCAACCCCGGTACTGCGTAGGAACAGAATCCATAGTGGAAAGCAAGTCGGGGTTTATTTTTACGACAACGGACACGGCAAACTAGAAGACAATGACATTTTCAATCATCTTTATTCAGGTGTACAAATAAGGTTAGCAACATTATTTTTTGTACTTATCTTCCATGAATTTTGATATATTACTTATCGATTCGTCGTTTACTTTTAGAACTGGGAGTAATCCTGTGATTAGAGGTAACAAAATATGGGGAGGCCAAAATGGTGGAGTTTTAGTTTATAATAGTGGTTTAGGTTTACTTGAACAAAATGAAATTTTTGACAATGCAATGGCTGGAGTTTGGATCAAAACTGACAGTAACCCAACTTTAAAAAGAAATAAAATTTTCGATGGCCGCGATGGTGGTATCTGTATATTTAATGGTGGCAAAGGTAGGCATTTCCAAATTTTAAAAATTTAAGGAATGTTATTTCATCACAAATAGAATTATTAATTTTTTTATTTTTCAATTACAGGAATTTTAGAAGAAAATGATATTTTTAGAAATGCGCAAGCTGGTGTGCTGATATCCACTCAGTCGCATCCAGTGCTTAAAAGAAATCGAATTTTCGATGGTCTCGCTGCAGGCGTCGAAATAACGAATAACGCCACTGCCACTCTAGAATTTAATCAAATATTCCACAATCGGTTTGGAGGATTGTGTTTAGCGAGCGGCGTACAACCCACAATTAGAGGTAAATTTTTCTATAGCCATTTTTCGAATATATTTATTGTTTTGACTAGTTTAAAAATTATAATGTTTAAAAATTTTTTTATTCCAGGTAACAAAATTTTTGATAATCAAGATGCAGTTGAAAAAGCAGTGGGAAACGGTCAGTGCTTATACAAAATATCGTCTTACACGTCTTTCCCAATGCATGACTTTTATCGTTGCCAAACGTGTAATACTACTGACCGAAATGCTATATGCGTAAATTGCATAAAAACTTGTCACGCGGGTCATGATGTGGAATTCATTCGTCACGACCGGTAAGAGATAACTTTAACATTTACTTAAATCGTAGATAAAGATACAGCTCTAGTTTGAAGAGGACGTTGTCACAGAATCTGCGAAACAAAATCTGCTATGTATCTTAGGCTATCTAAAAATGATTTTAAAATTTTACATTTAACATCGGGAAAAATTTGACAAGCGGAATAGGTGATTCGGATATTTTATGTCCTGCTAATTTTATACCAATAAAGTAATTTCAAACAATGGAAATTGACCTAAATAAATTTTTTTATGCCTTTATAATTTAAAAAAAAACCCCCAATTTAATAGACTTACGTATTCGTTCGAGTTAAAGGGACCACATTCGTTAGTTTTCTTCAGTACTTCTTCTGGTTATATCAACTTCTTAGAACCGTTTTATAAAACATTATATTCTATCGAAAAATTCGATGAAAATATTACTACAGTCTAGTATTTGCAGTCTAGTATTGTAATAAATATTCTGATAATGGGTCGTCTGCACATTATCCAGTCTGCACTTGAGGTCCCTGCCGCGAGGGCTCTCCGCTACCCCATAACGTCGGCGAATGTTATTTTAATTAAAATAGTTTTATTTATTAAGTATAAAATATCACTTCAAAGTCCAAAACTTAAAATTCTACTGCAACTTATATGCGTCTTTATTTTCTAACTTCTATAGCTAATATAAACAATATAAATGTTTATTTTGCGTGACCAAATAAATTTTTAGTACCCTTATGATTAGTATCAACGAAATAAATTGTAGTTTATGAATTTATAGAACTTTTTTTTTTTCTTAATATTTTCCTAAACGTGGCCGACTTTTTGACTTTTGCCCTTATTCATCATGGGTTTATAACAATATAATTTCATTTCAATAGCTTCAAGCTAGAGCTACAAAAAACAATGTACTTTTATTGGCCTTGCAGAATTTATTCATAAATAAATAAACACTTGTAACAATTTACAGATTCTTCTGTGACTGCGGAGCTGGAACTCTGAGCAACCAATGCCAGTTACAGGGTGAACCGACGCAAGACACAGACACGCTGTACGATAGCGCCGCCCCGATGGAGTCGCACACGCTAATGGTCAACTAGGATATAACTTAAAAGGAATCTCACCTTTTTGTCCTCCTCCTGTGCAAATCTAATTTTTTAGTTAATGCTACGACGTTTTTAGTGTAGCACAAATTTTAAAATGAGGAAAATTAAAAGCAAGAAGCAAGTTTTTATGTATTCACACGTACAAGGTGCCACGTATGTAAATTTGTGTATAAGACGAAGCAAAATGGACTTTTAAATGAAATGATAAGTGAATTTAAATGGCTACGGACCTATAATCCCTGTGACCCAGAGTGATTGGTATGATGATTTATTATAATATCAATTTTTGTGCGCGAAGAAACAATAAATTTGTTGTATGACAAATATAAAAATAATAATATAATAATTAAATTAATAAAAAATGATATCCCTAAAAATGACAGTAAGGTTTCGCGTTGAAAATGTGAATTTCGGGTGAAAAATCTTCATAAATCTCTATTAAAATGTTTAGATAACCCAAAATGTGATATATGAACTCCTTGTAATCGGAAATAATGTTGATGAAATTAAAAAGAAAAAAAGAAGCTTAATGCAATATTCGATATTATTACTGAAGTACAATGAATTGTTTTCTTCCTAGCAGTGAGGAAATTGAGAGTTTCCTGAATAAATATCACTGTTTTCAATTCTACCTTGCGCGTCATAATTAAATGTGATGGTCCTAAGCTGCCTAAAAGGGCAAAGTGCATAATAATAAAATTTTTAAAAATGATAAATAGATAATTATCAAAATAATTATAAACACTAACGTGTTTACCGGTGACAAAAATTAATAAAATAATAATGATTGAAACTTAATGTTTGAAAAGAAGAAAAATGAATGAACAAATAAATTATGTAACAAAGGTACTGTCCAACAAATATTACATTTTTTAAAATAATCTAAAAATTCTAGATAAAATTTTTTTTTAATTTTTTAAAAAAGTAATTACGTTAGCAACAAATTATTCAAGTACTTTTCTCGACTGTTCCAAAAATTAATCAATCAGTATTCAAATCAATCTTGCACACAATTATGAAGGAAATTAGATATAAACAATCAAACCTTAGATTTGAGAAGCTTAATCTAAATTATTAGGTCTAATCTTTGTTAGGAGTTGATAAATCATGAAAATGATCAGGAAGTGATAATAATTTAAAAAATAAATGTAAATTTAATCCTTTGCATAAATGATTGAAAGATTAATTAAAGTATTGATTGATTAATAAGTTGGTGTTGTAAGATTTAATCATACTAATAGTAAAGTGAATAAAATTAAATGAACACATTTTCGAAAACGGATAAACTCCCTTGACGGAACCGCCTATGATGTGTTTAGCGATAATAATTTTAAATTACAGCAAATCTTATCGTCGTAAAATATTTAAAGAGTAAGCTAAAAATTTAAGTAGGAACAAAAAAAAATTAAAATTAAAATTATTAATGGTACATACCTACCTTGTCGTTTTGCGCACTTTGGTCTTCTCTATTTCTTTCCTACCAGCAAGCAGTTTCATAGTGACTTTTTAATATTATATCACACAACAAAAGATTATAATATTCTCTTTTTGTAATTGACTTGTCTCTTGTATTGTAAGATCAAACTGAATAATAAAAAAGTAGTAATATTAGCAATTTTTACGATAAACGAAATTAATGAAACGGCTCGCTGGCCAGGTAGGAATTGCCTTTGACCGTTCTTGACCCAAGGTTCGTAACTGAGTATACTTGTAATAATATTCTCGTGTGCGCAGCAGCAGTGTCATATTATAAATAGTATAACTATTAAATTATGGTATGGTTTATGATGTGAATCAACTTTTAAAATAGAGAAAAATCAAAGACAAGTGTTCTTTGTTCCCCCCTTTTTTTAGCCAAATCATGTTATAAATAGAAAGCATGCGCACCTCAGAGTTCTGGTATTGAAAAAAAGCGATTGATAATACGCTAGTTACTGAGCGATTTCTCTATCTAGTTGTATACGTTGTTTTTGTTTTTTAATGACCTTGTTAGCTGGAGATGGATGGCTAATGTTTTTATAATGACGTAGTATATAATATCCTTGTATAAACTGTTTGCATATTTTTTAATTGTATTTAAGTTAAAAAAAATTTTCAATTTAAATTTAAAATCATTATTTTTTTACTTTTATTCGATTATTAAAAAATGTTATTTTGGCTTGAACTTATATCTAATAGATAGTTTTTTAGGTAATTAAATTTGGTATTTGTTGAGTTGTAATTAAAGAATCAGACCAATTATACTATGCAATTTTTTTATGAAAATTTTTTTATTTCAATTAACTTTTAAGGGTCTAGTTAATTTTATATTATATATATAACAAAAAATTTACATCAAATAGATAATTTTGTAATCTTGCTTTTCTAATTTTTCTTCTACTTTATCGAGTTAATTTATGTTTGATTGTTTTTAGAAAAAAATAAAATAAAGTTTATGTTGAATTAAATCACAAAATTTATTAGAAAAAGTTGTCCATCTTCACATGCTATTGCGTCAATCAACTTCCGAAGCTTGAAGTTCAGAAGCAGCGTAAACATAACAATGGTGATATCGTTCCTTATTTTATTTGAAATGCAGTATTTCAAATTTGGCAGCAAGTATCAATTTTTGTAGCAAATTTGATTTAATTAGACTTATTTATTTTATTATCCTGAGATTTATATAGATTTTTTTCTTCAAATTTTTCTATAATAAATATATACATATTAAATATATTATAATTATGTGCGGTTGTACCCTTGTACTCTCACTGCTCTGGCTCGAGTTTTGACGACGTTGAGCTGATTTGTATATGTAAAATTTGATCGTCTTCGTTAGTTTTTAAAATAGAGATTAAAAGAAAAAAAAGTAATAAATTCATCGTTAATCAACTAAAAGTTTTACAAAAAATGCGTTTTATTACTATCGAAACATGATTTGATGTAAAAAAAAAAAAAAAAAAAAAAAAAAAAATGAATAAAAATACGGATATGTTTACTCTAATTTTACTGAAGAATCAAAAAAATATTTACGCTTCAAACGTTTGTAAAAAGTGGTAATAAACGATGTCGATCAAGTTTGTCATAGTTGTTAAATGTATATTTAGATAATAAGTTCGGTTTTCTTTGAATCATTAATATGTAAATCTGTTGTCACTTTTTTAAGTTTTACAATAATTAACGCATACACTGAAGTTGTAATAATTGACTGGGCACTTGCTTAAAACAAATAATAAAAAAAAACACTAAATACACACAGACATTCAGTGCACGCGCACATCATTCATGCCTCACAATTTGTATAGTCGCAAATAAGTCCTTCATTAGTGCGCTCTTTAAAAATTATTAAGGAAAAAAGTATACTTGGCGATGAAATCAAATTCGAGCAAGACTGGTTAGGCGTTAAACGCGTTTGCTGTCGTGTGTATGAGTGTAAGTGTGATAAATTAAAAAAAAAAAATGATTGTGTATAAATAATGCACATGAATCGCTAAAAATGTGTTGTATGTAAAAGTCGAAGAGATGTTTTTGCTAACTACTTTTTAACTTCGTAACTTTTATCAAATTTTACTTTTTCTTTTACAATTAATGTAATAAACTTTAATAAATCTTGCGATTAAAAAAATATATATTAAGAAATTAATAGAAACAAAATCGAACGATCGTCAAGATCTTAATTTTGTTTTGACTCAATTCAGAACCAAAAATAAAAAGTGGATATCTTATAAGCCGATTGTTCTGAAAGAACACGGCGATTATCCACTTTATTTTGCGAAATGATCATTGTGTATAATTATTAACGTCAAAATTTTTCGTACTCTTCGTTTTTTGCCTTACCTGCCCCGCAATTGTATGTACATTATCTAATTTTAGTGATTGTTTATTTAATATTATAGTTTTCACGATTATTACTGTAAATGTGAATACGATATACCGATTCCTATTGTAAGACAAGCAGTTATTTTTCATGTGCTACGATTATATATCTGTAATCATCTCACTTATGGTCATTATTAAGAGTTTTTATTTTACATTTTTGAGAATGTTTTTCGTCATAGCTTCATTCCAATGTTCGATAATCATGTTTATCTTATTGTTTGTACTTTTTCCCCTTATTATACTTTGTCAACGCAGATGCTTGCCATTACTACGTTAGTTGCCATAGATTGCGTTTTTTTTGTTTTTTCCCTGTCCGATTTTCCGCATTTCGAAGCGAATAAATATAGATAGTGTATTAATTAAGAATTTTGAAAACACAATTGCAGACATAAACATTCACTTAATCACACAAATACAAAAAAAAAAAAAAAAAAAAAAAATGAAAAGAAAAAGAATCTGGAAAAAACTGATACCACTACGTATTCTGTACATAATATGCGCATTATATATATATGATCATATACAAAATATATATAACTCATTTATTATATACAGCTAGTATAGTAAATATATTATTACCAATTATAATTTTTATTTGACTCAGTCCTTTATTTTATTTTTTGTTCTCTCTTATTGTCCTTGTTTCACGCTTAATTCCTTTCACATGGTTTTTTTAAATTAACTTTTTAAGTACAGATTATAGTATTAAATCTATAACTGAGCAATTATTTATTCAATAAAAATGATAATTTTATATGATTTAAAAACTATAATTATCTTGAAATTTTTAATTTGTCATTATTTTATGCGATAATACTTGTGCTGTCGAAGAGTAAGTAATAAAACTCATATAAATAATACAGCGCAAGGAAATCAAAATAATTGTTTATAATTTCCATTATATTATGGACCGGCAAGCAGGCAAAGTGTTGAAAAAAGCCAGTTTTTTTTTTATTGAAAAACTGTAATCGCGTTTTAATTCAAGCGTGTTGGCTCACTTTCTACACGTCCTATTCAGGGCCGCGGGCCGCGCGTCACATTTTCTTGTTTGTCTAAGTACGTACCAACACACGCAGGCCTAGCTCGTGGAACTTGAATGAAAAGACGAGGCCTCGTGTCCCTCTTTTTTTTTTTCTTTCTCTATCCTCTCTCTAATGGCGACATTACGTGCAGAGATATGAGTTCACGCTGTTCTTGACGTTTTGTCGTCGGCTTTTCACACGTACCTGCGGTGCTTGCCTAGCCGAGAGAGAGACGAAATCACATTACATAAATGAAGATGACACGTTTCATAACAGGTGGATTTAATTAAAATCTCGAGGTGTGTCAATTTTCCCCTTTTTTTTTCTTCTTTTTTCGAACAACGCGCGTGCAGTTATCGATCTAATATTTGAAATACTTCGTTACTTTTCTCAAGTGTGCAAGTGAAGTTTCCTCTTCCTCGCGTAGTTAAACACAACGCTTCGAAGCCACTTGCACTAATTGAAATATGTAATGTTTCATCTCAAATTATAATAGCATTAAAAAAAAAAAAAAGAAAAAAGAAGTTTAAGAAAATACTTGGTTTGAGTGCGGTGTCGATGACTACAGTTTTTGAATAATAACGAGGCAGAGAGAGAAAAAAAAAAAAAGAATTTAGCGCGCAGCGCAGAAAAAAAAAACCGAGGCAAGTGCATACGACTCCAGTACAACTCGAGTATTAGGTGCTGCAGAAGCAGAACAACGATCATAGTTTCTTTCTTTCACTTCGAGAACTTTTACAACTTAACGCGCGTGTCGAAAGAGCCGAGTCTTTTGACTCGAGAAAACTGAAATTTTTACTTTTATTTTTCAAATGCATATTTATTTTTCATTTATGTGATGGTTATTCAAATTAAATTTTCAAAGCTAAGTTTGCAAGTACCTTCAAGTCAGTTGCTTATTTTCGATGTGATGTAAAAGAAAATTTTTTGCAAATTTCATTTCAAATATAGCTGAGTTTACAGAGTAGAAACAATTAAATTAAATAAGTAAATAATGATAAAAAATTGAAGAAATTAATTTGAATTTTACCATAAAAAAATTTTTTTTTTTTTTTTAATATGATTTTTACCTTAAAATGTAGACTACCCTTTAAATAATAAATGCGATAGGTCTACACTTACAAATAAAAGGTTTTTAAAAAATGATCAATTCTTATTTTTGAATAAAAAATTACACATATTATGTATACATAAAAAAAAATGAGCTTTAGTAATTTACATTATATCAAAATGATTTTTTTCCTTAGGAGGCGCCAATTGACAAGTCTCAAACTCGTCGCTTTTCGGTCAGCCAAGAGAAAAAGGCTTGTTGGCCCACAGAGCACGTAACAGTGCCCACGAAAAATCCGTCAAGTTCATGAGCCCACTCGAATAATCATGTTTTATTAATCGCTACAGCTGCTGCAAGTCAAGGGTTTTCCGGATTTCTCCACAAAACTGCAGCGAACCAACAAGAGCGAACTCGAGAGCTTCGAAGTCTGGCTGGTCGAGTGTACAGAGCTCGTAGACGACATTTATTTTCCGGCCGACCCAGTGGCAGCTCGCGAGCATCGGCGGCCGTCGGGTCAAGAGGAGTCGAGTTTCAAGGGGTCCTTCGTTTGTCTCCCTCGACACCTGCTCCGAGACTAATGAAAATTGCTCCCATACAGCCGCTTAATCGCTTTTTTAATTAATCTCCGGAAGCTCAGTTTACTTCGAAAGGTACTTTTTCAAATTTTTTCAGCACTTATTTCAGCGTTAAAAAAAAAAGACGAGAAATTTGAAACGAACGCGAAACAACGATGGCCTACTCCGAAAAATGAAGAAGAGACACAGCGGGTGCTGGCCCGGTTATTGTGTATCTTCGCGCCGGCCGCGTCGGTCGTTCCACTTGCAGCTTTAATTTTTAACAATCGCGTGCCTCTACCCCGCCGCCGACACCCCGCGGGCCATCGATTCGTCATGTGTTTTCATGTTATTATTACTTCCCTTTCTCTCTTTTTTTTTTCTTTTTTCCTGCCGTTTGTGTATTGGGGTCGAGCGCCCGGGAATATGTTTATTATCTGCATTCGATGGAGAGTTTGTACAAGTTTTGTTTCGTTTTTTTTTTTTTTTTTTTTTTTTTTTTTTAAGGCGAGGAAATCGAAAATTTAGGAGTCAAGTTTGATAAATGATTGAAGAATGTTTATGGTTTAGTTGAATAATAAGTGTATTTATTTTATTTGAAAATAAGTAAACGGAAATGTGCTGTAGTATTTTATTGGTTGAGGGAAAAAAATTTACTTATGCTTGTTATCGATAAAATAATGTGTGCGGAAGTTTAAATTTTAACTGTAACAATTTTTATGAAAAACTGATAAATATTAAATTAAAATATTATTAAAAAAAATTATAAACTTCGAAATTATCGAAAGCTGTGATTTTACCAAAGCCATAAGGACTATTAAATATCAAGTTAATGTTACCTCAAAGGGGGGCTTGGTCGCTCTTTCTACGCGGTAACAGTATTTTTGTTAAATTTATTTTATGAAAAAAAATGAAAATTTTTGTTCTAATCAATTTTAAATATTATTAATAATGAAGTATTGAAATGTATGATTGCTTGTTGGAAGAAATTGCGGTAAGAATTTAAATCGTTTATATCACATACTTATTTATTATTCAAAAGGTGAAAAAATATATAAGTCATCAATATTTCGCTCGTATTTGCATAATAATTATTTGTTCTTAAATGTTGAAGAAATATTGAATATTCACAAGATAAAGTCATTATTTTTACACAAAAACACGGTACGATTTGTCACCAAAAACTTTCGTAAAGTTAGTTAGAAAAATTATTTATGAAATAAATAATTTTTAAATTTTTAAACAGGCCCTGAATAAAATTGAGAAAATTTTTATAACGACAATAAAATAATATCAAAAACTACAAATAATTTCCTTCGTTTAATCACCGACGTCTATCGAATTTATCATCAAAGATCAAAAATTTTTAATTTATTTTTCCCACACTCAAATCCTCAAAATATTTTTGATTGTTTTTTAACTTAATCGGACTTCATTTACCACAGTAGATTATTAAAAACGGCAACCCTTAAGTTCGAAAAAAATTTTGTCGCCATGTTAAAAAAATTCACCCCCGTCGCTGTCACGACATTTCTATTATTTGTAGGAAATTGAACTTTATCCAAGGCACGATCGTATTTTTTTCGTGGAACTCGTCACAACACCGTTCGCGCGATGTCAATAATTTTATATCGGTAAAACACGAAATTAAGGAGGAAAAAGCCGCTTTAAATTTATACGAAAAGAAAGAAAAAAAAAAAAAAGCTTAAATCTGGGGGAACGAACGAATATTCAATAAAACTAACTCCCCCGTTACTCGTCAAAGTAGATCCGATCGAATATTCAGCGGATGCTAATGCGTGTCTTCATAATGTCGAAAAAAGGGAGAAGCGGGGAAATTCATTTCGAGAGATTCAAAGTAGAATCAATTTTATCCCGTCAAATTGATACTTTAAGTACACAGGGAAGCTGTACTCTGAGACAGTCAGACAGACAGACATACGTAAAATCCTGAGCGAAAAAATGTTCTTTTTTTTCCTCACGCATCCCATAAATTTAAAGATTACGGTCGAAGAAGATGAAGATGTATTTTTTTCTTCGCGGTAATCCTCTTAGATTGTTTATAAAAAATAATGCCGTCGTTAACACTTGTTGTATCTTATTATTTATTTGATAGTAAATTCAAATATCCATTTTTGATGCGTAAATCGATCGAATAAAATCGAATGGGGGAGAATGATGTTTGAGATAACCATTAATACTTCGCAGACTGAACTCAAACTTGGGACACTCAACTCATAGTTAAGTGGGCTCGAGTATCCTGACGAGTCATTATTAATCAAACACTTGGCTAAAGTAAAATATTCATTTCCCATGACAGCTTGACGTGTCTCGTTGGAAAAGTAAAAGTTGAAATTTTTTATTATGTTGAAAATTTAAAAACCGGAGTGTTTTTAATGTCCATTAACAAAATCCGAATCGAAAATGATGAAAATCTGTTTGTAATATTCACTAGCGAAATGCATTGGCAATCTTTAAAATGAAAATGTTTTAAAATACTTGGTAATACGTTTTGAATTTTTTGGTCCTTTGAAAATATTGGTTGAATGAAACACGTTTTGCGATAAAAATTATTGTTTTGGATCCAGGATAAATTTTCAATATGCGTATTACAAAATTATATTTTTATTGTACACTAATAGTATGATAACCTCTAGTAAGTGTTGACTGTTAGTTTCGGAATAAATAAGTAAATTATAATCTTTTGCCCAAAATTAAATTGTTATAAGTTAACCTCAAACGTTTTTTTAGCCCTAAAACCCTGGGCGTCTAAATTTGATTTTTTATTAATAAATTAACTATCGCCAAGCTTCAAAACCGCTCAACCCCGGGCATCCAAAATCAATTTTTTTTTTTTTTTTTTTTTAATAAATGAATGAATGAATACGACAACTATCCTCAAGCTCTGAAAACCCAAAAATTTTCCTAGTTTACTTTTCTTAAAAAAAACTAATATTTATAAACAAGTTATCCCCCAAGCTCTTAACCCCCGAGACCCTGAGCGTCTGAGTTTAATTTATTAAAAAATGAATATTAATATTTCGATTTCCGGTGGGATGCATTTTTTGTTCTGGCGAACTTATAAGGTCTAAAATTACAATATTTAATGTTTACATTTTACAATTATTATTATGTATTAAATCTGCCATAAACTTAGCAAACAATCACTCTCTTTTTAAATGCAATTAAATGCAATCTTGATAAATATTGACTCGGTTCAATAAAATTGTAGTTCGAGAAAAATTTTAACTTCGTGTATTGATTATTTTTCCCTATAAGCAATCTTCCAAAGTTCATTTTTCCCTGAAATTTTAATGAAATAAAAAAACAAGGTCTATATAAATGCACGAATTAATTACAATTAAGTTTTATGCCATAATATTATTAATAGTAATACACTTATGAAAAATCTGATTTGGGATCATTCAAAATCATATGTTCTATTAAACCCAGAGTAAAAAATATACTACTATTGAATCAATACAAAATTTTACAAGTGGCTGGTAAGGTCCAGAATTTTTTATTTAATTTAATTTGGCATGATTTTAAAAAAGTGGCTAATGCCATACTAAATTTCATAACGAAAAACCCTGACTCTGATTTTCAACATCTCAGTTAAGATTCATCATCAGCAGTCGACTCGGTACAAACTCCATAAAAATTCCGTTAATCCATCCCTGAGTAAAAAAAAAAAAAAAAGAAGAAAAATCATGGTGAGAGCTCGTTAATGAAAACACGCAGCGTAGATTCGCCCGATCGAACGCACCTGCGAAAAGAGTGAGGAAGGAAAAAAGGAGGCCAAGTGGAGGAGGAATACCCATGCACCTGCAGCACCACCAGGTTTGCAGCGAGCGCGCGGGCTATTGATTCTTTCGGGGGTCGCGGCCCGCGCGCCAAGTTGTGTGTGTGTGTGGGTGCACGTGCAGATATTGCCGTGTTGTACTAACCCCCCCAAGCTCGCGTATGCATATATAGTTACCTCCCAAAGTGTTGTCTTCCCTCGTTTTTTCTGAGAGCGAGGGGCTGCGAGGTCAATACGTATTCGCGAGGTGCGAACTTGGGATTGGTCCTTTTTTTTATGGTGGCAGGTTGGTGCATGATAGATGTTTGGGGTATGAATCGCCTCGATTGTTTCAAGTTTATGATGATTTGAAGAATTACATTAATGAATTAGAGAGTGCGGATCTACCTGGTTGAATCTCAACGAGTTTTGTGCTCATACATATAAAAGCGAAAAAAAGATTAAAAAAAATTTTTGTAAATAATTTTAAAAAAATTAACATTGAGTTTTGAAAAAAAAAAAAAAAAAATTTAATTATACTAAATTCAATGAAAAAATAATAATGGTGAGTTTACTTAAAAAGGTCGTTCAAAGTTCAAAGTTTTCATAACATTCTTCATATTAGTATATCCTTGTTTTCCTATTTTACTAAGATTTTCTTTTTGTGTTAATAATTAATGTATTATAATCATGGTTTATTATTTTGACAATTTTGCGCTGTTGCCATAATTAGATATGTTATAAAAATTAAAAATAAGTCTGTAAGAAAAAATTTATTATACGCATCAATACTGAAAAAAAAAAAAAATGTATATCTTATTACAGTAATAACGTTTATTTACTATATTACAAAATACCAAACGTTATCTAACATTAATAATATTATCATATATCTAACATTAATAAAAAGAAACTATTCTTAAGATATATTATAAATGGTATTTCATATTTTTTAATAATTTTTCTGACGTCATTAATATTGACCATTATCCGTAGGTTAACATAATATTTCAAATCCCTCTTTTGCTTCAGTTTGAATAATACCAAAAATTTCGCTCAGTAAACAAATATTTAAAGATTCCTAAGATAGTGAGATTCACCAGTAGTGAGAGACGATAATAGTCAGAAAACGAAATTTCAATGATTCAGTTAAAGCAGTAGAGAACGCGCGTACTTGAATCATTTACGAAAAAAATCATTGAAAACAGTCGAGCATGACAAGACCTCATATACCTATACACGATACCAAATTTATCTTAAAGAATAAATGCATAACTTATAAGATGACCGTCCGCTCGCCTACCTCTCGACTCCCAGATTCAATTAAGATTAGCCGACCGCAAGAAAAATGATTAGCACGAGCCTTAAAACATTCAAGCTCCCTGCAAACACATCCATCCCATGGATTTACGAGGAAAATTTTTCGATATATCTATTAATCTCTCGTGGAAGTCTTGTAAAAATCAGTTTAATTAATCCTCCGGCGTACAATGTCTTACAAGGAAAAATACATATATATAAGGTCCCGGGAGCGATTTATGGGCAAACATTTAAAATGCCATAAATTAGCGTAATCGGGGGCTCGGATCACCTCCGCCACCTGCTGCGGCTTGCTCTCGTTTAAATGCAAAAAAACCGCGCGCGCCGCGGCGCTTCTTCTTTTCCCGTCGTCAATTACGAAAATCAAAGCGACTCGCGGTTGCGTTTTTTTTCTCATCATCGGGGCTGCTCCCCCGCTTTTTTTTCATCGTGCATGACTACGTGATAATCGTTTCTTTCACTTTGATGTCGTGACTGTAGCTATCAGGGTTAAGTATCATAATTATTTACTCTCTATTTTTTTTTTTTTTTTTTGTATAAATTAGAAATTTTATCGAAAACGATCTCAAAACATTTCAAGACACCCATGATATCATTGTTTTTAATTTTACTAATCATAGGAGGGCTATTCAAATTTAATTTCATTTTAATCAGCTTATCGTCTGGAATATACGAATCAATCATAAATATCAGTTATTGTTGATACTTCACTTTAATATAATGACCTCCAAGTGCCTAATTTTTTCTAAATCGGAGAGGTCCGAGTTACTCTTACATACCATGATGACAGATTCAAAATAATAGACTTATTCGATTCAACTTTGGGAGCAGCTACCGCTCCACGCGGTGTATACCTATATATTAGTAACACGGAGGCATATATAGGTATACACCGCGTGGAGCGGTAGCTGCTCCCAAAGTTGTTGAAAATGAAGATAAAAGTAAAATTTTAAAAATAGATACTTATTTAGCTCTTGATCAAAATTAACTGATTTCGTGAGAAAATAACTATCGGTACTTATTAAATATCAAAATTTGAATTTTTCGATTTTTCGACCAATCAAAATCATATTATATTGATGACAATTTTTTCTTCCTCATTTTTGGAAATTAAAATAAAACAGGAAAATCTGGATCCTTGACAAGGCTATTATCATGTAAAAAATTATTGCTGTTTCGTAGCAAAAAGAAATTTAAAAAATGTTTTCAAAATATTAATTTTATTGAAGAAATATTTGAGCGTTGAATAATTAGCGAGTTGAAATGTTAATCAATTAAAAAATTATATCAATGTATATTCTGTTAGCAAGACCCTTAGTTGAAATGAAAATTTTCCAATAAACGCTTACTGTGCAGTATAAAAAATGTTTGAATCATGAGTTCTCTGCAAATTTTAAAACCTCAAATGCTTCGTAATTTTTTTTTTTTTTATTCAGTATATATTCCATATTGTGTGCAATAATAATATTAAAATTGCAATGCACCTTCAATAAAACAATATACAAGTGTACAATTCTGCGACTTGACAAATTAAAAAAAGGTCCTTGCGGTTGGATGAATTCAAATTTACGATAATTTCGCGCTCGCAAATGAGTGATCAAAGTTTTTCGAAGTTTACAAAATTAAATACAACTCGTGGAGGTGCTGCAGGATAATCAAGTCTTTTGTGTTTTCGAATGATCGAGTTAAACTTTTTGGAGGCTCGAGCGGGCCGCGAATTACGAGGCTCCTCGTAAGCTTTTAAGCGCTCGGCACATCACGCGAGCCGCCTCGAAATACACAATCATTTGATTGCTTTACTGACTACCGGCCCGTTTCGGCAATCGTGTGATCGAATCAGACAAGCTGCATTAGTTTCGCTCATTTTTTACGGACGAAATGTCCGGAGTTTACTGATTCCGCATTGGAAAAGAATTCGAAAAATTTACCTTTTTTTTTTTTTTTTTTTTTTTTGCAGAATGCACGAGAGAAGCTTAACTTGGAAAAATAGTAGGGTGAACATGGGATTTTTTTCATAAAAAAAATCTACTCAACGGATCTCCGCTGAGTTTCCGCAGAGCAATTAATTAACTTTAATTGCTTTCTTCCTCAAGCTTTGCATTACTCAGGTTTCATCTCAAGATTTGTATAAAAAATAATTAAACAATTTTTTTTTCTTTTGAACTTTTATGAAAAATATGCTTTGAATACGTTTAGGAAAGTAGTTCACCAATAAAATTGTTTTTATAAAAGTTATTATTCAGTGTAGATTAGTATTTTTTTGTTTTCATTAGAATTTAATGTTAATTACGCAATCATCCCCTAACTCTCAGTTAAAATCAAGTTTTATAGCTTATCTTCTAAAAAAAACTATTTGATACGTTAAGGTTTATACACTTTAAAATTTAAAAATTCAATTGTTGGCACTGATCTTGAACGGAAAACGAATTTGCTAAAGAAGTAAATTTTGACGATCATTAAAATTTTATTTTCTGTCAAGCTGCTGGTAAAATTAAAGAAAAAACGTTCGTTCATTCAATAAGTTTTAATTTGTTTTACGTTTAATAATAGTAAAGTAAACTGAACTAAATACTTGTCTAGATAACTAATAACTTCAGCTTCTAGCTACCTTAAAATTATCATACATACAAAATTATCATTAAGTAGGTTTGACTTGTACTTTTATTGATTTTTTGAAAAAGCCATGTATATTAATTAATTCCATAAAATTAAAAAAAATTGCATCAAACTTCATTAGTTAAAATTAACACTCATCAGAACTTTAATTGATAAGACCCTCATTATTTCAGAAATAATGAATTTTATTAAGAATTACGCGACCGAATCCGCTTCTTGAGTCATATGTGTACGGATGAGTTAATAGATTAATTAAATAGACTCAACTAAAAAAAAAAGTTGCCAGTCATTTCAACAAATTTTGAAAAGAAAGGCAAGAGAAGAAAAAATAAAAGCCAAGATAAGATTGTCCGAATCCAAAGAGTCAGCGGGATTCTTCCTTCGCACACTCAAGATTCATAATCTTTTTTCTCCCCCATCACATGTCGACGCTCGTTTACCATCCCGCAGTTGATGATGACGATCCGTTTTTCTCCCTCCTGGCATCGACTTCTGATCCTTAATTTTTTTCATTCCATTAGAGATACACGTATCATCAATTTGTAGCCCTTCTTATTTTTCATACCCATTTTTTTTTTTCTTTTTTTTTCAACATTTCTTCACGTGACAGCCTGAGAGAGAGGAACATGTAAATTTATGATGTCGTTTGTATAATACCCGCCCCGAAAACGAAATATAAAATAGTCAAAGCGGCTTTTTCGGGCGCATTTAAATTTTCATAATCTTCGGGAGAATTTATTCAACGCTTCAACCTCCCGCCCGGCCCCCGCGAGGGGACGCGCCATGATTTTCTCGTTTTCGTATAAAACGGGGTAAATGAATATTAGTTTGAGTTTGTATGGAAATTTTGCGTTTCAAACTTCATATCGTCTGTATTATTAAGGTCAAGAACATTTATTCTTCATGCTTCCTTTTTTTTTTTTTTTATTCGAATTTTGAAAATATAGAAGTGGTTAGAAATACTTTTTTGAATGGGTCGCGAGTGAAAAGAAATATATGTCAGCGATCTAAAACTGGATCAAACTTTTTTCATTCTGAATAGTTACATAAAGTTATAAAAAAAATACATATGTGTACCTTGTTATAATAATTATAAGTATGAAAATTAAGTTTCAGCGCAAATTATCTTTACATTTTCTTAATCGATGGATGTGGTCGATACTTGATGTAGATCCATAATAATAATTGTCGACAAAAGTCGTCTGATGAAGGTACAGTGTGTTGAAACAGTACTGTAACGACAAAATAGTTAATAAAGTGTAGATTTTGAAATATTTAACTTATATATTTCATTTATTTATTATTTTTATTTTTTCTTTTGCTTCTACTATTACTAGTATCACAATACTCAATTATGATCTACCTATTATTGATAAAAAAAATGATACATTGTTTAAATAATTCAGTAATAATTTATTAATAAATTAAAGTTTACTAGGTATTTCAAATAGTGTAGCAGAAATATTCGAGTAAATTTGAAGCTTTTCGAGCCGATTGTTTCAATAAATGAAATTACTAGTGTACGAGTCAAAGGCCGGGAGGAAGATTAATTAACGTCCGGCGTTATAAGTGCACCAAGCCGGCCGGGCCTTTCCGAAGACGAATGATGCGAGCGGGTAACACGTGTTCATTTGCGGCGAAATAAATTGAGCGAGCGTTACGTTTTGTTCTTCCTTTTGGTACTCCACCTTTCCTCTGGCAGTACCCCACGCGTGCTAATAGAAAACCAGAAATAGTTTCGCGGGAATACTCACTGATAATGTGTGCTCAAGTTTTCCGATCCCGAACGCGCGGAGAGGAAAGTTTTATTCTTGTGGGGAATTTTTGATGCTGTTTTTTTTTTTTTTTTTATTGAATTTTTGGAACGATTGATAGATACAAAAAAATACACGCGTAGTTTCATTCAATTAAAATTAATGTTTTAAAAGGATATTTGATCTCTTTAATTTTTTGTTTTTTGAAAGCATAGTTCATTTCAAGTATGTAAAAAAAATATTTTTTTTTAACTTGTCATTATAATATAATTAGTTTTCTTCACTTCAACTTCATGCCACTTAATATTTAAAGATTCATGTTTAATAAATTATCGTTGTTTTATCAGAATGATTTGTATTTATTTGACACCCTGATACTGAATTTTTCATGCCCTAGAATAAATATCCTTTTTTTCGTACCGTATAATTTACATTTTCAATTTTATTCCTTCACCCTGGATTACTGAATTATTAAACTGACCGGGGTACAACCAATTAATTTTTTTATTGATATACCTTGTCAAAATTTTTATTTTATAGCCAAAGTATTTATAATTAACTTTATTAAACTAGTAACAGTAAAACTAATGTAAAGACTGTATGGATTAATAAAATTTTAACATTGAGACACAATAAGCAAGTCACATTACTCAAAATCATTTGAAAATATAACAAAAATCACAAAAAGCAAAATTTTAAAGGTTTTAGATCATACAAGATTTTATTTTTCAATTTTCAGATTGTAAACTCTCATTAACTCATTTATTTTACACATGGTTTTAAACTAAAATAAAATTCATTCAAAAATAAAAATATATTTCAAAAATTGTGAAAAATTTCATACATCACAACCACATAAAATATCAAAGATCCCAATATTTTTCCACGAAATTAAATTATATCCACAGCAATACGCGATGATGACTTTGGTAGCGCGAAAAGCCAATCTTTCGGTCTCCCCCCTCCCCGATAAACTAATCCACGTCTTTCGCGATCTTGTCGTCGTGAGAGAACCGAAGAGTAATAAAGGGTGAGAGGAAAAACCACCGCCAGCCGTAGATGAAGTTGATAGAGCCCGAAATGACACTTGACTCCGCCACGCTCGGCTATATATAAATCAAGGCTTTATTTTTCCCTTCCGCAGTAATAACCGAGACGCCCGTATCATCGCGCTGGATACAGCTGATGATAATAATCATAGTAATAATAAAGCCGAATGAATTATGTACTTTCTGGCGATTGCACAAAGCGAAAAAAAAATGTTTTTTTTTTTTTTTTCCTTCAGCTAGAAGAGAATTGTTATTCAAATGAGGCCCACCGCACAATTGGGAAGTAATTCGAGCGTACAATGGTTAATTTTTCTTTCTTTTTTCAAAAGAGTCAGTCTTTAATCGGGGAAAACACACACTCGTTACGAGCCAAGTTTAATTAAACATCGAGCAAATAGATTCTAAAAGCTATTTACACACTGCTCTACCACTTAACATGAAAGTGAAATCTTAGAGGGAAGGGAAACTTCAAAGCTAAATTTGTCTTGGAATCATGTAAATTTTCCCATCGTTAGTATTACCTACGACTCTTTAATGCGTTTTAATGCAGCCAAACTGGTTCTTTTTTTTTACTCCGGACATAATAATTCACGGGTACGTGCGTGCTCGCGTCATCTTCATCAAATTTCAGTCCGGAGCGTCGAAGTGAATTTGATAATCCGAACGGGTCCGAAGTTATACCCTGTGGTTAAATTCTATTTTTACCGTCTGGAGAGACCCGAATTTTGGCAATGTAATTATCTTTCACTGTTCGAAGGAGGTCATTTTTCATCAACTTTGAAACGCCCGGGTTTTTTTCAAGCTACACTCAACCACCGCTGCCGTAAAGTAGTATAATTCATAAAAAGCCTTGTTCATTAAAATTTAAATGCCCGGGGATCTCGACACGTGAATTTTAAATATTTTTAATTTCAAAAGTTAATCTTTCATTTCAAAGTTCTCGGCGGGATGGTTGCAAGGAAGTAAAAAAGTAAAGTTTTCTCGTAAAGGTTGCGCTTTGTGGCGCTTTGAATGTAAACGATCAAAAAAAATGAATCAATAAGAGTTTTTTCGTACCGGATGATAGTAAATGGTGGAATTTCAGCAGCAAATGAATGGTAAAAAATTATTGTAGTGAAGCAATATTACTCTTACTCAGGTTTAATATTGATTGAAGCACTGAAGTTTTTTATTATAACTGAAAGAAAAAAACAAACTGATAGATAACGATCACGATAAGTGCTTTTAGAAATATTAGAAATTTTTTTTAGCTTTTGTAATGAAATTATAATCGTCATTCAATAATTGTTACTAAACATAAGCTTTTTGCAGTCTTATAAAAAATTATATTAATATGAGCATTTACTATTGTTTTTTTGAGAAAAGCATTGGTAAAGATAAATTGAAAACTTTGGACTTAAAACGGGCGTTAAAATAGGTATGTGAATTTTTTATGTAGCGAAATAATCATTTTTAACAATGAAATAATTTAACTAAAAAATTTTATCACCTCCAAACTACCAATTATCGTGAGTGAATGATGCATGCGTAAGCAAAAGAAAAGTCTAAAGTAAAAAATAATAAAAAATTTCAAGCTGTCAAAATTTTAAAACTTTTTAGCTCGCTTTTTCATTTTACAACTGTCAATATCTTTTATGAGTTTTTTTGAAACCTTTTACTTTGTACGTGAATTTTGCAAAATTAAGGCCATGAATAAAAATAGCGCAATTCAAAATTTTTAAAAATGTTTCTCGTTTAACAAATTTTGATTTTACTTCATGAATACTTTCTTACAGGACATAAACGTCAATTCGAACAATTTAACGTGTAAGTTCTACTAAATTCTGATTAAAACTCTAAATGCTGCGAACAACTTTCTATATTTTTTCGATCGCCCTACGTACTCACAAATTTTCACCCCCATATTTTTGTTATTTCCTCAGGCTGTAAGTTTACCGCTTAAACTTTTCAAGCTTTTTCCAAAAATGAGTATCAGACAGGTACGCATCACAAATGGTATTCAAGGGTAGTACTCATTACCCATCGCTGATACCACATTTCATCCTCGTCTTTTCTAAGCCATCCCTCTTGAAAAAAAGGAGCCCTAACCCTTTGAAGACAGCGAGTCTAACGATCGCACAGCCACGCACCAAGATTAGAGGGAGAGGGGGGGGGGGGGTTGGGTACGGTAAGGTGAGCAAGTAGTACGAGCCGACGTGCGGGCGGACGGGCGGCCCGGCGGCGGCGGAGAGAGACGCGTCCTGCCTGCTTCGGTGCGCGCAGACTCGCTCGTGCCCCACGCTTCGGCGGCTACCCCCTGCGAATCGATCGCCAGTTCGCGTACAGACTCGGGACGGCCAGCATACTCGCAGCTACCCGTCGCGGAAGTGGTGGTGCGCGGTCGGGGGAATTTCTACTTCCAAACTCCAACGCGACGACGATGACGAGGTGGAAGCGGAGAGGAGCAGCATCGTCGTCGTCCACGGAGGGAAGCAGGTAGAGCCAAGGAGAGGGAAGAGGGGAGAAATCTCGGAGCCACGGGGGTTATGCCGCAGGACCGGATCGGTCTCCTCAGGCCATGGCAGGATCAGCGGCGGGGGCGGCGAGGATGGCGGCCCTCCTCCTACTCCTACTCCGAGTGGCTGGCGGGGCGGAGAGCAGTCCCGACTGGGACGAGGACGAGGACACCGGTTTGTACCAACCAACTAATGAGTGCGAATTTATCGATTTATCGTCAATTTTTTATTACGCGAGGAGGGATCATCCGCGACAATGGGCGTTTTATCGCGGGGCCAACCACCCCGACGCCCGGCGATTACGCGACCAAAGGATCGAGACTGGATTGTACCCGGGGAGTGGGAAAAATTTGTGACCCCCCCGTGAAGTAGGAACAGTAAACTTCCGGCTTCCTCGGTTCATTAACTCTGGTTTTTGATCGGGGGGACTCGCGATTAGGGTTTTTAAGGTGGACGTAATTAATAAATTGGGGATAATCGTCAGCGATTTGCTGCACGTCATGCGGAACAATCCAGCCCCCCTGTTACTACGGAGTTGATATAATTTTAGTAAGGGAAAAATTAGTTACGGTGCCGGTGATTAAGCACTTTTCGATGATTAGAGAAAGCTCACGGTGTTTTGGTTAATATTCATTACCTCGCCCAATTACTGTTGATATTTTCGTGTATACTATGGTGAAGTAAATCATATGTCAATTCATAACTTTCGAGCTGCTTTGTAAATTTTAATATTGAATCGTGTTTAATATCAATTCGGCTCGATTCATTGCTGGTATCAATTATTTATTGTTATTTAGGCTACTTTTGTACAAAAATAAAACTCATTTTTCAAGATTTTTTCACCCTTAATTACGAAGATATCTTATTTACAAAAAATCAATTTCAACAAACTATAGATGTGTGTAATTTTTCGTGGTCAGAAAGAGTTATTTCGAAATTTTTTTAAATATTTTTCTCAATTGCCTTATATAAATCAGTTTTTTTTTTCTTTTTCCGACAATTCACTAATTTTTTCTACATAAATTTTTGTTGCTTCAAGCTGCTTAAAAGAACTGTACACTGAGAGAAGGATTTGGTTCAAGGAACCAAATATATTTGGTTGAAAAGAAATCGGATAATTTGGTTGTGGGAACCAAATGTTTGGTCCACACTCCACGCGTAAAAATCGAGCTTTTATTTTTGTTTTAAAAAAAAATTTTATTTATTATTGTATTATTTTATTGTTTATTGTTGTAATAATTTGCTTAAATCAGTTACCTTTATTCTTGTTAAATGTATAAGAATATATTTCAATTTCAAATTTCAGCAATAAATTTCGAAGAATTAATTAAGTTTATTTAAATATGAGTTTTATCTTGACAACAAAATTAGTTTTCTCTACGAAGTTAAATCAAATTACTAATCGTTTTCAATCTAATATAGCACCGATCATTTTAATAAATTTTTCGTGAGTTCGTAATTTTCTGAATTACCGCAAAAAATTTTTTGAGGTTATAACAGCGAACTGTTTGACATGACTGTGATCTATACATTTGGTTCCTGTAACCAAATCATTGGTCGCATGAACCAAAGCTTGGGAGAAACCAAAAATAACCAAATCTTGGTTCACACAACCAAATTTGGTTGCGTGAACCAAATTCTTCTCTCAGTGTATAAAAACGCATTGGAATTTGATAATATTGTGTATGATTGCACGTATAAAAAAGGTTTTCCTAAAAATAGTGTTCACTTTTTGAAAAAAAAATTTAAGAATAAATATGTTAATCATTAAAAGGTTTTAGTAATTTTGGCCCGGTTTATAAATATTAAAGTCAAAGGATTCACTTCTGATGATTTTGCTGATATTTTCCCTACATTGCAACCCGTAAATAAATTAATATCGAGTAAATAACCTCGTAAATAACTTTGAACTGCGAGTATTGTCAGAAACATACGTAGCTTCTATCAAAATTTACATGTACGTACGAACTAACTTAGTATTAACTAATGCAAATATACTTTCAGAGAGTTCTTGTAGCTCAAATCAACCCTTAAAAAATCTACAAAAAAATAATAGTTTTTTAGGTTTGAAAGTCGTTGGTTCGATTGATTCGAGGTAAATATTCATGCGGGCTTGTATCGACGACGGCCTCATGTATCAAAAATCCCGTCGGCTGTAACGAGGCTTATTTTCTTACCGATGATTATCGGGACGCATAAGCGGACGCGCACAGCTTGCACCGAGTAGGCGTTTGTGCCTTTGAATTATTCATGCTCACGAGCTGAATGGGACTCCTTAACGAAGGAGGCCCGCACAACCACTCGAGCCCTAATCCACTGACCCCCATACTCATCCTGTTTGGTTAGACCACTTTTAATAACCGTTGTTCGGCTACGCTTGTTTTAATTGGGTCTTCGAGTTTTCTCCGTTAATTATTCACGGTTAAGTTTCCGAGGGGTATGAGCATAGGGTTCATGGTACAGGCTTGTTTATCAGCTGCTTTAACCACTTTATTTTTATTTTTTTGTTTCGATATTTTACGTCGTTAGGTCGAAATTTTATTTGGTATTGAGAAATTCAGACACTAGTGTAGTCTGAATTTAATGATTATTTGTTGCGCTGTAACTCAGGAGTTCAATATATTCTTTTTTAATTTGTATGTTACTCTTTTGTAGCATAATTACAGTTTCTAAGAGTTGATTTTTGTATTTTATCGCGAGTCTCTGATACAATTAAAAATATTATTTACTAAAAAGTTTCTTCAAATTTTTTGTTACTAAATGCTTAGTTTTGTAAGCAAACTATGTTTGATTGTATTTCAACCTACTCTTGAATTTTCTAAAATTACAATTTGTTATATAATTTTATTTATCAACAAATCAATGATTTGCTCAACATCACGATGGAAATGCGTCTTCAGTTTTCAAGTTAAATTTCGGTTAGTCTCAGATGAATTAAAAAAATTTTCATGTAATTATTGTTTGATAATTTATTAATAAAATAAAAAAAAAAAAAAAAAAAGGTGAGAAAATATTTATTTGACGCTGAAAATTTTTTCAAGATTCCACTTGAGTTTGGTTTTCTGCAAGACTTAGATTGATTACTTCCCCACTGACAGATGCACTCAATGAATTTTCAAATAAATATCTCATCGTGACAAGTCTAAATGTATTCCATGAATTTAAAAACACCCTCAAACACATTGATTTCGTGATGACGTGGCATTAAGAAAAAAAACCTTCTACAAATTCAAGTTAAAAAAAATATAAAATCTAAAACTATAGTCTCGTGCTAAGTTGAAGTAACGACTTGAATAAAGTTAATAAATAATAACTTTCATTCATTCGTTACTTACACGCCCACAGACAAACTTTTCTCGGTTATAAATAAAAGTTTAGATAATGAGTGCACCAGCAGGACACAAACCTGGGGGAGGCCGGCCGTGCGTTATTTTAGTTACCTATTTAACGGTGTAAAAGTTACTTACAAAAGGGCCGACGAGCTCGGCGCGCGACCCCGCGGCATAAATCAAATTTAACGGCTGTGTTTCTAGAAGCCTCCTTTTAAGTCGAGAAGTCAGGTAGAAATGAGGCTGGATTCATAATAAATCAAGCTGAGCCTTACTTAATGAATTTTGAGATTAGCCCGCGCCCCCGCGAGGGTATTTAATGAAAATCGGTGATGCTTAATCCTACTCCTTCTGGTCTTCCTACCTTTTGTAAATTACGTTGACTCGCTGTGGATTCTCAAAAAAGCTCGGTTTGAAATTTTTTTATGTGGGTTAAAAAAGCACTATTTTTCAAATGACGATCAAAATGTATACTTATTCGGTCGTGCATAACTTATCACTTCAAAAATACCTTAGAAATTTTCAACAAAACTTGTTCAAAGAAAGATCTTGAACCAGACTAAAAAAAAAAGTATTTCTCATGTGAAAAGTTGAAAAAAACTTTTCTCGAAAACCCTACGTCAAAGGATCAAAACTCAAAGGAAAATCGAAGAAATATCACTATTTTCAAAATCTTCATATTTTTCAGTTCAACTGACTCATTGTTGTTATTTATGGGTTTTCATCTCATTGTTAAATATACGGGTATAAATTAGGACTACTAATAAATATTCAATGTTAAGTACAAAACATTAAGCATTATTATAAAAACGTTGAAAATTATTCAGTTAAACATCCACACTATAGTAATTATTTTAAAAAATACACCAAATTTTTTTTTAAATAAATTTTTTATTGGACAGGACATACTGAATTTTTTTATAGAAAAATTATTTTTAAATTGTTACTATTGTTTAAATAAATATAAATTTTAATTCCAGTTACAGTGACATCGTTGGTCGCGAGCGCAGTTCTCGGAGGCACCGCATCCTTGCCTTGTGACATTAAGCCGTCCACCCCGCGCGATAAAGTTGACATGGTGCTTTGGTTTCGCGATGGTGTGGTCAAGCCCATTTACACGTGAGTAAAAACCATTTCTTTTTTTCACTCCGAAACAAGTACCATCAAAATTTCAAGTGGTGCACTTGGCTCCGAGTGCGACTAGTTTATTGTATGGTAATCAAACCGCTGGAACTGTTGTAGCGTGCGATGACCACTTGATAGTTGAAAGTTTTTTTATGTCTGAGTGTAGTATTCATCTCCGGTTTTGTGAATGGTTCTTTTATATCAAATAAATTTTCATAAGCATTAAAAAATCGTTAATATTACAAATACAAGTTTTACTATACTATCAATAAATTGTAATCTGGTTCATATTTTGATGATTTTCTTCTAACAGCAACTGTTTTAGCAATTTAATAGAAATTATGTACAGTATGTATTTTTTATATGGTAGTAAACCAAAAGAATAACATTTTTATTAAATTTATTTTAAAATACAAACAAATATTTAAACATTCTACGATTAATTTTCAAAAAAACCAAAAAAAACTCAATATTTAAATTATTTAAATGTAATTTATATCAATGTCGATTCGTTGTATTTTACAGATCTCTAATTTATTACTACTAGTACCACTCAGCGCGCTGCAAGCGCGCATAGGAAAAAAACAATGATTGTAACCTCAAAAGGCACTTTTCGAATATTTTAAAAACTGATCCACCAATCAGCTTACGAATAAAATCTTACATTGAAAATCTCACCAAAATGGCGATATCTCTCTTTTATAAAGGGATCACTGTGTAAAAATGAAACAACTTGAATTTTTAGTAAGCTCAATTCAAAATAAGAGCGATGGTATACTTTCTGGTTTCGACAAGAAAAGTTTTGTTACTGAAGTAAGTGGGTTTTGTAAAAATAAACAGCTGATAGTATATTCAATACTAATTATTCAATAAAATAAAGTATTTAGTGGATCAATATTGAAATAAGAAATAAAAATGTAACAATCAATGTCTTAGCTAAGAAAATAAATTTAACTACAATAAATATTAAACGCCATCTTACTAGTAATAAATAAATAATTTTCATACAAAAAAGTAAATTTTTTTCATTTTATTAATAAAACTAATTTTTTTCTCAATCAATTTGACCAAAGCGTATAAAATTTAACATGAAAATCATCGCTCGGGTAAATTAAGTGAAAACCATGTTAAACGCCCGAGAAGCCAGAATGAATGCAAAGAAGGCAGTCTGCAGAGGTAAAAAGTATGGATCCGCGAACTAATTTTCATGCACGGTTGTGAAAACCTTATAAATTCATGCCTTTATATATAAGAGCCGCTGCGAAATAAGATTGGGAATTATTACCGCGGCGTTTTTCATACCCGCTATTCCACTCTAAAAAAAAAAAAAAAAAAAAAAAAAAAAAAATTCCAGGAAATGTATGTCTTTGAGCTGTTTCGGTTCGAAAATTCTTTTAAATCATCATTGAAAAAAAGCGCCCGACCCAGTTACCCCGCAGACTAATTAAAAATCATCCCTGAAAACGAATTCAAAAGATCGAACTCGTTAATCATTTCCCAAAAAAAAAAGATATCTGGAGGCAATAAAAAAAAAATAGGGAGAATCTGTTGTATATCGTCGGAACATCGTGCAGAGCGCCAAAGGCTGAAATCGCGGCGCTTTTTTTTCGCGCTCGCTCCATTCATCGAACGTCGCTCCCTTTCACGTATCGAACGCTGCATTCATCAAATGTTTCCCGATCGCATATTTATAAAAAAGTGATTTTTTCCCTTTTTACGTGCGAGTCTTGATTTTTCATTTTTTTTTTTTCCTTCTTTTATCTCGCTCCCCTTTTTTTTTACGATAAAGTGTCGCGAAGTTTAGATTTTTTTTTTCACGCTTTGAAAAAAAAAGTCGGAGGATGATTATTTTACACGAACGTTACAAAGGGGCGGACGGAAAATTTATATATTCTGACTTTATAAAAAGAAAACACGCGTAGCCGTTCAATTATGCAGGAGTCGTTTAATAAATAACGATTTGTTTACAGAGTAAACGTGGAACTAAATAATGCGTAGGTTTGAACGGCTAAAATTGTTTAAATTAATTTGGTTACAAAAGTTAAATTTCACGTGGTGGTTGGGTATGAATTTTTAAACTGCACGTCAAACGTTTTCGTATGATTGCAATCAATTATCCATTTATTAGGTGCATTTTATTTCAAACGAACAATGTTATTAGCTCAATTTATTACACGAGAAAATTAATATCCCATTCGATTAATGTTGCACGATAATCTGTATAATTTCAACGGTCACTAATTTTTATTTTTAAATTATTGGGTATTAGTGATCTTTTTATTTCGGAAGTTATAATTTTATTTAAAAATCAAAACAAACAGATAATTCTGTCCACACCTTGGAAAAAAGTCAATTTCAGAAACAAGCAAGTTCGAAGGAGAAAAAGATTCAAATAAAATTTACCCACACTTTGGATTTCCACGGTCTGGGGGTTGAAAGCCCAAGCGAAAACTTCTCCATTGAAACGATTAACGTCGTTACGAGAAGAAAACAAAGTCGTTTCGCTGGATTAAAGTGCACCGCGAAGAAAATTCACTGGGTACATGTATACTTAACAAGGAATGTTTAAAAATTTAGTATCGAATAGATAAAAACTTAAATATTAAAGAATAAATTGTTGTGAATCCATATAATTATGAAAATTATCATGAATCAACTTTCTGAAAATATTAATTTCAATATAATAAAAATTCTAAAAACACATTATTCTAAAAGTAACCAGATCTAATTTTTTGTAACTAGCATGATGTTGAAAGAATTTTTAAATACTGTTTGTAAAATTGCTTAGCTACTGTTTCTTCAAATAATCAGTCTAATTTTCCTCACTCAAGAGACACTTATCTCATAAAAGTACAAAGCTGAGTTCCAAAAATTTGGGCCTGAAATCTTTCTCGGCTCTAACAATGTGTTTGCCAAGGGTAGAATTTGAGCAAAAAGTAACGAAGCTCAGTTATGCGTATGATTCGACGCCAAACTGTGTTAATTCAGGTTTGAAGGGAGGGGGAAGCTTGAAGGACTGTTGTTATTTTACTGTCTTGGAGTCTTCAACAAGTTTTCGGCGGGATAACTACTACGGAGCGCCTTTTTGATACTGCAGGCACTCGTTTCAACGCGACAATTCGCGCGTTAATAATCAAGTTTCCACGGCAGCAGCAGCAGGGATGAAAGATGAATAAATGAAAAGCCCAAATGGCTTACGATAATAGAATTATTGCGTTCCAATTTCTCGGGGATTTTTTTTCCTCTCTCTCTCTCTCTCTCTCTGCCTCTCCTCTTCGCTGCCTGCTACTCGAGAAGGCTTTCAGAAGGAAGGAGCTTTTGCGAAAATACGTAATTTTGTAGGTACTCGGGAGAAAATCAATTATCCAATTATCCTGTTTTACGAGTTAATTATTCAGGATCTCTTTTATTTTTCATTTATTATTTTTTTTTTTTAGTGTTTTGTAGACAGTGGAGGTGGACGAGTTTAGTCAGACACTTGTACGCTGAACGATGTAATCAGATGAATTTTCAGGATTAAGTCTGAAAGTTCCTAAATTTAATGAGCTGGCTTTTTATCGAGTTTTAAAAGTGAAACTGTAAACAGAGGGGGTTTTATAAAAGTTATTAAAAAGTTTTTAAATTCGTTTCGCTAAAAGAAGCTTTAAATATCAATGCGGGGCATAACTTGGAAGCGTAAAAATGAATTTGACGGTTGGAATGAAACCTTTTTTTATTTTTTTTACAATTCTGAAAAAAATATTGTCTCCAACATTTTTTTATCTTGAAAATTAATCTTAACAATTACATTTGGATTTAAAACATCCTTTGTGAGAATTATCAAGGCGTTTTTTAAGGGACCATTCATAATGGATCAGATAAAACTTTAATTATCTGTTAAGAATTATAAGAACAAAAAAAATACTTGTATATCTAGAAAAAAAGTTTTTAAGATGATCAATAAAAAATTGAGTCTTAAACATTCTGACACAACCAATTTACTAGCCAAATTTGAGTTAAAAATCGAAATATTAAAGCTATTTGTTTTCATCACACTTAGAAAATGTAATATGTACTACCTACACTATTTTAAATTTTTTTAAATTCCCGATTTACTAAAAAAATTCTTTAGTCAGATTCAACAGCTCTAGCAAGCATAAAAATTCATAATAAATAGTTAGTAATGCCGATATCAGAACTTATACTATTTCACATAATTTCAATTAAACTTCTTATTGATTTATGTTATCAACTTATAATTATTAAAAATAAAATACAAAATTTTTAAAATAAAAACCACATTATACGTTTTGAATTATAAAGCCAGTTTGACGATTAAAAACTTAAAAATAAGAATTCGTATGAAAATATAGAGGCTCTTTGAGTAAAAATTAACTGAAAATTCAAGGAATTTTTTTCCACTTATAAATACTATTTTACCTACAAGTACTGGTATTCCCCCCTTGAGCAAATAATAAAACTGCTTGAATTTTGTTTGCACAGCTACGACGTCAGGGGTAGGGGAGTGAACGAGTCGAGGCAATGGTCGGACGACAACGCGGTGGGACCCCGGGCCAAGTTCTACCACAAACTCCTGCCGGCGGTCCTGAACCTCGACGCCGTGCAGCTGAACGACGAGGGCATCTACCGGTGCCGAGTCGACTTCAAGTTCTCCCCGACAAGAAACTTCCAGGTCAACCTCACGGTGATCGGTCAGTATCATTCGAGAAAAGAAAAATTTTTTTTTCAACTTTAAAATCTGATCTTCATAGATACGAGTTTTTCTCTTTATTAAAAGCTTGATATTTTAATTTTTTATTTCACGTTTATGTAATCGATCACAATAAGTTTTAACATACTTTATAATAGTGTCAAAAAGTCTGAACCATTTGTTAAGAAGTAAAGAAATCGATCATAGAAATATTTATATTTTTTTGTAGTTCTTTAACAATTGAACTATAGAGAAATTTATCAATTTTTAAATTTATTGTTATTCGTGAATTCTGATAAATTTTTATAAAAAAATTTTATATCCATCTTCTAAAGAATTTGACACTAATTGTTCTTAATTATATCAATCTAATATTTTAATCTCATATTACAAAGCTCTAATTTAATTTTGGTTTGAATTAATGAAACAATCAAGGATATTATCAATTCACTCATGTTTAGTAATTATAGCGTATGCCAAGCCGCTGTGACGGCTACACATACAACGAAAAAATAAAATTTATCCGTGTTATTTACCACAAGCGAGATTGAAATATTATTGGTTTTTCGTTTTCTTAAATGGAGTTTAATAAAATATTGTTTTTTCCAGTTCCACCGCAAAAGTTGATAATCTACGACAGTTCAGGAAACGAAGCTGACTCGGTCGTGGGACCATACGAGGTCGGAAATCAGTTCAGCCTCACGTGCGAAGTCAGAGGGGGTAAGAATAAAATTTTCCATATCGAACCCGATAATCAATATCCGCTCTGTTTACAGAAAAAAACTAAACGTGTATATTTTCAATTTATTTTATTCTATTTTTTTTTTATTCAAACGCGGGAGCAGCCAATGTCATATATATTTCATTACCGATTTATCCATTTGGAAATGACCAATATGTCCTCGAAGTAAACCACACTCGAGTTAAAAGGAACGACAAAACCAGCGGGGGGTCATTTATCGGTTTGTGTGTATATATATACTTACATATACACTCGATACCTAATCTCGCCCGGCTCTCAGAGACCAATGCTCTTCAAAAGCTGCTCGGTCATTCGTACGCTCTTAAGACTGAAAATGAGCAAATTTATTCGATCGTGCGCCTTATACTACTTCAACCCCCTTTTTTTCCTTGAAATTTGTGAAGGATCGTTCATCACTGGATTACTCGGTGTTTTGAAAACTTAAAAATCCGATGAAATATTTTTTCAACGATAAAATGGGTTTATCGATTTTTTTTTTTTCATTGTGTTGTAACGAATAAACGGATTATTAAAAATTTCAAAAAAATGAAAAAAAAAAAGTAATAATAAATTTCTAAACTCTTGTAATTTTTTTATCGAAATTTTTCCTATTATGTGATATTGAGTTTTGTAAGATAAAAAATAGTATTTTCATTACTTGTAAAGATTTAACTATAGTTTGAAAAAACAGAAGCTGGACAGATTACTTTCGAAAAATATTTTTGTAGATAATAAATAATAATTTAATAGATCCTTTTAGTCGTATCTTACCATTTTATTTTTACCTCCAAAGGTACATTAAGCTTGCTAATAATTATTATAAAAAATCAAAAGAATTACTTTTCTTCTGCCAGAATCTGATTTCATTCATAAAAAGTTTATATTGTTCAGTTTAAAATTTTTTAACTTTAACAAATTTAATCGATAGTATTGTTAGATACGAGAATACTATTTTTGAGGTTGTTGAAAGTTTAGAGGGAATTTTAAAAATAGATTTCTTGATATCTTGATCAGTAAGTTATTTTTACAATAATAATTCGTGAATATCTATTTATGGTATTTTATTTTTACTTCTTTTACGTTGATAACCATCCAGTTGATTCATCAATAACTATGAAAAATATGTTTCCACCATACTTTTGAAAATATAAAGAAAATTGTTTTTTTTTCGGTTCCTAAAACAACAAGGAAGTGAAAATTATAGAATCTTCTTCTGAAAAACACTGTTCAAGCTAACGCTGTCTTTATCGTTTGTTAAAAACCAGGTAAGCCAACGCCGACGGTGTCGTGGTACGCGAACCAGCGGGAGGTCGCGGGCAGACTCGACGTCTCGGCCGAGGAGGTGGTGGTCAACAAACTCCTGGTCTTGCAGCTGAGGAGGGAGCACCTCAACACAACCTACAAGTGCCTCGCGTCCAACACGAACCTGACCTCGGCCCTCGAGAGAAGCGTGCTCCTCAACGTCTACCGTGAGTATCTTTCTCTCCTTAATTAAACCGGTACCACTTTCTTTTTTCTTCTTTTTGTTTTCTTCTTTCGGACGTACGGTTAATCGAATTTCGACCAAGGGGGAGGGAAGATTTATGGTTCTTTGTTCTGGGGGGGGGGGGGGGGGGAATTATTATTTTTGATAAGTTTTTCCCCCTTTTTTTTTGGAAAAATGAGCTTTTTGGATCAAGAATTTATTTGTAAATCCATCGATCGGAACTGGTCAGTTTCTTTTACGTATTATACTCTCGTCGGCTTTTTTGTTTCACTTTGGGTGAGACTGGGTCAACGAGGGTGAAAAATTAATGCATCGTTTTAAATGGAATCGCGAATTATCGAGTATGAAGTCATGTCCAAACGGTCGTCATTAAATTATCGGGTGATAAAGTTTGAGAGAATGATTGGAAAAAAAACTGATTTTTAGAATATTTTATTCGAAAATAAAAGTCTTGTTAAAATCGAAAACTCTGTAACTACAATAATGGATTATGACAACTAATAGTATATTATTCCCGCAGGCGAGATGGTTCGATTTGGCCTCCGAGAGGTTTGCGACCCGAGCCGAAGGCGAGGGTTGCAACGAGGAGGCTAAATCGAACCCACGAGCCTAAGGGAAATATATTATTTTTCGTCCTTCTAACCGAAAACAAGGAGCGAAGTTCCGATTTTGAGGTTAGAGGGACGAAAAAATAATTTATACTCATTATTTATTTACTTGTAATGTTAATATTACTTAACTTGTCGAGTGTCGAATTTATTGTCGAGAACATCACACAATTCTCAACATATTTTTCTCTCGTTTATCCGGGTCAAGTAAATTTAAATATTAAATTAAATATTCTCAAACGTTTTTACTTTTACTTATTTTTCGAAAAGCTTTATTTTATTCATGGAAAAAGCTCTCAAAAACAACTGTGTTTATTTTCAAAGCTCCAATAATGGGTTTTTTTTTCTTTTTTTTTCTAACAACTCGTAAAGTTTAAAAATTTATGCCCAATTTGCTCAAAAATCATCAGCATTCCTGAATGAATTATTTTTAAGTGACGAAAAAACATTGAAATTACAGTAAAGCCAGTTTCGGTGAGACTGCTGTGGAAGCCGGCCGAGATGGTGGCCAAGGAGGACGTGTCGATCGGGTGCGAGGTCGAGGGCTCGCACCCCAGGGCCAAAGTCACGTGGTTCGAGTCGTTCTCCCAATTCACCAGGGGTCGGGTGAGTACACCTATTCCTCCTCCTCCTCCCCAGCTCTTATCCAGCTATTATATACATAAACCACAAGAGCCAGCCCGAGAGGGAGCCGTATATATAGGGGAACCGTCGGGGGGACTAAATTCGGCTTTTGTGACGCCGCTGCTGCGTGAAGCTCGCACTAATGACGCGTGAATGCACCTCGGGGTGCGGGGTATTATGTCACTGAATGCATCCCTCAACCACGACGCCGCTACTTCTTTCAACTTTTATCGCTCCAAGATTTTTTTTTTTTATTTATCGTACGCTGTTTTTTTTTTTTTTTTTAATAATAATAATAAACTTGAGGATCGATTTGTTTTTTAAAAGGAAAAACGTTAAAAATGTAAAAGAGAAACGATAAAATAAAAATATTATGAATAAATTTATCGTCCATTTATTTTTACAATAATTTTTTTGTAAATGAAAATCATCTTAGACTAAAAAAAAGTGCTTTGTGAAATTTTGAAACGATTATAAATACATCATACGACTAATTTTTTGGTGTCTATGAAGTGAGTAGCCTCGGTAAAAAACCACGGAGCGACGCATTAACATTCATAACTAATTTTGTAAACTCATCCACATTTTCCCTGATAATTGCGTTACAGGGAGCACCGATGAATCAAAGTTTTCGCGTAAGAATCGATAAATCTGCGGCGTCGTCGACGGGTAACAATGGGGGTGAGGCAAGGGGGAATTCCGGGATAATCAGCATTCAGAGAACCCGGGGCTGGCGCTAATCGCCCCGGCACAAAAGGAAGCGAGTCTCTAAAGGCTGGATTGTTGCAGATTAAGGACGGAGGGGACGACTCGAGGCTGGTCGTGAGCACCCTGACTTTCACCCCGGAGCCCGAGGACCACGGAAAGATGCTCAAGTGCCGCGGTGAAAACCCCGCCCTGGTGGGCGCCTACCTCGAGGACTCCTTTCACATGAACGTCGTCTGTTAGTAGTCCTTTATTCTTTTTTTTTACATGTGTGTTTACCGCGGATGAGCTCTTTTCTCTCTTCTTCTTTTTCTTTTTTTTTTTTTTTGAGGAGAGCGAAGGGGAGTTTTTCAGAAAGGTGGAGAGGAGTTTTGCTGAATTTTTAAGGAAAAATTGAAATAATAATTTTAATCGCGATGTTTGGAAAAAATTTTGGGGTGAGAATTGTGAGAAACGACGAATTCAAGTTTGAAATGATTTATGTATTTGGGGATTAATTTTTGAGTCTTTTAAGAAAAACTCAATTAAAGACCTAAAAAAGCAATTAAACTAAACAAATTTAATCTTTTAAATAATTTCTGATCTTCAAGCTCACTTTTTTTGATAGAGTACTATTAATAAAATACTCGTGAGAACATTTTTAATTGTAATAAAATTATTACAGATAAGTACTTTTTTTATGTTGATTTGATTCGGCTAAAACACTAAAAAAATACTGGAAGCTCGTTTCGAAAAAAAAAAAAAAAAAAACGACGGTGCAGTGTAGGGCAATTCCACACCAAAACGAACCCTTTTTACACTTCCTCCCTTTTATTTTCTTTCTTTAGAACTGCGGGGAAATAAAAAGAATAAGAGATTCTTGATACAATGTAGTGCTCCACAAAAATGGCTGCTCTTGAGCGTTTTTTAGTTCAGGAAAGTGAAAAAAACAAACAAACAAATTTTTATAAAAATTTTTTTAAATTTAAATTGTGAAGAACAAAAGAGAGATTCCAGCGTACTAAAATAAAATACAAATTAATCACGTAATTATATAATGACTTCCGTTCGAACAATAATATTTACTTACCGTTCGAATCGAATCATTATCCAATAAACGCTGGAAAAACAATTAAAGTGTCAAGCCAGAACGAATCTCTTTTTTGAAGTAAAATATTGTATTTTCGTAACTGGGTCACGTGAAAAAAAAAGTTTATTTATCAATTAAAGTTTGCGCGCTACGTACATTAAACATTTACCTACCACGAACACAACAAATTTTAAACTGAACTTTAAACAACAAAACAAGGTTCGTAAAACACCCCGTCCTTTACCCCGTGAAAATCACTCTAACGATCAATTAATTTTTCCCCAGATCCTCGCTCGAAGATTAGCCACGCGATCTTCCGAGGTAAAAATTAATTAATTTAAAAAATAAAAGCACGACAACCAACCTCGTAAACGAGAAACAAAGCGGCACGCTAAAAAAAAAAACAAGAGCTCGTCTCGCAACCTAAACACAAAGGGTCGAGTGCCGTCCGGGCCCTAATTTCTGTGGTTTGTTGTAAAAAAATTTTTTTTTTTTTTTTTTTTTTTTTTTTTTCGTTGTAACAGTTGCCCCGAAAGTACAGCTGCAGCTGGGCAGCAACCTGAAAGCCGAAAACATCAAAGAGGGCGACGACGTTTACTTCGAGTGCAAGGTTCGGGCCAATCCAGAGCATCACAAGATCTCTTGGCGGCACAATGTGAGTAGTGTTTTAATTGCCCTTTAAACCCCCACTTTTGCTTTTATTTTTTCCTCCTTCCTCTTAAACACTTGACTAATACATTTTTTTTTTTTTTTTTTTTTTTTTTTTTTTAACTGAATTTTGAGTAAACAGTTTTTCTGACGCGAGGGGGAAATTATTTGGAGGGTGGAGCTTTTTCGGTAAAAACCAATCGTATAAATAAACTGGAAATAAACGAGGCTTTGAATAACTTTACAATATTGATTTTTTATTTTAACAGTGTTTAGAAGTATTTGATTTTTCACTATTGTATGAAATAAGTCCGATAAATACAAAAAAAAATTTTTTTAATAATTTTCTTGAAAACTAACTTTGTTATTCAATATTAATCTGTGGTTTTTATTTTTTCATGATCATTACTATTTTTTTTCAATTCTTTTAGACGTAATAAACAAGGTAGATCTTATAAATTATCTTAGATTGAAAGGTTTTGATACACAAAGTGCTCTGTGAAGCTTTTAAAGCAATACAAATATTTCGTACAACTAATTTATTTTTAATTTTTTAGGTTGAAATATTGAATGTTATAGAATTTAGCCTATTTTCACATGAATTTAGTTTTAACTCTAGATTAGTCGTATTAAAAATATCTGAAAATGAGTTTTTGGATATACCTCTTCGATAAACAATGTTTTTTCCAAGCAAATAGGATAAAAAATTTTATAATTTTCATAATTTTTTACAATTTAAGATAATAATTTCATTAGTCAGCCTGGATCTATAAAAAATATGACTTCGAAACAGTTTACATATTCTCGATGAACTAAAAAAAGTTAACTAAAATTAATTTATTAAACAAGATAAAAAATTTTATTCAACGTAAAAATACGACTGTCAGTATTTTTTCATTAGCTCTCTTGTTTTTTTTTAATTATCAGTTGGCTTGGCGTCTAATTAATGATTCATTATAAATTAATTAGAGACCATAATAAACTAAAATAACTTGACACGGCCCTTGTAACAATGTATTTACGTATAATTCGAGCTCATAAACTTCAATTGAATTTAACAATTTACGCATATTTATAAACTTTGATTTAACGGGCTTATTCATGACACGTCAAATAAATTTTATTGCGCGAATAAAACAGCTCTACTACCTTCACGCTCATAATTAGATCAATCTTTTTCTATTAATCAAATTTGGATAAGTATTTGAATTTTCAAACTCCTCGTAGCATAGTCAAACGAGATTGATTTAACGCTTGTGACTCGCGTGATTTCAATAATTAACCCGTGCACGCGTATTTAAAATTTATTTATCTTATTAATGCAGATTGTTATATAGAGCGAGCGAAAAGTGCCGGTCTGGGGGCGGTTATACACGAGCGGCTCGCACGAAAGTACCCGCGTGTAATTGCAAAGTAAATTCAAAAAAAAATGTGTTTTAAATATATATCTGATTTTAGTTTCACGACACCCTATCATCGGCAGTTTTTTATCAGGTACCGGAAGTTGTTTTTCCGCCAAAGGGTTTTGACCCCTTCGTTTTTACCCTCGTAAATTCAAACCCATCGCGTGTCCCCCTTTTTTTTTCAATGTCGATTAAATCAATCAGTTAATAGGCACCTTAACTGTCGAGATTATCGTATGCATTATTAATTTATCCGAGGTAACTAAATTTGTTCCCCGTCAGTTCGACTGATTAATTGTCTCTGTGGTTTAAATCGGTTTTATACACTTTGACGAAAAATTTATTATTTACGTCGTCAAACAAAATTATTTTTTATGAAATTTAACGTAATCAACGGACCGTTAAAAGGATCCTTTATAAAAGCATTGAAAAAAAAAAAAAAAAAACGATGGATATAGAATATTAATGTTCATAAAAGTCATTAATGACTATAAATTTTAAGTTTTTTTAACAAAATTGTCAGTAAGTGGTTAATCATTGAAATTATTTATTACAGTTCCAAAAAAAGATCTGTCGAATATCCATGCATATTAAATTTTTTATTTAAAAAAAATCAGTGAGTACGTGTACTCTGTTTAAAATTTTCACTCGAATACTGTTTGTAAAAAAAGCATTTTAAAAAGCCATGTTAGTGTCAAAACAGCTGTCAAGTATTGTTCAAAACAAACAAAAAGTAAAAATAAATGAATCTACCTTGAATCCAGCTAATTGCGAGTAGGAATATCTCTAAAAGGTGAAAAAAAATGAAGAGATAAGGTGCGAAGAATCACGATCAGCGGGAGATAAGCAAGGGCGCTGACAAATATTGACACGATAATGCCCGTATTAAGCATACACGCAGCCCTTGTACTAGTGTAAACACGCTTGACCCTATGTAAATCGATAGGCCAGCGGGGCGGCCGGCGCGTGTTACCCGGCTAATATAAATATCGGCGTGCGTCTGACCACTTATGGACTCGCTCCACTCGCCCCCCTAGACCCGGCTTATGCGGGTGTTGGACGATACATTTTTAAACGTCTTGCGGGATTTTGCGATTTATCGTTTGTGGTTTTTTAATCAAGCAAGCTCGCAAAATTTAATCAGTATAATCATGTTTTTGGAAAATATTACTTTTGAATTTGAATTTATTAAGAAATTTTATTATTATTATTATTTTTTTTTTTTTTTAATGAGTGATGAGATTATTTGTGATTGTCCGTAGGTCGGACAATAATAAAAATTCCTCAGTGAACTTTTAATTTTTTTTTTTTAATTTTTAATTCATTAATTTTAAGATGTGATTTTGTTATTTTTGTAGCCTACGAAGAGGTCATCCTACACATGATAACGAAACGTCAGGACTTATTCTAATTAATAATAAAATATCGTTCGTTTGACCAATAAAACATTGTTTTAATTATTGTTTTAATTATTCCTAAGTGATCTTAATTAATTTTTTTTTTTTTTAGACAATAAATAAATAAATAAATAGATTCAAACATTTACGGGTTAGCAGAACGTGTACTACGAGTATTTATCTTTATATTACCTTTTTTGGTTCAATGAAGGTAAAAGCACAATTCACAAATGAAAAATGTAATAAAAAATATTCACAATCATTGATCAATTAGAACGAATTGATTTGAAGTTATCTTTAAATAAACAAGATTAAAAAATAATAAAAGTTAATTGCAAGTTTTTTGACGTAACAAATTTTTAAATAAAAAAAATCTACTAAAAATCTCCAAATCAAATACTAGAAAATCACGAAAAATGATAATCGAAATGGAGTAAAATTAATCATTTTTAAAATAATAAAACTTCTAATATTAGCGTACGAACATAGTTTCTGAACAATTCTTTTTCAAAATTATGCGTTTTTCGAAATACTTTATTGTAAAGTTGTGAAAAATTTTCGTTGATGCGCAATAATTTTTAATTATACAATTATTCATTCAAAAGTTTGAAAATCATTTTCAATTGATGAATAAAATAAATTCTTCTTAAATTCTATTTTCCTGAATTCAATGATATTCCAATATTATTGTCAAGCTTTTGTAATAAAATTCAAATCTCTTCTTTTGTCATTTTCACCGTAACGTAATCAATAACATAACAAAAGATGAAAATTCTATTGTTACTGCGACGAATCAAAATAAAAACTGGCTTTCCCTAATTGAAACAAATTTATTTTTAGTTTAAAATTAATCAGCAGTTATAAAAGAAATAAAATATTTTATAAGTGACATTATTTTTATATCATGCTTTTTATTGTTCAACTTGATACAGTCAAGGTTTATGTTATAGATACAGGCTGAACTAAGGTTTTCATAGAAATACACGTTTTGAAAAAATTAATGAAAAAATTATGATAGAAAATTATTTGTTGAAAAAATTCACTCTCAGCATACTATAAAAAATATTTCTAGCAAATGAGAATTTTTCCACTCTATATACAGCTATAAATTTAATTATAAATTGAAAATACACATATTTAAAATTTTGAACATTATAGTTAGTTAATTTTTCGAGAATTTTTAATCCAGTAAAATATTTCGTTTTTTTATTATTTTTTTTAAACTCATTGCGAGCGCAGCTTACATAAAAATCTAAAAACTACAAAAAAAATTAAAATTTCATATAAAAATAAAAACTACAAACCAGGTTTACCCACCTTAATCACGGCATTTGAATAAACCATCCTGAAATCTCTATTTTCTAAAAAAAAGTTAACCCATGGTATTTCGTATTTTTTGTACGCAGGGTGGCTTGCTGAATCCGAACTTGACAGCCGGAATAATAATGAGCACTCAGAGCCTGGTCCTGCAGCGGATCGTGCGCGACAACGCCGGAAATTACACGTGTCGCGCCACCAACCTCCAGGGTGAGACCGACAGTCCCACCGTCAACCTGCGAGTGCAGTGTAAGTTTTTTTTCGAGCTTAGTGTAAATAGTTGCACAGTTTAACTAATTGAAGTAAAAAATATATTTTGGTCAAAACTTTTTATCTCAAACTCCTATAAAATGTCCATTATAAAATTGTATTGTTCCCCAGACGCGCCGATATGCAAGAACAAGGACGTAACGATTATCGGCGCCTCGATGGAGGAGTCGGTGCGGGTGAGGTGCGAGGTAGAGGCCGACCCGCCCGAGGTAGAGTTCGTCTGGGAGTTCAACAACAGCGGGGAGAACTTCGAGGTCGCCCCGGCGAAGTTCGAGGACGGCAACAACGGCACCCTCAGTACCCTGGTCTACACTCCGATGTCCGAGCGAGACTACGGCGCGCTCACCTGCTGGGGCAGAAACTCGATCGGGAAGCAGGTCGCGCCCTGCGTATACCAGATCATACCGGCGGTTAAGCCTAGTCCGCTGAGCAACTGCACTGCCAAGCCCCAGCTCAACCAAACCCTGGAGATGCTCGAGGTCGACTGCGTTCCTGGATACGACGGTGGACTCAAGTGAGTTTTGTATAGCTTTTTGAAACGGTCATTTTTTCTCAGAAATGGATAAGTTTATAATTCATTATTTTTTTCATTCAAAGATTCATTGACATTAATTTCGTGCTCTGCAGGACATTTAAATTATACATCAAAAATTTTAATTCGGTCTCCAAAAAACAAGTTCGACCTAGTCATTTTACTTTAAAAAAAAAAAACCTGTGAGATATTACCTTATTATATCTACTTAAATGTACTTTCTTATTTCAAACCAGCAAATGTGGAGTTTAAAGCAGAGTTTAATATATGAGTCTTAGAGACTAGAAAAAAACTCCATTTGAAAAATTAACACTTCAGTCTCAAAAATGAGTCTTTGATCAGTTCTAATTTGAAGACGCTTCATAAAAATAACGATTGTTGTATCTTGTTTACCATAAAAAAATTGGAGTTTTAATTTGAGACAAATTTTTATATAATTTCTTCAATATCGAGTTCGGTCGCCTTTCTTTTTTGGTCCCAATTATTCAATGATTCAACGAGCTCCTAAAAATAATAACGAATGAAAGCTTGAAACCTGATGAATTTTTCAGCTCATACTATTTTTACCCGATTTCGCAACATTTCTTTCAAGAAAAAAAAAAAAAAATAACGTATTGATTTGATTGCAGACAAGAGTTCAGATTGGAAGCTTACGAGGTTTCGTCGGGAAAACTGAGGTTGAACCTGACGAACGAAGCCGCCGCGGTTTTCCGGATACCCATAGGTGAGCTGCTGCCCACAACGCACTTCTACCTCCTCGCCTACGCAAGCAACGCCAAGGGCCGAAGTGAAGTTTTCCTCATCGAGGATGTCATGCTGGGGGATCCCGACAAGCATCACGGTGCGTTTAAAAAAAATTTTTTTTTTCTGTGGTAGAAATGATGGTCTGCGGAATAGTTACTGAGAAACCTCACCTACGGGTTGATTAAGTATTCCAGAATTTAATCACACGATCTTTGCAATGACTCAATGATTCACTTGTCACTATATAAAAGCTAATGAAATTCTTTTTAAGTTTATTTATTTATTATATTTTGTTGCTAGAAAAAGAAAAAAAAATTTGACAGTTCTCGTTAATTTTATTTAGTGAGATTTTTATTTTTTATTCATTAGACTAGAAGAATGTACGTAATGGACCAATTGGAATAAATTTCATTGTTTTTACATTTCTTTCGTAAAAAAACATGTACTCTTTATTTCATTTTGCCTTTTTTTTTTTTTTTTTTATTATCTCACGTTAGAAGTTGAATCCTTGTTGATTAAAAATCTGTTTTTTAATTAAATGGAAAGTGATTTTTTTTCCGAAAAATCACGAAATGAGTTTAATGAAGGTATGTTGGCAAAAATAAAAAGCTTCGTGTGTGCGAGGAGTTGACCCAGTTCAACATATGACGTTATAAAACTGAAATTTTCTCGCTATTCAATATTACTTGTTTTAAAGTTATAAATAGTTGCTTTTCATTCGACCTTTTTTAATTTATTGGTTCCGATGAATAATTCATCAATAGCCTTTTATCGAGTTTCGAATATTTTTCATAGCTTCCAATAGCTTAATTTAATTATAACGTTAATAATTAATAAGCTGTTTGAATTTTTCACATTGTTAATAGTTTGAAAAAAAAAGTAATCGAATCGGATGCGTTTAATCTATTTTGGTTTAAAATCAATTGACTTAAAATTCGATAAAACGTTGAGTGCTGCTGATTGATTTCCAATTTCAAAAATACGCTTTTGTCATAACAACAATTGTGGCATTCTACAAAAAATTCAGGAGAGGTCAATTTTTCAAAAAACTTTTTTAAGAACTAGTATTTTATTTGTTGTATCTATTATTATTAGGCGAATTGATCTTATAAGTTGTTTATAAGTATTAAATTCATTCATGCATCTTGCATTGCTCGGTTAAAATTAATTTGGTGGCACTAAGAAAAAATTAAAATAAGCTTATGTGATGCAATCTGATCATTTTTGGGATTGCATAATAATGATGTACGGTTTTCGAGTGATTGATCGGTAAACTTATTTATACGTATAACTACTTTTTAAAAAATTCGTTACGCAACCGTCGCAATTGTAAAACGTCTTAACAATCATTTGTCTTATAAGGTTCGAGTCACTATTTATTTAAAAACGAAAAAAGAATTATTTTTGTACATTTTTTAAATACTGTATCGTGGATCACGATTTTTAGTTGCAAAACTTACTAAATCCATTTTCAAAAATTACTAAAGTTAGATAAATTTTTAACACTCAAGTTATTTTTTTTTACTTTTTAATTCCTTATGAAATATTTGAAAATTTCGATAAAACCAACATATTTATATTTTTTGAAATTCTAAGCAAAATTTATGTAATTGAAAATGAATTCTTTTAAAAATTGTCTGTTTTTAATTTAAGAAATTTTTTTTAAAAGTAGGAAAAACTTTAAAAAATAGAAAAAAGAATTGGTCCCGTAAAGTTTATTTAATTCACACAAATAAAAAATTTGTTCCTTTTGATTGCTGTTTATACAATTTTGTTTCGAAACACAAATGGTATTTATGTCGCGGTAAAATTGAGGGGCATTGTACTCCAGAGTCAAAATCAGTAATTTTATTTTTTGTGATTTAAAAAAAATTTTAAAGATTACGGGGGAAGTAGACTAATAAAATTATCTTGGACCGAAATATACTTTGGGAAGTTTTTAAACGATTTTATGTATTTTATATGACGAATTTTCGGTGACTCTGGAATCACGCTAGGCTATAAATACAAAAACTAATAATAATTTAACAAAATTACTCAAAAAAATCAATTTTATTTACTAAATTACAAGAAATTCTGACATTACAATATTGTACAGTATTTCCAGAGTCAGAACTCATAAAAAAAAATTTATTTAAATAATAAATTAAAAAATAAGTCAACATTATAATGTTATTAATCGTTTTCAGATAACTCGGTGAGCATGGTACCCTTGCTGTTGCTGCTGGCCGGTTGCCTGCTGGCCCTGGCCGTAACGGTCGTGACGGTGGTGCTGATGATGTACCGTCGCCGCGGCACGACCTCGCCCGTCCATATCGAGCCGTACATGAAGCAGCCGATAATCACGCCGCCCGACTCCCGCAACAACTCCATGCTCGACGTTACCCACGGCGATCACACCTACTACACTGTCGAGTACACCCTTAAGCAGGTCGCCGACTACGCCCTCAACAATCAGCCCGACATCATACAGTCGCCCCAAGGTACGCGTCTACTAGGTACATGACAGAGCCCTTTTTTTACTAATACTACATCAATTTTTCAACCATCAATTTCATTCACTCGTCGGTATATTCAAAATTCATTATTTTTCAAAATTACTTAAAGTCGTTGTTTTTTCCAAAATTTTATCTATTGTTTAATTTTAAATTACTCGAAATAGTTAATTTGGATTCAGAATAATTTGCTATTTTTACATTGATTAATCAACAGTACTTTTTTTACAAAAATCGCAACCATTGTTGAATACTAAGTCGTAGACTTTTCAGTGGAAACATCAGAGTTTAAAATAATGGCCAAACAAACAAATCCCATTAGAGCAATTAAAATCATGTTCATTAATCTAAATCAATTTGAAATCAGCGTAAGAACTTAATTAATTTACTTAGTCTTTATTTTCTACCATCTGTGGAGAGGTAAAATAACCCTGGTTAATTAAAGCTAATGAAAAAAAAAAAACCATTGAGATCACAACATTCATTCATCTATTTAAATTATTTCTTTCAATTGACCGTAAAATTTTTTCAAATCTAGTGGACAAGGAAAAAAGAGGCGAACCGCAGTTGTTCTTACCGGTCAGGCCGGACACACTTTTCGCCCCCTACGACATCCACAAACAAGGCCTTCAAACAAATAAATGCAGTGTGAGTGACTGTCTTAATAAATAAATAATTTTCACGAAAATTTACTAATTAAAATTTATCCTTTGTTCAATAGCTTAATCCATTTTCTGCAAAGTCATGGGAACCAATTAGCTACAAGGCTGATAGAAATCTAATGAAAGAAATCATCATTGCCAATTCCATACCCGGTCCGGAGAGTTGCGTGTAAACAGGCCTAAGCCCCCGGAACAAAAAAAAAAAAAAAAAAAAAACATATCAGGACTCAACTATTTCCAAAAGAAAAAAAAACTTCGCATATCATCGCACACATAATCTCCAACGATACCGTGGGAATCACCATAAATTGTGAAGTAAAAAAAAAAGAACTTAGTGAATATAAATAAATTTAACTAAATAAAAAAAAATGAAAATATAAAAAAAAAATGCGCGCGAATTTCCTCCTTCAAAAGGAGCGAAAAAATGTTATGATAACACAATGCATACACCATAATACACATGGTAAGAGTGAGTGCGACCGCGAGCGTATGCTGATAATTACATATGTAAAGGCTTGAGGGTGCAAAAGAGGTACTTGCCACGTTTTTTTGTAAAAAAAATTTTGCTGCAATCTTTGTCACCCCCTCTGACTGATCCCATCGTACATTTATTATTATGGTATAAATAATTGAGAGAGTGTGAATCGTCAAGATCGAGCTGAAATTTATTTAGCCAAACATTCTTCATTGAGTGAGCGCTACACAAGCTGTGTAATATTAATGTATGATTTTGACTGTTCCTCGTATTATTGATATTTAAAATTAAGTTTACGAAAATTTGTAGATATTTTTATATTTTGTACTGAGTAGGCTTTTGATGAATGACTTTTTTACATTCTTTTTGAATTAGAAAAAAAAAAAAACGCACATTGTCTATTGATAAGTTACATTAGTTTTTCGTTTTGAGCTGAATACATGCGTAAGCTTTTTCTTTTGTTTGAATTCGGTTTGAATTTAGAGGCAAACATTGTAAACAATTATACAATTGCGTAAAAATGAATTCTACTTATTGTAACTATATACATTACTTTTCAAATACTACAAATATAGACTAAATTTTAAAAAATTTCATACAAAAATTAAATGTGTAGCAACTAGAGATCATATTTAAAAAGAAAATGAAAAAAAAAAAAAAAAAAGTATGATTTATTTACGTCTAGTGAAAACTAATTTTTAACAACGAAGCCATCGTTATTGTTCATTTTTCCTCAAAAACTCTCATATGATAAGTTACATTCCATGATTGACTGATAATCTACCGAAAAAATAAGTCTTTTTCTATGCCCAAAATAAGAAAAAAACAATTTTGATGTCTTGTAAAGTTTTGTTGAAAAAAATTGTGAAGAATTAATTTTTTGTAAAGACAAAGTGTATAAAGCGTAAAAAAAATTGTGAATAAATGTTAAGACAGCTTTATAATAACTACTATCTTCTTTTTATTAAAAAAAATTTTCCCCTCTCTCGATGTTAATGCAGTCTGAGTAAACTTATTATAAATCTTATATACTTTTTCTTTTTATTAAATAAAATTTCTTACTTTCGAACCTTAAAGTAAAAGCTGCATTTTCAATTTTTTTAAAACAAAGCAGCTGTACAAAATAAGTAAATAAATAAAAATAAAATTTTCAATATCTTAATATCTCATTATAAAAATTAAATTAAAAAAAAAGAAAAAAATATAAATATAAAAAAAAAGGTATTCTTATTTATCAAAGTTATTCTACATTCGGGTATATAAATTTTCTCCAAATATCCAAAAAGTATTTAGACCTAGTATTTAGACGCGTATATGTACAACAATACTTATACCTAAACTACTCAGTAGACTCGGGGCCTCGAAATCCTGTAGATGCTCAAGGGCAGACAGAACCCGCCCCTACTGCAGAGCCTGGTGCTCAGTATCGCAAACAGAACGAACAATACTGCCAGAAGCAGAATCATGAACAGAATGAACAGCAGAAATGTCTTCGACGGTCGGTACGACAAGAGTTCATCGTAAAGACTTTGGTACGCGGAGTCCGTTATCGTGGACTTGCTCTCTCTTTGGCTTCCGTCCCCCAGATCCGTCGGGTCCGTCCCCTCCGTGTTCGTCGGGTCCGTCGGGTCCATGCTCCCTGGACTCGTCGGGTCCATTCCCTCGATGTTCGTCGGGTCCTCCTGGCCCGGGTAATCTCTCTCCGAGAAGTGGCTGTTCCGCATTTTACCCCTGGTGAGACGTCTAGGCGTGTCCGGGTCAATGCCCTGATTGCTCTGATTCGAGGTGTGCAGTGATTCATCTCCATCGCCGGAGTAATCGCAAAAGTCGAAGTCACCTGAATCTTCTTTTAGTTCGGACCGTAAGTCGGCCTGAAAAAAATCAAGCAATAGTTTTTGATTTCAGTTTGAGCTGCGAGTCAAGTTTACATTCAACCCTTTGAGAAACTGTAGTTTTTTTTTTATAGAAGTTAGGAGACTTTCAATATTTTTTATACAACATATACCTATAATATACGTTATTGAACTTTTGAGTAGTTAATTGTTGTAATGTTGCAATTAGTTGCGAAAAATAAAATATAAAAAACGAGTTTTTTTTAAGAGTGATTATCACTGCGAGCCGAGATTCCTGAAGTCTGAAAGCTTTTTAAAGACTTCTCATAATCTAGAAAAAATCGAAGGATTTTTCAAGAATTTTTTCGAAATTTATATGATTGTTAAAGTTACTGTTTTTTGTATAATTCATATAAATTGTATAAATCATACATAAGATAAAAGTCAAACATTAGCTTTCTGTTTTTCCCTTAATTACAATTTCAAAAGCTTATTGAGTTTGAATTCTTTATTGTTAAAAATATTGTTGTTCGGAGTAAAAAGGTGATATCAGCAAAAAGGCAATATCCTTTGCTACTTGCATTAAATATAAATCAAATTTTGTAAGAAATGTTACCTTTTACTCTTAACAGACCAGTAGTGATTATTTTGTGTTCAAATAGATCAAATTTTCTGTAGCGCAAAATTAAGCACCTCGAAGGGTTAAAAAAAAATCCAATGGAAAATTATGTACATTACTTGATTATTTTTAGACTTTTCAATTTGTTTACGAGTTAAATTCACTACTTTGCACTTGAGTTGACCGATTTCGTCAATAAAGTCTTTCAAGTCACTCGACCTTCGGCACTTGGACACTGATTTTTTTTTAGGAATACAATTACAATCACTATCACTTTTTTCCTCGTATTTATCGCTGCATGAACATTCGCCGGGAAACATAATATTCTTTGTTTATTAAATTTGTAAACATGGTTTGGTTAATTTTTTAAATGACGCGGAAGAATTTTAAAAAATATAAATGAAAAACAAGTGAAATCATGTGTATTCAATAACAAAAAATTGAAAAAGTTAAAAAAAATTATCGGTATTTAGTGAAAAATTTAGAAAATTTTCAAGTGTATTAAAAATATGAAGTATTCAATTTTTTGGAAGAATTTTTCTTCTTGCTCAAATCAGTTATTCAAAAAAGCTTGTCCACCGGGATGTAAAAAGCCAATTCTTAGATCAAACGAAGTAGTAATACCATGCTGTAAATTTATACCAGAGAAAGAAAAACGAAAAAGACCTATCAAGTACATACCCGTTCGAGATAATCCCGATTGTGCCTTGTGTAATAAGAATACAGGATTTTGTAAAAAATTTTTTAAAAAATAATTATTTACAACAAAGTAAAATTTTTCTGAAAAATATAAAAAAATTTTTTATTTAAAAATTTACACTTAAAAATACATTTTATTCACACAACACACATCAAATGTACACATATATTTATTTAATTTCAACACTTATCAACTTTAGTTTCAGTTTAACTTGGGTTTTTTCTCTGGAGGAGGTTTCATGTCTTTTTTTTCAGTCTGTGGCTCTTTTTTTACTTGTACAGCTGAAATGACAATATAAATCATTGATTCTGCTAACAAATGATAAATATACACCAAATTTTACTTACGTGGTTCAATAGCAGTTTGAACTGGTTTTGGCATTGGCAGGGGATATTTTCTGGTTAACTCGCCCAACAACATGTCCACTCTTTGACGTTGAAATAGGGTACTAGGTTCTTCTCTGACAGGAGCTTCCTTTTTAGTTAAAGCAGCTTTTCCATTTTTAAAATCCCATGAATATCCTTTACTTGGGTGATATTTTGAACAAGAACTAGCTTCTTCAAAAGCTGATTGCAAATGATGAACTGCAGATAACTGTGAAATAATATTTTAAATTATTCTATAAGTATTAACTTAGTTGAATATATTAAATGAACTTACTATTCTAGAATTTACTACAGAAGCTAAATCAGGTGCTTGATAAACAACTCCTGCATTAATATAGTAGTCAGCTAATGGAGTTGTTTGGGTGGGACTATGTCTGAGCTGTTTACGGATAACATAAAATATAGGTTCTTGAACATGCAGTAATATGTATTCTGTTCCAGTCATATTTCTGTAATAAAAAAAATTTTTTTACTTTAAAAAAAATTTGTAAGAAATAAAATAAAAAATTACTTACGTTAGTTGATCAGGACTCAAACGCTGCATTTTCAATGTTTCATTATTACATGTTCTGTCATAGAAAGGATTTGACCTTTCAGAAAAGTAATCCATTATATTAGTTGGATTAAGCATAGGAATCCAAGCACTGTCATGCCAAGAAAGTCCCAAAGGATTTTCTGGAAAGTCAATTGAAAGCAATAAAATTTAAAACACAAACAAAAATATAAAACAGTAAAAAATCTATTAAATAATAAAATTACAAATTGATTACCACGAGTTATTCAATGATTATATGATAAGGCTTAGTTAACGTAAAAATTAAATTTTTTAACTCAAATTCAGAGTTTATAGTTTAGTTATGGGCATCGGTGTTGAGGTTATAAACAACAAAGTTTCGTTTAATATTTTGTATTTTTGATAAACTAATGAACTTTAATTACCTGACGGTACTTGCATTCTTCCCGGAATCATTGTTAAATTTTTCTTTATTTATTCACAAAACACTTGGTACCTATAGAAATATTTTTTGATCAATCACAAGTGTCTCATATACTGTTCGCAACTGTTCGAAGCTGAAGTGTAAACGTAAACACTGCAGCACCGCAGAGCGGTGTTGTCTTGCTCCCTGATGTAGGGGCCGGGTTACCTATACCTAATACGTTTTTAGAGCGGAAACTGAAGGAGAGGGAGAAAATGTGAGATTTAATTTTAAAGATGGAAATCCGGTGATACATTCCTAAATATTTCTCGATATATTTTCAGTCAGTCAGAGCGTCTACGCGCGTGCAGTTTGATTTGGTTTACGAATGAAGATTTTAATACTCGTCCAAAATACCGCATCCCCGTCCAAGCTATTTTACACAAAAATTAGAAGAAAAAAAAAAAGATTTAATGAGTTGACCTGGTTAATTATTCCAGTTAATTCTACTTTAAAACGTTGAAGATCTTTAAGATCGTGGATTTCAATTTATTTTTGTCTTTGAGATGTCCCTACCCAAAGATTCAAGGTAAAAGTTTTATAGTTTTTACGATTTTTTTTTTTGTACTTTATCATTCATGATTTCGTTTGAGATTTTGAGTATCTACTCGAAAAGCATAGATATAGGAATAAATAATTTTAGAATTCGTTACAACTGCCAATATATTTCGCACATGTATGTGCAAAAAAAGAAATTTTGATCAAAACTAAGTCTGCTACTTTGCATGCATTGTCGTCTGCTTGTAGTCAACAATGAATGAAAAATTTTTTTTTTTTTTTTCATGACTCTTCTAAAAATAAACAAATACCTGTCAAACTTTGATACGCATGCATGACGCGAAAATACGTTGGCGCTAAGAGCGAATAAGGAGCTAGATTTAAATAGCTCTGTAAATATATAAAGATAAAAAAAAATGAATATGTGTGATGACACTTTAATAATAATACACCCCAGCAAGGCAAGTGAGAGAGGGAAGTCTTATATGCATAGTCATTTGTGGTCTAAGCAGCTTCTAGCCCACACATTTCAGCCAAGATGTGATTTGAACCAGTTCGTTGAAAGCTGTGACAGCAACAAATGACAAAAAACCAGATCATAAGTGCCTCTTATTATAAATGGCTCGAGAGTCAAGTAGCTCTTTTTCACAAAAATAGAAAAACTCAACCGCGTAGACCTTTGTAAGTCATGGATTTCGTGTGATTAGAAACATAAATTTATATTTTCCAAAAGTTAAAAAAAAAAGATAATAATTACCTGCCAGGAATGATTAGTTATTAACATTAGATACACACACCAAAATGATGAATTTCCTATGAATGTTTACCTTTTTTTTGCTCTTTTACTTATAAAATGTTTAAAAAAGAATGATACCTTTTGTGCAATTAATATGAACAAATTTTATTCTTGTGCTGATATTTTTAGTGATTAAAAAAGTATTCCCTGTAGTTGAAACAATGAGTGTTGTTATATTTTAATCTGGGAAATTGGTACTCCTGGCATCAGTTAAAAATTTTCTTAATAAATTTGATTATGACATTGTTTACCTATTTTTCAGAGAAATTGTGAAAGATTCCCGCTATGATTTTTTTCCACTTCATCAGAGACCTGAATTTACTAGAGAATGCTGTAAATTACTGAATTCTGAATGGAGACGGAGCGAAACTGCACGGTACATTAATTTTATTTAAAAAATAAATAAAGATAAGATTTTCTAAAAGTAATATTTTTGATTGATCAAGCTTAATAAAAAAAAAATTTTCAAATATTTTCACTAATATGAAAAATTAAATAAAAAAGTTCTGATTTATTATTTTTTTTTAAAATAGGTTGAGAAGTCTAAAAAAATCTTGTGATAATTTTCCCACCTGCCTGTTACTATTGATGAAAAATAAAGTCATTGGTCACTGTAAAGTTTCACCAACGCACCACTCTGATGCTGTAGTAATAGAATCATGTAATTTTTTTTTTCTTTTATTAATATTTTTAACTTTTTTTAATTGAAAAATTTGTTAAATTAGTTTAATTGAATATTTTAGTTATAATTGATAAAGACTACAGATGTCAGGGTTATGGATCAATGTTGCTTCGTTCTGTAGAAGACTACATTCGCGACCACGATAAAAGAAGTATTTATTTGATGACAAGAGGTCAAGAAGAATTTTATTCCAAAAATGGGTATATTGTTTGTGACCCAAATGAGCAAATAAATAGGTGGACAGATGTACTAAAAATTACAAACGAAGATGATAAGGTGCAGAAAGAGCAAATAGTTTTAGCTTCACCTCTAGAAAAAGAGGAAAAATTTTTGCCTCCATCTTCTGCTCCTCCACCACCACCTATGCCAACGGATCTTTACAAGCATACTTTAGAAATTAGTATCATACCAGACCGTACTTTCATGAAAAAACATATGTGGCCTTAAAAAGCATTAAGTTTTTTCTAACAAACATTTATTTGTAAATAAATTTAGATTAATTTGTAAAAAACTACATATAAAAATTATTTTTGATTTAACATAATAAATCTATCTCTTTTTTCAAAATAGAATGCATTTAAAAAAAATTAAGCTCACACATTTTTTACACTGCCTTCTTTAAAAGATATACTTTCTGTTATAATTAAGCTAAAATGAAATTAAAATGGCTTTAACACACTTTATACATCCTAAATATTTGAAACAAGTATGTTTAAAAAAATTTTATTTTTTAAACCAGTCTGTAACTAAGAACTCGTTGCAATGCCACAAACTTTTTGGTAATTTTCTGGCTGATCCAAGCTTTTAACTAAAAATTCTCCCAAGTCATGTTTAGATATAACTTGTCCTGGGGAAGCATCATGTTTAACTGTATATTTAGAAGCTAGGTCACCTGAAGTAAAATATTTACTAATTAAAAATTACATTTAAAAAAATTAGTTTAAAAATTTTTACAAGGTAAAAAATTACTTGATATGTGTGGTGGAAAAACAGCAATCCATTTTAATTCACTTTCTTTAATCAGATCGAACATTCTTTGATGATCAGCATTTAAATCTCGGAAAATTGCAGGAACATCTTCCGGTTTCCTAAATAAAAAAGCTGAAAAATATGAAATTTTAATTAAATAATAATTTTTTTTATTTTAAAAATGTTATTAAATTAAACGTGTTTATTAGATGTGTACCTGATAAGCAAACAGAGATCACCTCAACACTGTGTTTTTTCATGCCTTGAATGATATTTTTCAAACCTTCAGATAAAACAGTTGTTGGTTCTAAAAAAAAAACCATTCATCAATATCTACCTCCAATAATTTTTCTGAAATGACAGTTAAAATACTCACTTAAATCATTTCTCGTGCCAAGAACCACTACAACACCCGAAGTGTTAGATATGGCATTAGAAACTTCTTCTGCATTTGTCACATCTCCAACAACAGCTTCAACTTTATCTCTCAGGTGTTCAGGAATTTTCTTTTCGTCTCTAACAAACACTCTGGGCGAAAGACCTTTGAAATAAGATTATTTTTTGAAATTAATCTATTTTTAGAAGAATAAAAAAAAATTTTCAATTTTTAAAAATGCCGCTAAATTTATCGATGACCTACGTTATCGACATCTTGAAATTGAATTGAATAATCTCTCGATGACATTCCTTAAAACCCGATTTCAATACAAATTATGCATGTATTTGATTACTTATTGTTAAAGGAAAACATAAAAAAAAAAACAAAAATTTTTCAATTATTTGAAAACGAACTGAACAATTTAAAAATCATTATAAATACGCAACTCTCAGCTGGAACATTTAAGAAAAGGTTAATTACAATCATCAATTATAGAAAAGATATATTTTTATTTCCGTAATCCGTTTGTAAATTTTTTAAAAGGAAGCTGTTTCTCGTATTCGGTAAAAAAATTGTTAGGTAAACATTTGTTTTAATTTCTTAACTGTCCTAAAGTATTAAAATTTATTTTATTTTTCTTTTTCTTTTTAATCGCAAATTCACCGGTCGACGCTATAACTATGAACTTCCCGAAGTTTCGTACTAGATTATTAACATAAATTCATGCGTGACTTGCAGTACATTAGAAAAGAAAAAGAGTTTCAAACTAAGCGTAGATAATTTAAAAAATATAATTCATGAAACCTGATTTAACAGCGTATTCCACAGAACACAAGCCGGTCATTCCGGTAGCTCCAAATATCACAATTTTCTTCATGGTTCAAACGAGCTTGATGGCACTAGACTAACCGAATCCACCAGTTAAACGAGCAATAAGTATCAACTGCTTTAATGTGGGAGCCTCTTATCTTAACGATCGACGTATCGCACTCAATAGTTTTCTGTCAAATGGTGCGTACGTGTAAGTCTGCATGCACTAGCTGTAATTTCGTAAACGATGAGAAGAAGATGAAATTTTTTTTTTACTTTTTCTTTTTTGCACGCAATGTTGCCAAGCAAGGACTACTATCTGAAAGACTTACTTTTTGATTTTATTGATAATTGATGGTAAATTAAAAAAAAACTTTTAAAATATACATTTTTAATTCATTATTTTATTGATTTTAGAACTAAAGTCTCGCGGATTTTACTGATAAGCGAAGCGATTTCGAACTTGTAATTTCATTCAAATATACTTACGTATATTTGAATAAATTATTTTTTTTCAACAGTTAAAAAAAAAAAAAAAAAAGCTCCCCAACTTCCAACTATGATAAATTTCAGCAATTCATTTTACAAGTGTGTTTTAAAATACTTTTTTATAAATGTTTTCTTCACTATTGTTTTTATAGTTTATAGATTTCAAAGGAAAAAAAAAAAAAAAAAACTACTTTTGGCTCGAGTAGTATAAAATAATTTGTTTATTAATAATTCAGACTGTTTTCATTTATAGTAACTATAAAATTTAAAAAAAAAAAAATTCAAAACTTTGTTTAAATAATTTGATTATAACAGATGTAAAAAATTTTAAGAACTATATATTTTATAGAATATTTAAAAAATAATTGAGGAAATTTGACAACACTGTAGGGACAACCATCGTCCATCGTCCATCTGTCGGCGATTTTTGGTACTATTAAAAAATCGTCAGCCATTCCAACGTAAATTAACTAAAACTCAAAACAATTTTTGTTTGTGTTTACTTAAAAAATATTATTTAGTGAATGTTTCAAGAGACTATTTTAAAGTATTTTTACTTAACTCCATTTCATTATTTTTCTGTAAAACTGATCATTCGTTATTGAGAAGTTTCGTAATCAATAAACTTTTCTGTGCAAATGCCAGTAAATTTCAATAATTGTTTAGTGGCGATAAATTTATTTGTCAATGTATGGGATGTCACATGAGTTTTGAGCCCAGTGATATTAAAAATAGGATACAATCCTTGTCTGCTCAAAGTCAGTAAAAATCATTAACCCTGGAGAAAATGCCAGCTGTAGTTGCTGGGGCTTCTGAGCGTAACAAGCATATGTGGCAAGCTCTCAAAATTCATATCACTAGGGAGAGGCAAAGAAAAAAAGAAGGTAAAAATCATATTCTTAAAGAATATATGATTATTGAATTATTAATACTGTACTGTTTTTTGTAGAACAAGAAGCAGATGCAGAGGAAGAGCGTCAAAGAAAAGAAAGAGAAACTCAACAGAAACAAAATGTTATGACTATTGGTGAAACTAAAGAGCAAATTTCCACGCTAGAAAATGAATTGGCTCAATTGAAACAAGAAAAGCATCAGTTGTTTGTTCAACTGAAAAAAGTTCTTCATGAAGATGCTGATAGGAGAAGATTGATCAAAGAAACAAAGTATGAAACTAAATTTTAATCAATTTTTCTATTATATTCTTACTCTATGTTAAATGTATTACTTTTTTCAGTGTCTGCTCTGAACCAATACAACCAGTTGGAACATACATGGATCAAGGTACAGTGGTTCATCCACATTTATATCTACCAGTTCCTACTAGAAATACTTTGTATAAAGTGTCTGCAGCTTCATCTCCTCATACATTACTGGTACGTGTAAATTCAAACTTGAATCTTTTTAAAAAATAGTTGACTTAGACTATTGATTTTTTATTTTAGAGTCCCTTAAAAAGATCACGCAGTCCATCCCCGCCACCACCTCCGTCGTCAACATACCATCCTGGATATGGCTACAAACCACCTTTATCAATGCCTAACTACATCCCACCACCAAGTAAGTTTTAAATTTATAGAAATTTTTTTAAATAAATAAAATTTTACTGTAAAAAACTTATCCTATAATTCGCATTTCTTTACAGAATCAGAAGACGCATCTAGGAGATCTGGTGACGCTCGAGTTGTATTATGGAACAGTGAGTAATTTATTTTTTCAAATCTATATGTACTAACAAGGTGTACTTAATACTAATTTTTTAAATTCTTCTTTAGAATCTCCAAGTCAATTCCCTGGATCTAGCTATTACGGACACGCAGTGGGACAGTACGACTTTGGGCCTACCACGTCGCAACCGATGTCTCGCGTCCAAGAGCCAGGGAAACCGGTGTATCTGACGGCAACTCGAGGTCCCTTGCCAACAATTCAAACATGTAAATATTTTATTTTTGAAATTAACTTGCCAAGGAGTTCATCTCAGCCAAAAAATATTTATTTGTCATTGATGAATAGCATAATTTTTTCATCGACTGATTAATAATACCGTTGGTAATAATTTTACAGCGCCTTATCCGGATGACAAATTTTACACTCGGCCAGGTAGTCACGTCGCGGTTCACGGAGGATCCATACCCATACAGCAATCTCCACAAGTAAGAAAATGAGTTATATACTTTTTTATTTTTTATTTTAGACCAGTTTTGAGAGCGTATATTATCTTTTTTTAGGGCGCTAAAACCGGTGGTATTACAACTGGCTACCCTGTAAGAGCACCTCAACCACCACAAAGCCCTTACCCGCCGCCGCCGGGCACTTACGTGAGCGTGGCTGGTGCTAATGTTGCCGGACGAATGTTGTTCACGCAGCCAACACCTCGTTATCTTCAGCGAGAATAAACACGAAGTTTTAAATTTTGATATATTAAAAATCATTAAATAAAGTTGTAAGACCTTTTTTTATTATTCTTGGGACTTCAATTATTATATCAGAGTTTCAAGTTTTTTAAACTTAATTAGTTGAAAATTTATGATTCAAAATTAATTTTAATTATCCATAAAATAATACGAAAAAAATGTAAATATATGTATTCAACAACCAAAAAAAAAATAATAATAAGAGAAACTGCTTATTCATTTACATAAATTTAATTTTATTGACATTTATTTAATCAAAGATTATCTCTATCAATAGAAGTATTTTTGAATAAAACGTTTATTATTTTATTCGCAAAACAATGTTTTTAATTTTTTTATTTTCACATTGAAGTACTTTAAATCATAAGAAAAAGTATTTAAATACACTTTGTAAACAAGAAAATTATAAGTCTAGAATTTATATATGAAGAAAAAAGCTTTACAGAACTTCTAGTAATAGAATTTAAAATTAGTCAATAAAATATAATATTTTTTAAACTTATTTGCTAATTGACTAATATTTTACAGACTGTAAATCTTTAACAGTAACATACAAAAATGAGTATCAAAAAATTTGAATCAATGTCAAGTTCTCTATCTCAACAGTTCTATCACTGATTTTTTATATTTATTTAACTTTAAAGAAAACAAAAAAAAAATACTCATTCACGAAGGCCCAACTCTCTTTCCTTATTTCTATGTTTATCCAAAAATAAGTGAATTCTAAGCGATTCTCTTCGATATATGGTTTCTTGGCACAGCTTGCATTCAACTTCAATGTTTTCTGATAATCTTATGTCCCTGAATAATTTTAAACAAATAATTAGGCATGAAAAATTAAATCATCAAATAAAATTTAATTATTGTATACATACGAAATGGACATTTCTCGCAACTCAGCCACATGCTCTCTGAATTCTTCAAGCTTATCGTCGCTATCTATTAAATCAAGAGCACTATGAAGGGGGTAAATACTATCTTCTTTGATTGCTGTACTAGTTGGAGCCAAAAATAAGCTAGGATCATAAAGGCCCCAATGAGTGGAATCTAAAACTTTTTCCTTTTTTTGGGACTTCTTCTTCATTCCTGTCCAGTTTTTGAAAAATCCGAACAGTTTCGACTGGCAGATAAGAGCTTGTTCGTGCAAGTCGTCAATATCATTATTTTTCACGCAAATTCCCAAATTTATGTAATACCGCATTCTGTTAATCTGTAAAAACAAAATTTTTATTGATGAATAGTTTTAAAAAAAATGTATGATGAAAAAAATTTTTTAATTACAGTTTGCATATCCTGAAGGCTTATTTCGATGTCGAAAGGAACATCCAAGTCACGTTCTTCCATCAACGGTAAATTGGTTTTTGTATTGTAGCCTAATCCACAAAGGGCTCCAATGTAGTGAGATCCAGAATGATTTCTTCTTAATTCGATTTTCGGAGCAAACAGTAAACAAATTAGCGAAGTCAACCCTGGTAAATTAGGTAAAAGAGTCGTGTTCCGAAGTGTCAAGTGACTTCCGTTCGGGCTCTGACTAACTATTGACGATACCAATAGCCGATCGTGAACATCTTCTGGATCAATGTCAAGGACAATTGAATTTACAGATTGACTTTCTATGTTAACTTTTTTACTGGCAGCCTTGTGAGCTAAGCTCGAGAAATTTACTTCTAGAGGTGAAAACGGACCTTTTAGTTTCACCGCATCCGATCTACAATCTTCAATAGGCGGAGGTTCAGGATACGACTGGATCAAAAAGTTTCTGTCATATTGCAAATACTCCAGGTACTCACGATGAGCTAGTTCTTTCAACGTTTTAGTTTTTGCCATACCTCGAATTTGATGGTTGTATCTTGACAAATAACTTTCTTCAACTTTAATGGCATAGTCTTCTTGAACTAATAAATCATTTAAAGAAACAGTTTCACGAACTAAATTACCGTCAATCTTATCTTCTATTTCACAAGTCAATTCAAGCGATATAACGCTGTCAGTGATAGAATAAATTGTGCCCTTTACATTGCACGATCTGTCAAGGATATTTATGCAGAAATTTCTAGCATCATTTGTCCAGTAACCATTAGGATCTTTGACCTTTGAGGGTTCAATTTGTGATAAAGAACATTCTAACGCTAAGGCAGGCATTTTGTAAATCGGGTGGGTCTTCACGATCGTTTTCATATCAGCGACTCTCACCGAGTAATCTCGATAGCCGAAATCAATGAAATAAACTTGAGCAACATCTTCATTTTTAACTTTACTGTGCTTCTCTATGCTCTCTATGATTACGCGGCACATGCGATTCCTTCTGCCGCGTAAAGCTACAAGAGAACCAATGTGGGGCGTTTCACTGAGTGGAGTCAAAATGTTTTTTCTGTCGTTCAAAAACGTGTCAATTGTGCTGAGGTTGAATCGAGTAATGCTGTCTAGGTGATGGACCCAAAATTTGTTCGGATTTATGAAATTTACGACCTTGACTGGAATGACGGAAACATCAATGGGAGGCAAAGTTGGAATCGTGGTCGGCAATTTTGCACGATACTGCTCAAGACTTTCTTTGGTATAGAATGCAGTGGTTGAACTTGTCAAAATATTTTGTTCTTCAGCCAACTGTAAAAATAATCATTCACACTTTAAAAAATAAAATAAAATAATAACTAAAAAAAAAAAAAAAAAAAAAAAAAAAGTAATAAATAAAATACCTTTTTTGAAGTTTTGATATCAGTTACTTCGACAAGCAAACAACCGTCTAGTTTTCGCATTTTTAAAGCTTTGTAAATTGATAAAGAAATTTTTCCAGGTATAGCTGCTTGTTTTTTCTCAACTCCATGGTGAGTGTCGTCTGGGAACATGACGAAAACTCGCGATGCACCATCGAACTCGACAACTATTTGCGAATACAACTCAGTTATGGGTTTAAATTTTTCTTGAATACGCTTAACATAAAGTTTTCCGGGTAGATTTGGTTTCCATCCAGACAAAGACACTGTGCGCATTGGATCAAGGCCCCCCAAAGCTCTTGCTCCTCGGGTGTCATCGCCCTCCACTCCTGTAGAGTTTTTTATAAAATAATGCGGATAAAAGGCTCCGGCAATAACAATTTTCAAAATTAGGTAACGTTCAATATCGTTCATGGTTCCTTTGTTAGGACCAGAGGTTTCCTTAATTCCAAGTCTCTCGAGACGCTGTGTAAGTTCTTGAATGAGATAATCGACTTCGTGTAAAACTTTTATTTGAATAAAGTTTCGTTTGGCCCAGTTTCTTTCGTTGCTTGATTTTTTTTTAACTTGATTAAAGCTAACATTTTTATACCATACGTTGTAAGCGTTTAGCATAGCCATGCAATCACTCGAGGAACCTTCAGCCCAATGTATTTTAGCTTCATAAGCTTCCATGCGCTTCTGAAAGGGATTGTTGAACATACTTTTGTTGGCCATTGCCGCGGCCATGATTATAGTATCTCGTATAACATTAAACACGTGTCCTAACGCTATCAGCTTAGACAAATGTATGTCTATTGGTAAAGCAGCCATAATACGCCCAAGATCTGTTATATCGCCGTCAAATCTGTCGGTGGCGTTGGTTTTATTGACAAGACCTCCAGCTTCTTTTAGAAGAAGTATCGTGCGCTCGAGATTATTTAAGTTCGGCGGATCTATGGCATTAGCCAACATTCTTGCTGGCTCTCCCATGTCCAAAAGCTTTGTTTGAAGAACTAAATTCTCTAATGGAGCTCTCAAAATTTCCGGTACGCCAAAATCTGGCAAATCCTGTAAATCAATAGTGGTAATTAAAATATGATGAAAATTTAATAGCTCGAATAGAAATTTATTTAACAAGTATAATTTTTGTATTTTTTTATTATAAATTTTGAATTTAAAATAACTTTTGAAATAATTATTTAAATATTCTAACCGATGGATTTTTTCCGAGAAAAAAAAAGTTATTATTTTATTTTAGAGAAAATCAAACATTTATTAAAACACAATCAATAATTGTTCAACAGAAATTTCAACATAAACATAAAACAAAATTTTGAAAAATGGGAATTTTCAAAATTTTTAAAATATTTTAATTTTTGATTTGTATTTTATCTTTACCTCATAAAATTTTTTTGGAATTAGTCGATACACTCTGCCATCCATAACACGACCAGCACGACCAGCTCGTTGTTCACAATTAGCTTTACTTGCCCAAGTCAACTCTAAGCATTGAAAATTAGTTCTAATATCTGTAATCAGCTGTTTAGTCAAACAAAAATCGATGACTGAAAAATGGAACAAAGAACTTTAGTAATGACTGTATTTTTTGTTTTTCAGCATGATAGAGATTATTTTTATATTGTAATTTAAATTATTATTTTATTACCGTATTTTACGTCATTAATTGTAATACTACTCTCAGCAAGATTCGTTGCAAGAATTATGCGACGTTTCCCGGCAGGTGGTGAAGTAAAAATTTTTTTTTGCTCTTCTCCAGTAATACTTGAATGCAAAATAACTATGTCCCATCTTCCTTCTTTTGAATCAACTTGTGCCATTTGACCATGCATTTCTTCTATTTCCCAAATTCCTGGTAAAAATACAAGCACTGCATGCCAAGGCTTCTTACCACCACTCTCAATTAGATCTTCAGCATCATAATCACTTTTAGTGTCAACATCATCAAAAATATTGATTAGATTCATAGCAAATGTCATCATTTTATCTGTGATTCTAGGATCATTAGGGTCTATTTCAGGTACCTGAAAAAAAGTTTCGTTTTTAGAAATTCAATTAAATAACTTGAAAAATCTTGATTAAAAAAAAAAAAAAAAAAAAAAATTTAATATTGAAATAATTTATGTACTTTTACATCAATATGTAAATTTTAAAATTTACTTACAGTGCCAAGTGTTTCAAACTCATCCAAATAATATTTATGTACTTTGTAATTTCGTTTTTTTGTAATTGTAATAACGGGAGCGGGAATAAAATTGGTTCCGGCAGGAGTAGAAAAGTATTCAGCAAACTTTTGACTGTTGAAAGTTGCTGACATTAACACAACTTTTACTTGACGTGAATTACTTCTGAGCAGTTTTCTAATGACCAGTAAAAGAAAATCCATTTCTTGATCTCGTTCATGTACTTCATCCAGAACAATGTGTGTGTACTCAAGCATGTTTTTAGCGTTAATTAATTTCCTCAAAAGAACTCCTGTAGTGCAGTAAGTTATTCTTGTGTCAGGTGAGGTGTTTCGATACATGCCTACTTGAACACCAACAATTGATCCAACTTCCCAATCCCTCTCTTTGCAAACTCTAGTAGCAATACTAAGTGCAGCTATTCTTCTTGGTTGAGTCACTTGAATTAAAGATTATCATGAAATTAAAATATTATACATTAATTTTAAATGAGACTATTGAATATTTATTTTATATTAGTTTTAACATAAAAGGTTGATCAATTATAATAAACTGTTATAAAAAATAAAACTTACCAACAATGTTACAATGTTTTCTCAGCTCTTTACAACTATCTAGAATAAATTGAGGTACTTGAGTAGATTTTCCACAACCTGTCACACCTTCAATAACTGTTACAGAATGTGTTTGAATAGTTGAAACAATTTCTGTTTTGTGTTTAAATATAATGAGATCTTCCTTTGGTCGAAAATTGAAGTCATAATTATTATAAACTTTTGTCAGCTCTTCATTGTCTACATCAGCTGTGGTCGGAAGAGTTCCTACTGACACTTCATCAAGAGCTCCTCCATTCATTTGAAAATTCAGCTTGGCAGTCTGTAGATTATGGTACAAATATTCATTTTACTACATGCATATTTATTAATTTTCATAGTAATTAAATGAAAAACAAAACCTCTAAAGCTTTTGCATTTTCTTCCTCAACATATTTTTTGGCATATTCTGTTCCCGATTCTGCTCTTGTTTGCCATGTTTCTACATTTCTAATGGAAGCATCAATTGGTACGGAATATTGTCTTTTTGGTCCTATTGTAATTCTTTCCAACTTTCCATCAGGTTTAAATAAATTTAACAAGTCCATTTTTCTTGTTGAGTAACCTTACAGAATCAAATTAATATAAAATTAGTTACTAAAAACTGTACAACTTTCATAAGTTTCTTACTGTCAGTCTCAAATTCAAATTTTGATAATATTTAAGAATTACAGAAAAAATAATTTCTTTTAGTTTTACTTGGCTCAAACATAAATTTTATTACAAATATAAAAAAGAATTTTTTTTTTTAGAAGAATTTTTCAAATTCATGAATTCTTTTCTTAACTATTTTTACCTTTATAAGTCCACTTTAAAACCCACTATCGTACAAGCAACAAATTCATTCAATTTTTTTAAAATCATTCGAATACACACGATCGATTAAATTAAAAGTTTGTAAAACAAAAAAGAATCTGCAGCAAGATCGGAAGAAATCAAATTTCGTGAGTCAGTGTTTACAAATTTAAAATTTCATTGTTCACAAAAAACAAAATAATGCAGTTTTTTTAATTTTTTAATCTCTAGAAGTAAAAGAATATTTAACTTTTAAAACCTTACAGCGTTAAGTCGCGAAATTTCTTTCCATAAGTATATTAGATAGTGTTAGATTCTAAGCACAATAAAAGTCATGACAGTACAAATTACTGGTCAGAACAAGTTCATTTTGTGTTACCAATAAGCTAACATTTATTTGAACAATATTATGTCACAATAATTGAAAAACTAAACTACCTACAATAAAAGTTTTAAAAAAAGCTGACTTTGTCTTTGTCAAACTGAAACCATAAGATACTTCACGATACTTGGAAATGCTTCAAAATGTAAATATCTACAGGCTGAGGCGGCACACAATGTACCCGCGCGCCGGCAGCGGCGCGCAGCGCTGCGAATCGCGATTGCGGATTGGTTGACCTCCAGAGTTAGCCTCAACAAGCATAGGATAGATAGGCCTACGCACTGTAACACACATCAACGTATCACGCATACATGTATATACGAAATTGAAGTATAAACAAAAAAGCACTATCAGTGCAGGATCAGCCGCGTAAATACTCAAAAGCATTCTGAAATAATAGATTCATAAAAAATCAAGATTAAAAATTATTCAGAAACATAATAGCACAATAATGGTACTGAAAAATTTGAAAGTTCATTGCTCTCTACTCTCACTTGATCCACGTTGGAATTCAGAAGTCAGGAACGAAAGTACAGTTAGTTTCGACGGCCGTCTCCAAGAAAGCTGTATCCACGTATTAGAATATGGTAACTTTTATTAAGTTTTATAATTTTTTAAAATAATTAATTGTGAAATTAATGAAAAAATATTTTTTTTATTTGAAATTTTAGGTAATATCAAAATTTTGTGAAAATTAAAATGGCAAGGAGTAGTGATTGTGCAGATGTTGACAGCAAATGTCAAGATTTAAAACAAAAATCAAATTACAAGCAGAGAAGAAAAAAGAATGAAACAAATGATTAGTATGTTTATTCTTATTTGTTTACTCACCTGTTATTTGTTTATGTAAATAATTTTCAACAAACTTTTGTATTCTAGTAACTGGTGGTTAGTTTTTGGAGCAATCCTTGTGCTCACAGCAGTCACCAGATTTTATAAAGTCACTGAACCTGCTCATGTGTGGTATATTCTGTTTCAAATTGCCAAAATTCATAAAAAGGGAATTTAATTTTTAAATATTTTATAATAATTACTTTTTATTTATAGTTGGGATGAAACTCATTTTGGTAAAATGGGGAGCTGGTACATCAATAGAACTTTTTTCTTTGATGTTCACCCTCCTTTAGGAAAGGTATGAATTTTAATTTGTTTTTTATTTTGAAATTTTAATGATGAATTATTTTTGCTTTTAGATGCTTATTGCTTTATCTGGCTATTTAACAGGATATGATGGAACATTTGCCTTTGAAAAACCTGGTGATAAGTATGAAGGAGTCAATTACATTGGAATGAGAGTGGTGAGTACAGTTTTCTCTAGATTTCTATTATTAATTTACTTTGACTTTTAAAATACTCACATTTATTTATTTTTTCAGTTTTGTACATTTTTGGGAGCTACTATAGTACCTTTATCATTTTTAACTGTTTGGGAGCTTACTAAATCTATAAAAGCTGCAGTTTTTTCAGCTGGCTTAATTTTATTTGGTAAGTTAATATTATTTTAAAATAGGAAATTGTATTGAATAATTTAATTTCAGTAAATTCAATAAATTCCAGATATTGGCCTGTTGACTTTGAATCAGTACATTCTCTTGGATCCAATAATGTTGTGTTTTATGATGTGTGCTACTTATGGAATGGCTCGGGTAGGTTCGTTACATGATGTCCCATTTTCTATGAAGTGGTGGGCTTGGATGATTTTCACAGGAATGTCCCTTGCTTGTACAATCAGTGTGAAATTTGTTGGATTATTTGTTGTTTTATTAGTAGGATTTTATACAATATATGAGTTATGGAGAGAATTGGGAAATTTGAATCAGTCAGTAGTAAGTTTCAATTTTTTTTTCACAACTGAAAAGTAATTATATTTTTTTATTACTAAAGACAATTTTATTTTCTCTTCATTATTATTACAGGTCGTTGTAGGAAAACATTTTGTAGCCAGAATTATTTGTCTGATAATTGTTCCAATTTTATTATACATGTTATTTTTCTACATTCATCTGACTGTTTTGAATAAAAGGTAATTGAGATTTATTTTTAAAATACATGTAGTAAAAAAATTTTTTATGGTTAAATTTTCATTTCTTTTTCAGTGGAAGTGGTGATGGTTTTTACAGTTCAGAATTTCAATCTCTATTAAAAGGAAACTCACTGCATAACGCTACGATGCCTCGGCAATTAGCGTATGGTGCTAAGATTACCTTGAAAAATCATCGCACTGCTGGTGGTTATTTGCATTCTCATTGGCATCTTTATCCTGAAGGTGTTGGAGCACGCCAACAACAGGTAAATAGAATTCAACAAAAAAAAAAGTACCATTCTTACATGTAAGTTAAAAAATCTTTCAATATATCTAGATCACAACATACTCTCACAAAGACGATAACAATTTATGGCTTGTTAAAAAATACGATACCGATGAAATTGCGGCCAAACCGGAATTGGTTCGACATGGAGATCTCATTCGTTTGGAACACGTTATAACTCGACGAAATTTACATTCTCATAAAGAAATTGCTCCTGTATCTAAAAAGCATTATCAAGTTACTGGTTATGGAGAGGTCAGAGTCTTTCAAAAAATTTATATTTAATAATCTTCAATTAATTATCCTAATAAACTTTTTTTTGTTAAAACGTTTATCCAACATTTCAACAGAATGGTACAGGTGATGCAAATGACGTTTGGAAAGTTTTAATTTTACATGGAAGAGAAGGGGATGTCATTGAAACAGTGACCAGCAAACTAAGATTTGTTCACTATTTACATCATTGTGTTCTCACATGCAGTGGAAAAACTTTACCGAAATGGTACATACATATGTTCATTTAAATTAATATAGAACAATTTTTTTTCTTTTTTTATCCATAAAATTAATTAAAAATATATTACAGGGGGTACAATCAACAAGAAGTTTCTTGTAATCCTAACATGAGGGACAAAAATTCTTTGTGGAATATAGAAGATAATAATTTCGAAAAACGTGAGTAAATTGTTTAGGATGATAACGCAGTTAAAAAACACTCAAACTTTTTTGTAAATTAAATTTTTTTTTTTAGTTCCAAATGTAAGCTTTCAAGTTTATGCTCCAAGTTTTTTCAAAAGATTCTTTGAATCTCATGCCGTTATGTTACAAGGTAATTCAGAGCTAAAAGTTAAAGAAGGAGAAGTTTCTTCTAAGCCTTGGCAATGGCCAATTAATTATCGGGTAAACTTACTTTTTTACATGTTTTATTATTCATAAATCTTTGATAAAAACAATGTTGTTCTTTTTTTTAGGGACAATTTTTTTCTGGAAATAATCAAAGAATATATCTTCTTGGTAACCCTATTATTTGGTGGGGAAATATATTTTTCTTAATTATTTTTGTATTTGTGTACATAAATGCAGCTGTGCGCGAACATCGAGGATGTGAAGAAAATCAAGCATTAATAGAACAGAGAAAAAACGTTATGAGTGCCGGAATATGGTTGTTTATTGGATGGTTGCTTCATTATGCACCATTTTGGGCTATGACGAGAATTTTATACTTCCATCATTATTTTCCTGCTGTGATATATAGTTCAATGCTGACTGGAATAACTCTTAATTATATTTTAGAAAGTTTATCACTCTTAGTACCTGATAAAATCGCAAAAACTCTCTATCACGTTATTCTTGGTAGTACAGCATCTGCTGTTCTTTACAGGTCATTATTTATTTTATATTATTTTTTGAGTTTCAGTGTTGATCAATTTTTTTTTAATTTTAGTTTTTATCTGTTTGCTCCATTGGCATACGGAATGGATGGACCACCCGCAAACGACCCGAACAGCACTATGCACTCTTTACGTTGGTTGGATTCGTGGGAATTTTAAAAACGTTTTTAAAAAAATACGTGAAAAGTTTAAGGCTTTACAATTTCTGAACAAATTACGTTTAAATAAAAAAAGTATATGTAGTAACCAAAATTGTAAATATTCAAATTATCTTTAAGCAACTATATTTATGAATTATGTTTAGTATTTGTTATTTTAAAAATAAAATACAACTAAAAATTTATACTTGTTACCGAAAGATACCCTCGTCTTCAACTGCGTTTTATAAATGCAGGTTTACTGAATTAAACCTACAGTTGTCACTTATCACTGACCCAACTTCAAAATTAGGTTACCAAGAAATATATTTAAAAATTATTAGAACTAAAAAGTTATAATTTTTAATCTACAAATACATTTCTCGCGCGAATTTTTCGGCGATCGCCCTTTTTATAATTCTTATAAAAAAAAAAAATCTTTTTAAGATTTGATATTCACTTCGGTGATTGTGAACTCTTCACATAATATAATAAATAATCGATTCAATATTTTATTCAAAAGAAACGAAAAATCAGAGTTTTTACTTTTTTACCCTGGATCCTTTTAGTAAGATCGTATTAATCATTTCATTTGTTCTTAATAAGCGTTTCCATTTCAAATCGAACTACGCTCTTGAAATTTTTTTTTTTCACCTGAAAAGTTTTTTTTAGGTTTTTTGTTATAATATATTGTAAACCTTTGTAATAATGGGAATTTTTCTATAATTTTTTTTTGTTTTTGCCATTTCCTGAGCTATGAAAAAGGCTTGTTTTGCTTAAAAAAAACAAGGGACTGAAATCTTTAAATGACCATAAACTTTTTGCTCCACCTTTTGAACTCTTTTATCAGTTCTTTAACCCAAGTCCTTAATCTCATCTTAAAATTATAACATCAGAATATTTGATTTTTCAGCAACTTTTCTGAAAGATGAACAAAAAATCGTTTAATTATAAGGGTATATTTTTTCCAATTTCTTTTTATAAAGACTTGTAGTAATGAAAAATCGGCAAATCTCAAAACTTCGATTTTAAAATACTCGAAAAGTGACAGCTTGCAGTTACGGGCTTACAGCCTTCTTGCTTCAGGCGGTATACAATAATCATCGGATTTATTGGAAAGAGATTTTCGATAGTGCGGTATATGAATTTGGTCATCATTTTTTCTTAGCTATTTTTTGTGAAAATAGTTTTTTCCCCTGTGTCCAGCCGTCGATCCGACTTTGTTTGAACACAGCACGCTTAATAAATACAATACAACGGTCCAGTTAGAGCTTAAAAGCCAATTGGGGTTTTCAAGGGTGCTGCTTAAGAATATGAAATTTAATTTTTAATTTGGTCTAAATAAAGTTTATTTTAATAAGGTGAAATTGAAATTCGCGCTTAATAAATCGGATGAAAAATAAGAGCTTTAATTTTTGACTTTACCTAAATAAAGTCTACGTAAAGAAAAATTTATAATTTTTGTTAAATTTTTTCAAATTAAAAATACAATAATTTCAAGGGGATTTTCGAGGTTGCCGATCACAAATCTTAAATTCAATTTTGAATTTGACCTTTATAAGGTCTACTTGAATAATACAAAAAGTCATTAAAACAGTTGTTTTCTCAAATTTAAAGTTTTTAAATTAAAAAAAATTAGCCCTATTTTGAGGAAAACTACTTACCGCTCGGTCATTGTAATTTTCCTAGCAAGTGAAAATATCAATAGCGGTTGTATACTACGAGTGTGCAGGAGTTCAAAATAGCACGCCTGCATTGCGGAAGAACTGTAGGTACACAAGTACCGCGTCAATAATTAATACTTATTGAATTTTTTTTTTCGACTCAACAGTCGCTTAGAGCTGCTTATTAATCTAAATTAGGAAGTCAAAAGGACACTGTTATTTTATCCACTGCTTCGAAAAGGTGGCATAATTTTTTTTAAATTCATTCTCGGAACGGATTGGACCCTTTTTATGTAAAAACTTATCGCCTTCAAATTCATTTCATGATTTTTAATGCTAAATGAATAAAAATTAGTCGCTTGAATCGAAAATTTTTTTACCATAGATGACTTGTACTAATAAAGTTGTTTCATTTTTTGATTTAAGATCGAGTATTGTATTTTTACTGATTGCCTACCTTTTTTTGCTGTGATAGTAGTAAGTATACAAAATACAAAACTTAAAGTCGCACTGACAATCGTTTTGAAATTTTTTTAACAGTCTGTTTTAATATACGTTTGATATTATTAAAATCTGTTCTTTCCTGCAAATATTTTTATTTCCAATTTGTCAAAGTCACTCATAAAAATTATTAAAAAGGGTTATATTATCCGAATTTCACACATCCCAGCTTAGCTATCAAGATTTAACTTTCAAAACATCTATATAAAATTATAACATGGATAAATTTTTATTTACTCTCGGAAAATTATTTAAAAAAAATAAATTGAAATTTTTTTTTTTTTTTTGTATTTTTATGTATATTATATATTTTTATTATAAGCAATTTGTGTTAAAAAAATTTTGTATTATAACAATCTAAGACTTTTTAGTCCTGTTTCTGACAAATCAGGCAATACAGTTTTAATCTAATTAATTGCTCAAATCATTGAGAAAATACCCAAATAAAAGAGTAACAGAGATTAACATTTAAAAAAATCAAGATTGTTCTTTGCTAAATAAAACAAACATCAAATTCATAAATGTTATAATAATTTCACGGAATTTTTTTTTCTTCCTTCTTATATTTATTTAAGGATTACTCATTCGTATTTTCCAAAAAAGGGAGCTTCTATAAATTAAAAAATTAAAATTAATCAAACTTTATTTAGCTACTGATTTTCCACCGGTGAATCACTATCATGAAATAATCATTCGCTTTTTAGACAATATCCAGTGACATAGCTTTTCGATGCTTTATCTCATTTTTTTTTCTATTTGTGCTTGTATGTATGCCTTTTCCCGAAACAAGCCCTAATTAATGGCAAGATATCCTTATCAGCGGATAAATTCGACATACTTTAATTCAAGCTCCGAGCAGTGTCCACGGGTAAGGCAAGACCGTCAATTTAGAGTGTAATTCGTGTCGAAGCTCGTCATCTTGGTCGCGTTATCTCTCGCACACCAACACACCCGGAATCGGAAGCTCGCAGCTGGATGTAGCAAGTGTAGGAGCTGTGCTGATCGATATAAAAGCCGTCGGTGTGTTAGTTGACGGTCGCGAGGGGAACCGAGCCAAAGCCAAGCGAGCCTCAGTTAGCGTCTGACTGCAGTGCTGCAGCCCAGCCAGCAGCTGCCTCCACGTGGGTGAGTGTGGGTGCACGGACTGATTACTTTTTTTTTTTTTTTCGTGAATGGATCGTGACATCGTTTCGTGGGTGTGATCTTCATTCGTTAACCGTCATCTCGCGTGCGTTAAGTTTTGTGTGCTTTTTTGGGAACTGGTTTGTTTACTTTCTCTTTTGGGATTAGTTTAAAAAGACTGACTTTTTTTAGATTTTTTGGGTAGTTGGAGCTTTACTTTTGTTCTTGGGATTTGTTTTATAAAAATGACTTGGTTAGATTTTTTTGGTAATTTTGTTTTTGTGTATCTTTGAAGCTTGCGAGATTGTTTTAAACTAATCGCCTGGCTCTGTGACACACGATGTCTTGTTTAATTACTAATTGTTGATGGAAACTGATAAAAGTCCTTGCTTTAAATTAAGTTTAAACTGAATGAGGTTTGCTTATAATATAATTAAAAATTATTTTAATTTTTCTATCAGTATTTTATTCCGAAGCTTTGATTTATACTATCGATATTGATTTTAGTTTAATTAGAACTCAAATTGAGTAAGCTCTTCTTAATTTTATAATCTAATTTTTTTTTTATGACAACAAACAATAATTTTCATTTTTTTTCCTAACCAACTGTACTGCACTTTTTAATTAAAATTGAGATCAAAAGTATCCAATGTTTAAAAATATATTTTAACACGCATTGTAAATTTTATTAAAAATTAAACTTCGGTTCAAACTAGAGACTCAACATTAACAAATTTAAATTTTTTATGTCAAAAGTTTGAATAATTTTGTAAACAAAAATCAAACTATAATTTACACAGTTCGATGTTGCATAACTGTGACTCACATTTTGAACTGTAAAAATTAAATTTCCCTCTAAAAAAAAAAAAGTATAAATAAATAATCCTGCCAGTAAAGTTTAAAAAAAAAGCCCGCAAAATTCAATAAAGATCTCGGGCACGTGACTCCGTGCGGCGGCATTAAAATTAATAAAGCTCGCACTTTACAGTCCGTCTTGAACGAAACGAAAAGCAAAGTCAGCCCTTCAACTTTCTTACGTGTCTGTCACGGTATGAAAACACACAACACCCAAGCAGCACGAAAAAGGAACACGCCATATACTCGCACCGCGTAAAGACTGAAATTTCGATTGACGGCGCTAAATTATTTACGGGTTCGGTACGCGATTAGCAGGCGCCCGTCGCGCTTAGGGCACTCTTCACGCATCGATTCCGGCTGTTGTCGTTAAAGAACAAGGAAGCAAGGACGATCAAGTAGATTGCGTTGCGGGCTTTATCTATGAGTGAGACGGTCAGTTTATTGTTTAAAATTCTTGTTATCTGACTAGAGGAGGCATGTTTTTTTATACGTTATATAGTGAAAAACAATGTATCGCGATCGATTTTAAGTTTGATTAGCAGACAAAACAATTACTCTTTGTTCGAAGAATACAGTCAACTAGTGCTGCTTAGACCTTAGTGCTTTTTTATCAAATTTAGGAGTTTTATTTAAAAAACAAAGAATTAATTTTATTATGAATAAAAGTGAGTCACGGTTACTATTTTTTAAAGTTAAAAAAAAAAATTAGTATCAAAAGCAGAAAAAAAAAAAACATTACAAATAATTTCCAGTCAATTTATAGTCAGTTATTAACAAACACATTCACCATATTTTTTTGTTATTACATATTCTCGACATTTTTTACACGTTTTTTAGGGATGATTGTTGTATCGAGTTGGCAGTTTCAAAACTAAATCAGGGAGTTATTTTATATTTAACTGAAGTATAAAAAAAATTTTTTATCGACAATAGTTTTGGGCAAAAAAATGAATAATAAAGTATGGTATCTGACTATCGAAAAATTTTATTCGACAATATAATAAAAAATAATTTGAACAGTCTTAAAAAATCTGTTGTGTATCTTTCTCTCAATAAAAGGTCATGAAAGAAAAATTTAATTAAAAAATTTTTCATTTTGGTTCAAATGAAAATTTTAATTAAATGATAAAAATATTATTCTTTGGATTTATTGCAAGAAAGGTGCAATAATTATTATCTTCCGGAAATATTGTGAATCATTGTTTTATTAATAAGTTTTTAAAACTACATTTATATCCCCGATTTTGAAATTTATTTTTTTCGAAAAAATTGTATAAGAAGTTACTTTTTTTTTTCAAACTGAATTCATTCTTTCAAAAATAGAATCAATCATTAAAATTTGAATCTATGAATGTGTTCAAGTATCATAAATTCAAATGACGTGGCAAGAAATCATTACATAAGGTTTACAAAGGTTGTAAAATTAAAATTTTCGAAATCTTTTATGATCTAATCAAAATATATCACAACATTGTAAAGCAGGTATAAACAAAAAAACAAAAAAAAAATTTTCTCGAATCGTCCATTTTAGAGTTAATGTTAGGAGATACTATTTGATTATAAATTTTACCAAATCTCACGAGCTATTTAAGTTTAACCATAATCAATTTCATTTTCGGCTGACCCAACAATGGCATTAGTTTTCGTCCAAATATCTCTTTTAATTTGAAGAAAAATCACCATTAATTTTATTCTATTCTTTTGCTTTGTGTACCAGGTGCAGCGGCAGTAGGCGAGACAAGAGTGTTATGCACGATAAGGAAAAATGGTTCGTCGTCCGGGATCAAAGGAGCTAGGATGCCTGCTAGTCCTGTGGGTGCTGGTCGGTCATCCCGGCGAGCTCGAGGCCAGCTACCCGGTAAAACTCGCAAGGCAACCCCGAAACATCCTCGACGATTTTCTGGCCTACCGAGACATTTCGATCGTCCACTTCGACGTACCCGAAAATACGGTTTCGGTCGGGTTTAGGTAATTTTTCGAAATTTATACAGATTTTGTCCGTTTTTCTTGTATGACGAATCAAGACTTATTTTAATCAAAATTTTTGCGTACAGTCGAGTAAAAAATAAAAAAAGAATGAATTGAAAGTATAATAAACTTAAATTTTAGACCCCACAAATAATTTTTTTATCTACTAGCATGAATAAATTCATTAAAAATATTTTTTAAATTACGATTCGTGCATGATAAAAAAAATTATTTTTAAACATTTATATGCCATCCGTGTCATTTCATAAAAACTAAAATCATAGAAATACTTTTAAATATTGCCATCATTATTAAAAATTTTACGACAGCTTGAATAATTTCTTAGAGTCTGATCATTTGTTTATTTATTTATTCATTTAAAACATTCTGCGGAAAATTCCCCCATGCGTACAAAATAAAAATTTACATTAATAATCCCTCAAACTATTTACTGCAATTGAACTACTACCGAAATATCCGAGGTAAACTTTAAGTAAAGGATTAATTCTTTTAAAATCTTGCAAAAAAATCACATTCCATAATTATGAATATGAAAATAATCGATGAAAATCTGAGTAACGACGTGGAAAATTTCAAAACGGTGATGAAGCTTCTGATAAAGGCTTCCGTTTACCACTAAACCAATATACAAGCTGAAAAAACTGCTCAGAGATCATTATTATTTCTTTCCCGATACCGCAAAGAAAAAAAGAAAAATTTATCTCGGTACGTATACTTCATTTTTTGAAGCGTCGTGAGACGGTAATTAAACGACGGAGGAAGTGCATAATTGACCGTGGCCATTGTTTTATAGAGATCATACGGGATGTTGCGTAAAGAAGCTAACTTCTTCAAAAATTCTCAATAAACTAAATAGAAAAAAAAATAATCATAATTTTTAAAAAGATTCGTGACGAAGGAGGAGAAGACGGGCGGAATCGGGGAGTGCTCGGCTCGCGACGTTACGATAAACGTCAAGTCGGGCAGCTTGCCGCTGGTAAAGCCGGACGGCTCGAAGATCGGAGCCAGGTTGCTCGAGACCAGACGCCGGCACTACACCGTGCCAACCCTGAGCAACGGCGACGAGAACTTCATAAGCATCGTTGCGCCTCCGCACGGCGACTGGTACGTCATCGCCTACAGGTCCTGGTTCGACCCTGACAACGGAAAGATCAGCCAGCAGGGTGAGCTCGAATAATTTTGTAATAAATTTAAATTTGGGGATTTAAGTTGGTGGCCTAATTTTCTATGGGCACTTCCGGTTTGAAGAAGGTAATTTCAAAGTACGTATGCAAAAGTTTCAATTTGACTGCGGGTATTTTTAGATTACGCGCGAATAAATGAAATAAGTGAGTTGAATAGATCGGATCTAATTTTGTAAATTATAATTTTTCAAGACGTCATGGGTTCCCTTGAGAAAGAAAAATACCTCCGTAAAAAGGTCGCTGGTTAATTCATTGATAAGAAAATCTTCTTACCGAATCAAATTGTTATTTTTGGCGAATTATGTGCACGTGTGATCCTTTCGCTTGGCGAAATAATTTTTTTTAACTGAAAAACAAAAGGAAAAAGGTAATAAGGGTGACACATTTATGGAAAACATTAAGCTTTCTAAAAATACGTTTTAATAGAGTAAAACATATATACGTCCGGTGTCAATCGATAGAGACAGTAAAATAGAACAAAAAAGGAATGTAACAAAGGTACATATTACCTTCGCGGTAACTTTCTTTTTGTTTAAATAATATTTACGCAAAGTCCTAAGGTCAAAAATGAAACTCTGCATGTACATTTGAAAGTTTAACAGTTTTATTTATTTTTTTAATGATTGTTTTTTATTAAATAAATTGGTATTGGGTTGGTACTCACGAAAAATTGTCGGATTAAACAATTACAATAAACGTACAAAAAAACTTTGTACAATTTAATAAAAATATCTAAGAAAGATTTCGTCTTTTTTTGAAAATTTTCGTGAATTTAAAAAAGTTATTCATTATTTATACATTTATTTTAAGAATATTATTATGTATAATTCAATGAATAACAAGAATAACAGATAACGTTTTATTTAATTAAATTTCGTTAAAATTTTTTCTCTTTCAAAATAATTCTTGTTGCCTGCCACTGACTTAAATTCCAATGGCCTATTAAATCTTTCTAAATTTATTTGAGAAAATTTTTATTAACTTTTAATGAAAAAAATTCTCTCCAGGCCTAAGCGTGAGCTGCGACACGATCCTCGATGCCGAGTTGTGGGCTGAGTACGCAGACGAGGTTCACGCGGTGGGCGAGGACGAGTACACGGCCGAGCTGAGGAGGGTCGGCGACTCCTCGATAATGCACTTCCTGATCCCCAAGAACACCGAGAAGTCCACTCTCAGAGTGCACTCGAGCTGCGGGGAAAACTGCACGGTCTCGCTCCACGTAACGGCCGGGGACCAGCTCGTGGGTCGGAGGATCAACGGCACCGAGACGACCGTCGACTTCCGGCCCTACGAGGACGAATCCATCCACTACGTGACCTTGAGGCTCCTGTCCGGGGTGGCAAGTAACGTTACGGTGAGCTTGAGGGACGTCCAGGAGGTGGTGAAGAACCTGACCGAGGTGGGACTGACCCGTGAAACAGCAGCGGATTTCTTCAGGTTCGACTACGAACACCTGGTGGGAAACGGCAGCAAGCCCGTGCCAATGAACCTCACCGAAGGGATGGTCAGCGTCATGAGGTTCAAGGTCGGGGCGGTCTATGACACCGGGGGTACCCTGTTTGTCGGGCTCAAGAACGCCGTTGAAAAGAACGAGAAGAACGAGAAGAGCGAGAAGGTCATCCTCGTAGGATGTGTCAGCTATGGTAAGATGTTTTGGAAAAAAAAAATTTATTGCCAGATTCATTTCCCCAATCAAACAAGAGATTTTTAGATCCATATTAGAACAACAATACTTCTTTAAAAAAAAATGTAAATAGACTCGAAAATTTTTACTTGAGTTCCGGTAAATCATAATTTGAAATTGCTTGAATTTTCATGACGAATCGGCGAGAGTTTAGAAATTTTTTTCAAGCGTATCATTTACAATTGGACAAAATAAAATCGATTAGGAGACAAATTTTTTATTGAAACCTCTTTCTAGCACTGGAATTTCAAGTTCCCAAAATGATATGACTAGAAAATAAAAGATGCGTCTCTTCAAATTTTAATAGTATCAGATTTTTACCTCTGATTTTAAAGTTTCACCTTAAAAATCATTTTTATCGAAGCTTTTTAAAAGAAAGTAACAATGAAATTAAAACCTTGAAAAAACTTTGATAATCTCCAGGTCACCACTCGGCGATGACGCACACGGGTAACTGCCTGCACGACGGGGTGGACAGACCGGCGGACCTGCTGGTAACGAACGGCACAGTACCGGACTTCGTCCACGTGCCTTACCCTGAGCCGGGTCTGTGGCACCTGAGCGTTCGGGCCTTCTGCGTGGACGAGTCGGAGTGCGGTTGCTTCGAAGAGTGCGCCCGGGGGAACGCGACCGGCTGCGAGGGCTGCGACTGCGCCCAGGACTGCGACGCCCGGGCCGAGGTGGACATCGGCTCGGAGTCTTGCATCGAGGAGGACGAGATCAAGTGCAGCGACCACGGCCGCTGCGTGCACTACATGAGCGGGGGCTTTGTGTTCTCGGCCTGCCACTGCTACGGCGACTACCGGGGCTTCGACTGCGCCGACGACGAGTACGTCCTGAGCCAGGCCAAGGTCTGGACGCGTCTGCTCATGCTCACCCTGAGCAACCTCGCCTTCGTCGGGGCGATATTCGTCGCCGTGAGACGGGGCTACCACACCGAGGCCGTCGTATACACCGCCGTCATGGTCTTCTCCACGTTCTACCACGCCTGCGAGGGCGGAGACGAGAGCCACAGCTACTGTCTGATCAAAGTCAGCGTCCTGCAATTCTGTGATTTCTTCAACGCCCTGCTCTCGATCTGGGTTACCCTGGTTGCCATGGCCTCCCTGGGTCCGCGGGCCACCTCCTTCTGCCAGATGCTCGGCGTCGTCGTCCTCGCGGTAGGCGCCGAGCTCGATCGTACCGCGCTGTGGGTCTTTTTGCTACCCGCGGTCTGCGGATGCCTTCTGGTCATCGCTTCTTGGACACACAAGTGCCGACAAAAAGGTAAGTGTTAGAAACATTGATCGAGTGAGAAATTTTACCTGATCTTTTTTTCAGTTAAGAAATAACATTTTTTAAATTTATAAAAGGAGTCAGTTTAGCTTTTAGTAATTTTTAATTCTACTTCCCGGGGTCTAACAACCTATTTTTTGTCCCCGGTATCCAAAAAAAGACATGAAAGAGTCATTTCAGAAGTTTACTCGTTTCATTCGAAATAACTCATTTTTTCCCGTAAAACAAAAAAAAATTGTTCATTGTACAAGAAAAAATCACTTTATCTTTTATTAATTTTTAAACTTGAGGCATAACAAACTATTTCCATTCGAACTAAAATATTAACCAAAATAGTAACCGTACAGACATTTTTAATGCATATGTAAAGAGGCGGCATTGAGTAATTTTTACTCCGTAGTCAAAACAACCCATTTGTCTTACTTGTAATAGAAAAAATTTTTATCACGCACATAAAAATACTTAATCAATCGAATTTTTGAGTAATTTTTAATCCAAAAAGGACATTTTTATCAGCACTTATATTATCTACTAAGTAAATTTCAACTATCTATCAAAATTGCTTACTTCCTATACTTGCAACTACTAGTCAAAATTGATCAGTAGTATCATCCGAGTACATTCAGACCAAAGTTTACAAATTATAAAAAAATTCATAATTTTTTTTTTTTTTATTTCAGGTACATTCCTGTACCCAGCTAAGATGTACAGGCTGGTTTACCTGCCGATAGGTTTGTCGATAGTCATAGCGGGCCTGCTCTGCTACGCCTTTCTGCAGACGCGAAGCAACTACTACATCGTGCACAGCGTTTGGCACGTGTGCGTGGCGATCGGCGTTGTGTTTCTCCTGCCAAAACCCGAGTACATGGAGTGAAGCAGCGAAAAAAAATAAATAAATAAAAACGAATGATCGAGTTTTTGATTCGTTGAGCGAGTTGCGAACCGATTGAGCGTCTGGAACGCCTGAAAGTTTACTTTATTTTAAATTATTTTGATGAATTGTACGAGGTTCCTAATGCACGAATGTTATTTAACGTACCTAAGTAGAAAAAAGTGTTTGCAACGAATTTTCTGCAAAAGGCTGGTAGTTTTATCAATGGAGGTTGAAAAAGTATTTTCACAGGAGTTAAAAGTTTAAACTGTGCAAGCTAAAAATCAAACGAAAATCAAACGGGCGTTGTTGACAATAAGTTGAGTACTAATTTTCTTTTTAAGTTTTCTTTCGACCTCCGAAGTTAGCGAAGTGCTTGTTTTAATTAAATGTTTTCTAATCGTTCTATATTTTTAAAAACTATCTATTTTGATAAATTTATTTAACATAAGTTTTTTTAGTCAAAAGACGTACCAGTATTTTTCTGAATTTTCAAAGTCAATTACATCAATATCAAGTTTATTGTACGTATCATCTTATTATTAATCTAAGCAAAAAAACTATTGACTGTTTCTAAAAAGTTATGTTGTATGTTAAATGTTATGTATTTAATAATTTGATTTACCGATTGATATTTTTCAAGTACACTATATTTCACGATTAGTGTAGTTTTTTCTGCCTCTTTTTAATGACTTACATCTGACTTAACGAAGTTTTAAAATAATACGAAACAGGATATATTTCTGTTAAATCATTTATTTATTTATTTGAAACCAAACTTTTTTTCTTTGTTATCAACGAATAATAAAATAAATTAATTTGTTGAAAAGAGGTTTAATACACCAAAAGACTAAGTAGACAGTAGTATTTCAAATTCAGAAACTATCATTGTTGTTATTAACGAAGTTCATATTTTATAGATGTTAGAAGGCAAAAAAAAAGAAGTGCATTTACTAGAGAAGAGACTAAAGCGAAGCGTATTTTTATTAACAACAAAAATGGCTATAAAAAAAAATATATATATATTTATATTTCTACCAAAGAAGAATATTGTAAAAAGAAAGTTTCTTAGAAAAATAATGTTTGACGACGATAAAAAAAATGCATGTAAATATTTATATGGAGATAAATACACGAAAATTTTTTAACACTAATCAAACTACCTTCTTTATTACACAATAAAACAAAAAATATAAATATAATTTGATATAATCTTTATCGTACTGAAAATATATCTGACATGATCGAAACAAATTCAAAAAATATATAATTTCTCTCAATGGCAGCATCACTGTCAATGGCAAAACGAAATCATATATATTTTCACTACCCCCTGTCTGAGAAGAAAAAAAATATAAATCTACTATGCTGCTCTATACAGGTATACAAAATAAAAAAATATCGATCCTTAAGCATATAAAAACGTTTTTTTCTTCGATAAATCTATTACGCCGCACCAGCCGCGGTGGCTTTGGCGGTGGCCGAGGCTGTGGTGGCCGCGATCTTGGCCAGCAGCGCGAGCATAGTGTCCGAGGAGAAGGTACACTGGTGGTACGCCCGGGCGCAGTTCTGGCCCTTCCGGCCGGCCTGCATCGCCTCCTGGATCGCCGTGCCCTGGAGCACCGACCGGAGCATCGGGTTCGAGGACACTGAGTCGACGAAACGGTCGACCGTGGAGACCGAGTCGACGTCGTTGTCGCTGCGCCTCATCGCCTCGGCCGCCTGCTTCGAGTACGAGCAGGCTACGCGCTGCATGCACGTGGTCGTGTCTATTCCGTGGTGGGCCAGGATGTCGTCCAGACGGCTCATCATCTGGACTATACCGCCCTCGTCGTCACCTGGAGTTTATATTTTTTAATTAGTATTTTTTTATGAATCTTTTTATGAAAGTGATTTAGGTAAAGACTTCTGTTAAAAAACCGAAGTTCAATGAAGCAATAGAAAGTTAAATATTCTTCAAAAGTACTAAAATGTTTGTTTTTGAAATTGTTTAGATTCATTTAAGCAGTATAGTATTAGAAAAACAAGTCAACTCATTAAAACAAATTTAGAATTCAAAGTTTTAACACACAGTTTAAATTCGGATAAGACGTCGCCATAACAATTGAGTCAGGATGAATAAAAAATTCAATATTCTATGCGTTTTGACTTGACTGTCTCAGTGCGGCGTCTTTACCGTATTAAAATTTTTCTCCGAGTGTATTTATAAATTTAAAAGTTCAACTCACTTCTGGCATAAGCTCCGTAAGATCCAGAGAGCACGTAGAGTAATTTTGGAATGACCAAAATCGTTCCAATACCTATGACTGCTCCGAGCAAAAGACCTCCCAAGTCGATTCTGGCTGGCGCGTAACTGGATACTCCGTACCCCTGTTTTAGAAAACAAAAAAAAAAGAAGCAAATACGAGTAAAATGGTAATTCAAAAAAGAAAGTTTAAGTGAGTAATTAAATAAATTTGGAAAAAAAAAAATTGTGAAAGCTCAAAGTAATTATTTCACATGTTTTTCGAAAAAATCAACATGTCAAATAATTATATTAATTTGACGTTTTTCAACGCTTGGTGAGTAATTGAATTTTCAAAAACTTTTTTACTTAGAGAAAGCATTGTTTATTAGTCATGTATTAGTACACAGGTTTATCAGTCTTTTTTTTTTTACAATGCAGTGAAATTAATTGCGGTGGTTACTAATTAGAGAAAGTTAAAAAAAAGAATTTTTCAATACATCAAGTTCTCCCAAAAAAAGCTTTAAATTTGGTCCAATCGTTTTTCAACTCTTCGATAATAAAAGTGCGAGCCAAATTAATGATTCCAGCGACATTGTAAACATATTTATAAACTTCGGTTAAATCTTCCTCGAAGAATAAGCTTGATTTACTCACAGTCGTGTCACCTACGTTGGTGAACCCGAATCTCGGCTCTTGGCTTCTGTCACTGATTACGTTTGCATTTTTTCCGTCTCCGTTGCCCCGGGACTTTGAATTTGTTGGCATCGCCATTTGATCCTGAGCTGCTTTTGCTGATTTATCCACATAATCGATGTCGCTTGGTTTGAAACTACGAATTTAAAAATTTATATTAAGTTCGAATTTTTTAGTAAGCTAGTACTTAAGTATGAGATTTACCTTTCGTTGTCGAATTTCGGTATGCAAGTTACCGAAACCGCTAACAGAGCGACTGCCACCAGGTATAAATTGTTCATCTTTGTCACCTAAAAAGTTGTTTATAAAATATTCAACAGTAAGAATTAAAAAAAAAGTAAAAAAAAAATTAATTTATATCAACACAAAGCTTTTTAAAATATATAATTTCAATGTTCATAAAAATATTTATTAAAACAAGAAGAATGCAAGACAGAGTTATATTTTTACTATAATGTAAAAATCACGATGTTTGAATGGCAAAAAAAAATTTCAAAATAAATTCAATAAAACTAAAAATAAATAAATAAAACACAGATAAAAAAAATGTCTGTATAATTTTTAAAGATCTACATTTGATAATGTACAACACTAGAAAAAGACGAAGAAAAAAATTTAAATGCACTTGCTTGAATTAATTAAAAATACTAATTAAATAAAAAAAGAAAAAATTACCTTTTTAAAAAAAAAACTCGCGTTAAAAGTCACACGTCCAGCAACGTCGGCTCGTCGGCTGAGGATGGTCGTTCGGGTTGCCCGGTACCCTCGTTATATAGAGTTCATGCATCGCGAGTTCGGCGTCGTCATCTCGCACATCGATGCGAGGAGGAGTAAGCACCAGGATAATTGTCCACCTCCTTCTTGGTTTCGCTTTCGTTGCCTCGTCGTCGTCGTGGCTTGGTGACTCCTGGTGCGTGACCCGAAATAATTCGACTTTTGCGACATCGCGTACGAAGTGGGATTATTCTCCCGGCTTCCGGTCTCGTTCGTCTTCTCCTTATGTTCTTACGCAACGAGTCCTTCGTCGTGAGCTTTGAGATTTTTTCAATAAAAAGCCTCTCCCATTGTTTACCATTTTCGTCATGTAAAAATGACTTTTTTTTTTTTCGTCCGTCCGTCTTGATGCAACATTCTGATATAACTCGCGTAAAGGGTTTCGGATAATACGGGAAGAGAGGTAATTTTTCTGTTTGACGCAACACTTTTGAGTGTAGACAATTTTTTAAGTAAACAATTTTTATTCTTACATGTTTTTTTAAGTATAGGGGCGAATAATTAATTCGCACGTCTGACCTATCCTGATTTAATCTACTTGTTTGACATGATACAAAATAAAAGTTTATCTATAAGAGCTTTTTTTAATTATTTTAATTAAATTATAAAATATTAAGATAAAAATTTAATGTTGTTTCCGAAGATTTGAATTATGATTTACTAATTTTGATTTTAATAAAATTCTAATACGACTAGTACAAAATTTTATTAAATAAAAGAATTCGAAAAAATATTTAAAAAGTATAAAAACTAACTTATTAAAAATTATTTTTCCTTTGTTGCAGTTTTTTTCAATACTTTTGTTTCAGACTAACAACTACGAATAACGAAGGAATTTTTCAGAAGTCATTTGGAACTCTTTATTTATTTTTTTCCTTCCATTTCTGCAACTACAATTTGCTATTTTCTCATGGTTTGTTAACTCCAAACTAAAAAGACTTTCGTTTTCTTTTGCACGGTGAATGTCATTTTACTTTTATTTTTCATGATAAATACACCTTATTTTTGCGCGTCCAATTAAATCAATTTAAAAAAATAAATAAAAAATTCACCTGAGTGTAATTTATTTTAAAAATAGGTAGACAGCGTCAAAGAATTAAGCCACTATGAATGCCCTTAAAGTTTTGAATTCAATTGATCCAAGTATTATAAAAATTTTACAGCAAAGACCATGTGCATAACATAATGTTTCAGAACAAAAAACCAGAAAAGAAAGTCGAGAAAATTTCGTTCGATAACGAACATACCACTAATCATGAAACTTACAGCCGTTGTTGAACAAGAGTAAAGTCTCGTCTGCAGATAATTGTTAAATTAAAATAATGACATAAATTCTTTTTTTCATTTTTCTAACAACAAAGTCGCCATAAATTATGTGACTCTCCTCCAAGGACTTTTCAGTACTTACACTCAACTCACAGACGCACCTTCGAGAAAGAGTGCAAAAATCATTAAAGCAATGAAGGTTTATTAAATTGTTATCTTTGAATATTATGTGTAATCTCACCATAAAGTATCTTAATACTAATTTAAAAAAAAATTTTTTGGTTTTAGAGGTTTGGAAGTAGCACAGCTGTCTGGTTTCAAAATTTTTTACTGATATTCTTCCTAAATCAAATTGTCAATGTTATACAAGCCCATGCTTCCAATGAAACTGATCCAGTTACCGAAGAAACAATTCTTTTTGGCGATTCAGATTTTATCAATCCTCCCACAGGCCGCCAGGGTAGACGTATTTCGCTTGGTTCTGGAGGTGAAACTGATGTAAGTGAATCAAGTAAAAATGAAAAGTACATTTACGCCAAAACAATATTAAGAATGTTTATAAAAGATGCTGGAACAGATTGATAAAAAAAGACTCCTATAATTTTTTAAATCTTATAAAATCAATGTCACAAATTGAACAAATGATAGTAAACGTATAAATAATTAGGAAACTGATGTTTAAACTCTAAATTTGGATAAAATTTTTACTGTTTTTGACCGATTTTTTAACATTCAGCCATCTTGTAGGTTTTATTTTCAAATTATCAGAGTCTAATAAAAATGACGAAAATTTTTTCGAAATTATAAAGAGCTTTCACTTTTAGATTATGGTAAAATTCACGCTGCCGATCATAACCATCCCCATGGAAAAGACGGGAATGATGAGAAACGGGTTAAACGGGTTGTACCTGCCAATGGTCAAGGTTAACTTAAGGAACATCGTGATATTTACCTTGCTGGCTCTATTTTCAGCATATCTCTATCCTCTGGTGGAAGGCTACTTGGGTAGACTAACACCGTACCCAACTGTGAGCCCGCATGAGGAAATAATCTACCACACTCCGCCACCTAATTGGAGCGAAAAGGATAATAACAGTAAATCAAACAATCTCTAAGATATAAAACAAAAAAAATTTCATTCTAATACCGATTTTTTCTTAAAATTTCTAAAAAACAATAAGTATAAAAATTTCATATTAAAGATAGAAAGTGATTGAATGTTGATTTTATTTAATATATATTTCAGATACTTTTGAATTAATGGGTGAAAATAAAATAAAACAATTTTTTTTATTTATCTATATATATTAGTTGTTTATCTGATATTTTATAAGTTATTATTTACATACATTAAAAAAAGATAAATTTGAGAAAAGTACTCTCGAAAACATATTAAAAATTCCTTGGTTAGTCTAAGACAGACACTAATGAAAATTTTTTTTAATTTATTTTATACAATTTTTTATTTATCCATTTTATCAGAAGGAGGAAGAAGTTTTACGTTCGACATAAATAACTGGAGGGACTCGCTAAACAGAATACTGTTTCGGGACAACAGTGTGACACCGTGCGTTCAGCGAATCGTCTGTTCGGCAGTGGTGCAATCCAAGAGGACCAATAAGCCGACTAATGTTGATAAAATTGTAGACGTCATGTCCAGGTACATTACCTAAGTAATGAAATAATTTCATGTAATATTGTAAAATTGAATTTTTTAATTAATTACAGCACTATGCTGTTCGAGCAAGCGGTTAATGGAACGGTGATCAAAGATGCGGTCTCACGGGGTCAAGAATTCGAAAAGGCCGACGACTGCACTTCCTTTTATAAGGATTGCGCAGTTGAACCAGATATTATCACCAATACACTGAAAATGGTTGGATTGTAGATGAAAGTTTCTTTAAAATGTGCAATTTTTATATTAATGTATTTTGAAGGAAAAAAATATATAGATACATTAAATAAACAATAAACAACTAGACTACATAGAAAATTTTACTGATATGAAGAAAATTATGTTTGCGTACAGAAAAAATTGAACTATTAAATCATAAAAAACTCGAATGAAAAATATGAATTTTCATTAATTTCAGAATGTAATTATTCTTTTTGATGTGTATTTTTCTTGTTCTTTTTTCGAAGAATTAAAAGAAATATAAAAGTTGAACAAAAATTAAATTATTACCAATTGTAATCAGAACGACCTGAGTAAGTGTTACATGTTATTAAAGCAGGTTTTTCTAGAACCATATAGAAAAAATAAAAGATGTAATTTATCAGACAATAAACGTTAAAAATTTGCTATCATGTAGTCATATCCGTTAAACCCTTCGTTCTTACTACTAAAGAAATTATTGTACCGTTTTAGAGAAAAACTATTGGACCATCGATGAACTCTTGTATTTTTTTGACAATTTTTTTCGTTCTCTTGAATCGGCAAAATGAGTGGGGTCTGGATTATTAATCTAAAAATTGCTCTCAGCTTTGCAAATGTTTACAATTTAGGAACTTTTGGGAAGATACCTATTTTTATGTAAGCGATTCGATAAGAATACTGGTGGATGAATATTTTGCACTTATGCTCAATTTATAAGCTAAAACTAAAAACTACATCAATGATAAAATGGTGAAATTGATAAATCGTCTGGCTTTTATAGACATAAAATTGATTGTGTCCGTAATCGATTATCTAAAACACAATTTCAAGGAACATTGTTTGATGTTATACGAAAATGTTCTGGCTATTAAAGAGAGGATGAAGGAATCAGGAATGATAGATCATCCAACGATCAAAAAGTTCCTCATATATTATCAAACCACCTGTGGAATCCTTACTGAATATCATTTCTTTCAGCTGTTAAAATTAAGCCCATTACGCCGAGTGAACATTCCTTATTGCAAAAAAGCTTTGAATATTTTATAGTCTTATTATGGTCATAATTTTTAATATTTATAATTTATATAAAATACTTTACGAAGTCAGTGATTGCGTTTAGCTAAAATTTTTTAAGACGATCATAACCAGTTACAATAGTTTGTCGGCTTCACTTATTCCATGGATCGAAATAGGACTTAAACATAAGATGACGCCGGTAAATAATCCATCGTAGAGATGAAAATTTTGAAACTAGAAACCCACGGTAAGAACACGGCATTTACGTAAATGTCTGACCGAATCCAGGTAAATGATCAAAGAAATAAATCGATAGTTATTGTTTGACAATTTGCCGGCTTTTACATAAATGACGTATTTACTCATTTGCCTACGACATATATACACGCTTAATGGTATGAATAATAATTGAGTAGAAAAAACAACACCTTTTTTCCTTTCGCACGGATTATCAATACAAGAACATCGCAAATCCAGAAAATTATTAATAAGGCTGGACAATTTTTTCTACAAAAGACTGAATGTTAAGATGTCCGATAATTTTAGGTCAAGTTCTAAATGTTACTTGGAAATGCATTTAATACAATTTTATCGAATGTTATTTTTATATCGGGAAACGCTGGACCGATAGATTGATGATGATAACGGCTACTGAAATGGACCAATACTTTACCATATTCTATCAGAACCATTTCAAGCGATTGTTTATAACATCACTGCCTTAGAAGCAAGCGTATACCCCTGTGCCACCTCAAGCAGCAGTATGAGGTACCAACTTCAATCTCTCAGTTTCGAAATATTTAAAGAAATGTCAATTGATTACCACCACCAAAAGAAGTTAAAATATTTGAAAATTATCTATGACTGATGATTGAAAGTTTAAAAAAATGTAAAATATTAAAATAATTCGAACAGTCAACTTGTACGTAATAATTGTGCGACGGAAAGCAGTGAAAAAATAGAAAACTTCATGGTTTTATGGATTTTGATGTGGTAGTTGTAAAATTAATTTTCCGATAAATTTAATTGTAAAATATATAAATAAAATAATTTTATAAATTAAAATCATTTGATCTAGATTATTTTTACCCTTCAATTGATCTTTCACGTTACATTATCTATGACTTGGAAGTTTGAACAAAACCAATTGACTTTTTACTATCCTATAAGATTTTTCGAATTAATTTACTATGTTCGAATGAATTAATGCTCTTTTAATTGAAATAAATATAATATACATAATTTTCTTAAAGTTCAGTTTAATATTGTAAAAAACTAATTATTTACTTTTCCTCTAAATAATAATCTTATTTAAAATAATTTGAAAGTTTTTCAAACATGAACGATAATGAAAAATCATGTTCAAAGCTGAGACAATTATTTTTATTTCACCAACTGAGTAAAGAAAATTTTTGAAATTTTTTTCAACATTGAGACGAAGGTTCACGTAATTTTTAAAATGTTCAAAACGATTTCACTTTTCAATTTCATAGCCAAGAACATCATCATGTGTTGTGTTTTAACGCGGTTTGTTGACTCCAAACCGAGAGTAAGAGTGCTTTCATTCTCGTTTTCATGCTTGTCATACCGTACGAGTCGTTTATTTTTTAGAAATCATGAGTCAACTACCTTTTGAATCATTATTATTTAATCTTTCAAGAAAAAACTACATGAATTACTATGTTACTTTATCTACTAAAACATTCGCAAATTGAAAATACGATTGTTTTTGAAAATTTTCACCAAAAATAAAGAAAATGAATAAGATGAAAGTTGTAAGATTATGCTGTGGTATTAGAATAAAAAAATCCAGTTTGTTGCTCATTTTTATAAAAATTTATCATTCAAATAATTTAAATACTTTTTGATTGAGAAAAAAATTTAAATAATTTTTCCAATCCAGTTTAAAGATAGTGAAAATTATGTAATAAATGAACTTAATGATGAGAAATGTAAAAAACCAAGTGGAATTGCTTCACGTGAATGATTTGACATTTTACCTTAAAACAAAGTTTCTAATTTAAAATACTTCATTTTTGTCTAATAAGTTTTAGGTCTCCTTATATGAAAAAAAATTTTAATCATAGTTCATTATCTCAAGAATTTTGAAAAAAGTTATTTTTCAGATAGAATTTTTTTCATGATTTTTACAAGTTTTTACCCAATTTTTATAATACTGCATAATGGTATGTAGGCAATTCCAGTGTTTGCCTGTTAAAATTAATGAATCAATAAAATTTCAAATCAATGGATAATTGAACCTGGGAGTATTGTTTTTCTCTTGCCACTCGCTTAAAAATTTTGTCTTTTTCTTGTAATATTTCTTGGCACAAAATCGAATCGCATGTAAAGTCGGGATTAAAAAATTTATGTGAGGATACGTAATTGGCCGTGCCGACATAATTTCATAGAGTTGAAGTTTGGCTATCATTCCAATAGTTGTAAATTAGTACTAGTATTTTTATTGCATTTGATTGAATTAAGAACAGATATTATTGAATATTAATATTCCAATGGTATTAACTTTGATAAACATGTGATGACTGATTTTTTTTTTTAATTTAAATTTTTAAATTGTATAATTATCTAGGCACGCCCAATTAATTATTGTTCATTTAATTATCATAAATAAATCCTAGCATCATATTCAAATTTTATTTGGGAATTAATCGAAACGCAAATGTAATGCTAACATTTTTTTGTAATTCTTTTTAGATGCATAAAAGCTAACAGATTTTTACAATAATTTTTTGCATTTGAAATACAAAGAAAGACAACTCAAAAAATAGTCGGAAGACTCGAAGAATAAATTTTATATAAAACTTCCGGAATTCCGATATGAATCGAAAGAATTATCCTCGCGGGGGCCAACGACACTTGCTGCAAATAATTTCGTTATGGCGCAGTGCTTCGCATTACTGGTGAAAACCTCGGGTGTTGTTGTTGCTATTTTTTTTTTTTTTTTTTTTTAACACCGGTAAATGTCCGAGGATAATTGCTAAGCGAGAGAAAGGGTTGGGGCTTACATATTATCAACCGCGGTTTTTTCACTCACACTAGTCTTCTGCCTTCGCAAAAAGTGTCAGCATCATGAATTGCGTTAAGGTGTGTAATTTGTGCTCCCTTTTTTTTCACTTTTTTTTTAGAACAATTATCGAGTGCTCGCGGGGTTACTTAACTGGTGCATTGTTTTGGCCTTTTTTTTTATTGTGGCAAATTTTTAAAGTGATTTTACGCAAAGTGGGCGAAGTTTATCGTTAAGAAAATGACGGTGAAGTTTCTTGTACTTCAATAATTTAACTTTAATTTTGCAAGCTGTCAAGTAAATACCGTTTGTAATGTAAAATGAATTGTATGTATTTCTGAAAAAATTTTTATCTGGTTTTTCAGTGATGACTAAGCACCGATAATTGTGTACATTTACCAACTTTTTATTACATACTTTACGATGAGGATTTTGAATTTTGTTATAATTGTTTACTTTTGTCATTTCTATTTTTTTTTTTTTTTTTAGTGTATCAAAATGTTAAAAATCAAGAGACTAAATGTCAACTCAATTCTTAAGTCAATACTAATTTTCTACATGGGACAGTTTATCACAGTCGCAAAAGGCCACGATGATCCGGGAAGTGAAAAAACCGAACTCGCTGCACCAAATTCATTGTCCACCGATGCATCGAGAAAGGTGGACGTACCAAATATTTTCATGCCCAATTTAGGTCGTAGATCGAGGTTTCTGTCTTTTGACTCTAATTCCGGGGATCTTGAAGTGAGTCCAAAGAAAATCACAATTAAATCCAATCTTCGTGATGTAAATTATTGAACGAACAAGCGATATTTTCTAAATTTTAGGTGCAAAAGCACTTAGACACTGTTTTTCAAGCACTCAAAATATGATTTTTTCCGTAAAATTAAGTAGTACAACGCGAAGTTTTGTATAATTTTTACTGTAAAATGCATTGTTTGAATCTCAGGTGAATTTGGAGTTGTCGGTGCCGTTTTTGACCCTTCCCTTTGAAAATAAAAGTGAAAAAAGCGGCTCGCTCATGCCCCTGCTGAACATCAACGTGAAGGCACTCATTGTTTTTGGAGCACTAATGGCAATATCGGCTTTCATCGTTCCCCTATTCGCGAACAACACCCCGATGACAGAACCAAGTCCAGACACCGAGCCACCGGCGGCAGAGCAGTTCAACAAGTACTACTGGGACCGATGGAGCAAGGATTCTTTAAGTAAACGATAGAAGTGTTTTTTTTTTTTTTATAATATTTATTGGAATTCATATCACTTTTGAAACATGAGTATTATGGATGTAATAATTTAAGAAACGGCCGATGCATATGGGTATACATGTCAGCTAGTTTTCACTTTTACGAGTATATAGTTGTTCGATTTGAAGTTACTCATATTTTTTCAATGATAACTTTGACTATAAAAATTTGAAAATACGTTTTTTTTTTTAGTTTTTACTTATGTATCAAAAAATTAGAGCAACGTTTTTTGATATAAAAACAAAAATATTCATTTCAACTATTTTATAACTTTACAATTAAATTTTATTCCTATAGCTTTTTATTTAGATATAATTGTTGATACCTGCTCAACACTTTAAAATTTTTATCTAAGAGTATTGAAAAATTGACAACATTTGTGTCTAACGCATTTAATAATTTTTTTTTTTTTTTTTTTTAATAACATTAGGAACCAATCGAGGCGTCAATTTGAACGTTTGGAACCTCCAAAATTCGCTTTATGAGATTCTCTTTCAAGACAGTAGTATTTCACCGTGTGTACAGCGTGTCGTTTGTTCGGCGGTAGTCGCTTCGCGCCATTACGACAAACCAACAAGCGTTGAAAAAGTAGTCGATTTTTTAAAAAGGTAAACATTTATCAAAATTACTCTTATAAGTAACAAAATTTAACGATAAGTTTACAATTACAGAAACAAATTGTTTGTAAAAGCAATCAATGACACTTTAATTCAAGACGCAGTGGCGAAAGGTAACGAGGCCAAAGGTCTCAAACAATGTTTTTCATTTTACAAAGGATGCATCATAAGTCGACGAGTATTATCAAATATTATTAAGGCAATTGGTGGTTGATACTGTTTTTATGTTTTGATTTCTATCAATTTACATGTATACGTTGTCTATTTAATAAAATAGAGTAAAATGTTTTTTCTCATGGAAATTGTTTGAAAAACCAAGAAAAATAAAAAAATTGTTACATTTATTTTAACTTCTTTAATCTATTTGATCCGAAAATTTTCATTTATAAAAGAATTACAAATTTCTATAATTTACAAGTAAGGCGCACTTGAAATTCTCTCAAATAGTTGAAATTATAATAAAGTCATATCAGTACAAAATTATTTTTTTACCACCTTAACCTTTGGATATTTACAGGTTTAATATTTTTCATAAAAATAGATACGAATGCATTTGACAAATAACTTAAAATGAAATTAAATGAGTACATTTTAATTTGAAATTTATAATTTCTGTACTTATATCAATTTCATTTCGAAAGACATATTTTTCGCTTAAAATTTAATAAACAGCATAAGGATACCTTCTTTGAGATACCAAATTTCACGAAAACATCACATTGTCGTATCTACAATTAAGAAAAAATTACGAGAGAAATATTGTCAGAAATGTTTTATTTTCCGTGTCCATTACTCCATCCATTTTTTTCTATTTTTGAATTCGATCTGTTCAAAAGCTGTGCGCACTTAGAATTTTTGGCGTTTCTGATTGCTACGTCCAAGTATCTTGGTTCAATTTCGGTTATATGATTTAGAAGAAAATTCAAAATATCAACATGACCGTGTTGGGCGGCAACTTGTAAAGCCGTTCGATCAGAAATATCGGGAAGCGAAAGATTGGCACCAGCTAGTTGATACGACTGCAAACGAGCCAATTTTCCGTTTGCTGCTGCGGAACACAAACGCTCTCCAATCGAGTGACAACTTTCGTGCAGATGAGCGCCACATTGGAGTAGAAGCTTTATTATTTCATGATGATCGAATTCTATGGCATCAGTCAAAGGTGTTCTATTGAATCTATCCTTGATATGAACGTTCGCTCCCATTTTTAAAAGGTAAAGAACAATGGATATGTCACCCTCGCAACAAGCAATATGCAAGGCAGTTCTGTTATCGGCGTTAGGCAATGAAATATCTGTTCCACTTTTTTTGATAGTATCGAGATTTGACGTGTCCTTGGCTTTGACAGCGGCATTCATCAGTGCAGGAAAGATAATCTCACCAACTTTTTTCAATTTTTCCGATGAGCTTATTTTAAGAGATCTGCCGATAGCTTCAATTAAATTCCAGTCTTGCAAAGCGATTGATTTGTCACCTGCAGTCAACTCACCGCGTAAATTAGTTTCCATCATTTCACGCTTTTTAGTTGTATCCCAATCAGTCTTAGATAAAACGTAAGATAGCTTTGTGAGAGCAGCTTCGGGAGTCATGTCGAATCCAGATATTACTCCAGCATCCATTAATATTCTTCCAGGTTCGTAAGACGGTGTAACGCCACCCTCCACACATTGAGTGATACTGACGATGATCACACCGCGTTGTGAAGCTGCTTTAAATTCATCTATTATGTCTTGGCGATTTGAGGGTACATTTCCGGCGCCGTAAGTTTGTAAAACAACTCCTTCAATAGGTTTTTGAAGATTCAGTCGAACTTGTTCAGCTGTGATGCTAGGAAACATTCGCAAAAGAAGAACATTTTTGTTCAATGCCGTGTGTACATGAAATTTTTCAAGCAAACAGGTACGAAATATTGAAGGGTAGTCCACATTTATGTCGATACCGGCGATCGCAAGAGGTGCAACATTTGGAGAATCAAAAGCATCAAATGAAGAAACAGATGATTTTATGGTGCGATTGCCTCGCATCAGCCGAGATCCGAAAAATACACAAACTTCAGGAATGCTGTAATTTGCAGCAATAATTAAAGATGTCAAAAAATTGTCTAATCCATCGCTTCTTGAGTCGAAAAGTGACAGTTGAGATCCAGTAAGTATAACAATTTTTCCTAAAGCTTCTAGCATAAATGATAAAGCTGAGGCAGTGTAGCTTAATGTGTCTGTGCCATGTAGAACAACAAAGCCGTCGAAATCTTCATAACATTTCTAAAAACAAAAGTTTTTATTAATTATACTTAAAAACATTATTTTAAAACTAATACAGTCATTAATAAAATTACTTTGATATCATGAGCAATTTTGATCCAATCATCCATTTTCATATTGCTCGAATCTAAAAGTGGTGTATACTCTTTAACTTTATAGATTATTCGTCTTTTATCAGTAACCATCATTCTAAAAAAAATATTAATCAAGTTATTATATTTTGGAACAATGTCTTAAAGTGCATAAATAATCTAGAAATTTTTTTCAAAAAATTCAGTTTGTCAAAAGTTTACGATAAAACGACGACTTTGAATTAAAATTATTTTATTTCTAAAAAAAAATTATTATTTTCAGAATTAAACAAGATCATAAACGATTTTTTAGATAAAATTTAAGTAATTATTTATACATACGGAAGTACAAGAGGTCCATTTGGTCCAAATCTTTCATCAGCATACTCTTTTTCATGCAGATTAGGATACCTTTTAAGATTCTTTACAAACGCATCGGCCAAAGGTGCAAGAGCTAAAAAAAATTTGTGGATTGTCTAGTTTATAAATAAAAAAGTTGGAAAAATTTAATAATTAGTAAAAAAATACATACCCCCATTTTTATTTCTGACCATTCCAATAGTGCCACCAGTGTATAAAACAAGAACTCTACCTTCCGGTTTATCTTCTTCAAAAAATCCGTCTTTGGATAAATTTCGTGGAATATGACTTACGTTTTCTATCACATTTTCTTGGTTATTTTTGCCATTTTCGACTAGAATATCATCGGAATTTTGAATGGATAAATTTGTCAACAAATTAGAAGAGCTTGTGCAAGTTGAGAGACTCATGTTGGTTTTCTATTAATAAAAATTACGACTTAATTTAATGCAATTTTTCAACATATCAAAATTTTTATCAGGACGATGAACTACCTATACTCTTAAATGTTATAAAAAATATTTCTACTTATTTTTATTTTTTTTTTTTAATATTGAAAATAATTTTCATAAATATAATACTACTTTAAAACTTGTTTTGAAAATGTTTTCAAAGTAGTTAGTCTATTTTTTATCTGTTTTATTGATAAAACTTTTTTTAAAGAATGTAACAATTACTGAAATATTTGAAAAGAAAAAAAAAAAAAACACGCGGAAGGAAAATAACGATATCATCACGAACGATGGCGCAGTGTAAAATAAAAATTATAAAAGAAAGCTCGAAAAATCTTTGAATTTTAATAAAAAACTGATAAAAAATTTTGACAAGGAAGACAAAAAAAAATAAATTAATGATCTTTCGGAGGTAATTCATTAAAAATTATCTAAATTAAATCATAACTGATGAAACTCTATCAGAACTGACGTCATAATAAATTAATTTAAAAATTAAAAAAAATAAATATAGTTCAATGAATTTCAAATTTAGATTTACCTTTAGAATTTCTTTTTCTTTTAAGCAGAACGTCAACTGAACTGTCGAGTAACAGAAATGAAAAATGAATCTGGAATAATACTGCAAATCAATATCTCTTATTTACACATTTTGCTTTTTTCGTTCAAACTTCTCTTGAACTTGACCAAATGACCCTCTATTTCATTACTCTATAGAGTATACTGTCACACTTGTATCTTGATCAACTTTCGATTCATCGGCAAATCTTTTTTGAAGCGCAGTACAATCCAACTTCGCAGTGGTATCTCTGCAGGTGTTTCACTTTACGATCCAGATGAAGTACTGACATTCATTTCCTCGGTACAATTCCGTAAATACGCTGTCATTCAATTGGCTTGATCATTTTTTTCGAACAAACGAATTATTCCCTTCTACGGCTGACAAGAAGCGAGTAGGCAACTGAAAGTTGGAGCCCGCGTGCACGTGTAAGATTCGGTGGTCGGCAATTTTTTCCGCAGATGATGTCATGATTGGTGGTTCAGTGTTCACTTATCGGCTTTGAAGTTTATTGCTGAAAAAAAAACTATTTTTAGTTTCAATTCAATTACTTATAACATATTTCATTGATACAATATTTTATTGTATGGCAAGAAGTTTAAAGTGCATTGAATATTTTTTATTATCTTCGTGTGTCTGTGAAATTTAATTTCAGACAATTATTTGAGGTGTTATTCAAATTAATGTACACTTATGACACCTGAATAAATAAGTATATAAAAAATTGTGATATTGAAATGGATAAAATTTATAATTAAATTTATTTATAATAAACTTTAAAAATGTTTAATAATTTTCTTTACAAACAATTTGAAAAAAATTTTTTAATCTTTTGGGGAATTCAGTAGTTGAAAACTAAAATAAAACTGCCTCTTCAAAAAAGTCAATCCACAGAAAAAGTTTCATGTAAAATAAAAAAAATCTTAAAATCGACTATTCAAAATCATTCAATTTTCCTTCCTTGTGCTTGAACTTCCATCTCTATTTGAAAATCTTGGCAAACACAGAATAATAATGACTCACCTAGAATTTTCCGCAATTCTCACATGTTAGAAAATTCTATTATCAGGTGTGCGAATCTTTTTGAACACTTATCCGCGCTGATCGTGAATTACGCAAGTAATTATGCAATTGCTTTAAAATGATCCTCTTTTGTAAAATTTGAAAGAAATCAGAATGAAAAAAACGAAACTGACTTAAAATAAATTACTCTCTACGCCCCCGTAAAAAAAAGGTAAAAAAATCTCTTGGTTTCGGAAAAAGCTCTCACTTCAGAACCGCTTTCTTTTTGTATGTGTTTACACGAACACATTCGAATCGGCATTCGGCCGTGTAAGTATACACAACCTCGTGCTCCGATTATCGAGCACGTTGTGGAGTCGGAGCAACAAGGCTGTAAGCATTCACGAGCGCCGTTGCCGGATCTACACCTTCCCTCCCGCTAAAAAGTGGCACAAACAACGGACGTAAAAATGATACGTTCGAGTCAAGACAAACTTTATCACCCAAATGATCTTAACCAAAAGTAAAGATGCAATCCTCCCTAACCTAATATGTCATCTTACCCGCCGAATAAAAACAAGTTGAACAAAAGAGAGCCAAGGGGAGATATCACGTCCGAGTTACCGCACACGTCACTTGTCACTGTCAAAAAAAAAAGGTTCACCTTTTGAAGTAAGTGCCCTGGTGATGGTGGATCCAAAGAAGTCAGCGAAATGTGTTATCATGGAAGAAAAAAAGCTTTGCACAATCACAAACGGTGGCGGAGGAGAGAGAAAGGCATCGCTCTCCCGGAGAAAGTCGACGTCGGGCGCGTGTTTTTTTTTCTCCTCTCTGCTCCGACACTTGGCAACGTCGCACTCGTCGCTCAGTCGATACGCGCAGTCGTATTCGCATGCAGCAGGCAAAAGTTGGCAAAGCGTTTGGTGATCGGTCTGACAATAGTTGCGTTTAGTTGCGCGCTTTACTTCACGTACACACACTTAAATACAGGGCTCCTCAAACAAGGCTGCTGCACCGCTGCACCGACCGCTAAAATATACGCGCTACCGGGGGAGGTGGGGCGAGAAGCCCAAGATTCAACCCGTTCGAAGGTGGATGCACAGGAGAGAAGAGGAGAGAGCGAATAATTGGAGTCTTATAAAAGTATTTCCAAACTCACCCGCAATCCGCGCCGCCGACGAAGGACAGGAAACTGCAACAGTAGTCTGCAGGCCTGCTGTTGTCGCCGATCGACGCTCATAAAGTGACGCGACCAGGAAAATCCGGAGAGTTTTTGGTAGTTAGCAGTCTACGAGGAACAAGACTTCGTAGGATCGTGGCAGGACCGTGTTTATATGCGTCTAGTGAGTCACCTCGACGAGGAGGAAGCAGTCCATTACGATGAACGACCAACGCTAGAAAGATGTTGGTAAGCAATTCGTGCAAACAGAGCACCAGCTCCCAGTGTGGTCCACCGCCTAAGGCGTCCTCGACCAAATTGTCGTCCCTAGATTGTGTGATGTGTTACCGACTACTTCGCGACTAGACTGACCATGAACGATGATGCCTTTTTTTTCTGATGTGTGTATGTGTGCTTTACCCAACTGAGACTCACTCCTTCGAGAAAACGTCCCAGATACGTCGACGTATGATTATTTTACGGGCCTCCCTTTTATTGCTTTGGTTTACCTGCACGGATATTTTTCGTTGAACCAATTTTGTAACCTGATTTTATTTTACACTTTTGGTTTTGTTGCTTTTTCTTACACATGCATTTTTTATTTGGACTTTAACCTTGCTGAATAAGGCCCCCCCCCCTTACTTTTTTGTTTACCTAAACCAAGGTTCTGATGTTTTTGAGCCAGCTGTGACTTGAGAGTTGTTTATTGTACAAAGATTCTTTCATTGTGAAGTCATGTCTGGTAATGTTTTACAGGGGGACGATCCGCCTTACCTGTCGGTGGGCACTGAGGTCAGTGCCAAGTATAAAGGAGCATTTTGTGAAGCTAAGATCAGAAAAGTTGTACGCAGTGTTAAGTGTAGAGTTACTTACAAAGCAGGGCTAGGCACAGCCACTGTTACCGATGAACAAATCAAAGGTACACTTAGAGTTGGTGCTTCTGTTGAGGCTAGACCCAATGACAAAAAAGAATTTTTTGAAGCAACCATCACCAAGATACAAGATTGTAGTCAGTACACTGTAGTATTTGATGATGGGGACATTACTACTCTGAGAAGAACAGCTCTATGCTTGAAGAGTGGCAGGCATTTTGCTGAAAGTGAAACTTTAGATCAATTGCCTTTGACTCATCCAGAACATTTTGGAAATCCTGTAATTGGTGGTAGAAGAGGAAGAAGATCCAGACAAACTCAGTAAGTTAAATGTTAATAAATGTGAATTCTCAAAGTTTAATATTGTCTAAATAAAAATCAATTAATCATTTTTACTCTACACTTTGATGCAATCAAACAATTTAGATTCATTTTTTTCACACAATGAAATTTTATATTACATCTTAGCTTTTTTACTTTTTATTTAAAAAAAGAAAATTAAAAGTATTTTACACATTTAACAAAATTTTAAATCTTTTTTTAGAGATGACAGCAGTGATGAAGATGATGATACCCCAAGAGGTAGCAATGACTCCGGCTCTGCATCTGGAGGTAAAGAAGGACCAGAAACTGAACCAGAAATTGGCAGAGTTGTTTGTGTGGAATTGGGGGACAAAAAGAAAAAAGATAATTGGTTCCCAGGTTTGGTTGTAGCTCCATCTGCTCAGGACACTGTACGAATCAAAATTCGCGATGACTACCTTGTGAGATCATTCAAGGATGCTAGATTGTAAGTTTATTCTATTTAAAGTACTGTTTATACTTGAAAATAGTATAAAATTATCATCTATTGCTAAAGTAAACAATTACATAAAAGTTATAAAAAAATCATTTAAATTTTTTCAGTTACACAGTGCCAAAAAAAGAAGCCACCGAATTCACCAAAGACTTGGTCAATAAAGTTGAAAATAGTGCTTTAAAAGTAGCTGTTGAAAAAGCTTTACTATTTTTAGAAAAAAATGAATTACCCCCTCATTGGGATAGAGACTCTCTTTTTGGAAATTCAGTTTCCAGTGATAACAGTGACTCTGACGGAGAGCTTGACTCAGATGTAAGTTTTAATTTTCTTCTGTTTACTACTAAGACTTGATGTTTTTTATTTTGAAATTTACCAAACAATGTTTATACTTACAGAGTTCTGATGACGAGCCCCGAGAAGAAAAAGATCATTTTGTAGCACAATTGTATAAATTCATGGATGACAGAGGTACACCAATAAACAATTGTCCAATGATTGGTAACGAGGATATCGATCTCTACAGATTGTTTCGAGCTGTGTATAAACTCGGAGGTTATAATCGTGTAACGAATCAAAATCAATGGAAATCAATAACTCGACGTTTGGGTTTTTCAATGCAAAATAATGCATCAACGCATAATTTAGTAAAGCAGGCTTACAAAAAGTTTCTGCATTCTTTTGAGGACTTTTACAGAAAATTGGGCTGTACAATGGTCAATCATCCAAGAGGGGGCATGAGAAAACCACGACCCGGACGAAGTCTGATTAGAGATAAAGATAGAAATACTCCAATACCGAGTCAAGACAAATCCATTGTAAAAATTGAAAAAGAAGAAGAGGACAAAAAAATTACTATTCCAGAAGAAGAAGCAAAAAAAGAAAAGCGTGAAATAAAAAAAGAGCCAGTAGTCAAGGAGGAGGAACCACAGGTAAAAAAAATTTAGAATAAGTAAATAATTATGTAAGCGCAATAATCAATGTTGAAAACTTTAAAAAATATTTAATGAATTATTAATTTTATTGAAAATTATATTTTTAGGTGAAATTAAAACGCAAGGAAGAACCACCAGATGAAAGTGTAAGCGGCCAAGATAGCGACGTCAATATTGATGCGGAAGAGGAGTCTTCCAGCAGTGAAAAGTCGCAAAAAAGCTCTTCCAGGCTCACCCCGTCTAGTGTTACTAGCGGAAAATCTAAAATAATGACTCCTGGCCCAACCAAGAACAAAGAAGACGCAGCAAAAAATAAAAAACCGGTGACAGAAAAGAAAAAGCCCGAGGTTAAGAAACAAGAAAAGAAAGAGGAGAAATCCAAAGAAGAAGATAGCACGAAAACACGATCTAAATCAAAGGAAGATGTATCGAAGGGCAAACCGAGCCCCGAAACTCGAGAAACCAGAACTCCTTCGCGAGAACCCGAAAAAAAAATCATTCCAAAACAGAAAAAAATGACAGAAGAGGAATTGAAAAAACGTGGAAGAAAGAAGAAAGAAGCCGAAGGTGAAAAAGGAAAATCACCTGATGAACGATCAGTCGACCATGCTCCCTGTTACAAAGGTCCTGTAGAAATCGGTGACAGACTCAAAGTTTACTACGGGCCAACACACGAATCAAAAGTCACTTATGAAGCTAAGGTCATTGACATGGAAAAAGATGGAGCTGAGCCAGTTTACTTAGTTCACTACACTGGATGGAATACTAGGTATGTTTTTTCCTATTTTCATATTGAATTCATTTGTTTATTGTAAAATAGCTAAATTTTACTGAACCATATTAATTTTTCAAGGTATGACGAATGGATAAAAGTATCACGTATTGCCCAGAACTTCACCCAAGGTCAGGGCCGTGTAAAAAGGTCAAAGGCAACTCCTCGTCCTCAGACTCCCAGCAGTACGCCTCAAGGAAAATCATCGAAATCTCTGACCGCGCCCAACGCTGGAACCGGTGCAGCATCGTCAGCAGCTAGGCGACGGGCGCTGGCCGACACTCCTTCAACTGGAGGTTCCGTAGGACCGAGTAGAGATTCTCGTAAGGATGATCGAGAAGGAACTCCTATTACTCGATCCATGACTCCGTCGCCTCTGATCTCTAACTCGCTGAGAACTAAGAGTCCGGCATCGTCGATAAGCAGCAGAACCACTCGCGTTACAAGAAATGCTGACTCTGCGTCGTCAAACGACCCAGGCACCAGACGTTCGAGAAGAGGCTCCGGTCACAATGACCAAATGATGCTGACTGAGACCGAGGACTCGGATACGCTGTCATCAGACGGTAGCGCTGGTCGCGAGAGTACGATTTCTACCAAATCAAGACAAAAGTCTACCCCCGTGCTGGAGAGAAATCGACGAGAAGCCAGACGCAGAGCTGAAAGTCGAATGAAAATTGAGGAAACCAGCGATGGCGAGGTGGAGAAGGACACCGACGAACCAAGACGAGGAAGAAGACTGAGAAAACCTCTGGGTAAGATACAGGATATTAAATCCGAGCCCGACAGCGAAGAGGAACAGCCGAAAGGTAGAGATTTCGATTTGAATCAAATCCGGTCCGAGCTCAAAGGATTCGACAAGGCTGTCAAATTGGAAATCCCAAGCGTTGAATCTAGTCGAGGTGATAGCGAAGACCAGCTGTCTTCGCCGATAAAACAAGAAAAAATTGATCCCGAAACTCATACGGAGAAGAAGGTTATAGGACATTTATAATTATAAATCAATTTTTTTTTTTTTTAATAATAATCCAATTTACATGTTATTTTTTCTATTTTTACAGGCTGTTCCGGAATCAGAAAAGAAAAAAGAAACTCCAAAGCCCGAATCACAGAATATATCTCCACTGAAACGAGACGCGATCAAAATAGAAGCTTCTCATTTTGATAGCACTGAAGATATTTATGAATTTAAAGAACCCGAACCATTTGAATTTGAAGTAAGAAATAAAAGAGATTCAGGCGGTAGTAGCAGCAGTAGCACTGACAAAGACAAGGACAAAGAAAAAGATAAGGATAAACTGAAGAAGCGTATGTTTGAAGAAGACTTGAAAAGTCCAAAGAAACGTCAAAAGACATCTGGCACTCCAACGAAGACTGAAGCAAAGACTGAAAGTAGTACGACCGAGAGTGCGGATAGTAAGAAAAAAGTTCGCAAGATTTTCAAGAAAAATGAAGAACATGAAGATGCCGATGCCGAGGGTGAAGATGGTCCGACGAGTTCTAAAGAATTTTCTAAGTTTTATGCGGCAAATTACAGTAACGTCATAATAAAACGAAAAGGCACTGGTACGGGTGAGCCTTCGACGGAAGAAACCTCCGAGACTTCCAACGAGGACAAAGTGAAAAAGACTCCAGACGAAGACAAGAGTCCGAAAAAACGTCAACCAAAAACATTTGGTACCGCAACAACCGCGAAAAACGCCGATACAAAAGCTGAAACAGCAACGGAATCAGACCCGAAGAAAAAAGCGCGTAAGGCATTTAATAAAAAGATCGATGATTTGGAGGAAAAAGACGAGAGCGATTCCGACTCGAAGGAGCTCATCAAATTTTTGTCAAATTACAGTGGATCCAGAGCTCCGTCTCGTAAGGATGCATTCGTCAAGTCTTCGGTTGAAACTGACGACGTGGATGAAAATTCCATGAGCGACGGAAAAGAAAAAGTGAAGAAGCTTACCGGCGACGATACCACCAAGAACGTAAAAAAGAGAAGAAACGTCGGTGCTTCATTAACGAAAACCGATGCCCCCGAAACCACTGACTTTAAAAAGAAGCAGGCAGTGCGAAGAGTCCCTAGCAAAAAATTAGGAGAAGCCGATGACGCCGACAACAGCGAGAGCGACGATCTGGGTGAACCACCGCTTAGAGATCAAACAAAGTACTTTTCTCATTACTCTGGACCAAAAGCAAAAGCGGCAGCTGCGCTGGCAGCAGATTCCGAAATTACCCAAGCTGCTTCAAAAACAGAAGCTCAATCTAGCGAGTCCTCGAAATTTCCACCCTCTAGTAAAGATTCGAGCCACGATAAAGACTTGAAGACCAAGGTTGGAGAGCCTGTGGCGCGTGCATCGCCGTCCGTCGACGCCAAACAAGGATCAAGCGCCGACAAAAAACGTATCACAACAGCTTCACCATCCGCGTCAAAAACGGAAACCAAGCTGGAGCCAAAAGCCCTAGACTTTACCCCCGTCATTCCTCATTCATTACCTGTACCTGCGCCCATAAGCGCCCGACTACCTGCAACGGCCAGTATCGAAGAGAAGCTCTCTGCTGCAGCAGTATTTCGCAGTAAACAGAAAGACGTTAAAAAGGAAGAAGAGATCGAAGTTACGACGAGAAAAATTATAAAAGACACCATCAAGAAAGCCGAAACAACGTCGGTTAAGAAGACTAAAGAAAAAGAGGACACCAAGATTAAACACGAACCCGAAAAGAAAAAGCAGCATTTGTCCGAGCAAGTTATCGTCAAAAAGGATCCCTTGCAAGATGTAGAACTACGCAAGGATCCACTGCTCGAGGTGATGAAGAAAAAGGATGACGAGGTTTTAAAGGCCAAGAAGGAACCCGATCTTAAAGCTACGGTGTCCAGCCTAGCCTCGACGGTCACCAAGACTTACGGTTCCCAGAAGAAGGACGTGGCAGTGAAACTCGAAGATAGTTGGAAAAAGAATTTGCCCTCCACGTCCATCAGCATGGAGCAGGCAGCTTGCGAGCTACCTGGTAATGAACCCGTAAAAGATTTTGGAATTTTGCGAAAGGAGACGATCGTTAGCAAGATAAAGTCGAGCATGGAGCGCGACTCAATAGATTCGACCGACAGCAGCGATTCCGAAAGGCGGCTCACCATAATTGACAGCGAAGATTTCCCTGAAGACAAGTGCAATGATTCCGGTTCGGATGTGAAAAGCAAAAACTCAGCATCGAGCGTTGCTGGTCAATACAACTATTCGTCGCAACAAGAACACGCGACTGCGGTGCAAAAAGAACTGGTGCAGCACGTGTTCGGAATGATGCAGGGAAAGAACCCGAAGACTGAAGAAGATGGAGAAAACTTGAACTCACTGCTATGCGAAGAAGAGATACCTGGTTCTCCGACCCCGGGTACCGAGTCCACGGATCACGATCACCGGTCAACCAGTTCTCAGAATCTTGCAAAGTCCGACATGGGTGAGTTGAAAAAACTATTAGTTTTTATCTTTTTTTATAAAATCATACATTTACTTGATAGTGTTCTAATTAAAAAATTTAATTTCAGCAAGCAAAATGGTCGCTTTTGTCGCCGCACAATTGCCCATCAGCACGGTTGCATCATCAACCCAGATGACGAATTGTGCCATCGTGGATAACTGTTCTATGAGCAGCGGGTTGAACGTTTCGGCCAGCTCCAGCAGTGTAGTCATGCACTCGTCTATGAGCGCAAGACAGGCAGCCGCAACTATTCACGCCTTGCGCCACTTTCACCAGGTACAGCCTCAGGTCCAGCATCAAGCTCAGCCCCAGGTACAAGCGCACCCACAGCCGGCTGTAATAAACCACCACCATCAAGCGCCAATAAGAGTCGCGCTCGCGCGGCGGGAGAGTAACGAAGCGGCTCCCGTGATGGACAACACTCCCCCTACTACCCCGGACTCGAGTATCTCGAACATCTCGGGATCCCCGCGGGACGAGCGCGCCGGTGGCTCAACACCCTCGTCTTCGGAGGACAACTCGAAGCTTAATCGCGACAGCTCCGAGGCTGAAAATGAAAGCTGTGGCAAGAGCAGCGGTCCGGGTCTCAGCGAAGACGACAACATGTCACCCGCTAACACCTCGCCCTCCTCGGACCGGATAGCCAAGCCACCCGCCAAACGAGGACTTGGCTCTGACGCTGAGAGCATATCGCCCATGAAAAAGCGCAAGAAACGAAGTCTCGACAACGCTTCGGCGTCCAACCAGAGTGTTGCCTCCGGTAAAAAGTCGCCAAGGCAGAGTTCTTCCAGAAATGCTAGACATGCTAATGGAAGCGACAGCGACGACACCAGCGAAGGCTCAAGTAATAATAACAACGCTGTGCAAAACAATCCTCTGACGTCTAGTAACACTGGATCATCAAGTATGGCTCTTACGGCTGGTAATACGGATCTTACGAACTTTTCGTCGAGGTCACCTAGACCTACTAAATACAACTTTTGCAATGATCTCGGTAAGACTGACAAATTTTTTATTTCTGTTTACTTCTATAAAGTGTTGCGTTACTTAAATATTTAATTAATTTCCAGATCCTAATTTGGATGGAAATCAAAGGATTACAATATTACAGCAAAATCTCTCAGAGTTACGCAAAACATACAACGCTGTAAAATCGGAACTTGCCGCCATAGAAAGGCGACGAAAAAAATTGAAACGAAGAGAGCGAGAAGGTAAACATCAATCCTGTACGGGAGAACCCTCTCGTAAAAAAAGAAAAATCCATTAACAATTATATTAAATGTCATATGATTTTTTTTAGCCCAAAAAGCAGCAAAGGCTGAAATGCAACAGGCTTGCTCGTGATGAGATCAACGATAATAATATCGTATCCTGTAATATGTACAAAACGCGTTTCTAACGCAACCGGAGGACTTCATGACAATTTTTGGTAACTTTGTACATATGAAAAATTATTAAATCGCAGTTGCCCTTTTACTTATTTGTATGAAAATTAGAGGAGTTTACTCAAGATTATGGCAACGGTATGTCTTTAGTCTGACGGTAAAAAGATATTTTATAGAATTATTTTATTATAAATTGTGTTAATGTCTCTCCGAAAAATTTAGTTATGCTTCCAAACTAAAAAATGAAATTTTTTAAATTAATTATTATCTTTATATTTATATATGATTTTTTTTGCTTTAATAGGATGCTTAAAGCATAATATTGTAAATGACTTGTAAAAAGAAAATTGTCGAAATTATTTATTGCTATAATTTTGCGTAATCGTGGTCACAAGAGGTAAAAGCGGAGACACTATAATGAGAAAAAGATTATAGTCCTTTCTTAAAATTTTAAGTAAAAAATGTATTAAAGTAGAATTTGAATTTCCACTGTATGAAATTTGAATATATGCATAATTTATATCTTTACAGGATATAACTTCTATGTAGGTCTGTTTTTCTATCTTAACTATAAAAATTTTTTTTTATGAAATAGAAAATAAAATAGTTAACATATGTATACATAGTTGTCTTGTCTATCAAAAAATAAAACAAAATTTTATAGACTTATATATATTTTTTTATGAGATCAAAATTTGCTCGATGGAAATGATGACTTCTGGATACTCTATTATCTTTCATGGTCCATTAAAGTTGTAAAATTTATACATATTTTATAGTATATTTGATAATGATGTATGTATATCATATTTTAGTTTTTCATTTTCATACTATTCTCTTAACTTCTTAAAAACGTTTCTAGAATTTTAGAATGTTTACAATGTTCACACTTTTAATACTACATCAAAATTTGAGACACCAAATTACAGGTCCAAAAATTGCAGTTAACCTTCAAAAATTTTTAAATTGTCAATTTTTTTTTTTTCAAAATAAAAGAAAAAAAATTTCTTTTATTTTTATTTTTTATTTACAATGTGATAAGGAAATATCTTTGTTTCGTTTTGATGAGAGCCCTGTGGACTTGCAATGTCTTGATCTCTTCATCCTTTTCGGTTACCGAAAAACCGAGCCATTTATGACTAAGAATCAAGTATATTACAGTTGCATTTTGATTTTTTTTTTTCGAAAAAATTGTACACATATGCAGTTGTGTCAATCATAAGATGAATTTTTTTGAGACTCAAACTTGCTATTGTGGAAGTATTATACCTACCTTTATCGCTATGTATGTATATAAGTATATTTAAAAAGTAGTACTTGACATGAAAATCAGCAAGTGTCAAAAATTATACAAACCCTGGTTACTTCTGTGTTAGATACTATTGTTAAAAAATAAAATACCAAACATAAATTATCTTTAAAATTTATTTACCAATACCTATCATTTGTCATTTGAATATAATTAATCAATACGTGAGGGTTCAGTAAAATAATTCATAATAATTTGAAATTTCATAAATTTATTTATACAATTCATTGGCAAAATATTGCCTAATTTACAATAGATAATATTTTCAAAATTTATATAAATCTTTTAATTATACAGAGACTCATTAAATATTGCTCAGTTATTTAAAAAAATGAAGCATTGGCATCAGTGTTGTTTTACAACATGTACAGGTGTTTTCCATTTTTACTAACGCTTCTGTTGCTATGTTAATACTTTAGACATTTACTAATAAAAGAGTATATGAAATAAATAATCATTATTCGAAAAATACATTGCCACAATGATCATTACTAATAAATAGTCATAACTCTTAGAATTCAATGACTTATTCTGTACCTCACCTTTCACATAATAGATGATTCTCTCCATACAACACACATCAAACAAACAAACAAAAAATTAAAATTAATATTTCATTATCAATAAATCATGTAAAGCATTAGTAGTTAAGTAAGATTCGTGGTGAATTATTTTATATTCGGCTAAATACAAAATCGCATTTTTTTATGTTACACTTTAAAAAAAATTTGTAAAAAGTTATAAAATATAGTTCAAGATTTTTAAATATAAAATTATAATGATCTTTAAATAAATTGCATCTTTATTGTACGCCATATCTCAAATAAAACTATTCAAAATTTTTAAAATTGCATGAAGTTAAAAATTCCATGTGTAGTCCATTGATGTGTATAAAATAAAAGAATAAATTGATTCTCTTTTAATTTAAATTACCTATATTGACAATGAAGATTGTCAATTTTGTTGTATATTGATGTAAAATGATTTAGTCTAATGAATTATTACTATTAAACACAAACACTTGAGTAAAATTTTTCTATAAATCACCCCACTGTGTCAACAGGGCGGAGGACTACTTGTGGCAGCAGTATCAATGTTTGTTGTTGACTCTGAAGCTGAGGATATAGATGAAGATTTGTTTTCACTATTATATCTTCTTCTTGCAACAATGAATTGTTCCATTAATTCATGATGAGCCTCTAATCGCTCGATACAGTGTAAACATGCTGTTTTTGGCAATTGATCATTTTTTTTTACCTGTAGTATTTGAATAATTTTAATAACTTGATGAACAATAAAGTAGTTTTGAAGTAATAAAATAAATATATTTAAGATTGACATTTTGATAATTTTTAACTAAAAATTTTGTTAAACATGACTTTCATAATAAAAATATAATTCTATTAAATAAAATAAAAAATCCAGAATTAAAATTATTATGGAACTGAAGGAAAAACAACTCTGACGTTAAGATTTCGTAAAATAAAAATAATACTCACTGATATGGGAAGGTATGTGTTGATTTTTTCAGCCAATTTCATTCTTTCACCTTCTTCCCCATAAATATGGATCACAAACCGATTCATTTTACTGCAAAGTCTGCATATAAACCCAGTAATCAAAGCCTTGTCTGTACTACCCATTTTTTTCTTTCTAAGGTCGCGATCAAATAAATTTTAAACTTAATTTAAAAAAAAAATTGAATCAAAAACTAAATGTCCATCCAGATAATTTTGAGGAAGTTTGTATCGAGGATTCACCCACTAAACTTACTGTCTTTGAAAAATTCTATTTTTGAAAGATAGACAAGTTTTTGTTTATTGAAACTGCAGAGTTTCTCTCTAAACTAAAACTGTGTTTGGTCAACGCCAGCTGGCCTGACGTAGAATCAAGAGTGGATTTGCACTTTGTGTATTCGATTTCTCACCGCGATCATCTGGCCTCTCTATGGACTCGCAGGGTTTTTGTATATATGTATACATACAAGTGTAGAACAACTACATTGCCGACGGGGTTGATTTAAAACCATATGATTGTTAAGCTATAAGGTTTTTTAAATAAATAATAATTATTGACCGAAGAATTTTTAAGTAAATACCGTGTAAAATGATTAAAAGAATGTCAAAAATTAAAAATGAAAAAAAATAAGCTGATTTGACTTTTTAATGATTTTTATTTACAAATCTTTAAAAATTAAGTATATGAATCAAGTGAATGTATTCTTTTACAAAATTTTTAGAAACTAAAATTAAAAAGAGAATGGTTTTTTTACACAAAAATACAATTCGACAAGTTTTGAAAAAAATGGTGAAAACGTATTTTATTTCATTTAATTTTGAACATTTTAGAGAAATCATATATATTTATATATGCAAACATTCACACATTCTCTTGGCAAAAAATATAATCATATTTAATTAAAAAATTATCCATTAAGTTTAATATAAAAAGATTATTTTTGCGCTAACCACTGTGGCACTATTTATTTTTTTTCTCTCCTTTTTTTTCAATGATTATAATCATGAAAATTTCATTTTCCTTTTAAATGGTAGTTTTCATATATTCTATGCTTAAATTTTTTATATGATTAAGAAATATATTTTTCAAATAGTAACTAAAAGTCGTAAAATTACTTTATATATTTACAATTTTTATAAATTCGTATACTTTTTTACAATAATAAAAATGAGAAATCATTAATAGGTAATATTAATATCTCATTTTAATAATATATAAATATATATATATAAATTTTCATCACAACTGATCAATTAATTTTATTTTGTTAAAGAAAAAAAAACGTTTTAGTGCTTTTTTTGATTAAAAATAATATATACTCATCGACTTCTTTGACTTATATATAAGCCAGCAGTAAATGTATTATAAATAAATTTAATAAATTATATTTAATTGGTAATCTAGAATTCGGTGAAAGAGGCGTTAGACCTATGACTTCTATAATTTTTTTTTAAATTTACAATAATAATAAATAATTCCATAAATGGATATTTGAAAAATATATTTCATTTAATACTCTTCATAAAAAGTGACATTTGATTTAATACTTTGCACCTACCATTTTGGGAAAAAAAAATTTCAACAAATCGAACCTTTAGTGTCGACAGTATTTTTTTTTATCATACAAACATATTTGATATTAAAATTAATCACAGACGCATGTGATTCACATAACATGATCGCCTAAGCCGTTTCTACTTTGACGGAATGATAAGTCCTAATGAAAAGAATAAGAAGCATGTCATTATAGGGTGTAAATAAATCAAAAAATTAAACCTTCAGTCAAGAAATACTTACCTCGTATCGTAAGTAACACACGAAGTTAAAAAAAAAAAAAAAATTATTCTCTTTTATGAAAAAAGCAACAATAATATTTTAAAATTTATGCAGAATGATCGATTGTAGAAAATAGTATCACGTGTGAGCACAGAGTTAACGAAAACTACAAAGCTTTTCATCGACTCATTAATTTGTTCAATTACCTCAATTCGTTCAAACTTTAATTTTTTTATTTCAAGTTAATTTTTATTTTTTTACATACGCAATCATACGTTTTTAATCGATTTCTAACTCTCTAGCTTTCATTCTTTGATTAAACGAGATGTAGCATTTCAAAGTACACTCGACAAATAATTAATTGTAGTGAACTATACACATGTATTTTTCTTTTTTTTCTTTTTCTTTTTTTTTCAATTTCTTTTATACACACGCACATATAAGTATGCATACACACGTGTAAAACTTCGTTTATCTATAATAATGAACAATGATGTATCGAGGTTCATACAAATCGAGTTAAGTCCACATTGAACGCCGATCCATGAAAGATTTAAAAAAATCTCTCACGTAAAAGTATCACTTTTCTTAGTAGATGGTATCGTCATTGAATTTTAAACCATTTTTTTTTTTCGAACGTCATGCGGAGAAGCATTTACACATAATTTTTTAACCGTCCATCAGTTTTATACATAGTCTCAATTTTTCGACTGAAATTGCACGATCAATTGTAAATTCGTAATCGTCTTTTCGAGCATTTCCAAGTACGAAACGGTTGTCATAGACCGACCGAGTTGACTGTTCCAATTGCTCGTCGTACTGCTCGAGGTGATCAAACTCGAACTCGACTTTGCATCCGTTTGGTCGGTGTTTTTCTCAGCTTCGCCTGACTTAGCCGTTGTCGACTCTTCTGATTCCTTGCTTTTTTCTTTTGGACTGGCCAAAGTCTCTTCCGAGGTTGACACTGGTGTCGCCGTTTCCGATGGTGTCGTTGTCGTTGTTGTAGTCGACGCTGTTGTTGGAGTTGTCGTCGAGGTTTCCGATGCGGCAGCCGTGGTTGTCGAGGGGGAAGCACTGCCCTCTTTAGCCTCTTCGGTGCCGGGGCTCGAAGCACTACCTTCTTCCTCTTCGTCCTCGTCGTCCTCGTCGTCATCTTCGAGATCGTCAGCCACGTTGTACTTTCTTTTTCTCGTGGGTGCTTCGAATTCTTGCTGGTTTGACTCTTTCATCCGTGCCTTCGTGGTTTTTATCCTCGTGAGCAGAGTTTCAAGAGCAGGCTGAAGACTTTCGGGTGGTTTTATATCGGCACCGCTGCTATAGACCAGGGCCAAGGCTCGGAGGTCGCCGACCAAACGATGCGCGGACGCTTGAAGATCGACCACCTCGACCATAGACGATAACGTACTGACAAGATTGTCTATAATCGAGCAAGTCTGTTCGGTAAGTACGTGGCTAGCCAATTTGGGGAAAAACGTTTTGAGAAAGGCATGTATCGCGGGTACAGCTAGCGATGAACGTTCGTCCAAAAGTACCGAGTCAATGTAATCAACGGTATACGAACAACGAAGTAGTGCGGCTATGTGTTTTCTATCGATGTGAGTTGCGGCGTGAACATCCAACCACAGTCTTGGAAACAAGGCCAAATGCAATGGAACACCTGTTACAAGAATACAATTTTTTATTTCTGAACATTTAATTTATGTTTTGATAAAACCGAACAGTCGGTCGAAACGAAGGATCGAAAATAAGTACATTTAGTCTTTATATTTGTTATTTTTTCTTATTTTCAATAAAAATAATATATTAAAAAGAAATAATTTCTTTGATTTTATTTATTTTCATTAGATTCTTTGAGCGTAAGTGCTACATACTGTTTGAAACATGCTTAATTTTTGGTTATCGTTAACGTTATTTTGACCAACCCCCCAAAAATTGACTATTATTAAATAATATTGTAAAAAAATATACACTATTTTTTTCAAAAAAAAACTTTACCTTCAAAACCAAGCATGGCGCTCAGGTTGATGAGAATCTCCGTCATGCAGTCGTTGTTTATGGCTAATCTGCACATGACATCGATTAACTCGTGATACGGCAAGTAGAACTCCAGCAAAGCACTGTCGTACTCCGGATCGGTCCCCTTGCTCGCCTCGAGTTGCGAGTGCGGTACTGCCATCTGCACCATGGGTCTCGCCGGTCTCGAGGGCATTTTACCCGGGGGTGTCGACCGCCTGGGTAAATACGGACCGGGCGGTACAGATGCGTGGGATTCCTGAAGGGCGGCGTGACAGTGCGACAACAGTGGCGCAAGAATGAGAATGGCATCGGTTGGGACGAGCATCACCAACTCTTTCAGCAGATCAATCGCGAGATTACGCATATCCGAAGGATTGTACGTATTGAGGAGCGTGGCAAGTTTTCGCAGAACGTCCGGCCACTCCTTGCAGTTGGCGAGAATGTTTCGGGCGTCCGGAGTCTCGCGGGCGTTACGTACACATCGCACGAGTTCGACTATGATGGATATGAGCTCGGCAAGATCACCGGCCACGTGACACGCCGTAGCTTCGTGGTACATAATGTGCAACATGTGAAAAGCTTCGAGTGCCATACTCAGTCCACCGTTGTAGACGACGTACAATCGATCGTCGTCGGACTCGATCAGAATTCTAAGAAAAAAAAAAATAAACGAACATCAATAATTTATTCATCAAAATTTTTAAAATATGTTTAATTTAGTAAGTCTTTACCTGAATGCCGAAATGAGAGTCGCCCAACACGATCGTCCGTCAAGACCTTGCAAGTAGGAAGACAGAGTTCCTCTCCTGAACGACGCGACTTCAGCCTCTTCTTGCTCAGTTTGATCAGGATGTCGAGCAACTAAGAGCTGCATTAATTTAAAAAGCTCATCTACAGCCTGTAAAGTAAAACCAAAAGTAGTAAAAAGTTTATTTTTTTAAGATAAAATTTTAAAAGATTTATAACAAATTTATTCGTCTCTTACCGTCGAATATTGAGTAGGATGCGGGGTTATATTTTTGAAAGCCCATTGTATATTTTGATGCGCAGCTAATTGTCTAGTGAACGTATGTGACTGTTGACAGCATAGTCTTAATAAACCATAATACGCAGGCAGCATTACACGATTGAAAAGAACAACATCTTGGTCTTCATGATCAGCTCTGAAATCATTTTAATTTGAGTAAATAGTAAAAAAAATTGAAAGGTATAACCATTGAATAAAAAAAAGATAAAAAGTAATCATTACAATATATAATTGAATGCAATATTCTTAGTTATGTGTGGATTGTGAAGTATGAGAGCAACATTTTCCGGACAGTCGTTGCTGACGTGATACCAGAAAAGTACGAGGGCTTGTTTATTATGATGAACAGGAATGCTCGGTTCTGATAACTTAGGATGAAACAGCGTCCAAAGGTCGTTCAAATACTGTCCGAACTGAAAAATGAACGTAATGCGATGAAATTAACAATCTAAAAAAAAACAACTTATCATAATTATTAGAATTCTAAGTACCATAAGTTTTTCGGTGTTCGAAACAACGCAGTAAGTCATCAGAGCAAAGTAGGCAGTGAGTTTTGTAGTTCCGTGTGAGTTTATGTCCGTGTAATGCCTAGCCGGTTGCAGCAACCTCAACAGTGCCGTGTAAATCTGATGTAACACGATCGTCGCCTCGGACGACAGTTGGAGCTCCCTAGCAGTGGTGCAACTCAAACCCAGTCGATGAGCGCTCCTGTACCCTTGACGAAAGTGCGCGGAAGGGACCAAAGACACAAGTAAAAATGCAGCTGCAGAACGTACTCGCTGATTCGAGTGTTCTATGAGGAAGTGCTGGAGCCAAGTGTCCAAGCCTTGAAGCACCCAAGCGTGAGCTAGTTTGCTGCGAGTGACGGCTAGAGCCAGCCACTCTAGAGCTCCGTGAGGCGCTATTCTCGCCACTTCCCAGATGCGACTGAGAATCAACTGAGTCATGCACGGCAGACCGGGAAGACTCGAGCCCTCGGTAAGAAGCGTCAAAATCTTGAAAAATGGCTGACAAACGTCGGTGTGCTTGGTGATTGCTTGAAATATCATGTTGACGATGTGGATGGCTAGTCTGTCGTTCCAGCGACAAAGTGCCTGAATGAGATTGCGGGTCTGATTTAGATTAATCATGTCGCGAATTTGCTGGTACAAAAATGGAAAGCCCTTGCCACCGGCAACCGCGTTGAAATCTGGAGACGTTAAATTTAACCTAAAGGAAGAAATATACATGAAGCTCAGTATTATTTTTTACGATTTAGGTAACTGAAAAATTGAAGAATTAAATATTTCATTACCTGTGATCGGGTATCCTGCTGCGTTCTACAAGGGTCGCAATAAGCGTAATCATCTTATCCAATGACGCAGGTCGTAACTTTTCCGTGGAAATCGCAACGACCTCTTCCTCTTCTTCTTCCTCGCTGATGGCGTCGATAAATTCGTGTGTTTTGTGCCCGAGATAGAAGTTGACCATCGTCGAGATCGCTTGGGCCTTAATCAAAAACATCGTTTCCTCCTCTCCCATCTTGCTGAACTCATAGAAAAAGGCAAAGTATTCGGTGAGATGTTTGAGGTGTTGTTTGGCGTGCTCCATCAGTGACAGCAGCATCCGCACGAAACGTGTCACACAGGACTGCATACCAACCGTGCTAGGATCGTCATCCGACTCACATACAAGATAAAACGGTGCCTAAACAATATTTAAAATGTTGAAATTGAAATACAGTTCAGTTCTGAAGCTGACTTAGTAATTTGCTTGAAAAAAATTAAAAGTTTTAAATACCTGAGATGGCCGGAGTCTCTGAATAACGTGACTGCACAGCCTCTGGAACATCTGCCTGACCATTTGGTTTGGACACTTGACTAGAATTTGGACCGGCCACCACGAGTCGGTGGCCATTTTTTCGAGAAAACCTGCGCACGCTGTTAACGAATTGTTAAACTGTTTAGTCAGCAAATCGACCCATTGTATCATCGTTGGCTTCTCTTTGGCGTGAATGAAAGTCTCCAAAAAGAACGAGGACGACAGCTCCGCGGATAGTTCAATAATGTTCATCTGACTCGACAGCAGAGTCTGGGGTATGTAGCTGCAAATTTGCCACATGAAGCTGAAGTAAGTGTGTTCGAAGATGTTTTTGTCCTGGAGAAAGTGCATGTTGTCCTGCCATATCCACTCCTCGAGTTCCTTGTTCAGTTCGATGACCAAGGGCTTTGGATCTTCCTTTTGCACCTGGGGTGAGGACGTCTCCATTGGCCTGGGGCTAGACCCGGTAGCCTCGTCCTCCTTGTTGAGCGGAGAATTGCTCGGATCCTCGCACCACTCGTAGAACAACATGTAGGCCGAATTCGACTTTTCAAAGCTGAAGTCCATGAACTTGTCGGTGACGGAGTCGTAGGTCTTGCTGGTCATCTCGCCACCGAAGCACTCCGCAGCTATTTGATTTGGGTCGAAAGGCTTGACCTCGGCGTCGTTGAACAAGAACCACTTGTCCTTATTGGGACACGTGCGGTCGCGTATGAAACTATAATAATGCCCTCCGTCCGCTGTGCCCGTGTGTACAGTCACGCCTATGAGATCGTACAGGCAGTGTTTATCTTCTTTGCTCTCACTGGTACTTCCTCCAGTGACTTCCATTTCCTCGTGCTTGCTTGTCTCTTCGGTTTCCGACTTTTCATTTTCCTGACAGTGCCTCGGAATCAGCTTTTTCTCCATGTAACCGGACATGTCGAGTCGCAACGGAAAGCTGAAGTGCGTGTTGACTTTTTCCTTCAGCATGGTGCCCATGTTGAAAGTGTAGCGCATCGTGTTGAAGCACAGAATCCGAGGTAGCTTTTTGAAACACGCCCTCTTTTCGGCTCTCACTTTCTTTCCGCACTGCGAGCACGTATACATGTTGTCACCCTCTAGAGTGTCTTTAACAGTGACTTCGTCGAGACTCTCGTAGAGATTCCTCATGTCGGCAACTTGACACCGGACCGTGTAGAACTCTTCCAGAGTGCGGCTCACGTGCTCGCAGTCCAGAGAAACTACGTTGTTTGATATAATACCACAGAACAATGTCTTGACCAGATTTTTCAAATCGTTGGTCATTTCTTCCAGCTTGGACACGAGGTCTATGAAGAATTCGGCCATGTCCTTCTGCTCTCCCGTGTTCAGCGGTTCGTGGTTCATCGTATACACGCGACAGAAACTCCGGGGGTTGTAAGCTTTCCTCTCGGACTCAAGCAGGTACGCGAACATTCTTTGTAACTCTCTAAGCGTGAGCTGATGTTTGTTCGCACGATTGCAGTCGGCTCCCAGAATCGCCACACGAGCCTCGGGCATCATGTATAGGTGCTGCATGCAGCTAGCCATATAGCAAGTAGCTCCAAGATTCGTGAGACCAACGTAGCCGCAGTCCGATCTTCCGTCTTCGTGAGGCCAATAATCCCATGAATAGGGCGGATGAAGACCTGGTTTGTGCTGTATTAACAGTTTTTCATGGAGCAGTTTGTAGTTTTCAGGGGCCGACTTGACGAGTTCGACGAGTAAGTCGAATGCCGCTGATCTCGAAGACTGACTTTTGCATTTGGGCATGTGTTTAGCTTTGGGATTCGGCAGAGCAAAAAGAAAGTCGAAGACTCGAGACAAGAGGTTTTGGCCGACTTTTCCCTGTTTACACGGTGGATTATGGGCCATGATGTTGCAGCATAGGTTGAGCAAACCCACGAGGCCGTCGTCTTCGATAGTATTGTGACGCGTTTCCAGATATTCTCTTGCGAGTATCGACTTTATCGCTCTGCTGGCCAAGGCTTGAAGATCAACGGTGTTGCTGGCTTTTTCGCTCGTGCTTTCTTGTATTGAGTCCTCCGGCAAAGAGTCTATAAGTCGACACACCAACCAGAAGTAGTCGCGACACGCTGGACCGTAAGTTTCCTTTGTCTCGTCCATCGCTTGATGCAGGTGTATGGGCATGTCGGATTTCCGTCGCGTCGGTTGCATAGTTTCGGCTATGGGCAAGTACTCAAGCAGTTCGGTGAGCAACGGAACTATAAGATTGGCAGGGGAAAAGTCTACGTGGTTTGACGTAACAACGTCCTCTTCGGTTTCCACGCTACCGAGACATAGCTTGTAGAGTGCCGTACAAACTTCACGACGCACGGCGGGCTCAGGATCTTCTAGCACCAGTCTCCGAAGCCACGTTTTACCGAAGCCTCTTTCAGAATCGAAAAACGATTGTCCGATTGACGGATCACTGTGCACCCAACAAACTAACAAAGCCATTGCGTAATGTATGACCTGCGAGCGACCAAATATTCCGGTTTTGTAATGATTCGGATCACGAGGCAGCGAGGCTTCTTCGAGTATGCTTATGATTCTCGGTAGTGTGGTCTTGACGTCCATTAGAGCTAAAAGTTCTTTGCTCAGTCGTGGTATCGCAAGTTTATCGGCTTTGTTTCTTCTTTTGTTCTCTCTCACGACACCAAGATGGCACAGCTGTTTCAACAAACTCGCAAGACAGTCCTGTTGCCACTCACTGCCGTCACTATTTTCCAAACAACCCGACATAAAAATGTCGTAGAGATGTCGAAGACCACCACTACGTACAAAGGTCGTCGACCAGTCTGTAGGAGTGTCGTCCGAGTCGCCACTGCTCGTATCACCACTGCTGGCATCGCCTCCACCTTCGTGACTGTGCGAAGTTACCATGTCACGACGACTCGATCTTTTGGACAGCGATTCAACTATGTACAAGGAGTACATGAGCTTGTGCGGATTCGAAGGGTCTAGAAGTTCGGGAAATGATGCCTCATCCAGCTTTTGAAAGCCTTGTAACAGCGTAGGACTCGTTGGAAGCAGCGTGAGGGTGTCCCAAACCCGCCTCGACAGTACCTACAAAAATGTATTTTTGTAGGTATTTTAATTCTGCGTCTTTTTTAAAAATATGAAAATAAATTAAAAAAAAAAACTAACCTGTGCTTTTGAATGTGGTATTTCCTGTCCACCTTTCGACGTAGTTTTCATAGCACCAAGAGTTCGCATCAATGTAAATAGTTGTTCAAAGTACTGCGGTCTCAGCAACAACAAGGTCGGTAGAGAGTCTCTAGGTGGCGGTGGCAGCAAAGACGGTGAATCCACGTCTCTTTTGCCAGATCTTCCACCACCATTGCATCTTCCAGCACCCAAAGAAATGAAAACCAACTGCCCATCCTTAAATCCGACCTCTGACAGTGTCTTTTCGTCGAATTCTATCGTGAGTTCTTGACCCTGAGTTATCATCCTGATCGGTCCGTCTGTCAACAAAGAACCCAGCACGGAACCCGAACTTCCAGGTGAGATCAACTTGGATGTTCCAACATTTTTACCATCCTCTACAAGACGAGCGTGGGTGTCATCCCACCACTTGGACACTTCAGCTCTCAGATCCGCAACGTAATCCGTACTCAGGAGCGTGAAAGTAGTTTTTTCGGAAATGCCGGCTGGCTGTACGAAGATTCGCAGCTGTTGGCTCCTTTCCGAGGTGTTGGCTGCAATGTGACTACCAGCTCCTCTGCCCTCAAGTGCCCATCTTCTAAGATGGTAAGCGTACCTCTTTTTGAAAGCCTCCAGGTGGGTTCTGAGCAACAACAAAGCTCGTTGTATACACCGGAGACTCGCTTCCTCGTGGTTTTCGAGATCGGCACTGGCAGCGGCTAGATGCATCATGCACTGTGAGACGAATTCAATTTCCTGAGTTAGCTGTCGCGACATGTAGTATCCGTTGAGGTACTGAATCGCGGCCATACTGACATCCGTGCTTTTGGCTCTGAGGGCGATTTTCCACAGGAAATCCATACCAACAGAGTCGACGTCCCTGAGCGGTCTGTCTAAGTGGACGGCTGCGAGCCGGGCCAAGTTGCACAGCTGCTGGAAGAGACTAAGACCGGTCATACTGATCGTTTCGGGCGGTAAACTCGGCAGTTTTCTCATACACAGGTGCTTCAAAGTGTCCATGCCAAGTGCGTGTTGTTCAGTCGACTTGGCTTGACTCAAGAGCCAGCTGAACAGCTCGTCGGCACAGCTGGGATCTTGAGCCAAACAGTTCCAAAGAGTGTCAACCTGCTCGAGGCTCAGCCGAAAACTGTCTGGAGAACCAAGCGGCGAGAATATGGACGACAAAAACTGCAGCCGCACCTGAACTTCCGTCTGGTGCGAGTATAGACTCTTCGGTCCGGTGCTAGCGTACGTCTTGAGATTGTTAAAGAAATGCTTCATCATGCCGCGCTCCCGATCGGCCCAGGTCGTTATAGTGTGTGCGTCCATGGTTCCGTACTGCTGGAAACTCGCGAACAATTTCGGAAGTATCCTCAGCGATATCACAACTGAACGATTGGAAGCGAGATTTTCCAGGCAACCCTCAATGAACTTCATCGGTATGGATCTGTCGCCGTTGTAGCACAGAAGATTGCACAGAGCCTTTTCTGCCTCAATCGCCAGACCCTCGCCGAGTTGTCCGATTTTGTCGTCCTGGAGGAGGTCCCAGAGCAGCGTGTTTCCGGGCTTGCATACTGTTTCCAGGTTGAACTGGGTGCCCAGACGAGCCACGGTTTGGCGAGCGGCTCTCGTCTGCGGTGCTCGGCAAACCGAACGACGCACCGTCATCGTCGAGTGCGCGTGATGAGGATGATAAGCTTGCATGTGGATCGCCGAAAGATGCTGAGCGGCCAGCTGGGCGAGCTCCTCCTCGCAGCCACTCTCCTCGCCGTCAAAATCTGCCATATTTTTTTCGCTCTTGTTGGATATGCGACTGCTGTATGAGCCTTCCTCATCCGACAGCATCTCGTCCAAGCAGGTTGGCATAAAGCGAGATCCACTTGCGTGATCTATACAGCCTAGGCAAAAATAAGACATTTTTAAAATGAAAAATTGATATTAGCACCTGAATGATGTAGAATAACAGAAACTATTTTCTTAATAACTCATTTTGATGTAATCATACTTTCAAAATATATGGAAAAATGTTATATAATTTTTTAAAAAGTTTGTGTAGCATTTGAATGCAGGTATACAAATAAATTTTTGTTATTTTTATAGATAACATTTCCAGTAAAGAAGTAAAAAATTTTCGGTTTTTAATTAACTATTACTATTGGAGTTTTTGTTTTTAGAATTTATAAAAAATAATTCTTTATAGGAGATTTAAAAATCATAAAAAAAACTGAAAAGACGAGTAAATACTAATTTATTGTTATAAATCATTTTTTTTACTTTTTAAGAAAATGTACTCAATTAGTTAAAATATTAAAAAACTATAAATGAAACATCTCGACAATCTGTCTGGGCAGGTTGTAGAGTTTTCGGTAAGCTATTTCAAGATTAAAAATTATCTTTTTATACTAAGCGAAAACGAGTCATCAGCGCTGAAATTCACGCGCAAAATATGCTGCGCGCGCATCCCGGCTGGATCCAGCTGATTGTTCATTGTCAACTGTCAATTGAATTCAAAAATTAAAGAAACAAGTCGATGATAACTGAATATCTGCGTGAGGTATTGGTAATTTTTTCGATTCGATTTGTTAAATTTACAATATAAATATATAAATAAACAGGTAAAAAAAAATCATGTTCATCATAGTACTTTTTTTTTAATTATTACTCCAATGAATTTTTCTACTACCGTCTTTTCGTTCAAATTAAAATATATAAAGATATAAAGATAAAGCGAGGAAATTTGTATTGAATTTTTTTTTTTTTTTTTACCTAATTCCGAAGTCACAGTGCTTGCATTTACACCGGCCGCAACAGCACCAATATCACTGTCATCTTCATCGCGTGAGCTTTCCCCACTCTCGGCAGCAGTCCTTACTATTCCCGGAGTAGCCAGAGAATATTTTCTGCCGATACTAACATCTTTGTCTACTTTTTGGACTAGCAGAGCAGAAACTGTCGTGGGCACTTGCTGATCAACCGGTTGATCCATGGCTATTGCTTCTTGCTTGACTCTGTCGAGAGTATCGACGACAACCTTTTCAGACTCGTCCATGTTTTTGTCCACTTCACTACTTCCCGAAAATGATTCAAGATTATCACCACTGCGAGATTTTTTCAAAGACTCGTCCTTATTCGTATCATCACTTTCGCTCATCGTCGCTATGGACGTGCCTACATTTCCCGAACGTTTTTGCGGTCTTTTCCGTTTACGCAGAACTTTCTTCTTGTTTCGCATGATTATAACTATTGTGTCTTCTCCGTTTGATTTATCGGAATCTGCATCAGTACTGTGGTCATCCGAACAGCTCGCGTTTTTATCATCCATCATCCGTTCTTCTTTACGCTTGCGAACACAACTCGGAAGAGATTTTGTCACAAGGCGGTCCTTTGACTGAAGAATACCTTCCATGTCAAAGGATTCTCTATCAACTGATGCATCGGGACTTTTCGATTTTGATGGTCCTGAAATAATGATTAAAATTATTATAAATTTGAAAATAATTGTTGATAAAGGTCATTTTATAAGAAAACCAACCTTCACACTCACTGTCACCTCTCGCTTGTTTTCTGGGCGAGGGACCCTCTGAAGGCGAAGGACTGGGTTCTTCTTCCTCGTCGGGACTCGTGTTTTCCATACCACTGGGTTCACTGCTTGTACTACCCTCGTCTACGTTCATGTGTCTCAACGGATCTCGTCCGTCTATCGTATTTCCAGAGGGATATGTAGTAGTACTGGGTGTCCAAATAAATTTTATCAGCGCGGACACCAAAAACAAGCTCTGCTCCGTGTGTTCCTTGGGCTCGAGCTTTCCCAGCAAAGAATATAGATGGAGAACGGGCGTCGGAGCTAAATGCTTAACCAGCGGTGCCAGTAAATCGTAAACCGGACGAGCACAGTGCTTGAGTTGGGCTGCCTGCCACATTATGTCCATATCTATCGATGATATCCTTCCTTCCATTGCTAAAAAACTGAGCACAATGTGACTTTGTTTTATCACTTCAACGTGAAGATTTGGTCCGAAAATGTGGGAAATTATGTTGTTCTCTGTTAACCAAGTTGCCAATGCCCGACCAACGGTCTCTATTTCCGATACGGTTTCACTGTTGCATAATTCATTGAATGCCGTGATGTGAGAATTTATTTGTGCTATACCAGCTAAACGCATCGTCAGAGTTGTACTTGTAAAATACTTAAAGGCAAGATCCAGACCGTCTCGGTCGAACGATGGAAGTACCGCATCCATTGGATCTTTTACAGCACTCCACATGAAATCTAAAAAAAAAAATTTATTACCATTTTAAGAGTTCTTTTTTTAATCAAGACTTTATAGTTATAATTTATAAATTTCAGTTCTCATTACCTGCCATTGTTCTCACAGCCGGAGTTCTCAACTCTTTATCCGACAATCGACACATGTACTTCATAACACGACTTCGTAAGGGTATAAATAACTGAATGACGCTACTATAATTCAACCAAAGTTTTAAATTACAAATTACTGCAACCATTGAATGTGCAAGTCCAACAGGCAGGGTGTTTTCCATATCAAAACAAGCTGACATTAAATTAAATCCACCTTGATGACAAAATACAGATACTGAACGAATTAAAGGTGCCGGCACCTCAGGATCGTGTGATTCACAGTATCCTCCTTCATCCTAAAAAAATATTTAGTTGTTAATACTGAACCCTCTTTAAAAAAAAAAAAAAAGTAATACAGCAATATTAAGAAAGAATTACTTTGACGGTAGCATTTGGATTAATGGCTCCACCATGCTTCATGGCTAAGTATAAAGGGAAATTTAATAAAAAAATCTTGGATAATAGATGAAACAATTTTTCTCTGTCTTGATGGGTCCAATGCAACTTAGATCTTGATGATTCCGGGATCTGTGATCTTTCTTCTGCACTCTTTTCTTTCTCTTTCTTATCAACATCATCCCCAGTGCTGCTGCAAGGTTCTTCCTTTTTTTCTTCAACATTTTGTTGCTCTTGCTGTATATTTTGTAACTGTTGTAGTGCAGTAAGGACAATATTTTGTATCAGTCTAATAAAACGGTCAAAGTTTTTAATTTCCCGATAACAACACATACACTGCCTGAAAAATTAAAAAATTTTATAAATAAAATAAAGTTGAAAATTAAAAAATTAAAAATTTCATGAACTGCTTGTATAAAATTTTCTACATTTGATACATCAACAATTAATTTGATTAATCAAGAATTAATTTTTACACAAGAGAAAAGTTGTCACTTATTATTTGTTCTCTTACCTTTGAACCCATTGATTAACATAATGCAAGATTGTATTTATATCAACAACACAAAGATTAGCTACCTCATCTTCATCTTGACAAAGCCTCTCATCGTCTGAAAAGTCAAAAACTTAATTTAAATAACCTTTGGCCATAAAAGAAATCAATTTATATAAATGTAAAACTCAAAGTAAAATATGCTCTTTTAAACTATAAATTCTATGAAATATGAATAATGATTGTAGATTTTAGCACAAATGTTTCACTCAACTATCTTATCAGTATTCATCAATCAGAGAGTACATGTGTACTCCGATCTAGAAAATAATAAAAATGATAAAAAAATATTTTTTGACAGATACATTAGACTTAAAATTATCAGCTTAAATGAAGTCCATTGATGCATGCTTTAACTTAATTTATAAAAAAAAATTTTTAATTTTTTGATAGGTTAGAATTGAACCACATAATTTTTTCAATAACTCATTGCAGATTAAATAATATTTTATTTAATTCTTATCAAAACATAATTTAAAAGGTCTGACTTTTGTAAAGCTGATAGTTTAGTGCATCAATGCTTTTTATCAAGTGCAAATTTTAATACAGATGAGTTATAAAAATAGAACTATTCATGACCTATTAATTTTAATTTGAGGGTAATAAACTTCATGATTACAAAAAAAAAAGCAAAATCATGTTTCAACAAAAATTTTAGTAATTGGAAACACTTGGTGAAGTGTGAAATTTAGTTTTTCACCCTTTGCCTTCAGTGATAAAATGTAAATAAATACATTTTGAATTTTTTGTCTTATCAGTACAAAATTGTGTTTTTTGATGGATAATTTTACACATTCAATTCTGAAATAATCAAAAAATTTTTTTAACAATTATTATCAGCCGTGTGAATAAGGTTTTTCCGATTACACACGTTGCGAGAAAAACATAAAAGGGCACAAAGAGCTGACAACTCCATGCATGCCTTCCCTGCAAGCAAGCATTTCAATGGCTAGACAAAGCTAGTTGAATTCTTCAAGTTGAAGGTTATAAGGCCAAGATAAGAGAGGAATACTCGGATCTCTTCTCCGTGCTTTCCTCTCTCTCCCTTTCTCCCCTATTACGAGTGATGATGCCTGCCCCCCCCGGAAAATGCACACGAGGATGAACTGGTCGGTGCCTGCGTGCAGGCCAATGCAAAAAAGTCATCATTATCGGTACCCGACTCGTGGCTTGGGGGTTTCCCGAATAAAGGAAGAAAAAAAAAAACATAGCAACCATAGCTGATTAAAAAACTATCGAACTTACAAGTGAGCAGAAGATCGTGAAAGTCAGCACACACATCGCACATGATTGCTGGCGAATCCCTCCACCTCCTTATCCCCTTGTGTTCGTTGGTCTGTCGTCGTTGGCCGTTATATTAATTGCTATCACCTCGGGTCCATATCACAATGTTCGCGGGCCGCTCTGCTGCAGCAGCGGACAAGAGCTCGTCGTCAGCAGGCTGACAGGAGGTGGCCTGCTGCAGCTGCACAAACATATCAGGCCTGGCACACTGCTCCTGTCCTCCTGGGCCTCCGTCTCCGTGCAGCAGGTCTGGTCTGCAGTCTAACTTGACTCTGTTGTTTTTTCTGCGCCGTCCGAACCGCACCACGTTAAGCTTCTCAGCTGCAGACAAGGCTGCAGGCAGCGGTGAATTTTTTAGGTTTGGTTGGACAGTGGCCGAAATAATAAGATGCTCAACAGCGGCAACCACTGCAACAGGCCAAACAGCAGTAATACCGACTATGCAGCAGGCAGTTCGTTAACTTCTCGGTCACCATGTTGATCCTCTATAATACCTCGCTCAAACAACACTAAGGCCTAAGCTCTGTCGATGGGCACCACACGCTCACACACAATGCGCGGCCGCGCGCCTTGGTAACTTGCTTCTCTCTCGTTTGCGAGTTGCGATTACGATTTACGGGCTGCTGCCGCTGCTTGCTCGTCGGTAGGTCGGTCGGGGCTTTCTTGTTGTCGCTGTCCCTCTTTCTCCTATAGCTCCATCCATAACTGCTTACCAAAGCCTGCCTCTGCCTGCTTCCCCTCCGCCTTTCTTCCGCACTACGCGAAACACGGAGCCTACCGGACATCTAGCGGCCGGCTTATGAAACTGTCGGTACAGAATGGGTTTTCTGGACTAGAGGACTGAGGAGTAACTATAGGTATATTGATAACGATAGTGTGAGAAAAAAGTGTTTTTTATTCCACCATGAAGAAAATGCGAAGATGGAGATGACGAGTGACGACGATCCAGCTGTACGCGTTTTCTAAGAGGGGAAGATTTTCCTGCAGATTTTGATGATAGCTCGAAAGATACGATCAAGGTGTTACTGTTATTTATTCAATAAAATTTTTAAAAAATGTCCTTTAATTTGTTATAAAAAAAAATAAATCAAAATTTGTTTTAAATTCTTTGTATATATATATATATTCTGACGAGTTTTTCTTTAAAATGCATACCTTTTTATTGAAAAATTGTACATATTTTATTCATTAAAACTTTGTTAATTTTTAACTAAATAAAACAATACAAAAAAGAGTGTCGAGATTGTTTTACATTAAAATGTTGATTTATCAAAGTTTTTAAAAAAATAAATAATCTCAAAAACAGACCGTCGTCATCTTAACTTGCATGCCTCCGCCGGGCCAGCCGAATTTTACCATTTTTTTCGTTTTTTACGTTACATTCAAGAGTTGTCAGAATCTCAAAATTATGTATAAATAAAAAGTTAAATTTATTTTTTACAGTTGCTTGAAATTAATTTATCAAAATTATTAGTAACAGGAAAATGATTTTTTTTTTCAAATTTTCAGCACCGATAGTAAACATAAGCCAGAAACTTTATATTATTCACTTGTTGATACCACATATTGCAACGGGTGGGTCATGACCACGCAAGGTATATTTATACAAATACAATTATTAATAAGGCTTACATTTTACAAGCACACATTTATTAACCAAAAAATTAGTAAAAGAATAATCATGAATGACATTCTATTGAAACCCTAATTTTTGGTAAAGTTTATAAGTTTATACATCATACATATTTATTGGTAATGAGAAAACAAAAAAAAGTATCGGTCCCCTCTGAACTTATGATGCGATTTAAAATCAAATGACCTGCTTTGTTTATACCATGACAGTGCTTATTTCAAAATCATAATCGAATTTGAACGAAGATTAATGGTGACGGTTCTTCCGTCGGTCATTTCAGCACAGCATGTATACGGAGAGACTATAAACCATAGATATACACATGTTCTATCTTTGTCTTCGAACGGGATTCCGCAGTTTATGCATCTAATGAACTTCTCGATAAGATATTCCCTTGTTGTCTCGGGCAATCACAATTTTATGGTTTTTTCTCGTAATTTTGTCTTCGTCCGTGACGAAATTTTATAGTTGCGGTAAACTTTAACCGAGCCGCATACATACATTATTTTTTTTCTCATTTAGCAAATTTTTGTTAACTTGTTATTTTGATTGTTTTAGTCGGTTTTTAACAGGATATACCCAAAATGAAACCTTAGATGCACAAAATATAAGAATTTTTTTTATAAATATTTCCTAATTTTCTGTAATAAGTATAAGATATTTTTTGTTAAATAAAGAACAAACTTGAAAATAACTAACAACTTTAATTATTTTATTTTAAGTCTTCAACATATTATACATACACTCTCTAAAATAAATATTTACATATTTGAATCATTGTTTTTTAAAATTAAATTACTGTTGAGTGAAGAACAGTAAATTAGAATGGATGCTGAAACTTAAATTGAGTTTCAAAGTAAAAAAAATTTCTATATTTTTAACAACATCCTGATTCTCTTGAAGAGTGCAATTTTCTTTTGCAAAAAAATTAAATACAAGTATAAAAGCACAAGTCTAAAGATTCAACATTTAAAAACTTGAATTATTCTAGAATTCTTTGAATTTTGACGAACGAGAAAATTATTTTTTTCTATTTCTAAAGAATAAATTAAATGAGAAAAAAATTTCATGCACTCATTTTAAAAATTCAAAGAGTAGGTAGTTTAAAAAAAATGATTTGAAACATTCAAAAATCAAAGTTTTGTTCTAATTTTTCATGAAACAAATTGAAGCAACTAATTATTCAATTATTCATTAAGCTTTAGCTTTTTCAATTTTTTGTTCACTACTAGGGTTATCCTTTAATACATTAACTGAATTATCTGAAACATTTTTATCTTGAACTTGTTTTTCTCCATCATTAATATCATCTAAATCTACATCATTTTTATTGTAAAGTGATGGATACTGTGCCATACAAGTTTGCATTGTTTTGAAGGATTCAAAACAATCTGATCCTTTGGGATCTTCTTTAGAGTAGTGAAAACATGAAAAAGCTTCCCTGAATTCTACTCCACAAGGTCCAGTGGCCATTCCTCCTAGACATGGACAGTTCCAGTTTATTGTACCATCTGGCATGATGAGACCTGGTTGTGGATCTGGTTCTGGCAATGAGAGTTTGCTTGGAGTTTCATGATCTTCCTTAGTTGCAAAAATGATAGTATCTTTTCCTTCTTTTTTGATGACAGGCATCCTAAAAAAAATTTTTATTTTATTTTTCAATATTTATAAGTGATTAATAAAAAGTTCAAAACTCTTTCTCAATAATAAAAAAAGTGTTTTATTTGCAAAATTAATAAATAATAAATTGAATGATAAAAAAGCATAGTGTTTAGTGTACCTATGAGGTAATATGTTCATTCTTTTTTTAAATAACTATCAAACCAAGATTCATGATGAAATTTGCAATTACAAATTGATTTTAAATATCTTACTTTATCAAAAATTGTATGTCCTACTGTTAGCAGTGAAAGATAACAAATTAGCTGTAGCTCTGTGAATAATGTAAGTACACGTCTCCCCTTCAAATGTCGTGGCTAAGGTCAACGCTGCTCTCAACTTGACATAATGGTCAGATTCACAGCGTAGAATAAACTTTTTCTCTAATGGATCGTACTTTAATATATCAACTTGATGTGAAGCACCTTCTGTTCCTAAGAATTGTTTTATTGCTATCATCAGTTGTGTTTTCAGTGTAATGGCAGTTATAGGACTGTCAGGCTCTCTTGTCAGCTCTCTACAAAAATCGAAACAAAAAATTTAAAAAATTATGAAACCAAGTAAGAATGACTATTTCGTCATCTTGCAATTATTCTTAGTAGGTTTCCTTTAAATTCACTCTCTCCTTTTAACATATTACCACGTGATAAGTGAAAATACGCCGGGATTGAGTAAGGTTAGAAATCGATATTTAAAATTCAAGCATTTTCAAATAAAAGTTTAATGATACTAACAGGGAAACCTCTAAGTAGTGCATATTGAACACAAATGACCTTTCGCACCTCGTTTGCTTCAGCTGACCAACTTATAGATGACTAAATTTTGAAAATAATTGAGTCTAACTTGTCCAAATCAACAATGCACACGCACACCATGCAGACTATATTATAAGTAACAAAATTGGACAGCAGATGGCTAACCCGAAGAAATTTATCCCGGGAGATGCTGCCATCTACATAAAACATTTGGAAAAAATTAAAACAAGAATTGTTTATTATCAATTATCACAAGCTAATTTAAGCTTTAAAAATCAATTCCAATACTTTTTCCTTTTCTTTTCAAATCTCGTTTCCTGACTATTAATTTTGTAGACCCTTACGTTAACGAATCAGTACAGCTAACCACAAGGTTATATGTAACGTCGAATAAGCCAGAATAAAAAGTTAAATAAGCCTTGGATAAAAAGAAAGATTTCTCCTTGAAATTCTTAGATGTTTTCAAATTTATTTTCGCATGCCTTCAGACTTGAACTATCGTACCCAGTAAACTTCGATATAATGAGGATTCAATAATTTTGCAATATTTGCAAGAAAAAAAATTTCAATAATCACAAGTTCACAATCTCATTTTTTGAAACTATATTTCCTCAAATTAAAAAAGATTAAAAAATGAAAATTAAAAAAAAAGTTTAGTCCTTGAGAAAATCCAACTAATAAATAAAATTAATGTATGGCTGAAAAATTTATTAACTTTTTTTTTCTTCTTGTGCTTACATCAGCCTTCTGAAATTTATTTATTGATTTTAAGAAATACCAAGTCTGGAGATGTAGCTCCGTTAATAATTGCACAAGGAATGATAGTACATCTAAAACAAGTTTGTTCCTTTATTTACCAAGTATAATGTCGAAATCTTGCTCTTATCAAGTTCAAAGTAAGACTTTAAAAACTTATACTTATCAGAAGTTTTATAAAACTCCTTCAATTATAGATTGATCATAGCAAAGTATGGTAAAAAATATATTTAGTATACAGAAGTATGTCTGCATGTAGTTTTTTCAAACTTTGTTAAACTTACTAATGAGTAAGCTACTTAAAGAGACGTTTAAAAAGTTAGGCAAAAGAGTTGAATATTTTATCAAAGAACTTATAGGTAAATTACGCTGAGTTGAAAAAAATTTAACTCAGCATATTTTGTTCTACTTTGCAAAAAATGATTTTTTTTTGAACGTTAAAAGTATTATAAAACATCATATAGTAAAACTTAACTAAATCTCGGCAAAATTTATTTACATGAGTGTTCTTCAAATAATAGTTTTACTAATAAAAGGTTTCACATGATATACAATGGCACTATTGAACAAAAAAAATTTTTTTTTTTGTTAGTAAAATTTATATGACTCTTCTGTAAGCTGTACTTTTAGAAAGACAATGCACATATTCTTTTGAAAAAAATGTAAAGATGAATTTTTGTTTTTCTCTTTAACTGGTTTTCTTACAACTCTTCGACTCAAAAGACTTCTTTAAAATTCGTTGCATTTTAATGGTTGAATGAAAAGGCTTGGGTAAAAAAAAAGAAGCCAATTTAAAATTTTCAAACTTTAAAAGCAAATTATCTAAATTTTCCGTAAAAAGTTTTTAAAACTTTTCAGTCTAGTGTGATCTTACCTCAGAATACTCACGTGAACTTTGACTCCGAAGAGACATCATATAAGCAGTTTTTTTCTCGTAGTCGTGACTATTTTTCATCATACTTGTTCATTCAAATCAGCAGAATTTTTTTTTTTTTTTTTTTCAATGTGAGATTAAAATTTTCCAGCTTATGAAAAAAGCGTCTTACGATATCGTAATATTTAAATTAGTGTAAGAAATTGATAAGTTCAACTTGGTGAATGGAAATAAAATTGTTTTCAATTTATATTTTTTATTTTTATTTTTCATTACTTTGAGAAGGTTTAATCGAGCAACTCGAGCTTGATTAAAAAATGTTTTCAATTACACTAAACAATTCATAACTAGAGTTAAGCTGGGTTTTTCATTATTATTATTTCCTCGTGGGTATTAATTGTATTCCTGACTGTATCGGCAATTGTTGAGTCTTGAATTTTTTATTCAGAAATTTTCCATTGTACTCGCAATGAGTCACAACTATTTAGGCGGGCCATCATCCAAAATAATCGAACGAGGAAGGTCGGACGAGGAGCTAGGGTTAACGGACTCTGCAGGAAGAAAAAAAAAAAAAAAAAAAGATCAAAAAAGCTTAGACAAATGATCATTTAACAATAATAGTAATAATAATATTTATTCAGGTTTTCAGAACAATATATACATCGTTACAGTCTTATCCCTTAGTATTACAGTTTAATTATTTTCTTTTTTTTGTTCATTTTATTATTTTCTTTGCTACGTTACAGTTATTATTATTATAATTTATTTGTTTTTTCAGTTTATATGAGTTTTTATATTTTCATATTCTGCAGGTTTTTCGGTGATCGTCTAAATCAGTCCCTCTTGCCTGCAGTCACAGATTGTTTCAAAATCGCAAGGGGCGGAAGACTCGCAAAATCGATCGATACGTTCTCGCATTCACCAGAAGCCATTCGTTCAAAATGCAACTACATTTAATATTTTTTTTTTTCCTAGGCAGTCTCTCTCACACGCACACACCACACACGTTATTTACAGAATTCATTTTTGTGACTTTCGCTTTTGATTTTAAAACGTCCGCGGGCAGGGTAATTGATTCGCGAAACGAAGGTTTTTTTTTTGTCGAATCAACGCGTTGCACTGCAAAAAATTCCTGCCCCCTTCCCTTTCATCATGCTTAACTTCGACTTTTTTATTGATTTCATAGTGTTTGTGTATTTTAATCGTTTTATTTAAATAACGTTCAATCATCGTCATCGCGCGGATCGCTTTTTCGACAAATAAATTACTATAGGCTAATCACATTTACAACGTTGCTATATTTACAAGAAAAATTTTTTTATACGCTCGCTATACAGAGTAATGAAAATTATTGTACAAGAGATAAATAATCATAATCGACGAAACCTTGTTTATGTACACTTACACACATACACGCACATCTTTTTTCCTTCCTTTTAACAGCTGTTAATTGGCAGGGACACGACGCAGCAAAAAAAAAAAAGTAGGTCCCAATTAACGCAAAGAAAAAAAACGACTCAACATTGGTTCCCCCCTCGAGGAGAGGGAGGAGAAGGAGAAAAAAAAAAAAAAAAATGAGACTTAGCCTAAAAATTCGCGACGCTTTTCCGCGGTGGCGCGGCATTTTTCACGACCTCGGACTCGAGGAATTTTATGCACAGACGTAAGAAGTTTTACAACATGGTTTTTTTTTATTCGGATTGCCGCACAATTCTTTTTTTTTTCTTTTTCTTATTTTTTTCTTTTTTTTTTTTTTCTTCATTTTAGTTTCACTACAGTAAATGACAATGATAATAATCGGTCAGTTCATAACCGGCTACGGCTTAACGGCTACAGTCGAACGAACGATAAGCGTAAAAATGTATCACACTAGGCTTGTACGGTTATCTTACAAAATGCGTTGGTAGGTATTTTTCAGAAAAAATTTTTTAATTTTTTTATTTTCACTCACGCTCACGCACACACGATCTCGTGCTTTCTTTTCTCATCGACATTTTTAAGGAAGATAAAATAAAAAAAAAATAAAATAAAAACCAGACTCCCGAATTTTTTAGGCTTTCTCTCGGTCGTGTCTCTAAGTGGCTGCGTTTTTCTCTCGTAATTGCGTACATCGCGCGCTTTGAATATGAATAGGCTCTTCATGCGTTTCGGGCGAAAAATAAAGAAAGAAAGAAAGAAAGAATGAAAAAGAAAAAAAATGATTGCAATCTAGATAAACGAAGCGTGCTATCGCGCTTCAAAACGAGCTTTAGGGCCATCAATCAACCTTCTTCTTTCCTCTTTTTTTTCTCTACTCTTTTTATATTTACAATAATTACGATCGATACCGAAGGTATGCGCCGAAGTGCTTATTTAGGCGTCAGACGTTGTCCTGGCCATGAAAACGCGGCGCTGGCTCTCTAGTTTTCGAAACTCCGGTGCAGAGCCAGCCTGGCAAGCTTTCAACTGCACGCGGACGGACGTTTAATAATGAAATTGCCGCCAGTGCCGAGCGAGCTGTTTTGTGAACAAGAAATAATAAGAAGAAGAAGAAGCGGAGAGGTCTGAATAGAAAAGATCGATCCAGAATTATACTTGTTATTATGTTGCGCAATGAGACCCGCTTAAGGGGGCCCTCCATTGTGCCAAAAAGAAGGTCCCGCGCGGGCTATTTCTTCTTCTTCTTCAAACTGTAGAGAATTTTATTAATGGATCTGACGCACAATGAGCGCTACCCAGGCCCAATCAATAAAAATTACTCGAGTTTTCTTCATACGAGAACCAATAGTTGTTGTCGGGAGGAGAATATTTTGAAAAAACATTCTTGCCCCTTCCCCGTATTAATAAAATTAAAACCCGGCGGCGGTGGGGTAATTAGGCGTCGTTTCCTGGGAGCCCCTCGGCCCGGCTCCTCTCTTTTTTTTCCCTCTACCTTCCGCGAAAGCCTAGATGGGAGATTGCCGAGCGAGCGAGCGAGCGTTCGAGTTTGGGAGTCTAAATTGCGCCCGAGGGGGGATATTAAACCCCCTCTCCTCTTTTTTACTAAAAAAAAATTCATTTTTCGGAGCCCAATTTTCACCGCGACGCCAGATGCGCCTCTAAGTTTTTTTTAATTTTTTTTTTCGAAATTAAACAATTGCGTGACGAGTTTAATCGAGGCCGAGAGGAAGTCGCGGTTCGCTCTCGATTAGCCGTAAGATAAAAAAAGAAGAAAAAGGAAAAATATCATCTAGCAGAACAGAGTGACGCCCTCGAGTCGATCGGGATCTTATTAACCCCGAAGACTTATGAAAAGTACAGGTGAGTATGTATGTATGTATAGGAATGACGTTTTTTATCGGCTAAAAGTTTAAAACTTGTAAAAATACTCGCGCTAATAAAAAATAGTATGTGTTTGTCTCACAGTCATGTGTTACGAAGAGCAGTCTATGGTTTTTTTTTTTTCGAGGATGCGCGTCAGGCACGTTAAACACCAAAAACACGTATGTATAATATAAGTTTTAAAAAATACTTCTATTGTTTATCACGGTGTCACGGTAATGTCTCCTCGTCCTCCAACTCGGTGCGGAGAATAAATTTTTTTTTTTTTTTTTTATCCTATCTTATGCACGACGGCGAAAGAAGAAGCCACAAAGCGTACGCGATCCTCTTAGCGATCTGGGCTTTGCCGTGGCAGTTCGCGTAATGATTTTTACGCGAGTTGCGGCGGGCGTGGGTGAGGCAGTCTGGAACATTACAAGCGGACAGAGACTTTTTTCTTTCTTTCTTTAAAATCTATTTATATAATATGTGTAGTTTGGTCGGTACGTACATCGATGATTTTATTATTCTACAGACAATCAGAAGATTCTTTTTTTTATGTATATATATTTATATATATTTGGCAACTTTATGCATATCTTAAATACGAGTGACTCGGGAGGTGGGAAGCTGATGGGAACTTTTGTTTTTCCCCTCCCTGCGTTAAAAAATATTTCAACTCTTGGTCGGTTGTTTTTTTTTTTTTTTTTTTATCCAGAGAAAGCGATTTATAAAGTTGAAAGTTTGGCGTTCAATTAATACAGGAATATTACCCGGAATAATGGCAGTGTAATCAACTACGTTTGAATATTAATAGGCATTTTTTATAGAAACTTCGTTTTTTTTTTTTTTTTCTTTTTTTTCTTTTTCGTTACAACAATCATTATCAAGTGGCACGTGAAATGTTTAGGCTACATAACTATAGTTTAAAAATGAAAACCACAGAGAATATTCGAAAATTCTTAACAACTATCTACCTACACGAAACTCTGGGCGTAACTTTTTGTTTTTTATTTTCTTTTTTTTTCACTTAAAATATCGATCGTGGGACTTTATTCGAGAAGAAGATATTCGTCGCGGCAATATCTCTGTTCATCTTAATTCGAATGGCTTGTTGTGTGCCCTCGGTTCCTCTTACTTTTTTCTCTCCCTCTCTCTCTTGCTTGCTGGCTCTTAGCCTTACTCCGCGGCTGCCGCTCGTTAATCTTTAAATCTTTTGACGAAGGATCTCTGGCGTAGCGAGCGAGCGAGCCAGGCTGCCTTCAGAGTGGAATTTCATATTCTTAACAAGGCTGAATAATCTAATCCCCGGGACTGGGATCTCCACGCACCGTCGAAAAAAGATGAAAAAAAATAAAATAAAATGAAAAAAAACAACACGTTGATCTTATTTCTGAAGCAATTTTGGTTTTTAGAAAACCTCCTTGATGGTAAAATCGCCCGATTACACAACGACCGTAGAGGAAACCCTCGGGTTGGCCTTGGAGGTCATGAAATACCTCTTGGCTTCAACGGGTGAACTAGTGCGTGGATCTAGAAGACCTCGCCTCTTATCTCCTCGACAACGGAGCAAACTGAAGGGAGCTTTCTCCTCGCGTTGCCTATTCTACGGTGGCGCGCACCTACTCGCGGTCGACGAAATGGGCGACGTCGATCCCAGCCGGGAGGCTCCGCGGCAGTCCACTCTGCCTGCCTTTCGAAGCAATTTGAAATAGTCGAGCTCAGGGGTCTCAGAATATATAAATATTGTTAAATTATTCATCAAAATTAATACTGATACTTTAGTTTATTTATAACCGAGATATTAGCATAGAATAAAGATGTTTAATTAGCTGATTAATTGAATGCTTATGATGATGAAAATGGAATATTTATCATCTTATACGGCGCTCAAAATCTTCGCGGACGCTCATCGTTCATAAACGAACCAAGTTTTCAAAATAACAATTCTGTTACCACCCCGCCCTGCGTACTACTAAGGTGGTTTCTAAAATTTTTTCCCACCTGTCCGTCAAAAACAAAAAAAAGGAAGAAAAGGACGATGTACAGATAAACAAAATAAAAAAAGCTGCAGACGCGCGTGTCACGTACGTACTGGGGTTCTCACACAGGACGTCTTCCGGTGATTAGAGCTGACGTTTTTTTTTTTTTTTTCGCGTTCGGGTGAGTGTGCGACTTTTGTTTAGGCCCAGAGGCCTGCACAGTAATGAATAGCATGTTATGATTGAAAGAAAGGGCATGAGGAGAGTTTTTTTTAATGGTAGTTTTATCAGCGCCGACGCTTGAAAAGTCTTTATTTTTCAAGAATGTCACTGACGAAAATAGGTAAGAACTGTCGAGAATTTAAAAGAAAGGGCTATTTCGAGGCAAAAGTTAAAACATCTGGAATATTAGCTACGTACGTTAACGTAAATAACGTAGTTTAAAAATGAAGAAATTTTTGACAAATTTCAATTTTATACATGTATATTATAAGGTAATGTTGTACCTCATTTTTTGTAGACTGTAAACATAAGCGAACAATTCACAACAATAACGTTTTTAAACATTTTCTTCCTGAAATGCCATTTCAACGATTAGAATTCTTACACCATAATGTGTACACTGCTTTTCTATGACGGTGCCACAATTTTATTTTTGACAAGATTAATAATTTTTAGATTATATAATTTAAGGAAATTCAAGGAAAGAATCTTCAAGAAGCAACTAACAAGAAATAGCCAATAATCACTTTTATTAAGAACTCAAGTATCTCGTCATAAAAGGAATAAGAAAATGAAATTTTATACATAGGAAGTGATAAACACCTATCAAAGGAAAGATGCTAAAATTCAAAAAGTGGAGTTGAATTAAAAACTTGCCTTATCATTAGGAAAAGCTAATCCTGTAATTACCTATGATATGACCAATGGATTTAAAAGCATGTGCTGGGACCTTGATAAGGATATATTAACTTTTAAGTTTAAATCTTATGCACTGATCTTCTGTTTTATGTAGGACCTCTAACTAGAAAGAAAAATCCCATAGCTGAAAAATACAATTTGATATAGGCTATGTGAGGAATTATTAAAGATCTTTAGTGACTGGAATTTTGTCACATTCGACAATTTAGAAAGACTTCAAGAAGATTGGAGGAGAAATGAATATTTCACGGAATCTCTTTTTTTTTCGAATGAAGAGCAAATGGTACATAGACTGGCAAAAATGACACTTGTGATAGACGCCTTACTATCCAATAGAGAAGTCTCCTGAGAATATATACCAACTTAAAGAATATTATACAAAAAAGTTTGTAAGGTTTTTTTTTTGCAGGTAACAACCAGAAAAAGGATTTGAAAATAAGTGAATATTTTTTCAAACATTGTTTCTCTGTTTAAAATTAAAAGGCATTGAATATTAAGAACTAAACATTAACATGGATGATTGAGCAGTCAGCACTAGAAAACATAACACATTTTTTAGGAAAAAATTGAACTCATAGCTTCACTGTTGAACTGGGTTGAAAATTTTGAATAACCAGAAGTAGTTGAAAAAAATTTGAGTTTGATATTTTAAGAAGTGGTTCATGTAATCAATTCACTCAAGTATGGGTGATATAGCAAAGCGCCCTAATTCAGTTTTAAACTTTATTTTGAAGCCGATTTCTACTATAATATTATAAAAAATAGTAGAGATAAAAAATTCTTAAGTTTTAAGGTTTGATCTAAAACGCTAAGAAGAAAGACGGTGAACGTTTTTTTAGCGACGGTACAGGGTTGAGAATACTACAAAATAAAGTGTTTGTAACGATTCGGAATTAGTAAAAACTATAAAAATAAAAATCTGAGAAGTAGACATGATCAACTATTAAAGTCGTGGGTAAATATGAAATAAAAATTTTTGAAAATTTTGATGCAGGTTTCATTTAAAGTCTTGGTTAAAAGTTTGATAAATTAAAAAAACTCAACTACGCTAAACAAACGTATCGAGCGACTTTCCATCAATTTTTCGAGGTAACGGGATACCCGTGCAACGTATTATTCATCAAAATTTTTCGAAATTCGACACTTTTTTCTCATCCGTTCCAAACGAGCTCTATTGTTCCGCGCGTATGATATTTCAGAAAGAGCCTTTCGAAAAAAAAAAAATTATTGTCTTCTTGCAAGCGAGCGAGCGTGCAAGCGACCGAAAATCTCGAAGCGACGGAATTGAATTTGTCTGGGTAAAAAATTCGCTTTTTTTATCACACACGTGCAGCCGCGTGATTTACGCCCGATTCTTCCTTTTTTTTTTTCTCTTTTTCCTTTGAAAGATAAGCGACGATAATAAATTATTCAACGGTGTCTATTGTCGAGAGGAGTCGCTTAATTTTGTAAACCTTTTTTTTCAGAGGTTCCTCGAAGGCATACGATTCGGAGGCAAAAAAAAAGGGACTTTCTCTTCCTCCTCTCTCGAAATCGAATACGAATCTAAAACCCGATACGGCCCCGATTAATTCTTGAAGGGTACGGTACGGCTCCGACGGCGTACCTTTTTTACATATTAATATTGCACCGAGTAAGTTTCAATTAAGCTCGCGTCAGGTTTTATGATAATTATCCGTTTTCGACGGAAGCAATCGATGCCCCGGTGTATTTTCGAAACCTCTTTTTCTCTTTCGCGTACCGCTGCGGCTTCCTCGATCCATAATAGGCGACGTAAAGCCTTTGTTAAAAAAAAAAAAAAAAAAAAAAAAGGAAAGAAGAAAAAAAAGCATAATAATAGTGATAATAAAGAGAAAAACGCACAAAGAACAGTATTGTAAGAATACAGGAGAGAAAAGAAAGCATATGCACTCACGGACACACACACGAACTTGCTGTATAATACATAATCGCGTAATTATCTTCGAGCTCACACATTCGATGCACATTCAGTAGTGTGGGTGCTGCACCTACCTAAATTTTTTGTTTTACATACATGTACTATTATTATTTTTAAAAAATAATATCCTAAGCAACAAACAACAGTACAACTAGAACGAAGTAAAAGGGCCTCGAGAGAAGCCCTGTAGTAGATGTTGCTGCAGTTGCGACTTGTTGATTAAACATCCTTAAACTCCTTGGCTTCGTCGTCGACTGCCCCAGCCCTTGCCCTTAGCTTTGCAAGAGCGCGTGGTGAAATGATGATACGGGCGCCTCGTAGAAACTTATCGCTGTCTGTTGGTGTGGCTGGTGATAAATCATCTGCTGGGCATGGTGGTGGTGTGGCCTGTACACGTTCGTGGCTGCGGCTGCCGCCGCGGCGGCGGCCATGTACGAAGCAGCAGCTGCCGCTGCCGAAGAACCTGGTGTCGTGGGCACGGACGAGGGCACCAGAGCCGAAGTCGATTTAACGTTCGAACGGGGTGCGGTGGTGGTTCTTCTGTACGGGTGGTGGTGACTCACGACCACTGTAGTCGGCCCGGCGCTAGATCCTACTACCTGGTGGTGGTGCTGCGCCCTGGGTGCCGACATCATGTAGGATTGAGGCTGCTGTGGACCAGTTTGACTCGACCAAAAAGTTTTGGCTGTCGAGGCCCCTGATGCAGGAATCGTGGCCAACTGCTGTTGGCTGGGGTGCCGTGGCTGAGGGAAGTAGGTGCCGGGGTTGTATAGACCCAGAAGCTTGCTGCTGTCATCGAGCTGCTCTGTCGTCGTCGTCGTCGTCTGGAGCAGTTTCTGCTTGGCCTCCGGGTGGTGTACTCTCACCGCGGCAGCGGTGAGGGCTGCCTGATAAGTAGCAGCAGCGGCCGCCGCTGCCGCAGCCGGCTGCACGTCCTGGACGATCGAGGCGATTGACGGCGAGGGCGGCAGCATACCGTTGACTCGCTGCTGCAATGGTACATGGGCAATCGACTGCGAGGTCATCGCAGCTGCTATCGCTGGTGCGGGCATGACCATCAACCCGGTTGGTGGAGGATGATGCTGGCTGGGCGCCGTCAGCATTGCGCTGGCGCTTTTCGTGCTGCGCCGATGTCGCGACGTCGAGGAGCTCGAGGTAGAAAGTGAATTGGACGACGATGCCCTGGGGGGCATATTGTTGACAAAAAGCGTTTGCCTCTCACGCTCAGCTCTTCTATAGTAGCATGGGTGGATCATCAAAAGCGGTTCGCTGTTTCCGGGTGGTGGCTTTACCTGGCTAGGAAGCTCGTACTCAACACTGCAATCCACATGAAGGGGCTGCGAGTAATCCTTCAGAGGAAGACTCGCCGAACCTGGCTTGATTCTCGTTGTGCTACCCGTTGGACTGCTGGCGTTCGAGAACGAATAGTCCTGTAGAATCTGTGGGGTCGTCGGTGGTTTGACGTGGTGCAGGTCCATGAGAACCCCGTGAAAGGGCGAGCCCCGCTGCTGCTGCTGCTGCTGCTGCTGATGCTGAACTGCCGGCGAGGGAGTGGTGACTGCCGCCCCGGCTGCTGCTGCGACCATACTGAAGTCTTGGAGGAGCGTCGCCGTAGAGGCCGGCGGTAGCGCCGACTTCGTGGCGGTGGCAACCTGGTGGTGGTGATGGTGGTACTGGTGCCCGGTCATGAGGAGGCCCTCGTTAATGGCGAGCTTCCTCTCGTAACAGGCCGCTGCTGCCATGGCTTGGGCTCGGGTCGCGTTCGTTCACTTTCTGGTGGCCAGGGCGAGGATTGAGCTAGACCTGGACTCCTGGTTGTAGCTCGCTCTCATATTCACCGTGTAAATGTGTGGGAACGAAGAGAAGAAGCGAGCGGCGGGGGGGTGGTGGCCGATCGATGCGCGCGGGTGGCGCGACAGCTGCGGTAGAGCAGATCGGAGCAGGAGGTCGCACCTCGAGGAAGCCTAGCGTCGGACCAAGGAATATTTATAATATCCGGACGCTGACTGCGGACGGGTGCGGCTTTGTGTAACTTTGTAGGAGAAGGGGGGGGCGGGCCTTATCAACGACGTATAACCTAACTTTTTCTCCGGAACGTTGGTACTCGCTTGTGTATCCCTTAGTCGAGGGATACTCGCAACACTTGCACACTAGTTCACTAAAGTAGGATCACTACCAAACACACAAAACATGTAACTCTGCACTCTCACGGTAAGTGTCTGCTGTGTTAAAGTGTTTAATCTGGCCCGCAGTCGACTCGGCCAGCGTCGAGGCTAAACTGACTATAGTGGCTGGGACGACGCTCGCGCTCGGCCTGCAGGCAGCCAGCTCTCTCTCTCTCTTCCCTTCCTTCCCCCACCTCGGCGCCCCTCGGCCCGCATGCTGTGCGAGACACGAACGCTGCTGGGAATACGATATATAGGTATCCTCATACTCGCGACGCGTCGAGGGGGGAGGAGCGGGGGACACCCTGCCGGTTGCAGAGTTTCTCCTCCTCCGAGCTGCTCCGAAGGGTGGACCTCTCGGCGATTATGAAACGCGATGGGAGAGGATGCGGCCACGGGGGAGGTGGGTAGGTAGGTATCCTCCGGTTCTGCTGCAGCGGACGCCGCCTCGGGCTCGGAATTCTTTCTTCGGTGCGAGCTGTGAGGGAAGCCGAGGGAAATTAAAAATTCGATTATACACGTGAAACCACGCACGTGCTTCCTAATATTCATTAATTGTTAGGAAAAGAGACGAGTCTTTTTTCGTGCGAGCTGGGGGAATGATAAAAAAAGAAAAAAAAAAAAAAAAACTGTAGGAAATTTACAGCCGAGCGTCACGCTGTCGGGCCTAATTATAAAACTTTGTTTAAAAATGCAGATGTTGCAAAAATAACACGCGCGCGCGCCTGCTGTTTTCGGAATGATTACAACTCAAATCGACAATGCTGCGCGTTGGTATATAAAATATAAAAAAAAAAAAGGATGAAATTTTAGCGTGCACGATGCGCTGGCGCTCTTTTACTCACCCCGCGCGACCTTACCCCGAATCGAGTTTGATTGAAAGTCGAGCAGAGTCAGCTCGCAGAGAAAATGTGCGGTGTGTTGAGAAACGTGCATCACAGCGCAGCGCAGCGCTGTAGCAGCCGGGTTGAACCTTATACGTAATCGCGTGTACCGAATTTCAAATCGATAAGAAAGCTTTTTCCTCCCGCGATATACACCGCACACTCTTTTAATAGTGGGTCACGGCTCTTTTTCCTTATACACTTTTTCTCTCTCTCTCTCTCTCACTCTCTGGCGGGCGCCTTTAATTTAGGTTTTTTTTTCCTCTCGTTTTTCCGTTTTTTCGATGATTATGGAAAAAAAAAAGTATGCATGCTGGTTGTTGGGAAATACCTGTTTGTAAAACAGCTGCACGAGCGGGAGATGTTTTTTTTTCACATAGCCATACACTCGGAACGAAATTTACAAATTTCGATGATATACACACGCGCGGGGAGAGAAGAGAGATTACAAAATTGAAAAAAAGTTTTTCTTTCCGTGGCAGAAGCGCGGTAGTCTAATTCTTCGGAAAAAACATTCGGGTCGCATGATTTATCGCGCGTCAAATGCGGTAATCGGGGAGGGAGACCGAAGAGAATAAATAATATTCGAGCTCGCGCACGCTGATGTTTCGAATCGAGACCGAGGAAAATTTAAAATCGTCGAATAACAAAAACTCGAGAAATTTATTTCAATTTAAAAAAGACCCTGGGATTTTGATAATCACTCGCGGGGGTATCTATTTAGAATAATAATTTACTCGGAAGAGAAGAACAAACACGTTTAAATGCGCATGTGTGCCCGCTGTCACCGCGAGAACGAGGAAAAATTAAATTTCCTCATAGCGAGACGCGAGATTTAAAATTCTAATAATGGAGTTAACTTTTTTTAAAATAAGAATAAATTTTATACACATTTATATATGTGGATATAATGAGAATGATGAAGGAAAATTTATATAACGACCTCAGACAGACACGCGTGTGTAAATCTATACAACATTAAAAAAAAAAAAAAAAAAAAAAAAACAACACGTGCCAAAAACGCGTAACCGCGCGTGCTGCGACGCTCATTTTCGATTGATTCGGCGTTTCAAACAGAACTAAGCGACTGTTTTGATGAATCAATTTATACATGTCCCTGCAATTAAAGCATGATATGTATAGCATCGAAGAAAATTTTTTTTTTTTTTTAATGTTGTTTATTATTAAACAGAAAGTCTCAAAACCTATCCAAATATTCCATACCCCAAGAGAAGTATTCGAGAACGGATAGCCGAAACATAATAGGTTATAAATTAGATAAATCTTTACATTGACTGTCCCGCAACAAATAATTACAAGATATTTATATCGGTCTTACGGTCTAACCATATAAGCTGATCATTAGTATATCATAAACGGTTATAATCCGTTCACTTAAGCTGGCTCCGCCTGCAGCTTTTGGCAATTGGGCCTCACTCTGTGCGCAACCCAATTGCACGCATAGCACAGTGTAATGAGTGAGGCTCAATTGCCAACAGCTGTATAAGTACTATCCATTTTCAAAAACTTCTCTCCTTGTACACGAAAATTTAAAGTTCGCTTGAGATCATTGAAAATCACAAGTTGCGTGTGAAACGAAAAACATAGTGCGACAAATTGAGTTTTTCAATGCTTTCTTTTGAGCAACCCTTGGAAAACTCGAATGTTTCTTATGGCCTTCGGAAACAAACTCGTTCACCGAGGGCCGCTTTAGGATTTGAACACGGCTTGGTCTTCCAGATACATAAAAGAACTATTAAATTATACTCTTTAAAATTCCAAACTTAAATTTCTTGAATATCATAAGTGGTCTGAGTCATAAATAAGCATACGTAAGATCCTAAATTCACACGCACACCGCCGCTTGTAAAAATATAAATAAAAAGTTTGTCTAAAATAGCCCATTGCGGGCTCTCGAAATGAATATGAATTCATTACTTTAAATGTACTTTATGGACTAATATATAACTTATGTAAAATTTCTAGATTAGAAAGTTTATTTTAATCAAGAGGTACCAAATTTGTATTACAAACGTTTTAGTTCCTACTACAAAGCTATAGATTTGTAAACTAAATTTTTGAAATTTAGGCTCTCGAGGGCTCAATGGGCTATCATTTCTATAAAACCTAACTGATCAATAGTCAACAATAAATAACCAAATCATTACCCACAGCCCACAATAAAAATTCTCATAAAAAAAATAAAAAACGGATTTAATAAAAGTAAACCGCGATTATTAAACGTTTATTCAACGAAATCGGTCGAAGCAGAGTTTCGTGCGTCACTCGCTCGAATCAAATAACATTTTGAAAATCACCGTAAAAACTGCTGCTCGGCTACGGAGCCAGCAGCCTCGGCAACACATAAGTGCTGCAGACTCGCAAAAAAAGCGTGCACGGAAACTTTTGAGCCAAGCCAGCCAGCCACGAGGAGAGAAAGAGAGCTGGAGGATAAAACAAGAATAAGAAGAAGAACGAACGAGAGTGCCCGCGCGGTGCTTCTGGCTGGCTGCCTCGTTATATCTTTCTTCGGAGGAGTGCACACCCAGCCAGCCCGGAGAGAATTTTCGGTTATCGTGGATTCATATTACCTTCTTCCAGTCCTTCTTTTTTTTTTTTTTTTTTTATGTTTATGAAAAAAAAATAAAGGAGGCCAGGTGCAGCAGCAGGGCCCTTCTCTTATTCAGCCGGATTTGCGGAAAATCTGACGATGTTTAAATAATTACGGCCGAGGAAGAAGAAGAAGAAGGATTTAGGGAGGAGCGAGCGCAGGTGCAGTAATTCGTAGAAGCTTAATGCCTGCTGCGGCCTGGTTGGCTTCGTCTCTCTCTCTCTCTCTTCGTGCAGCTCGCAGCCTTGTGGTTTTCGCTCTCTCGCGGGTCTTATCGAGTTGCAGGGCCGACGCCGCCGTCCGCGTTTTTAGCCCGAGAGTAATTTTATGCTCCCCTTTGGGAGAACGACCGAATACGTACGTACATATTTATCAATGGAGCCGAGATTGGATTTTCGGTAGTAATTAAAAGTTCAAGCTGCAGCTGGCCTTTTTAATAATCTCAACTCAAGGCTGAATATTGTTTCATAAAAAATAGTCTAAGATGGTCATCATTTAAGGACGTTCAACTCGATAAATTAATCATGATGAATAAATTATGAAAATTTAGAGATATTTTGATTGAATGATAAGAAGTCCTCTGTTAAAATCTGGAAGCAATTAGGAATCTAATAACAAAGATATCGATAATTATTGTTTTGATCCATTAACACAGTGTCATATGGGAAATCGAACTTTTTTGTTCTTCTTAACAAAGTCTCTCAATAATGGATGATGACACCAAGTACAGTTTTTTTGAGGTGTTAAAAGAGCAACTGAGGATTATTTTAAAATGTTTACGGAGACGATTAGGAGAATATTAATAATTGAAAAGAATAATCAAAGAAAAAAAATAGTACTTTTGGGGTTAGGTTAGACTCGAGCAACCAATCAGCGTGTTGCTATATCGGAAAATTAGTCATACAAGAAGACTTGACTTGAGTAGTCAAAGTTGAAAGTCCTTAAAAAAATAAAGCCTACTTATTAGAGAAAAATTTTCAAATAAATGTAATTTATTATTTTTATGATGGTACACAAAAAGTTAATGAAGTAGACTTATTGAAGAATTCGTTCTGCAATTGCACTCTGACAAACATAAGATAAAACTAAAATTAATCAGTGAATCTAAAAAAAAAATCATTTTGGATATTACTCGTTGGATGACCAAAGATTTCTCTGACTTAATTTTTATCTCAAGTAATTTAATTCGTACAATTATTCTGCCAATAAAGCAAAATAAACCACTGATATTATTAAAAAAATAAAGATGACGTTTCAAAATGCACGATCAGAGAATTGGCACCAAAAATATATTTTTCGAAACCAATTAAAAGCAGCCAAGGTTGGTTGCCAGAAAAAAAGGAGGCGTGTTACTGCTGAATGTACGCGGACGAAATATTCAAGCCGACTCATCAGTTTCGAGAAAACTGCGGCTCGTTTCAAAAATATTCAAGATATACGCGACTCTCCGTCACTTCGCTCCATGAATATTAATCCATCAAAAAAAAAAAAAAAAAAAAAATTATCGATTTTCAAAATCAACCTTTAACTATAGTCACAAAAAAAATTTTTTTATCCTCATAGATCCCCCGCTTTCTATGGATTAATCCAAAGTTGACGTTTTTCCTCGTAGAGAGGAACTTTTCGGCGCCCGCACTACCAACCTGACCTGAAATCTTAATAAAGCTTGGGATTTTTCGGACGAAAAGAGAGTTTTCTCCTTGCCCCCCCGATGCGCGCCAGTGCAGCACAAAAAGAAAGAAAAAAAAAAGAAAAAGCCAGAGATGTCTGGCAGCGGGGCAATAAAATCATCACAGATGTGCAGTATGCACCGGGCTGTACAGAAAATTTCGAGAGAAATTCAGCTTTTACAACTCTTTGCTGCTGGCTCGGAATCCGCCCGGGATACGTGACGCGAGTTTCAATAATAATTAAGCCGGGAGGGGTGGGAATGGATTTTTTATGTCAAATGCGAGACTGATAATTTTTCAAGATAGTGTTTTCCATTGTTGAAAAACACAATGTTGGAGAATGAGAAGAGGAGCGTAATATACCAGAGCTGATTCATGAAAATAGCCGGGGCGACGCGATACTTAATAATTCATGTTTCTCACAGTGGGCGACGGCATGAAAAAATATTGTCATTTTTCATTTATGAAACTTCGATGACTTCGAGACCGAACGAATACGTTTCAATATTTGAATTTTGGACTCTCGCGTTGAACTTTAATTAATTGTTAATTTTCTCACACTGAGTATAAATTTTAAGGTTTTAAACTGTATGCGAAGATAAAAACTTTTTTTTATTTCAGTAAAATTTTCATCTTTGAAATTCTACAATCACAAACTATAACTGACAATTTATATTAACATCACAGTTTGAAAAAATTTATTTTGAACTTTCAATGATATTCGAAACGCGTCTTTTTATAATGGAAAGTTGTTCTAGAGATCGAGAAATGGTGTTTTTGTTTTCATATAATTCATTATCCCGTTTGCACTCAAGTTTTCTCAGAATTTTCTCAACAGAAGATTTTAAAGACAAAAGGTTACTCAGTTAGTTTGTAATTCGTTAGTTCAACAGACAAAACTTCAAACGACATTGTAGCTTCTTCTACTTTACACTCAAATCAATTCTAAATCTACTAAAACGACAGCGTTAATGAAAAAAGTCGTTATTTTTGTTAACAGTTCGTAATAGTTTAGCAGAATAATTTAAAATAAATTACTCGACGTAACTTCTGGTAAACTACTTCCAATCCAAAAATTAAAATTTTAAATGCTGGAAATTTATTTTTCGTTTGGTTGAATTGATTTCATGCATGGTAAAGAAATTCTTATATGGGGCATTTAAAAAAACAAATAATTATCTTTTTTGAAAATTAAAATAATGTTAACAATATGATATCTTGACAAAAAAAAAAAAAAAAAGGACTAGGACTATGGGGGAGACGAAGGGCACGAGACTTCGTGCCTAGCCTTATTAAATAAGCAGGAGATTATTGTTAGTCCCACACTTTGTATTTATTCAATTAAAATTTACAATATATATCAAATAGTTCAAAGAATAAATACTTTTATTATCAACCCTAGACAATTTCGTTTCCACACTTGTAATCTCAAAACTGTCGATCATACAACTCAACAAAATGCACTAGAATAATTTTTCTTTAATTCTCGACAGCGGACCGAACTCCTAAAAAGGTCACTATACAAATTGAGTCCAACAGTACTTTCGCAAAAAAAAAAAAAAAAAAAAAAAAAAAAAAAAAAAAAAAAAAAATTAAATATCTGCAGCATGCACTGGTACATCGCTTTGAGCCCAGATTTGAAAATTTCGCAAAAAAAAAGAGTATTTTTCCCGTCCGACCCCGTTCGTATCTTTCGGTATCAGCACATTTCAAAAAAAAGAGAGGGAAGAGCCACCAGCATGCAAATGGAAAAAAGAGAGCCTCGGCCAGCGCGTTCTCTTTTTCCACCGTCGTCGTCGTCGTCATATTTCGCGGGTTGCGCAATAATCGCATTCCGGTCGACGTAACAGCCTTTTTTCCCATCATTTTAATACTTTTTTCGAATTTTTTTAGAACAACATTTTCGGCAGGTTTAAATAATTTATAATTACCCCGCCGCCCGAACATCGGAGGGTTGTCGGGGCAGACCGGGCGTTAATCGCGTTTTAAGCGCTTTTTAATTACGCCGTTAATTACGTTTGCTTTCATGTATCGCAGTTATAAGCCTCGGGTGGCCGGCCGCGCGGCCGTCGATTCATTTTTCATATGGCGACGGCCAGTCATTAACGCTGAGAACAACGAGAACATTCATATTCTTTCCTTTTGAAAAATCATCTCCTTTGTTTACGAGACTCGCTGAATTTTTCTTCTGTTTCGAACCTTACAAAGAACGAGGAGTGTTTTTTTTTTTTTCCTTCTTCTTCTCGAATTTGCATGTACGTGGAGAAACGTGTGAAACTAAAATTGTAGGTAAAAACTTTGTTCGCCAGAAAAGTTTTTTCAAAATTTAATTCTTATTTCTGCGCTGTACTTTTGTTTTAAAGTTCATCAAGACTTGATTATGCACGAACTTTGTTGAACTTCGTCTGCTCCGCAATGACTATGGTAAACTTTGCAGGCACGCATTTAAATGTATCTCGTTTATCGCGTGTATACAACAATACCACTTAAAAATAATTTTAAAATATTTTAAATGAAATAACTGCAGTAAGAGCATTTTAAAAGCTCGCTGTCTGTAATCATGACCTTGTTAAATTGAGAAAGCTTGACCAAGTTAAAAACAGGACACTTTTCAAAAATAGAGCGATTGACGAGCTTTTCGACACTTTTCATTTCTGTATTCTGCGCCCAAAATCGAGTCGAGTCTCGAAGTTTCAAAAAAAAGTTATAAGTACTCAAGTTACCAGATATAATTACAGTCGGCCGGTTACAACTCGCGCGTTTTTTTTCGCACCGAGGTACTTACGGAAAGATTACTCTCAAAGCCTAAGCCTCGCCCTCGGTGGCAGTAAAATAATTTTTTTCCAATTAAACATTCAGCAGCTACGACGCCCGGGGCCCGAGCTACTTAATCCCGGACACTTAAGCGTAATGCAGCTGCAGCAGCTCTTACCGTGAAAACGTTGATGATATTTTAATCCCCCGGTTGGCTTTCTCTCTCACTTTTTTTTTCTCGGATTTTAGGGACAATAAAACGCGTATCGAGAATATCCTGCGGGATGGAAGCGACGTCTGCGTAGCACATGCGATTTTATTGCCGAGCCGAGCTGACCCTTCACTTTCAAACGGCTCCGCTTCGTTCTGGCTGCAGCCGGGGCGGGCAATAACGCCCGCGCGCCGCATGTCCGCCGTGTGTTGGGCGAAGAGGAGGAGGAAGAAGAAGAAGAAGAAAGAGCTGGGGGAGGAGAAAAAAATTTCACGGGAAGGAATTTTCTTACTGAAATTCATTTGAAAAAGGTCTGCTGGTATACGCGGTGGATTTCAAAATTCAAGGTTTTGTTAAATAATGGGGATGGGTGGCAATTTTTCAATGAAAAACAGCTGTTGTGGCACATAACAAAGCGATTGATTATATTAGTGGCAGTGAACAAACAGAATTCACTGATTATAAAATTTAAAAAATACATAGTCAGAAATAATCAACTGAGTTATTAAATCTTACTAGAAGAAGTTTTTATTAAACTTTAGAAGTCGTTTTCTCATTTTAAGTCATTTTTATCAGGTTGTCGTCTAATCGGCCTTCTTTGGTGGACATGTAATTAACAAGGCACTGGTGTATTTTGCCTGCGCTACGGTCCCAGGACCGTTCTTACAGTTAGTCGAGCCTAGTCGCCCTTCGAGTAAAAACCTATTCTTCCTTGTGCCAAATTTCTAGTTGGGCGAATAAAGTTTTTTGATTGAATTGTTTGTACCACCCAAATAACGATTTATTATTTATTTAATTCCCAGAAAATTCTATAGGCACTTTCCGAAAGAACGGCATTTTAGCTTAATACTTTCCGAAACCTCGCTCTTTTTCTGTTTTTTCGTGAATTTTTAAGGAAAAATATTTTTAAATTCTATTATGATAAGTTTGACCACGTTTGAAGCTCATTGCGCTCAAAAAGTTCTGAAACCTCGCTTATATAAAATATTTCTAGATTCGATTATGATAAGTTCAACCTTGTATGTACATTGAAAACGCTCTACACACACTTTTACAATTGAAAAACCATCATTTTACGTTTTAGAATTTGTCGTTAAAACAGTAAAAAAATCAACAACATTTTTTACATCGAACTGCAGCTGTGTACCAGAGACAAAAAACCATAAAAATCCTCCCGACGTTAACAAATCCATTCGCACCGGATCCTCCGTAAAGTTTTCAGTTCGAATTAAAGAAATCACTGCCAACTTCACCGACACATCCTCCTCTTTCAAGTGTAGAGGAAGCCAACTTGCGTTTTTTTCTCGCAAACATCAAAAAAAGAAGCCATTCCGAATCCCTCGCACGTCCCCATAACTCAAACTATTTTTCTGAGAGCTCCGCATGCACACACCCACAGTTCTTCTTTCCTTCCTGTACACAAGCAACGTATTTTTACCCATAGATTTTCCATGGTCTCTCTCTCTCTCTCTCTCTTGCGTTAATGAAAATTTTAAGAAAGCCGGGCAGCAACATATCGCACGGGCTTTTAAAAAAATAAAATAAAATAAAAAATAATAATGACGCTACGGGGGGAAGAAGAGCTGGATTAGCTCTTCTCTCTCTCTCTCTTTTCGACGAAACTTCTTCTTCTTCTTTTCATGCGTGCTCGGCACGGCACGACGACGACTTAGTTATTCTTTGAACAAGACCCGCGCTGTGTACACAAAACGAGGTCGTTTCGAGTATGTATGCGTGCACGAGCGTCGATGTGTGCGGGGCACGATGATTTGTTAATCACGTGACTCCTACGGGGGAAGAAGGGAAAGCTCGCCTGTGGGAAAATTCGGCTTGATAGGAGGACGTTTTTATATTTTAATGACCGGAGGGCATTAATCACCGATGTGCGATCGAATGTGTGGGGGCTTCTAAGGTGTATGGCGGAGAGAGTTTTAGGGTTTTAGAGTACTGAGTCGACGACGTCGAGTGTCGTCGGAGTTTCGTACTTTTTTATTTTTAATGTAGGGGTGTTACAGATTTTTAAAATAATAAATTTTCTTTGGTATTTACTCTGTTACGCTGGAAGTTGAAATTGTATCATGTATTAAATTAACAAAATCAGCATAAATTTTTTTTTTTTAATTTCTTGACTTTTTATCTTGAGTTTTCTTTAGATAGCCTCATCAGGATGCTTACATATAAAATTTATTTAAAATATACATTAGTTATTACTGTACAAAACAAAAACAAAGTACTATTCATCAGTGCTTGTTTTAAAAACCATCTTGTTTTTTTTGTAATCTTTGATAAAAGCTTGTTCAAGTAAAAAATAGTAAACTTCAAAAAAATAATAATACTTCTTCTACCTGCGAGTAGAATTGTAAATAATTTTAACTTAAATTCAGTTTTAGCCAAAGCTTTCTTAATAGTTAGGGGTACTTTATGTTTCTTAACGAATTAAATTTTTTTTTTTTTTTTTTTTTTTTTAAATGCGAGCTTTTTTGGTGGCGTCTGACAAGCACAGCATAATTAATATCAAACACTTCTCATTCAAATGTAGTTTACTGGGCACCAAAATTTTAGTTTTTCTCATTTTAGTTAATTTTTTAAAACCATACAATGTGACGTAAACTAGTAATTTGTGACTGAAAAATATTCAAAATATGTCCATCCAAATGTATAAATTTGAAGATTAGAACCGAAAAATTATTGTTGGTATTCTTATGAACAAACACGAGTCAATCACCAAGCTGGAATCTAATAGTTCCCGATAAACCGAGTTATCTCTCGAGCGTCCCGCTGAATACTCTAAATGATTTTTAATGTACTTTTCGGAAATCGAGGACATTAAAGAATCGATAACAATCGCGGGTGCGGAAGATTAAACACCCGGGGGGCTCGGATTAGGTGCGAATCTTGGCAGCCGAAGATACAAGAAATTTACCTTCTGCATGCGAAAACGCGGCCGAAGGAGGGGTAACTTTTACTTGGGTTTAACGCCTCGCGGGAGGAAGGAACCTTGATATATGGCAGTCATAATTTTACACGGAGTCGCTAGATTGGTATACGGTGTCTCTCTTTTTTTTTAGAAAGCGAAGCGGGCTCGCCGAATTTTTTACGGCGAAAGCCCGGAAGGTACTCGCTGGTAATGAGACAGAATATTTTTACAGCGAGTATCGGGAAATTAAAAAGTGCGGTTGTTTGGTAAAAATTTTACTGACTCGATTAACTTACGACCGAGCTTTATGGCTTTCCCGACGAGATACCCCCTAATGTTTAAATGAAAATTTTTCTCATAGTAAGATGTTGCGCTATCGCGGTTTGAATAAATAGATAGTTTATCGATTTTTTTGTAAATACTTTTTTCTCGCTTATCAAAACTTTAATGACTCGGAAAAACGGATGTATTATCGGTTTGAATTTTTTCAGACACCGCTTTAGGAAATATTTACAGCGGTTGATTTTTAACACAAATTGCTTAATTTTTACTGTCTTTTTTTAAAAGACGTGGTATTGAAAAACTTCCATGATTTATCTTACTTCAATAGTTTTACTTTTTTTTTTTTTTTTTTTTTTAACCACTTTTAGAAGCTTTATATTTTTGTACTCGTAAAGATTTTACAAAACAATAACCGTAGCTAAAATTCTAACTCCCGAGAGCTTGAAAAGAATTTTTTTCTGTTAATCAGCTGAGTCTAGTATTTTTTTTTTTTCCAACAGAAGGAGTTAAAATATTTACCCGACGGTTATTACCTTTTACAACGAAGTTTCACCGAAAACCATCCTATTTTCTTCCCAACCGCGAGTATCTCCCGCAGGATCTCAAGCCAAACACGCTTTTTGAAAAAACGGCTCGGCAGAGCTCGCAGCTGCTCCAAATTATATTATCCAACAATAAAAAAGAAAAAAAAAAAAAAAAAAAAAAGAAGGTAAAAGGGGTGGGGGTGGTGTTGTCGCAGCAATAAATCCGGGCCCGAGCATCAACAGCAGCTGTCGTTTGCGAAAATCCTTCGGGCTTAGGAATTTCCATGGGCGCCTTGAGAAAGCGGCCGCGTACACAATATAATAATAAAGCCTATAAATTCGCAATCGCCGCAGGTAGGCCGGTCAGGTTCTTTATTCTCGCTCTGGCTCCCCCAGCTGCTGCCCCGGCTCGTAAAGTTTCGGGGAAGCCTGTGCGCACCGAAACTCGTCGACAATGCAGGTTGATCCTCCTCCTCCCCCTCCGGCGCCCCTTTTCATCCAGAGCTGAGCGAGCGAGCGAGCAGCAGGAGAAGACGAAGAAGAAGAAGAAGGAAATTAAGGTTTTATCAAGCGCGCGTTCGGCTGGAACGACGGTGATTGTTCGCCAGAGAGCAGAGAGAAAAAGTGGATGATTGATATTCGACCGGAGCTCTTTGCAGGCGCGGCGTTCGACAGGTTTAATTTTTTTTTTTTCTACTGATCCTACGGGATACCCAGATACAAAAGTTTTTCGTACGCAATGCAGGTGAGGGAAAGTTTATACGGTCGTATACGAGTGATGCTTTTTTTGTGGTTCTTGATGGGAGACTTGGAAAAATATATTTTAACCGGAAGCTGAATCCTTAGATCTCGAAAATAAAGGTGTTCGGTCTCAACTGGAAAAGTAATCGATCTAGCTTTACTTATTTTTGTATCGTTTACTCAGTTGGGAAGACTATGAAACTCTTTGAAATAATGTTAATTTTAATTGAAATTTTGAGTTGACTGAGTGGGGTAAAAAAAATTTTAATTTATTATTTTGAGATTAAATCTTCATTGAATTTCATCAAAACTATGGTATCAAATGAAAGGAATATTTATAGAAATAAAAAAAAAAAACTTAAAATTATTGTAGAGATCAATAATGTTGTAAAAGAGCCATGTGGCCAAAAAAACTTACAAGTTTAAAAATTATTTCTTAAAATACTTATTTTGTTTCAAAATAAAAAGTAACATCTTCCTAGCCAATCAAAACAAAACTCAGATTCACACAGATTACCTACTTATTTTTCTGTTCAGTTCAATCTGAAAATTCGGTTGAATTTGATCTAAAATAAAGTTCCATGCAGTATTGCAGTAGTTTTTGATCTACAGCAGGTCTGACATCATATTTGATCATTTGTGCTAATGCTCAAAAATGCGTTCTTACAATGAAATTTAAATGTTAACAGAGAAAAGTAGGCCACTAAACATTACCCCAAATGCTACACTACTTGCCATATAGTAAAAATATCATCTTATTCATCATTAATACGAAAAAACAGCACTAGCAAGTTTTAAGTTTCTAAAGTTTGTAACTGAACAATAAAAAAAAAAATCTAAACCTTGTTCATGATGAACAATCGCAAAGGTTCCAAGAACCAGCCCTCGTTATTTTAAATAAACAAAGCCCAGAAACGCGACCTTCTCCAGGTCGTACGACAAAGAGAGAGCTCGTAGCCTAGTTAGTAAGGGTACAGGACACCGAAAAATTAATCTCATGGGCGTCCGTGAGAAATCTGCGAATAGTAAAAGACAAAAGGAGAAGAAGGCTCCAGACAGACGAGCATCCATCTTCCGGGGCCATAATAATGCGGCTCACAGTGATGCTGCTGCAGCAGACGGAGAATTGGAAATGAGTAAATCTTTAAACGAGCCTGGCGGACGTCTAGACTGCAAGTGCTGCTGGCACTAAATCTGTTTCTACAATGGTGCACCGGGGTTCTGGGGCTTTTTTTTTTTTTTTTTTAAAAGAACGAGAAACGCTCTAGTCATGCATATTTTTCGGGTCGGAGCTGCTATTTTGTTTAAGTTGTTGTTGTTCTTTCAAAGAGATGATTATCGATTTCCTGCGTGCGACGAGCTGGCTTGACTTGCTCGCTGGTGCGAACGAAAGAGAAGTGAATGTGAATGGTTTTTTTTAAATTTCTATGGAAGAGGAACGTATACAGTTTTTCAAACTTAAAAGTGAACGAGAGTTTTTTTTTTTAAATGGATTGGAAGCTTTGGGGGAACACACGCACTCAAAGACTTGAAATCTGCGGTAATTTTAGACTGAAATGCTATTTCATGATCATAATAGGCACATACCTTGGTATCCTGAATGGCGAAAATTCAAATGAGACTAGCAAAAAAAATTTTAACTTAAAACCAATTAATTTTTAAAATTGTCTGAATAACCCTTTTGCAGGGATTGTATGAAATTTTTAAAATGTTAAATTTTTAATTTTTAATGTTAAATTTTTAAAATGCTATTTCATGATCATAATAGGCACGTACCTTGGTATCCTTGTGAATGGAGAAAATTCAAATGGGACTAGCAAAAAAAATATTAACTTCAAACCAATTAATTTTTAAAATTGTCTGAGTACCCCTTTGCAGGGTTCATGGATTATATGAAATTTTTAAACTATTTCCTTTGAAATTTATATGAAAAGGGCGAAATTTTCGATAGAGAGAACATTTTTTGTGATTTTAGGTCAAGAGTACGTAAATCCTTAACAAAATCATTGAGGTGAAGTTAAGGCTGTTTTTCTTTAGAATTCAAGTAAAATGTAAGAATCCTTACACAAGTGGGTAAGTACTTTGAAGTATCCCTAGATATTTCAAAACTCTTCTTTTTTTCCTAGACCAGTACATAATTTTCAAAGTACTTCTGTGCAGCCTACATTGCGTAGCTTGCACAAGTTCCAAACAATCACCGTAAGGTTTCACGCTTCGTTCCTTTAAAATCGCAAACTCCTTCACATCTCAAACTAAAAATCAAACTTTCGAATTTTCGAGGATTATAATTGCAGCACCGGGGACACACAATGGACCCACCGGCAATTTATCCAGCGTCCCGCGGCTCTTTGGCCTCAGGAAGATTCAATCAATTTAAGCCCTCCTCGCTCGCTCTCGCTGCAGCAGCAACAAAGGATCAGGAATTCCCGGCTACCACCATAAATTCTCACCCCAAAGTGGCTTGAAATTCTTCTACTCTCCCTCGGCTTTTAAGAAAACAGCGGAGAAAATCGTCAGAAAACTCTTACGCGCGAAAAAAAAAAAAAAAAAAAAAAAAAATTCGAGCCTGCTTCAATCCAACCCCCGGCCGGCGTCCCCGTGAGAACATAGCCGGGCAACTCTATCCTCGTTTAAGTGCCCGGCCGGTCCCCCTGCGTATATGACGCACTCGAGCCGAAAATGAGCGCTGGTCCTAACGAAGGTAGTACCTACGCGCCGCAGGTAACCCAACACCGTTTGTGTGTGTGTGTGTATGGAATATAATCGAAAAATCCTGAGGGAGAGAGACTAGCCGGCGTAAATCACTTCCTCTGCAGCACCGAGCTTCTTAGGGTTTGCGTGCAGCATGTGTATGTCTTGTCTCTCGAGCCAGGCTGGGGGGACAAGTACTGTAAGTCCGCTGCAACCGGGGGACCGGAGGAGCTTGTAGATTTGAGATTTATTGTTTGCCGCCTTGATTTATGCCCCCCCCCCCTGCCCGGGTGCAAGCCGACCATACCGGGGAATGTTTATTGTTAATGCGACGATTTTTCGGTTGTTTAATCGGGGATTGGAAAAAGTAAGGGCCGGGGGGGTAGAGTTTTCGAAAGTGTGATATCTTCGTCCTACGCGAGAAGAGAGCTGGTAAGCATCGTGATGTTTGAAACTGAAGTGTGTCGAGGAAAGTCAAAAAGCTATTTTTGGAGGTTTTTTTGTGAAAATTAATGATTTCTGTCGAGATGCTTTTCTAGTACAGACTTTGGAAAGAAAAAACTAACAATGCTTAAGGGATTTGATAAATTTTATTGATTTTACCTAAGTATGAAATTGTTCGTCATTCGACAAGGATACATATATCACTTCTTGCAGATCACAAAATTGTTTTTTAGTCAGTTTAAAAAAATTCGGCATGTCGTAGTCAAAAAATTCCTAGCCACGCATTTTTTTTTTTTTTTCATGAATTTTTGGATAAAACATTTTTAGGTCCTATTTTATTGGCTATTTGATTTTTAGAGGTAAATTTCTTCATAGGCCATGATTAAAATATATTGAAATGAAATCTAAATACTTATATATTTCTTTTTTTATGCGAGGTTTCGGAACTTTTCATGCTTCTAAATTTTGGAAAATTAGCTTAAAAAGCCGTTTTTTCAAAAAAAAAAAAAAAAAAAAAAAAAAAAAAAAAAAAAAAAAAAAAAAATGTAAACTACGTGGATACCTACTGCAAGAGGTTGAAAATATTGGAGCCACATTTAGCATTAGAAAAGAATCCCTCGGTTTAATTAATATCGGTGTGTCCTGTAGATCTATCAGACTTGGCCCAGCCGAATTTTCACAGAGATCGTCCAGAAAAAGTCTCAAACTTTCTCCGGAGCCCCCTGGACTTCGGGAACTCGGTACCCAGTCATGCCACATAATAACTTACTTCAGGCTCGACTCGCAATCTTCCAAAAAGCATCTCATCCTCGCATCATGTTAACATCACTCGGTACCCCCGCTAATCGACGCTCTTCGTTCTCGTTAAGGAGAATTTTGTTTTCTTCCTTCTCCTTACTGCAACCAGAGATAAAAATCTCCTCGCTCGTCGTCGAACTTTGACTTCCCCTCGGTTCGCAATTATGATACTTTTTCAGCAGTATCGAAGGCCCGCGTGTTTGCGTTTAAATGAAGCGTGGATAATTGCAGCACGCGCGGCAGCGGCGGCGGCGAGACGAATGGAATCGAATTGGAATCCTTGGGTCGTTTAATTATTTTCGCTGCCGCCGCCGGCTGGAAGAATGGAACGGAAGAGGGGGGAGGCGGTATATACACTCGAGTCTGACTGGCTGGCTGCGTGGGCTGCAGCCGACGAGGCTCGATTTTCTATTCGGCATGAAATTTCGTAATTGATCGTTACTGCGGGGGCTCATTGTTATTATTCATCGGATTTACGATGCACCGGTACGGAAATAATTAAAAATGTTTTATGGTAATAATTTTTTTGCTTTTTGTGGGTTGCAGATTTTTTTTTTTTTTTTTAAATTGGGCGTAAAAATTCTTCCGAGAAGTTTTAATGCACAATCGAGTCCGGGTTATAGCATTGGCCTGGTGGGATGCACCTATAGAATTAATTTCAGTCACTAGGTTTAATTTCACGTTAACCTTATATGCACGAACGCGTAACTGCCTTATTCAAGTGGCAACAAAAATAGCTCTTTCTTGCCAACAAAGGTTATACAGCTTTATGTTATTGTTAGAAATTATTTTTGTCTCCGGTCGTATAAAGTATTATATACCGTGCCCCGATGATTCCCCATTTCCGAGTATTTGCATAGGTAAATTCACAAGTATTTTTTTCGACATTGAAAAAATTTATTTTCGTCCCTAATTGCATAATACGAACTTTTAAATCTTACCACGTAAAAAAATAAAATCGTTGAAAAAATTAACTTTTCTTGATTATCGCTCACGCTAACGCCGATCCAGATAGCAGTCACTCAGCGTATATCTTGATGAGTTTCCCACACGCCCCCGGGAGTAATCGTGCTCTTTGCTCCCTAGTGCCGTAAAAAAGTCTCGAGCCGGGCCTGCCTAACCAAAGCCGGTCGGTTCTCCGAATCGAGGTAACACGTGCAGGAGTAGGCCCCTCCTTGGTTGTAAAAACGGGGTGAAGGAGGAGGCTGTAAAACCGAGCCTTTGCGTACTGTATCTCGAGGGGATTATATATACAGGACTGGCTCATGGCTGCAGGCGCGCGGGGTATTGATCTCGGCGACGAAGCCAGGCGGGGGAGCTGCCCGCCGATATAGTCGTCGTCATTTTAACAGCTGTTCTGGGGGGGGGGCAAAGGGGGCCGTAAAAATTTTTCCTCCGTCTGTAGGCCTACGACCTTCGGGGTTTTTAGGGCTTGACCCACGCTGATCAAACATTCGAGATTGCCCGAGCCGCACCATTGTTTCAACTTCTCAAGGATTAAGACCCCCCCCCCCTTTTTTTTTGGGAGGGGACTATAAATCTCTGATGATGGTTGCAAAATTCGTGGCATGGACAATTTGCGGGATTAAAGAGAGATGAGGAGAGTTGCTCAAAAAATTGTACTTGGCTTGGTTTTTCCTAATCTCTCGTAGATCCATCAACGCAGCTTTAACAAAAAAAAAGAGAGAGAAAAAGAGGAGGAGGAAGTTTTTCTCAGAAGGGAACAAAATGAGAAACCATTTTTTTTTCTTCTCTCTTTCCCATGGCACGTTTTTCAATTTTCCAGATAAAATTGATGGGATACGCCTCGACGTCCGCCCTCCTGGGTTGTATCTCTTATCATTAAAAAATTGTAGTTCTTGACTTTTGAAGCCCCCGAGTCATCTTTCTTGGGAGGCTTTAACAATCCTCGGAAATTTTCTACGGACTGTTGAAATTTCTCACTGATAATGCTGTGAAAATGTTTTACTCAGTTGCATCACAATAGTCTCCGTAAAACAGTGGATTTTCATAGAGTTTCAAAATGATCAATCGTTTTTTAAAGTTGAAAAACTAGAAGCAAATAAATTCAGTTTTCAATTGATTTATACTGTTCATCGTAGAACTGTAAAAATTTATTCATTTAAAAGTATGATCAAGTAAATTTTTTACTAATAAATCACTGTAAATTAACAAGTCCATTTTTTTTCTGTACTACAAATAAATTCCAACAAAATCTATAATGTTGAAGTTTTTCTTTAGATTTCTAATTCCGCGATAAATAATACCCAGTTTTTTTCATAGTGTCGCTCGGTAAAATTTCATTCAACAATATTGCAAGCTTGCCGTCCACGTCACGTCACAGAGAAAAATTCAACTGTGAGAAACTTTCAAAAACGCAGCGTCGCGTCGTGCACGGTTTTCAAACCTTTTCGAATCGCAAAGACTCTTGAAGAAGAATAAAAAAAAAAGAACCTCGCACACAATAAAGTTACACACGCGTGCGTCAATTATTCATCTCGAAGCCGGCGTAAAATCCGAAAGTCACCCCCTCCGCGTGCAGCGCGCATGCATGGTTCGACAAAAGAAGAAAATTCGTCTCTCTCGCTCTCGGTCGATGGATATCTGAAAAAGCACTCGCCATACTGATTTACATCGAATATTCCAAGCGCGTATACAAGAGACACGAGCGTTATTGCGCTGACTCGGCTGCAATTATCGACCATTTTTTTCCCACGAAAAGGGAGAGATTATTCGGTAAACCCGAGACTTCGCTCTTTATTTTTATCTAATTTGATGACGTGCATACATACCTTGCATCGATTAAATTTTAGATTGTGTTTTGACAAGCCGCGAGTACCTAATTATTTCGAAAAAATAAGCCCAGAGTTGATTGCTCGAAAAATAAAAGACCGAGCGAGGCCGGCAGTTTGTGCATAAAAGAAAGCAGGTTGAATGAAATGCCCCGCGAGGTTCGAAGATTATGAATTTTTGAAAACAAAGTTGTTACGTCAAAGCTGGACTATTTTCGTCCTACGATATGACCGTTTTATGGGCGCGCCAACAGGGAGTGAAATTGAATTTTCATTTCGGTCTTCTACTCTCGCGGGGGAGCGATGAATAAATAAAAACCTTTTGTGTAAACTCGATTTTTACGAATTATTTTGAAAAAAATTTTCGAAGCCTAGTTCGCTCGGTTGTTTTCGAGCATGAACATTTCGAGAAAATTGTATTGTCACTGCAGTCGAAAACTTTTTCGGACTCAGCTGGAGTTAAAATTTTGGAAAATTTTTTGAAAAGAAGAACTTGTAAAGATTTGTAAAGAATTACAAACGAGGTCACTGTGGGAACAGCCAAAATTAATCAGTCCTGAAGTCTGAGGAGCAGTCACTGTTTGTCCAAAATTATTATTGCACTTTTTTATTCAAAGAGAAGCTTTATTTTTACTTAATAAAAAATGTATATTGATCGCCCGTGCGAAGAAAAACCTTAGCCCAAAATTTGCCACGAATAATAACGGAGCTAGTTTTGGCCAATAAAATGTCTCCAAAAGGCTTATTTATTATTTCCGCCAACGACAAAAAAATGTTAAAATTACCATTGCTATCATACCGATGATATATTATAATAAAAAAAAATTGTTCGATATGTTAGCCGCGAATAAAATGACCCTTACGACATTTTATAGGATGAAAACTTAGAGTGATTTTTTTCGCGACTGATGTGTCGAAATATTTTTTTTAATTATAATATATCAACGGATTGGTAACAAAGGTCATTTTAATATATTTTTTTGCACGCTAAAATAATAAATAAGCCTTTTACACACATTTTATTGGTCAAAAGTACCTCCGTTGTTATATTAAATTTTCGGCTAAGGTTTCTTCGCAAGGGCAATAGATATATTAACATGAATTCGTTGTTATGATTTTTATACTTATATACTATAACAATTAAAAAAAAAATTATAAATAATTATGAACTGCAGTTTAAGTTGGTCATACCGGTCTATGGTAGTCAAGAAGGTAGTGTATATTGAATAATATTTTATTTATGATTAATAATTTTCTCTCTGTCACTGCTAATTATTATAATAACGCTCGTGCGTATTATTTCTCGTGTAAAATAAAAAATTTTTTAAAAAACGTCATCAATATCTTACGAAATTTTTAAAGTTTTCCCACTGGTGTCAATCATGACCACACGCACGGCGTTTCGGGCTGAATATTCCAGTAAAACTCTCGGTCCCTCCGGCCTAAGCGTGAAATTAATCAGCCCCACCCTAATTAAAAAAAGCCCGTTCGATCGATCGTCGCTCTATATATACCCGGTGTGTTTTTTTATCCGCACTCACACACGCACACATGGTCGTAGTCTTGTCTCGCTTTATCCATCCCGGATGGGCGGCAGCTGCGGGGCGATCACTCGTCTGTTCCCTAATCGCCCGATGGCTGGTGCTGGTGCGTCCGTGTCCCTCCCTACGCACGTTGCGTGCCGAGATTTCGCGACGAGGGAGGCCGTGAGAAACTCGCTTCCTCTCTCTGTCTCCCCGTGTGTGTACGTATATGAGTAGTTGTAGTAGTAATGAACAATAAATATATAGAATTTTTTTATACGTCGGGGGCTGATTTTTCGATTGATGCAATTACGCAACATGTGCGGGTGTCGGGTACGAAAAGGGATAAGATAAAAGCCGGCTCGGGACACATCTGTCGGCTAGCCTTGTTGTTCCACGTTACGAATTTACGTGGGCTTTTTATCGGTTTTGAAAACCAGCTGTTTTACAACTGTTGATTGTTTAAGAACTTTGATAAACACTTATACAAGAGTGTCGCATTGGGAAAAAAAAAAATTATTAATTTTGGGGGTTTTGTATGTAAACGTTCTTTAACGTTAATTTAGACAATTTTTAACTCTCTTCATTTACAATTTTTTTTTTAAATTATAATTGTTATTTGTACAGATGGGGATTTGAACCTGGATTTTCGAAGCACAGACACTACAGTAACTCTAGTTTAACTCAGTAAAAAACAGAAATTTGAAAAATAATGACTCTCATTTTATTTATTTTTGATTCGTCAAGAAAATAATGGTAGGGCAAATATGTTTTTAGTTAGAAAATAATTTTTCTTGTATTTTATCAATGTTTTTTTTAACTTTTAATTAGTTTTTTATTTACATTTGAGTGATGAGTAATCATTTATATACTTGTTTTTGAATTTTTAGTTAGCTTTTGTAATTCTATTTAAAGAGTATCAAGCGAATAGATAAAAGTAATTTTGAATAGAAACAAATTTGATTGTACTGTATGTTTTTAATTTTTCAAGTTTTTTTATCCAAGGCCGATAAATAAAAAAATAACATCTGCTTCATAATTTTGTCTACTTTATTATTTTTTTACAACAATAATACACGCAGTGATGGAGGTCGTTTTTCACGAGTATTGTTACTTCTTTATTCATTTTTTTTTCAAATTAGTTCCTTATTCAAAGAAAAAGATATAAATGGTGTAATAAACAAAGGCTCCATTATGTAATAATAAATTTAATTGTACTGTTACATTATTTTTTTGACTTCTGTATTCACCTTTGATGAATAAACAAAATTTCTTTCTAAAACGCCTCGGCCATTATTTTTCCCCCCTCTCATCCGGCACAATGACAACTTTTTTTTTTCCTCTTCGTTCTTTTCTTCAACTTTCGTACATAATTAAAAGCGCTCGCAAAGCATATACACTTAGGCTACGCCGCGGCGGCGGTAAGAACCTCGGTAATTGATTTTTTTTTTTCTCCCTTCCTCCTCCTTTTATTTTTATACCATAAATTTTTATGGAAAATAATATACCGCCGTAAAATTGATTACACACATTAGGGGGGGTCATTTTCCGTTCCCCCCCCCCCCCCCCTTCTGGACTCGACTGACCGTCCGACCCAGCGAGCGACGGTTACGGGCGTGCATCCCACCCTTTTTTTTTTCATCCTCGACTACTTTCTTACCCCCGATGCTATTATTAGTGCGGGTATTATGAATGAAGACCCGCGGATGGATGCAAGCGCGGCGGTGCGGTCAGGAATAATAAAAAATGCGCGTACGCGTAAGCATTATATATATAGACAAAATATACGTACCGTACCTCGGAATGTATTTCTACACGCTCGTCTCTCTTGTATAAACATGGCAGGCGGTCGAAAGAGGAATTCTTGCTCTCGAGAGTCAAATCGAGGGAAGAAAAAAGTTAAACGAATGATTCCGCGTTTATAGTGTGCCCCTTTATTTATTTTTTCCATAACGATACGTGGAAACTTTTTCACTCGGGTGGACGCAGCGCGACGTATTGGGGATGGATTTTAAAAGAATTTTTCATCTTTTCCGCTCGGGTGTGAACGTTGTTTTCATCGTTCAGAAACTCTGAACAGAAGACTAAAATTTATTTGAAGAATAATTTTAAAAGTTGTAATAAAGTTTTAATGTACCGTATCTGCTATTGATAAAATTATCTTGTTCCAATATTACTGCCTAAATTTTAGATTCACGAGATATTTTATGTTTGCTGGGTCATAAACTTGGGTAACGATTAGATATTTCTGAAGAAATTATTTGAGATAACATAAAATACTGAGGATTAAATATTTCAAAACAAAATTTTATGAGACCAAATCGTTTAAAAAGTATCCCTTTTTTTATTTATATAGTGAGTCGTAAGCTGCACAGTTAAAAAAAATTTTTCAAGATCAAACATAGTTATTTTAAGAGTTCTCTATTAAGAAGTAAAAATGCTAGCAGCGTGATTTTTTTGATAGAAGGTTAGTGTGTATGCACACTTTATCATTTTGAATTTTTCATTTCTCTATATTTCAGTGGACGCATGCCATACAAGCAGGTAAAAAGAAACAAAAAGTTCGTAAAGTAAATTCTTGCCAGAAAATTTATGAAACTTGGCGTATTTACTTAGAAATACTTGTGGCAATTCATTACTTAAAGAAATGGACTCGCGTATAAACTAGTCTTCTTTATACATCATGTACCTCTGATTTTTTTAAATCCCAATTATGTTTCCAGATTTTACAAAGGGTCAAGATCATTCATCTATAGAACAGATTGTATTTTTGAATTACCTGCAGATAAAAAGTTCACGACCCCGGACATTGAAAAATCTCGATCGAGCATCAGAGGACCAGCTCGCTGATTCGAATCTGAGACCTCCGGGGCTCTTCTGGGAAAAGCGTTAATTTATTTATTTATCGCGGCCCTCGCACTTCTCGCAATATTTTTCGCAGATTCCTCCTCCTCCTCGCGCTGCAGGGTTATAAACGGAGGAATGCAGCGAGCGGCGCTGCGTTCCCATCAGCCGAAAAATTCGCGCCTGCAGCAGCCGGGGGAGATTGCCAACAACAACGAGGCCTGTTGTTGCTTCCTCGGGTAAACGGGAATGCGCGAGCGAGATACGTTTGAAGAATAAAACGTAAAAGGTCCAACTTCTTGAATTTTTCTCCATCGTCGAGGGGGCTGCTGCAGGGGTGGGTGGGCGCCGTCAAAGCCGAGCCGGGGCAAATATTAAATTAGCTTTTTCGTGAAACGCGCTTGCTTCTTTCGGTCCGGCGACGGTAAGAGGATCTTTTTTTTTTTTCTGGAAAAAAAAGAGATGAATAAATAGTTTGATTTTTGAAATAATATTGATCTTTCTACCGCCCGGCAAAGCTAGTGGACGCGGGTATATATTGATTTTAAAATCCCATGGAAACTGTCAATATTGACTTTCGATGTTCACGGGAGAGCAAAATTTCAGAGTTACTTACCCGCTTGAGTGCTAAAGTCGGTAAATTGGAATGAAGAATTTCTTTCTTCTTCATTTTTTTTTTTTTTCCTTTAGGTTCTGCAGGATGCATAATGAACGGTGACGGTGGAAAAATATGCATCACGTTCACGAGTGGACCCGAAATTGTTGAGATTAAAATTGATTTTTGCTTCCCCTGATGAATGATTTAGGCAATTAAGAATCTACTAAAAGTTGCAGCTGCAGAGTTATCTTAACGTAAAATTTAACCGAAATTTAGCGAAAATAATAGGGACACTGCTGTTATTATTAAGAACAGTGACAGGTGGTTTTTTTTGACAGACGATAATTACAGTAAAGTGTGTGTACACAAATTTTTAAATTACTTCGGCACACTGAAAATTAAAAAAGAATCGAGTACATTTATAAATATGTCGTAAAACCAGTAGAAATATGATTTATTACAACCTAATGCACATCAAAAATCAAAAAAGTTTTTTTTTTTAGTAATTTTTTTTCGAGTAAAATTTTTGTATGCTTTTTTTAAGCACGCGAGAGTAATCCAAAATCATTTCACAGAGGGATATTTTCAATCAAACTCACAGTAGCTTTCATCGGAGTCAATAATTTCATCAAACCGATTATCCAGCAGCTCCCTAAATCGCAATAAAACTTCTGAAATCGATAATCCAAAGGAACTCATCATCCTCGCTCAAATTCACAATTTAATGACTAAAAAAAACAATACTCGCAATTCGGATTCAATAACCCTGCAGGGTAAAAAAAAAAAAAAAAAAAAAATTCTCAAATCGTTGCTGCCCGGGTGGAAATCCTGCAGCCCGGTCGACCGCAGACGTTCAATCGGCTCCCTCTTTTATCCCGTGAATAATTGACAATATTCCTCGAAGCATCGAGGGAGCACGCGAGAGAGAGAGAAAAATCATTTCCCGTCTGCACACCCGTACAAGCGCTCGGTCTGTAGCCAATGCACATGCGGCCGCAGGTGCCTTTTTTTTTTCTTCTTCTTTTTCTTTTCTTTAGCACGCCGCGCGCCGCTGATGCACGTCCGGCAGCAAAGTATCGTGTTCGGGTTGTCTCGTCTTTCGCCTGCCAGCCCGGACGAAGCCGCAATTTCGTTTGGGTTTTCCCTCCGCGCTGCAGCATCTCTCGGGTAGAAAAATTTTCTCGAGGATAGATGGAAATAAACGCCCCCGGGATCGATCCCGACCGCGAGGGTTCGGTTCGGATTTTATTAATTTATGCGGGAGGTAATATCGCCCGATGATTTGCGTGTTTTGGCGGTGCTGCTGGATTCTTCTTCTTTTTTTTTTTTTGAGAGGCGGAGCCCGGGGTTCTTGGGGTTTCGACAGCGATATTGATGAATTTTTTAGACTGAGAGACGTTCGCGAGGTATTTCACGGTGCGTTGAAAAATCGCGTTGATAAATTGTTGGCGCTGGTTTTAAAATTTAGGATCGGACCTTATTTTCGAGACTATTTTTTATGAATCTCGAGGAGCGAGAAATACAATTGTAACTGACAATTAATGAATTTTTCATGTAATTAGCTGTTGTCTTATTAATAATCTGCATAAAAATCAAAATTTTACTAAATATTACTTTATTAAAAGTTATTGAAAGTCGTAAATGTTTATTTAACGAATCAATAATCAAAATAAATATTGTTATGATAAATCCCAATAATGAAGAAGATGCATTCAAAAAATTATTTGGTTTGTTTGAATTAATTTTATAGTATATCGAAAAATAATCGACACGTATTTTAATTTTTGAAAAAAAATTAAAATTGAAGGAGTTATAGACTTTGATGGTTTCCAAAACATCATACATATAGATATACCCCCAATGTAAAATGGTACTGATGACGTCAGGAGTGCCAATTTTACAAAAAATTGTATCTTCGGAAATATTGATAAAAAAATTATCAAAAAATCTTAAAATTCATTAAAAATCGAGAACTTTCAGAAAAAAATTTAATTAGAAAGTATGCATCTTCCCCATTTGAATAAACGAACAGATTTAGGATAATTTTTTATTTCTGATCATTCGGGACTTGTTTTTGTTTTTTACCATTTGAATATTCATCGACTAGTTAGATCACTTCATTGATGAGGAAAATCCCATGTGTCACTTATTTAAAAAAAAAAAAAAATTAATGACTAATTTTTAGAAGTCGAGAGAAATTTCACTTGAAAATGATGTTACTTCATTTACTCAATGTTCATAAATTTCATTATTTTTTGTTTAAAAAATTTAACTCGTGAGTAATATAAACAATCAATATTATACATATGAGTAATTTAAACAATCACTCCTGATATTTCGAGAAACTTTCAGTTAATGCACCGTAAGCAAAACATTGTTCACAAAAGCCCAGAGTTTGGTTCGATTATTTTTCAAGATCAGTACACGCTCGAGCAATAAACAATCAAAAACCACCGCACCAAAAAATATTTACGGGCATATTAGCGTAGCCGGGAATAATATATAATGAGCTAGGCGCGATATTGATTATAAAAGAAAAGGTTTATAACGCGCTCGGGAAGGAACAATGGTCAAAAGTCAAGGTTAAGGCAGTAAATATGGGCGTTTAACGGCTAGCGGTGGGTCAATCTGTCGGCGGGAAGTTTTCGAAACGCTTTATTACTCCTGAATTTAGTACGAAAGCACCTGCACGTGGGGAACACCCGAGCAGTAAATATCGGTGGTACTTTTTTTCTTCGTGCGTTGCCCGGGAAAACTCAGGGCTGCGTAGACAAGAAAGAATCATCGAGTTTTATAGTTCTCTCTGTTTTTTTTTTTTTTTTTTTTTTTTATGAGATAATCAGTAAAAAAAATATTTTTTTTAGACTTTTATGTTTTTACGGAAATTGGATGATCGAAGTGCACTATACACTGAAAAAAAAAGATTTATGGACAGTCTATTACGGTTAGCTCTGAAAAAATTTGAAAAATTTTTCAACTCTCGTTTTGGTAAAATAAGAAAAAACAGAATTGCGTTTGAATGTATTTGACCAAAATAAAGTCGTAAGAGATCAAAGACGAGAATACGTAGTGGCCGAATTCAATATGTAATCTAACAGTCACCGCTTTCATAAAAAATTTTTTGCAAGTCATTTTAAATATAATATTATGTTCCACTCTTTTTCTATAGTTAGTAATTTCCTACTCACAGAAAGTTTAATCGATTCTCATTAAATTTTAATTATTTTACATTTTTTTAATGGACTGTTATGAATATTTTCTCACAATTCCAATAATAAATTTTAAAATGTCAAAAAATAAATTTATTTTCCTTTTCATTTTGACTATCCTTGAAAAATACTGAAACGCGTACACCGCAAATAAATCTTGCATGTATGTCCGTCAGAGTAGAAATTCAATTTGATGTGGTTTGAATAGACAGCAGAACTCCAACGGTAAATTTTCAAAAATCGATTCGTTTGTTTCAACAAAACATTACAGCCGGCGTGAAAAATTAATTTAATTTTCCTCTTACTAATCTCGAAACTTTTTTTGATCTCGCAAAGCGAGTTTCATATTCCGTTTGATTACGATAAAAATCTCTTACTGTAAAGTTTCACGGTAAAATAAAAAAAAAGGCCACCACGGGGATTGCCGCAACGACTAAAAACTGTGAAATAAGAAATCAATGTCCGAAACAGTCGAATAATTTTTCGACACGTACATCCAGCCACTCGCTCGAGCGAGAATAATTTTCTAAGTTTCAAGCTCGACCGATCGCTTGTTCTCCTGTCGAAAAATTTCGGTGGATCTCGAGATCCTTCAGCTCGTTCACACCCGAGTTCCCCCCCCCCCCCCCCGCTTTTCACAATTCTATAAAGGAGGACTAGACTACTGAATATATAAAAAAAGCCGAGCAGCTCTCTGTAGTTTCGTAAAATCAAATCGCGACGATTGTAAATTCAAATTGCAGACCGGGGGTACAGATATCGCAACTCCGGCTTCTTAATATACCATGTTTATTAAAGTTTCGCAAAAATATGTACACGAATCGACCCTGTTTCTTTTTATACGCGGTGGCTATCGGAGGATTTCTTATACCGATCGATACGCTCGAATGGGAACACGAGCAATTACTTACTTTTTTTTTTTTCTTTTTTTTCTGTCTTTCTTTAGATTCTTTTTTTGTCGCCAAGCCTACTGGTCTACATGGATTTTTGTTACTCGTACCGAGCGGACTTTGTCGAAAGGTTTGAAGGCTGAAAAGTTTTGAGGCTCGCAAGGGTCGTAATTTATTTTTAGTAATTGTAAATTTACAACTTGAGAGGGATAATTTACGATTTGACGCCTGATAACCGTGGCTAAATTTGTTACACTTTGCCACTCTTGATGACTAATTTTGAATGGATACGGTCAGCGAACGGTATTCAAATTTTTTTATAACTCCTTGGTAAAATATTGTCCCGAGGCGAGTTTACAGTAAAAATTGATGCTTTTATCATGGAGTAGGAATGTCTTTATCTCGGATAAAACATTGTATAAGGAAAATTTCTAAAGATTTCGATTTCAAGAAATACCTGTATGCTTGAAAGCTTTTCAAAGAGAAAGTCTTATACGAAAATTTAATTTTTATTTTGATTCTCGAAACTTGGATTTCCAGTAGTGAATTCTTCTAATAGAAATAACTTGGATAAATTAAAACTTTATTTTTTGATTGAATCCCTGTATCGTACGGACAGAAAAAGTTAGGCTTTCATAATGTTATTTTTTTAAATGCTTAAAAAAAGAAATAAAAAAATTTAAACTTTTTCTTAAAACTTAGTCTTTTGTTCTCATATTTTATCATGTCAGACGTAACTAGTAAAAAGTATTTAATTATTTTACATTAAAAAATGCACCAAAAAACCAATTTTAATTAGTTGTGTTTCAAACCAGACTCTCTCAGCCAAAGCAAAAATATGAAGTTTTAATCTTAACTAAATATTTTGCAAAGAAAAATTAACTGAATACGTATTTTAAAACAAAGTATGAAAATCCAACTAAACCTCGACACCAAATGTTATCAACGGAAATTAAAACTTGAAAATATGAAATTAAAAATTTTTTTCTTTAATCAATCACAATTCCTTCAAACTGTTTACATTCATTTTCGTTTTTTTCTCTAATACACCTACTTATAGAACATTTTGTTATTGCCGGGTGCCTGATTAGAAAGAAAAAAAAAAATCCAAAAGCCATGTACACCTCTCCAAATCGAAATGGCATTTCCAGTTATTTTTTAACCAACATTAAGTAACAAAGGGGGGGGGGGGAAGAAAAAAATTTCCTGCAATACGGATCCGTTTTACAGCGTTACGACGTTATTCCATTAGGGCCTCGTGCTGTGTTTTATCGATACGCGACGGGGAACTCGCGCGAGGTTATCCATTCGCAAGAATAGACGTTTTACGATTTCCCCGTCTCTGCGGCAAACTCTTCGCTCAAAATTCAGCAAACAGCCGCAAAATTTTTTTTAATCTCCCGGTTCCATTTCGTAACGCTCATCTCAGTAAAAAAAAAAAAAAAAAAAAAAAAAATACTAATGCGAAGTTGGCGCACAGTAGTTTCATTATTCCCTGCATCGAACGGCCGTCACGATTTCAACTCCTTTATCCTCGCGGTCCGCCCGCAGCAGAAATTCAATATTCCCAGGGCACGCATGCGGCTGGGCCCCGAGGCGTTCGTGTAAAGGGGGACGTTCAATAACGCAATTTACATTTGTTTAAAAAAAAAAAAAAAAAAAAAGTGAGTCGTGCGGGTCGCGACGACTTTCGGGCACGCCGGTATGCCCGCACGTGGAAGACGTTATTTTTATCGTTATCTCCGGGCCGCGACAAAGCAAACTGGGGAACGATCGTCGGAGAGAAAAAAAATGGGGAAGATAAGTTCGTGCGGATGAGAGGGACCAGTTGCAGTGTGTGCTCGAGGAGAAGAAGTGTGCGGGTTCGAAATCAAAAATTTTGATTAAAACTCGAAAGTCTGGCGAGCAATGAAAAGCGAGAACTGACTCACGATCTGAGATACTCCAACAAGAGTTCATTTATTTTTACTTTGAAGCTTTTTATTTATGAGTTTATGGTAAATCATTTTCAAGTTAATGAATAAAATCAACCCGTCAGACTGAAAATTTAGAAATTAATTGCTATTGGGAAATTTCACCAAAAAAATTAAATAAAAACTTTGTAAAAATTTAAAAACTTTAATTTTTTTCATTGATTTCTTTTAAGTTTTCCAACGATTTTTTTAACAATTTCTTTTACGGTTATTTAAAATTTTGAATAGAATCGAAAATAAAAACTCAATAGCTTAAAACTAATGAAGATTAGAACGATTTTTAATTTCATGTAATAAAAATTTTAATCACAACTTTTTACTCAATTATTAATAAAAACAGTATTATTAATGAAATTAGTAAATTTTTTATTAATTCTTATTCAGAGGGCAAAGAAAAAAGACAATATTTTTGATTGATTGTTCACTCATTATACTTCTCGAATTTTTTTCAATCTTTTTTCGATAGCGTGATTAGGATCTTACTTCCATCATTTATTTCTTTGAAAGTAACGCATGTTGGAGTTGTTTTTTATCTGCATTTATCAACAATCACGAATATCATGAGAAAATCCATCGTGATTCATCATGGCCTGTAGTAGGCCTGACTAAAAAACTTTTATTACATCAATTGTAAGCACTTTTTAATTACTACAAAAAAAGTTGTTACAAAGCTCTTTGTAATACAACCGAAAATTTCGGTATATATGTATTATACCGGAGAAAGATGAAAAAAAGATATAAAAAACAAATCTAGTCGAAGGTAAAAACGATAAGCCAAGCTAATTATACAATAACTGTTTAAGATTCTTTACGAAAAATCAATAATTTTGTGCTTGAATACTAATTGAGTCGCTATTCTTTTAAGTCTATTTATCAAATTACTACAGAAACGCACTGTAGACAAAAAATAAGCTTGCAAGGCTGCAAAGAAACAGACACTATTCGGTTGTATTTTGCAATTTTTTATGTGAAATTCAACTCTTTTGCACAGGCACTCATATCGTGGAACCGGTAAACATGCTCAAATCTTTAAACAATTTTTTGAGCTTTGCTGGTACTTAGAAATAGAAAATTAATTGTTATATTGTTTTATGAGAAACTTCGTGAAAGAAATCTTTAAATTACAGCTCTACAATTGGTCATCATAAAATAAGGCAGGAGATTTGAAATCAGAAAGATTTTTTAACAAATAGTTTTAGATGTTTTTTACTATTACTGTTGAAAAAATAAAATAAAAATAAAGAGTATATCTGCTACGATGCGTGTTTGAATTGTTCAGAGACTTGACAGTAAACAGTCTTGGTTACTGTACTTCTAAAAACGTTTGATAATAGTCACTGGATGATGATTCTGGATTGTCCTTTTTATCAATACTTCTTTTCAGTATTTTATGAAACATTATAATTATTAAACATAAAGTTTTCTGTTAAATAATTACTACAGTAAATATCAAAAAAATATTTTTCTTCTAATACTACTCTTGGTCTGTAAATCGAAACTTTTTATTTTCAATTACATTTTATTCTGTATTGTATTAAGATCTTTGTTTTAAAAAAAAAGGTTTCTAATTTTTTAAAGAAAAGAATTCTTTTGCAGAACCTTCGAGTGACATACTGTAAAAGTCACATCACTAGTTAAGAGAATGAAATTTTTAAGTTTTTAATTTTCCACACTTTACATTTCAAACGTTTCAAAACGACTTTTATTACAAGGCACCGCGCGTCAGAGACTGACTTGCAATAAAATATTGCAAACATTAGCGTATCTGTATAACTCTTTTTGCTACAAAGACTGGTTTCGTCTGTCTATCGCGGATGAGTCACTTTTTGCCAGAGGAGTTTTTTTACAAATCATTACCCACTCGTATTTCAAAATCGTAGCATTGTTTTTTAACTTTCTTCCAGAGTCCGCGTTGTTCGCGAAATATGTACCTGTGCTGCAAGTCGAGAGGAATTAGAAGCCAAGAAGAAGAAGAAGAAGAAGAAGAAATTTTTTTCCCCCCTGGTGCACCAGCGTCGCTCGTCGGTGCGGTGCGCGGTTTTCTATTTCTGTTTTGCAATTATCCGTCAAAAAGCGAATGCCTTACCGCGGCTATTTGCAGTTAGTCTTTACGTTTCGTTTGGGGCTCGATTTTTTTTTTTTTTTTTTTGCGGAATGAGAAATACAAGCCGGATGATGAATTTTCCGGTTATTATTTTTAACCCATTGTGTTGTTTGGCGTACGTGTTCGGCTTTCAGATCCGCGTAAATATTGATCCGACAATTGATGCGAGCCAGCACGCGCGTATATACCTGCCAGAAGCCGCACATGCGAAATTCTTCTTCTTGAGTTTTTTTTTATCTTTTTTTTCATTCAGGGAAAAGTCATTCGACAGCTGCTGCAGCAGTTAGCAGGGTGAAAATTTGTACAAGCCAATGAGTTTAAATTTACATCTCAATGTGCAGTATGTTTCGAGACTTCAGGTAATTTGCATTGTTGAAAAAATTCTCCAACCTGGTGAACTTGCATTATGTGCGCAATAATAATTATAAGCAAAAAAGACGTAAAATAATCACAACTAGTTCTGGAAAAATAAGTAACTTTAAATTGTACTAATCGAAGTTTAAAGATCATAAATTCAAACCACATTTTTTTTATTATTTTATATTTTGTCAAAAAAAGTCAAGCGCAGAATTTTTCAGAATACTTTTGCTTCAAGATTATTAGATAGACTATGTTGACTCATTTCGACAAAACAAATCTTTAATTTATCTTTTAAAAATTCTTTTTAAAAAACTCGACCATTTGTAAGCTTATTTATTTGTTAATTGAAAGTATTCGATGAGCAGTCATGATGACTAGTTAACAATAGTAGTCACAAGAAGATTTAATATCTTTACAAAGTCTCTTTTGTATTAAAATTGTTTTTATTTTTTAGTTATTTTCTAATTTCAAGAAAAAAAAATTTTTAGTTTTAGTTTGCAAAAAATTTTGTTTTAAAACTTGCATTAATTAAAAAATCTTTTTTGTTTGATATTTTGAAATATTGTGGTCAAATCACAATAAAAAAATAAATGTGGAAGTTACGACCTTTTCGGACAAAAAAGGAGTAGGATATAAATAAAAAAACTCCTTGCTTTTATATTTATCAACGTTTCGGCTACTATCGGTTAGCCATCTTGAGGATTTTATTATTACTGCAAAATATATTTTAAAAAAATTATATTAAAATTATAAACTTTTGGAAATACATTAGTTAAAACTTACAAAGTTATGAGTAAGACTCAACGTCAATCATCATTATCATTTTTATTGAAATGAACTTTAAATGACATAATTTATTTTTTACAATTTTTTACTTTTCTATAATTGAAAGTTAATTTTTAAATAATTTAAAAAATACAAATAAATTAAAAGTGATTTTGAAAAATCAAAGAAATATTAGATCTTAAGTGAAAATTCGTAGATGTAATTTGATAATTACTTAATTGTAATTACTTAAATAATGGAGATTCATCCAAGAGAAATTACACTTAAATCAATATTGAGTTACCTAATCATTAGGTAATTTAAAAAAAAATGCTTTGATTTGAATAAGTGATGAAAATACATGTCGGCACACACACAGTGACTGTCACAACTCACAGTCACACAGTGCCCACCTGACTCAGCACATGCGCGGTAGAGCTCTCCAAAGTCCCATTGGCATATGCTAGGTTCGGTGTATATACTTTCTTCTTAGCACGCGTAATATTTCTGGGTCTTTTTTACACAAGCTATTTGTAAATTTTTAATGCTGCAAGATTTTTAAAAACTTTTTACCATACTCAAACTTTGGTAAATACAGTTTAGTATTTTTTATCAACTCTACCATGTAAATAGTAAGCGACGACGGTGTTAATTCAATTATAGGTTAGTTTGGATGGCGTACCATTGTAAACAAAAATATAAGATTTGTAAATCATATTATAAAAATTTTGCAGTTTTTTTACTCATTTCACTGTCTGTTTAGAAAAATGTTTTAATCCTGTTATCTCTAATTGCAGTTAAGATGGAGAGCAATGACTCCAAAGAATATACACTTTCTGACATTGAAAGTGTACCTAGTAACAACATAGTTATTCAAACTGTAACTAATTATAATGCAAAAGATAATGTAAAAACATCAACGTATTATTTAAAACTTGAAAATGAAAGAGACAGCAAAGAAAATGAGAATGTGGCATATGTTAGTATAGAGAATGAAACATTAGCTAGTGAAGCCATAGAAGATGATGCAAATGCTGAGTACGTAGCTTTGGAAGTCCAGGATTCGGGTCAAATTGTTTTACATGAAAAAGATGTCATTCTTTGGGGTGAGCTTTGTAGGATTTGTGCCAATGGATGTGATCAGTTAGTTCCCATATTTACTGGTGAGGGGTTGGAAAACAACTTGAGTCAAAAAATTCATGCACACTTACCTGTGACTGTAAGTACTGAAACCATAACAAAGATTTGAAATTAATTAATCTTTATATAATTTCTAACAGTTTTTTCAATTTTAGGTATCTGAAAATGATGATCTTCCACATCAACTATGTTACAATTGTGCAGCAACATTAATCGCTTATGATGATATCCACAAAGGATGTGTTGATGCTCAGCAACGTTTAAATGATTTACATAGTAAATTAGTCTCCAAAGAGCAGGTAAGAAGATGTTAATCAAAAGTAAATATTTTTTCATTACTATAAAAATTTTGTACCAATTTTTTTGTATAGTTTGAAGCCACACAAGCTGAAGATGAAAATTTTGATACAATATTTGAAGAAAATGAAAATGAAATTGATTCTGTTAAGCAGCCATTGGTAACTTAATTATTTATTTTGTTGTTTTTCTAATTTAAAAAAATGTAATTTTATATTTTATTTTTAATTTTACAGCAAGAAAATATTAAAGAAACCATCCAGCAAGACAATTTTTTGGAAGCAGAAAGGTAATAAAATTTATGCATTTAAAATTATAAGTAGAATTGGGTGTCTTTTTATTGAAAATTAATAAATAATTAACTACCTGCGTGGTTCAATGTTTTACTCTATAAGTCCAAAGTAATGAAATTAAATATTAGTTAGAATGCTTTTTTTAAAAAAGACATACAATCTATTTATAATTCCAACTGATTTCATCAAAAAAACCTTTTTAATAAAATTTTCCAAATTCCTTGTGCTTCTTGTCAGCCTTATTGATGCATTTATGAAAAGTGCTATCAAATCGAATTAAAACCAAATAATTTTTAAGCAACGAAAAAATTAATGTGATAAGAAATAAGATTTCATTAGTTTAGATTTACAACTAAGGTAGTTATTTGCCAAGTTTTTTTTGTAAAAAAAAAAAAAATTTATTTTTTTAAAGTAATTTTTGAGAAGTTTTGACATTTTTGATAATGCCACCTAAGGATCAGAAAGTATGGAAAGTTTTTGAACAGGCTTCTGTTAATGGTTCGCAAATCGCTGAAAACTTGTGTTTATAGACGTTTTATAATCGTGTATAAGACATACTAAACAAAAAGATATGTGTGAAAAAAATTTCTAGTTAATCTAATGATAATAAACTTATTATCTAAAGAATAAACATCAAAATACAGTCGTGAGACAGCGACTAGAAAATTAAATTGTTTTGCAGGGTAAAAAGTACCATAGCATCAGAAAATTTACCTGAAACCAATGACGTAAATCAAAATTTTCATCCCATTGTAAAAACTCTTTTGAAAATAGCAACTAAGTCCAAGCCTTCAAAATATTCTCCAACCCCATCAAGTTCAGAAATCTATGATTCTGACAATCAAACTTCAACCGATGACACAGTGGAAAAACCAAAAAAACCTACCAGATGTGAGAAAAAAACTTGTTGGAACATAGCAATGAAGTGCAATCCTTCAAAAGAAAATCCATTGCCATCAAGTTCAAAAAGCAATGATTCTATCGATGATCCTTTAACTGATGACACCGTGGAAAAACCAAAAAAATCCACCAGACGCAAGAAAAAAGTCAATTCCAATACAGAAGAAGAGAAGGAACCCAAACTGTGTCCCAACTGCGGTAAATTTTTTCGCACCAGTACGACTTTGTTGGATCACATGCGAATTCACAACGACGAGCTTTCCTACATATGCGACTCGTGCGGCAAGCGTTTCCGTTGCTACCAGGGACTCCACAGACACCAGAAGGAGGTTCACAACCAGGTGCGAAACTTTTCCTGCAACATTTGCAAAAAGAACTTCGGATGTAGAGTCAAAAGAGATGATCATGTCCGCACTCACACCGGTGAGCGCCCGTATGCGTGTCGAAAATGCAATTCTAGTTTCAAGAGCAGGCCCGCGCTTTACATGCACGAGAAGCGTCATCAGAACGTATTTCCCTATCAGTGCGTCGAATGCGACAAGATGTTCCGCAGGAAGCAGGAGTTGATTCATCATGTCTCCATCCACACCGGGGAGAAGAAATTCAAGTGCAAAGTCTGCCAGAAAAATTTCCGGGTAAAGGCCGAGCTCAACAGACACGCTCTTGTCCACTCGATTGCAAAACCCCACCATTGCCCCAAGTGCCACCTGTCCTTCAAGCAAGGTCGATACCTCAACAAGCATTTGAAGAAAATGCATAACTCGACCAGAATGGGTAATCGAGATTTGATTAGAATATTTCGAAGCCACGTATTGAGAAAGCAGTAGGATGTAAGATTAGAGCTCAGAATTTTTCACGTATCGCTAGATGTATGTAGAGTCCTCAAAATTCTCAAGCGCCGTTCATTTATTATGCACATTTTAGGATAACTTTAAATATTTATTTTAAAAGTTGTCACGTAGAAATAAATTGAAAAAGTAATTAAGTGCGACAAATCTTGCGTTAGCATAAAACATTAACTTAATAGGCAGTGATGTAAAAATTAAGTTATTTAAAAAAAATGTATTTTTAAAACGCTAGTGTTCTTAAGATATTTCACATTATTTCATTGAACCAAAGATCACCAAGTAAAAAGTAAAATTAGTATCGACACATTAAATTTACAGTAAAGACTGAAACTAACAAACATATTTTGTTAATTTGTTTAATATATTTCTTCTTGATAATTAAAAATTCATTAAAATACGACCAAAAGTAAGAAATTTTACGTGCTACAATCACTCTATTTGAAAGACCAAACTAATCCTGTGATGTTCAAGTTTTTGAAATCCATGTCATAAAAATTTGACAAGCACATATCTGACGAAAACAAATATTTAAACGACTTTTTGAATAAAAAAAAAAAGAGTACGTTGTTTTATTGTAGCTTATCTTGGCTGAGTTTAGACAAGAGGCGGCATTAAAACTCGGTACCACAACCCAACACCTAAGGAAGGCAACGACTCGAAGAAATAACATCGTTTGTTTCCAGATATCTTAAGCTGGAAGATGGCGGGGTGATCACCGTGGACGTCCAACCGGTTGTCAAGCTCGAGGAAGCACCAAAACCGTCTTCTCCCTGCAAGCTGGACCCGAGCGAAAAGGAAGCCAGGCGCAAGGAGCTAGCCCGGGTCAGAATCAACTCGGACGGCACTACGGCGTACAAGTGTCAGGAGTGCTCCAAGGTTCTTTCGACCTCGTACAACTATTTTTGTCACAAGAGGATTCACACGCAGGAGAAGCCCTGCACCTGTAAGCTTTGCGGCAAAAGCTTCACCGCGTCTTCGTCGCTGAGTAGGCACATTCGCGAGGTCCACGACAAGATTAAGGAGTACGGCTGCCGGTATTGCCCGAGAAAACTGGCCTCGAAGATCGCAAGAAACGAGCACGAGCACACCCACACCAACGAGCGGCCCTACGTTTGCGATTTTTGCCAAAAGTCCTTTCGTCAGCGTGCCAGTCTGTCACTTCACAAGAGGTATCATACCAAGAATTTTTGGTTTCACTGCCAACACTGCGACCGGGGCTTCTTCAGAAAGCAGGATGTTGAGAGACACGAGCTCACCCACTCCGATCAAAAACCTTACGAATGTAAGATATGCAATAAAGCTTTCAGAAGTTCGGCCTCGGCTATCAAGCATCGACAGACACACGAAGGCGACGTGCAAAGACACATTTGCGAAGTCTGCGGGGTCTTATTCACACAGGAGAGATACCTCAAAAATCATTGGAAAAAAATGCACAAAGACAGATAGCATTAAGTTAAGCGCGCTTAACTTATTTCTATGTCGAATTGTGATTTCAAACGTTTATTTTATACTTCTTTGTTTCGACGATACTTGTATTGAAGGCTGCACGATGATTTGGAAAATTTTTAGTTTTACATTTTCTTTTTGCGCTTTGAAATTTACCCCTTTTTAATTTTGTAAAGTCAATAGATTGCTCCAGCGATTAACTTCTTTGAAAATGTTTGTAAAATTGTCATGCACTTTGCTATGTATTACTTTGAATTTTTGAAATCTAAAATTCTGTGAAATCTATCTCTTCGACTTGTGCTCCAAGGAATCCCATGTGTATTTATTTCCAGAGCCTGGAGTTCCAAAGCAATTAAAAACGGTTCCAAGAAATCCACCTTGCCCAAATCTTTCACCTACATGTGTGGAGTTTGTGACGAACCGTACTCCCAGGAAAAAGATCTCGTGCGGCACATCAAGCAGAAACACCAGACGGAGTCACGTGAAAATTCCAATAGTTTCTCTTACCAGTGCAACGTGTGCCAGAAGGTCTTCGAAAAAAAGTCAAACCTGTTGAGGCACTTGAAAATGCACGAGAAACCAATATCCGAGGACGCGGCTATAATAAATCAAGCGAAATTCATCGAAAATGCGAAGACGAAGCTCCGATGTAGCTTTTGCAACAAGGTGTTCGGTAGCCGTGTCAGTTTCCTTCGTCACCATCGCGGTCACACGAACGAGTGGCCGCTGATCTGCGAGAAGTGCGGCAAAGGGTTCAGAACTAACTACGATCTGAGACGCCATATCAGCGACGTCCACGAAAAGCGCACGAGGTACGACTGCGAGATTTGTGGAAACACTTTCGCTTCAAAAGTCAATCGAGATGCACATTTAAGAATCCACACGGGCGAAAAGCCCTACACCTGCCGTACTTGCTCCAAGAACTTCCGCTCGGTCAACCTTCTCTGGGCACACAACCGGACCCACCTGGACATAAGAAAGTACCAGTGCGATAACTGTCCCTTGGCATTCAGGAGCAAGCAGAAGCTCCAGGCTCACATGAGCGTGCACACCGGGGTCAGACCGTATCCGTGCGACGTTTGTGGACGGGGCTTCGCGGCCCGAGGCGAGGCCAACCGACATCGCTCGGTGCACTTTCCGGACAGGCCGTTCCTGTGCTCGATCTGCGGAGTGGGTTTCAGACTCAACAGATACCTGACCACGCACATGAAACAACACCATCCCCATGAGTCCAAGTCTGACAGAGATGCGTCGAGCACTTAAAACTAATTGATAAGACTTTGATCGCCAGTATTTTTATGATTATTGTTTCCTTTAATTTTGTACAGTAACTTAGTATAGAAGCACACGATGAGAAAATGTACAAAATGTAAGAAGCCTTGAAGAGTTATAAATATCAAATCTTATGTAACTTTGCAGTGTAAATAATTGTTGAAATAAAATAACTCTCAGTTCTTACACATAAAATATGTGTCCACGAAAATTTCTATAAACCACTCCCTCGTATCTGTATAAAATAAACGCTTTTTGTATATATATATATTATATTTTAATAATATTCATATTGCACAATTAGTTACGGTAAAATTGATCATAATAAAAAAATTATAATTTAATTAATAAATGCGTACGATTTTTCTGTTCTTTTTTTTTCAGATTAAAAGGTACGGCAGAAAAAGGAATAAAAATTAGCTTTAAACAGTTCAAGAAAACCCTCAAAACTTCACCCATAAAAGTAAAAAGCGAAAAAGTCGTTCAAGCATCTTCGAAGCCAATTAAAAAACGAGTAAGTCAGATCGTCAAGAAAAAATTAGTTGTTAAACACGTCAAGACTGAGAAAGCTGAATCTAAAATTAATAAAAAACGTGACGCTGAAATTATGGAGTCGGCAAATTTTATCACAGACGATTTCGCCAACGATTCTTCGAGCGAAGACCAATTTGCGTCAACGTCACCCGACCCTCCGCCAAAACCCCCAACCAAATCCAAAAAACGCAGTACAACGACTAAAATGCACGAGTGCAACCTTTGCAAAAAACGATTCCGCAACGCAAACCTTTACGAAAATCACATGCGTGTACACTCAGGTGAAAAACCGTACTCCTGTCACATTTGTGGCACCAAATTCGGTCCGGTCGGATCTCTCTACTACCATTTGAAGCATGTCCACGGTGGCGTCAAAAATCACGCCTGCGACGTATGTGGCAGATGCTTTGCCATGAAGTCGGCTATGGAGGTAACATAAAACTATTATGATTTTTAAAACTTTTCTGCAAAACTTTTTTCTCCAAAATCTTTTTTTTTTTTTTTTTGCAACTAAAAAATGTCTAAATAAGGATTTTTTTACTCTTTATTCATTGATCCATTCTTGAATCTATAAAGTCGGGGTAAAGTATGCCCAGCGTATTTTTCCTGACCCCTCCTCTCTTCTCTTAGCAAAAAAATAAAAACTTAATGTTATAATTTTGGGAATTAATGTCAAAATTTTTTTTAAAACTATTTTCTGGACTCAGGACCATCGAAGAATACACACGGACGAAAGGCCTTTTGTTTGCGACTCTTGCGGGAAGGTAAATTATCCTTAATGATTTTATTGAATTTAATTCCAATTAATTTATAAAAATAAAAAAACTAATTATCTTTCAGACCTTCCGAACTCGCGCTTCCTTGTTTATACATAGCAGGATCCACACAGACGAGTTTCCCTTCAAATGTAGCTACTGCAACAAATTCTTCAGGTGGAAGCATCAAATGAACAATCACGAGACCACTCACACGGGGGAGAAAAACCACATTTGTGATATTTGTGGAAAAGGTCTTAAATTTTTTCAATTTTTTTTTTTTTTTTTTTTTTAGATGATATAAATTTGCGCTTAGCAAGTCATTATTTTGAATTAAATTGTAAAAGGTTTTATTTTTTTTTAGGCTTTGGTGTCAAAAATGAGTTGTCGAGGTGAGTTTTTTTTATTTTATTTTTTTTTTTTATTGTAATGATAAAAAAGTTAATTATAATTTTATTAGGCACAGGTTCACTCACTCCATGGAAAAACCATTTAGTTGTCCAAAATGCGAACTTAGTTTTGGCCAGAAAAGGTATCTCACAAAACACATCAGGATGAGACATTAGGCGAATTTTTTACAGTCATTGTGTGAATAATAAATTCATCAAAACTTTTGTCAATTGTTAGATTTTATGATTACTCTAGCTAGAATTTGTACGTTCAGTTTTAAACAAAAACAAAAACTTTTTTTATATTCTCTTTTATGCTTTTAACATATTATTTTTATTCGACATATAATACACAATGTCATCATCTAACGACATGTATTTCTATCACATTCAAATAAAAGCCCTTTTTTACTATTAATGAGAAGGTAATTTAGTATTTATTTTTGTGTAATTTCTCTTGGATGAATCTCCATTACTAAACTATTTACTAAAATTTGTGTAGCTGTAAATATCCAACACAAGGAGTGTAATTTTTATTTTGAACTTCAAATGGCAGATACAAATTTTCACTTAAGATATAATATTTCGTTATTTTTCAAAATCACTTTTAATTTAGTTTTTTAATTTATTATTATACAAAAGTAAAAAATTGTAAAAAATAAATTGTGTTATTTAAACTTCAATATCCAAAGCTACTCCCCATTAATAGTGTCAGTTTGATGTCAATTGGCTTAACACTTGAGTTAACATTAAGTAAAACATCAAATATAATGTGCACAAACTGTCCTTACTAAACTTCAGAAAGTTAGTTATTAAATAGTAGTATGGTTTTAAAGAACTTTTTGGGCTCAACAATTTGTAATGTAACACCCAGGCAAATTAATAAATAAAAAAATATTTTTATTTAATTTTATAACAATAAAATAAATTTTATGAGATTGTGCTAGCAAAATTTTATTATCTTTGCTTGAGTTTTCAATAAAAATGATTAAAAAAAAAAATTTTCATTGAACCACAATTTGACCACAATATTTCAAAATACCAAACATAAAAGAATTTTTAATTTAGTCAAGTTTTAAAACAAAATTTTTTGGAAACTAAAACTAAAATTTTTTTTTCTTGAAAATCGAAAATAATTAAAAAACAAACAATTCTAATATAAAAGAGACTTATAATTAAAAATTTGTGGAAAAATTAGCAGCGTTCTTAGACTTTTTATGTTTGGTACTAACTTTGGTCCATTCATTACTCATATCTTGTTTATCTTGAGCTTGCATTCGTGGAAAATTGAGCTCAAACAATTTCTTGTCCAATGATTCCTGCTCTTTTTGGTGTTTTTTTTCTCCTAATTCTAACTCTTCCAATGTTTTTGATAGTTTTTCAGTAGCAGCTGAAGTGTTAATATTAACATTTTCTTTACCACTGTTGGCAGCAGTTTTATTTTTTGAACCTCCTGCTGCAGCAGCAAAGCTAAGCTTTTCATCCTTCTCACTTGACGAAGCTCTAGCTTGTTGCAATGGTGGGCCAAACCACGAATCAGATGAAGCTGCATTTTCAGGTACAGATTGTTGCGATTGTGAATCAAACCATGAATTGGAAGAAGCTGAATTTTCATGTACAGTAGCATTCTAAAAAAATAAAAATAATACGTATATTACTAATAATTACAGTAAAAGTGTTACACTCAAATAATTATATGTACCTGCTCAGTATTGTTCAGATCTGCAGTCAGATTATTAGCTGATATAAAAGATGCATTTGAGTCAACTTGAGGAGGATTTCTGGGTCGACGAAGAGGTTTGTATTCCTTTAAGCAAAATTTTAAAAATTAATTTGTAATTTTGTAAGGTTATTACTATGGCTAACAGAATAAAAACTTTTTATTTTTTTTACATACTTGATTTGCTGGTTCTAGAGAAGCAATTGTATCCACTACTGACTTATATTGTTTTTTAGGCTTTTCTTTTTTCTACGAAATGGAAAAAATTAAAGAAAATAGAATAATGGAAGTGCAAAAAAAATTCCGACTTACAGCTGCTTCTTGTTCTCTTTTAGCTTTTCTTTCCATATCATTTTCAAGCTGGGCACGGCGAAGTCTTTCTTGTTCTCTGAACAATTTTCTTTCTTTTTTGGATCCACCAACCATTGTTCTTAGTACTGGTTTGTCTTCACTCATTAGAGCAGGATTGTAACTTTTAACTGGGGTTTCCTAAAAATATTAGCAATATGTTATTATTATTTTATTAATGTAAGAACAAAATTGAGAAAAATTATTCACATACCTCATCCCAATTTTCACATTGCATCACTGGTTGAGATACAATTGGCAACAATTGAGATTGAACTGGGTCCTCACTAAGAATTGTATGATGGATCATAGATTCTCGGCCAGGGCAAGTACTAACATGATGCTAGAAAAATATAGTGACCTCAGTTGAGTTTGAAAAATTATATCTTGCCATTTAGCTATTTTTGCAAAACTCAATATTTTTTACATTTTTAGCAATAATATATGAAAATGACTTGTATGTTAAATTTATGGAATTTTTCATTTTTCTTATAAAAATAGATGTCATATACTTTTACATAAGTACTCACAACTTTGATCATAATTTGAAAACCAAAAATTTTTGTCCATTGTAAAGTCATAATAATAATATAAAAAAAAAAAAAAATTAAAATACTCTTTGTTTGCTAAGGTTCAATATTTAAATAAGTAAAGTCCTAAAGCGTAGTGGCGCTTCTTAAATACATTGAATTTTTAACTAAAAATTATCATGAATTGTAAATATATTCTCAGAGTCAAAAGAAATTATTTAATGATTTTATGGGAAAATCTTTAATTTTTTCAAATCAAATAATTTTAAAACCTTTTTCAAAATAATTGATAATAATTGAAAGGATGCAGCAAGAGGATTGTTATACTTGACTTAATTTATTCTTTTGAAGCAGTGTATCTGTTGGAAATTATAAAATTTATCAATCTGCAATATTAATAAAATAAACCCCACCTGCCATTCAGCTTCATCAACGATGTGTCGAGCATCAAAAGGACATCTCTTCTTGTTGGCCTTTGTGTGTCGCTTTTCACATTTTGTCAAATGTGTTGGCATACGACCCCTCAATATTCGGTGTGATTTATCATAAGGACAGGTGTCATAAACGTCTTCCATTTTAGTTGGTATTTCTGAAATTAAGGAGGTCACTTATTTTGCTATGACAATAAATGCGACGCAGTAGTTTAATATAAAGAAAGTAGATTATGATTACGACTACAAAATTTAATTCGCTGTTATTATAGAACTGAAGCTTATACTGATTTTGAAAATTTAAAAGGCGAAATATATAATTTGAGAATTTTTAAATGAGTTCATTGTTTAACTAGCACTGAAAATGCGAAGTTTCATCCCGTTCAACAATAAGCAAAAATTCTTTCGAAATTGGTAAAAGTTAAGTTTAATGAAAAATACTTGTTGAGACGCGTGTACAGTGAAACAAAGAAAGGTTCTCAATCCCGCGTTTCAAGATAAGGAGCTCAACTTTTCAAGTTTTAAAAATCAAACTTCAAACGCTTTAAAAATAAAAAATAACAGCCCAAGTTGTATTACGAAATGCTGATATAATTATAACAACGACTTACAGATAGTGAAGAAAAGTAATTATAGTCCTTCTGTATTATCAAGATTAATGAAAAACAACTTTTTTTTCTTAGAAGTGAATTTAAAACCTAAATCGGTGCTACACTGCTTCCGCTGCTTGCTGCCGAATGTCTACACATAAACTAAATCGCAAGACGCATTAATCACGGATGATATTTGAAGGGTGTATAGTGCTTCGCACTGTCGGCCGTCGTAATAACTAATCTAAACGAAGAATTCGCAGTCGATAAAAAAAAAATTTATTCTGCTCCCCTAAATATTACAAATATGAGAATGAATTATCTTGAATTGACTGTTTACTTTTTAAAAACATTCGGAGTACCTTTGTTAATTAAAAAAATACAACAAATTTTCAACTTACCGCGTTTGTAAGTTTGGAGTGATCCGCGCGAACTGCGTAAGTACAAAACTTCCCATTGAATAGTACCACAGACGGTAAGGCAGTGTCGCGCAGATCGACCCGCAGTTGACGACAACAACATGTGACGCCACGATTCTGATTGTTATTCTCGAATCTCGATTTTAAGTAATATTTTGGAAAGTTTAGGTATCGTTTAACTGAAGGTGACCGAAATCTCCGGAGCGCGCAAAATCATTTTTAACGTTTCACGTGCTCTCGTGTATTTTTAACAAAATTGCGTAAACGAAGTCAACACGTCCCAAATAACCAAAATTTGGAAAAAAAATGTTTCAACAATTGGGAAAAAAAACGTTTAAAAAAATTGAAAACTCCGAAAAAAAAAGATAGCGACGTAGCGCGGCAGCCCGACGAAGCTGCAAGTTTCTCCCGCAGCCAATCCCCATGCGTGATGTGTGACTTGTGAGCGTGGAGGAGGCCAGCAGCAGCAACGTTGAAAGGAGCAGAAAATTCAGTACGACAGAAAACAGCGTCGAGAATCGGGCGTGCGGACATGATAATATCGCGTCCGCTGTCAATGACAGCACCACCACGAGCAGTTGTTACACTCCACGAGTCAATAACTTAGAGCAGCTACGTAGACCCGAAAAACAACCCCCAGGAGCCCCAGGAAGCTATTGCTCCGGCCCGAGATACATCGCAGATATCACAATCCATAAGCTGAGGCTGTTCCGATCGACGACATCGACGAGAGGTCTCGTGAGTCTCGATTGGATCGCCTGCTAGCTGCCAGAAACTATTTATTTTTTTCACTTTAAGAAAGTGTGTTACCCACTAGCAACTAGCTCGATACACCTGTGCCCCGTGCTACGCGTTTGTTACGAAATTTTCTGCGGGATACTCGATCGTGCGTCTTCATAAAAGTGTGAGTGAAGTTTTTTTCCCCGAGGGTCACGGGTAACTATAACAGTGACTGTGGGGTTTTTGTGAGAATAGTGGTAGAAACTTGTGCTTTTTTCACAGCAAAAATAAACAGTTGTTTTTATAACCCGACGCCGTCTGGTGTACATACACAGGAGTAATCATGAAGGAAAAAAGAAAGTAAGAGATTTTTTTTAGCTGTTTTAGTTGTCGAAATAAGTAGTTTGCTGCGAACATTGTAATTAATAACCCTCATGTTTTGTTCTAAATTTAAATGCTCTCGCAATACAGAATCTCTCATGATACTTGTTTTTTTTGGAAGGTTTTTTTTCCACGCGATAAGTTTGCTTATTTTTTTCTTTTTTTTTTCATGCACGATAAAGTAAATTTAACATATAAAAACTCCTTGTTTGGAAAATATTTGTGCGAGAAAAGCGCATTGGCTTGTTCGAGTAATTGCTGTGGAGAGGGCGCTTTTCCATAATGGATGGGGAAAACAACGGGTTGAGCCGAGGGTTAATTAGTCTGCATTTTCAGAGGCGTTTACCAAAGTTAATGGGTTTTTAATTTTGTCGTCTTTCCCATCGAGAAAAGCTACTCAATTGCAAAGTGATGCAACGTCCATCTCCGCTCGTGCGGTCCGCACCACAGTCTGTGCTCCGAAAATTTCCTCTGCCACTTTCTCCACACTGCCCGACACTGCGTCCGGGATACCTACTGTTTCTTTCTTTCCTTATGGTTCGCAGTTTCGACGTATCTTCTTTTCTTACTGACATCATGCGATTAAATTTAGGGTGCAATAAAAACAAGTTTAATTGATACGTTACTCAAATATTGAATGAAAGAGCTCGAATATTATTTCATGTGAATACTGACAAATCATCAGATACTTTTTTGTCTATAAAAATTTATTCATATGATGCTACTTTAGCACCGACTTCATTACAGAGGCCTGAAATGAAAAATACATACTTATATCTTTGAACCACAATTTTTAGCTAATAAAGAATGAGATGATTTTAAAATCATGAAATTTAATTTCAAAACTTTAGCATACTTAATTTTTTCAATGAAATGAAGGCTCAACATGGATGGATGGCTTACATTTGTAGAGATTATTAACTGTTATTACAATTATACTACATGGTCACTCAAAGCACATGCTTGTTGTGCAACAGTAACATTATATTACATGAAATAATTATCACTTACAGTTATCTAAATTTAAACACCTTTTTAGCCACATGATTATACTGAATTTGGAAAACAATTATTTTGTATTAAAGAGCTTGTTTTAAAAAGTAATTAACCAGATAAACAGAAATTAGGCTTATAGGCTATTTATTTTTATTTTTATTTTTTGATCATCTTGTTATAATCATTATTTGAAGAGCCTCATAAATGATTTCGAAAAAAAAGTATTTGGCTACCAATTAAATTTGCACCAATCTAATTTGTACTAATTAGAGTATATGGCATAAATATAGATATACTAAAATAGTTACATATAGAGATTTCTTTATATTCTTGAAATAAACAAAATATGTATTCATAGTCACCATGTGTTGGTAGATGATAAATTTTATTACTTGAAAATAATCATCTGGTTCAAATTTTAAAAAGGTTTATAATACAGGTATACTTATGTATTTGTGGGTGAAAATATTATTCAAAGACAAATTCATATACTTTGAAATCTTGATTTTGAGTATGTTCAATAATTTTTCGTAATTTAATTATTACTGCTACACAAATAAAATTTTGTTCTGATCGGACAAAAAGATTTGTCGTTAAAAAATATTTAAAGATTTTATTTAAAAAAATAAAACAAAATAAAAATTTACAAAAATTCGAGCAAAAATTATTGAAAATTATAAGTGTGATCATATTTCAATTATCGGAAATCTGCCTTTATGAAAGGAGATGAGGAAGTTAATATATCTTTTTGATTATCGAGTGATTTGTATTTTACAATAGAGATGAATTTTTGCTGTCGATCTAGTTTGTTTTATTACAAAACTTTAATATTTATTGTATTTCTTAAAGTTTTAAAAGCAGGCCTTAAAAATATTGTAAACAATTCTTCCATTTGTAATAAATTTTACTTATACACTTTCATCTAGTTTTTTTTTTAACTTTGTATGAAAAATATATATATATTTTTTTCATTATAGTATCTGTAGTGAATAGTGTGAATAGTTCTGGTACAAATGCAACTTTTTTCTAAAATTTTAGAGAGGCTATGAAATAATATTTAAATAAAGTGCATCATATAAGTATACCCACACAAAAGTTGTTTTCAAAATCTTACCCGTTGTGTGTACAAAACGAGACAATAGAAACTTAAACCCATCCATCGTCATAACATTATTACTTATAAGATATCAATTGCAAAATGATAAATTAATTATAAGAGCCGTCAAAAATATTTTCCTCTAGAAGATAAAAATAAGTAATATTATGTCTGTAGATAATATCATTTAATTCCCTGGATGCGTGGGAGACACATGCCGCTACCCTAAAAAAAAAAAAAAATTTCTGCAAAATTTACAATTTAGTCGTACCATGACTTTGCATTCTTGAAAAATGTTAAAGAACACTTTACACCATAAGTGAATTTTCATACAAATCTGTAAGATTACTTTTTGTTGCCACAATTTCAAAAAAAAAAAAAAATAAAAAATAATCATTTACGTAAAAAAAGGGTTTATCTAAAAAATAAAATACATAATTATGAGCTAAGGTAAAGATGCCAATTATGATCACATAAAATGCTACTTTTCAGCATTTTTAATTTTATTTTTACGTACTTAAATTTTAGGTTCTTAGGAACTCAAATAAATTTTTTTTATATGAAAATTGTATTTATTTATGGAATAATTAATGTTTAAAGTCAGACCTTTTATGCCCCTTTTTAAAGTCAAGGCCCCAGTTTATTAGACAACTTCAGCTTTGGTCCCAGTTTATGGAACACTTTTACACGTAAAATCCCGTCTGTGACTTAAGTACCCCGGTTGATGGAACGGAATCGTCAAAATTCGAGGGTTTCATCACTCCCAAACACGAAAAAATTACAAATCTAATCTGAAAATCAGATAAACCGTTCCATCAACTGGGGTACTTAAGTCACAGACGAGATTTTACGTGTAAAAGTGTTCCATAAACTGGGGCCAAAGCTGAAGTTGTCTAATAAACTGGGGTCAAAAGGTCTTGTCTTTAAACATTAATTATTCAATTAATAAGTACAATTTTCATATAAAAAAAATTTATTTAAGTTCCTAAGAACCTAATATTTAAGTATGTAAAAGAAGATTTACTCTAACATGCTTTGTTTTTTCAATAAAATTCAAAATGCTGAAAACTAGCGATTTATGTGATCACAATTGGCATCTTTACCTTAATCCTGTTTTAGTCAGGAAAATTTTGTTTTTCCTAGTTCGAAAAATTCATAGATAAAGCTCCGTCAAAAAATACATCTAAAATTTAACCTATTTAAAGAGTAAAATTTAAAGTTTCAGAAAAGATTACAAAAAAATCGTTCTTTTATATTTTTACAAAAAATTTTGACATTATAGTTGATTGTGGCATTTTCATCCACATTTAAATTTAAAACAACAAAAACAATTAATTATTTTTACTATAGCTTGCAACTCGCCGTGTAGTTTTAAATGTGCTTGGAATTGATACGCGAATCTCTCGTGAAACTTCACCCTCCAGAAAAAAATAAAAGACTCCACCTTCAATTTTGCAAATATGAAACTTCGATCGTATCAAAACGCAACCTCCGTCACTTGAGGAAATCGCTCAAAGTCGAAGTTTTGAGAAGATAATATTAGAGCGCATGGAACGCGTGTTGTTTTTTTGCGGGCGATAGCTACATAACTATAATTTGAAAGGAGAAGACCAAAGAGAGGAAAAACATTGCGATTCCGTCTCACCTCGGCCTTCGTGGCGATTCGTTTTCATCGGTACGACGCATGCGAGGGATATCCTTCAGACGATGCATTCGCTATTTTTTTTTTCCTCGATTCTGTTGTTTACACCAAACTCGAAAACTACAAATAGATCGTGAAAAACAATGATTCAGTTTTTTTTTTTTTTCTATCAATCGCAGTGATAAGGCAGTGGGTCGATTGTTTTTACACAAAGAATTTCGAACTCCACAATATTGGATACTTACTGGTTTTGGTGTTTTGTGAAATATAAACTGGTTTTACGTATATTTTATTATTCGAGACATTTCAGAAGGATTGGTCTATCTCGAGCGCGAGAGCTTATAATTATCGATGAAAAAAACTTATTAGCTTTAAATGAAAGATAATTGCTCTTGCATCAATCTTTAATAAAAACGTAAAAAAAAAAAAAAAAAAAAAAAAAAAAAAAATTCTAGAAGCCTATTATTAATATAATATTTGTAAGAATAATCATTGTTGTTAATGCAGAAAGGAAACTAATAAATTGTTAGCAAATTTTTTAAAAGTCGATAGTTTCTTTTTTAAAATCGATGACTTTTAAGTGATCGATTTTTTTGTAGTTCCAAGTTTAAAATTATCAAATTTTATGTGATAAGCGAGGTGATACGATGTTTTCAATTACCCCTAAACGAAATAACTTTCAATAAAAAAAGAAAAATTATTTTCAAAAGTTCAATGGTATCGTACAGATAATAAAAAGTATAAAGTACATAAAGACTCATTATCGATTTTCACTTCGAAAAGTAGTAATAAATTTTGGCTTATTCAGCAAACACGAAACGTGAATTTAAAAAAAAAATTAACCAAAAATTTGAGTTAAAAAAGCAGTCTGGCTCGAAAAAAAGAACAGCACGTGAATAATTTTGAGTGGTTGAATGGCACACGTGAAACGAAAATTCAAAGAGCTGATTCTGAAAAGTAATTTTTTTTTTTTTTTTTTTTTTACTGGTGAGTGAAAATAAAATGACCAAGGAGGTCATCGGTCGCTGTGTCGCGAGATTCAAGTTTCACGCTTTTGTTTACACATAAGTTGAAGCTTCAACTTTTTATTCATTTTTTCACTAATATATGAATGACGCTGCAATTGAAATAAAAAAAAGCTTAAATTTTCTTTTTCCGAGGACAACCGTTTTATTATTATTTTTATGGTAGAAAAATATACACATTTAGTACTTAAACGAATAATGATTTCTATCAAGATTTTTATTTCCAAAACTCTGGTTTGATCTACACGAGGTTTAGGATTACAGAATTTAATAAAGATAAATTTAATTACATATAGATAATACTAAAGTAGGAACAGACAACGCGTGCTTAATTTAAATACTACAAAGATTAATATTAGTTTATGTTAAGTTTTTAACAAAAGAACAAACTTTTTTTTCATGCTTACACAAATGATCCTTTATAATTTATATACATCGAAAAGTATATTAATAAGTAACATTTATAAAGAAGATAATAATTTTTGACGAATCAGAAGACTTCTTATCAATATGACAATCTGTTATTATCAACGTTTTAAAGTAAATTAATTTTTTTTTTTTTTTTCAGTACCAAAATAATTATTGAGAGAATTTATTATTCTGGAATGTTGATAAACTTTTGTAAAATAAATAGGATTAAGTTGAACTACCTTGATATTAAATTATTAGATTTTTTAATTTATCAATTTGAGATGCAAAAACCAATAGTTTGATCTAGAAAGCCTTAAATAACAAATTTTCAATATAATTATTTAAAAAAATGTTTTGAATACTAACTTCAAATTAAAAAGAAAACATTATAACCTTAAGATTTATCATAAAATATTAATATAACAAAAAATTATAACGAATGAATGTTAAACCTTATAATGTTTTATGACTCTTGGCAGGTTAAGTATTATTTTACTCCAAGATAAACTGTATGTATGTACATTTAGTGAAAAAATTGATTTGCATAAATTTTCAATGTCAAATTGAAAACAAATCAATTTTAAACTTTTTTGTTTTGAAAAAATAAAATATAATAAAATAGAAGATATTTTTTCTTAATACTACACATTCTTATTGAGAAATCCTCAAGTTTCTTCACAGTGATACTTCATAGATTCTCTTCCTGCCTAAGTGTTATAGAAGCGCTAGAAAAAATGTTACAAATTAAAATAAGTTTGAAGTGAGAGTAAAAAGTATTTAGATACAACTCTTAATTATTTTGCCCTGCAAGATTATGTATTCAAAATAAAAAAATGTAAAAACCAAAAAATAACGGATTTGATAGCTGCAATTTCAAAAATATTTAAAATGAATCAGATCTAAACTTACAACTTCTTCTTGTTCTCTTTTAGTTTCTTTCCATGCCATTTTCAAACTATACACGGCAGAATCTTTCTTGCTCTCTGAATGAGAAATTAGAAGAAGCTTTATTTTCATATGCAGAAGTATTCTAAAATTTAAATTAATATTTATTTTTATAATCTTAATAAAAGTTTTATGAATTGCTTAATTATATGCACACCTGCACAGTTTTAATCCGATTATTAGCCGCCCTAAGAGATGCAATTGCTATAGGAGGATTTCTGGGTCGACGAAGAGGTCTATACTCCTGCAAAAAAAAAAAAAAAAAAAAAAAAAAATTGTTTTCTGAGTAATGACAGGATCAATTATTGTTTTCATTTGTTTCTAAGACTAGGTATAACCTTTTTTGAATTAAGAAACATATAGATCAATATAAAGAAATTAATGTATTTAATATAAAATACATAAAAATTGAACAATTCAGAGCTTAAAGTCAAAAGATGATCAATATCTATGAAATCTTAACTTCTATTTAGAATCGTGCATTTTTCTAACATATCTTAACTTACTTCTTCATCATCTTCTAATTCTTTTTGCTTTTCTTCTGCTTTGGGCCACCTTTCCATGAAATTTTGAGGCTGCAGACGACGTACTGGCTCTTGTTCTCTTTTCACTGACATATCCTAAAATAATGTCAGAGTAAAAATTATTTTTATTGTTAAAAATTGGAGAAAATTGCTTACATCTTCCCACTTGACCTCATCCCATGCATCTTCACTTTGCCATTCTGATTGTGATACTTTGGGCTTAAGTTGAGTAGATTTAACTGACTGGCTCTCGCGGTCATTTGCATAATAATTTGGCTCTTTAGTATGTCTTTCCATAGCATTTTCAAGCTTTGTACAGCGCTGTCGTTCTATTTCTCTGAAAGATCTCGTCTCTCTCGTAGGTTCATCAAATATTATTGTGCGAACTTGAGGTTTTTCTTCAGATTTAGCAGTATTGAAACTTTTCACTGATGTATCCTAAAATTAATTTCAGAGTCAAAATTATTTTTATTGTTAAAAATTGGAGAAAATTGCTTACATCTTTCCACTTGACCTCATCCCATGCATCTTCACTTTGCCATTCTGATTGTGATACTTTGGGCTTAAGTTGAGTAGATTTAACTGACTGGCTCCCGCGGTCATTTGCATAATAATTTTGTTCTTTAGTCTTCCATGATTTTGTTCCTTTTTCTGGTTCATCAAATATGATCGTGCGAACTTGAGGTTTTTCTTCAGATTTACCAAGATTGAAACTTTTCACTGATGAGTCCTAAAATTAATGTCAGTGTGTAAAAATTATTTTCATTGTTAAAAGTTGGCTCAAGTTCCTTACATCTTCCCACTTGACCTCATCCCATGCATCTTCACTTTCCCATTCCGATTGTGATACTATGGGCTTCAGTTGAGTAGATTTAACTGACTGGCTCCCGCGGTCATTTGCATAATAATTTTGTTCTTTAGTCTTCCATGATTTTGTTCCTTTTTCTGGTTCATCAAATATGATCGTGCGAACTTGAGGTTTTTCTTCAGATTTACCACGATTGAAACTTTTCACTGATGAGTCCTAAAATTAATGTCAGTGTGTAAAAATTATTTTTATTGTTAAAAATTGGCTAAAGTTCCTTACATCTTCCCACTTGACCTCGTCCCATGCATCTTCACTTTGCCATTCTGATTGTGATATTAAGGGCTTCAGTTGAGTAGATTTAACTGACTGGCCCGCGCGGTCATTTGCATAATTTTGTTCTTTAGCCTCTCTTTCCATAGCATTTTCAAGCTTTGCTCGGCGTAGTCTTTCTTGTTCTCTGAATAATTTTCTTTCTCTTCTGGATCCACCAACCATTATTCTGAGCACTGGTCTTTCAACAGCCAACTTAGCCGGATCATATTTAATTTCCACTTCCTGAAAATATTAGTAAAATGTAAAAAATTGTGGTTCTGCACATATATTTCTAAAGTTGATAAAATTACTCACATCTTCCCACTTGTCTTCACCCCATTCTTCACCATCCCATACTGGTTGGGATACTATAGGCAGAAGCTGGGGAGCTTTAACTGGCTGATCCTCGTCATTGACATTTGGACAGTAGATGGCAGATTCTCTAGCTGGACAAGTATTAAAGTGGTGCTAGAAAAATAAAATGGATTTCACTAAATTTAAAGCAAGAATAAAGTATAATATCAATTCCTTCCTTATACTCGTCCTTATATTAGCTCATATACATTAAAAATAATAGTTTATAATAAAATTATTTTGAAATAATTGAAATTAACTTTGAGCATTTTTTGTATAGTTACTTGTATCAAAAGTCTTTTTCTATCATAGAGACACTAACTTTAATCAGCTCATAAATTATCTTTGTAACAATTGAACCAAGGTTTCTTTGTAGTAGTAATGTCATAAAATAGTATACTTTGAATTGAAAAAATAAATTAACATGTTTTATTTTTGACAATTTATGACCTTTTTTAATGAAAAATTGTTCAATGCATTAACATGTAAACTCAAATAGTGTAAATTAAATATTATTTTGGATAGAAGAAAATTTGTAGATAAATTTTAACATTCATTGTGCTTTTATACGTTTATTATTATTTTTTAAAGGGATATTAAGAGGTAAAACATATAAACAAAAATTGTTGAGTTGTAGGTCAAAATATTAGGAAAAAAAAAAAAAAGAATTCTATTACATTTGATGAGTTGAAAATAACCATAATCATACCAAGAAATATTTACTGGCTCCTACATGTAAGTAACTATTCATAACAATGTATTCATTCCAGAAGTATCAACATTAACTAATTTCATTGATATTAAGTGAAACTTACCTGAAATTCATCTTTGTCAACAATATGATGAGGGTTGAAGGGACAGGTCATTTTATTCTGCTTTGTGTATCGTTTTTTACATTTTGTTAAGTGTGTAAGCATGCGTGCTCTTAATATGCGATGTGATTTGTCAAATGGACAAGTTACATAAACGTCTTCCATTTTTAAATAGACTTACTGAAAGTTTTAAAAACACAAGTATCAATTTTTGTTGGCAATGTAAAAAAGCAGCTGTTGAACCAAAAAAAATACAGGCAAAGATTGGTAGCAAGTTTAATTTGTTGTCACGAAAAAAACAACAAACTTCATGCAAGTTTTTGAAAATTTATAATTTATTTCTTGTAAACTTGACTAAGACTCTTTCATTGAAAAATTTTAAAGTATATATCACAAAACTTCGTCTTGTTTTATAAGTTCAATAAAAAAATTTTTTCGAGTTTGAATGAAATATATTGATTTTAGTTAAATAAACATACCTGTTGGACTGTAGATGGTAAAACAAAAAAACCCCTTTTCTACGAAAAAAGACAACTTTGTTAAACTTTTAAAGTTCCAACTTTAACCTCAATCTTCAGTAGGTTTATTGCAAATGTTAAGATTATCATAAATATCGCTGGAAAAAGTGTGTTCAGTTCTGTATTATCAAATTTACCGAAAGCTACTGTAATCTCAGAGATGAACTTTCAAAACACAACCATGATATTTACATCATGAACACAACTGCCTTTTCTTCTGAGAATCAACGATAACTGAAGTTTCCGGAAGCAGGTAGGTACAGTGCTGCGCTCTACCAGAGAGCAGGGGCCTCGATATCGAATAATGGCTTCCGAACGCCGATCAAAAAATTGGATGTTGTGCATGAATTCTTATTTATCAAAGAAAAAGCTGCCACAAACTTAGTGGCTCTTTCTTTATAATAATCGTTGCATCCTTTGTTAATAAATATGGAACGAATTCTCAACTATTTTTACCACACAATTTGAGGTTACCTCGAAAAATCAGTACTTGAAAAGCAACTAAGTATAAGTTAATGTAGATCGAAGCAGATGACAATATTGGTAAAATGATTTGCGCGATCGTTATTTTCGATTTAAACGTCAAACTATTTATTAACGTTTCACATATTTTTGTCTGTTTATAAAATTTCGCGTATTACACACGATATTACTTGCTAGCCGCTAGCAGAATTGAGTGATGTATTCAAGTGTGTCTGTATTCAAAAGTAAATTTTTGGCATGTCCTATATATGATTCGAGATTCGCTTTTGTTATCACGTAGTCTAAATTTTATTGTTGTACTTTTGTTTTATTTAATACACTAATATGAACAACAAACAAGGTGAGAAAATACGAGAAATTTTCAGTTTTTTTTTTTTTTTAATTTAAAAATTTAAAGTTGATTGCCAATTTTAGTTTACTTTTACAATTTTGTGTGAGAAAAATGGCTGAGAAAATGAAAATTTCTTTTTGTCGAATTTTATAACGTATTACCTACATAAGCGGTAAGCTCATGGGGTAAGCGTATAAGCTTGAAGAAATCACGTGACGCGTGCTTAGCGGAAATTCAAAAACAGTATGAATTAAATTTTTTTTATACAGTTTTAGACGTTATACCTAAAGGGTAGTGGTTATACATAATTTAACTCTTAAAATTAATAAATATATACAAAAAGGCATAATTAATTAAAATACTTTTTTAAAGTAAATTTTGTAAAGTTTATTAAGACTTTTTTTTACATGTAAACAAAAATAAAAATTATTTAAAAAATTTTGGATTATGAATAAAAACAAAAATAAAAATTATTTAAAAAATTTTGGATTATGAATAAATTAGATGTGTAGGTTAATTAATTAACATTTTTTTTAATTACATATTGATTATTGTAATTTTTTAATTGATTTTTTTTTCTCGATACTATGTAACAATGATTTTGAAATCTTCTATTTTAAAACGTTTTAATTTTTTTAATATAAATACAAACTACTGAGAATGATTTTGATTAAAAGTTTACTATGATCAGCCTCAACTCTACAAGATTTATTTTATTACAGATGGACAATTTTTTAAAAGTAAATAAAAAAAGAACTATTTCAAATTGATATTCAAAGTGACATAAATTTCAGTTTTAAAAAGCATTTTAAAGTTGATTTTGCCTTACTTAAGTTTAAAAAATCCCGAATTCAATAACGGTATTCGAAATTTAGCTAGATCAAGATATTTATTATTTGACTATAAAATTTAAAATTATTTACATTAATTTTTTAACTTCGAACGGCAAACAAATCAACTCTGGACTTTGTCGTTTCGAAACTACAGCCAACACAATAAATTACTAATAAAAAAAACAGAAGATATTTTTCCATATCAGAAGTACACGTGTTTACTAAGAAATCCCGAAGTTTCTTACCAAGTAGACCAAGACGAACACAAGAAAATTAATTGCAATTCTGTCTGTAGTACATTAAACTTATAAAGTCAGTTTGAAAAAAATAAATAAATAAACGAAGCGACTTCATCGGTAGACTATCGCGTTTATTGCACAATCCATCTTGTCAAGCGCGTCATGTGTCGATTTCAAGTCAAATTTTCGGAGCAAGCGCGCGTGAAAAAAAACCAATTCTCAAACGTAGGTAGTTTTGTAATTTTTGATAAAAAAAAATGTTCTCAATTGTTCCAGACTGCTCGTTTCAAGCACTTGTCTCGCAAAAATATTATTCGGAGCGAACTTTATCTTTAACTCTTTTTGATAACGTCGAAATTTTGTTCCCGCACCAAGTTTTATTTACAATGGAAATTAACAAAGTTCCTTGTTATTATTTTCGCTAAGATTTCACAGTTGCTCCTCATAATATTCATAAGTTAAAATATCATCTTACGAACCGATGGTCAAACTGTGAACATTTAATGGGGTCATTCATTCCGATTCATTATAAAATCGTTAAATTTCGTTTCTCAATCGAGTCGTAACAGTGCAGCAGTCGAACAACAAACAAAAATCGATACAACCTTAGTCTTGACTCTTGATTGTTTGTATTCGATTTGTATGGTGCCCTTGCGATCGTTAAACTTGTTTATTCCATTTTGAAAAAAATCAACTGATTTTTTTTCTCATTTGCAAAAAAAAAAAGATGCATCTCAGAGGTCAAAAAACACGCGCAAACTTACTCCGTATTTTTATTGTTGGGAACGGGAAAAAAGAAGCTGGGTTTTTGCTTTGTACCATACCAAGTAGGTCGCCCGGATTGCTAAATTTATCGAAAAGTATCATAATTTTTATTTTATTTTTTTCTCTCGCGATGATTTTTATCTGAATTTTTCGCACGAATCGTGTGGAGTCAGCAAGCGTCAAAGTTTTACGGGGCTCCACAGTTTTTTTTATCTAAAAAATTTATTTTAAGCTCTAATCACGCGGAAAGTGTATTCACAAGCGCAAGTCTACTCCGCAACTGCACAACATAAAAAATTTAAGGTGTCAATGATCCCCGCTTCTGGGGATTAATAAGAATTAAAAAAAAAGAATTAAACAAACATAATTCAGTTGGGTGTAAAGGTTGATCCTCCTCCATTTTTTGGGCAATCGACTGAGAATATTAAAGTGGGATCCAAACGAGTTTTTCAAATTTACATACTGTGCCACCAAAGTTTTTTACGTCTTAAATCTTCAGACTTTTTAGTCGATATTATTTTTCAACAAAGAGAGGTGATATTTTTTACCCCCGAATTAATTTTTTTATTTAAAAAAATTCGACAGCCAAGATGAACGAGCCATTATTTTTGTATTTATTAAGCGTTAAGTTTATTTAGTCACATTTTTGTAAGATGAGTAAGTCGTGAAATTTTTCGTTTTATCAAAAATTTATTAAGTCATAAAAGGTAAAAAATATTTTTTTATCAATGTTATTTGATAAAATACTTTTGATAATATTTATAATCAAAATAAAATAATGTAACTATCACTGATGAAAGTATTAATAAAAAAGTACAATATTTATAGAATAAAATTGATGAGCTTAGAGCATTTGAGTGCAACTATTAAAAATATAAAAAACAAATTTTACTCATCTACTAAAATCGGTGAAACTTTATCATATAACTAACACGCTTAAGATAAAATTCTTTTTTAGTCTTTGAAAACTATTTTAGTAAATTCTTAAATTTTTTTAAGAAGACTTTCGTCGATCTTGGTCCGAGGAACGATTCAAAGAAACAGAGGATAAAATTTTTTGTTTATGAGCTTAAAATTTTTTTTTTTTTTTTTTTTTTTGGTTTATTTAACGTCACACTTTATAAAGTATATATACTACATATCGTGCTTATTTGCGACGACGAAAATTATAAAATTATTTACATATACAGGAATGAGATCAATTTAAGCACGAGGCGCAAATTGAGTGAGATTCTCTCAAATAATTTAAATTTTTTGAAGAAGTGGCACATGCATGTAACAATTTCCGGGACTGCAATAAACATTGGTTGAGCACAGGGGGATGCATAAAGCCCAATTCACTCAATTTTGGGCAAAATTATTTAGTAACAAAAGTAGCTATAAGTGCAGAAACTTGTACAAAAGAACAAGGAAAAAAAGAAAAAAAACTTGTGTCAACAAAAATATCGTAGATATTTTCAGCTGAATTTGACAAATTCAAATGAATTATTTATTCATTCAAGCATATCTAAGCAAGCGAAATTTTATAGTATGGTTCCGTGGGTTCAAGTTTTTTAAAAATTTTCTCTGTTATACTTACCTGCGTGTTTTTAAATTATATCGTTAATTACAATAATATCTCAAATTAACACGTGCTTATTGATAATTTATACGTATACTGGTTTTTGATAAATGAAGAGTAAATAATGAATAATAGTCAATTAAAAATTTCCGGGTTTTCTACCTTGCGTCTACAAAAAGATAATTAAAAAAAAAAAAAAAAAAAAATCAATAATTATACTGTGATTTTAATGATTATTAATTATTATAAGATATTTAAAAATTATCAAATTTCCATACTACTCATGGTTATAGAATGGTCTCCATTATTACCACATTCATAATGATAGTAATATGTATGGAACTGGCTCTCAAAATTTTCCTGGTTTTGTTTTTATCTGAATAAGCTACAAGCCTTAGGCGAAAATTTTTTTTCTTGGACTTCACCTGTGTTCTGGATAATGTATGTTTGCAGTTTCTCCACAGTGATTATTGTATTCTCATCCTATAAGTTTTGTTTCTTCATTTTTTGTTATCAAGCTTTTCAACTTCCATTGTTTGGTTTCCGAATGAAATAAATAAAGATTTTCCAGAGAAAATTGATATGCTATTCATTTTGAATTAACGTTGTTTATTATTTAGTCAATAAGAAGACAAATTTTGCTTTTGATTACGCACTGATTAATGCCATAAGTTTGATCCACGCCATTTAAAAACAAAGCAATAATTTTTAATATCTTGAAAATAATAATAACATAACATAGCAACGAAAGTTTCAAGATTCTTAGTATTCGATTAAAGTTAAGTTTTACAAATTTGAAATACAAAAAGTTATTCTTGATAAGCAAAGAATATTGACTTTTAATGTAAATTAAATGAAGAACATCTGCGATACTTAATATATTTTTTTTTTCATCTCGATAACAAAGTATTGGTCCAATGCAATATTTTAACGTTCATCGTAATATATTTCAAACCGATAAATTTTTTCAATCGTCTATTTTTGCTTTTTTTTTTTTTATCACAAACGCAATTAATAGTATAATATTTGCTTTCGTAAATGATGTCATGTTTAAGCTTTTTTTTTTTTTTTATCTGTCAATTTCAATACATATTTTAATAGGTCTCGATCGTTCTGTTTTCAAGTTTTTATCGGATAAAAACTTTCAGACACTTCAACAATAAATCGTTCGCAAATAATCGGATGGCTCCAAATTTTAATAAAATTTGTTGTGTCTTCAAAATTAAAATGTATCTTCATTGACAAAATAAACCACTTAACAATAGGGAAATTGTTTATTTAATAATACTTCCTTATTGTCATAACGCCGGTCGAGAGTTAACAATAGCGGAGTGCACGCACTTTTTCAGTTTTCAAACTGATAGTAAAAACCGAGGCAACTATTAAACACTATAAATAGTCCAATGCACTTTTGTATCAAAAAAATGTTCAGTGTCTGATACCAACTCTAAAATTTCAATTACTTACAAATAAAAAATAAAAAATGTATCCATCAGCGCCAACTCGTGCTAAATTCTCTCAATTAGTTTACTCTATCCTGCGGTATTCAGTTTACTACCGACAGTCGATAGAACAGTTTGTAAGTATCATCAATTAATTAATTCGCTGTCTCCCTAAAAAAAAGGCTGCGATATCTAATCAGTAATGTCCAGCTCGATTGTATAATCCGATCCAAGTCGAGCAACTTATCTGCCCGATTGATAAGAAACCTTGGGCCAATAGAAGGAATTTTCTCGTCTCTCCAGTGCAATTTCGGACCCGGTCGGACGCGGACGTCCCGTATGTCGTCATGCACGAGCAACGTCACCACGGGTCCTACTTTAGCAGCCCCGGGGCTCCCTGTGCCCAGATGATGGGTCCGGTCGACGTCGAGGACCTCGCGAGTTACTTCACCAGTGCCAGTTGCGTCCAGCAAAATGTCCCTCCGCCCGCGGCGACCTACTACCCGAGCCCGGTCGAGGAGGCGGCCTTTGGCTACTGCACGGACACCAGGTGGATGGCTTGTCCGGCAACGAGCTACTGTCCTCTCTACGACGTCCGGCCCCTGGAGTCCTGGCAGAGCCTCCCCTGCGCTCAAGACTTCTACGGGTACTACGCACAACAGCCTCACGACGAGGAACTACTGGAGGAGTACTTGTGCGTACTTCTTTGTTAAAGTTGATCATTATCAGCTGTGATTGACATTCAAAGTTTTAATCTTAAGTGTCTTAGCGACGGGTTTTTTTCGTTATTTCTTTCTTTACTTGGAAATAGTAGGCTTTCGAGTTCAATTTGCGTTTTTTTTTTCTTTTTTGGACTTTGACCGTTGTTCAAGATATTTTGAGGGAAAACCTTGTTGTTTTGATTTGTTACTAAGTAGAAGTTTATGGATTTCTATTCGGACGGAGAATTACGTATTTCATTTTTCATGTTATAAATTCTGAAACTGTCAATCAAAAGGTTACCCAAACGCAGAGTTTCACATGAAAAAGATATTCAATTCTTGAACTTGAAATTGCTTTGGCTGCGCTCGAGCAATGTTCGGCCTTAACAGTAAAATCTTAGCAATACCTCTTTTTATTTTTCCTCAAGGGACTAATCTCGATCAAAGATATTTCTAGTTCATTAAATGATAATATTTTTTCATAGTATTTATGACAAGCAATTTTTTGAGATTTACAAATAAGATATTTACTCTTATGACAAATATCATCATATCATCATATCGGTAATCAAAAAGTACTTTTTGACACGGAATAACTTGGTTGTAAGTTACTTGCTTACTCATAAAAAACGAAGGGGCTTGACTCGCATTTGTTACCATAGTTACTGACAATGTTAATAGCTTGATCTAAATACATGTTAAGCCCCTCAAGTTGATTAGCATCGATATAAGACTATAATTAATTTCATAAAATAGTTAAAGCAAAAAATTAATAGTCCATAAATCGCGAATGTTTGTCGTCAGCGGTGAAATTAAGTTCCTTTCACTAAGTATCCATAATTTGCAAAAATATTTATCGTATAATTTTTTTAAAGAGACAACTTTGAAACTCGATATTTAAGACGAATGAAGTATCTTTAACCCTTAAAGGCCACACCCAAATCCAGAACTGCCACACTGACAGTTATGTGGGGTCATTCTGACCCCGTGTGGCATTTAAGGGTTAAATATATATATTTTTTAATTTTATTGGAGTATTAAAAAGCCATGTTAGCACTATTTTTTACTATATTTTTCGCATACCCAACCGGTCTTTAAAACCTGTCCTAAAAACGTTCTAACTTTATTCAATATTTCTTAAAACCCCTAAATAGTAGGTACCTTTATGTAATTCAATTGTGCCAAAATATCGTTTTTTATTTATCCTTGAAAAATATCGAAGTTTCGTAGATTTAAACAATGTTCCGTTTAGAAACATGGTAACTTAATTTCGATTAGAAAAGTGCTATCTCAAGCTAGATTCCTTTAACATTGCAAAAGGAACATAAACTGATATCACTTTTCTAAACAAAATCTGAATTTGTACGTTTCTAAATGGAATCGGAGTTAGCACGTTTCTGAACTGGCTCTAAGTTTGCACGTTTTTAAACCAGCTGTGAGTTAGCACATTTCACTCACGAAATCTGAGTTTGCATGTTTCTGAATTGGGGTGACAAAATAATAAAATTATTTTATTAAAATTATATTATATTTCAATTACGGAAGCCAAATATTAATATTTATTGAGTTAATCTATATGTGTGAAACTTTCAAAAATTCCAAAAGTTAAAAACTGGTGAATATCTCCATACAAATAACAAAGTTAGACTAAACTAAGGCGCAACCCAAAGTCAAATAAAGTTTTGTTTAGTATAAGTTTGTCTCAAACTTCTTCCTAAAATCTAATTTAGCTAAAAAACTTTCAAAGTAAGAAAAAGGACTCTAACTCATTTTTCCTCGCATTTTCCCATGAATTGTTCACCACGCCTTATGAACAATTCTAGGGCTTGACAGTGACCAGTTTCATGAGAAAATCTAATTCAATTTTCTTACCTGATCGTAAAATAATAATTTTTCAAAGGTAGAAATGAACAAAATTGCTCATGCAGACGTACTGAAAAAACTATACAACTCCCTTTGGCCATACGTGACTATAATTACAGTCGACAATTAAAATTTTTTCATCCAAACCAGTCGCAAACCATTAAGTTGTCAATTTTCTGTTTCAGGAGCAATGAGAAACGCAAGGAGAAGTCGCGGGATGCGGCTCGGTGTCGTCGCAGCCGGGAGACGGACATATTCACGGAACTCGCGGCTGCGGTTCCCGTACCGCCCAGCGAAGCCTCCCACCTTGACAAGGCCAGCGTAATGAGGCTCGCCATAGCCTACCTCAAGACTCGAACCCTCATGGATTCAGGTAACCCTCGTTTTTAAGTTCATGCAATTTTCTCGGTTACTTATAATCGAAAATTTAGATTGTAAATTTGACTAAGAAATTTTGTAGTTGTATATCAAACATAGATCGCGGGCACTTCTGGTTTAAAAAAAGTAGTTTCATTTGACATTTGATAAAAAGTTTCTCTGAAGTATTATCGTTTCCTACTGTTGAAAGCCTATAAACAAACCTTGTAGCTTTTTATAGGTATTTAATGAATAATGCCTGTTCAATAAAAAATGAAAAATTTTTTAATTAGTTTACTGGTTGATCTTAAAAAACATGATTTTTGCAACCTGACAAAATCAGTAGCGATGGTTTTAAAGTCTTTCGATTCACATTAAAAAAAAATCAATGAAATACATTGTGGCTTACAACCAATGAAACGGTTACGATACGATAGATTTATTTTTAATCAAAGAGACACTTAAAACGGGTTTCTATCGTCAGGAATTCCCAAAATATTTTTGCAAGCGTAAAAATCCTTCCAACCGTCTCGCCGGGCGCTCAGTGAAAGTCCTTACGTAAAGTATCAATTTAGCCCGGGCTAATCCGCAGAGTTTACTCCAATTGAAAAGAAAAAAACTCTATCGTAGCTTTTGAAAATCGGGCCTTGAATCGATACGCGATCAATTGGGAAACAGCAAGTCGTCCTCGATCTCACGCATGCACGCAACGCGCTGCAGGAATGCTGACGCCCGGCGACGCGACTCTGCAGCTGCGAGCAACAAAGACTCTCGATTACGGCTCCGCATGCATATAGCCGCAGTCTCGTTTAATTCGACTCGATTGACCACAAGTGCAGTTATGGATTTATTATAATTGGAGGAGATGGACGAGGGAGGGGGGGACCGTGACACGATACCCGTTTATCGTGAACCTCTGCTTTTTGCACGTGCAAGGCGTCACGTTTTTGCTTGAACCGAGCTTGTGGAATATTTATTATTAATATATTGTAATTCGCGAGAGCACAGTGCTTTGATTTGTTAGTCTGATGGGTTCGGTTAGGGTTGATAGACTGTTTGAAGTTTATTTGAAGTTTGAAGACAAACATATTTATAAGAGTTTTTTTTTCTAGAGCGAGGCTTGCATTATTGCCAAATCCTCACGATTTTAGATCTGGTTTGAATGGCTCACTTAAAATTTTAATCTGTTTTTTGGGCAACCAAAAGATGATGTTTATATCTATCTACTTTTTGTAGCCACTATAAGCAAAAAATTTAAATAAAAAAAAAGGAAAAATGATAACACTAAAAGATAACAATATATCATTGTTAAAATTCAAAGAAACTAAATCAATGTAAAAGTAAATGCAGCTTTACTTGAATTTCATATGAAAATGGTAGAAGGAAGTGTATACATATGCACACGGGAACATAAGAAATAAAAATAAGCATTTTCATCAAAAGGTTAATAACTCTTAAAAAGAGTTTTTTTTTTTTTTTTTTTACAATACAACTGCATAGTACATTATACTAAAAAACTCCAGTAAAACTACATCGGTATCCGGTAATTTAACTTACTAAAATACCAGTTTTTCTGAATAAACATTAATTTAAAATTTTCATCCACATGGCATTCTAATGTTTAATACACTTTTTTTTAAAGAATACCGCTCATTCATATTATTCAATTAAATTTTTTATCGTTTCCTGTGGAAATTTTCGAGAGATAACCCGAAACCGTTCCGCGCTGTCCGTCTTCACACCGTATTTTACTTAAACTTTTTTGAATTTTTTATTTTTTTTGAACAAAGGAATCCTCGAGAACACTCATCTGAATTCGGGATACCAGCGGATGATAAAAAAAAGAGACGGGAGTTTTGCGTCAGCAGAAGCCATCAGAAAGCTACGCATAAATTCAAGCGTTCGCCGCGTGCATCGCAGATCGCAACTGTACGCGCGCGAGGTTCAATAGTTCAGCTTCGTTAAAAATTCAAAGCGCGAACCTCGCCAGCTCAACCGCGAACGTTCACAACTAACGGCTAACTTCGTCCCATATCCTTATTTTATTTTTTATAATGTCAAGCGAGTTACGGCTATAGATATCTTACTTACAAGGAGAGGTCACACCCTCCGGGTCACCGATCTTGACGAAACTTTGGGGATCGTTTTCTTATACCAAAAGATGAAGAAATCTACCAATCATCCCGTCTAATGGGCCTTTTATACCTAGTTCCTACATAGCTTATATCGTATTTTTAGCTCTTTTTGGGTTTTTTTGCGAATTTTCAAAAAATTCCTGTTCGAAGCCTATTACACTTACAAAATTCTGCAACCCCGCATTCTCTTTATTTTTTCATCTTCTTTTGAGAAAAAATATTTTTAAATCTAATTTTGAAGAAATAGTCCATGTAAAATTAAAGTAATCAAAAGCATTTTTTACTGTTTTTTTGGTTTTATGAACTTAAACTGTATGTCGTCAGCCTTATCAAAATTATCTCTAAAAATATTTTTTCTAAAAAATTCATATAAAAACAAAGAAAATGCGGGGTTGCAGAATTCTGTAAGTGCAATAGGCTTTGAGCAGGAATTTTTTGAAAATCAGCTTGTTTTGACACTTTTAACACTTTTGTGCGACTTTTGTGTTTATTTGTAACAATTTTCAAAAAATTCCTGCTCAAAGCCTATTGCACTTACAGAATTCTGCAACCCCGCATTTTCTTTGTTTTTATATGAATTTTTTAGAAAAAATATTTTTAGACATAATTTTGATAAGGCTGACGACATACAGTTTAAGTTCATAAAACCAAAAAAACAGTAAAAAATGCTTTTGATTACTTTAATTTTACATGGACTATTTCTTCAAAATTAGATTTAAAAATATTTTTTCTCAAAAGAAGATGAAAAAATAAAGAGAATGCGGGGTTGCAGAATTTTGTAAGTGTAATAGGCTTCGAACAGGAATTTTTTGAAAATTCGCAAAAAAACCCAAAAAGAGCTAAAAATACGATATAAGCTATGTAGGAACTAGGTATAAAAGGCCCATTAGACGGGATGATTGGTAGATTTCTTCATCTTTTCGTATAAGAAAACGATCCCCAAAGTTTCGTCAAGATCGGTGACCCGGAGGGTGTGACCTCTCCTTGTTAGTCGATCTCCAAGAGAATTTTTCAACCCGTATGGGATTTTGTTATCAGGGGTGCGAGACATATTAATGTCAGTGTCACGTTTTCATTATTAATATGATGATTTTTCTACTATCTTGGCAAATACCTTTGGTCAATTCCGGGTCTCTTCATTTTTTTTTCTTTTTAACTCTTCAACGAGGCTGAGTATGCAGGGAAAGTTGAGATCATGAAATTCTCCGACTGAGACTTGAGAATCTAAATGTATATTCAATGGCAACTGGCTCTTTTTTTAAGTATTTAGCTTCAGAAGTAATATTTTTATTATACTTATGAAGATTTTAAAGTAAAAAGTAACAAGTCAATTAAAAATAAATTTGATTTGATACGACCGTATATTAATTTTCAAATTTAAAGCTATATTATGCCATTACTAAAATGAAACTTCATTTTTTATTCCTTGAAAAAATTTTAATTCCAAAGTGTTAGTTTTTAAACATTTTTTTGGTACCTTTACGTTCTTGCTGCAAAAAATTAAACTTAATTTTTACTTTCTCATTTATTTACAAAAAATTTAATTATAAGAATTTTTAAACTCTCGATGAGCATGTTTATGTAAATTTAAACTTAAAGTTATGAAATTCGTGGTTCAACATGCGGGTAATGCGTATTATTTTACCTTAAAAAATTAAAAATACGTTGTTTTTTTAGTATTGAGTAAAGAAACTTTTGACGTAATTTCTTCAAATGATCTGGTTGGGTTAAAAATGTTTGTACCTACTTACGTAATAATTAATTTTGAAGATAAAGTTAGCCTTCACATTGAATTTCAATGTAATGGATAAAAATCAGATATCGAAAGTTAAAAAAATTAGATTGGATACAATTTGAAATCTGTGGAGGGAATTTGTTATTTGAAGGACAACAAACTTGAATGTTGACCTAGATTTTAATTAATTTTAACTACAGTTTCTTCCCGTCTCGTGAATTCATTTAGTTATCAGTTAAACAATTTTATTTTTGTTTTAAAGTTAAAAATTGAATAAATTTAAATACTAATAAAAATGATTGATAAATATTATTTATAGATTTAATAATTGGTCAATAAAATTTTGAAGTTTCATTAACAAAAAAAAAAACATTCAAAAAATTAAAAATTAGTACTTCAATAAATTTTTGCGTATGTAAAAAATAATAATTGATAAACAATAGTATTCATAAAGTTTAAATTTTTTTCTTTATTTCATTTAAGGTTGTTGGGTCGGTGCGAGAGAGAAAGAGATATTAGTGCGAGTCGAACGGAGAGATTCACGGCGCTCTCTGTCTCTCTCGCACTCATGGCACAACATAGCACCTAACCTAAGATTTTAGTGTTTGATTATTTTTTTCTCAGCTCATAAGGTCCACTGGTAATTGCTTTTAATTGATAAGTGTTTCAAAAAAATTTTTCTTTTACCCTGAATTTTTTCATTAAAATATACTTGTCAGCTCCTATTAAACTTTCAAGAAAACAGTGATTCCCATAAGCTTACGTGTTAAACAAATTTGGCAATATCTTTTCTCCCAAGGTTCATTTTGCCCTAAAAATTTAGTGGCATCAATAAGAAGCAATTACCTACAAAATGAGTACTTTTTTGTTAGAATCTACTTGTCAAATCATGGACCGACCCAACAACCTTAAGGAGGTTCCCTACCATCTACGTAAGTCAAATGTGTATTTGACTACAGTAGTCGTCTGCTCATTGGCTCAGCTACTTTCTAACCTCTGTATGAGCCAATGAGAAGTCATATTTACAATAATATAAAATCAATTGCTTATAATTATTGCTACAGGCTCCTAATGAATGTTTTGAAACAAGTATAATCAAAGTCTGATTTTTTCCGATTTTTGTGCGTAGTTACATTAAAATCTGTGGGCTGGAAATTAAGTATTTGCTGTTTTAGTAAATTTCCCATTAGAACCCATGCAAATTTGTGAAATTTGAAATGTTTATAACTTTTTTCACAAGCTCCTCCGGGCTTTGAAATTTTAGGTGAGCTATTTTTATACTAAAAGCTATGTGTTCATTTAATTTGGACAAAATCTGTGGGCTAGATCTATTTGGTAGGGAACCCTATTAAAAGATATAAGTTGAAGCAGCTTAATTTTATGGGTTACATAAACAATTGAAAAAATTAGGAATAACCCACTTGCGCAAGAGGTTTTACATGAATCTTTAATCACATGCAAACAGTAGCTTCGTGATATCAGCTTGTATTATTGGGTGAAAAAAAAAATTCGATCTTACGGATCAGCGCCTATCGATGCGTGCTCGTAACCGCGAGTTATAAAATCATAAATAGTTGATTGATAAGAAATACGTGCCCAAACAGATTTGTTCTTTAAAATCTGACTTCTTCTTTTTTTTTTTTTGTTCAATTAGCCACGCGGACCGACTACGAAATGTTTCCCGCTTTACTTTCCTCGCCATCATCATTTATCTGTTCGATTACATCACTGTTTTTATTGAATCATTTTAATTATGCGCCGTTACAAAACTACTCGAGAGAGCGTTGACAATGTTTAAAAATGGAATTTTTTTTTTTAATTTAATTGCGAGATACTTTTTTTAAGGAAAACTACTAACTAATTATCAATAATTTATTAAATTTAAAAACATTTACAAAGGTAAATGACTCAGCCAACACATTAACTACTAATCTGAATATTCTTTTCAAAAGTAAGAGAGAAAAAATAGTTGAAGTTTGGATATCGATTGCGATAAAAAGAATAATTTACCTGTTGTTGAAAGAACTTTTTGAAAATTGGAGCTTCATTGCTTTATCATATTTTTTTTTTTGTAATCCATCTTTCAAAATAAATTAATGCTTATCTCGTTCCAATATATGCATTTATTTTTATTTATTTATTTTGGGTCACGTGAAGAATTCAAGGTTCAACGTCTCTTCGAAAATATTCTTTAGTCTTATTTATTTTTTCAAAATTCGTTCATTTTTTCTTCTCCAGAATAACAAAATATAAAAAAAAATTCTGAAAATTTTGCACTATATTACATTTGTTTTTAATTTTTGTTTATTTTTAGTTTTGTTTGAAAAAATCAAGTTTGCTTAATAGTCTATTAAAAAAAAAAAACTCGGAAAGATTTTGCGAAAAATTTATCATTTATTTTAAAAAATTTTGTTTATTTTGAACAATGAAGATTCAATACGGGCACTTAAGTGTTATCAACTTTTTAAAAATTTATTATTATTCTTTTCTCCGGGATTAAAAATCGTTCAACAAAAAGACCTATTATGTTTATTAGCACCTAATAAACATCAAATTAAAAAAAAAAAAAAAAAAATTGCTTTTGTCACTATAATTATCGAAGATTCTAACACTAAAAAAAATTGAATCTTTTTTTTCCTGTGAAATGTACCGTAATTAAAAAAATAAAAGATCAAGCGCGAACGAAAAAGAAGCCCGCGCGTTGATAGACAGCAAACATAGGAAAGTTTTTAGGTAGCATACTCATCTCGTGTCTCTTTCTAATTATAGTTCCGAAGCCGATGGCCAAGCCTGAAATTTCACCCGAGATGGACGAGCTGGTTCTCAAGGCCCTGGACGGTTTTGTCATGGTGCTGGACAACAACGGCGACATGGCCTACCTGTCCCCCAATGTCAGGGATTATCTCGGAATCGCTCAGGTAATATTCAAACTGATCTAATTTCATTACATACTTTATTTACTAGACGTTATTATCTATTATGAACATTCATACATGCGTTACGAGCTATGTGGTAACATTTCGGCTGATCAAGTCATTGATGAATTTTTTTCTTCTTCTTCTTCAATTATGTGGTTTATTAGATTATTAGATTGTGATGATGTATTTATTGCTCGAGTAAGATGGAAACGTACAGGGAGCAGTAACAATACAATTAATATTACATTAAAACGATTATTTTTTGTTTATTTATTATTTTATTTATTATTTGACAGTTTATCAATTTCTTCGTAATTAAATATTGATATATTTTTACATTGTCAGACGTTTAATTTACGATTACGAGCTTTCATATATATTTATTATAAATCATTTTTATCTGTGAGACGATTTAAATAATTTGTGTAAATTTCGATTTTTATTACAAATTTCGCGATTGTGAAGAAAGTTTTATCTTGAGTAATCGTAATTTAATGACTTACCAAGCTTTGAAATAAAGTATTTATCCTCACCGCTACATATTTTATATAATTTACATATTTTAAATAACAATTTTTAGAGAGAGTGTATAGTCTTTACAATTTTTATTTATTTAGTACGTACTGTGATTAAATTTGCAAGGTAAATACAATGTATTAATTAAATCTAATATTCAGCATAAACTTCATTCGAATTTTGTTGTTTATCTGTATTTTTGCAGCTCAGCAAGTATAATGTAGAAGATATATTCGATAGTGTAAACATTGAACTTTCTTTATTCAAGACCTAATGAACGAATTACTTAGAAAATTTAACACAATTAAATACTTTTCAAGGTTTCTTATAGGTTTAAATGAATTTTAACAGAAAAATTAGATTATCTTTGAAAAATTTAAGAAAAATCTGAAGTCATACCAATTTTTTTGTAAAAAAAATTCAAAAAACTTATTATTTTCGTTTGAAATGAAAAAATGTTCAGATCTCGCGTTGGCATGTATACATTTTTAAATCGCAGTTTACATTAGAAAAAAAGTAGAAATGTTATACAGAGAGGGCCTGACGTGCCCCTTTTGCGGCTGGATCATCAAAGAAATTTTGCCGCCACGTGCTTGATTTTGTTTGTTATCTTTTTAAAATAACTCGAAGTAAGGTTGCATGAAAAAAAAAGCTAAAATTTTTTTTTAAATTAAGTCATGACACTTCATAATCATTTTGAGGATCTCTGAATTTTTGAAAGGCACATGTACATATAATTAAAGAAGAAAAATGCTTGATTTTGATTAGAACACAATAGATTTAACTCAAACTTTTATTGTATAATATCACTTTATGTTCAAAAATAATAGAAAAACCGAGAGAAAAACTCTACGAAGAAGTTATCTTAATTTTAACTGAATTTCTGATCAATAGGAGAAATTTATTTTATGAACATGAAATAAATACAAATAATTTTATCATAAACGAAAAGATCTAATAATTGATTGACGTCCTTGCAGATGGATCTAATGGGCCAGAACGTGTTCGACTACAGCCACCCGTGCGACCACGACGAGATACGCGAGTCTCTGTCTATCAAGGCCTCGGAGATTAGCGAGGATCATCCCTGCAACTTCTTCCTCAGATTAAAGTGCACCCTCACGAGCAAGGGCCGTAAGGTCAACATCAAGAGCGCCTCTTACAAGGTAATAAACCATATTATTTTTAACTTATTTAACACAAATTTCTGCTTGGAAGTTTGCGTTATCTTGAATTACCTTAAAGAAAAAAGTATGTCTTGACAAATTCAAATGAGTGTTTGACGCGCTAAATCGAATGTAATTTTGGAAAATTTTTAATATTTGCTGCACCCAATAAAGTTCATCCAGGAAAAAGTGTTATCAAATGGAGAAAAATGAAAAATTTTAATAACATCGTGTCGAAAAAATTTTTTTAATTTGGATAATCTCTAGATCGCAAGTTATTAGTAATTAAAATTCTCATTAAAAAAATTATTTAAAATAAGATAAATTGAAATTTTTTAAAACATATGTCATACAGTTGTAATTTAATTCTTAGAGTACAGTATTTGTACATGAATAAAATTACGAGGTCATGAACCTTTACGGATTATCAAATTAAAATCAATACTAGAACACCTTTTTCTATTTCAATCGTTATAGATGCGATCTAGATAATTTAACTTGAAAACCAATTGTGTCAATATTAGAACCGTTTGAAACAGTAATAGAATAGATTTTGATTTTAAAAACTTATCCCAATTACTTTACTCATCTAGTTATATGAAATTATAATAACTTAAATTATAATTACTTTTTCAGGTGATCCATTGCACTGGTCGTTTGATCGCACACGTGAACAACAACAGCGTCAAAGTTGATAAAAATGAAAGCGATTCAGAGAATCAAGAAGAAACTATAGAAAAGGAACCCGGAATTTCATTGGTTGTAGTCGCTTCACCCGTGCCACATCCTAGCAACATTGAGACACCACTAGGAAAATACACATTCCTATCAAAACACAGTCTCAATATGAAATTTACTTACGCTGATGATAAGTTAGTAGCGTTTGATTTATATTTTTCATATCAATTCTTTCCAAAGGAACGAAATGAAATTTTGTTTTGTCTGTATGTTTCTTCGATTTTTGTGAACTCGGAAATTAAAATATCTATATGAAAATGTACACTTCTATTCTTTGTAAACAAAAAATTAATTCAATCGTTCATGTTTTCATCACACAAAAAAAAAAAAAAATTATAATAATGACTGTGGTTAGAAATTTATATCTGTAAAATCATTTAAATTCAAGCTAATATGTTATGAAAAAAAATTCTGATGGAAGAGTTTTAAAATTGAAATTTAAAAATTCATTTATGTGATAGGTTATAAAAGTATTAATTAAGGCTTTTTTAATTGATAAATTAAAAATAAAATATATTGAGTTTAAGCTCTGTTATATCTGTTTTAGTCAAGCTAGAAAAAAAAGAGAGAAAGAAAATTTAGTTTTGTTTTGATATACTGCAGTAAAGTTTAATGAATCTTAAATTGAATTCAAATGCAAATTTGCAGTACTTTATTTTAATTAAATTTAAAAAAATTATTTTATGGAAAATTAAAAATCACGTTTTTAATTTTTTATTAAATTAAGTGCGCAAATCTTTGAGTGTAAACTTTAAAATTCGTTTTGAAAAAGTAAAAATTTATTTTATTAAATTATGGAATAGAAGGAGAATTTTTAAACCCACGTGTAAAAGTTTTAATTTTATCAAACAATCTATAATAATAAAAAATATTATTCTGAGAAAGTCTTCGGCGGAAACACAGACAGTGATTTATTGCTCTGATAAATTTTAACTTAATCATTACTGAACGTGTATTTATTTTTACAGATTAGCTGAATTTCTTGGTTGGGAGAGCAATGATTTGGTTGGACAATCTGTTTTTGATTTTCATCATGCCTTGGACAACTTATCTTTAGATAAATCTTTTAAATCACGTAAGTTGCTATAAGCTTTAATTTTTTTTGTAAAAAGAGGAAACTGCCTAACATAATTATGCCATGGATGGCTAATACATCCTGTACATATGTATTGAATTTACCATTTTTCAAAAACTTTAAAAATTTTAAATTTCATTTGAAAATATTGTTTTTAAACTGTTTTAAAAACTTTTATAAAAATACGATTATGAAAAACACCCAGAAAAATCGCGAATTATAAATTCTGCAGAGTTTTCAAATCTATTGAAATTAAAATATATTTTATAAAAAAAATAATAATTTAGTTTTTGAATTCAAAAATTAATTATTTCTCGAAATTTCATCTTAAGAACGAGATTCTCTAGGGATAATCTATAAATAATAAATATCTCTTTTGTGTGTGTGTGTGTGTTTTTTTTTAAGAATAGATTTTTTCAAAGTTAATAAAGTTGACTTCATTTATTCTCTTACTAAAAATAACAAAAATTAGTTTTAAAACACTATAAATTTCATAAATAAAAAAAACAGAAAATATCTTGAATTTCATAGTTTTTTCTAATTATTTACATGAAGTTGACAGGTTCTCATTACAAACTTTTTTACGTCAAGGTTGAAATTATAGCATTTCGTGGTTATTTTGAGTTCACATATAAATTTCTTCAATGCCATAGTTAAAGTAAAACAACTTACGAACTTTTACTTTTTGAAATCGATTATTTTTTCCATTTTTAAAATTAACTTGATTTTAAGAGTTGCTTAGAAAAAAATTTGTCGTTTCATTTATATAATTAAAAAAAAAGTATGGTATTTTTAAAGAGCTTTTAAAGGATTTTTAAATATATTTATTTGTAGACTTTGGCTTCCATAAAATTATCTCTTCACTTATTTAAATTAGCAGCTTATGTTTCCCCAACTATGCTAAAAATATAATTTCTAAACCAAGTGTTAAAAAGCAAACATCCTGAGATCTCATCAGTTCCTTTAATCATCAAGTTTTCTCATCTAAATTAAACACGAGGCACGTGAGTTAGTCTGTCAAAGAAGCCGTCATCTTTAATAAATTATTAAAATTTTATTTTATTTTTTCGAAAATGAAAAATTATTTTGGTCTTCGGCTCACGCTAGCTACGCACAGTCATTTACAAAATTAAATTTCCGCAACCCACAAAAATTCTTCATTATTTTAATTTTCAACTCGACACCCTTCTGTCGCTGGTTTTTTCCCCATCCCCTTTAAACCGATTACTCCAGACACGTCTAAAAAAAAGAACCCTCTTTCTGAAAATGGCAATTCTCTGTCTAGGTCATCTTATCGCACGCTAGCTTTCCCTTCTTTTTTTTTTTTAATCGCGTAGCTTCTGTTCCATCCACTTTATTCGCGCTATCAAACTCAACCCCCGGAACGAAACAACGCGCTCGCATAAAATAAGTCTCCCCGCACAGGGCGTGGCCCTCAAAGGCGGAGGAGGAGAAAAAAAAAAAAAAAGTTGCAACCTCGAGTCTTTTTCCTCCGGTCCTTTTTCTCGTTTTTTTCCGGGGTTTATGTCCCGGAATTCTACCGTTCTTATTTACATGCGATAAAGAGAAGACGTCGTTTTGAAATCTAAGTCGAAAACAAGGAAATTAGATGAACTTGATTTTTTTTTTCTTTTTTTTTTTTTTGCTCAAGGTTGTGATAGATACAGTATTTTTGCAAATCGTGGAAGTTGAATTTTTCAATCTTCAGGTTGAACCGAATTAAAAAAAAATTTATAATTGAAAATTTGCAAATGATCGAATTTTTCGAAGAAACCAGTAGACTGGTGCTTGACTAGTCTTTTTATTTTACTAAAATTAATATAAATTTAATTTAAAGCATCTCTCAGTAAACAAAAAATTACAATAATTAATTTTAAAATGCATTAGATTGGTTTAAATCTCTGTAAATAAATTGTATATGTACTCGAAACTTGCTTACAAAGCAAAACAAAGATCAATGAACGAAATAACAAAAACATTGTCAATCAAAAGTTCGATATACATCATCTTGAAACCCTCGAAATCCCTGCAAACAAACTCCTCAAATCCCCCGTATCAATAAGATCTGATCTCTTTGAAATAACGACAGGCGTTAATGAATCCACGGTGTTTATTGTATGATTTCAGTGTTTCACAAGGGACAATGCGAGACTCTGGCCTACCGCTTCCTGAACAAGAACGGCGGCTACGCCTGGGTCGTCACTCAGGCGACTCTCATCAACTGCAGCAGACTCCACAAGCCGCTGTCGGTCGTCTGCGTCAACTTCTTGCTCAGGTAGGATCTTCATCATTATCTACATCAGCGGTTGCACCCCGACCCCCCTCGATGAATTATTTAAGCTGACTCTCGTGAATAATTTAGCCTGGTTCATTGATTACTGCGACAATTTTGAACTACTTTTTTTTCATAAGAAGCCCCCTTCTGTGATGAGCTAATAAGCTGGTCGAATGAAGAAACAACTAAGCGAACCCGGAAGATACCGAAAGTTTGTTTCTGCGAGCTCAATTGATCAATGCGACAATTCTGCATTAAATACTTTTTTTTTATACAACACGTTTGTTTAGATTTGTTACGTATTTTTGAAAATATAATTTTTATTTTATCAAAAAGTAAATTTTACGTTTTGAAAGTTTCTGAATCTTAAACATTAACACTTGCGCTATTGTGAACCATATAATTTGTGTGTCTTTTCTGAAATTATTCTTGAACAAATTTATTTTTTCTAAAAATGCATCAATCTGTGTATATGCGATCTCGTTTTCAGAAAACACAACCTATATAAGAAAGACTTGTTTTTGAAAAAGTTTAGGATCAGATATTTAACTTCATTAGGTCAAAAAATTGTTAAAAATCATTGCGATAACATTTTAGTTGCTAAATACTTAGAGGAATTTTACAAAAATTCATCGATCAGAAAAAAATAATTTGAAGAAAAATTTTCAGAAACTTGTAAATTTTGAAAATTCGACATTGACTATTTCAAACTGATTTACTGTAAACGTGCCTGATCCCGATAAAAACCAAACATTTATCACAAAAACTTCCATAAATTTTGAAAGCAGTCCAGTACCACAGTCAACCAAATAAGCAAGAAACAAACAAAACCCGGTACCCCCCAAAAACTTCATTCCCTCTCATTCGAATTCATAACTTTGAAAAAGCTCATCTTCCATACACTGGAGGGGGGGACCCTTGAACCTCAGCCCCCTCCCTGACCCGGTGGCGTAGTTTACCCCCTCCCACCACAACGCGTCCTCCGGGTCGATAGGTGCGCGTCGTCGTCGTCGTCCTCCTCCTCCTCCTCCCGGCTCTCCCTTTCGATCCGAAAGCGAAAGCGAAAGGGGAGGATGCGGCGAACTACCCCGCAGAAGTGTCGGCGAGCCCAAAGACTGCTGAGCTGAGAGCGGCTACGTTTGTGCGTGAGTGACGAATTCGAAAGGCTGTTCAAACTCATTATTCTGTTGTTTGTGTGGGTCGCTCAACCGGTTCGATCAGTTCGCTCACCGTTTAACGATTATAAAAAATGTGTTTACCAAAGTCATAAATGAAACGGTAAAAAGGTACGAGCGCATATAGATTTAGAATCGTAAACACAATGTATGACTCTCGCGAATCCGCGGTATTACTCAATCGTCACTACGCGCGTGTAATAACCCATTGATTTTTCCTCGCTTCCGCAAAGCGTTGGTTCGTTCACTCCCGGTTTACTCGGACAAAGGTTTTGCGAAAATACGTATGATAAAGGAGGAGGCTCGCTTTTCGCGAAAAGTGTAGGGTTGCGGGGCTCGAGTGTTTTTCCTATCCTTTTTCTTCTTTTCTTCTCGCGAGTGTATGTGTGTGTGTGTGTGTGTGTATACAAAATGCAGGTATTACGGTTTCGCGTTACCAAGCGCGCTAAACGCCCTCGTGCTTGTTTGACGAGATGCTCGACGGCGTCTGCCAAGGATGCTAGCTCGAGTGAAGCTACTTTGATCGTCGTTTTACTTTCGCAAAAGCTACGCCTGTTTACTAAACGATTGAATCATCAAAAGATGCTGATATCTCGGATGGTTTTTTTTTCCTCTCGGTTTAATTAATTTTTTGTAATGCAAAGTTGGATGAGTTTTGATTCTTTTTTAAAACGTGGGTGAGGATGCACAGTAGCAATGTAGTTGCACGTAAGGGTCGACAGTTTTTTTTTTTTTTTTCATTCAACCATTTTATGAAGAAAATTTTATAATATAAACTCAGATAGTACTTTCAACTGCAGCTCGAGCAGAAGTTAACAGTTGACAATTTTTTTTATACTACTTACATTTATTAATTTAAATAACGTATCCAACATGATCAGTTCGCTGATTTAGTTGCAGAATAATTTTCTAAATTTACCAGATGTAAAGTAATTAAAATAAAGATATCCCGCGGAGCGCGAAGTTCACGTCTTATCGGGCGCGCGCGGCTATAAATAAAAATTAAAAAAAAAAAAAAAACGAGCAATAAACAAGCCACAGAGCTATTGGCAGTGATCGCGCGCGCGAGTGTGTTTAATCGATAAGACGATCGTGTGCATTATTATTTGGAAGTATTTACAACTTTTGCCTCGTCGATGAGTGTGCATCCTATCTAGCCAGACGCAACTGATCGAACGATGCGCGCTCGATTGATGATACCAAAAGAAAAAAAGAAAAAAAAACTCAGATTACGTAAGATTCGTGAATTATGAAATTGAATGATTTTTCAAAAAAAACTATAGACAGGCTTGCGAGTGTTTTTTCTTTTTTTTTTTTTTTTTTGAAACAAAAATTTACGGATGAACATTCTCAAGGCGATCCCGACGCGATAAATCAGATGAGACAGAGAGAGAGAAGAGTAATCTCCAGCATCCATCGATTACGTGAACAATGCAAATAATCCTCGCGGTGTTTTCAGTCGCGTATAAATGTCCCCGCGCGGGGCCGATTGAGAATCTCAATTGTGTGACCCCACGACAATTGAACGGGTGAGAAACTCGAAACCCCATTTGTACATTGATTTAAAAGGCACTTGGACGAAGAACGAGAAGAAGAAGAAGAGGACAAAAAAAAGGCTAATCAGATACGCGAACGATAATCCGAATTTATTACCCTCAATTGACAGAGTCCATTTTTGGAATATTTTTTTTTTCTCTCTTTTAGCACAGAGAGATCTCGGAATAATTATTCGAGCCGAGAACCTTTTTTTTTAAGTCTTCTCGTGCACAAAAGTAAGGCATCGAAAGCTCGCCGGTTTGTTTTCGGGCGTAACTATGAAACAATGCAGTCGCACAATACCCGAGATCGGAATTAATCAATCATCCAATTCTCGCGGCTGGTGACGCTCGAGCTCGACGTTGCTGCGGTGCCTACTTCCGCGCATCAGTTCGGACCGACCGCGGCCTTGGGGAAAAATCTTCTCTTGCGTAACCCCCCCGCGTGCGATTGTAAGCTCGAGATGGAGTTAGATTTTTTTTTTTTTTTTTTTTCTAAAGTTGTTTTTTGGTTTTGGTTTAGAGAACTACACCGTAGATGCTTGAACTTAAAAAAGAAACTATGTGGTATGGGGGGAGATGTTTACCCCGACGATCTCTTGAGGCTTGTGGGAATTTTTCTGATTTTGTTTTGAGTCGATCGACATTCACCAACCAAAGTTTCGTTTGTTTGGTTGCATTTTTCAGGAGGTTGAAAATTATATTCATTATTTCAACCAATCACAGTACTTGTAACTTTAATCGATGGTCCCAGCGAAGTAAAACCTTAGCCGAAAAACTGAAAATTTAAAATAACCAATGAGAGGCTGAAATAAATAAATAAATAAAAAATAAAAAATTTTAATGAGTTCTTACCCAATTAATCCGATTTTTTTATTATTTTTGATTTTTTTTATTCATTTCAGCCTCTCAATGGTGATTTTAAAATTGCAGATCTTAAGATTTAAGGTTTTTCTTCGCTGGGACCATCGAAATACTTATGCTGGATTTTGTTATGAGTGTACAAGCTTATCATTAATTATTAAAGAAATTTTTTTTATACAACAGTCTCCAGAGAATATTTTTATAATCATTTAAAAAAAATTTAACAATTATCTTGCTCTTTTACTAAATTGTCAGATTCAGTCACTAATTAGCGTGAAATTCTGTGCTAAATCTAAATACGCCAGTGAGAAAAAATTTACCTTCGATACCGCCGCTCCAATCGTAATTATAATTTTCTTTTTTACAAGCGTGACGAAAATTGAACAAACAAAACGCTGCAGAGATTTTAAATACCATTCCGGTGACACAATTAACTCAATCCGTTTGTTTACCCAACACTCGCGTAATCCCCAACGTAATTGTAAATTCCCAACGCCCTGTACGGTTTTCAGGACAGTCAATCGCCTTGGTCCGGTTTCGGTCAAACGCACGTGCGTCTCACACGTGTACACCCCGTAGCTACATTGTAATAACAACGAGTTATGCAAAGACGTCGGATTATTTTTAGAGCCGCGCGCGACTCTTTCTTTTTTTTTTTTTTTCTTTTTCGACTCCCTTTGTTTCTCTCTCAAAATTCCTTCTAACTCAATTTGCGTAAACAAGCAGGTAGCCGTGTTTGTAAATACTAATCAATTGAACTCGCGCGGTGAAAATTAATATTTACCACCGCGAGCTCGCAAAGCCTGCCTGCCGCGAGGTCGATCGGGATCGGCTGGGCGACCCGAAATTGGCAAGGAAATCCGAGAGGTAAAAAAAAGAAGAGCCTTGGATTCGTTTTAGTCTGCTTGCTGGCTGTGGGTGGGGATCTTCTTTTTTTTTTTTCTTCGCTCTACCCCGTTGGTTTATTTTCTGCTAAACGTTCGATTGGCTTGGAAAGATAGAAAGCGTAGTTTTTTGGAATACGGGGGCAGGGTCACCGGAGTTCAAGCGGTTCTTATCTCGATCGACCGATTAAAATTCAGAAAAGCTCGGTTGGGTTACTCAATAGATACGTAGTTTCATAAAAATTTTTTTTCTTTTCGGTTACGTTCGTTGACCGGCTCGGAAGCCAAAAAAACACTAACGTCTTTGAACATTTTTAATTGAATATAAGTTGGAATTCTTGTACGGATTCGGTCGACTCTTCGCGCTCTTTTTTTTTTCTTGAAAAGTACGAATTTGCCAGTCAAGTATCGAGATCTCGATGTGTTATTCAAATGCAGAGTCCTGGAACAATGAGTAAGGCTTGCAAATTGCAACCTTTTTTTCTCGAGCGGAAAAAAAAATAGATACAGTTTATATACACGAGGAAAAAAAGAAAATATCAATTCACTGTTTTCCATCGAGTCATTTATTGATTTTTCATTGAAAAAATAATTATGATGGCGTTGAGTTTAATAGAACTATTTTGTGATTACCAAAAATAGAACAAAAAAAAAAAAAGTGTTTCGGAAACTTTTGGAAAAAAAAGTATTAATGTGTAGTGAATTATTTAAATGAGATCGAGCTACAGTTTTTCGTAAAAATGATATTGATTTTGGGTATAGTAGAACGATCAATCTTACCAAGCCTCATGTATGAGAATTTCGAACCGAGCTGTAACTACTTTAGCTTGAAGTAGTTTTCAATTTGAAAGTAATGTTCTAGAATAAAAAAAATAATTTCCATACATAAGTCCTTTTTTTAGATATAAAATGAATATTACACGGTAAAGGGTTGAATAAAAATCGTTTAAAACGAAACCATTACGTTCAAACACAAATTATCACCGTACCGTATGAACTCAAGAATTAATTAATCATTATCTCGGTTTAAAAATAACCCAAAAATTATTAACCGAAAGTAATCTCATCGAAGTTCACGGACTCCTAAGTCCGAACACCCCTGAAAAACGAGTCGCAGACCAGAACCATAGACGCGAAAACTTCAAGGCGGAATCAGCACGTGGGGGCCTCGGTGGTAGGGGGAGCAGGGGAAGCTTCGGATGCATTAGAGCGGCCGCTGCGCTAGTTGCGACTCGGCGCGACGCAGTGTGCGCTTACCCGTCGCGGACGACGTAAGCTCGGCGTTTTTTCTTTTCCTCCTCGCTCTCGAGCAAGCTTAAGCACCAGCATTCACTGTTTACCTCCCTGCTACCAACAACAAACAACAACAACAACTACAAGAACAGTCGGAAGAGTCGAGAGGACGGAGAGAAGCTAGAAGGAGGCCGGAGATTACATAATTCTAAGCCACTCGGTCAGCTGTTTACAATGCAGGGGAAGCTTAACCGGCGGTGAAGCTCGAGGAGGATAAAACTCGGATCGGTACTTGTTAAGTTACAAAATCGTTCTTCGGGTGTCGCAACTGGTCCCGATACGCGACCGATTTTTCTCGTGGAAGTTTTTCGACCGAGAGTATAAGGCACGATACGGCCGAGTGACTCGCGCGTGCTTGTGTGTGTGTGTTTGAAGTTTTTCGATCTAAATTAATCTAGTCGTGTCGGGCCCGTGAGAAGACGACGGTGATAATAATTCAGCTGTGCGATAACGAGTGAGAGCCCGATGGTTTAGCTGGCGAGCTTTTGACGAGGGCTCGCTTTGTTTTTGCGTAGTGAGTGTACCGAAGTTTGTTGTTTCAAAAAGGTTTTTTACACTGTAATTTACTCGTGGATTGGTTCGGTAACTTTGTACATTGTTCGATGTATAACTTAAATACAGCGTTAGTTTACGGGGTAACTTGGATGGAAAAGTTTTTACCTTGTTTCTGATCAATTGTCAGATGGACTCGATAATTCAGGCAAAAAATAGTGAAAATATTTTTTTTATTTTATATTTATCGAGCTTACTGCTTACAGAGAGTTGTAGTTCGTACATAAATCAACAGAATTTTGGGGAAAATAATTTTAAAAGTGTATATTTTTAGAATAGTGGAAGTTTAATAGAAATTTTTTTAAAGAAACTATAATTTTTCTGTATAAAATACTGATAAATAGATTGGGTTTATAAAGTTGACAGAAGATTTCGTAAAAAAATTTTTTCATGCTACTGTTAGATGTTTATTTAATATTCAGTATTTTTTGATTAACTTCTATGAGTGATGAATAGCTCAGATAGCAAAGTCCCGGACTAGTAATCCAAGCATCGCAGGTTCAAGACTTACTTGTCGCTGTTTCTGGACAAAATATTAAAAAATAAATAAATAAGATATATTTCTATTGTTTAAAACAAATTTTTTTTGTATAATAATTTAAAACCTACTATAGCAAATAAAAAGAAGAGTCTCTAATATAAATAATAACGCGATTGAAATTGCGTCAATTTATTATTTTACTATACAGACAACAGAATAAGTCAACTATGCATCCGTGGTACAAAAAACGTCCAGCCCATAAAATTTCGGGCTAAAAAAAAATTTTTTTTGCAAATTAAAAAATCACGCGAAATCACCCTTACAAACCCGAGTATTTCGTCATCCCAAACCCACGGGGCGGCTGGGTTCGCAGGGGGAGTCGGTCCTGGAACGCGTCAGTCGCTCGCGAGCTCGCGTCCTGAAACTCGTTGCACTCCGCGCAAATCCAAGTCTGCAAAATTCAACTCAAATCTCGAGGAAAAAAAAAAAGGTAGTCTTGGTTAATCTTGACGTTTGAACCGCGCGGGGATTTGCATAGGGTAAAAAATGCAGCCGAGTGATAAAGCGCGGTGACGCAATCCGCTCAATTGTCGACGTTAACGAAAAAGGAAGAAGAAGAAGAAGATGCGTTTGTGATGTAACTATACGCGTAGCGCTCTTTTTTGAAAGAAAAAAAAATAATAATAATAAAAGCGTGGGAGCACCCGTCAAAGCGTTGAAGAACAATTTTTTTGGCACGCAGCGGCCCGATTTATTTTAAAGTGCGCACAACAGCATACCCGTTCGATAGTTTTGGGGATTCTTGGATTAAAAAACGAAATACTCCGGTCACGGAAATTTACAGCGACGGATTTATAAAAGCCCGCGGTTATTTTTTTCGCACTTTCGAGCCGGCTTTCCGCGGCACGAGACGACCCCCGAGGTTTTTGGCCTCGTCGTTCGGTTACCACGTGATTATTATACCGGAGTGTGGTATCATGTGAGCCGGGATGATTTAATAACGTCGCGATGTTTTTACAGGCCCCCGGAGTGTGTTTAGAGACTTTTTACTGACTGCTTCGAATTGGACGTTTGACACTCTCTGAGAATATGTCATTGTGATACAGTGGTTTTTAAGATAGATCGATTGGTTTTTAAATAGTGGCTTCATGTGGTTTTTATTTTTAAACTTGTCGTAAAAAAAATCTGCCGAAAATCCAGTTTGAGAATTTTAAATTGGAGATGGTTTAAAATATATTGACAGCCGTTTAAATTCTTACAGCTAAAAGCTTTAAAAAAATTTTTATCTTAGTTTTTTTCTTATCCTTTTTCGTGCTATGATTAAAAGTTCTTTAAATTCAAATTCAACATAGTTGTAAAATAAAATTTGTATACGAATAAAAAAACTTTTACTGAATCACCTTAGTGATAAAAATGCACGTAGTTTAAAAAATTAAAAAATTTTTCACAGTCAGATTTTTTAAATATTAGGAACTGTACATATTTATCATAATTTTTGAGTATGAAACCGACAGACCAAGACACTTTTATGTGAAACCAAACGCAGCAAACGTAAAATTTAAATACACAATTTTTCTTTAAAATTTCGAGTAAAAATATTTCCCGTGCGACAGTCGAAAGTTAAGTAATCTCCAAAGTATCTCATAACCGGCTGTCACAAAAATGAAATTCCCTAAAGTATTTCCGTCAAAACACACGTAACAGCTTGCGAGAAAAACCGTTAAAACTCCACGGTGACAGATTCGGGATTTTCGGAGCAGATCGATCCTCGTGAATAATCCAAAAAAGTGGGGGAGGGGGGGTGGATAAACAAACAAAAAGCTCGCGAGCACAAAGGATCCGCGCCCGAATCCACGTGCTCTCTTTGGGTGGGGGGTGGTTGCGCAAGCTCGGGCAGCCGGCCGTCACGATATTTTTAGCGGCCGAACGATACGTATTTAAACTTCTCTCTCTCTTCATCGCGACCAAGCCGCCTCCTCCCGCGTCATCAAAGTAGTGACCAGCTGCACGCCACCGCTGCACTGGGCGACGGACAACAACAACCAAGGATTCGGCTTCAAAAGCTTCCGGTTCGAGCTTTTTCTGGTTGAAAGCTTGATTTGCGATGCCGGATTACTTTGGATTGGGTGGAGAGGGTAATATTGGTTTAATGAAAGCTGTGCTACGGTGAAAATTAGCCAAGTTCATTTTTAATAGAATGTTTGATTAATTTTTTAACGACTTCCTTTACAATCACTTATTGTTGGTATTTTTTTTATTTTTTCTTCCTAGTGTGATATTGTAAAGAATGATTTATAAACGATTTATAAGTAACTGTTCAAGAAATTTGAGATTTTTTTTTCCAAGCGAGCTCACTTGGTTCTGATTTTACACGCTTCAATAAATGAAATGTAATTTAAAAATTTTCTAGAGTTTCAACTTACAACAAATTATTTTACATTAGTACGATATTAGGTTTAAAGTACGGAAAAATTATTTATACATTATTTGTAAGATACGACCGGTAGGAAATGAAATTATATTTTATTCTATGCGCTTGAAATAGTATTATCTGACGCGATGCAGTTCACTAAATATCAATTGAGGCTAATTTTAAAGATTTAATTCAATTTTAAAATGTTTGTTTCTGTACCAAACACAGTAGCTTTTTAGTGGGTAACCTAACCTAAAAATATTAGTTCCGTTAATGAATTTTTTTATTATCCAGGTATTAATAGAGCTTGCAAGAGCTTTCACGTTTCCTGCATTTCAATAAAAAAAAAATTTTTTGTACTAAAAGCGTTTAAGTCGAACAAATATTACTCAATTATCTCAAACGGTTTGTCTTTAGGTTCATGGAGGATAATAGCTCAGAGAAGGAAGTTTAATTTTTTCAACTTAATTGAGAGACCACTAAATTTTTAAACTGCACTAATTTTCAGTATTTAAACAAAAGTCCAATCCACACCTCAGCATATATTTTATTCCTAACGAAAATAAAAGAATTCATAAAAAATATCAAGATACATATCTTAACCATCAATCAAAACCCTCTGAATAATTAATCTGAAAATCGGACGAGTATAGTAAAGAGAAAAAAAAAAGCTCGAAATCACTCTCCGCTACGACAATTCAATCAGGCGCCTTCGAAATCAGAAGCTTATAATTATCCCGGGCATATTATTATCGTATGGAGCTCAGGTGCCAAGAGAAACAGCCGCGCGCTCTCGAATATCATGCGTCGATGGGCTCTTTTACATCTAAAACTCTCTTCACCCAATTGAAATCGGACGTTGGCCCACATCGAGTTTACCTCAAATTGAGACAATTCCCCTCGTTGTTCTGTTGAACTTTACGGTTTCTAAAGTTAGCCCTGCCCCCTCCGCCCCGGTATTATTGGCAGTGGCATTAACCCACATTAAATCGATCCCGGCTCTGCGCTAAATACGTGTTTCCTGGTTTGCTTACCCACAAATTAATGTACTTACTCTGCGTGCATCGTTACACAATTCGTTTCTCCGATAAACTAGCCGAGATACAGACCTTTTTTTTTGGAGTTAGGAAACACTTAGCTTATCTCGTAACCCATGGAGCTTTAAAACGCCATAATTACGACAACAACAACAACAATATATAGACGAGCTCGGCCTTTGTACCCAGAAATTTTTGTCCCTAATCGTCCCGACTTCGCGGGTGCAACCGTTGACTTATACCGCTTTGCCTGCCAGATGTTTTGTTTATTGCTTGATTTAGGTTCACCGGCTAAAGGGTAGATAGGTAGGTTGTACCAGTGTGCTTGCACGTGAAGAGATGCGTACGGTCGTCCGCGATACCTACTTACGAGCCTTTATTTTTACCCGTGACCTCACCCCACCCACCCGCGTGGATCAGCTGATGCACCATTCGATTTTTTTTTTTTTTTTTATTATCGGCTCTATCTCCGCTTGCTCCGACCGATTGCTGTGTTTACTCTTGCGATACTTTGTCACGACCGGAATTCAAATCTTTTCGATGACCCCGCGTAGACTCGGTCCAGCGATAAAAAAAAAACGAGCTTGAAAAAAGCTCCCGGTCGGAGCAAACAGAGACTCGCCCAGGAAGGCGAGAGGAAAATTTTTTCGAGCGTTGGTCTTTAATTACAGCGGCGTCGAGAACGAGGATGAGGTGTACAGTGTGCGCCAGCTCGAGGCGCGCGAGGCCTCGAAGGTGGTGAAGGAGCAGCGCCAGCCCGCGGCACCCAAGGAGCAGACCAGGAAGCCCTTGGCCGAGAAGCCCGTCTTTGTCACTTCCTCGCTGTTCCGACAGCAGCCGGTCGACGCGCCCAAGCCACAGCTCGCCGTCAATCCCGTACCCAGGATTTGCGAGAAGGAAAACGACAAGAAGTACATCAAGGTTGGTTGGGGATACTGACCTGTGGTTTGAAAGGCACACGTGTTAATCGAAAGCATGATTTATTGTTCAATTTTTTATTTTGGTTATTTACTTCATGAAGTTCCACGTGTGCCATCAGACCTGAAAAGTCGAGAGCGTAAGAGTATACAGTATCGTTTAATTTACAGGTCGAAACACCGGCCGAGCCGAAGATCCAGGAGCCGGCGTTTGCCGAGCCGCCTCCCCAGGCGGCGACGGCCAGCATCTTCGCGCCCCGCACCAAGGATATGAACAAGGGCATCCTTACCAGTGAGTACCCAACATCCCTCAAACTCTCTCGGTCCAGCGTAATTATTTCAAACTAACTGACCGTTTTTTAAACAGTGCTGAAGGGCGAGCCGGACGACCTTACCCACTTGGCCCCGGTAGCCGGTGACTCGTGCGTGCCCCTGGACCCGCCCTTTTTGAACGAAGTGCTCGACGACATCCTTAACTCGGCCTACTGCCCCGAGCTCCTGACCCCCGAGCTAAACATCGAGTGCACCAACAACGACAGCAACGGCCAGCAGACGAGCCTCCAGAGTACCCAGCTGGCCGACCCCTTGAGATTTTCTTCGGACGAGTGCAACTCCCTCGAGTGCGACGACGCAGGAGATCCCTTCATATACCGGGACTCGCCCAGCCGGTGCAGTCTCGGGACCGACCTGCACTCGCCCACCCTGACCAAGGTACGGTAGTAAACCACCACCCAGGTTGCGGTTTGTAAAGCAACCAACCACTAAACCTTTTTAAATTACAGAGTCCGGACGGTAGCGGCATGTACGACTCCCTGAGCAGTCCCAACGGCAGCGGCGGTGGGCTGTCCGAGGACGAGATACTCATGCTGAGCGTCAGCGACATGGTAGACGACGACGTTATGACCCTGAGGGCACCCTTCATACCCATGTCCTCCGACCAGGACGAGGCGCTCCAGCTACTCATAAGCGACGACATGGTCATGTGGGGACCCAACAGCGACAAAAAGGCCAAGTGGTAATTCTCTATACCACTATACAACTGTTTGGTTCTCGTGAAAAGTTTTTTCTTTACCGTAATGTAATTTTTCAGGATGACGGACGTGGAGGAGGAGAACGCTAACTCCAGTCTGGCGCAGCTGCTGTCCAACGACGCGAACTTCAAGAAGGACCACAACGCCCTCGTAAACCCGGCTCAAGTCCAGCCGATAACATTAAAAAGTGAGTCTGGCCCCACCTCGCGCTCCTTATTTACATCCTAAAACATTAACGTTTATCTTCCCGCAGACACGTCGAAGGACATATCTGCCGACCGCGGCAACAAACGCATGCACGGCCACGCCGGTAGCAAAGCCGGCGCCAACTCCAAACGGTTCAAGCAGGCCAGCGGCGTCGAGCCCGGGTACGTCCAGAGCAGCCAGCTCCTCCAACAGTTGGTGTCGCAGCAGGTGCCCAAGGTACCCCGTAACTGGCCAGACGTACAGCTTCCGGAGTCGAAGAACCTTCTGATAAGCGGCAACGCCGGGACGTTCGAGGACTCGAGTCTCAGCAGACTCGACGACGACGGCGGTGGCGCGCTCAGAACCGACGACGGAGGCGGAAGAACCCAGCAGCAGCAGCAGCAGTCGAATAGTGTCCTCATGAACCTGCTCGTTTCCGGTTGCGATGTGAGTGCCGGATACGTGTGTCTAACGAAACAGAATCCGAGATCTTCCAAGGGCCTCGCGAACAAATGAACTTATCGCACAAGATTACAATGATAATGATTCAAATATCAAACTCGTACAAATATGATGGATCGATGAGAGAGACAATTTTTTTTTCTACCTGCGTGCAGGTGGCTTCACAAATAAACGTGTAAATATTAAAATGCGAGCCAGTCTGGTTACTGGATCCGCCACAATTTTTTATGTGTGTTCGTACATACTCGCAGGAAGATGTTACTATTAAATACTGCCGATGAATATAACGTTCGAGAATATGTTATAAACTCGCGATAAGAGATTTAAAAAAAAAACTTTGTCCTACAATATCGTGTGTTTAGCTTTAACGAGGATCGAATAAATAATACCGAATCGTAAGGCTTATTGATTACGATGTTTATGTATTTTTCTATAAAAGTTGTGTTGTTACGTAGATCGAGACGTTTGTTGTGTATACCGAGCGCGACGAAAGTTACCTTATCAATTATATCTGTGAATCGAAAATAAACTCGCGGTCGCTTAAGTGTGAGTCAAGCGCGGAGCAACAGCAACTTATAATTAATGTCTTAGCATGAGCAATAAGTACATTAAAACCGAATAAACGTGGTAGTCGTAGAAGGCACTAGCGCAGTGATCTGAAGTTTAAAAGCTGTCGTTATTAATGATAATATTAATTGTAATAACAAAACAAAGACTGTCGTAGACGAGATTAATTAATGATGCAACGTGATGAAATATTTTCAATGAAGCAATGATTTAAATACCAATTTAATTGACGGATCATGGTGAACTTCCACCGATTGTGTACATATTGAATAAAAAAAAAGTATATATTATATTTGGAATTGTTGAACCACCGTTGATTTGAAATACATGATATATATAAAAAAAATTAAAATGAAAAAAATACTTTTAAAATGTCTCTTCTGCTGCCTTCTAGTCCTTTTATTATCCCATTTTATTATCTTTTTGCTTTCTTCATTTTTCTCTACTTTATTATTTTTATGCATGAAATGTTACATTTATTGGTGCTGGATTACTTCGAATTATTGAGTAAAAAAAGGGTAAGCAAAATTTAATGAGTAGAATCAATGAAAAATTAATTTTTTAAATTTTTAAATTTTATTTACTTTATTATTAGTTTTTCTAGTTCTCTTTTTTCAAATTTTTCATTCTTTTATTCTTTGAAAACTAAAATTTGTATATTAATAGATTTTTATTTAAAAACTTCATTTTAATTGTTTTTTTTTGTGATTAAATATTAGAAAAAATTTTTTGTTCAAAATTTTCATACAAACGATTGATTAATCTAGTCGAACTAAATTTCTAAACTTTAATAAAAAAAATAAGTTATTTTTCGAACCAAATTATTTAATTTTTAAATTGTTGATTGCAAACAACTTTTAAAACAGGATTTTTTCATTCAAATTCCACCAAGTGATTCTCAAGCCTCGTTGAATAAATTTTACGCCAAACGGCATCGGCCCCTTTTCGGTTAAACATTGCACGAATGTTTTCATTCTTCAGGCAATGGATTATACATTTTTATCCCCCGCAAAACGACCTCGCTCACTTTTTTCCTCTCTCAAAATGAGCGGAAAAATCTTTTTTCCCGCGGTTTACGACCGAGTATTATCGTTTGGTAAATATGAGAGCTCGTAAATATGCTGACGCGCGCGTTAAACTTTTTTCTTTACAAAGGCGAAGATTTTTCAAATTGATTTTTTTAGAACGAATACCGCGCTTGGGTAGATTTTCTCTCTTTTATTGGATGAGAATCAAACAGTTGAAAAATTCTTGTCTCTACCACATTCTATTTCTCTCACGCTTTCTCATTGCATCATCCTACTAATCCTTTAACAATGCAGCAGTTGTTTTGTTGACTCTTAAACTATTAATGTGTTTGTGGTCAATATTAATTTTAATCCTTCGTCTTACACAGTTTTGACTTTTTGTTATTGATTTAAAAAAAATAAAATAATTACAAAATTGTAAATAAATCAAATGTATTTATTTTGTACTTAAAAATGTTCGGAGAGAAGTTTGTTTAAATATAAAAACTTGTAACATTATGATTTCAATAATGTCTTGCAACCGTCTTTGTGTCAAGTTTAGAATTAAAAGTTACCTTGGAAGATCTCTGTTTGCTAAATAAATATTATATAATTTATATATCAAATTTAAAAACAAAGAAAGTTTTTTGTACTTTAAGTACTTGTAAAACCAATTTTTTCCTTGAAAATTATTAAATTTAACACTATTGACAAGTTTTACAGTGATTGCACTATGTTTAAACAGTTTGTGGCTAAAATTTAATTTGGAATTTGAAATTGTTTCATTATAAAAAACTTTCTTCAGTTCTACCATTTATTTCATAAATATATTAACTAACGTTTTTTCAAATTGACTAATGAATGGTTTTTTTCTGACAGGTGCTAAAATTTGAAAACCAAGTGAGTGACCCGATCGGAGCCTTAACGACTCAGAATATATTACAAACACAGCAACAGCCACAACTGATACAAAATAATTTTCCCCCGGTGCAAATTTGTAAAGAAGAGCAACTGCAAACAGTGCCTCAGTGGAACAACAGTAACGAGATATTCAGCAGCAATCCGTACATTGAAAATAAACAAGAGCCCACATTGCCAGCTATGAACTACACACAGGAAACCTACGAAAACGACTTCGATTTTTTGGACACCGGGAATATATTCCCGGACAGCAACGAATTATTGCAGGTCTTCGAATCCAATATTGTATCTTAAGGTGGTAAAAGAAAATGTTTATTTTGTAAAAGAGTTATTTTGGATAAGCGACAGACGATTGTATCATGGGGCCTTTTAAAAATAAGTTTGTGTCTGTCAATATATTGATATATACTACTCTGATGCAGTAATTGCAAAAAAAAACGCACAGAGAAAATTCTAAGGAATGAATGATTGGACTTGACGTAGTAGTATTTATGTGAGTTATTTATAACGAAGTTATTGATTTTTTATTCATTTGAAAAAAAAAGTTCGTTCACTTGTTTGAGATGAGAAAACTTTTATAAATAATTACTAAACATTAGGAATTGCTGTATCCGTGAAAGTCCACCGATGTTATTATCATTTATTTCAATATGTATAAGATTAAACTCATGTATTGATAAAATATTATCTTCACAATAGTAATAGTTTTCTTTTTATTGTATCATGAAGTTATATATTATAGAAAAAATGAAAAAATTTTTATTTTGTAAACTGATATAATTCATGAAACTAAAGTTTTTGAAATCGTCCCACAAATCGCTTAACACGATCACCGTTTAAAACCCATGTTTGCAAACTTTATTTTTGTTATTGTTTAAGTTTTTTTTTTTTATATAATTTGACGTGATTGTAATAATCATAATAATTATTGTATAAATATTTTTCCATGGTGGAATGTAAATTTAAATTATTATAATAAGGTTTTGGTAAATCCTAGTTAGTTATTTTTTTGAAATAATATAGTTAAAAGCTTTTATTATTAGTAAAAATTTTTTTATTGAATAGTTAAGATATCTTGTGAAATTTATGAAAATACAAGTTTTTCATAAATTCTTTTCGTCCCATTTTGTTTTTCTTGTACTTTTGTTTAACTATTTCGAAAAAAAATAATTTTTAATAACGTCTGTAAAAAAGTAGTTAAGAAAATTAGTTACTGTGTACGAAAATATTTTTAAGAAAAATAAAGAGTAAGACCAGTAATAAATTCCTTTGGAATTTTGTCAAATTACAAAAAAACGGATGCTGTGGTTTTTATTTGTGAAAATTTTTTATTTTAATCCATCAATCATTTTGTAATTCAATATTACAGAAGTTTGAGGAATCAGTAAATAAATTTAAATGAATACCTCACGTAAGAAATTACAAGGTTTCAGTTGCTAGTTTTTTTTACACTCAAAATTTTATTTAAACTATCTGAACAAAATTTGTACTATAATATAACAATATTTTTAGTTCATTTTTTATAAATGGTAAATAATTTAGTTTATGGCAGTATTTGCAAAATTCAATTTAGATTGGAAGTTACAGATACTACTTTATTATTATTTTTTTTACCGCCAATTTATGTCACATCGTAAATTCATACTATATATTTAGCGCTAAGTCGTATTTAGCAAGTTTTACATTACATAATTTAGTTTCGAAGATTAGACGGAAAATTTTTTCATAAGTATAAATAAATTTTGTGTGGTTTTTTTATTCATTATTAAATAATCATTCTTAACATCTTAGAATATTATAATAATATTTTAAGAACATAGAAATAGCATATATATTTTTTTTACATACACGTATTATTTTTTAAACTTGTCTTTAAATCATCAGAATAAATTTTTCATCACTCATTAAGAATGGACAAAATTATGAATGTAAACTATATTTTACCGTACCAGCTATTTTGATTGCAATATTGTTTGTGATAATAACGAAAAGTACAGATAAATAATGAATTTTGTTTAAAACAGCATGATAGTTCTTTTTAAAATTTAAGGAAAGTTATAAGATGCCACTAGCAGACATTGCAAATGAATTGTAAAAAAGTTAATGATTAGTAAACTATAAAAAATAAATATGTTTAAAAAATACTTTAAGTAACTGCCATAATAAATTTTAAAAATGTAATAAATAATTAGAAATGAGTGTGGGTCAAAGTCGGTGGCTCAAAAGAGAGAAAACAATTTGTCATTTATACATGCATATGGTTTTAATTCTTGTATCTCAGTATGGTATGCCTAAGAAAATGTATAAATAATAAATTGTAAAAGTACCTCTCAAACTGACGATTTGTAAAATTGATACATAAAAATATATATCATTGTAAAAGTTATATTATATTTACTAATGTTAATACACTTATATTTTGCATTTGAAAAAACATAAACATAAAAAAAAGATACATATTTTTTTTATTATTTGAACTGCCCACTTACCACAAACCGAATTTTATTTCTTTTTCCATATTTCTAGCTCTTAAAAATTCTTCTACAGATGCTTTTGATGAAGTTTTTGTAAAAAGTAATTTTAATAATTTGCTGTCAATTTTTAAAAGTAACTCATAAATTTTTTCATCATTTTCTCGTTAAACATATAATACTAATAAAATTTTAAACAAGTAAAATATCTTTTTTGTATTTAAATAATTCAATATTTAATGATTTTTTATTTTCATTTAAAAAATATGATAAGTATTTTAAAAAATTTTTAATAACAAAATCTTTGAATGTGAGAATGCAGATGTGACACACGCTGGGATGGTTCAAAATATTTTGAGAAACCAAAAAAGTAGTTAATGATAAAACAAAAAGATAATATTTCTACGAAGCACTACCTAGTAAGTATTCAAAAAACTTGATAATCTAAAAATCATTTAGAATTTGAATCCTTAGAAATTTTAGTTTAAGGTGTTGAATTTTCAATAATTCAATTTATCAATTTTATTATGGTCCTTGTGGCATTTTAAAACGTACAGCTAAGAATCCAGCCTGGGGTAAAGTATTTGGTAGTCTCTAAATAAAGGAATATATTTCTAAAAACTGTATGTAGCACTTTTAGCTTCTCGTTACGAAAATTTTAAATTTTTGACCTAAATAGATAAATTATTGAAAACAGTAAAAATTTTTATTTAAAAATATTTGTAGAAGTCTAGTTATTTTTTTTTTCATTGTTTTGGAAAATTTAAGCCTTAAGATTGGATTGAGAATGAATTCCAGAATTTTCTACGAATTCGTGTAAATATATATTTTACTAATTTATTAGTTATAACTAATGTTGGGCTAACATTTTGTTTTGTTTCATTAGCTCGGTGTTAACCCCTTATCAAACAACCCTGAATAATAATAAAAAATCAATTAAAAAAGGGGAAAAAAAAAGTTTTTCAAAATAGATATTAATAAAGAATAAACCAGTATTAAACTGCAGTTAAAGTGAACCATGTCAGGATGTTCGATATAGTGTTAACCTTGAAAGTTACATGGGCTACCCGACGGTGCGGTACCAGTTGTCGGGTCTTGACTCCTTGAGCAAAGCCGTCTACGTGCTGAGTCTGCTCGGACTCGCGACCACGGTCGTCCTCGCGTCCGGAGTCGTCTGGCTAAAGTTCAAGGTTGGCGACCACCTTGACCTCGCGATCCCCAAGGAGGGTTACATCTGGCCCGGTGCTCTCGCCACGTCCGTCTTACTCGTTAGCCCGAGCCACCTACTCGGGGTCGGACTTAGGGCCACCCTTGCAAGGAACTTTACCAGTGCAAACTTACTCAGAAAAAGTGGTAAATGTATTATTTTTTTTTTTTTTCAAACTATTGATTTTTTAGAGTAAATCAGTCGATAAAATTATTCATCAAAATAAAGTAGGTAACTAGTTTTTTTGTACCATTAAAAATATTTTTGGAGGGGTTTTTAAATTACTTGTAAATATTAAACGAGTCTTAAAATTTTTTTTTCAAAACGACTTTTAGTACTTGAAAAATGTAAAATTTGTTTGGCGCGTAAACAACCTCAACATTTAACAGCGTTAAACAGGCTTTGAATAAAATCTTTTTGAAAACAATGAAAAAATTATTCGCTCGAAAGTTGATGGTAACAAAAAAATACGTCCAGGAAAATGCCTGAACCGGCTGTTGATGGTCCACGCCCTGCTGTCGTTCATGTCGGGGATCCTGGTGTTCGGAGTCTGCGCCAGTGGCGCCTACCTCTGGGGCATGTCGCGCCGGCGCGTCAAGCAGGGTCTCCACCAGGCGGTCAGACGCTACCCCGTGGATACCGTGACGAAGCTTCGGCTCGACCGTATGCAACTGGATCTGGGCTGCTGCGGCAGCGAGACCTACGCCGACTGGTTTTTCGTACCCTGGATGGACCAAGACCATTATGTGGATACCAAACCCGGGAAAGAAGTGGATTATGTAGAGTGAGAACAACCGAATATGTAGTTGTTTTTGTAAGGAAATTACTTATATGCTGCTTGGGGTGTAAATATGGTCATTTTGAACCAGGTACAAAGTAAAGACCAATGCTTGTAGTTAAAGCTTTATCAGGTGAAATGAAAAACTCTGAGGTGTTCTTCGTCAGTCATGTTCAAGTCATGTGAAAAATTGGGGTATAAAATTAAAAAGTTTCTAGCGAAAATTTTGAATTTATTGTTTTATGTAAGATAAAACATTTATTATCAAGTAAAAATAACTACCCAAATTTTAACAACAAATTTACAAGCCTCAAAGCTTTAGAATATTTTACACTACTAAAATATAAAATAACTCACTCAAAACTAAACGAAAAGTACCTGACAATCCTATTTAGGGTCATAATCCTATAAAATATTTAGCGGGTGGATTTCTATGTTAGTAGCACGATAAAAAAAATTCAAAAACAGAAATTTTTTTTTATAAGTGACTAATTTTTCCTAGATGGCAATTTAAATCTTTCTTATCGTCTCAATCTTTCTACCATACACACTGTGTTTAAATCCAAGCGACTTTTATAATCTTTTTAATCTCATAATCTTCTGCACGCCACTTGAGTACGTGTAATTACAAAAACTTGGGGCGTAGCCACATGTTTTTATAAAAATTGTGTCAAGAATGAATTTTTTTTAATAGTGTTTCTTTAATTAAAATCCTATTTTAAAATATTTAATAAAAATTGAGCAACTTTTTATTTATCTGAATTTAGTTCATTTGCTCAAATCAATTACTGAATCTAATTTCACATTTTTAAGTAAGATTTTTTACTAAAGATTTTTTAATAATGACACAAATTTAATGCTTAAGTTTGATAAGACTTGATAAAAATAATTTTAATTAGTATTTTTTGTAAACATTAAAATTCTGCATTTTTTGGATTTCTTGGATCCTTAGTTTTCAAGAAATGTTACTTTGAAAACTCAAAATTAAATGCTCGTAATTTTTTGAAGAAATTAAAGAACATTACTACCATTTTTGCTACTTTACCAACTCTCAACTCAAAAGCCATGATCATTATTAAAACCTTTTCATTCTTTATTCTCGAGCATAGATTATAAACAAAATTCTAAACAAAGTTGAAAATAGCTAAGATTGAAAAAAAATTTTTTTCGTACTTACCAAATTTATTTACAAACAATTCATTACATTCAAGCAGTTCAAAATAACAAACCCCTAATTTTAAATAAAAAATAAAAAAACAGCCCAGCCCTTGGCATTAGAGTAAAAAGGGACAGCGAGCAGCACTTCGCGGCCGACGTCCCTTACTCGTGTTGCGCGACGGATACCCTGGAGAACTGCACCCACTTCGACATCATCGCCGGGGACAAATACAAGCCGGAGGCCCTGGCGAGCATATCCAACGAGGGCTGCGCCCCGAAACTCCTGAAGCAAGGTAACTTTTACGGCAGCGGGGTCGTCGGCTGTCTGCTCTTGATCTCCGTTTACCAGGTGAGGATGCATCGATCGATTGAGTCTATTTCTGGGCAAAGGGTAATAATCGACTTGGTTTAACAGGTTGTGATGTCGGTAATGGTGCGACTGCTGCAAACGGCTCGGCTCTGCGCTGTGCGTTCAAACGCCAAAGGGGAGTTCTTCGTCGGTTGGGTTTTCGGTTCGGCTCCGAGAAACGACTGCTACGCGCTCGAAATACAAAGTCTCAAAGTTTGTACGACACGGTTTTTTTTGGGGGGAAAGATTGATCGACTGAAAACTAAATCAATCTGATAATCGATTAGTTTTTCTCTGATATATCATTTTTTCTTTAAATTGACGTTCAAAATGAACAATGTGTGCAAAAAAATTCCTTCTTATTAAACTGTAAAAAAGTATGTCTAGTAAATTAGACTCTAGTTTATTTTTTACAATGGATTATTATATCGATTTACGTAAAAATGAACTATACTTTTTCAAATGGTCGATTATTTAGAATTGATTCGATTTTATCGTCAAGTTTTCTTCCTATTTCATGAGTAGCTGTAATAGTGCATAGATGGAACATAACTTTTTATCGCGCACAGTAAAGAGTTTTCTTTTATTGTCTCTATATGCTTATTCATCAAAAATTTACATTACAGGCTGTAATATGAAAAAGAGCAGAATGATAAAAAATGAATCCTTACTGTTGGTATGGACCATTTCAAATTTCCTATAAATTATTTAAAATTCTATTCTTAAAACTCGATTTTTTAGATGAAAAAACTGTACCAATTTTAGATTCTCGACGCCAACTAGGAAATCGCAGTCTCATTCTACGCCTTCAAAATTTTTTTAAGAAACCTGTTTTTTTAAGTTTTTTTCTTTGCTTCATATAAGATCTATTTTTGGTTGCCTTGACTACAATTTAAAAAGACACGATTTAAAAAAAAGTAACTGTAATTTTTATAGTTTGTGACATCCGGATTCTATAATTTTGTATAGGTAAAATGAATTTACTAAAATAAAAAATATTCGTCACTTAGATGAATCAAAAGACGTATAACTTATCTCGCGAAATTCAGTCCCTTAATACTATTATTATTTTTCCCAACTTTATAATAATTGTTTGAATAATCAATATTTCTTTTTTAAATTACTTCAAACTAAAATTATTTTTGCTCTAAAAGAATCTATTTTATTTAAATATTCCAAAAGTAAAAAAGAAAAAAAAAAAAAAAAAAAGAATTTCAAAAAAAAACCTCAAATTTTTCAACGCTATCATTCAAAACTAATCGAAAAATCACTTAGGGGAAAATAAATCAATACGCACGGGGCACACAGAACCTATTGAAAAAACTTCCCGACAGAAATAGCTTGCAAGTCATTGATCATTGTACAGGAGGACTCGGACGATTCGAGCTCGGACGGATCGATGCCTCAAAGACTGCCGGGCGGCGCCGACGGAGCCATAGAAGAGGCCAAACCGAGATTGAAGGAATACTACCCACGGGAGAAGCGGAAACCGAGGGAACGAGACGCCGACGAGGATGACGAGGAAGTCGTCGAGATTCTCAATTCCAGCGGCGTCTTGGACGGCAGATACCGCAGACTCGACGTGGATCAGGTGGGGTGGCTTTATTCGCTCGCACGCGGACTGATTTCTCGATGAACTTGGGGCTTGGTTGCTTTTTTTCTTGGGGTTGATTATGGCCTGGATTAGGAAGTGATTTATTGAGTTTTTATGGTAATTCGGGGTGAAAGTTTTGGAAGGCTGTGAGGTATCTAATTTTCACAAATAATATTTTTGCTTTTTTGTTATCAGAGAGTCCTTTTTTAGTGGTTTTTTTTATTTATGACAGCTCGATGGATAATTACTAAACGGAGGGCTTGAATTTTGGCCAAATCTTTATGTTCGCCATTTGGAACGAGCTTTTACGAGGGCCTTAAAATTTTTTTGTATATTAAAAGATGTTTTCACCCATCTAGATAGAGGGCAATGATGAACATTAATTTTTTTAAGGCTATTGATTATTTTTTAGTATAAACTTTATAACTTCCCTTAGAAAAGTTTTTTGTAAATGGAAAAGATGAAAAAAGTACTTACAAAAAAGTTTGAAATATCTAAAAAACGATGATATTTTATTTAGTGTAAATACTTTATTTAGAAAAATTGAATTTTAATGTTTTGAGGGGTTCGTAGTTCAAAGGATTTTTTTATTTTGTTTCAATTTTGATAACTTAAAAAACTATTTTTTTTTTTACTGATTTTGTCTAGTTTAATAAACACCTATTTTAGTAATGTATTATAATCTTATACCTCGAATTTCCCATACATAAACGGCAATGAATAATCCATGTAAAAACTGTTTTATAATTCAGCCGCTTACCTTACCAAAATTAGAATAAATTTTCAACAAAAATTTTACACTTTTTTTTTACAAATATGTTCTGAAAAGACATTTTTCATTTTAAAAAAGTTTGCAGATTGAAAATTAAGCTGTAAAACGAAAATTATCATATAAAAACCCAATTTTGAATGCAACTTTTTCAAAAAAAAAGAAAAACAAAAAACTTGAAAAAATAATTACTTAAATTCAGAGTAGAAGTCATGTACAGTTTTTTTCTAAAAAAAGCCGTACTTGCGAGCTTTGTTTGTTTAGCTGCTCGACTGCACATATATACAGGTCGTAACGATTCGCTCCTATTCGCAGAACGACAAATCGAAGGACTGGCGCGCAAAAAGACAGGACCGAGGTAGCGCCAGAGGTAAACCTCGGGCAAAAGCACTCGTCCGGGTCGATAAGAGAAGAAGACGCACAGCTGAATCCTCCTCGTCCTCGTCCTCGTCCTCCCTACCACAGCCGGCGGCTAGAACTCCGAAACGAGCGCCAAGGTCAAGAAAACCGACCCACTTTCCCCGCACGTAAGCCCCGCAGCCGATAATCCTTGATTATTTTCTCTGACCGCAACAATGGACCTTTTTTTTTCTTTCTCCTCTTATCCGTACCCCAGATCGTCCTGTCCGGTGCACGGAAGCGCGAGAATGTCAACCTGGAGTCACAGTTCGTCGTCCTGCTGCCCGGTGCACGGCTCGCTGCGATAAGAATGGCCCCTCGCTGGCATTGTGTGCTCTCCATTGTAAGATTTTGTACAGATGATTGATCTCTATCCTATCCCCACCCTTATCTTTTTGTTGTATGGATACGCGAACGACCTTACGTTAAGAAATAAAAGTAAGATCTTTTTTTGAAACTAAATTAATTGTTTTGATTTTTCTCGAAGCAATTCGAAGGATTAAAAAGAAACAAACTTTATTTGCAGTATACATGGGGAATATAAAAACATGATATTTTTGGTTTCAATTAAACGTAAGAGAATAAAGACAAAACATGGTTTTTTTGCGACTTTTATAATTGGGTAGTTTAATATACAATCTTACTTAATTAATTCTCAATTAACGAGAAGTAAATACATATGCATTTACAATGTTTAGAATCTGCTAGATAGTCTGCCTCGTTTTTTTCATTTTTTTTTTATAATCGTTACCGTCATTCATTTTTTGCTTTTTTTTTTCATTTTACTTAAAATTTACGTATATATGTATATTATGTATATTCTGTATATTATGTATATTCTGTATATTATGTATAGTGACGCTAACGAAATCTAAGGTAAGCCAATTGCCTCTCAGAATTCGTGATATTCAACCGTTTTTGCTTCAACATAGTAGCACATTTTCAACATTTTTTTTTTTTTGTTTTCTAATCAACTTGCTTTTTTTTGCTTTTTATGTCTCTAAATAGTGGCCCCCACCAACGTCCTCTCCTATCTTTCGAGAAAAAACAAAAAAGAGAGGAGAGGACGAGTTTATTTTTTTTTTAGTTTTATTTTAATTTTTTATTACTCATCTACGATCTTTTTTCATCGTTCGATGCATCTTGAAAATGAAACGCTTTCAAACTCAATAATTCTTTAACTATAACACATTTGCACTTCTCACGCAATTGTGTGCTGCAATAATTATTTTTTTTTGTAAAATTTTCGTGATTTTTTTTATTGATTTTTTTTTCTCGTTTGTCGAACATCGGTCCTCGAATCTGCAGATCGAAAAATTGCAATGCTAGTAGCATGAACTAGACATTTAGACTGAAATGATTTTTTTTTTTTTTTTTTTTTTGGTAAATTGAATAACCACCTCTAGTAACAATAATTACATTATCAACTAATAATACAAAGTATGAATTTTAAATAACAAGCAATTTTAATGGAAGAAATCAGCAATTGATTTGCCCTGACGAATAAAAACTACGCCAATACAAATGTACCATTAGAAATTTTTTTTTTTCCTTCTTCATTATCATTAATATTATTTTTATAAATTCAAAAAAATTTTTTTATCTAAACGCCTACGTATATTGCGATATTTTATATTTTTTCTTTTTATAAATTGATCATAATAAAACTTTTGAAATGCCTTCTTTCTTAAAGAAAGTGTCAAACAGTCGAATGAACGACAGATTCGGGAAATAACTCTTTGCTCTAATATTCGACACGGTTCAGTCCAATAATAATGGTAATAATAACTTTTACAATAGTTTTTTTATTTTATTATTATTATTTTTTTCTTTTAATTTAACATGTTGCTCCTCAATTTATCACAAACTTCATTGCGCTTACAAAATAACGTATCATCATCTGGATTTGTAAATCAACTTTTATACTTCAGCGTCAAGGGCTTAGTTATCCAAAATTTTACAGGGCCTTGTGAATTTTATTTTTCGATTATACATATCCATTGCTTCATACATGTTTAATATTGTGTGCGATGATATTAAAGAACACCAAAGCTTACGCGCTACCTGTCACTCGTCAAAACGCTAGATTGCTCAAAAACATTCATTTCAAAAATTGCCTTTGAGTATATCACAATTCTCAACAAAAACACAAAACCTTAAACCAACGATAAATCTGAAAATTTCCTCGTGGAAAAATTGAGCAATCTTGCGTGAACAATCGTACAAATCGAAAAAAAAAACGAGGCCGCGCGCGCGGTTTTAATACACTTCAACCAAAGTTCATTCATCGAATCGGCCGGTCGCTTGACCGTGGTGCTCGTGTTAATATATAATGAGTTTATGTTTTATTTTTTTGCAACACCAAACATCTTTTACGCTCTCTCTCTCGCTCGCAAAATATTTATACGCGTGTAACAAAGCGTTAAGCGCGATCCCCCCAGGGGATCAGTCACCGTTTAAGGTTACATTATCAAATAGGCCTGGATAAAAAGGTCGCGTACCTCCGTCGGCTAACGACGGACTTATTATTGCAAGACATATATCTTTTATTAGTCTCCCCGCAGCGGCTCTCGCATCCTGAATTTTTTAAGCAGAGGATCAAGAGTTCGGCTCTTTTCTTAGCGACCGGAAAAAAAAAACGAGCCGGGAGAGGGGAAAGAAAAATCCTCGCGAAATTTACAGGCTGAAAATTTTACGAGCCTTGCCCGTTTCGCTACCCCGGCTCCGGTTTTTTTCTTATTCTTCTCTCCCTTCCGTCGACCGAGTTAAAATAATACTGAGATTCAACGGCAGAAAGCCTGCCCCTCTTTCCTTATCTATCGCTCAACGAATAATTAATCTTCCGATTACAGATAAAGAGTAAATGAGATGAAATAAATAAGATAATGGAATTTTAAGAGGGGACACATTCGTCTTATGTTTAAGATAAAAACGCAGGACGGTTCGACTTTTATTTTTAAGGAAGTATATACTTAGAAGTACGAAAAAAAAAAAAAAAAAAACAGGTTAAGACAACGAATGCTGAAACGAGAGTAAAACAGCGTGCTTTTATTATTTATATACCCTAGCAAGCAGTCATCCCGACCGCACTCGATCCAAAGTGTATACCAACTTGAAAAAAATTAACATGCCGCGACACACACATATATATTATCTCACACTTGCACTCTCTCTCCCTCGCTCGCTAGCTATATCAACTCTACAATATTTTTTATTTATTTTTTGTTTTCTCTACAGTACATGTACAAGCCTCTGAGTAAATACAATAATGTACAAGTTTTTTTTTTTATTATTTGTTTATTTATTTATTAATCAACGTAGTTTCTTCATCTTCTTCATCTCTCGATAGTTACACCGCTTTCTTTCTGATTTATTACTTATTTGTTCGTAATTTTTTTTTTTTCTTTCAATACGTTGGAGTTAAGCCTTACCGTGACCTTATTACGCGTATGCTGTGTGTGTATACTTTTTTTTTGTTTTTTTTTTTTTTGCTTTTATTCATATATTTTTAAGGGAGTTAACCTATATGCTAAGGGTTGGTGAATCACGTAACTTTTAGATTCGTAATTTTTAAACTCGCATCGTGCAAACCTCGCTTACTTCACCACTTTCGTCGGGTAACAATTATGACAATACATAATAATAATAATCATAACCGTAATAAAAAAAAACAACAAAAAGAGCCTCGCAAACTCGACTTACTCTACGTAAACTCCGCTCCTAACAATAAAACGTTCGTTTCTCTTTTCTCGTTAATCTATCTCTCTCTCTTCTTTTCGGCGAAATTTATCTTAAGACTTTTTTACTGCGCACTTGCTCCTCTACTATCCTGATGATCATCGGGACGATGTTCGAAAACCTCCTTTCTGGACAATGTTGTGTTGATATAATATTTAGTCAAAAAGTTTAAATTTACGCGCGACGGGCTAACTCGGGTTGAGCACCATACCAAAAATTTTATCAATGCACTTGTAAAGATCGTTGTGTGTTTTGTTTATTTTTTTTAGCTTTTTTTTCTTATTTTTATTTTATTTTTTTTGTATACTTTTAATAATTATTTGAAGATATTTAAAACGATCTTTTGAGATCGATTGAAACTCTAAATCACAAGACATTATAAATTTTTTACGTTTATAATTATCCATTATAATAAATATTTTAATATTTTAAAATGAATTTTATCATTACCAAGAGAAAAAAGACGCGCGGCGTACGGACTTTCCGCTGATATGATGACGTCATTATACGCTATAGTGATTTTTATTCAAAAATACTCGTCGCTCTAGGATAGTAGAGGAAAAAATCTGGGGTTTTTTTATTGTTTATTATTAATTTAATTATTAACTTCTGTAATAATACTCTAGTTTAGATGTACGAGACAGCAAGAGTCGATCGAAAAAACATACATACTGCATCGTCGCGGTGTTAGCTTTTCGAATAAAAATTGGGCCTTACGCACGCTGGAATAATAAAAAGACGTGGGTAAAGGGGTTTTTTCAATCAAACGATCGAAGGCACGTTGAACTGAGCCGACTCCGTACAAATATTATAATACAACTCCGCTGCGCTAAAACTACAGGTGAGCGCAAGACCCGTGTGTTTGTGCTAGACAGAGAAAAGAGAGAGAATATCATTGTTTATTTTTTTAATCTTTAGTAACATCGAACGTAAAAAATTGTGAAAATTGACGAAACACGACTAAGCGACGACGACGTAGTATACTCGTAAACTAATAATTTACGCTGAGAAGAGGAGGGATGTACGGTAAGTCGACTTTTTTTTTTCAAGTTTTGCACAGATGATGAGAAACGACATTGATATTATTAATTTTTTTTTTTTTTTTTTTTCGTAAAAGTTACAGCAAAAACTGGCTCCAACGGAAATAAGAGGGGAGGGGGGAAGTTGAAGTTAAAATAAAGTAATCCGTAAGTAGCGGAGGCCCGCACGTGTAAGATGTTGGTCGCAATCCTCTTCGCTCGGTGGTGACAGCCGACCTGGAGTTGACGACGATTTACTTATTTGAGCAGCTGGTGGGCACGTTCGTTTGCGACCTGTATCCTCGTCTCGTTTGACTCGCCCTGGAGATTTCAATGTGAAAAAAGAAGAAGACAAGAGATTTTTTTTTAAACATTAGTATTTAGTTTTTGAAGGGGTTTTTGTAGGTTTCAATAGTTGGTTAGACAGTAAATGTTTTATATGAGCGTGTTGGTTTTTCTTTCTTTCAAGATTATGTTGGACTGACATTGTGTACACACTGGTCACATGCATGTATTTTTATATATTTATTTATATTTTTTACTATTTCTATGATTTTAAGTTGGTTTATTTGGTTACACATTTATACTACGTAATACAAATTTATTTTTTTACACATTCAAGGTAACGTGTTTCTACCTAGGCACAGCAAAACAGATGTCTGGATTTTTAATTACTGATTACTTCAAAACACATTTTACTTTATTTTCTTGTTGCAATGTTTGAAAATAAATCAATTACTTTTTAAATTCATAGTTAAAGCAGAAATTACAAACTGTTGCATTTTTATTTGTTTATAGTTTATTTACAATTTAGTTATATTCGATCCACATACAGGTGTAGAAAGAATATTGACAAAAATAGGAGATGAACGCAACAACACTAAAACATTTACAGAATTTCTAATTAGACTGTGTAAAATAAAACCAAATTCCTTGCGTGGTTACACAAAAATGGCAATTTTACTCAGTCACGTTGAACGCAAACTTTTTTTTTCTTTCTTTTACATAAAATGTGCTTTTTATCACACTTTATAAAAATGTAAAAAAAAAAACTTGCGTGTTATATACTTTTGCACATGCTCGAACGAAATTTTCTGGACAAACTTCATTTTGCATAATGTAAAAGTAATATGTATGGTTGAACTTACATCAATTTGGGAAAAATTTTGAAAAACGCATCTTCAAAAGTTATTAGTTTTCAACATTTTTTAAAATATCAAGAAAAAAATTTCAAATACCTAAAGTTGTATTATAATTTATTCATGTTTATTTTGAATCTGAAAAACTGATTGATTATAATGTAAATCAAGAGATTCATTTTTCATTGTAAAACATCACTTCATTGTTAAAAGATGCGTTTTTGAAATTTCTATCAGTCTAAATTGATGTAAACTCAGTTCCAAATAAGTACTATAGACTATTTTCTAACATCTATGGTACTAAACTAATCTAAAAAAACTACATTATTAAACAACAAAAGGTACCACAAACCTCCGGCTTCGTTCTTTAAAAGAACACATTAGGGTGTGTTGTGGGGGTGGAAGCTAAACTCAGCACAACAAAACACACATTCCATAACAGTAATAATAAAACATCTATGATCGGTGTCTAACAAGTAAGACAGCGACAAAAGCTCAGTGTTTTGCACACCTTAAGCAATTCGGGGGGGTTGTAACAAGTCATATGCAAAACAACGAACCTTTTTTTTTTCTTATGGTTATCAAAGATACTTGTGTATAAGTGTGAACTGAGTATTATAGTTTTGGGGGGAGGGAGTACACACAACGGTTGTACGTGTATATTTATTTTTTTTTTCATAAGGGGGGGGGAGGACACATACAACATGAGCAAATCACATCGAGAGACCAGAAAATGCCTGACCTTGCGATTGATCCTGTCGATCTGGCGATTCTGATTCTCGAGCTCGCTGCCCATGTCGATGGCCATGTTCCTCAGGTTGCCGATCATCGTGTTGACCTGGCCCATGTTCTCCTCCATCTCGTTCTCGCGCGCGTCGTTCGTAATCTTGCCTATGTAGCCGCTCGGCATGACCATGCCGTTGTCCATCACCCGCTGGGGCTGGTTGTTAACGACCTTGCCGTCGTCGTTACCCTTCCACGTGCCCTCGTCCTCCTTGAAGCTCGAGCTCCTAAATTACGAATCGACGTCGTACCCGCTCTTTTTAGTAACTTTACCTAATACCTTTTTTTTCATTTTTTGCTTTTTCTAATATATCACGCATATACATCTTTATCATCCTTTTTGGAGGGAGAGTCAGCTGTAAGCGCTGCAACTTTTCTCGTTAGTACTTTATGTGTTAAGTTAACTGCTGTGACTTTTTTTTTTTTTTAGAATGGAGTGTGTTTATGTGATTTGTTTATCGTAGTGTACAAGTGGTGTCGTAAGTTGAAAGTTTCTCAGAAACAGTAACGGTAATTGAGTTTCTAATCATCAATTATTTATCGAATATCACAACTGAGACGATAACTTCAGCATAAATGCTATGTATCAATCATAATATCAGAGATAGAACAGTTTTAAAAATTGCTATAACTGTAGAGAATATTATTTTTTATGATAAAATGGAATGTATTATGAAAAATTTAAAGAAAAAAAGAGAGCTTATTAAGTAATTACAAAGAAAACAAAATTGATATTCTTTAACCGCTCGTACACTAGATAAGTTACTTTCATGAATTTTTTTTTTTTTTCAAACAGTGATTCAAAGATTTAATAAGTTAATTTCAATTGACTTTACAATTGAAGATTACTCAATTGTTAAATTGAATCAGATGATTCAATACTACGGTATGAATATAACTTATGGCCAATTCCAAGAAGTCGACATTAGCGTGGATTTAAGGCTGCTTAAACAACGATCCACTTGGAACGTTGCCAAAATTAATTTTCCGCATGAAATATCTTAATTATCCAGCAATTTTATTTAATTTTTATTAAATCTCCATTCAGCGTTTGAAAAAAAAAAAAAAAAGAACCAATGAAGATGATAAATTTAATTTTCGATAAATGGATATGCGATCAATATGAAAAGTACAAACTACATTAAAAATTATAATGAAAGAAGAAAAAAAACGTACTTGTTGCAAGGAAGAACGCAGAGACCGCAGCATTTTTCCATTCCCGTCAAGTTTTTCTCAGCTTCGCGCATGTCGGCGTTGATCTGGTCCATTCCCTCCTCGATGCGATCAAGTTGCTCTGTTTACATCATTTTAAAAAAAAAAAGAAGAAAAAAATATTATATTCTCGGATCTTTCGCATCTAAACCTTTCGTTTAAAAACTCTTTTTTCAAACTACTTTGGTGTCGTCACATTCCAAGAGTTTCAGAGCACAAAAAATTAAAAAATTAGTGGTAAAATAAAAATGCAGGATGACCAAAGATTTGTGCTCAGAATCTCGGTGAAGTGGCGACCAGAAAAGTGTGCAGAGGTTGGCCGGACGATAAACATAATAAGTTTTTCTTTTGATTTGTGCAACGATCAACATTTTTTTAAGAATAATTTAGACAGTACATATAATAAAGTCGATAATACTGCAGGTGACACGGTCACGAATCATGGAAAATACAATTTTTAAATCAAAGACCATTCTATATTTATCTTCGAATCGATACTGAGTAAAAAAAGTTAAAGCTCTCGTCCGATTAATAATTTATACTGTATTATTATTATTATTCTCGATTGAATTTCCATGATTCAAATCCGATCACACGAGAAACATATTAAAAAGTTTTACACAAAAAGTACATTTGCGACTTATCAAAACCGCATGGTTACAATTTTAATCCACACATGGTACGTTTGTGTGTTGCCAGACGCGCTTCCGAGCTGATGGATTAATTTTTGACTTTTGTCGTGCTGGCGACCGGAATTTCAATCAAATTTTCAGACGATTCGTCACTTTCAACATGAAAGTATTGCGAAACAAAATTTGTTTACGCTCGAATAATAAAATTGAAATTCGTTGATAAATTTCATTAAAACAAAGTTATTTTGTAGTAATCTTCAATCGCGATAATGACCAATTACGAGACAAAAATCAATATGGAATCTGGAGTAAATCCAAAAACTTACTTTTTTTTTTCTCTAAAATTGGATTAACTCCAAGTGATTTGAAAGTTATGTAAGGGTACTTCAAAAAGAGCTCCAGCGACTTATTAAAAATTTTTTTTCATGAATTTCGGCACGAAAGATGTGTCTGGCTCGAACGAGAAAAAAAAAGGACATCTCGAGTCTCATGCACAATTTACATTGCGCGAGTAACATCAAAATCACACATAATATCTTCGGAGTGCAAATTGAATTAGACAAGTTTGCAACGTACAAAAAATTCCATCGAAGTATTATCCGGCTGACCTTTGCACACAAAAAAAATGAGAAGCCCCTTATTACAATTTAAATTTTTTAGCAAATAAAAAAAAAAAGAAAGATAACATAAGTATAAACATCAGTGACGCATGAATACTAAAACGAATGGTGGTTTATGTGAAGGAGTGGAATGCAAGTAAAATATATCGTGTGATTAATATTTTAATATTAAAATTGGGTCTTGAGCGTTGGTCGTTAAGGTGTCAGTGAGCATGAATTAGTTTTATTTATACTTTTTTCTTAATGCGTTAACAAAAACTTCTAGCAGTTACTTTGAAATTATCTAGTCGTAATCATGAACCTTTTTTTTTGGGACATAGTTAGATGTTATACATACGTTGTACCATTCCATTTTACGATGCGAGAAGTAAGATTTTAAAAAAATCATTAAGTACAAAAAGTTAATAAGTTTTATTGTTAAAAAAAAAACTTCTAAATCAAAGCCAATATTATTTACAATACTTTACAGATATCAAAAAATGTTTACCACTTACATCATTATTAGAAAAAAAAAAATACTTTAGCTTGGCACTTCCCCTTTAAGTACTTTAGTCTCCTTTATCTTTTTTTTTTTTTTTTTTTTTTTTGTGACATTGAACCGGGAAAAAAGGCTAATCAATAAAATTTGTAAGCCACACTCGTGCTATATATAATTTATGTATAAACAGTTGTGTAGAAATAAACTGTGCTTTTTGATCGTGTGTCGTCAGTACGTTTTAATATTCATCGATCTATCTTTTTTTAAATCCTGATACGTAACTACTTTTATTTTCTTTTCACTAAATAAATGTTTATTCTGAAAAGTTTTATGGTTACTCAAAGTTATAGCTAATAATGTATAAGTGAAAAAGTTTGTTGTCCTGTTATTAAAAAGTTTTTTCTGGTAAATTGTTATAATTCGGAGCTTTGCGGTCTCTAATTGTAACTTTTTTTTTTCATTCTCTGCAGTTGGGGTTGTTTTGAATGTTTATTAACATTAACCACAGTATTTTCAACCTCAAACCAAGTATCTTTGATATAAATAATGTAAAAAAACTGTAATAAAATCAAAATATAATTTTTTTTTTAATATTAAAAAAAGCAGATCAATAATACATCCAAAACAACCTCAAAGCTCTTTTGGGACTGCTTTGGATGTTTGCTAGCATTTAAAGCTCAAACCGAGTATCTTGAGCATTAAATAATTTCAAACAAGCTATAAAAAAGTAAACAATCCATCCAAATCAACCTCAAAAGCTCTCGTGTGGAAAAAAATCGTGTGAAAACCCACATTGTAATAGAATATTTATGTAAACTAGTTTGTATGGTAAAGGTTTTAATTTCAAGAGATAGTAATGGCTTACCGCCTTGCTCGTCCAGCATTACAAGGGTTTTCATCCCGACCTCGTGGCTCTAAACAGGCACAACCGACCAATTATGAGTGGCAATTAAAACATCATCATCATTATAATAATAATCATCATCATCTATAAAACTCGCTGTAGTGTGCAGGTTACGCACAACGTCGGTGAAATTGATCACCCCCAAAAGACTCAAACGACACGGCTCTTCGTTTAACGACCCCGCCCCCTCGGCTCGCTTCATCATTGTCTCCTTTCGGGCACACATATTTTTTTTTTTTTTTTTTTTTTCTTTAAAGCAGAGAATTTTGGGAGCGACGGGACGAGAAGCTTCGTGTCTTATCGTCTCTTTGGGTCGTGACACACTCTCTAATCAACAAACTAACTAAAAAAAAAAAAAAGAATAAAAACTTGAGGTGATTAGATCAGTCTACTTATGAACTTAGCTCCTATGGGATAATCTATTGATTGGGCAAAAGCTCTCTCGGTTTTTGGCGCAATTGCGAGAGATAATCAATGTAAAACGCACAAATGGTACATGATAATTGGTGACTTTACTTCAAGGGGAAACAGTATTTTACACATAAACGATGTCACATCGCGCAAGTGTATAATACACAGTAATAACATATCGACAGGTTAAAGAGATACATGACGTTGTGAAGAAAAAAAAAAAAAAAGGTTACATAAATGGATGGCAAGAAGAAAAAGAAAAAAAAAAGGTTACTCGTATGCACAAGAGAGCAGGAGGGGGGAGGAGGAGGTAAGGGCGTGGATCGTTAAAGTGGTGCAATATCGTATAGGTATATGTAGGTATGTGTGCAGGCACCTAGCACACAGCACCGAAATTAGATTCCAGCAAATACATCGTATTAATCCTTTTCGTCTGAGAGCCGAGCAGTTAGTACAAACATTCGCACTTTCGTTAGTTTCGTGTTAATTTTGACATTCCATTTTTTTTTTTTTTTTAGTCTTTTTTGCTTACCCCCTTGATGATCTAACATCACCAGAGTGTTTGCTCCGACATCCTCGCTCTAAAAAAAAAAAAGAGGAAAATTTTCACGCTTTATTACGGCTGAGTGAAAAAGTTTTATCACACCAGTGTGGATAAAATTGAAAAAAAAAAAAAAAAAAAAATTAAACGGGGGAGAGAATGAAAGTATCATTTATTATCCGAACGCTAAATGTTGCGAAACTCGGAAAATAAAAATGTAATGTATCATCCATCGTCCGACGGGCCATTTATAACAATGGCCCGGACCCCGAGTGAAGTTACGCTAGGTTAAAAGACACTTAAAAGAATTATAAATCCCTTCAACTTTTTTTTTCCTTCATTTAATTCAACCGGACGTACCTTTAAAGTTAACAGTTCGAGTGTAATTACGAAAGTAGATTCAAAATTTTGCGAAAGTGGGACAAGCACGTGGACAATGTTGGCAAAATTAAAATTGCTAATTTTCGTAACGACCCGGCTGGCGTACGCGTCTTCATCATACTTCAACAAAAATTACGTTATTATTATTTTTTTTTTTAGTTTTAAAATTATAAAGTTTTACAAAGAAAAAAATTGAACAATAAAAAATCTATGATGAGTTAACATCGCGTGTCAATAGTTAACGAGATATTCCGCCTTACTCCATAAAATCGAATTGCCCTCGTGTAACTTAATTCAAGACATTCGATCAGCTGCTTCCAAACACGTAATTGCAATAGTTTGGAGCGAGAATCTCGTTCATCAAGAGGCAAGCTTTTTCCTTTTTCCAATCGTTCTAATTAAAAAAAATTTCTTTGCTTGATAGTTGTCTAAAAACGAGTCTAAAAAATTATCTATGCCGTTTTAGTCGACATTTCTTACGGCTACTTTTAAATAATTTTCTTAAAAATTACTTTGGCATCTACGTTTATAACTTTAGATTCAATATTGCAGGTAATGAAGGAGTAAAAGGATCTTACACTGGACACAAAAATGAAAATAAGTGAATGAGTAGCAACTGTCAGTGGTGTGATATTTAAAAACTAGATTAGTCAAATTTGATGACAGTCCACACGGAGATATAAATGACATCACTCGGTGGTAAAAAAAAAAAAAAAAAAAAAAAAAAAAAAAAGAAAACGAGAACATGAGAAGAAAAAAAAATAGAAAAGAAAGAGAATCAATAGGGCGATTAAAATCAAGAATTTAAGAGAGGTAATAAAGTTAGGATACAAGAATCAATAAATCTATTATTTGAAAAAAAGAGTTGAAAAAAAAAAAAAGATGAAAATATTGTCCAGTTTAGAGAAGGTTACTAATGTGTCTGATAAAAGCGTTTATTTACAAATTTGACGTGAATTCGATTTATTAAACGTACAGACAGCACTACTGCTAAACAAATATGCGTAACAATTACGACTTTCCACTATACAAACTGTTTTAGACGTCACGAACGTCCATATAAAGCAACACAGCTATAAGCTTTGTGTGTACTACGTAGGTATATGTACAATATATATATACATATATATATATATATAGAGAAGTTTAACTATTTTGTATATATGCAAGTTTAGAACTAGTGAAAATTTCTAAGTCATGTTATGAATGTTACATGTATCTTGCTTTTAAAAGTTTTTCTTTCAATTGTGAATTTAATGCTGATTATTAAACTTTGTTAGCCATGAAATCTTCAAAACTAGTAAACTATGTAAACTATGAAAAGGATTTTCTTATTAATTCCAGTGAAAAAACATTTTAACTTACATTAATTTAAGATTTTTAAAACTATACTGAAGGTGTGAATGAAAATAAACATGTCTCATAATGTGTTTGAAACATAAAAAAATTAAAAAAATTTCACCTGTATCTTGCAGTAAGCGCAAAGCATAGTGACCACAGTTTCATTCTTTCATTATAATCATATTTCTTAGTTCAGTTTAAAAAAAAAGTTAAATATTGAAGGTTGGTATGAAGAGTAAAAAGTGCCTGGTTAATATACCATTACTCTGTTTGTCCTCATGTTTTTCTAAGTTTCACTTTCAGATCCGACACAAGAGTCGAGAAAAAGTATAGGTAAATTAGTCATACATAGTATGTACATTGTAGACGAAAAATAAATAATAATAAAAAAAGTGGAAAGTAATTTTGTACAGGTGAAGCTATATGTACAGCGGTAAAACGGGTTCAAGATTCAAAGTGTATATGAGTATAATAGTAAAAGTTACTGTTGCCTGCTGTTGAATAATTGATCGTTTATTGCACTTTACACAGTGTTACATTATTTTCTGTTTTGTTTTTTCTTTTTTGCCTCTCAACCTCGTTTGTAAAATTCTCATTACAGAGTTTGTCGACTTTGTGAATAAACTATCCGACCTCGCACTCCATAAGAGTCATGTAGTTTACAGTATTTGATATATTAATATTTAAAGGTTCTTTGTTAGGTTCAAGGTTAACACCGTTAAATCAGTATTTACATTATTCAGACTGTTGATTTATTTAGTTTAAGTATAATAAAATGCGGGACTAACCAACACCTTATCAACCAACCAGATTTGCAAAGGGAGGATGTACGAGTATCTACGTCAAAAATAAAAGCTTTCGGGTGAGCTGAGATTAAGTTAAAACACTCAACCCAAAAACTCCCTTGATAAAATTCATGCTTGGGTCGAAAAAAAAGCAGTGAAACATCATTCTGCTTCTCTCAAAAATAAAAACTTACAAATAAAAAAAGAACAGGTTGCTAAGGTGCGAAATACTTGAAATAAAACAAAAACATAAGGACAAAAAAATAAAAAAACAGGTGAGAAAAAATAAAGAGATTACGGGTGTGGTGGAGAAACCAAAAAGATAATATAAATAAAGAAAGGACATCGACTGAACTGATAGGTATAGTGTTTTAATGTAACTCACCTCCCTGGTCGTCGAGTGCGACCAGAGTGCGGATACCGGCCTCCTTGCTCTATTATATATACACAGAGGCAGCAGCACAACACACGGTGAACAGTTAAAAAAAAAAACAGAGATAACCACCACCAGTGTTAGTAAAGAGAGTATAATAATGTTTCATTATAAGTATAATATATTAGTATAAAAAATGGCGAATTTTAATATTAAAAAAGAGACATAGTCAAGTTGGCAGCGATCGATAGCGATTTTGTTATAGTTATATAGCGCTTGGGTTTATCGTTACAACGCAGCGTGGGAGACTGTTAATTTATATAAGTAGGAAGGAAAGAGTCGATTGACATTGTTAAGCCACTTTGTAGGTGTTTTTTAAAATGATGGCTGCTCTGTCGTTGCTGTTGTTATAATTGTTGCTGTGTTGTTGTTATGTTGGCATGCTTCAATTTTTAATTAATGTAAAGACGTCCCGACGTTATCGGAAAATTCGTCACGGATGTGAATTATCGATATTAAGTAGAGAAAAGCGCGACAAAAAAGACTGACACAAATTCTTTTTCTCTCTCTTTTTTTTTTTGTTGAAATGCATCTGTCGCGGATTAAAATTGCATTCTGTGACCTGGAAAAAATGTTTTTAATAATCTTTTGCGTGAATCGAGTTAAAGTTTCTTTACGAGTAAGACCCGCTTAAGCGAGTGGGCGAGTTAGTGTGTTGAGAGGAGGATTTAGGATCGTAATGGCGGGATAAATTTGTGACAAACAAGTCCAGTTAACCAACCCGGCCGGGGTGAGATAAAAGTAAGACAGCCGGGGACAGGTGAGAGAGTCTTAATCAAGTGCAATTAGTCGGAGGACACTTTTTCATGCGATACTTCGTGGCTCGAGTCGTTCGATCAGGGAAGTGAAAAAAAAAAGATTAACCCACAGTTGACAAAAATTTTTTATTAGTTGAAGAAAAAACTATTGTTTTTACAATTTGTTAGTGCTATTTTTAAAAGAGTTTATCGTATAAAACCAAAAAAATCAAAGAATAAAATTTCTTTAATTTTATATAAAGGTATTTATTTTATATATATATAAGAATATCAAATGCGGGTTTAGAGTAGTTTTTTTTAAAGTAAATTGTTGAATATAATAGTTGAATGTATTGTTAAAAAGATCCAAATTATGGTTTATCAGTAAACTTAAGTTCACATTTAAAAAAGTAATGCATGCACAAAATTCGTTCTACTTGTAAATTGATATTGTTTAAACACGCGAGGGAAAAAAGAAAAAAGAAAACCAGTGTGCTTGTTTATAACGTGAAAACTGAAAAGAAAAGAGGGTCAAATCCTCAAATGAAAGCCGGGGGTATGAAATTTTCGTAGCGACTTATCGATCCGTCGCATAATGTATGTTTTCCGCGTGCGCTCGGTCCATCTTGCTATTTTTTTTTTTCTGTTTTTTTTTTTTTTTTTTTCTACGATTTACAAAACTCGCTTCGCAATGAAATAAGTCGTTCCGTTGAAATGAGTTTTCTTCGTAACCGCACGGATTAACGACGAATCTTGATTCTCTTAAACTTCTTCCTCGGCTTGATTATCCAATTCGTTAAACGTCGGTCTTATTTTAACAAGATTCATTCCGTCCGCAAATTGCATCATTATTCAGGCATCGATCGGTGGGCGTGTAAAATTCGAAAGCCCGAATTAATTCATCCCGAAAGCTAGTCCGACCATAAAACTTTACGATAAACAAAACGATAAAACTCGAAGATAAAAACAATTCTATTTTTTTTTTTTTTTTTTTTCCACTCATAAATCACGAGTTTTATGTCAAGCACAATATCCAAAAATTACTCTTGAAAAATGATAATATAAAAGCTCTCGAATAAACAAAAAGATAAAGCGCCCGATTGACCCTAAAAGGTACATGAAAAAAAAGGGAAAGATGAGAGCCGAACAAACAGAGGAGGGATTAAGTACAATCAACACTGAGTTGGAGGAAGATGGAGCCTTCGATTAATGGAAAAAGAGCGAGTATGAAAATGACGCGGGTATAACCTTCCCTAACAGCATCCAAAGCTCGAGTTACACCAGGTTTTGTTTTTTACGAGTGTTGGCCTTATTTTGTGTACTGACTGTGTCTGTGTCTTTTTTTTTTCATTTAATTTTCAGGATTAGAATCGTTGTTTACAGTATGGATATGTATAAAACATAGAGCGACAGGTCAGCCACTAACATCTCAATGACAGCAACAGCAACGTCAGCGTTTCACATATACATTGTTTATTTATAGAAGAATTTTTTAGGTTTTATTTTTTTGCGTTAGTCACATTCACAGTGTTTGTGTAAGTATGAGATTGTTGATGACTACATATATAACATTTGTAGAAACCCTTGTTTTGTTCTCAGATGCCCTTTCCAGTCGATAAAAGAATTTTGTATTTTCTTTCTCTCTCTCATGGGGTTTGTTCATACAAAATATTTCACAAAGGATTTTTCTGAATTTTTAATGTAGAATAGTGAACAGACTAAGGTACGAATTTAGGTTAGAAACCAAGGTTTGACTTATGCATCCATGACACAACCACTGTAAACTCCATAAAATGAGTTTGAACGAACTTTTTTGCAGTAAAATCAAAGCGATGCTTCCAATTTGCAATAGCGACTGCGTACGGAAGCGATTAAATCTGGGATAGATAAATCGCGAAACGCAATTAATCTGTAGCGCGCGTTGAAAAGTTCATCTCTTGCGGTGCTGATGAAATTTCAATAATATTTATTATCATCGTAATCATCGTTATTATTATATTCACGCGGCTTAATTAGCTTTCGAAAATTTATCACTCCGGGGGAATAGATCGATATCTCCTAATTAACGAATAAATCTAAATCCCTCGTACGAAAACTTAGGGCTACTCCAATTACGCAAGCTCCGCGCAATTAATTTACAGAGTTAAAAAATAAAAAATTGAGAGAGAGAGTCTGTGTAGGCTCGCCTGTGAAAACTTCGTCTTAACTTTAATTAAATGAATTTTAATTAAATAAAGGCTTCTCGTAGCTAGCGAAGCTGGCGGCGCGGCTCTTACACATCCGTCGTGAATCGATAAGAGAGCGTGCTAGCGCCCTTTTATATTAAAGTACGAAAAAATAAAAAAAAATTAATTCCAAGAATAAATCTACCTGCACGCGTGGGGGTCAAGGTGTCACACGTGCGTGGGTATCAAGCAACTGGTTGGTTTAAATCGTCATTTTTTTTTTTTTCTTTTTCAGCGAGGTGTAAGCTAACACGCAAATGCTTGAATAGTTGCTCAACGATGTTTTTATCACAATAATCCTCGAAAACGTTCTTTTTTGAATTATTTGAATTTCACATTTTTATTTTTTGAAGGTGCACATAAAAAATGAATTTTTTTTCTAGTTTGAATTAGTAAGTGGTTACGCATTTAACTGCAATGTCATGAAATTTAGTTTAACATTTTCTTCTTAACTTAAGTCTGCATCCTGTATTCAACAAAAATACTTAAATTATCATAAGGTAAATTCACGAAAAAAAAATAAAATGAATTAAATGTTTTAAATTATTTAGACAAATAAATATATCTCGAGGAGTCTTGTGATAAAACCATAAAACCCGTATTATCTACCCTAACACATTTAATTCGTCACCGATAGGCGATCAAGGTTTCGCCCTAGAAAATTACCATTTTTTTAAAGTTATGTGGAGAGAACACGTGAATATTCCATCACTTACATGCAAAAACATCGGTACTGGGTTGTTTTTTTCGAAATTGTAACGGATATTTCATAAATTTTTGATTGCAAATATTATAGAACTCAAGTGAAAAAAAGCAACTAAAAAAAACTCAGTGACATCATATAAGAAGAATTAATTGTATTTTTTAATACAATCATACAATATTTGATCCCATTACGACGTTTTCAAAGAGCAAAGTTCATAAATCATTCAAAAAAACAGTTCGACGGTAAAAAGAAAGAAATTAAGCTGTTGTCCTTTTTCGGATAAGCGAAAAAATCTACCACGTACGGGGTACCCCGGCCATTCATCACTTCTCCGAGCGTCGGGCTTAATCATAAAGAATATGGAAACGTATTCAGCTCGAAAGAAACTTTCCCAGTACACCAGAAAAGACAGATAAAAAGCAAACTCTCTCTCTCTCTCTCTCTCTCTGTGTGTGCGAGTGTGTACAAAAAAAGTATCCTTGGTTTACTGCGCAAGCGCGGAGTTGAACAATCTTTGGGGAACAGTTACTATCGGCATCTCCAATATCCCGAGAATTGCCGGAAGACAGCCACCTAAATTTTCTCTCTCTCTCGCTCGTAAAAACGGTGGCCCAGAAAATCAGCGGGGAAAAAAAGGGACAGCCCCCCCCCCCCTGAAATAAAACTTGTTTTTTCTCATCTCGGGAGTATTGCTCGATATAAATTTGAATTACTCCGCACGCAGTTGTCGAATTTTTACGACTCATCTGCTACGGGAAAAACAGGATTATATTCTTACAAACGCGGGGGTTCCGAATTTATTAAAGGGGATGTTACAGGGTAAAAACTTTTACGTGCTAAACCAAAATAATAAATAAATAAAACAATGTTTACTTGATCAAACGAACGATATTTTACTAACAATTAGGATAAGTCCTGACGTTTTATAGGCTACAAAAATAACAAAATCAAATTGATTTTACTATAGCTACTCGGTAAATCTGTAAGAGTGAGGTTAGCTCAAATCCACTCGAAGCCTAGTAAAAAGTGAGCCACTCTAAGCTAAGAGTGGCTCACTTTTAACTCGATTCGAGTGGATTTTCGTAATTATCACTCGAACAAATTTAGAAGGTAAGTAAAAAATCGAATCCCCGGGAAAAAAGTTTGAAAAATAATTATCGTAAAGAGCAATTGGTTTAAATTACGATCGAGGTATTTGTGTAGCTTCGGTGGCATTCCCAAACAAGTGGCGCGATAAACTTTTTATGTCAGTACGCGGCGCAATCAATCTAATCTCGCAATCTATCGATTTTACCCCCCTGCGCTAGTACTGAATTGCAGTTACCGGGGGGGGGGGGGGAAGCGTTAAATTGGAGCAGATTAGTGTCAAATTCGTACCTGATTCCACAGTGACCAGGGTAACTTCCAATTTTGTAAAACAAAGTATCGAAACCCTGCACCCCCCTTTTTTTTACCCTGTACTGGAGTATTTATGAGTATTTATTATCAGAGAATTTTAATTTCCATGCAAGTCAAAAATATTTTGTTTAAAAAAAATTTGTCTATAAAATTAGACATTTCGGGAAAGTGTGATCGCACTCTAAAAAATTGAAACCAGTTTTTGTGCAACGTTTTAAAAACTCATCAAGCGAAATTGAAAAATCACTTGTGCAAGGTAGAAAGAGAGAGAGAGAGAAAGAGAGACTCGGAGTAAACTACATCAAAGAAAAAAACGAAAGAGAGAGAAGCAAACAGAGCAAGCGCGGAGAAGTGGATTTAAATTAAAATGTCATCATCCTATTGTGGTGCTCGTAATTGCAGACGTTAATGCATTCAGGGTTATATAGTCGCGTAAAGTAAAGTCGAGGAGAAAGTGAAAGAGAAGAATAAATGAAGAGGCGAGAGAAGGAGCTCCGCGTCTGTCGTAAACTCTACCGTAAATACCCTCAGTGTATTTTGATAAATAAAAAAATATCCTTAATTGTTTCTTTTGAGAAACTAATTTCATCGATCTTTTGAAAGTTCGAGCTTGCGACAGAGCGAGAGCGATCGGGGGGTAGTAAAAGTAATAAACGTCCGCGTCGTTGAACACACTCAGACGTGTCACACGATGAAGTTTAGTCTGACGGTAGTACATACACAAACAATGTTTTAATTTATTTTTATCACATGATTGACACTTTTGAACGGATGGAACATAGATACTTGGTGGTGCTTTTTAACAATTCGCTCTCTCCTTCGCCATTATATAACCTAGGGAATCTAATCAAAATAGTTGTTAAGTACTTTGAATCTTTAAGGGTGATTTCCAATACATTTTTTTCTCAGTTTACACAAAATAAGACTGCTGCTATCGTTGTAATTTACGAAAGTATCCAGCAGGTTCAATTCAATAAAAACACTTTCTTAAGAACCATGAGCTTATAAATATTAAAAAAAAAAGAGAGAGCTTGGAAGTCACTCATATAGATTCAAAGCATGGGAAAAAAAATGGGATCTCCGAGGGCTTATAAAATTGGTATTCATGTATGTATTCGGTTGGGGCGTTCGCTACGATCTTTTATACTGTATTCTACATATAGGTCGTCGGTTGTGAATTGTGATTGGGATGGTTTGCCTGGCTGGAAAATTCGTGTGGATTTTGGATGAAAAGAGCTTTAAACCCGGCTTTTGGTTATCGCATTCAATTTTCATCCTTTTTTTTTTTTTTTTTTTTTTTCCTTCGTGTTTGCACGTGTTTAAAGCTCTCTGCATTTTCCTCTGTTGATGTCCGTTTTTGTTTTTTTTTTATTTGTACTGTCTGCGTATGAGTGCTATAAATTACTTTGATCAAACATTCACGTCTCGCCAAACTCGATTCGTACTACTTAAAAGTCAGACTCTACGTTTTTTTTTTTTACACAGAACTGCATGCCTTTGTATAACAGTGTAATTTACTTTTTTAATAAGATACTGAAGTAAAAATAGGCTGTATCAAATTTTTTATTATTGCAAAAATCAATATTTTTTGGAAAGAGTCAGTTGCAATCAAAATACTGAAAAATAATCTGAATTTTAAATATTGCAATTATTTGTTTATCCGATTTTATTTATGAACTTATTCTTCTCTAAATTCTCTTTTTGTTTTTCAAAAGTAATAATTTGTGTATTTTTTATTCATTTTTGAAAAAAAAAAAAAACATTATTTTAACCAATTTTGACTTCGGTACCGACATTTACCCATTCGTTTCCGTGCGAACATCTTGCAACGTCGGACGGTTCTTTTTCTCAAAAACAGACGCTAAACGTATGAATTCTCGACAGTCTCAAGTTTTCATACATTTGATTAGCCGTTCCAAGTTAAAAAAAAATCGACCAACACCGCGATAACATCCACATGGTAACCAAACATAATCGTATATCGTAAAACAGCAATGGGTAGACACAAAAATAAGAGATACAGAGCCACTCATGCAAAACGGATCATCATCAACCGCGCGAATTTAAAATCCAGGTCAGGATAATCATCCCAAGGACGTTGCCGCCGTCGGCGTCCTCACGCACGCACCACCCCGACGTTTGCGTAGCTGCAAGAGCGGTGGCAGAAGCATCGGCACGCGCGACCTTGACAATCGATAATCCCCGACAATGGCACCACCAGCCACCAGCCAGCGGCAGCCTGCAGCCCGGGCGGCGGGGCCTCGGCGCTCAATGGACCGACCACCCCCGACCTTGACTGCACGCCTGCACTACCTTCGGCGCTTGGTGCTGACGCTGCCGTTTAGATAGTAAAAAAAAAAAAAAAAAAAACGCCCGCTACGCCATTTGAGTGCAGGTTCTCGGTGAAGATCTTACCTCCTCGCATAGCGCCAGCATGCGCCTCGTACTCTCCAGCGACTGTAAAAAGAAAAGAAAAAAATTGGTTTTTTAGATGTGTCCTCTTGAGGATGCTTATGTAATTAAAAAAAGAAGGTTCGCTGATGGTTGTTTCAATGCCGAGTTGGGACGAAGGTCGAGTGTGCTTAAGTATTTGATCGAGCTAATCTAATTTTGTTTGAAAATTTCGTGTAGCTTCGAATTAATTTCGTCCTGATCAGGTCTATTTGTTCAAAAGTTTATCTTTCAGTTTTCAAGGTATCTGTCAGATTAAATAACATTATTTCAAAAGTTTATCTTGAGACATTAAATTTACATTTTGATGTAAATTTTTATGTGCGATTTAAAGCTTTTTATGTTAATGCTGTAGCAGTAACGCTTTTCTGAAAGCTTTTGGAGAACAATAATGACATGAAAATAGTACATAAAGACTGACAAGTTATTTAGAATTTATTTATGAAGCAACCATGACAAATATTTGAGTTTTTAGGGGTCAGTATGAAAAGTTCAAAGTCCACACAAAATTAAAAACATGATTATATATTTTTTTAGCTATATTTTAATGTAATAAGTTTTCCGAAAGGTACTTAAGCAAAATGATGCAACGTTATTCAACGAGATTGACAAAAAGCATTCACCGCACGGTAACGTCAAAAATTCAATTTTTCTCATATAACCGTATTCTTTCTCTTCCTTAAGTAGTACCTAGAAAAGATGAAAAAGCACTTTCGGCTGTCGGAGGGTAGCGCATACGTTATACATATATATATATATACATTTATCTCGAATTTACCGCGAGGCACGCACTCGCGGTGCGCCGAAGATAGATTTTTCCCGAAAAGTTGGCACCTCGGTCTGACTATCAAAAAGATTGGGTTATCTGACGGGTGCGCCGCCCTTCTTTGCTTTCACGGTGGGAGATATTGAAATTTCGAAACGTGACAACTTTCACTCCACCCGTAATACCGTTTGAATTTATTCGGCTTTTCAGCAAATAACACTCGCTTCAATAGAAGAAAAAAAAAAGAAGAGTCGACGAGTTTACCCAAATCGATTTTTTAACGTTTGAATAGCCAACGTGGGGCAAGAAAAACCCCTCGAGGATTAAAAACTTATTTATCGGAGGTTTAATGTAAACAAGGTTAAATTACGCAAGCTTCGACAGCTCGAGTGAAAAACAAAACCCTTTTGAATGAGTAAACCGTAACTCGTAAATCCCAATAAAAATAATGCCTACTTCTGAATGATAAATTAAAAGCTCTAAAAATAAATGTTTCTAACGGCAGAGGTCAAAGTTTGAAGTTGAATTATAAACTTGGTTTCAACAAGACGTTTTGATCTCGGTTTTGATACAACAAAATTGAGCTGTTTTATGTTATTTAAAATAAAAATTTAATGTAAATATTTTTTATATTATTTAAAGTAAAACATAAAATTGATTTTCTTAATGTTGGAAAAATAAAAACACAAAAATAAGCTTTCGTTAGGTAACATTTAACACCAATTTTATCGTGTTATCTTTTTGAGTAACATAATTACAAAAAAAAAAAAAAAAAAAATAGATACATATTGAAGTTTACAAAGGTTTAGATTTATGATTAAGAATAGTTGAGGAAAAAAATTTTGTTTACCAAAAAATACAAAAAAAATAATAACAGTAATAATAAATGATGATATTAAAAAACAACAATTTTATGCAACGGTGTTTTTTCATAATCAACACTCTTGTTACAACCAAATTTCTTATGATTTTGAAAGGGATGTCCAACTTAAAACTTTACATCTCTTACAAATGATTATCGAGATGATTCTTAGCTCAAAATAAAAATCCCAATTGAAAGACGTAATTGAAGAGCCCATGAAAGTGACATAACGGACGCCGATTTCCGTTGGGTAACACAAAGAAGCCACATTTACAAAGAAAGTTAGGTAATTACCTCATCGGTCACTTGGTCGCTCTTGAACTGTAACTCCTGGAGCTCGGTGCGGGGCGGGGCGGGTTCCGCCGCCGCGGCTGACGCCGGTGCTGGCATCCTCGCTGCTTCTGCTTACTCCTGGTGCGACGAACGATACACCCGTGAGCTTTTTTTCACTCTGCCTGGAACATAAACGTACAACACTAGATTAGTTTCAATCCTGTTGGATTTAAAAGTTGTAAATAATCGACGCATAGTCTAATAATTTAATTTTCTAGTAAGTCAAAGACTTAATTTTTTGGTCTCGCGCGTTCAACTGCTAGATTTCCAAGTCTTAAGAAGGTAGTTACGAAGTCGTTAAGATATATATTAACAGAGGTAGCTCTACATTTAAAAAAAAATTAGTTGTAAATAATCGTTAAAATACTTTCGCAGACGGATTCTATTTTAATGTCAAATTTTGGTCGTTCGAAAATAACTGAAATTCCAACGTAGTCCTGAACGAAATACCTCAAATTGTCATTCACGATTAAATGATCCTGATTTAAGTTTTTTAGAAAGTTTAAGATAGCGAAGCTTTCTTCTTCAAATTTTTGATCAATCACTAACCAGTCGATTAGCACTTGTTAACGTCAAAGTATTTCCAACAATTCTAATCTGTTAAATTAAAATTTAACTAACCACTAGCGATAATGCCCAAGAAGGAACCATTAAAAAGAAATCAACTTTCCCAGTGCGCGTGAATGATTTTCCAAAAAAACAAAATTTCTCAGCAGAAATTAAACCGAAATTTTTCTCCAATTCAAAAATCCAAAGCTGCGCCTTAAATATTAAAATGCCCCCAAGTTTTCCTCTCTTTGCCGAACTAATCTAAGTTTAAAAGTATTCAATTGAATTTTCAACGGTCCTGGGGCAGCACCGTTCGAACTCTACAACGGGAAGACATTAGCATTACTTCCGAGGCTCCTTTTTTGAACGGTTTTATTTGTTTTCCGAGTTGCAGGAAGAAAGATTGGTAACTTAATTTCCACTCTCTCCCTCCTCTCCCTCCAAACGGAGCTTTAAAAAATTGAGATTAAGTGTCCGTAAATTACCGCTGGAAAGAAAAAAGTCTCAGCAATTAATTAATTATCCCGTCCTGTTAGCCCGAAGACGCATTGTCGGGTTGTTTTGAGATTTATTCTTAATCACCGAGTGATTTCGCGGGGAAAGAAGCGCTCGGGTAACTTTAAATTGAGCGGATCCGACAGATTTATGGTCTGGTCCTTAAGACGAGGATTATCGAAAGTACGGTGTCGTTCGACCCAACGAAGTGCCGCGGTAGTACGGGAATGATGATTTACCGATTTGATTTCAATCCGTTTATCTTTCGATTTAAAATTTTAATTTAATTGTATTAATCCAGAAGCTGACGTTATACAATGAATCATACGAGAGTACAATATTTATCGCGTTATTTTCCTGTGCTTTGTTAAATTCCAAAAATGTGAAGACTTTAGCAGCGAACCGTTGTAAAATAAAATTGCATCGATCATATCGAAACTATCCGTTGTATGAACTTAGTTGGACAAGTATTCAGAATCGTGGAACAAAAGAATACTCCAAAATTAAAAAAAGTGAAATTCCGATAAAATTTTTTACTGACTATCGACAAAGCCTTTTTTCACAATGCAATAAAAAGTGTTAAATAATTTTTACCGAGATTGTCACAGGTATTCGAGTATTGAAGCTTCTCTCATTCCACGATAAAAAGACTATTTTTTGAAAAAGTCTCTTGGAATTAAATCGAGCGTCTGTAAAAAGTTTAAATATCTCCAATCCCGAAAAGGTCCCACACGTCCATGAGAATAATAACGTCGTGTAAATCAAAGTGAGTTGCGCAAGCGAACGTAGTCACGAAGATAAAAGCAGCCTCGCTCGCGTACGAAATTCGCGCTCGCGGCCTTGACTCCTGCTCCACAATAAAGCCCCCCGCGACACGTGCGGTCCTCCGTAAAAACTCCGCGCACCGGTCCGCCCGTAACCAAAAGATTTCACCAATTAAAAAAAAAAAATCCCTTTTTTAAATTTCTTCTAGTTCTCTTTTAAACAACACTCGAGCAAAATCAATAGTCCAGGACACCACGTGCACTCCCGGCACTCCTCCGTTGGTAGCACTGGTCAGTTGCGTCTTTGCACGAAACACCACCCCTTTTCATCCTCGATTTAAAAAAGAAAAAAAGGTAAAAAAATTACGCAACCACGGCGAGCACGCAACGACTTACCGGGGCTCTAGGACGGGTTTGCCCACGCACACACGAACACACTGCACTGGCAAGGTCGCGTGCTATCGACGGTGGTATTGACTAACCGGGGCTGGTCTCGCGACGGGTCGAGTATCGCGACTGAGCGCCTCCTGCTAGCACCCCAGCAACCCAGGGTGGATGGGGAGAAAAAAAAAACACCGCGCGCGTGCGCACTCGAGGCCGCGCCCGCGCACTGTTTTATCCAGCGAATGTCTGCCTGCCACCCCCCCAACACGGCCCGGACCGACCGGCCTGGCGATGATTTTTCGGGGCCGAGGTGCGTGTGGGATGTTATTAATGGGCTCTTTTCTTCTTCTTTTTTTTTTTTACAGTGGGTACCGGGTTTCGAAGGTTTCGGGATGATCGAGCTTTATTTCAAACCTGCGAGAGCGAATTTGTACTTTTATTATTTAGATGTATCTTCACAATTCAGGGGCATGTTTCAAATGTCTGAAACATGTAAATTTTAGCTTGTGGATTAAGTATTTGGACGAGGATTGAAATTTGCGATTATACTCTTACATTATAATCTTAATAAGGGTTGTAAAAAAAGAGAGAAACAATTTTTTGGAGCTCTAGGAATTTTTTGGCACAATTTGAAATTTGAAAAATGTATGTGCCAGAAGTTGTTCAAAATGATATCTAAAAACTGTAAAAAAATTTTTAAATTCAGTAGGTTTAAAAATTTTAATATTTTTGAAAATTTTGCTATAGTTATATGAAAATTTTTTTTTATCTCGATGAGATTCCCTAAATTTGGAGGCTTTCTTTAGAGGTTCTCGGAAAAGTATCAATGCAACCTTTATAGTTTTCACAATAAAATAACAATGTTTAGCGAGATGATTAGTATGCTCTTTGACGCCGTACTTTTTTAAGAAGTATTAAATTGAAGGGAGTAATTTATTAAAATTAATATCATAACTTTAAGATTTTGAATGCCTTTTAAAATCGATTGAATTAGGTCTAATAATTTGTACAGAAGAACTTCATTTATAGTTGCCCAGTTTGTATGTTTAATGCGAGCTGTAATGTATCTCAAATTAGCTTTGAAAACTTAACTGAAATGTTGAATCAATTCTCATTAAGGTATTGTGCAATGATCGAGGTAATGGTGCTTTAAAAAAAAAAAAAAAAAAAAAAAAAAAAGAACGGAAATTAAAAAGGTTGAAATCTGAAAATAAAAAAAGTCTAGTACTTATTTATACCGATTCCATAGTAACATTTTTTTTTGTGATTTATAAGTATTCATAATAAAATTTTTAGGCTTCTATCTTTTCAAATCTTTTCAGATGTAAAGTGTCTATTAAAACTAAGTTCGAAGCTCTGATCAAAATACGGTAGAATGCTGACTATCAGAAATTTTATGTTTAATATGTGCTAGTGGTTTTTATGTATTTATAATGAACAGAAATATTTATAAATAGTTTACTATCAGTGATTGATACATAGTCGTATATAGTTTTAAAAACTTTAACTTTTCAGACCTTTGTTCAGACCCGATGCTATTTACAAGCTTTAATACACTTATACAGAGAAAACTACCATAAGGAAAGTTTTAATAGTGGATATAGATTTTATTCAAGGTCTTTTTTATATAACAAATTGTTATTTCTTAAATTAGAGAATAATTTTTTAAAACATTAATATTGAGCCTACATAATTTGGTCTTTTTAAAGCTTCAGTTTGAAAAAAGCACCAACAGTGACCAAAAAAAAATTTTTTTTAATGTGAATATTCCTAGTGATATTCTTCATTATTTTAGGAATCGTTCAGGAATTCGTCATTTCAAAACAAAGTATCTTCGAACTATGAGAATTATTCGAAAACTATTAGGATCTTTGTTAGGGTCTATGAATTTGATAAATGACAGCTATGATATGTTACCTTTAGTGTTCATAAGTGTATGTAAAAAATCAAATTTATTGGAAGTTGTGCTAAAAAACAGAATGAAGCAAATGAAGAAATAGTTTTTACAAAATTTACAACTACTTTATTAAATCTTATCAAGTCTTATCACATAAAAATTCAAAAAGCTTAAATTTTTAAACAACTAAAATACCTTCTAATCAAACTTCGTGCCACTCGTCAAGCATAAAATTTTGATTGAAAATCTGTCCTATGTATGAACCAAAAACTCCAAAGTTACAAACAATATTTCTTGTTTCACCAGTCAAATTATTTCGTGCAGTACTTTTTAAATTTTGTAAGCTAAAACAAAATTTTCGCGGGCCCAAATGAAACAATTCATCACAATAAAACTCGTAATTAAATCTTTCATTCGGTAAGCACGTGATGGTGATAAATCACTCAGCGAGTGCGCACGGAATCATCGCGACATCTCTAATCAAATCAAAATTAAATTCCATAAATTCATCGGTCTCTATTGTTGTTTCTCTGAATGAGATCTTTACTCAAAGAAAAACTCCTTAGACAAGAGCCAAAGGAAGCAATTTTTTTTGTATTTTTCTTTTTCTTCAATTCATATTTAATAAGCTCAAAAAGTTTTTATCAATTTAATGAGCAGAAAAAAAAAGTAAAGATAAACCAGCGAGTTTCGCGCATCGCAACGTACGTATCCTGGAGCACCAGCTGCGGGGTTGAAAATCGATCGAGTGCAGAGAGAAAGAGAGAGAAGAAAAAAGAGAGTAAGGCTTTTCCGCTCGGCAGCAGCAGCAGTCGCGGTCCGTCGGTCGCTGATTTTACAATTTAAGCTCGGCTGAACTTTTCATACTCGATTATTTATCGGATACTTTGTCTTACGGTCGAGCTGCTTGGAAGAACATTTGATGGATTCATGTTTCTTCCTTCTAAAGTGGTTTCTTTTGAATACTCGATGACGTAATTGTTAGACTGTCGATCCCAAAAAATACCAATTAGTCACGGGTTTTCATGAAATGAATAATGATAAAAACAAAAATTTCTAGATGTTTGTATCTGCTTGAACAATTTATTCTTGGTATTTAATAAGATGTTTTTTGTTGTACGAATTTTTTTTTAATATAAAAAAATTTCCAGAGCGATCAAAACAATTTTGTTTGAATTAAAGTAGTGCACAAATTTAATGCAGAAATTTTTCTTTTATAATGTTACAGTTTTAAATAAAACTTTAGCACATTATCTTGAAAGATGGTTTCTAAAAATATTTTTAAAGACTTTAAATTATCAGAGGTAGTTTAATCTTGTCTTCAGTTTTCTTAGCACTTCTTCAAGGATTTCATGGTTTTCACATTATTTTTTCTGGACAGAACTGCTGATTACTTCTTGACATTATCTATCTTGCGAGTAAATTTTAATTTTAGAATATGAATTTTATTTAAATTAGAAGAGATAAGTTTGTTTGAACACACGAATGTTTAAGAAAATAGTTTAGCAGTAAAAATGGTAATAGGGTTGTGGTACAGGGTTGAATTTAAAAAAAAAAATCTTAAGAATCTAGCTTAATATCAGGGCGCTCGTCAGGGCGATAAAAATAATATTGGTAACTTTAATAAAGAAAAGATTAAATTTTTATAAAAGAGTCTAAGGTTTTTTTTTACGAGGTAATAAACCAATCAAAACTGTATTGACACAGTAAACCGTGGTTGATATACTACTATATATAAGTAAAAATTTTATTCAAACAAGCTTTTCCAAAGACGACAGCTTACTTTAACTCATGCCACACAGCACTCTTCGCAGAGGGCTAAAAAATTTCACAAATTTTCCCCGGCCTATAAGAAACAACAAATAAAAATTTTTTTACATCCAGCATAAAAGCGTGAAGAAAAGGGGAAAAAAAATGCAATAAAGCATTCGTCTGTATCTGTGTATTCAAGTTACAAAAAGAAGAAGCTGAATTTGACTGGTTTATTCGAGCCACAATAGCAGCCCCCGAGGCTGCTGAATCGCGCGGATCTTTTACCCCGAAAAAAAAAGAAGAGAAAAAAAAAATAACCACCGTCGAGGTCGTTCCATATTACTGCCTCTCGTCCCCGGTCCTCCTCCTCTTCATCTCTTAACGAGGGAAAAAGCTCTCTTTTATCGACGTTCGAGAGTTTAATTATAATCGCGGGTACTTTGTTGTAACGACGAAAAATTCGAAAAAATAAAAATAGCCCGCCATTGTCATTCAAATTCCAATAAAACTCCCCGCCCAAGAGCTAATTCATTTAAATAATAAATGAAATAATTTTATAATGGCGGGGGATAGAGTCAATCTTTTGAACGACACTGGGGGTTGGTTTGAATATTCATTTCATTAGTGTGCATTTTCACTTTGCGGTGGGGAAAATTAAATCATTTAACGCTTCGAAAGATTTTTTGGGTGCTTACATAGTGTATAAGCGTAGATTTTTGTCATAAATTTTGCCAAGGCAGAAAAAAAACACACTTTCTTTTCAAAGTAAACTGACCGGTTGAGTTTGAAATTTATTTTGGGTCGGGGCAACCTACTTTTTCCACTTTGTGGTCGTTTTCCCGGGGCAAAGGGTGTATGAATTATTTCGCGTCGAAATACAAGTTGATAACTGTGTCAAATAATTATTCGGGCACGCGGTTACTTTGGTTTGTTTACGAATGCAAAGTTGTAAGTTATAGTTTCTTCAAGATAATCCTTTATTTTTTTTTCTTTTAAACACTCACGATAAGCTTATCATTAATTTAAATAAATTGTGTGGTTTTTTAGTACTTATAGTCTTAGCGTAAGCAGATGAAGGATCTCTATAGATTTTTTCAATTTCTTACTCAAATTTACAAATACAATGTTTTATTATTAAAAAACTAAAAGTTTTATCACAATTTTAAAACCTAGACAAAATAAACATTCAAATTAACTTGAAATTTATAAAAGTAGAATTTGAATCACCTTCCATGTTTTAAACAAATATATGAAGTTTAGGGATTAGTAGAAGGAAAGATGTTTTTTTTTTTTTAATTTAAAAACAATTGAGTTGTTACTCGACGTTTCGTTGGCTTGTTTTGCCAACCTCTTCAGGAGCTTTATAAAAAAAATTTTATTTACAGTTATAAAATACAATATTATTAGAACTGTTATGATCATTTTTTCTTAAAACATTGTATTTAACAACTGTAAATAAAATTTTTTTAAATAAAGCTCCTGAAGAGGTTTGCAAAACAAGCCAACGAAACGTCAGGTAACAACTCAATTGTTTTTTAATTTTTTTAAAAAACATCTTGTCTTCTACTGATCCCTCCGAGGGGTATCCAACTCCTAACTCAGCGCAACTCAGGCAAGAGTTGCAAAGAGTTATAGTTTTCAACTCCCGTAAGAGTTGCAAAGAGTTGCAAAGAGTTGCAAAGAGTTCCTATACCGAAAAAAGATAGGCAGCCGCCGCCCATGCGTCATCATGTTTACAAATATATTAGAACCGAGGCGGCGTCTTTTAATGCGGAGTGTAGGATTACCCCCCTTTTTTTCCTAGAAAGCTTCTTCTACTTATTTTTTCTGGAGCACCTGACTAAAAATTGTTAACTATTAATCAGATTTTATTTTTTAATTAGGTAAAATATTAATTAGGCTTTATGAAAAAAAAAAAAAAAAAAGCGCTGAGAAAATAATTCCTTTTTAAAAATTGAGTAAAATAAAAACTAAATAGATACATGAATAATAATATAAATAAAGTTTTGAAATGTACAGACAAAATCAAAACATACTTAAGTTTTATAATCAAGCCCCGAAGGGGCACAGCTTAAATATTAGTTTTAAAATGAACTCCACAATAAGCTCCGTGGTCCAGCGGATAACGTCTTGACATTCTATTTTGCAAGCGTTGGTTCGATTCCCGCTTGGTACATTTTTTTTTTTTTTTTTTTTTTTCTTTTCAGGCTTTTTAAGGCATTTTAAACATTTTTTTTCGTTGTAAAAATTAAAATAATTTTGTAAAAAAAAAAAAAAAAAAAAAAAACACTGAAATAGTTACTATTTTTTTAAATTTCTATTATAATTGTAAACCAGACATTCCTATAGATTTAAGAAAGTTCTGCAAAAAATACTTGGAATTTTAAATTTCTAAACGACTCATAGAGATGGTGTCACCCGGACATGGTGCCCCCCGCTTTATTTGGGAAAATTAACCGTCACAGTTACCGCGCCAGTTTGAAAGCTGAATATGTAACAGAAACCGTTGCAAACAATAAATCGATATATAAATAAATAAATAAACCACCAAGCTCTAAACCTCCATAACGCTGTGGAAAGCAATGAATAAATTATTTTTTATAAACAATTAAAAAAACCGCCAAGCTCTAAACCCCCATAACGCTGCGGGGAGCGATAAATAAATTATTTTATATAAACAATTAAATTAACCGACAAGCTCTAAACCCACATAACGCTGGGGAGAACGATACATAAATTATTTTTTATAAACAATTAAATAAACTGACAAGCTCTGAACCCACATAACGCTGGGGAGAACGATACATAAATTATTTTTTATAAACAATTAAATAAACTGACAAGCTCTGAACCCACATAACACTGGAAAGAGCGATCAATAAATTATTTTTTGTAAACAATTAAATAAACCACCAAGCACTAAACCCCCATAACGCTAGAAAGAGCGAACGAAAAATTATTTTTTATAAACAATTAAATAAAGCGACAAGCTCTAAACCCACATAACGCTGGGGAGAGCGATACATAAATTATGTTTTATAAACAAAAAAATAAATAAAAAAATAAATAAATGAACAAACAACAGGGCATTACGAACCCATAACACTGGTCGTCCGAGTTTTTCTAATGAATAAATTAATAAATAAATTGATAAACCGCCAAGCACTCAACCTCATAACGCTGGGCACCCGTGTTTTTCTAATAAATGAATTGATAAATAAATTGATAAACCGCCAAGCGCTACAACCCCATAACGCTGAGCGTCAGAGTTTTTCTAATAAATAAATTAAGTAATTACCACGCAATGAAACCCCATAACGCTGGGAGTTCGAGTTCTTTTTTTAAAATAAATTAAGTATTCACCGCCAAGCAATCAAACCCCCTATCACTGGACAACCGAGTTTTTCTATTAAATAAATTAATAAATAAGTTGATATACCGCCAAGCACTACAACCCCATAACGCTGGGCACCCGTGTTTTTCTAATAAATAAATTGATAAACCGCCAAGCGCTACAACCCCGTAACGCTGGGTGTCCGATTTTTTTTTTTTTTTAAATAAATTAACTAACCGTCAAGCACAAAAACCCCATAACGCTGGGCGTTTGAGTTTTTCAAATAAATAAATTGATGAACCGCCAAGCACTTCAACCCTATAACGCTGGGCACCCGTGTTTTTCTAATAAATAAATTGATAAACCGCCACGCAATGAAACCAATAAGGCTAGGCGTTCGAGTTTTTCAAATAAATAAATTGATGAACTGCCAAGCGCTACAACCCCATAACACTGGTCGTCCGAGTTGTTCTAGTAAATAAATTGATAAAGCGCCTAGCGCTGCAACCCCATAACGCTGGACGTCTGAGTTAAAAAAATAAAAATAAATTAATGAATATATGAACAAACCACAGAGAATCACAACCCCATAACACTGGTCGTCCGAGTTTTTCTAATGAATAAGTTCATAAATAAATTGATAAACCGCCAAGCACTACAACCCCATAACGCTGGGTACCCGTGTTTTTCTAATAAATAAATTGATAAACCGCCAAGCGCTACAACCCCATAACGCTGGGTGTCCGATTTTTTTTTTTTTTAAATAAATTAACTAACCGTCAAGCACAAAAACCCCATAACGCTGGGCGTTTGAGTTTTTCAAATAAATAAATTGATGAACCGCCAAGCGCTACAACCGAGTAACGCTGGGCATCCGTGTTTTTCTAATAAATAAATTGATAAACCGCCACGCAATGCAACCAATAAGGCTAGGCGTTCGAGTTTTTCAAATAAATAAATTGATGAACTGCCAAGCGCTACAACCCCATAACACTGGTCGTCCGAGTTTCTCTAGTAAATAAATTGATAAACCGCCTAGCGCTGCAACCCCATAACGCTGGACGTCTGAGTTAAAAAAAAAAAATAAATTAATGAATATATGAACAAACCACAGAGAATTACAACCCCATAACACTTGTCGTCCGATTTTTTCTAATGAATAAGTTCATAAATAAATTGATAAACCGCCAAGCACTACAACCCCATAACGCTGGGTACCCGTGTTTCTCTAGTAAATAAATTGATAAACCGCCTAGCGCTGCAACCCCATAACGTTGGACGTCCGAGTTTTTCTAATGAATAAATTAATAAATAAATTGGTGAACCGTCAAGCAATAAAACCCCATAACTAAGGACGTCCGAGTTTTTTTTTTTAAATTATTAACTAACCATTAAGCACTAAAACCCCATGAAGCTGGGCGCGCGAGTTTTTTTAAATAAATAAATAAATATATAAACAAACCACCAAACAATACAACCCCATAATACTGGGCATCCGAGTTTTTTTTTTTTTTACATAATTTAATAAATAAATTAATAAACCGCCAAGCGCTACAACCCCATAACGCTGGGAGTCAGAGTTTTTCTAATAAACAAATTGATAAACTGCCAAGCGCTACTACCCCATAACGCAGGACGTCTACGTCTACTTTTTTTTTAAAATAAATTAACTAACCGCCAAGCACTGAAACCCCATAACGCTGTGCGTCCGAGTTTTTCTAATAAATAAATATTGATTTATTGATAAAAAAAAAATTGGACGTCCAGCGTTATGGGGTTGTAGTGCTTGACTGTTTGTTAATTTATTTATTAACTTATTCAATAAAAAAAAACTCGGATTTTCAGCGTTTTGGGGTTGTATTGTTTGGTGGTTCATTTATGTATTTATTTATTTATTAATAAAAAACTCGGACGCCCAGGGGCTTTATGGAGGTAAGGATATCGAACTTGAATATCGAAATTTTTTTTATTTTTCTCCATAGGTGCCAATGGTAAAAAAAGAAAAATTTCGAGATTCGAGTTCGATATCTGTTACCTCCATAAGGCCCCAGCTTCATGGGGTTTTCGTGCTTAATGGTTAATTAATATATTTAAAAAAAAAAAACTCGGACGCCCAGCGTTATGGGGTTGTAGCGTTTGGCGGTTCATCAATTTATTTATTTGAAAAACTCGAACGCCTAGCCTTATTGGGTTTCATTGTGTGGTGGTTAGTTAATTTATTTATTAGTAAAACTCGGGCGTCCAGCGTTATAGGGTTGTAGCGCTTGGCGGTTCATCAATTTATTTATTTAAAAAACTCAAACGCCCAGCGTTATGGGGTTTTTGTGCTTGACAGTTAGTTAATTTATTTAAAAAAAAAAAAAAAATCGGACACCCAGCGTTATGGGGTTGTAGCGCTTGGCGGTTCATCAATTTATTTATTTGAAAAACTCAAAGGCCCAGCGTTATTGTGATGCATTGCGTGGTGGTTAGTCAATTTATTTATTAGTAAAACTCGGGCGCCCAGCGTTATATGGTTGCAGCGCTTGGCGGTTTATCAATTTATTTATTAATTTATTTAATAGAAAAACTCGGTTGTCCAGTGATAGGGGGTTTAATTGCTTGGCGGTGAATAGTTAATTTATTTAAAAAAAAAAACTCGAACTCCCAGTGTTATGGGGTTTCATTGCGTGGTAGTTACTTAATTTATTTATTAGAAAAACTCAGACACCCAGCGTTATGGGGTTGTAGCGCTTGCGGTTTATCAATTTATTTATCAATTTATTTATTAGAAAAACACGGGTGCCCAGCGTTATGGGGTTGTAGTGCTTGGCGGTTTATCAATTTATTTATGAACTTATTTATTAGAAAAACTCAGACGACCAGTGTTATGGGCAGAGGCAGCTTACCCGCCACGCTAACCACGCTACAGCAAGGGGCGGCAGCTTCGTAAGGGGGCGGCAAAACCAATAAACAATTTTTTTTTTTTTTTTTTTTTAGTAAGCGAAAAAAGATTAAGTTTTTTTTATTTATACTTCGAATTTAATAAATGACTTATCAATTATACCTCAAATTTTAAACCCCCAAATACCCTGGGCGCCCGAGTTCAACAAAAAAACTGGTTGGCTATCCCCCAAGCTCTAATACCTCAAATACCCTGGGCGCCCGAGTTCAACAAAAACCTGATCAGCTATCCCCCAAGCTTCAAACGCCTAAAACCCTGGGCGCCAGAGTTCAACAAAAAAACTTATCGGCTATCCCCTAAGCTGTAACCCCCAAATACCCCGGGCGCCCGAGTTCAACAAAAAAACTGGTTGGCTATCCCCCAAGCTCTAAAACCTCAAATACCCTGGGCGCCCGAGTTCAACGAAAACCTGATCAGTTATCCCTCAAGCTCTAAACCCCTAAAACCCTGGGCGCACGAGTTCAACAAAAAAACTTATCGGCTATCCCCCAAGCTCTAAACCCCAAATACCCTGGGCGTTCAAGTTCAACAAACAAACTGATCAGCTTTGCCCCAAGCACTAAGCCCCCAAATACCTTGGGCGCCCGAGTTCAACAAAAAAACTTATCGGCCATCCCCCAAGCTCTAAACCCCTAAAACCCTGGTTACCGAGTGGAATCTTTTTACAGGTTCAGCGTACTTTATATTTGAATATCAAATAATAAAATAAATAACCAATAAACAAACGCAAATTTTTACGCTTTTTTCGAAATGTGTCTCTATCATAGAAGCATTTAATTTATAGTTAAAATAAAAAATTTGTTAATAATGTTGCAAACAAAGAGTTTAACAATAAGTAAAAGCTTATAGTGTTTTCCTAGTCAACCAGGCAGTTTTGGAGTTAAAAATTTCAGATTTACAACTATATGGTATAATTGCACCAGTGCAGCGTGATAAGGTATTGTAACAAAATTATTTATTTCATGTTCAAGTTAACTAAAATGCACTCATATTTTTGGAATAAATCAACTCGGGCGCTCAAGGTTTTCGGGGGTTTAGAGCTTGGGGGATAGCCGATAAGTTTTTTTGTTGAACTCGGGCGCCCAGGGTATTCAGGGGTTCAAGACTTGGGGGATAGTTAACCAGTCTATTTATTGAACTCAACTTTTTTTTTTTTTTATGCATTTTTAAGGGCGGCATCTTTCTTCGCGTAGGGGCCGCAAATTACCTAATCCGCCTCTGGTTATGGGGTTGTAATGCCCTGTGGTTTGTTCATTTATTTATTAATTTATTCATTAGAAAAACTCGGACGACCAGTGTTATGGGTTTGTAATGCCCTGTGGTTTGTTCATTTATTTATTAATTTATTTATTTTTTTGTTTATAAAAAATAATTTATGTATCGCTCTCCCCAGCGTTATGTGGGTTTAGAGCTTGTCGCTTTATTTAATTGTTTATAAAAAATAATTTTTCGATCGCTCTTTCTAGCGTTATGGGGGTTTAGTGCTTGGTGGTTTATTTAATTGTTTACAAAAAATAATTTATTGATCGCTCTTTCCAGTGTTATGTAGGTTCAGAGCTTGTCGGTTTATTTAATTGTTTATAAAAAATAATTTATGTATCGTTCTCCCCAGCGTTATATGGGTTTAGAGCTTGTCAGTTTATTTAGTTTTTTATATAAAATAATTTATTTATCGCTCCCCGCAGCGTTATGGGGGCTTAGAGCTTGGTGGTTTATTTAATTGTTTATAAAAAATAATTTATTTATCGCTCCCCCCAGCGTTATGTGGGTTTAGAGCTTGTCGGTTTATTTAATTGTTTATAAAAAATAATTTATTTATCGCTCTCCGCAGCGTTATGGGGGCTTAGAGCTTGGTGGTTTATTTAATTGTTTACAAAAAATAATTTATTGATCGCTCTTTCCAGCGTTATGTGGGTTTAGAGCTTGTCGGTTTATTTAATTGTTTATAAAAAATAATTTATTTATCGCTCTCCGCAGCGTTATGGGGGCTTAGAGCTTGGTGGTTTATTTAATTGTTTACAAAAAATAATTTATTGATCGCTCTTTCCAGCGTTATGTGGGTTTAGAGCTTGTCGGTTTATTTAATTGTTTATAAAAAATAATTTATTTATCGCTCTCCCCAGCGTTATGGAGGTTTAGAGCTTGGTGGTTTATTTATTTATTTATATATTGATTTATTGTTTGCAACGGTTTCTGTTACATATTCAGCTTTCAAACTGGCGCGGTAACTGTGACGGTTAATTTTCCCAAATAAAGCGGGGGGCACCATGTCCGGGTGACACCATCTCTATGAGTCGTTTAGAAATTTGAAATTCCAAGTATTTTTTGCTGGACTTTCTTAAATCTATAGGAATGTCTGGTTTACAATTATAATAGAAATTTTAAAAAATAGTAACTATTTCCGTGTTTTTTTTTTTTTTTTACAAAATTATTTTAATTTTTACAACGAAAAAAAATGTTTAAAATGCCTTAAAAAGCCTGAAAAGAAAAAAAAAAAAAAAAAAAAAAAATGTACCAAGCGGGAATCGAACCAACGCTTGCAAAATAGAATGTCAAGACGTTATCCGCTGGACCACGGAGCTTATTGTGGAGTTCATTTTAAAACTAATATTTAAGCTGTGCCCCTTCGGGGCTTGATTATAAAACTTAATTATGTTTTGATTTTGTCTGTACATTTCAAAACTTTATTTATATTATTATTCATGTATCTATTTAGTTTCTATTTTACTCAATTTTTAAAAAGGAATTATTTTCTCAGCGCTTTTTTTTTTTTTTTCATAAAGCCTAATTAATATTTTACCTAATTAAAAAATAAAATCTGATTAATAGTTAACAATTTTTAGTCAGGTGCTCCAGAAAAAATAAGTAGAAGAAGCTTTCTAGGAAAAAAAGGGGGGTAATCCTACACTCTGCATTAAAAGACGCCGCCTCGGTTCTAATATATTTGTAAACATGATGACGCATGGGCGGCGGCTGCCTATCTTTTTTCGGTATAGGAACTCTTTGCAACTCTTTGCAACTCTTTGCAACTCTTACGGGAGTTGAAAACTATAACTCTTTGCAACTCTTGCCTGAGTTGCGCTGAGTTAGGAGTTGGATACCCCTCGGATCCCTCAACTTCTTATAACTTGAAATTTAGATTTTTCATGATTTTTGTACTAGTATTTAAATTAATCAATATTCAAGGTAATTTTTATTTTTTGTTTTGGTAAAATTTCAATTGAATAAAAAAAAAGTTTCATTTTTCTTTAATTTTATATTTGAACATCTTCCACCAATTAAAATTCATTATTTTCATAATTAAAGACTTTCGAGAAGACATTCTTCTCGACATTCTTTCTTGGTTCATCAGTTTATGATGGCATCTTTCATCACATACATTATAATTCCGATACAATATAATTTCGTACTTGCAACTATTTGAAAAAATTGAATATTGAAGTAAAAAAAATTTCAGAACGAAAATAGCTGAATATATGGATTTGACTCGGAATATGACATCGATGGAGTACGCGCTTGAAATTGAAAAGGAAAAAAGAAAAATTCAATCACGATCGTCAAACGTACAAGGGAAAAATAAATCAAAAGCCCTGCTCAATGACAATATAATCTCGAAACGAGTGAAATCACATTAGCCGACGGTTAAGCCGAGATGACAAATGAGGTTTATTCGTCAAACAACACATACTAATCGAGAGATTTTTAAATGAAAAGAAAAACAAAATTGTCGAAAACTTTTTAGAACACAACAGTCATTAAATTTTGATTTTTGTTTCATAAAAATCCATTAATTTTAGGAAAGCTGCTTTTCGAAATTCGTCACGCTGAATCTTATTTTTTTTCATGATGTTTTTGCGATAGTCAGAAGGTGACAAACGTACGAGTTAGAAGGATTTCTAACATAGCGGTGATTTAACTTTTGAAAAATGCGAGTTACACTAATTAACTGTTGGATGATGCGGATTCTTACTTTTAATTTAAATTTATTATATTTTACAGACTAATTGACTCAAATATAAAAACAAAAGATTCAAAAAATACATATCTAGGAAATTTTATCATAATCATAGACTTTGTAAAATTTTGATTTACTTCATGATAAACAGAATCTCAAAAATATAAATGTGATTTTAATCATATTGAAAAATAAAATTGTAACTATCATAAGATTTTTTGCTCAAAATCTCATTAATTTAGATGAGGAAAGTGTCGATAAAAGAGATTTAAAAAATAGCAATAAAATTTAAAAATAGATTTTTCATCAAAACATTAGTTTTTTTTCCCTTGCTTATGCTGGCGCCAGACTTTGCTAAATATTACACTGTCTTCAAATCAAATCATCAGTACTAATTTTAGTAACGGTACAAATAAACGAGAAACCGTTCTAAATTAAAACATATTTAATTAAATTCAATTTCAGTTTTTTAAATTTAAAAACAGAAACAAGTAGAATTGTTTACGAGAGATGCCATGATTTCGCCTTTAAACATAAATTTTCACTTAAAATATTTCAGACACGCTTGCTTATTTACATAATTTTTATAGATCAGTGTATCGCACGGCATGTGGCGGTCGTTGAAAATCATTGTATGTTATTTTTAGAAATGAACAACCTGTGTATACCAGAATTTCAATGCTGACAGATCTATGATTCAGAAAATTTGCATGTTGTAAACCAATGGGCTTCCGGATGTAATCGCGATTGTTATTGTAAAAAAAAACCTTTCTCGTTGATACAGCAACTTTGAAAAATAAAGTGCGTGCTTGCAGGTGGATCAATTTTTACCCGACCTGCACTCGTTAAAATGATTACGGCTAAATAAAGTACACACCACGTGAACTCGTTTATTGACCTTGAAGTTGTAATTGATTACTTTAGTACGCGTAATTTATGCACTTCATAAATTAATTCAGCACTTTACATCACGTACAATTTTTCGAGTGAAAATTGTATATTTTCCAATACGAAACTTTTTTTATTTTTTAAATTATTTTTATTTTTTTTCATATAGTTTCCGTGTACTACTGCGCGACAAAAACCTGCAGTCACGAATCGAAATAAAAAAACTACTCACCGGCGTTTTTATCCCAACAAATTCGAACCGCCCGCGCACGGTGGGGTCACTCATGACGACAAATTTTTTCCCCGCGATGTTTACCTGCCCGTGCAGCGGACCTCCTTTCTCTTTTCCGTGCGTGTTACCGATCAAAGAATGAATAGAAGGCTCAAAAGGAGGTTATGAGTTAGAGACAGAGAGAGAGAAATAGAGGAAGGTCGCGTGCAAAGTAGTGCCCTTTATCCATTCGTACACACTGGGAGTAGGTGCAGGAGGAGGAGGCTAAAATCGATAGATTAGCTTGCTCCGCCGTCAACCATCTTTTTCCCACCCACTGTACTGCCGGAACTACTATTTTTTTTTTTTTTTCTTCTTTCCTTTCTGTAATAATCTTATCAACACCGTTGTATTCATCCGCAGGGGCGCACTGGTGCTTTCCCCAGGTCAATCGACCACGGGAAAAAAAGAGTCGGGAAGGTTAGGGCGTCTCACCTGGACCTTCTCCACCTCCTGCTGGGTAAACTCGATACTGCACTGGCACTTGGTCACAGAACGAAAAAAAAAAGAAGAAAACAACACCTGCACTGCACACAGTGATTGCAGCAGTCGGAACCGACGACAGTGGTTACTGTTGTTGGGCAGATCCGCCGCCGAGTTTACCTTGCTTGCACTTAACTTTCTCTCCTTATGCGCGCGCAACTTCGGGGCAGAAGTGCGGCAGAAACAGTATAGTCACCAGCACCACCCCGGACTAGCTGTATAGGCTGGTTTGTTCACGCGGAGACGTTGCTGCACGAACGTACGTTAGGTTATGAAGACGGAGAAAGATACACACAGCTGTGTACGAGTCTTCTTATCTCCTTATCTCCTTCCCTCCCTCCCACGGAACTCGGAAGTCTCGGAGCTTTCGGTGAACTTTCACAGGGGACGCCACTGACCGATTCACTCGGTTGACCGGAAAAGACGGTGATTATACTTACTGCACTTTTTGCGGGAATTGTTGAAAAACGGTGTATTTTTACTTAGATTTTTTATTAATAAGCATGATTAATTAATAATCATACTTGACATTGATTATACTTGTATATTTTTTACATTTTGGCAAGATAATTTTATGTTACAATTGTACAGTCATGAAAATTAAGAATGCAAACGAAATCTTAAATCTTCATCCTAAATCTAAATTAAAAAACTCATCGCTCATTAGCACGAGTAAAAAATAGCAAAAATTTATAAAGCTAGCTTTATAATTTACCACAGTACAATTTATAAAGTAATTATCAATTTTCGTATAACATGACAATAGAATTTACCATGAGAGCACACATCAATTCAATAAAAATTATATATCAATGATAAAAATTCAAAATATTTGTGTTTTCTTTTTAGCGATTATTTAATTACAACGCATTTCTTAATTTGTATTATTATTTGTTTTATTTATACTAACACTTGAGTGAATTTAATAACTTGGTTTTTTAATTTGTACACCGGCTGATGTATGTACATACATACATAAATACTTTACATTTTTAACTTTACAGTTTCATAAAATTAAGTGAAAGAAAATAATTACTAAAATTTATCGGGCAAACAGCTTAGCGATGAAAAATATAATAATACCAAAGATCGGAACGAATAGTTATTTTTTTATTATCATTATTTTTTTTAACAATTCAACTATAAGCGGTGCGCGTTGTGCAACAACAGTAATTTTCGCTGTTCCTGCGGTTGCACTCCGCGCAACGCATACGAGTCAACCACCTATTCTTCTGTAATGTTTAATTTAGCTCATAATTTAAATGCAACCATCAAAAACAAATTCAGGCTGATTTTGTAAATTCTATGCAACTTATCGGTCTAATCCAACGCAGTAGCAAAATCGTTTGAACTGTATTAGCGTCAGAATAAACAGCTATCTATGACAGTTGAATTGTCTGCTAGAAGAAATAATTCATTCTCGATAAGCTGAAATTAAACTGAAAAAAAATAAACACAAAGTTCGACGCAGCGTATAGACTATAGCGCTACCCCTCGCGGTGGCGGGAATTTCGAAAAAAACGGTACCACTCAGCTGTTCGGCTCATTCATTATCCGGGGGGGGAGGGGGCTAGAGCGAGCGTCCTTATAATCCTCATTACTTACGCTTAATAGGGAAACGTATATTGCGTAACGCGTGGCGTCGCGTGCGGTTCCGATAAAAAAACAAAATCAGTCGTGATTTTTCGGCGGATGAAACTTGAAATTATCAATCGCCACCTTGACCGCAGTAAGGCCAGGCCCTTGGGGAGAGAGAAACCTTCACCGAGGTGTGATGCACGCGGAGACACACTCACTCACACGTCGCAACGTTGCACAAACGTTTTACCGAATTGGATCGATGAATGAAATTTCGCGAATGCGTTTTTTTTGGATTGAATAGGAGTTTATCTAAAGCTCGGGGAGATGGCAGCTGATGCTAACGACAGCGGCCCTTGGCAACAGACGTTTACGTAACCGACAAAGAAAATTGTACGATAGCGACTCCGAGCTCTTTTTCATACACATAATTTATTATTTACGCGCAGGACAGGAGGGGAGGCACTGAGTTTCGTGCAAAACGGCAACGCTGTTCATGCATGTACATACCGTACGCGCGGTACAAGCACGATAGAACCCTAACAAAAATATGAATCTAAAAATTAATGCAATATCCTTTGTACGCGTTTTCTCATGCGGCATACTTAATCCTGACGAATTTCAAAGCCCGACGGTTGCTAAAGCAGAAGTACCTAAACGAGATAAATTCACAACGATCTGCAATGAGCAAGAGAATAATTAAGCTAATGCAGGAGCGCACTTTAAGCGTAATGTAACGATTATTCGATCTATAAGAGTTATAATCGGTCAGACGGCTGGCTGGCTGGTGACCGAGCGCGATTTGTTACGTCACACTTTACACTGCCTTCTCATAGTGCTCTTATTTCAAAAACTTTTACTCTATCTTTCTCGCTTTTTGATTAATCGATAAAACATACCCGGTCAAAAGAGAAGCGCGAAGAAAAAAAAAAACCGACCACCGACTGCTTGCTCTCGACGACGACGGTACGGCAGGCAGCCCACATCATGCAGACAGACGGCGCCTCTTGTGACTCTTTTTTTCTCTCTCTTGCTCTCCCTTCTCTTGTGAAAAGCAAGAGAGACAGAATTGTCGCGCAAGACGGAGAGAGAAGTACAGGCAAGCAGCGCAGCAGCTCGCTCTCGCACACGAATTAGGTACATTGTGGTGTGGTGCGCGGCATACACATAGTTCGCGATGCTCTCGTACGGTAAAAAATAAAAAAAAAAAAGAGAGAGCACACGCGGATACTTAAGTGAAATAACTGAAGCTCGGTTAACAATCCTCGGCGTGTTAAGTGTAACCTATCGGTCACCTGCACACTTAGTTACCAGTCTCTTTCGCCCCCCGAGAGAGTCTGCAGCCGACTCTGAACTTTTACAGTGCTTCAGGTAAAATAAAAGAGGAAAAACCTATCTTGGTGCGTGAAGAAATTAAGCCAGGCCTCGAATTTTGGACACCCATCAAATCGGTAAGTCCACTGTCCCTAATCCACGAAAATATAAGACCCCCGAGAGACGAGAGAGTTTACTCCAACTTTTTGAGGTTAGCTCGGAGCACACTTTCCCTCTCCCTCGCTCTTGCGCTGCAGTGCAAAGCCCTCGAGAAGTCTCTTGCTCTCGCAGTGTGTGCGGGTGGATTTTCGCAAATCAGAAATTTACGAGTGTTAGTGCGTGCACGATTAATCGTACCTGGGACTTTTGTTTATGTTAAAGTTCACGATTGAATCGCCGCCCGCTGTACGATAGTACGGCAACGGTCTAAAAATACAATATCAATTACGCTTCGAATGCATGCAACAACGTCGCTAGGCGCTGAATTTTCACTATTACGTTTGATGATGACTCCGCCAGCCCTTTAGATAAAGGTTTTTTTTCCCTTTATTGAATGCTGTAAAAATCTTATGTACCCTTTTTTCATAGAAGCGTGCGAGAGATGGCGTCGAAAGTACCACTCTGCTAGCCTATAAATGTACCAACGTCCAACAGCCACTGAAATATTTTGTTCGTTTGTTTTGTTTCAGCGGTGCGACAGGACAAAATTGCCAACGACGGTGACGATGCCGAGGCCCGAGACCGACCACATGATTCTTATGCAGTGACTGGGGATAGTCAAAGTCAAGCCCACTGTGTAATCATAGGATTTAAAAACCTAGAGAAAACAACTTTCTACGTAGTGAAACGACCAAAGCACCAGGCACAGTATGCCGTAAGCGCGTATTTCGAGCCAGAGCTCGAAGAGCCACGAATTTAAGAAATAAAAAAAGTGGTGCGGGTTGAGATTGATTTTGTGGTTATTTTTCTGTAAAGTGGAGGCCACCGACGCAGCGTTGGAGCTGGCTCCGGTGACCGGTCGTGATAAGAACTCTGTGTAATGAGCGGTAGCGGTGGTTCCTACCGTGGCCGGGGCTTTGGACAACGCACGAGGCCGAGCTCCAATGGATACGGCGGAAATCGCTACCCATCCTCTCAAGCTAATTTGAAAAATCAGAACCGATGGCGTGGCGGTGGGGACAACAGGCAGCACCAATGGAGGCCAAACAACAGACCAAATAGTCAGAATTCTTATCAGAAGTTTTCAAATCAGTCAACCTTCAAGTCAGCCTGGGACAGAACCAGCTCCGACTATGACAGAGACAGGGAAAGAAACAGGGACAGAGACCGAGACAGATCCAGAGATAGATCTGACAGACACAGGCCTTATCACAATTATCGGGGCAGAGGTACCAGAGGTGGTTTCAGAGGTTCAAATAATCGCTTCTCTGGACCTGGTAGGCCTGGAAGAAATTCTAGTCCCTACAGCAGCAGTTCAAGTAGATCTAGATCTAGGTCTAGGTCTAGGTCTAGATCTGGGTCAAGGTCTAGATCAAGGTCCAGGTCCAGGTCAAGGTCTAGGTCACCCAGTCCATCCAATCCCTTGCCAGGTTCACATGAAGAAAGACAACAAAAGATAACAGAAACAGCTGCAAAGCTGAAAAAATCTGTGTCCGCTATTACAGAAGAGGAAAAAGCAGGCTTTTGGGAGCAAGATTTAGCTGAGGCAAACGCTATTGCTGCCACTCTTGGTGAAATAGATGGTAAGCCCTCTGATCAAGATGATTTCCCATTACAGTCTAGCCCGCAACCAAAATTCACTCAATCTAACTTTAAAGAAGTTGATAGCAGACTTGAAGCTGAATCTTCCGATAAAGTGGACTTCAATGATTTTTCTATTTCCACAAAAGAGAATGTTGACAAAGAGCACCTCATTGTGGACTCTGTGGGCAATCCAGAAATGGATGACTTTGGAGTTCCTCAATTTGAAGAACGGGTTGAATCATTTAAAGCGTCCGAAAATGATGTACCAAATAATTCTTCAGAAACGATTGCGCCGCTTGAAGAACCAGTGGATTTCGCCAATGTCATGGAAATGCTTGGCAACGTCAGCGATGACTCCTCGCGAGATTCAGATTATAACTGTGATTCGGAGAGGACCGAGCGCAGATCGTCGAAAAAAGATTTACATGATAAAAATAATGATGGTTCCTCATATTATGATCCAATTTTAAGCACATCCGATGACAAGCCAAGTACTTCTTCGACTAAATCTCCTGTAGTGGCCATGTGTCCACCACCTACTACGGACTTTTCTACAACAAACCGAAATCTGGGGTACACTCCTTCGCTAAGTGCATCTTGGCCTACATCCTTGAGTGGTAAGTATTATTTTTTTAAATTAATTCTTAGATTCTTGGATTGAGATAACCTTAAATTAATTTAGTAAAGTTTTTAAATTGATGTTTGAGTCTTCACACCTTGATTACTATATAAATAAATTATCTGACAAGTTATCTTAATCATTTTCAATGAAATTTAAAAAAATAAAAATTTAACTTTTTGTAATGTAATATGTAGTAATCATACAGTAACCATATAAATTTGTAAAATTTAGAAACAGGTATCAAAAATTTTAATTAAATAATTAAATAATTAAATATATCTCTTATTTACAATTGATAAAAATTAATGCACTAGTTAAATGAAATAATTTTTCAAATATTCGAGCATTGAAACTTTAAAAATCTCTTTAAAAAAATTACTTTTTTTTTTTTAACGGATCTGATAAGTCTTTTTAGCAAACATGTAGTTTGCTGATTGTATTTAATTAATTTTTTTTTATTCAGACTAGTAGTTTAAATAAGTTAGTAAACATTATTCTTGAACAATATTAATGGCAGTGATTATTAATGAATTTATATATCTTTCAGATTTACCTAGAGGTTCGTATCAAAAAAAGCAACCAGAAATTTTGGGAGAGTCTGGAAAGCTTCAGCCTCCACCGGCGTTTGATCCTCGCAAACCTTTATCATTGAATGTTGAGAAAACTGATGATATTGGTAAGTCATCTCGTGCCTACAACCCGGCGATGCCAATGGATCACACCAAACCAAACTTACCACCCGTAATGATGCCTCCAGCTTTCCCACCTTTTATGGCTCCACCTGTGCAAATGACTTACCCTTCGGTGCCAATACCTGCGCCTCTTCCAGTGCCGCCTTTGTCATTTACCTCAATGCCGTACGCTAGTAGCAGTGGCATCAGTAGTGCTGAAACGACAAAGCAGTCAGCTCCAGCTTCTCCTACGACGAATTTAGACGACGATGTACTTGAGGAAATGCAAGAAGCCATGGAATTTGCCAATTTGATGAGCATGAGCGATGGACCCGAAAAAAGTAAAAAACTTAACAGTCCTGTGATAACTTCGGACACCGCTTCAACGACTGCTCTGGTTGCATCATCATCTGCATCGACCGTTGCTGCAACTTCGGTAGAAGTTGAAAGGACCGAGTCGCCTCACTTGACAAAGGTCACGACAAAGCCTAAACTTGCTTCACCAGAGTTGTACTCACCAGACTCTTATTCGGACGTTCAAACTACAGTTTTACCTATGAGCTCGACAGCAATCACGACTACCTCCACCATAAGCAGCAGCAGTACGACTTCAGAGACCAAAATCGATTCTTCTACGTTGGACGCGGTTACTAAAATGGACATCATGAAAATTTCAAAACAAATTCTCATTGATAAAAATACAACGGAAGATCTTTTGAGGCACACGCAACTGCTTAACGCGACAACCACGGCGTCTTCAGCCACGCTTTCAAAGATATCCACGGTAGAGCATTTGCCAACGTTGACAACAATCAGCACGGCGTCTCAAGCGATGAGCGCAGCCCCACTGGTAAGCAGTGCCTTGCCACTACCAGTTACAGGGTCATTGGACAAAGAGCCAACCTCGTTAACTAGCTCCGCGATTTCGTCTACGAAGAACGTAGTGCCATCGGTAAATGAGCCAGGAACCTTGCTGAGCAGCGCCCTTCAGTTCCCCAGTGATCTCACCTCTGTAACCAGCAACGTGGTACCTATGACTTCCGTTACAGCTCAGTCGGTACCTTTGACAACTAACACTGTACCCTTCGTAACTGGTGCATTGCCTATGATGAGTACGAGCATTCCCGTGGTCACCGGAACTCTGCCACTGACGAATATGGCGCTAACAACTTCATCAATGACGTCTTTGACAACCAGTACCGGGGCCGGCGTTTCGTTGCTGAACAATGCAGCTCCTCTGGTGCCAACTGTGATGCCAGCATTGCAAAATACATTACCTGTCACCAATCAACTGGCACCCGGAGGATTTACCATCGCAGCCAATACCATACCCTTGGTAACTAGTAACTTGTCTCTCCCAACTAGTACTTTATCGCTGGTGAGCGGTAACATGCCTTTAACGAACAGTACAATGTCCTTGGTAAGAGGTACTCAACCAACTAACACGCTGTCTTTGCAAAATAGTAACATACCCTTAACGAGTTCTCTGCCACTGGGTAGCAGTGCGTTGTCGTTACCAACAGGTAACGCAGTACAGCTAGCCGCTGCCATGCCTTTATTGAACGCTGTTATTTCAAATGTTCAAAAACCTTCGAACGATGTCATCATGCTGGATAGCTTCCCACCCATGAAAACATTATCAAAAAAACCTCCTAAAAGAGAAGTGACTGCTCAGGAAACTTACTGGAAGCAAAGGGTCATCAACAGGTTTTTGAAAATGAGCAAAAATGACATCAGAAACATGCTCAACCACTCGAGCTTGAGGAAGTTTGACATAGCCATGAATCACTTGGTCAAAGAGCAGAAAAGTTCTATAAACCAAGAAGTACGTCTTAACGAGGACGAAAGGATCAAGGAGTACGACAGAGAAGAATTCATGAATCAACTCAATGCCATGCTGGATCCTAACGCATCGGTGGATATCTCGAATTTACCCATGGAGTTCATTCAGCACTTGAATGAAGTTCTACATTTAGACCCTTTGCAATATGAAAGCATGCCTGCGGCGCCGACGATCGGTTCACATTCCTTGCTGAAGACAGATTCAAATGCTCTCTCGGGACTCGGAACTAGTGATCAGGACCAATTGGTTCGTATCAAATGCAACTTATTTATATTATTTGATCATAATCTTTATATTTAAAAGTTTAGATTTATAATTATTGTGTCGCTCATGGTAATTTGCTATCAACTACCGTCATCTTTTGAATTATCTATAAAAGTAAAAAAAAAAAGTACAATGTTCTTATTTGGGTTTTTAATTAATAATAGCATCATATTTTTCTCATTTTATATTGAAAATAATGTTGAACATTTGAAAAGCTAAACATTAAAATTTATAATTTATTTCATGAAAACAAAAATTTAAAATGAATGAGCTTGAGTATATAAAATTCAATCAATCAAACATCTGAAATAAAAACATGAATAATAAACATTACTGAAAGATTGGATTTTTAAAATTGTTGTATCCAATTGGGTTGACTTCTTTTTTAATCACCAATTAGTTTAATGCAATTTTAGTTGCTAGAAGGAAGTAATAAAAATATGTTCTAAAAGAACACTTTTTCTGAAATAAGTTTGAATAGAATCAGAAGTTAATTAAAATCTATTTCTTCTAGGTTCAGCTCACGAGTGCAGCTCACCTGCGCAGCATGAGCATGAAAAAACCGAAGAAAGAACATAAAGTCGTGGTTGATCCAGATCACGCGCACAAGGAAAAACACAAGGTTCGAGTTAAGATCATTCGAGACGATCACAACAAAAAAATCCGGGAACTTCAGCAGCAGGCCAAGATCCAGCAACAGCAGGCAGCGGCCAAAGCTCGAGCGACGCGTACTACTTCCACGGCGACGCAGATTGATGATGACTACGCTCAATACACTGCAACTCAGGACTACATACTGCGGGAGCACGCAAAGCCTCAACTTCCTCCTCCAAAAGCGGTAACCGAGAAGCCGACTCCGGTGGTCAACATGGCTGACATCGACGACATCTTCTCGGCCGGTATCGCTAAGGTCAGACAGGCCGCTAAGCTTCCCTCACCCCAACCGCCCACGAGCGGAGTCGCGGCTAGGCTCGCCAGCCGCATCGACAGCCGCAACAACAGAGCGGCCGCGACAAACGAAACCCAGGAAACACGGACAACTTTCAATCTTGATGACATCTTTTCGGCGGGTATTTCGCGAGCCAAAGCTCCTGCGAGTGAAAACAGAATGTCAAATCGTCTAACCACGAGTGACTTTGGAACCGACGTCGTCGAACGCTGGATGCGCAGGGAGCGAGAGCACATAGACGCCTACAGGAACCTGACCAAAGAGGAGTGGGATCAGAAGTACGGTAAAACCAAGGACCGAGGCGCATTCGAGAGAGAACTTGAGGTAACAATTTCCCTGGCCAACGAAAAGGCAAGCAACGAGGTGGTTGCCGAAAAAAACTCTTCGAACAGCGACGAGTCCTCCTCCTCGTCATCGAGTGAAAGCGAGGATGAGACCGCCCCCGACGTCACCCAGCTGCTCAAGGTCATCAAGGAGAAAGAAAAGATTGCCAAAAAGAAGTCCTTTAACGAGACCATTAGGGACGAAGTTGCTGCTGAAATAGAGCGCTACAAGCGTGACAAGCTCAAACATAAAGAGTATAAGGAACGGAAATCAAAGAAACGTTCGCGTAGAAAGAAAGACAAAAAGGAGAGAAAGAAAAGAAAGAAGAAGCACAAGAAGCGCTCGAGATCCAGCAGCGATTCCGACTCAGACAACATTGAGTTGCTCCAGCAGCTTCTGGAGACTGAAATTAAGAAAGAGGTCAAAGAGGAGGAACTCGAGGTCGCGGCCACCCTCGCGGCTGTGGTAGGTCGTACGAAACTCTTCAAAAACCGACCAACGGATCCCAAAACCGTGGGTATCGCCCGGCCCTACCCCCTGAAACCATTGTCACAGAAGAAACTGCACAACGAAAACGACCATCCGGTCACGAGAAAGGTCACGTTTTCCGACAAGGTAATTCAGCACGAGATCACCGACTTGCCTCTGGTCAGGACGTTCAGCAACGATTCCAAACCGAAAACTACGGTCACTCCGGCGGCGATAGTCAACCCAATGTCACTGGCAAAACCAGCCGGCCCGTCTGTTTTGAAAGCTGCTGCTAAGACCGTTGCCAAAACTGTCGCCGCTGCGGCTCAGTCGGTTACAAAAGCACCCACGACTCAAGCGGCCATCGAACCCGTCGCTAAAGCCTTGGTAGCTCAATCTTCGGCGAAAGCAGAGTTAGCCACGACTCAGTCTGCGAAAAAGGTGGTCGCTCAGCCGGCCACCAAACCAGGGACCGAATCGGTTCAACCTGCACCTGCTAAAGCTAAGACGGTTGATAAAACATCTGCTACTCCCATCATCAAGAGCATTGAAATTGTAACTCCAGCTGCTCCAAAGATGGACGAAACGACTGTTAAATTAAATGAGGTGTCTTCTGCTGTAACCGAAGCTACCGCTTCGAAGATCGCGGTCGAAAAGATCGTAGCTGCAGAAACTAATGAGAAAGCAAAGGCGGCTGAAGAAGTAGCTGAAGAAACTGCAGTTGCGAAAACAAACGAAGACACGATCGAACCTGCTTCTAAGAAACCCGCTAAAGATTTAAACGAAAGCATTGAAAACGCTTGCAAGGCGATTCTCGTGTCTGAAGATATTGTGATAGCTCCAGAACTCGAAGTTGTTAAATCTGCTGATTCGACTAAAATTGATGCTGCCGTGCCAGAGGCCAAAGCTGAGCCGAAGAAACAACCTGTGCCTACTGTTTCTAAGATCGATCAATCAACGGATCCAAAAAAATCTAAGAAATTAGACATCAAAGCTTACAAAGCGCGAAAAGAACTCGAGCGTCAAAGGAAAGAACAAGAAAAATTGAACCAGGTACCTCAAAATACCTCTTCGATGACAAACGATCTTTTGGATATCCCTCTGAAAGCAAGTGCGTCACAGAAACAAGTAACAAAAGTGATAGACACTACAGCGGTAAAAGTAACTAAACCACCAGTTGAGAAAGAAAAATCCAACGTGATAAAGCTCAAACGTACGAGTCTTCACGAAAGAATGAAGGCAAAAATGGCAGAGGCTGCAATGATCGAAAAAGAAAAGGAATCCCCGAAAAAGTCCGAATCCGAAACTGAAGCACAATCGTTGAACAAAGTAGATACGCCTGAATCTGTCGAAGCGCCACAAGAAAGTCCCGTGAGGTGTGCAGCTGGTCATGCTCAAGCAAAGACTGATGCCAAGTCGCCAGATGGATCAAAGTTGAAGAAGAAAAAGAAAGTTTGTAAGGCTTGCGAGGCTGACAGCAACAAGTTTAAAAACATCAAGTCTGAAGGTACAAAAGAGCTTATGCTAAAGTCACCAAAAGCTAAGAAATTGCATGAAAGTGTAAGTACTGAGGAAAAAGTTTTAGCGCAAGATACTGTCGCCGATCAAGAAGTCGCCATATCGGTGGATAGTGCATGCATTGAGACTGAAATTGTTGACATGCCAACAGAAGGTATGATTGTATCAGAAAACATCCTTGAACCTTCACAAAGCACTCAAAGTGTACCAGATGAGCTTGTTGATGAGTATAATGAAATTAATATTGTTCCCAAAGAACCAGTTAAATTATCTAACGAGAGTAGTTCTTTGATTAACATTGAATCGACCGACAGCAGCTCAATTAGCAATCCCGCTTTACAAGTGTTTTCGGTTACGGATCAAAGTATTTTGATTGAAGACAGTGAATCTCAAGCTGAAACCTTTGAAAACAGAGCATCTATTACGGAGGAAACAGTTGACTCACAAGTGATTGAAGGAGACTCCATAGATATTGATGATCCTGAAACGATGCTGAAGGATTTCATTAATATGGTTCACGAAGAAATGGAAGAAATAAAAGCCAAAGAAGAAGCAGCTAGAAAAGAAAGAATTGAAAAAGAACGAATTGAACAAGAGCGCATTGAAAAGGAGCGAATTGAGAAAGAGAGAATCGAAATGGAGCGGATTGAAAAAGAGAGAATCGAAATGGAGCGGATTGAAAAAGAGAGAGTCGAAATGGAGCGGATTGAGAAAGAGAGGATCGAAATGGAGCGGATTGAAAATGAGAAAATCGAATTGGAGAAAATTGAAAAGGAGCAAATTGACGAAGATAACATTAATGAAAAAATAGACAATCAAGAGCTGAAATGTGATGAAAAACTAGATAATGTCATAGCTTTAGATTCTGTTCTGACAGAAGAAAGTGTTGAAACAGAAACAATAGACTCTAAAATTCATGAAGAGAGTGAACAGTCTAATGAATCATCCAGTGAAATAAAAAATATAAGTAAAATAAAAACTAGTTTACCAGAAAGTTTAGATGATAATGCAGTTGAAAATGTGTTATCTAGTGCAGTGCAACAAAATATCATTGATACTTTATCTGAAAATATTGAAAGCTCGCCTGCGGCAAATTATGAAAAAAGTGATGGGTTAAGCACATTTATTGAAAAAACTGACTCAAATAGTGTTCAACAACCACTTTCAGATGAAAAATCTGATGTAAATATAACATCTGCCGATAGTCAAAATATTGAAATAAGTGTAATTCCTGAAATAATTAAAAAATCATGTGCTCCATTTTATGAAGATATCACTAGTTCTCCTGTCTCTCAGCATAATTTTGAAGTATCGGAAGATTTCAAAGAAACTTCTGCCCAACTTCAAAATATTAATTTTGAGACACAGGAAAGGATGAAGGAAAAATTATCAGAAAATCTGTCGTCTCCATTGGTTACTGATAAACAGTATGAAGACTTATTGCTTGGCAAATCACCCCAATTTGCAGAAGTTCACAGAGAACTGCAGAGCTTGAAAAAGTTTTCTCAAGATCTCGAATCGCCTCTTTCTCCAGAACCCGAGGAAACCATTCAACCTGATTATGACGAATCTCTGCCTGGGAATACCGATCAGGAGATTATATCTATGTTCAAAAGTGTACCCGGTGAAATCGAAGAGAAAAACAATCAAGTTTCTGCGACTTCACCAGCGATTGAAATAATCAACGAAAACGAGAATATCGAACCGCTTCTTGAGGTATTTGGAGACCCTAAACCCGAGGACATAGCTTCACTTTTGGTTGACGAGTCAGCAGTTGTCATTGACAAAGTAGTTAATTTGGATGACCCGATAGAAAAGTCTCTTTTAATTATGGATTCTTTAGCAGAGCCCGTAGCAGTCGACATAACAAAAGAACACGTGCTTAACACTGGTCCCGCTCAAATATTTGAATTGGTCAATAAGTCCGTGATCAGTGTTACCGACCGAGCTCCACCAATCGCTGACCCGGAAAAGTCAGTTGTCGCAACGCAAGCTCGAACACTTCCAACTATTATTTCGGAAGAAATTTTGAAAACCCCGATAGCAATTATAAGTGCCGAAAACAATCAAACCATGCAACCGCTTAAGGTTGATAGATCTTCGTCTCACTTTTCGGATAATAGCTTGGACGACTCCGTGCAAGACAAAACGAATCCAATTGAAGACAAAGTGTCGAGCGGTGCGATTGGTCCTGCTAAAAAATCAACTGATTTCTTGGAACTGAAAAAGTTGAAGGTTGATGATACTACTGCCGGCACCGTTGTTGTCAGTGATACTAATCAATTTTCCGCTGTTGCCTCGATTGAAAATGAAAATTTAGTTTGTAGTGCTCCAAAAGAAGTCGTTAAAAAAGCAGTTTACGATGATCAAATTGACAAAAATGATGAAAGCAGTCAAGGTGAATTCGAAAAAATTGCTGCTTTCGTCGATGACTCGACCCCAAAAACCCATGTTGGTAAACAGCCTGTTGTTATACTTGAAAAAATTGTGAAAGAAACAAAGCAAGAATCAGATAAAAAATTGCACAGGATCAAAAGCAAGACCAAGACAAAACGTAAGTCCTCGTCAAGTAAAATTTCAACTTCCGTTGGAGTGGAAAACTTGACAAACCCAAAGGTTGTAAAACCTGAACCTAAGGATGATGAGGCAGCAAGGTTAAATGAAATTGAAAGAATAATTGCCCAATTGAACAAAGAAAAACTCAAACTTCAAGAAAAGTTGAAAAAAGAAGACTCGACAAAGAATGAAAGTGTTGGTAGCAACAGTAAATCTGCAAAAGAAGCTAAAAGATCACAAGCAATTGTTGCAATATCTTCCAATACTGAATCAGCCTTCAAATCTTTATCCGAAAGTAAAGAAAAGAATGACAATGAAACAAAAGAATTTGTTCAAAGCAAGTCAAACGACGAAAAAAATAAAACAAAAAAGAAGAAAAGAAATAAATCCAAGACTAGATCTACAAATGATGTCAGTCATGAAACTTCAGCAAAAAATAAGCCTTCAGAACCCCTGGTTAAAGAAGTGCCTGAATCAAAAAAGACCAGTAAACCTACAAAAGAATCAGAAAATCTCAAAAAGAATCTAAAAACCGAATCTGCTCCTGGTTCAAAGAATATTTCTAAAATTAATTTGGAAGAAACTGAAAAAAATAGCAGCTCAAAGAAACTAAATAAAGGTATGTTTAATTTTATATGTCTACATTTTTGTTTTAATTTATATGTTGTCTGCTTATAAGACTTAAATCTAAATGTTGTTTCAGATAAAACACCAGTTCATTCCAATTGGAGTGTCAAAGACGATAAACAGGATAAAAATATTAAAGCTACAAAAACAGAAAAAGATGTGCAAAGTGTTGAGTATAATAAAGCTGGTTTAAAAAATTCATCTGATGATGATGTTTCTTTGACTTCTTCATCAAGGGATTCAAAAACGAAACAACCAGCTAAAAGTAAACTTAGTAAAACAGTCATTCATGAATCTGATAGCGATGAAGATGACAAAGAAAGGTTTCGTCCAAAAAGTAGAGCTTTTAAAAAGATCAAAGTTGATTCTGAAAGTGATGATGGCGAAAAATCAAAACCTCGTGCTAAAAGCCGAGCTGGCAAAAAGATAAAAGATGATTCTGATAGTGATAATTGGGAAAAATCAATATCTCGTCCCAAAAGTAAGACTATCAAAAGTGATTCCGATAGCGATGAAGACAAAAAATCGAGAGTTCGACCCAAAAGCAGAGCTGGTAAAAAAATCAAGGATGCGTCTGAAAGTGATAATGGAAAAACGTCAGTACCTCGTCCTAAAAGTAGAGCCGCAAAAACCATCAAAGACGATTCTGATAGCGAGGACGACAAATTTTCCAAGACAAGTGAGAATTATTTTAAATCATTACTTAGTTAATAAAAAATCCAATTAAAAAAAATATTTACTATTAATTTTATAATTAGTACTGTAATGATCTCTATAAATTCATTTGAAACGGAATTTAGAATATTGAACTTTTTATATTAAAATAATTATTTAAATGAAAGTGAAACAACATTTAGATTTAATAACATTTTTATAAAAACCTTTTCACTTCATTATTTTCTAAAAATTATGTTATATATTTGTAAAATACTTGTCAGTTGTTGTTAAATTTGTTTAAAATTTTTATCTTAAATTTAATATTTCTTCCTCTTATCTTTTCTTAGGAGCTAAGCAATCTCAAAGTAAAATTAAAAAAATTGTCATTCAAAAGAAACCTACAAAAACTTCTGAGACAAAAAAAGAAAGAGACTTGAGTGAAGATTCAGAAGCGGAATCTAAACGGAAAAGTAGAGTTAGTAAATTTTCCGAAGGTCTATTGGACACCGATGACGAGGACGAAAGCATGGCTAAAAGCAGTGTTACCAAAACACAAGCAGGTAAATTTTTATCATTAACTTCAATAACTAATTCAAATTTCAAATTATTTATCGTTTTATTAATTCCAAAAAACTTTTCAGATAAAACACCACAAAAATCGAAAAGCAGACGAGACTCTGAATCGACCCATCGATCATCAGTCAGAAGTAGAATAAGTTCACGCTCTACCAGGTCTAGGTCCAGAAGTGGATCTCTATTCACACCCAAGAGTAGAAAAACTCGTGATTCTAGAAGTAGATCTCGTACAACGTCAAAGAGCAGAAAAACTTCAGCTTCACCATCTCGTTCGAGAAGTGGATCTCGAGTAGCGTCCAATAGCAGTAGAAGTTCTGGTTCAAGAAATTCGTCCCGCTCTAGAAGCGGGTCTCGAGCTACGTCCAAAAGCAGCAGAAGCTCAAGAAGTAGATCACCCACGAGAAGTAGATCTCGAGCAACGAATAAGAGCAGGTCTCGATCTAGAAGTGAATCTCAAGTCACAATGAAACGTAGGCAGGTCTCCTCTTCGAGGAGCAGATCTCGAGCAACGACTAAGAGTCGAAGAAATTCCACATCAAGGAGCAGGTCTCGCTCGAGAAGCAGGTCTCGAGGTACGTCTAAAATTAAAAGGAGTGGATTGTACAAGAGCAGAAAAGCTTCTACTTCTAGAAGTCGATCTCGTGCGTCGTCCACGAATAGTAGACAGAATTCTCGCTCCAGAAGTAGATCCGAAGCTGCGTCTACTAAGAGTAAACTAGGCCAAAAAGCTTACAAAAAATCAGGCGGTGGTTCTAGAGAGAGATTACGAAGTCGAAGCAGCAGTCCTAAAAAAACAAGTAATTAAAAAAAATAAATAAATTTTTTTATTTTCTTAAAATAGCCTAAAATATTTTATATTTATCTTTACTTTATAACATTTATTTCAGTTTTCAAAACCACTAAAGAGAATGATAAAAGCAAAATTCAAGACAAATCGTCTCAAATTGTCAAACGAAAAACAATCTTAAAAACAGATCTTCGAGAACCCGGCGTTGAAAATCGTACTCAGCTCAAAGATGATAAGTTTGAATCAAAAGTACGACCTGAAAGTCGAATGAAAAAATTAGATAAAAGTGTTTTGGATCAAGAAAGTGATGATGCAGACAAGAAAAAAGGTTTGTTGGTTATTGTGCTTTACACATATAAAGTCTTTATCAAATATTTTTGACAACCTTTAAAAAAGTTCATTAATGTATCATTAATGAACTTTTTTAAAGGTTGTCAGTTTTTTTTTTTTTAAACTATAAATATTACATTGCTTCATGTAGATACTAAAAAGGTTTTAAGAACATTTTTTTTATTTAATTTTCGAATAAATTCATTTAAATAAAGTTTTTTTGGTAACGCAGCGTTCGATCGCAGTCACTGCTAGCTCGAATAAGTTAATATTCGAAAATGAAAAAAAATTCAGTTTAAATTTTGTCCCTTTTGATAAAAATTCTTTTGACTTACAATACTCTTAATATTCTTAAAGGTATAACCTCATGGCAATTGATTTATTTTACAGAACCTAAACGATCAAAAAGTCGAATGGATAAGCGATCCAAAAATAGAATGCTCCTTTCTTCTGAAGCTTCTTCAAGTGATGATGAAAAAGATAAGTCTGAAGTAAAATCCGTTACATATTCTGCAAAATCATCGAAACAAGAAAGTAATGCGAAAAAATTAGAGGCAGCATCTAGAATTGCTGAAGAAATATCTCATGACTTTTCAGAAGAGGACTCTGAAATCCAAGAGTTCACGAAAAATTCACCTAGTCCAGCAGATCCACGGTCTAAAAGTCGTATTGGTAAAGGAGTTGCTAATTTACACAGTAGTGAAAAGAAAACTGTTAATAAAAATGATAATGTTGATAAAATAACTCGTCCAAAAAGTAGAGCAGGTATGATACTATTTAGATACAAATTTTAATTAATAATTATTTCTTATCTTGGTAATGATATTTTAAAAACTGAATTAAATGTAATTTCTAGCTCAAGAATCTATTCAGCGTCCTCAAAGTAAAGTTGGTAGAGCTACTAGTAAAATGGTAAAAAGCAAAGATGAAGATTCTGAAGACGATTTGGAAGTAGCGGACATCACTCTGAAACAAGGCGGAGGCATTCAACAAACTGATCGTTCAAAAAGTCGTTTGGGTAAAGTTTCTAATGTTCCTCCAAAAGAAATAAAGAAAGGTAACATTTTTACAAATAAATCAAATCACTCTTTCAAAATGAGCTGCAATAAAACAAATAATAATAATAAATTTCACTTTTTTTTAGCATCTGTCTCGAGGCCTAAAAGCAGAGCTGCCATAAAAACTGAAAAATCACGCCCTAAAAGTAGAGCAAGTGGTCCAGAAAAAGCAAAAAAATCCAATAATAAACTGTCTGATACCACAAAGCAAATTTCACCCGAAAAACCTATCATCTACTCAGACGACAGTACAGCGGATACTTTTGAAGCAGCTTCTAACAGTGTAAAAACCTCCGGAAAACCTCTTAAACTGTTGGAAGAAACGTTGAAAAAGGAATCAAAGAAAACCTTGAAGTATCTGCTGAATCCTCAGACAGTACACGCAGAATCTGAACTTTCATCTGAGTTCGACGGTTTGGACAGCGATACTGAAAATTTAGAAGTAAAGAAGTCCAAGATAAAGAAAAAAGTTACCATCTCAGAAGAAGAATTAAAACGTTATGTCGAAACTATTGAGTCAGTCGTTCAACAATTCAGTACCGAAAGTCCAGTCTCGAAAGAAGTTAGCAGTAGCAAATCGAATCCGCCAAAGCCGGACAAGGAAAATAAAGAAACATTGAAAAAATATAAATTTAATAAGATTGATGATCCACTCTTGGAAGATATTTCTGATGATGAACAAGAAGACGACTTTACAGATAAAAAAGTAGAGGACGGCAAAAGCTCGAGTCAAAAAAGTATTGAAAATTTGGAAACTCTCTCGGTTGCAAAACCCGACGATTCCAAGAATGACAAATTTTCTTACGAAGATAAAAATTATGTAGTCCTAGATAACATTGAAAGCCAAAGTGAAACTGCAGCAGAAGAAGAAAATAAGGCTAAAGACGATGCCATCCAACTTTTTACTTACGAGGGCATGCCGCTGTCGAAAGAAGTTGTTGACAACTGCAGCTCGATAGGCAGTGGTTCCAACTATCCATCACCCAAAGAAACTGAACGCGTCGAGCAAGAACTAAAAGAAATTGAAATTCATTCCAAAACCATTGTGCCGTCCGATTCCGTTGAAGCTAATACACATAAACAGGACTCTAAAAAAATTTCTTCCCGCCCCGAGGTGAAGAAGGTTGAATTAACATCTAATTACGTTGAACAAAAAAGTACAAAGGCGGTAAAGAAGAATGAGACTTCAAAAGTAATCGAAGAGGAAATTGAAAAATCTGAAAGTAATTCGGACGAAGAGGAAAAATTCTCTAAAAAAGTTAACAAGAGCTTTAATCAACGCAAAAGAGCAAATAAAAATACTGGTGATAGTGAATCGGACGATTCTAAGGAAAATAAAAATGATTCGGACGAAGAACCAACAGTGTCGTCAAAAAGCTCCAAACGCAGAAAATTGACCAAACAAAAAGAGATTTCATCGAGACAACGTAAATTGAGGGCAGTTGAAGATTTTGAAGATAAACGTAAAAGATCTCGTGGCAAAAAGAAAATCGATGAAACTGATTCGGAGGAAGAAATTCCTACAAAGAAGAGACGCAGAAATATGAAAGACCTTAGATTTGAAACAAAGCGCGAACGAACTATTCAATCAACGATGAGTGAAGAACAAATGAAATCGTGCACCGTGCGGCTTATAGATTGTAAACATGATTTACTCAAAGCCGATGTGCATCCTAATGTTTTACGAAAATTTGGTATATCTAAAGTTAGAAATTTCAGTAAATTTCCAGATTTTTTTCAATCAAAGCAACCAAAAGAAGTCAGATTGGATATTAAAAAAAGAGAAACTGAAAGTGTAAGAGAAAAAAAAATAGACAAAAAAGAAAAAATACTTGAAAAACCAAAAAAAGATGTACATAGTGTTAAAATTAAACAAAACATCAAAACTACGACAGAAGAAAAGAAAGACGACATCACTGAAAAACAAAAAGAGTCAGCAACACAAGTAAAACTTACAGAAACAGTACAACAGAAATCATTGGTTGAAAAAGATAAAGAAAAGCTCCAATTAAACAAAGAAGAAGCTTCGCAAAAATTGAGCGAAAAGGATTCTGCAGTTGTTGCCAGCCAAAAAAGTGTTGATGAAAAAAAGGAAGAATCAGACAAGTCAATTCCAGAAAATAAAGTAAATAAAACACAAGATAAAGAAGTCTCAAAACAAGAATCTTCTAATATTCAGATAATTTCATCTGAAAAATCCAAAGAACCATCGCCTGAAAAGAAAATTTTTTCTGAAAAATCTAAGGAACCATCGCCTGAAAAGAAAATTTTTTCTGAAAAATCTAAGGAACCATCGCCTGAAAAGAAAATTTTTTCTGAAAAATCTAAGGAACCATCGCCTGAAAAGAAAATTTTTTCTGAAAAATTGAAGGAACCATCGCCTGAAAAAAAAATTTCTTCATCACAATTACCTCGAATAGACGAAAAAACAATGTCAATAGCACAGGTTATAGTGGAAAAAATGGTGATCCCAATTAAAAAGGTTGTTAATGAAGTTGAAAGTCAAAGTGTGAGTGACAAAACACAAGAAACAAACTCTTCAAGGAATGTTTACACAGATCACAAAGGACCAATATTGCATCTAAAGGTAAAGAAGACATCAAGAAAATAAACTAAATAAAAATTAAAGAGACAGTGACAAATAATTACCTAACAAAAAAACTGTTACAGTTTCAAAGAATTATGACTAAATTAACGAGTAAATGAACTAATTAACTCTACTCTGACAAACTAATTTTTTTTTTTTTTTCTTTCAATTCTACCTGAACTGTGACCAACTGTAAAAACAATTTAAACTGGATGTGATATCTCCAAAATCTTAGTTGAAAAGTACAAGACAAAACCTACATTAGGTTTATAAATTTAAATATGTAAAATAATGTTTTAGAAAGTAGTATCTTAATTTATGATGAAGTTTTAATTTCACGTACTTAAAAAACAAAGTTCTAACTACGTTTTTTTTTGTTAGTTTTTTTTTTTGTTTTTTTTTTTTGTTAATAAGAAAAAAAGTTTTTTTTTTAATTTTTTTCGATTGTAAATTTTTTACTATGTTTAATTTAAATGTTTGTAGAAAGACACTTGAAGAGCATGTTCGTAGCCTAGATTTAATAAATATTTACGAATTTGTAGAATTTGCAGCTTTGACTCATTAAACATTCCTATTTCCTGTCCTTTTTGGCATTTTTGAGAAACGTATCAATAGGAGAAAAATTTTTAAAGAAACTTCATTATTTAAATTCAAATAGTTTATTTATATTTGAATTATTATTTTCTTTTAATCGTGATTTTGAGTTTATTAAAATTTTATTTGAATCAAATGATATTTTGTTTTAAACAAGTTGAAGTAATCGTACCGATTCTAGGTTTTTGAAGACTCATTTTTGGCAGCTAGTAACGATGGAGTGATTTATCAGTACTCAATAACAACCAACACGTTACTCAATGTCTTTAAAGGCCACACTGGTGCTGTAACTTGTCTAAGCATTGCTTGTTATGATGACAATGATTCTAAAAAAGAACTGTTGTACTCTGGATCCTTAGACGGCAGTCTCCGATGTTACGATATAAGGGTAAGAATAGAATCATTTTTTCATTTACATAAGCTTATTTTAAAATGTCAAATTGTTTTAAATTATAATTTTTTTTTTCAATTTTCAATGTTTCATTCTATTTAAACTTTATTGAACTTGTTATTACGTATCTTATAAAATTTAATTTTTCTTGGACCAGTCCTTCTTTATTTAGTTCTAAAATGTTGATTTTTGTTATTAAAAAATATTCATGTGTAATAAATTTTTTTTTTTTTTTACAGACTTGCTCAGAAGTTCAAGTTAATGAAGTGGGAAGTGCTATCCAATGTCTGGAACAATGTTGGGGAACAATATTCATTGGCGCTAAATCCGGAAGTATATCCCGATATAACATCAAGGTAAATACTGATTCCAAAGTTGTTCTATTATCTAATATCGAAAATTAGTTTTTCAACTTTGATAAAAACTTTGTCTATACAGTAATTACGTTATTGTAAAGTTGTTAAATTAAACTCAATGGAGATTTTCCTAATTACATTGTCGAGAGAGCTAATACGAATTACAAATAAATTTTTATTAAATTCATTTATAACTTTATTTATTGATTAAAAACGTGAAAATGAAAATTTTTTCCAATATGAAATTATTACTTATTCATGGTTTTTCTTTTCGCAGTCTGCTTCTTTGAAAAAAGATTCAATTCAATTAGAAAAACCTATAATGGCACTAAAAGCAACTAATGAAGGTCCAAGAAGGGTACTTATAGTCGCATCTCGTAATCAAAGGCCCGTCATTCGAGATGCCGTGACAGGACTCGTTTTGCGTACTATAAGTAGCGAGAAAAACTACACGATATACAGTTTATTAAGAAATCAAAATTTGATATACTGTGGAACTAGCAACACTGTCATTCCTGTCTTTGATTTTACCGTGAGTAAATTTTTTGAATTTTCAATGAGATTATTTTTTAAAAGTTCATAAAAAAAAAAAAAACACGAATGAATCAAACGACTATTTTTTTTTTTTTCAGAGTGGAGAACAAATTGTGCAGTATAACGCTGCCGGCATTGGTATAGTGTGCATGAGCATGCTTAAACATCTTCTATTTGCCGGTTGCTACGACGGAAACATTTACGTATTTAATACAAAAGTAAAAATAAACAGTTTATACTAAAAAATTTATTTTATTTTTAGTTAAAAGTTTATAAATTTTATGTTTTTTTTTTTTTTTTTTTTTTTTTTTCTTTCTTTACAGAATCACACTCTTTTATGTCAAATACCTGGACCTGGAGGTAACATGTTGTTAAGTTTGGAACTTACAGATAAAAAGGTAAAATATCTGATTTTTTTATTGTTTTTTCATTATTAGTCGTAAACTTATTTAATCTTATTGTTTAGTATCCATTTTTTTTTTTTTTTGAAGTTTACATTGAAACAATTGTATTAACGATAAATTTACCCGTACTTCAGATAATTGCAGGCAGCAAGTTCAATCAAAATTTACATGTATGGGATATACCTGAAAATATACAAAAGGTGCTGGATGAAGAATCGTAATGTACTTTTTGCAAAAGATTAATCTAGTCATCTTCAAAATTTCCTTAAAGGGAAAATAAAAAAAATATTAATCCAGCAAAAAAAAAAAATAAAATAAAAATAAAAATAAAAAATAAAGAAAAAAACTGACACTACTGCAGCTCGAAAAGTCTGTGGTACTGTATTTGAAATTCAGTAAAAAAAAAAGGATGAAAAAACTAGATAACGTGGACTTTAGAAAATAATTATTAAACTCGAAATCTTATATAAAATGTACATAAGGATGCGCACTATTAATATATATAAACTAAAACAATAAGATATGTACAGAGTAGATTGTACAGATTAGAATCTTAAAGTCATTTAATACTTTTATTACGCAAAGGAAAAAAGTATAATAAAAAACTCAGGATTTATTATAATTTTTTTTTTTAATATTAGCCAATGTAATCTAAGAATGTTAATTATTTTCTGTAGATTTATGACGTCAACATTACTGTATTTTTCTTTTCACACATCATGAACCGATAACGCGCATCTATCGTATTACTGCCTCTTAAAAATGAATGTATGAAAAAGAGCGTGGTAATGAAATATTAAGGTGAAAAAACTTTAGTTTCCTGACAAAGACTCACGTAGGCGAGCTTTATCTAAGCGAACGTAAAAATTTTTTTTTGAAAATATCATTTCTCTTATGTATAAAAATCATTAAAAATAACTTTATACTGTGTTTTCTATAGTATAAGACTTATACATAAATAAATATAAGCTTATTATATAAAGAGCACGGTATAAGTTCTTGGTCAATACGTCAATTTTGACATCAAGCAAAGCATATTGAAAAAAAAAATTGTAATTTAAGATACTGATGATGTCATTTAAATATAGCAGTAGTTAGAGGGTAATTTTAATCAACTTATATATACTATGATTTTCATTCACAGTGTCCATTTGATAAAAAATAAACTGCAATGGAAATTGCCAGTAATGTTATAAAAATGAATTGATGAAGATTGTTTTGCATGAATAAAAAGCAAAGTACAAGTTTAAAAATTTCTAATATTGAAATTTTTCAATAACTGCTTAATGTAAATGTGCACATATAATTTTTATGCAATTGGTAAAAAACCTTAAGCACATTTTAGATGTGACTTGTACTATTGCTCGTGCATTGTTGTATTTTATACAGTGTGGTATACTTAACTAACTACATTGTACCCATAAAATGTAAAAAGTTATTAAGATAAAAAAACCGTGATTTGTTTTTTATACATGACCTTTTTGCTTGTTAGTAGGTAGATTTATAAAGTAAACAAAATATTTTTTTCTCTCTTTGACAATGAGACAATGATATTAAATTATAATTTTGTGAACTATCAAAATTTCACGTGAATATTTATAAATAAATAACACAATTGTATGAATACAAAATTTATTGAAATATTTTGTAAAAAAATCGTAGTGACATTACTTGAGTATTTTTTACAATCATTGTGTTACTAATAATAAAACATTCACAGTAAAATTGTTTTGTTTGTATTTTTTGAAAATTTTTTGATTTCAAAGATTCAAATAATTATTTAAAATATTGATAAGTTTCAAATGTAGCCATCCTCAAGAATTGATCAATTAAAAAAATTGTAAGTTAAAAAAAATATTTTAAATAAACGAAGTATTCAATTCTAATATGCTCTTGTTTGTAAACATATCCTCAAACATTGAATTGACATTTTCTTTTTTTCTTTTTTTTTTTTTCTTTTTTTAATAGTATATCATTAAATGTGATAAAAAATAAATATTCAAAAAAATATTTATAAATTTTTTTAGTTTATCACTTAAAAAAGCATGATTTAATTTGCAACATATAAACTTTTTAAATTTATTTTGGTTTTTTTTTTTTATTACTGACATTTCTGAAACATTTGTTGTAACATTGTTTTTAATTGTATTTTCGCAGATCGAATCACAAAACTTTTTTTTTTTTTAATTTGTGGCATATACAATAAAAAAATTAATAAAACATGTATTTTTTTATATACTAAAAAAACTAATAATGAAAAGAGTGAGGTGATTGACGATAAAAGCAAAGAGATCGATGAGCGGCAGAAGTGAAAAAAGTGCACATTAAAATTAACTAAAAAAAAGAAAAAAATCTCGAAGGGGGGATAAACGCCGCAAAAACCGCGAGTCGTCGACATGCGCACTGCACGCTGCATTCGGAGCATGCACACAGGCCATGGTTGTAGCAACGTTGATATAGGTACTCTACGTCTAATTGCACGGGTGGCGTGCAAACAATAAGCACCACAACCCTCGCCTAAACTGGATATAAAAAAATGTGAATAAGCATAGGAATAATCACGCGAATTATATTGGTACAATCACAGGTACCTAACTGTGGTTTAAAAGTGCGAGTGCAACGATCAGCGGACGACACGCCTCAGCGTTTTGTGTGCAGACAGCGGCCGTGTGTGTACGAACCGGTTACTCAAAAGTAAATACATTAAGTAATAACCAGTTTTACTTTGCAAACTTCTTAAATTTGTTTAACGAACGTGTAGATTTTAGTATCAGTACTTTTTGAACGTCCGGACGAGCTGTCGCTTTAAAAATTTTTTTTATCTTACGCTGCGTCGTGCCATTGGCTTTATCACTAAAAGTTCTTGATTATCGGAAACTTTACATTTTTTTGTGCAGTCGTCGCTTGCAGCTCATCGGTTTCGTATCGACCTACAGTGTTTCTAATTACTTGCTAACTAAGGCTGTAGATTTTCCTCGTCAGACTATACCGTGCACGGTATAAACATTAATAGACTTTGTACATTTTTTACCGAAGACAGGAAAATTTTCAAAAATGAAGGAGGAGACTCACATTTTACATGGACCGGAATTTATTTTTCAATTTCCGGAGGGTACAACCCTTGCCAAATTAATGCATAATCAATTGCAGTCGCATGGAAATAATGCCTCTCAGGTAAGAAGTTCATTAGCGTTGCAAACTTGCAGTGTATATTTACATTGCGCTGAGTTACTCATGCTTATTCAATAATTTAGCATACCCTTACAACTTTTTTCTTTTACTATAGTCTTGAAAAATTTATTTTAAAAATAATCAAGTATCGGAAATTTTTTGACCTTCGTTCCCGACAATTATGCGAAGGTACACTTTATCTTTTAGTGTTTCTGAAAAAAAAATTTTTAATAAAAATCGATGTCTTATTTTTTTTTTTTATGTTGGCGCTAACAAAAATTTGTTTCCAATTTTATGAGTTTTTAATTTTAATTGTCAATATTCACGTTTCTCAAAAAAAAAATTAGGAATATTTTATATATTTATCTCGTTTAAGCAATATGTGCAAATTAAAAAAACTTGACATTTATTTTTTAAAGTAACTATGGAAATATTTTATTCTATATCGAAACTCTTTAGATGTATGTATTATTTAAATAAATAAATATCAGTTTTTCTAAACACCGGCCAAAACACGAAGAAAATCTGTTTTTAAACTTTTACTGACAGTTACTGATAAGAAACATTAATTTTCAGGCAATTATTTTAATTAGAAATATCGAAATTTTTCAGATGCAATCTCCAACTTTTTAAATTAAAATTTCGTAAATTATTTTTAGATTCACGTCAAAACAAATCAACAATTGAACTATCAAGATATTCTTGAAAAAAGTTGCAAATTGGCATTGTATTTGAGGAGCTATGGAGTCCAAGTAAATGATCGAATAGCAGTCTGCAGTGAAAATAATTTAGAATGGCCTGTTGTAATTTGTGGAACATTGTTTGCGGGTGCTACTATATGTCCATTAAATCCTGGTTATTCTCAAAGAGAATTTGAACATACAGTAAATATTTCAAAGCCAAAATATATATTTGTTTCAAAAACCACTTTCAAACCAGTCAAACATTTTGTCAAAAACCTTTCTTGGTCTCCTGTTTTGATATCTATGATGGATAATCCAACTGCAGATGTACCAAGTATTAATAAGTTGATAGCCAATATTTCATCAACTAGTCTGGATGATTTTGAAGTTACCGATGTTGATATTGATCAACATATAGTCAGTATATTGTGTTCAAGTGGAACAACCGGATTACCAAAGGGAGTCATGTTAAATGACAAAAATTATTTGACCTCATTGCAAGTTATGTTAGAGTCTAATGTAAATTTAGCAGTAGAAGGACAAGTCCTTGTGTGTATGTTACCATGTTTTCATGCTTACAGCTTTACAGTTTTACTCTTGGGTTTAGTTGCTGGTAGTAAAGTCATTGTTTTTCCTCAATTTGAAGAAAAAGCATTTTTAGAAACAGTACAAAAATATAGAATTGAAGTTTTAACATTAGTTCCTCCACTTATGGTATTTTTAGCAAAACATCCTATTGTAGACGAGTATGATTTGTCGTGTGTGAAGATAATTTGGTGTGGAGCTGCACCTCTATCAAGAGAAGTAGAAGAAGCAGTTAAAAAACGATTGAATAATCCAGAAATCAGACAAGGGTATGGAATGACTGAAACAACTTTAAGCGTTATAAAAATTCCAGAAAATTCTAACAAACCAGGCAGTGCAGGAAAATTGATAGCAGGTGTAGCAGGTAAAAGATATAGGATAATTTTTTCTCCATATTTTTAAAATTAATTTTAATCAAAATATTTTTTAAATTTCAGCAAAAGTTATACCTGTGGATGATAGTGGAAATTGGTCAGATAAAACTTTGGGTCCTTACTGTGAAGGGGAATTATGTTTCAGAGGTAATTTGATCATGAAAGGGTACTGTGACGATAAAGCGTCTACATCTGCAACTATAGATAAAGATGGATGGTTACATACTGGTGATATTGGATATTATGATAGTGATGGATATTTTTACATTGTTGATAGATTAAAGGAGCTCATTAAATATAAAGGTTTCCAAGTTCCACCTGCTGAGCTAGAGGCTATTTTATTAACTCATCCAGAAATCAAAGATGCTGCTGTAGTTGGGTTATCAGATGAAATTGCTGGAGAACTACCAATCGCGTTTGTTGTTAAACAACAAAATTCAAAAGTATCTGCTGACGAAATCATAAAATATGTAAATGGTAAGAATAAAAAGAAATTTTTAAATGTCTTTAAAAAGATTAATACATTTTTTTCGTCTTTAATACTTTATGTTGTGAGAAATTTTTTTTTTAATTATGTTTTTTGAAAAAAAAAATTTTTATTTCGAATTTAATTTTAAAGAACTGAATCTTAATTAATAATGGATAAAAATTATGACTTTATTTAACCGTAGCTGAAGTAATTTTTTTCTGCACTTTAAAAACAAAAATTATGAGCATAATAATATAATTACGCGATAGAGCATATAAATAAATTTTAAAAAAACAGTAATTTATTTTTAATTTACAGAACGTGTATCAAACCAAAAAAGACTTCGCGGAGGAGTAAGATTTATCAAAGACATTCCAAAAAATCCATCAGGAAAAATACTACGCAGAGAATTGAGAAATCTATTAAAGTCCAAATTGTAAATAATGCATTTATTTGCTTTATTTTAAACATGTTGAAACAGCCAAATCGTTCGGATCTAAGTCATTTTTATTATGTGGCCTATAGGCAACTGCTGTTTTAGGCAGTGCAGTAAGATTAATTACTGTTTCAGAATAAATCATTGTGTTCTTTATATACATATATAATATATATACATCCATTTTTACTGTACTAATAAACTTGGTCTTGAAAATAAACTTCTAAATAAGTCTTTGTTTAATCTCACTCGGAATACGAGAAATGTACCATTTATGCTGCTGACCACAGGCTGTAGCTAAAACTCCTCCTGTGTTTGGAAAGCTGGTATTTTTGTTGTAAGAATATCTCTGACCGTGGAGATCCGTTAAAGTTCCGCCAACGGCATGTAATATTGCTTCTGGTGCACATGTGTCCCAGCGTTTGCAACCTTTACTGGCAAAAACATATGCATGAGCTTTTCCTTCCAAAAGAAGCATGACCTAAAAAATTAAAAAAGATTTTTTATTATTATTTCAATTAATATTTTAAATTATGTAGTACTCATGAGATGTAAAATAATTTTTACCTTATGACCTGCACCTCCAACTCGAAGAATTTCATCAGGTTCTAAAGCATCTAAAGCACCCTGCACAGTACTATCGCAATGTGAACTGCAAAATTTTGTATTTAAATTTGAATTAATATCTTGTTACACAAATTATTGAAGTTTGAAATTACAATTTTTTAAATTAGAATCTGATTAATATATACCGTGTTGTAGTAATAATTCTCTTTCCTTCAGGTGGTGGAGTAGGTTTGAAACCTCCAAATCCAACTCCGTCAATACCCCAAACTGTTCTTCCTAAACTTCCATCTTCACAGTTTTTATAATATGGTTGATGTATGACACCAGCAACAGCCTTATCTCCCACAGCTACACCAACTAATACTGTAACATGTTCTACAAGGCCTTGAGTATACTCTGAAGTTCCTATATTTTTAATCAGAATTAAAATTTATTGAATAAGTATCTTGATTTCAGTAAGATTTTTTAAATCTAATAAAAAAACAAAAATCATTTACCATCTAAAGGATCTACCCATACACATAAGTCTTCAACATTTATATTTTCTAAATCAGCAGGCAAATTAAGGCTTAAAACTTCCTGGTCCATATCAGTTACAATCCAGTCAGATGGTACTTCACAATTTGAATGTTCTTCTTCCCCAATGATTGTAACATTTGGAAATTGCTGACTGAGTGATGTCACAATGCATCTTTGAGCTGAGCGATCTGCTTCAGTTTGCAAGTCATTTTTTCCCTTATCTACAATATTTAATTCTCCCTTATTCATCACATCTCTCACAATTTTTCCAGCTCTGGTAGCTGCTGTCACTGAAGAAGCAAGTAGGCGTGTCAATATTGCTGCACTTTGAGCCATTTTCTAACAGCTGTAATTGAATTTCTTTAACTATAAATATTCATTGAATTTCTATTTTTTTTTTTTTAATTTGTAAATTATTTCTCGAGTATTAAATGATTCAATTAAAGTTAAAAATTGTTGAACAAATTACTCAGCAGAAAAATAAATTTAGGGGCTGCAGAGGAGGTTATACTAAAATTAATAGTTTTTAAAGAATACAGATTTAATTAAAAAAAGTTTAAACGATGTTGATTAGATAAAATTCGTAGCATAAAAATTAGACAGCATGTATAAGTAATGTAATTACAATTTCACTCTTGGTTGAAAATTATACTTCATAATAAATTTTTCAATAAGCTTTTACTCACACTTTTTGCTACGAGTAAGTATTAATACTTCTTAATAATAATACTATAAAAACTCTAGTTTATTATGGAATGACTTATAAATGCAAAATGATTAATCTGGAGTTATCAGGTTTTACAGTTATAATACCCCCCACACTACAGACCCGCAGGTGTTTCTGCATTCTGCACTCTGCAGTCGTGCAGTCAGCTGATTTTTGTAGAATCTGCGGGAATTTTAAAAAAATCACTCGTTGGACCCTTTTGTGAGTGTTCTGTATTGACAAATAACTAATGTATACTAATCTTAATAAGTATATTTTTATGATCAAATTGAAGCTACTAATTACTGTCAGTCAATTAAACTTTTCTTAATGATATAGGTAATTATAAAAAAAAAAAAAAGAAGAAAAATTAAATAATAGCCCGACAAGTGGTGGCGCCTTAAGCGCGTGGGTGTACAGATTTCTAGTGTAGGTGCGTACAGAGGTAACTGGAATCAGGATGCATGAGCATTTTTTTTTTTACTCCTTTTACACGGGTTATTTTTTTGTTAAAAAAATTAGGCTCAGTCTCTTCAGCCACAAGGTTAGGATGAAGCTGAACCTGCCAGTATTGATCAAGCTAGTCAACAAAATCAGTTATTGTAAAAGCTTTTCGAGAAAAATTTCAACTTGAAGCACGTTAAGGAATAAAAACTATAAATAATGATAGTTTTGTTTGTACTTTGATTTGCAAAATTTCTCAAACCCATTTTATTTGAAAAAATATTATTTACATTATATTTAAATTATTTATACAGAACTATATACATTTCTCCTAAAACACATGTAATTTTATCTAGATTATAAATAAACTTTGAACAAATCGTGGCTTTATTATATATATTTTAACGTTTTACCATATTCTTAAGTAAGTATGTCTGCAACAGAAAAATATTTTTGGTTTATAAGAAACAATTATACCTAATCAATAAGAAATAAAAAAGAGATCTCTTACTTCTTTTGCAATATTTTTCAAATTTTCCGCCATGGCCGTTCCTGCTTGTTGTACCATTTCGGCAAAAATTCCATAATTTTGCAGTAGTATATGCGGATGATTGAACTCAGCGATCTCACCAAAATTCATCACCAAGACTTTGTCGCTGTCGATAATCGTGTTCAATCGATGTGCTATAGTAATGACCGTGCAGTCTTTGAACTGAAAATATAAACGTCCTCAAATATAAAATGAGATTACCAAACAAATTTCTTTGTTTCTTACGTTCATTCTAATGGTTTTTTGAATCAAGGCATCGGTTTTGGGATCGACATTGGCGGTCGCTTCGTCCAACACCAGAATTTTGCTCTTTTTGATAATAGCTCGTGCCAAGCAGAGTAACTGTCTTTGTCCAGCGCTGAGGCCACCACCGCTTTGATTCAGGGGCTGATCTAGAGAATCGAATGCCTCGTTTAATTCCACATCCTGGAGTGCCGACCACAAGTCTGCATCTTGGACTCTGTGAAACGGATCCAGATTATCTCTAAGCGATGCCGAGAAGAGCATTGGCTCTTGCGGTATAATGGACAAATTGCTACGCAGTTCCCGCAGGCCGATCCTGTTGGTATCGACACCGTCTATGTACATCTTACCCTCGTTTTTGGCCAATCTAAAGAGAGCCGCGACTAGGGACGATTTACCTGCTCCAGTGCGTCCCACGACACCAAGCTTCAATTAAAAATTTGATTTTAATTTTTTTTATGTCCCTCGGGATGCAATATTTTCGCGAATACAAAAAATCAATTGACTTGGACTGCAGGTATCAGTATAGCTTACCTTTATTCCAGGCTCGACATTAAACTTCAAGTTCTTCAAAACTGGTTCGCTGGTAGCAGTGTATCTTAGAGATAAATTTTCAAACTCGATTCCACCTTGATCGGGCCAATTTTTGTTTGGTTCCTTTCCAGGCTCAGTCTCGAAGGGCCCTTCTTGCTCCAACTTTGTGAACTCAAACAACCTCTCGGCGCTTATCATTTGTGCCATAACTTCGGCAGCCATTCTTAAGCCGTACTGTAGAACACTACATATCATCAGGACCTGGGTTATAGCGAGGCCAACGCTGCTTCCAGTTACATTTTGATGTTCCAGGACAATGAAGCTGAAGGTAACAATGGAAACGAACGCAATGGAGAGCAGGTCGATCCAGCATGCGAACGCCGTCATCGTGGATAGAACCAAGAAAAAAGCAGCCGTGTGAACGTCCTGTATATTGTCGAACTCCTTGCACACCATTTTTTCAGCTTTGCAGGAGCGAATTGTCAAAAGACCAGACAACGATGAGTTTGCGTGTGTAAGTACCGGACTTTTGGCTGATTAACAATGAGATTGATCATTAAAATTAGATGATAGAGCAACGAACTCGCAAGGTACTTACCATTGCCCTCCAATCTTTTGATACTCCGGGTGGTCTTCAAGTACGCAGAGTTTATATTCATTTGCAGAAAGACCATGACACTCATCGGAAGTAGAAGCCACCAGTTTATTATGAGCACTTGAACCATTATTCCGATAAGAATCGATAGTACCTGCAATGATTCGACCAATGCCAAAGACAATATCTCGTCGACACTTCCCAGGTCCTTAGTAAAACGATTCAGTATAATACCTAAAATTTTGAATAACACATTTATTTGATGATCACAACAAAAAACAGTAGAATACTAATAAAATCGTTATTACCGGATGGATTTTCGTCAAAAAATCTCATGGGAGTTTTCAGGATACAGTTCAACATCATATTGTGAATGTTGGAACTAGATCTTTTGCAGATCAAGTACATCAACACGTTTCTTGCCGTCAACAATATAGCTCCTCCAAAAACCAAAGCTCCGTATATGTACAGGGGATTATATCCTTTCAAGAAAATGGATACATCTTCATTTTCAAATTTCGAACCATTTACGTAAATAGATGCATTTTGACTCGACAAACGAGAATCATTCAAATAAGCGGATGTTAAATTTTCATTAGCTAAAATAGAACTGGTCGAATTCGTTTCATTCGTATTCAGATAACCCTGCAAACCTTCAGATGTGTAATTGGATTCTGCAGCATCTGTCAATATATCCTTTACTTCTTCATTTTTTACCCTAAATTAAAGAAAATTAAAATTATTTTTTGTTAGAACTTAGACATTTTTAGTGATAAGTAACTAAAAAGTGTCGTTAAAACAAAAACTATATAATTAAATTCGATATAATTAAAAGAAAAATGGAGTCTCCAAAAAGCTCACCGTTTAATTAGTTTTTTATTCAAAAAATGTTCTACTGAGTTCTCCCGAAAATGTCTAACGTTTAATTTTATTGACTCACCAGTATGCAACCCAGTAATCACTACCACTGCAGGTCAACTGTGCAATCACGCATAAAAAGACCGTGAGAAGAAGTAAAAATATAGATCTGTTTGCCTTAAGATATTTCCAATACAGTGACTTTTTGATACTTCCTTTGGTAACCAATTCTTTTGTTTCTTTTGGCTCCTCTTGATCATCGTCGTCGTCGTCAGAATCAGGCACAATCAGCGGAGCATCCAAATCTTCTTCAACAGTTTCCTCACTCATCGATGGTTTACGCTCGGAATCTTTTTCTTCTTCGATTTTAAAATGTTCGGCTTGCTTTTTAAAACCTTCAAAATTTCCCTGGTACTCGATTCTACCCTAAAATGAGTAATTATATGTATATCTATTTTTTCTATTAAATTGATTTGAATTAAAAATTTACAAACTTTTTCTAGAAGCACGATGATATCGGCATTTTTCAAAAAATGTACTTGATGAGTGGCCAAAATACGAGTTTTGTTCTTCAAATAACCGTTGATGCAATCTTGAAAAAGACGTTTAGCGACCCTGGTATCGACTGCTGACAGCGGATCATCTAAAACGTAAATGTCTGCGTCCCGGTACACAGCTCTTAAAGAAGAAAATTATAAAATATGTTAATTTTAACTATATAAGCGATTAAAAATTTTTTATTTTAAATAATTTATACAAATCAAAACAAAAAAATTTTGTTTGCTTGAAAGAAAAAAAATGTAATAATTTCATTAAATAATTCGTTTGATTATATTCATTTTTTAAATCATCGTAGAGTTCACGGGTAAATTATTTGTGAAAAGTTGATACATTACATTAACATTTACTTATATTTTAATTTGATAAAACTGAATTATGCTCGTCTGAATTGCCGATAACAGATAGTATATAAAATCAACAAAAAAAGTTTTTCCTTTATTCGTGTAGTCTCTTCTACATATATTTTCATTCATTTTTATCAACAATTTATTTTGCTTAAGTGCTTAACAATAACCTGGCAAGATTGACCCTGGCGCATTGTCCACCGCTCAGAGAGGAGCCTTTTTCTCCCACAAGGGTACGGTCCCCATGAGGAAGCTGGTCAAAGTCTTCGAGAAGGCAGCAGGCTTTCGCAACTCGCTTGTACTTGTCCTCGTTGTAGGGCTGACCAAAGAGAATATTGTTCCTTACGGAGGCGTTGAAAAGCCAGGGCTCCTGACTCGCGTACGACACCCTTCCATGTGCCAAGACCTGACCCCTTTTTGGGCTCAACTCACCAAGGATTAATTTTAGAAAAGAACTCTAAAATAAGAGCATAAATCGTAATTATTATTATTTTTTTTTTTCAGTGATATATCATAAATTTTCAAATCGGAAACTGTAACTATGTTTTGTGGAACTGAGATAAAGTAATTTTTGACGTTATCGTCAAAGAAGATTTAAAAAAATTAAATTTTGTATAAAAAAAAAAATCATTTAGCGTAGTTTTTTAGGTACTTCTTATATAATCGAAAGCATGATACACAAAATACATATATACATGATAGAAGCGTGAGAGAGGCTGTGCTATTCATCTTCTTTGTCAGACGCTGATCTGGCAAAACCGCATCCGCTCGACAAACTTGATACTTATATCATCTCGAAACGAGTGAACAAAAGACACTTCCGAAATTTACGGAGTCTGCTGCTCCCATGAAAAGATCACACTCAAAAGAAAAGAAAATTTTTATTTTTTTTCGCGATTTTTTTTTTTTTGAACAAACATGACAATTTTTTAGTTTTTTTTAGATACCCAATTTCTTCAATTTAATTGTTCATAACATTGTTTAATAATAATGAAGCTCGAAAATTCTAGTCTAGATAATGTTGTTTGCTTGAAATAATCGCATGAATTAAATCTTGTAAATAAATATTGCATGTCTCTTTGATCAATATTAATTTTGAGAAAATTACCTTTCCAGCACCGACCGAGCCCACGACACCGCAAAAATTTTTTTTAGGTATTGTAACATTGAGATCACACAAGGTGTCTGTAGCTGAATTTTCTGTCCAACAAGCTGTGACTTTTTCTATGGAAACAGTTGACCTATTCTTGACTTTTTTTGAAATATTTTTCCTGCCTTGAAATTCATCCAGACTCAAAAAGTCCTAAGAACAATCATTTCACTTTAAATTTTATTTAAAAAACTAATAAAAAACTGTTAGTGCACTTTACCTGAATTCTTTTTATGGAAACCTTAGCTTCGGCCCAAAACTGTAAACCTCGAGGAAACAAAGCTGCCAGGGTGAATTGCAGAACGGAAAAATATTGATAAATTGTGAAAACTTTATCTGCGGTAACGTCGTGGCCTAAAAGGACGTAAACCATAATCGTGATGAAAGCCGCCGTACGCTGGGTGTAAGCGAACGAAGCCCAAGTCGCACCCTTCAAGTAGTTCGACGAAGCGATAACATCTAGTTCACAACTTTTTCATGTCAAAGTACATTATTTAATTTTTTTAAAGCAATTTCGAAAATAAAATTGTAAAAAGTAGCTTGAAAAAAAACTCGGCAATGAATGTTTAAAATTCATGCTACAATTAATAGACAAACAATTTGAATGAACAATGAAGCTGAGTATCATCGAGTTGTCTCGCAAAATGTAACGACAAAAAATTAAATTCACACTACCTAAAACTCAATTTTAAGGTAATACGTATTTTTTGTTTTCATTTATTGTAAGTTAATTTTTAAATGCATAAATATAGTGCACTCTATTTTCTGTATTAGACTTTCAACTGTAAAATAGAGTTATGTTGTCAAAGTTTGAAAATTTTTTTTCTAGTAGCTAAACTGAATGTACATACATATGTACATATAATAGTAAAGTATCGAAAATAAAAATTGTCTCAGATGTATAGTTTGACTTTGATTCAGGATTTCATTATGATTTAAGTATTTAATTTTTAATACGAGCTTTTTAATCTAAGAAATAAACATCAATTTTTTTCAACTTATATTAAAATTTTTTTTTTTTAATAAACTGGTTGAAAATATTTAACGATGCATATGTCTGTAATAAAATTTATAAACAGAAAATTAATTTAATCGATGCTTTAAACAATAAAAAACTTCATAATGGAAAATATATTATATTATCAGATCTCTCGATTAAAAATATACTGTTACTCCAACCGTAACAAAAAAGATGTTAATGTGAAGGGTATCCGAGTTTAGTTTTACCTTTTAGCAACATCGATGAGCTTTTCGAAAATTGGCTCCCAAGTGTACATTTTGATAACGCGTATTCCGTTGATGACTTCGTTCATAAGTTGAACCCGTCGGTCGGTCCTCGCAGCAATTTTCTTCCTCAACGCGTGAAGTTTCTTCCCAGTATAGGCTGAAAGTAACTTTTACAATCTTGGATCTTAGTTGATTAACAACGACCTTGTCTTTTATTTACCTTGAAATGGAATTGTTTGCAATACCATGAAGAAAACTCCGGCGAGGGATGCCAGACCTACGTACTGGTAAATAAAAAAGGCCACGATGGCTACTTGAAACGGCATCATCCATATGTAGTGAAGACACACGAAAACTTGCTCGAACCTTACGACATCGTTCGATAACATGGTTATGACCAGTCCGCCGGATGCTTTTATGGATGATGCACACGACAATCGCATCATCTGCAAATTAAATTACGTTATATGGAAAAAAAATATTAAGATTTAAAAATTTTTTTAGCTTTTAGTGTCGCTAGATATGGATAAAAAGAAACAGTAAGGTTCTTAAAATATTCAATTTTATTTAAGATTGTATTAGTTTTCTTTGTTTATTTAATTTTTCATGATAATACTCTGGGAAATAAACTGAATTTAAACGTCCTTTATTTTACTTGAGTTTTGGTTTAGACTTTATAAAGTGACTCAAAGGCTGGATGATTTTATTTCATTTTTAACTTTTGCTTCAGGATATGTTTTTTGGGAATCTAAAGATCAGATTTTTGCGATTTTGCAAGAAATAAAAAAAAAAATTTCAGAAACTTGATTTAAGACGAAGCTTTTAGATACTTCAAAACCTTGAAAGTGGCTCACTTAGGAATCGGCCAGTTCAAGATTTGAATTTTTGAGACAAAAAAATGTGTGAAATGCTTACTTTTCTATAAATTAAAGTCGAACAGGCGACTCTTAGTTGTACACCAAGTTCTCGAGCAGAGTATGTCACGTGTATGAAGACGACAGACTCGAGCACGGTCATAATTACAACACCAGATGCGTAAAAATAAGCATCGTTTGTGGTAGAATTCGATTTTGGAGAAAAATGATGAATTAAATTACCTAAGGCTAGTGGCTGGAGAGTCCTGAAATAACGTTTGCTGGTTTACAATTTTGTGATTTGACGATAACATTGACGAGAAAAAACTTACTTGACTATAAGAAGAAAAATAAACATGTAAACTCCCATTTGCAAGATCTGCCATTTGAACGTTTTCCAAATTGCTCTCTGAAAATTTGGCTTTCGCTTTTTAATTTGCGCGTTTTCAACATCGTTTTTCCAGTTCCTTCAGAAAATAAGTCATTTTTTAAATAGTAATATTTAATAGGAATACAACATTTTTTTAAGGATATTAAATAAATTAAATTAGTCTAACTTTTCCAACTTATCACCAAGAGTCTGGCTAACATAACTTGGCAGTACATTGTAAATGTTTTCTGGCTTGAGATCGGTTTTTCTTCCTTTCCAAAAAATCGGCACCAGCCAGCTGAAAAAATTTGTTTTCAAACGCTGCATCAACTTATAGTATTTTTTTTATAACTTTTACGTTTACAATTTTGAAGTTACTTTACCTATTTATGATCAAATCAATAATTAGTTATTTCTTGATTGATTTATTTCATAGTAAAAATTTTTTCAGACTAATTTAACGTTTTAAATAAAATTTAAAAATATATAATTTTTATAATTGTTAGGTAGAAAATACAAAAAGTGATTTTTTTTTTTAAATTTACGTGAATCATTATATTGCGGAAACTCCTCAAAGTACTAGTCACTGCATACAACTCATGTAGAAAAACATGTCATTTAAAAGTCGAAACAGGATAAATTAAATTCAATTGGTGCAACTATTTTAGATTCTACTTAAGAGACAAATTTATTCTGATATAATAACTTTTGATTCTGATGTTACTATTTTTTGTTTACGTTAAAAAAGAAATTTTTCGCACAAACTGACAGCTTTTTATGCATGAAATGCAAAACTTTTTTTTTTTTTTTAATTTAGAATAGATGATCAATAAAAAAAATTACCCACGCGAATTTTTAAAACAGATTGAAATAATTGATATTGTTGTCTTTTAAAAAGCAGCGCCTCATTAAAGTAGTTATTAAATTTTGCACTCTAAAGCTCAAATAAAAAATATATATATATATCAGGCAAGAACATAACAGAAAGTAAAATTTTTTAATTTATCGTTATTACCAAAAACTTGAAATTGAAACAATTATTAAAAAGCCAACGAAATTTTAACCACTTGTATTTTTAAAGCTTGGAAACAAAAATGTTTAATTTAAACTTTTAAAGTAGCCGCAATTAATAGTTGACAGAAGAAATTTCTATAGTAACTTACCAAAAAAATAATTTGCTAAGCGTGCTAGCTTGAAGCCTGGGATTCGGCTTATAAAATTTTTTACTGTTGTCCATAGTACAGTTCGAATTTAGCGTCAAAATCTAGTCTGATTCATGTCAAACTGCAGATAGCAACTAAGATTTCCGCGAAGTATTGCTCAAAACATAATTTACTGACACATCATGTTACAGTTGTTAATTTATATCCATCTCAAAGAAAATTTTTTTTTTTTTTTTTTTTAATAACGAGACTTCGGACAAATAGGACAATTAAAAATATTACCCCACGCTCAAGCTGTTTCGTTGTCGTGCGAATAGCAATCACATCATGTGAGCTTAGCCTCGTCGTGACGTTGAGTTTGCGAGCGAGGATCGCGCGGGACTCAAGTATAATGCAGTGGTAAGTAGTTGTCGAAGTATGTGGTGAATGAGAATTTAAATTATAAACTTGAACCATATTATGATCTGTGAGGCGGTCGAGGATATAAGTACCGGTCGCTCGATCCAAAAATGTATCCTCAGTTATTTAGACTTTTTAAAATTATTTTGAAGTGATTTCCTATCAATATGTTTTCTTTAATATTTGTAATCAAATTTTGAATTGAGTTGAAAAATTTAAACTACCACAAATTTTTGAATACTATGGCTGGAACCTCGTAAAAAAAATATGTATACTTACGTAACCATTGTGCATTCTAAATATGAATTTTTAAAAGTATTTTGTGTTTCCGAAGGATAATTAAGAGCTCGCAGCTTGAAGCTCCTAACAAGCGCAAGTTCGAAAAATGCTTTCTTTCGTAGAATAATAAATTGAACCATCCAATAACGCTTCATTATACTTGGATTGTTACGAAATTATAAAAAAATATATTTCAATACTATGTATTTTGATTACATAGTTCAGAATTTCAAGGAAGAATGTATCCACAATCTATCTCAGCAGGTTAAACCCAAATTAAAATTTTCAAATTCGCAATCGGATAGATAAATGAGCTTGTAATTAGCTCAAGCCCGTATTAAAGAGACTTTTTGAAATATCAATGTTTAAATTGTATGATTCGTATAATGATACTCTATCTTGAAAATCATCGATATAAAATACTCTTTTCCTTCAAAGGTCATAAAAAATAATGCAAAATACTATTATTATGTAAAAAGATAGTTTTTTAAATAAAATTTTTGAGTATGTTTCATTTAGATTTCAAACAACAGCATTGCAAATGAATCTACCCAGCATATTTCTCCCCGAAAAGGTATACTCACTTTTTGACTTTTTTTAGTTATATTCGAGCTTCTTATATTTGATAATCGTTTTTCTCTACAATTATCTAGGTCTTAAAAATTTAAGTTATTACTTGATCTTTTGTAAAGAATAACTTTCAAAGTTTGAGGCTTTTAGTTTTTTCAAAAATAATTAATTATTATGTGATGTTAGCTGAATTCACTATTGTGAGTATAAATTACTTTTTTAGCGAATTTTTACTAAATCATTATTTAGTATCAGTATTGAATATCTGAAGTTTTTCAAACATTGATGGAATAATTTTAAAACAAAATTTTTTTCAAGCGAAAACCGAAATGTGGTTTAAAAACATTTTCAATAAATAACTATATTTGTCGAAAAAATGTCATTAATAAAGAAAAAATATTTACTAAATTATAAGAAAAAATAAAGATTTGAACATTTTAATATTTATACAGATTAGAATCTATGATTCTACGTTATTGTATTTATTCAATTTTTACAAAGCAAGCGTATTTACTTGTGAAAAAATCACAGTTTATTAACACTAGCTGTGGAAAAGACAAAATTCGAAATATTTACAAGGAAAAATTAGCTGCGCGCTGCGCGATCATTGCATCGTCTGTCGTCTGCTGATTGGCATGTTGGAAGCTACGGGCTGTCAGTCGAGGTTAGGTTTCGGTTAAGTCACAAAGTCTGAAAATCCGTGTACCTATTTGTATTTTTTTTTTTCGATTGTTATAAAGAAATAAAAAAACTTTATTTTTTAAAGTATGGCATGTAAAATTTCCTATCATAAACCGTCAATTTTTTTTTTTAATTTTCCAAGATGTTGAACATTTTTCAGAATAAGAATTTTAGACAAGCTGGCTATATTAATTTATTATGGACAAATAAGTGAATTTTTTTTTTATGTGTATGTGAATGTAATTTTTTGAAAAATGATTTCCCAAAAAATATTTTATCAGAAAAGTTTTCTGAGAACTTCTCTCTGCAAATTTTTTTCATCTCAATTACAACTTGAAAAAATTTCAAAGAGAGTTACAAGTAAAAAAGTTATTAATACTGATATTGTCAACTATTTAAAAGAATGTGGCTTAGATCATTTAGTAGATCAAGTACCAAAGAATTTGTTCAGCCAAAGTTGTAAACAACGTACAAGATTATATTTGATTAACCCCGATGTGGCTGAATCATTAGCAACTATGATTTCCAAAGATTTATTACAAAATACATCTCATGTTATAGAAACTAATCCAGGCTTAGGATTCTTAACAAAAAAATTACTTGATATGGGTGTACCTTCAGTTACTTTGTATGAAAAAAATGAATGTTTTGTATCACCGGAAAGTCCATTAGGATCATTGTTAAAAAGTCATGAATCAAAGTTAAAATTTAAAAAACTGGATTTTGTTGACATTTGGTATACTCTGTTGCTTGATAAATACAATCATGACAAATTTTCAGAGGCTTATTTAGTTGATACTCCTTACTCAGGTTGGAGATCTAAAACTTTTGCTCAGATTATAACTTATTCTCCTGGAAGATTTTCTGTGTCTTTGTTAATACATAACTTTTTCAACTTCACTGAAATTTTTGAACATGGTCGACCATCTTTTTTCTTAGTTCTGCCTGAATCAATTTGGAAAGTATGCATCAAATTTTTATGTATTATTTGTTTACATAATTCAATTTAAATACATTTTTTGTATCATTTTTTAGAGAATTTCTTCAGATGAAAAAGCTTCAAATCGCAGGTTCTATAACCAGTTCAGTGTTATGATGCATTTATTTTTCGATCAGAAAATTCTTGGTGAGTTGTCTAGAAGAGCATTTCTCCCATGGCCTTCTGGTAAAACAAAAGAAAAAACAACAAAATTACTAAATGAACCCATGTTAGTAGTAAAAATAGAACCCAAAATTAGTGTACTTTACTTTATTAAAAAGGAGGAGTTGAAAGTATTTTGGCATTTTCTTAAGTTTTGTCTAAAATCATCTAAAACTAAAGTCATCATGGAATTTGAGTAAGTTTAAAAAAAATTTTTTTTGATTATTAAGTCATACAAATATTTAACTGTCAACACTGTCAGAAAATAACTTTGAAACTATAATTCATTTCAGAAAGTTTGTACCTGGTTGTGGCCCTAGATTAATTCTTGAGGGTATTGATGTTTGCACAAAATTTAAAAAATTACCACCAAAAAAACTTTTAGAATTATTTAAACTTTTTAAATCATGGCCTGAATATGATGAAAATTCATTTTGTCCTAGTAGTATTGTAGATAACAAGGTGACTACTAAGTAGTACAAATGTTTACATATCTCTAAAATTAATTGAAGTTAATTTTATTTATTTATTTATTTTAGAGAGAAGATGATAAAATAGAAGATGATGAACACATTCTAGAATCTGGAGAATTGAACAATGAAATCAAGGTAAACAATAAATTTAAAGCCCCAAACTTGTAAGTTTTAATGTAATTTAACACAAAATTGTTTAAAACAGGAAAAAGAAAGGTAGCTGAAGTTACACAATTGTAAAGATGATCAACATTCTGAAAATAATTTTTCATCAATTATATTGAAACTGCTGTGAAGAAATCACTAAATTTCAAAATTGCAGATTTAAGTTATTTTTTGATGATGAACTTTGCAGGAACTGCCTGTAATTTTACTTTGTATATAAGCATAGAAAGTTTTTGTACAATAGTGTAAAAAAATATTTTTTTATTTATTAAAAACGTTTGAAATATAAAAATTTTATTTTTAATACTATTTTATTTTCAAGCATATATAAAAAAAATGAAAAAAAGAGGATACGCGGATTATCTCAAAGTTGATAAATTGTTTGGCCCTTCTCTTTTAACATGATTAATTCATGAGCTTAACTTCATCATCGGAACATCATTTAACTAACACATCGTCAAATTTAAAAACGTACACACTTTATGAAACACTTGCGTTGAAGTTCGTAACTCTCTCCCCTTCAGCTTATTAAAATCCGAAGGTCAATCGGCGAAAAGAAACAACAAGACAGCTTATCGCTGGATCAGCAGCGGCCACTCTCGGGAGCATCGAAGCAAAAAATGTTTTGAACGGATAAGAGAAATTCATATTAGTTGGTCCGCGGGCACGCGGTTTTCGATGCTTTTTGCAATATACGCGGGCTGTGGTAGCTCAAAATACAAAGCTTTAAGTTCACTTTGTCTTCAAGCATCAAAGAGTGGTTGTTCAATAAGTTTCCTCAAGAATTGTCGGAAAAAAAATCATGATGAAGATTGTTATACTTGGGATGTTGGGTTTAGCTGTTCTGCTTCACAAATCTGGATGTCAGGACATTGTTTTTCCTGATGACGACAGGTTGTTCGAGTCGGTAAGTTTAAATCTTTGCATTATTTTCTCAAGAAACAAAACCGTCATGAATAATTTTTAACAATATCAATCATCGGGGTTGTAACGTTATCATTGTTGGAGTTGGTAACTATACAGTTACTCAATTTTATCAATTTAAATAGATAAATTTTTGACGCGCTAAAAACCGAGCTAAAAACTACATTAATTCGTTAAATTTTTAGTAAAAAAATTCTTTGCAAATTAGTTTTGAAATTTCAACAAAATTATGCATAAGTGGTAGAATTAATTTAAATTTTTTTTTTTTTTTTATTATAATTGAAAATTTTTTTGATTAAATTCTAAGTTTTCAAGAAAATTTTTTCGAGGAGATATCAAGAGAAATTTTAGCTGAAGGTTTGTGTTGGTATGAAAATTTGAGAATATGCTTGAAAAGTCGAAAAATTTCCAACAAATGTGATCAAAAAATAAAAATAATTTTTTTTTTAAGTTTCTGAGATTTGATTTTTTTTAAACTGATCAAAACATGATTACAATCTTGTATAATACAGACAAAAAGTTTTTCGAAAATTCAAAAATTTCGTTACAATTAATTGAATAAATTAACCCGAGAACATCGTCTATACAAACTGTGATAAAAAAATTTTTTTTAAAACCTAGAAATTTCAAGAATTTTTAAAGATTTAGAAATCAAATTTCCAGACGTTGCCAACAACGATGACGAAGCCTCCCACAGAAGTCATCACCTGTCCGCCGAACATGGTCCTGTGGCCAATGAACTCTGAAAGTGACGCGAAGATATGCGACTGTCGTCCTCGTTTCGTCTGGTTTTCCGCTAACGACAGCTGCTACGAGGCCTTCCATCGGGGGCCTTGTCCCAAGGATCATTACGTTTACTTGGGGCCCAACCAGACCACCCCGAACTGCGCGTCAAATTCTTGCAAACGAGACGGCCAAGTACTTTTCGAGGGTACGTGCCACCCGCTAAACGCCAAGGGCGGGCCCTGCGCCGAGGATTCGGTCCTTACAGTCAACGAGACCACGGTACAACTGGAGTGTGTGGGACCCGACATCGTAAACTTCAATATCATAGATCCACCTAAGAGAGCTTGTCCCCAGGGAAGCAAGAGAAACACTCTGGGAGTTTGCAAATTGGCTTTGTAAATTAATACACTCTGGGTCGTTGTTTTTTGTTCACGTTCTCAGATCTTTGAAATACTTTATTTTCGAAAAAAAATGTTTAAAAGTATCAAAATAACAAATGTGTATACATAAATGTTTTTAATAATATAAATTAACTTGTCAAATGTAAACAGACGACACATGTATGCATATTTTACAAATACCGGCTACAACTCATGCGAGACAGTTCAATAAATTATCGCAGTTTTTCAATTATTTACAAACCAGTTTACAATTTTTTTTTTCTAAACTAACAAATTCACGATTTTTATAAATCTTGTATATATTAACAGTTATTCAATTGTTGCTTTCTTTTTCGTAATATAAATCTCATAAAAAGTTATCTATTTTTAATACCTTAATAATTTACAATTATTATATTATACTTTACTCACTACTATTATTCATGATATGATATGTTTTAAATAACAATGACAAATGAATATGAGACACTTGTAAAGATATAACTTTTTTCATAAATTAACATAAAATTTTTTTAAAAAATATTATCACTGTGGTTTTTTATGCTTGAATTTGGCCTTACTTTAACCAATATCTGCAGTTTGATTACCGTTGTTCTCTGCTTCAATCAACCTCTGTCTTTCTCTGTACATTGATACTTTCATGTTTTCAATTTGATGATACCTGAGTAATTTTAATGTTGCAAATACTGAAAGGGCCACCCATACTGAAAGACTACTCCAAATACCAAATTGAGCAGCACCTAATTCGATGTGGAAGCCTGTTGTGTCTATACCATCTTTTTTATCAATATCATTGCCAGCTGCAAGTTCACAAGAAGGAAATCTCCTGGTCATACTTTTACACCAAGTCATGAATCCTAGAGTAACAATTACTGCAGCAACTAAAGTAATGGAAGTCATGATAACAGAAGTTATAACATCAATAAAAGCTGATAAAAATGAACTATCTTCTGCTTTGTACATCAAGGTGGATAAACGATATATTTGTATTGCTGATGTTAGCATTAGTACTAATCCAACTACTATTGTGTAACTGCAATAAATCCCTGAAGCCCACTGTGGGTTAAACTGACCATCACTCTCTTGCCACTCTCCAGTAGTAAAAAGAAGGCAGTGTCCCCTGAAAAAAAAAAGTTTAAATTAATTTTGCGAATAAAAGATAAAACTTTCTACTTTGCATTACAGATAAGATAAATAGTTATAAAAGTATATTTACCTAAACTCATCTTGATGTAGACCCATTGGAACAATTATACACAGTGACAGAATAAGGGCAAATGTATAGCCTGCTATTTGACTCAGTAGTAGTATATTTGTTAGTGCCATTTTGAGATCTTTTATAAAAATTTATATTAAAAAAATTTGTAAATACTGCTGAAACAAATAGAATAGGGTACTTTTAGGTTATTTATTGAATTAACGTTTCAATGTCTCGTGATCAAAGCTTTGTTCCTTCAGAGGTTTATAGTTTGTTCGAAAAATATTGTTAAAAAGTAATGAATTATGAAGCTTACATTTACTTGATAACTTAATATTTGCAGAAACTATTGTCGCACTGATAATATGAATGAGTCAACTTTGTTTTTTTTTTTTTTTTCAACTGGACAAACTTCTTGAATGGTTCGCTTGAATTGTTTCAATATATCGCTGGTAAGCGCGTGAAAATTTCACAAAACTACATATTTCTTCAATCGACGAAGTAATTTGACTTACTTAATTTCCTTTATAAATATATTGGAAGAACAAAGTGTAGTCAACTCGTACACAAACATAAGGCGCAATCGTTTTTTACGCACACATGTTTGCCGTCTGCTATATTACATGCAGTGTTGCCAAACACAGTTCAAAACACCTGATTTCAAATTCGAAGCTTTAAATATTTTTAAATACCCCGATCATTTTTATAACATACTGTATAAAAAAAATTCATTAATTTTTTATAATAAATTCAACTTTAAAAATAATTTAACTTCATAAAATTGAAGCAGCTTAATTTTTTAATGGTTGTCCTCAAATTTTCGGTAAAAACAAAATCTATTGATCTATAATGATAGTACAACTTAAAATATTTTTAAAATACAATGAAACATTTAGTTTAACAGATCAGAGTAAATAAATTTTCTGGTAAAAAATTTTAAAGTCAAATAATTCTTTAAATTATAATAATTTAATTGCGTTAGAATTTTTAAAGAAAAACTAATGAAACTACGTATTAAAATTTTTAATGGCAACATTTGGCAAGCGAAAACACAATCAGCATATATGTTTTTGAAAGTTAGATACATTTTAATTATTTACGTCATTGAATTTGGACCGAGAATTTACATAAGGAAAAAAGAAAACTCGCGCCATCAGTAAAAATTTGCAGCTCATTAAACTACAAAGTACAATGTTTTATCAATGTTACAAAATCACGGAAGTAAGACTTTAATTAACATATCTATACGCTTTAGAAAAGTATTTTTTAATCCAGTTATCATAATTGAATCAGAATCTCGCAAGCGACCAGCGGTGAATTTTAAATAAAAAAATACTCATACTTAAATTTTCATTTCCAAAAAATTAAAAATCTCCAATCATCGTTATTGTGGCAAATAATGTGGTGCGTAAACTATTTTTTCCATAATTCGTAAATCGCAGGTAGGATTAAAGAGCCCATCAGCTGGCAACACTGTTTCTGTCCGGGGGGGTGGGGTGAAGGAGGGGCAATATTTATGCCTTGAAGAGCGAGCGAGAAGGAAAAATGCATACGAAAAGCTAATGCGCACGCACACAGCAAAACACGAAAACACTGCAGGAGTGCAGGCAGACACTCGCTCAAGCAGATTGCAGAGTGCAGAACACCCGAAAGAAAAGAAAAGCCATGGACATTGTATAGTTCGGTCGTTGCAAGTATAAAGCTGATGCACACGCAGCTCGGCTCTCATCGATATTATATACGAAATTTTAGTCGCATCACTCGCGCTAGCTGCACAGATTGGTTACTCTAGTTGATTGCGAAGAAGTTTTTCCTTGTTTTTCACGTCAAACGCTGCGTAAACTGCGCGTTCTACGAAAATGTAGCCAAGAATTTTTCTCGTCAGTGGTGTGTGCTGCGGTGTGTTTATTTTGTATTGTGCGTGCGAGCGGATACGCGTGTAACACTAGTTGACAAAGGAAAAAGGGACGGCATGAACTTTTCTCTGACGCATTTATAGCACTTAAAAGAAAAAGAAAAACCTCGTGTGTCCGAGAAAGAGCGAGAGGGAGTAAAGCGAAAAAGCGAGACACGAATCTCGTGCGGTACAAGAGATTAGCTAAGGGCACGCTGCATCTCCTTGACCAGTTATAAGTAAGATATAGGTAGCAACTCGCACCCGAGGTAAGGTTCGCATAGGTTGTGTGTTGTTGCCATCAGCTGATTTTTATCAATTCTTCCCTGCTGATTCCCCTACCGTCGCAAAATCAAAACACAGGGATAAAGAAGGGGAAATAGAGTTAAATTGGTCTTTGGGGGAAGAGACAGAGAGAGAAAGAGAGAGGAAGTTTTAATAACATCGAGTGCAGAATTTTAACGTCGCATGCGATCGACACGTGCACCTAATGTTGTTGGGGCCCCATTCAGATTTTGCGTCGTCGTCCACAACTCTGCCTCACTCCTGCTGCTGTTGCTCCTATCATCATTTACGACGCTGCTAGCCTCTTTATTGTCCACGGTAGCTTTTGCCTCTCGCTCTCTCTTCACCTTTCTTCTTCTACGCGTCGAACGCGACTGCTGTTGTTGTTTTGTACACTCACATAAACGCGTGGTAGGCTGCTGCTGCGACGACGACGAAGTCCACCAGGATAATAATCGCTGGAGCGTCGACGACAATCCAGACATCAAATGCACTTGACAAAGTGATAAATTTTGCTCCCTTTGAGGGGGCATCTTAAGCAAAGATGTCTTGGTTTAACAATTTTTCACCACCATCATGGCCCGAATTTTTAAAACATCAATTTTGCACATTTTTGCTGAACAGACATCTAGAGGAATACGTGGAGGATGGGCTCTCCCAAGATCAGTTGAAACTCAATATTATAAGTGGTCATCTTGACATTATCAACATCAATTTGGATGTTCAGGTGAGTGGGAGAATGACTCAATTTATTATTCCTTTGTCTCACTCTCAATTGATTGGAAACACTCGCATGAGATAGCACTAATGTGCTAAAAACTGTAACACTTACAAATTTAAGTTAAATTATTCTTTACTTTGATTATTATTATAAGAAAAAAAAAAAAAATTTCTCATTAGAAATCAAAAAAATAAAAAATAAATTAACATTAAAAGGTTTATTCTTTTTTTCTTCAGGAATTTTTAAAAAATTTAAATAATTTTTTCAAAAGCTCAGTAAAAAGTGCTGCTTGTTGAAAATAATTGAAACAAAATTAATAAATGTGTGAATTCTCTCTTTAATTTATACTTTAAAAATGAATCATGATATTTAAAATAAATTTATAATATTATTAAAATTAAAAACCTAGATAATAAAGCTGAAGAAATTATTATTAAGAATAAAATTTATTTTTGTTGCATATAGTTTTTAAAATTAATAATTTAATAAATATATGATGTTAGATAAATCAATTTCTAATACAAACTTAATATTTAAAGTAAACTAATTTTTTCTTAAAGACTTTTTATAAATAAAACAAATTTTTATATTATTATTATTTGTTTTTAATGTTTTATTAAAGATACATTTTTTTTTCTCAGACATGCAACAATACTGCAGAAATATACAATCTTCCGGTCGAGTTAATATCTGGTTTCATAGAAAAAATAACAATCAGTATTCCTTGGAAAGCTTTGTTCAAAGAATCATGCTACATAGAAGTCACTGGTTTAAGATTAACATTACAACCTAAACAAAGATCAGAAACAAGCACATCAATGTTTCAATCTGTTTTGAGCTCTATGACTTCAAGTATAGCTAAAGAATATTTACAAGATGTCAAAAATACACCCAACTCTCAAACTGTTGAAGGAGTTGAAATTTTTGCTCGATCTATAGAGTCAAGTAATTATAAAATTATTAATATTTCCTGTACATAAATCATAATTAGGAGTCATTATTTTGAAAAGCTTTTTTACTTTTTTTTTAATTAAAAAATATTATTAAACATCTTATTTTTGTTTAGTACTTTTTTCAGTATGATTTTTAATTTGGTATTGTGCATATATTTTTTAGTTTACTTAATGTTATGTTTTACTTACTGGCTTTATTTTGTTGAATTTAGTCTTGAATAGAGTTAAAATCCGACTTGTGGATACTGTGATACGCTTTGAACATGCACCTTCAGATTCCAATACTGGGCTTGCTATGGAAATTTGGATTAAAAACTTTGAATACTCTGACCAAGCTGGATGTGATTCTGCTTCTGAAGATCCCAATGAACCAGCTAATGGATATGTAGTATCTGCTTTTGTCACCAAACGTATTCATTTAGAAGGAGTTACTTTTCACATAGATGAATTTTCATCTCGCTCAAAAGTGTATCCCACAAATACAATGAGCAGAGAATCCACTCCAGATTCTAAAGTAAGAACAATTTAAAAAAATATTTAGGGATATAAGTCTCACGTTTACACTATAATAAAATGTTTATAATTTATTTATTATTATTTTTTTATTTACAGAATTCTTCAGATGGACAATATTCTTCTGCACAAATATCTCCCTCGAACCGAGTATCGACTCCTCCAGAAAAAAGTACAATCAACAATTCTAGTGAATCAAATCCAATAATATTTGCAAAATTATCTGGTCGTCAGGAAATTCGTTTTAAATATAAGCAAAGTGAAAATGCCTTAGGACCTAAGGTAAATAAATCATTATTTCTATTTAATTTTTTTTTTTTTTTTTTTTTTAATTAAAAATCAAAAGTAATTAATTTTAAATATTTTGAATAATAATACTTAAAAATTTACGTGAACTATCTTTAAATTTTCAGAAGGAAATTCTCGTAACCTTGGGTTCATTCACGTCGTTTCTCAGCCCTAGACAAGTACACGTTTTATCTGAATTGATACGCGGACTTGCATGGCCAGATACTGAGGAAACAAGCAACGTACCCCGATCAAGACCCACCTGTGTAGAAAAACCGATGGTAAAAATGGATTTCAATCGTGTAGAAAATGAGTTATTAAATCAAATGAAGTCAACGAAAGGTCTACGACCCATGGTTAGTACAAATTAGTCTATTTATATGACAATGTGAAAAAAAATTCATGAATAATTTTTTTTACTTAATATTTATGTAAAAAATTTGAAAAATTTTAAATTGTTATAATTTTAGGATTTACGGCATACTCAAGGATGGTCAACTGCGTCTGTAGACGATTCGGACAACGAAGATGAATTTTTACCGATGAGCGCGCCTGGAGCTACATCGATGAATAATTCAGTTACAAGCAATAACTCGAGTATGGATGGTAGTTTTTCTGGTAGCAGCGTTAGTTTAAAAAGTTCTGTAACTATGCCTAAGCAGCATAAGCACAGACACAGCATCGACACCGACCCATCAGCGGAAACAATGCAACTTCATGTTCAAATTGCTTCCCTGGCTGTTGTATTGCTACACGAAGATATTTTAGCAACTGGAATCGATGGATTGACGAAAGCAAGCGTCAAAGTCATGAAATCGACGGCTGAAAATTTTTTCGAAAAATTGGGATTGTTTGGTACTAGTGGTTTTGGAAACAAAGACTTTGAAAATGCTACGAAAATTTTTGGGGATGCTTGTCGAGAGAGTCATTTGAGGTATGATTAAAAATATTTTTACTTTTGTACAAATAATTTTTGTTTTATACAATATATTTTTGTATCCAAATATATTTAACTAGTTGATAATCATTAAATTATTTTTGATTTTGTCAATTTTCTTTTTATAATTAATTTTTGAAAGTTTCAGTACTTAATTAAATAAATTACTATTATATAATATAATAAATTACTGTTTTTTTGTTACAGACTTCTAGCAGCACCTTTAGTAGTTGAAAGTAGTGAGAAAATAAATAATCACCATTCATCTATGTCAGGAAACTTAACATTAGCTAGTTTAGAATTGATTGAATATTTGATTGAGAAAACTGATAATCAAAGATCTCCAAGCACTACAGTAATAGAATTATTAACTTTTCACAAAGATATCTCAACTAACTTAGCTTGTTCAAACAAAACAGATTTTGAAATGAGATTCAACTATACAAAAAAAGCTGTAAGACATGGTGTAAAAACAAAGTTCTCTCACCCTCGCACTGAATTTAAGTATGTAATAGTTTCATAATCCGCCATTTAATGTTAAAATTTGATTTTAAGATTTTTTGATTAATATGATGTATGATTTTAGTATAATACTGGGACCATGTCAAGTAGAGTTTGATATTACAATAATTGATAGAATTTCGGCTCTTTTAAATCCTAAGCCAATATTTGCACCGAATTCGGCTTATGGATCAGCTAGAGGAAACATCGTAAGTTTTAAATTTTTAAATTTTTAAATTTTATTCTGCTAGGTTAAAATTAAGTTTTTAATTTTCTATTTTTGATTATTCAGAATCAACAGACTCTATTCGATCAAGCTGTAGAAAGTCCGTCACTGCCCGACACTCGAGTTGACATACGAATTTCATCAACTAAATGTGCTTTAAAAATAAGGTAACAGATTGAATTTTGTTAATTTTTAATAATTCTAATATTTTTAAAAAAATTTGTATAAATGATCTTCAATCCTTGCTAGGTTCCCAATACCTGATTTACGACCAGTACATGACATGAATCGCGTACCGTGGTACAAGCGCTCAGTACGACCAGATTACGCGACCTTGCATCTGACGGATGCAAAAGTACACACATGCATTGAGAGCCGTATGAATTACTCAGCTCGTCATGAAATTCAGTGTCGAAATCTTCTTCTCACCTACACTAAAGCTGATTCGAATTTGCCTGTGGAGATAGGAATGGCAACGCCGGATGAGTGCCGTAACGATGGATCGTCCCTCAACGAAGCAGAGGGCTTCAACTGGCCTCGAATTGTTATTACCGTATATCCTAAACACTACGAAGCTCCTCTTGATGACAGCTCCGAAGGCGAGCCAGAAAGTGGCGATTCATTCGAAAACACTCCGAAACCCGAGCCATCTCCCTTCAGTTCTAAAAAAGTCGTTCATGAATCGGATATTCGACAGAATCCGAAGTCACAGAATCAAAATGAAAAGGAAGGGGCTGAAAATAGGTGATTATTAGTTATTTTTTTATTAAAAACGGAAAATTTATTTGAACTGACATTCATATCTTTTTCATTTTCAGAGGGGGTGAAGAATTGATCATTCCTGGCAATAGACAAGAAATGACGGAGTTCATTGAAGAAGGAACTCGAAATTCAAGAATTCAAATTGAGATTGGATTACCTTGCGCTTCCGTCCAAATTCCTTCAAAATATCTCTACGAGTTGATTTATAACAGATTCAACACTGATCTTCTTTTGTGGGAACCTTCTGCATATCGACCAAAATACCACGCGCATGCCGAAGCAAATATTGGTCTCGATTTTTCTACCCTCTTACATGAGTCTTTTCAGCCAAAGTAAATAACATTTTTCAAAACTAAAACATTCAAGGCATAACAAAATTTTAACATCTTACTTATTATTGAATTTTAGGTTTAGTATGTGTAAAAGTGGTATTCAGTACGATTCAGATTCTGATTCTGACGAGGAGGGTGTATTTTACCCAGCTTCAGAGAGAGCGAACTCAAAACAAAAACAAAATTTCAACTCGAAAAATGGTCAAAGCAAAATCGCCGTGACGTTAAACATAAATCAAGGTCTTTTAACCATGCACACACCAGTCAGAGATTCTATGCAAAAAGTTATACCTGGCCAGCAAGGTGAAATTATGCTGCGATTAAAAGACGCAACTGTTTTCTCCGTTTCCAAGTACAAGGGTGACGACAATCTGGGTTACATGTGTTCAATGGTAAAGGACGTTACTCTGTACCATTGTGGTCTAGTGACGACCTCATCTCAGGATCCTACACTTAAGTCAACCAACAGCGTTATACCAAAGCATTGCCTACGTTCGATATACAGAACTGAACCTGGTGCTAATATCTGTATGAATTTCATAGAAAAAGATATGTTATCTGTAGCTGTAAAGATACAAGCTGCAGATGATACGCGTAAGATTAAAGTAAGTAGTTCTTTGACAAAGTTTGATTTCTTCTTGCGGGTTGATGATTTTATTTATTTATTATTATTTTTTTTTTTACTTGAAGACTTTTAAAGTTGCTGTTGGAATCAGTAATGCAACTTTAAGACATAGAGTATCAAGTACGGCGGGGTCGTGGTTTACCCAGCTAAGGGATTGTTTAGATGTTATGGATTATCCAATCGCTGGTTACAATCCTCCTGGAGTTTTGACAGAACTGTACTGTCACTTGTGGGACTGTGCGATTGATTATAGGTACGTTTCATTAACCCTTAAAGTACACACCCAAATCCAGAACTGTCCCACTGACAGTTATGTGGGGTATTTTGGACCCCGTGTGTACTTTAAGAATATTCACTATTATTAATAAAAAATAATATTAATAAAAACACCATCTTTGACACAATGATTTATTTAAATTTTTAGGCCTCTTCATTTACCGCTGAGATCACTGATCACCATTGGCAGCTTTAGTATCTCGAGTAACATAGCTGCGCAGACCAACACTTTAACTTTGCGTTTCATCGCCGAAGACATGGCGCTCTTTTTGTCTAACAAAACCGGAAAGGTTGTTAAGTTGAAGCAAGACTACGTTTCCGTAATAGATTTCGGTCTATTTGAGGTTTCACTTAGGTTGAATGAAAAAATGTGTGGTGGTGCACCGAAAGTCGAACTGCGCGCTACTAATAACGTATTCCATATACGCACCTGTTCGGATTCTTGTCGAGCTCTCATGCAACTTTTAACTTATTTTGCTTATGACGGAGATCTCACGCCGAATACAGATAGCACGGAGAGTATCACAGTACCAAGTTCGGAAGACGGAGAAAGCTTGCTGGAAGACGAGAGCATAAATACGCTTAGCAAACGACAAATCGAGCGGGTTAATAGTTTGATGGAGGATGCCATGGAAGAGCCGTGTAATGGTAAGTTCAATTATTTTATCACTTTTATTGATGGTTTCTTGATCAAAGGAATAGGATAAATCCCATGATTACAAAAGTGTTTTAAAAATTTAATTATTTAATTTTAGAAACAACAGACGATGAAGAAAGAAAACCTTCCAACAAAAGTAATCAATGCCAAACCAAGGTATTTTACTTTCCTGGCGAATCAAATTCAGCTGCAGTGAACGATGCCTTGAAAAATACAAACACCACCTCGACCAATAGTTACGCTAAAATTGACCAGCAAGATGACTATGACGATGGGGATGAAGATTTTTGTATATTAGGTGAAGAAGCTGGAGTTGGCATTGTACCCCGAACCGGTGTACCCGAGATTAGATGGCTGGGTGAAGAGATAGTGCGCGTTGTTGAAAATCACTTTTCTGTTCCCCTCGGTAAAACAGATGTACTCAAGTCCCCAAAAAACTTTCCATCACCCATCTTTAGGTACACCCTGTGTGAAATGACCCTCATTTGGCACATGTACGGTGGTAAGGATTTTGAAGATCCTCAACCAGCAGCTAAAAAACACATAACCATCAATGAAAATTCAAATAACTATGGCCGGTGAGTTTTCAAAATTTCCTTTTGGCACAATTATTTTGTGAAAAAATTTTACCTTTTTTTTTAGTGAACTTAAAAAATCGTAAAACTATTTTTCTGAAGTTTTATGAATTTTATTTGTTAACTACTTAACATATACTTATTTCTAATAATTCGCGAATATTATTTAAAAAATATGTAAGATTATTAAGATAATTTGAATAGTTATCAATATGCTGATTAATTTATATATTATTAATTGTTGTTAGTAAAAATAATTTTTTTATACATTAATTTCAAAAAAAAATTTCTTGTTTACAGAAGTCGTTCCGCGGTTGAAGGCGTAGGATATAGTAAATCTTCACCAAACAGAGTAAACTTCGGCAGCGCACCGAATTCTCCACGTACCCGAGGCCGGGAAACGAATTCGTGGCAAATGATGGGTGGTCCAGGTCGTCGACACGACATCCTCATGGAACTCCAACTGAATAAGATACGGTTTCAGCACGAAATTTATCCAGAGAACGAAAAAATCGCATCTCGCCAGGTCTTTGTCGTGAACGAATTTGAGATACGCGATCGGCTGACGTGTTCCCAGATAAACAAATTTCTTTATTTGTACAGCAGCAATGCCCGACCGAGACGATCTCACGCTCATATGTTTACGGTTAAAGCCAACTACATTAGACCTGATCAGAAATTAACCGCTCAAGAGTGTTCCCTCAAAGTCAGTCTTCTTCCTTTGAGACTCAATATTGATCAAGACAGCCTCTTGTTTCTTATAACTTTTTTTACGGAATTGTGTGGAGGTCCCAATGAGACTCAAGAAATTTCGACTATTCCAAATCACATTCAGTCGACACCGGGGTCGAAACAAGGTACACCCACTCACCAGCGACCTGTGATGAGCGTTAATGATAACGATGACATGAATAACTCGATTAATGAAAACGAAGACATCGATCGAAACTTGATGACACTGCTAGAAGATGAACTAACTATCAAAGAGAAAAAGTCAAGTGCTAAAATAGTCAATGAGACTCAAGAGTCAGGACAACCCATTTATTTTAGGTAAAATTGAGTACTTTTGTAAAGTTTATACTATAAAAATGAAGCGTCGTTTTTGAATGGAAGAATAAATTAAAATTTTTCCAGGAGCGTGGTATTTTCTTCTGAAGGGTTCCTTAAGTTGGATTATCACAGTAAACGAGTACTCCTTAGTCACGGAACCGTGGCAGCTTTACTCATGAGCATAGGAGATCTTCAAAATATTGAACTGAAATTAAAAAGGTTGACGAATCGTCATGGTATACTTGGCTTCGATAAATTATTAAGATTTATCATTCAAGAATGGACCGATGATATCAAAAGCCAAGTTCCAAGCATTATAGGTGGAATAGGACCACTCCATTCTATTCTGAAGCTATGTAAGTATTAATATCATACAATTTTATACTTACATTTATTATTTACTGTTTGTTTGTTGATGAATTTTTTAAAAACTAGACGAAGGAGTTCGAGATCTCATTTGGCTTCCAATTGAACAATACCAGAAAGATGGTAGAATTGTCCGAGGGTTACAGCGAGGCACTTATAACTTTTCGTCATCGACTATGCATGCGTTTTTAGTACTGACCGAACGACTAGTATCGGTTATTCACACCGGAGCCGCTACAGCATTTGATTTAGTCAACCCTGGCCCAAGCGTGAGGTGCAAAAGCAAGGGCACGAAAGGAAAAAGAAAACGTTTCAACCATCCCCTTGACATTAGAGAAGGAATGAACAATGCTTGTCAACTTGTTAGAGAGGTAAAAATCAAGTTAAAAACGCGTTTATAAATAAAGATTTACTGAAATGTCCAAATAAACACTTACTAAAATGATTTATTATCCTTTTTAGGGTTTCGGTGACACGTACTGTCAACTGGTTCGAGTGGCAAGTGAAGAGCACGAACAGAAAGGTGTTTCGGGTGCTGTGGGAGGTGTACTACGTCAGCTAGCTCCATCGGTTGTGGCTCCCATCACAATTTGCTGCGAAGCAACCTCCAACGTTTTAGGAGGTATGGTTTCCCAGTTGGTGCCGGACGCAAGATACGAAGCTACCCAAAAATGGAAGAAGGACGATGACTTTCATGAAATAAATAATTATTAAAAATAATAATGCCATATAATGTTCACTGGTGCAAAAATAACATTAATCGTTTTTAATGTATTTATTTACATTTTTTTTTCTTCGTAATTTAAAACCAGCTATCGCGCAAATAATAAGCCAACCCAGTTTTTAAAAAAGTCACCAATGGCTTCACTTATGAATCATCTTTTTAAAATTTAATAAATTGTTATCTCTAGTTAAGAAGTCAACTTTTTAAAAAGTTTCATTTTCGTAGTAATTTATAAGTAAACGTATAAATAATCGCTCGATATCGAATAGCGATGAAGATTTATATTTTACCACATTGTCATAAAAAGTATAGATATAAATTTATTTTTGCAATATAAGTCTAATTTAGCTTGAAAAAGAGTCAGAAAGAGAACTTGGACTTTCAAGTCAAATATTTATAAGAGTATGATTCAGTAGAGGGATAGTATTGTTTGAAAGTCTGTGCTTGAATCATTGTACATTACGCGGATATAAAGAAAAAATGTTTGTTATATACTTAAGTAACGAATGACTATTAGAATTTACGAAAGAGTGATGTATAAATTTATCGATGCGTTCGATAAGTATAAAATGATGAATTTCACTTAAACGTACGTTCTTTTAACGAAATATAAGTTTTATACAAGTTATTTAGAAATATGTAACTAAAAGATTTTTTAATAAAGATGTGCAGCGTTTGCTGTTTTCACGTTACAAGTTTCAGGATTTATTTATTTATTTATTTAACTCACCACCCATTACTAACCCAAACAAATAATCAAGATTTCAAGTAGCAAAAATGTTTGACAAATGAGTTATTTGTTAATGGAATAAGTTAAGATAAAAATTTTCTGTGAAAATTATAAATTTTAATCTTATGAAAAAATAAAATTTGGTTAAATATTTGGCAACAACGTTTTTATTTAAAAATTAAAATATTTATTTTAACTATTTTTTTCTGAAATTAGTTTTTTTAATTTTGAAAAATTTTCAATTCATATTTCTGTTAAGCTTTACTGTTGAACAAAAAGCGCCAGGAGCTAAGAGTACTAGGACTTATAATTAAATATATAATTATATGATGTAGGCTATATGTGGACGTTAAAAAAACGTTACGTCTCATTGTAAAGCAATACAAAATTTGGTTGTAAAACAATTATATAGTTACCCAAAGAGCTCCTAAAATTATTGAAATTTGTTAAAATTGATCTGTGACCCTCTAATAAATTGACTAGATTTATTGATTAGAATATTTTAATCGATTTTGAACAAAAATTATTTAATTTATTGAAACCGAAAAAAAAAAAATTCTCTAAAAAAATAATACAAAAATTTATTCTATGATAAGAATTTTAAATAGTTAAGGTATGTAAAAAAATTATTTGTAAAACAAATGTATGTATGTATATGTATTGGAGTTCATAAAATTATTTTTTTTAATAATAAATTAATGGAATTTTATAATTTTATTAATTTTTAATTGCAATTATTAATGCTAATAGTTCTTGTTCTAGTAATTGCTATAAGGAAAAAATTTAGTGACAAATTTTTGTAGTATAAAAGTTTTCATCTAAAATATTTTTTATATTTTAATAGAGATGAAAAGTAGTAACAAAATAAAAAAAGATTCTTTTTTCAGCGAGCCTAGATTTTTTGGTAGAATTCATGAATAAATTTAGAATAAATTTTCAAATAACATAGTTGAACTGTGGTCTGGGGTCCACACAGTTGGTACCCACTGAGTCAGTGGCACTGACACGGGCTGTAGGTAACCGCAGTTAATTGTCCGTCGATAAAGTTGATTGTTCCACTTCCGGTTTGCTTACATTGTACAATTTTTTGGTGTAAGATGACGCAGCAGGTACTTTTATTGTTGCTCGAAAGCTCATTCTCCGATTCCATAGCAATAAACACTTTGTTTACACCTTCACACCGGGATGCCGGCATCCTGGCAAGTTACCCGCGTAACCTAACCTGACAAGCATGGAGTCTGACGAAAATGGTGAATTCGTCCAGAGTCAACATGACGATGACAGCACTATCGTGGATTTGTACGAAACGGAACCCAGTGTTATCTGGAAAAAGCACGATCGTGACGATGAGGACGAATCCGGCAATCGGATCGACCGGGCATTGCTGGAAAAGGTCAGACGAAAGCTCGGGGTTGTCAGTCTTAGCTGGCCGGAGTCACCGGATCTCGGAGATGACGAGTATTTTCTCAGGAAACTACCACCCGGTCACTCAACCCTGAGCAACATCGAGAAGTGCTTGATGTGGTATGCCGAAAATTTTAGAAAACAGTTCCACACCATTTACTCGAATCGCAAGCCTCTGCTCCTTGTCTGCCCCAATGAGTGCGGCGTACCGGTGAGAAAGCTGTTTTTACTTTTATTTTTTTATTGATATTATGTAATGAAAGAAATGTGCATTCATATAAATTAAAAATAAGTCGCAATCAAAATTTAATTTTGTAATAATGTCAATGTCAACTAAATAATCATCATTTAATTGAATTTAAATCTTTAAATTATATTTTGGAATAAATTAAATGGATAATACTTGCATATTTAAATAAAATTACAAAAAATACTAGTAAAATAAATCACATAAGTAAATAAAGGCACAGGTGATTAATAAAATCAGTTTGACAAAGTTTATTTGATATCTTTTTTTTTTTATTCTCGGTGTGACGTACAAAGGCGCTTATTATTTTAACGAAACGAAACATAAATAAAGTCACAATCGACGTAATTATCATTAAAATCAGCGCTCATTAAACTTTTCATAGTCATGCGTAGGTAACAATTATAGGAATGCTGTTAAAAAAAAAAAAAAATTCTTTACACTCTTTTTATCATTTAGTGTAAAACTGGCCAGCGGGTCAGTGTATCATAAAAGTTCACTCTTATTTTTCATTGCTTGAACTCATTCGCTATTAATCTTCTACATCTTTAATTTATTTATATTTATCAATTAATATTAATCTGTTTTTTTCTTTTTTTTTTTTTTTTTTTCTTTCAGCATACATTACGGTGGTATGTTCATTATTTTAAAGAGAGAGATTCACACATACAGATATACAGAATTCACGAAAGTCAAAAGTTAAGAAAGAGACGTAAAACAGGAAAAGCGACAGCCGCAAAGTTTGACCCAATTTTCCTTTCATCTCGCTCTATGGATGAAAAAGAAAGGAAAGGGAAAACTTTATCACTTTCGCTCTTCTCTGGATCCACCTAATCTTTTTTTTCTTTGCAAACTTCCTGGATTTGTCATTTTCAATTTAATAATATTTCTTTCTTTCTTCTGTGTCTCTCTCTTTTTGCTACATACATGATAAAAATAAACTTCACTATACATTTAATCGCACAAATCTTATTTTTTAATCAATAGGTAATCATTCGGGTACGAAAATCTACAACAGTCTTTTTATATACAAATGAAAATGTATAGCGAAGTATATATATATATTTATTTATATATAGATAAAATTTATGAAGAAAAGAAGAACTTTGGTTTTTTGCTTTTTTTCCTCATCCTCCTTTTCAACTTTTTTTCTTTTTTTTTTTTATAATTTTTTTGTTTTTTTTTTTTTTTTTCTTTTCAAATACTTTTATAATTTAATTTGGAAACAAAGAATTGGCGATTCCTCTCCTCGACAGAATGGATGTAATGATGATCAATCGAGATCAATGTGTCAGCTGCTTTTGCACTCTCCCTCTTAAATTTTTTTTTTTTTTTTTTTTTTTTTTTCAATAAATTTATAATTATCATTAAACTTTATAAATAACCGGTAATTCGGCGCTACATATTCGTCCCTGATAATAATAATCTTTCATTTTTAGCAGAGTGAATACATTTTTTTTTTTTAATTATAATCTCTCTTTGTTTAAATATAATATTTACAATGTTACATAAATTTTCTTAAAGATTTTAACAATTTACAGAATCACGAGAATTCACGTGATTTAATTAGATCATTTAAGTAGCGAGTGCCAAAGAGCTTTTTATTATTAATTATTCATTAAGCTATTATTTGTTGCTCATTTTAATTACATCCATGACGCGAGGAGTCCACGCTTCTACAATGATTCTTTCCACAAAAAAAAACGACGACGAGATCATCATCGAGAAAATCGACGAAAATGACTTATCAGTATCTATAAATCAATATTTACTGTATGGTCGATAATAAATCAATAATAATTTTTATACATTTTTCTTTAAAACTACTTAAACTAATTGATAATAATAATACAAAAAAATATGTACAAAAAATAAATAACTTAAAAAAGAGAAAAAAAAAAAAAAAAAATTACACAATTCATTTGTTTCAGAAATTTGTTTCCACCTCGATCAGACGCACGGTGCTGTCCTACGCCGAGCTAAGCTCTTGGCAGGGATGCGCTAAATTCGTCCGGGACTTTTTGACCTACGAGCCGCTCGCCCAGCCTCTACTCATGGTAAGTCCTCCACTCTTGTTTATTTACTGTTTTTGTCCCGCGCGAGTTTGACTAAGTGCGTGACAAAAAGGTGAAAAAAAGTATATCGCAACCGGTTCCCTTAGCGCGGGTGAATGAAAACGCGTGGAAACAAAATATACAAGAAACAACAAGAATTCTCTTTCTTTTTTTTTTTTTATAAAAACGGTTTACACTGGTGGGAATGTTATCCCTTCTGTGGTCCTGTCCAAACTTTAATAAGCAATCGAACGCGACAGTTTGCAGGTAAACACACAGACGGAGTAAAAATAGTACAGAAAATTTTGAAAAATAATGTATAAAGTGAGCGCGCGCACTGCACGCAGGCGAGGGGGTTAAAAAACGAATGGCCTTCGTCAAGGTCGGCTCGGTACGTACAACTCGGAGCAACACGTCTCTGCTGCAGCACGACGCGTAGCGCTTCACTTCCGCGAAAAAAATAAAAAATAAAAAAAAAATATTAAACAATAACAAATAATGACTGGAGTATTGTTGAATCGCACTTAAAAACTACTCTGACGAATTTTGGTATATTAAGGTTTTTTTTTTTCATCTTCATTATTTACAAAACTTATCGCGAGGAGAGCCAGCAGAGGGAAATAATAGTGAGGGGGAGGGGGAGGAGAGATGTGACCTATATTCGAGGATGCATGCGCTTGCGCAGCCCACGATTTTTTCAGCGGGAAAGGCTCCTGTGATGACTCTTGGCCTTTTTTTTTTCGGGAAAAATATTTGTACATACACACATACACACACGGCCGCACGCATACCCTCATGGTAACGCTACGGAGAACACATGGTACGGAATAAAAAAAAAAAAAAAAAAAAAAAAAAAAAAACACACAAAAATGATTCAATAAATACAGTCACTTTGAGTAATTAATATAAATAATAATAATAATCATAGTAGTAATCACTTTACGGAGAGTATTGTGCAGTAAACTAAACAAACACTCATCACAGTTTTAAACTCGCGGTCGGTCGCTTACCCGTGTGTTATACATATTTAAATGTCACTGCTCCTGGTGCTGCTGCTGCTGCTGCTCCTCCACGAAGACGATGGGGGGACTGGCTTACTTCCTGCTGTGCTTAGATCTTGATGACTTGCTCTGCTGCGAGGACTTTAAGCTTTGGAGTATCTGCTCGAGCTGCATGATGTGGACCCGGGTGACGTTGGGGAAACTGCAGGTGCTGAGCCACTCGTAAAACATTTGTCCATGCTGTACGGCCTCCTCGGAGCTCATGGACTTCTTTAGTTCCAGGGCCTCGCACTCCACGTTATCACTGGACGATGTTGCGGTCGGTGCGACCTTGGGGAGATTCGTGTGTACGTTCTCGACGTTGCCAAGCATGTTGTCGAGCAGGGCCTTGGCCTTGGAGGGCGAGGACGAGAGCCTCGATGTCGAGGACATGACGTCCTTTTTGTACCAGTTGTAGAAGACCGACTTATTGCTCTGGCTCAGGTCGGCAGCGGCGGTGGTCGTATTGTCGATTTGCTGTTGGTTCTGCAGCCACCTGAGAACGTCCTGCTGACTGCCGGTTGAGCCGTTGTCCTTCTTCGAGGAACTCCTGGAGAGTTGCTGGTGCTTGTGGAGAGCGCCGTTGCTCAGGCTGTGCTCTGAGGTTTTCCTGGGGGAGACCGGCGAGATCGTCAGCGGTGCCTCGGCCGCCGGGGGGAGGGAATTCCTCTTGGGCACGGAGTCGTGACGGGACGGGGCCAGGATCGAAGCGGCCGAAGCCGGCGTCGCGTTAGCCGACGACGAGGAGTACCTCTGGTGCTTGCTGTTGTGACCGGCGCTGCTCTTCGAGTACTGCAGACCGTTTTCCACGAGACCCACGGTCTGGGACGTCGAGGAGGTGGAGGAGGCCGCGGTCAGGGCCTGGAGAGCCGGGAGGCTCATCAACTGGGAGATGTTGCTGGTCATACCCGGGAGCAGGCCCATCTGCTGCATGAGCATCATGCCGTCGCCACCCCGGACGCCGTTGGCCATCATTGCACTGAGGAATTGCGTCGCGTAATCGTAACCCACGGCCGTGGTCTGCTGCTTGACGGTTTCCGCATCGGCCTCGAGGTCGAGCTTCTTTCTCTTGGAGCTCGAGGGACCGGCGTCGATTTCATCGTCGCTGGAGAGGTGGGAGGGTCCCCCGGGCACGTGGTTCGAGCCCGAGGATGAGTGGGCCTCGCTGTCGGGGGTTGTCGAGGAGTTCCTGGTCATGCTGCGGAGCTTGGTTTCGGTCTTGCACCACCCTCTGAGGGTGGACTCGGGTACCCCGATGTTACGAGCGACGGAGGCCTTACTCTCGCCGTCGTGGACCCTCTGGATGATTTCAAGCTTCTCGGCCGCCGAGAGGTTCCTCGCGGGTCGCTTACCCGGCCTGCTGGCTTCGCCCCGCATGCTGGCGAGTAATGACTCCTCGAGGTAAAATCTTTCCTCCAGGGTCGGCTGTTGCGGCGCCACCTTGTCCAGTTTAGTTTGCACCGCAAGCGCCGTCTTGTACCGGTTTAAATTAACACTCGGTCGAACCACACCGCGCACCAAAGTAAACAAAAATAATCAAAAACTTGAAATCACTGTAGTAGTAGTAGTAGTAGTAGTAAGAACGAGGCTGTTTGTTATGATTTTCAAATGCACCACCGGTTAGTCATGTGCGCACGAACACCTGCACACGCGATCACTGGTTGTCGAACTGGTTAACGCACGCACGTCCTTCTGGTTCGGCAGCCGAAGGGCTTCTGTCTCCGAGCGGCGGCTTTTGGTATGTGAGCGGTGAAGCACGCGCGCAAATTCTCGTCTCCCTGCAAGTGGCGCCCTCTCGGCACATGCGCCAGGTGCGGCGGAGTGGATGGGTAATAAAGCGCTGCTGCAACTTTTTTATGAATGAACTCTCTCGCTCGTAAGCGCTACAGCTGTCTCTGCACGCTCTCTTTAAATCCCTCTTTCTCCTCTCGCGTCCGACTTATTGTTCCCAACGCCCCTATTGTAAAGGACCTCGGGTGGTTAAAAATTCGCGTAGTGCACCGGTATAAGGAAGCTTATCGACTACTCGGGCACGGAGGACGATGTTCGCACGACGAGTTGCGGCGCTCGACTGCCGGACGCAGGCTGGCAAGCGCGGGACGACGCGTATAGTTTCCGCGGACCCGCGACGGCGCTCTCCTCCTCCCCCCGCTGCTGCTGCTGCTTGCGTCTGATGTGCTGGCTTGGCTCGACCCCCGTTGGCTCTCGCCGGAAGAGCCGCCGGCACGCCAACCCGGCCCTAAAGCCCCCCCCCCCCCCCGGCCCGTACCGTCCCCCCTTTTTGCGTGCGAGGGGGAGGAGGATGAGGAATTTCGGCTGCGGACGATCGCGGATCGATAAGATTTCAGTGACGAACGCCCGGTGCCTCCCCTGGTTTTAACGTCGCGATAAAATACCGCGGAGAAATTTTTCGGATAAGTTATCAGGGATAAGGACGGTTTTGTGTCAGGAAAAACAAAATTTCATGCTGTTGTGTCTCAATCGACGCTTTTTTCGTCAATTTTTCGCTTTTTACCTGAGTGCAATGATCCATCTCGCCTTTTTCGATGGTCTACCTGTATTGCTCAGGAAAAAGATTAAAAGTCGACGCAAACCCTTTTGATCGGAGGAAAACTATTTTTTCACACCAATCTCAGTGTAGCGGTGCAGATTTTAATTATTTTTTTTTTTTTGAATTTAAAACATCTTAACATATTAAGTCGCCCAAAAAGTCACGTATAAAAACTGTACCCCTGCGATGCTAAGATCCGCAAAAAACATGATTACATCGGTAAAGTTACTCAAATACAGACAAGCGAAGTTGATCTAACGTAATCAGGGGGTTTTTCACCCCAAACCGAGAATATCATCAAGCCAAGTGTAAGATTTTTGGTCGTTGCAAAACCAAGCCGATCGATCGCGCCGATTGAAATCACAAAACGATAAATCAGCCGAAAAAAAAAAAGAAGAATGAATTTTTTTTTTTCCTCCACGCACGCTGCAGGAGAGAAAGGGCGAGGAAAGAAAAGATGCAGGAAGAAGAAAAACCGTTTTTCCTTTTCTCCCCCTCCCCCTGCACGCAGGTATAATCCGTGCAGCGCTCGCGCGGGGAAAGAGAAAAGAGAGCTAGGAAACGCGCGTGCATGGCGAAGAATCCAGCGGGAAAAACCAACGCTCCGCTGTTTTTGAAAAGGGCGAGTTATTGATGACGGGCCCCGCGAGGATCATGACTGCGGGGTTTTTTGAGGTTTGCCGAAACGCGCCTTGCGGGTTTTGGTGCGTCGTTCGGAGTTTTCGGTGATATGATTTAAGCTCAAGTTTGACTGTATGGACGTTTATAAAAAGTAAGGTGCGGGTTTCAAAACGACAATTTGCACGAAATAAGCCAGGATTAGTTTACTGAAAATTTTTCATGAAAAAGCGTTTGTAAACATTTTTGTTTCGCGATGATAACGTTACGAACTCTGTTCTATTTATAAAAGAGAGATATCGCCATTTTGGTGAGATTTTCAAGGTAAGATTTTATTCGTGAGCGGATTGGTGGAGCAGTTTTTAAAATATTCGAAAAGTGCCTTTTGAGGTTACAATCATTGTTTTTTTCCTATGCGCGCTTGCAGCGCGCTGAGTGGTACTAGTTCGAGTACTAGTTCCTACAAAAAAATCTATAGAATCACTTTTGACTTTTAGAAAAATTTTCACATCTGCTTATTTTGTACGAGACGTTGAAATTTTCCCGAAATATACGGATCGAATAAATCAAAATTAATTTTGGTTTTCATGATGAGATAACTGAAGATTTAGAAACATTGATATTTCCTATTGATTTCTTTTAAGTTTTATTGAATAGACAGTTAAAATTTACTGATGAAATACTTTAATAGATTTTTCAGTAAGCTGATGAACCCAGACCAAAATTAATCAAACTTATGAATAAAAAAAGCCTCGGCATTTGCTTAAAAAATTAATAGCTATGAAATATGTAATCAGAGTCAATAAAGCGAACACAGTATGAGTTACTTTTGTAATTATCAGTATACCGCAAGATTATAGCGAGCGAGGGGGATTTCTTACGTCGAATTGGGTCTTGATTTCCGTGCTAAAGCTCGCTGATTTATTTTTCAATTCGACTCGACCTCACAATTGGTAACTCGATATCGCCTCTGAGCCGATGAAAGAAAACAAACGAGGATTTTAAAGAGAAATCAGGAAGAAGAGGGAAAAAAAAATAAATTCGATGATTCTCAAGGGGTTGCGACTTTACATAAAAAATACGTAACTTTTCATTTAATTACTTTTATACTCATGCACTTGACTAATTATTTTAATTATGCTTAGAACTCAAACCTTAAAACAAAATTGTACTCTGCAAAAAGTGCTCTGAAAAAATTACCGCTTTAAAATCTTTTCCAAAATTTCAATTAAAAAATTAAGTTTATGGCTGTATATTCCATTAGTTAGGTATCGAGATTTTTCCAAAACTTTTTTTTTATCATGCCGAGTTAAAAAAAAAAAAAAAAGTATAAAAATATTCAATTTGTTCAGTTGGTTGTTGAATAATTTTGTCAAACAATCGGAGGGAACATCCACGTACCCTGAAATCCAGAAGCAATGGATATATCTAAATCAACAATTAACTTTCAAAACTTTTCAACAAAATTAAAAAAATCTGCGTAAAAGTTATTTCCTGATCTGAATAAACCAAGGTGTTCGCTTCCATCTCCTTCATTTTTTTAAAAACATTTTAATTTAATCGAGGGCTCGGGCTTTTCGTCGATGGAGCCAAGGCCTCGTCGCGCGAAACCGTCACGAGCACCTCGCGCTGCCAACCAGCCAGCCGCGGCGATGATAATAAAATACCTCGGCTGCTCCCGCGGGCAGATTTCGCATCGATCGCGACCTCGACTCGCTGCGTGGTGCGATTGTGTTACGCAACTAAAGGAAAAAAAAAAAAAAAAAAACACGCGCGGCCCGATCGCGAAAACAAACTACATTATCGTCGTCAACGCTACGCAGCGTCGCTCGGCCGAAAAAAAAAAAGTCGCTGTGTTTTTCGTCTTAATCATGCACGAGCGCGAAGTTGCGTCACCCTTTTTTTATCTCGCTCGCCTGTCGTACAATTATTCGCGGAACGGACCGCTCGCTCGCTCGCCGAGATGTTTGACCTCTGATTGGTTCGCGCGTGGCTGGCCGAGGCCGAAAAAAAAAAAAAATTCGTACCGCGGGGGGAGATGGATATCATCCCTTTTCGGAAGTAATTTCGATTGTTTACCGCGTGCATTTTTTGAGAATCGTCCGGTTTTGTAGACTAAAACTTTAAATTTACAACTGAAATGGTCCTGCAAAATTTTAGATAAGTGCGGAAGATAAACTTGGTTATCGAGCTGAGTTTGTTTGTTTTTTTGATTGTTTACATACTTAATCGATTTGGTTGGTAACGACTTTGGTTAGGATAAAAATTATTTTATCTCGTGCATTGCTACCCGAGTCGAAATTTAAGACTCATGAGGTTCCAGAAGTCGTTGAATAGGGTAAAATATTCCATACAATAGTTTTTCAACGATAGATGCTTACTATTATTTCGTCAAACTCTCATAAATATCGTTGATTATTTATAACAAAAATTAAATTTTCCCTAATTTGTCAATTTATTTAAAAATTTGTCACAAACTGCATTGCTCTTTCTTGAAAATTTTAATTTGAAACTTATTTCAAGATTGGCATAATAACATTTTATAAATCCACAAAATTTATTTTAGTCGACCTGCACACCGAATCAGACGCATCCTCGCGAATTTTTTTTTCACATTATTATTATTATTATTGCCGGAGTCGCGGCTCGATCCGGACGCTGCAGATATCGCTTTTTATCGGCCTTCGCCAGCACGGGATATTTTTTTTTTCTCTTTTCTCTCCGGGAGCGCGGATTTTTCCTATATACACGCAACGCGCGTCCCTCGATTTTCGCGTTGTTGCTCTTCTTTTATGTAAGCATTTTTTTTTTCATCCGACCTTTTTTTTTTTTGGCGAAGTTTTGCCGAGAATGCTGCTGAGTTTGTTTTTAAAATTGCGAAAAAAAATCTTTAAACGTAAGTTATGGGTGGCTAGGTGTTGCGGGGTCTGGTAAGATTAATTTTTACTGCATTGTTTGGGCTTTCCGCATCGCGCTGGCTTCTGATTTCAATAAAAGTTCAAGACCAAATTTTGGTTGAAAATTTTTTTTATTATTATGAAAATATATTATATGAATTTATTAGTTCATAATTTTTGTCTCTATCGGTCTTTTTCATTCTAACACAAAAATTATATGTTCGCTGCTGTCGTAAATATCTTAGATTTTACCATTCTGTTTTATTAAAAACGCTTCTTTGAAGATCCGCTGTATTTTTTACTTGAGAAACTGAAAAATTGACTTCAAATCTTATACACCATTTACTGTTCCCAAAAATTATAAAAACAGATGTTATTGAAAATAGTAAGCTATTCTGTTTCTTTGCCGCAATATTATTATGAATAAAGCTCGTCATTACCGAGTCACGTTGACTTAATTAAGATTAATTTTTACTGCATTGTTTGGGCTTTCCGCATCGCGCTGGCTTCTGATTTCAATAAAAGTTCAAGACCAAATTTTGGTTGAAAATTTTTTTTATTATTATGAAAATATATTATATGAATTTATTAGTTCATAATTTTTGTCTCTATCGGTCTTTTTCATTCTAACACAAAAATTATATGTTCGCTGCTGTCGTAAATATCTTAGATTTTACCATTCTGTTTTATTAAAAACGCTTCTTTGAAGATCCGCTGTATTTTTTACTTGAGAAACTGAAAAATTGACTTCAAATCTTATACACCATTTACTGTTCCCAAAAATTATAAAAACAGATGTTATTGAAAATAGTAAGCTATTCTGTTTCTTTGCCGCAATATTATTATGAATAAAGCTCGTCATTACCGAGTCACGTTGACAATTGATTTCGATTTTTCATGAAAAATCAAGGATGAATTCTCTGACTAGCGAGGGATAAAAGAAAAACGCTCGATTAACTCGAGAAATATCATCGAACTCGAAGTGGTCGTTACATCCCACAAATCATCGAGTCTCTTTCGAAGCCAGGGGTCAAAGGTAAAATCGATCCACAACAACGGATGCTCGCTGTGTCACCCCGCGTAAACTTTCATCCAACCAAAATCACGACAAAAAAAAAATCAATTACGGTGGTTTTTTTTTTTTTATTGAGTCTCGTTATTGCACGGTGGGAAAGTCATTTAAAAGATAATTAAATTTGGCAATACGTCCGCGGGGGTAAAAACAAGCGGGACGGGGCGAAATGATAAACCGGAGTCGTTATCGATCCCGGCCGCAGCCGAGTTTCCCGCAGTTAAATGCGCATCAATAAATCAGGACATTAACCTTTGCTCTCTCGGTCTCTCTCTCTCTCTTTCTCTCTCCGGCATCATCCGTACAAAACTTGATAGTTCAAGTACTTTGTACGTGACATTGAACCTGACGCGCTCCCGGCAGCATTAAGATTTTGAAGCAAAAACTTGTTGCGGCGCCCGAGCTGAGATCTCGTGACCTACTTTCAAATGTTGTTTTATTGAATTATCCTTTGTACGATTGTGCTAGAGATCTCATTTTAATTTCATGATCGTTCTTTTAATTAATCTTTTTCTCCGGTTGATTATTTGGCTAATTGGTTGTTAATCAACTTTTTTTTTTTTTAATTGTTGTAAAAAATTTATTGCCTTTTTTTTATTTACAATCTTATTTGTATGTTAAACGGCTAATTACCGTTTATGCATGGTCTATCGTGTACATTTTGTAGTGATGTAACTTTTGTCAATGTAGCCAGAACTCGAGAAAATAAATTATCTTTTAGAAAGTTAAAATTTTGAGATTTTGACGAGGATTTTGATTTGCAGCATAAAAAAAAAAAAAAAAAAAAAAACAAAAAAAACAAAAAAAACAAAAAAAAAACAAAAAAAAAACAAAAAACTTTGTAAAGGTATTTTACATAGTGTTTGTAAAAAATTTTTAGTTGATTATAATTGTAGTTCAGTTTCTGGTGGCCCGATTTTTATAATTTAAACGGTCAATTTATATGTAATTTATTCAGTACCGATTACAATACTTTCATCAAATAATCATTTAAGGTATATTTGACAGCCCTTTGCAAAAAAGTGTTAATTTGTTATTAATTTGTTATTAATGATTTTGAAGTGACTAGTGTTTTTTCTTCACGCTCTCTTGAGTTTACTATGATTTCATAATTTCTTTCTGATTGGTTAAAATTTCGTCAAAAGAATATAATATTGCAATCATAAAATTGTTCGATAGCTAAAGTAGTTGAAAAAAAAAATTTACCTTATATTAAATTAAGTGGCTCAGCAGTCATTCGAACATCGTCGGCTCAAGCAGTGACCATACGAGTCGAATAAAACGTTTTTTTTTTTTGTAAAATTTTTATTCAGTGAAAAGCCACACAATGAAACTTGCGCGGGTTATCAGCGCGCGGGTTACAAAAACAAGACCCGCGGGGTGATGCAGATCGGAGTCGGTCGCGAGCTCGAAAATAACTCGATGATTCAGGGAGCGAAGAGGGAAAATAATATGATCGTTTACCCACGGCGCGTTAAATTATTTTTCTCCTTCTCTTTAGCCGTCGTCTTCGCGAAAACAAGAAGCCTGCCTGCCTGGCTTTGGGGCTATTGTCCGGAGATAAGACGGCGCTGCTCTCTTAATAAAAGCGCGATAAACAAGCGTCGCGAAAAATATAAGCGCGTTGCGGCTGTGACTTATAAATCGCGGCGCGTGCATGCACGCTGCAGGTACGAGAATAAATGACCGGCCGGGCGTAGGTGCGACTGACCGTCGCCGAGGTAATTTCGGAATATTTTGCCCGACTGCGCGAGAGACCGACCGCGGACTGTAATAATTACGATTGTCGTTGGACTCCGCTTTGTGTCTGAGACCGCGAGTATTTACAAATTTTCTTGTTTTTAGACTTTTATTGACTTGTTATGGTCTATGATTGACACTTTGAGTGACTGTTTGGTAATTTCTTTTACCAGTGTTGTTAATAGTTGATTTACTTTACAAAGTAATTTAATTTTTCATAAATAATCAAATTTATTCAGAATCTTAGATAATCAATTCATTTTTTTGTCAAAATAATGATCGAATTTATTATTAAATGTTAAGTGTTTTCACGAAAATGATTTTGATTTTAATCGATCTTTCCTATTTTTTAATTAGATGCAAAATTAAAGTGTTTTTTTTTTTTTTTTTAATAAACATCACTTTTTTCTGATCAGAATGTCTGCAAATTCGATATAAGAAAATATTAAAGAAAAAATTAGAGGATTTCGCCGAATTTTTTCTGAAACAAAACATTTTTTTTTTTTTTTTCAAAAACATAAATTCTTTCAACTTACTGCTAAATGAAAAAGTTTTGAAAAAAGAAAATTTATCAATCGTAACATCACATAAAATCGGACAATTGATAGACCATAGCATTGACAGCGAATAAAACAATTATTCAAAATCAATATCGGAGCTGCAACCATATCTCTCGTGCATTTTTCAGTGGTTTCAAACCTGCGACCGCACTTAAATATTAAACTTTTTTATGGCAGCCCTTCACTTTATAACGATCGATGCGTAAGTAATTTATAACCCAAAAGGCACCTTTTACAACCCCCATAACTTCTTAACTAAACGATCGAGCCTGAAAAAACCTCCGTAAATCATGCTCCCGCGTTGAAAAAAAAATTTTTCCCCAAAACTCGTGCAATTGACAACGAGCATCTTCTGCACGCGCGCGGTTAAAAAAACCGGATTCCCCCGTCCCGCGACCGGTTAATTTCGCGAGGCGCCGCTTTTTTTTTTCGCGCTCGCCCGCTCGCGCGATGATTTGTCCTTGGTTGGCAGAGCCTCTCGCGCGTGCACGGCAACGTCGGCTCTTGTTTTTTTTTCTCTCTTCTCTCTCTCTCTCTCAGCTCGCTCGGTGCTTTGTGCTGCGGTGGTGTGTTTTTTAGACGACGCAGATAAAAAAAGAGCAGCGAGCGAGCGAGCGTCTGATCGATAGACCCGGTCGCGTCGGAGGCGGCGGTGGGAAGCCAAGAGACCGCAAAATATAACGCCGCGGCGTGGCGATAGCGAGCCTGAAATATTCAGCCTGACCCGCCTGCAGAGGAGGCTAAAAATTACTCTCGGGGTAAGAGGGAGCGAGCGAGGCCTTTTTTTTTTTTTCTTTCTCGTGGATGCGAGGAAGGAAAATTTGGGATGAATTTTCAGGGGATCGATACTCCTCATCAGCGCGCGGACGCCTGGAGGAAACACGAGAGGGAGAAGAGATAAGAGCGGCCACTGGACTTGCCTGCGCTGGAAGGGGAGCGAGATACTGCCGTTGCTGTGGAGCCGGAGATTTCTTCTTACCTTTTTTTTTTTTTTTTTTTTCTTTTCTGGAAAAATCCTTTTGCTGATCCCCTTGGTCATTCTTTTTTTTTGTTTATTTATTTTGGAATCATCGACACGGGTGTCCTGAACATCTCAAAAAATTTACTAAGATTTTTATCATCGCTTAAATATTTGGAAAAACCTGCATGAACTATAACGATTTAGTGTACACTGACTTTATTTTGACGGGCATAAGCTGGATCAAAACGTAAATAGCAAGTCAAAATTAATCGTACTGCATACTCGTAGACTCTTATCAGCTGAAAATTAAAAATTTTAAATCTATTTATAGTTAATTAACAGTGTACAAACGTTGTATCATCAAATCGATTAGAATTTTGCAAACATTCCATAGATCTTGTAAAGCAAATGTTTTTTTCCTCACCTATTAATTTAACAATTCTAACATCTTCTTTAGTACATGGTTGCTAAAGAATAGTGACCGTTACTCGTAGTAGGAAAGTTATGCTCTACGATGAGTGTTATTTACAGTCTCAACAGGTTGGTTAAAAATTTTAGTGTACTAAACTAATCCTCGATAATTGATCAGAAAATTCATTGATAATTAAAATATTCAATCGTACATTATGTAAGATTTCTCAGTACGATAACAAATCTACATTTGCTGTACTGCTTTACTTAAATGTCTCAACTAAAGATCATTACCACAAAAAAAGTGTCGATTCAATTCTACAACGCGATTAGCCGAAATTTCAGTGTAAAACGCTCGAGTGAAGAGTTTGACATAACGAATATAAAGATAACATAAAGTCAAGCGAAATGACACCGAGATTAAAAAGTGTACATAAACAAGTGCGAGGCTGTCGAGTGGTGCAGCAGGGGAAGCTCGAAAAGCTTGTTCGGTGCAGTAGTCGTTTCGCAAAGTTTACTGCCCTATAAACAGACGATGAAATCATAGAAGAGAAGACGAAAGGAAGAGTAACCCGCGGGATCGTAATGATAATTTAGGAAAAGAGTTTACGGTGATAAATAAATTTTGTTTGGCTGGCAAAGTGCCCTGCGCCGCACGGCTCTTTTATCATGAAACTCTTTTATCATCGACTTTAACGTTAAAGGAGATGTGGCGATTCGGGTACACCTGACGTCACCCGTGACACCGCGCTCACGTCACGGTTTTGTTATTAACGGTTTAACTGCAGCCTACCCTCGGGTATATGATGATTATGATAGCGATGATTTTTTTTTTTTTTACTTTCAGATATTCTAAAATTAGTGCGAATGCACCCCGCGAGGGTAAATTTAAACCCGCTCCCCACGCTTCCCACTTATATCTTTTTATTTATTTATTGACAATAGGCGCTGGATGATTTTCTCGCACGTGCGGTCAGCGCACGGAGAGAAGTCACTCTGTTTTTAAGTTGCAAAGTGCACCGAAAATTCCGCTGCGACCGGCCGCGGCCTATGGAATACGAGTTGGCGATGTCTCAATATTGCTACAATTTTTGTGCTACTAAGATTATTGTTTTGTAAATTTAGAGAAATATTCTTTGAAACCAAATAAAAAACTTCCTTGCTCAAGGTTTTTTCAATTCTTAATTTTTATGCTAACTACTTTAATACAAAGTTTTAGGTTAGAAATTGCAAAAATTTTGTTTTTTAAAGTTAATTACAGGGTTTTAAAAAACTTTTAAAATATCTGGACCAATCTATTAGTAGCGGAAAGGGTACAATAATGTGGTCCTAAAATTTTATTTAAAAAATCTTGAGCACTTCTGTATAATGTCCTGTAGGCATTAAATTAAAAAAAATAAAATAAAAATAAACAAAATTTAAGTTTCTGCTTCAGCTCTCAGAACTCGTGGGAGAAAAAAAAATCGACGCGTCGATCCGCGGGTATGACAGATAAACCCTCTCTCTGCGACTTTTCATACGATGGCCAAAAGTCGCTAATGCGACAAAGTCAAGTTGCGGAGCTACGCTAGACTCTTCCTTTTTTTTTCTCTCTCTCTGTTTGCGGAAACATTTTCTACTTTTTTCTCCCTTCCCCCGCGTAACTCCTTGTTTTTTATACATGGACCTTTTTTTTCCGCCGCACACATGCGTTTCCTGCTTCCATTATATTATTTAGTGTAAATTCTTTTTGTTTTTACACCCCGAGGCGGGCTTGCCTTTTTTTTTTTTTTTTTGATAATGTATGCGCGTGTAAGCCGCTCTGTTTTTGTTTTCTCCCGGAGAAATAAAAGTTTCCTCTGCCACGTGTGATTCTGGGTCAATGGTCACGTGAAAAATTTAAAATTGATTTGCGCCCAACGCTGCAGCAAGTCCGAGTGTTTTTTTTATGTTGTCCGCACAATGGAGAGGGAAATTTTTGGACAACAGGGATAAAGGCTTTAAGCTAGTTTTTTTTTTTTTTTTTTTTTTACAAAGTGGGGCATTAATTTTTTGTTTGGTGACCGAACGAATTGGCAGAATTTTTTATTCGGTTTTTCAAAACTGAGGTGTTTTTCCGGAAAATTAAAGGTTGGTTGCACGGAAAATTAACAGCTTGATGGGCCGAGAGACTTATTTGAGAAGAAGGCTCATTTGAATTTTGAAGTTATACCTTTTTTTTTTTTCTTGAAAACTCGATCATGTTTTTTCATTTAAATGCCAGCACCTCTTAAAAATGACACAAATGCAGCTATATATTTTTCAGTACTTAGCATAAAATTTATACTTCGGCTTTTGAAAATTTTAGGATTATTTTCTCAGTTCACACAAGTATTTAAAATTTTCAAAATCAGGTTTGAAAATTTTAAAACCTTGTAACTTCAATTTGTCGAGCAATTTGTAGTAATAATAGTTTTAAGTAAGTTTGAAAATATTTTTTTCGTCTATAACTTACAAGGTTTATTTCTTTATTCAATTTTTTTATGGATGATAGCAATTTTAAACCTTTAGAACCATTATGCTCGAGGGATTATTCAAAACTTTGATATTATTCTTGCGATTTATGTTGATTTACAATTAATAATATTTGTATAATGTCATCATTACTATTACCAGAAAGCTCAACCAAATCTTATGGAGAGCTTGTGGATCAAAGTCTATCACTTGAAAAGTTCAGGAACCTTACGTTTTTTCTCATTATCATGAATTTTGAAAGAAAAAAAATTTTAGATCCGATATCGATGTGTTGTCCTGATTCGATTTCTAAAAGTATTTTTGGGTCTTAAAAGTCTTTATATAATGTAAGAACGATTATCAAATTTTTCAGAACTTTTCACGTACCTAATTTTTGTATCAGACAAAAACAAAAAAAATTAATAGTTCAATTTTTTAAAATCGGTATTTCTTATTCTTTTTGTTAATCTACTGCCCGTGAACGCTTTAAAAGCACAAAGCATTACTTCAAAAACTAAAAACTTTACTCCCAGTGATTCTCAAAACGACTTTAAAATTCATCGCCCCTCGCCAAAGTACGACGTAAAAAGTCGACTTCCCTGAAGCTTTGTCTGAGAAAACATTGTTTAATTACACGACCAACCGCGAAATTTTCATCCACGACGTAGTCCCTTCCTTTCACCTCCCGGCACGAATAAAAAAAAATTCCAGGGTAAATTTATTCCTCCTCCCGCAGAGGCCCGTAAGCAAAGTTCACCCGACGCTAATACGCGAGCAGGGGAAAGATAGAAGCTGCGAGTCGGTGGACGGACTACGAGCTTTGGTGCCGGCGCAAAGGGACGTCGTCGTCGTCGACGCTCGAGGGTCGCCGCTGCAGGCTTTGTGCAGCAGTAGCGGAAGATGTATAGCTATACCACCCCTTGCGTTGCATTACGTATATATGCCTGCACGAGAGCTGCAAAGGGACGGTGCACCGGCTGCTACGACGCGGACGAGGGATCGTCGTACATTTTAATTATGTTTAAAAATTATAATGAGACCGCTGACTGGGGGACTGTTTGGGATGTTTTCGACGGGATTAGGGTTTGAGAGCTTTTTGATGTGCTTGCAGGCTGTTGTGCCTTTTTAAGTGCTTTTAAATTATGGTTACCGCTTCATAATCAAATATTTTTCGATTGGTTTGTGCAACATTGCCGTCTCATTATTCGTAATGTAAAAAAGTATATCTAGGTTCTAGAACTATCTTCCTTTGCTTTACGAGAGGTCAGATCAGAAAATTTGGAAATGTCATTTAGATAAGCAACCCAGAAAGATTTGCGCAGCTGTTAGGGCTTACCTACCGCGAACAGAAAATCACACTCGACTTGATTTTTCATCGAAAACTGCATAAGCCGTAGTCTCCCAGGAAGCCGAGTCAGCTGCTTACGCGCAGGTAGCTGAGCCAAACTGTAAAATTTAAAGCCTTCCTCCCCTCGCGTCTCTCTCTCTCTCTCTCTCCCAGAGGAGGAGAATTTCAGGTTTCCCCGGCTGGCACCGATGCGTGGTATGCATGCACCAGCAAACTCACCCTCCGTCGTCGTCCTCTCTCTTTCTCTCTCCCTTCCCCCCGCCTGGTATATAGATATAGCCGGTGCCCCAGCCACAATGGCCCTCGGCTCGCGTAGGAGGAGGCCGCCGCCGCGCCGAGCGACGTCGCGTAACTCGCGCTTCGGTAAATTTCCGAGAAGAGCTGCCGCCGACGCCGCTGGCTTTCTCTCCAAGAGTCGCTCGCGATTGATGGAGGGTGCAATTTGTCTGGTCGGACCTTGTTTTTTTTTTTTTTTTTTTTTCTTATTCTTGTTCTTCTTCCTCCTCTTTTCTCTCGGGCTTGCAGCGGAGCTCGACCTTCGGACGTAGAGGTGAATTTACCGGGTTTAATCGCGACGACACTTTTCCGAGTCGGTGCTATTCCTCCCGGCACCGGAAAACCTCACGGTTTTTAGGGTTCCAAGTGTTGTCACTTTTTTCCAGAACACCGAAGTTGATAAAAATTCGAGGTCTCTTTCTGAGTCCTGAAAGATGTTTTTTGTGTGAATATTTGGAGAATTGACGAAATTAAAAGAAGTGGCTTCCCAATAAACTGAAATCCTGAATAAAAAATATTTTTCTGCTTAAAATTAAAATCAATCATTTTTCCGTCGATCACACGTTCGTTTGAAAAAAAAAAGCTTAATAAAAACGAGATCAACCAACTGTTTATGCACCCCCGACCTGAAAATAACGATTCCCCCAAGTCCGACAGGCATAATCGCAATATCGGGCGCTAACGATGCGGTGCATTCTCCACGCTGTCATAGAAAATAAAAGAGTTCAGTTTCGAGGGCCGAACTGGAGCAGTGGTAGTAAGGAGCCGGTGCAGCATCGCTAATGAAGATTAAATTACAGCGTGTTTTTCGGGAGCCGGGGCATTATACTCCGGTGCGTCAACTATTATTACAACCCGGCTCTCATTATTTTTCGCGTTTCGTATTATTATACTCCCTGTGCAACGCTGGATTAAAGTTTCGAGAATTTCGTCTCGCGGGATGGATCAATCGAGTGGTTTATCAATGTTTATTGATAATTTTATTTCAGAACCAATTGACAACGGCGTTGTTTTTTTTATGCGATTATGTGAATAATGAATGTACTATTAATCTCAATTGGGTAAATTGATGGTTTGATTTAAAATTACACACCTGACATGATGATCAAGGTATTAAAGATCATTTAACAAAAGTTATTGTTTCTTTTTCATTCAATTTGAGCGTGAAGGAGTTAGTACTATATATAATGTGTATAATTTTCAAAACTATTTATATAGATTCAACAAAAAAAATTTGATTTTTAACAACTTTAATCGAATGATTGGTATTTTTTCGAATATTTTACTTGTATAAATTTGTTTAAAAATTTCAAAACGCATCAAGTTAGAGTACGTAGACCTCGATTTATTTTTTTGCGATTGAGACCCGTAGTTTTGAGTGACTCATCTGTTGTCCAAAGAAAACTGCAGTGGTTATTCCAAACAGCAATAATTGTTGGTTTACAATCTTCGATCCAAATACGGCGCTCGGGAAAACCCGTTCGGTTTGTCCCCCAAGTTTGCATCTCCCACTCGTCAAACACGCGGGTAAATCCCGCGGAAAAAAAAAAAAAAAAAAATGCAAACCCTAGTCACGGATCATTTTCACTCCTCGTTACGGAAGAAAAAAAATAAATAAAGGGCGAGAAATCACTCGTCTCTCTGGGGGGATAAAAGGTGCGTGCGTACTAAATTTGCACTAATAACCTATAAAATGCAGCCCAACTCGCTCATTTTTTTTTTCTTCGCTCGCGCCAACTGTGCACCCTCCCCGCACGCCATATGTGCGGGTCGCGTATACACCCTTTGGAGGATAATCATCATCGATCGGTAATCTCGTAAGGGATTACCCGCGACGTGGACGAAAAAAGAAGAAGAAGACGGGAGGAGGAGGAGGACTGACTGGCTCCCCCCCCCAACGGCCGCGGGAAAAATATGCCGACGAGGGGAGCTCGGGTTTCACCCCCGCTGTCACCGCGCCGCGCGATTTCTTGCGAGGGGAAAGTCCGAACCCATGAGCGTCTCCGCTAGGTTTTCACGCCCCGGGATTTCACCCGCGGAGAGTAACTTTTTTTTTCGGGACATGCGGGGGAATCCTGTAAGGGTATGTACGAAAAACAAAGGTAGACCGGGCTTGAGAAATTTTTAAATTCTACTGGAATTATATGTGGTAATTTATGTTGTATTCATACGTAAAAAATTGGTTCTAAAGGCTGTGCGAAGTTCGTGGTGAATAATTTGCGGGTAAACAAACTGAGAATTTTTGGTAACTTTTAATTTTCAAAAACATTTTTTTTAAATACTCGTTTATTGGAAATGTTAAGTAAGTTGAACTCGAGATTTTTTTAAAAAAAGACTACCTTGATGTACGGAAAACAGTTTAAGAAAATTTTGATTAAAGTTTATCAACATGAGACACCAAACTTTATTACACAAAATCAGCAAAGTCTATAAGTTTCTGGAACCAATTAAAATTTTATGACTGTTTATGTGGTTAGCCCAAAAATTAACGAGCCCTTCCTTTAAAAAAAATAAAAAATGCATAATAAAGTACACCCGGAATTAACGCAGGGAAGGAAGAAAATCGAAAGAAAAATGAAGAAAAAAAAAGCGCGCCGGGTATTAAGCCCCGGGTCTGCGATAAAAGTGCGCGGGATGTTTATATCCTCGAGATTTTTATGTTGCACTTTTTATTCGCGCTAGGGAGGAGGAGGAGGAGGTGGCTTTATGAATAAATAAGCGATCGGCTCATGCAAAACGAGCAACTCGCTCGAATGAATAATGCCTCCTACGGCTTCTTTTTTTTTACTCTCTCATTTTAGGTACACCCGCGAGTTTAAGGTTTGGACGACCCCGAACAATGGCGAAATTTTTCATTGGTACGGTTTAATCGTTAAGTTTTGGGTTTCACGGGGTAAGGAATGACCTCTAAAGAGTACTTTATGATCGTAATGAGCGTACCTGGATCATTTTACGATGTAAATTCGTAAAAAATGGTGGTTACGGGGATGTAAATTTAAAAATGAAAGGACACTTTCGTGAGAGATTCGAAGTAAAGGGTCATGAAAAATTTTGTTTGCTTACGCAGCGTGAGTACTTCTGCGTCATCGGCAAGGATCTGATTGACTTTTTTGTAGGAAGATGTGAAAATCGATTGAAAAATTGAAAAAAATATTAATTTAAGTTTAAAACATACTGGACTTTACAACTAAACTATCTGTATGAAGTGAAGGTATCATATTTTATTAAACAAAACAAGATCCTTTTTTGTCGTTTTTGAGCAATTGTATACGATTTCAAAAAAATTTCGTGCCTCTTGCCAATGATCGACAGACCCACAGATCAAAAATAAATCATGCAGGTACACTACCTCAATATTTCCCCCAACTCTTTCGAATATCGTACGGTTTCAGCCAAAACATATCAAAACAAATAACAACGCAGCCCGAAAATCCAGCAGCAGCTCCGGCCAATATTCTCCCCTCGTCTTCCTCCTCCCCCGAAAAAAAGGCCAGAAAATTATTCCTACGCTTCGCGAGCGGATGCGGGCACCATCGAAGGCCACTCGCGCGCGCGCGAAAAAAAAGACCGTTGCAGGCTATATACGAAGCAGGAGGAAAAAAAAAGAGAAGAGAATTGGAGGGGGGGGGGCAGGCAGCTCGTCACGATAAAAATCGACGTCTCCGGTCGCGCGGCGGCTCTCCTCTGCCATCCATCATACACGCAGCGCTCCCCTAATTTACTGCCGCCGCTGCACCTTTATAACTACACCGGATGATGATGATGATCCCCGCAGCAGAAGCGAAAAAATAAGCGGCGGCAGAACCGCGAGCCCGCCACTCCTGCCGGGTCCATCCTCTTGGCTCCTTTTTCTTATTTTTTCAGGCGCGAGTTTTGCTGCGTGGGTTGATACTTAAAATCCCCGAGCTTATTTTTTCGAGGTTATAGATTTTTATTGTTACTTCTGCGGAAAATTAGGACCCCCATGGAGCGTTATTTGAAAGTTTAAAGGTCCCCGTCTGCCCTAGATATTTAAAGTCATTAAGCCTCTTTAAAAGTCTCTTTTGAAGTTGGGGTCTTTGTGGAGAGCACGGCCACAACAGCCCGCAGCTGCTAGGTGCAATTCTTAGGTGTACCTACAATTGAGAATTGCCAAAATTTGTCGCTACTCGAAACAATGGACATGGTCAAGTTATGAATCACGTACCCTGGATTATGCTAAGAGTTGTGGCTCAACGTATATTACACACTAAGTGAATCTTCACTTTTCGCACCAAAAAAAAAAAAAAAAAAAAAAAAACAGCTCCATAGGGTGTTCCATCTGCTTGGAAAAGAGAGAAAAAAAAAAAAAAAAAAACATTTCTAAAATCCTCCCAAAGGATCCCATCGCTCGCGTCGCGTCGCGGCGTCGCTTCGGGGCGTAGCAGGCAGCATCGCTAATGGCGAGAGAGAGAGAGAGAAGAAGGATGGATAAGGCCGGCGAGGGGAGCAAGGACACGCGCGGCGGGCGGTCTCGGTTCCTTCCCCCCCGGTCTAAACACATACATGGCGGGTCCGGTAGCCCCGGCTCCGCTCTTTATTCGGCGAGCGTTTAAAGGGAATATTGTAAATTCTTCCTCCCCCGACACCTGCGCTCAGGATTTTCAAGACCGGCTTTCCCTTTTTTTTTTTTTTTAATCTTGACTTTTTGACAGGGGTTTTCTCTTTGTCGGGGGGGGGGGGGGAGCTCTGTTCGGTGGGCATTGTTTTGAGCCGCGAAAGGTTTGGTTTCGAGTATCGCGAGGCCGATCCATCGTAGGATACTTTTGGTTGGAAGGACAAGATTCGAAGTTCCTTTTGATTCTTTGTTTCGGACCCAAACCCATTCATATTCAAATGTTTGTACCTCGGTTTGTACCTAATGAAGACCCATAAAATCTCTGTCTAAGTAATTGTAGCCACTAAATAGTACCCATAAATAATATTCCCTTATCCGGATTAAGATCTTTTGTCTTGATCAAATGAACTTACGTACGTGTCGGAGCAATGGTACATCGCGGTAACATTGCAATTTTCGTATTGAAAATTTAAACATCCCTGTCTAAATAATAGTACCCATAAATAGAATTCCCTTATCCGGATTAAGATCTTTAGTCTTGATCAGGTGAACTTACGTACGTGTCGGAGCAATGGTACACCGCGGTATCATTGAAATTTTCGTATTGAAAATCAAAACAAAGAGCCAAAGTCATACAGCTTTGGAAACAATCAATGCCCAGATGCTGAGCATTAAGCCTGCTGTATCCCATAATATCGGTAGAATTCTTCTCTCCCGAAATTTATGATCCTCCCGGGTCCTAACCCCTACTTGGTCTACCCGCGCCGCAGGTATTATTACACGGAAGCTAGCCAGGCTGCAAGGTCGACGGGACGAGTGTAGAGTGTTAAATCGGAGCAACCTTCAAAAATCCAGCGGTGGCGGCGGCGTCGCGTCGGCGGCGGAGGGCGTATAATAAGGAAGAGGCGAGCCTGAACGAGAAGAAGAAGAAGAAGAAGAAGAAGAAGCCGTATAGTAGATTCTCTCCCCGATGGGCAGCCGCAGGCTCAGCTATTCATCCTGTTTTCGCACGGTGAGTAAGCCCACAAGCTTTCTAAGAACTCAGCCTTGGCAGTTTGGAGGATAGGATAGGTTTGCGTTATGAGCCGGCGGAGCCCCCGAGTCATTAACTGCTGAGGCTCGGTTTCGTTAGGCCCGCTGAGGAGAACCGGGAGGAGGAGACTGATTCGGCTTGAGAGTTTATTGTTTGGGTTATTGCGAGAATGTCAGCTGGACGTTCATGCTTACGATTATTGTTGAGAAGAGATTAACCTGGATTTTCACCAATTCGTTTGAGGATGCCTTACGAAACTGTCGGAATTTCAAAATACGCGTCCGCAGATTGTTTAAAATTTTAAAAACAATGATTAGACCCAAAAATACGCTTTTTTACCCGAAAGCCGCTTTATAAGTAAGTTTTAATTTTTTCAATTTAAATGACAACATACATAAACCAGTAAAATTTTACCGCTGGAAATTTAAAATCATACCTTCATTTATCTGCACCATGCACAATAAACAAGTATTTCTTCAATTAAAGTTTTTCAACTCTATGTCCGATAAAGCAAAACTATGTATAGTCATAATTTGTTCGCGAGTTTGTTATAAAAAAATTCACACCTCTTATCGACGCACTTCGACATTCTTCCGGTGCATGTAATAAATGTAGGCGTTATTTTTTTTTTATCGTTCGCGCGGTTTGTACAAGCCAAGCTCGTCACGCTCTGCCTAAGCCTGCAGCTCTCGTGACAAATTTAGTGTAAATATGCTTCCTGCCAGTCGCTCGGCCATGTAAATCCCCGATCATCATAATAATGCATCCATGACTTTTAAATTGTTTAAAACAAAGCTTTCGGTTTTATAACTCTCGGGATTTTCGAAAAGTTACCACATCGAAAAATATCCGCATTGACTGACTGAATTAATCCATCGGTAATTCCAAAAAAATAAAAAAATTTATTTCTCCCGGCGTAAACAAAGGGTGCAAACAAAAGCTCTCGAAATTTAACATTAACGTCGTAATGAATTTTGCGAGCGCCACAGCTTGCGGCGGGGGTTGGTTGGTTTATTATTTATGCCCGCACAATAATGCAGCGTCACCCAGGCCGCGGGGAAATTCCAGGCTTCGTCGTGTGATTTTCGGCGTGTGTTGTTCAAACTCCGGGCGGCCCCTTTCCTTCGTTTATTATGCGCCGGCCGTGCCCTTCGCTCGCGAGCATCCTGTTTTTCACGAATTTTCTCCCCTCCGCGGATGACTGTACGGAAGGCGAGTGATTAGGAGAATGACGCTGGTCGGGGATTTTTAGTGGACGGTCTTCGGATATGGCAGTAGTAAAAATAACTATTTAAAATTATGTAATAATCACGTAATAATAATAAAAAACTAGTAGATTAGAGGTTTAACATTTGCACAGACTCAATCAATCAATCTTTAATGATTGTATTTTTTAATACGATAAGTAATGTAAAGACCATTTTCCAAGTCTGGGTAATACCCAATTAAAAAACTCAAAAACCATTAAATTTTATTAAAACTAAAAAGTCTATTTTTCTGAACTCTTAGACAAGACTTTTTTTTACTCAAAAACAGGATAATTACCAAAAAAATTCAAAATTATAAGAGAAAAATAAATTTCTTGATCAAAATCTGCCTTTGTTAAGGTTTACTTTAGCCCAAAATTGCTCGACAGCACTTGACTTCTGCAAGCGTTTATTGGGGTTTTGTTGATCTCGAAATTTGATATGAACAAAAAAAAATATCAATCGTTATTCTTTATTATTACAAATGTTTTTCAGTTAAACAAAAACCAAACTCTGCCGAACATGTTTTTTTTTTAACCCTTGAAAAAAAAAAAAAAAAAAAAAAAATCCCCACTCTAAAAACCCAAATATCATTTGCATCAAATACAGTCGCAAAGACGCAAACACACGAATTTCAAGCCGCGACCTTGACCGTTCAAAATTCCCAACTCTGCCCTAAAAGAAAATGAGCGCGCGCGTCCGCAACCGCACGTAAAAAAAAAAAGAACTCGTTCACCCCGTCCCAACGCCCACAGTCGTCATAGCGCGCCCAAATAAGCTCGCATCAGCTGGTCGTTGCAGATAAGAGCCATAAAGTACAAAAAAGAAAAAAAAAAAAAAAACTCGGGGGGGGGGTTAATAATAAAAAGCAGTAGCCTCCCCCTCGCGGGGGTTTCAAACGGGGTGCAAGCAACCAGCCAGCCAGTCAGGCAGGGCAAAACACACGTGTCGGTTGCGCGCGCAACCCGACGAAATAAAGACGGAAAGGGAAAGGCAACGGCACCAGCACGTGGAGAAGGGAGGACGAGCCGGAGTGGGAGGAGGAGGGATAGATTTAACTCGCAGCACTCGTAAATCACACGGAGATAAACGAGAGAGAAAGCTGCAAAAGTATAGTAACCCAGTGACACCGCTGTACTGTAATCGTTCTCTTTTTTTTTTTTTTACTTTTTTCATGGGGATGAAGTGCGAAATGTCGTTGGGTCTGCGATCATGGGGTCGTTAATTTTGGCAGACTCATTATGCGGACTCGCGTAGCACCCCCTTTTTTTTTCTTCTTTGGCAACGGGCTACGGCCTGTAACGAATTTTGGATTGGGGGTGTTGGCCGATTTAACGGTACGGTTCTTTTATCTTTTTTTTAGCAGTGAGCGGGTGGGGAGCGAAGATATGATTGTTTTTGGGGTTCTGAACTGAAAATTAAATTCCAGGCGACAAGCGAGGCGGTGTGTTTAAAATATTTGTGGAACAATGGTATTTATGTGTGTTGGTTGGGCCCATTTTTTTTCAGGTCTTTTTTCGTTGTAATTTGTCATACTCAGGTGGAAAATATATTCTTTTCATAACGTATGGTTGGATGCTAGCTAGTTTAAATTGACAGAATTTCTCTCTAACTAGTTAATTAGGGCACTTTAGAGAACATTTTTCTGGATACGTGCAAGGTATTATGACTTACCTAAAACTTCAGCAACTTACTTTTATTAATCAAAGGGTGTTGACTTTGCGATGATGATCCAGCCTTGGAGGTATTTAAACATTCAAAAAACATACTAGATAACACAAAGTTGTTTTATATTTAAAACTTACTTTAAGTTTTTATGTACAAAGTAAATGTGTACAAGTCAGAATTGAACTCTATTGACAATTGTTAATGAAGTTACAGAAAAACGGAGAAAATTATACCTACAGAATATCTTCGTTTTTTGATAACTTACACCTTTGTATAATAAGCAAAAACTTATAGTTATTCAAAGTTTGGTTTAGAATCTTCTAAAAGTCCGAGTAAAAGTCAATATTCAAAAACCTATGCAACAGTAAAGTATGCAACACCCTACTGATTTCAATTAATTTGAAGATTTTACGTAAATAAAGTGTCAAGCTTTACAATTGACATTAAATTGTCATAAAAAAAATTTTACTTCCACTAAAGACAACAACAAAAAATACACAAAACTCGCACCCAGAACAGTTAACGGTAGTTTGAATATTCGCCCGACCGTCCGTAAGTATACCTTTTACGCGTCCAACAACAGTAATTGTGTAAACAAACCGTCAATTTGACCAACAAAATGAAAACAATAACGCCCTCTGAAAACTTGAAAAAAAAAAAAAAGAAAAAAAAGTGTTAATTACAAATTAAACGCAACCCCCCTGGGTCCACTTTGCGATAAAAGAGGAAGGAAGGAACGAAGCAAAAGAGAAAAAAAAAGAAAAAAAAAAGGAAGAGTGAGGTACGCCGGAGTAATAACTATAATTTTTATCGCGATGGGGGCGCGGGCTTGCAGCGCGTCGGGCGGAAGAGAAGAAAAGCAACGGACAATGCAGGCAGGGGCCCTTCCTCGATTAAGACATCGCTCTCCTCTCTCATTACTCCGGTACGCGACGGTTATTGAACTACATCGCGGAGCCATTTCAATGTCGAGCTTTAGTGATCAATATTATGGTGGAGCTTTTTTCTCTCGAAGCTATACATTGAAAGTACAATGAGCTTTTTTGGGTAAATTGGTTTGAGAATTTGAGCGACAAAGCTTGCTTGTTTTACTTAAATCGTATGTCAAATCTAAAATGAAAACTTTTCCGTTACGAAGAAGCCATTTGACGAGATTGCGGATACTTGTACACAAATTGAGTTGTGTACATAATTTATACTCGAAAGATCCATCATTATCGATGCTCAGCGTTAACAAGGGCAATTTGATCCTCATTAATTTTACATCGATGATTACAACAATGATTAACCTCTCTTACTAGATACATTTACGCTTTCAAAATCTTTATGAACGTTTAGCTGAATAAAAAGTTTGGAAATTTTCAGTCTTATGAGTCTCTCTGGAACTTTTTCATGCTTCTTTCAAAAGATTCTACACAGATTTTTTCAGCCGTTGAAAGAGTATTTTAGGATCGTTTGAAAACGTTACAGAAAACGATTAGAAGATTACTAATAAGAAAAAAATTAATACTTTTTGGGATTATTTTTGAATTGAGCAACCAAATCAGCATATACTTGTTCATCCGAAAAATAGTCGTATTTTATTTGTGTATTTAAACTTAAACGTCCTCAACTTTTGCAAATTACATACTCAACTGTCGCTGTTTCAACGGCATCCCGCTGAATCTTTAAAAAAAAAACGCGTAGAAAAAAAAAAACTCCGGTAATAACCCTTACACGCGACAAATCGTCCGCAGCAAGAATGAAGAAAGGCACACGTGGGGTAGCGCAAGGGAACCTCCTCATTAATCGATTTCTTTTCCCTTAATTAACGCCCCGGGTAATCATCATCCTCCCGGTGCTGACCCTTCGTCGCGCACGCGACCTCCTTTCCCCGCAGTTTTTTTTTCCTCCCTACCCGCGCCCTTTGATGCAGAGCACGCGTGCGCGAAGAAGTTTGTCTCCTCTCGAGTCTTGACCTTTTTTTCGTGAGGGGGAAGAAAGAGGGTGTTTTTTGGATTAGGTGTGGCCCAGCCGCGTCCTTGGATGCTGGAGGGCTTCTTTCTTGGAGGTCGAAAAAAGGTGAAAATTTTATTTATCGAGCCGGGAAGAAGAGCAGAAGCAAAAAAATAAATAAAGAAAGAGAGATACGGCCTTTCTTTTTTTTTTACTCGGGAAGAAAAATTCGTCTCGACGTAGACGTCCGAGGAAATCAACGGGTGTAACCAAAACCCCCGTTAAAACGAACGAATTTTCGATTACCCAGCGGAAGGGGGGGGGGGGATCGGGTCACGTACCCGCTGTAATTTTCCTCCTCTCCGGGAGCATGCTGCACCTGCGATTCTTTGTGCCCGAGAAAGAAAAGGCGTCGTCGAGGGATCTTACCCACCCGCGCTGCCGCGAATTATACAATTTCTCGAGTCTTTTTTATTATTTGGGTCAGACACCCTTTCCCCCGACTTTATTTTTTCTCTCTCTCCTCGCCCGGTAGAATTAATCTTTTCCTCGAAATCGCAGCGCGAGGTCTTTTTTTTTTCCTTCCTTATTGTTCCCTGATGGGAATCGAAATTAATGGCGGCCCGCCGAAGGATGCCCGCCTGGGTAATGAAGCTCGAATTCGGGGCAAACAGGAAAAACCACTCGCGCGACTTTTATCCTCGTCCTCAGCTCCATCCATAATTAACCGTATTTCATTACGGCTCGTATCTTCGTTTTTTTTTTTTTTTTTTTTTTTTTTTTTCGCGCCTCGAGGAAACTCGATTCTCGCTCGCTCCCGAAGGGCTGCAGGCTTTTCCGGAGGGGAGAGAAACGAGGTCACGAGAGGGTAGTTTTTCGTGGGGGAGGGAGGGTGTGCTGCCTGCTTGCTTGCCAAAGATGAAGTCGAGGGAAAAAACATTTATCTTGGACCCCCCGAAATGAGCTCGAAGTGCGCGGGTATAAACACAAGCCTAATGGAGGACGAAAACTCAATCAGCCGGGAAGTAAAACTACGTTGAAAAAAAAAAAAGAGAGATAACGAAGGGGCCTCCTCGCGCGCTTCCTGCGTCACTCCGGAAGCAGCGAGGGGGGAGAGAAAAAGAGAGAGAGACGGATAAATTGTCGTCGGTCGGGGAACGTCCAGTCCGTCCAAGATTTCCGTCGGCCGCGTGCATGTGTGTGTATATCCCTTTCGAGGCGGCCAAGCACGCGATCCCCGGGAAAAAGGGGGGGCCGATGCGCGGGCTACCAAAATAAATTTGGCCGGCTACGAAGCTTCCCTCCTCCCCCCCTTTGTCTTCTTCTTTTTCTTATTCCACTTCGTTTTTTTTTGGGTTCGACTGGCGCCTTTTTTTTCCCCGTCCTCGCGACCCGAGCCTCTTGATCGATGACGAGAGTCGGGACTTTTTAGAGAATTTTTGCCACCCCGTGACCAATGAGATATCCCGCGGGCTAAATGATTTGTCACGAGGGAGACCTTTTTTCGTTCGGTGTTTGGGTGAATTGTGTTGCGATTGAATGGCATCGATCAGAGAAGCGCGTGCAGCCGCGTTTCAGGCATTTTGTAGTCGGCGAGGCGCCTGTTTTATGAAAAGAGTAGGAAAAATAATTCTGACTTGTGAGTAAAAACATAAGAATATTATTACGGGACAGGGGATATGCACTCCAGAATCACTAAAAGAATCACACACAAAAATCAATATAATCAATAAAATATCCATTTAATTCCAAGAAAAAATCTTCGAAAAATATCATTTTTAACAAACAAATTCCAAGGCTCTAAACACTTTAAATTTGCCAAAAGAATCACGAAAGAATCACAAAATAATCAAAAGAATCTTCAATGATTGACCCTCGATTACGGGGCTTTTAGTTTCACATAAGATGTGCACTACAAAACTCATAGATAAGTACCTGGTGTCCAAAAAAAAACTAAATAATGTTGGATAGATGGTAAAAAAATCTCGTAAACTCTTGGTATTGGATAAAGAATCTAATTAAAAAAGTGTAACGCGATACAGAAAATTCGATCAAACTCTTACAGGTTCAAGATTTCGATATCAGGTTGTAAGCAGGGCACCCAGCGTCAAAATAAAAAAAAAAAAAATCTTCCTCAAAAATGAATAAAATATTTACGAGGACGCTTGATAAATACAACTCATTTGGCGCCGCTGACAGTTTTAAGAGAAACGTAGCCAGTAGGCCCGGGCCCACCAAATGACTTTTCGAGAAAAATAAATGAGCCGAGGGTCCTGCGCCCTCCTCCTCGAAAAACAGCTTTGCGCGATGGAGGATTTCGAGGAATAAATTCCACCTCGTTCCTCCTCGCGGGCCCTAATGCTCCCCAGGATGCAAGCGTCATTACTGCTTTTCGCGAATAATTCTGCTTCTCCAGAGCCACGGAGGAGAAAAAAAAAAAAAGAGGAGGAGGGTCTAGGAAGCAGCCTGCGGAATCAATTTTAAATAGCCCGCGGTCTCCGCTTTTGCATACAGCGCGCCCGCGAGCGAGCGGCAGCGGGGAATAAAAAAAAGGCCAGGGCCGTCAATTAGGAAGGAGGCGAGCCAGCCACCGCGAACAAAGAACCGCGAGCTCGGCTCGGCTCTCCTCTCCGTCTTCTTTTTTCTGCCTCCACATCCTTTGCTGGCTCCTCTTTTTTTAATCTCCCGCCCGCGTCTTCTTCTTTTTCTTCTTCTTCTTCTTCTGCTCCTCGATTATTCCCCCCCCCCCCCCCCTGGACGGAATATTCGTGCGTGGGTCGAACCCACCCGAAAAAAAAACAGGCGCAGCAGCAGCTAGGAGATTTAGTTCCTTCTCTTCCTTCGGAAGGGCTAATTATCCTTCGATAATATTTGCCCCCCTTTTTTTTTTGAAATATTCAATTAGCCCCTGGCTTTGCCCTCAACTTTTCCACGGGGTCAAACAAACCCTGCCCGATTAAAATTTCAATCGTCCGCGCGATGTTAAAATATTAGCCCTCGTACTGCACGCTCGTCTTTATTACAGCAGCCCGAAATTCTGGTCCGGGAAAATCGGAGCTCGAGCCTCGAGGATTTCGAAAAGCCCTTTCGAATTTTATCTACCCGGTTCGGTGTATGAGGTTTGCCGAGCTTCCCCTGCAAACAGAGCCAGCTTCCTTCGATCAAACACAATTTACACCGGAGAAATAAAGAGAGCCGAGCGAGCGAGTTAATTAGCATAAATTCACGATATTAGAGAGCGAGCGCCCGGTTTTAATAATAACAAAAAGAAAAAAGAAGAGGAGGATGAAAAAAGAAAAAAAAAAAGCCGAAGCGTCGTCGCACGTGCGCGTTCAACGATCTCTTCTCTTGCTCTCGGGGTCCGGAATTCGCGAGATAAAGGCAGCTGCTGCTGCTCGTGAATCCCGTGAGTTGACGAGGCCGGCGGCGTCGTAAATTCGCGAGGCGCTCGCGCACCGAATTTCGGAGCGGCGAGAGGGAACCGGTTACGGCTGTGTTGGTTAGCGCGTACGTGTGCATGCCCGATCTCACCTGGTCTGGGCCCCCTCGGTGGCCTTCGATTTGGGTTGAGATGAAACCGCGAGTTCGGCGCCTAGATGTGTCTTTGAAGAGGTCGTTACGTCCTGATTTTGGGATTCCTGAAGGATGATTCCGAGTCTAGAGCCAGGTGAATCTGATAAACTTGACATAATCAAGAAACGAGTGACTGAGCACTCAGACTCAATTTAACAATGGTCATTTGGATTTGATCTCTGTCGATTAATGTATCGAGCTTGATGCTCTCAAAAGCTTTCAAGTCTGGAAATTCATCGTTTACAGGGACTGAAAATCGTTGCCTAAATTTTGAAGTTTCGATTATTCTGAAAACAAGGATTGCCCCAACATTTCAACTCTGGACTTCCAAGACTTGCAGACGAATATTTTCGAGTCCTTAGACTTGTTAAGTTTTCTTGAACTGTATCGGTATAGCGATGAGTTTCAAATCTGCTCGATTCGATTCCTCAGTCTCCGCTCAAGTCTTCACACATATCTCCCGGCAGTCCGCCGAACCTTATCAGAAAAAAAGTCCACCCTGGATCTCGTTCGCACAGGATCTTTTGTCTTTCATCATCGCGGCCATCGCCGCCGAGGCTTTTCCCTCCTCCTTGCTTGGACAAAGGCTGCCGGGCTTTCGGCGCGCGCACGCTATCGCGCGGGTTCTCTCCCTCCTCTCTCTCCCTTTTTTTTTTTTTTTCTTCCTTCTTCTGCCCTCCTCTCTTCTCTTTCCTTCTTTTCTCCACCCCGGTGCCTCGCCTCCTCTCACGTACACGCCGCCGCGGGGCTAACGGGGGGAGTATCCGCGCCACTGCGCCGCGGCGCGCGCGATCGAGAAATTAACGACCCCTCGACGTTTACGCTCCCACCTTCTTTTTTTCTCCCTTCTTCTTCCTCTTCTTCTCGGCGGGCTGACGAGGAGAAAAATTCCACCCCCTGGAAGTTCTAATCACCCGGTCTTGATGATATTCTTCGACGCTAGTCTCGGCGGAATTTTACCTCGCAAGAGGCCGAATGAACCTTCCACTGGCGGGGATCGTCAACTCTGGAATTAATTGGGCAGCACGCGTGCTTAATCGAGAGTATCATTTTCGTCGTCGCAGCGAGCCGAGCACATGTGTGCGACCCGAACGCTCTTTGTTGTCGAAGGGACCACCTGCCTCGATTACTCTACCCCGATTTTTGTTTTCCTGTAATCATTATACGCCTCTTTTTCTTTTTTTTTTTTTTTGGTCATGGATTTAACCGGCTGTAGCCTTACAGCCTGCCTAACTATTTTTTCATTTGACGTTGGAAAACGATGTTTGCGCTTACCTTGTAATAATTGGATTTATTGGGTGAAAATTGATCAGATCTAATTACTCGGTCTTTTTATTTTTGAAAAGTACACGTGAATACATACCAAAAAAAAGTAGCCCTTCGTGCGAAGCACAAAAGATCGCCACAACAATCAGTCGCGACCGCAACTACGGGATCGACGTTCACGCGTCGCTGCTCGGTAATCACGCTGGAAATAAAGAAAGGGCTAGGAAATAAGGGAGGACACCAGGTGCACCAGCAGGTCGAAATTGACGTCGGACATCTCCCCGATTGACCAAAAAAAAAGTGAAGGGGGGGGGGGGAGAGGAAAAAAAAGGGTTAATTAAAATAGCCTGGGTGGGGTATAGCGAGCGCTTCGGGGGTATATCGATCGCGTCCTCGTTCGGCGCTCGCCTTTAAATTTCACGCCGCGGCGCGAGCTCCAGAGGAGCGAGAAAGTTGCTCGCAGCGGGGGGATCCGAGTATATTTCGCTGATGGCGTGCTTTTGAATATATTATACGTGCTCGACTCGCGAGAAAACCGGGAGGAGGTTGGTTGCTTCTCTCTCTCTCTTTTTTTTTACTAAATCGCGTGCTGTGGGTCTTACGCAAGCGATTGATCCCTCGCCCGCGAATAATTTTTCGCCAACCGTAAGAGGATACGGCCTTGGCGGGTTCGGTATCACCTGGCTTGCGACGGCCAGGAGGTTATTTTCGAGCGTTCGATCCGCGAGCTCCGCACCGTCCGTCAATAGCCTTCGCGCGGGTAAGACGAGCCTATTCTATTTTAGATCCCCGCAGAATAAGCCTCGAACCTGGTGCTCGCAGGGCCCTTTTTTTCTTCTCAGATTTGCTTGAATCGTTTTGTTTCATTCCCGCTTGTTTGTCCGACACCTGCGGCGCGGCCGATTTCTTTTTCACTCCGCGAAGTCTGAAAGTAGATTTAGCACTTTGTTCATTGGTCTCTTTGGAACGTCGTCATGGAAATCGCTAATCGAGATTAAAAAAACGCGTCGACCTTGTCTAGCAGAAAAATACACCAGAGCCAAACCCGATCGAAAAAAAGTGGGCAACCTGCGAGAGAGATTCAGGTTTGCCCACAATGTACGCATCGCGTTGGCCTGATCGATTAAAGGCCGGCGCGTGCAGGACGGCCGCGGCGGGGCGAGATCGGCTCGCCGGCATTGTATAACCGTGCCCTCCCTCACTATTTTTCCCCAACCTTTTTTTTTATTCCTCGACTCCTCCTCCCCCGTCTTTCTTCTTTTTTATCGTTCGTAATTTGCGAGGGTTTATTAGAGCCAGGGGGGAGGGGGAATGGGTGGAATAGAAACGGCGGGCGATTTTTCGGGTGAATTATTGATGAGCAGCACGGCTCGGCTCGTAATGACCGCGTGCGCGTTGATTGTTTCTGCGTGACGCTAATCCGAGCACACTGCAGCACCAACATGCCAGAAGAAGAAGAAGAAGCGGAGGGAGGAGGAGGACCTCTCTAATGTGTTATTCCCCGAAAAGGTCGTAAATTAGACGCCACCGCAGCGCGTTTTTCCTATCCCCCGCGCGCGGCTAGGAAAACTCGTGCGTAAGGCTGACTCCGAAATGGCGGCGTCGTCGCAGGCAATTTAGCTTGACCTCGAAACCAACGACGCTAGCGAGCGTTTTTCTCTCCCCTAGCCTGCGCCTTCTCTTCTCTCTTTTTTTTTCTCTCCCGTTCCCCCCCTTCCAACACGTGGCTCGACTACGACGCTCGCGGGGGCGACCGCCAAGGGGTTGGGGGAGAGGATTTCCAAGTTTTTCCCTCTCGTGGGGAAGAGAGAAAAATTGCGTGCGTGGCGGCGTCCGCAGGGAGAAACTTTCTCTATTTTTTTTTTTTTTTCCACACAGTTTTCTCCTCGCGCATACTAATTATCCCTATTTTTTCTCCCTCCTGTGTAGGCACCGTGCAGCACGTGAAGCTTAAAAACGTATTTATCACACGAGAGAGCCAAGAGAAGGAGGACAAATTTGTGGGTCTAGAATTGTCATTTTCTTCGACAATAACACTCGTAAGAAACCAGTGACCCTAAAATTAGCGTACTTTTTAGCCCTTTAGGTACAAACATCTAATCTGCATGAAATTTCTGTACACCAAGATTTTTTGACCAGATTAGATTCCTAAACATTTCAAAAAAGAACTTGCAGCAGTACCAATCGGACCGATTTTTTCGTCTTCGGTTGACACACCTTAATCAGGAATGCAAAACCTCGATAAAAAAAAAAAAAAAAACCAATACTGCCAAAACTCGATAATCATCAATTTACGCACCCGGTTTCAAAAATCCGTGCTGCCGGTGCAGGATAAATAAATACTCCGGGCGTAACGGTCGAGCTCGAGATTTCTGCGTCGAATATCTGCAGGTGCAAAAAAAAATCTCGGTGCGCACTTTTACCGCGAGTATCTCCGATCGCTTGATTTACGAAAAACTGCGGTAGTACTTTGTTAACCGAAAAAAGTATTCCGCGGTTCGAATTAAAAAGAAAAAAATTCGATTTACGGTGACGCCTCAGCTTAATACAGTAAAGCAACCCCCCGAGTTGAGGCCCCTGCGAGGAAGATAAGACCCGCTCGGTGGGTAATTCGAAACTTTTTAGCTGCCACCGGAGGGACTGGTCCTGGAGCAGAAGCATCGCGTAACCGCATCTCCTCTTTCTCTCATTATCACCTTCTCTTCTCCCCTCCCCCCTGCACGGGCGCTTTTTTTTTCTTCTCTTCTCTTCGCGGGCTTCTTCTCTCCTCGATCGATCCGCGCGGTGCGGCTACTCCAAGGCGAAGTGTAAATGAGCAGCGCGGGGCGAGTTGCCGAACGAGTCGAGGAATTCGTTTCGCGACTTGAAAAATAATCCTACTCGACGGCGCACGGTATACCCGCGCTCCTTTGAATTGATTGTCAAGGATACATCGATGTTTATTTCGAGAGAGAGAGAGCGAGAGAGGAAAAAAAAATTAGGGAGGATAAAAGACATTTTTTACGGGTGTGATAAATTGAGTCTTTTGTGGACCGTCTGGAAGATTTTAGGGTTACGTAAGCCGCGGAGATGCGATTAGAGATTCGGGGAAAAATAGGTCCGCCGAAGCGTGTTTGAAACTGAAACTGTCGTTGTGGTTTTTTTAATCTATGCTATCCGAGGAAGCTGGAAGATTAATAAAACTGAAAAACCATCTCTCTTGGATCAAACTAGCTACTCAAGCACGTAATACTTGAAACTCGAAATCTGCATTGAGACTTTTGTAAGAAATTATCATGAAAATTTTTGTAATGAAAAACGTAATTGATTGTTTTTAACTACTTTACTGTTTTAGATTATATTGTGTGATATGCAAGCCTATTATTATCAGCTGTGGCTCAAAGGACCTCGAGTCCTATGTAAAATTAAATTAAATTAGATTCTCAAAGTAGCTTCCAAAATAATTCTACAATGATATTCTTGAAAAATATCCCGATCAACAAAAATTCTTCTCGATAATCAACTAGAACACAGTATCAACAGCGGACGCCGAGGGTTTAATCAAGCTCCCGTCCCAAAAAGCGTAGGGAATTTTTCTCTCTGAAAAAGAAAGAGCCGCCGCAGTGCAGCCGGCAGGATCAGAAATTGAGTGCCGTTGCCCTGGAAAATGTTCGCCGCTAATACTTTCGCCCCGGCTGGCTAATTAAAAGCCCGGCGGACGTGCCAGAGAGAAATAAAAAGAAAAAAAAAGAAGCGGAGGAGGAGTAGTAGTAGAAGGAAGAAGCAGAAGAAGAAGAAGAGTGGAAGTCCCGGCTCCCAAAGCGGCAATGCAGCAGCGTCGCGAATGACAAAAGGAAATCGTCGAGGCGCACAGCTGGTCGCGAAAAAACATTAAAAAGACCAAGTGGAACTAGAAGGCGGGTCGCGTCATCCCCGCATTGTGCTTTCGGTCCCCGTAGATTCTTCACCGAACGGACCCACGCGGCCGGAAAGAACAACCTCTCCCAAGCTTTATTAGTGCCTTATTGACCGCGGCCACCCAGCGGTGCATCCGTCTGATAATTCGACAATAAAAACGGCCGAGACTCCTCTTGCGCCGGGTATGCAGCGCGGAGCCGATCGATGCGATGTCAGGCAGGCAGGCAGGGCGCGAAGGGGCTCGACCGTATTTATAGCCTCCGTGCCGCTCGGTCGGTCGCGCGCGCGAGTTACGCCTATGCAAATCGCGAGCCGAGCTGTTTTTTAGCTCGTTGATGCTGCTGCTGCAACAGACCGGGGGGGGGACCTCGATTCTTTTTTGCTCTCCCTGCGATGCTGCTGCAGCAGCGAGCGACCGGCTACTTTTCTCTCGCTCCCGGTCGATCGACCCTTTGCGCGGCTCTCGCGAAGAGAAAGGACGCGGAGGGAGAAAGAGAGAGCGATAGCGAGCTTTAATTTTTTACGAGCCACTGCTGCAGTAGCTTCGATTAATGAGAACTTTGCCGTGCTGGCGTAGCTTCGTGGATTAAGTTTGAATGAGCGATTGATTTAGGTACCTTTTTGAGACTCTTACAATTGATTCAAAAATTATCAGTTGATTCTTTCGAAAATTTTTAATTGAATTTGAAACGTCTCAAGTTACATCAATAAGAAGCGTTTTCAGTCATCAGTTGAATGTTTTTTTTTTTTTTGTCAGAACATATTTGATCAACTTGACGCTATTGCATGCCAGTTTAATATTATATCTAATCGTATAGTACTGAAAATTTGTACTCAGGATTCAGAAACGTATCAAAATCCCTGAACTCAGCATCTCACCAAAACTCATTCTCACTGCGTGGCTTGCGTACTCGAATCAGCTCAACAACAATTCGTCGCGCTGCTGCCTGCGTTGCACCCTTTAAAGAAGCAGCAATTAATCCGGGGACGTTACAGCACCGCGCGCCTCGTGCACGCACGCATAATGCAGAGACCGGGCCGGTGACGTTGGTGGTGGTGCACTCTCGTTTGCATTGAATTTCAAAGTGACCGCGAGCGCAGCAGCAGGCTCCCAAAGGGAGCTCAGCCCTTTCTTTGTCGAGCTCGGGGCGCGATCGGATGGAAAGCCGGGCGCATTATTATTATTATTATTTTTTTCTTTGGTAATTACCGCGCTAAGGTACTACGTCGTCGTCATCGAGGACCCTTCGAGGAAACATCGTTGGATTAAATTATTCACCTCCCCGCGCAGGATTCAAAAAGAAAAGAGGAAGAAAAAGAAGAGAAAAAAAAACACACACACCAACCTACCAACCAACCCCGGGCGTTCCTCTAAAAGCCCAAACAGAAAAAAAAGAGAGGGAAGACTGCTCCGCAGGTGAAAGAAAAAAAAAAGCGAGAGAGAGAGCCGAGAGAAAATGAGAACGGGGGGAGGGGGGAGGGAAAATATATATCCGCGCGGGCGCTCGGAAAAGCCATCGGGAGGAAGAAAGCAGGTCGAAGCCGGGGGGAGGCTGCAGGCTCGCCTGGCTGGCTAAATAACGGCCGTGGCTCTGTATATACCGGGGGGGGGGGGGGAAGGAGCCAGCCCGCGCGCGCTATATAGGACGACGCCGACAGCGGGTGGCTAACTCGCGAGGGAACGCGCACGGCTTTTCCCTCGTGGCAGCCTGGCAGGCAGGCAAGCATCCACCCCCTTATATACGTGGCAACGCCGCCGGGCTCCGGATTAGTCGAGAGCAGCACGTTGAAGGTTTTTGGAAAATTTTCGCTCCCCCTTCTTTTTTCTCCCTCGGTTGCGTACGTGTGAGCTCGGTTTAATGAAGAACAAATTTGTAATGCAGGGAGAGTTTGCCGGGAGGTAATTATTGTATCTTTACTCGCTTGTTTAATTACGGGGCTTCGTGACGGTTGGGAGATCGATTTTTGAGACGGGTTTTTGAAAATTTGGTCGGAAAAATTATGGCTCGCTGTTGTAGAAACTGCTAATGAGATTTTTTTTTTCATCAAATGAGGAAAATCTAATTTTGAAGACTAGTATATCAATAATAAGCGTTTGCGATCAATCGACAAGTAGATAACGTCTACTCGTAATAAATTGACTATATCATCGCACCACCTTATAAGCATCATCATTTTCAATTAATTAAATAATAACTTTGTGAGACATCAAAGCAGGGGAACTAAAACGCACTTTCTCGAAAAGTTCAACACCTCCGCCGGATAATAGCATCTTAATCAGTATGGTTTTGGATAATGCACGGGGTACCGCCAGCACTTAACGGTTCTCCCTTCGAGTTATTATCCAAAGAGCGTATAAGATATCTCGGCTAGTCGGAAAGAAGTAAGGGTTGAGGAGAGTGTTTAAAACCGCGAGAAAGAATTTTTTATCTCTTACTTTTGCCCAAACCGTGGGGGCTAGAAAGTGAGTACTCGCTTTCGCACTCAAGCTTTAGTAGATCAAATTGAACTTATTAGCCGGGGGAAGGGTGTCGGACCGCAAATTTTAAAATATCTTAAGCGGAATTCTTTTAAAAGGGTCCGATCCTAATTTGATTAATTTTCTTTGATGTGCGAGGGGCTGAGCTGCAAGCTTTCATCAACAAATTAAAGTTTACTTTTTTTTAAACGCGTTTCTTTTTTGTTTTTTGAAAAGCTTTGCAAACAGTAGGAAAAAAAATGTTGAATTAGGTTGAACAAATCTTTGAAGTTGAGATGCACAAGCTTTTTCTGAAAATGAACATTTCGTTTACGAAAAAATGAAAAAAAACAAGGTAATCTTAACTAAACCGGTCATTACGATAAGTGGCAAGCTTTAAACGCGTAAAATCTTAGTAAAATAAAGGCTTAGATTTCATGAAACAAATAGTACTTTTGAAAGAACTGACTGTAGTAGTATTTAAGTATATCTTCTTTATTTCTTAGGTAGGAGCTTGCAGAGCTTGCAGGTATAGATCATTATAGGACCAATCTGATCAATTTTTTTTAATCATAACATCAAAAGTATTCTTAAATAAACAAATTCGACTTAAATTTTTCGAAAATCTGATAAAATCTCGACTTTAACTTTACTCAAGCTCATCAAATTATTGTTCCAAAATGTTCTCGAGCTTGCGACCAACTGTAAAAATTTCCATGGCTTCCATCGTCAACTGAATTACGTAATAGGTTTAAGACTTGTTAATCCCCAAAATGACCAAATCAAACACTCAAGATTTCAAAAGAGTTATCAGTGAATTAAGCGTTGTACCAAGTTCAGCTCGCAAGCTCCGGGAGGGTGAATCAGCGAAAGCCATTTGAAATTTACAGTTGCTCGGGGTAGCAAGTAGGAGATATTAAGCCATAAAACGAAAGGAAACTCATAGCGGCGGTAGCAATTCAAACGAAAGCGAAAAGAGCAGGCTCGGAAAGGGAAAGGACTTTGGAGATAGAAGTAGTAGATAGATTAAGAGATAAAAGGCCCGTCGGCCGTGTCGGCCAGGAGTGGGAGCGATAACAGTACGACTGCACTGCAGTCAAGCCAGAAACAGCTGTACGTGAGATAAAAGAGGAGAAGGTGGGTTGTGCGCCTTCTCTCTTTCCTCCTCGCTCGGATTACGGAAGCAAAGTTTTCAAGTTCCGCTCGCGCGACACTGACCTACTTAAACTACTCCGGCTCCGGGGGTGTGTATATTTACTTCTACCACTGCTACGACCGCCTCGTTGTGTAGTTACGTGTATGAATCCGAAGCATAAAGCCCTCCCGCTCGCTCGCTCGCTCTCGCTTTCATCTTTTAGTACTTGTGTACTACTCCCGGCAGCAACAACTTTTTTACCCCGGTACGATTACCCCCGAACGAGAAAAACTTTGATTCCGTTCCCTGAAGTTTTATACTGTAGTGTGTAACGTTGAATTTTGATTATGGACGGGGGAATTGAAAATATTTCTCCGAGATAAACTTGCGGTTAATTATTTTTCTAATTTTGTGTACTTTTTTAAAATCATGATTAAATTAGCAGAAAATAGCAGCTGAAAGTTGATAAGATGAATTTTATCAGATAATTCGAGAAAAAAAAAAAAAAAATTGTTATCAAATTTTTACTTAGCTGATTTTGAACGCGGATACTTAGAAGTTAAATCGACAATGTGTACTAAATATAAGGTCCTTGACATTGACATGACGACCGGCAAAACAGATGCATTAAAAAACTAGGTACCTATCACATTTATGATTTGTAATCTCAATCCCAAACCTCGACTTTGAATCAATTTGAATAAAGTGTATACTTGTATTATGCTACAAGTATCGCAAAGGGCTGAAGACCAGTAAAAATTAAAAGAAAAAACACCGTTTGAAAAGATTAGAAAAAATAAATAAAGAGTTTTTACTTTTTTTTTGTTTGATTGATGCTTTCTACAAAATTTCTAATTTTTTTGTACAAACAAAAAATTACACTCTTTGTATAAAAGTTATTACTTTATACAATTTTACATACAAATAGAAAAAAAAATGACTGTGCTAAAACTCTTGATTCTACTCTCACTGTACAGCTCATGCATAACAATCAATCGCAAATGAATCCCATAAAAAATTAACAGTCAATTTACTGTAAAGCAACCGATTAACCGAATGGAAAATCTAATTCTCGTTCGAGCCTGGATTGTAAAGAAAATTCCCGGGGGTATACGAGTGTAAGTACCTCTTAGCAGACTTAGAACAAACAAAGATTCGCCACCCAAAAGACAATCGCCCTCGCACAAATCTCAATCATGTTCATCTTACCGATTTTCAATCTCTCGGGTGCTTAGCGAATCGCCCAAATTGGTTTTCGCTCCGAGCTGCGGTAGTCCGAGTTATCTAAAGCAAAATTAATCAAAATCCAAACGCGCAGGCCGGGCGCCTTGGACATATCCTTTCGGGTCTGGCGAATAAATTAGAGGCGAAGTCCGAGAACAAGAAGAAAAAGAATAAGGAAAAGAGACTTGCGGAATGCTCATTCGTGACCAAGTCTTTTAATTCGTACTCCGGAAATTGTTTGTGTGTGTGTGTGTGTATACGCGCGCGCTCGCTCGCGAGGGCCGAAACTACGCAATTTGACCGAGACGGTATTTGGGTATGCTAATAACGCCTCGGGCGCATTATATTGTTCGCTTGATTTCGCGTGTAGCTTTGCCGGTGCTGGCCCGGGGGGAGTGGGGGGTGACCTTGGCTTATTGGTAATATCGGGGCTTTGTGCACAGCTGAGAGAATGTTTTTAATATTATCGAAGACGACAAAAGATGATTTAAAGATTCGCGCACATTGTTTTTGATCGCATCGAATGTTTTTTTATGAGCTTAAAAATAAACTCAATTAGATGTTGCCAAACTATTTACTATTACGGTTGATTTTTATTCGTAATTTTTAATTGCTGGTTAAATCAGTACCCCGCAGTGCTTCGAAGTTTAATTTCTTCGATCTTAATTATCTTTGTAAATTGTGACCCTAAAGCCGATTAAAATTGACTATTTTTTAGTCTTTTTATATTAAATTCTTACATTGGTTTACTTTAGATCAGATTTATCAACACAAAATAACGTAAAAATCTGTAAAATTAAGAAATGCTCTTAAAAAGTTCCTTCATTGTAATCAGTTTTTATTGGGTTTCAATAAAAGCAGCATAGATTAGGTATTTATATGCTTAGTTTGAGGGTTTGTATTACAGCTCTAATCGCTTTAATTAAACCTTTCTCATCTGGGAATATCATGCAAATTATTTTTCTGTCAAACCGTTTAGATCGAAAAGTCATATCAATTTTCAGGGTGCAAGCCTAAAAAATGGTTGATTTTTTGGGTTACTCTTGTTGATATTTTCTTGTATTTATATTTCTCTCGAATTCATGCAAAAATCTTCAAATATCTCACATCTTGCCTGATTTAATTTTTCCCGAAAAAAAGTTACGAATTTACATTACTCATTTGTGCAAGAATCTCCAACACCAACAGATTTTTCGATCTTACCGAAACAATTTTCTTCCTCAAAAGTCCCGAAATTCGATACGATCTTTCGGAAATATCCCCCCACCCCTCCCGCGTACGCGGTGGTAATAATCCAAGTTTCTCAGCTCTCCCCTAGCGCGCGGGGAGGGCCACTTTAATTCCGGCGAAAGGGCTTGCCGCAGTACATAAATTAGGAGCCCGTCCGCCAGCCAGCCCTCGGGGGTGAAATAGTCGCCGCGGAAAATTTCTCCTCTCTCCGGTGGTGCTGCTGCTCGAGGGGGGAAAATGAAGGCGTCGTCCAAAGTCCCTTCCAGGCTTATATCGACGTTGGCCCCTCGGGTCATCGGGGGGATACGTAAGACGTTCGATATAGCCTCTGGCGCCAAATCGTCGTATCTTCTGCCCCTCCCCCCCTCCCTCCTCGTATCCCTGGAAAAGCCTTTTTTTTTACTATTTTAATTAAAAATTTTATGTTCACGAAGTAATACAATAGAAAATACTTTGTAATTTTGTATTCGTCGAACACTCTAGCTGTAAACAGTCAAGAGTCTAAGAATTTTGAAATTTTTTTTTGACCGAACTCTGATTTTATCATCAAAAATCTCACCTTTCGAAAAAAAAGTATTGTGTACAAACTTTACTCATTCTCGATCCACTGGAACCAGTCGAAAACAAAATTACTAGTCTGAAAATTCAAACAGGAAACTTACGTTTTTTTTTTTTTTCTCGACAAACCCTGATTTTTATCATCCAAAATCGCACCTTTAGAGAGAAAAAAAAGCCAACGTTTTTCCGTTGTGTGTGACTGCTGCACCCGTTCTCCCCCCCCCCCCCCCCCCCCCCGTCAGCATCCGTTCGGTACCGCAGGGGAGATCCCGCGCGTCGTCGTCATCGTGATCATCATCTCGAAAAAGAAAAAAAAAAAAAAAACTGCGCAGCGCGGGGAGCGAGAGAAGAGTAACAGGCCCCCGTGAGAGACGCGTCATACACAGCAGCCGCTAGCCAGACAGGATGTGAGGGTCCGCGAGTCCGCCGCGCGCGTCGCGTTGCATGCGTGCACACATGTCTTTGTCGGGGAACGAGATAGCGGCGAGGTGCACACGGGATGGATGCTGTTGCGTAAACCGATCGAGGAGGCCTCTTTTTCGATGGAAAGTACCGAGACTTTGTGCTTAGCGACGCGTTAAATGGCCCCATCGACGAGTCGCAATTTACGGTTATGGTAATCAAATTTAGTAATCAGGAATTTTTATACATCTCTATGAGAAATATTGCTTTTTTTCGAGGGGTTATGCACTTCAGAATCACACATGGAAATCAATTTAATCAATAAAATATTAATTTCATTTCAAGTAAAAATCTTCGAAAAATAATATTTTTAACAAAATATCAATTGAAATTGATTCCAAGGCTCCAAACGCTTCAAATTTGTCAAAAGAATCACGAAAGAATCACAAAAGAATTAAAAAGTATCAAAAGTATCATCAGTGAATCTGGAGTGCTTAGCCACTCGGCTTTTTTGTATCAGTGTATGGATTTTTTCCAAGCCATCCTAATGGATGACCTAACTTCATGAAAAGTGTATGGATTTGACACTATTTATATGCAAAACACAAAGTCAAGTTCAAGCGGATACCATCAATATTTGAGTCAATGCTGTATCCAAGACAACCCACAGCATCGATAAATCGACCCACTGCGATGATTTTCCAAATCCCACAATTCCAATAAATCTTTTAACGCAACGCGATTGGACGATCCCGTACCAAAAGACACCTTATCGCAGCAGCATCTGCAACAAAGCGCGCTTTTCGAAGTCTCCCTCCTCCTCCTCCTCCTCCCCCCGGCGCCGCCACCCACATAATTAGGTCGGCCCGGCTATATGCAGCTGGTCGGTCGCGCACGCGAAACTGCGGTTTTTCATTAGCATAACCGTAGAGCACCGGCAGCCCCGACAAACGTGAAGGCTCGCTGCAGCCAGCGCGAGGGGGAACGGCGATAATTAACTGCAGCGCGGCCAGCAGCACCGGCAACGGAGGCCAATGATTTATGCGATCGGGAGACCCCGAAAGAAGGGCATATCGATCCGCGGATGCTGCGAAATTCTACTCTGCTACTTGACCAGTAAAAACAGTCTCCTGATGTCACTTAGTGTCAAAAATTGAACATTTTTGATGTGTCATTTTCTCAAAGTATGTATCTTTTTGATCGATCTGAGAAGGAAACCAAAACAATCAGCCTGCGAATGCTCGGTTCATTCAAAATTTTCTCCCCGCGATTCAGGAGCCGCGTATCATCGGCAGCTGGCGCGCGCTGCACTTTTTTTTTTCTTTCTCGTCTTTTTGTCTCGCCGACGCCGCTGCACACGGACCGACCCGCATACCTAACCGCTCGCGGCGCGGCTACTCGCTTTATTTTGCCTCTACTCGCTCGGCCCGGTGTATAGGTATAATTGTGCGAGGCCGTTGCGCATGCGTGTGAAAGGCCTTTTTTTTCGAGTGGGTCTGAATAATTTTTTTGCCCATTCGGGTTCGATGGATCATGAACGAAAGTGTTGGGAGTCCGTTTGATGTGCGAATTCGGCGTGACGGATCGAGAATTGCTCTCGAGTTAAGTAACGCGCCCGGAAATGATTACCGATTCTCGAGAGAAAAAATAATTTAGGCACTCGATGCTGTGGAAAACAAAGTATGGCGTTTCGATTTAGCGTTGATTAATAGCGCGGTTCGCGGGGAAAAAAAAAAAAAAGAGAAAACAGTTGGCTAATCTATTATCACTTCGGTCGTCCCTCCTCTCGACTGCCACGGCCGTGTGCGAGCGAATTTGCTTAACAAGACCTCTTTAATTCATTTCTTCTCTGGCTGCAGCCGAGTTTTTATCGAGACGAATAAAGACCCACGAAAATCAAAGTAGCCGCGAGTTAAAAATAACTAAATAAGTATATATAAAAAAAAATGATTGCTGCTATTAATGAAAGTACAGTTTAATCTCGCTCATTTCAATGATTACGAATAATTCTTTTTTTTTTACTTAGTTTTTTTTTTTATACTAGGACTAATTTTCGCGCTACGCACGCCTGGAATTAAATTTTTTTTATTTATAGTTAAATTTTTTAAATATTATTTTCTCATACTGTGCATGCGACAATCACTCTCTCAGATCGTCTAATAAGGCTTTTAAATAAGCAGACGACGTCAATTTAGCTTGGGGTACACAAAACGATATTTTACTTTTTGATTTAATTTATTTGATATTTTGGATTTCTATGAATTATTATGTATTTCTAGGTACTTTATTAAAGAAAAATTCATTTTGTTCCTTCTCAAAAGTACAAGTTAAAATCTTTGTTGTACCCCAGGCATTCTACCCTAAGCTAAAAACGTTAAACACATCATTTAATCTTTTAGACTTTTCAAATTTTTTTTGATCAAGTTTTTTTTGATCTGATGATTTTCAAGATTTAATCAACAAACAAATTTTAATCATTTCCTCGATAATACTATCAAAAAAATATATTTTTCATCATAAGCGAAAAAAGGGTTATGAAAAATCGTCTGCTTAGTAAAAAGCCTTATTATATATATACTCGAATGTTAAACTTTTATTTGTTGAATTATTATTAATTCATCACGAATTAAACAAAATACGTAGATTTTAGTAAAATTTCACGGGGAACACGATGGTGACGTTATTTTTTACCTAACTAGCCTAGTTTCTGAGAAAATCGCAAAAAAAAATTTCATTTTGATTTTTCTACCTGACGCCGGGGTTTACGACTAAAAATAATAACAAATTCGGATTCCTGAGGCTCAAATACATAAATATAGACTGGTCTCGTGGATGCCCCAAAAAATTCGAGGTTCAGCATAGTTTCTTATTGGACTATTATGACGTGAATCATTTGGTTACAACCAATGACATGAATTGTTTTGGTTAGATTAGCCAATGCTATATCGGCTTCACTGATAAGGCTATTATTTTTTAAGAAAGGATTTACATTACTTGAACCCCAAACCATTCGGTTGTTAATTGAGAAATCAACCAATAATATATGCAATAATACTTTAGGATCATTTTATTTATTTTACCTAATTTTTGCCCACTTATTATGTTATATTATTAGACAATTTATGTATTAGTTAAAAATCATGTATCTTAGTTCTCGATCATTGCATTGAGAATTAATTTTCAAGTGCGTTTCATTAAAACATAGTAGACATTCAACGTTTTCACAATATTTCGTTTTCTCGCTCTTGATTATTATCAAACGCACCACGTGTAAGTTCAAAAATCAGCCCACGCAAAAAACTTTTCCACAACGTTTAAAAACAATCCCCCATGCAGCCTGCATCATGCACAAGCGATTGATTCGGTCGTCCCCGAAAATCGTCCAATCCGGTCTGCCGCGGCGATAAAATTTATCGACGCGCGCGGCGGCGGCAGATTACTTATGCCGGCGTATAGCTGCAGGCAGGGCCTTTCCCCTCGCGATGTTATCCGTCCCCCCGCAGCAGCATGCGTCGTACGTGAGAACCGCTCGCTCGTCTGCCTTATGGCGCGCCGGTTCGCCGTTGTTCCGTTCGATTATACTCAACGCCCGCAACCGAAACCTTCGCGAACCCGGCGTGACAAACAAGAATTTTTCGTAATTAATGCCGGTGGACGCCCGATTATACGGCGCGTCGCGTCGTGCCGGCGATTTTTATGTTTCCGGCCGCCCGCCCGCCCGCTCTCTCGACCCCCGTTCGGGAGCTTAATTAATGGCTGATTTTTTTTGGGTTTTTTTGGTTTTTAGCTGGTTTTCAGGGTTGTTAATTTGTTCTACGAGTTTATGACGCGTTTTTGTTGGAGGTACGATTAATTCATTGACCTGGTTGATGAAAGCTAATGGGTTTATTGCCTAGAAGAAAGATTGATCGATCGATTTTAAAAATAAGCACTGATTTTTGTTGATTTCAAGAATAAACTGATTGACACGAACAATTTTTATCTGAGTCTACCGAGTGATGAATGGTAATTCTATTGTAATTGTCAGACGACCTCTGTAACACTGCGAAACAAAGTACTTTAATCTCTCATAAAACGCATTTGCTGTTCGCAGCATGGAAAAAGAAGGAGCATTAACCTCGAAAATCTCAAATCCGAAGACAACAATCGAGTCGCAGGGGGGGGGGGGGTCGAAGTTCAATTGAAGAGTTCTCCTCGAGTTGAAATCCCGGCGAATTAAAACAGTAACGGAGCTTAAAATGCGCTCTTGTGCTAAGCTAAATTGCGAACGAAATCACCAGCCTTTTTGCCGGTCCATTCTACCACCCTTCGATTAAAAGTCCCCGAGCCGGAGGATCATCAATAATACAAACGTCAAAACAGTCGCCAGCTCTCCCTTTTACCGTAGTAATCCCAGACGAGCGATCAAAGAGGATTAACTCGGCCCCCTCGCGGATCATCCTCGCAATTAGAGTCTTTAAAATCGTACCTACCTACAGAAAGAAGACGCGGGGCTTGTACGTCAGACAGACGCGGGCGGAAGCGCGACCGACGTGCGTGACTCACCGTCCGCGAAGGGCCGGACCCCCCCTTTATTTCGCCTTTGTCCTCCGCTTGGCACCATCGTGGACGGGCTGCAGCTGCCGAGCTTCATTTTCACCCGTAGCAGGTCGAGTTCGGTTTTGCAGCCAGGCTCGATTTTCACCATTTTGCGTGCGGGTGGTACGAGGGAGTTTTTTTTTTTTTTTTTTTTTACAAGAGAGAATGAATGCGCGAAAAAATTCTCAGCGAGGGAGGAAAGGTTCGACGATACTAATCGCGCTTTGATCTTGATTGGGCCAGTTGTGAATTCGCTTGCGCTTGTGACGGAGATTGAGATATCCCGGTGTACTCTCCAGATGTAATTATCGATCGGTTGGGATTGCTTGGATTGAATATTTTTATACGGGACGCGAATGGATTAATCTTGCCGCGGAGTTTATTATCTCGTTCTTTGTTTTTTTGGCTGTTGTTTTTTTTTTTTTTTTTTGCTTCTTCTTCGTCGGCTTTCACGGCCGTAGGAATTCAGGCTCGTTGATTCGGAGACGATATTCGGGTATTCTGCAGCTGCTGCTCGCGGCGTGTAAGCTAGCCGGCCGCGAATAATAATCGACCCCGAAATTTAGGGGCTTCGGTTACTTTATCGATGAATTATTTAGATTTAACGGGGAGCCGGGATTCTTTAGACTTTAATCGCTTTTAGGTTTAAGGAAAATTATACACTCGTAGTCGAACAGTTTGTTGGAAATGTTTAAATAGGAAAATAGTTTAAAGCAAGCTTACTCTGTACATTAATGTCGATGATTGGAATTTAATTTGAGACAAATTTTATAATTTTAGCATCTCTGTCAATTAAGGTTTTCAGCAAGCCACAAAATATTCTTGTTATCAAACTAGAAAGTTATCAAAAAACTTTTAAATCATAAATTTTGAGTTCGGTTCAAATTATTTTTACCTTTTATTTATTTACCGAATCGATTAGTGGCTCATTTGATGACCATTTTATAGACTTTTCAGCTCATTATAATCACAGTTATCAGCTGATTAAACCATTGACTTGCATGTATTTTTGCTTTTTTCTTAAAAAAAAATTATTATCCAATAAAACTTTTAAAGCTGAAAAAAAAAGTTTTTAAGTACCTTATAAGCGTCAAAGTTACAAATAATGACTTACAAGTTTAAAAACCTAAACGATCGAGGCAAATTAAAAGCCAATGAAATATTCAATGGCCATCAAAAGAGTAAATAACTTGTTGAATCCCGGCACTCGGGTTATAAAGGAGCAGTCAGCAGGTTTACAGAGAGCGAGCAAAGTGGAAAAGTATATTTACTTGCGCAAAAAAAAAAAAAAAAAAGAAAGAAAAAAGAAAACAAATTAGCGCCGGTACTGCAGCGGTGCAGCGCGAGGAGGAGGCTATAAAAAGTAATGGCCAGGCGCTTATTTTCTAGTACCTTTCGCACTATAGACGTAATAATAGCCGCAGCCAGTAGCAATGAACTAGAAACACACAACACTTCTCGTCTGCGGCTGATCGATTCTCTCCGATGTCTGTAATCCATTCGGATCTGAAGATTTTAAATTACTCTCTTCCTCTGCTTTTCCTCATTTTTTTCTCATTTTCTCGCTTTACCCGTTAAAAAAGTCATTAAAAAATGATGATTGGTATAGAAACAAAAGTAGATTTTTATAGAGACAAATATTTGTTTCTATCGAAAACCTGTTGTCGCTGTTGAAAGAATTTATTTAAATTAGTTTAGGTTGATCGATCTGTAATTATTGCAGTCATAAACAATTAAGTAAATTATGGCAAGTTTTACTTCCTTAAAGATCGTTTTGAAGTACCATTTTTGAAATTCGCTTATTTACTAAAAGATTAATTTGAATTAATAAACATATACTTAACTTTTATCCAATTTCAAATCCTCATAACCGTCCGAAAACTGTTTTTGTTGCTACAAAAATTAACTCAAAATAATTCGTCTAAATCAATTCATTATAACCATCGAAAGATAGATATATCAATGGTAGATTTCAGCCAGCTAATAACCATATTAAAGTGTCAAATTGTCGCAACCGTACAAAAACTGAATAAATTCATGTAACCGTCGAAATAAAGCCATCAAATCTCGCATTCCAAAAAAAGCTGCAACGACCACTTCCATCCTCGCAATTGATACATCTTGTTTGCTGATTTAAAATCCTTCCTGCTCCAGCAGGTACACGAGGCAGGTAAAAGGAGAGAGAGAGAGAGAGAAAAAAAACGCCCGAGCCACTCCTTATTGTCGAACCGGCAATAAATCATGCGAGGCGAACGAGCGCCCAGGAATACGCACTCGCTACCGTAAATTATGCAACGAATCAATTAACGACAAATAATTGAAAGAGAGAAAAAAAAAAGAGAGAGCGGGGGTGCATCCAATTAAACAGTTCATTGTGTCTCCGTACGAATATAATGTTAAACACGATATCACCGGCCTTGTTTTATTTTTCAAAAAAAAAAGCAGCGCTTGATTCCCTCACCCCATTCGTTTTCTCTCCTTTTATTTTTTATTTTTTTTTGTTTTTTTTCCTTGCTTCTTTCTTCTCGCCCGTGACGTAACTTACGCGCGCCCTCGCTAGAGTCGTTAAGGATGTATGCTGCTCCCGGCACTGGCTGGCGAGGTACAGACGGTGCGAGAATTTCGCGCGCTTCTCGAATAAGGTCGGAACGGTAAAGTATCAACCTTTTTTTTCTTTCTGAAAATAGGGTTCAACGTTGCTTTTTCTTTTTTTGATCGAAAATTAAGAACGGTTGTTTGACTAAAAGTCCTCGAGACTGTAAAAAAAAATTAGTCAGCGCTCAATTACATCATCAAAAAAGAACTTCGAACGTTGTCAATAGATCTAAAGGTGTACAAGTCATAATCAGAGTCGGAGAAGCCCTCGATTGAATTTCGTCAAACAAATTAATTCATCATTGTACGCAAATCGATAGTCTCCGAATCAGGTGGCTACGGCCCGGTCAGACGGGGGGGGGGGGGGGGCAAAGCGTCTCAAAAAACCTGCAGCGACTTTTCTCGCGGACTGTACGGTACAGTAGCTCGCGTCGGGCTTCGCGCGGCGAGAATCTCGATCCCCCCGCGCGCTGCCCCTCCTCGAAACGGATGCGCGAATGAGCCTCGAGAGGCGAGCGAGCGAAAAAAGAAAAAAAAAAAAACGCGACGCCGCCGTCGCCGCGCGTGCACGACGGAGAAGGAAGAAGAAGAAGGCTGGCTGGCTGGCTACTTTTGTCTTTCTGCGCGGCGACGGCGATCGATTTCGACGAACCGCTACGACGTTGCGCAACCAGCGGCATATAGGTGACTGCTTTTTTTTTTTTTTTTTCCTCGACGAGGGAAATTAATAACAACGCGATGGGGTCCTTGAATGTTTAACGAGGAGGCGGCTTGCTTTATAGATAACCCGACGCCTGGAATAAGCCCGGTGGTTTAATATTCCGGAGTCGGGTCTAGTCGAGTGAGGGAGGACTGATCTTGCAGAAAAACCGGTGTGCTTTATTGGAGTTTTTATTGCGGCTGTTAAAAGCTAATAAGATTTTCGGTCGGGTCCCTTCTTTTCGATTGTACGACGGGAGGTTACGGCTTTTTGAATGAGTGCGCGAGTTCTTTGGGGTAGTCTGTTTGAGTAGTAGATAATGCAGAGATTTTGAAAAACAAACAATGCGACTATTTGACACAGTCGTATACTTTTTGACCCGACAAGCTTAAAGATGAAAATGAAGATTCAGTTAATTGATCTTGAAAATTGTATACATTTGAATAATCAACGTTTCTAGGCAAAGAGTTATGATTTATTTTAAATAATAAAAACGATTTTATTACAGACTTTATTACTCGACAAAACGACAGAGTACAAACACACAGTATCAATTTAATTTAATCAAGATATTCCCTTCAGGAGACAATCAATTAGCCCCGCACCTCGATCATCGTCCCGTTGATTCGCGTACAAAAGTGATTCGTTATCTCTCTCTAAAAATCCCCCTGTCCCCGCGAGGGCGATCGATCGGCTAAAAATCAGCCCTAGGCGCGGAGCTAGCGCGAGAGAGAGAGAGAGAGGAAAAAAAAGGGGGAGAATCCGCCGATAAAGCTCTGGTGCAGTGCAGCAGCCGGGTCTTTGTTCGCTAGATTCGTTACGGTCTAGTTTGCTGCTCCGATCGCGAGTCTGCTGCTCCCACACCGCGTTTTATCGCCTCGTCCGGTGTACAAGTATACCCGAGTTTTGGTCTACGAAGTTGGTACGGGAGGTAGAATATGAAATTTCGAGACGGAGGCTAGGCGAGTTTGAAGTTGCGATAATTGCCCTGCCGCACCGCGCCTTATTTCTTTTGTGCGAGACGCGTAACGAGGCCGCCGGCGCACCACGGGATTGACACGTTGAACCCCTCCCCCCTCCCATCTTTTGTCGCGGCGCGAATTCGTGAGATAACGGATGTTTGACCGTTTCCGGCCGGCGGGGTTTCACTAAACTCTCCGCGACTTTATTATTCCGTCGAATGGGATCATAGACTGTGCGTTGTGTGGTTTTTGAAAACAAAATTTTAGTGGATTTTGGTACTAAATTGACTCTACTAAAATATAATGTTTTATAAGAGATTTTTTCTCTTGTAAGTTGATAAACTGTATAGTTTCCGGTAACCGCCAAGGTCCAAGCAACCAGCGAATAAAACAAAAAGTCCAGTCTGACCATCACACATATCGAAGTTGTCTTCTCAGCCCGATGCAATAAACAAATTTTCCACACAATTATCGATTAGATAGCAGCAAGAAAACAAACAGCTACGAACCCACGAGTCCGAAGTGTTTTTAATAAAATTCCATTTTGACGCCAAATCCACTTACACCGAGAGCAAATTTTATTTCACCGAAGTTGTTGTCCACACCGAGCGAAATTGAAGTTTCCCATCCGCCAAATTGACAAATTATCACAATCTCGTAACGAAAGCCGGTACCCTAATCGCACGATAAACATTCAATTCTCTCAGCGCGCACTGCAGACGCATTATCTCTCCCACGTCGCGTCTGCTTCTTCTTTTTTTTTTTTTTAATCCCAATTATCGCTGTGTGTTGTGCAGGAAACGTTTTCTGCAGCGAAAGTGAGACGCACAAAGGGGGGAAAACATAACGGACGGGTAGAGTGAAAAAAAAAAAAAGCCGAGCGTTACGCCGCTCTAGAAGAAGACGAGCGTCTCCGCGATAACAAAGAAAAAAAAAAAGACTCAAAAAGTTTCGCACCGTATACCGGGTTATAAATTCCCGCTAGACCCGGAGCAGGATAAAAATTCAACGTCGCGACGCGGCTCCGAAATAAGCGGTGGTTAGCCCGCGATAATTACTCGCGTCGGCGGACGCTGTTTCTCGGGTCTTCCGCGAAGCGGCGGCCATTCTCTCTTATAATACCCAGACCAGCGGCCAGCGTATCTCTGCCACCATCTCCGCGTAGTTATACCCGCGGTGGACTTTTTTTTCTCCTCTTCGTACTCTTCGCGCCGTTAAATTTTGCTCCGGGGTTTGCGCCACTGGATTCCCGGGAAGAACGACCCGGTGAATTTTGAATAAATTCGAAGACGGTGCTTTGTAAAAATCTCGTTTTGGTAGCTGAGTTTATCGTACATAGCTATCAGGGCAAAACCTGGGCTTCTGGTAAGGAAGAATGTTCAAAGGTAAATTAAATTCACTGAGACTATCAGTGTTGACTTTGAAAGTATTAGTCAGTAGTAAAATAGCTTTAAACTTGGGAATTTCTCTAGTCTCTGATTTTATAACTATTTTGAATATATGCGAAGCTGTGTACAAAACTACAAGAAGTTTTCATACTCAAGGGCATAACGCAACCATTCAATCCGAACATTGGGTAATTCCGATGAAAAAATGTGAACTACTAAATCCAGAAATGAAGTTGTAATTAGTCGCCAAGAATAGACTGCTTTGAGTTTTAATTCGACCCTAGATTTTTGATGTGGATTAAACAGATGACATGACGTATAGATCAATCACAGATATTCAGGCAACTTTGGGAATTCTTTTCTTAAATTTAAATATAAAAAAAAAATTAAATAAATAAAAATAACTTTAATTATTCCTTACACTGATTGTCGTGCTTTTGCGTCATTTTTAAGTATGCGCTATTACGGTTTTCGCCTACAAGAGGTTTCACAACTGTGAAAGTGTAATAGGCTTTGAGCACGGATTTAAAAAAGTGGCCCAAACATCCAGTCATGTCCTTGTAAATGATCATATTAGTCTAAAACCATAAAGGTCCACAGAAGAAATCCAAAGTCTCTCAAGTGATCATACCGCCAATTTAACAAATATTTCAGATACACAGTACCCCAATTGTAGATGAATCTGTAATCTCGTCAATCTCACGTTTTTCTCTGAAACCAGATCTTCAGGGGATTCTTCCGGTCCGCAGAGTTCACAGTACAATAAAAATAAAGTCGCACCCACCCGTAGAGACTTTAAAGTCCCGAAAATTTTGACCCGAAAACTTCATCCGCGTTATACGCTAAAGCTGCACCGCGAAAGTAATTAACTTCGCAACAAAGTCGACTGCACCTCGTAATCCTCGCAGGTTTTCCGAAAATTTTGAAGCTGCTGCCCTCGGAGGGATTAAATTATCCCTCGGTGTTGGTTGTCGCAGGTGACTACGAAAATCCCCGCGTCGCGCATTTTTCTGTCGTGGGTGGGCTCGAATTACACCTCCGGTCTTCGCTTTGTCTCCCCTATGTGTGTGTGCGAGAGAGGAAGATTGTGCGTCGGTCGGTGCTACCCGTTATTAGTCCGTCGCCTGGGCTCCCCCTAAATTCGGTCTCTCTCTTCGCGAGCAAGGGACAAATTTCGCCGGGAAATGGGAGGAAAGGCGAGAGACCCCGCGAGTAATTCTCCTCTTCTCTCGGAGAGACCAGACTTCCCTTCCCTCCCCACCCTTTCATCTCGTCCTCCTCTTCTTATTTGCTCGCTCGCTCGCGTGCTCTTTTTTTTTTTCTCTTTCTTCCACTTCTTCGTCTTCGTCTCTGCGCGTTCTTTCTTTTTATTAGAAGCCCGCTCGCCCGGCAGCCAGCTCTCCTTTTGTTTAATTTGGACCGAGCGGAGCCGTGCGGAGTTAAGTCAGTCGACTGCTGCAGGTGACCCCCCCCCGCCCTGCCTTAAACCTACCTTTTTTATTCCTCGCTTGGATCTTACCTGGGATTTTAATAATTGACGCTGCACTATACTGTATTTTGAAAAAATTAATAAACGCAAGAGATTGAATTTTATTGTTGAGAACTGTTTTTTATACATGGTTCTGACTTTTACTCAAAGTATCTAACAGTTCTGGAAAAAGTTTATGTATTTTTTCAAAATCTACTTAGTCTTGACAAATTCCTAAATTCCAAACAATTAGAATACCAATATTACTAGATTTAAAACTATTTATTCTGAAATGTATCGATAAGTTTATTGCTTGCGTAAAGTCAAAGGATGTTGAAAAAATTCAAATTTCCAGAATAAAGAAGTTATTGAAGCAAAAACTCAAGAATGAGAATGTCTTCCCTTTGACGTACAACTTTATTCTCATAATAGACAGTCTCGATGTCTTTTTATGTGAAATTAATGGTCAACCTCTTATACGCTAAATCGAGCAAGAACGATTCGACCCCTGGCTCTTGAGATTTGATCTCGGTATACAAGACTCTTGAAAGCCCTCGAAGAGATAATCCAGATGTTTATCTTTCAATCCACAACATCACAACTCCAAAAACCACCAAAACATGTCGAGTTTAGTGCACCACCTAGCATCAAAAATCATAACTCCAGGCGGCCCTTTTTTTTCAGGAAGCAAGAGAGCCGAGAGCTTTTGTGTGCTTTGCACAGCTGTGCGCGAAAAAGAAAAAGAGAAAGAGAGAGAGAGAAGCATTAGCCGCGCGCGATTAAAATTGACTTCTTTTTTGAGCGCGGTAGGTAGGCCGCTTCCAGGACGGTCCCTTTATGATTTTTCTGTCCGCGTCGTCGTCCCTAAAAAAACGCGGAGCGTTTGTGCACACTCCCTCTTCTGCAGCGTTACGCTCGGGTTGATCGTCCTCACAAAGAAAAGCTCGGATCGTTAGGGACGCACATTACATACAAATTGACTCGGATTTTTCGAGATGGACATCGTTTCTTCTTCCCTTTCTTCCCCCCACAACAATAACATATGGACTCTCGAGTGCGAGCTCTAATATCGTACCTAAAAGGGAGGACAGCGAAAAAAACCCAGGTTACCGTGAAACGAGACACCGGCCCCCCGGAAGTCCTTCCTTTCTGCAGCAATCCTTTTTCGAGCCCTAATTGATTGCGTGCGATTGATCCGCAGCTGCCGTCTGCCGTAAACACCGAGGAATGCAGCGCATCCTTCGCGGAAAGCCGTCGACGGACAATGGGAACCGAGCCGACTTTCCCCCGCGCGCTCACAATGGCGCGGAGACTTTTCGGGGGACGGGACGGATGAGATAGATCTTTTGCCGCGACGCGACGCGGAGTCGTAAAAACCGGGCTGCGGGTGGGCATGGGATTTTCCTGAATACCGCAGAAGTTCCGTAAAATCGAGTTTTACTGGGGTAAAAGGTAGTTTTTGAAAAAAAACTATAGGTCGCCGGATTTTGAACACGAGAAATACAATACATTTTTTATGAAAGTTTTTTTTAGCATGTTTCTGAAAAATGTAAGTAAATGGTAGCCTAAGCTTGTGTACCTAAGGAATGAATTTCTATTCTAGTTTTCACGAGATTTGACTGAAAAACTTAGCTGTCTTGAGATTTTTACACACGCACGTATGACAGTTTTTTTATAATCTGTTTTTTAACTGTATTTTTAAGACAAAACTGTATCATAAAATACTATTTTTAGATTTTTAGACACAATTTTATCGTGAAAAACCAACATCTAAACATTTTTATCATAACAGAAGTGCATTTTAGCTATTATCAGGTAAAATTTTCAATTTTTTGCCTTTTATTCGAGTAGACTGACTATTTTTTGTTCGAATTGTCGACGCATTAAGTATTAAAAGTTTCAAAGGTACAAATTGTTTTTTTTTTACCAATGAAAAATTTATCAAAAAAACTTTTTTTCTCGTGTATTTTTCATCGTAATGGGTGCTTTTGTGCGTCAGGGTCATCTGATTACGAAGAACTAGACCAGACGGTCGCGCGCATCGATCATAAAAGTGAAATCCTCGGCATGCAAATCAGCTGCTCTCGGTCCCCTCGGCAAAAAAGAGCCGTCCTCCAAATTCCTTCAGGCTCCATAACTCTCTTCGCTCCCCGGACAAGAAATCATCGCGACACCATCGCGGACTTAATTTTTTGGGTTTTTCGGACCTGTTTACAACGCGCGAAGAAGAAGAAGAATAAGAGCTATACAGGAGGATAGGAAAAAAAGGCGAGCGCTTCCTATCTCCTGCAGAGGGATGCTGGTGCACTTTGAAATTCCACGCGGCAATAAATTTCAGGCTCCTAGCTGGAGCTTTTGTGAGGGCGGCCTCGTTTTCCCTTTCTTTCTTCCTATACATATACTACCTCCTCCTCTCGTTCTATTTTTTTTTTATTACTTTCTATTCCACTGCAGCTTTTATACCGCGCCGGTTTCAATCGAATTGCGATTTATCTTTAATTATTCAAGCCAAGCGTTCGTGCGGCCCTCCTGATTTACCGTCTTCTTTTTGGAAAAATTTGGTCCACTAATTTATAAACAAATTAAATTAAGTATTCAGTATTTGAGAGACAACATTGCTTATTTTTTACAACTTTTTTATCTTGTCCAAGTTTTTTGTCATTTCAGGTCTAAACTCCTTTGTATTATTTTTCATATACCAATACATAATTATCTTCACTTAGCTACAGTCATAGAAAAATGTATACATTTTAGAAATAATTTTAGAAATTTTTAAATTTTAGATTTTCAATGCCTTTTTTTCATTTTTTTTTTTTTTTTTTTTTTTTTTATTCGGTTTACCCTAAAATTTCATCAAAACCCAGGGAAAGAAAATAGCTTAATTTATCAAAGTTCACTCAACTTTATACAAATTTTGAACAAATGCTTTGAAAGATTGACACGTGATCCATAAAATATTCGTTAAATTGTCATGTCTACAACTTTTTTATACAATAATTTGATAAAACTTAAAACAGATTTTCATACTTCAAACTTGTCAAAATGCTTTAAAATTGACTGATGGAAGTTACGGGTCTTATTTCTTACGGCGACAGTAATGGATCGTAATGTCAAGTGTATAATAACACTTTAGTCGCGTATAATAGCCGTCACAAAAAATAAGTAATATCGTCCCCAAAAGACTGACTTTGTGTTTTTATTCAGATTGTAATTAAACAATTGCGAAATTAGTGATTTTCTACCTGTCATGGTTCGGAAGAACAAAGGTTTCCAAAAGAGCGACCTCGCGATCAATCATCTTGGCGAAGAAGCCGAGTCATTACGTAATTCCTGCTGCGAGGAAGGGTCCATGCTGCAAAGGGCTGGTTTGCGACGCGACGGTAAATCGAGTCACGCCGAGGCTATTGTAAATCTGATGCTCGCCCTGGTAACTCGAACCCTCATCCCCTCGTCAAGAGTATCGAAATCTCGTTTGAAAAAAAACTTTTTACAAAATTGAGAAGAAATTTAGCACCGTGCTGCTTCAGCTTTTTCATAAAACGCGCGGGCTTGTGCGCAATGGTACCTGAGCGACGCAAGGATTACAAGTTGGTTGTTACGTTTTAGAGATTACAATTCTGTTTTTTGAATATTTTTTTTCTTCAAAACCTCACTATTTTATTGTTTACTTTCAAAGTTGAAGCTTTTCACAAAAAGATCGGTTGAAATTTTGAGAGGTACAGTTTTTTGACGCTGAAAAGCTTTTATTTCAAGTGGACTGTTTTTATCTACACAAAAGATGGCTATATCTGAAGATAAAAAATCAGTTGACTTGGCTTCCAAAAATGATGATAGAACGCGTCACAGAATCTTTCCGATCAAAAATTTTCGAAATAAATAGCTTTTATCATCATTGCCTACAGTTTACAAATATTTATTTAACGTGAAAAACAGATGATAACTCTTTTACAACTAAAATAGTATGCATGCATTGTAGTGTATTTATATTCTTACAGTGTTCATAGCTGTATCAAAGGTCTGGGTAAGATTAAATATATGAAAATACAAATAAAATAAGAAAGAGGTGCTTATTTATTGTTAAGAGAGAGTGTTGAATTTTACTTTGGTTTTCAAACAAGATAATTTTTGCAAATAAAAGCACAAAGTAATTGTGATACTTCAGTGTATCGAGTTTACACTCAACTTACTTTGAATAAAATCAAAGCGTAATCCAAGGTAAAAACCCACTTACTTTATTACAAAAGTCAAAAAAGTGAAAGCAACATTTAAAAGATTTATCCAAAAATCTAGCTACCTTTTCAAAAAGCCTTTGAAAAAAAAAGTATTCAAAAGTAAATCGTGAAAGAGAAAGGGCTCGAATTCGAAAGCTTTCGAAAAACTCGTACCCGCTCCAAAAAAAAGGTTTTTTTCGAAAGGGTTCATTTTAGCCCACACCGGCGAAGATAACTTCTCGCGAGAAAACAAGCCAGTCGGCTCATTACGGCACCCGTATCTCTCCTTTCGAATCCGCCAAAGATAAGCTTTTTCGAGAAAGGAGACTCGCAAGAGTAGACGATAACTCCCGCTAGATCATTTATTTTCGGACTTATTTAATTCAGACTACTACTCCCACGACAAAGGAGCAGCAGTCGCGCCGGAATTAGGAGGGCCTCCGCGGCGCGTCGATGCCAGGCACGTCTTCTCGCTGGGGGGTGGGTTGCCGCCCGACCGGCGTATATTAAGCCCCGGCGCGGCGTCTGACGCTGGCTTCATACATTATGTACCCCCGCGCACCGACCAACCACCCGCCCGGCTCCTTGCCTGCAGCCGGGGGAGAACACAAACGTCTCCCTCGTCGTCCTTCTCCGCTCCCTCCTCCTGCTTACTGATGCTGCATTCTCACGTGTGTATGTGTGTGTATGCGCAGCTGTGGGGGCTGATTTTCGCGGGGTCAGAGTCGAGGAGGGATTGTTTAATGAGCGCAGACCGAGGAGCTGAAAAGTATGATCTTGGAAGAGGTTTTGCGGGGGAATGATTTATCGGGTTTGATACCACCGGGGTGACCCTCCCCAGCGTCCGGCCGGGATGATTTTATAATTTACGAGTGGAGCGGGCTTTGGAAACTAATGTTCTCGAACTTGTAACCGGTCAAGAGTTATCGCCTACGACGTAAGAATCTATTTTTTTTACTTTTCCTACGAGACTAAATTTAGAGATGAATGATTCTTCAACTAGCAAAGTCACGTTTTTCATCAATATCTTAGTTTTTCGAAATTTATAAAACATTACATTAATTGCTAAAAAACCATCTTCTTAAATTTTCATGTTCCTATAATCACGCATAAATATGGTTTTCGCTAAGTTACGATCTTTCCCCAATTTAAGACATTATTCTACTGAACACCCGAATCAGGTGACTCGATGTTCAACCGGTTACTTTGACGATGTTCACTGGATCTAGCCTAAAAATATCTATAATTAATCAATACATAGATGGCAAGTGTTAAAATCTCATAAAAAACCAAAAGTGCATCCCTCGTGAAGTCTGGTCATGTCAACCATGATTACAGATGTCCCTTAATTCCGAGTAGGAAACATTCATTTTTTATTGAATGCACAACATGATCAATTTGAAAATCTCTGTAAAATAAAACTTCTCATTATCTGATGTATGATAATTAACGGGTATATATATACCCTGGTAAGAATCTTCACTGAATATAAGCTGAGAAATAACTAAAAATTTAAGAATTGGCCGAAATTTCAGTGAAGATTCTCCACTTTTCTTTTCTCCGTGTAACCGTGTACCTATAGGTATACTAAAAAGGTTAAGTGGAAATAGTTGCATTCTCGGCCGCAAGTCACGCCCCTCTCTTAAGGAAAAACTGATTCCTCTCCGAGAAACGACTGACTGCCGGCTGGAGGAGACTGAGTTGCGTCCGTATGAATTGCCGGTTTCACAGACGCAACTCAGTCTCCTCCAGCAGGCACTCACTCGTATCTCAGAGAGAAATCAGTCCTTCCTTAAGAACGCAACTGATTCTACCTTAACCTTTTCAGGTATACCTGTACTACCTGCCACGGAGATTTACTCTGACTAATACCTGTACCTACCTGTACTCTGACTATGTCATTACCTGTAAATGACCCATGGGATCTTTTGGACCCCACGAAAATTTCACTGCACAGCTCGAGCTGTGCAGTCTGAAGGTACGAGAAGCACTGGGTTTTCTTTTACAGAAAAGCTGTTTTGTTTCCGAATTATTTATTTTTTTTTTTAAGCAGTTTTATGAATTATGGGAAATTGACTTATCCCTTTAAGAACACACGGGGTTCAAAAGACCCCAGGGCTACTTTGAGGCCAAATATTTTAAACAGCGCACAATATTTGGGCCCCGTAGTGGCATCCAGCATTCGCCTTGTCCAGACCAGAATCACAGCTGATTGATATAGATATACAAATGCACGCGTTTACCCATCACTCGAGGGTTCACATTTTGACCACCAGGGCTAAAATACATGAGAAAATGGTGATGCTGGTCTGGATAGGGCAAAAGTGTTGACTGAGCTAGTTCGTGCACACCCATTGGGTCAGTTAAGCGTCAGCTGCCCGTGGGAGCAGACCGCGGAAGTTTGAGTGAAATTTTTGTGGGGTCCAAAAGACCCCATGGGTCATTTACGTCGGTTTTTTTTCATTTTGGAGCAAAATTTTTGTTTGAAGTTTGTGTAGATCACAAAAACTAAACGTTTGTTTTGTTTTTTATTAATAAGTTATTATTATGGATCTACATCAAGTATCACAAAACACATTAAAATATTCAAAATTTTTGTGTTTATTTTTTAAAGTTATTTGCAGTATCAAGTCGTAAGTAGTGTGTGGAAAAGAAAAAAAATTTGTAATGGTAAACCTGAGATAATTTTACATTGTAACAAAACAAAGGGAGGAACAGATACTTTTGATCAATTATGGCATAGTTATGAAACAGCTAGAAAAATAAATCGTTGGTCTATGAGGTATTTTTACGGTATGAGCGCTCAACTTCCTGTGCGTGCGTGTGCACCTACACACCCAGGCCGCTCTCGGCGTCGTACGCGAGATCCATAGTTAATTACCAGGCGTGGAGGAGGAGCGGGTCGGGGGGGGGGGGCTAATCTCAATTCGCGATTGCCCGAGACCCCCCCTACGGTAAATCCCTATCGGTCGCGTACCGTACATACGCCCACGCCGACGACCTGACGTACTCCGCCGCGCCGGACCATTTATCTCTCTCTCTCTCTCTCTTTGCTATAGCTCCCGTCTCGTATAGTGCGTGCAATGCGGGCAAGAGGAGTCTTTGTCTTCAGAGTTTTTGGGAGGTTCCGTTGAGGAGTTCTAGATTGTCAGGAGTGCGAGAAAAAGATCCAGGTACTCACTAAAATCGAAAGAATGAGGTTAGCTTAAAATCACTCTCTATATCGAGACAAAAGTGCGCTACACCAAGCGAAGAGTAGCGTAGTTTTCACTCCTCCTGATTTAGCATGCAAACAGAAACTTACTTACAAGAGAGTTGTCAGTTAAGGTCTTTTCGGCATCGACAAAAATCTTTGATATAAAAGTCTTGGTTGATGACACAAAATTTTAAGTTGTGTTTTTCAATTTTTCTGAATGCGAAATATTTAAAAAAGTTACCAAAAAAGCTACCAAGGTAAGGTTATTTGCAGAATTAGTCTTAAAAAATAAAAATCAAAGACTTCAAAATTAAATAGATTCTCTTCTAAAATTTGAATTTTTAACAGCTTTAAAATAAGAAAAAACTTTGGACATCGTTTCTGAGACTAAGATCCACAAGCCTTAAAAGATTAATTTACAGTTGACCGGGCACACTAATTTGTTGCCGCGTTCTACCCTCAAAGCCTAGCACCTTGGTCGTTTTCATTTTTGAGTAAGTTTTTTGACGATCCGATAGATGGCTCTGCAAAACAGACCAAACATCGGAAAACAGACCAAATAATGGACAATATTTGGTCTGCAAAACAGCACGAATAAAGCACCGATAATTGGTTGGTGACCGAAAAAATACTAGGTTTGGGCCCGATGCGCTTTTAGAAAATCGCTGTCATTTTTTATCTATTACGAATATCAAACTGGAAATTTACAGAAACATTCTTTGAAGCCTAATGAAAAACTTCTTTGCTTGAAGTTTTTGCAACTCTTAATTTTTACATCTACTTTTTGAATCCAAAGTTTGAGGTTAAAAGCTGTTAATTTTTTATTTTTAATAGTTCATTACTCGGCTTTAAAACACTTTGAAAATACCCAAACCATTTCATTAGCAGCGAAAAGAGTTCAAGAATATACTGTTGAAATTTCATTGAAAAATATTCAGTAGTTTTCGAGTCAAAAGTGGCCGACTTTTACGCCAGCTCTTTAGGAATTTTAGCTGGGAAAATCTGCCACTTTTGGGAGCTCTGTCGTGTAGTTCAAGTTTGTTTGGCTCATCAATACAGTCAAAGACTCGATACATATTTTCTATTTCTAAAGACGTGACATGAAAAAGGTCAAATTCAAGCTTATAACTCGCTGTAAACAAATTTCTGCCAGTCCGATGCAAAGTGAGTTGACAAAAAAAAATTTATATACATTGCTCAAAAACAATTTTTCCCGTGGCTAGAAGTCACAAGCGTTGAAAAAACCCGCGCGGCGTAGTATAATTATCAGCGGCAGCGAGCGTTGGTCGGTTTTTTTTCGACGCTCATCTCGTCTCATCAAGAGAGCCAGCTTCTCCCGTCGTCCTCGCGGGCTCTTTTTGGTCGTCTTGCATAAGCTCGGGCGCGAGTAAAAGTAGACGAGCCACTGCTCTCCTGCAGAGAAACGTGAATTTTGTTATTTCATTTTTTTTTTTCACCTTCGCGAAATTCGAGAGCCGAAAAAAAGAGTCGCCGCGAATATTTAGAAAGGAACACGTCCCGCGTTATCGGGGTCCCCCCGTCGCTGGATTAAATATACAACCCGCGGAGTTTAATAAAAAAGAGAGCGTCCGTTGCGGTGGGTGACGCGTCTTTGCAGCAGCAGTTTAACGCGGGTCGTGACCGGAAGCCGAGTTCGAACCGGAAGCCGGCGATTTCGCGCGTCGCGTCTGCGTCCCCCTCGCTCGCTATTGCGCCAGCGTTTTTTTTAACGGGATCGCCAACGAGTGTAACCGCCTTCTCCTTTCATACTATTAGCGGACTCCCGTGTTATTTTTTTTTTTCTGCGGGTGTGCGTAATTTATTATGCGGTCGATCGATCGATTCCAAAAGCTGGTGAAAAATTTCCGGGATACACTCGAATGTTTTGGAAAACTACCCATGGTCTATTCGTAAAAAAAATCGCACGCAAAATGCGAAGTACGCATTCAAGTTGCGAGGTATAAACGAAGTTGATTGAAGTTAAAGACACGCGCACGTTATTGCGTAACAGTCGTCCAAGAGTCAAAGTTTTTGAATTTTTTACACTCCCCGCACGAACCAAATCATCGCAACTTTCCCTCCGCAAGAAAAAAAAAAAAAAAAAAAAAAGTATCGTTCCGACCAAATCAAATTAAAACTTTTCAGGCAGGCAATTCGAATTTGAAGTACCCTATATTTACCTGAAATTTAAAGTTGCACTCTGGGGGCTTTGCGCGAAATTCACCGCAACCTTCAAAACAATAATTTTCAAACTCTGCCCCCGAAAAAGAAAAAAAAAAGGGGGGGGTGTGGGGACCGCATCGAACGAACAATACACCGCAGCCGAGTCCATCTCATTTGACTGCTGCAGGGAGAGCCCGCGCGACCAATTAGACTCGTCAATTCCGCTAAAACGAGCGTAAAACTCGGTGCGGCGCACGCGACTCTCTAATCGTTCTCCACTATACTATCGCGCTCGGCTTTTTTTTTCAAACAAGTTTTTCCCCGTCTCTCTCGGTTTTTTTTTCCGCGCGCGGGAGGCTGCTCTAATTGGTTTTGGGTATTTTTTTTCGCGAGAGAGCTGAAACTGAAATCTTCGTACGAATTTGACGTGGATTGGAGAGTTTTTTCGGATCGAAATAGTTTTTGATGATTTGGGTATTATATTTATATGGTCATCTGTCGATAGAAGTATGGATTTCAAACGAGTAGGTGGAAGAGATATCACGATCATGGGTGATTTTTTTTTTTCATATAAAAATAGATCACGGTGCAAACGTCATAGCGAAAGGAATACATATGGAATTTGAAATTCGATTCGAGCGGTGACGTTGTTGGTCAAAAGGATAAAAATTTCTTTGTTGGTTTCGGAAATAAATCTGCTCAATGAGAGCTATATTTGTCGAATAAAACGTCGAGAATAATCTGTAACAATAGTTTTGCTACTCTTGACAACTGGTTGAAACTATTTTTTTTTTTTTTTTTTTTATGAATTTACAATTATCTATTTACATACATGATCTGGAACGTAAAATCATTGCATATCTTTATGACCACTCAACTTAAGTAAGACCAAAGTCATTACCCTCAATATTACAGTGACCGGCGGTCAAAAATAATCGCTTTCCTCGCTTTCCGAATCCAACTTCCAAAAATCTAATAACTATCGTCCTAAAAAACCAACGCATCAAACTTTCCTCTCTTCGTCGACGGTACGATAAAAAAAAGTGGGCATCCACGCTTGGTCGCACGGGTCCGATATTGCTCCTCCCAGGGCGTCATCGCGACGCAGCAGCAGCAGCATCTGGCGTCGCGTCATCGGCGGGCTGGGTGGCTGGCTGGCTGCACTTTCCAGTAATTATCGAGCCAGGGAGCGAGCTAGGGTAGGTAGCAGCGCAGGGGGGGGGGATATACCAGCGACTTCAATTTGTAGGCTGGCATTAATTCGATTGCCCCCGTCGCGTCGTTGCGCCAGCTATAGCTATAGCGTACGTACGCCAGCTCTGCACCTACAACCCCGCGCGCCACCCGCGCCATCCGCACTGCACCAGCGAGAGTGGGCGGTTTATCGGACCTCCTCCTCCTCCTCCCTGCCCGACCGTCTATATATAACCCCCCCTCGCCGTACGTACGTAATCGCTTCTCCGTCGCTTCCTCCACCTCCGCCTCCCTTACTTCGTCGCAAAGCTCTCTCGCTCGCTGGGTCAAAATAGTCCGCGCGAATTTCGTACCTTCAAAGACGTATATTGCTTCTTTTTTTATATATATACGCTTGGGATAGCTGAAATTTTTGGGAATATTTAGTGAAAGGGAAGTTTATATTATTAAGAAATGGATTTTTTTTTTTATATCTTATCATCGCACAAACTCGGAATTGACTTTGAAGGGTCAATTAAAATATTAACATTTTTTTTGACATTCAAAATATGATTTTCCCACCTGTTTAGATTAAAATAAGCAAAAAATTTGAATAGTTAGGATTTTGAACAAGGTACTTTAAAAACATGCACTTAATAAAAACATGGTAGCCGAGCACTCAAATTATTTATAAAGTAAACTCAATTTTTAGGAAGATTTTACCAAAAATTCAAGCTTTTCTTTATAAAAAATTTCTTAGTCAAAACTTTTTATGAACTTTGCAGTGTCTCTTTCAGAATCATTGGTTTGTTTGTGAGAGAAAGAAGGTTTTCTTAGGTTTAATTAAACCTAGTCTGCAATTTTGTAAAGTATAAATGTATAGATTTTGCATACTCATAAGTATAAACTAGCTTAAGGACTGATATAGTGCTTGCCTTCAGTGCAAAAGGTTAGTCTTTCAAATCCCATTGAAAGGTAAAAAGTTTTTTCTTCTCAATTTTTAAAATAAAAGTACATCTTCAAAAATGTCTTTTTTATGAAAACTATTTTAATACTTCATCAGTCTTTATAGATGAATCAATTAATATAGTATTACACTTTGAAGCTTTGGCCCCCAAAAATATAGTTTTGGCACTAGTCACCGAAAAATGTAATCAAGCAAGAGACCCAAACCGCACACGACAAATTAGAATCGTCAAAGCGAAAAATATACCGATTTCGCGGGCTCTAAGCGGACTAAAACCAATTTGCAATCAGCTCCAGAGCGCGGGCGGCGTATTATCGAGCTCCTTTCTTTCTTTCCCTCCCTCGGCCTTTTTTTTTTTCATTTTGCCGTTCCCTTTTCGGGAGCGAGGGGCTAACGAGCGCTGCCTTACTTTCTCGCAAATCGATTTTTCGCCGCACGGCTGATTATAGCTGTTGTTCCCCCCCTTTGTTCCTTTTCTTTTTTCTTTTTGGGCTCGCGTTATCTTCGCCTGGGAGCCGGTTCGTAATGATCGCCATTCGACGCTTGATTAAAAAGTTATTACTCGGAGCGGGATGATCGTTTACGAGGCCGAAATCAGGGCTAGGATATTTTTTTTTTCAATCGCCTGCGATGGAAAAGCTTATCGGTTGCTGGTTATCTGTGAAAAATCCCAACGATTGCCGAAACTTGATCGCCCGGGCGGGAAGGTGAAAGTGAAAAATTACATAGTCGAGAGCACCTGAAAATGGGATATTCCCGGACAATTCACAATCGTGCGTCTTTTAAAAGAAATAAGTAAGATCGATATCGGGAGGGATTTAATTTAATCGACGGTGTGTGTTTATTACGCCCGATTAATTCGAGGTGCGAGGAATCTTTTTTTTTTCTCCCGCTTTCATCGCCCCGGAATTCTTCGCGGTGCAAAAAAAGAAAGCGATTTTTCGCGCTCCTGCACCTTGATTAAGATGTCGAAGGGGGAAATTAATTTCCTTCCTTCCTCGCGCGCGCGCGCACGGGTTTATCTCGGCTCATACCAAAGTTTTAGCCGGGGACAAATTTCACCGAAAATATGCGGTGATTAAACCCTGTCGAGAGAGAAAATAATGAAAGAGGGACCGAAAAATTGACAATGGACCTTCATTTGAATATTCAACAGGTCAGTCTTTTCCCTTCTTTTTTTTCTTTCTTTTGCAGAAAACTTGGATTCAATTTAGCTCCGTGATTTGAGCAACAGTTGGTAGATTAAATTTTGAAGCTTTTTAATAACTCGTTTGAAGTGTTTTTTTTTTTTTCCTCAAAAGTTTTCATTAAACTTAAACTTTTGTAATTATGAGCCTGGACGATTTGATGCTGTGTAATGTTTTATTGTGTTTTACCTAGCGGCGCAACGGGGATTCTCAAAATGAAAATTTCATTTTATTTCTTCAAGAATGTTTGTAATTAAGTTTATGAAGATATCCTGAAGATTATTTATTTTATTTCACACTGTGAGAATACTTCATAAAAACTTTTTAATGAATAATTTTCTTTTGAGAAAAAAGTATATCGCGCCTTATAATTTTACAACTTTTGAAGTTTTAATTCAAACTTATTTTACAACTATAACTTTAACTAATTTGCTTCTTATCAAAATTTTAATACTACGGTCGAGTTTTTAAAAGCGTTAATCAACTTTTGTTAAAAGATATAATGAATTATAATTTATTTGTTCATTAGTTAATGGGTACACAAACTAGCGAATGTTAGAAATCAAAAGGTAATCGAAATTCTTAGCATCTAATGAAAACTACAGAAAAAGTATATTAATTTTTTTGTTTTTCGAGCTATCGAAACAAACTCTAATTTTTTCCCAATTTTCAAAAATAGTTACAACCAATCGCGATTATTGAAAATTTCAGTATACATTTTGAGAATTTTTTTTTCAATGTCTACTTTTGATGCGGATTGGATACTTTTGTGAGTCTGTATTTCATAAATTAAAATTATAAAAGTTGCGTCATTAATGTCGAAAGTCTCCACTAATAAATTCAACTGACAAATTTAATGTCGCGCGTGGCCTGACATGAAAAAAAGTTATATCAGGTCGAACAAAGGGGTTGACAAATTGAAAAAAAAGGTCCCAAAAAAAAAGAAGAAGCATCTTCATCGCCTGCATCCCAGTCTCACCAAATCCATCAAAGTGCGTCCCGGTAGGTAGACGACATAATCATCATTCCTCCGCAACAGGCTAAAACAAATGTTAGTCAATAAAAGTCCGTTTTGGAGTGTAAAAAAAAAAAGAAGAATAAGAAGAAGAAGAAGGAGGAAGAGAGCATCGCCAGGAATGTCCTTTCCGCGCGCGGTCGCGTGATTGAGTGCAGGACCGAAAAGGAGCCCGGGAGTACATAAAGAACAGAGCCGATACAGATCGAGGAGGAATCAGCTCCTGAGAATGATCGATGAGGAATGCACTTCTCCCCCCCGGCCGGTCCGAGGTATTAGAGCCGGTAGATAAAAGAGCGACTGTTCCGCTTTAAAAAAGAGCTGGAAGGGAAAAAAAAAAAAACTTTAAAACGGTGGTTTTATAACGGTGTGTATTGCACACGTACACAGAGAGAGAGAGAGAAAGCAAGGCTGCAGCCACCCCGAACTCAGCAGTTTTTAGTGGCAACTTGTTGCTCTCCGAGCTCCCATTCATACCTCCCTCCCGGCACCCCCGTCACGTCACATCAAGTTATAATAATGGTTATGTGTGCGGGTGGCCTCGGTGTTTGCGAAAACTCAAAGTTATCTCTCACTTTCCGTTTCAATTTAAACGCGCTCGAACGACGCCTTTTTTTTTGTTCCCTTTCCTACCCAGCTTTTTTATTGCTTTCGCTTTCGAGAATCACTCGGTTTGATATGAAGACGAGCGTAATTTGGGCGATTGAAAAGTTACGCGCGTTTAATGAACTTTTTTTAAGGAGTTGAAATTATTACGAATTTACGAGCTGCCGAGGCTTGATGTTTATTCGGTGCTCGCTTGGATGTAATTGTACTCCGATTAAAGAAAATTAAACTTTTTAATGCGCGTGGATTAAAAGTCAGTGAACTCTGACGTGTGTGCTTTTTTTTCAATTCAAATCTTGTAAACAAAAACTCTCGGTCGAGAAAAAATTATTTTTGTTCATTTTTCTCTCTTTTTTTTTATGATTCTGAAGCCATTCGTAATGATTTAAAATTTATGTTTGTCATTTATAGCTCATAATTGATAGTCGTAAATTTCTAATTGAATAACCAGAAATACAACATTTTAAAATTCAATTCTCGCGAAAGAGTAAATAAAGGTCACTTTTGACAAATAAATAAAAGGATGGGTTGCTAATGACTTGAACTATGGTTTATTTTTAATATTATCCTTGATAAGTACCGTTTCCATTTGGGTTTGGCATTCATATAATCAAAACGAACCGTAATATCTATCAGTTCGAAAAATAGGACACTTTTATACGCTAAAGCTAATTTTTTACTCTATTTTTGTATAAGACTAATTTTCAAAATATAGTAAGACTTTGTTTTTCATCAGAAAATACAGAATTACTTTCAATGTAACCGGAAAAAAAAAAATTAAAAATGATTTGTTTTTAAGTATAAGTTTTGAAAGATATTGATCTTTGGGATGCCTCTTATAGACCGAGAAATACGTTACTTTTACTTTGACTTTTCTGAAAATTGCACATCAAGCAAGCTTGTAAACATCCTTTTTGCCTTAGATCTTGAAAAAAAATTCACTTTACTCAAAGTTTAAAAGAAGTCAGGTATTAAGCGACACGACACACCGAAATTACTTGTCATCCACCGCGTTTAATTCCACCATCGGTATTTATCGTCGCTCGAACATAGAAAAATTTTCCCCCTCTTTTACTTCAGCTCGCGAACGATTCCATCAAAGAAGGCGAATTTCCATCTTCCTCCTCGTCGTCTTCTTTTCATCAACGCGCTCTCTGGCCTCCTTGCATAAGCACGAGCGCTCCGGAGGAAATGAGAATCCGTCCAATCGCGGGGAGGACGAAAAAGGTACCGTCGAGTCCGACCTTGCGCGAATTCGAGAATCGATCAGTTTTTAATTGGAAAGCTCGAGCGAGCGAAAATAAAGTAAGAAGCTGAGAAGAAAAAAAAAAAAAACGAGGCGATGTGTAGTTTTTCGACCGCGGAGCTGTTTTGCATCGTAAACCTGCCGCGGGTCCTCTTTTGTTTCGGGGGCCTTCCTTTCTCTCCTTGGCATCGTTTCGAGGTTAATTATCATTTTTTTTTCGACCGCCTGCTTCTTTTTTTTTTTTTTTGCTGCTGGCCGCGATGTAGAGAGAACAAAAAAAAAGAGTTCTCGAGTCTGGTGTCGATTTTTTTCGGGGGGAGAGAAGCTGTTGGGAAAGAAGAGATAATCTTTCTTACGTGACGCGCTTAACGAATCAATCTCGGGACAATCTTTTTCGCGGGCTGAAAAAAGTGATACTTTCGAGAATTATTTTTTATCTGCTTTAATGCGAAATTAATTGAGTGAAAGGTAGCTTCGGTAATATTTTTAAATTTATCTGTAAATCAATTCGCAAACCTTGTACTATACGTCAATTTTTCGTCGACTCGAGAGTAAATTATGATTCATGGGTTGAGACTCGGGTTGAGATTATTTCGAGTTTTAAGACATGTCATAATTACCTTAATTATTTATTTATTTTAATAATACTTATCTTATTAATAATGTTTATAGATTAGATAATTAAAATTAGACTACATTTAAACTCTGCATTAAAATTTATCAAAATTTAATTATTCGACTTAGATTTTCAGTGAAATTCTATCTGTTTAGTCAAACATCCCACGTATTTTATTTATTTTTAAACGTTATTAAAATTTTTTGAGCTTTATTTACCAATCCTCCCACGTAAAGATTATATAAGTGTTAAAAACAAGGAGCTGTGCACTCCAGAGTCAAAATCAGTGATTTTTTGATTTTTTAAAATTCTTTTAAACATTATGGGGAAAAATGGACCTTGTAAATGAAAAAAATTGCTTTGTGAAGTTTCGAAAAAAAAAAAATTAATACCGAAACTTGATATTAATAACTTCAACCGTCGTAGTTATCCGTAAAGTTGCAAATGAACCAACGTTTTCTTCGAGCTAAAACCACAAAGCTTCCGCCCCGTGGCAGTCAGTCGGGCTAGGGGCACCAGCTGGTGACTTTTCCTTCCCCCTGGAAACGCGAGAAGAAGAATCGTCGCAGCTTAATTTATTCATGATCCCTAATTTACTTCTCTCGCTTTGAGTTTCCGAAATTCGCACCGTAATTTTCTCAAAACCTCACGTACGTATAATTTTCCAAAAAAAAAGGAACTCTTACCGCCACGGAGAAAAACCAATTTATTTCATCCCGAAAAAAGTTCCGGAATAATTCACAGCCTCGCCGAGGGATAAATTCCCGAATAAACAAACAAAAAAAAAAAGTAAGACCAGATCTCCACTCTGAAAAACTCCCAACGCCCAAAAAATCAATACTATTTTCCCGAAAATCTCGCGCGTGCGTTCCTCTCCTCTCTCACTCGTACGAATTACAAACCTAATCGCGTTCGCGTGTTTTTCCGAAAAAAAAGAGAGTTTAAGGGAAGCCAGGAGCGTAGCTTTTCTCCTGCGCAGTTCGGAGAGCGATATTTCAGCGGCGTGACCCCCGGGTAGTTTTGCTCCTTCCGGTCTCTACGTGAGTTAGGGCTCTGGCTTCTCGGAACTCCTCTCTTTTTTTTGGCCACATCGGAGGGTCCTTATTTATTAACCTATTCCTCAGCCTCCGCCTTTGTTTTACCCCCTCTTTTTTTTTTTTTGTATCCATCCATACCTTTTGATTGATTAATTGCGGGCTCGATTGATTATGCCGGCGAGGAAGCGTGAGCTGGAATTAAGTGCGTAAAAGGGACGAGCGACGTAGGGGGGGAGGGGCGCATTTTTTATTTCGCAGGACGCTGTTGGTGACGCCCTTCAGGAAGGGATTTGCATTATCTTATACCTCGTGAATATAATGTATCCGAGGAGTGTCTGGAACACCACCACGCGTGCTGGGAAGAACTCATTGTTGACGAATAATCGCCGAACAATTACATTGTAGTGACGTTTTTATTGTCTCGAGGGATGAATAACGACACCGAGATAAAATGAAACAATTTAAACTCGGTTTTTAATGGGTTTTGTTGATTTAAAATCATTCAGATTTTCCAAAAGTTGAGAAATTTTTTAAGCTGAGAATAAAAAAAATTGTTTAACTTGCAAATGGTTTTTAAATTAACTATAAAAGAACGATTATCAGAGTTCTTTAATAGAAGAATTTTTTTTTTTTTTGAAATTATTAGAGTACTTATTATTGATGACCGGCTTAGTCTGATGGATAAATTTGAATGCTTGAAATTATAAATAGTGTTAAGTCAGAAATTTACGAACTTTGTTAAAAAAGAAAAGTAGTGTAAAAAAAAAAAGTTAGTGCAATATCTTCCTTATTTTAGAAGAATTAAACTCGTGTGAATTTAAAAGATCAAAAGTACTTATATAAATTTCTCATATTGCTTGATCCTCTAAGTTAAAAAAAGGTTAAATAAACAATCTTCTTACAACTTCTTATTCAAAACTTCATGCTTTAATCATTCTCCATAAATAAACTTTTAGATAAAAAAACATAATCCATCTCAATTTCGAGGACCTCTAAAATGAGTTTGATTTCGAATTCACTTTTTCACGTTGAAAGTTCCTAAACTCGCGATCAAGACAAACCAAAAATTCAAACATATAATCCGTTACGTTACCGAAAAACAGATATCCACTCTTCAATCATCCCCCTTTTCAAACCACACCTAATAACGCGTCACCTTACACGTATAAAACCCCTTATTACGCAAACAATAGAACTCACCGAAAGATGAAAGTGCACCAGGCTCTAGGTTATTCTCTCCCGTACGCTTTCTCCGCAAACCCGACCGAACGAATAAATCCACTTCGACGCGATTTATCAGGGGCTTAATTAAGTCTACATCGTCTGAGGCTGCCGTAAGCGTTACCTGACTTCTACCCCGCTGTTACAATTAAAGTAGTCGAAGAATAATGTCTCCCGCGAAAGGCTTTAACTCGCTTTGATCTCCGCCATCTGCCGATGACTTCATTCTCACGCGGGACTTTTTTTTTATTCCCGTCACGCTATGATCCGCGGGACAAATAAGGAGCCAAATTTTCAGCCCTTAACGAGATTACAGAAACAAAACTCGGCTCGACGCCTTAACGAGATTACATCAGCTGATCTTCCTTTCAAAGAATAAAAAAAAAACCTTGCGCATATTTTTTCCATCTCGATCGCCCATGGGTATCGATTCCCCCTTCGACGGGGTAGGAAAGCAGATGGAGGACAGAAGTTGTAAGCAGAAAGCTCGGGGTCCGCGGGGCGCGCGAGCGTGAAAAAAAAAAGGTCGCTGCATCTGTTGTGATTATTTGTCTCGTTGGGTGGTGGTAATTTGTATGGTAAGTGATTCCGCCCGGTGAAATATGCCCCGGAGTCTTCTAATGATACAGAATTTAAATCAAGGGTGGAAATAAAGATGTCGGTTTGAGCACCGAAACCGATGATTTAGGCCTACGGTCTGGACTTCGCGTGAAGAGTTTGATACTTTTTCACAGGGGTGCATCGAGCTAAGATCGGAATAAGCAATGATTCGATCGTGGCTTATTCTTGTTAACATGTTCGGCAGTTTAGGCAAGTTATGAACTCGAGTAGAGAAAATCATATAAACTCTCACGTTGATATTTTTTAATGAATTTGTGTCGCAACGTTATGATTCTTACCATTCAATTATATGAAAAAATGACGTAATTTACATATAAAGTTTATCGAACTGTAATCTAAAACTTGAATACTTCTCTTCAGAGATTCAGAAAGGACAGTCACCTACATTTATTATTTTGTACAATAATTTTTATGTATAGCTTTCAATTTTGACTTGGGCATTATTTTATAAAATGCTATTTTCTTTGGCATTTAAAGCTCTGTATCAGGTTAGTGCACCTAATATGGCCATGTACATGTGTCTAATATGACGACCTATGATATTTTGATTATGCACGCTTCATTGCAACTTTGCAATGTAAGAAAAGGACAAAAACATATGATTATGGAGTTAATCGATCTATTATAATCCAAAATCCAAAAGTTAAGGTAAAATTTTAATCAAAAAAAAAAAAAAAAAAAAAGGATTACGTTCATGGAATCTAGAAAAAAAAAATTTCAAATCTTTGAACTTTAATAACTTTGGGCTCTAATAAATATTTTATGTAAAATATTACGCCGTTATAAAGCTCTCGAGTTCAGCTATTGCACGACTTTATCTAAAATTTCATTCTCTAAAATAATTCCACATTCTAGTATTAAATATTAATTAAAACAGTAGAAAAAGAAAGTTTCCATTTGGCAGGAAAAAGATTTTTTCGGTCAACAGAACCATCTGCAACAAAAATTAGTTCCTGCCATCCCACGACTCCGAAAAATTCTCTCCGAACCCACTGTTATTCCAGAAGCTCGCGGCAACGTAAGAATCAATCAGCCGCAAACTTATCATTCTCAAAGTGAACAAACTACTCACCCCAAAAAAGTTTAATCACTCCGATAGCGTATTCCCCCCGGTGGTACGCGTAACAAATCGAACCCGCTGCAAACCTTTTCGGGGCGCACGACAAGTCTGCTGGTCAGCCCGTGCTCCGGTAATCAGGAGCCAGCCTCGGGCCAACCGGGGGGATCGATCCCTAAACAATGAGGGGATTACCCGAAGGGGCGAGAGTAAAGGGCGAGTTTCTTACCGATTTAATTACGCACCGCGGCTGCAGTTTTTATCTCCCCAGTGGCTGCTGTTGCTTTTCTTTTCGACACTGCTGCCTTTGTAGTGCGCGGGGGGGTAGGGGGGTGTTTGTAGACCGAGCGTGGCAGGGCGGGCTTGTTTGTTATTTCCCCGAACTTTGAACTGTTTGCCGACGGCGCAAAGTTTGCTGGCCGGCCGGGCCTAATCGCCTATGCCCTCCCTGCATCCAGGCTCGCGTCGCGTCGTCAACCGCCGCTGCAAAGTTTATCTCGCCCTCGTGTGGCTTTGCTCGCGGAGGGCTTTAAGTTCTGGGGGATTAAACGATTACGAGGGGAGCTGCGACGACGACGCCGCGCACGGTTATCTTTGATTTCGTGTTCGGGAGGCACTTCTGCAAGATAATTTGTTTACGCGGACCGATGTTTTTCTAAGCTGGAGGGCGGGCACTGGTTTTGAGGACGAAATCTTTGGTTGTATTGAGCAAGAAGTCACACCTCGTTTGCTGAATTCGGATAACTTTTTTTTTTTTTTTTTTCAAATTTTGTGCGTTGAGTTTGAATCAAGGAGTAAATCGAGAGGATTTTAATGTCAGAAAGATGTGAAAGTTTTTACTCGTTTATACCGATTTTCTCGATTGTTGTTCTGAGAGTACTTCTAAGAAGCTAATTTCGAAATACTTACGTATATCCTTTTTACAACTTTGTACAGATATCTTCTCATCAGTGTTGTTACAATTATATTCAAGTACCAATGCTAACCCAAAACACTCAAGCATTTTGATAATCATTTCGTCTGATTTTTCATCTCAACTAATTCAACAGCTTTGTTATTTATTATTGAATTTGAATGATATTTTATTGCCAAAGTACTCAAGGTTCTATACATATGTACATATGGGATGCAAAGTACTTATAGAAAACATTTATAAGCTCGTTTATAAGACAGTAGACACTAATCAGTGTCACTTATCATTAATCAGAAAAGAAAGAAAAAATATCAATTTTTCTGTAATGTATATCATGTTTCTTTACAATGTCCTTTTAACTTCCCAAAAGCTTAATTCCGACTATACAAATCTCATAAGACCTCAGTCGTGGTTAAAAAAACCGCGACGGTCATCTACCGGTCACCTCACCAACCAAAGCTCCCGAAAATTTACATAATAATCCCCGCAACTCCCCCGTGTTCTCACACGCACCGAAAAGAATAAAAGAGGAAGAGAAAAAGAGTTTAGCCCCCCCTTCGCAGCAGCAGCCGCCCTTTGAAAATTTATCTCGGAATCTTAGCTCTCGCCGGTGCTGCAGCGGGCTTTTATTTACAGGCTTTAATCTCGAAAGGGTGGCTGCTGCAGGAGGTACGCGAACACAGGGCTTAAGAAGGGTCGCCGCTGGTGCCGCACGCGTTCTTCTTCGCTCGGTCCATCGTCGCAGTTACCCCCGCGGGGGGCGCAGACACGACCCCCGGCCGCGCCGCCGATCGATCGGGCGATTTTCCTCCTTCTTCTTCTCTCCGCGGGCTTTTCCCGCTACACGCGGGTGGGTCACCCCGAGGGAACGAGCACGAGACCCTTCCCTTACCCCGCCTCCACCCCTGACTATATACGACGACGCCGCATTTTCGAGCTCTCGCGTTTCTGGGACGAGAGAGAGGAAAATACTCCCTTTTATTTTACCTTCCCTTTTTTTTTTTACTCGATTTTCCTTCTCCGGAGCTCGTTCTTTTTTACCCCCCCTCCCCCCCCCCCTTTATTTTTCCCGAGCGCTCTTTTTTTCTTCTCTCGCTCCTCGGCGCGACGCAATTTTTGCACTTTGAGTTCGTACCTGGCCGCGTTCTTTTTTCAATTTGGGTGTAATTCGCGCGGTGTATTGGGTTAGTGGAAAATTTTGAGGGGGGAACTCGAGTTTCCTTCCTTTATTTTTTTTTCTGTTTGTTTAAGTTAATGGGAGAAATTTTTTTTCTCTCCTTTTTTCTCCTCGATAATTTCGCGGGGCTAAGTGAATCGGAGAAAATACGAGGGTAGGGGCGAGAGAGGCAGGCTTCGGGTCGAACTTTCTTAAAGACTTTCCGAGACTTTTTTAAACTGCCCGGGAAGTTTTAATTCTTTCGCCCTTGCCTGGGACCCCGAAAGAAAACTTTTTTTATCTCAAAATCTTTTTTCGAAAAGAACTTTTCAGCCTTGAGATCGGACCGTTACAACTTTTTTCCACTCAACAAGTAAAAGTGGGTAAAAAAATGATGCGAGCGTATCAACAAGTTGGGAATATCCACTAGACGAACCAAAAAACATCCCGGTCGATGATTAAAAATACGCAGGCAGGGCGGACGCAATTCGCGGGGTGCACGTGTACGTCACCCCCGACGTATTTTTACGCGAGCATTGTTGTGCACGTGCGCGCGACCGGGATTATGATTAATCGCGCGCGCGGACGGGGGGGGGCTGCCGGCGCTGCTGTTTATCGGTGACGCGGTGCAGCCGGGCGGCTACCCCTTCGACGACGCGAGTACTATTTTTGGTTGGGCGACGTATACGCGACTGTGAGATATTAAGCGTTCTGCAGCCGGGGAATAAATATCCTGTTGTTTTACCTTGAAATCCAGGGGTGTGTGGGTAGCTGCAGACTTTTTTGTTGGTGTTGCTTTGATGATCGCGATGTAAAATATTGTTACTTTCTTTACGCTGTTTTTCAACGTGGTCATTCAAGATTGTTTACTTAATTATTAAATATTGTAGACATTATTTGCGTTTATATAGTTACTCTTGTTTTTAATCGTTTCTTCATTAATGTTTCCGTGATCAAAAATAATTTTAGACTGAGCAAAAGTAATTAAAATCGAAGCAAGACTTTTTGAACAGTATGATGAATGATGTTGTGCACATTTGACTGATTGAAATTGTAAATTATCTAATTCTGGGTGTAAATTATGATTTGTGGTTCGGTATTTTATAACTGAGAATATTGATATTGAATTTCATGTTAACACTCATATGTAAATTATATTTTTTCCCTATACAAGACCAGAAAAAATAAAAATGGTTTTTGTTGAATTTCCTCCCATCGCTGGTAATTCAATATTGAGTAAATAAACATTTGCCAAAAAGAGACCATAAATCCCTCTTTATAATGATGAAGCATGTTTGATTGGATTTGATTGGTTGAGAACGTTTAATACAAAATTTGAATTGCCGTTAAGTTGAAATATTGAATACTTGGTTATTAAGAATTTTTTGCAATAATTTTTTGAATAATTGAATACGTTGTTTCAATAAATGGACTAAATTTCTTTGTAGACTTTTACAAAATAAAATAAGAATCTTTATTGTTTTAAAAACAACTTTTTTAAGCTGTAACTACAAAAATATCGAACTGAACTTAGTTGCAGGTTGCATACGATATGTGATGAATTTAGTGTTAAAAATTTTATTTAACTTCGTTTTTTGAAAATGAAAGTATAAATTATCGTTTATTTACTTTAAAGATTAAACATTGAGCGCGCTTGCGCACTGATTGAGACTAGTCACAGTAAACTTCACAAAAAACAATTCGTGATTTACTCAACAAAGAAACGATCTCATTCATAAAAATGATCGTTTGTACTTTAAATTCAACAGACTGACGTTACAACGATTTTATCAAATATTCACTTCTCGAAATACTTCCGACTAGCCGGTTTAATTAACGCTCCCTCCGTTACTCCTTCTTCCAGAGCGATTGTTTTTTTCCCTCGAATCAAAGCGTAAATTTCCGGTTCGGGACGACACGTGTGTGTCACCCCCTTGACGTCATAGCCCGAGCTGCAATAATTCTCGCGAGTCGTTGCTCGGTGACGCGGGCCGTCATAAAAATACCCCCTATAAAAAGACTCCAGCGCCTACTCCTATTATCGAAACGGCTTCACCCACTTTCTGGAGCAAAAAATCAGGTGACGGAGTCATCTAAATGCACGACGATTCGCGGAAAACAAGCGTCGTTTTATTCGATTACGCCGAGCCGAACCGGATTCCCCGGACGCTTTTTTTGGCATCCCTGATTATGACGCGGGACTTTTTGTTCCAATGATCCGGGCCCCCTTTTTTCTTGTAATTACCTTCGAGGTGTAATTTTGACGTCCTTGATTGATTTAAAACTTTCGTAATCTCGTGCGAATGCACTTTCGAGAGGGGCTGGGTTCCTTAATTCGCGAGGTAGGTGGGTATACCAGACGCGCTGCCTCGGCTCATTTGCCTGGTGCGTCCTTTTATTCCGCGCGCGAGTCTGGCCCCCTCCGCTCATGCATATTCAGCGCGCTCTTCTTTTTCGTGCCCGAAATCTCGCGACTTTTAATAAGGACGAAGCGTCTCGAACCTTTTTTTCGAGCTAAATAATTAAGCGGAAGACGTTTAGAAACTGAATACTCGAGCGGGAATTTTGATAAGCTATGGCGAGGTGGAATGATTTATTATGTGCAAAAAAAATGTATTTATGTGAAAGTTGTGAATTTTTTTTTTAATATTCAACTAAGATAGTGATAAATGATTGATATGTAGTCAATTACAAGTAAAAGCTAAACACTTTTCAGTTAAAGTTTCAAGGCAAGGTATCTTCGTAACTATCGATATTTAATAAATACTGTTAACTGCTTTTTAAACGAAAGGATTGATTTCATGAATTATTCTGCTGTGCATCCAACACTTAGAGTTGACAAATGTTTTCTCTTCTTTTTATTAAACCGACCGTCACAATACTGCATATTTATAAATTTATGTCATTGAGATAATTGATAGTTCAAAATTAGATGGATAAAATCTTGGTATTATTATTGAATTTGGCATTAAATCGAAAAAAAAAGAAAAGTTTATATTCTGCCGGTCAAGCTTTCAGTCTGACGTGATATTCTCAAATAATTACTACCAGAAGTTTGTAGTCTATATTTTTAGTTACTGAAAATGAAAAGTCAACCTAAATACAAACAATAGACTTTTTTGGTGAACATTTATCAAGTTAACATATTTTCTCTATCAAATACTGCAGTTTTTTTTTTTAGTAATTATTAAATATAAAGATTTATATTATGCAAAGTTTTTGTATCAGAAATCGTTTACTTGTTTATCAAACCTTAAAAAAAAAAAAAAAAAAAGTTTACCCGAAATATCTTAATATTTTGCTAGCAAACTTCACGGTTTGACACCAAACTCGTTAATAATTTATTCTTAATCTGTAGGGGCATTATTAACTTTTCAAAGTTAAAAACGTTGAAGTTTGATAAGCTTAATCTCTTCAAGTTCACACCAAATCTATAAATCATAACTCAAATCATAATCAATTTTTTATTAACGATTTTTTGCTTGGTTCAAATCCATTAGACATAAATAACTGAGTTTCTCAATCCCTACAGCATAAAATTTGAATTTTTTATAAAAAAGTGATGATCAACCAACAATAATATTGAGCTGATTTCATTGACCTATCGCCTTATTCAGATTGAAAAACTTCAACTTCCGGATCGTGCCGGCACTTTTTAAAACTTTCGAGTTTGAAAAAAGTGTGAAAACTCAGTTTCGCTCCGATCAAAGACCGTCGAACCGCCTTTCATAAACTCCACAAACTCCAAATCGTCTTAAAAAAAAAATATCAAAGATAAAAATCAAATTACAAGCTCGACACGTGTTAAAACACCGCAAATGCGATTTACGAGGGAATCTCGAACGCGAAATAAAAGAGAAGCAAAAAGAGGAATCCCGGACTCTTTACACAGTCGGTTTATCCCTATAACCCGTATCACTCGTCGAGCCCGTAAAGCACCGAGTTAATGACGACTTCTCATTTCAGTTCTTTTCAACCCGAACCCTTTCCATTTTTTTTTTTTTTTTTCCCTTTATTTACATACGCCCCCCCGTCACTTCACCTACATATTTATCTTGGCTGTGATTATTACGTCATTCGTTATATCCCGGGCGTTTTCCCTTTCACCTCGGCTTCCTCTCTCTCTCTCTCCCCATGAGAAAGCTCGGCATAATGGCAGAGGCCGACCTTTTCCTTTCGCTCCGCCGCTCTTCCCTTTTGTTTTTTTCTTCTTCATTTTTAACCCCCCTTTAAACTCGTTTCGCGCGTTTGCTCCAGATTCGCGATGTTTTTCCTTCGGCTCGCGAGGATTTATTCGACGCTGCGGGTGGAGTGTTCCCGGTCGACTGGGATATTTTTTAATTAAAAATTTTGGTGGGAGAGAAAAAAGCTTTGGCGAAGTTTTTTTCGTGGAGATACTGTGTTTTGAGTCTCAGCGAGAACGTACTTTTCATCAAGCTGCAGTGCATGCAAACTACTCGATTTTCACGGACGTCCAGCTTTCGCTCTAAAGGACGAGGATTATGGACGAGTTTTTTTCCCACCCTGGTTTAATAGTTTTTCCGAGTATCTACTTTGAAACTCTTTCAATATTTTTTTCTTTTTTATAGTACGTATGAAACATCAGAAAGAGGCTATAAAGAACAGGATGGCGTCTTCAATTTACTTTCATTTAATTTTTTGGATAAAGTTTACAGAGTAATTGAATAACAAAAATTTTTACATAAATTTTCTTTAAACAAAATTGATAGATTTCTGTAATCAAGCAAATTTATTGATTTTCAAGTAATAAGTGAACATATCAATATTTGAAATTAAAATCAAAGTTTTTTTCAAAGGATTACTACATTATAATTAACAAATAATTATATTTTTTTACTCCTCTTACCGAAAGTAGTCGCTTTCGGGACTATTTTTGAGCCCGAAAAATCAACTTTCGTAGAATGAGTACCGTCCACTTTACCGATCGGACATTTCACCGGCTTACCTTTTTACCGACCATCCTCTGTACCGAATACCCGAGAATACTCGTGAATACCAATTTACCGAAAGACTATGATACCGAATATGTTTAAAATTTTTAGCTATTAAATTAAGTAAAATTTAAGTAAAAACAACATTTTATTAAAAAAATAGAAAACATAATAAAGCATATATAAAATAGAAAGAGTTGCATTAAGAAATCGTTAAGTTATTTCCGATGTTTTCCAAGCACTGCAAGACTTCACCTCGTTGTTTATAACCTCCTCAATCGCCGGGAGATGGAACCGCTGCGCCAGGCCCAAAAGTTTAGTCGCTGAAATAAGAAGAAGACTATCCATTTTATCGACAGTGTCAGAATCAATAAAAATTTCGTAATTGAGTATGTACAAATTTTTTCATTTCGAAATATTCATAATCGTATGACCGTATGTGTAGCGTATGATTTTATACGCTGGGGTGTGAGATACCCCATGTGTCCTTCACGTAACTGTTTTGACGTGTGTCCTTTAAGGGCTAATACTAAATTAAACTAAAGACTTTCAACTATACTGTGTAAAATTTTCAAAATGATTCATTCAGTAGGGTCAGAGTACTGATGAGTTGAAAATAAAATCGTCTAGTCGGGCGCTGCACTGCCCATCCCATCCCCTCTTTTCCCCTCACGAAAGTACCAAACGAACCCCAATTTAGGCGAATTTCTCGAGCGATGCTTGCATTTGGTTTTCGGGGACCCAGTTGACCCTACTAGCCGGAAGCGCGTCGGTAAAGTAGTCAAGCTCAACTCGGCAAAGTAGAGTCAGCCATAGGCACTTTTTCCGGTCAGGCATCAGTCGACTTTATTCCTCCGATTCAGACTCGCAGCTGGTCAATGTTTTCAGAGAGAATTTAGTCGGCTTTTTAGGATGTCCGAGTTAGAATAAGTGGTATAGGGCCTACATAGACTGACACATTAAGTTTACCGTGATGGGAGTTCAAGGTCGGGACAGAGATCTTTGAAAAGCTGTGAGTTCTGCACCAGCTGCACAGAAACCTGTGGAAAGATCTCGGTCCCGAACGAGAGAGAGAGAGAGAGAGAGAGAGAGAGAGCGAGCACACCATCTCTACCTGTGAAACTGCATGAGCCGACGAGTCTGTCGGCCCTTGGCCAAAACAAATTTTTCAGTGAGTGAAATCAATCCCAACAATTTTAACGCTTGATAAAACACTCGAAAAAATTGCCGAGACCTAGGCTCTATAACACGACCCCAGTATTGGGAGACGCAGCTCTCTCTTAAATTAGTTTATTAACTTAATTAAAAACATCTCTTTACTTAGTTTAGTTAACATCACCTCAACTGACATGAATCAATTTTGATGAATTAAAAAATTAAATGAAAGATTTAGAAGTCAGTCTAAAATTATCTCTGGCAAAATTTAGAGTCATTATTATTTAGGGTTAATGTATTAATTAAAACAAATTTTAAGAAGTAAAAAATTAATTCTTTATTAAAAATTATCACAAATTTACACTTTGTTAATAAAAACTACAGCAACAAAAATTAAGGATGTTTGATCGTAGGCCAGGTGTAAGGGAAGCCGCCTATAGGTTAGGAACGGCAGTCGCAGCTATGCGGTGTAGAGTCTCGAAAAAAATGTTTTATTTTTAACTCATTAGTGCTTCAAATTGAATTAACGAATCATTTTGAAATTCTATTGCAGTATTACTGACGACTTCGACTTTCGGATAATGTCAATTAAAAGTCCAGAAAGAGTTTAAAAAATTAGGAAAAATTGGAAAACGTTTTACTGATTTTTTAATAATAAAACAATGCTGAAATTGTTTGAAAATCCATAAAAATTGTTTGAAAATTATTGCAATTTGTTTGTACAGGCATCATAAATAACAAGTCCAAATTTCAAGTTGATTCACATCTTGGTTCAAAAAATACAGCTAATTGAAAACGACATAGTTTTCCCATAAGAGCCTGTGTTAAATCAACGATTTCGAACGATTTTAGCCCAACTTTGAATTTAAATATTTCGATAACCGTGTTGTGAGTGGAAAAAACCGACAATTCCGAATCGACTTTTCTTATAAAATATCTCGGTGGCTCATATTTTTTTTTTCAAAATTCAGGAAGGTTCAAATTAATTAAAAAACCTACTTGGAATCCTCAAACTTTAAATTAAACTTTATCATCGAAGGGTTGAGGACCTCCTTAAGACCTAAACTAAAAGATTCCAATAGTTTTCAAACGATTCTTATAAACCTCGTAATCCGATCAAACATCCTTAAAAAAATTTCTTTGTATAATGATCAACGATGATCGAATGTCCTCGATTTACAATTGATGTGATTAGTCGAGAATTTCAAATTCAAAATTCGAATTGTGCTGAATTTGAAACGTTAAATACTTTGTTTTTAAATAATTAATAATACTTAATAATTAATAATACTTCGTTAAAATAAAATGTAAAAAATTTCTGTGTTAAGTTAAGTTCTATGAAATAAATTATGCATCTTATCGAATAGAACGAGATCAGTAATCTTTGGGAAAAATTAAAATTATCAGTTATAAAATTAAGGTAGTAGGTATGGTCCTCGAATAAAAGATCAAAATAGCACGTAATGTTTTACACGAGTGCGAGAGAGACGAAAAGCTCTGTGACGCTCTCTGTCTTACTCGCACAACTATAGCGTTCTCTCTCGCACGGTCTTACTCGCTACCTTAATTTTTTTTTTTTTTTTTTTTTTTTCTTCTCATTACACTTTACAGTCTCTATTGGGCCCAGTAGCGGGGGCACCCCAGCACCACTGTGAGAGGGGGCTTATTGCCAATCCTATAACCTCACTTATCATCTCCTCATTATCCTATAAATCCTCACAAATTCTCTATACTTATTAAGTCTATTCGAGGTAAAACGTCACCCGAGAGTGGCCGGTGTATTAAGCGATTCTGATTAGGTATTAATGTCACATTTCGTAGGCATTAATACCGAAACTGAATCGTTCACACCTACCGTTCGTCATGTTGAATCGGAAAAAACCACCTAATCGATCCTTGAAGGGGCAATCGCTGAGCGTAGTCAGTCACCCATGCAGATGCTAACCGCACGTAGCGTTGCTTAACTTCGTAGATCGACCGAGGCGGGGATTCTCCGCTACCCCATAACGTCGGTTACCTACTATTTCAAAATTTGCTATGGTAAATCTTGTACAGTGAGATAATCTGCTAATATCACAATGACATCTTCAACCAAATATTTTTCAAAAATATATTTCAATCGGGAAACCACCTCATAGTGTTGGTCTCTGACTTCAAAGGCTTCTTCAAAAATTTCTCGCAGATCTTCTTGGAAATATAAAAGTGATTGTAAATATACCTCGGACTTTAAGACGAGTTCTTCATTTTTCATGAGATTAGCTAATTTTGTTACAGCTAAAGATTTTTTAATCACACAGTAGTAAGAATACTCAAAATAAAATTTGGTATTTGCCATCTTTTCGAGTTCGCTCAAATAACTCTTAAAGCATAGCTCCGACTCAGAACAACTTTGAATTATAGCCATGTCAAATTTGGAAATTTCATTTTCAAATTTCAGTTTTGAAAGTGCCTTTAACATAACATTTCTACATTGTTTGTAATTTTCGTTTTGCTTTCGTAGTTCGTGAAACGGAGTCAAATTTCGAATATCTTTAGTATCAACCTTGGCGCCTTTGCGTATTAAAAAACTGATAATTTCTTCGTGGTGCTGGAAACAAGCACGATGTAAAGCTGTCCAGCCAAAGCAGGTTTTGCGATTGATTTTAGCTCCTTTTGATATTAAAAAATCAATAATATCTTTACTTTTTCTTGCGGAGGCTGCGTACAGTGGAAAATCAGTCGAATTTATCGGTATATCAATTAAAGCTCCTTTCTCAATAAGAAATAAAATTAATTCACGGTGTCCAACATGAATTGACCTAATCAATGGTGTCAACCCAATTTTATCAAGGTTGTTCACCGAAACTCCAGCGTTTATCAGAATATCTGCAATTTCTATTGCATCAGAGTCATCTTCTTGTAAGTTATTGAAAATGAAATAATGAAGTAAATTTTGCCCCTGTATATTCTTAATTCTTGTGTCAAATCCATACTTTATTAGCAGAAGCAGCATGTCCTTACGAGTACACCAACTGTTTTTGCAAAAAACATAGCGGGATGCTGATGAGTCGTTGAGTTTAACGCCTTTATTTAACAAAAGTTCTAATAGTTTTGTATTGCCTTGAATTATAACCCGAATTAGAAATTCTTCGAGGTTAAAGGCCCCAAAGTTGGCAAAATTAGGTGATTCAAAAATTATTTCGATAACTTTTTGGTATCTGTAATCTTTATTCGCTTTAATCAGTAAAAAAGGGTTCATGAAGGTACTGGTAGAGTGGTTTAGAATTCCGGGGTTCCTCAAAAAAACTTCGCAAATCGTCTCTGGATCCTCTTTTTCTAATGCTTCTAGTATCTTCGAAATATCAAGTCCATCATCCATTCTTTTTTAAAAATTGTTATTGAATATCACGCAAATGGAAGTCAAATACACGACGGCTTATGTCTTATTCGTGGGATGTTTCAAAATTCACTGTCACTAAATCTTAATTACTTTTACGATCCCAGTATTTTCGGGCAAAAACGAATTTGTAGCAAAAAATTTTTACACAAATATTTTTCAAAATTTTAACAAAGTTGTCACTGTGTTTCAAAAATTTCGAATACAAAAGAACTTAAAAGTTAGTAGAGCTACTCGAAATACTATCCACGCTGGTAGAATCTTGACGACTGAAATTCTGCGATGGCAGGCCAGGTAAGACCGTGGAAACGGAAGTCCTATAGCCCGAAACGCGAAGAAGCGTCTCGGAAAAATTCCAGTCACCGTCTTTATCCTATTCGGGCATTCAAGAAGCAGGTATAGATGTACAAATTACACGTGAAATTTGGTATAACTTGCAGCAACTGTCTCTCTCGCACTCCTGCAAGAGATAGGATTTTGGTATAACTTGTAGAGCGCACTCTGTCGGGGACATGCGGATGGGGATCGTAAGAAAAGATTGTCATTAGAAGGCGCTACTGGCAACACTGTAAAAAAAATCTAGGTAAATTTACGTCGCTCAGCGATGAAAAAATTAGGAACCTCGCTCAGCAAGGTAAATTTACATAGTTGAGCGGGGTAAATTTACCACGCTCCAAATGGTAACTTTACCATCAAATAGGTAAATTTACAAACTTTTGTAAAATTACTTCGCTGGTCGACGTTCTTATTTTTTACATGGCTGAACGGTGTATATTTACAAATATTTGGTAAAATTACATTGTTCGTCGATGTAAATTTACAAAACAGGGTAAATTTACATCGCTGAGCGAGGTAATTTTACTGCACCGATTTTTTACAATTAATAGCGTTCGATTTATGCGAACAGTGCGTTCGTTTGGTCCACAAATGTTCCAGTCGTGAGTCGTCCGACTTAAAGATTGTCAGTGATGGTTTCTAGTCAGTTGTAGTCACTTCTCGGGTGCATTTTGTTGAAAATTTGAAACCAAGAGAGTTTACAATTGTATGTGCTACACAAAAAATTCTTTTTTACGGCTTTTTTGCTTCCAAAGATAAGTGGTTCTTATTAGGCCTCATAGGGGCCTAAAAATATTTTCAAAAAATACCTAAAAATCTCCCGTAAAATTTCCCGTTCTTTCCGAATCTGGGGTCAAAAGTAGGGGTTCCCATTAAAAAAAAACGGACTTAAGGTTCGTAGGGCCCAACATAAGGCCCTGGGCCCAAATCCAAGGTCACCAATTTTTTTCCCCCTCCAAACCAAATAACTTTTATCTGAAAAACTTTTTCACTTGAGGCTTCAATTTTGAGATGATTGCAATTGTAGATTAAAATGGTCCACCCTGTATTTTAAGCCTTTATAAAAATTTTTATCATGAACGATTAAAATTGATTTTCGCAGTTTACTTGCTAAGGGCAGCAATAGTAAAATATATTTTGTTTGAAATTGTATTACGTTTCAGTTTATAAATAAATAAAAAAAAGAAACATTTTCAAAAACTAGTTAAATTATGAATGCTAAAAAACAAATATAATCAGACTGCAAAACTCCAGGATGATATTTACCAAAAATTTACGTTCATGCCTTAAAAATCATTACATATATGTGAAATGCATTATTTCTTTTATTAAAACTACTTTATTAAGCATGGCAGAAGAGAAAAAAGATTTAAAAAATAAGTTACTATTCTTCTGTTAAAAAAAAAAAAAAAAAAAAAAACCATATCAGTTGAAATTTATAACTTTTGCATGACACAATTCAATAATTTTTCAACGTGACTTTGAAACATAAACTATTTATAATACTTGTAATCTTTTAAAACCAAAAAAATTTTTAAACATAATACTGACAACTACCAATCAATTCGAGTAAATTTGTCTACATATGAGTTTTCTACAATCATTATAGGGTTAAGCTTGACAGGAAAAAGGTTCATAAAATAATAAGTTTGATACAAAAATTTTGGTCAATTTTGGATTTTATTTATTTACAATTACATCAATCTTACTTGAACTTATCTTATTATTGATGGTAAAAAAATTGTATGTTTAAATAACGGTTGAAATTTTTTTTTTTTTTTTTTTACTCAATATCCAATAACTTTATAAAAATTAACTATGTACAAGGAGAGTAACAAGTAATAAAAAAATATATTACCCTCCAAATATCATTTAGAACCAGGTTTAGAAATGCTAGAGAATAAGATAAGAATTCTTATAAATTTCATCAACTCGATCACTTTAGTGAAATTTTTTAAGATTTTAGACGCATAAGGAAATAAGGCAATTATTGTACGTCTCTTAAAGGAATAAAAGCAATCTGCATGAAATCTGGGTAAAAATGGATTATTTGGAGATAATGCTCATGAGTTACAACGGAATCTATAAAAGTATAAAAGATTACCAATTATCAAAGTATAAAATTAAAACACTATCTAGAAAAACATAACTTCACCTCACTGAAGTTCAACATTAAGGTTTGATAAATTAAACTGCGCTGGACATATTTCAATTTTCATCATTAAATATATTCTTCAATAATTTTAAAATTTAAAGTAAAAATGAGGTATAGATACGACTTGACTCATTACATGGAAATCAACAGCAAGACTAAAAGAATCTCGTTTTGCACTTATATTTTAGTCATAAACGTTGAAATAATTTTTTTTGGAGGATGTTGTAGAAATAGTCTTGCCATGATTACGATTGCTGGATAATTAGTAGTATTGATAAATATAAAAATTTAAGTTAGATTAATCATAAGGTAGTTGACGACTTGACTCATTACGTAAAAATCAACAGCGTAACATGGAGTTTATATTTGTTCACGCATATATATCATTTACACATAATTAAAGAAGAGTTTTCGGAGGAGTTAAAATATTTTATAAAAACATTTACGAAACGTTTACGTTTATTTGTTACTTAGGATATTAATTAATAAAAAAATTTAAATTAAAGTTTTAGATAGTTACGACTTGACTCATTACGTGGAAATCAATAGCATAATTCAAACTTGAATATTTTTTGCAAGTTATATTTTCTTGTAAATATCCAATTAATCAGATTCAGAGGACGCCCAAATATGTTAAAATGGTCACGATATGATCGCATCAATTGGTTTAGAAGTATTAATTAATATAAAAATTTAAAGTAACTATATGGTAAGTTACGACTTGACTCATTACGCGGAAACCAACGATATAATAAAATTATTATTATTTTTCGAGGATTAATTTTCTAATATATATTAAAATAATAACTCTTGGAAAATTATTTAATTTTTTCATAATTATGATACGATTATGTTCGTTATTTATTCAATAATATTTTTCGATTTCAATTATCAAATATTGTTTAATATAGATACTTTCAAAATTTCTGTTGAACTGAGTTAAAAGTGTTATATGAGAAATTTCATCAATTGAAAGCAAAATTAAATAATTTAAAAGGATGTAATTATATACGATTAATTTAAATTTAAAAAAATCGATGACATATATAAGAAATTTCGATTTTTCACAACAATAATTTTGAACTTAAAGTAAATTCACATAGAAGAAACAACTTCTCTAAAAGAAGTTCATAAGAAGTTATTAGTGTGTCGTTAAATCCGCTTTTAAAAAACTTTCGATTAGTTTATATTGTCAAAAGTTCTTTGCAGATCACTGTTGATGTAGGAATGTTGATAGACCTTTCAGGTCCAAACCATAGTTTAATGAAAATATATTTTTTGTTAGAAAATACTGGATGGATTACACAATCTTAAATAGTGCTTCTGTCGATCAATATCTACCGACTAACCCAGTATTTCAATTAGAACTAAAAATCTATCTACTAACAAAAATTAAAAAAGTTAATACGCGCTATGGAGAAAAAATAGTCGCTGAACTAGATCAACAATTCGACCTTTTTTCCGAAAAAGCAATGTAAAATTTTACTAGAAGATGCAAATTTTTAAAGATTAGACTAAATTAAAGTATTTATTTGACTAAATTAAGTCATTATAAACTTCGAAGGAATTAAATTGTATTCTTAATTTCTAGGAGCAGTTTTGTATCGTGCAAAAAAATAAAAAGTATTCATAAGTGCACTTTATCATTAAGTTCATGATTTTTTTTATATTGCACAGGTTTCCTCAAAAAAATTGAAAAAATAGTTTTTTTATTCGCTTTTTATCGTATAAAATAGTAAATAATGCGAATAGTGTACTTTTTGTAATTTTTTTTGTAAATTTACAATGTTATTTTTCAGGATTAAAAAGTTTTTATTTATTTAAACTTTTCAGAATAAAAAAGTATTTAATGAACGATAATCTTTCACTGCAGTGGTAAATCTTCCACTGAAAGATAATTAGCGAAATTCTCTATCACAAGTTTTGGTAAAAAATTTTTAAATATAGAATTTAATCTGCTAATAACTGTATTGTGCTTGTCTCTGATTTCTATAAGTTCTTTAGCGGCTCTTCGTAAATCATCTTTGTAGTAAGTGAGCGTGCGCAAATATTCTTTAAACTTTGAAAATAACTGTTTATTATTCATAAGATTTACTAATCGAATTTTATTCGTTGGTTTCTTCATCATACTGTAGTACGAATAAGGAGAGTAAAACATGTCGTTTGACATTCTGTCGAGTTCGTATAAACAGTTATGAAAAATTTGTCGAGCATCTGGATCCCCTTGAATGATTGCCATATCTAGTCTACAAACCGGCATATTTTCAAATGTTAATCTTGCGAATTCTTTTATTATGACGATTCGGCAATTTTCATTACTTTCATTTTTTGACCGGAGGATTTTAAAAGGAGTTCTACCAAGATTGTCTTCAGAGCTTATTTGAGCACCATTTTGTATTAACAGGTCCAGCATTTCCACTGCATTTTGATCACAAGCTTGATGTATCGGTGAACATCCCTGCTCATTTTTAAAGTTGATGTCAGCTCCTTTGGACAAAAGTAAATCGATAACATTCTTGTTGTTTCGATGAATAGCCGCGGTTAGTGGGACTTCATTTGAATGACATATATGATTCACCTTGGCACCTTTTTGAATTAGAAACGATATTAATTTTAAGCTTCCTTTGTAAATAGCGCTATTTAAAATAATGGCTCCAAAAATGTCAACATCATTAACAGATATTCCAGAGTTTATAAGAATATCTGCAATTTCAATTGTGTCACGATCGGTTTTTTCATAATAATTTTCAATAAATTGGAAGAGTAAATTTTGCTCTTTTTTATTTTTAATTTTTGCGTTAAATCCGTATTTAATAAGCAATTTCAACATTTTTTGACGAGATTTCAAATTTGTTCTAAAAAATACAAATCGAGATGCTGGCAAGTCATCGAGCTTAACTCCTTTCATGAGCAAAAATTCAGCTAATAGTAAATTTCCTTTGAGAATAGCACGATTAAGGTATTTTTTTAAGTCCATGTCTAGACTGAATTTTTTGAAATCAGGGAGATTCAAAAGTAGTTCCGTAAATTTTTTACAGTCGTCATAAGTGGCTGCTTTGCACAATATTGAGCGCTTCACATCCACTCCTTCAGGGTTATTCAGCGAGTCCAAGATTTTTGAAAGTGATTTACTAATTGAACCAATATCATCTTTTTGAATTGCTTCACGCAAATCTGAGAGTGAGTGTTGAAAATCCATAATTTTATACTGAACGATAAAATAACGAGCGAGCAATTACAATAAATGTCGTTTGAATTGATCTGGAAAGAAATATAAAAATTCTATTCAAACTAAATATTTAATTTTACCCTCTAAGGTCCAAACTCTGAAGCAAAAAATACTTCTTCTGGCTGCTTTAAATTTTGTTTAATATTTTTGTTAAATCACAAGATACCACCTGATAGGCTAGGAATATTCTATGGGATAAACAGCTAAAAAAAAATTAGTAACTGAGAATGGTGAATACAACGGTGGTGTCCAAACACAAAAAGTTTTAAGTTACCTAGCTATTCACTGACCGTAAGTTTGACAAAATCAACTGTAAATCGAGGTGCGGATTTTTTATGTTTTAAAACAACGATATAAAAAAAAAGTAAAAATAATTATTATAATATTATACATTAATAATACGATTATATATTTAATCTTTCAATAAAATCACGTTCATATTCAATATAACCCTGTAAGAAATGTGAATTAGGTTATCCATTTAATAGCCATTAAATGGCTATAGTTAGTTGAAAAATATTAGATTGAGTTTATGAAATAGCGGGTTAGTGGCTATTAAATGAATAACTTAATAGGGAACATGCACACTCTCTAATTAAATTTTTTTCTGAAAGTTCTCGATTTTTAATGAATTTTGAGATTTTTTAAATAATTTTTCTATCAATATTACCGGAGATATAATTTTTTGAAAATTGATACTCGTGAAGTCAACATTACCATTTTACATTGGAAGTATATCTATATATATGATTATTTCGAAAACTTCTAAAGTTTATAACTTCTTCAATTTTCATTTATTTTTCAAAAATAAAAAATATGTGTCGATTATTTTTCGATACTCTATCTTATAAACTCAAACAAACTATAGCAAACTATAGCAAACTATAACTATATATTCTTGTAAAAAAAATAATTTTCTTATACATCTTCCTTACTCACATTTCTTACAGGGAAGAATAACTCAATTACTCATTTCTGAAACATACAAGGTTAAAGTTTTTCGACATCAAAATAAGTTGATGTCGAGAACTTTATCTTCTCTTTTCAAAATAAATTTTTTTATCCTATAAAAAAATAACTGGAAAATTTTTCTCCAAGTTGAATATATATAAGAGAAATCACCATTGAGTTTCTTTTGAAAGAGATTTAAAGGTCTGAGAAAAATTAACTGGGATGATCTTTTTTCAGTAAGTTTTACAATATTTTTCGGTCACCAACCAATTATCGGTGCTTTATTCGTGCTGTTTTCTGACCAAATAACAGGTGTACATATGAGGACTCTGATCTAAAAACAACCTAACTAGATAGGAATCCCAGAGGAGTTAAGTTGTTTTTAGATCCGACTCCTCATATGGTCTGTTTTTCAGACCAAATATTCTCCGTTGTTTGGTACGTTTTCCGATCTTTGGTTTGTTTTGCAGTCACCACCTATCGGATCGTCAAAAAACTTACTCAAACATGAAAACGACCAAGAAGCCAGGCTTTGAGGTTGTAACGCGGCAACACAGTTTATGACTGAACTTGCTGTCATTTGTTCAAAAAACAACACTCATAAAGCACCTAAAATTGATTGGAGTCTGAAAAAGCATATAATCGAACATGTCCAAATAAATACTATAAGAAGGCTCACGCGAGCAGGGCCGTATTACGTGAAGAGACCCCAAGATAGTGAATATATTTTTTTTCTATATTTATCAAAAAAATCCTTTAAATTAACAAATCAAATGTTTTTTTTTTACTTTTAATTATTGATTTAAACAATTAAAGCTGCATTCGTATATTTTTAAGGATGTAAACTCATTTGCAAAAATGCACAGAAGTTGATAAAAATTTGATACGAGATTCTTTGATGCTTAAATTTATTTTTAATATTTTTTTTGGGGGGGTGTTTCAAGAAATATAGCAGTTTGAAATTAACACGTGCGCTTATGAGAGGTATACGAGAATCGGTAAAAAAATGTATTAACTTACTCAAAAATGCACAGACCTTCGAGAAAAAATATAAGTAGGTAGCTAAGAATCTTAGGAATCGATTTTTCAAATAAAAACTAATGGTTGCAGGGCATTTGAAAAAGAAATGAATGCAAAAGTACGAAAAAATAGTTATATATAAAATACAGTACGGCATCAGCTAGCAGCCGACGTAACCTCAAATTTTTGCAAGCAGCTGACTCTCGACTATGCGCCTGCATGCAGTATACCTGTATATATTTCGGATGAGTGTACATCCTTAAGTAAAAAGTTGGGTTAAGATCACCTGATTTTGCAGTTTTTATTTTTTTTCTCGAAAAACAATCCGCCAACCTATGTTTTTTTTTAATGCCAAAATATTCAGGATAAAATAAACTATTAGTACAATTTTTTTCAGAACAATTGTCCTCGTCAGTTTTTTAAGCGACCAAAAACTCTATAATTTACCATAAGAAGACGTGTTAAAGATCCAAATTTTATAATTGTAATTTCTCGAAATTTAGGTTGCCAACTTAAATATTTTTTTTTATAAATGTAATCTATGGTTTAAAAACTATGTTTTCTCAAAATTTTAGGAATATTGACCTCGTGGAAAAAAGCCGCGTGAGCCTTCTTAATATCACCAAAACTTTTAAAAATGAAGTTGTAAAATTTTTAAATTAACTTAATATATTTACTTATCAGTGTCTGATGTATCTTAAAACTTTTGGACTATTTATTCAGAACTGCATATATTTATCAGACCCTTATACTTTAGTTGCACATTCATGGTTTTGCAATTTGCATTGAAATGAAATAATTTAAAAAAATTCGTAAAAAGTTTTAAATACCTATTTTTCAATTTAATTTTCAAAATTATGTATACAAATCCAAAATCATGGTATACCAAAAAATTTTAAAAATTCTATTTTTAATTACTGCTACATATTTACTAAAAAATACCGCAGAGTTTCAAAACTCCGCGGTCTTTTACTTCCGCTCTTATAATTTTCTACCGCCCGTATAATACGTTCTTCAAAAATACACGCCATGCTTGTCGTGAAACGTGTTTCACACAAAAGTACAGAAATTCGACTCCTGGTTGGACCCTACAGGGCTTATACAACAATATTCTTAATAATAAACAAATAAAGAGTAATACTCACTTAATTCTGCAATCATAGCCAGCAAATTTGAAGCGAATTAAACAGCATAAGCTGCACCATGTGCTGGAAGTCGGCTTGGAGTTGCATGGCGGCAAATCGGCAACTGACTAAGGCTGCCGCTTGACGACTGTTGGCTCTGCTGTTGGTCTGCTGAGCACCGGAAATACTAAAGCGTCTTGTAGCTATACCTATTATCCTGTAGATATATTTGCTACGGTGCAGGAGTTGCTCCTGCAAACGACTCATAAAAACTATTAACCGTCCTGCTCGTTAAAGATAGTTTAAAGGTAGTTATAGGTATGGAGACGGCTTTGTGCCCAAATCTTATAAGTAAAATGTGTAGGGTTCTTGAGATCTTGAGTCTTGAGATTGAAGAGGAAAGTTTTCAGCTTCTTTACTCTGCAAAATTTTTCAATTTTTTAGTTTAGTGTATTAATGGAACGCCGAAAAATCTTGTGCTGAAAGAACAATTGGATTTTTTTTCAAGTATTAAAAAAATATAAATTTTAAAAATTTATTAATTTATTAAAAAAAAAAAAAACCAATTATCAGAGCAAAGATAAATTTTCTAACAAAATTTATTGTCTCAAAATTTACTATCTTAATGAAAAAGTATACAATCAAAGATTAAAAAAATTTTCTCATGTCTTGTAAAAAATATCATCGATTCTCAATAAACTTATTTTATTCTTCTTTAAAATCAGTCTAGCATGTGTCACAAATAAAGTAATAATGATGAAATAATCATTGTAACCCGTAAATTATCCTAAAACCCATCGAATTATACTGATGGTTGGTCCCTGATGGTATATAAATAAAAATAAAGAGATTTGTTATTACGTATAGATTTCTAAATGCAAACAATACATTCGATTCTTGTACTTTTGCAAAATCTTAAAGAAGGTATTTTCTCAAGAACAGACTGAGCTTCGTTAAATGAGTTAAATATTCATGACCAAAATATAAAAATAATAATAAGAGGCCATCTAATTAAGTTAATGAAACGTCGAGTAGTATTTAATTTGAGTTTGATTGCCTTTTACTACACCTCAATGCTTTCAGAAGTTGGATTAGAAACGATATCCGGGGGCGAAAAACAATTAACAACACTAATAGTGAGTCATTAATTTATTAAAATTGGTGCAACGTTTTTTCTGCTTATTTCAAGCACTGTTTGAAAAGGTCCGCACATCGGCTAGTCGTCTGATCAAATTTAATTCTAGGTGTTCGCATAAAAGAACTCAAGAAGAAGAGCAATAATTCAGTGGTTGGTCTAGGGTAAAGGTCCCAATTCGGAGGTATTGAAGAAAAGTTGAATTTAGTGGACCAGAAAAAATGGATTTTGTGTCAATAGAATGATTTTTTTTTTTTTTTTTTTTTTTTTAAAGATTAATCTTTCCTAAGTACGAAAAAAATTTTACATCTCCATAAAACTCTATTTAAATGTATGAAAATATTATTTGAAAAAAAAAAAATACGGCAAACTTAATTCGGAGTTATCGAACTTAATTCGGTGTTCCTAAATCGGCGGCGTTTCCTAATTCGGCATCCCTTATTCGGTGGGAGTATTTTTAATCTGCATATGAACCTAACCTTTATAGGTAGGGTAGTCTTGGGCCTTTTTAACGTAGCTGCAATAACTAGCCAGTGAAATCTAAAAGCAATTTTTCGAAATAATCTGATATTGTGTTTGATAAAATATTATCGAGGCAGGTAAGATGCGAAGGTTATGTGACGCACCGAATTAGGGGAACATACCAATAGGCCCTAATTCGGCGGTACATAAATTAAAATAAAAAAAAGAGTCATGCCACTGTAAGGTTCTTTTGTGTATTATTAACATAAATATCAATAACAATTTATTATGTAAGTTTTATATGATACTTCGTATTTATTTGCTTTTTAAAAATTATTTAAATTACGGATACCCTCCGAATTAGGTAAAATTCATGTTATACCCTAATTCGGCGGTATATTTAAACTAAAATAAAAAAACAGAAACAATTTACATGATGTTTCTTTAACTTATTTACTTCGAGAACATTTATGATAATTTATGGTATAATTTTTATACAACAGTACAAATTTATTTATATAATATGATTTTTTTTTTAAACAACGTAGACGGTACCACCGAATTAGGTTGTACCTCCGAATTGGGAACTTTACCCTACACTCTGATCTTCAAAAACAAACCTTTGATTTTTCCAACACGAAAATAACGAATATAGAACCTACATACCGAAAACAGCTAATTTCTGACATTAATGTTGCATATTCAATAGATTAATGTTGCATATTCTATTAACAAGAGAGAATACACACAATTCCTCAGTAGAGTTTATCACTCTCTATTCTGAATTAATCGCTCTTATGTTTTGACCCATCTCTCCATACACATTGTTTATATCAAATTCATTAACCTCCTGATTTTTATACCTTATTCCCAATACTCCTTCTTTCTTCCAATACCCATTCTTATCACTTCCCCCAATTTCTCCCAATATCACTTCTCATTCTGACGACACAGAAGAAAATTACTCTTTCGGTTTTAAATTATAGAAATAAAAATTGTGATCCTTTGACTCTTACATAAGGTTTGTAAATCTCATAAAATTTTTGTAATCAAATTACTTATCTGTAAATAATTATTCTTTGTTAACTAATAATTTTACTTCAAACAGTGCTTGAAAAGGTTCGCACGTCGGCGGAAGAAACGTTGCACCAATTTTAATAAATTAATGACTCACTAATTAGGAGACACAAAATGAAGGCTTTTTGTTTAGCCAAACAAACGAGTATTTACAAGACTCCGTAAATTTTTAGAAATTTCACAGATGCCTGGAACATCTGACAATAAAAAACAACAATTTTGATCAAATTTTAGTTAGCAGACAATGTGATTTTTTACCAAGAAAAAGGCGAAACGCTTGAAAAAAATAAGTGTTTGAATATTTATGAAACGTTGATTGAAATTTTTAGCTCTCAAACTCAGTTTCGTTAATCGTTGTTCAAAATCTCCCTCAGAGTAAGCTACCTTACAAAGACTCAGTATCGCTCTTGGAAGTAATTACTAGCTAATCTCAATAAGTCGATAACCTTCCAAGTCATGCACCCCAAACACAAAAAAAAAAGAACCAAACCCTCTTCCCCACTGTAAAAAAGGAAGAGAAAAATCTCCGTCCACTACAGGGAGGAGAATACAAAGAAGCGTCGTCGCTCCGTCGTCGTCGTCGTCGGGGAGTCATCAGGGGCGCGCTATCGGGGTGGGTAGGCGAGTCTGGCGCGCTCGTTAGAGGAATCTATTATTCCCCTGGACACCCCCGGCGCGGCGGCAGCAGCAAGGGTATAGAGCCGCCAGCACCGGCCCCGAGATAGATGGACGCCTGGATAGTGGAGCAGCTCTATATAGCCAGAGCTTGCAGGCGAGGGCGCGCGGGCTGGGGGGGAGGGGGGGAGGTGGGGCATTTGCACAGGCTGCTTCGCTGATTACGTCGCGTAGGAAGATAGGGAGAAGCGGCGGGCGGGCGACGGCAGCCGCGCGGGCGAATATCCGCGGACCTCCTCCCTTGATTGCAGCACCGAGCTCGGGAGCAACCGAGAGAGAGACTTTGGCCGTGTATATATGTATATAGCCTGGCCGTGTCTTGCGGCCCAATTAGACTAACCTGATTATGCGAGGGGATATAACTTTGCGACCCTAAATTACATCGATTTCTCAACCGGTTTTTTTGTAAACAATGATTGCGAATTTTTTTTATTGCGAAAATTAAGTACGGTGAGTTTCTACCAAAACTGGACTGTTATGCACAGAAAGCGTGTTTTCCGACTCTTATGTTCGGCAATTAATTTTTCAATAATTTTAACACATTTTTGGTAGCTGAACGTATTTTAAAGGAAGTATCAAAATGTTATGCAACCCCAACGAGAAGGTGAGAAAAATTTTTTTAAACCTATAATAGTAGATTGATTGGACATAAAAATGAGTAGACTTAATTAGTTAATCAGATTTAGAGTGTTCATGGCCTTTTTTTAGCTGCAAACCTTTTTTTGCCTAGTATTAAAATGACCCTTAAAATAAGCCCAGAGTATAAGTGCAAGACAATTTGCATGAACTGGACCGATTACTTTAAGATTTTATGAATTCACCCCTCATAAACACTGCTCACTTGGTGTACAGCAGCGCGATAACTTTAAAATTGTTTGTGGTTATTACAACTCAAAGTGCTTGTTTATGAGTTACCGTACCAAGAAACATAGAATAAATTACTTTTTAAAACTTAATCGTACTCGAACAAAATCATTCAGTTTGAAACCGTATGAATTAAGTTCGCAGCGAAATGAAAATTTGACCACACCGAAAAACTAATAAAAACTTTGTCCGGCTTAAAAATAAGCTCGAATAGTAGAAAACAATTTTGCGCCGGATTCAAAATGATTTTGAACTAACGAAGCTGCTGCTGCTGCGACAAAGTGAAGCTCGCTCCGGCTGCAGGCTGCAGGTAAAGGAGCCCGCGCTTTGGAATAGCGGAATATCGACCCGGTGGCTGGCTAGCTCACAAAGCTCCGAAATCTCTCTCGACTCTCCTGCGCTGCAGCGGGGGTAGTCGAGAGAGAAAATCCAACGAGGGCAAAAAAGGGCGCGCGGCGGCGGCGGGTAGGTAGGTACGTAGTATCTCTCTGTATATATATATAGATAGGCCGCGAGAAACGGCCGAGTGCACACGTGCACGACGCGGCGCGGCGTCGCTAGGGTATATCGCGAGCGAACGAGTCTCCCTTGCTCTATCTGCCTGCCTGCAGCCACCCACGGCTGCTCGACCCCCGGGGGGGTTAGTTAGGGGGGTGGGTGCTATATTGACGGCCGGCTGCTGCTGCGACGCCTATACTTAGCACGAGAGCGCGCGCGCGCGAGGGCTATATAACCCACCCTACCTTCTCTCTCTCTGCCTTCGCTGCTTTTTCCTCCCCCCACCCCCTCCTCGGGGGTTTTCAAAGTGTCTTGCAAACTAAAAGCCCTCGCCCTCACGCTGGCGACCGGAATTTCGTCAAAGTTTAAATCCAAATTTGGATGAAAAAAAGAAGGGGGAAGGAGCTTGATTTGGTACAGGGTTTTTTTGGTGATGGGTCAAGTGGTTATTTCGACCGTTTCATTACATCGAGTAGTGAAAGTTAAAAGCTAGGTTTCATTATTCATGGAAAATTTTTAAATGAACAGGACTGTCTAGTTTTTGGTGACCTCCGACTTTACACTAAAAATTGAGTACTTTATATTGTTTAAAATGATCATAATTTAAGTCTCACTGCAAGCACAAAAGGCTAGTAATATAAAGTCGAAATTCTATACAAATATAGTTTTTAATTAGAGACTTTGACTCCATCGCAATCTTTCTACATTTCAAATAATACATAATGATTAAAAAAACAATGTTTCGGTAAATTTTCATGTTTATTACTCGATCTCAACAAAATTTTTACAAATTTTTTCAGTGTTTCAGAGAGTGAATAAGGGATTTTAGATACTGACGATAAAAAAAAAAAAAGTAGTAATTCACAAAAATTTTCAGTTGTAATACCCCTAGTGCTTCAAAATTGTCGATAATTTTCCGACTGTGTTTTGTTGCACAGCAACGAGGGGGGCAAGTTTGGCAGCTTAAAAATCACGAGCGCGAAGCGCGAGTTGCTGTGCAAAAAAACTGGAGGAAAATTATCTAAAATTTTGAAGCACGAGGGGTATTCGGCTGGATTATTTTCCCCAGCTGAATTTTAACCCATAGAAATGCTGTATTTTACATTTTGGCGGTTATAGTTCTATAACTCTTTGTTTACTATGAATATACCTATGAACACTCATATATAGGTATACACCGCAGTGACTCGGGTCTAACCCAAAAGTTGAATTGAACAAGTTTAACAATTCGAGTTGCCATGCGACTCGAAACGTTCGAATTGGAAATAACCGAAAAATTTTCGAAATAATTTTACCCACACCCCTCCGCCAAATTTCAAATGCGGCGTTCCTATTGGTTGAAATTCAGCTCGGGAAAATAATCAATTTTAATTTTATAAAAACTCGGTGAAGATATTCTACAAACTAAAATACCCATATGCAGACGCGCATCCCATCATTTTGGAAGAAAGATATATTCGAACGAATTCCGGGTACATGAAACTTGGGTAAAATCATTCGAGGTATGCGCTTAATTGTTTCAATTTACGCGTGCTCGGTTTCAAAGTTCACGGGCAAATAGCGAAAGTGTTTGCGAACATAGTTGTCGCAACCTCGAGGGTCGAGGGGGAACTCAAAGGACTCGCGCGATGGAAGAAACTTATTGTTATGGCAGGCCTTATTCTGTGAAGGTTTTGTGACAAAAGTTACTCGATTCCATAGAGACCGATTTAAACGACAGCGTTTGATAGAAGATGCGACGCCGTTTGAATTTGCTCCTTTTATTTCAAGAGTAATTAGTAGGTTAGCGGTTCGCCGATAAAGTGCACCGAGAACAGACCATTATGCAGCTTAATGGACGGTAAAATTTGTTTAATTCCTTCTTGGTTTCCGTCTCGATGAGAATCTCGTCCCTTATTTTTTTTCATCTAAAGCTTCTTTATTTAACATTCCTTTCGAATTGTTCGTAAACAGCAATCAATCGACTAAGCTAATTTACTTTTATATTTATTTATTGGAAAAACAATGACAAATAAAAAAGATACCTCTTATACCCTGCCCAGATGAATAATCGCGTGTACTCAACTCAGCTAGACATCAAATTAAAAAAATATAATATAATTTTTGGTATAATGATACTAAATAGGTTTATACCCTATAGATTTTAATTAGGTACTATTATTAGACTATAAACTGCGAAGAGAGTATATTTCAGAGAAAAGGGATGCGTTTATCGATTAATTACCTGACTTTGATCAAAATTTGAACTAATCATAGTGAGTAATTAGTTTGATAGTCCTTTAGAGCTCTGTTTTATAGGAGCTTTGAAATTATTCTGTAGTTTATTGAAAAATGGTGTGGCGTTGTAAAGAAAACTCTCACAATTATGAGAGTAAAATAGACTGTACATAAAAATGAGTTATTTAACTGTCAATTTTTCTTAACTAAAGTTCTTAACATTGTATTAATCTGTGAGCAATTCCTTATAATCAGCTAGAAAACTTTGACATGAAAAAATTTAAATACTTTGTGAAACTAAATTGTTAAGTCAGAAATACTAATTCCGTCTGAAGATGACATTGTATGTCGAAACATGTAACTATTATTTTAATTTAATAAATTGTTTTGTGAAAATCGAAAACTTTGAGTTATCAATTAGTTTTCCTATATACAATAAGTTTTTATTGTAAAACTAGATTTTCTCACAATGGACCATTTTACATATCGACTGAAACCACGAGTCTCAGTTTCGTTTCGACCCACATCCATTTGTAATTTAAAAATAAACGTTCGATCCAATTATCAATCCCAAAAAAAAGGCGAAAGAGACATTACGGAAATTGATATTCCGTGGAGAGCTCGTTGGGGTGTGAAAAACGTCTTACAAAACCCACTCCTTCAATAAAACCATACATCAGATCCCATTATAACGACAACAAAACTGAATGATACGATGTGTATTGTATTGCCGAAGATAAAGTATATCTGATCCTGCAACTTTGGAGGGGTTTCACGCTCGATTTGACTCGGCAGGAAAATTGGGGTGGACCGGCCGGGTTTATTCGCAAAGTTCTCAGCCCCCGAAAATTAGGATCCAGGGCGTAATTGGCGTCGCCCAACCATCTGGCCTGATTCTCCATGGAAAATAAAAAGAAGTTATTTGTGCACTGGCCGTGTGTCCGATCTCGAGAGGAGAAAGGACGAGAGAAAGGATGAGCGGGGTCCAGCTCGTATCATTGTTTTAACGGTCGCGACTCGTTAGCACGCGCGCTGCAAAGTCGTTAAACGCGGCTTGGTTTGTCGTAAATCTTTTCTGCACTTATACGACGCTGCACGCCCCCTCCTCCTTTTTTTCAGGACTTTCCTTTGGCATGGAGCTGAAAAAGCCTTTTGTTTTTTATCAATTTAGCGACGAAAGTCCTACCTTTCATTTTGTTTTTTCCGTTTCACTATGTCTAGTTTTTGATGGAGTTTCGTACCAAGTAATCAGCGAGAAATAATTATTAGAAATCGTTTAGAAATTTTTTTTAAAAATCTGATTAAAATATACTATGTCTTATCAAAGGCGAAAATTGCATTATTATCATTGTACTATTACGGACCCGGAAAATGAATGCTTATCTTTCCGCAAGAACTTTCAGAGAAACCATACTTTGAAGCTGTTAAAACTTGTAAACTCAAAAATTTATAATTATTTTATTAAACTTTCAAACCAAGTTTGTCAACCAACTGATGAAAAATTAATAAAATAATTTTTTGACGGTATGTTTTCAGAAAAAATTTTGGATTATTACTAATAATGACAAGATAGTTAAGAAAATAAGCGATTGCACATTTATGTTTCCTCTAAAACTAGTTTTTGATGTTGTTTGTTTCTTTTTGTCGTGAATCTTAGAAATTTTAAGAATTTAATCAGTACAGAATAATTATTATGAAATAAATTTCTGGGAAATAATTAAACTTATTAGTTAATTATTTCCTAGACAGATCTATACCTTGATAGAAACACTTAAGAAACAATTTTTTTCAATCAATAATGAGCTCTTTAAAATCAAATCAGTAATTTTTTAAAGATTTTTTATTATTTTAAATTTATGGGGTGTATAAAACCTTCAAAATTATGTTACGGGTTTTTAAAAAAAAAAGTGCTTTGCACTTAAACCAATATAAATTTGTCTATGACTAATTTTCTGGTGATTCCAGAGTCCATCGTAAGTCTGTGATTAGACACATTTTTTATTTCACTATTAGTTGTGAAGAGGGTCAGACAGATTATAAAAACTACCAAGAAGCTTTAAAGCTCCAAAATGTTAGTTTTTAAAGCAGGGTAAAAGATGTATCGTCGAAAATTAAAGCTAACGAAGTTTTAATTTGGAAGCTATCGAGGAGTTGATTAGTAAAAACACCACGGGAAAAAGGCCACACCCACATACAAAGCAAGTGCGTGCTCAACCCTCATCAGTAGCGAGTATGTTAGAGAGGGAGCTGAAACAGAAGAGTGCGTGTGTACAGTACAAACAGAAAGAGAGAAAGTGAGGAACGAGCGAGCGCTTGTACATACGCAACGATATGGATGTTAATGGGTTAGAGGGTCGGGAGTTTAATGTAGGGGAGACAATCACCCGAATTTTGATAAGGGTTCTAATATATATCCGACTGTTTACGTCAATTTCAGTATTTGATAATCTGTTGAATTGAATTTAAAGGCCATTTTTTATTTGGAGGATTATTAATAGAAATACGTAATTGATAACAAGCTGAGCAAAAAAATTTTTATTTTATTCGATTAGCCTTCAAGATTCACTCACTTTTTTAAGACTATTTATAAATTGAACAAGTGATAAAAGCTCAGTAAAGTTCATTTAATGTGCCAATGTTTAGTAAATCCGAAAAAGGTGACCTTCCATATGTATAAGTAACACTTCGGACTTATTGGAATTTCAGTAACAAATAAAATTATTGTAGTACCAGTAATTTTAGTTTTATGTCTTTTCGGTAATAAAAATTTGAAAAAAGAAATTATAAATCTACTCAGACCAATAATTTTATCTCTACAACTAAACTAAATTTTTTTATTCATGAATAAAAATATAAATCCAGTTTTTAATTGATTAAATTAAAAAATGTTATTCAAACTGTTAATCAGAGAATTTAAAAAAAGTTAAATAAACACTTACCGCAAAACTTGTGTACCATCGTGTCAAACTCAAATCGTCGACAAATTGATATAGCAGAGATTAAAGCTTATCGAGGCAACAGCCGATCGGGAGTTATTACACATCGCGATGAGCTTATTGATTAGACGCGGACACTTTATTACCTCCACCGACGACTCGACTCTCCCGAACGGTCAAATAATCCGTTTTAACCTGCTGCATATGAACAAGCGTGGACGATGATGCGAGCTGTATTAACGTGCCACCTGTTCTTCAGAAGCCCTCGGGGATTGAATTTCGAGACCGTTTAATGCCTCCGAGTAATTCAGTTTCAAACTCATTCGTACGACCGTAGTTTTACTCCCCGCAAATATGTGTCGATTTAAATTGTTTTGCCTTTTTTTTTTCTCTCGGAAACTTTCACACTGATGTTCTTTCTCTACGTACAATAAGATGCTTAACGACGTTCAACTCGAAAAATTAATCATAATGAATAAATTATGAAAATTTAGAGATGTTTTGATTGAATAATAAGAAGTCCTCTGCTAAAATCTGGAAGCAGTTAGGAGTCTAATAACAAAGATATCAATAATTATCGTTTTGATCCATTAACACAGTGTCATATGGGAAATCGAACTTTTTCGTGCTTCTCAACAAAGTCTCTCAATAATGGATGAAGACACCAAGCACAGTTTTTTCGAGGTGTTAAAAGAGCATTTGAGGATTATTTTAAGATGTTTACGGAACGATTAGGAGAATATTAATAATAGAAAATAATAGTCAAAGAAAAAAAAATAGTACTTTTGGGGTTAGGTTAGACTTGAGCAACCAATCAGCGTGTTTCTATATCGGAAAAATAGTCATGCGAGAAGACTTGACTTGAGTAGTCAAAGTTGAACGTCCTTAATTACCATCTAAATGTTTGTACATTTCTGACATTTTTCTTCGATAATTGATTTAACAATGATATTTTTACGACTACGATGGTAAACAATCCGATCGTCGAGTGGCGTTAACGATAACTAAAAAGTAGTAAGTCGTAATCGCTCTCTTTTCAGAACCCGCGACACTATCCCATTTGTTGAACAAGTGGTTAGAGTCAAGCTTAAACACCGCGGCGGACGGCGGTAAACTTAAACTCGATTCCGGTGTAAATTAAGGCCACTTTTGAAAAGCTTTAAACTTCCATTAAAAAGTTCCCCAAAGTACATAAGCCCCGCAGCAAGTAAAACGAGGGAGTTTGCGGGGGGTGGGTGGAGGATATAGTTATACGTGTACAGAGCGGTTGACCTTGACAGTAGTAAAATTCGTGTTGACGACCTCAGCAGTTTCAGACCGATCGATGGGCGTACGCGGCTAGGCCAGGCACATAACTTCACGAACGACGTGACGTTTATAGTGATGACTACGACGATTTGACCTTTTGTGCGCTTCAGGTGTATTACGAAGCGCTATTATAATCGTACCTACGCGGCGCAACATGCAAATGCGATTTGCATTTATGCGCTCGGGGGGTGCTGTACACTTGTCTCGGTCTGCGTCTCTGGAGAAATGTGCTGATATGTTTACCATTTTTTAGAAGAATTATCCTACTTTACTTTAATTTATTGCCACAAATAAGCTGTTAGTGACGAGTTATCAGTGCTGTTTCATTAGAACGCGTTATATAGATTTGTATAAAGCACGTTTAGGACAAAGGATAAACTTTGAATTTTTCTTAGTTGTAGGCAAAATTTTTTGAATTCTTTTTTTATTGGTTGGAAAGTCTCTGTATAATTGATTTCTTATTGTGAAGATACTATCATCATCACTTAATATTTATCCTCACACTGTAGCGTCTTCCTTTTTTAGAAAAAATAACTTAAGAAGTCCTTGTAATAGCGTGTAATGAAAACTTCTCAAGTTTTTAAAATTTTTTTTACTTTTAAAAAGCTCACTTTGATCCTCTTTTTTGTAAATAAAACCTTTTTACTGTACTTAGCACAAAACAAATTTTTGTCTAGTTTTCATGTTTTAATTTAAGAGTTTTGTTATTGCTACACAAATAAAAAAAAAATTTTTGATTATCCTTGAGCTTTTCTTAATAATATTTTTGCGCGCAGCGCAAGCATGTAGATACCAGTAATAAAAAAAAAAGGTGGCAATCACAAAATTAGTTTACTTTATCTATTTTATCACTAAAAATTAGTTTCGTGAAGATATTTAAAGAGTACCGACCCATAGAATCAAAAAAAGATTCATATAAATTTTTCCTGAATAAAAAAAAAAAAAGAAGAAGAAGAAGAAAATAAAAAAAAAACCAGAGTACGAGACTTTCCATCTGAAAAAAAGTCCACGTTTTCTCTTTCCAATCCCCATTAATCCGAATTAACGAACGAAGGGTGGGTGGGTGGCTGGCTGCAGCAGCTCCTTCTCGTAAAGTAAAACAAAGAAAGGAAAAAATCGCTGGGCAAAAATAAAAGAAGGTAGCTAGGTAGGAGAGATCTGGGCAATCCATTAGCGCCCCGCGCCGAGGACCCGTACTAGAAGAAAAGCCGCGCGCGCGGGAAAAGGAAGAAAAGGAAGAATAAGTCGCGGGGTTGAAAAAAAAAAAAAAATCGATTCGCGAGTCTGGTGTGCGTATTTGCAGGGCGTACAATAGGCAGACCAAGCTGTGATTTCCGAGGGCGACAGGGCTTTTCGGGGGTGTGTTTATTGAATTTCGCCGACTCGTTATCCACTCGCGAACGTGACTGGTTTTTTCGAAACTCACGGTTGCCCTAAAGCTTCGGTGTGAATTTACTGCTTCTGTTTTTCGAACGTTTACTACTGTGCGGATCAGGGAACGGGACTGATGAACTGTGTGCAAGAGTTTTTTTACAAATTACATTGTGGGCTTGGAAAATTTGGAGTTTCGTAAGATTTTTGAGTATTGCTACCCTCAAATTGCCTCACAAAGTTTTTTTAAAGGGACCTATTTCTTTGAGCTGAAAATATAAATTTAACATATTTTGTAACTGTACCTAAGACCTGTAATAAAAGTCGTAATTTATTCGGATAAGTGTTCAAAAATATTCAAAAAATCTTCATGAATTTACATTTTTTTTTTAGTTTTCTGTTAGTTGGTGCTAATTCAGTATCAAATTTCAAAGACTATTTTTTTATGATCATCTACGATAAGAGTCTTAAAGACTAATTTTTTTTCAATTAATTTTCTACAACTTCTTTGATAAAAAACTGTTCAAGTTTTGAAATAGCTAATTTGACACTTTAAGATCTGCTAAACAGATTTTCAACCCAGCTGAATACAAAAGCTTACATACATTGCTTCGAGAAATCAAAGAACCAAGCCTGTCGATTAGTATTTTAATCGCATGCTTCAAAACTATTAATTCTTAGAAATAAATCTTCGAAAATAATTGCGATCTCGGGGTATAGTCAAATTTTTTAAATAAAGTTGCCGGACTTGTTATAATTCGACAACCACACAAAGTTCGTGCTCCAATAAACATCATCCTGCAATAAATTCGACCAAACTACCGAATCACTCCGGTACGCACCTTCCCAAAAATGTTTTTTTCGTCCTGAAAATCCGATGACTAACGCACGCTAGCCTGCACCGAAAAAAAACTCGTAATAATTCACCTCGCCGAGCCGACTGCAATCACAAGCACCGTACAATCAATCGAGCAATAACAGAAGTAAGAGAAAGAGAAAAAAAAGGAGGAACACACATCTCGGTGAGTTTATTGAATCGAGACCACTAAGCCAGTCGTAATGACAGCCCGGGTGCAGGGCCATTATGCACGGAGAGTTGACCCCCGGGTTGCTCGGGGGGAGTATAATCGCTTTTCGGACCCATTTCCGAGGTTCATCCACCCCTCACCCTTTTTTCTCTCTCTCTCTCTCTCTTCTTTTCTTTTCTTTTATTCCCCGCGTACGTGCGATCGAGGGCGCGAATTTATTCCTCTGTGTAATTGGAAATTGGGCTTTTTTCTCCCCACCCTCCCCGTGTTGTTGTCGGGGTTCGTTCGAATCAAAGGGATGTGTGCACTTGATTTATCCGTTAGATTGACGCGCTTTGGATCTGTAATTATTACTCGCCGGTTTATTAATTCAATAAAAGTCGAATTATAGCTTTACTGTGTCTGTGGTATCCTATGAGAAAATTTTTCTAGTCTCCAAGACATGGATGACTCTTTAATCATTAATAGATTTAACATTGTAGCAAGAGTCAAAATCTGTATAAATTTTACTAAACTAATTTGTTTGATAAAAAAACTAATTTTTATATTGTTCTAAATTTTTTGAGCTCAACAAGTAAGCAAGTAAAAATTAGTAACAAATTTTTTTTGTTTAGCGGCAAATAAGTTATCAGAAATTTATTTCTTTAAAATTTGCCTAACTTTTATACAGTAGGACCTCGCGCATTGTCCAAACCTCGGGAATTGTCCGTGTAAAACCTCGGATATTGCCCATAAATCAAAGGAGCCGCCATGGACAATTCTCGAGGTTCTCGGTTCCGATCGGTGGACAATGTGCGAGATCCTACTGTAATATACCTTAACGAGTTCTACAACACTAAGAGTTTTTAGAAAAGTACATCATTTTTTTCCGTGTGTATTTACGCATGACAACAATAATTGTTTAATCTATATAAAAAATTATTCGATGGAAATACAAGTTTACCCCGTATATATATTTCTTTAAACTGTTGTTTCTTACTTTAATCTGGAAACCACAGAATTTTAGTACTGGAGTTATCGCACTTAATAACATCACCGCGAGGAGCAATCTTTCCGCACGATGCGTAATAAATTTGGCCGAATAAAAGCCGCCATTAGTCTCTCAATGATACGACAAATGGTTCAAAGCTCGGGCGCCGCAAGCTCAAAGGTCCGTCAAGACACGTCTCATTAGCGGCGTCGTGCAGTTTTACCGAAAATAAACATCGCCGTCGCTACCACCACGGGGTTATTAATAAACTCGCTCGCTCGCTGCAAAGTTACACGCGTCAATCCAACGTGTTACAGATGCGCTCGGTGTGAACCTCCCCGCGTAAGCTCCTGGTTAGACACGGGGATTATAATTGTTAACACCGTCGCCCTTGCACCCAGGTTCGAAATTATTTTTTTTCGAGGATTGTCAACGAGATTGATCGGGCACTTGGGCAAAAAGTGCCCTCGTCAAGTGCGAATGTAAACGTCCCCTAATTTGAAACCGTTCGAGTGTTATACAGGAGCCACTCGGGACGGTTCTTCAGAGAATAAAAATCATTACCGAATCATTTTGAAACGCCTTTGGCTGGGTTTGAATTGGCCCCCTGCACCATCTTGCACTCGACGGTGTCAATCAAACCTGGTACTCCTTTCGTGTTAATCGGTTTTTAAACGTGCGACTGTTGAATATTTATCGTCTATTTGAATTTTCAAATTTTTACCGCAAACATTTTATAAATCTTGAGGAATATGCTTCATTGTAAAATGTCAATGTACCATCGATTCTATTTGTTTATAAACATTTTGTTGATTTGAGCTTTTCGGGAAAATTGTGTATTGTAATTAATTATATTTAATGTATTTTTCAAAATTTGCGAAGATAACATTCATAAATGTCTCAGTTAATCACGCAGTGCTTTTTATTTATTGCGACTGTATGATTTTTTGACTCAGTTATATATGATTTATATAATTTAACATAAACAAAGTAAATTCGTCATTTTTGATAAAACATGGTAAATTCAGACATCAGATCTCGACTTGGTTACTACAATGGACCCAGAAAAAAAATTCGAATAGTCTATGAACTGAGCAAAAAAATGTCCATCTTCACATATCTATTTAGCTGTGGTAAAAAACTTAGCTGTAAAAAACAGCTGAAAATTTAGTTTAAGTTTTTTTTTCCTTACATAAATTGAAAAGACTTGCTTTTCCAAGAATGTCAGTGCATAGTATAAAATCCATGCTTACGAGTGGACAATATCTAATTAACTATAAAACATTATATAAATCTGACTTAATCCAAAAAAAAAAAAATCAATCGACCTCAGCACAAAATAGGTCTAAATCGATCGGTGAAAAATAGTCATGCACTTGGTTCAAACAAGTTTTCCAACAAACTCTTCCTACAACAGTAATTTCAGCTACAATACTCCCAAAAAGCATTTTAAAAAAAACCGATCTCCGAAATAAAATTTAATAACGAGCCGTAGGACCTCTGACCCCTGCTGTCGGTGGGGTCACAGTAAGTAAGGGCTATAAGGTATGCGCGCTATCTCGTATCTGCTGGCTGCTGGTAATACGGGAGCACCGCGACCAGCCAAATAGCAGCGGCGCTCCGCGCATATTCAGCCGGAGGAGATACGACGATGCCTGGCTGCCTCCATACCACCACCGCAGCGGCGTCTATCTATACAGCAGCAGCAGCGGAGGCTAGGCTGCGATCGTCCCTGATTTAGGCCTCTGGTCGCGTCCGCAGATAACGACGGCCTCGATGCCGGTGCTGCGACCCGCTTTATCTCCCCCTCGGCTGCTCCCGGTAGGCAAGCAAGCAGGATCATTTTTTTCTCCAAAGATCTTTTTCTTAGTTTTACGCTTAATCGCTACTGTTTATGGGATTCAACAAGTTATTAATGGCTCCCCCCGCGGCTGTACCAGACTCGGTGGGTGATTTATAGGTCACGACGGTTTTTTTTTTGCCGCTTCTTTTCTTCCTGCGGGGTCATCTAGCCGCTTTTTTCTTTTTTAAGGGGGCTCTAATGCGCTACAGACATTCACGCGGTAGAAAATTTGAGACCTTTTTTACAAGGGAGCCTGTAAGTGATGCAGTTTATGACGCATGGCCCTTTTTTTTAGCACGAACTGTGCTTTTTATGTTTTATTACCTTTTTTTTGGAAGGTAAAATCAGGGTGTTGCTTGACGTGGGGACTGGGTGAAGATTGAAGAATATTTAATACAGAAATATTTCAATGTTTGAGTGAACTTGTCGGCAGGTCAGTTTTTTCTACTTTTCATTTTTATACAAACGAGTCGGTTATGAGTAATTACGAAACGATAAAATCATATCATCGACTACAATATCGTATTTTACAAGTTTTCACAGTAAAAAATTGTTTTTTATCAAAGAGTTTTGTAAAATTACTTTTAATAACCATTCAGTGGTTACTTTGATTAATTTTATAATAGAGATGTTAGTAAATTTTATCTGTAAATAATTTTGAATTTAAAAAATAATCTTTTTTAACTATTATTGGTGACTTCATTCCTTTCAATCGTATAGGAGCCATCCTAGTTAAAATTTAACTGACATTGAAAAGTAAAAATCAACTCTATTGAAGTGAGCTTTCATAATGTTAAGTATGCTCTAAGAAAATTACTAAAGGGTTTATTGAGCTTGGAAAACTTTAATTTTGTAAAAATTTTCAGATAATTTATGTAAAAATCAAATAAAGTTGCTAATATACTTTCGTTATAAACAGTTTTTCATTAGCTCAAACTATCAGTCAGAATCAACTGTGACATCACTGTAATAGTGAAGGTACACTAAAGCCGATATGATCGTCGAGTGCTTTTAAATCTTATCCTACTACCGCAATAACTACTTTGTTATCGAAACATATGTAACGTTTTTTGATTGTGAACTAAGTAAAAACAAAGATTCGACAGTATCTCAATCTTCATAAACCTGCGACTCCAAAAACAGTCCTAAAATCTCATCTCGCTCTTCATCCGTACCCAACTGCGAAGCTCAGTCTGTCCCAGCGCCGAAATCCCAAAAACCCGCAGCTAATCAGGACGACCAGCACCAACCCCGAAAATCAAAAGCTCAGAAAAGCCCTCGGTGCTGAGAACCCCTGAAGCCGAGAAGGTTGAGAGTCCCTGGGCGCGCAAGCAAGCAAGCTCGCTCGCCCGCAGCTGGCGCTTCTCTCTCTCATCGTCTGCAGCCTCCCTCCTCACCCCACCCCCAGGCAGCCGCGCGTGTATACAGCTATAGCCGTCGTGCACGCGGGTCGAAGGGGTCGCGCGGCCGGGCGGGCGGGCGTTCGCGAACTCCGGCAGTCCACCCTCCGCCCTCCGCTGTTTTTTGCCGCCGCCGGGATATTGCCAGCGGAGGGGGGGTGACACCTCCCCCTCCTCCTCCTCTTGGACGCCCGCTGCTCCTCGTTACGCTCCGAAAATCCCGAGAGCTGCGAGTTTTCTTCTTCTTCTTCTACTGCTGCTGCGACGAAGGTTTTTTCTGCTCTTTTTTTTCTCCCTCCCCCCGACTCTTTCTTTCTTTCTTTATAGGGGAGAGAGCGATTTTTTTTCGTAGTGGGAGTGTAGTGGGATTTGGCCGAGGTCATAGGTGGGGTGATTTATCATTTTCAAAGGTGCCGGAGACCTGGGGTTAATCGATGCAAACTGTTTTGAGAAAGTGGAAATATTGCTTTAGGCGTGAGTGGCTTATTGAAGTTCAACTCGAGAAGATAATAAAATTAATAAACTGATAAGTATCTCATAGTTTATATGGTTCATGACATTTTTTAAAGCTTACAACGATACCGCGTAAAAACTAGTTGAGAAGTTGTTTAAGAAAATATTCTATTACCACGGAAAAGGGTGACATATTTTCCGCTGAAAGCCAAGATTTTAATGTTCAAATCAGAACGAAAAAAGGTTAAAAAGTTTTGTTCATAAAAATTATTGGCTAGTGACTTTCCATACAAATAAACTGACCTTACTGGCTTTTTCGTACGAGGTCTAGATATACCTCATTTGGGTAGTATTGAATGAATCTTGAAATACATCTGAATGAGAAACCTGAGGTGAACTTCATATTTAGATTAGATTATTCTCAAATTTTTTTCATTTCTTTTCAACAATTTGTCAGAACAAATTTTCATCATTCGTACAAGTAATTATGGTTTACTAATAATCCACACTTATAACTCTCAAAAGTTACACTTACTATCAGATATTTACAAAATAAACCTTAGACTCACTTTTTACTGAGATTTACTTGAACCCTCTTTTTTTTACTATTTTATCCACGACAGTTTAGTATACCTAGACTCAAATTTTGGGCTCATCTTACTTAAACCGTATCAACAAGATCGCAAATTCGTCATTTTTAACGTCGCCGGGGTAGCATAAATCGACCGCAATAAATAATAAAATCGATAAAAAAGTACTCAGCCAGGTCATTTAAACATCAAAATGGTCCCCATAAATAACCCCTAAACAGCTCTTTAAAGTCAATCTTGAAAATTTTTGCCAACGATAAATACTCTCCAGTGTTGAAAAAAAAGTCAACGGACGCTCTCTAAGCCGGAAGGTTTACTGCACTCGTTAAGACCGACAATTTTCATAAACGTGCTCTTAAAAAAAGAAAAGAAGAAGTTGCATTTCTGAGTCGTTTGTGTTGTACGTCGAATCCCGAGGATAATCCCTTTCACTTTTTTTCACTTAATAAACGACTCTTTTAACCTGAAGACCCGGTAAACTAGTTGAAGAAATTTTATTACTTTTTTATTGGTATGATGGAGCAGCTGGCAAAATAATACCATGCAAATGATATGTAAAGCGTAACTTTAGTTAAGTGTATTTTAAACTCGTATAAGCGAGGGAATTTAAAGTTTAGGTGGAATCAAGTCTGATGAAGAGAAATCACAGCTGAGAGTGACGAACGCCACGAGTCGAAATTTTATGACTACTGTAAGTTTTGAATCAAACAATTGAAATCATTAGATGTTTTTTTAATTCATGTTATTTATTTATTAAATGGTTTTATATATAAGTTTGTTTTTTGTCTTTTAAAGTACTTAATATCTTTTCTTAGAGGCATTAAAAATTGATTAGAGATTTTACCAATTCAATACAATTCCAGCTTCGAAAGTTTTTCTAATCTCGGTCTCGGTTAGGTTCTTAGTTGTGGGTTTGGATCCATATTTTTGTTTTTTAACCGTAGAAATATATTTTCCACATGCAATACGTTAATTTAAACTTATTTAAAAATAGTAAGTATTAATTTAAACTTTAAAAATACATAGTTTCTTTCAATTTTAAGAGTTGATTCAAAGAAAAGCTTCGAAATCTTGAGTACTCTCTCAAACATTTTTAGTTTTGCAAATAAAAAAAAAACAGTATTTCGCGCCATAAATCCAGGTGTATCATGCTTAGTTTTTAAAAATTTATTACAGATCGTGATTTTTTACCGAGACTAAGATCTCGGTCTCGGTCGAGACTGAAACCGAGAGTGAGAAAAATCTCAATTCTCGAGCAACCCTAATTTTAATGAACTAAATTTATATTTTAAAGTAATCTTACTGTCAAAACAAATAAAATGATTAAATAAAAATCAACCGACAATTAATAAAACGGCTATCGATAATATCATAACCGCTGCGCTGATCCTCTTACCCCGGTAAAATTCAACACAAACCGATGAAAAACAGCAGCGATTTCCAGTAGTAAAACCAAATTTCGTTCAGACGAGAGCAACAAAAACAAGCAATCCCAATAAAAAAACCCACCCCTCAGCAGTAATAAAACATGCGTCGTCAGAAAGAGGGGGGGGGGAGTAGAAAAACGGTTGATCGTCCGATCAGCTGATCGCTCACGCACGTGCAACAGCATCAGCTTTTACTACTGTGACCTACTGTACGTTTCCGCAAAAGAAAGGAATGCCTGCCACGCGCGCACATTGTGTCGGTCGGAAAGAGAGACGTAGATGAGGAGTAGGAGGAGCACCGGCTCGTAGAGGGGGCAACGCACATGTTATGTACCAGCTCAAAACCATATCTGTATATACTCCCCTCCCACTCCTCCCCCTCTCTCTCGGTTTTCTCTATCTATTTCTCTATGTGTCGACGATCGGTGGCGCAAGCTCGTGTTATGTGGTGCACCGACTTATGTATATATAGATAATGGCGCGCGCGCACAACTACTACCCCTAAGCTCTTTTCAATGTCAATGTCGTCTTCTTCTTCTTCTTCTTCTACTGCTGCTGCTACTGCCACCCTCCGCCCTCTCTGTGGCCGGAATTTCATGGAATATAAGTTGTTCAGCTCTCATTCTGCACCACCACCCACCTCCGCCCCCAACCTGGAAAGGAGTCATTCAACCGAACCGACAAATTTTACTCGGTTTAGTATATGTGGATTTTAATATTTTTTCTTATTATTATTTCACCTCTAGCAAGGGTAGGAATGAAATTATTCAAAATGATAAAAATAAAAATTGTGATAAGAGAAAGTTGAATTTCTTTCGGGAAAAGGAACTTACAGACCCTCACATTGGTGATCTTGCAAAGTTCCAAACCTTGGGTTTTTTTAAAAACGTCGGTGTGTTACCGACCGTGCCTTTACAGTCGGTAACATAGTTTTCATTATCTTCAGCAAATATATTATCTGTGTACGATACTTTGACTTGCGTATTAATTATAATTGTTTGGATCAAAGTAAATAATTTAAATTAACTGATCAAAGACAATTATTTATTTAAATAAATAAAAAAAAGTCGTATTAAATGTTATACTGATTTTCAAATTGTATAAATTTGACCCTGCTGAGTGGATCTGGATGTTTTGTGAGGTATATCAATATCAACTTTCAAAAACTTTTAAAATAGTAAATAAAAATATATTAGCTAGGTGCGGCTATTTAAAAAGTAGAGCCACTTATAGAGAACTCATTGAAACTTAGTGAAAAATAACCTCTTATGGATAACTGTCCCCCTAAATAAATAAATAAACCCCAATTCTTAAAACCCTATGATCCTGCGCACCGATTTCAATGAATAGGTAATTAATTTTCTTCCAAACCTTGAATATCAATAACCCTGAGCGTAGAGTTGAGTATATAAATAATATGGCCGTTTGAGTGACAACGAAAAAGCCAGAGGGCGCGCTAGTTTTACACCGCTGATGTTTTTATTACACAGTAATTATTTGAAAACTTAAAAAAAAGAAAATTATTAATGACCTTAAAAAATGTAAATTCTTATATTTCATGAATTTACAAAAATATTTAATTTGTTTCAGCCGAAACACCTTTACTCAATGACGTACCTTTTGCGAAAACGGAGTGCCAACTGCTTCGAGCTGTCGACCTTCCTGGTGAGTCTTCTATTGGGTCTCGGCTACAACGCCTTCGTGGTGAGCGGCTACGCGTCCCGTGAGATCACCAGCTGCAACCAGAAGATGATGCCGTGTCCGGACCTGCCGAAAGAGGAAGCGCCGCCACCTCCGGAGGTAAAAGTCGAGATACCAAAGTACCGTCCGACCTCGCCGCCGACCTTCCAGAGCAAGTACCTAGACGACCTGGAAAGACTGAAGCGGGAAAAAGACGAGGAAGAGAAACGTGAACGAGAAGAAGAACGCCAGAGATTGATCACGGTAAAACGCTTTATTAAAATATATGAAAATGTATTTTCGCGATCGAAAAATCACATCTCATATTTTTTACACGTACAGGAACTTGAGAGGCCACCCTATGACAAACTTTTCGGACAGCGGGTTCACTCCTGGGTCCTCGTACTCCCGAACCCCATCGGAGTCTCCAGCAGCGTCAACACCCTCGACATAACCCAGCCAACGTTCATAGAGCCGTCCACGGGTATAACTTACTCACCGGTAGATCCGCTGACGGCCAACGACTACTTCGGTATCGAGAGCATCTGGAACGAGCAGAACTACTGGGTAAACATGCAGAGCTGCACCGAGGCGTGCAGCAAGCTCGATTGGGACCTGGGTAACGTCGAGCTCTGGGAGCACCTCTTGCCCGGCGAGCCCGAGTACATGCGGGTCTTCGAGGAATACTACGAGCAGGAGCCCGACGAGAACGCCGGTATCAGGAGAAACTTCCACTTGGTCATGCCAGCCAGCTACATTGACAGCTTTACGATACCGTACGAAGGTGATTTATTTTTCTTGATAATCGATTCGCTCGGTGGTATATTTAAGACTTATACGAAGTAGATAAATAAGATAATATTTTTAGATAATCATGCAAAGATTAGATTTAAATTATTTTCTATAGCTTTGAGCTCTATAAAAAGTAAACAGAAATTATAAGTACCATTTAAATGCGTCGGTTTTGAAGATGAATTTTAAACCCCATTAGAATCTTGGATATTATAAGTGTCTCATAAGGCTAGTATTATACCGAGATGTGAAATCGTATAAATTAATTCATCGTGAATTAGTAAATCATTGATGCGTAATGGGCAGTTCGATTTCAGTGAAATGGACCAACGAATCGACATGCAGTTTTTCAAATTTTTAAACTATTATATACAGCTATATTTTACAATTGCAAGAAACTGAAAGCGTAAAAAATAATTTTTTTTACAATCCGGAATTAGCTCAATGCAATGACCTGAAATTAAGGCGAACTCATGACTCAAGAGGCTCTTGTTCTCGTTATCTCTCAAAACCGTCCTGTATTTTGGAGCAATGCAATAGTACATTACACTCTTAGGGACTACGAGACTCGTAGTAAACAAATTAATTAATAAATAAACAAATAAAAAAATACGCTAATCCTACAACCCCATAACTCGGTAGAAATTAGTAAAAAATCAGTTTTTCTATTATCTTCCAAGCTATTATACCCCCATAATCTTAAGGCTCGAGCATTATAAACAAAAAAGCAAGCAGAAAATTATTTATCCACTGAATAATTTTTTTAGCTCAAGCACAAATTTTTCAATTCGGAATAATACTTTTTTTCCAAGCTTATAAATCAATGTTTTCAGAAATATAAAGATTACAAAGTTATTTTAATTAATGCAATAACTAAAAATTAACAAATTAGTACTTTCTTAGATCATATATACATTCTCAACCAACTTAAACCATAAACAATTGTACAGCTGAGTACTGCACGGACTCGTGAATAATATAGGTATAGCAGTGGCTCCAAAATACGACCCCCACTCCCGCGCGGAGGCGCCGCCCCCCAACTATTGGTACCGCCCCGCATCGCAGCTATGAGGAAGTTAAGAAATGGCTTTCTCCCCTGTCTTCCGGATGCTGTAGCTACAGCTCCTGGCACAGTCAGGGAGCTTCGCAGAGAACAGCGACATCAACTCGGAACAACACGCTTACTCCGGCATTCCCGTACCTGCCTAGTTCAAAAGCCTGAACTTATTAGTCCCATCGTCAGAAGTTCGAGGCTCAGTCACCGGACAACGGGTGTAAGGCCCTGGACCTCAGCAAGACGATCAACAGTTACCAAGCGAAGGGCATCAAAGACGGAGTAAAGTTCCTGGAGTGGTTCACGATTTGTGGGAACCCCAGGATAACCCAGCTCTAGTCTCCACACGTTTCAGCTTGAGAAAATAATAAACACTTGCAACGCCGCCAATTCGCCGATTGATTGCACATTTTATGAGAGAAAAATAAACTTTGTATCTGTGAAGTTGTAAATAAAATAAGTCGTTCTGTAAATAAAATTGTTTTTATCCCCATCGAACCTTAGTATTCATTCTAAACTACATTTAATTAAATCTTGGAAATTTTATTTCAAATGTTTTAAAAATTTATCTCAGAATGGATGACAGATCATAGAGCGTCCGTCTCCCAACTCTGGGGTCGTGGGTTCAAGCCCAGGTCTTGCCGATTTTTATGAGTCCACTCAGTAGCTTAGGTGAGGTAGGATGCCCTATACCACTTATTCTAACTCGGACATCCTAAAGGCCGACTAAATTCTATTCGAAAACATTGACCAGCCGCGAGTCCGAATCGGAGGAATAAAGTCGTTCGATGACCGACCGGAAAAAGTGCCTATGGCTGACTATACTCTACCGAGTTGGGCTCGAGTTTCCAGATGCGCTTGCCGGTTGACTGCGGTAAGGTTGACAAAACTTACAAAAATCGCCAAAGTCAACCTCATGCTAGCTTAGCTCTAAAGATTCGCTCAATTGGGGTTTCAGAGGTGGATTAAAAAATGGGAAGAATATATATATTTAAGGTGGGATTTCGGGAAGTCCACACAAGGCTGGATACCTCTCCGTAGTACGAAACTAACTAACTAACTACAAGGCAACTGAACCTAAAATTGACAGAATTTTGAAAAAGTGTATAATGCTAGCTGGTCCGATTTTCAAGCGTTTCGAGCGCTAGGGCAGTTTGTAAATCCAGGCCTTCAATTATCATTGCTTTTACTAAAGATTTCTTAATGAGATTTTTGAAAAAATTACAGATTACGAAGAGCGCTATCCGGGTGGTAAAAAGACTATCTGGTACAAGAAAGTTAAAGTGGAGCTTTTCGCTCCGTACTCGCGGGTCGACGGCATGGTGCGTTCGATCATCAAATACGACGACTACGGCTGCAACGAGCCAATATTCGCCTACGAGACCTACGCTCACCGAGGCGACAAACTGTACAAGTCGGAGAAGGACATCGTCAAGGAAATAGCGACAGACTTTTACGGAAAAGATCGCCCGGACGCGTGCAAATGTAATTTATTTTAATGTAATTACACGATTTCGCTGATTTCTTTACTTAAATTATTTACGACGCGAAATTTTATCTCCAGCTCATAGTTATTACAGTGGAGCCAAGGATCTGGCCGACGAGGACCGAACGCTCCAGTTCCACAAGGACAAGAGACTCGATGACTTGGCCAAGGTCAGAATGCATCCTCTCTTCATGCTCCTGGAATTCAGGGATACTCATCCCGATCGACTTCATACTCGGTACCATTTCAATTTTTTTTTTTTTTTTTTTTTTTTTTTTACGATACCAAAACAGGCTATGCTTTTTAAGCAAATCTTCTTGGGAGAATCTATTTTTTTTTTTTTGTGAGAAAACTTTATTACGCAACTGATGAGAAGTTTTTTAATTTTTGTATGGATTAACATTTGACTGTCAAAAAATTACGACATTTTTTCAATTGTTTTGGTGCTCTATATCCGCCGGAAAAAAATACTTTCTAATATTATAGAATATTTGATACAAGAATCAATTGTCTTTCAGTAAATTAATAAGAAAACATTTTTATTTGGTATAAATGATAATTTTAGATACGTTGAGTATTCACCCTACAACCATGGAAATGTTCTCGAGGACGTACACTACCGCGCAATTTTAGTAAGTTTGATGGTCACACCAATTTTCTTATCGACCTACATTTTAATTTTATTGAAAGTGATTTACAGAAAATTACAGAAAAGTTTCATAGGAACGAAAAAATTCCCCCGCACAAAGACATCGCGATCCGAGAGTTCGACTTTGAGAATGACGAAATACGTCTGACCTATCATTTCTCCGAGGGAGAATACTCGCAGGCTAAGCGAATCTTTGAAAAACCTCCTGTAACCGAGAGAGGAGAACGCTTGAATTACCTACCTGAGATGACAGTTTTTTATAACGTTTGTATTTTCTTTCACTATACGTATTAAATCACAAAAGTAAAAAAATGACTACGCCATTCCCTTTATTTTCCTAGCCTTACCCGATGGCAAGTCCAGAAAACTTTGAAGATCTGATCGACCTGCTTGAGCTACAATTTACTGAAGAAGATCATTCCGTAGCAGAAATTAAAAATTACGAATCGGTGATCCTGAGCTTCCTTGTAACTAGATCACAAGAATTTTTGAAACCTACCATGGAGATTTCGAGGTTCGATCCTATTAGAAATGAAGAAGCGAGAGCTGGATTGATTGCTTTGGTATTAAAAAATTATTATTTAGTTATTGTTCTAAATAAGCCTAAAATTTTGTTTTTTTTTTTTTATTTTTTTTATTTTATCAAATTAAACTCGAAATATTTCAGGAGGAAAAGATAAAGGCTCTGAGTCAGAAAGAAGTTATAGGTGGAATCGATCATTTAGCTCCCTATATCGCACGACTTGGAAACATCACGTACTTGACGAATGACCAAGCATTGCAAGTTAGAGATGAGTGCATCAACCACTTCAAACAACTTTCAGTTAATAGAGCAAACGCCATTTTGAAGCAGTTCGAAAAAGCTAGCAACAATCTGGATAAGTTACAAGCTATACTGTCCAGAGTAAGTTTAGTTACCTTGCATCATTTTTTTTTTTTTTTTACATTAAGAGATAATCGCTTTGAAATACTTATTTAAAAATTTATCAATCAATATTTTAACAGTACGACTTTAATCTTAGTTTCGAAATTTAATTATAAATTAATAAAAATTATTTCAGGCTGAAAATTTGAGCAAGGAAGAAAAGGATCACAACTTAGAACAAGCCACTAAAATGACCCTAAAATTGAGCGCTTTGCAAGTGCAACTCAATAGAATCCGCACCAATATTCCAGGAAAATATAACGCTTTACTTGAATTTTTAGCGAAAAGCCCTCAGCTTGCTATTTTATACGAATCGGAAACTTATAAAGATCAAGATGCAGAGTAATACTGTTTATGACAAACACATGATTTTAATAAAAATGTAGTTTTTACTTCGATTTTTTCTAAACTAATTCAAGAAACCAGTGAAATTTTTTTTCAACTTTTAATACTTTTACTGTTGTAAATATATTTTTTGTGATTCTACGATTTTTATTCACTGAACCATTAAAAAAAAAAAAAAAAAAAAAGTAAATAAAAATATGCCTATATTGTTAAATAAATGTTTTAAATGCTGTCACCAAAACTCAAAATCAATTTTGTATGCGACGAATTTTAAATTAAATTTATTTTTTATTTAACTTGTGCCTCTCACAACAGAAAGGCGCAAGGTACGACTCGTCTGCCGTGGGCGAGACAAAGGCTCTCTCCCCACTCCTAACTCCTAGAGCACGCGGAAGAGTGGAGAGAGAGCCATTTCTTGACTTTCTCATAGCTGGGGTGCGGGGCGGTACCAGTTGTTGGGGGCGGCGCCTGAGGCGCGGGGATGGGGGTAAAATCAAAGTAAATTCAAGATTAATCCAGTTCATAACTGCATAAGTACTGATAATTTGTGTATAAATATTAATTTACGGATTTTAAAAAGGTTATTGAATACTCAATTCATAAAGTAAAGATATTGTTTTTTTTTTTTAGCATATAATTATAAATGTTAGAAACGAAATATATTATTTATTATTTAAATAAATATGAAAAGGTTGAAAAACTGATAATTACATTTTTTTAGAATTTTTCATTTATTGCTTATAGTATAGTCTTTTTTTTTTACAGTGATTTATTTTTGATCAAACTATATATTAAAGCAATAAGTATACTGCGGAGTTTTTAAATCGCTCCACTAATAATTAAATTATGACTACTTTACAAACGTATACGATTTTTATAAAACAAAAAAATTAAGTAAATAGATCGCAAATAATAAAAACTTTTAACGTACTACTTTAAAATTACTTACTTCATGGTAAGTACTAAGTAAATACAGTTAAAAAAAATTTATAAAAATTAAATTGGAAGATCAATTTCCGTTGAGTCGAGCAATCATTATTGCTCGTCTTTTTTCGGTGTTTTGAACCCAGCCTCTGAGAATCGATTCGGGTATCCTAAACTGCCGAGCCACAGATGCCCTGGACTCGCCTTCCAGCAGCACCCTCTCCGCGATTTCTCTCATTTCCTCTATGGTATACCTGCGAGCTGGTGGGTCCATTTTTGTTTCAAACTTAATCCCAGTTCAACACACAAATGCAATTAAAAAATTTCGGTGTCGGTATTTAAAATAATACGTTGTTGACGGCACGGTGTTCGGTCACGGAGGAAGTAGTTGTTGTAAGAGCCACGTCTTGTCTCGGCTGCAGCTCGAAAACTACTGATCTACGAACTGTGGTAGACTGTGAGCATCTCAGGTAAGTGGTACATAGTTCTGTTGCACTAAGTGGAGTGGAGGCGCTCTACAAATTATACCTAAATCCTATCTCTTATATTATATTATACCAAATTTCACGTGTAATTTGTATATCTATAGCTATTCCTTGGATGTCCGAATCAGGGTGTTCTGGAAAATTTGTCGTTATAGGTGTTGCTAGTATAAACTTGTCTCGGCTCCAGCAGTTTGGCATAGGCGCAGATGTTTGAGTGTGTTTGTTGGTGTGGAACCTCTCAGTTTTCACCGATATACACAGTCAAGCGTATGCTTATATGCCAAACTGTTGGAACGAAGTCAAGTTTACGCTATAGTTTAGCGACACCAAACGACAAATTTTTCAGAACATCCCCCCAATAGAAGTCGCATTCATGAGCCGGTGATTTAAGGACGTTCAGGAGATTCCCTACCATATAAGTAAGTCAGATGTGCATTGCACATTGTGCAATCGAAGAAAGTAGTTGTCTGCTCATTGGCTCAAAATCTGTGGGCTATAAATTGAGTAATTGCGGTTTTGATAAATTTCTCATATCAGAACCTTAGCTAAGCTATTTTTATACTAAAAACTATGTGTATATTTAATTTGGACAAAATCTGTGGGCTAGATTCATTCGGTAGGGAACCTCCTTAAGGAGGCTCACGCCACTTTTTTCCACGAAGTCAATATTCCTAAAATTTTGAGAAAACATACTTTTTATACCATAGATTACATTTCTAAAAAAAAATATTTAGGTTGGTGACCTAAATTTCGAGAAATTGCAATTATAAAATTTAGATCTTTAACACGTGTTCTTATGGGAAATCATCGATTTTTCGTTCGCTTAAAAAACTGATGAGAACAATAATTGTTCTGAAAGAAATTGTACTAATAGTTTATTTCATGCTGAATATTTTGTCATAAAAAAACATATAGGTTGGCGGATTAACTTTCGAGAAAAAAAATAAAAACTGAAAAATCAGGTTATTTTTACCTAACTTTTTACTTAAAAAATATTCGAATGAAGCTTTAATTGTTTGAATCAATAATTAAAAGTAAAAAAATATTTTAATCCTTTTTTTAATAAATATAGAAAAAATATATACTCACTATCTTGGGGCCTCTTCACTTGATACGACCCTGCTCGAGTGAGCCTCCTAAAGTAGTTCTGCCCCCCGGAATCGGAGGGCTCAGACATTTATTCGCTTCGTGCAAGATACCTACACTAATTTTTTTTTTTCACCTTGAAGGTGAAAATTCATGGCACGGCGACTGGTCATTAGAATTTTTTGATACTTTCAATTAAATTGAACAGATTTTTCATGTTAATATATGTAAATGGTTCATCAAATTTGATTACAAGGCAGTCGTCACATACAAAACTGATTTATTTAACAATATTGGCATATTTTTATTAATTTTTTTTTTTTTTTTTTTTTTTTTTTTTTTTATGGTTCAGTGAATAAAAATCGCAAAATCACAAAAAACATTTTTACAATAGTAAAAGTGTTAAAAGTTAAAAAGCTTGCCTTCGACTCGGACATCAATTTGGGTTTGCTAAGGGCTAACTTAGTTTTGACTCCCTAAACGTGTAATGTACTGTTGCATTGCTCCAAAATACGCGTCTGTGACAACGCGAAAGTTGCTCTCCGTGGAGCCTATAGCAGGTGCCGTGTGGAGTTGCTACTCGGAGGTGAGGCACTAGGTGGTTTCCTAAGGATAGACGGCAAAGAGCATGCGGGCGGCCCCCATGGTAGCGCGTGCTCCAACGGGTGACTCTCGTTTAGCGCGGATTTTCAAAGGAGCTCCTAAGAGCTATGCAGGTTGAGTGGTTTTATTTAAAAGGCGAGCGTAACTATAGAAAACAACGTAATTCAATTTCGAAATTTCGAGTGGTTGAGTATTTGTAAGCAAAATTGTTTACGATACACGCACCATTGTGGAAATTCAAGAATAGTTTTGTTCTTGTCCTAAATTAGAAGATGACTTGCTGTAATCAATCGAAAAAATTTAATATTAAAGAAACAGATATTAACCCAATATTTACTCTGTGTATTCATTTTTAAAAAACAAATTAAAATCGTATACTTTTTTGTTATTCAACTATTTTACGCAGTCATTTTATTTAAAATTTATAAAAAAGAATAAACTCGTGAACCGTAATAAAATGGATTATTTTAATTTAATTAATTAACATGATTTAAATTTAAATCACTGCTATGAAATTAAAGTAATTGGAACCAACCAATATTAGATAATATTGATTTTACTTTAGATTTTGGTAATCAGAGAGAAGATACAGACAAAAACTATATCTGCGTACTTGTAGTTTTTCGTGTGTAATTTAGGGAATTAACGCCCAAAACTGCAAGCTATATCAACAGTTTCACATATTTCCAAATCAATTTTACCATTTGAAAGAGCATGCTTGGTTTAGTAAACAGTGACCATTATATTTTTGAAAAATTAATTTAGTTAAGAGTAATGAATAAAAATGCGTTTTCTTAAATATCTCGAATTGAGTCGGGATTCAGATAATATCCTTTAATTAATTTCTTGAAAAGTCACGTCATTGTGAAATAACAGGGCTATGAATGTTTAAAAATAAGCATTTGTAAACTATTTTTAATGGTCGACCATTGATAAATTATAAAAATGAAGTCTTTTGATATGGGCGCAGTTTAAAATTTAATTACGACTGTTAGACACAATTAAAAAATTAATTAAGAAATAAATAAATACATGCTTTTTATGTGTAAAAGGGTTTTTTTATTTATATGTTATTCAACAATGAATGATAGATTTTGTACAAGCTGGTTTTTTTTTTTTTTTTTTTATAAAAATTGGGTAGGTTTCATTTCTAATTTTTTAAGTAAATTAAATAGATGTTGAGAGAGTTGAAGGACTCGTAGGAGCAAGTAGCTACTGAAATGACCATGACCCCATTTGACCAATGCAGTGACCTAAGAAAAAAAAATTAATAATTTTAGAATTACTTTGGGCACTGAAAATGTTTGCTAGGTCTTTTTTTCTTACCTTCGTCGTCGAACGTCGCAAAAGTAAACTTGCTGAGTTTGTTTGTAAAACTTCCAATATTTGACAGAATTGAATTATCTTGTATCCTATTGGAATTCAGATTCTCATCAGCTGCCTCGTTTTGTCTGCTTTCTTCAACAAAAGTAGAGATCAAACTATCCATCATGATTGCCTAAAAAAAAAAAAAACAAACATATAAGAATATCATTTTAGAAACTCATTTCGTAATTGGTTAATTGAATTTAAATAACTCTTACTTGTCTTGAAAACACTTGTAGAATTTTATATACACGAATGCCGTTTTCTCGAACCGGAAATTGCAGAAACAAGCAAGGTAAGCAATCGGGATTTTCTTCGTCAGAAGGCTTTGCCATCTCCCAGTTTAATTCTGAATACCTTAAGCCCAGCAATAAACTCTAAAATAAGATTTTTAACAATTAATCCTTTTTTTAGTTTCAAAAACTTATAAAATTTTAAAAACCCAACCCCAATACAAACGGTTTGTTCAAAAATTTCTTAAAAATTAAAAATTATGTACTTATAATTGTAATTGTTATTAACTGATTATTCATTCTGTAACATCAATTATATGATTAAGTTTACTGATTTACAACTTGTATTATATTAAAATAAATGTATCATTTTTTTTGTAATCAAGCCCAGGAAAATTTTTTGAAACAAAATTCAAAAAAATCGAATGCTCCAACTACAGCAATGGATTAAAAAATAAAAAATAAAAAACCTCGAAAGAAGTTTTTAGAATTTTTCGTTCCGATCAAGTCTATGAATTCATCCGTTCACTTACACATTGCGCAACATCGACTATGTACACGCCAATGGTGTTTATGGCTATCAGAACGGACATGTCACGATTGGTGATCCAGGACGCGAGACCTCGCACCGGCCTCTCGATTTGGCCCTGGAAGAAAGCGGCCCCGTAGCAGGGCAATCCCCAGCAGAACTCGAGGTACTTTCTCATGAGTTTCCTCGGGTTTGCGCTGTTGGCCGCTGCGCCCGAGTGATTCGGTATGCGCTTGTACTGCTCCAGTAGACGAGCCTCCGGCGCCCCCTTTCCTCCGAATCCCAACCCGAGGAGTATCGAGGGCGAGTTGTAGTGATGGGGGAGGAAGTGACGACGGTGCTTCCTGAAGAAGGCGAGGGTGTGGGTCTGGACGTTGTACGGCCCGAGTTCGATTCGAGCTTGCAAGGCTCCCAGACTCGTGTAGCGGGCCTGACTCTCGCACGGGTACCTTCCTGAAATTTTAAATAATTGGTTGAAAAAAAATTTTTGTTCATGTATGTACCGCAAAAAATTATAATGAAATAGTATTGCATAATAAGTTAAACATTTATAGATGTGATAATTTTTTTGTAATTGTATTTATAAGACAATTAGTTAATTATAGTAAAAAGATGATTTTAAGAAAAAATGTGCTTTAGATATAAAAATTGAATTTATTTTATTTACACTACTTGATTATTTACTACTTTTTCCAAATTTAATGAAAACTACAAAAATTTTTGTAATTTTACCTTCAAGCACATTTTTTTTAGCTTCTGCATATAACAGTTCCATTATTTTTGGTTCTTTGATTTGCTCCTCATCTCTCCTTGTCAAAAAAACATTTCTTCGAAAATACATTATTGGCTCTTCATCATTGTCTCTACATCTTTGCGAACAATACTTATTGACTAAACGAGGCCACTTTGTTGCTAACTCTAATGGTTTATGCGTTGGTCTCAACTGTACTTCCAGCTGAGATGAACACAACCACAGAGCAAATACTGGTTGACTGCTGGTGAATGGTGGTGGTCTAGCTAGTCCCAGCTCTGACTCTGATTGTATTGTATTTATAATTTGTTGGGCTGATGCATTTCTCTCAATATCCATCATCAAGCAGACTTCAGACATGAGGTACACAGCAATGCAAACTGTAGACTTGTCAGTTTGTTGTGTAATTGGTTTAACTTTTTAGAAAAAGAAAAATAGTTAATACTCCTGAATCATTGAAGTTTTAAAATCTATACTAATTTCAAAGTATCCATTTTTCAACTGTTAAGCTTTAAATCAGTATGTTTAAAGAGATTAATAAAATATATGTATGCACATACATCTGAGATTTTTGTCAGTTTATTTTGCATGTTTTAAAAATTCCAATTTTTTTTTTTAAATGATTGTAAAAAAGCTACAATTAATTCTTGTTTGAAAAAAAAAAAAAAAAAAAAAAAATTATTCAAAAACTCAAGTTGTTATCTAATATATAATAATTTTTTATGTATCATCTTATTTCTATGCATGATTATATATTTTTTAAATTAATTAAGTTTAAAAAAAAAGCTCTGTAACTTAATCAAAAGTTCATGCAGTAGATTCAACTAATTGCCAATGATAACAATAGATCTTACTTGGTGGACAAACTCCATCAAGCTTGTAATCATGTTGAAAGCGACAGACGACTGGATTTCTCCGATTTTTTTCGCAGTCTTCTTGCTGCTCCATGTTATCTACTCACTATTAAGAAAACATTAAAGAACGAAATCCCCAACGCTACTTGACATATTTCACTATTTATTTACATTTTCATCTCTCCCTGAGACTTTTACTTTACACTCTATATCACTCTCCATTCTCGTAATATTTATTACACAAAAACTATCATTTTTATCTTACAAGTTTTATTTTATCGACTTAATTTGTTTAAACAAACGAAAAACTAGATCGACATTTTTATTTTACTGATATTACTGAAATCGCGAGCTTTTACGAAACAACCATCTTTACCTACTGAAGAAAGCACTGCTCTTCACTGTGTTGCTGTGCATGCTATAGGGGTGGTTATTGATTTTTTCTGTCTAGGTCTAGAGGGTAGAGACTCGCCGTTATTTCAGTTACAGCGCTATTCAGGTTCGTGCGGATCGCACTTAAAGTTTTTAAATGAGAGTAAAAATTTGCAAAAAATTTGTTTAAATATTTTTATTGACTATGAAAGTTATCATACGAAAAACTGAATTCATATTTATATGAACTTATAAGTAGATATAATTACAGTAAATTAATTTTTAGATAATTAAGTTACATGATTTCATTCTTAGTTAATTTTTTATAAATGATGCATTTATAAACTAAGTTACACAGAAGTAACGAATTAATTGCTTTCTATGAAGTCGCAGTTAAAAAAATTAGAATAAATTGAATGTACATAATTTAAATTAAATCTGCTACATTCATGGGCATTTCGTCAATTTGTGTGGAATAGTACTGTTCAATATCTCTAAGAATCCTTATGTCGTCATTTTTGACGAAGTTTATGGACACACCTTTGCGTCCAAAACGACCAGATCGGCCTATCCTGTGAATGTACAACTCACGATTGTTTGGTAAATCATAGTTTATGACCAAAGATACCTGCTGTACATCTATTCCTCTGGCCCAAACGTCAGTGGTAATAAGCACTCGGCTGAAATTATAAATAAGATTTTAATAAATAATCTTGTACATACATTAAAAAATAATTTAAAAAAACCTTAGTAAGAAATAATTAATATACCTTTGACCAGATCGGAATTCTTTCATAATGTTATCCCTTTCCTTCTGGGGCATGTCTCCGTGCATTGAACAAACTGTGAAGTTAGCTTCCCTCATTTTTTCTGTCAACCAATCGACTTTACGTTTTGTATTACAAAATATGACTGCCTGTGTGATTGTAAGTGTGTCATACAAGTCACAAAGAGTGTCAAACTTCCATTCTTCTCGTTCTACTGCTACGAAAAACTGTTTGATTCCTTCCAAAGTCAACTCATCACTAAAATGAAACATGAGATTTTAAGTTATAATTTATTGATGTTCTATTCAATATTATGCGCAATATTAGTGAAAAAACTTACCGTTTTACTAAAATTCGAATTGGGTCGGTCATAAATTTACTAGTCATTTCTAAAATTTCGTGAGGTAACGTTGCGGATACAAGAACAACCTGTGTTGCTGGTGGCAGGTACCGGTAAACATCATAGATTTGTTCTTTGAAACCTTTATTTAACATTTCATCTGACTCATCCAAAACAAGCATCTTGATTGCTCTTGTTCGTAACACTCTCCTTTTGATCATATCTAAACATAAAAAATTATAATTGATAAGTTATTTAGATTAATTTAATATTTCCTTTAGTAATTGATAAATCTCATAAAATAATCAAAAAAGCAAATTTGAAGCAAATTTTCCAAACTCAGTTACAATACTGTTACAATTAATACTTTTTTTTATAAATAACCATTAAATTTAAAAAAAATACAAACTATTTTTTTTATTCAACAGATTTTTGTCCCTTTTTTCATAATAAATAAAGAAAAAAATATTTACCAAATACTCTTCCAGGGGTTCCTGAAACAACATGCTGACCATAATCAAGTTTCCTAATATCTTCACTTAAGTTTGTACCACCAATACATGCGTGACACTGAACATTCATGAAATCTCCCAAAGCAAGGATAACTTTTTGAATTTGAGTGGCCAACTCTCTAGTTGGTGAAAGTACCAAAACTTGTGTTTCACGTAACTGAGTGTCAAGGGTTTGTAATATAGAAATGGAAAAAGTTGCTGTTTTTCCTGTACCAGATTGAGCTTGAGCAATAACATCTCTACCTTTCATTACAGGTTTTATAGCCCTCTGTTGAATGGCTGATGGTTTTTCAAAACCTGAAAAAAACATCATGTGTTGTAATGTGACATGTTATCATTGATTATTTTAACTATTTAATAAATATTATTGTTAAAACTTATAAAAAATTTGACAAATGTGTTTCAGCTACTCAGAAAAATGTATCATCCACTAAAATTAAATGTAATAACTCAATAAATTCGTGAAAACTTTAAATGAATTAAAGGTTATGTTTACAATGACAGAGTTGTAGAAAACATACCATAAGCGTAAATTCCTCGTAGAAGTTCATCTCTGAGGCCCATATTATCAAAAGTTGGTATAACTTCGACATCTTCACTAGTTTCAAATTCAACATTTGACAAATCTTCGTTTTGTGCGGCTGAAGTACCAGCTCTACTACGTTTTGACTCCGCCATTTTCGGTGTTTCTTTGACCAGAGAAACGACTGCACTGGACTCTCAACACTGACTGACTGACTGGGGCGACTGGGGCGGCATTCTGGCGGCGTAGGAGCGTAGAGCGGAGAGGGAAGGTGTAACTTTACATCAAGGGTAATATACGTATAAAACAAAAAGTGCGCGAATTTGAAAATGATTTACTGAAATAAATTAAAAACAAAGAGTTGATAAAAATTTAATTGATGATTATTTTAAAAAATTATTATTATTACTTTTACAATATAATTTATGCATTTTTTATAAATTAAAAAAAAAAAAGAACTATTAACTGGTTAAAATTATTCTAAAAATATATTATGCATGTAACTATCAATTATATATAAAAAACTTCATCATCTCTTTACTTTAAACTGTTTTCGGCAAATTTAGTAGATCTTAGATTACAGCTGTGACTCATAATTACGAAAAAAAGTCAATTATAATTTTTTAATTTGATAAAAATTGATAATATATTTTGCGCATTCGTAGATTAAACCTTAACACAAATTTAAATTTCATACAATTTATAATGATCATTTTTATAATGATCGTAAGTAAAATAACAACATAATTAAGTACAGAACGGGTTTTTTCCTTTCAGTGTTTGCGTTTCTTATCTTATAATTATTACTTATCTCTGAATACTGAGACATACGTGTAAAAGGCAGTCGAGATTAAAATATTTTACCTGTTATAACAGGTTGTTCATAATATTGTAGTTATTTTAAATAAATGATAAAAGTTGTGTTCGAATGTGTGTTTGTAGTATTGCACAAAAATAAATATTAGGTAAGAATCATCGACAACTACTTTATTACTTCCCAATAACGCTATGTTTTAGGAATGCAACACGGTTTCGGCTGCATCCAATCATTTCAACCACAGTTAATATAATCAATCCCAGGTTTATTGAAGGTCACACTTGGAATACGATTAACGAGCGTAACCAGGAAGAAAAAAAAGCCAGCTGAGTCACAACATTTAAAATCGAAGTATAAAAAACAACCTCCGCTCCTCAGTCCTCACGTTCGTCGATCGTACGTGCGTTGGTGTGGGTGACGCGCCGCGGTTGTGTGGAGACTGGAGCACAAGGCAAGGCAGACAGAGACAGAACGAAAAGTGAACGCGAGGCGCTGCTGCTCCGCGATCCCAGCCCCCAGGTGATGCCTGCTTAGGTAGGTGAGGTAGATAGCCGCGATTGCATTTCTTTTACCTTCGACGTACCTAGGTACATTCTATTTTCCTGCATAGTAAAAGGATTGCGCGTAAAAAAGAGCCAAAGTGTGTCGAAACCTGTCTGGACGATGATTCCGATGTGTATAGTTGAATGCTGTTGACATTCTGCAGCTGCACGCTACGTGTTTCTGCTCCGCATCTGCGAAGAGCTCGTGCAAGCTCCTGCACCAGGTAAGCGTGCCCATAATTTGTTTTGGGTCGAATTTATGTAATACATCGAGTAATTTATCGAGAGTTTGTGGGTAACGAAGTTAACCTGCTGAGTTTGTGGCTTGTATCGTCCTTGTCGTTGCTAGTTCGAGAGAGGGTCATTCATTTTCACCTGCGGATAGATAGATACACTAGGTGAGTGTGTCGCGACTCGTGGAGAACAATGTTTCGCGGTGAGATCATTCCGTGTTAAAGAGGGGAGAGGGCTTTTAGAAAGTGGAGCGAGCTTGAAGTTATTTCGTCTTTGATCTGTGTCTAAGATTAGAAATTGTCTTTACCTAACTTGATAATGTACACTATTTTTGAAGAATAATTATTTGCTTTTCTTTTGATGTCTTAGGTGGGCTGGCATCATGGCTATTCCTCCTCTGGTTAGCTCCACACCACCTCCCTTGGATAACTTTGGAGAATCGGAAGATGATGAATTTGGGGACTTTACTACTGCAGGAATAGATGGTATGATTTTAAATGTAGTTACTAGTTTGCCATAGAGATTGTTGTATAATTAAATGAACAATTATTTTTAGGCTTGTCACTAGCTTCAGACTCACCGCAAAAAGTATTATCACCTATGTCCACTCCTGTACCATCACAATGTGGTACACCAAAATTTAATGGAAACACAAATGTATCGCCAACAGTTGTATCAAACAAAAAAGTTAACGATGATATTGTTAGAAGAACAACAGCAGAGGACATTTTGGTTGTAGAGAAGACCAATGACATAGTGAGCCATATGAATTTAGATGATAGGACAGATAGTGCTAGTATTAAAAGCAGTGGTTTTGACCGTAACAGCTTGTCCCATGTTAGCGACTTAGATTTAGCTGACAGTGATGCTAAAAATTTTAAAAGCAATAGTGATAGTTTAAGCCATCTTCAAGATGGCTTTGACAAAAAAAGAACTCATGATGTAGTTAGTAGTAATAACAGTAGTTTAGATGATAGTGGGAAAACCGGTAGTGAACTTGAGGATTCCTTAAGCAATCTGGAAGTGAATGGATATGCAGAACCATTAAGTCTAATTTTGGATGATCCAAACAGTATTACAGACATCCAACAAAATTTAGATGATGATTTTTTTGATTATGATCAATTTAAAGATCCATTAGAACAGGATAGTCCAGCTAAAGATAAGATAAATGATGGTACATCACCTGAGGTGCAAAAGATTTATCAAGAATCCTTAATACAGAATCCAGTCTTTAGGGAGTCTAATGTTACTTCTGCTAATGATATGTGCAATAGGTTTTCATCACCAGAAGAAAATCAAGTTAAATTAAATTTTGAACAGCTAGATGCAAAAAACATCATTGATCCTATTACACCAGGATCATCTAATTTTTCTATTGATGAAAAAGGTTTAAAAAGTGATGAGTGTGAAGTGTTAGACAATTATCAATTTGGTAGTTTGTTGAGAGAATCTATTATAAATGAAATTAATTTTGATGACATTAACTCTGATTGTAAATCGACAAATAATTTTGCAAACTTCAGTTTGAGTTTTGATGATGATGATTCAAGTCAAGGAAAACTTCATGATTGTAAATTTAAAAATATTCCTCCAGATGTCAATAGAGAGAATGATAGTTTTGAAACTCCAGAAAGTGATTTTATATTAGAAAATAATTTTCAACCATCAAATGAAAATTTTTCCAATTCCAAGACTGCTGATTTTATTCAAAACAATTATACAAGTTCAATAAATGCCAATGAACTTGAGTTCCATGATTTAGAAAATAATGTAAAATTTAGTGACACTTCTAATAATGATAAAAAATGTGATTCATCAAACTTACAAAATCAACAAAATTATTTTGAAGATACTGAATTTCAAAATAGTTATGATGACAAAGACTCTAATAATGAAAATAGTCCTCAATTGAATCAAGTTTGTGAAAAATATAGTTTTTCAACAAATAATTATGTGTCTGATTTTGAAAAACCACTGCCTGATTCAAATGATTTTGTCAATGATGAATTTTATGAAATAAAACAATTTGCTTCAGATGTTTGTGAATCACTTGATAAATCAACAATTCATGATTTTGGCAGTTCTTTTATAGACAATCAAAATTTTAATGAAGAAAAACAACTCGATTCTTTACAAGTACCTGATAAAGACACTGATTTTGGTGATTTTGGTGATTTTGCTGATTTTTCAAATTCACCAGCAGTAAATGTTCCTTCTGACGAACATTTGGATACCAATGTAGAAGATGATTTTGGTGATTTTGAATCTTCGGCACCTGTAGTTGAGACACCAAAAATTAGTTTGAAAGAATCAATTTGTCGAATAGATAATAAAAACGTAAGTAATTAGTATAGCAAGTATAGAATAGTTTAAAAAAATATTAGGTACCATAATTTATTTTTTTTCCTTTTTTTTCTTCTAATGTTCATGCCTACTTTAGATAAATTTTTTATAAATTTCCAGGTTGCTAACAAGATTGAAGACATAGTTACTAATATGTTTCCACACCCTTCTGAATGTTCTGAAATTGATTTAAAGCCTTTAATAGTTAAGAGCGATGAAATTTGGAAAAGTATTAAAAGTGTAGAAGAAACTAATGCACTTAGTTATACGTGGTCAAATAGTAGTTGTAATAATGCACTTTTAAATGCCTTAGGTATCGACTCTCGTAATATTGTAAGTATTTTTCAGGTGTCATATCATAAACTTTTAGACTTATTTTTTAGATTTACCACTAAAAAAATTTTTCTTTTCTAGTTATTTGGACCAAGATGGAACCCAAACATTCCAAGATTTGCTGCTAATTTAGGTTTTTCACCCCTAGAACCTGTAAAAGCAACTGAATCTCAACAAATGGTTCCAGGTACTTTATCTAAAGCATCAAATTCTGCAGTTCCAGAAGTATGTATAATTTTTTTTTCTTGTGGACAGATTACATTTATTGTAATCAGTAATGAGTAGTAATTTAATTAAATTTGGTAATGAATATTTACAGGAAATTCCTGCTGCACAGTTCGATTGGAATAGTTCTGGGTTGGTGAATCCATTGGATGGAAGTGAGTACATTTGAACTTTACATTTTTGTTGCACTTATTTGCTTTTGAAACACTTTCAACTAAAATTTTTATAAATAACAAAGATAAAATTAGAATTAAATTTATTGTTTGCTGCTTCACATTAATTTGGCTAACTTAATTATTTCATAATTTGGTATTTGGTAATTTTTTTTTGGTATTAAGGTTGTTACATATGTACATATTTATTATTAACAATACAGGTGGAGGGTTATCTGCACTTCTTCCATTGGATTTATTATGTCCTTTTGATCCCTTATTAACATCCCACTGTTCTGCTCATTCCGAATCCTATCATCACAATCATCATCATCATGCTACTGCTGTCAGGAGCTCCATGTACAACTGTAAGTGTTTCAGCTAGTCTCCTAATAGTTGAAATTATTTTATAGTAATTTCCAAAAAAAATAAAAAATAACTGTTTAGAAGTTAAAACTTAGAATAAGTAGTGGTTTCTCTTATTTTTTTTTTATTTTTTTTTTTTTATTAAACCTCTACAATATAAATTTTTAAACTATTAAGTTTGCATTAATTGATAAGTAATAATTTAAAAAAAAAAAAAATTTTCGCAGATCCTACTGACATCAATTCTTCTCAAGAGTACAGACAAGTACAGTCGAGTAAGTCACATAGATCTAGTAATTATCAATCTAACAGTCCGCCAAAGCCACATCAGCATGTACAAGCATCCAGAATAATTGAACCGCTACCTGGACCTAGTATGGTAGACTGGAAAAGAGATTCCGATCCAAGAGTAAAAAGTGAAATGCAAAAGACTTCTAAAGTTTCTTTAGCCAACAAAACATTCAGTAGTAGTCACAGTGGCAAATTGGATTCTGTAAAACCTGAAATTAGTAAATCTGAAATCCATAGACACGAACAACATAGAAAGACATCACTAAACAAGAAAGAACCAGAACAGAATATTGTCATGGATAGATTTGGAAGGCCGATGGCTGTGAGACCAGAAACTATGAAAGTGCTTAAGCAATTACCAGATTTATCGTTTTTAAGTGCAAGAACGTTACTTCTAACTCCTGAACAGAAGCAGTTAGTTCCTGATCTGGGTGCAATGATCAATAGAAAAATGCCTGGTTGAGTGACTATAGCCTGAATACAAGTTTAAAAGAGTAGGAAATTAATTTGATTAATAAGTTACTCAGAAAATTATTTTTATTAAAGTTAAAATCTTTTTATTGTCATTGAAAGAACATAGTTTCTTTTACAAAGGTAATATTTTATTGTGGTTGCATCCAAATTTGATTCAAAGTTAAAAATTGTTTTTATAATCTTTTACAAATAAACTTTGCCTGCCTTTTAAACCTGCATTCAGGTTTACTGAATAAACTGTTCTTCCTATGATAGAAGTATACTAAATTAAAAGAATAGTTGCGCTTCATCATTTACAATAACATTGAAAAAGATTGAATTCAACATTCCATTTCAGCACACTTGTGATTCTTATGATGAAAACCTTAACTTATCTCTAAACTTTTTTAGTAGTTTCAGAATTTGTTAAAATTTTCATTTCATTTTTATCAATTTTTTGACAATTTTTTTTCTTAAACTGCTTAAATTATTTCAGAAAAAAAATTCTAAAACTTAGAATATAGAAAATTTAGTGGCTTTTAATGGATAAAAATGTTTGTTTCAAACTAATATATTTGTATGAGATTATTTTTTCCGTTATTTTCCTCGAGAGTTCATGGAAAAAAAAGGTCATTTTTAATACTGTTATATTTTACGTAATGTTGCGTAATTTTATAAAAGTTCTAATTTTTAGTAAATTGTTTTGCAACCATGTGTGTAGTGATGTTTCAAAACTTTTAAAAAATTCACGATCGTAGGTTTTAGGCCAATTTTAGTTTGTTCTAGTCTACTGAAATATCTTTCTTTTTATAACTACGTATTTTGTGGATGATTGATTATAAAGATACAGACAGTTATATTTATCTATTAAAATTGTTATTGATTTTTACTATTGATATTCAAAAGTATATTTTAAAGAAAATTTGATTGTTAAATGAAGGTAGGGGTTTAGGCACTCGCATTTAAATTTTGTTTAACTTAAGAAAAAAAAAAAATATTTAATACAAAATAATTCCGAAATTCGAATAACATACACTTCATATATACTTTAATTTAGATAACTAATATTTGTTCTGTACAATGTAAAACTTACTTACTTTGTGATTTTACTTTTGATTAAATCAAAATACATTTAAAATGTAAGAACTTTAAAAAAAATTACACTAAAAATTTTTATATAACTTTGTAGAAAAACTCATGATAAATTTTAAGAAGTTAGCACTATAGCACACAAACTAAACAAATAAGTTTTTATTACCAGGGTAAAAGAAAAAAATTTGAAGTAATTTGCACTTGTGATAAAAAATATTATTTGTGTAACGTGCTCGTCATCAGGATTTCTCAAAGGACTTGAAGTGGTGCTGTGCACATCTCTTGAATTTTTAACTAGGTGCAGATATCACATCGGGTAAAAAATTACTTATATTATTACTGCTGGAAATATTTTATTCAACGCGAAAATCATTTTTGCGTATGTACAGTATAAATAAAAATAAACAGTATATGCTTAAACTATGAAAGATTCGAAAAGTCCAAATAAATTTTTTTAATATGTTACTTAAGTACCTCAAATAAAAAAAAAACTGATAAAATGTACTTAATGAGTCATACTCAATTACCGTGCGTGACGATCCGAAATAAAATAATTTGTCGATAGCTGCTGAATAAGTTAAGCTCGTTATTTATTAATGATGATATTGTAATATATATTTTATGTAAAATATTGTGGATATTATAAATATATGAAAAAACGTTCCATAATTCTTTAAACATTTTTATTTTACCTTTTATCAAATTAAACTACAATCCTTGCCTTTAAATAAAAAAAAACCAACAAATGAAAAAAAAAAAATACCACAAAAATTTATTAATTATTTTACTTACTAAATTATTTATATTTTTATACTGTCAGAATCTATATTTAAATTTTCGCTACTAAACCGCGAAGAATTATTATTGGACGATAGATCCCTCTAAAAACCTTGGGTTTGTGATTCGAACCAATGAATGACAGCGATTTCAATATTTCAAACGATATCACTTTGTATGAGCGCACCCCATTGGTTAGCACATCCGTGAGAGTCGAATCGGAATCGCGGACTTTATTTTTTTTTGTCTATCAGCGCCATCTTGGACGAATTACATTTTCGCCGTTGGCGTAAAGGCGGGCATCGACGCTTTGTTGCAGCGACGCAAGACGTTTGGAGAATCTGTAAAAAGGAAAACAAAAAGTACTTCCAGACAGTTTTGCGCGGGTTGAGCCTATGATGATTTACAAGAGATTGAAACTTATTGTGATTGAAAAAGTTTTTTGTTTACAGTGACAATTAAAAGTTATCGCAATTTCTATACAGTGCATGTTTGAACTCGATCTAAACCAGCTGCTCTTGGTAAGAGAATAACGTTTTCTTTTCTCGTCATGACGCTTAGTAGACTAGAGTAGTCAATCTTTTCAAGCAATAACATATGTAATGGTTTTATTTCATTGATTGATTCATAAGAGTCTATTTCCAATCGATACACTTTCTTCATGTAAGGAATATCAGCTAAATTAATAAGGTTACGTTGTAAGTCGTGTTGTGCCTAAAACTACTCTCTTCATATTCGCGATGGGGAAAAGATTTGTTTTTACAATACATAATTTGATTTTAAATAATAAGTTTTTTTAATTTTCTTTATTCAGTTTATTTGATTACCAGCAGATAGATATGTTAAATTATCCAATAGTTTCTAAAAAATTTTAATCCGTTAATTTTCCGAGTTTTTAAATCTTTATATATTTCTTTTCAGTGCTAAATACTACATTCATCATGGCTCACAGGACAAGAAGCAGACAAGCTTCTGCTTTATTAACTGAAAAATCAGAAGAGAAAGTAGCTAACAAGAAACCCAAAGCTACTGAAAAATTGGTTGAGAAAAAAACTGTCAAAACCAGAGAAGCAGTACTACAAGCATCAACCCAAAATCAAAATAAAGTATCTACAGCTGCTACTACAGCACCTATCAAGAGCACTAGGTCCAGAGCAGTATTAGGATCTAAACCAGTTTCCAATAGTAAAGAGAATACTTCTCACAATGCAGCAGTGACTTTGAAATCTCCAGTTTTAAGAGACAGAACCAATGTGAATAATAAAGTTTCTGAAGATAATTGTAGCTCGAAAAAAGATGACATTAAATCTGATCAAAATACTAAAGTTAATAAGCAAAGTAAAGCTAGTGATTCTAAAAATGAAGAAACTTCTAATAATTTAAAAGTATCTTCAAGAAGAGTGGTAAAAAATCCAGTTACACAAGAGAAAAATCTTGAAAAAAATTTAAATGTCAAAAGTAATAATAAAACAGTAACTAAATCTTTTCGGTTGAAATTACAACCAATAGATTCTAAAAGTTTATCACGATTGAAAAAAGCTTCAACTAATTCGAGTGTTAGTGTGAGTAGTGAAAATTCTGAAAAAATAGCAAGTCAAAATTCTGACGCGGAATCTCAAAATCTTATTGCAATGAAAAAAAAGGCTCCTAAAAGAAAAAATATCACCCTTGAAACTGTTGAGAAAATGTTGAATGAAGATGATCGAGCTGATGATGAGCCAGAAAATCAAATAGTTGAAAATGATATATTGGAAGATGAAGTAGTTGCAAATGATGAATGTGAAAATTTAAATTCTGATAATGAGAATGTTAATGATAATAATAAAGTTACTAAAAAGTTTTTCAAATCTAAAGTTGGAAAAGAAACTAGTAAGCCTATCATTAAATTGAAAACAAGTAATCAGAGAAAACCCAGAGCTGGTAGAAAAGTAAAGAAAAATGACAGTACATTGAGTCTTGAAATGGAAGAAGTAAGAGATTGTGCCCAAGAAAAAAATTTGCGGTCGAAAGCCGCTATAAATTACTGTGAATTATCCAAACTATCTCAGACCTCTAATCCTAGCCAAGAGAACTCAGAAAAAGAAAAATCTTTGCCATCAAATGCTGAAATTAAATCTAAAGGAGTTCCAATTTACAAAACAATTAGAGTATCTCAAGAGGTTGTGGATAATAAAGAAGCAGTTTATGAATTTTTTTATGATACTCCAGATAGTAACAAAAAAGGCAAGAAAAAGAAGATAACCAGAAGACCTGCTGTGAAAAGAATTAAGAAGACTACAAGTACTGGAATGAAAAAGCCTTTGAAAACTCAAAAAAAAATTGTAAAAAAAGCTAAAGTACCTCAAGAAGAAAAGAGTAAAATTCCTAACAGTCCAGTATCCAGAATTCCTGAAATTCTTGAAAATGTAGGTGAAAGTACATTAGAAGAAGCATCAACTCTTAAAATTAAATCAATCGAAAGTTTGGACGGCAGTAATAAAATTAATTTAACTGCAACCCCATCAGTAGCTATAAGTACAAATTCAATTACTTCTCAACCCACCTTATACAAAAATATGATTAACCACTCATTGATTAGAAAATCTTTGTCACCTATTAAAAAAGTTTCTGAAAACTTTGATGCAGGATCTCCGTGGCGATCTGCAGATACATTTTCACGAGTACAAAAAATGGTGCAGAGTACACCGCAAATCAATAAAGTGCCTTTAAAAATGAAAAAACTACCAGTGCAAACAGCTTTACAAGAAAAAACCATTCATTCTCAGAGTACAATACATCTTTCAACTAATGACAATTGTAATTCAGTACAAAACTTGGAATTTGATAAAAATTCAGATTTCATCTCTTCAAAAATTCCATCGGTTATAGAAAAAAATTTTGACTCCATTTCGACAAAAAAAATTTCCTTGTCTCCAAGAAAATTTGGAACTGAAATTTCAAATGTTAGTTCGGGAAAATCAACATCTGGTTCCAGTATGAACAGTAGGAGTTCCGTTCGAAGTCTTCAGCCAACGTCTTCAAAAGCTAGTTTTGAAGAGCTCAAAGATCAAGAAGACATTCCTATGATTGCTGCATTTGCCAATAAGGAAAATATCAGTCCCCGAGCAAGCAGAAGTCCCAGAAAGAAGTGCACCACACCGTGTCCCTTTCGATTTGAAAAGATTCGATCGCCCAAAAAATTAGGTAAGGCTTTTATCTAAATATTTTAAACTCTTTATTTGATTGATCGTATAACAAGATACCAACTAAGATACATTCAACTACTAATTACAATTAAATCACGTCACTACATGATAAACTGTATAAATAAAAAAGCATGTAAAAAATAACCATTATAAAATGTATCTGTGTTTACTGAAAGAAAATTTTTTCTTTTTTTCAGTTGGCCTTGAATCTAAATGTACTTCACCACAAAAAGAAAATAAAGATTCTGAATCTGGATTGGCAGTTACTGAAAAACCAAAGATCCCGGTTATGAGACAAACGAATCTCAATACATTTCTTAATTTGAATGAAATGCCTGAAAGTTCCAGCATCACAACAGCTGATGGTATTTTCGACGATATTTGCTCTACACCAATAAGCAATAAAGAACGAAACAAGACTCCTGTTCAAGAATTAAATGTGGAAAATGCGTTTGGGTTTGTTGATAATGACGATGACGCCGACATAGACGAAGCTTTACTGACTATTAGAAGCGAGACTACTCCGACAACAGCTCTAAAAAAAGATGTTGTGGAAAACATATTTCCAAAAACGCGAGGAAAATCAGCCTTACCGGCAAGAATTTCAAGAAACACGGTAAAACAGGCTCTTCGTGAAAACGTGAAGAAGAAAAAACCAGAGGAGCCGAAAAATGTCGAACCTATCGATGAAAGTGATTCTGATGAAAGTGGTGAAATAAATGAAGTTAAAAATGATAAGATTTACAATCCACAATTGAAGAAGAAAGAAGTTTTGGATTCAATATCATTCTCGGATACATTTGATGTGTTATCTCAAAAAGAAGAACTGGAATCTAAGATACCCGACGAAGTGCCTTTATTTGTTGACTTAGAGCCAGCTCACTTTACACAGGTAAATATTTTAAATTTTTTGCAATTGTTTAATTTGATAATGAAATATCAATGCAGTTTTATTTACGTTAAGGAATAATTTTTAGCCTCCGAGACGTGCCTACAATAAAAGAAAAAGAGATGTTTGTTTCAACCTCAACAACAATGATGAGTCTGAAGATGATGAAAGCAGTGATTATGATGATGATGATTGTGAAAGAAAGAAGAGTAAGAAAAAACCAAAACCCAAGAAGAAAAAAGAAAGCAAACTTAGTAAAGAGCATCATAAAAGAATGCAGGAATGGGTAAAAAGTATAAACGACACTTTTGAAGAAATTGATGAGTTTGACTTAGTTGTTGAGTAAGACAACATCTTAAACGTTGAAAAAAAAAATTAATAATAAAATTAGTTAATCTTGTTAATGAAGTATTTCCTGAGTAGTCGTTAGAAAACTACCCAGGCATTATTTTGAAAACATTGAGTCTTGTATATATTTTGAATCTCGGTTATTCTCTCTGTAAATTGCAATATTGCGTAAATTTTAAACAAATCTTTAATTGGTATAAATGTTTAAAAAAAAGTTTTTTTAGGCCCAGGAGATTACAATAATTATTGTTTTTTCCACAAGATGCATGTATTTATTGAAAGCTAAATATTTTTTATAAAATAGAAGTATTTTACAAACTGAACTCGTCAAGAGTTGCGAAGCTCTCAAAGAGCTCAAATTGCCATTGACATTAATACATTTTTGTAAATAATTTTTTTATTCGATTACTATTTAAGAACAGATGTTTTATATTTTAGCTGAATCTTAAATTTATATATCCTAATAAATGCGTTGAATTTATAGATTTTAGTATTTAGATCTTGATTTGTATTAATTTAAGTCTTGTATACGTGATTGAAATTACTATTATTAAAATTACTATTAGTATATGATAGTTTTTTTTACAAATTTTATACTTTTGTACTTTTTTATCGTGTGACTGTGACTTGGGACAAAAATCTGAAGTTACTTTTGAAAGTTTGTAAGGCATGAGCAAAGTGCTTTCTTAAGTAAGTTTAAATAAAATTCATATTTAAAATTTGATTTTTTATTAATAAAAAAATTTGAAAAAAAAAAAAAAAAAACCCTCATCAATTCCAAATAATTTACACCTTGTATAAACTTTTAAAACTCATTCAACTAGTGGTGCAAACTTAAATTCCAAGATTCAAAAGTAAATTTTATTTTTGTATATTATAATAAAATTTCTTAATACAAACATGCCATTATTTAAACTTGTAGATGGTTAATCGAATATTTTCGAGATCGGTTAATCTCGAGCAAGCTTGTAAGTCGTTTAAAAAAGAAAGAGAGATGATTTTTCACGCCAGTGCAAAACATGTCAGCCGATAAGCCATGAGCTGAGTAACATGAGCGATAAAAATCGCATCGCACCAAGCTGCAGTTGGATTTGAAATCCTTTGTGTAGTGCGCTTTGTGCTTGACGAGCTTTGCTTTCTCGGCGAGCTTCGTGGTTGCCTGCACTTGGCCGATTTTCTTCTTTATCGTCTTCTTCCTTTGTTTTGCACATTTACCGAGCATGATGAAATCTTGAAAATCTTTATGTTAACATTAGTTATTAAAATGCATTTATTGCAATAATTGAAAATTAATATTGTAAATTTACATGTAGTCTGGTATCGCTAGTAAATTTTTATAAACTATAAAAACATTTAAAAAATAAAAAATGAATTGAAACAAATGATTCAGTACTCAACAACAATTTAAGTTAAATTGAACATGAATTCTTAAATTTTAAAAAACAAGTGATGAAAGAAATAATGCCAAGCGTTAAAAAGTAACGATGTTAAAGGGAAGCAAAGTAATTAATAATCAAAACAACTTTCGAAGCACCCCTAGCAATTAATACGACTCCCCTGTCGTCGCTTTGCACAATTCACTGTCAGGATTAATTGTATTATGCTCTTGAAAACCGAGGGGATGCTATGCTTTTTCCTTCCTCCCCGCTTTTATCTCTCGAAATCGTTTGTACGTACATACAAGGGATGCTCGCAGCATTTATTTTTATCTAAATCTGTGTTTGCGCACGGAGATAATCGAAACTTCAGGCTTTTACCTCGCATTGCGTAATGTCGAGAAAATTATTTACCTTTTTTTTTCAAACTGCAGCATTGTTTCGAATAAGTAATCCCTTAATGGAAGAGATTTTTTTTCTTCTCTTTTATTTTTGATAAGAGTCTCGCGGGCAAAAGCATTTTCTTGTTTTACGCTAGTGGATTGAATTGTGACGCAACGAATTTCAAAAAGAAGAAGAAGAAGAAGGAATAAAAAAAAGAAATCAAGACGAATATTAAATATAAATTTATTCAAATTGAAGTACCGATAAACAATGCGCGGCTTTAATCGTTTGTAAATCACGTAACAAAGCCCGCGAGTCTCGGCCTATAAAGCTCCGAGTTTATGCTCATTACTCCCGATAAAACATTCAATTTTATAACTTCATTAAAACGCGAAAAAAACCAGCTCCGCGCAAGCAGAGAAGTTTAATGAAAAAAATAACGGCAATCTATACCAAGAATGACCCATTGAAACGAAAAGTGAGATCGTTAATCAAAAATTGAATGGAATTAAACCGATTCGAAAATAATGTTGCAGGCTTGTCAAGTGTTGTGATGTTCAGGGCCGGATCTTCTCGTTTTTCCTTGCTCGGGGGCAAAAATTTACGACCACGATTCGCCGCGGAATTTATGGAACTTTTTGCACAAAGTCGTAGTTATTAGTTGCTAAAGTAATTATTTCAAAGATTTCATGTACCTCTTCTCTGATGCTGATGGCTACATCCACAAGTTTTACAGTGAATATTTTCCTTAAGGATTTAGTCTAACTTTATTAATAATTCCGTAATTAACCTTCATTCCAAAAATAGTAAAATATCAAAATTTTCTTTATTTATCTATACAAAACTTTCATTTCTCCAGATTGGTCCGCCTGAATAAATAGGGAATAAAAGTTCAATACGGAAACTTTAAAATTATAATTAAAAATCTATTCAAAAAATAAGATAATTGCTATCTTCTTTAATTAAGACAATTTTTCGAAGAGTTAAAAAAATAAAGTATAATAAGTTCATTTTGTAAGTTCAAAATTCTCACATCTCAGAAATTGATTATGACTAAACTTCATATAAAAGTATAGATGTATTTTACTCTTTTCAACAGTTATTATTCTACATCGATTGCAAGTTCCAAAAATCATTTCTATACAAATTATTTTATTACATATTATTTTTTTAAAAGATATAGTTTTATTTTATTTAGACGTAGTGTGGAATGAATGAATAACAGTAACAAGCCGCCTTTTTCAATGTTTAAACCTAAAATAAATTAATTTAAACTCTGAAAAAAAATCTCATTGAATTACCTCGATAATGAGTTTACCACTTCCTCAAAATAATAAATACTCCGGATAAAAGTAATTTTTCAACACACCCGAACCTGAATCACAATGGCAGAACACCTGGCAAATAAATAAACGACTTTAAGAACGAAGAAAAGAGAGAGAGAGAGAAAAAAAAGGATTTCTCCCCTTTATCCTCTCGCGAGTCGCGAGTCGCGCGCGTTTTCACTCGTCGAATTTATTTCCTCTAATCCCGTCCCGTACCGTGCATAAAAAGACTTTGTTCCTCGCACGTGCGACCGAGCGAGTTTATACACACGCATTTATAATCTCGCTCCTTCTTATATTTTTTCGAAATAATTTTTTTTTTACTCTTGTTGACTCACTTTATAGCGCGGAGGGAGCGATGAAATAAAAAAAAAACGACCCCCCAGTGAGTTTTTAGGGGAATCTGGCTGGAGCGAGGGTGAGATGCGATACTTTTTGGGTGGCTGGGATTTGATTTGGGTGATATTTTACCAGAGTGCTACTCGAGTTAAGTACTTTTCAATTTGAGATTAGTTTGAGTTGATTTTTTGGGGGGGAGTTAAACACTTTTCAATTTGGGATTAATTCTATTGTTAAACTGAGTTTATTTAGTTTCATTACGTACCTATAATCAAGAGCGATTTAAGAATTAGTTTTTGTTTTTATGGCAAATTGTTTATTTTAATATTATAGATTAGATTCTTATTCTGAAAAAGTTCGGTTCATACTGTAAAATTTTCGGAAAAGTCAGTTTGATGAAAGCTTTTATTTTCGATCTATAATACTCTAGCTAATATTTTTTAGTGGTACTGGTATATTTTATCTCTAACTTTACTTTTTCAAAATTAAAGAATTTTTTAAAACTAGTGTATTTAGGGCAATCCTGTAAATCTGTAAATCTAAATAAAATAACATTATATTAATTTAGAAAGCTGTTTTTCAAAAATTTTGAAAAAAAATTCAAACAAAATCTTATAAACTGTTGTTTAAATTTTATTTCTATAAACTTTGCTAACATTGGCATGAATAAATTAATGAATAGTCTTCTAATGCTACATAAAAAATTATCAATTCAAACATTTTTAAATCTGAAATACTTGTCTAACGTAGCATAAAACTTTACTAAGAATTGTAGACGAGTTTCTCTAAATTATTTACTGTTTTTCCAAGATTTAAATCATTTCAAAACCAAACAAACAACAAAAATTTTGTAAAAAAACATTTCTCCTTGAGCTTTTATTTAAAATCAGAAAATTTGTCCAAAGACTCATATCCAGTGAATTATGAGTCAATTTTGCCTTTTGAAAGTGTTTTAATTGGTCCTTAACTTAAATATCAAACGAGCATTTCATCAACCACTTATAAAACTTTTAAACCTTAAATTAATATAAATTTAATAAAAGAATTATCCAACTACGCTTTTGTAATTAAAATTTCCCTTAAAAAAGAAACCGTGGCCACTCGAAACTCATACTTTCAGGAGTTTAATTACGTTAAAATAAAAATTATCACCCACAACAAGAGAACCGAAAACACCTTGTAGAAGTCCGCGGCTTTAACCCACTTTGTGAAATTAACCGCCGCAAGGGTAAAGATTGACAAGATAAAATTAAAAATTTTGATAGCGACACACATACACACACAGCATCCCGGTTACGCAACAGCGAAAAGTACGTGGACCAGCAGCTGCAGGAAGGAAAGGAGAGTACTTACATACACACGTAACGCATGCACCCACGATTTCGTTTTTCGCCGGTGCAGCTGTGCGCTCGTCGCGGTCGTCGTCGCCTGGGAAAGTCATAAAAAGGGAATATCTTTAGTGTGAACCCTGAGTTTTATTATGTAAGAAGAGAGAGAGAAAAGTGACCTCGGGGTCCGCTTGGTTCTTTGTGCGCGGGAAAAACATTTTCTTAGGAAGTGAGTGCATGCACTACTCGCAAGGTTGATGCGATTATCATACGGATTTTTTTATACTTTATTTTATTTATGCTTGTGGGATTTGAATTATAAAATTACGTTACTTACGTATAACGTAGGTTAAGAATCTTATGTATGCGTACCTGCGATGAGCTGAGATTGGAAAAACAATTTAGATTGAATAATTTCAAAAAATGTATCAATTTTTATAAAACTCTTGATTTTTATAAAGTACCTTACATAAAATTTAAAATTTTTATAATGAAAACTTAGTATCTATCAAAAAGTAATTATTATAAATTTTTAGTAATTAAATTTTAATAAGGATACGTCAATTTTAATGATGAAGATATATCTAAATTATTACACGCTAATCTAACTTTTGATGTATTAAAAGTTACAGCACTTTTGATGACGGCAAAGAAAGCTTGGAAAAATTGAAAATGATGCTAAATTTTTAAATAAAAGAATGAACAAATTGAGAGTTTATATATTTTTTGTAACAAAACGATGATTCCTCTGGAGATAATCTTAAAACCTACAATTTATATTAAAAATTACAAAAAATTTTATTTTTTCAAAAAGTTGTTTGTTTCACATTAATTATTTAAAATGTAAAATAAATTTTTGTGAATGGTAAAAATCAAAGTGTATATAGGAACTGCAGGAATTTTGAAAATAGTTATAAATTTTTTAACCGCTTAATTTTATGGTTTCCGAGTATTTCTCTTTTATTAACGCTCATACAGTTTTGTTTAGAAACGTACACTTGTTTATTGTTCCACAGAATTTTTTTTTTTTTTTTTTTTTTTTTAAATAATAGTTTGTATCTTTTCTACAATAAACACAAAGCGTCGTTCTTTAAATTTGTTTATTAAACATTTCGCTGTCGAACAGACGCTGATTACTCACACTCGGACTTTTTTCGTTCATGAAAATTTTATTATCAAAACAATTATTGCACGACTCGAGAAAAAATGTAAAATTGTTTTGTCGAAACATCGTCGATCGCGACAGTTTACATCAAGGCAGATGTCAATATTTTTCGAAAAAAATTCCCACCCGCGATTAGACTATAAATTTTCTCATGACATTCGAGCCGCCAAGATTTGATAATTTTACAGAAAAGACGGGAGTTTTGAAATCTGCAATCTCAAGGTCGTGTCGCGATGTGTGTGCGTTTCGCGTTGCATACCTGACTTATCGACATCGCCAAATCGATAAGATAAGACAGGAAGTTAAAAAGACGGCGTGTCGTTAATTTAACATTTGTGTGTAAAATGCGGTGCAAATAATAGACATTAAAACGGATGTAAATAAGAAGCACCGAACCACGGAGTGCTTGTACAAATAAATTTTTTTTTTCTTTTTTTTCTTTACGAAATATTCGTTTTAGTTTAATTGCTTTCAAAATTTCACATTTTTGTGTAAACATTTTTTATTTTTTATGTTAGTAAAAAAAGTTTGAGTTATCTAAGATATTTTCGGTGGAAACGGATTATTGTTTTGTCAAATTTAAATGATGTTATGATGTAAATTTTGACAGAGGTTTGCAGGATAAGATTATAACTTCGAATAGGAAATCTTTTTTTAACTAATTGTTTCTACCTCAGTTAAAAATTTTGTTAACTAAACTCAAAAATCCCTGGAAGTTTAGCCTAGTTTAGCCTACTTTTTCCCACTGTACCGAAAAAAGGTTTCTATGGACACTTTTTAAAAATTAAATGCTCATTCAAACCAAAGTAAAGATATTTTTGTAAATGAAAAAGTGTCCAGAGTCACACTTGTTTACATACATAAAACTTTTGACATTGATTAACTATCGATAAACAAAAAAAACTTTTTATTAAACCTTCAAAAATGAAGGGCTGAGAATTCAGAAGAAATTTTTTTTTTTTCTAGTTGAAAATTGAAGTTTTAGGATTTAGTTACATAACTAAATTGTATAGTAGGATTCGAACCGACAACTAAAGGAGTGTAAGTCCATTACTCTGTCAACTTGTCAACTCATTACACCACGCATTTAGAAAAAATACCAGTTTATTGATCGAATCAAAGAATAAAACATCACAAGTCATAAAGAAGAGACATGAAGGTAAATAAATACTGTAAGTAAGTTACAAAGTGCGCAGATTTTATTTTTTTTATTTTTTTTTCCTGCGATGTTTTTCTCAGGCTCGCGGTAAGATCTGGTCAAGGCCGTACTTCCTCGAGACCGTCGCGCTTGCATTATGTACAAATGCGTATGCAGTTCACATCGAGTGACAATGACATTCCTCCATAGCAGCTTCACATAAACGCTCCTCTTTTCGTTTGAAGATACTTCTGATAATTAGCTAAACGAAAAGTGCATTGTTTTGTTTGTTGTCAACTGACTGGGTTTTTTTGTTTGCTCGGATTTTTTTGGTCAATCCTAATTGAACTATTTTGAAAATCTTTTTTACACTTAATTAAATTTAATGAACCTGAAATGCACACTGACGTCAAAAAGAAACTGTACGTACGTAAGCTTTGATAATGAAAACATTGAGGTTGATTTTATATGCTAATATTTTCAGGAATTTCTCTTTATTTATTAAATATCGAATGTTATTCAAAATTAAATCTCTATGCATATATTATTTTGATAACTTGATTTTAATTTAAATTTAAAAAGTTGTGTGAGTTGATAATTCTAATTTTATTTGGTAAAACCAAATTTAGTTGAAAAACCCAGATTGGAATTTTACCATTCGTTAAAGAGCGAAACCGATAGCTTAAAAGTAAATTAAAAACGTCAACCGCTTTAAAATCGATAAGAAGTAAGTATTTCCAAATTAGCCACGTCCTGAACTCGTTATTATAGCTCTCATTAGCGAACTACAAAATGCGCGCGCGGCGCGGCACGTTTTATCCAATTAATTCGTAAACGCTAGAAGAAGAAAAAAAAAAAAAAAGAAAAAAAAAGTCGGGAGCTCGTATCGTTAGCCTTGCGCCGGCACAAACTAAATCCTTGCTCGCGAAAAATCGTCTAAAAGCGATTAGCCGCCGATCCTATATAGATTAAAAACGCTAAACGGCAAGGGCGAACTGTTAATGACATTCCTTGCGCCAGTTTTTCTCATGCGCGAACTGTACCGAAGAAGAAGAAGCAAAAGTGCAGGGGGAGAGAATAAGTAGAAAAAAAAAAAAAAAAAAAGGCTGATGCTAGTCCTTGGTCCAGTAGCAGAGCTAGACTCATGGACGCGGATGTGCAGCGAGAGATCCTCGAGATTGCTGCTGCTGCTGCACTCTCCTTAGGGAGGCCGTATTTTTAGATCTGTCTAATTGAGATCGAGCTTTTGCCGTGGGACTACTACCGTTCAAACGCGGATTTTATGCCTGTTTCTGTGTGTGTGTTTTCTCTCTCTCTCTCTCTCTTGCGTCTTTTTTTTTTCATTTATTTATGCCGTTTGACCCGATTTCGTGATTTATCTATTGCGTTTTTTTTTCGCTGTAAAAGGTTTATTTTTCTCTCTCTGGCTCTTTTTTTTCTCTTTTTCTTTAATCTTGAAATCGAGAGCTATTTTTATAATTAGAAACTAATAAGATGAGCGCTGGATTTGTTCGTGCTCTTGAGTCGTTGCAAATTTGAAGTATCTGGAGTTGTTTTTTAAGAGATTTTTTAAGTTGAATTTTATTTTCCACTTAAGGTATGACCGGGTTATAATTAATAAAATTAAAAATGTAGATTTACTAAAAATTTTATTATCAATAATTTTTTATACGTAATTTAAATGTCGAGGAAATTCTAAATATGAATAAATTATATTATTATTTAAAAAGACTTCAATTTTAAAAATTTTATCTGGCCTGATTACATTTAAGATAAACATGCAAAAATAAAAAAATAGCTTTTTACTTTTTTGGCCTTATTTGTTTAATTCCTAGAAGACCAAATATTGCATCTAAAATTTTTATTAATTTGCTAAGGAGTAATATTGAATGGGGAGCTTTTGAGGTTTCTCAGCAAGTTGATTATGTTTATCAGTTAATCAAACAGTACCTGAATCGTGATGGTTTAACTCCAATTTTTAAAGTCTTGGGTTTGTACAAGGTTTGTATCCACTTTCTCCACTAAAATGACTAATATAGTAATACTAAAAAAAAAAAAAAATGATAATCTTTCTGGACTATTTATCTTTAAATTATTCATGAGTATAATAATAATTATTTTTTTTATTTTTTTTTAATTTAAAAATTTATATTAGACAAAAAAAATTATTTCTGAAAAATTTTTTGTAAATTTTTATTTTAATCAACTTGTAATCTACTTTTAGATTCCTTTTTTTTTTACATACTCAACCATAAAATTAGATGAGTTTTTATTCTATTTTTTTTTTTTTTTTTTTTTTCAAGCATAAATATAGATAATAGAGCTCCGAAAGAAAATTGTATAAAAATTTAATCGTGACTAAGATCAGTGCATCATTTTTTCTCAAATTACAGATCATTGGCATATCTAAAAATGTAGTTTGGATAAAAATGCATTCGTGGTAAGAATTCCCGTACTCCCTGATTTTTTATCAAGTTAAGCATTTGAAAATAAATTAAAATTTTTTGTGTATCTACTTTTTTCAATTAAAAAGGGTATCTTTACGAAATAAAATTACAAGGAGAATGGCTTACAATACGAGAATGATGCGGTGATTGATTATTTCGACGATTTAAAAAAAAAGTACAATATACATTCTATAAAATGTCCCTGATTTAATAAAATTTTGTTTTTTTAAACAATTAATTTATTTCATTATTTTGGAATTTGTATTAAAGAATCCTGATCAGTATTTTGAGACTAAAATTAAATACATATAATTTTGTAACTTTTTTATTCTCAAATAAATGATTAACCGTCTTATCTGTCTTTGAAGCACCGGAAGTACGAATAAAAAAATATAGATTATTCGATTTCCGTAGTTTCAAACCAAACACCCTCAATCTCGATATCAAACTGATTATACCCATCTACAGAAACACACACACTTAAGAATCAGCGGCAGGTAGCTAGACCTTAATCTTCGAAAAAACCGACGGTGGATCAGGAAGAGGAGGAGGAGGAATAGCGAAAGAGTGACTCACTCTCTCTCGCTCTCCGCCCACCGCGCAACTGACTCACGCGAATTTCTCGGAAGCCCCGGCACCACCACTCCGAGATTATACTTTTCGCGAGGTGCAGGAGCACTTTTTTTTTCATCCCCCGTTAAGATTGATGGACGCGAGGGGGGGATCTGATTATCATCTGCCGGGAGGGGTGCAGCGCGTCCTTTTATTGTTGCTCAGGGGAGAGGAAACTCGAGCGGGGGATGACGACTCCTTCGGGGGCATCGTCCCGTCTCTTTTAATTGTAACCATAACACGGGAGCTATGGGAACGCTCGAGTGCAACCCTTCTTCTTCGCCTTTTCACCGAGTTATTATCTTCAAGTAGGGTTTTTATTTACCGTTGAGCTCAATTTCATTGGGGCTTTATTGAGTGAGAAGTTGTACGAATGAAAAAATCTATCGTAACAGGTAATTTATTCATTTTGATCAATTTTATTAAAGGTATAATTTTCATGTTTACTGATTACTATGGATTATTATTAAATCTCAATAAGTAAAAGATAAATTTTTTCGAGAATTTTTTAATCTGAACCCAAACAGTGGAAACTCAAGGATAATTCAGAGAAAATTTCAAGGTAGAAATAGGTATACAGACTTATTTTGTATGATTTAAAATTAAAAAAAATTGATTGCTCTAATTGCTTCAAAGAATATATTAAATGATGTATGTATTGTTTATTGTGTAAATATTGGTTTTTATTACGTTATCATTGAATAAATAGAAAAATTTCAAAATCTAAACTTAATCTGAGATAGTATTCAGAGACCTACACTTTTATAAAATTCTTAAATTAAAAAAAAAAAAAAAAAAAAGAAAATATTAATTCTTTTATCAAACATTATCAAGTAATTATAAAAATTAAATATTTTAATTGATTGATTAAATTATCATTGATCGTTATAATTATTATTAAACTTTTCATGAAATGTTTACAAGTAGCCTTTCTACAAGCTTATCTGTAATAATTAATAAAAGAAATCAATTAAAAAAAAAAAGTAGATACTAAACTTATACTGGCTCGGTTCAATATAAACACTCAACTGACTACTCCGAATAATTCAAGTGCAAATGACATCATAACAATCTTGTATCTAGCTCATCGTAGCAAAACAGACAATCGCAACTAGATGGTCATAGATCAGTTTTGATGAGAAATTCCTTTGAATTCAGATTCAAATTGATTCCATCATAATTCAATAGGTGTGCTACTTTTCAGATGATAAATTTCTTTGACACCACACTCGTAATCGTTAATTGTACTCTTTACGACCTGACTTCATTATGATAATGTCGAAAAACAAAAGTAAATTAACAACGCGCACGTTAAATTAATAGTATAGTAAAAAGTCTACCGCCATTCTCATTTTTCTATTTTACGCTACACCATCAAAATAAAGTGTGTATTCATTGAAAAACATTGTTAGATTTAGCAGCGTATTCGTAATTTTTATTTTTAATCGCATGCACGACACCTGTTTTGTAATTACACTCTGGTTATCAGGCTCCGTCATCTGTGATGTCAAGCGTCAGGTTATTCTTATCATTTACCTCATGAGAGCGCAAAAAGCTTCTGTGCCAAGTGAATCTAACTTGTTCAATGTTTTCTCGAAAGTAATTGTGCGCTGAATCTTAGAAATAAAAATTTAAAATTGTACTAAAATTTAAAGTAATTTTTTTTCATTCGTTCAAAATATTAAAACTATTTTATTAAATATTAAAACAAAAATAAGAATTATTGTATGATACATTAGTGATGTCATCAAACATAATTATTCAAGAAATGATTAATATTATATAATTATAAATAAAAAAATAGCCAAGAGAATCATTACTCTTATTTTGAAAGTTACATTGTAAAGTCCAAAGTTATCATTTTCTAAAATAATATTTTAATAGTTTGTTTACATTTTTTTTTAAATGTTCAAACAAATGAATTTTTAGTTATAACAACTATAGCTACTATTTGCAGAACAATGAATTACTTGATTGGTAACAGGATAAATTTAAAAAAGCATCATTGAAAATATTTTTTATTTTGTAAGTTTTCTCAAATTAAAGTTTAAATTTCAAGTTGTTTAACAAATGAATATTTTGCATCATCAACAAATAAATTTAAATTATTATTTTTTTTTCAACTTGTAATTTACAACTACAAAAAAAATAATCAAGTTTTTTTCTCTCGCTATTTGTTTACATCCTCAAAATTTAAAAATTATTCGACCAATCGAACGCCACATTCCAAAATAACTGACGAACGTTCCAAAAAATATACCGCATGGATGCAGGTACGCAAAGTGCAAACCACCCACTCAATTAAGCGTTTAGAATTCACGTGAGCGCGATTAGAGATCCACGTGGTACGTCAAGCTTAGCTGCAGCCCAACGAGCGATGACATCATCCCCGTCGCAGCGCGAAAACACGCCAGTCTGCGTCGGTGATCTCTCTGTCTCTCTCGGTCCTAACCTCAAATCCGGGTTTCCAAAACTACCTGCGCCACCCGAATTCCTCCGCTTTCACGCGATCAGGTGCGTAAATATCAAAAATACCCGCTCGCCAGTTCCACCTACCAACCTACCCACTTGTAAGAAAGAGAGGTGCAAAATACACGTATAGGTAAAAGAGAGTCTGCGCGCTTGTGTGTGTGTCGAGTAAGTGGCGCTGCTCGATCCGGGAGGTATTCCCCCGCTAGCGAGTCGAGCGCGTTGCAGGCGGTGAGTCATCGTTTCGCGGCGGCTCGAGCGTGCCGTGCGGTAGTGTTTTACGCGGCGCTTTTCGTGAAAGAACCCACCAACAACCTGCTCCTCTCTCTCTATCTCTTCCCCAGGTGTCTAGTGAACAAACAACTTTGATCTAGTGTGCCGTGTCCTCGGGGAAGATGAAGCTGGAAGCCTCCTCGGCGGATCACCACTACGACAGCTCGTCGAGCAGCAGCAGTACCAGCAGCAGCGGTAGCAGCGACGGCGGTGGTGGCGGTTCCTTGATCGTTGGCTCCACCCGGGGACGCCATGACTTTCTCTCCTCCGGCTCCAGCCTCCAGACCACGTCCGCCACCACGAACTCCTCCTCTTATACCGTAAGTGTACGCATAAACTTCATTTGGTACAGGTAGCATCGTCTGGCCCGTAGATCATGACGAAACTACCGCTGCTGCAAAAGTCCACTGCACTCCTTATTTGCATCGCGCGTCCGCTGCATGCATGTGCGAATGTATAAAAGACCACGACGCCGATGTGCGAGCCTTTATATACACACACACTCGGGTTATGTAAGTGTGTAGCCTGCTCCGATGATTCTCTCATTTCTTTTTCATTGATAAAAGTAATGAGGATGATGATTATGATACCCCGCGCGAACCCAGAGAAACTTAAATTAAGTTTTTCCAACGCTTTTTATTTTTAAATATTGTCGTACCGATGACGAGGTATGTTTTTAACTGGAGTTAAAAAGGTGTTGCTGAGCGCCGCATGCTAATCCTCTCATGCATAATCAATGATCCCTCTCGAAGCGAACTTTTATTCATTGTGTTTTTAGAATAAAGAATACCGGGGGGATTGCGAAAACCGTTTCTCGAATGAAAATTTTATTTGTTTATTTAAGCGATAGGGTCAAGCAACTTTGAAAAATTATTGAAAACTCCCGGTTTGTTTTATTGCTGCAGACAACGAGGTATCAATTATATACGCGGCGGCAATGATAATGATTGTTTATGTATTTACGTTACTATTTTATCTACCAGTGAATCACTTCTCGATCGTTCGAGCTGCAATTATTACACCAGAGAATACACGATGTTTGTAAACATTAAAAATGTAAACAACCGTGTGCATTTTTTTTTATTCATCATCGATGCCGCAGCGCGGTAAAAATCGGCAATCGCGTGATTGACAAAATTCGCGTTGGAAAAAAAATGTATTTAAAATTTATGTCGTTACGGGGAAAGAAAGTTGACCGAAGACGACCGTTGCAAAGAAGAAGAAGAAGAAGAATCAAATTTAATCAGACGTTATTGCGTAATCCGGCAGGCAGGCGAAATAAGAAGAGGTTGAAAATAAAAAAGCGATAAGAAGCGATATACATGACGACTCGCGTGATTTGCGAATTTTTTTTCTTCTTTTTTTTTTTTTGATAGCTCGGCATATTGTAAATTAAGGTGCCGCTTCGGCCTATTGTATTCAAGGATGAGGCTCCGAATTGACATTTATTTAGTGAGAACGTCTTATTTAGTGTGTTTAAACAGTAATAATAAACTTGTTTTTTTTTTTTTTTTTTTTTTTTTCGTGTATACACTAAGAATTAGATGATGATCACTACAAAAAGTTTTATAATTGAGAACAATATAATTAATAACAAATTTTGAATGATTTTATTTATTATGAAGATTATTTTTTATTTCCATGCTGAATGATACCTTAAATTATGCAAATTTATTATCAAATAAGATAAATTAAGTTATTTTCTTAAAGAAATTAGATATTTTTTTTTGTTTGAGGATTATCTACAGCAATAAAAAAGAAAATTAATAAACTTCGCGTGGATGAGATACATTCATTCACATACAAGTTGATAAACGTAATTAAAAATTTATAATGCGTGAACTTCGAGTCTGATTGTTATAAAATTGGTGTACGCTTCTAATTTCTTTATTATACTATTTCTATAATGTTTTAATATTTTATTTTTAAAAAGAATTTTTTTTTTTTATTTATTCCGTTTTCAAAAAAAAACTTGAAAAAAAAAAAAATTTATTTTGTATAAAAAACTTGTTGAATCCACGTGAAAGATTTAAAAAAGCCGCCTGGTTCTCGGACGAAGTTAAATATAGTTTAGCATTTCAAAATATTATTTTTTGAAAAATATCAATATTATAGAGTACAAAAAAAGTTCATCAGCAAAAAAACTGTTGAAACATCGCGAAATATCACGTTTTAGAATTTTTTGTGTTCCAAGCATATTTTTCAAGTTTAAAGCTCCGCGCAATGCGCATCATAAAACTCTCTGTTGATACATAAATAATTAATTTAAAAATCATAATCCATTTTCTTCAAATTTTATACATTATAAAAATATATATCAGTACTTTAAAATCAATTTATTGGTTTTACAGTGAATTGTAACTGTAAACAGTTATTAGGGCACCTCTTGTGCAAACGGTGAGTAGTTAAAAGCCCATCATGGCAAGTTTTTTTTAATACAAAAAATTTTTTAAGCCTCGAGTTGTATTTTTAATTACGACCGCATTATAGATCGGTCCTTATAATGGTTGATAAATTATGTTCGTTAAGACCAATCACCTAAAATTATCTGTTTCCAATTCTGCCCTACAGATTTACTGAAATTTAGTACATGCTTAGCACTTATCTTAAAAATTAATTACAACAATTCCCCTTTTGAATTCAATATAATAATTTTTTTTTAAATAAATTAATATTAAAGAAAAAAATTGTGAAAAAATCTAAATAATAGTTTATAAATTCACACTCAGAGAAAGATTTGATTGGACCAATTAAATATTCTTTGTTCCCTCAATAGTCTAAGCATTGTAGCAGTTACAATACGTATGGTAAGGATAATAATACGTATCGTTGCGACTAGCAAAGCAAATATTCAAAAATCTAACCTAACCTAGCTATTTTTAAAAATCTCAATTGAAGTCATTATTTCTTATATATTGTGATTTTTATAATCATTTAGTATATTTTTTAAGATTAAAACTATTCATTAAATACATTAATTATACCAAAATCACAAAAAAGAAATTTTTTAAAATTAAGTTGTGCTATACCAGTGTTACTAGAAACATGTTAATCCTTAATACGCATTTAGTCAGCGCTGCCATGATATTGTTACTGCTACAATGTGCATCATTGTCTCTATATCAACTATGGCATCTTAAATGTTACAATATATTGTTGACCCAATCAAACCTTTCCCTGAGTGCAGTATTTAATATTTTAATATTTGTAGATTTTAATAAATAATTTATTTTTTAAGTACTAAAGAATTTTTTATTTACCGAATTTTCCGTAAGGAATTCATAGACTTCACAAACGTAATCATTCATTCGTGGACAGAGATTGCAGCGTGATGCAAACGAATATTAAAAACTGAAACAACAAGTGTCTCACGTAGGACAATTGAAATAGATGCGTCGGGCTGGATTCGCGGACGAGCTTTGCTTACACTTATCTAAAAATAAAATCGCGTAATCGGAAAAAGAGGCTGCTAAAATTACGGTCGAGCGTCATCGCCTAACTTCTGCCCTCCCCCCTCCGACCATCGATATATCAATGTATTAAGCTTGACCCCGAACTTCTCGCCTCGCGCCTTGACAGTGTTCACTTTTCGTCGAGGAGGTTTTTTTGGTTTGGCACGGGCGATTTATTCTCTCTCTCTCTCTCTCTCTCTCTCTCTCTCTCTCTCTCTCTCTCTCTCTCTCTCTTCGGTAATCGATATGATTTCACTTGGGAACTGAAAGAAACTTAAAGAAAACAAAAAGTGATCTGGGCCTTTTTTTGTCCAATAAGTCTTTACTGCTTGACGAATTAATCTTCGCCGGTTACTCAATACTGTGAAGACAGCCTATTTAAGTTTAAACAAGAGTTCAAGGATAAATAAAAATGTAGTTACTTAAAAAAATTCATTATTATTTTAATCAATTTTTATTCTTGTTTTACTTTTTCTTGAATTATAGATAATAAATGTTAGTTAAGAATACTTGTCACTTTTTTAAAATAAAATTTAATACGAACATTTTATTATTACTTTCTTTTTTATTAAACAATATTTATTACAAAAAAAAAAGTAAATAAAAGACATTTTATATAATATTTATAAAAAAAAAAAAAAAAAAATTAAGTATAATTTGAAGTGAACACAAAAAAATGATAGGCTCTGAGCCTCGTAACAATTTTCAAGTCTATACACAATGCACCATCTTCAAGTTTTTCCGTGCACAAAATGTAAGCACTTTTGGATCGATTATCCTATATCAACCATATACTATTCATGAATCGATCTCACACATACACACACTTGAGTGCATAGGAAAAAAAAAAAAGTCAAATTGCACGCAAGAGCGAAATATCTACCAAGTCAGATGCACGTTGTTTACATAATAAAGCGAGAAAATTGCAATTCAAAAATAATCATAAATGCGCATATACGCGGCCAACCTGAACATTGTCAAATGCCGCGTTTATAAATATTTTTACTTTGTAGGTACAATAAACACTAACAATGCAGTACCTCGTAAAAATAAGCCTCCCCCCGGTTTACATTGTTCGCTCGGGCGGTATCATTATATTCCAACTTTCCCTGTATTCCGTGCAAAATTACGCAACACTTAGGCGGCAGGGTACAAAAGAGAATAGAATTGATTCTAAAAATCACCTTGGCTGTTATATCTCCCTAGGCCTTAATGGTCAGGCGAACCTGCCCGGCTGCACATTCAAATGTATTCTCTCACGTGTCGAAAAATCGCGCGTGTGCGGTACGTTAACTTTCGTTTTTTAATTTCGATCGAGTTTTTATACCATTTAAGGGGGTACGGGGCGACAGTGCGAGGGAGTTGCATTATAATCGGCGCACGTGTTTTGCCAGTCACTTTCTCGCGAGCGTATACGTGTAGCATTCATCTTTATTACCGAGTTTTAAAAACAACCTCGAACGACTTTTTTCAAGCCCGCGGGCGCAGAGTTCCTTCATTTTTTTTTTTTTTTTTTACGATCGTGAGGTTTTTTTTTTTTAAGGACGCGGAGATGGCTGCTTGCGAGGAATAAATCGACGAGATTGAAAAAGAAATATATTACGCGCGGGTGAAATAAATTTTCGGTGCCAAACGAGCTGATGATTTTTACCACGTTTTTGTAAACGAAATTACGTGAATTATTGCTCCTGATTAATGACAGAGATATAATATTATTATATGTTTTAAAAGAATATTTTTGAATTTATTTTTTTCTCGAAGTAATTTTTTTGAAAATTCTTGTGATTATTCAGCTACTTTTAATTTAGGCACCTCGTAAGATGTGAATTTATTAGTTTTACTACAAAAATTTTCCCGAATTTTTTTTTTATTTGGTGCACTTCTGAATTTAGCTATTACACAAAATATCCCAAAAGTATAAAATTGAGATACTTGTACATCTCTTTAAAGATTTTTATACATAATATTAATATTAGTTTTCTTTTTTTTTTTTTTTTTTTTTTTTTAATTTTTGTAAGAGTGTCATAAAAGTAAAAATTAAACTTTTAAAGAATTCAAAATTTCTTTTTAACTATCATCAGTCAATTAATCTCAATGAAACATTTATATGCGATGTATAGGATGATTACATTGAATTTTAGTAAATTTTAGAGTAGTTGCACCATAAAATAAGTCTCATGACAAACTTTTAGTCAGGTAAATACGAAAATTAAAAAAAAAATAAATAAAAAAATAAAACGATTACCAGAAAGCCACGTCCGCACAAATTCAAACAAATCAACTCCTCTTCACACTTGAAAATATTTCTCATAACGTTACTAGAGCGTGCTGCTCCGACAGCAGCCCCGGCAATCACTTATCCAATTGGTTCTGTCAATAGCCAGCTCGTAAGATCGAAAGCCCCTCAGCTCGGGTTATAAAGAAAGAGCTGTTAAAAGAAATCTCTCGGTACATGCGGGCCATAAAGAACCTCATTTAGTAAATTAATTACCCTTCCACGCCAGAGAAGAGGTTCAAGCGGTATCCCCGCGTCCCGCAGGATTTTTCTCTCGAATTTCCCATATAAACCCGACTCCCCCTTCCAGCCGTTCCAAAGTTATTTACCCGACTGTACCTAGACGGGGGGTCGTCTTAGTGTCTTTTCTGCCTCCCCCCTCAGCTGTTACTTACTTACGGGGGTCCCCGCAGGAGTATTGATCTGGCGCGAAAGTTTTTCGCCTACCCGCACGCGACCCTTTCTGGATGGATGCTTCCCCCGCTGTATACTTACCACTCCTGTCCGACAGCTGCTTTAAAGAGGAGCTGCGAGCTCGCGTGTCTGCTGGCTGCCCCCTTTTTTTTTCTATATTAGTAGGTATATACGGTTATCTCTGTCGTGGTATCGATTTTCGAGGGGGGTCCGATGGACTTGGGGCTCTTGGGTGTAACTTTTTGACTGGAAGATACTCTATACTGACCATCCACTATTGGGCTCTTATGCACCAGTACAGAGCTTCCAGCAATATTATAGAGAGCATAGTTAGATAATACTTTGACACAGTATGTAAAGCGCTTAAGTATACTTAGAAGTCTTGAAAATTTGCTCAACAAAGCTTAGACGGTACTTTATGTATATAACTCAGGACTGAGCTTTGTCTGATAGCTATATTCTTTTGTATAAAACTCCTTATCTTCCATATTGTACTATACAGAGCATTTAATAGATAATATTTAAAAAGTTAAATAAGCTCGCAACAGTCTTTGATCGTGCGCTCTAACTTATATTCATTAACCTCAATGAATCAAAAGATAATATTCATCGTATGGACATAGATTAATAAAAAAAGCTCAGAGTAGTTCATTATAATAAAATAATAAATACATATACTCTAGTGATGAACTTTATGATCATCTTATCAAGTTGTATAATATACCCAAAAACGTCACATAACTCCAGCTAGTTCCCTTAAAAACAAAAGCACGGTGATTTAAACTCTGAACCAGTTATTACTACCTCTCACAAATTACAGCACTTGATGACACTATCATGGAGCTAAAGTCCCTCTCGTAGAGGCTAATCAACTCTAATTTCTAGAGCTAACAAACTGCACCCAAAGGACTCCAAAATACGAGCCGACAATCTCGAGTCTCTCGGAGCAAATAAAAATTTTTCCGTGCCTTAGGTCTCGAGCGAGAGAACCCGCTAAATCCAATTATTCCGCAGTGTGCCACAATGAGCTGGTCTCGAGTTTCGCTTGCTACCGCAGCTTACTTTCGCTCTCTTCCAACGCTATATGGGTCATTTAACTTTTTCATCAAAATATCTCGCGCATTCGGATGAGCCTCGTTGAGGTTAATTTCGTCTTTCATAAAATAATTGTAACTACAGTTTGATCGGTGCTCCAAAAGCAACCACCCTTGGCCCTCGTATCAGATCAAGCCTGAACTATAAACAATGCCGGTAATAAAAGTACCCGCGACATTTATCATAATACAATGCAGTCCGTAAATTTCGCCCTCGGACGTAAAAGCCGCACACGTGCGCGTATTGTAAATACAGTGGGGAAAAAAAAGGTGAGGCGGGGGTGGCGCGGCATTAATTTACCTGGCGATCTGTCGCGCCAGCTGCTGCCGGCGGTCTAATTATCCTGCAGGGCAGATACCCGGGCCCTTTATTATCAGGCTTATTGATTTTTTTTTTCTTTCTTTTTTTAAGGCTCGCGCGGATACTTATCGAATGTTTTATACGGGAGGGGGCTCGAATGATTAAAGTTTTAGTATTTTTTATTGACACTGTGGAGTTTAATGGGTTTCTAAGAGCGTCGAAAAGTGGGACATTCCCGAGGTTTGGATAAAATTATATCTTTTAATTTAGCTGGGTATCTAACTTCTTGGCTCGGTTTCAAGTTTCTTACACAGATGACCAAGATAATGGCGAGGCTAATGTGCTGACGATTTGACAAAGAACCGGTTTGTCATATTTAAACTTTTCACGACATTAAATACGTCGGCTTGTCCCATTTGTGCGAGCGGAGTTTTCTGCCGACTGCCTATTATAACGCGTTTGCATCCGCGTTTGTTTTCAAAACCATTCGTCAAAAAAACAACTCTCAAAAGCTTATATAGACTTTACAAAAGCAGCAGCGGCTAAAGGCAAAATTTATTTTCTCTAAAAGTCATAGTCGTAAAAGCCCACTAAATAAAAGTTAATTACTTGAAAATAGTCCGTGAAAACACGGCTAGCACGCAGATAAGCGTCAGTTGGTCCAAGCACTGGGGGGTGCGCAGATTAGGAAGGCCAGGAATTTTCGGAACCCGACGGTAAGTACTTTAAGGAGGGGTGGTAGGCGCGAGCTACTGACCAGCCCGCAGCCGCGTAATTTACGACTGTACGCCCCGTATAGCCAGTAATTTTCGGTAGCTTCTTAATGAGGTTGCTTTTGTGTCCAAGGACGAAACGTCTCTCTCTCTCCCGCTCTATAAATAGACTCCGCTTATCGAAGGAAGAAACGTTTCGCAAGGTTTGTTTCGAGGTTCGGTCACGTCGAGACCAACCGAGACAAAAGAAAGAAATCTTTTGTAGCCCGAGATAAGCGGGGAATAAAAGCCTAAGAAGACGAAGAAGAAGAAAAAAAAAATAATGTAGGAAAGAAAAAAAAAAAAAAAAAAGTAAGGCGTCGTAAAATTGTTATAACATACTATACGTACGAGCAGCGTACGACTCGGTGCGTTATTATTCTTCGTAAATAAAAAATTTTTCACGCTTCCGCTGTTTATGAAACCCGCACCGTTACTTGGTCGAAGGTCGACGCGAGCGGTCGCGCGCGCGAATCCCGTAAGTTCGTATCGTGACGCCGAGGCAGGAATCGATCGGAAGAAAGCGAATAAGGAAGGGCTTCGGGGGGTTCCCCTCGTCCGGAAATCGCGACCCCCCGGTAATACATGCTTTTATCGCCCGTGCGTCGTTAAAATTCGCCCTTCCCTTGGTTTAGTACTGCGGGGAGGAGAAAGGTTATGTATCGGAGAAACTGCCCCCTTACGATGAATCTTATCTTATAGGGTGCCCACCCTGTTTCCCTGTTTTATGTGAAAAATATTTCTGCTTATCTGGAAGTAGAAAGTTTCTTATTACTATCTTGCGAAGGTGAACTTTTTTTTATCTTCTTTCCTTCGAATCCTTCTTCTTCTTTTGGAAATAAGATTGTCTTTTCAAAAAGTGGTGTAAATACTGCGGTGATTAGATTAGATTCGATTCTTTCGAGTTTTGTTTAATTCTGCTGCTTGGATGGTAAATTTTTTTTCCGAAAGATTTATGGTATTTTTGTCGTCGATTTTTCGGACTTGTTTGTGAGGAAAATTGTCGGGAAATTGAATAGATATCCCTTGTCATTATCTATCGTGACTTATCGTTATTATCTTCGATCTACTGCTCATGCGCAGTAAAGGATCAGAGTCCCTAATTTTGAGGTTATGTTCGGCAAATAAATTTGCGCATTTTATAACTTACATGACTTGAGTTTGTCAAATTTGTGATAAAAAATTGTACAGTATGAGGTTTAAAGTCCTTATTTCTTAATTTAGTTTCATTGAATAATTCTGAGATAAAATTTCTTTTACATACACTTAGATTAAAATAACTTTGTTTTCTAAGATCTACATCTAACGCAGTAAATCGATAAAATTTTTGAGAAAGAATTAATTTTCAAAAACAAGATAGCGCAAGCTCTACTTCAAATCCGAGTTAAAAAATTATCAACGCAAGCACTCGCACGATATCTCGGATTTTCGGGAAAACCTCTTTTCCCTAGAACTCGCTCGACGAATAAAAACAATTAAGTTTTCCGATGAATAAGTTGGATGCACCACGCGTATGAATCTCTGGCACGTGCTCAACGTCGTGCTTTACAAAGAAACATTCGATAGATATAATAGAGACACCTAAAATACATGTATATGTATGAAAAGAAGAAGAAGAAGAAGAAGAAGAAGAAGAAGAAGCCACTCGCGTGCCGCGTGACTCACCCGGACTTTGGCACCTGAGAGCCACAACTATACAGATAAACAAACGCTGATAAACAATAAGGGATTGGATTTCCATGCGTTGCAGGGTGCGTTGACTCCTCTTTTATCGGTCCGCAATTACTGGTTACGTTATAATTGAGGAAAAAAGTCATCATTGTCCTGGTAAACTAGGCGCGCCAAACCCGTTACGATCTCGGAAACAAAAAATCCGAGATACCGATTTCGCGATATGTACAACTATTATTGATAAAGAGCTCGCCCGTTTGAAATTCATCGCGCGTGTCCCAAACTTTCTTCACGGATTGTACGAGACACAATGGGGAGGAGGAGGAAGAAGCTGTACAAATTATATATATATATAAAAGTATTATAGTCCTGCGGGTGGGGGAGGGATGCGCGCGTGCCTTTTCTTCGGCTTAATCCGGCCACGCGACGCGGTCGACGCACGTTTCCGCCTTTTCGGCTGATGGGACTTGGAAATGAATTCCCGTAGAGAAGGAAAACTCTCCCTAGGCTCGTTTGTCTCGGTCCTTTGTCTTCTTCTCGTTTTCCATCGGGTGATGTACACGGGATACGAATTTCCTTATTTTTTTTCTGTTCCTTTTGTTGATGGGTTTTATTTGTTGCGAGAAGTGTGTTTTGAAAAACTTGAACGCTTTATTATCATTCACAGTACGCCCGGTTTATTGATAATAAAAAAAAAAAAAAAAAAATTCAGCCCTATTGAATGAAGTTAACAGTTAGTATAATTTCCAAAGTACTCGGATTTTTATATTTATTTGATGTCGAAATTTTTTAAGATCTAAAAATCTAAAATTTACAGTAGATTAAAAGATAATTTGATATTTTTCGCTTGTTATAATAAACATTGTACCAAAATGACGAACTCAGATAGAATGACCTCGATTTACAAGCACTGTGATTGATTAAATATTAAAATAAATTTGAATTCTTAAATAAATGAAATTAAAATTTATTTAACCGAAAAATAAAACATTTGTTAATTTAATAATAATTCAGATTTTTTTTAAATTATTTTTTTAATCGATTTAACTAACTGCAAAAAAAAATGATGAAGTTTCATTTAAGCAGATTAAATCAAATGCGTTCTATGAGAAATTTTTAAATTGTAATAACAGTTTAAATTTTAATAAAAATTTTTAAATATTTTTTCTACCCTGAGTGAAAAAAATTAATTTTCTAAAAAAAGATTTTAAGTAAAAAATCAATTAGATAAAATTTTATGATTGATTACTTCTATAAGTGCTGTCAGTTCCAGTTAATCAGTAGCTCTACAAACGCTGTAAAAAAACCCAAATTTTTTAAAAACGCGGATTATCAGTAGGAGCAATTATTTTGATTAAAAATAAAACCTGTAAAATTAGACAATTAGTAGCTGATAAAACGATTTACAGATTAAAATGACAAGATAAGAAATCGGTATTTGCAGATTATTTTACAGAAAAACCCAAACTTTTGAAAAACAAGAATTTTAATTTATCATTCGCAATCAGTCTGCCGATAAAAAATAATTCAAAAACTTTTTAATTTACTAAATTTCTAAAGCGTACCTCGATCCCTCATCTCGCTTTCAACGATTCGAAGAATTTTTTCATTATCCCGCCGAGGGTCCTCAAAATTCAGCTCGCGTTCCCCGAGTTACCCACAAACATTCGATTAACCCCTCTGGAAATACTTCCTCCTCCCTTCTAAGGAAGTCCTCGAAAGAACAATCGCGATCCTCATTTATTTAAATCGCTTTTTATGCGCATAATCAAAAAATAAAAAGTTCGACACGTGACCCCAATTGTCAGAGGGGGTCTCCGAAAGTGCGTGCGAGAAATCCGTTAGGCTTTTTTTGCGGTTTTTCTTTTTAAAACTGACCGAAAGCGTGTGTCACTGACATTTCTTTTTTATCGTCGACAGCGCGGGAGGCTTTAATTTTTCTCTTTGTGCGGTTGCGATTAATGATTAATGTTTGATAATAAACTTTAATTACGGGTGTGGACAGGTGAAACTTGCAAAAAACCTTGATGGGTATTGAAATTTTCAATATTTTTCTTAACAGAATTACTTTGATAATTTCAAAGTGTGGTATCAACATAACAATAATGATGATACCCTGGTAATCATTATAATTTATTCGTAAGAAATGAAAATAGTGTATTGTTTATTTAATAGTGCAGTTTATATACAGTTGTTGATTTTAAAACATTTTTTGAAAATTTTCAGTTCCATAAAACCCTAACTTATTCTATTATCCTTACTCTCAAACAGCTCAGTTCTGCAGAAAATACGACCGCGCCCTTGACCCCGAATCTTGTTTATCCGTGAACTGCAAAATACAACCTCGGGGAAGGTCCCAGCGACAAACACCTTTTGTCCTTTCTCGTCAGGACTTGTTCCGACAAACACCACCGTCGTAATTAGGTAGGCGCGCTAGGATCGGAAGGATTAGTCCGGTCCCGCCCACCCAAGGCCGGCAGGATTTTTCAGGTCGGGGCCTATCTCTGAGATAATCAAGCCTCCTGATGATTTCTTTTTCTCTTCTTTTTTCCATTACCCCGTGCGTGCGTGCGGTGGATATGTTCATTTCGATTTTCCAGCTCCTCATTATAGGGCTGATTGAGATTTTGCTTGTATCCTAGCTGTATTCTAGTAGTTTGAACAATTGAAAAAAAAAAATTATCACTTTTGCAAGGATCTAACGGTGAATCTCGGGATTCCCCGGGAGATAAACCTATTTTTGCATTGTCGGTAGGCGCCCGATAAACGACTAAATTTATTATCTTGCATCTATTTACGTCAAGTACGTCAAATCTTCATCGAACGTAATTATTTATCTATATTTTTCAACTCGAAGTATGTGGTTTGGCCTGCAACATCGGAATCGTTTGGCAGCGATGTTGACCCATATTCGTGAGCACATGGCCGTGTATGTACAAACAAAGACAGATACAAAAATTCATAATATTTTCAGGTAACTCGAGTAGTCTCGGGCTCTGTCTCTGTAAACAACGCGCGCGATGCTTGTAAATAAAAAACCGCGATCGATCGTTTGAAATTTTTCTGTACTTTTATCGCACCGCGAGGGCCAAGGGCATGGTCGGCCGCAACAAGCAAAGACAGACGATATAATAGAGCGGTCAGCTGGGTTTAAAAAAAATTTATTAATTCCTCTAGTTTCTGATATTTAGCGTCTATATAAATAATGAACAGAGTTGAAAAATTAAATTAAAGGGTTACACTGAATTCCTGTACTGTATATTGTTATTACTATTTATTTACACTCCGATTGAGTCCATAAAAAATAACGACAACTTCCGGGGTCAACGAAACGATGCAGGAAACAACAGAAAATTTGTGCGCCTTATTAATTGGGGAAGATCCCGAAATTTACATAATTGTTTCTACAGCTGGTCCGTACAGTGACTGCAAAACAAAGTGTGACGCCGTATACGAACTTTGACCCCAAACGCCAAGGTTGATTTTCAAAGTATCAAAACACGGGGAAAATTTTACTTTCTAAAAAAAATTGCCGACCGACCGTGAACGTTAATGGACTTTAAACGAGAGTAAAATAGGGATTGGATTCTCCTGTTTGGCTATCGGTCGGATCGAGCCTATTGTGAGCTTACCCTAATATCGACAGCGGGGTTGATGGGTTAGGGGGTATTGACTGATTGCAGGGTCGTATTACACTATTTTTTTTTTTCTCTACTTTTTCATGCAGCAAAAATTAACTTCGTTTCCTCGTTGTAATTTCTAGTAAAGCGTTTAAATAAGTTAATTTATGATTATTTTTGGGTGTGTCTTGTAATTGTATGTAATATAAAAGTTCATTCTTATTCTGTAAACTATTTTTTTTTAATAATTTTTGACAATCAAAAATTAACTTTATTTTCTCAGAATAATTATTCTAAAATGTCAGAAAACAGTGGAAAAAAAATTTATCTCTGTTTTGATAGAGTTAAAAAAAGTTCATTTTCATCGTATGAAGAAATTTTTTCAAAAACAGAAAAAAATTAAATATCTAACTCTACAGTAATCAAAATTTGAGCCAAATGATAATTTAAAAAAAAATATCCTCTTTTCTTTCTCAAACCTATGCTTGAAAATGGTATTTTCACTGTAAACAAACTCTCAGCTCTCTTAAAAAATCTATCAACCAAAGTATTCTCTCTTCCCAAGCAAGCAAGCCCAGATAGAAGGAACAAGAAGAAGAAAAAGAAAAAAAAAATTATAATAAGTATTGCTCGTTCCTGGTTTACTCCCCCATGATGCCGTAGCCGAAAATCCCCCTGCAGCGAGTAAAGTTTCCCCCAGTCTCGCGTCGGCCCTCGTGCGATTGGCCGCGGCGTAGGTGGTGGGGATGCCCGGTCGCGCGCCGTCCTCCCGCACTGCACGCATATAGAACTCGGACGGTCACGTTGTCGGGCTCAGTCAGTGTCCGTACCTACCCCGCGTAAGTGCAGCAACAGTCGCGCCGAGACTTACGATAGGAGGACGACTTTTGCGGAGTTTTTGAAAAAAAGTTTTTTTTTTACTATTGACTGTACCTGCGAGCACGCGGGACTTATCAGTAATGTCTCAGGCGCAGCAACAACAACGCGTGGTGCCTACCTTCTACGACAACTTTTTCGACTACAACGAGCAGTACAACCAGTACAACGGGATGTGCTCCATGTACCCGACCGCCAACCTGTCGAGCGACATGTGGGACCTGGCGGATGAGAAAAATTTGGTGAGTTTTCATTGGGGAAATTAATGAAGAGTGCTTATTTGACTACAGTGTTCGACTGATTTTTGGGAGAGTGATGAGTTTATTGAGGGTGGCTGGAGATGTTTGTTTACGCGGTCGCAGTGTTGGTGTTTATCGTGTTCAGGATGGTTACTTTTTTTTAAAAATAAATTTGTGAAACATAGTATAGTACAGACATTTTTGTTTGGATGCAGTGTTTTTTGCAACTGTAAAATATCATAGCGCTCGAAAATATTCCTGATCGTTTTTATAGAAAGAGTTGGTTTTGTGAAAAAACTCTTCTCATTGGCAGATGATAGAATTTAATTTTTTAAATATTGATAAATTTTTTTTTTTTATGACAAATTAGCTTAATTTTTTTACTAAATGAATAATTGCAAAAAAATTTCTGTTTTCGAGGTAGCAAACTAATTTGAAAGAGTTAATTTTTTTTTTTTTTTTTTTTTTAATAAGCGTTGATGCAGACAGATCATAACACTCAATTCTTTGAGTAAAGTACCTATCAATGTTGTGTACGAATAAAAAATTCAAAGTATGAAAAATAACCAAAATAATTTAAATTACATAGTACAAAAAAATTGGGATCGAATCAATTTTCGATTAATTCTAAAAGACGTGGTTAAAAAAAATTTTTGATACTTCAAAAACATCTGGACTCAATATTAATAATAATTTTCATCAGAGTACGTAAATTCAAATTTAATAATTTTTTTCTCAAAATATAACTTCGATCCTCGAAAAATCATCTTTTAAACTTCAAAAAATCCATGTTAAATTATCGTACTCGGTACTCAAAAAATTAATTTCTATTAAAAAAAATGAAATTCATAAATTTAAACACCGCGTCCCAGTGTAACGACCAGCTCTCCAAAAGCCATCAGCGACAATTACTTTGATCAGATGAAACTCGCCCCTCCATCCCAACCCGATTTTGGTAATCGAACTTGAGGAGTCCAGTCCGCGCGATCCTCGTCCTTGCTCGCGAAATCGAAATCTGTGCCACGCACGCGAGAGAAGACCGCGCCGCGCGGCTCCTTTGAGAACGCGCTGCACCGACTTACGCGAGATTCTGATTTATACGCGGGGTATCGCTCGACCCATCGATTTTAAATCGCGCGGGGGAGTTGCATGAATTAACGACCGTCGTATTTATTCTCCAAACCCGCGCTTGCGAAACAGCCCGCGAATCTCTTTTAATGATTTTTTGCCGACCGCACGTGACTTTATTAATCGGTTAAGATTTTTTTTCGCGTTGGGCCGAAAAATCTCACCCGGGTTGCGTAAAATCACGATTAATTGAATGATGGACTTTCGAATGCGAGGCTTCACTTTTTTTCTACGTAACCGGGCATGCATGTGTGAGTTGAGCGGTAAATTACGTTTTAATTGCCGAGGGTGCAGGCGAGAATAAGAAGGGTCCCCCTTTATTTTCATTTTTTTTTTTTGGTGCGAGCGTTTCTCGACGTTTTCTTTAATTGTGACCAATTAGAATCAATTTGAAGGGCGTTGAGAGTCGTGATAATGCCATCAGCTGTATCGGAGTAAATACCATGGAAGCAAATGCACGCGTAACGTAATCCAATGAAGAAAAAGGAGAGAAAGTAATTTTACCCTTGGCGATTAGTGGACAAAGGAAATAAACCCCCGAAAAGAGGAGAAAATTTTATTGTTTTTTTAAACAAAAGAAAAATTATAAGAGCGAAGGATTAATAATTTAAATAAATAATATCAGGTAGTCTTTGTTTGTTTTTCTTTTTCTTTTTTTTATCTGTGTTAAGTGAATCAATCATAAATATAAAAAAAGAGAGAAAAAAGTGTATTGAAACAATCGTAATGTGAGCCACATACAAAGAGACAATGAATTTTATGAATGAATTAAACCAGCTTGCAACAATGCGCTACTTCAAAGAGAAAAATTTGCATTATCATCGTCCGATGAATTTTTCGTCAAAAATTTTGTTTTTGTAGTTGTTTATAAAGATTGTCAAAAAAAAAATCCTTTTTCCCTTTATTTTGCAAAAATATTTATACAATACACATTTAAAAGGAAACGATTAAAAAAATTTCATTGATTGTATCGAGTTTACACCGAAAATCGTAATAATTAATTAAATCTTGTTTTACGACCGACTATATCCTAAAACGAAAATAATAACAAAAATCGTACTTTTTACCTCGCTTTTTACCCTTACCGAATCATCCTCCGTGACACACGTTGATTTTTACCGTGAAGATTAGCATGATTTAGTCATAATTTTTACCGTAAACGCCTTTTTCCGCTCTTTTTTTTTCGCTTTAAAACGAGATTCGGCACGTTTGTGGATTATCAATTTGCGCGCATGAGACCTGACCAACGCATTGTTTTGTCGGAAATTTCGCTAAAATTTAGTTCGCTAATTCGTCATTGACGATAGTGCGCGCGTTATTCCCAGGCAGATAACGAGGTAAAAATTAAGCCTCGGTACCGAGATTTTTTTTTTTTAATTCCATTTCCTGTCAACGATATAAAACTATGCGTCAATCGATCACTCAGGAGTGATCTCGCTGGAAACGTGTAAATTCATTTCCGGTGTATACCTATTTCTTTTTTTTTTTTTTTTTTTTTTTTTAATGAATGTTCATAAATGTCGACAAGTTTTTTTCTCAATGAACCGCGACCGCTTTGTTAAAATACCTGAATGGGAATAACTAATCTTCGAAGCCGTCAATAAATGCAAAATATGCTTCTTCTTCAAAATTTTTTTTTTCTTTAAAACTACATATTTTCTTGGAGACTAAAAAATTTTAAAACTGCAAGATCCGAATTTGAATGCAATTTTTATCCCGCGATAAAGTGACCGCGAAGGTCTTCCGAGAAGAAGAAGAAGAAGAAGAAGAAGAAGAAGCCCGGCTTCGATGTTTGCTGTCGATGCGCACGGTTGACATGTGTACTTACGTAATCCGGTTGGGGTGACTGGTAAGAGAGAGCTTAAAAGCTTCGATCATTGTTCCCTTTGGATGATTGATTCTCTGCTTGAGAGGGAGGAGGGTCCAAACTTATTCCTTTGATTAATATTGCGGATTAATATTTCGAGCTTTTTCCCTTATTGGCCCGTGGGTGGTTTGATTTTGAATTTTATTGCTCCTGACTTGGGGTGGCGCTCTCTCATGAATTAAATATTGTAAATCGAGCTTAAGAGATTAATGAATTTTCGGAACGATGTTTCAAGCTTTGTTTCTAAAATTACTTCTGGAGATTGAAAATTTCTTTGTTACCATTACAGGCAGAGTTTTTAATGACAATTTACCTTTATTTAATTAATAAAGATAGTGTTTTCATAAAGATCCATCTCTAGAATGATTCAACAAGCAGAGAAACACATAAACATTGATACTTAACTGTTATCAATTAGCATACAAAGAAGCATATAAAATAAAAAAAGGATTGTTTAAAGAGTGAAAAGTAAACCGTATCGGCTCAGGTGTCGTGATTCATCTACGGATAATGAACAATCGCCAAAACAATGAGCACCGCGACAATTATTTTTCGTCCAACGAAAATGTTACATGAAAAAAGAATCAAAATAAATCAATCCTCGATGATTCGACTTGTCATCAACCGCAGGATGATAAACAATAAATTTAGCCGTTTAAAAAATCCTGACAGGAAGCGCGGAGTTAAGTCTCGTTAAGTGCGTCAATTAGCAGGGCCGCGGGGTTGGCGAATTCAATGAGCCTGGAGCAGCTTTGGTCGCGAATCTCACGCGCCGAGTGATATCACTCTTGGAATTCCGCTTTTTATAATTGACGTCAATTTCCTCGGGACTTTTCTTCTTGCGTCTCTTTTTTCGTCACTTTCTTTCCGAGAGAACCTCGTTGAGAAAATTAAGGAGGGTGATGAATGCGTAATTAGAGTCGCGATGGTCTCGCTCGGTTCTGAAAAAAATTAATTTCGATAAATCTTTTGGATGTGGTGTTTGACTAAATTTAAGTTTTTATTAATCCCCCGCACGAAATTTATGGCCTTTTCAAAACTTTTTTCCAGCCTTGAGAAATCGTCTAGACGCTCAGCTTCCCGGAAGCTTTTTAAAAAAGTCCGATAAATTAAAAATTACTTGATAGCTGCTTTCACAGAGATGACTAGTATATCTATTTGTAAACATTGTTGCTCTGTAAATTTTTAACGACAATTTAGTGAAGTGGGTCCTGGGTTTGAATCCTTGTATGAAAAAATTGTTAACCCAAGTAGCTGTGCAATTCCTCTGTCGGTAAAACAGATTCTTGCAAAAATGCTCAAAAAATCTAGTTTACATATACTCTGATAATTGCTTTCCTGTCTGTTTTTAAAACACTTATTTTTAAGTTTGATTGCTCGGTCGGTAAAACATACCAAGTTTGACACCTTATAACATTATACAAAGAAAACATTTTCATCAAGAAGCTTGATTAACCAAAACTAAATCTCAACAGCTGACCAAGATCTGTTTATAAACATATTTTACCTTAATTTTTAATTATTCGGTCCTTAAAACAGATTTAGTCTGTTGTACTTGAACATGAGATACCAAATCAAGGGTTGGAATCCCACTAAAAAAGATTTGTTTTCCCTACCATTCAAAGCTCATAAAAAAAGAACCAATCTTCAATCTCGATTAAGTTCAAAATAAGCGCTCTTATCAAACTCACCTTGCGCGCGTAAATTCGCGAACTCGTAATATCAGATGTGAGGTAAGGAATTTGAAAATTAAGACATCGATAATTATAAGAAGCCGATGAGTCATGCCTCCTCCTCCTCCAGGTTTTCCCTAATAATGACGGCCGAGATACACAATTCAACCGATTTGATAAGAGGCCCCGTCGCGCCACATTATCTCAGCTCTGCAGTACGATTCGAATTTATTTGCGGAGCGGATGACTAATGTCACTATTCCGTTTTTGAATTAATTTTTATGTATTTTCAATTACGCGATCGAACGTTGTGCCTTTTTTTTCGAAAAAGAAAAAATAATCTCGCGTGACTCACCTGCGCGCAACGAGAAGCGGGTAACAATTATTACCGTGCGGAGGATTCTTGGAACTACGATGGCTAAAATTTTCGTGAGTAACCAGTTTGAAAATTATGTAATTTTTTTGGTTTTATCAAAATCGCTAGCCGATAAATTTACGTAACTCGCTCGACTTGCCTAGCCGAGTGCCTAGCTCGAGATACACTTTTCGGCGAGGATATTTTTTCACACCGTTTAAAAAAAGAAGCGATCAATTAGCATGATCGTAGCTAAAGCTAATATTTTCTTCCGAGAAGTGTTTTCCTCTGTCCCGAGCTAGCGTCAACCGGAAACAATCATCCCATTTGACAATCAATTATCTCGACACGAATTCGCCTCTGGTTCTTCTGCCTGGCGCCACGGCGTGTTAAAACTTCCGCGCGGGGTACCGGCGCTTGTAAGAGTGAGTCACGCCGCTTAGCGTACGATAGATTTTTATGAATGAACAAACCGCATCGAGAATATTTGCGTACGCGGTGGTTTACGCTGATTCAATCGTTTCCGGTTTTTTCTGACTCTTATTGACCAATTGGCATAGTTGCTCTGATTGAGTGCCTTGATTAATTTCTCATTGTTTCGCTTTTGTTTGGTACCAGATGTCGCCACCTGTTTTAAAAATCATTGTTTTTTTTTTTTTTTTTAAATTCAAAGTTTTTGATTGTAGATTCTAAAATTGTTGTTTGTGACGTCAGTCAGTACGTTATAATGAGTTGTTTCTTATAAAAAAATCAATATTAAATAATTTGGTTGAATTTTCTAAAATGATTTTATTAATAAGTTTATCAAAAGACTGTGTTTTTTTATTTTCACTCCAAATCTTTATTAAGGTACCTAAGAGTTCGTTGATCTTAGAAAAAGAAATCCTCTACTCCCCAGTTACCTTCACCCAACGACTTTGTTTACTGTTTACCAAAAAAATCGGAACCGAAAAAATTCCCAAAAATACTTGACGTCAGTGAACCCACCTGCGTTTTCCTAAGAGCGAGCGCGTCTTTGGGGATCTGGAAACGTAGGTAAGTCGTGCAATCGGTCCCCATGCATTATGCATGAAGTTCGGCGGTCGAGGAAAGAAGAGAGAGAAAAAAAAGGAGGCCCGACCTCGAAAGGAGGTCAGTTCCGTCGAAAATCCCCGTGCCGGCTGCATCAGCGGACACCACCTACGTCATCTCGCTTTCGCGATCTTTCCGGAAGGCAAATGGGTTCCTGGAAAAATCGTTATAACTGCGTTTTCCCATTTGAAAGATTTTTATAAATTTAATGTGAAAAGTTGCTTGAATCATGAACCGATTTATGGATTATCTTAAAAACCAAGTGATTTTTTACAGTATTTAAACTCGAAATCTCGTAGAATTTGTTGAATACTGACTAATAATGTATTTGAAAAAAAAAAAAAAATTATCAGCAAAGTTTATTAGCTTTAATTTAAATACGATTTTATACTGCTGTAGTATTGTTGATAATGCTGCTGAAGAGGCCCGCAATAAAATTTAAATATAAAAGAATTTTCGGGTAAGAAAAGATAGCGAGTATGTGTGTCATCGACACCTCCCCCGTTGAATAAAAAAAAAAAAAAAAAAGAAGCCAGGAGCCAAGACCCAGATTTTTTTTTTCTTCGCTCGAAGGTTAATCCGCGCGCGTTGTTACGCCACTCGGGCGTATCGAAAGTTCGCGCACTTAAAAATTCGCGCGACTTCTCGGTCATAGTTTTTCCGGATTAAGAAAAAGGAAAAAAAAAGAAAAGAAAATAGGAAAAACAAACAAAAAACCAGGTTGATCGAGTTCCCGGGCTTTGCGACGCTTATCGTTACCGTAAAAAAATGTTTCGTCGAATCGCGCGTGTTGACTTTTTTTTGAGATTGGCGATATAAAATGTTGAAACTTTTTTTTTTTTTTTTTTCGAGCTTACGTCACAAGGGAGAAAATTCTCTTTGCGAAAGGTTGATAATAATTTTGATCGGTTAATTTATTGGAGGTGGATTTTTAATAAATTAAGCTTCAAACTTTATTTTCAAAGTGCTTTAACGCTCGAGCGTAAGTACCAATTTATAAAATTTACTCTTTTAATTTATCGTCAGTGAAATTCAGCCGTAATACATAAAATAATTTAACTAAATTAAAATACATTTTGATTTATACCGATTAAAGTGCTAAATAAATTTTATTTATTTTTATTTTTATTTTATTTAAATATACGGGCATTTGCCCACTACATATTCTTTCGAATTTACAAAATAAATTAATTGATACACATGTGTAAGTAGAAAACAGTGTTTAAATGACTCTCCAAATTTCATAATTACATATAAATATATAATTAATAACATAATTATTATATGTAATAGAGTACAATATCATAAAATATTATATTTTACATAAAATATTTATTATATTACACAGTATTAATATAACAGTGGTTTAATTTTAGGACATAAATTTTTTTTTTTTAATTGTCTATTGAAAATTGTAGCGTTACTTGTAAACTAAAAAGTTACAATTACTCTCTTTATTTAACATTTCTTATCTATGAGCCATTTTGGTTTTACAATGTAAAAAATTAAAAAAGTTTACAATTTACACAAGTTGAGCTTGCTAAACAAAAAATTATTACTAACCGTTTTAAATTAAAAAACAACGATTTTACTCATCTCCAAGGTAGAATTAATTTTTTCAATTTTATTTAATCCAGCACTCAAATATTTTCCAAGTGAAATTATGTACATTTCGAATTCGAGTGACAGTGGGGGAGTGAATCCAAAACGATAATCGTATTCCCCTAAGGAACCTCGTATGGGTGCCCCGAAAAAATCATAATGAAAATTCATCGTCGCCGCGAGCACTCGGATGAAAAAGGTTATGGGAATCATCTCTCGTCGCTTTACGGATGACGCGTGAAAAGGAGGGAGCGACACCCGCATCTGACCCCGAAAGTAAATGCTCCAGTGGATGGGAAACTGTACTTGTAGGCGGGGTGAATACATTTACGATTTTTCCACTCGACGGATCATTTTTTTTTTTTTTTTTTTTTTTATATCGCTCTTTGTTTTGTATATATTTTTTTTCTGAATGAACTCCTTTCAAATGGTGTTTTAAAACAACCAAATTGGGCGACTTCAATTTTTACGAGCGAGAGGAGTAGTAGAGTAATTTTTATTACTCCCTAATCAATCATTTGATTTTTCAAGATTTAAATAATTTTTTTACTCATAATGAAATTATTGTACTGCCTCAATTGGGCATTTAACGACCTTTTTTTCTGAACGAGTCCCATTCAATAGTTCCCCCGTAGGTCGTAAAAATGGTGTTTTAACACACCCAAATTAGCCGATTCTAAGTTTTACGAGGCGAGAAGAACGAACACTGTGTTTTCGGGTCCGTTCAATTGTTTTTTGTTTTTTTTTTTTTTTTTTTAAATAATGAAAGTGCAGCAGCACCCGAGTGCAGTCCGCGGAAATACCAGTGGTGAGTGCGTCACATCTCTGGAATTCCTGCGGGAGGAGATAGAGAAGAGAACGAGAGAGAGAAGAAGACGCTTCGGGTGCAGCGTGCAGTCTCGAATTTCTTGATGGTCCCCTTTATTCGCGAGCAGAGGAATTCGGAAACTGTTGTTCCTATCCCGCCGCGGCTGATTTATCTCGGGCTACCTCAGCGAGTACCTCAGTGTGCCGAGCAGATAATCCGAGGGGCTATGCACTCCAGAATCACTGATGATTCTTTTGATTCTTTTTGATTCTTTTTGATTCTTTTGTGATTCTTTCGGCAAATTTAAACTGTTTAGAGCCTTGGAAGTAATTTCAGTTGATATTTCATTAAAAATAATATTTTTCGATGATTTTTACTTGATATGAAATAGATATTTTATTGATTATATTAATTTTTATGTGTGATTCTTTTAGGGATTCTGGAGTGCGTAGCCCCTCGAGATAATCGATGCACCCGAAAACGCGTTTCTTAGATTGGGGTGCGAATTGTGTTTGATGAATAAGTTATTTTATACACTTTCGCTTGACACCCCATTGTGTATTCATACTTATGAGATCATTTATTTCAATATTAATTGTTTGAGTTACTTTTGTACCAGTGAATAAGACGGGTATTAAACTATTATTAATTGTGTTAGGCATTCAGCTTATTAAATTTAATCAGAAATTTCCAGAGAGACTGTCGAACACTTTTTGCATCGCCTAGTTTATAATAGTCAGGCGACTTTTTTTTCTTAATTACCTTTCCTGAATGCATTTTTTTCAAAAAATTAATTAAGTAAATTGATTTTTAACTTGATTTTTTTGTAACTACCCAAAATGAGCATTTGTACCCATTTGATAATTAGGGTAATCTTAAAATAAGGTCTGAATTTAATAAAATGAAAATTTGAAATCTTAAGAAAACAAAATGAAATAAAATGAGAGATAAAAATAAATTTGAAAGTAGATTTTTAAAAAATTTAGTTTCGACTAAAAATTTGTTTTGCCCTTTTTTCTGTTATAACTAGTTATGTGAGAATTTTATATTCTATGAAAAATAAATAATTAAGATTACTTAAAATCACACAAGAAGATTTAAAAAAAAAAAATTTTATTAATTAATATTTTTGGAAACCGAGTATTTAACAGGATACTTAAACTGAAGTGGCTTATCGAGTGCGGTCTATTGATGAACTGATAAATTAATAAATTAAATATTTTCAAAAATATTAATAATTATAATATGAAAAATAAATCTTTGTGTTTTTTGTTTTTTTTTTTATTTATTAAAGCGTACCCAAACCAACTGGTTTACACGGCCATAAATCTTTGTGTTATAAATAAATATAAAAGTGCATAAGGTAAAGTCTAGGTGAATGCCCAAATATCGATGTTGACTTTAAGTTCCACCCTTAATTTAAAAATAAAAATTAAAAGTCATAAAAAAATTTTTCAAAATCCAACAGTCAAAGTTTTTGACTTCCAACGCGAAACGAAAAAAAACTTTTTCACGCTAGTAGCCCGAAAGTACAATTTTCGGGCTCGTACCGGAAACGAATATTGTACTTTCTGATTACTAGCGTGAAAAATAGTATACAGCCCTTGGGAGTGCAAAAATGAGCTAACCTTTAGCAAACCTTTGATGACCTCGCCTTCGGCTCGGACATCAATTTGGGTTTGCTAAAGGCTAACTCATTTTTGGCTCCCTCGGGACTGTAATATACTATTTAGATCCTACACGCAAAAAACTCGGCGGAAAGAAACGGCCGGTAAGGCATACCAAGAAAAAAGTCGGGTGAAGTTACGCCCGAAAAATCGGCGGAAGGTTTCTGATTTTTTCCAAAGCCTATATAGGTATATGCCGCGGCCGAGTGCTGCCAGCTGGGCTGTAGCGCTGGAGCTTGATGCAGGCAGATCCATCCGCTTTTTCAAAAACGCTGTCAATTTTTATTTGTTTGAACAATTTCTTTCAAACTTTTCAGAAATGTTCTTTAGGACCTAATCAAAAACTTCTTCGCTGGAAGTTTTTTCAAATATGAATTCTTATGCTTACTTTTTTAATCTAAAGTTTTTGGTTATAAAGTGCTTACTTTTATTTTTAAATGTTTATTACTCGGTTCTGAAAATTTTTAAAAATATTTAAACAACTCCGTTGGCAGCGGTAAGGGTTCAAAAATATAAAGCTAAAATTTCGTCAAAAAATATTTAGTGGTTTTCGAGTTCTTGCAATTTGAACTTAAAATGCGAAAAAATACGTAAATCGAGAAAAATTCAAGTTTCTGCTCAACACGCGATAACTCGAAAACCACTAAATATTTTTTGACGAAATTTTAGCTTTATATTCTTGAACCCTTACCGCTGCCAACGGAGTTGTTTAAATATTTTTAAAAATTTTCAGAACCGAGTAATAAACATTTAAAAATAAAAGTAAGCACTTTATAACCAAAAACTTTAGATTAAAAAAGTAAGCATAAGAATTCATATTTGAAAAAACTTCCAGCGAAGAAGTTTTTGATTAGGTCCTAAAGAACATTTCTGAAAAGTTTGAAAGAAATTGTTCAAACAAATAAAAATTGACAGCGTTTTTGAAAAAGCGGATGGATCTGCCTGCATCAAGCTCCAGCGCTACAGCCCAGCTGGCAGCACTCGGCCGCGGCATATACCTATATAGGCTTTGGAAAAAATCAGAAACCTTCCGCCGATTTTTCGGGCGTAACTTCACCCGACTTTTTTCTTGGTATGCCTTACCGGCCGTTTCTTTCCGCCGAGTTTTTTGCGTGTACGAGTCTTTAAAAGTTTTATCTCATGGTGCTAAAAAAACTCAAGTTGTTCGGTCTTAAATTAAGCAGCTCCAAAAAGTCGGGTGCGTTAACCCTCGCTTATTTCCTTTGTGTCCTCGGTTCGATCCTCTTTGTGCGCTAAAAATGGTAGCGCGCGCATTTCCCGTGCGCGAACCCGCGACAAACAAAAGCTCTTGGCAATTAGCGCGAAAAAAAACAAAAAATTCACGCCTTACGAACTTTGTCCGTTTACGGTTTTTCCCACTGTACGTGAATTATCATATTCTCACGAGATTAATGACCTTTTTTTTTTCCAAAAAATCATCTTTTATCGAAATGGGGAATATCACTGTGCCGCCCACTTCAGTTTGATGTTTGAACTTTAAAAAACTTGGCTGAACTAACTTTTGCTTTCTGCAATTAATAATAAAAATACATTGAAATTTAATTTTCATTTAATTAAAATTCGGTTAGATAAGTAAAAAATAATTGAAATAAAAGCTCAACTTTGTAAATTGTTCTTTTTGAAAATATCAATTTATTAATTTATGAAAATAAGTGATTTTGCCTATTTTTATCAGTCGCGGTGCGACTTTATAGACATAAATTTTGACAATTAACTCGTAAAATCAGTTGAGAGCAGGAGAGCCGCAGCTGTTCTCAATAATAACAATCGTCAATCAGTCTTCCAATTAATTAAATCGTCTTGTCTTCGAGACGCGCACGCTGCACCGAGTATTTCTTTTCGTCGAGTGGGACTGTAACAAACAAACGACTTCCTCTACGACTTTTAATAACTAGACTCTAAATTTCATGTGGATCACGGACCTGCATTGTTTTTCAGCTTCATAAAATGCAACTTTCGAAAGCTTTATTTGAAATTATCGAACTAATTAGCGGTTTTTATAATTTTGCATGAATTATGCGGGTTGCAGTTCTCGGAATTTTTCATTTTAGCCGCGCAGCATTGTTTTCGACTGCGATCAATAATTACGTGATTAACCTGCAGTTTATGTTGAGTATCGCTTGCGATTCTTTGTTCGATTCGCAAGCACACAAAAAAATAAAAGAAATTAAACTTATATATTTAAAGGAAAGTCGTTGTTTTTCCTCACTGAATTCCGGGCTCACACCTGTGCAATCGATAAACAAGTGAAATTTCTAGGAAAAACGTCGTCGCCCAACCTTACTTCACTTATCTAAAGTGAGTTTACCAAAGGTCGTTCTTCTTCCCCTCCTCTTTTTTAAAGAAAACATTAGCTTTCTCTTCGTTTTCGGGGGATAAGTCCTTTTTGTCGAAAAAGTCAGAAATCCTTTTACTTTCGTTTATGAAAAAAAATAAACTTGCTTTGCATAAAAAAAGAAGAAAAAAAAAGGTATCGATTTCTCGGTATTTATACTCGGGAATCTCGGGCCCACTTCCTCCGGAAGCAGAGGAATTTCGAAGCTGCGTCTTTTTATTTTTAAATACCCCAGGGCTCTTGAGCTCGGTGTTGTGAAATCGAGACCCGAAATTTTGACTTACGAAATGAGCAATTAAAAAAAATAAATAAAAAAAAATAACTGTAAAATTGCTCCCGTTAAACAGTGTTTTCCGACTCGTAATAAAGTTTAATTAAATTTACGGTGTACACTTTGAACCCGAGTGACGCAACGGGTGCAAGTACTGCAGGGGCCGCGTGGATTTTTTTTCAATTTCGCGGTTAATCGATTACGAGATTTTTTTTTAATAAAACGGGGAGGTGAGTCATCGCGAGTGAACTGTGACAATTTTCAGCGATTGAATCATTGCGAGAAATTTGAATGCTGTCGGCGGGAATTTGTTTAGGAAAATGTTGGAAAAATGCAAATTTCGCTTTTTTTTTTTTTTTTTTTTTTTTTTCATTGCGTACTAATTGTATCATTTTTTTTGAATAACGATTAGATTAATTGGATGAGTCACTAATTCGGTAGCTATAATTCCTTTATTTAAATCAAAATGTTTGAACTAATCCACAATTACATAAGAATCATACGATAAAGTAAGACATACATTTTAAAATGACAATAAAACCTATCGACAATAAAACAACATTTTACGTTGTATATTATTTTATCATAGTTTAAAAGCGATATTAATTAACTAAAATAAGACTATATTCTTCAATAAACAAAAAATAGTGTTATATGAGTTTTTGATACATCCGTGGAGCAATAAAATAAATGAATAAAAAAAACTAAATTTGATCATGATCCTTCAATTTTTATCCAGCACTTCTCTAATAATCAAACATCTCGGGTGCCTCAAAAAGCGTCTAAACCCAAAAATTCCCCAAAAAAATCCGGAGATTACCGCGTGAATCCCCGCGCTCGGGATAGATACCTACATATGTATAACAACAACACTCCGAGCTATATACAGCACCTCGGTCGAGCAGCGCCAGCGCAGCGGTAACCGCGTTGGAGTTCCACTGTCAGTGTCAATTCGACTGTCGTCGAGTTCGCCTCGCGCGCCAACTTTACCGCGAGATACGAGTTTCAGTGAGTTTTTCCCCCTCCCCCAATCAGCACGCGTTTTTGTTTTTCCCACCTACCTGTGTTTTTTCGAGTGTTTACGTCGTGCGTACGTGACCCGGACAACTCCCGAAGACGTACGTTACAAATCCGACTCCAGGAGTTTAGAAGAGCCGTGTGTCGTCCTTGACTAACTCTCGCAATTGCGGTCTACTCTTTGTTGGCGCCGTTTTAACTTGTGTGTACGTAAAGTTGACTTTTTATTTTTCTTCTCCTTACGCTGCCGTGGTATACTGCGGTCTCCTCTCCTTTTTTTACGACTTTTTGAGAAACACGCACGTGTATGTAGGCTGAACGCTTGCGTCACTTTGCGTCACGCACCTCTTTTTTTTTTTTTTTTTTTTAAAGCCCATCCTATATATATAAGTACCATACGAAAATGAAAACAAGGAGCGCAGATAAGCACGGTGTTAGCTCGTCCTCGATTTCGGGAAAACTCGGGTTTTACCCGCGGCTTGGAGAAAAATTCTCCGCCAAGGTCGCCGGCAAATGCATCCTCCTCAGTCCTATCATAGGTGTTTTTATTATTCGAAGCTGGCTGCGGCTGCGGGTAATTATTCTACTCTCGTTGCTCTCGGCATTCCGCAGGTGCACGGAGATTCTTCTGCGTGAAGGACGCGCTTCCCTTTCTATGGCCTTTGACGCGTACGGTTTACACTGATTAGATGGATCTCGGCGATTGTATCTCTTTTTATAATACACTCTGACTTCTTTTATTTATATTCTTTGAGGTTAGGCGGGTGGTTGAGCATCGACGATGTTTATTATAGACTTTTAGTTACCAAACAAGGGGCAGATTTTTCCATTGTACTTTTAATCTCGGACATTACTATCAGCGCCGCTTTTTTTTTTTTTTTATTGCGCTTCAGAGAATCGTAATTACTGGAAACACACAAACTGTGATTAAATATCATCAAATTTGCAGACTTTGATTGAGCTAACGTTAGAAGCAGCACCGTTTACGGAAATTAATAAAATTTTCGTAATTGTTTTTCGGTAAATTCGAAGAGGTTCGAATGGGTCGATAAAAAAAAAAAAAAAAAAAAAAGTCAGTCAGTCGCAAGTTTATTGAGCGCTCGTTTTTCACGCTTCTCCCGTGACGAGCAACAAAAACTCCGGGGATTGTTTTATCAGCGTCAGCCGAGCGTGTCGCTCGCGCCTTTATTTTCCCCGCGCATTGTGTGTGTTATGGGTGTTTTTATGCAAACGTATATACGTGTATATGTCACAACCTGGAATTTCTCGGTAAAGAATGAAAAAAAAAAAAAAAAGGCCGAGGAGAAGGAGGAAGACCGATTTATCAGAAATATCCATTAGCCGTCGTCGTTTCAGCTCTTTGTGGTCAGACTGCTGCAGCCCCAAGAGGTCATCGCTCGAATTGAGAGCTGGATATTTTCGGGCTGTCTGTGTGCGTTCTCGAGGGTTTTTCCAAAATCAAGTTTTTTACTTTGCTGCGCGATGGAAAATGCTGCAATTTTTTTTCTTTTCACTGGCACGTGTTTGATGTTTTAAAATTCCACGATTAGCGCGAACGCGCGCTCGCGGCTTCTTTTTTTTTTTTTTTTTTTTTCATAAACATCGCGGACTGCTGCAGTAATTGAAACGTCTCTGAGATAAGGCTCGCATACCAGAGTGAAAAATCATGTTTTTTTCATATCGCGAAATAATTTTTTTTTAAAGTAAACACGATAATTGCACTTTTAGCGAAGTTACAAAGAGTTTGCTGAGTCTTTTATTTTTATTTTTTTTTATTTATAAAGCGTAATTAATTTTTACAACTTGAAAAAAAGCGCTTTATCGTGATTATCGCTAGAGACTTTTCAAGTTCACTGACACTTATCAGCCGCGGCTTCTTGATCGTTCGATCGTGTATACGCGAGTGAACGAGTTAAATAAAAAAAAAAAAGATTCGTCAATTAAATAATTGAGTTTGTCCGATGATAACGACATACATTTTTGTACCGATGTGATTTACGAGCACATGGCGCGATCAGCTGTGCGGGAGCTTTTTTCTTGTTACCCGGAGCACTGGCGTTCGTCCGCGCTTGCGCTCTGCAAGCTCGTCCACAGGTGTGTTTTGGCACGTGGGGGGGAAGGCTGAGCTCACTGGGAAAGTTTTAATTTTAACGAGTTGCAACGCTTACCTCGGAATTTACCCGATTGAGTTTCCGGTACTGAATAAACAAAACAAAATATAATTTAATTATTTCAAGAAATTAGTGTAAATTTTTTAAACTTTGCCTACGAGAAATTGTGGTATAATTTTAAACCAGAATTAAGTTTATATAATTAAAACTGAATAAAAATAAATAATTATAATATTGGAGTGCGAGTTTCCGAGCGACCTTAATTAATTTAAATTAAGATGATGATTATTATTACTATTTTCTTGGTATTATTAAAAAATAATTGTGCCACGAAAAATTTATTTAATTATTATTAAAAATAAATAAATTCAATTTGAATTTATAAAAACATTACAAAGTAATAAAAAAATTTTCCCCATTTATGTTTTTTAAAGGATTTTTCTCCAGGACAAATCGAAATGAATTCCCACATCAAAACTCATATTAAAAAAAAAAAAAATCAACCATCTTTTCATACGCACTCGAGATTCCATCGGGTAAAACCCAATCCATAACCATGTATATATTCAATGAGAGGAGAACAATAAACATCACTTCCTTCACCCGAATTCCCTCTTCCTTTTTAAATCCCCCGATTGCATTTGAATACGAATTCCCCGGAGCCTGATTAATGAGATAACCTCTCGGGTTCGGGGAATTGAAAAATAAGAGTAGGGGGAGGGGTCGAATTTATAACTGTAATAATTGCATCGTGCGCAGAATCATCCTCTCGGTTCTATTTTCGGGGGTCGAGAGAGTATTAGCGCCTCTCGCGACGTGCAGTTTTAGACGAGCCGCCGCGAGTCACGCTTTTGTATAATACTCGAACGAGCCTTTATTTTTTTATTTTATTTTTTTTATTATTATTACAACGAACGAATTTAACGAAACTAGAGTTTAAGATATCGAGCAACCATGACTACGACTTCGACCACGCTTCAGGACACTATAGAAGTTGCCAACATCCTCGCTCAGGAACTGCTCTACCAACAGGTTTGAATGTGTGCAGTCTTCGGGGGATTTGATATTTTTGGGGTGTGACGGGGGCACTCCTTGTCACCGGCTAAACTTGTTCACCACTCGGGCTTTTGTATCTATCGAATCCGTTGTAATATTCGAATAATTCATTTGAATTTGAAAATTTTTTTTAACAAAGCGAAAGAGTCTTCCTCACACTTCCGGAAAAACACTTTTCGCGGTTCGCCGGGCCGGGCCGGTCGGTGGTGCATATCGCCCACGCTCGGGCATCGCGTAAGCTTCCCGATTTAATTTTCAAGTTCGAGATCAGCGACGTTGTTTTCATTCCTCAAACATAACTTTTTTTTTCTTTCCCTTTTTTATTTTATTTTTTTTAAGAACTCGATTTCCGGAGCACGCCTCTGTTTATCAGCGGCGTCTTGCTTCCTTCTTTCTCGGCTGACCGATAATGACAGACTGTAAAAAACGGTCGTACCCGAGCTCATTGTCCCGCGAGAAGATTAGACCTCTTTTTGTTTATTGGGCACGCACGTGCGCCACCGTGTTTTAATTTAAAAAAAGAACTGCACCGTGGGGGAGGAAGCGTTTCCGAGAATATTTCACGAAGAGCGAGAGAGGAGAGAAAAAAAAGAGGTGGAGGCGGGCGTGCGGTGGAAGGAAAAAGAAAGAGAGCCCGTCAGTCGTGTCTGAACCCGCACCGGGGTCGGAAGGATTCTTCATCTCCCGAGTGTTGTGTGTGCTATGGTTGCGTCAGGAGCTGCATTAAGCTAAGGTGATAAGGCGTTTTAGGGTAGCCACAACGATCCGTCAGCGACACGTGTGTTTTTTAAATTAAGCGGACCGGGGAGTGGGGAAACGCGTGCGTGGGCGCGCGCCGAGTATCGGTAATTTTAGCGATGACACTTGCCCCTTACAATGCCAGCGGGATCAGTATCGGACGGCACAGTCATTTTTACCTGATGCTTCTCGTTCTTTGACACCTACTCTGCCGCTGAGAGGAGAGGGTTTGTTTACATGCCAAACCGAGAGTGATTCCCGATGTTGTAAATTTAGAGCTGGGTATTTTTAACCCGTTGCTCATTGCGCGAGGTATGTGAACTCTCTCTCGGCGAGTGCAGTGGCTCGAAGATGATGAGATTTTTTTTTTTTTTTATGTTTTTTTTTGGGGAGTTTTTGTTTGCTGAGGATACCGAATTTAGAGCATTCGTATAAAAAAAAAAAAAAAAAAAAAAAAATATCGAAGTGTTTTACATAATTTGACGTAGTCGAGATGTTTTATGAAATTAAAATACTTGAGACTTTGAAAATTACAGTTATTATTTTGTTTATGCATATTAGATAATGATGGGAAAAAACTGTAGAGGAAACTATTAAAGGGATAAGTTACACATATTTATTTTGGGATACATACAATGAAACAAAAAATACAGCTGACAGTAATAATTCTTTATATCTCGGAAATACACCCACGCGCTTAAAGCATTGAAATTCGGATTAAAAAGTCTTTTAATAAATTAAGGGAAAGAGATCTTTAAAGTTTTTTTCAGTTTTCCCTGATCTAAGATGAAGGAATTGTTGTTGAAAATTTAAATTTAAATAATTAACCATGATTCAGTAATTAATTGTATTTCTTTGGTAATAACATTGTGTGCAAAGAACCATATGATTCAATATATTTTTTATTCTATATTTTAGCAATGTCGAACTAATGAAAACTTTTAGCTGTGATAATGAAAAAATCGAGGAAAAAATCTCAATTGATAAATATCGAACCAGAACGGCTCACCACCTTCCCGTTCCTACATTATTTTTGTTAGTTCGCGTTTAAAAAAATTAAATAAAAAAAAAAAAAAAAAAAAAAAAAACGCAAGAACTTATTAGAAAAAAAACCAGATTCTTAACTCGCAATTACCTACCATCGAGCGATGACGGACAAAGATTATTGTTTGAACGCGCGATTCCGCGTGCACCACGCCGATAAGGCCGTATCGCTTGCTTTGATCACTGGTTATTTTTAAACCCGCCGTTTCTGCTGCTGCTGCTGCTGCGACGATATCAGCGTCGATAAAAAAGGAGGTCCATCAAGCCCATTTTGTGCAGTAAACCAAAAAAAAAAAAAAGAATTTGAAAAATACGCGCTTTTTCTCGAAAAGGTAACACAATTCGCGTCAAATGTCTATTCCAATGTAAATGACAGAGCCGGACGAAAAAAAAAAAGAGAAACTGGTTTTAGTGTTATTCCAAACGAATTTTCCATATTTATCCGTCGTTAAATTCTCATCGTCCGGAAAATCACGCACGATCGAGGAAAAACAAGGCCTAAATATAGTGAAAACTAATTAGCGATGCGCACGAAAGTTTATACCTGCGGTTTTTCCATCCACCTCGCTCACCTTGAGAAAAACAAAACAAAACAATAATAATAACAACCACAACTAAACATAACCTCAAAAACCACAATTAATCTAACGATGATCTTCTCTATCTGTTTCAGTTGGTATCATCCCTAGACGGTCTTCACAGTGGTGTGCCGACGAGGACAACGCCGACCCTGACGCCAACGACCCTGCGCTCGATCGAGCAGACGTTCCTTGACTTCGGCGCCGAGCCCACGACCCACTGTCGGTCGGCCTGCTTCGTGCCACCCCCGATCGAGCCCGTGCCCTCCGAGCCTTGCAGTGCTGTTCTGATCGAGCCCTCCGAACCCACTCCCGCTCAAACCCACAACACGGTCATACAACAACACCAACAACATTTGCTGCTCCAGCAGCAACAGCAGGAGGTGCAACTGCATCAGCAGCAACAGCAGCAGCAGCATCAGGTGCTGCAACAACAGGCCAACAACACCTGCACCACGGCTACCGCTACCAAGAGGAGGAACATGGGTGGCAGGAGGCCCACTAGGACCGCCGGGATATCCCGGGAGGAGGAGGAGAGAAGACAGATACGCAGGGAGAGAAACAAACAGGCCGCTGCCAGGTGCAGAAAGAGAAGACTCGATCATACTATGCAACTGCAAGAGGTTTGTTTACTGTTTTTTTTTTTTTTTTTTTTTTTTTTTTTTTTTTTTTTTTTTTTTTTTTTTTATCAAAATTACTGTCTGGCACTGTAATTTTTACACTGTCACGGTAATTTTTGGGATCATTTTGAGGTTATGCCTCAAGTTTTAGTTCGAAACCACTGATAAGATTCAGTTTAAAATTTTTTTAATTTGTAAATCATTACTTCATTATTTTTTTAATAGCACAGCTACTTACTTTTACTTTTATGGCTGCTAGCTATTTCTAGTAATGCTGCAGAACGTCAGTTTTTAAGAACTTACGATTTAAAATAGCCATTTACTGTCTAGAACTTATAACGATTTGAATAATATTATATTAATTTTAATACGCAGACTGAACGATTTAAATTCTTATTATACTTTGATCAAAACATTTTTTCCGTAACAGATTTCTAAATTTAAAGATTAGTTACTCTTACAAAATCTAAATTTGACTGTTATTGTTTCTTTTAACAGGAAACCGATGGCTTGGAACAGAAAAAACGCACGCTGGAGGAAGAAATTCACTCACTGATGGAAGTCAAAGAGCAGCTCGAGTTCATGCTCGAGTCGCACCAGCCAAGCTGCCGATTCCAGTCGTCCTCGCCCCCAGATGTAAAGCCAAATATCCACGAGGTGAGCAAGCTCAACGGCCAGCTCCAGCCGGAGGAGTTTTCCGAGCTTCCGTGCAACGGCAGTAACAGCAGCAGCAGCGCGAGCACCAAGGAGAGCGCAGAAAACTTCGACCAGAACACCCGGCTAAACCGACCCAAGACCCTGTCGATATTCACTCAGCCCAGACCGTCGAGTCTGCATTTCAAGGTCGAGAACGGAAACGGGGGTGACTACCAGCGTCAGACGGTCACCGAGATAGCGGGCATACCCATAACGACACCCTCGAGTGGCGTACCCTTCAACTTCGACTCACTGATGGAGGGCGGCACCGGACTAACTCCAATATCCACCCCCATAGTGCCCTCGTGCTCGAGCCAGCAAAGAAACAACATAACCACGAATCACCACCCGCACAACCACCACCACCACCACAATCACCACAATCTCCATAATCACCACATCGCGGCCGTCGACCTCAGCTCACCCGACGCCAATCCCAAGCTCGTGAGCTTGTGACGCACACCCGAGGATGAGTACCTCACCGGCGATCCTACTATGCCTGCTGACTACGACCGCGAGAACGAATGCGAATGAATTGACCTTTTCTTTCTTTCTTTTTTTTTTTTTTTTTGTTGTACAAAACTCGTTTTGTTTGTTTACATTTTTTATGTTTAAGACGGCGGGAGAAGCCATTTATTGTTTGTCATACGTGTGCATGATGTCTTGTGAGTAATCGCGCGAAGGCGTTTTAGACTTTGTGACGTGATGGAGAATTTTTTTATTCGACCGATACCCTGATGGGTAAGCGGAAATTTTATTTTTTTCATCTTCAGATAACATACAACGACGAGGTTGTTGCTTTGTATTCGAGATTTTTTGCGATTTTTATTACACACTTTTGTCCAACGCTTTTCTTATTCTGTTTTTTATAGGAATTGTGGACGATTTCAATTTTAAATCATGCAAACATGTCAATTTTTCAGTATTGTATCTTGGAACACAAGTGATAATTTAATGAAAAATGTATTACTTGAGGGATAAATATTAAGAATTTTTCTCAATCAAATTTTCAAGGCTCTAAGTTAAAAAATTTACAGATTTTTTCAGTGCTGTACAGTTAGAGTCTGTTGAAATTAAGTCATTTAAGAACTTGAGTACAGCTTACTCAAACTTTAGTAAGGAGTCATGGAAAAAATCTGAAAAAATTTCTTAAATACAAAGTGATAAGTACATAATAAAACTAAAATTAAAAAAGTATATATATATATATATATACTGATACATTTAAATATAAAAGTTTCAAAACGAAGTAGTTGTAAGAAATATCATCTTTATCATCTCTTAAATTAAATAAATTTTTATATTTTTAAACTATAAAAAAACGCGTTGAACCGATAGATTTTAAGATAAAAGATTTAGCTCAAAGATTATTCTAGATGTAAGGAGCCACAAATGAAAGTAAAGTAGTAAATTTTATTATTACCAAACAGATTGTCGAATATTTTTTGTAGCGTAGCTAAAAAAAATAACTTGAATTTTTTTAATAGAGTGCAATCGTTAGTTTAAATATTCTTGTATTAAATAGATGTATGAATCTGTTTGGTTAATTTTAGTTCGTCTTGTGTCGGTGCAAGTGTATTTACGTATTTCAAAAAGTGTATGATTTTTAATCCCTCCATATACATAATATGTGCGACCATAAATTTTTTATCTGACAAAAATTTTGCATGAGCAATAAATATTAAATAATTTATACGAGCGAAAAATACTCGCGATGTTTCGATGGACCCTCGAAAAAAAAAAAAAAAAGAAAAAAAATTTATATTTTAAGTTGATTAGAACGTAATATCACGTTGTAATATCAGTAGTAACGCTAGAAAATTTATGAGGACATTGGGCTTCGCAGTATGCGACTGCGAGATTAATTGATTGTGTAACGAAATTGTAAGGCGCCATCAACGATGCAATACTTTATTTTATTCGAGTAGCCAATAAACGGCCTTGAAACAATAACAAATTTAGTTTTATTTTTTTGTACCTCCCTTCAATTTATTTTATATTTAATTAATTACTTTAATTTATTGAAAAAAAAAAAAAAAAAAAGAATTAAATATTTCTAGTAAATTTAAAAATTAAAAATAATTTGTCAACAATTTTTAAAATTTTCATCATAAATCCTAAAATATTTTACAAACAAAATTGCTTTTTTAACAGCTTAAATTTAAAATATTTAATTTATTTACAAGTTTAGTAACAATAAATAACAACTTTATGTACATATTAACAAATTACATTATTTTAAATTTCAAAATCCTGTTACTTTTTTAATGGCAGCTTGTTCATCATATGGATTTAAAGGTTGATAATGACTGAACTCCATTGAAAAAGATGCATTACCAGATGATATTATTCTGAGCTGAGTTGAGTATCCAAGTAACTCCGACAGAGGAACAGTACAAGAAATTATTTTATTTGGACCTCTAACATCAATATTCTTGATTTCAGCTCTTCGTCTTGACAGATCTCCCATAATCATTGATGACACTTCTTCTATGGTTACAATTTCCAAGTCCATTATTGGTTCTAATAGAATTGATTCTCCAGCTTCCATCAGCTACAAATTTAAAATTATAAATATTAAAATTCTTCGAACTCGAAATGTTTAATGAAAAAATTATTGAAAAACTGTTTTGAATGCCCTGAAATGTTAAAAAAAAAAACAAAACAAACAAATGACTGTGAGTGTTAAAAAGTTCTACCTCCAATTTTAAAGCCTAATAGTATCATACAAAATTTTTTGGTAATGAAATCTAAATTTAAAAGTTAAATGCAGACTGGGTATTTGTCAATTCTCTACAGTGTTAGTGATAAACCTTTAGAGTACTGGAGTAAACAAAAGTCTAGAACAGGATCAATTAGGAGAGTCTTAGATAGAGAATTAAATGAAAATGTAGGTTATAATTTTAATTTGAATTAAAAAAAAGAACACTTCAAAGATTTAAAAATTTAAACTTATGACACAATACAAAGATTTTCTAATTATGGTAACACATAGATTTTTATAATTTTTTAAAAGGTTTTGGAAATACAAGATGTGGAAGAATCAAATAGTCAAAAAACATGGATCATGTGTCCTCCAAATGTGGACCAAGTTTTCAACATCAAATTACCCTTTCTCATAATAATTATAAAATGTAGTCATACCCAGTTCTCGCTACAGTTGCAATTAATAGATAAACACAATGTAAAGCATCTGGTAAACTTTTCAAATCTTGAACCAAAAAAAAAAACCAATAAGTTTTCACCACCTACAATGCACCTTCTGCTAGAGCCAGGATGGAACAAAGTTGAAATTGACTTCAATCATTTGGCAAGAATTTTCGATGCTCAATTTCAAGCACTAGCTAGGATCAAAATATGTGCAAACTGTCGGTTAAGAAGAGTATACTTCACCGACAGACATTATGAAAATGGTGAAATGCCTTTACAATTGTATCAAGGATTCCTTGATAATTACATGCTCAAATGGGGTATCAGTAATATTGAAAGAGCAACGCAAACTAAAAAGGCAATAAAGATTAGTTTAAAAGACAATGCAGCTCACCCTGCAAATGGATTTAGTAAATTATTTTTGAAAAACTTACAAGCCAAGTCGGACAAAATAATAGAAGATTTTTTTTCAAAACAACCAGTCAGATCAATAAAAGATTATCTTGAATTTAAGAGAAAGGCAAAAATCAAACCTTACGTTATTCCAGATGGTTCTAATGTAAGTAAAAGTCGTAAAAGATCAGAATCAAGCCTATTAGATTTAAATGAAATAAAAAAAAGTATCACTCTTCAAAATTGTTTGTATGAAAAGTTAAGCACATCGTACATTGATAAAAAAGGAAAATCTCTGTTACAACCAACTAAGACACAGTATAATGAAACTGGACCTAAAAAGGACGCAGTAAAGCCAACAATTTTCAAAATTTATGAATATCGTTACCCAGAAATAATGGAAAAAAAGACAGCTACTAGAGAAAAATCTCCAAAATACTTTAATTTCAACAGGTACAAATTGTAAATCAAATACAATTTTTTAATATTTTTTTTTTTAATGAAAAGTGTAAATAATAGTATTAACTGAATAAAAATTAGAAAAATCCATGCAACTTTAAAGTTATAAAATTTTAAATTAGAAAAAAAAAAAAAAAAACTTTTTTTTACCTTTTTGATGCATTGAGATATAGAAGCTGATATAATTGAGTCCGAGGTTCCTGATTTAACTTCAATCCAGTGTAATTTTACTCCAACATTTATAACCGGACAGTTTAATTTTGGTCCATTAGATAAACCAGAGCTAATGCCTTTTTTTATAGCTGTCATAACTCTTGGGTGTATTGCAGTTGTATTTGGGGCACATTCCTTTGACTTATCCAATGTTAAGATGTCTTTCTTATCGAAATTCGGAATTAATGATAAAGTTACTGAAACTTCTTGCTTTGATTTTCCAATTTCATGTTGAGTCAAGTGAGTATCCTTCACCAGGTTTTTAATAGTTTCTTTATAAGCTATCTGTAATTCACCTAACTCTACATCAATTTTGTATTCACTCCGAATCCTCTCTTTGATTATTTCTATGTGTAATTCGCCCATACCAGCTAAAATTGTCTGGCCTGTTTCGGGATCATGGCTCACTCTGAGACTAGGGTCCTCTTTTTCCAATTCTTGAAGAGCTGTTTCCAAAGGGGTAACATAAGTAAGCGAAGGAGGCTCTATTGTGCAGAAAAAAACAGGATCTGGTATGTTAGTTCCAGCAGAAAAAAGTTTTTCAATTTCTTCTGTACTGTGTGATGTTTTGCTTTCCATCTCTTTTTTTGCGCGACTTGCAGATGTAGCACTGTTAGTTAAAAGATCACCGGTAAATGTGTACTTCAAGCCTGTCAAAGCTGCAATATTGCCTTTTCCAATTTCCGAAATTTCTTCATAATCGTCCGCGTAAGCTGCATATAATCGACTACTTTGCTCAATTTTGTCTCTTTGAATATTATAAATTCTTTGACTCTTGTTCATGGTTCCAGAATGTACTCTAAAAAATGCTATAGGGCCTCTTTGTTTGTCATGAATGATTTTGAATACTCTGGCAGACAAATTTTCATTAAAACATTCATAGACCTTTGAATACTGATTATAATTGGGTGACGGTAAGTATAATATAACTCCATTCATAAGAGATTGAACTCCAACATTTTTATAAGAACTACCTAACAAGACAGGAACTCCTTTACGTAAAATTGTCATTCTTTGCAAAGAATCAACCAGATCTTGGGCAGTAACTTTATCCAGAGAATCTTGTTCAATAACTAAATCAGCTAGCTTGTCATCTAAACCAGATAATTTGTCAGTCAGATACCTACGTTTTTCTGTAGCTTTTTCTAATAAACTTACATTTTCATCTTCTTTTAGTGAGTATTTAGAGACACTTCTGCCCTGGCTTTTCTTATCAAAAACTAATTTTTCAAGAGTTATAACATCAATTATTCCTGCAAGTCCACTTTGATCTTTGAAAGGTAAGTGTGTTGGTAGAGTAACAACGTCAAGTTTTGATTCTATTGATTTCAGACACATTTCAAAATTTGCATCTGGTCTGTCCATTTTATTTACATAAACTATTCTAGGTAGTTGATACCTATCGGCTTGTCTCCAGACTGTGGAAGTTTGTGCTTCTACTCCAGCACTTCCATCAAGAACAACAACCACGCCATCCAAAACACCTAATGTTTGCTCAACACCCATTGTAAAGTCTATGTGACCAGGAGTATCAATTAAATTGAATCTATAATCATTCCAACTAAATGTCACAGCTGCAGAACAAATAGTTATTCCTCTTTGACGCTCTTGATCCATAAAATCAGTAACTGTGTTACCATCATGAACTTCTCCCATTTGTTTAATTAACCCTGAATAATATAGCATTCTCTCTGTTGTGGTAGTTTTTCCTAAAAATTCATTTATTCAATTAGAAATTAAATTGAAAATACACAAATATATAATACTAATTTCTAACCTCTAAAATTAAAATAAAGAATTTGATAAATTAAAAATAGTCAATTCATTTTATAAATTAACAAATTAAAAAAAACTATTTACAAAAAAAATTTTTATTTTAGTTAAAGTCAACACAAACCGGCGTCTATGTGAGCAAGTATACCGATGTTTCGTATTCTTTCGGTTCCACATTTTTCACTGGCAACTTTAGCAGCTGTTTTATTTTGATGCAAGGCTCGTTTCTGAAATTTATTAATAGTACTTTTTACGATATTTCTAAACAACATTTTCAAATTATTTAATTCAAGGATTCTGGTCCCTGACGCAACAACATCGTGCTTACCGGAAACACGTGAGAACTGAGAGGCTGAGAAGTTTGAGATAAAAACTACCGAAGCTCTATTTGATACTCCCGCCCACAGCGACTCACGCGGAAACTGGCAATAAAAATTTTTATTCAATAAATGCGTACCTATTTAAATAAAACTTTCTAAAAACTGCAATTTTATAAAAAAACCGTTTTTAATTTTTTTAAATAAAAATTTAAATATAAACATGTATTTCATAATTTGCTTTATTAGAATTCAATCAAAAATGATAGATTCTTTTCATATAATTTTTTAACTTAGCTATACAATTTTTCAATAAAAAATTTTTACCTTTGCATTAATATAGATATATTTCACAAAACGATCGATGTATCATTACATATTTACAAAAAACTTTCTTACAAAAGTTTATGGTTTTCACTTAATATTTTGATGAAAGTAAAAAATATTAACAATGTCATTTTTATAATTTTAATTTAATAGATTAAAAATTAAACTAATAATATTTTTGTTTAATAGTATCTTCATCAAAGTATGTGTTGTATTTTTTCCAAAGTTTTCTCTTTTTTGGGTCCTTCTTTGATCCTTCCGGGGCAATGTTAGGCATCAAACCTATATGTAAAAATAAAAGGTTTACAACCTTATTTAAAAAAAAAAATTGATCGAATAAAAAAAAATTTCTATATAGATTTTATGAATTTGAATTTTTAGTGCTTAAGCATTAAAATCAACAATTAAAAAAGATTTATGACTGATACAATTAAGTTATTAAATTAAAAAATGAATATCACCTGCTTTTTGTGCCATTGCAACCATGATACCAACTCGCTTTTGCTGCACATAACACAAGCCAGTAATCCTTCTAGGTAACATGCAACCATCACTTCTTACAAATTGTGAAAGAATAAGAACATCCTGTACATAAAGAAAAAAAATTAGTTTTTAAAATTTATATCTTCAAGGTGTACTTACTACAGTGATCATGTATACTAACAGTGTGTTTTACTTCAACACCCGTTGCACATAAAGAACATGCTTCAGTGTCATTTTCTAACATTAAATGATCTTTTGGATGTGGTTTTATGAAAGCTTCCACTGTGGTAACATTTCCTTGTTTGGTTTCAATTACTAAAAAAAATTTCAAAGATGAGTCAACTTGTAATAGTTTTCAAAGTAACATTATAAAAAAATGTCAAACAGTTTACTGTAGTAAGAAATTAACTTTTTTATTATAAACAAAAAACTATATCCTACTCACTCTCTTTAATGTTTTTTGGAGTAGAAACCGAAATGTTTCGGGTGTAATTAGTTAACAATGAATTTTTTGGAAAACTTTTAAACAACAATTGTCGGATCATTTTTAACTTGATGTTGCTGCATGTAGCAGAAGACAATTTTACTGTAAAAAACACCTAACCTCAAAATGCGTGTATCATAATTCAGATTTTTTAAATCAAGTCCACTGCAAACTGCAACAATAAAATTCACATTCAAACATAAATTATATTTTTTACACAGTGTTAATAAGTAATTTTTATAAATTTTTATAAATAACTTACATTATTTAAAAACATCAACAAATAGAGTTGGAAGAGTTTTACGAATTCGAAAGCTTATTGGAGCTTTCTGTTGTATCTTGATGAAAAATCCAACGAACGACGACGTGGCTGCGAATACGGACCGGACTCTGTTGCATATGTAAACGCCGATAAGTAATACATACATCATTAAAAAATCTTATGGTGATTATTATGACGAAAGACAATGGAATTATGTTATAAATCATCAATTTCATTATATTGAGTTTATAACGTTTAGTATTATAAAAGTTCAATAAGTAAATTTTAGTGAATCCAAAATGGGTTTGTGCAAGTGTCCAAAAAGAAAAGTTACAAATCAATTTTGTTTTGAGCATCGTGTAAACGTTTGCGAGAACTGTATGGTCACAAATCATCCAAAAGTAAGAGTGCACTTAACAGTTTGTTATATGCAATTTTTTAATCTTTGAATTATGTATTTGCTTCTATTTTTATCTTAATTATTTCAGACATAACCAAGTTTTTCTCTAGAATTTAGTGACAAAGTTTAGTTTTCTACAAATTGCATCATTTCTAAGTTTAGGCTAAAATATAATGTCTAAAATTCTGTATGACTGTTTTTTTATTAATGTTTCTTTTCATTTTCAGTGTGTTATCCAGTCTTACTTACAATGGCTTCAAGACAGCGATTGCAATCCTATCTGTACATTTTGTAATGAAATTTTAAGCAGTAGAGAATGCTGTCGTCTAACCTGTTATCATGTTTATCATTGGGCATGTCTTGATTCTCACTGTAGAAGTTTACAAGAATCTAAAAATCCTGCAAGTTATGTATGCCCAACATGCAATACAAAAATCATTCCTCAACCAAATTTGGTATCTATTGTAGCTGATGTTTTGAGAGAAAAGCTTAATGGAGTAAACTGGGCCAGAGCAGCTCAAGGATTGCCTTTGGTAATTAAATTTTCTATAAACTCAACTTAAGTTAATTAAAAAAATAACTTTTAAAGCATTAATTTATTTTTTTACAGCTAAGTTTTGATAGAGAAGAAAAACCAGAAAAAGCTCGCTCTGCTTTAGATTCAGATAGTATACAATCATCTGTATACCAAAATCATGTCAATGCTTCTTCTGCTACAGCACGAACAAGTAGTACTGTTACTTCTTCAACTTCAATTCCAAACAATATACACTCCAGCAATCAAAAATTAGGTCCACCATACTCTGTTGTAAATATGGAATCGAGTGCTAATATGTCAAATCCAACACCAAGAAAAGTTTTTGAAGCCTATGATGATCCAAAAGGTTTTTCTTTTGATCATGATGAAAACAAGTATCAGAGGAAATCTGCCATTGAGTGGTTTTTAAGATGGTGGAAAATGATAACTAGAAATCCAGGACCTCGACGGCATTCTGCTGGATCTTTACAAAAACGATACGCTCTTCTTGTAATTGTAGGAATTGGATTATTTATTTGTATAATAATGCTATTTTCTTGGTTAGGAAAGATGGCTACAGATGGGGATCCTTCATATGATCCTCTGCATAATCCTATGATCAATGTTGGAGACAATAGCAATCAAATGAATTAAATGTAAATACTGTGATATTTTTGGGTTTTTTATTTTAAATTTTCAAAATCCAAGAGTCTCATTACATACATATATACATGAAAAAAGTTTAATGTTTATCACAAAATGATATCATTCATTTGAATCAAGACAAGTCAATATTAATCTTCTAAAGTCTTGTCAAAATAAAATCTGATATGCTTGAAAAAAAAAAAAAAAATATGAATTTAAAACGAGCACCTATTATATGTTAAAAAATTTATTTATAATATTTTCGTTGAATTTATTTTGGTTGGTAAAGAAAAATATTTATTATATTTTATACTATTCTGTAATTTGTTTTAACTTGTATTTACGCACGTTTGTAATATTTATACCAATAGCCTCTGCACTAAAGTATTGATCAACAAGTTGAAATTTTAAAATAAGTAAAACTTACAGAATTCAGCTTTCTAAAATCATTATAAAATTGTATAGGCATCTAAAAAAAAATTTGTATTACCAGTGTAAACAAATTTTAATTATGTACATAACTTATTAAATTGTAAACTTTATTTAATACAATTGATTAAAAAAATTTTAACTAAAAAACTACTTGTCTTAGATCATTTTGCAAAAAATACTTTTTTTTTTTATTCTATCATTTTATTTTGATTTTATTATTTTTAAAAATTGGCCTTTTAAATAAATTTTTTACTAATTGATAATTTTTTTAACACTATTAAATTTTGCAAAAGTTTTGGCTCAACAATTAAAATATTTATAAAATTTATCCATGCAAAAATCTTGACGCTCGTGAAAAAAAAAAAAAACTTTTCAAATTATAAATTTATGGACCCCAAAGTCACGTGCTCGAGTGGTGGGGAGAAGTAGAGAGTCGAGACTTATTTTACCTCGGATCAGGATTTTGTTCGCGAGTTATCTACTGTGTGATCGTCTGCATTACTTAGTTAGAAAAAGGCTGGTCGCAGACTTTGTTTTCATTTAGCGCTAAAAAAAAATTTATTTATTAAGTACAAAAACAAAAATTTACAGTTTTTAAACGTGCGAAAAAAAGAAAGTGGTTTGCCAGCGATTCTACAGAATATTCTAAAATGACCTTGTTGATAGCCAAGGGTCAAAATTTTTGGAATCTCGAAAACAAATGGTTTTCGGCTGGCCTTGCCACTGTCACTCTTATAGGTACAGATTTTCGTTATTTGCAGTAGAAATTTCGTTTTTTTATTTATTAAAAAAATACATTTTATAGTAACGCTACGATAAGTTTGTTTTTTTCGAAATTTTTTACTTATTAAATGTGGTCATAAGTTCACATGATGGTTTTTATTATCATTTTTTTTAAATAATTCTTAAATAATTTATTGTTACTAATTTTATCTTTATCAAAATTTTTATCCTAAAGCCAAATTATTATCATTATTATTTGTATTTTAAAATTTTTTTAAAACAACGAAAGTTTTGGTTTTTTTTCAGAAAATTCTCCATCCAATAACGCGTTTCTCATTCAGTTTCAAAAATGACCGTCACGTACAGATAGTTCCGACTCTCGTAGAATCATTGTTGTTCCCGTACTTGATCGAGAATATACTATTCATGTAGTATTTATAAATTGTTTATTTTTCATCAATTTAAAAATTTTTTTTATAGTTCGTCATACGATTTTGAGTTCAAATGTAGATGTCAAACAGTAATTTTATGATTTTATCAATATGATAATTCTCAATATCACATTTCAAAAATTAGCTTTGATTAATAATGACCGTAAAAAGGAATGATTGGAAAAAAAAAAAAATTATCGGCTAACGTAATTTTAAATTATTTGTTCATTGGGCAATTTATTTCAAATAAAATCAAATTAAAATCTGTCTTTTCAAAATCATAGTTATCTAAACGACGTCATTACACATGTTTTTAGTTTCTACACCAGGGCAGGTGGAGAGTCAGGAAGCGATGACTCCGTTTTCTGCTCTGGTCAGCGCTTGAAGCTGATTAGAATTTTATTTTGTCTCATGTAATGATATACTACGATATAAATATAATTTACAAGTTTTTAAAGCTTAAATTGAAATTTTTTTTTTTAATTTGTACAATCAATATATTTGCCTTAAAAAAGGTACAATACATTTTTTAAAAGTTTAATTTACAATTAAAATGTTAAAAAAAAAAAAAAATTTCAATCTGGATCATGAATTTTCAATGAAAAATGTATAGGTGGAGCCTGCCTGTACCGTAGGTACTCGCGATTTCGGCGGCCACTACAGAAAAACCAGCTGGTGGTGTTTACAGGCTGCGATTCCGGTCTCGGTTACAGTCTGGCAATTCACTGTCAAAAGCGGGGCGCCCGAGTTATCGCGGGTGTCCTCCAGGAAAATGGACCAGGTGCACGCGATCTTCTTAAGAAAGGAGTCCGGGTACTGTCGCTGGACGTCACCAACCGAAGCAGCGTCGAAGTTTTTTCGCTGGAAGTCCAGAAAATGCTGGACATCAATCGAGACTTGAGTGAGTATATAAAATACCGTAAGATCGTAAGTGATCAGCGAAAGATTTTAGAACAACTTTATTGAACAGCTTATCAAAATTTTAATATTTTTGTTAAATAAGAAAAATAGTAAAAGGGGGACAGACACGGTGTGTTGATCATTAGACTTATACAAATGTTTTTATAAACTGCAAGTTAATATTTCAAAATTATAAATTGACATTCTTTCTTTGTATATGTACAATTTTTTATCTGTATCGTAAGATTCATTTTATTGAATAAAATTTTTCAAGTTTAGCTTCATTTGTCAGCTTATTGGAAATCTGTCAAAGTCACCCTACTGAATGAAAAATTTGTAACTTGTATTCATAAAAACAGCATTTTTTTCTTAATAAGAAGCTCAAGAAATAATGACAATATAAGTGACGTTTATCGATCGATTCCAATGTAAATTATCAAAATTGCATGTAGACAAACTGCTGTTTTCATTTAATTATTCTATCACAATTGTCTGAAAAAATTTCAAACATTAATCTATATATATTTTCAAAGCATGTGTGACAAACAATTTTTATTTTCAGAGTTAAGAGCCTTGGTCAACAACGCCGGAGTCATGATTTTCGGCGAGTTCGAGTGGCAGCTGGAAGACCAGCACAGGTACCAGCTCGAAGTCAACGTTTTGGGCACGATGTCGGTGACCAAGAGTCTACTACCCCTGGCGCGGCAACACTCCAGCCGGATCGTAAACGTCACGAGTCACTGCGCCCTGGCCTCCTTACCCGGGTTGTCCGTTTACGGGGCCAGCAAAGCGGGATTGATGGCTTGGACCGATTCCCTCAGAGTCGAGCTCAAGAAGTATGGGGTCGATGTCGTGGCTTTTATACCTGGTTCGTATCAATTTAATGCTAGAAATAAAAACTAAATAAACTCGATACCTAATACGAAAAGAAACAGAATTTTCCAAAGAAATTTTTCCAAAGTAGCTTTTTTCGTAAAAAATTTTATTCATATTTACTTACTGCGACAAATGAATACATCAAAGTAATTTTAAATCATGTTTTTAAGTAATTTATAGATAAGAGAAATTTCTTTTTCAAAATACTTTTTAAAAAAATACAAAAACTGAAGATAAATTAATTAAAAATAAAAAAAATACGGAAAATTATAAAATAAATTACTCTTGAAAAATGTTGAACGTAATAAACAAGTTACCAACTAAAAAAAAAAGAAAAAATATAATAAAAAAGGGATCCTATAAAAAAAATTCATTTCCTGATATATAAAAAACAGAACGATTTAAAAATTTATTGCCCTACACTTAACGTAAGAGATAATCTCGAGAAACACAAAAGCTTTAATGAATAACGGTTAATCGAATCGAAAAAGGTTCCTTCGTATTGGAAAGCAATTTGCTGGGGCGTCAAAGGGAGCACTTCGAGGAGATGCGAGCTCGCATGGACGAGGAGACGAGACGATTTTACGGGGAGTACTTTGACCGGTACGTCGAGTACTTGGCTTCACTCCCGACAATTAACGACCCTCTCCGGCCTCCAAGACCACTCGACAATGACCGGCTCTACGAGTCCTTCGACGGAGCTCTTCTCGATCAGAGTCCCCGGGCTGTCTATAAGTACGTATAATAAAAGGCCATTCTTCTTTATTGCCTTTCGATTTATCTACCATTTTACTTTTGCCGAGGGTCTCAAGATTCATTAAAAATAACTCCTGTTCTAATTAATTTCAAAAAATCAATTTTACTAATTTTGTTTCAAATTCGTCATTTTATACATACTTTTATGAATTTAAATAAATTAAAATCGAATAAGTATTATTGACTATATATATCTATCTTTTTTTAGCTACGAAATTATCATTTCTTAACATGGGTTTTAAAAAATGTCTTTTTTGAAAAATAGTATAAAAGTAACTTTTTTCGCAGGTGTGAGCCGTGGAGATACACTTTATACCATTTCCTGTTTCGTGTAACGCCTACGAATCTCAGAGACTGGTTGGTTGAAAAATTTGTGAACATGCCATCTTGGAAGAAAGATTAGAATTTTTTTTTTTTAATTATTTTTTTAATTTTTTGCAATATTTCTTGCTGCGTCGAATGTAAACATTCTTAGGTAGAATTTGGGTAATACGGTAATGAATCCCAGTGAAACAGTTCATCAAATGAATAAAACCATAATTAATTATGAGATTCAATAGTATATATAGTTGAATTGAGTAGGTATTTTAACCGTCAATCACGAACACATTTGTTTTATCTATTTATTGACAAAATATTTTTTAAATCAGTTACTGTAAAAACAGTTAATTTAACTTGCTATGATATAGTGTGAAAGATTTATATAGAATTTTCTGTATAAAACATTTGGGTTCTGACTAATGAATTGTTCATATTTCTTAAGTAATGAAATTTACTTAAGGTAATATTTGTCTTTTATCACTAAATTTTGTTTTATCCAATTGTTTACATTGTTGATCCATCGCATTCCATGAAAAACAGTCATCAATTTAAAGTGTCTTACAGTTTGGATTATAAAAATACAATTTTTTAAAAATTAGTCTATAAACAAATTAATAAATAAATGCATACTTGAAGTTTTATCATTTTTTTCTTTTAAAAAATAAATAAATAAATAAAAATTGTGCATAAAAATATAAAAACATAAACATTTTATTTATTTTACAATCTAATTCAATGTTTATACGCTTATAGAGGGTGGAACAGTTGTAATTAACAAATTTTGCGATAAAAATTTACATCAATTAATTAGTTTGAATTGAATAAACAAATTGTTTACTAAATTAATTTTTTACGTATAGTTTTGACTTTATTCATCTGAATTTTAAATTAATTTCCACGGAGTCGAGCTTGGTATTCGTGACTTTTATGTTTATTTATCGTAACTTCATTTCTTATCACTTTAAAAGTATGGAATAAAATTCAAAATTTTTTCACCCTCTAAATTGTTTATAAAAAGTCCTGATTTGAATAAATAACTTAAAAAATAATACTACTAGCGCTTCATTAATTAAATCTGATAATCTCATTTTTATTTTCATTGATTTTACATCACATGAAAAAAAATTTTACAAACTCGATTAGAAATTATCATACAAACTTATAATTTTAGTGACTTTGCTTACACCAAAAGAAATTTGTCTCTAGGACTACAATATTACAGCCGACTCCTCGAAAAAACTTCAATTACAAGTAAAAGCCGAGTGCGAAATTCAATTCATCAGTTCGTATCCGTTTTGCAAAACTGCATCTTCCCTCAGGGAAACTTCATTCGCTCCAGCGTAAGAATATTTCTCGAAGTTGAGGCCGCGAGGGAAATCGAATTTCGATACGTGTGCTTCCTCAGCACTCGGGGATATCCCGAAAGCTCGAAATTTCCGAGATTGCTTTTTATTTTTTAAACTAAAGTTTTGAGAATATAAGAAAACCCGAAATTGATTTCGCAATAGTCAGAAAAAAAGTTTTCAAGGAAATATTTACTTTTACTGGTTTCTTTATATTTTTAGTGAAATTTTTCATTTTCTTAGAAATATTATCCTTTGGCTATGTTTTGAAATCACACCTGTTGCGAGGGAGGCTAGAATTCGATGATAAATAAATGAAAATTGTTATAATTGTTCTGCTAAGAAAAATTAAGTTAAAACCTCAAACTCCAAAATCGTTACACGTTTGGAGAAAAGAGGAACAACAACTCTATAGTTTAAGACAAGGTAAATTGATAAAAATAAGTAAACATAGATTATCGATCCAGTGAAAAGTTTTGGCGTACGTGAGATAAGAACATTTAAAAAGTTAAGTGGTTAACTTTCAAGAAGGTTATGTAAGGTAGACTATACATAAATAAATTTATTAAGCATAATTGAGCAACTTTTAACAATGAGCTCTTTGATCTTTCATTGCAATAACACTGAAAAATAATTTCACACTTGTTACATTTCAGATGTATGCATTGATTTTAAATTCCAAAAATTAATTGTGAATAATCAAATACATCAGAAAGATTTAAATACGCTCGTTGGATCCATTATTTTACTGGTCTACGTGACTAAAAAACAGTTTCATGAAAATGACTCTGTATTACGGTAAGAACTAAATATTGTTATAACCTTTTAAGAAAAAGTATAATTTATAGGCAACAAAATTTTTTTTTTTTGGGTAACTTTTTTCTATCATGTCCAATCGGACAAATCTGAGGAAGTAAAAATACAATACGTACACAAAGTTCTTTGTACGCAAGGTGAAGGCTTCTTATTTGTTCGTAACTAAAAAGTCAATAACACCTGTCATTTTGTGTTTAAATATTTTCAATCAAGTGTTAAATTGAATGTACTTAGAGTGAGTGTTTGTTAAAGAAAATTTTCATCTGTTCAGAAACAACATATAAATACGTGAAATCTGAATTTTGATTCAGTTGAAATTAAGCAAGAGTAACTATCTCATTATTACACTAACGGAACACAACCTATTCAATCAAAATGAAATCTTTTGGTGGTAAACATTTTTTAGTTACTATTTTTCCTGTTGCTTTATAGTCCTCTTTTGACAATTGATTTAAATTTAATTTTCAAGCCGAGCGTTGCAAGATTTCTTTTATATTTCTATTTAATAGTAAAGATAAAATTTGTCTGTTGGTTTTTTAATCAATGGTAACCAATTGTCTACTCTAAATTAACGTCAAACACAAACATTCACAATTATCTAAATCAAATTATTTCTAACTCGAAAGGGTAAAATTTTTAGAATGAGTTCAAAAGTAAGTTTCATTGAAAATTCGGTTACTTTTTAGCAAATCACAATTTTTATTCATCAACTTCTGCTAAAATTAAAACGAAACACTCTGATTAAAGGCATCCTGATCGTTGTTCTACTCGTGGTATCCGTGCAGTCAACGAGCTTCAAAAGATGCAACAGAGGCGTCGCGCCCTTGAACCTCCACGTCTACGACTGCAACCAGCCCCCGTGCAACGTCTACAGAGGCAGAAACGTCACAGCGGTGGTTCAGTTAAGAATGCGTAAGTCCTCTAAAAAAAAAAAATAAATAAATAAAAAAACTCAAAATCTTGAAACCAACTGACGATTGGCGAAAAATTTCAGCCCAGTTCGCCCCGGTGTTGGTACCAAAAGTGAACGCCTTGGTCGACTTGTGGCTGACGACCTACACAAAAAACATCCCGTTCGGTCAGAGGGACGCCTGCAGTACCCTGACCAGGGGCCACTGCCCAGTGAGGAGGGGCGAGATCATCGAGTACTACTTCACCATGCCCGTCAGCCCTACGGAGACGAGAGTGAGCTGCGACATCGAGGTGTCGCTCCAGGACACAGTCGGAAACACTCTCGCTTGTTTGTTGTTACCCGTTGTAATTCAATAAATAAATTCGTGTTTTTAGTTTTTTAAATGCTTGAGTTGAACTTTTTTTTTAGATAGATCGCCCTAATGCCCCCTTTGGGTACTTACTAATTGCATACAATTCATTAGATTCATATTATTGCATTAATCTGTGAATTTTTTTTCGTTTTAAAAGAATTGTCAGACTGTAAAGTAGAAATTTTTGAAATTTCCAAAAAAACATTTACTATGATTTAATTACGATTTGTGATTGTCGGTGAAATAGTTCTTATTCAAACTCTAATGGTGGGTTATTGAATAGAAAATTCTTAAAAATTAACCCATAATTTAATGGGTTATTTTCAACTTTACAAGCTTCATATATATTAAATTTGGAATAAAACTTTAACTTTCAAAAAATAAAAAAATTGCTTGATATCAGCACCATCAATTTTTGAGTTGAGAAAAAATGTTATTTTATTTATTAGTTGTACGGAAAACCTCCATTTTTGAAATAATTCGTTAGTTTTTCGCCAACAAAAGTAGTCAAACAATCACTAAGCATAGTACTTAATCATGATTCAGCAGTTAGTTTTTTTTTTCAGAACTTTATGTATGAAGTTTAAAGAACTAGGACCCCTCAGCGCGCTGCAAGCGCGCATAGGAAAAAAACAATTTTAACTTTAAATTGCACTTTTCGAATATTTTAAAAAACCTTCTCCACCAATCAGCTCACGAATAAAAAGTTTACGCAATATGGCGCTAGCTCTCTTTTAATTTTAGAAATCAGAATTCATGTCCAGTCCGTACAATAACTACAATACACCTTGACTTTACTTACTTAAAATCAATGTTAAATATACAATGAAAAACCGCTTAAATTTATCGTAGATTTTTGTTAGAAATTGAATTAAAATGTTCCACTTTTCTAGCTGAATCTCAAACTGTTTAAAAGCTAAAAGTATACATAGTCCCGACGAATAAAAAAGTAATAACAATCTATGAAGCAAATAAAAATTATTTAAAAAAAAGAAGGTGGCAAAAAAATTTTTTCAAACATATTCTTAAAGTAAATGAAAATTCAGTTTTATTTTTTTCCAAGAACCATTCCTCTTATCATAAAAAGTTTCAAAACACAAAACTGAAATTCAAATAAGCCTCTGATCGAATTTGGAAGAGCCCTCTGGCATCCGATCATATTTTAAATTTACCTCAGCGGCTCACCGACATATACGATTATGGATCAACGCAAGTCATCAGAACGCGATCGGTCGTGCTACAGTTTGGACAAATTTTAACCCTTTGACATCTCAACCTTTTTGTAACGTAACTTTTTTCTGTTCATCGGAAGATCTTTTTTGGAATAAAAGTTGAAAATTATATTATCTGGACTTATAAAAACTTTGAAGCTAGTTAAATAGTGCTGGGATTTAAAAAGTTTCGTCGACCTTAGTACTCTTAATTTATCAGCACACTGCTTCGAGAAAAATTCAACTAATTTTATTTCATCGGGTTTGACTGAATCGTTTTGGTGAAGGTGACTAAAATTTTGGCTGGACCAATGGATTTTTTCTATGGTAAAATATTTTCTTTATCTTCCTCAACAAACCTGTAACTTATCATTCTTACAAAGTTTTGAGAAATGTTTTTAATGTTTACAATTTGAATGTTTCACTCAAAAATTTTAAAAGCTAACGTTTGACTAAAGTTTAATAGTTTTAATCATTATATAACTTAGTAAAATTTTATATCTTTTATCGTTGCGTACTGCATGATCATTAAACTTAATTGTTAATGTTTAATTTTATTCAAAATTGTATGTACTGATTAAGTTGAAATAATATTGAACTAAAAATTTTGACGTTGTTAATATGATATCCAAGCATAAAATTAAACAATTATAAATTAATCTATCTTATAATTTTTTTTACTTTTTATAACATGAATTTTATTGCTACGATAACTTGAAATTGTAATAAATTCTGAAACTAGTGAAATGCAAAAGTGTTTCTTAGATTTTCACACACCAAAGCGTAACCGTGTTGATGCTTGTTGACCTTAGAAAAGGACCACCCAATTCTATTTATATGTAAACAACGCACCGAAACCGAAATCGGCGTGAAATACAAATATCATATTTTACTTTGTTCATTCCATGTGTCATTCACTTAAAATTTTAAATCAAGTTTGACACTAAATAAAAAAGAGCTTAGTTCATTAAATCTAAGCGCAAAAACTATTTATTTATCAATCAAAAAAAAAACAAACAAACAAAAATGATGTTTATGAAAAATTGTTTGTTGCAGTTGTGTTTGTAATCGCTTCACTATTGTTGAGATCGTCCGAGTCAACGCCGTTTCGTAAATGTACAATTGGAATTTCGCCGATACGTTTGAATGTTCGAGGCTGCACCTCGAGTCCCTGTTCATTTCCGAGGGGTCAGAACGTCTCGGCTTTGGTGGACTTTGTTGTTCGTAAGTAGAATTATTTTTATTTTACTAATAATTTCAACTGTATCAATTTTCTACCTGTTAATTTTTTTTTATTTTACTATAGACAAATATTTACATCGGATTTATTTACATTCTTTACATAATTCGATTTAGTTTGGTTTGCTTTCATCTGTAATAAAAAAACAAAAATTGGATACACGAAAAATAAATTTTTTTTGAAATTTAATATTATTATTTAAAACTATTTTAACTAATTTCTTTTTTTTTTCAGCACGTGATACTGCTATGCTGGTACCGAGGGTGAAAGCTCACATCAACATGTACGTGACGAGCTTCAGTAAGAACATCAAGTTCTCCCAAAGGGACGCTTGCAGTACATTGACAAGAGGTCGTTGTCCACTGAAGAAAAACGACTACGTCACTTATTACTTCACAATGCCGATAAAACACAACGAGCTACGCCTGAGCGTTGACATGGAAGTTGCGCTCTTAGATCCTTACGGAAATGTTGTTGTTTGCACTCTGCTGCCGGCGGCAATTTATTGAATTTTTTATTTAAAATCATATTAAAAGTAGTTTTTCTTGTGAAACACATAATTTTGTCTAAAGCTGTTTTTAATATTAATCAAAGTTAATTTATTTATTTATGTTATTTTTTATTCAAAGTTTGTGCAAATAGTCGAGGCGATGCATGCATATGTGTTTAATGTTTTTTTAATTCATAAAATATATGTAAATTTTATAATAATTTTTGCAATATGAATTTTTGTTTGGCATTTATTTATAATATCCTTTAATCCTTATATATATGCTGTTTATTTCACTTTTTTTTTTTTTTACTTTTTATAAAATTGTAAAAATAAATTTAACTAAATCAATCTTTTTAAATAAAATTAGCTTGTATACCTTGCTGAGCTAACACTTGCTCGGTTGAAATAATTTTTTTTATAAATCATAAAATTAATTCAAATTTTATTAATAATTTTTATTTGTACACTTTTTTATGAAAATATACTATTACATATCCTTAAATAGGTATTCTTATCAATACTTTAAAATAAACTTTTAATGAAAATTTACAAACAAAGGAATTTTAAAAATATTACACCTGACACTAAAAGTTTTAATAAACGTTTTCCGAACGTGAGATGTATACAAATTATTAATAATCAACCATTTTATTACTATTCGTTCAAAGCTATAAAACATTTTTGTTTTTGCACTTTTACCACAGTGACAAAAGGTAGTAGTGAAGGTGCCGATAATTTTGAAAAAATGAATTCACGCGAAGGTACGACTGATTTTTCTTATTTTCAATTTTCCTTGAATAATTTATTGTGGAAATAAAAAATCCACGTTTATTTGAATAACTGTGTCCCTGAAGGTTTGATGATTCTTGTGCTGATTTTCGTGAAGTCATGTGAATCAACGCCGTTCCAGAAGTGTCGCGGGACACCTGCACCCGATAAATTTTTTCTCAAAGGTTGCAACGAAAACCCTTGCAAAGTAGTCGACGGTCAAAATTTAAGAGGCGAAGTTCATTTTACTGCTCGTAAGTCGTAAAAAGCACCTAAAACTCTGACCAGTACAACATTAATTGTCTCCAAATATGAATTTTCAGATCATGAAACAGAAGTACTCAAGCTGAATATCGTGGCGCGCGTCGGCTTTTTACCCATACGAATAGATCCAAATCAGAGAGATGGATGCGATACTTTGGGGGAGGACAGCCAGTGTCCACTGGAGACTGGTGACAAAGTCGTTTATTATTTTGATATACCTATGAAAAAACTAAATGCCAATTACAAAGCTGAGGTAGAGCTTTCGTTCGTTGACAGTCAAAATCATAATTATTTGTGCTTGAAACTACCGGTTGAGATCGAGGTTGAGATTGTCAAATAAATCTTTTAATTTTCAACCCAGATCGAAGAATATTTTTGTATTAAGAATATTTCATTATCTCTCATTATTCATTAAGTTGTTTTTTTAAATAAAAAAAGGACAATTAGTTGAAAAATTTATTAATGAGTGTAAAAATCCTTCCAATCATCCAAGCACGGAAGTCTAACCTGTCTTCCTAGAATACAAATATATTATATAATATCTATATATATTATATAATATACAAATATATTATATTATATATAATAATATATTATATAATTATAATATCACCCTGGAGTCCAATTTTTTGAGTACGAAAAAATTCTTTCTTAATTCCGAGCTTAATTCTTTAAAATTTTTTTTGTTTTTGCTCAACTGAAAATTTCTTGTATGTAAAATAAACTTGAAGAATATACCAGAAAAGAATTTAACAAGCTTAGAAATTATAAACAATAATTTTAATAGTGCAGCAAATTTTTTTTTACAAAGAACTAATTATAAATATCTATTAAAACAAGTTGTTTTCATCTTTTTGATCCGGTGTTATCAATTTTTTTCCTGAACGAAATTTTTTTAATACTTTATGATAGTATTTGTTAAATAAAGTTAATAAATTTAGTCATTATGATAAAACAAAGGAACTTTTTTCGTTGATTTTGACAAATTTCTTAACTGCTAACCTTTGCTTTTAAACCAAAATAGTCATGACCCAGTACACCCGATGCATACTAAACGAGTGATAACGAGATAAACTGTAAATTTATATGTAGTCAAAGGTAATTAGGGAGAAGATTAGTGCTTTAAATAAACGGAGCTAGAGTGTTGAATTTAGTAAAATACTGTATAGTCATATTTCACACGAGCTCTGGAGCTTGTTTTAAGGAATGTGAATTTTTTTTTTATAGTTGAATGAACCAAATTTTTACAATTTTTTGATTCAGGACTACTTTTGGTTTATTGTTATCATTCTCTAGCTTTGATTTAGATATTTAATTTCATAGCTGCATATTATAGTAAAATGCCTTTTTGTAAAATTATTTTTAAAGCAATTATTGCACTTGCACTATTTTTGGCTTCGAGCGAATCAACAAATTTCGAAAAATTTCGGAAAGGAAAGTCACCCCTAAAGCTATCAGTCGAGAGTTGCAACGAATCTCCGTGCATAATAACCAGTGGTAAAAACGTTTCCGGAGAACTGGACTTCGTCGCTCGTAAGTATTCACTCTCAACAAATCCGTAAATTCATCATAAAATTCATCGACTTTATGTCGCAGCTGTTGATACGAAAGTCCTGAGGCCTAAAATCCAAGCAAAAGTTTACGGATTTTCAAAGGAGATCGAGGTGGCTCAGAAGGATGGTTGCAGCACCTTAAAATTCGGCAAGTGTCCTCTTAAAAGCGGCGATAAGGCAACCTACTTTTTCACCGCCCCCATCAGCAAGGATTACTCCGGATACTCGCCGACCATCGAATTTTCTTTTCTCGACGACAACGACGATGTCATTATATGCGGCAGAGTGCCCGTTCAAATTAAATAAACGTATTTTTAATAAAAATTATTTATGAGAAAAGAAATGACTAATATTTTTTTTTTAAATCAACTTTGTATATGTACTTTGAATAATAATTTTTTTTTTAATACCTCTTGTAAAATTGCCAAAATCTGATTCTGAAGATTCAACAAATTCGATTTTGAAAAACTTCTAAAATTCTAAAATGTTTTTTGGAGCCTTGATTACCTTATTTCGATGACGAACCGTTTACACTGTTCCGACCAAAAACTGACTTTTTGAGGCACTTTTTTCAATTTTTTTTTTCTGAAAAATTTCAAAAAATGATAAATTTTAAATTTTTAATGTATTGAAAAAAGTTTTTAGAAATTTACGTTGTTTTCAATTTATTATAATAATCAGAATTTCATAGCTCTTTAATCTTTAAAAGAAAATTCAGTTTTTTATTTAGAATGGCGTTGAAAATTTTCCAAACAAGTTCGTTGTTGCAAAATTTTGTTATTATTTATGTTATTTACTTGTTAAGTATTATCGGTCAAAGCAAAAGCCGGCAGGATCTCGTTCTGGAGTACGGGACAAATTGACGGGCAAGCTCCTCCATTTTGCATTTTCTTTGACCGCACAGACTTTATACCTGATAGCCCTTGAGGGGCAGGTGCTATGCTCGGAGGCTACTTAGAGACTCTTTAAAATTTCGTAACATAAATTTGCACGTGGTCCTGTTGCCTGCATTTATGCAGTTGCTGCCAAGCCGAGAGGACCTGAAGTGCTCACTCACTAAACGAAAAACAGCTGAGAAGTAAAATCAAAATTAACTTGTGCAAAAACAGGAAGTTTAGCAAAACAGCCCTCTCAGTTGAAAAAAAAAATAATGGATAAATTTTCAGGTAAACAGCTAATTATCTAATTTAAAAATGTAAATTTTTTAAAAATTAATATTTCAACGGTTTGGGTCAATAAGATAAATCTGAACTATGCTGTGCAAAACCATAAATTGTTGAAATGTTAGTGCGATAAGATTAACCTACCTTATTGGATCATCAAAATAAAATGCCCAAGTAATACTAACCCAATTTTTTTCAATTTTAGGACTTATTTTCGTGGCTTTGTTGGTGGTATCTGCTCAGTCGACGCCATTCAAAAAGTGCGATGAAGGCACTGCACCGAACATGCTTCTAGTTTATGGCTGCTCTGTAACTCCGTGCAAGTTTGAAAGCAATACGATTGTAACAGCCGAAGCATCGTTTACAGCACGTAAGTAAAAGATCCCTGCCATAATTTTAAATTCAATTTACTATCGACAGTGAATTTTTATCTTTTTATTTTTCAGCTGAAAACGTTTACAAGTTAGAACCATGGGCAATTGTCAAAATCCACAAAATTTATAATTTCTTACCTGTGGAGTTCCAGAAGAACGTAACGCTTACCCAAACTGACCTGTGCCAAAACGTGTTTCCTGAAAAATGTCCTCTATACAAAGGTCAAAGTTCTAGCATAATTTTTTCAATGGTTGTACCGAAAACTCCTCTGATCTGGGGTATAGATGCTGACTTTGACTTTCGAGTTTTGAATGCAAATTCAACGAAAATTCTTGGATGTTTATCGATACCTGTCATTGTAGATTAAGTATTTACTTATATACAGTAACAATAATCTCCAACATTTGAGACTGAAGATGTTTTCTTCAAACGTTTTAAATTAAAATTTTTTTAACTGACTGACTAAAATGTGAAACTGAACAATCTTGTTTTATTCATGCTTTTAAAAATTGATTGTATAAAATTTTAATAATAATCTTACCAAATCCATGTCCGTTAACAGTTGATAACTGTTTTATGTTGACAATTTTTTACCTTTAAGTTTAAACATAAGAATTCTGTAAAAAAAAAAAAAAAAAGAAAAAAAAGAAACTTATAATATTTGTATTTATAAACAAATAAAAATCTTCTTTATTTATATAATACTCTTTTATTTTATTAAATAAATTTTTTAAAATATTTTTAACCAGAAAATTAAGTAATAGCTTGAATTCAATTATTCTAAACTTTACGTAACAATAACAATTCTGATTCTCGTGGATGAATCAAAGCAGTGGACTCCTTTATCAAAGTCCAATTCAAATTCAGTAGAGCCCACGCAACTTCCAGTTACAGGATGCTACACAAATGCACCGCTTACTAAAATTTAATGCATAAGCTGTTATTTAAATGGACTGTTTCTCGTAAAAGCTTTCCATCGTATGAAATCCAATAAAACTTTTAGATGAATAATTTAGTATTTAAAAAAATTTATTTTGAAATTTTTTAATTCACATTGTAACGAATGAATGCTGCTTATCAATTACCATGGCTCTTTTCAGATAAAGTTCATATACCTGATTATGTTTCGTGTAAGCGATGTAATCAAAATTTATGGAATGCAGGGAATCTTTTCGGTACATATTGCTTTTGACGTAAAAAAATTTTGAATCCGACTTTGTACTTTTCACAACAGTCGATGATAACATTTGTTTTGATTTTACTAAGAAAAGTGTTAAGAAAAATTTTTTATTGCAGTTTTAGTTAGCTATACATTAATTAGTTTTAATTTCATTAAAAAAAAATTATCCAAGTTACTTTGATATGTAATTTTTTATTAGTTTTCATAAAAATAATAATTATGCACTTATAAAAAATGAAAAAAAAATCCTTGCACTTATTAAATTTTTTTTTAAATTATATTTTTTATCAAAATCTTAATGAAAAGAATTGAATTTTTATACAGTATCCCGCAGGGGAAAAAATAAAGTTTGATGTTTGAATAAGGAAAACATCTCGAAGATTCATTGAATGGTTTCCGTTTCAATCCGCTTCAGCTTGTATTGTGACAGATTTCACTGTGACTTTTCTTTGCTCACGGGCTCTCGGACAAAAACCTTCGGGGGTTTACTGTAGCCGTACGTGACAAATTGTTCATGTCTTTTACCTGGATAATCCCAAATTTAGTTTTGTCCAGACTTATTTATGACTGAGTGTACATACGCTTATTTGATTCGTTTGCAGCTGTTGACAATGTATTTTTATAATCCAGTGGGAAGCTGCACCTTTGACCAATGATATTCCTTGGAAATTTAAAAATTCCGACATCCACAGTTTGATCACAGAAAATTTTTACTCGTTCAGATCTAGTTCGAACGTCCTAGGTGCATCGTCTATTTTGATAAAATAAAGAATATATTTTATATTGTTTTTCAAATTCCGAGTGTGAATTACATACTTTGATTGTGCTTACGATAGATAAAAACATTTCTTCAGTGGTTATTTTTATGAAATCCGGTTTTTATGTTTGAAAATTTTATAAGTTGCAGTGAGTGAATGAAATTGCACATCTTGATTTGTAATTTATACTCATTTTATAATTTTTTGAACTATTGATTGATTACTGATATATATTTTTGTGATTTTTACTCTTTTAAAAAGATTTTTTAGTTTCAATCATTATTTATTTGCAACTTAACGAAAAATTTTATAATTTAATCGTTGAAAACAAATTCAAAAACCAAAAAAAATAAAAATAACGAATTTTAAGTTTTAAACAAAAAAAAAAACTTACACTGTTTTCACGTATAATTTTAGTGATAATCAATGGAGGAAAAACTTACATCTGTTTAATTTCAAATTTGTTTTCGTGTGTAAGTTTGATATTTTAGTGTATCTCGTATTGATGAATGCGTATTTGATAGAAACTGAACCGCAGATAAGCAAAACTAACCGCTTCAATACGTTCAGATTTAGTTGTTTTAGTGAACTCCACAGAAGTTTAGTTGGAAAAAAATCAGAGCAGAAATGAAGCTTTTTTACGGTAAATTCTGTTTATAATTTTTTTTATTCCAATTAATTTTTTAACATTATAAAATTTTAAAATTTATGTGTTTATTATTAATCTAAAATTTTTTGTTTAGTATGAATAAGAAAAATAAATTCAATCTAAGACAAAATAATCTTTTAGTATTAATATTGAAAAATGCTTGGTTAAAATTTGTAATGTATTTTTCATGTAAAATTTACTGTAATTTACTTATAGTGAGTAAAATTTAACAAACATTTTTTGTGGACGAATAGAAATAAAATTTATTATTTTGAAAATAACTAACCTTAGAAAGAATATTTGGGTTTTTATTACTTTCTTGAAGTAAGAAGAAGAAAATAAATAAAAATTTTATTTTTAAATAATTTTTAGGCTTACTAATTTAGTCTTATTTAGCAAAGATGTGTCGGAGATTATTCAAATTTTGAAAATTCTAAATTATTATCTTGGAAATTTTTACTATAACAAGTATCATCCTAAATTATAACAAAATTTAAATCTATTATAAAAAAAAAAAAATGAATATCATTTAAACATTTGTCTAGAATTATTACTTAAATTGAAAAACAAATTCTCGAATTGTTAATAGCTTTTATTACTTTCCTCTCAGGTTTCGTAGTAACAGCATCCTTGGTCGGCCTCCTCGCTTCGACTCCCTTCGAACTATGTAGCTGGTACGGTTCGCCACCGAACGAAGTCAGAATCGAAAACTGCACCGACACACCGTGCACTGTTATTCTGGGAAAAAACATGACCGGCGAAATGGACTTTACTGCGCGTAAGTTACGCGAAAAAAAGTGAAAACCACCCTCATTTAAATTCTAAAAACTTTATTTCCCTCGCAGCCTTTAACATGGCGGTCCTGAGACCGCGAGTTACAGCCTGGGCGTTCGGTATACCCATAGAGATACCGATACCTCAGGAGAACGGCTGCGAGACCCTGATCTCGGGCAACTGTCCACTGGGAAGCGGCGACAATGCTACCTACACCTTCACCATGAGCGTCAGCAGGGATGACTACTACCCGTACGCAGGCATCTACGCGAGCATCGAGTTCACCTTCCTCGACGAGTACGACAACGTCACGATATGCGTTCAAATGCCCGCTATAATCGATTTGTAGTGACTAGGTACAGGTGCGCTTCGAAAATTTAGATAAGGTCTAGAATTATGTAGTTTTAACTTGAATCTCATTCTCGCAAAAACAAAAATTTGGTTTACATTATAGTTTTGCGATTACAAAAAACCGCACTAAAAAGAAAAAATCTGAAAAATTTGTTTGAACCAAAAAATATAGATTGTTGAAAAAAATGAAATTTAAAAATATTATTTTAAAAGATTAGTCAAATAAGAATTTACGTCAATTAGAAAAACAAAGTAGTCTACTGTAGAATGCAAATGAAAATTACTTCGACTTTCATTATATATTTTCAACAGATTTTGTACACTAACTGTTAAAAAATTTTCTATTTTTGGATAATATTTACGAGACTTGACGTTTGGATTTTTCACCTTCAGTGCTCATCGTGCTGTCTCAGAGAATTAAAATAAACCAGAATTTCGATTAAAAATTTGATCGGAACATTTTTTAAACCTTGCTGATTAATAAAAAGGTTTTTTTTTTTTTTTTTTTTTTAATATATTAAGAAATTTGATCTTTTAGAAACGCTCAGATTTATGATACATATTTGAAATAGTACTGAGAAGTTCATGGATATAAAATACATTCGTGTAAAAAATGATCAATTCGTCATTAAAGAGAGCCATGAATCATTTCTCACGTATTTTCGCATGCAGATGTGATTAAGCGTATAATCACGAAACAGCATGAGGCTAGAGAAAAACTGTTAATTATTCATAATTGGAGTTTGAATATAAATTCGCTGTTTTGATCAAATATAAGTTAATGTTGAGACGAATAATATTTTAGACGTATATGTATTTCACAACATGTTTGCCTATTTTTTATTTCGCAATTTAAACTAACTGTGCAGTGCTGAGACTTTGGAAGATGAGCTTAAAACAAAATTGTGAAAACTTATATACATGAAACATATTTGCAAGCTAGTTTTTTTTTTCTATTTTTGTTCATCGATTTTGACAAAATAAATTTATTTACTTAAATATTATTTTTTCGGAGAAAATTCAAAAAATATTTTTAGCTTTAAATGAATGAAAATTGACAAAAGTAAAAAATAATTAAAAAAAATAACAAAAGAAGAATTACCTATCTGATAATTTGCTTTAGTATTTTCGCTGACAGTTTTTTTAAGATTACTTACCCGTGGAAACATTAAAATGAATTCTTAAAATAAAAATATCTAAATTTAGAAAATGAAACATCTGGTAGGATATGAATAGAGATTTAACAACTAAAATAATCTCTATGTGTACATACATAAGTAATTTAAAAAATTGTAAAAGAATCTTTTTATTCAAATTGAAAATTTTTGTTTTTAATTCAATTTTTTTTAGTAGTGGATTTTAATGTTTAATTATCTTTGTATTAAAAAATTAAAAATAAAAAAAAAATTAAAAAAAAAACAATTTTTTTCAATAATTGAAATCATTTAAACGATGATAATTTTTTAGACTAGTAATAAAGTCTTAATTACTCTAATCGTCTAAAATTTTCCACTTTAAAATAGTACTAAGCAGCGTTAAAATTGAATTAAAAAAAAAAAACTTATCTAACTTCAGACAATAAAACATTAAACAACAAGTAAAAAAAGAGAAGATTCGACAGTTAAACCAATTTGTTCTGTTGTGTGCGTATAAGATAAGATGAGTTCACTTTGATTGTGTACATTGAGTTACAAAAGATAGTTTGAAATTTAACGTAACATCATATCTCGCAACACAGAAGTTACCGTAATTCCTACACACCGTTCGAAACCTTGGTAATGAATTTATCTTTGTAAGATTGTGTACTTTAAGAGTTTTACTCATCAAATAAAGAATAAAAAAGGTGATACTATGTCTACAACGGGTTTTAATTTTCAATTCTCTCAGCAACACAAAAAATTCATTCTTCTGAATTTCATAGCAACATAAACTATTGAAAATAAAAAATATTCTTTAAATTATTAAGTGTGTTTTTAAAATACACGTGCTTTAACGAATCAAACTTCAAAAATTGTTAGCTTAACAAGAAATATCCGTTATCACTCAGCTGTTGCGTCAAGTCTCAAGTAAATAAAAAAAATAGTACTCAAGTAATAAAAAAACTAATCTCGAAAACCACACCAGCCAAGCTTCTTTTCAAAACGAGTAAATAAATCTTTTTTTTTTTCTCGACTAATTTCGTAAAAAAAATGACTTACAAATTACCATTGGTCTTCCTACCTCATGTTTACTCAAAGACTTGCTGGCATTATTTGTAAACAATAGCTTCAGAGGCATTTTCTCGATTAAAGGGACTCTCCTCGGTCCGCAGCGGGAAATTCCGGGGCCAATAATCGTGCTTACCGCTTACTCTGGGCGGTGGGAGGAGGGGGGGGGGGGGTAACACAGTGAACCTGAATGACATCACACGTCGGCTACTCCCGTATTATAGTACCTATAGTAAGGCTCGTACGGTATAGTGCGGCGCGTTTTTTTTTTTTCTCTTCTCCGGTTTTTTTTTTTACTCTCTCCAGGCAGCGGAATCACGAGTCAAGGTATAATAAAAGTGCCGCAGTCGCGCCGCGCGCTCGCTTACGTCAGGAGCTTCGCAAGATAGTTTTGGTTTACGGTTTAATTTACTTTTTTCTCTCTCCTCTTTTCGTTGTTTGTTTGTTGTGTGTATGATCAAAAGTGTCTCGAGCAGACGATAAGACTCTGCTCGTTTGTCCCAAACGTACGTTGTGTCCCGAGACTTGTGTTGTTGAGTTGTTAACTGCTGGTTGTTTGTTGAAAACCGTTGCATAGAGGAGGCTTGCCTATACGAGGTAGGCGACCGGCGCTAGAGCCACAGGTGTTCGGACGGCCGTCCCGAGATAAGATGGCGTCCAAGGGGAAGTCCAACGACGTGGCCGACGTAAGTACCCATCCTGGAACACCAAAACATAACATTAACACTTATTTTTGAAACACACACAAGAACCAAGACACCAGTGTCCCCGGAGTACCTTGGGTGTGGCACCTGCGCTTTTGTAGGTTAGGACGCGCGCCGAGCGCACAGTAGAGTGTACATTATCGAACACGCCGTTCTATCGCGGCCGACGACGGTGTTTGGAAATCGCGCGCGTCTTGCGCCGAGATAGCACCACACCCTTGGTAATTTGTACAGGTACCTACACACGAAGAGTTATTCGTACATTCTGCAGTCGTCTTGAATCGAGTGTTTTGGTTTATGCAGCAGGTTGTTCGCCTGGAGAACGCTTAGGTAGCTCGGTGCCGATCTTCTCCGATCTTTACCTGGTACACTGGAGCAATTTAATTTTAGAGGTTCACGGTTAAATTTGATTATCGAATTGGTTTAGTTTTTTTTACAACATTGATGCGCTGGTTGGGTAATTTAGTTTTACTTGAATTTGCGGTAATACCGTGTGTCATACCGTGTTTACGGTCGCGAGTTCCTCGAAATTGTTATAAACCTCGCTGCATTAGGTATTGCAAACGATAGTTTACAACGGTAGCTTCTGCTTTTTTTTTTTTTTTTTTTTTTCTTGTTATTATCAATTGTAATCGCTGATAATTGTCGTGTGATTTGACTCACTGTCACGTGCGTTTAAAACATACATTTCGAGTTATTAAAAATTTGAGATAATTGCTGATGGTTTATTTAATTGTTATCGTCGAATTAAATTTTTTGAAAAACTTTCCGTAAATCCACCAAATACGTCACAGCGATTATTAGTAATTCTCATTTTTATGGGAAATAAAAGTTTTAAAATGCACGTCTTTGTTGTCGGGAAATCCTTACTACGACGTATTTTCCAAAAAGTAGGTCACTCGTACCGAGTACCAAAAAAAAAAAAAAAAAAAAAAAAAATCGAAAGTGTGCGTGCGGTTTGTAGTTTTCATTGTGCTCGTCTGCGCATCGATCGGCTGTCTAAACTCCATGTAAACAAACTTTTCTTAAAATGTTATCTTGAGTTTGTTTATCATGGTACTTTAAGCTCGGGAAAAACCACTTGGTAAATAATGTAAAAATACTTTTATATTTTTTTATCGGGCCCGGCGAAACATATTTTAATAATTTATTCTTAATTTTAATGATCAATCCTGACAACCAATTAAAAATTACCAAGCTAATTGCTCGGGCGAAGCAGTGAACCGTTTCCGAATTTCCCCTTACTTCCACGAGAATTGCTTAACTCGGTCTTTTTATTCTTCATGACTAATCCGGAGCAAGAAATAAACATGAAAAAAAAAAAAGATGCGAGACAGCGCTTCGTAATTAATAAACGCACACACAGTCACGCAAAAGTGCTGAGAAATTCGTTTCTGGAAAAAACGCGATGGAATGCAGCGAACTTTTAAACGGTCGAGCGTCAATAATCGATTCGAAAACTTCCTTTTCTCAATTTAAACAAATCGTAAAGTAGGTAAAAAAAAAAAAAAAAAAAAAAAAAAGAATTTGGAACGAAGACCGAAAATAAAAAAGCCTTGTCACACCCTCGGGAGAATAAGTGTGTCAGGGTTGCTCGAGATCCCATGGGATGCACGAGCCAGACGGGAGAGTTACCCGGCGTACACCCGAGTCAAGCCTGGTGCCTGCTACGCGGCGCGCCGCTCGAATGGGTTACGGGGATGTATGGGATTTCGCGAGGGATTTCGTGCTTTCGGCGATTGCTTTATCGGTCTGCGAAGAGTGATTTTGAGGAAATTTAGGGTTTAAAGTTTGGAGAAGGGCAAGGTCTGCGAGCGTGGAGTAGTTTCTTGAAAACATACATCAGCAGCTCGATTTTTTGAGCTACTTTTTTTTTTTTTTTGTAGAGCGTTGAAAGTTTTTGAAAATAATTTGAACCGTGAAAATAAATCAGCAAGTAAAAAAAAAGTCCGATGAGAACTCAAAGTTTTTATAGCATTGCAATTGATTGAAGAGAGAAATTCTAAGCTTTAAGTTTTAAGTTTAAATTTTCTATATTACAAAATAATTAGGTTGAAGAATTTTTTTAACTCAGATTTAGTTTTCATTGAAGCTTTAGTTGAAATTTTACAAACAAAATAAACCAAGCAAAAATTATCTGTTGTAAACTGCGAATTCAGTTACAATGATAAACTTTGAAGATTTAAATTGGGTTTTGTTTGATTGAAAGAAAAAATTTATTTGTAGTAAATTAAAAAATTCATTGAATTAAGGTTTTTTTTTTTTTTAATTTAAATAAATCGATATTCTAACTACAAAATTATTATACGTTAAAAACTAAAAATATGTAAAAAAATATTTTCTTATAATGAATTTTGAACTGATCTAAAAGTTGTAAATAAATCGAAGATACTTTGCTAAAACAGGTGTTACATTTAAATTTTGTTCAAATACTTTGAAACTATTAATAAGTAATTTACAGCCAAAAAATTTTATAACTGCTTAAAAAGTCGATAATGTACATTTTCTTGTTTTCAATGTCAGTTCATCTTAATTCATCAGCTCTAATATAAATTTTTACCTGAATAAAAATATAAATCCCAGTGCTTACAATTTTATAATAATTCACTCAAATAAAAAGAAGTTATTAAATTTAATGGCAAACATTTTGATGATGCTTTATAATCTCAATTAATTTTATTTCATTCATGAGTGCTCTATAAAAAATTTTTTATCGGAAATTAAAATAAATATCCTGGTAGAATTTTAGTGCAATTAAATTATCTTCGTCTCACGCACCAGTGAATCATTCTTTTATTATAGTTTCAACAAACGTGAAAGATAAAACAGCGATTTTGAGTAAAAACACTCAACGCTTAACTAAAATGTATTTTATTATAGCCCGGAAAAGAAAAAAAAAATTCCGTGCTCAAATTTATATCTGAAATCTTAATGGCGGCGATCAGAGTGTTAACGATTCACGCAAACTCAGCAGCTTTTCTCTCGAGTTTCATCCTTAATTTTCGCGTGGCATCTTTTCTTTCAATTTTTGGCAAAGAGCCTGGCGTGTTTCAAAAGGGAGTAGGGAAAATGAATGAAACCCGAGTTTCGAGTGTGGGCGGTTTTTGCTTTCCGGTGGATTTACTCGCTTCGGTGTGGGTGGAAAAAAATGGTCGACGCCTTGCTCAACTTGTAACCCTTACCATTTTTTTTTTTTGTATCGATTTTTTTATTTCTTAGCTTTGTTTGGGATAACTAAAATGTGGTTAGTGTATCGTGTTGAGTCGGTAAATTTGTTGGGTTTAAGGTGAAGAGAAAATACAAAAGAAAATCATTTTGGTTTCAAACTGGAAAATTTGCTGATAGTGCAGTACTTTATTTTAAATAAAATTTAATATTAAATGAAAAATTGAGGATTTTTTATTCTTTTTAAAAATATTAATTTTAATAATAATAAGTACGCTGGTGTTTGGTCTTACCGAACAGTAAAGTAATTAAACAATGATTATTAAGAATTAATTTTGTTTTCATTGTTAAAAATTGGTAAAAATTTTAACACTCTATTTTCACTTTTTTAATTATAAACTGAGCTATTAATATTTTTGTAATGTATTAAGTTAGTTATTTTTTATTATTACCACGTTTATACTAAATTAATGTTTTTTATTGTTACAAAACTAATTATTTCTTAAACGAATTTTATACTACTAAATGCAAATTTTCAACGTATAATCAGTCAATAAAAATTAAAATTCATGATTAAAAAAAAAGTAACAAAAAATGTAGATCAAATATTGAATTTTTGAGTTCTGATGAATTTGTTAATGAGTAGATTGTGTAAGTTTAATCGTCGAGAGCCGGTTTACCCTGAATAATAACAAGTTGCCGTGTTGAATAAAATGTCCAACCTCCTGTTGGTTGCCGACAATACAGCCTGCAGCTGCGGTAGCTCGTTAATCGTCGATAATCAGCGCTAATTACTCTGAAAAAAAAGTCGCGCCGATTAAGTGGGCCATTGTTTATGTAGTTCCGATCTATTTATAAAATTTCAACGAATTTTAAAATCAATAAATTCACTCATCAATAATTTATTCAATAATTAATTTTGAACGAGTTATTCGGGATTTTAAATCGAAGCGCTGCGTCTAAATGTTTTACTGTTTAATTTCGTTGGCATAAAGTTTAATGATAAATGATGAATGAGTGAGATAGTTTATAAAAGGTGAAAACCCAGCGTTTTAAGAAAGTATTAAATTAGTTTTATTTAATATTTTTACTTCTGGTAATGTAGGTGAATATTAAACGCAGTATCGACTTTACTTCTAACTGAATAAAGTAATTTACATGCTGTCTAGTTTTTCAACAATGATTATGTTGATTCTAACAGAGTAAAAGGATCATTTTAAGATAAATAAAATTTATGATTTTAAAAATACAAAGTATTTTTTTCCTGAACCAACATTGTAAACTAAAAAATCATCAAACAAAAATCTTACACTGTTATGAGTACCTAATTAATAGACAAAATCAGCACTTTTTTACCAATCTAGGTCGATGATTTTTAGCTTGATAAACGTACAAAAATATAAAAATTACTTGATAATGATTTGCAAATTATGGTTCTGATTTAATCCTATTTGGTGAAATTGATTGAACCGAACCATTATCTACGCACTTGGTGGTAAAAATTCCCTTTTGAATTTTATCAAAATTTTCATTAGGTACCAGACCAGCATTCCTGGAGTTGCACCGACAAATCCATCGTGGAGCCTCGGCGTCTCGTCGCGAGATACCGCCACCGCGGTCTTTTACCTCGGCTCGTTCGCCACCCTCCCGCCCCAGCACCCTCCTCGATCGCCGAATCAAATAATTTATCCAAAAAATTCTTCCCTGAAATCCCAAACTCTCTTCAAAAACCTCGTTCCCCTATATCGCCGAAAATCCACCCTCCCGTGGCCTTACATAATCAGCCCGCACCCCGAGCGCGCGCGCTTCCCTCCCCCTCAATCCCCGTGGAAGTCCCTCGCGTCCCGAAAGTAAGGAGACGGGGAGCTCGATCTCACCTTCGGGTCTAATTCCCTTCGTCGCAGTGGTCGGAGATCCGAGTCATTATCGCTGAATTAGCCTCGCATTATGTACTTGTTCCAACGAGTTTATGTGGGTCAGGGGGAAGGGGGGAGGGGCTTGCGTCACAGCACGCAGCGCGATCGGATCATCCGCGAGTTGGAGGAGGAGGAGGAGGAGGAAGAAGAAGAAATCACGTACCGAAAAACCCTGCGAGAGAGCCGAGTCATGAGGTGCTGGTCTGGTGGTGTACACGCCCGCGGCGCGTCCTTCGGTTACGTCACCGGCGCGCCGGTGCATTGATCGCGTGCGCGCGCGACCACCCGCTGCACACCCCCCGGTCCCCTCTCCGGGCTAGGGAGATTTTTCGCCCCCAGGTTGGCTAGGGATAACCCGAGGGGAGGCCCTTTTTCGGTCGGTCGGGTGCACCAGGCGGGCGGGCGGGCGGGCATGTCTTTCTTTGCGGCTTTAAAATCGATGACGGATTTTTTTTTTTTTTTTTTTCTGCGAGATCACGTGGCAAACTCGGTTTGGTCAGACTACGGATTCGAGATTTCGGGGGTTGTTGGCGAGTTGGTCGCGGGAGTGACTCGGCTATGTGGGCTTTGTCGAGGGGTTTTATGTTGCTTGATTGGAGTCTAAAAATATTTCCGTGGTAGCGTGCATGCACATAAAAAGAGTTCCGAGCTTACTGAAAGTACAAGTTTCCTTTGCGTCTGCATTCCGTTTCTTTGTTTGTATTTTTTTTTTTTTTTTTTAAACAGTGCAATAGACTTTTCATAACTATCGATTAACGGTCTATTGTTGTTAAATTGGTATGTTCAACAAAAAATATCTGAATAATAATAAGAACATTGTCCAATCCTCGCAAGCACACTCGACGTCAGCGTTTATTTCTTGTACTGTAGGTTTTCCATGACTATTGATCGTTTATATTCACGGTTTATCGTTTTCAAATTAATTTCCTCGTATATTTGCGTATCGAACCAAGCGCGAGCACTCTACGATAAAAACCGTAATTTATTAAAAAAAAATATCCAAAAACTATATCGGGTATATTTACCCTCTCTATTATCAGCCCGCTCGACGTCCACATTTATTTCATGTACTGTAGGTAATTTTCCATGACTATATTGATCATACACCATGAGTATGTACACTTTACCACCCGGTAATTTCACATAAAAGCTATAAATATATAAAATTACAAGTTCTAGTTTTTTTTTTTTTTTTTTCATTCTTTTTCACTGTCGCGTGCATGTAAAAAGTTTTTCACTACAATACGCTTACCCGAGGCGAATCGATACCTCGCATCTAACCCGCAATGAGGGCTCTTACAACTATTCTTTTTTTTTCTTCTGCTTCCCTCCCCTTCTATAGTGCCTAATGTAAGAATAAATTTCGCGGAAACGCCCTGCTCCGAAAATTTTCACGATTTTACAGGAGGGAGTTAAGGGCCCCGGGGGAGTCTTGGCAGGACGAGGAGGGGCTGGAGGTGGATAACGAGGTTGAGAATCGTCGCCTCTGGACCGAGGGAATTTAATCAAGACCGCCGGCTTATGAACGCGCGTGCCTGACCTTTTCTTGGTTAATAACTTTACTTTCTTGGCTTAGCTTAGCTTATCTATGCTTTTTTTTGTTTTATTTAATTGGTGGAGGGAGGAAACAATAGAGTTTCAGGGTACATTTACGAGCTCGTCAATTTGGAGATGGTGTGTTATTCCCCGTTGGGGAATTCAACTACGGTACAGAGAGATGTTACTTCCAGATATTCACTTAGTTCGCTTGATTATAACCCTGGCTGATATGGGAATTTACAGTATGAATTTATTTCAAATTTACAATTCGTACTGTAATGAACTTCCTTTAGGCGTAGAGAGGGATGGAAAATATTTACTGTGAAATGTTATTAGTATAGTAAAAAATAAGTAAGAGATGTTTTATAAGTAGTTGAACTAAATTTGTTAGCTTGAAAAAAGGAAAAAAATCTTCAACTATGTGAACAATGTTGACACAGAATAGGTTAAAAAACCACAATTGGAAACTTATTATATGAAAAAAATAATAATAATGAACCCAAGCTCTCAATTTCTTTAAAAATCAACTATTTCGAGTTGTCTCTGATTTCAACTGAATTTTCTTAAAAATTTCTGTTGGTTTTGTATTGAATAACTTCATTACTGTATGCTTTAGATAGTTAATAACGAGGTTAATAATGATAAGCAAGATCGAATTTAAGAAAATAAAAAAAAAATTGTTTAAATCAAATCTTTTCTAAGAAACTACTACTTGAACAATAGTAGTCAACAGATTATTTAAATAAAAAATCAACAGCATGACACAATTCACAGTTAAAAAAAAAAAAGCTCATTCAGTGTCTACCTCGTTCCCCTCCTCTGAAAAGTAAGAATCAGATAGTCGGAACGTTTCACAAAGCCCAGCGAGTAGAAATGAAAAGTTCACGGCGAAACGTCAACAAATGCATAAACGGTTGCGTGCGAGCGGGCAGTTGAACTTCAATGTAACCGAAAGTTTCCGAGTCGCACACAGCTGCTGTCGGTTATGGGCACGACGGCGTGCCGAGGTACGACTTAATACTCGGGCTCCGTAAATCCCGCAGCGCGATGCGAGTGATATGAGTTACGGCGGGGGTGGCGGTGGCAGTCTAGCCTCATTGTTTCCCGACGTAAGTGTACCTACGCGCGTATTTAAGCCTCGAGCTTTCGTGAAAATTAGTTTGTCAAATTTATTGCCCGCAAATTTTCATTTTTATTGTAGCGATTAAAAACATTTTTTGATGATCTGTTAAATAATAATTGTTTGATTTGGTATAAAAGCGAATTCCTCGGCGAATTCGAAGACATGTTTGTGTCTCTTTTCAGGTTTTCTTTGAATTTTTTGGAATCAAAATATCATAATTAAAGAAAATTTTTTTTTTTGATATGATAAGAGAAGATTGAGAGCTATGAGAAGCTCTGTTGTTGATGTGTATCAATCGATGCCTTGGATGTATTTATTTTCATTGTTTCTTAATTACAATTTTATATTAACAATTTTAATCTTTAATAAAAATCATAAATTTTTTTTTCGCACAGAAGCATCTGACATTTGATTTTCAATTTGACTTAACTTATCCATTTCAATTAAATCTTGGCTGAGACAGAGTGGAACATATTTCAATCAATAAATATTTTTGAAATAATTAATCAAGTCCCTCTACTATCTTAAAAAATTCTTACTTTTAATTTTCAAAAAACGATGCTGTGTTTTATACTTCAAAATAACTCTGAATGATCTATATAAGAACTAATTTATTGAAATTATTTAAAATTAAAATCATTCATAGCTCATTTTTAGCTGGTATTTTTCAGTGATTTTAATAATTACCAAACTCAATGATCAAAATAATTTGAATAGAACAATAATTTCAACCTTTTTATTTTTTATCAACACAAAACGATAACAAATTCAGCGTGCGTTCGCATAAACAATTCGAAACAAAGTATAGATTTTTTATCTTCGATTTTGAATTCAAACATTGTCTCTTACAAGGCAGTACCGAAGCTTTGGCACGGGGACTAAACGAGCCCCTGAAATTTTAAAGTCGACGTAAACGAAATTCGATTATCACATAACCCGGTGCTCTCTCTGCAAATCCCTGCGTATATTCCCAGCTCTCGGCGCTGGAATTCGCACACGGCTCCTTATTGTAATGCGGTTAGCGAAGCCGCGCGCCCGCGACTGTATTATTCTTCTTCCTCTTATCGCCCCGGGTGAATCTACCGCACACTCGGAATTGAGATTTTTCTCTTCTTCGGCCCTAAGAGAAAATAGCTCACTGGGACAGTACCGCCGAGTTGATTTAACATATAAACGTCTTTGTGCTTTTATTTAAAAGGCAAGCTAATCGATTTTTAAGTACAGGTTTTTATTTTTAGGATTATCCGATCGTTGCGTTACTGAATGAACCGCAGGAAAAAGATTGCTCGAGTCAATGCGAGTACTACGAATATGAGTATTTTATCGATTATCGAGATAAACGCGTGCGCATAATTCACCTTCTCAAAAAGGTCGATAGTATGACCGCCCCCCTCTTCCTCCTACCACTACCCCCGCGAGTCGATTTATGGCGACACCAAAAATGTAATATATAAAGTTTTGCGAGCGGTTCTATTCTGCTCCTCGAATTTTTACGAAAAAAAAAGTGCCTTCGAGAACCCTTATAACGCTCAAAGTTTCTTTTTGTGTAAAGTTATCGAGAAAACGTATTTAATTGGCTTGAGCCAAAGTTCGAAGGAAGAATATTATTTTCCCTGAATGGGGCCAGAATTTAATCTCGTCAGGTAGAGAGAAAGAGAAGGGGAAAAATTTGACGCACGAGGGTTCATTCAAGTGATGAATGGGGATGACTTACAACGCCGCATTATGAGAGCTTTTCGTGATTGAGGTCGGAATTTTTGAAAATTACACTCAAAACGCGCTAAGCGCGGGAGTCCTTTTGAAAGACTTATTTACGAATATTGTAACTGACTCGGCTTTATAATTTTCGTGAAAAATGCGTCCTCGTTATTTATTTTTTTTTTTGTGAAAGCTGGGCTACTTATACTTAAAGCTCGAGCAAAAAATTAATGAGCTTGAATAAATTTTTTAGTAAAAATGTTTTTAGCATTAGCATATTAAAAACATTGGCTTCTTTAAATTTCCATTACTCTACTCTGACTAAAGTACGTAAAAATCTTTTTAGAGACACACTTAATACAGCGTTAAAATAATTAACTCGTACATTTATTGAATTTTTTAATTAATTTTCCAAAGTGCTGAAAAAAAATTTGAATTTTGAGAAAAAAAAATCACTTACGAATTGAAAAAATTGGAAAAAATGTTTTGTGACAAGTGACACTTCGCTCGTGAGGCAATAACATTGAACTAAACTCATTTTTTATACTATTTTTTTCTATTTTTAAAAAATTTCTTTGTATTCTAATCGAAACTACCGTCAGTCTATGCACGAGTAATTTCGTAATAAAAAATTTACACTTTTAATCCACGAAATATCAGTTGTTTCCTCGGTTGTTTCAAAATGAACAATAACTATGATTCAAGGAACGAATTTGGATGACTTACATTACAGAGCTTTTCGCGGTAGGGCTCCAAAATTTTGGAAAATTACAATCGCAAAGCCTTTTGAATAAAAAATTCAAACCACACCGTAACACCACTCATCTCGGAATTAATTAAAAAACAGAAAAGGAATAATAATCAAGGGACCGAGTGGCGAGTGTCAATTTCCGGTTCATTGATAACTCGACCTGTGGGTGTAATCTCCGGTCCCGGGAATTATTAACGCGAAAGTTTCGCCCGCTGGAATTTCTCACATGGCGAGGAACGCAGGAAAAAAAAAAAATCCGCCCCGAACCGGTACGCGTCCCACCTCGGGAGCTCAATGCGGTTCTATTTAATAATAATTGCACCGACGCGTCGCCGCGTCCCCGAGTGGAGGCGCATAATTGACCCGAAGACGAGTGGAATTTCTTCCGCGAGCATTAACGTCTTAACTGGTTCGACCTTTGGAATTTTTCGTACCACCGCGATACGCGTTTCCGCTGATTTGTCACTTTGTAAATCATCTGCGTTTTTTTTTTTTTTTATTTGGAAAAAGATGATTAGGTCGTTGGGGGAAAACCAGGATTTTTTCCTAGGTATACAGTGTCAGAATGATGAATTTATAGCAAATGTTTGTTTCATTTTTTTGCGAGGGAGTATTCGGGGTTGATTTCAAAAAATTGTTTACAATGTTGATTCTTGTTGATTGATATACTCTTGCTTGGTTTTGGTTGGTACCACGCATGACTCTTTCGAATTAAATTAATTTTTTTTATTCAATATTTTTTTGTGAACAAAGTTTGTAATCCTGCAAAGCTTCCAAGAAGCACAGTTAACCCACAGAAGTTTTAAAACTAGCCTTTTCTGACTGTAACAGTGAAGTCAAGAGGTGATTTACCAGAAAACTCATCCGTCTTACTCACCCCAATTACATCATTATTGGATAATTCTCTCTGCGTAATGGAAGCAGACAGGCTCGAAACACTAAAATGGATCGTAAATTCATTTCTACATTTTTTTTACTTACAAAAATTAAATCGCCCTTATTTTCAAAAATAAATTCTACTACTCCCGGAAGTCAAAGAAAAAAAAAGAAGAAAACTCGTGTTACGAGAGAAGCGAAAGAAAAAAAAAAAAAAAACATCGCCATCAATCATAAAGAGACTACTAATCGACGTCGGTTTATTGATTCGGGTGGCTTAGGCCCACTTCATCTTACAATAGGGACCGCAATTTTTCTTTTTTTTTTTGTGAAAAATTACCTTGTTTTTTTTTTTTTTTTTCTAGAGTATTTTTGTATATTTTGTCAAAAACACTTATCCCCGCTGCAAAAGCTAGAGAGAAAGAGACAGCGAGGAGGCCAAAATTGAAAATCGATCGAGCGTAAACGCCCGCTTGACAAGCTGTAAGTACGTGCGAAAAATCCGAAGCACGTTTAATCAATGAGGATATCCACCGCGAGAAGTAAATTCAATCGGAGCGATGACTTTTTTTACTCTTAAACATTCAGTAGACTTCAAAAAATTTTCAGAGTCGACGAATATAATAAAAATTAGGGGATTAAGCTCGGGATTAAGCTTCCTTTTTCCAGATGCTTTTCTTAATCCTCGGTGCTTTTGACGCGCGTCTTGTTTTCTCGTCTCTATCGATCGACCCTTATGTCGGTGTCGTTTCCCTAATTGCTTTGTTTTGATGGTTTTTCGAACTAGAAAAATATCGCGGACTTTTTTTTCCCAAGCCTTCAATCTCTTCAGACTTCATAGGAAAGCTTTCAAAGGTCCATAACTCGTTCAGAGCGATGTGTTTTCCTCCAGCGAAGCGTCTGCTTTGAAATCTCGGGAAATAAGACGGTGATCTCGTAAACTTGGAAAAAGCCCATTTTCCAAGGCTATCGCATCAAGCCACCGTTTCGATAAATTTACCGCCCCCGGGCCCCTTTGAAAGCTGCCGACTCTTCTTCCCTTGCACCTGGCTGGAGATAAAACGTAGATTCGTGATAACTCGAGAAAAAAGCTAATTGATTTCTCAAAAGACGTGCGCCGAACCAATTAACATACCAGCTAGAGAGGACACAAAACACCCGCAAAATCGATCGAGCGCCGGTAATAGCCGAGGCTTGCGCGAAACACTTTCTTCTTCTTCTTCTTCTTCTCGAGAGAGAGAGAGAGACGGAGAACAAAAGAAAAAAAATCTGCGAGAGAAAAATCGATGCCAAGTGTCGTAGGAGGCCTCGATACTTCGGTGCTAATTCATCCCACTGAGCTCGTCACAATTCGCGCCTCTGTTGCGTGGCGATATTCCATAAACGCTATGTCGTTAATGAGATTTAGGAGTAGACTGCCGTTCAAAGTTTGCCTGGGGAAAGTTATTTTTCGATCGGCGATTGCGAATGTTTTCAAACACAAGTGTAGTGCTGATTATGTTTTTTATTACAATGTAATGCTCTTAGTGGAGGTTCCTTTATGTACAGTCCAAAGCAGTTTGTAGGATACCTATGTTACTGCAATTTAGTATTTTTAACAGGAAAAATTTTATACTGTTCAATTGTACTAAACCTTTTTTTTCATAAAAATTTCAGATATGAGAAACTTATAGCAGCACATTTAATCGCATTTAACAACATACTCGGTTTTTCATGATATAAGCTTTCATAAAGTATTCATAAGTTTTATGATCAGTAAAGAGGGTATTGTATTGTTGAAAACATTAATCTTATGTAATAAGTCATGCTTTATGAGTATCATATTTTTTAAGATATCACTAACAAGATTTTCATGTACATGCTCCAAGCTTCTCACAACGAAGATTTCTTGCTAAATAGTTAAGAGTAATACTTGCTTTACCGGGCGTATGAAACATAAGGTTACTATGAAAAACTTCGGGCTTATTATACAAATAATTAAACACACTTATTTCTCACACTGAATCGTATTGTATGATCAGCATACTTAACCCTTAAATGCCACACGGGGTCAGAATGACCCCACATAACTGTCAGTGTGGCAGTTCTGGATTTGGGTGTGGCCTTTAAGGGTTAATAATGTAAGTGCTATTTTCTATAACATTACAGATTTGACTGTAGCACGTACAAAACAAACCTTTCCGAAAAGTATGAAAATATTATAGAATTTACAAGTGTCGAAGTAAGCTTTTACATCAAAAGATTGTTCTTCTAAAATTTTCAGCAGTTTAAAGTGCAAACGAGAATCACAGTTCATTTTTGTAATAGAAGAGGTCACAACTTCGTAAAACATAACCGAATCGAGCCGCTCACATGGGTAATAACTCTCAAGAGGTACGGACATCCCCGACTCCCCCTGCAGGCTCTTTGTCAGAGATGTTTCGCGATAAATGACCCGCGCACGGGGGGGGAGTCACTCGATCGTATAATTAACATTTTACTGGTCTACCGTACAGGGAATTTATGACTCGTTCGAGTATCAATTTATCAATAATCGATAATATCTCGCGGTCTGTCGCCCTCACGCGTATCAATTAGCGGAGGATTTTTAAATCGGTAACCGTCGAGGTAAGAAGCCCAATCGATAATCCCTCAGAAGTCGGCTGTTGGTTTTACAGCATTATACACCGCGCGAGTGCAAATATTTGCGGTGACAAATCGAATTCGATTGTGAGAGCTGAACCGCTAATCCGATACGAAGCCTTCCCCCTTTTTTACTAAAAGTTCATACGTAAACAAAGTTGTAACAACGTTTGTTCAATCGAGCTTATATGGAATTAATTATCGGTTTATAAAAAAACGACTATTGATTCGAAAAATCGTGCCTCGTCAAAACAACGTTACGACCGATAGGGTTTTAAACAACTCGGACAGCGTGCCGAGACGTCGGGGGTAGGGAGATGATAAATCGTCATCGATCCGGCTCAAGCTCCAGTGCATCTTGGCCCCTCTTCCTCAACCCATGACGGGACGGTTATCCAAGATAGAAAAATGATCTTTTTTTCTGCAATTTCCGGGGACTAATCAAAGAAGTTTTTCAATTAATAAAGTATTTTTATTAATTAAGCGATGAATATGTAAAACAGCTCCGGAGCTGGTCGTTATCAAATTGAAATTGATGTGCTGGCGGTAATGGAAGCTTCGATTTTTTATTATACCGCGATGAATAAGAGAAAATCCGGATTCGTGAAATATTTATGGGGACGCATGCATGATTCATCGGAGAAATGTGTTTCTTCGGGGGGGCTAGGATAATTTACTCCGCGAAAATCACGGCCGGTGAATTCGAGAACATCGATTACCAGCACCCCGGACTGTAAAATCGTCTCGGGTTTCGGCTATCGGCTGACCTACGTCCGGCGTAACGTCTTTTTTGCTTCCAAGGGAGGGGGCTTATTAATCAAGACTGCCGGGGCTAATGGTTTTTTAAACTGCGGGGGTTTATTAATGCCGAGAGAGAGCGAGGGTTTGAATTAATTAGTACGTATAGCGGCAGTTACCGGCAGGCGAAAAACGTTAAAAGTGCTTTCGTGAGTTTAAAACTCCGGGAGGAGACTTTTTGAATTTCAAGTTTGCTTTGCATGGAACGGGAGGAGGGGGGGGGGGGAATTATTCCTACCCGACCGTTTCAAAGGGCATATTTCTACTGGAAAATTTGCATCCTCGACGCGTGGGAGCTTTTTTTTTTCTCGCTAAAGCGTGTGTAACGTAAATAAAACATTTCGTTATCTCTCGGAGGAAAAATAGCGACGCTTGGTATGCAGTTGTAAAATAAAATTTTCGTAATTGAATTGTCGCGCGTGCTAATTACCCGAAAGGATTTTAAATTTGTTTAAAAAAAGGGGGCCTGTGAAAAAATTATTTTTCTAGGCGAGTTTTATCCAAATATTTACTGCTATTTTGAATTGCAAAACAATCTTAATTAGTCTCGTAATTAGTTATTTTCTGTCGAATGAAAAATTGTTCGATTATAAGGTTTGAATAAAAAATTAAAGTTTTCAAATTAGTTTTTAATGAGTATCAATAAAAAAATATCAAAACCTGTAAAAAAAATTGAATGGATGATAATTTCAAATTTGACATCAAAATTTAGCTTAGTTGTTGAGGATTTTACAATACAAACACAATACTATAAATTGGCTTGATATTCTATTGTCGGTTTTGTTGTCATTCAATAAATTGTTACATTGGTAATACCATTATTGATATTAACTGTTGTTCTATCAGAACTATTGACAAAGATTGATACGATTTTATAGTACCAAAAAATTTTATCCATATTTTTTGCGTGTCGTAAATATGAATATAAACTTTTTTAATTTTTTGATACCCATTGAAGCTCAACACTAGCCTAAATAAACCATAAAAAACGGCTCCTTTCATCCGCGACCTCGGAGACCCTCGAAAACAGTTCCCAAACAGTTCCAATGAAAGTAAACCCCGCGAAACATCCCGATTCATCACCCCTAAAAAATCCATCCGGGCCCATCTAGAAAAATCCAGATCGCGGGTTTGTAGGACAAAGGGCCCCCTAGCTATGGGGGTTGCACCTCGCAGGCAGTCGTCCCATCCGGATAAAACTGGAAACGGGGAGATATAAGCGGAGATGGATGCAGTGCGCGAGCGCGAGAGCCGGCAAAGGCGGCACAAAGCCCCGCAGTGCGGCGCGGTCGATACAACCCCCTCCACCGGGACCCCCGCTGCCACCGCCACTACCTGCATGTGTACCAGCCGGGAGTACTTTTTTACTTTTTTAATGGGCTTTTTGAGGGATCAGAATTTTTGATCGTTTGTTTATCCGTGCGCAGCTTGCGATTTTTTCGCCCAAGATCTTCCCGGAGCTGAAAGCTTCGTCGTAGCTTTTTTTTTTTATGGGGCTTATCTTGCAGGAATAATAAATTTTCCTGCACCCTTAATCTCAAGCGTAATCAGGAAAAAGTGCGAGACTGCAGCGATATTAAGGAAGGAATTCGTTAATTAGAGAGAGCGACGTTCTTTTTTCAAAAAAAAACAAATTCTTGCGAACTACGAGATTTTAATAATTTTTTTTTTCTCTGGGAGCAATGATGCTGTACCCATAGTTTTAACTTGAACTTTCGTCGTTTTAATTTTTATTGCGGCACTTCTTCAGTGTAATTGCACCGGGAGAAGTTGTAATTTTACACTTTTTTAAGCATGCGTGAACAACTGAAAAAAAAGAAAACCTCTTTTTTCCAGAGAAGAAAGAATTCCATCCGAGGGTACACTTTATCTCGGATAAAAATGAGTCACGGGGTCGCGAGCTTTTTTTCCCAGCATTAGCGCGTGTCACGTACGCGCAATAACTGCCGATCGAGAGGAAAAAAGCCCCACCGCACGTTTTCCGCGAGCTTTTCATATTTTTGAATTGCCGAGCCTTGATGGAAGGATTTAGTCGAATTTGAAGGAAACGAAGCGACTTTAATTGAGAAAGAAACGAAGAATTACACAGGTAAAGTAGGAACAGAGCTTTTGGTTTTGAAAATTTGTAATAGTAAAATACTCAAATATAATGTGTAATCAACTTTGTATTACCTGGTGTAGAATAATAATGTATGGATCATCAAAACAAAGTCACCATACATTAGTAAAATACTCAAAATAAATACTTCGGCTCTCACGGTTATTATATGATTACAAACTTTTTTAATTCAAATTTACTTATTCTTTATTTTTCGCTGTTAAATTGGAAACTGACTGTTGGCATATTGTTGAGACCCTCGAAGCAAGCGTGTGGGGAAATTGAAATTTTAAGAATGTTTTCCGTCCGGTGCAGCTGGTAGGAAAACTTCCAGACTCGAAACTTACCATTCAAATTTAATGGATTACTTTGCTGGATGAAAAAAAAATTTTTCCTTCCATCTCTCGGCACTTAAATTGGATTAGGGAAGCTCCGGGATTCCAAATAATTGATTCGAGTATCGCAATAAATTTAAAACTGCACGGAGATAATTAAAGGAGTCGTTAAAAAGTTCTGGCAAAAGAAAAAGAGAGAGAGAGAGAGAGAGAGAGAAAGCAAACAACAGCGTTATTAATCAGACAGGGGGAAGCCCCTCGGGCTCATTAGTTAAAACTCCGGTAAGAAATTGATCAAAGTTTGGAAAAAGAAGAGAATTTTAGTTTTCGGAGAAATCGGAAGTGGATTAGGGTAATGCGAACCGTAGGAGCATCGAAGCCGAGATTCTGCGCATTCGAGCCTCGTGTCGATTTAATCCCCGCAGGGTGAAGTGATATTCGCCACTTGACGTTTACCTGCGGCCCAGATCATCGAGCTTATGGTAAGCCGTCTACCTCGGCTACGTATTACCGGTTACGACTTTGTTAATGCGTACTGTGGTTCGACCTGACACTTTGGTTATTGTTATTTCGATCTATTTTGGCACTTGGTGTTTGATAATTACAATGGGTACAGAGTTTGTGCTTAGATAATGGCAGCATGAGAAATTTTCGAAGTAGTTTTGAATCAAACCATACTGAGCTAAATAGAGCTTAAAAAATGAGCTTGGTTTATAAGTTTGTCGAACTAAGTAAAAAATAATATTTGTTGTAATTATTCTTCTGATAATGGAATGTCTTTAAAGTTATGACTATTTGAATGACATAGTTTAAAAGACAGTTAAAACAGTCTTACGAGGTTATTGACTAAAAAACCTATCCATTCATAAAGTTCATATATTTTTCAAACATAAAAAATTACAGCATATTCATAAAAATCTTTTATGTGTAGTTAGACATGCAGAAACTTCATATACCTTAGAACAGAGGTGGACACTATTCGGACGCTGAGGGTTTTGAATAAATTAAAAAAAAAATGAACTTTTTGACTAGGTTTTTATGGATATTGACAGCGTCGAATTAGAAAAGTTCTGAAACTAATTTATCCGTAAAAACCTAGTTAAAAAGTTTATTTTGAAAAAAAATTTTTTCGAAAGCTTTAGCGAATAGTGCCCACCTCTGCCTAAAGGCATTCAGTTGTTCAAATCCATTTGTTCAAAACCCCTTTTACTCATTTAATTTAACATTTTTATCTTTTGTTTATTATTTTCTTTCAATTACTCAAATCTTTTTTACACTGTTTTCAAAACCACCGCAAAGCAGCATCGGTCGGATAAACCTCGACGGATTCACGTGTCGTGAATCCACCTCGACCGCACGGCATACCTCAAAGAAAAAAAAAAATTAAATACCTCCCGCGCTCGGTGTTTACGCGTACGATGTTTAGCCCCGGATGGATTTGCATAAGTGAGCTTTGCGCTTGATCGTCCGCGTGATTCCCGCGCCGACGGTATTATGACAGGTGTTTGGTTTGAACCTGTAAGGTAATTCATAGCCTCGTTCATAGCCGTGTATACGGCTAATTTTAAATTTACTTGCTTTTTGGATTATGGTGAATTTACATGAAAGCAGGCATTACGAAACAGGATACTGTAATTTTACAAGGCCACTCGAGAGTTAACTTTATCTCAAAATATTGCAAGCTCCTCGAGTTACCTGGCTACGTGCAAACGAGATTAATTTTTTTTTTTCTTCCCCGAGTGTCATTATTATAATTTTTTAACTGAATACTTGAGCTTTATCGGTGAACAAAAAAGCTTTGAATTGAAAATTTTCAGGTAGCTAATGAGGTCGTAAACGTGAGATATATACTTGAAAAGGTGCATGCTATTGACAGAAACTCAATTAAAAAAAAAAAAAAAAAAAAAAAAAGAAAAAAAGTTACGAAAAAATCAGAGTCGGGATGGGATTACAAAGCGCGGCTGGCGAGATTATAACGATTCGCTTAGTTCGTCTCGCGGGTCTCATAGATTGAGCTTAATGCGTCTCTTCCTTTGGCGTAAAGCCGCAGTCACGGTCACCGTCTTACTCACTCCAGATGTGACAGCTTTCATCGTTCTCTGATCCATACGTTGACATTTTTTTTTTTCAACTATTCTGTCGTACGGACTTTTGAGAAATTATTTTTGGGATTTTAAAAATTATAAATTTTTGTAAAAATTAATTTTAACTATAAGATCATTCTGATTATATATGCTTTTCAATTATTCGATAAATTATAATGTATAGAATCAACTTTGTATTGCCTAGTAGAGTAACTTTGTTTTGATGATCCAGGCAGAATTAACAAGATGTTATTTGTTTGAATATATTTATTTATTGCACAACTTTATTATTTGATAAATTTTTTTGTTTGCGATGAAATGAATAAAAACTTCGATTTCTTTCCGTGTATTGTATATCGAGAAAAAATTAATTATTTATCTCCCTACAAGCGTAAAATCGAACGCGTCTTCCAGCACTTTATTTTATTTTTTCTTCCCACATCGAATTTTACAACGTATTTTTTTTTAACGATACCCCCGTTAATATTTTTATCGAAAACCGTCGCGTCACCGCAACCATTCGTGATAAAATTTTTCTCAAAACAAGGTTGGTTGGATTGGTAACCCGATTTTTACCCGCAAATTTCATTTCGAATCATCGAAAAAAAAAAAGTATACACGAACTAGGTCGAGTATGTAAAATATTTTTTTAGTGATTTACGCCTTTGGAAAAAGGGAAAGGGATGGGCTTTTTTATTTATCACGATGCATGATGCACATCATGAAGTTTACGATGGCCGCGGCGGCTTATGTTTTTTTTAATACCTTGTACCCGTATGCAGAGAAAATTTATGCTCTCTAAAACTTTTCGTATAGGGATTAAAACTTTTTTTTTAGCCAAAGCCGCGTTGTTAACCAGTAAACCGCTGTGTACGTAAGGTTCGAACCAGCACGGTTTTTACTGTTTGATTTTATGATGAACATCGGATGTTCTTCGCATTTTTGACATTTAGAAAGAAAAATTCAATATTTTTTTTGCAAAAATTTTTTCAAAACTAAATTTTAATGAATATATGATTTTAAAATTTGAAGGCTTGGTTTATTAAAAAAAAAAAAAAAAAAAAAAAAAAAAATTATCTGATTATAAAAATTTTAGCAAAGTTCTTACTAAATTGGTTAAATAATTTTTATGTATCTTTGGTGCAAAGTAAAATTCATAAGGACGAAATTTAGAATGTGTTGAAAAAAATCGAAAAAAATTCCTTTTTTTATTGAGGTTTTCTGTACAAAAAAGGGTAGTCAACAAGTCTCAATTTTCAGTTTAGATCAATAGAAAACTTGTGAGAGTTGCAAAAAAAGACGTCTTGCGCGGAACACTGTACCGACGCCATTTTGAATTAAATAAAAAAAAAAAACCTTTTTTGAAGTTTAAAACCACTTGAAACTTTGTACACTACTTTGTATAAAAATTTTTACAAAAAATTTAAACTCTTTGAAAATTGCCGATTTGCACTGGAATCCCCCTTCTAACATTTAACTAAATTATTGAGGAAAAACAATTTTCTAACTGACTTTTCCAATGAAACCATCAACATACATTACATTAAATATTTTATCATGAAAGTACATTAGCACTGTAAAAAATATTCGCGCGAGTTCTGCGGTACTAAGTTTGATTTTTTGCATCCATCGTAAATAACAACAACTAAAAATTTATTATTCTAATATTAATACTTTTATTCATTTAAATCAAACGTAGATTTTTTTTTAAATATTTTGAGGACACTACCGTAGAACTCCAAGCTAAACAACTTAATCCCCGCACGGTGCACTGAAAAAACGCACGTGTTGATCTACTGATCCAGTTCGCCAGTCACAGCTCGTCACAATACTGAAATCGAAACTTTGAGTCTTAAAAAAAAAAATAATAATAATAATAAGAAAAGACAAGACGCCAAAAGGCTCGAGCAGAGCTGCGTTTTCAACGGGTATCCGATGACTGGGCCTTCGGCGTCGAGTCTCGCGCGCGCGGTTTTTCCAACTGCGATTTTCCGGTTTTAACCGGCTGCCACGCGACGCGCCGTCTGCTGTGATTCACCAGGAGTTCACCGACTTTTTGTTCTTATCTTAATTGGCATACGACGATGTCTTGATTTTTAAATCGTTCAGAAAGAACAACAACAGTCGTAGTGCGCCATCTGCAATCTTTATAAAATCATGCCATTCATTTTTGTCGATGTAATGGATCAAATTCATCCAAAAATATTCATGGTGAGATACCAGTTGGATAGTTTTATCTTGCAAGACTGTTTATAATTATTATTATTTATTTATTTATTTTCCGAGTACAGGGATGTAACCCTATCATACTCGTATGAGATATACATTTTTACAATTCACTAAAATATAATACTCTGACGTAATAGGCGACAATGTAAGAAATTAAGTATAAAATATATAATACATTTTTAACGAGAAAGTTAAAGAAACTGTTTGGATGAGACTCTAAAAAAAACCTGCCTTTTTGACTATTACTGTAAAATAAATCTGTCTTCGATCAAGAAAAAAAACAATAAACATTTAAAATCGAACGCAGATGAAAACTCAAGTGCGCAGTCATTATCGGGTCGACACGTTTTTCGGATAATAAAAATCTTATCCATCAGCTGAAGTTTTTTTTTTTTTTATTGCAAACGTAATAATCTCACCGCGGTTATAATAAAAATCAAGCTCGGTGCAACGTCACGACGGCAGCGGATTCTAAAACGTCAGATCCAAGCACGGCGGCGGCCGTATTTAAAGCATCGGTCGGTGTATTTTCGTGCTGATTTTATGAACTATAACCGTGCTATTTTTGGGAAATGGTCTAGCGTCGGCTCGCGGCCAAGTGCAGTCGTTTTATTTTCGTGTGTTTTACCTCAAGTTCTTTAACTTGCACTTTGTTTTTCCTGTATTACGTTTTATTTCGATTGCCGTTGGGAGACGGAAATTTGCACACCTTTTATTGAGAAATTTTTTTGGTTTCATCAAAATTTTATAGTCAGTTTTTTTCAAGTCGCTTTTTACAAAGCAAAGCATCATTTGAAGAAATTTTAGCAGTATATTATTTTTGATAGCTTAATTAATATTCAAAAAATACAAAAATTTATAAAAAATATGAAAAGTGAATCTTAATTCTTCTTATTACTAAAAAAATTTTAGTAATGGAATTATTTTTAGTACTTGTTATTGGTATTTAAAACTCGGATGAAAAATTATACCAGCAGAGCTTATTTTTCAATTAATATAGCAGAATGTCATAAAAGTAAAAACAAGAATTATTTTAATAATTTAAATAATTGAATCCCTGTAAAAAAATAATCTAAAGTATTTATAAAAAATTATATCATTATTACAGTTTTTCTAATGTATAAGTAGTCATCATGCTTACCCTTTTTTCTTTTTTTTTTCTAAATTTGAAAATAAATATTGCTAGACGATTTCAACAAGTGGATTACGAGAGAAAAAGGTTAACGCGTTACCCGCAGGGCTGTTGATGCAAGTGAACTTCTCTGCCTCAATATTGATTACGGCTTAAAACCGGATTTTTCCAGAAGTTCGCGCGCTGTATTAAACAAATCTCCACCTCACGAGAGTTTTACAAAAACCATGAAAAAAAATATTTCCTCCCATTTCTGAAACTGAAAGTACCAACAAGCCAAAAGTAATGTCTGCGTTAGTACATTTAAAATAAAATGAAATAATTTGGCTTGGTATTGAAATCGAATCAATACTATTTTTACACTTTAATTTCACTATAATCTCCTAATTACTTCAGAACAAAGTCATAGCGTATTGAAGCGTTTTCATCTGTCACTGTAATTAGCTGTAAAAATGTAACTTTTTACTTTTTTTTTTTTTTGAAAAAGTTTTTCCGTGAAAAATAAAAACGGGTCAGATAAGGTAAAATTACGCAGCTTTGCGGTTTTATTTTAGGAGTTACGACGCTGATTTTATTAAATCTCGGCCGGGAGGGCAAAAAAGTGAGGCGGAGACGGGTTGAATTAAAGGGAAAATGTAAATTACCTCGGGGGATAAAGAAAGCTGTAGGAGTTGCCCAATAAAACCATCATGTACCCGAGGAAAGCCGGCGAGGGGAAAAAAAAAGAGAAGAAGAAGAAGAAGGAGAAAAGTAACGTTTCATTCGACCCAAATTAAGCGAAATTTCGGCTGTCCCGAATAAAAAGGGCCAAGATTTACAGGCAATAAAAGCCCTGGAGGCCGGAGAATCGCTTTATGAGCGAAGCCTTCTTGAGTCGATTGAATTTTCTTTGGGGGAGTCAACATTGTGCCGATAAGAAAAGCTCTGATTCTGATTTTACCGTACATATTTTACACTCTTTGTATTATATTTTTATCAATTTTGTATTTATAATACAATCGAGCAAAACGACTTGTAATCCTAACCTACATTCAGGAAAACAAAATATTCTTGTATTTATCTATACTATAATTTATAAAAAAATAACTTTCTTTATGATCGAAGGATCTTAAATACCAACTTTCAGAAAGTAACTGTCGCAAGATCGGACGGAACTTTAAAAAAACTTTAAAAAAATCAAGATTGACTCCGACGCATTTAACTTCCAGCACCATCCGAAAGACTGAATTACACATCGACCCTATAAATCTCAACGCGTAGCAACAAAACACGTCGCTTTTTAATGAAAACGAAAAGTCTTTTCCCGGTACTTGTTAAACTTTAAACGGCTTGGAAAAATAAGTTTCCCCGACGGTCGGTGCACCAGCAGCAGCAGCGACCTGAATTTTTCCGCGTTTCATTATTAATTCAACTTCCCCCCCCCCCGTGGTAGCCATGCTTTTTAATTCCACGTTTGTTTGTTGTTTGCTCGAAACGTTGCATTAGCGGGGGATCACTTTTGACTGGTATAATTCATTCCCTCTGCGTGTTCGACTTTTAAATTGCTCCCGAATCGCCGGTTTCGGATTTACTTTTCATAAAATTTTGAATCACTGAGTGCAAGTTTGATAATTCACAACTTTGACGTCACGAAGGTGGTAAGAAATAAAAAAAATACCGGGGTGCGATCCTGATGCGCGGGGGTGTTGCACAAAGCGCTCGAAGTCGCGCGTGCAAGAATAACGATAAGAAATAAATTTTACACTCTCTCGATCGTCCGGAAAATTGTCTTCAATTTTTTCGAATTTTTCCCCAGTGAGCTTGAGGACAGTTAAGATATTGAGGTTTTTGAAATATATGTTATAAAGTTGACTTTTTGCGGAAGTGAGAGCGTAAACAGAAGCGACAATAATTAATTATAGTGCTGTTATTGTCGTAATATTTAATAGTAATTGAATATTGAGCTTATTATTTATATTTATACTTAACTATTATAAATTGATAATGTAGTTTTGAAACTATGATTTCTTTCGGTGGTATTGTCTTTTCATTTTTAATGATTTTGGTTGGTTAAGTTTTCATTTATTATCGATTTTTTGTTATCTCCAAACAAAAATTAAAAAGATACTATTGAAATGTTTGGAAAATGTTGATAGTTTTCAAAGTCTCAACCTCTATTTCTCAACCTCAATCAAAAGCTCAACGATCGCACGATAGTTTTGAAAGCCGAAAGCTCTTAACTCCGCGATTAGTTGACCAGACTCAACAAATTCAAAAACCTGGAAAACTGTGAATTTCGAATCAAAACTTCCCCAGTCACAAAGGGGGGACCACTCGCGGCGGCTGTACCAAAAGCGCAACTCACCGCCGTCACCCGGGTAATTATAACACTTCAGACCGCGTCCGCGTAACCGCACGCGACCTTTTACATTTGTAAACAAACTCTATGCCGCGACATTTCAAATCTTTCCAAAGTTAAGAGCGCGCGTGTAAAAAAGAATAATCAAATTCACAACTTGGCAGCTCAGCAAGTTCTTGCCGCTCAACACGCAGGGATGAAAGATTACTTGTTAATTAAAATTTCCCATTACTCGCAAGTTTTCGCGGGGGTCACACCCGAAAAAGGAAGAAAAAAGAAAAAAATCAGTGACCCACATTGCGTGCTCCATTAACTGATTGGTCGTTTGGTTGTTTACCCCCTCGTGCCCGGCTAAACCAGCGGATATCGGCGTAAAACTTTTTTTATTTACGAGCCATCCAGACATATATCCTGCGTCGGATCTTCCGGCTTTCCATGCATCGAGAGGAAGAGAGAAAGTCGACCGAGAGGGGGGGGGGGGATCTAAGAATACTCAGAAATTTAATTAGCTAAAACGCTACCGGGGCCAAAGTGGATCACCCAATTTTGACTAATGAGCGTGTCTCAGCTTCGCAACGTGGATATTATTATTATTACCGTAATTGTAAAGTTACTCGAAAAAAATAATTCTTTTTTTATTATTTTTCGCTCGTAATATTATGTATAACAGTGACTCGACACGAGTTCAGACTCTAATTGAGCTCAAAAAGTTCTCTCGGCAGCGAAAACTTTGATGAACTCGACACGTGACGAGGTAGTAATAGACCGATGCGAGGAAAAATTTTATCGATCGACGACCGAGCTTTAACTTTAATTTTCTTCCCGCAAGCTCCCTCGGATTAGGTAACAGCGCGATCGCACGCTTATTTTATTTTTTTTGATCGAGAAAACTCGCGTTCCAACGAGTATGAAATTGGTACTCTCGCAACCGAGTTCCTCTAAAAACTGTACTTCCCAACCATCCAGATCAATTTCCTCGCGAATCCATAAAACAAAAACCCATCAAAATATCCAAACGCCCTCGATCAAAAAAAAAAAAAAAAATCATTCCTCCAGATCTCGACTCGTCTGTGGAAAGTCAGTCAGTAAGTCGTCTCGGGGGGGGCCTAGGGAAATTCGTTTCCCCTTCGGTGGCAGCGAAAGCTCGGGCGTGCGCACTCGCGCCTCGGAGCTTGCGCACCGCGTCGCTCCGGGGGTAGGCGGGGGGGAGCTCGCCTCCCTCCTAGAACCGGTCGATGATGCCGGCGGCGGCTCGGCTCAGGCTGCAGCAGTCAGTCAGTCGTCTGGTCCACCCGAGCAGCGCCGCCGCCCGCTCCGTTGGACGTGTCTGCCCGCCCGCCCGCCCGCTCTTCTCTATCTCTCTCTCTCTCCTTCTCTATCTCTGTCCGTCTTTCTCAAACGTCGAAACACGAGCCGCCTCACCAACGCCGCCTGCAGCCATGGGTGACGACGACAAGGTTTGTTTGTCTCAAAAAAAAAAAACACATCTCTCTCTTTTAGATAAAAAAAAATTTTTTTAAGTACCACCAATCCCCTTCATAGTCCAAAGTATCCCCCGACAAAAAAGTTCTCGACACTCTCTTTCACGTCCCGAAAATAAAATTTGTCGAACCACCGGAGCGCCCTCTCGACTTATGTAAACCCCGTGCAAGTGCAAGTGGGTGAATATGTTGTATGATCGATCATTATTGTTGTTATGTTTTTTTGATGATGATGTCAGTGATTGTTGTTGGTGGTGACACCGCCGTTGATTATCAGACGGACTCTCTCTAAGGACTGTGACCATCGTAAAAAAAAGTGTTTATTGTCAGTGATACCAGCAGTGATCAGGTGTACCTAATAAAACAAAACCAGTGCTCTAATCGCTGATAATCAACCGTGCGTGCCACTGTATGCCTGGGGGAAGGGTATGCGTGAGTGAATAATTTATCCCGAATCCGTCCTCCAACCGCCCATTCTCATTGTATTAATCATTTCCCAAGTGTTGATGATCGAATATTGCAGTGATCGGAAGAGTCAGTGTCGCACGAGATCGTAAGGGGCTGCTCCGCCCGGAAGGTTTGTACCTAGCTCGGAGACAAACGTAACCAGGCTTAACCTGCAGTTGCAGCTGTCTGTCGAGAAAGCGCGCGATATACGACTTCTGGAAAGCCCAGGCCCCGAATAATGGTAAATTATCATCATCACAGTGTGTTTTTTAATCCGCTGACCGCTGTTGTTGCTGCTGCTGCACCTTGTGTTGTTTTATTTATTATTTTTTTTTTTTTCTGTTCAGTTTTAGTTTTTTACGTTTTATAATTTTCGATACTAATCATCGGCTCAAGGTCGCACCGAGCGCGGGGTTGCGTAACCGGGATGTACCTCGTCCACAGGATGGCGAGTCCATCCGAGTCGCGCGTGACCCTGACAGTGGTGCGGAAGACAGTCGTCAAAGTTTTAATTTCAATGGGTACGCGGGCGCACCGCCAAGGGGGGGGAGAGCATCAATGTTTCAGGATGATCCGTACGATTTCGGAAATCTGGTGCGCTCTTGAGTCGCGAGTTTAGTTTTATTTTTTGGTTGGTTGATTCATTCATTCAGTTTTTTTTTTTAAAGAAGCTTCGAAGTTTAGACGCGATTGGACTGGCGAATTTAGATCATAGACGTAATATTTGAATCAAGCTTGACACCAGCATACATCTCTTTTTTTTTTATTAATATTCTGCTAAAAACACTTAATCACTAGAGCTGCAACACATAGATAGTCAAGGGGCTCTTGGAAGCTCAGGGGATCGAGATTACGAACCTCACACCGCACGTGCATGCATGCAGTCAGTAAAAAAAAAAGTAGGAAAAGAAAATTAAAAAAAAAGGAGTGAAATCCGCACGCTATCACTCATCGGGCAAGAAGGCCAAAAAATGCTCAAGACGGGGAGGGGGTGCAGGCAGGTGTCGCTGCGATCGGGGGTGGCGCACGCGCGCGCACCGCCACTCGTTATCGATCGTAACCTATTTATAATTCATCTGACATTTCGATTCGTCCGATAAGCGGAGGGATTTTTTACCCCTCCCCGCGTATACCTCATCCCCCTTTTGAATTTTCCCGCCCTAGGAAGAAGCGCACTGCTCGGTTATAAATGATTCGTTGGAGGGGGGTTGGGTAGGCTGAATCGATTCGTTTGTTTACTCCAGCGGGTTACGTAAGGTGACCATGGTACGGGGGAACGGTGAAATTGGGACTTTTTTTTCATAGCGCTTTGTTTTTAGCGGGGAGGAGGAGGAGAAAGTCGAGCGGAAAACGGAGGAATTAGAGGAAACCCCGTGGAAATGCGAACTGCAGCGAGGAGGAAGAAGAGGCTTTATCGACGTTGCAAAGACTTCTTCTGCGGCTCGTAGGGTCTTCCTGGTGGTAGCCGACGGTCATTGGCCTCCGCGTCGCGACGCACCGGCGACAGACAACCGAGCCACCCCCGAGCCGCGACCACCACTGCACATCCAAGCGCTCTTTTATACCTTTTTTTTCTTTCTTTCTTTCTTTCTTTCGCTGGGATTTCACCGTGATTTCAGAACAGACGATTCGTGGAAGCGAGCTCGGAGGGGAGGCCGGTAATGGATTTTTTCTATGAATATTTTTTTTTTGTTTAAATTGTTGGGATGCCGGTGGTTTAGTGATTTTTTATATAAAATTTATGTATTTTTCTTAATGGTTGTTTTTTTGAGCTTTTTTTTGGATAAATGATATTTAGTATCACTAACTGAGTTTTTATGGTACTGACTGAGTTTTTTTCCAAAACTTACTTATTTCGGAAAAAACTGATTCTTTTAAAGCTGTAGATTTCCTTGGATTTTTGAATATTGTGTAAGAGCTAGTGATTGATTTTTTTTTCTCTTGCTAAAACCACAGGACTTTCATAACTCTACTTTTTAAAAATTATTGATTTTCTTCACGCAAACTTATTTTTTTCTAAAAATAATCGATATCATACATTACTCTAATGTATCGTTTGTATAAAATTTTTAAATTTTTACAACTTTGATTAGTTCTCCGTAAAACTGCTACTTTTTTACGATACCGAAATTGTCCATTTATCACTGAAAATCGCTTCAAAACTCAAACTAAAAATGCATTGTACAAACTTCAATAGGCTCGAATCAGCCCCGTTCAAAAAAATCCCAACCCCGAAAAAAAAAAAAATTCCAGTCTCACGAACCGCGGATCCGTGCCCGAATCCGGCGCTAACCGGCTGGGATCCCTTTTGTCACCGTCCGCGGCCTTCATTACGCAATTACTTGGGCCATTGTGCGAGTTCCCGACAATGCGCTGTACCTACATACGCGTCCTTCTCTCTCTCTTTTTTTTTTCTTTGATACGATCTCGTCGCTTAAAAAAAAAAAAACCCGCGAATTTGTTGTTCGAAATCAATTAAGAGCCTCGGCAGCTCTGGCCGAATGAATTTGATGTCCGGTGCACCTGATCCACTTGCGCAAGGCCGCGTCACCGTTCACTCTGATTAAGCGGTCACAGTGACGTCACTCGCTTCCCATCGTTTTAAACTCATCTGTGTGCGGGCTCGTAGGTGTTTCTTACGCGGAGGGATCATTCCGAAGAAGGGCCGTTAAGCTGCCAGCGTCTGAGAGTCGCGACGCCGGATTTATTGCCGGCGGGACGCGGCTGGACCTTTTTTACTTGTTCCACCACCGAGTCTGGTCTTATAAACAGCCATTTGCATGCTGATTTTATTTTTGATAAATTTGACGTACACCCCTGAAAGGGTGCAACCATTTGGCAGTCAACGGCTTTTTTTTTTCTTTTAACGAAGGCGACAGTTTGGAACGGTCTTATCGTTACGTAAGCTGGTCGCCGCGGCCAGAGAGCTTTCGTAATCGCACCCCTCAAGCCAACTCCGCATTGTTAACGTCTTTTTTTTTTTTTTTACTCGAAAATCAACCGAGTGTCTCTAAGATATCGATCTATAAAATAATAGCAAAACTTTTGTTTTATCGAAATTCTTAACAACAAGATTGACTAAATTTTTACATTGCATAGTTTGAAAAGTTTTTGATCAAAAGCAGTCTGGTTCGTTTATAAGTTAATTTTCCTGACAATTTAATCTGTAAATAATATTTATACTACATGATTTGTCAGTTTAAACTTGAGTACTTTTTATTTTTTGAAAATGAATTCGGATCGATTCAACCATCTCTACAAGAAAATTATATATCAAAAACTCAGACCTTGTAAACCGATCAGCGATCAAAAGACCTCGAAAAAACTTTCCGCGCCTAAATCGAATTTTAAATTTTTTCCTTCCTTCTTTCTTCTTCCCAAATTTAAATAATTCTCAACGGGGTCTTTAGCTCAAAAGCAACCCCCGTACACATCGGAACAACAACAAACTCGGTGCGTCTCCCTCTTGACCCAATTTCAGGGGTGACGTCACCTGCCGCGCCGCCGTCCCCTTCGTCAATTTTTTTTTTTTTTTTCTTTCGAGCCCTTTGTCTGTCGCTTTTTCCTTTGTTGGACCCCGAATAAAGGAAAATTTGAGTCTCGTGGGGAAAATTGTTTTGATTTTCGTTCGCCGAATGATTTTTTTTTACCTTTTTTTTTCAATCTCGAGGGCACGACGAGAGAGTTGTTTGTTTCTAGATATTAGTTTCAATTTCTTCGGTTTTTATCGGAAAAAATACCGAGATGAAATTTCTTTTATTGAATTGGCTCGTGGCAATCAAGTTAGATAAATAAATTAAAACTGCGAGAGGGATGAAAAAAATATCGTATCTTCGGACGTTTTAATACCCCTAAGGAGCTCGTAATAAAACTTCTAATATCGCAGCCTTTAAATATCCAACGACCGATTGAGAAATTGAAAAAATCAATAGTTATGTTTATTAAATTTATGAAAACTTCATTTAGCTTTGTATGAGAGTCTAGAAGTAAATCAAACAACGTCAAGAGTTCCAAAAAATCGATATCAGTCTGTGAACCTCGCACTTGATTTTGTAAAACACACGAATGACGTGGGCGATGGTAACCGGGTGATGGATGCAGCTCGTTAAATCGATGTTGCCCGCGGCGGCACCTCACCTGGCCTACGAAAACCCGAGCGTGCGCCCGCTCGATGCCTCGTAATTACGGCCCGCCCTTTTACAATAGGAATTTTTCTTTCTAAACGCACGCACATCTCGAGCCTTACAATTTTAAAATGTAAGTACAGATTTTTACAGTCGCGTGTACGAAAAAAAAGGAAGTTTATTGCAATACTGTTTCGTACTGGTAATTACCGGGTGTCATCCGCACTCGTCGATCCCGCTCTTTGATATTATAATTAGCCGAATTAATTAAACCTCGGATCGCTCCAGATAACACACGACGAAGTAAGGTCACACGCGAAAAACCTGTAGTCATTTTTTTTTCGCGGGAAGTCGATAAATGAGTGTGTAGACACTCGGAGATTTCGCCCTCGGGGGGGTGGATTTTTTCCCCGATGGAAAAAAAAGAAAGAGATTTTTATTGCCTCCGTCGTAACTCAAAGTATAAATTTTTCTTCTCGTTTATCAATTGGAATTGATGGATTCGTAAATTTCCGGAAGTAAAGTTGTATTATCTCGACCGTAGGAGGAAAAGAGTGTGGGTATACTCGACGACGCGCCACGGTCGATGTCTGACGGCACAACGAGCTCTTTCCCTGGGCCTTTAACTTCGTTACGTGGAGCGGCGTGCTGCACCACTCGCAATCGTTAAAGCTCTCATGCGCGAGAAAAAGAAGAAGGGGGGCAGGGAAAAACTCGTTGCTGTAATTTTCCTTCCTAAATGAACTTTAAATAAACGCGGGGCTTACCGAGACGCTTACGGCTCATTCTCTCGACGCGGTAGTGCAGTCGAAGGACTTTGAATTTTTCTATGTTTCTAATTTTTTAAAGGAAATTAATTTTTAGTAGTTAGTACGATGTAACCTAATCTCAAAAAAGTCTGTTCTTTTTTTCATTGATTGGCCAAGTCTTATTTTTGAGACTACATGAAAACCGTTAACTTCCCCCTGAAAGAAATGTGAATTAGGTTATCCATTTAATTGTAATTTGCTGGCTATTTCATAGACTTAACCTAATATTTTTCTACTAACTAGCCATTTAATGGCTATTCACATTTCTTACAGGGTCCAGTCGCAATATTATAACGATCCTTCTAAAAAAACATTTTTTGCTCGCTATAGATTTTTCTAGCCTTTAACTTTTTTCCAATTACATGAAAAATCTCATTCCCTAACAAAAAAACTATATTAAAAAGCTTTTGAGCTCTGTTTTTCTCTCCCACATCTCTGAATAGTTTTTCATTACAAAATCCAAAATGGGTTAAAATTTTATGATTATCTCCGATAAAACTAACGCGTTCGCGTGATTGCAAACCAATTGAACAATCAAAGTAGAATCGTGCCGCGCTCGCGTTACGAGAGTAATAATTGCAGTAACATTCAACTTCTCTCCCACAGGAGTACTTTGCTAATTCAGAGTGACCCTCGTTTCGATTCCGCGGGCATAAATCGGGTTCCCTTTTTAATAACCGAGCTTCAACCTCGCGGGCTTCGTTTTTCAATCGTCCGGAAATAGAGCTTCATTGTCTCGGAAAAATTGAATTTTTCCGAGTGACGTTTTAATGGGTTTGTCTGTATGCACCAGCTGCTAAATTGACAAATCCAAGAGGACATTTTAAATCTGTGGGTTTTTACCAAAAGTAGGTCGCAAACAAACGTACCGAGTTCGTCACTACGAATTCTCCATATAAATCCAGAACGCGGGCGGGAGAAATGGAAACGGTTTACTCTTATCGCTATCGAAAGTGGAGCGCGATGCATTGATTCTTATATGAGAGCGTTAAATATATATACCACTGTCTTTTCCGTAGGCACTCTATAGCTTACTCTTTTTTGTTCGCTTGATGAAATAAAAATAAGGTTGCGAATGTAAATTACACCTACGCAGAGAATTCTTCATCAAAATTCATATTTGAATCGATTGCACATTTAGATCATGATTTATTGTTGGGTTTGGCTGTGCAGGGATGCTTCAGAGTTTTCGTAGATGGCAAAAATTTTCCACTTCAGCTTCCATTGATTGATATCTTTATGGAAACTATAAAAATTTTATGGTTTCAACAGACGAAAACTTAAAGGAAGCGTTTAATTTTATGGATGTTTAAATAAATATAAAAACTGTTGTATCGATGTTTTTGACCGTATACTTGTCCAAAACGTTCACTCTCAACTGGTCCAAATAACTTGGTAAAAATTTACTCCAATTTTCGCCAAATTTTTATTCTGAAAGTTATTTTCGATTCTTGAGTACAAATCTACAAATCAGTATATACTCGACATAAGTCAAAGAAATCCCAGTAGTAGGTGTCACTCCGAAACCCTAATTTTTTGTACCACATATGCAAGATTTTTCCGGACCATTTTTCCCACCTCGAAGCAATTACTTTCGACCCTCGCTACATAACCTAAAAAAGAATCCCTCTCGGAAACAATCTCCCCGTCAACCTGCCCCGCAGCCGGCCGGCGTAATCCGCGCCGAACAAGTATGCCGGGCGCGGGGTGAGGAAAGAAAGAGGGAAAAAAAGGCGGCCAATGCAGCGCAGCAACCCACGAGCGCTCGATTTTTTTTTTTTTTTTTTTTTTTTTTTCTCTCTTCTTCACCTCGCCGCTGTAGGCAGGCAGCGAGCGTCGAGAGCTGCATGGCCTGGTTGCAGCGCCGCGTATTGATCTGGCCCCCGGCGAAGCTCGCCTCCGCTACCTACTGCACACCGAGTGCGCGGGGCTCTTCTTCTTGTTCCATCCACGACGCTTTTTTTTTTTTTCTAGCCCGCGAGTTTTTGCAGCTTAATCGCGCGGGGTTGACACCTAAACTCGCAGTAATCAAAAATAACGCAGGCCTGATCTCCAATGAATTGGAAATCGCTACAAATCGTGGCTCTAAGTCATGGCTCTATAAATTTCAGCCGGGCTTTGGCTACCCGAACGAGGCTATCGAGCTGAAAAAAAGTCTATATCATTCTGTATTATTATTTTTATTAAAATATTACCAGCGCAATACGGAAGTTGATCTATATTGTTCCAAGCATGCATCTATTTCAGTTTTATCAAGAAATTGATTAATAATTAGTAACTAGGCTGTTTCTTAAATACCAATTTTCTACTAGTTTGCGACACTTTTTTGATCCTTTAGGGACTTTTACAACGTCAGTCTGTTATTCGTCCGGCTAAAACTCGATTAAAAATTTACGAGTTCTATAAAAAACCGTTTTTTAGCTTTATTTAAAAGCACGTGATCGATCGAGCTCTATCGATTTCGAGCTACACACCATAACGGTGTATTATTACCGCGTGACGTCAATGGAAACGTCGAGGCTATTTTTGAATTTTTCTTCTTGTTATTTTTTTTTTTTTTTTGCTTTTCACATTTTTCAAAAATCTAAAAGTTCGAAAGATCCGAGCGTTGATTTCAAGGACGGCTGTGAAAATTTTTTCAAGCCTTTCGAGAACCTCGGACGCGCTAACCACCGGCTATTTTCTCGTTGTCTCAAGGTTGGCTCGGGCGGCTTTCATTGAATTGAAAAATTTTGCCCCGCGCGACGCGTGATTCGCTGCGAAATTAGATCCATCCGTGCTACTCTTCTTCCAGAGAGTTTACTTTAATTCGGTTACACCGACTACGTTAAGCCAAAATTTATAATTTAGTTTTTTTCCTAGCTCGCACGCGAGGAATTTTGACGATTGGATGCGGAGGGGCCAGGATCGATAGACGTTTATTTTCGAACCTCCGCCGCGGTAGAACAGTTTTTGTTAAAAAAGTTTATCGAAGTTCTAATTGAAAACAATAGTCCGGCGCGAACGAGGAAAAGTCTGAAGCGGTAAATGTTTAATCAAAGATAAACGCTCGTCGTTTATTGAACCGGATAAATTGTTATGTTTATTCGTCGTCTCATAAAAGTTTACACGCGAGTTGGCTCCGAACTGCAGACTACTGAAATAATTTTCCCCGCTGCTGAAGCGGTAGTATTGGCATTCCACTTATGCGTTCAAACTTTTGCAACTAAAACTTTGCACTACTCTCCGCGAAAAAAAAAAAAAAAAACTTTTTCCTACACCTTCTTCTCGAGCCACGATCATTCGACTATTTTTTTTTGTAAGTTTTATCGTCGCTGTAGTGTGGTAACGGGGGGAATAATTCGGTGTAAAAGTGCGAGCTTGATCCCCTTGTCTCGAATTATTATACGATACAGCTGGTAATAGAGTTTCGGGGAGTGCGGTACTAATAAAAATGTAAATTTTCGAAGGGGTGAGCGACGACGATAAGTTCGGGTGTGCGTTACCCATTTCGTATGAATTAAATTATCCCTTGCTCGGTGAAAATGAATATTTGTTTGCTTTTAATTTTCATGAACCCGGTTGTTCGCTATAATAAATCCAGTAACGTGCTTTACTTTCACAAGTATTCGTTTATTATTTTTAACAACTCTTTTTGTCTAGATAAAAACGTTTAAAGCTTCACATCGTTCGTAAAAAGCACTTTTAATTTGTCTGAAATTTAATTTAAAAAAAAAAATAATAATAATAATAATAATAATAATTTTACGCAAAATACATACACCAAAGATTTGATAATTACTTGATAATGGAGATGGAACTTTTAAAAATCATCTTAATTTTGTACAAAGTCTCGTCATATATGACCTCTTCAGTTGACTAAAAAAGTTATAGAATAATATAAATCTTGTTAAAAAAATTAATTTTATAGTTTACAAATATTTATCGAATAAAATAATGAGTTATGACTATAAAGAATATTTTTACGCTCCCTAATGTGCATCAGTAGCTCCTGAAATGATGATTTTGATACCTTGACCCTTTACACTGCTCTTCAGTATTTCAGTCAGCTTGGAAAATTCATTTAAACATTTTGACAATAGTTTTTACGAAATCGAATCTCGAGACTGTAAATTGCGAGTATAGAAAAATCATCGGAGGCTTTTTTTTTCTTTATTGATTCTCTCTCACTCTCGACAAATAATAGCCAGGAGGCAGCCAGGCACCGAGATAACTGGCGCCCGATACAATGTTTCGGTTCCCCGAGTCGCAATCGATCGGTTGATTTATCGTCATCGACTCTTGACGCTGACACCAAGTTTCTTCTTCTTCTTTTTTTTACTCTTTTTTTTTTTATTTTTGCGAACTGCTGGTGATGGTTCGGTGTTTACTGACTTTTTTCAATATCGTGAGTTGATTTTTCATGTGTTTTTCCGTAAGTGGTGAAGTTACATTGTGGAGTTTGGGAAAAGTGAACTGGATTATTCAGTGATAACTTGTTCGAAGAGATAAAAATAAACTTCTTTATTCAAAGTTTAAATAAAAAATTGCGAGTGTTAACACTAAATAAAGTTTAAATTCACTTTAGAGTAACGCTTTTGTGGCACAAAAAACTAATTTTCGAAACTAAAGATAGAGCGGTAATTCATAAAACTTAATTCGACAAACTCGATTAAAAAATTTATTGTCTTTAATGAAATTGATCGAAACCTTTTTTTTTTATTTTAAACGAAGCTACCGAGTTCTAAAATAAAAAAGTTTTCCGACGATAACAAGACTGCATTAATCTCCTTATCGATAAGCCCGATTAAAATCGCTTTGCAGACTGTCGTTAAACATCGAAGCGCAGGAATAATTATTTTTCAAATTTAAAATAATTCGAATTTTATAAGAGTCGAGTCAAAGGGTCACGAAATTCGGCACCCGCTCGGTCGTATTGTCACGCAGCCGGGTGGAATATCAAACGCGGGAGGCAATTAAATCCCTTGTCCCGGCCGAAATCCCGACGCTCGATACCAACACGATCCACGTACACGCTGTTACGCGATAGAGACTTTGTTTTTAAAGAAATTGCAGGGAAGGGGAAGCGCTCGAGTGACCGAGTTTTCGGCTTTGGTTTATTGCGGGGGAAATACGGGCTCTGTGCGCTATGCGGGCTTTTTGGACTTTGAATTTTCGACCTTTAAGAATTTTTTTTTTTTTTTTTTTTTAAGTAAAACGAATAAATGATGAAATTGTTTGTTTATAGTACATTTATTTTTTTAAATAATATGTTTGTTAGTTTAAGAAAGTTTTTCTGAAAAAAGATTTTACTCGACGTGCAGTTTACATATTTTCAGTTCATAATTTTTTTTGTCACATTTAATTCCATAAAAAACTTGAAGTACAATTATGTACTCCTCTTTCAAGCTTATGGAACTTTCCACGTTTCGCGGCTGTTAAAAGCCCATCGAATGCCACGTGAAAACACGAGGTCCCTTTACGAAAAATAAGCACCTCGACAAAGACGTCCTTGAGGGGGGAGGGGGGGGGGGGGCTGTGGGGAAACAGAAGGAAAAAAAAAAATTCTAAATCCGTCCTTGTATTTTCTTTTGTCGCGTCGGTACCAACATTTCTTTTGTCCGTCAATCTCGCGATCGCACCACACCCATCCAAAAAATATCGACGGTACCTGCTCCCTCAAAAGTAAGCTTTATCAATTTTTCCCTCCGCTCGTCACGTCGTAAAAAACCATTTTCCCCGGTCGTTTAAACATTTTTCGAGGGAGGATCGAGGAGATAAGCCTCTGGGGCAGTCTAATAGCTCGAAGAAGTTGGGGTGGATTCACTTTGTTTACGAGACCCCGTGAATAAAAAAAAAAAATCAACTCCGAGTTTTATCCTCCTGTTTCTCTTTGGGGGGGTTGCGTAACGGGGTGCGCGCGCACTTCTGGCACTCCGTCGTTCTTTGACCTTTTCGCGAGCTTTATTTTTCCTCCCTGCTAGGGAAGACATACTCGCGTGTGCCACATACTTTATTACCTTTCGCCGGCTAAAAAAAGCCTGCACGCTTTTAGGGGTAATGGTGTGTCTGACCTGTGGGTCGGAAAAAAAAATATATATATATTTTTTTCCATCGCTAGTAGGGGAGCGCAGACTAGGCGGAAGCTCGGCGCAATCAGGCTCAATGTCGCAGCACTGGCGCGCCTTCATTATGCGTGCGCTACACGTGTCGTTTTACAATGTAACGCTTGACATTGTTACGGCTGGCCCTTTGTGTGAGCCCAGTTTTTTTTAGTAGATCCGAAACAATTTTTTTTTTGGTCAATTTTGTAGGTTATGTCATGGACGACGAATTTCAATTTTATCATGTAGGTTACTTTTGGTAGCTCGAAATGGTGCCATTTATGGAGTTTTGGCGATAGTTGTCAAATGACTCTTCCTTATAGGGACTTTTCAAAAGCTCGTTCATGGTCTCGTTTAGTTTATAGGTTATGTCGGACAAACTTATTTTATTGGTTCAAAATTATGCCACTTATGTAATTTTGGCACTATTAACCAAATCAATCTTTATTATGTGAATTTTTCAAAGTCTCGTTTAGTTTATAACTTATGTCATTGAAGACATTTTAATTTTTTACATAAAACTCTGACGTTAGTAAATCATTTCTTGTTACGCTGAGACAAATGTATGCATATTTGACTTGAACATAGTCATTAATTTAAAACTTTTCTTATCCAAGTAAAAATTCTAGCAAAGTAAACCTGTAAAAAAATGATTGTTTTGCGTGTTTCAATAATTAACTGAGGTGCAAACATAACCTTTGAGCCATTATCCGATCAAATATTGATTTGAAAAATGACAAATGTATGTCTTGAATTGTTTGAAGTTTATAGGTTATGTCACTTTGACCCTTGAAATAAACGAGGTTATGTTACACGTGTTGGAAGTAGTTTATTACGGTACTGGGATGAAAATTGCATAATCCACGCTCCGCTACCACGCAATTCAAGCTCGTTTAAAAATTTACAAAGAGCGATAAAACTTTTTGTCTCCGCGAAATCCATTCCAGAAAGTTTAAAGATTGTTTCGAATGGCCTTATGCATTCTCAATCAGGACCACATTGCGCCCCGAACGAAACGGGAACGAGAGGAATAAAAAGAACAACGGGTGATAGGATTTTTACGATCCGTTTCGGTACATTGAAAATCGATTATTTACAGGAACACGAACTTGTAAAAAAAAAAAAAAAAGAAAGAGGTAGAGCCAGCAGTTTTTGTAGCTCATTAGGGGTTTGGCCGAGCTGAATTATGCATATGCGGTTTGGCAATTCTCCTCGAGTCATTTGCATGCAGAAATCTGCATTCTTCATCGATCTGGTTTAGTTTTTTTTAAGTGTTTTTACGTAACGGAAGACACTAGATTCAAGATGATGACTCTTTCCTAAAAATACACACACACACACATACACACCAAATTTTTTATTTTTTATTATTTTTTTTCATTGAACGAAACTTTTTTTATCATCATGCACCTTTCATCCATTTTCAGTATGGCCGCTCAGATTCGTATCGGGTTGCCACTTTGCCCGACGTACGCGATGACAACAAAACGGCAGATGGAATGTACAAGGTACCAAAAAGACGAGAAAGTAAAAAACAGATCCTCGTGTATAAAAAAAATAATATAAATAATCTGTTCTATAAAAGGTGTCCTTTATGTTGTTTACGGTGTGGCTTGGTATTCTTGAAGAACGGTACTTTCTCAAAGCTCCATAGCCAGAAAGAAAGAATTGTTTTTCAAGAATCAGACTCTATCATCTATAGCTTCGATGTCTAAATATCTCTGATCTGTATAATTGGCTTAACTATTCGCTGCTGTTTCATTTTCTAAATTCTTCTCTCTTTCCACCATTACGTTAAAATTAATTAAACTCTCGACGATTCATCATACCAACCATTGGACAAATTCAGCCTGTAAAAAAAATTATTTCGTGACTTTGTCACCTTTAATAAAATCGGGTCTCATTAATCTCACTTTTCCTCGTACTTTTTCTTTTTCACCCCTAACCCCTTCTGAAACCCTCGTCGACCTTTAATCTTTTTTTTCCTCCCATATCCCTTTTATATCCCCTTTCTCTCTCTATTTTATCCCCGTAAAACGACCACCGGCTCTTGCGTGTGTCGTCAAACCATTTTTACGGCGCCACCTTTTTTTTTTTTTTCTTTTTTTTTCTCTGAAGCCTTTGTTTTTATTTTTCAACACTATACTGCCAGTACATAAAATTACTCTCTCTTAACTTAACTCTCCGCTTAATTTAAATGAAAATCTGCTTTCTTTATTATGGGGAAACTTGGATTAACTAAAGATATTATCGGACGAGCTGTAACGTTTTTTAACTGTGCTGCCTTTGAAAATAAATAAATTCTATAATTATTATTGCATGCTATACTTTTTATTGATTTCAATTCTGATTAAATAAACTTTTACAACTGATTAACAATGAACTACTCTACAGCTCATTTGATGAATTTACTTACGCCACTAGGAAGTAAAAACTGTAAAAAAATCTAATACCCCGCAAAGCTGGGTTGGGCTGATGGGAGAATCCAACTCGTACGGTTTGGCTGCTTGTTCTCTCTGGCTTGTCTCTCTTTTTCAATTTCGCCTTTTCCTACTCTTATTCTCTTTGGGTGGTTCACTTCCGTCTGTAGCAGGGCCACCCGAAGGATTTCCGACGCGTGGTGAAAAACGAGCTACTTGGAGTGGCTGCGACTTATCTTTTCTTTTTTTTTCTTCTTCTTCATCACACTTTTGTTCACATTTTTTTTTTTCAACAACAAGCTTGCACTCATGAATTAATGCACTGACGATCATCACTGCAGGTATACTTCACAAAAACGCTTCTGTAAATGATTCAGGCAAAAAGTAATTGTAGCGCTGGTATAAAAAGCCATAATTAAAGAATGGTACTGGGATTTGGAATAACATAATTTTTTTCCTTACAGATTTTTCGATTTGACGACTTTTTGTGAATTTAAATAATCAAACTTTAATTTTTGAACTTTTTTAAATTCGAACCCGACGTTCGAGGTGAAGAACCAAGTGTTTGTTTGTTTCCTTCTTCGAGCATGCTGAGCTGAAGACTGATTCGTCGGAATTCGAAACGAGACGATTCGTATATACGACTCGTTTTAATTAAAGGGTTAAACGAGGCTGATTTATCAACTCGTCCGCGTCATATCTTCAAACTCGCTTCTGTCTTTCCACTAAAATCCAATGTAATAATGTTTGAGTTTGCATTCCGATCGGTGGAATATATCGGTAAATTTAAAATGAAAATTTTGATTAAAATTTTTCGCGCTTTTTCGCGGGTGATTTATTCTTTTTTTTACTCTATCGATGAATGGTTAATAATATACGCCATTTTTGTTTTTGAAAATTATAGTCACGGCGGAAGGCACCGAAGAGGAAAGGGGGAAACCTCGATGACCTCAAGCAGGAGCTGGTCATCGACTTTCACAAGATTTCCCCAGAGGAGCTGTACCAGAGATTTCAAACGCACCCTGAAAACGTAAGCAAATTTTGACGTTAATTAGAATAATGAACTTTCCAGTTATAAATAAAATTAAAAAATCTCTAAAACTGTGTAGGTAGATTTTAATTTGTTTTCATTGAATTTTAATGGAAAATCGATTTTCAAAATTAAAGAATTTTTTTAGAAAAATAACTAACAGGCTATAATGAAACTAAGATTTCATAGACCAACAATGGTTTTAATCTCGGGAAAGATTACATGTGTTCGATTCTGATCGGGATCAAACCTTGTGCAAAATTTACTTTGAGTTATCCGAAATAATGTCTGCCCGGTCCCGGATCCTCCAGCTTTAATTTGGATAACTTAAAGTAAATTTTGCACCAAGTTCGATCCCGGTCGGAGTCGAATACCTGCGATACTTCCCTTGTCTATGAAATCTTAACTTGAATGTATAGTTCTGGTCAGCTTACAAATGATCGTATACTTTTTTCCTGAGCTATTAAAAGAAAAAAACACGTATTCAGTCAGATACATGATTTTTAATAAGATATTATATAGTAAGATATTGATACAAGAATTATAAATATTGAATAAAAAAATGTGTCTCTGACTTCTGAAACTATAATATTACCAAAACTGTATGATAAAAAAATGAATTGTTGATCAACAGGGCCTTAGCCATGCGAAGGCGAAGGAGAATTTGGAGAGGGACGGACCGAACGCCCTGACGCCTCCCAAGCAGACTCCCGAGTGGGTAAAGTTCTGCAAGAACCTTTTCGGAGGTTTCGCCCTCCTGCTCTGGATCGGAGCGGTGCTGTGCTTCGTCGCGTACTCGATCCAGGCCTCGACGTCCGACGAGCCGAACGACGACAATCTCTATCTGGGTATCGTACTCGCGGCCGTCGTCATAGTCACCGGTATCTTCTCGTACTACCAGGAGAGCAAGTCAAGCAAGATCATGGAGTCCTTCAAGAACATGGTGCCCCAGTTCGCCACCGTAATCCGTGAAGGCGAGAAGCTCACGGTCAAGGCCGAGGATCTCGTGCTAGGAGACGTCGTGGACGTCAAGTTCGGTGACCGAATCCCCGCTGATCTCAGGATCATCGAGTCTCGAGGCTTCAAGGTACGTCATTTTTTTTTTTCAAACCTTCTGGCCTATCGATCGAGACTAATTATTCGATTTTTTTTTCGTTCCTCTTCCGCCTGCAGGTAGACAACAGCTCGCTGACGGGAGAGTCCGAGCCCCAGTCGAGGTCGCCCGAATTCACGAACGAGAACCCCCTGGAGTCGAAGAATCTCGCGTTCTTCTCGACGAACGCGGTTGAGGGTACGGCCAAGGGCGTGGTTATCTGCTGCGGTGACCAAACGGCCATGGGACGTATCGCAGGTCTGGCCTCGGGACTGGACACCGGCGAGACCCCCATCGCCAAGGAGATCCACCACTTCATCCACCTGATCACGGGTGTCGCCGTGTTCCTGGGAGTGACCTTCTTCATCATAGCCTTCATCTTGGGCTACCACTGGCTCGACGCCGTTATCTTCCTGATCGGTATCATTGTAGCCAACGTGCCCGAGGGTCTCCTGGCCACCGTAACCGTGTGTCTGACCCTTACGGCCAAGCGTATGGCCTCGAAGAACTGTCTGGTTAAGAACTTGGAGGCCGTCGAGACCCTGGGATCTACCTCGACCATCTGCTCGGACAAGACCGGAACCCTCACCCAGAACCGTATGACGGTCGCCCACATGTGGTTCGACAACCAGATCATCGAGGCCGACACCACCGAGGACCAGTCAGGAGTCCAGTATGACCGCACCTCACCCGGCTTCAAGGCGCTGGCGAAGATCGCGACCCTCTGCAACCGCGCTGAATTCAAGGGTGGCCAGGACGGCCTGCCGATCCTCAAGCGCGAAGTCAACGGTGACGCCTCGGAGGCTGCCCTGCTTAAGTGCATGGAGCTCGCCCTCGGCGACGTCATGGGCATCCGTAAACGAAACAAGAAAGTTTGCGAGGTTCCCTTCAACTCCACCAACAAGTACCAGGTACGGTGGTTTACAACCTTTTGAAATTTAACGAGCGTTGGTGAATGATAATTGATGATTGACGATGTTGATTTTCCGCAGGTATCAATCCACGAGTCCGACGACCCGAACGACCCACGCCACCAGCTGGTGATGAAGGGAGCGCCCGAGCGTATCCTGGACCGTTGCTCGACCATATTCATCGGAGGCAAGGAGAAGGTCCTCGATGAAGAGATGAAGGAGGCCTTCAACAACGCCTACCTCGAGCTCGGAGGTCTCGGTGAGCGAGTCCTCGGGTTCTGCGACTTCCTCCTGCCGACCGACAAGTTCCCGAATGGCTTCAAATTCAACTCCGACGACCCGAACTTCCCGACCGACAACCTGAGATTCGTTGGACTTATGTCGATGATCGACCCGCCCCGAGCCGCTGTACCCGACGCCGTGGCCAAGTGCCGCTCTGCCGGTATCAAGGTCATCATGGTTACTGGTGACCATCCGATCACTGCCAAAGCCATTGCCAAATCCGTCGGCATCATCTCCGAAGGTATGTACAAAGAGTTTTTTCCCAAACGAAGTGAGCTCGAGTGGATTTTAATCGGAGAAAATATATATATTTTTTTTTTAACAGGTAACGAGACCGTCGAGGATATTGCCCAGAGGTTGAACATTCCCGTATCAGAGGTCAATCCTCGTGAGGCGAAGGCTGCCGTTGTTCACGGCACCGAGCTGCGAGAGATTAACTCCGACCAGCTGGACGATATCCTCAGGTACCATACCGAAATTGTGTTCGCTCGTACTTCGCCCCAGCAAAAGCTCATCATCGTCGAGGGTTGCCAAAGACAAGGAGCCATTGTCGCTGTAACCGGTACGTTATGCGACCTGAATCCTCGAGACATTAATTTTTTTGATAAAATTTAGCGACCGCGCGCGAATCTACGATCTAATTGACGATGCATTGCGATGTAGGTGACGGTGTCAACGACTCGCCGGCCCTGAAGAAGGCGGACATTGGAGTAGCCATGGGTATCGCTGGCTCGGACGTGTCCAAGCAGGCGGCCGACATGATTCTCCTCGACGACAACTTCGCCTCAATCGTAACCGGTGTCGAGGAGGGACGTCTGATCTTCGACAATCTGAAGAAATCCATTGCCTACACCCTTACCTCCAACATCCCTGAGATCTCGCCCTTCTTGGCCTTCATCCTCTGCGACATTCCCCTGCCCCTCGGCACCGTCACCATTCTCTGCATTGACTTGGGAACCGACATGGTGAGTTGTCTCTTCATACCACTCTTATCAATGACTAGCGTTAAAGAATTTTATGATGATGATAATAAATATGACTAAAAATATCCCCAACGATGAGACTGTTGTCATACTTACATACGATTTAAATCAATACTAGTCAAACAGCTCGAGTTGCAGTTTTTGGCACAACACCTGAATATTTTTTCAAGGTTACCTACTACTTTCTCTTTATAGTGATTATCCCCCCTACTTGTTTTGTCTTAATTTTTGTTTTTTAAAGAATATTTGTGACTGTTACGATTAATTTTTTGTGCGAGACCACACTCACACTGTACCAAAACTAGAAACCACCGTTCTTATTAAAATTGTGAACCAGGTGCCTGCGATTTCGTTGGCGTACGAAACTGCCGAGTCGGACATCATGAAGAGACGGCCGAGAGATCCCAATGGGGACAAGCTTGTCAACTCAAGGTTTTTGTTTTGTCTCTGTTCACACTGTAGATTAATCAGTTGATCAGCAGAATTTGACTGCACAAACCTACTGTTTTTTATGATCATAAGGAGTTGATGTAATTGTAATTTACTGTATAAGCTCCAAGTTGACGGCTGTATTTGCTAGAATAGTAGAATACTTTGTTGCAGTTTGAATTAGAGGAGCCGAACGAGAGAACCTCCGTAAACTGTTTCTTATTTTTTTCAGCTCGATGACCGAGTTTTGCAGAGTTGCAGAGCAGCCCATAACTTACGCATTTTTTCCTCCATTTAGGTCGAGAGGATTCAAAATAATTTTGATTTTTGATTTTTTGGATTATTCATTAAACAAAATTTTTTTAAATTGAGTGTGAATGAGATTTATGGTTACTTGTAACTATGTTTAACGTTGCGAGTGTTTCATGAGAATGTCATAATGAGAGAGAGTTTGTGACTGACGGTTGTGCCTTTCAAAAAAATACCACTCATTTTTTTTAAAACAGTCAAAAATCATGTTTTAACATCATCCCGAAAGTCAGTTCCTGTAAACTCACATGAGAAAAGATAGAACCCATCTCATTGATATCATGTTTTTTTGTTTTAACACATCATATGACTTATCACCGGGTAAATATTAATTTTTGAAATATTAACCAAACCCAAGTTGACTCGATAATTATTTTGTTTTTTTTTTCTTTTTTTTTCTCAATGGCGTGTGTTTTATTTTTTACTGAGCTTCTTGATAATGTGATATTAGGTGCCAGCCATCTCCCTAGCCTACGAGGAAGCCGAGAGCGATATTATGAAGCGACAACCACGAAACCCCCAGACTGACAAGCTAGTTAACGAAAGGTAACACGATACCACAATCTCCAGGGTGGAAAAGTATAATAAGGGTTGTTAGGGCACGAGCCTAACGAGAGGATTTTCGTTCACACTCGAGTGCTTGATAAAGTTTAAACAATAAACTTGTTGACATTACTTCTTTTTTTTTTAAAGTGATGGTGGAAAAAACAAGGTGTTTGGTTACTTTCATTACACTCGAGTGGACGAGACTTTACGTCCAGCTTTATCGTCGCACGCAATGACATGTAATATTTATTGTTTTCAAGAGTTTAATTCAATCGATTACGGTAAAGCTCGACGGTAAAATTCAACTTTCCCTCGGTCCGACCTTGACCTAACATCTGTCTATTATGGTTACTATAGTTATAAATTTGATTTATCTAAATATATTCAACTTTGCTTCCACTCGATAACGCGTTATTCTGTATCTTTCTATTTCTTTCTTGCTGTATAGCCTCGCCTTTATTTTCATAAATATTCAATATTTTATTTATATTTATGCCGAGGATATGGTATTGCTTTTGCAGGACGCGGGACCTTTTTTCTATCAACTTTTCTAATACTTTCTTTATACAGAATTATTTATTAGTTTATCAATTTATTTTTAATTACACGTTCATTTGCACAAATTGCTCCGTTTTTGTGTTACCGTGACCATGTATGTACATTGGTGTATTGTCAAAATCATCCAACTATGCTAACAAAGAGCAATTTGTCGATTGAAAGTGTTAATTTTTATTTTAACCCAGGTATGTAATGTGGTTATGGGGCTTATGCACGAGGATGATTTCGAGTGGTTTCAATTATTTTTCCTTCTGATCTTATTTTCAATTCTCTAACTTACCGCTTTTTTGGTTGAATAAAAGTTTAAAGAGCGATATTTGTCATTGCATCTCATAAAATCAATAATTATTTAAAAAAAAAAACCTGAAAATACAAGAAAATGTGTCTGTACTGTGTTAGGAAAAAAACTTTTTTTTTATTATTTGATATTGTTTTACCCTCGTTTTTTGTTGTTGTGCTATTTTACCATTGTCTACACTCAGAGAAAGATTTGATTGGACCAATTAAATATTCTTTGTTCCCTCAATAGTCTAAACATTGTAGCAGTTACAATACGTATGGTAAGGATAATAATACATATCGTTGCGACTAGCAAAGCAAATATTCAAAAATCTAACCTAACCTAGCTATTTTTTAAAATCTCAATTGAAGTCATTATTTCTTAAATATTGTGATTTTTATAATCATTTGTATATTTTTTAAGATTAAAACTATTCATTAAATACATTAATTATACCAAAATCACAAAAAAGAAATTTTTTAAAATTAAGCTGTGCTATACCAGTGTAACTAGAAACATGTTAACCCTTAATACGCATTTAGTAAGCGCTACCATGATATTGTTACTGCTACAATGTGCATCATTGTCTCTATATCAACTATGGCATCTTAGATGTTACAATATATTGTTGACCCAATCAAACCTTTCTCTGAGTGTATATACCATTCGAACGTTCGAATCGTCGTGTTGTCATTATTGTGCCAAAGGTAAGCCGAAAAAAAAATCATATAACTTGAATTTATTTTCTTCTTTTATTAGCCTACATAGCTTTTTTTTCTCATCCTCATTTTTATCAATAATCAATCATTGTTACCTTATATTTTATTTTACATCTGAATTTCGTCTCGTCAGTACCTTACCTTTGATATTGTAAAATTTTTGTTCGACTTCTCTCATTCGTCTTGTGAATCTCCTTATGAATTTATTTTTTGTGCCTGTTTCTGTTATCTCAGTAACGTCAGCATTGTTCTCGATAATAATCATTTACGTGAAAATTTCGAAGGACGCTATTATCGTGAAGTCGCATGTTCTACCCATGTTTATATTGTTTTAATCATTTTTTCAGTTTTCTCATTGTCATTATTATCAATGTGTGGGCGTGTGCGTGTATCATATATTTATTTTCCAAAAGGTGGTAACGTTGGGGAAATATAAAATTTTCTTTGCCAAGTTTTACCGCCTTTTATTTTTGCATCTCATAAAAATTCTTCATTTCTCTTTCATTCCGTCATTATGTTGCATCCATGAGAAAATTTATTAGTATCAGTTGCAGGATGAAAACATGCATTACTTGATATGATTGCATTTCAATTTTATCACTCTCACATTCCCTTTTTTTTATCTCTCAAAATGCATAATATTAATCACGATGAATTCGATACTGTACCTAGATTTTTCTTTTCACCTTATCCATCAAAACCATTAATTTTTCTTTATCAACATAAAAGTTACATTAACATAAATTTTGTCTCGACAAAAAAAAATTGAAAAACAAAAAGAAAACGATCATTTGCCATATAGACGTGTGTAAAACCACCAATAAGGCACTCGACGCCTGTGTGAAAAACTGTGAATCATTTGTTATCCACAGGTCATATTAGTCTGAGCCAGTTGGAACCAAACTGATCTTCGTCAAACGAAGCACAAAAAGAAAGAGAGAGAAAAGGAGATCAAAAAAAAAAATAATGACAATAGCGAAGGGAAGAATCAAGAGAATAATATAATATAAGAAAGAGGATACACGCACGCGTATAAATACTCTATTAGAGAGATCGTCGCTGGCGCGTCCTTGAGTTCGTTACGTCATTTTGGACCTTTGAGCCACGTGCGCACACGCGTTTGTATGTAATTCCGAATCATGTATAAAACGTGCAGCAGCGTTTCCTCCTTCTTTTTTTTTTCTTGTTCTTCTTCCTTTACTATTGGTCGTCTCTTGTTTCTCTTCTTTTTTTTTATTTCAAAATATGTGATGCGTGTTTTATATATTTGTCAGTAGAAATAAAATATATATTATACATATACATTTTTTCATAATAGTTTAATGAGAGTAATAAGTTCTTTTTTTTTTTAATTTTTTTACTTAGAATAGTTAAAGTTACAAAAATCTGTAGTTTAATATCATTTATATTGTACATCAGCTGTTGTAAGATATCATTCAAAAATAATTAGCTGAACGTATTACTATAGTAAATAATTACTATGTGCGGTAGTGTGTTTAACAATATTTAATACATATTTTATATAAGTATTTAAATAAATATCTGTACGTGTATATTGTGACGAATCATCAAATGACCAAACGCAATGACCATTATTTTTAATTTTTCAACCAGTGGGCCGCTATTTTTATGACTTCTTTATTACTAAATTACTGTTAAACGGGCCGAACCGGCTGCTCCTCAACAGAGGCAAATCTGTCTGTATCGCCAGCTCTTGCATTCCCTGGACGCACGGGAGACAAGAATTTTTTGATATTCACAACTTTATTACGATTATTCTATCCTCCTCTTTTTTTTTTTCTTTTTCTCTTCCTGCTCCTCAGTCACTGTTGATTACTTTACAACTGTACTACTTTTTTTTATATCCTCTTTTTTTGTAGAACAATTGAGAATTCGCTGAATTGTAGATTTTTCATCATCCATTTGCTAGTTATTAGCTATGATGTATATTACTTACGTAATTTTGAACGTTTTATCGATGTGAGTTGCAGTAGTTTTGAGTCAGCGAATTTTTAATTTCACACTTTTTGGCAAAAGTAATTCTTAAAAATAAATATTTATATAATATTATTCGACACTTGAAAAAAAATCTTCTCACCAGCTAGATTATAGTTAGATTGATAGTAATTTTTTACTCGAAAAGAAGAGTGAGAGACGCATTTTTGAAAAATTTTTTCATAGTATTTTACTTAGCTGATAGAAATTTTTTAAATTACAAAATATACATAAAACTACTCAGTTGAATTACAAAATCGATGTATTTTTTGAATAGTAGCAGGTAATTTTTCAAGTCTCTTACTCTCATTATCTTTTTTACTTCATACTTTTATTACTTTCTTATTTTACTTCAGATTTATATGCCGATAAATCGCTTGCCACAATTGGACGCTGCATTTATAAAAAATATATATATATATATATATATATAAATCAACAAATAAAAAAAAAAAAAAAAAAAAAATTTTAATAGCTCTACAAGTAATTTAACAAAAAAATAAAAACTTTTACCTCAGTCTTATTATTTTTCTACCACAAATTTTCTTTTGCACGTCTCTTATCTTATCCTACCCATTTTTAACTCCAATTTTTCAGAAAATGAAAGTGGATCTCAACTCGAGAAGTGCAAAAACATCTCTTTTTTTTTTTTAAACTTACTTTTATCGCGCATCGTACAGTTTGCTTCAAAATGGCGCCAAAAACTTACTTAAATTTTTATTTTGTAATTTTTTTTTTTTTTTTTTTTTTTTTCTTACCAAATTGCCAATGCTAGAAATTTTTCTTAACCACGATAAGTTGCATGCAATTAAACATAAAAAACTGAGAACACAAAGATGTAAGTACTTTTTACAGTTTAATTGATTTAAAAATTCTTTTAAAATTGGTTCAAAAAAATAATAATATATAAACAAAATATAATTCTGAAAAACATTATCAATCACTTATAAATTACTAAAAAAAAATCTGTAAAACGTAAAAATTTCAGTGTTTTCTCAGATAATAAAAAATAAGAACCTAATGCAGATAGATTAAGGTTTACATTATAAATTAAAATTTAAGTAAAGCAAAATTCTGGTAATGAATGAAGTAAAATTAAAATTTTTCGATACTTTAAAAATATTCCTTAATCTACGTAAAAACCAATGAAAAATGAAAATCTAGTATTGGCAAAAGCTGAAATAGATATTTATTATCAAGCAGATTTACAATCACTAAGGCAAGAGTTAAAAAAAAATTCGCTACGTAAAACTTTTTTTCTGCTGCTGCGACTCTTGTCTCGGATCCACAATAATTTGTCAAGAAATACTGCTTAATTTATTCTTCCTCACACGTCTTATATTTTTCATCAGTATATCCACAAGCTACTATGTATATCTTTATTTTTAACTCTTTGCTCTTCTATTGTATTATCTTGACCCTTTATTTATTATCTATGATAGCTAGTTTTTAAAAACTTAAACTTTATTTAACTCTCTAGTACCATAAATCAACTTTTATTATCGTCACCGCTACTTGAGCTCTTGCTATTTATTTATTGTAAATAAAATATATATTGTAAAACCATCTCCAACTGAACTACATCATGATCTGCTGCTGCATTGTTACCGAACCGACAGAAATCAACGACAAAATTACCCCCCAATTAACTATGATAAAAAAAAAATTTAGAATAAAAAAAACCAACCAATTTTTTAGTTATTAATTTATCGTCAGCGAATAAATGAATAAAATTTTTTTAAATAAAAACAAAAAAAACTGTTGGCACGTTTAATTCTAATTGTTATGACCCGGGTGGTTGACACAGGTGCCGGCCATCTCGCTGGCCTACGAAGCACCGGAATCGGACATTATGAAACGCCAGCCCCGCGACCCTTACAAAGACAATCTTGTGAACAGAAGGTGGGTTTGTACCCAGACAACATTTTATCCGGGTTGGGCCTGTTTGAAAAAAGGGCTCCAACCTTTTGTTGTAACATGATTTTTTTTTTTTCAATTTTTTAACACTGAATCCAATTGCATTTTTGATGATTAACCCCTTGTTTTTAACCATCCCTTAGACAGTATCCAGTTTTATTTTTATGTTCGAATCACACCTAACCCTTTGTTTTTTGCGCGACACTTTTGGATAACTAATTTTTTTCGTGTTTAAATGTTTTGAACTAATTTACTGAAAATTTTGCTACGAGCAGTCCGTGTAGTGACGAGAACAGTTTTTGGCCAGTGATAACCACTTGATATTCTAACGTGATTTTTAATGTCTGTGTATACTAAACTATTAATCATTAATATTTTCCAAAATTTAGATAAGTAATTAATGTTTTTACTGTGTCAAAACATAACGTAGAACTTAATTTTTTGTACTGTGAAGTCTTTAAAAACGTAAACCGTCCTCACTATATCGTGCGTAAAAAGTATTAAAACATTAGAGTCTTGTAAACTACCCCCCTCGAATAATATTTTAATACTGTCCTTAAAATTAAAACTCTTGTGGCTTTTTGATAATGCTCCTCTGATCTGGCCAGAACTCGGTCCCATTTTAAATATTCAAGTGAAAAATTAGTTTCGCACTGTATGTGTCTAAAAAAAAAAAAAAAAAAAAAAAACAACAATAAACTCAAGCACTCGATTAATTAAATTAAATCCCGAAAGAGCTCACTCAAAGCCGAAACCAGAAGGGGGAGGAGGTAATGTAAAAATAGAAAAGTAAATTCGGATGGAGTCTCGGGTTTGACCTACGTAGAGCCAGCCAGCCGGGCATCGATCGATCCTTCAAAAATTTACGTAACTCCGGGGCGGGCGCGCTTTGGAGGGTGAGCTCTCGTCACGAGAACGAAAGGGCATTAGAGTGTCGCGCACACGTCATACCTATACAACACCTTAAAAACGTCTTTTACTCCCCCCCCCCCCACATTATTATTTTTATTTCGTTTGTCATATTGATCCGTCTGTGATGGCACGACCATCCACCTTCGCACCCTCCAGAGTCACTAGGACTTTAGTTACTTATTAGTGTAGCACAACCCCTTTTTTTTCATGTTTGAATTACATACACATAAATTCACACTTACACACATACACACACACACACACACGTGCCTGATAGAGGACGATATTATGTCGGTGGAATGCTGAATGCCTTAGTTAATTCTTATGATTAGTTTTGTTTACGTAAGAGGTGCTACCAGACCGATAATTAATCGGCGGCCTGGTTTATATGTGTAACACCTTTTTTTTTATACACGGACGTTGAACTGTTTTTAGAGAGAGATAGACAGACGTGGACGGTTCTACTTCTCGCTTTAATTTTTTTTTTTTTTAAATCTCTCCTGCCTGGCTTGAGCTTTCTTTGTAATGATCCTGCTTTGTTCTTTTGCTTACCCTCCAAGCTTTTTAGAATATAATTTTTTTTTCTTTCTCTTTTTTTTTCGAAAGATGGGTTGAAAAGAAAGGGTGGCGCGCTTGCGCGGTTTGAATAATCCTTGTTGCAGAAAATGCAGCCGGGCGGAATTCGCGGGCGACGGGGCGCGGTCAAGGTCGATCCCGAGGACGGAAAATCGATGAACGACGGACGGACGCAGTCGTCCCGGATGTTTCGCGAGCCATTTTTAATTTTTTTTTTCTTACTTACTTTCGGTTTAAGATAAATTTACAGTATTGAATTTTCTGACGAATTTACGTTGAGTTTGAAAAAAAATGTATTAAAATGTATTTATTTAGTTTTTGGGGTTGACTTTTATTTCATTTTATTTTATTTTATTTTTTATCGACCTTGCGATGGAAAAGTTCAATTTCAAAATAATTTCCTGCCGGCCGGAAAAGCTTTTTTAAAATATCCTTCTGCTTTCGCTTTGAACGCCGCCCTGCTGACGAAAAAGACAAACGCGAATCTTGAAACTTACATACTCGCTATAATTTGTATCTCTCTATTGTACTATGGTAATTCTACTGAAAAAAAACTGCGACTTTTAAATGCTTGTCTGTGAATGCTTACTGTGATAACCTACGGTGGGCGATTTTTCAAATAAAACCTGGTTTCGTGTATATTTTTATTTATTTTTTTTTTAACAAAGAGTTGATGAATTTCGAGAATACGACAATTGAGAAATCGCTCAGAGTCGGTGAACGTCTTAATGATTGTCTAGCATGCAACGTGACAATTTTTCCTTGTGTGACGCCAAAGTATTTAGTCCTGTATGCCGTTGGGTAAGTAAGATGACTAATGAAACGATTGCCTCATATTGGAGAAACGGCAATATTATTTATTTATCTATTTTTTTTTTTCTTACAAATGACAAAATCGCAATGAAAAATCCTCAAAAGCTTTTCTTGTACTTACTAACAAAACCCACTCAAATTTGATTTTAACAAACTCTAAATGTAGTTCGAAAGACGCTTCGCTACTGATTTATCTTTTCAAAGTATCCTAACTTCGAATATTATCATTTTTATCTTCAAACTGTACTATAAATATCTTTCAAAAAAAAAGTTAGCATGCTGTGGAAAGCGAATCAACCCGCATTAGATTTAGTTTTTTAGTAGAATTAAGAAGCGGAGACTAAAAATTATTTTTATTCAATTAGGCTTATTTCGATGGCGTACGGACAAATCGGTATGATCCAAGCTGCCGCCGGTTTCTTCGTCTACTTCGTCATAATGGCTGAAAACGGATTCTTACCACTTCACTTGTTTGGACTTCGTAAACAATGGGACTCCAAAGCCATCAACGACTTGACGGACAGCTACGGTCAGGAATGGGTAAGAATTACACTTTATTGTTACTCAAAATTTTAGTCGACATTAGAATTTAGTAAGTAGTTTCTTAAAAGTTATCACGAGTATCACAAGAAAGATTAATGGGTGACTTTGCCTTTTCATGTGGTAATTTTTTTTTTTTCGATTAGTTTCCTAGTTTCCTTCTTTTAAATGGAAGTTTTAAGTTTTAATGCAGTGATTATAATATGAATCCAAAATTTAGATCTAAAATTTATCTTTTTGAGTAGTTTTGACCTAGATAATAAAATTTTTTAACAAGTATCAAATGATTTTTTTATGAATTTTTATTGCTTTTTATCATTTCTATTCAAAAGCAACGTATTCATTTATTTAATTATTTTTTACACAGTAGTGATTTGATAAATAATATCTAGTGTAGAGTTTTTTATTATATTTCTAAAAATATTCGATCCACCATCAATTAATCCTAAAAAGATTTACCTATTTGACAATTTTCAAACCAGGAAATACAAACTAAACTACTCGTGTAGAGGAACAAACTAACTATAAACTTGTTTCACAGACCTACAGGGACCGCAAAACACTGGAGTTCACCTGTCACACGGCCTTCTTCGTGTCGATTGTCATCGTACAGTGGGCCGACTTGATCATCTGTAAGACTCGCCGTAACTCAATCGTTCACCAGGGCATGAGAAATTGGGCCCTCAACTTCGGCTTGGTCTTCGAGACCGCACTCGCCGCTTTCCTGAGTTATACCCCCGGAATGGACAAGGGTCTGAGAATGTACCCACTCAAGTAAGTAACTTACACTTCGAAACATTCCTAACTCGATTGAAAATATTACGTCAGTTGTGGCATATCAAAGTGTACCTGGTCCACTGCCAAAGCACGCGCCGGTCGTATATTTTCATCGCTGAAAGATAAAATTTGACTTACGTTATCAATTTAAGATCAATAATCTGTCTACCAAGCTAAAGATCTATATACAGTGCTTGATAAATCATTGATTCGAAATTTTTTTATTGCAGATTCGTCTGGTGGTTACCAGCCATTCCATTCATGCTTGCGATCTTCATCTACGATGAAACGAGACGATTCTACCTTCGCCGAAATCCAGGTGGCTGGCTCGAACAAGAAACTTACTACTAAACACGCGGCATGCAAAAAATGCGCGCAAGAGAGAGAGCCGACAGAAGCATACCCACGCAGAAACCTAAAAAAATTAGAAAAAAAAACGAACAAAAAAAAAAAAAATTACAAAAAAATTATTACTGTACTACAAAATTATCTACTTATTACTGCTACATCCACTACTACTACCACTACCACACCCGGCGACATCTATCAGTTATTCAAAAGCAACAACAACAACAAAAAAAAACAAAAAAAAAAACAAAATTATGTTCAACTACTCAGCCGGTATCTGTCACTAGTGTTATAGTTATTATGAGATCATGTTTTACACAGAGCGTGCTTAAAAATTTTAAAATCGTACCACTGAAGCCATACATCCCTTCGAGATTTGATATCTGTACAACGGGCCACATTATGAGGATAACAAGTAATGTTTAAAAAATTAAAAAAAAAAAAAAAAAAAAAAAAACTAAAAACTAATACTACCAGCTCATACCTTTGCTTGGCTTTAGGTTCTGTATTTTCATTGATAATTAATAACTCAAAGAATAATACGTAGATTCACACAAGTCAGCAGCATGAAAATTTTCACTATACGACGATAGATTTGGCCGTCGAAGTTGGCTCAGCTCTTCGACGACGATTCCGCTCGTCGATCAAGAATCACACTAGCGTTAAGTAATAGTAATGTGTAAAAAGCAACAGCAAAAAAAAAAAGTTAAAAACTTAAAAAAAAAAAAAAAATTAAATAAAAAAAAAATTAAATAAGTAATGTGTGGGATATGCGATGTTCGACGTTTCGATGTTCTTTTAACGGGGTTTACGAAGATATTAAATAAAAACTTGCTGTGTGCCTCACGATGTACTACTCTTTAGCTCTGTGCAACGAGAATAATTAAACAGAAGAGGTTTCGAAGAATTAAATAATAACTTTAACCATCGAATCACTCCGAAGTAAAAGAGACGTTGGAACGAAGAACTATATCATGCTAGAGCAACTGAGCTTGAGCGCAAAAGAGTAATCATCGACGAATGAAAGGTTTATTGAAAGAATGTGAACAAATTTAAACGAGAGTAAGATTACATGTAGAAAGGCCTAAATTGTCAAGGCGTGTGGCTAAGTAGATATCTAAAAGTAAGTAAAAAGTAGACGAAATATAAATAAAATAAACGATGCCTGAGTCAAAAGGGCCGATGATTATAAAACTTTCAAAATTGGATATTAACGAAACAAGAATAAATAAAAAATAAAAATTTAAATTACTAGAATTCATATTCAAGCAGCTTAATAAATGCAGTTGAAGTAAAAATAATAATTAAAAAATAAATAAATAAAGAAAACTTTTACATAGGTAAAACTAGTAAGAGGTGTTCGAACATCGGACTCGATCTCAAGCCCGATATGTGTGCGAGTAAGGCTTGTTTCACTTTTTACCGGAGCACCGATAAGTGGCTGTTCTGGATCACGGAACAATTTATAAATAAATAATTAATGAAAAAAAACAAAACACCTCTCGAAAATAAGGTGAACGCGCTTCGCGTTGCACGCATAGTTATCAGAGAACATATTATGAAAAGAGAAAAAAAAGAAGAAAAATTATAATACACGAGAACAAGAGGAAGATTTACAAGAAAAGTTCGATCAAAGTTAACACCGGAAATAATTTTAATGTTAAAGTCTAGTGATACTGATGAATTTCTTAAGCAAGATGTGTGAGAATCATTATTATTAAAACGATGAAAGAGATAATAAACTGTGTAAAGAAATACTCAATCATGAAATGTTTTTAAAATGTTGAGAAATTATATTAACATGGTTTTTGCTGTAGATGTGGCAGAATGCTTTAAAAGAAGTAAACTTCAGTGATTGTAATTAACAGCACAGAATTTTTAATGTAACTAGCTTTCCGAAAGAATACCAGGTACTTTGACCAAAACATCCAATAAGAATACAGTAATATTTCAGAATCAGCACTCAATTATCAAAAAGATGTCAAAACAAAAACAACCATAAAAAATGGTTCTTTTGTATAGAGTAAAATTCTATATAAAAGTACCATCAATTTTCATAGACAAACTTACAACGCATTGTAATATGAAAATAAAAATGAAACAGTTTAAAAGAAAGTGCACACTAAATCAGCACACTCTAGTTTCGTTAAGAAAAAGTAAAGTAATGTCAAAAATCTAAATAGCAAAAATTGCATTTGCAGTATTCATTATTAATTAATTATTATTAAGAAAGCGAAAAGTTAAAAACAAAAAAATTCAAATATAATGTTGTTCAGTTCGAGTAGCTAATCGCATCAGATCGCAATGCATATATTTAAATAGTTAAGTCTTTGTTGGAGCTCTTATGGATTGCTACGAAAAAAATAAAAATAAAAATAAAAACAAAAAAAAATTGGAATGGGATGGTGACAGGATTGAGTTAACATCGATGGTGAAGAGGAGCAGAGTATTGGAAACAAGCAGATGAGAAATGGATCGCCGTTGGATAGTTTATATAAATATATATAAATATATAGCGCTTAAAAATTAAACATCACTACCACCTAAAGAAGATTTAATTAAATTAAATAAAAAAAAAAAAAAAGACAAAATGTTATTTAATTTATGCGCGAGCGATTCCCAGCATGAACACTGTGTGTTGCGAAACAAATCTGTGGTCGCAAAAGAAAAAAAAAAAAAAAAAAAAAAAAAAAAGTAGCAAAAAATTAAAAATAAAAAGAAAATTAATTAAATGATTAAATAAATATTAAATTATAAACAAAAGCAGGATTATAGCGAAAAATGTTATCGATTATGAATGACGGTATTTAAAAAAAAAAAGTTTAATTATTCAATTGTAATGACAGCATGCGATGGTAGACACGAAAAATTTGAAAATTGAAAAAAAAAATTATTATTAATAGTTAAAAATTGAGTTGTAGTGCGATAAGATCGTCGAAGTAAATTTAAATTAATTATTCATGCAAATTCTAACGCTGTTTTAGGGTGAAGCGATAAATTGCGAGAAAAAAAAAAGAAAAATATGAATAAATATTTAAGAATAAAAAAAGTAAAACAAAAATTCACTTACATTCTTTATGTAGATCAAACAATGAAAAATATGCTTAACTTAACGATAAAAGCCACATTCTCTTAGTTTTTTTTCTCTTTCTTTCATAGTATTTAATGCAAGCGAAATCAATACCGGCTCGCTGTTTAAAAAAAAAAAAAAAAAATTTGAATAATAATCAATAATAATTATAAAATTCTTCACCGCAAAAGAATATCCCCGGTACGCCGAACGCCCTGTTCCGTGGCACCAATTTGACGCTCTTATTGCAACTCAAAGGTTTTCTTAATGCCTGCCACTTCGCGTGACTTTTCGGGTGCCATCGCCTCGGCGGTTTTCGCTCGAGCTCGAGCTCGCACTTTTCACAACGAATCCTTAACCAGCAAGGCCCGTTCGAAAGCGCAAAATGTGGGCCTCGAATCATCGACGACGACGACTACCTCGAGCGCAGCATCCGAGCGTCACCATTTTCCCAAAGTGTTCACGATGTTTCCAGCATATTGCGACGCGTTTATTTTGATCCAGAAGCTGTTCGCTTTAGCGAAAGGACACCAAGAATGGGATTTTAGAAAAAAACGTACTTCGCTGTTGGAACGAACAACCCGGTTTACGAGAGGACCCCCCTAACTTCATTGCGCTTATACTTATAAATTTATTTAAAAAAAAAATAAAAAAAAATAAGGTTCTTCGGTAACCGTAGAGCTTTTGTTGCAAAAGCGGAGTCTTGGCCACGTTTTTTCAGTACTCGCATTCGAGGCTACGGTTTTTTGTAAACTTTCTTCTCTGTAAAAGTTGCTCGGGAACGCGAACGAGGGGCCGATCGACCGACTTTGTATTTTCTCCTCTCCCCAGAGTGTCGAAAAGAGCCTCGCGGACAGAAGAAAACGACGAAGATCCCGCGCGCGAATGAACCACCGATGAACTTTGAAATTCGCGCACCCCGGTCCTTGGACCCCGAGACGACCGTACCTGGTGAAACGAAGCGCGAACTTTTCGAGTTTTTGAATAAACGCGCCGTATACGTGGAATAAAAAAAAAACAAAAAAAAAATAAAGTAATACGTAGTGATAATAATGTCATTGTCATCGTGCCAGTTGCGAAGCTCGAACTTAAACTTCCGTGTTTCTCAACTTTTATTTATCAAACTGAATCTCAACGAAATGCTTAAGTTCAAAGTCACGCTCACGAGTGTTTAACGCGGAAAAAAAGCTCCGGGTTAAACGAGACTACTCGCACACGGTGTTCGGGTGTTGATTGTATTTTTTATTAATTAACCCTTTTATTCTTAATTACGTTTTTTTTTTTTTGGTTTTTGTTTTTGTACAACGTCGCCGAGAGCGACTCTCTGTAATAACACGTACGAGATAATAATATTAATAATTATAAACAATTTAAAAAAACAAACGATTGTCGATAAAGAAAAAATTCCCGCGGTTGTCGACGCGCACACAGGGCGTTCCGTGAGCCGGGGGAGTCCCTCGGTAAAACTTAGGCGAGTCTCCCCCCACCCCTTTGATCCAAGAAGTAATAACAAAAGAAAAAGAATTAAAAAAAAAAAAAAAAAAGGAAATGAAATAAAATAAAATAAATGCTTTGCCGTCGTGCGCCGCCTCTCACTTTAGGCTAATAATTTAAATATTAACGATATAACTGAATAATAATTATTATGATAATTATGATAATATTAATAATAATGATAATATAATACATGTTACAGTAAGATATTATTAGATGTAATTATTATACATGGTTTAGTCTAGATCGTGTTGTTGAAAAAAAAAAAGAAAAAAAAAAAAGAAAAGAAAAAAAAAATACAAAAAAAATATGTAATAAGGAATAAAAAAAAAGCTACGAAAGCATGAAGAAGGACCGAGTGTGCGGAAAGGGAAAAAAAAGTTAAAAAAAAAAAAAAAAAAAATAATTAAAATTGAAACAAATAAATAATAATGAAAGAAAAGAATAAACGAGGAGTTCAAGAGTAAATGGTAAACGATAAAGTGAACAATTTAAAAAAAAAAAAAAAAAGAAAAATTCAGTTACGATAAATAAAAAAAGTTTTTTTTTTGCGGTCTAAGACCATTAGTATAAAAAAAAGATTAAAAAAAAAAAAAAAACCAACACTCAAACACACGATGATCCTGCGGCGGACTGTGTGGGATTACCGAGGCACGCAAACTTTTTACTCTTGATTTTGACATTCACCGAACTGTTTATGCTTTTTGCTTGTTTTTTGATTCCTTACTAGAAGATATAAAACAACATCTTGTTCATTGACTCTATTTTTTTTTTTTTTTTCACGAATGCTTTGACGTTGTGTTTTTCACCGAATATCTGAGTAAATATTTTAAAACCAATTTGTATTAATAAAATTTGAATCGATTTTGTATCTGCTTTTGTTAGATTCTAATAAAAATGTTGAAGTCTAAGATTCCTATTTTAATAATGTTTTTATTATTATTACTTTTTGTTGACCATTAAATTTTTTTTTTTTTTATTCAACATACCTGACTGTGTTTTGTCCGTATAATTTTGAGTTTATTTTCAACATTCGTGATCGCGATTTTGATAAAGTTATAAAATCAGGGGAAACAGTAAAGGGAGACCTAAAACGGGTGAGTAAAAGAAAAAAAGATATGGAAACTTAGGAACGGTAATAAAAGCTTTTATATCATTGTAAGCTTCTTGAATGTACGTTAATGTGATATTAACTTTCAAAAGTTACTTCTATGTCTCTTATCGATTGCTTACACGCATAAAATATGATGATGATAATAATTGTATACGTGTATTGTCGATATTCATTGACGTAATAATTTAACATAGCACTAGCTAAATTTTAATCGTTGAAATTACTACCGTCAGGTCGTTGAGGATCGGAAGGACGGAGTCGCGAGAAAAAAATTTCACTCAGTCCGCCACAAGAGCGTTACAGATATTTCTCGGTATCAAGTTTAATTATTTGAATAAACAAGAAACGTGAGAAAGAGAGAGAATGGATTTAAAAGATATATAAATTTGAGTAATGTTTTATGAATACTGTAAATATTTTAAATAATTGAAAGATGAGCGGTGCAGACAGTTTAACTGTTAAAGAAGAGGGAGTTTGTTTACCTAACTGTCTCTTTTCCACTACTTTGCATTTTTCCTTTTTAATAACGCCGGTAAATGAGGAATAAAAAGAACATAGCTTCAAGAAAATCTTGTTACTGACAGACTCTCGCTGGTAGTAAATTAAAATGCTTTTACAGTCGCTTGGTTGAAGTGTTTTTTTCGGGTGGCAGATGATTTTTAATTGTAAAAAGAGTTTGGTTTGAATTACACCCACACTCAAGTAAGATTCACTCGATTCATACAGTATTTACTGACAATAAAATCTTGAATTTTCATGATTACTCAATGGTTTGATTTGAAAGATTTCACTATTTAAGATCTCGATTACACACTTCAACCGCGACAAAAAAAGTTACGGTGAAAGTTTAAGCATTTAAAAAAACCTCAGATCATGAACGAAAAAACGCGCGTCGAAGATTGAAAATTTCGTGTGCGAGAGAGTGAGTAAATATTAAAAAAAATAAAATAAAATAAAATACGTATACACTGCTCTATAACTAAACTCTTGTAATTTCTGATCGACGATTTCTTTCGTATGATTATTATATCGATAAGTTCTGTTTTCACACCGAATAAATTAAGGAAAAAAAAAGAAAACAAGACATTGTCCAACCCAAGTGTCATTACTTTTGATGTTAAATAAAAAATACATAATTAATAGAGGCATCTGTTCTTCGCGGAGCCTTATCTTTTTTTATTTTATTTTGGTCTAAATTAAAAATTTTATTTTTTGAGAAAACTTTTAACTAATTCTGAAGTCTGAAGAATTTGGTAGTAGGTATGAAGGGGATCAAAAGTTTTTATTCAATTATTTTTTATTTTAATTTTATTTAAAAATGCGGGCAGTATGCCCATTACAGAAATAATTAGAAACTATTTCTTATTTTTTGTTTAAGTAAAAAATAAACATCTTAAAACAATATAAAAATCAACTCAACTTGATTAAAAAAAATCAATGAAACGGTATTTTATTCAACTCTACAATTCAGGTATGAATATTATTTGAGCTTCCTCTCATGATTGGTAAGTAAGCACCACAACTCTGTATGCGCAACAGACTATTTGTTTACAGGTAAAATTTCAATAACTTTCATATTAATATACTAATATTTACAACCTATGAAAAATGATACAATTTAGTCTGAATCCTGAAGACGCTGAAAATCCTTTTTTTTGTTTTTTTTTCTAATCCTTTCAATGTGTTTTTTGAGTTTTCCACTATTTTTGAGTTCTTCATACTGTGACACCAAGTTCATGATACGTTTTTCAGCTAAAATAAGAATAAAATTTGATTAAAAAAATTTTTTTTTCTTTACGATTATAAATATGAAACTATACATACATTTTTTCTTAAAACTTGGTTTTTCTCCTCTCTTAAAAGCACTCTTTATCTCCTGTTTCTCCTCTAACTCTTTTTCTTCTTTTTCTTTCTTTTTTCTTTCTTCTCTAATTTGATTTTCTAATCTCTGTATAAGGTACTTTATTTTTTTAATTTGTTTTGGGTCTTCTTCTGTTTTCAGTTCTCTTTTTAAATTCTTTAAATCATTTTCTTTCATTTCAGTTAAAAAGGCATATGAGTTTTTAAATGCTTTTTCATTGAATGTACCACAAAGACTGTCAAATCTAGGATCTCTTATATGTTTCTTTTTAACTGGTATTATTTCTTTAAATCTGGAAACTTGTTTCTTTGATGACTCTTCACGAGGCCTGTTTTTGTTAGCTCTTTTAAACTGTGATTCTTTGCGTTTCCTCTCTCCAAAAAATGCAGTGTTGTAAACTTTGGTACCCAGTTTTTCTTTAAGTTTTTGTAATTCTTCAAAGCTCACATGGGAAAGTTTCTTACGCACTTCTGACTATAAAGTAAAAAATAATTCTTAACATAATTTTTCCAACAAGAGATAACTGATATAAATAATTAATATGACAACATTTATTTCTTCAGAAGTACATTTTAAAATCGAATTTTTATCTAAAAGTTATGTTGGAAGAAAATTTAAAAAATTTCATGAAATAAAAGAAAATAATGAATTAACCTCAAAATTAAAAGTATCTATTTTAAAACTTCAAGTCTAATAATAAATAAATAGCAAGTACTATAGGTACCTCATCTCCTTTAAACAGAGCATCTTCTTCACTACTACTCATTTTTTATTCAAAATAAATATTATTGTTAGTTTCTGAAATCTTATTTTCACTTTTGTTTACGCCGTGCACAGTGCATGTGGCGCCATGACTATCAGTGTAGTTGGAGCAGAAGATAACTTTTTAGGTTATTGTTTATATCATGAATCAATTGTACTGTTTTAATTTTAATAAAAATAACGAAAAGACTGATTTAAAAAAGTAAGAATTTAAAATATTATCTCCACAAGCAGAATATAGTTTTTTAAATTTCTATTGTGATTCATTTCACGATGGAAGCGCCACATTGAATTCGTGTGCAGGTCCCTACAGTACCTACACTGTCTCACTCCCTCCTGTACAATTTACATTGGTGCGAGTGAGACACCCTGTGGCACTATTGAGGAAGTGGACTGTATTATGTCCTATAACGTCCAGTACCTAAACGTCAGTTGAGTGCGGTTGTGATCGATAGAAGGTAAAAATGTCGGGAACGGGTATACTTTTTGAAGATATTTTCAATGTTAAAGACATCGATCCAGATGGAAAAAAGTTTGACAGAGGTGAGTGTTTTAGTTATTTTCATTTTCATATATTTTTTACGCTCATTTGTCTCGACGTCGGTGAATTATTTTGGAAATCTCAACTTGCCGGCCGAGACACTTGCCCGGCAAGCACATGCTGAGATAAAGGACAGATACATAAACATTTTTGGCTTTTTAAAGAAAAAAATAATGTTTACAGTAAATTCTTACTGGGCACAATGTTCTGAAAGTTGGTTTTTAATTGTTGAAGCATTGATATTCAAATGTTAACAAAAAACAAATTTCCTCAAAATTGTTGGTTATATTTTTTCATTTTTGGTAAATTCAGCTGTTTGATGGCGGGAAATACAAATAACGTCATTCGCTTTGAGCAAGTGCATATAAAAAAAAAAATTAATACAATTGTTAAATAAGTACAAGTTATTTCAGCAATTCCATTTATTTTTTCTTTTTTAACAAAAAAAAAAATATATATATATATATATTATTACATAAAAAAAACATTTACTTGTGAATGTATGTGACTAAAAGAATTTAAGTTGTAGTCAATGTATAAGTGTACATTTTAAAAACTTTTTTGATTAACTTGCTAAATGATGGTTAATTCCAAATTTAGATTTAAAGTGCCAAGTATTTTAGAATTTTGTAAAATCTTTCATTGTATTTATTAAATACTGATAGAACTATTAAAATTTAAAACATTTCTATTCATATTTTACATTTGAATCCTGATTATTATTTATAATACAACTCTAATTATTCAAAGCATGAGTATTGGATGCTGTTTTGATATTTTTGATCTTTTCATTGCTGTTGAAAAAGAAAAAGAAATAGTTCTCTTATTTATCTAATTTATAAGTAAGTAACTAATATTAACCATTTTTTAATGAACAAGTTTCAAATAGTTCTTTTATCTTTCAAGTGAATTCAAGTTTTTATTCTGCGGATATGTTTTGAAGCAAACCGGTAATTATTCTATTTGCATACTGCAAAATGAATTCAATTATTCTAATTAAATAAGCATGTGTTTGATAAATATTTTTTGAAGAAATATCGACACAATAACAATGAGGTGTATAATTATTTTGCTAAAACTTAGTTTTTCTTAAGAAAAACAAACTTTGACATCATAAACCTCCTAATTATTTCTGCATCATAGGCTAAATTTATGCATTGAATACATCATTTTTACCACATCAATGTTTACATTATCCATGTAGGTAATAGAGTAAAAAATTTAAGGTCCAGGATAAGAATCAAGGTCGGTGCTCATGAATGCTAAAGTAAAATATATTCAAACTGCAAAAATATGACCGCAAATCCGTAATAGACCAGCAGTATGACTGCTTCCAAGCGTAGTTCACGTTGCCGCTGCACGAAAATTTAACGTGTTGCAGAGGTAATAAAGATTACGCAAGTCGGTGCAGGAGGAGGGAGGGAGGAGGGGGGGGGGCAATAATATAGCACCCGACCGTGAATAGTTTTGGAGTCGGCATGCACGAAGCACAGCAGCGAGCGAGGATGTATTTTGCTTCCTCCTCGGTAGGTATACTTATACATAGGTGCATGCACGTACCTACCTACTGAAACCCGAGCACGATTATTAGCCTGCAGGCAGCACAGATGCGATGCGCGCGCGTTGCATAACCCAAGTCATCGAAGGCATTATATTGTCACGTTTCTCGTTATCGCGCGGCTCGACTGCTACAGCGCTATTTCGCTAATTTTATCCGGCCAATAATTCGCGCGGAGATGGAACTTTTTTTTTCGAGTTTGAGCTCGACTCGGTAAATTACAAGCGCAAGATGGATTTTTTAAATTTCGGTGTTAGCGAAAGTCTTTCATTCGGAGCCAACTCTCGGTGGGCTTGCCAAAATTCTGAAGCGAAGCTGTTACGGAATTTTCACGCCAAATCGCTTGTTGGACTACGCAGGAAGATTCGTAATATTTACAAACATTAAAATTCGATAGTCTTGTGAACATAAAAGATTTTATCGTTAAAAAAAAAAGTTTTTATACGTTATTTTAAAATGATTTATTACTGAAGATCACAAACAAATTTATTTCTTCGCGATCATTACTAAAGTTGGCTTAGTTAAAATTTTATTTTAGAATACAAACAAATGCTTTTAATCAATCATTTACTGTTCGAATAAGAACTATTTATTTTGAATTATGATCAATACTGAAATTAATTACTCGGTTCAGACTTTGAAGGCATAATCCTCAATACTTTCAAATGAACTGGATGCGGTTGTTTTAAAACTGAGCTGTTCGAATGATAAATTCTGCCTTCATTCATGTTGATTCATTTGTAAATACTTAGTTATTTTTTAACTTTATTTATAGAAAGTAATTGTTATTTTCGCTATTTTTTAACATTTTTAACATTGACTAGATAACATTTGAAAACAAAATGATTAAGAAGTATTAATTTTAATGTATTCTAACAACTTTAAAATAAATTACTACAGATATAGAATCTAGATTTTGAAACTATAATTTTCAGTACTCTTGAATCCATTTGTAATAAAATAATGTTTATTGTTCATCTTTGAAGACTCTCAAAATTTTCCATTTTTAATAGGCTTGTTTCAATAAGTACAAAACCGAGTAAAAAATAGCATGTTTAACTTGAATGATTCTTCAATATAAATTAGAGAAATTATAAACTTAGGATCTTTGACCAACTTAGACTTTGATACCATGATTCACGATACTTTTAAGCTAACTTCTTTTGTTACAAAACTGACACTTATCCTGATTATTTTTTGTAACTGATTTTTTTTCTTATTTTACAAAATACATTATTAAAATTGCGCACTTCAAACATTTATCATTTGTAAAAAACATTATGATTTGATAAAAGTCATAAAATAGTAATATTAAATTATAAAAAATAGTGAAATTAATTATTACTTTCATATTTTAATGCTACAGTCCTCAATATTTCCAATCTGTCTCATTTTTAAAGTGTGCAGTTCGAATTATTGATTTTGTTTAAAAATTCATACGGAATATACGTTTAAAAACAGCTCATTACATAAAAGTTTGTCAATAAACTCTATGTAGTACAGTTACAACAAAGTCTTTCAAAATCGTAGGTTTTTTCAATCGCTAATAATCGGTTTCACATTTACTCCTCAAACATCCAAAAACAACCCCTTCTTTCCGTACTGCAATTAATCATTCACGAATCAGCAACTTGCCGAAAAAAAACCTTCGTCTTCCTGCTGCACCCCGTAGTTTTTTCTCCAACCGTGCGTATCGCTAAAAAAAAAAAATTGGCAAAGGATAGAGCTGCAGGAAATTTCCAGAGGATCGATGCAGCACGGGACGCGCGGAGGGGAGGACCCGCGCAGCAAGCAAGGATCAAAAGGAGAAATGAAAAAAAAAAAAAGCGGGAGAAGAAGAAGAAGAAGAAGGGGTGCAGGGATGCTGGTGGGGGGACACGTGGAGATCGAGCGCTACTGAAGGGGTGGCTTATGAGAGAGAGAGGGGGGACAGATGTGTGCGTGCGCGCGCGTGTGACGCGGTCAAGGTCACATCCCCGCGGCTCAAGGTCGATTCTCGTGGCAGCAGAATGCTCTTTTTCAGGAAATGCGGGGAGAGTGTTTTAACGACTCGATTGATATTCGTGAGTAAATTGTGCTTTTTTTATGATAGAGAGGTGTCGAATTATTTTATCGATCAAACAGAGACCGAGTTGTCTATACGATATGTTTTACACGTATTTTTGTGCTTTTATAAAGCTGAAGTATGTTACTTTCTTGTTGATACGAAAAATTGTCTCGAGTTACCCTGAACTATAAAGTTTTATACTGAAAATTTACCCCAACTTAGATAAAAAAAAAAATCAAAAACTGAGAACAAGTAAAGTTGATGTGACTTACGAGCTTATTTTTGAGGGAACCATAAAGGTGTCATTTGGGATCTGTTGAAAACTGAAATTTTATGAATAAATTAAGATAAATTTACAAAAATCATAAAGCTGAGTTTTTCTAGCAGCACGTGCTTTAAACATCAAACTGCAAAATTTTAGTGAAAAAATAACTAGAAACTTTTTTATAAGTTTTTATGTGCAAAAAAACTTTTTTTTAATATAGGTCAAAACTTTTCAAATCATGTTTTCTATTACAAAATTAAAAAAAAACAATTCAACTTTGCAGTAGATTGGAAGATTGGAGTAGTTTTTTAGACTTGGAATAAAAATTTTGATTTCAAAAGTTACGAAGTAAGTAAATCAAAACTTATTCTATGAAGCTTGAATTTTTCATCACGAAAACCAGGCCAAAAAGGAATATTTCCAGTTTTATCTCGTTCTTATCCAGTCCCAAATGAAAAAATCCTAACCTGTATCCCGGTCGTATCGAGTTGCACTAGACGATAAACAAGATCAAATACCACGTTGCAGTATCATCTCGATGTTAAACAAAAGCCCCGATCGAGCTTGCAACGCTGCTTATCGTCAAGCCGCACCTCGTAATAACGCGTGCAGCGCGAACGAGATTTTCGACACCGCTGTTACTTAATCCCTTAAATCAAATATTGAGTGCCATGCAGGTGCACTGTGCCCGGGCCAAAGGGATGGAGTTTAGTTTCCGGGAATCGCGGGCAGGTGAGCTCGTTAAAAAGGGATCAGGTTCACAAGACGACACGTGCCTCGGGTATAATAATCTTTACCTTTTTTTTTAATTTTTACTTTGCCGATTCAACGCGTTTCGGGATAAAAATTGGTGATTTTGGAAGCTCGTGGAAAAATTTTTGCTTAAAATCCGTTTTATTATTAATTAAGTCGCGGAGAACGCACGGGATCAAATTGTCCTGGCAATTACGTGTAATCGGTCAGAAATTACTTAACCAATTACAAGGGCTAACAGCCTGCTTGGTTTTTTACCCTCGAGCGGAATCTTTTTTTTACTCGAGACGGGCTTTTTCCTGCTCGATTCTAACGCCCTTGAAATTTTTAAATCCCTGAGGAAATCTAGTCAGGGTAAAAATTATTTTAAGCCAACACTGTACACATTGTGTTCTTTGTTTATATATTTTTTGTTAAATTTATAAATCTCGAAATTTTTATCAGATTTGTTTGAGCTTAAAAGAAATTGACCTCTATTTTTTGATAAAAATCTATTTGGTTTTGGACGGTATGATTGGTAGTACTGAAAAGTAAAACCGAGAATGAATAAACTTAACTAGTCAAAATCTGAAAAAATTTAGTTAAATTTTATCATTTTTTACGAATATTTTTAAATCTGCTCGCATAATTCTTTTAGTTCCAAATTTTTTCCAGTAGTTGCAGCGTTGCTCTCAGGATATTTTCTTATTCTAAGAGTTTCAAACAATAATTCTTGATTTTTCAAATTCTTATCGACATTTCAAAGACTTTTTTAAATTGAATTTCCACAGTTTGAGTGCTTGTAATTTTTCCAATAGTCGAAAAATTCGTCCTCAAATTTTTTTTTTTTTTTTTTACATCTTACGTCCATCTATGTAACGAAACTTTTTTACAAAGTTTGTTTGAAAGTAATTTATTTTTCGAAAAGTTTCGATTTGGAAAATTACATTTTACAGAATTGAAATTGAACCATGTATTAATAGTTTGAACGCTCGATGTCAGATAATAATTTTCTCTCCATAAATTTTTCAAAATTGAGTTCAGTTAAGTGAACATTGGGTTTAAAATATTCAACTCTTTTTATCTAGGAACTCGATTACAATATTCAGAATCCACCGCATCTTAGTTTTCACAGCATCATAAAAAAATTCATATTCATAAATTCAAAGTACCTATCTTGAATTAGCGGTCGTAAAAAGCTGCTCCAAAACCGCACGATAAGAGTCTTTAAAATTAAAGCAAACCCGCAAGCTTGAGCACACAGAGTTTAAAAGGACGACGCCGATAAACGCATTATCCACTCAGCGGGTAAATAATTTAAAACAAGAGCAAGGTCGGGCTGACGAAAAATAAACATATAGCTCTCTTATCAGACAGAGGCTAGGCAAAAGAAAGAAATAAATAAAGGAACGAGAGGAATAAAAAAAATGGCAAATTGCAGCACGGTAGCTAGCCAGCCTGCTAGCGAACGGTTTCTTTCGCTCGAGGCAGGGAGGGAGGATTGCAGGCAGCCAGGCCAGCCGACCGAATGAGATTCGCGAGGAGATTCGGATGCATGCAGCCAGCCCCGCGCCCGCCCGGCATTGTTTCGCGCGCCTGCCCGCAGCTCTCCCCTTTCGCGGTGAAGGTCACTGCGGCGCTGAAGCTCTCGTGCCCGAGCGCGAGAAGAAGAGCCTCCCTTTTTTTAAAAAAAATTTATGCACTTTTGCGATTGGAATTTTGATTTGTTGTTTAAATTTTTTCCGGGTGGTCCTTGAGAGACGAGCGATAAATAAGTTTGACTGTTTAAATGTTTTTGTACACAGATTTGATTGAATTTTCAATTTAGGAAGAAACCGTTTTATGTAGACTAGGTGAAGTCGCATGTTGTCTAATAGTTCGTCGCCTTATAGTGTAGAAAGATATCGTCTCAAAAAATTATTTTAGAACTTAATGCAAAAAAATTGACATCGTAAAAAGTGAAAAATTTTACTGTTTTTTATTGTTAAGGTGGTTTTCTACTCGGTTTTCTACCAAATGCATGACAATAGAGAATGAGCTCAAATTTTCTGGAGGTGTTTATTAGATATTAATAAACATTTCTACGAAGTCTGATCAAAATTGACCATACAGTTTAAAAGTTACAGCAAGTTAAAGATTGAATTTTTTTCATTACGCGTATGGACGCTACGCTGAAAAAGTGTACTAAATTATTGATATTTGTCTTGTTACAATAGAGATACTTTAGAAAAACTACATACGTATAGTTTCACTATCGAAGAATTCATTTCTTGAAACTGCAAAAAATTGACCTTTTACAAATTTTACAGTGATTTTACAAAAATAATTTTCACGTGAATAACCTCCAAAACTGCGGTATTCAAAAGTGAGGTTAAAAGTTTAAAAAAATGTTTTGTTGTGATTGTCAATGTTTTTTTGGTAGAAAATAATTTCAGAAGCCATAAAAAGTTAAAAAATAAATTTTAATAACCAATTGTTAGTAATTTGGTGCAATAATTTTTTTTTAGTCTTGAACTTGACTAGCTCTGGTAGAAAACCACCTTAAGATTGTCTCGAAAATATTGGTGTATTCATATAAATTAATTTCATTTTCAGAGTTAAAATTTTTTTCCACTCTTATGGTTTTTTATCCGTTTGAAAAAATTTTGTTCTTGTTGTAGGTGCTAAGATGTAATTGAAAATTAACATATTAGCTCCTTAAATTTCTATAACTTGCAAAATATCAACAGTACATTTTGAAGTCAATACGTTCTATTGTGTTTTTATAACTGTTATTGAAGTTCAATAGTTGTCCTTAGTATCGTATGACCACCGACACCGGTACAAAACTAATACGGCTATTGTCATATTGGCGATACCTCAATGTTAGAGCAAAGCTTCTAATTGAAAAAAGCTCATTCGGTAGATTTTCAATGTATTGCATTCTAATTGTATTCTTCAATTTTTGCTACAAGTTAGTACTCTGAGATTGGTAAACTTGCAAATTAGTATTTTAGTGATTTACGGATTACTTCATGCCTAGAAGTGTTACCAAAAAACAATTATTCTTGAAACTCATGGTTTCGCCAACTTTGATTTCTGATCTCTTTATGAAAGCTTCATTAAAACCTGACAAAAAAGTAACATTAACATGTTTGAATCAAGATTCCTACACACTTTATACTTCAGTTTCTTTCAAAATCTAGTAACGATAAAATTCCGAACTTCATGCTCTTGTCCGATTATTTTGGATATTAAATGTAAAAAATTTTTTTTCAAACGTCATGACAAAATTTTTTAAAATCCTCTGTAATAATTTCCACTATTCTCTTTTTTACTAGCTATATGAAACTTGTTTTTATTGTATTGTTAAAGGATATTTTAAATATTATTCGTTAATTTACTCTTATGAAACGAGTTCTTGTTACAATTGGAAATTGAATTCTACTAGCTCGATCTCTATGCCTCGAGAGTTCTGTGCCATTGCTCCAGGTTCGAAGCTCTCTGTATGAGTCGCCAAGTTTATTTTGACGAATAAAAAAAAAATCATTTCCCAACCAAAATTTTATTGTATAATGGTAGCTGCATTGTCAATAATTTTTTTTTTTTTTTACTTCGTCCTCAATTTAATTTTTGTTAGTTATACAAGACATCTAACGAGCCAGCCTTTAAAAAATCAGGCATCTCTTCACCCGCACAAAAGCGACTAAATCACCGAATTCCCATAGAGTTGGCAGTACCACGTAAGCGCACGTGTCGGGACTCGGGGGTATCTATATCGTCTCCCTCGCGAATCGACTTTCTGGTTCCAAAAATATACGCCCGATCGCCATTAGAAAACCGCAGTCCCTTTGTCCGCCGCTGCCATATGGGTGTGCTCCTCTCCATAAAAAAGAAGGTTGGACTGCCGCTGGCTGCTCTCGAAATTAGTCTCTCTCTCTTGCTCCGAAATAGTCCGGAAGCCGTAGGGGGAATATTTGGCAACGTCGCCGAGCCGAAAACTGACACGTGGCATAGTTAGTGTGCGTGAGAATGCGTGTGAAGGGCAAGGGAGCACCAGCCTATGCTCGTTTTCGCATGCCTCTCCTTTCTCTCTCTCGTTCTTTCTTTCTTTCGCGATTATACCGGCTGCTGCAGCGGCGACCTACATTTTGAGAACGACGAGAACAAAAGATTTTTAGAGGAGCTGCCTGCCCCCCACCTCTTTTTTGCATGGGGATTTTTGCGAATGTTTAATTTGCGAGTGCAAAAATTATTTTTCGGAATTTTGTGGTTTTTTATTGTTTCATTTTAAGAAAATAAACCAAGAGAGCTTTTTCTTTTATAAAGCTCGACTTTATTTTATTCGTCTCGTGTGGTCGTTCACGAGTACAGTTTACTTATTATAATCAAAGTAGTCATACATATTAATTTATGAAATCTATGAAATAAAAGTTCATGTGATTATTAGTGGGTTATTTTCAGGTTAGTGAAAGGGAATTGTAAGTCATCATAATCTAGACAATCTCATAAAGTATTATTTCAAAGTATTTTTGTGCATTATATTCAAAAATCATTAACTTTTAGCGAAGTTGGCACTACGAATGCACGTGAATAATTCAACTTGGGAGATGAGCACACATCGCGGCCTTCCTCAAGTGCAAGTGCAAGGGAAAGTTGTTAAAACGAGGGCATAATCGACCCGCGAGCAGCACGCGAGGAGCTTTTTTATCGCGAACAACGGATATCTCATGACTATGTTAATGACATCCATAACATGCCGCTTGGGAAACAATAAAAAAAATTTCATTCTTCATGCTGTATTTTAGTGCCTTTTTTATTTCATTATTATTGTCTTATCTGTCGTAAAAAAAAGGTTTAACGAGTTGTGCATTTTTTGAAAATCTCATCGGGTAATTTGATAAAACGTCCGGGTATTTTCGGTCGGGTGAATTATGAGTTCGTTAAGTTTTCAAATTTAACCCAAAAGATTTGTTATCGAGACTATTTACGTGCTGAAAGTTTCTTGAATTATCCAAATAAACGACGATTAATATCGAAGATAATCCATAGTCTAATAATAGAAAATTTATTGATTTACTGGAAAAACTTATGAATCTCATGAAAATCAAGCCGGGACTTCGTTGAGCAGGAAAACTTCCGTGATTGAAAACATGCGCTTCGTTTAATCTCGATAAAATCATATAATTTTTAACCACTGGGTAAAAAAAAAAAAAAAAAAAAGTTATTGATTTTTCTCGTTTTTAGCGTATATTCGTAAATCAATAATCGACGTGCTCATCCGATTTGAAATAATAAACAGATTATTGAATATTTAACGCCGAAATTTTACTGCAATACGGTAAAGTCAACCACTGTATTAGCGCTTGCAAATATTTTTCCCTATCTCGACTAGTAATGATAAAAAAGGCACTTGCTGATAAAATTACATTGAAAAAATTCATTGAATTCGAGTAAATATTGTTGGCCTGGTTTCGTCAGTTTAATTTCTCCAAATAAATTCGTACCCAAAAATTATGGCTTTTACATTCTAAATTACCCAATTTATCAAAGTGCTTTTGTCATTAAATTTTTTATTGAATTTTTCTCCTTCGATGTTTGGAAAAAAACAAAGTGTATTGGTTTATTCATGTCTTCGGAGTTTCCAAAAAAAAAAAAGAACAATTCATGAACCATATAAAAGAAATTAAAAAAATTTTTTCGAATCAAAAACCAGTATTTCGCTTCAAAAGCTAAAAATTTTAACTGTGCTATTGTTAGTGATACTGTATTCATAACTCCAGAGTCTAGTCAAGGTCACACAAAAGTAAATAGAATTTGGAACTACAAAATTTGTCTACGATCTAAAACGAGGTGTTTTTTACATAGTAAAATTTTTTTACTCAAATATTGTGTATTTTTACTAATTTTTTATTTTTTTTCATTTTAATTTTTATTGTATGAAAAGTTTGACTTAAAATTTCCTTACGTTTTTGTACGTACATTACTCATATCTCCAGAGTCAAGGTTACACAAAAGTAAATAAAATTCGGTGACATAAAATTTGTCTAGAATCAAGAACAAGCCTTCGTTTCGTAGTTTTTCTAATTATCGTTCGAAAATTTTTACATTTTTTTTTTTTACTCATGTCGTAATCGAGTCACCAAAGTCTACCTTCAAAATCGGGACCCATAAAAACCAAGATTAAAACTTCTTCCCGATAAAAAATCTAACTCGCTGCTTTATCCCAGCTAGTAACAAGTGTTCCAAAGTCCACTTGGATTATTTATTTTTCCCACTCAAGTTTTCTTAAATACTTTTCACGCTCCCAAAAAAAAGTGAAAGATAGAGCGAGATAGAGAAATAAAAAAAAAAATTTGCCCGCAGAGGAGAGCTAAGGGGGGAGCCCCCATGACGGCACGGCTCCTCCGGGTCGGGTGGTGGGGGTAGGCCAGCAGGCGGCGGCGTTCGGTGGCTCGCTCGCCGGCACGCAGCAGGCAGGCGGTAGTCGGTTGCTAGGCGGCACCACTGTCAGTGCCAAGGTGTCGTCCCCGGAGAAGACGTCCAAGGTTATGCGCTGTCCCAGCTCCTCTTCGTCTTTGTCGTCGTCGGCACTGGCCGGGCACCCGCGGGTTCTGTTCTTCCGCAAGCTCGAGCTCGTGCCCTCTTCCAGACGCAGGAGTTCCATCATGAGGTAGGTCTCTACAGTTTTTACCACCGGCTTCCTCTCGCCAGGACGCTGCGGTGATTTTCGGCCCCGGCGGTGGTTACAAGTACTAACCGGTCGACCTTGGAAGCAGCTGACTTCTTACACGCGCGCGCGACGCGTTGCGCAACTTCTGGAGAACGCGCCGCGGTCCGCGAACAAAGAGCGACTCGGCCCCCACCGAAATGCCGCAGGATAAAGAGAATAAAATAAGTCCGTCCGCAGGGACAAAGAACCGGGTGCGTAGTTTTCCCTATCGGTCCTGAAAAAATTACTGCGTACTTGTAACCGCGTCTCGGCAGTGATTCACTAACAACGTCGGACGTGGCTCTCGTTAATTGATAACGCGCTCGCGCTTTTTTTTTTTTTTCGGGTCCCACGTGTCGGTGCGTCAGTCGATAAGAGCTCGTGCCAGCCCGCGACCAAATATTTATCTTCGAGCGGGAAATTAAGATTCTGACGTACCTAGAATATTTTACGACAGGCGGTACGAAAAACCGTTTTTTTTTCTCTCGTACGACTTACATTTTGGCGCAGTACGGTCGACGTGTAAAAATACAATTTTTGCTTCTTTTTTTTCCCGATAATGCAAATTTCAACTCGGACAATGAATAACGTACAAATTTAGACATGGAGGCGGAGGGTGGGAAGGCCCTAAAATAAGTGCCTTTATATTTAGGCACGCACGGTCGATCTCCAACGCACGCACTTCGTCCTCGACATTCTGAGATCGACAAGCCGGATTCTTTGAGGTTATGAACGTTCTCCGAAATTATTCCTTCCGGTACCAGACTACTTAGCATAAGTAGATAAGTTCCGGGTACGGTCAGACAAGGTGTCGCATTGTTAGCGCTCGCACAAAAGCTTCCTTTTTTCCGTAGGATCCAGTCGAAGGTCTTCCAATTCCACCGTTGGAAAAACACCTCAAATATTTACAATACAAACTCAATCAGTAAAAAAAACCGCGCGAGAGGAGAATAGAGTGACAGTGGTCGAAGGTCAAGGTTCAGCCGCGCGCCGGCGCAAGCATCCCCCCGCGTCCGTATAAATAGCCGGTCGATACCGCAGCCTGCCTCCGAAGCTACGCCCCTGACTGATAACGCACCGGGCGATATTTTCCGGATGCCTCCTCCCTGCACCCACGACGATCCTCCTTATGGCTTTTCGGAGAGAAATAAAAAAACATCGATGCTCCGTAATTTTCCGCGGGGCGTCGAGTTACGTCGAATTAGTCTCGGATGGGTTGGGGTTATTGAAATTCGAGGTTAGGTGATCAATCGAGGGGGAGTTTAACACCTATGATTTCTGTAGCCTAATGACGTCATTACTCGCGGTTTGCGTGGGCGATCGGCGAGCGCAGATTAGAATGGACGCCGTCGACGCCGCTCCAATGCATTTGCAATTATCCGGTGTATCGGATTCCCTCCTCCTTTGAGTTTTTTTTTTTTCCTGTCAGAATGATGTGAGTGAAAAACGAGTTTTTTTTTTTTTGACGTCCGAAAATAGATGTGATTTTTAAGAGAATTTTTTTTTATTCATGAAACCGCGAATGGTTGCCTTGCGTGTGGTCTTTTTTGTTAGTGATTTTTTTTTTCGAAAGTCAGGCTACCGGTGTTGTACCTGTCAGTGCTTTCGAGACTATATTTTTGAATTGTAGTATCGATGCCTCGTACGATAGAAACCCAGTGGAAATGTTTTTTGAAAAAATACCAAGTCTTTTGAAAAAAGCTTTTTTTCTTATTACAAAAAAAACATGCTGGAACGATTTCTTCTGGCTTCTTTAGTACAAGATCTACGTGCGTTGAAAGTCAAAATAGTGAAAAAAATTACTAAATCGATATTCTCAGCGAAGAAAAACCTTAGCAAAAAAATTTCCTACTTAAAATTACCAATAAGAGATTGATATGAATAAATAAGTCGAAAAAAGTAATAAAATCTGATTTATTTTTTACGAATTGACAAAGATTCTTGATTTTCTTTGAATTTTTTGTTTATTTCAGTCTTTTATAGATGATTATAAATCGACAGATATTCAGCTAAGGTTTTTCTTCGCTGGGACCGTCGAAATGTAGATACATAAAAACATTAAAAAAAATTTTTTTTAAATTATTATTTTACTCAGTTATAAAAAAGATAATTTAAAAATGCCCCGAAATTACATCAGTGAGACACAAGCCAGACGTAACAGGCAGCGTTAATTAAACAAAGCCGCGATTAGCCGATGATCCCGCAGCTGAAATTAATTAAAAATCCTCGATCAAAGTCGGACGCTGCGGATGAGACAGTCGAGATGAACGTCAATAATATGACGAGCGACGCGCCGTCAGAGGGTAGAGGGAATTGAGGGGTCGGGACGTACACACAACGCGTCTCTCGCTAATCAATATCCTGGGCTCACCCTCGCGGTATTTTCCCTCCGGCCATCGTCATCGACATCGCCCGGCCTAACTATTTCAATGATTCCGCTTCGTTACCTTCCGACTTGTTTTTTAATTTATCGCAGGAAAATTTAATTTTGTTCCAGCTTTGAAGTAAAAATGTTGACATCAAAAATTTCCATTTTTTTAAAATTTAGTTCTGAAGCGTATCGGAAAATTTTTCTAATACTGTGATGCAATCCAAAAAGTTTTTTTTCACGCTAGTAGCCCGAAAGTACAATTTTCGGGCTCGTACCGGAAACGAATATTGTACTTTCTGACTACTAGCGTGAAAAATAGTATACAGCCCTTGGGAGTGCAAAAATGAGCTAACCTTTAGCAAACCTTTGATGACCTCGCCTTCGGCTCGGACATCAATTTGGGTTTGCTAAAGGCTAACTCATTTTTGACTCCCTCGGGACTGTAATATACTATTGGCTGTAGCGATAAAAAAAAAAAAAAGAAATAATAAAATTTTTTATTTTTGTCGTGTCTACGGTTTTATTGTCAACATAATACTTAATTTTTAATAACACGTTTTAAAATCCATTAGAGCCACTTATACTATATCGAAAGATTAAGCCAACCGTTGTAATATCAAAATAATAAAACTTTTCATCCTTGTTTCTTATCAATTTAGCGTCCTGATCGATTTAAAAATAAAAAGTTTTGTAAAATATTATTTTTTTGAGAGAGAGCTTCTGTGTGATAAACCCCTCCGAGCTAATGCAAATTGCGTTAGCCGTAATTCGAAATCGATTAATTCGTCCAATTTGATCCGACGAAGGTCGCTGGGAACGCACACGCGCAACTTTTATTGACCTGAAGCATCGTGAAAAAAAAAAAAAAAAGTAAAACTTGCAGGTGACGAGGTACAGAAAACAAAGCTCCAATTAACAGCTAAGGATTCCTTAAAAGTCGCTCAAGAGTACTTGCGTAATAAGCTTTTCTTCCTTCTCAGGCCTCACCTTCGACTGAATTTTTTTTATTACATATTTTTAGTTTAATTTAAAAAAAAAAAACGTGTCAGTCGTATTTGATGAAAATTTTACTGATTTACCATTCGAAATTTTCCATCCTCGTTCTCTTTTCTTACCCAAGATAACCTTAAATTTGAGTCTCATTGAAAAATTGTACGTAGTTGTATGTACTTAACTAATTTCTTCTTGTTCAATCCTCTTCTACCAACAAAAAAAAAAGTGATGACACCTACGCAAAAAGAAAAAAAATATCTTTCGCGGGGGATCCAACCCCTGCATTATTCAGGCGTCGTTTTAGTGCCGCGTCGTAACAACCGACCGTAAATAACGTAACGAGCTACGCGGGTTTTTGACTAATAACCCCTCTTTGAAAATTATTATTACCATTGTCGTTGGTACGCGGTAAATCAAAATTCATCGTCGACGTTTATTAGATTGTTAAATTTTCATTTGTTTTGTCATCTCCCGATGGATCGTTCCTTACACTCGTTCCGAGAATTTATTTTCAATAAAAACTGTTGGGAAAATTAATAATACTGCGGGGGCGTTGGAAATAAAAGTAAAACTTTATTTGATTGCGAGTTGGATAATTAAGTTTTCTTTTTCGAGATCCCCTCGATATAATTTTCTGAGTAAACATTTACTCGAACATTTAGATGTTGACAAGACTACCGTTGATTATTTACTTACATTTCTAGCTCAGTAGAATTTTATTAGTCTAATAGTTGTAAAAAAAACAAAAATGAAATCTTATACTAAAGCTGAAGTAAAAATTTTTTTAATTTATTCAAATCGACTGAACTTGTTTAACTAAAAAGTATTTTGAAATGGTTAAAACTTGATTTAGTAATTTAAAAAAAAAAAAAAAAAACTTTAACGAAAATTAATTACATCAACTATTAAGCACACGTTTTCATCTACAGCAGTGTGTAAATCTTTAATATTATAAACAAGTCATTCATAATTTTCTCATTATTTTTTCCTGGTGCATCATAAATTATTCCCGATAAAAATATGTAATAAAACACTACTTTAGAAAAAAAAAAAAAAAAGAAAAAATTTTTTTTTATCAACCCCGATTCGAAAAAGTTCCAGTGCTTCGAATTTAAAACCGAAAGCTATAAACGTACCGGAAATTTATGTATCTGCTCTTATCTCGAAGAAAAGGGAAAAAAAACCTCGCATCATCCAGATTCAATTCCACCTTGAACTCTGGGTTCTCGTGTCCGACACACGTGCATTTTTTTTTTATCCTCCCGTAAAATCCTCAAAAATCTCACGCTCTTGGAAACCCAAAACGACAGGACCTCAAAATATCAATTTACAGTCAATGCGGTCAGTCCTTTTTTTTTTTTTGGATTCCAAAGGTATTGTATTCCTCCAGGATCCGACCTTGCGCAAGGTCGATGCGTTTCGGAGTTAGCGTAGCCTAATTTATCAAAGCATCTAAGTTTATTGACGAGCGTATTTCCGTCTTGGCAGCGGCCACCGCTCGGATACATTGTTTCATGAGCGATCGTGTTTCTGGTGGTTCGACCGACACTTTACTTGTCATAAATCAGTCAAATTTTACCGAGAAAAGTCTAGCCTTTTTAGAGGGCACGGCTTTTCAATTTCGGGGTAAAAATTTATTTATGTTTTTGGATTGATCATTGGCGAGTCTTGCAGAATGCTTTTTTACAAATTTTAGTTTGCAAGCTTGTCGTGTGTCTTTCAAAATCAAAGTTCTTTGTGTACCTACGTAGGAGAGTTTATCTCGATCAAGCAATATCGATGAGCATCGTAAAACTCGCGCGCGCGCGGGTTTTTGTACGATCCGTATGAGTCACCGCCACGGCACGTGAAAATCCAAACGCGCTCGGGCTGGATAGGCTTGTTTTTTTTTTTTTTTTTTTTTTTTTTTTTTTACTCTACTACTAACGAACGTAGCTTTGCTGGTATGTACCTACGAGTCTTTTAATAAACGGCTCTTCTTTGTTCTGTTACAGTGAATCGTCTTCACTGCGAGTCCGAGTCCTTCAAAATGGACCTCATACTCGACATCAACAGCTGGCTGTACCCGATGGAGCTGGGTAAGTTTTTTATTATTAATTTTTTTTTATGATTGTCACGATTACTACTACCAAGTCATTGCGACGATATATTTTTGTTTGTCGTGTGGGTTGATTGCGAGAAAAAATATTAATAGATTTCGCTTGCTAGGCTGATTAATTACTTGATTCTACGGTGCGTTAAAAATTAATGGTCGGTCGAATTAAACAAATTACAGCTTCCTGGGAGTTAAAGAACAGACGAATTTTTACATGATGAGAGTTTTTAAAATAAAAACCAAAAAGTAAATTTTTTTTTTTGGTGTTGAAATTTGAATTTAAATGTTATGAAAATATTAAGCGATTCAAATCGACAACCGACACTTGAATTAAAACAGCCGGTGACATTTCAACGAATTCATGACTTCGATCGGTTAACCTCCGCAAGCTCACAATGCGCCAGTTTAGATGAACGCACTTCAGGCTCCGTTGAAGTACCCTCGAACCCATCAAACCCTGCCGAAGGCACGTCATTGCATTTAATTCGAATTCGCACGAAGTAAGCTCAAACATCCAGCTCGACTCACGGGTTTTCCCCCTGAAGCTGCATGGGAACAAGTAAACTTTCCCCTTGAAGCCTGCTTCAAAACAAATTTTTTTTTTTTTTTTCGTGAAAACACGATGACTCAGCGGGCGGATAAACAAGAGCGATCAATCTACGCAGCGAGCTGCGTACATACACGCACGACCTGGAAAGTGCGTAGGATCGAGATGAAGAAGCGCGCCCGCGCCGCGGCACAAAGAACCCTGCAAGGTCGCCCCGAATCGATCGCATCCCGTAAACAACACCACCTGCCTTTCCAAAACGCACGGGAAAAACATGAAAAAAGGGGGGGACTAATCGTCGACGACACGTGCGCGTAGTTGGGACGATTCGATCGAAGTCGATCGCGGAGTGAAAATCAATTAATTTTTCTGGTTCCAGACAACTTTTAGTTGCATAATAAAAACATGGCCGCGAGTTGTGCCTCTCTCTTCTTTTTTTTTTCCTTGTTTGTACCGCTGAAAACGTGACGCGGGGACGGAATATATCTCGACTGAAATTTGTGTTATAATGGCTCGGGAAGAAAAATAGAAGAAACGAGCTTTTTAAAGCTGCCTTGAGTGACGGTACAAAGTTTCATACTCTACAGAAATGTGAGGATTTTTTTATAATCGCGAGATGAAACTTGTTTGAAATTAAAGTAACTGGTGCAGTTTTTTTTTAAGTATTGAAAAATCTTGGTGATCGTAAACGCGTATGAGCGGTAAAAATAGAGGCTAGGCTAATTTTACGATAGTTGCAGAGAAATTTTATTTTTAATCTCGCGAACGTTTTTCAAACAATTTTTTTTAATGCTTATTTTATGTGTGTTTTAAAAAAAAGTATTTGGTGCAGTACTTTTAAAAGTGAGTTTTTTGTTTTGATTTTACGAGATAAGTTTTATCGTTTTATGAAAAGTTACATCTTTATCTACTAAAAAGGGCTTACATAATTTGGATAACGTTAGATAAATAAAGGAGACTGGTTTAAAGTTTAGTTGAGCTTTTAAAGCTTTGATGTTATTAAATTTACTACATTCCGCTATAACAAAGCCCTTTGAACCCTTTTTGTTTTCATTATGAAAATTAATCTTCTCCTTTTAAAAGAAGCTTTACATAATTTTCCTGCCATTAAAAAAATATTTCAATGTGTTTTGTGATACTTGATGTAGATCCATAATAATAACTTATTAATAAAAAACAAAACTTTCAAAAAGTTTGTGTAGTTCACAAAAACTAAACGTTTGTTTTGTTTTTTATTAATAAGTTACCATTAAAAAAAGTAAACGATATTAAATGAAAGTTGAGCTTTTGAAGCTTGCGTGCAGCGATACCAAAGCTCTTTAAAAAGCTCCAAGATGTTTCTCTTTAGATTCCAAATCGATTTTTTCAAACGTAAACCAAATCGATCTTCACCCATAAAAGTAAAAATAAAAAATAAATAAAAATAATAAACTTGAGTCAAAAAGCAAAACCAAGAGTTTTTAATTGATTTTTCGAGCTGTTTACCGAACAAAGTACCTGCACTCGAGCGAGCTTTCGTAAATTTAGTAGTTTTTACCGAATCAAAACCGTTAAACCAAACTCAAAGGAACAAACGAACAAATTTTTTTTTCAAAAAAAAGCTCCTCTCGGCAACTCGCGAATATCGACGCTCTCGGCAGTGGGAGGGGGGGATTGCGCGGTATGACGCAACCCGTCCTCCTCCTCTCGCTCCCCTCCGGCCAGCAAGTTCAATGCCAAGGTCACGCGAGAGCGCCGCCGCTTGTGTGCGGCCGAGTCAGTACCTCGCTGGCTGGCTTTTGCGCGTCGTCTTCGTAGCCACGATGATCCTCCGTTCTCCACTGGCGCACCAACATCGTGTGTGTCTTTTTAATTTAACCGTGGGTTTTTATCCGACAAAGCGCCATCTGCCAACTTAGCTACCACCACCATCGACGCCCGTGAGTTTTGTCTGTTTTCCCTTATTTTTCTCCGCCGCTGCTGTCGCCGTGTACTCGCCGCCCGGCTGCTGACGTAAGGCGGTTGGTTATTTTCCGCCTCTGTGAAAATGGCGGGCGGACGAGCGGGCTCGGGGAAAAATGGTCGTTCTTCAAAAAAGAATAAAAAAATATATATAATTTGGCTCGATTCGCGAAAGCCTTGACATTGGCAGTGAGCCGGTACTGTTTCTCTCTCGCTTACAAATTGCGCGACTTACAACGACAATCTCCAGAAAAAACTAACTCTTTGACCTTTGTTGATTCCAGGTGATAAGTTTCGTCTGGTGCTGGCTACCACGCTCAGAGAAGACGGATATCCGGACGGCGGCGAGTGGAACGCAGCCGAGATGGACTCGAGCTCGCGGGCCAACTCCTTCGAGTACGTTATGTCTGGCAAGGTTTACCGGATCGAGGGCGACGAGGCGAACAACGAGCCCAGCTCAAGACTGTAAGTGTTGATAAAAATTACAAAATAATCAATCAAACCATAACCTGCACTCATCCTGTCATTGTTCGTTAAGATAGAGAAAAAGAAAAACATTGATGCTTAGGGACACCCGTGAGAGCTTTCACCCCTCCCTCGTAAAACAAACACTCCCCTCGCGCAAAACTTGCGCGCGCAGCGACCTTGACGGCCGGCCTGGCTTGCCCGAGAGCTTTATCGATCGGGCTGCGCGCGCAAGCTCTAGACCATGGTACACCGTGTCTTTTTTTGTCATATTTTTTTTTTAGAGCTTGCGAGAGAAAGAAAGACACGCGGGCGTTAATCATGTCATCCATGCACGCACGTTGGTGGCGGTCGGTAAGAGAGAGAAGACCTGCGGAGCGGTGGAAAACGAAGAAGAGCCGAGCCGACGAGAAGGAGGAGGAGGCGGAAGAAGAAGAGTAACTACTGCACTCGGAGAACGGGGAGCCACTCTGCGTTCACTCAGTAGGTAAAGAAGCGGGTGAACACAGCTGGTGGTATCTCAGTTTTCCGGGGGGCGCCAGCTACGGTCGACCTGCCATGATCATCCGGACGACTATCCTCAGGATTAGCCCGGCTTGTTGTCATCGCTTTCATTTCAATGTGTCATTAACTTAAAACTTGCATATTTTTTTTTTACCTCTCATTTTTTAACTACTACTACGACTGTGTGAGCAATTTTTGTAATGTGTAAATAAAAAAAAGCTGTCAGATTACACATTTTTTGAAAACAAAACACACACGAGATTCACTCATTTATTCCTCCTGCACTAGTGAACGATCACTCCTGCACACCCTTCACGATCATCTAGGTCCCGAGGAGCGAGCCAGCGGTGTCTTTCTTTCTTTCCGCAGCGCAGTTTCGAATGAGTTCCTTGGAATTCAGCTTTTTTATCGCTTCCACGGTTGCGCAAGCTACTCACGAGGATGATCGTTACGTAAAGAGATTGGAAGTGTATTACACGAAAGAAAAAAAAAATAAATAACAAAATTTTCCTTCGTCTTTTCTTACGAAGCTTTTTCATGCACAGAGTAAATCTTTGTTGAGTACGGTTTGGAGCTTTCACAATTAAAGCCGAACCTTTGAGGTGAAAAACAGTTAAGTGCTTCGTAAAAAAGCTTTTCATTCAAGCTTTCATCGAATTCGAAAACAAAGCTTTCAGGTTTAATTGAGAAACGCTGCAGACCCCCTTTTTTCAGTTAACTTTATTTTTGGAAACGTATGTAAGACTTTTTAATTGAATCTTGATTCAAAAAAAAGAGTCGTCGGAATTGGAGCTTTCAAATCGAATAAGATAAAAAAAAAGCTTCGCTGTCTTTGTCAATTTTTTTTTTCTTTCCAAAATGAAAAAAGCTTTTGAATCGAATTAACGCCAGCCTTTTATCCTCGCGAATGACATCATTACCATCGACTTGAACTGACGTGGATTTAAAAAACCCCTCGTAATTATTGGTAATCAATTCGTCGACTAGTTTTTGAAAAAAGCTCTCGCGCGCGAGAGCGAAGCGACCGAGCGATGGTAAAGTCGCTCTCGGCGTGTCCGCGGCAAGGTCGACTGACAGACCCAGCTGATCCTCCATCAGTCAGCTGATTGTCACTCTCGTTTACCAAAAGTCTTTCGTTTTGTTAACCAAAAAAAAAAAAAAAATTGAAAAAGAAAATTCTATACATATGCTTGGTTAAAAAGGAAGAAAAAAAAAAGTAGAACGGCTCGTTTGAAAAGCGCTCGCTCGCCCGGAATATCGGAAAATTGATTCGCATTAGGTAAAAATATCACTCGGAAAGGTGAAATTTTCGATTAGCGATAGCTTCCGAGATAAGAGATAAGGAAAAAAAAAAAAGTAAACCAACACACGCGCGCAGGAGAACAATTGATAGAGTCATTATCGACCAGATAATTACGTTAATTCGCTTCATTGTCAACTCCCAAGGCTTCGGTAATGGCTGCACGTTCCTTTTTTTTTTTTTTTTATTCTAGCGCAAAGTTTCGCAGCAGCAGCAGCGTCGGTGGCGAGGTGCGAAGTTATTTTATTGAAAAAAAAAAATTGTTGAAAGTTACGCGAAGGATAATTGAACCGCATTGCGGATAACGCCTTCTTTATAATCTGACCGTCCCGAAGCGATTATTTATGGGCGAGGTAGCGATTGACCTATTGTCCACGGTTGATCTCTCGAACCACTATTGACTACCCAAGTGGCTTATTTTTTTTTCATTTCAGTTAACGAAGTAAACCTGAGTATAATTCATAGATTCATCTTTGAACATTCCTTAGTAATTACCGTCGGAAACAGTGGTAACCATTATCGCCATGAATATTTTTACCACAACAGTGAGTCACTTTTTCTCTGGCGCATTTCAAAAGCTCGTTTTATTTTTTTTAACGGTTACATTTGTAAAAATAAAAAAAAATGTACATATTTATCGACTGAAGTCAGCGAGTCGAGTATCACAATTTATATACTAAAAGCGCACGCTGATACTTTGACTACTCCGCGACAACCAGCTTTTTACTGTAATCATCCGTAATCATTACCACTCGCTGGATTTTCCCCGCGCTAATAGCTGCAAAAAAAAATAAAAAAAATAACGCTTCGATTCTGCACAGATACATAGAGAGAGAGAGAGAGAGTAAAAAAAAAAAAAATTCCTCCAGGTTGCCGGGCGTTAAATGCGTCGGTTTATTACGTAAAAGCTCGCCGGCAGCGGTGGTGGTGGCTCGTCCGAAAATTGCATTTTCGGGCGCCCGGGTCAAAATAGACACCCGCCGGCTTTTCTATAATTAAACACAGCTGGCTCATCCCTCGCGGCCCCCATCTGTGTTCTATCAAACTCGGCAAGAGAGAGAGAGAGAGAGAGAGAGAATATTTTCATCGAGGAGTGATGTCAGCGCAAGGGCCGGCCTGATTATTACCATAATTACCGCTTGCGCAATCCGTCCCGCATCCTCAAACTAATCCAAAGAAAAACCTCTTTATGTAACTATTAATGTAGTTTTTCTGTAACCATCGACTTTCGAAATGTCTCCGGAGTAACAAGTCGCTATTAGCGATGAAGGAGGAGGAGGAACAACGACAACTCGGTTAACTCAATAAGAGCCGGGTGCGTGTGCATCGGGTGTATAATTGCAGCCCGCCGGACAACCTTTGGCCTTACCCGCGTGCGCCGCGGATGGTGTTATATACGTCGGTGACGCACAAAGATGGAGTGCCCGCGAGCTAGCTCTTGATCCTACGGTGCGGCCTGATCGAGTGCGCTCCTCTCGTCAATTCCGAATGGCCTCTCCGCGAGCTTTTTTTTTTAAGAGTGCTGGACGTAATGGGAAGTTCAGGAGTGATAATTGGATGGATCGTTAATTTTAAATAAAAATTTTCCAGGTGATTTTTTTTTTAATTACGTGCGAGGTATATTTAAATTGAATAATGCAGCCGGCTAAATTTAATACCTCGTTAAATTTCTAATCTAAAAGTATAAACTAGGAGTAAATTTCACTTTCAATTTCATAAAATAAATAATTCAGTAAACTTTTGCTAAAGTACTACGTCAAATTGAAGTTAACTTGAAAAATTAAATTTTCTTGATGTTCCAGCTACAGCGGAATTGTAAATAATTAAGTTTTTAATTCAGACATTATTTTTTCATTTCTTAGCTTTTAGTTGAAAAAAAAAATCAATTAAAAACCTTGTACGCACCAATTGTCAGCCAAAACGTCTATCTTGCAAAGGAATTTGTATAAACGTCTGAACCGAAGACTCGAAAATTTAAAAAATTAGACGCTGCAATTTTTCTAATCAACTGTATTTATCTGTCGTAATCAACCATAAATAATCTTCATTCTCGCCAGTACAGTGAATTCGAAGCGCACCCAAAGACAGTCAATAATTCTCACCATAAACAAACAAAGAGTACAAAGAAAGCCTCCAGTTTATTTGAGTCTCAAATCCAAGCCACCCCCATGAGAAAAAAGAATCAAAAGGTCTCGCGGAGAGTTCAGGCACGTGCCGGGGTAGCAGCGTCGGCCCAATTCAGTCGACCTGGTCCAGCATCAGGTGAGCTCTCTCCCCTTCTCCTTGCATCTAGGACGAGGGAGCTTTGGTGGGTGTTGCTGCTGCATCCAGCAGGTGCGCTCGGCAGCTCGCGAGACCCGCGCGAAAGTGGGTCACCCCTGGGAAAACGCGTGACGTCCGCGCTCGCCGCCCGCGCGCTACGAGGATGGTGCGATAAGAGCGCTTCGCTCCAATTGATTTTCGAAGGATCATGGGGGGCTAACCTATTTTTTTTCTTCCTCTTGTTCCCCCCGACACGCGGGTTTTGGGTCCAGAAGCAACTCTGGCACTTTGCGTAAATTACACCCGAAGGGGTAGGGGATGCGCTCGGGTAAGGCAAGACGCTTTTAATTACTCGACTGAATTTCACTGCAATTTTGTCGGTATCATGTGGCTGCTATCCATGTCGTTGCTAAAACTATTACACTTTAGAAATTTTCATATTTAATTAATTTTCCTAAAAGTTAACTCTTATTAATTTTTAAAATGTATTTTATTTTTCATATTTACGAGTACCGTATCATACTAAATTTATACAGTTTTTTGATTTTTTTGTTAACTTAAGCATAGTACATGCATGAACCTTTGTAAACTTAATATTAACTACTTTGAGATTTTGTTTATTATTCTCAAATATTGCTGTGGCTGGTTATTAAAAATATTTTTTATTTAAAGTTTAAACTGGATTCATTCAAACAATTCAATGAGCTTTATTGCTATTTCACCAATAGTCACAGAATTAATTTACGTTTCACAGTAAGAATAATTACAGCTTACAAACACCAAAAGCTTCAATTTTCAACAAATTTCATAAACAATAATTTCAAAAAGTAAGAAATTTTCACTCTAGTAGCTATTTTTTCGAAAAAGCCGCACGGCCTTTTCCTTCACCCTCCGTAAAGTAGGCCGCGAGAAAAATTCATTGCCATCGGCTTCGATTTGTCTCGGGACCGGATAATCTCTCCGGAGCAGGAGTGAAGCATTTTTCTTCCAACCAGGATTTACGACTCCGAGTGGCTTCCCGAGATTTGTCGGAGGGGATGAAAGTAGTTTAACTTTATGAACGACTAGGTTGAAAATCATCATTACGTGCACGTGATACAGTCATGGTTGTGCAAACATTATTCAAATCAATTCTAGGGCTTCGCGGATAATGCGGAATATTTTATTCTATCTATATTTTGGATTCGATGCTTTCGTAACGTGTATGCACGTGGAACTTGCAAGCTCGTTCTTCGAATTTTCTTGGAGTTATATTCTACTGAGTTTCATTGAGGAGTGACTATGAAGAGTAGTAGTCACGAAAATTATGTTTCTTTTCTAATAATACAGTACGCAATCAAGTATCTATACTTTGTTTACCCTAATTTAGGGTGCACATTCGCACGGAAAATATGAAAAAGTTTGAAACTTTTATTTTTAGTATCCATCTAAGGGTATCGTGGATATATTTAATGGTTTATTAGTTTAATTGATTTAATCATGATTTCGAAGTTTAAATTATTAAATTTTTCGATAATAATTTATTGTATACATAGTTCTTAACACGACTTCATCGGAAAAAAATTCTCAGCTTGTTCATGAACATTTTAAAGTTATATTTTTGATCGATCAATTTAGTTCTATAACTTCAGAGTACTCAAAATTTCTTCATAAACTTTGTTTGAGTTGGAAAATTGTTTACTACCTTTTTTTACAATCAAAAGGAAAAAATGCAAAAATCTCCTCGAAAATTAAAAAAAAAAAAATCCAAATCAACATCAAAATTTCGAAACTCTGGCGAAAAGTTTTTGCAATTCAAGTTTCAATTCAGGGTTGATCCGTATCGAATTTGCAAAAAGCTCACCGCGATAGACTTGCACTGAAAGAATTATTTTATAATTCTTTCAAGGTTCATCAAATTATAAAAATTCGAGCATCCCTCATCAAGAAACCGGTAAAAAGTGTTTTTTGAAGCTTTTTATTTAAAAAGAATGTTGTATGGGATTGATCCATCCGTAGTGCGCAGTCCTTCGACAAATAAAAACTCTCATAAAGAAAAAAAAAAACCTTAAACTCCATGAGGATCAACCCTGGCCGATCGTCTCGGTGACAACTCTCACTTCCCAGTTAGCCTCCTCCTCCTCCCCATAGGGGGCCAAGGTCAGGCTCGCGTCCGTCCGAAAGCTTCTTCCTCCCAGGATGCACCCGTTCCGCGCCTGCGTCCGTCGTTTCGATGGTGGGGGTGGGGTGGGGATGACGTCACCTCGCGCTTTCGCTGCGGGGGGTGGTGAGGTCGCGCGATAAACTGCTGGAAGGGGGTGGGGGGTTGGCTTCGCTGCCGCGTCGGGGTGCAAGCGTGTCCTTTCAGTTAAGCGCGGGGAGCTGCTGCTGGTGCATCTGTCTTCGGGACTACTCCAGGGGGTATGTTTTTCAATTAACACCAAAAAATTTTATTCGTACGCTTTACGTGGATATGAGTGTTTTTTGTGTGAACGTATATTCTTTCATCGGTACCGTCGGGAGGTTTAATCGTTTACTTCCGTGCGATTCCGCTTAACGGTTGTCGAGACCTTGAAAATAAAAAAAAGTATATAGCGAGTATTAAATAATAAAAGTTTTGCGGCGTGCTTGACGAGAATCACATTAAACTAGAAATGAAAAAAAAGAGGAATAAAAAATGCACATGCGAATTAAAAATCGATGCAGGGAAGGACACGTCGACTTGACTCGGGCGTCCATATGGCAGCTACTCTTCTTCGCTTTCGTAAGCCTTACGTAAAGTTTCTCTTGATTTTTACATTTTGCGATTATGGTAAAGTCTTAAAGTGTAAAGCTTGGGTGCACGTAATTAATGAAAGTTCCGAGTTGAGATGTTTAACAATATAATTTTTCCGTGGTTTTTACCGCTGCAAGGGGTATAGTTTGACGATACGGAAGTATACACTGAGAGGAAAAATATGTAAACTCATTTTTTACTGTATTGTGGTTTTTTTTTTTCGTTTTCATGTTTTAGCGAGTACTTTTTATTGGACTTTACGGTAAAGTAAAAATTTTACTGTTTCTCAGTCAACTTTCGACATTACAAAACCATTCCTATAATTTTATTAAAATAAATTTATGGTTCTATAACAATTAAACAAGGAATTGAAAATTTATACTCGCTCAGGCGGATTGAAAAATTTCATTGCCGTTACGATGGTGATATACCGAAAGTAAGATCGTAAAATTTTTTCTGCAATGAATCAATAATGCACTGTTACTACTCATCATACACTTTCTTGTTTAAAAAAATTTTGCTGTAAATTTTCATATCGTTTTCACCAGCAGGTTTTTTGAAAAAATTATTAAAAATTTTCACTCAGCACAAAGTGAAATTTTCAAAAGTGAGAATCGATACGGTAAAGGTCTAATAAAATTTCTAAGTTTAATCGATATATCATTTCTCACCTGTCACATCGAGTCGTTCTACTTAAAATTTTTTTTAACGCTTTCTCGCTGTGTACTCCTTTTAAAAAATTGTCTCTTTTGTCCATAGTACTAAACTGTAAAAATTATTGGTTTTTTTTTTTTTTAAGTAGTCAACGCCAAGAAAGCGTAATAAAACTAAAAAATATCATCAGCATTTAAAAATTCCTAATTTTTCGTATCCAAAAACCTAGTAAAACCAAAAGTCGCCCCGAACAAGTATCATAAAGCTCGCACCGAGAGCTTTTCACAACCTATCACGTACTCGTAATAATAAAAAAAAATCAAAAGCTATCGATCAGCTCGTAAAGACAGCAAGGGCGCTAAGCACCGCGAGAAAGAATCAGAAGAAGAAGAAAATAAAAAAGAAACGTGACTCTTCCGCGTGTACGACCGACCCAAGGAGAGCGAGGAGCGAGTCCGTGACATTGGGAGTCGTTCCGTTGTAAATTGGGCCAATCCGGTGGCTGCGTGACCTGGAGTAGGGCGGCTGGGTGGTGGGGCAGCCACGTGTTGCACTTCGATTCCTCCTCCTCCCGCGCTGCAGCCTGACTTTTTTCGCGGGTCGCTCTCTCCAGTGGTTAAACTCGGGCTGCGGTCGGACGCGGGTGAACTGAACTACTACTACTACTACCAGTTATGAGTGCTTTCCGAAGACGATTTTTCTCGGAACTCGGGATCCGATAAGCTGGTACAGTGGTCCTCTTTGTGGAGAAAAATGGAATGCAGAAGGAGTCGCGGGCCTAATTTTAGCGTCGCGGTGCGCGGCCAGCCCGACGCCGTCTGCGGTCGCAGCTCGCCAAGCTCGTAGATTTTATACCTGCCTGCAGGTCGCTGGCTCGAGTTTAGAAGAAAATTTATATCTCGACGCGCGCCCGGCCCGTAAACAAATATAGCACGGAGGAATTTTGTTGTCCCGACCGAACAAGGCGACAAATCGTCTTCTCGGCTGCAGTGTTTTGGTATCTCGGAACCTAAGGAAACAAAGACCGAGCTGTTGGTTGGAAACTTCTTCTTCGAGTTTTATAATTAACCGACGTCCGCAGCGATAAGAATAAATTAACGTTTTTCTTTCTCTTTTTAATTAAGGATAAAAAGCTTTCGACTAGAGTAAATCAATAAACACTATTTTTAATTGAATAGAACCGAGTTATTTTTAATGCGATAATTTTTCCTCGTATCAGACGTTTGCTAAAAAAAAAAAAAGAAGTCCGGCTTCGTTTGAGAACAATAAGTTTTCTATTCTTCGAGTGCATTCAGTGACTTAATATTATACACGTAATAATGTATGTTTGTATAACAGACCGAGTCTTGACAATACGAACTGAAGAAAGCCAATCGAACCTCAAAGAAAAGTTTTTTACGTAAATTATTATTTTTCTAATTCTTCGAATTTTATTAGCTAAATTTATTACGAGTAAAATCGGGTCTATAACGTCGCAAGCGTTTGAAAGCTCGACTTGATCGTTTTTTTATGAATGTCTTCCCTGCACATTACACCTCAATTATCATCAAAATTACCATTTTCATGTAACATCACACCGAACGGAGTGGTAAAATTATTTTCTAGACGTGTAAAATATGGTACATAAAATGAACCAGGCTCGTTTAGTAAAAATACCCATCTAAATTCGTATCTAGAATACAGTAAAAATAAACGAATTTTTATAATTAACGAAACCAGAAAGTTCATACGGTTATTTTCCTCGGTAGCTTTTACATCTTCAGTTTTTTCTCAATTATGCAGCTTCTTTATCTTTATTATCATGAATTTATACTCATCAATCGAAGAGCTTTTTTTTTTCTCTCCATCTTGATTCAAAAATCCCCGCAAGCACCGAGCCGATTTATGAATGAAAAAACGGATGAAAAAACCTAAAAAGCTCGTCGCACGCATCAGTCGGTCAGGTATGCGGCTGATAAAAAATCGAGATCAGCCGAGCGAGCGCGTCCCACATGCGGGGCTCTTTGCTCTAGAAATTCAGTGCCATTAAGCTCGGCTCGCGTAGCGCGCGTTTAGCTGCAGCCGAAACAAGGACGGAGAGGAGGAGGAGGAGGCGGAGTTTCGAGGAGGCTTACGCAATGGAGCATTTATTTTCGAACCGCGCGCGATGACTATACTAAGCTCGCGGATAGCTTTTTTGGATGACCCATGAGCTTTTCGGCCCGAGGGAGGGGGGAGGCTTTATTATGGTGCACTTCGAGGAGATTTTTTTAGATGATCTTTTCTAAATTGTCTGAAGTAATATTGTGGGATGCCGTTTTTTCATCAGATAATGTTTATAGGAAATTTAATGACAAATTGTACAATATTTGTTGTTCAACTTTGACGACAGTACTTGCTACTGAGAGAGTTTTTTTTTTTAAAACGTGGAAAATTTATATGATTAATATTGTGTTTATTTACACTTGTATTTTATTAATTCATATAAAGTATGTCAACTTTCGTTATTTATTTAGTGATAACACTCAAAAGCTACTGGAGATTTCTTCACACCAGTAATTTAATGAATTTCTACAGAAATAATGAACATCAATAGATACTATAAATAATTTACTTTCGAATTAAAAATCATTTATTCTAAAATTGCAAGTTGTTTATCTGATATTTTTCATTATTTAATTTTAATGATTAATTCTTAAAACTACCGCAAGCTCAAAACAAGATTGTTAAAAAGTACAATTTTACTATATCTAGTTTCGAATCCATTGATTCATTAAATTGAACTTCTGCTCTAAAAAAAAAACATTCACAAAACACACAATTGTTTAACCAAATAAAGGTTCACCACACCCAAAGCGATGTCCACTCAATCCAACATCGGAAAAATATTTCAATTCATCCTCGAAGCTGAAACACTCCATGTTAAAGTCAGCTCCGTACCGAGATTGTTCAAACAAAGCTCGCTGCTCAGCCGCAATCTGCGGCACATTTCCATAATTTCCTCGAAAACAATTTTTAACGACTTTCCTCGTTTCCAAAGAAAAAAAAAAAAAAAAAAAAACTCGAGTGGTCAAGCACCCAGTACGAAAACTCAACTCTCAGCGACCTTTGAAAAAAGCTCCCCCTCCCTGTGACCTTGCCAAAAAGTCAGCCGCGTCGTCGAAAAATAGGTCCCCCGGGCATCGTGCCCATCGTACTACCCGTATTAAACCCGCTCGCGGATCGCGACTCCTCCCAACACCGGACCCGTCCGTCGTCTGGTGCATATCGTTTGTTATAAAAAAGCAACAAAAAAAAGTTTAAAAAAAGGAAAAAAAAAAAACTACTACTACTAGTACGGGTGCCACACTCCGGTCGCACACACGCGTAACATTGTGTAACAACTCCGTCCTACCGCTGCTGCAGTCGGGCTGGCAGCGCCTCCACGTCTCTCTAGTGTGCTAGCAGCAACCGCTTCGTCCGGAGCCGTCGCAACCGCAGTGCTGGTCTAGTTGCGGTCGGGTGCGCTTCTTCTTCTTCTTCATCTTCGAACTCTCTGATCTAGCTCCTCGAAGAAGACGTAGATGTTTCAGGCAGGCTGGGGCTCGTGCCAGATGCGCGTTTACACGGTACTTAAGTGTCCCCCCAGGGGGTGGTGGCGCGATCAACACTGTAAATGCACTATCTGGTACGACATCTCACCTGCCGCCTCAACGCTTCCATTCCGTTGCGATTTTATGGATTGCCGTCGTATCTTACTTCCTAGAGGACTCTAGTTTTAGTGTTGCTCCGTGCGAGTGTGCGTGTTTTTCTCAGTGATAATGCCTCCTCCTTCTTTTTTTTTTCTATTTCCTCTTCTTTTAGTATTATTCGCGTAAAGTTCAAGGCCGTTGCGCAAGAGAGCTTTAATATCTCGTGGAATCTGCGATAAGCTACCGCGCGCTCGCGGCTTAATCGTTGTGTTTGTGTCGCGGCGCTCGACCGTTCGGGGTTTTTTTTTCTCTCTATTTCTTTCTTTTTCTTTTTTTTTTCTCGTTATACGAACGCGATGAAAAAGCGCGATAAGAAGGGGGGGGGGGCTTACGTAATATCGAAAATTCATGCTCAATGGACGGACGCTCGGTCGGTCGCAGCGTCACGCATCGAAAACGCGAGTGTTCTACATACCGAATTAATCTTCATCAGCGCCGGGGCGACGACGACGACGCAGCGAGAAACGCAGTTACGACGCGACGCGACGAGCCGCCGCCGCCGCCGCACCGCGGTGTATTACGTTACGTGTGCGAGGTTATGTTGGATGCTGGTGTGTTGGTTGCTCTAGTGCATAAGGATTTATGATATTCATCATCTCTGTTTTTTTTTTTACCACTTTTTGTAACCTTTTTTTTATCACTTTTATTTATTATTATTGTTATTGTATGTATGTATAGCCAATAAATTTCATATGCTTTTCTATCAATATTGTATTTACCATGTGTCTCATTTATTTTAGTCCCCGTATTATATGAAAACCTGCACTTACAAAAATTACTGAAGACCTACACAGATAAATAAATAAATGTAAAAAGAGTACATCAGTCGAATGATCAACCAGAATTTTGTTCACGAAAATGTAGGTCAACCCGCTGTTGGTGTCCGCAGGTGGAGCAAGCCAGAAAAAAAAAAAAGAAGAATCAAAGTTTTAAAAAAGACCCCCGCCATCCTCTTCCTCCCACTCCCGCTAGATTTTGTAATAATTTTTATATGCACCGCAGTTGCCAAGGCTGCCGGGTTATTATTGATCTACCGCTCTAGCGCTGGTTCGCCTGCAGTGATGCAACCGCCGGCGTGTTGCGCGTATAATTTAAAGGATTTATTGCGAGAAGATTGGGTTGCCAAGGTCTCTCTCTCTCTCTCTCTCTCTCTCTCTAGTATCGCGCAATTTTTCATTATTTTTAGATTACCGTCTTGTATTAGTTCGATAAGTGCACCCTACTCGCACCCCTGCTCCTCAAGTTCAAGTATGCCCACACGAGGGACTGATGCAACCCGATGCATATTTCCCAAGAATCCCACCTCTTGATTTTTTATTTATTATCGGATCAATCCCACGCGCCAACAGCAAGGTCGCACCGTAAGCTGAGCCCACTACTCGATCGCGGCGGCGTTATCCGCAGGAGGAGGTAAGGTTAAGGTTCCGTCATCCGCGGCGCGCTCGGTAGCCGAGCTTGCGAAAGCTGCAAGCTCGAAATAGAACTCTCTCCTCTCGCTCGGGCTCCCCAGGAATGCATATTATATTCGAGTACCTCAGCGCCGAATCAAGTAGAGGAGTTTATCCCTGAACTTGCGCCGGACGGCCGCCCACACCGCGGTCATCCTTCGTCTAGGACGCACGTAAATCTGTAAGTACAACGAGGGACCAAATCAAGAAGAACAAGAAGAATAAGGAAGAGGGGGGAGGCGAGTGGCATGTTGGCAGTGTGGTTAGCTGGTTGTGTAGCTCCGATAGACACGACCGCTATCGGCACTGCTCTTATGCCGCTCGCGATTCTACGGTCCCGACGTGAGGACCATGGTCCAGTCTCCCCCCAATACTCGCCGGCTGCTGTGTTTTGAAGATCGCTGCTGGAACACGGTTTTCTATCTCGAGGTTGGTGCACCCGTGCCCAGAAACTCGTACTTGTAAACAACTTGTAGATAACTTATTTTTCTGGTGTCGTAGATAATCAAATTTGTATCTTTTACCGCACTGCTTGTATTTTCCCTTTATAAAAGAGAGCTATCGCCATCTTGCGTAAGATTTTTATTCGTGAGCTGATTGGTGAACAAGTTTTTAAAATATTCGAAAAGTACATTTTGAGGTTACTCTTATTGTTTTTTCCTATGCGCGCTTGAAGCGCGCTCAGAAGAGCTAGTTTATAAAAAATTGGGATTTTTAATAATAGTCTGATCCAATAATGTTCACGATAGTATAGTTCACCAAAAAATCTGTATCTCACATTTGAGCTCTCTAATTTTTTGTTATAAAAATTAAGAATTTGAATTTTGTATGTATTAAACTGTTAAAAACTAGAGATTGTATAGGATACATAAATTGTACTATTGTAGAGATTTTTGTAAATAACTCCTCAACTCCTAGTATTAATTTTTTTTTTTTTAACAATTTAATGTTTAAATTTTGTATTTATTGGATTATTATAAATAACAGAAAATAAAAATTTATAAATATAATAGAAATGTTATAAACCAAAGAAAGCAAAATAGTTAACATGCAAACGCAGCATTGTTACCAACTATATAGTGTAATTTTCTGTGAATGTACAGTATTGTTCCGAAACCTGTATTTATTAATGTATCAAGCGCAATTCACATGACACTAAAGCGAGGTAGCTCGCGGTGTAGATTGATGCAACGTAAACATCCGCGAAATACTTTGGGTAAATAAAGTCGGTGACACGAATTTATCCCGAAAATTTATAACACTTTGAACCGAAGCGCATCTTGACAAATGCAAAAAATAATTAAGAAGATTGATGATTTACGCTGGCGTGACAAACCCCGCGAGGAAGAAGACTCCCGGCGTTTATAAAATGCAGAAAATAACCCGGAGCCGATTTAATTTTGAATCCCGGCGGCGGCTCTGGTGGGGTAACGCGATATCCTCCTCACCTGTGCTTATTCGCGACTTCTAAAATTAAAAGTACCATGAATACCCCGCATACAGACGCACTTAGCGCGGTGTTAATTTACGTATCGCATCAATGTTTTAATCTTCGATCTTCCACTCCTTTGTTTTTAAAAAAAATTTTTTTTATTTTTTCTTTGACAAAGCAAAGTCTAATGCAAGCATTGTTTTGTTTTGTTTACAGATCGGCCTACGTGTCGTTCGGTGGTCTGCTGATGCGGCTGCAGGGAGACGCCAACAATCTTCACGGGTTCGAGATTGACCAACACATGTACCTGCTCATGAAGAAACTCGCTTTTTAAGAAAAAAAAAAATATACTATTCTCATTTTTTGTACAGATTACTATCATCTTGAATAAATACCAACAAACTAGTGTTTAGGCTACTTGACTTTTTTTTTTTTTTTTTTTTAATTAAAATGACTTTTCGTTTTTCTTTAATGTAGCCGAAACAAATGTCGAAGTTGTCCTTATTTTTTTGCGAGGTCATTGTTTATTATTGCAACTGATAATGATAGTATTGTTTTTAATTGCATCATTATTACGAGGACTGATTTAGACTTTGAAACTAAAACTTGCGAACAACTCGGAAGTTTGTTTTAATGAAATTTTTCGAAACTTACAATTAAAAAAAAAGAGGAAAAATTATGTTAAGAATCAAAAGAATGTATGGGAAGGAGGAAGAAAGAGAAACGTTGGTAATTTGTACGTCTTCTCCTCTGAGGCTTCGTACCATTCTAGAAGCTCTTAAAGCTCTTTCGTGACAATATGAATTAGTCATCTAACTATAAGTTTCATCTTTTTTTTTTTTTTTTTTTTCTTTGAATTAAATGCCTTATTCTCGCAGTTTGTGAATTAGTAATTTTTTTTTAAGCCGTTAGATAATTTTAATTACTTCATCTGTGAATGTACTTCAGGGCGTACTTACCCAAAATATGTATTTATCATTCTCTTGTAACAGCCATTTTGGTATGGTGAAATTTTTTATACGACTTTTTTTATTATAACTGACAAGAAGACAAAGTGAAGAAAAAAAATAAAAAACAAACTATGAAAACAATGAACGACTCCTTTGTGTTTTGTTGTGTACTCCTCCTTGGTGTCATTACCATCCACCTTCGTTCTCTCTTCCAACGCGGGGACAAAAAAAAAGCCTACAACCAACAACGATTAACGCGGTCTAATGGGCGTTACACCGTAACAATTATGCCACGCGATAAAACCCGACGGTTATTTACATAATAAACTAATTACAAAAGAAACAACTATGGGAAAACCAAGCTGAAGAAGAAGACGAAGAACGAGAAAAAAAAAAATATCGATCGAGGTGAGAAGCAGCCGCGTCAAGTCGCGATTATCGGCCTCGACGACAGAAGCGCGACCAATTGCACATGCAAAACGCGTTTAATATCTTTATTCATGAGCTCGGCGGGCTTTTTAAGTGAGCTCGCGAGGCGGAGTCCTTTATTGGGAATAATCTATTATTCCTCCTTTGTTACCTGCGGCCCACGCGATCGATCAATATGACCGAGCTATAACTGCATTAGCGCATAAACAATTTGGCAGAGGAACGCGGAAAAATGAAGACACTGCCAAACTCGGCTATTATTATTACCAATCAAACGAAACCTTTTTTTCTTTTAACTTTATTTTATTGTGCGGTTGTTATTAACGAAGGTCGGTGTTTGTTTTAGCAGCGCATCGTCATCGATCGCGCGGGCCAATAAGTATGGTGGCAGGCTAACTATGATGTGCGTCCCTCTGCATTATTTAAACGCTAATGCAAATAATTCATGATTCGAGCGCGCGGTCAGGGCTTATCGGCTTCGATACGCCGTGCCGCGTGCGTTCGAGTTGCAGATTATTGAAATTTTAATCTAGCAGCATTAGCCGAAAAAAATAAAATAAATATTATTTACCCGAGGTTATTTTTGAAACAGCTAGTTTAAAATTGTCTGTAAATATAAATTATGACCACGCTATTCTGGTAACCGTTGCGGATGGATTCAAGGGTAAATTCATTCGTAAACTTTTTAATAAATTTGAAAATTTGTTCGTTAACAAGCTTGGAATTTGTAAACTGGTTAAGTACCTCGAAGTTAGGGCTTTTTTTAAGTACCGGAGTTGAAAAATTTTAAACTCGGGTCGCGCTTTTGCTGAAGATCAGCTGTAAAGTATGAGTGTAAACAGAACGAGATTGATACAAACCCAAATTTCCTGTTTTCAAAATTTGAGGCTCTCGAAAAAATAAGCAAATCTGCTTACTGCTTTTTTTTAAAAAAAAACTTGAAGTTGAAGCCAACTTTTTTTATCCAGCAATGACTTTGATAAAAAAATTTTCAATGTAAAAAAATTGAATCATGCTTGACGGTAATTTTAGCAAATAAACGAATCAGAATGACTCGCGTTACTTCGTAAGTTCGTTTCGTAAAAATTTAAAGTTTCAAGCAAAACTTTTGTTAAAACTTAATAATAAAAAAACTTGAAACTATTTAAAATTCGAAATTTCACCGATATAACCAGATTTGTCAAGATGAAATTTGATTATTCAAAAAAAAATCAATTAAATTCAAAATTTACAATTAAACTCAATTTTTTTGACAATTTAACAAGAAGATTATATCATTTAAATGGAAAAATAAGAAAATTGAACAGACTCGATACTTGCGAAAGCTCTTTACAGAAAAAAAGGTTTTGCTTTAGTAGTTCAGAAAAAGTTAAACAATCCATCTTTATTGCTGTATAAAATACAAAGACTTGATGGAACATTCTTTTTTTTTGTTAAAAAAAATATTCCATGATAGATTAAATAAAAAATTTATTTAGTGAAGGTTTACTTTTCAAAATAATCGTTTAACTATACAGTAGTGAAATAAAGTAATCGAATGCTCTTAAATTAATTTTGAGTATAGATTATTTATAGAAACTTTCACTTTCCATTACTTATCAACTTCATTATAATAAGTAATACTAAGAAATAGGGAACGTTTTTAATGAATGCCTGTCAACATTGCTTATTCGTAGTTTTTATTGATTTAGATTATTACGACAAAAATAAATTTTAATTTCTTATGAAAAAATAAAAGATTATTACTTTTTCAAACTAATTTTTATTTTACTCTAAAAAATTTCTTCAGTAACTGTATGAATATAAATCTTAATTGAATAAATTAAAAAAAAACAAAGTTTTACTTCAAACTTCTCAACTTCTCTACAAAAACTTATTTAAATTAAACTTTGGTACATAAATAATTAACAAATTATCACCGTTTTTCATAGACAAATTTTACTTCAACCTTCAACAGAGAAACCCAAGTAACTTGAACGAAAGTTTGAATCTTAATTAACCAAGTGTATAGCTATCATTCATAATAAGCCAAGACATCAAAATTTTGCCCCTCAAGCTCCCTAAAGCTCACGCTAAAATCCATAGACTCGGACCCGCGCTAACCCCCGGTGTACATCGCGGGTAACAATCGCTATCCTCCCCGCTGCAGTCTCCCACGGCTAGTAATTTATGTAATTAAACACGATGCTGCTGCATCGGGTGACCTTGGCGCGTGGGTGCATGCGCGCGCGCTCGCGACTCGGTGCAACCAACATGCAGCCAGGCACTAGGTAGGTTGCGTAACCCGAGTCGAGTTTCCCCCCCCCCACCACCTCGACGCCCAATGACGCGACGTCCAGGGCGGGGCCTGCAAACCATCGCATCGCGCTCTTCCTGCTGCTAGGTTTTTTTTATTATTTCTTGTGCACCTGTAGGATCAGCTCCGGGGTTTCTTTGATTATTCAAACCCCCCCGTGCGAGCTTTGGTCAAGGACGGGTGTAATTGATTCGAACCTTTTAACTTTTTGTTGAGTATTTTCGGAGAGCTGGGAAAAGTTAATGATTTGTCGCCGCGATTCACACCAGCCGCGCTTTAACGACCCATGAATAATTTCGCTGACGAGGAGTGAATTAACTTTAATTTTGTGTAAACTCACTGCAGAGTGGGAAAATGCAATTACTTTCACACTTGGACATGAGGGCGATCAAACAGAACGGGAATCAGAGAGAGGAATAGTCTTTTTTTTTTTTTTTTAATGTGGATTTTGGTATAATTTATTTAAATTCATAATATCGAATTGCAAGCGCAATCAAAAATTCACTTTTACCTCAGTTAGGAAATATTAGTATTTACCAATCTATAATAAAAACAATTTTCATTTAATTTATAAATTTACAATAACAAGAAGATTAATGTATTATGCATTCAATTTTTTATGTTGTAAAAAAAAGTAGTACACATTGAAATCAGTACTATCGGGAATTTAATATTGACATTGAAGTTTAATAATCGTCCTTCTTAGTATTGCATCGTTATTGACCCCCAATACAATACAATTCAATGCAACACGACTACAATGAAAAACTTGATAATTCGAAGTTGAAGTCCGAACTCTTGAACTAGTTTTCTACTGATTCTTCATACCTCGATAAATCCAAGTCTTTATTAAACAGTCAATTATTATTGGCAAATATAATTCTGCTTATGAAAATAATAACCAAATTCAAGTGACGACCCTCGAGCCCAATTTTCCCGACGACAAAACTCGTTAAGTAAATTCAAGACAAAGTTACAAATACAAACAAATCCTCAGTTTCTAATCTCCCCCCATCCTTTGGCGCTTCGTGACGAATCTCTCAGTCCTCGGGTGACGGACGTCATTCGTCTCTCCTCGCACGAAACTCCTGGCCTCCCGAAAATCGATATCCTGGTGGTAGGTGGTACACAGGCTCGTTCTCCAAGCAAGCGACCTACGAGATATGACGCGCGCGCTGCTGCCTGCACTACAACTCGCCCGCGGGGCTCTCCCAAGGTCGACCGACGGCTTTCAATCGGGACGAATTTCCTCCTCCGCGCGCGCGTTTTACCCCCCCTTTGATTACGCTCCTGCAAGTCGGGCGGGGGGGGGGGGGGCTTTTTACGCTGGATTTAGCATTCTTTCTGAAGAGATGAGCTTTTTTTTTCGTTTGATCAATTTATTACTTGAATTTTTGGTTGGGTTCCTTAGGTACTTATTTCGAGAGAAATTTGAACTTTTTTACCGAGTGGGTACTATACAGCGGACGTTAATGCTTTGTAAAATTTAATTAAATTCGAATAATTACATGTAGTTAATTTAATGAATTTAATGAAACCAGTTTAATTTACTAATTAACGTGGTACCAGATTTTTATATTCGTATAACGAGTAAAATAAAATAAGAGAGGTGTATTTTTGAAAAATTTTTATTTAATAATTCTTTTCAAACAACGTGTTATCTTATGTATATAATAGTAATATAAAATATTTCTAAAGCTATATAATTTCTGGTGTAATGATTTATTTGGGTGATTGATGATCCGGACCATGAAAAATCACAAGATTTTCCAGCTCACGAAGGCAAATGAGACGGCTTGATAACGTGCTTGCGTATTTTACACGTGACCTACATTATAAATTTACGAATTCACTCACACACTAGTTTACACCCTCTGGTCATATTAAATTTTCGACGAATTTAATTTAAAAAGAAAATGAAATAAAAATAAAAAAAAAAAGTTCATTTTAAAATGGCTCGGTAAAGAGTCATAAGGCCACAAATTAGGCTTCGACGGTTTCAATTTGCGAGAAACCGTCCGTTTAATTGAGAGCAAAGAGAGCTCCGAGGTCTCGTCATTTTATTTTCCCGCTTCCAGGGATGGATAAAAAACGCTCGGTTTTTTTCCGACAAAAAAAAAAGGTATGTCGACGCTACGGTTTTGTTCATCAATAAAGGTTGAGCTTGGTGGTGATGATCACGCGGACTGTTTGATCGAAGGACGTGCAAACGGCCAGACCCAATTTGTCGGGACTCCAGTCCAGAGTGCTCACCGGTTGCGTCGAGAGCATTCTGTTTTGCAGAAGCTTCAAGCTCCCAACCACGCCTTCTTCTACGCCTTCGGAGTCGGCCACACGTCGCTTCTCTGGGTATTGACTGAAAAAAACGTATTTATGTTTTAAATTCGAGTGTTTTGAATCACGATAAAATTTTTATTTGATAAAAGGGAACCAACTATTGCCATAAACATAAGGAACCATTGCCACCTCCCGTCGAAAAGATCTCTCTGTTTTGCGGAAGATGCCGTACGTTCCAAATCGTTGACGAGTGAGCCTAGAATTAAAAAAAGGAGGAAAGTGAGTTGTAATTCACAAATTTCTAATGAATGAACCGCATAAAATAAGTGTTCAGGTCAGTTCACGGACCGTACCTTTTCAACGAGGTAGGAGAATCCCTTTTTCGGGTGCTGGGTTCTGAGATCGAAGAGGTAGAACTTGCCCTGTAGGGTGGTTGCGACTAGTTTGTTCATGAGTATGTCTCGCCTGTCGAACTCGACCCCGCATACCCCGAATTTGAGGTTACTCTCCCACCTGAGGGTGTTGGAGCGCAGGTCGAACATTTTGACGTCCCCGTTGTCGTAGCCCGACACCACGACACGGTCCTCGTTGTTGTGCGAGTTTCCGAAGGCCACGCACCAGCAGTCCTGGCGATTCTCGCCCTCCTTAGGCTCCATTATCGCCACCGGTTTTTCCTTCTGACGGGGATCCCAGACCTTTGATCAAAAGAAAAAAAAAAATACGATTGAAATAAATTCTATTATCGATGATAAATTAGTTACATTTTTAGAAAACTTTGTGTAAATAAATAAATTAAAAATTAAATATTATTTATTTTATTGCACATAAATGGAAATGGGTGAATTTTGAATTGTAAAATAGGTTGAGTGCTATAGAACCTTGACACTCCCATCCCTCGAGCCAGTGAGAATTTCTGGAGCGCCGCAGCCGATAGATTCGCCAGCCACGCCGTCAATTGCATTGATTATCTGATTGTGAGCGTCGGCTTTGTATATGGGAGAGTATGAATTTTCTAGGTCAAATATGTTTAATTTTCCCTGGAAAAAATTGTTCGATAGTTTATCTTCAATTGAAAATTGCCAAGAGTATTATTGAATACAGTTAGACAATGAATATTAATTATAAAAACAAAATTAAATATGATTTAATACTCATGACAAATACAAATTATCCGTATATAAGCACCTTTGAAAAAAAAAAAATTAATTATAAATCATGAAAACTATTTTTTATCAATTTGATGATAAAATAAACTCATTTTTGAATTATATAATCTAATTTGCAATAAAGAGCTTTTTATAGGAATCAAGCAATATGAACATCAAAGATTAATGTTCATAAAATGTATGTAATAAAAAATGAGCTTTTATCTCTTGGTTTCATTCCGCGCTCAGCAGCGAGCGCAAGCGCACTAAATCTCGTGATCCTATCCTTGCGTCGTCTGGCAACCACCGAGTCCGACTCTACCTACTGCTAAAAAACCAACCTTAAAGTCCCCGGTAGCCAGGAAGCGATCCCTCAGACTGCTGGCTTTGAAAGTGCCGCACTTGAAGGGAATCGACCGGTCGATGGTCTTGACAAGTGTAATGTCACCGCTGGTAACCTCGTAGATCTGAATGATACCGGTACCCCGGGCTCTCGACCCGAGGACCACAAACTTGGCGCTGCACGGCAGCCACTTCGCGTCGAAGAGCGTGTAGTCCAGGGACTTCTCGATGTGCGTTATGACCTGGGGCTTCGCCAGGGTCTCCGCCATGGTTCGTTCCTCCCTGGGAGGAGAGCTTGCAAGCCACACACACTTTCTAACGATCCTTAGTTTTGTTGATTTCACTCACTCGGAGCAACCGCGCGAGCAATCGGCTGCACGCGTGTCGCTCGCGTAAACAAACTCCAGCGCCACGTGCAGCCTGCTGCCGCAACTTTTGGCGCCAAACAAATTTTTACTTTACATATATCAGAAAGTAATGAGGGATAATTCATTGAGAGATCATGAAAATTTTATTTATTTCTACTCAAAGTACAAAAGTCTTCTTATATAAAATATTATTATTTGTGAAAAAATTACATTTAAATTGGTACCTAGAAAAAGTTTACTAAAATTACATTTAATATTTTAATTAAATCTTAAATTTTTACAATTAAAAAGTATTTTTTTTCAATTATATACCTAATAAATCTTCATTTAAATTAAATAAAGAATCTTTTTTTTACTTAATTAAATATAAAATTCTTAATTTTATTAACATCTATGTACAAAATCATTGAAAAAATTTATCCAAAATTTTTGTTCTAGTTTATTTTAATGATCTACATCAGAGTTTTTATCAACCTCCATCTCTTCATCATTTTCTTCTTCCTGGTCTTCAAGATTTTCTTGATTTTCAGGGTTTTCTTGAGCGTTCTCGTCTTGAGAGTTATCATTGCTTCTGACACGCGTGACTTTTTCTCTAAACTGATAAATATAATTTAATAACCGCTTCTCTCCAGATTTATTTAGCTGTAAATACAAAATGAAAAAAATTAGTTGATATATAAAAAGTATTGCTAAATTTTAAATTTGTGCTAAGCATATATCTTACCAATTCTTCAACATTGTCAAGAGCTATTAAAATATCTTTCTTGAGAGTTTCCGAATCTAGTTGAACATCTAACATTTTCAAAGACTTTATGAGTATCTCTATTGGTATTTCTGTATCAGGATTCAATACTTCATTTAAAATCGTATATGTAAGTTGATTATGAACACTGTAGTTATTATGTATTGAACAGCATGTAAATTGTATCATAACTTCGCTAACGCGAAGAGGGTCAATTTCTTGAAGAGGACTCATGTCGGGTGCATTAGCTAATGTTTTTAATGTTGGAAGATATGCTTCTTCTATTATCGCCTGACTTTCAGACATTTTACTTATGTACAAGTTGAAGAAAGTGCAAAGACATTGAATCATGTAAGGATTTTCTTTCGAAGCTGGACTATGCCATAAAAGTATTAACTGTGATATCAGTTGATGACTATTTATTCTTTTGTGCAAAATAAGTTTACACAACCCTTCTGCTGCAACAGACTGAAGATTTTTGACCTAAAAATTAAAGTAAAATAGTTTATTCATTTCAAAAACGATAAATTTTTGTGAAAAAATAACACGTTTTAATTTTTGATTAACAATATTATTTTTTCAGAAGATCCTACCTGATTATCTAAAAGAGCCAATAAAGCCTTGATGACATTATTTCCCATATCAGAATTCATTTGTTTATCATTGACGTGAGTATCGTCGTCATTGTGAGAATACAATCGAACAGATTTACTTCTTTTACTTCCATTATGCATAGTAGAGTTGTTGTCATCATCCTGTGAGATATCAAAGTGCTCAAAGCCATACTTTAATAATAAATCAAAAATAACTTCTGTGGCAGCTATCCATACTTCTTCACAAGGAGATTCAGAAATGTATAGGAAATACATCATAAGATACTTTTTGGCTAAATCTTTATCCACATGACAGCAGAGTCCCACGCATTTTAAAGCATACATAAGAACTCTATCATTAAGATTCTGCAGCTAAAAATTAATTTTTTTTATTCAATCAAATGACTTGTAATTTAACTCACCAATACATTATGGTTAATTATAATTAGTAACTTACATTAACATTTGGCAGTGCAATACTTTCCATTAGAGTTCTCAAGGTAGGAGATAAGTATGTAATTGTAGTAGATTGCATCATGTAATACATAATTTGCAAGCATTGCATCATTGTTTCTGGATCATTTTTTTCTTCACATTGAGTTTGGGTTTCCACCACTTCAGGCTCTTTTGATAAATTTTCTATTTCCTCTTTAAGAGCAACTATTTTTTGATTTATAGATTGGGCAGTTGCGTAATCTTTTTTTTGAATAGCTGAATACTCTTCATCTTCAAGTTCAAGTTGCTGCATGCCAAGTCTAGCTCTCTGAAAATTAAAAAAATTTCACTGAAGTGTTGTTTCAAAGTTAAAAAAATTAGACACAAAAAAAATTAGTTAAATTTGTACTACCATCATTTTTCTCTCATGTCTTTCATCTTCACTCATAGTTGGAACTTGAGTACTGATTTTGGAGGGCATCCTTATCTCGTTGATGACTTCTACAAGTTGAGCTACTCTATCGGGAACATCTGGCACCACTTTTTCAAAATACTCCACTATACACTGACTAGTTTTCTCAGAGCAATAATGAGTTTGCAAAGTTTCTAAAATTAATTCTTTCAAATTTTTTCTTCCCATTTCATCAGCTAAATCATGTAATTTAACCATTTCAAACATTTGATGTAAAATAAACTGTTGTGTTATTTGCTCATACTGCTTATTTGTTCGATTGTTTATCATTGTAATGTAACTTTTAATATATGCACAGAATGGTGATAATTCTGGTACAATCTGATCAAATTCTTCAGTAAAATTCTCATTTTTCAAAAAAGTAGCTAAACAGCGCCAGTACAGTATGTGCTCACTACCAAGTTGTTCAATAGGTATAAATTTCTTGTCATCCAACTTCAGTTGTTCTATCAAAACATGAATTTCTGCAGTTCTAAAAATAAACGAAATAAGTTGATTAGTTGAATGGAAATATAATAATTGGTTAACAATTTAAAATAAATAGCAGCTTGACTAGACTTACTTAAATAAACAGTTCAACGCTGAGGTGACAGTTTCTGCAGCATTTTCTGCATCAATTGCCTTAATGAATTCAAGATAGTCTCCATTGTAATATCTCAACCAAGCAGGAATTAATATTTCCCTCACACACTTTTTAACTGCCTCAGACTTATCTTGTAAACCATTTGAAATTAGCTGTTCTCTTTGAGAGATTGACAGAGACTTTACTGTAATTTTGCTGATAAATAAGTAAGCCATTTTACGAACAGAGTCATCAACATCTCTAATTTTTTTTATAGCCGCATGCAATGTTACTTTGTTTTTAGCCATTTTTGCCAGAATAACTCTTCTTACTTCAGCACTAGGATCTTTTGCCAAGTGGAATAAATATACATTGATAACAGGGCAATCTTTATTATTTGGTTCTTGCAATCTGTGAAGAGCAATAGCAGCTTGTGCTCTGACTTTTGGTGATTTATCCAAAATTCTGTCCATCATACACAATAATATTTTATTACACAGTTCATCTTCAATACTTGCATTATCTCCCATTGTATCCAAAATCATGTTTAAAAAATAGCACACTCGAAATCTTATCTACAAAAATAAATTCAATAATTAACTGTATATTTAATGATCAATTGCTTAAGTAAATTGTAGGTTTACAAAATATACATTACATGGCTGAAAAATTTATCACAAAAAATGCAAAACCTCAATATTTTCACAGAAAGGATTAAGAATTAATAAAAAAAATTAATCATTACTCACAGCAACATCTCTTGCATCATGACTGGAGAGTAAAAATTCAAAAACGTTTTCCAAAAGTGGACACATCTCTTCGTACTCCTCTTCCTCATTTTCAGTTTGCGGCTGCAGGCTAATAGCAAATTTTGCAGCAAAATGTAAGGTATTTTCAACATGGGGATGCTTTTCAAGATAAGTTAATGGAACTCTTAGGTTAGAAATGAATTCTTGTGTAAAGTCTTCCTGCTTCATCTATTTCGACAAGTTAACATATAAAAATAATGATATTTACAAAATATTTATAAACTATCAAGTACTCTTACCATATCATAATATTTCTTCAATCTTTTTAGGTTCTTTGGATGACAAGTGCGATTGTATTGCACTGCAGTGAATATTTCACTGATTTTACTGGGCTCCACCCGTACAGGCATTTTAATTTATTTTTCTTTTGTTCACCACACAAAATGAAATAAAAATTTATGTAACATACAACTAAAATAATGCAAAATATTGATAAATAATTATTCGAATATTTTCTATCGTCCGTTGGCGCATTTATGGCGCGTCCCGCACCGTTGCCCGTTTGTTGTCATATTGCAAGGCTGCCAAATGAATAACTGAAATACTAAAACTCATGTTAAAGCAATGATGATTTTAAAAAGAAATTTCGTGTATGATACCGTCATTTTTTTACATTAAAATTAATAAATAAATTAAATGTTCATCTAATAAGAAGATGGTCTAATTTCAAAGTTATATTTATTCTCAATTATAAAAACCAAATGATATATTTTGAATAATTTGAATTCATTGCTACCAAAATATTGCATCAAAATATGTACAAACAAAGATAATTTGTATGAGTTGTTTCAAAACTTGTTTATGATTAATTGTTGTTGTACTGCTAGAATAAAAATCCATGAATTTTATTTCAAAGTGCAAGACGTAAAAATATTAATACTTCAACAGAAATATCAATAGAACTTTGAATGAAAAAAAAAAAAAACTTGGCCCTCTAGTGGTAAAAATTACAAGCTTTCGATTTAAATATCATGCGAACGTGCAACTGCCAGTTGGACGCGGAATTTCAGTTTGTTGGGTCCTGCAAGAGAAAAGACGCTGCAAGCGGGAAAAGTGGGATCCGGCGTGAAAAGCCGAGTGATTTTTGAAAAAGTCGCTGATAAAGCGATTGTAAATATACTTTGGCAAAAGTTGAATACAAAAATAAGTGAAAATGAACGACACACGCAACAAGAAAGATAAAAATCAGCACATTCAAGTCTTTGTACGCGTGAGGTAAGATTTCCGTTAAACAGGCTCGCATGTTATGAGTGTGTGTTGCTACCATAGTGGTCCTTTAATAAGTTTTGCCTACCCAAAATTTCAACAATATGTAAACATTGTCATTAAATCTAATTTACTGATTTCAATAATCTTAGTTGTTAATTATTTTTGTTTATTTAATTTCTCTTTACATCCTTACTCTAAGTTCATAAAAAATATTTTGCACCAGAATGTTTAAATAATCATTGAGTTTTTCATTTTTATGAAACGAAAGAGTATTATTTAATATTAATCAAAATAAACAATTACAACTATTTTTTAAAAATTGCATACAATGTTTAGACCAGTCAACAATGTGGAAAAAGCCAGCAAATCACCCTTGGTCGTTGATGTAGCTTCTAGTAAAGAAATTATTGTGAAAGAAAGACCACAAGATAAACTCACCAAAAAATTTACATTTGATAAAGTCTTTGGTCCAGTTTCTAAACAAGTATGTAATATAATCAAATTAAATTTATTATAATATTCTTCATTTTTTGTTAATAAAATCAATGAATTTTTTAGATCGATGTCTACACCGCTGTTGTTAGTCCACTTCTTGAAGAAGTCTTGGCAGGGTATAACTGCACAGTGTTTGCCTATGGACAAACTGGTACTGGAAAAACATTTACAATGGAAGGAGCTTGCAACGATCCTAGTGTGCATTGGCAGGCTGTAAGTTGCCATTATAAATTTGATTAACTTTCAAGAGTATTTTTATTTATTTAATAGTTTTTCAAATTTTTCATACCAATATCTTATTTATCAAATTTAAAAATTTTGTACACTTTCTAAAAAATATTTCAGGATACCACTGCAGGAATTATCCCCAGGGCTTTGAGTCATTTATTTGATGAGTTGAGAACATTAGGAAATCAAGAATATTCTGTCAGAGTCAGTTTTTTAGAACTGTACAATGAAGAACTTTTTGATCTCTTGTCCCCCAGTGATGATGCATCAAAAATTAGGTAAGCGGTAAAAAAATTATTTAAAAAGTACAGCAATTGTTATACCAAAACTTTTTTTAAATCAATAATATTTACAATAACATCACTAACATTGTTTTATAGAATTTATGAAGATGCAACTAGAAAAGGTGCTATCATTATTCATGGCTTGGAAGAAGTTACAGTTCACAATAAAAGTGAAGTGTATAAAATTCTTGAGAAGGGTTCAGAGAAGCGTCAAACTGCTGCTACTTTAATGAATGCTCATTCAAGGTATCTTTTGTTATTATTAATTTTACAAAAAATAAAACAAATTTCATTTACAAATTTTATTATATTATTTTTACAGTCGATCTCATACAGTATTTTCAATAACTGTACACATAAAAGAAAACACAGTAGATGGTGAAGAACTTTTGAAAACTGGTAAACTAAACTTAGTAGATTTAGCAGGAAGTGAAAATGTTGGAAGATCTGGTGCTGTTGACAGACGAGCGAGGGAGGCTGGCAATATAAATCAATCCTTGTTGACTCTCGGAAGAGTTATCACTGCTTTGGTTGAACGTGCGCCACACGTTCCTTACAGGTATGTCAATCATTTGATTAAATTGTCAAATTTAAAAAACTTGCAAAGTATCTAAGATGTGAAATTAATTTAAAAACTTTTTTTTCGTGAATTTTAGGGAATCAAAGTTGACCAGACTGCTTCAAGAGTCACTTGGTGGAAGAACTAAAACTTCAATTATAGCCACCGTGTCTCCAGCGAACATGAATATAGAGGAAACGCTTTCTACATTAGATTATGCACACCGAGCCAAAAATATTACCAATAGACCAGAAATCAATCAAAAGTTGTCTAAGAAAGCTCTTCTCAAAGAATATACTGAAGAAATCGAAAGATTACGACGTGATTTGCTGGCCACTCGAGAACGCAATGGTGTTTACTTAGCTCAGGAAAACTATAATGAAATGCAAACAAAAATTGAAGTTCAGAATAAAGAGATTGAAGATAAGATCAATCATATAAAAGCCACAGAAGAAGCCATGCTGAATAAAGAAGTAATATTTTTCCAGCTTTTAAATTAAAAAAAAATATGAAATTTCCGTAATAAAATTAACATTATTATTATTTTTTCTATATTGTAGAAACTCTTTAACGATTTGAAAATGGAATTTGAATCAACTGCCAACGCTTTACACGAAACAAAAGATAAATTAGCGTCGACAAAAAATGTGTTGATTAATACCAAGCATAAATTAACTGAAACAACTATGGACAGAGATTTGCAAAAGCATTTGGTTGATAAACATGTTAACACCGAACAAAATCTATTGAACCAAGCTAAAACATTGTTAAACGTTGCTGAAACAGCGACAACTGACACTCAAAAATTGCACGAAAAAATCAGTCGCAAGCAGTAAGTCTTTTCATTTTAATTCTCAACCAATCGCGTATTAAAAAGAATAATTACAAAAATTTGAATTTTAGGAAAGTTGAAGAGGAAAATGAAAACATTGGTCAAGAATTCAGAAAAGAGATGTTGCAACGTTTTAGACTTGTTGAACAAGACGTAGGAAATTATACTCAAGAACTTGTCAACTTTTGCTCTTCTTTAAAAGACCAAATAAATCTAACAGCGGAGAAACAAAATAAAGATATAGATGCAACAATTAAATGTATTTCTGAAGATCTTTTACAAAAAGAAACAGCAATATCAGAAAAATTAGAGGAAGATGCAATTAATTCCGTAAGTGAAATTTCCTATGTATATTTATTGTAATCTGCTTACTGTTTGAAAAAAAATTGAACGAAAAATAAATAATTTTAATTACCAATTTGCAGTATGATGAATATCAGTCATGGATCCTTGCACAAATCGAGAAATCGTCGGAAATGACTCAAAGTGAGCGTGAAGCGCTACGGAAAATTTCAGCTAAAATATCACCCAAAATTCGTCAACTCGTCGAAAACAAAATATCTGAAAATTTAAAATCATTGCACAATGAAGCTTCGTCGAAGTTAATAAATCTAACCAACACTATGAAAAAATCAATGGAAGATTTTTACAGTACATTACTAACTGATAGAGACGATATCACAAAACAAATTGATGAAATTAAAGAGACGCTTGAAAAAACAATTCAAAATCAAAATCAAATTGTCAAAAATGAAAAATCTTTCTCCAAGGTATGCTAAACCATAAAAATATATTTTTTGATTATTTGTTTAAATAAACGAATTTTAGATCACGAAGTTTTGTAGAAAATAATATTGACAACTAAATTTTTAAATTTTTATTTCTTTTTTAAAACAAAAAAATTTATATTGAAAACTTGAAAATTAAAAAATTAAATTTTTTAGGTCTTTATGGATTTGAAATCACAATTTGAGAATACTTGGAAACAGTATGAAGAGTTTACATCTGAAAACAAACAAAATCATTCTGAGATTTCAAATAAATTGATTGAAATTCATTCTAAGAGCATTAAAATTAATGAAAGCAATTTAGCCAGCTTCAAGCAAAACGTGGAGAAAGAAAGAGCAATAGAAGAACAAGCAAGAAAACAAATTGAAGAAGTCAAAAATGATGTTTCATCTGCATTGGAACAGGTAAATTATTGAGATTGTTGGGAAATAAGTTACAATTAAATATTAACCCAACATAATTCATTTTTAGAACTGGACCATAGCTGACAACGCAATAACAAGCAGCGTGGATGTAATTAATCAATTAGATGCAGACTTGAATGCTTCCCGTTATGCTCTTAAAAATCATCATAATCTATTTGAATCAAATGGTATGGAGTTCCGGAACAAAATCGAAAAAGGAAAAGATGCAGTCCTTTCCAAAGCACAAGTAAGTCAAAGACAAATTTTTTAACCATTTAATGGAGTAAAATAGCAAACAGTTTTGAAAAATGATCTTGTTTTAGGAATATCACAAAACTATGTCTGATACCAGCTCAGTTCATAGTAACTTTTTGGAAGAGCAGCGATCTGCGACTCTTGACGGTTATAGTGAAATGAATCGTAATATTGAAAACCAAAGAGTTTCATCCTCTGAATGGAATAATAAAATTTCTTCTCAACTTCTGTCAACACATGAAAAAGTTGAGAAATTTGTTACCGAAGAATTGCGCCGAGATGTTCCTACAGGTAGTTACCTATCATTTTTATTGGAAATCAAAATTTTACATATTTTTGTTTTATAATATTATTTTTCTTTCAGGCACAACACCAGCCAGAAAAGATTTTAGTTTCCCGCGTTATCTAGTTGCGACGTCACCACATGAGAGAATAATAAAGAGATTCAGAGAAACGCAAAAAGTTGTTGAATCTTCAGAGGATGAAGTAAGCTTTTTTTTTTTTTTTTATTTACATATTCAATTATTTAATAATGTTGACATTATTGATTTTTGATACATTTAAAATATGAGCTTAACTTTTTTTTAATTTTGATTGCTTTCAAAACCATTTCAGGCGGAAAACACGATGACAGAGTTTTTATCTGTTAATTCAAATGGTACAGATACTACACTGTCACCTCCTACCCTCACCCAGAATAATCACGTGACGTCTACACCTCGAAGTGCATCCAAATTAAGATTTCCAGTCATAAATACAAATAATTGTAGTATGACTAAATTTGCTTCTACACCAGATCTTCCTCTTGCTACAAAAGTACAACTTGATTCGTCAACCATGTCGGAATCGGAGGCTTTGAGGGTAATTTTATGAAATTTCAAGATATCACTTTTTTCTTTAATTGTAATCATATTTAATTTAAAAAAATGAATCCTTTATTTTAGGATCACGATAATAAAGAGAACGGAGATGAGTTTATAAAACCAGGTGGCTTGAAGCTTAAGAGATCATCGAGGGTTAGGACTAATGGTAGGAAGATTCTTGGGTCAAATAATTAAAGAATTTCAAATTCCCAGGTATAAACAGAGTCGCTACAGAACAATAGCATTTAAGTTTTTTTTTTTTTTTTCTAGGTATTGTAAATAAAAGAATGAACTTATCGTAGTTCTTTATAGATTCCAGCAATTTAATTATTGTAGTGATGTAAGTTCTACTGTTTAACTAGATGAAAAATTTTAACAATAGACGTGAGATAATTTATGCAATAAAAATTTTTTCAAAACCTTTGATATCTTAAATATAATTTTTTTTTTTTTTTATATTTTGAAGACTCACATGTGTTTCCGACTTATTATCAGTCTTACGTCAGAGTTGTTTGATTAATGGATTTAGTTTTCATGTACAACGCAAGTTTTATTGACGACCGTGAAGAATTTGGGCTCGAGATTTTTTCTAATGATTATTTAAAATGTATGGATGACTAAAAAGTTTGTTAAAATTGTCTAAAAGTTTCCTGTTTTTAATTAGTATATATATTTATGTATGTATGCATTGAGACTTTCTTTGAATAGGAAGTATAATCTATATTAATGTCTTTTTTATTGTATATGAATATTATTTATAGTTTATGATTAAAGTCAGTGGAAGAAATAATATTATTTTCGTGCAAATTCTTTGGATTATTGTTTTGAGGGTATTTTATTTTATAAATGGTTTTTATCTGCTTAAAAAAATCAATTATTTTTTTTAGACGTAAAATTAGAGCATAATTTATTATATATCAAAAAAAGCATTATATATCAAACAGAAAAAAAATTGATTTTATAATAATTTGTTCATTTTATATTAATTGTAACTTAGAGTATAAAACATACATATAATATGCAAATGTCAAATAAGCATTTTTTGTACAGTAATAATAACAATATTCTATCGCTTTATTATTATGTCTTAACTACAATATGAAATATATTGAATACATTTAAGAATAAATTTTTTCTATTTCGTAGAAAAAGGCACTTTCATTTTTTGTAAAATTATGTAAAATAAATTTTACAGTTGAAAATGATGCGTTCATTTACAAAGCATATTACAGTCGATCCTTAGTCATTTCTAACTAAATAATTTTTAATAACAAAAAACCGTATAGATAACGAAATATTTACTTATAATATTTACAAAATCTATTATGAACGGTCATTCTAGTCACTCTTTTCGCAAGAGTGATTTCGATTCCGCTTGTTAAATCGAATTACAACCTAATATAAAATAAATTTGCTGCTTTTCATTAAGTTATTAATTTTTTTTTTCTTTTTTTTTTTTTTTTTTTTAATTCTGATTTCTTAATAAATTATATTAACAATACAACTAAAAATTTTTTGTACATTCAATTACCAAAAATTATTATTTTTCCACTGTTATACTTAGTCGAAAAGCAGTGCTAAACTTAATTTACACAGTATCCTGTTACGGACGACTTTGATGAAGTTTCATGAATTCAAACGAAGCCTCGTCGCATCTTGACAATTTTTCAGCCTACCAATTCTTGTTTTCCTTTCTCCACAATTTTTACATTGGTGTCAAAATAAATTCTAACACAGAGCACGTGTAAAATTTTCAAATAAAATATCACAGTAAACGATCGAACGCTAAAGTTTTTTTTAACAAAAACTTAGCGATTTTTTTTTGTTTTCCTTGAATTTTTCGAGAAAAAAAAACCAATCGTCAAAATGCAGCAACGCTCGTTGGACAAGATGCATAAACGTTTAATTAGTCTGTGTCGAGCTGAATTTCTACAGATTGTTTACGGAAATTATCTGGTTTATCCAGCCGATGAACGCCGATACTTTGACGTAGACGCCCGGTACATCGACTCGTCCGCAGCCAAAGCCCCAAGAAACCAGACCTGCCAGCTCGTAAAAACCGTCATCTTGGCATACCAATGGACCACCGCCATCGCCCTTGATCAAAGAATTTTATTATTACTTTTATGACAAATACTCATCACTTTATTCATTGGTTTTTTTTTTTAACAAATATTGTTAACTAAATGCGATACCTTATTTTCATACTAAATAATTAATTATATTATTAGATTGGAATTTTGTACAAAATGAAAAATTATGATAAGATTAATAAAAAAAAATAAGATGCTTTTTTTTAATATTGAAATTATATGGAATGTCATTCGCGGTATGCAAATGAGTAATAAGGTGCAATAGTGAAATGTTGATTTGTTTACCTGGCACGCATCGTTGCCCTGCTCGCCGCCTGCGCAAAAGCTGCTGGCCGGCAAAATGAAAATCTTTTCCGTTACGGCATTAACTTTCCTAATGCATTCCGCGTCGCTCACTATCGGAATCTCCGCCTCACGTACTCTCAGTGGAATTGGGCCAGCTACGTTTAGAAGTGTACATCATGACATTGTTTTATTAAAAAAAAAAAAAAAAAAAAATGATCTACTTTTATAGTTTATTTTAACTTAAAAATTTTACAACTCATTGTTCACCCGATTGACTTTCTTTCTTCTTAAATGTAATGATAATTGAGACATTTGTAATTGTTTTTATGAAAAAAATTTAAGTGTACTTTTACTGTACATAAATATCAAAGTACACTCGGTGAACTAATTGTAGTAATAACTACTGCAAACTAATTGTTAAGAAAAATAGATTTTAAAGTGAACTAGTTTAAGAAAAAAAGGTGTAAAATTTTTTCGTTTAAATATTGTAATACATCAGACCACGTAAAAGATGAGTTTCATACCTTCTCCCATGTATCCGTAACCGGTAACGGTGCACCTCTTCCCGGCAGTGTGGCTGACGCCCCTCGCGGGCAGGCAAACCAGACAGACGCCGTCCTTGAGCTCGGCCTGTCCATGCAGCTTCAGCAGCGCGATGTCGTTGTCCAGGGTTTGGCTGTTGTGGTTGTGGTGTATGTAGGTCGTCGCCACGCGCAGCGTCTGGGCTCCCGGACTGCCGTACTTGCGTGTGAGATCCACGTCGCCCACCCGCACGTAGATCGCGTCTCCCGATCGCACGATGCTGAATTTTTTTTTTTTTTTTGAAATTTATTAATCTTTTGTTTCATAGAATATTAATACAAAAAATTTTGAATCCAAAGAATTTAAGGTACAATTTTTTAAATTTACATTAGATTAAAGAACTGTCCTTATTATAGCCCATATACTTATACGACTGAATAGTTCATAATGAAAGTTTTCTGACTTAAGACTGATGATTTTAGAAATCGCCACATTATTTAAAAAAATCAATTCTATCACTCACTTGGTGACGCAATGTGCGGCCGTGAGTACCCACTGGGTACCGATGAGGGCACCACCGCACAGGTACTGGTTGTCCGAGTTTATGAGGGCGACCTGCCAGCACCACTCGTTCGCGTCGGCGTCCTCGCCTCCGACCACCCGGGCGCCTCGTTCCAGACCCCGGGCTTGGATCGGGGCCCGGGAGGTTCCCTTGACTCCGCACACGTACTTGCTGTAAACCGGGCTCTTGGTGGTCGTCGTCGTGGTCGTCAAGGTTGTGGACTCGGCTGTAACCGGGATTAATTTTTTTAATCGGGTTTGATGAGCCCTGAACTTGTAGTTCTTCTCATATATAATCTTTACAGTTTTATTTTAAGCATTCGAAAAATGCATAGAGTCAAATTTATGTTTTAGATAAAATACTATATTATTCAAGTTATTGGTCCTCTTTTAAAGAAGCAACTATTATCTCTTCAACATCATTTAAATTAACTTACTAAGAAGAGTTGGCACTGGAGTCGCGTAGGGTGCATGGGGAGTTATCGAGTACACGGTATCGTTTCGATTAGTGAGCATCGAGGTCTCGTTCGCAGGGTCGAGGATGCCCTGGTACTCCCTGATGACCGATTTAGCGGCGCAGCACTGGTGACCGGGCTTCTTGCACTTGAAAACGTTGGTCAGCTCTGCGTTATCTGTGGAAAAAAATTATCGCACTTAAAATCTATCTTCAATTCGATATCTCGTAAGTACGTAAAAAAGCCTTTGGAGTTGTAGTGAAAATTCAAAAATTCATCAGTAAAATAAACTAAAATTTACCAGGATGAGAGGTTGAAAGGTTTTGTTTAAAAAAAAAAAAACTACTCCATGGACTTTTTTGTACAGTATTTTTAAAAGACTTACTGAAGCAGGTGAAGGACAGGTACGATACTATGCAGGAACCTCTGCACTCGGGTCTTGGATCGGGTGGTCCCACCGTAGTCGGGGGTGCCGGTCTCGGGGTCGTGGGTCTCGGTTTCGGTCTCCTTGGCTATATTATATTGATTAATTTTTTTAATTCATTAATTTTTGTGCAAAGTTAAAATTAGGGTTTTTTCATTTTTATAAAAGTATCGTACCGGAGGACTCTTGGAGTTGTCGCAGCAGAACTGTCCGACCGTGCAGGTCGAGGTGCGGTAGGTTATGATGTTGGGCCTCTCGCAGAAGGCCAACATGATGTTCAGTAGACAGTAACCTGGGCAAGGTGGCAGCTTAAGCTGGGGCGGCTTCGTCGTTGGCCTGGGTGTCGTCGTGGTAACTTCCTAAAATTTATTTACTTTCTATAAAAAATGCCGTAGTGCAGATAAATTCAAATAAGTGATTCGAGTGTATTTTACTATTTTTTTAGGATGTAATAAAAATTGTTTCTGTATTATACATTAGTACTACTCTCAGGATCATAAAAAAATTCTTTACCTAAAAAATATAAAGAATAAACAGCAATCTCTAGTTGCTTGATTAAAGATAAGATAGCTAATAACTTAGCTACTGGCTGCATCACGATCTTACAAAAATTCATATCTTCAAGTATTCATATTCAAATGTTCAAAAACTGAGCTTCCTATGATATGATATGTGATTTTTTACTGTCATACCTGTTTCGTAGGTTCCTTGAAGCAGCAGAGGCTCGACTCTCCACATTCGGCGTCAGAGTCAATGGAGTCGCACAAAAACGACAGGAAGAAGTTCACGCACTCGCCCTTGCAGACTTTTCCCGGCTTGGGGGTGACCTTGGGCCCGAGGGTAGTGGTCAGAGCGGTGCTCGAGGCCGGCGGCCTCTGCGTGGTTGGGCTAGAGCCGCCCTTGACCACGTTGGCGAGGGCCTCGTCGTGGGTCAGGTTGTTCTTGGTCCGGTCGATGACCTCGAGCCAGGGCGGTGGGGAGTTGCCGAAGTTGTCCCGGGACACGCAACACCTGTGGCCCGGCCTGCACAGCGACTCGATGTTCAGTATCGCCTCGCAGTACATAAACAGCTTCTCCGTCACGCACGTTCCCGAGCAGGTTTTTACTAAATTTTCCAAGAAATTTTCGGATGAGCTTTTATTTGAGAACAGATCGGGAGTATTTTTAAATTTAGGGCCAGAACGTGTTTTTCAAGGGTACAATGAAATTTTGAGATTTGATGGAATATGTATTTGAGATTTTACTCACTCGATGATTTGTCGTTTTCATCCTTTTTGTCTTCCTGGAAGAGAAAAAAATAAACATAGTTGGTATCATTGAGTAATTGACGCAATTTGTGTATTCTCTTGTTTTTACATTTATTTAGATCAAGTAAGACGTTTATGGAGAGAGAGAGGGGGGGGGGAGGTATTAGTGCTGAGACTACAAATTACTCCAAATTCAAGTCGTGCAGTTGAATTTCTATCTAATCAGAGCATGCGATCTAGATCATGAAAAAAACTTCACAGACGAATATTTTACCAAAATTTTGTTTGAAAAATAAAAAAAAATTTAAATTTTTTTGATAGTTAAGTTTTTACAACAAAATTTGAGGTTGATATTATTAAATTTAATAATTGACGCGCATCCAAATAAAATTTGAACACGAGATAATTAAATTACGTTTTTAGGAAATAACAGTTAAAAATTACATGTAAAAAATAATCTTTAGTAATAAAATTTTGACTATTCTTTGAATAGATAATTTTAAGTAAGCTGAGTTTATAAGATCAGCTCGGATTAAAAAAAAAATTATTTTTCGCCAAAAGTACGTCTAGCTTATGATTCGATTCGTTCTGCGATATCGAATCTTTTAAACCTGAATTGATTTTTTTTACGTCTTCTTATTGCTTTCAAATTAATGCGATGCTTTTAGAAGAAAAATAAAAGTTCACTTAAGGAAAGCTTAAAGTTTAGACAGACGTTTAAATCATAAATAATTTAATTTTGGTCAATTTTAATACAAATTTTTCAACTATTATATCTTGATGTTTCTTATTTATAATTTAAATAAAATGTATTACTTAGCTAACCGCTTCAGTTTACTAATTGTAACACCAATTGAATTTTATAACTTTTTATTTTTTTCAATCAGACCCTTTTAGCTATAATATTTGGTAATAAATCTTTTAAATAAAAACTTACCGCAGCCTTGGTGCTGGATGCGAGGGTTGTGGTGGACGGCTGGGTAGCGGCGGTACTAGGCCTGGGAGTCGTGGTGGTGGTCGTCGTCGTCGTGGTAGTGGTCGAGGTCGTCGTGGTGGTGCTGGTCGAAGCCGAGGGCTTGGGTTCCGTCCGATCGTAGTCGGCCACCTCGTTGGAGGCGTTGCTCGTCTCGTTCTGGGGCGAGTCGAGGCAGCATCGCATGCTGGCCTGCGGACAGGGGACATCCTCCAGGACCTCGTAACACATGAAGGTCGCGAACGCGTGGACGCACACCCCCGGGCAGTTTTCACTGTCGGCCGTCGACGTTATCGAGTCGAGGAGACCTGGAAAAAAACATACGGGATTACGTTACGTAACTTTTAAGTTTTGAATAAGTATAGATTATGTGATGGTATGCATATTACAATATATTTTTTTGTTTCGAAAATAAGTTTAAGAGCTTTAATGCGGATTTAAAAATCCTCGTCAAATGAATCGTCTAACTATATTTTTTTGGAAAATTTATGTGACCTTCTAACGTGTTAGGTTTAAAAAATACTAAAAGATTAAAAATATTAAGATATTCTTCTGACTATATTTTTTTTAAATTATTCATTTTTTGGAAACTTATTCCCCAATTTTTAGATCTATCTGATTATTTTATCACAGGGTTAAAATTTAGATTGAGGTCTCTTCAGTTTGATTATTATATAAACAGAAAGAAATTTAATTATAAAAATGTACTTTCAAAAGTATGTTACACATACTTCTTCATTACATTCTATGAAAAACGATGTTTAAAAATAATTGAAATGTATATCATTGAAACATGAAATATGAACTGAATTAGTTGTTTGGTCAGAAACCGTCAAATAAATTCAAACATGTTCAAAGTTATAAAACAATTTGTGTAATCGTCAATTAAAAGCTTAAAGTCAACTCCCAATCGATCAAACTTTAGATTTGACACAAAATTTAATTTTAAAATCTCAAAAAATTAACTCGTCAAATATCAAACTATAAATCCTAATAAATAGATCATAACCCAAAACAAGATTGTCTGGGAGATTCTTGTTATACCATGATACCAAGCATCAAGATGACAAATCGATATCATTGTAGACCCGCGATCGGTATTCCAAAAGCGAATCCGAAAATCTCAACTTAGTGATCTTAGCCATCGAAAAAAAAAAAAAATAATAAGAAAGAAAAAACCGGAGAATTCTCGAAGAAGATAAAACAACAGTTAATTTACCGTTGGTGCGGTATAAAGCCTAACGAGCATTCAAATGACCGCTCGAAAAGAAGCCCCACTGGTCCTCCTCCTAACGCCCGATCGTACATATTCATAATATATTTAATATATTATCGAACAGATCGAAGAGCGAGTTTGCCTTACTCAAGAGAGGAGGACAGAGATGGAGATAAATTCCTGCATACGTAATATCATGAGCCGGGATCAAATAGAGCCTTGATCGTGACACGAGTCCTTGCCGACGCCAGCGCTGCATTAATCAGGTTGAATAACCTGCGGTGAACGATCTTTCTCTCGGTGATGCGCGACGCGTCATCGATGAAGTCATACGTTTCGCGCGGCTCACGTTCTTTTCGACTTTTCCTAGGTGAAAGCACCATTGTCAACTCTGGCTTTCTTAATCTTTTGGTTCGATCTAATCAGTTGTCTTTTGAATGTGTGATGTACCCAAACAGCGAGTGACCAGTGAGAGTTTGGTATCAATTTTTACAGTTTATTTTAAAATTATAGTAGGATCTCTAACATCGATAACTGTTTATAATATGATTGCTGTTAGACGCCTACAGATTATTTATAATTAGGGGCGAATTTATTTTAAAATTTATTAAAATAGTATACCGAAGAATAGAAATGACAGGATTTTTTAAAATTAAGAGTAAAAACTATATATTTTTCTTGAAAATTACACTACAAGAAGAAAATTTTGCTTTTCTTTGCTATGAAAAAGATTTGTGTTTATTTTGTACAAAATTTCTTCATAACAAAATAAGTAAATTTTTTTTTCAATTTATAGAGATTGTAAAGAAACCTCGTTGAAATTCAAATAAAAAATTTATTCCTACAAGCAATGAGTAAGTCGCAATTCCGTTTATTAATATTCTTTGTTTTTGAAAAAAAAAAAAAAAATTTATTTTCAGCACAAAATTAATGTATTTTTTTTTTTTCCAACCAATCAGCATTATATTTTTTTATTATGATATATATCAATTAATTATATCATTGGATATACAGTGAGAATCGAACCTAGAAAAGTTTGAGGTACATACAAGTCCAGCAAGTCGACGACCGAGCTCAAACTAATATTTCGAAAAAATAGTCGACCTTTTACCCTGTGTAACTGAAAATAACTCTGTTTTATTTGATGAATCGCCGAAAAAAAAAAATTCAAGAAAAAAAATAATTTGAATTTCATTTCAAACCCGACCTAGGGTTTCGTAACCTTTAATGTATTCAAGACTATTTTTAAGCACTTAATTAAAAAAACTAACTGATTAAGAAGAAAAAAAAAAAAAAATTTCATTAAAAAAAATACAGCGTAGAAACGAAAAAGAAGCCATTAACACTCTAGTCGAATTAGCGTGGGTAAAAAAAGCGGGTCGAACCGGTGTGGTGGTCTGTGAAGCCGGTCGATGTGTTTTACAGTTACATCATGTATTACAATCGGTCCTGGTACATAATTCATTCAAGCCTTACCAAACGCCGGGATCTGTACTACTTAAACACGTAAGAAGTTTAAGTATGCCTGCCGACTCGCCATTCATCTCCCGTGATTACGACGCGCCGTGCCGGCCGCAAGGAAACACCCGTTAGATTTGTTAAAAGAAAAACCCAGAGAGCGAGATTTTTTTACTAAATAAAACGTAAACAAAAGTGGCTTCGTGATTTTGGTTTCGAGAAAAAAAAAACAATTTTTTTTTTTTCTTCCCACCGGTATAGGAATGGTTTTTGTTTTTGTACCGTTGTCCGAGAGATGTTTACATCGTGAAATTAGCTTATCGTACCGGTGGGTGAGTTAAATATACTTTTTAGAAAATATTCAGCTGCTTCGAGTCTTGAAGTCTGCCGTCCTAGTTTTTGAAAATTTAAATTCACAGAAAAATTACCGGAAATTGCGTGGATTTCTTGGGTAAAAGATTAAGTGTTAAAGTTATTTAAAAAATTGTTGTCTCAGCCAAAACAATGACCGTCTTTTTAAGGACCTTGGAGAAGGTCTCGTCATTAAACTGGATGATTATATTCTTTCAAAACAATTTTCTTGCGCATACAAGCGTCCCTCGCTATTCGCGGTACTCGGTATTCACGGTTTCGCTTATTCGCGGTTACTCAAATGCGATCATCCCTCAGTGTTCGTGGATGCGACTCACGTATTCGCGGATTTGAAAGCTACATTCACTGTATTCAAAAAATTTTTTAACAGCGCCTTTTGATAATTTAAAAAATTTTTTTTTTAATTTTAATTTAAATTTTGCAAGAGTGATTTCAGGGTATTTTGAGGTTAGCCAGAGAAATTGGAGGAGAAGGCTTTGAAGACTCAACTGAATCTGACATTTACGAGTTAGTAAGCACTCAACATGATGCGTTAACAGCGGAGGACATCGAAAATATTTTGGAGCCGTCAAAAGAAAATCAGGAAGAATCGGTCGAAATTCCCGAGGGGCTACGCACTCCAGAATCACAAAAAGAATCAGACATAATAATCAATATAATCAATAAAATATCGATTTCATTTCAAGTAAAAATCTTCAAAAAATAATATTTTTAACAAAATATTAATTGAAATTGGATCCAAGGCTCTAAACTCTTTAAATTTGCCAAAAGAATCACGAAAGAATCACTAAAGAATCAAAAAAAATCAAAAAGAATCAAAAAGAATCAAAAGAATCATCAGTGATTCTGGAGTGCGTAGCCCCTCGGAAATTCCAAAAGACCAACAGATTCTCAAAAATCCTCCATGCATTTTATTCTCTTATAGAAGAGGTTTCCGATTCTGATCCCATAATGACGAGAAGCTTGAAATTTAAACAAGACTGTGAACTAGCAATAAAGCCATACGAAGAACTGCACTGTGACCTACAGAGACGAGCTAAACAATCACGACTTACAAGTTATTTTGAGCCAATTTGAACTTTTTACTCTTTTAAAAGCACTTATTTTGTGAATGGAAATTAATCAAATAAATTAACTCAAATAAATGGGACTGCTGGATTCTGGAACAGACTATATAGTCTCTAAATGGATCTATCTCTAAAAGTTTATCAAAAGATCCCTTCGTATTTTTGAAGAGAGACCAGCATTTTTGTATCAAATCTTAAAAAACTTAAAATTTCAGTATAGTTAAATTCACCCTTCATTTTCAAATCACTGTTAAATATCATATAATAAACTTGTAAACAAGTAACAGTAAACCCTAAAGTATTCAAAATTCCTTCGCAGAAAATATAGTTTATCCAAAGCAGACTGATAAATAACGCACGTGCATGCGACATCCCGGTCATCGAAAGTTATCGAATCGAGCGTACAGAGAAGAAGAAGAAGAAGAAGAATTCAGTTGCGGCCGCGCTGTACCTGTACGCACGCACCGCGTTTGGCGCGTAATAATCCTGTTGCCGCTGCGGTTTCACTTCGAGGCGCGCGCGCGCTCGCTGCATAACGGCCCCGAACAAATATAACGGTTGTTAATGACCGACGCCGACGACTATACGCCGCGAAACACCTTCCTTACAAATCTACTCCGCGAACTTCCTGCACCGACCTTTAAAGGTTGCGGGGGGTATCCCAAACCCTTTTTTTCTTTTTTTTTCTGCTATTTTTTTTTTTTTAAGCGCTGTTCTGGATCAATTGAACTATATTATTTTATTATTAAATTTTTTTGGGTATCTTTGCAAGCTTTCTCTGATAAATGCGAGTAATTAAAATGTTATAATTGATTAATATAAATAAAAGGATGTGTTCACATTGAAGGTTTTGATTAAGGAATATCGTTCAAGTGATCAAGAATTAATGCATACTTTTTTTTTAATCGATACGGACAAATGAAATGTTTTAGTTTTTTGTACAAGTCATTAATCAATGACCCTATTTTCTTCACTTAAAAATTTGGATAAACTAAAAATTTTTTTTTAATAATAAGAACTAGGATATTTTTCTTGCCAACATGAACTAATTTGTAAGGGTACCTATAACATCGATGAAACCGTGCACTTCGAATTTTAAACTCAATATGAAAATACTTTTTTTAATTCTGCAATTAACTTTAGTGAGAGAAAACCATTTTTTACCACAGATTTCGAAAAAATTATTCTTAAAACGATTATTAATGATTATTGTAATCCAAAACTGAGTCATCATAGATTTAGCTAAAAAAATTCTCGAGCTCAATCATATATCTAATGTTGCCGCCCCTAATATTTTAGATATGCTTGATCCACGACATGGTAGCGAGAAGTAAAAACAATAAATTATGAAGTTACGAGTGGTTTTTAGCATTTAAAAATGACTGTTACTTTCGCCTGGCAAAAAGTGATTTTCTACACCTTCGTTCTTATTTTTCTCCAGGAAAATTACTAAATTTAATGCTTTATCGATAGAACAGGATGCACCTGATCGAAATAAAAATCATACCGGAAATCCCCAAATCAAAATCCCTGACTTAAAAATCTCCGAAGAAAAAAACCCTCACAGAAAAAACCCAGGTGCTTTGAAATTAAAAATAAAGTGTTTGTATTTTGTTTACGTTCGAGTTTAAGAATCGATTTAGTTTTAAAATTTGAGTAAGTTAGATTTTAGATGTAGCCAAACCGACAAATGATATTACAAGTAAAGTTATTATTAATAGTAATCTTGGTAAATTTGAAGATGAAGCAGAGGCTCACCACCTTTAACTAGTAATTTCAACAAAACGGTTCAAAATTCAAGATCTCATATAATTGAGGCTTTTCCGATCGATAGCGGTATAGAAGGATTTGTTGTTCCCGAGATTTATAAATATACTGAGAATAATAAATTATATAAATTTTGGGATATTTGTATCTAGGCAAACCTACGGGAGTTATTTTGGATGGGATATTGGTTTTCAGGTTAACTAGTTAATACTAGTTTCCAGGCGAACCTAGAAGGATTTTTTGGGATGGATTATTGGTCTCCAGGTTAAACCTAACTTCCAAGAAAACCTAGGACTCCTAAAAATATATATCGTTGTTTATGTATAAATTATAAATTCTAATAAATTTATTGTGATGTCTTTACTTTTATTTCAATTTACTTCAACAAACTTATTTTAATATTAATTTATATTTATTTATGCTTCTTTTTGTATACATATTAGTTATGGTAATGAATTGCGGTAATCTTTTATCATGATGGGATATATAATTAGTTCTTGTTTTAAAGCTCTTGGATCAAGCTTTAAAGTGAGACCTCGCTTGTTAAAAAATATTGATTTTGTGGGCCACAGCGCTTAGCATGGTCACATACAGCTACCGTATTTTACATGCAATTATAATTTTTAAATACCTGAGACTACTCCACTACTAGCAGTGTTTATTTTTGTATAAAAATTAAGTGAAATTTAAATGTTTTCCATTGACTGGAGCAACAGGTTAAATTTCATCACATGTGGGCACCTCCCATTGGTTTATTTACAACTGGGGATGCGGGCGTTCGCGAAAATAAAGGTGAAACTTTTCGATAAATGACCGCGTCATCTTGAATCACCAAACGCGTTTAATCCGAGAGATGTGAATGACCGGTGCTTTCAATTAGCGTTTCCGATACTCAATCGAAATTCAAATTAATTTAAAAGTAAAAAAAAAAAAAGAAAAAAAAATGAAAATAAAACAGCCGGGAGTAAGAAGGAAGAAGAAAAAGGAGACTGAGACTCCAAGGCAGTCAAAGTGAATCACGCGTAACACTTTTTTTTAAATAAAGTTAACTGTATACCCGGCACTTATTACTCGTCCCCTTATGATTTAACGAATTATTCATGATTGCAGTAGTTTCGAGCTAAAAATAAACCCTCCTCGAGGTGTCTTCCCCGTGAGTAGACGATGTAAAAAAAAAAAAAAAAAATAGGGTCTTTTAGCCATTTCGAAAGTATCCACGTTCAAATGGGAGTAAAAATTTCGGTCGCGCGTCCGTCCCCGCCGCCACCGCGTGTGGGACGATTACGGAAAAATGCGGCTGCACGCTGGTTCTGGCTGACAGCCGGTCGGTCAAAAAGCGCGCAAAAAAAGCCCGGAAGAGGAGAAGCAGCACCGGCAGCGCCAACGAGAAATAGAAATTCGCATTGGCACAGTTATATACGCGAAGGATGCGACTGGCCCACTTAGTGACCGACGTCCGACACCTTAGCCATACCGTACCGTACCCGCACTCGCATGGCATTGGTGTATTAAACAAGGCCGTGATTTATTTTTGTGTCTTTCGGTTGCTTTGCTATGCTTTGGCTCTGGCAACGGTATTTAGACGAGGTATATTTGATTTCAGGTTTTTTCTTTTTTTTTTTTTTTTACTTTTAAATGTGATTTGGATCGGGGAAAAGCTCGAGTTCTAAGTCCGAGTTTCGGACTCTGGACTCTAGTCTGGTATGTTTACTCTGATGCGAGAGCTCGGAAAACTACTTTTTTTTCATCAAAATGTTGAAAAATTTTCGAGAAGCGACCCCTAAAATTTCAATTTCTTAAATCTCAAGTTGGATTCAAAATCTGCATTTCATTTTAATAAAGACTTATGTCAATCTAGAAAAACCATTGGGGACCTGATTACGTACAAAAATAATTGAACAAAATAACTCAATTTTGGTGAAATTTATTTGATTATGACCGCGCGCAGTTGGGTAACCTACTACACAAGAGGGTTTGTTGAACTATTTGGTAAAAAAAAATTGACGACGCAACACAATAATGGTGAAAAAATGAATAAATTTTGCGTGACCACGAAGTAAAACGAACGTTTTTGTCGTACGAGGGGGGTAAGAAAAAAAAAAAAAGGAATTTCTCTCTCGCGACAAACTGTTCGCGACCGATCCGCACAGTTAGCTCTCGAACGAAAGTGCGTCAGCCTCCTGCGAGGGTGAGAGTTTACCCCATTCTTCGCCTCGAAGGCTCAAGTCATGACACCAAAAGCTCAAAGTTAAAATTTCGCAGTCCCGACCCAGTTAAAAAATAGCGCAAACTCCTCTTGGAAAAAAGTTATCGCTTATGACAAAAAAATTTACGTACCTGACAGAAAGCTTCCGGCGTAGGACTCGTCGTCCTGTCCCGCGGCGAGCACCGCAAGGAGCAGCAGCGCCAGGGTGGGCCGCTGCATGATCGTGGTGGGTCGGTAGAAAAAAAAAAAGATATACTTAACGATCGATATTTGTAAAAGCTCCGACGCACAACACCGGGGTAAGCGCGGGGGCCCTAATCGCTCGCGCGCGGCCTCATCGGACACTGAGGATCTGACTCGACGACTCAGCTCGGCTGAGGCCCATCCACTTGTGGGTCAGGGTGCGCGCTGCCTGCAGGTGGGAGGAGGAGGAGGAGGAAGAGGAGGAGCAGGAGCTCTTTCTCCTTTCCTTTCCCTTCTTCTTCTTCTTCTTCTTCGTCTTCCTCCTCTACCTCCTCGTACTTTACCGATGAATCGTCGGTTTTTCCAGGAGAGCGAGAGACTAAACACCGCGAGCTCTTTCTCTTTCTGTTACCCTGGCTTTTTTTTTATCACCTCGGTGGTCCTAATGAGCTCGGCTGATTAATTTTCGTATGATCAAGCTGATGTAAAAAAGACATTGTAAATTTAATTAGAATCGTCTACTTTTTTAAGTTAATTTTATGATTGCTCCGTAAAAAATTAATTACTTCGCACGGCTCTTCAAAGGATCATAAGTGGGCCTTGATTAGGGACTCCAATGTTTTTAAAGTGACATTGGTATAAATTACATCGAATTATAAAGGGAACTAATTGATACAATGATTAATTTTCTATGACGTGCGGCGATGGGTTCGATACTTTTCAGTAATTTTTTTTCATTTAAATTATAAAAATTTTCTTGTAATTTTAATGTCAATAAATACAATGATTTTAGAAAAAAACATGAAATTGATAAATAATTTTTAATAAAAATTATAATGAGCTTATTCATTTATCGGTAGAGTCTTTATCTCTCAGAATCTGTTTATCTCAAAACCGTACATGCAAATCTGATCACGCTATTTCATCTCGAACAAAAAATTAATTATTAAACTAAGTTGAAACGATTTGATCTTTTGTCCTCTAAATCCGACCTACTTTAATTGATTTCTAATTTGCCCATAATGAGAATTAGTAATTTGCAATTTAGGTTGTATTTATAGATTACCTGTGACCATTTTGATATTTTGGTATCCTCAGAATAGCTTGTAATTGATTTTTTGACGCGTTTGTAAGCTTACCTTACAGTAAAGCTCCAGCTTTTCAGAAATTTGCAAGCGCAAGAGATTTGTGTTTGAAATTTAAATTGAATTTAACAATAGTAATTGTACTTATTACATCACTGCTGGGAATATGTGTTGTGCATAGTCTGCTCAAATTTTTAATAGATATCACTCATAAGTGAGAGCATATTATATTAAGCTTAATTTGAAAAAGTCTAATCCATGAGAATGTTTTTCAGAATATTTTTTTCTAAGAGTAACTTTTACCAATCAACTTCTTAAAATAAAAAAAAAAATGTAAAAGTGTCAAACTTTCAGTGAAAAAATCATTCACAACGAAAGTTGACGAAAGATTTTGTTTGCCGAACCGTCGCCGCGTCGCTGTCGGTCAGTCGCGGAGAAGTTAAAAAGCTCCGGCAAACAAATTACGAAATTAGCATTTGACACCAAAATCTCTCGCATCATCTAAACTCTCGGCATAATAAAAACCTCAGCTGCTGCCAACCCAGATATCGCATTCCCAAAAAAAAGTGCGGCAAAATAACGAAAGTGCCAAGGTAGGTACGACGATACTCGGGTTCGTCGTGTGCGGGCACGAGCTGCTCTTCTCTTCCTCGTCGGGTTTTTTTTATTCTTCCTCTTCTCTCCTTGGCCTGCGTGCAACGCACTGCTCCAAGGAGGAGGAGGATTAGCGGTACTTCGCCGGTGTAAACGCAGCCCCGCGCGTTATATACCGTACTCTACCACGCGCATATTATCCGCCATAAAATCATCTCTCCTCCCTCCCGCAGCTACGAGAAAATTTAATTTTTCTTCTCGGGGAATGGGATTTGATCTAGGTTTGTGGAATTCGTTCTGTGGGCTTGTGAGGGTTTGAGATTATGCTTTTTTCGGTATTTGATTATATTACCCTGTTAGCTTCGATTGTTTACAATCTAGTTGAAGCAAGAGGAATCAAAGTTATCTAAATTTACGAAGAAAATAAATCTGTAATAGCTACATAATATTTGACGAAAGAAAAAAATTGTAACTCTAGACTGCAATTCGCGAATGTATTTTATCATTCGGTATAGAATAACTGATTACAGGGCTGATTTATTAATGATAAAGTGGATTTACCAGGAGATGATTTGTTTTTCGTATGAGGTTGCTTTCTTACAAATAGCAGATTAAAATGACTAACCCTGTATAATTTATATGCACCTCCAGCGCATAGTTTCTGGTTTTTCCCGATGTTTTGTCTCAAGGAATGTTATTATGAAAAAAATTTAATTTAATTGGAGGAGAAATTGATAAAAACGCCATTTCTTTATTGCAAAATTGATTATTTATTGCTGAATAGTAATTTTTTTTACGAAAAATATTTAATCTTGTTCAAAAATTGAAATTTAAAAAAAATATTTTAGGGCGTTAATATTGAGGTATAAACCTTTCAGAATCTACAAAAATATATATGAAATTCGAAACAACAGTTTTTAGTGGCCCAGTTCAGATGATTTGACTCACAGGTAACATTCGTGCAGGATCCTAGTTTTCGCCAGGAAAGTTTGTTTCTCTAATTTATAATATAGTCCTCACTCAAATGCATTTCTTACGTTAATTTGTATAAAGATTAAGAATATAATCAAATTTTCATAAAAAAAAAAAAAAATTTAATTTTCTTTATTTTTATTATCTGTAAATTTTATTACAAACACACTAAATTGTAAGTCAGTATTTTTCGTATTTGCAAAAATCCAATCATCAAATCGTTTAATCATATTATCGAACATCGCCTCTTTTCATTGTCCAACGTTACCATTACGAATAAAACTACCCTCAGGTACGATATCATCAGAAGCTTCTGTTTTATAAACTTTTTTAATCAACTCTATTTTGTTCACTGCTGGATTATTTTTCATACTGGCAAAACTTAAATGCTCGACTAATTTTTTCGCTTCTTCGCTATTCAAATTTTTTTCAAGAAATGAGCTGTCTTCTTTATCACAGATGGAAGGTCCTGTTAACAAACATTTTTCGAAATTTAGATTATCATTTGAAATCTTTACTTTTAAAATTTTCTTACCGATTTCACTTCTTCGAATGTTATGAATAGAATGCTATCCATGGTTTTTTTCTTTTCCCAAAATCCCAAAACATGATTCCAGTAGTTAGCATAATTTACTGTAAAAAATTATTCGGAAGTGACATTAAAAAATTTTAGATTTTTGTCTTTCTGTAAAAAAGGAAGACTTTACACAAAAATTTGCCTTTTGCCGTTTTTACTTGACAGCTGAGAAAAGTATGTGTTATGTATAACTATAAACAAAAAAATAAAGTAAAATGAAAAAAAATATATATATACATTTAAGTATCCATCAAAACTTATCTTTTGATTCATACAGATGTTAGAAACACTTATGATAAAAGTTTTAAAATACTTTACAAAAAAATTCGTTTAGTTGAAAATGAAAAATTTAATTTCTAAGTTTTATAAGGATGTAAACAAGTAATATTAAAATAAAAATAAAAATATTTATTACCTTCATCTTGTAAAAAAAGCTCGCAGTGCTGCTGGAAATCTTCATTACGCTTTCTAAGTAACTTTTGATGGTGGTAATGCGAAATGCAAATGTCTTTCGGATTTCTGGCTACATACACGATTTTAGGCTTTTTTTCCTCAGTTCTGATTTGTCTGGGTAAAAGCTTGAATGGCAAGTGGGATTTGATGTGTCTAGGTCGTGAAGTTAAATTTTTGCAGTATTCTATGCTGTTGACTTCCCATTCGGAACCATCCTGCGTTGAATTTTTCGAAGATGCTCCCACCGAATTGATTAAACTGCAGTATCTGCAAAATTTGTGTTTTTATTTTATTTTTTTTTAAATGAATTTTATTTTATTTACAGAAGACAAAAAACAAAAATACGAAGCAAATCACCCTTACAAAATTGTTAATGAAATTAATTTATCGAACGACAAATTATCTTTTTTTAGTGACAAAATATTTAAATTTTTAATCATTCGTAATTGAAAATTTATTTACTCGTAATGAGGTAGAACTCTATTTTCGTAAGAAAAACTTGTAACTTACTCAAGAAAAGGAAATCGTGAGTCCAGAATTTCTTTGTTGCTCTCAGATTTTGCGTCGTGATTGATATTTCAAACCATTTCTTGTACCCAAGTTGTTCCTAAAAAATCAGTTTTTTCTTTTAAGGTAGGGAATTAAAAATTAAAATGAGCGCTTCTAGAAAACTGCAAACTTTTTACTGTCATTTTTTATACTTCCGAACTTTTAAAGTCCGTAATGAGTCTAAGCGAAAACTATTTTTTTGAACGAGTGTTTGAAGTAGTAAGCAAAATTTTATGTCACTATTTTTTCATTACTTTTTCTAGTAAGGTAAGTGTGCCTAATATGGCCCCTTGCCTAATATGGCCCCCCCTGTTATTTTGAATATGCTCGATATGCGGCATCTCTACAAGGTAGGAATAAGTCAAAAACACTGAATTATGAAGTTTTCAGTTGTTTAGAACATTTTAAAATTATTTTTGCGCACGCCTAATAGCTAAAACTCGTTTTGTATACCTCCGTTATTATTTTACGTTGTAATTAAATGGTCTGCCAAAAGATTTAGACGCATCTGACCAAAATTTGAATAAGTAGCTTCGATTCGTTATTGTTTCAGCTTTAAAACGCGACCTTAGTTTTTGTTCAACTCGTTTTCTAACGGGTTTTATTCTTAAATAACTTATTATTCTCCAGTGTTCCTAATATGGCCCCCCGCGAATTAGTAGAAATACCGATATTAAGAGTCCTTAGTTTCATGTTTACTTTTTAGAAAATCCTATCCTAATATTATTTAAGAAAAATAAATTTAATTGTTTCAAAGCTTTTTTTCATTTTATAACTAAAAAAGAATTCTAGCTCAAAAATCAAACTTTGATAAAAATTTAAAGTTGTAATTTTTCTACTGGTTGCAAAGCTTTCAAAAAAATTGTAAAAAAGGCTCAATTTTTAAATAAATTATTTTTAAAATGTTAAAAATTTTGAAGTTTTTTTAATCTCATATTCTGATTGATTTAAAAAATCGCAATGAATAAAATACTTCAGGGGGGAGAGGGGGGCCATATTAGGACACAAATTTTATGTGTCTCAAAAAACCGTGTTTTGGTAAATCCTCTGGCATTTGAAGCTCATTGATCAAAACCAAACGTGTAAGGTCTCATTTTAAAGCTCTTGAATTAAGCTTTAAAATGAGACCTTACCCGTCAAAAAATAGTGATTTGATTCGCCACAACGTCGATTCTCGCTTAGGGGGGCCATATTAGGTACAGGTACCTTATAAAAGTATAAAAACACATTAAATTTATAATATATTTTGTATACTACAAAATTGATTATTTTTTGCTAAATAATAATTTTTTTTAACGGAAAATATTTAATCTTGTTCTATCTGTATTTATAAGGCTGTAAATAAATTTTTGTTAAGTTTCATTAAAAATTAGTCAATAAATCGTAAATTTTAAAAAAAAGGTTGCTTAAATTTCATTAATGGTTTATATAACTTATTCAAAAATTGAAATTTTCAAAAAATATTTTAGGGCGTTAATTTTGAGGTATAAACCTTTCAGAATCTACAAAAATATATATGAAATTCGAAACATTAGTTTTGAGAGGCCCAGTTCTGATGATTTGACTCCTTGGTTTATTTTAGAAAAGGATAATTGTAAAATATATTTAAATCATCCCCTTGATTTAAAAGCTACAGTTTCCCACGCTACTTATAACTTTTATCTTCTAGTAAAAAAAAAATCGTTGAAAAACCAATATCAAAATTAGTATTAGAATAGTAAAAGAAATTAGCTTGATTTTATTTTTCCAAGGACATTCAAAAGTGTTTATGAAAGTCTCTTGTTCTTAGAAATAATAGTTTTGAACATTACTGATTTTGGAAAAGTACACACCCAGACATCATCGTCTCTTACTTCGAAATTTTCAACTGCATCTGCGATTTTTTCGTATCCTATGGGTAAAAAAACGCCATCAAAAAGAATTGATTTTGTATCTAGAAAAAGATTTGAGGAAAGCTGATTTAATTGTTCCATATTTTGTCACTTCTCTAGCGTGATTAAATTTGAAAAGAAACTTGTTAGGTTCCTTTCAATATCTTATGGTAAAATTACGTCTTAATATAGATGCTTATCTTTTACTCATGAATATTAAATACCTTGCGAAAAATCTATATCAGCGCTGACAAAACATACGACCGATTACGATTAAAAAAAAAATCAGCATCGATTAATCGGTCTCAAAAATAATCGATTAAAATTAATCGGTTCACCAATTAATCGGCCATAATCGCCCATCCCTATAACGCATCTCTATGCAAGTAATATTTTTTCAAGTGATGACCTAACAAATATTGATTATTTTTTTTATATTGTCAGCATGACGAACCTAATTTTATGACTCTACGACCATATCCGTTCAAGTCATTATTTGATATTGGCAGATATCACGTTCAATAGTATTTGCTCCTTACAAAAAACGCAATTTAAAAAATCAACAGTGAAATAATGAATTTATGATATTTGAAACTACGAGTAATATATTATTATTTTAAATTATTCATTAAAAAAGAATTTTTTTTTTAAACAAAGTTTTTTGCATTTTTGGAGTTTAAAAAAATTAAAATTTAATAAAATCTAGTATCTTCAGAAAAATATATTTAATTAACTAAAAAAACTACCAAAAGTGACGCATTAATGCTTGAATATTTTTATTGTTCACTTAAAACTAATATACAGTAACATAAATAATTCATAAATTTTTTAGATTTTTTCCTACCAGTAATTAACGTTATTACAAATCAGATTATAGTTATAGTTTATTTTTACAATATATTTAATATAAAAAAAATTTCAAAACAGCACAACTGGTGTTGTATTAAATTGTAAACGAGAGAGTTTTTGAAAAGTTCTCATTAAATGTAAAAAGTTCAACTTATACAATTTTTTCACGTTTTTTTTTTTTTGTTTTTGTTTTTTTTTTTTTGTTTTTAAGTTGAACTCTAAATAATTCGTAGTCGAATCAGTATGAAAAAAGATTATATCTTTTAAAACTTATTTATATACAAGAATATTTTAAAGCTAACAGAGTATCAGTTTTGTGTCATTATTAACAGTTTTGAAAATTTACTATAAAAACATTAAATAACTTTAAAAACTATTTATGTAACTAAAATAGTGGTATTCTTGCTATTTTTATAAAAAATAAAAATTAATGGTTTTTTTTTTTAATTTGTAAGACCTAAGTCAAGTGGATCAAGCAGTTTAAATCTCAGAATAGACTCGATAAACCACATTAATGGCAGAGTTTTCAAAACTGACATGTTGTACATGTGCGGTTGAATAAAACTAGAATTTGGACTTTCTTTGGGATCATTAGGAACATAAATTATGTAATGAGTGCACTTGTACAACGAGTGTTTGTCATCCCCAGCTACATGGAAAGGACTAAGTGATCCTTGTATATCTTCAGGTTTGGGTTCTCTTGTCAACACAATGCCATCTCCTACCTGAACAAGTTTGACCAGTTGATCTTTGGTAATACTCATGCCATCATACTTTACTTTCTCATAGTTTTTCAATTTGAAATAGAAATAACAATTGTTGAATAACTGTGGATGCTGTAATAATAAAATGTATAAAATGTAAAAACATTTAAAAAAAAGCTATATATTATAAATTTTTTACCTGATTCATTTTGTTTTCTTTAGCGCGAGCAGGACCATCTTCTAGCTGAGGAAGATTAACTTCAAACATATTTATATCTTTGGTTGTAATTGTCTCACTTTCCATGAGAATTTTTAGGCCTAAAAAAAAAAAATTTATCCGCATGAAAAATTTTATACTTATTTTAATGTTAACTGTACATTGATATTTAAGAACTCACAATCACTGTCTATTAGAGATTTTCCATGTAAAATAGCTAGTAGTACTTCAAAACTTAATTTTATTTGTTTATTTTTATCCGTTTCAATGATGACATGACTGACTATTGGGCTGAAGAAAATTAAAATGTTTTATTTCCATATTTAAAAAAAAAAAAAAATTATGCAGCATAAAAATCAAAATATTTTTACCTGAAGTTATTTTCAATTTTTATTTTTTTTTCTTGTCCAAATTGTTGAAGTAATTTTTTAACTGCCTGCTTTAAATTTGAACCATACAAGACGATTCTTGATTCACTGTCAGACATTAAAAATGACATTTCTGAATTAGAAGCTTTACAATCAGAATTATTATCTATAGAATTTTTATAAGTTACAAGTAAATCATTCATTTCTTTCGATTTAGAGTAATCTTTTGGTTTTTTTCCAACGTTATCAAATACTTTTGTATTAGCTTTAAATCTCAAAAGTAATGATGCCAGTTGGACATCATCATTTTTCACTGCTTCATGCAAAGCAGTTCTGTTGTCAAGTCCATACATGTCAGGTTTTGCTCCTGAACTTAAAAGCATTTCACAAATATCATAATAGCCCAAACTGGCTGCTTCTTGCTAAAAGAACATTTTTAAAAGACTTCCTAAGTAAAAAAAATAAAGTTAAATTTGATCTATCTCTATAATATAACAGTTTACCAAAGGAGTCCATCCTGCATTGTCTTTTGTATTTGGATCTGCACCTGCTTCCAACAATGTTTTGACTCGATCAAGTTGATTCTAGAATAATTTTAGATTTGATAAATATAATTTTAAACTATTAATTTGATTGTTTAAATAATTCATACTTTGCTGCAGGAACGATGCAATGCAGTTTCTCCTTTGGTATTTTTTTTATTGATATTTTTTGGAATACTTTGGTTATGTAAAGTAATCCTACTGATAGTAGAGTCACAGACAGAAATATCATCTCTTATTTTGGATGTTTTTTTTATGTTTTGTTTTCTATAGTTTACATGAGATCCATGAGATACATGAGAATTGTCAACACTGCTTGTAGTTTCATCTGAGATTTTGTTTGCTTCTTTTTTATCTAAACTTAGGACACAAAATTGCTAAATATTATTTTAATGCTCTAGACAAAATTAAAATCATTCAAATATAAAATATTGAAATATTTTACTTTAATCCTACTGCCTTGGAGATCATATTTAAATTCAATATTAGATCACTTATAGTACTGTCATGGAGTATTTCAGATTTTTCCATAGGTATTCCACATTCTAAACAGTCAGTTTCTTTGCCGATACATCCATCACATCCAAAGTGTCCACAATTTAAAAATTGTTTTGGATTCACCATTGTTTTTTTACTAAAAGGTTATATAATTTACTTTATATTTTCATATCATTAAACTTTTTATGTTAATAATCAAACAATAAAAAACCAAAATTTAAAAACCTACCATTTATTACAGGTTAGTATTTTGAAAAAATCATTCAAAGCCACATGTGTTTTTCCCCACATAGTTTCGTCTCCCATCTTTTGAAAAGAAATAAAAATTATTGAAATTTTAATTTTGTAACTTTTAAAGCTTCACGTGAAAGTTATTAAATAAAATCGTTATGAAATTTCATAAAAACAACTTCATCGAAAACCTGTTTTGTTCTGTTGTGTTTGGTTTGCCGCCAAATCGTATGAATAACATACTCAAGACTGGCAACCTCGCGAGTTTTCACGTACTGAGGTACCTACATTTTACCAACCGCATAAGAATTTTGATTTACGATTTAAAAAATTTGTAGTTGAATATTTTTTAAAAATTATTTAAATGCGGATAATTAGTGTATGATTAAATAAATAAATATTTTTTTACAATTTTGAACATTATTATTTAATTGCATAAACAGGATTATACAAATTTATACAAATATAAACATACATATAAAACTATAAAATATTTTTAATATTAAAGATTTGAAACTTTAATTTTAGTTCTTTTAATTAACAACATGAATTTAATTGATTCAAAAGGATTATACAAATTTATATAATTATAAACATATATATAAAACTATAAAATACTTTTAATATTAAACATTAAAAACTTTGATGTTAGATCTTTTAATTAACAACATCAATAATATCTTCGCTGTCTAAGTCATTCAAGCTGCCAATACTTTGTGAAGATGTAACAGGGCTATCTTCATTAAAACTAATTTTTTCTAAATTAATCTTACTTACTAATGATTGACCAGTATCACTTTCAGTTTTTTTAAAATTATTAGAATTAAATATGGCATCGGTGCCGTTAAATTCTTTTTTTGTAATACTCTCAACTGAAGTTATCCTAGGATTGTTGTCTGTGTTATTTACTTTTTCAAATATAATTTCACATTCTTCATTATTAGAAGATTCTCTTTTTAGTACTAAATTTTCTTTTGGAGCAATATTTTTTTCTGTTCTATAAATAAAGTCATCCATACTTTTTTGTTTTTTTATGACTTTTGAATTATTGTTTTTTCTTAAATTATTAGAACTTCCTTCTGTATTAGTTTTTTTGCTTTTAGGTGATTTACTTTCTTTTTGATCTCCAGAATTTTTCACTTTTGAATTTAATTGACTTACATTTTCTTGCTTCTTGACTTCTCGACTTCTAAGTGACTTTCCTTCAGTTTGGTCTGAAACCTTGTCAGGTACTATTATTAAAGTATTGCAACTTTCCTGATTATCACATTCAGTACTTTTTAAATTTTTTCCTTCTTTTTGATTCAAATATTTTTCTCTGAAAAAATTTATTTTTTTATCAAAATATTTTTGTAAATACATTTTTTAAATTAATTTTTTTGAAAGAAATTTTAAAAAATAAAAAAGTGGTAAAAAAATCTGAAAGTTTTTTCTTAAATTTTCTCATCTTCACTGAAGTAAATGAATATTTCAAATAATTTAATACAATTACTCTACTTACATAGCTAGTTTTCCTTCATTATCAAGTAAATTTTTGTCAGCTTTATGCTTCAAAAGTAAATCTACCATTTCAAAATGTTGACTGCTTATCGCTTCTTGTAATGGTGTTCTGTCAAGGTGTCCTGGTTTATCAACTTCAGCACGATATTTCAACAATACCTCTGCTATGTGCAAGAACCCAAAATCTGCAGCTTCTTGCTACAAAAAATTATCAATGTTTTAATAAATATTTTCTTTAATATTATATATTACAAAAAATTGATATTCGAGTATTTATTTAAAAATAATAAAACTAAGATTGTTTTCCATATTTAGTGATAAATTCTTTTGTATACAGGAATCTGAAAAAAGCTGAGATAATTTTAATCCTGCCAACAAAATGTTAGACAAAAAATTAACTCTTGCATTTTTTATTAAGAAATCCAAACCTCAGATTTCTGAAAATCTCTGTAAATCAAAAAATTTATTAGATTATAATATTTACCAGAGGAGTCCACCCTGCAAAACATCCTAAATTAGGATTAGCATTAGCTTCTAACAATGCTTTGACATAATCTAGGTGTCCCTGAAATATTTATGTAAAGTTATTGGTCAACTTATAAATTGAAATATTCAAAATAAAATTTATCTTACTTTTTTGCATTCCTGTTGAAGTTTTGTTTCACCTAGATGATTCCTTTTGTCAATTGCTTTAGGAATTACAAAAGCAGTCTTCAATTTTTTGTTGGCAAGATTGCTGTTTGTACTAGTTTTTCTTTTACCCTTTCTTTTAGTGAATTTTTTTATTTTTTTGTCATTAATTTCTACTTTTGGACTTTCTGATGGTAATGTTTCTTGCACATTTTTGTTTTCTACATCATTTGTACTTTGCCTGCTACAAACATAAAAGAAAACTTAATGTTTTTCTTGTAATGATCTCTATCAATAAAAAACTTTTTTCCCCAATTTTGACCGGTTGCATTAAAATAAGCACCCTAATTATTGAAAAAAAAAAGGTATAAAATTTATTTGAGCAAAATCTACTCACTCAAAACCAACTTCTTGAGCTATTGTACAGCAGGCTTCTATGATTTTTTTGAATGTAGTTTCATTACTGCACGAAGGTTTATCATTATCCTGACAGCATGAAAGGCACTTGGTATTATCATGTAAACATGAAATACAATAAAAATGTCCACAATTCTGAACTTGGTCACTTTTACATAAGTTTTCATTGCTGAAAAAATTTTTCAAGTTTTATTAAACATCTACATGGAAAATCATTATCCATTAAAAAATTAAATAATATACAAAACATTATTTACCATTGTGAACAGTATAAAATTTTTAAAATTTCTTTCAACACTTCAACAGTTTTTGTCCATTTATTATTCATTTTAAAAATTCTAGCTGTAAGATACTAGTATCACATTGTGAAAATTTATTAAATAATAAAAATACCACAAGTACTCGAGACAACTTTGTAGTCTACTCAAAAACTGCTCAAAAAAACTAAAAAAAATCAACATGGCTTTGACAAAGTTTGTTCATTTTAAAAGTTTACAAGCAGAAACAATTTAAATTTAAAAAATTCAATTAATTACAAAATAAAAAAGAATTAATTGCTCTTTTATCAAACTTTTTTTAAAGATGTAATAATAATTTTCAAACAAATTTAAAAACATTCTTTTTTATCGAAAATTCGAATAAAAATGTACATGTGAACATACCTTAACTTAAAATATAGGTTAAAAATACATCCATGTGCTGCACTTCGGTTCCGTGTTTAGATTTTAATAACACGTGTAAGCCGTAAATAAAATTTAACTTTGTATATATTTATTCTTCCGTAATTAAAGTGATAGTTAAAAACATGAAGATGAAAATAAATAATCAATCAAATAATGCAGAAGAAGATGACGAGGAGAATGAAATTTTTGCTGAAAACAAAAAAAAGGTTGGAAAAAAATCTGGAAAATCTGGGGGATTTCAAGCTATGGGTTTGAGTTATCCAGTCTTGAAAGGAATTTTGAAACGAGGGTACAAAGTACCAACTCCAATTCAAAGAAAGGTAAAGTTTCTTAGTATTATTATTGTTCAATTTTAATTTTCCTAATCTATTGTACCAATCAATTTTTTTTCTTCAGACAATTCCTTTAGCGCTTGAAGGCAGAGATGTTGTTGCTATGGCTCGTACTGGAAGTGGTAAAACTGCTTGCTTTTTGATACCATTATTTGAAAAATTAAAAGTAAGACAAGCAAAATCAGGAGCTCGTGCCTTGATTCTTTCTCCAACTAGAGAATTAGCGCTTCAGACATCTAAATTTATAAAAGAAATAGGAAAATTTACTGGGTTGAAATCTGCCTTGATATTGGGTGGTGACAGCATGGACAATCAATTCTCAGCTATTCATGGCAGTCCAGACATTTTAGTTGCCACTCCAGGAAGATTTCTTCATCTTTGTGTTGAGATGGATATGAATCTGAAAAGTATTGAATTTGTAATTTATGATGAAGCTGATAGGTAAGGAATGAGCTGTTTCAAATTCTATTTGATCAAATGATTGACTACATGGTTTCACATTTTTTACAGATTATTTGAAATGGGATTTGGAGAACAGATTAGTGAAATAGCCAACAGACTTCCAGATAAAAGACAAACTCTTTTGTTTTCAGCAACATTACCAAAAGTTTTAATAGATTTTGCAAAAGCAGGGTTGTCAAATCCAGTTCTTGTACGTCTTGATGTTGAAAGCAAATTACCAGATGAATTGAAACTGCGATACATTGTTTCTAGGCCTGAAGAAAAGTTGGCAGTCCTCATGTGTTTATTGAAAAGTGTTTTAAAAGCAGACTCACAAACTGTGATATTTGTAGCAACCATGCATCATGTTGACTATGTTCATATGGTATTATCATTTTTTGAATAATTATACAAAAATCATCTCTAGAAAAGTTATCAACAAATTTTGAATTTATTTTTATTTACAGATTCTGGATCAAGCTGGTATTCCAAATACATACATCTACTCTAACTTGGATCCATCAGCGCGAAAAATTAATGCTGCCAAATTTCAAAATGGAAAAGTAAAAGTTCTTATTGTAACAGATGTTGCTGCCAGAGGAATTGACATCCCCCATCTGGATAATGTAATCAATTTTAATTTTCCTGCCAAAAGCAAACTATTTGTCCACAGAGTTGGTTAGTCAATCATTTCTTTATATTATTATGTTACATTAATTAAGATGAATTGATTTAGAAATATTACTTTGAAAGATTTACCACTTTGATTTATTTCATATGATAAAAAAATGGTATTCACAATTTAAAAATTTTTTTCTTTCTTTCAACTATTTATGTCATACAGAATTCATTTCTATTACATTCTTACAGGAAGATGTGCTCGAGCTGGAAGAAGTGGTACAGCTTACAACATAATTGCGCCAGATGAGTATGCTTATCTTCTGGACCTACATTTATTTCTCGGTCGACCTTTCCAATTAGTGCCGGTATCAGATTCAGAAAATATTTCTGAAGAAGCAATAGGTAAACTGCCTCAATCAATGATAGAAGAAGAACTTTCAGAATTGTTGCTTTGGCACGAAAATAATACTGATATTGTAGGTGTTTTTTCTTTTTTTTTTTTTTTTATTATCCAAAATAAGAATTGTTAACATTTTAATTAATATTCATTTATTTTTAGTTTAATATGCAAAATGTAAGTAACAATGCTTATGAAAAATACCTAAAGTCAAGACCACCTGCATCATCAGAGAGCAACAAAAGAATAAAGGAAATAAATATCTCCAGAGCTGGAATATTACCAGATTTTAGAAATTCTAACAGTAGCACGGAAGACTTTTTATCTAAAATAAAAAATTACAGGCCGCGAGGGGTATTAAATTTTAAATTTTATCTTTTTGAAAAATAATGGATTAGTTTTGTTAAAAATACAAAGTAATACGAAAATTTTTTGTTCATTTCAGACTGTATTTGAAATTATCGCTAAGCCCAAATCCGTCGATTATAAAGTTATGAAAGAAAAAAGGGCATTTCACAAACAAAATATTCTTAATCATCATAGAAAGCTTGAGGAAAGAGAATCGTGGCTAGCAGAATGTAATTAAACTTTGCTACAATCATTAAAATTGACAAAAAATTTGATTTTAATAATTCATAATTATTTTTAGCTCCAGCTGATCATGCTAAGTTACCTGCTGGGAATACTGAAGAAATAAATGAAGCGTTTAGTGAAGTTATTGCACCAAAGAAAAGAAAAATAGACAATTTGTACAGAAACGAAAAGAAGAAAAAGCAGAAAATATCTAAAGATGAAGAATTTTTCATACCATATGCAGCTGCAGATCAACACACAGAAGAAGGGTGAGTTAAATTTATGGTTGTTTTAAATTGATTCTACCGAGGAACAATTGAAAGTTTACTTTATCAATTTTAGGTTGGCTGTTAATAATTTCGAATCCGAGGCTGACAAAGCTCAAATTGATTTTATTGCTGATAATGAAGATTCCAGACGACTCCAGACGCAATTGAAAAAATGGGATCGTAAAAAGAAGAAGATGATCACTGTCAACAACGTAAGCTTTGATCCTTAAAAATACTTTCAAAACGTTTTTCAATTAAAATTAAATACATTTTTTCATTTTCATATTTTTAGACCTCGAAAGTTGGAAAAATCCGGACAGAATCGGGTGCCTGGATTCCGGCCACGTACAAAACAAAACGGTATTCGCAATGGAAAGAGAAGAATAAAGTTGAATCTTACGAAGCCGATAATTACGGTGATGCTGAGGAGACGCCGCAAGCTCAAAAACGTTAGTAAAATAAGGGAAAGCAATTTTTTTTCTCTCTCTAAAATGAAAAACTTATTCTCTTGAAGTAATTTTTACTTTTTTCTGCTGGTCTCGTAAGAACGGTCCGTTTAAAAGACGACTGCGAGAATTATGTAAATAAACCGAGCCGGAGAAAAATGAAAGTACTCCGGGTAAACTTGATTGCCTTGGTAGACGACCGACTAATTGGTTTATTCGGCTAATAAGGGTAGAGTTTATTTATATACTAACGCGTCGTGTCCGTGGGCTTTAACTGCGAATTGGATTGAGTAAAGCACGATCCACTTGTTAAGCGCAGGAAGAGAGTCATTGATCTATCAGTAGGTAACATATCATCGGTACGAATGCCTTTCTTTCTTCGCATTGTATATACGTTTTATCAAATTTGTCAAGTGCGATAAGAATTGATTATCTTTGTATAATAGACACATCGTGGGAAATTTAATTCATCTTTTTGAAAATTTCTTTAAAATGGAACCAGATAATTTTTTTTTTCTTTATAACTTTCGACCATTTGAAACGAATATCCACAAACTGTTAAAATTTATATCTAAAATCAGCGGGAAATTTTAGTGTCAAAATGACAAATTTGGGTACTAGTAATAAAATCTAATCAATGTAAGGTATTTTATATTTTTTAATTTTATTAACACTTTTGATTGACAATAATTCTTATTATCTCTGTTTTATAAATAACAGTTGGAAAAAAAATATATTTTATTTTATTTTTTCAGTTCAAACGACGGGTAATACGCACTGGGCACGGCATAATCAGAAAATGAAGGATAAATTGCAGGTTCGCAGTGAGCTCAAGACACCAGATCAAATTATGAAAGCGCGTGAAATCCTTGAGAGGAAAAAGAAAAGAAATAGCCGGGGTAAAAAAGGTGGAAAAGGCAAAGGACGCAGAAGATGATTTGATTAAATAAAAATTAGCTTTTTAAGGTTGTAATATAATTTATTTGTACAAGTTGAGTATTTTTTCGTTATTAGTTTAATAAACCGATGGAAATCTCAAAACTGTTTGCCTATAAATTTTTTTTATTTAATTAAATTACAGTATTTTGTAATAATGTAAGATTAAGAACTGTTTTCCGCTACCAAATTTATTAAAATCGCTCTCGGTCTTTTTTGTACCCCAAGTGTCCTTTACGGTACGGGGCACTTTCTCACATGCGCTCACGAGACTGTCAATTACGCAATAGTTTGAGTGGCATAATAAAATGGCACTTTATTCGCTCTCGGTACGTACATACATACCTACACGCGGAGGAATGCGCGCATTTGCGTACGGAGGGGGGGGGGGGGCACTTATATATTTATGAAGAATTTTTCTTTTCCCGGCGTGCGGTGCAACTACCTAGTCGCTAAGAGGGAAACCCAATGATTACGGCCATTCTTCTTCCATTTAATTCGCCTTTAGTCCTGCTGTTGCGTTGTGATATTATCATTATCGAATCAAAAAAGCGGAAAATTTTCCATTCCGGGAATATCAGATTGATGATTGGGATCTTCAGAGTTGTCGCCTTTTTTTTTTAATGCCAGAAAATTAAATTGTGAAACTTCCGAGGAAAATCAGGCACATTTGTGGTATCTTGCAAAAAGATCGGAAAACCGTTTTGAACGACTACAAGGCGATAAATCCTCAGATCACTTGTAAATCTAAATTATTTTATGGGCAGTAAATATTTATGAATAGATTCGATTGCCGTGATTGTGAGAGATTGAATTTTACATACTTTTTGTAAAGGTAAAAACATCCTGAAAAAAGTAAAATTTCATGTAAAAACATTATGAAAAAAGAAAATTTTTTTTAGACAGTGATTACTTTGAGTAACAGCCCAAAACGTCTATTTTTTTCAAAATTACTTTTTTAATTCGACTCTCAAGGTCTAAAAACAAGCGACGTACGTTATTACTATCAACGTAGTACGCTCGATCGTAAAAAATTAATTAACTCGCAAATTAATTTTTAATTAAAAAAAAAAAAGAAACAAGCCCACGTGAGCATAAAGTAGACATTCCTTTATTATCTAATTTCGGGCAGACATCGGAATGCGTGCGACCCATAAATCCCGGCTAAGTGTTTTCGTTAATCCTCTTACGTCCCCCGCAGTTTCCCACAAGTTCCACGGCCAAGTGCACCGAGCTGTTGTGCCGGATGGGACGGGGAAAAGTCAACTCTCACGCTCGGATGCAGAAAAAAAAAAAAAATAGAAGGCTGCTTTTGTTTGCACACACAAAGCTGTCGTTGATCGATAATTGACTGATTCCAGAAGCCCGCGACACAAAGACTCGAGCATCGATCGCCCGCGTCGCGTGCTTTCTTCTTTATTGTCTAGACCCTTTTTTTAGGAGCGAGCTTTCTGTTGCACAACGACGGGTGCAGATTGTGATAAGTATGAAATTTTCGGTCTCGAGGCGTGCTTTTCTTAATAATCTCCCTTAATATAATTAAGCGCAACTTCGTCATGCGATCGTGGGAATAAAGGAGGTGCTTAACCGCACCGGACGGAGATGCAGCGTTTTAACGAGCTTTACTTGATTTTAATCAAATTTAAATTAAAAATAAAAAAGTGCGTACTCAAGCCGAGAGTTTATTACGACAAGTTTTTTTTCTCTGAATTTAAATAATTTAAAAAAAAGGCTTGATTAAAATTTGCAGTTGTTTCCAGAATTTTTTCATTTTACTTTACTTTTAACGACTTTTAACAATTGCTGTTGAAAATACTACTGTGAATAAATTGTTTCAAAGTAAATTTTTTCTGCAAGGTAATTGCAAAAATAAAATTAGCGCTAAAGTTAATTTATTAAAAAGCTTTAATTAATTTGAACATCATTATTTGTTCATTCCTTAAAAAACCGACAATGCGATGTAAAATTTTATTGAAAACAAATCTCTTACGTCTTCGGATAACAATGCTGACGCGTGCGTCGAGTATTTTTTCTCTTCTCACTTCCACGAAAAAGAAGAAGTAAAGAACCTCTCGAAACTTATCTACCCGTGAACAAAACTCTGACGATTGTGCTGCTACGTCTAAAAAAAGAAGGCTCCAGAAATTTAAAACCCAAATTCCAGCCGCATTCAAATTCTTCAAATCATAATAGTAACCAAGCATCTCGCTCGGTAGTTCATAATATTTCAGTTTTTAAAAGCCGTAAAAGCCTCGATCATTGAATAACCCGTAAAACAGCTATTCATAGACGAAAATCAGCCGCGAGAGTCTCCGGAAATCCTCGGCATTCTCTCCTTTCGCCCCGAGGCCTTGAGCCGTTCGCAAAATTTCCACGCGTGCTCAAGACAAAAACAACGCTGCAGAAAGGTCTGAAGAAGAAGTAGTAGAAGAAGAAGAAAAAAAAAGTAGGAAACGCACTCGCAGTTAGCTTTCACGATTTCACGGCGCTGATGATGATTCTTATTTCGCTTTCTGATTTCCGATGTTGATTTAACTCGCGGGAAAAATCCACACTCGAGGGTTGAAGAATTTTTTGTTATTTATGGAAGAGTGATTTTTAACCCGGACGGCCTCGCTCGCTGTAGGAATTTAAAACGCTCGGGTCGGGGTTTGAGGAAAAATCATTTTTAAAATTAATGCTCTAAAAATACACTTTACGCGAGTTGTATCTTTGCAATTGAAATCAAACTGATAAAGCGCATTTTGATTTTTTTTTTTTTTTCCTTTTGTTTTTCTCGAGCTACCGTTAAATGAACTTGAATTAATCTTCGCCTCGCATCCGTGTGGGTGATAAATGTTCTTTATCTATTTGAAACACATTCGAGTTCTGGTATTTCTTAGATTAATTTATTTATATAAATTACGCGCTGGATGATTAATATTTGCTGATTCTTTGGTTATTAATTCATGTTGAAGTAAAAGTATCGAGCCTTGATTTGCAAAAAAAAATAGATTAAATTTCAGCTTATTTTCTAAAAAAAAAAATCAAAATTGATGCTCATAACGATTGATTTTTTTTTCCGGCTTGCAGCTTGAAATAAACTTTTGTTTTTCAAATTGAATGGAATAATTAAGTTATACTTAATACGATCGTACCTTGACCAACAATAAGAAAAATATTTTTCCAGCATAAGTTCAAACTTCGTAGCTCAAAATAAACCAACTCAACTATTTTTCCACTCAGAAATTCAATCAGGAAAAATCGAACGACACACTGACAAACACGCTATGAATTTTCGAAGCGTGACAACAAATCATGAAAAAAACAAAAAAAGACAAAAAAATTAGGAAACGCAGTGGCCCGTGAGCAGCATGTGGCGTTACTCGGTGACGATTATTTATTTTTAATAGTTGGCGGAGAACAAAAAAACTTTCTCCCATTACAGTGTTGCGTCTCGAGGAGTAGGAAAACACAACGATGCGTGCCTCCTGTTTTTCGTAATTCTCTTGATCTTGCGAAAAGCCTCGCGTTTGAAGTAATCGAGCTCGAGTGAAATTGCGCGGGCAATTAGAGTGCAGCTGGAAGTACTATTAGTTTCGAAATTTTTTTTTATTTGCATTCGTTTATTGTTAACAAATCATTTAGATAAGCATTACCGCGATGTTAAATTTAATCGAGCCGAGTTGATTTATATTGGAAAATTGTTTCCGGAAAAATATTGAAAGCCGTTAGCTGGGGGTATGGTTTATGGAAAACTATCTTGGTTAAATTTTATCAGGATCTAAATGATGATATATGGTGCTTTTATGAAATTAGATTCGCTCGCTTTCACACACTCTCGTTGGAAAAACTTTTTTTTCAACAAAAACTTTACTTAACTCGAACGTGTCAATCTTTATCATAGCGGCTTCCAACTTTCCTAACCGCCGCACTTAATTTTTATGACCATATGCGTTGCCATTGACCCTAGGTGGATACTTAGAAAGTTCTAAAGTGAGTTTGCTCTGTAAATTTATAAATTAGAAAAGAAAAAAAATATTTTTCCTGAGCCAGTTTTGATTTTTTTTTTTAGTTTTTCTAGGATAGTCTGAGTTTGTTATTTTCTACTTTATGATATGTTCGGATGATTAATATTCACCTCAATGACAAAATTATACTACAAAATGACTCTCAATTTTGAAAGTTGGAAGTTTTTAAAATTCAATCAATACTGTTGATTCAAAGACTTTTTGTCCTTCCATCGAAAAAAATATGAGCATTGCAACATCTTTAGAATTACAATTTTTTTTGGAATACTCAGTTCCATTGTTGAAATTTATTTTTAAATCTTGCACCCGTATGAAGCGCTTGATTCATTGAGGTCCTGCTGGCTATAACTCTTGAGCGTACTTGAATTTTGAAAGTCAAAAATCGTAAAAGAGATTGCAAACTTATAAAAATATTTTTTTTTTTCCTTTTGTACAGACTGCCAAATAAAATAAGATTAATCAATAAGATTTCAAAAGCTTTTGAAATCAAATTTTGATTTTATTGAAATTATTCATCTTGACCTACTCTTGATTGCAAACAAAATTACTCAACATCGTTTTTATTTTGTATGTAATGTTAAATTACTTAATTTGTTGGAAAAAAATGGCATGAACACTTTATTTAATAATAATCTACTTCGCATATAAAAACGGTAGGTTATAGTATAAAAAAATTAATTATAATAATATTTCGAAAGCTCTTAATGTTAAATGTTTGATCATGATTTCTTTAGAGAAAATTGCTCAATTTCACGTCTATTTGGTTTATTTGTCTGTTTTTTAAACATACTCACGATTTAAAATCAATCTAAAATAAATAAAAAAATCCATTTGATATTTTATAAAAATTTAATATAAACATCATGTTTCGTTGCCTCTTCCTAAATATTTTGATATAAATTTTCCCATGCTTGGAATGCAATTTTAAGTTTATTTTAAAATGTCGTCATGAAATTATTTTTTATCAAGTAATTTTTGACAAAATTTAAATGAAAAATAAAAGACAAGACTCGAATAGTTAAATTTCTCCAATAAACGATCACCATCATCGAACCTTGCTATCGACCTAAACAAATAACTATTTCTGCGCTACCTTCAAATTTCGAAAATTATAAATTTGTATTCTTCGACTAATCGCAGTAGAAACCTTCTCTAAAAAAAGCTTTGACCCATCGGAAACAACAAAACGTGAATTTAATACGTTCCCGCTCGACCCTCGCGCGCGCGGTCATTAAACTCGCGAGGACGCGCATGCACGCAGCTGCACATGCATAAAATTGTTACAAGTGAAAGGACCCTAACTCGACGCATGACGAAAAGTCCCTTGAATCTTGATACACTTACCCACGCGCACGGATGGTACATACATGACCGTGAACCAGATTTTTTCTCCCAGCGCGAGTTGGTGCGAAAACTCTGATGGGGCGACCTGATAAATTCAATTGTATTTCCGTCGGTGCGTCTCTTAATAAACTTTTTATTTTACATCAAGCGTTGAACTTTCGTTTAATTAAGTTTAATTAAATCAAGACTGCAATTATAAGTGTGTGAGTTCTATTAAAAACATTGTGAAAAATTTGTTTTTTACGTTACATTATACACTTATCCTATAAATTTTGTACTATGAAAACAATTGTCGTTCTATATTATATGGATTCATTAGATATACATGTAGTAAACAAGAAGTTAAATTTAATTTTTAATTTTTTTATTCAGAATAATAATTGTCTTAATTATATTAAAGACTAATTTAGGACAAAAATGACACTCGAAAATTTTGCAGTACAAAATTAATCCAGTTTTTAAATTCGCTGATTTATATTTTTAATCGAACTCAAAGTTGTATCCAATTTTAAAACATACAAAGTACGCATCATTTTTAACTAGACAGTAATATTATATCCACTTAAAAAGTAAATAAAATATATTTTAAAGAAAAATTTTAAGATACCCACTTATGCTAATCTAAAACAAACCTATAAAACTCATTCATTCAATTTATTTTTTGTTTAAATGCCGCATATTTCTATCTTTTTTTTTCATACTTAACTACTATTCGCGCGACAAATTAAAATTCTCGGAATGATTCGCCTGGAATGTGATCGCGCGTGCATTCGCTCTAGAAGCGGCCTTCGAAAAAAAAAAGGAAAAAGAAATCAGAAATTTAAATTGATTCTCGCTGCTCGCACCGGGGAATGAGGAACCTTGTTAGACCCGCGCACCGAAACTTCCGAGCGGTGACATCATTCGCCCGATAAACTTGTAAATACATCTTGGCCGTAAAAAAAAGTGGTCATTTATTTTGATTTTTTTCTCATAAACTTCCTGACACCGCAGCCTGTAAATTTTTAACGGCCATCGGAGGCTTTATGAAAGAAACCCCTCATATGAATTCCCCGCATCTTACAAAAAAAATGTACATGTATTTTTTCTTTTCGAAAACTACTTATCGCGTTTAGAAGCCACCCAAAGGTTCAAAGACCCCGATTTGAATTGCATATACTATACGATTCGATCGGAACATTTGTTGAAAAACTCAGGCGCGTTTGATGATACAGCCGTATAATCGCGAGGGCCTTCCGGTGCTTCGGCTCGTTTCCGGTGTGTTAACGCCTCCTTCATCTTTTACTATCGTAGTAAGTTACGTTTATTCATCCCGTCGCTCTCCCGGGCGTTGACCACCACCGGCATAACTCCTCGAGTTTGTGGACTCGATCGATCATTCGAATAAAAGTTTTATTTTTTTTTTCATGCTCGACTTACAATGTATATTTTTAATGCGTATCGTGTATGTTTTTGATTTCATGGAAGTATTCAGGGTGCGTTCAACCGACAGTGTTTACATTGACGGAACTTGATAAATTAAAGGGCGCTTTACGCTTCCGGCTGGGAACCCTTCTTTTTTGGAAAATGATTTTCAATTCTACGTATGTATGTTGGTCTGTTATTACTCGGGGTCCGTACCGAATCGCTTACTTATCGTGGTTTACGTGCAGTCAATGTAATTTTAACGTCCAATCATATTGAGACAGTATGTAATTTAAATTGTAACTTTGATGGGTGTGGATTTAAATAAGCTCAGCCAAACTAAACTTGTTACTACATTTTTTCCGAATAATAAAACAAGCCATGAAACTTTTAAAAATAAGTGCAACGCTATCCATCAAGATCCTCCATTAAAATTTCGGACTTTTGAAATATTTTAACGAAGCATAAAGAACACAGAAAAGGTGTTAAGGCACTTCGAACCCCGACACCTCGGGCCTTTAAAGGTATTTCCGGCGGCGTACACAGAGCACCTTGTTTATGACTCCGAGTTCTCGCTCAGCTGGCGGTGCGGTGGTGCCGTGATTTTATAGCTCTCTTTATATGTATGAGCGAATATGACATGAAAGACCGGAAATTCTCTGTAAGAAATAGAGTTACCGCCCGCGTGGGAAGGAATATGCACCGAGAGTCGCTCGCACTACCATAACGCCGCGAATATGAAAAATGTAGAACTTGGCTTTGAGCGCAGGGGGATACGATGCGGTTTGATACGCGCTAATGCGCGAGCGTTTAATACAGGTACACGATCTACGCCTTTTATTTATTAGTTAACAACGTTCGGATTGAGTAATTTCATTTTTTTAAACACGATGTTTGCATATTTAGCCAACCTCTTTTTTGTTAATATTTTAGTTAAGATTTAATTTTATAATTTGAAATATATGTATGTATATTCGATTCTATTATCAATTACAAGAAAAAATTAAATTCTTTTAAAAATACTATAGAAAATACAATAGAATCTAGTAAAATACTATAAAAATCTAGTAAGCTTATTAGATACATTCCGCTCTTATTTGAATTTCACGCAGAACCGATTTCAATTACATGCCGTTCCTATCTGTTTGGCTAAATCGGGTGCGAAGATAATTTTCAACAACTTACCCCACCGGACGCGGCTGAAAAAATTTAAATTTTGGTTGCAACTTTACGAACCGGACGCACCAGGAGTAATTACAAACATCCGGTCGGCGTTAAGAAAAGTTATTACTAGCTCGAAAATAATCCCTTGTACGCGAAGCGCGCAAAATGAATTTTGACGCCCATCCCATCGCCCCCTGTTTTATTTAGCGGAGCGTATAATTACTTGACAAATTGGGGAAGCACTGATCGATCAGTTCGCGATACTTTTTTTTTGCCGTCTCGCACGGTTCGAGGCTCAATTTATTAGCGGATGATGGTTTCTTTTTTTTTTTTTTTTGGAAAGAAGCCGGAGATTTCGATGTGAAATATGATTATGTTCAGTGTCTGGACGAGCATGAAGCACGATAAAGTCGAATCAAAAGAAAAGTGCTTTCAGAGGATGAATCAAAGACTTATATGAGTTCGTCTCTATTCGAGTTTTTTTTTATTCAAATGATTGGGGCGAGCTTATGAAACAAAAGTATGGAAATTTTGCGAATCTTCAGCACACATATTTATAAAAAAATTAAAAAATAATTTAAATGAAATCGTGAGTGAATGAATGAATAAGTAAATTAATTAATTTTTCAAAATTTATAATAATACAGAAGCGTTTTCTTTTTTATTTAATAGTCTATTTTTAATTTATAGTGATATTCTGTTTATCAATATTAGCTTAGTCAAACTAAAAACAAATTCAGTCGAAATTAATGAATTAATTATCAATTTATTAAGAGTATTCAGATATTTCAGACCAGACGACAATTATTATTAACATACTTATAATAGTTTGCTGATTTTTTTCTTCGAAATTTCTTTTTAATAATTTCAACAAATACCAGTTGTACCATCCCACGTCATTTGATCAAGTAAAGACCCCCATAAAATATCCAATCACAGTAGCAGCTCGCTATTTAAATCGAGCTTGATTAGAGAATAAAAGAGAAACATTCCGTGCTGCATCACTCAAAAGGAGGACCAAAAAAAAAACTAAAATTAAATTCAGCTCGCACGCAGTGTAGCCAACAAAGTCCGTTGGCGACGTGACTCCCACGCCCTTTTCTTCCCTACTACCGCTACCGCGTAACCGAGCCGCCACCAGACCGGAACGCGCGCCGAGCTACGAAGTTGAAGGTTTCTTCCTGCACGCACATCCTACCTTTGTGCCTACAGCCTCGAGCTGCAGGTTGAATTTAATGCGTTATTATGCGCCGCGGGACCTCCTGCCAGGGCGACTTATGGGGTGCGAAGGAGACGCGCGTGGGTTTCTTACTTTCGGATGGATTTATGGGGATTTGTTCTTTTTTGGGAATGCCTGCATGGCTTTCCTGATGTAGCGGAACTGTGAGGAATTGGATTTTTCAAAAAGATATTTGAAATCTTGAAAATTACGGCGTGAAGGAAATTTTAAATTAAAAACAGAAATAGTTATTTATTTTAACACGTTTTTTCATTGAGTTAAGGAGGCTTGGCAGTTTTTTCAAAATCCAAAAGTTAGAACCCAAAAAATTCCTGTAGATTCCTTGAAGTAAGACAAACAACTTTCCTATTCAACACAACAATGGTTGTCGGACTCGTTTTCGAGAAAAAATCAGTTTAGAATTTTTTACTTAACATGGGCTCTTATGGAAAAAAACATTTAAAAATTTGGCAAATCATCAAAATCCACAAGTTTACTACGAGTCAGGTGTCATTTTAAAGATAAAAATTTGAGATTATCGGACTAATTTACAAGAAAAATGAGATATTGCGGTACATAACCTTCAAAACATGCAATTTTTCAACGTTTTTAAAAATTTTTTATCTTAAATTTTGTTTTAATATGTTTAAAAATGATAAATAATCACTTACTAATAAAAATAAATAAAAAAAGTACTTTTTTTCTTATTTTCAATTTCATGCACCCGCAAGGGCCCCCGCTAGGTACGACCCCTACGCTGCCAAGCCTCCGTAAAACAATATTTTAATGTTAGTTTGGATTAATATCGCCACTTGAGGCAAAATAATTAGAAAAAATTACAAATTAAATCTATAATTTCTTTAAATTAATTAAGTATAAAGGCGTATCCAGATCTTTTATGAAGACAATATGTTCTTCCATTTTTTATTTATTTAAGGCAGTCGTGAAATTAGAATTTTACAAGGAACTTTATTGAATAATAATTATTTCAAAAATAATTAAGCTTTAAAAAATAAATTGCTCATTACTAAAATAACAATGGTCAAGGTATAGCAAAAGAAAAACTTTTTTATCAGTTTAACGTCAATTCGTTTTTCGTTTACTATCATAAAAAATATCTTTCAAAATCAGAATAAAAAAATAATTGCGTTCATATATACTCCAATCATTGCAGAAAAAAACCAATCGTCGTCAACTAAACGTAAAAAAGAATCTTCAACTTCATCGCAATTTTCAAGAGCTTAAAATCCTGCAAGGCGAAAAAAGAGTTGATGATAAATTTAACTGTTTATCATTCTAGCGGCTCATTGCTCACACTTGTCTACGTAACCGAAGAAGAATCTCCAAATGATCGATCGGTAAAACGAAACAACAATGCGAGGAGTAGAAAAAAAAAAAAAAAAAGTAAAAGAAGAAGAAGAAGCTCCTGCTGCGGTTCGCTGCTCCAATAAGTTTCCAGTTGCAATTAAGGGCGGCTATAACTAGAACAAAGCAAATTAACCGAGGAATCCTTTCCGCCATGCAAATCGGACGTTAATAACCGTTGCGCGGCGTAATAAAAAAAAAAAAAAAAAATCACGAGTCTAACTTTGACACTCGGAAATTATACGTTTTAGATTGTAAAAAGTTGAGTACTGGAGATTTTCCTTTGATCGTCAAACAATTGATTAATTATTTGTTTTGAGTGTTTTTTTTTTTTTTTTTTGAGAGGACCAAAAAGTGTCGGGTTGTATAATCGTACAAAAAGGTGTTGAAAAAAGTTTTATTCAGTTTTTTAAACTTGATAGAATTCCATTAAATAAATTTCAATGATTTTCCTCTAAATAATTTAGTGATAATCATTAATTTTTTTTTTAAACTGGAATAGCAACGGGATTTATATTTCAATCATATGGGTTTATTTCATCTAAATTAAATTAAATTTATCTAAAGAATTTTTCAAACTGTCAATACTTATAATCCATGTACAAATAATTTTTCCAACTGTAAAACGAAATTCACAGTTAAAAATAAACTCAACTAATTTTGATTTTATATATAAAGCGTATACGCTTCAAAAACCATTAATTTTGAAAAACTTTGATTTTCTGGACTTGGACTCGAAAGAAATTAGTTTAAAATATGTAAAAAGAAAAAAAAAAAAAAAAAGGAGGAGAGTTTCCTCTTCGTCTCGGCATTTAATAAACTTATGACCTACATCCTTGGCTCTCCCCGGCTGTTAATTTTAACCAGTGCAACACGTCGAGCGTATTATTATACAAAAGATTATAAAAATCCCTCAAAAGTATAAACCGCTCGGACCAAGGACGATTTTAAAAGATTCAAAGATAATGATATATTAATGAAAAACTCGACGCGACAATGACACACGCGTTCTATTGAGCAGTTAATGCTGCAATTGCACTCGAGAGAATTGAAAAAAAAAAGTGAGAGAAGAATGAAGAAGAGACGCTTAATTAGCGTAAACTTGAGTCTAGCTGTAAGATCGGTCACGTGTATCCCCTCGATTACGCAATTAATATATCATAGTAATTTTTTTTTTTTTTTCTTTTGTCGAAGCGGGAGACTAAAATTTACTCTTTTCACAGAATTACTCGGGCTACGCTAAATGCCTTTTGTTGTAAAACATCGCGTGCACCTCACGTGCGACTGTAGGAAAAAAAATATCAATTTTTTTCGATTAGAATCAGATGGAAGGTTAATTGTTTATTTAAAGGAAAAACATTGCAGCTTGTATTTTACAGCTGTATCTGGTAATGGCTCCTGGTCAGATCTCACTTTGAGTTAAGGCTTTCGTGACTTCGACGGAAGAATATATAAATGCAATATTTTTGTAAAACATTGGAATAAAAGAACTTATTTCTTGTAATTTGTTCATCAGAAGGTCTTTTCACTGGTTTGATTGTTTAAAATCAAAATCAACTACATCCATAACAAGTCTTTCCGGAGGTCACTTTTTGTCAAGAGCAAGTATTTTTTTTGGTCACGAGACCTTTAAAAAGTACCAAAAGAGGCTTGTTTTTATCACGTGTTGTTTAATGAACAATCGCGGCTTTTTAAGAAATCTTATTTATTTGGATAACGCATGAGCTGTTCAGTTACATAACAAATAATGTCCATTTTGGGAGTTTTAAAAGCACTACTTTTAAATCTGAGTAATAAACTTTGTGTTAAAATTGAAGAATATTACATAGTTTATTTAGTAATCAAACAATTTTCAAGGATTACACATTTGTATTTTTCTTATAAATTATAAATTTCAATTTAAAGATTTTATTTAAAAAATTAAATTATAATCTTATAAATATTAGACTTTACAGTAAAAAATTTGCTCCCAAAACCATGCAAAATCGATCAATCATAAATTTAGTAACATTTATAAAATAATTGAAAATAATAACGATGCTTTAATTAATAAAATTTACAATATTAGTACAAAAAATGAATAGAAATGAATTATTTAAATGTTTATAATCAAGCATTAGTTTCAATATTATTGATCATCGTTTAACCATATTTTAGCATAAAAATCTAGAAAGGTTAATAAATGCTAATTATAAAAAAAAAGAACATGTTTTAGTTCTATTCTTCCTGTAATAAACAATATACAAGTCATAAAAACTATGTTAAAAAAAAAAAAAAAAAACCGATCATTTCTTTTGAACAACTAAAGTTGAAAACACCAACGGTATCGATCTTACACAATCGGGAAATTTTCGAATCGGCGTAAATTTATCAGCCGCTTCCAATCCGTTACGAGTATTTTGACCCCGTCGGCTAGCTAAAGAAAAAACAATGCAAATAAGCATCAAAGCTAGCGCGCGGGGCGCGAAATTTTTATTGTCCGCAATTGCGACCAACGCAGGAATGCTCGGCATGCTGAATCACACTAGATTTCTCGACGATACTGTCACGCGCCAGATCGCAGCTTTATGTTTAATAAAACACCGCGCGCGCCTTTCCCGACGAGTTTTGTTGTCCGCTTGTTTTTTTATTCCAAACCCCTGCATGTGTATGCCCGATGATGATTAATCGATGAAAGCGAGGAGACGCGTTTTCACCGCGGCCGGGAGAAGATGAAAGTTACTCTTTTTCAATGTTTGCCGGGAAAAGCTTCTTAAATATTGACACGTTTTAAAACTCGAATTGCTTTCTAATGGATTGGTAATTGAGAAGAGGACAAATTCGGGGGTTGAGGGACAAGTATTTTTTACGACGGCGATATACTTTTTTTAAAAATTAGAACGCGGAGTGTGTATCTAGTTCAAGCTTTTCTTACTTTTTTATCGGGGCTCTAATGACATAATGACAACAAATGTTGATAAGGACCTGCACTCGTTCGCGATGACACAAAAATAATGTTCTTGTAACAGTTTTTTTTAAATAAGTCTGGCATTTCATTTACAATACGTCATTTATTGAAAAATTGTCTTTTGAAAAAAATCCTACTTTTAGAAGTAAGTTTATTTTTGATAGAAAAACATTATCGATCAAGAATATTTGAATAGAATTTTGAAAACTGATCAAACCTTAATGATTACATAAAACAAACAAAAGTTCTTAAACATATTTTTGGATTTTTTTGCATATTTACAATAATTTTGATGACTTTTAAATCAATTATATATGTATTATAAAAAAATAGATTAATAAGAGTAGAGTAGATCCATTGTGTACAAAAATTCTTAAAGACAGTTGCAGATTTTTTTGGTTCAATCTGTGAATTTAGTATTGTTTATATATATTGCTGTATCTATACTTCCTTTTTTTACATCAATTTTTTTAATGTGAAAGCTATGTGTCCAAAAACCTGGATGAATATAAAAAAAAAAATAATAATAATAATATAATATTCATTTGGAAAATACTTCTACAAGTTTTTTGAAAATACTCTATAGTTTCAAACTTCAAACTTTATACTTTCCATCATTTCGACCAACAGAGTAAACAAGCGCTAAATCATTATTTCAAATTTATTGTCGCAGTAACTTCGCGTCGCAGAGTCATATTTTTCGATCAAGATCTGCAGTCGATCGACCCCATTATAAATAAACCCTTTCCTCTATTTTTTTTTTTTCATTACATTAAGTCGCCGTGTAAGCTTACACATCGCGAGTATGACTCACCCGGTAGCAAAACACACAAATATGTAATAACACGCGCCTCGGATCGATTTTAACCCGCGCGCGTCGTGTTATTATAAACACTCGCGCGGCTCCCGCACGCGATGCAAATCGTTTTATCGATATACAGACATCATCCATGATACACGACGTGTTCAGTGCCCACGTACTCGAAAATTAAAAAAATAAAAGATTCGAGTTTAATTTTAGGTTGCGTGACGAGGCAGTAAGACCTTTTTTTTCGAACCTTTAATTTTTGATATGGTAGGCTCAATAAAATATTCGGCCGAGTGCGCGGGCCACGCTTACTTGCTCGGTTATTTTTAGACCTGCATTGTGCGCGACTGAGAGAGGTCAAAGTGACGATATCACTTCCCACAATGACGCCGAAGAATCTTTTCTTCGTTTTGAGACTGATTTTGGTGAAGGAAAGGCCAATAGATTTTTGAGTTTCACCGTTTTGCGAAAATAATATCATACAGTACGTGCCAAATAACTATCATGTATGTATTTTTTTTTTAATTTTTATGAGTTATTGTTTTGAAGACGTTTTAATTTGAATACATTGTTTTTTGAACTTTAATCAAATGTCAATTCCATCTCAAGAAAAAAAAAGTATACCTCAATTATTTTCTTTTTATATTTAGCGATTTTGTAAATTATTTAATTTTTTGTACAGAATGTTTTGTATGAGAATTCAAAAAATAATAGTTTAAAATTTCAATTTTGATTGTCCCGAGCAGTATGAATCGCCAACCGATAAAAAATTTATCTTCTAAAAAGTGCAGGTCAGTTTTAAAATTATTTTATTTAGAAATTAAAACACATCGCCCAAACTGTGATATTCTACTTGAAAAAATAAATAAATAAGTTTTATTTTGGTTAAAAATTTTACATGGTCATCCAACAAATAAAATTTAATATTTTATTTTTTGTAAAGACGAAATTTAATTGCGATGAGATTTACATTATCAGATTAGTAAAATCACGAGAGTATGTAATTTAAGCTGTTGTAAGATATGATTGATTCGATGATGGTTTGAAAACAATTACATTTAAATTCTGGCGCTGCTAACAATTTCCTCTCTTCGGGTGATTAATTGGTCGAGACGAAAATTTTTTTTAGGACCTTTCGGTGATTACGGAGGGTGTGGTCTTCTGGTAAGGAAATTACCACTTTTCCTCGTCCTTCCTTCTAACGACGTTGAACAAGGACTGGAGGGAATCAGTTTTGATTGGTCAGTCTGGGTTATTGCAACATGAATGTTTTTTCCTGCTTTCATTCTAAAAATTTAAATAAAAAGATATTTTTTAAATATTTTTATCAACGATTTGTAATGGCTCAGAGTGTGTTTATCTTTCCTTTTTTGGAAATTTTTCTTTTTAGTGTCGGAATAATTTTTTATTTATTTATTAAATTCTATCAGTTTTGTTAAAAAATGTATTTTCAACAGTTGATGGAAAATGAATTTTTCGATATTTTTTTATTGAGGCAAACTTCAAAGATATGTACATAGAGAAGTGAGGAAATACCAACAGAAATCTTGAAACTTTCTAACTATTTAAAGGAGAGATAAAATATTTGTTGAGCTTATAATTAAATATTTTATAATTACTACATTTTGAAACATTTTCGGTTCTAAAAGTATTTCTATGTGGTTCAAGAAAAATAAAACTTTAGTTTTCGTTCAATCAATTGATTGAATTTTTTTCTGAGGAAAATTATTTTTTGTCTTATAAGAGTATAAATACAGATTTTAATAAAAACAAAATTATCTGACAACCACCGTGTAGGCAAAATTTTGAAGTTAAGAAGATAAAATTTTTTATTCGAACAATTTATTTTGGACGATATTGATATTATACAGTGTGAAGTATAGACTTCAAAGTGCCAAGTATCATTTATATCATTCTCTATCATACCCGACGCATTTTTATAATAAAATAAACAAATAATAAAAGCATTTTACGACCGAGAAATTCTCGAATAAATCACCTCTTTTACAAAAACCCATCGAGATTTTCAAAAAACAAAATGAATCAATTTTGTCAAAAAGCATCTCGCTTTTCATTTTTTATTCTTTTAAAAGCACCGAATAATTTATGGATATACCAACTTGACGCGCGATCCGCACGAATACCCGAAAAAAAAAAGATTTATCGCGGGGCCACACCCAGAGCTAAAATATTACCCCAGAAAAAAATTATTTTTCATCCCTCCTGCAAAAGCAACAGCAAAAAAAAAAAAAAAAGATCGACCACGAAAAGCAAAGGAATTTGAAACTGGAGTAAGTGAAAGGATGACGACCGGTTGAAAAAATGCCAGGAGAGAATAGTCCCCCAATTAAGCATTCGAGCAAGTGCGCTCGCACACTCAGCCGCCGAAGTTATGCCCAAGCAGCTCTCCCCGCGTTAGTCACGCTCTGAAATTAGAAGTACGTACGGCCGATGTGGGATTTATCGCTGCAACCTTGGGGCCGCGAAGTGAGGATAAACGAGTTCAAAGGCTCTCCTCCTCCGGAATTGCAGTCGTGCGGACGGAGGAGTTTGTGTTTTGATTTCACTTCGCGGCTCGATCGATGGAATGTCCGCGGTTTTGGAACCGTCGTGATCAGAGCTCGATAGGCGAGAGAGAGTTTCGAAAAAAGAGTTGAATGCTTTTTTTTTGCGAAATTCAAAAATGACGGTTTTAGAGGTCTTAAAAATTGGATCTTAAAAATAGAAGTTAAAAAATTTAATGAAGAATCTAAAATCTCTATCTTCATAAAAATCTTGAACAAAATAAGAAATTACCAAATTTAAATTCTGATCAATCTACTTGAAATATCTTTAAATGTTTCTAACTTACAGTGTATTACTATCGAATCAATTGTGGTCAGTATTGTATTACTATATTGAATTATTGATTGATCAAGTTAAACTTACCTACCACATATACATTAAGGTATACAATAAGTTAAATTTTAATGGCTTTTATGACCTTTTTGACAAGGCTTTTTACTCTCAAAATCTGGTTAAAAACCACAAAGGTTTAAAATTTTAATTAATAAGAGATAAATATTTTTATAAACAACTTTAGGGTCAAAGGATGTTTTTTATTTATTTATCTAACTTACTTTAGAGACGATTGACATAAAATATTTAAAATCTTAAAAAATCGATGTAAAAATCATATTTCATCAAAGTCCACTTATGTATAAAAATTTTTTTAAGTTTTTTAATGAAATTAAAATCTTCAGTTAATCATATAAATAAAACTTTATTTGTTAAATTGAAAATAAAATTTTATCAATCGATGTTCACAATCACTTAAAAATTACTCCAATAATAAGATAACAATTTCTATCCATGACCGATATTTTAATATAAACTTTTTTCAATTCATGTTGATTGGTAGTAAAACTTAAAACTAATGCAACCATGATTTATTACGAAGAATTTTTAAATAAAAATTTAAAATTTTAATAATTATATGGAAAAAAACAAAACTGCCTATTAAATTAAAAATAAAAAAATAAAAACTAGGTCACTTTAATAAAATATCTTACAACATACATAAAAAACAACAAAATAAATGCATAAGCTGTGACATGATCCAAACAGTACCTTTTTAAAAATTCCCAAACTATATACTTTTTAAATTCGAAAGTACGACTCATTTTATAGCCCAGGGCTCCAGTCAACCTTGCTCCGCACCTGAGCGTAATAAAGGAACACAAATGAAAAAAAAAAAAAAAAAACGGAAAGAAGCCCGGTAATTAAGAAGCACTGAAACCCTCAAAACCTCGCAATTCCCCAAAAATAAACATGATACAAATTGTACGAAGCAAAACCGGTTTTCATTCTAAAACTAAAAAAAAAAAAAATCATCGTCGTAATGGGAAAACACAATCTTGGTCGTGACTAATTCCGTGGCTCTCGTCTAGCAGAACTTTTATTACGTCCTCCGCGTGATGATTAGGCGCACGAGTCCCGAAAATTTCGAAACTTTCTGGCAGACGCCACTTTGCAACAATGAAGGAGACGAGTGCCAAGTTTCGTCCGAGTGCTGGTTCGAATTTCTTTTTAATTTTGAAGCGCGATGTGTTGATAAGGCTTGTTTCCGCAAATCCAGAGTCTTCCTTTCTTCTCGGTTGATTCATTTTTTTTTTTGCGCGTGAAAAAAGTTTGAACTATCGTAAAATTCTTAATTGAATTTATTGTTGAGGTAATTGATGCGTGCTTTTCTTTTTTTAAATTAAAAACGAGTTGGTTGTTTTTTCTACATGAAATTTTCAAATCTTAATTTTAAAATTATTAAAGTCTAGCTCCTATTCTTAAAATATCGTCCGTAAACAAAATTTGATCAGTGATTATTGAGTACTTTATTAATAATAATAATTTTTTACTTTTATTTAGATAAGAACAACAAAGTTAAAATAATTTTTTTTTCCATTTTTGAAAATGGCATCGTGTATGATTTTAACCGATGAAAAAATTATTAATTTAAATTTAAAAAATTCATTAATTTTTTTATTTTATTTAAGTATACGGGCTATGGGCCCATTACAGTTTTTTTGAAAATATTATAAAAATAATTTAAAGTTCATCATTAAAATTTTTTTAAGCACACTTTGTCATCTGATTATTATATCAATTTTTGGTGTTATTTTATATTAAAATATAATTTACCAAAAAATTTTTTAAACTTCAAAACAAAGAACAATCATAAAAATTTAATCTAGTTACGACTCATAAATATGAAAACTAATTTTGATAATTTAATTTCTCGGTTTAAACTATTGTGCTGTTTATGGATTAATTGGAATATAATGACAATGCTTTTTCCAAGACCTACGTAATAAGTGAAGTCACCTGCTTACACGGCTATATGTACTGATTTTAAATCATATTTCAAGTATATTCAAGTAAAAAAAAAAAAAAAACATTATATTTCACATTGATTACTGCAACAAGTGCAGTTCGATGGATTCTCGAACGACGAATGATGAAATCGTAGAGCCATCTCCAATTTCAATACCTCGGTTCGCTGATCAGCAGCCGGAGTCAGCAAAATGATTTGTCAAAGAGGACAAAAACAAATACGTGATTCACTTAGCGGTCTTATTCACACCTAACTGCATACCCGGAAAACAACTTTCAATTTTTCCAATCAACTTCAACTTAATTTTTAACAACAATCTCTAGCATAAACAAAGCGAACCTGGTTGACGTAACCGAAAACCTCGTGAAAAGCACACGATACTCCGGGTACCGTCATGGTGACTCTCCGCGAGGGCTGAAACTCGTCCAACAAATCGCCGTGAATGAATCGGACGACGAGATTTATCTTTTTTTTTTGCAACGCTGACGTTACTCGTTTTGTCTGATTTGTTTTATTTAATAATGTGTTTTCGAATATAAACCCAGGTGAGAACGTTTAAGAGCACGTGTCTGGCTTCGTCGGTCTCATAAATCAGGGTGAAACGTGGAAAAACAAATTGAAATTATTACGGTCTTTCAATTAGCCGAGCGAGAGGGAAATTTATCGACGAGAATAGAGTTAATTACGACGGTGAGAACTAATGGATTACCATTATTTTTGATTATACGCTTACTCGTTCACGGAAAAGAACCTTTTGCAAAATAAAATGTATTGGTTTTTTATATAACTAGCTCTTCTGAGCGCGCTTCAAGCGCGCATAGGAAAAAACAATAAGAGTAACCTCAAAATGCACTTTTCGAATATTTTAAAAACTTGTTCACCAATCAGCTCACGAATAAAAATCTTACGCAAGATGGCGATAGCTCTCTTTTATAAAGGGACTAGCTCTTCTGAGCGCGCTTCAAGCGCGCATAGGAAAAAACAATAAGAGTAACCTCAAAATGCACTTTTCGAATATTTTAAAAACTTGTTCACCAATCAGCTCACGAATAAAAATCTTACGCAAGATGGCGATAGCTCTCTTTTATAAAGGGATAGCACAGTTTTTAGCTATCTACTACAAAGACAAAAAACATTTAGAAATTAAATAAGTAAATAAGCTCATTGATTCATTATGAATCTTTAAAAAACCACTATATTATTAATTTTTTTAATTCGTTTTATGTGTATGATTTTAATTTAGTTTATTAAACTATTTTAGTTTTGAATATTAATTGCTGAATTTCTCTTGTAAAATCTCTTGATGGGATATTTTATACAAAAATATTTATTCATAAAACTTACATTGATAATTTTTTATTTTTTCAAGATTATTCATAGTACTTTGACTCATCGGTTCTTTCATAAAGCGACTGAGTTTTTATTTTTGCGATACACATATTTTATACGGTTCGGTGATTTGTTATCAGTAGTCTGCAGTGTTGTCAATCGCAAACATGTTTTTACAAAACTCTCAAAAATATATCTCTATCGGTATAGCTAATTTTTTAAAGAAAACATGGATATTTTACGTAAGGACGGTTTTTCCCGTCTCTCAGACTTTCGGTGCGCGTGCAGCAGGAGCATCGCTTACGTAAATCGCGACGCTCGAGGAAGAGATAAGACGCGTCCATAGTTCAATTTTTACGTGATTGCGTTTGTTTCCGAACAAGTGGATTCTTGTCTCTGCATCCTGATCGTTGAATAACCCCACTGAGGAAAATATTATTGTCCTTGATTCGAAAATACATTTTTTATTGACAGCGAGAGGTGCAAAAAAATTAAGCAGGAAAACAGTGCTAAACACGAGGTAATGAATGCACAACTGTGTCTAAGAAAGTGTTAAAGGATTTTTTAAAAATTATTCCGCAGGAAATCACTTCGTATAATGTATTTGAAATTTTGTATTTTACAATAAATATTTTATTATAATTTACAAGTAAGTTTGAGGTAAGGTGTTGAAAAATTCAAATTTATGTATGAATATATTTTTTGTTAAATATTTTTTTAATTGTTTCTTATTTTTTATTAAAAGGATTTACAAAGACTAGCAAACCTAATTAGCAAAACGTTAAGTAGCATAAAGTAGATTATAAATTGTGTTCTTTTTTAATGACGCCTCATACCTTCAAGAGATCCTTTTTTGTAAAAATTTAATAATATTTATTGTTATTTTTAGTTATTTGTTTTATATAAATTAGTTTTTATCCAAAAATAGTTTTTCAGAGTGCTTAACCGATCGATCAATTCTATTTAATTAATTTTTTTTTTTTGGATATAGTACGAGAAATATGAGAACCTTTTTTGTGTTCCAAGTTTTTTTACGTCTTTTTAAATATTTCAAAAGCTTTCTAGAGTATCACTCTTTTCATGGTGAAAAATCAGTGTTTTTTTTGTTTCATTTGGCAAAGAACTGTGCACCTTCATGATTAAAATTTTTAATAATTCATTTAATCATGATGAAAAACACAATTTACTCGTATAAAAAATATATTTCCGTACTTTTTTTATCAGTGATTTTGAAACGGCTTCGTTTAGCATAAAATAATTAGATAAATACACAAATTATCGTCAGCTTTAATAATGAATACTGTTATCGTTGATTTTTTCCGATTACTTTAAATTAACATTCGAATGATACCGGACGAAGGAGGTTACAAAGAAATTTACAGTGACAATTGGATGTTTTCATTTAAGCTTGATTTATGTTTGTCTTTCGATTGTTTTATGTGCCTCGCAATAAAAGACATTGCGCATTCAAAATAAAATGAGGAAAATATATACTTTTATAATGAAGTTTTTTTAAAGTTTTGTGAAAATATTTTATGCAAAACAACAATAGGGTAAGATTTTAAATGAAAAATTTTATAAATTACTATTTGAGTTTGAACTTAATAAAAATAGGGTTCATTTTTGAAACTATGTATAGTTTTGAGTCTATTAAAAGAAATGATAATTTTTATTACAATTTGCTTAATTATTTATTCATTATTAATTTCATTAAATAACTCAGAAATTCAATAGTTTATAAAATCTTAATCCATAAATTAAATAAGTATGCATCGTGGTCTTGAAATTTTAAAACACACCACACAATTCATTTTTTCCACCTCAATGAATTTTCCAATTTAATTGAAAAAGTCAACTTCCCGAACTAGAAAAAAAATGCTTCGGCCTCTCAAATATTTAATTTACGCGGTGCAATAAAAATAATAACTTTCCACCTTTTTTTTCAACTCGGCTGGTCGTATTGCGCCGCAGTCGTACACTTCGACATTCAATATATATAATATTATCCGTCAGACGATCCCTGCCGCACGCGACGCGGAAAATGAAGAATAAAACAGCTCTCACGAACGCCATATATCGGGGGAGGTAGAAAAAAAAAGATCGCGGTTGCAGCTCTGTGAGGTTGCGGAAAACCCCATGGGTAACACGACCCATATGGGAATAAAATCTAGCCTGAAAGATCATTGAAAATCAATCGAGATTTACAAGTACATATCTTTTTAAATGCAGCTTTGTTTGAAAATCAAGTTCTGTTAATAAAGTTAGGACTTTTAAAATTTGAAAGTTCTATAATCTTTGTCTTACGTCGGAAATTCTTAAGCATGAAAATGAAGCATCATTATAAGTTGATTAGCTGATTCAGCTTTAAAAAATTTTTCTTAAATTACTTTGTGACTAATTATTAAAGGAATCATCGCAATTTTTATCCAGTTAATCATACGCTTAAAATTACGTCTCGATTATTCAAACAGTTCTAACTTTTTGAAAAATAATTTATGTGCAATGTCTTTTTTTTAACCTATTATAGTAATGTTCCTGGACTATAAGAAAATAGTATTTTATACTTTATTCATATTGCTTACTTACATATAACCATTATTTACATTTGACTATTGTTTAACTATACGCTGATTGTTTGTCGAGCTCTTGTTTATGCATTTTTTAAGCATTACTATAATAGTGATTTTGTAAAAAAGCAAAATTACTTGGGTAATAATTTAAAAAACCAAATGAATACATAATTTTAACACACCTATGCTATAATTTCTATAGTCGAATTCCAGTAGTAAGAGTTCAAATCCATCATTTAACAAAATCATACTGATCAAAACTTTTAAAATCTGATCAATACTCTAATACATCAATTTAAAGTCCAAAGAGTAGAAGGAAAAACCAAAATTTGCAGTAAATAAAAACAGATCTGTCGGGCAAGTAAGCTTTTTCAGATAAAAATTGAAATTTTAAATTCAAATTCAAAATGAGGCACTCAAATCGTAGCATTCAATCGAACTCGACGGCGAACGACGGCAAAGAGCGCGGAAAAATTATCGAAACCCGAAGCAGTTTGATAAAAATGTCGGCGAGGTCGGCATCGATTCGAGGAGTCTGGGGGGCAAGTACATCGAACTCTCGCGGCGGTGTCGTAAGAAGCAAGTATAACTGCTGCGCGCATCGTGAATCATACCACCGCCACATAACTTTATCTTTTGAGATTTTTTTTTTCACTTCTAATGCATCTCCGGTCACTGATTCATCATCCGATTACGAGAAGTAAACCGTAAAAAAAGTGAAAAACAATCGCTTTGGCAGGAAGTGGGCATTTTTCTCTCTCTCTCTCTCGAGGTTCTGTTGGCACACATGTGGCTCGTATAAGGACCGAAGATGATGGGCTGAATCAAACGCTGACGTACGCTCGCCACGGCAGCGCATCGAGTTACGAGTTCGATGTGGGTTTAGTTATCCGCAGTCGTATGTCTGACTGTACAAAAATCCTCGACGCTGATTTAAATATGAATGGCCTGCGCATCGTGACATAATTACGTCTTGCTACATGCATTGAGAATTGTTCTTCTATTATTGTACGAGATTTTGCGTCATTTGTCCCATCAATATTAAGTTACAAAACTTTTATTTCGATTTTTTTTCGTAGAAAATCTTCAGAAAGGAAACGAAAGATGATTCATTCTCTACATTTAAAAATACAGCTTTCAAGTTCAAAATCTTTTAATTGTGATTCGACTACTGAGGCATTCAATATCAAAGTATGTAATAATCTTTACAAGATTTGGCTATGGATTTTGACTTGATTAAAAGAGACTATTGAGATTCTAAAAAAATAAAGATTTTTAATCTTTAAAAAAAAGACTTTTGCTCTGTCTGATTAGTTGCATCATTATTTGATTATTTATTTATTAAAAAAATTAGTGTTTATGTTAAAGTTATTTCATATCACATTAAAGTATAAAAGAGATATTTTATCTGATACTTTATTCATAAAACTAGAAATAAATATTTTAATTTGCACCTTTAACTAAAAATTTCCGATAATATTTTTCTCTGTAAAGTTTTGTCTGAAATAACTTGATACTATTAGTCAATAGAAAAAGTTTAATTGAAATAAAACCCCGGCTATCAAAAGTTGAAACCAGATTACTTCTGTTCTGAAATCAGTGTGTAATACACTCGAAGCAAGCTGCAGGAAACAACATCCGCACCTGCTTTTCGTAACGAGTCTTTCGGGTGCAGGCTGCACGTGCAACTTACGCCCTTCGTCTACAGACAGCACCAGCGGGCGTCGGATAAGGAACAGACTGGACGAGATTCCCCGGCCAGCTGTCCACTTTGCTCTTCTTCTTTTTTTATCTTTCACTCCGCAAAACCTGCACTACCAAGCATTGTGTAACTTTTTCCCGTCGTTCGAGTTTGCTCGGAAGGAGAGCTTTTATCTCTATTAGCGGGTAATTATTGGCCGGTGAGTACCCGAAATTAGTCTAATGAGTTTGTAACAACCAATAAATCCGAGGAAAATCTTTGGTTGGTCAGCTGTAAATTTTTCTTCGATAATTACAGTGTGTTGTAAATTTTACAGTCAGATAACACTTATTCGAAATGATGAATATTGGTTCAAAATTTTTTCGAGCTTTACTTATGCAACAGTTAGGCAAGGTTAAATTATAATTTTTAAGTTTTAACTTATTTTAAGTTCATTTAATTATAAATTCAATAGTTTTTGAAGAAAAAAAAGAAACCGAATAACTGAAAATTTAAAAATTTGTTTATTTTAACACGAGGACTTGTAAGGTAAAAAATCAAAGAAAAAATGATAATACAGAAAGATCTAATATTTAAATCAAGGTTTTTTTTCACTTCTAAATTAATTCCAGCCCGTCTTTACTTTTTAGTTTTTTTTTTTATTGTAGCTCTATAGACGCAAAAAAATTTGAAATAACTTTTTATCATATTGCTTAATACACCAAGATTTTACCATACCAGTGATTAAGAAATTTAATTAGAAAAAAAAATAGCAATTTTCCACTTAAAAAAGCAAACAAAGCGCGCGAACCGAGAAAATACTCCTCTAACATCGCCCCGCAGGGATTTATCGTATTACAAACAAGTGTAAAATAAGGTTCCGGGAAGGCAGTTTATTTTAAAAGAGCGCACACCCGTTTGCACAAAGATGCATTAGCTGCAACACTTTGCTCGAGCCTGCTGCAGCGCTGCATTTGGTCTCGGACTTTGAGTGTTTCCACCGAAGACGCGTAAAACGAGTATTTAAGACGCGCAAAAAAGAAAAAAAAACGGCTGCCTGGAAAGACCCCCCCGAGTCTATAAATAAAGCCGTACCAGACGATGTTTTGTTTCGAAACATTGTATGCACCGAGCCACCGTGGATTTAAAACTCCCGGGCCCGCGATAATCAAAGTCGAGCGCGAAGAGAGAAAAATAATAAAAAATGCAGGAATGCCTGGCTGACTGCGCCGTTGATTTTTTTCTCCCTCCACCAACTCCTCATTGATGATTCTGCTCTTTTTTTTTTTTCTCGGTCTTTCATGCAGAGCGCGGGGAAGGTTGGAATGCGCAAAAACTCGCGCGGGCGCACAAGCACAACACACCGTTTATTAAAATGGAATTCTTTTGAGAGCAATTGTTGGCGCTGTTCGGACGGGTGAATTTTGAAAAATCATAAAGACGGAGAAGCGAGGAATTTTAATTTACCTCCAATTTTGTTTAATGAGGGGGGATTATTTTAGGGGGATAATTTTTTTTTTTCCGCAGCGACTTTTTTTTCTTTTAATTTGGGAGCGAACATTTTTTTGCTCTTTAAAAAAGTATCATTAAAATTCATTTTTTAAGACGAGAGAGTTTTGTGATAAGATTTTATTTTTGTGATATTATGAAATGAAATTGCTTCACTCGGTGTTTGAGCGTTATTCAATGAACCGTCAGTGGTATCATTTTCAAATGAGGCATTCTGAGTGAAGATTAAAAAGTTTGTTTTTGTAATTTACGTAGAGCTCAGCAAAAATTACAAAATTTCAAGTAGGTTTAAAAATTGTTTTTTTTAATACACGTATTGTCATATTTTTTGGATGAAATTTTTTTCTAAATACTCATAATTTCAGTAATAAGGGAATGAAGTTAATAACACGCTGACTTAATAGTTTAATCTTTTTGTAAGAACACGTAATAATACTTTAGTGCTCGTTGTTTATAATTTTCCTTTAAATTGGATGCCAACAGTTTTTCTATTTTAGTTTGCTTGGCACTCATTAAAAATCAAAACAAAGTTTTTTATTAATTTACCAACAAAAATACAGAAGAAAAAATTCGTTTGATTGGTGAAATCGATTCGTCAATCAAAGAACAAAACAGTACATATTTACATAAAAATAATAATAATAAACAAACAAACAAAAAAGCGTAATATTATCTGTCCTTCACACAAATGACACTTCGGTACTTATTTAATATACCTCCACCATCAAAGTATATTTCATACAAACAAAATAATTAGAAAAAATAAACAAATTAGCGACCGAAAAGGACAACAACAAACGCAGCCTTGCATCGCCATAGCTCGAGCGCACCTGCGGCTTACATAAAGGTGTCTAAAACCCGCACATTAGAATGTAACCAACCACTCGGCCGCGGCTGAGGTATTTCACGCCTGCGGATTTTCCTTTACCCAGTTTGTGTGCAGTAATTTTTTTTTTTTTTTTCCTCGTAGGCTCGCTGCATATCATCATCTCCGCGGCGTCGCAGATGGGCAATTAGATAGGTGAGGAGAGCCCGAAGGTGACTGTCTGTCGAAGCAGTAGCATAGGAGAATGCGTGGAGTACGCACCTCAGGAATTCGAGATATTTTTCTAGCGCTGAATAAACATGATTTTTTTATTGTGGTTGGGGAGCGAATTTGTTGTGTCGCGTACTGCGATATATATGATTTGGTGTGCTCGCTAAATCCAATAACTCTAACTGCGAAAAAGAGCGTGTATCGATTTTCGAGAACGTTCCTCGGAATAATTAACAATGATTAATTAACGATTTTAAACGAGCCCGCTCGAGCGCGAACTCATAAAAATGTGATTACGATCGATTAAATTAACTCCGAAAAAATTACTACCTGCAAGCGAGTAGCTTTGGAATTTTCCGCTCTGCGAACGAATGACAATTGATTTTTTTAAATTTTTTCGAATATTGTATTCCGTTATTTGGCGAAGTATGCGTATCGAACGCGCAACTAATTACGTAATGGCGATACGATAAAATTTAATCTCATCGACGGCCCGGGGAATTGTAACACCTCGAAGCGAGCACAATAAGCGATTGTGTCTGCGATTCTTTCTTGAACGTTCGATGTAACAGTCAACTGTTACATCGTGACACCAGTTGAATCTTTTTTTTTTTTCGTGAATTTTCACTCGAGGCAAAATGAATATTGTTTGTACAGTTGATACGAGCCAGTATGAACAAAAGCCACAATTTTAATTTTAATTTTTCGGATATAATGGGTTTGAAACGTAAAATAAGAATTCCATTGATAAATTGAACTATATAATTCATAATATTGTTTGAACCGTTGCTTGAAAAACATTCTATGAACATTAAATGTTTTACAATAATATTGTATTCATTTTTACTTTGTATTAAAAAAAAAAAAAAAAATTAAAATTAAAATATTTTAAGTTTTAATTACAATAATTACCTTTATAGAAAATTATGCTTTAATTAAAAAAATTTTTTTCTCATTGTATCGAAATTCAAAAAATTTCAAAAGAAACAAACTCATTAAAGTTAAATTATTAAGCTACCATAATTAATAATATTTACTAAATAATTATCTATATTTTTTTTTTTTAACTGAAATTAAGGAAGTAATTTCAAATTGCCCATTTATGTGTAAATAAAAATTAAATTCTGAAAACTTGTAACAAAACTGTGCCACATGTTCAAACTTCAGATGCCCGGAATACCAATTGTAAAATTTTACACACTCCAGTAAATTTGAAATTCTCGCGTTAACCAAACAAAGCGTCAAAACGTAAACGTTTAGAATGAAAAATTATTTTAAAATCCGTAAGTATTTAGAAACTCTCGAGTCCAAAAATACCCCGATTATAAAATTGAATGGCCGCAGCTGGTGTTCGCAGTAGAGTTTTCAAAGTCGTAGGTGCCAAATATTGCGGGAGCGAGTGGGGGAGAAGAAGAAGCATCTCTAGAAAGCGTGATGATGATGGTTAATTGCGGAAAAGGCGCCCGACAGACGATCGATGTTTACACTGCGTAAATTTACGTTTAATTTACTCCCATTGTCGAAAATAATGATCATTCAAAATAGACCGACGAATCAATGACGCGATTCCAACTTCATCCGTTTGCGGAGATTCATGAGGAAGTTTGTAAAAAAACAATCAGTCGAACTAAGCTTCCGGGAATTTTTTTTCTTTCATCTCGACGAGTGGATTTTATCTTTTGGCACTTAGAGATTCTCATCGTGCGAGGAAATCGTAAAATTAATTCGATTCGAGAATGATTAATACCGGTACAGTCACTTTCAATCCGGGAAAACGAATTTATCTTATCCATCGTTACACGCTAAGTGTAATTTTGATTATAATTTATTTTTTACAAATGTGTAATTATAAATTGAGATATGCAACTTTTTAAACCTCAGTTAGAGGTTCAATAATGATTTCCGCATATTATTTTTATTTTTCCTTATAATAAGAAGCACTCTGGTGTAAAAAAAAATAATAAAACAATGTCTTTCTTAAACATATATTATTAAAACATCTAAAAGATAGTTTACAAAAATCTTAAAATGAAACATTATTTAAACTTATTATATCCACACAACCGAAACTTTCAAACAAGAATTTTTTAGAACAGCGTATTTTCACAGTGTGAGCGAGATTTCTTAAATGATATTCATTCGATTCAGTTGAAATTTTACAAAGACCAGTAAAACTAGCTTCTTCTACTAACATTTTTTCAAGTTCATAATTATGCCAATTCATTATTTTAAAAAAAATTTTAAAGCTCACTCCTAGAAATTTGAAACAAAATTCAACACATTTAAGTCTTACTCAAATTTTTGATTAAAAATTAAATATTGAAATAGTCATCACGCATAAAACCCACACATAAAAATGGTTGCCACTAGTGTGCCGCCACCGTGTATAAAAATAAAAAAAAAGTATTTTTTCTTATTCTTCAAAAATATTAAGATACATAATTTTTATTAAATTAATGAAGTACAAAAAAACATCATTCAAAAAAGCACTCATTTACCCCGGTACTACCCAGGTTGCTTAGCAATGAGTTCTAAAACAAAATTGAAAAAAATGTTGTCTCGTGCCACACCCTCGTCCAAAAATCTCTCGGTACGACGTACAATAATTTTTTCATTAGCACATCATTTCTCTTCATCAGCATCGGCGCACGATGAAAAAAATTCCCGACACTCAAGACCCTTCGAGTGCATGCGGGTTTCCCATGCATGCACGCGCCCTTCGGTAACCAGATCGGCCGGAACGCAACACCGTGTCGACTGCACTTCCTGGGCGCGATAATCAAAGAAAATGTGTACACACGTACACAACGTGACACTTTCTTTTTCACGTTGCACACGAATTCTCAAGCCTCCCCTCGTTCATTATGCCCCGCGTCACGCGATTTCAATTAGGAGAGGGGACGAGTTTTCCTGCCTTGCAACCGGGGTATTGGGCTGAGGGATCGATTAAAATTAAGTTTCTTACAAGTATCAATTGTTACAAGTAAACATTTGTTTAGCTTTTTTTTTTTTTAATATTTAGGTGAAGAAGAGGCCAAGCCCAGGTGGTTTCGTGCTGGACGCGAGTCCATCATGTTTACGCGAAAGATTAGATTGTGTGCGGCCAGCCCTTTTTTTTCGATTAAGGCCAGGTTTCTTACCCTTTTATTTTCTGCGAGCCAACACGAATCATTTTCTCGAAAAATACGAGTCGAGCTTTTTGACGCAAGTCAGTTCCTCATCCTGTATTTCCTCGGGCTTAGTCAGGCTCAAAAATTTTTCCAGAGGGCAGAGAGTGTCGCAGCCGGGTATGCTGTAGTCTTTCATTTCTTCTGGTATTCCCAGCCAGTATGAAATCTATAAATAAATGTTAAGTTGAAAAAAAAAAAATTTTATTCGCGAGAGTGCCTGATAAGTTTTTTGCCTGTCGTTACTCCAGCCAACAAAACTAATTCTATATTTATATAGATTCAAGACAACAAGTATACTTTGTTGTGTATTGTCATGATATTTAACAATACAGTGTGATTAATTATTTAAACTAACCCAACATATCCAGAAAGACTACAAAAAAGAAATTGTTTTTACCTTGACGAAGTACTTGTCATTTCGAGACAGCAGCTCGAAAATCAGGGCGCTGCCAAACTGAGGAATATGCAAGTCGTAGGCGTTTAGAGAATGCAGAAGGGCTATTATGTTTTTGTCGTGTCCACTGTACAGCGATATCTTCTTATCGTAACCCGAAGTTTTGTTTCTAGCTTTAAGCATGTCGCCATTCAATCTGCGTAGCATGTACCCTGTAGTTGAAAATTTTATAATCTATCGTTGTCTACAAATTTTAATTAGGATCTTACCTGATGATAGTCTCCTCAGTTTCGAGTTGTAGGAGTCGATTTTGTAAACGAATTTTCTAATTTCTTTCGTTCTTACGTCTGCCAGAGCTCTTTCCATCCACGGTTTCATGGTTAGGTTCAGTCTTTTTTCGATTTCTAGGTTGTTGTCGAGTATCAGTACGTCCTGGATAGTCAGTGGAGTCTTTTTTCCAGTAGCCAGTTGTAGTTCTTCCATGTAGGGTTTGAATTTTTTCAGTTCATTTTGAATTTCGGATGAATCGAACACTTTTGTGTGCTCCTCCAGGTACCTATACGTAAAAATCTTATAAGTTTTGAAATCGTTTAAAGGCATTTTACCATGAACTAATATTTTTTCAAGGGTAGATTATAGATTTGAGTATTAGGAGAGACTTGTTCAATCAAAATCTTATCTTAGGAAAGTAGAATTTTTGAATGTTCTATGAAACCTCTTTGCAGAGTATGTACGGACGTATTTTATTTAATTTGAAAGAACTTTAAGTACTTAATTACTTCACCTAATATACTAATCAATCAATACTGTTTATTATTGTCTGTGAAGAAAAAATTTATCCAAACTAAGCTGTAATTGATCGATATTTAAACATTGAAACTAACAAAGATTAGATTTTCAAAGTACTGTTTACAAAAAAACAGCAATCTTACGATTCACAAGTGTCTCGATTGAACAATTCGTCATTTTGAAACTCCACGTATCGCACGGGTATGGGCTGCCAGTCGAGGCCGGCGTTCCAGGTACTCTTGGAGGACAGCGAGGGCCGGTACAGGGCCGCGAGTACGAGCATCAGGGACATCTTGGTCCTCGGTAGGTCCGAGCTCACGGCGTAGAGACGTCCCACCTCATAGTCCGGGCCCAGAAAGTCCCCGTACCTGTCGCGCAGGACCTCCCCCAAACGGTACATCCGCCTCTTGCCCTCCTGGGAACGATTAAGAGCTCGTTAGTTAAGCGAAGGGGTGGGGCGGTTTTAGGGAGGGGAAGGTTTGAGTGATGTTTACGTTAGTCAAGCCCCCGGATCCCATGGGGTAGAAGCTCTCGTACATGTTCGGGTCGTTGGGAAATCTCTCGGGAAATAGTTCGGGCATGCGGTCGCCGTGCCTGAATAGCTGAAAATAAAAACGTAATACGTCAGCGTTTACAGACTGTACAAGTATAATCATACTATGAATGGCATTTTTTATAGTTTTAGATAGATTTATGATGATTTTTTGATGAATGTCTAGGTAATAATAGTCGTGAGTGGCGTGTAATAAAATCAAGTGCTTTCTCTGTTCCTTTTTTTTTTAGTACTCGCGTGAGATCGAACGATACGAGCGATGCATTTAGGAGGTTGATGGATGCCGTCGAGACGGACAACCTTGACTTTGAAACGCACAAATTTTTATTGAAGGGTACGTAGTATCGGGTTATTGATTCCCGTCACGTCAGAAAGCCGAAAAACAAGTTTATTTACTCTTTTATTCAATAAAAGATGCAGCGAGAAGTCTGATATGACTACTCAGAAGTCATGGATCTCTTTTGGAACTGTATATTGTTATTACTTTTGTGAATAAATCAATTTTTTTTGTTAATATCTTAAAAATTTTTTTTTCTTAAAGAGTTATTATTATTTTTTTTTTAAATTATAATCAACAATCGTTCTAAAAATCAAATTCAATTTAATTATTTCTGTCATTTAATCTAAACATTTAAGGACACTTTTTTCACTTATCGATGGATCAACTTAGATAAAAATTGAGGGATAAAGTGACGGAAAAATACTTTAATATTGTTAAATCAATTACTTATAATCTTTTAGGACAGTCATCGGAGATAATATCTCCAAAAAAAAAAAAAAAAAACTACTTAAATATTTAGTCCAAGTCACGTTTGGGAAGGCACTCAAAAAAATCTTTTCAAAATTTTGAATTTTGAGATCAAGCTGGATAATTAACTTTGCTCAACCTTAAAAAAAATTAATTTAGACGTTGCATCTAAACGAGAAAAAGTGTTAATTATGCGTGATTATAACGCACTTACCACATTGAGTTGATGTAGCTCAAGGTCGTTTGCAAGTGTTGCGTCCAGGAATAATGGTAGCAGTAAAAATATTGTTGAAAAAACCCTGGCCATTTTCTGTAATATTATATAAATAATTTATGTTAAACCAGCAGTGCAACATTAAGTTCTATTTTCTATTTACAATTTTTATAAATCTGCTTATTCTTATTGATCAATAAATTTTTTTAAGAGCGCATCATGACGAGTATTTAAGCAGATTACATTTTATAGATTTTCTATACTTAGTTTTAATAGTTTTATAATAAAATTTATACCAATACCAAAGAAATTTTTTATCGTTAGCTATAAATTTTTTTCACGATTGGCATCGGTTACGAACCCCCGTTTAAAATGCGACTCTAAATTTGATTTTAATTTTTTTGACCTAATCCGTCTTAATTTTGTCTGGTTGAAAATACTCATCATTATGCGCATGTATTGCGAAAAAGTACTATTTATTTACGTGAAACGTTGCGGTCTTGATGTCTCGTGCGTGCTGAAACGTTGAACTCAAACTGACTGTCCGATGCATCAAACCTCCAAATTCGGGTTCTTCCTTGTTCGGTTTCGGCACTTATCTCACAAATGCTACGGCCAGAGTGGAACCATCCCAGACCAATCAATTAAGTAAACAGCTGTTTGTCAGTGTCACTCCTGAATTTTTTTAATTTCTCTTAAAACACTTGCATCGAGTTGTTATGAATTATTTCTTAAGGAATAATAGTAGCACTAAAGATTTTGAGGAAATTTTTTCTGTTTCAAGTTTATTGGAGCAGAGTTGTTTCTTTTTCTTTTTTACTGTATTGTCGGACTCTAACTGAGGAAGAAGTCTTTTGTTTAAGCTGAAGCATTTCATCTTCAGATAAGATAGCTGGTTAAAAAAAATTAAAATTAATTAAATACTCGTAAACCACTGCTTAAAAATGTATGATTGAAAGAGATTTTCCTGCTATTACTTGACATTGTTGTATATTGAAACTAAAAATTATGAAAAAAATGGATTAACCAATGCATACTACAAACTTTTCGAGTATCATTCGTCAAAACCCTAAGCCGTGAGGTCTTCTCCAAGCACTCATTCCATAATTCTCAAGAATACTTGTAATGACAGTTTTATAAAAAAATTACATAACCCCCCCCCCCCCCCCCCCGTGTAGAGAAACTAAAAACCTCGTAGCGGTGTTTATTCAATAATCGATCTCGCACCTGAAGCTTTGTGTAATCCTCTTATAACCGTCCACGTCGTTTATCGAAGTCCCGGCTTTTCTCTATTTATCCTCACCGCGTAATGCCGCAGTCTCGAATCGATAAATTCACGAGAAAGCTAGTCTCGCCTATAAATTAAAAAAAATAATAATGCATCTCGCACTTGAAGTTTTTATCTGCCGCGATCTATATAAACCCAATCTCTTAATCCGCCGTGGAGTCGATAAATTAAACTGCGCCCATTCCAGCTTCTGTTCCTTCTTCCCGGAGCCGCACCCCTTTTTTTTCGGGACATCCAAGCAGTGTTCGATGATGCGTCCAAGTATAAATATAGCCGAGGGAGTGAAAAAAACCGGGGAGGAGTCATAAGTGCATGGGGGCTCGAAATAAACCACCGCACACAAATGTACTTTTCTTCTGCGAAGAGGCGGGGAGGGGGAGTTTTTCTCTTTCTTTTAGGAGATTATTTTTACTCGGGTAAACAGACAGAAGTGTGTTGTTTACTCCCCACGTGTATATTCCCGACGTTCTATTCTTAATGAGCGACTTTTCTTTTTTGAGAGCTGGTTTGAAAAAATAAAATAAAAATATAGAGTTTGTAAGTAGTGCTGCATAAGAAAGAGATTTATAGTGCGATTATTTTGATGAAAAAATTCAATTGCTAATAATGCTCATCATGGTAATGGCTACTTTTTTTATTTTCGTGTTTAATGTACGGTTTGGAGTCCATCCCGGATAAAGACAATGAGTCGTGAAAAATCTTTTGAAAAGTGTTTTTTCATTGCTGCAGTTACAAAAAGAAGCACTCGGTCGGAGAGAAAAAAATTTATGATCTATTGCCAGTTGGATGAGCAATGAAAGTATGCCAATCGATGATTTACAATAAAAAAACAATTCATTTTTCACGTGTATGATCATAAAGACAAAGATACAGCTATATTATATGTATACAACGCATGTGAAGTATCGATCCTTTATTATTATTTTTTTGCTTTCAGTTGGTCGTTGAAGGTATTTAAGATAAATAGAAAAAAAAAATAATAATAATAAAGATTGAAATTAATTTTTTTTTTTACTTTGATCGTCGTAGTTAATATTTATAGGTATTATTATTAGCAGCATAAGAATTTTTTTCGATGATATTCTGATGATGGTAGCAAATAATAAAATCTTTAAAATTACTATTGTTATAGTTTTCTCGATACTGTTTGATTACTACTTAGTAAGTATTAAAAAAAAGTTTATTTTCAGAACAATAATTATCAATTATTCATTACTGATCAATTTTTTTACTTACACTGTCACACTTATGAATACTTTCCCGAAAAAATTATTTTATAATCATTACTTGAACATAATTATTACTCTAGTATAAATAGTCAAAAAACTCGATTTCAGTAAATAATTAAATAGTCGCGAGGTTCAATGGCTCAGTAAATGAAAAAAAAAAAAATTGTATAAGATGGAAAATTTGAAATCAACATTTTTTTTACTGTCATCATTATTTTTTTGGACTGCTGAATAAATAAATAAATAAATAAATAAACAAAAAAACTGAAGTATAAAAAAAAATTTTTAAATCCCATGACTTCGAAAAAAATGTTTATGAGAATAAACGAGGAAAAAAGTAATCTCGTCGCGGAAGACCCTAAACCGTAAAGAGTAAACTCAAAACCAAAACTCGTTGGCAGATAAGGATCCTCCTCGTAACGCCCTTCCCGATGAACCCTCGAGACTCCTCGGATCGTCGCTCCGGCAATTAACGCTTGCAGCTCCCCACCCACCGCGCCCGCACCCCGGAATTCGCAGACGGTGCAGTACGCGCAAGTTCGGGCGCGGCGCGGTGCATCTCGCGGGCCGGGCCGCCGCACTCACGCTCGGCTTAGCGGTTGTTCGACCCCGCGGCGGCCCGCACGAGAGTCAAGTGCTGCCAACCTCCGGACCCGCGGGCGGGGTGCAGTTTCCGATTAATTTAAAGAGCCGCAGTTGTCCCATTTGAAAAATTAATTTTCTTTTTCTTTTTTTTTTTTTTTTACCTAGATTTGCGTTGTTTACGTGATAACCGCAATTATTTGAGTAAGGTCACTCGGAGTTATTAAGCCGGACCGCACTGAGAAGTAGGATGAACATATTATGCGTCTAGAATTTCGCGAGAGTGAAATTGTTTTACGAAAATTGAACCGTTTACACGGAGGCGAAACTAGAAACTGACGCTACTATCAGCTCTGCTCAATGTATTCTAGATAAATTATTAATAATCCCAGCTGTTAGCAGTTCATTTGACGTCATTGTAGTTTCTATTGTACCGCAGTAAATTAATCGTTTTAAAAATAACTTTTATGAATAAAATTTTAAGATTTTTTTATATAAACTTTTATTAAGAGTAAATTTGATGTTTTCAATTTTATGACGTTCTTAAAGTGCGTAGAGGTTTATGAGTTTCTTTTAGCTAGAGATTTTAATGAAAAATGAAAAATCATTTCCAATACTGAATCATTAGTTCCTAAAAAATATTATAAAAACGTACTTAAACTAAATAAACAATAGCCTGCCTACTGATGCATATTTAAAAATGAGTTACTCGATAAAAAATTCTGTTTTTCTAATTTTAGTTTATTTCATTGTATTCTAGATAAATTATTAATAATCACAGCTGTTAACACTTCATTTGACGTCATTGTAGTTTCTATTGTACACCGGCCAGTGTACCATCAAATTATTCGATTTAAAATAACTTTTAGGGTTAAGGTGCGTAAATGTTAATGAGTTTTTTAAGCATAAGGTAGAAAATTTAATGAAAAATAAAACGTGATTTTTAACACTGAATCATTAGTTCCTAAAAAATATTATAAAAAAAAACTCTGTTTACTGTAGCATATTCTAAAAATGAGTTATTTGATAAAAAATTCTGTTCATCTAATTTTAGCTTATTAAAAAATAAAATTTCTTTTTTATTGGGTCTCTGTACGTTTCTGGATCGATCATTAAAATTTTTAATCTTGGCTGACTTTTGATTTGTTGAGTGCAGGTAGCCGGCTTACTTCAAGCGCGCATGTACAACATCTGGAATGAAAAATTTATTGGGTGTTTTTCAATCGATTGGATATGATTGACTTTTGTCAAAGCGTCATTTTTTTTTTTTTTCAACCCGACGCAGCGCTTTGAAATGCAACATTCTAATTTCTTTCATGCATCACAAATTTACGAGCAAGCTCATTTGGTAGAGAAAATTTTAAGTCTATCGGTGAACTTTATATTCTTTAGACGAGTCAAGCCGTGCCGCTAAGCCGCACCGGTCGAGCGGGGAAAGCTGTCTCGCTGGAATCTCAGGAATTTTTCCTCTCCGCAGCTATTAAAATCTTGCTTCCCCACAGATATTTTAATTTTTTCCAACTCTTGAGGTCTGATATTAATTGTTCGGCTTTGGATAAACCTCGAGAATATAATGAAAGACGCTACATAGTCGCGCATTCAATGTGATTTTTTTATCATTGTATGAAACAAGGATAATAAAATATACAAATAAAATTAAAATAATTTGTTTTCCACGTTGGGATATTTATTTACTGAGTCGTCGAGCTTAAAATACCCACTAATCTTGTTTCATAAAACAGGATTACCGAGTAAAATCCGAGATCTTTCGAGTTTTGTCACTTTTGGTTTCTCGCAAAAAATTGTAAAAGAAGAATGAAAAAAAAAAAAAAATTTCACATCATCATTAGCCGACGTCGCCCGACCTTGAAACAAGCAAAAAAGCCCGATCGTTTTTCCGCAGCTGCACATTATACACACGAAATCGATCGCGATCGAGGCCGACGGGACGGCTCCGATTTCCAATGCCAGATGATGCCGGCCCGGTTAGCTTGAATTTTGCCGCAGCTGGCGTGTTCCCGCACTTACCCCTGTTGCGAAGTCAGGTGCGGATTGATTTTATCCCGCCGAGATATATTTTGTTTACGAAAAAAAAAGCCGTGATTCATACAAGACGCTTAACCCTGAGTTTAACCCTTGCGCGCGTCCTTATCGGGTTTGATACGAGTGCGGTGACTCACTGCTGAGCTAGTTTTGAGAAAGCAGAAAATTAGTTGGTTTGTTTTTTTTTTTTTTTTTGTTGCGCTAATGGGATCATTGGAGTTCACGTAATGACATGTATTTTTAGAAAAGTGACGATGATTGCTGACGGTGTGAAGTGTCTATTTCTATCAGATTTGGTACGGTTTTTAGTTTGTTTCAAAATCAACGGCTTTATCTGAAGCGTAGAAGCTTATCGTCTGTACGGTTAATAGTTATTAGATCAAATATAAAGTATTGAATAAAAATTGTAACGATAAGAATAATAACCAACAATCATTGCGTTATTCATAAGTAGAAACAGGATTATACACTTCGGTGTAATTATTGTCAGGGTTAAATTTTTTTAACGTGAATAACCATCTATGATGAGTACACCTGAGCGAGATTTTTCCCCCATTGTTTTCGAAATTATTAAAATTATAGTTGACAGTAAAAATCCATGATTTAATTAACTAAGTAATCGAAGCCGAAAAAATTTGTGGTTCCCAGGAATTCACGCAAGTCGAGCGTGACACAAGGCGTCTTACATTAATGCAAAACAAACGTATTTATGTTTTTATACGACGCAACAAAGCATGAAGTGGGTTTTTATCAGCTTTAAAAAAAGAGCGCTGATTGAATTTTGCTGACTAAAGATTATCGAGGCGTCGTTTTAAATTGAACTTTTGTTTACTATTATTCAATTTATTACTAATCCAGTTCGTATAAGAGGCGTTGTTTATTTTTTCCATGAAGTTTGACTTTTTATTATTTTTTATTGTAATTTTATTATTTTACATAATACACAGATTTATTGAGGCGACGCGATGTTTCAGCACTCAAAAGATAGATTCGCTTCAAAATAATATTTAATAGGATGCGCGACACATATTTCGTAGACACTCAAAAGAAAACGAATTCCTTGTAATCTATTATTTATTAAAAAAAAATTATTTGACATGCTTGGTATCTCAAAGTATCTAAATTTACACAAATTTTTGTATGATTTTTTTTATTTCAGAGGCAAAACTTTTTAAAAACGTTGAAGTTTTAGAACCGAATAATAGCAAAAATAAATGTTATAATCATAATTTTACCAAAAAATTTTCATTATTTCAATTTTCCAAACATTAACTTTATTACAACGTCTACCTACTCTTAATTCAGCTTTCAGAACAACTCTACGCACGTAGTCCTTTCAAAATATTTAGAATTAAAAATAATAAATCAAAGTAAATCCAAAAAACTCCTATTTTTCAAGCATACTCCTAAATTAATTTAATTCCGGTTAAAACTCTTCCGAAACGCCACCCACTCAAAATAAAAACAAACCGAGTCCGACTACCGCGGAGGCCTGCACCCTATTTGAATTACGGCCCTGGTCGCGACTCGCGATTGGCAAGCCTGTGTAGCTCCGTCTCTGTCGGTCTGGTGGTGCAAGCGGGGGGGCTGAAGCGGCCACTGCGAGTTGGCGTTGCTCGCAGTCAGTCGTCGTCGGCCCCGCAGCGGAGCTCCATTCGTGCGTCGTCCGCCTTGCTCGCGAGCGATCAACTGACGTTCTGGAAAAGTACCCGCAACACAACAACCGAATCGTGGCCCGATCGTGCAGCCGTGTCGGTCCTCCCTGGCAAGAGAAAAAAATATAAACAGGAGGAAGGTTAACAAAAGCATCGGCAATCGTCGTTCTTTGGTTATTCCCGACACCACCTCCCCAGAAGAAGAAGAGGAGTCAGCCATTTGCGCGCGCGGAGCGTAATTGTGTATACGTGCAGTGTGTGTGCCTGTGTTAGTGTGCAGTGTCTCTGTTTATTACGCGGAATCTCTGGAATTCGCTGCTGCTGCGGCCGCGGTGGCGAAAGGATTGACCAGCACCATACTCGGTGCAGTTAGCTTATTGCAACGGTGCTGCAGCGCAAGGTGAGCACGATGCGGGTTTGTTTGACTCTCTTACTACCTTGCTTCCTTCCTGGGATAGCATCGGCGGCGTATACATACTCCGACACGGGGACGCCAGCCGCCAAGGTACAGACAGACGGTCGCGCATGGGTGTGACCGTATCACAACAGACCCCCGAAAACGCAGGGCGTTGGTAGTACCTTCATCCAGAAGCAGCTGGATGAAAGGGAAAAATAATCGCGAGCGAGCTGGTGCACTTACTCGCAGTAGCCTAGATTCTTCCTCCTTCTACCTCCCCCCCCCCCCGGGGGCATGCATACTCGCTCTTTGTAGTAGACTTTCACGTCGCGCTAGCGTATACCTGCGTGTGTGCTGGGAGGGCACGCTGAGATTTCGTGTTTTTGATCTTCGGGCTGCAGGTGTATAATCCTATATTTTTGTTTACGTCGCTTGCAGGTATTCCCGTCCTGTGTGTTGCGTCGGTGGACTTTACGCGATATCGTTATCTGTCTGGAGTGGAGTCGGTTTTTTTTTTTTTTTTTTTTTTTTTATCGTTCGTAAAGACGTCGTCGCACCAATCGAACGTAGCGTTTGAATCAGTTTATTGTTATCGATCGATAGTCGACCGGAAATTCCAAAATATTGTTTTTTTTTCACCTATAAATTCTAGAATATTTCGAAATAGTGCTGATTTATGGGTTTTTTTGAGTATGGAAAAACCAAAAAATGCATTAGTAAGAAATAGTAATTGATATTATTATTCACTCGATTATTTACAAAATCTTGATATTTTTTTGTGTTTTTCATACAATTCAATACTAATGGAGCTGAGCTTCTATATAATCACGAAATAAGAAATTTTAATGTTCTTTTCTGTTAAATTAGTCAATTTTTGTTAATTAAATAAGAAGATTTATTAAGTATTATTAAAAAAATTCCATCTAACTTTTTGTGTTTTATAAAGTTAACAAAATTATCTTCGTTACTGTTAAATTAGTTATTTATTTCTGAATGATCAATTATTAAGTTATAAAAAAAACTATTTTCTCACTAATGACATTCAACATCAATTGAGAACGCTCAAGAACTGTATAATTTTGAAAAGAAACGAAATTTCAGATCCCGCTAAAAATTGGCATCGGTAAGAAATTTCGGTATTTTTAAATTTTAAAACCTCGCTTTTTTATTTATTTATTCGGGTGAAAAAAATTTTAATACATAAAAAATTCAGTATATCCGATGTAGCAATTTGTTTTACAAATTATGAGGCGAGTAAACGAAACCATATTGAGGCGGAGACTCGTCGTTACTCTCCGACTTTCGTTTGTTATTATCGCGAAATTATCTTCGGCTCGCAGGCTGGCAGACCGGAGGAGACGTGAACAAAAAAACTCGCTGCTTCCGGAAGGAAATTCGTCGACTCGATAAAGAAATCTCCACTGAAGAATAAAAAAAAAACAGCGCGACTCGCGCGCGGTAGAGAGAAAATTCGTGTCAACGAGAGAGCGCGAGACCATTTTTTTTTTCTTTTATCGGAGATGGACTCTGCTGCTGATTACGACGAGCTTACGACTGTATTGTATTGTTTACTTCCGGTTTAAACGTAAACTTGTTTGTAAAACTGGAGCATCATCTTGTGTGTTTTTTTTTTTTTTTTTCTTCCGAGATTCTTTAAATAAAATCTTGTTTCAAGCTGAGTTTTTGTGGGGTTAAATTCGGGGCATCGAATAGCTGCTTCCAGCGGGCTCTTGACTCTTGACCTGAATAATTCTCCTCCGCCCCGAGAGTTCGAATTCCTGCCAGCACACAGATTTAAAATTAGTTGTTGTTAGCTCTGTCACCGTCGGTACAACATACTAGAACTTTTTTTTTTTTCAAACTTTTTTTTATGCCCCCCGGGTATTGATGATTGAGAGCTGCCATTTTTACGACTCGATATTGAACGTGTGAGTTTGTTTTTAGAGCGTCGTACCTTGCTCCTAGCACACGTAACAAAGTTTTCTTTCGATGTTGTTGTTATTGTTTTTTTTTTTCGTTAGGCCAAAACATAGAGAAAGTTTTGCATACCAAAAACCTTATTGCACACTTCAGTTTTACAATCAACAACTTTGCGAGTTTATTTTCGCCACTGGTTTATTTATTCGTCGATTCATACTTAAGTTCGGTTTTGAAATAGCGCAGTGAGGGGGGAAATTTTGATTCTGTAAATATTTGTTGTTTGAAACTCGAGCAAGTATTTTTTTTTACATCTGTGTTTGTCGTATGTAATTTTATTTCAATTGGTAATTTATTTGAAAGTTGATACGAAAAATAAGAAAATTTTTATGCAACTATAAACGCGTACTCGGTTAAATACTAACTAAGTTGAATAATAAATAATATCACGACAAGTTACATAACCTTCATTTTTTATACGCTTTTTTCTGGTTCTGACACACATTCGTAAATTGGACTTTAAAAAGCTTTTATTGTGCGTGTGAATGAAAAAAAATAATAATAAAAACGAGGTACCTTTAAAAAGTTTATGCAGGTGTTAAAAAGAAAGAAACAAAGAGAGAAAAAAAAACTTAGTCACACACTAATTATATTCAATTTATCCGAAAAAGAAAAGAAAACACGAAAGATAATACAGCTTTCTCTCACTAAAGTGTTAACTTTTTGTACCAGAGAAAGTTCAATTATGTCTTATTTAAAAGTGTAGGTATTATGAAAAAATTGATTTCAAAGAGATAAATCAGAAATATTTTTGATTTGAGACTGCGTCGTGAAATATAGTGATTTTCAGTACGTCGTAAAGTGTGTGCCGTCAATGGTTTATTTTCTTTTATTTCACCTGGTGTCATAAAAATTAATCGCTTCATTCTGCTATAACTTTTTTATCATTACTTCATTTTTAGTTTTTACCACACTTAACTATTTAAAAATTTACTTAAAGTCACTTGTCTGGCATAGTGAATTATATCAATTAATTGTTAAAAACTGATACATTGATACCTTTATCTCTATCTTTGATTCAATGCTGATGTGTAATTGAGATTAATATATGACTTCAAATAAAAAATAAATAAAACTTGTTTGAACAGCTCTTTGCAAGCTCATTAAACTGTGAAGGTTTTGTCACAAGGTCTACTTGATAATATTCAAAAGTTTTCTCAAAACATTACTTAAATAATAAATTGTTGTAATTTTGTATTGAAGTTTCATTTTACTAATGTAAATGTGTTTTTTTATTTTTTTCAGAAAACAATATGTATATCAGATGACTGTTAAGGATATAAGCGCTCATCTGGCTTTAACATGAGCGAAGTAATTGCAGTGTCAGTGTCCCCTAGTGGACCAACATCTCAAGAAAGTGTTTCACATTTAAAAAGAACTAAATTGAGTGGGTGCAATGTTCCACTTGTGCATGGGAGGCCAAATCCACCGGTCAATGTTCGCAATAGGTTGACAACACATCAACGAAACCACAGTCTGGACTTCAGGTATTTACATAATTTACAATTGATTATTTATTAAAGTTTTAAAAATATAATTACTAATTGCTGTTGTCTTTAATCAACAGGTCAATGGGAATTTTGTTGCCACCCGTTCCACAGGTGACAGTAACTAACTTGACTTTACATCACAGAAATCGCAGTTTGGATTCAGCTCTGCAGCGAATCCCTGAAGTTGATGTTACACCAAGTCCAGAATGTGAAACGAATCCCACTCCAACAACCAAGTCCATACCTACAAATAAAGTCAGAAGTAGGGAACGGGATGATCTGGCCAGTTTAGGCTCAGATGATTCTGGTATACTATGCGGCTCGGATAGTGGTTCCAGTGATAATGCAAATATCACAACTAGGTAATTCTTACCATCTAAATTAACCAATTGTGGTTACATCAAAGTTTCTTTCAAATGAATGCAATTTTTTCAACATGATTTTTAAATATGAGAATTTTTCATTTAAATTTTACTGATAAATTTCTCAAGGCTGGTGGACCGAATCCAAACAACTTTCACAGCAGTGTGACTGAAAGAAATTAAATTCCTTACAAATGAGAATTGAAATATTTTTCATAATACTAGTAATACTAGTCATACTCTAGTAATAAATTAAAAAAATTTTGAGCACTTAAATTATTTTCACTAAGATACATAATTAAAAATAATAATAAAAGCATTCAATATAATGATTAAAATTTAAATCCTTTATAGTAGGAAATCAGATTTAAATAATCTAAGTCTTTCTCTTGCATGTCTTAAGATTTTACAATTGAGTTCTAAAAGTGAGTGGACATGATTGCATTATAATAAAAAAAGTTTTTCTTCATAATCCAAAAAAAAAGTCTTAAAATAAACTACCATAAGCTTTAAAATTGAACAAAAAATTAAAAAACGAAAATTGAATTATTTTTGCAGGGAATCCAGTGTAGACCACCTTCACAGTAGAGAAAGCTTAGACTCGTCTTTATCTCAAGGCGGAGACATGGACGTGGACGTCGTCGACGGGGAGGTTTGTCACTTGTCGATGTCCTCGATGCAGCTGGCGCTCGGTGACGTGGACGACGAACAAACCAGCGACTCGTCCGAGCAGCAGAAAAATCAACAATCAAGTGAGCTCGTTTCCAGCAAAGAGTTGCTGAACGTCGTCGCTTGTGACTTTTCGGCCAAAGAACTTCTTCAAGATGCTACGAATTTTCCATCGAGCACGCTTGACATAGCGGTCGCGATGCCGCGAGACTTGGCCGGGGCGGCTATGACGCTGTGCTGCGGTACCGGACAACCTGACGTAGAAACCTGCGTGAACTTAAATCAACCGCACGAGCAGAAGGAGGAAACGAAGCAACCTAAACCTTCCGAGGGTTGCTTACTTAGGTTATTCGAGAGTCAAGTCTTCGATATGTCCATGGCTATATCTTATTTGTTTAATTCGAAAGAGCCTGGAGTTCAGAGTTATCTTGGTGAGTTACCTTAAAATTATTTTCGTGCATCTTAAAATCGTACGTTTAACACTTTTATCTTCTTGTTTAGGAAATAAACTATTTAGTTTTCCTGACAGCGAAGTTGATTTTTATTTACCACAGTTGGTTTTAATGTACATACAATTGCACGATCTTACGGAAGTTCTTTATCCATATCTTGTCCATAGGTAGGACGATTCGTCATTAATTAAATCCTTTTTTTTTTTTTTTCTATCCAAAGGAAATACAAAAACTTAATGTATTTTTCTCATTCTAGGTGTAGGCATTCTGTAGATTTCTCCTTAAAATGTGCTTGGTTACTAGATGCGTATAGTTCCGATGCTCACTTGCCATCAAAGAAAAAATCCCACGGGACCAAGCTCAAAAATCTGATACTGTCAGATGAACTTAGGTGAGAATTCCGTACATATAAAAAAATACATAAATTTTTTCCGTGGGTTAATTTTATTTACAAAACTATGTATTTTTTCAGACCAAAGGGAAAGCATCGCCCTGGAGTGTTGGCCCCACCTGCACTTCCTTTATCTCTTACTCAAACAGTAGCGTCTCCCATCAAAAAAACCCACCAAAGATCTCAATCTGATGCCACTGGACTGTTTCAAAGTCTGCGTCGTAGCCATTCCGGTAAATAATGAGAATAATTTTTAACGACTTGTTTCAATCAATTTAGATGTAATTTAAAAAGTAACGTAAAACCTTTTTTTTCAAAACAGGAACAACAAACAAAATTAGTTTAGGTGACCTTAGTTCTGGTCGAGCGTTTGACAACGGATGTACCTGCTTTGATTCCTGCCAAGGAGTGGTTAACGATTTACGGGGCCAGAAGACTGACTGCGTCTGCAATGTAAGTCGACCACTTTTTCAACTGCACCGCACCCAGAAAAAAAATCGTGGGTTTAACTTACCTAATTTTTTTTTTGTGCTTAGGCACCTCGACTCGCACCAGAGCTCGAATTCATTCGGACGCTAATAACTATTGGAAAGTTATTGGGAACAATACCAACGAAAGAGGGAAAGACGGTTCAACTCGTTGCGGAACTCAATACTCTGAACCTGAATCTCCCGGCTAGAGTGTGGCTCCCACTGCACTCGGCCGTTCCTCATCACATCGTTCGAGTTCCATCTCAATACGCAGCTGTACTGAATAGCAAAGACAAAGTATGAACGAATTTCTAAGAAAAAAAACAATTTTCGTTTAAAAAAAACCTAACAAAACTTTTTCTGGTGTTTATTTTTAGGCTCCTTATATCATATATGTAGAAGTTCTCGAAGCCGACGACTTGTACACCTCACCAGTGCCAACTAAAATAATGGGAAGTTCATTGAGACACACAAAGTCTGAAGAAAATTTGACCGGGGTTGAACAAACCGGAGAAACAAATGTGCCAAGTGAGGAGGATACCCAGCAATCATTGCCAGCTGCTAAACAAACCCCAGTCCGAACGAGTAACACAAGAAACCCAGAAGTGTCGTTCAACTTTATCGACGACGATCCGAACGATTGTTGGAGTCAAGAGGACGACGAAATCACGCAACAGGTTAATTTTAATTTTCAATCTTCGAGCTTAGTTTCTAGGTAGTAATTTTAATTCAACGTTGACATTTCAATTACAGTACCTGCAGCTTGGCAAAACAAAAGACCGAGACACGATATCGCAGCTGAGCCAAGAGTCGTCCGACAGCAGAGAGCCGGTCTTTGCTCCCGGTGACATCAAAAGACGACTTACGGAAATGGCTACGGCACCAAAAGCTACTTTCAACCACGATCCCGAGGATCCGTCGGCGGCGGTACTCAAGGAACCCTGGGAGCAGAAGCAGAAACGAATAAGACTGTCGAGCCCGTACGGTCACCTGGCCTCGTGGCGACTTCTCGCCGTAATCGTAAAGTGCGGCGATGATCTGCGGCAAGAGCTCATGGCTTCTCAGCTTCTCGAGATGCTACAAAAAGTCTGGCAGGAAGAACAACTACCCCTGTGGCTGCGCCCTTACAAGTAAATTTTTTAATTTATTTATATCTTTATTAGAGAAATTGAAGCGTGAAAATTACAATGATTTTGGGTATTTTTAGGATTTTGTGTCTTTCAAATGACAGCGGACTCATCGAACCCATACTGAACACGGTATCCTTGCATCAAGTTAAGAAACACTGTCAGCTTACTCTTCTGCAATACTTTGAACGAGAATTCGGTCCTTCGGATTCAGAGGCTTTCCTCGTCGCACAAAAGAATTTCGTTCAGAGTTGTGCTGCTTACTGTCTTGTCAGTTACTTGATTCAAGTCAAAGATCGACACAACGGAAACATCTTGCTGCACAGCGATGGTCACCTTATACACATCGATTTTGGCTTCATACTTTCGACGTCTCCTCGAAATCTCGGATTTGAAACGAGTCCGTTCAAGTTAACTCCAGAATTTGTCGAAGTTATGGGCGGTAATCAGTCGAAAATGTTCGAAGAGTTCAAGTCGCTTATACTGCAGGGTTTAATAGCCGCTAGAAAACACATGGAGAAAATAGTTAATCTTGTCGAAATAATGATATCAGGTACTGTGTTTATTTAATTTTCAAATTAAAAAAAAAAAAAAAAAAATGTTGAAGTGCGGTGATTTAATTGTAAACTTGATACTTTCAGGTTCTCAGTTACCCTGTTTCCGAAATGGTGGCGCGTCAACAGTGCAAGGTTTGAAAAATAGATTTCATCTCACTCTAACGGAAGATCAGCTCCGTAAGCACGTTGATGATTTGGTAGAAGGCAGTATTCACTCGTGGTCAACGAAACTTTACGATCGATATCAATACTTTGCGAACGGCACGCTTTAAGCGTTTAATTTCTGTTGAAAAAAAAGTATATATATTATATATAAATATTTATATCTTTTCGATTCTCACATTCGTCGACGTTTCTGTAGAAGAAGATTTACCCAAATTTTAAAAGACGCTTCTTCGTAATTTAACTTAAATAAAATAAACTTCACAGCATTCCAGAAACACGCAAAAAAAGTATATATATTGACGAGTATTTAAATAGTGGGTGAAGACTGAATTTATTGAGTAGTATTTCATGTTGCAATTTTTAGCTTCTTTAAAAATTATATAGATATATAAAATAAAATTTGTGTTAAAATGTTTAACAAAATTTAACACTTCCAAGATTGATGAAAACAAATTATCGGAAATTAACTAAATTATCATAAAAATTACTATTGAAATTAATTTCGAGGAAGTGTCCGTCTTCTGTTACATAAGATTTGGTATGTATGAATTTCGACTGACGTTACACACTGTGTTAAGAATTTGGTAAAAGTATGTAAATTATAGTGTTTGTAGTTAAAAACTGCTGTTGTCATTTGTTGAAGGTGCCTTAAAAGTAGAAAAAGCAAATAAGATCGTTGAGAGTTGATGAAAAAAAATAAATAAAAAATACAGTGCAGTGTATTGAATTGATTATAAACAACAATCTGCAATTTGTACATATTCGTAAATTTGAAAAATGAGTATTTAGTAATAGTTTGAAAAAAAAAAAGATATATTAGAGTGTACAAGGGTGGATGATTAGCACTTTCTGTGACCCTGATTATTAATATTAATAATGCAAAATATGTAAGTATAGCAGGAGGCGAATACTCATAAAATTTCTTACTTTATATATGTATAAATATATATATAAAAAAGGAGTTATTGCTGTTACTCTGATAGCTTTGAATGTAACTCCATCAGAAGTAACAACAATCAACTTGACAATGAACTTTTTAAATTTGCAATTGTAAGTTTTTATATGTTCTTAATACATAATTTCATAGTTGTAATAATCATATGCGCCAAGATATACATACATCTTAGTTGAGAAAAAGACGATTATTTAAGCGAGAATAAATGAAAAAAAAAAAAAGAATGCAATTCAGCGTTCTTGTATGAGTTAGTATGATAAAATTATGCTATAAATATGAAGAAGGAAAAAAAACCATATTGTACATATAATTATAATTAAAATTAAAATTCATTGTTTAGCATGTAACTGCAAATGAATGTGCAAAGCTTAATGAAAAGCCACGAGAGGACAAGTCCAAGTTTACCTCTTATTACTGAGGTTTCGTCAAACCACCTCCGTGACTTCGAAGTGTCTTATCTCTAATTTTTTCTTCTATCTTTGTTGTTTCATCGATCGACGGTCAGGCCAGCTAGCGGTATTGTTTTAAACAAGGCTTTAAATTGTACAATTAATAAAAAATATGGAGACGTGTTCCTATTTTTTGTTGGATCGAGGGCGAAGAGTCGTCTTGTAGCGCGAAGTTTTTCTCTCTGTTGATTTTTCTGGTCTGCCTCGTTCTTTTGCCTCATTACAAGCTATTGATGACATTAATTATCAAATAAATATAATAAATCACAAATAAATTTTGCATTTTTTTTTCCATTTTAATTCCTTTAATTACTGAGTCTTAGAAAAATTATTTTGTTTTAGGAAGGTAAGTAAGTAATTAATTAAAAAATTTTAATTTATCTTTTAATAAAACGAATTTTTATTTTATTTTCATCTTTGTACAACCTAAAATTAACTTATAATGCTTTTTAAGCATAAATTGTAAATTAAATTACATTTTTAAACTTAAGTTAAAAAAAAAAAAGTTAAAGCAAATTAACTCATACAACTCAAACCACACACTTTGTTTTTATTTGTACATTGAGTTTGGTAATTCAAATACTTTTAATTGACTTAAAACATTAAGTAACCAAGTTTATAAATAGTTAGTTCATCAGTCCTCAGAATACAGTTCCAGCTTACTGTCAAAATCGAATACAATTCAATATTATGCATAAATATTTGTAATAAATTAGATATGGTTTTTTTTTTTTTCATGTATATTTTTTGTCAGTAAGTTGAAACAAGGAAGTAATGGAAATACTTAGTTACATACATACTTAGTAATGACATGTGTGAGCGTTGGGTTAAGGAACGAAAATTATTAAGTATCATAAATATCACATTAGATCCAAGAGTTTGAATATTAGTAGATTCCTTGGTGAAAATATTTTCAAAATTAAAATTAGTTTATCAAAGAAGAATATTCACTTCAAATATTTCAGAAACCTGTGTCAAATGATGATGACTAAAAAAAAAGTTCAAATGGATTCATTGTCCAGATAAATTTTCTTTATAAAAGGGTTTGTGATATAAAAAATAATTGTATTATAAAACATTGTATAAAACTTATCTGGAAAAATTTTTAAAATGAATGATTTAAGTCACAGTGTAAAATTACTGTAAGTTGCCTGGTATATTGAGTTTAAAATAAACAAAAAATATATTTTGTAACTCATTCCAATCTGGATTAGAATACTTTGGCTTGTTTAAAATACTCAAAATTAAAAAAAAAAAAAAAATTTAAAATCTATAAAAATATTTTCACCAAGCTTCATAGCAGTCAAAAAATAAGAAAAAAAACCACACACGCTTTTTCCCTTAAATTCTAGAGAGTTGTTGCAAGAGATTCGAAGGTAATACCGCCTCGAGCTTGTCGAGTACGTAGTGGAAGGGCAAGGACATCCAGGCGATCATGGCCCTGGCGACGACGCCCATGGTGTCCGGGTACTGGTGGGTGAGTAGGGCTACTAGAGCGGTGCACGAGCACAGTCCGGCCGTGAAGAGGATGAAAAAGGGCAGCTCCTTCTTCGGGTAAACGCTGACGTCGTGGAACGAGGGCAGAAGCTCACGGTCGGCACACTCCGTGCAGGTAGGGTACGGGTAGAACAGATGTCCCCGCTCCAAGGGGTACGGTAGCATCCTGAAGGTCCCTTCCCAGGTACAGTGCAACAGGTTCAGAGCTCCTTCCATTTGCTTCCAGTGGGGCAGGTGGAAAAAAGCGTAGGCAATCGCCTCGGAGTCTCCCCTCTTGAGTACATGCTCCGGTGGTAGGATCAGCGGCTTCATCTCCAGGAGGTACTTCGGTACGTGCGGGTTGAACTCCACCGCTCTGTGTATGGCTTCCACGGCCTGCATCTCGGCCGATGTCAGCCCTCTTTTGCTGGCTATGTCGGGGGAAAATTTGTCGGCTACCGTTCTTGCCTTCAACAACGCCGCCGTGTAGCATATTGTTGCGGACTTTGGCAAACTGATGTCGTCGTACTTTGCCAAAACTGCCTGTACGTCCGCGTAGGCTTGCATTTCCAGAAGGGCTTCTATCAGATTTTCATGAATGTTTAGTACATTCATGATTGGAGGTACTTCTTTAGTTAAGTCTCGGAACATTTTGACTGCTTCCTTCAATTTACCTAATTTTCTAGCGCACATTGCCAGTCTTCTTTTGACATAAATAAGAACATTTGTATCTCTTCTGTGAATAGCTTCCGCAATGGACCCTTGATGCTGGGTATTTTGAGACTTCCTATAGTTATTTTCTGCTACTTTGAGCGCTTGCTTTAGAATTTTTTCTGCATCTAGTATGGTTGTCGCTTCTTCTTCCGCAAGCAAGATGTATGCTGGTGCACAGTCAGGATTTCGTTCCAAAGCACTGTGAGCAGCTTTTATTCGCACCATTGGGTTCCTTTCTCTCCATGCGGTCTGCATAATTTCATACTCTGCTTTACCGGTATCACCTTCACAAGTAAAAAATGTTTGATGATCCTGAGCGGATAAATTCATATCATAATATGTCAGAGGTTCTTTGTTTGTTGTCCAGTAAAACCTCTGATACTCTGCACCCCTAAATAAATTTATAGGATTTCGCCAGACCTTACACTCTGGCACATTTTGTTGATTGGTGGAGTTTGTATTGTTTGTATTTGCAGTATTAGTATCTGATGCACTATCTCCACCTCCAATCCACGGAGAAATATGAGTCAAAGATACTTGCTCAATGAAAGATGTACCATATTTTCTAAAATACCACCATTCAAAAATCAAAATTAGACCAGATATAAGTGAAGAAGTTCCTGTGAGAGCAACATAAAATTTTGGAGTTAATGTGCTCAGGAACATTGTTGAGTCCCACATACTGGAAAATAAGAGAGCCATTTAGGCTCATTAATTTCAAACTATACTTATTTGGGTTTTCAGGTACTTCAATCCTATTTTCTGAAAAAATAAAAAGAAAGCATTCTGATTAGTTAAAGGATTTCATTACCTAGTTGCTATTTTTAGATTGGTACTAGACAATAAATTTTTCTAACAATGAAAGAATAATTTTAAATGAAATTCTAATAGTTAAATTTTTGCAAAAAAAATTAAATTTTTTAGTTAAAACATGTAAATTATTAGTTCATACATGTGATTAAGAAAATTGTTTACCTTTTTTCTAATTTTTATCACTCCTAGACAAGAAGAGCTATTCTTAAAACTAGTTCCAAAAAATGTTGATAAATAGTTTGAAATAATTTCACTCATTTATGTATCATTTTTTAAATTATTTTCTCTAATTATTTCAACAAAGTTTCAACTGATTTCAACCTCAAGTTATTTTCCGGAGCCGCAAATTGAGTCATCGGTTATATTATTTTATCAGACTCGCGGATAAAACTAAATACTTGACTACGCGAGTTACCTATACCGTATACCGTTAACCGTATATACGGACGGTTAGCAAGTTCCGAAATCAGACAGTAGACTGAGCGAGCATCACTTCGGTCATTGATTATAAAAAAGAAGGCGCGAGCTTTTACTTTTTAGTTTTAAATGAAAGTTAAAATTATAAAAATGCTTAAAAGTAACAAATTATTTAATTTAAATTAAAAGATAAAAAATAGAAGCGAAACTTAATGAAGAGGAATATTCGTTGAAAGGTAATCCATGCACTGTAAGTAGTGTGTGACGTATGTTTATTTACTTCATACTCGCGCTGTCTGCTCGCGTGTTCTGCAGTTCACTGCAGTTTGTACCTACTGTGCACTGTGCAGCTAACACTTACCACATGTTTCATTTTTCGTGTGTTGTTATAGTTGACTTTTAATATTCACACACAATATTTTCATTATTTACATCATGATTTTCAAGTAATTTCTAAGTTTGTTTACCGGTGTGTGCTCTCTTCTCCGTGTAGCTTTCACAACATGACGAAATTTTTATAGTTGAATAAATTCGTTGATCAATTTCTAAATAATTATTAAATGAACAATTATGATTATAGTGGCAACGTTTACGAAGCAATTTAGTCTCTTTCGAAAACGTGAACATATATACGTATGTAAATTATTTTATATTTTTATAAATTTGAGAGGTTAGGAGATTGAGCTTTTTTTTTTTTTTTTGTTAAATGTTATTAGAAATAATGTTTCAAATTAACTAAAATTTACTACCTATCTAACTTAAAGTTATAAATTTTTTAGATTTTTGAACGTTTTATATCAGAAACTAAGTGGGTGAAACGAAAAATGAACATAGATAAGCTTCCACCTCACCGAAGTAATCCAATTATCAAAACATTGGATACGCCAGAATTTAAATCAATTTTTACTCCAGAATTGGAAAGTCTATCAGAATTATTCAAAAAGTACAACTATGAACTAAGGATAGCTGGTGGAGCAGTAAGAGACATATTGATGGGTATAAATCCAAAAGATCTAGATTTTGCGAGTACTGCAACTCCTTCAGAAATGAAAGATATGTTCAACAAAGAAGAAATTAGAATGATCAATAACAATGGAGAAAAGCATGGTACAATAACATCTAGAATAAATGACAAAGAAAATTTTGAAGTAACCACACTTCGCATTGATGTTGTGACTAATGGGAGACATGCAGATGTTGAATTCACTACCAATTGGTTACTAGATGCAAACAGAAGAGATCTTACAATAAATTCAATGTTTTTAGATTTAGATGGAAATGTATATGATTATTTTTATGGCTATGATGATCTTATGAAAAGAAGGATTGCATTTGTAGGAGAGCCAGCTGAAAGAATCTGTGAGGACTTTTTACGAATTTTCAGGTAAAATATTGGATTAATAGAAAAACTCATTTATTTAAAAAAAAAACTCATTATTTTTTTTTAATTGCAGATATTTTCGTTTTTATGGGAGAATTTCTAATGTTCCAGATAGTCATGACGAGCAAACATTAAATGCCATCAAACAAAATGTTGAGGGACTTGAGATGATTTCTGGTGAGAGAATTTGGAGTGAATGGTCTAAAATTTTAGATGGAAACTTTCACAGAGAACTGACTAGAAAAATAATAGAATGTGGATGTGCCAGATACATGGGCCTTCCAGAAAATCTTAATTTAGAACAATTTGATGAAGTATGTTTAACTGCTCAGAAAAATGGTATAAAATTAAAACCAATTTCAAAAGCAGTTGCACTTTGCAATAATGACCATGAAGTAATGGAGATGTTCAAGAGGTTAAAGTTTTCCAATTATGAAAGAAATATGGGGGTATTTATTACTTTACATCGTGATACAGTAATAGAAGAAAAACCTTTGAAACCATACCAAAGGCTCGTCTTAAAAACTATTGGTAAAGTGTCTGATGTGAAAGAATTTGTATATGAACTTTTGAAATATAAAGGAGAAATAGAACTTGCAGAAAAATTTATTCAGTGGGATCCAAATTTTCCAATAACTGGTCACATGGTAACGGAACACTTACCACCAACTAAAAAGAAATTTATTGGTGATGTTTTATCAAAGTTGAAAGATATTTGGCTTGACAGTGACTGCAATATGCCCACTGAAAAATTACAATCACTCATACCAGAAGTAGTAGCAGAGAATCTTGAGGAATTTGAGGATAAATTTGAAAGAATGAAAGCAGCAAAAGAAAGTCTGAGAGCTTCTAAAAAACGATAATATAAATAGTACATACAAATAATGATAAAGACTGTAAAAATAAATTAAATTGTAAATTCTTTAATACAATATTTGTAAAATATAATCATTTTTATATTTATTTTTTCCGTCTACCTACTCATAAACTATTACTTACAAAATCAAAAATAGAGTTTGCTGAATAGTTACAATAATTAAAGTTTATTTATGAGTGTTTTGTTTCAATTTTGAGAGAGCAATTTTTGTTTTGGTATCGTGAAAAAAATTTTGGAATTCATCGGTTCGGATTGTAAGTTGAAAACTCATTTGATTCTCGAACGTTTGTCAATAAAGGACAGCGTCCCATAAAACCATAATCGGGCACGGGCTATTGTTCAAACGGCTATTTTCACGTCAGAAATGAAGTTTTAATTAAATTTATACTCGGCTCAATGGCTTGTTCGTATTCTCCTGTCAGCTTTTTTTTTCATGTGCGCGTTGAATCTCTGTGTCATCGATATTTCGGAAATATATTGTCGGGATAACGATCTTGAATTTGCATCGCGTTTTAAGATTTGCTGATAACATTTATGCGTGTACAATTTTTTTATTGAGTTTTAAAAACAAAATATTTAAAAAATTGTAAAAGTATAAAAACGAGGGAACGAATTACCATCCAAAGCTTACTATAGTAAACTTTTTTTTGTACGTTTGGCACTCTGCCGTCTAATTAAGCATTCTTAGGTTTTTAAAAATTTTATTAATTTTTTTACCTCTTAATGTTTTTCTTAAGATAATTTTTATAAGAGCTGTTATGGATCGTTTTTAATTTTCAATTTCAACCTCTAACGAGACTGCAGCTTATTTTCTTATTAAGGGGTTTCATTAAAATTCCTGGTTTTCCAGATATTTTAAAATGAAACTTTTTTCTGATTTAAGAAGCTTCATTTAGATTATTGTGAATTTCAAAGGCTTTAAATGAAAGTAATAAACAAAAAGTTAAAAATAAGAAAACAATTGTTGGAGAATAATGAATGATTTGATTGAGTTGCAAACAACAATCGGCTTTTTATGTATTTAACAGAGTCATTACAAAAACTTTAAAAATAAAGAATTTTAAGTTTTCTTGTTTTTGGAAAAAAAAAAAAAATTAACAACTTTTTAACGCAAAAATCCAGAGGAAAATTAATGATTGTTCTGTCAGCTTTGCAACAAAAAGTTTTTTCACTTTTCAATCACTATTTTTTTGATGTCAAAAAAAAAAAAAAGATTTGTACCTTAATAAAGGAAGTTAATTACTACGTTTTTTTTTTTTTTTAAATGTATCTTTACTGATAGAAAACAGTTGGCCGATGATTTTTTTGACATAAAAAAAGAAGCATAGAGCTGAATTGAAGAGGACTCTCAACTGAAACTGTCAATCGTAAAAAACGAGATATTAAAAATTTTGTGGAAATCACTTCTTCTAAAATATTCAAACTTAACTTTCCATGAAAAAAACTGAAAAACCATTGTCGCCCTTTTCCGACATTACGTATCTTTTTTTAATAAAATTGTTCCGATAAATTTTTTCGTACTCGGTATCGAAATGATGTTTAAAACTTTGTGTGAAACTGTATTAAAGTTTAATAAGTTTTACGTAGAAATAAAATTTTTCGAAAAAGCGAAATAAACCCTTAAAAAAAACCCGTAAAACTTAGCAAAGAAAATATTAGAAAAAACAGAAAGCAATTAGAGACCAACGAAAGAAAAAAAAATCATCATCAAAGGGAATAAGAAAAAAAAACGGGGTCGGTTGTGCCCATGATTATCCCGTTTATTTTTTTTTCTTTCATTTAACCCTGATTACTCACCCCCTTTTATCCTACGTTCTTTTTTTTTTTTTTTTTTTTTTTTTTTTACAAGTCACCTCGGGCGCGCGTGTACTGCAAGTTTAGCTTCTTCGTCTTCGGTTTTCTCCTAATTGCTCTCGCGATCCTCGCAATTAAAGTCCGGTTAGAGGCGGGCGCGACCGGGGCTGTGGGAGAAGCACGTGGACCGCCTTGCAAAGCAGCTCTTTCAATGGTGATGTTTCGCCCGAGAAAAAGAATAATGGAAAAAAAAGGGGGGGGGGGAGGAAAGAAAGGAAAACGCAGGCTGGCTCTTTTATTAGTTTTTATAGGACGACGTGCGCCCTGCATGCGAGATTACCCCCCGCGAGGAGGGGAAAGAATGCCGGCGCCCATGCCGCGGACATTTGAGGCTGGATTTTTTTCCTCCTTTTTTATGTCACGCGTGTGTCACGACCTGCTTTTTGCGGGAGGAAGGAAGGATTTAGAGCCTGTGCAGCTGACGCGTTAGCTGCTTTTTTCACGGTTTGATTCGGAGTTGCGTAAGCCCTTTTTTCAGGGGGGGTTGCGAGAGCTAGGTACTTTACTTAATGCGAGCTGTTTTGGCATAGGGAATTAGATTTTAATTTGCGGCGAGTGATATCTGAATTTCGAAATTTTTTTTTGTTTTTTGGGAATGTATTTTGATAATAAGTCTTAGGAAATTTTCTTTATTGGTTCAAGAAATTCACTGTTTTTTTTTTTTTTTTTTTTTTTTAGATTTTTTTAGCGAGTATACAGCAGAGAAATATACATTTTTGAAAATTGACATCAAGTTATCAAAGAACATCCTGCTTCAATTGGTTTATTTAAGTCAAAAATTTTTTTTGTCAAAGTTAACGAAAAAAGTGAGCACTTCAAATTACCAGTGTTCTTTAGAAAATTTCTAATTGTTTCTAGTTTAAAATAAAAAACGTATGATAAATAAAAAAAAAAAAATGATTTTATAATTTGGAAATATGTTTCGAATATTTAAATAAAAATTTAATTATTTTTGATAAATACAATGCCAGCTAATTTTCTATTTCATACAAACAGCTGAATTCCAACTAGTTTTGAATATCGACTTTATGTTGAACTAGGAATATCTGATTGGGTCTGAAATGTTCTGATTATGAATTCATGTTGAAATTATAATTCCATCCAATATTATTTAAAAATTTTCTTTTTCTATAAATTACTTTACAATATCCGTTCATATATTTTTAACATGAAATCTTAAAGCAAGTTCTCTAAGTTCATCTTAAATAAAAAGAAAGATATATTTTTAAAAACAAGATAATACTGAAGTACGTACAAGTTATTTTCTCGAAGAAGAAAAAAGTTGAGTTACATCAAAAGCAGTATCTCACAGGTGTTTGCCCTTTCAATAAAGTTTCGATGTTCCTCGATAAAGCTCGACGTAATGCTTAAGTGCAACGTCAAAGAAAAGAATGTTACAATCCAAAATCAGTGTGTGCTGGTATGTACATAAGCGGTCCCAGTACGCCACTTTTGTAAATGTCGTGGTTTTAATGTGTAAGAAGCTCCTCTTCGGCGATTGTTATACCTACACCCCTGTGTACAATAGAGATTTCCCTTTTTTTTTCCTCCTAAATAAAACTAAGCTCATTTGAACCCACATGCGCTGTACTTAATACCCCTCATCTTCTGTAATCAATCGTTATAAAAAATTATCTTTTTTAAACATATCGTAAATTACAAAGATAATTATTGTTGTAAATTTCTAGAGTAAAGTTTGTTCAAAGTTGTTTTGTTTCTACAAGCAAACAATTTCTTTTTTATTTATTTTGTTTCATGATTTTTTTCAATCAACAATAAACTTCAAAAGTTTTACGAATAATCACATCCAAATGTACATAATAAGGAATATTTTTAATAGATACAAAAATACATAAGGTGTACCTAAACTGCAATTGAGAAAACAAAAAATTAAATCACGACCTAGTGTTATTGGACTATTAAGTGATAAAATATATTTGTATAGTTTACAATTCAAATATAATCAATACGAAATTTTATAATTAGACTAGTACCACTCAGCGCGTTGCAAGCGCGCATAGGAAAAAAAACAATGATTGTAACCTCAAAAGGCACTTTTCGAATATTTAAAAAACTTCTACACCAATCAGCTCACGAATAAAATCTTACATTGAAAATCTCACCAAAATGGCGATATCTCTCTTTTATAAAGGGAATCGAATCGATGTTTTTTTATGACTTGTGTATAGCTGAATAAAAATTGTATGTTAATTAAGCTTTTAGATAAAAAATAAAAAAATTTACGGTTATGTACATACTTGCGCTATTTGTAATAAGTAATAAATAAATAATTTAAGTACTACATAATTAATATGTAAACGTATCGCTTAATTTTTGTGTGTATTTTGTAATGTGCTTCTGCCCTTCATAATTCGAGTTTTTTTCAAAACCAACAAAAAAGCGTATATCCTTCATAAAACATTCAAAAAACCGAACGAAATTTTATATAAAAGTACAAGTATGTGAAAAATCAACATCATGGATTTTCAATGTCCTCGAATATATTTACATTTTTACCGGTCACGCGTAAGCCTCCCCTTCAAAAAAGCCAATTCAAAATAAGCGCTGCCGAAAAAAACCGAGAGGGATCCGCACTGCAGTGTGGTGGCGCACACAGTAGCGTGCGAAAAATACAGCCCCATTCAAAAGGGTTCATCGTTTTCATGAAAATTTAAGGAGCTCCCCCGCCAATGTACCAATTCCCATGCGAGAATTTTATAAACTCCATATAATCCTACCCACTCGCCCATGCTACAGTGTGTGCAAAGGTTCTCTTCTTCCTCCTTTTTTTTTTTTTTTTTTTTTTCCTCCCCTACCCCACCAGCCCTTATCGATATGAGTTTTCGCGCGCGGCTGCAGAAAATTTTCATTCCGGGGTGGTTTTTTTTTCCCTCTCTCTCGGGCGCGGAGGCAGATTATACGGTCTCTAAAAAGTTCTCATCTCCCGGACGTTCGGGGAACTTAGAAATCTACTCGAAGAAAGAGAGGAGATAGGCTTTATCGGTCTTATCGACCCTGGAGTCTAGTTAGCCGTTAGTATATAACTATATACGATACTCAGGCTGATGAGGCCGCTTTAAGAAGGGAATTCCCCGCCCCGGCTGATCTCGATCTGAAATCTGAGGCCGTCGAACTTAAGTTGGCTAATCGGACGGCCGCGGCCGCCCCCTTCGACTTCCTGAAATCTTACCCTGACCCTTCTCTTTCAGCTCCATTGATCTCAACGTCGTTTTGTGTATCTTAAGCGAGCTCCATTATTCGAATGATTCGGGGTTAGCTATCGTCATGAGAATCGTTCGCTTCGGGTAACTTTTTTTTTTCCTGGTTTATCGGTTGTAGGAAGTTTCGTTCCGAATAAACGCTTATTTCTTGAAGCGATCTATCTAACTCGGTCATCGTTCCATAAATCCACAAATATTAAGTTATATACGTATTAGATTTATTCTTTGATAAAAAAAAATCTAATCCTACAAATACAAGTACTGAGAATTTTAGTAATCAGTTTAAAAAAAAAGCTTGGAACATGATCATGCAAAAAATGATTGCTTACCAATACTTTATCAAGTAAAGCATAATTTTATATTCAAATTTTAGTGCGAGCGTAAAATTTTACTAAAGGTGCGCGCACCCACAAAATAAATATTCGCTTTTAGATAAAAGTAAGACGAAGTTTTTAGCCAAAAATGGTTTTAAAATTTTCAAAGGTAGTTTTTTAAATTAAGTTCATGTTTCAAACTCAGAGTTTAGTCGAATTTGGCTCACTTTTCAGAACCTTTTCATTCTTTTTTTTTTTCTTTGCCAAATACGCTTATCTTTTTGAGTGTTTAAAAAAAAAAATTTTTAACCCTTTGCGTGAATACGTATTTTAAATAGGTAGATGTGGAGTTTAGTAAAATATTCTTGTAAAAAATATTTAAAAATTAATATGGTAAGCGCAGAGCAATAAAAAAATTTTTTGTCAAAGCTTTATTTCAATGGAATTATAAAGAATCATTTATTTCCAAGCAGGACAGGAAAGCTGAACCTCACTGGATTCATTCAGGTGGAAATTTTTTGTTTTACGATGAATATATTAAAATATAATGATTATGTAATTTTTATTATCACTCCATTCAACGAAATTGATTGAAAAATAAATAAATTATAAAATTATAAAAGTAAAAAAAAAAAAAATAATAATGATTGTTTTAACTTGATTCACATTTTAGTACAACACTTGTGTCGTGTATTTTAGAAATTCAATAAAAAAATCTCTTTTATTATAAATTAGTTGAATTTCCTCCAAATATATTTATTACTGCTAATAAAAACAACTATATACAATTCGATGTACCCAGAATTTATAAAAAAAATTTTATTTTATTTTAAATGATTCAAAACTATGAACTGTAGAAATAGAGTGAGAATAAAAAAAAAACCAAGCAATTTAAGGATTTAACAGTACAATAAAACCCTCGGGACAGTAGTATCAATCAAGCGGGCACCTTAGCGCCCGTCCTCCGACACGGAATTACCATTACAACGTTGGGCTTTACATAATGATGTAACAGCCCAAACACGCACGATAATGGGCAGCATAAATTAATAGCTTGCTGATGAAAAAATAACCCGGCTTAATTAGCGAGAGGGTAGACTCATTATATTCCCTTATCTCCGCAGGCTCTTCTAAATCTCTCGCGATCCGCCTCCGTAGCTGGTGCTTTTTCACAATCGCTCCTTGTCTCGCTTCGCTAACGAGCCCCGACTCGACACCCTAATGAAAATTGCTCCACCCAAATTGTGTGTGAGTGTGTGGGGGGCTCAACATGTGGAAAAGAGACCCTTTTTTACCCCACGACTGCCAACTCGCGTAATCGTTCCCCACTTGTTACCGAATTAAATTCATTCTAAACAGCTCTCTGGGCACGTTACGAAATATCATAATTAAGCTTAATTAGTATTTAATTGGTGTGAAAAGTGTGCGAATTTTACTGTAAATGTTAATTTGATGATACTTAAATTCGTAGATTAGACCCAGGGTTTTTGAAAAATATATGTTCTTATATATTTTCCAGGTTCTGTAATCGAATATTCTTACCTATTTTCGAGTCATCGATAATTAGGATCAGCGATTTTAGTACAGCTCGTTTCCTTGTTAAGCAAGTGTACGTTAAGCCATTGACGTCATAGCGCGCGAGCTTATCTGGAAAAAAGTATAAGGACCCGCTTGAATAAATGGCCAATAAAATTAAGCTCGATTATCAGGACCTTGTAGATGATACTGCTATTAAATTACCAGACATAGAAAATTAGATACAAAAATAAATGTAAAATTGCACTTGGTAGATGAAGTGGTAAGTTCTGCTTATAAAAATTTGAAATAAAAATTCAGGAAAAAATCAAAGATTTTAGATTTTTCCAAACTTTAAAGTGGCGAAAAGCACAAGTGTGCATAAAAGCATGAAGTGTGCAAAATCGATTTTCGGTAAAAATTAGTGAACAATTTTTGTAGATTCAGCTTATTTGTAAAAGTTTTGATCGTAAAGAATTATTTTCTAATTTTAATTGAAAATTATTTTTGCCACTGGATTTTTCAATTGAAATTTTCATTCGAAATTTCATAATTTTTTTTCTGCAAAATCCATTTTTAGTTTTTTTAAAACTTAATTTAAAAAATTTCACACTGTTGAAAACAATTTTTAGTCTAGTTGCTGTGCGTCCATTCTTTTGTCGCAATACTGGATCATCTCATCCGAATCGGACCAACAAAGTCACTCTTGAAAGCTCTCGCTTCAAGCTTAAAAATATAGTCGAGTGATACATGGTAATAACCTTCTTTGCACAGGGTCGATATTTAGTTCAACCACTTTACACAAATCTTCGAGTCACAGAAACTATAGCTTAGAATCGATAAGAGCGGTCAAAATGAAAAACCATAACTAACCAGACGCCGGAGCCAGCTCGCGAATTCCAGTGTCGTCTGGTATGCTTCATAGAAATCTCGCGAGCTTTGGTCCTTCCCCCCCTCCTCACCGCAGCCCAGTCTTATTGTCTTGTGTAGTAGAACGGCAGGGTCGATTTTGGGCTCCGGTAAATTCTTGGGCGTAACCAGCGAGATTTCTCGGCTTAATGAGCACCGACATCTTATTGGCTGCATGTGCACCAGCACTGGCGCTAACTTATTTGAAGGATTTGCTTTAGCACAAAGTTCGAGAATTTAACGGAGTCTGCTACTCGGCGCTCAACGCGCTTTGAACCAAAGACCAAAGCGATCTTTCGCGTTCGCAGTAGTTACACATGTAACCAGTCAGACAAGGCCTTTTTCTCAATTACCTTGTGCGCTCAAATGTGCTTAATTTGCTTAAATAATTTAACTAAAAAATCTTTTTAATTTTTAATTTTTCTTTATTGTGAGAAAATTATTTAACTCAATAGCTATAAATTAACATTTTCAATTAAATGAATAATTAACTGAAGACGTATCAAGTGACTTGATGCACCTTCTACGTGTTTGAATAATTTTGCAGTTAGAAACTTTAATATTTAATTTTTTTCTAATTTTTTTTTTTTACTTTTGAATAAATTTTTTCCTTTGCTAGTTTCAAATGAATATAATTTAATTTGAATAACAAGTTATTCTAAAAAAGTTTCTATTGTAATTTTAAATATCAAAAAGCTATTGCAATCTTTTTAAGTTAATACAATTTTTATTTTTTACCAGATATATTATTCAGTAGTATTAACCTGTAGAGGTACGCTTTTTTGTGGTTACATACAAAGGCTCAAATAGATAAAAGAATTTGATTAAAATAACGTAGAATATAAATGTCACGCGTAGATCGTTTGATACAAGTATCCGAAAACCTTAAAACTCATTTTCCCTTTAAAATTATGAATAGAAATTTTCTCCCTTTTCAGAAGATCACGATATTTTTGAAATTATCACGATCTCTATGTAACTCGAGCCCGGCACATATTCAAAAAATTATTCGCGTTACGTTTTTGACGTCTCGCGAGATTTCGTTATCCTCGAGTGAAATACGAATACCCCTGTAATCCTCGAAAAAAATTAAAATTACGCCGGTGCACATTTTCCCTCCCAAACATTAAAACTGTCCACTCAAAAAACTTCATGCGGGGGGGGGGGGGTATTTGACAGCCCTCTTGGCCGAAATCCCCAGGCACGTACGTAACACACCTGAGCAACGAAACGTGCTTAATGACTCGAAAGTCGGGAGCAGTGAGAGAAAGAGAGAAAAAAAGTAGAGATTGTACGGCCCCTCGGTAAACAATAGGATCGTACAGAGCGCGACGAAGTTTAGCCCCTCCCGCCGCCTTGCGGTAGTGCGCCAGGTGCAGAAGTCAGACAAGCGCTTAAACCGCAGGAGCTTCTTCTTGGGTCGGGTGCTTTTAAAGGTCGCGCCAGCTGTTAACTTCTTCCCCAAGATCTGCGGCCCGAGGATGAATGCGATGAGTTTGCCTCCTACTCCTACCGCGGTTCATGTTGCTAAGTTTAATATTGCTCTTTTTTTTTCATTTTTTTATCTTGTTCTCCGTGGATCAGGATGTAATAAATCATTTTGTTAACGAGAATCTTGTTTCGGGAAAACAATGGTCGCTGATGAAAACGAGAGCCTCGTGCCGAGCAATTAGGCGACATTGTATTTTAATTTTAAAATTACGCTCTTGTGCCATCGAACGAGCGGAAAATTTATTTTTTATTTTTCAATGCCGTACGTCGAGCCCGAAGCGAGGGTTCACCAAGGATGAGTGTCCTCTCTCGGATTCCCTGCATTTTACTTTTGTGTTTGGTTCTAATTTTCCACTGCAGTGATGTGTGTTTTTACAGATTTTTCTATTGACTTGTTAAATAAATTTTAAAAAGTCTTTTGGCTGTAATAATTTTTTTTATTTTTTCAGACCACTATCAATATTAGATTTGAAGATATTAACGTTGAGAACGTCAATGGTGAGTACATCGACGAGGACAAGTTTGATCTTTCTGTGAATTACATTAACAAGACTTACAATACCTTGAGGTGCAGGATAGTCGTCATCAAAGAATTTCCGCTGGATCTTTTGGTAAATACAGATAATCGATTTATAAAAGTTATCGCCAATCATACGAATATTTCATCTTACAGGTCACGGTTAAAATTTACGCTTACGCATTTGGGGACTATCGCGTACCTTTGGCCTTCGACATAAGCACTTCTACTTGCGATTTGAAGTCGAAGCGAATTTTCTTGGCTGGTTTCATTAAGGCGATTGGCGGAGATTTGGACAAATGTGTACCCGAGAAGGTTTTATTTTTTAAATAAATTAAGAATATGCTGATAATGTTAATAAAACATTTTTTTTTAGGGTGAATACAGAAATGACAGTTTCTATCCGGTTGATTACAGCTTGCTTCCTAACGTGTTTCCAAGAAATAAGTACAGGATGGAAATGGAAGTAAAAAACACGAAGTTATCAATTATCAAAGTACAAGTTTTTATTGAAATAACTTGACTAGACGAAGATTTACTTTATAATTCAAAGCTCAAAAATGTTTAACCCTTACTTTAAGAATCCCTTTTGCATTAATAATAATTCCAAGTTATAGTCTTTTTTAGAGGGATGAATACAAATTCATTTTCTAATTTGTAGGTTTTGAACGATGAATGTAGTAATAAATATTTTTCATTTCTTAAAAATCTTTTATGATTTTTGTACAATGACATCGTTAGCAAAAGATAAAACCATGACGACTCTAATTACATGACATTATTTTCTAGTATAAATATTCATGCGCTTTATTTTCAGAAAATATTTCAGGTAACAAAAAAAGTTTAGTTTTGATTTTGGAATGAATAATCTAAAGCTAATTTTTTAATAAACCTTCTTCGAGAGTAGTTAAAAGTTAATATCCACCACTATATATTTATAATAGAATTGAAATAAATGAGCTATAAAACTCTAAGCAACAAATTCTTAATTTTTACGTAAAACATACTTTCAAATTTTTTCTCACAAATTGATATCGAATGAAATTTGAAGCAAAATTCGTGAATATCAGTTAATCGATCAAATCAACAATCAATCAAACTTATTAAAATTTAATTGAAGAATTTTAGGTAAGTACGAAAGATTACTGTTGGCGGAAATTATTTTCACAGCACCCATTGACATTTAGAAAAAAAGGTTCTGTATAAAACGGAAATTGAATTATAAAAGACCATTTATAAATTTTTTATCAGACAAGGAATCACCGATGTAGTTTAATCATTCAATTTGAAGAAACTTTTGAAATCATTTAATTAAAAATTTACAAGGTTTCAAAGTATAAACGTAACAATGAATCATCTCTTCACGGATCAAAAATTGATCTTCATCAATGTTTTCCATTAGCTTATTCAAAAGTAAAAATTTAAACTTATTTTACATCCCGTCGCTGCAACTAAAAAAAAAAAGGTATTAAAATCTTTCGTACCACCATAAAAGAAAAGAGGATTACCCTTCCTAATATTTACCAAAGTAGAGGACTAAGTAGACACTGTGTGCTTTACAAGGGTAGCGCGTCTGGACTTTGACTAAGCAAATTACACGAGTCTTGCGAAAAGTTCGTACTATCTACCGTGCGCGTGTTTATTTGACGAAAAGTTTCCTCTCCCGCCTATTCGTAATCTGGAAAAATTATTTTTACTTCCCCCGGGCTTTGGGATAACAAAGTACATACGAGAAAATAGTCTATTAGCCCCCGCGACTGGGTCGATCGATCTAATTGACTTTTCAATTGGGCGACTGTCGTTAACCTCTTTTAACCCAACTTGTATTCTTATCTCCCCCCACCCTTTTTTTTTCTTCTTTTCTTGTCTGGTTAGTCTTTGTTCGCTTGTTAAAGTTTACCTTGTGCTAATTTATGTATGTACTATCGATATGTTTTGAACAGTGATCTAAAAAAAAATTTGTGTTGTCAGAATTGAAATTATGGTTTCAAGTTGAAATCAATTTTGATTTTTGCTTCATCCAAGTAATTATTAATTCCATCTGTGTATTCTGCCTAATCTTCATGTACAAAATATTAAATGCACCTGAAAAAATATTTTTCTAATTCGCTGTTCGAAAAAACATCATTCAAAGCCCATGGAATTTTTACTCCTCGAAAATTCAAAAGTCGGCGATAATATTCGAGGCTTGTACTTGAAATTGATATTTTGATATTCATCGAAATTGAAAAAAAATATTGTAAAGACGCTGCAGGCCGACTCGATGGTGGGAGAGGAGTCGAAGAGGATCAAAGTTTGTAACCGTATACACTCGTCATGTTCATCTACTTACACTTGTGTCGATGCACACATTCTCGTATATAACGAAAATTTGATCCACTTTTGTGTCGCGAACTCGTACGTACGTGCTTTATACTTTTTAAAACGCTCTATTTCTCTCTTTTTCTTGTCTGACTGTCGCAGGACTTTTAATAAATACACGCCTCTCTGACTACAAAGATACCTTTTTTGAAAGAGACTTTTTAAAAAAGCGCTTTTTTTTGCTCTCTCCACAGAAGCTCCCGTAAACACGAGTCGACAGAGGTAGGAAAAAAAAATAAAAGGACGCACTTTTTCGAGTAAATGAAAAACGCAGAGAGTAATTAGTAAATTGATATCGTGGAGTACATCAATATCCCCGTAAAGTTTCAAATTGAATTTCGTTCCCCGGGCATAAGATTTTGGGAAACTTGATGTGCACCAAGTCAGTTTGTTTACTCCTGTTTATTTATTTTAATTAAATAGAGTAGTGCTCTAAGCGAGGGTGAGAGCAGCTCATTTAGTTTGTTTTGCACATGAAACGTCTGCGTTTCAACGTTGCCAAAGCCTCCCCGGAAAGATAACTCGGGGTATGAGGGAAGTTTGCGTGTTTTTCTACTGAAATATTGGTTTACACTAAACTGCAAATGTTTGGGTTAACTTTACAACCGTGTAAGGAGCATTAATATTTATTATTTACCGTAGGCGGCAAAAATTCAAATTCACTTCCGAGCGCAGGCTTGCTTATTTTTCCAGGTTTTTCTTCTGGATTAACATAAATAAATGGAAGGTTGGGAAATTATAGAAGGCAAAGTTTGTAATTTTGACTCGTGATTTACTGTGGCTTAAGTAAAGAAATTTTTTTTACTGCTGCATCATTTTATATACAGACTAGCGAGAAATAAAAACTAATTTTTTTTTTTACTTAATTTAAAATACATGAAACTTTGTTTTTAATTTTGAAACAAGTTTTAAATTAATTTTGAAAAGTACGTGTTTACTATTTACTTACTGGAGCAACTAGGGAACTTACTGAGCTTGCTTTTGATATCCCAGGTAATTTGATTTTCAAAATTAATATCAAGTACTCACATTAAAATCCATAATAGCTCCGTTAAAAGACGCCTGAGTTTGTAACTCAAAAATTTTTTTTTTTAATTTTCATTTTATCTTCTTTAACGACAGATCTTTATTGTTAATTGTGGTAAATAATTTGAAATTTGATTAAAAAATTGTATTAACAAAATTTATCTTTTTCTTCACTGCTAGAAAAATATATTCAAAATAAGAGAGTCCACTATGCTTTGTTACCAAATATAAAATAAATTCTTGAAAAAATATAAAAAAGTATTGATAGTAAATGCAAAAAATGTCATGATTAATAATTTGACAGAAAAATTTTTAACTTTTTTTGAAGAAAAATAATAAAAATTGATACTTTTGAAATATCAAATTATTAAAAATTTATTTTTCCATCGAACCAAATATTTTGAGGCTCAAGTATATCAGAATTTCAGAAATCAACTAAAAATATATATATAAACTTTCGAGCTACCCTAATTATTCTTCGTTTAACTTATAAATATTCATTTAAAAAGTTTGAACCGATGAATTTTTCAAGACTGCCACCGTGTTAGAAACCAATAAAATGTAAATAAAAGTAAACTCTTTTCAGATCGACAAAAAAAAATTTCATAATTCCCGGCAAGCCTCTCTCATTCACGGGAGCAATCGAGGCTCATTTCCAATTTGTCAAACAAAATGATCTCGTTAAACGAAGGAGGTGGTAAAATGAAAAAAAAAAAGGAGGACGTTGTTAATGCATCGTTAACAAGGGGCACAATGCAATAGCAGCAGAAGCCTGCAGCAGGAGTGGTGCAGGGAAGAAAGGAACGGGGGGGGGGGGAAATGATAGATGAGCCGGTGCAAACTATGCCGGTGCTTTTTGCCGAAATAATCTCGCCCGGGGAATTTTCGGTCGAGGCTTTTGCTTAAAACGTGATAATGGCTCGGGGAGTCGCACGAGCGGCACCGTGATTAATATATTGCCGTGTGTGCACACATTATGTGGCACTGCATGCACGCGACTCTTGTTTCTCGATAACTTTCTGACTCTTTTTTTTTTCGATTTGAAGTATAAGTACAACTGTTTTTGTATGTTACTATTTTCCAAAAATATTTAAATTGTTTGAATACAACGACTTTTTATCATTTATTATGAAACAAACTTGTTTAGAAAACTTTATTGACTGCGTTGTTTAGTTGATTGTACAATTTTGTTTTTTGCCCGTTGGCTTTAAACATTTTTCAAATTGTGATTTATGTATTTCTTGTAAGTACATAGAGCTTTTTTTTTATTAAGTTTTTTCTAAATGAATATATTTGTTTTTCAAACACGGATCTCCTGACGAGGCTGACAAACTAAAACAGTAAAACGTTTTGATGTAAATTCAAAACTACATATTTCCAACTAAGCCAATTAGCACACCATCAATCATCTTTTTTAAATATAATGCAAATTTTTAACATTTTTTTAATTCGTTGTTTTTTTTAAAATAACTTTTGAATTGTCTTACTTTTTTTTAAATATTTTTTTTACTTTTTTTTTATTATTTGGAACGGCATGAGAATTGTTTGAAATTGGTTTTCATGGATTTGTTGAGGGTGTTTGCATTAAAAAATACAACAGTTTATGGTAAAAGTTTGTTGATACCTAGCTTATATATTTATTAATATTATGCATAGGTAATGTATTAAAATTACAGCACTGAAGATTAAATATGTCATAAAAAAGTCAAATATTGAAATGCAAAAATAATTACATAAAGGTGGTCATTAAAAATTTACATTTTTACATTTAAGTTAAAAAACTGAATATTGAAAAAAAAAAGTTTAATGTTTGATTAGCATCAAATTTATGAAACTAGATAAAAAGATTTTTTACGACTTTTAAAATTTATTTGAGAATAAAACTGCGAACTAAAAGAAAATTAGTCAAAGCCAAGCAGAAGAAAGAATATTCTTTCAAGTTGTAAAGTATTTTCAAGAGACTTTAAATTTGCATTCAGCTGCTCAAACAATTTCACGAATGCATTAAAAAAAAAAGTTTTTATTATATAAAACGGTTTGGAGAGCTAAATTTTAAAGTGGGTCATTATTTCTTTCTTGTACAATAATAAAAGCGTTAACAATAATTTAATAACCGATCGATCGATATCAGCAGAAAAGCACAGCAAAGACCGACATTTTACAAGCATCGATTTATCTATTTTCGTTACACAATATTTTCTCAGTTCCACTTTTCTCGCAAAAAAAAGTAACTGTAGTAGTAAAAATAAATATTTTACAAGATTAAATTGAATTATCAAGACGCTTTTGACCTAACTTTGAACCTCAAAGATATTTGTTAAACAGGGATTAGAGCACGAGTTTTGGCCGTTTGTCACCAATATTTAGAAGCCTCAGCCCCTCCGCTGCACTCTGCGTATAAACTTTATTTTGGTGAGTTCCGTGCGGTTGCGTCAAGAGCCGGGATTTTGGCGTATTAACCTTGTACCCTCCCGGTGTATGCTCTCTAAATATTATATGAAGAAATTTTCACTCGCAAATTCGTGTGGTAACCGTTTGAGCTCACTTCGAATATTTTATACCTTCGACGTGAGCTTCGTTTTTTATTCAAAAATAAACAATTGAAAGGTAAGTATCAAAAATAAGAGAAAAAATGAATGTTTAAAAAGTATTTTATTCTCACACTCCTTCACAAAATTCATTGAAATTTTCAATATGAAAAGATAAAATTTTCCCAGAGAACATACGCCCGGTTATTTAAAAAAACATACGTTTGATTTTGTAAGGCATGTAAATAATTATTTCCCACTTTAATTTAAATGCAAAAACGAGCGTCCGGCGATTTAATTTTATCCGGCGCTCAATATAAAGCAACACAATTCACTCGTCAATGAAAATTCAAAATTTCAATAAATGCGGGGGAGGGGGTGGGCTTGATAAATTAATTTCGCAGAACGGAAAGTCCCGTTGAAAATTCGCGCGGTCGGGGTCATAAATTTTCCGAAAAAAAGAGGCCTCGGTAACTTTTTTAACTCAAAAAAAAAAGGGGGGTGATTTTCGCGCGGGCAGGGGGTCCGGTCGGCGGACAAACAAAAACAAAAGTGAACAGCGGCAATCCACAACGGGATAAACTTGGCTTGGCGCGCGTGTTCCGAGGTCCCTCCCTCGTAATGGCGCAAACCCCGAGAGATGCTGCAGCGAGTCGAGTCGGTCGATCTTTGTTTATTCTGGTCTGACCGTGCCGCGTACCTCTACTACTTACTTCGTAATTGGTAGATTTCTTTTTTCTTTTTTTTTTTTTTTTTAATTTGCTTGATACTTTGTGCCGTCGGGCTTTTTTTTAAATTGTCAGCTTACCCCAGAGATTTATTTCATTTACCTCAAATGTTCGTGACTTTGTAGTCTTTCTTTACTTTTGGTAAGCTCAAATTAGTCGAAACTTGAATGAATTACGAAACGCAATTAATGAAGGAATTAAAATGATTAAGCAAGCTTAATTAATATTATTATTTTAAAAGTTTGCTTGTGTACTATTATTGAGCTTTTGACAAGTGCGAAACCGCTCATATACCATTCGCAAACTGATTCGTGGGTTCAAACTTCAATAGTGTATTTAGTTTTTAAAGACTCTTGAGAGAATACGAACTGTGTGCACATTTTCTTTTCAGAAAAACTTAGTTAGGCTTTCAAAACATTTCTTTTTTAATTTATTGAAAAAACAATTATAATTGAGTTTTCTACAAATTAAGTTTGAATATCTTCTCTAGAGACTTAATTAATTTTTTTTGAAATTTGAATACATTTTATATCTTAAGAATCTTGAGTTAAGATTCATTAAAAAATTAGTAATTTTTTTACATTAGTGAGTCATTTCTATTATGTACATATTTAAATCATCTTAAACAGTTTTTTACTGTCATAATTTTCTAAATCAATATTATTAATTGACTTTCAAAGTTTATAAAACAAAGTAAATTACTTATTGTAAACAGACTATGTATTAAACTGAGATGATAAAGATGAGTTATCGACATGGAAGGTAAATTGGACTATATCAACTATATTGATTACATTGATCTGTTATTTATTCAAGATTTTTTGATTATGGGTAAATTAGCTATCTAAAACTTAAATATTATTTTTAAAATATAACAAAAAAAATGTTGAAATTTGAGTTGAATAAGATTATTTAAAAGTAAATTGATATTTTTACTAACGAAACATTTTTTAATTGAATAAAAAGTTTAAACTTTAATTCTCGGAAGGAATTCGCATGTAAAAAAAAATTTTTCCAGAACTTTCGAGAAGTTTTAAAGTTCAAGAGTACAAAAAGAGTTGAAAAAAAATTTCGAGTTTTTTTGTAGTTTTAAAATTTTTAACGATTTACCGTAATATTTAGTGTTGAAATAAGGTGAGAAGTGAATGAAAAAGACGTGACTCAGTCGTAAAACTCAAGGTATTATTTTTAAAGCCGCAGTAGTCGTTTGAAGTGACATTAACATTTAACATATTTTCTTTTTGCCAAGTAGTTTGTACTGATTACCATAATTTAAGGGTGGAAAAGGATTAAATAGTTGGAATTTCCTTATGTACTTAGTACAGTTGAACCAAAACTTTGGAGATAAAATTTAAAAGTCTCGTTGGGAAAACATTTTGTTAGAGCACTCAGGAGCCCACCACACTGGCTCGAGGTTTCCTTGGAAAAATACGTTTCTCTTGCTTTCCTACATTATCTGGCCGAATCCAGATCAATTTTTTTCCCTTCTTAAATTATACCTCGAACTTTTCCTCTAAAATTTTATTCAGGAAAAAGTTTACTGACATCATACCTTTATTTTTATCTATTCATCAGAATTAAATTAAATTTCAAAAATGGATCGCTAAGGACTTTGCAAATATTTTTCATGTAATTTAATTTCACATGTAGTCAAGTACATTTTTAAAACCTAAACGCAAAAAAAGAGTTTTTTTTATATCACATAATTTTAGAAATAAAAGTTTTTGTTGAATCTTAAATCTAACTTGGTATTTTTCAACCTATTTTTTTCTATATGTATAATTTATTTATTTTTATTTACGTCGATTCTTAGTGAAGATAGCATCCAGATCAAATATATATAAAAAACGAAATTTTTTTTTTTTTTTTTTTACCAATATTTTGTGATAGTAAATTATCCTCCTCTTCAAGGACTTCTGATAAAATCGCCTAAATCTGATCTTACTCTTTGATTATTATAAAACAAATCAAAAATTCAAAAAATGGGCTAGTCCCGTCAATATCTTTTTAAGATCGTTAAAAATAAAAAATTATTCTAATTCTGACATTTTTTAGAAATATAAAGCTTGCAAAAATTGCCCATCAGAGCTTTTTTTAATTTGATGTTCCCAGTTAAAATCCCTATATATGAAATTATCATTTTTTTTCTAAAATTTAAGGAATCGTATTTTGAATCCTTGAGAGTAAAATTTTTCCGATTTCACAAAAGGTTTTTTTATCAAAAACTCACGTAAGTCTTACGCTAGAACTAAATTTTAAGTCACGGGTAAGCCCTCACTACCGCTTAATCTCGGCTAACGAGTTCAACCAAAAAAGGAAAGAGGTTTATAAAAAATATTCAATAATGCAGTTAGGGATTTACCTTCGGCACGAGCACTAAAAAAGGGGAATGAAAATACCGAAGCTGATTAGAGGGTTAAAATAAAAGATCCAGCTCATCCTAAAATCATGCGTCTCTAATTCGCGAAAAACTCGAAAGCGGGTTTCATTTTCTCGAGGTAAAAAGAAAGAGAGAAAGAAAGAAAGGTAAAGACGGTCCGGGAATACAAAATCGATGCTCTTTTTAACTCGACCCGGCCATTGTCTTCCCTATTTTCCTTCTCCTACCGCTCCAGGGTTAGCCGGGTGGGTGTAATCATTGTCCAGGATGGCGCCTGATTAAAAAGAAGAAGGCCGAAGGACGGAAAAGACGCAGCTCGTGCCTTGGAGGGGGGATTGAAATTCAGATGCGGCGGGGGCCGAGCGAGCAAGCGGCTTTCTTTCAGGACACTACAGGTCGGAGGCTAACGCGATTTCATTCGTAAAAAGTTTTCTTGTCAACCGGGGAATGCAATTTGTATCCCTTTTCCCTTTTCTGCCTCCCTATCTACCTCCCAGCTCTTCTTCTTCCTCCTCTCTTTTTTTTTATTTTCATCTCATTCGAGATGAAAAATGCGATAAGGCAGCTTGCGACCGACATTTTTCCCGACAGTTCTGGGTTTTTGCCCGCGTTGTGTTGGCTTGCTTCTTTTCCTTCATTGGAATGGTTAAGTGGGTGACGAGATGATGGATTTGCGGGAATATTCGAAGTGCTTCATTGTTGGTTTACCCCAGGAATTTTTCAAATCCTCCCTTTCTAATTTCTTTTTTTTTTTTTCTTTCTCTTTGTTGGCTTAGCGGTCTTGCATCAAAGTCAAAAGTAATGAAGAAAAAAAAAGGAAAATTACTATACTTCTTGATTTAAAAAAAAGGAGATCTCAATAGTATTTTTTTCTTTAACTTTCCTTAATTGAAAATAAAATAAGCAACAATTCCGATGTGTAAAAAATTACAATGTTTTGAAAGATTGTTTGATCGTCAAAATATAGTCAGCATCACGCTCAAAAGTAAATCTTCAAGCTTATTTTTTCTTATTTGAACTAAAAAAATATTTATTTAGTATTGCAATCAATTTTAGTGGTTTAAAGTAATCAGCTTCCTGAATGGAACTTTGAAAAATTTAAGTTTTTTTGAAAATGGACCCGATTTAGTAACATGAATTATCGAAATTAACTTTTAAATTAATATTTCAAGAACAAGTATTTGGGCAAATAAATAAACAAGAAATAATTTCAGACATTCCAGTCTAGGTAAAGGTGGAACTAGGTGTAATTAAAACGATTTTTTTTTATCGCAAAAAGCTATTTTATTTTCATTTTTCATTATATACACACTGTATAAAAACGTGATATTATTAACTGAATTTACGGACTATTTTCAGGTGTACCAATGCGTAGAAAACAAAAAATATCCCAAAACATGCTTAAATTTTTCTTCTTGACGCGCCCCGGGTAAGACACATACGGTGCACGCGTATACTGAACTCTCGTCTAGTTTCTTCGATCCAAAACAAAAATCCATCCATAAAGCATATATAACTTACGCTTTAATACGAACTAATCCTAAGTTAATAATCAACAATACAAACACAAGAAACAACAGTATTCCAAAACAGATTACACTACCATTTACACTAAGCACTCTCAAAGATACTTCATCCACTTGCAAACAGCACAATTGCAACTACGAAAAATAATAATCGCTATTCACAAATTCCTTTTTTCAACATCGACAAAAAAAAAAAAAAAAAACACAGGGACAGACTCAACATCAAGCTCCACTTAAACTTTAATAATTTTTCAAAAGAGCAAAACTGGCCGTAAAAAAAAGTTATAAATAAAATAAGACACGCCCACTTAATTTTCACGTGCACTCACCAACATCTCAAAAAAACCGCTGAGTCCGCGTCCAAATGAAACAAGCAGAAAAAAAAAAATGTCAAGACGCGAGCTAAAATTCACATTACAGAGCGCGGGAATCGAGTGGGGCGCGTGTCGAGTGCTCGGGGCTAATTCGCCGTCTCGAAAATAATAAGTGGATCAGCGCGTCGAAGCGCCTACCGAGTGAAAAATCAACTTAGTTAAGCGAGAAAAATTCCTTGGATTCATTTGGGTCAGCACACTCGCGGGGTGCATTGTCTTCCCCAAAGTTCTTCTACGGCTGTTAGGCTGAAACACACACTCGGGGCGGGGAAAATTCAGCCGACGGTTTTCAAGCACGTTTTATTTGGGCGGTGCTTCGAGTGTGGAATTAAATAGGCCAGTCGTGTATGATTTTCAGCGGCGGTACGCTTGTAATCGCGTTTTTCAACCGGGCTTTTCGGCATACCACTTTTGACGTTTTCTTTTGTTCTCCACCCTTGCCTCCCTCTTTTTTTCTGTTACAGTAGATAATACTCGTTTTTCGAGAACAATTACATTGTATTGTTTTTTTTTTTTTTTTTTTTTTTTTTTTTTTTAAAGCTATAGTTTAATTTCAATGATGTGTGCTGGCTGGGATTAAGTTATTTTATAAATTAGATTTTTTATAGATATTAGACTCAAATATAGTCTGTTTAAAATTCTGCAATACAAAATGTGTTTGAATAAAAAATAAAGAGTATAATAATATACAAAAAAAAAATATATATATTTTCAACGCATCTTGATAAGGTTAATTATAAAAATTGAAATTCTGTATTGATTAAAATTTGTAATTTATTCAGGTTTTGAGGTGTAGAAATTGTCGAAATAGGTTTGATCATGTGTTTTGTGAAAAGCTGAGAGTCAGATTTTGGCGATTTTGTAAAAGATCTTTTAAAAATATTCTAGTTTTTCGTTGCAATGATCAAATCTATTAAAAAATGATCTTTCTTTGAAAATTTATGATTTTTTTCTGAGTAAAATGTAAAAATTGAGTGAATTGAGTTTGCTGCATGAAATAAAATTTCAAGCGCAATCATTAACAACACTATTCCAACAATTCGGATACAACTCCACAAGTTAATCCTGCAGGCATTACGAAGTTACGAGGCGCAGAACAACGAAATCGTTGAAACTTTCAATCCTCGTTCAAAAATCCTGCTACACGTTACCGTAAAACTCTTAATCTTCCATGGTTAAAAAATTAATTATTTTTGTAGTGCCCTGGAAAAAATTTACGCATTAATCTCTCTCTCTCCCGTAATCTTTTCCCCGAATGACTTCATTATCCCGGGATAAAAATCTTTGGATTAATCGTACCCTTGGGTAAGACGGAAAGATTTCTTCCCCTCGAACAGTTTACGACGTCGGTTGGTCCGAAAAGTGTCCCGATCCAGAATAGTTAAGGCTTATCGCCAGTAGGAAACTTTTGAGGATTTACAGACTCTCTCAGGCCGCGGTGCTGCACTAATTCCAAAGCCAGCTCGGGACGCTGCGGAGAATAACACACGCGTGCGTCGAAGTTGCGCTGCGGTCACCAAGCGCCGTCCTCGTTTGCAGGCTTATTATTTATCGTCTCTTGAGATTGGACCGGCCGGACTCGAATTAAGGCTGGAGATTAGGCTGACCCTACCCTTATCCGCTGGACGATTTCCTTCATTTCTTTTAATCTGATTTTCAGGTATTGGCGGAAGTTGCTATAAGTATTTCGATCGCTGTGTTTAAATAACTCATATTTTACTGTGATATTCAGTTAAACATTTAATTATTCAAAGCGCTCGTATCACGAATTCAATTTTAAAACGAAAAATTAAAAAAAGAAATTCGATATTGAACTTTTATGTACTTTCTAATTTATATTTCATGAGACAAAATTTTGAGAAAGATCGATGCTGCTTGATATCATACATAAGTTATAGTTATCAAAGGATAATTTTACATTGTGACGTTTGAGTAAGATTTTCAACAATTAAAAAGTAAAAATCACAAAAAAATTATACAATATCAGTAAATCTGATAGAGTTATGCTTTTTTTGAAAAGGGTTTTTTTTTTTTTTTTTCTTTCTCAAAATCCAGTTGAAAACACCTAAAATAAAAATATGTGAGAATAGTATTATTTTCTATATAAATGGCTCAAAATCTATTTTTTAAATATATTTACGATTCTTTTCTCCCCTGTAACATATTATTCATGAATTCCTACAAGTAAAATATTGTTGCACTTATTTATTTTTTTGTCAATCAACGAACTCAAGGTGCAATAACTTTATGCAGTTTACATACAATGGTATAAATAAACTAATTATAAAATTAATGTAATTATCTCCGACCATTTAAGCCAATCCATTTTTAGTAGAAGAAAAAAAAAGAAGAAGAACAATTTCAGATAATTTAATTAAGATTTTACTTTTTTTTCAAATTTAATTTGAACCACCTGCCAGTTTGTCTCACTCTTTTCACATCTGTAAATAAATAAAGAGTGGACGTTCGGAGTATGTCAACACGTAAATATTGAAAATAAATTTTAAAGAAACCATATATATTTCAATGAAAAAGTCAGTTTATAAATGTCATTATATCCAGACGTTTTATCCAAATTCAATTTAGTCCTGCTTTTAACCAGTCGTGATTTAACCCAATTACAGCTCAATGTCTAGACTGCACTCGATTATTCGAACCCGTACTATTTCTATTAAAACACGAGTTTATTCGGTCTCATAATCAGGAATGATATTGCAGCGGTAATGTATAAAGGAGGGGGGGGGGGGTAAACCTAGTAGGCATTCGCAAAACTTTAGCGCAATTTCCAAAGTCGAGCCAGGGGTTATGTTCGAGTGCCATTATAGATTTTCGATGACGAATGAGCGAATAACGAATTCCTTCTCCTCGTACAGAAGGAAGCAGAGAAACTTAACATTTGCGAAGGAGGAGGAGGAGGAGAGAATTTAGCGTGGCTCCAAAGTAAGTAGGGAAACTTCCGGGGTTCTATCGTAGCTCCTTCTCAAAACGAAACTTCGATGAGTCGGCTATCAGATCGTGCAAGATTTCATCTGACGCAGCTATGCAATTAAGGATTATAAATTACATTTCACGGGCTGGAGTTTATCTTTGCAGCGGGTTATTGGAACACTTTTAAAAGAATCCACTCCTGCCCACTTGTTGAGTTTTCTTATTATTGGTTTTCAAGCGTAATCTTATCCTCGACGAGTCCTGCGAATCTCATCATTTTTTCATTTTGCCATTGAGTTTGTTTTAAATTTTAATAAAAAAATAATCTTTTTATCGGATGTGTAAAAATGAATTTTTTCTTAAACAAATTTGTTCGTAAAATTAGTAGCTATTAGCGATCTCAATTCTCTATGAATGAATATTCTTGAACCGAAGCTTTTCATTTTGAACAATTAATCCGTAAAAAACGACATAAAATAGCGACCCAAAACCCGACTCTATAAATGACTATAATTGCGAAAGAGGTATTTGATTCATTATTTTTATATAAAACGCTTCAAACTGGCATCCCAGACACCTATTTTACTGTTCTCCGATTATTTTAAAACAAAATTATTTTATTTTGAAAACTTCTTATTGCAAAAAAAAATTATCTTACAAAATGTCACAAAATGTGGGAATAAAACAAAACTGAAGTAACATTTGTCAAATTTATTGTGTTCTTTGCTTAAACGATAGTATTTAAAAACTCATAAATAAATAGAAAAATTAAAAAATTGAAAAAAATATCAACGAATTTTCATTCGGTTAAAAATTATTTTTTTTTAAGTCCAAATTTTGAAGTAGTATTAAATTTTTACAAGAATTCCAGTCTGTAAATCTCAAATAATCAATCTCAGCCGGTAGCACCTTTCGAACGCACAATATTCTTATCTAATCAATCATCAAGGTGTCCATAAATTAAAAAAACAAACAAAATATCGTGATGCCCAAGGATGAAAACTAGGTTATGCGGCTGAATAATCGCGAGCGCAGCTCGCGCTCAAAATGTAGTTCCGAATCGCGAAAACTTACGAAAATGAGGTGGAAGCGTCCCGGGTGAGTATGGCTGACAGTTGCGACGAGGACGGGACCGGGAGCGACGATACAATATGTGTACAAGGATGCTGCCAATCGTCGTCTCGGAGCAGCGACGACTGCGGCTGCTGCTGCGGCTCGTACAACCCCTTCGAGGACCAGAGCACGGAGGCGATGATAAAGGATCTGCCCTTTGCCTTGAAGAAGCTCTCCGTCATGAAATGCACGATGAAGAAGTGGCTACTTCAGCGACTCGAGCTCGAGAGCCAGGCTAGAGCCTTGAGAATTGCTTTGCAGGAGTACGGTACGTTCGAATTTTTTCCTTTTTTTTTTTTTACTTTTATCTAAATCTGAATTTTAACTAGAATTTAAATTTATTTTTTTAAATTGACTCCTTTTTATATTTGTTTAAAAAAGGATCTCTTGAAGGTACATTTGAGGTGTCATAAAAAATTAAATCTTTATAGTCCAATTGATACTACTCAACGTTTCGTCAGCTCGGTTTGCTAGCTTCATCAGAAGTGCTTTATTAAAATCCACAAAAGAAACAATAAATTTTTAGTATACATTTCACACGCAGTTCAATCAATATTCAATTTAGAAGCACCTCGACTAACATGAAATTCAAAAAAAGAAATAACTTGTTTAAAAAAAGCAGGTGTTAATGTGGAAGAGGTCATAATGCCCGACCCCCTGATGGTCCACTATCGTGAGGAGAACATAAAGCTCCAGCAGCGGAACGACGAGCTTCAGGACCAGATCAGGGACTTGACCGAATCACTGTCCGAAAGCCAAGGCATGGACGAAAACGACTTCAGGGAAAAAATGAATGTTATCAGGGATCGATGCGTCCTTGAGAAAAGACAGTAAATTGATTTTACTCTTTTTAACTATCATTGTCTGACCGTATACAGATCTACTCTACTCAATGCTCAGTTTAGTCTTTTTTTTTTTTTTCTTTTAAACTTTGGTCGTTAGAGTTGAGAAATTTCTGTATTTTTAATGAAGATTTGATGAAAATTGTGTGTATGTCAGGTTGTTACAAAAATGAAGTTTCGAGGTAAACTTGTTCGAAGTTTATCGTAACAGTTTTCGATAGAAAATTTTTTCCCGTACCTTCTTTCAGTGCCACAGCGCCGCGCCGATGTCCCGGCCGTAAACTTGTGTCGCGTTCTACATCAAACTTTTCTTTTTTCTTTTTGACCAATTTAAAAAACTGTCACTGCGAGGAAAAATTCCAGATTGTCATTATCCATCAAACTTTCGAGCAAAAAATCTTTACTTTTCAAGATTAAAAATTATAATAAACCAACTAGTTTAAAAACTTTTTCAACATTTACATAATTAAATCTGTCTATTTTTGATAAGAAAAAGTTTTAATTTCCAAGAAAAAAAACTTTTAAGTAAATTTTTTTTTTAAACTTAAAAAAAAAAAAAAGAAAAAAAATTTCGAACACGTTGTAAAATTCAGGCTGCGAGACACAATAGCCAATCTGGAGTCACGGCTGCAGGAAGCGAAGGACGACAGTTGCTGCGTAGCTCTGAAACGTTTGAGGGAAAAACTGCGTGAGTTGTTGAGAGACGGAAAAAAGGATGATGAGCAAATATCCTTTGAAATCGACAAATCGATAAGCACTCTGGTCGAAATTTCCAAGGACTGCGACTCCCTTAAGCAGGAGAACCGGCGGCTTCTGGCGGAGGTCGACGCTCTCAAGTAAGAAAAGCTGTTAAACGAATTTAACGTCTTTTTTTATCACGTGAGTTTTTTGTTATAGAAACGAGATCAAGCAGGATTACGAGCAGCAAAATGAGTACGGCGAAATTCAGGAGCTGGTGGAAAGGGTTAAAAATTGCCAGGCCTCGGTCGGAGCCTTGAAGATGGAGCTGGCGAACAAGAACAACGACATAAACGATCTTCAGAAAAAGTTGCTCGAAGAGAAGCGAATCAACGCCCAGCTGAAGCTCGATTTGGATCGAATGAGAATCAAGCTTAAATCTGCCAACATTCGTGTGTCCAGCGAAGAGCTGTACAAGGAGGATAGCTTGACGGTTAAAAAATTTTTTTTTAATATTTTTTTTTTCAATTTGTAGTTACTAAAGTTAATTAAAAGTTGAAATACTATTTCAAAATGAAATTAGTTACCACCAAAAAATTTTTACTCTTTGAAGAGTAAGAATTTATTAGGCTTTTGTTTAGAAATGAAAATTTCATATAAATTGTATTTAATGAACAAATACTTTACTCAGAGGGTATTGTTTCTGAGAAAATTCATTAAATTAAAACCATGTTTGATACTGTTGCGTGTGCCCGTGGGCGAATCATAAGAGAAAATCATGAAGTGAAATTTGGTCGCTAGGAAGCTTTTTACTTCAAAAATTTTTTACAGACTTGTCAGCATTGTTTTAAATCGAATAATTATTTTTACCAAATAATATTTAGATTAGAAAAAAAAAATTATGAGCCGAGTGAAAACGAACTTGATGGACAAATTGACTTTTTGAAAATTTAGATGTCTAGGGTTGACTTAAGAAGTTCTCAACTGGCTGACGAACCTAACAAAAATCGGAGCGTCAGGATTGATGCGTCGGAAAAGCTAAACCAGGAAATGGACAGGATCAGAAGTCAAAGGCATAACTGGCAACCGAAGCTGAAGGTATGACGCGCACTTGCGATGATTGAAGAAATTTTTTTTGTAAATTCCAAAATTATTTATGTTTAAATTTTTTTTGAATGGAATCACGTAGTTGTAGAGATAATTTGTTTAAAGTGATATTTATAACGTTTTTATGTTTTTTACTTTTTTTTTTTTTTAAATATGGAATTTTTTTTTAATAATAATAATAATTAGATATACTAAATTAGTTTTCTTAAACAAATGTTTTTTTAAAACCAAGGAAAAACTTTCCTAATTTTTTAAATTTATGTTGCTTGAATTTAAACTGCTAAAAAAAACTAATTAAAATTAAATGATTAACAGACGCAAGATAGCTTTAGTGCTGAAAGATTGGTCAGCGTAGCTAAAGTCAGTGAAACTATGGAATTTGTTGAAGATTTAGAAGCAGGGTTGATAATGCAGAGCGTTGGTACGATCATTATTTTTAAAATAATTAATTTCTTGTTTATTAATTTAACGTAAGATTAATTTCTAATAAAATATCTTTAATTTAAAACCTTAGCCGTGGAACGTATCACAGCTGCTGCTGAGAGCTCTGATGGAACAGAAAAATCATCGAAAGGTCCAAGAAAAGTTCCCAGCGGAGAATGTTTCGCTCTCAGGGAGGCTGTTAAAGATCTTGAGACGGCGCTAAATAAACAATCTAGAAGTATCTATATTTTTATATATTATATTAATGTTTATCTAATCTCAAAAATTTACTTAAAAAATTCTATTTTAGCGATAAAGTATATGAAAGATCACGTACACAACATTCCGAAAATGTATTCTGGCAAAGATGATCATCTGTTGATGCAAGAAATCAAAAACTACGAGAACGCCCTGCATACTCAGATCGATGAATTATTGTTAGGTTCTGCGGTGAGAATTGCTGAGAAATGCAGCGGTGATGGCTGCACTGTGGACGAACTCATGAAAGTTAGCAAAAAGCTTGATGGTGAATTGATGAACCAAAAGGACGGTGTGTTTCTAGAAATTGCTCTTTTTATACTGGATTTTAAAATAAAATGTCATTATATAATCTTCAGCTGTTCATCGATTGAGAGACATGGTAGTCCATCTGGAATCTGAAAGCCCTGCAACGCCAGACCCAATCAAAGTGGATTCAAAACCAGAGTTTTTACCGGAAGAAAGCTTGAGCGGATCGTCTAAATCACAAAAGTTTTCTACGTGTAAGTGCGCCCCAAGCTTATTGCATCCAAGAACAGACTCGGGTGGATCGCATCAAATGACTCTGTGTGAGTGTTCAAGTTCATTGGATTCTGTGACAGATGTAACAGATGTGACAGATTACACGTCGTCTCAATCAACAAAATCCGAACAACTTTCGAAATCTTTTTCTGGTAATACAAAAAACGCTTAAGTAAATTACATTGTAAATGATCATTATTATATAGGTGTAATGTAAAATTCACAAAAATAGATCATACAACTGTAGACAGAATTGCCGCTGATAAAATGGAAAATGAAAGTTTGGCTACCTTCATATCAGATTCGGACATTGAGACCCACTCGGATGCAGCAAAAGATACCGACGTTTCTAAAATAAGTACAAAATCCGCTGATAAAATGGAAAATGAAAGTTTGGCTACCTTCATATCAGGTTCGGACATTGAGACCCACTCGGATGCAGCAAAAGATACCGTTTCTAAAATTTCTAAAACAAGTGTAAAAGATATCCAAGTTGGTAAGTCTAAGTCTCATTCAACAGTTGTGTTTTTAGAAACAATATTAGTATTTTAAAAAATTTGATGAAATAGATTCTGAATCATCCTTACTTGAACCAGAGGTAGAGCAGATAAAAATCTCTCCACCGAAACAAAATTATATCCAACCGATAGCAAAAGATTATCCATTGTATATTTTTGAAAAAACTATGTTTGGTAGGCAAAACATTTCTTATTAACCTCATTTTAAAATATGAATTTTTAAAAAATCAATTTTTTAAAATCATTTAGATCGATTGTCGACGGATGTATCTTTTTCTAAAATAGACTACAAAGTATTAATGACAACTCCTCAGCCTGTACCTGGATTAAAAAATATTCCTGAATTAAAAAGTATTCCTGGATTAAAAAGTATTCCTGGATTAAAAAGTATTTCTGAATTAAAAAGTATTCCTGAATTATCAGGGACCGCTCAAGCTGGTTTGGGTTAGTCAAAATCCCACTAATGAGATTTATTTTAATTAATTTATATGTAATAAATAATTCTATCAAAATCTATTTTGATGAAATAGGCTTCGCAAAAGGCTTCCGAAAATCGCATGACTCGTTACTCCAACTTGTAAAAGTGAAAGACGACTTTAACAGAGCACTGAGAGAACAGATGCAAGGTAAGTTGATTTGAATTAAAATTTTCTATGATAAAGTATCAAACATCTCTTACAACTTGTACTCTTAGCTGTTGAAAAACTGAAAAACATAATCGGCTCTGATGAGAACCTGACCAAGAAAAAAGATTTGTCGTCTAAGGTTGTGAAGTATGAAAAATCGGAATCCGGTGAAAATGCTGACAATTTTGGAATCGTGATTGTCGATCTCAAAGAAACGGTCCAAAATCTTAATGCAGCTCTTCGGAAACAAATTGATGGTAAAATATAAGCGACCATTTAAAGAAAAAGTTTCATCCGAGAAACGCAATTTAATTACATTTATATTTTTCATCAGCTGCTGATAAAATTAAAGAGGTGATTGACCACACAATGGATTCAGTAGAGTATCAAAAAACTCGTGAAACAGATAATATGAAAGATCCAACTACTGCAAAAATTCAAGACGAGAGCAATGACAATCAAAGTGTCTTTAGAGAGATCTTATATGATCTTAAAAATTATCAGAACCAGCAATCATCAGAACATGATACTGATCGTGATCCCAGACTTGAAAAAAGCAGTAGTTTACTGGCTGATATTTTAGGAGAATTAGATGATAAATTGCAGGACCGAATTGACTGTAAGGAATTTTTTAAAATAAAATAGAGTAAACATCATAATAAAAACAAAAATAATTTTTTTTTTTTTATTTAAGTTACCGAACGAGAAAGGAGCTCGATTGATTACGAGGAAGCTTTTAGACAAATGGAGTTGAAGAAATTTGAACAAACGGCTGGTTTCAGAAGATCAAAAGAGGGGTTGAAACTCGAGGATGAAGAGAAAAAAGATGCAGCCACATCACAAATTCGATTAACAGATTCCGGTAACATTGTGAAATCGGAAAAAACTAGTTTGGATGATAAATTGGATGGCACTGATGAAAAATTATCTGATAAATCTCAAATTAAACTACCCAGCCAGGGAAGGACTGAATCAGGTGGTTTAAAACACGTTGATAGTATAAGTGATGAGTTTGACATGAGATTTAAAAATCTTGAAAATGATACGCCAGTTGATAGAGTGCCTGAAAAGTATAAATTCGAGGGTACTGAAAAGAATGTGTCGGTTGCTCAACTCCAACCATCAAAAGATCTCAATCGGTTATCCCAACTGGAAAAGTCTGATTTTAATGATAGAAGACAGGTGGAAAGTATAATCGGTGAACTCAAGATTCTAACAAGAGATCTTGAGAAAGAACTGAAAAATCAAATTGGTGGTAAGTTAAAAGACAAATTTAATCAGTGATTCATGAATTAATAAACTAACACATGGTTTCTATTTTAAATTTTAGCTCTTGAACATATAGAAGATGTAATCAACGATACGACAAAGAAACCGCAGATGAAAGATAAATCAAATGCGGATCTTCAGTCAGCGCGAAAAAATTTTGATGAAAAGCTTCAGAAACAAGTCTATGGTAAAATTAAAATTCAAAAATTCAAAAAATTTAAATTAATTCAAACAATTTTTTTTGTTTTTGTTAGCTACTGAACGAGTACTAGCTCTGATCGGTTACGCGGAAGCAGTGGAGAAAAAAAGACGCGAAACAGCAATAAAATCCTTATCCGAACTACAAGATGCTCTTAGCAGAGACAAATTACGGCGCAAGAGTTTTAGTGAATATTCGAGGCCAGTTTCGAGGAAACTTTCGAGAAGCTTGTCAAAAGGTTCTATCGTTTTGAAACGAGCAAGTATTCGAACCAAAAGTCTTGATCCTTTAGGACGTGAGTAAAATTTTAAAAGTCGAATTTTTCTATGATTCTTATTTTTAATTTAATTCTGTATTTTCAATTAATAACTTCTTTCTACTAGATCAAAAAATCTTCACAAAAAAAATTTTTTTTAATTTAAGATTTTTGAAAAATTTAGACTTTCACTTGTAAAGTTTAAGTACTCAAAATTTTCACTGGAAAGATTTTCAATCTATTAAGTCTTTTCGATTGCTGTTTAGCTAGTACTGTATTGATAATCGAGTGCTCTAACACACCTTAAATATTTTCAGAATCATTCAAAAATGTATCGCTGCTTCTAGATGACACGAAGAGGCTTGAAATTGACAATGGCCACGCAGATAGTAAAGGTTCACCTCGTGGTTCAATTTTGAGTAGAGAATCAGACACAAGATCGAATAACCGACGATCTGGAGAAGCTGCGAAACCAGGTCTTTCTAAGAGGGATCGGATAAGCGTGGATAGTAAAAAACTTCAAGATGATATGAAATCGTCAGACAGAAGCAAGTCTTCAGACGTATCTCAGAGCAAACTCATGTTGGACAGACGTCGCAGCCAAGGCCCGAAGTCCGATGAAGATCTGAATGTAGTACCGCATGAATCACCAAATAGTATATCTAATTACTGAATTTGATTTTTGAAAATTTATTAATGAGTATTTAACTGTTATTTTCGTTTCAGAAGAAAAAGATTCCGCTCACGATGAAAAAAGTCGGTCGAGAGAATCGAAGGAAGCCGTGGAGCTAGACAGTATGAAAAAATCTAAAAGTGATGGTGATCAAAATCGTACAAGTAGTCGAGACGGAGATAGCAATACTTCAGGTGGTGCAGTTAAAAGAGCTTCAAAATTAAGAGATTCATTTGACAATTCGAGAAGATCAAGTAAAGGTAATGAAAGAATCTTGCCTAACTAAGTAATATTTTATTCGCATCTATTTTTTAATTTTAGATTCTAAAAAAATGAAAGATTTGATGAATTTGGAAAAAGTAGCAAGCAAAACAGCCAGTTTTGATAAATCAAATGGGGATCTTAAAAATGGTACGGGGGGATCCACAGACGGTAAGTTCTAAATAACTTGAATAAGTAGGTTGATCTATGACTTCATTCAGTTTTTTTAACGCCCGATGATAATTCAATTAGCTGATCAAGAGTAATAAATTAAAGAAGCTAAACTTTTTTAAGCTAAAGGAAAATCACCTAGTTCCCATGAGAACACGTGTTAAATTTTGTAATTGTAGTAACTCATAATTTAGTTTATCAATCTGAAATTTTTTTTTTTTTTACAAATGTAACCCACATTAAAAAAACTATATTTTCTCAAAATTTATAGAAAAAAGTCGCGTGAGGCTCTTTAGCAACCAAATTTTAGTGACGGTGAACGCATTGATTATTTTAAACTTGTAAAGAGTATTTCACACAAAGTAGAGGTTCAAAGCGATATTTTTTATGAGAAAACTCAACTTTTATTTATTGATTTACTAAAAAATATTAATTGTAATGAAAAAGTGTGCTTCATGTTGATTTTAAAATGTGAAAAAAATTTTCTTCTCATCCCCCCTTTCCCCTTATTTTAAAAAAGCCTGTTTAATCTTTGAAAAAAAAAGTTATTTTTATTATTATTTTTTTAAAAACTTTTTTACACAATTTATTTTAATAGCAAGCTGAAAACTTTTTTATTAAATAAGTCTATTAATAAAAAAAAATATATAATAACATATTATTAACATACAGTTTTTGCTATTATTAAAAAAAAAATTTTCTCTCACATCTAACAAATTTAATATGAAATTTTTTTTGTTTTTTCCATTAAATTTATTTTTTGTTCTAATCTTTGAAGTTAAATTAAAAAATATTAATAACTATTATTCAATTATACATTGTTAATAGTTTTTTTTATCAAAACCAACATAGTTTTTAAAAATGAAATAGGACTGATTACTTGGGTTTTTTGCTAAAAAATTAGTTTCCTACGCGAAAGATATTTAAATATTTTCTTTTTTTAATTGTAGTATTTGATATTTTATTAATTTTTCACATGATAATTATAAAAAAGCACCGGAAAGCATTATTAAAGATGAAAAATAATAGTAATAATAAATAATAATCAACATGAAGTAAATATAATGAATAAAGATGGTTTGAAAATTATAGAGCCTGTAGATGACGGTGGTATTGAAAAAGGTGCTGGAAGTAGTCAATTTCTTACTTCAGAAGAAGTATCAAGCATAAAAAGTGAACGTTCTGATACCGGTGCTGATATGACAAAATCAACGATGGATTTGAATGTTATAAAAGGCATAGATGATATACTTAGATAGACTGAGTTACTTAATTTTCTCAGCTTGACCTATTTATACGTATAATATAACTATTTTTAAAGATCTAATAATTAAAATTAGGTGCTGAATTTGAAAAAGGGCAAGTTCCAAGAGCGGGTGGATCACGTCTGAGTCAAGGTATAGATGGTACAGTACAAAAAAATAAAGCATCACACTAAAAAAATAACCAAGCGAAATAGTTTTCAGCTTTTAAAATTTTTTAATTATTTTTTAATTTCAGCATCACCAAAGTTAGTGTCAAATGAGTCTGAGAAACGAAGGACTCAGTCAGAGGTTGATCAAAATCGAACTCATGATGAAGTCGTCACGCAAGATAAACCAGGTGGTGACAAAATCGGTAAGGATGCGACTGAAAAAGATGAGCCAGAAGATTTTGATCAATTTGATCCTGAAATGATAAGACTAGAAGATATAGACCAAAATGTTACTTACGGTGAAGCCTTGGCAGATATAACTCAGAGCAAAATTCAAGCCCAAACGGCTCAATCTGCGCAAAAACTAACCGATTCTGATCGAAAGCCCAAAGATGACCCTTCAGAAAGTTCTGCAGCATTAAGATACGGTGAAAGAGATGATGATGAGTCGTGGGAAGATCAGAACGACGGACGCGAAGTTGTAGCTCAAGGTAGTCAAAATCCCAAATCAACGGAAGCTTCACTCGCAGGTCCTGAGTTACAAGCGGATGCCACTTCGGGTCGAAAACCTCCTCGCGCCGACAAAGCCACCTCTCCAGCAACTAGGAGAGACTTGGATGGCAACCGGGGGAAAAAAGCGGGTAAACGAAAGCAATCAACGCGCACGGACGAGGATCAAACCCAAGGTGAAGAAGACCAAACTGGACCGCGAAGGTCTCCGAAACACAGAAAAAGCAAGGGCACTAAAGGCACGGTTTCTCGCCGAAGAGGTTCTGCTGATCACCAGACAAAAAGGCCGAAGTACAATACGGTCAATTCTGAGCGTAACAAAAAATATAGTAAACTTAGTAAAATTAAAAGTAAAGAGGAAACGAGTGAGAGCAGTTTTGAGAGTGTTAAATCAGAAGAAAGGAAAGTTGATCTTTCGCTGAACCTCGAGATTATGAATCGTGCAAAAAAGACGTTGTTTCAAGAAGCCAGCAAGGACCTGAAGACAGAGCTGTACAAACAAATTAAAGGTACACGGTTCATTTTGAGCTTAATCAAATTTTTATAAAACTTGGTTTATGGAAAAAAAGTAACTATTTTAAAATAACTAGCTATCGAACGAATGAGAGAGTCCATAAAAATTATGAAGGGAGACACGAATGAGGAGCCTGACGAACCTATTGACTTACATACTGCCTTAGACGAAAAAAAGTGGTGGACGCCGGAAATACGCACGCTGTTCGATACAACGCAAAAGTTGGGCAAAGTAATCTACAAAACTGAACAAGAAGTTCAAGATCTCTTTATCGTTAGTATATTCAAGTATTTATTAAGTATTATTGTTATTGTAGTAACTATTGATCATGATTAAAATAATAATGGTCATCGGTTTTTCATGAAATTTATGGTAACAATTCATAGATCACTTTGAAAATAAATACTTCGAGTGTGAGTGATGCTATAAACACATTGATTACAATCTTTTTTCTTTGATTAAAGAAATTTCTGCATTATCTAATTGTTCACAACAGATAAAAATTATTGAATAACTAGAGTTTAAAAAAGTTACCTCAAGCTATTGTAACTAAAATACTCAACTTTGGGCTTGACGTTTTAATGACGGGTCACTCGATTAAGAAGGCCAACATTGCGTCTGACACTGATCGAAACGTTTTAGACTGACTTTGAAATAATTAATTTCCATTTTTGCAGATACCAGGAAAGATTGGTGTTCCCCAGCTTCAGGTAGATCAAAAACTCACCCTCAGCCCTCTCGTCTTTTTAATAACTAATCTCATCTTCGCAGTCTTTGAGTGTCCGGGAGCTGTCCAAGCTTCACGACCAGATTTACAGCGTGGTGGACGTCAAAGCTTGCGTCGAATTTTGCATCGACAAAAACCTCGCCAAGACCGTTGGATGCAGGTGCGGTCTTCAGCCGAACCGAGACGAGTTCCACAAGCGCATAATGGACCTGAGACATCAGCTGGCGGAGAACGAGCGCGAGATGGACATGCATCTCGAGGCGACCAGGAAATACTTGACGAAGAATAAGCCCATCAGGCCGAACAATCCTAAGTAAGATCCTTTGATCTCAAATTATTTGGCTGTTTTGTGCCGAATTTGACTTCAAAAGAAGGTTTTTTTTGAAGTCTCGCGGAGTACTGTTCTTTTAATGTCAAATGGTTAATTTAGCGATAACGAGATGGCTTGTAGTACAATTAGGTTACTCAAGTTGGCTCTTGAATGAGAAATGATAGATCAAAAACATTATACCTGCAACTGAAGTTTAAATAATAAATTTAGCGAAAAAGCTTTTTGTAATACAGAGATAAATGAACGTGAGATGGTAAATTTAAAAAATATACGACAGTTCGCGATTGGAAAACAGTTGAATTGTTTATCTAATTAATTAGCACAAGTCAAATTATGTTAAGCAGAATATTTTCAGTTTTGTATTAACGCGGCGGAAACTGGGTCGGACTCTTGGATCGATCACCGCCGACGCCACTTACCGTATACTGTCTAAATTATCTTTCAATAACTATTCCACTCATCTTTAACGATAAAATATTTACCAGCTTGCAATATTTTTTTTCTTTTTTTTTCTAAGCATTTAAAGTTATGAGTTTATAAAAATGATGTAAATTTTTTACTCGGGGCTTTTAAATTGTCATCAAATATTTCTCAAATACCAAAGTTAGGCTTAACGTAAGCTTTTTTCAAAAATTTTCCATCAGACTTAACGCAAAACTTTTTTCCAAATTGAATTATTCTACATCTAAATCAACAGACTTTTTTTTCAAGTGGTAATACAGTTTTTATTATTCAAGTTGCTATTCAAACTTTCAAAGTATTAGAAAAAAAAACTGAAAGAAATTGAAAAATTATTTTATTAAAAATATATTTGAATTATTTTTCAACAGCGACACAGAAGAAGAAGGTTCAGAAGTCGCGGGTCCTTCCAGGCATACTCAGACGTACCACCATCGAAAAAACGGCCACAAGCCGCCGAAAAAAGTTCCCGCATCGAAAATAGCCCACCTAAAAGGACGCAAATGAGCCTGGCCAACCAATCCGGTCCTCCGCAGCTGGTCGGCCGCCCGGCCGCAAGAAGCTCAGTACACGGGCTTTTTTTTCATTAATCGCGAGGCTCCGACTTACGGGCGGTAGCTTTGACGTGGGAGCTTCTTTTAACCACCACCTCGTACCCGTCATTAATCAACCGGAAGACAATTTTATTTTGATTTTTTTTTTCTTCCTCGAGGAGCTCATCTTTCTTCCGGAGGATGACAATACTTGGGGACAAATTGAGCCTTTGGTTTTTTAGCATCGAAATCGATTTAAAAAAAAAAAAAAAAAATGCACGGCTTGCATAGATTATTATTATTTTTTAATATTTTGAAATGAGCTGTAGAGAATTTCTTATGTTTTTCAAGAACTCAAGTTAAATTTTAGTTTTAATTTTTATATTGAAAGAAAATGATATTTTTTACTTTGTAAAATTCATCGATAAAGTTTGAATCATTTGAAAATCACTGTAAGATGAATTTTCTTTTTTTTTTTTTTTTTTTTAATAGTCCTGTTGAATTTTGAGAAAAAGTTTTACAAAAGCGAAGAAAATGAGGAGTCGGAAATTTTGTGTAAATAATGGTAAATGAATTTTTTTTTTTTTTTAAATATACGTTGTCACGATAGATTTTTTCATCGGTGTTTTCAATAATTTTGTAAAAAATCAAGCTTGGGATCAATTTATAATAATATTAGGATGTCTTTTTTTTAACAGTATCTAGAAGTATATTTATCATGTGGTATCAATAAATTTATATAAAAAACCGACATTTTTTTATTACCATCAGTAGCTAAAAACGAACAATAAAGAATAAGACTTAAAATTTTTAACTAAATTTCTTAAAATTCATCAAATTTTTCTGTAGATTCTTATAAATGATCTTATGTTGAATTTACATGAGAAAACTACAATCAAAAAGCAATAAAAACATGATTTTGTAAACTAAATTTCAAACATTAAAGTTTTGACTTTTCTTTTTAACACTCAGCTACTTCAACTGTACAATCATTTTTTCTTCCAGAAGCTCCATCGAGCTTTTCTAAATCTTCGTTCAAAACCGTGAGTTGTCGAATGAAAAAAGTGAAAATTTTCGCTCGACGCAGACTTATACTTTCAATATTTCTCCCTGCGTCTCTGCTCTGGGGGGAATTTAAAACGATACACGATTATTTACCGTAAATTAATCATCCCGGCCGCTCCTCCTCTGGGCTAAAACTTGCTTCGCTCCTTCGATTTTTCAAGGAACTTTGTCACAACTTCTCACCCAGCTGTGGCTTCACTTAATCATAAGGCAAGCTTGCAAAGAGTACCTGAAAAATCGAGAAAAAAGCGCGCGTAAAAGCCAGCAGCCGTCCTCGAATCTTTCAAAACTAGCTAGCGCGATAGTCAATCTTTTTCATATCCCCGACGCGCGCACTTTAACTTTTGGTGAAAATCAATTTTAATCCTGCTCTGCCTACTACATACCCCCCGCGACATAAAAGAAAAGCGAAACATTCCATTCGTCTCGGTTAAAATACAAAAGTTTGGTACGCGAATATACGCAAATGCAGAAAACACCGACGTATATATACGTAACACACGGTATAATAATGAAAACAGGTCAGGTTTGTGCCGGGCGAGCGGAGAAAATGCTCATCCCTCGAAATTCTTTGTGTGGGATGATATCGGTTCGCGCTGCGTTTGAAAATAATTAAGAGCAGAGCCCCCGAGTTTTGGGAATTTCACAATTAAAACTCGCCGAGCAGGGGGGAGGAAAGATTGTTCGGCTATTGTTTTTAATTTTAATTACGAAAATACCCGGGGTGCGTGAGAAACGCCAAAAGGAAACGCGCGACGGGACTTGATATCGCCCAGGGTTTCGAGTGGCGAAACCTCGACGCGCATTTTTTTCAACAATCCAGGGGTAAAACAATTTTTTTATTCGTTCGTTCGTTCATAAAGCGATTGTTCCGAGGAATGTGCCACCGCACCGAGATTCAGCAGTTTTATTGTTAACCTTTCACCTATTTCCAAGCACCGGAAGTGCGTAGAACGCTTTGAATGGATTGAATCTCCTTTGTTGTAAAAAAAAAGGGACTTTGACAATGGAGATATATATTTTGGTTGAGCTCCAAAATTTAAATGAATATGTTTTGACCGTAATTAAACCGGTTTTTCCACGCAGCGACACCAGGCGGAGTCAGTTTTTTTGACGAGGCGAAATTAGCGTTTGAGCTCACGAGAAGCGAGAAATGAGCGATAATTAGGCCGAGCGCGTCAAACGATATGAAAGAAAATTCATGAAAACATTTTGAGGGATGAATAAAAAAAAAAAGATTTTTTATTTTTTTACGTTTTGATAAACAAATTTAAGCGTTGGAATTTTTTGTACGAACAGCGAAAGCCAAGAGTCTTTTGTTGTCTTCATCGCTAATTTTTATTTTGGGTTATTAACGATGGCCGTTTCGTACTGCAAATTGAATAGGTTTTATTCATGCAAATCATTGATTTAAAAAAAAAATAATAATAAAAGTCTTATCACGTGCGTTCTATTTTTAATATTTCAAAACACGCGCGCGCTTTGTTTTGAGATGAACAATAAACCCAAAGGGATGATTATTATTATTCAGCGAAACATATTGTTTCGAAACCAGGGAAATATGTTTTGTTCAAAGCCATCGTAAAATTGATCAACCTTTTTCAGTCATCCGTTTATTTAAATGATTGATTGATAAACAATAACAGCGGCTCTAAATAGGTATGAATCATCTCATTAACTTTATAAATGTATCGCCCATTATAGCTCGAATTTTAAAATACTCATTGACTTTGTACTGAATTTTCATTATCTTTAATTTTTCTCAGTCAATCAGTAAATTTATAATAAATTATGACTATAAAATAATATTACTGGAAAAAAAAAAAAAAAATTTTGTCTTATACAAAAACAAATGGTAACAAAAATATTTAAAAAAAGTATAATTTGAAAATTTGTCAACTAGTAGCAATTAAATAAGCACTCTAATGAATGTTATTCACAATAAAATTTACGAATGAAAGACAAATTATTCTCCACAATCGAATTGTTACGAGAAAAAATAATATTTTTTTTATCCCAACGACAGTTTTATAAATTGTTTACAATTACTCGAGAAGTTCTGAAAGGAAAGAATAATAAAGCCGAGAAGAGACCGCAATCAAACGGTGAGTTCTTTTAAAGTAACCGCGAAATTTAGTCACCTACTCAACCACCTGTTCCCCACCCGCCTTTTTTCCCCCTAGTTTGCTCACTTTTCTCTTCCTCTCTCTCTCTTAACTTACTCAAAGCTCTCGACGCGTCTTCGAAGAAAAGATAAAAAAAAGAAGAAGAAGAGGAAAAAAAAATGCTTCATTTCCGGGGGACGGATAACGAAGGGCCACAATGGAGTCGCCGCGCCGTGGTGTGTACGAACAAACATCGCGAAAAAAGTGCCCCCGGCGGATTTACTCTTTTACGCTTGTCTCTTGTTTTTTTTTTTTTTTTTTTTTTTTTTTTACCTCGGGTCACATCGATCTCTCCTGCCAATGGATTTTTTTTTTGTTTTTTCGTTTTGTTTTAATATTCTTTTTGAAATTTCTTCGATGAGTTTCGTACAAAAATTCAAAGAGTGCTAGTTTTTTTTTCTAGCTTTTTTTTTTTTAAATCAATCACGAAAAATACCTAGAAAAATAAAGATTCCGGATTGGCCGAAGAAATAAAAAACTTATAGAATCAAAATTTAAATTTTTTATTAAAAAATAAATGAAAAAGTTGTTTAGCGCACCTAATATAATTTACAGTTTAAATTAGGATATTTCATAAGAGTGTATGAATTTTTATTGTATGATCGAAGTGGAAACAATTTTTTTTTAAAACAAAAACTCACTGAGCGATATTAATTGGAATTTTCAGTTTTTTATCCGATTAAAAAATTCAATTTTGCGTCGTAAGAGTGTAGTGATATATCTTGTTTACAAGTAACCCCAGATAAAATTTTCCAAAAGTAGTGTCTCGAAAATTGCACCTCAAATTATCAATTTTTTTAACTTAAATTCTTAAAAACTTAACCATTTTTTTTTTAAGTTAACTTTTAAGTCCTTCAAAGACGTTAATTTTTAAAATCTCCAGTTCGTTTGAAATACGGCCCTCAGAGTTCAAAATTCGAGGATTTATTGTAAAAATATATATATTTTTTTCCATTCCGCCGATACAACGCGAGATAGAATTTTTATAGAACCAAATGAATCCTCGTCGGGACGTTGATTTGTGACTCCCAATAATTGTTCGAATAACTATTTTTCTTCCTTTTTTATCCATTAAGCACGCACACCGCCCGCCGCGAATTGAATGACAATGGCAGGCTAACGATAAAGCGGCCCCGGTCGTAAGCATGGACGAGCCGTGAACAAGTGACAATTACGGGGCAGCACGGGCGGGGGAAAAATCATAGGGGCAATGCCGCGCAGTTACTCTTAATTTCCAGCCGCGGAGCGGTGTAATGAAAATGCGATTTACGATTTCGCTCGACCGTGTGACACTTCGAATCGTTTGTTTGTAACCCCGCCGCGCCGACCATACATTTCGGACGGAATCGGTTGCGCGCAAAAATTAAGCCCCCGCGCGATATTGCGTCGAACGCCCATTTAAAAAGTAATTTCGAATTAATTCCCCCGGACGGGGGAGACGCTTTGATAGCTGCGTAATTTTTACGTACTCCGGTAGGTTCAATTTGAAAAAAAAAAAAAAATTGTAAGAGTAATTTTTTTTTTTTTTGAGAAATGCTGCACCCAAGCAGTCTTACAAATGCGAGCCTGCAATAAGAGGGTTACAAATCCTGCTTCTCGGGAGGGTCACATTTTTTTTATTTATTTTTCGTGAAAAATTCACGACGTCGTTTGCCGAAAATTTTTAAGAGCTTAAGTTTTTTTTTCTTCCATCTCCACTACTTGCATGCATTTTTATGACAGACATAAAAATAGCATTTTCGGCTCGGGGCATCAATCATCTTGCGAGTTGAATTAAAGCATCAAGACTCCTGAATCTTGAAAATTTTGAATTTTTCAAACTTGTACGGAACCCTTTTTTCCTTATTCGCGTGAGACTCTAAGTAAAGTTATTTTTATTGATGTTCTTTTATATTCAAAAAATTGTTTGTACAAAAAAACTCATTGTTCTTATACCTATTGTGCAAATATTTTCAAATGAAATCTGTAGTATGACACTTTGAAAGTATCATTTTTCAACAAAAAATGAGAATTTTGCACAAAATTTTTCAGACAAGTGAGTATCATGTTTTTAAGAACATCTCTTCATATCTCATTTACCATCACGACTTTTTTAAGTCTTAATGCACATCGTAAAAAGCACTTCCGAGTCGCAGAAGGAAATAATCCAGGCTCGCGATTCAAATTAAAACGTCAGAAATGCAGCGCCTTTTTCGAGAACTGAGTAAAATTGTATTTTTTTTTTTTTCCGTAAAATTCCCTTCTCCCCGGATTTCAGATTATTCAGGATGCTCCGTAAAACACAAAATCGCAGTCGTGAAGCCTTACGAAAGCGCTTTCAGCGCAGCGATTACCAAGATAACTGCGAGCCGCCCCTCGAAATACCTGGTTGACGGGGGGGGGGGGGGAGGTGGTAGCATTAACGCAGGAGAAATCTCAAAAAGTTTCCCCTTTTTCACTTCGCGGAAGATTATGTAATTTTTGACGCATTGTATCCCCCCTCCTCCCACGCTTACCAAATCGCTTGGTTGGTTGCTTACTCGGAGAGAGGGAAAACTTTCACCCACAAAAGATATCATACGCTAAACTTAGGCCGTCCATTTATCACTCCTATGAAGAAGCAGAGAAGAAGAAGAAGAAGTTGTTTGCGGGAAAATTTTACTAAAAGTTGTTTAGATATAGATATGATTTATTCGGAAATTTTCCTGCCCTTTTTTCACGAGTTTTCATGGAAAAAGGAGGCCAGATACCGAAAGTTGAGCTGAAAATTTTTGTTGATAACGCTACGCTAAGGAAGGATTTTTGTGTTTATCGTACCATAAATCATGTATTTTGACGGGACGTTACAAACAAATGCGAGGAGCTTTATACAACAACTTCTCTTGCTTTCCAGAAGTTTTATTTTCTTTATACAAAACAAATTTATGTAACAAATAGTACAAAAAGCAAAATGATAATGCGAGTAAATAAATCGGGACGATTGTGAAGGAAAAGTTAATATGTAATAGTAGTAGAATTTTTACAACTAAAGTATTAATAAAATCTTTAAAATTATAGTTATAAATTAATAAATTTATTTCGCTTAAAGTTCAAATTAATTCAATTTTTTAACTTTTTTATTCATACATGTATTTTCCAAATTTATATTTGAATATATTTGCAAAGGAATATTTTTTCGAATTTTACTGATTTTGATCACGCTATAGATGACGCAAGTGCGGCGTGTTTAAATCGTTAAAAATTCAACTAAATATCCTAAACAATATGTATTCTCCTGTATATCAGTAAAGATAATTTTACTGTTTTAAAATTTCAATATTTAAAAGAAGAATTTTATTTAAAAAATGTAAAATTTATCGGTTTCAGATTCTACAAAGATATTTTAACTGCTTCAGTATATCCATTTATTTAATGTTTTGTTTTATTTATGAGTTCAAAAATCATTTTTTTTATAAAAAAAAAAATATTTTTGGTTTAAATAACTTTTGTGTTGTAAATTATTTTTGTTTCTTTTACTTTTAAGGCACAAAAATTTTTCTGTAAGGTTCGGTTCGGTTTATGCAGATAATTTTGTAGTTTTAAATGATACAATTGTTGACGCATGTACAAAGTATTAATATCTTTGTCACGCAAACAGAAAATTTTTTCATATATCTTTATAGACGGTCATAGGGTATTAAAAATAAAAATAAAATTTTGATTTAAAAAATTGTGTATAAAAACGCAAGTTTAGGTGCCGAGTAAAGTAGATAATAGAATTTTCAACCGATTGAACAATTTGAAATCTTGAAAATGAAGATATTTTTTATCATTCTTTTTGTTAGCGTTATTTACGTTTCGGCTAACGCCAATGAAGATGCTGTAAATGTACAACTGCAAGCAATCGCCAATACTGGTCATCTTGGTGAACGTAAGTTTCTAAAACTCGTTATAAAATATTCTTTATAAAATAAATTTTTGTCAATTGTTCAAAGTCTATTCATAGTTTTTCAAAAGCGTAATTTCTGTAAGAACTTTTTTTTTTCTTCATAGAATTTTTGTTATTGAATAAAAATTTATAGTTTTAAAAACAGCTAACTCGGCGTAAACGAGCTATGAGTAAACAAAAAAAATTACTTTATTTAAAGATTTTCTATAAAGCTTCAGGATGATAAAATTTCTTAAGTTGTCGAACAATTTTCTAAATTTTTATAAATTAAACCTGCAAGTTTGCATGAAGACAAAATTAGTTAATCGTATTTTTAATGTTTATAAATATAATATTAATTCTTTAAGATCGAACATTTTCTAGCTATCCAAAAGAATTTGCATTTGTTGAGTCTATAGTAAAGCTGCGAAATCTTATTAAAATATCTAAATTTGACCTATTTTCAATCTTAAAACATAATTTAGTAATCTAATTTTAAGGCACGATTATTTGATGTTGAAAAATACAGATTAAAAATATAATATTTCAAACTTACCAGTTAAACATCGAGTTCTTCGCGTACTTTTAATAACAAACACAATGAGTTTTTTTTTAAAATTATTATTGAAAAAACAAATTAAAAAAAAAGTATATATTGCTGAAGTTTATTTTAACGATTCATTTAATGAAAAAAAACTTCTATGAGAAGTAAAAATAAAGTTATGCAGTTTTTGCTTAATTTATACATTCACTTTATATAAGACCAAGAACTAGGCTAATAATCTGATCTATGATTTCAGTCAAGTTTATTTTATAAAACGTTAGAAGTTTTAAAGTCCGAGTGGCAAAAAAAGATTAATTATATTTTTTTACCAATTTACTTTTGAAAATATTGTGAAGGTCGTGGTATTTAAAAAAATAAGTTTTGTAACAATCATTGAAAACATTAAAAAAAAAAAAAAAAACCACAGTACTAAAGTCTATATCTTTTTTGAGAGCGAAAAATTCAAGATCTAAAATTTTTTGCATAAATTAAATTACGTTAAAATACAAAATAATTAAGTGTTAGCATTTTCATTTTAACTCATTTTTTGATTTTAAGGTCTCAAGTATCAAAAATGTCAAGAGGAGGCATCGAAAGCTTGTAATAAACTCTGTGAACCATCGGAACCTGGTAAAATAAAGTGTCACCAATCATTTGTTCAAAAATCACTGATTCTAAAGAATGTTATTTGTGAATGTTAAATAAAGTTTAGGATACTGTATTTTTGAAAGTGCTTTACGAAAAAAATTCATTGATTATTAAGGTTTGTTATTATTCCTCAACGTTGACTGCCTCTTGTATTTAAAATAATTTTTTTTTTTTTTTTACTGTTCAAAATAAATAATGTGCGTACAAGTAAGCAGTTTATTCACCTTACAAAATGTTATGAAAAATGGTTCAAATTATTTCAGTTCATTTTGACTGTAAAAATTGATTTCTAACGTAATTTTCAATTAAACTTTACTGAAAAACAGCTTCAGATGACTTTTTATCTTAGTATTTATTTATTTATTATATTTTTTTCATAAGTTTTTGATAAAAACTAATCAGAGGCTTATCAGACTTGTAAATATAAATAAAATTGTTAGTAAAAAAGAGAAAGGTGGAGTATATAAGTAGCGTAAACTGTACTCAATGGATATCTCAGATGATTTTGAATGCAATTGCTGCGTGCCCAGTCCGTAAAGTATAAAAAAAGTCAACAACTTTTAATAATAAAATTCAGAGCGAATCCGGAATTTGAGTTGTCCATTGCGCTCTTAGCCTAGCAAAAAGTTATTTTCAACAACTCAGTTCTTATTTTTTTTTTTTAGTAAAAAACCGATACATTTAAAGCTTTGACAATATTATAAAATACTACTGATCATATAAGTAACTGAAAGGTTCGACCTAAAAAAATACACTTTTATTTTTTAACATTTTTTACGTTGAAAATACTAATTATGAGCCTTGTTATTCGGAGTTGTACCCAATATCTTTTGATAATAAATCAAACTCAGAACATTTTTCATTCAGTTTTATCGAAAGAGTTAAAAGTCGTCACTACCACCTCTGCAATACTTTTTAGCCTGTTTTTTCTTTTAATTTGGAAATTTTTTATTTTTCTTTTTGTTTAAACTTTATCTGAAAATTTATTTTTAGTTCATAAAGATCTTTTAAATAAAGTACAAGTGTAAATGATAAGCAGGAATAATATAGGGGTTCCAAAACTTTTTCGAGTATCTTTAAAAATAAAACTTTTTTTTGGTAAATCTTTTTGCGGACTGAACCAATGACTCATTTGAGAGGTCTCAAACAAATCTCAAAAATGAAACTTGAAATTTTTTTGGCGAATCTTTTCGCTCAGGGAGTCGTTCAACCCAAAAACAAAAACAAATTTTGATCCGCTTGGTCGAGCATTTTTTCTCAGTTTCAATCAATTACCATGCTTTCCCTCCCTCTCGCACCCAAAAAAATTAAACATCACGCAGTAGGTACCTAAGAAAAGAAGGTTGCATCAGCAGTAGATGAAGAGGCCCCGATAAAGATGAAAAAGGAGTCGAATGAAAAAAAAAGCACGGGGGGGGGGAGATTTTCTCGGGGGAAGAGGGGGATAGAGCACGCGCAGGGGAGGCGAGGGCGCACGGAGGTGCTCGACCGACACCGAGCCGGGGCTCAGTCGGGCTGCCGCATCGCAGCAGCGCGGGCGCCGCGCCTATGCTCCCCCACCAGGCCAAGGACCCCCGGTGCACCCCCGTCTACACCTCCGCAGTGCGTGATCGTGTTCGGTGTGCTACCCGAGTGATACTTGCAACAAATAATAAATAATATTTTTTGATTTTTTTTTTTTTTTTTTTTTTTTTTTTTTCTGTTTGGTTCGGTTATGTTGTGGTGTTGAGTGAGCCATGAGGACAGCCTGAGAAGGACGACGAGACCATGGAGCTGATACCGGTGCTTATGCTCGTGGTGGCGCACATCCTGGCCGACAAGGTCGACGAGCCCAGTGAGTCGATTCGATCATCTGTGTATCGGGGTTTATCGGCTGTCTGGGTGCTTGAACTCGTTTACTCCGGCCGCGACGGGGCTGAATTTTAATTTCTCGACCGCGGAGACGGAGAACACTTTTGGATTTTACCTTACTCCCCCTTTTTTGGGATTTTGTCGTGCTGGGTAACTCGGGATGAAATTTCATTTCAAGGTACGAATCTTCCATCTCGGGCGGGAAAAAAATTCGACATCTCGGGATGTAAGGAAGAAAAAGGAGGAAAATGAGTACGGCACGCTTATTAAAATATAATAGCAGGTAGTGCAGTCACTCCTTTGTTGCTCGGTCCATTGTTTTCTCCAGGTATACATGGGACGTAAACGCGTGTGTGTGTGCAAGAATATGAAACTTTAAACTCAAACCCAAATATCTATACCGTGCCAAATACCTACGTTCGCCACTGCAAACACTGGCGTTTTCCCCTGATAAATACTCGTATGAAAAAATTGAGAAAAATCGAGTTGAATTTTGAGTGCGGTGTGGTTTTTTCTTAGTTTTTTAAATAAATGATTATTAGGATATTGTAAATTAGGTGATGAGTGGGGATATTTTTTGTACCTTCAACCTAGAAACATTTATTAAAAAAAGCATTTTTTACAATGGTAGACATGAGTATAAAAAATTTTGTATAAATTGTATGAGTTAAAAAATTAATTACCTATTATTTAATTAGCTGTTACATCTATTTATAACCATCCAATTATATGATCTAACAAAACGTCAGACTTTTGAGTATATTATTGTAATAGATATTGTCCGTTAATACCAAACATCTGGAACCTTTTTTTACTTACTATCTTCAAAAAACTATACAGTTGTCATAAAATAAATACTCCTAAATAATTGAAATTTTTTTTTTTTTTTTAGTCAGATTACTTTTTATTTATAAAAAGAGTGCCATAATCACATCTTTAGAAATAGAGATTCGAAATGATTACCAAATAATTTTTGAGCGTACCTTTCATTAATTATATAGATAAAGATTTAGCTTCGGATATAACAAGAACTCAGCAGTCTGAATTGTAATAGTAAACTTATTACACATGTCTTTACGTAGTCAAAAATCTCGAGTGATCACTGGTACCACACATAGTAACTAAATACAAAAAAAATAGATAAAAAAAAAAAAAAAAAACAGTATCACCCTATTAATAATTTGTTTGCCAAGCTCTCGTTCACTGAGCAATCAAGCTTTACAAATCAAACAGCAATTATACCGATAATAATCAATAAGCCTCGGCAAACATCATTAAAAAAAATTCCTCCGTGCCTGGCCTTTGAAAAAAAAAGTAATCATCAAGCAAGCGCGCTGCAGTCGAGTCGAGTTAAATTTAACACCCCCCGAGCGTGATTGACAAGACCCCACGCGTGTGTAACCAGCTCGTTTACAATAACTCGGCTCGGTGGCCCCGGCAAACAGTAATTTGCTCCTGTACTTTTTTTTTTTCTACCTCTTTGATCCGACGACACTCCAAGTTTCGGGGAGAATTTTTAATTGGAAAAAATCAAATTTCAAGGTGGCTTTTGATGTACCTTCTCCCGAAGCTGATTAAATTTTTTTATTGTGGCAACCCTGCAGGGGCATTGATAATCTGTGGTTTTTAATTAGTTAATTTTCAAGGTCAACTTAAATAATTTACGTAAGCTTTTTTTTTGTTTTTGAATTTTAGTTAGGATTGACGAGCCTTTTGTTATTGCCAATTCAAAGTTGACCTGAAAATTTTTTTCAAGTTTTTGTGATCACGGCTTTAGAAAATACTTATTGTTACTACTTTACAGAGTTACTGAAATATTTTAACTCGGTCACTGAATCTTTGTTTTATTTTATTTATTTTTTTTTTTTACAAGCATTTCTCAAGTTTTATCAAACCATTTTTTATGCGATTTTCTTGTAAGGTGATAAATTCAGCTTTAATAAATTCAAAATACAACTGTAAATATTCAAGTTTCAAAAATGTTGATAATGTCATTGAAAAGAATAAGTTTTACCGGCAACTAAAATAAAGTAGTTTATAAAAAAAAGTATTTCTGACAAATAATGATTCATTTAAACAAATAATTGAATGAACAGATAAATTTGTGACTAGTTTTCATAAAAATTTTCATCGTTTATATCATCGTGAAAAGATTATTCTAGCGGAGAAGAGTAGACCAGAGTAGTTTATTATTGACAGCCGTAACAATTAGAGTGGAGTTGGGGATTTACGGTAAAACCATGAACGACTCATAACATAATAATATTTGATTTAGAGTCTCATCCGGTCGGAGTGCAATATCGGTTATGAGTCTGCAGGCTCGCCTCGGCTCGGCTTCGTGCCCCGTATAAATACTTAATGCCGCTCTCAGCTTCGTCGTCTCAAAATGAGACTGCACCTTGCAAAAAAAAAAAAAAATAAAAAAAAAAAAAATGAATAAAAGTCTGTAATGAAAATGTATCTCGCGCTTGCTCTATTAAGTGTAATATGTCGGGCGCTGGGGACCCGGCTTTTTTCCCGGGTCCAACGGTTCTTTTTTTTTTACCCCGAATCACCGATGCAAACATAATTAAGCGCGTGCGGCGGGGTCCAAAGGAAATTGAATTTTCCTTATTAGTCAAGGTTCGATCAAAGTGGGTAATTACCTACGAAAAAAGTGTGCCTAGAGCTGAATTTTTATCAATCGAGCGAGGAGTGCTAATGAAGGGGATCTCGTTACCCGGCAATTAAAATGTTTGATTCTCCTCCACCCCGCGACGCGACGCGCGTAATAAGGTCGGGACCTTTTTTTACCCTTCAAAGGGGGTCGGGCCGCGTTATTAATGAGATTTTTGAGCGATTATGTTTGTAAGAATTTCGCGAAGTATTAATTATAATGGCCGGAATTAACTAATTTGACTTGGCGAGGGGAACAATTTTTATACCGTTCGAGTTATTAGCTATTTTTTTTTTTTTCTTTTTTGCAGTTGTGATTCGAGTGGGAGCGAAAAATTACAGCGCAGCAGGTACTTTTTTTTCGAATTCCGGGGAAAACTATTTGATTGTAAGCTCCGCGACAGCATGAAAAATTCTCATAGTTTTGAAAACTTTGAATTACCGGGTGCTTGTTTTCGCGCTTAATAATTTCCATCCGAAAAACTCTCGCCGCTCCGGCCAATTTTTTTCCGCTGTATAAATAAAAAACACTACTAATTTCAATTTTTTTTTTTTTTAAAAGGAACACTTCACCGAACACACGAGAAATCGAATAATTCCGTCAGCTCGTAACTCCGGGAGCACGCAACTCGATCAACTCGGCTTTTTTTTCGCTCTCCCTGCCTTTTCATTCAAGCACGAATTTCCAATCGAAAAGTAGGAACTGGGGCCGCCTTTTTTTTTTCGCTGGGGCTCGTCCCGTCAAAGGTAAAAATCACGGGGGCTAAAATCAGGCGATGAAAATTCGTCTGTCGATACTTGTTTTCGGCGCTCAGGGCCCGAACTCCGGGGAGATATCGTCAGGAGGATGAATCTCCGAGGGAAATTGCAATGGTGGTTTTGTGTTTTTGAGGCCGCCAAGTGCCCCCCCCCCCCTCCCCACCTTCCTCCGCTTCTTTTTTTTTTTTTTCGATGGTATTATTATTGCTGGTTGATTTTCGTACTTGAATTTCAAATTTTTTTATTCGTTTTATTTAAATTCACGTTTTTTAATTTTATTAAACCAAGTTTTTAGCTGATAAAAAAAACTAGATGAGCTTTTTTTAATGGAATAAATATTTTAAAGCTTAAATAAGCTTGTTGTCCTAATTTTTGTACAAAAAAAATATTTTTTTAGTTTAAAATATGATGATTTACTAACATGACCTAAATTGAGTTTTTACAACTACAAAATTTCGGTCAAACATTGAATTTTTTCTATTATGAAAGTTATAAAATAGTTCAATCAAATAAATAATTAATAATTTCTAAAAAGTCGTTCTTACAAACTAGTATTAATAATAGAATAACATAAACAATTGTCACCAATTGATTAAAGCCACTAACAATAATGGTATTTACTTTATAATACATATGCTTTCCACAACTTTCTACTATGATTATTTTTTGAATAGTTTTTTTCATGTTTATTATTATTGTTTATACTCATTGTATTGAAAAATTTACTGATATTCTCTTTTAGTGTTAATAAAAAGAAACCTTTGGTTATTGAATTAAATTAAATTTACTTTTCAAACAAAGCAGTTTGTAATAACCATGAGTGCCAGATATCTGATGATACATAAAAAAATTTTTTGATAACAGTTTTGAACTAGTGAGCTTTTGAACTAAAAGTATGAATGTTAATCTTTTCTTTGAATCGATCAGATATAAAAAAATAAAAAAAGTGTATGAATGGGGTGTGTAACTTCATTAGAATGATTGAGATTCATCTGATAACCACTTTTACGATGCAAACGATGTAAATGAGAACTAAAACTACCTTACTCCGAGGCAATTATTTTCCAACTCTTTTGAATCACTCTTTATTTATCAGATAAACTTTATCGTAACGTTTTCATGTTGCATTTCAAAATACCTTACCAAATTTGTAGTAGTTTACGTCAATTTATATTTTTGTCGCTCGGTATCTCCAGATCATTTCACACCCCTCCGTAACTTCAAATTTCAAGCTTACCAAGCGTAAAAAAATTGTCAAAAATATTTTCGAAAAAACCGCTTTTCGAAGTAACTCTCATCCCTCGGCTCACTTGGGTCGTGTGTCAGCGGGCAATCCACAAATCACAAGTCCCCGTTACAGGAGACACCCCGAGTCCAAACGCCCCGCCTTGTAACGCATTAGACGTACGTGTCGTGTCGTGTGCCACGTCGAGGATGAAATTCGGGTTAACGCCTCCCACTGCACTTCACTCGATATCGATTTTTCGTAAACTCGGGCTTCCTCGAAATACCTTCGTTGGTATATGACGGAGAATAAAAATGATGTTTATAAACGTGACGTTAATCGTCTCGTTAACGAGAATAAATTAGTTATCGATCTACCCCGCCGCCCCCTTTGTCCACCAGTTTTAACTCGTTTGTTAGTTTGAGTAAACAAGAGCCGGAACGAGAGGATATGGTTTTACGGATTTATTGAATAACGCGAGCTAGAGGAGAAAGAAATAAAGAAAGAAGAGAAGTTTAGTTTTGATTTTTCGGGTAAAAAAATTTTACCCTGTGCTCTGTGGTGTTTGATTGAAGCTTTTTTCCACGGGTTCGTTTAAAAAGATGGATTTTATTTCAATTTGAAAAAAAAAAACGCGGCTGCATTCATGAAATCCGATAGTTTGCCTGATAAATATTGAGTTCAAAGGTTTATTATACTATGGGAGATCATGTTTGTACTTTTATAATGGATAGAGCTTAAATGGATGTCAGCAATTGGGAATTTTTATTGCTTCAAAAAAAAAAAAAATCTTAATCGTGTATATGATATATTTAAAAAAGTTATATCAGAGTTTTTCTAAAAACCATTAGAAATAAAAACTTTAAGGGTTTATTTCTTTTTTTTATTCTCAAATTAATTAGAAATTTTGAGATAACAGAAAATTAAATATCTTGTACAAAAATGCAAAACATTTTTAAATAAGTACAAAATAAAATAATAAAATTATTGTGAGTAATAAATTGAACACTGGGAAAAAATTTAATCTGAAAGAAGATTTTGTCTGTTCACGTCTGTTTTTGAGATTTACTACAAACAAATTGAAAATTAATCTGTAAAAGCAAAGAAAATTAATTTTCAATTATCTTTTGTCCCGGCTACGAGTATTTTAAACAAATGGTATTTCATAATTAAATGAACTAATTCGTGTGCTTTGTTACTAAATATTGCAAGATTACTTAAAAAAAAAAGTATGTTATTAGATAATTTATCATTTACATCGTCTGTTCTTTCTTCATATTTGATGGAATTACTCTCGTGTATTATTTGATAAATGAATAAATAAATAAATTAGTAACGATTTTATATCATTCAAACTAATTATTGATCGTCTCTGTTTTTAAACTCGAATTTAAATTATTGAAATGATTCGAGTCATTTCCAATAGTTTAAAAATTGCAAATTGTTCGAAAGAAGCAGCCCAGTAAGTTAAAAAACCCCATAAATAATATTCCCTGGAAAAACAAGAGTGACAAATGGAGGTTTTTCCAGGGGGGACTCTGAAAAATCATCAAACCATACTTCACCGGGTCTTGGTCCAAAAACCAACCGTCGAAGTGGAGTTCGAAGAAGGCGCAGGGGGGGGGGGGCAGGGAAGAAAAATAACGTCGTCCACTCGGCGATAGAAAATAACGTCGTCCCGACAAATGTTTTCCAATCCCCGAAAAATGTCCCTCCCCCACCCCACTCGATCTCCACCTTATAAACCTACTTTTCCCCCCTTCCTCGCGGCCGAATTTCCACGCGTGCTTATCCCATAAACGATCGACCGTAAAGACGAGGAGGAGGATGAGGAAGAAAAAGAAGAGGAGGAGAGTCTCCGGTGACTTACGATAGGTAATGAGCGAGCTCCTTCTCCTCGTGGGGATGTTCCACTTTTATATATCTCCGGCTTCCCTCTCGTTATTGGATGTTCTCCTATTGATTGGCCGCATAACAATGTCAAGTGGCTTATTAGCGAGGAATATTCTTTTTTATTCACTTTTTTTTAGTCATCAATGCTGATCATCAAATTGATTGATAATACTAGACACCGAACAAGCTTGCAATTCCGCTCGTTAACAGTTTGACCATCGATTTTTTCGAGTGCGGCTATTTGAGGAAAAATTGTTTTAAAATAATCTATGTTTGATAATGACACTCGAAGTGATTTTATTAAGCGCTCGTTGACCGTTGAACAAAACAGTTTTAAATAAGGTTAAATAACTGGATACTCCTGATTTACGAGATTGATGGGTGTATTTGAACTGTGTTAATCAAAAGAAGATTTGAAAAAACTGTATTATCATTAGTTTTTTTTTTGTACCAGAAATATTTTTGTGGCTCAAAGTGAAATCTTGATAAGTACATAAAAGAGAAAAGTACCAAGATTCAAACAGATTTTGTACTTGTGAAGACTAAAACTGAGTCACTCTTATTAGTAGTTCTTTGTAGTTCATCTTATTTTAGACTAAAAATATTTTTGTTTGGTACTTAGCTAGTTCAATTAAATTTGAAATAAACTCTAGTTTTTTCTGTAAGCTCCATAGCTTTAATCCATCAATTAAGGTTTTTTATTTTTCCGTTAACTATTTTTTTTATACGAAACTTTTTTATTCATGCAAAAAATTTTTCAAAGTTTAAAACCATGTGAATGCACCGAGTAATTTTGTTAAAACTGCGAAGGTAATGATATATTGTTAAACAAGAGGGCAAAGTTTGACATGGCCGTCTCGAGTGTACTTTGCCACACGAGGCGAAGCCGAGTGTGGCGATTCACTCAAGATGGCTATGAAAAACTTAGTCCTCTTGTTTAACAATAAATTTTATTCCACTAGGTCATGTAAATTGGCACTTTGAGATAACCAAATCAATAATAATTTTTTTATGAAAAAATAGTTATAATCACGGCAAATAAAAAAATTTTCTCATTGAACGAACAAATTTTTTTAAAAGTATTTTTACTTCTAAAAATGTAGAAAAAATATTTTTTACTATAAAAAAATTTAAAACTTTATAGAAGATAAAAAAATGATGCGAAAACTAAGTTTTTAAAATTAGAACTGAGATTATCAGGCATAAGATTTAAATCAGTAACTAGAAAAATTCAGAATGTAGTCGAATATTTTTTGCAATAAATAAAATTAATAACTTATCACTGTTTATAATAATACAGTGTTATACAAAGTCAATGAAACACGAAGAAAAATTTTGGAAGTACAGGCTTGTTAGCCTAGAAGTCGGGTTCGGGGTGTACTTATTTCATCATTTTCACGGTGAAAATTCACTCCTCGTTTTATTCGAGGCCATTTTACGTATTTGATAAAAAAAATTCTATTGTTGGTTGCACACAGTGGTGATGATGATCCAGATGATGATGATAAAAGAGTGAGGTTACAAATTTAAAAAAAACTCTCACTGACGAACAGAAAAAGAGCAGCAATATGTCAAAATCAATCGATCGTGGTGGAATTTTGACATTCCCATCTTATTTTTTAACGTAGTAGGAATTTAAAACTTTCTCCACAAAACTGACACATCGAAAAGTGCCAATTACATGGCCGAGTGGAATAAATTTTTTTACTACTCCGCTGAATTTCAGAAAGACGAAAGTTTAGTTATATCCAAGCGAACTGAGCGAATTTTGTTTGAAGGACTTTAAATATCTCTTCTACGTAATCTTTCGAAACAACTTTGAAATTAATTTATTAAGAAAAGGTTAATTCAATGAATAAAAGTTAACCACCATCCTTTGGACGAATTTGTCGGGTCGAGGGGGTAATAAACGCCCTGCGCTTTGAGGCGAGTAAGATATTACATGGCGAGTGAAACGTCCCCCTCGGGCATATCGTTTCGGACGAAAATTTTCAAAAGAGCTCTCGAGGCTACAATATTGTTTCAAAATCAAGCATCAATTACGAGCGAACGATCTTAGTTTAAAGATTAATTATGTACCTTGGAAAAAGTTTTTTCCATCATTTCATTAAAACTCGAGTGATTAAAAAGTTGTATCCAATAAATTTTAAAAATTATTTAAGCGTGTTTTTCAACGTTTAGCGTGTGATGAAAAAAAAAAAGAAAAACGTTCTGTTCATTTAGATAATGTAACGTGACAATGGACACTTGAGAAAAAAAAGTTATGAGAGGTTAACAACATCTTGAATCACTTTTTTACCTCGCTAATATAAAACTTTTTTCCGCAACTTCAACGGAACTGCGAAAAAGCGGGTTAATCATGGAGCTTGAGCTCGAAAAAAATGACGTAAATCTTGAACAAACTGCGACCCTAAATTTCGATGCAAATTTTGAAAATTTAATGATAACCATGAAATTTTTTTTCTTTCTTATAAAAAATAATATGTACCCTTTTAAAAACATCATCATGGCGAAATTGATTATTCTGTAGAGTTTTTTAAAGGCTACTGAGCTTGAAAAACAACGATTTGAAGGTTGTTATTTATTTATAATTGGAACACTAATATAAAAAATATTTTTGTACAGTCAGGAAATCCTTACAGTTAATTTAATTAATTAATTTACGCATTCATTTATTACATAATTTTCTGGAACAGTATATTAAAAAAAAACACTTTGTGTAGGCCGCTCTAATTAATGAAATTAAAATTAAAAAAATTGTTTGCTAAAAAACTTTTTGTTAAATTTGAAAATTTACTATAGAAAACCATTACACAAAATCCACCATACGACAGATTTTTCCTGAAAATAAATTCCCCCGGCTAATTTTTTTTTTAAATCGATTCCGAGGCCGAAAAACCAAAGGCTCAATTTGTCCCTGAGTATTGTCATTCTCCGGAAGAAAGATGAGCTCCTTGAGGCAGAAAAAAAAACCATAATAAAATTGTCTTCCTACGGTTGATTAATGACGGGTACGCGGCGGCGGCGGTTAAAAGAAGCTCCCACGTCAAAGCTACCGCCTGTAAGTCAGAGCCTTGCGATTAATGAAAAAAAAGCCCGTGTACTGAGCTTCTTGCGGCCGAGAGACCAGCTGCGGAGCACCGGATTGGTTAGCTCATTTACGTGCGGCGTCCTCGTCGTTGCAGGAGCTTTTTCGTACAAGTCGCAGTGCTGCTAAGGAAAAAGTGAATTTGTTAAACATTTTATTTTTTTTTAAAAGTTCATTTGTTTGGTTTGTTTTACTACATTTCACAGTCTAACATAAACAGTGTAATTATTTCATTTTCAAAACTTTTATTTTTGTTAAACTGTTCCGTAAAATTTCTGTAGAAATTCTGTAAAATATTACTTGTTTGCTACAATAATTTTATATTAAATTAGTAAGAATAAATTGGTTTACTAACAAAATTAGTAAACTTTTTTTATTAGATTAAGGTTATGAAAAGATTAAACTTTTTATTTTTTAGCTACTAATTAGTAAAGAAATTTCATTTGAATAATTTTTATAAATCTTGTTAAATTAATTTTTTGAATTTTTTTTTTTTTTGAATGAAATAAAAAGCTACCTACTCAATATTTTAAATTAGGAGAACGTGGAGCTTAAAAAAGCTTCGGCTATCATAAGTACTTCATGAAAAAAGCTTGGATGAGCAGCAAGATCTTGATTAACTTCGTAGCTTTCAAAAATATTTCTAAAAATTTCAAGTGCTCTTGATTGAATGTACGCTTTCATGGAATATTTTAAATAAGAACTGTAAAGAACGTAAAAAAGACTGATTTGAAAAAGTTTTATTCAACTTTTAAAAAAGTTGTAAAAATTTGTTTTTAAATTTTACTTTTAATTTCAAGAAAGTACGTGGTTATTAAAAAAAAAAAACTTTTCTTTAGTTGTTTTGTAAGTAATTTCTCATTGAGAAAAATACTAACCACAGTATTGAAATCCAAACCGCAATTCAATGTATCATACTTTTCGAAACAGTGCATTATTCCGTGCAAAGTTGTGCGAAGTGTGAGTAACCGATGTTAAAATACAGGTCTCGAGGATCGACTAATTATGCACATTGACGAGTGAGCGAACGAGTTAACTTTGCCGTACGTTAACCCGGAGGCTGCAAAAACTTTGTCCCTGAAGCGACATTATATTCGACGCGAGACAACCCTTTTTTTTCTCTCCCAGTTGTTACCATTCGCCTGCACTATCATAAAAAAAAATAATACCTCGTTCCATGAAAAAAAAAAAAAAAAAAAAAAATGCCCCACTAATTATAAAAGTTTGCGGGGATACACCGGTATTACGATGTAAAATTACGGAATAAATCTCACTTGCAGTCTTCACAAACTTCTGTAACGTGACAAACAACTTTTTGCCTTAACTTTGCCGTACGTGGATGTCAGGGGAGGGGGGGGGGCGCAGCGAAGCCATTAAAATAGTTTCTCCCGGCAGAAACGACTGAATTTAGGTACATGCACGCATTGCTTCATCGACAATGCGAGCATCCGGCTGCATGGTTATCGGGGGAGAGGCTACGGTAAACCAAAGAGGCCGCAGAATCAACTCGTAAACATTCCGGAGCTAATTTGCGACGGGTCGTGTCACTCTGAAAATTCCTGACGCGCTTTGTAAAAATACCTCGAGAATGGGCTGGAAAAATTTATGATTACGCTATTCTTTGGGACAATAATTTGATTGTTTTTTCAACGACTTTGAAAAAGCAATGAAAAGAAGTTATTATGACTATTATATAATTGCGTAAATATTGGAAAATCAACTGTTTTACTTAATCAATAAATTTAAAGCAGTTTTTTTTTTAAACCATTGCATGTATGTCTGAGATGCTACACACTGCCAAAAAAATACCAATATTCATTCGAGCTTATTTTTGGTCAGGTAAAAAAAAATACGAGGATTCCTCGAAACATCGAAGTTCGAAAGCAAAGCCTCCGAATTATCGACTCGCTCCACATAGCTCGTCCGAAAAACCGTACTGTTTCGCGTGCCTCGGTCCGCCCAGCATGGCAGGCGTCATTAGCAGTATCCCCGATCATTACTTCCAACACCTTCTTTTGCGCTGAAAAAAGTAAAGAGTAAAAAAAAAAAAAAAAAAAAAGATTGCACGCATGCCGGGCTGGTCAAACCTGATATCGAAATTACGGGCCTAGCGCGGTGGCTGCACGCGACACTGCGGCGCTTGGCGTGCGCACGACACCCGGTAAGTAAGTAAGTAGTAACGGTCGGCGTTGCGTCGGACAGACTTGGAATTATAAACCCGAGCTGTAATTTTGACTGGGAAACGTTGCTGCTGCTGCTGCAGACCCTTTTATTTTTTACCTGGAAACTCGGATTTTTTTTTTCATGATGGGACATTTATTAAGCATTGATTTTGTTATTATGAGTAATGGCGCGACTTCAAAGCTTGAGGCTTTTAAAACTTGAAATTTTTATGCAGGCTTGAGAAATTTTTTGAAAATAATTATGTTAAGAAAATTTTTTTAAACTATCGTCCGATTGAAGAAACTTTTAAAAAAAGTTTTCTTTTTATTTGAACGCAGGAATTAAGAATAAGGCAAGGTGTTTCATTAATTTTTTTTAGTCAATGTTAATTTTTGAACGGTTCAACCCACTCAGAATCGATCAAAACATACTTCAGCGAATTCGAAATTCAGTTAAATTCGTGTGACCGGGAATCAATCATTAGTAAGTTGAATTTCAGTCTAACTGGTTTACGGTTTACCAACTGAGTCGCTATCAAGTCTGTCACTTGAATCTGACATTCAAATTCTAATATGTTCATGATTTTTAATTGTTTACTAGACAGTTACGTAAGCATTACAGAATATTCATACGTAATGTATTTACCATTGTTTTAGAAAATTTGCGCAGTGAGAAATTAAAAAATTTCTTTTGTTCAAATTTCTTGGAAAAATAATAACAAGCTCTATTTGAAGTTGCTGGATTAAAAATAAACTAATTTTTCAGCATTATTCGGATGACTTACCGTGTAATTTTAGTGAGATCGCCTTTTACAAAATCAAGAAGCTTTATTTTAAAAAGAACCGCATTGTTTGAAATTTAACCATTTGTTCTCTATAAACACTTCCATCTCATTATTCCCCAGGCAGAATAATTCTTGCGTAATTAGGATCGGGCGCTTCCCATTAACGAGCCAAAATCTTCGCTCCGTATCGAAATAAAAATAACTGTTTTGTTCGTTAAATTTATTCGCATCTCAAAAGCCTCGAACCCACTCCACCTCAATTTTATCTAAAATAATCTTTCACTCCAGCTCCCCTATTTTTCGCCGACCTCAAATAAAAAAAAGACTCGCGTCGGACCGGTGGGCGAAGGAGTAAACGCGGATAATCGAAATTAAAACTCGGCCGCGGCGTTCGATGATGAAATTAAAAAGGAGCGTAACCGAGTTAGCCGCCCGCGCTCCCGTGCCGGCCAACGAGATTAAGGCTCACGATTGGCTCGTCCAACCCGGAAACATAATCGTATGTTCGATTATTATGCTAATCGGACGGGCTGGAGTGGAGCGCTGGAGCGGCGAAAATGGCGTCGGAGTTTGACACATATTCGAGGGACAATCGATACGCAATGGCTTATTAGGGAATTAATATTACCGGGATTTATCGGGAGTGTTCATTGGATTTATCTGACCCCCCTCCTGACCGTTCTTTTTTTTAAATATACGAGTTTGTGGGGGAAAAATTTATTATTATGCTTAGTCATTGAGCTTTTTTTTTCGCTTTTAGTTTGCCAGCTAAATTTTCAAAATGAGGCTGCTATTTCAGACTCGTGACATGGTTTTTTTTTTCCTTTTTTTTGAAAGAAAATTACCTCGGGAAAATTACTTAATACGTAATGTAAGTTTTTTCTTCCACTCGAGTTGAGGTTATGAGCTTTCGAACTTCTACGGGGTGTGGTAATCAATCACCTCGAGAAGCAATTAGACAACAAGATACTACAACTGAAAAAACCTGGGATCGAAATCGCCTCAAGTAAAAAACTTCTTGATGTATGATGTCGAAATTTTTTCCCCGACGCGGCGCGCCGGGAATCCCGGGAATCTTAATAATAACTCCGGGTGGGGTGCAAAAAAAGATCCGAATTACTTTTTTTTAGAAATCATGAGGCGAAAAAAGTAGCGGGGTGTACTTAAAAAATGAGCTAGAAATAAAATGGTTACCACTACGCTCTGGGGGAAAAACGAGTTCTTAACGGGGTAGAGGAAGAGGGGAGAATAAAGCCTTTCGTGAAGCACTACTTCACTTTAGCATTCGGCATTATATAGAAAGAGAGAGAAATCTACTAATGGATCTTGAAACTTCCCTCCTCGCGCTCGATAAGTAATTTACCGGGTAAAAAAATTTTTTTAACGTCGGGTTGAATTTTTTCGAAAAGTGAAAAACTTCGCTACGTAAGTTACACCCGCGTAATTGAAAATTTTACACACGCTTGAGGGTCGAGGCTCAAGTGCAAACAGGCGAGTGAAAAAAAAGTTTTACAAAACGCAGCTTTAATGGTAAAAAAAGTTGTATTTTTTTTTTTTTTATCTCGAAAGGTAACTTTATTATCTTGCGGGAGAAGACCGCCGGCCCGGTGGTTTTTATATCGCAATAACTGCGCGTAAACAAGAAGCATTTGCTACTCTCTTTCTGCTTTTATAAAAAGTGTTTACCTTATTACCTTCCCCGCGCATAAATAAAACTACTTTGACGATCCGATTATGATTATCTTTATCACTCGGGACCTGAAAAAAATTAAATGAAAATTGGGGTCTCTTCGAGCCGATTAAATTTCTGGATCCCGGAGTCTCCTCCCCCCGCATTGTTTTTTTTCGGCGACGCGGATACGCCGGCACTCTTTTGTATTATTCTCCGACGCAATCATTGCGATGCAGGAAGTAAGACGGAAGAGCAAACGCCGGGGACATTTCAATTTAAAGGTGCTGAAGGATCCTTTTACTGCTGTTTGCCTCCTGCTACTCTTCTTTTAAAATACCTCCCTCCCCGCCCCCGTTTCTTCCTTTTTTTTCCGCTCTCTCTCTCTCTCTCTCTCGACGCGAAGCTGTGTTTTAAAAGCCTCGGGGATAATTAAGCAAGCTTTTAGCGGACACCGTCGAGCTTTAACAATCATTTGATATTTATTCGGGAGCCATTGCGGATTACAATGGTCACCGAGCTGTTTTCATTTACAATTGTATCGTTTATTCATTCGGGTAGTTGAAAACTTCCGTTCGACCGGGCTAGGGCGCTAAAGCTGCTTTTAGGATTAGCCGAGTTTCCTCCTCGATAGTCGACGACGACGATACGGATATTTAATTATGACCGATTAAATTAAATATACATTATCCCACTCGGTTTATTTGATCGTAACTGGCGAAAATTTTTCTCTGATTTGGTTCGGATGTTTATTTATTTATAAGTCGTTAACGGATGGTAATGTTGACTAAGTTTGTTTAAAAAAAGGTCTGAAAGCTTTCGATGATTGAAAAAGGTGCTATTTCGATTGAAAAAAAAAAAAAAAAAAAAAAAAATTAAAAATATAAACTTGTTTACAGACACCTGATTTAAAGTTATTCTGGTTCAAATTGCGTTTTTTTTTATGTATTGTCGTAGTAATTTTTTGTTATAGCAATTAAAACCCAAAGTCAGTGGATTACAGAGTTCACTAATTAAAACTAGCAAAACTAACTGACGACAAAATTCTAGAATTAAATTAATTGATATTTTATTGACAGAAACCTCGAGGTCCTGTTAGTTACAGACGATACTTATAACTATGCATAGTATAAATTTAATTACATATTAATTGAAATAAATAAAGCATGCAAATATAAAAACATTAAAATAGATTAATATAACACAATATAAAATAAAGGAATCAATCCTCAAAGTTAGAAGAAATTTAAAAGCATAGCTTAGAGTTCTTAAATGAAAAAGATATATTCTGAGTCAATTTTCAAATAATCTCGTCATTTTGGATTATTGGAAACAAAGAAAGACCAAAAACGGTCATAAATCTCTAACTAAAACGTCCGATTATCATAATGTTTGGAATTTTCTTATAGCTAACGTTTGATTGCAGGTATATACAGCCTGACGGTCGCGGTGACAGTCTCCCAACTGATGCGTTACCGAAGATTAGTCCGGATCCTCGCTCGACCGCGACAACCTACAGATAAACCAGCGTCCGCAAAAAAAAGCTCCAAACTTTTTTTTCGAAAAAAAAAGAGGCAGGGAAGCCGCAGCTCGTCCCATCCCCTTAATTCGTCCAACAAATGGAGCGTCGAACTTTAGCATCCAGCCCAGGCCACCCAAAGAGTTGCGGGGGGGGGCTGAAATGAGATAAGCGGATAGAGCAGCGAAGGGGGATGGCTTCGGACGACGACGGGCTTAAATTGCCTCTGGTGCACGATCGAAGAGGGTTAAAGGCACCGGATGATACGCAATAAACCCCCGGTACGTGACTCCTTGATCTGGCGGCTCCCGTCATATTTCCCACTTTGTATCCTGCTGCCACGCGCGGGATCGAAAATAAATTTAAGTGCCCATTCGCCGCCGTTTGATATTCACTGTAGCTCCGTGACGCTCGGGGTGTTTTTTGATTACGCGTTGAGCGGCTTGTTTGGAAAATGCGATCGCTAACTTTTCACTTTGAATAACTTGAGATTTCTGGAATGGTATTTTTTAAACTGGAATTCGATGAATCTTCAGCAAGGTGTCGTTGCATAGTTGGAATATTCGCGAAACGCTCGGTGCTTGTAATGTTGGATGACATTTTTCGGTGACAATGAGATTGGTTCGTTCTAATTTTAGGCTGCAGTGGATGATAAATAATGTTATGCGTGAATTATAATGTATGGGTAGTTGTAATAATGGGAAATTTCTATCGCGATTCGCATCGGTCAATAGATTTTTTTATTTTTAAATAAAATTTTTATTTATCTCTTCGTCGTTTTTTATGCTTTATCTTTCGAACAAGTGGAAAAAATTGTTATCGAGGTGAATAAAAAATAAAAAAACAAACCAAGTATCAGATGAATTTTTAAAATTCGTGCGAGTACAATTTTTGAAGCATTGTTATCGTAATATGGGACCTGGAAAACAATGGATTTATTTTTTTCTAAAAACCTTTTTTTTTGTAAATAAATAAACAAGAAAAGTTTGATACAATCATATTCGTTGCGGTCGAATTCGGAAAAAAAAATTTTCATTTTTCGGATAAAAAATGTTTTACTGACCAACCTTCCTTTTATTTAGCGTATTTTCATTCTAAAGTTCAATAAAATACAATTCTGAGTAACGTCTCGATATCAGAAAATGATACTAATCTGAATTTAAAGCAGGACGACAGTTTGAATAACAAAAATCCCGAGACTTTTGTAAACTCTCCTAACTCTCGGTAATCGAATATCAAAATTATGGAACAAACTTTTGGACCCACCACGAGCGTTTGTCATTACACTCCGAATTGATTTTAAAAAAAAACTCGAGCCATCGATCGTGGCCGGTCTCAAAGTCGGGGTCCGAAAATTCCCGGATACCTCGCGCGCGAAGATTCCGTTTCCGGCGTCAAAGCCACCGGGGCAGCGCACGGACGGCTTTGTATCGATTCTCCGGTGCAGCGCGTGCACATAACGGCTGCAAGTTTAATGCCCCGGGGGCAAGGTGGTAACCCTCTTTTTTTTTTCCCCAACTCGTTCGTTAGTTCATCGAATTTTTCGGCTGTTTATTTTTTAACAGTTCAAACCGAGAAAATCGATGGTTTTGTGTCGAAAAAAAAGACTGCCATCCTCAGTTGAAATGGTTAGGATTTTCGAGGGCTTTCAATTGTCAAAAGAATCGTAGAAGTTTGAGTGGTAGCAAATTAATCTGAATACCAGAATTACAACAAAACGTATCGTTAGCTTTTGTTGGGTCTTCATAATACTATCAAAAAATTAACAAAAGCGTCTTTTAAAATTCAGCTACTTCACCTGAATACGTACAGTATTAAAAAAAGAACCGAATAATTCAACTTTGCTTGGAAACATTAAATGAACAAGAATGGTCGAATGATTTTGTTTTCCACTAGCTCCGAACGAAAACAACACTCAGTAGTCTGGTAATTGCGCTGTTTGAAACTGGTACAAGCAGTTACCGAATATTCTCAAACTAAAACTCTAAACATACATTTTTAAAGCGGTCCAAACGTTATTCCTAGCAAACTGAATAAACAAAGTTTTCAGGTATCGCTTTCACGGTTATTGAATTAACCAATCCAGGTCGACGGTTATTGCCGCACTTAGCCCTTCACCGCACACTTCCATTACCCCTGAAAAAAAGCTCTCCCCCGCCTAGTTAGTTGATTAAACATTGAGCTTGTGTTACCTCCTCTCCCTTTTTTGTAAGGTAGCAATCAGGTGGCTTTAATATTTTTAATGCATCAAGCGCCAACCGGGCGCCAAAACTCTCGGGCTGTATCCCATTTTCGGTTTAACGGGGGAGGCGAGGATTAGCATCGGTAGTTGGGAGGCAGCGAACTTGAGTAATTCGCATGCATACACACCCTGGGCTGCGCCTGACGACTATTTCCATCTCTCGGCTCGCTCTCGCTTACTACTCCGGGGCGCGACGAGGCGGCGGCGTAGCTACTCCATGTATATTTATACAATAATAATAACGATGATAAGCCCATTCAAGAGTCGAGCTTTGATAAGCTGCTTTATTCCGTATAATGCGTCACAAAGACGACGAATCATCGTCGCTCCTCAGGGTTTAAGCAAACCTTCCTTTTATCCTTAATTAAAGTTTTTATCTTTTTTTTTTTTTTTTTTTTTTTTTTTTTTTTTTTTTTTTTTTTTGACGTTTGTACTGTGACACTTACCCAGCTAGTCATGTGTGAATTTCTTCAATCTCGCTTGACTAGTTTTGCGAGTGCGTAAATGCAAACTTCTCGCGATCTTGTGTACGACTGAAAAAAGTCGGTTATTGTCCCAAGCTCCAATACTTTACAAAGAGAACTTCATCAGTTTTAAAAAGTTATAATGTTATTATTAAGATAAAATACTTTAATGACTTGCACAATTAATTTATGTAGGTGAGCAACCGACAGTTAGATTGCATCTCAAAGCTAATGAGGGCTGTTATAAATTCAGATAAAAACGTTTCCACTGGCACTTCGGTGAAGTAAATAAGCTGAATAAACATCAAAGTGAAAATGTTTTATGAATAAAGGAAGAAAAAAAAGAAAGAAAGAAACGAGGGGGCAACATTGTGTAGTAATACATCACAAAAACTTTCGCATGGAATTAGCCTATTTCCACGGAAACCAGTATAAATTTGCGCCGGGCGTAAGGCACCCAAGCTGGGGGGGGCAAGGTGGAGAAGAAGAATAATGAATCTCGCAATGATTTACCGTATGATAAATATTTTGATGCCCCCTTCCCAGACCGAAGAAAAATGCGCGTGGATAAAAGAAAGCGGAATTAAAAGAGAGAAATGAATTTCAAGAGAGGCGTGATATAACCGCTATAAATTACCCTCCCTGCCCCACCAGCGTTTCATACAACCCCGGTTTTATTCTTTATCAGCAGCTTCTTACATTTTATTTTTGTTTTTGTTTTTTTGTTAAAAATAATTTTAGGCGATTTGATGGAAAAAGTTTAGGATCGAAAAGAGAGGTACGCGAATTCATAACTCGAAGTGGGCGGCGGGCACGGAAAACAAAGCGAGGAGAGAACAAGAGTGCAAGATTCAGAAAGTGGTGTGAGATAAAACTTCGCGGTTGGGTGTTAAATATTCATGAACGAATGAGCCGTGATGAACGCGCAGTCGTACCACTGATTTCGCACTTGCAGCACGACTGGCTGGTGTATATATTCACGTCCGAGCGTGATTGGCTATCCCGAAATAGACTTTAGGCTCGACGGAGATAGCTTTTTTCACACGTAAAATACAGGTGCTTTTTTTTTTATTCTGGGATTATTCGTTCGTGCTTTCAAAAGATTATTTAAACAAAAATTATATTAATAAAAACTTAAAATAATAAATATCATTATTCGGAGGTTCTTGAAAATTTATGTATGAATAATGCTATGTATCAAGCATTATACTGTTACAAAATATAATTTACCTCCGATAGATTGAATGTTTTTAAGGTAATTTTGATAATTAGAGAAGTTATTCAGGTTATTATTATAATTTTAAAATTTTTCTGTAAGTCATTCAATTTAAGCAGTTGATAGAACATATGTCAAACACTAAAAAAAAATTATGATTATGCTTTCTCAGTGGTTAAAACGTTTAATTCTCATTTTTTGCCTAATTAGAGCTGACATTTAATTGTTATAAAATACTTCTTATTAATAAATAATATATCGTTAATTAGAATATTTATAACTTTATGTTATAAATCAATCACAATCATTTTCAACCATGGTTCATCATTTAAAAATAACAAATTTTTAATACATGTAGGTAGAATTAATAAAAATATTTCAATTTTTTACAACTCACTTATGGTCTTCCACAAAACAACTAAATTCATCTGTAGTTAGCGGTCGTAAATACACCACAAAGTTAAACATTTATCAAACAATATTTTCCCCCAAAGTTCATAAAAAAAAAGGAGCAAAAAAAACCATTCTTGTTTTTACTACCGAGGGAATTTTTTCCGGTTCAACCAAAAAACCCCCAAAATTTTGGAAAATAAAAAAAAGGAAGATATTCCCCGGCGAAAATATTCCACGCGTCCGTCTTTCTTGGATACACATTTATAAACTCGTACGTCTCCCGCGTAGCCTCTAACGAATGGCAGCTCGTTGGTCAAAACTTTTCGGTGAAAAATTCTCTCCCGCTCGCTCCGGCTATAACTAATGGCGGCTGCACGACCCTCCCCCGCGTTTCTTTTTCCTCGGTCCCGTCGTCACGGCTTTCAGGTGCGCGCGGGGATATTTTTTCCTCCTCCCTTTTTTTTTTTTTATCTAGCGTAAAAACGACCCCGGGATGAAGCTGTATCTCCGCCCTTTTTTTTAAACTCGTAATTTCTTTCGCTTTTTTTTTCTCCCTCTTGGAAAATTATGCGCGTAAACGTGTGCATAATGAATGGCGAAGAATGACTCTGGGCTTTTCGGAAAAGTGGACAATATTTTTTCGCGCTGGCCCGATAGGAGCGCGGCTTTTTTTTATTTTTTGTTTCGGGCCGAGGCTCGAGGTACCAAAAGTTTTAATACCGATTAAAAGTTTTTTATATTCGAATGGGCGCGCTGTTTTTTTCTCTCTCTCGACGTAGTTTGGAAATAAATTTTTAGTGTTGGTTTTCGAGAGAGAACTACCCGCGCACGACCCGCGCTTTTTTTTTTTTATTATTCAGAGGTGGTAAATAATTGTGTCAGGGGGACTTTGTTTGCCCGAATTATCGAAATTAATTATTCACGAATGTTTAACCTGCATAAATTTGTACAATCGCGCGGCCGTAAAATTTAGAATAAACAAGCGTCCCACCGAGCAACGTCACGAATTCAACTAATTCACGAGTATTTTCATCATTTATTTATCAAACAGGGAAAAATCGATGATTGTCAATTTGAAAGGAACAAAAAATGAGTTTAGAAACACAGAAGTGTGGCCGAAGCCTCGAGAAAACAACCCGCTGAAAGACTTTTCTCTTCTCTACCTTTATTTTTACTTTTTTTTTTTTTTTTTTTTTTTGCTCCTCCACCACCGACTGTATTTATCTCGTATTTTAAACCGAGAGAGTCAGTCGAGCGCAAGAGGAGCCGGAAAAGCCTCCCCTGGAGGGAGCGAAGAGACAAAATAGTTTTTACCCGCCCGCTCCGGAATCAACTGTCATGCTCAAGCCGTAATTACAGGTGCGACATATTTTAGCAAAATAAAACTGTCAGCGCGCCAACCGAGCTCGTGCGAATTTTTTCTCGCTCTCCCACTTTTATTTTTTCGAAATTGCGGGGTTGAGACACACCGACCGCTTGTGCTTTAAAATAAGAGCATTCCGCAAACGGGTTTATTTAAAAAAAAAAAAAAAAAGTAAAAAATAAATTTAATCTTTCTCTTTTTATAAAATACGAGGGCGTGTTTATTTTTATTTATTTTTTTTTTTTTTGCACCATTGGCTTTCTGATTTAAAATAATTGGGTTATCCGTTGAATTTCACGTGGCTGAGTCACGGTCGAGTATTGAATTTTTCGTACAAAATAGTAATAAATAAAAATAAAACAATTTTTTGCTTATTCTCTGAAAATTTTTAAGGGGGGGGGGGATTATCGCAAGCAGTGCCTTAAAAATTTACGCTCCGGTAAAATCTCGGAAAACACTCCTTACTTATGGTCTCGTGTGTACGTACGTATGTATATATATATATATATATATATATATATTTCCCGATGGCAGGGTGAAAAGCACAAATGATCCGCAACTAACGAACGAAATAACGAGCAATTTCGCTCACGAAAGCCGGCTTCTTCTTTTCTGCAACTTCGGTTTTTCCCTTTTTTTCTTCTTATTTTTCTTTTTGCCCTCCCCGAATCGCTTCTACTTCTTCCCCGTAAATGAAAACATCCGCACTGATTGAACGGGGAGTAACGAGTTTGATGCCGCCGCCACCGCGCCGCGACCGCCTTCTTATTAGGTCGAACAAATTAAGGTCACGCAGAGGTAGGAAAAGAAAAAAAGTAAAAAAAAGTAAGAAATAAGGGAAGAAAAAGGCAAGCATAGCACCTAGTTTTCCCTACCACTAGTTCACCTTCAATTTCGCCTTTTCTCTATTTGATTATTTTTCCCGTCGACGCTCGGCACAAAGAGAAGGACTTTTGTTGGTATTGGGATTCGTTTGTTGGAGTTTCCTCCTTCTCCTTCTTCCCCCCTCCCCTCCCTCTTTTTTCATTCCGGGCAAATATTCGCGTTTGTTGGCTCGGGATGCAAAATGTAATTCGGTGTATGAATGGTATTTGCCCCGGGTACACGACGGAGTCAATCAGGCTCCGGGTAATTCTGTATTTATGAGCCGCCGGTCGAGGCTTTGACCGGCCGCGCGCGACCTGGCTGTTGTAGTTTTAGCGTCTCTGATTCGAAAATAGAAGAAAGGCTTGTAAAAGTACTTTAAAAAGATGAATTTTGAGTAAGATTTTAATAATAATTGGATCGTTGGTTATTTAATTTCGAACTGTTCTTAGATTTAAAAAAGTTTCATGACTCATCGGCATAGGTCTTGTAAATTTGACAATTTTACACAGAAGAGTCTTTTTGAAAAACCTTGTTTTCAAAATTGAAGTACTTAAATTTTATGATTTACTTTATGTTTCGAATACATATGTTTGATCATACACTCGACTAATAAAATTTGTTTTTTCAGCTAAGCAATTAAATGCGAATGTTCGTTCAAAATTTTTTTCTCACTTTCATTAGGTTTTTCATTTAAAATTTTAGTGTCGGATAACGCGAGAAAAGACTAAAGTATTAGCATAATTTAGTACTAAGTGAAACACGCAAGGCAGAGCGGCCTAGGGGTCATGATAACTCGAACATTCAGACACATAAGGTTGTTTCAATTTAAATACTTTCTAAAAAAACAGATTTTTTTTTTAAATTAGTATAAATTTTATCAACAAAGTATCAATAATTTGTTTTTAAATGGTATAAATTGACTATTTGATTTACGAAAAAAATTTGTATGCACATACATACATAATTTTTTTGCTACTGAATAGATGGCGAATGAATACTGCATGTGTTTCAGCGGTGCACTTATCTTTAAAAAGAATTAATGACTAGCCTATTAGACGAAGTGAATATTTAACCCAGATAAAAGGTAAATAATCAAGATAGTGGGAGATTTTATAAATAACAGCTCAAAAATTCTCCGGGGTTTTACCCTAATAAAAGTAGATTCGATTTCGACTACGGTGATGCCGTCTATACGTATATACATGATAAAAGGCGGACGGAAACGCCGCTCGAGCCGAGCGCTTTACCTTATCCGCGGAGAAGGGTAAAAAGCAAAACTTTTGCCCTAAAAAATTCAGCGAACAGAGGCCACGGATTTTCGTCTGTGCCGTTCTATATCCGTTTTCCAGACTCCTATTTATCCATTTATTCGATTTCAACTGTGCTTGTCCTTTACAGCGCGCGCTACGCCTCTTTTTTCGATCTTTTATTCTAGTTTCTCTTTTTTTCCGTTTCTAGGTTTTACTTCGTTTAGTGTTTAAAGAAAAGGAAAAAAAGTTATGAGATTATATTAGAAATGAAAAGTAAATCTTCTCGTACGTAGAGTAGTTATTGATTTTACTTCAGACTACCGTTAATGATGTATTAAATTATTAATTTAAAATGAGATCATTTTCGTTTTACCCACTGGCTTTATAGTAAAGATTTGATTAGGTAATTTATTTATCCTCTTAGTTTGTCTCAACAGAGCTCTCGGGAAGTTTTTTATAGATGGCAAATTTGTTCATCGATCTCCATTTTATGTTGATTTTCTTCACTCTATCGAAAGAGGTTTTACCTGCTCAAATCAGCGGTCTGACTTGTGACCCAAATGAGCACCAGGAAAACTCCAATTTAGAGTACAACAAAACTTCCGAGCAGAACAGAAGTGTCTTCAAAAACCCAATTAGTATCAATTAATTTTGATTAGACAGCGAAATCGAGGGTGCTGGAACAAGCATTACAATTTAACCAGCTCCCGTGTAACAGAACGCAGGCCCGACGAAATTAATAAGCCTCTTGTGGCTAAATAATCCAACAGTGCGCTTACTGTTAGTGGAAGATTCGAGTCAATTCTCCCGCGCCATAGCGCGCTTCCCTTTATCTGCGGCTAAAGTGTATATACGTATATAGACACGTCGATCCTTCAGCAGTCGGTCTCGCTCCCGGATTCTGTGTCGAAAAGGGGGACCAAAGCCACTGTTAAAGCCGTATTCCTTTCATCGTTTCCAAAGCGCAGATGAAAAGGGAATAATAATGCCCTACTTGTGGGAAACTTGACGTTTCATCGTCATCATCTCATTATCATTTTAAAAACTTATTTAATAACCATTTTTTACTTATATTTCATGGTCTGTTTGTTGAGATTTCATTGTACACACAAAATGTTTGAAAATTTGTTCTTTTTTGTGATACACTTGAATTTCTTCGACTGAGCTTTGAAATGAGATTCATTCATTATAAAATGTTGTGTATTTAACAAGTATGATAAGCTTAAAACCAATTCGTCTATTTTATACGTGCTGTACATTTTACTTCTTAGGCTGATAAAATAAATCGTAAATTACCCACTGGTTTCATCTTTAAGAGGATAAAAGAAAAAGAAAACATTCTCATACTTTTTAAAAACTCACTCTGTTCATTTCAGACTTGCAAATACGTGAAATTAAAACGAACTTTTTAAAACGGAATTTTGCACACATAAGTAGTAACAGTCGGGATATGATCAGCCAGTTTTATAAATTATCATTTCCGTTTTGATCATCAATACTAACCTACTCTGTGCATGATGACATAAGATAACTATCAAAACTTTTATAAAAAATTACCCGAACTTTGTATGAACTCAACAAAAGCAAGTAATACGAATATCGCACAGCAAAAAAACTTTTACGCAAAAATGAACGATTCAAATGAATTTTCTACGCGATTGAAGATACAAAAAACAAATTTCTTTCTTTGTAGTCAAAGTCCTTTGATTAAAACATCAGTGGGCGAAGATGAAAAATTGATTAGACTTTTAAAAATAAAAGCTGTCGATATCGGTTTAAAAATATGACGAAGAAAAAGCTGAAGAGATGTTGACTGGTTTATTATTTCCAATAATCGCGCACCAAGTTCAATTGCAAAAATAACTTTTCATTCATAATCTGACAGTGGAAAACTCTTACATTGTCGAAGGTAAACAAACGTACGTTCTGATAAACTCAGTTGCAAAAAACAATCAAAGTCTTACTCAACTCTCCCGCGAGATTCTTTCAGAGTCCAGCTCAATCAAGGAAGGGTCATTACAGGGTGCATTGTTTCTTTCCTCGCGGGGCACACACACATACACACGATAAAGGAAGAATCCAGCCGCGGTCAAACAATCTTTTCACTCTTTTGTTCCACTCCTCGGATGATCGATTCCCTACCCATGGAGAGAAAATCCGCGGCGGTGCGGCGCGATAAGGAAGAAGAAGAAGAAAAAAAAGTCTCGCTCGCGTGCCCTGCAACACTCCATTGAATCACGCGAAGATCCGACGAAACAATTATCCTTTCCTTTCGCGCGTTGCTTTGCTGCCTCTTTCTTTTTTTTTCGTTCTTTCTAACCCTTTCTCCGGTAATCGAATTCTCGCTTTCTGGCCCCTTTTTTTGGGCAGGGTCTTGAGAAAGTAAAGAGATGAAAATTAAAAAGATCTAGGTGATTGTAAAAGAGTTTTAAAAAATATATATCCAAAGCAATAAAAAAGCGATGAAAAAGAAAGCAAAAAAATGAGTGGTTTAAAAGGTAATGAAAGATCAGAGAAGAAAAATAATACTGAGAAAACAGTGTGATAAAAAGGTTCAAGTGTTTGGCAAACACTTGTAAAAGATAAAACTGCTACAAATTTAACGTAAACACTATTAAATTTTTCGATGTTTTGATGAAAGATATAAGCATTATTAATCATAATGAAAATATATTCATAATTGGAAATACTCAACACACCAACCATATCAGATACCATGAACTAGACTTTAAAAAATTTTTAAAAAGAAAACTACTACAAAAAAGTTTTGAAAATAAGAATTCAGAATTCGAGTTTTCAATGCTAAAAATCTCTTTATTTATGAAACTTTTACAGGTAAAAGCTTAAATATCTTTTTCTTCAAGAAACTTTTATTGGTAAAATAAGAGATAAACTATTTGATGTAAACATTATGATCAAAACATTTAGATTTATCATGCTTGGGTATGAAATATACCTAGATTTAATAATTTCACCAGATAGTGGTTTAAAAAATTAGCCGAGAGCTAAAGTATAATAGTTTTCTTGCGTGTTTTTTAATGCCTCGCTTAATTAAAACAGATACGACGGAAAAAGTTCTCGACGAATACCCTCTAAATTGACTATAAAACAAGGTTTTTTAATTGCTATTCACGCGATGTATCGCAGTTATCAAGGACTTTGAAAACTTTTCCACCCCCCCGGGCCGACAAAAGATCAAGAGTCTCATCTTTTTTCATAAGTTTTGATTAGCGATTACTGTAAAGGATCTCGCAGGGAGCCCTGCATTAATTCCCCAGGATCTGCATATTCAAATTTTCCCGCTTTAAAATTTACATCCAGATCCGGCCGTCTTATAGCGCGACTTTCCAATTAATCTCACCCCGCCTACGCCAGCGAAATAACAAATCTCATCGATGCATTTAACGCCCTGGGAAAAAAAAACTCGTGTTTCCTCAATTAGCCTCGGTAATCTCGATGGTAATTAAGCTTCTTACGGAACGATCGACAAAGTTTATTTTTCCTGAGATTTCCGGTTAGACGCACACACATTTCAATTTCTCTCTCTCTCTCTCCCTCGGAGTCTTTAAATTTTTCAAGCGCAATTTCGCTCGTCACGGACTGGGCCGGGCCTCTCCTCTCGCTTTAATATTTCTCACCGCCGAACTTTAATGAAAGCCCCGGGTAAAACTTTACAATTACTCGGAGCTTTTTGCTTCTTCTTCTTCTTCTACTTCTACTTCTTGGGTGTGGATCTCTTAGCTGCGGATTTTTAATTTGCAAACTTCGACGCGGATCTTTACCCTCCTCCTACTCCCTGCACTTGGGATTTTACTTTGGGCTTTCGAGACTTGATTTGTTTGGGAATGAGGAACAATTTGTCACGAAAACTGTTGTGATTCTCAGCATCAACTTGTTAATTAATTTGTTGGCGTTTTCATGGCCTTTTACGAGGTGTGTAACGGCTTGTTTTTTCATTTTCGTTTTTTTTTTTTTTTTTAATTACGATAAGCGTTATGCAATTAATTACGCAAGACATCTGGCCAATTAAAATTAACAGCAATTCGATGTTTGAGAAACGAGAGTCTGGGTCAGTACATTATTTAGCTGGTACTCTACTTTCCAAATGTTCTTGAGAATGTGAATCCGGCTAATTTGAATACCATTAATTCTTCAGAGAGAGCGCGGGTTGCTTTATTAAAGATAAAATACCCGAGAGAGAGAGAGAGAGAGGAAGAGACGACCTTAAAAGAACAAAAAGTGTTAACTATTCAAAACTTCATTTGAATCGAGCTAATTATTAATTAACGCAGACCGGAATCGTTTTAGCCATGGCTGGTAAAAGCGGGAAAGAGATATTGAAATTTTAGGTGCTGAACCCAGACTCGCGAATTACTTTCAAAGTAGAGAATTTTTCGGAGTATCATAAAACTACTTAATTAAATTTACCCTATAAATTTTAATTTTTTTTTTTTTTTTTCTCTCGTTCATTTATCGACAGACATTTTCTTTTGAGGTAAAAAAATTGCTTTTCACATTATTACAGTATGCTAAAAACTTGAATAAATTTTGAGCTATCTTCCTTGGAAGATGGTGTTTAAACTTCAAAGTACAAATTTGCCCTTTTTCATTTTTAGTGGAACTAAACACCACAAAAGAAATAAAAATTCAAAATTTTTTATTTAGATTTTTAGAGTTGCATAGGATGCTGATATAACCCAATAATATACTTTAAGAAAAATCGAATTATGATCTTAGGAACATGATAAACTTCGTTGACCTCTTGGAAATCTAGACTTCTGTTTGATTCAAATATTTTTTTTATAAAACCCGTGAGAAATGAGACGTTCGGCATGAAGCCTGGCAAAAAAAGAAATGATCATTGTTTCTTCATCGCAAATCGATCGGGTCAAAGAAAAATATGACTCTGTCAATAGCCGAGAGTTTGTGTGTTTTCCTCGAAGCTCATTAGACCAGCTCGCATCTGGCCTCGATCAAATCCGGGCCTGGCCCTGGCCTCGCATGAATCCCGGAATTTTCTCTACGTGCGGCTAAAGCCCGTGGGGAATTTCTGGAAATTACGGCTTCAAATTTTGCCGTGTTTTATTTTATCCTCCGAGGTGTGCGGGGAATTTTCTTTTTTTCTCGGTATCGAATTTTTCACCAGAGCACCAGGATGGCTCGAGTAATTGAGTTATTCGAAATTTTTTTTTACTTCGAGCGAGATTTAATTGCGCAGCGGGGGGGAGGATGCGTATGGAAATTGCAAATCGCGAACGTGTTATTGGGAGGTATTTGGTGGTGAAAATTTTAATGTTAATTAGAAAAAAAAAAAAAAAATTTATATTAATCGTCACAAGTGTGAGCGAATTAAAAACGCATAATATTTTTTAGTTTGAAGGTTTTTTAAATAAATTGGTTTTTATTTTTAGCACTTTTCCTCGAATGTCGATAAATGAAAGTTTTATCTTGCTAAAGAGCGGATAGGTATGTCAAAACCAGAGACAATGCGAATTTGAAAAACAATGTCAGAATTATCGATGAAATTCATTATTCGGGTCAAAAATTATTATTATTTTTTTTTATGCTTAAATAGAATTATCCGTGTGAAACAAAGGATCAGAAAATGTCAAGCTTTTTTATCAAAGACTAAAATAAATAACTTTTTTTATAAACTGATTTCTATCTAGTATTTTATCTCTTGATTACGAATATCGATAAATACATATTTTATAGGGTTTTTAAAATATACTGGCTAGAAGTCAGACTTCCATGATTAAATTTTTCATCCTCAGGTCTGCTTTTATCATTCTTTCATCAATTTTTTTTTCTCTTTACCCTTTATGATACTCTCATTTGAGGGTCGTCAAAAACTTATAAAAAAAAGAAGACGCCTTAAATTTTTAATGGACAAACCTTGTTTTGATCATACAAAAAATAACCAAGCAAGCTCAATTAAGTCGATAGTTTTACTAAATTAAAAATTATTGATGAAAAAATATACTCAGAAAATTATTTTCAAAGTCGCCTTATGTGATACTTTTAGCCGGTGTCCCAGTTAGATTTACGAGACAGTGGAATTAAGCCCATTCACCGAATAAATAAAAATTAAATAATTTAACTCGAAAGCACAGAGAGGAAGAGACTCCGGTGCATTTAAGCCCCGGGTGTGCTTAGTCACGCGTACACGTACAGCTGCACCTCGTTCGTCTTTATTTTCTCCGTGCCTCTCATTCTCTCTCTCCCTCTCCCGGGCAACTATCTTTCTTACTGTACTTTCTCCGGCGGAAAACAAATTGGCTGGAAGGACTTTGGCTCGTAAAACCCTCAATCGGAAAATTATTCGGTGGAGCAAAATGACTGGCTTCCTTTTTTCAAAAATAAAAATATCGGTAGTAGAGCGCATTGAAAGTAAAGCGTTTCAATTTACGATTACACTTTGATGCGAGTATCAACATATTTTTGCCGAGAGCCAGCCGTAGGGCGTACACTTTTTGAAATATTCACTTTACGTATTGATGGAATCTTGGTAATTTATATCCGGGATTTTAATGAGCTCCGGTACGTTATTCATCACTATGCTAATGAATCCTTTTTACACGGTATTTTATATCGAATGGAAATTCGATTTCGCGTTTTATAATTTTCCGCTTCCCTCCCGCCTTTTTTTTGGTGTAAAATTATTACCGGCCTGTATTGATTCAACCAACGGTGGCGAACGTAAAAATTTAATTAAACTTTTTAGCAACGTAAAATTTATTTATAAAATCGGAGAGGAGAGCAAGTAAAAATTTTCATTCAAGAAGACCATTAATCTTGTGGACTCACCTTTTTTTTTTTGCCCCTCTCTGTCTTTTATTCCACGACTTTATAAAGTTTCTCATTCGATTCCTGTTTGACCTAATACTTGTGGGCGTTCATTTCACAGTGAGTTGGCTGCTTTTTCTCTTCTTTTTCCGTGCCGAGTCACTGTCGCCAAACTGATTTCCCAGAGAGTAAAGACGCTCCTGAGGGACCATAATGGGTACTTACATCTTCATTTGGGATGAAGGAAGGGCACTTTAAACTTTTAAGTCGGTATTTACCGACGGCTCTATTTTTCACACGAGAATAAAGTTAATGTACCGTTAGGGAGCGAGATAGTGGTCAAAAGCGTAAAAAAAAGGGGGTAGGAGGAAGAAAATTTTACCCCGCGGCTATTATTATCGCATCGCTAGTATAAAAACCATTTGATAAAGTAGAAACTCTTCCGCTGTTTTTACGACTGTTGGGGTGAAATATAAGCCGTGAAAGTGAAATACTTTAATCAATTTGTATTCGTAACGAGGACCCCCGGTATTAATTACGGTTCCAAAAAACGATGTTCATTTATCCGGTCTTTTTCATCGGGTAACAGGGCCATTGATCACGCAAAACTCATCCCGTGGCAGAAATAAGATTTAAAGCCCGGGGCCCGGGGACGAGGAAGGCTGGCTTCATTGTGCAGGTACAACACAACATGCTGCACGTACGTACGGGCCGGGCGCGAAATAAAAGCGGTCGCGATTAATCTAGAGACTGCTCCGTGTGGGATTTCCCGAAACGACTCTCCCGGTGCTCGTTCCTGCTGCTACAGGGGGCTGTGTGCGTGCAGCCAACTTAAGAAGAGAAGAAGAAGAAATACGGCTCGGGTTATCGCGTTGTTTGGAGCTGAAATTTTCGGGGTTTTGTTGCTGGATGGCTGTATTAATTTTCCCTTTTAATTTGAGGTCGGGTTTGAGAATTTTTAACTTGTTTGTGGCTACTGGTTGCTGATTGCTGCCTTTGAGGTTACGTTTGAACCAATGGATTAATCTACTGAGCTACATAATTGAACTTTTTGTGATAAATTTATTATTAAATTTTAGAATATCAATCTTATTTACTGCTAAGAATGTTGCTTTGCATATAAATGATGTAATTAGAAAGAAAAAAAAAACTTCATTGTTAAGTTCTTAATTTTTTGTCTTTACCTTTGAAAATATCAAGTAATGTTTGAGAATACGACATTATATGCATTTATCCGAGTACGAGTGCATAATTTTTTTGAAATGTTAAAACTATGACCTAAAAATTTTTATTAATTAAACAAATGAGTAGCAAAAGTATTGTTGAGAATAATTGTTGACGGTAGGTCAAAGCTTATGAGAAAATGCGGGGATTAAAAGTTTAAAGTGAAAATTTTCATACTCGCCAAACTTGTAAAAATTTTCCCTAACTTTTATACAACTTAAAAAAAAAAAAAGATATTTTCATTAAAAAAAAAAAAAAAAAACTTGCGTAAATCTCTTTATTACCCGAGCGTCAAAATAACACATTAAAAACGAAATAATCATGAAAAACACAAAGTCGGTCTATAATTCCCAGACGTAATTATCCCGATAAACCGGGTATTACGCTAAATTGGATCGCGATTTAAAAAATTACACCTACAGCGCTCTGCGGGTGGGTTGGGTGGGTCTCCCAATTAAACAAAGCGCACCGGCACACACAATAACGTGCAAATACCACCCGCCATGTATATCGTCGTACGGGGTAGCAGCGTCACCTGAAAATTACTTCATAATGCGACACAAACATTAACGGCAGTTAACGATGTTTACGATGGCCCGAGCGATTTTATTAATAATTCAGCGTCCATCCGTAAAGGGTTTAACCATCCATCTGGCCCCTCTCCTCCTCCCCGCGATAAAGCCAAACAAAGCGATAATGCGCGGGGCAGGGAGGAACTCGGCGCTTATACTCTCTCCCTCTCTCGAGCGATTGATGAGTGCGGGGAGGAGCGTAAATTCAAAAGCCGCGATTAATTGCTCGCCTGCTTCTTTTCCTTCTGCTACCTCTTTCCCCGCCGAGCATTACCAAGGCAATTGGTTTTAATTTATTTGTTTGTCTATTGGCTGCGCGGGGGGTCGATTAAATAGTTTATGCGAGTGCCGGCGTTTTGTGGTAGTGTTTTTGAAGCCAATTTAACATCGGCGAATGACACGCTAGCTGGAAACGTAAATAACCAAGCGAACCGAACCGAGCGTACCATAAACACGCCCCGGAATCACATATTCATCGTGCCGGTCCATATCGAACAATTACATGCCGTATTCATTTATTCCACGCGTACGTTTTGTGAATTTTTGAAATGCCAGGCGGCAGGAGGAACGGCAAGAAACCTGTTTTAAATTCTCATTGTACAAATATAAAGAGAGCTGGGGAGGGGGGTAAAAATCGCTCGTGACCCACATTTCGCGCAGATGAAGACTCCTTGTTCTTATAATAACATGCACGAGGGGTCCTTCTCGACGTCGAGACGAGTATATTTTAACGTCTCACAATGAGAGAATAAGAGAGAGGAAGAGAGAGAGAGAGCTATCTCGGGCTTTTCAAACTTGTAAGCTTTCCAAGGAATTGTATCTACTTTGGCAGTGACTCCGCTACTAAACGCAATGAACGTTTTGTATTAAACTACCCGGAGAGTACTACTATCTTGTAGAGTCTTTGAGTTTAACGGTTGGTTGTAATTATTTTAGCTTGATAAAGTCACAACCCTCTCCTTTTGATCCACGCGATTTTTGAGCAAAGGAGGGGGTGGGGGCTAACTTTGGACTGTTCAAAAGTTTAATCCGAGCGAGACGAGAGATATGAACTTTCATTTAGCCCTATCTGGGCTTTACACTTTTGACATTCGCGTTATATCTTCATAATTTAATAACTTTGAATTAATAAACCTACCGTGCACACATTTTTACTCTCCCTTACGACGAGTTTTGATGAAAAAATTGTATTTTTGCAAAATTAAAATTCACGAAGAGCCGAGGTGGGAGGGAAAAGAGCCGGGGCGTCGCCTGCATCCTTTTTTTTTTTAATTTCAAAGTTCTTTATGAAATTTTTCGAGAACGTGCGAAGCGTCGAATTATTAAAATGCAAAACAAACGTTGATTCTCGGGGTCGGGGTAGGAGGTATCAAAGAAAATAAATTTTAATTTAGCTCCAAAACTAACGTGACCAAAATGACTTTTCAGTACCGCAGGTCGACGTGCTGTCGGTGGAGGAGCACCAGGTCGAGCTGCCCTGCGACCTGAGCCCGAGGACGAAGAACGAGGAGCTGACCATGGTGCTGTGGTACAGGTCGGACAACATGGGCAAGCCGATCTACTGGGTCGACTGGAGGAACAGCCTCGAGACCGAGAAGCACTGGTCGAACCCGGAGGTCTTCGGCGAGCGGGCCTACGTGAAGCTGAACACCTCCAGGTCGAACCGACCTCTCAAAGCCGTGCTCCAGATACAGAGGCTGGCCGCCCAGGACGCCGGACTTTACATGTGCAGGATCGACATCAAAAATAATCCCACCAGGAATCAGAGGGTCAACTTGACCGTAGTTGGTACGTAATCCGATTTGCGGACGCTCTGAGTTTTGAATTTTTTTTTAATTTCGAGGGGTGATTAATTTTGACCTGTTAGAGTTTCTCAGAAAGCCTTTGGGATGACGTTTGAAGAGATAAACTTTGAAAATTTTAACTATTTAACTATTATAATAGTAAAATTAATTTTTTATCTTTTTTGGATTCACAGTAATATTAACCAACAATCAAACTTATAACGTAAAATCTTTGTTTTAATGGAAAGTAAAAAAAGTTTTATTTGAAAATCCTAAAATATTAAAATAGACAGTTGGAAAATTTTTTATCCAATCCACACGCAAGTTCCCAATAATTGTAATAATATTCTTTTAAATCAGGAATCTCAATTTTCTAATTCTTAAACCCCGACCAATGAAATGATTTTTCCACAGTGCCACCTAAGAAACCGGTGATATACACCACGAACCGAATCCCGGTGCGGAGCCCCCAGCTGTTCGACCAGGACGGCGAGCTGCACTTGGACTGCGAGGTCACGGGAGGCTCGCCGCCACCCCGAGTCACGTGGAGGTGGCACGCGAACGGCTACGTAGACGAGACCTACAAGCGCACCGTCGACGATGTTGTCGTCAACCGGCTCGACCTGACCAAGGCTCGGCGGGAACTGTACGGGGCCCAGCTCATCTGCGAGGCCAGCAATACCCACCTCATACCCCCGGTCAGATCCGAAGTCATGATCGACCTCAACCGTGAGTAACTTCAAAATATTTTATTATTTTTTCAGTGAAGGACTTGTAAAGGTGAAAATGTTTGCCTGATAATATTTCAATTTTAAAAGATTTCATTTTGGCATTAAGTAATAAGTACTCCATAAAACAGTTAAAAGTGCTTTTTTCTAAAAGTGTTTCACATTATATTCCTTAAAAAGTACTTTTAAATAAATACATTGATAGTATATTATGGTACAAGAGCCATATTTTATTTTTTTGTACGACAGTAAAAATATTAGAAGTTTTGAAGGTTAGAGTACTGTGAAATGTACATTTTAATAACTTGTATGTAAAATTTGTGTATAATGAATTTTTCAGAAAATATAGGTATGTACTTTCAACTGCGTACTTAAAAAAAATATGTTTTAGAAAGGTTTTTTCTTCAAAAGAGTTAATATTTTATTTCAATATTTTATTAAACTTGAAAAATTTTAAATAGGCTTAAAAAATACTTTTAAAACGAACTTAAAAATAAAATCTCTCGTACATTCTTTTAAAACTGCTTTTTAAGGGGGTACATATACCTAAAAAAAAAAAACTCAGAAAAAATTGTGTAAGTTTTTTAAAAATGATTTATTTAAAAAGATATTTTTTTTCCATAATATACACACATTTTTACATAATTTTTTACATTTAGAAAATTAAAATAAGTGTTTTTATAAGTGTTATAAAATTCAGCTTGTTTAGGCTATGAAAGTTCATTGCTCGTAAAGTCAAAAATTTTCCTTAAAGCGGATGGACCCAGGACTTGGCATAGTTGTTGTGCATGTGAACCCTCATGAGCGGAACCTCAGGCAACCAAATCCAAGCACTATTAAGCTACTTGCATACTCTAAAATTGCTTAGTGTGGTTAAAATTTTGATAGTTTTTATCATTTTAGTCAGTTTATGGTGTGCCATCAGCTTAATAATGCTTAAATTTGGTTGCCTGAGGTTGCGCTCATGAGGGTTCACACGTACAACAAGTGTGCAAAGTCCTGGGTCCATCCGCTGTCTGGAAAAATTTTGGCTTTACGAGCAATGCCCTCTTTTTCTCAAAAATCACATATTTGAGAAAATGGCTTTTAAAGTTCTGAACAGATTTTCATGAATAAAATGTAACCCACCAACACATAAACATTTATATCTTAAAAATATCTTGTCACAGGACTCTTGCTTGATGTAAATACTCTTTTGCACATAGCCGGATACTTTATTTTTTTTCTCCTGCTCCTAAAGTGACCCAATTAGCTTTTTTATCAAAAACACAGATCATACACTATTAGGCACCAAGAGCAAGTTAAGACTTTGAGTCAGCGGAGTCTTCACATGCAATTATCTAAAAATTATCTTTAATTTTAAATCACAGAATTATTTTTTCACTTCACATTTGCACATAAACACCTTTTTTTTAACAACTAAAAAACTTCATTAGTTTACCTGGTAAGAATTGGTCATTTATTCTTAAATTTTTTTTTTTTTGAATCAAACTAACTTATTTACTTCAGATTGAAATAATAACAAAAACAAAACCAAGTAAAGTAGAATTTCACTAGAAAGATGACACAAGGAACAAAAATGTCGTCATGAACTTGCAACGCTGTAGAAATACCTAATTTGATATCGATAGATCGATATTGGTGTAATATACTAAAGTAGACTCGTAGAGGTAATATATGTCATGTATTATGTCATAAAGGTTATACATTTTTTTATGCGATCGATTCTAACTTAATAAATTGTTTTTAGCATTAGACTTGAAATGAAAGTTAATCTGTCATTCTTAATTTTCATTATTAAGATATTATGTCACGGAAAAAATCTAATCACAGATAAAAAAAATTTCTGTTTTTTCATCGCTTTTATTAGACGAAAACGATATAAATACTTACAGTTCTGTTCGTGGATAAAAAAAAAAATTATACCTACATTGCGAAAATTAAAAAAGGAAAAAATACATCGAAAAAGCATTTGTACCTATAGTATCGTAGAAAGTATTTCTGCTACTAGAACTGACTTGAAATTCTTGAATTTCAAAAAAAGCCATTTCAACGTAAATTTAATAAATTGAATGTCTTTATTAAATTAACTGTAACTTTTTTCCCTTAACGAATTAAGAAACGCGGTTTGCGGCATTTGAAAGCTGATGTAAAAGTACATCAAAAAACACAAAAACCTGAAAATTGATTTTTTGAAAAATTTTAGGTATATGTACCCCCTTAAAAACGGGTAAGGTAGAGGACCCAATTGTGGTCAAAAATCACGTTTTTTCAGATTTTGAATTTTGTTGAAAAATCAAAGCTCTTTAAGGTCTATTTTTTTCACAAACTTAATTTTAAGGGTGTTGAGCATCAAAATAAATTTTTTTTACTTCAAATATTTATTTATTTATTGAATTATTAATGTTTAAAGTCAACACCTTTTTGACGCCATTAATGAGAGCACTTTTTACCTTACCCCAATTAATGGTCCTTTTTTATACGTGAAATCCCATCTGCAATCTGCGTACCCCAATTAACGGTCCAAAGACTCGAAAAGTGAGGTTAGATTTTGAAAATTTTGCTTCGTTTCGATTTTTTGGTCCATTAACCGGGGTAAGCAGAGCTGCATGCATGAGATTTGCATGGTCCATAATGGGGGTACTTTGAAGCTAAAGTCTCATTTTCTACGGGTAAGGACCGCGAATTGGGTCCTCTACCTTATATGTTAGTTTTTTATATTTTTTAAAGTAATTTTATTCAAAATTACTTAAAGTTAAAAAAGTTCTTATAAAGGTGAATTTTTTGAAAATAGCTATGATACGCATTTTTTTCGTAAAATGTAACGTGTTTTCAAGATTCAGTGAGTACAACTCGGTTTGAATCAGGCATTACTAACTGCTGTGTTTTCAAAATAAAAATTGTTTGTTTTTACAAATTATATTTTTGTTTTACCCGCCTATAATTAAGAAGTACCATTCACGAAGCTAGTTTGATGTAATTAGGCAGTGGTAAACGAAAAAGCTCATTGAAAAAAGGCCACGCTGGTTATAATATAAATTGGCTCAATTTAAACACGTAAACAAGCGGTGCCCCTTTAAGCTAATTTCATGTACGATGTGTGTTCGTACACTACCCATTATGGTGAAAAAAAAAGGAAATTCAATTTTATGGTTCAGTGAGCCGTGCGCCAAAGTGCATCATTAGAGTGTACTTAGAAAGCCGATTAGTTAAACAATTTGATTTTCATCGAACCGAGTTTTCATAAATTAAAAAAAAAAGGATCAGATACTTTCAAGTATGATAAAAAAAAAAGTAAAAATTAATTTTCAAACGAAATAATCATTTTAATTCGAGCGAAATACTTTTTAATTAACGTTGATTTATTATTCGGAATAACGCGTGGAAATTCAAAAGAACACTCTTTGTCGTGAATTATTGCACATCACAGCGATTGATTTTATTTTCGTTTCATTTATTTTTAACAAAGTATCGTACGTGCGTGGATTTTTTTCCAAGCGCTCGAAATATTATAAAAAAAGTACACAAAAGAATTGTCGGGGGGGATTTTGTGCTTTTTGATTACAGTTAAGCCTGTGGCCGTGAACATAACGAACAAAACGGTTTATCTCTCGGCCCTGAAGACCTACGAGATCGAGTGCATAACTTGGGGCTCCAAGCCTAAAGCTGTGATAACGTGGTACAGAAATCAGCATCCTATCGTGCACATGGCAAGAAACGTAAGTATAATTTTAATTTTTTTTTTTTTTTTTTAAGCCCACGTACTTTAATCTGCTCTTTGTGTGAAATTAAGTTCTTTGTAGTGAAGAGTTGAGCTGGGGTTAAGTATTCTCGAACTGATCCCAGAATAACTGATAATCCATCTTTTAAAAAAGAGCTCGTCGGTCGAATTGATAAACGATGGGTCTCAATATCATTGGTAGAATTTGAGTAAGATTAATTTAATTCAACAAGAAGAATGTCAATAGGAAGATAATCTATTTACTTTTCAATTACTCATAAAAGATAAAGAAAACTATCTTCTCAGTTTTTAGTTCACTTAATCATAGTGATATTGTACTTAAACGTTATACTTTAAACAATCAGTTATTTTGAAGAGCTTTACTCCAGAATAAAATTAGAAATTTTTTATAATTTTTTGATTTTGAAAAAAAATTTTTAAATTCTTTCATAGATTATTGGTTATAGAAACTGAAAAAATTAATTTAGACTATCAGAAGGTTTTGTAAAAAGAGTGCTTTGTTTAATTTTTGAACCAATTCAAGTGTTTTTTTCATAAGACTAATTTATTCCAGAGTGCAAAGCTACTTAAGTTTTTTATATTTTAGACAAGTTAGATTTTTCAGGAATTGAAAAGATATTTTTAAACTTTAATAAACCAAATCGTCACTGTTATTTATGAAGTCAAACTGTAGATTAAAAAAAATACTTTAAAATGTTTTGAAATTTCTCAATAGTTTTTACATTAAATGATATTTTATCAAGTACTTGCTAATGAAATGTACTATTTTATTGGCCTGTTTCCAAAAATAACTGTATTCGGTTTAGTTTTTTTCCCAAAAAGAACTTCGAAAGTAAATACTAAAAAACTAGCCAGACAAACTAATTACCATTGAAACTAATGTATCACAAACAAAAGCAAGCCAAGGCTTTTATCCAAATGTAAAACGAGATAAAAGGCAGATTTAGGCACGCGGTGCGCTCGTGGTATTACGAAACCCGTAACAATACGTAAAAGGGTTAACCCCATCCGTCCTCCGCTCTCTACTGTTTCAGTTCGCCGAGGGCTCAAACATGACTCGGAGCGTGATGAGCTACGTGCCAACAATAATCGACGACAACAAGAACTTGACCTGCAGGGCGGAAAACCCTTCGATCTTGGGCAGCGGACTCGAGGACAAGTGGCACTTGATCATCCACTGTGAGTAGTTTGAATTATATAATTGTCGATCCGACCCAAACAGCGATAATTTTAATTCCGGCTCCAGTGAATTTGCATCATTGTGTTTAATTAATGAACGAGGTTCCCGCGACTCCCACCCGAGCTTAAACATTCGCGATAAAGCTCGACCCTACAACAAGCCCCATTGTGTATTATTTCCAACAATTAATTACTCGGTCCGAGTTTAACTTTCTAATCTCCCGAAAATCAAGCCTCCATTCACCGCGCACCTCATCAATTATCCCCCTCCCCTCCCCCGCACCAAGCTGCTTTGAAAATATACCAACTTCGTATTCCAGACGTTCCCGTGGTGACGATCAAGCTGGGCTCGAGCCTCCAGGCGAGCGACATAGACGAGGGCGACGACGTGTACTTCGAGTGCGAGGTCCAGGCCAACCCCAAGACCTACAGGCTCGCCTGGTTCAAGGACGGCAAGGAGCTGCACCCGGGCAACAACATCCTCATGCCGGGCCGGGCGGACTCGCTCGTGCTGCAGAAGGTTACCCGGGCCTCGGCCGGCGAGTACTCCTGCATGGCCACCAACGACGAGGGACGGGCCACCAGCAGACCGGTCACCCTCGACGTCATGTGTGAGTAATTAACGCCTGGCTGGCTGGCTGGCTCCTTTTATTACCCCCCACCGCCGCGTTCATTAATCATGGACTTGGGTGACGCCCGAGATGCGGGGAGTAATTGGGAAGTACGGGGCTAATTTGACCGGCGGAGCTGGGGTTTTTTGTTTTCGGGCTAATGACCCTGCCCCGGGATTGGAGGGAAAAATTTGGTCAAGTGAGGGGTTCAAAGCGGATTTCAGCGGTATAAAAAAACGAAGAAAAAGTTTTTTATTGGTTTTTAGATAATTAAAAAGCTTGTCGCTGCGAGGATGATTCATAGTGAACTGTCAGTCTAATTTGTTTACAAAATTTAAGATTTTGATTAATATTTTTAGGTACGAGAGCGTAAATTTTATTTTATTTTTTAAATAAATGTAAAAAGAGGGTTTTGTTTCAAACTTTAAAAAATGTTTGTTTTTTGTTTTTTAATTGATTTTTTGTTAAAATTATTTTTATAGCTAGTTTATATAAGTTTGATCATCTACGATATAGATTTCTAACAATTTGTAGACTTGTACGGTCTTAGAAATCTCAATTGTGTAAGGTTGAAATTTGAGAATTTGAATTTGAAATTAATTTTCTTGAAAACTCATAAAAAATTTTTTAATTTTTAATTTAGAGGCCCACAATTCTAGAAGCGTAATAGAATTTTTTGAAAATTAGATAAAAAATAAAAAAAGTCTCCATGTTAGTTAAACAAACAATTCACATAGATTTTATGAGTAACAACAGTGACACCACAATTTTTCAGTAGCCTCTCTCCGACAAAAAATCCTAACAGAAAATCCTCGATTATATTTTCCCGCAGACGCTCCGGTATGCAAGGACGGCACAACTACGCAGGTGGTGGGTGCCCTGAAGCACGAGACGATATCGTTGTTGTGCGGGGTGCAGTCCAAGCCCGCGCCGCTCGAGTTCCACTGGACGTTCAACAACTCGGGCGACCTCATGAACGTCCCCTCGAACCGTTACACCCAGATAAAGCCCCAGCACCTGATAACCAACCACTGGCACGGCTCCAGGCTTAACTACACCCCGGTAAACGACGCGGACTACGGGACCATAGCCTGCTCGGCCTCCAACAAGATCGGGACCCAGAAGGTTCCGTGCCTCTTCCAGATCATCGTTGCTGGCAAGCCGTACCCCCTACAGAACTGCACTGCCGTACAGTCCACCGGACCTTACGCCTACAGAATGGGTGAGTTACTTTTAGTTTGACGTTTAGAATTTTTTGGTAGAATGTTGAAAAAGCTAATTTTTCTTACGCGAAAAAAGGTAGAAAACGATGATAATTTTTTAGACAGTTCGAAAATGTACGTTTTTGCCGATAGAATGGGCGTGTTACGCAGTATTGACTATTTGGAAAATTTGAGGTGCAAGTTTAGGTAGTTGTGTTGAAATATTAAGTGACCGAATTCCGCTTTCGCGAAGAAAGATAATTTTACCGGCTGTTCGAAAATGAACGTTTTTGAAGACAGTAAAATGTAACTTCCAAACTGACACGCAATTTTGAAAATAAAACGAATAGAGATAATTTTCAAAAATAACAGTCATTTTTTAAAGTGCAAAAATTTTTCTTTTGCGAAAAAAGTTAGAAAACAATGGTAATTTTACAGGCAGTTCGAAAATAAACGTTTTTGAAGAGTGTATAGTGAAAATTTAGGAATGACATGCAATTTTGAAAATAAAATGAATGCGGCTGATTTAAAAAAAAAAAATGAAGTAATGTATAAAAAACAAATTATAAAAATATAGAAAAATTCCAAAAAAAAAGACGTCTACAATCTAAACTTTCAACTGAAAATATTTAAATTTTTTTATAGCTTATGCCATAACCTCATTACTTTTTTAAGCAGGTTGTTTTGGAAATTTATTCCGAATTTACAATTAGAAAAAAAGTTCTAAATATTAATAAAGGTACATGATACCACAAATTTTTTGTTGTGATTACGGTAACTTTTTCAGCGCGTTGTAGCTTCCCGTACTTTATTTTAGGGACTTGTTATAAAACTCTTGTTATCACCGTATTATACAATATTTTACGGTTAGAATATGTGAAATTACTGTACCTTTTTACTCGGCGAAAAGATGTCCCATTCACTTTTTTCATAAAGTAAAGCTTGTTCTAAAATTAAACTTACGAGTAATTTTAAAATATTCATGAAGAGAAGACGAAATTACGAACGAGTGGAATCAGTAGACAATCTCCGCGTACAGTCGGACAATGTAAACTCGGGCACGGTTGATGTTTAATAGCAAGCCAACGTCTAGGAAAAGAAATTAATAAATAACTTCCGTGGTTCAACAATTTAATGACTTCGAGACCCCGCGCATTTTTTTTTCCCCACAGCCGTAACTTTTTGATTTAAGCACATTACACATTTTACAAGTGCCATAAAACTTTGGTAAAATTTACGACAAAGTTTATGGGTTGTCATATGCTCATTACCGCAGCTTTATGGCTGTCTTCTTTAGTCTGATAAAGAAGTGGGAAAATTTCCAGGGAGTATTTTTCATAGAAAATAACCCGCGGTAAAATCGTCACTTCTATTTACTCAGCGGATTAATTTAACCTGATTTTTCTTCGGAATAAAGGAGCTTTTGTGCGAGTCCGCGGCAAGCCCCCAAGGCGTTTGGTCGGGGTGGAGCGAAGCGAGTTCCTTCAAATAATTAGCTGTCCTTGTTACCAACACTATCGTCTCCAAAAATAATTTGATCCTTTATCTGCGGTACGAAAGAATTCTCGTTTCCTGGTTCCCTTTTTCTCTCTCTTAAATAATAAAGCTCCGTCAATTTTTCTCCGTCTTTTTGATTTACCGCGAAACGGGTCTTTTCTTTACGATTGTGTGCTCACGATGAAATTCCATTTATAAAGTAAATTTTCGGTTTTATACTTGCCTTTAAGCGTCTTGACAGGGTAATTTATTTAACATCGACGGATTGGTCAATTACAATTTTACGTTTGAACGGAAATTACTTACGGTCGGTGGAATGTAATTTTACTCTCTTACGTAATTATTTACGATACTGTCGGTCAAAGATCGATTGCCCCACGCGCTAGTGGATCATTTAATACGAAAACCTGGTATTTACTGTAATTTCACAGATATCATCGTACCCTCTTGTAATATCGATTAGGGTGAATAATAAATGCCGTTATGACTAGATGTACAAATGTGTTTTGCACGTTAATTTTTAAACAAACTTGTTGATCTAGAGATTACTCATAAACTCAGTCACTGAATATCAAATAAATCACCTTAAACTTTTATGTATGAAAATTTCTTTTTTTTAGTACTAGAAAAAAGTTGAAAGTTATAATTATTTTAGGAACCCTCGTGGTAAAAAATTTTGAAGTTTTAGTAGGAATAAGTAGTCTTAATTTATGATTGATTAATAATTTATAATTTATAAATAATAATTTATGATGAAGTATGACATTCTTCAGAATAAAATATTTTTTTAATAAATAACTTATTCTGTCAAAACGAGAATTTTTTTAAGATGGAATAGGCCAGTATAAAAATAAAGAAAAGTAAAATAAATTTTTTTGCTGAAATTTACTGTAAACCACCACGCAGATATTCTGAAAAAAATTTTCATCGATTAAGTCAAAAATACAATCTTTATAGTACATTAAAAATTATAGATAAAAAAAAACGAGAGTTTTAATTAATAGTTTTTAATTAAAAAGAGGTAAGCGAATTGTTTTAATTATTTCAAAACTTTCTGTGGGAATTAGTCAAAATTAGTTAATTAGTTTGTTAACTATATTTGCCACAAATCAATAACATGCGAAATTAAGTAAAATTTTGAAAGTGGTCATTTCAAAACTGCATTTAATCAATTTTCAACCACTACATATAGCTCAAAGACTAGACAACCGATCTTAATGAGATTTTGAAAATATTAACATTATGAGCTCACAAACTTACCTCAACTTATCAAAAAGTTATTAAAATTAAAATTCTTTTTTTTTCAAATGAATAAAAAAAAACTTTTTGTGATGTTTTTGAAAATATTTCTTTGCAAAAAAAAAATGACTGTTTTTGGTTCAAATGATGAGAAAGTTTGTGAGGGAAGTTAAAAAAAGAACTGCTGTACAAAAAACTATTACCGTTTAAATTTTTGATAAAAAAAATTTTCTTTAAATCTATTTTTATCAAACCATTTTTAATATAAAAAAAAAAATTTCTAAAGATTCTTTTTTTTTTTTCTTTTCTGTTGTTTGTTCTCGATGACACCCAAAAACCCCACCGCAGGTCACGAGGATTTCAAAGCGACGGACGCGCGGGACGCCAATTGGCTGATAGTGCGTTGTAGCGAGAGCTTCGACGGTGGTCTGCCAATCACGAGCTTTGAGATAGAGGTTTACAGCGACGAGAACGTTTATCACGTAAACACGATTTCCATAAATCACACGGACAAAGCCTCAACGAGCACCAACAGTCTTAGCGCGAGCGGCAGCACGAGCGCCTTCGGACCGATCTTCGAGGTGCCGGGTCTCGAGCCGGGAAGGAATTACCGGCTCTTGCTCTACGCGGTTAACGCCAAGGGCCGGAGCGATCCTGTCGTACTCGAGTCCGTCACGCTCAAGGGTGTGGCCATGTACACCACCGGTGAGTATGACTAAACCAACTTTTATTTTCGATCACCAGCTGTTTTATTATTCCCTTACCTACTAAAATACAATGGATGCCATACTTAAAGTCTTAGATTTAATCTTGTAATTTTAAAACGTTTTTAATATAAATTTACATGCCGTTCATACTGTCAGTTTGTTTCATTTTATTTCAAGCAAACTAGTTTTTATGAATTCCATAAGTTACTATCAAAAAAATAGAAAAATTCAATTAAAATCCTGAGAAAGCAGCTTAGACACAGAGCTTTAATTTCAAAATATATATTTACTCTTGAACTAGCAAATTCATTAAGCCTGTAAATCGAATACTTGACTAAAAATTAAAACTTTTGTGCTCGTCCTCATTAAAAGTGTTTAAAAAAAAGGGTAGAAGGTGTCCAAGAGCATAAAACTGTTAGCTCCTCGGGAGTTAAAAAAGAGGCGCTATCGCGTAGCGTCGAGATTAATTAAAAAGTTGATCCGTAACGTGTATAATATCAGCTCGCGCCGCTCTCAAAGATTATCTTCGCAAACAACCTTTGCCAGCACTCTCTCTCTCTCTCTCTCCTAGGCTGAATCCTTAATGAGGTACGAATTTTCTCGCTCGCGAAAACTTTATGCTCTCGAACACAGGCCTCCTCAAAGCCAGGCCCCCCACCGTAACGAATACACGTCTTTCCCAGTCACGCTGAAGCCTTTGGTCTTTCTCCTTCCTTCGCGTGTCTGAATAATAAAGCGACGCGATGATCGCTTATACCGAGGATTTCCCTTCTTAAAAATTTATGCGCGCACGCGAGCATAAACAAGAAAAAATCCTCCACTCGATGCCCCCCCCCTTTTTTTTGTTTATTTTGGTGAATTTTAATGGCGGTTTCCGAAATGTCCCCTATCCGTTATTTATTCCGAGTGCGGGGGTTTAAATTTTTTTTTTTTTTTAGCGTTCGGTGGAGGAGGTGGAATTTGAAAATTTAATTTCGGGATCAGGTCGGGATACGCCTCTGTTTTACATACTTCGAGAACGCTTTAAATTCGTTTTTTTGATAAAAAAAAAGAAAAAAGAAAGTAAGTTTGAGGGTAAATTACCACACCAAAGTCCCGAGTGAAATCATAGTAAATCGTTCGATGAATTATTGCACATCATCTCGTCGTCGATTTGATTGAGCGCACGCCACCGCAAGTTGATCAATTTCCATCATCGTAATCGATAAGTTATTTAGTTCGAGCCCACTCGTGGTAATCATACCGCAATTTCATAGCACAATAATTTAAAAGACATCTCTACCTTTCTCCCCACCCAGCGAAAAGTCCTGAATTAAAATCCCATAAACCAGCGAGTAGTCTTGCTCCTTTCCACGCAGCTGTCTCATTCGGGGCACATTTATCGTCTTTAATTTCCATCCTCATGGGTTATTCATGACGCGCAGTCCGTGAGTCGAGCGAGACTGGCTTCCTCCCCTGTATTGGAGTAGTACACGCGGGCGCACGGCGTTCATGAGGTCAAATTGGTAAGTCCAACTCGCTACCTTGACTAAGTAGACACTGGCTTGCAGGCTAAGCCAGTTGGAAGGCACAACCCTTTTTTTTTTTTTTAGATTTCGGGTGCCCCCTCTCCCCCTTTTTTTTATTAAGCTACCGTAAAGCTTGTGTGTCAAAATATAGTTACAAAAGCATTGAATTCGACCTTTTAGGACAAAAATTGTTCATGTAAATCAAATTGATATTTTTATTATAATTAAAGATGAATATCTACTTTGTGCACACAAGTAATAACATGGACAGTGTTTGTACAAAATGAATTTTCATCTTTGATTTTTATACAAATGTTCAGTTTTTTTTCACAAACACGTTTTTTCTGAAAAGGTCATAATTTTTTCTAATATTGGGTACAAAAAATTTTTTAATTGTACTATATAATTATAAATTACTTACGAAAACTGATTTAGACAGTTGATAAATTAGTGTTTCTTTGGATGAACCTCTATTTGAATAAGCTCTGAAATTACAAAAATAGAACAATAGGGAAATTTTATTTATGGAAGATGAGATTTTTCATTCGATAAATCCAAAGTAGTTTGCGAGTCAAGTCGAGTTTTTAGTTGTTTGAAAAAATATAAATGAAACGAGGGAAGTCAATCACGGGATAATAAATCGGAATTTGTTGATTCACGCACGAGTAAATAAAAAATTTTTATCGAGATGAACATTCAAAGTGAACCTTTTTTGAGTGGATATTTTTTAATTCACGGTGAGAGCAATTTTTATTTTTGAAAGTCAGCTATACAGGGAGTATAAAATCATCAGAGTTCGTTACTCCGGCGCGAGTTAATGAGATTTCTGAACGATAAAAAGTTGAAAGTAATTTTTATCGATAGCAGTACGTTTAAATTTTGTCGAATTTTGGTAATTTAACCCTACTGACTCTCAAAAGAAAAATATTGTAAATTGAGAGGGTGTCATGAAAAACAAGCCCGAGTTGATGCAAAAAAAAATAAAAAAATACTGATGGAATGATGAAAAACGTAAAATCATATGCGTAAAAATTTTATATCATGGAATATTCTATTTAATTTTTGAATACCTACAATATACATGTGAATATTTTTTAATTTTCAAGAACGTGGACTCTATATTTTTATGGAACTTTGAAACTCGGTTATTATTTGTTCATTTGTTTTTTGTTTAGTGAATAAACAATTTGTTCTGTCTATACTGTACATTTGATGAAAATCACAGAACTAACATTTTAATTGAATCATAAAATTTTATAAAAAAAGAAACCATAAATGAAATTTACAATGCTTATTTAATAATGTAGACCTAACTAATAATAATAACAGTAATGGTACTACTACTTTTACTGATCAAAAAGTACATTTGAACTTTAAAATGTTTGGTTTTCAAAAATAGACTTATTTATTTTTTCGAGTAAGCCACACAATTTCAAGCTGTCAGAAACAAATTTCACTTTGAGTATTACTTATTAAAAAAATTTATTCAACTGATCATAATAGTACCGTGATTTTAAAGCTGCACCATGACAGAATCAGGAAAGAGACTAGTAGTGAAGTCGGAATTAGGTCAGACCTTAACCCAAAAAACTCATAAAAATCACAACTGGTAAAATATCGCAAAAAAAACCTTAGTAAATTCTGCATTGAAAACCAGCAAAGATATTTTCGTCGACCAGCCAATAAAAATAACCACCCGCAAAGCTAATTCCACCTGAAAAGAACAAAGAACCCCGTCAGGCATTAATAAAACCAAAGTAATAAAGAGATCAGTGGTGTAATTCGTATTAGGTCAGACCGTAACCCAAAAAAGTCGGAAAGGTCACGACCCCCCGTGGGTAACAAAAACAGCCCGCGGGACCGTCGCGTCGCTCGTCCCGCAAGACAAAGCTACGTCCCGGCGCGTCGCGCGGATATTTATCAAGCCCCCCCCCCCTCCCTCCGCCTCGGCCTGGCGCACTCGGCTAATGAACCTGGTCGCTCTCTGAATTCCAAAGTGGCCCCGAAGAAGAAGAAGCCCCCGCCGACATTCTTCCCATCTTTTTTTTTATACAGTCCTGCGAACGACCTTTCTTAATCTTAGCCCCGGGGTGGCTTCTTTTTCGGCAGGAGCCTGATTAAACCGCCCGGAGATGCTTCCCCTGGTTTTTCGGTTTTTGGTTTGTTACATTCCTGGATGAAGATGATTATTCTTTGTTTACCCCGCGAAAAGAGCTTTAGAAATTGGGTTCCTTTTTTTCTACGCAAAAGGGATTTTCATTTTTTTATCAGGGTGAGCGGGGGAGAGAGTTTTTTACCCGAAATGACTGCGGTTACAAAGAAATGTTTTTTGAAAATTGAATTTTTCACGCTTTGGGTGAGGGACGTTCCTTTGTCGGTTAAAAAATTCCGTTTTTTAAATAATAAGTCACCTGGAGCTGAAATTCACGGTATAATTTACTTCTCGAGTGCTGAGAATGAAACAGAGGTTACATTTTTTTCATTTCATCATTTATTTTCGATTGAAAAGTTAATAGAAATATTTTTATGAAAATGTATTGTAATTGAATATAAAAGAAAAAGTAAATTGAAATTTTCGTATGAGCACCAATTTGCTTCTAATTGGCACGTTTGAATAAGGATTGTCAGTTTGAAAAAAGAAACAGTTCTTTATTAAAAAATATTCTGAGTATAATAAATACACATTTTCTTTTATAATTTATTGCATGAAACAAAGAAATAACTGTATATTTCAATGATTTTTTATACTTTGTAAATTTGCTAAAAAAAATTCTCCTGTGGAAATAATTGCAGTAGATTTTTTTACAAAAAACGCATACTTCATACTTCTCCCACAATACACACAATTTCTCAAATTTTACGAAACACTATAAAAAAATTACTTCGTGTAACACCCCCCAAACAAGCGATAATTGTCGAGCTCGTTTATGGTGGCAAATTATTCAAGAAATTTCATCGTATTATTATTTTTCCCGCTGTACACGTTTTTTTTCCCTCCTTCTCTCCTTCAGCAGCTCAGGCCACAATTATAACAGTTGGTTTTGGAGCACCCTCTTTACCGCGATTACCCAAGTGGCAATTATAAAAATGAGCGACTATATTTTTTAGGTCGAGACTCGAGCGCCGACGACGACACGACGGATTACAGCCTCTTGGTGGCTTGTTTCGCCGGCGGTGTAACCGCTATATGCATCCTGGTGGTGGGCGTGACCCTGACCCTATACCGTCGCAGTCACCCCCTTCACTTGAGCAAGACCCAAACTCACCTCGTCCACTGCACCCCGAGTCCTGGAGGTGGAGTCGGAGGGGGAGGCAACGTCGACGCGCACAACTCCATCGTCGCCACCGACGACCGACAACAGCAGCAGCATCATCTGCACATGCAAATGACCCAGCACACGGTTAGTGAGACCTTAATTTTATTCTTTTCGACTTTTAAATCTGTTAAAAGTCATAGTGATGTTATAATTCAGTGAAACCTGGATAGTTCGAAACTCAAAAGTTTGAAATAAGCAAAAAATTTCGGTTCTTAAAATATAAACTGATATGAAAATACCATGCAACAAATTTTTTTAAACATTTTCAGTGATTTGCTCTTTGTTGATATCCCAAGTAACCCATTTCATGATAGTTATTATTTAAAAAGTCCAATTTTTATTAGCTAAGTTATTTCGCTCTTACAAAACATTACCATCAACTTTAACAAACCTAAATTCTGTTGAAATTCTGTTAGGCAAACTGAGGTAAAAAAAAATAACTTTGACAACTCTTGATTAATATGAGAAAAAAATTCAAAAGTGAATGATTATAATTATACAACTATTGTAGTTATATTTTAATAAATCAAATTGATATTGAAGACAATGGAAATCAATGAGGATTACATATTAATTAATTTTGATTTTTTAAACAAATCGTTGATGTAATGACTAAGGATTAACGTTATTGCTACGGTCGTTGTTTAATAATCTTCTTAGAGGATTTTTTGAATTAAAAAATTCACAAAGAAAATTCGGTTTGCAGGAGAATTTAAAGCGCGGACAAAAAATTAAATATAGCTGTGACAAGCATTTTTTGAAATTAGATTTCTCTTCCTTTTTTTTCACACAATTATGAAGACGTGCGTGAAGCTAATGGCTGTTCGTTTTCGTGACAAAGAGTATTTATTTTCAAACCTCGAGCGACTGGGAACGTTTCACCTCCAGCAAAAGATATTGAATTACCGTTTTTACAGAAATATGTTTTACTCTGACACACATTGTGTGAACGTACTAATTGAAATGTCATAACTGGTGTTTCTTTTACCTTTTGTTTTTTTTTTTTTTCACTTCAAAATTACACCTCAATTGTTTGACCATAGCCAACTTTTTCTGCCTCTAAAACTTTTCTTTTTCTTTTTACAAAGAGATCTGGGTCGACGATTTTTAAATCAATTTTGAAGAATTTTAAAATAAACACTCCACAAATAGAAAAATTATGTATACGTAACTCGTTCATTTTTCACAATAAAACTGTTTACTCGGCTTTACAAACCGTGGGAATGATTATTAAAGTATGGTATAGCGAGTGTTAAGTTGAAAATTAAAAAAATTAAATACTTTAGTTAACAACAATTGCTAGTGTTTGAGACGTGAAGATTAACTTTCGAAGTTAATTTTATCGGTACTTATTATTAATAGTAAATTTTCTAAATTACTTGCATAGTCGCCAGAATACTTTGGTTCAACAGATATAAATATTCGAGATATAAAAATCAATTTCGCAGTTATTTTTACCTGTACTTATTATAATTAATAGCAAATTTACTAAATTATTTGCATATGATACGAGTAAATCAATGAAACACAAAATTTCCACTGAAAGAAAATTAAGAAACTTTTTTTATGATAAAACATGTGACTTTTACTGCACTCCACCCAAAGAGGAAGGGTCGAATAGAAAGTACTCATAGTCACTAAACGGATATAGCGGTCTAAACAATAAATAATAATAAAACAAAAATTAAAAAAACAGAATTTTGTTATTCACTAAATTAAAAAATTTCACTGATCCAGAGCAATTCTGAAACTTTTTCTTCAAATTTTTCAAACATTCATCTTTTTTTTTAACACTCTCATAATCCTTACAGCAAGCCCGCCAGGAGTACGAGATGCTGCAGCGTCGCGCTGACATACTGAAGGATCCCGGTCGGTACCCGCTCGACGTGTTCGCCCGGGCGACGACGACCTCGCTGACCACAACGACGACCGCGACGTCCTCGTCGTCGCCCCGGGGCTTCGAGACCGAGGACGACCCGGACGTCATACCCTCGACCAAGGCCGAGAGAAAGCCGGACATATTCGAGCCCAACTACTCGCTAAAGCCCGAGCGCATAAAAGACTTCCGTCGTCATCTCCAGGATGAGGACCTGAACTACCACTCGACCCTGACGGCCTCGACCTCGCAGGTGGTGGAGAAGGACTCCTGGCTCAGGCAGAACGGAGGCGTGGTGGCCAGTCCGGGGGGCAGCGCGGGCAGTCCGACGAGCAGGCCCAGCACCCTGCCCGTGCACAGGAGCCAGGACATATACACCAGGAGCCTCAAGGTCCAGGAGAGTTGTATATAAAACACGAGTGAAACCCAGTGACCACGAACTTTAAACAAGACTACGCGTCTGAGGAGTATTATTTTTAATTTTAAGAAGAGTGTGAATGCGAGCAGAGTGAATTATTACTTGGTGTTTGTAAATATAGACAATAAAAGCAAAATGAAATCTTGTTGTTAATTTTTTCGAGTTTTATTTTCTCTTAAACCTCTTCACTCAATATATGTTTATTTTATAATCATTTATTTATTTGTTTGTTTCAATTTGTTTCAATCTGGGTAATGTTATTACTTTGCACAAAAACAAGACCTCGTGTCGAAAATTTACGGGATTAAAAATAATCCTATTAAAAACTTTTAGCTAATTAAAAATTCGTTAATTTTTTATTAAAGTACCTTTAAAACTTTTCTGCAGACAGAATCAAGCCGAAAACCAAGGTGAGTTTTTATTCCGCAGTATCATACAATGCGATCGAGTGTAGTAGACAAAAAAAGGTTGGACAGCCATTAAACGGAGGAAAAATTCCGCGGTTCCGGTGGTAGCAGCGCGAGCGTCGGCGGTGGTTGGTGGTGGTCGCCGCCGGAATTTCGAGCATAAATCACCGAGTGGGAGGACAACCGACCAATTAACTTCCCGAATAATCTATTAGATAAACAAATCAGTTCGTCCCTGGCTCCAGCCAACGACAAAACGTCAAATCAACGTCGAGCTCAATTATGGGACGAGCCGGCTCTCTTGTGTTGAGGCCTGGACAGCGCCTATTACCGCCGTAATCGTTATGACGAGCCCCGATAATAGAATAATCAATGATCAAATAATTCCCCCTTCAATAACATCTACGAGGCAGCTTGGGAGGAAAAAGTAAAATTATAATTATTATCGCGGACAATTAACCCATTGTCCTGCAGCGCGCGTCGCGTCGTGTACTCCCTGCTGCATTGTGGGGGGATCATGGCTGTTTCGTGTTTAGAATAATTTATGGGTAATTAGGGGCTTTTTTTGTACGTCGAGTGACAAACACGATCGTATGAGCGGGATTAATTTAACAACGCGATGAGTTGAAATATCGATTAGAAAATAAAAATAAGTGGATATTTTCGCTAACTTTTAAACTCACAACAGCCAATTAACTTCGTTAAAAAGACTACCGGAACCGCAAACAATAATTCAGGGTTAGGATGTGTGGTTTTTTTTTTAATTTTTTTTTTTTTAACAAAGCTTGCTCAGCGTTTAATCCAGTTGGCGGGTCAAACTGAACGCGAGCGAGTTTTTCAATTATCGCCGGGAGAAGGATGAAAAAAGAGAGGGAAGAGGTAGGAGGGGAGAAAAAAAAGCTGTTGGGGCTCCTTTGAAACCCGATCACTCGACGCTAACAAGCCAGGCGACTTTTTCGCCCGGATGAGATTCGATTCCTCGCTAGATAAAGGAGAGCTACGTAATGTTTTGTATCGAAACGGCGCGCGGGGGCTCGCTTCCCAACCCCGTGCGATAACGAGACCCCCGACAATAACGATAAATCACACCGTTAGATCCCCCCCCCACTCTGCTCTTCTTACATCGATTTCTTTTTCTTTTTTTTTTTTTCTTTCTTTTATCGTCTTCTCGGTCATGCCGAATGATGTATCCGCTTGCTCGGAAATGACCCGTACGAAAACCACGACCGGATTTCCGTTTCTGGAATTTCGTAAAAAATATATATATATATTTTTTATTTTTTTTTGGTGAATGGAGAAAAACACCAGTGACTAAAAAAGAGAAAGATAAGATTTGTCAAGTTTACTTTGAGCTTATAGACAATTTGTTTGAAAATATATTTGATGAAATTCTAACTTCGAATTTTGGTGATTGTATTATAGATACGATGTCATTTTAATTTAAGAAATCGAAAGAAAATAAAAAATAATAGTCGCTAGTGCTAAACACATGTATATGCATATATTATTTATTTAAATAAGAATTTACTATACATAAATAACGATAAAATATTGAATATTTAAAAGGCAAAGAAAATTGAATGAAAGAAAATTTTAAATAAAAAATCTGACGAGACGAAAAAAATTTTGACCGGACGAATTTTGAAAAAAAAAAAAAAAAAAAATTAATAGTTTTTGTCTATTTAATGGAAATTCATAGTCAACTAAATGAAATAAAATAAATGACAAACTTTTTGTTATAGTTTAAAATTTCCACTTTAATTTTTAATTTTAGTACATGACGATCGTTTCGACACACTGTGTCTTCATCAGATGTTGAATATAAACTGTTTTGATTCAAAAGACGAAAGAACGCGGAATTTCCTTATTCAAAGAAACTTGCTTAACAAATAAAACTGCATTTTTGAAAGTAGAATTTTATCCAATAAGTTGTACACAAGTCATTTCGAAACCTTAAAAAAAATTCATTTTCAACAAAAGTTAGTAGTTGCGTATTACAGGCCGTGCCGCATGTCTTCTCGTACGTTGGTTTGAATCCCTGATTTAAGTTTGACGTCGTGTCAAGAATTATAAGTCTAGAAAATTTTTCAGACAAAAATTATAAATTCATGTGTTAAAAAAAATCTCACCATTTTTACAAAAACTTGTAAACACTTACAACCTGGTACAAAAATTGTAAAAAAAACATCTTATAACACGAAAAAGATGAAAAAAATACAAAAATTTGGAGACTAAAAATTTGAAAAAGTTTTTTTTACTTGCCACTCGGTCCTTTGATTTTTCAAATCAAGAGATGCGGAAAAAAAAGATAAGCCTCTTGACTACCCTGAGCAGAGAAAAAGTACAATCGGTAATGACAGTGAGCTACGTTTGTTCGTTCGTCTTCATTTCAGGGCGGCTCTCTTTTGTCATCTAGAAAATTTATTTCTCAAGCCAAACGAGAGCGACGAGCCGGGAAGGTAGAAAAAAAAATAGACGCTAGAACGCGCGAGGTTGGGAGAAAAAAAAATAAAGAAGGTCTGAGAAACTCGATTTGCGAGTTCTCTTGTTATTTACGCGAGCGACAATACACGCGCCAGTCCGTCCAAAAGGCACCGGGTATTGTCCTATACGTATAAACTCGGGAGCTCTTTGATCTCTCGGCTCCTTTGACGTCGTCTTTACAGCATCCTTAAGTTATATACATATATATAGAAAAAAAAGGGAGAAGAAAAAGATACGGGGGATTTGCGTAATGATTACGGCGAGGCTGCGCATTTACCGAGCTAAAAGGGGCCTTGATCAAGCCAAGGAGGTTATAGCCTCGGTATTATATACACTATATACATTCTTCGCGAAATGAGGAGAGAGAAAATTCCGTCGTTACGTTTGACTTTGAAAAGATTGTTCTTTACAGAAAATTACCCTCATTTTCTGACAATCCTTTCATAATTTGCCTTCTCGTCTTTATAAACTTATATAAATAAATATAATGATAAAAAAATTTTCCTGAAATGTGTGTAAGAAAATTCTTCTCTTGGATTTAATTTTTCTTTACTTGTTCAAAGAAAAATTTCCCATAGATAGTTAATTGAGCTTAATTTAAAGAGACTAAAATAATTGTACTTGGTTTTATTTAATTTATTATCTATTTATTTAGTTGATGTTATGAACAAAATAGCCTGTATTGAAAGTTTGATTATCAAAAAATTAATATCGAATTAGAGTAAAGTAGTGATACTATCTACTCAATTCATATTGATAAGAATAGTTAAATATCAACTGATGTTATCATAAAAATACTTATTTAATACTAGCTGCAGCAGCCAGAAATAAAACGAAGCAAAATACATTTAATCAATATTTAATTAGTTTTGTTTAATGATTTCTGAAAATAAAGTAAAAAAAAATAACTAGTATACTCTTAGTCAGTAACAACACACTTTTTGTTTAACATTTAACAAACATTCATCAACAACAAAGCAGTAAATATTCAGTTTGACCTCATTCTTCAATCCCCCAAAATCCGAAGTAATAATTTATTGAGTAATTTTTTAAAACATTACATCCTCCCATTACACGATAAATCACCCTCGGAGCAATCAATATTAGACTTTGTAAACAAAATCAGAAGAAACTAGTTCATCCCGAGTTAACGGAAATCATAAGAAGAAATTTGAACAGAAGGAAGAAAAGTCGAAGATCGGATAGATAAATCTCCGTTCGGGTAGAATCTCTCTATGCTCTGCCATTTCGCAGCAGGTGGGTGGACGACGCAAAGCCAGATGGATACTTACTTAGATAGATAGTCAGATAGCAGATAGCCCCGAAACCCGAAGAGGAAGAGACCCGATCGGGGGGGATTTTACGGAGGAGGCTGGAAAAAAAAAGCTTTATCGCGGAGGCCGAACTGGTGCTGCAACCGGTTGATCCGTCCGAGACCGAGAAAATATTCCGGGTAGTCGTTGCTTTATCGCCCGTTCCAGCGCTTCTTCTTCCGATTGACTTTTCTTGTATTTATGAGATGTGTTTTTTGAGATTTTCAGAGACTATGGATCCAATGATGCTAGCTTTTTCCCCGGTATATTCTATTGTCGGGCAAGACTGAAGAGTTGGATATTAAAAATTTTTTCTTTGTTGAGTTCTTTTTTTTTTTTTTTTGAGAGGAAATGAGTTTTTAATAAATGTCTATGGTAGAGATGAGAAAAAAAAATTTCTAAAGAAGCTAATACTCTCAGTTTTAATATGAAACGATGAGTATTGTAGTAAAAACAAAATCTTATGGTGTTTTGAGTAAAACATTTGACTTAGACGTTTTTGCGTATACAGGGAAATTGATTAATGCCTTCTATTTATTAAACTTTTAAATATTAGTTTGAAAAAAATTTTAAAGTAGGTCAGTTCTACCAAGTCGCATAACAAGAGGGAGTCAGTTAAAATTTTCTATAGTTGTTTATTAGGTATTATTAAACATTTCCAAAAATTCTGATCAAAATTGACTGGTCAGATAAAAGTTATAAAAAGTTCATGTTTGCATTATTTATATTAGAAGTATGGTCACTACATTGTGAAAGTCTAATAAATTATTAATATTAGTCCTCCAACAATAGCGATCCTTTGGAAAAACACTTTAAACTGCAAAAAAGTGACCTTTTGTAGAAACTTTGCAATAATTTTACAAAAATAATTCTGACATGTGTAACCTCCAAAACTGCGGTATTCAATAATTTCTAAACATCTAATATTAATTTGGCGCAATATTTTTTTTTTAGTCTTGGACTTAACTATCCCTGGTAAAAAACCACCGATAAAATTTATTTACTTGCCATCAAAACAACCTTTTGATCAAATTGAATCGGAACCCTACCATGAAAATTCACGTGCAAAATCACGCGCGAAATCAAGTGAGAAATCAAGTAAGAAATCAAGTGCGTTTTAAGATGCGGTTATTTACATGCGAAATGAAGATGATTTCTCACATGATTTCGCACGTGATTTCGCATCTTATGAAAATTGTAAAAAAAATTTTTTAGACTCCTCTGTCCCAGCTAAACATTCACTATTTAAAAGTGAATTTATAGCTTAGACAGAACAGCCTGGTTTTCAAAAAGTAAATATTTAATCATTTGACTGGTAAGTAATATTATTTTTTATCTGATAAAAAAACACAAGTAAGAAAATTAGTATTAGAGCAATAAAAAAATTCTAAAAGTCAATAAAATTATCAAAGTTTGAAAATTTGAATATATTTTTTAATAATATTACATCTGAAAATACATTTTTATAACAGTATAGCTTTAATAATGAAGCATATTTGGAACAGGGCACAAAAACTCCACTTCATTGTTTTTTTGGTAAACACATATTTTTTTAATGTTTGAACTTTCGATAAATGAAATTATATGATTCTGATGAATTATTTTTTTGAATCTTGAATTGTCATAGTATATTATGCAACGGGTTGCAGTATCGTCGCCAGGGCGGTTTTAAAGGTACCGAGTGCGAAGCGAAGCGTAGCACGAGTAACTTTAAGAAGCCCTGGTGACGTGCTGCACCCGTTGCATATACTATTTTATACCACTGGTGCGTAGGGCGAGTTTTTAAATTTCGAAGCGTGCGTAAAATCGAGTACCTACGCACTAGTGGTATAAAAAAATAAATCACTTGTTGTAAGTTTATAGCAAAAACAAAATTCCTTGTTAAACTCTTCATTGACTACAAAACTATGAATATTGATAAATTTACCATTAATGAGTTGAGCAAATGAATTATTTGATCTTTTATTCTCTAATAGACAAGATGAAAATAAACATCTATTTTTTGCAACACGAGTGTATGTTTGAGCTAAATCGGATAACTGGCACCCATGAGATTCATTTACATCAAAATCTTCTGCTCTATTAACAAAAGTAATGTCAGATAATTTTAATGCATTTTGAATTTTCAAATCAATTGTTTCTTCACAATACAATTTTATATCATCACTTAAATTATTGTATATAATATCTTTTAAATTCGATACATTACGCTTCAAACTCACGTAACGAACTACTTGCTGTGGAGCACCATTCGAACATTTGATTGCTCTCAGTAAATTTCGATTTTCTGATTCGAACGAATAATATTTTAATTACTAAAATCACTTTTTCTATTGTTATCGATCGAGTTTTAGAATCCTGTCGGATTTTTTGCTTGATAAAGTTTCAAAGTAAATGTAATAATAATTAATTAATAAATATAATCAATTATTTAATATATAAACATAAAACAAAGAACTCATAGTTTTTTTTTTCCTTATATCATTCGTTGGCTTTATTTCTTATGCCTCTTCTACACTGGCGGATCATCCGAGGATCGGCTTAACTTTTAAATTGTTATATCTCGGTTCTGAGTAAATATGCAGCACTGTTTTTCGAAATTCCATTAAAAATCAATATTCTCTACCCATAATCACAAAAATTAGTATAATTTACAAATATGGAAGCGCGATATAACAATTATAAAGTTAATCCGAACCTCGGATGATCCGCCAGTGTATAAGAGGCATTATATTATTCAGATATTTAATTTCAATAACACTTACCTTTTTATCGCTTTTTATTTAAATCAATCCAATTCAATATTTTCTTATTTGTGTTTTTTTATCAGACAAAAAATAATATTACTTACCAGTCAAATGATTAAATATTTACTTTTTGAAAACCAGGCTGTTCTGTCTAAGCTATAAATTCACTTTTAAATAGTGAATGTTTAGCTGGGACAGAGGAGTCTAAAAAAATTTTTTTTACAATTTTCATAAGATGCGAAATCACGTGCGAAATCATCTTCATTTCGCATGTAAATAACCGCATCTTAAAACGCACTTGATTTCTTACTTGATTTCTCACTTGATTTCGCGCGTGATTTTGCACGTGAATTTTCATGGTAGGGAAGCTGGATGAATTTTTCTTGCAAACCCATGTAAAACTGTTCTGTAGAATTTCTACAGAAATTCTGTAGGAAATTGGGCATGTAGAATCTCTGTAGAAACTCAATAGAAATTCAATAGAATACATAAAAAAAAATTAATATCATCTGATAATCTTAAACAAAAAGGTGATCTGCTCTGGGGATGTACCCAGGGTACTCTGGAAAGACAAATGTTATGTCGAATGATTCTATAGACGTGGACAATCTGGATACCACAGTCCGGAACGACCTGGATACAACTTTTATTGTGATTTAAAACTAAAAATAGCAGATTGTTTTTAGATATCAGGCACTTGGTGCAAGCAGTGGTGACTACTCTCTGTGGATGATTTCTCCAGGAAGATTCGAAACCGGAGTGGTTAGGGCGGGCACCTGGTGCAAGGGGTGGTAATCTCTCCGTATAGATGATTTCTCCAGGAATTTTTCACGCCGGACAGTTTACTGCGGGCACTTGGGGAAAGGAGTAGTAACTTCTCCCCGTAGATGATTTCTCCAGGATGTACCAAGACCGGAGTTAGGGCGTTAGGGGGTTAGGGCGAACACCTAGTGCAAGAGGTGGTGATTATACTCCCTGTAGATGTTTTCTCCGGGAAGTTTTTACTCCGGACAATTCACGGTGGGCAGCTAGTGCAAGGGGCGATGATTACTCCCTGTAGATGTTTTCTCCAGGATGTTTCGAGACCAAAAGGGTTAGGGCGGACACCTGGTTCGAGGGGCGGTGATCGCTCTGCCTGTAGATGATTTCTCCAGGATGTTTCAAGACCGGAGGGGTTAGGGCAGACACCTGGTGCTAACGGTGGCGATCTCTCCCTGTAGATGATTTCTCCAGGATGTTTCAAGACCGGAGGGGTTAGGGCGGGCACCTGGTGCCAGCGGTGGTGATCTCTCCCTGTAGATGATTTCTTCAGGATGTTTCGTGACCGGAGGGGTTAGGGCGGACATCTGGTGCTAACGGTGGTGATCTCTCCCTGGAGATGTTTTTTCTAGGATGTTTCGAGACTGGAGAGGTTAGGGTGGGCTCCTGGTGCAAGGGGCGATGATTACTCCCTGCAGATATTTTCTCCAGGAAGTTTTTACTCCAGAGAGATTACTGCGGGTACCTGCAGGTGCAAGGGGCGATGATTACAATAAATGTTAAAATTAACCTGGTACGTAGGTATTATTTTCTTTTTTTAAAACCAAAAACATACTTACTATTCGATAAACGGTCAAATTAGTTAACAATATAAACAACTTGATAACTTTTCGACATAATTAAGCTTTTATAATCAAGCCCCGAAGGGGCACAACTTAAATATAAGTTCCAGATATATACTTGCAATTTGATGTTTGGTCTGGTGGTTAAGGTCTCGGCCTTCTATGTGGCCGTCGTCGGTTCAAATCCCGTCGATAACTTTTTTTTTTTTTTTTTTTTTCAATACATTTTTGTGGAACTCTTATCATTTTAATGTCTTTCCGGACACTTTTTTACTTATTAAAAATTTTTTTTAATAGTTGATATAATCATTACCAACAAAATGTTAAAATGAACTTGGTACATACGTAAGAAATATTATTTTTATAAAGGACTTTACAACGTGTAAAAATAATCTATAAAATAAGAAAGAGTTGCATAAAAATTTTTTTTTTTTCCCTTATGCTGAAGTCATTTCAGGATTCGGGTTAAAAATCAGTTAAAATTAAACTTAAACAAAATCAAAAAAAAGGGGGCTCTGTAGACCCAAGCTACTACTTTAAGCTATCTTTTAAGCCCAATCCCATCATAAGCGGGTCAAAATTAACGTCAGAATATGGGAAACACTTTTGTATATTAACGGATGCAGCTCGTCACCAGCTAATTGAGCTTTTATAATCAAACCTCGAAGAGGTTTAATAAAAATTTCAGTGCTTGGCCTGGTGGTTAAAGTTTCAGATTTCTATTTTGCCATCGTCGGTTCAAATCCCGACAACAAATTTTTTTTTTTTTTTTTTTTTCTTGTTCTTTCAATACATTTTTGTGGAACTCTGATCATTTTGGCGTCTTTCTGGACATTTTTTTACTTTAGTATATTATGCAACAGGTGCAGTATCGTCGCCCGGCCGGTTTCAAAGGCACCAAGTACGAAACGTAGCACGAGTGACTTTCAGAAGCCCTGGTGACGAGCTGCACCCGTTAATATACAAAAGTGTTTCCCATATTCTGACGTTAATTTTGATCCGCTTATCATGGGATCAGGCTTAAAAGATAGCTTAAGGTAGTAGCTTGGGTGCTGCAGAGCGAAATGACTTCAGCATAAGGGTAAAAAAAAAATTAAAAAAAAAAAAAAAATTTTTATGGAACTCTTTCTTATTTTATAGATTATTTTTACACGTTGTAAATGATTATATTAACTATTAAAAAAAATTTTTAATAAGTAAAAAAATGTCCGGAAAGACATTAAAGTAATATGAGTTTCACAAAAATGTATTGAAAGAAAAAAAAAAAAAAAAAAAAAAAAAAGTTGTCGGGATTTGAACCGACGACGGCAAAATAGAAGGCTAAGACCTTAACCACCAGACCAAACATCTAATTGCAGGTACATATCTGGAACTTATACTTAAGTTGAGCCCCTTCGGAACTTGATTATAAAAGCTTAATTATGTCGAAAAGTTATCAAGTTGTTTATATTGTTAACTAATTTGACCGTTTATCGAATAGTAAGTATGTTTTTGGTTTTGAAAAAAGAAATAATACCTACGTACCAGGTTAATTTTACCATTTATTGTAATCATCGCCCCTTGCACCAGGTACCCGCAGTAATCTCTCTGGAGGAACAACTTCCTGGAGAAAATATCTGCAGGGAGTAATCATCGCCCCTTGCACCAGGAGCCCACCCTAACCTCTCCAGTCTCGAAACATCCTAGAAAAAACATCTACAGGGAGAGATCACCACCGCTGGCACCAGGTGCCCGCCCTAACCCCTCTGGTCTTGAAACATCCTGGAGAAATCATCTACAGGGAGAGATCACCACCGCTAGCACCAGGTGCCCGCCCTAACCCCTCCGGTCTCGAAACATCCTGGAGAAATCATCTACAGGGAGAGATCACCACCGTTAGCACCAGGTGTCCGCCCTAACCCCTCCAGTCTCGAAACATCCTAGAAAAAACATCTACAGGGAGAGATCACCGCCCCTCGCACCAGGTGTCCGCCCTAACCCTTTTGGTCTCGAAACATCCTGGAGAAAACATCTACAGGGAGTATAATCACCACCTCTTGCAGTAGGTGTTCGCCCTAACCCCTCCGGTCTTGGTACATCCTGGAGAAATCATCTACGGGGAGAAGTTACTACTCCTTTCCCCAACTGCCCGCAGTAAACTGTCCGGCGTGAAAAATTCCTGGAGAAATCATCTACACGGAGAGATTACCACCCCTTGCACCAGGTGCCCGCCCTAACCACTCCGGTTTCGAATCTTCCTGGAGAAATCATCCACAGAGAGTAGTCACCACTGCTTGCACCAAGTGCCTGATATCTAAAAACAATCTGCTATTTTTAGTTTTAAATCACAATAAAAGTTGTATCCAGGTCGTTCCGGACTGTGGTATCCGGATTGTCCACGTCTATAGAATCATTCGACATAACATTTGTCTTTCCAGAGTACCCTGGGTACATCCCCGGAGCAGATCACCTTTTTGTTTAAGATTATCAGATGATATTAATTTTTTTTATGTATTCTATTGAATTTCTATTGAGTTTCTACAGAGATTCTACATGCCCAATTTCCTACAGAATTTCTGTAGAAATTCTACAGAACAGTTTTACATGGGAACTGTGATCGTAATTTAAAAAGAAAAAATAAAATTTGCAATTGAAAATGAAAGGACTGAAACTTTGTGAACAAACTTCCGTAAAAGGGTAAGTAATAAAACTGAATTGAAAAAAAGCTTTTCAAGTCTTGTATTTACGCCGATGAAGTGAAAATCTCTCATAAATTGGTTCAAAAGTTATTAAACACAAAATAAATCTCGAGCGGCTGAAAAGATTACTTTTTAAGTAAAAAAAGCAGCTCCCTTCATTCAAATTTTCCACAAATTTATTTCAAAAAGTAAAGTATTTTTCTTAATTGCATCTCTGAAAAAGTCTTTGATTTTGAAAAAAAAAAAATTGTAAAAAAAACCGAGGACTCTAATTATGAAAAAAGATTACTCCGTAATTACGTGTTCTCAAGATTATAACTCTCACTACGCCGTAACTAAAAATCGACACTCGAGTCAAACGTTTTACCGATTATTATAGCCGAGCTTCGAGTGGTGTGTGCCCTCCATTCATAACCTCTTTGTTACCCTCAGGCTTCCCCCTTCCTCGAATCAACTCATCGCTCACGGCACGCCGTGAGCTCTGCGTCGTCCTCGAGAATAACGCACGAAACTTTTCGTTATAAATGTGATCGTCTTCCGCACGCAAAATTAATCGCTCGCACCGGTTTCAATAAAACCAATTAATAAATATCCTTCGACGATAATTTCACAAGGGAATCTTTTTATTTATTTTTTAAAGTTGGTTGAGTTCTGAATGGTGTTTTTTCATCTAGGAGTGCTAAACATCCCATTTGCTGCTGCTATAATTTTGTTTGTTTTTTTGTTTTTTTTTTTTGTTTTTTTTTTTTTTACTCTTTTAGCAAAGACCTGGCAATATATTCAAAAAGTGAATTTTAATTTTTTTTTTATTCGTATTGTGCAAAATATCGTGATGTCCGTATTGAAAATAATGTTTAAAATTACAAATTTTTAAAAATTTTATTATATACATGGAAAAAAAAAATAATTTGAGTTTAGAATAGTAGCTGGTAACAGATATATTTCACTTACAACAGTAATAGTAATAATTATTATTTTGAAAGTTATGATTAACTGTATCAGATTTTAAAATTTTAAGAGCACATATTCCCTGCAGATATGAACAGATTCTGGTGAAATTGGATACTTTCTGGTGAATTTTTTCTGAAGTTTCTTGCAGGATTATTTATTTATTTTTCATGTAAAGTTTTTGAAATGCTGTAGTTTACGCACTGAAAACCAAAAGTCCTTTCGATGATCGGAAGTAAAACATTTTTATTTGTTTGTATAGTTTATATTTAAATATTTGCACTGCTATCTAAAATTTGCGTAGATCTAGAGATTTTTCCAATATTCGTTTGAAAAATGCATTTTATTGTGTACTAGGAATAAATAAACAAATAACGAAAAAAAATATTATACGGTACGAGAATATTTCAATTTCAGAAGTTCGGGTGCACTTCGTATTTGTCAACAATAAACAAGTCTTTTGATGTTTTCAATATTTCTACCATAAAAGGGAAATAAAACAGGAGAGAAAGCGAGATAGTAAAAAATTGATTTCCAAATGAAGCAAAGAACAACCGAGGGAGAAAGGAGAATTTTTTTTTTTTTTTTTTTTTTTTCTTTTATTGACTACGCGGCGGTTTATTATGTGCGCTCGCTCATTTCGTCGTCTTTCAGCGAAATAATATCACAATCAGTGTTGTCGTTTCCGCTTTAAATCAAGGCTGCTGGCGCATGTTCCGGCATAATTTCGGCGGACGTGAAATCACGGCATAAATCGTAAATTATTTTCCGATTGACGACGAGAATTTCATTATGAAGTGCGTCGCTGTCCACGCGCGACGCGTTCGTTATGAAAACAAGCGCATTCAGGCGAAAAAGAAAATGCACTTTTCGCGTTAAATGAATTTCGTTCAGTTTTTTTTTTTTTTTTTCCCGTAGCATTGTCGGTTCAACTGATGGACGAATAAATACGCTCGGCTTAGAGCGAATTGTTAGAGTACTCTAATTTAGAAACGCCTATTGTGCGGTGCATTTGGAAATATCATCAAGGAATTATTATGTTCATACTCCACTGAGATCCGGGATTTATTCTCAATTTCACTATTTTCATTACAAGTTCATCGGATTAAGCGGTATGCGCGCGAGTACGATTTTCTGAATTTTGTGGAAATAATAATTTTCCACCTTTCTTCTTCTTCTTTTTTTTTTCGATTGTAATAATCGCGTTTCAGGAGTGAACGCACGAGTAAATTAATACCTTGGTTCAGTATGTTTGAGTAGTTTTAAAAGCGTTGAGCTTTTATGAAATTCCATAATTCGAGATGCTATTTTTTAAAAAACGAGCTTAAGGGGCAGTGAAAGTAGATAATTTTTTATTCCTTGTTTATTAATTTTTTCAATAACTTATTTATCAATATAAAAAAAAATAAAAAATAAAATCGGTACCAGCAAAGTTTCTTGCACTTAATCAACATAATATAAATCATTCTGCAAAATTTTGAAATCGAAGTTTTAATTATTTTCGGTTTACCATTGTCAGTCATTTTTACAAAACACTGTTTTTCAAGCAAAATTTCGATAAAATACGGCTGACAAGGTTTTTCCAAATGTAATCAAAATTTTGATTTGAAATTTGGCAGAAAGTTCCATTACTTGTATATCTAGTGAAAGTATCTGTTCATTTTCAATAATATTGTTTACTGTTTAAGTTTGAGATCAATATTTAAGTTATTTTAGTTCTTCTTTAACACAATATCTTTGATCTGATTTTGATAGTTCTTATATATTATTATTTTTTTTAAAAACCAAATAATATTATTGAAAATGAAGAGATACTTGCACTAGATATACAAGTAATGGAACTTTCTGCCAAATTTCAAATCAAAATTTTGATTACATTTGGAAAAACCTTGTCAGCCGTATTTTATCGAAATTTTGCTTGAAAAACAGTGTTTTGTGAAAATGACTGACAATGGTAAACCGAAAATAATTAAAAACTTCGATTTCAAAATTTTGCAGAATGATTCATATTATGTTGATCAAGTGCAAGAAACTTTGCTGGTACCGATTTTATTTTTTATTTTTTTATATTGATAAATTAGTTATGGAAAAAATTAATAAAGAAATAATAAAAAATTATCCGCTTTCACTGCCCCTTAAATTTATTATTACCCGCGTATTTTACTTTTATCCTGGGATTTTTCATACGTTGTCTGCAAATAGAATTTTTAGTAATTTTATTTTTTTCATATCCGTTTTAGTTTGCTGCGTGCATGCTTCTATTACAAAGGAAATTTTTTGTTTGAAAAATTAAGGATAGAGTGTTTAAATTAAATACTAAACATACAATGCTAGATTACAAAGAGTCACAATAAATTTAAATGGAATTTTAAAATAATTTTTTTTTAGGTTGTCTAAAGTTGTTGAAATAAAATAAAAAAAAGATCTTTTAAAAAGTATTGTAATCTTGAGTAAATTAAATTAATTAAATTGACTAGTCTGTTAGTAAAACAAATTACTTGAAAATGAATAACTCTGTTTTATTATTGATATATAGTGTCTGTTTTGATTAAAAGTAGATAAATTTTTTCAAAATCGTTTTTAAAACATTTGTTTGAAATCGCAGAATAAAACTTCTTCTACTTCACCATCCTTAATAGAGCCTTAACCTCGAAAGCATAAATTCGAATCTCTGGCTCTCGAATAAGCTCGACCCAAATCTCGGTTAAAATTAAAAAAAAAAATTTCGCTGGAGCAGCACGGTTAATCACCGGATAAACAAAGTCTCGGTCGCATATATCAGGGATCCCGGTCACGTCATAAAGGCCGTTGGACTAGCGGTAATCAAGCTCGTCGTCGCATGCACGCTCACAAGGCTCGACTGAAAATTTTAATAATTCCTCGTCCGCCCAGAGCTAAAGGGGTCCGCGAACCGTGGTATGATGTTCCCCCCCGCGTTGTGTTTCAACTATATCTCCTCTGTGTATGCACGTGCCTCAATTTTGGCCTGCGCTTCGATCTTTACCTTCGATAATTACCGGAGGGTCGAGGCTTCCAAAATTGATGTATGCTGTTTACGTGATTTTAAGGAATACCAACCTTACTTATAAAATAGATATATGAGTCAAACTTGCAAAATTATTAGTTTTTTTATTTCTCAAAATTTGTAACGATATAATAGTCAAGATCAGGTCACTACCGGAATAGATAAAAATGTGGTTTTTTAAGTGTTAAGAAACACATTAAAAGGTCTGCAATTTATAATGCTGGTTCATATAACCGATATAATTAATTGAGTGAACGTAAGAATGATTCGTTGATTTTTATATGCATATATTGTAATCTTCATAAAATCTTAATTTTTTGTGTACTCACGATATAGTTTTTCTGATGTAATAAAAAATTTTTATATTATATATAAAGTGAAAATTCTATCATTGAATCGTTTCATCTGTTACAAGTCTAAATTTATCTTAACTGTCATGATTCATTTGAACTGCGCTAAAATTATGAACTTTGTGCACATTTTTTTACTCTCGAACAGTAATGTTAATCTCGCTTCCACCAAAATCTACAACTTTGCAGCGCGATCAAAAAAAATTTTTGATAAAAAGTTATCTACACGCTCGCGGTAATTACAATCCTCGGGTGAATAAAAATCGTCTGGCCTCAATCAGCCCATCCCCGAAAAATATAAATTTTGGGGTCGTAAATATCCTCCGTGCCAGCCATGGCTCCATCAAATGCCCATCCATTTGCATGGCAATGCATAATAATTATTCCGCGTGCGAGGCTGGCTCGACTCTCTCGGCCACCGAATTAATACGGCGATTTAAAAGTCCGGGACATGCGCACTGGTTTAATTAATCGGGAGATGACGTTCGATGGGCAGGGACTTTTTTTTTTCATTCAGGAGGTCGGGCAAGGTCAACGGAATTTATGTACCCAGAGATTTTTATCTTAATTAAGATCGATTATTTTTCCCCAAGACCGTGACGGGATTTTATCTTTTTGTTGATTTAAATTTATGAGCCTCCGGGAAATCTAATCCGGAATCTCGATTTGATTTTTACCAGTTTAAACCGAGCCGGTTTAATCAGATTTTTTCATTTCGCGGATGATATGTGGGAGAATATTGAAGGCAGGGCGGGGGGAACTAAAAATACGTCAAACTTTTTGTTTGGCAAATTTGTAAAGTGAGACATGTTTGAACTTCTTGTTATGTATTCTGTAAGCGGATTCGAACGTTTTACACAAATTTTACGGTACACAAAGTCACTCCCCGGCTTTTCCATGCATTTTCAAACGGCTCTCTGAAGTTTTCTGCTCGAGAGAATGCGAACTGCCAGACCTTTTTTTCATCGAAATGTATTGTCTGAGTGCCTGGTAACCTGTGATGTTACATCAAATAAATTCTTTTTCACAAAAAACTCTAGTTTCCGAAATTCAACTTATTAGTCAGATCGCTCTCTCACGTTCAGTGAAAAAAAAAAATTTAATAAATAACTAAAACGTGAAAGCGTTCTGGAGAAATAAATTTTGAAAACCCCGGGCACTAAATTTTTTCCCGCACTACACACCAAATCAAAATAAATTGGCAATCACGAAAAAAAGAATAAAAAAAAAAAAAGATTAATGATATGACGCCAAAAGTCCCTTTGACGATAAATATTCAATCGGAAAATGTAATGTCGATTTCTGGCTGGTTGTTTTTCTCTTCGGCACTAACTCAAACTTGGTCAATTTTCACGGTACGAAAAAACAAACAGAAAAAAAAAAAAAAAATCAAAGCGAACGGTCGGAATTCATTTACACTGCTCGAAAATAATTTTTTCCTGTCAATGGATGTGATTTTTTTCCCCGCCCGAAACAATTCCAGTTGATGCCCGGCTCCCGAAAAATTTGTTTACAGTTTAACCAAAATCTAGGCTGTAAACTAGGGATATTTTTTTTTTTTTTTTTTTTTTTTTCCTGAAATTGATATTGCCCTTCGAAAATTGAACTTTCGGCTTCCCTCCAGCGCGCGCTTCTAATTAGCGCGTTGATTTTCGGCCCGATAAATTCGCGCGCTCAGCCGCCCCCTGCCTCGGCTTAATTGAATGCTGGTTTTGTTGATTAAAAATACCCCGGTAGCCGGCTTTTTGGAACGTGGATTATTTCGATTATCTTGTCGCTCGTTACGGCCCGTAATGTGGTTTGTAGATAAATTAAACTATTTGTAAATTTCACGCGAAACGGTAGATGAAATTCTTTTTCAAAGGTTTGCAGTTGAATAATTACTTGTAATTTTAAATTGAAAATTTTTTGGTTACACGAGGAAAATAATTACTGCGCGCTAAATCCTACGATGTCCTCTAGTAGAAGAATTTTTTAGGTTGTATTGTTTATCTGCACTTGGAAAATTTATAACTATAAAAAAATTTTAGATTTTTTTGTAGAAAACCAGGCTAATTTCTAAAAAAATTAAAATATTTTTACCACAACGGATGGTTTTGTGAACCTTTTTCTTACTAAGCATAAGATAAATTTCAATGAGTTTTACTATAATTTTTTACACCATTGAGTAACTATGTAAAAATGAATAGACCTACAAAAATTTATTAATGATTTTACAAAAGATACATTATCTGAGTAGAAAAAGGATTATCGATAAATCTTTTTTACTATTCTTTTGCCTGTAGACAGACAAATTAACGAATCCAATCATAAAAGTTTCAATAACTAACTAGAAATCGTAAACTCCGGAGTTTATCACCGTGGCTTTTCTTCGAAAAAAGAGATCGTTTTTAAAAATGAAGACCACACAATATCTAATCCCCAAAGAGTGTGCTCGTGGGAACTAATAACGGATTTCGTCACAGAGAGCGAAAGAGGATCTTTGGCGCAGTGGGATTCGTCACGCGTTTCAATGGCTTACGATGTATGGTCTACATTTTCGAGTCTTTTCAAAAGGACCGGAAAGATTATACCGCCGGTTTCGGCTAGCAAGTGGATCCTACTAATTAGAGTGATAAAAATTATCGTAATGAAGTGATGGAAATTTTTATTCCACGAGTGCGTAATCGGTCAAGTTTTCAAATTGCCTTTGTCTTTTTGCTATGAATAAATATGAAACTCTTCCTGAAAAAAAATTTTTCATTAATATTAAATTTGTAAATGCTGTTAAATAAAATGGAAAAAGTTGTCTTTTTTCCATTTTGAAGACACTGAATAGTTTATTTTGCGTTTCCTTTTTTTTAAATTCTTGTAGATAAAGGTTAAATTTTTGAGCAAGAGTAAAGAGAGGACAATTATTTTCTCTATTAGCAGTCCTCTCACTGCGGTTGCAAATTTAAATTTCTAGCAAACTTTTCTGTTATCATGAAATACAAATTTTCATCGTTTAAAATGTTTAAAATCCATTTTTTCCTAAAATTTAATTTAAAACGTCAATTTCTCAACTGATTGATGCAAGCGAAATTTTCTGTCATTATTAAGATGTAAAAAAAAACCTCTTATCTATTTAGTTTATTTATAAATGGATCATGTTGGAACAAAAAAAGGGAAAATGGAAAATTTTTTTTGCGAGTAAATTCAAAACAATAAAATTAAACACAGTATAAGATTTTAGAAAAAACAGAAAAAATAGACACAAACGCATTTAAAATTTTTTTAATCAACCCCAGAAATCTAAAACAAACCCGAAATAGTATTAATTCCCAAGCCTCTGTACGAAAAACAACAATAAAACGAAAACAAAAAAAAGGTAGTAGAGACTCATTTGACGTTTGTTAATGATCACCGTACGGGCACAAAGAGTAAAAAAAAAGGAACGTCGGGAAGTAGGCTTGAAGGTATCAAAGAACAAAGAGAGCCGCTCGTCCCTCTCATCGCGAGTCCCCGTTTCGTCGTTTGACAGTTTCGAGTGTCCCTAAAAGTCACACACGGAAAGCCGAGTAGGGAAATCGAGCGCGCGTCTTTGAGCTACACCGAATTTAACAAGCCTTACAAACCACGCGATAAGGTGTTATTAAATTAATTAAGCCAATAGGCATGTGTAAGAGGGGGGGAGGGGGAGGAGGTAAAAAAGGGTAAAGTCCCAAGTTTTGGTATGGGAGAAGTTTTATAGGACGCGCGCGTATAGTGCCGAAGTTGAGGGAGAAACTTGGAGCGTTACAGTGTAAACACACCTTGCGCGAGCTGCGGAAACTTTCGGTGTAAATGCCGCGCTCGTGCACCCGCGCCCGCGACGTCGGTGTCGAAGCCGGAGGAGCAATGTAAATAGCAACTATCTTTGCACCGTACGCGGCAAAATTTTAACGCTGATTGCGAATTTCTCGAATGCTTAAATGTACTTAAACCATCTCTTTCGCGTTACTCTATATGCGTCGCGTTAAGTAATAACGTCTTCTTTTTTACATTTTTTTCTTTTTTATCAGTTTTTTTTTTTTATCATGATCAATGTTTGTATGTAACCGAAAGAAAATTTAAAGTTTATCGTGCAAGTTTTTTATTCATAATTACTGCATAAAAGAGGGAAAATCGTAAACTTTGGTAATTTATACGTGTACAAGCATTATCTAAGAAATTGAACGAAATAGAAAAAAACTAAGAGCAAAATCAAAATTTAAAACTACGAGCAACATACAAATTTTTTTCCTGACTCTCAACTTCATTAATTAGTAAAAAAAAGTGATAGCTACCAAATTTTTTTTCAGTTTTGTAAATTTTTTCGAGAATTCTGGACGTTACCTACAAATTTTACACTAGTGTACTGCAGTGCGAATACATACTGAGTTTAAGTTGTGATATCTACAATCATTTAATTTTGTAATGTAACCCTAGTGTTTCAAATAAATAATGAAAGCAAACAAAAATCATTAATTTAATGCAGCCAAGACAAACTTCATAACGCAGCTTTAAATTTAGTTATTTTTAACAAAAAAAAAATAAATAAATAAAAAAGAATGAGTATTGTAGCCTATCTATTTACTGCCACAGACTTTCATTGTATTGCCAAAAGTTAAAAAAAAAAAAAATTCACGATTTACTCTCAACTCTTCACCAACTGTTTTTTTACTTTTTTTTAAGTATTAACAGTGCGTAGTTTTGCGAGAAAATATACATAATCTCAATAGTAAAACCGCAGTCTGCAAGGCGCGTATAAAAAAATTAATTTCACCAGCAAAAACAGTTTAAATATGAAATATTCCCCGAGAAAAAATAAAGAAAAATTTAATTCTGTCAGCTCATAAAGACGCCTAGACCATAATAACTTTACAGGCGTTGCTGTTTTTTTCATAAAAATAACGGGGTCTGAGGGTATTGTGCGATTTTACGAAAATGAAAACACGTCTGCCGGGGCTGAGAGAAAAGAGGTTCTTGTTTTCGAAGCGCGAATACATACTGAGCACGCGGGGCTTTCATGGTAAGCGACGAGCCGTGCGAGACGTTGACGTCTTGCGCCCGTCTTCCTCCTCCTCTACTTCTTCTTCTCTTCCTTTCTTCAACTTCTGCTTGTCTTTTTGTGTAATCCCGGGCTCGTGGTTGCTCCTTTGTAATTCCGTGTGGCTTTTAGGGTTCCCGAGGAGCTTTGTATTTTTAGGTGGCCTCAATGCGCGTTTCTAACTTATTATCCTGACGTTACTTTTTACAGCTTTTTATTTCTTTTAATTACATTTTTACTTTTTGAATAATTTTTAGTTTAAATTTAAAAAAGAATAAAAATATTATAAATATGATGGATGTGTAGTTATTAAAACGAAAAAAACATGATAAAAAAGAGGATAAATTATTAATGTATTCTCATACTGCACTTATGTGTACGTCCCGAACAATATACATTCTATTCTTTAAAGAACTTTCCACAAAATTTTCAATAAAATCGAATAAATGACGACTTTTTAAAAGTAGTTTCTTCTAAAAGTACGAGCGTTATGAATAAATTTTAAGATTTTTTGATCGAAACTACTAAAAAAATGAAAACTCATGAGAAATATTAATCTCTATTAGGGTACTTTGCCCTGTAAATAATAGAGACCCAAAAGCACACATTTAACGTACACCTAGTTCTGAAATTTTAAAGTCTGGAGCTTATCAAAGTACGTAACCTTTAAAAAAAAAACAATCACTGAGTAAATTTAACATGGAACAGCATTAATTTACATGATTTTGCCACTTTTGCCGAGACTTTTGCATAGTTTCCAAACTGTGTATGTTGTCCTCGATCAAGTAAAAAAAAAAAAAATTCTAACTTTAATTAAAATTTAAGATTTTCAACAGCGGTCTTCCGATTATTCAACATTCGACTCTCGCTCACAATTAAAAAAATGCTCGCAACTAAAATTATAATCCGAATCTCGAGCGTTTAAAGGCTAACTCGCCAACTCGAGAGCAAAAAAAAAGAGTTAGCCTTCAATAAAATTTATTGGATTAGCCTGCACTCTTAAAACAGCACTCCCACAAAGAGCCAAACATGCATCGTGCCACACCGAGGCAATAACATTACAACAGCGGTGCAGAAGTGGTATCACAAAGAAGAAGAAGCCAGCGCATACGTGCCCGCACAAAAGGAAGCAACCACAAGACGAAGAAGAATAAAGGGCTAGCCGGGTATAATGCGCTTTTATCTCGCGAAACATTATTATCTGCGGCTGCCTGCTTCTCGACTTCTCTCGAAATTATACCCTCCAAAAAAGAATAAAAAGGGTGGCGAGTGAGCCTAATGAATTTTAGCGAGTCTGGTGTTGGGTGTAATACGCCAGCCCGGGTGGTGTTGAATTTCTTCAAGTGCTACCGCTAATGGTAAAAGCTTTCAGGTGGGGTGCTCACCTCGTATCTTTTTATCGCTGGAAAATATTTTGTTTGCCGAGCTCGACGCTACTTGGATTTGAATAAACAACATTATAATCTCGCGTTAATGACCTCGATACTCTAAATATCGCGGTATTAACGTTGTTCATGATAAGCTTTCGTTGAAAGCGTTATTGTATGGCCACCACTCTCTTTTACGAGTGGTGGACTGGATTGTTGCCGTTGTTATTATCAACTATTTGTGCTAAAGTGCAATCAGTACCTTTAAAACTCTTCTCGTTGCTTGCAATCAAAGCCGTTTTCGGCAAAATTCAACGCCATTGAAAATTTACGGAAGCTAGATTTTATCGGCTCGAAATACCTCCGAGATAATTCACAAAGTAAATTGTAATTTGCATAAATAACTTTGGGGAAACTCCGTAGTTTTTGGGAAGTTTTGGACGCACATCACAAACTCGCTTTTCGAAATAACAATATTTATCGTTGTAATGATTGAATCAATTTATCGGGAAATAAAGTTACACGAACTGCAGGATGGATTTTATGTGAAAAATTGAATAAAATCAATCGTCGTTTCCAGTTTAAAAGCTTGGAAGGAAAAATTAAGTTTACTAGGATTCGTGGAATGGAATTCATTATTATTATTATTTTTTTAAATAATTTTTAGTAAAAAATTGAGCAACGCTTGAACGAGTATATTCTTTTTAATTTTTTTTTTTTAAATGACAAAAAAAAATTCCACAATACTTTAGTTAAAATCATACAATAACTCTTCAAGAATTTGTACTCAATATGGACCTGCACTTTTGGATATAGAGGCTTTTTACTGGTACTGCTGACTGTCAAAATCTGTAATTTTGTCATTTTTCGATAAAAATGAATCATTTGTTTTTGATAAATCAATAAAATGCTAAAAAGGCACAAAAATCCAAAGTAAAATTTTTGAATCACCATTTTATCTCACAGAAAAATTCTTTAAAAAAAAGAAAAGAAAAATGATTTTTTTATCAGTTCAGTACAGTATTTATTCACGTATATTTTCACAGTATTTTCACCAAAATAATCTGTTTCAATTTAGGAAAAAAATTCTTAAAAAAAAAACAGGCTTCTTATACAATATCTTACATGTAAATTTGCTTCAATAAATTTAAAATTTAAGGCCTTTTCCAAAAGCTGGGAGAAAAATCAAAAGCTTGACAACTTCATACATTTGTTTACCTAACGTATACTGTGGAATGTCTATAAGCAGTTCAATGTTCTGTACGTGCGGTCTTACAATTAGCCGAAACTCGAAATTAAAGTGCTTAGGTCTTTTCCGAAAAGTGTGGGAAAAATGATCAGCTGACAACATTTGTTCACTATACGTAGACTGTGTAGAGTCGATAGGTGGTTCACTTTTCTGTAACTGTGGTCTTACAATCAGCCAAAACTCAAAAATTAAGTGTTTAGCATTTCTTGATTTCAGCTGTCAGTTGCTTTTTCTCACTTGTAATGTCGGCAATCTAGGTTCTTGTCTCATTCTGATCATTACAAAGAAAAAAAAAAGAGTAAGTTTTATTTTTTATTTTTTACAAGTATGCTAATTTTACATACATTGTTCACACTTTTATCAACGAATAAGAAAACTTTTGAAAATTTATAAGTTAATTATAATCTAAATAAAATGCTTGTTGACAACGGATTCGTACAAGCAAATTTAAATCAGTCCTTGATTCAAATAACAACTAAGCTTTAAAAAAATATGTAAGGTTTAGCAAATTTACAAAGATCTTGTTTACGTTTGTCAGCTTTGGGTCGAAAAATTCATCTTATCGTCATCGTTGTCAAATATTCTTTTACGTTAGCCTACTGACATGGAGTCAAACTGCAATGGTCACCACGTAAATGAAAATGGGTACGGGAGCGACACTGAATCGACCTACTCGAACGCGTCGACGATATGTCTTGGAGACGAAGAACCTGGGCGACTTGAGGAGGTACAAGAACTAGCAGATGAAGACCAAGCATTCGTTGCTGCAATCAGAGCCTTGTTCAGACCTCAAGTAGTTGAAGCTCTGCTCGAAGCTCAAGCAGATGAACCTCCAGTCGAAGCTCCAGCAAATGGAGAGCCAGTCGGAAGAGCCAGATGGCTTGAAGACGAAGAACCTGAGCAACTTATGCAGGTACAAGAACTAGAAGAGGAAGACCTAGAATTCATTGCTGCAATCAGAGCCTTGATCAGACAAGTATATGAAGCTCCGGTCGAAGCTCAAGCAGATGAAGCTCTGGTCGAAGCTCAAGCAGATGAAGCTCCAGCAGAGGAGAATTCTTCTCGGCAAGAGAGAACTACATCGAATAATTCTGTATCCTCGGATCCAGATGATTCTTCCTGAGACTCGGTGTAAAGCGGATGATTTTTTATGAGTTTAGATGAGTGAGATTGAAGCGACGGTTAACAAGTTTTTTTTTTATTATTAATATATTTTATTAGTTGTGAATAGGAAGTATTTTTAAATGTTATTTTCTTTCTCGAGCACACATGTACACACGTTTTAAAAGTCGTCAATGTATGTGTACAAATTTTGCAGTTGACAATCAATTTACTTTTTTTTTTACAAAAAATTCAATTAGTCATGTCGGTTTTAATAAATTTTTTTAGTGAATAAAATTATAGTAATTTTAATTAAAGTTATTTTATTTTTCCTTTCCCCTGCAAGTCTAATCATGAATAAGTTTGAAATTATTTCTTATTAAAAAAAAAAAAAAAAAAAAAAAAAAATTATTATAATTGATTTATTAATATTTTTTTCATTAAAAAAATAGTATAAATTTTAACTAAATGATTTATAATTCAATTTAATTTTCTATTAAAACTCAATTTTTCAAATCTTTATTTTAAAATTTATTGTAGTCGAGTAAAAATGTCAAATAAATATAAATTTATATAAAAATTGTAAAGCTTTATACTAACCATAAGACTTCTAAATTAAAACTTTTTAATTTAGTGTTTTTACAAATTTTAAGTTTAGACCTCAGTTGGTAAGAAAGAAAGCGACTATGATTTTTGAGAGTAATCAATATTTCTTCCGCTTCTCAATCTTTGTCGCTGCTGTAGTTCAGCGTACAGCTGGCTTATTGTTTACGTCGTTAAGTTTTCTTATTTCATATTTTCGTGTAAAAAATGATCACAAACTATTTTTTTCAACTTGATAGATTTAATCTCAGTTATCGTTGTGTGTAATGTTCATTCAAATGCATTGGACTTATTAAATCTAATAATATTAAACTGTCATCCGCACTCGGTCGACAGAAGTTTGCACGGCTGTGTTACTGCGGAGTGCGGCGTAAGATATGACACAAACACCGTGGTGAAAGCCCGGGACTCGTAGCCTGCACGAACGAACGCACTGACTGATAAAGTTTTATCGTTACTCAACGACGATAAAGATATTAACAGGTATATATGTTATATTTATTTATTCAAAGCTATTGATAATTTAATAATACTGTACTAATTTCTTGGACATTGTTAAAAAATTTTATCAATATAAATAAGTACACTGAGAGAAGAATTTGGTTCAAGGAACCAAATATATTTGGTTGAAAAGAAATCGGATAATTTGCTTGTGGGAACTAAATGTTTGGTCCACACTCTACGCGTAAAAATCGAGCTTTTATTTTTTATTTTAAAAACAAATTTTATTTATTATTGTATTATTTTATTGTTTATTGTTGTAATAATTTGCTTAAATCAGTTACCTTTATTCTTGTTAAATGTATAAGAATATATTTTAATTTCAAATTTCAGCAATAAATTTCGAAAAATTAATTAAGTTTATTTAAATATGAGTTTTCTCTTGACAACAAAATTATTTATCTCTACGAAGTTAAATCAAATTACTAATCGTTTTCAATCTAATATAGCACCGATCATTTTAATAAATTTTTCGTGAGTTCGTAATTTACTGAATTACGAACTCACGAAAAATTTTTTGAGGTTATAACAGCGAACTGTTTGACATGACTCAATGACTGTGATCTATACATTTGGTTCCTGTAACCAAATCATTGGTCGCATGAACCATAGCTTGGGAGAAACCAAAAATAACCAAATCTTGGTTCACACAACCAAATTTGGTTGCGTGAACCAAATCCTTCTCTCAGTGTATAATATCCAATCCAACATAATTAAAAAATAAACTTGTTAGTTTTTCATAAATAAAATTATTCGTTTAAAATTTCAATTTTTTGTCAGTCCTATCAGTAAAAAAAAATTTTTTAAGCTGGATTTTTAAGTATAAAAAAGACTTGAACAAGGATAAAACGACAGAAAATTTTTTTATTATTCCATACTCCTAAAAATAATAAATATCATCTGCATAAATTACTTTTTACTCTGAATTAAATTTAGACTAGTTCTATGGTTTTAATAATGATCTTGGGATACAATAATTACTCAATAAGCTTGTTTTAATTTATTTTTACTCAATGCAAATCTGATTGTAGTTCAAAGTACACAATGGGACTAACCAAGTCCAAGGAATCAACGGTGCATTCAGCAGCGAGACGCACCAGTATAAACCAAACAGACGGGATGCGCTTGTGCCTGGCCGCAGGTCGCAACGACATTTCGCTGGTAGAAAAGTTGCTGTCTCAACTGAGCGAGGATGGACTGAGAATCATAAAGGACGAGATGGACAGAACTCCATTGCATTATGCAGTTACGTATAACGTTGACGAGAGCCACTTAAGAGTGGCTCTGTTGTTATTGAAGCACGGAGCGGACGTCAACGCTAAAGACTATCAAAACCAGACGCCTCTTTATTTATTGGCAAAGAACGGCAACGCCAGAATAGTCGAGCTGTTTTTAAATTATCGCGCCAATGTTAAGGAGATGTGCTGGGGAGGATCCAACCTTCTGTTTCCTGCAGTTCGAAACAACAACAACGTGGAGGTCATGCAGCTGCTGATCGATCGCGGTTTGAATGTTAACCATCGTAACGCGGAGAAATCGACGCCGTTGCACCACGCGTGTCGAAGTATATTGCGCGAAAATACCAAAATTATAAAGTGTCTGTTGAAAAACGGTGCTGACATCAATGCACTCGATATCAACGGGTGCACGCCTTTGGTCGATGCGGTTAATGCGATCAAAAAGTTCGGTTCGTTCGGTGAGACGGGTAAAAAAAATTTCAAACTAGTTATAGAACACAGTGATTTCAGCGTCATACAAAACTATATCAATATTTTTACCGTCGACTACGATGCCGACTCTGGTTGTTCGTTGAGAATGGTTTTAGAACACGTTGCGAAATTACAAGTTCTCAATTTGCCGGTACATCCTAAGGATGTTTTGAATACTATTTCAAACCAAGAAACTTTTAATAATTATTTGATTCGTTGCAAAGAGGAGTTGTTGCGAGCGAAGGATACCAAAGTTCCCAATTGTTTGATCACTTTTTACAATCTGTTGATGGACGATAAAAAGAAGCTGAAAAATTATGGTGGAAATTGGGAATTGATCGAAGATTTCAAAAAAAGTGATTTTGAGGGCAGATTTCCGATTTATGGAACTTCAATGAATGAAAATTTAAAAAAAGGAATTAGAAAAAGAAAACTGTTTGATGAATCGTCTATTTTATTGAGTGATTGCTTGCCTGTGTTTAACCCTAGCCATTTAATCATAAAAGACATACTTGATTGTGTTATGAGTAAAAAATGTTTGCAAAAATTTTGTGAGTATGATTGATGTAACTTACAAATAAATGTTTATTAAAAAGTATATAAAAAAGATCAGTCAGTAAAAATTTAATAAAGATTTCCCAAAAAACATTTAGAATATTTAGAATAAAAGTTAAAAAAAAACAACAAACATTTTTTTTAATTTTTAATCGCTAAAACCTTTTACTAATTGCTTATTTTAATTCTTTTAACAATTGTTTACTCATAAATAAAGTTTATAAAAAAGTTAAAAAAATTTTGTCGAGTAAGGCTGAAAATTTATTAACGAGCATACGGAATTGCTGATATCAAATCTAGTTGTTCTAATGTCAAGATTTAATGATAAAAATTTAATTATATAATAAAAAATATTTTGTGTCACTTATTCATGTTTAATTTTTTTTAACTTCGTCATTTCGATAAAAAAAAAATTGTATAGAATTTAATTACTAAATAAAGCTTTTTTATTCTTACTTTTAATATTTTAATAATCTCTACCAGTAAATTATTGAAAACTTGTAAATTTATTAATTAATTTTTTTAGTGATAGCTCGTATACTTTTATTTAAGTTCCAACTTTTTAATACTATTTCTTGTTACAGATCAATAATTTTATATTCAAATGGTTCAGTCAAAAATTCAAATCATTTTTCAGGAATATTTATTATTTCAATGTCAAAGCGCTCACTTAAATTTATTATTTCAAACAGTTTTATAAATAAATTTTAAGAGTCTACAAAAATTACCAAAGTTTTCTAAAAAAAAAAAGCCCCAAGTACAAAAATTACGAAAACTCAATTTTCTCAGTCTCTCAACATTGATTCCCAAGATTAACAATCCTCCCAAAAAAAGGAGGCAGAAACAACGTCTGAGCTCTGAATTTACCTCACCCCACACGGGGGGTAGGGGGCTTAGGTGGTCACTCCTGGGCAAATCTTTCCCCGTTTTTTTTTTTTTTCTGTCTCTATCTCTCTCTCTCTCTCCAAAAACAAAAGTCGCGGAGTCTAGTCCCTGGAATTGAAATTCCCGACGTTAAAGTGGAGGTATAAGCGAAGGGAAACTCCGACGTAACAAGGGCACGTGAGCCCATCCTCCTCCAGCGATACGTGATTCTCGAAATTCTGGCTTCGTTCGCCCTAATGACGTTTATGCTATTACGCGGCGGTAGGAGGAAGCCCACCTGGCAAGAAACTCGGAAGCTTTAATTCTTAGATGCGCTTTTATCGAAGAGGCTCGTGACTCTCTGTGCTCCCTCGAATTAATCGACTCTTGTATCCTATTTATTTCATGTATAACGACAAGTTTTTTTTATTTTTCTTCAATTTTTATTAATAATTTGGTTTTTTGTAAATTATGTAAAAACGTGATAGAAAATTTTGGCAAGATTAAGAATAAAATTCACGTTAGTAATAAATTACCGAGTAATTAAGTAGTAAGGGCCAGGTAAAATAAAATCAATTATTAAACTCAATTTTGTGAATAAATAAGTAACTACTTAATTATGTGAATCATAATCTTTTTTAGGTGGAAAATTTTTTCGAAACTTTATTAATCTTTAGAGGCACATCGAATCATTCCATTTTACTAGTTTTTTTAAAATTTAAATAACCAATTAAAAAATAATGATCACACAGAAAAAAGTTCTGTTCTAGAAATGAAGTAACAAGAAATTCCTTTAATTATAAGTTGTCAAAATCTCCATTATATTTTTTGTGTAAAAAAATGTATATTTCATTAATAGTGTATTTACAAAGTGTCTCGCAATGAGCAATATAACTATAACCAAGTAACAATTTAATAAATAAAATTACAATGAATATATTCAAGTTATAGGTAATAATTAGAAAGCAAACAATGGTTATAATTATTTGGAATAAAATTAAAAGAATATAAAAGTTGTTGCCGAGTTTTTATCTGGGACATATTATTGCCGATCGAAACTACAGCTTCAGTGGTCGATCAATAGTACTCGTAAAATTGATTCGATAATTGTTCCACAGAGAAACGTGCAATCATTACGCGCTTCACTAATTGGATGCTTCAACCTTTTTTGCTCGATGAATGCCGGGTGATGTGGCAATACAAATCTTACGAGCTTAATATGTTGGTTATTTCGCGTAATTGCGGACTCCGATATCGGAAAATGGTCGAGATGAATAGCCACTGATTTTTCAAACCGACGGCATGGTATTAATTATGAAGAAAAAGCCGACGCTATTATGATGTTGGAATTATGTTATCAAGGTAATAAAAAACGTTACTAATTGTTTGAAAAACATTCTGACTATTAAAAATGTGTCTGACTGAAATAATGATACGAATAATAACCACTTAAATTCACAGAGTGTCTAAAGTAACTCTTATTTGGTACCGTGTACCGTGCACCGTGCACCGAATACGGTACACGGCGATGGTACCTAGACACTTTCTAATAAAAATGTCTAAATCAATAAATATAATATTGTAATAATTTGTAAACTTCTCGAAGAAGTTTGAGTATCGTTAAATATCATCAAAAATTTTAATAGTAAACTGTGAAAAAATAGATAGTTTAGGAACTGAATAATCGCAAGTTATAAGAACTCTAAGTTGGCACCTCGAAAAGATATCCGAAAAATTGATTGCATTATCATTATTTCTAACAATACTTTTAGACTTTGTTTAAAAACTAGATTAATTTTTAAACGTTTTGACTCAATTGATTGATATTAAAAAATAAATAGATAAAATTCGAAAAAGCCACGCATTTTATTTTACTAAAATTTGTTAAGCTGTGCAAGTTGTAAGATGAAAGAATCATTCGTTAATAAAAAATTCTGTTTACTTAAAACTCACGAGAAAACTCAAAAAAACATTCAAGCTAAATAAAGTTTTTCTACTCTGGCCCTAGTCGCTGCATAAAACAAAAGCAAGGGATGAAAAATCATAATCCCCGTAGATAAAAAATTTATCGAGCGGGAGTCATTGAAGCTGATGAATGGCGGCTGGACGGCACGTGCCGGGGGGGTTGATCGAAGCCGTCCGTCCGGCTTGTTTACCTTCAAACCGAAGAGCCCGGGGAGTTAAAGATTCACCTATCTTTCTTTCACCGGCTTGCGGGGGGTGGGGTAAGAGTGTCTCTCCCCGAGGTCTGTCGGGCGGTTGCTTGTTTGCTCCGCTCGCACCCGACGACGACGACGACGAGATTTATATCGCCCGCCGGAGATTTAGGGGACGGCGGTGCGGTCCGGAAGGAGGAGGAAATTGCCCGTCGAGAAATATCAGCCCGTCGTTTAACCGAGGAGATGAGGGGAGGCTGGCTTATTCTTCTTCTTCTTCTTCTTCACTCGGTATTAATTTTTTACTTTTTGTTTTTTCAACGCCCCTTACGGAGACACTTGGGAGCTTCGTTTCGAAAAATTTTCGAAAAATTCGGGATTACGAATGGATTTTTCACTAGGAAACTGCTTGGATTTTGAATATTTTATGGACGTTGGAGCTTTTATTTCCAAAAATATGATTTCTGTAACTGTTAATGTTGTACCAATCGCACTAAGAGCAAACAGCAATGATCATGGTCCGCGTAATGCACTTTTAAAGCTACTAATTTCGAGGGTCTATGCACTTTAGAGACACCAAAAAATAAACTTATAAAGTACTTATAAATGTTTAAAAGTTTCCCAAATCACTTTTTTTTTCAAAATCTTGTAGTCTATTATAAATTTCAAAATTTATGCCCCAAGTATATAAACAAATAAAAAAGAATGAAAAAATCACTTACATATTTCGATTCTGGAGTGCACAGTCGGTTGACCAAGTTTTATTTTTATTTTTTGTCAGAAAAGAGACTTTTTTGTAAAAAAAAAAATTATTTTCGCATCAATGCGTCAATAAAATATAGTATTGTGTGCATGACGATTTTGCAGTTGGTGGTACAAAAATGGCCACAAAAGATGGAAATGATTTTAACGCATTTGTGTCTACTCTTTATCCATACTTTCGGTAAATAAATTCATATTTTATAACATAAAATAATAGATAATCGGCGCTACATTTTCCAAATATTTAGAATGTTACAAGTATTATCTTTCTCTCAAGGGGAACAACAATTTCTTCGTGAATCTCTTAATAAATGCAAGTTTCAAAATTAATTCGAAACTGTAACAACATTAAAAAACGAGGTAAAAAACATTTCAAAAAGTAATCTTTGAGTTCAACTGAAAAAAGCGATCTTTTTTAGCCTTCAGCCGCAAGTAAAAAAACAATAAATGTGAAAATTTTCCTGACGTAACCTGAATTATATCTTAAAAAATTTAATTTTCTATATTGATTCTCAACTAATCAAATAGTACACACTTGCTTACTTAAAAAGATCCGTTTTTCCATACATCAATTCTGAACAATTGCGTTTTTAGCACTAAAATCCGTAAAAAAAAGAACAAGCTCCCGAATCACTTTGAGCAGGGTAAACAATCAACGTGGTATTTTTCTTTCTCTGTGTCTCTCTGGTGCATTCACTTTTGCAGAAAAACAAACGCATTCCTCAAAAAGCGCTTCGCGCCTCGTAATACCCGGGGTACATCCGGGGGTCGGCCTCGCCTAATGGCTTAATACCGACGAAAAATAGGATCGTAAATCCGTCGTCGCGCATTACTCCAATAACGAAGCTATATAGATTCTCGCATGCGCCGGGTGCACCGGGGGAAAGAAAAAAAAAAATGTAAAAAAGATAACGCGCCTAGGCTGCACCGGGAGTTTAATGCCTCGTCATTTTTCTGGTAGCGAAATATGAAGGGCGATATATCGAAGGGCCTAGCGACGTTGATGGACGCGGGACTGTGATGACTCGACCTCCCTCGGTGTTTTTCAAATCCTTGGATTGATGTCTGGGATAACCTTCACTACTAAAAACAATACAAAAAATATAAATATATATATTCTCGTCTTTTTGTTTGGAATATATTTTATTACTACGCGCGGTACGTTGCCAAATCAAGCGAAGATGAATATTTTTAATTAAACGTGTCAACGATGCAATGAAAATTTTATTAATTTAATTTAAAAGAAGCCAGAATTTTTAATTTTTAATTTCGATAAATTACTTGGTTGTGTATAATAAGTTTATACCACAAGACTCTTGGAAGCGATACGGGTTTTTTTTGGAGCACCGTTGACTTGCATTATTCTCGCGTGTTTAGAGTTGAAATAAAAAATTTATATCTGCTGTGTCCATCGATAGACAGCGAGTAAATTTCTGTTTAATGAGCCTTTTTATTAGCAATCTCAGATCGTCTGAAGATTGTCGAAGCTTACACGCACTAATTTACATCCACCAACCCTCACCCGTCAGCTGATTTCAATCAGAGGTATGAAAAACGTGAAATGACTAAATGATACAAAACGGAGTGGTTTTTACAAGGGGCGTTAAACTGTCATTCAATCCTTTTAAAAATAGCACGAAAATTTGATAAGAATGCGAACAACTTCATTTGACCCAGATCTGGCTGAACGACTCAAGTTCATTTTATTATTCGAAAAAAGGTTAGAGGCTGTTTTGAATATCATTTAAGATGAGAAAATAACAAAATCAACAGAAAAATCCAGCAGAAAAATTTGATTTCATTATAGTAAAGTAAAATAAAGTTTTATGATTTTTTAGCATGCCTGCTACGAGAATAATTTTTTTAAAAATAATTTTTATTGATATACCCAACAAAAATTATTTAAAAAGATTACTTTAGAAAGTAACAGTAAACCGTAAAGCATTTTCGCTATGAAAATTTAATATGATGAATTTTGAAAGTTTTAGCAAAGTATCAAACAGTTTCAAAGAGGTTATCAAAATTAATGAACGTAATAATTTCAAAAAATAAGATAAAAATTTTGTTTTCTTCCAAGTAATATTAAACTCGTACACTTTTGATTCAAAATTACAGTTTACTTGAAATACACAGATCGCTAACATTAATTTTATCTAAATATTCTACGATAAAATTTTTTTTTTTCAGATTTTATAGGGATCTAGGTACTACAGAAGGTCAAAAGTTCAAAGTCAGAGATCGGATAGAGATTTCCGGCGGAAATTTCTGTAAACTTTGTATTCCATCAAACCCCGAGAAATCCCACTGAAAAAATCCCCTGCCCACGATGAAACCACAAGATCGGTGTATCGGGCCGGCCAAACAAGATCTCGCATCTCCACGATGACGAATCACGAAAAAAAAGCTCTCGCCGGGGTACAAATTATCAGCATCAAAATTTGCCGATCAATCATAATCAATCCTTCTCCCGGGCTTTTCCTCTCTCTCAGCCTTTTGTCCGGCCGGGATTAATCGCGGTTAAAGCCGACGCCTACGCCCACCGCGATCCAGATAAGGGCGGCCGCGGGTAAAAAAAGCCACGAGCTTTGTTTCGCGTTATTTTGTTTTTGTTTTTTTTTTCACCCCCCCCCCCCCCCGCTGCCACGTCGAAATCCTACCACGGGTAAAATATATGGGGCATCGATGACGTCTGAATTTATCACCCGAGGGCGTGAAAAAGGTGCATCGTGATTAAAAAATTATTAAAATTAATTGAAAAATACCCCGGCTGGACGGGACTGTTATTTATGTACCCACGTGCAATTGATTTGAGTATTGTTCGGGGGAGCAGACCCGGGGAAGATAAAGTTTTTTTTTCCCGCTCGGGGGTGGTATAAAAGTTTTTATAGCCCTTTAATTACTCGGGAAGACTAATAGCTCGAGCAGTAAAATCTCCGAAACACGGTTAAACAGTCTCGTTACAAATGTTAATTTCGCCGTTACGGTGTTGCCTATGCGTTTCTTCGATGGTGTCGGGGAATAAGGAGATTCCAGGGAGTCTTCAAAATCCTGATACCCGTAACTTCTTCTTTTCTTTATGAGATATAAAATTTTAATACACCATTATGTAGATAAAAGAAAAACAGATGTCCGTTAAACTTGAAAAATCAATATAGTATTGTATGATCAGTGTATCTGCAGACTTAAAATTGTACCAGTTCAGAGTGCATCACAAACTTTGATCTTTCATGATCCCCATTAATTAATAGATTTTTAAGCCTGCCGTAGTATATAATAGAAAAACTGATTTCTATTTCTGTAAATATGAAATTGAAAAGTAAGCAAAATGAGAGTTCAGTAGAATAATTACTTAGAACTGAAAATTTGGATGAGATAAGAGCAATTTGCGAGGGGCTACGCACTCCAGAATCACTAATGATTCTTTTGATTCTTTTTGATTCTTTAGTGATTCTTTAGTGATTCTTTCGTGATTCTTTTGGCAAATTTAAAGAGTTTACAGCCTTGGATCCAATTTCAAGTAATATTTTGTTAAAAATATTATTTTTTGAAGATTTTTACTTGAAATGAAATCGATATTTTATTGATTATATTGATTTTTATGTCTGATTCTTTTTGTGATTCTGGAGTGCGTAGCCCCTCGGCAATTTGTATTGTGAGATCGAACAAAATATGTTGGAAATGTATGCGTTGGCTTTGAAAAAAATTTCAATTTTAGTAAAATTCACAAGATCAATTTTTAAAATATCATCCAGACGCTATTAATTTTTTTTTATTAAAAAAGGTATACTGAAGTTCAGTGCTTTTTATGTGAAATTCACATTTTCAAATTTTTATTTTATGAACTAACCAAGGTATCAAGAATTCCACCCAAAAAAATATAAAATAAATGAAGTTCATACATTAAAAAAAAAAAAAAGTTATTAATTGATATAGTCTTAACTAAATTTTTTTTCTATTTTGTGTAAAATTATCAGCCCGTAACAATTGTCTTATCCTTTATACGCTCAAATACTCCAGGATTGTACCATCGATACTAAGTGTGCAGTAAAAATAAGTTAAATGAATCCTGATGGATCGTCACAACATTACCGTAATAAAAGCTCAAACTACAAGATTCATCACGTCACAGTGTAACAAGATCTCACTTACACACAAATCGCTAATCTCCTTTAATCAAAAACGAGAAGGAAAACCAAAAAAAAAAAAAAAAAAAAAAACAACTGGAAGCCAACGCCCGGACGGCAGCACACCTAATTGGTGTTATTACCGGGGTTCGTCGGTGTTGTTTTGCCAAATTCCAGGTCCGTCCGTCCGACTTAATATTGACCGACAGTGTGCACTGCACTGCGGCCACTGCAATACGACACACACACACACACACGAGGGTAACTTAGCTCGCCGGCAGGTAATTGGCTACGCGAGGCGGACCGCCCGGACCGTTCAATTAGTCTTACGCGAGGGTACGAATGCTTTTTCAAGGGACTCGATTTTTAATGACTCCGGACAATGAAATATTCATCGGAGGAGGGGAAAAAAAGAGTTTTCGAAGAAAGCTTCTCAGGCCCCCACCCAGGAGAGAGTAAGCTCCTTAGCTTAAAAAACGCTCGAGATTAAGTTCCGGCAGCGCGGACTATTTCTTTCACGGGCAGAGAAAAATTTGATATTTTTCACATTTTTTTGAAAAAATCCCCGAGACAAGGGCCACTTGAGAGTTTTAGAACGGACTGGTTTTACGGAAAGTAATGGTTGGATGCTTCAAACTATTGGGTATAAGTGTATTAAAAAATAAAGTGGAAATAACTCGAGGACCAAATATTAAATTTGGTTTTAAAATCATACGAGTTGCAAGAATTTTCTACTTGACGGATAAATCGCGGATGAACCTTGTTTACAATTGGTTTTGAAAATCGTTTTGGTGGAGCTGAGAGATGACAAAAAATATATAAGTATATCAAGATCAAAAATGAAATCCGCAACAAAAATACGCAAACAATATATTTAGGTAACATTTTTTTTCTCATCAGACAATACGTTCTTAAGCAAGCTTTTTTTTTTTAAACTTATTTGGAGGAATCAGATCAAGTTGAAAGAATCTAATTTATTTTATCGATTCAACTGTAGCTTTATACTAGTTTGATTAATTATCTAATCAAAAGTCAAAACTTTTATTGTTTCTTACTATGGTATTTGATATATAAAACCAATAGAATAGTATGAAAAAAAATGAAAAATTTAATGGTTTTGGAAAAAAATTCCATGAAGTTGATTGTAACATGTTTTTCCAATGTACTTTTTCTCATTAAAATTTGAAGAGCTTTTACATGTAAATATAATTGGATAAAAAAAATTTACATGAGAATCTTGAAATAGCCTTGAAAACCCGATCAAAGTAAAGTAGCTCATAATAGTAAAATTTTAAGAATTTAAAAGAATTAAACTAAATTTTTCATAAATAATCGCTTCATTCACAAACAGAGTAATGTTACTGTTTGAGAAAATCAAAGGTTAACGTTGAATAGATGTAACACTTGTGATGTATAACAGCGCTGATGCAACTTTTTCTTTTTCTGACATTATCTTGAAAAATGAAACTTTTTCAAACCGGAGTGAAACAGCTTTTTTCTTAGATTCTCTGTAAAGATCACATTGTGTTCGTTCCGGCATGAAGTTTTTTGGATACTTACTATATCTATTGTTAAAATTTTTTAGTAGTTGATAAAAAATATAAACTTTTTGATCACAAAATTTGAGTACTTTTTACAAGCAATGATTTATCAGTGACAATTTTAGCTGCTGTTGAAGTAACAAGCTTTACCTTTGGTAGAGTATTTTTTATAAATTTTTATTTAAAAAGATTGGTAGATTTTTTCATTTATTGAGAGAAAAATAAAAGTCGATTCTACTTGGGGGCTTTCATTGAAGATCCTACTCAAAGCTTTGTATAATTCGAAAAGCTCATAATGAAAATTGAATCTACAGTCCGTCAGTTTTCCAATGATAACATAATTTTTGCTCGAAAAGAAAATTTTGGCGTCCGCCCGATCGATATCCGGAATATATCGCATGACAAACACTATTCACGAACAAATCAGGGGAGGTGGATGATATAAATACGCAGAAATCGAGGCAGCTGGTGCTGCTGCAGCTGCAGTTGCAGTGTCTGTTTGTCAGTGGACCAATAAGTTATCTGAAAATGACACCTGTTATATCAAACACAATGACTCGGGTCTCGGCGTCCATGCTGTGTATTTATCCGTAAATAAATTCCACTCGTCGATTTCTGGTATCAGACAGATTAATCGTACTAAATAGCACGCCTCCGCCTAAGTGATAAATTTTTTAAACTTATTGCCCGACCCTCCCGATTAATTACATCATCCTTCGAAGATAAAACAAAAAAAGTTTCTCATTGTACCCGAGAATTTAATAAAATGACTTCGAGCCTCCAATCCAGGTGCACAATGCGCAAAAGTGACGTCTCACAATAGGATAATCGTGCGACGAGCCTGCCTCGCGGATGTATTAAGTGTACAATGCATAATGGCTGCCTCGAAACTAATTAAAACTGATGCTCAAGAAAAATATCATCAGTCGCGGGGCCAGCAGCTAATTCAAAATTTCATAATTAACAACCGCCCGCGCTCGGATGAAGTTTGCCGCATCAAAAATTTTGATGAGACACCGCCTCGGTGTTTCAATCTGTCATAACTTTTTTGCGCGGGATTAGAGCGAGAGATAAATTTCATAAAGAAGCAATTTTCTGATTGGTTCCCGAGATGGTTGAAAATAAATTTTATCTGCGTCAGATTTGTATTAAAGATTTAAAACCATTAGCCGAAGCGAATTAACCGAGCGTGAAAGCGCGTAATTCGGGGGGCCGGTATATAAACAATAAAACAAAATGAATTTTATTGTTATCCGAGAAACTAACCCCCTGAATTGATGTACGCTCGGCTCTTAACCCCAGATTAAGATAACTCCGATGGCCATAGCTCTAGAATCAAATCGCTTGGAAGAGGCCGTACACAAGCGGCTAATAAACCTTACTTTTTTTAGTGGCGGGGGGATCAAATCCGAGGTACTTCCGGTCGTTTGTCTCCAGCACGACGAAATTTCCTCTTTTGATCTGATGCCGCGGCCACTCCGGTAATGAATCCGCTAGCGTGTTTGTCTCCGTAACCGAATTTGCGGTCGCGACTGACGGATTTAAAGTCCCCCGCGGTCTTTTTTTTTTTTTTTCATTTAGTTGCCTTTTATCTCCGTTGGGGTGGAGTGTATTAATGGACCGGGTTTATTTGCGGGCGTTGGATCGAATGATTAAATTCGGCGAGTTTTTTTTTTGAAAATTAAGATGTTTATGTGAATTTTTTTTTTCAAGTACGCGAAATTCTTATCGAGATATTTTAATGAAATGGAAAAATCTGATTTTTTGATATTTAGATTTTGAATTTTTTATTATTTACATACATACGTGCTTAAGAAAAGTTTTTGAGACGATTATTGTGATGTTTCTTAAAAAAAAACTTAAAAAGGGTAACATAATATAAGAAGGTCTAAATTTAGCTATATTTCTGTGCAAATCACGTGACGATTTTTTTCCTCGTTTTTTTCAATTCATAGCCGCTTATTATATTCTTTGTACCTACTTTATAAATTAAAGTTGATTATGAAAATACAAAAATACATCATTAGATAGTTCTCGACCCCTGTTAAAAAAAAAAAATAATAATTTTTTTTTTTTGTTCTACTGACAAACGAGACATCAAAAGTTTTGGTTTTGAATCTTTTTGTTTAAATAAAATTCGTCACTTAAAAAAAAATTTAGTTGTTTCTAAAGTTCCCAGTTTCTCAAAAAGAGCCGCAGAAGTTTATTTTTTGTTGATCTAATTTTAAAATTTAAAAAGTATAGGTAAAATTTTTGCATTCAAAGTTATTTTTACGAACAGAAAATTGAAAAAATAATACCACTCAAACAAACGAGCCGTTTTATATAAAAAAATGATTACGCATTATCATACTGCACTCTGGAGATATTAATAATCAAGTTCTTTGTCCCCATACTTCTCATCATTACCTCGAGTATTGCGAAAGTTTGAAATACTTCACAGCAGCAATCTTACATTGTGAAAAAGGAGATTTTTCATAGTTTAATAAAGTTGCAACTTTTCGCATGTTTGTTAGGAAAAATGAAATTTTTCACCAACGAAAGTTTTTCAATATCTGACACAAAAAAAAAGGGGGGGGGGGAAGTAGCAGCGGCACCACACGGTTCGTCAGACGCGGTGTAATTTCAGGAACGCGAAAAATTACCGAAATAGAGTTAATTAAAATGTATAAAAAGTTTAAAATTGCTCACGGTAAGTTCTGTTTAACTGGGTGAGCATGATAATCAAAACATTAACTCGAGCGTGAATCTTTCAGATGCGTGCACTCCAAATTTGTACAGGGTGGGAGTCGAGTATTTTTTCATTTCAAAAGTTGAGGATTTTTTTAATCATTTGTTACATTTTATTGTTTGACTTTATTTATGAAGCGGCTGTTTTATAAAATCGAGTTTGGAGTAAATCTTCAAAGATAAATAAAAGTCAAAGAAAAAAATTAAAGATCTCATTCGACAACCCAAATTACTTCCTCATTGAGAGTTAAATATTTTTATCCAAAAAGTATTCTCGGGACGTAATTTATCAGCCTTAAAAATTTTACAAACCACTTACTCGAAAACACGGAAAAAAAAGTGTGCGACCTGGAAATGATTAATAAAAAAGCCGAGGGTGAAAATTTTCAAAGAAAACAGGGTGGAAAAATAGTAGAGAGAAATGAGTCCGTCTTACATCTTTTTTTTTTTTCCTCTTCTTTTTTGGTCTTTACGAATTGGCTCCGGTCTTCTTCTTCTTTTTCTTATTTTTTCTATTGTTCAGTTTACTTTATCGTGAACATTAATCTTGGAAATATTCGGGAGGCCACCTACTTTTTTTTTTTTCTCTTCGTGCCTCATTTATTTTTTATTTTTTTTTTGACTGAAGACGTTTTCTTTTTAATTCGTTTTTTTTCAGGAGTAAACGGAGACATTTTTCTCTGCGTAAAGTCAAAAAAAAAATTAAAAGTTTCTTATTAGCATCTTAAAATTAAGCACCGGGCGTTGCACTTGGCATTTAAATGTTAAATGAACTTTTAAATGATTAAAAGTTTAGAAAAAATTATTTTAATTAAAAATAAAAAAATTATTTTAATGAGTTGTGTATTTAAATTTAAAAAATAAATTGAAATCAATATTCATAAAATCTGCCAACGAAGATAAAGTTAATAAATTTTCTTCTGAATTCTTTATATAAGAAAAAAAAAAGAATTAGGTAAATAAAAAATAGATAATCATAAAAAAAGTATCAAACAAAAAAAAGTGATATCCCACAAAAAACCTTACAAAGGTAAACAAACGTGGGGAGATTTTTTTAATGAAAAATAATTTAAATAAATTGATTTAACAAAAAATAGTGATATCATTTAATAGATTTTATAAAGTAGAATTTTTAATAACATGTCATATTAAAAACAGAATTTAAAAATTAATTGCTTTAACAAATTTAAGAAAATAAAATAATTATTTCAAAAAGTAATAAAAAAATTATTTTAATGAGTTGTATATTTAAATTTAAAAAATAAATTGAAATCAATATTCATAAACTCTGCCCACGAAGTTCATATTCAGAAGAAAATTTATTAACTTTAACCGAGACTTTAACTTCGTGGGCAGAGTTTATGAATATTGATTTCAATTTATTTTTTAAATTTAAATATACAACTCATTAAAATAATTTTTTTATTACTTTTTGAAATAATTATTTTATTTTCTTAAATTTGTTAAAGCAATTAATTTTTAAATTCTGTTTTTAATATGACATGTTATTAAAAATTCTACCTTATAAAATCTATTGAATGATATCACTATTTTTTGTTAATTCAATTTATTTAAATTATTTTTCATTAAAAAAATCTCCCCACGTTTGTTTACCTTTGTAAGGTTTTAAATTTTAAAACTTCTTTTTAAAAAAATTTTGAAAAATTTTTAAGAGCAGTTAAAAGTAAACAATTTTGTATAAAGAAAATAGCAAACACTTATTCTGATAAATATATTAAAATGGTATTAAGAAAAAAAAAATCCAGTTGTGCTTTACTGAGTTGATATAAGATTTTGAGCGGGGTTTTTAAATTATTTTCTGATATTTTCGTCTTCAGGTGATTCTTAAATCTTCACAATATCATGTGAATAACTTGCAATCGTGAATCAAGAAACTTTGCAGTCTTAAAGACACATTTATTTATTTATGTCGGATTATTAACTTTTTTAGTAACAGTGTAAAATTTGAAGATGATTAAATTTATAATTTCATTCATAATAGAAATTAAATACCTCCCTTACAAAAATAACTTCAAAGAAGCGTACGCTTTAGCTTTGAATTACCAAAATACCGTGAACAGCTGTTAAAAGGCCGATTCATATTTTACAAGTCGGAAACGGAAATTCAAGCTCCCCCAAGATAGCGTGAAATTTTTTACGATGCGCCGGAAAGCAACGCCCGGAGGCTCGAATAAAATTGACGATAATTACACCAAGAGTGTGAAAAAAAATTACTTCCGGTCTCTCTCTCAACCCGCATCTGCACGAACCGCGGCGCGACCCCCGTGAAGACGTTTTTGGCAGAGTGCCTCTTCCCCCCTTTGTGCGTCGAAGATTAAGGTACTTAGAAGCCCAAGGTTATACTTGTAAGTCCTCCTCGCGGTTGTGGTTTGACGGGGAGGGATTTAGCTCTGAACTTTGGAGGACGAAAAAAAGAGGGGGGGAAGGGGTTGCTGGCGAGTGTCTCTCGAGACTGCGTGCACTTGTAACGCGAGCCATTGTTCGGCTTTTCCGTACGCTTTATTATTTTGGTTGAATTTCGTACTTTCTTTTGTCTAGTGAGAAGTTGGAGGCGAAAGGTGGAAAAGAATTTTTCTTGCGAGGGCTGGTTAAATCTTTTTTGAAAGTACGTTTTTTCACCAGCAAATTCTTCGAGAGAACCCAAAAGTTTGATAAAAATTATTCCGACCTTGGTTTAGTTCGAGTCGGGCTGAATATTTTTCAAATCAAAGCCAAGTAAGCGGGAAATCAACGAGGCAAACATCTGATAGTTTTAATTAATTTTTTTTTTCTGTGTTTGCAAAACCTTTTTTTTTCAAGTTTGTACTCGTTGTGCGAGTGCGAAAAATATCGATACAAAGCTGACTCGAGAAAAAATTTTAATTAAAATTTGTACAAATTTTCCAGTTGTAAGCGTGGCAATTGAAAACGTCCGATCTTTTTTAAAATTCGTTTGGAATACTTTTTTATTTAGATAAATTTCAACAAAACAGGTTTAAAAAACTGTTTGGCCCTTGCTTATTTCTAAAGTTACTTATCGCAATTAAAATTAAACTTTTTAAACTAATGGCGTATATAAATAGTTGCAAAAATTATTAGTTTACAAAGCACATTGTTGAATTGAAAAAAATATTTTGAGCCGGCAATTTATTTTTCTTATTAATCAGGCTTGAGGACTTCATTTTCTTGATACAACAGAAAATTTTGAAATTTTTGCATAATAACTCAAACAATTTTGTACTGAAAAATGAGTGGAATTTCATAGTACAGATACTAATAAGTCAAGAGTTCTAAACATTTCGTTTGAAAACATCCGATAATATCTCGGAAAAAATGCTTTTTCAAAATAAATATTTAATAAAAAATACGCACGCCCCGGCATTTTTCATAATTCACAGTTCTATTTTGGCAAAACAGGCATCCATTATCGAGTGAAAAATCTCTTGTCACGGCCAAACAAACACTTCCCTCGAAATTTTTTTTGTTTTTTTGTTTTTTTGTTTTCAATTCAAAAAACATACGCGAGTTTTAACCGCGAAAACAACTCGCAGACACAATCGCGTAGGAAAAATTCGTCTGAACGATAAATCGCGGGAACGCGCGGGTGGGCGAGAGTCGCGTGAAAAGAGGCACGAAATCCGCTTAGCCCGAGATAAAGCGATTCGCTGAATGAAAATCGATCTATCGGCTCTTTTCTCCGAGTTTTTTTTTTTTTTTTTTTCATTCAAGAGCTGTTTTTCGTCCGGACAAATGTGCCGAGGAATTGTATTAATTGTCAAATTTATGGCTCCCCTTTGATTTGTACTCCTCCTGTTTTGTTTAAAAAGAAAAAAAAAGGGCTCTTTTTATTCGAAAGTATCGATCGACCGGGCCGGCAGCGGAAGCCTGCAGCTCGAGCTGAAAAATAGCCCCTGGGTCTGGGTTTTTTTTAAACTGATCCCTTTATTCTCGCTAGCTCTTGGGGCTAGGAATCGCGATGCGGAAGGAGCGCGCGGTTTTTTACCTGCCCCTCGCTGTTTGGATTTGTCCGACGATTTTTCGACGGGAAGAAATTAGTGAAGTAATTTATGGGTAAATCAACGCCACCCTTTTCAAACCCTAAACCCTTTTCTTTGGATGCTGTCTGATTTTCGATTCAAAATCAATCCAAGGGCGACAACAGAGCTTAGGATTTTTCGATGCAAACTTTGATCAGTTAACTTAAAAGCAAAAATTTCTTGAATGTAATACATCAGCTGATTATGATGTTGTTCCATGATAAAAGTCTGACAATTGAGTCTAAAGAACGTATAAAACGTCAGGGTAAGACAAAATTTTTTTAGGGCTTGTTCTGTAGTTAAAGAGGTAACTTTTTTATTTTGCTAAAAAGTTAAGATTTTGCGAGTTGCTGATTCAGCGGTTTTGAAAACTTTAAACAGCTGTATCTCAAAACCGATGTGGCTCGTAAAAAAGTTCTGTAGGGTCGCAAAATTTTTGAATAAAAAACTCAACATTTTATTTGAACATATGGAAAAGTTCACCAACGGGTAGCTTTAGTCATCAAAAGATGACAAATAACAAAAGGGGGGAAAAATTCGCAATTATTTATGTTACCTGAGTCTAAAAATAAATTTATATGCTGGTAGACATATTTTTTTAAATAAAAAATGCTTGTTATATAGCTCATGTCAGATTTTAGTTAGAATTTTTGTTTTGTCAAAATTAGACGATAAAGGCTCACTTCAAAGCTCTTACTACAAGCTTCAAAGTAAAACACCAAACCTTAATTTAAAAATGGTAATTTGATCAGCCGCAATGACAGTTTATGCTTGACAGTACTGATCCAATAACTTTATTTATTAGTTTATAAATGAGTTATTTCCCATAAGTCTAGTTTTACAGAATTTAAACTTATTCCTTGTTCACCAAGTACCATTTTGACAATAAATCAAGTCTTCCAGTTGTTAGAAAAGGTCACTCACAGCTTCATCAAACTTGAAAATGGCCAACCCAATCGATCGAAATATAATCCCAAGCACCCTCACCGCAGTGGCCATCCGAGCTGAAAAACCAGATCCACCAACGACATTCCATCAAAGTTCTTCATTCGAAATCAGACTAGATGGTCGGTGAAAAAAGCGGGTTCGGCTGCATTGTATTGGTAAATTGCAGATGCAAAGCCCGGGATGACGCGCGCCAGCACAAACGTCCTTCCGGCGAGTGCATATTGTGTTCGGGCGTCGATTATCCCCGTCGCTGGTGCACACACAATGCCTGCCTGGCCAGGCTCAGATGCGAGGCTACGTGAGGATGCACCCGCGGTGGCGGCAATGATGGCACTCCGAGGGTACGTACGTTTGTTTGCTGCGACCCATCAATATGACGAAGCGACGTCGGCGGCCGAATTGTTAAACAGTGCCAAGTTGGACGTGGACAATCGAGGATCTCGTGACCCGATCCCGGCAGGATCTACAGTCGTGACCCAAACCTCCCTTTTTTATTATTGTTTTGAAGTTTTTTCAAAAGGTGCGAGTTGGTTACGAGAGTTGGGGGGCCTCGAAAATTAGTTTGATTCTTGACTCATCGAAGATGGTACTGACTCTTTGATCAATAAAATTAAAACGCTTTCAAAATCCGGCGCCGGTTACATTATATTTTGAGTAAATCTACTTTGTAAATTATATACATCTCTTTCCATTGTTTCTTAAAAGATTTTCTGTAGTATATATTGGACTGAAAGGTCAAAATTGAAGAAGATTTTAATCTGAAGTAGGTTCGAACCGAGTTTTATGCCATTTTTAAGACAACTTCATGAAAAAAATTTTTTTTTCGATTAGTTCTGTCATAAAAACAATGAATTCTTTGAATTTCCAAGAATTTACTATACGTATTAACTTCAGAACATTGTTATAACATATGCCTCGACATATGCAGACGAATGTGAAATAAAATCTCGAAAATTTTTTTAAGTTCTAAAAAATATCAATCCTGCCATCTTTTAAAACTTGTAGAGAACTTCCGGTAATAATGATGCATTTTCTGTTTGAATAGTAGCTTTTTTTTCTTCCTTAACATAAAAAAAAAGGTAAATACTCAAATCAATTTGGCCTACATTTCATATAATGCTGTACATACTAGTATTTTTTCTCTTTGTGGAAAGAACTTTTAAAATTTTTTTGTCACTGTGACTCTAAAACTTCAGGTAACATGGTAACGAAGAATGTATACAACAATTACAAGCTCTGTGAAAATCCTCTTGGTTCGATTACTCTCAAGAGTTATCATGCGCAAACCAAGAGATAAATTTTTTCCCAAAGCCCTCGCCAAGTTGACAGACAACCCTCAGACTTGAAAAGTGCAGCACTCAGACTTCCGGAGCGATTTTTCGTGGCGAGCGCATTATCATCTCTAAATTTTACATCCAGTCTGATGATACCCGCATCAGCGGGTAAAAAAAAGGGCCGGTGTCCTTGTTTAGTTGATGCACCAACATGATTTATCCCGTGCGCATCAAAAACTTTGTCGGCGTCATCGCTCGACGGAATTTAATGCGAGGAGAGGGAGAGAGAGGCCGGCCGAAACCAACGCTATATTTCACCGAAGCCGCGGCTCGTACATCACTTTGCGTCTTCGGCTCTATTACGAGCGAGCGGCTTTTTCCCTATTTCTTGTACGTGCTCGACGGATACTTTTTTCTCTTTAGGTCGTAACGCGATTTGTGACGTTGAATTTTCATGTTAATTTTTTTTATTTTTTTATTTTTTTTTTTTCTCGACGATATAGCTGCGTGGCTTACGTGCAAGCCCTTTTAAAAAAATTCATGGACGTTTAGGATCGCGCTAGCGTTTTTCTTGGTTCAAACTTGCAGTTTTGTAAGTAAAGGTTTTTTGTAGTCAAATTTGTAAAAATTTTGTAAAGCAATATAATAAAGATGAATCGTCAAAAAAAATCTTTTAATTTATTTTTATTAACTTCAGCATTAATTTATACCCGGTTTTACGATTTCATAAAATTATTATTAGTATAGTATCCTTTTTTGATGGCTTAGAATAATAATCTTCTCAATAATCTTTCGATTAAATGTACAGTAGGTATCATTTAATTTTATTCAAGCTATGCAGTGAAGTAATTACAGAAAACTGTTAATTCATTTGGTTACCAAACCGGTAGCATTAAGCAGCTTTTACTAGAGTTGAACCAATATCAATCAAATCATTGAAAATGTGGTATTTAAAATTATCGACAAATTAATATATGATAATTATAATATCGTAATTATGAGTTCAAGCGAATGATATCTTCTATTAAAGCCGCATAATCTTCTCCCAATTCATCACCACACCGGGGACAATTTTTTTAATTTAAAAAAATTTAAACCCCGCGAACTATCAACAGCGCTAGAAACTCAATATTTTCAGCCCACAAAGGCATTCCCCCACGCTCTCACTTTATTCTTCCGCTTCTGTAATTATTTCTCTTTTCCACCGCACGCGCGACATCGTTTCTCTCCTTCCCTTTTATTTTTTTTTGTTCCGCAAAAGAGGTGAAAATTTCATCATACTTTGAAGGCGGAGCGCCAAGTGAATGTAAAAATAAATTTTTAACGAGACAGAGAGTCAGCTACGGCTCGGTAGGTGGAGGGGTGGTTGGAAACATGATCCTAAATCCTTTGAGTATTCTACTTTGTCCGGGTCTCCAGGAGTTTGCGGGCTCGCCCGGAGTCTTTGACTGTTACCCGGGGCGCCTTAATCACTATTCTAAAGCCGCGCAAACATTGTAAACACCAAGGAGCTGAATCAAGACCAACTTTGTTTATTTTTAAAACGCAAAGGTCGAAAAAGTAGTAACCCCGGGTATGTGTATATATGTATACAGGGGGGGGGGGGTAGGAGAGCTTAAGTGCCGGAGCTAGCGCGGCGGTGGCGCGAAACAATTACGAAGTTTATATTGGCAATTCGAAACAAGCGCGGGTGGGTGGGTCTATATAAGGCGGGCGACTGCTCGGGGTCCAGAAAATACGACTCGGGGGGGTCGCAGCCTCCCGGAGAAGTACATAGTTTCGGTACCCCTCATAATTACCCCTCGTAAAGCATCCAAGAAGCCAGCTAGCCCCCTCCCAGCCATGTCTTATTTCCATTTATTAAACGCCTGCAAGGTGTCCCGAGCTAGACACCCGAGGAGATAATACACCAAACTCGCGTTTTCCCGAGATTTTAATTAGTTTGTTGTACCCAAGGATTAATTTTGACCGGTGGTAAAGTTTTTGGTAGAAATTTTGTTACGGTATTAAGCTTTTCGGGTTTGCTTAAGAAAAACAGGGAGAGGTTGCAACGTTTTGAACGGTGATTTCAATGAAATTTTGAGCCTCGTTTTCTTATGCAAAACTATAAATCAAATCTTCAATAATTTCGTTTAATGAGCCTTTTTAAACAAATAACACAGAATTTATAATGTCTTTTATTATAAAATTGAATTTTCAGCTAATTTTTGGAAAATTTTTACTCCTTTAGCGCTTACGGAGTTCTGAAATTTTTTATTGTTATTCTATGAATTAAATTCATGAAATAGACCTAAAATTATTTTCAAATTATACTAAATTAAAATTTAATTCAAGAGCATTTTTATGTTCGTCAGACATTTTTATGTACTAATATTAAATTTTTTTTTGCTCCATAAACAAATCTACTGTGAAAAATTGGTGATAAAACCCATGCGAAAATTAAACGCCCTGGACGAAATGAAAGCACAGGTTTGAAAATGTAATTACTTGTGGGTCGATCAATATTTACCGTAATTTACCCGGACTTCTCAATTTTCCCTGACGAATATTTTACGGCTTATATTTTTAATTTACAAAATTATAACTCGGACGTACACACTCGATAAGCCGTAAACAAAACTTTGAAAAAAAGGTCCCCAAATAAATTTTCGATTTGTAAATTACAAGTTTGCATATATCCGAGCCCCTTGAGCTCGTAATGATAAATTTTAATCGAAAACAAGCGTAATCAAGCCTTTTAAAACATGAATTTATCGTATTAATTTGGGAAAAAGCAATTGGACGTTACGCGATTCTTAGCACTGCGTCGCTTTCGCTGCCAATATCGCTGTCAATTACACCCGATTGACGTTACACTGTAACCCGGGGACAGGAGGAGCAGGAGTTGAAATTATCCGACACACACACAGAGAGATCCGGCGGTGGTTGGAATGGTGTTTATTTTCGCTCTGCTTCGTTTCCGTGTTTGCGTACACCATTTTGTTTTTTCCCATTCTGCAGTGGCTGCAGCAGCGTTGTTTGCAGGCGAGCTTTGAAAATTTAATTGAAAAAAACAGGCTCGAAGCTCAACTCCTCTCGTCTATTTTCCGATGTTTGGACTCCTCTTTCCCCCCGGATGCAAATATGGGGCAGGGTTTTAAGTGCACCACCCGAAAATCCTGTTTACCGATTTCTACGTGTCCCCAAAATGTAAAAATGGGAGGGGTTTGTTTTAATCACAGTAATGGACGTGAAGATTTTTCTTACGAAAAAACGGGAGGGAGAAGGGATTTACCTCTGTTGGGGTGTTTCGTTGCAGCGTTACTTTGGGGATGTTTATGGTAGCGAGAATCTGAAAAAAGCTTAATAAATGTTGCTTTTGCAGCAAAAGTACGGTTTTTTATGAAAAGAAATGAAAATACATGTCTGTTGTAAAAAAAAAAGATTTTGAAAAATATAAATCAAAGTTTATTATACAGAACCGTTTGTAAAAATTTGTTGGATGCACTAAGTGTAGAAACCATTTATAGATCTGAGATTTTTTGAATATTATTGTAATTGTTCGCATTGATCAGGTTTTACTATCAATGTGAATAATGAATATCTTCGGTATATCGTCGGTCCCAGTAAAGAAAAACCTTAGCCGAAAATCAGCAAATTTTAAATGACTAATAAGAAGCTGAAATCCCTTTATAAAAGAGAGCTATCGCCATCTTGCGTAAGATTTTTATTCGTGAGCTGATTGGTGAAGAAGTTTTTAAAATATTTGAAAAGTACATTTTGAGGTTACTCTTATTGTTTTTTCCTATGCGCGCTTGAAGCGCGCTCAGAAGAGCTAGTAAATTAAAAAATCGAAAAAAATAATAAAATCTTACTTATTGAGTAATGATTTGTGAAGATTTCTGAATTTGTCTGATTTTTTAATTCATGTAATCCTCGCATTGGTCATTTCAAATCTGCTAATTTTCGGCTAAGGTTTTTCTTCGTTGGGACCATCGATATACTGTTTATCGTAATAATGTTTCTCTATCTATCAAATTTTTTTTTGTTAATGTATAAAAAAATTGCAAATCCGCGATGTTGTTTCAAGTGTAGCCAGGGCGTAAAGTCCTGTAGCTGTGATGTCTAATATACCTTGAGTTATTTATCGGAATACTATAATTTTTTAATAAAATTTTGCTAAGTTCGTCACTGTAAAGTTTAAATTTCAAAAATTAAAAAAAAAAAAAAAAACTAAAAAGTGCATTTAAAAATCATAACAGCTGATGAGAAACTTATCAAAAGTTCATTTTAAATATTTATTCTTCATGCAACAAATAGAAAAGTTAAGTTCAAAAACTTTATGAGCGTAAAAATCTTCGAGAACAAATTTTTCAAAATTTAAGTCAGATTTTAATAAGAAAAGTGTTATAAATGCCGAATAGACTACATGACGAACCGGTAAAAGTGCCATATCGCGTGGCAGCTTTTTATATAAGAAAACAATCCCAAAAGTTTTGTAAAGATCTGTGATCCTTGGGAGAGGTCATGTAAAATCACGTTTTTGTCAGTCATGAAAAGACAAAAAACCAAGATGTACGATGATCAATATTAAAAAAAAATGAATTTCTCACTATTCATTGAAGCCAGTCACGGTGCACTTACGAGCCATCACGCGTTTACACGAATCGATCATGTTACTTACCTTATTCTCGAGTCACCTCGACCATAAAATTTCTTCAGACCAATAATTCCTTAATCAAAAAATACCATTCCCGGTGAATATTTTTCAGCTACGTGGGCGAAAAAAAAAAAGACTGAATTCCTCGACACAATAAAATCCTCTCCTCCTTTATTCATTCAAGACGAAAAAAAAAGAAAAAAAGAAGAAATATCTCCGATTCATCCTAAAAAGGCCATGAGTGGCGATCAACAACCCCCGCCCGCCCGGTGCAATACGCCACGCGCTTGGAATTCAAAGAAAAGTCCAATCAATCGACGCTCAGCCCCCGTCGAGATACATAAAAGGAGGTAGCGTAGCTCGGCAAGAGAGTGAAAAACTTCCTTGCCAATCGTCTCACGTATCTCCACCCTGATATATACACACCCCAGATACGGGTTATTTGACTGGTCCTGTAAAATTATAACCCTATTTTCCTGCTGGAAGGGGGGGAATTTTTATGTTTACCTGCAAAGTGTCCCCGGCTATGAATTATTACCCGGGAAATATTTGAAATTCGCGGCAAATGCAAATGCGCTTTTTTCATAAGACGCGCCCCTTCAATCTAACTTCCGAGTGGTTGGTGCGGGGGAAAATTTTCTCGTGCACCATGTAGCCTTGAGAAGAGGCAGAGAGATAGAAAAAAAAAAAAAAGATAAACTTTTCGCAAAAAACTTGGAGAAAACTTAATCTCGATAGCCTCGCCGCGGCGCGTCTCTTAACCCGGGATTAATGTATTCTCGAAAAAAAAAAAAAAAAAAATGTTCCTGTTTTCCATATAAATCAGCACTTCCCTGCTCTTCCCAAATAAATTAGAGTGTAAGAAGTTGGCCCGGAGAATATTTCGAATCAATAAGTCAGACGAGTCGGGAAACAAAAGTTGTTCGAAAGCACCTTGGATGTTTTTCTTCCCATTAATTCAATTCGTAGTTGTTCAACTCCGCAATTGTTTGGTTCGAGTCTTTTGTTTCGCCCTGTACGGTTCAACTAGACGAGTTTACGTTTTATATCGCTGAATTACGCCGCAGCATTAACATTTTTCCGTGATTATTTAAATTTAAGACAATCGCCCGGGCAAAGCCCGCCGAGCCTCGCGTATATATTTAAGATACTCCCGAGTTTTAATACCAAATGCGATGGGTTAACTCGACCTTTTTACTTTCCTATCTCCTGAATTTATGCCTCCTTTTTCTTAAAAAAAAAAAAAAACTCATTTTCTTCCCTTTTTCAAGAGGACGGGTTTTTTTTTCGAAGAAGACCAGGTGATGTAAGACGTTTTGAATTTTAGCGGAAAATTAATCGCTCTAGTTTTGAGGATCGCTTTTGATGGAAATTATTTTCTTTCATCCGAGAAAATAGTAATTGTTCCGAGATGATGTTTGGGTCTTGTTGAAGCATAAAAAACTGATTCTAATGAAAGCTGGAAAAATTTGTTTTATTTGAAGAACAGTTTTGGGCCATTTATTGGCTATATCTTGCCATTGCCTTGCTTCATACTACCAGACATGAAGTCCAAAGTTTTTCCTAAATCCAAAGTTACACATTAATTGTATTGGTTGTGTTTAATAAAAATCCATACCCAACGCTTACATACTTAAATTTTTGGTTTATTCTTTAAATTTTCATTCATTGAAGCTGTTTGAAGGCTACTATTGTTTTTAAAAAAATATATATAATGATTTTTTTTAAATCAAAATAAAATTTGTTGATTTTAGTCAAAAGCACATAATTATCGGTGGTTGGTTGCAGATAAACTACACCGTATCAAACGGTTGAAATTAAATATTTAAAATATCGAAAAAAAGAACCTTTGTTTAACAAAAGCCTAAAATTTACAAGAACATGCAGTAATTTGTTTACTCTTTAAAAAGGGTGCACGCAGCGCGAACCGTAAATCGAAAATAAAACGAATATTCCAAAATAATGCGTTGCTAATTTAGCTCGCAATAAAATTAATTCCCAGTATTATGTAGAACACGAGCAAACAGGGCCACTTTAATAATGGATGTTCGGTTGTTTTGAATTTTACCGGAATTCGCAAGCTCAAGTTTACATTTGGCGCAACGTGCATTCCACTTAAATGCAAAAGTTCAAAAATATAAAGCCCTCCGGTTCATATACTTTTTTTCGAGTGTGAAAAATTTTCGGGCGCCCGAAAAAGCGGAGTCGTAAGTTTTTTTCGTATGTATCAGGTAAAAATGGCAAGTGTCGATGTAAACACGATACAGGCTCGACGGTTTTCGTCAAGAGGCCTCTTGTCATATGCTCTCACGCCCACACAATCGATTGTCGACCTACTTCAACGTTTAACTTTTTTTTTTCTCTCTCTTCCTCTCTCCTTGCACCACCCAACTTTTTGGATATTTTTGCTTTGGCACTCGATGAAAAAAAAAAAAAAATCACTTTTACGAGCTTGATTGAGATGGATCGAGGGTAAAAAATTTTTAGCTCTCTGACTTTTTCAATTTTATCGGTCATAATTTCACGTTTAATTTTTTTCAATAATATCGTTCGATATTATTGATTTTAAATTTTTAAAATGCAGTTTTTGAAATATTGTTTCGGTAAAATTTTTATGAAAAATGCAGTGTGGTCATTTTTACTGAAATTATTGCTGTAACGAGTGAACCTGCGACATGATATTTTATAATTAAGAGATGAACTAATTGTTATTTTTGAAAAGGCAAACTTATGAAATGCCGAGAGCACAAAAATAAACATCAGTATTTAATTATAATTAGCTAACGTTGAAAATATGATTTTAAAAAATTATTAATTTATCAGCGAAAATTTCATAAATCTGACTTCATTAACAACGATTAATTCGAATAATGCAGAGTAACGCTCGATAAAAAATTCAAACGAGTAATCTGAAAATAAAACCGTAATTTTCTCTCGCTTTTTTTTCTGAGTAATGGCGTGCGCAATCGCTCATCGATTTGAAGCTTCGTTTGTTTTTATTTTATTCCAGGCTGGTGCTGTTTTTTTTCACATCGTGAATTTTGACAAGTGCTTTACCTTCTTTTATAATTGCATTACCATTGTTAGCGATTGTCTGGTGCAGAGAGAGAGTAAAATGCCTGTATCGAATGGCAATTGTGCGGATCGTGGTTCGAATTTATTGGCATTGATTGTCTTCTGTAATGAAGACTGAACGGTGCGCCCGGGCTTATTTCATTACAGACTGGAAAACCAGCGGGTAATTTTTATCCATCAACCTAATGAATCCCTCTCTGAAAAAAGATACGAAATACTTTGTTCGAATTTTTTTTAATTTTTAGATAAACCGTTAGCTGAAACAGAGTTGTATTTAATTTTATAACAAAACAAAATTTTTAAAATCATGAAAAAAATAAATAATTAAAAATGTTTTAATTAATTTGAAATCACTAAAATCAAGTTCAACATATATGTAAATAAATACAAAATAAACTCTTGTAAATTTTTTAATTTTCAAAATTAAATTTACCGCTTTTTCGAAAAATTAATAAATCTATTCAGTTACAGTTCGCATTCAGCAACTTAAAATTTTTTTAATTTTCTTCACAATACAAAAGCATATCACTTCAATGGTACTTCAGGTTCGAAAAAATTTTAAACTCATAATTAATAATACACCAGCTTTTTATTAAAAAATACTTTTATAAATTTTTCGTACTCCCCATTGAAAAGGTAAGAACAAAAGTAAGATCCCGAATGACCCCTTTCGTACTTTTCCCAGGATAAAAAAAAAAAAAGAAAAAAAAATGGCTCTTTTACTCGTATTTCAAGTTACCCAATTTAAAATTTCCCTTCAATAGAAAATCTCACGTCAAAACTTTAACCGTCACTTTGATTTTCAAGCTTACCGATTTCCTTCTTCCCGCTACTCCTTCATCCCGTTTTTTTGCCCTTCTTTCCACCATTTGTTCGTCGTCCATCGAGGAACCCGCCAATAACATCGGGGGCTCAGGGTGACTTTTATGAGAACTCTTTTGTCCGCGAGGAGGGATCGACCTGGGCTGTAAAACACGCGCGCTCTTTTGACTTTTATATTTCCACTCGAAAAGTTTACGCCTTACTACTCCCTCCCCCCTTTCGTGAATATAATTGAAGAAAATAACGTTTACGGTTCGGTTTACGAGACACGTGAGGTGGTGATGTAATAATTTTTTCCCCGAATCAGCGACCAAATCGTTTTGTTCGAGTACACGCCCGCTGTTTTATCGCGCCACTAAGATTTTGATCTTAATAATTTTACACTGGATTTCTTCTTATATGGGTTAGTAAAATTTTCAGACCTCCCGGGGCTTTAATATTTCAATTTTATCGTTTTATTGAGGTGCTGGCTTGAGGTACCGCGAGCACAGTGTTTTAAATTTCGCTCGTAAAGCTTGGGGTTGGGGAGTGCATCAAATTTTTGAGCAAAGTTTCCATTGTTGCGTATGAAATTTGAACGGTGCTTCGTAAATTTATTTTGGTTTATCAAATTCAACCGCAACGCCCGAGAGTGAGAATAAAAAGTTCAACCGCAAGCGTTGTGGATTTTAATTAAAATCATCAGTTGGATAAATTTAAACTAGTCGAGTGCGTGTGTATAACCGATGTTATACTTGACGTTAAAATGCTCCTCGAATCGACTAATTATGCACATTGACGAGTGAGCGAACGAGTTAACTTTGCCGGGAGTAGCAGCGAACCCGGAGGCTGCTGCAAAAACTTTACCTCGGATGAAACATGATATTCGACACCAGACAATATGACAACCACCCGGCTTTTTGTTGCTCGGTTGGCAGCTGTTCTGAATAATTTATAAATAAAAAAAACTATGTTTCGTAGTAAAAATATTATTTTTAATTAGAATGGCTGTGTCAAATTGTATTAATAAAAAAAGAGGCCAGCTTTGTAAGCTATTATAGGACAAAAATTGACAAAAATTTAATGTTAGCATTTCAAGCAAAATATTTATTTTGTTTAGAGTTGAATCTCACATTTTGCATGAAAATAAATGTATTTAATGTAAAATACAATAAAGTCGAGATTAATTGACTCAATCAAGCACATTCTGATAAATAACAAAACTTTTTTTTCAATTTACTTTGGTTTGATTCGTTGCTCAATATTTAAATGCGTTTATAAATAAGTATTTTAAATTTTATTATCTTCATTTTACTACTAAAAATTTTAGTTCTTTATTTTGTGAAAAAAAAGTCTGGAATTTTTTACTTTTAAGTATTGATCAGTTGTATTTTTTAGTATCTAAAAAGAACAATTATTTCTTTGTTCTTTTTCCGCTCACCAGATAAAAATCGCACGACTCTCAATGAAAACGCAAGATTTTCAAAAAAAGATCAAATCAAAATCTTTCTTTTATAGCCACCTTGACAATATTTCACGCGATCAAAGTTGCTCGAGTCATTAGCCACCGTCGTTGTATCCCCAATCATTACCCCCAACACCTTCTTTACCTAAAAGAAAAAAATAAAATACCTCAGGATATAACCAAGAGTTCAAACGACCAAGAAAAAACTGCACGCATGCAAAAATTACCCAAAAACACGCGACCTCGGCGCACGAAGTAGCCAAGTAGTAACAGTCGCGTATGGTCAGGCGTCCATTAAATTTTTAAAATAATTTTTCACTCCGTCTCGTCACACCATTAATTAAGATCCCCTTTTTTCTCTCTCTTCCCGTATCGGAAAACGCGTCAACCAGATGTTAAAAAAAACCATACGAGAAAAAAAATTTTTCCCGTAAATTTGGTCTTCCTGGTGTAGACGTCGATTTTTATGGAAACGTACGCCGCCTTTTAATTTTCGGACAACAGCAACAACAACGACGACGTCGCTGTAATTTCGTCGGCGGAGTTATGTGGCACGCAGCCGCTCGTGTGTGTGTATGTGTGTGTATATTTTTAAGGCCGCGTGTATTGCGCGCCATAAGTTGGGAGAAGCGGGGGCATGTTTTAAATTGAAATTTTTGGGGCCAGGGTAGTTTACGGGCGCTAAATACTTGCCGGAGGATAATTTTTGAGCGTAAATTTTGTTGCTGCTTTTTTTTTTTTAAGGTACGCGTAAGTTTAAAAATGATGGTTTACGAGGTGGATACGGGGTAAATTCCACGAATTTATAAGGTTGATATTTTTTTTTTTTTTTTTATTCACTTCGGAAGTTTATGTTTTAATTCAATTTAAAACGATCGAAAGATAACGAAGTACCGTTTGAAAGAAAATTTAGATAAAAAAGAGCCGATAGTATCGTTTGTAATTAAATGAAAATATTATTTATCATTCGAAAAACATGATGGATCGCCACCTTGAATTGATAAATAAAATTTATAACCGTAATAATTTATCTTTGATCGCGATAAAACTCACGAGGCCGTAGCTCAATTAATATTCAAATTATCCGGGCCGGAAAAAAAGGCCGGTTGATTCGAAAAAAAAAAACACATATATATTTACAAAGGGCTCGGAGGCTTTTCGGGTAAAAGAATATTTAATGGCCCGCAAACGCGCCGGACGTGCATAGATCACGACCCGGCCGGCGGTGCAATCATGCGTCGCGCAATCACGCGAAATTGTGTATTCGGCCTGTCACGAGAAAAATACCTCGAGGCCCCCCTCCCCTCCCCCCTCATAAAAGTAAAAATACCGAGTAATTTGTTTTGCCGGACAGATACATTGATTGCTCGTCGCCAGCGTCGGACGATGAATACATAAAACCGGCCCGAAAGGTCAACCGTTTACAAATATTTGCAGGAGGCTCTTTCTTTTTTTTTTTGGGGCAGGGATTGGTTTATGAAACCAATTTACCTTTTTTTTGGGAGGGAAGGTTCGCGTTACTCAAATTCGAAATTGCGGAATTGTAAGTCAACCGGAGTTACGACTCGGGTGGAAGGGTTGAAATTTTTTTTTTTTTTTAACGGAATGAGAAAAGCTAATTTCGGATTTTAAGTCTGTAGCGATTTCGAAGGTTTGATTCATTTCGTGGATTTATATTTGGAATAAAAAAAAAAAAATTCAATTAGAACGTTTGTATGGAAAGAACTGAAAGCTTTTCAAGTTTTTGTTTCTGGATTACAATTTTATTATCACGATTGCTGGTTAATATTTATCAGTCGGTGGACAGAGAATTTTATTATTAGTAACTGATTGAAAAATTTTCTACGGTCCAAAAATAATATCACTTTAAACTTGAAGTTTTTGAAATAAAGTGACTGCTAAGTAAGTAGATGACAAATGTAGACTTTTTTTCTTTTAATATTTCAGTATATGTATACATACATAAATATACAAACGAAAAGATAATTACGATGATGCTTAACGATAAAATAATCGAATGATAAATTGTTGTAATAAATCTGATAACCTCGCTGATAACAACCTTTGATCAGAAGAAAAAGTTCAAAAAGGTAATAAACCCTTATTGGGGTCACTTTTTTAATAACTTAAAACTTAAAACTCTGAGGTTTCTGTGACACAATTTTTTTCATCTACTGTAATTGAAAAAAAGTTTTGTTGCCAACGTTATGAATAACTGTAAGACGAAAAACATTTTTTGTAAAAGTAACACGTACACTTTTGAGTCTTACCTGGAAGCTTTATCAAAGTTTCTTTTTGTAAAAAGATAAAAAGAGAAAAAGATATATATTTCAAATGCGCGCAGACTGTAGGTAAATTTTTTTTGGTAAAATTTAACTATCAAATATGCTTTTTTTTTAAATGATCATTTTTTTTGCTCTTCTGAAAAAATTAATGATTTAATTTAATTTTGTGCGATGACCATAAGTTTTAAACTGCTTGGAAAATTTTTAGATTTTGAGCATCACTATTTAAACTTGGATTTTTGCATTTATTATTAACTACTCAAGCCAAAATAATTAAAAAAAAAAAAAAGAATTTTTTCTACAATAAAATTTTGTTTTTAGACTTCAAAAAATTTCTAAAAATTCAGGAAATTTTATGAAAAATGCTTCTTTTACAAGTGATTTGAAAAATAAATTATTTAATTGCCAACAACTGCTGAATAAGATCATAATGTCACTTTCAGTACTCGCTTTGACACCTGAACTATCATATCTAATTGACCGAGAGCTTTCAAAGTATCCCAATTCACTATAAATCCCACTAAAAAAAAAAAAAAAACTTAAATAATCACGACGATTTGTCGATTTGTGATAGGCTCTCAACAACGAAATAATCCAGCTGAGCCAAAACCGCACGAAAAACCAAAAGCTGTTTACGTGTTACGCGTCTCGGTCGTACGGGCACGCAACAACAATGTCGGGTACTAATCGTCGGTTATTGCAGTCAGGGCTGGCTCACTCGCGGTCGCGCGCGGGGGGCATTTAGATAATTGCGAGCTCGTCCCCCACGAGAGCACAATACTTCGTTAGGCCGAATCCCGAACCGAGCCCGCTTGATAGACGCGCCGCGCCGACCTCTTGCTCTCTCTTCCTCCCTTCGTCCCTCGACGTGATCGGAAAAATTTGCATGCGTCGCGCGAGATGAATATTCATGATTTGTTTTTGTCCCTCGAACCTCCTCTCATGTTTTGCTGACATTTTCGGGAAATCATCGGACCCTTTTTTTATAACCTTTTGTCATCGCGAGATGAACGCGTTTGATATTTAACGCGGTGATTTTTAGGGTTATTCTTGCTTTTGAAGAGCGGAGCGAATATATTTATGGCTAGTCGACCGATTTTTTTTAAATTTTGGACGCGATGCTATAGAATTCGTAGCAGACTTTCTATTATGATGTTTACTTGGGAAGTCATAGTCTTGAAGTACAGTTTAAATTGAGGTCAAATTATTTTAGGCTAAGAATTTGAAATTTTTTATATTTTATAACTTTCTATTTTTTACTTTAGACTGAGCGTCTACCTATTTTTTGAAAGTAAAAAAACTATTTTGCTCTTCAAAGCAACAAACTAATTAAATATTACAAATAAGTATAAAATTTTTGAGCAAGAAATAAAATTAATGAGTTTTATGTATTTGCTCAGTTATTTTCAAAATTTAAGATAGTACATAGATCTTCCTGAATAATAATTCCATTGAGAATTTACAAAGCTTCTTTAACGTTCATTCAAAATGAAAAAGTTTTCTACTATTTGGTAAAGTCAAACTTTTATAATGATTTGGAAAATTTGAGATTACTTTTTTATAATAAACCATTAAAAAAAAAAACTCAAAGTTTCCACTTAAAAAAATTACTGATTCAAAATTTACCTTCAATATCTTATGGATAATTTCAAACCTAATTTTGAAAATGCGGTATGAAAAATTGAAAACTCCCGACCGGGACCCGAGAAAACAAACCACATCCCGGATAAAAATTTTTCACTTCTCTCGGGGTCGACCCAATTGAAAGAATTTTCAAGCTCGCGCACGTAAGGCGTGCGTCAACTTCTCGAAAAGGAACAAGAGGAATAAAAAAACAAAAAAACAAAAAAATAAAAAGAAAGTAATAAAAGTAGAAGACAAAAAAAAAAAAAATACGAGGAATGAATGCACCACCACCAGGACCGCAGCGTGTATAACTGGCTCGAGACTTTGATAAAACATGGATGTCCTCGGGTGCAGGCGATAACGCCCGGGAACCATAAAAGAACAATCCTCCTTCTGCTACCGCCAACTTTTCTCCTCTCTCACTCTGGAATCTAATAATAAGAGGTCGTGCCGCGGTGAGAGAAAAGAAAACGGGCGGTGGGATAAGACGACGCTGCCGAGAATTGGCGATGACGACGGCCTCGTTTATGTTGTCGTGCGTGACACCAACACCCCGCACCGGTAATGAACGTATGATTACTGCATTTTGTCCTCTCTTGTACCCCCAGCCGCAACGACCTTCTGTTTCTTTTTCGTCCGACGAATTTTTTTTACTTTTTTTGAGGGGGAGATGAGAGCTTTGGAGTTTACTTTTTTCGTACGCTGGCAGGCTTATCTGGTGAATTTTTGATGATGCGAGGGTCAGGTGCAGGAAGATGCGTGCCGAGTGAAAAACAAATGTTTGAACGATATAGTTTATGGGTCACGCGTGTAATGACAAACTTAAATTGATTTTATTTGATTTGAGCTCTAAGTATCGCTTTGAAACAGTAAGTGTATGAAATTTAACACTATATATAGAAACAAATTATTTATTACCTTACTGTATAAAAAAAAAAGTAATTTTTGAAAATTTTATTTAGTGAAAAATTCAAATTTCAAATATCAGATACAAACATAATTCTATTATCTAAATTAAAAGTTCAGTTTGAATTAAAAATTTAGGATTTTTCATTTCAAATGAAACATTTTGGATTAAAATTTTTCTAAGCTTAAAAAAATTTTCATTTCCATTCCGTACAAAAATTTGTTGAAAATTAAGTCCAAAAACTGTAAAAAATGTTCATCGTAGCAGAAAATTTTTACATTTGAAAAGAAGCTTAAAAAAAATTTTGTGAAATTTTATTTTCGGATTCGGATAATTATGGAATATAATAAATACAGTTATGAGTTGACTCAAATTTCGCACTCAACACTTGGGTCAAAACAGATCTTAACGTTAAATAGTCGAGTCTAAGAAGTCGATAATTTTAAATAATCTGCCTGGATTCGTTAATTTTTGGAATTTTAACTTAAAAATTTTGAATCCAACAGACTTTTATAAGTCTTTTTGAAAAGTCTCGATTTGAATTTCGGACTGATTAGCTTTTGTGATGAATAAAAAATGTTTAGACTCATAAATTTGAAAGCTGAAGAGAAGGTATAACTAGAAAAGACAAATCTTCCAGTGTCGCACCCATCCTAAAAATCCTACACACTACCACCACTCTAGTTCTCGAATCCCCTCTGCATAAAAAATCAGGCATTACACCCCCCACTTGACAAATCCCCTTCCGGGCGATTAAAAGAACATCGGGGGGGTGGGTTGGTAAAAAAAGAAAAGCATCTCTCAGTCAGCACTTCCTTAATCTCCAGCGAGTGGTAATGGATACAGCGATAAAGTCGGTGCATCGCGCCCGAAATTATACACGCCGAATGATGGATTACCTCGCGTGATTCAATTGGACTGACCGCCGCGGCGCGTCGACGTTGACGAGCACACGTGCTTCCAGCCGAGGAGGAAGAAGGAGAAGAAGAAACGTTAATGGAACGCTTTCCTAATGTAAGACGCAATCAATTTGGAACGATCGGACGAGGGAAGAAGGTGAGTTAACCCCCTCCTTTTTACTACCCTCGGCTTCCTCGTCTTTTTTTATCGGACGGGAAAATTGAAAACCCGCTCGTAATTAAGGAAATTACGAGGGCGAGAAGGATATCCCGCTGCTTTATTTGAATTTACGTTCGTGTTCTTCTTTTTACTCTTATTTTTCACCTCCTCCACGAAGATTTTTCTTGGATTGTGCGTTTTTTCTTTGGAGTTTCGTTACGTTTCGTTTTTGAATGTTTAAGTCTTGTGTTTGGGTGAAATAGGATCGATTAAAAAATTTTCTTTCATCATGAGATGTTAGAATTTTTAATAAATCATCTTTTTTTTATATGATTTTCAATAACAATGTACACTTCACTATTCATATACCGGAATAAATGGGGGAGAGATTTTTTTTCCACGAATCTCTGCCCCCAGAGGTCATGGTTTCAACATTCGTAAAATTCTTGGGAAATTCCGGTATATACTGATAAAAGTGATGTTTAAAAAAATTTTTTTTTTTTTTTATTTAAACCATTTTAGTATGGAAAAAATTATTGAAAATTATAGTCTTAAATCACAGATATTCAAAACTTATAATGAAGGTCTACATGGCTAAGTCACCTGTTTAGGATATTCGTTGTGCCATATTTCTTTTACTCTAGTAAAAAAATTTTATTACTGATCAAGATGTAACGATTAAAATATTTCCCAGCTTTATAAGTTATTGTTTGTGATTTATAGTTTTCTGAGACGTGGACGGTTTTAAGATGATATTAAGACTATTTTAAGATCGATTGTGATAAATTCAATATCTATACTTTTTAAATTTTAACGATTTTTACCAAGTATGTGGATTTTTTGAAATTTCAACATTAAAAAAATTTTCAAATTTTGAATTTTGAAAAAAAGATCTCTTGCAAATTCTGAAGAGTTGATCCATAATAAAAATTGAAAAAAAAATGTCGTATAAAATTTTTTTGTTCACTTTAGTGAATAAAGAAAGAAAAAAAAATTAATAATTAAATAGTTGAACTTATTACTCGGTGACATTCGATCAATATAAAAACGTTTAAATTTTTCAATAAACTTCTTGTTGGATGTACTTCTGACTGAAGAGAGTGCATGGACCACACGACTTAATCATTTTTTCGTCGTGGATTTTTTCGTGCTACCATGCCATCAACCTTGTCCGGTAGAATTTTGCTCTGAAATATAAAAAGTACCCAAAGAATCAATTCTTTAATCAATGTATTTTATTTAAAAGATTTTTCAATAAACTACCCTGTTGTAAATAAACACGTGTAATTTACACGTGTTACGTAACACGTGTACAAGTGTGATTTACACGTGTTAGTTACACGTGTAATTAGGACATGTTAGATGATTTTTGTGTTATTTTAATATGTAATTTTTATATGTAATTTTTACATGTGTAACTATAATTTGTATGTGTGACTTTTACATGTAATTTTTATTTGTAAAATATACATGTAATTTTATTGTATAATTTTTAGGTGTAACCATTGGTAAGTGAATTTTCAAAAATTTTCATAATACATAAACATGAGTTGTTTAATCAATATTGATTTTTAAGACAATTGATATAGATTCAACAAAATTTTTGATTTTACAATAGTACTCTTTAATTTTTTAATCTTATTATGTTAGTAAGCACAAACATATATATACACACACACACACACACACTAGGGGGTATCCCCCTGCTCGCTTCGCTCGCCAACCCCCATAAAAATCGATAAAAATAGTTATAAAATATGGAGTTTTTTGACAGTTAATATTTAACATGTTTTTTGAGTTGAGTTTGTGTATCGAATAAAAGTTCAAACATGTTTAGGTAAAATTGTTGAATATGATATGATTTAAATTAAAAAAAAAAAATTTTATTATGGTGAGTCTAAAAAAATAGTTATAAAAATTAAATAGTAAGTTAAAATACTTCAAGTACTTGAAACATGTTAAATATAATATTTTTTAACCGTTTTGAAGTACTCCTTTAAAAAGGGCTTTTATAATTACGACTCCTCTAGGAAAAGCGCCCTTCAAAGAGGTTAAATATGGAGTTTTTTGACAGTTAAAGTGCTCGTACAGGAGAAGCTCCTATAATTTAAAATCAACTCCTCCGGGAGGAGCCCCTTAAAACATGTTGAATATAAGGTTTATTGACGTTTTGAGGTGCTCCTCCGGGAGGAGCTCTGGAAATTACGGCTCCTCCGGGAAGAGCCCCTTAAAATATGTTAAATATAAGGTTTTTTGAAGGTTTTGAGGTGCTCCTCCGGGAGGAGCTCTTTAAACTACGGCTCCTCCGGGAGGAGCCCACTTCAAACATAATAAATATAAGGTTTTTTGACGTTTTAAGGGGCTCCTCCGGGAGGAGCTCTGAAAATAACGGCTCCTCCGGGAGGAGCCCCTTAAAACATGTTAAATATAAGGTTTTTTGAAGGTTTTGAGGTGCTCCTCCGAGAGGAGCCCACTTCAAACACAATAAATATAAGGTTTTTTGACGTTTTAAGGGGCTCCTCCGGGAGGAGCTTTTAAAATTAAGAGCTCCTCCCGGAGGAGCACCTCAAAACCTTCAAAAAACCTTATATTTAACATGTTTTAAGGGACTCCTCCCGGAGGAGCCAAAAAAAAAAAGAGCTCCTCCTGGATATAACTATATAATATAGGAAGATATGTTTTTATAATCAAATAAAGTCATTAAACTTTATTTTTTTACAATTCAAATTCTTCTTAAACATTTTGTTACAAAAATTTCAAGGATTTAATTTTTTAAAATTTTGTAAATAAATTAAAAAAAAAAAAAAATTATTTTTTATTTTATGAACTTGATTCCGACAATGATTCTTGATCGAAAATATCTTCAGAATCGCTTGGAATTCCATCTGAAACATCTTCGCAGCCATCATCTAAAATAAAGATAATTTTAAAACGTTTTTATTTCAAATCGCAGATAGCTAAATATATTTTTTTCAACTGTTTTATAAAAAAAAATTAAATTATAAATATTTTATTTATAAAATCTAGTAGACACTTTTATGTATGTATGTACAACACTCTATACACAGACATGCTTCCCAGTTCCTACACAAGCGACTGCCCCCCCCCCCCCCCAATGCCCACTACACTATGCAGCGTGCATTTCCAGCTAGCGTGGAACACGTACTTACTATACTATACGTCACTATACTATACGGCATACGCGTATAAGGGGCCATCCATTAATGATGTCACGCTAATTTTTGGCTTTTTACACCCCCTCCCTCCCCTTTGTCACAGTTGGTCACAAAACCAATACTCCTCCCCCCCTTAAAGACGTCACGATACGCAAGTAGACCCCCCCAATTTTTATTGAAAAAAAGACTGCTTAAAAAAAAATTTATTTTTTTATTTTCAATAAGAAACACAAAAGCACCTGAATAATAAATTACTATAATTCTTATTTAACTAATTTTTGGTATATTGATCAATTTTGAAGATAAAATACTTTTAAAATTATTTTATTCTTGCTCCCAAGGACTGGTCATCCAATCTGAAAGATTTTCGATGACTGGAAAGGGTTTTTGTTGATTTGAATTTTTGTTGATTAGTTCTGTGCTGTCACTCTCATTATCATCTTGATCACTGTTCGAAGTTTCAAGTTCATCGATGATTGAAGGTTCAATATCATCGATATTTATCCACTCTGCATCTTCACTATTTTCATCCGTACGAATAATGCAGAGAGCTTCATGATTACGCCGATGAATAATATTTACTGGGCGAATCCGAGAGCATGTCATCGAATCATTTCTATTATGATATTTTTTTATATGCGTGTCTACTGATTTTTTTGAAGCAAAATATAAACCGCATTTTTCACACGTTCGATCTTTTATCTGTGATTCAATTGAAGGACAGTGCATATCGTAGGCAGTCTGAAAAAAGTAACAAATTATTTTTATAAAACCTAGTAAAAAATCATATTCTTTAAAATAATTTTTATTTTGGTAATGACAGAATATTTTTCAATATTTATACAAAATCAGTACAAAATAATTTAATTAAAAGTAAAGGATTTATTAATTAATTGTTACCTTGGAAAAATCGAATTCTTTATTTTTGTAGGACAATTGAACCAACAGCGGCATAAATTTTGCACTTGAATCCGTAGCTTTTGTTATTTCCAGTCCTTTTTCAGTTTGTTTAACTTTAGTTGGTGGTGGCAAAAATCCTTCAGGGAGAAGATCTCGAATGTTGCTCCGAAAAGGACGGCAACACGACAAGTTGGTACATTTAATGATTTGTAGAAAATACTGAGATTCCCTCACATGTTGTTGATACCAGGTTGGATCGATTTCGGCAGTTGCGCTATCAGGTGCATTTTCTTTCTCTGGGTCTACATACATAGCTACGACGGGGTGGTTGTCAATTTTCAACTCATTCCATACTTGAGAAAGAAGATCACCGGCAAACTTAAAGTTTTTTTTTTCTAATTCTTCATCGACAGTTTTGCCACTATTGTCCAAGTGGCTACCAAAGTGTTCATGATCTAAAATAAGACCCGATAATTCATGACTCAAAGGAGCCATTCTGCGCTCAACCCGATTATATGCACTGCGACCGGGTGCGTTTGTTGCGACAAGCAGTGCGTCCAGATCATATTTTTTAAAATGCGCGATGTTATGTCTGATGGTTTTTTCATATCTTGGACATTCATCAGGACCACCGTCGACTGTAATTATAATCACTGGTTTTATCGCTCCTGTGCTTGTTTTGCATAAACATTCAAACTCGGTCAAACTTAAAAGTTTGTTCACGTCTTCAGCATGAGTGTGAGCCGTTGAAGAGCTATGCTTTCCACTTCTGATTGCAATAAATGTTGGCCCAGAGTAAGATACCATTTCAGGCAGACCAAGACCATTGCTCTTAACCTCGATACCTAAAAGTAAAAATTTTAAAAATAATTGTGTGTCAACAATTTCTAAATATCAATCAAGCATTTACTAAATTAATTTTTTCATTAAAAAGTCTAAAAAAATAAAAAAAAATGTTTCAATTATAAAAGTCAAGTTTATAAGTTTATATAAATAATTTTGAGTTTTTTAAAATAGTTTAAAAATTTATCCCGAAAAATTTTCAAAAACTTTACCTGCATATACTGACGGAATTAATCTGTGTTTAGCTGCTTTTACCCAATCATGATCAGGTAACGTGATACGATAATCCATATGCATCACCACGGCAGCTTGTTTATTTGCTGCGGTAATCCCTAAAGGGATTCTGGATTTGTCGTCTTGAGATAAAAAAAAAATTTGGCTTGGACCAAGGACAGATGCTAAAGATTCCAACGCTCTAATCGTGGCCATAGCAAACTGAGTATCGCTGTGATATTTATGTTCACTTGTTTGAGCCTTAATCAATTTTACAGGAACGGTTTTCACGTGTCTTTTTCCTTCAGAAGAATCTGCTCGTCGTGGAATGAATCGTAAATAAAGAGCACTCCTACTCACTTTGTAATTTTCTCTTTTTAATCGAGTAAGAACATCGTCTAGGGTTTTACAGGTACGTATCATTTCCGTTCTTCGGCGATCGTCAGCCCCACATCCATGAGTGACAATTTCAATAATTGTTTTTAAAAAATCTGGCTGACTGATTTCTATACGTGGTCGCCCGGACGAAGATTTTTGTTTCAAAATTTCAGCAGCTTCGGGAACTGTAGATATTACTTCCTTGATTTTTTGACTCTTAATTGAGCGGTATCTTTTTTGCCGAGCTGCATCTTGAACTTTTATTTTCAAACTAGCTTTTTCAGCTTCAAGGTCTTTTTTAAATTTTTTGATCAGCTTATCGTTATCTTCAGTTCCTAGGCCAGAATTCTTTACATTGAATAAGGCTTGTAATTTGGATTCTATTTCGGAAATTTTATTTTTTGCAGCCGTTTGCGCAGGTGTAGGTCTTTCAGATTTTTCACTTTCAAGAAGTTTTTCTTCATTTAAATTTGTTGAAACCATCTTTTCAACTGGTGCAGAATTATTTTCTGGTGATTCATTTGGATTAGGCTCTGTATGAATAACTTCTGTATTCGATGATTCAGATATTTTACGTTTTTTTCCCTTTTATTGAAAAAAATTACAATCAATAATAATAGTTAAATAATAAAAACTAGTGATTTATTATTTTAATAGAACAAACTGATAAAGTTACTGAGACATACTATAAAAGTAAATCTGAACTTTTTTTTTAGATTAATTAATAACTTTAAAGGTCAATAATTACTAGTTTTTTATTAATCAATAAGAGTCGATTTTTAGTTGCTGGAATTTTTAATTGAAAAATCAATTGTTAAAAAAAGGATAATTATTACGACGTAACATTTTGTTAAAAATTAAGCGGATACTCTACAACTATTTTTTTTTTTATATAAAAACAAAAAACTCACAAAATTAATTAATTATGTAAAAATAATCAAGTACCTGTCCATAAAAATAAAGCGTTGCTTTTGCTTTTCGGGCTGCAACCTCATTTTGCAGTTCTCGTATTGCTAGTTCTGCTTGATGGATTTGATCTTTTTTATCTGAATACTTTTCTTTTATTTGTCTCCATAAAAGATTCGTTTTTTCTTGCTGAAACGCACCAGGCGAATTAGGATATCTTGCCTTGACAGCTCGGTACAAATTATCGTACGACATATTTCATAATTTTTTTTATGAACAAGAATCAAGTGTAAGGTGACAACTAAAATATTGTGACTGAACTGTTCAATTAAAGAACTGCAATCTGCTTTTTGTAATTTTAAAAAATAGAGATAAAGATTTTTTAATTTTATACCGCAAGCTTGTATAAATACGCGCGTGAGACTAGTAAGTAATATAGGTTATGACCGCGCAAACGTGCACGCGTAAACGTTCCCTTCGTCGGCTGCAACATAACTCCCGCAAACACGTGCAGCGTTGCCAAATCTCTTCATAATAGAGTAAAAACCTCGGGATGCAAGTTCCAGTGATCAAAGAGTTTAAAAATATATTTGAATCACATGATTTAAATTTTTGGGCAGAGGATTCTAGACTTAAAATAAATACGTATTTTTTTATGTTACTGAAACTGGATGAAAAAAATTTTTAATTTCTATAATTTTATCGTGCATTTTCATTTATTAATAGTATTTTTTTCTTAGTTTTATTAATTCTTTGCTGATCAGATGCTTTTATTATATCACGTTTTCCCAGCTTTGTTGATGTTAAAAGCGATACTAATTTATTATTAAAAAACTTTTTTCTTCCGTGACGTTACAGGCTATTGCTCTGACCCCCTCCCCCCTGTCACATTTGGTCACGAATTCAAGAACCCCTCCCCCCCCCCCTTTGACCGTGACATCATTAATGGATGGCCCCTAAGCTGGAGCTGCAAGGTTTGGACTTTGGAGTCCAAACCTTGCAGAGATAAGTACAGAAGCACCACCAGAAGCATTTCACTTTCATTTATCATGTCCCGAGTTACGCAGTGCTTATGAAAATTAATTAGAAAAATAAAAATCCTGTAGAGAGAAAGCCTGAAATACGAACTACATTTGCCTCGTGCCGTCCAACGCAGTGTCCGCACGTTAGAATAACAATTTTTTTGGTTAGTTTCTCCAGGACTACAGTTATCATAGCTTGGATACTGCTGATAGCACCGGAAAGATGAACTCAAACTTTGTTTATCTAGTTTTTTGTCAAAAATCGGTTTTTATTTGCTGCATTTTTTTTAGTGTTGGTGTACTACTGATATTCTAATAACAAATACTCAAGATACATACACCGTTGAAAAACCTAAGTAATCAATGTTTATTATATTACTGATTGAATGTTATAGTCAATCCTGCTGCTGATATTTTAATTACAAAGACTAGCATTCTGATGAAGATTTTTTACAAATGCTCTGAAATAAAACGGAAGATTGTTAGATAATTTTTGAAGAAATTTACTTAATGAGATACAGAGAAGCAGGTATAGTGTGGAAAGAAAAATTGTTATAAAAAGTAGCGCTAAGTTAAAATTGTTTTTTCTCTTCTAAGGTGTGATGTACAAAAAGAGAATAGAATTTTTGATGATCGCAAACAAGTGGACCAAGTTGTTGGAAAGGAAGACAATCAGATCCTATCAACTCAAGTGCATCGAAGACAGCAAGTTCCTAAGACAGTTGCACATTCACAACAATTTTCAAGGATGAAGGAGTTGAATGAACCTGGCGCAGAACAAAGACTGGAAGCACATTTTTTTAAATAAAAAATTAGTACAACTGAAAAAGTTAAAAGTTAAAAAAATTTAACAAGTACCATAGACCAGACTTAAGCCACACATCAACAATTTGAAACATAGTTATGAGTGTGACACACCTTGTTGTTTTTATTAGATAAGTGCATTACTTATTGAAAAATAATTTGTCTTTACTTAAAAGGAGATACTTTGTGGTTTTTTTATTCTCTTTATTTCAGGTTTTTCATTAAATTAAGCTGAACAAAGCTCATGAAGCAATGGTTCAATGATTTTCCCATAGAGGTATTAGGTATTAGGTACCTAATACCACTATGGATGTTCCTGATCTGCAAAGTGTTTGGCAACTATGACGGACTGGTCTCCATTAAATGTAAGTGAGGTTTTTTTTTATTAAAATTATTTAAATGTTTCATAAACTATTGTTTTAGATTTTAAAATGAATAAAAACATTTATGAAAGAATTAATGGCATCACAAGGAAAATTGTTTGAAAACAAACAGCAAAAATAAATTGAGCGCAACTGATGGAGAACAAAAAACTTTAGCATAAAAAATAGTTCAGCTCTGCTAATCTGTGGAGAGCTTGACTCAGCCAAATAAATAAGGTAAATTAATTTTTAAATATTAAATATGATACCTTCTACTGATGGATGCTGTATCAAATAGTTAATTAACTGGCTAACTTCTTTTTTCCAATGAAGTGTGTATGGTTTGATTTTGTTTGGATCATTATAAAAAATTTTTTTCAATTTTTTCATGTAGGCCCCTTGAAAAGTAATAAAAAAGTATATTTTTATTAGAAATAAAAATTTTTTTTTATTAAGTTTAAAGTGTTGGTTTTAGATTGGTCATGTTAAAATTAAATTCATAGTATTCTTACATTTTAATGCCTTTTTTTTCTTAGGAGTCATCAGCTTCCTGTTTTGTTCAATTTTGCATTTTTTAGGAATGAAATCTCGGTTCTTCAGGTCATGCACTCCCCATATCGCCAAAGCACATTGTTTTAGAAATTTTTCTGGTTCTTTAATTTTTTCTATTTTTTGCCAATCTTCATAATCAATGGAAACATTATACTTAAAATGAAACATTTTTCTGATCTAAATTTAAAAGAAATAATGAAACTATCAGTATAAAAAAATAAATACTACTTTATATGGAATTTAGATACGAAAATCAAAACAAAGAAAATAAATTCTTTGCGATGTGTATACTTGATGAGAGTTCTTAAACCAATAAATTAAATAAAACTGAGTTATATACTCACAACTCCCACAATTTTTACCACACAGTGGATATTCAACGATAACTATGTGCACAGCACTATTAGTTATCAAAAAAAAAAAAAAAAAAATTTTGTTTTTTTTTTAAATTAAATAATTTATCCAGTGACCGGTTTCGTTGTTATTGCAACTCATCAGACTGGAGTAAAATTTGAAACTAAATGAAAAACTCAAAAAGCAGAAGCTTATATAGAGTATACTACCACTACACACCTAGCCACTCAGACTAGCTTACAAACGGAAATCAAAACAAAGAAAATAAATTCTTTGCGATGTGTATACTTGATGAGAGTTCTTAAACCAATAAATTAAATAAAACTGAGTTATATACTCACAACTCCCACAACGGAATTTAGATAATTTATAATTTTAGGTAACTCACTTTTCTACCACTTTCATCCTTGATCCACCAAGATTTCCAATTTGCATGGTGCGAAACTGGTAAATCAACTGATTCTGCGTCACTCTCAAAGTAATTTTTTGTTTTCTTTTTCTTTTTTCTACAAAATTTCGTCTGATTTTCTAAACTCTTAGTGCTAATCTGTACTTTTTCTAATTTTTTTTTCAGTTTTTTTCCATGATCATTATCAACATTAGGTTTTCCATGTTGCTTGTTTTGAGTATGAGCCTTTACTTTTTCATGAATTTGTTCATTTCTTGATTTTTTAAATCTCTGTGATTCCAAAAATGACGAATAACTTTCGTCGTCATCACAAGCTTTTCATTTTTTAGAACTGTTTGGTTGAGAATTTTCAGAAAGTGGAGTGGCCGGAGATTTTGACAATGATCTTGGAGTAATTATTTGATTAGATTTGGAAGTTGATTCTGTATTTTCAATTAAAAATTTTGGAGTAGATTTTGATGCAGATTTTAAAGAATGAGATGATTTTTGTTTTCTAGCACTGTTTGGTTGAGAATTTTCAGAAAGTGAAGTTGCTGGAGATTTTGACCATGATCTTAGTGTAAATGTTTCATTAGACTTTGATGTAGATTCTTTATTTTCAATTAAAGATTTTGGAGTAAATTTTGAAGAATGAGAAGTATTTCTTTTTTTAAAGCTATTTTGATGAGAGTTTTCAGAAAGTGGAGTTGCCGGAGATTTTGACAATGATCTTGAAATAAGTGTTTGATTAGATATGGAAATAGATCCTGTATTTTTAATTAAAGATTTTGGAGTAGACTTTGCAGATAATTTTTTAGAATATTTTGAAGAATTGGAAAGTGGTTTTGAAGTAGATCTTGATGCATTAGAAATTTTTTTTGGAGCTGAATCAGATGGATTGGAATTTCTTTTTGAAGAAGATTTAGCGAGAGGTTTAACAATATCTTTCTTTTTCAATAAGTTATTTTCATTCTCACGGCTATCACTTACTCAAGCTGAAGTATTTTTGCTACTTGTTTAAAAAGAAATTGGTGAACAGTCAAACAATTTACGTTTAACAGAATCTAGATTTGATCCAGATTTTTTACTTGAATCAAATTTTTTGCTAGAGTCATTCGTAATTGATTTTTCAACAGCATTGTCATTAAATTTGAGTTTTTCCTCTTTAGTCTTTTTTACTTCATTAATTAAATTTATATTTTGCAATTTTTCGTAATCAATTTTTAATTGAATCAGTCTCTGTAAAATAAGAAAAATAATACTATAAAACAAAATAAACCAGTGTTATTGTAATATTTTTCGTAATCAATTTTTAATTGAATCAGTCTCTGTAAAATAAGAAAAATAATACTATAAAACAAAATAAACCAGTGTTATTGTAATTTGTACTAATGTTAGAAATATAATTTTACCTTTTCATTTTCAGTTAATTCCTTTTTCTTTTTCTTTTTTGACTTTGACTTTTTAGATTTATTTTTTGATACATCTTTTGTAGTGCTTGAATTTGATTCATTTTTATTTTTTGACGATTTTGCTTCTTCTTGTGAACTAGAATCACTTGATAAATCACTTTCTTTTTTTTGTAATTTTTTCTTTGGTTTTTTCTTTGACAGAATTACTTTATCAGTAGATGATGAATTTCCGCTTGATGAGGAGTCGGATTCAATATTTTCTAAAGAATTTTCTTGGCGGGAATATTAAATAAATATAAAAAAAAAAAAAAAAAAATAGTTAACGAAGTACTGTCAAATGAAAATATCGATATCTCTACTGTAACATTCGACTCTGATGGTGCTCCGGTATTCAAAAGTTCATCATTTTCCATTTGGCCTATTCAAGTAATCATAAATGAACTTCCTGTAGCTGTTCGTGCTAAACCTGTAATTGCTGGATTATGGTTTGGAAAGAGTAAGCCAGACATGAATATTTATTTAAAGTATTTTTCCATCTACAAGAACAAATTATCTGACAATGGCATGATATATCAAGTTAATGGAACTGATCGAGTTTTAAAAGTTTTACCAGTCTGTTGCTGTGTCGATTCTGCTGCTCGTGGTCCCATGCAAGGACTGTTGTTATATAATGCGTATTTTGGGTGCAACTGGTGCCTTCATCCGGGCAAATACATTAAAACAATAGGAAAAGGTGGTTGTGTTAAGTTTGTAAATCTGGAAGAAGATCCGATCCCAAGAATTGCAGCTCAAACGTTTCAGCTGATGCAAGAAACTGTTGAAAGAGGTTCTTCGGTGCTTGGAGTTAATAGACCAAGTTCGCTGTTACTTCTGAATCATTTTGACATAGTTGAAGGTTTTGTTCCAGATAGTATGCATTGTATTTGTTTAGGTATTGCACGACAATTTGCCACATACTGGTTCAATGAAAAAAAAAAAAGATTATTCTTTTAGTAAAGAAGAAATATTGATCACAGAAAAATTATTAAAATCTATCAAAACACCAAAACAGATCGGTAGACTTCCTCAAGGAATCACAGATAGAAGTGACTGGAAGAGTCGTGAGTGGGAAAACTGGTTACTCTTTTACAGTATACCCATTTTGCTAAAGTTTCCTGGAAAATTAAAATATTTAAAACATTGGTCAATGCCAGTCGAAGCATTCGACTTACTAAACAGAGCGACGGTGGAAGCTCATCATTTAGATACTGCAGCAGGTTTGTTGGATAATTTTGTGACTCAAACAGAAAAACTTTATGGATCAAGTAATGTTGCTTTATGGAGCAGTAATGTTCATCAATTGAAACATCTAGTTCAGAGCGTTCGTAATTGGGGACCTCTTTGGTCTCATTCAGGATACAATTTTGAAAATGGAAATGGTCTGATTCTTCAAAAAGTTCACGCTGCAAGAGGTGTAATACATCAGTTGTGCAGATCTGTTAGTATGGCTCAAAGCGAAGTTGTTATTGATAAATACTTAAACCGAAGACCAAACTCATTGATTCACACTTTCATTTCTCGTTTAAGTTTTAAAACACATCAAAATTCGATACGCAGCAACTTAGCAAGGTATTTTAAACGAGGAAATGAGCCTCATCATACGTGGAAAAACGTCTTAAATTTGTCAAACGATTCCAAAAGTTACAGAAAAATGGTCAAAGATAATTGTCTTTATCAAAGTTTCAAAAAGATTCACAAAAGGTCTGATAATTCCTTCGCAATTACTAAACAAGGTATGTTTGTACATACTCACAGTTTTTTATACGATAGAAATACAAATCAAGAATACACTTTATATCAGAAGGTAAATGTCGAAGACATAGCTAATTTAAATATTTCCATGAACAGAGTTGTAAATGTATGTGATAAAATTGATTATATGAATACTGAAGAAATTGATAAAATTTGCGTTTTTGTAAATGTAGATGATGAGTCTGTACCAAATTTGTATCATTTTTGAAAAGTTGTGTGTTAGTGTGTATGTATTTATGCACGTGCGTTCGTGTTTGTATGTTATGCATGTACGCTCGTATGTTACAGAATAATACAATTTTTATTGCTAAAAATTTATTATGTTAAATAAAATGAAATTCTGTATAAATAATATCTATTATTTATATAATAAACGAAAAAAAAAATAATAACATAGTTATTGAATCGGGTGTAAAATATCAAAATTACACATGAAATTTACATAATTAATGTATTAATTCGCAATAACGTCCAAAAAAAACAATAAAAATGACACAAAAATCCACAAAAAACTGAAATAAAAAAGCACAGTAAATAAATTAATTCATTAAAATTCACTTACAAATAGTTACACGTAAAAAAAACACATAATAATTGCATAAAATCACATGTATATTTTACATGCACACAAGAAAATAACGTCAGGAATAAGTTAATTCGCATAAAAACTTACTTACCAATAGTTACACATAAAAATTGCACAAAATTACGTGTATACATTACACATAAAAATTGCATTTAAAAGTTACCCACAAAAGTAGCAGCATAAATGGATTAATTTATAAAAATCTTGTTACAATAGTAATACAGAAATCATTTTAAATATTTTATGTAAAAATTACACATAAAAGTAGCAGCCTTTTTATTAAACTATAATTCTTTAAAAAATTACATGTAAAAATTACATGTAAAAATTACATGTAAAAATTACTTGTAAAAATTACTTGTAAAAATTACATATGAAAATAACACAAAAATCATCTAACATGTCCTAATTACACGTGTAACTAACACGTGTGAATCACACTTGTACACGTGTTACGTAACACGTGTAAATTACACGTGTTTATTTACAACAGGGTAAAATAACTTATCTGATAACCGTTGTGGGCTGACTTTACTAGGGAGACGTGAACTTGAACTCTGGTCAAAGCTGATCTTTCCACTAAAGGACTGGCACCCTGGTCCGAAATTATCCTAACCTATCCAAACCGATAGTCGGTGCTCCAAATTTTTCACTATTATTAATTGTACACACTTGTAAAAATACTGTAAAAAGTTAGAATCAATTTTATTACCTATTTATAATTTGAGCGCTTAATGTATACTATTTTTTTAATTCAATATTGAATTATCAATGCACCTGAGATCTCTAGTTTGTCTCGAGGTTTGTCTAGCTGTTTTGGTCAGAATGAAAAATTGACAGTGAACAAAATGAAATTCGTTCAAATCGAACAGAGTTTTTTTTTTAATCGTCATGGCTTGAACTGATAGTTTTTTGGCGTCAATTTAAATAAAGAGTAAATTTAAATGAATTAAAATGTTTAAGAGGTAATTAAAAAAATTTTATCAAAAAAATAACTTCCTTATACATGATAAAAATTAAAAAAGATTATCGCTGACATTGTTAAATTGAAGCACGAGGATTCGAAAAAATTTAAAAAGTATAGATATTGAATTTATCACAATTGATCTTAAAATAGTCTTAATATCATCTTAAAAACGTCCGAGTCTCAGAAAACTATAAATCACAAACATTGGTAAAAATCAAAAAAACAGTATAAAATATAAAAATTGAATATTCGTGAAATCTGAAAATCATCTTGTATTCATCTCAACGACATCATAAAAAAATCTCAAAAACATAAAAAATGTAAAAATGATCGTAACTCTCAAAAGATCTTTCAGAGATCTTTTTGAGCGTAATGATAGGAAAGATGAAAACTTGTCTTTTTTTTATCTTAGAATATTTTAAAACCGGACATTTTTAAGATATATCTTACAAAGATCTTTTTTTAATAATTTTAAGATCTTAACTTTTTTTTATAAATTTATATACCCGAGTTTCAAAATTTCTGTGTAATAAAATATTTCTTTTAAAAAAGTTTAAAATAATTTATGTTGATAATAAAGGGAGGGATTGAGGGAGGTGGATTGAGATTACTGTACGTCAGAAACAACGGGGTGAAATAAAATAATGATTTGTCGGGGTGAAATTCCCCGGACCAACAGTAGACGGGGTAAAATAGCTCGTATTGTACGTAAAACTCGTTTACGAGCCAACTTCATTAAAGCTCTGGAAGAGGAGTCGGTGGGGGGGGGGGTACCAAAAGCTCGCGGAGGAAAATTCGAAATTGAAATTTGAAAGAGGTCAGCGGTGAAGGGTCAGAAGAGGCTGGCTCGCGAGCGTTTCAATGTTTATTAACTGTGCCATTGAATCATAAAAGGTCAGCTACGTATATGCATGTATAAGTTATAAAAGGCACCCGAATGAAGTTATTGTCTCTGCATAAGCCCGGGAGTAAAAAGAGCCAGCCAGGCTGGTGCTCTGCCAACTGGCTGCGTGGTGCGACCAGGACTTAAGCTTCCCTTCTCCCGCCCGCACCCGAAACAGAGTTAAATCCTTAAGCCGAGCGCGCGCCGCGGTGGACACGCACACAATCGCCAGCCCGAGCGGTTGTATTCGCGATTATACGTATGATTATACCCTACCACCCCGCAGAATTAACATCGCAGCCCGTTTACACCACAATAGGATTAATAACGAACTTTACGCTTGCAGGGGCATGCTTAAGTGCGTCTTAGGTCGAATTTTACCGCTGACCACGTCTGGCTGAAAGATAATTTTACTGTCTACGCGGCTTGCTCGACGTCTTTGATTTTATTTTTGTGGCTCTGCTCTTTAATTTAAAATAAGCCCAAAAACCGTTTTTTTTTCATAAATTGGCTGTATGGTAGAAGGCGCAAAAAGTTCCAATGGCAAGAGAAAATGGTCCCCAAAGTTTCGCCAAGATCGGCGTTTCACACGGTGCGACCTCTGCTGGTCACTTCAGTGGCTGGTTTCTAGTGGAGCTGATGAGATTTTAGGTAAAACAGAAGGCACAGGAATTACTGAAAAAAATCTCCGAGTCAAAAAATTAAAATCCCTTGGTTTTGTTACATAATTGATAAATCTTGAATCTGAGTTCAAAAACTATACTTTTAGCTTTATGAAATTGAATTCTTACTAATTCTAAGAAAGAAACAACTTTACTTTTTTAGAAGACATCGATTAGATTACAGGATTGAACATATAATAAAAAATCGCGCTTATCCTACCAGATTTTATCGACAATAGTAAGTTTAAAATATTATCCAACTTTGAAACAGTGCAAAAGATGAAGCGAGAAAATTTTTGAAATATATTCCGGATAATGGGTCATCTGTATTTCCGGAAATGGGTTATCGAGCAACAGGACCTAGTCACTATAGAAAATTTATAGTCTTTACTGAACCTCGACTACCATACTGTGGTAAGTAATTACACGTCACCTGAAATTGAAACATCGGTATTTATATATTCAGTACTATTTACTCTACATTTATGTAAAATAACTTATAATTTTCAGTCATTTCAAAAACTGATTATGTCGAGGGGCTATGAACTCCAGAATCACTGATGGTTCTTTTGTGATTCTTTTGGCAAATTTGAAGTATTTAGAGCCTTAGAAACAATTTTAATTGATATTTTGTAAAAAATAATTTTCCCGAAGATTTTTACTTGAAATGAAATTAATATTTTATTGATTAAATTGATTTTTATGTGTAATTCTTTTAGTGATTCTGAAGTGCATAGCCCCTCGGATTATGTTGATATTGAACAAGCTGTTTGATCAGTAAATTATTTTCTCGTGCAAAGTTAAAACAACTATGTTATTTCTAAGAACTAAAGACAGAGTTGTAAATATCATAGATGTGTAAATATTAAAACAACTGTTTTGTTGAAAAATGTGCTGGTTGGAAAAATAAAGTTCTCATTCAGAATAATAATACTTTGTAGCTACTAATAATTTTCTTACATTTTAATAATTTTTATAAGTTTGTAAATTAAAAAAAAATTACTTTGAAAAAAAATTTATAATTGTGATTACTCATGAATAAATAGTTAATAAGAACTATTATGATAAAAGAATAACAAAAATGCTTAAATACTTTGAATATATATATTTTTTTGTCGTAATTAATTTGATAATTTGAAAGTTAATAATAACATTTTAATTATTTTATGATGTAAATAGAATTTCGTAGATAATTCCTTATCTTGTTTATTCATATTAAAGTATAACAGAATTCCATTAGTGTCCGACAAAGTGGGAGAACTTACGTTATTATTGTTATAAAATTGTTGATTCATTGAAATAAATGCATCTTTTGACGTAAATTGCACTTGTAAATCAAGTTAATAGAAGTTTTAAACTTCGGCCCACGCTACTTGAGAACTGGTGAGAAATGAAGAAAAACAGAGAGAAAGCGAAATACGCGGCTTTTAGGAGTGAAGAAAAGCTAAGCTTGAACAGCAAGAAAAATATAAAGTTTTCCATTGAAAAAAAAGAATAAACGGATTATGTACATTTTTTAAAATATTCAATAGCAACGTTTTACCTGCTCAAACATCAAAGTACAACTCTTTATTTTCTATTTACGAATCAATATTTGCGTGATGAATAAAAATGCACCGATATATATAAGTTGGTAAAGATTTTCTTTTAAATATCTGGGAAATTTTGTTGCATTATTTTTAGAATTAAAACGATTTAATTCTACTTGAAAATTTCTTGAATTATTCCGAAATTCTTCGAAACTTTCGAATCCTGAAAACCATCTTATAGAGACTGTCAATAATATTCTTCAATTAAAGACTTAATTTAATATTGCTCAACATTACGAAGCTGGTCAATTACAAATAAAATTAAATTTCACTCACGGAAAATCCAACCTGATTAAGCTCGCCGGTTCGGGACAGCTGCGTCCTCGATAATACGATCAAAAATCCTCTCGAGAGATGAAAAAATCGAGTACTCCGGTAGCGCGCAGCTGTCTCGGGTGATTACTCTGGTAAGCCCGGGCGCGCTCGAAAGAACACATTGTATTTCGGGCTTGAATTTACGAGGCCCCTAAAATGACCCTCCTACACCTTCCCCAATGTATTTATCATTGCACGTATTTTTCGCACGCCGTGAGAAAAAATTGCTCGCGTCTCGGAAATTTCTCATCGCTGCGGCGTTACATTATGCGCTCGGCGTTTTTTAATATCCGCGCCTCAACCGCGCCCTCTTGCTATTGTTATTTTTCGTATAATGGGATTGAAAATTTTACTTTATTCCTCCATTTTGCTATAAAAGCCGTATTAAATATTAATTTGACATAGTTTATAGAAAACTTTTCTATCGATAAATTTCGTAAAATCAAGTTTATTCAATATCATGAATTCGAACATAATAGACTGTTTTACGTGTAGCTTTTAATTAATCACACTTTGTAATTATAGAGTAGACTGTAAACATGAAATAAAAGGTGCGTATGAGAAAAAAATAATTGATTAAAACGTCTATTTTTGTTCACGAACAGCCATTACATGAATTTCCAAAATTTCAGCTTTGATTATGCTTGGTACCAAACAATATTTTGTTTTCAAAGTATAAATTCTTTTCATAAATTAATTCTTGAAAAATAGTCTCGATAAAAGCCTTGGGAGTTCACGCGGATAAATTTACTCTTAACACGCCTCGAACTCGGCCGAATAATAATCTCGTCAAAATATGCCAGTCTTTGAAATTAGAAAACTGGAGCACACTACGGCAAGAGGAAGGTGTTATCTACTTTCCACGATCCAGCCGTCGCTCAAACGAACGGCTTCTATATATAAAAAAAGCGGTAGAAGCGAGCGAAGTTACCCATCAAGATGTTAAGCATCGGAACAAGGGAGGAGACCGAGGCGATGCTACGGGCGTCGATAAACTCGAGCCGCGGTGGAATGCACCTGTTTACCGACGCGTGTTTATGAGGGGTTGTAGACGATTGGAAGGTGCTTGCGAGCTCCGCGCGCCTCGGATTATTGCGATACACCTTGCCGAGCTTATTGAGCCGGTTGACCGATTAAGTAATTGCTTTATCGTGGAAGTTTCAATACTAGTTTTTGATGTTGGCTACTTAAAGGTTCTAATAAATTATTTCGTAACTGTAGGCTCGACTAGGCATAAATGAACAAAGTATCATACAATTAAATATGTTTTTTATCACGCTTTTTTTAAATCAAGTAATTAAAACTTAGATTAACAACGCTGAGGCATTGCTAATGCAAACTTATATTTTTCAAAACTCAATTTCTTATCTAAAACAGTATTTATGTGGAGTTCATAAAAGAGTAATATATGAAATTATTTTAAAAAGTAAAATACTGAAATGGTTGAGATATTTTTCATCTTAGGATTCAAAATCTTTATCATAACTTATAATGAAAAAAATCGTCTTTTTGTTGAAATTATATCACTCTCTATAAATTTAATTTAAATGATTTTATTTTAAAGTTGACTTGGCTGGTTTTGAAACTGTACAGCTCATATAGTAGTACATAAAGTAACAAATTAAAAAAAAAAAACCAAGATTCAATTATATTTTTTCAGTTGGCTAATGTTTCAGCCTATTAATTAAAATTAATCATGAGAAGGCAGTTTATTAGAATTTGCACGCAGGTGATAATTCATCCCCTTCCTAAAACTAAAATCAACAGGAGTTTTAGCAGTGCATTATTCAAAGAAAACCGGCTCGAAAAAGAAATAAATAAATCCAATACCGCGACAATTCGGTCGAAAAGACGCACGGTCTACCTACAGCTTCGTCACTGTCTCGAGAATCCGAGCCGTTGGCGTAAGCTTTAACGCCGTCACGTATAGCCTCCTTACTTTCCGAGCAGACACCTCCCTTCCAAAGCGAGAGAGAGAGAGAGAGAGAGAGAGAGAGAGTTTCCTAATCTCTTTTTATTGGCTGTAACTGGCTGGTGGTGCCGGCGGCGACGACGACCCTCGCATTTCCGATCGACTACCTTCCCTTCCCTTCCCCCCTTCTACCCGAGACTTTCGATTCGCGACGTGTTTCACTTAGGTACTGGGTTACCCGCTTGACCTTATTCTCCACTGCTGGGGGTGTTAAAAAGTTTCATCTCGAGATTATTGCGAGGGCTTTGCCCTTCCTTTTTTTTCTCTCTATGTACCTGATTGGATGGGAGACTTTTTAATCCAGTGTATAGCGGTTTCAGGTAAAGCTGATTTTTTAAACGGAGCTCGGATAAATTAGCAGCTTTCAGACCTTTTAACTTAATTTTAAAATTTTTTTACTTATGGTACTGAGTAATTCATACAAAGATAATTGAAGAGTTTTTCAAGATTTTTTTTCTTTGATAGAGGCAGACATTAACATACAATGTGTTTTTGGAACTAATTTTAAAACTGTTCATAGCAATTTGGATTGTAACTGCTTTATTAAACGCACAAATACTTGAAAAGTTTTGAAGAAATAAAATTGTTTTTCTATGTTTTCTCTACCAAGCATGTACGTGATTTCCTGAGTAGTTAGAGGTTTATTAAAAAAAACATCACTCGGTAGCATCTTGTGAGTACAATGAGGTGGAAAATTGAGTGCAATGATGTTATCGTTTTTTGCAAGTTACTGAGCAGCATCATTTTAATCATGTTGTTCCATGATTATCATCGGTTAAAAGCACTGTCAGGTGATGGTTTTAAAAATTGAACAAAATTTTTCATCCATTTAGTGAATATGTCAGTAGCCTCTAGGCTCAAATTCATCCTGTATAGCCAGCAGGTTCTTCCCTCATAATATCTTCATTATAAATTTTTGCATACTGCATTATAACTAAAAGAAAAATTTTGAAAATTGATGACAAACACCATACATAGAAAGACATTGGAAAACGAGAAAAAAATCCAAATATACAAGACCTGTTATTGGATAGGTTCGGACAATATGGCATATATTGCAAGTTCTGATCATTACAATCGATCAAAATACGATTGTCTAAAGAAGAGAATGAAAATTTAAAATGAGACACGCAGGTTTTTCTTTTAAAAAAATTATCAGTAGCAATTACTCGAACCTCAAAGTAGGATGGATTGAAAAAATTGTTCATCTTTGCCTAATCCTTTTCTAAAATTTACACCTATCCAGGTTGAAATTTTTTTATTTTAACTTTCGGCAACGACTGTCTCTCAACCAATGATTACGATCCGGTCAATTCTTTAATCTCTCAGGGACTTCAATCGCATTTTCGAAAACTTGGAGGTTAAATCAATAGCTCCCAAAGCTATCGGAAAAAAAATTCTCGCGAATTCTCGCTCACTAGGTCACCGGAGAAGAAGCTGTCCCCGGTGAGCGCTCGATTTATCAGAGTAACGACCGGCCGTACTTCTTACCTCTGCCTTCCCTTCCTCCCATCCGAGCAATAAGTCAGCGCGGGTCCATTAAAAAATGTTATGAAGCGTCTACTTGTCCACTGTTTAAGACGCCCCGGAGAAATGTATCGAAATCTCGTTTGGTTATTTATCGTAATCGCACCGTAGGCTTTGTTTTTATTAAACGTTGTAAATCAACAGCAACCCACGCGTTTTATTTTATTTTTTTACCTCGAGCACCGAGTTAATTGCATATGCTACGGCTGTTTATTCGCGAACGTAGGGCTGTCATTAGTGTCATTAGCATCGGTTGATACACTTTGGCCCACCCTCCCCTGCCTACCTGATACTACACTCACTTCGCTCGATTCCTCCTTGCTTTAATTAAATTCCCCGTGCACGCCGCCGCACCGAGAATTTCATTAATGTTTCCATTAGCGTTCCCATTCAATATCTGTTTTGGTGTAATAATAGAAACACACCCGCTACCCCCCGTGTCTAGTTGTAGATCCAAAAAAAAAAAAAAAAAAAAAAAAATTCAACTGGTAGCTGGAGATGAGAAATTTTGAGTGTGAAAATTAAGATCCTTATTTGGTTATCCGGATCTGAGAGTACAGCAACCTGTTGTTTTTCAACTTCGTTAGGAAACGTATGAATACAATCAATTTTTTATAAATATAGATTTCTTTAAAATCGTTGATGATATGTCCCAAAAAATAGTGTTGTGTTGAAAAAACAGCGGGTTATGCAAGATAAATGTTTTTTTAAAATCAGATATTTTTGAAATAATCATTTGCAGTTGGTTATAATTTCGTAATTTTTGAAAACAGCATTTTCCATCAGTAAAGTTTTTGGAACGCGTCTTATTCGATATTACATTTCTTAAAAATATTACCTTTTTTTTCAAAAAAAATTAAAAACAATTCTCAAAGACCTCACAATAACTTAAACTTTGTAATTTTTTCTAAAAAATCACACGCATATACAGTTGAATTTTTTAAAATTAATTTCATTTTAGAAAATAATTTAAATTTTCTCAATAGTTGAAATTACACATTTAAAAAAAATTAAATTAATTTTACAGAAAATTAAAAAAATTTTTAACTAGATGTATAAAAATGTGTTATTGGTACCTGCAGTTATTGAGATGCAACTCAAAAAATTAATTATCATTAGCTCAACAAAAGTAATTGAGATAGAATACACTTTTTGGTTACATTGAATTATGGAAATAAAATTATATCGTCTACACAAACCGTTTTAATGAATTCCCCCAGAAAACTTGGTTCCATCAAACGGCGCTAGATTTATTCGACCCACAGGAAAAATTCTCCAACAAACCAATTGTTAAAAATTAAACAGTCGAAATGAAATTATTCGAGTGGCGGTGCAGCGCCGTAAGAAAAAAAAAAAAAAAAAAGGGTACGAAGAAGTCACCTTAAAATAAAGTTTCCCATCGTCTTTAATTTGAACGCCCTCGCCTTCTTCTCTCCGAGGAAGCAAAAGAAGCAAAAGAACGGAGAAATTTATTTTACTACGCTGAAGCAGCGCGTAGTGAGATTTAACTTTTCGATTTTTTCCTACCCCCCCCTTTTCTATCTTTTCCTTTCTTTCTTTCTTTCTTTCTCTCCGGAGGTGGGTGGTTTTTTTTTTCGTAACTTTATCAGCGAGTTTAGTTTAATTGGCTGCGCATTTATACTTATAATGAGAAAAGTTCCACCGTGGAAGCAGCACTCGAAAAGCCATTCCCTCCGCCTCCTCTCGCTCGCTCGCGCAGCGCGGCGGCGTTGAAAATGTACAACTCGCCTTCTGATTGTGTTTCCACCCCCACAATGCAATCTTTTGTTGACATCTGCAACGGTGTTATCTTTACCCCCCCCCCTCCTTTTTCTTTATTTTCCAATCGTCTCCGTTCCCCTTTGTCGTCAAAAAAGGCAGGCAGGGGCAAGAAGCCATTTAATTACAACCATAACGAGCACGTGCATGGGAGAAGCCATACCTCCGCTAAGACCTTCCTTTGATTATTCAAAGGTAATTGTTAACTGCGACTGGGCTAATTAGAAAATTGATTGTTTAAACTGCTGCGGGACGGGGTCAACTAATTTGTAATAATTGTGCGGGTGGAGGAAGGGAAAAAAATTTAATGAGGTTCTTTGCCTCAAGTTTAACTTGAAGGGGGTGAGTATTTTGTTTTCGAGGGACCGAAATTAACGCTACAATTAGCCGATTGCGAGACTGGTTACGGCGTTTTACGCTCGAGCAGTCTTTTACTTTTTTTTCTGGAGAATGCCTTTGAATTAAAAACTTAAGATTAATTTAAAATGTTTAATTTATAATTAATTGTTGACTCTTGATGGAATTACTTAATTACTTTTTTATAAATAAATTAACAGGAACTGAATGTTACTTATATTTAAGTAGTTTTTTTTTTATATTTAACTCATTTAACTTTTGTAAGTAGTTAATGCCACCAGTTGATTGATTGTACATATTTTACACACACTCGTCATGCTCTTTAAAATTTTTGAGCATTCATACAAATTAAAGTAATAAGTTATTAAAAGTTTAACTTTTTATCATTTCATTGATTGAGCTTTATTGTACTTACAAGGAGATTACCTTTGCTTAGGCTTTTTTGCCTTTTTAGCTAATTTTCAAAAAAAGTAATGCTTGAAGTCTATCTCACTTATAGAATTCTGAAACATCGAGCCCTTTATATTTTACTATAAATAAGTAAAAAAAACTATTTTATATTCAGTTTTTATAAGTTCAAAATTACCTAAAAACCGTAACAATTAATCGAAGGTAACAACAGATACAGAATATTACGAATCAATCGAGATTATTTTAATATTCAAATTGCGGAAAAGTGTCTTATGACTCACTTACATTCTTTCAATTTCTCGTTAGCCAAAATTCAAGATAGCAGCAGTAGCACGCGTTGTGAGTAGCTTTGAGCCGGTTTTAAATGCGCGGATTGAGTAATTGCATATTCGTTATACGCCTGCACACGCACAGTTAGAATGAGAGGCACGCACGAGGGCCAAAGGCTTTCGCATAATGGCATCCATAAACATTGCACGATTAAGCAGGATTTAACCCTCGGGTATGAAGAAGTAAGAGAGTTTGTAAATGCTCTTTGGATAATGTTAATAAGCCGAGCTCGCGAGATCGTTCGTCACGTTAATACCCACGGTGATAATAGATCGCAGCTTTGGACTGCTGCGGATTTTGGATTAGCTTAATTTTGTCTCTGTGTCATCGTAAATTTATAATTATAAGTCGATTATCAAATTTTTACGTAAAGTCAGATTATGAAAATTTCAAAAATTTTGTATTTTGTCTAGAATTAATGAGTCCCATTAGAGTAAGTTGTTCACATTACTTTTAGTGTCATAATCTCTACTAGTTTGCTTATTTTATTTATTTACTTACAGACTATATAAAAGATATGTTTACTTACAAAGTTCGTAAAAAAAAGAAATAAAAAATTTCAGAGATCTTCCATTCTTATGTTTTAATAAAAATACTAATCAAAATGGTTTTTTGATTAGTACTTTTTATTCCGAAGAAATAACGTAATTATCTGTTTTGTTTATTTATTTTTCACTTGATTTACTCTGCTGTTGATCATGAATCCACGTTCTGCTTCTACTTGTACAGCGAGACAAGAAGAAAAAAAAAAAGGTACCCTCATTTGAAATGCATAAAGTCTCGTCGATCGATCATAAAAGATTCTTTTGTCAAACACAGGGTATAACTTAGTCAAGCGAGGGAATATCAACTTTATTTAAAAAAAAAAAAAAAAAAAAAAAGAAGGAAAGAGAAAAAAAAAGTTAGAGAGAAATCTACACATACACCCGATAAGAGAGCGATCAGTTTACTTGGCATATCTCCAAAAGTCCCGTGACCGTAAATCTTTGTTATTTTCCGGGTTGAAAAAAAAAAAAATAGATTCAATTTTGATGCCTCCCTTGGAAATATCGAATCAAGCTGCAGCAGGATTTCGTACTCCCGTCAAGATTATCGAGTCGATTTAACTCGGATCCCTATCCGATGCGCACCGACCCAGAAAGAAAGAAGAATAAAAAAAAAATCAACAAACACCCACGCTACACAACGGATAAACCCAAAAATCCCCTGAAATTTTTCAAACTTACAGCCAGCCATTTATAAAAATATAAAAATCCAGTTGTCTTATACTTACACACGGTTCATACTCGCCGTACCGTAGTCGATCACGCGTACTCGAGTACGAGAAGAATATGTACCCAGAGCGAGGGCTTTTGTTCCGTGTCTTATGTTTTTGGTGATCGCTCTAGCGTGAACCGGCGAGATATCAGTCGAGTCTTTTTCCTTATACTACCGAACAATTTTTCTCCCCAACCGAGCGGGCTGCATCAATAATTTCACAAGCCAGAGCGCACGCATGACGAATGTTCCTATTTTTGAAATTCAAATTCTTGTTTTGATTTTGGGAGGAGTTCGCGATGTGCGTATGGTAAAATCAAAAATACATGCTTTAATTCTTTATTTTAATGTCCAGAGATAAAATTGACATTTTAATAGGAGACAATTGAATTTAATGTCAGGAATTCAAATAAAGTGCTATTGGCCAGTTCCAGCTGTTTATGAGTATTTACATTATGAACTATCCATAATCCAGTCTATTGCTACTAGATCGTACAATTTGCATAATTTGAGTAACCACGAATCCAATTGGTGAATTTTCCGTTATTTGATTAATATGTCTACTTTTGCATTGTTTATGAATTTGTATTGTAAATCCCGTTATAACAAAGTGTTAATGACATTGTTGTAAAATTAAAAAAACTTTTTGTTATTATCTACTAATTTTTTTTAAATTATTTTTTAATGTATAAGTACAGGGTTTAATTTAATTAATGAAAAATTAAATTAATTATTACCGATACAATTAACTAGTTTGTAATAGTTATTTGTATCGGTTTATTGTAAATAAAACCTTTGATAGCTTACGTCTGCATGTGTACAACATTTCTCGAAACTTGAACCAAGTATCTAAGATGTGTTATTCGATTAACAATCGGATAGCAGTTGAACACATCAACCATCAAGTAAATTACACGCGATCAAATCGAATTTTGAGACCTGAAAATTCAATTTAATTTCAGAGTATCGAACAGTAATAATAATCATCGTAGAAGTTCATTTTCTTGCTTTTAAGATTCTGATAAATTACTAATTTATTACTTTGAAAGGTTGAATGAACCGGCACTGAAGCCAACGTCAATTTTAAATTTAAAACACCCGAAAGAACTCAATCAAACGATCAAAAAATCTCTCTTTCTCTCTCTCCGAAAATAGTCGAAAAAAAGGGCACCACTTCACAATAAACACGCAATTTTATCTGCCAAAAAAGCGAGATAACTCCGGAAACCGCTAAAAATAGAAAAAAAAAAAAAAAAAGAGAGAGGTCATAATTCTAAGTGATGCTCGGCTGGCGGAAAAGGATTAATAAATCGCGGGGTAAAAAAAAAGGACCAGCGGGGGGAAAAAAGCCCGGGAGTCCTTGATGAGATAACCCGGTGCATTTCCGCGCGCACTCGGTGAAAAAAAGAATCATTCATGCGTTTTCATAATAGGCGCACACTAGATCTCTCTCTCCTCTCGCATGACCGGAGTCCGGTGCGTCCGTGTTTTGTTTTCAATTTTCCGGTGGAATATAAACGGCTCGTAAATACCCGGCTCGCGACTCCCGGAATTAATACCCGGGGAGCAGCCACCCTGACGCGTTATTACCATAATGAGACCGACTTCTTTTTAGCGATGCCCGGGATGTCAACCAAAAGCACAACGTGCCTGCCGATAAAGAGCGCGTATCACTTTCCGCGATGTTAATTACCGGGATTCGACTGTTTACTCGGGGCTAGTTTTAATTATGGGGATTTATTTGAATTTTTAAATACGCCACGTGCTAGATCATAAATTCAATGCATAATCAGTAGGTTTGGCGAGATATTCTTTAATCAGGTTTCAAATAGCAGTGCGAGCGAGGCCAATTGAGTTTAATGGAATTCCATGTTTCTGAGAACTACCTACTGAAAACGAACTGCGCTTAAAAAATGTGCAAGAATTAAATCAAATGTTCGAGTGGAAAATGAAAAAGTTAGAAATTTTATTTCGTGATTAGATTACTTGTTGCACGAGCTTATGACTTATCAATTGTACTTCAACAAATATTGCTCATTCAGGCAATATATTATCAAATTATCTGTCGAACAGGTAATTAATTATATCATATGATGCATATTGAATGTAGATTTTGTCAGTAAGTTTAATATTTTTAATGTCAACTACTATGCTGAGAAATTGATCTGGAAATCTATAAATTTTTTATATTTCGAAGAAAAATACTTAAAAATGAATTACCAGGAATTAAAGAAATTTTTTGCCTCAATGTCCGGTAATAAATTAAAAAAAAAAAACTGGATTAACTCAAATACTTGGGTAGGTCAGATTCAGTAAATATGTGTGTCTTGTTTATGAACATTCAATGCAGATTTCAGATACTATACGTAAAAAATCCAGTTTATTACTGGTCCAACCTAATTGAATGAAAATTTTAATTTTTCTCAAATATTAGAAATTTGAAATTAACATTAACAATATAATTTTGAATTATTGCTAGCTTAAATTTAAAATTTTCAGTCAATATGATATAATTTTTTCAAAATAAGTTTCTTAACGAATACTTATAAATTGAAGTCGGTGAACAATATGCTATACTATGTTAATTATATGCAGTGTGAGGAGCAATTTGCAGAGTAAAAAATTACAAGAAAACCAAGTCAAAATGAATAAAAAACCGATCTATAAGTTAAATCTTGCGCGTCGGGAATAAATCTGCAAGCGATGCATTAAGCTTAACGCAATTACTCGTGAATAAAAGCATCGAGCGCTTCCTTTTTTTCGTTCCGTTCCCGCGGAGGTAATACGTTATACGGATTTCAGCTCGATAAAAGCCTTTCCGAATCGCGCAACACAATCGGCCGGCTGCGGCGGCATTCGTAAAACTTCTCGATTATCATTTTACTCCCGTAAAACTTTTCCCGAAAGTTCAAGGCTACCGTTGGCAGCAGAAAGTAAAAAAAAGCAAGTCCGCGTCCCGTAAAACCGCGTCTTTTTATCCCTATCCGGAAGTGACAAAGAGAGATGATGAAAAAAAAAAGGAGCGGACGAAAGGAGGAGAGATTTATTCGGGAGAGCAAGAGAGAGATATATAGGCTGCAGGACGAACGACTACTACTCATCGTGTTTTACGGACGATATGAGGAGAGAGAGAAGAGGGCCTTTGCGTTTTTCTTTATTCTTCATGCTGGCGCCTAAGCCGATTTGCCACTGTCGAGGAGTAGTCTCTCTCTCTCTACGAGTATAAATAGAGAGACCGAGGCTTGCGTAATTCAGACAGCTGGGTATGCACCTCGCTTTTGTTGCTTTTGATAAAGGACTCGTGTGCTTTTTTTTTTAGAGGGAATTTTTATCAATGAAAAGGTTGTTTGAGTTTGATTTTACGCACTGAAACAATTGATTTGTTTTTTTCTCTTTTTTCAGGATGACTGTGAAAACTGTTTTTTTTTTTCCAAAAATTTGAATGCTTGTCCGATTTTTATAAAAAGAAATCTGAAAATAAACAATGAAATAAAGAAATGTTTAAACAATGCAAATACACCAAAAATATTATAAGCCATCATGGACTTTAGTAAGAAAAATAATGAAAAACTGATGAAAATATTTACTTTGAAATACTTTTTGGTCGAAAGAAATTTTTTTTTTCTACATTTTTAGCTCAATTGTGAGACTTATTTCATAAAGATTGATGGAGAAAAAAAATTTTCTCTAGCAGGCTTAATTTCAAGGTCTCTTCTTTGTATCACAGATTTTTGATAAAACTTTGGAAATCGTTTTTTTATAAACAAAACTATAAACGAAACCCCAAATAATTTTTACCAACTCTCCTTTAGACCGGTTTTACGTGAGCTTTTATGTCACTTTTAGCAATTTTACGTTTTTTAGCTAAATTTTAAAAAGTTCACAATAGAAGTCTATTGCATATCTAAAGTTATTTAACCTCAAATTTTCTTTATTTGCCCACAAATTTTTACACTAAAATATCTTCAGATCGAGATTCCTTAAGTTTGACCGACTACCATTGGAATTTCTGAAAGAATTTTTAAATCAAAAAGATCTCAATTTCATTTGGTAAAAATTTTAAAACGTTTTATCTTGAAAATTCATGAAAAACAAAGGTTACAAGATACTCCAGAATTCTGTAAGTGCGTAGAGCCAATAGACTAATTATATCTTGAGTTTTGAAAGCAAAAAAGTAAAAAAGGCACGATAATCCTATAGTTAAAATCGAGTAAACACAGGGAGATTCATTAAAATTACAAGGTGCAGGATGGTGGGAATCAAACACGCGGCAATCACTCAACAAGGCGAAACAACGTCTGAATCCGTGCGCGCGGGCAGGTCTTAATTAAGTTTAGCGTCGCTTCGAACAATGTCGTTGTTGCTGCCGCGAGCGAGCGAGCCTCAATCAACGAGCTGCACGCACTGCGACGCGACGCTCGCCGGATGACACGTGTACGTTTATCGGAAAGCCAAGGAACACAATCTTCGGGTGACGCTCGCTTAACCCGCGCTTCTAACCTAACGTTACTCGCCTAAGACGCTCGATAATTCAATCTTTGGGGAGACTTTTTTTGCTTAGAAGATTAATTGTTTTTTAAGATTTTATTCTGATTTTTTCAGTTTTAAAATACTTTCAATTCTTTTTTCCTCTTCCTCAATGGTTTCACTGAAATTATTGATACCTTGAATAGTGTTAAATATTTGTGACGTCTTGAGAGTTTAAGAATTCATTGCGCTTCAGGCTATCTTTAAGATCTCGAATTATTGATGATTTTATGTCCATAATATGAAAATAATATGGCAGTTTTTCTTAAAAATTTACTGAGGATGCATCTAAGTGACAGAAAATTTTTTATAGTAAAACATCAAAGTCTGACTATTGTTTCAAATATTAATAATGACAAGTGACGAGTTTAATTGAAACAGTTGAAAGATGCAAATGAATTGGTCAATACAATGACAGAATACCAGGCACTTAAAAGTTAAAAACTAACGAACTGTTGTTTGAAGAAATAAATTCATAATTTGACATCTTTAATGAATGTACAGTGTGTTGACAGAACGGTTTCTGATTACTATTGAGGAAGTTATCATTCATGATTTATTTAATACTCTTTCATAAAATTTCATTTATTTTTTGCGTTATTACACCTGTCTAAAGTTCAATGACTCCACCAATCAGTTAAGCATATCTACAACATGAAATTTTCTATTTTTTTAACTAGAGTAAATCTATGATGTAGTGACTTTAAACTACTTGAAGAATGAAAGCCCGGTAATAGATTTAAATTCGTGTAATTCATCTGGTTATGCACCCTGATATCTTTTGTACGCATTGTGCAGGGAGAATTCTTCTCGCATGCTTGCAAGTAGGTCGGTTATCATACCCGAGGGCTGATTCCGTCCTTGAAGCAAGCGAGCAAGCAAGCAAGCCAGCTCCCCCGTCCGTTGTAACGCTAATTAACCCTTCTATCCTCTCCTACACGCTTGTGTGAACAGTGTATCTTGCGTGCGGTTACCCGGAATATCTATGCTCTCGTCGTACCTCGATATAACCTCCTAATATGATACTACACCGTAATTAATAATGTAAATAATTCAATCTTATAAGTTACTCACAGAAATTTTGTTGCTTTCGAACAGAGAAAAGTATTCAATCGATCAATTCCACCACAGCAGTTTGGACGTAACTTTTAGTTAATGTTTCATACACAGCTTTAATTATATATTAAGCATAAGATCTAACATTTGTGGTAAGTTTTGCACAAAATTAAATTTTAGTAAAGTAAACTATATATTAATATATATTTTTAAAGACTATCGTTTATTTTACGATACAGTTTTCAAAAGAGATTTTTACAAATAAATACATTAATGTATCATTGATTTTTTATTCTTGGTAAAGCAGTCAGATTTTTTTGTTAAATTAATATAAGATAGGTCAGATCAGACATTTTCATAATTTGATTATCAAATTACCGAAATGATTTCATTGTGCGGTTATCATGATATATTAGATCAAAAAGTGCCAATTTAATATTGAATCACAATGAACTCTTTCAAAAACCATGAATAACGAATATTGCCTTTTTATTTTTTGATGATCAAATTTCGAGGCAAATTTAATTTAATTTAAAAAGACCAATTAAAAACTGTCTGGAACAAAACTTTTTTTTTTATAGACTGTTTATTATTATTCAACGTCTATTTCTTACTAATGAATATATATTTATGACATTATTTGAAGATTCAGATCTTACTTTTGGTGGAAGGAAGCACAAAATGATTCGACCAAAAAACTATACAATATTTAAAATCGTACCGTCATTTAAATAATCCATAATAATTTTGCACGTTTCTTATAAAAGCTGTACCATTGTCGTAGTAAAAAAAGCAAAGGCTTAAAGTTAGCACTATTGTAAAAGAATTCGGGGTAGAGAGGAGGCTCAAGCGAAGACGATAGTGGTAAGTACTCGCAAGCCGCAGCAAGTCTCGCGAGTTTAGAGAGGCTTCGACGCTCTCCTTATCGAGGAGAGGATAGGGCGGGCGGGGGCGGGGTGAGGCTCAAAGCCAAAACGCGCGGCGCTAAGCACCCCAACCCGCGCTCGCTCGCGTTCGTTATTGCTCTGACGCGAGATTAGCGTGCCTGCATGCGCTAGGAGAACTTACCGCGTCAAAGCAGACCCGGCCAGAGGAGTTTAAAGCGCCGTTCGAATAAATTTCGCGTTACGATTATGCCCGTAAGTGATACAGGAATGGGCTACCCTCGAGGAAACGTACCGAGGAATTTTTGAATTACTTCTTTCGAGTGGTTTGGTTAATTTTAAAGAGAGTGCTCGTTCGCTTGAGGATTAATTATGCGGAGATTTTTAATAATCAGTGGTATTTGTCTGGTTAGGTCAGACATTCTTGTTGAAATAATCAGTAGTGTTAATCGGGTTTAGTCAGCCGTCTCCCGAAACAAATTTTGGTTCAATTATGAGTGTCTCTTTTGTAGAGGCAGATTATAAGAGTTCAATTGATTGACAATTATTATTGACTGATTGAAATTTATTTTAATCGAATACTAATAAGTATAAGTCTGATTCTATCGGTCAAATGAACGCTTGGCACCATTCAACGGTATTAAATTTTGACAATATTAAAAATTATTTTTTGGTGAAATTATGTCATTCATCAAGTTTTCAATAAAAATTCATTAAACTAAATAAATTGACACTGGCAATCAAAACATCTCTGATTTTTTTTTTCGTTAATTTAATCAATCCAAGCTTGCGTACCTATCTATCGAAAAAGAGTCGCATCATGATTGATCGCACCAACTAGACGATTTTTTTAACGAGTTTCTTCCATATCAGTTTGTCGGCTCGGTGGGGCGAAAATTTTGCGCACCCCCAAACAGAAATCTCGACGAATGATCTTTCGCTCATAACCGTCCAAAAGTGGGCCGTACGTTACTACGGTGGTCGAGTGCGATTGCGTGCCTGGCCACAGTTACGACTATTGAATTCCATTGCGTGCTTAAATTTTCGGGGGGGGGGGGGGGTATCGATTTCAGGGATTAATAAAAAGCTGCTTTTTTTATAACCGAGTGCAGCTCATTAGCGTATCCGATGTTAAGCTGCTTTCTAATTGGTCGTTCGAAGACGAGGAGGAGGAGGAGGAAAAAAAAAGGGCGCGAAAATGGAAGTATTTTAAAACTCAAGTGGTTTGTCTTTCAGCGCGAGCCTAAAAACTTTTGGATTACGCGGGGGAGATAAAAAGTTGGCGCTGCACTTCATAAAACGAACGCGCGACACTCTTTTTTTCCAAACACAGTGCGCGCTGAAAGAGTTTGCGGGTTAAAAAAAGAGTAGTGCTCGCTGTATTTTTAGTTCAAACAGTTCATGTAATTCGAGATACATGGGTAAATTGTCTGAAATTTCCTCCCCTCGGCACTAGCAAGTTTTTTTTTTTTTTAATAACACGTCTAAGCTTAAAAGACCCTCTTATAAAAATTTTTGAGTTTTTCAAAAAAAATAAATTTGCGTGTGTATTATGAAAAAAGTCGATCGAAGTGCTTTGGCATGCACGGTTCGAATTACCATCTTCATTCAATTTCCACTTGGTGGGTTGCGCTCGTTATATCGGCATTACATTCGCCTGCAGGAATACGCGCGGCGTCCGCGTGTCTTTCATCTTTTCATGCGAAGCCACACAAACCCGGGTTGGTTATATAAAAGCTTGCGTAAGAAAAAGGAACACATTTTTTCACACTCTTTTACGTCTTCCTTGAAAGCCCATTTTTTTTACCTCCTCTCGTACGTGATGTAAAGGGACGAGTCCGGGAGTAATTAAAAGAAATACGCGCGCCAAGAGCTTGAATTTTAATGAATGGAAGGAGCCTGATTATGTAATTTCTATCCCCTTTTTTTACTACGTTTAACCGTTTGGATGGCGACTCGCTAAACTTACGGTTAAAATGTCTGGATTTTTTAAAAAAGTTTTTCTTGTTAGTAACGTGTTTGTTTATACTTCGAGTAACTGGTGTAAAAGTTTTTTTTGACTGAAAAATTTTTTTAAACTAGAGTTTTTTAAAAACAAGGTTTTTTATTATATGTTTCAGTTGAAGCGTATAGAAAAATCAGTAAAGTCTAGTAAATAAAAATTACAGTACTTATAAAGTATGTATACATAAAATTTATTGTTGAAAATAATTGTTCTATTGTTAACGTGGGCCTGGGAAAACGTTTATCCTGAATATATTTAATTTGATGTCAATATAAAAAATTTCTAAAATATACTTCGAAGTGGCAAAAAAGAGTTAGCTAGTTAAACTAAAATTCCTAAACTTCAAATAAACTAAAAAATGGGTCAGTGACAAACAAAATATTTGAACTTCACCGTATCCAAACAATATAATTAACCACTTAAAGACATGTATAAATTTAAGGCGTAACTCAAAAAAATTCTGTGGCTTACAAGAGAAAATAAATAAGTCCATTTTTTTTAAAATAAACAATTTAAAGTTTAAATAAGCTTGCTCACCAGGAAAATTAGTTTTAGTATCAATTAAAAATTTTATCATAATTTAATTATTATAAGAAACCATCCGAATGTAACGATTCAAAAAGAATTAAAAAAAAAATTGATAGTAGTCAAACTGTTTTTATTGCTACAAGGAGACATATAGCCCAACAAAATTTGACAACACGACAATAATTTACGAATAACATACCTCAAGAAACAGATAATATCAATACAAAGGCGAAGCGGCGGTAAAATGGCTTATCCCAGGTCTGGAATCTTCCTGAATTTAATTCGCGCATTGACCGAGAAAAGCAATGATTGATCGTGTGAGGACCGCCCTAATAATTTAACCCCGGCCTCCACCTCGTCCGTTCTCTTTTCGCTGGGCTGTAATTATTTGCAATCAAACGGCTGGCTAAAGATTTATCTCCTTTTATTCTTTTTATCTTTTCCGCCTTTTAATTTTTTTTATTTTTGCATCGCGACGTGCTGTTGCGATCGTGACAGCGTTTTGCGGCAGCAGATGGCGCAGTTTCTCCGAGTTTTATGAGAGTTGCACGCCGAAGCTTTCGTAAATGGCCTGCTGGCTGCTGGAGATTTATTTACGGCGAGCATGCCAAATGCGAGTTGGACGAGTACGACATGTCTTAATTCGTCAGCGTAAATTAATTTCATTTTTTTTTTTTTTTTTTCGATAAAGTAAATTTTTTTTTATTTTTTATTTTTTTTACAATTTTAAATTTGAGCGCTAGAGATGTAGTCGAAATTTCTAAATTCAAAGAGTTTAGCCTTTTAAAAAATACTTTGACATAATAGATGATTCATTTTACTTGAATTTTTTTTTATTAAATTTTTACGCAGAGCGAAGGTGAATAATTGAATAAAGAAGCACGTTTCTGTAACTCTCCGATCGAAAACGTGTTTAGTGGTGACCTTATTTACTCTACTCATTGACTCGCTTCGGGTGGTCTGAAGCTGACAGATAACCACCATTTTAGGGGTAATGCTAACCATAAAATTTGAATTAACTATATAAAACTACAAATTTTTTGGATGGGCCCACTTGACAGAACACAAACAGTTTATACTCACGAGGGCAGGCAAAGTACGTTCGTCGAACAGAAACTTTGAGTAGCTAAATTAGTAGAGCACTCAGTCCAAAGGTTAGCAATTAATCCAGCAGTCATTATAAAACTAAACCATATACTCGAAACAAAGAGCATCTCTCGTAAATTATAATGATGCGGCAGGTGCAGGTAGCTCGAACTACCCAAATCACCTCCCACTCAATAACCCTTGCTCGCTCAAGATTCTCGCGCGAGTTCCAAGTCATTAAACTCGCTCGCGCCTCCTCCTCCTCGGGTTAACCCCGGCTAAATTGCTCCTTAGGACCTTGCTGCTGCGTGCTTTGGACAGGCACAAATTACTAGACGCTTCTTTGGTTACTTTGATTGGCACAACTCCCCCCCAGTTTCTGCGTAATTTACGTCTATGCGGGCGGAGGACTGCTGCACCGAACCGATAGCTTGAATTTTACGTGTCAGGGACACGTACCGAGATGACAATGCGGGATCGGCTCGAGAAAGAAGACGGAAAAATGACTCCTTTTTTTCTCAAAGTTTTGAAATGGAAAAAAAATTGCTTGATTTATATTTTTCGCCTTGAATCAAACTAAGGATTAAACTTTTTAGAGTTCTCGATTGAGCGTTCGGGTTGCATAAGTATCTTAATTTTTCGATTACAAAGATTCTTTGAGAACTCAAAATTCTTGACTGCAAAAAAAGACAAAAGTAAATCAAGAATATTTAATTCAAATTCTAATTTTTTTGAGTGTAAACTAGTATCACAGATTGAAGATTTTCGGAAAACAACGTTCGTTCGAAAAACTCGATCCAGTCGAGAGCTCGCAGCACCCCGGTGATTTTTTTTTGGGTAAGCCGCTAATGGCCGTAATGATTTTCATCGGAAGGGGGTAAGAGCGCTCGGAGTAATATTTCACTTTGATGAAAATCAGGAACGACGCTTTCGATTTATCCCGGTGATTGGTGCGCGCGTAGTGCGTAATTTTCCGGAAATACCAAGCGACCCGCAAATTAAAAATCGAACCCCTTTGTTAATCAAGCCCGCAGCCGCATATTTCGGGCTGGGTATAAACACCGGCTCGATATTTCGGGCCTTTTGTACCCATTAAACCGCGAGGGGAAAGGGGTGGGGGGGGGGGTGGAAGTGCTGCGGTATCGATTGCTCGAGAAAGCTGGAGTAGTCAAACTACGGTGGGAAAGGAAAATAAGAGTATATGTATTGTGCGTGCTCAGAAATAGGACTTGGTTGTCACGCTTCAACGAGCCTTGCGGTTTATTTTCGGCTTTTATAGATATTGCTTGCATAAGTGTTTTTGTAGTTATTTCTCTTTAAAATGACTGTTGAAATTTAGATGTATTGGAGTTGCGGGGAGAGAGTTTTTTCATCAAAATACAGCATCGAAATAAATGAAAAATCGTAGAATCAGTAAAAGTGTTTAGATGCGACATTGATATAAGAATTTTTTTTCAGTCATGATTGAATGAGAAATGTCAATAGATTCGGTAAGTCTTTCAAGTGATATATGTAAGGTTTTTAAGTCAGATTAAGTACTTACTTACTTACTTGTGTAAACTGAGAAAAAAATGTCTTATGAATAGAAACAATAGTTTGGTTTACACCATTTTTTTAAAAATCTCAGTTTTTTTTTTTCATGAAATATCAATCAGTTAAAACAGGAAGACAAAAAGTACACAATTTTTAATGTCATGAAACTATAAAATTACCAACATATAAAAAAAAAAGTTATGAAAAATTGTCATCAAAATTTTCAATTTAAATAATTTATCATTTTGACTAAATTAAATTCTCAAAAACAGATTAAAATTCTAAACTACAGACACGAGGAAAAAAAAAGAGAGAAAATTGGTTGAAATTTAATTAAGCACATGTTTTTGGTAAGTGAAATAAGCTTTGAGCACGGGGGGTTAAAGAAAGTAAAGGAGAAACAATGCCGAAACAACACTTAAGCGCACAAAAGTTTTACTTCTCATACGCTGCACAGACAATGCGGTGGAGCGCGGGTGGCAGTATCGTAAACTCCACCCGCGAGCTCTGCAGCACCAACGTACAATTTATCGATATTTATCGTCGGGATTTCCTCCTTTTTTCTTCTTCTTCTTCTTCCTGTGTTTCCGGAAAATTGTTCGTACCAAATGCATGCTGCGTTCCCTTGGAAGATTTCGTGAAAGATGTATCGATTATGAAAAACGTTGTGTGCGTTTGAGTGAAAATTCTTATTGGTTGAATTCGAGCCAAGGCGGTACTTTGTTTGCATTTCTGTAAACCATTTTATTTTCGTAGTAATCACTGCGTGCAATAACATTTTGAACCTTTTTTGATTCGTTTTCTTCAAAATTAAAGACATGGAAAAATTTAGGCACTGAATTAAATCGTAAGTCGACTGAATCGTAAAAAAAAAATATTGAGACATTTGCGAAACTTTTGAAGCTAGTTAAATTTTTTATTTATTTTTACAGCTTTAGTTATTAAATTTAATATTATAAAACCAAAGAATTAGGCTGAAAGTATGTCTGAAGTAGTATTCAATTTAAGTGATTTATCGAAATTTCATATCAATTTCAGAGACTAGTATCGAAAAGTTCTAGAATGGAATAATTGTAGCCTCACTTTTTTATTAACAGTTTAATCGAACTTTGATAATTTTAGTCTTTTATCTTCGATACACCTAGCTAGTTTCTCGAATGACGTCAATATACCAGTAAAATAATGGTCTGGTATAGAGATTAGAAGAATATTCAGCTGAAACTGTCGCAAGCTCTGTGCCCAACCATTAAACATCCGTCCCTCACTCTAAACCTAAAAAAATGATCAGTTTTTCCTGAACAAAATTGATTCATCGTCAGACTCGTTCATTATAAAAAAAAAAAAAAAGTGGGTGAGTATCACCAGTGAGCTTCGTCGAAGTGGAGTGACGGGAATAATTAGCTGTCGGATCGCCACCGCCGCTACTGCTGCTGCTCATTTGGTCGATGCAGCGTTTTTTTTTTTTTTTTTTTTTTTTTCTCCTTCCCCTGCGCGGCACCCAACCGATGTGATTGGAAAACCGTCGGTCGAATATGCTCGGACGTGCTGCAACCAGCGTCCGTGTGTTTACTTTGATGAAGTAATTGCAAGTCACGAGCTTTATGTCACCACCTCTTTCTCTCTATCTTTTTTCTCTTTCTCTCTCTTTCCTTCTTTCTTGACTTCTAATTATGTCACTGCGAGTTTCTTAACGAGATCTTTTCTTTTTTTTCCCCCATCGGTGTGATAAAAAAGTTTGTTTTCATTTGCCCCCCTTTGAAACGTGAATTTTCACAAAGACATCAATGAACAAGCAGGCGAATTGCAAACTTGACAGTGTCCGATTTGAAAAAAAAGAAAAATTTTATAAAACGAACGATTTTTTGCAAGGTAATACAAAGTGTTAGAAATCATATTATTCTGTAGGAAAATTTACAAATTTTGAGGTTGAAAGAACTAAATCTTTATACTACTACTGCAACTAACTAGAATGTAATTTTTTCTAGGCGAAATATAGTTTATTTTTATTTTTGCTAATAAAAAAATTCTATTTTTAAATACTTAAACTATGTTCTCATCCAACAAAACTTAAATGTCACTATTTATTTAAAAAAAAGATAAATTTGAAAAATATATTAAAATCTATCAAACCATTTTTTGAACTTCAAAAAGATGCAGCTCTATCGCGAATTGAAACTTAAAGTTCAAAACAAAAATTAATATCTTGTTCACGAATGAAGCTCTTCTTATCAACTTCAATCAGAAATAAAAAGGCTCATAGAAGCTTAATTTGTTTGTACACGATTCGCGCGATGATAATAATTTTTGAACATTTCAAGCTTGAACTTCCCAGAGCCGCGGAGACAGATATAATAATGGCTGGGGAAACCTGCAGCCGCGAACTGTAAGCAGCTTTAAACTTTAAAACACCGGTATTATATACTGCCCCGGAGCAAAGTCCTCGTGAACTAATCCAAAACTCACGCAGGGAAACGAAAAAAAAAAAAAAAAGAAAAAAGGCAAAGAAGAAGGTTGAAGGGAATTAAACGAGCGAATGTGTGTCGGTGCAAGCAGCAGATAAATGTAATTTTTGGTTGAACTTTTTTTTTCTCTTTTTTTATGATTTTGAATTATGAATGGTTAAAATAACTTTGTTGTTTTAAGCAAGATTTACAGATTTACCAGAAATTTTACATTCAAAATAAACAATTTTCTAAAATTCAAGTTTTTTTTTTTCTAATAGTAAATTACTTTTATAATAAGGTTTTTTATTTTTTGCAGGAAACGTGCTACAATTCTACTCAGATTTTAGTTAATTCCCAAAAAAAAAAGGTTTAACTCAATGAGTTAGTTTCAGGCAATCACTTATTGCGAAATAAAAAGACTAAGCTCAGAGAGAAAGCTTTAAAAAGTAACAACCCCTTAAAGTATTTAAGCTCGCGCGAGTTAATATTTTACAAAATAGTTTTTCTAATTCGAGTGTAACGTCGAGTTTAATTATCCTAATAAGATTTTACAAATTAATAGTTTGATAAGCTGATACGAGAGGTAAAACGTTCCACCGGGGGCGTATTATCAAGAAGATTAAAACTATAATAACGAAAGTATCTTATCTGGCGAGAGATGATAATGTTACGATAAAGTTGAAAATTTTCATCAAATTATCGTTTGTTTTATCTTAATGTCGTTCTTTTTTTCATTGCGTGCTCGGATTAAATTATTTTAAAAAAAAGAAAAAATGAAATGGAGTTTGAATAATCCTTTTATATTTATTGGTCACGGTCACGCGTTTAAAGTCGTACCAAATGTCACGGTCGTTACACTCGTACATGGCTTTTCGAAATTTAAAGTTTTTTAATTTAAACAAAAAGATTATTATAAATTTATAAAAGCAAGGTAGTTTTTCAAAAAAAATTTAGAATTATGAAATTTCATAAATTCCATGTTACTGTCGGTTATACGATATGTACGTAGATTTTGACTTGCTGTAAAAACTAGGAAAAAATTAACTTTTAGGTCCATTTTTTTATAAAGTTTTACTTATTTATTTACAAAAAAAAAATCAGAGTTTACAAGTGCAAAGGATGGAAAAAAATTACTCAAAAGAAAAAACTTCAAAAATGAAAAAAATATTTGTAGACTGAAAAACTGAAATAATGAAACAAAATTTTTTCATAAATCTTATTAAAAAATTCTAAAAGTGGATTTTAAAGACAATTATTTATAAAAAGATTATATGTTCTCATTTAATCTGTAAGAGTGAGGTTAGGTCAAATCCACTCGAATTCTACTAAAAAGTGAGCCACTCTAAGCTTAGAGTTGCTCTTTTTGACTCGATTCAAATGGATTTTCGCACTTTTTACTCGAACAACTTTAGAAGATATAATATATATATATTATTTATACACAAGTATTTTATATACATTTTTTTTTGGTAAAACCAAATTGTACAACATAAATTCTTTGTATAGTATCAATTAAATTGGTATCAATTAAAATCACCCTTTTCTAGAGGTTTATTACTCCGTGTAAATTTACACTTGATATTTACTTCGCCAACAGGTAAAAAAATCATGAAATTTGTAAAATTTCCATCGGAAGTTTAATCAAAGATAGAGCCCGTCCGTGGAGGTAAAAATTCACCTCGTGAAAAGTGAGCCAGTTATTCTTTCACTTCAGCGTGGCCATATCTCACGGCCCGAGATAGAAACGACACGCATAAAGCTCAGGACGGGCGAAGAGAAAAAGAAAGAAAAAAAAGGCAGGAAGAAAATTTCTTCTTCGAGTGCATTATTCTCACCCCTTCTGCCTTCCCCCCACCCCCGATTGCCTGAATTCTTAACGGGGCCATGTATTTTTGACGCACGGCACGAGACAGCGTTATGATGCCGGGGCACGTACCGAAAATGCATCTTTGCGAGAAACTTCCACTGTCGTTGCGGCGAAGTGCTTAAATAATGCGCGGTGCTTGTTATTAGGGAACTTACGGAAGAGATTATGCGCGATGAATTACTCTCTCTCGCTCTTTTTTCTTTTTTTCTTTTTGGAAGAGCTGGGTTTGTAGAGTGATGAAGGAATAAATGGATTTTGGGTGTTTTGAAAAGTTTGGCTTACTTGATTATATAGCCGGTGTATGGTAATGAGATGAAGATCTCAATTTCAAAGACTCGCGAGGAGATGAGGAGACATTTGGGTTACAGATCTTTATGAAACTTTGGGGAATTTCACATTTTTTGTAAAGAAAATATTTGAAAAACTCACCAATAATTCTATTGGATTGGCCTTCTTACCGGTTTGCGAACAACTTTCATCTCAATCTTATTACTTTAAGTTTTTTCAGAAATTTTTTTAAAAATTTAGCTTGAAGTCTGCTTTACCTGTAGAGTTCTGGACTTTGCATTTTTTTATCATTTTCTAATGAATTTTCAAGCTTGATAAGTAATTGTCTTTAAAAACCATTTTTAGAATTTTTGTTATAAGATTTATGATCAAATTTTGTTTCGTTACTTCAGTTTTGCAGTCTTCAAAGATTTTTTTCACTTTTGAAGTTTTTTCTTTTGAAATTTTTTTCCAAAAGACCGTTGAGAGTGAGAACTTGCAAAGCGCAAAAGTGCTGTGACTGTTTTGTAAACAACAATCTTTTTGACCATAAAGTACAGTTTATCGTTGCATTTGAACTTATTATTTTTATTTTTTTAAGCAACTACTTCAAAAGCGACTTTCATTTTTGCCTTGTAAATAATTAGTTGATTAAAATAGTACTGAAATTGTTAGTAATTATCAAACCACATTTGAAAATACTCACCCAACTCTAAATCAGCTAGCAGCATTGTACTTTACAACTAAAAATACTCAGAAGCTCAATTATGTAAAAGTAACCAGCATCACTTCAAAATTGAAGTTTTGCGATAAAAATAATTTTAGGTTTGACCTATAAAACTGTTTAATGGATTATAATTAATTCAAAAGTAATTTATTTGATCGTATTTAAGCTCTTGTAGATCAAGTCAATCATCTAAAAATACGTACTACTTAAGTATTTATGTTACCTTTCTGAACAATTTACAGAACTCGAAATCGGTTTCATTCAATTACCTACGTATCTTATCGAATAATTCCTTAAACGGATTTTAGTACTAGTTACGTACATATTATGTAATCTACACGCATACGCTCGATCTAACTACTCGCAAAAATAAGCTGAAACTTGAAAGAAAAAGAGAGTAAAAATAGAGAAACCGAAAAAGTTTGAGAAATTCTGCAAAACAAGAACCATACTTTTCCAGGTGCGAAGCATGAAAAATCCTCGCGCAGGCGAATGAAAAATCCAATCTTGTAACGTTCTGCCCCGGTCTGGCTTTGGATGGGGGTTAAAAGTTACTCGAAATGCTATTTAAATTCCATTTGCCATCAAATAAACATCTTCCGGCGGGGGGGTGGGGGCGGCCGGAACAAGCTGACCTCAAAAGAAATTTCCCGAGTACTTTCTTATGTAATGAAAACGCTGAAAAGAATCTCTCAGGCCATCCTTCTCCCTCCCCCATCCTCGTTATTTAGCCCTCGAAGTAGCCGGGGTTAACCCTGTTACACCCCGTATTTTTCTCGAGAGTTTTTTTCTTCTCCCGTTAAACTCGTCTTTTCTTTACGCCTCTGCGTTAGTTATGATGATTCTGTAAAAGAAATTGTGGGAGCGAGCTGAAATTAACCACGACTAATTGCGTTCAACGAAAAAAGCTTCATTATTTGATGAGTGCCCCGACGAGCCGGCGAAGTGCAGGTTTACGTCAATTTACGTGCTAAAGCCCGCGCGACGATGATGTGCATTAAGTGACAGTTTATTAACGAGCTTGATGCGCGTGACTGGCGGCACTATTTATAAAAAACTGTCGAGCTCTAAATTTACCTGGTTTATTTTTTATAAGTTTGGTGTTGGATACAATTTTGACTTTGGCGAAATATTAACGACGCGGTATCGAAAAAGAGAGCATTGAGATTTTTTTATTAAGCGTTTTCTGAAAGATTGATCGAGTTCGACCGGATGTATACGGAAAAAACATCTGACAAGGTTTTTTTTCAACCGTTTTACAGAACAACTCTGACCTTACTTTTTTAGTTTGTTATTTAAATCGAGGGAATTTAAGCCAGTACAAAATTATTCATTTCATGTAACCCAGTTACTCAATATTAATCTGATCGATTTCCGCAGAGAAACAAAATTTAATTTTTGAGTTTACATTTTAATAGATCCCATTTAAAATTTTCTCACTGAAAAGAATGATTTTTTATTTATTTTGTGAATTCACGCCATCATCATATCGTCATGTTTTTGAAAAAATGCCAAAATTTTGAAGCTTGAAGAAACTTTGAAAGGAAGTTTAATATGTTTACTTATAAAAAAATGATTGCGAACATAATGATTCAGCAGGCCTTAAGTCAACTTTACATTGGAAACCCAAATTTTAAATCCAAAAATTTTATCTGTTTCCGGAAAAACTTAACAAAGTTTGTTGAAACTGTACCGTCTCAAGTGGAAAGTATTTTTAATACTTCTCTCGAGATAAAAGAGTAAACTATTTCTTCTTAATGTTAAGTCAGACTGACTCATGTTGCTTAACCGTATACAAGTACTACGTATTAAAATACAAATGACTAATAATTGTGTTATTATTTATAAATATTAATGTCATCTGATGAGGTCATTAAAAATGACGAAACGTCGTGTATGACAAAAAAAATTAGTATTTAATAATTTTTGTGTCTTATTAGCCCTGAAAATGTCAAGTAAACAACTAAAATTCCTTGACATTTTGAATACAACTTAGGGGAAGTAATCAGCTACCAAAATACTGGTATTATTTCTTCTGAAAATTTGTAAATGGGTATTTTTCTGTAGGACCTGTCAAAATTTAATTTAAAAACCCAAAGTTTTGTAAGCACTAAGTAGAAAGCTGCATTCAATTTATCAGTACCAAAAACCGGAGTTTAAAATTTCCTCGCGCGGGAGGTACAACAGAATCCATCCAATTTCTCCCAGCCCCGAATCTTTTAGCATTCACTAGCAATTCGCGCGTGAGTCTCGTGCAGTTAGCGCAGTTTGCGGCGAGTAAACGAGGCCCCGAACGCAAAGTAATGGGCGCAACCGGGCGTTTCGCGGGCGGGGCTGTTTAAACGCACACTACACGTTTTTGTTACGACAAAGCTGCTCCTGCAGTGGTGAGAGAAAAACGAGAGAGAGAGAGAGAAAGGAATTTTCTTACGGTAAATTGGAAAACACCGCGACGAGCGTGCCCGGGAATTAAAGAAGGGGCGGAGGTGCCAGACCAGCGTCTCTTGTTTAAACGGTTGTCCGACCCGTGGAAATCCAGTTAACGAGTTAATTTTCGCACGAATCAACGCGCTTATGTTTTTAAAACATTCGCTCGGGCTTACACGGACAGGAAGATTGAGACTTTTTTTCAAGTTGGGAGTGTGATGTAAGGTAGATTTGGTTTGGGTTTTTTTTCGAGAGTGTGAATTTTTGGTCAGAATGTAAAGATTTTATACATAAATTATTACCCATGAGAACTTTTTCAGTTAACTTTACTAAATAATCAGAGACAAATTTCTTTGAAAAATATTTTTTTAATTTATGATTCTGATGATTGCTTTTTACTAAATGTATAATTATGTAAGTCAAAATATTGGTTTTTATATATTTATTTAAATTTTACTCATTTACTAATAAGTCCTGTTGGTAAGGCTAGAAAACTAAGCTAGCTAAATGTTGAAGGAATCACGCATAAATTTTTTACAATTTTTCTAATTATACACCACATTTAATGGTCCAAAAATAATTTTTAATTTTTAAATAATATATCATTTAACTGTAATAACAACCATAATACATATTCTTCTTTAATATTGCTTCTTAACGTTGATGGACAAACTTTTATCATTAAAATATTATTTATTATAAGTATGATTAACCCAATTTTGACGAAGTAGTCTTCCACTAAAATATCATTATTACCCTGGGACCCATAAAATTTCTTTTAAATAAGTAAACAATAAAATTTAATTTCGAAAATTTACATCCAATAAAAAGCAACATTAACTGCGTATAACGTGCGCACCAGTCAACAAAAGTTGTTTTCAAAAACTTCCAAATAATTAAAAAGAAAACCACCGCGCGCAACAGCAGTAAGGGTAAAACCAGTCCGAATAAAAGTTTAAAAACAGATAAAACAGTTTATTACCTGAACCTCTAAAAACCCGTGCAGATAATTTTGCTAAAGTCATTTTCCACCATGAAACCAACGGTGGTGCAGCTCTCTCGACTACTGAAAAATTATACGAGGGGCCATACAGACGAGAAAGAAAAGAATGAAGAGAGAGGGAAGAAGAAAAAAAAAGGAACAGCTTTAACCCGGAGTAGAAGAAGAAGGCTTTGTTCTTTAAATACCGAGGTCGCGCGTTATTAGCCCTCCCACCCACTTCTTTTCATTTCGGGCGAGTCCTGCACTTTCGTGGTGGAATTTCGTTTACGCGAAAATCTTTATGGAAAGCTCTGTTGCGTGGTTTTTCTCTCGGCCAATCGGACTAATTTACGACTTGAGGGGAGTCTGGTTTTGTTTTTGTTTAATTAATTTGCCTCCAGTTCGAGGAGTGTTTTTCTGAATTGAGCTCTTTGCGGCTTTGATTGCGAGCTTACCTGGAGTGATCTGAATGGTTTGGAGAGATTTTATGAAATTTTTTATTTTATCGATACAAGTGTTTGGTGGGCTATGAATGAGTTTGCGGTCGACTGGTGCCAATGAAAGTTTCAGAAAAAACAAATACGGTACTACTGTAGTAAAATTCGTAGAGACTAAATGTGTAAACAGTAGTAAAAGAAGAGGTTTTGATCACTAAAAACAAATTTCTTATATAGTATTTTCATTCAATTTTATTTTTAATTTTTTTCTGCAGTCAAACTTGAAACATTAAAATTTTTATAAATTCCCACCATTTTATAATGTAGAGATCTATTTTTTATTATGACAAGAATGAATCGCTTTGATAGTCTACTTGGAGTAGTATAAAAAGTGTTTGATCTGACATATTTGAAATATCGGCTATTTTATTGGTTTTTCAGGTTCATTGTTATAAACAAGTGAGAATAAAAAAATATTTTTATGATAATTCTGTAAAAAATCATAGCTTGAGCCAGTACAAAAATTTCAAAAAGTTGAGTCAATCTTGTAGGTAAAGTAAAAATTACCAAACATTCAAACTCATTTTTATCAAATTCGTTCCACCAAAGTTGTATGTCTTCATAAAAAATTTGCAACCCAGTTTTAAAGTTCACAAAGAAGAACACATTTATCCCGATAAAAGCTCATTTCTTAAATTGCTTTTCAGAGTACTACCAGCATCCGCTACAATATTTAATACCGTCCAATCCAATTTTAAATAAAAAAAAAGGGGGGGTGACCAAATTCACTCGGTTCATGCATCCAGTGGCCCCTTTAATAAACCAACAAGCCGCAGACGAAAATAGTTACGTTAAATCCAGCTCGATAGTTTTACGTATCCCCGGGGTGAGCGGGAGGAAAGGGTAAAGGCACGAGATGTCCAACTTGGTATAATTACGAATGTTTCTGCACCTGCGCGCGCGAGACCGAACCGGACAGGCTGCATGCCCGAAGACAAGATTTGTTTGACCGAGTGAGGCTTTTCCGGCTAAAAGACGAGATCTTCTCCCATTGTTGCCCAGAATAGAGAGGAAGCGGATTGGGGAGGGGATAATTACCACGAAAATCGAGTTCGATCGGAGTTTAGGGAGGTAATACACGCCCGCACTCTGAATTAACGGCACCGGGGGATGGGAATGCTTTTAATGAGCTTACTTCAGTCGATTGGTTACGTATCTCACGGTTGGTTATTTTTAATTTTTTTCTATATCTACTTTGGATGTTAATTATGTACATTCAACCCTTTTTCTTTTTATTGGAAAAAATGCCTATTTACAGATTAGTATTTATTAATTGATTTGGCCTCTACTTGATGGAAATCGATAAACATAATGGTTATTAAATAAAAACTCTGTTTATAGAGTAGTCAAAATTTCACTGATATTTTATTTTAATTTTTAGTCAAATTTATAAAATAAGGTAATCGTTACATATGTTTCTCTACACAGTAGCTTCTTTAGACGGTGGTCGTTTCAAAACTGTTATAAATTTGACTAAAAATTAAAATAAAATATCAGTGGAAATTTGACTACTCTATAAACAGAGTTTTTATTTAAACAACCACTAAGATTAGTATTTAACTGAATTTGTAAAATGTTACTGATATGAGTTGATTTGGAAGTAAAATGATACGTCTACAGATTGTGTCAAATTTGAAAAGCCACATTCGTCATTTTTTTTTAAGCGTTACCTGATACCCACAGTAAGTAAGTGAAACGTGAAAAAAAAAAAAAATTTTTTTATCTGACTTTTATTCAAACTGTTTAATCGAGCTACTCCATTCGATTCAACGGTTTTGAAAAATGAAAAAGAAAAAAAAAAATTAATTGCTTGACAAGGAAATCCTCTGGAACAATTCCAGAATTTAAATTTTCATCTACATGGCGAGCGGGACCATACGATTTTTATGAACCCATTTGAAAATTGGTGCATGACTTCGCGAACCTTCTTTTCAATTAATTCAACCGCATAAATCTTCTTTTCTCGCGCGGTCATAAAATATTCAAACGGCTGCGCCTAATTTGCCGAGCTCGTGTGAGACCACGGCAACATCAAGTTCTGGAATACAAAAAGTTAAGACGCACGTAAGTGAAGTTTAACACCAGGTAGCAAATTTCATTAAGCACATCGGCATGAATATTCATATGTTAAACTTTCTAAAACCTTGATTAAGACTAGTGCGTACTATATTAGTTACCTTAAAAATGAGATTACAAAAAGATTGTGAATTGTATAGCGAAACTTAATTCGACCCATATTTAACACCTCACGGGCCATTTTATCCAGGATTATCTTCATAATTTTCCCGCGAGAGTTACATTGGGTAATTGAGCATTTTTTCAGCGTATCGAAAACTCGATAAGGAAGAGAGAGAGAAATTTTAAAATAACAAAAACAACCATCAAACGGATTAAGTTTTAATCTGGATCTCTCCAGCCCTCCGAAGTTTTCACTCTCCCGAGAAATTAATTTAGCCTTAATTTCTCGGGGCATCGACCACACCGCACCTGTGTGTATTGTGCTTGCTTTTTATCGACTGTTTTTGATTGAGATGGATTTTTGTTTACTCGTGCTGATGGAATTTTCTTTATTAAGTTTTTTTCTGTTGAATTTAGTTCTCAATCTACTTATGCACTCTCAGAACTAAAGACTTTGAATATTGTTATACAAACGGGGACGATTTCAAAAAAATTAAAAACATCTAAGATGTAAAAAACGTAAGATATCATTGAAAAATTTTGCTTTAATGGAAAGTACTAAAAAAATTATTTGAAAAACTATAATGACACAGTCGAAAATGATGAATTTATTACTGATTATATTTCTGTAAAGATATTTTTCCAATCTTTGTATCAGAAACATTTAGGTCAGTCATAGTAAAACAATTCGATGACTAAAATAATGTTTTGCATAAAGAACTAAAAATACAATATTAAAAATCCTTTATTCAGCGTCCATGCTCTTAAAGTTCCCATTCAAGTTCTGTTCGAAGAAATTAGATTTAAAAATTGAGACCAATTGATACCTCAACTCTGAAACGACCCTGAACGGTAATCGAAATTGCATCACCAGCTCTCATATTCCAAAAATTACACCACTTGTGAATTCTCATTACGCACATAGTCTGGCGCGTTTGAACTCAAAAAAAAGAGCAGAAAAGACTTAAAAAAAAAAAAAAAAAAATCCGGGATGAAATCAGTGCGAGCTTTCATATATACGGGTGCTTCTGCAAAAGCGTATTGTGTGTCGCGCAGCTGGCGCGTCGCTTATTGTGAACCGGTTATAATGAGAGCTATTTATCAAAGAGGGGAGGGGGAGGTAAAAACCGAACATTGCTCGATTATCGAGACCCGATAGCGGACTGCTGTGTGTTCGAATTAAATGGAATATTAATTTTTTCTCCCCCCGCCTTTCACGGATTTTACCCACCGTATTTTTGATCGTGAAAAGTTGCAGTTCCGATGTAATTCAATTAGCTCAACCGGGGGTAATTTATCGATCCGTTAATTGCGCTTTACGTTTTGTTTTAATGATTTGTTTGATTTATCGGAGGAGGAGTAAGGCCGGATAATAGATTTTAGTATCCTTGTTCGTGGATGCGGACGGTACGGAGAGCTATTATTCAAAACATCAAGGGAGCCGTATTTTACCGAACGATTTACGAAAAAACTTTGCGATTTGTCATGTGATTTGAGTTGTTTGAAGATTTTTCTGAGCGAGGCGATAATTCAAAACTGAGTGCTTTGTACAGTAAAATATTTAGGGATTTATCGGTCACTATTAGAGACGACAAAATAACAACGGATAAAATTTTTCTGTAAAATAAAGAGTTTGAGTAACAATAGTTGGAGTGCTTGAAGAATAATTTGTACTTAGAGTTTAGACGGATTGATTCTTGGCATGCGAACAAGCACCAAAATCATATTTCAATTGAATTAGAAGCTTCCAAATAAAAAAGAGAAATGTTGAGAAAAATTTCTAAAACCAGTGGAAACTCGCAAAAATGTTTAAAAAGCTCTGCATCCGGACTCTAAGATAATCGACTTACAATTTGTCTCAGTTACAAGTAAAAAAGCTGAAAAACTCGAAGCAGAAGCTTCCGGGAATTCAAAATTGTTTTTGAAGAAACAATTATTTTTATTTAGCATTTGATGAGTAATGTAACAGTGAAGTTAAAACTAGCTCTTTAAACTATTTTGATTACAAAAAAGCGACTCTGAATTTTTATCTATTCACATTTAGTTTGAAAAAAATTGTGTTTGTTCATTTCTATATATTTTTAAACATTCGTAGTTCGCATATAGACTGTATATAATTTTTCCAATGGGGTATAGAAAAGCTCAACTCCTTGGCCTGAAACAAAGAAAAATTGAGCAGAATTAAGCGCTCCGGTCGGAATAATTAAATCTATACAATGGATTTCAACGAGCGGCGTTGAAAAAAATTTAGCTCTCCACACGCTAAGAGCAGAACCACGAGAAGAGGTGGGGGGTACAAAAGCCCATTTCTACTCGGGTAAACTGCATCGCGCAGTCTCTCTGGCGGGGCTAGGTGCAGAGGAGTCGAGCTTTTGGGACGCTCGAAGCGTAAAATTACCGGTAGGATCGCATTAAAGCCAAACTCTATCTGCCTCCTGGGTACGACACCATCAACGGTAATACTTTGATGCTTTACACACGCGGCTCCCTCCAAAGCAAAGCTTGGAACTGCCGCGCGAAACCTGAAAGCTTTTTTCTTTTTTCGTTTTCATCCCTCCTAAATCTCTCTATCCGTGTGAGCGAGGAGCCGGAGCTTTTTTTTATTTCGAGTGGAGTCCTGCTCGTGTAGCCAAGATTGAGATGTAAACAAGTTTTTTTTTTCTGTTTGGGCTAAAGTTATTAAATTGCGGGGTTTTTTGAAGTGTACGAAATTTTTTCGTTTCTGCTGGGATCAAAATTTGGTGTCTCGTGAGTTTGAAAGCTAGAGTTTTTTAGTTTTGTTTGTATAAAGGCTGGCACGAATGCATTCATTGTAAAGTCGATGAATGAGATAAAAATATCATGTGTGTTCGAAGCTTAACACATCTAAATCAATTTTTCATCGATGAAAAGTAAAAACTGAAACCAACAAAGTTATTTTAAAATATCGATTTCAATAGTTAATTGTTACAACAGCTGCCAGCAAAGAACTTTTTTCAACGTTGTTAGAAAAAATGAAATTAAAATTTTTTTTTCTCTTTCCTAATCGGCAAAGACTTATTTTTTTATTACCTTTCAAAGGAAACTCATACTGCCTGAAAAAATTTTATAATAAAATTTGTCTGATCAAAAAAAAATTGAACATTTTCTTTCGCTTTGATTATTCAATATCATGCTTCACATAAAAAAATTTCTAGAAAAAAATCTTTGAAAAATTTTATTTTTCACCTCTTGTAAAAAAAATTTATTAGTTTAAGTAACGTAGCTAATATTTTCATTAAAACTTACATAAAAAAATTATCTTTTGGTTTTATGGGCTGGTCATTAAATTATTTTATTCTGCTTACTAATAGAATATTTTTTAAGCTACAGAAAAAAAAGTTTGTTTTGATTTCTCAATCACTCATTTTTTTAAATCTCTCTTGATAATGAAGACCGATGTTCGAATGCCCTCGATTTATAATTAAAATTGATGTGATTGGTCGAATTCAAAATTTGAATTGTGTTGACGTTGAAATTTTGCTAAGAATTTTTTTTGCAATATAGTTTTTCTTTTAATAATATAAGGTGCGTTTAGATTGATAGTAATTTTTTTTTTTAAATTATAATAATGAAGCTAAGAATCTTCATCGTTTGGAACTTGATTCTTTTACACTAAAACCACAAAAATATCAAACTGAACTCAATTGCAAAAGATATGTAATAATTTGAGTGCTATTATTATTCATAGGTTATTTACCTCCAAGATTAAAAATTTTACGGCATGTATACCTAAAGAGACTAGACATTTAACCCTGATCCATCCTAAATTTCCTACTTAACGTGCCCTCTGATTACAAAACACTCCCTCGAGAAAAAAGTGTACGAGCCTTCCGACAAACACCATCATTATAAAACTTATTCCAGCAATATTCATCGTCTCGTTCGTCACGTGAACGAATTCACCCAGCTGAAAACTCGGTGCGGCTTAATGCAGCAAGCCGGTTCGTTCGGCAAGGAGCGGCACACATTCGCCCGCTCGCACGGGCTTTTCTTCTAATTTCTCAAACTTGATTAAAACTTGTACGCCGTGGAAAATGAAGTTTGGCTGCGGTGTACTCGCTCCCGGGCTCCCGCGATGCGTTTTTATCCCGCAAGCCAGCAAGCCGCGAGAGCACTTTTTCTATTACCCACGGGGATGCCCCCGCCCCGCCGACGAAAACGAGCTTAGCTCGCGAGAGATTTGAATCCTGTTTTGAATTCGTTTGGTTTTTCTCGATTCGAGTCTCTGTGTTTACGGGTCTGTGAAATTTTAATAATCCCGAGGAGAAGATTTCGACAAAATTTATCGAACCGTGATTTTTTGAAATGTCGGTGACGAACTACTAAAAGTGATGGATTGTTTCACAACTTTTCTCAAGCTGTATAAAATTTTTGTAAGTTTGCAAGTGTAGTTTTTTTTTGTAATATTAATGCTTGTTTACAAGGTAAAAGCGAAAAATCAGTTATTTTTTCAATAAATAAAAAATTTAAGTGTCTTTTTTCTTTGTCATTATTATAAATTAATGATATTGCTACCACATACAAAAAGCTAGTTCAGAAATTGAGTTTTAAAGGTATATTTAGCACTTTTTTAGTATGAGGTACAACAATGTAACTTTTATTTTCCATTTAATAAATTTACTTATACTTTTTTGGTACAAGATAATTTTAGGACTATTAACAATAACATCCGGGTACTCATGCGAAAATTAAATAAGGTAAAAAGCCGGAGGTAATATCGCCGAGTCGATAAGCCTGATGAAGACGAAAAGTTAAACAACATAAAACATTTTTTTTTATCTTCTGTCTCTTTCTCCCTGGGGATGCGCGAAGAAACGTTGGTGTATATAACGTACCGAGTCAGCGTTATTTTCCGTCGCGTCAAGACTCACCTCCTCGCGCTAACACGAGCCGGGGTGTGTATCACGTACTCGTTTGACACATTTACGACTTTGATATACGCGCAATAGCATGATCGATGCTTTTTTACTGTCGCGCAGCGGACCCCGCCCCCCCCCTCGCGCGCCCCGAAAATTCAATGCATTTCGATGCACGTACCCCGAATAAATTTCATACTTATGATATTTTGTTTTGGGGACCCTGTACTTATTTGTTGCGATCTCTGAAGCATTGAAAAAAAATGTGATGACGATTTTTGTAGTTCAGTGTGAAATCGGACATCATTGGTAGGATTATTGTAACTTATAATAATAAAAAACGCCACTTCGAAAAACTTTTTTGAAAAAACAACTGTTATGATGAAAAACTTATTTATTAAACTATTGATTTGAGAAAAAAATTAATTTAATGTCGAGTTTTATTCGTTTCAGCCATTCTCTCGTGCCTTCGGTGGTTTTGGCGTGGACTGCAAGTAACGCTTCATGTAGTCTAAACTAACTTCTGGATCAAAATCACTGCAAAAGAAAAATGCAGAGTCTTACACTAAAAGCTGTATTAAAAATGCACTATTATTTTAAAAATTAAAATAAAATTTTTTACGAATTAAAAACAAAATATAGAACGTGATTGACGAGAATTTTTATTGTTTTTATGCGAGAGAACAAACTTTGAATTTAGGTTATGGTAGGCTTAAAGTGTTTGTAATTTTTTTAATCGAATGGATTGAAAGTTATCGGTACTAACATGTAGTAATCTCTCATCATCTTTTTACGGGGTTCGGCGATGAGAACTTTGTACAAAAATCCACCGACGAATGAGGAGGCAACCGCACCGTACACAAGGCGGAGCGAGAACTGAAGCGAAAGTCCTCGCAGCTTTTTGGGTCTTGGAATATCACACATTTTCAAGCATTCCTACACTTACTTTAAACTTGATTTTTTTTAATTTAAATTAAGAATTTTTTTTAACGGCAATGATTATTGAATCTTCGACTATAAAGCTAGGTTAACTGCACATGGTCTCTCAGCTGAACAAGACTGAAGTCTTTTGTTTTGTTTGTTAAAAAAATTCATGTTTTTACCGGGAATCTGTTACCAACTGTATTCTGTAATAACTTACAGGAGAATCTAGAAAAGTCAATTTTTTTAAATAAAAAATCTTAGTAATGAAAATTTAAACTGGATTATGCTCGATAGCAAATCGTAATCTTGTTTTGAACTAAAGAAATATTTTTTGTCATTTAATTTGGTTTTATTAACAGGTATTGATCTAAATTTCTCTGCGAATCACAGATTAACTTTTATTTCAAAAAAATTTATAATCCATTTTTCATAGGCCACCCTTAACCAAGCCTTACAAATCCCCCGTTACAACTCAATATTTTAGCCATGATCGCGGCGTTATTAAACTCTCCGCTAGCGAACCGTACGTTCCCGGGCTAATTCGATTCGGTAGACCGGTACGCAACGTGATCACTCGACGTTAAGAGTTTGTTAACCGAGGACACGTATTTCACCCACGACCTTTATGAACTGCACTTAGCCCTTCCCTTTCCCTTTTTTTTTTTTTTTTTTCCTCGTTCCGAAATCCAGGTGGAATACGCAATTCGTCGGTGAATCGACCGAGAGAATTCCCTTTTTTTTGGCTTAAGGATTTTTGCGCGTGGCTTTTGTCGGTATTTTGGATGGGGAGGGGGAGGAGGTAAAACGGGATTTGGTCTCGTTAGGAGTGCGCGATTCCCGAAGTCGGATTTTTGTCCGGCACGAGCTTTCCGGAAAGAATCACGAGTGGAATAAAAAATTGCATCGGTCCTCTCTTTTTTTTTCAAAGGGCGAGTCGAGTGAGCGATTCTGAGTGAGGCTTCATTGTTTGGGATTGATTTCTTTTTTTTTTTTTTTTTTTTAAAATGGTGGTTGGGGTTGTTTCGTAAGAAACCTGGAAAAAAATGCTGAAGTTCGAACAATTTTGATAAATATTTAAGAAGCTTGCACTATTTGACCAAAAGACTTAAATATTTACGGTAAATATTTTTTTTTTTTTTTTTTTTTTTCAGCCACAATTTTGAAAATTTTCTGATGGTTCATTTGTGGCTTTGCTTACTTGAAAAATTTGATGCCCTTAGCAATGGCTCGTTTTAAAATCATTGCCTCAACTTTCAGAAGAAATAATTAAATTTTAAATTGTTCAAATGGTGTGCCACATTTATAATTGTCACAGAAGTGAAGAAGTATTGCAAGAATCATTTCATATCGACCGTGTAACTAATTTCTTTTCATATAAATAATTATATAAAGTTAAAGTAAAAATTAAGAGAATCTCTACCAAATGCGTTGATTGCTTTTAACGGGTTAAAATTAAGAGTATTTTATTACAAAAATAGTTTTTTAAAATTGGGGAAAATAAAAACTCTAAATAATTTACATGATTTTTAACATACATCAAAACCCCTTAAGTTGTGTGCAATTACAAAAACTAATAAATTTTTAATAAAAAAACAAGTATTCCCATCAATTTGACCAATTTACGGAAGAAAAAAGAAAGGACAATTCAATTACCATCAACTCGACAAGGACGAAGAATGAGGAAGATAGTTCGAAAGAGGACCGACCAGTACGCTTCAAAACCACGAGATAAATCAATAAACATGAGTCCTCGGTCCAAGACAGCCGGGCGCGTAGGATAGCTGGAAGTTTGATGCCGGTGGAGTATAATAGATTTTGTGTTTGACAATCTCACTTCCGGGAAGCTCGGGGTGTAGGACAGCAACAGGAAAGACGTAATTATACTATCGAACCCAGTCGTCGCGTCGGGGGGGAGGAAGGGGGGGGGACCAATAATAGTTGCCGATAGGTTTCCAATGCCAGAAACTTCTCGAACCCGCACGCGCAGTTTAGGACAAATTGAACTTCGGGATCGACTCGCATAACGAAACGATCGGTTAAGTCGGCTAACTCTGTAAAATCCAGCTAACGCATATATTGAGAACCCGCAAATGCTACGACCCCCACCCACCCTTAAGAAAATTTAATCAAACGAATCGATTCTAATGGCCCCTGACGTCGCCCGCTCGACCGGTATCACTATTGCATTGAAACTTTAACACTTCCTTCCCACCCCTCGATCTAACTATGTTCGACGGTTTTTTGAGGGTTCGAGTTCTCAAAGTCAAGTTGATTACCTGCAGTTTCATGGAAAATTTATACAAAGCTTTTTGGAGCTTGAAATCTTCAAAAATGTCAGAATTCGAAATACTTTCTTCTCCTACCATACATTTTTATAAAATAATTTGCTTACTTATAAATATTTAAAATGCTGATATCAAAACTTTTTGATTGAAAATTTATAACTTTCAAACGGTGTACTTACCCGAGCAAACATTTTAATGCGGCGTGACTTCGGCCCGAATTCGTATCCGAACTATCCGAAGCGGTGCCGAATTCGGCTGTAGCTCGGTCGGGGGCGCGGCTAGGGTTTCGGCCCGAGCGCGGACTGGTGCATCTAGCCGAAGTTGCGGTATAAAGATGATTCCTACAAGAGGTTAGAAATCCAGTGTAGTCAGGGTGGACACATCGTGCTGCAGGAAATAGCTTCCCCAAGACGTTTTGACTTCAAGAGGATGAACATCTGGAGCACCTGGTGGTAAGTATCCTGTAAGATGATTTCTCCAGTAAGTTTCGACTCCAGAAGGGTCAGGGTGGACACCTCGAGCACCTGGTGATAGTTACGTCTTGGAGATGATTTCCTCGGGAAGTTTTGACTCCGGAAGAATCAGGGTGAACACCTGGTGCACTTGGTGATAGTTACGTCTTGGAGACGATTTCCTCGGGAAGTTTTGACTCCGGAAGGGTCAGGGTGGACACCTCGTGCACTCGGCGATAGTTACGCCTTGGAGACGATTTCCTCGGGAAGTTTTGACTCCGGAAGGGTCAGGGTGGACGCCTGGTGCACTTGGTGATAGTTACGCCTTGGAGACGATTTCTCCAGGAAGTTTTGACTCCGCAATGGTCAGGGTGTACATCTGGTGCACTTGGTGATAATTACGCCTTGGAGGTTCACCCTGACCCTTCCGGAGTCAAAACTTCCCGAGGAAATCGTCTCCAAGGCGTAACTATCACCGAGTGCACCAGGTGTCCACCTTGACCCTTCCGGAGTCAAAACTTCCCGAGGAAATAATCCCCAAGGCGTAACTATCACCAGGTGCTCAAGGTATCCACCCTGGCCCTTCTGGAGTCGAAACTTACTGGAGAAATCATCTTCGGGGATACTTACCACCAGGTGCTCAAGATGTTCACCCTCTTGAAGTCAAAACGTCCTGGGGAAGCTATTTCCTGGAGCACTATGTGTCCACCCTGACAACACTGGATTTCTAACCTCTTGTAGGAATCATCTTTATACCGCAAGTTCGGCCAGATGCACCAGTCCGCGCTCGGGCCGAAACCCTAGCCGCGCCCCCGACCGAATTCGTACCGAGTTCGGAAGCCGAATTCGGCCCGACTTCGCGGCTACGGCAGCCGCATTACAGTGTTTGCTCGGGATATTAAAGATATTTCAATATTAAAAACTCCGAAACTTTGAAAAACATAGAAATATTTTGCCTTCACTCTTGTTAGAGTAATCTTAATTCGTACAAGATTAATCTAGAATTTTTGAACTTGTATGATTATTTTACTTTCAGGCTCAATTAGAAGCCTAAAGAACTGCTGCCTACTTTAAAGAACCTTCTCGGTGGTGTTAGCGAGTTTGTCCCCGATACCAAAGCGAGGACTCCTCGTCGGGGATGCAGCCCGAGGTCAACCGCGCGTCGCGTCGGTACCCACACACACGCGGCGTTAAGACGCTTAATTGGGATAATCGGCTTAATCCGTTGTCGTCGGGGGATTTAGCTCGGAGGGTAATAAATTCACGTCAGCGGGTCGCTGGCCCCCCGCGCCACGGCGGCTAATATCTCTCCTCGAAGGTATCTGCCTACTTCGGTTGTGTCGCGTGATCTCGTGGTCTGCACCCCCCAACCCCTTCGTTCGACTCCTGATGGATGGATGTTTGGGGGGAGAGGTGCAACTACCGCGCTGATTTTCTCCCGGGGCTTCAAACTTCGGGCAACGATGATGATGTCGGCGTCTGACTTAATAATGTTTTTGTGAAGGGTACGTGTCTGTTCTCGCGCGTCGAAAATCCGAATTTACCGGAGTCGATTTTGTTGATGTATCTCTTTGGCGGGAAAATTTAGTAATGGTTGTAGCACTTCGAAATTTTTACTTTGAATTGACGGCACTCTGAAGTTTATCGAATAACTGCCTTTTAACAAAGTGTACTATTTAGAACTTTTGACCAACTTTTGACTCTTCATCAAGTTCGAATCACAAGGTTTTTTTTTATCAAAGCACTTGCTGTTGACACTGCTAAAAAACTTAATAGAAGTTTATTAACACCTGAAGAAATAGTTAATTTAACTGCGTTATTAGTCTTTGACTTTTAAACTAAACGGAATTCCAATTCAGATGCTGCCGACATACTTTGGATTGACCTTGAAGACATGCTCGAGGAAGCTTTACTGGACTGTTGTTACGATGATTTCGTGCGATGAAAATCGAGATTTATATTTTCAATTCGATCATAGGCCTGTTCCAAGTTTTGACGGAGAGCAACTCATTTTAGCCCTTCTATTGGATTATATTTAGGTAGATTGGCCCTTCACTCCCAAAGCTATGGTGAAAGTTCCGAATTTGAGAGAGATATTGAGGAGGTTACGCTGACTACGCACAGAGAACACTCGAATGTGCTTTAAATTCCTATGACGATTTTGACTCCTTTCGGCTTCAAATACGAACAATGTGGGCTCGCAGAGCTCGACGATATGAGGACCTGTAAAAATGTGCGGCACTGGGGGGCGCCACTGGCAATAGCCTCCTCTCTCCCAGCAGTTTGGCATGGAGCATATGTTTGAGTGTGTGTGTGTGTGTGTGTGTCGTCACACGCACATGCACACAAACAAACGTCTGTTGCGTGCTAAACTGCAAGGAGAGGAGGCTATTGCCAGTGGCGCCCCCCAGTGCCGCACATTTCTACAGGTCCTCATACTTTGACGGTCACAACAACCGATTCCCTTACATTCTTCACGATTACGTTGTTGGTGAACAGACTGTTTATACCTTCAATGATGTACTTACGGTCAACCGAAGTAATTTTCATATTTTTTGTTTTTGTTTCGTTCTCAAGGTCAGTGGCTATAATTAAAGAATTTTAAATTTTTCAATTAATTATATTCATTAAATCGAAAGTTGCATTTATTTAATCAAGCTTTATTTGTGTTTTTTGTAGCAAAAACAATATGATTTCTTAGAGTTTTTGATTTTGTATTATATTAGAAACTAAAGTTAACAACAGCACCAGTTTTTAGTTTTTGGGCCCCGGTAGCGATAAACAACATAATTATAATTAAGCGCGAAACTTTTTAAGTATGCTTATTTATGCTTCGTTGTTTTCAAATTTACCGAGATTAATTAAGTCTTCGTAGCAAATAACCTACACACGCGAATTGTCTTTTTTGATTAATCGCTCAGCGGTGACACACGCATCGCTAATCAGGGTCAAAGAGAGACGAATTGAAGTCTTGGAGTAGCACGGGGGGGGGGGGGGTAGAGGCCTGGCCAGGCGAAATTTGCAATATGCAGATTACTTCCGGCGGGCTCCGTGCGCGGATTTCCTCTCCCCTTTTCGCTTTGTCTATGCCTCTCTCTCCTCTCCTAGCTCGCTGGGCTGCTCGCATTATACGTTGTTAGGAGTGTATATATCGCTCCTCTCGGGTAAATAAATTCCGATGAAGTAATTCGAGTTCCCCCGCGCTGCTGCTGGTGTATTCCTAAATTAAAGGGTAATACCCCCCCGGCCGAGGGCCGATGATTTGTAACGTAAAATTGCTCCCGCCCACCCTGCACCCCGGCCGCCTGCAGAAATATCAGTCGGTTAAGTGGTCTTGATGCTTTTATCGTTATGAATGTTCCGATCCGAGTAATCAAGCACTACCCGCGGCGCGGAATGATACCGCCAGTAGTAGGGGCAGGCGTAATCAAAATCAAGCTCTTTTTTAATCTCGAGAAATAAAGCTTTCACCAGTTGTACCCAACCATTTCTTTTTATTTTATATTCACTGATGGAAAATTTGTACTAAGATTTTAGGTTTAAAAGTCGAGATTTACTTCTGTTTATACATTGATACATACATACTGTGTACGTGAAAAACACAAGTATTTATGAAAATTTAAAAGATCACAATAATATCATAATGAAGAGCTCTTCACTACCCAGCTCTTCATTTTTTCGCTCACATGAGCGCTCATGCAAAGCTTTCTTTTTACAGACTGATTGTAGGGGTTAAGGCTCTCAAGGCTGAGCTCGGTGGTCGGTCAATCGGGCGAAAAGAGGCGGAGGAGGCGTCGATCTTCGATCTTTCGTCATCGGTTGACCCTGCAAACTTTGGAGATCGATCGGTTTGCCGAGGCTAAATGCCGGAGGTATTTATGGAGATTCGATAACCCGAGACCCGATGTCAAGCCGAATCTACCTAATCGTTTTTTTTTTTGCAGCTCGCGCTGGATATCTTGCAGCCCACTCTCCGGCTTAAGTGGTCAGCTCGAGAAGAGATTAAACCGTTTTTTAGACGATGAAGGAACTCGACTTGAAAACTCGATGCGGTGTGGAAAAAAACTGATCTTTTTTCTAGAAGTACTTTGGGTGTGCTTTGGAAGAGGCTACTATTGTTTTCATTGTAGAAAATGGCGCTGAATTCGAATTTACAGAACTATCCGATTTATAGAACTTTTCTACTCAAGTTAATAACTTGGAAAAAAACACTATATATTTTTTATAAAGAGTTTAGTTTTGGATATTTCAAACCAATTTTCCCTGTTAGAATTGCGAATATTAAAAATGGCTCTGAAACTAGAAAAAGGGTAGTTAAAATATGCAATATTTGAGTCCAAGAAAAAAGGTAATAATTGTCAATTTTCTCCTATTTTTAATATAGTACAGCGAAGGGTTGTGTTTATTCCATTAAAAATACCCAAAAAATAGCTATCAAAAATTATTTCATTTGATGGTCGATTTCAATCTATGAATCGCCCGTTTAAAATGGGTAAAAAAATGTTTATAACCTTTAAAACAGCGTATTGCACGTGGTGATTCTCATTGCATATAATTTGATGGTAATTTTTGAAATGTTTTAATTCTATGAAATGCCTATTTTTTATTAGGTTATGATTAATATTTATTTTTATAAATTTCGCTGTTAAAAGCAAATGACTAGTATTCAAAAATATTCATTAATTTTAAATCTAGTAAATGGCCATTTACAAGGAAAAAAATCGTTTCATACAGTCTAAAAATTATCGATTTATATTACCTTGTTCCTAGTCTGAAGACATTTTAAATAGCCATTAAATGTCTATTTCCTAATTAGCATTTCTTACAGGCTTAAGATATCAAATTGTTTATGAAAGTTAAGTTTTCATTAACGAAAATTTCAAATCCAAAAACGCGGTAGCGCTAGTGATTCTCACTATATGCATAAATTTATACAAGTTTATAAAGCGCAATTTGTGATTTTATTTAGGTTAACTCCACTAAAAATAGGAAATGTAACTTTTACTTATTAATTCTAAAAACAACTTTTATTCTCCTAAACAATTGAAAAAAAATTTTACAAACTCACGAGTCACCATCGAATACAAGAATTTTAATAAAAAACTAAAGTTACAAAACTATAATTTTAAATATGTACAATAAAGTTGAATTAAAACTATACCTGTTTGTTTTGAGATTGAAAACTCATTTGCACTCTATCAAACAATATTCGAAAAAATTCGATCAAATCAAAAAATTTCGTCAGACACAAACTATAAATTTCGGGAAATTCATTTATTACTTTCAATTCAATTTTCACCACAGTCACAAATTAACGAACGCCGCGGTGCGTCGCGATGCTGGCGGTATATCGAAAGGAAGAAAATTTCCTGCCAATAACACTGTCAACCTAAATTTACCGACATTTCGGTGAAAATCAATAGTAAAAGCTCTCTCTCTCCCCTGCCCCGAGCTTTTATTTTTTGAACGCGGTAAATAAAATTCCTTCCAGTGGAGCGGAGCTTTTCGCGCGGAGAAAAAAAAAAACAGCCAAATGAAAGCTATCGCTGCAGAGAAAATTTTTCCCTGGCTCCTAATCAGCGAGAAGATGCGACGACAATATATCGATACCCATCGAAGAACCTGTAGGCAGAGATTGCAGACGACTGCATCCATCATTCCGCGCGTGTACTTACGTGTGCTTTTCTCCCCGTACCAGGTAGAGCGATGAAAAATGATCAATCGATATTTGCGTGAGAGCTTTCGATGCGAGAATCGAAACGGTTTTTTTTTTTTTCTCTCTTTCGAAAACGTTTGGGTGTTATTGCGAGCGGGAGAATTTTCCGCAACCGTGATTATTTGATGCGTGCTTGATGGATGCTTATTTATCGCTCGTGATATTCCGCTCGGTTTCAGAGTGAGCTTTTTTCTCGTAATGGTTGTCACGCGAGATTTTTATTTGTTCACTTGTTTATTTTTTAAACATTTATTTGCTATTAAACTCTATCTTGTATTTCAGTTGTTTGGTTGAGTTGGTTTTGAGAAATTAAAATTATACATACGTAGACAATAATTTTTATTTTCGTTTATTATATATTTTTTTCATTTATTTAATGCCTATACCTAAGCCTTTCGGCCCATATAGAAAAATATAAAAATATGTTTAAAACCTGCAACCCGTGCACTTAGTTTTCTAATTACAAACGAGCAAATTTTCAAGCTTTAAATTCTAAATGATTACTTAATACGATATTATGATTTTTTTTTATGCTTTAAAAAACTTGAAGATGAAACAATATTATTACATTTTCAAAGACCAATAATAAAGTGTGAGTCATCCTCGTCCGTTAACTTAAGATTATTTCCTTCTCGAATCGCAAGCTCATCACGTTACACCTGATTTCATAAAAAACAAGGGGTCGTGCCCACCCGCTGGTAATAAATATTTATAAAAGAGTATTATTCGCCCCAATCTTGATCTTCCTCGTCCTTAGGTTCGTTTTTTTTTTCGTACGCCGACATATTTTCGTCCATAAAAATCGTCCGAGCCTCTCACCCGGGGCCATCAAACTAAGAAGCTGTATTATTTCTGAAAAACTTGCGCGCACATACGGTAAGATATCCCGTTGTAAGAGGATCGTTCGGTTTTTAATGGCCTGCACGCAAGCTACGCTTTACGACTTATAAAAAAACTGAACGGGTATAAATAGGGGGTGGGGGTGGGGGAGGGCGAAGTAGGGAGGGCAGTTTCGAAAGCTGCTGCAGCGGTACTTCGGTAAAAATGCCTCACCCTTCCCCGTTTGATGTCCCTCCGAGGACCGGGCGTAAAGACCCGGGGACAATATATAGAGACGAGCGGGTTATGACCGAGAGGGATGAATTGACGTTGACAGAAAATTTTAATTTATCGCTCGTTAACCGCTCTTCCTTTTTTTACCGATCACGCTTTTTACGACGCTACCGTCTTGTAACTATTGATGTTTTTTCTTTTCTTTTTTTTTTTTTTTTACGGTAATAGCCCATAATTTTATTCGAAACTGGACACGAAATATTTTGATCTTTAGTTTTTTCAGAACAAGTACAAAATTTTTTTATGTTTTTTTGTTTTAGCTGTTGCGTAAAACGACCATGAGCCAATCACATTGGATTTTTCTGTTAGGGAATAGTAGTGATTGGCTGAATGGATTTCAACAGGTCCACTCCCGCATAAAAAATTTATTTTCATTTATTTTTTATTTAAAAATTTAAATTTACAAAATAAAAACTTAAAAACTAAAATTTATTTACGGTAATTAAAATCCAAGACCTAAAAAAATTATTTTTTCTCTTATTTTTTAATTTAAAAAATATACCCAATGTTCTCATAACTTGGTGAAGCTTCTTGGCTTATTAAGTTTCTCTCAAATTAAGGAGCGAAAAGATGAAGGGAGAGTTGGGATGCTATAAATTCAATTTTTTTTTTTAAGACCAAGACGTTTGACCTCCCGAAACAATATTACTGCTCCCCCGCTTCATATTTTTTTACCCTCGGTCGTCGACATTATCGTAAATAACGGTAATTATACCCGAGCGAGCGAGGTGTACAGTCTCGAAGGTAAGTAAAAATAATAATAATAATCATAAGTGAATTAAAAAGCCCTTCGAAATAATTAGCGGCGGAGGTGGTGGTGGTGGTAACGAGGCGTGCTCTCCCTGAAAATAACGTAAAATGCAAATTTCATCAGGGGCTAATTTTTTCATACCCGGGCCTTCTTCTTCTTCTCCGGCGTAGTAAGACGTCAAGGCGAGCGACAGCAGTGGTGCCAAGAGGAGGCGGGAAATTAAAATTCAAATGCGCCGCGTCGAGGATTATCATAATGCTTGAGCGGGCGAACGACCGGCCAGCCAAGGATAAATCATCGTTTAGATCGAGTGCTTTAATTATGTGTTGCGGGAAAAAACGGGGGGAGTCAATTTGAATTATTATCGGTAATTTGACAGGTGACGTGCTCTGTTTTCGTTATTAGAGTTTTTTGTGTAGTACAGGGTGGATTAAATTTTAACTCTTTTTTCATTTGTCGAGATTCTTTCAATAAATACATTATTTTCGATTTATTTACCCATAGAAACAAGATTTTTTTAGTTAGCTTTGACTATGATAATAATACGCAAGGTTGTCTAACATTTATTATTAATAAAAAACAATTAATAGCTGTTACCAGAAAAAATCAACTAATTATTTGAAATTGATGATGATCTTAATGCATTACAATAAAAAGTAGGTTTTGATCTGCTGCTATTTTGAAATTGCTGATTTAAGTAAATTTTTTTTTTTTAATTAATGCGCGAAAAAACTTGTAGCTTTTGAAAACTATGATTTTTACCTGGGTATGATATATGTATTATTTTTTTACTCGTGAAAAAAAATTATAATTATGATAAAATTAATGAACTTGTAACTAATGTTGAATATTATTGTTATTATGCTCATATCTGTTTACAGACAATTTTTGTACACTGAGAGAAGGATTTGGTTATTTTTGGTTTCTCCCAAGCTATGGTTCATGCGACCAATGATTTGGTTACAGGAACCAAATGTATAGATCACAGTCATGTCAAACAGTTCGCTGTTATAACCTTAAAAAATTTTTTGCAGTAATTCAGAAAATTATGAACTCGCGAAAAATTTATTAAAATGATCGGTGTTATATTAGATTGAAAACGATTAGTACTTTGATTTAACTTCGCAGAGAAAAATAATTTTGTTGTCAAGAGAAAACTCATATTTAAATAAACTTAATTAATTTTTCAAATTGGCAGGAGCTCGATTTTTACGCGTGGAGTGTGGACCAAACATTTGGTTCCCACAACCAAATTATCCGATTTCTTTTCAACCAAATATATTTGGTTCCTTGAACCAAATCCTTCTCTGAGTGTACATATTTTAAAAATCCATTTCATAAATTTTTATTCCTTCTATGAAAAAAAATCTTAACTCCTATCTATTAACAGTGATACGAGTACAAGAAACTGATTTTAAACATTACTGACGAAGACGAAGTAAGATACTACCTATCAATCTTTTTAAAACAACTTCAGGTAATTGAAAAGAAGTTGAACCTGCAATGCTATCAAATCAATGAAATAATACTCAATTACAATTAAACTTCAAATGAAGATGAACCGCACCAATAAAGTAGAAAGAAATCATTCGTATTGAATAACGCGATGAAACTCCTCTCGCTGTTTATGGTTTTAAATGTGCTTATAATTAGACCCGACTTTCCGTAATAAATAAATTACTTTACCGAAGAAAAAGTAGAAGAAGGAAGTAAGTACTTTTTTTTTCTTTTTTAAACTCCGAGTGTAGCGCTTCTTCCTCCTCTTTCTCGGGTACTTTTCAGCATTAAAGTAATGCAATTTTAACAGTTTACTCGTAAGGATTCTTATAGACGTATCGATAACTGGTATCAACACAACTTCTTCGCTGCGTCTTGAGACTCTGGCAGGGGCTTCGGGTGGGAGTAGCAGCAGCACAAGGGATCTTAAAAGACTTCCAACGGTGGCCGTTAAAGTAACGCCGTTACCCCCCTGACTTTTTTTCTTTTTTTTTTTTCTTATTTCTTCCTCCGTTATTTCTTTATTTATATTTTTCATTTAATTCAAGTGGCTTTTTCGAAAATTAATTGACATTTTGAAAACTTGATAGTCGCAACAAGATGGAATGATCTCGATTTGAAATAACTCTGATTGGTTTAGAACAAAAATTTTAAAATTTTATTTTATTTGAAATTAAAAATGAAACATTTTAATCATATATAGACCACGATAGGATTATTATTCAATGAAGCTAAAAACAAAGTCAAGCAAAGACTCGCTCGTTCGAGTCCCATTCTGAAGACTCATGATCAGTTCAAGAATTTCGAAAGTTTCAAGCCTGTCTTGTTTTAAAAAAGTTCCTAAAGTTTTTCTGTTATTGCCTAAAAAATACAATAATCTTTTACAAGAAGAAACAAACCAGACTTTAAAATTTTGAATACAAAACCCAAGACTCAATTTTTGGGCTCATGAGAATCTAGATCAACTCCTGAGGATTCGAATCGTACTTGTGAGTTTTCAGAATGAGTTCTGAGGACAAATTTTGAACTTGCAAGTCTGAAAAATGAGGTCATCGGAGTCGTGCCTCTTTCGATTGCCAAACTCTAATTGAATGACTTACCTTCAATTAATCATATTCATTTTTAATTTTAATTTTTTTTAATTTATAAGCTCGGTGCGTGCGCAGTAAGAGAGCCTAGTTTTTTGAAAAAAAAAGAGGAGAGTCCCTCGTGTAAAGATCCTTATGTAGATTCAAAAGAAAAATTTGCATCGTATAATCTTACGAGAATTAAAAGAGCCTTCAACGTCGATGCTGCGCCTTATGCTTGTATTATAGATGAACTGAATGACTAAAAAGGCCTGTTTGTACACCACTCGTATTATGCAATACACCGAGCTTTACGAATTATCATAAGCTCAATTATTTCTCTTTAGCACCGATCGCGAGCAATAATTAAAATTCCAAACCCTGCCCGAAGAACGGAATAATCAGCAAAACAAGAAATACCCAAACAGAAAAATTTGCATAAACACAGTGCTCGCAACGAGTGTACATCTGTCGTAGAATTTTTAGCCACCTCTCGAGTGCACAAATTCAAACAGGTCACGTTCAATCCGTCCGGGCTTTTATATAAATCCACAGCCAATACCGTGAACGTGTTAAAGCTTCCCAGGCAAATCCGTCGAGGAAAATATTTGTAAGATTCGATTATGCGAGCCAGCGCGAACGAGAGAGAAAGAAAGGGAAGAAAAATTGGGAGGGGTTTCAAAGAGGTAATACAGCTACTCGACTCGCAGAATCGCATTCAACTCGTTCATTGACAAGCCGAGAAGGAGGTAGATAAGCAAGGGGGGATGTTTATCAAATTTACATGTAGATGGCCCCTCAAACAGACACTCACTCCTTGCGTGCCTTTGGAACTCCTCGGGGCGAGAAACGGAATTACCTGGAACCCTTGGCTCTAAGATGGAATAAATTAAGTGTCTACACGTCTGCTCGAGCTTACTTTATTTATTTATTTTTTTTTTATAATTGCTGCATCGATGAAATGTGTATTAGTGGGGAGTACGAATTGAATTTTTTTGAGAATTATTTACCTCAACTCCCTTTTCATGGGTTTTTCCCGCAGCCGGCCTCCATCGATTTTTTCAGTGCAGCTTCCGAACGAGCGATGGTGCAGGGAGAGTTGTTTGGTGAGCCAATTGGTGCATTATGAGTGCTTTAAATAATAATAATGATAATAAAATAAAAGCTTTTTTGTTTTTTTACTACTGGAGGTATAAATTTTAGATGGAAATTCGATATTGATTGTTATGACTTTATGAGTATTGTTAATTTTTTTTTTTTTTAGGCTGACTGAACCCAGATATTACCACTTAAAGTTTTTTTAAACTTACTCACGATGAAACTGAGACTATGAAATATTTTATATTAAGTACTTATAATTAAAAAAAAAGAAAACATAAATCTAAGAGCAAAATTCGATGTGTAAATGATGTAATTTAACAATGAAAAATAATATATGTATTGCATAAGAAATTTTTTTCATACTTTTTGCTTAAAACAAGAGTATCATAAAAAATTTTAACGAAATGCATCGTGTATCAAACTAAAAATTTTGAATTTTAAAATTCTTGGGTTTTCCCTGAAGGCTTGCTTACGATATACATGATGAACACTGATGGGCTCATAAAACATTTTTGCAGCCACTTCGATTTTCAGCTTACTTTTTTTTATTAAAAAATTATCGTAAGTTTTTCTAATAAAAGCCACTTCAGTAGATGTATGTAATAAGCAAATTTATAACTTTTTTCATTTAAAATAAAGTTTCAAACGTAAGTTTCTGTGATTAAAAAAAAAAAAAACAAAAAAAACAAAAAACAAATTTGATAATCATTTATGTAACATATTTAAAAACTAATGTCATTTATGAGTTTAAAACAACAATTAAAAAGTTAGAAGACAGTTCCAAACTTTGACTAAAAAATTTTTTTAATATTTTTCTTAACTGCAATCATAAATTTTACACCATACACTCAAATAAACAAAGTTATCAAAACATGATGAAATAAAAAAAGTTTTACCTTGAAAAACGCGCGCAAATCAATTACGCACTGGCGTAATAATAACAAAATAGAGCCGAATGACCCGAGTTACTTTGTCGAACGAGGTCATACGCAATATCAATAACACCGAAGCACCGTAAAAGGCCACCGGTCGGACGCACGGGTAACTCCTCGAAAATCGATCGTAATAAAAAAAAGAGTCAAGTCCAAGTAGGTAAAACCATACACGCACTACCCCAGGAAAGCTGCATTCTCAAAAACCATAAAATCCGGATATAAACCCCTCCTTCCGAGCTTTCCTTTTATCAAGATTTTCCTTTGCAATTTTTCTCAGGAATCAATTTTAAAAGGAGAGAGAAATCAAATCTCATCCCATTTCCACGTGCACTCACGTCATTGAATTCGCTGATTGTCGATAAATCACATTTTTACTAACCCGAAATCAAGACGGGGAGGGGGGGGGGGAGGTTTAGACGGGGCTACTTTACCGTGAAATAAGTGCGCACTGCAATATTCACGCCTCGGGGGCCCGGCTTGAGTAGAGCTTTTCAAGTGTTCGAGCTTTCTTACGTGTGGTTTTATTCTGCCCGAAAGAAAGGTGAGTGCGGTACTTGATTACTGACGAATTTGTTTTTGTAACGGCAACAACACGAAGAAAGGGTAGTTGGCTTCAACACAAAAGTATCAGAAAATATTATCTAATGTACTTTTTTTAGTAAAGGAATATCCACCAATATAGTCTGAGATGTAATTATCTGTAAATCTTAATTTGTTTTTCGATTTGTCAAAACGGAAGCACGTAGTATTATTTACAAAAAATTTATAATAATCGGAAATTGTACATATATAGATTGATATCAATCTATGTACAAGTTACTAATTTTACTTGCATACCATATAATATATTGTGGGAGAATCATTGTGTGTTATCTAGTGTACTTCCATAAATCTAATTATAATAAATAATAATGGTATTATCATTAAGAAGAACTATAAAATATTCGAAAATTCCGTGGCTTACAGGAAATTTTTATCTGCAAAATTTTTTAATTGCAGATGAATTTTTTTTAGTTTAATCCAAAACAAAATATAATAAAGAATGTTATTACAGTTATAACACTGTTGAGAGAGTCTGGTCAATTGGATAATAAAAATACTAACGAGAGCAACTGGATTGAATTTGTATAACCAAAGAATCTGCCCAAAGATTGGAACTTTTATCTTTTTTTCAAACAATTTGTGTAGTTATTCTCGTAAACCACAAAATTTTACACTGTATAAAACAATACGATAAGTTTCACTTTTTTAATCTATTCAATATCTAAATAACAAGCTAGTTTTACCTCAAAAAACATCTAGTTCTTTAAAAACAATTTCAATTTGAGAGAAAATGTTAACATTCATTTTATGGGCTAAATTCATTACTTTCCTTCGTACCAACAGGTTAGGAATGTAGAATTTTCAGGTAATTTCAGGAGAAAAAGCGTTTCATTATTTTCTACATCGTTAATTTCAAAGCCCTTTATGTGTTAATTGAAAATTAACAATAAAATTTATTTAAACTTGAATAAAAAATAAATCAAAACTATGCTACCTTTGAGTACGTACTTTTAGATATGAATAATCTACAATTAACAAAATAATAGAAATGAAGTAAAAATAAAAAAGAAAATGCAAGAAAAAGTTATCAATTTTGAGGTTTATAAGTACAATTTTTTAAAAACCAAAATAAGCCTTGGTTAAAACTCTTCAATGTAAAAACTTTTTAAAATAATCTTCAACTTATTCAATAATTAAATCAGCAGTTGAACTCAAACTTAAAACCTTTTAATGTCGGTCAATCAACAAGTCAATTCTGTCTTTTCCTCGAAGAGTAGTAATTAATAATATATAAGATGTATAATGAATTGAAACTCCAACAAGCTTTACGCTATTAAGTTCGGACATCAAATTCCCTTCCACGATGAACCAACTAATTTCGTCAAACAATGTGTGTAAACAAACAATAATCAAAAACCAACAACATTTGTCTAATTTAGATCGAACCGCAAGCTTTTCGCTCGAATACTTACAGTTATTTCAACTAATAACGCCACGTACTTCAGCAATATCAATTTCCTGAATTTGTCCGACAATCGAATTCCAATTTTCCGAACGGGCAGATCATATTTACCTCGTTACTCGTACATACAGACACAATAACGACAAATTTTCCGTGAAAAAGAAAAAGTTGTAAAAAAATATATTCGAAAAATCAAACTTTATAATAAACAAAAAAAGTGATAAAGAAATCATCAGATGCCGTTTATTTTATACTACCAACATTGAAAAAAAAAAAAAGATTTTTTAGCGCAAACACATTTGCATATTAAAATCACCATCAAAAAGCGTAAATCAAAAGCACTTTGAGTGGCCAAGCCGCGGCGCGTCGTAGATAAAATTCCAGCTTTCAGCAGGAAAGATAGTCAAAGGGTTCTAGTCCGCCCGGATAAGATCTATCTGGTGGTTGCTTTAATAACATGTTGTGTACGCTACGGCCCGTGGTAAGAGGTAAAAAAACGTACCCTTTCTTACAAACTCGGGTCTATTAAAAAGTTGGAGATAAAGTTCAGACCGGGGCTGGGGGTGGGGTCTATTTACTGCTTCATAAAATCTTTTTAAAAAGTGCCGACGACGACTCGGGTAATATTCAGGGAGTCCTACCAGAAAGTTCAAATTCCTTCTTCCCTCTTTTTTTTTTTACTTTTTTCAGACACAAAGGATCTGGGGGTACGACATCCGAGCGTTAAATCGCGTTAGAACGATTAAGAGCTGGATTTTTTAATCCTAATTCGGTCTTTTATTAATTCAGGAAGGACAGGGGAATTTACTATAGTGGGTCTTTTTCAAAGGCTTTTTGATTTGTTTTCATAATTTTAGTTCGCTCGCGGAACGTGTATTTGATTAACGAGACGTGATAATTTTATTGAAGAAATTATTCAGGACGAACCCCCGACGATGATTGCACGGTTAAATAATCCCGTGCCACGCATAATCAATCATTAGATTTGTGTTTGCAATCAAACTAATTTTTAATCGCGTTAGAGCGAACTTTGTTTGAAAATCGCTTTTATATGGGACACTCGGAATGATTTAATTCGCGATTGAATTTTCAGAGGGATTTTTATTTTTCCATTAGGAAAGCTTTTATTTACATACATATAAAAACAATATTATTCTAATTTTTTGCGGTAAAAATATTTATCCATTTTGGGAATCGTTTGTGTATTGGAAATTTTTTTTTTTTGCAGTCACATTAAATTACTGACATGTTACTAAATGTATTAAGTAATCAAATATACTTTGATATCCTTTTTTAAATTTATCAACGGTGATTGAGTTCTGATCAAATTTATGAATTAACGGAATCGTCATCGATTCATTTAAACTAATTTGATTCTATCCAAGAATAATTCATACTCTCATCAAATTTTGATTAACCTACATTGGAATTAAAAATTCACACAAAAAAAATTTTCGATTTCAATGATTGTTGTAAAAGATTATAATATATGTTTTTCTTATTAATATTATTTACCCAGAAAAAAATGAATAACAGTAATAATAATAATAAATGTAACCCAAACTATATAACTAATGTGTAGTGAATAAATAAAAATAACAAAAAATTTTAGAGACTTTTGAATCTGATTACTTTCACTTATAAAAATTTTTTGTTTTTTTGATCGATTTATCAAATTATTATTATTTCCATCGTTTTTGCATTTACTTGGTAAAAATCCATGGTCCGTTAATTAATCAATAAAAACAAATGTTTACGATTTTTAAAAATTAGTGAAAATCGAAAACATTTGTTTTTATTGATTAGTGAATTATTATTATTATTTTTGACACGCATGCAAATTTTCCACTGTTTTTTATCTCAAAATTTTCAGTGTAGTTAACGTAAACGTTTAAACAAAAAAATCTAGCCGAAAGTACTTTAAGTGGAAAGATCCACCTCGTCGCGTAATAAAATAAACCAATCAATAACAGCAATATCGAGTAAAAAATGGATCTAAAACAGCTCAATCGAAAATAAACAAGATATCGCGTCGACATAGCGCAGTTACCGATAAATCCTTTCTTACCCCGAGCGCCTCGCCCCGCCCGGTTAGCGTTATAACGCTCCGATTATGATTTACGTTACCAATATAACGGGGATAAAATAAGAGGGGGATGGTCGCCGAGCCCGCGCTATCTCTTGCACAGCACCGAACTTCCTCACCTGAAAATTAATATCCCTCTAAACCAAAGAATTTTCGGGGTGGCAAAGGGGGGGAGGTAATCCTGTCGCCGGCAAGACTTTTGAAGTTCTTCTTTCATTCCCTCCCTCCCTCCGGATTGACACTGCTGGAGGTGCTCTTATAACTACCCCCCGAGCAAAACTCGTCGCGGTCTTTTCTTATTTTATACGGCTAATCGACCGGATAATTTTTAAAGACGATTCCCCCTCACTCCTTCAAAGTTTTCTCTGGCGAAGTTCCCCAGTCGCCGAAGAGAGATTTCGCGGGCCGCGAGTTCGAGAGATTTTGCGCTTGCGGAAGGGATAAGACCGACCCACCGACTGATTGGACGATTCGTCAGGTTTAAGTTCTTCCACGGAAGTAGTTCCTTTTCTTTTTCACCCGCACCTCGAGGCTTGAGTTTTGCGAATTTTCTTTCTTTTTCTCACTTTTTACACGATTTTGATTTTGTCAAGCTGGATTTATGAGAAAGAGGATTATTTCAAAGATTTAATATAACTAATTCAAGTGTTATTGAACTCTTAAATTTTTATTTTATCTTTAATTGGCTGTATTAATTTGATGAGCAAAATTATTATCATATTTTTTATTTTTTATTATTATTGATCTATTAATTTTTCTTTATCATTCATTTATATTTTAGGTTTCATGTTTTTTCATAATTTTTACAGTGTAACTAATGGTGAACTTATTTTTTCAGAGTATATCTAAAAAAAATATTTCATTGTATTCAGCTTAATGGTTAATCGTAATCCAAAAAAACTCACTTTTTTATTTCTAGGACCTTTCTATTCTTTTATTCCGAAACCTCATAAATTTAAATGTAACAAACACTTGAAGCTACCATGAATCAAACATTATTATTGTCTATTTATCAAAATGATAATCATGATTCATAATAATTGTCCTCTGTTTTTAAGCGAAAAACCTTCTCAGTTCACGGGTTCACGAGATAAAAAATGTCATTCTTTTATATGATTCAACCGAAACGAAAAAGAAAGAAAGGAAGGGAAAAAAAAATTCATCAGCTAATAAAGGACTTAATGGCCTTGGCCTTAGCGCGGGAATAGAAGAAAAACGGCTTAAATAAGATGCATCGTCGAGAGCGACCTAATGAATAATAATGGTAGGAACGTTTTGCCAGAGTACCTATATATACGTTTGCGTGAAGAAAAAAAGAGAGCGAGAGAAAATGAAATAAAAGGGTCGAGATGAAAGAGACAAAAGTGAAAGATAAAACAGGAGAGGAAGCAGGAAGGCGAGAGGGCGTAAAAAATCCAAACTATTTCGGCTAAGTTTTATACGGGGCGTTGAAAAATTCAAAGGACGAGACGGATGAGACGAGATGAGAAAAAGGCGAGGGTGGCAGTTTAGCGAACAGAAATGACTGTCGAACGCTACACGGTAATCTTTTTTCGCCGCGTCTTCGTAGGTAGAGCTTGCAGGGCCATCCCTGGGGCTTTTTATATATATACGGAGGATTCCCTAAATAAAAACTCCCCGAGATCCGATGTAAGACTCTTCTCCTGGTAGGAAAAGCTCGGAATGGCAATGAATAAATAATGCATGAGCGCCCGCCGCATTTGCGTATACCACCCACAATTCGCCCACCTGGTTTATACAGTACAATCACATTTTAAGGAACTTCTGCCCGTGATTTATCTACTCTGTTTGGCTTTAATTTTATACTTTACGCTAGAGATTTTTTTGAATTTCACTGTTTTAGAAGAGATTTTTAACTCGTTAACTTTCAAAACCAAGTCGAGGCTCGAATATTTTTCCTTTTTGCTGATGAAAGAAATATTTTTACAAGTAAAGAAAAAGTTACAAGAAATGAAGATTTAAAGACAATTTTTTTTTTTTTAATTTAAGAATATTTTCTTACCATGACAACGATGGAATTTTTGAAGAAGCTACCCAACTTAAGGACAGGTTTGATATTATTGAATCTAGATTGAAATCAATATTACGCGACATTTTTCCTGACATTGTAACAAAAAAATTAGCAAAAAATCTTACAGCAGCAGATTTATCTTTAAAGTTTTGATAGTTACAAAACTAAACACGCATATAATATTTAAATATCCAGTCTAAAAAATATGAATTTGTGATTAAAAAGAATCTTTAAATTTAACGTGTATTATAATAAGTTTGTACAAGTTTCATTGTGTAAATTTTTTGAAATGACTTATTAAATATATTATTAATTATTTATTAGGATAATTAAAATTTAGAATTGACAATCTTCGTTACAGTTATTATAATACTTTTTTTTTTAATTTAATTTCTGAAGTAAGTGAAATGTTGAAAGAGGTTTATAATTAGTATTGAATAAAATTTTGTACATTCAAACTTCGTTTTTCAACACCTAAGTTTGATTCAAGTTGATAATATTTTGTGTTCCTTAGTTGAATTTTTCAATTTAAAACAATACAATTGAGTCTATTTATACGGCTAACCTCATTGAATTTTTTTCTCTTTGGCCAGAACAGTATTTTTTTTGGTCGAATTCACTTTGAAAAGAGTTAATCTAATTTTCATAAACAAGCAATTGGAGATTAAATTAGCTCGAACCCGGGACTTATCGACAGCTCCCACCGGTCGTACTTTATAATTACGAAATTATTGGTAAACACTTCAGCCCAGGAAGAAGCAAGCAAGGAAGGATAAAAAGAAAATCAGCTGATAATCAAGAACAATTAAAAGCTCTTTGGAGCAGCCAAACTTTGGCAAATTCTGTGACGGTAGGGCGGTAAGGTCGAAACTTCTCCTCGAGTAAGCCACTTAAATTATTAATAAAATCCAATATAAGCTCGAGCCTAGCCTAGCCTAGGAGGCAGGGACGCAATAACCGTCGACTAATAACCCATCGGGCGAAGATCATCGGTGTAAACTTCTTAAAGTCTTGCTTTACGCGCTTAATAAGGAGCTTTATCGGGGCGCACAACGGAGAGACCCGAAATTCCTTACTCCCTTCCTGTTTAGTGCGCACTTGACGCGGTGTGTCCCGACCTCGTATATAATGTGACGAAGCCATATGATCCCCCCCCCCGCCTCCCAGCCGAGATTGTCGCGCCCGGAATTTTGAGAGGAGAAGGCGCTTGCCGGAGGAGTCAAATATTTCGACGAGCGGGGACTAAATTATCTCAGCGGTGTAGGTACGTTAGTTATGAGTGGTTGGTATTTCCTGCCTTGGCGGCGAACGTGTTGCTCACGTACAATTTCATCCTACCAGCCTTGTTAAGTGGTCCACTGTAAATTTACAAAGTAAATATTTAGCGTCGGGTATTTACACTCCGAAATTGAGGCTGTATTAGCTTGTTTTTATATGTTTTCTTTTGTATCCGAGTTTAAAAATTTGTAATCGAAGTGGGTCAAGGAATTTATCCTAATTTACTAACGAGAATGAGAAACTACAGAATTACAGTAGTTATTTTTGAAGGATAAAAAAAAATACGCTGTTGAAAGAAAAATGCAGTTCTTGATGCCCTCGAGCTGTTTAACGCTTCTTTGGTTTTCTTCATAAAATGTAAAGAAAATCAATAATTCTTTGAAGAAAAGTATTGTTTTCTTTTTCAGAAGTTGCGATTTCAAATCCTCTGTAATATTTTTAAATTGAGAAATCTATTGATGAAAATCAGTGTTAAAAATCAATAGTGATTAAAATTTATTTTTTGAGTTTTGATAGTGGCTTTTCCAATCATTGTTTAAAAGAAAAAAAAGTTATTAACTAAGTTGTTTGAGATATTAAAAGTCCAATATAATCGTAAGTAACACAATGGTAATTTTTCTAATGACATAGCCTATAAGGTTAGTTGTTCTATAAACATGTCTGCAGTATATTTGTCGACCAATAATTAATAAAAACTCGTCAGGGTCTGTCGTAACAAATTCATCTGAACAAAAATTTTAAATGAAAAAATTTAAACTTTTAAGTTTAAAAACTTAAATATAATATTCAAGAATGAACTGTATGTATTGTAGATGATGTATCATGATAAGAGGCTTTTGAATTGAATATTAAATTTTTTTTATTATTTAAATTAAGAAGAATTAATTATTTTGTTTTAATTTATAATAACCAATTTTCATTTGTAAAACCTACCAACTAATGAGATGTAAAATAAAAAAAAATTCAATCGGTCGTTTACTCTTATAGTTTTTAAATTTCATAGCTGAACGTAGCTGCAGGAATAAAATATTGTCGAACAAGTACATACTTAAGCGAGTTTTTGTATCAACTTGAGCTTTCCATGAAAATTTTTTGATCGTGTTCGTGGGTGCTTATAGTTGAAAAATTAACCCTATTAACCCAAGCCATTAATAGTCGTTGTAGCGATTACCGTGAAATAAAGTTTCCGGCGTCGTTGGAAACACGAGGAGGATTTCATTTACGTTAATAGTCGGCAAATGTTTACCAATTATAACCACCAAAACGGCGCAAGCAGGCAGGGTTGGGGATAAATTAAGCTCGCCCGCCTGCAAGCAAGAGCAAAGACCGAGATCGATCGAGAGTAATAACGGGCCGGAGTCGGTCGGGGGGTCAACACTTCCTCCCCATAAACACCTCCGCGTGTACACACACTCGGGGAAACTCAATTTTATGTCGCTTCCGAATGCAATATGTACGGGCCTGACTCCCCCCCCCCCATACCACCTTTTGTTTGTCCATTAGGTCGCGGGGGTGCTCTCAAAAGTTTCTGCTCAAAGGGCTTCGGGAGTCCTTTGAATTTTGAATTCTCTTTTTGACCTGCACCTGGAGTTACCTACCCTGCACTTTATTCGGTTTTTCAATTTTTTTTACTTTTTTGTCGTAAATTTGGGAAAAGTTTTTTACCTTGACCGCAAACGGTAAAAGTGACGTTGAAAGTGAGCGATTTTTATTTTTATCTCTTAATATTATTGTTTATTGAAAGTGACGTTTCGAGTATTTTTTTACATAGCTAGCGTGCTTTCACCAATAACTCTAATTGAAAAATTAAATTCATATTAAATAAAATAAGTTAGTCAAGGAAGCGTATTTCTAAGGTAATTTTAGGTAAATCTGAGTTGTTTTATTGTTATTTTTTTAAACATGTACGATTTCAACATTTGATTAAAAAAGAAAAAAAAAATTTTGTTTATTAATCCTTGAAAATCTCGCAGTTGTGTTGGTCTTAAGATTAAACGTAAATACGACGCTAATACTTAAAAGATTAAAGGATAAATTGAAGGTGCTTTGTAAGGCTACAGTGTATTTCTGTGAGGTAATTGCAGCTACTTGGGCAGAAATTTATTAAAGGTAGAGGTTGAGAAAAAATTTGGAGCAATAATGATCGGAGCTTTTTTGAATTTTAATGAGTAGCCGAGAGCTTGAAGGGGAGAAGCATAAATCAATCGTGACTTTATCACTTTTATGCTATTCAAATAGAAAATTCGATAAGTCGAATATTCCGTAATTTAATCTCGAACTTTTTCAACTCCGGCTTACTAATATTCAAGTCGTCGATTGGATTATCTGTTGGTGTCTCTGTCTTTCTGAGCCTCTCGCACACTCGTCATTAATTCAACATTTGTTGAATGATTTTCTCATTATAACGTAAAATTCATTTTGCGCTTTATTCAATTAATTGAAATTTTAGCTTTAAAATTTAAAATAACGAGAAATACACTAAGAGATATTTAATCTACTAATTATCATAAGGTAAAGGACCCAATTGTGGACCCCAAAAATCACAACTTTCGGGGTTTTTGAATTTTATAGAAAAAACCAAGCAAGTGAGGTTAATTTTTTTCGTACATACATAATTTTAGTGGTCTTAAGAATCAAAATCAATTTTTTTTATTAAAAAATTTTATTTATTTACAGAGTAATTAATGTTTAAAGTAGAGACCTTTTGGACCGTATTTTTGAAACTGTGTGTCAAAGTACCCCGATTAATGGACCTTTTTTACATGCGATATCCCCAAGGGGTTACGCACTCCAGTCCTGTGAAAAATCCTGCGCAGTTTTTCGTAATCCTGCAATAGTCCTGTTAGTCCTGGCATAGTCCTGTTAGTCCTGTCATAGTCCTATTAGTCCTGCCATAGTCCTGTTAGTCCTGCCATAGTCCTATTAGTCCTGCTATAGTCTTTTTGATCCTCTTAAAGTCTTTTCAGTTCGGTCAGTTCTTTTTTTTTTTTTTTTTTTTTTTATTGAGAAATTCGATATTATAAAATATTTTAAGTTTTTTGTTTTTCCTTTGCTCATCATTTCCAAACTACAACTTCCCAAGAAAAAATATTCAATGACTACTCAATAAGTACTAGAGTAGTTTTTTTAGTATTTTTAATTCGTATTGAAACTTTACGAGAATTTTTAACCATTGTAGACAAAAAAATTTATAAATAAAGCTAAAGCTAAGGTAGATTTTACACCAACACTGATGATTTTTATCAATTTTTAGGCACGACCGACCCCGAAGGGACCTGGGAGGCCTTATAAGTTCGCCAGAACAATAAATGCAATCCAAAATTGTGCACAGGATTTTTCGCGACCCAATAGACAAAATTGAAAGGGGTAAACGGGAAAATGTTTGTATTAGTATTCTATAGTTCTAGTACGAGAATAAAAAAAAAAAAAAAAACAAGATTGTCGAGCGCGAAGCGCGAGTGTCGGTCGGTCGTGCCTTTTATGCATTGTGTGGAGCGATAGCGGAGAATGTCAATGCATACCTTGCTTCGCGCGGAGTGGTAGCAGAGCTTTTTGCCCAAATTTTTTTTTAAAGTCTCAAGTCTTGCGCAGCAAACACTTTAAAAAAATTTTGAGCAAAACCACCGTAGCCAGCCAAGTCATCTGGTCGGTTGAGCGTAGCGAAAGGGTCAGACGGCGCGGGCGTGCTAGTTTTTATTAAATTTGACCTTTATATTTATAGATTTGGCATAGTCTCGTCTTGATCTTGAAAAAAAAGGAAATTTAAAGTCTTGTCTTGGTCTCGTCTTGGTTTTGTCTTGGTCTTGTCTTAATTTCAAGACAAGACAAGACAAAATCTCGAAAATCTCGAATTTCACTCTGTGTAGGGAATTATACAAAATTTGAATTCAGGTTAAGAATAAACGAAAAAATACTTGAATTTATTACCACTTACTTAATAAATTTACAATAGTTTTACTATAAAAAATGTTTACAAAATATTAAAATAAATCAATATCAAATATATGGGCCGCAAATCTCACGAGAATGCCAATTTTCATAAATATTCTTAAAAAAATAGTAAAAATTGAAGCACACTCACGAAATTTTAACAGCAGCTTTTTACAATCATTTCTAACTTAAACAAATGAAAAAAAAAAAAAAAAAAAATTCAAATCGCTTAAAAAGTTATTGCAAAATTAAATTGTTTATTAACAAATCGAAAAAATTTTTGTTGCAATAGATTCAGAAGAAGAAAATAAGATGAAAATTACTAATTCATTTTTTTGATCCGACGCATAGTTTTATTGTTAAAAATGTTTAAACATTTAAAAAATTTTTGTTGCTATGCTTTGTACTTACCATGTTCAATAATAAATTTCAATAATAAACGCAACACAAACTCAAAATATATGTGATACATTTTTATATTTTGTAAATAATTAAAATTTATTTATTTGAACAAATTAATGAGGTTAAAAAAAATATGGAATTTCACTTTTAAAATGGAAAAAAATTTTAGACTTATTAGTAGTCATGCAGTTTATTAATTTGTTTAAACAAAGTTTAATAAAACATGAATAATAAAATAAAGCCAATATTTTTTAAAATGTCTTGTATTTAAATTTTTGATTTTTAAGATTTTCAAGATTTTAAGATTATCAAGATTATCGACACGAGAGTGACCTTGGTCTTGGTTCGTCTTGGTCTTGAAAAACTGTGAGAATACAAATCTTGTCTTGGTCTCGTCTTGATTTCAAGACAAGATCGAGAAAAAATCTTGAGTCTCAGCAAGCACTATTGTTGATTAATTTTACTCTTTCAGTTTACAGTTAATACAAATCAAAAAACAGTTTTTTATCTAATTTTCAAATAATCTGTGCTTAAGCCTACATAGCTCTTGACTAGATCTTAAACATCGAATACTCTGTATTATTCTTAAATTTTTAGAAAAAATATTTTTCAATTCGATTTTGATAATTTTGACATGTAAAAATAAGAATTCTCCAACTAAAAAAATTCTAAAAATTGATTTTAGAATTTTAAATTTTACCTGGTCAAAATCATCAAAACCGGAATTGAGAATTTTTTTCCTGAAAACTTATTAAAAGACAAAGAGCATGCATGGTTGCAGACCTTTTCAAAGTTTCGAACAAGAATCGTTTGCAAAATTAACTAAAAAACTGCTTTTCAAAAATAAAGGCTAAAAATGACGTTTTTACTGTATAGCAGATCGGAAATGATATGTTACTCAACTTGTGTGTGAAGTTGCACATTTACATCGGAAACAATTTGAGTATCATATTTTATTCAACAAGATCATGTAATTTGGTACTTTGATAAAAATACGGCTGTAAATGTACTCTATTATTCAACGCTACGGTGAAAATAAAAAGTATCACTTCTACCGCGTATCTTACACGTCAAAAAGTACCGATTACATGATCGCGTTGAATAAAAAGGTATTATTGCACTTATCCCAGAGCCAAAGTGATTTTTAACACCTCCCTTCTTATGTTCAAGTTAAAAAGTAATAAAATGAAGGCTATGCAAATAAAATTAAATTCATTAAATGCAAAAAGCAAGCATTTAATAAACTTACCCTGCGAGAAATTTCTGCCAGAATATTGCCAGACAGTGGGCAGATTTAACGAAATTGGGCAGAAATTTAGTAGGGTTAATCGCCAGATTCTTGACAGAAGGCCAATGCTTTACGCATAGGGATTCTGGCGAGTTGTAACGTAAACCTTTTTATTTTAAATTGTAACATTTATTACTAACAAAAATATGTTCAGTTTCATAACTTGACTCTGAAATTTTTCTTTTTTTTTTCCTTATGTTGAAAATTTTTCTCATCCATTTTGATGTAATTTTGAAATATTATTCACACAATACCAGCCCTGCTGTATAGCCACACGTGTGGCACACGTACAATGGACTTGAACAAATTTTTTTTCTTTTGCTAAATATTTTAACACCTATGGAGTCAGGGCGGAGACCTAGTGCATAGGAAAGCGATTACAACCTGGACATGATTTCCCCAGGAAGTTTTGACTCCGGAGGGGCCAGGGCGGATACCTGGTGCACCTGGTGATACTGACGCCTTGGAGATGATTTCCCCAGGAAGTTTGGACTCCGGAGGGGTCAGGCTGAACACCTGGTGAACCTGGTGATATTTACGCCTTGGAGATGATTTCCTCAGGAAGTTTGGACTCCGGAGGGGCCAGGGTGAATACCTGGTGCACCTGGTTATACTGAGGCCTTGGAGATGATTTCCCCAGGAAGTTTGCACTCCGGAGGGGTCAGGCTGAACACCTGGTGAACCTGGTGATACTTACGCCTTGGAGATGATTTCCTCAGGAAGTTTGAACTCCGGAGGGGCCAGGGTGAATACCTGGTGCACCTGGTTATACTGAAGCCTTGGAGATGATTTCCCCAGGAAGTTTGCACTCCGGAGGGGTCAGGCTGAACACCTGGTGCACCTGGTGATACTTACGCCTTGGAGATGATTTCCTCAGGAAGTTTTGACTCCGGAGGGGCCAGGGCGTACACCCGGTGCACCTGGTATTAATTACGCCTTGGAGATGATTTCCCCAGGAAGTTTTGACTCCAGAGGAGCCAGGGCGGATACCTGGTGCACCTGGTAATACTTACGCCTTGGAGATAATTTCCCCAGGAAGTTTGGACTCCGGAGAGGTCAGGCTCAACACCTGGTGCACCTGGTGATACTTACGCCTTGGAGATGATTTCCTCAGGAAGTTTGGACTCCGGAGGGGTTAGGGCGTACACCCGGTGCACCTGGTATTAATTACGCCTTGGAGATGATTTCCCCAGGAAGTAAGGACTCCGGCGGGGTCAGGGCGGACACCTGGTGCACCTGGTGATACTTACGCCTTGGAGATGATTTTCTCAGAAAGTTTTGATCCCAGTGGGTTCACATCATCAAGTTTACTATTAGGATAGCATCTTCAGAGTGTGGTTATTACCGGGTACACCAAGTATTTTCCCTGGCCCATCCAGGGTCAAAATTTCTTGATAAAATCATCTCCAAGGCGTAAGTATCACCAGGGGCACCAGGTGTCCGCTCTGGCCCCTCCGGAGTCCAAACTTCCTGAGGAAATCATCTCCAAGGCGTAAGTATTACCAGGTGCACCAGGTATCCGCCCTGGCTCCTCCGGAGTCCAAACTTCCTGAGGAAATCATCTCCAAGGCCTAAGTATCACCAGGTGCACCAGGTGTTCAGCCTGACCCCTCCGGAGTGCAAACTTCCTGGGGAAATCATCTCCAAGGCCTCAGTATAACAAGGTGCACCAGGTATTCGCCCTGGCCCCTCCGGAGTCCAAACTTCCTGAGGAAATCATCTCCAAGGCCTCAGTATAACCAGGTGCACCAGGTATCCGCCCTGGCCCCTCCGAGGTCCAAACTTCCTGAGGAAATCATCTCCAAGGCGTAAGTATCACCAGGTGCACCAGGTATCCGCCCTGGCCTCTCCGGAGTCAAAACTTCCTGGGGAAATCATCTCCAGGTTGTAATCGCTATCCTATGCGCTAGGTCACTGCCCTGACTCAATAGGTGTTAAAATATTTAGCAAAAGAAAAAAAATTTGTTCAAGTCCATTGTACGTGTGGCTATACAGCAGGGAGAGGTTAGGATTTTCAAACAGCAAGCATAATTCATCGATTAAAATTGTATTTCTATAAAATTATTTGATTATTTTTTATCAATTTTGTAACACCGGAGCTGCATGCTGCTGCTCCGATTTGTAAACTAACCTCTCATCAACGCATCTAGGTACATATACATATATGTATATATATAGACATATACATAAAATAATAAGCTTGACAGAATTTTCTGCCCCACTATCTGGCGGGCACCCCAGACGTTCTGTTGAAACTTCTAGCAGGGTAATTCTTTAGCGCTTACCCCATTTTTATTTTTTTCTTCACTTACACTTTAACAAATTTAATTAAAAAAAAATTATTTATCTTAAATTACGCCTGATGTACCTACTATAGAGCAGCCTTGTATTTGAAGTGTAAATTTTCATATCGTATTTCTAAATGGCTCAAAAGTATTGAGGAATTAAAGTTATGAGAAGTTCATCCTTTGACTTTAAACTTAATCTTGAGCTTTTTATTAAATTAAGTTTAACCATAATTTTTTATTCACTTTGTATCAAATTATTTTAAAATTAGTCAAAATTGTCTCTATGGCACATTATTTCCTTTTAGCTTTTTAATTTTTTTGTAAGTCTTTATCAAAAATTTACTTAAAATTTATTAAATTCGTAAAAATAAATATAAACGCTAATGTAAAGTAAAAAAAACAAGAGGAAGAGTCTATATTTCTTACACAATTTTTTCTTCTCTCAAAAAAACTACATTTTTATAAATCTTTTGTCATACTAAACCAGCTGACGGTAAGGTCTTAATTTAAAAATCTTAATTCAAATGTTGAACAATATTCTTTAGGTAATTCGTAGCAAAAATATTTTGAGTCATTTATAATTATATCATTCGAAGTATAAAAACGATTAGAAAAAAGTATAAAATTAGTTTAAAATGTGAATCGAAGAATCTGTGTATCAATACATATAAAAAATATAATTTATCAATTCAGATTACTTACTTTCAAGAACAATCATTTAAAAATATCAGTTCTTGTTCCTGGCTTGAAGTTCAAGTAATTTGAAAATTTTATTTTTTACTTACATTTTCGATGGATTTTTTTTTCAATCAGTTTTTTATGAAAACCCATCATGTTAACTAACCCTAAAAGTGTGCATTGTAAAAATAATGTAATAAAAAAATTTTTCTTACGAAAGGTGAAAATTAAATAAGAAAAAAAAAAAAAAAAACTAGACCAATTTAATCAAGGTCAGTTTACGACAAATTTTTTTTCTTACCTTTGCTTCTTATTTACCATCAATTTTTGCCAGAATTAAAATTTTTTTTGATACAAGCATAACATAATAGTCATAGTTTAATTTAGTCTCAAATTCTACGGTATTTAGTGTAAAGTTAAAATACTTGAATAAATTTTTTTACAAAAAAATCGTTTTAACAATAAAATCTTCATTAAATTACAATTTTATTTTGCTATAAAAATGGTTATGACAGATGTTTAATGAAGAAATCATTGCGGTTCCTCGGTCAGTAATCTTCTATTCCTCTTAACAATGTATTTAGATATTTAGTAATGCGAATTCAAAAAAATGTTACAGCAATTTCATCTGTGCATCCTTTGAAATTCTCATTATTCTCCGACAGTCCTGTTAGTCCTGGCATAGTCCTGTTAGTCTTGTCATAGTCCTGTTAGTTCTGTCATAGTCCTGTTAGTCCTGTCATAATCCTATTAGTCTTGGCATAGTCCTGTTAGTCTTTTCTCAAGTGCGTAGCCCCTTGGATATCCCCTTAACATTTTTCTTACCCCAATTAATGGACCCTGTGATTTTATTTCAAACTATTGACTTTTGAGGTTACGATTTTTGTTGACATTGAAGTTAAAAGTAGTTACAGTTTTCATTGACAAAAGTAATTTAACCACATTAGAAGATTTATAAAGCTGATATTTTAGTGTATAAAACTCGGTATGAAAGCCAAAACTAACGTCTCATTAATTGGGGTACTCGGAGTTTCATTTAAAGGTTCGTATTAATGGACCACTGCTCTTCAGGACCACTAATTGGGGTACCTTGAGACTAGGGCCCAATTATGAGAACTGCATTATTTATTTAAAAATTTATATTTCTAACTTACAAAATTGATACTATACTAATTTTTGAAGTCTAAGCTTTTCATTGATCAGTGATACATTGCGTAAATAAATAAAGTATGCCTAGAAATTCAAGTTTGAAAGTTGCTTGATTCGCTGCAACGAGAACACCAACCTAACCCTCGATTCAACCAACATTGTGACTTTCAAAATAAAACGGAATTATTAACGTAAACTTGAAAAATAAATTTCGAAATATTCTTTGATAACATAAGTTTATTTTAAAATAGTTTTATGCCGATATTTGCATTAAAAAAATATTTAAAAATCATTTTTGCTGAAGGGGACCATTAATTGGGGTAAGGGGTCCACAATTGGGTCCTTTACCTTATTCAGCTGAGTAAAAATATATAAATTTTATACTTTGTAAGTAGCAAAGGATTTATCTTTATATTTTATGATAAGTACTCTTACATGTTACATCATTTTGAATTTAAATTCATAATTTCTTTACAAAAAATAAAAAATAATAATAATAACAATTGCTGCTGTTGTAAAAAATCTATTTGATAAGTCGATGGCCCGTGCGAAGAAAAACCTTGGGTCAAAATTTGGGGAGATAAAAGTAACAACGGAGGTACTTTTAATTAATAAAATGTCTCTAAAAGACTTTGTTTATTATTTTAGCCTGCGAACAAAAATTTAAAAATAATCTTTGCTACCCTACCCTTGATACATTACAATATAAACAATTTGTCGATACATTATTACCGCGAATAAAATGACTCTAAGTTTTGAGTTTATAATAATAGCAAGTAGTCATTTTATTCGCGGCTGATGTGTCGAAAAAATTTTTTTATAGTAATTTGTCAACGGTATGGTAGCATGGATCATTTTTAAATTTTTGTTTGCAGGCTAAAATAATAAATAAAGTCTTTTAGAGACATTTTATTAATTAAAAGTACCTCCGTTGTTACTTTTATCTCCCCAAATTTTGACCCAAGGTTTTTCTTCGCACGGGCCATCGAAGTATCAATGGACATGAGTAGGCAGCCTTAAAAAGTAATCATTGTATCTTGTGTTGTTGAGAATTTCGTATAGTTTATTAATGTATTAATGAAAAAAAAATTATTTTTTAAAGTGCTTTAGTTATAATTTATACACCCATGAATGTGAATATATATATATTTTTTTTCCTGTAAATGCATCGCCAAACCAACCACTAAATCGACTCGCAAATGCAAGAGGCCCGTCGGTCGTAAGACTTCGTTCCCACTGATGTGCTAATTTCTCCTCGCAGCTCGAAAAAAAAAATCCCCATCCTCCCGAAATTTAATACGAAGCCCGCAATCAAATACAAACGTCAGCATTGAAAATTCGAGACGTGCCACCTGCTGCGACTCGGTTAATGGTGCGCGGGTATGACGAAGGGTCGGGAAGATCGGAGGAATCTACGTCACGTATAAAACTGCACGTAGTTCGAAAATGAGCTGCGAACTTTTACTTCTCTCTCTCTGCTCAGCTCGCAGGGGTCAAAGTGTCCGTCCGTCCGGAATCCGGACGTATCGCGCCAGCTGTGCAGCCTTTATGAGGGATCTCCGCTTTCGTCGGATCTTTTTTATTCCTCGGGCGTAAAAAAAAATAAGAGGGAGGGAAGTAAGGTGGCTGTAATGAGGTAGGGTCCTTCTGAAATTTAATTAATTTTCCAAAGTTGATATCAGAGTTATCTTTATTAAAATTTTAAATCCTTTTGGGTTTATGTAATTCGTAGTAATTGGATGATACGAACGGGTTGTGAGTTATGTATGCAATAATAAGTCAATGTTTAAAATTTAAAATTTACTAAAAATATACATATGAAAAAAATTTCTATTGATCAAATAAATTAAATAAGCTGCTCAATACTGTCACCCCATTCCATGATATCGTATCATTTAAAAACAAAAATTTTTTCCACTGACTTTTTTATTCTAAACAGTGCTGTAGATAAAATATCTCTCAAAAAATTTTTTTGCAAAAAAATTAAAAGCCTGTGCAGTTAAGAGTCACCAAAATATTAAGCATACATATGAAATACTTATAATTAAACACTTTTTTTACGAAACCTTATAGTTTAAAATAATTTTGTCACTTTTGTATAGTATCTGAAAATAAAAATCACAAAAAATGTAAAAAACGCAAAATAATAAAAAAATTGTTGATTTTGATTCTGGAGTACACAGCCCCTTAAATAAACTCTAATTATTCAAAAAACAATTTTCATTTTGAATAATATTTAAAATTATTATTTTATAAGTATGTATAACTTAAATATTAAAATTAATTATGAGTAACAATGTTATTTCTTACTCTTATAAATGATTATTTATTTATTTGTTCTAGTTTACATAGAAAATTTTTAAGTGCGTGTAAACATACAACTCAGTCTCTGTCTTGAAATACACCTATTTAGAATTAGAAATTTGAAAAGTCTATGTCAGTTAGATTTTTCTTAATTATGATATCATCAAGCAATTTTATAATTAAAGAATTATTAAGAAATTCGTCTCCGACCGTGTCAGGAGCAAAATTTCTCACGATCCAGTTCAAGTTTCTTCACCACTTGTATCTTGTTACCCCACCTGGTACGCTTAAATTTCACCTCAGCAGGTGTTTTGTGACATCGTCGTAATTTCTCTTTACCAAATCATTTTGGTTGATCAATTATTACTCGCGCAATCACCCAGTCACACTTCAAATTCACTACTTGAGACACTCACAATGAGGTTTTATTTATCAAAGAAATTCGTTTTTGAAACTACTAAATCTTGCCTACGTAGATTAAAATTTTCAAAACTTCAAATACCTTCAGATCATTCAATTTTTGTCTCTTTAAACGAAGAAAAAACACATGCTGATCATTCATCGGCGCTCTTATTAAAAACGCAACAAAGCAGTAAAAATTTAAAAATGTTTTCAACCCTATCCTGCTGAAAATCCGGGATGGTCGAGCAAAAATTTTTCAACTCTCGAGAGCTGGTGCCAAGTTTAAAAAACTTGGGGACTCGGCAGATACAGCCGAAAATATCCGAGTGGTTAGGGGGCGATAAGTGAATAAAAGGGACAGAGTCCTGCAGGCTCGTCGTCCGAGATGGAAAATTCGCGGGGGGAGGCTTGTCCCTCTTTTTTTTTTTCGAAAGAGCAAAGAGAAAGATCCGATGACTCGGCACTCCTGCGCTTGCCGAATTGAAAAGGAGGAGCGACCCGACGACTTTTTTTTCGCGGCCGGGGGTATAACGTGGAGAGCACTCGGTGCGCGCTTTCATTTCATATACGCGCGGGAGTTTCAACTTCTTCTCTTTTCTTTTCTTCTTCCTTCTTGCTGCTTTCTTCTTATACTTCTTTGGACTTCTTCTTTTTCTGGGATAAAAATGTACGAAACTCGCTGATCGCGTGTCGTACGGACCGAGACGTTTTTTTGCTCAGGGGAGGGAGGAGGGATCTTGTGTGACCGTCAGCGAGATTGTATCGACGTACGTGCAGGCTTGATGCGCCACTTTTGGCGCTTCGGACGCGGACGCTGCTGCTTTTGGGTGATTTTCATGACGCGGGTCGTGTGTACTTTGGCGAACGACGGAAACTACTCCTGGATGAACCTACCTATCTCATTCATATGTATTTTTCAATTTTTATTTTTATAAAAATTAATACATAGCCAACTGTGCATTTGTAAATTATGCTTCTGATTGAATTAGAAAGTTTTACCAAAATACTAAAACTTTTTTATGGAGCCGTCTAAAAATTTGCAAGAAATCTGAGTTCGAGGATCAACTTTCTCAATTGATTGCCTAGGTAAGCTCGATAGACCATTAAGATAAGTCATAGGTAACAAACAATCATTCTAAAATCATTCTTTAACTCAACAATCAAATTTCAACAAATAACTAATAATCTGGTTCAGTTGTACAATGTATTTCAGAAAGACCGAAAAAAAAAAATTATTTTTAAACTATTTAAATGAATAAAATAAAATAAATTATACTCAAAAAATATAAATCATACTCAACCATTGTAAGAGTTTTCAAACAAGATGTAAAAATAATTCAACTAAATATAATGATTTCAAGATAAATATTTGCTCGCGGTATTTTTTAATTTTATTTACACGCAGTAAGTATTAGTATGATACGATAACTTTATGGGGCTAAATCGATTTATTTCTTGATAGCCGGACAAGGTATCAGAGTAAATATTGTGAGTGGATGAACTAGGAAACTTTATGGAATGTGTACATCATTTTGTTGAGTGGTGTCATATTTGTCTGACGGCATGCTTTCTTTGTTTACCCCTTTTTTCGTACACATGGAGCTAAACTGAGCGAAAAGCTTTATAGTAATCAAATAAAAAGTATCGAGTATAATACCCAGTAAAGTTTAACTTTTGTATAAGTAATTGTTCATTACAAAATAAAATTTTATTTATTACTAATCGTTCATAAAATTTGTAAATAAAATATTATATCATGGTAAAATTCTCAATTTCACTTATTTTCAAACATTTGTTACATATTTTTACAAAAAAAAAAAATCATGTCTAGCCAATTTTGTCCCAACAATTTTTGAATCCAATTTACGATCAATAAAAACTCTTGATCTGCGAAAATTGAAATGGAGATGTAGATTATATTGTAATTATATTAATTTTTACTTACAATCAAAGGTAAAACTTTATGATTCATCATCATAAATCAATACCTTCGAAACATCGTTGTTAATACTAATAAATTTTTTATTTCATTATCAAAGTTATAAAAACTGGCGTATCTCACATCTTTAATAATGGAGTTTTAAGCCCTTTTTTAAAGTAACGATGGTGCAGATGTACTTTCAAATAGAACCTACAAATTTCAAATTATCCATCAGCACCTATTTTTTCAACCAGACAAAAGTCAGTGAATAATTTGATAAAATCATCCACCTCCAAGCAGCATCAAAAAAACAACGGAAAGAATTGCTAGTCAACCCTCGAAAATCCCGTAATCGCCGTCGGCTGTACAAAATACAGAGAGCCACCAAGTCAAACAAGGGTTGGAAAAAGAAAAAAAAAAAAAAAAAAAAAAAACACGAAATACCCGTGTTACCGCCATTATTTTACAACTACCGTAGCAGCAGTCAACGCGTGTATACATAAACCGAGAAACACACAAACGTCGTCACGTAGGGAAATTCGGTTGCAAACATCGAGACAATGGCGCGTGCATCGGCGTGAGTTGAATTTTATGCGGCATCCTTCGCCCTACCATTTTTTTAAACCCGACCTGTGCAAGGTCCAATGGACTGAGAACACAAGTGAAGCCCGCTGCTGTTGTTACGGTTACGGCCTCCGAGACCAAAGAACGGTAAGCGGTGAGCTTGCAAGCTCTTCTTTCGTAATTGCACGAATCATGGTGTGGATTTTGTAGCTTTTCGAAGAGTAACATTTTTTTTTTAAGTGGAAGTTAGGGAGTTGACTGGTTGAAAAAGAGGAAATTTTCATGGTAGGATGATTAACGAATCAAGATGCCGTTTTTTTTTATCTCGTGTTGTTGCATCGGTAAGAGAAAGATAGATGGCACCACGTTATTGGTCTTATGAGATTTTATCAACTTACTTAATGTCTTTTAAAATTAAAAAAAAATTTAGTTTCTGATTAAAACTGTTGGTTTAACAAGTTTTACGAATGATTGTCTTTTAGTCAGTATCTATAGAATGTTAATACTATGTTAGACGATGCACTGTAATAAAAATAATTTAAGTTAAACAATTTTCTACAGATTTTGCTGATTCGATAATCATTATAAACTCCATTGAATGTACTGGCCCATAAACTGTAATTTGTAACTATACGCATACAAAGCAAAAGTTTCGAATCAAAAAAGAATTGACCTTTCAGTAACTTAAATTTTTAATTAAAAATAATAAACTTTTTGTTGACATCTTAAAACCGATCGAATTTTGTTTACAATTTTCATAAATACATACATCAAAAGATTTATTTAACATTTGAGTTAATTTTCTTTATTATCTGCGTTATCAAAACAAAAGTTTTTCAAAAAAGCATAAATAAACAAATAAATAAATGAATAAATAAATAAGAAAATAATAATAAATAACATTTATTATCAGCAACATTTGAAGTGTTGAAATGTCAATATACTTGGCGAACCATATGTAGGTATATATAATAAAAAGCATGAGCCTCAAAGGGTTCAGCGGGTGACGTTTGAAACGTTGTATTGCCATATTGACTTCAATCAAACTAATAGATCCACGCTTGATCGATCGACAATCTAATTAATAATGCAATGCCAAATATTAATGCACGGTTAGATTAATATTTATCCACGTCACTTTGACTGCTAAAAGGCCGTCAATTTCAAGGTTGCGAGTTGACGACTAATTGCAGATGAATTATAAATACCGATCGCCGCGCCGGTTCAATGAACATCTCATAAACGTTTAATTGCACCCTCAATAAATATTGATCCAATATCGATGATTAACTTTACACAATCATTTCTTACTGTAACCAATGACCCAAAGCCAAAGATCATCTTTTACAAGCTTGAAAATTTATATTTTTCTAACTCGTGTAATTTATGTCCATGGAGCTCCAATGAATTTGAAATGCAGTCGTTCAGTGATCAGTGTGTATGGTAAGTAAAGCTAAAAAGCTTCGAATAATGAAGTTTAGAGCTATTCTGGTTGTTACTTAATAAATGAAGGGTCCAGAAGACTCAAAAAAAGTAGTTTGCAAAAAATGAAAAAAATTTATCAAAGTTTTTCAATTATTAATCGGTAGAGAAATGAAATTATTGTTTTAGAATTTTGTTTTTTCAGTAAAAAAATTATATTCCCCACCTTCACTATACCATAGGTATGTCCCATTAGAGTTAGCCATTTTACTTGCTTACCCTACCGAGCTCTCTCATCCGGACCCCAAAGTTCCCGTGGGCCTGTTGAGGACCATCATTAGAAAAATGATATTCGACCGGGTGCTGCAATTGAAACATACGTTCCGGAGGCTGGTCTCGACACCGGCGTGGGTACGCGCGGAATATTAAGATTTAACAAACGGCCTCCTCTGCAGGAGCAGTAGCAGGGGCTGTTAATGAATAGCGTGCGTGGCATAAATAAGCAGCCAGCCAGCCAGGAGCTGCAGGTAGGCTTATCCAAGGAGAAGCTGTTCGTCGTGCTTAGGGCACCGGCGTGACTTACGAGCGCGGCCCCCTCGATTACCATCGCCGGCACTGCATGCATGCATTTATGGATTCGCGGTGAGTGCACGAATTAGGTGTGTAACGCTTCGACGACACGAGAGTCCCCGCTGGATTTTTAGCCTCGCGTGAGAGTCTTTAATGAAACTACGCGATTACGGTGGAAGTTTGAGTTTAAAGTTGTTACGGTACGCGGTCATCGAGGATGATGAATATTGGGGAATTCATAGGGGTTACGCATCCAGACTCAAAATAGATATTAATCGACCCTTTCAGAGCAATCTGTCAATTACGCTTGATGGACAGATGGCGCCAGGAGGTGATATTTTCCCTCGGATGGTAGATCGATGAAAATTGGATTGAAATCATTTCACACTTTTTCTTATTTTTAGATCTCGAATAGTACTTTAACCGAATATACTTTATTACTCTTGGTAGGGAAAAGTTAATGTGGTAAAAATATTGCATTCTCTGAAAAAATTTTGAGTTTAATCGAGTTCAATAGATTTTTTGTCTTTATCTACGTTCCATCAATAATTAGTCATAGATTTGTAAAAATGTATTGTATCTTCGAAAATAAATTAAAAAATAATACATGAAGTTCCTACTATCAACTATGACAGATCAGAAAAATTTTTTGAAACAAGACTTGTCTCACATTTTGTTTTTGCTTTTTGAATAGAACTTTAACTTTAGTAAAATCATGATGCTCAAAATAAACTTTTTTTTTAATTAAAATAACTTAGGTGGCAGCCCTTGGAAATTTGAAATTCCGATACTATCTTGAAAATTTCGTAATTACACGCTGGCAATTTTGCAAATTTCAGGTCCTATCGTGACTTTATTAATACGAGAGATAACAATCGGCACTAATTTCTTCGAACAAAACGTGACGCTAGTTTTTACTTTTTATTTTTTTCATTTTTGACAATAACTCAACGAACGGTTTTCAAACAAAACGAGCCGAATAAACAATCTCCATTGTTCGATCATTTTCCCAAACTCTTATTCTTTTCCCCTACGCAAGAATTTCTATTCACTCGAGAAAGTTTGCAATGCAAATTCGTAACCGAGTTTTTTGGCTTTTCGCCATCGACTTTCCATTTTAAACTTTCAACCCGAGTCTTCTATCTTTTTTTTCCACCCTCTACTCCACCCTGTAGAGGAGTCTTTCGGTCTCTCTTTTTTTTCCCTACCTCCTGCCCGGGCTATTATCCCTTGCTTGACCCTTCGATATGTAAATGGCCCCGTGGAAGCCTGATTGATTTGAACTTAATCTTCCAAAGAAAGCACGCGTGACTGGCGAAAAAACCGGTCGATCCTATGTTGTTTTTTTTTTCGACGCTAAGACTTAAGTCGATTAAAAGACACGCTGTCGTGTTTCGGTCGTCATTCTCGCGAATATAATTTTTACGAGTCGAGAGTACTTTAAATGCGCAAACATGCTTCGCGTTACTGCTGAGTAATTCGACGACGAAGCCGGCTCTTTCTTTCTTTTTTAAACTTGTTTTTCCGTGCTATCGATTTTTTTTTTTTTTTTTTTTTCGCTCGTGAGATTGAAGGGCGGATAAATGCGGAGGACACGAGCTTTCGAACCCGCGTTTAAATGGTTTTCATTAAGATTCACTTTGTGGACGTGAAAAACAGCTTGACAGGGAATTTTTATTGCGATACGCGAAATGAAATTTTCCCAGCTTAATCTAATTTCACCTTTACAGTTTATCGCAGTGTGAACGTCACGGATTAGGTAAAAAAGCTTTTCATTGATTTTCCGGTTAAGCTATTTATAAGGGCGGCATTAAAATTTTAAAGTGTCGGGGAATTCTCTCCCGAGATCGTTGAAAATTATCCGCTTCTGTTTTTATTATTTCAAAACAATAACAGTGAAAAGAAGAATCCATTTGGTGTGATCGTAAGTAATTCAAGGAGCTCCAATAACGCTGAATTCTCATGTCCCACAAAAATAACAATTAAGTCGCATACGGAAAAAGGAGTTTGATTGCGATTTGCAGCCACCCGCGAAAAAAAATGTTACGCGATAGGTGTACATACGCACGTAAGGGGGGACAAAACGAAATTTTTCGAGCGTGAAAAAAAAAAAAAAAAAAACTTTACACCGGCTCGATAAAAGAACGGTGCTTCAAAGAGGATGAAAAGTTACTGGAGTGGAGGGGGGACGCACTTCTGAATAACCGTTAAAAAATAGTTTAGTACGCGGCCGCGGCCGCGCGTATGTGTGCCAATATCGATCTCGGGTATTTCGGCTATGCTGTTTAACGGTCGAAGCACCCCGCCAAATTACAATATTCATGATCAACGAATATAGATAGGTGGGATTTTAATAAATGAGAGTGGCTTCTATGCATTCTTTGATTAATTGGAAGGCTTTTCAGGTGTAAGCGTGCGATCAAAATTATAGAAGTTCAGGTGTCGAGTGTACGAGCTGGAAGGTCCTTAATTCTTTCTAAGTGATGTTTGAGATCATTTTTTTTATTTTACGTTAACGGTAGCTACATTAAAAAAACTACAATCGAAATTTTTTTTTTTTTTGATGAGCATATAAAGATTTTGGTACCAATCGGGAGAGAATTTTGGTTTTTATTTCGACACCGTAATAAAATTAATTTTTGTTTATGTATGTGATGTTTGAGTAAAACAGCTTTCATTTTCGAGTAGTAATAAAAAATTTGCAGCAACAGCAGTTTATTTAATTAAGTACTTTTGCGACTTACTTTTCTTTGTAGCTCATTAAAATTAAATCTGAAAAGTGAGATGATGATACTTGATAGGGATAAAGTTTAATATGTTGATGGCAATACAAAAAAAATTACGTGGAACCTTCACATGTATATCTATCTGTAGTCGGTACGTTTTCAGGACGATGGTGCCATCTGACTCAAGCTTTATCTCCGTCAAGACTAATTTATTTAAATTTTATTTAAATTTAAATTTAGATTGTCTAATTGAAAAACTACAAAACCACCACAGCTTCACGTTTCGTTGAAAATTAATCGAAAATTAGTTCGAGTAGACGAGGTCAGTGTGTGACCAGACACCCCAATTTTTTCCAAACATTCCTAATTAATTTTTTTTATTTGTTTTTCTTATTCATTCCAGTATAGATTAATCAAATGGCTTTAAAAAAATCCAGTGTAATCATTAGCGGAAGCATTTAAATTGGTAAAAGCAAAAAGTTCGTTATCCTCATTTATCCGAAAGCTAGGCAACTATTTCTAAACACCTGGAACCTTTTGTATCGGCTTGCAACAGCTTTTCAATTGGAATTTCGAAATGCTTGAAAATTCTGGAAAGCTTCGAATGTTTGACGACGAATGCATGCCTCGAGCGTGCTACACGCGTGAATTACGTACCACTTTGAGATATTATGTTTTCAATACGCTTCTAACGTATTAAATTATCGATCGGAGGAGTAACCTTATTGGTGGTACGATTGAACGTCAAAATAGTGATTTTATATTCAGAGTTTTAAAAAGTTTATAAAAAGCAAACAATAATGAAAAAATCAAGGATTTTATAAACAATTGCGATTGGTTGGTTCGTACAAAAATTATGTAAACCTTTCTACGTAGTATCAGATTCAAATTTTACAGAAGAAATAAAAATAACAAAATGCATTAACCGGAAAATTGCCGATAAAAAATTAAATTTGAAAGTGGATTTGATTAAAATTTTTAAATCGACTGACACGTACATTTTAAAAATTTTGATCTTTATTGATTGATTCCTTTAACGATTTATATATATGCTTTGTAGTCACGTCTATTAAATATGTATAAGTGTCGGCTTTAGCATATAGGACCTTGAATTCTTTGTCAATAAAATATCATTCAATCTCTAGATGAAAGTGTCATTAATTCAATAAAGTAGTCAAAAAGCATTTCCTTATAAAAGACCTAGTTTAATATGCAATGATCCCGACCGATAAAGCGTATCCCACTACCACCATAACCCACAAACGTCACCGAGCGAATAACGGTGTAAATAAGCCCCATTCTTTCAGCTTATCAGAAGAAAAGAAAAAAATGAAAGAAAAAATCGCAAAGTCCAGCACAGCTGGTTTATTCGGTCCGCTCGTAGTGGAGTGTAATCGGGGTGTCGGGGTGGGGGGGGGGGGCACTTTTCACATTCGTAGCGCATCATTCGAGGAGCCAAGCACGTATCCGCACTTATCAAGGAAATACTACGTGTCATGCATCGGGACCGCGCCAAGGGAGGAAGGAAGGAAGGAAGGGTTGGTAAGCCTTTATCTCCCCCTCGCCATCTCGGCTGAATTTCTTATTCTCCTGGCCCCAGCCGTGAAAAAGCGAGTCGTCGAAATTTCATTTATCGCTTCCGACGCCCGACTAGACCGACCGCGCTTACTTTAAAAACCGCTTTGACGCCAATAAATCCATCCTTCGGCTTTTTTTCTTTCTTCTTACTTTTTTTTTCATTCGAGCTTTACTTTACTTGGCAAATTATGGTATGTAGGTGCTCGATGGTGATTTCTGTGGTAGAAAATTTTCACCAGGGACTTGGAGATAATAAAACTTTTGTTATTGTAGGCTGTGACAAGCAAAAAATGTATTGATATAATTTCTACAGTGATTACTGTGTAATTTAATAAGTATTTGTCACATTTTTGAGCTTTTGAGAGAATATAACAAAGAACCTGACTTTTACGAATTAAATAATCGTAAGCCAAAATTTTTACTATTTGAAAGAACAAAACAATGCAATTTTTTTAAATGGCAATAAGGTAAATGTTTTTCAGGGGAATGGTCGGTTTTAAGGTCATTTTGGTAAGAATATAACATATAACTTCAAGGTTTTTTCACAGATTTTCGAAAAAATTTATTTAATTACTTTTTTATCGATAAATTATTATTCAATTGTTTAATTCACGTAAAACTAATAAAAAGTGCAGTCTACTCAATCAAACTAAAAAAACATGATCCGTTGAATTATTATCAAAGCCAGCGGTAGCTGGCTTGGGAAAGTTTTCCCAAAAAATGTAGCCAGTACTACCGCGCTTTATTTACAGTAACATACGTAACAAGTTACCGTAACCTCACTCAAATTTCATTTAATGGTTTTCTCAAATATTTTTAAGAAAAAAAATATTGAAACACTTTAAACGCTTCTACTTTTGTATAGTAATCGTCATTTCAACGACTTTAGCGGCCTAAATTTGTTGTATAATTAATTTGAAATTCACATTTTTCAAAAACAGCCGAAAAAAAATTCTTGACCCTTCGACGACGTTCCAATTTTTTAAAAATTTCGGCATTTCAGAAATTTGACGACAGATGGCGTGGCGGCAGTTGGTGAAATTTAGAATTTTTTTTTGATGAAAATTTATTGTAAGCAGAAATTTGAGTATAAATTTTTGTCGAAAGACACTGAAATAATTTTTTGTTTTAAAAAACCGGTCTATCCCAAACGAAAATTTTGATGTGGCCACCGATGCCCTGAATTCGGGCTGACCGTATAAATTCGTCTGCCGAACGCGACACGAGATTGGTTGGGAGCGCGGGCGCACGTGTATTTTTCAATGTTATCAAAATATTGTTTTAAAAAGTGGCTCCGCAAAACACACACATCTCGTGGACCAAATCCTGAAGAGGTCGAAGCTCTGAAAATCATTGGCAACATCAAGCGAGACGCTATAAAAAATGCAAAGCGACCACCTCTGCCGTCATGACGCCTAAGTTGTCTCACAATATGAAAAAAAAAAAAAAAAAAAAAAAAAAAAAAAAAAAAAAAAAACTATACAACGCTTACAGATCTTTCAATGAACCCCATATGGATATTAAAAACTTAAGAGGTTAGACAAGACTTTGACGTAAACTCGCTCCATACTTTATCTGTAAGCTCGTTTCAAAGTAGTCTCCATATATATATATTTTTATTTAATACATGTAATAAGATTTATTCAATTTTTAAATTTTAGGGAAAATTTGGATTTTATGGTGTTTGGATGTTCTGTCTTAAACTTTTCGTGCTATAATCAGAGTTGACGAACTGGTGCAATGGTGCTGAAAAATTGAAACTTGTCAGAATTAAGTTTTTTTAAACAAATCCCCCCAAAAAACCTTGCCAAGGTAAACAAGCTTGGGAGAGTTTTGCCATAATTAATTTAACAAAAAGAAGTGATATCATTTAAATAATTTTATAACAAGGTTTTTAAACTTATATACGTAAGAGATTTGCAATTTAATAATATGATTTTTTTCATAATTCCACATAACTCTGCCAAACCATTTTATAGGTTCTATTTTATCAAATTTTGGCAGAGCTATGTAGAATTATGAAAAAAATCATATTATAAAATTGCAAATCTCTTACGTATATAAGTTGAAAAACCTTGTTATAAAATTATTTAAATGATATCACATCTTTTTGTTAAATTAATTATGGCAAAACTCTCCCAAGCTTGTTTACCTTAGCAAGGTTTTTTGGGGTGATTTCTTTTATTTTGAAATATTTACATTGAATAACTAAATAATTTAAAATAAAATATTTTTACATGACGGTGAAGTGAAAACTGTTGAAATTATCTTAAAAATGTCCAATTAAAGGCCGCAACTATAAAAAGGCTAACTAAATTCATAAATAAAATTTATTTAATCAATTAATTCAAAAATTTGTATTATAAATAAAATTGTAGAAATATAACATTTGTATAGGTTACGAATAAATACAGTTTCTTATATACTCTGTGGTAAAAAATTTTAAAAAATTTTAAAAACATCGAATAAACACCAATGAGCCATACAATCTTCAATTTTTGTGCTCATTAAATAAGATTTTTTAGTTATGGATAGTAGATTTTGACAGGTAATGCCAAGCAACCAATACTCTTTCCTCTTTCGTTCACTAATGAAACTTCTACGTTAGCACTCAAGCCACCTCCGATTAAACTCTCCACGGGCATACTAAAATAATAAGTTGCAATGTCACCTTTCTTCAATGGACAGTTTCCCTTCATCAGTGTACTGCAAGCATTTTTTTGAGAGAAAGGCTTGTCCTCCGTCATGGGAAAACCAAATATGTTTACCTTGGCTTGTACTTTTGGTATCAGCTTTTTCGAATCATGAGCTGAAATATTTTTAAAATTGAAAATTTTTCAAAACTTAGTAGAAAAAAGATTTTGCGCACTGTATTAGAAGTTTCTTAACGTGTGCAAATATCAGTTACTAGCATATACCGCTCGCTCGCTCGCGAATAGACAAATATATTCAATAATATCATATATTATGATATTATGATGTTACGTAAATGATTAAATTTTATTTAGAGTAGAACTTTAATCAAAAATATTTTAAAACAAAAATCTACAACCATATTACTGATAAAAGAAACAAAAAAAGTCTTCCAAATGTCTGGGCTTATTCGAATATAGATATACATACATACCTAAAATGAGCAACCTTAGACATCTCAGTACAAAAAACTTATTACTGTTCGATTTATGGAGCAAAAATTTCAAATTAACTTTATTTGAGTATAGACCTTATAAGAGTCATTAGATTCAAATTGAAGTACAGATTCATAATCTGGACCCTCAAAAGCCGAAGAATAAAAATTTTCGAACAAATACAAAGTATTAGGCGCGAATTATAATTTCACCTTATTTAAATGTACTTAAATATTGAGGCAAATTAAAAGTTCAAAGTAATACTTGTAATCAGCACCCTTGAAAACAGGTGTATACGAAATTTCTGATTGTTCTAATATAGATTGAGAGCAAAGGAAAATTTTACCTTATATACGTAAACTTCATCTAGAGTAAAATAAAAATCTACGGTCATATTCAAAATGAGGAGCATTAGAGATCCCAATACACAAAACTTATTACGAGTCAGATGTATCGTGCAAAAATTTCAAATTAACTTTATTTGAGTATAGACCTTATTAGAGTCATCAAATTTAAAATTGAAAATCAGATTCGTAATCTTGACCCTCAAAAGACATCGAAAACAAATTTTCGTACAAATCCAATATATTAGGAGAGAATTATAATTTCACCTTATTTAAGTACACTTTATTTAAGACAAATTAAAAATTCAAAGTGATATTTGTAATCAGCACCCTTGAAAACATACGTATACGTAATTTTTAAAAAATCGGATGCATTGGAAGAGCCATGTTAAATTTTTAAAATAAAACTGATGACAAAAATCGATAAAATAGAAACGCTTGTCATTTAAAAAAAAAAAAAAAAAAAAAATAGAAACAATAAAACAGAAGTTGGATTCATTTTATACATCTTCGAAAATATTCGTATACCAAATTTGATTTGAATCCGATGATTAGGAGCGTTGTAATCAAATTTTTTAAGTAGATCCCGGATGAACGGACGGACGGACAAAAAATACGGATGCTGCGTATAATAATGTATAGATCGATGGTCCCAGCGAAGAAAAACCTTAGCAGAAAATCAGGAGATTTTAAATGACCAATGAGAAGCTAAAATGAATTAAAAAATTTTTTTGAATCAGGAATCTCAATAAATCGTTACTTAATAAATAAGATTTTTTAATTTTTTTCAATTTTTTAATTCATTTCGGCCTCTAATTGGTCATTTAAAATCTCCAGATTGTCTGCTAAGGTTTTTCTTCGCTGGGACCGTCGAGATGTATTTTATTAAATAATTTTTTTTTTTGTTTCGAGTAATTTTTCTTTGTTTTTTATGTTTTTAAAATGCATTTTTTAGAAACATGTTTCAAAAATACTTTTCCGCACTCCGGCCGGGAAGCGCTACTTCCCTGCCGCTGCCGCTACAGTCAGTAGCGCTTCCCGGCGCCGTCGTGCGGAAAAATAGCATACTCAACTAGGCACCTGAATGGGAAGGTCTCAGATCACATGTTTGTCACACTCGGCTACGCCTCGGATGACAATTTCATGCGATCTGAGACGTTTCCCATTCATACTGCCTAGTTAAGTAATATACTATTTGTCTACTGTTCGATAAAGCAGTTAAAAATTTTCTTATCTTACTAAGCATTTGTATTTCCGTCAAATTATTATCTTAATCAGGATGTTAGTTGTAGATTAAAAAAATTCACATCATGTTTTACAATTTTGAAAACTTTTGAAAATTTTCATTCCATCATTTGTTTGCCTTTTCTTATGAATTGTTATTTCATTCTTTTATTTACAGTAAAAAATCTATTCGATAATAACAAATTTTGCATTGAAAAAAAAAAAAATTAAATAAGAATTTTAATTAAAATAACTCTTACCTGCAACGAATGTAACTTTAGCCGTAACATTTCTTCCGATGAAAACATCGCAAGGGGCTTTAACACATTTTAAAACAGATAGACTGATGATATTTGAAGTGTCTTTATCCTCACATTTAGAATATAACTTTGAGTGAGCAGATACGGCGAATAAAGCCAACGTGAAAATTTCTTAGAAAGAATATAAATACATATATAATAAGGTATATTAAGACCAAAATTTCTCAAATAATTGTTCTAAAAAAGTTTTCAAAAAATTTCTGAAAAGCAAAACTTTTGAAAAATATGAAAAGAGAAAACAACAACAAAACTTCACATGTAAATTTTTTTTAATAAATAAGCTATACTGTAAAGAATTGAAATAAATTTTGTAGAAGTTTAACAGACTTTGGCCAAAAATGTAAAAGCTTCTTGAATCAACTTAAGAATCAAGAAAGTAAAGAAAAACTTGATAGTTTTGCAGAAAATTATTTTTCAAATAAGCGTAATTTTACTAATCAATAAAATATAAAAAGCATTACCCAAAAAAAATTTCATTTTAATGCCCGAACTTTTTTTACCTAAGCACTTTTATCAAGAAGTACTTTTTTTTCTAAACTGAATCGAGAATCAAGAGTTCAGTATTTTATACTAGTGCAAGACTATTGAAAATTCCTGTTTTTCATACTTTGAAATCATTTAAATTCATTAAATTTGAATTTTCAAATAACGTTGAGTACTTTATAATACCAATACCATAAAGTATTTTTTCATTCAAACTACACACATTATCCAATAAGACGCAATAAAAAAATACTAGAAAACGTGTTTTTCAAATTGGGGAAACCCATTCGACAACGGGGATTTCCCACCGATACGTAAAATTTCTTTGTCGTAAAAATTTTTCTGAAAAATACCCAACTTTCATTGTAACGTATTAGTCACCTTTTTTGCATTATTTATTTTTTTTCATGAGTAAGTCCGATTTTTATACTTTTTTTCCGAATACTCTATATAAAGAGTTTTTTATTTAACTTTTCCTAATTGATTTTTATACTTTTTCATGCAGCAATAGGTAATGTTTTGAAGTACTAATTTTTTCTCATTCTAATTTTCCAAGTACATATTAACCGATAAAAATTAATTTTTAGTATGAAATGTTTTGGGATTCCCAAATTAGGTTTTTAATTTACATTTAAATTAGGATTTAAATTTACAATGATGTCGTGCCAATCAATATTAATTTTTTGAGACACGGAAAACGTTCCCAAAATCAAATCAAACAATTGATATCATTTTGAGATCGAACAAAAGATGGAAATTAGTTTCAGTCTTCTCTTCAGAAATAACATAAATATAAAAAATAGTTAATTTTATTTATTTATTATTACATTATTTTTTCAACAAAAAAAAGATAAAAATTAATCTTAAATTTTCTTTTATTTTCATTACTAAATCTAAAAAACCAAATTTCTTTTAGCTCACAAAAGAATTAATTGTGGATTTCACTCTTGAAATAAAGTTGAGGCTCAAATTTAGTTTTGAAAGTTGTAAAATTGACAAATTTGATTAAGGGACTTTTTCACCCTTGTTTTCTTTTTTGGTTTCATCGGTATTTATGAATTTTTTTTTTTTCATAATTGATAAAAAGTTAAGTTAAACTCATAAAAACTTTTTTGGGAATTCCAGAGTTGTTTTTGATAAGAGTGACGTTGTTCTTAAATAAATATTGATTTCTTTTATTTTTATAGGTGTCATACATCTTCGAATTTGAAAAATGTTAGAATATTGTTCTACAATTTTTTTTTCAATTTTTTCTGTCGTTTCTTGGAAATTGAGCCTAAAAAAGGTCGTTAATTTTTATTTCAACAATAATTTCTAATACGGAAAAACAATTTTTTGATTAAAAACCTCATAAATTTTTATCAGATTTGAAATTTAAATCAGTAAGTTTTGACAAGGTTATTGTATGAAATAATATATTCATAAAATTTTTTTTAGAAATCATTTTATTTAATAAATAAAAAATTAACATCAATCGTGAAAAAGTGACAGACTTTACTGTTGAATTCGTTTAAGCCTTATAAAAACTCGGTAAAATAATAATGTTAAAAATAATTATCACAATCAATAGTAAAAAAATCAATAAAGCGTAAAGTTGAAAAAATTTTTTTAAATTTTTCCTTAAATGCACTCGTGAATCTTGACAGGCAACGCCAAACATCCAATAGCACGACCGCAACTGTCTTCAAGAGATACTTCAATGATAGCATGAAATCCTCCACCTGCTTTTACAGGCATGGTAAAGTGGTAGGTGACAGTGTCACCTTTTATCAGAGGACATTTTCCTTCGATCAAAGTACTGCAGGCATCTTTTTGAGAAAATTCTAGGTCCTCCGAGTAATTTGTAACCCACAGATCTACAATGGCTTTTACTTTGGGCACCATTATGCTCGCGTTCACAGCTGAAAGTATATGAAAATTAAGATATAGTATTCATTTATACTAACTAGAAGATGTTATGACATGTGGAACGGCAATTTAGGAGATCGTTTTCTTGTTCCAAATGATGAATCAAATCACTAATATTTCTTGCTAATAGGCCTTATACAACAGTTTGCATTTGAAGAAAAGGATCTCTCAAGTTTTGTCAATATCGGCGTTCCACATGTTATATATGTCGATTTTGATTTGCAAATGATTTTTATCTACAGAACCATCATTTACTTGAGTTTTACAAAGGTAAACAATGGATTGATAATATTCAACTTACGAGCTTTAAATGTCACATCAGCCGTTACATTTCTACCAATGTAAATATCACAAGGAGGTTCATCGCAGCCGTAAACATCGAGATTTAATACGGGTGAAGTATCTCCATTTTTACAGTCTTTAAACGGTGTTGACTGGACTGATGCCAAAATCAATCCGACAATAATGATTTCTTAAATGAAAATTTGTTATTATAACAACGAGCCAAAATATGCAAGATTTCAAACTTAAATGTTCCATTCTTTCATGTGTCAAGACCTAAAACATACTGTATTTAATACAGGGCTAAACAGTTCAAATTTGAGAGAAAATAATGTAATAGTAGATTACCAGCCTGGTCGGGAAGGGTTTACTTGGCCTTCGAATGGTTTGCGAGCCGAGCCAAAGACGAGGCATGCAACGAGGAGACCAAAGAACCCTTCCCGACTAAGTTTGATATACCATTTTTTCGTCCGACATTCGAAAACAAAGGGATGAAGGTTCAACTTTGACATTTGAAGACGGAAAAAATTTGTCGACTTGTGAAAAACTTTTTAAAAATTGGCAAGTTTTATTATTTTATAATTTTTAAGAAAAAAAATAAACAGAGTTCAATAAATTAAAATAAAAAGATTCATGCATGCAAAAACAGTTTATCTCGAAGATGATCATTTTTTTTCTGATCAAAATACATTCAAAATAGAACTTTTTTTCGTGTGGATTTCAATTTATTTCAGTACCACCATTAAAAAATCAGTTTAGAATTTTTTTTTTAACATTGGCTCTTATGGAAAAAAACATTTAAAAATTTGGCAAATCATCAAAATCTACAAGTTTACTACGAGTCGGGTGTCATTTTAAAGATAAAAATTTGAAGATTATTTTAAAATTATAAAAATTTGAGATTATCGGACTAATTTACAAGAAAAATAGAAAATTGCGGTACATAACCTTCAAAACATGCAATTTTTCAACGTTTTTAAAAATTTTTTATCTTAAATTTTGTTTTAATATGTTTAAAAATGATAAATAATCACTTACTCATAAAAATAAATAAAAAAAAATACTTTTTTTCTTATTTTCAATTTCATGCACCCGCAAGGGCCCCCGCTAGGTACGACCCCTACGCTGCCAAGCCTCCTTAAATGAGTTAAAAAATTAATTCACGAATGGATATTGTTTACAATGACGAAATTTTTTTTTAATAATAAAAATGTCAAAATAAGGTGAAATATATATGAAAAGGTTTAAGTCTAGCTGTAATACTTTTTAAATGTCAAACATGCAACAAAAAACTAAAAATATACATTAGTGTAGTGTCTAATAATTACTACATGCGTATAATTAATATGACTTTGCTGTACTGAAATTAACACAATATTGCACAATTTTGAGAAATATGAGAAATTTAAGTTTGACGTACTTTGGAATATCAACGTAAATAAAGAAATGAATAAATAAATAAAAAATTATCCAAAGTTAACTGTTGATGCATATAAAAATAAATCCAATAAATAAATAAAAAAAATTAAAAAAAATAAACAAACAAACAAATAAATAATCAAGAAGTGACTATCTAAACATTTTTTTTCATCATTTTTCAAAAACTACGCAAAACTATGTAATTAGAAAATGAAAAAAAAAGTAGAAAAAACGAATTGAATAAAACAAAATAAAATACTTGGGAGGAGTCCTCATACAAAAGCGTTAGTCAAAATCATTCAAGATCATTATTAAAAAACAAAAGAAAGCTCAACTTGCAAGTTAGAAAAAAGAAAGTAAAAGATTATCTCTTACCGAAGTAAACACGTACATCCATTATGAGTAACGCAGCGCGAGCTGTTTACCGTGAAAGCAGACACATAGATTTTCGCACCACAGCGTTACGGTCGTCCATTGCTCGTCCCAGCGTGCGGTGACGCTCTTTTATTATTATTATATTTTTTTTCCCTTCTTTGCGCCCTTCCTCCCCGAGTTATTTCTTTCGACTGTTTTCCGCCTGCGCCGAGGAAGAATCCTGGAGCGCTGCTGCCACTGCCGCGGGCGCAGCCTGCCCGCCTGACTCCGGTCATAAATCGGTTTCAGATTCGACCAGGAGATATTGGCGCGCTTCCTAGATTCAATCATAAAATTTATTGTGCTGAGCCAGTAAGTTGCCCGGCCGGGGTGGCACTTGGGCCAGCCAACCCCCGCCGAGCCCCCGTAGACACTGGAAAATTTCATCATTTTTTTTTCTCTCTCTCCCGCTTCTCCTTGTTTCTTGAATAATAATCGGTTGACCGACGGAGTTTAATAAAACTTTCAATTATTCCAATTCAGCCAATTTGGTTGAATTTTTTTACTGATTAATGTGGTTTTCTCTATTCTGATAATATGATTATGCCCGAATTTCATAAAGGAATGATATGATTCGTGACAAATTGACTGACCTAATTTAATTAAGGATTCATAACTAGGGATACCTCAGCATAAATGGGCGAAGCATTATTGTACTAAAAACCTTTTTTCAACACTCTAAAGGAACTAATTAAAAATAAAAAAAGTAGCTATTTTTGGTGGGCAGACATTCGCGCACTTAATAATTATTAACTTAATGGTTTTACACCAAAATAATTTCATTAATCATCCTACACTGGAACACTGACTAACTAATTATACGGGTGCATCCTGTGAACTCTCAAAAGTTCAAACCCGGCCAAATTTTATTGCGATCCGTTACATAGTTTTTGCGCTAACCTCAACCAAAAATCGATCGAAAAACCGGGTAAAGCCGTGGAAAGGGAATTCGCCCAATGAAAATAAGTTGATAAAAACCAAATACTATCGCATCAAAGCTGAAATATATCATTCCATCGAAGTTTAAAAAAAAAATTCAAAATTCAAGCTTAAACAAAGAGCCACTTAAAGTACAAACTGATGTTTGAGATCTTTACTGAATTATTAAATAATTAACATATAAAAAGACAATCTGTTTGATACTTTGAGACTAAATTTTTACGAAAATTATAACAAAGCCAAAAGTTACGAAACTTCATTATACACGTTGTGATTACATCAATTTATAATTAACTTTAACAAGGTAACATATAACTCAATTTATTCGTATCGTTGTTATTCTGCGTAGAAAAGTCCAGCACAAAGTGAAGGTAAAACGCAATTAAAAACTTTAACGGCAAATATTTAAGTTTACAAAAAATTACAGACAAGATACCCGTCTAAGTAATTTCCAATATCGTGTTTCTAAAACAAAATAAAGAGAAAAAAAAAAAAAAAAGTAAGGGGGAATCCCAAAAGTTCTGCTCTTCAACACGGTTAAGTAAGGTGAACCAAATTGGAGTCGGTACTGTAATTGTAATTAAAACTTTGGCGCTCGAAAGTAGTTTGAAAGTACAAAAGCTGAGCGCACAAAAAAAAAAAAAAAAAAAAAAAGAAGCTAAGCGAAGAAAATATATTAGTATAATCTCTCGGTGGAAGCAAACGAATTTCAGGTTTCAGCCGCGCGGTGTCCGTTCGAGAATCAATTGATTGATGCATTCGACGAAAATAGTAGCAGCATCTTGGAGGAATATAACTTCAATCTCGGAGTGCATTATCGATGCAGAAGACGTGCGCACGCCGCGGTCATACATAAGGAGGAGAAGATGAGAGATCAAAGTGTATAACTAGGGGGTGGCGAAGAAGGATGGGGAGGGGGAGGGGGGGCAGGACCAGGGGTGCCATCCATCATTCGGCGGAAGCCAGCCGCGGCACATTGCCGGAAGTGACGTCACGCCTGAAATATCGACTAATAATTTATACCCAGACGTTGGTGCTGCTCCCGCGAATTTTGCTCTGGTTTTGCCGGGGAGACGATGCCGCTATGCTTTTGCAGGAGATATATACGAGCGGGCATGCTTAAATGTGACGTGCTGTTACATCGCGCGGGGATGCGAACCTGGCTTTGATGGTAACGTATCGTGTTTTGAAGTTGGCTGATGCAGCTGGGATACATATTGAAATTTATAATGCTACTTGCTGAAGGTTCCGTATTTTTGCCGTAGAACCTTGATGATTCGAAGTAAATACTTCGATATAAAACGAGAGTTCAAGAAAAAACCCCTGCAGATGTTACGAAAGGATTGGCAACTATGTATTTTAAATCTACATAATCGAATCATTACTTGATTTGATCGTGAGAAAAATTGAAATTGGTTATTTCATCTTGAAGCTATCAGTTTGAGCTTTCGAGTGGGCCCTCATTATTAATTAAAAGATTTATTTTCATGAGTGACAGCTGCAATTTTCCAAATCTACTCCGTGCGCAGAATTAATTTATTTATCAAAGTTGTAAAATAAATTTTACCTTCAAGCTGCTGGTAAGGGAAATTAAGTTATCAGAGTTAACCAGGCTAAATTTAATTTTAGCTTTAGTACATAAATGAAAGAAAAATAGTTAAAAAAAAAAAGAAAAAAAAAAAAAAAAGATAAACTTATCATTAAAAATAAAAATTTGAAAGTGTTTATGTTAATCATCGAATTTTAAACCATATACTTAGCTAATTGATATTTAATCGAGCATGTCCCAAGATGTGTTTCAGTGCCAGGTGCATAATCAACCTAAGCAAACAATAACCCGCGAAGTTCAAAAGTATCCCGCGCTCCTAAATAAACTGTGAGAGTGACGATCAAAATTTAAAGGCTCCGGGCTTCATCTAGGGTTATAAGGCGAGGCATTTTGAAGTGTAATTTAACGAGGCCTCCCTCGTAAATTTCGAATAAACAGGAGCTCTTGCCCCCCCCCCCCCCCGAATTCCGGGCTTGTTTTTGCGACCCGTACCCTCGGCTTGTACACGCGTCGTATTAACGTAATTCATGCATATTACCGATGGCAAGAAACTTCTCTCTCCAAGTTTCAACTTACTTTGGCGGGCTCTGGAGCACTTTTTTACCTGTAAAGGACGAGCCAGGGAGTACGAGTCGCTCTTTTGCTTTCTCGAACTCAATATTCGAGGCAAAAGCGAAAGATTTCTTCGACAAATTTATGGATTTTTATTGCGGAGCTTCTTTTTCCCCGCTCTTCTTTTTTCACCCTGTTTGTGATTCATTTTCTTGTTTTTCCTCTCTCTATCTTCTGCTGCTGCTGCTTCGAATAAAAATTAAAAGGAAAAAAGTAGTTGGAGAACTCGCAGCAGCAGAAATGAAAGCTTTTGCCCGGCCTGGAAATTCATTATACCGAAACCCATTTCGGAATATATACCTGGTTGTCTCTCTCCAGGCTTGCTTTTTCTGTCTCATTCTACTTTTTTCATCGCTTCGCTCGTAATATTTAATACGCAATAATCTTGTTCTAGTTGAAATTGAGACGCTTTTTTAAGTTAATTAAATTTAAGAGAGCCAATCTCAGTCTAAGATTGACTCTGAGATTGATGGCTTCAAGTTACCGTGTCCTACGATGTATCTGACTTTTACAGTCGTTAAAGAGTTGCCTGGCTTCAGACTAAACTTATTATCATTAAAAAAAAATAATTCAACTTTAAGTAGGTAGAATCTGCAGCTACTGTTAATTTTAAAAATCTACTCTGACACATGTCACTTCATATTAGCAAATCAGTATATTGATTACTCATTAGTGTGATTTTTCGTACTCTGACAATATGATTGTCCCCGAATTTTATAAAGGCAAAAAATGCCGAAAGTTTCATTAAAAAATTGTCTGATACGTTTCAATTAAGGATATTAATCATGTCAAAATTAATATTATGAGTCTTTTGTATGACATTTAACGTGATATTTTTTTAAATAAGAAATAAGAAATAAGAATTAATATACAAATAAGAAAGTAGAACATTTTAAAACGCTTGCTCTAATTTCTTGATAATAAATGGACAGTGTTGATGTATTTTTAAGTGATATTTTAAGTAAGTATAAAAGCCAATTTAATTTGATGATTTTTTAATGATTTTTATTAACAATAAATGAGCTTATTACTTAAATATTAAAATTTTTTTTAATTGAAACGCTATTTTGAGCCTTCTTTGTATTATACTAATACTAAAAATGATATTTCCAAAAAATATATCTTTTTTATATGTTTTTTAAGACATATCGTAAAAACATTCTTTACAGCGCAGAGTTCAAAACAAAAGTATTAATCATAGGTCAAAGCAAGAGTCACCAACTATTTAGTGATATTATTCTATCGAATATTAACATGTTTTTTTACAAAAACATCATTACTTTTTATGAAACATTTATTTATTTATTATAAAGTCGTAAAAAAAGTCATAAACTTGAAAAAAATTGTTAGGTGGCATAAGTATCTGTCGAGTGACGATGCAATTGATTCGATGAAAAACGTACCATCTAATCGATGAAGACTCACTTATGTTTCTTGTTTTTTATAATGTAAAAGCTTTAATTTATTATTCTGTAAAAGCTATAGAATAATAAATTAAATTAGAGATTTTTTGACGTCAAGCCATTGAAAATCTGCAGGTTTCCCAAACAGAGGAAGGAAATATTCAAACGAAGTGGTGCCCGACGTCATCGTAAATTTTCCAAACAGCCGTATCTCCATCCATCAGGAACGAGGAGAACAATATCTCCCTAAGTTAAAATTCAGATTTTCCCAAATGGAAAAGAAATAAAAAAAAGGAAAGTAAAGAGCGAAAAAGGGAAAAATAAAACAAAACAAACTGAAGAACAATACGGGGGGGAGGGCAAGGAGGGAGCCGTTAATAGTTGCGCAATCATTAAAATCGCATCAGCCTCCCGCGTAATGATCCTTTCGACGAATAAATCATGGAGCTCCTTGAAGAGCTTCTCCTGCTGCTGCTGCTGCTGCTTGCCGGGGCGGCGCTTGATCGACCGGGGAAATAGAATAAGAGAGCTGCAGAAATGAAGGGAGATTTATTCGGCTCTCTAATCGAAACGTGTCGTTATACTGTAATAAACTGCCGCGCTGCAGACTTGATTAAGAGCAATGCGTTATACATGCTCCTTTATGAGATAAAAGGAAGCGTAATCGTTACTTTGAATTATCAATCCATTATCTTGGACTTTTTTATCTCTCTCTCTACCTCTCTCGCTCTTTCTCGAATCAGTTTGTTAAATTTATTGCCAGTTGTAAAATCAATCTTGGAACTTCCTTGTTGCAGTTTGCATCGTTTTTTGTCTACTTAACTTTTTTATACCTATTTATAGAATGAATAAAAGCAGGTAAAGCATTATTTTTTATTTTTTAGGTAACTAATTATTTAGTTACAAATGATATTCCAAAAAATAATTCATAATAATGTTTTATATCCTTAAAAAAAATTCTCAAATAAAAAAATAATAAATTTATTGAAATGATGGTAGTAATAGAAGTGATGGCAAAAATTTTGAAAACTTTAACCCACTTTAACGAGACAATTTTGATGAAAGTAGGTGCATCAAAAGTTTACGACGAATAAAATATAAACACTGATCCATGAATCCTATTAAATTTTTGAGTATGGTAGTGAAAGTAGATAATAATTGTTTTTATTGTGATAAAAAAAATATTTTTTACATTAAAAATAAAAATTATTATTGACTTTCTTTTACGGATTCCAAATCTTGACAGGCAATTCCAAACAAGCAATAACGTGACCTTTTTCGTTAGTAATAGACGCTTCGATGTTAGCTGGTATACCTCCCCCAAATGGACTCTGTACTGGTATTATAATGTGATTTGTTACAATGTCACCTTTTTTCAATGGACATTTTCCTTTGATCAACGTGTTGCAAGAATTGTTTTCGAATAATTTAACGTGCTGTACGTAATCCGGTACAAGCCACAACTTAACTACGCCTCTTACTTTGGGTACCAGTACAGTTGAGTTTTCAGCTGAAAGAAGAAAATTGTCAAATTATCATCTGTTGTGTATTTTAATTTAAAAGATTCTATTTTTGAACTATTATATTTTGTAATTTATTTTTTTTTTTATGCATGACGACAACTCACAAACTTCGAACGTTACATCAGCAGTCACATTTTTTCCATTGTAGACCGTGCAAGGGATCTCGGGGCAATCAAAAATGGTAAGATTTTTTATAGCTAAATTGGATCCTTTTTGAGATTCACATGGCTTGAATGGTGTTTGATGGCCCAGTTTTAAAAATGTTGCGACAATTATTAGTTCTTGAATAAAAATTTAAGCTATCATCTTAAAAATTTGAAACAGGTGAGATATTAATAAAAAATTTATTTCTGCTCAAAGAAAATAGTTTATCGACTGAGTCAGAGTAAAAAAACTCTGTAGGTCACCTCAATTTCGATTATTTTTAAAAATTATTAATAATTAATGTAATTTTTTTTTTTTTTTTTTAATATTTACTGAATTTTTATTTTAGCTCAAGATAAATTTTTTATTTTAACGATACGTACCAAAAAATATGGTAGACGTACAGAAACTTATGATTAAAATATATTACCGCACAAAAATTTCATTTCGATGATGAAATCTTTTGTAATCAAAGAAAAGGTGCTTGAATTTTTTCACTTCTGCTATTTCTCTAAAGAAATTGTCACTGAGAATTTTTTTCAAAACTAAAGCAAAAGTACTGGCAGAGTAAAAATTCAAAGAATCCTTATCAAAGCAAATTCCACTTTATTACGCTTCAACCTTTTTTTTCAGTCACGAAATTTTCGTTGCCACGACGAAACATAACTACACTTTTCTTGGTAAAAGTTATTTTATTATGTTTAGCAAGTCATTAAAAAAACAACAAATAATTTTTATTATTTTAACAACGATTGTTTTTATTTTAATTTATTCATTTCGTCAATTTTTAAATGAATTTAACTTAATTAGTTCTTTAATTAACCAGGTAATACTAACTTCTCTTTTCACGTCTCCACTTTAAATAAACTTTTTTTTTATTATCATTCCGATAAACTCCAATAATTCAAGAATTTCATCATGACATAATAAAATGCAAAATTAACTCAAGAATTTAACCTTTCAACAGCACACGATTGTCAATCAAAATCTGCTTACTTCAACAAACCAAATAATACCGTTTAGCTGCTTACGCAATTTTAAATTAACGCAGGTGACGAGAGCTTTGCAAGGCAGTTGCAGATACTTTTTATAAAATTAATGAGAAAAAAGAAAATTTATTATGTTCTCTATAAAAAATATAAAAAAAAATTTTTTTCACTTTATCTTCGACTACGAAGCTCTTGATAATAAAATTGATGCTTGAGATTCATACTGTGCAGCACCAGATGGCTGCATCTGCTGAGTCAATATTCAAAGAGACACATGTAGGCCATTACAGATGTGTTTGTTATTATTATTCATAATTATGCAACGTACCATTTTTGGGAATTATATGTATTGAATATTCCTTTAAATAATAATTTTGTGTCAATAAAATAAATGCTTGAAAAGACCATCCGTCTAATATGAGTAAAGTATATATATATATATATATAATTTGTTTTCACGAACATTTTTATTTTCAAAATTTTCAGTCTATATATAAATGCTTAAAAACTGGCGGAAACATTTTTTTCATTGAAAATTATTTTACAGAAAAAAAATTTTGAGACATCTTTGACTATATATAAATGCTTAAACACTGGCGGAAACATTTTTTTCATTGAAAATTATTTTACAGAAAAAAATTTTTGAGACATCTTTGACTAATACTACAAAAATACTAAATATTTTAAATATTTAATTTTTTGACTTCAGTTCGACTTTAAAGTATTCAAAAATTATGAAAAAAAAACTATGACTTACGCCTTTTTACATCACAAGTGAGTTCTGAAAAATATGAAAATCAAATTTCTAATAAGTAAGCGCGTTTTATACAATTAGGATGTTCTGAAAAACTCGACGTTAGGCGTCGCTAGTGTAAACTTGACTCGGCTCCCAGCAGTTTTGCATGGGAGCTGACGTATGACTGTGTGTATCGGTGAGAGATTCCACACGAACACACACACTGATACATCTGCTCCCATGCAAAACTGCTGGTAGCCGAGTCAAGTTTACACTAGCGACGCCTAACGTTGAATTTTTCAGAACATCCTAATACTGTAAGCTTTATTTATACACTGTAAAATTTTCATTATTCTCCGTTGTCTTGTAAAAATTATAATAATACACTCTCACCAAGATGTCACCTTAACACTTTTGAATTTACTAAATTTATCACGGATTGAAAAAAGATGTCGTCTTTATCAGGCCCATCGAGGTAATAAATAATCCAGGGTAATTGGCGTCATCATCTCGCCATTACGAATCCATCAGGGATTCATGCATAAATCCAATTACCCAACAAAGCCGCCAAAATAAGATGTATCTCGTCTTCTCATTCTTTATCTTCTTTTTTTTCTTCCCTCCGTTTATCGACGCTTATTTACTGCGTGCCGCGAAATGAATGACCGAATTAAGACGAAGTAAAGAGAGACTCGCGTGATTTATTGTTAATTGGTATGACGGGACGCGTTCAGGATTTAGCAAATGAGTTTTATATCCCCTTACAGGTTGCAGGGTAATTATGGGGCCGCTTTATGTAAAAGCTGTGTCAGCGGGTATTTAGGTTACGTTTTTGATCGAGATTCGAAAGGATTAAGTCCTGGCTCGAGTAAACGGACGGATTACTCGAGTTTTAATCGAGAAGCTGATGTTTTAATGCGAGGGATTTTAGATCCCACTGCTCGGACTTTTTTTTACCCCCTGAAAATTGAATCTTTACATTGATGGTAGCTTTGGCGATCGATCAGAATTAGGTCTTCCGATCGGAAAATCATATTGAAGCTAAATTGATTCCATCAACTAAATAGAATTTTATGGTTTACCATGTTCCGATGACAAATTAAAAGTGTTTTAGTTATTTAATTCATTTTGAGCATACATAATGTAAAACAATCTTCTTTCAAAACATTAGTTGGTATGGTTAGTACACTGAGAAAACGATCCTCTTGAGACAAAAGGAATCCTTTTGTCGCAAAAGGAAAATAATCTCAAAATAGACCCTTAAATTAAATCCTTTTGTTTCAAAAAGAAAATCCTTTTCTAGAGAAATCCTTTAGCGAGAAAAGGAATTCCTTTTGAGGTAATTTCGTTCAGTGAGTAATTAAAAATGCTTAAAATAAAAAAAAAAAAAATTATTTTTTCATCCTCATATTAGCAAAGCATGCTAACATTAATTTTTGAATGCTGAAAAAATACTAGTGCATACTTAAAAAGTCCTAGTCAAATTCTACATGACCTGGAATCGAACCCGGGACTTTTAAGATAGAAGTCTCGTACTCTGCCGCTGAGCCATCGCACCTTCGTAATATATTAATAATAAATGGTCCTATAAATAAAAAGCGGCTTACAAATAAATAAATGAAGTGTTAAACGGATGCAAAGTCACCAATTCAGAAAATCAACTATTTTTTCTATATTACTTCTGTCTTTTTTTTTTTTTTTATTTATTATTAAAATAAAATTTAAGAAAGAGATTTTGTCAGTTGCCGAGTAAGGAAATATATTTTTACATTTTAAATCTCAAAAGTTATACTGTTTTTAAATTCAAATTTTTTTTTTTTTTTTTTTTTTTCTTTTGAAATAAGAAAATGTTTAATCCTTGCGAATAAATATTTTTAACTTAAATATTATTAAAATTAAGTTTAAAATTATAATGAACTTTACTTCTATTATTTATTATAATTTTTTTATTTCGTACGAAATAAAAAAATTTATTTCATTTTTTTAAAATCGCAGTCAAAAGGAAATCCTTTTTTCAGCAAAAGGAAATCGTTTAGGAAAAAAAAAAAATTTTTGAAAAATTTTCACAAAATTATATGAAAAAGAAATCCTTTAACGGTAAATGCAAATATGCATTTGTGCAAAAGGATCCTACTAAAAGGATTTTAATTTTACGTCAAATACAACGGATTTTACGGCGAAATTATTTTACTTTTGCAATAGAAGGAATTCAACTTCCCGCAAAAGATTGATAGTCAAAAGGAGAGTAATTTTGTCGTAAATAGACCATTTTTCTCAGTGTAGCGGATATTTAAGAAGAAAACACGTTTATAAGCTACCTTAATATTTTGATTTGGTTTAAATGTAAGAAAGGTAAAGAATAAGATATAAAAGTAAAACCGGAAGTAAAACTTTCAAACTTAACATTTGTACAACTAAAATCGCTGCAGCTCAGTTCCAGGAGGTTAAAATTAAAAGTTTGATGTGTGTTTTGAAACTTCAGCTCTGAAATTTATGATCTCTTTATTAAGATTGCTTGTATTCAAAAGTAAAAGAAACTTTATTCTCATTTTTTCCTCTTTTTATTATATTTTTTAAATTATACATAACATAAAACCTCAAAAAATTTTCTGAATATTCTTAAAATCTTTAAAAAATATTTTACAGTTTCTTTAATGTAAAATATTCTCATCCGAAATTGTGCGTCTTTTCAAAAATTTTGATTACTTTATATTCACTACTAATCATATAAATAGATACATATCAAAGCAAATGGAATATTTATTTAAATATCGATGATAAATTAATTTAAGCTACTGTACTACTAATATACTCATAATATTTCTTAAGGTATTTCAATTGTATGAAATTAAAAAGATTTAGTAATATTTTCATATAATTCAATATCCTCAATACGAACAAATTTATTAGAGAACCACAATCAAAATGAATCAACATTATTTAATTTTCAGCATGTACTCTACAAATTTTTTGAAGAATTGTGTCTACAACTCTTGCCTCGAAAAAAAGGGTCGCAAAACAGGGCAGCAACATCCGAAAATAAGATCTCCGGTCAAAAGGGAGGGCCGCTCGCTTCGGAACCAAAGGGGGTTAGTAGACCCACCTAATTATCCGTTATGCCTGGAACTCGGTAATTACTTTCTAACGAGCGGTTCTCGCTGGTGTTACGCGCGATTTCGCCCCAGTCAACCAGCCACCGGAAAACTGACGTTTCTCCCCTCCCCCTCCCTTACCCCCTAGAGCTGACTCCGCGTGCAGGGTTCGAGAAGCCTCCACCCACCCGATAACCGTCCGCGGGCGGGCACTCCTCCCCCGAGGGGCTGTACACCAACCCTGGGATTACACTAATTTTCCCCCAAAATTTTCATTGTTATTTTAAATGCCCGACTGCGACCGGACTACCTACAACTGGCTTATTGCCTGCACCCTACGCTTTTATCTTAATTGACGATTGGTTACTCTCTTCTTTTTTTTTTATTCTTCCTACGATAAGCGGAGGTTTATTTTCAGAGATTTTTTTTTTCATTGATAAATACTTATGAGTTTACTTTCAAAAGTTAAAATTAGTCCAAATTTATGTTTGAAAAATTTTTTTCAATATTAAAATTGAAACTTGAAAATGTAAATTAAAAATTTTTTTTTCTGAATAAATCACCGAAGAGAATAAAATAATACGGTCCATACGGTGAACATAATGAATTTTTAATCAATATAAAATCAACATAATTTCGATAACGGTCGAAGAACAATGTATAGTACTTATATGAAGATGGCATAAATTAACAAGCGTTATGACTTTAAAGCTCTTAAATATATTTTGTTACTGCGTATTGAAAATTTATTTCAGTCGATTGTTACTCAATTGACTGACTTTACGTATAAATTATCGGCTGCTTAATAAAATGACATTTCCTAATTTCACCAATATTTATAACGTTTTCTGACTATAAATAATTTGAACCTGATTGTATGAAAACGTATTTGTAACCGCATCGAAAAATTGATAAATTTTTTGATAGAATAATCAATTGAGTATCGAAAAAATGTAATTGATTTGCAAAATTAAACCACTTATACGTAATACAAGTTACTTTCTTGAATATAGACTTGGCCACGTTTGAGACATTTGGTTTTTTAATGTCTGGAATAACTTTGTTAGTTTTTTAATGGACAATCTTTAGACTTTATTAGGTAGCTTTTAAAAATATTTCAGACATTTAACAAAACAGTATGATAAATTATATGCTTTATGTAGATATATCTGGTTGAGAACTATTTTACAGCTCAACCTCTTTCATACATAACAAGTGAAAGATTGTTATTCGATATGATGTCAACAGACTGAAGCGCAGTCGAAAATATATTAGCCGATTTCGAGTTTGCTCATTGATCATCGCGCGAAATGTTAGAAAATCTGGTTGCGTTCAAAGTTAATTACAATACAGCTTGATGGAATTTGAATTAATTGTGAGTGTAATTGAGAATATACGAGCATAAATTTGGACGTTATATTCTGAGGTTTTACCCGGGGCACATGTAGTAACTGAAATTCACAAAGGCAAATTATTCGACGATTTTACCTAAATGAACGCCTAAAATGCGTCGGGGCATAAATTTTATCCGTAACGCCGGACCATAAATACAAAAGTAATTTGCATTATAAAATAGTATCGCTGACTTGTGCAAAATGCTGTTTTAATTTTTAGCACTAATTGCGAGCTCGCATGATTATTTTTCTTCCTATATTATTCGCCCGACCTTTACGGTTTAATTTTTAAGAGACAATTTCATTAAGTATTTAACTTTACTGCAAGCTGATAATATATGTTTCAATTTTTTTTTTTTTTTTTTTTTTTTTTTATATACTATTGTAAATTTCTGAAAATAAAAAATTTACAACGCTGGTGAATATTAATTTTGTTTTAATTCTTTTGAAATTCCAACATTATTTTTTAGTATTTATAAATTCTCGTAGACTCTAACTAACGAATCATTTTTTTTTCAAGATTCTGTTTTCTTCCAGTAAATACTTCAATCATTGAAATTGTGCATTCTTGAATGTTTAGTAATAAAAAATTTTTTATTTTACCCTAATGCAGCTGTCAGTTCGTTATACAATCCATTTTAGTAGAAACTTAATTAAAAAATTTTTTTTAACTTCTCAAATTTCGCTAAAGAAACCCGAAAAACCCACTAATAATTTTTTTTTTAAATCTTATGATTTTTAATACAGAATTCAAAGTAACGATCCTCAATGTAACAAAAATTTAAATTTTCAAAAAACTACACCTCTTCAAAAAAAATTTACATCGCATGTCCCTGCAGCAGGATAATCACCAAAAGCCCTTTTTCATGAAGCCTGCGCTGCTGAAAAAAGCCTTGATCGCGCTTATGTATTTTGAACTCGAAAAAAAGGGTGCGCGCTCCCGTCGAATATTAAAAAATCAATTCCACTTTATATTTCAAAAGGGCCTGGGCGTTGCTATTACGACGATGAGCGCGTCAAATAAACGTCACGAATGATTTTCGAACTGCGCTTCGCATTAACTTCCGCTGCGCCCAGGCGAATCAAATATTTACCCTGGGCCACTTTTACATTTCCGGGCGCAGTGTTCTTTCGTTTCCTGCCCAGCTCTCTGCATTCTTGTGCGACTCTATTTTCGGGTTATTTGCAACGTACGTCTGACTCAACTATTCTTGTTTGGCAGCGCGGGGTTAATCGATTTAAGGAGGTCTTAATAATTTATGGAAGGTTATTTATATGCAAGTCTCTATTCCAAAATGTGGTTTTCGTAACATCATGATACAAATAAAGAAACACTGTAAATTTTAAAGCGTCATTCAAAGTTAAATTTTACAAGCCTTCTTCATACTCAATGATACGTCGAGCTTTCAAAATCTTAAGTTATTGATTAGATCGAAAATAGTTTTACCTACTTAGCTACCTAAATTGCAGTTTGTTATTATAATTTTTGACAAAACAAAAGGTACGATGCTGTATAGTTTATTTGTTAATTCTTTTGTTTTTATAACTAAAGCTTATAGCTATAGACATCTCATTCATCTATACAGACTTTTTTTCCAATGTTTTTTTTTCATTGACTTATACGTACGACAAAAAAAGTTTGCATAGCCTATTTTGTGGTTTTTTGATGATTTCAAAAATTTATCTAAAAAAAATTTCTATGTTTTAGCATTTATTGGTTCGAAGAAAAATTATCAATCAAAAAGAGAGATCAAACCGCAACTGTAACGTTTGTATCTTTTGATTAAAAAACCCTTCTATTTAGAAATTTCGTATGAGTAGATTATTCATAAAGTACTCTGAAAACAAAAAATGTAAATCGATCTCGAAAGCTCTGAAATTGGCTAATGTTAAGCCTACTCATGACCCATCTCTTAAAAATCACTATACATAATTAAAATAAATTTCCATCAAACAATTGATTTAATTCCCGCTTCCTTCTTCAAAAACAGCTCTCGAGCAATCTGCCGCAAAGGCAACAGTAATCTGATTATTCGGACCCCCCTGGTTACCAAACTTTTAAATAAACGTCACGGACAAGTAGTCCGAGTGTCATCTCCACGAAGACGCGCACTCGAGAGTCCAGGGAAGCGTGCGCCGCCGCGCCGGGGAGCAGACAACCTTCCCCGCATGCGTGCACTCGACGCACCGACGCCCGGCAAAAGTCAGAGCTGCACCCCCGCTGCAATTTCGGCGGGCTTTGTCGGACCATTCGAGCGTAATCGTCATTATGCGCGCCGCGCGACTTCGATGGACTACGTGCAGTGGGGACCGACTGGTAGTGCTCTCGAGGAGGAATATGTATGTTTTGTCAAATAGCACTGCGCTCGAGACACTTTTTTATTCTACTAATTGAATTCGAGTGGCCTTTTAATTATCTGTAGGGGAGTGGGAATATTTTCGAATTTTTTTTCAATTGATTTGGGATGTTTATCTATAAGGGAACCTCGTAGTAAGAAGAACGCTATTTATACTGCCCTACTGTTTTAAATCTGCCATGAATTTCCTATGCAGATATTGCGGTCTTAAAGGGCAAAGACTTGGAGTCCAAAGCTTGAGTCCGAGCAAAAATGACTTGGGTTCGAGAGTCCAGGACTGACTTTGCGAATTCCGACTCTCAAATCCTCGAGTCCGAGTCCACATTTGACTCTGACTCTAAACTCTGGACTCCGAGTTATTACCCAGCCCTGAGTTATAACTTGTAATAATTTTGACAGTACTTTACAATTCAATAGAAATTTTATTTTCAGAAACTTTGTCTAATGAAGATTGTAATTTGAGCCAACAAGCTAAAAAAGTGCATAAAACGCTTTTCAGTTTAACATGAATGTTTTTCCTGGAACAAAAATACTTCCGGTGTCTTGTTTTAAATTTATAATCGAAAACTTTACCCACTACATGTAATAAGATATTTTATTTTTTAATTTCATTGGTACATGGCGTCAATTTTTTTCAGAAAACTGACCGCTTGGAAATTTATGTAATTTTTCATGCTCGTTTTCAAACTATAAATGTAAAAAATTTATAAATCGTTGTTTAGTGCGCTCCCAGTAATCTGTACGCTTGAAAAAATTTATAAAATGAATTGGCTAAAATTTAATTTTTATATTCTGTGTAAGTATAAGTGATAATATCAGACAATTCGATTTATTCTTTAATCCTGATGAACGCAGAATTAAACGTAATAATACTTCAATTTGCCCTCCAGAAACAAATTTAATTTCTATTAATGCAATCTTCAATAAACTATATTTCAGTAAGAAAATTCATTTTCAAATCTCCCCAATCTCCATATGATTTCGAACATAAATTGAATCACCACATTCAATCAGGGCAACCAACCGAACCGCGGTGTATTTTTTGTAAAACTCGATGTTCTTCAGTCGTAATCCAGCGGTACATGGCGTTATCGCGGCGTTACGTCTGAAACACAAAAAGGGTGGAGGCTGTTTGCGCGCGGGGGATCGGAATCAGCCCGCCGCGAAACATGAAATCTCCCCGGCCGGCTCGGCACACTTGATCGAACTTTTCAGCGGGAGGCTCGTTTAAATATTGTCGTACGAGTTATGTTTGCAGCCGCGGCGTTTGGGCGAACGCGTGTTTACGTACGAGCTACTCGCGGTTTTATCCGGCGTTTGAAGTCCGCGCGTCTGTTATTTCACTCGAGGCTAAGGGGAATTATTTCTTCGGGAGCTTGCAGGAGGGTAAATAAATTTCGCCGACTTGATTGAGTCCAGACCTATTAGACTCTAGATTTTTTTTCACTGTAATTCGCTCTTTTTTTAGACCTTTTAATTTTTAAAAGATATCGCAGTATTCAAGTAATAGTTTACAGATGTTTCGATTATATATGACACTTTGGTCATTTTACGCTAAGAAACTTCCTTTAATAATTTGAGTTTTAAACTTTTTATATTTTTAGAAGTGAGTAAAGTGTAAATAAAAAGCTTTTTTATGCTTTTAACAGAGAGCTGAACTTTATGAAATATTTTGTGGTAATTATATTGGGACTGAATCAGTCCGACTGATTGTTTGTAAAATGTTAATTTAATCCATCAAAGTGCTTTTAAAAAATAACTATGCCGGTTCATCAAAATTTTTTACCCATCTCCAGTCACAAAAAGCTCCTAGTTTAAAAGTTCTAACTATTTAAATTCCCTGTTTTTCATAAAAACATTTTATTTTTTTGAAGAATTATGAAAAAAACCTTTTTGGCTTTGCTTGTAACACTGAGAAAATTGTAAAAGTAGATAGTATAACTCGCGTATAATATTTCAATTTAAAAAGACCTTTTCAAAACAATATTTCGGCTGGTATTACATTGTTTTTACAAGCTAATGGATACTGTGAAAAGAATTTGGCGACCGAGAAACCGAAACAAAAAACATTTCTTGTATTTTTGTTACAAAGCTCCAATTTTTTCGAAAATTTTTCCGCCATTTTTTAAACTCTAAGCTAAAAGAAAAAGACCTCGTTGTGTTTCAGTCGCACAAAAGATTTCACGGAGAGTTTACGTATGAAAAAAAAAAAAAAATGGGGGAGGGTGGCTGGATGTATAAAGTTGCGCGTCTTTATGAAAAACATTCTCTCGAACGTTTTCCTCTGGGCTTTATGAAAAAGAAGGACCGCAAAAACGCGACTGATGAAAGGTCTCGTACATCGAGTTACGAGTTAATTTAAATAAGACGAGACATGCACAATGGATATGGCCATATTACGCCCGAGCAAAATTTCGCTATTAAGAGCTTTTTTTTTTTTTTTTTCTTCTTTTACGGGTTAAAATAAGACGTCGATGCACTTTATCAATGGAGAAAAAATTTTCCTCTCGTTCGAACGTAAAGTACGCAGACATTTTAGAATATTCGATACACATTTCAAACAAGATAAATGGAGGGCGAGCGTTTATATAATTCTTCTTTTTTTCGGAGCTGCCTTTTTTCAGCTAAGAGCTTTCGCGGAGTAAGTTTGATGCGATTTGAAAGCTTGAAAATCTACCCTCTTCATTTTTTTTTCCTTTCATTCGTTTTTTTGAATGGGCGACCTCATTGTGGAATGTCGAATTCCTGTCTTTCTTTTTCAGGGAGGAGCTCAGCTTGCTAAAAAAAAAGCACCAATTCACGAACGAATCCGTTTTGGTTTTAAGTTTTAATTTAATGTCAAAGGTCCTAGACTTTTTAAATGAAGACGAAAATTTTTTAATACGATTGCGTTCTTTTTAAATAGTTGCAATAACAAAGATACACAGCATAATATTCTGAAAGGATAAATAAATGCTTTAAATAAAAAAAAAAAAACAAAAACAAAAAAAAAACAAGGGTACAGAATGAATGAATGAATATTTTATTTGTTACAAACTTACAAGCCCGTGAAAATTAGACAAAGAATATCAGAACGTAATGTTTTTGTTTGTAAATTTGTTACACTTGAACAATCTGTTAAAAGATAAAATATATTTGAATAAAAATAAGTATTAATTAAATAATAAAAAAGTAGGCTGGTGTTTGGTTTTAACGAACAGTATATTTAATTCATCTATTTATTCACATGTGCCGACGTTTCGTTGCCTAAATATATGCCAAAAATAAGTATTGTTGCTAAATTTAATTTTAAACCCAATAATTTTGTTATTCAAATCGATCGTTTGATTATTTTGAAACTTAAAATTAACTTGTAAATTGTACATATAGTTAATATTAGTTTTAATATTAAAATTTTTACTTTCAAAAAATTACTACCACGAGAGCCAATTTTATTTCACGCAATACAGTTCATATTATTTGGAAAAAATTGATGAACACAGCTAATTTAAGAATTTATTTAATCGGCATTGATTTCGATACCCGCTGAATGATTAGTTAATAATATATCCACCCGGAAATACAACGGACACGTAAATAACAAATGTTGATTTAAACAGGGCGCAGGCATAGATCATTAAGTCAACGAAAGGCTTCCACATCAATCACCCGATCGAGTCTTGAAAAACCTCATTAATTCCAGATTCCCACGGCGTCGGCGCAGGAGAAGAAAAAAAAACACACAAACACACCTACCCAGTTTTTTTTTTTTTTTTTATTCATTCAGAGAAAACTCATTCGTTTAGACGCGTAAATGCAAAAAAAGCGACGATCCGATATCCGAAGCTATTCGATCACGTGGGTCTTGATTTATGAAAACGCCCTTAACGAGTCATTGTCGGCCGAGTTTTATTCGTATCTCAGCGGTAACGGATTTAGACGACTTCTCGGATTTCCAGTAATCGTAAACTCTGCCTTTGACTTGGGGGTCATCGAGAAGTCATTTATACCGAGGTACCCGGAATATCGTTTAATTATCCCGACGATGACTTAATTTAAAGAATAAAACGACCGTAATCGTGCCTGCAGGCGGTGGTTTACGGTCTCCCCGAGCGAAGAAAGCTTTGATGAATGATTCATCAAAGGCGGAGCGCACGCCGAAATGGGAGGAGGAGGATATTAAAGGTGGCCGGGCGGCAGGGACACGTGAAATATTTCCGGGATCTATCCACGTTCACGTTTGGCGCTTATAAAATATACCACGAAAACAGAGAGCAATGCTTGCGCGGACCGTGAGTAATGAACAACGGCTTTTAGCACTCCCCACGTGCGGTCCGAGGCTTGTAGGTAAATGAGGAGTTAATCAAGATTTCGTTGGCTTTTGCTTTGAGTTCTGTGCTGATTGTGGAAGGTCGTTATGAATTTACAAATTACTTCGCTTTTTTCAAAAAATCTATCGATGATTAAGTTTAACTTTTTTTATTTTCAATTTTTAGCTATAGCGTGGCTGTATTATTTAATTTTTAAGACCACTTAATGTGACTAAAATTTAAAACTTAGTTACTTTCTTTAAAAAAAAAAATTGACAATTTTGTATTTTTAATCAATTTAATGTAAGTATTAAATGTTATGGACTGGTTTTGAAAAAGAAATATATGCGTGATTTTGCAGCAACTAACAAGGAGAGGTCACACTCTCCGGGTCACCGATCTTGACGAAACTTTGGGGATCGTTTTCTTATACCAAAAGATGAAGAAATCTACCAATCATCCCGTCTAATGGGCCTTTTTATATCTAGTTCCTACATAGCTTATATCGTATTTTTAGCTCTTTTTGGGTTTTTTTGCGAATTTTCAAAAAATTCCTGTTCGAAGCCTATTACACTTACAAAATTCTGCAACCCCGCATTCTCTTTATTTTTTTATCTTCTTTTGAGAAAAAATATTTTTAAATCTAATTTTGAAGAAATAGTCCATGTAAAATTAAGGTAATCAAAAGCATTTGTTTACTGTTTTTTTGGTTTCATGAACTTAAACTGTACGTCATCAGCCTTATCAAAATTATGTCTAAAAATATTTTTTCTAAAAAACTCATAAAAAAACAAAGAAAACGCGGGGTTGCGGAATTCTGTCAGTGCAATAGGCTTTGAGCAGGAATTTTTTGAAAATTGGCACAAATAACCACAAAATTCGCACAAAAGTGTTAAAAGTGTCAAAACAAGCTGATTTTCAAAAAATTCCTGCTCAAAGCCTATTGCACTGACAGAATTCCGCAACCCCGCATTTTCTTTGTTTTTTTATGAATTTTTTAGAAAAAATATTTTTAGACATAATTTTGATAAGGCTGATGACGTACAGTTTAAGTTCATGAAACCAAAAAAACAGTAAACAAATGCTTTTGATTACCTTAATTTTACATGGACTATTTCTTCAAAATTAGATTTAAAAATATTTTTTCTCAAAAGAAGATAAAAAAATAAAGAGAATGCGGGGTTGCAGAATTTTGTAAGTGTAATAGGCTTCGAACAGGAATTTTTTGAAAATTCGCAAAAAAACCCAAAAAGAGCTAAAAATACGATATAAGCTATGTAGGAACTAGGTATAAAAGGCCCATTAGACGGGATAATTGGTAGATTTCTTCATCTTTTGGTATAAGAAAACGATCCCCAAAGTTTCGTCAAGATCGGTGACCCGGAGGGTGTGACCTCTCCTTGTAAGATAGTTCCAATCTCAAAAATTATTTTCAAGCAAAAAATCTTTAAATATAGTTCTTATCACTTAAAATAGATAATTATAAATTTATTTCTTCAATTGTAAGTTTTTGTCTCTATTATATCTAAAAAGTAAATATTTCTTTTCATATAACGTCAATTTAAAAAAAAAAAAATTTTATGAATAGTTAAATCAACGATTACACAATTAAAATTGATTTGATAATTTGGTTTTTTCATCCATCCATGAAGCGTAATGCGACACTTTTATAAATATTCCTGGAAATCGCGACAGAAGGCCGACTAATCTGCCATGTTCGTCTACGGCCGGGCTGCCCGAGTCTCCCTGACACGTGTAGCTTTCGTCTGTACCAGCACAAAACATGTTTCCATTTATACCGATTCCATAATAATTTTGACAATAGTATTGATCGATTATCAACGTCTTTAATGACTTTATTGAATAGCTTTGTTCGCAAATCTTGTTATAATTATAAACAAATTAATTAAAATCTCGTAATGATAATTGTATAACTTATTATTGATAAAGAAAATAACTTACATCCAAAAAACCATTGAGCTCAAATGTACTGATTTTCACGTACTCCAGTTTTTTGACACCAATTGGAACAATTCTGATTGATTTCTTAACGTGATCGAACTGAATTGGTTTTTCCAACTAATTTTAAAAGAAGTTTTTTATTTTCGATTAAGCTTCAATGCAATAATTGTAATAATGATAATCTTACTTGAATCAAAGCTATGTCATTTTGGACGTCATGATTTGTTTGATGATAATTATTGTGAATTATTATTTGTTTTATTATGTGTTTTTGACCATCAGAACCTTCTTTGTTATTGGTACTAGTTAAAACTTTGTAGTCAGAAGCATTTTTAAGCTGACTGAAAGAAGGCTGCGTATTATACTGTGATATGTGATCACAATCAATTTTTTTATAACTTGAGACGATTACTTACTCGAAACAATGAGCGACTGTTAGTATCCAATTTGATGCTTTGATACATCCTGCACATAAAAACTGACCTTTGTAAAGGATTTGAGCCTAGAGTAATTAAAAATATAAAACAGTAGAATTTTTTAAATCTATATTTACTTACTTTTGCAATATTTAAATTGCCTATTAATTGTTATAATTGTAATATTCTAATTTCATGTTATAATTACCATATAAGGTACGTTTTCAATTTCATCATGAATATACTTAAGTTTTCCAAACTTCACAAAATTTTTATTTTCTGAAATAAAAACTGAGAGTTGAAACAGTATAATGATAATAATTAAAAAATTTTCACTCTACTTTACCAGTATAAAGACCATGCACAATAGCTGCAAGTAATATTATTATGAAAACATTAACCATTCTGCACAATAAAATTAAAAATCGAACGTAAAATTTTTAACTTTTTTAATGGAATCTTGTGTAAATTTGAATATGCAGACGGAAATGAGAACTCATTATCATGACACATAACTTTTTGAAAAGATTATTTATTCAAATGTGAATTTTGAGTTATGAATTCATTTAAAATGTTATTGCGGTTACAAAATTTATAGTTGGATTTATAAATTATGATACCGAAACATTTGTTAAACTTTAGTAGTTTTTTCCAAAAGATTATTTTTCCTCAAAGCTATTTTTTACACCCGATGGTTTCCGGGAATACTGAGATTCTGATGTGAAATTTTCATTACTATCGTATTTTTAAAAAATTATTGTTCCATAAAATTGCTAAAATTAATTTCGAGTATTTTCTTTTTAGTCCTTCAAAAGTAACGAAAAACCAGGAGTTTTTGTAAAAACATTAACTTCGAAATAATTCTTTTCTGATTTTTTTTTTTTTTTTTTAATAGTGGAAACAGATTTAAAATAGATAAACAACTTCTTAAAATACATAATTGAGATTTATTTTGAGTGAACTTTTGGTTTTAAAATTTTTCCTTATTATTTGGCTCGTTAACTTACATTTCTATTTAAGCAGATTCTTAACGGAAAACGATACTTAGTCAATAATATTTATTTTTAAAATGTTTAATTGATTTTAACGTCTCGTTTTTTCCGCCAAAAGCGCTCAGGTTGAATTGAAATTTTTTCTCAAAAAACAACTTTTTTTTTGGTTTAATAAATTATGCAAACACTGCTCAAAAGAAAAAAAGTTTTGATAAAAATGATTAAACGTTTACTGATATAAACTGTTTTTTTGTGTTATTTCATCAACCCACGAATAGTAATTTGTAATTTTAGTAAAGATTCCTGGAGCTTTTTCAAAATCACAATCTTTTCCTCGGGAAAGTATGCCAACTAATCTGCCATAATCGTCAACGGCCGGACTCCCTGAATCTCCATAGCAAGTGTTACTTTCACTGGTACCTGCACAAAACATATTACTAGATATTCCACCTCCGTAATAATTTTGGCAAACGTTTTGATCGATCAGAGGTATCCTCGTTGATTTTATTCTCGCAAATCCTCTTTCACGGTCCTAAACATAATTTTTTTTTTATAAATTGAGATATGTCTTTGTAAATTATGAATTTATTATGTAACTTACATTTGATAATTTGTCGATCCTAAAAGTGCTTATCGTAAAAAATTTATTAATTTTAAAACCAAGTGGAGCGATTTTGATTGATCTTTGAAAGTCATTGAATTGCATTGGCTGCTCCAACTAATTGAAAATGTTCTTTGTAACGAGTAAAAAATGAATAAACTGTTATTATTATATGTTTAGAGATCTTACCCGAACTAAAGCAATATCATTCGGAGCGTCCATGTCTGATTTGACATAGTTATAATGTATTATTATTTGTTTAACTCTGTGCCTCTGACCATCTTTGCTTCCTCTAAAACTGGTACCAGTCAAAACTTCAAAGTCAAAAATATTATCGCTGCGACTTAAAGTAAAAAGAAATTTGTTATGGTACCAGTAATGACTTGTAAATATTTTATTTTATTAGATTTATAATTTGATCGAATTAGAGGTAAATTGCAAATTGATTTATAAATTGCGATTCTAAGAAAATACTTACTCGAAACAATGAGCAGCTGTGAGTATCCAATTTTCCGCTCTGATACATCCTCCACACGAGAACTTGCCTTTGTACAGGATTTGTGCCTGACATAAATTTGATTTTAAACAGTAGAAAATATTAGGTTTTTTAATTATACAAAGCTGATATAAGTTTCAAAAATATTTATTGATATATGCAATTCATTTTGAAAGCTATCATAAAGTTATTACCATATACGGAATGTTTTCTGCGTATTTTTCTATTGCAAAGGCTTGGACTATCGTAGCTTCATCATCTGTAATAAAAGTTAAAAACAAAAACTGTACAAAAAATGTATTTACTGTAATATTTACCAGAGTGAACATTTGGTATAATTGCACCAAATGTAAGAAACAAAAAAAATTTGATCATTTTAAATTGAGTTGTTTTTAATATTTAGTAACTAAAAAACGATTATTACGTAAAGTAAGAGCAACAAAGAATTTATATAATTTATTATCAAACTTGCATAACATTTGGAAGAATTTGTTGATTCAAATGCATTTTTTTGAAGTATTTTGGAAATGCTAATTTATGTATCCTGAAAAGAAAATAATTAGCGGTAAAAAAAAATTTAATTAAAAAAAATTTGGAAGTAGGCATTTGTGTCATAAAATTAATTTCTTAAACACAATGTTTATCGTATAAATCAATGAAAAAAAAAAAATAATAATTAAAGTGTTTTAAAAACTTACATTTCAAGTAATATTGAGTTTCTTCAAAAACTTTATCTTGTAACAAATTTAAAAAAATCATACAATTTTTCTGTTGCCTGTACGTTTTTTTTTCATACCGTAACAAATACTTGAAAAAACCCAATCTGGATTGACTCATTAAATCGGGCGCGCCGAGGGCATAAATATTTGAATATTTTTAAGAAGACGGAGGAGCAGAAGAAGATACGAAAGTGAAATGCAGCGTGTCACTCTGAAGTGCAGGCATAACGGCGAATATTAAAACGTCGTGCATCATCTGTAGTGTTGAGTGTAGGGTCGACGAACTTAATTTCTCGAGAGACTTTTGTTTGTACACGGGGGACGAGAATTTAATAGAAAATTAGGTATTGCCCGAGTTCGGGGCCCAAGTTTGTATAAACTTTAGCTTCGGAGTCCTATTAAAATCACTGGAGTTTGCTCTTTCATCGTAATGAGAAAAATAAATGGTTTGGACTTTACTTTCTCTCCTTCTCTCTCGCTCTTTCGGTCACGCTGCTTTTGAATTTTATAGAAAGTGCGTTTTATATAGAATTCTTGGATGGTTTTGAAAACACACTGCTCTTGATTGGTTTCCTCTGATTATATTTTGTTCTGCTGATGAAAGTTTGGGCGACGAGGTCACAAACAGTTCCCGTCACTTTACCAAAGTTTATTAAAATGTTTACGAACTCGACAAAACAAGTTTCATCATATGCCCGGTTGCTTTTTTAATCATCTAGATTTATTAAATAACTTTGCTTTAATTATAATAATTATAATAATAGCGTGAAAAGGTAAAAAAAAATTTTTTTCAAAGCATATTTTACATGGCTACACATTTGATGTCGATGAGTAAAACCTCAATTAGTGGCTTATTATTATATTTGATCTTATTTTGATCCAAAAAAAAAATTTAGTTAGAACTAAAATTAGTTTCACCGATTAGGAAACTCAAACTTAAAAAGTTTTCATACTTTAAAAATCGACTTATCTAATTTTTTTCGAGCTATAAAAAAGTGATATAAGTGTATATTGGGTCAATGTTGAAAATTATCAATAAAATGTAAAAAAAATTTCACTATAAAATTGGCCGTATAAAATTTATTTAAATTGTTACTTTAAAATTTGCCACCATCAAAATTACATAACAAAAAAAAAAAAAAAAATTTGACATGAAAAAATTTTCATTTACTTATTAGTTGTTAAAAAAATACAGTTTAATTCGTAACATCCAAGTAAATATAAGTCCTGCGGCGTAAATATAAATGTTCAAGCTGAAAAATCACCCGCAGACAGCCATAAATTTTACAAAATTCACAATTTTCAATACTTTACAAGCGGGAAATATGAAAAACTCAAACAATCGAATCATCTTTCTCTCGCGAAAAAAAAAAACTCAACACTAGATTTATTATTTTCCCCCAGCTATTGCGTTGAAAAAAAAAAAAAATCCGTGAGATTTCGATCTCATCCCGGAGAGTCTCGAATGAGAATAATAAAGACGAGCGCAGTTCGATCTCGAGTAATATAAGAGAAAAGTTGAAACAAGAAAAGACGAAGGGGGTGAAGGTATATATATATATATGTAGGGTAAGTGAGAGATCGCTATTTACTCCCGGCGAGGCTTCTTCTTTGTCGCCCTCCTCCGGACTTTTTTCCCTTGCCTCTTCTTATGAGAGGCCGCGCGGCAAGGTATAGACGTGGCCATCCGAGCGTTTATTTGCGAACGGCGAAAAATGGAATTACAATAAAGCGAAATCGGAAGTTCGACGGGAGCCGGGTACATCAAAAGCTCCTCCGAATCCCGCATACAGTACAACTTCTTAAAGTAGCTCGATGATCTTTTGTGTTTGCCCAGGCTGCAGCTGATTGAAAGTGCCTTCTCGAATTACTTATATTGGGCCCGAGATGTCTTTGATTAAGAATCTTTGTTCGGTAGTATCGGTAAGAAACTCTATCTCTCTCCCGCTCGAACTTTATATCAAACTTACTTTGCTCTTATAAGTTTCTCGAATCTTAATCAGTTTTGTGTATGATAATGGAGGGAAATGAAGACGTACAACCGAGCTTTGTTACTTGAAAAAATCCACTCGAGTGGCAGTAAAGTAATGAGATGGCTTGAGTCTGTATTTGTTTAACTTTGTACCAAAGATGTCGATGCAAAAGTTGTTAACTTGTAAACGAAATCAGACAACAAGCCAGTTCTGGCGCAGTTGTAGAGCTTGCGAGTAGAGATCCAAGGATTGACGGTTTGACTACAATTACATTGCTTCTTCTGAAACTAATAATACCAATACCAAGCTATAATGATCATAATATAAGATCTGCACTACTTAAATTAATGAACGTTGCTTATCTTCTATGATACTTCTCTGATAAATTCATTATAATTTTGAAAATTGAATGAGAAAACTTAAATATTTGCCTAAAAATTTTCAAAACATCAATAAAATTTAACAAAATTTTAGCTGGAATAGCTCAGTCAAAAAAATTGTTGACTGTTCAAAAAATCTTCTGTAAATAATTCCTCTTAATTTTACCCCAAGTTGTATCTGTACGCAACTCCCCCTCAAAAAATTACTTCGTGACGTAAAAAAATCACCAATGGTAATTTAAAAACCCAGTGCAGGTGCATATTATTTTCTTGTGTGTTCAACTTAATTTCTCTCTCTTTTTTTTTCGATTTATTTACTGCTCGACACCCGCTGTTCGACTCGCGTCGCGACTCCCGCGTGTGGGCTCGTCGACAATGCGTACAGGTACCCCGTTGCGCCGGCTTTTCTTGAGTTTGTTTTTGAGCCGCACGTGACTAATTGGATCGGAGAGCGCAGACTGACGGCTTGATCAATAATTGCCTCCCGAGAAGAGCCACTCGCTTACTTGGCCTCTCGGTCTTACCTTTTTTCTTCTCTTCTCCGTTTAATCGAATGGAATAAAAATTCATTTATCTCTGCGTGGGTGGAGTCCGCAGAAAAACGCGAGTCTTATGATTCGTGATCAATAAGACTTCTTGTGAGGTATAATTTTGATTTAAAAAAATTTTAAACTTGTTACATTTAGAAGAATTTAATTTTTCAATTAGTAATTTGTAACTGATAATATACTATTTATACGCGCAATTTTTAAACAATTTGTTGCAGTTGACTAGTTATTTAATGTTTCATACAAGGACTTTAAATTAAAAACAGCCTAAGTACGTAGGAATTCAACAGAGGTTAGGTTGTTTTTAGATAAAAGTTCTCATATAAGTAAGACACTTATAGAAAAATTTTTTTTGTATTTAAATGGACTCGACTAGACTTGCAAAATTATACATTTAGTATATATGCCATTTCTGTACTACTGGTTTTGCTATTTTAAACTTCACAGTCTTCAATGAGCATCAATATTTAAAATCAGTCGAGAGATGAACAATTATGGGTCCATTTCAGTGGCAAATTGAATAAGTTTTCGGGTACCATTCAAGCCCCTAATGTGTGTATTTGTTTAATTGAATTTGTTTTGAATTTCGGGAAACACTAATTCTCATAGCTAGCTAAAATGATCGATTTTATTCAATTACGCGAAACACAGTTTCGCCAAAATCTAACAAAGAATTAATTTGTATAAAAGCAGTGCATGCGTTCCGAAAAACCTTGTACGTTTTGATCACTTTACAATTTCATAGATTGTCACTCGGCAAAAATTTTCCAGACACGCATAAAAAAAAAAAAAAAAGAGGGAACGGAGCATTTTTACATATTTTCACTTTCTATCCCCACGAGAGTAAATTTGGGAGGCCGCACAAAAGAACGAAAATATCGTACCTGAATTATGAATATCATATAAAAATGGTCGGCGTACGGCCACGATAACTTACTTTTGAAAGAAGAAACTTACCCCGCTGGAATTTACATCGAAAAGCGAAGCATAAATCCAAGATTAAATATAAGTTTGGCTTGACTGTCTGGAGAAGAATAAAAGAGGAGTGTATGGGAGTCGAACGCCGCGGATAAAAGATCCTCTTTTCCCAACGTTTGACCCTCCCCGTAACAAAAAGAAAGCCCCGACGTTCGGGAGGGTTAAAAAAAAAAGGGCGAAGAAGATTTTCACGTCACGAAAAAAAAAGAAGGGATGAAAGAGAGATATCTCGAGTATATCTTCTTCCCCCCCCCCCGCTCCTTTTTTCTCGATTGTCATGATGACCGACGCGTGTGATTCGTTCGATTGGATGAATTTGATTTTTTTTTTTCGAGAGATTTATGTGGCTAGAGGATTTGTTTGAAAAGCAGAGCTATTGATTTAAAAAAGAAAAAAAAAAAAAAAAAAATTTTTCATAAACATGCCAAGCGAGAAAATACGCCCGGGCTGGTGTTGGTGATTGCGGGAGCTTCCCAGGGATGGCGCTAGCTATCGCTTGCGCAAACATTGATAAATTTAAGCTGTATTTGGGGAAAGGATGCTGCTGTGCGCTCGCGTATGGACTTATTTCGACGTGTGTGCTTTGAGATTTGAATAAATAATGCGAGAGTCGAAATCAATACTCCTTTTTTTCTGTTCAATTCCTCTTTTTTGAACTAAAACTTTAATTTTACGATAATATTAACAATTGAGAAACTGTGCTTTTTTATAATTTTTATATGTATGCGTTTGAATTTATCAATAGTGTTGGCTCAAAAAATTTGTCTAAGAATAAATTAATAGTAATATAAGATCCAAAATAAGGATTTTTAAATTACTATTTTTTTAAATATAATTAAATATACAATTAATGTAGTTATCAGTATTTGAAAATAACACATTAAAATTAATATATTCAAAGAACCAAAAAATAAAAAATTGCCCAATAGAATCTTGAATTCTCAGAATTCCTTTGTACATATAAAAAAGTTCAAATAAAAAATTTGTAAAAGACAGAAGTATTTTTCAAATCATTTACTAGATCGCTTATTTTCATCTTTTGCAGCTCAAATATTTTTTAACAAGCCTGGATGAATTTTTTTCTGTACCGTCTTGTAATTGGATAAAAACTGCTGAAATTTCATTTGCTTCTTATAGAGGGCATTTGAAAAATAAAATCCTCTCCGGACCCTAAAACTTTGATCAAAAAGTTTTCCTTATTTTCCAACTGACCGCTTGGCTAGACCGTCGGTCGACCAAACGTAAACTAAATAAAAGCAAAAAAACAAAATTCAAAGATCGCTCTACTAAACGAAAAAATTTTTGGAAGTCAAAGAATTTCTTTTTTTTTATTAATCGTAAAGTCGGATGTACTTGATCTCTATAAAATTTCAAAAACTAGAATAATATTTACTCCACCGTTTCATTCTTTCTCATCAACTGACTTCAAAAAGAAGATATAAACTTTTTTTAAACATATTTTAGAGTAAACTTAACTAACTAACCATTTATCATTAATATATTTTTTTTAAATAACATTGAATTGTTGGACAAGTTTTTTGCATAAATGAATACCAGCATAAACCTCGGTATGAACCATTCGCTTGAGCTACACAAAAAAAATTGATAAAATACAATTAAAGAAATTCGTGCCCTGAACCTATCGCACCTTTAACTGGAATCTCGTATTTTCTACGGTTTTATATGAATTTTCAAGAAGAAACATTTTTTTATTTAAATTTTGACCATGTAAAATTGAGATTTCTAAGACAATGAGGAAGCAAAAAAGTGCTTTCAGAAATCACAATCGTACAAAGTCGAACTTATAAAAATTGTATCTAAAAATATCTTTTCCCAAAAACTCGTGGATGAACAAAGAAAATGCGAGGTTTCAGAAATCCGAAAGCTTAGTAAACTTGTGAATTTTTTGAAAATTGGCTGAAAAAACCATAAAAATGCTAAAAATATGATAAAAGCTCATGGCAGAAGAAGTTCTGGCACAAGATATCATTTTACCGAGGGGGTAATCACTTAGTCCTCTTTGAAAGAGGATCAAGAGGACCTAAAGAGGACCATGAGGACCTAGACAAACTACATACATGCGAAAATTTTTTTTAAGAATCTTAAAAAAGCTACAATTTTTTTTTTGAAATTTTTTCCGCAAACCGCATGTCACTATGTCTTTGTAGGTTCTAAGATATAAATAAAAGTTGAAAAATCACTTTTTGAAAGGTAATAAATAAATCAAAAATTTGTTATTTTCCATTAAAATCATCAATGCAGTTACTACTAAAATTTTTCAATCATGAGAAAACGCAAGAAAAAACATAAAATTATTATTCAGTTATCATTGAAGCTTGAAGAATCTCAATAGGACCTATACATAGGACATAGATATCTGTAATGAGGACCTAAAGAGGACCAAAAGAGGACCAAGAGGACTGAGAGGATTTTTGGGGAGGATTAAGTGATTACCCCCTCGCATTTTACTTTACTTTATTTGTAGCAAGTAAATCAAGACTTTTTGAAGTTAAAAAAAAACATTTAAAAACTGGCATCTCTAGTAAGTCAGGTCACACGCAAGGTGGTTGCATTAATAAACAAAGCACATCCCCAAACATTGGTCCCCCTCTCAATTGTCCCTTGGTAGCCCGCAACAACATTCCCATGGCACGTAACCAGCCCCCCCATAAACTCGTCCTATCGACGGCATAAAGCGATTTAACGGTCCGCGGGCTTCCTCCTCCTCGCACGGATATCGCAAATGTTTACACGCACGTTGCTGCGGTGCCTCCTCCTCCTCCTCCTCCTCCTCCTACTCCTCCTCCACTTCCCTACCTGAGTACACAGTTACAAGCCAAGCGAAAAAAATTGGTTGCTTCAGGTGTTGTACGAGTCAACTGTGTGATTTGTTTATTTGAGGGCTTTTCGAGTGTGTTTAATTTCATTGAATGGTGACGGAAAAAACAATAAAGAGGCTTAAAATTTCTTTGTTTTTGAAGAAACTAAAACAAGATTAAACATTTCAAAACATGTATGTTAATTTTTGTTGGTTTTTGATAAAAAAAACCTGATTTAAAAAAATCAGCTCAAAATTTTCAATTACCAGAACAATATTTATTTTTTCGGTTTTTTTATCTGACTAACTACAGTTTTTAAAATTGTTTAAATAGATGAAATTTGTTTTGTTATAAGAAGAAATATCTAATTTATAGGGTCTAATATAATATTTTTTTACAATCAGCTACTTATTGGAATTTTTTACCACGTCAACATAATATGGCAGTGAAGAATCAGAAGGGGAAGCTTCTTAAATTTAAGAGAATTTTTATTTTGAGTTCAAGTTTGACAAATAATAATACACAAGGTAGCATGATGCTACAGTCAATTTTCAATAAAAACGTATTTTCAAACCAGTTACATTGTTTAATCAAAAATACAATCGAGGTTGCAATAAATTTTGATGAAGTTATAACTAATTTTGGAAGATTCTTTTGAAAATTTAAAATTTTCATTTTCAAATTAGTCGAAGTTTGAAACTCCTCTCGAGCAAGAATAATAAAATTTGAACAACTCGATCAATATTGCACGCACGAACGTAAATTTCCAGTTTTCTTGGAATAAAACCAGAGGCAATATTTTTCACCGCTGTAAATCTAAAACACCCTAACACGCTCAAAAGCATAAAAATTAATCTCTACCGTCACATCGGTAGGCAGTCTAGTGCCAATAATAAATCGCAATTAATTACGAATTTACGCAAGCCAGGTAGAATTATATCTCGAGAGTCCAGCATAATTTACCCGGATAACTCGAGAGCTACTTCGGGCTGCATCCCGAACTAATAGCGGGGCAAAAAAGGATCGTGAGCTTGATCACCGCTGTTAGTGCAAAAACCAACCTCCTCTCTCTCTCTATATAGGCACACGCGACTCTACATATTAATTGCTCATTAAGCCACCGTGCGCGTGTACTACACGGAAAGTACACGTGCTTAAAAAAAAAAAAAAAAAAAATGTTATTCGCTCAACGGGGAATGGTTTAAATAAAAAGGTAAGCTCGGTGCAGTGCAAACGTTCCGATAATCGGCTCGTGATTTTGCCTTTGATCAGGGAAAATACTCACGCAAATAAAATCGAAAGTACTGATAATTAGAAAGAGGTACACTTCGAGAGCCAAGGATTTGAGTTCAAAATTTACAAAACTTTTAGATTTTAAGATTTTCCCACGCAGTTTATAATATAATCCAAAAAAAAAGTAATAAATTAAAAACCAAGTATTCCTACGTTGAAGAAAGCACAAAAAATCACTCTCGTAAAATTCGTAAAGTCGACTTTTCAAAACCCTAAAACACAAAAGCTCAGGTATAATTCAATTGGATGAGTGTTAAGCAGCTAGAGTACCTCTGGCGCGCGGTGCGGGAAGATGTTCTTAATCCTCAATTAAAATTAGCGAGTGATACAGGACGAATCCCCAGGGAGTTATCGAAGCCAGCTGTTGTACCCTCCGCCACCCTCCCGGTCGGATCGATATAACAAGTTCGTATCTCCGGGTATGCAGGCTGCAGCGGGTGCGGGCGATAAGTCACACTGCAGCAGCAGCGACGCCCGCGCCACGCGAAATCTTCGATATGAGGAGAACTGCCGCAATAGTGCTCTATCCCCCTCCCCCCCTTGAGCCGGGAGCTAGGATATCGGCTCTTTAACTACCGCCTCTCTCGGAAGCCATCGAGTGCCAGGGCTTAATGGCCCGATGATGCTCGTTTTGTTTACTTAACTCGCCGGATTGTAATACCCCTGCCCCGAAGGTACTTACTTGCACTCATCGAGATCTTCGTTAACAGTTTCGACTGGATTAGATCGTGTTGGTCTTTTTTTTTTTTATTATGTGAGAAAGCTTGAGATTCGGGTTTGACTGTGTAAATTCCCTTGACTAGATTTGCAAATTAACATTTTGTAATAAAATTATATTCAATTATTTACGTCTATCCCGAATAGGAATACTGCAGGGAAAAGGTAGGGCCTTGATAAGGCATTCTATGAACATTACGGGGTCCTGGTAAGGCTGCCTTGCGTGTATAGGCTCACTGTTTTCATCATCATAAAGTTAGTAAGTTTTAAAATTCGAGCTTATTGAAAATTTTTAAATCAATGCCATGTGAACTCTGTTCTCATCACGTTTGCTCAAGCTTTACTACATTTCATACCAGTAAGAGCCTTACATGGATTTCCTAGTAGACCGCTATATTTCACAGATCTTGCCCTATGATCAGTTCTATAAATCAAGATAATAGAATCGGACAAAAAAATGTTATTTTAAAATGTGATGATTGGAACGAGTAAGCCTGATGTATATCTCTACTTACAAAAATTCAGAATGTTCAAAAAACATATATTTTGTTCAACTTGTAACAAATTATGTTTTATTGCATCAAGGTATCAAACTGAGATGAGCTTGCGATAGTCCAAAAACAAAAAATATTCTATAGCAAAAGTATGAGAACCTTGTATAAGCCATCAGACTCAGCTTTACAAATAACAAATTGAAGCTTTCTCGGATAGTAAAAATAATTATTCAGAGATTTAAAAGTTTTTTACAGTTAAAAAAAAAACAAACAAAAAAGAGCTTTCAAGCAGCACGCGCAAGCTCGAATTCTCGAACAATTTCCAGAGAATCTTAGCTCGAAGCAGGGGGAATTAATTTAGCCTGGCGTACCGTACACACACGCGTGAGAGTGAGAGAGAGAGAGAGTTTAGGTAGTTCACAGAGCGCGAAAGAGTATTTGTTATTCCAAGTGCATATCCGTTTCTTCGTTTGGCTGTGAGGCTGTGCAGGAACCAACCAGCCAGCAAAGAGCATACAGCACACACACTAGACGAACTCATCCTCGCCCTGCACGTTTTAGTTAGCAAAGTGGCGGTTACTGCAGAATCTCGCGCTGCAGCTGATACTGACACTGTTAAGAGCACCCCGGAAGTAGGTGGAAGGAGCTGCAGGAGTATATATGGGGGAGCATTCTTGGCCTGTTCTTTGGCCCGAGAATACCCGAGTAGTGATAAGGGGGTAACTTCGGCTCGGTTAAGCTGCGTGTAATTGATAAGAGATTACAACAAATTTTGCCTGTGGGAACTTCAATGGGGGAGCTTTGTTGGTTTTGAAGTCGATTTCGGAGCTTATTTTTAATGCAACACAATTTTTTTAAATCTTATGTAAGAATTTGAAAGAATCTAAGAGTCTAATTTTTTATTACTGCACTTGAAAAACTCTGTATTCACGCGTTTTCTTTGTTTCTTTTTTAATGAACTTTCAAGGAAACATATTTTCAGATACAACTTTGATATATAGTTTGACATTGTACAATAGGAATTTTTAAATCCGAATAAACGCTGCAAATTTTAATTAGAAATTGGAATCGTACCGTCAAATTCATAGATCTGCTTATTGCACTTGAGAAATAAACTCTATTATCATTACCAGCATCATGACCACAACGTAATGATACAGTTCCGTAAATATGTACACGCATCGGACTCATCAATCTCTGAAAACTTACTTGCACAATCAAACAAATTTTCAAAGTCTCCTTGTATAACAAGGCAATTGCGCCTTGTAATTTTAACGAACCGCGATGGACAATTATAATTATCATCTCGTAATAATCTTCCTTGCAAAACACAATAACTCAGGACATAAGAATGACATAATCAACTAATTAACCTATAACTCGATTTCCCGTCCTTGCAAGTTATTTCAGTCTTTTCTTCGGAGAAGATCCGCCTGGGGAACGGGAAAGAAAGGGAAAGACGAAAATAACCAGTGTCAAGACTCCGCAGCTCGCGTAAATCCCATTAAAATTCCGGGGCTAATTCAACTTGCATCGAAATCCATCGTAATTCATATCACATTGTATTTGCTCGTCCAACAATGGGCTCTTTTAATAAGATTAATCCTCCGGCTCCTTCTCCTCCTCCCGACTCCGTCCACGCCGCCGGGAGCGTCGTCGAGTCGCGGTGTACATTAGCTTATTAAGTACGACTCGGCTATCTATCCCTCTCCTTCGTCACTCGGTTAAATTCGATGCCTTTCCCATGAATACTAAATTTCTTGTCTCAATATTGCATAAATTAGGTACGTAGGAGCTCGCGGGGGTGAGAAGGAGAAAAAAATTTTTTATTTCTCGAACACTCACGATGTTTAATTGTATGAATCCACACGGGGAGAGAGAGAGAGAGAGTGAGTGTGCAATTTTACGGTGCTCTGGTCTTCCTTGATTACACTGAGAGAGAAGCACTCGAAAACGTCGCTTTCGAGTTAAATGCTCGATTTCCGTCTGTCGATGAGCGGCCCCCCGCAGTCGGGGAAGTTGATTTTCAATGCGATAGTAAATATTTGGCTGCGGCCTGGTTAGATTGGCACTTCGTAGAACAGAAGCTGATGAGAGGATTTGAAAAAAAAAATGACGGCTTAAGCCGGCTGTTGATTCGATTTCGAAAAAATTAGGCGACCAAGGATTTGGATTGTGACCGTGAAGTGGAGATTTCGAACTGTAAATAATGTTGAGAAGCGCAACTAATTAACATCGTTAGGCCAATGAAGTGAAACAAAACATATAATGATGTCAATAATAATTTTGACGTGTACGAAAAATTAAATTAATATTTTTTACCATTTATTTCATTCTTTAATGCCTCGTAGTCAGGACTATACGTTGTATATTTTTTCCAGTCTCTAAAAAAATACAAAAGAAAGTAAATGATAGAAAAATCTTGTTTTGTATTAGGTACAGACAGATTCTTGCAATCAATGATTTTAAGATCAATTTACAAGGTACTTACATGTATAATAAAAGACTGAAATTATTAGGGATTTTTGGTTTGTCAACAACATCTCGAACAACATACTATCATAGGAAAAAATTTTTTTGGTAAAAATAAAACTGATACAAATTGAATGATAGACATCAATTGACATTTTTTTCTAACTCATCAAAATATCAGGAAATATAATTGCAACCATATTTGTAAAATTTAATGACGAGTAACATTTTTTTCTTAACCCGCGTAAAAAAAGTTAAGATCTTAAAATTATTAAAAAAAGATCTTTGTAAGATATATCTTAAAAATGTCCGGTTTTAAGATATTCAAAGATGAAAAAAAGACAAGTTTTCATCTTTCCTATCATTACGCTCAAAAAGATCTCTGAAAGATCTTTTGAGAGTGACGATCATTTTTACATTTTTTATGTTTTTGAGATTTTTTTCTGATGTCGTTGAGATGAATACAAGATGATTTTCAGCTGTCACGAGTATTTAATTTTTATACTTTTTGGAATTTTTAAAACTTTTTAAAGATGAAAATAAGATCATTTTGAGATGTTTTGTTTTTTTTTATTTTTACCAATTTTTGTGACTTATAGTTTTCTGAGACGTGGAGGTTTTTAAGATGATATTAAGACTATTTTAAGATCAATTGTGATGAATTCAATAACTATACTTTTTAAATTTTAACGATTTTTACCTAGTGTGTGGATTTTTGGAAATTTCAACATAAGAAATTTTTCTTTTTCAGGGACATCTTACAATTTACGAGATCATATCACTTTTCACAATAAAACTGTTTATTCACGGAGAAGGAGATACACTATGAAACACAATTCATGCACGGTGTTTTCCAGTGTACGCAGTTGACGCATGCTTTTTTCTCGGTTACTCAAGTTCTGCTGAATCTCTAACCTCGAAACTTTAAAAGCGTATAAATATAAATATCAAGTTTGTAATCATAATTGAAGTTTATAAATTTGTTAGGAAAGATAGCAACAACATTTCAAAGTAAGAATCGTACAAAATTTTAAGAGTAAAACTTTGAAAAACTGGATACATGGGTGTTCTGAGCGCCGTCGTCTGCTCTATCGAAATTATCTCTCTAAAAATTTTGCACTGGAAAACACGGTGCATGCACTTGGAAATACGACTGTAACTTAAGGAATCACGCTGTACCACGCATCGTCTAAAACGGTGGCGCTGTACACTAAGTTTCATGGTGTACTTCCTTCTCCGTGTTGAATAAAGTTTTCTATTAACATTGCTGTTAATCTCATAAATAATAGATTAATTTTTTTTTTTTTTTTTTTTTTTTTTTGAAAAGATCTCTTGCAAATTCTGAAGAGTTGATTTATAGTAGAAATTGAAAAAAAAAACAATATCATTTAAAATTTTTTATTCATTATTAATTTAAAAAAAAAATTAATAATTAAATAGTTGAATTTATTACTCGGTGACATTAGATCAATATAAAAACGTTAAAATTTTTTCAATGAACTTCATGTTGGGTGTACTTCTGACTGAAGATAGTGCATGGACCACATGACTTAATCATGCCATCAACCTTGTCCGGTAGAATTTTTCTCTGAAATATAAAAAGTACCCAAAGAATCAATTCTTTAATCAAAGCATTTTATTTAAACGATTTTTCAACTAAAATAACTTATCTGATAACCGTTGTAGGCTGACTTTACTAGGGAGACGTAAACTTGAACTGTGGTCAAAGCTGATCTTTCCACTGAAGAACTGGCACCCTGGTACCGAAATTATCCTAACCTATCCAAATCGATAGTCGGTGCTCCAAATTTTGCACTATTATTAATTGCCCACACTTGAAAAAATACTGTAAAAAGTTAGAATCAATATTTTTAACTATTTATAATTTGAGCGCTTAATGTATATTATTTTTTTAATTCAATATTGAATTATCAATGTACCTGAGATCTCTAGTTTGTCTAGCTGTTTTGGTTAGATTTTGGTTAGAATGAAAAATTGACGGTGAACAAAATGAAATTCGTTCAATTCGAACAGAGAGATTTTTTCGAATCCGCATGCTTCAATTTAACAATGTCAGCGATAATCTTTTTTAATTTTTATCATGTATAAGGAAGTTATTTTATTGATAAAATTTTTTTAATTACCTTTTAAACATTTAAATTCATTAAAATTTACTCTTTATTTAAATTCACTCCAAAAAACTATCAGTTCAAGCCACGACGATTAAAAAAAAAACTCTGTTCGAATTGAACGAATTTCATTTTGTACACTGTCAATTTTTCATTCTAACCAAAATCTAACCAAAACAGCTAGACAAACTAGAGATCTCAGGTACATTGATAATTCAATATTGAATTAAAAAAATAATATACATTAAGCGCTCAAATTATAAATAGGTAAAAATATTGATTCTAACTTTTTACAGTATTTTTTCAAGTGTGGGCAATTAATAATAGTGCAAAATTTGGAGCACCGACTATCGATTTGGATAGGTTAGGATAATTTCGGTACCAGGGTGCCAGTTCTTCAGTGGAAAGATCAGCTTTGACCACAGTTCAAGTTTACGTCTCCCTAGTAAAGTCAGCCTACAACGGTTATCAGATAAGTTATTTTAGTTGAAAAATCGTTTAAATAAAATGCTTTGATTAAAGAATTGATTCTTTGGGTACTTTTTATATTTCAGAGAAAAATTCTACCGGACAAGGTTGATGGCATGATTAAGTCATGTGGTCCATGCACTATCTTCAGTCAGAAGTACACCCAGCATGAAGTTCATTGAAAAAATTTTAACGTTTTTATATTGATCTAATGTCACCGAGTAATAAATTCAACTATTTAATTATTAATTTTTTTTTTTAAATTAATAATGAATAAAAAATTTTAAATGATATTGTTTTTTTTTTTAATTTCTACTATAAATCAACTCTTCAGAATTTGCAAGAGATCTTTTCAAAAAAAAAAAAAAAAAAAAAAATTAATCTATTATTTATGAGATTAACAGCAATGTTAATAGAAAACTTTATTCAATAAACAGTTTTATTGTGAAAAGTGATATGATCTCGTAAATTGTAAGATGTCCCTGAAAAAGAAAAATTTTTTATGTTGAAATTTCCAAAAATCCACACACTAGGTAAAAATCGTTAAAATTTAAAAAGTATAGTTATTGAATTTATCACAATTGATCTTAAAATAGTCTTAATATCATCTTAAAAACCTCCACGTCTCAGAAAACTATAAATCACAAAAATTGGTAAAAATAAAAAAAAACAAAACATCTCAAAATGATCTTATTTTCATCTTTAAAAAGTTTTAAAAATTCCAAAAAGTATAAAAATTAAATACTCGTGACAGCTGAAAATCATCTTGTATTCATCTCAACGACATCAGAAAAAAATCTCAAAAACATAAAAAATGTAAAAATGATCGTCACTCTCAAAAGATCTTTCAGAGATCTTTTTGAGCGTAATGATAGGAAAGATGAAAACTTGTCTTTTTTTCATCTTTGAATATCTTAAAACCGGACATTTTTAAGATATATCTTACAAAGATCTTTTTTTAATAATTTTAAGATCTTAACTTTTTTTACGCGGGAAACCATCTGAAAGCTATAAAAACTTTCATCTGAAAGAATTTTGTTTAAATTAATGAAATGGATGCTAATGACATATCTTTTAATATTCAATGTACAAGGCGTGTCCACAACGACCCAATTTAAAAATAATTCACCGTAACCAGATATCCGAAAATTTCCCATCAAGAAGAAGTATCGGTCATCCTTCCACACCTAAATGAAATTTTTAATATCCCCCCACCCCCAAAAAATTCGTCGTTTTTCCCCCCTTATTATTGGTTAAAAAAAACCGTTGACACGTCTCGCCTCCCGATAAGATCGTAAAGGTGTCCCTCGAAAGCTTCATAAACAACACGCACTTTTACGACTCCCCCAACAGCACCTTTACCCAATTTAAGCGAAACTCATCGTCGATCCGAGTGACCGATAAGATCCCATAAAACACCTAAGCCTCCTTGTTTTTGCCCAATCAATTTCGGTATAATTACCCCGCCGAGCCTTTATAATTATCCATCCGAGGCAGCTCTTCTATTAAAAATAAAAAATCCGCGAATCTTTCTTTTTTTTTCAGCTTCTTCTTGCTCGCGAAAAGTGCATCGTAAATCAAGTCGGGATTTATCAGCTCCGACCGACCGGATCATCGCTCATCCTTCTTTTATCGAGGAGTCGGCTCGGCTCGAATCAATCAAATGCAGAAAAATAAGAAGCTGGACCGTGTATGCGTAAACAGGGCGATTAGCTGGTTTTCTCGAAAAAAAAAAAAAAAAAATGGAAGGAAAGGCAAAAAAAAAGGAAGAAATCGATCAATTAATTTGCTTATTAAAGCGGAAGATCGATGACGCGGCGGGAAAAACTGGTCGTCGTTAGCGGGAGGGGAAAGAGCGCCGAGTTACACGTGGGATTGTTTGGAGGAAAATGTTTGCTCACATGGATGCTTCGATGAAGTGATCTCATTTCACGGAAGTGTTGGTCACGTTTACTTCTTCTTTTTTTCTCTTGGTCGATGAACTAGAATAAAGGAGTGGGGTTGGATGAACTCTTTTGTTTTGTTTGATGTGATTGTATCAACTTTAATCTTTGGTAATAATACGATTGTTTAAAGAGAAAGACTAGAGCAAAGTGCATTTTTTTCAGTGATTGTTGAAAAATATGAACGTCGCTTTGGAGTAAAAAGATTTTAGAGTAGATCTTCAATGTAAATAGCATACAAAATATCACCTTTTTACTCCAAAACGACGATAATATTCCATTAAATGATATTTATACATAAAACAATTATAGTTTGACATCAATTTTTTAATTTTTTTTTTTACCCTTCATGGTTTCTGAAAGAACCAAAAATATTGCTTCAACAAAAATAATATCAACCCTTTTTTTCATTTTAAAATTTATGTTGAGAGTTGTTCAATCGATTCAGCGTGTGACTGGTGCCGTTCGAGTCAACGGTTCAAGTCCAACCCATTATGAACGTAAAAAAAAAAAAAAATCTTGTTTCCAAATAGAAATTTATTTTTTATTTTTTTTTATTTTTTATTTGAATTCAATATTTGTACACCCAACTATCTATTATTTCGAACAGCATTCACGAACTATCGACAAATACCAGAGTAAACCGAAGAAGAGTCCGCGGCAGTCTGTTGTCTGAAACAGCAGAGTAGCCCTATTGCACTCGAATGTCGTTAAATTGTTGCTTTGGGGTATACTGTTACTATTTTGATTGCCTGCGCCGTTGAATTTCACTATGGTCGGAAAATACAAAAAAAAAGCGAAAAACAAAGTCTTTTTTTTTAAAACTTACAGACCTATTAATTGTATGTTTTGCAAAGTGCATCTGCCGAGTGGATAAAATCACCGCAGAACAAATAACGGCGGTTGTATGAAAAATAATGTGTTTTTAGCTGTGCCAGTAACGATCAAAGACGAATATACGTTTACAGACTGCAGGTACTCGTGCTACAGGCAGCAGTTTACGTTTCCACCCCTGTAAAGCGTCGACAAACACGTACCCAAGCGGCTGCACTCGCGGGTAAAAGATAAGTAAACTTTGCCGGGTAGAGCGAGAGAGCTGAAACAGAAAAGATGACGATTAAAACGCCCGGCCTATTTTCTTCCTTAATGCAAACGACTTGGCTTGCAAGATTCTGTAATTAATTCGAATGCGTTTTGTGCTGCAGTAAGACGCCAGCGCCATCGTGAATTTCAAGTATTTCGCAAACACTCTCGTGGTAATGTTTGAGTAAATAATTATGTTTTCACGCTGGAATAAACTGGAAGGCTCTTTGTTCGACAAAGTATTGTAGTTTAACTAATCTTTTTTTTTTCTTCAACATAGATGTTTATAACAAGAGGGTATTAAATTTATTATAAAAAATTTGTGAGTGTTTGTAGTTTGAAAAAAAAAATTTTAAATTGCTATTAGTTTATTTATTTTTTTGCTCAAATATGAAAAAAGGTTTGTCAAAAATTGGATAAATCAGTACGTTTATTATTCATACTTATGTATTAAGGTAGTTCCGAAGCGTATATATAGCTAACCTAAAATATAGTTATAGACGCTCGTTGCCCCCACTCTGACGCCACGCGCCGCCGTCGCCACCGCTGCTCGAAATCATGCTAAAATCATGCATTTTTCATTCTTTTTGATTGTATATCTCATAAGTTAATATCGCTTGCTATGTTTATCTTTGTACGATACGATTTCTAAGATCTTGCCCTACAAGAAAACCTGTTTTTAAAAAAAATTTTAAGAAAATTGAGTTTGCAATGAGAGAATAACCTTCAAAATAAATATGAATTCACGCGCTCAGCATAGGAATCCCATGTAAAAAATTGAAACTTCTGAGCCCAATATCTCAAAATTAAGTATGGCTTGGGGGTTTAAGAAAAATACCAGCGTGTACAAGACTCAAAAATCTACCTCTGTGCCAAATTCTAGAGATTTTTTAAGAAACTCAATTTTTTTGGGAATTACCTTAAGCAGTCATCTAGAAAGTATAGAAAAAAATTATAATTAAAGTCATGAATATTTTAACATCTTATACAACTTTCATAGTAACAAATAAATTTAAATCCAAGTAAAGCGATTTCATAAACATATTCTCATATAACTCTAACTTTGCAACCTTTTAATTCAAGTGTCAACTCAAACTCATAATTCCTACGATTAATTAGAATCAAAGAGAAATCCAAAGGTAAATAGAAAGTAAACTATCCAAGAGTAATCAGTAACTCGAAAATAAGGTAAATCACAGAGCAGGAAAAAGTGTGAAACCTAATTTCCAAGATTATTGTTCGAAAAAATTCGAAACGATCCTAATTACGAAAAATATCGGCTACCAGTTGATAGACGATAAATATCGGGTGGCGCGTCGTATATTGAATTTAACCGCCAATTGGAATGCCTCGGCGAACGGGTACTTAATAAAATTTTAAATTTTATCGTCTCGCTTTACTGGATGTAGCGAATCGCAGGGGAAGACGGTTAGGCTTATTAGGAAAGAGCGCCAATTATTGTTAATGTTACAGCGTTGAGATTAATGGGCGCCATCGCGTATTAGACGCGTAAACGCACGCCTCGTCTCCTGTAAATTATAACGACGGGACGGCTCTTGTACACTTTGTTTTTTAACTAAACGAAGCTTCTTGTTCCCGGAGAAAAATTGCGTATGATAAAATATGGTAAAATTATTCAGATGCGGCGAACAGGGTACACCTTTGTATAGTAAAATAAACCGGGCATAGTATTTACTTTTTGTAAGTAAAAAAAAATTATTGAAAATATTGTATTGCTATAAATCAGTTTTTTTAAATAAAAATATGAAATTTAAGGTATTATAAGGTACAAATCAAAAATTGTAATTTTACTTAAACTGATGTGAAGATTTTAGTTTAGTGTCATTCTAGGTTTTTTAAGGTGGTTTTCTACCAAATGCATGACAATAGAGAATCAGCTCAAATTTTCTGGACGTGTTTATTAGATATTAATAAACATTTCTACGAAGTCTGATCAAAATTGACCATATAGTTTGAAAGTTCCAGCAAGTTAAAGATTGAATTTTTTTCATTACGCGTATGGCCGCTACGCTGAAAAAGTGTACTAAATTATTAATATTTATCTTCTTACAATAGAGATCCTTTAGAAAAACCACATACATATAGTTTCACTATCAAAGAATTCATTTCTTCAAACTGCAAAAAATTGACCTTTTACAAATTTTACAGTAATTTTACAAAAATAATTTTCACGTAAATAACCTCCAAAACTAAGCCACCGTTGGCTCAGTCGGCTAAGGCATATGTCTCAGTTGACTGAAACATCGGCGCGCCGAGGGACGCCGGTTCGAATCCCCGCCAACTCGATTTTTCGAGCAGCGGCGAGGCGAGCCACGCGTCCCGCATGAGACGAGACAAGAATTTTTGGGGAATATTGGTACATTCAGAGGATCAAAGGAGATGGCCACCGATGATTGGATTAATGTTCACCACAAATTAAAAATGTATCACACCAGATAAGGCTAAGACTGTTTAACCCATCACTGCTAAACCATCAATAGCTGATGGAACATCGGACGGCATCTTCACCTTACCAGATGAAGCATTCAAGACAGCGCGACCCCGACGAACTTAATTAGATACTATTGTAAAACCCCACTGTACCTAATAGCTAATAATCTGTAAAGGTTCAAAAGCTTAATAAAAAAAAAAAAAAAAAAAAAAAAAAACCTCCAAAACTGCGGTATTCAAAGGTGAGGTTAAAAGTTTAAAAAAATGTTTTGTTGTGATTGTCAATGTTTTTTTGGTAGAAAATAATTTCAGAAGCCATAAAAAGTTAAAAAATAAATTTTTTATAACCAATTGTCAGTAATTTGGTAAAATAATTTTTTTTTAGTCTTGAACTTGACTAGCTCTGGTAGAAAACCACCTTAAGCGCTTATTCTATTAGAATTTATTTGAATTTGACAAAAATGTTAAGTTTATTTGTTTAAAAATAATTGAAATTTATTATTACCTCATGTTTGAAACATTTTTTTTGTATATAAAATTTGATTTGATCTGATTAATTCAGCAAGATTTTTGACAGTTAAAACGAATTTATAAATTTGCACCAGCTCGGTCAGTTTTGTTATTGCCTCGAGAGCAAATTAATTATTGATTTGAAGACATGCAATGTGGCAAGCTTATCATAATGCATCGAGGTATTTTAATTCAAATTTTAGTCATAATAAATTTTTTTAATTATTCAGTAAAATCTTTTTGAACACAAATCAGCATTAATTATCAACATATAGGTTATGCTAAAAGCATTATTGACCATAAATTTTTCTTTATATTTAATTTACGATACTGTTTCAGTGAAATCAACAGTACTCTCCTATCAGTATTTATATTTTTATAATATTTCACGAAATTGGTGAAAAATCTTGGCTGAACAATAATTTATTTTTTTCTTATTTTTGTTAGTAGAAGAAAAGTGTCACGAACACAATCGGCTCGCGCGCGCATTTTATCCCGAGTGTATGATCCTTTTTAGATAATAAGAAAAGAGACAAAAGAAAAAGAGAGAGAGAGAGAGAGAGAGAGAGAAAAGGTAGTCTCGCTTATTCTACTCAAATGCACGGGGTAGAATTGTGTTATTTTCTTTTTCAGCCACCCGGCACCCGAGAAATCGGAAAAATAATAGAATTCAACGCGTCCCCGAGTGGCGCAATGACGTGCGTCCCGTCGCCCGCGCCCGAGCGAGAGAGAGAAGACCATTGTTTGTGCAAGCGCGCCGTGCAGCGGGCTAAATTCCGAGCTTGCATTTTGAAAGCTAAATAAGGATAAAACGTTGAATTTGTGATTTTTCTTTTACCCCAAAAGCAGCTCTCTTTGTTTTTTAAAATAAAATAAAAATACTGCAAAACCAAGTGTCTTATTTTGTCATGATTTTAAAACACTTAAGTGTCTTACGCGTCTAACCTTGCAGGTTAGGTATTTAAGACACTTGGAAGTGTTTTAAAATCGTGACAAAATTTACACGTCAAGTATACCTATATCGAACTTTTTAATACACTTGGGTTTGCAGTGAAATCTAAGTTTAATCGATCGGCACACTTATTATAAAAAATAACCGACAATTACCCCTCGCATAAAAGTTCTCACCCTTCGAAATAATTAAATCCATCAGCGAACCCGCTTTTAAGCTCTCGAAGCTTTTCGAATGACGCTGCAACATGCAGTGGCGCCACCTCGCGCAAATACCGAGGTACGAAAGCGCGAGACGGGCGCCGGGCGGCGCGAATGACTAAATCAAGATTCGCGCTCGCAGCGCGGATCGAGGGACGATTAAGAGGGCCGAGCCGTGCGAGAGAGTTTTTAAAAGCTGTTGTTGTTGTTGTTGTTGTTATTCCGTCGCGGGGGGTCCCCCCGCTGGCTTTCGCGTGAGTGTGTTTCGTAATAGCGACGGTCATTACATGCCCCCGAGGTGGCGTGACCCAATGCTGGTTTTATCCTCCACCCCGGCTTCGATTATTCGCCCCGTCGGATCGTAAAAAAACTGATGGTGGCGGTCGGGGGATTGAGCGAGAGGTGAATTTTTGATTTTTCGCTCGTGACCCGAAGATCAAGCGGAAAAATTTCGAGTGTTTTATTTGAAGTGACGGCCTGGAAAATACTCGAGTTCAGGAAGAAGATTTTAATTACACTTCGGTAAACGTCCTGAGTTAAAGTCTTAGTTAAAGCTTATATATAAAAGAAAATTAACCGACAGTGCCAGATATTGGCACATTCAGAGAAGAATTATATATTTTGATTGTATATTGTACTATTCGCTGTTAAAAAAAAAAAATTAATTAATTAATTAAAAAAATTAAACATCGAAATTTGGGATCAATGTAAGGGTTTTTTTAATTCATTTATTACACGGTATGTTCAGAAAATTGGGTTGAAAATTGAACGCAAAATTCAAACCACTTCCGTTTCCTGTATCACTCGCTTTCATCTTTTTTTGATTTCATTGCAAAATTTATATAAAAGCTTAAAAAAAATTTTATAACTTCAAATTAGTTTAATTTTACTTCAAATTTGCATGAATCTCTCGCTCATCGGTTTTAGATGACCGTTAAAACATTAATTTTGCTATTCGAAATGATTGATAATTAATCGGTAATGACGCTGCATTTTTTATTTTTTTCAATTTTTTACAGGAAAGTTTTATTTAAACAAAACGAGAATGACTTTGCTTGTAGATGGTGGTAAAAATCTTGTACGATGTTTCTTCAATGACGTGCGGTTAACGAGTGATTTTATACGCGCCAGAGCGTCTTTCACTCGTTTCAAGTGGCTGAGATGAGATTTTCGTCTCAAACAATTTGACGTTCGTCACTGTGATTCAAGGACGTAACAAACGATGTTTTTCACGTTTGACACTTTGAGAAATCGGTCATCACTTTGAAACCATGAATTCTCAATAGACTTTTTTTCACAGCTAGGCTTGTAAACTTTACGTTCATTCTGACTTTTAAATTATATTTTATGTCGATAACGGATGTTGGAAATAATTTTTTAAAGCAGTAGTGTTTTCTAAATTTAAACTTTGTCTATTTGTAACTTCATTAAATTTCAATAATATTTTTAGTACAGTTTGTTTTTTGGACGACAAAAATGAGCTCTGGTCATAGAAGTATCTCAAAATAATTTGTCTTTTTCGATTAAAAAAGAAAAAAACCAAAAAGCTCGTCCCAGATCGCTAATTAATAACCCAAAATTCGTCGCAAATACTCCTAAGCTTTAAGGGGGCCGGGCCAGGCTTACAGGAGGAAATTCGGGACACAGCGCGACTTTGCAGGGAAGTATTTACGTGTCGGTAATTATTTATCGGGGGCCGACTTTGACACTTCGCGGGGCGGGGATTTTAAGGTAAAAACAGCCGCCGGGAGATTTGGGGCGATTGCCCTCGCGCACGTTATGTGGGTCAGTAGGAGGGCCTAATGTTTGCGGCGGTTTCGGTTTTGTGCATGGATACGTGTGTGTGTGTGTGTGTGTAGGTTGGTGCGAGGCGAGCGGAGCCGAAATGAAACTGCGAGATAGCATCAGCCGCGCTCCTCCTGCATTATGGATCAAACGGGTTGCGGCTGTAGACCCCTTAAATCCCGAACCCTCCACTCGAAAACACTTGACCCTTCGGCTTGTTTTAGCCACCTTTACATTTTTAATTTTCGCTCGAAGGGAGATTTTAATTAAAATTTAATCGAATATTTTTTAATTTAATTATTATTTTGCATGACTTAAAGCGTTGTTCAAAATTTACTTCAAAACTTGATTTTTGTAAGTACTTATTCGCGTTTGTATTGATAAAATTGTATTGATTTGTATTACACCCACAGTTTAAAAAAATATAAATTCTTACATTTTTAGTTATATTGAACAAAAAAATTTAGGTCGCTTTTATTTTTGTGGTCTGTACCTAAAGATTCATCATAAGTTTTTATTCAATTTATTTTAATCTCTTCTCGTTGCAATGTTGTATTACATCCAAGTGAAATCATATTTTTAGGAGAAATTTTTTACTTTTAGTTAAGAACTACGCGCATACTATTTTTTGATCAATCGACGTTCTTAAAAATGACTTGCTAAATGTCTATAAACAAATAAGTTAAAAAGATCGAGAAGACATCGCCAATCACAAACAAGAAAATCTCTTTTATGAGTTGATTAGTTTTACTTATCATTAAATAAAGTCAAGTCGTTTCAAGTAAGTAATTAAAAAAATTAATAAATGAAGATCTTAAATTTACAAAAAGCAATGAACTGATTGACAAGTAGATTTTTTGCAATATACTCTGATGACAGTTGTAATTGGAGAGTCTTGTACATTTTAAATACAAAAAGTATTTGCCTAAATAGTAGAAAAATTATTTCTATAGATTCTGAAATCTTTCTTACCCTTTATGAACTGTCTAATTAAATTTTTAAACATTTAATTTTTTTCATAATTTTTAAATGAACGTATGTAAATAATGACGCAGCATGTTTATCGAGGTAAGAAGAATTCGGGCAGCCGCGTTTAACCAGGGTGATTTAGCAAGCTCTTGGAAAATCGATACAACGTTGGGGGGTAGGGATCAAGTTGTTTTCTCGAAAACGATGCAAGGGTTGTCGGAGGGAAAAAAGATTGGACCTGAGTGGTCGTTCGTTTCTTCTTCGCGGAGGAGGAGGAAGCTAAAGAAACGATACGCAGGGGAGCGATGACGTGGTCGGAATAACCCGGTCCAATCGCTTCGATACCCGTAAAGATCAGCTCCTACGGCGCCATTAGCGAAACCGGGGTGAAAAAAAAACGTTACGGGAAGACCTGGGAATTTGACGAGGGAAGAAATCTCGGATCGGTCGGGATTGGTTCGACGGTTTCATCTATTGAAAATTCGAGAGACAAAAAAAAAGGATCGCGGGCGTTCATCGGGAAAGAGCGAAATTCGGGCGGAAAATCGATGAGCATGTTTACTTTTACACGTAAGGGGTTGTTAAGAATCACAAATTTTTAGTTACTGTTTCAAGGCTTTTTTGGATCGATTAGGTTTTATGACTTGAAATTTAGGAATAATTTACGTTTTTTATACTCGAGCTGCAATGAGTTCAAGGAGGAATTTTCTTCATACATAAATTAACTTTTTACCATATAATATATTGATTACCATACGCAATTTAGGGTCAAATTCAAACTTTAAGAGACGTGTAGCTGGTCTTTTTTTTTTCTTTTGTTTGTTGAAGAAATTTTTAAAAATTACAGCAAGTAAATACTGCATAAATGCAAAAAATAAAATTTACATTTTAAAGTTTTGAATGCGTGCAATTAATGTACGAATTTTGCAACAAAAAATTTACTTTGAAATATCTCTGGACTACATTATTTGCATTTTTCTTTTTTAATGTAAAGATTGAAATCAATCATCAACTATTACTCTAATTATAAAATTACATTCGGTGTAGGCTAATATAAACGTCAGAATCTTTTAATCAAAAATTTTTTTACCTACACACATGTATTTTATTACATGCATAAAAATTCATGCTCAACATAATCAAAATAAACTCATCTTAGTTTCTAAAAAAATAAAAAGTTAATTTCTAAGATATAAATTGTCGTAGCTTATTTTAAGTAAGTATTTACAACAATTCGAGTCGTCTACACGCTAAATTGCATTTACTGAATTTCCTTTCCTTGAACTCCTAAACAACTTTTATTTTTTTAATGCTATGTTTTTCAAACACATATAAAAAACTAATTCAAAATTGTAACATACATTTTATTTTTTGACACATCTTGTACTTAATTTTTGAAATTATGTGATCAAAGAAATATTAATAACTTTGAAAGTTATTACTTCAGTTAAAATTCGTCGTCTTAACGGGTCAGAAATTTTTTTTTATATTATGACTAGAAATTGCTCAGCGCGCACGGACACTTATTTATTGCTTTTGCAAAAAAAATTTTTGTTAAATATAATAAAAAATTCTAACTCCATCAGTTTTTAAGCGCGCAAGCGTGCATAGGAAAAAAAGAAAAATAGTAACCTCAAATACACTTTTCGAATATTTTAAAAACTTCTTCACCAATCAGCTCACGAATAAATTGTTTACGCAAGATGGTGATAGCTCTCTTTTATAAAGGGAGAACCTTTTGGTGAACCTATGAGAAATTATTAATTTTAGTATTCACTGACCTTAGAGTTGGTTTTTACTGGCACTGCTACTCGTGAACTTACCTGAAACAAAGAAAAAAAAAATATTAAATTTTATTCGATATTAATAAAATAATTTTGAAAAAAAGGTTGTTTTCAGATGTGGGAGGAGACGGGATGAATTGACAATTAATTATTTACTAAAACAAAAAAAATGCCTGCATTCTAATTCTGTATGATAAAATGAACTCAAAACGACTCAACTAATTTACTCTGACAATTACTTTTTTTTTTTATACTTGCATTATCTACGTGTTTTTTGGTGTTGTTTCAAGTGAATTCACTTGGTTTTTGTTAGCAAACAATTTTGGGTATTCATAATTAAAAACCTATTCATAAAAATTTCTTCAGCAACACAAAAATCTAATTTGAATGGGACTAAGCAGTAATAACTTTTTCTTAAAATTAAAGACAAGATATGAAAACAAACAGTGGAAAGGGGGGGTGGGCGGATGCAGCCGCCCTTCCGAAAATCATAACTCTGCGGGGGAGCTTATTCACGCACTATACATCCGAGTTTGCCATCAACGCCTGAAATTGGAAACCATATCGCGCCACCACCGCCAACGCCACGCGCGTGTCCGTATATATACACAGAGCCGCGCTCCCAGATTATTATGCCATTAGCGACCATAATGGGAAGATGCGTCCCTGGGTTTAGCACTCGAGTGTGATGGAATGCGCCAGCCGAATATTATTTATTTTATTTCAGCGCTCTTTATCCACCTCCGTTCAGTCGTCCGGTAAATTTATTGGGAAAAAAGGTGTGAATCAGTACCCTAAAGCAGGGCTGTACTATTTAATTGCGAAAATCATTAAACTTGAATGCGGCTAGCTGGGACGGAATTTCACACCGATCTCGCCCAGATAAATGTTACATGAAAACTCATCAAATTTTAAATTAAATAGAGGATTTAATTTATTACGCGTTTCCTCCTTGGGGAATCGTCGGATAACATCTTAAAGCTTGGTTTACATTAAACGCAAATTTTAATTCTTCGATAAAAATTTTCAAACGCGGTTAAATGTTTGTGAAGAACGATCTTCTTTAATCGCTGTAGTTTCAAACCTTACACAGTATCGCGTGTCTGCATAAAATCATGTTTAATTATTATGAAACAATTTGATTTTAAAAACTTGATTGAAAATTTTGAAAAAATCTCAAAAATGACTGACTCTATTTCTTAAAATTAGATGTAATTACTTTACAAAAAAATGGTTTCACCTTGAAAGAAGTAATTAATTTTTTATCAAAATAATAACAGCTTCGCCAAGACTTTAAAAAAAAGGGTTTTTTTTTTTTTTAATTTTGAGTTCTTTATTGATTTTTGTTTGATAATGATCATATATCCCTTATGGAAAAAATCGGTGTAAACACCGAAAAATAACACTGAAAATAACACCGAACTTCTACACCGCATTGGGTGTGATTTCGCACACCCAATGCGGTGTTACACCCAAATGGAGTGTTACACCCAATGGAGTTTAACACCCAAAGGAGTGTTACACTAAACCGAAAAAAAAAATTAGCCTCATGGGGATTCGAACCATCGATCTTCAAGTTGACGAAAATTTACCAACCACTTTATCCACTTAGCCACGCTCTTGATTGAAAATACTATGTTTAAAATAATATATAAATATTGAAACAAACTTTTTTTGATTATTTAGTTTGCATATGATTAAAAAACATTACTTTTAACTTGTTTATAAAAACTATATTAACAATTATTAAAATAAAAATTTCAGTGTTAACACCCGAAATTCGGGTGTTTTTCATAAAAATTCATTTTTTTATTTTTTTTTGGCAGAAATTAAAACAACTAAACCACCTTATTTCTTTTTTGATAAATTGATTTGAACTTTTTATTATTAATTATATTTATTCTCATGATTTCCTTTAACTCACAAAGTTTCGATCGCGTCATCAACGTCGTATGTCCTAATCTGCCAATAGCACTATAGTTTTGAGCCTACGAGACTTAGAGGTCTAAAATTTTATAGACGGTACAAGTTTGAATGTCGATACGTTAATGTGCAGTCTTGGCCATCCAGGTTACCGATGCCGGGGGTACCTGGGGGTCTTCTCCGAGCAATCAGGTCTTATTCTTTGGATGTGAATTTTTAATAAGTACGTCAAAATATAGTACTTTTTAAATAAAAGCATGTTAAAAAATTATTATTATTTTTGTCATAATTGCATTACTATTGATTGGTTTCAAAAAATTTCAAATATTTTCATTTTTTTGTCTGTTACTATTTTTTTCTAAAATAATCATTTTTACCGCTCCTTTGGCCGAATATATAAGGTACCTGTACCTAATATGGCCCCCCTAAGCGAGAATCGACGTTGTGGCCAATCAAATCACTATTTTTTGACGGCTAAGGTCTCATTTTAAAGCTTAATTCAAGAGCTTTAAAATGAGACCTTACACGTTTGATTTTGATCAATGAGCTTCAAATGCCAGAGGATTTACCAAAACACGGTTTTTTAAGACACATAAAATTTGTGTCCTAATATGGCCCCCCTCTCCCCCCTGAAGTATTTTATTCATTGCGATTTTTTAAATCAATCAGAATATGAGATTTAAAAAAACTTCAAAATTTTTAACATTTTAAAAATAATTTATTTAAAAATTGAGCCTTTTTTACAATTTTTTTGAAAGCTTTGCAACCATTAGAAAAATTACAACTTTAAATTTTTATCAAAGTTTGATTTTTGAGCTAGAATACTTTTTTAGTTATAAAATGAAAAAAAGCTTTGAAACAATTAAATTTATTTTTCTTAAATAAAATTAGGATAGGATTTTCTAAAAAGTAAACATGAAACTAAGGACTCTTAATATCGGTATTTCTACTAATTCGCGGGGGGCCATATTAGGAACACTGGAGAATAATAAGTTATTTAAGAATAAAACCCGTTAGAAAACGAGTTGAACAAAAACTAAGGTCGCGTTTTAAAGCTGAAACAATAACGAATCGAAGCTACTTATTCAAATTTTGGTCAGATGCGTCTAAATCTTTTGGCAGACCATTTAATTACAACGTAAAATAATAACGGAGGTATACAAAACGAGTTTTAGCTATTAGGCGTGCGCAAAAATAATTTTAAAATCGACGCTCGAGTTCTAAAAGCTGACAACTCAAAATTTTTTTTAAAAACATGACATCTCTCTAAAGGAAAGCTCTGAGATGTCATGTTATTAAAAAAAATTTTGAGTTGTCAGCTTTTAGAACTCGATCGTCGAAATGTTCTAAACAACTGAAAACTTCATAATTCAGTGTTTTTGACTTCTTCCTACCTTGTAGAGATGCCGCATATCGAGCATATTCAAAATAACAGGGGGGGGCCATATTAGGCAAGGGGCCATATTAGGCACACTTACCTTACTTTTAGTTCTTAACTTAAAGGTTCATGTATTTTTTACAAGGGTTTTTTCATTATTTCAGTTCGGACGTAATTTTCTAAATAAAAAAATGAATTTTGAACAAATTACTTTAAAAAAAAAACTTAAATGTATAACGATGAAAATTTAATGAGTTTTTCGAATTCTGGAATAATTTTTAGTAATTAATTTCATTTTTTTGTATTTCAATTACTGTCTCAGACGTTTTATACTTACTTTATAGTACACGACGAACTCACGATATATCTGTGCAATAATAAAGAATTTCCAGTTATGGTATTTATTTTTGATCCTAGTGATTAAGCATATCATCATCTATTGAATTCTTCATTAATTTTTTATTAAGGTAGTTACGAAGCGTATATATATAGCTAACCTAAAATATAGTTATAGACGCTCGTTGCCCCCACTCTAACGCCACGCGCCGCCGTCGCCACCGCTGCTCGAAATCATGCTAAAATCATGCATTTTTAATTCTTTTTGATTGTATATCTCATAAGTTAATATCGCTTGCTATGTTTATCTTTGTACGATACGATTTCTAAGATCTTGCCCTACAAGAAAATCTGTTTTTAAAAAATATTTTAAGAAAATTGAGTTTGCAATGAGAGAATAACCTTCAAAATAAATATGAATTCATGCGCTCAGCATAGGAATCCCATGTAAAAAATTGAAACCTCTGAGCCCAATATCTCAAAATTAAGTGTGGCTTGGGGGTTTAAGAAAAATACCAGCGTGTACAGGACTCAAAAATCTACCTCTGTGCAAAATTCTAGAGATTTTTTAAGAAACTCAATTTTTTGGGGAACTACCTTAAAAACGGATTGAGCGTCAAAATTCCATTTTGAGTGTAACATTCCAACTAACTTTTAACTTTGGTGTAAACACTAATTATTTTAGGTGTAATACCCATAATTATTATAACTTAACTTTGGTGTTAGCACTAAACCTTTTATGTATAAACTCGCAATAGTGTGGGTGTTGACACCCAAAACTTAAGTATTATAATACTTAACTTCGGTGTTAACGCTGAACATATTGGGTGTAAACTCCCATTGCGATTGTCAACACCCAACAATCGAGTGTCAACGCTTAACTTTGGTGTTAACACTGAACCTATTGGGTTTAAACTCCCAATTGTGGGTGTCAACACCCAACAGTTGAGTGTCAACACTTAACTTTGGTGTTAATACTGAACCTATTGGGTGTAAACTCCCAATTGTGGGTGTCAACACCCAACAGTTGAGTGTCAACACCGAACTTTCGGTGTTAACACTCAAAATCTAGTGTTTACACCGAAAAATCAGTGTTAACACTGAAAATTCGGTGTTTACACCGGTTTTTTCCATAAGGGATTGTACCAACTTTAATGATTAAAAATCCTTTTGTATGAATTCAATCTACTAATTTGACTAATTTTAAATTTACTGCAGAATTTGACGAAATTGCAACCTCTCAAATTTATTGTTGATTAATCACCAAGTTCACGATGAAGAACTCTATAGATGACAACATGTTTAACCAATAGGATCAAAAATAAAAGTTTTGAACTCAAAAATCGATATCGCTTACTCAATTTTAAGAGTGGATATGTAATTTTTTTTTAAATTCATCTTTTGTTATATTTTTATTTTATTATCGAATGACACGAAAATCAAAATTTTAATTTTAGTAACAATCATTATAAATTAATGACGCTCTTCTGATCATTCATTTGGGAGATTTTATAAATTCGCTTTCACACACCCATTTTAATCTCTTCAAAATTACCAAAACATGTTTTAACCGTGATAAATTCAGCTCGCGCAATAAAACAAAAATAGTTATTCCTTCTTGAAAAACATATAAACCAATCCGAAAAAAAAAAAGTAGTCGAACACTCATGCAAATACCGAACGTCCGGTTTCTCACAAAGGTCCTCGTAAAAACCTTAATTTAATAACCCTCCCCCCTCCGACCGCCCCGTCGAATCCTTGCTCGCGGAATTACAAAAGTTATAAAATCGGCAGAACGAAGAAAAAAGAAGAAACAAAGCGGGTTGAGCCGTGGTGGGCGTGAGCCGAAGGACGAAAACGAGATTCTTTTGAAGGAGCAGCTTGCGCGTGCGAATGAGCCTGCAGCTCTCGTAAAATAGGTGCCGAGAGCTCGAGCGGTTTCGGGATAATAAGCTGGCGATATCCGCGCTACGCCAGCTTGTCGATTATGCGCTTCCGAGCGCCGAAGAGCCGATCCCGACTTTGCAGTCCTCCCCGGGGCTATTGATGAAATCTTTTTTTTTTTTTTCTTTCCTTCGGTCGAAACGCACTTTTGATTATGATGTTTATAAAGATATTGTGGGTATACTTAGTACCAACATTTCATTTTTTTTTTTTTTTTTTCTTATATGCAGTAAACTAAAATTAGATCGAAACAAGAAGATAGAATCCGATCGAGTAATTTGGAAACAAGATTTTTTTTTTTTTAATTGAATTTTGTTTATGTTTTAAGGGATAAATACATTAAATAAAGAATCAAACAAGTATGTCAGATTTGATATTTAATTTTCAACTCGAAACATATTACTGCATCGAATCAAAATTTTGATTGAAACACAAGTATGGTATACTACAATAGAGTCAAAATTATCTTTCTGGTCTCAGCCTCAGTGAAAACAATGTAAATAAAAAATCTATCAGATTTTTCACGACAGAGATTTTTATGTAATCATAAATGAGATGATTTTTATCAAGAAATTAGAAAGTCAATTGAAAAGATGAACACTAAAAGTCAAATTAAAAAAAAAAAAAAAAAAAATAGATTTTATAGGGTGGATTTCATCGTAAGATATTATTATTAGAATCAGACCGGATAAATGAATGCAGTTCAAGTTTGAAAGTGGTGGTTCTAAATGTGGGATTCATAAAATATTTATTCAAACTCGTGTATACTCACGAGCGTACTCAAATAAAAGCTATAAAACTACTCCAAAAAACAAGCTACCGTTCGGTTATCTATCGATTAGTTCAATCATTTATAAAGTTTATTGATTTAGACTATTATTATTTTATCTGGATCGACCAATTTAGCTTGATTTTTAATACTTTCACATGGGCCATAATTAGATAGGTTGATAAGAAGATTATTTCCTCAATCAAAATTCCCAGAAAGAAACAAAAACAAGTAACCAAACTAAAATTCATCGTTTATGGAGTACAAAGAATAAACTCGGTCCAAAAGTATATGTCTCTTTTATTATACGTTTACAGCTTGATAAAAACCGGTTTTGGACAATCAAAAGCTAGTTTATTTTTTAAATTTATACAAATCTATATTGAAGATAATTTCCATCTTATAGATTGAACAGCATAGACACTTCAAAATTTTTACAATTTTTCACTAAAGCCGACAGTTATTTCACATTATAACAACATCCTTTTGTTCCTTTGAAAAATAAATAATGTATTTAAACAACGAGGAAACATCAAAATTAAATCGTCGACTCGATGTATATCAAGCAGGCCTTGACACAATAATCGTACGTCAAAGAAAGTTATTCGTTTCATTTCTCGTATACGGTACCAAATAAAATTTAACGATAATTTTACCTTTCCCAGTCGCCCCGGTGCGTGGACGGTTTTTCTCAAACATCATTATTCCCGATTCGTAATTTACGGTAATAACCCCGCGTCTGACTCGAAGTGTCATTGTAAAGTACGCGCGTGTTAATTGCATTGTTACGGCCGCAAGAATTAGTCGTGAAATAACAGTTAGGGGCGTTGCGCGTAAGATGCTAATGGAAAAAACTAGAGAGACACGCGTTGCCCAATGATAATTTACCGTTACCACCGCACAAATGTAATAATTCGCCTTTTTTTTTCCTAGCGGAGCGTGTTAGTAGATCAAACAACTTCTGACCCCGCTCCTGAAAATATTCCCACGATGGTAGCAGACCGCAAAGATAATCACATATAGCGTGACGTGGTTTACATCAAAGCGCGCGAATATTTGTATACTCGAGGGATAATTTGATGGGTTTAGCCATGGCCTCTTCGATGCCTGCACGATCCGATAAACTCGCGTGTCAATTTTAACTCTGACGATTTGGTGTCCAACTTGATGAGTAAGAGCTTATAATCATTTCTTTGGATATACAAAGCAACCGAAAAAATAATGAAAATTTCCATCAAATTTGTAATTTATACTTATTTTTCGATTTGAAATTTGGTTTTATCTATGTCTTTCGAATACTAGAGAATTCGATTCGTTGGGATTGAATAGATAAAAAAAACTACTAAAAAAGCGCTAGTTTTGTTATTAAAGTTAATGAATTGTTACCTAATTAACAGCCAGTAACACGATGAAACTACTATAATTTATTGCAAAATATTTTAAACATTACTTAATTTATTTACTTATTTTTCTACTTGAATACAGAGTACTGTTGATTAACAAAAAACAAAAACAAAAACAAAAAATGCGTTGATCAATAATTTGGGCTTATATTTTATCAAGGCAGACATTGTATTTTTCTGCAAGTTTATTAGCAAGACAAAGTGACGGTTTGTTAGCTGGCTCATTTTTATTCACCTTGGTTTACATCTCGCGCACTGCTGCAACCGCGTATTATGTATTCAAGGGGATCGTTCAATAACCAGCTCTATTTCACTTTCGCTCTTCCTTTTTTTCTCTCTCTCTCTCTCTTTTTTAATGAAATTCCATCATCCGTCTTTTTTATGGCCCTTGAAATATTGATACCACACTCTATTCATATTACGGTGAAGGTTATTGCTGGGAGAAAAAAAAAAGATACTTTGAATTTTTTATGACACCGGTTTGATTAATTTCATTACTTTAGTTTGGCTTTAATGACCCGTGATGACTTTATCGTAATTTTTGTCTATCGACACTTCGAGGTTTTAATTTCTTACTATGGAGTGCGTTAGGTTGTAAAAAAAATTATTTTATTAAACATGTTTTTGGAGTGATGTAGACGTTAATTATTTTTTTAGGATAACAATAATTGCAGAAAAATTTACGGACTGTACTTTTTTTATTTTTCCTTCAAAATAATAGAACTTTTTTTTAATGACATATTTTTAAAATTAAGAGAAAATTTTTTTTATTGTATAATTGATACATATTGAGAAGTGTACCGACAATCAGTGATAAGGCTGCTAAATTGAATTGTAGGTTTTTTCTTTTGACAGTTTGCCTCTTGCTCTTACTTTTAGCTGATCCAATAACAGTTTATTTAAAAATATTATACATACTCATAAAAATAAAATATAAAAGTCAAAGGATGCAGTATTGAATTCAGATACTAAAAATAGTATATTACACATCTAGGGGCGAAGGTGCACTAATGCCGCCCGCGCGTGGTTGCAGCCCGAGGCGTAGCCAAGGGCAGCGGCGGCGGTAGTGCGCATGCGCCCCAAGGTGTGTACTGTATTTTTCATCCTTAAGCATGCGCCGAAAGATAGTTCCTTCGTCCCGAGGTTTCGCCCCTGCTCCGAGGGACTAGGAACGAACTTTCGGCGCGCGTATGATGAAAAAAGTATTTTTACTTTTATTTCGATATCAAGCTTCAAGGCTTTCTTATGAATTAAATGCAAATCGATAACTGGAACGTGAGATATTTGAAATAAAAGCAATGTTCATACTTTGTAGAATGTCCAGATTTAGCTGCTGAGTGTTGGTCCAATACTAACAGATATTTCGGAACAAAGTATTTTGAAAATAAAACTGCTAAAAGTAGATTTAAAGTAAAAAAGCTAAAGCAATCATGATTTTTCGACAAAAATGCATTTTTAACCTCGTTGATCATAAGTAATAACTTGTGTCCCTCCGACGCAAGCCAAAAGAACGAAATGTACTCCCTGCGCCATCGACCGACGCGCACCCGGCCTACTGCATGCCCTCGCTAGCGCTCGGGCCGCAACATGGCGGCCGGCTGCGTGTCGGCCGCTGGCGCTTCGGGAGTACATTTCGTTTTTTTAGCTTTAATCGGAGGAAATCAAGTTATTTTTTGTGATCAACGGACTTCAAAAAAGTGCATATATCCCTCAAGACTAAAGTTTGCTGAGGAGGCCCACGTATTTGCAGCCCTCGACTTCGTCTCGGGCTGCAATAACAGCGGGCCTCCACTGCAAACTTTAGACCCTCTGGGAATAATATACTATACTTCTTTTCTAAGCTTTATCATTAAAAAAAATTTTAAGTTTTTAATTTTATCAAAAGTTAATTAAAAAAAAAAAAAAAATTGTGATCTTACAAAACTAAATTTTTTCATACATTGCTCAAAACTTTTTTCATACACTGAATCAAATACATTTATACAATAATAATGTCTAATTACTAGCGATTTGACAAATTCTTAAAAATATTTTAATTAACCTTATTTTCAGTTGAATTACCCATCGTAGTAATTTCTGTAAATTCATTTTTCAACTCATTGCATTGAAATTCCTGTTTCATTACCGAAAGCCTGATGTTGTCTGACAGTTCCACCAACAAGGTTTTCTCAAAAACTCCAACTGAAGAAGTTACGTCGATAATATCAAGTTTGAGGTTGGCCAAAACCCTCCATGATATGGAATCGGTCATCAAGAGGTGAGCAAAGAATTTACTTACACTGTGCGCCTGACTAGCATCAAGACAGTCGATCGTGGAGTATGAGGTTTTGAACATTTCTTCAAAATGTTGAGCGTAAGTTGGATTAATATCACAAAATCGTTTAGCGAGGGATCCAAGATAATTTTGGTAGGTCATTTCCAGGCAGCAGTCTAGAAACATTTGGCACAGCTCCTTTTCTTGGCCAGATTTTAAGAGTAGCTCCAGTTTTTGGGCGCATTCTTTGAAATCCAAAGAAGAATGTATTGTCCTGTATATCTTCTGACGCAAAAGTGTTGGGTCGGTGTTTTTTTCACTAACTGGACTTGGTTTACGAAGAACAAGTGTCTGCTGTTCACAAAAGTCGTCATCTTCGGAATCTTCGGAATCTTCATCGTCACCATCGTCAGAGTAGCTGTTCGATATCTCGTGACACAAGTCTTGGTATTTTTTTTCCCAGTATGCAAACTCAGAGGAATAATCTAAATTGATTGAGCTTTTTTGTTGATCATGTGCAAGTGTTTGATCGTCCTGCTTGAACTGATCAAAATTTTCCGTAACAGCTACTTGGTCCGTCATTTTTTTTTTCTTTAATCTACAAAATTTTTTTTACCATACAAAACAGATGGTATGTTTAACACAAAACTAAGTATTAAAGTAAAACTAAGCACGTAAAATAACTTATTTGAAAGACTGTACTGCCCTGCTATAATACTTTGAGTGTGAATTATGCCAGAGCAACGACTTAAATACTTCTTGTAGCCTCTGCCACGCCTTTTTGGTTAGCTCCGAAGCTAGATTAATTTTAAGGGCTGGGTCAGAGATCTTGCACAGGCTTCTGTGCGTCTGTGCAGCTCACACCTATACGGCCTGTGCAGGTTATACATGCGCGCCGCCTGGTGATAGTGTGCACAGACCGTGCAGGTGTGACCTGCACAAATGCACAGGAGGCCTGTGCAAGATCTATGGAGCAAGATCTCTGTCCCGTCCCTACTGCATGCCCTCGCTGCGCTCGGGCCGCAACATGGCGGCCGGCTGCGAATTGGACGAGTGTGCATGGGAGTCCACGTGCCGTTCTTTTGGCTATAATCGAAGGAAATCAAGTTATTATTTGTGATCAACCGACGTTAAAAAGTGTATATATCACTCAGGACTAACTTATGTCGTGTAGGGCTGCAATGACAGCGGGCCTCAACGACAAACTTTAGTCCCTCGGTGAATAATATACTATTTAAATTTTTCGTACAGAAAATTTATGGAAAACTGGGCAGACGTTAAAACTTCAAACATTCAAAAACAGATGATGCTATCCATATACATTTGATGAGTATCCAACTGATTAATTTTTATTTAATTGGTCCGAAATTTTTAATTTTTCAAAAAATTAGCACATAATTGATTTTTATTTTCACCAGAAAAGTGACTCTAAGAATCTGTTGATCCACTTCGCAATAATTCGCTTAATAATCATACATTACTGGGAAAATGAAAGAAAAGTAAAAACCAGTTGAGCCGTCAATTTCAAATTTATAAATTTTCATTAATTGCATCAGTAATTTTGAATGTGTTTTTCATTCACATCAATTATTTTATTGTAACGTTTACCGTTTCTTGAAGTGCGTAATTTTGCTAATGATCACCATTTGCATTTTCGCTTTTATAAATTTTTTTTTTTTTTTACGACCCCAAGCGTAAAATTAAACGAATATCACAAACAATCGTAATAAAAGAAAATACGTGCTTTCAATAATACCATTCCACTTCGTCGAAATCAATAATAATCAAGGTCGATGACAATACTTGGACTGAACGGAAGCCGAAAGTAACAAAGAACCTCACTCTGCCGTAAAATCGATTACCCGCGCCGACCGATGCATGTAATCAAAAAATTAAAAAAGAATTCAGTCCGTAATGACCGGATAATTTTTAGTATAAATCCGGTCAATTACATATTAATACACGGGCGCTCGTCGGTGCGCCGAGCGATAACAAGGCGAAAAATCCTCCGGAGATCCTCCTTCAATAACGATGCCCGGAGCCAAAGTACGGAGAAAAAGAAACGCGACGATCATTACCGTATCGGCTGGCACGCCTGTTACAGTAATTAGATTCCAACACTCGCGTATTACGCGGATCAAAATTGAGATGCGCTGCTCTGGTGTCTGTAATTTGGCGCGCTCTCGCTCGAGGGGCGGAATCTTTTTTTTTCGTACTTTTTGGGCCTAATTTTACGCTGGGGAGAAAATCAGGGAAAAGGCCTTTGATGTTGGGTTTTCGTGGGGTTTAGCGCATCAATTTTATGTTTGAATATGGTAGCGTGAACATGACTAATTATTATGGCTCGAAGGAGTAGCGTAGATTTTGATTGAAAATAGTGGTATTTTTAGTTGCTCTGAAAACAGTTTTTATAGAAAATCTTTCATTTGCTTCATTTTTAAAAATTAAATTCGAAAGTATGTAATGAGTCTTTAAAACAAGAGGATAACATTTTCTTAACATACTTCTCGGTATTTAACTAATTAGTTATTATATTATAAAATATTGACTCCATTTATATAAATCACAAAGTTTTAAATTATTCGAAAATGTTGAGAATGATCTAACAATTTCAGCATTAAAAAAATATATATAATCATTAATCAAATAAAATAAAAGCTAAAATTTCATTTATTTATTTAATTTTATTTTTTTTTAGTTGAAATTTATTCACAAATTACAAGTAAGGTACCTGTACCTAATATGGCCCCCCTAAGCGAGAATCGACGTTGTGGCGAATCAAATCACTATTTTTTGACGGGTAAGGTCTCATTTTAAAGCTTAATTTAAGAGCTTTAAAATGAGACCTTACACGTTTGATTTTGATCAATGAGCTTCAAATGCCAGAGGATTTACCAAAACACGGTTTTTTAAGACACATAAAATTTGTGTCCTAATATGGCCCCCCTCTCCCCCCGGAAGTATTTTATTCATTGCGATTTTTTAAATCAATCAGAATATGAGATTAAAAAAAACTTCAAAATTTTTAACATTTTAAAAATAATTTATTTAAAAATTGAGCCTTTTTTACAATTTTTTTGAAAGCCTTGCGACCAGTAGAAAAATTACAACTTTAAATTTTTATCAAAGTTTGATTTTTGAGCTAGAATGCTTTTTTAGTTATAAAATGAAAAAAAGCTTTGAAACAATTAAATTTATTTTTTTTGAATAAAATTAGGATAGGATTTTCTAAAAAGTAAACATGAAACTAAGGACTCTTAATATCGGTATTTCTACTAATTCGCGGGGGGCCATATTAGGAACACTGGAGAATAATAAGTTATTTAAGAATAAAACCCGTTAGAAAACGAGTTGAACAAAAACTAAGGTCGCGTTTTAAAGCTGAAACAATAACGAATCGAAGCTACTTATTCAAATTTTGGTCAGATGCGTCTAAATCTTTTGGCAGACCATTTAATTACAACGTAAAATAATAACGGAGGTATACAAAACGAGTTTTAGCTATTAGGCGTGTGCAAAAATAATTTTAAAATGTTCTAAACAACTGAAAACTTCATAATTCAGTGTTTTTGACTTCTTCCTACCTTGTAGAGATGCCGCATATCGAGCATATTCAAAATAACAGGGGGGGCCATATTAGGCAAGGGGCCATATTAGGCACACTTACCTTATTTTGTAAGGGAATTAAAAAAACATTCTTAATATACTATATCTTTATGTCATTTTTGGTACTTTTTAGGGTTTCGCTAATTTTTAATAAATTCGTGCTTCCTTACCTACAGAGTTCTGAAAGCTTGAATTTTTTTGTCTTTCCGTTAATTTTCAGGGAAAGTATTAGACCATGAGTATAAAAAAAGTAAGATTTTTCAATTATTTTTTTGTTTCATAAAGAAAAAGATAATGTCAATAATAAATTAAAAAGCTGTTGAATTAAATTAAAATTTTACTAAAGACTTTCTAGTTACTAATTTTTCAACCAAAAATGAACTCAACTTTTCGAACAGTATCCTGCGATAGAAATTCATTTCGAATGAACATGTTTTTTTAAAATGCCCGAAATTTTAAACGATAACGCTCGGATGAATCACAAACGATACAATATTCACAGTTGGACTAATGATAGTTAATGTGGTACGTTTCGACAGGTTGATCGACGCGCTTCGCGCAAATCACGATCGGTCGAGCACAAGCGCTTTGATCATTGCCCCTGCATACACACACTGACTTTGTCGTCGTACCTTGCGATGGTAGTTCCCAATACCCGTCGTTTGGAAACCACTTTTGACAGGTCTCATTCAATTATAATACACATGAATCCGGGTGAACGTAACTCCCATCTCACCTTGACCAAATTTTGAAAATTTTTTATCGCTAAATCAATACTCAATTACGAGGCCAAAACTCGTCAGCTTAAATGCGTCATTAAAACCGAGAGTGATAAAATTTTCACCTACGCCGATAGGACAGTTACCCTGGGTAACGATGAACGAAGAAGCTATGGTAAAAGTTGTACAATTATTTTTATTGATATGGAGCGAGAGCAAGCTCGTAAATAAGTCGGGGCTTATGTGCATTGGTTAATAAAAATGTCCGGCCGAGGCAGTTATCAACACCTTACTAGATTTCGAGTTTTGCATAATTACACACCCAAGCCAGCCGCCCGGTGTCCCGTCCGGGGCAATATGTTTACGAGGTTTATTATCCCCATGCATCTCGGAAGTTAATCCCCGTTATTAATTTTTTTTCTTTTTTTTTCGCACTTTTAATGACCGTATCAATGGATAACGCCATTAATATTTATTACTCGCGTGCGGTGCGTTATAAGGATGGACTATTTTATGTATCTCTTGTGGATCTCTTATCGCAATAAATAGTTTTATTTTTGATGATTTTTTTAGTCTATCAATGGGTTTGTCTTTTATTTCAATCAAACAGTAAAATATAACTCATTCATCATGTAACTATTTAGCAAATTGCTTCATTTTCAGTTCTGTTTATCTGTTTTCAGGTGTGATTTTATTTTTAAAAACAGTTTTTACGACAGTACGTATTTCAAAAACAACTTAATTTATATCGAGAAGTTTATTATTCTATTAGCTTGTTTTTCTACATCATATTTTGGTGCCAAAAAAAAATTATTTGTGAGAAATTATTTTTTTTTCATTTATTTTGTTCATTTATTCCTCGATTTATTCAATGTATAATGCCCACTCTACAATCTATGAAAATTTAATTTATTATTCGTAATCCTGTCTTTAGGACAGTCAAAATTTATTCTATAATATAAATTTCAGTCTCATATTTTTTTCTTAATTAATATTATTTTTAATTATCTAATAAATCTTTACCACCACGAGTCATATTTTACTGTTATACATATTATTGACTTCAATAAATTGTATAAGTAAAAGAAAAAAAAAAAAATTAAAATTGAACAATAAATTTCAAAATTTTAACTTATGAAAATAATAAAGTCAAAAAAAAAACTGATTAACCAGAACCGCTTTTATTTTGAGGCTTATTACTTTGTAAGGAAGAGAAATAAAGCGTTCGAAAGGAAACTTTCAAGAGGAAGTCGAGTGCGCAGCGTAATGACTTGCGCGACAATCGTAAAACTAGCGACACATCATGCTGCTTCAGTGTTTAGAATAAACAATCCACTCGACTCGCAGGCAGCGCGCATTCAAGAAATTTCAAGAGCTCATAAAGAAGAGTTGGGAAAAAAAAGAAATCCCCCCGCGCGCGTCTTTCTTCTTCACACTACTCGACTCTATCGTCAAACCCGGACTCTCCCATATCGTTCATTAAAATTATTAATCTATCATCGCCGGCACTTTCATTAATCTCGGCCTAATTGTAAACGATTCAGTTCATCAATATCCCATCATCGGGCATTAATTTCAATTACTCGGGGTCTTCTCGTTTATCACCAGCAATTAAATATCCCAATCACAAACGCATAAACTTTTGAGCTCGCGCGCGTTACCATCATAAAAATCGGTTCCGTAAAACGCGATATTGCACTTGTTTTTTTTTTTTTTCATGCTTTTTTTCGTACTTTCGCTTCTCGCGTTTCATCGGAGCTCGTTTTTATTGGGGGTGTGTGATTATTCGACCGGTTCTGGGTGTGAATTACGATAGCTTTGAGCTCCGGCCGATCATGCGAGACGTTTGATTCGATACTCCTGAGCCGCAAGGTGACGCGCCCTGGTTTCTTTCGACATGCCTACTGCTAATTTTGTGCGTAGGTGATCAAAATATGTTTACATGTGTTTAGAAATGGTTAAGAAAAAAAAAATCATTTTTATTGTGCATTAAAAATTTAATGACTTTAGTTGGTAATTTCACGTAATGTCCGGAAAACTGCTTAGTGGTCCGTTCGTGTAAAAATAGTCAAATTTTTTACTTTTCTGGATAAATAAAATAGTTTTGATCAAGAGATATGGTTACTTAAAAAATTAAGACTTTTCTGACAAACATATTTTACTAGAGTTTTGTACAATTATGTGTGAACCCAACGTGAAAATATCGATAAAATATTTAATTCGTTTGAGAGTATTAAAAACATGAAAACAGCCATTTTGTCTCCAATTTAAGGTATAATTTAATATTGAAAATTCTATAAAATGTTTACTTATACAGTAAACTATCTTCTACAAAAACGAACTAACCAGTTTTTTAGTAATTACGTAAAATTACACGAATTGCCCGCAACATTATACAAAATTTAATTAGGTTCTCAGTAGGACGTCGATCAATACATTATATGTACCAACAATTTATTAACAAAAATTGTATGTAAAAATGTTAGTAATTATTATTAGTAAAATTATTACAGAATTGTTGAATTTTTGAAAAATCAATTGCCCTAATGAGGCTTGGCAGAAAATACGAGTTCAAGTGAAAAAAGATTAAAGTGTTTAAGCCTTCCAAGTAGAGGCAACCTTCCATGCCTCTCGATGGTTGTCAGACTTGACCGTAGCCGGAATACAAATATTTTTAAAAAAATATTATTTTTGCGACCACTAATAAACAAATTCAGAAAAAATCAATGACCATCCTCACAACATTTCTAACCCGGATGTCGACAATTTTATTTGAAAATTTCGAACTATGTACATCGAAGCTAATATTTTCAATTGTCAGTGTAATTTAAAACTGCTGCAATTTACAAAAATGATGATGATTCTGGGTAAAATTGCGTCAAAAGCTCATTCGATTAACAACTTTTTTTTTTATTTTTGATGAATTGTCCATACCCGAGTAATCTAAAGCAATTTCATTTTCGAGATCTTTACAGTTTTATTTTATAAATAAATTTTTAATATTTTTATTTAACTTATTAAAATTGTAGGATTTTATAGAAATTCAATTTTTTAACCGTGATGGAAATTATTTTCGCAGTTTTTATTCCAAGGATTGTATTACCAGTACGGTTTTAAAAAATAATTCGATAAACGTAAAAATACTCAAATTTCTGGGTCCACAATGATCAAACAAAAATAAAAGCTGATGAAAAATAAATAATCGAAATTTAGCGTGCAAAGGTAGAGTTTCAAACGCATGATACGGTAAAGTCTATTTTAAAAGCGTATATGGTCAAAAGTCAAAAAGTCGACCACGTTTGTAAAGTCATATCATGTAATTCCGCACAAAAAAAAGGTACTTAGAAATGAGATATCGTTACAAAAATTTGATAGCTTTATGATTCCATTGAAAAATAGAAGCTATCAAATTTTTGTAATGATATCTCATTTCTAAGTACCTATTTTTTGTGCGGAATTACAGGACATTACTTTACAAACGTGGCCGACTTTTTGACTTTTGACCATATGCCCTAGAAAAAAAAAAAAAAAAAAAAAAAAAAAAAAAAAAGAAAAACAACAACTTTTCCTTCGAACCCTTCGAAATTTTTCTCATCTTTGTGTGGAATGCATATACAGAAAATTACGAAAGTTTTAAATGAATCGGTTTCGACACCAACTATGACAGATGGGATTTTACGAGATTTTATGAGAGCACCGTTGACGACGCGGCCGGCCCCCCACACTTTTTCTAGTGCACCAGCGTCCTTACACTGTCATTGAACTTTCTCTTCTTCACGCGTAACCGTCACACTTTTGTGGCGCACTCGAAATTTTTCAAAAATCATTTTTAAAATACACTCCAAGGCTGCGTGACTGTGTGTGCTCAAGCTCATGGTTTTTTAAAATAATTGAAAGACTCTATTATTCCATTGTACATTTAAGTTTCGGAAGAGAATAAAAAAATTTTATTTGAATTCTAAACTTTCAAATTTTGAGAACTGTACAGTGGAGATTTTTAAATTTTGTAAAAGAAATATCTTCTTTTTTATTTATTTGAAATAATTTAATAAAATAAAAATTATTATAATTAAACCGTATAACTTGTAAAAAAAATATTTGTTTCGAAAAATTCATGTTTAATTAATTACAAATGAAGTATTCATAATAACAAAATTAAAATTGAAAAAATTTGAAAGATTGTTAAAATTACTCGTACTAACCAAGCCTTTTATCTGATTGTATTTCGCGCTTCCTCCTTCAAGATCAAATACGTAGTACCCCTTTCCCGTGCCCCAAATACCACACCTTCAAAGCATAAAAATCAAAAACAGTGGCGCCACCACACGCCTCGCGGTGGGCGCGTAGGGGTACAAGACCTCATTCCGTTTTCTAGTGCGAACGGTATCACACGTTCAGAGCGTTGCTCCGTGTAAAGTGTGAATTCTAGTGAAATAAGATCCGGAAGATGTTTTTTCTACGACCAAGTATCTGCATTCTGCAGTCTAGAAGAAGAGGGGTGTATCGTTCAGGTCTCGTTCGGGCTGTTCGGACTGAGGGCAGGAAACTCTGGTTTTTCCCCTGAACGCTTACACGGGGCTTTGCCGAGGGCTGTCCGAGGCAAAGCTCTTAACCCTGAAAGTCGTTCACGACTCGCTCGAGCTGTTCGAAGCGAGTCAGGAGACTATGTCATCCTGAACGCATTCACGTGGCTTTGCCGAGGGCTATGTCCGAGGCAAAGCTCACTCATCACTAAAAGTCGTTCACGACTCGCTCGAGCTTCTCGAGCGAGTGCAGAAGACCATGTCATTCTGAACGCATTCACGTGGCTATGCCGAGGGCTATGTCCGAGGCAAAGCTCACTCATCACTAAAAGTCGTTCACGACTCGCTCGAGCTTCTCGAGCGAGTGCAGAAGACCATGTCATTCTGAACGCATTCACGTGGCTTGGCCGAGGGCTATGTCCGAGGCAAAGCTTACTCATCACTAAAAGTCGTTCACGACTCGCTCGAGCTTCTCGAGCGACTGCAGAAGACTATGTCTTCCTGAACGCATTCACGTGGCGCTGCCAAGGGCTGTCCGAGGAAGCTCACAGATCACTGAAAGTCATTCACGACTCGCTAGGTAGCTGGTAGCGAGCTGATTGCAGCGAGTGCAGGAGGCGCTCCGACGACTGTCTGAGGCAAAGCCCACACTCATCCCTGAATATCATTCACAAGTCACAACCTCGCTTGGCACTTTGGCCGCACCGCAGTGAGAGTCTCAGGGAAACGCGAGAGTCAGCTGCTATCACCTTTGCCTTTTTTCAGCCACGTTGCTTGGCGGCTATGGATATGCATATGTTTATTCTTTCGATACAATCGAACATTATCGGGATTTTTCTAGTGCAGACCTTTTTGCGGAAATTTTCTAGACTGAGTAGTCGATCGGTCAGTAATACACATGAGGCGATTGGAGGTTACCATACATTATGTAATCTCACGTTACATTATGTAACGCACGCCGCCTTCGGTTCCCTCGCTCGAGCTGTTATAGCGATGGCTACTCAATCTGTTCGAAGACCAGCTCAAGTAAGATCAAGGTTTTTTCTCAACAGATAGGTGTGTAATTTTATGCACAATATTGAAAGAAAGATAAATTCTTTGTCCTTCGTAAGCGGACTCGTTTCATAATCCATTATCGAGATCGGTATCGATTGATCGATTTTTACACTCATTCGATTTTAGCATCGTCTCCCTGTCTGCACTCTGCACTCTGCTGTAACTATACGGCACATATGATGCATGCGGTCGATGACTGACTATCGTCTGTTGCCAGTGGCAGCTGACCAATGACCATGCCTTAGTCCACACTCCACACTTCGCAGGCTTGTTATGGTTTATTCAGTTGTGAGAGAGGAAGGAAGAGGAGAGAAAAGAGAGAAAGTAAGCATGCTTCGAATTTTCTCCAAGAGTGGTTCATAGCCAGAAATGCATGTTTCATTTCATACCAAACGGCAGCCTTTATCTCAGAAGTGTTTAACCTTCTTTTCTGGAGAATTTATCTAGAAATTCAGTTTTCAGCTGATAATTTTAATAATTTAAGTGTTGTGTGGTGTTGTGGACTGGATATGATGGTGTCTAAACCATAATGAAGGCAATTGTGTTTTGATATCAAAATATGACTACTTGACTGAATAAATTAAGTTGTTGGTGAGGTTGCATATTTAGAAGGAAAGCGAGAGAGAATTTTAATAATCATTACTTATTATTTGGATAGAGCTGCCTTAATCATTATCCTCTAGTATACATCCATCATAATCTTGATAGTCAGCTTAATATTATGGTCAGATGATAAAATTTTGGAAATTAGTTTAAAGAAATTCATCAGGGCGACTAGACTTATAATCTAATTTAGATTAGTCAAGGCGATTGGAGTTTTTTGAGATACATTATGATTCAACTGCATGTTTTTTGAGACAGTAAGGTCCTTCAATTTTATTTCAGCCCAATCATAATAGATAGCTGTTTTTGAAGCTTAATAAAAATTCCTGCTATTGTCAGTATGAGAGTTTATGTACACAGGTAGCTCATATACTAATTTATGTTTGCAAAGAATTCTGACAGGCCCTCAAGATTCAATACTCAGCATACAACAGACCTGTATGGATTGAGAGTATATATTTACTCTGGAATGTGAGGCCTTAGTCAGAACTGAGAGAATATATCTCAGACAGGTTGGGTAGATAATTTTTAGAACTGCAGCCTACTGATGAAAATAATAACCAGATAGGTATATACAACATCTGGTTATTCGGCTCAGACCGGTTTCAAGATTTTAGTTCTTAACCGAGTATAGCATTACAATAAAATTCTTATTAGGGTATGTGATAAGTCTGGTTGTATAGGTACACACATTACTTCTTACCTTCATATTGAAGCAAGCTTAAGGTTATTACTTTGGGGTCAGGCCACAAAGTATGTGGAAATGTTTAGGTGTTTTCCCTTTGAATCTAGAGGGTGCTACAGCTACATCTATACTTTTTAGATTTATGGAATTAAATCAGTCCTTATAAGACTGATATAGGATTATGGCGATGCACAAAGATGCTGTTAGTGACTATTATCGCTTTCCAGTAATTTTGACTTGCAGTTAGGTATCTTGATGGAGCTGATGTGAAGGTGAGTTGTAAATTATATTGAATGGCAGGTTTGGATGCTTTAGAAAAAGCAGCATTGGATTCTATGCTATTTTGATCTAGCCCTTGATTCTGTGGGGAAGATTAATTTGAGAACCTTCCAGGATTGAGGTTGCCAATGTGTAAATTATGTTTGAGAAAGAAAAAAAAAAAAAAAAAAAAAGAAAGTTTTTTTGAAGATTGCACAAGTTAAACTGCCAACTATTTTTTTTTTTTTTGAATGTGCAGGTCGGAAGGGTTTGTTTTATTTTAATAATTAAAGAAAGTTTTTATTCCTCACTCCTCAAGGAGTGTATGGTTGTGAGTGACTGATACTCCTTCATTTTATTTATGAATTCAGGCCATTTGAGTGAGTCTTTTTATTAATTTTGCACTTACTCTAGCCATGTTTACACATGGATTTTATATGCTAGGCTGGGAGTAAACTCACATTATAGACAAGGTAAGACAGTGTGGCAAGAAACTATGTTTCTATATAATTTTATTGTATTGTTAAATTATGGAGTGATATTCTTGAAGGTTGCTATTATAAAATACCTATCACTACTATCAGTAAAGATAGAAGAATTTGGTATTTTTGATTTCTTGATTGACTGACAGGTGACTTTTCCAGATTACATAGAGATTCTTTTAATTTTTTCAAACACGTTAGCTCCCATTACTGATGTACATTGCCTGAAAGAATTTGAGGAACATGACCTGATTGTCATTTGAATTTTTAGGATTATTAATTTCTCAGTTGTTTCCATGAGATTGTGCTCAGACAGTGATTGGAGGAAAGGTCTGATGATTGATGGAGTTTGGAATTTATTATAATCTTAACTTGAGAATGATTCTGAGCTTGACTGTGATGATGAAAGATTTTAATGATGGAAGTAAGATGGCTAGACTATTCATAGTGAGATAAGTTGAAAGCGGATTGAGAGCATTCGCTGTGAGATTATTTGTTTATTAATTTGGTTTATCATTTGAATGAGGGAGAGAACTGCGATAGTTAGTATTTAAGGTTGAATTTTTCCTTTTATTTTATTATGCTTATTTGACAGATAGAACTTTTAAATGTTTTGCTGGGAATTTAGAGGAAGGAATCCTTTTATTTCAAAATATTTGAGATTATTTAGTATGATAATAATTAATATTTACTTATCTATTTATTTATTTAGTGCATGATATCTATTTCCAAGAATTGAGGTACTCAATTTTTCAATAGTGTGCATGTAAATTGCAATGAAATGACAATTGCAATCTGGATGGTAGTAAGTTTCTTAAAGTAAATGCAACTGGGCATGGAATGTGCTGGAATGATTAATATCTGAATAATGTATGTAGTGGGAATTTGGAGTCATGAAATTGTAAATTGGGATGAATTTATTAATATGAATTAATTTATGGTTAAGATGTAGTTGTTAGTTGTTACAGATTAACCAAAGTTAATATGGTTTCTATATATGATTTAGGAAATTAATTGAATTATTATAATTTTATTATAATTACAATTATTGATTCACAGGAGTGAAGGTAGATGATTCATTGACATGGAGTGAAGAGATACTCTTTCATGGAATTTTAGATAGCTTGTATCACTAAGATGTCAGCTATTCGAGTAGTTCAGGATGATGGTTATCATCAATTATTGAAATAAGATAGAGCGAGATAGATGGATGGATTATTATGTAGATAGGAATGATTGAATGATGGAATTCAGGAAAGAAAGGCAAGTGTAAAACCCTGTTGAACGGTGAAGATTTCTATATTAAATTTGGTGTAGCCAGAGAGATGTATTGGTTTTTTATTGGATAATTGGAATTATATATTCTGAACGGTCGGGATTTTTGTAATTTTGAGTATTTGACAGAAAGTAACTTTGTATATAGAGACTACAATTGTTTGATTGGTGGAACACCTTGTGAGATGGAATATTTGTCAGATTTGAGTTATGTTTAAAGTAGAGCGGTAAATCCGCAGTCGGATGAAAGGTATATGTTTAATGAATGTATAGGCTTGATTCGTCCCTTTGGGATACAGACGGTGTAAGTCTAATCACTCTCGTACAGGGATATGATTCTTCGTTGTGAGTTGTTGTCAACGATAGAACGTCCATTACACATGTTGTCGCTTGGATTGGTTATTTATTCACACTTTACTGCCGTAGATTGCTTTAAACGTCTACGTATTTGATCTTGAAGGAGGAAGCGCGAAATACAATTATACAATTGAACGAACTTCAGTGAAGTTCAATTACAATTGTATGAGCGCTTCCTCCGAAAGATCAATCTCCCACCCAGAGATTTCCCTTAAATTTTAGGAAAAATTTTTTTTTCCCCTTTGAATCTACGGCAGAGCTTTAAAGAAATGAGGTCTTGTACCCCTACGCGCCCACCGCGAGGCGTGTGGTGGCGCCACTGTTTTTGATTTTTATGCTTTGAAGGTGTGGTATTTGGGGCACGGGAAAGGGGTACTACGTATTTGATCTTTCGGAGGAAGCGCTCATACAATTGTAATTGAACTTCACTGAAGTTCGTTCAATTGTATAATTTAGTTGTACAAATATTTCATCCGCACTTATTCAAATTCGTCGTTTTCAGAGCTCCTGCATCTCTCATTCTCAGGGCTCTTCTATCCACCTAATCAAATTCGATCTTATTCACAGAAGCTAGGGTCGCCAAAACTCGTAAGAACCAATTTAAAAACCTCAAAAAGGGACCACCACCACAGCGTCCTCGAATCCGTCGATCCATCAAGAGCCGAAAAAGAAAAGCCATCAATCCTCGAAATCAAAGGTTGTTTTGACTCCGCTGTGGTATTCCCCCGCGTTGTTGAAATCAGTGGCCCTTTGTTACGGGCGCACGACCACCGCGGGGTTAAATAAAAGCCAAGCCTTTTTCCGCGCGCGCCCGGACCGAGACAAATCGCACCTGATTTGAAACGGCGCTTTGTGCACCGGCCGACGAGTTTTATTGTTTATCGGTACGCGCGATTCGCTTCGACGAACTACATACGCAGCTGTGATAATAGTAAGAAAATCCGAGGAGCTTCTCGAGGGCCTTTTTTTTTTTTTAACTTGTTTGGTATGCGGGTACCGAGAACGAAGGAAGGGAAAAAAAATGACGGACGGCTCCTTGTCGGCGTATCGGTTTTCTCGAGTTTTGACTCCGCCCGCGCAATTTGACGAGTCTTTGATGATGGGTATAATTTTAGATCCGGATGATGAGATTATCGCGCGGTGCGGTAATCGAGACGACGCTAGCTGCAGTGTACTACCGATCGAGTTTTTTATTATGGAGATCGGGGAATTGTTCGCCGCGGGACTCGGTCGCTAGATCTCGTATTTCCATTCCAAGACAATAAATCCTTTTTTTTAACAATGAAGTTCTATTTTGATTGGGAGATTGAGTGATCTCGAAAGATAGCTCTGGATAATCAGGTCATTTCTCAAAAATTCAACTTAAGAGGTTTTAAATTTAAATTTGATTTTTTAGATTGTCGTTTGAAGTTATTTTTAGAGTAAAATATGTTTTTTACTGAGCTCGAATCAAGGGTGATGGGAAGGAAAAGTTATCAAAACAAACTTTTTTCTTTTCCAACGTTTTGGCAACTAAGTTGTTGTCCTTTTCGTTAAATGTGATCAGTATCAGAATTGATCTAAATCAATATTTATAATTATACTCTATTCACATAATCAAACTAAATCATCAATGACCCCGGCTAAAAATTTTCCAACGGCTACAGTTTCATTTTAAAATCGGAGCTTTGATAAAATCAATTTTTCCGATCGTTCCTTTGCGAAAAAAAAGTTAAATCCTTTTGCTATTGATTGACCAAAGGCGGTACGGAAACCTAATAAAACGACATTAGAAAAAAAAAGAAAAGAAAGGTAAAAAAAATTCCCACCCCGAATTCAAATTGGGTTTCCTACTCGCAGAGTATAAAAAGGAAGAAAATCCTCTCTCTCTCTCTCTCTCGGTCGTGCGCGCGCCCAAAGATATTCAAATAAAATTGACTATAAATTCGACTGTCCGAGTTTTTGTCGTCGCACGGTTCTATCTCCGCAACTGTTTGTCATCGAAGAAGGCGCAAAAAGCCCCTCGCGCCTCCCAAACCGAGAAATATGAAAAAAAAAACTTCCCGCAAGATTTATCTCGTGACACTCGTCTTCTTTCCCGGCTCCTACCTCTTTTTTTCGTCCTCTCCGCGCGCATGCGCCACTACTTACCTTTTACCGAGGAGGGCTTAATTGTATATACGAGAGAGAGAGTTTTTTTTTCGAGTGCAGGAATTCTTTAGCTGAGTGACGCGCCGCACTTATCCCCCGCGGATGCAGCGAAAAGTTTACACTTCCTTGAAAGCCAAGCGCCGCACTGACGGAGCGACGATGGGATTTTGTTGTTGCTCTTTTGTATAACAGGTGCTGCTGAGCTTGAATGAAGAAAAAAAAAGGGGAGAAGAGGAAAATACAAAGTTGGCTTGACTATTTTTTTTAGAGGAGCGTTCTTAGATGATTTGCCCTTTTTTCTGACGCTTCGCAGCTTTTGAAAATTTGAGGAAAAGGCGAGTACCGAATGTGAGTTTTGAGCTTTTTGTAGTGGAGTTTTACTGTGGTGTTAGGAAATGTAACAAGTTTTTTTTTAACGAAAAATGTATATCATTGATGAAAATCAAATAACAAATGGAAACCACACTAATCATTTCATATTATCCTATTGATAATATTTAAATTAATTAATTTTGTGATTCACTCTGCTTCTAAGATAGTTAAAATCATACAATGCAGAATCTGAAAATAAAATATTTTTTTTAATGTTTCCAAATTCTAGGGTTCGTGGATCAGATGAAGATTTGTGAAAGAATTAAAAAACAACATCATAATTTGGATTCTTGATAGTTTCGTTTTCATAAAAAATACCAGCAATAAATATTTGTTTGTTATTTAATGACCGGATGAATAAATTTATCAAGATTGTTTAACTTTACTGAATGATAAAAAAAAATACTCTCTATAAATTCAAAAAACTTGTATGCTGTTTTTTGTGACACTTATGAATAAAATGAATTTTAAGTATATAATAAACGTAGAATATTGGTTTAATCAATTTTCTTCGGTAAGTATCACTTTAGCAAAGAAAAATTGAAAACCTTTTTTGACGTTACTATATAATGATTTATTTAAAGGAGCAACCGAAAAATTACTTTGATGCCGTTGAGTTTCAGTGGCAGCATTTTAAAACTCAATTTAAAAATTCAAACATATTCCCTGGCATTTCCTCTAAAAAAAAGGGGGGGGGGGGAATCAACCCAGGAAGCAGAGCCGAAACTTTTCAATTTACCGTAACTTTTATTTCTCAACGCATACGAAATGACATTAAAATAAAGTACGCGAACTTTTTCTTTTCCCACTGGTCGGACAGTTTTAAGGATTTTATCAAGTAGCTACGAATTTGCATGTAGCCTCAGTCGTGTTTACTCGAGTTACCTGATTGCTTTGGAAGAGCAGCAGGAGGAATACACTTACAGAGCTGACTAAGGGCACGTGCGGATTGCTTCATCATCCCTACCAACTGCACGATGACTCCTGCAACTACTCGCTTCTTTTTTTTTTTTTTTTTTTTTTTTTTGCTCGTGCAGCGCCGCGCGAGATGCAAACGTCTTCGTTAAAAGATGCTAAGTAAGATGTTAAGTGGTCGCAGGTGGGCAAGCCCGCGTAATCGCTCGGACAGTGCTTGCTGGGAAGCGAAACAAAGATCTTTTTTTGCTAATGTTTCTTGGAATTTATTGAAATTTGATTTTGTTTTGAATGAGACTTGACCTCGGCAGTGCAGGTTGTTTAAATTAGAGACGTTAGATTTTAGAAGAGCCTTTAAGTACTTAGAAAAATCAAGCAGCAGCAAAATTTTTTTTTAAGTATACAAGTTCTGAGTATTTTTAAGATTTTTAAAATGTCTAATTTTTTGTGTGAAAAAAAAAAAATTTGTGAGCAAGTTACTTGTTTATATAATGTTTCAAAAATTCAAGTCTACCTGAATCATGAGAATCACAAACATTCTTAATCGCTTTTACCTAAAAAATAATTAAACTTAATTAGCCGGAAAAAAACGTTTTAATCTTGAATTTTTTTATTTAGTGCCTTCAAAAGTCGTAAGTAGCGGATTAGAAAAAAATCCTAACACAGCTTCAACGTTTACAAATTCTTCGAAACTCTTTTTAATTTTAACTTTCCATTTAGTTTTTAAACTTTATTTTTCCTTACACTTTCATAAATTCTACTGTGATAATTCATCATATTTTATCAAATATTTATTTATAAATGCTTACTTAATGGTTAAACCAGTTAATTATAAAGTTTCGGTTGTAGTATAATCTTAGTAGCAATCATCTATTATACTCTGAGGTTTTTATACTTCATAAATTATGATAATAACCCTTTATTATAAAGAAAAAAAAACATGATTTTTCAATCCTGACTGTTATTTTTGCTCACTTTTTCGTAATCAAAATATTGAAGCGAGAATAAAAAAAAAAAAAAAAAGGAGTGAAATAAAAAGGTGAGCTGGCAGGCCACACGCTTATTTGTAGAAGAGGAGGAGGAAGAGGAATAGATGTATGGATGAAAGCACGTAAAAAAGTTGAAAATGAACATCGGAAAGAGAGATAAAAACACACACAGACACGGACATACTCGAAAGAGAGGAATGAGCAGAAAAACGCGTGAAATACAAGGTGAAGAAGAAAGAAAAATAAACGCTCGACTCCGCTGCTGCTGCTGCTGCAGCTCGCTCGGCTCGACGCGAAGAGAAAAAAATAGGAAAAAAAAAAAAAAAATCATTCACTTTTCTTTTTTGTTTTCTTACCCGCAAGCAAACTTTGTGTGATCGTAAAAAAGGGGTATTCGAGATTACCGCGTAAAAACGCGGTTTTTCTCACCCTTTTTTTATATTTTCTTGTGTACAGCGAGAAAATTGTAAAAGAATCAAGCAGAGTTATTTCAAAAAATTAGTTCACGCCCCTTCTCCTTCGGTTGTGAAGCTACCCGATTTTCGACCAAGGTTACCCAAATGATACGAGTTTTTTTCAAAAAAAAAAAAAAGCCAAAATCCCGACGTTCTACTTTACAAAATTGAAGCCCATTCGTATTCAAAATTTTATGGCGTTTACCGCGAAGCCTAACATTATTATCACGCTAAGTAAGATTTAACGCGAATAAACATTGCTCGCTTGTAGATAAAAAAATGTTGTTTTCGATCCAAAGCGTCAATAAAAATTCAAAGCTTCACAGAAACCATTGGAATAAATAAAAAAAAAAAAGTAGGCGTCGTCGCGATAAATTTAAAATAGAGAAAATTCCACGCCTCCCTCGTCTCCCGTCGTAGGATTTTTCCAGCTTCGATATTCCCATTTGGTAATTGTCTCTTTATCTCCGTCTCCTAATACGTATTCAAGTTGGCCCTCATTCCGACTTTGTAACTAGCCAATTTGCATTATTCAATTTGGTCGTCCCGCGCTATCTCCCAGGAGAAGAAACGGAAGGAAAACAATGGGGTCTGAGGACCTTTAAAAAAAAAAAAGCGCGCGCGCGGGGAGGCTAAATAAATGCCAATATGTTAATCGAAAGCGAGAAACTATTTATTCGAATATTTTTGGCTTCGACGGGTACGGATGATGATTCGGCTCGAGATTTATACGTCAGGGCGGGTAAGGAACAAAGTCTTTGAAAAAAGTAAAAAAAAATGGTTGATTTACAGCCGCGGCTACCGCTTAGAAGGTGTCAGTTAACTTTTATCGCCACCGCGCGGTATGTGTTATTTATTAATTAAGAGGACCCGGTAATTTGACTGGACCGAGGACATATATCACCGCACGTCAAGATTCGGTGAGAAAACGTCATTGTTAACACGGAATATTATGTTAATTTTACGACCTTCTCGTTTTTTCTGGCGAGCATAGGAGATTTACGATCCCAAATGCCCGAATAAATCAGTGAATTACCGTAGTGCGCGAGAAATCTTCATTGTAGAATTAACGGCGGTGGGGGGAGAGAGAGAGAAAAAAAAATTCCAAAAGCCGAGCGCCGGATGATCGATCGATCGCGGGTCTCTAATCTGGGGGAACCGCATTTCTGGGGACACGTAAGACGACAATCGAAATTTACTTTACGAGGTCGGTGCGAGATTACCGCCCGAGATTTGTGTCTATATGCGGAGGGAAACGTATTACACTAGTCGAAGTTTATGATTTTAATGGCTATTTTACCGAACAATTTAAGTTTCTGTGGGCCGCGGTGCTGGTATAAATTTTCTCTGATTTATTGTGTTGAAAATTTATTGACAAAATTTTGGATAACTCACGTAGCTGATAAGCGAGCAACTGGTTTATTGGTACGCTTCAAAAAATACTTAATTATTTTTGGTGAAGATCAAGGTTACTCTGGTGGTGATAAATAAATTGAATTTGATAGATTATCGTGTGATTTAAAATGATTGATCCTTGACTAGTGACCTTGCAACATTTGTTACATCTCATAAATACTTTAACATTCAACTCAAAATATTTGTTAGTTAAGCTGAAAATGTAATCCTAAAAATTTCAAAAAAAGGTATTTTCTAAATCGTGGTCGAAAAAGACTTAGAAAAATACCATTTTGAAAATTTGTTTAAAAATGCATGGTCTTTATCAACCCGTTTTTTAAATTATAAAAATGATGTTTTTATCACATGTAAGAAATTTTTGCAAGGTCGGAATAATCGAAAATTTTTCTTTAGATAGTACCTAGTCAAAGATTAAAAAATGAGTACAAGCCGGAAGGAACAGTAACAACAATAACATTAATCTTCATAAATTTTCATTGTTCATTGCATTAGTAAGATAAACATCATAATGAAACTATCCTTACCCCAATAAAAGCCACTAGGTAATTTATTTGAAAGAATCAATTCATTCCGAAATCAAGTGGTACACAAATTAAACAAGGTTCTTAACTTCGGTAGCGCCTCGTAACGCCGAGTCACGCAAATCGATCCCCCATTCGAACAGCAAAATCAGCGTCAAAACAGCCGTAAATAAATTAAAATAAAATTAGTAACAAAGATAAATCGACGCCCACGTAAATAAAACGTCCCCATCATACGAAAAAAAAGGGGAGAGATAAGAGCCGGCCGGGAAGCAAGCAGGCTAATCCTCGATCCATTTTCCGCTCGGAATGGTGATAAATCAGGGGAAGGTTGACCACGTAATCAAAGAGCTGCAGGCCCCGCGCGAGAGTTAAATAATTATCTTTTGACTCTCGTTGGGTCATTAATTCATGCGAGTAAGTTAACGCCCTCCTCGCCACCCCCCTGGTTTTATTACGAACGACTTACTACTGCTAACCTTTTATGCTGAGCTCAGAATGACTCGACTACCTCCCCCTTTTTTCAATGGGATTGTACTCTCTTTTGCATTACAATGACGTGGAAATTTTTAATGCTCGCGTGCTCCTGGAGTGCGAGCAGGATGATCCTGCGCGCTTTTTTTTCTTCTGGTCGGGCTAAGTAGGTTAAGTGTATTGTTACGCGTGATTTGTGAGGATTTTTTTTTTTTAATCTCGCTGGAAAAAAGAGAGGTGGATTATGCATTGTGTTTTTGATTTACTTGGCTTGGTAATTATATGAATTTTTTTGCTTACTTTTTTTTTTAGTTTCAAAGTACGGGTTAAAAGCTTTTTATAATAAAGATATGGAAAGTTAGTTCAAGTTAGTAAAATATTAACTAGCTCTCGATAGTTTTTGAAAGTAGTAAAATGACTACATAGTAGCTTAAAAGTTTAACGTTAAACTGGATCGATGAATAAATTACGATAAAATTAAAAAAAAAGACCAAATAAAATGAATTCAATTTCCTAGTCATATTAGCATACAGTTTTAAATAACGTAACGGATAAAAATAAAAAAGAATGACTTTTATTTATTTGTTTTTTAAGCAGGCAAAGCTTTCCACAGCACACAAGAGTCAAATTTAAACAAAACTGAAAAATATAAACCAATCAATAAAAGTAAGAATTTTCATTCACGCAATGATGTGAATCAATCACTTATGAAAATAAATATTCATTACGCGAACCATATCAAATTGAAAGGCGGTTGATCTACTCTCGAGATGACAAATTTTTCGTTTATTCAACTCGACTGTATCAAACACTCGGATCTTTGGGCTAAAGAAAATTGATTGGTGTGTATTTGTACTCGTCGATGAGCATCAGGATAAATTTTTTTTTCCAACGGAAGAAGATCGAGCCCGGTGGTGGGAAGATCCAATTTTTCATCGAATAATCGATCGATAATACGACGTCTACATCGATGGGTAATAAAGATCGAAGGTATTTACACAAGGCGTTTTTCGCTCCCTGATTAATAGGACCTGGGCTGGCGTCTCTTGCACCAAGTATCTCCCTACCATCTTCGGAAGCATCCTTTTTTTATTCCGAGCTCGGGCACAATAGGTCGTTAAAAAAAATAAAGGGGAAGAGGAGGTACCATAAAAAAGGGATTAAAACACACCTCGGGTATCTCGGGTCCTGGATCAAGATCCCCGGCATAGTTTTATTTATCGCCGAGATTCGAATCGCCTGAGAGACTCGTGTTACCGAAAAACCCATTCGCGGAACGCGCGAGATAAGGGGATACTCCCGCACCACCGCTATGTACTCGACTGATAAAGGGACAATTATTTCAATGGGATTGTAAAGGTGTCTTTGAGGATTTTTGCAAAGACGAGTTTTATGGGGATTTCCAACACGTGTGACCAGAGACCGAAAAGGAGAAAGCGCCGCGGTTTTGGATCGTCCCGGACCGGACAGCCCGACCGCTTTGTGACGGCTTCCGGTGCATGTGCGACAGAAAATTTTCACTTTCTCCGCGAGCGAGGTGTGAATTTGCTGAGAGGCGCACATTTTTCTTACCGGATGAATTGATGGCTTCTGCTGGGATAAATCGCCGAACGAATTCTTGCGGAGTCGAGTTGAACACCGGTTATTCTTCAGCGGTAAGTAGTTTTCTCAACGTATTCTCGAGATTGAGAGAAATTTCATTTTCATGAAGAACTATGTTTTTTATTCAGTCTAGTTTTTCTAATACAAAACATAATAAAATGGTACAACATAATTTATTATAAATGAATATTAGTTGGTAGCTAATTTAGTTTCTTACTGTTCATTTCAGAGCAATTAGAGTCAAGACGACATTTTTTAATTAGCACATACAATGTATTGTATACGCTTTTCATGATAAAATATTAATTTTATATTTAGTTTTAATAGAAGAGAAAGATTTTTTGGTTGAAATTTAAACTCGAATCAATGTAAGATGGCCGCTGGACAGAATGGGAAAATAATAACGGGCTGATTAGAGTCAAAATATTTTTCAATTAAAAATAATGCACAGCTTAAAAAATTTTTAAGTTTCTGCTTTGATGTGATCATTCAATAATTGTAAAATAAAGTAAACAAATAATGTTTCCATTAAAAAAAAAAAAAACAAAAAAAAAAACAAACAAAAATGAATATATATAATATATTAATATATACAATATATAATCTCAGTGACAATTTACTGTATGAATTCGCTTATAAAGTAGTGCAAGATTTTTATCAAAACTGAAAAAAAAGAGTAAAAAATAAAAATCAATGATCAAACCATTTAAAACAACTAATTTTTTTATACGAATCTAAAAAATAAAGATTTTTGCGTGGGCGGGATAAAAGGGTTGGGTTAAACGTCACCCTTGATCAAAATAAACGTAAAGTGTCAGTTTTTTTCCATCCGCTCCCCTCCCAACCGAGCCATTAGTTTTTAGAAGCCATACGTGACCCAAAACAATGGGTTATTTTTTCTAATGAACATCTTTGGTCGGTCGTGTTTTTTCATCACAGCCGAAAAAAAACACCCCAGATTTCGCTCGGTTGACTATATAGGTAATCCGAGATACTACTCTGTGCCGCACTTGAGTCTTGCACCCTCGATGAAAAATTTGTCGCGCGGGTAACGAATGTTAATTGACGTCGCTGAATATATAAAATACTCGATGTCCACTTATCGGTGAATATTAACAAGTACAGGGGCACCGAAGCAGTATCTAAATTTTTCTTAAATCATGCAGAGACTCGGCCTAATGATGATCGACGCGCAAATTACCCCTGAGCCACCGAAGATCGATGAACAAGATTGATTCGAAATGCGCGATAAGCCGGCCGCGTAAAAAACGAGCGAAAATAATCATTAGTACAGCGGGGGTGACGATGTTTGTGCTCCTCTTTCTTCTCTCTCTCTCTCTTATGGCATCGATTTTTATAGCCAGCGCGGCTTTTTTTTTTCTTTCTTTCTGGTATTCACGCTCGATTTGCCCGAGGCGACGATAGTCCAATCAAGTCCGGTTTACCCCACCTCGACGAGCGAAAATACGTCGGTCGCAGTTAAAGGCCCCAGCCACCGACTTCGAATTTTTCTTCGCTTACCCTACTCCAGCACCGCGATTGAAACGAGCTGCTGCTTTTGACTATTATTGCTGTGTCGTTGTCGAGCGGACCTTAAAAATTTATTCGAGCAGCCGTACCACATATTCTACATTTATGAAAGGATTTTCGTTTGAAAAATCGTTCCTATCTGCAGGCACTAGGTTTGAATGATGTATAAGCAATAAGCATTGTAAAATGATTTTATCTGACTTTGATTGGAAAAAATTTATTTTGAAAAAATTATATTTTTACTAAGTAAAAATTTATTACATAACTGTATAGTAAACTAAAAATTTGGTCCAATTTTTGACTTTTAAAACCTTGATGTAATAATATTTTTATTTGCTGACAAGAATTGAAAATATATTTTGTGAAAGTATTCGATTGCATAAATTTAAAAAATTAGAAAATTTAATGGAAACATATTCAGACTGACTGTTTGGGCCTGCTCGGGTCCGCCTGTGACCTACGCAGGGGCGTATACCTGCGTATCGCCGCACTCTCTCACACCTACTCACGCACACTTATTACCTAGCCCTGCACTCTACACTTATTATTGTCCAACTAAGTGATAAACCACTGAAATATTGTTATAATATGCCCAAAATTAAAGTACTATTAAACACAGTGAAAAAAAAAAAAAAAAAAAAAACTAGCAGGATAAGCAATGAGTAAAAATACAGTATCAAAGAGTAGTTTTGTAACAATTAATACAATTTTTCAGTTAAGACAAAATACAAATCATTGTTCTCGGAAATTTTAAGTCAACGATTTACTGATAGCCATTGCACGAGTAAGTTGTACTTGAAATTTATTCATGGATCCTCTTCAAAACCGTAATGCTCGAGCTCTCCCACGATACTCCTGAAACTTAAGCACATTTCCCCGGGAAGTATAAAAAAAAAGTAGTAGAAGAAGGTTTTCTCTTACTATTCGTACGCATCAAGAAGAAGAGCATTTCGGAAAAAGGTCGTAAATGCAGGACAGAGTTACGAGTTTTCACCGGCGCCGCGCCGGGATTTTCGGTAGCGCACACGTGTGCGTCAGCCGCCTCTCGTCTGCGACACATCTGCGATTTTATTGCCCGGCTCTCTCGGACCTTGACAGCCAGCCGATCGCGAAGCTTCCTCCACCTCAACCTTTTTTTTTTTTATCTCCTCGTGCACGCTGCTGGGAAAAAGGGAGAGCGACACTTTCCACTGTCACTCCCCCTCGCAATCTGGATTTTCACTTTTAGAATTTTCGCTGCCTCTCTCGAACTTATGGTTTTTATAGACTCCGTTTTCGAAGGGCTTTTTTTTCAGGAGCACGGAGGAGATTAAAAAAAAATTTTTTGGCTGCACGGCCGTAAAAAATTTTTACCTCAGCTGCAGCGGATGAAAAAAAAAGGACGAATCAAGAAATCAACTTCATTTTTTAAATCTTTTTTTACAGTCGGTTGGGTGACGAGGTTCTGTGTCGGTGGGTTTTATGTTCGTTTTGAGACAAGGAATATTGAAAAAGCTTTTTGGTCATAAATTTTTTCTGTTTCAACCAGTAATGAAAATTTTTTTATTAATTTAAATTTATGACTTTGATTTCATTGGTCGATTCCAGTCGATCCTTCACACTAAACACAGATATGTTGGTAACTAGTAGACAAGTCGTAAAGAGTGGCCACATTGTACGTATCTAATTGAGTGCAGTGTTTGCTTTGCTGTTTGGAAAATTTTGGATAAAATAGGAACCTTAAAACACACAAAATATTGTTTGTGCTTTTAAAGAGAGAGATTTCATATAATGGAAAGCGAGCAGTTTAAACGAAAACATCTTAATCATGATTGCTTAGTTCACATTTTTCAATACCTTCCTATTTGTGATAGAATTTATTTACATTGTTTTTAACATTAAAAATTTTTTACAGATACTTTTGTATCAGATACAGGCATTCAAACCATACTTTCATCATCGGCTCTTCAAAATTTAACACTCAGAAATTAAGTTATCACAGATTCTAAATTGACAAAGCTACATAATATAAAAACACTCAACTGTCATGGATATACTAGAATTGAAGAGAGTGATTTCATAAAACTCCTCAGTAAATTAGAAAATTTAATTTACCTCAAATTTCTGAGTGTCAAAGTATAACAAAAAATTGCATCCAAGTTGTCAAGAGCACAATGCACTACCGCAAAAATAATACAAAATTAAGAATCGTTTTAAAAGGATGTCAGAATTGACGAAAATATTGTTAAAAACGATAAGTTACTAATTTTTGAATTTTAAATAACAATAAGTTATTAAAAATTATATTGAAGTTATTTAAAGTTATACTCGACAGGTAAATAATTTTACAGTAATTATTTTATAAGTAATGTAAACTTGTGGTTTTCTAATCTTCTTTTCGGTGCATCATTCGAATCAGCAAAATAGAATTGCCGAGTTTCTCTTCGCGGATTAAATATTTACCCGAATTCTTTTCATCAGAAGAAAGGCGCGATTGTTTGACCACCCCCGTCACAAAGGGCCCCGGCACAATGCACGTTTTTAGGACGACGCGCGTACCGCAAATACACGACCGACGAATTAAACCCCGATGATGCGGGGAGCGAGTTATTAAGCACTGCGGGATTTACACTAATTACGAGTGTTGTGAGTTTTTAGCTGCGCCGTTCAATTTAGTGGTGGCGATCGATGTACTTGACGGACGTTTACCGGCCCTTGTAAATTTATGCGCGGCGGACTTTTATTTTTCGCGATGAGATAAAATTTGTCGAGTCATTACGACGACGATCGCTTTTTTTTTAAATCCTCCCCTTCTGGTGTGTGTTCGTCTATCATGGTTTTATTCCGGTCGATACGCCGTGGGTTACTTTTTTCTTTAGTCGGTGATAAGTAATGATGTCGGTGGGGTGCCGTTAACGTCTTTTGATTGAATGGAGGAATTCGATGAAAATCGGGCTATTAGCGGCTAATAGCGTTTTAATTTTCGAGCGACTCGGGAATTTGGAGAATCGCGGTCTGGTTTCACTCTCACGGACTAAAATAAATTTGTATTATTAAGTTTCTTCTTTTTTTGTCATTATTTAATTTGCCGATTATAAAACATTGTTCGACGTGTTCATTCGTTCCAACTTTAGACTGCCCTGGCCTCGTTTTCGGATGAAAATAAACGTTATTTGATTGATCGATGCGAATAATTTAGCGAAAGAATCAATAATTGAAAGTTTGATTTTAACGGATTTCTGAGAATTAGCAGATTCGTGTGTGAATCTTGCTTTTTACAAAATTTTAACGATGCACACGGTATTTATTTTCTTTTATGAATTTGATATATTTTTGGTCCAAATTTAATTTTAGTATTTTAAAGTATTTAAAATTAACTCTTTTCCCTTGCATTGTATATTTTAAGAACTTTAGAATATTATAGATTTTAGGACTATATTTATGTAATTTGCAATCATAGTTATTAATTACAAAGTTACATTTTGTAAAATCATAAACGGAATTTAGTTTATAAACCACTAAATGTTGTTAAACTGCCATTGTTTAAATTTGATTTTATATAAGTAATTTCTGTTTTAATTTATTTTAAAATACTTACTTCTAAGAGTATTACATTTGACTTGACTGTAAAGGCATTGTATTTAAAATGTATGGTAATTATAAGTGACTTGAAATTTATTGTAAAATATCTTGAACAAAGAAATAATAAACGATTTCCTACACTTTCTCTAAATATTAAATCTCTCTGTAATCAATTAATAAACTTGAAAATTTCATAACCCACGTGCGTAGTTAACAAATGAATCATAACTCGAATTTATTTTAAACCATGTGTACAACATTCCTTTGAATAACTTTATCAATCTGAAAGCACAAGCCGAATAAAAAAATCGGTTCATCTTTACGTCATGAACACCTCCCCGCTGAAATTTTCCCAACTGCATTTTCCGCGAGCCTCCCTCTGAAAATTAAAAAAAAACAAAGGGCCGAGGGAGGGAGTCCACCGTCGGGATGAATTAGCGGGTCGCGGCTTCGGTGTTTAACATCGGCCGAGCCGGGCAGTCGATGATAATTTATCGCAACGCCCCGCAGCGGCGCGGACGCGGGCGTAATCTGCGTCACGTTTTACAATTTGCGTGGGTTCGCGCGCGGGAAAACACCAAGCCTGGAAATTGGGTGTAGCGGGGGGGGGGGGGCTCGTTTAATTACGGCCGCTTTTATCTGATCACCCTCCCCCTCCCCCTCCATAATAATGTTTTAAGAGCCCTCTTTTTAAAATTGATATCAAAGGGCAGGGGCTTGAGCTTCAATTGGGGGTATAAATCTCGGTCAACGTGCGGCCGGCTTCTCGTTAGCGCGATATCGATCGGATTGAGGGGCTTAATCAATCGGGCAAACAGTACCCGCGACACCAATTTAGATATGCAAGCGCCGAGCCTCGGCTCCTGCAAGAATAAGCGATCACAAGGATTATTCATCCGAGAGTGTTATTGTTATCTAACATCCGGCCGGCCCTGGCGTCTCTAATCTCTATACCCGAAGGCTTTCAAATAAAGACGCTCGAGAGTATGTGCTCTTATTACGCAACGATAGCTTCATTCTTCAGAGGTTTATGCTTTCTCGGTGATTGCAGGCTGCACTTGTTGAATGATACTGTTTAAGCCGCAAATGAGCGAGAATGATGATGCGGCTGCTGGAGGACGGGCCTTTCAAGGTACGTACTGCAACCGGTTCTCGACCTTTTGTTTCAGGTGCACCCGCGGTGATAAATAATATTTTTACGGTACAAGCTGCTGAACTTGTAATTTTCGAAGGGACTCACTTTCCGAGGCCTGCAATTTTTCGACCGCGTCTTTGTTCTTTAGATGCTGCAGCGCCGATCTGTAATTTTTAAATTTTTTCTATCGAACACTGTAGTTTTCTTGTTTGTGGGAAACAGTTTCTAAATAATGCCAATGATGGAAAAAATACAATTCGTAGCTTAGTTTAACTGATTCTAGTAGATTTGTGTTATGAATTTCTTCCATTTACTTTTCTACTTTGAGATATTTTATTTTTTTTACAAAAATAACTTTTTTTTTAATAAATTATTAGGGTTTCATACCAACAAAAATAATAAAATAAAAATTGAAAATTCAGGTTGCATTGGCACAAGGTGAACTTTTTAATTTAGTTTGATTTGGCATTAATTCGAAATTTCTTTAACATTGTGATTATCTTGAATTTTTTTATCATAACTTTCATGTTAATTATTTTCTGCCTATCTTCACCTTATCGACAAGTCTCGGAATGATTCTATCAAAATGAATTTCATAAAAATCTTATCATATTAATTCTAGCTGCTCATATTGAGTTACCACGTTTTTTCCCCGGTGACACATTACCGAGAAATCAAAAAATAGAAGGCGCGTTTCGTCTTTCTTCTGCGTTCTTTCTTGCCTGTCGTTACAGAAAACACGAGGGGCGGGTAAGAACTGAAGAAAAGTCGTCGTGGCTCAGACAGCTCCCGACTATTCCTGCGGATGATGCGCGTATAAAGAAAATAGTATACGGAGCAAAATAGTCGGAGGGCTACAGACAGACGCGCGCGCACGAGAAATAATATCGAGATTATCATGATGATGATGACTACGACGACGACGACGACGTGTTTGTCCTCGTGTATCATCCCTGATGGGTAAATATGATTTTTTTTTTCTCCTGCGAGGGCTTTGCTTTGCTCTTATCGTTAATAACTACGCTGATGGAATTTAAGTTTACGGAAAGTCTTGATTTTCTTTGATGGAAGATACAATCCGGACGTATTTGGAAATCGAAGATGGATGTTTTGTCGATCAAAGCTGGATGGTTACATTTTTTTTCTATTGCCTACGAACTTTTTCAGCTGTGCTTACAGAGCTTTTTTGATGATAGAAGAAATAATTTTAATCAAATTTTGATTGTAGTATTACTTAAATTTTTTTTCTATAGATTTTGCATTTGTCCCGTCGTATATAATTTCAATTTTCAAATAAAAAATGCTGAGTTTGTAAAGATCAACCGATTCTGAAACTCTGTACGCTAAAAAATTAAACTTCAATCCGATTATAAAAAGAATTTTTATTTCCTGATCTTTAATGTGATTTAATTGTTACTCTTGAAGTACCCTGTTGAATTACCTTAATGGACGTTATCGTAAACAGTAATTCTGTGATGCGAGTTTAAACTTCAGCAGCATCGTAAGTCTGATAAATTCATTTATAATGCAAGCGTTGAATGAAAAAAAAAAAAATCATCTTTACATTATTCATCCCAAGCGCAAAGAAAGTACGAACAAGCACCTTCGAAGAAAAGAAAAATATAAATAAAGTATTAATAAGCAACACGTCTTAATTAACATGGTCGGTCCGACATCCACGTACCTGTATTATTCACCGTCTATACGAAGAAAAAGAACGACGCGACTGTGGAACTGACGATAATAAAATAAGGCCAGCGGGGGGCACGAAATGAATTTCACCCGCGTGAAAATCGGCTGAGAGTCAGCGTGGCGGCGTCGCGCCTTGATCTCACGGACGCGTACACGTCCTTTTTCTTATCGTCTATTCTTCTTTCGATACTCCCAGGCGCTGTGTTAGTGACAGGAAAATATCACTTATTGCTCTGTTGAGTGTCTTGAAAACTCTCCGAGTTTCGTCTACTTTTTTTATCGAATTTTTATATCTTTATGACGGGAGAAGAGATTGAATAAGGTTTTTTTTTTTAAACGAACGCTTGCTTTTGGGTTGATGAGTTATGAAGAAAAAATTTATTTAGGTACTCGAAGATGTTTGTCGAAAGAGTTTGATGGACGTACTAAAAAAATTGTGTGAAGTAGTAAAAAATTTATTTGAATTTTGTTTCTAGAAAATCAAAGACTGAGTCAAGGACCAAGTTAAGATATAAAAGAACCTAAGGCATTTTAATGACCATCATATTTCTTACATATTTTCGTCAAATTTTAGAAAAACTTCATTGCTCAAACATTTTATTCGAAAATTCATATTTTTTGACTTGGAAAGGAATGTTGAAATTAATTTTTAAAAATAATGAAATATTAATTTTGATGCGCTAGTTAAATTATCCATTAATTCCTACTTTTTGATCAAAAAATATTTACTTTTTCTAGAAATGTCAAGTTTTTTTCACTGATTTCGATTAATAGTTATGAGTTTAATCAAAAAATCTCTAAAAACTTTAAAATTTAATAAGTATTTGTATCGGTTCTAATCAAATCACAATTCTATACATTTATATTCTAAGGATTTTTATCTTTCCCACTCAGAAGCTACATTTGCAAGTTAAGAAAAAAAATCCTAACTTACCTATAATGGAAACTTAACTTTACCCAAAAAAATCTAATTAATGAAATTTTTTTTTTTTTAATGGCAGTCAAAACTTAAAACTTTTTTTTATTTCATTTTTTAATTATTTTGTGGAGTTTTTCAGGATTTTCATTAGTCATGATTTTTTTTTCTCAATTCACAGTTGTCTCAGTGGAAAATAAAGTCATTAGGATGTAAATTTAGAATTATGATTTGCCTGTAAGTAAGGCACTACGTATAAATCAATAATTTTAATTCCAAATCATCAAGTTGTCGTACTTTAAATTAAAAGTGTAGTTTTATCCATACAGCAAGATTCAGAGCCCGAATCAGCTGGGTCACGCTTAAAATAAGTTATCGATCCAATTCATTAGACAAACTCTTCGGCTCCTACAAGAACTGCGTATCATTTAATTAGACCACTGCCATTTACCTACGAGCCCTCTTAATCGCAAGAAGACATAACGAATTTAAAAAGTTCACGTCGCACAAAAAAAAAAGAAGCACAGGATAAAAACCCAAACACGCGAAAAGCGCGGGCACGGCTGATCCCATCAAACTGTCCCGACGACATTTACGCAAACGAGATTCGCCCAACCCCCGAACTTCAATCTAATTCCATCGACATGTACAGAAGTTAGCGTCGGTGAAAAAACTTTTTATTTTCAATCCCCCGCCCACACGAAAAAAGAAGGAAGAAGAAGTTCGAGATCCTTTGTTTCATAATAATCACGAGCTCTCGAGTCGTTACCCCGACCGAATCCAAATAAACTTCGGAGGTGTACGACGGGGGAATTTTCTTTATTTATTTTATCTTTTTCCGGGATGGAAAATACACAGAGATTTAAGAGCGCCTGTTTCCCTCCTCTTCGCGCTTACAGCCTTGTTTTTACAAGATTAAACGCGGATTAGACCAGCGGAGTCTCTGTGGTTTCATTATGGACCTTTTAATAGTCTCATCTCGCCTGGTTTACTGCGGGCGACATAATCGACAGATGTTTTTTCTCGAAAGTCACACTTCTCGAGTGGATAGGTATCGACGGCTCAATCGGGGGAAAATATTTCTCGAGTCAATTAAGCAATCGTAAAAAAAAGAGATTTTTTTATTTTTTATAATAAACGCGCCGAATATTCCCACGAGTATTTTCAGCGCCTCGTAAACGCGTTAGTTCCTCGAAGCCGCGTATATAAAAATGAAATAAACCCGAAAAGCGTACTTATGTGACGAAGGGACTTTTTTCGAGAACAGATAGTTTCTCTGTATACGCGGGGAAAGCGATCGCGAGACACGTACGGGTTTATTTTGGTTGGCCCGTGCGCGCGGATTATCAGTCTTTGACTTTTACGAGGTTAATGGGCTGTTTTGGGTAATTTTGGGGATTTCGGTGAAGAAGAGTAAAATAACAGAGCCGGAGTGTGGGGGTTTTTTATTAGCCGGGGCTTAAATTGGACGTATAATGCGGTGTAAAAATCTATTGGTAACTATTGAAATGCGCTCGATGAAGGTGACTGGGCACTATTGTTGAACAAACTTTTTCATAAAATAATGATGTAAGAGAATGACGAGGTTGGTTTCGAGGATCAGTGGGAAGTCTATGTCATCACTACTTTCAATTAGTATACGACGATGAAGGGCATTAAATATGATGATCACGTTTCTTGGGACTTTTTTAAGTTTTTATAATTAAAAGTATGATTAAGTATCTGCTTATTATGACACTATAAAACATTCTCCGCTGAGATACTGAAAGCTGGAGGCAATCTCGCGAGTAAATAAAAAAAACAGAAAGTTCGAGGAACATGAATAAAATGTGAAAACGAAGTGTATTTTGTTCCTTAAAAATTCATCAAAAATAAAATACTTACATTAATAACAAATTAATGTAACCAACGAATATTTAATTCAAAATTACAAAATGATGTACCTACAAGGCTCTTGAATCCAACGAGCTTTAAAAGCCCTATTTTTAAACTTTTTTTCTTTTTCATAAGTGTTTTTAAAGTGCAGATCAATGGGTAAAAAAGAACTTTAGACAAACTGAGTTAAACAAGTTCTACGGCATGGCTGACTTAGCTCTGTGAACGAGTGATTGTCTCGTAACGTGGCAGCCGCAGGTTCGAGCCCTAACCAGCATGTGTAATACACATCTTCATGTTATGACACCTACCGTAAATTTTCATATGTTTTTAATACTGTTAAGAATACTGAAATTCCGAAAAATTAAAAAACAAAAAAAAAAAATTTTTTATTTGTTTCAAAAAGGTGGTTTCAGACCATGATAATTTATAATCAAAATGAGGTTGTTGAAAGGTTTTTCAGCAAAAATAATTGAATAGTTTCTTAGTTTATTAAAAAGACACCGTAGGTTTGATTTGAATATATGTATAGTAATGGATTTTTTTCCAAAATTGCGTTTTTTCATTTTTTGTGGGGGTTATTTTAAGAATGAAAAATTAAACAAACCTGGTATTGAAAAGATTTTGCATAACTTTTAATGGCAGTACGCAGCTTCTCAAAAAAACAAAATTTTTCAGCAAAATTACCATCGCCCACAAAATTAAATATTTCCACCATGAAAAAATTACAAATTTGTATAAACAAACGTAAACGAAATGCACAATTGAAATTCACCTCGCGACCGTTTTGAAAGTACGCACAACACGTGTTGCCCGTAAACCTCTCCCCGAACTTTCCCTCGCTCTCGTTCCGGGAAAGTGTTGCGGGAAAAACCTCCTCGTGCCGTCCAGATGTCCCACTCGCCGAGACCGCACTCGTCATGTCTGGACCCAATCCGTCCGGCTCGTAAATTGAAATCTCCCCCTCCAAAAAAAAAAAAAAAAAAAAAAAAAAAAACAGAGGAAGGCCGGCAACTGCACCGGGGTGTTTTTGAGGGAGCCCCGCGATAAGGACCACCGCAGCGTTGTACGAGAGGAGCTTTATGATTTGGCACGCGGTGGTGTATTACGGGCGATAACGGATTCCGACCCTAAATTCATCTGTCTTATCTGGAAGGGGTAGACGTGCGCCGATTGCTCCTGCTCCTTGATCGATCAACTCTGGCGCGATCTTTATGGCTTGTAAAACCCGGGGCTCATTAATTGATCGGCCAAGCTCTAATCTCCCTGAGTCGTACGTTACGTGGAATTACTAATTCGGGATCGGGTTTGCTTTTAAGAATTTAAAAAAGGGTGGGATGCTGGGAATATTAATGTTACGTGGGGGATATAGGTATTCGATAATTTTATTCGTAATTTCAAGCGACGTTATTGGTTAGCTTTAGTAAATAATTGTGTTGTCTAATTTTTTCTTCTTAAACGGATTATTAATTTTGCATCAAACACCTGATTTATAGCAATACATTAATGAGAAAATTTAAATTTTTTTCATTGATAAAAAAAAAAAAAGTTATTCGTGCCTGATGGTGATCTACCCGAATAATTTCATAAATTTCCAAAGTTGAAATGGATTCGAAAATTAAAATTTTTAATCAATGCAAAAAATTTTGCTTCCGAAACCGGTTGAGTGCGCTAAATTCGACAAATAATTCGATATTGAACTTATTGTTGCTTAAAATATTGCGAGAGAGAAAAAGCGGGTCGGGTTTGAACGTTTCATTCGCTCCAAAATATCTCCCGTATAATGTGGCATTTATTAAAAATTCAATGTGCGCACTCGCATGGTATCGAAAAAATTGAAAATTACTTAATTTGATTTTTCAACGTACCCATTCAATTTTGGATTTATGTCTTTGTTTTATCAATTATTTTTTAAAACTATCTTAATAAGTATAAAAAAAAAAGGTTACAAAATTCTGTAATGAATAAATAAGTAAAAATTGGTTTTTTGCCTTTTTTATCATTCAGATATATTAAAAAATTTATAAATTGTTTATAGTGAATTGCTATAAATATTTGATGATGATTAAATTTATTTAAATACTTATGATTCGCGAATTTTTTGAAATTATTTTTCAGTGTTTGATATTGATTACTAAAACGAATCCATAACCATAAATGTTTTGTAGATTATTTTTATTAAAAATTAGACCAATTTTCTTTCTTTCAAAAATTTTCAAAACTCGCCAGTAGAATCTAATAATGAATTTCGAAAAAGAGTACAAATAGTACAAAGGCCTCACAGTGGAAAGAAGATTCGAAAGCTCTCTCGGGCATCGATCACTCGATTTTTCAATTCGACAAACAGTCGGTCCCGCAATGTTTACATTCCCGCACTCCACAAAAAGCCCCATTAAAAACATTATTCCAGGGAGTAGAGATGCAGGGGGTTGAAATCAGGGCTGGCACTTAGCGCGGGCCGGGCCTAATCCGAAATGATCACGTTGGTGCAGCGCGAGTCATTAGCTGTCGCGATAAATCATGGTGATCTCTGCGGCGGCTCCCTGCATACCCCAATGCAGCAGCCGAGCGAGCCGGAGATTCCCGAGCTCGTCCGAAGCGGGCGCACGCGCCAGCCTGCAGCCACCGCGGGAGCCGCATGGCCGTCAGTACCGAGCCGCCGCGCGACCGAGTCGGTTGTACCTGCCGTCGCGCGTTGTACCGTTTAAAAGTTGGTTTCCGTTTACGCGCTTGTTTTGTTTTTGTTGTGGTGGTTTTTATGATTGTTATGATGATCCTTTGTGCCAAATTGTGTGACAGTGCGTGATGGTTTTTTAAAAACACCGGTGTTCACCTGGGAAGGAATGCGAACATGCAGGGGAGAAGCTGCAGGTGGAAGTGCGGGTGTTTGTCCGTCGTCGCCGTGCTGATGGTCCTGGGAGGAGGAGCCGACGGGATTCCGCACCTCGAGCTCACCACCGAGTCTTCCGATTTGAACAAGCCAGGTTTGTCCGTTTGAATTTCCCGCTTCGCCGCGAGGCAGGGCTCCATGATTCGATATTTTTATTTTTCTATTCATAGTGCGGGAATTTTAAATGAATTCGCGGTTTTTGAGCTAGCTATTTGTCTCGGACCGAGTGGTCACCGCGGAGATGTTAATTATTCAAAGTGCGCGCTCGTTTGACACTCGGTTTGACCGAGGGTTTGACAAGTGATACGGTTTTCGGAGTTTTAAGATCTTGTACCGACTCTCTGAACGTAGTAACGGTAATAAACCGAAATGTTTCTTCGGCCAGCATGGAAAAAAAAGTTACGGGTTTGAATCCGTGCAATCAACCTAGGATTAAACCGGACTAATATAAACAAACGCGTAGCTTCGAGTTTGAGGACCGCGTTTTTGGAAAAAAGTTCGACCGACGCGGGCGATCATCCGGTGCGCAATGTGCAAGGCTTTATTCCTGTGTTGATTGCACGAGTTCAAACGCGCAACTTTTTTTTCGGTGAGGCCGGTTTTTAGCTATATCAGAAAAAAAAATGCATTCGATCCTTCAACGACTGCGAACATGGAGTGTCGGTTTTCGGATTGGACGTAATCGGGTTCAACTCCCGGTCGTTCCTAATTGAGCAAACAAATACGTAGTTCTGACATCTCAATAAAATTAAAGTAATAATAATAAAAAAAACAATTTTTGACAAGCAAAAGCTGTTCCTTTTTTTTTTTTTTAAATTATCATTAAAGAAGTTATTCTTTTTTTTTTTTTTCTCACGTCGGTATAGAGTAAATTAATGCAACGCACTCGGCTACGCGGTTATTTTAAAAAATTTTTATTTTTCCATTTATAAAGTTATTTCAAAGAATTGTTTGAATGAAAATTTTGATTAAATTTGAATCGTCAATTTTTTATCGAAGCGTCAATGGTAAATAAAATACAATGAAAATTAACTCGAAAATTAACCAAGTTTTATAAGATAAACAAAAATTTACGATATCTGAAAAATTCAAAAACACAGATTTCTAATTACCAATCGTCTCCGGACCTCATCTCGCTCCGCCCTGAGTCACCGTTTCCTCTTAAAAAAAAATCGTCAGTCCCAATAACTCACGCGCCATTAAAACAACAGCGAAGCAGTCTGATCATCCAAAGCGATTGTTCGGCTAATGAATAAACCAGGGATCCCCCAGGCAAATAAAAAAACCGTGGACTTCTTCTCCGAGATAAGACTCGCTACTTCCTCTCCTGAAAAAAACTGAAACCAAAGTGCTCGCTCGCACCCTGCAGATGCGGTGACGTTTTACGCTTCCCGGATTTTCGCCAAGTCGTCCCCCGGGAAACGTAAAAGTCCGGATCGGGGACCGTTGCCCCCCTCTTTTATTTCTAATTAAATGGGGGTACCTACGAAGTGGAATCAAACTTCATGGTCCGTCGTAAATTATGTAACCGGATCAAAATCCAAAGTTCCACTGCCGAACTTAACCTCAAAGTTCCTTTGCTTTCTCATTATAATTTTGATTCGGTTCAAGTTTATCATCGGGCTGTAATTGATTGCCCGGCCTCGAGCTCCGGTGTTGTAACGCGCACGGAACAAGGACCCCCGAATCCGGGCTGATAAATATTAATAATAAGAAGAAGAAGACCGATGGCTGGCCCGGAGCGATCGATTAGATTCCAAAGAAGCGCGGCGGCGGCTCGGAAAACCAGTTTAATTAAACCCGCGCTAATCCGCGAACGGAATTTATGGGTGTAAGAGCCGAGCGAATGAAAAAAACTAAAGTCTATGGGTAGTAGGAATATTCTTCTTTTTTTTTTTGAAGGAGTAGCCTTGTTTACGCCATGTTGGTTCGATCAGCTTGTAAAGGTCCTTTTTTTTTGGAATCGTGTAAGCCACCGTGTCGGCTAATTGAAACGTTGATTCTACATGCGGCGCGCGGGGTCTTGCTAGAGATTTATTCTGTTTTATTACACGCAGGCTCGTTCAATTAGCAAAGCGGTATTCACCGCGTGCTTTTTTGGAATAATTACGCGTGAATTGTCACGACAAAAGTTTTATTAGCGGTAGGTGAAAATGAACGCCCGTGGGATACTGCGAGCTGACTCGCGCACAAGGATACTTTTTTCGATTTTATTATTATCTTTTTTGATAATTGTGCGAGCTTTAAAAAAATTTATAATAATGAAACCACACCCGACAATATATGTGGTATAATAAAAGATGATCTTGTTTAAAATTTTACTTATGAAGATGTTGTTAATTACAAATGTTTATTGGAGATAAAACTACTAAGAGTTTTTTAAGTTTTATCAAAATAATTATATTTTAATATTAATAGATTTTTTTCATTTGTTTCTGCGATTGTTTATTTGTCGATATATACATACTTTTTTTCTCGCTTTTTTTTTTACGTATGTATGTACATTTTTGAAAGATATAAAAAAAATAAATATGTTTTTACGTTGTTCTAAAACTATACATACATTTAAAAAATATATTTAAATACAAAAAAAAAAAAAAAAAAACTAAGTTTTTTAGACAACATTAAGACTCTATTTCATCTATTTTTTAAATAAAGTACTTATTAAATTATATAAACTTCTTCAATTTTTTCAAGTGAATGCACTTACCTTTTTATTTTTTGTGAAAAATGTATTTTTTAAAATAATTGACCCAAAACGAATTTCTTGTATTTTGGCTTTACGAAGAACATTTTTTTTAAACGTCCAGTAATAATTAAAAAAAGAATACCGTGTTCAATCTGAGTAATTCACACAGTCCACGCTATACCTACCGTTTAAAAAAAGAGACATTTGAAAAAAAAGCCAAGCTTAAAACTTCAAAGCGGCAATTGGCAACCATTGACATTTAAAAAAATCCCACGCGCGTCACGCGATACCAAAACGTTCTTAGAAGACAATTAGTCGGCAGCAGGTGCAATATAAAAAAAAAAAAAAAAAAATCACGTAAACAATTAAAGAATCCGGTATCGATCATGAAGAAGTTCGGTAAATCCCTCGAGTTAAATTATACCGCGCGTCTCATTAGATTTATCGTCCCTCTTGCGGATCGCAACGAATCATTCGGATTTATTTAACCCCCGAAAGCTGCCAATTTTCGACGTCGCGGAGTTACAAATGCCGATTGAACCTGCACGCAGACCGAACTATTACCTCGCTTCGATTCTACCTCCGATTCCCTCGAGTCCGTGAAGCTTTTTTCCGCTCTTCTTTTCTCTTTCTCTCTCTTTTTTACTTTTTTTTATCTTTTTGGAGAAAGAGGGAGGGGATTTTAGGATGTGATTTTATTTTAACTTTGGAAATTAAATCTTGCTGCGGGTAATGCGGCACCCGATGCATTATTCAATCGTGACGTGGCGTTTTTCCAATTGGTGGAAAATTAAAATGATATCGATTTGGCTTTTCTTTTTGGGTGAGTCTGAATTTGGGTTGAATCGACCGAGATTAAATTAATTAAATCGAATCGTCTCGTTATTTTAAATCTCGGTAAAATTTATCGTTTTAAATACTAAATGAATTCATTTATTTAAAATTAAGGGAATATTCTAGCTGAAGTAATATTCACTAGATTTTTAATTATTTCGATTTATAACCACTGCCCGAATTATCAATACAAAGTTGAACACCATCTTAACTAATTTGAAATTTTCGTTGGGCAATACAAACTTGAATATGAATGATACTTACAAAAGTTTTAAATACTAGTTAAAATTTTTGAGAAATTGGTTTATTCCTCGGTTTATTCACGGTATTAGTAGGTCTGGTTTTAAAATAGATCAGATTTGAAATTTTATTTAATTTTTCAAAAGTCATAGAATACATGAAAACTCAAGTGAATTTGATAAAACACCAATGACCCGATATGTATTTTAAAAAATTGCCAATTTAATATTCCATATTCTTTGCATGTCATTTTTTTACTACAAAAATCTACCCAAATCTACCTGTTTTAACTCGGAAATTTTTTTTAAAAACTCTATTTTTGTAAAGTATACTAATTTTTTATTACCATCTGAGTATTTAGACTCGTATTTAGACACAGCAAGACAAATATCACAAATAAAAAATAAGTTTTATTTTATTATATTATATATTGCATTGATATCAGCTCCTCTTCGAATCAATATTTTCTTAGTTTTATTTTTTGTCGACAAAAACTATTCTGGACACCTCGCTGGATACTAAATAAAGTTTAAATTTAATTAAGAAACAATTCAAAATAATACTCAAATAAACTAAATAAATTAAAGAATGCAAAGTCGTCAATAAATACATAACAGTTTTTTGGGCTAGTTATGACAATTTATACTATAAAATGACAATAATCTACATTCTCGTCTACATGAAATCTTGTCGCTGCAAAAATTCATTTAAATTTTAAAAACCCTCGCAAAAATCACTTACTACCCAACCTTGAAAAAAAAGAAAAAATGAATCTTCCCAAAAGATCACAATACACTCAGCCTAACCCCGGAAGCCATAACTCACAATCAAAACAGCATTATCACCTCCTTGCCCCAAAAGCGAAGTCCCGTGATAATTCGATTAAATTTTGATGATGAACGAGGCGAAGAAGAAGAAGAAAAAAAAGGAGGACGCGAGCGGCCGGTAGCCTATTACCTCCTCCCCCTCCTACTCGACAATACTGCAGCTACTCCCTTTTCGGGGTAAACGAGTTGGAGCTGGCAGGCACAAAGTTGCTGGCGCACCACGGGCTCGCGGGAGTTAATCTTGGGGAGGCTCTCCTCGGGATTTTTGCCCTCCATAACCGGCGTCCACGCCCACGCTACGACGGTAATTAACTTTTTCACCGACCGGTGTTATGCACACGAAAATCTACTATTTTATCATTGCCTGCTGCTACTACAGCCGGGATTAATTGAATATTTTCTTGGGGCCCGTTTTTATGATGCTCGCGTGGGTTATTTGATACCTGCGGTCCAAGAGTGTATGCGGAAAATTCATAAACTAGGGGGTATTATTAGTTTATAAATCACGCTCGGGCGTCTGGATTATCATTAGTGTGGTAACACTTGACTTGTGCCGTGGGTTTTTTTTCGAGTTTATCGTTTAGTGGAAATTAAAATGAGCTTTATGAGCGGTATGATAACCATTAATAACCAGTTCACTTTTAGACTCGTTTTTTTGCGATAATTTAGCGTCAGACTCCAGAGTTCTAGGGTTCGATTCAATTTGTCAGTTTTTAATTTTTCAAAGGATTGAAAATTCCAGTAAGAAAAATCTTTATGTGTTTTTACCGAACTCAAGCCTTTTTTAACTTATTCTTCATGGATTTCAAATAGCAAACTTAGATTTTGATTCTCGTTTTGATTTATATATCCACAGACTTCGACAAACCTATTTTATTTTGAAAAGCCCCTGCGAGAAAATTCCGCCAGAATATTGCCAGACAGTGGGCAGATTTAGCGAAATTGGGCAGAAATTTAGTAGGGTTAATCGCCAGATTCTTGACAGAAGGCCAATGCTTTACGCATAGGGATTCTGGCGAGCTATAACGTAAACCTTTTTATTTTAAATTGTAACATTTATTACTAACAAAAATATGTTCAGTATCATAACTTGACTCTGAAATTTTTCTTTTTTTTTTTCCTTATGTTGAACCTTTTTCTCATCCATTTTGATGTAATTTTAAAATATTATTCACGCAATACCAGCCCTGCTGTATAGCCACACGTGTGGCATACGTGTGCCACACGTACAATGGACTTGAACAAATTTTTTTTCTTTTACTAAATATTTTAACACCTATGGAGTCAGGGCGGAGACCTAGTGCATAGGATAGCGATTACAACCTGGAGATGATTTCCCCAGGAAGTTTGGACTCCGGAGGGGTGATACTGATGCCTTGGAGATGATTTCCCCAGGAAGTTTGGACTCCGGAGGGGTCAGGCTGAACACCTGGTGCACCTGGTGATACTTACACCTTGGAGATGATTTCCTCAGGAAGTTTGGACTCCGGAGGGGCCAGGGCGGATACCTGGTGCACCTGGTTATACTGAGGCCTTGGAGATGATTTCCCCAGGAAGTTTGGACTCCGGAGGGGTCAGGCTGAACACCTGGTGCACCTGGTGATACTTACGCCTTGGAGATGATTTCCTCAGGAAGTTTGGACTCCGGAGGGGTCAGGGTGGATACCTGGTGCACCTGGTAATACTTACGCCTTGGAGATAATTTCCCCAGGAAGTTTGGACTCCGGAGAGGTCAGGCTGAACACCTGGTGCACCTGGTGATACTTACGCCTTGGAGATGATTTCCTCAGGAAGTTTGGACTCCGGAGGGGTTAGGGCGTACACCCGGTGCACCTGGTATTAATTACGCCTTGGAGATGATTTCCCCAGGAAGTAAGGACTCCGGGGAGGTCAGGGCGGACACCTGGTGCACCCGGTGATACTTACGCCTTGGAGATGATTTTGTCAGAAAGTTTTGATCCCAGTGGGTTCGCATCATCAAGTTTACTATTAGGATAGCATCTTCAGAGTGGTTATTACTGGGTACACCAAGTATTTTCCCTGGCCCATCCAGGGTCAAAATTTCTTGATAAAATCATCTCCAAGGCGTAAGTATCACCAGGTGCACCAGGTGTCCGCCCTGGCCCCTCCGGAGTCAAAACTTTCTAGGGAAATCATCTCCAAGGTGTAAGTATCACCAGGTGCACCAGGTGTTCAGCCTGACCCCTCCGGAGTCCAAACTTCCTGGGGAAATCATCTCCAAGGCCTCAGTATAACCAGGTGCACTAGGTATCCGCCCTGGCCCCTCCGAGGTCCAAACTTCCTGAGGAAATCATCTCCAAGGCGTAAGTATCACCAGGTGCACCAGGTATCCGCCCTGGCCTCTCCGGAGTCAAAACTTCCTGGGGAAATCATCTCCAGGTTGTAATCGCTATCCTATGCGCTAGGTCACTGCCCTGACTCCATAATATTTAGCAAAAGAAAAAAAATTTGTTCAAGTCCATTGTACGTGTGGCTATACAGCAGGGAGAGGTTAGGATTTTCAAACAGCAAGCATGATTCATCGATTAAAATTATATTTCTATAAAATTATTTGATTATTTTTTATCAATTTTGTAACATCGGAGCTGCATGCTGCTGCTCCGATTTGTAAACTAACCTCTCATCAACGCATCTAGGTACATATACATATATGTATATATATATATATAGACCTATACACAAAATAATAAGCTTGACAGAATTTTCTGCCCACTATCTGGCGGGCACCCCAGACGTTCTGTTGAAACTTCTAGCAGGGGCAAAAATTTTCATGAATATTAACCTGTAACTCTACAAAATTATTACTATAAAATATAATTTATTACACAATAAAAATCAAAAAATTTATTTAATTATTTATTTTGCAATACACGAGAGTGATCCCATTACGAATGAAAAAAATACAAAAGATAAAAAGAGATAAAAAAAATTATCGTATTGGTCGAGGTATTGGTATCATATCCTTTACAAAATATAACAATGAATCAATATCGAATATTGAATTTCCTCGATTTACAAACTCTGTGATTGGTTTAGAATGTTAAATTCAAAACAAATTTTCAGTTTTAAAAATTGTTGTCTCGATTGTTATATTAAAATTGATATTCATTTTAGGTTGTCTTTTACAAATGAATTCATATGAGTTTTTTAACTAAACAATGTATGAAATTGTTAAAAACAAATAAAAGCTAAAATAAAAAATTTCGGCCTGAAAAAGTTTTTTTTTTGGACTCACTCACCAATATACTCATTGAATCAATTCTCCGACAACTTTTTAAACTGATATTACGAAATTTTTTAAATTTTTCATTCGCGTTTGAATAATAAAGACCACTAAAATTCGAACCCACATAAGTAACCAAATCATTAATAAAAAATAAAACATCACGCTGATCTCTAAAGGAAAAAAAAAAAAAAAAGAAAATTCCTCGCACTTCTGGTCGAGTCACAAAGCCAACAAATCCAATTCTCCAAATAAAGGAAAGCCGTCGTCATTCCATCAGCACCTCTCGGTGCCGCGAGAAAGAGATGAAAGAGAGGAAGAAAAAGAAGGAAAAAAAAGGGTTTCCGTAACGTCCTAATAAGCAGGGTGAAATGAACCCCGCGAGGATAAATACGACGCCGAGGCGCGTAACTGTACCTTGATGGAAAACCCGAGACCGGGGGTATGGAATGACGTGAGCGCTCGTGTTTGCATACACTGCGACTACTTGATTATTCGTGAGAAAGAATTCTAGCGTTTGGTCTACGGGGGTGACGGATAATCACCTCCAAAATTGCTTTTTTTATTTCATCATCCAAAGTGAGATGAGCTTGAAGACCAAATCAAGATTATTAAAGTATTAGTACTGGGATGTCGTCACTACCAATTTTTATTAGAAGTACATCCTTCATTATATCTTTAAATATGGATGAAAAATTTTTAAACTTTGAAAGTTTATGGATCTTATTTCTCGCAATTGCGTGTGTTCAACCCTTGGTTCGACACACAATATAAAAAATTTGATTACATTTCATACTCGTGCTTATTATACCTCAAATTATGCTTTAATTTTAACAACTTGGCGTAGCTTCAAGCGTAGCTTTGTGAAGTTTTGATTCAAATTACAGCAAAGTTTGATGACCAAACCAGAGATCTCAATCGCTCCGACCAGTTCGCGGCAATCAAAAGGCAATAAATATCCGAAAAAACCAACAGTTCCCCTCATTACAATTTCGCGTGCGACTAATTCGAGTAATAGCCAGGCCGGTCGTCTGGGTGGCGTTAATCCTCCCGCCATTAAAAAACGCCCGAGCGGCCATTAAGCTGGCCGGGCGGCGCTACTATAGAAAAGCGAGAAGCGTGTAACGCTCGATCGCTCCCGCGACGACGATATCATAATTTCGGCCCGGAGCCAGAAGTCTTTTGATTGGTGATAACCAACGTAGTTTTACAACGGGTACGAAAATATCAGGGTTTAATGAAGCTCTTTCGAGAACTGGGATTTTTGATTGGCGGCTCGATTGGCGGGGAAATAAATATGTTATTGTTGAGTTTTTTTTGAGAAATTATTTTTTTTCGGTGTTTAGTGTTTTTTGAATTTTATAGACTTTTTTAGATTGTGTCAAAATTTTGAAAGTTCGGCTTGAATTGAAAAAATTTAGTTTAAATTCAAATTTATTGTTTATAAATAAATATTTTATGTATTTATGTGTTAATAAAAGATGGAAAAAAATTTTCAATCAAGCTGCTAAATTTTTAGATCAATTGGGCTTATACCGAAGTTTATACCTCGGTTTATACTTACTGTATACTGCAAAAAAAAAAAAAAAAAAAAAAAAAAAACAAACAAACAAACAAACAAAAAAACAAAAAAAACAGGAATAGTAATTTAGCAATTTTTTTTTCTTTATTTTATTTTATTATAATATTGTCTATCATAATATTCTCAAAATATTATAACATTTTTCTTAACTAAGGGAGTCTCTATCGACATGTTTAAAACCCTCGTTAAAACCGAGGTTAAAAAACCCATGGCATATCGTGGCAAGCTCTGGGCTTGAACCCACAAACCTAGGTTTTGTGTTTTGTGTATCAAGTATTCTAAAGACCTGGGCCATCTTGACTGATATATTTTGGTGTAATAAAATTGTATTCATTGGAGATTTTCATTTTATGATAATAGATAATGGCACAAAAAGTAAAATGATTATGTATATAATAAAAAATGAGAATTTTTACATTTAAATAAAACTGAACACAATGTTTATAAAAATAAATCCTGCTTAAACAATCTTTCTAATATTTTAAATATTTGTCTCTTGAAATTTGATTTCACGTATTGAGATCAACACATGAATACGAGCATTAATATTCGCACAGCAAGTTATTCTATTAGCTGTAAAAGAAGCTATAAAGACAGTTTAAAAAAAGATAATTTTTTTTCCCTCAACAGAAATTGATTTTTATCCAATTCAAAATAAAATATCAATTTGTTTACCGCAATTTTTCGAACCAGTTGGACAAAATCAATTTCATATCGAACGCGAACTCAGCCGAGAACTCAGCCGGTTCTGCAACTTACAGTCCCAGAAATAACATCTTCCCGATCCGGGACAATTTTTCTTGCTCCACCTCTTGCGTAAATTAAGTCAATTACAGCCCGCCGCCTTTATCTCGTCCTACTTGATAAAAAAAGGAGCCAATATTATCCCGAGATAACTCCGGTTTACTTCCCAGTAAAATTTTTCCCGGTGCAGGGCTAGTCAATGGGGGATTCAATCTCCTCGGCGGTTACAATTCCCCCGACACGGCGTCGTCCCCGTGTCGGACAAGATCGTCGTCGTCGTGGCTGCGGCAGGCTTTTCTCCTCGGGCCATTACAATCGACGCGCTAATTCTCGTGTCCTCGGCCGTGTCGCTGCTGCTCCGGTAGGATACAGTCATCCTCCCCCCGCGTTTGTATTTGCGTAACGACCCGTGTGCTCCGGCTTGGGGGAGAGTGCGTAACGACACTCTTAATTGCCAACGACGATGCTTTTATTTCTCCCTCCCCCCCCCCCCACCTTTTTTTTCACCCCCTCCTGGTGCTTAATTAGCGGTGGTGTTTGTAATTTGGTGACCGAATTATTTTGAGGACTCGAGTGGTACCCCACAACGATGTTCTTTGACGAGTTGTTGACGAGCATTGAAGTATTGTAGACGTGATCGTCGACGCTTCAGTGTCTGTCTGTTACCCTTGAAGTTCTCTATTAGAATTTCAATAGAATTTTTTATTTTTCTCCACAACTTAATAATTTTGATTAAGTCCCAAAAGTATACTTTATCGGACGAACAAAAGTGTCGATAATTAAGGTACGAATGTAAACAGCGAGTCTTAGGGTTTAAAAGTTCGCCAGACAATAGTAAAACAATATCGACGGTAGTTAGTTACCCAGTGGAAGATTAGTCTTAATCCCCGGCGAAGATCCGGCAATAGTAACTCTCTCTCCATCGAACTTGAAAAACACCATTTGTTGCTCTCTAATCTCCCCGCCTCTCCCCCCTCCATCGATTTGCAAGGGGATTGTGAAAAGTATAAATCGTCCGCACAATGCTGCGCTTAAACAAGTCCGGTTACAACCTAATTATGGGGACCGCCCACGCGTTTTAACGTGTTTTTTTTTAAAGAGAGAGAGGAACTTACACGCACTGTGGGTTTCTCTTTCTCTAGCGTTCCATTTATATTCCCCTTCGAAGGAGAGGAGGATTTTGACCATCGAGACTCTCCGAGCAAGCATGCAGGGGGAGAGAAAAAATAAAACTAACGGCTCGACTAACGGCGTGCCACGGGGATTATAAAAGTGTGCGCATGCAGTGAAAGTTCTTAAATATTTCGGGAATTTATGGGAAAAAGAAAGTCCTAAAATTTTCTTTTGATTTTTTCTAGTAAATTTTTTGGAGATTAAGTCTCTACCGAGCGATTTATTCACCTGACGAGTATTATTTATTGGTTTTTACCTGAAGAGCAGGAATCCAGGTTTATATTTTTTTATATAAATATAAAAAAGATTTAAAAAAATTAAATAAAATAAAAATGTAAGGTAAAAAATCTTCAGAAATCCCATGATAGAAATTTTCTGTAAAATTAAATACGATTCTCATAGAATTATTTTTAATGAATTTTTATTATTAACTTACCAGATTTGGCAAAAGTCCCATAATCCAATTGAATTTTAATTAAATTTTAATTTCGATCATCAAAGAAAATTTTGATTTAATATTTTTTTCCCACATATTGACGAGCATATTGATCCTCGTATTGATCTCAAAAAAAAGACCAAAATTATTTTGATATTTATTTTATTCTCAAAATTAATTTAATTTTGATCAAGAACAGAACATTATGTTCTAGATCAACTTCTTAATTTGGTTTTGGAAACATTTCCGTCCCTGTAATTTTCTCTGCCCGAAGGTAGTTACAATTGAGAAACCAATGAAGTTTTATGGAAGCCCCTTGAATCTCTTCGCACGCATGAATATTATATTGAAGCTTTACAAAAAAAATCAAATGAAAATCACATTTTTTTGAAATTTAAATTTACTGGTTACACTGTTGATTTGAAAGATAACCTAATTTACTTCCGCGGAGGGGTGGATTTTATTAGCATGATAAAACTTTTTCGTGTACGTGAAAAGTTGTCCTCCCTCCCGAAGATGGAAATTTTCCCTCTGCAAATAAAAGCGAAGAGTTGACGTAAAACTAATAAGCAAACTTCCGACCGACTGTATGACAGCAAAGTTTAAATGTAACGTGCAAAAAGAGTACTCGGCCCTCGTCCCACGCGCCGCTTGTAAAAATCGATAATTTACCTAGAGTAGCACAAATTTGTTGTCGAGTCAACTTTTAATTACAATAACGAGGCCCGGAAACTTATCGAGACCACTTCGATCGAGCTCCTTTTTATTGAATACTCGATTGAATAACTTTCTTCTTTTTCATTATTACCGTATTGAACTTCAAGCTCCATCAAATCCGAATTTTTCAAAATGAATTTTCCCTAATACAACCCACGCATGTTCTCCCTAATGAAAAAAAAAGAAGAAAAGGCTGAGTTTCAATAACCTCTCTCTGCGCACCCTAAAATTTAGTAAAATAAAGAACAAAGCTGCTGGCGAGAAGAAGCGTAGCAATCTTGCCGAGAGCAACCAGCTGTCGCGAAAAAAACGTATAAGCAAAAACAAAAACAATGGCCTACAACGGCTGCACACGCACGTGATCATCATTTTGACGTCTTCGCATCGCGCTCATTTCTTTTCGTCGTCCTTTGTCTTATTTCCTACGCGTCCTTCCTTTCATCCCCGCTGCGCGCGTTGATTGGCGCTGCCCTTCAACGTCGACGGGGAAGCGGCGGCAAATCATTCCGAGATATTATTGTCGGCTCCGAGCTCACCGCCCTGGCCGAGGCCCTGGCTAATGGATCTGACATAAAAGATTAAAAACCGTTTCGTCTGATCACTTTTTATTGCAAGGGTTTCGAAAAAGTTTATTTTATTCTTCTTCGTCTCGATGCTTAATTATTCGTTCGCCAAATGCTATCGATTTTCTTTTCTAGTTACTCATTGATTACAAAGAAAGTAAAAAGAAAATACCACTATTGTTGTTCACTTTACTATTGTCATACGAATTGAAAATTTGTAAACTCGACCTCGAGTTCGACCGAGAGTTCGACTGTAAGTATAAAAAATTTATTTTCAACAATAAAGTTTGAACTTTTTACTGATAGTTTACATTTAGACCTGCGATAATCATATTAAAAACAGTATTCTACTTGTGTAAGTACCGAGATAAATACAAATCCATAATCAACCTGAACTTTAACAACTTCAAACTAGATACAAAAAAAAAAGTTTTTCGATTCAAACTTTTTATGCACATTCTTTACGTAATAATAATTACAGAACAGTTATAAAAGTTTATCATAAGTACAATGTTTAATCCGCGAATATGATTACCGACCGGAATCAAACGTAAAGTTGCGGTTGCATTGGTTTAATTAAACGAATAAGCTGCGAGAGTGCGGGAAAAAATAAAAAATGGAAGGTAATAAAAATTCTGTGGCTGCAACCACCGTAGAAAAAAAAAAAAAGCAAATTTGATCTATTATTAAAAAAGAGCAGTGGCCACGTGATTTTTATAATCCACTTGCGCCAGCGCGATTTGATTTTTTTTTTTTCTTAATCAAATCACTTTTATGACCGGGATATCGGAGTATCGCGTTCCGCATCCTGTTTATCCGGGCTTGGAGCCACGTGTTAATTTGAATTTACTATCATACCCGGCTTTTCATCTTTCGAGAGCGACCGCCAACTTGGCCACTCGAAATAAAAATAGAGAACGCGTAAAAAACCTATGTGTACATTGATTATTCATGAACTAATACGAGGAATAGTGGTGAAAACCTCGGTGAAAACTAAAATTTTTATCATATTGTTGTAAGTAGTCTAAGTGGCTTAGACGATGAAACGTTGCACTAGTAATCTTAACTCTGTAGGTTCGAGTCTTGCTTATGCAGCTGATGACTGATAAAGTGTACAATTTAGTCTGATCGTAATGAACACAGCACCGAGCACAGCACTATTCGGTGAAAAAAAAAAAAAAAAAAAAAAAAAATCATGGTGTTACTCGAGGTGTTGTATTAATAAAATTAATAATTATTTTGTATTTGTAATTAATAAACTATTTTTTAAATGATTTTTTCGAGGGTTTTTTTATTCGTTGAAAAAGCATAATCAGCTAGACTACTAAATATCTTCGTTTGAAACGATTTTTAAATAATCATCATTTACTTTTTATCTATAAAATTAAACAATTAAAAAAAAAAATTAATAAAAATTATTATTTTTCAGTAAAAGAAAGAACCACAAAAAGTTTGTAATGTAGGGTAGGGTGGGGTAATTGTGCCAGTGGGGTAATGGGACCATGTCTTTTTATTTTTATTAAAAATTATGAAAACAATTTTTTTTTTTTTTCATAAATAATTTTCTTTTTTATCATAGTTTAAAAAAAAAATTATGAAAAAAAATAAAAAAATAATAAAAATAAAAAGACATGGTCCCATTACCCCACCGGTATGATTACCCCACCCTACCCTACATTTTTTCATAAATAATAAAATTTAATTTAATAAAAACGTGTATTAAGTTAAAATTTTACAAAAAAACATGTAATAAAAGAAGTGAGTAAAAATAATGAACTTATAACCTCGCTTATAACACAACTTTTTAATTTGAACTCAAAGATACAATAACATTACATGCGTGGTAAGTTGAAAAAATTTAACGCACTTTCACTCTGAAAGAAACTAAATTATAAAAAATAATTCAATTACCAAATAAATAATAAAAATAGGTATTTCCTCCAAAGACATGAAGTTCATAAATTATTCAGGTAAGGCTGTAAAACACGAAGTATATAATCGTAAAACGGATAATTACGATCACTCTCGTTGGTAATTTAACAAATAAAATTATGTTTGTAGATATTATCGAGGATATTATTGATAAAAAATAGTTTTTACGCTTTAGAATCTCATAAAACCAGAGAGACCAAGTTCCAAACTACTCCTATCCATCACTCTAATATTACGAAATGATTTAGCGCGAGCACCGAGAAAACAAAGTCTGGATGCAGCTATAAAAGCTCGGACGTAGGAAAAATCTCGGTGTCGGTGATAACGAGCCCACCCGCGTGCTCCGTCATCGGGTTTAATAGTACAACTCCTCGACGCTCGCTTGTATTCACTTCCCCGAATGATGAGCGCCCGAGTGAATGATGTCCTTCTTTTCATAACCTGCACCGCCTCGCAGAGGACTGAAAGGTAGACGCGCTTTTGATTTACGCCGATTCGCTGCACCGACTATAAACGCCCGCCATCTTGCACAACTTTACGACACTGTCTTGGAGGACATTCCTCGCTACCTTGTTTCTCTTAATGTTTATACCTTGCACTTTGTTTTTTTTTTTTTTACTTTCTTGTCCAAAGGACAATGGGGATGCTGCGGAATGAAAAATTAAGCGGGAATTTTCGTTCTCATTGAAAAACTTAAAGTTTCAATGGGGTTAGCTTTCGGCCTAGCGGGATTTTATTTGGATTATTGTGGAGTTTTAATTGATAAAAGAGTTTTGTGTCTCGCTTTTGAACGCTTTGAAAGTTTTTTAATTTTAGTACACTGGATTATACATACTTATGCGAGTGCCTGTACCGTTCTAGAAAGCTTTCTATTGGGTTACAGTCGAGGTTACAGTAATGGAATTTTAAAAAACTGAAATTCTTTCTTTTTTATAATCTTAGAATTAATCTCGGAATTACTGCTTCATTCGTATTGTTATGGTCGAGTCTAACAAGGAGTCTAGGGTTGCTTTCAGATTACCTATTAACCTGTTTTAGTCTAAGTTAATTTAGCCTTATTAAGTTTTTATTCGGTTGATGTTTTAAAAAATATACGTTCTATAAACTCAAATAGCCTAGAAGTTATAATTGAAATTAAAAACTATTTAATTCCCATCTTACTGCGTACAATTTGTAGAGCCTAGTTATCTAGCCTACAAGTTTTTATAAATTATACATGCAAATTGAAGCCAGGTTCGCAAGATCCAACATCATAGACTGTTTTCTTACTTAGACTTAAAGTTCTTAAATTTAAGAACTAATAAAAAATCATTTTTACCTTTACCAACGCGTCTCAAATGTACATCGTCTGGCACAATCAAGAACCCACCTCAGACAAAAAAAAGTCCTCGCTCCTTCCAATCACCATGTATGCCATAACATAAGGCATAAATACAAATTTGCAGCAGGAGTTCGGTCTCTCCCATCATATTAACAGTAATGCGCTCGCGCCCGTCGCCTCCTCTTGACAGTCCGAGGGGGATGAAATACGGTCGTATAAGTTCCGTTCGCCAACCCCCTCCCCACCCCCTGCTAGTGCACCCCCACTGTCTCCTTCGAAATGCGCTTAATTAACGAACCGCCGTTGCCGCCGCGCTCACTAAATTAACGTCTCCGGGATGAAGGAGCCCGTGTGTACTGATTAAGCGAGCCGTAATTACAACTCCCTTGTAATCCTCCAGCTGGGTGCTATTGGATTTTCGGCTGTTTTAAATACCTACATAGATAAGTTTTTAATAGAGTTTTGGGCTGCCTCTTCGCCCGTGCGTTACACGGCCCACATTCGAAATAACCGTGATTACATTCAAAAGTAAATCGAATTGTTTTCGCGGTTCGGGCGAATTTTTCGAAGGGCGGGCGGAGGGATTATTAAATTCCCGGTAACGCGGCCGGCTTGGAATAACTTGGGTGCAGGTGTTGGGATATTTTTGAGCTATAGGAGTAGTCGAGGGATTAGTATGGTAACTTGAGTTGATTGAGGATTCGATAATAAGTCGGATCGGTTACGATAAAATAAAGTCAGGAATCATTTTACATCCATACTGTGGAGAAAAGACTTCTTTTTAATTAATTTGAACATTTTTAATATTATTAATTATTTTTTTCTTTTTCGAAGCCCCTAAAAAATGTCAAAAATTTTTTGAATTTCTGAAACTTTCATAAAGTATTTAAAAATACTATACAGAAACCTCTATAGAAACTTTTTCATTATTGTTCCCAGTGCTAAATTTGTACAAAATACAATACAGTACAGAACACAATAGTAATTAAAAATATATCGACGGTTCCAGCGAAGAAAAACCTTAGCCAAAAATCTGCAGTTTTCAAATAACTGTGAGAAGCTGAAATAAATTAAAAAATCTTAAAGAATAAATAATTTTAATAATTTAGCACTCAATTAATCAGATTTTTAATTTTTTTAAATTATTTTTTAATTCATTTCATTCTTTCAACAATAATTTTAAATTTGCAGATTTTCGACTAAGGTTTTTCTTCGCTGGGACCGTCGATATAGTAATTTTTTGGATTTATTGTTGAATATAACATCATAATCATGCAACCAGTCAAAATTTCTACCATGAAGAACCCTTAATCTAAACATTTATAATGTTTTAGGAATAAATGTATGAAAAAATGAATTTCAAAAAACCTGATTTATAAAAATTTTTAGTTAGCCGTGCAGAACAAAAACCTCACTCAAAAAAACAAAATTTTCGTAAGGTGACGCAAGCAGAGGAACATTGAACTTTCCGGTCCATTGATTTACGAGCCGTCAGAAGAATAAAAAAACACCCCGAAACTCATCACACATTTTTCAAGCATTATGAATCAGCATCGCGCTACCCTTCAACCCCTCCAAAAGAAAAGATAAAAAAAAGGTAAAATTACCCGTGATCAAAATATACACCCAAAACCAACCGGGGAAAAACTCCATCTTTTTTCCGTCCGAATCATAAAACAAAAAATTTATTTATCATTTTTTTTTTTCCAAAAATATGTCGGTAGTCCCAGAAGGAAGCTACCTCGAGATCATTCGTCACGTATATAAAGCGAATAAAGTGTGTGCGTGTAATTCCCAACGGGCGTCGTCGTCACGCCCCGCTCCATCATCGACGTCGGCGACAATACGCATAAAGAAAAATAAGCTACATCATCCGAAAAGAATAAGAAGAAGAAGTCGTCTCTTGCTTCCCCCCGGAAAAATATCGCAACACCTCAGCTGAACACACTCGTTTCCCCAGGGGCCCGCGCTTATTGTCGAAATTAAGCTGGTTGGAGGAGTTGACGCGCGCCGGCGTCAATCACTACTGAAAAAGTCGCGCTTACCCCCCCCCCCCTCCGGCTTCACATTTTTTCTCTGATGGGGTGTTTAATCTTTCCAGTGATGCAACTTGAAAATAAGAGGATTACGTAAAACGTCGATTTTTTTTTGGGAGAATACACGCGTTGACGTGTTTTTGAAAACACGTCAAAGCAAATTTTCCACGAGGGAAGTCAAAAGTCGTGCGATGAAAAAACGTTACAATTTTTTGGAGTTTGGATTGATTTTTTCTGTCAATGATAATTGATTTAAAAAGTTTTATTATAGTAAGATATTTTTTGTGAAATCGAAGCAAGTTCTTCAAATGATATAGTCATGGTAATAGCGAGGGTAAAAGCAGGTTTTATTTGATAAATTTCTAATTTTACTATTTTATTTATTTACATTATTCTTATTTTAAACTAATTAAATAAAAAAAAAATAAAAAATGATCATTTAAATAATTTAAATAAAATTTGGAAAAATTACAAACACTTTCTCGAAACTCATAATTTCATCATATCTTTTAATAAAAATAAAAACTTCTTGGGAAAAATAAATAATAAAAACTTCCCGCATCCGAAAACCACTTTCTCAAAACGCATCTCACTTAATCAAAAGACTCATTCAGTAAATTGTATACGGGCGTCGTTCACTCCTCAAAATCTGCATCAAAGTTAGCTCGTAAAAATGACTTGCTTTCGGGGGGTCTCCGCGATTAATTTCATTCCACTCTTTATTTTTATCACCCTTTTGTGCTGTACAAGCGCTCGCTCCTCTTCCTTGTTATTACTGCGGTGCACCGACCAGATGGTTTAACAACAAAGAGCCGGCACCTAGGATTTCTACGGGCGTGCCTTGATTCGATTCTGCCAAGTGTGTTTACAGGGAAAATTGATTTTTCCAATGGTCCTCGTTTGAATAATCATTTCAGCGTCTTTGTGCGTTAGCAGGGGGACGAACTCGCATTGACTCCGGATATGTGTGAGGCACGACAAAGGCGAACCTTGTTTCTTTCGTGTTTAATTTTGCGGAATTGATGCGGCCGGGGCTGGCTGGCTTCGAGTTAATCGACTTTATGAGCTTGATACACGTGCAGCCAGTGATGACGTATCAAGTGCTTGCAATAACTTATTTTTTTTTACTATTTTTTGAAATTTTGGAGACTTTTTTTTTTTAATTTGTGATTTTTGTATAGTCAAGATATCACCTAGTCAAACTTTTCAAATATTACAAGCTACGGATAAAATAATGCTTGGTAATGCAAAAAATATATATATCTCGATATAATTGTCATAAAATATCAAAAAAGAGATTTCTTTACCATCATATAGACAAAATTGACTTTATTAATAACAAACATTTTTTTAAATTTATATGAAAAAAAAATGACCTAGTGTCTGATACGTAGGATTAATTAAATAAATTTTGCTCGTAAATTTGACAATTAAGAAAAGTATTTTTTTAAGAATTTGTAAAAGAAAATTTGAAGTTTAATCGAGAGTTTAATTGATTATAAAAAAATATGATGAGTGTTACTCAAGTGTAATTGTGAAATAAAATCCATTGTGATTAATTTCAGTTAACGATTCACTTAACAACTCCCTCAATTTCATATATGACACTCTGATAAAAAAAAAAAAACAACATAGATTTCTACAGTATTTTCCGAGGTATTTTCTTCTTTTTTTAATCAGTACATAGCGTAGCTACTAGGGTTAAAATCATAACATTCTGAGTGAGAATCGAACCAACGACACTATTATTCGAGCTATTATTACTAGTCCAGCAATAAGCCAACTGAGCTATTTGTAATAAAATTTACTAAAAAATTTTTGAAGACAGATCACAGTTAGTACAAAATAACGATCCCGGTGACCCTGCCTGAATTTTATCGTGTCGGCCATAAAAATTGTTTGCTCTAATACCCCAGCTTGATGAGAAAAAAATGGTCGACTTGTGTGCTCATTATGTTTGCTCTAGGGTCGTTATATCGAAACGCTTTTTACATCGTAATATCCTCGCTAATTCGCACGCGAAAACTCTATTTTTTTCATCGCTTACCCACGATTCATATTTCACGTGCCCGAAAAACAATGTAATCCACGCCGCGTCATTACCTTTTTTTTTTTTTTTCCCGCGAGCCACTCTTTTGACATGCAAATCTAGAACGGAGCTTAATGCACACCCGAGCTTATGCATAATCGAAACTCTCTCGCGCTTACAACAAACTAGAAGAAGAGCTTTTACATACGCAAACCGAGTTACAGCGTTTTCAATAAAACTCAAATCCCGTTCTCCGCTCGGAAACAAAACCACAATCTCAAATTTGAATTTCCCAAAAAAAATTGTAAGATAACGAAAAAATAGAATTTTTTTACGATCCCAAGCCTCAGGGGGGATTAAATTTTTTTCCATTTCGAGTTCGATCGTTTTGGACCCTGAAAAAGGGCCACATTTTTACGATTCTCGTTAGCCCTTTTTTTGTTGTTTTTATTTTTAAAAAAGGGCGGGGGAGTGATAGTCGTAATCGAGAGCACAAAAATAAGAACGAATTTATTATTCGCATTGGCTCGTCGCGAGGCGAGCGGCGCGAACGAGGTCGTAAATCACGATGAATGCCCGCATAATTGCCGCGAGCGCAAAGCGCTGTATACACACAAACAACCGGCTATTTTCGATAATTGCCGGGGCCGAGGGAGGGAGGGATACTTCCATCACCTGTTTATTATCGCCTGTCGTTAAATATGTAACACCCCGGCTCTGGCCCCCTTCTTTTTTTCTTTTATTTGCTTTTCCAAATTGTACGGGCTTTTGATTGAGATGTTCGGAAAGGGTGTAATTTTTATTCGACGCAACGTTTGCGAATTTCTGTGTTTTATTTTAGGAAGCTGATGTATAGACCGAAAGAAGGGTAAACTCGAGGGTAAACTTTACACTTCGTGGTATCGTTCCTCTGATTGTACTCGTATTTATAATTTTTAAATGATTTAAATGATTGTTAACTGATTAGCACTGAACTAACAAAATTGTAGCGACTTTAAATAAATTAAAAAAAAAAAGATTCATCCAAATAATTAGTTTATTTTTTGATTATTATTAAATAGAAATCAAGCTTTTCCATAAAAAATACTTTAATTCGAGCTTTAATTAATTCGTATAGTTTCAAGTTTAGTTTCAAAATTTTCTTTCCAGACAAAAATAAAATAGGACCGTATGAAAAATCAAAGAAAATAATAACATTAAAAAGCACTCGAAAAAGCATGTAAAAAGAAATGAAATTATGAAATCGAGATCTACAAATTAAAACTAAAAATTTTTAAATAAATAAAATGTGATAAAATACGCTTGTGTATTACCTTATAAAACTTGTAACCATTATCAGGTAAGTTTAAAAGAAAGTACCTACTCCGAAAAACCATGACACCATTCAAGTAAATTACTCTTGATTGAACTTACACGACGACTGCGATACCCAAGAACTAGTCCAACGACCCTGGGAAAAAAACTCTTGCAAACACGGTTCTGTGTCAAATCCGTTTAAAAAAATCATCTCTCTCAGTCCAAAAGCAACCTATTTTTTTGTTATTCTTTTACGGCGTAGAAAAAAAAAAAAAAAAAAAACAAAAAACAAAAACGCTTTTTTGTGGATATCGGCTTATCTAAACGGGGACAAAGCGATTTCTCCGTATCGCGTCGGACCGCAAAATTATACAGTGAAACGCGACTCGGAAACGAACGAGCGAAAAAAAAGAAGGAAGCTCGGTGAGACGCTACAGGATATTTGTAAACGTCGAAGTAAAATCTTTACATTTTTTTCCCCCTCCGATCGGTAGGAACAATCCACCGGCGCACTTCATTAATTGCGGGTAATCGCTGGAACATTAACAAACTCGGTGCAGCGGTCGGGGAGGATCAAAGTTTTAAACGAGCGCCGCCGCACTCTCGGATGATTAACGCGCCGGCGGTTGTTCAATCAATTAAGCTGCCCCCCCCCCCCTTCCGGATGGTATTCGTCGCATTAGTCACGCCTGACGCCTCGAATCTGATTGACCCGGGCCGATCGAATCTTTAAGTTTACGCCCGCTCGCTTGTCTTTGTCGTGAGATGATCGCTCGGCTGCAAGATTAAGTTGGATTGTCGATAAGCGCGAAGCGTGGTTTCTCGATTTAAAGTGCTGGACTCGACTTTTGCTCTTCCTGAAAGTTGAATCTACTTGCGATTTATTCTGAAGCAAAAAGTATTTTTCTGGACTGAATATTCAAGTCTGGTTTTGTCATTAATTTTATTCTTTATCAATTTAAATAACATTATTTAAATAATTTTGTGTTTTAATAACACAATTTTTTTTACATTGTTTGTAAAAAGAAAAGAGCAGCATAACAGCATGAGTTTTTTTTTTTTTTTTACATTAAAAGATTTTTCTATCAACCTGTCCCAAGTAAAAAATAAAATATTTTAGAAGAAAGAACGAACGAATTGGAATTATAAAAAGTAATTACGAGTTCCCGAGTCTCCTCCGATTTTCTTAAAAAACAATTCTTTTAAAAAAAAGCACTCAGACCCTTAAGAGCCTCTCTTAAAAAGAGCTTAAAATTAAAAAAATAGCTTCGAGAAAGGGAGAGAGAGAGAGAAAAAAAAATTTACTTACTTCTCCGGTAACGCAGTTTTTACAAATAATAAAAACCCGCCAAAGCTTTATTTAATACAAAGCGAGGCTGCGAGAGAGGGAAAAAATAAAACATGTATATTCGCGAGGCCTCGCGTACGGGCCCGCCGCGGCGGCGTGCAAAATTGAATCTGGCGTCGTTCCAAAACTTTTAACATCCTCTTTCTTCTTTCTTGCCTCCTCTCGCTGCCGCGCCTTTTCATTTTCCCTTAATATTTCTTCCCCCCTTTTTTCACTTAATCATTTAATTTCGCCGGTAAAGCAGCGCGCAGCTTCTTGTAAGTTTAGCGTGATAAAATCGAACGATTGTTCCGAGTCTGAGTCACTGCCACCCGATCGTAAGTTTTTTTACTTTATCGTATCTTTTTTGTCCGCAAACACACGCGACGCGCGCGCGCGCCATAAAGTGCCAAGTGATTGAAGAGACAGCCTGCGCGGAGAAGAAGAGGAAGAAGACAAAAGGAAGGGAAGAGTCTTTATACTCGCAGAAAATATACGCGCATCGACTCGCCTTGTTGCAGTATCGTCGTCACATTTTTTCTCTCCTCCCTTTTTTTTTGAGAGATGTGACAATCGGCTGGAATTAAGATTTTTGTTCAAAATAAATTTTATTGATTTTTGTTTAAAAAACACGTATTTTTCACTGAGCGTGACTCGAGGCGTGACTTATGCGATCAATGTATCAATTGAATGTTTACTATACACAATCAAACAATGATTGAAAATATTTTTTAAACTATTAAAATTCCTAAATAGCATACAAAATTTATGTCACACTTTTTCGATATAAACTCAAATCTCACTAAGAACCTCGCTAAGAACGCTGGCCCAGACGAGGCCATGAGATCTTTGATGAAGATATAATACAAACGAGATCAAAAATTGTGAAAATATCATCATGGTAGCAGGTAAAATTTAGTCAACATTAACTTCCCATGAGGCTAAATGTTTAATTGAGGACCGTAAAAAATAGTTCTAGTCAGGAACTCACCCCAGGTCTTGAAATTAAATTATTTCTCACACTCGTAAGACGAACTTTCGATACCAGAATAATTCATGACGATAACATATTATTCACAGCCCCCGGGTAATTTTCTTGTCCATGTAATACTCCCTACAAGCAATCTTTAAAGAAAAATAGCCAGCGGACGAGGTGGAAGGAGGTAGGTGTTTTTTTTTTTCTTATCCAACGGAGCTTAAGTGATACGTGAGGGAGAGCTCGATTGGGTAGCAGGGGGAGGAGGGAAACGCGTGAAGAAAGGTCAGCTCGTTAGGGGCAGCCACCGTGGTCCAATCAGGCCTTCACCTTTTCTTCCAAATCTTATTAGCTCGCGCAACCTCCCGGCAGAAGCGGAAAAAGCATCGGAGGAGGCGTCTGGAAGATCTCCTAATTGAAATCGATCCCGGTAGCCATTACTTTTCGCTCTTGTCCGTGCGTGCCCCGAGAATGATTGATTAGATTCCATGATTGATGAACACCCTCGTTAGGTATCGACGACTTTCTTTTAATCCGCGACGTGTTTATCGCCTTCGAGCGTCGAACGATATTTTTGAGACTTTTGAGGTTTAACGATGTTTTAAGAGAGTTTGGGTACAATTGTGGGGTTTGGAGTCATACAAGAAACACGATGTAGCTGGTAATAAGTTTTGCAATAGAGGCAAGAACTAAGAATTAGTTTAGTCTAAAAAAAAAATTTGACTTTGCCGAGATTTCGTAGTGGTGGGTACTGAGCTTACTTCATGCAGCAGAAATTCATATTTTATAATTGAAGAAATCTATTTATTTTCTGTTATCGTAGCTATTAAAACTCCAAAGTACATACCAATATTAATTTTTGATTGAATCAATTTTTTATAATTTATTGATGATCTTATATTTATCAAGTAAATCAACATTTTTTTATCAAAAATACCCTTTCACGATAGCCATGAAAATTTTTTTAAGTACAATGTTGTCCCCTTTTTTGTCATACGATACTTCCAGGGTGCCGTAAATAATCCGTAAAAAGCAATATCGCTTAAAGGTGAAGGCCTTAGAGCTGGGCTGCAGGGGTAATGGAATCCGGCCGTCGCGGGTTTACAGTCACCGATGCAAAATTTATCAAGCCGGCTTCCTCGGCGGGCTGGCTCGATTCCCATTTTTACGGCTCGCGATCAAATTCGCCAAAGTGCGCCACGCGGGAAAAAGGAAAAGTGCGAAGTGGGTTTTTACTAGGTGCTACATTACAGCTCTTGTTTGAACTTTTCGATGGAATTTAATTGACGAGACGAGGGGTTTTTGAAATTTAGTACCCGACGCGGTTGAGTGTTGCTTCTATAAATAATGTCAATTGCGAATAATGATTTGATTTCCTAAGAAAAATTTTCAATTTTTTTTTAAGTCACTTCTTTTGAAATAGCGCAGTATTAAAAATTTATGATTCAAGGCGAAAGATACGACGAGTAACTCTCTCTAAAATAATGCCATAAATAACGTTCGTGAAATATATCAATATATATAATTCAAATACGCGCGCCGCGCCGTAGTATAAAACAGTAGTAAGCCCTATCTATCGGTTTTCTCACTGTCCAGATAAGCACGCAGAAATCATCGTTTTAATACAAGCGATATAAAGCCAGCAGCGGCATCCATTGCGTCATCGATTACACGCCTCCCCCCGGTTCTCGTGATGGCTTAATAACAATAATAAAACAAAAGCCGCGGCCGCTGTTTACCCGAGCGGCTCCGGCTCTGTTCAATCTAGCCTTAATAACCGTCGAGCTAGGGCCAATAATTAACATAATAGCCGGTATTAAAACAAACCAGGGGCGCTTCATCATACCACCGAACTAAATTCCGGGTCATTACCGATTATAGATCATCCGCGTGGTGGCATTATAAACGCCTGAGGCAGATACAGGTACGAAGTATCTACGGTTTCTTGGAAAAGTATTAGCATAGCCGTACCCCGAGAGAGACAGAGAGGCTTAATGACGCGTGTCTCGGCCTCTTCGCGAGCTCGATTGTTTTAAAATAATAATAATATCGTGCCTTCACAATTTAGTCCCTTTTGTTTCGGCTGATGATCATGTTGATAGCCCGTAATTTTAAGTTTGATCGGTTTTGTGTTGACATAATCGCGAGAGAGTAAACTTTGCAAAATTTATAAACAAAGGGTTCGAATGATCTGGGAAAAATTTTGATACTTGGGAGGGAGAGTTGAGATGAACTCCAAAGCGATCAGATTGAATGATGAACTACTTGCGCTGATTGATATCGATTATTACACTTGCTTTTCAATTCTTCACGTTTTGTTCAATTGTTACGATTGCGTCTTATTAAAATATTTTTTCGCTATCTTGTACATGCAAAAGATACATGAGATATTGACAACTAAAAAATAATCGATATAAAATATTAAAAATTAATTCTTTCTTCCTATCCATTGTCGTCAAAATTTACTGGCTGTTAGCACAAAATGAATTACCATCTGGTCAAAATTATCGTTTTAGAATAGAAAATAAATACTTCTGACACTATTTTTCAAAGAAAAGCTCTCAGACCAAGCTTTAGTATGGTTACAAAAGTTGACACCCTTTACAGAAAAAGATAATAAAAGAAGCGCTCGGCTGAATATAATCATGAGAAAAGACGACAACGACGTCGCACATTTTTTGTGAAATTTTAAACCTCCTTTGCTCTCCCATTTTTTCAACAAAAAATCGACATCGTACCCTTACGAATCGGTAAAACGACCCCAGTGAATTTTGTTCGTACTAACAAGCTCCGACTCTCACTTTAAAAATTTCTCTCCCTCTCGATGATTACAACGTCCCTGATTAAGTAACACCAGGAGCCATTATATCCCCGGGTGATTTTCGGGGCTGTTGTGGTGATAATATATACCCCGGGCTCTCGCGTTCGCGCATGCATCCATCCCGGGCCGCCCCGCGGAAGCCGCGACTTAATAGGTAATTACTTGCGCGAGAGAGCTCGCGGTGCGATATGCGCGCCAGTATAATGCGAAGCAAACCCTAAACCCCGAGATTCAGCCAGACAGAGTAAACGAGGAGATGTCGCTTTATTTATGCTCCGAGCGCGCGGTCGCGTTTAATGTCCCACCCGGCCTATATGATGCAGCAGCCTCATTTTTAGTCGGGGGAGTTCGTTATTGGGTTAGCGAGAGCTTTTTTATTTTTGTCGCTTGATTGGCAGCCTTTTTTTAGCCTGATAATTGTGCTTGGTCGTTGAAAAATTTAGCACCAGCGATTATTTATACCTAAGTGGTGGAAGAGGTTTAACGTCGAATCCTTTTTATGAACATACATTGTTTCAATTAGGAAATCATATTCTTTTTTAACTCGCAACGAGATGATCTCTATTTTGGGTCACAGGTTTACCTGAAATTTTCAGAACAGATTTTTATATCAAACCATAAACTAATACTGTGCACAAATGCTTTTATGTACCAGTCAAATTAAACTTTCAAATTCTGATTTGACATAGTTCTATCTTATGAAACTGAATTTTGAATTATTATTATTTTTTTTTTTTTATTCATAAAAAATGAAAAAATCTCGGAAAAAATGAAGAGGTTCCAGAATTTTGAACGTGCAGTAGGCTTCAAACACTTATTTTTTGATAAAACGCAAAAAATGTAAATTAAGTGACTTATAAGAGACAGATCATTCCCTTGTCAGTTTACTGTTTACTTATAGTTATAATAATTGATATAAAAATACGTAATGTAAATATAACTTAATCATTGTCAAAGTTTTTTATTACAGAAATATTAGTAATCTAATGGCTAAATTTGGGCTAAATTGTTATTTGTACACTGTCTTATCTGAGTTATGACGGATCGCTTTTTTTCAAAATTATATCTCTAAAAACATGTTTTTTGCAGCTCAATTGATTTCTTCAAAAATCTAGAATCGGCTGTAAATTCTCTTTTGTCCCGCAAGCTTCGAATTAAAAAAGAAATTTTTCACGATAATTCATGCACGACTCGAACAAGCCACTTAAACTTCCATAAAACCTTCCTCGCTAATGCACCGAAATGAATACGCTCGAATCTGTTTAAAGCTTGAAAAAAAAAAAGAGAAAGAGAAGCCAGGGTATAATTCGGATGCATTTACCCGCGGTAGCTAGCGAGCAAACGAGCATCGGCTGGTGATGACGGGTGTGCGGATAATTTGATGACAATGTTGCGCATCCAACTTAATAACATGTATCGCACGAAACTTGCTCGGCACGCTGAAATCGGAGATTCGACGCGGCGTTTGCGATTAAGCCCAGCCGACGCGGCCGAATTGGTTAATCGATTGGATAATTATTTCCCCCTCCTACCCCCCTACGTGTCGATATAGGCAGTCATTAAGCGCAGTCTGCCTCCTTTGACTTTGCTCGTCAAACGCCAACATCGATCCGTGTAAACCACCTCGCCTCCACTGGTAGTTATCATTTTTTTTCACTTGCATAAATTAGTGTCTCGGCAAAGTCGGTAGAAATTTTTGAATATTTAATTAATTGTTTTGACCTGAAATTTTTAATGTACATTATTGAAGAACCGAGTGAAGAGCTTCGCAAATATCGGATTTGCTGGTAACCCTTTTTTTCACCCTGGACATCAATTACCCCGTCAATTACAGTTTTTTTTCATGACTTAAAATAAAATGTTTTTATTATTACTTTAAATTTAGTTAAACGATTACAGCGATTATTTTCATTTCAGAACCACTGTACCATAACTTAATTTGTTCTTGAATTACAAATATTTATCTGTAAAAACAATGATTATTCAAAACCATAATCATCTCGATAATCATATAGATTTCTCATCAATTTTGGAATTTCATATGAAAATTAAATTGAATTTTCATCCCTGTCAATCACATCTGGGGAGAATAAGAAAACTTAATGACACTGAAAATTATACGGGGTGAATTCAGAGGTGGATTCATTCATGACGACACATGTTGAAATAATCCCAAGCCTGTCGAGTAATAAACGCCCGTGTAACTTTTTAACACTTGTTTTTTACAGGTGTCACAAGCGACGTCAATTAAGCGATAACTCCAACCTGGCGTATTCCATCCCGAACTATGGAAATTTCGCGCGATATTTGCATAATTCTGATTAATTAATAGTTAATCGATCGGAATTCTGACCGACTTTATCGCGTGAATTATCGTCTGGGTGTTGCGAAGTTAATCCGTCGTTATTGAAAACGAAGCCACCTTTTTTACCCTTCGCATTCTTCGAGGTGATAATTAACAACGCGCGCGTTTATGTGAGTTACTGTCGGTGTGAAAATTCCGCAGAGATGTTTTTTTTTACTCTCTAAAATTTCTTCTGGCGAAAAGTTAATATTGATTGCAGTCAAGAAGTACACTGATTGTTTTTGTAAATGTACAATTTAGACTGCATGTCGGGTAGAAATTAATTTTAAACGCTTACAAGCGTAGTAATGGAAAATTTAAATTAATTTCGCACTGTTCAACTCGAAATTAACAGTTTAAAATTAAATACGTACTAACAGGTGAGCCAACGATTCAATCAGCTGATTGAATTTTTATGTAATAATTATTTATAACTTGACGAAGTAAAAAAACATCGAATAATTAAAAATTCATTAAACTTGATCGTTGTAAATTTTTAAGCTAAAATAAATTTTTCGTAAAGCTTAAAATTTTTTAATTTGAAACCAGTCTACCGATACAAGGGTGTTAACATTTTCATAAGTAACGAATATTGTGTTGCTATATTATAAAATTTATCAAAAAAATCGGATATTTTGTTTTTATTACATCGTTTCCCAATTTTAGAAGTGCTTTTACCGAGGCTTTTACTAAAAAAATTTTAAAATTAAAATTTTACTGCTGGAACGAACGATTTGACACGTCAAACCGCTATTTATAGCCTTCACAAAGTGCCCAAAACTTCCTAACCAATTAAAATAAAGTCGCATAAATCACTTTTGAAATCACATGTAAATCGCGGGAGGTTAGAGTAAATCGAGCCCTCCATAACCCTCCGGTAAGAATCGATTTTCGGTCTCCGGGAAATTCGTAAGCTCGACGATTCTTCAAGCAGCAGCATGTGGGAGTTGGTCCGGGGAGGGGATGCGCATGCAGCCAATGTAATAGAGACTACGTGAGGCTGCAGCAGTTGCTGCTGCAGTTTCCGTATCCTCTTCGCTCGCCCGCCCGCCCGCCCGAAACCGGAATCACGTTCTATTTCTTCCGAAATGGCTTTGGTGGATAGTTTCGGGGGTGCAATTTTTTCAAACTACCCGTAACCCCCCCTCGGCATCCGATGGAAATCAATCGTTTACCTTTCGAATGAGCGCGTTAAGTTGGGAGGGCATTCGCTCGAGCGCCCGAATTTTGGAATGTAAATGAAAAGCTTGGGAAAAAAATGCCTTTTCCGGGAGGATAAAAGAGTCCAATAGTCACAGAGATTGGGTTCTTATGTTGAAAAAAAGCTCAACTCTCTCTTTCTGTGAATTGGACCAACAAAAGCTTCGAGTTTTGTGCATCGTCAATGCGAGCTTAGAGCCCAGACAGGCAGCATTGTAAAAGATTGTCTGCTTCCAAAAAAAGGAACGAATAACAAGTCTGACTTCCAGTTTGTTGGGTAAAATATTTTTTGGCAGCGTAATGACACTCTGGTACGAGCTCTGGTATAGGCTTACCCATTGAAAAAATGTGAGTCCTTTGAATTCTAGAAACTTCAAGATTCAAAGCTCGCCTTTAAAGTCTAAATACTACTTTGACTTAAAAGATGACTTTTTAACTGTGAAAATCAGTTTGAATGTTTCAAAAAATAAATTTGTAACCCGTTGCTTTACGTGACTGTAAAAATTTATTACTTTCGAATAAGTTTAAGAATATTTGAAAAATTTCAAATACTTTTTGATTTGTTTTTTGAGGTACTTAGCGAGGTACTTAGTAGTTTTAAATAATTTTAGATAAGTAGTAGTTTTAAATAATTCATCAAGATTTTTCACAAGCCTATAATTTCTTTTTGAAATAAAATATATCCTACTCCGCCCATATTCAAATATTTTGAAAAAAACACGGATGAATTGATCTAAATGAGAAATCCTAGTTTTTGTTCTCCCGATTCATACGGCTCACTGCTGTGCTAGTAACTTTTGGAAAATTTGTACCCGACATTATAAGAAAAAAATGAGCAGATAATTTAAGAAGACTTGTCATTGTAGTATACTAATATAAAATTTTTTTTAAATATTGAAGCTACTATTCAATAACTGCAAGTAGTTACATTATGAATTTTGCAATGAATAGTAACGGTTACAAATTTACGAGCTAGCCACAGAATATTAAGTAATTACCTCGGTAATTACACTATTATTGAACTTCCCGTTAACTCTTCACTCAAAGCCGTTAAAAGAGCACCAAACAGTGCGTGGTCTTTTGGGCATCAAGTGCTAGGCAGGGAAATTTAAATCTGCATCCCTCGTGTTGAAAGAAACACTCACGCGGCCTCTTTTTCTCTCCTCATCTCTCACCAACCCCGATCAGAGAGAAAAGCCTGCGTCCGCGCCTTTGATGCATTGTGGAAAGCCAGCTTTGTTTAGCTAGTCAGGAGGGTGCTGGTCCAACAGCCACCTACTCTTGAACCTCTTTTTCTTCTTTTTTCGGGGACGAGCCTAACTTGGTAAGCCCCTCGAAGAATAAAGAAGTGTGCGGGGGTAAAACACGTAAAAGAGTCCAAGGGACGGAGCGAGTTGGTTGAGTAATGAGAATTAATGGGGTTGGATGGGGTGAAAAGTGGAGGTGATAAAACGACGGATTTCCTGGGGCCAGAGAAAAGAAAGTCGATTGGCCAATCGACTCGCTCGTCGTCGTAGTCGTGGTAACGTCCTTTCATCCAGCTTCTTATGGCGCGTAATTTGTTTCTTTATCGTAACGTGATTAATGCAATATTCGGCTTGTCCGTATTTCATGTTGCGAGATCGAAGGGGAACGATAGGGTGAAAAATTGAAGGAAGACAAAGCCTGCGAAAATCTTACCGCGAGCTGGATTGCGATTATAACTCCTCTCTCTGGCGTCTTAGTTTTCAAATTAATTGCCCCGAGGACAAAGCCCCGGCGTTAATGGGCCGGACTACCCGCGCGATTTATCGCGGCTACCTGCGAAATCTAATTAACGAATTTTAACTTACGACGACTATTTCAATGACGATATTTTTATTTCTCGTTCGGGATTGAAATTTATGGGGGAGAAATTTGAAAAAAAAAAAAATAAGTCAACGCGCCCGTCGTCGATTCTCTGGTGCGTCCGTTATTTACTGAAATCATACGCGTGATGAATAAATTGCCGCGGCTGGCTCTCGGTCGCTCGATCATCTGGCTCGGACCGGGCGATATAAATTAATCAAGCTGCGCAAAATTTCAGTGACCGTTCCCATCGCTGCACATCCGCAGCGGTGATTTTTTTAAATTTAAGGTATAAATTTGGGAAAAATTTTTGTCAACTGGAATTTGAATTTTTTTCTTCGCTATTTTTTAGTCCAAAAAATCATTTAAATTTATTCATTCTATATTTTGTGGAAAGAAGGAGTTTAAATAAAAAAAAAAAAAAGAGTTATTACCGCTGAATATTTCATCACTGATTTTTGCACATTTTTAATTGCATGCATAAATATATCCAATGCTTAAAGTTGCCGAGAAACTGAAATTAATTTACGACCGGTGAAGTGGGTATTTGCATTTGAATATTTTCGAAAATTCAATTTTTCTAAAGTTAACGGGCTCGAGTGAACTTTTAACGGTGTCCCTGATGAATCGTTTTTTTGAATAATGTTTAGATAAAAAGCGATAACTACTACATTTTGTATATCATTACGGTGATTAATGTCGATTTTAACACACTTGTAGCGTAAAATATTATTTTCGATGTTGAGATTAAATGCTAATTGTTAAGTTGTCGAGGTGTCAAAGTTCAGCAAATATTTTTAATGAATGGCATTGAGTTTGGTCACACCTGACTTAAAAAAAAAATCTGCAGGAACACGGTGATGACAAAAGTTTTGTCTTTTTTTGTTACAAAATCTTTGTAACAAAATAAAAAATAAAAAATTTTCTGTGTTTCTGCGTTTTGATAATTAATCATGATTTTCCCATATAAAAAAATCTGATCAAAAGTCAAATCATAACATGTAAAAAAAAAAAAAAAAAAAAAAAACTACCGGAACACCATCAAGCAAATCCGAAGCGTTTCTCATGAGCCCCGGATCGATCCATCAAAAACGGCCCGCCCGCCAAAAAATCAAATCGCGATTTTTCACGGCTTGTAAAATGGAATTCGGTGGCGGAATGGGCTCGGTAAATAAAGAATCGGATCGGGCAGCGAAGGAAGCGGGGAGAGTCGATAAGAAAGCCGAAGTCTTGCATTATCGATGCACACACGTTCCTTTGCTCGGCTGCGCCTTGGCTGCGCCCGGAATAAGGTATGTGCCGGCCGGCCCCCCCGCAAGGCACACGGAAACCGGAGCAGTCGGGGGTGAGGAGAGTTGAGGCATTATGCCGTGGCAAAGTTCGCCTTTCACGGGTTATGCCCCGCGAATTAATTTCACTTCCGGTGCGCCAGTTCGCCCCCATCCCTTCCCCCTTTCCTTCCTTCTCCACTGCCTGTTTGTTCGTGCGCTCGTGATTTATCGTTTTATTGCAACTTATGCTGCTGCTGCTACTGCGTCCTCCTGTGTGTTATCGCACTTAATGCGAGGTGGGGATTTTTGTTTACGGGAAAGTTGGCTGCCGGTGTTATAAATTTTGCGCGGTATTTTGATTTTTGATTCTAAAGCTAGTGGGATTAAATTGGATTATCGTTTGGTTTACTCTGAAAATAACTAGAACTATTTTTAGACGCTCATTGTAGATCTTCAACCAAGAGCACGAAGAAAATTTTTAAACAAAAAGTCGCATACTGTTTTAAAAAAATGGAATTGTTTCAAAATTTTTGAGAAGGTTTATCATATAGGTCGCTGTTTAATCGCAGATGGAGCTGAAGAACAATTTCCCGGTCAAATTCAAATTCATTGATGAGTGATTAAAGCTTTCTAACTCCATCTGTGTGGAAAGCACAGACTTCTAGTGTGGAAAAATTTTGATATTAAATACTGGACTTTTTCATAGTAAAGGTCTTACCTCGATCTCAAGAAACCCTTAACTTTTCGACTATAAGAAGATTATCTATCTTGTTAAAAAAAAAAAAAATTTGATTGTAAGTACCCATTTGAAGTGATTCACTGAATCAACTCACGAATTAAGATGATTGAATTGCTTCTTTCTACTCAAAGCGTCGTTCTCCTCGAGGTTCTCCTAATTACTTTGAAGCTCGCTCGATAAAAATTCATAAAATAAAATGTACCAACTAAGAGTGTTAAACAAATAACGAGCTTTTTCTTCTCAAACGAGATCGTAAAAAGCCCAATTTACATTTAAGACCCCGCAATAAAAAAGCGCAGGTACCACGCAGGCGTAGAAATAAAATTAATCAGCGCGTCCGCCTGTTGTTGCGCGCGCGGATTTAAAATCAATTTTCGAGGCCCCACCGAATAATGATCATAACTCAACGAGCGGGATTTACACCGGCCAATTGTTTTTTATCCTCCTTCCGAGAGAGAAGAAAAAAAAGAGTCTACCATGCAAACATTTGCAAATGATGCGAGCGGTCGGCGTTTAAGAAGGGGGGCTCGTAAATCGTGAGCGAGCTTTAAAATCCTTAAGTGCCGAGACGCTGGCATTTGCATATCGACACGATACGTCGAGGAGGTTATCTGTGTGTATTTCCAACGAAGCGTTTCAATACCACTGGCGCTTCGTACTTGCTTTCTCAAGCTGGTTGATTCGACAATGGGGCAGGGGCGACATAATCGAGGGGAAAATTTGTAAATTCTTGGCGGGTGTTGGGAATTCATCGAACTGTGCGGCTTGCCTTTTTTCAAGTGGCGCTTACCCTGTTCTTTTCTTTGGGACGTGCTGACGCTGGAAGTTTCTGGTATAACGGAACGGATCGATGCTTTAAACTTTTCTGTTCGTGGGATTTAAAATTATGTAACGAGTGTACTGTATTATTTTTTCATTTAAAAAATGTCCAAATGAACTAAAATCATTCATTGAAAAGTCATAATTTAACTTTTATACTTATGTAGATTTTGAGGTAGATTTTGGCTTTTCTCGTAATTAAATTGATATCTCAAGACTCGATGACAATTCAATAAAGTTTGGTCTGATTCAGACCTGGAATCCCAGATTCCCAATACATATATAATCTTTTTGATCTAATTAAAAATAAATTGTTTTGCAAAAGATTTTTTGGTTCTAACGGTAGAAAATACTTTTAATCTACTTCGGTTGTTTCCGCATATTTAGCTTAATTAGATACAACTGAAAGTAACCGACACTATCCTTTTGTAATTTCTTAAGCAAGCCCAGCAAGAAAATCTATTCTTCATTTGCATGGCCTCGGCACAGATAAGGAAGCATTAAAAGCTGCAGGCTCATGTAAAAAAGAAGTAGCAGGGGGGCACTGAAATATCCCGGGTATAAATAATAATGCCCAGCACGAAGAGCCGATAAATAATGGGCCAGAGCTGCACCGCGTCGAATCCTCACCAAGTTCTCCGATATTGCGTTATTACTCTTGCCCCGGTGCAGTAGCTCGGGGCTGGTGTTAGCTACGTGCGCATCCTTCGTGTAATACATCCTCCAGCGGCAGAGCAATGAAAGATCGAGAAAAGATTGCCCCACGTACCTTGGGATATTCGTGATCGCCGTAATTTTTTCCCCCGCCGATTACAATGAAAGCTACTTAGGTTCCTCGATGGTTCTGGAATTACGCGGGTTTTCATCGAGAAAGCTGGTGAGAGAGTTATTTTCAGCTAGGATTAGACGACTCGAGCTATGTTTGAATCCTTAATTTCATTGTTGTAAAAATATATCATAACTGTACTTGATTGTTTATTTTGAATTGAAAGCTATTTTTTTACTCACAGTTCGTAAAAACTTATACCAATTTAAAATATGTCATTCTGAAATGTACGACATCCACTCAAACAGTTTTGGACTCGGTTTTGGAATCAATAAATTCAGTTTTATCGAATTAAAAAAAGAAAAAACCAAGCTAAGTCCGAGGCTAAGTCGTTATTAGATTAAGTTTTTGTAGCATGTAAATGAATTTTTTCTCTAAAAAACTAATGCGTGTTTTTTTGACTTACCTATTAAAAAAAACTAAAAAAAAAACTTACTTTATTATTGAACCGGTTTTAACGATTTTTCAAATGTTCTCTCTTAATAAGCTTTTTTTAACCTCAGTCAGTGATTTATCAAAATTTTTTTGACTTTTACACGAATTAAAACGTGATTAAGAATATTAGTTACAAAGTATTCTAAGTCAATTCTTTATCAATTACAAAGTAACAGTTTTTTCGCCCCCACGTAAACGAATAAGAGAAATCCCAAAACACAAGCAAATTAAATTTTGATCCTGCCATCAAATGTATTTGCTATTCTCTCTATTGCTCAAAATTATTGTTTTTAATAACTTTTCTCGCAGGCTTAAACACTATATAATAGTGTGATACATAATTTCCAGCCGATCCAGCCGGTAATTAAATTGTTTCGCATTCGGACAATGTGTAATTAATGAGAATTTAATTTTCTCCCGATGGTTTCTCTACATTTAGCCTGAAGAGATTTTAAGTGGATACAAGCGCGTTTACCCCCTCCTCTTTTTCCTGAAATCTGATTTCGGCTGCAAAATTTAATTAAACCTCGCAATGACAAAAGCTCGAAATATACTTTTTCCTCCCACCCTTACACACCCACCCCAATAAAATTGGATTTTTTCGAAACAAGACTCTTAATTTACGTCGCGTCGGCTACGAGGATCTAAAATAATTTTTTCGCGCGGTAATTGATACTGCTCCGGCATTATTATTCGTTTTCGAGCGCGCATGCAGCAGTTCTGATTTCGGTGCCGGAACGTCGAGGATTTTTATTGCGAATATCGCGGGACCCGCTTGGGCTATTATTGACACCGGGTGTGCGTGAGCTGCTGCCGTGTGCAATACGTGTGTTCGAAGTTTTATTCATTTTTTTTTTTTTTTTTCAATTGTTATCCGTTATACTGATTCGTTAAAAAAAAAAAAAAAAGCGGGCTATGTATTTTTTGAGGTTTTATTTTTTGACTCTTTTATTAAAAAATTTGTTACACGTTGTAATTTTATTGAATTTGATCTTTTTTTTTCTTTGTTTCAGGTGAGTTTTCGATGCTGTTACACGGTCTGGTAGAGTGAGTTTGATGTAGACATTCTTTTTTTAACTCATCCTGGGTGAAGGCTTCACAATGAAGTTTTGAATCAGAAAAATGTTGTAAATTGAGGGAAACTTTTTGATGAACAAGTTTTATTTTTCATGTTAAAATAAAAGATTCTGTCTGGCAGTGTAATTTTCTGCAAACTAAATTTTCAAAAGTAATTTAGCTTCTGGATTATTGTAAAAAAACTACTTTTTCTTTTTAGCAACAAAGCATTTATGAAATTCCAAAGAAAAATTAAGGAGGCTTGGCAGTTTTTTCAAAATCCAAAAGTAAGAACCCAAAAAATTCCTGTAGATTCCTTGAAGTAAGACAAACAACTTTCCTATTTAATACAACAATGGTTGTCGGACTCGTTTTCGAGAAAAAAATTAGTTAACAATTTTTTTTTTAACATGTGGGCTCTTATGGAAAAAACATTTAAAAATTTGGCAAATCATCAAAATCCACAAGTTTACTACGAGTCAGGTGTCATTTTAAAGATAAAAATTTGAAGATTATTTTAATATAATAAAAATTTTAGTTTATCGGACTAATTTACAAGAAAAATAGAAAATTGCGGTACATAACTTTTAAAACATGCAATTTTTCAACGTTTTTAAAAATTTTTTATCTTAAATTTTGTTTTAATATGTTTAAAAATGATAAATAATCACTTACTAATAAAAATAAATAAAAAAAATACTTTTTTTCTTATTTTCAATTTCATGCACCCGCAAGGGCTTCCGCTAGGTACGACCCCTACGCTGCCAAGCCTCCTTAAGAAAAATAGAATTACAAAGTAAATAAAAAATCGAGTAAAAAGTCTTTTTTTATAAGGTACCTGTACCTAATATGGCCCCCCTAAGCGAGAATCGACGTTGTGGTCAATCAAATCACTATTTTTTGACGGGTAAGGTCTCATTTTAAAGCTTAATTCAAGAGCTTTAAAATGAGACCTTACACGTTTGATTTTGATCAATGAGCTTCAAATGCCAGAGGATTTACCAAAACACGGTTTTTTAAGACACATAAAATTTGTGTCCTAATATGGCCCCCCCTCTCCCCCCTGAAGTATTTTATTCATTGCGATTTTTTAAATCAATCAGAATATGAGATTAAAAAAAACTTCAAAATTTTTAACATTTTAAAAATAATTTATTTAAAAATTGAGCCTTTTTTACAATTTTTTTGAAAGCTTTGCAACCAGTAGAAAAATTACAACTTTAAATTTTTATCAAAGTTTGATTTTTGAGTTAGAATGTTTTTTTAGTTATAAAATGAAAAAAAGGTTTGAAACAATTAAATTTATTTTTCTTAAATAAAATTAGGATAGGATTTTCTAAAAAGTAAACATGAAACTAAGGACTCTTAATATCGGTATTTCTACTAATTCGCGGGGGGCCATATTAGGAACACTGGAGAATAATAAGTTATTTAAGAATAAAACCCGTCAGAAAACGAGTTGAACAAAAATTAAGGTCGCGTTTTAAAGCTGAAACAATAACAAATCGAAGCTACTTATTCAAATTTTGGTCAGACGCGTCTAAATCTTTTGGCAGACCATTTAATTACAACGTAAAATAATAACGGAGGTATACAAAACGAGTTTTAGCTATTAGGCGTGCGCAAAAATAATTTTAAAATGTTCTAAACAACTGAAAACTTCATAATTCAGTGTTTTTGACTTCTTCCTACCTTGTAGAGATGCCGCATATCGAGCATATTCAAAATAACAGGGGGGGCCATATTAGGCAAGGGGCCATATTAGGCACACTTACCTTATTAGTTAATTTGTAATTTTATTTAGAAAAAAAGAATAACTAAACTTAATATTTATTGATTAATTTTTTCCGAACAACATAATTTTTAACATAACAATATTAAGATAACAAAAATTTAACGTAACAAAATTTTTAGTTAGTTTTTTCAGAAAAACATATATGTATGTAATAGTATGTATTTGTCTTCTATCTTGAAGCGCAGTAAAAAAATAAAATAAATAAACAATATGTTTGCCTCTATATTTGCATTCATAAATGTTAAAATAAATCAAGTATGTTACGTTCCACCAAATATCCTTCCACCTTATGACCCTCAAACATTCTCCCTCCCTAATCCCTTCGTAATTTCATCACCCAAATTCATTAACACGAGTGCATCACTCCCCAATGAATTCCCACTTCTGGCCCGCTACACGTATATTTCGAAAGAATTCCACGTACGAGGTGTAAATATGCCCCCGTAGCTCGGAATAAAAGAGCCCCGCTTAAAAATCCCGGTCACGCAGAATCGGTTACAACTTTATTCGACAGCCAAGGAAAAACCCTTGAAAGAGCCTCCCCCCCACCAACCAACTTTCGAACTTTCGTCTGGCACGCGAGAAAGATTCGAGATACTTACCTACTCCCCTGCTATCGCTTCCCCCCCCCTTTCTTCTTTTTTTGTGCCCACCGCCTTCTTCCTTCCGGGGAGGTGCAAACCGAGGTGCAAACGTCGATTCTTTTCGGTAAAAAAAGAAAAATAAAAGCGCTTGCGGGGCCGCAGTTTTTTTAGGAGGCTCAAAATTACTCTATTGACCCGAAAGACTTAAGCGCTGGTTTAAAGATCCTAACAATTTCTGGAGAGTTGGGGGATTTTCAAATGTGAAGTTTTGGTTGAAACATTTTGTTTTTAATAATTTTTCTAACGATTATCAATAATTTTTCCGAGGTTTTCAATTTATGACTAAATATTTAAAACGAATGTTAGATCTAATTTTATTGTTTCGTCTTATTTTTGATATATTATTTTATAGCAAAAATTTCATCTAGGTTTTGAAATTTCGAAAATTATAATAAACTTTAACGAGCTCTTTTTGAAACATTTAAAACAAGAGTTACAACAAAAGGATTAAAAAATAATTATAATTAAAATGTTTTAAGAGTGAATTTTTTAGACTGTATGATGCGATTTGTATAATCCTGCATTACAACTTTCCGTTAAAACAAAAATTAAAAAATTGTCCATTACGACTACTTAAAAATACCTGGTCGTAACCTCACAACATCCATTAAAATTTTTCCATTTACAACAAGATTAAAGGTTTTTTACCTAGACACGAACTTCTCCTCAAATTGCAAACGATGTTAAACACATAAGATTAATGTATTTTAAATTCCACTAAAATGAGATTCATAAAAAAAAAAAACATCATTAACGCACCACCCCCCTCCTGTCCACGATTAAACAAGATGTTCATTAATTTTACATCTGGTAAAACTCGTTACTCCGTAATTAAAACTTTCGTCGCAGCTTCATCGGTCGCACCCATCTACGGCTTGCTTTTTTTACTGCATAAAAGCGCGTGGCTGCACAGTGTGTGTATATATGTACATAGCCACACCTGCACCCGGAAAAGCAGGAGGAACCTCCAGCGGCTGTCGGTCAGGATGATGAATTGCCCTCACCTCCAAAAGGAGGGAAAAAGAAGAAGAAGAAGACGACCACCCGGAAAAAAGATGATTTGCGATTACGAGGAGGTGAAGTAATAAAAAAAAAGAAGAAAAAGAAATACAGAGTAAAGGGAAGATAAGGTGTGTGCTCGGGGTGGTGGTACTGTATACATACCTGTTTCGTCCTCGTCGTCGGCTAATCTCAAAAAAGTGAAAAATCGCTTCTTCTACTTCTTGTCCGAGCTACTTCGTCGTCGATAAACTTGTGTTTTATATACATGCCCGAAAGTTTTATCACGAGGGACAAAAAATTTTTACCGCAAACTCCACGTGTGCTTGATCCACTGAATTTTTAATGGTACCCCTGGGAGGGTTTTGAATATTTTTAAAGTTAGAAAACAGAAGTGTCAATGATTCGAAACTCTCTCTCTCTCTCTCTCTTTCTAAATGCTTGAGTGGTTTCATATTTTTTAAATAAAAATATTATAAAAAATAAACATATTAAAATTTAAAAAATGCAATAATATCAATAAAATAGATAATATAATAATATTACTCCATGACATCGAAAAAGTTTAATATACATTGCACTTTTGAGGTTAGATTTGAGTTTGAAGGATGCAGCTACACTAAGTAAGAAATTCTTTTAAAATTTATGAACTACTAGAATGAATAAAATGTTTTTCCAAATGAATTCGATGAAAAAAACTACACTATATTTTTTCAAAGAAAATAAACCTCCCTTATGACCGAGCTTTTGAATTTAAAATAAATCTTATTCACAAAAAAATTCCAAGTTTACATTCTCGGATGCCATTTTACTCTAATTGTAAGGACCAAAAACAAAGAGTGAGAGAGAGAAAGCTACTAAAAAGAAAGAAAAAAAAAAAATAATGCGAAGAAGCTGCTTGAAAACGTCGTTTCGCGGCCGGAACAGAGCCCCGTTTCACTCAGCCGCGGCGCGGGCGCGTGTGTACGCACGTTGAAAGTTACTTACATCTAAAGACCTCCACCCGCGCGAACATTAAAAGCGCATACTTTAGCCCAGCAGCACGCGTAAACCAGGAGCGAAGTGTGCCAGGACGAGGGGGGGAACAAAGTCTCTCGAGCTGTTTCCGCTGTCGTGCGCGTTTCCCTTTTAAAGTAAAACTCCTTACCCATTTTTTTTTCCACCTCGTTCGTCTAGGCCGACTGGAAACGTCGGGTAAGGTAAAAATGACTTTAAAATTAAAAGCCCGGGCGTTTACTTCGAAGGGGAGAGTTAAATATTTCAGCGAGCACACTGGCTGCGAAATTCTAACTGTCGGGGGCTTGGATAATTGTGCGCGAGGAGGAGGTGTTTTAGTTCTGTCGCGCTACCCCCCGGGACCGAGTAAAATGTTTAGCAGAATTTAAATAAGAAGCTTTTTTTTTTTTTTTTTTTTTTATTTCGTCGTAAACTGCAGTCGCGCTTGGGACACCTTTCATTGAAAGTTTAGTGTTTTAAACGATAATTATGTGCGAGGCGGGCGTTGTTGTAAAAGTAATTAAAAATTTTTCGGCACTGCGGGTTTCAAGTATAGAACGAACGTGCAATTTAAAATAGAAAGTGCTACTGCATATTTTTGCTGTAATAAAATCGCTGTGACAATAAAGAACTGCTGAATTCAGTTTGTACCTTGTCTGGTTGCATTATTCAGAAGGTATTTTCTTTACAGTACTGGGAAGATTCTTTTTTTTTACTGTCTTGTTCGAATGTTTTACGGTTCTACATTGATTCTAGCATAAAATACAAGTCTCGCCTTTAGAGAGTATATGTAATGATATTTTCCCTTTATTGCAAAAAAGAATTGTAAGGATGAATTTATTTGTTTTTTATATCCCGAAAATGTTGCGAAAATGTGAAGATACTTCAGAACCTAGTAAAATAAAAGATGGAAACTTTTCGATCAATGTTTATTGCAAAAAAAAAAAATGAAAATATAATCTACTTATGGACTAAAAAATTTTCAATTAATCATTTTTTCGTTATTCTCTTCATTTTTATCTTTATTTTAGTTAGTTTCAATAAATGGCGGAAAATATTATGAAAAACTTTATACTTTTTTCTAGTAAATGCACCGAGACTTGCACAAATTGTCAATTTCAGAGACGTTTTTCTAAAAATAGGTATTGATCCCCAAAAAAAAAGAATTTTTTATTAGTACAAGTGAAACTTTGAATGAAAATAATCATTTTTTCAAAATAAAAAAAACCGACGATCTCTCCTTCAACCGCATGAAATAAGAAAAAATCCTCGATCCAAGCTCAATGCACAGCACGAAATTTCAATCAGACCTGCCTAAAAAAGCCCCTTACTTTTGAAAAAAGCTATGACCTCGACGTCGAAGCAGCAGCGTAGCTCTCAGGGGAGTCCTTTGTCATATCTGATAAGTCTCGACGTCCAAGCTTTGGCGCACCGGCAGTTTTTTAACGGCCAACTTGAGCTTCAAACGCCCCGGGACGGTACTTCCGGTCGCGAGATTGCCCGCGTATCTGTTCCCGTCTCCCTTATAGATTCGAAGGAGACACGCTTCGGTTGAGACGACTCGTGTTCCGGGCGGTCCTCCTTTATTTGACCTCCTGGTAGATTCACCAAGGTGTTAATTTCACCGTCTTTTTTACTCTCTTTGAATTAATCACGGCGCGAACTTAATTAATTTTCGTTCGTTGTTTGATTGATCAAGTGAATTGAATTGATTGGTTCGAATACCTAGGGAGAGTTGGAAAGTACATGATTTTCCGACAAGTGTAAAATAATATTTCAGAATATAACATTAGTATCAGAGCTCGGAATCTATTTGCCCTTTGCGTGTCAAATGTTTGTCTACTTCTTGAACATATTTAAAATATTCACTTTCAGATAAATAATCCTTCTGTGTAAAGATGAACCCAGATCGAATGTTATCGATTTGAAAGCATTGTGAGTGGTTAAAATCATAAAATTCAAAATTTGAATCCTTCAAATTAAATTTTCATATCATAGTCGTAAGTACAATATTTATGGAATAAATAGTTGCCATGAATACTGCTGTAAACGAAAAAGTCGAACGCGTTATAGAAATGAATCGATAGACCGATTTATCCAATAAAATCACATTTAAAAAGAGTAAATTCATTTTTTTTAAATGACCACTTAAAAATTTATATTTTTCTTACCTTGTCTCCTCTTGCTGTCTGTACATTCTCGGGAAAACACTCCTGAAAAACAAATTTTATTTATTTTTAACTAAGATTTCTTACAGGACAAAATTCCTATTTACAATAATAAAAATTAATAAATTAAAAATTTGCAATACTATACAAAAACTTGAAGATTTTTTATTTGCTCGAAAAAGTAAATTACATTGAATTTACAAGTAGTGATTTTCAAATTTTTTTAAAATAAAAATGTTACGTTGGTACAGTGATGTTCAAGAGCTATCCAAAACGCTGCACACTTGCAACTCTAGAACTCCACCCAAATCATACTCTCCGATGGATCAACATCAAAGCGCTCGCATCTTTTCATTCTCTCTAATCCAAAAAAAAAAAAAAAAAAAAAAAAGGTAAAAATCGAAATACGAAATATCAAAACCGGATAATTTGATAAAACCCCCCGTCGGCTCAGGTTAAAAAGCTTATTACTAAAAAAGGCTTAAAGCGGATACATCGCTCGCTGCGGTGGTAAAAAAAGAGCGCGTAACCCTCCTCTTCCTCGTCTCCCTTTGAAATAACATTTCAAAAGGAGAGCGCATGGAAAATCGGATAAAAAAAATTCACCCGGGTGTACACAACCGCAACCAGGTTTATACGAGAACCGCGCGTAAATTTAACGCAACGGCAACTCTTTCCAGCCCGGAATTTACCGGGTTTTAAAAAAATGTGCTCCCGACTTTCTGTGTGTTTACATGCGATTCTGATAAATAACCAATGCGACGCGATTCCATCTGTGCGTTCGCTTAGGCGCGTTAATATTTAAAAAACCAAACCCCATTTTAAATTGATGATTTTAATCGGGTTTCCCGTCGCGTGGGCTGTAGATCATTTGTTTAGTAGATAAAAACTCATCCGGACTGGTTTCCGAAAAAAAAAAAAGTTATTTATTACCTCTGCTGTTTTAGCAAAATAATATAAATTTACACACGAGGTTGTCACCTAGTTTCTAGATGTCGTAATTCTATAGTTTTTTCAAAGGTAGTTCCCGTGAGTACAGTTACACCAAAAAACTCAGAGTTGCCTTCTTGAGGCGTTTGACGATTTGCACTTGCAACTTATCTTTCCTACATAATTTAAATTATACAAACTTTGAATTATTTATTCTTGAAATGTAACCCCGTTTGCCTACCTAAATTTTATATCATCTGGTTCCTTGCTTCAAAATGTGCATTGTCGGCAAGTTTCAGAAAAATGTTTTTTTATGAATTATTGTGGTAAATAAAACACGAGATAAAACAACTTATCGAATTATTTTTTAGTGAATTTATCCTTTTCCCGGTTGCATTTTATAGCAAAAAAGACCGCAAAAAGTGATGAATTTTCCTTTGAAAGGCGATACGAATCTCCGAAATTTTTAACACGCCAGAGTCATTAATCTTGAAATTAATTGCCGCGGTCGTCCCCTCATTAAACTACGCGGTTATTTTCCCGGCGCATCAGCCTTCCAATCAATCAAGGCACGCGCGGTTCGAGGTACGGTTATCTTCCTCGCGGAGGCGAAAAAATTCCCACAAGTCGTTGACGAAAAATTGAATCGCACGCAGGCAATCAGCCTATTTCGCCCCGGCACGAAGTGATCGATCGACGCGGCGCAAATAAAAATCGTATACACTTGGGGGGAAGAGTAGAAGTTTTCAGATCCTCACACGTTGATTCGTCATTTCTCGCGTCTCAAAGCCAAAAGCGAGGCCAAAAGTGCCTACGGGACTAGCTGCCGAGGAGTCCTGTGTGTGCACACTCGCAAGATCGATCGAGTCTCGCTGAACTCTCGGGGTTTACGGAGCAAATAGTAATTTTGATGCCCGGGCTTTTGGCTCTTCCGCGCGAAAATTCATGATGCGATTTCGGCTACGAGAAGAAAACTTTTTTTTTTTTTTTCATTCGTTCTTGGAACTCTTTATTTTTCGAAAATTTTTCGACTATCTAATCCAGAGAATCTCTAACTCAAACTTTTCTTTGAAGTTATAAGGCAGCTATTTTTGAAATTAAGTTGATTGCGGTATTTTTTCTTCTACAGTGTTGAATTTTGCATCGAGAAAGACCGATCTGCTCGCTGATCCGACTTATTTGAAAATAACATCAACTGAAAGTTTCCAGAACCATTATAAAGTTAGGATTTTTTTATAAATACAGGTTACTTTTTTCTGTTCGAATGTACAGTACTGCTCAAAAGTTTAAGACACCCCCAAATTTCACTATACACATCTGTCAAATTTGAGTTTGCGCTTAGCCGTAACGGCTCAAATCGGCGTGTCAAGGTCCTAAACTTTTTTTTTTCATAAATATATTAATTTAAAAGAAAAACCACTATTGTAATAATATTTAATTTACAAATGAATGTTCTCTCACGTTTCTGTTTAAAAAGTTAATTTTTGAAATACAGCAAATTTCAGCCACCTTTTCACTTTAGGAGCTGTCTTAAAATTTTTTACCAAAATCCTAATGCATACACTATTTTTTTCCAAGTTTTTACAATGTTCAAGTTTAACGAGAAAAAATTTCAAGCCGATCCATACAAAACTGTTCGAGCCACATAAGAAAAATGCATATTTTTAATCAGTTATAAATACTAGTTTTTAAAAATTTTAATCAATTTTATGCTTAAACCTGTTATTTTTTTCTAATATAAGGGACAAAAATTATATAATAACTCAACTTTTTTCTATTTTTAACTTATTTAATACAAATTACATAGAAAACTTAAAGGATTTCATGAAAAGTTACAATTTTTATGGTAATAATTGAACTGTTTAACGAGAAGAAAAACGTAAAATTTTTAAATTAATTTATTCGATTAAATTAATAGAACGGACAATTTGATTTTTAACGTTTTTTTTAATAAATTAGTTGTTTGAGCTTGACATATCTCGAACTGACTTCTTGGAATGTTATGTTCAAATTATTTAACGTTTAGCGCCATCTACATGATAAAGTTAGAAATTAAATAGATACATTTGTTTTAAATTTTGTAATTTTATCGGTTAAGATTAACATGGGGAAAAAAGCAGTGTCAGAATCAGTAAAATGGCAAATTATTGGTTTGTTTAAAGTTAAAAAAAATCTAACAGAGATTTCAAAAAATCTGAATGTAAGTAGATGTTGTGTTCGGAATACAATTTTCGCGTACCAAAACACAGCAAACGTCAAAAATAAAAGCCGGTCGGGTCGACCTCGTGTAACAAGTGCCAGAGTAGACAGAATTATCATCAACAAAGTAAAAAGAGACCAGAAAATTACAGCTAATAAATTAAAAAATCAATTGAAAGATGAAGTGAATGTGGTAATATCCAGACAAACTGTCAACAGGCGTATGCTTGATAAAAATTTGAAAAGTTGCGTGGCAGTCCGTAAGCCGCTTCTCACTAAAAAAAAATCGTAAAGATCGCTATAAGTGGTGCCGTGACAAATTATCTTGGACTGAAGAAAAGTGGAACACTGTTTTATTTAGTGATGAATCTTCATTTCAACTGCTCTCCAATCGGCCGAGAAGAGTAAGACGTACCACAGATGAAAAATATAATCAAGACTGTCTTGCCGCAAAAGTTCAGAAAGGCGACGGGTCTGTGATGATTTGGGGCTGTCTTTCAGGAAAAGGAACAGGTGAACTTTATTTTGTAGAAGGCACAGTCAATAGCGACAAATACATTAACATTCTCGATAACACTATGATTCCTTCAAAAAAAAAACTTTTTGGAAGGCGCAAAAATTGGCTGTTCCAACAAGATAATGCTCCGTGCCATACTTCAAAGAAAAATTTGCTGTGGCTGTCTGATAATAAAATACTTTTGCTAAAATGGCCAGCTCGCTCGCCGGATTTAAATATTATTGAGAATGCTTGGGATCAAGTAGAACGTATAATTCAAAACAAAGATTTAAGAAATCTCAATGATTTGAAAGTAGAAATAGCTGCTGCTTGGCAAAGTTTAAGTTGCAGTTATTGTTTAGACCTCGCAAAGTCGATGGTCCGAAGAGTCGCAGCTTGCTATAAAGCCAAAGGAGGAGCAACAAAATATTAGAATTCAATGTAGTGTAATTTAAATGATTTATTTGTGTTCTTCAATATGATTATAATGATAGTTTTAATGATGTATAATTAATTTAAAAATTTTACGTTTTTCTTCTCGTTAAACAGTTCAATTATTACCATAAAAAATTGTAACTTTTCATGAAATCCTTTAAGTTTTCTATGTAATTTGTATTAAATAAGTTAAAAATAGAAAAAAGTTGAGTTATTATATAATTTTTGTCCCTTATATTAGAAAAAAGTAACAGGTTTAGGCATAAAATTGATTAAAATTTTTAAAAACTAGTTATTTATAACTGATTAAAAATATGCATTTTTCTTATGTGGCTTGAACAGTTTTGTATGGATCGACTTGAAATTTTTTCTCGTTAAACTTGAACATTGTAAAAACTTGGAAAAAAATAGTGTATGCATTAGGATCTTGGTAAAAAATTTTAAGACAGCTCCTAAAGTGAACAAATGGCTGAAATTTGCTGTATTTCAAAAATTAACTTTTTAAACAGAAACGTGAGAGAACATTCATTTGTAAATTAAATATTATTACAATAATGGTTTTTCTTTTAAATTAATATATTTATGAAAAAAAAAAAAAGTTTAAGACCTTGACACACCGATTTGAGCCGTTACGGCTAAGCGCAAACTCAAATTCGACAGATGTGTATAGTGAAATTTGGGGATGTCTTAAACTTTTGAGCAGTACTGTACTTCATGTCACTGATTTAAAATAATTTGTGTTGTCAATAATTTTTTAAAGAAACTTGCATAATAATTTTATGAAAAAATTTATTTTATTAAATGCGATAAAGCCGATACAGAAGTTATTGAAATTGAAATAAATTTGATTTTCATATTAAGAATCAGTTACAAGTTCTCTGCAGTTAATCAAATTATTACTGATCGAATTATCATATATTTTTAATTTAGAGAAAATTGGTTCAATTGTAACATAATAATACACACACTGATTATTCATTCAAAAATACTTGAAATATTCAGAGCTATTAATTGAAAAGTTACCAGTCATTCAATCCTTTATCTTATGAACTGCAAGATTAAATTTGACTGATGGCTATTGAATTAATTAAACAATTAATAATTTACTCCAATTTAATAGATTTTCATTGTCAGTCAATTGATCTCAGGCTAATATAATGAGCTCTTCACAATTTTAAGAAATTTTTCTCGAAATTTTTTTAGTATTAAAAAAAATAGTTTGTCGCAATAAAATTTCATCCGCATAGTTTTCATTTTGTAATATTTATTTTTAAGATAAATAGAAATTTCAAAACTATAACGTTGCGAAAAATTAATAGTAAAATATTTAAAAAGTTTTTTATATACAGAAAAATTGTGTTTTTAAACGTTGAAAAGATGGGTCAAGAGTATCTTATACTTCGAAATCGCCAATTGTTTATTAACCAAATAATTTTTTTTAACGCGGATTTTTTCAGATGCCTCAAAACTTACTTCTAAAAGAAATTTTACTCTACGAATTTTTAAATTAAAAACCGTTTTGTGCTACAACGTTTCGAAAAACACAAAATTCAATTATTATAAAGTACGAATTTTACGGTCCGAGGCATAACGCGCATGATAAAATTCGTTCGGCGTACGTCGAAAATCGTAAACACTCTCCATCAAGAAGTTTCAAGACCCGAACGCCGGCTCGGATCGAAGTGGATTTTCAATAACCATAAAAGCCGCCCTCCGGAAAACTTAGACCCCCCGCAAACTTCTCCGGCTGGTGCAGTTACCGATGCATAATCTCTTGGTTGCTCGCGTGTACACACCGAAAGACGTACATCCTACCCAACTTTTTCATCCGGATGAAAAATTCTAGAGATAAATCCCCAAGACCCGCACCTCTTTTTTTTTTCTCTTTCCTTCTTTGAAGTTGGCGCTGAAAAACCGCTATTAATTTCGATCGGGCTCGGTCAAGTGTACAGAGCTTTATGGAAAAGGAGCCGCCGCGCAGCCCGGGAGAGAAGATTTTTGACTGAGGCATGCGCGAAAAGTTGTGATTTATTTTCGAACACATCCGCCCGGGAGTCATAAAATTTTTCGGGCGATCGGTACCACCGTGATTTACGACCGGTAAACATTCAATTACGACGCTCTTTTTCATAATAAAATTTTTCGTCACCCGTGAAAAAGCTCTCAGGGGAGGGGGGTCGGATGAAAATTCAATGAAACATTTCAGCGTTGTGACATCACTCAGGAGTAAATTAAATTCGAACGTCACAAAAAGATGGAAAATTCTAGCTCCCTCCCCCGGTGAAAGGAAAGGAAAAAAATATTCACTTTGCTGAAAAGCGAGAAAAAAAAAATCCTTACAGAGTTAATCAACTTGTTAATTGAAATGAAAAAGAAAGTAAAGCATCGATCACAGTCTTTCTTTCTTTTTTTTTTCCTTCTTCTTTAGCCCCTCCCCCGAACGAGAATTTAATCACTCGAAGATTGGCTCTCTTCTTGAATCAGTCATTTCCTGCTTTTCAGTCATTCTTATAAATTTTCCCCGCGAGTCTGAGGTTTTTACCTCGTAATTCGTTCCTCAAATTAATTCTACTAATTTACTTCCGCTATTCATTGTTCTTTTCACCGTAAATAGAGAAAAAAAAAATCCCTGGCATCGCTCAAATACACAGTGCGTAGCTGTACAAAAGAGCAGAGAAGACTGAAGGCGGCCGTGGATATTTTTCCTTCTTCGAGCGAACGAAAATGCGAAAAATAAAAAGCGCCGAGGAAAAATAATTGAATGAAAAACGGCGCAAGCAAGCGTTTGGGGGATAAAAAACGAAGTGAGGAAATTGAAACAGAGGAAAATATTGCTCAAGCCTTGATCGTTTCAACCGCCGCCACACTTTTTTTTTTTTGTTTTATTTACTCTACTTTTTTCCTTCACCTTTCTCGCGTTTATGAAAGAAAAGTAAGAGAGAAGAAAAAAAGCCCCCGATTTTAATCACAATCGATAACTCGATTCGAAAGCTTTGTGCTGTATTCCATTAAAAGTTAAATTAAGATGAATTCATCGAGGAATTCATCATGGGATCTTCCATCGGTCTGTCTGAATTGAATGATTTATTGTTAAAAAAAAAATGTTTAATTAATTGAAGTGACTGATTAATGTGATACCAGTTTTATTGCATTAAAGTGAAATGAGCTCAATAGTTATTAAAAAGCAAGTATCATCGATTTTTTATCAATAAATAATTAAAAATTAATGATAAATTATAAAAAAATTTATACGAAAAAAAAACTTGTATTGATACTTTAAGTTAAAGAAGACTTCAATTTATCAGGCCATTTCAAAAAATTTCATTGTATTTTTTTGAAATTTTAAATAGTCAGAATGTTTGTAGAAGACACTTGTGTCTTGAAATTGTTAAAATTACCCAAGCGAGAGAATAAAATCGAAATAAACGTCCTCAGTTTGACAATAAAATCACACGTTCAATAGAATTCCTTATACTACAATGAAAACGATCATCCAATGCACCGATAAGCGCATAAATTTTCAATCCGCTCGAATTCCACAACTGCGAAGGCCATTCAAATTCCATAAAAATCCCTCCAGCAGCCCCGAAAAATTCGTGCCTTTAAACTCCTCCTCGCGGGAGAAAGTGAGCCGATGCGCATAGATCATCCGGTGCAGGCCCGAGGCTGCTATTTCTGGGGTGGAAAAGTTTGAACGATCGTAAAACGCGAACGGACGCGAACACGCCTGGATGCGGTCGAGTAAAAAAAAAAAGGGGGCCAAAGAACACAACTGAAGTTTGAAACGTCTTGACTCTGACCGATAAAAAAAAGAAAGAAAGAAAAGTTTAAGGTCTCGACGTTTTTATTGGGAGGCCGATTCGGGTAAAAAGCGGCCAAGACAAGCTTGTAAAACCACCCACCGACTTTTATTGCACTTGCCTCGCTTTCTCTCTTTCTTTCTTTTTTTCTCAACCCCGGCAGTGTGCCGCACTCATTGAGAGATTTCCCTCTTACTTCAGCCCCCACACTTTTCTTCTTTTGCTTATGTTTTTCCCTGCCTTTCTTTCGTTCAGCACTTTACAGGAAGGAGGGAGGGGGTGGGGGATGAAAAATTCACCCGAAACTCGGTTTGATGTGTGCGAAACTTCAGCGTGCCTGGCTTCTGGAGCTGGTAAAAGTTGGCCGGCGAACTGAAGCACTCTTTTTTTTTCGCGTTTTTAGGTCGCCCAGAGAGGCCCTGTGATTAAAGAGCCATCTGCAGGCGGACTGCTGTGCGACGACAATGAATCGCCAAAAATCCCTCAGCCCAAGTTTCCGGTTCCGCGCGGATCATTTTTCAAACAATCGTTTAACCTGTGCTGGGTAGTCGAGTTCACTTTGTAGTTTGTCATTTTTAACTTTTGCTACAACTACACGGAGAGAAAAAATACAGAAATTTACTGTGGAAGTCGCGCAAGAAATTTGTGCTTCAGGATAGCGCGTGAATTTTGTGTGAGCGCACAGAAAAAATCTTAAGCCGTACAGTAGCGAGCCAATCAGAATCACGCGCTCCCGAATAGAAAAATACTCCCGAGCGCTATTTTTCCTGAAGCACAAATTTCTTGCGCGACTTCCACAGTGAATTTCTGTATTTTTTCCTCGATTTTTTCCCTCCGTGTACAGGCGAATTCTTTTTTTCAAAAATAATGCCCTTTTATTTATTGGGTTTTCATGAAATTTTCCAGATGATTTTTTATCGAACCTAAAAACTTGATCTTTCTCAGCGGGTGGGAACGTTCCTTTTCAATAGCTATAAACATTTTGTTTTTTAGTTTCCAATTAATTCAATCATGGATCATAAAATTTTTCATAACAAATTCAGCCATAGACTATGAAACTTTCTAGAAAATTTCGTATGAAAAAAAATTAGACATAACCTCAAACTAAAGCGAAACAAACAATCCCAAGTAAAACTTTGGGTAAGACCGAGGGTAAGACAGATCGATAAAATCCGCTCGAGCGATTTACATAAAATAAAAGTCGCTTCAAACATCGATCCCCGGCAGTTTTCCCGTAAGTTACACACAAGTCAGCCTCGTTATAGCCCACATGTGCAGGGGGGAAAACTTGAGGGCGTTGCGGTGCGGGCGTCGACAAACTAGTCGCATTCCTCAAAAGTTGGCCGTTGAAAGAAGAAGAAGCCGCAGCAGCGGCGCGGCATACCTGCTCATCGTTCGAAATTCGCATAAAACTTTTGCTACCCTTTAACGCAGGCATTCATTGTGTTTTCTCTGGTAGCGCCAGCGAATCAACAATTAAACTGTAACTGAATAATCGGCCAAAAATTTCAGCCAAGAGAGATAGAGCAGGTGGAAGAAGAAGAACCGACGGTAATTAAACGCTTCCATGACCAACATGTATAAACAGGGTCGAGAGGGGAAATTGGAAACCCCCTAATTTACGGGTACGTCAGGTGAGTTATGTCGTATGCAGACAGAACTTCTCGGCTTGCTTACCAACCACGTTGAGCGGTAATTACGGGCTACCGGACCGTAACTCGAGAGTTTGGAGGGGTAAAAAGAGAGAAAAAAAAAAATTAGTCACGGCTTATTAGAGGACGCGCGCGTAGTTTTCAACCTGGGAGATTGCGCGTTTTGTTTGAGGTCCACGGGTGTAACTTGATTAAATTCAGTGTTTATCAACCCTTGGCCGTCACGCTGGACTAAAAGAACAAAATTCATGCTTTTTTGGCTTTTTGCGAAGCTTTTTGTATTTCCGTGTCCCAGAGATAATTTTTAACTCGATTTTTAAGTAGAGTCGTGAGAGCGACGATTTGAAAAAGTCCTTCATCCTCCTCACAGAAATTTTGCAACTGAAGTTAGTGAAAAATATACTGAAAAATGAAAAAAAAATAAATAAGCGATCACTTGTTACGTTAACAGGGTGAGTTTTTAGAATTGCAAATAATTTCCAAAAAAAGTAGGTCTTCTTTTAAGAAAAGGTAATAAAGTCGATTTTTGGTGACAAGAGGGATCTTAATTTTGTTTGTGAATCTCATTAATTAAATTTTAAGAACAACCCTGCTTATCGTCGAGCTTATCGTTGATCGTAGTATAAATTCCTTGAATCTGCAGAAAGCAACGAATAATTATAATTAGTACAAAAAATTTATTAATAATTTTTGCTTAATTAAGCTTGAGTAATTTTATAAATTATTATTTTTGCAATCTTTTTTTTCTGGTCTTCCAAAAATGGGTTGCGGCTTACACGTGAATACGGTATTGAATAATAATTGAAAGTATATTTTTATCGAGATTTTTACATGACCTCAAAATTGAGCAAAGATAAATTAAAAAAAGTTTCCTTTTTTGTTTTGATTTTTTACAAAGTGTAAGTAAACATTTCCGTCAGAAGTGACTAAAAAATTTTTTCCTATCAATATTCATTTGAAAAGCTTCTTCAAGCTCAAATTTAAAAAAAGTATCATTTTTGGTACCACCGAGAATAACGTTTAAAACGCTTTGAGTGACTTTACGGAATTCTTTTGGGTTTCAGTATTTTATTGTTATGTAGGTTTCGAATGGAAAAACTCGGGAGAAAAAACTTTATATGATAGTAAAAAATATAAATAAAAAAACAATTTCCCCGATAAATTTTTCTTTATTCACGGTGCTTCTGGCTTAAAATTGGTTCTGAGTGTTGCCTCGAGTGTTACAGCATCATAAAATAAAGTAGTACATTAATGTTACAAAAAATGTAAAGACAAACTGTTTAGCATTTGCATCATTAAATTTGCATGAAAAATAATATATCGCTAGTCCTGGTAGAAAAATATAGCGAGCTTGCAGAAAGAAAAAAGAAGGTTGGGAGCAACATCTTGAAACTTTCATCCAACTCAATTCAAAGTTATTTTTTAATCCCGAAACGATAGTTCGAAACAATAGGATACAGCATCATTACCAGAAATATTCGAGTTATACCCTAGTCACGACTTATCCAGACAATACAACTACTAAGTCCTCGGGCCAAAGTTTGTTTTTCGAAATTGGTTTGTAGACGACGGCTTGTCCCTCCCAGGCTGCGCCCGACCGAATTTCGACTCTTACTACTGAACCGCGACGTCATACCGAGAGCTTTGTCTCTCTCCCTCGGGCTTGGAAAAGTTTTCGACTCTTAATTGCTTATTCAAGCTTATGGATTATCTGTTTTCTGGCTTAACGATGGGACTTGCCTCACCGATAATTTCGAAAAAATTTTGTCTATTGAAAAAGTCGATTATTCGGTTACCGAGGGAGGACGCAGAAGTTTATTTGAATTAATGATATTCGAACAATAACTTGGATAATAATGACAATTATAAGTTTCGAAATAGAATTATCGAACTTTTAATTATAACTTGCTGAATCAATCAATAACAGCGGGATTGTTTGATAAATTTTTCAGCCTCGAAAAAAAATAAATAAAAAGTAGCAGGAGGACACTCCAGTCTTGAATATTGGACGGTTTTAACGAGGCACTTTGATTTTTATCAAAAAAGTTTTGATTTAGAGCGCTTGTTAAAATTAATAAATTCTTTGACACTCGAGAATTTAAAACTGTCAGCCGCATCGTTTGTCACTCGGTTTGTCACTAGCGCATAGAGAAGATAGCTCGGTTGAAAATTTTAAAAAAATTTTAATTCACTTGATTAACTATACGGGAGCGCGTAGTCTAACTCGCGCTGGCAAAAAGTGAAGAGAGAAACAAAAGCCTCGAGGGGGTTGAGCTAAGAATTCAGGAATTGATGTGGTACTTACATTAGCATGAAAATGCTTTTTGGTTTTAATGAAATGGTTACGGACCCGAGGTAGGACGAAGAAAATTTAATATTAACTGAGTGAATAATTCAGGCATTTACAATGATGAATCACCTGGTGTGCATCGCTTTAACCTCACCTTGTTTTATAAGAGGTTTGGATGGTGAAAAAAAAATCTTTGTTTGCTTAATTCTTTCAAATTTGATTCAGTTTGGCGCTTTTTTCCAACTCGTTTTTCTTTTTTTACTGTGCAAAAAAGATGTTTTTCAAAAAAGTTCCCGAGAGGTGCAGTGTTCTTGAACGGTAAAGCTATTCTGTTTACTCTTGTAAAGATTAAGTTTGAAAATGGTTTTTATCGGCAAGCAAAGAACTTGTTTGAGTTCATCTTAAAATATCTTTCCAAGATAATTAAAGTCTTAAATCGCTTCGTAATTCCAAATTTCAAAATGAAAATTTTTGGTGGCCCTTTATTTTAAAATTTTTAATTTTCTACTTAATTTTGTAGGTTTATTTCCTAATCAAATTCCAAATAAGTTGCGTGTGAATAAGTCTTTTAGTATCTTCCGGTAACTTCAGTATTATTCAGTAAATACTTTAAAAGTTGATATTTTTAACTGTTTATAAAAAGAAATCAAATTTTTGATAACACAATTTTTGGCAGCACATATTCAGTCAAAACCTCGCAGTTTAAAAATTTGATTTGATTATAAAAATTCACCTCACGAAATTCTTTAAAAGAATAAATTTATTCAAAACTCGTACGAGTTACGGTAGTAAGTTGCAAAAACCAAAATGTAAGTCGAATAATAAATAAACGTAGTAAAGTTCACCACATGTGACCTAAATTTTTTAAAACCAGAACTAATTCAAACAACGAGAGGGCGAGAGGAAAAAGGCTCAAAGTGAGATAAACAGTGAATAATCCAATGAATGAGCCGATGTTACAAGGAAGTAACCTTTTCCGAGCAACTTTCCATTTTCAGCTCGAGAAATTTTTCAAAGAATTACTTTGCTGAATTAGTTATATTCAAATTAAAAGTGACTGCCCCTGGTGCATAAACTATTCAAAGCTTCCTCGCCCTTCAAGCATGAGTTTTACTTCAGAGAGCGAAACGTTAATATTGCGTGCACGTCTCTCAAAGCGAAAGAAAAATGTGGCGAAGTTAAATTTTTTAATGGAATTTCTAATTTTATCAGGCACTACCATGTATAAGAAGCCCAGCGGTGCTTATTCGTTTTACTGAAATAACTTTAAAGTTATAAAATATTCTTGAATTTTAATTTTGATTTGCATTGTAATATCGTCAAAGGGTTTTCCCACCGTGCAATTTTCTAAATACTCTAAATTTCATTTTTTGACCGATTTGATTCGTTTACACTGACCCCTGAAGTAAAATAAAAAAAGTTTAACCCATTTTTATTTTCATATACCGTGAGATATTCGATTTAAATAAAATTATTTAAAAAATCAATATTTTGTTTGATCTTGTCGAATAAATAGCTTTCATAATACACCTCACATTGATAAAAGCAGTGCTTTCATTCTGCAATCATCAATCAAAGCGAAAAATTCTTTTGAATCTGCGATGAAAATCGGTTAAAAAAAAAAAAAAAAAAAAAAAAATAGAGGATGAGAAAGCGAGTTATGATTGAAAAAGGGGGTCGGTGAATAATCAAGATTCAATACTTTATTAAATTTCCTCCAGCGTTCGATTCGCTTTTCAGCTTTGATTTTTGAGATTTTTCAAAGCTAAAGTACACTGGAGTGTGTATGGTGAAGGGCACTTCTGGAAAATCTGGGAAAAACCTTTCTCAAACGAAACAAGCTTTTTCAGCTTATTTCGATTGTTTGTGGGTCAGCAAATTTCATACTTTGAAATCGGATTTTTTTTTCTACTCACAAATAACTTCAAAAAGAAAGAAAGAGTGAGAGGGTAAAAGAAAAAATCAATTTTCTTTTTACTGCTCACATCAAATAAAAAAAAAAAGTCTCGACGTCCTGCAGTACGGAATTTAAATCATACGAAATACTTTCGCGGATAAAAATTTTACGTTACACGACAAAACGTACTTTTTTCCTCTTATTTCGTTTAATTTTTACCGACCCTCGGCTAATCTAAAGTACACCCAGCCGATCTAATAAAAAACTCAGTACTACAAACAGTAATTATAACGTGCAAATATCATTAATGAAAAAAAAAAAGAAAGAAAGAAGAGTCCCCGTTAATAGAAAAATCATTACCGCCTTGGTCTGTTTAGCCAGCTCTTCGTTCAATATTCACCAGCCGTAATTTCTTTCCCTCATACGGAGTACAAGAGAGAGATAAAAAAAAATGTAAATACACCGTGTAGAATTCACGCTTCGGCGCGAAGTCGATCCACCGGGGTAGGAGGAGGACTATGGGGGTTGAATTTCTTTGAGAGTTCGAGTATCAAAGACGAAAGACTAATCGAGAAGCGGGGGAGGGGCTATGTACAGTTGAGTAGGACACGACAAAGAGCTTTCAGAAATTACGTAGCCCCGGTCAATTTGGAAAGTTTCGGTGGCCCGCTTTGAATTCTTCTGTGTAATTTTGAGTTTAATGCTGCTCCTGCTGTACCCTGGTAATTTACAAAGAGATGAAGTATAGTTGGGAACGGATGATCCAAAGTATCCTAGTTTTAAGGTAGTAGTTCCGCCTCAGTGCACAACTCAAACTAATTCTGAAATTAAAATATGTTGTAAAAAAACACTTGATCTTTCTAAATATCACTTAAAAAATACAGATATCCATGCTTTTTTCCGAGATAATTGAGTTAGAAATTCATCAAATCACACTATATAGTTATACCTAACCTGTAAAATTTAACATTTTTTGAACTCAATTATCTCGAAAAAAAGCATGGATACCTGTATTTTTTAAGTGATATTTTGAAAGATCAGATGTTTATTTACAACATATTAAAAATTCAGATAGTGTTTGAGTTGTTTGCATTTTGCATGTGTTTTCCCATGTATGTGCTATATATCGCGGAACTACTACCTTAAGGAGAGTTTCGTAATTTCGAAGGGATGATATTTGCTGATACTGATGGGCTACTTATTAAAATAGTTTTGGTTGTATCTTGAATGAAAATTTTTAAATTTATACAAATTTTTATACTTAAGTTATCTACTACACTAATATTTTGATCGCTGACGTTCACTAGCAATTAATTCGCTACTTTATTTATTATTAGTACTATAATTTTTTTTAAGCGATGCAAATTTTGTATTGAGTAAATAATAATAAAAAATATGTTCAAAAAACCACAAAAGTAGATTTTCCCACAATTCAGTTTCTTTTTAAATATATTTCAATGCTTCGTTTTATTTAAAAAGGAAAGTACACTTTTGATGAATACTTTTTAATTACAGAAATATAAAAAAGTCTTTTCTAAAATTCCCCGGGTACTTTATTAAAACTTTGTAGAGTTCAGTAAGTATTTTTAAATTAAAAACTGCGCTCTAAGAGTCTTTTGTTTAATATTTAATGATTATTTTTTTTCATTTTTACTGTAGTTTTATAGTGCAGATAAGGTGCGTTTTTATAACTATTATTATTCCCATGGGAGGGGAATTCAGTACAGTGACTGCATCAGACGTGCACGGCATAAGTCATAGGGTCGCCGCGGGGGGTGCGACAAAATCAATGAGTGACGCTTTATCAGCGACTGGCTTTGTACGAATGTGCCAGAATAAATAAGAGAAGAAAAGAGCGGGAATGGAATAAAGTTAAAGAGAAAATATCACAGCCTCCAAGTTTGTACATAAAAGGCTAGAGAGAGGGAAGCGCGAGATAAAAAGTAATAAAAAAAAGGTGCGCAAAATAAAAGAACGAGCAGGTGTATTCGTGTTTGTGATGGAAAGGGAGGAAATGGAACAAGCGTAAAGTGACGACGACGCTACGTGTGAGCGTCGACGATACACGAAAAATATACGTCAAACTCGAGAATATTTCAAGTGCTCTTGTGCAGGATGCCGGAAAAAATATGCATAAAGTCGTGCTTATCATATTTTATTCGCAGTTTTATATAAAATATTACACAACAGCTTGAATTGATGGTTGTTTAATAATGGTAACATAAAATTTAACATCTTTTTTGCATTTATTTTATCTGCTTTGGCCTGTTCAACATTCACATTTTCGTTTTGGTTAAATAGAATAAAACGAGGAAAAGAACAACAAAAAATTAGCGATCATCAAAATTTTCAGAATTACTTCGATCTCATGCAGAAAAATTATGGTCGTTTTGGCACGAAATTTTTTTATAATTTCAAAGAAGAATGTAAAATTCAATTCAGAGAAATTTTTCTCAAAATCCCCTCGCCTGCGCGATAAAAATTTAAGGCGCGAAAAACAAAATCGAAAAATAAGAAGAATCGGCGCCGCTCGCTCGCGAAAGGATGAAAAGGATCACGAAATTGGCCGGGGCCGGGGTAAAAAATAAAAGAAGTAGTGGCAGGAGAGACCTTGGGATGCGCTAGAAAACGTGCCGCCTTTTAAGAACGGAATAAAAAGTAAGGGGCGGGGATGAGAAAAAGGTAAAGAAACAAAACAAGAATTTGGCATGCGTCGAGCGCACGCAAACTGTCAGAGCGTCGACTAGAAAATGCAAGTGTAGGCCAAGCGGCCGTTTTCTTTTCTTTCTCCATCGAAATTGCGAGCCGAGCCAACTTTTTCCGATACCTCGTCTATGATAAAGGAAAACGTGTGCGACTAAAATCGCTTCCCTGTCGTTTCTTCCTCCCGAGTCAGCTATGAAATTAAAGAGAGGAGGAATCCTTTTGTTCCTCGGCACCCGCGCGATTGTGTTTATCGTCCGAATGAAAGAATTTTAAAAATTCGCGGGGCGATTATGAAAATAGCCCGGTGATTAAAGCTTCAAGAGACCTTTTTTTTTTATCTCTCTCGTACCCCCAATCAAACAAATGAAAAAGCTAGGGTAAAAAATTCGTGCGCGACACCGACCTATTTGCCGGGCAAACATTGCAATTTTTTTAAAATTACAAAATCCAGAAACAAGCTCATCTTTTTTTCGCTACTCTCTTCCCGCGGCATTGTTTTATTTTTCGAAAAAATATAAGAGAGAGGAAGCACAGGAAAAAATAATAACAATAATACCCGGTGAAAAGACATTCCTGCTACATTTCGCTGAGTGTGTTTCTCATCGGCAGTCACCGAAAATAAAAAAAAATAAAAAAAATACCCCGAGTGCATGCTCATAGAGAATATCAGAGTTGCACCGCCCGCGCCATGCCAGTTGACGCCAATTTCGCGCCTAGTTTTATTTACGAAGATAATGCTCTTTTTTTGCACGCTTTGACGTTCGAGATAAAAATTTCATACGGAGGATAAGTTTTAAAAAGTATTAGGGTAGGGAATAAAAATAAATGCTTTAACCTAAGAGCTTTTCGGTTTTATTTTGAATATAAAAAATTTAATGACCTACTGGTGATAATACTGATATTACTTTAAGTTTGAGTATTTTTACTTCTGTAAAAATAATTTTTTTATGTGTTAGCCTGGTAATAAAAATTAAAACAAGATAAAATTTCTATGTTGACCGTAAAAATTACGCAAGTGGTATAATTAAAATTTTTTATAAATATATATATTTTTTTTAATTCACAAATACTAGCCATAGTCACAATTAATTAAGCACTGACGAATTAAAAAGAAATTAATATAGAATTTTTAAACTTGAATAAAATAATAAGGCTTTTGTATATGGTTGAAAGATTCATAATTCGATTATGGGTTTGAAAAATTGGTAGCCATCTAGCGATAAATCTTTGAAATCACTTGAAAATCACAATTTTTTAAATACCTTACATGGCACTGCTGACTTGGTAGAATGCGCTGAAGAATCACTAGCTGCTGGGGTGGCTTGGCGCAGGCTTCAGCACGATGCGATGTAGCGACTCTGCAGTCCACTGTCCTTGTTCTTCTTTCTTGCCCCGTTCACACTGATCACTCGCGGTAACTTTTATAGGTACTCGAATTCACAAATTTTTAAATTTTAAACTTAATAATAAAAAAAAGACCCTTATATTTATGCTAAGAGATTCATGATTCGATTTTGGGTTTGAAAAACAGGTGGCCACCTAGCGGCAAATCTTCGAACCCAGTAAAAACCACAATTTTTTATTTTTTATTTTATCACGCAAAAACTATTTAATAAATTTACAGTTTTTAATTAATAGCTCCTCTGAGTGCGCTGCAAATTCCGAGGCAAATTCACATAGAAAATAACCACAAACGTAACCTCAAAAATAAAAATACTCTTGGAGCTGATATTAATGAATCAATAATTTATTGATCTCCAAGCTTTAATACCACAAAATCTGGTCAATGAATAAAATTTGTTCGCATTTTCAAAGTAAAGCTAGGGTTCCATGAGCAAAAAATAAACAATTTATCTGTCATTCTTTGCTTGAAAACCCTCGAGAAAACCTAATATCGGTAGAACTCGGTTAAAACGAAGTCTATTGATATTTAATTAAAAGTACGTACAATTGTTTACTGTGTTAAATTTTCATCGTCGTATTTAAGATTTTCAACATTCATTTCAATTTTTAACAAGACAGCTCAAGCGTCGTCACTTTCACAAATTTAAAAAAACCGACGAACGAGCAAAATCTCGTTTCCCCCCAAAAACCTCGTAAATTAAGCCCTCTAACCACATGGAATTAAACTCGCGCGTTGTCGGCAATCATCCTCGTCGCATGCATATTTTTCGATAATAAAAAGAGTTAAGGGGGGAGGGGTAGAAAAAAAAACCCACCACACGTTTGATCTCTCCGCGGCTCAATCACGCGATCGGCTCCGCGACGAAAGGTACGCAAAACCCGGTTATTTAACGTAATTTACGTAGATGCTGCTGGTGGTAATAACCCGGGCGATGATCGGGATCGATCGAGTCTTTTTAATTGTCACCCCCGGAGCGAGCTACATTAATCAAGCTTTTTTACGGGAAGGGGGAGGGGGAGAATTTTAAGTATCCGCTTATCGATGACGGACCTGAAAAAAGTTTACAAGCTTCGATTAATGAGATTTCGTGTGGGTCCTCCTTGAATTTATCGAGGGGAGGAAATTAGGTGCGATAATGCGGGACTAAATAAAGTGTTCCAAATGAGATTCATTTTGCTTTCCAATGCTCTATTTTTCGTTTAACTTTTTCAGGCGGCAGTGCAAGCATCATGTAAACGAGAATTTAATCAATATGCCGCGAGCGCGACTATCGGCGAGCTGGGATAATTTTATGTTCTTTAAATTTAATCGGGAAGTGTAATTATTCACGTTTATCTTGAGCCAATGGTAATTAGTCAACTGTTTATCTCTACTTTATAATGTTGATTAAAACAGTAATAATAATGATTAAAATCAAAGTTATGCAGTGGAATAGAGCAGGGTATCGATATTAATTTACTCGAAATCTATTAATATTCAAACTCATTGAAGATTACTGTAAACAGTTGAATTTTTGAATTTAATAAAAAATCAATGACAAAAAAAAGTAATTTTAAAAATTGACGGAGTATTTTATCAGATAAATTCTCGGAGAAATTTCAAGTTGAAACTAAATTATGAAATTTTTACATATTTAATCGTTAAAGTGTCAGGATTAGCACCAAATTTTTTTAACGAGTCTGTTTTATAGGTTATGTTTATGATTTGAATTTAGCTAAAACTATAAGTAAAACTCCAGAAATAAACATTTATTTCAGCTACAAATATTCTCCATTTTTTATTCAAAATGATTACTTTTCAGTTGTTGTGAAGTATATTTTTACTTTTTTTACAAGGTGACAGTATTGACTTATCGGTGGCGCTAATGTGAATGAAACCATTTTTGAATTCTGAGTTCAGAATGAATAACTCATGAGCGTATATGAAATAGTATATATTTTAAGGGTCCCAAGCATTAAATTTAAAATGCCTCTCGGTCTTAAAAAAAAAAGCAAAGAAAAAAAAAGGACTTAACGAGCAAATTAAAAAACGCTCACTCGACATCCTTATCTTGAGTTTAAAAGAGTACGACGTACCGTGGCTACCGAATGCATGCTGCAGCAGTTATATGCACGTAAGTCATAAGCCGGACGGACTGACGGAGGAGAAGAAGGAAGAGGAGGAAGGAAGGAAAAGGAGGAGGAGGAGGGTGAAGGTTGTAATCGCTATAAATCGCCTTGTAATTGCCGTCGGACCGAGTCCCGGGTTATATAAGTAGAAGAGAGAGAGAAAATCTCGTAAATAAAGCTTGGGAAAGCCTCCCCACCCTTACCTCTGCACCCTGGCTGCGTGCGAGATTAAATCCCCTGAACTTTGTTGCAGGCGTCCTGCCGCGCGAGGTGCTTTTGAATGATAATCGAGACACTTATAACCGTGACTTATACGATATTAATGGCTTTCATCTGCTAAACTTATCATTTTTCTTTTTTCTTCGAGTGATTAAACATCGTCGGGCTTATCGTACTTAGATTTGTTTCTGGTTGATTTAGGGTTTTTTAATTGTCTGGTAAGGCAAATTGGGGAGTTTTCCCTGTTTAATTTGAAGAAAAATGTTCTTAAAACATACATAGCTAATTTAGCACAGTAAATAATACGTGTTTATTTGAAAGTCTTGCTGAACTAAAAATATTATTTTTTGAGGATTGCTATCTGGTTGTGCTTAAATATTTTTATTGTTATTATCTAATAAAATTTATCTTGAATCTGCGATATCTCTTTTTTTTTTTTTTTTTTTTTTTTAATAAAAGCTGCTTATTGACATTTTAATTCCTCTTTTGTATATCCTACCAACACAAAGGTGATTTTGTTTTTAAGAATCAATTTTATTTTTTTATTCATTCATATCAAAGGACGAATCGAAATCCTGGCCGATATTGCGGTCGGAAAATCTTTTATCATCCCACGGTTGGGTATTATAATTATGTTTCCATCGGTGGTCGATCGGAATCTCGTTTTTAATACCCTAGAGAAGAGAAGATCCCCGAGTCTAGTCAAATAAGAAAATGAAAAAAAAAAGCCGAGGGAAAAATTAATTACCTACCTTCTCTGCTCGCGATATATTTCATTTAAAAAAGAATAAAGATGGACGTTTTTATTGTCCCCGAACTGATTTATCATGTTCATTCAAGAATGAACAAACGAATATTTTTCAAAGCCCTACGCACCCACACTCCCATACACTGGAATAAATTTTTAAAATGGAAGTTATTTTTCTACTTTCTGCAGCAACGAAAAAAAAAAAAAAAAAAAAAAAAAGAACTAGCACGCTCAGGCTATTTCGCGCTAGACTGCTTGGAAAATGTATGACCTAAAAAATTGTTTCATATGCATATAACGCACAGCCCGTAGTGCCATGAAAATTACGCGTGGAGGGATACGCGAGAAACCTAGTTATAATTCCCCCCCTCCACTTTTTTTTTTTTTTTTTTATCAAAATGACGAATCCTCTTTTTTATGCACCCATACATTTATTTCCCACTTGAGTCTTCCCTTTTCCCTTCGCGCTAAATTAGCCCTATATTAGCCAGATTTATTCAAAGTAAAAAAAAAAAAAAAAAAAAAAGAAGAAGACAGTTCGGTTATCCAATATCGTCATTGATATGCATGCATAGCGTTAAAGAATTCAAAGTATTCAATTAGCATCAGCTCCCGCTGTTATGCTAAAACACGAGCTAAAACACATCTAAAGGGTCGTCCTCGAAATCTTTCTATTTTCATAATCTTTCCACTTCCTTTTTTGAATTTTCAAAGAGCGTATAAACATGAAAATAAGAAAGAGAGAAGAAACGAGCTGCGACTCGGTAGGTCAGGGAGTGTTATTTTAAACGAGTGGCTCTGGCATTGAATGACTGATGGTGCGTCCGGGGCGAGCGGTGTGTCTTCTTTTAAAAAAACCCAGAACCGTTCGCGAGATGATGCAGTGTCAAAAGGTTGAATAATCAGGCGCCACCCGCAGCTGCTTGCATTGAACTTTTCGAAAATATTTATGAATGATTGAGAAGCCTGTTCCCAAACAACCGGACTGAACCTTTTTTTTTTGAAGATTCTTTGTCAGTTGAAGGTTCCAACTTATTCATTGTTTTTTAAAGTTTGAAATGCGAAAAAAAATCTTTTCTAATCTGTGAGGATTGATTATTTAGTTTCTGATCAAGGCAAATTAATTTTGAATAATCGTGAAATTGAAAATGTTTATGAAGATTGAGCAGAATTTTGAAAATCGTTAACGCAAAACAATTTTTACAAGCTACTTATTTCAGTTTTCGATGATTGTAAGTGTTAATTACAGGTCCTATAATTGTTCAACAAATTTGAATGTGTTAAAAGATAAATATTTGAACAAAAAATCTTATTGATGAGAATTTTCTCACTCTTTTTATATTTCATTATTACTTGTTTGTTTGATTGTCATAAAGTAAAAATAATAATTCAAGATTCTTTCGGCTCTATCAATTTGAAAAATGCACATTTTTATTCAAAAAGTTAGAAAATAAATAATTAAAACTTTCTTTTTCATTCGTATTATATTAAATTTTAGATCCTCTACATTTATATTTCACTTGAATCCTAGTGACTTAAACATGTGTAGAAAAAACCAAAAAATTTATCAACTCCAACAGTAGTCTTTAAAAGTCTTTTTTTATTAAAGAAATTAAACGATCTCTTAAAGTTATTAAGTCTCTCAGTTCGCACTGACGCGAGTATAAAAAACCATCTCAACACCTAAAGATCCACACAAAGATTGAAGCCCGCGATTCATTACATATTAATCCCTCCCTTTTTACGACGAGATCGTATCAATCAAAGGACACGTATTAAACACGCTGGAAACACGAATTCAAAAAAACGGGGGAGGAGGGTAAAAAAAAAGTCAGGCGGTAAAAGATCAGATTTACAATCAATCAAAGTGCCGCGGTCGTGCGCGTAGCACGCGGTTTACGAGATGCAAAATACGGCGCCGAGCGGGGGCGCTCTTTAAACGTCACGCAACAGCTTTCAAACTTATAACATCAAGCCATCAAACTCTCGCTCGGTTGCCGCGGGCGAGCTCGGGTGAAAAACACCCCCCATAAAAATCCATTTCTTACCTTCCAATAAACGCACACGCGGCTAACCTCGTTTTCCCTCGAAAGGAGCTGGAACGGAGGGAAAAAAAAACGATCGCCGCAAAAGTGGCACATTCCGATCGTTCCCGCTTCTTCGATCGACTGGAGCGCAGGAATCAATGCCCTCGAGATTACCTTGGTTGGTTGGCTTTTTTTAAGGATTAATGTTTAGCGTGTACATTATCTTTATGATGAATTGTTGAGGGTTTGACCAAATTTTGCTGTTTAAACTGCCGAGTCATGAGTATGGTACGATCCCTCGAGTGATTACAAAACACTTTGATTGTACACGGTGATTACGCGAGAATTATGACGTTGAATAGCTTAGCGAAGGGAGATCGTAAAGTTAATCGAATTGTTGGAAGAAAAAGGATCTGTCACAATACTCGTAGCGCCGGGAGGGCAAATTGCTCCCGGTAAAGTGGTTTTCTCCCAAGAGTGCAGTCCAGTTTTTCCAAGGTGTGTGTCTATTTTTTTTTTTTTTTTTTTTTTTTGCTTCCTTGATTCTCAAACCCCCACGAGCTTTTTCGCTTCTTGAAAAGAAGATAAAAATTTTTATTCCTCAGCAATTTTGAAAAGCTGGACGTCGGAAAACTCCGGAATCCTTGGCAATGCTTTTCGAATGATGAGTTCTCTTTTTGAACCGCTGCTACTGTGTTCGCTTAAAAATTCCGGTTGGATGTACTTACATATGGATTTTTAAAAAGGTTCTTATTACTTATAGATTGACATGTGGGTTTATGGGGGTGAATGAATTTTTTTTCACATTTCCTTTAAAAGTTTTATGTGGATTATCAGATGAAAAATTTCATATGAATTTCACATGAATTTTTGACACTCATGGTTTTTTATGAAAGTTATCGTATGAGTTACATGTGAATTTTAATTAAAAGTTTTAATTACATGTAAATATTTTCATAGAAGGGCGTAAAATTTTTTCACAGATTTTTACGTTAACTTTGAAAAAAAAAATTTCGCATGACTTTACGTGTGAATCTTCATATGAATTTTTTATTAACCCTTGCTTTAACGAGAGAATTTTCACATGGATTAAAACAGGATTTTTTAAACGACTGGATCTTTATAAAAAATTAAAATATAGATCTTCATGAAAATTTTTAATTATGTGTAAGTTTCTGTGATAAACTACTTTTGCATCGATTTCAACAATAAAATCTCACTACTTTCACCAAAAAATACTTGAAACTTCCCAATCAAATTCTAACCTAAAAATCAATTATTTGTTTCAGAAAACTTCGTCCAAGAAGTAGGTGTCGTAGGGGATCAGGTCCGGCTGCCCTGTCCCACCAAAGCCCAGTACAATGACTCCGTGCGGCTGGTCCTGTGGTACAAGGGAAAAGGAACCGAACCAATTTACAGGTGAGCAAAAAAGCCATTCCCTTTAAAGCAAATCTTCTTTCCAGCGAAATGAAAAATCAAGTGCAAACATTTGACTCGGATAAAATCCGATTTATCATCATCGATTTCTGGGAGGTACTATTTATAACGCGGGGGGGACGACTTTAAATTCCTCGAGAAGCTTACCCCGGGGGCAAGTTTAAGAGCACGTCGCGACTCGGAAAAGTTCCGCGGCTGAAGCGAGTTTCCGCTTTGCGAGTCGTGAAATTTTCATATAAAACGACGAGGAGCTACACTATAGATCCTACTTAAGAAATGTAATAAGGTGTAAGATACCCGCGCGTTGTGCGTCGCCTCCGGCTTCTGCACTGTTTCTCCTTTACAATGCATCTTCTTTTTTTTTTCTTTTTTTTTTTCTCTCTCGTGCATTCTGAGAGCTAAATGGATATGGCTCAATGTAACGGACGTATCTGCCGAGCGTAATTTCGAACAGCGTCGTTCAAAACTTTCACGGTAATTGTTTCGTTTGATATGATTCGTTAGTGCGGCAAGAGTTCATTTGACTTAAAGGTCGGAAGGCTTCACTTGCAAAATCGGTCAAATAGGTTGATTGATGGAAATTAATAATAATTTCATGCTTGCTTGATTTTTTGACGCACTGATATGAAAAGTAATTTTTATTTTACAATTCACTTTAAAAAAAAAAAAAATTTTAATTTTCGATACAACGGGACTTTAAAACGTTAAAAAAACTAAACAATTAATACGATGCAAAAAGTTCATGTTCAGAAAATAGTTAACCGGACAAGTTTGTAAGCTAGCAATCATGGCACACAATTACTTCAGTAATGAATTTTTTTTCAATTAAAAATTTCAAGTTCGAAGATTCAGTCTTTTGCTTTTAGGATTATCAACCAATAGATTCACAATTTTGTACAACGTTAGCTACTTTAACAATAAGATTTTTAAAGATCTGTCTGATGATCGAGTGTCATAAGTAATTAATTTTTTTTTTTCCCCATTTCAAAGAAAGTAGAGTAGATCAAACAAATAGTAAAGTCAGTATTGTTCGAATACTTCCAAGAGTCTTGTATGACCAATCATTTCTTACAGTACTTGAACAAGTTGAATTCAGTTGTAAATCGTTAATTTTTAATCGTTCATGTTATAATATCATCCAGGCTTGACCAAGTGAAAATCGAAGCCTTTTATTAATTCAGCCTGACTTCGAGAAATACGCAAGGCCGTAACCACCTTACTCAATTACCAGGGTAGGTGCACGTATAAGCCAAAAAGACTAATAGATAAGCAGGCACTTTGTAAAAATAACGACCGTGGTCAGCAGTAGCCACCTTTAATTAAGCCCCCCCGAAAATCGAGCGTGATAAATAATTCGCTCCCGGGCCATAACTCAGTACCCTCCGGGACTCTCTGGCATTTGTATAAGCGACCAATCGAATCCTTACGCTCGCACCCCCGCGCCAACGAATTAAATAGCGCACGGCGGTATTTCAACGTCACGCGGGGGAATAGAAGTACCAATTTAACTTTTAGACCTCACCCGGCCTTTCTTACCTTCAGTTGGATCCCGCTTAATATGCAATCACGCGCGTTTATGGGACCCGTGCTGCGGTTTTAAACCCGAGCCCCGGATTATCATTACTCGGCCCAGAGCTATCGTTCGGCTTGATGCGCGCTGAGCCTTTTGTCCGTCCCAGTTTATCTTAGTCCCTTCGTCCCTCTTGAATATCGCTGCTTGTTTATCATGCGTCTGCTTTTGACGAGGGCTCAAATTCAAATTAAAAAAATTTGTTTTTGCTCAAATAAGATTAAATATTAAGAGAAACTAACAAAGTACCTCTTACGACATTGTCAAAATCCCAAAAAACAACTTTCAATCAAAAAATGATGATTAAACCCATTCCGACAGTGGACCGATCTCGGCAATTCCCTTTTTCAAGCCATTAAAAATAATTATTTTCGCTAGTAATTTCAGCAATCGATTATTTTTGAAAAAAAAAAGGTTAAAAAAGTTCTATTTGCTGAAGTAGTTTAAATTTGAAACCGGTTCGAAACGAGAAACCTTCAAGTTCACAAAAACACTAAAATTTCAGGAATTTTTAAAGATATGTTTGTTGGATCAGATTTTGGCAAATTTTCAGGATGTTCTTTGACTCAAAGCAGATTTCATTGACTTTTTAAAGTTAGTTTTTATTGATTCAAAACGTCAAAAAATGCAAGCGTATGTAAAATATTAGAATGAATGAAAAACAGGATTTTTTTATTTATAAATCAAGTGATTTAAAAAATGAAAAATGAATTATTAAAAACCGAGTTTTAAAAACTTCTTTTACTCCGATTTGAAATGAAAAAAAAAAAAAAAAATTATCTATGTCACTCGATCATCAGACAGATCTGTGAATAGATCATTCGAACGACGAATGAGGAATAAATTATCAAACCGATGGCCATCATTCAAATACTGTAGAATATTCAGGGTATGAACTGATTCACGATTCAGACAGATTGTGATAATTGTTCTAAATAATAATAATGTATAAACACAAACCACCAAATCATCTTGACATATCCTAATATTTTTATTATTGTATTCTATACATAAAATTATTATAAAGTCTGAAAAAATTTGTGCTTTGATGTTAAAGTTTCGACGTGCGGAAGCAGATAAATGAGATGAAGCAGAAGCTCAAGGAGGCGAAATCGGCGGGCCGTTGGTCGTCGCCCAAGCACCACCTGCGAGATCGGGCCTACTTCGAGGAGAAGTCGGAGCCGGCCCATTTAATCATAGTGAAACTCGAGCCCAAAGACGAGGGGATCTACAAGTGCCGGGTCGACTTCGTAAACTCGCCCACTACCAACTACATGTTCAACCTCACCATCATCGGTAAATCCAATCAACTTCTATTTGTATATAATGGCCCGTTAATAAAAAATATATAACTTCTTCAATTTTTTCATGCAAAAAATACGTCATTAACTTTAATTATTTTAAAAATTGGTAACTCCATTAGAATTTTCGAGGCCTCAGTTCATGAACCTCCTAACCTAGAAAATAAGCTGGCGTTTTATCTATATACGTCCAATATGTAGGTCACTGTGTCATGAACTGGGGTCTCGAAAATTCTTATGGAGTTTAGCAAGTAAAAAGTTATCATAAAGTGGGGTACTTGAACTTAATGTACTCACAATTGGAATTCTTACTTATTAATAAATACAATTATTTTCAACTAAAATTAAAATTCTAAATTTCAGAGCCACCGGGAAAGCCGGTCATACAGGACGGCGACACGCGTCAGGCGCTGACGGGGGTGAGGAAGGTGTACAACGAGGGCAGCAGGGTAACCCTGATATGCAAGGTCAAGGGTGGCAAGCCGCCTCCTCGGCTGATCTGGTTCCACGACAACCAGGAGATCGGCAAGGCCTACAAGCACGACCCCAAGACCGACGAGACCGAGCATTACATAACCCACACGATCAGGCGCCAGGACCAGGACAGCCAGCTCGTGTGCCAGGCCTGGAACAGCGACCGCGCCGTCGCCCAGTCGGCCATACTCAACTTAGAAGTCAATCGTGAGTTTTTAATTTATTTAACTAACTGTAACTTCGATATTTTATCGGGTTTTTATGAGAACAATTGGTAACTTTTCGAGATTTATGTTAAGGGAAGGTCGAAATAAGACTCGCTTATAATTAACCTTGTTGTAGCTTCTTTGTTTACTAGCACGTCTAAAATTAATATTTAGTAAGAGTAAACTTATATCGACGGTCCCAGTGAAGAAAAACCTTAGTCGAAAATCTGCAAATTTAAAATTATCGTTGAAAGACTGAAATGAATTAAAAAATTTTAAAAAATTAAAAATCTGATTAATTCAGTGCTAAATTATTAAAATTATTTATTTTTTATTATTTTTTAATTTATTTCAGCTTCTCACAATTATTCGAAAACTGCAGATTTTTGGCGAAGGGTTTTCTTCGCTGGGACCGTCGATATTTGTTAAATAATGATGTAAAATTTTGCGCCTCTCGAATCCGCGAGGTGTATTCATAATTATCGCTCGTTTTTCTCAGTATGCAAGTCGGATCATTAACTAAACTCTAAATTTTAGTTAAAATTGATAAAAAAATTTTTTTACCATTATTAATTTTTATAAATTTTAACTAAAAGAATTGAATAAGTTTCATATAATTGAAAATAAACTCTAGTGAAAATTGAAATGACTGTATTTCACAGTAAAAATTATATTTGTTAACATTAGCAAACATTGAAACTCTTCTTATTTTTATTTTATTATTTTTCATTTAATATTCATCATTCGAGTTAACGTAATAGTCGAACGTATACAAATTCAAATTATAAAAATTGAGCTTACAATGGAAAATATAAAATGGTTGAATTAAAAAAAAAAGTCCTAATAGACCAAGCACCCAGTAAATTTCATTAAAAACAAAAAAGTTTTTTAAAATTAATTTCCTATAGTTTAATGTAAAAAATTTATGTAACTTCGTTTTTTCTTAAATTTATTAATAGACATTTTTTCATAGTAATGATAGCGAATAATCGACCATGTTCTAAATCGTGGTTGATAGAAAAAATTTTGATGGGATTAGTTTAATCGCTTGGGCAGATGTTAGGTGTGTCAAAAATCAAGGGGGGAATCATGCTGTGCTGTTCTGTTTTCGTTGATCAAAGCGCGGCTTTTTTTTTTTAATCGTATTCTTTTACGGGATTCATCATTCTGACACATCTATACTGATGTGCGGTAATCTTCTGTGACTAATTAAACTTTTAATTCGGACCAAATTTCAAGCCTTTTAATATTCATCACTGAAGAGTTATATCATCATGTAATTTCATCGAGAATTTCATTTCATATAATTCAACTTAATTTTTTTTTTTAATACAATGTTTAAATTTTTTTTTTTTAAATTACCTTAAAAGTTAATTTATTAAATTTTTTGTTAGTAACTAGATAAATACATTTTTTTTTTCTTTTAATTGACACTTGATTTTATCAAGCTTAGTGTTTGATCGAAGATAAACTCGAAAGTTGTCGCTAAGATAACCGTAGAAGTTTTATGACTGCCCTAAACATCTTTACATATTTTATCTATGTCAAAATAAAAAGTCGAATAAAAAGTTTTATAATTTTTTTATACGGAAAAAACCTAGTAAAGAATAAACACGTTTCAAAATTTTTGGAAATTATAATTTTTCAAACCTTGGGAATTTGCTTGCTTCGAAAGAATAAAAAATTTAAAATTTTAAAATTGTATCAGAAAAATTTGAAAGAGAATGCTAGAGAGAATGATATTATTGATCTAAAGAACAATAAATAACCTCGTAAATAACATTAAAAAGTGTTTTCAATTTTTGAATTCTTCTCGAATCTAAAAAAGAAAATTTTCTTTAAATTTATAACGCACTGCTACATTTTTTAATTCCATTGAATAAAACTTTCGAAACTCTAAAAAATAAAGCTGCATACAGTTGTAACAAAAATAATTGTTACAGATAATTAGAAGCAAGCTTGAAAATTTAATTTGTTTAAAACGAAATATATCTCTGAAACTATCCTGAGTTACTATTCTAAACCCTTAGCCTGAAAAACCATTCTTCAAATTATTATAGTTTCCGCAACAGTTCCACTCGGTTCGGGTCTCAAAGCTCCCGCATTAATTTTGAAAAAGAAACTCGTAACCGTCCTTCCGAAAGAGGGAAAGGGAATCCATCCATTACCGGAGAAAACCTTTCCGACACACAATTACACCGGGCGTTTCGCGTGTGCCCTCGCGAAATTAAATCAAATCCCTCGGAAGAATAGCCCGGCACGGCGGCAGCCACGTCGCATTACAGACATAAGTCGGCCAAAAAGCTCCCGTAGCAGTATCGAGTCGCTCGGGCAAGACGGATCAGGGAATCGCGTGTCGCCCCCTTCCCCTCCCCCCACTGCCGCTGCTTCGATTTTTCCTACTCCCGGGCGGGCTTTCCCGGTGCATTACACCCAAATTGGCTGCAATCAATTTTTTCTTCTTTTTTTCCCCCTCCGTGATACGCCCGATACGGCATCATTAGGGGGGCTTTTAATTAGCCATTAAGGTGGTTATGAATATTAGGGGCATTACGGAGGGACGATAAAGATTGGATCGCCGGGGTGAAACAAAGGCGGGGGTGTTTGTTTGTCAGCGCACGCCGGGCCTGATTATACATCTGTCAGGTCTAAATGGATATTGACAGAACAAGCGAGCGAGCAGGCTTTAATCAAAGTGCTGACATGGCGGCGCGCGGGACGCTGCAGTTTTATTTTTTCTGAAAATACTCCGAAATTAGAGGACGTTTACCCCGAGCTGTCCCGCGTTGGTCTACACGGCTTCATTGACAGCCGCAAACCCAATGATTGAAATTTTTCACCCTGTTTTTTTTCCCTTTCTCTCTCTCTCTCTCTCTCTCTCTCTCTCTCTCTCTCTCTCTCTCTCTCGAAAATTGGGAATTAATGCCCCGACGAGTAATCCTCGAAAAACAGATTGAAAAACAAAGGCGGTTTTTAGCTGAGATTAAACCGTTTTTTGAACGTCGATAATGCAATGGTACAATGTTTTTTTTTTTTTTTTTTTTTTTTTTTCGCAATGAAATGCGATTTTAAGCTCTTTAAAGGGTCGCATCGAATCACTGGATTTTATGCAACGTTGTAATGGACACATTTAAAATTCGTATAAGCTTTGTTAATGTTACGAGTGAGTAGAGAAGCGATTTTATAACAATCATTATTTTTCAAAAATTAATGTTACTTTTGATGACGTAAGAGGGAAAAAAATTTTTTCAATTTTAAATGTTATTATAAGTGTGTCGATCCAAAATCATCAACTTTATTTGTTTTTCGTGCGCACATTACGACCGTAAAATTTTATGAAATTCGTTAAAATTACTTAAAATTCTACAAAAAAAAGTGATATTCCGCAAATGTGATTACTAAATTTACCAAAAAATTCGTTTCTATTCGAAGAATTAATACGTTACGACTAGTGTGTAACATATCATTAATAGTTAGGTATATGATTTCTGCTTGGGTCGCAAAAAAAAAATCCTTTCGAATCAAAATAAACCGAAAGCCGAAGTAATCAATCCACACCATTGTCGCATCGTCCCGGGCAATAATCAAAACATTAAACTCGGGTGCCCAGTGATAATTCGACAAGAACTATCCGGCCGCAATCACGCGCGCTTCCCGCAAACAACAATCAAAAGTTATGCAGATCCGTCCGCGAGGGCTATACGAGATAAGCGCCCGTAGGGCTGGCACGGTGACACGTGATAAATCAACGCTCCACGCGCGCGCGCGGGGCGCTTTGGACGTCCGGGAAAAAAAAGGGCCGGGGATGACGGAAACCAATAACGATTGCTTCAATCGCAGGGCGCGCGGTGATTTGAAAAGTTTTTTTCGGGCCGCGCCGCTTTCGCCCCGGAATTGATTTTGAATTTTTTGGCTAATTACGCGGGTGGGTAGAGTTTACTGTAAGGTAAAGTCTCGACCTGTTGAAAGAGCCGGGAAGGCTGACTTTTTTTTCTTATTCTCGACACGAAACATTCGATCGAGAGACGGAGTTTTTCCCCGGCGGGGGTTAGCTGGCAGGGCGCACGCGAGTAGCTGTCGACACGCGATGCACCGAGTCTTTCTAATAGTTCGAATTCCCGGCGCAATCACATTACCGGGGAGGGCCGAATTGTTTCCATTCCTAAATATCTGTTTCGCTTAGCCGAGACAAGCTAGAGCAAGTGCGGCATTGAGATGTGAGTTGTTTAATCGACCGATTTTGGTACGGACTTCGCGAGTCTGTCGTCCGATAGATTAGTGTCAATCGAACGAGTTTTTTTTTTTTTTTTAGAATTTAACACAAAAAATACGTAGATCTACTGGGAAAAATATTGAACCACGAAGGGAATATGCTACTCTATTACATTAAAAAAACTTTGTAAGTTTATTATTTCATGGCAAAATACTCAATTCTTGATAAATTTCACTTATGTTTACCAATTACGCAAGTGGTATAATTAACGTTTTTTTTCTAATTCACAAATACTAACCATAATCACAATTTATTAAGTACTGACGAATCAAGAATTAATATAGAATTTTGAAACTTGAATAAAATTAATAAGACTCTTTTATATAGGGTAAGAGATTCATAATTCGATTATGGGTTTGAAAAAGTGGTAGCCATCTAGCGATAAATCTTTGAAATCACTTGAAAATCACAATTTTTTAAATACCTTTTATGCGAGCTTTTATGGCACTGCACTGCTGGCTTGATAGACTGCGCTGAAGATGTGTCCAAGTGCTGCTGGGGTGGCTTGGCGCAGACTTCAGCACGATGTAGTGACTCTGCAGTTTGCTGTCCTTGATCTTCTTTCTCGATACTCGAATTCTCAAACGCTAATTTTTGAATTTTAAACTTAAAAAAAAAAAAAGACCCTTGTATATATGCTAAGAGATTTATGCTTCGATTGTGGGCTCGAAAAACTGGTGGCCACCTAGCGGCAAATCTTTGAACCCAGCAGAAAATCACAATTTTTTTTTTTTTTAATGTTATCACGCAAAAACTTTTTGATAAATTTACAGTTTAAATTTACAGTATTAATAGCTCCTCTGAGTGCGCTGCAAATGCGCATAGGAAAAAAACTACAATCGTAACCTCAAAAATCAAAATGCACTTGGAGCTCGCTTGGAGCTGATATTAATGAATCAATAATTTATTGATCTCCAAGCTTAATACCACAAAATCTGGACGCGTGAGTCAATAAATAATATTTGTTTGCATTTTCAAAGTGAAGCTAGGGTTCCATGATAAAAAAATTAATTATCTGTCAGTCTAAGCAAAATAGCGATAGCTTCTTTCTAAAATAGAATATTCTCAAAGTAAAAATGTTTTTTTCAATTAACTTGTGACTTTAACAGACTGCTTCAATTTTTATTTTCAGGATTTCACGAAATGTACACTTTTTTTCAGTGACGTTAATACGAAAATCGTTTATCAAAAGACTTTGACAAACCAAAAATTGTTACATCATTATTTCATCGTAAAACCTTCAAACCGTTTACAAATCCGTCCAGACACAAAATTAATTAATGTGAAAAATCCTCATTCACGCAAAACTAAGCTTTGGTTCTTTTGTCACCCATCCGAACAAAGTCTCGTGTCAGGTCTCGCCCGGGGCGGCCACACGTACGCGTGTAACCGCAAGTCCCGGGTGTCCATTCTCCGCGGCGCGGGCGGGGCGGCCGCTTCCGGAGCTCAGAAACTAAATGATTAAGATTAATCGGGGATTTTCGGGGGCTAAAAATCGCGCATTGATTTTCCGAGCCTGCCTGCCTACCGAGGGAGCCATCGTTCATCCCGATTGTTATTCAATTTCGGATAACCCAACGTTAATTTTGGGCTGGTAATTTAATAACGAAAAACCGATTGAGGATTTTGGATTAATTTCAATTTTTATTAGTTTTAATTGACTTGGATTCGCTGTAAAACTTAATTTTTCTTTCCTTGCTTGTTTTTTTTAGTCAAACCGACGGACGTGAACATCGTGACGAAGGAGCCGAAGCTCGTGGCCGACCGGAAGTACGAGCTCGAGTGCCGCAGTACGGGATCGAAGCCGAACGCCGTGATTACCTGGTGGATGGCCAACAGAAGGATAGACAATAGGACTGAATCCGTAAGTACTCGATCTGATTTTTTTTTTTTTTTTTTTATCTGGGTCCAATATAAATTGCAATTCTTAAAAATACTATTTGGTTTTAATTACTGTAAATTAGAAGATAATTTTGTGGAATAAATGATAAAATATTAAAAAATTATCGGAAGTAAACTTTGAATATTATACATCTGCTGAGCATGGTATGAAATTATTCTGTAAAATTCACAACGCAGCTTAGAACAAAAAAAATTACTACCTTCAAAAAACTTGAAAGAAACTTTTGATTAATCCCAAGTCCGAGCTTTTTCTGAACTCCCGAATCCGTAGACCGCGTGCACTTGACGTGTATCGGCCATCGAGGGGTAGGGGATGAGCCGTCAAAGGGTCCCGGGCACTCGAGGGCAAATCGCTTTTGTGCATAACAACACTTATTGGCCCCCGTCCGTCCGGAACTATTACACGTCGGTCGCTCATCCGACCTTTTTTACTCGGGTATCATCCTCCCGTATCGATCACCTCTAATCCGTGGTATAAAGTTTTTTTTCCCCGGAGCGCATTATGAAAAGTCTTATTTGCTTACGGGAGGGACGAACAAAGCCCGAAGAGATTTTTATGTGGTCGAGTTTGAAATATGTTGGTTTCTCGAGGGTCGAATGTTAATTTTATTTTATTGCTGCTTACTACCAAGAAGCGATACGTCATTTTGTCGGATAAAAAGTTTTATTTTATCTCGAACGAAAGCACTCGGAGGGAAAGTTCGTAAACTTATAAATTTATGAATAAAAGATGAGCGAGTAGTTTAATAAGGGACCACAGGTCTTATCTGATAATTAACACTGTGTGAGTGTGCGTAAGTTTCTGTCGTGGGTGACGGTGGTACCTGGAGGAAAAAAGAAGGAGGAAGGGGATTTTCCGAGTGCAACTTCTTCGTCATTGTTCGCGCTTATCTCTCTGCGATCGGCTTTTTTCCTCCCCGCTCCCCCAACTCCCTTTAACCTCGAAAGTATTTGGCTCTTATCTGCGAGGGGGTTAAATTTACATAATAAAGCCGTGAAAGTGGAACTATTTAACCAACGCGACGGTCTAGCGTCTTAATAATAGTGCACTTTTCCATTATCTTTTTCTTCTTTTTTTGGCGTTTAAAGAGTCTTCTTTTCGCGGAAAATAGTCGAAAACTTTTTGAAGAAAAAATTCAAAGCAGTGTATTAATTTATTCAGCTGTAAAGGAGAGAGAAAAAAAAATATTAGCGGGAATCCGTATGCTCGGAGTAATTTTTCCGACTCGTATCTCAATTAGAATTGTTTACTGAAGAAACACGAATAAAAATGGTGTTTTTGTGACAAGCTTAATACAGAGTACTTAACGCCGTCCGTACCGAGGACTAAAGTCATTACATTTTTTTTTTTTCCCTCTCCTATCTGCCGGGTAAATCTTTTTACGTGCGCGATTTATTGCGATGAAAAGTAAATACGGCTTTTACCGGAATACGCGTACAGTATGCATGCAGAAATTTCTAGGTATGATAAAATGAAATTACACTTATATTCAAGGGTACGTACACCCACGGAATTTACCTTTCACGTGAACCGACATTTATTCAAAGAGAATTTCACTCTGTGATTTAGTTTGAAATCTTGGTCATTATATAGCTTTTACAAAAATTCACAGTACCGTTATGAAAAACAATGCAATGAAGAACAGAACATATTATTCTTCGTTAAGAAGCACTTGAAGAGAGCTGTTTATTATCATTTGGTGAATTGAAATTTGAATTTATTTTACCAGTGCTGCGTTAAACAAATAATTTATTATCGTACATTCGTTCAAATGCAAAACAAAATCTAGTTTAAAGAAAAAAAATTTATCTAAAATTGTGTAAAGTAAAAAATTTAGGGTATGTAACTGAAAATATAAAAAAAAGTCCTTTGAAATTCGAGCAGTGTCTCAAGCTACCCTCCCAATCAAGTTAACTCGGACCATCAGCTCGGTATCAAATGGTAAAAATAAAATGAAAAAAAGGGAACGTAATTTTTGTTTATTTTTATGTTTATCTGGTTACAGTACACGGAGAACAATCAGAGCGTGAGCATCCTAAAGTTCGTGCCAAGCATAGAGAACGAGGGAAAATACCTCACGTGCAGAGCCGAGAATCCGAATATGCAGGACAGCGCAATCGAGGATAGATTGCAGTTGAACGTACAGTATAAGCCCGTGGTGAGCCTCAAAATGGGGACCAACCTAAATCCCGACGTCATCAAGGAGGGCGAAGACGTTTACTTCGACTGCAACGTAACCGCCAACCCCAAGGCCTACAAGCTTTCCTGGTTCAAGGATGTAAGTCCACGCTGTAATTCACTCAACCTCCTACCCTCCGGGCTTTTCGTTAAATGCAAGAATTTTAATTTTACTTAATCGTTCGTCATTCTGTATCCACGAACATAATTTAACTCCGAAATCTAGTCTTTTTGAGGTTAGGTTGCTCGCGAATAATGAATACAGCATTGACGCTTAATTCTGGGATTCCCCGGATTTTTTTGAGTCGACGAATGAAATTGTAAACTTGTATATTATTAATTTAGTCTGAAACGCTTTGGCAATTTAAAATCTGAAATTATTCATTTGACTCTTTTAAAAACCTTTAACAACCCCTTTAAATTTCACGAGCCATATCCATCGAGCACAAATTGACACATACTCAACCATGGCAAAAAATTTTATATAAACCGATAAAGTAGTGATTTTAAATAACACTCATTTTCACCTACATTGCCTCACCAGCTATTTTAAATTTATTTCAAACTGTTTTTCAAATTTTTTCAAGTAAAATTGCATCACTCTCCGAGTATTTTTGCACTCGAATCAACCTCTCTTTTTTTCTTTGCCATCGAGTAATAATTTATCAGAGATGCCTTGTTTGATAGGCTCGAACAAACCGCACTTTATACTGCGGTACGATGACGCGCCGTAACTTTGGTACTACATACAACAGTCTCTTTATAAAATTAATATTTAATTGCAGATGAAGGAGATGAGGAACAACCAGAGCGCGGGGATAGTGCTGAGCGATCACTCGCTGGTTTTGCGCGGCGTGACCCGCAACTCGGCCGGCTCCTACACGTGTGTGGCCGTAAACAGCGAGGGCAAAACACACAGCAATCCCGTCCCATTGCGCGTCATGTGTAAGTAATTGCTGACTAATTAGCGCGTACTTTCCAAAGATTTTAGCCCCCGTGTAACTCGACATCAAGCTCATTAGCAGTAGCCATAAGTTCGATCTATTCGATGGATAGTTCTGATACTTGCTCTACTGAACTGAGAAAAATTCTAAACTTAGAGTGTAAAGCCAAGATTATTTTCTAGTTCCTATGCTAATAAAAATTCTTTTTTTCATATTAGTTGTACTCAATATGGAAAAATGTGTATACTTCTTCAGTAGTATGTGAAGATAAATGAACTAAACTTTGTTAAAATCAAAACTGATTATTCGATTAAAGGTTATCAGCAGTTTTTCTTCCAATGTTTCCGTCAAGTTCTATGTAAATTAAGGTTCGAAGCAGATTTTGAGGTTAAGTCACACAAAAATTCTTTTCACAAATTTTTTTGTAATGGTTCCGCTTGGAAAAAAAATTATCGTATTGGTGCATTTAAAAGTAAGATGAGGGAATAAAATTAATAGCTATTCTAAAAACGTCAAAGATCGATCGAAAAAAATGTGTCGCATCTCCAAAAAAAAAAAGTCCCACTGCACAATGCAAGACACTCGACTATAGATTACCCTGGAATTATACAATCTGCCGTCCTACATCTGTACGACGGGAGAGGAATTATTTAGCATATCGAAAGTTATTCATGAAAACCCATCCATATTACACAACGCGTATGATTTACTACAAGCTCTCTTCTTCCATCGACCAAAAAAAAGCCCCAAATTTTTCTTCCCCAACTCGTCAATAGCCCCCCGCTAATCGGTCAGCGGCCAATCAGGTCGTTTTACTTTTTTAAAATCAAAATAAGGTTCGCGGGGTGGCCACTTTAGCTTTAAAACAGCTCGTATCTTCATCTCGTAAATGACCTCAAGAGTGGGGAGGTGGGGGTGGCGATGCATATTCAATTTATGCAAAGCGCACTGCATATTCATGTACGGGGGCAGGGAGGGCCTGCAACCGCAGAGGGTGACGCGGGTTTATATGTATATATATATACGAGGGGGAGGGGAGGGGGGCACGATGTGTTTTAACTCTCGACAATGGCCTCCCGCGCCGCATCTTCGATATGCATCCTTGCCCATTAGTCCTTCTTCGAGCCCGCGGTGTCGATTTTCATTTGCAGAATTATTGCTGGAGTCTTAAACCGTGGATGAATGTTGAGATGCGGTTTTCAGAGTGGCCGGTTGGGCTTGTAAATTTTTTGCTCGAAATCGATCGTTATGGGATGACGAGCCCGGGGACAGTTTAGATTGTTACGTGAGATTGGGATAAATTAGGGTGACCTCCATTATTTTTTATGCGAATTTCGAAAACTTAATGTCACAGCCTGGCTGTCGGCTTATCTTTTTGAAATCGTAATGGATTTTTCGGGTATACTTTGTGGCTTCGGTAATTACCGTTGCTGCTTGAAATTGATTTGAACTTTGTTATTAAAAAAAAGTACCAAATGCGATAATTCAGTAATCTCGATTGTAATCTAATTTTTTACTAGGTCACATTTTATTCGAAATAATTTTTTCTAACCTTGCGTGGATTTCTAATTTAGACGTAAACGTCAAAGAGGTATTTTAAAATTTTTGAATATTTACGATGATATCTCGGCAAAATAAAGTTTTCATCGTGAAAATATCGGCGGGCATACTTTTGATGTTTCGAAAAACATTTGTAACTTTGACGTACGCGTCTTACCTTGGGAAATATTTTTCTCGTATTGTCGTGGAACTTTTGAGACACATAAAACTTTCAAACAAGTTTTTAAACTTTTTGGTTTATATTCAAATTTCCAAGCAAGCATCGATCTCATGTATAAATTGACGCCGTGACATTCAAATTTTCTTGATTCCTAAATTTATCATTTTCAAAAGAGTCTGAGTAAAATTTGGAACTTTTTGGACTGAAAAATTGCCTAGCAAGAATCGGTGATTTCTCAAATAGTTTGCTTTATTTTTATAAAACCTTATTTTAATAGAGACCTCGATAGAGACATTTTTTATAATAAAAGTTTAATATATGTCAACGAGTTCAACTCTGACACTAGAGGTCTAAATTCAGTGCTCAAATTTTCAGGCTCTCTAGAAATTAAAGCGTACTAAATAAGACGGTCGTTAATTTTATTATTATACATCTTTAAAGAATAAGTATTAACTTAATAATTTTAGAAAGCACTCGTGAATAAAAAATATTTGTAAAAGTGGTTCATTGTAAATTTACCATGTCAAAGAATTAGTTAAAAGAAATTCTACGGTTTCTAGACATTTATCCAGACTTCTTGGTAAATTTTCAGACCTTAATATACATATTATTTAAATGGCAGTAGTCCAAAATAAAATAATTCAGATATTTCTACAATTTTTACTGGTTCGACATTGATGTTGTAATATTTTTCACATTCATTCCGAGTCTCCAATGGCTCGGTCGACAAACAGCTTGCGTTAGAACGAGCGTTAGAATTCTGAAGCCTCGTGATCGAATCCTGGTTCGAGCCGAGGTTCGAGCTAACATTAAAATATCATATCAATCTATAAGAAAAAAAAAAAAAAAAAAAAAAATTTGCAAGAGCTAAAATTTTTTTTGCCTAATTTAAAAACTTTAACCACGAAATAATATTACCAGACGCTCCCGTGTGCAAGGAGGGTAAAACCGAGCTGGTAGTGGGAGCCCTGAAGCAGGAAACCGTGTCGCTTCTGTGCTCGGTCGAGTCCCACCCGGAGCCCCTGACGTTTCACTGGACGTTCAACAACTCGGGCGAGCCGATAGACATGCCGGCCTCCTCCCCCTCCCTGCACCAGCAGAGGATATCAAATTCCCACGGGATTTCGTCTACCTCTGCACCCCCGACGGCCCAGTCCCACCAGGACGGAGCCGCGGTTCTCAAGGAGTACCACGGAGCGAGGATGAACTACACACCCTCTACCGAGATGGACTACGGGACCGTCGCCTGCTGGGCCAGCAACCACGTTGGACGACAGCGCTCGCCTTGTCTCTTTCAGGTGGGTACCTTTTTTTTTAATTAATTCAATTGTACATTTATATAATTTTGGTTAAAATTAAGAGCGGTAAAATATTTAATTTTCACGATTTTTCACTTAATCTGACGCGAATAAATAAATAAATTGAACTAGATATTTTACTCAACAACAAAAAAAACCTTTTTATTAACTATCTCTTCATAATTATATAAAATTATATTTTTATTCACAAAATTTGCTGATTAAGAGTTACATAGTTATAGTTTTTAAATTCGAGTTGTAAATAAAAAGCTCCCGAGTTTTACTCAACAATAGTTCAAAAATTCATTAAAAAATCATGAATAATAAAAAAATTTCGGGCAAAAATTTTGAAAAAAACATTTTTATTTTTCTTTAAAAATTTTGTAATTTAACAAATATTTTTAACTGGGTTAATTTATAGCAGTTATTGTAGAGGCAAAGAAACTTGATAAATTACAATTTAAATATTTAAACGTTTTTCTGGCGTCTCTTTGGTTTCAATTGACTACTTACTACTGTTTTTGGAATCATTTTATTATTTTGTTTCATTAAGTGAATTTAAAGATCTAATTTTGTAGTTATTTCGAAAGCTTTTCATTTAATTTTATGAGCTACTTTCGATTCTGGCAAATTTGATTAAAGCTTAATTTTACCCGCGACATTTCAGATCCATTTTGATTACACCTGCATTATATCAAACTTGAAAACTTAATTTTGATGGAAATTTTATACCTTGGACAAAATTTTTTTGCATGCATTCTTTTTTTTGGAAAAATCTCATTTGAATTAAAAAAAAGACGAGTTAATTGGGAAGATGTGATAAAATAAGTTAATCTTTTGAATAAATCAAAAACGTTCTTGCGCATTTTTGTAATTTATGATAAAATAATCACTTTTATTATTTATACTAAAACGTAATGCTGTTAATGCAAAGTCACTTAACTCTCCATTAAATTTAATTTACGCCAAAAATCACTAATTTTGACTGCCACGAAATAAATTTAACCAATTAAATTTTAAAATTCAGCCGTGGAATCAAGATTTTTTTCTCACAAAATTGTAGTCCATTAACGTTTGAACTGAATAATAAATTATGAGTTTCAAAAATAGCACACTACAAAAAGATTTTTTATACAAAAACCTAAATAAGGTTGTAAGTAAATTAAATCGATTCGATAAATAAACCTATAATTTCTTTGATTGCCCTCGATGAATTAAACGCACCGATCGAACTGCAAAACAAGCTCCCCCCATCCGCGCAAAAATTCAAATTAAACTTTCGCAATTAAAAAAAAAAAAAAGCCCCCCGCTTTAATCAAGAAAATTTCATACCGAAAAATTAAGCTTTTTGTTCAATCAACGCCGATCGAATTACTCATAAAAAGCCAATTTCGATTCCGCTCGCAGGTGATAGCGGCGGGTCGACCGAGCGCCTTGCACAACTGCACGGCCACGGAGATGTCGCCGGGCCTGGAGTTGGGCGAGCCGAGCAACAACGTCCCGAGCACGGGACTCCTGGTGAGCTGCCTCGAGGGCTACAACGGCGGTCTGCCCATAAAGAGCTACCACGTGGACGTGATAAGCGACGACGAAGACGGCAGCTCGGTGATACTCAACAAGACCGTGGAGTCGTCCGGTGCCGGGGACGAGGGCGTCGCCAAAATCGAGGTCGCCGGACTATCGACCGGCAGGAGCTACCGGCTCTACCTGTACGCCCTCAACGCCAAGGGACGCAGCGAGCCCACCGTACTCGAGCCTGTTACCCTTAAAGGGGTCGCCATGTACACTACCGGTGAGTTTCATTTTATTTTCAATATTTATTTTACGTGTAGCGATAATGATTAAAATAAATGCTTGAATTTTAACAATAATCTTTCGAATTGGATCAGGTTTTTACTACTTGCTATTTTAATTTTTGCACACGTAAGATATTACGTTTGTGCTCATTCTGAAACGGTCATTTACTTTTTCAAGCTACCAAAAATAAAAATCTGAATAATTTTTAACAATAATTTTAAAATGCAAACAAACTTGATTAGTTGCAGTTATTAAAAAAATTATGAAGTTTCTAACATGGAGAAAAATTACTTCCAAAATAAGTACTAAATGTAAAAATAATAACAGAACACTCGAATCCACTATAGCAATCCTGCGCGGAACGAGATTTTTTCTTAAATGCAAGTCCTTCTTTGTAAATTATTTGTAAATTCATTAAGGATTATTAGTTAAGCAACTTAAAAAATTACAAATTTAAATTAAAAATTTTTATTTTTACCCACATTTACAGTATAAAATAACGAGCAAAATAATGAACAGCACTAACAAAGGGTTAATACAAAAAGTTAAATTAATTTTCGATCACCCCCGTTAAAAAAGGGAAAATTTTCCTCCCCTTTTGTTCCCAAAAATTTCAAAAACACAGTACTACACGCTTCGTTCGACAACTTCCACGATAAAAAAGCTGGGGTAAAAAAATTTTTACGACGCCCGGACCGTAAATTCAGATATCAAATTAGAACCAGGGTAAAAAAGGGAGTGGGGGTAGCGCACCCAGAGAAATGATAAACCAGAGCCGCGGCAGGTCAAAGCGGCCCTCCGGCTGGAAATTCAAGCGCTGGTCCCTTTGTGCCTTGCGCCCCATTGTCCTTTCTGGTCAAGGAGAAACTGGTGCGTTTCAAACTCGTCATCGAGATACCCGGGCGGCGCTGCACAGTCCAATTAAGGTCCGGCGCTGCAGGCACAGGTAGACGCGATCATCAAAGATATTACACCCGAAATTCGTACGTACGAATGCTCCCCGATATCAGCGGCACACCTGGATGGTTTTCTTTCATACGGACTTTTGTATTGTACTTGGTTGTTGCGTTTATTTATCGGTGGGGTGGATTCGATTCCGAATTTATAATGCGATCGCTTTATCCAATAAAGTTTCAATATTCATTGTCGTCGGAAAACGTTTGTATTCGGTGTTTCCGCGAGCGATTAAATATGAATCGCTATTAAAATGCGATTATCTAAATTTGTCTCACGATGCTGATTTTAATCTTATCGTTATTGATGCAGCATGCCGCTGAAATAGTTCACGTGAATAGTATTAGGTATTTTTAAAACTGTTTTTTTAGGATTTTCCTAAATTCGTAAAATCTCAAAATTTACTAGATTATTATAAACTTGTTAATGTACAAAATTGCATGAAATATTTTCACATAAAATTTAAATAAAAAAGAATATTTTTCTTTTATTTTAAAGAACAATTTGAACAGAAAACTATAACTATAGTCAACGATTGTAGACAATACTGTTTAATTTTCAATTTAAAAACTACCTGTGTGCAGGAACTTTTAATACCAATATTATTTTCAAATGAGTGGTTAATGTGCGCACCCAAAATCAATAATTGAGTACGAATCGATACAATATGAAGCCCGTGGCGAACCGAACGTAAGGTCACGCTCCCCGCCCGAATAAATTCAATTCACTGATGTTATTTACGATCAATCGTAATGAGCTGAATTTATGTGACCATTAATTTTTTTTTTTTTTTTTTTTTTTTTTTTTTTTTTTGAAAAAATTACACGCCGCGTTACCTTTTTTTCCATCCCGTGCAGATGCAGAGGGGATGATTCGCGCAACAACCCCCCCGAACAAAGAAAATCTAGCGCGTGTCACAAATTACCGTTTTGACGCACAGGCTCGGCGCTCGGTGGAAGTTGGGTAAACAACCGAGAGCAAGAAGACTCGCACTTGGCTTTTATTCGTCAGCCCCTGAACCCCGCATTGTTGCTCGTCCCCCTGCCCTGAGCCGCAATGGTGTAAAGTCATCGAGGGGAGAGTCGGGATTTTCGGGTTCTTGTGTTTTTACGCAGCGAAGTTCACTCGAAATATTTTCGAGTGCGCTTTGTTAAGGTTTTTTGGAATTTTTTTTTTTGGGCACAGGTTTTGTGGTTTTATTTCAAAAAGTTGGCCTGTCAAATTTGAAGATGAGTTAATAAAATGCGTAAAAAAGTTCATTTTCATCAAATGACTTGTACAAATGAGAATTGAAATATTTTTTTTAAATTATAATTTACGTTTTTACATTTTAATTAATTATGACTGTCGTCACTATCTATAAATAATTATTTGCAAAGAATTCAAATCCAACTTTTACTTATCTCAAAATATGGTTTTGAATGGTAAATATAGTTTTCTAGCTCTCGTATAAAATATTAACATATTATTTTATTAGTTTATGAAAAACATATAAATAAATATTAATTTTTAAATGGTTTTCAACGTTAAAAGCTTCACTTTCTGGTGCTAACATTGACCCGTAAAATTATTGCTTAAAACTGTGCAATCAGATAATTATTTAAAAAATAGAAAAAAAAATTAATAAATTGAAGATAACAAATCTAAAAAATTGTTTTTGAGTAAATTGTAAAAAATTTACAAAAATTAATTTTATTTCAAAAAAAAAATTGAAAAAAAAAATTTACTGAATTTTAAAAGTTGTATGCTTTATTAACTCTTTAATGACCAAAAGAATCCCACAGTATTCTAGAAAAAGAACCAGCAATATATTATTTATTTTTGTCGAAAAAGATTTATGGATAAACGCACGACCGGATAAGTACCAAAGAGAGAGAGAGAGAGATTTTATCAGAAGCAATCTCTCTTGCGGCGGTCTGTCCTTCTGCATCTCGGCTTCATACAGGAAGCAATAAGCGGTAAACGTGGGTATTAATTCTCAGAAATCCGGTGGATATTGAAAATCCTCCCCACCCGCGCCCCTCCTTTCTCCTCGCAGTCTGTTTGTTTACCTCTAAATATTGAACACTGCGTGAGTGAAATATCGGAAGAGCAATATGCCAAAAACGAATTTTCCTTTGGACTTATTCAATCTACTCGTCCGGCTCTTATTAACTTCTTTTTACTTATCCCCGCACAGAGCTCCGGATTCATAAAGTACCCGTCGATTTTTATGAAAAGTGTTGACAGCGAGCGGGCTTACGTACAAATTCATTTCGTACACCATTGTTCGGTAAATCAGAGCTGGACTTTTATTCAAATCCTCGTACGAAATTAATTTCCCTCAATTAAAATCCCGCTGTGCATGGTCAAGAATTCAATAAGCAGGAGCCCTAAAACTTGCCCAAATTCCGGGGCACCTTCATCAAAGCGATTCTTAAAGGGCCTTTTAGGAGGGTTTTGCGAGGCCGGTGGAGGAACGCTTTTGCGCGAGCTCTCACATAGCCTTCCTTCGATTTCTGAGCGTGCGGTTAGAATGCAATTCTTACGAAATTGGTTTCGGGTTTCCGCGGAATTGCCTTTGATTTAGGGCAAATTGTCTGACCCCCCGCGGCGAGCTTACTTACCTCCTTCTTCTTTTTTTTTTTTTTTTTTTTTTATCTTCAAGGAAAACGCCGTACCGAGCCAGGCTGCTTTTCGTTCCACCGTAAGGATCGAAAAATCGTATTTCATACTGTTTTGCTTTGGGCTATGCGAGGTCTTTGTTATCGATCAATTTTAGAGAAGCTTTCGGGCACTTGAACTTGAAATATCAATTTTTTTTTCTGATTCGATCTTAAAAGTTATTTCAGATGTCCAAATAATCATTCTACGAAATTTATGTTTTAAATTTTCAAAAAAAGAAAGGTTTTATGTATTTCGATTTAATTGCAGCTTTATGATTTTTTAAAATGCCAATCAACAGTCCGTCAACTTACAAAAACTAAGAAAAAACGCATTACAATCCTTTACAATGAACAATTACGACTCGTACCCATTTGAATGTTTTATTCATCAAAGTAATGGCTACATCGCGCATTAACGGAGTTACATAATCATCTGGATCGAGTAATGGCCTCGGGGTCTCAGACTCGGATCAATTAGGATTATCGCTAATCCCCCGCCGACCGAGACGAAAAATCATAACTCCGTAATTCAATTGTAAACTCCCTCCCTCGCAGCAGGCCTCCACGGTCGTAAAATTTCAAACCGCCAGCTTTTTCCCTTTTTTCAACCCCGTCTTCCGACATAAAAAAAAGAAAAATACACATTTCCAGTGATCGCTAACTCAACTACCATTAAGAGGAGATAACCCACCCTGCACCTCTATCAATAAAACCGGATGAGCGTAAAGATCTGAAAAATTTCAGCCCGAAAAGTCGCCCCGAAAACATTCGCGCTAATGTACAGCCCCGCTTTACGATTACGTTGCACCGGCTATCGTGTATATAAAGCCATAAAAGTTTAACGAGTACGAGTGTAAAAAAAGCGGCTGCGGTTGTCTCCCGTTTCTTAATCCTCTACCACCGGCTCCATTCAGCCGAGTTTGATGAAAAGGGCGCGCGCGCCCTCGCTCAAAGGCACGAACAACACAATGCGAAGTGCAAGTGCGCCGACGCTCAAGACGCGTGCGTCTTTTGAGCTCGCAGCATGCTACGCTTTGTGAGTGTTAATTGATGCAATTACGACGCGTTGCGTTCGCGGCGCGATCTAATGGGTCGTTTTACGGATGCCGTAATATTCTGGGTCCCATTGAGGGCTTCAAAGAGCGATGTAGATAACTTTTTTCGATTGTTGCTTTGTGCTTTTGCATAAATCGTTTAAATAAGATTGGGAACATTTTTAAATTCATTATATTTTGGTGTGCTTTACGGTAGACAGTTGATAACGATCATCGCGTATTTGTTTTAAAAAACCACAAAACTGGAAGGGCATCAGACATTTAAGTAAAAAAATATTTTAAACACAGTTGGTATCAACCCTCTAATTAATTTGATTTGTATTGTAATTATGACAAGTAGTTGCAGTTTCAGCTGGTATACTGCTAATAATACCGGAAGAAAGACAGTTTCTGATAAAAATATTAAAATCGATGACTGAAGTGCATCCATCAATAATATTACTGTTTTATGACCAATTTTTTAATAAGTCTTACCGTCAATTAGAAACGCCACTAGTATTCACAGCATGTGAACGTATTCACTATGCGCATCGCAATTCACAACACGACTAGAACACACTGCCCTCCAGGCGCTCCCATTGAAATACGATTTGGCAATGCCGTAACTAGAAAGTCTGTGATCAATATGATTAATTCTTAAAAATTAAGGAATATTTCTATCTCATAATTGTGTTTAGTTACTGCACCAAAACATTGAGGTAACCGAAAAATTTCTTTTGATGTTCCAGGTAACGCGGACATATCGGCCTTCAGCCCACTGCTGCTGGGCTTGGCGGCGACGGCGACTCTTTTGGCCCTGGCGGTGGCCGGTATCCTGGCGGCTCTGTACCGGAAGCACTCGGGCGGACTCGCGGGGAGCCCCAAGCACGCGCCGATCGTCTGCGAGCCACCCAATCCCGGGTCCACGACACCGGTTCACCCGCAAACCAAGCCGCTCACCGACGACAAGGACCCTGACCTCATACCTAACGAATACGGTTAGTAACTTTTAGACTACTTTAAAATTAACATACTTTGAATTTAATTTTCATTTGATACGCTGATTGTGCTTGAAAAATTAACTTTAAAAAAATAAGATCAAGTCTAGATTAAATCTAACAACCACTAAAATCAATCAAAAGAATAGAATATAATAAACTAAGAGTTCAAGTGGTTCATTTATTGTTTATTGTACGGTTTGTTCTTTATTCGACTGTATATGAAACTTATGCATCCGTGAACATACTTAAAAAAGTATTTTATTACAAAATTAAGTGCACTTTCGATTTTTGAACCTCTTATTTATTCAAAGATCAACTACCCTTCATTAAAAATTTCTAAATAGCCATTATTACCAGAAAAACTTTCTAAATTAAAAAAAAAATCTTTTTCTTTTTAAATCAATAAGAGATCGCAAGCTCAAGCCAACTCGAGCCTGAAACTTTTTTTCCCCCCTAATGGCCGAGCCCTGTCATTATTAAAACTTTAGCCGCGCTCAACGCAGAGGAAAAAACTTATAATCCCCGTCCCTCATCCAATGACGGGATCCACGCATCGGGCTCGATTTTAATAAACATCACTCTAGAGATTCCCCGAGAAAAATAATTACCCCCTTCCTCTCGTCCGAGATGGGGGTTGGTAGCGACACGCGCGCGTCTTCTTCATCGAGCGTAATCGGCTTTGACCGGCGGGGCTTCCATTTGAGAAAAAAAAAAGCCAAACGAATAATTTAACCCTTCCACAGAGAGAAGACCCCTAACTAGCGTCACCCCGACGGTGTACAAGACGCCGCCGGCTCAGCGAAGACGGAGGGAGAACAACCGAGCCGCGACGATAATCACCCCCTCCTCGGAGGACGACCCCACCGACAAGAAGACCCAGCCGCTCCTGGAGGAGCGAGTCCTGGGTAACCACCACCCGGGCTTCGCCCCCAGGACCACCCTCGCGGGAACCACCAACACCGCTTTGGGGTACAACCACCACCACCTGCCCAGCGTGCCCGACTTCAAGCAGATAGCCTACGAACAGTTCAACCGAAATCACCAAAATGTAAGTTCTTTTTCTTTTTTTTACGATTACTGATGAAAAACACGATTAATTTAGGAAATAATTTTATTAAAGTAAATGAAAATTAAAAAAAAATGTAAGTATTTATTCTCTGACGTCACGAAAATTCGCTGTTTTGATAATCAGGAATTTTTAAATTCAATAAATAGCTATTCGAATATTTTTATTCAAAGAATCAAAAATCTAAATTTTAAAATTAATCAGTATTTAAAAAAAAAAAAAAAAAAATTCAAAAAAGTTCTTAAATGTTCTTTTTGATTATTGAAATTTTTTTAAATATCTGAATGCAGAAGTGCTTTAGTAATAAAGTTGAAACCACTTTAAAAAATTTGTCTTTTTGTTAGCTCATGCGTCGTTCTTATGATTGTTGCACTGACTATCGTAATTAGCATTTATAATTAACAATAGTGCAAAATGAGGTATCTATACGATTTCTATTTATTCAAGATATGTATAGAGATGGAATGAAGGTGTAACCTAGGGTTTAACTTGATTGCATCGTGATTATTTATTTTTTCGATGCCGGCACGAAAGTTTTCCGATTATTTCTTCATAAATACTCGTTTTTAATTGGGTTATCGGACGAAAGAGCATCGCAAATAAAAATAATGAGAAACAAAATAAAATTATTACATAAATTTTAATGATAAACAATATTTTTTAAGCAATCAACGAATGTAGGTTACCGTATTCCTACTTTTTTATTTCGATGTTTGGTTTGCGGATTACAAATATCGCCTTTTTTTGTAAATTTTTCAAATTCTTTTTTAATTAAACTGAATGATGGAATAATTAACGATGCGAACAAAAAATCAAACAATCACATCACAGTGTTGTTAAAAAATAATTGTTATGCTTTGCTTAAAACTAAAAAAAAAATGATCCGATTTAAGCATTATATAGATCTTTTAGTTTTTTCAAACATTTTTTTTAGTTCAAATGTTTAACTTTGGATGTGTGTATTGGATAGTACCTTGTAAGTACTGAATAAAAGCTTGAGCACGTGCTATAACAATAAAACAGAGTAAATAAAACAAGAAGATTTTTAAAATCAAAGAATTGTCAGTGATATTATAAAAACAAAATTATTTCAAAACAACGCAAGCTTTTAAAATATTTTCAATGTTTGAATCTGTAGTCGGATCAAAACATTCGTAACAGCTATGTTGAATTAATTTTTAAAATCTAGTTAAAAAAAAAAAAAGGAAGATCCAATTGAATATTGATACTTTGAAAGCATTTTTTTTAGTTCCAAAAATTAAAAACATCCCTTTTGAACGAGATTTTTCGAAGTAAAGGCTTCAAAAGTAAACTTTCATGCAGCGTTCATCGCTGATTTAAACTTTTTTTGAATTGGTAACCACGAGCAAACGGTCGGGTCGTATCATCCACTTTAAGACGACGGATTTTAAATGCAGTCCACGACTAATCTGCAATCTCGCAAGTTTAATTACCTTTTAAGTTTTCTCGATAATTTGAGAGGCCAGTCCTCAATCCGTACGACTAGACTCTTTTCCTGCAGTTTTGGCTCCCCGAGCTTCTTGTACAAAACTTTATTCTTCGAGTTGAATCGTCAAACGTTCCGGAGCTTAAGCTATCCCGATGAAGCAAATTTTTCACTTCACTCTAATTTCCATCAAACGCTGAGTTAATTTTTAATTAATTTAGTTGCTTTGATTGCTAAAAAAATATTTAAAAAATGACTTATACATGAAAGATTTATTCATAGCCCTGTATTGTAAAATTTTAATTAGAAAAAAAGGACAAGCTGCAAATAATTAACATACACATGATTTACATAAGAGAAAAGCACGATTACACGTGTAAATAGCGGAGCGAAAATTAACCAAGTTATACATGTGTATAAAGTCCGTCGTCTGTTTGCATGGGCAACCATCTATTTACACAGCACTCGGGCGTACTCTTCAAATGGTGAACCACCACGAAATTCGCTTTTTTCATTATTCAAATACCGTGATTTCTCACTCAAACATACCTTCCGTATATTGTGAAACGGTTATACTTTTAAATAAATTTAAATTACTTATGAGAGCTGTGAATGGATGTTTTTTTTACGGGTAAATCGTATTTCATTCAACTATGATTTTCATTTAACTATAGTAGATTAATACCGGTAACTTAATTGTTTCCAAAAAGTGAATATTAAACTAACTCACTGTGGTTTAAACTTCCGTCACTTTTCACATTTTCACCCGCTATGAAACGCACATTTTACTCTGGCAGAAAAGTGAGGTATCAGCTGATCTTGATGGGCAGATTTATACCTCCCCACGCAAGGTTACGTAAAGAAAGAGAGCAGCAGACGAATTCATCGAGTACAGTGACAGGAGTTTGCGTGTTCTCGAACGAAATCGATAGAACCTGTCAAATAGCTGGTGCGACGTACACAATAAATTACACTCGACAAATAAAATTCTTCGTTGACGTTCTTACTTTAAACTTTTCGTATTTTCATTGGTTCGACATTATACTTGAAAGAAGAACTAGGAAATTTTTACTTATATAGGTCTTGTAAAAAAGGGTTTTCGCGGAAGAAGTTTTTTTTATAGAATATTTCATTAATTTTTTTTTAATTGGAGAGGAAATTTTTTAAGATAAAAATTTTCTGCAGAAATTTTGAATACCTCTACTCAATTGATAATATTCAACTTGGGAATTCAGTGGGTTATGCCCGTCAAAACTATTTTTGAGTTAGATATATGTAATAACAAAAAATCAGTCATAATGCGCATTTCGCCGATGATGATGAATTGCTTTCGCTAACTATAATATAATTAATAATAATCAAGTGTTTCTTGTGTTTCATGAAAGCATAAACGCGGTTTTGAGATTATGTTTCCACAAATTTTGCAAATTAGATACGTCGTAACCCTCTAAGTTTGTAAATATTTATGATAAGATTATTTATTGTTTTCATGGATTTTACTCTGAATAAGGTTATTGAAAACGTTAATACGGTTATATCAATAAGATAAATCTGGACTACAAAGTTAAAATGCTAGTGCAATAACGTACCGTATTGGATCACTGACAAAAACAGCTATATTTAAAACGATATTCTTGACCAAAATAATCAATTGACAAATTTTCAATAGTAATTTTGATAGATTTTTGGAAATACCTCAGCCACGATTATTTTGGTCCATACCGTCATTCTAACATTGCGATACTTTTTGTGCTCCAATAAGATGCACTTGCATTTCAACAAACTATGTTATCGCATTGCGTAAATGCAGATTTATTTTATTGATCTAACATGTCAATATCATTTAATTATCAACTCAAAAAACTGCAGAATTGATTGCGGTAGTTTAATTCTCATACTTCTATCGTATATAATCTCATCGTTATCGAAAAAAGTTGAACCAAATTCAAAACCTATAAAAAATCTTAATCGTTTCAGGTGTATTACAGTTTGCAGAGGGCGACGGCGTCGGCACTGTCGGCGATGCCACCGGTTCAGCAGCACAGGCCCGTGACCTCGGCGCTCTCCCCGCACGGAAAAATTCTCTACCACCAGGAGGTGGTGACCCGGTCAAACAAAATACAAGAGAGTTGTATATAAACGGGGACGTGCAAAAAAAAACAAGTTAGGACTAAGTATCACATAAGATGTAAATATGTATGTAAAAGAGACGTTTTATCTAGTTACCAAAATTAAAAGAAAAAAACAAAAAAAAATACCGAGAGTGGTCGCGTTGACGTAAGTTCGATTAAAAATTCATTTAACGACTAGACTGCCGTAAAAAAAAAAAAAAAATCTCTCACAGCCATGACATTGCCAATATGAGTTGTTTACTTAAAGTGTATATCTTTTAATAAGTCTACCCTGAGTGTAAATTTACTTTATTCTATCGGTGTAACTCAACGACAAACTCTTGATTGTTTACTTGTACAAAGAAATAGTCTATAACTCAAACGAAGCTAGAGATTATAATTACCCGAAGCGAGGAACCCCGGCCAGCTGAAGACAGATAAAAATTCATCACGACCGGGCCGAATGGATTTTACCCTTTACCTTCTCCTTCATTTTTTTTTTTTTTTTACGACTTTAGCAGCACTTGTCGACGTGCCACACACACGGTTTACCCTTCGCGCATTCAATCACCGGTCTTTCAAATGACCCTCTTGTCGATCCTTTTTTTTTTTTACTTCTTCTCTCGTTTCACAATGATCACGAGTGCGGAGAGAGAAATTCCAACAAAGAGGGCCCATTCCGGGGTTAAAAAAAAAAGAAAAAAAAAATAGTCTTCAACTCGTCTCTTTTATAGCTCGTACGTCCATTCGACGGTAAGCCGCACACACACGCGGGGTTTAGTTGAAATCGTACACAGGAAGAATGGAAATTCGATTTTCGAAAAACACGCGATAGCATCGATTGAAATTTGAGCGATTTTAGTTTTAATCTCAAAGCTTTCGCAGAAATTCAAAAAAAAAAAAATTTGTTTTGCTGAGATAATTTAATTTGAATGGATCATTGATAACGCGAACAGAGATATTAGAAAATTGACCTAAGAAACTACAAAACTCTTGACCTTTATATGCTGTCAGTTTCTTAAATTTTAGGTTATGTATCTCAACAAATATTTAAGTAAAATTTTTGTTTAATTCTTTGTTTCTACAGTTATAGTAAAATAAAAGAAGTTCATTTTAGTTGCATTTGACTTATTGCATAAGAATTATAAGTTTAAGTAAAATTTTTATTTAATTTGTTGTTTATAGTTTTTTATAAAAGAAAATATAGTTATAATAAAATAAAATAAGTTCATTTTAGTTGCATTTGACTTATGAGTTAGTACTAAATTATCTGTGTATAACACAGACGTGATCCGATAATTTTCAAGAATTCTTTCCATTCTTGCAACATTCAAAAATATTAGTTTAATTTAAAAAAAAAAAATACGTTTACCTTAAGACTCATAAAATTATTAGAAAAAAAAAAAAAAACCCGAGAGTAAGAGAGAAAATGAAAACAGGACATTTCGTTTGAACGCTCCACTTGATCAAAACTTGGAAATCGCACCAATTTCCTCCCTCCTTCCATTTTCCGCTCATCTGCTCGCTCATGATTGCCCCGCGCCGGCAGCGTTCCTTTTTATTGGGTCAGTTTTTCGCGTCGTCGCGCGGTTGTTGCCACCTGCACCCCGACGATATCCCGGTAAAACACACTGGAATTTTTTTTCGCTCCCTCCGTCCATTTACTTTCTTTTCTCGTGGCTGTAAATAAATGCCGAAAATTTTCATCCCTCTTCAGCTGGACGCTCGCTCGCGAATAGTTTTAGGTGTATCACGTAAATTTATCGTTTTTCAATGAGCTTATGAGTTTTTTGTATAAAAAAATTTTATTGTAAATAGGCTCGTCGAGTCTTTAATACACATAGGTTAACTCTGCTGCGGTTGAGGCTGAAATTTATTACGAGGGATATAATTATTGTCAGGGACTGGAAACTTACAAATATGTTTGTAGAGTAAGTAGTGTTCCACAAAAATGTTATTCAAGCTTGAGGTTTTGAAAATTTAATATATTTAGTTATATTAAATATGTATATATTTTCTACTGTTGCCAGACAACGCAGATTTAAAATTTTTCAGCTAAGAACTTATAAAATGAAAATTTCTTTCAAAAAATTTTGCGGCGTTCTAGAGTTTAGTCCAATATTTTCAGCCTTGGTAGATTATTTTATCCCGGGCTTTAAATTTCACCTCAACTTTGTCACAGTTCGAGTCCGAGTTTAATAAAATCCTTCGCACATGTTAACAACGTACAGCACGAAATAAATCAAAGAAGGAGTTTTAAAAGTATAAAACGAACGTATGTAAAGTGTGTAAAATATTAACTTTGAAAAAAAAAAAAACTATAAATAAGAATAAAGAAATGAGCGTTTTGTCTGTTTTTCAAACAAAGTCTTGTTATTTAAACCTGATTCCCACTCCACTTAAAAAAAAAAATTATAAATATCAGAACTCAAAATCTCTAAGTACACTATCCAAAATTTAAAACGATCCTCTTATCCCGCATCAACCGTTCTTTTTTTTTCAGGCGATGCAACTTCATAACTCAAGCTTCCAGGCTTATCGCATTGGGGGGAACCTCAAGTGCAGACTGGGTAATGTGTAGACGACCCATTATCAGAATATTAATAACAGAAAAGCAAATACTAGTCTGTAGTAATATTTTTATCGAATTTTCAAAAATAGAATAAAATGTTTTATAAAATAGTTATAAGAAGTTGATATAACCGCAAGTAGAACTGAAGAAAACTAATGAGAACAGATGTAAGTTTTGAAATTGTACTTTAGTTATTTTCATTTTCTTTTAACAATTTTCTGAAACTTTTAATCCTATACGTGAAAAATTCGGTAAAAAAAATACTACATTGTGGTATTTACTTTTCTGTAACAATTAGTCTAATAATGAGACGTCTGCACATTACCCAGTCTGCACTTGAGGTCCCCCCCATCGCATTTCTCAAAATTCCTTCTCAATGCGATATCTCACTGCGCAGAAAGAAAGAAAGAAAAACCAGAGGCACTTTTTTTTCAAAAAAAAAAAAAAAAAAAAGGATAAGAACAAGAAGTAGATCCCGTATAAAGCTCAGCCGAAAAGAGAGCGCATGTTACGACTTAAATTACCGAGCTTAGACGCTCCGGCCGTAAAAGCTTCGGGCTCATAATCTACCTCCGGCCTGCCCCCTCCGGTCGAGATTATAAATTTCGCGCGTAGCGAAAAAATTTCATTATCTCTCGCAGCGACACAGCCCGGTGCAGCGTTTTTTTTTTCTTATTTTTCCTCCGTCTTCTTAAAACCGTCGCGTCTCTCGTCACGGCCGTAGCTGAGAGAAAAGAAGTGCTGAAAATTCTGGTACGTGACGGGAATAACCCCTCCTTTCGGACGGACTTTTTATCGATCATATGGACTCCTTCCCAAAGGGGCTTTTATTTATTCCTCGAGTGCTGCTGCTGCTGCGCCGATTTCTATTTTGCCTCCCGCCACCCCGATGCTGCAGCCTTACGTAACAGGCCTACTCCGCGGCACGGAATATTTCACGCTTGTTTGAGACTTTCCCCGCGAGTACAAGGGTTAATTTCTTTTGGAGTGATGAGCGACGGTGAAGAAATGTTTTATGTTCAAAATTTTTAATACTTTATTGAAATAAGTTAAATTAGTTTCAAATAATAAAATTAATAAAAACTTATTTTTTGAATTTTATTTCAAAATTTAAGATATTATTAGATCATAATTTTTAGTATTTTTGCTAAATTTACTTATGGTTACCCTTGTTAAACATGCAAGGACAATCAAATAATTATACATATAATAGTCTCGATAATAGTTTTCAAATTAATTTTTTCTGAAAAACATTGACGTGCTTCTAATAATCTGAAAGATTTTGTCAACTGTTTACATGTAGATCTAAATTCTTGTCTCGATATATTTTTTTAAAGTTAAAAAGAAAATACTTAAATTTAAAAATGAATGATATTTGGTTTTATTTTTGAACCGTTTATGGTCGGAAAAAGGATGGATGTGATAAAGCTGAAGGCTATTTTCAAGAGATTGTTGTTTCAAACGATGGGAAATTTTACAGCGCTCAATTTCCTACGACTGATGGATTTTCCGACACTTTTTTTTCAGGGTAAAGTGGCACGAGGAAAAATTGTGCGTTTGTAACTGGATTACTCTTCAATTGTTCAGCTACGAGGAGTTGATTCGGCCCAACTGTTACATTTTGAATCATCAGTTTTTATGTCCATGAAAAACAATAACGGTTGAACAGTTGATAGTGTTTACTGGTAAATCTTTTAAAAAATTTAAAGAAATCAGTTTTAACACATATTGCTTGCATACTTTTTAAAACTTTTTGCCAACAATCTTTAAAAAAAAAGGTAATAATGAATATTTTATATAAACTAGAAATTACTCAGCGCGTAAGCGCGCACGGACCCTTATTTATTGCTTTTGCAAATAATCTAAACTCCATCGGTTTTTAAGCGCGCATAGGAAAAAAACAAAAATAGTAACCTCAAATGCACTTTTTGAATATTTTAAAAACTTCTTCACCAATCAGCTCACGAATAAATTGTTTACGCAAGATGGCGATAGCTCTCTTTTATAAAGGGAAAATGCACTTTTCGAATATTTTAAAAACTTCTTCACCAATCAGCTCACGAATAAATTGTTTACGCAAGATGGCGGTAGCTCTCTTTTATAAAGGGAAAATCGATCGCTTGCATTTCGTAGTTAAAATTTTAAGATTATAACCCCGCTCGTAACTATAAAAAAGACAGTTTATTTTTTTATTCCTACGTAATACATTTAAAAAATGTATTAGTGAATCTATAGATAAAAAAAAAAAAAACTAATAATTGTCAATTTAGGAAAAAGACATTACCACGATTACAAATAAAATAGAAAACAATGTTTTCACCATAAACCGTTGAACTCCAAGTGAATTTGGTGGATTCAGGTGCAGGTACGTCTGAGTCGTACATCGACAAATACAACTGCACTCCAATGAAAAAACTTTTGGATTAAAGTTTTTACCCCCCGAGCGAGAAGTTAAGCGTCGCAGTACGAAAAAAAAAAAGAAAAGAAAGAAAAAAGTAGGGAGGGGGGGGGGAGTACCGATGGCGGAAGATACGAAAGAAGGAAGAAAAGAAAAGGAAACGGAAAAGCGCGTACAGTTACACGCGAAACTTGAAATCTAAAGTGGTGATTTTGTCAAACTCCTGCAGGTGCGGAGCGCTAAACGCGGGACGTTTTCCCTGACGATTCATTATGAAGTTTTTTTTACCGGGTATTTCGTGCTCGCAGCGACGATGAAAACTAATGAAACTGATTTGGAAAATTACCGATGATTGCCCTACGAACTTGCTTTTATACTTGTCAAAGTTTTTTTTTTTTTTTTTTTTTTTTTTCAAGCCCCCCGTAGTAGCGAACTTACGGTGAGATACTCGTGCGCGGTTGGATTTATGCGATTCAATCTCTCAACCTTCGGTCGGAGCGAAACTCACTTCTTCTTTTTTTCCCGTTCTAAGGAGTTGGATTTTTTCAATTTTGCCGATAGAAGAAGTTTTAGTTTTAAGTGATTTGCTTGTTCGTGGCTCAACAGGGTCCTTTCTTTTAAAATAACTGACATAAGTAATTCGTACTTGAATTGTTTCAAACATGAAGTTTTTTTTGTTAAAAAAGTATTTAATACTTTTATAATTTGTCTGATATTTAATACGTAATAATAATTGAACAAAAATTACAACTTATGCACTTCTGCCGGGGTAAAATAAATCTTAAAACAAAATATCTTGATTCTTGTGGTTTTATATTATTATTTTTTATTTCTAGAAAACTAAAATATTGAATTTTCAAAAAATTAACTTAATTATTGTTTTAAGCATACATAATCAGTATTACGTACTGGTCAAGTAATTTTGAGTTCACAGTATGTATACTAAAAAGAAATTAATAAACGTTAAAATATTTTCCATTAAAAAAAAAAAAAAATTTAAGAAAGTATGGATCTGATCTGGTGTAGTTTCCACAGCAAAGTTCTAGCGCATTTATATTTCTTTGTAAAAACAAAAATTTGTTAAACTTTTTTACTCGTTGATCCGGCGAAGTAGCAACGATTTTCTGGAATCAAAAATCGACGCCCCGTACAAAGAAAAGCCTTAGCCAAAAATCATTCAATTTAAAATTATCAATAAAGGACTGCCAAAAATTAAAAAATTTTAACGAAACAAGAATCTTAATAAGTTGGCACCTAATAGGTAAATCGAATTTTTTTAATGAAACCGATTTTTAAATTCAATTCAGTCTCTCACTGGTAATTTTAAATCAACTGATTTTCGGCTAAGTTTTTTCTTCGCACGGGCCGTCGAAATAACATCTGACCTTTGTAGTTACGAACAACAATTAGCTCCACAAGTTATAATTTGTAAACGAAAGAAAACACCAGCGCGAAAAAGCACTTCAATCAACGCACGTAAAATCCCCGTCGTCGTTGGCTGCTCTCCTCGTTGCATATTTATGCCGCAAGACTGCTTAAATACAACCGCGCTGCAGTTTTCCGTTTCGATTCATAATCTGGCCGCGCTCGTAGGAAGCAACAAGCAAAGCACGCAACAAACTCTCTCTCTCACTCTACCGTTCTGTGCTTTTTTCTTCTTTACTTTCTCTTGTTTTGTACACGGAAAAAAAGGAAGGATGAAAAAAAGAACTCTTAAAATTGCACGCTTAAATGAATATTTGTTGTACCGAAAAAGCTCGCTTTCTTCTCTTCCGCCCCACCCCTTAAGTCTCAGAATTCAAACTGGAATTTCTCAATCTCTGTCTGATTCTTCGTGCGGTTGCATTTAAAACTGACACAGACTTTCTACAACTTCTCAACTGACTGGAATATAAATTTTACTGATTATAATTTTTCTCTTTTTTATTTCATGATTGACTGTATCCATAGTCACTTTGCTTAATATTTTTCAAAATTTCAGTTGCTATTATAAACAATATGATGGGACTGATAAGCAGACCCTCCAGTTTCAATACAAAAAAAAAATTATAGATCTTTAAAAGTCTTTACACTCGAAAACTTATCAGTCAAAGTCTTTGAGACTCGTAGTTTAAGTCCCAAAAGTTGATAATCAGACAAATTACTCGAAATTTTTTGGTGTCAACACTTGTTCTTGAACTTCATAGAGTATTTCTATGGTATATGAAGACTTTAAAAACTTTCTTTTTCTCTAATGACTTGCGATTGAGTCTGGACGTCACGAAATGGTGACAGGCCTCAGGACTTGGATTTTGGCTCATGAATTTTTCTCAATTTCGTAAGATCTATCGGTCCCTTAACTAATCAAACCTTGATTCCGTTACAATTGCTTTTGTTGAACCGTACTAAACTCGTCATATGAAAATCAAAAATTTTCAAAAAATAAAAAAGCTTAATCGCAAGATAAAAAAGTCTATCAAATCACGCCCGCCAACACCCAAATGCAAATGGTCCACAACGCGGTAATTGCGCATCTCGAGATTTCGCGTGCAAAAGAAAGAAAAAAAAAATAAAGGGCGAGGGAGGGGGTAGAGGGCAGAGGCGAGAAGTAAGAGTTCTCGTTTTACGCGGCGGTGGAGTGGAGTGCACAGTGGCAATTCGTTAGTTTATACCCATTGCAGCGGGAACTCTGTCGGGTACGTATGTATAGGAAGAGGGCGAGCAGCCGGTAGTAAATAGCATTAGCAAGTCAACTAGCGACTCTCGGTCCCGGGGCTGCTGGGTAAGTACTTACTTCTTGAGATTCGAGTTAATTTATACAAGTGGCACCTCCACCGCTTCTGCCGTGGCCGTAATGCTGTTACGACTGGTTTTAGTTTTGCCCTACCACTGCGCTTTCTTCTTTGCCTTTGGCTCCTTCTCTTTCGTTTTAGCTTTATTGTTTGAGGAGCGTGACGAAGGATGAAGTTTAGCCGCGCCGTGCCGTGAGAAAGGAGAGCTTTTGTTCAAGGAGTGGAAAAATTATTTTGTCTTCGCTTGTAAGGCCTTTTTCTCTTTTTCTCTGAGTTATATGCTGATGGAAACTGAGCTTTTACGAGCTTAATTCGGTTTTAAATTCTCAACGGTCGATGAAACGTTTTTAAAGGTAGATAAAAGAAACCCAACAATACGGTCACGAAGAAATCATGAATTTTTGTTTCTCTTATTAAAATAGGTTTTTGCTGAATTGCGGTATGATAAATGACTGGGTCAATTCAACTCCTCTCGACCCTAAATTTAAGTTCTGATGGTTGTTATCAAGTTATCGTAAGTGACTTTACCAAGGGAATTATGGAAATTATAGCTTTTATAAGTATGAACAAGTTTGTTTGAATAAAAATTCTTATTTTCATTATTTGTCTTAAAAATGATAATACTTATCAACATTTTTGAAATTGAACAGCTTTTCAGAAGAAAAAGAAAATCATAAATCCTTCCGTTTTGAAGTTTCTTCCTACCCACGCAACGAAAAAAATTTCCTCAAAGCTCCTTATTTAATTTGATCGACAAGATTAAAACCATCGGGGAGGCTTGTTGTGTTTCCCATGTCTCGAATCATAAAGCACTTAAAGGAGGTAAAACGACTGTCTGATAAAAATTTCGAGTCACGAAACGTCAGAAAGCAACCCCCTCGAGTCTCACCCCGGTTCTTGAAATAAAAAAGGGCTAATAAATTCAAATCTTAATTGTTTTCCATGCTTTTAACGCTATCGGAAATATCATCACGCGAGGCTTTTTTTCTCAGCAGCGGTCATGTAAATGCAGGACGCATCGCGATCGTAAATTTGTTCACGTAACCAGCAGAAATCAAAGAGGGGGAGGAGGACGACGACGGACGATAGTTAATTACGGCGGGACATGTTTTACATGGCCAATAAAGCCCGTTCCAGGGCCAGCCGCGTAGGTGGTCTGCACGAAATTCAACTCGGGGAGCCTCCGCTCGCACGTCAGATTATATTATTATCGCACTAATTTTCGGGTTTTACTGTCAATCCCCGACACTGACCGAGTGCGACCGGCACGGACCGGCTGATGGGTTAACTTGTTATTGAATTTCAAAAATTATTCACTCGCGCGTGTCTACCGTATTGATCGATATTCGCTTTAATTGTAGTGATTTTTTATTGATAAATTTTAACATTTGAAATTTAAAATAAATTTATTAAGGAGTTGTACTCTACTAATCACTACTGATATATCCATTACCCCACTTAAAGTATTTTCATTTAGAACCCCAATTATATATAGTTCAAAGAATTGACTTACCAATCGGAGGAACGTCGTTTGAATTTGCTGACTACCAGACATGGTTTAGTTATTATTCACTGCTGATATTATGTTGATGGATGTAAGAAAAATGAAAAATCTAGCTGTACAAGTCTGTAAAATAAATAAATATTTGATAATAGTATACACAATTTAGTTTTTATTTTCATATAAAATTTTTGTTAACTTTATGAAAAAGTGATATATTTTCCTTTACAAAAGTATTTTTTTTTTTAGCATTAAACCGTGAAAAAAAGCAGATTAAAAGAAACCAACAAATATATTTAAACAGCTACTCAACTACCTTTTAAAAAAAACATTCATCAAACTTAATTTGTGTAAAAGATCTGACGAGCTCTTAAACGCGTAAAGATCTCGAAAAAGCTCCGAGCTTTCACTTTAATACCTATTTTATTTACATTAAAAAGAAAAAAAAGGAACAATCGTAAGTACTCTTATCTCGGTCACGATTGAAATTAATCCCCCATCGTTGAATAAAAAATCCTCTTCCAAGGTCATAAATTTCATTTTTAAAACTTGATAATTGAATAATATATCACTTTTTCCTCGCGTACATAAATATGCAAATTCTTTTCATCCCCCGGTCGTGTTTGCATGAAAATACAAGACATCGGGAGCAAGCTTATAAAAGGAAAAAGAAAAAAAGAAAGAAGAAAAAAAAGTATCACCGCCAGAAAACCACAATCTTTTTCTTTATTTGAACAGTATAAATTTAAAAACAAGTAAGACAAGGGGTGAGATATTAAAGCACGCAAAAGAAGCCGCGCAAACAAAACAATGAACACACACAAAAGAGTACGCGCGGCTGGGGGGTGTATCATCGTCTTTTACCCTCAATTTGGAAACAGCAAGAGGAAAAATTCACGTTATTAAGGCTCGCCTAAATACGCTATGCACAAACCAACTCCCAAAAGAGAAGAGCGAAAAAAAAAAGCGGGGCACAAGGGAACTCTGGGCTATTCTCTTTTGGCTCGCCTAGAGCCATACGAATTCCTCTTTTTTTTTCTCCCTACCCTACCAACTTCCTTTTGGTTTTATTTAGTAATTTTTCAGCGTCCACCGCCGGGGCCATTAAAAAAGTTCGTCGAACTTCGATTTTTCCCTCCCCCGGCCCGCTAATTGATAGAGCCCAGCCGAAAGGCATAAGAGTTTTTTAATGACCGTGTCGATTAAATTCCGCGATACAGTGGCCCGAAAAAAAGGGCTTTTCTTTTTTTTTTAAATATTCGCGTATTTATCGGGGCTGGGTGCGTGACGTTAAATCCCGGTGGTGTAACAACGATTAACTCCGGCTAAAACGAAGTTACGGCTCCTACCGTGCCTTCGGCTTCCTCACGCTTCTCTAATTTGCGAGAGCCCACGCGTAGATTTCGACTATGCCGCGCGTGTTCATAACCCTATGCAAGGCGTATTAATACCGTTTGGTTTGTTGTTGTGATTACGAGATTACTCGCGGAGCTTTGGTACCATGTAGCTACGCAGCGTTGGGGGTAACAAACCTGAAAATTGCGGTGTTTTCGGGACTACCCGAACTACTTTAGAGCTGTCGATTATCAGCGTCAAAAGTGTATAGATAGAAAGCTTAGAAAAACTCGAGGAAAAAGTGCTGGATATTTGTATATATTTTTTTTTTATCTAATTTTGTTTAATTTGAAAGTGAGTACAAATAAAAATTAAAAAAAATCCATTGCAATTCATGTAAGTTGGAAATTTTTCAAATTGTAAAAAAATAAAAAATTAGAGCTTTTATCTCGATCTAAAGAAAATTAACTTAAATTACATCTATAGAATCAGAAACAGAAAGAAAAAAAATTGAATTTTTTTTAAATAAAGTTCGAAATTGACAAATTTTATGGTCTCAAAAATAAAGAGCACTATTAAAACAAATAAAATAATCATAAAAAAAATCAAATATTTCAAACATAAAATGAGTGCACATCTAAAAAATTATTATGTACAGTTTATCGTCCCAAACTTTCAAAAACATTTGGACAAGATTTAAAATGAAGATAATTCGAAAAAGAATTTAAGAGTAATCAGAAACCCAATTATATTACAATATACAATAACAATGATTAAAGTATCGTTTAACCAGACGCATTCACTAAACTTTTCAGTCTTCATTAACCCGAAAGATTCACCGCGATAATAGAATTTCCTTGAAAACTTCTTGGGTGATACTTTTTGTTCGCCCCGAGTGAATTAAGGGAAAATCAAGCCTCCGCGAAAACAACCGAGTAATAAAGGGTCCACGGTAACGAATTTTTTTTCCCTCCCCCGGCCGTCCCGCCGAAGAAGAAAGAGCGGAAGAAGAAGCAAAAAAAGTCAGCCTCCAGCGGTCAGCGTTAATGGCTAGGTGTGATTGTGTACTCGAGAAAAAAAAAAGTGTGGCGGTGAGTAAGAAAGGGCCATTCGTTATTTTCAGCGCAAGAGAGAGAGGAAAATTAAGGGCGTCAGGGGGGTTTTCTGAATTAGGGAAAACGCTTCTCTGGTACTGCTCTTGGCACCAACTCCAATTTCCTCCCTAATGAGCCTCAAAAGCGCCCAAATATTGTGTGTACTGACCTGTTTCGCCCGCGTAAATGTTCCTTCCTATTACGTACACCCCACATCTTTTACCGCTGCTGGTGCTGCTTTTGACTTCTCGCATATTGGAACTGATGCGTTGATAAAGGATTTCAATTTCGGCCGCCAACCCTCTACGGGAAAATTCATTCGCGGGTATTTGGGAAAATTTCGGTGCTTAGTTTTGTTACGATAAAGCCCCCCTCGCTTTGGGATGTTACCTCGTGCGTGAATGAGAAGAAGTTTTTGCTTCCACTTTGTTTGATTAGGGAAATCGGTAAAATTAGGTTTTTAGTGTCATGCGTCACTTGTGAATCCTTCTTAATTATCATGAAGTAATAGTAGGTTTTATCATCTGAAATTCTGAGGATGTGAATCATATTTTCATAAATTTTGAATCATTTCACCTGTAGTCCTCTTGACGTTCTATGGTAGTTTTAAATAAAAAACTATAATTTTTTACAAAAAAACAATTTTTATCATGACTTCATTTGTAAGCTAACTCAACATGTTTATTCCTAACTATAATTAGACTCGGTAGAAGTAAGATTAGCTGGTAGACAGGCCTAAAGATTAATACCGTAATCGTTTATTTGATGTAGCATGCTGACTAGGTAACTTTCAACAAAGTTCTGAAAGCTTTATTAAGGTACTTCATAATTTTTCATCTCTCGTTGACTATTACGCATTCGTTTAACCGTTGTTTTTCCAACGTTTACATAATAAAATGGCTCGTAATGGGTAATTGGTTCTTCGTAACATCAATTGTTTTCATGACAACGGTTACACGACAGTACAATTACACCTTAAATCAAAAGTAAAACAGATTGTCCGACTGTTAAAATAACTATTTGACCTACCACAGACTCTCAAGCATTTCTTCTGACCAGCATGAGCTTGCTGTTAAAAATCCCGGAAGAAACAAATCAAAACAAGAGATTATCTTAAAAATTAAGTCAACGATTGTGGAATGACATCTTACAGGCACGTTTACATTGGAATTTACTACAAAAGCTCGTAAAAGCTAGCCGAAAGCTCTTCTGGGACACCACCGTAACGAGACTGGTAAAACGGTTCTATAATCTTTGAAGCTAAACCAAAACACACAGTGGATATTTTGGGCAATCTTCATGAAATTTTCAGGGACCATAGCCTCATTCTGTAATTTTTACAAAATTACTTGAAAAAAACGCAGTTTTCGATAATTTTTACAGGTTTAAAAATTTCAATTAATATAATGATATAACTAAGGAACAAAATAAATAATGAATAGTTTAAAAGAATTAATTTTCCGTTGTTTTGTTGATGAAACGTTGAATAACAGTTACATTGCCGATAAAAATTGCAGTTCTAAATAAAAATTATAAAATTTTAAACTCAATTATCCAGACGAGCTTAAGTCTGAACCCCGGTGCAGTAATCAAGATAATCTGTCGCAAGCTCTTGATCCGAACATGACTTTAGCTTGATTCTAGATCGGTACAGCGCTACAATACAACAAACCTCACCGAATTAATTCCATCTCCCGGGCGTATGAGTACAACGTGAAGTGATCCTCGTCAAGAACATCGAGAGGTGATTATAAGTGTATCCCAACGATCAAACCCCAACGCGACAAACTCTCGGTCGGGAAGTTTCTCGGCGCGAGAGAGAGTTAGTTTAAATTGAATATCGTTAACAATTGAAAGTGATACAGGTGTGTCGGGGGAACTCCATTAAAAGCCCCACGCGGCGATAATACAGGCCCCACGCTCCCCCCGCATTCACCGAGTTTCCGAGCGGTAATTGGAAGCTCAACGCAAGTGTGTGCCCGCACCGGAGCAAACTCTAATAATTCCGGGGGGGGGGGTGCCGGACGCGTGGGAGGAGAAATTCGTAGAAGCCCGGATGGATTTATACCAATGGTCACCCCTCCCCCCGAAGTTGGGAAATTGGTCGACGCGCCATCGATTTCGCACCGGGGCGCTATTACGACCGATTTATTTTATTTTATTTTTTTGTTCGTTCGGCTGATGCAGCTCGGCTTTTGTTGGGAGAATTATTCCCAATTAGTTGTAAAAGCGCGGCTCTTTTTTTTGTTTTGTTTTTACCGCCCCCCCCCCCTGCCCCATTCAAAAACAGCGAGCGGATAAGCGAAATTGATTGTGAAATTCGACGGCCGTTGTTTTTTTCGCGGCCCCGCACTGGATCCCCGGAAAAATTGGAGCTCCGGTAAATGCCCCCGGAAAAGTTTTCGAATTCATTCGGGTGCGTAAACCACTTGTGAATAATATCCCGCAGCTGCAATCTGGGAGAGGAGAGAGTATCACACTTATAACCGTATGCGCGGAAGGTTCCAAAGTTTCGAGCACTTTGCGGTGTATTTCGACGCGTCTTTACGTCGCTTGTAACTCCCGAGTTTTCGCGAGCGTATGCCGAGAAAATGCCATAAGTACCCGAGGGTCTACTTCTAATTGAAGACCTGAATTTATTATGATTTAACGGGCTAAGTGGTTCGAAGTTGGTCTTGGTACTAGGAGTTTTTGAGACTGATGGGAGTAATTTTGAAGTATCAAAGCTGCATGTATCGAAACCAGAGTAAATGAGAGTCCGTTTTTCTAATCGATGATAAATAAATTATTCGAATGGAACTTCAAGAATCGAATGTTCTATTTTTGTCGATACTGAAGAAAATTTTGTTTATATTTTTGATAAATTTAATGAAAATTTTCTTTTTAATGATATTCCATTCTTATATACTTGATTATTTTTTAAAGTTACTCTACCAAAAAATTGTCGACAGCTACTTTGAATTGAAGCTTTATTATTTTATCCATCGTCTCGCCTCATTTCAACGAGAAAGCTGTATTTATCCAAGAAGCCCCACAGAATTTTTTATGACAAAAGAAGTCACCGAAAAATCAATCGATAGCCTTTTTTTTTATCTTTTCCCAAACGTAAAACTCAGTCGAGCGAGGTAAAAAAGAAGCTTGCGGGCTTTGGAGAAACCAGACCCGGCCGGATAAATTGTCCGAAACGAGATTAAAAGTGCAAAGTTACGTTAGAGGAGAGCAGCAGGCCCGGTCATTTGGCACCCGAGTCGTCGTCCTTCAAAGGGTTCCCCGTGAAAACTGAGCGAATGAGCCGTGAACGAAATAGCGATACCGAACGTCGCGTCCCGTCTTTTTTCGAGAAGCAGAAATGAGATTAGTCTCGCCGCAAGAACCGAGGATCGTCACGCTTAAGTAGACCGACACCCAAGACGAAGAAAGGGTGACGTCGAGGAATTCTTCGAGAGCCAAGGGTCGTCGTGGTCACGAAATATTTCTTTTGTTTCGCGGTTTATGGGATTATCCGAGTGTCTTGCGACGATCGATTGGCTTTTTTTTTTTTTTTTTTTAATTCTTCTGTTGGTTCTTTTTAAAAAAATGTTATTTCCGAGTATTCAGTAAAAACTGATCAATAACTAATGGAAGTCAGTTTTTTAGCTACATTTATTGTTTGTAATCATGAGAGTTTGCAAAAAGCTTTTATATTATTTTTGACACTTTTATGGTTTTCAGTCGATTTTTAAAAAACTCGTACCTACGCATAGTAATGACAGTATAAACTTTCATTGGTTAAACAGAGATTTTTTGAAAATTGACTAAAAAACCTGTAACTGAAATTTCTTCTTTTATTTTGGAAACCGTAAAAACTGAATTTACAAACCAAAGTTTATAATTTTTCAGGAAAAAATTTTTTATTTTTATTTTATTTTTAATTGCATAATAAAGTTACTTTGAGTTGAAAAAATTTCAAACACAGATTAAGGAGGCTTGGCAGTTTTTTCAAAATCCAAAAGTAAAAACCCAAAAAATTCCTGTAGATTCCTTGAAGTAAGACAAACAACTTTCCTATTTAATACAACAATGGTTGTCGGACTCGTTTTCGAGAAAAAAATCAGTTTAGAATTTTTATTTTAACATGGGCTCTTATGGAAAAAAACATTTAAAAATTTGGCAAATCATCAAAATCCACAAGTTTACTACGAGTCAGGTGTCATTTTAAAGATAAAAATTTGAAGATTATTTTAAAATTATAAAAATTTAAGATTATCGGACTAATTTACAAGAAAAATAGAAAATTTCGGTACATAACCTTCAAAACATGCAATTTTTCAACGTTTTTAAAAATTTTTTATCTTAAATTTTGTTTTAATATGTTTAAAAATGATAAATAATCACTTACTAATAAAAATAAATAAATAAAATACTTTTTTTCTTATTTTCAATTTCATGCACCCGCAAGGTACGACCCCTACGCTGCCAAGCCTCCTTAAACATTGAAAATATTTTTTTATATGTTAATTGAATTCAACCAATGCCATTGAGGAATTTTCAGACGTTTAGTAATATTTATATTTTTTACTAGTATCGGATTATAATTATTAATCACTAATTTTTTTAATAAGGCATATTGTAATAAAGGAATAAATTTTCATTGATAAATTACAATTTACACAGATAAATCATCATCATCAATATTTATGTCATTTACAACGGCTTATTCATTTAAATAATAAAAATTATCATGAATAAATTACATTCCACATTGATGAATTATATACAATAATTTTTTCTCTCAAAAAATTGTTAATACTTAAAAAAAAAAATCAATATTCACACGAATTATTGAACCGTGTCACGTCTCAAGCTTCGCGATCATTTAAAATTTTATCACCATATCAACGAATAACGAGAAAAAAAACTTTTTACACCACACGAATTATCAAAAGTTTTTTACGAGTGCAGGCGAAAATTCCCCATAATGAACTCATCTCGATACGATGGGAAAATTTACCAACCATCAGTGCAATTATCCCATACGGCGCGTAAATTATCCTCACGATACCCCATTAATAACAAACTTAAATATATTTCCAATAACAACAATCAAGGATATTTTTTGAGCCGAAGTTTAATAGTCGAAAAAGGAAGGAACAAACGAGTTATCTCACGCGCGGACTCGCGAATTTATTAAGTGCCAGAGCCGGTGTAACCTGGATTATTAATCTCTCGTGTATCTTGAATGTTTTTATTTAAGAAATAAAAGCTGGGAAGGGGGGGTTGGACGCACGCGAGCTAGGTTTAGCGCGCATGCAATCAACTCAGCGCGCCGGCATATTTCTGTATAGAGAGGGAAAACGTAACGATCACGCGATAATGACACGGATACAACCCTAATGGAGCGAAATTCAACCCGAAGAATTGGCTCCATCGGTTCGTTATTTGGGTTTATTTATTTTCGTGTTTTGCCGAGGCGAATTTTTTTTTTTCAATTTTGCAGTGAATATTATACTTATAGTATCAACATTTTTAATCTCAAATTTTATTTTTTATTTTACGTCGAACAATTCGAAATGCTTTCTAAATTGAGAATAAGTTGCAACGTGTACTCTGTACAGTTAATTTATTTTTATATACATTTAATGCGCTTTATTTCTATAGATACATTTTTTTATGTTTTATTTGCAATTTATTTTGAAAATTAAATATTATTTACAGACATCGTCTTTTTAAATTTTAAACTTAGACATTGTCTGATCGAAGAATGTTTAAATAATTACATATTTTATGATTTATACGATCAACATTTCCCATTGAAAATTCAGTTATCTTTAAAAATTGATGTTTTTTAAACTGACCAGACACCACTTGCATATGCATTTACCAACAATCTTCAAGCATTAACTTGGCCTAAAAACAATCCCCGATGAAACTTTAAAGTTATTCGTAAAGCCGTTTGATAAGGAGTAAATAAATAATTGAAAGGGTAATGTCTCAGTCTCGGTGAAATAAAACATCTCGTCGTGGCGGGAGGGCTTTTCAGAAACGAGACCACACGTCAATTTCTCGGGGTCAAGGAGCGCGAGTTCAAAGAATCAAATGGGATGCTTGAGCCAGCACAAAGCAAGTGTAACAATTGCTCAGCTTAAATTGCGGCCCACGGATGGGCTTTACAAAAGGAAGGGAGCGGACGGACTATCTCGAATCGCTTACGTTTGCCGTAATCTAGAGCCCATGGAGATTTCCTTCGCGTCCGTCGGATTCCATTTACGTCCAACCCGGACTGCCTGTCCGCGGGACGCACGGGATACTGATAAACGCTTTATGCTGACCAACGCGAGATTTTCTTCGGGGATAAACCGAACCGGGACTGTTAAACTCTTTTTAGCGCGGGATTTTCCTGAGAATTAATGATTATTAACGTTTCTGACCAGTGTGATCCTCGTGGAAATTATTGTTACAACTGATTTTTCACGACAATTTTTTTTTTCTTTTTGGGTTGTTTTTTATTTTGAATAGATGTACGAAGTTTACGGTAATGGTCGAATCTATTACTACTGATTTTTGAAGGTAGGAATTCATCATTTAAAAGCACTTCATTTTTTATTGAATTTTTGATGGCTAATTTTAGTTTGCCAAAAAAATTTACCATTAATTACAAAGTGAGGCAAATTATCAGAAGTTTTTGCAAGCTTTTAGTGATAGTGGTAACTCAGATAGTGGTAGATCAGATCAAATATTTAGATGAAGTATTTTTTAAGAGTCTTTTAAAAAAAAAAGACATTAATTTTTTCTATCACATTTACCATTCATAAAAAAATTTTTACGGTATTTATATTAAAATTCATTATCACTTAGAGTTTTTAGAATATAAAGCATCTTTTATTAACAAATTCAAAGAGTTTCATTAAAATTTTTTTTTCATAAAGTGAAATAAAAATTTGTGGTTTTATTCAAAGTTATTTAAATTTTGTAAAAATTTATTTACATAATGTATTTATAATTAAATATCTTCCTTTACATGTAAAAAATTGTATACAATTTTTGAGTTTTAAAAATAATTTTCAAATTCCACAAACATAAGTTAGATCATTGATAAATGATTTTGATTTAAAATAAATCACATAAATTTCAAAATACAATTTTGATTGCTTATCAGTACATATCTTACATTCATTCTCGGACACGAATTTTTAATCAGTTAAACAACAAAATGAATCTCGTTTAATACTCGAAAGGTACGTACAATGCTCGAATAAAAGATAAACGCCTTCAAAAAGAGAGAAAGAGAAATGTAAGTTTTTAAATAAATGAATTCGCATGATAATCTGATTCACAGGGAAGACGCATAGCACTTAGGCGTGAATGTGACACAGGTATACGTCAAGTTGGAGAGCATTAAGTGCAATGGATGATTCACGCCCGATGCTTTTTGGGCTCTTGGCTTTCCGAGTCCCGTCGCATCGGTACGATATTCCTTTAATGTCGGTTATCAGCCGAATCTCACGCCTGACTTGCGTGACATTAATTTAATGGGATTTTCGTGCTTGGGAAATAATTATACTTTCACATGCACAATTTTACGGAGGGTAGGGCTTAATTAACCAAAAATTCATATTTAAATTTCTGCTCTTTTTTCGGGATTTTAGCTAAACAATTTTGAATCATTATGTAAATTAGCTAACTAATTAAGCTAATGGCTCGCGCTTAGAGATAAGATTTTCGTCTTTATTTTTTTGAAAAAAATAAAAATAAAAAAACGACCCGTTCTTTTTTTCCACGAGTGTTACATAAAGAATATGTAAGCGCATTATGATGATGTTGCACGTATCAAAACACCATTAAGTAAATGAACAACTCAGAGCCTTTTTATTTTTACGAATGAAATGTGCATTCACTGATTTCATGTATTAAAAAAAAAATTAAAAATATGAAATATTTAGTTAAATAAGTAATAGAAGCAGCGAATGAGTAAGACTTTACTCGATAAAGTCAACAGCTGGAAATCTAGCTTAGAATCAAAAGAATTGTATGGTACAAAAAAATGGAAAAAATAGAGGAATTTTAGTTAGTGTAAGTTGTCAAAGTATTTTTTCAATTATTATTATTTTTTTAAGCGCTCAGAATTTTTAGGTCTGATTCTTAATGAAATTTTGAAAAAAGCCCCATTGAATAGCTCAGCGCAATTAGCTGAAACTTGTTTGTTGAAGATGTAAAAAACTTTAAAAAAAAATACTTGAATAAGTTTAAAAAAAGTAAAAAATACTGAATATTATAAAAAGTTAATCATTCAAAAGTTTTATTTTCGTAACTAATTAAAATTTTGGAAACTTTAAATTTGACAACGTGAAACTGCAGAAAATATTTTAGAAAAGAGAAACTAAAAACTGTGAAAGCTTAACTTTTTGTAGATACGTAAAATTTTACTATTTATGGCCTGTATTTCCAAATTTTAAGCATTTGCTTATAATTTTTAGCTGGAGTATCACTTCACGGTACCAGTGAAAACTTTTCTGATTAAAATTTGCTCAAAAGTCCAAACCCTGCATTTGCTGATTTATTATACTTTAAAAAATAATTTATTTATAAAATTTTAGAATTAAGAATCTTTGACATACAGATTTTAAGAAATAAAAGAATTTATTGTAATGTAAGTACAGAAGAAGCCAAATTTAATTGGAATATTCAAAGATATTTTCTAAAAGCTCGCAAGCTCATAAGCGGAAGCGACACAGTTAATCAACAGACGGCGCACCGAATAAACATCTGCACTCAGCTTCGTAATTCATCTGGGTAGAATTCAAACATTTCATTCACCCTTAAAAGAAGCCCTTAATAAAAATCCACATCATATACACAAAAAAAAAAAAAAAAAAAAAAAAAACAGTTTCGTCAAAGCAAAATTATTTACATCCCACTCGCCCGAGAAGAGACCTTTTTCCTCACAAAGCTCCCCCCATCTTAAAATAATCAGTTGTAAAAAATATTAAAAAAAAAGAGGCGTCGGCGTAAAAAAGCTGATGTTGCGAAAAGCTCATTTAAAAAATGGAAATAAACGAGCATGTGTATTACAAGTGCAGGGGGATGCTTTTACATCGGGCTGCCTTCCCCTCCGCGTTTTTTTCCCATCGACTCACCTATGCGTTGAAACATGAATAATTCATAACGGCGCGCACACACACTACACCGACGCTTAAAAACTTGACAGGATCACGCGGAAACAGCAATTTTCCGCGACGCTCTTTTTCACCCCCGCGCCCGGCTGCTCGTGCGTACTTGCGGTGCCAAAGCGACGCTTCCCCCCCCCCCCCTCTCTCTCTCTACTCGGAGTAGTGCTTTGCGCGCTGAAATTAATTAGCGAGGCATTAATAAAAGATATGACGACGGGAGAAAAAAAGAAGTTCTTTTCTTGTTTGAGATTGAAATGTCTCGAGGAGTGGAGACCGGCAAATGTAATGGGGTTTTCCAGGAATTAAGTCACTTTCGTACTTATGACGAATTTTTAAAAATTTACGTAATTTGAAAAATAATGCGCGATATGATGCATCCGCATATCCGGATGTCAACTTCCCGTTAGGGTATACATTTTTTATTGAGGATATTGAAGGTGTTGAATCGAAATGGGAGTTGTATTTTTTATGAACGAACGTAAACTCATAGATATATTTGGAGTCACCCAATATTTAACTGCTGACCTAGTTGTTATCTTAAAAACTAAAAAAATCTTTTATTTTCTGATTAAAAAAAGTACTTTGAATTGATAGGCTGAAGAATGTAATTCAAATTTTGGATGCTAGTGCTTCAATCAGAATCCCTCTTTATAATGATGAAGCATGTTCGAACGTCTTCGTTTTATAATTGATTTGATTGGTTGAGAATGTTAAATTCAAAATTTGAATTGCGTTTAAGTTGAAATATTGAGAATTTTTTGCACTTTTTAGAACAATTGAACACTTTGTATCAATAAATGGACTAAATTTCTTTGTAGACTTTTACAAAATAAAATAAGAATCTTTATTGTTTTAAAAACAACTTTTTTAAGCTATAACCACAAAAATATCGAACTGAACTTACAAGGAGAGGTCACACCCTCCGGGTCACCGATCTTGACGAAACTTTGGGGATCGTTTTCTTATACCAAAAGATGAAGAAATCTACCAATCATCCCGTCTAATGGGCCTTTTATACCTAGTTCCTACATAGCTTATATCGTATTTTTAGCTCTTTTTGGGTTTTTTTGCGAATTTTCAAAAAATTCCTGCTCAAAGCCTATTGCACTTACAGAATTCTGCAACCCCGCATTTTCTTTATTTTTTTATGAATTTTTTAGAAAAAATATTTTTAGACATAATTTTGATAAGGCTGACGACGTACAGTTTAACTTCATAAAACCAAAAAAACAGTAAAAAAATGCTTTTGATTACCTTAATTTTACATGGACTATTTCTTCAAAATTAGATTTAAAAATATTTTTTCTCAAAAGAAGATGAAAAAACAAAAAAAATGCGGGGTTGCAGAATTTTGTAAGTGCAATAGGCTACGAACAGGAATTTTTTGAAAATTCGCAAAAAAACCCAAAAAGAGCTAAAAATACGATATAAGCTATGTAGGAACTAGGTATAAAAGGCCCATTAGACGGGATGATTGGTAGATTTCTTCATCTTTTGGTATAAGAAAACGATCCCCAAAGTTTCGTCAAGATCGGTGACCCGGAGGGTGTGACCTCTCCTTGTTAGTTGCAGGTTGCAAACGATATGTTATGAATTTATTGTTAAAAATTTTTTTAAACTTTGTTTTTTTGAAAATGAAAGTATAAAATTTAATCGTTTATTTATTTTCAAGATTAAAAATAGAGCGCGCTAGCGCGCTGATTGAGACTAGTTAAATAAACAAATAAAGTAGAAAATTTCCTGGAGAAGCTAATAATTTGGAGAATAAAATAAAGTATCTGATAAATATTTGAGTAGACATCAAGAACCGTACGACAAAAATAAGAGAAAACCTACTTTACCATTTTTAACCCACTAATAGTATCTTTTAAATTCAACTCGAGCGTAGTCAAATCATACATTTTTTCAGAACAAAGAGAAAAAGAGGGAGAGAGAGAGAGAGAAGGAAAAGAAAAAAGTAATAATTAATTAGGAGCCAGTGAATAAATCAAATCGGGTAGTACCGCGTCACCGAAACTATTCACGCGGGCGCCGTCGGGCGTGCATCGTGATTATTCTCAGCCAGATGCATTTCGTCACGCAAACAATTAATCAAAACAACACCGGAGGACACACCGGAAAATTACGCGACAGTTGCTCTCAATGCCACAGGGGGGGCACGAGGAAAAGTGGGAGGCGGCTTAGACCAGCGTAAATATATGATTATGTATGAGCACCGGCTATGCGCTTCCAGGTATTAGCTTTGCGCTTGCGTACCCAAGTTGTTGATTAATCTCGAGATTATCAACGCCCCGTCGAAGATTATAACACTGGACCCTGATTTAATCGCGGCTTTATCATATTTTTGACTCCTGGATCAAAGGCCTGATATCAAGAGGCATCCTCCATGTCCTAGCCTGGGACGCTAATAACGCTATAATCTAATTACTCGCTGCTCTTGTTATTAGAAATAACTTTTTTTCTCGAAATGGTAGTCTACAAATATAAATTTATATTCAGATCGGTATTGAAAAAATTTCACATCTTTCGTTTTAAAATATAAATTATTTTATCTTTGAAAAACACTCATTTCATATTAAATTTCATTTTATTTTATGTGAAATTTTTTACAGAAATTTTTTAACTGAACGGCTCGGCTGGCAGCTGAAACTTTGACGATTTGAGTTTTATGAATTTTTAATTTTTCTGAAAAACAGATATTAAAAATAAAAACTTAGTTGATTAGCAAAGTTTTTCCGAAAAATAACTCGATAACTTAAAAATTATTAAAATATAAGTAATATGAGATAATTGTTCCCAATTTGTAAAAACTATTAACAATACTGTGAATTGCTAAATTAAAATAATATTTTCAAAGTTTAAAAAAAAAGTGTAATTATTTAGAATTAGTTCAGAGGGTCAAAATTTTACTAAAAATTTAGATTCTCGAGGTACGAAAATTTTCATACTTTTCATTAATTTTCGTAACCTTAGTGAATCAAGTTTAAATTTTTAACAAAACATATGATAAAAAAAAAAAACTTATTTTAAGACTTCCACACGAAAAAAATGCTTCATAAAAAAAGGAAGAAATAAGTTTCCCTTTTAATTTTTTGTTAAAAAACCATGAGTTTATTCTCTCCGTCAGCAAGGTCGAAATAATATTGGAGCCGGTTATTATCGGTCTCCCGAATACCAGGTCATCCGCGCGAGTTCTCGCGAAAAATAAAAGAAAGAAAGAAAAAGGATAAGAATTATCGAAGCAATTGAACCTCGACGAGATCCCGCTACCAGCATCTGGCGCTCGGTTTAATTTTGTCGGTAATTTATTCGGCATATCTATTTTATATGCATTTTAATTAAGGATATGATAATAGAAAGAGAGAAGGAGAGAGATAAAACGAACTATGGCCGGTTTATTTGTCCTGCTGGGATCAGAGACGACCGCCCACGCCTTGCTTGGGTGCGCTCGACTCGGCGCGGCGATATTATGCCGATTGATTTTCGAGATACCGATTTAGATTAGACCGAGCGTACCCACTTTTGTGTCCCGGAATGACATACCTCACGCTGACATGCTACTCGATTAAACTGTACTTTCGACAACGCCCGGATTACTACAAGTGAGTAGCTCAGCTTTGCTCGTTTTAATAACTTGTGCTACACGCGAAGATTTTTCTTTCATTTTTTTAGTTTTTTGCACTCGTACTTGATTTTTATTGTTTTTGTAAGAGAGATTTTAAACTTTATGTTCATTGTAAAATAGGCTTTTCCGGTTGTCATAGAGTTTTAAGTCCTCCCGATACTGTTACTGTACATTAAAATTAACTTTATAATATTTGATACGAACTAATTTTACTGTGAATAAAAATATTTAGTTGGTAAAAAAAATCTGAATGAATTGTATGAAATAATTAATTTTTGAATGTCTTTGAACAAAATGAAAATACTTTCCAATAAAATTGTGTCGATATTTGTTTTCTTCTATAAAAATTTGTAAAGTTCAATTAAATAGTCAAACCCCTGAACCCCTTGACTTAATTATTATTCTTATGGTTTCAAACATCTCTCAAAATTTTAGGCGCGTAGGATTGAATTCAAGACGATCTCTAAGTAAGAACAAAGTCAGTCCACATATCCGTCCGGCGAACAACTTTCGCATCATCGCCGGGTGTAGAGAAACTTGGTGCGCCTGTTTTGAGCCGAGCAATTAAACCCGGGGTCCATTAAAATTTGCACAATAAATCCTCCTCCACTCGCGGCGTGCTGTATACGGACACGCGCGAGGCTGTAACTGTGACTGCTCGAGGGGGCAGCGGGGGGGAAGTGCACGTTTAAACGAGGCGTTTAATATACGAGGAGTTAGTTCAAGCGGATCGGTGCTGATAGTGCACGGCGTACACCGGCGGCCAATTATTCCCTCGACGGATGTGTATTCGGCGACCCGACCAGTTGTATAGAAACTCGCGGAGATTACCCGCGCTTACCTACTTCGTTTGACTTATCAGGTAAATTTCTCACGAGCCTGCTACCCCAAATTAGACCTCCTTCCAGTCTCCCCCCCGGCCGGTTATGAGGAGATAACGGACGACCGGACCCCTGAACAACTCCGCACGCCCACGCGGACACTGCAGAATTTGCCAATTTTTTTTTTTTAATTTTTTTTTGTTTGATTTGTGCGTGAGAACTTTGTTTCGAGATGTGTTGATTATTTGATGAGTACGCAGTCCATTTTCAAATAAAAAATTCTAATAATTGGGTTGATATTTTTCGTAGATTTAATTTAATACAAACCTTGAATTTTTCATATTTGTAAGTAGGCTCTTGGGAAAATTAATTTGATATCTAATGGTTTGTATTTTTTGAAAATAGAGTTTTTTGATTTTGATTCTTCTGGATAGATTCATTTTCGAGTAAACAGTGGATAAAGAAAAAATGAAGGTGAAAGGAACGTGAATACGATTAAAAATTTGAGTTACGCTGCAATTCAATCATAAAACCATTTTAAAATGAAGTTTTTTTTTTTTTTTCTTTTATAACTAACCACATTAAAATCAATGGTTTTGACTGAACAGAACTACAAAAAATCAGAAAATAATCTCAGAATCTGAAATAATTAAGAAACTTTTTTTCATCCAAGATTTCAAAAGTTTTGAAAAAACATTTATTTTGCTCAAAACTTTCTTAAAGTAACCTTTTATACAAAAAATTTTTTGCTCAAAATTCTATGAATTTTGATTTTAAAGCAATCAAAATTATACAGCAGAATATGATTGGTAGAATACACCTTTTAATGTTTTTAAGATCAATTTTTCATTTTTGATATTTCTGTAGCTAATATTAATTTTTAACTAATATAAGAAACCTCAAAATAGCTAAAAAAAATTTCATATCATCAATAAATCAACAAGACCGACAATTACGAGATTTCAAAATGACTTTTGCAAACATAGTAACTAATACCGAGACTAATACCTCGCGAAACGACTTTTCATCTCCCTTTCAAAGGTGAAAAACAATAAAGAGGTATAATAAAAAAAAAAAAAAAAAAAAAAAAAGTGAAAGAAAAAAGAAATGATCGCAAAGTGAATTATGACGGCGTGAGAGCGGGAGAGCGACCGCCCGGAGCAGTAAATTAATTCAATCGAAGTAACCTCTTTATCGATCCGAAGGAGACGACTCGTCAACCTTTTCGCGCTCGCTGGAGGACTTTTTTTCATTTCTTTCTCGATCTTCTAATTTTATTCTTCCCAGGAAAGCCGCCGAGGCGACCGCTTCCTCAACGTCGCGCCGGGACTTTACCCGGCGAAGTCCCGTGAGATGAAGTAATTAATAACGTTTCACGGCTCGAGGCCTCCTCTATTTATCTTCGTTTTCTTACGCGAACGGAAACTGCTGCACTTGCGCCTACCACTCTATTTATTTACCAGTTTCGCATTTATTTTTAATTTCGTTTGTTTTTTATTCGCACGAGACTAAGCGTTTTTTGATTAATATTGTGTCAATTTTCTAATACCTTTTTTTTTGCGAGTCGATGAAATATTGATATTTTGCATACATATTTCCTTTACAAGTCCAGGAAAATTCTCTGAACTTTCTTTTAATTTATATATATATATATATATATAAGAAGACGTCTGATTTTTTATATAAAGATTGTATTCTTTACCATTTTCCAAAAATATCATAAATATACGGAATCATTAGTTCTTTAACACTGTTTGCTTGTTTTTATCACTCCCGTTTTTTTGGAGCATCATAAACAATTACAAGTAGAGAACGTCACGACAAACACTTAAGCGTTTTTTGGAGGCTCTCGGGGGGTAAAGAGACGCGAGTGTCAAAAAATCTCATAACTATTAATTTAAAAGCCGGATAAGTCATGGTGCGAGAGACAGAGATTTATGATCTATAGCGGCGAAGGGGAGGATGGATGGTTACCGAACGCACTGTACCTAAATACTCGGGTTATTATGTTACGCTTCCTTGCTTGGAGTTTGTTTCTCCAGCGAGTTCTGTCAAAAAATTATAACCCGAAAAATAAAATCGCTTATCGCTTTGAGAAATGAAGTCGGTGTTAATCGGCTTTTAAAAGCGCGTTATAAATGAGGTGGGAAACAGCAAAAAAAAAAAAAGAGAACGCGTTGACTTTTTTTATCACCAACGTAATTTTATTTAACGCCTAATTTATCACCGCAAAATGCGAGCCCGGAAAATCAGGTAGTTTTAACCGGGTGCACGCCGCCTGGTGGGTGATAAAGGTGTTAGTCATCAATTAGTTAGTTATACGGTATTACGAGCCCAGGGGCGATAAATTAATTTGTCTTAATTAAGAATAAAAACGTACGGCTTGACGGCGCCGTTGCAAACTGTTGACATTAATTTTCAATAACAGATGTATTTCTATTGATTATCTTCATCCACCGGGGGTAGCTACTCTCTCTCTCTCTCTTTACGCGACATCTCCAATAACGCCCAGTTCAAAGAGCAAACGAGACCGGGAAGCGGGACAGAGAGAGGGATCGAGAATTTACTTTGAAAACGAATCCCCCCGCGATTACAGTGCAGTGCGTGACTCTGTTTTCTAAATTTTCATTTGGGCTCGCACTGTTTTTGTTTGTAGAGTTTGGGAGTAAAAAAATACATGGTGATTTTCATCAAATATCCTCAAGTTGGTAAATTTGAATCTCGAAGCTCATTAGGGTATAATTTTTATGAAAAATTCTTGCACGAAATTTTTAATGAAAATTGAGACCTCTTGAAGGTATGGTATTTAAATATTTGAAATTCTTCTGTCTATTTCAATTTAGCTGAAAAGTGATTTCCTCGTACTAAAATTCTGAAATTCTGCGCTAAAAGGGACTCTCAAATAAACTTTCTTAAATAAACTTTATTTTTGTCTCTAATTAAAATTTGGTGAAATTCATTCATAAAAGAATTATCCCCCATCTGTAAACAAAAAATTGTTAAAAAATGTCAAAATTTGAGAAACTTGATATTTGACAAAATTTAAAGTGATCCATTTTTTATTTAAGGTCTTAATTAAAATTCTGCAAAGTCTATGCATAACGTTGTTCAAAATTATAATACTACTTATTTAGATTGTAAAAAATTCTCATAAAAAAATATTGAAAAATGGGTGGGGGTCAAAGTTTGCTAAAAATTCTTTGTTAAACTTTGTTTCTGCTAAAATTTTTTTTTGCTAAAATAATTTTTCTAAAAAAATGTTTTCTAAAATGTTTTAGAAAATGATTTCTAAAATTTTTTCGCAAATGGTTTCGATTTTGTTGTTCGAGCGGCTGCTTTCTAAAATTTTTTCGCAAATGGTTTCGAATTTGTTGTTCGAGCGGCTGTTTTCACATTGTTTGAAAAGCAAAATGGAGGTGCAAGCTGAAAAGATTGTGAATGCAATGAAACGGAAGGCTACGGAGCATCCGGAAGCACCGCCAAGCCGAATAGTTCGAACTGAACTCAGAGGTCTTCCCGACCGTAAGCTTTATCTTAATAAACCGTAACTACATCTTCTAGATAGTTTCTATATACATGTTCTTAATTTGTAGGTGTTTTAGCACAGTTACCTGAACGATTGAATTTGAGTAGAGGTGTTGGACGAGTAAAATTGCAAAACATACCATCCAATCCAGTTCATATCAATGATTTAGGCGAAATTCCAACTGATTTTCGAAATACTCTTTCCGGGGAAAATTTTTTGCTCTATGATTCAGTGGAAGCAGATTATGACGAATGCGGAAGAATACTTATTTATGCAACTGCAGAAAACTTAAGAAATCTATACAAGAGCGACGTTTGGTTTGTTGACGGTACGTTTAAGTGCGCGCCTTCTATCTTTTTTCAATTATTTGCAATCATGGGCGCAGTAACTCAGATAACTCCGAGGGGACCTCAAACAATCGGCGTTCCTTTCGTTTACGCGCTGTTGGAAAACAAGAGGGAGGTTGTATATAAAAAAGTGTTTAACATTGTCACTCAACTTTCGCAAGAGTTAAATATCAACATAAAGGTACCGTCAATCGTTATGAGTTATCGTTATTTTATAGCAAATATATATTTTAGAAAACATTTTTTTAGAAAAATTATTTTAGCAAAAAAAAATTTTAGCAAAAAAATTTTTAGCTAAAAAAAAGTTTAGCAAAGAATTTTTAGCAAACTTCGACCACAATCTGAAAAATGTGGTACTAAAACATTTAGAAATTTTTAAATTTCTGGAACAGCCTTGAAACTTGAATTATTATTACTTTTTGACCATTTTATCCCATCGAAATTGCTTCAATTTTAAAACTACATTCCCAAATTTTCATTCCTTCAATTTTATTCTGAGTTTGCTAAATCACGTTTTCATTGTTAATATTTGTCCAAATGACCATTAATAGGGTTCATGGTACAATTAATTGATTTGAGATTGAAAACACTAAAAGCAAAATTCCATCTTGATTAATTTCGTCTGTTTTCCATTTCATTTCTGTGAAATTCGTAACAAAAAACTCTTAAACAATTCTTCGTTTCGAATGCAACTCAGAATCGCAATTTTACGGTCGAAAGAATACCTCAACTAAAGTTGTTTGACTTACCTGTAGCTACAAAAATACGAACGAGGTAATTAAGCTTCACTCTTTTTCCAATGAATAAAAAATGATCCCGCGATCAAAAGAATACTTACGAGTAACCGAAACAAGCAACGCATTATCCCGCAGAATGAAGAGCAGGCCCTCCATAAACATACAACAGCGGGTTTGAATATATTCAAAGACGTCTCGTTTGTCGGTACCGGCACGGTCCGATCGTATACCACCAGGATTATTTAAATTTTTTCCCTTCTTCCGACGCACTTCCACTTTACAGGCGAAATATCCAGGGGATGTATGAATAACGGGGATAATCTTCGGGAGGTGGGGCGGGGGATGCTCATGTGGAGTAATGCGTTTGGAATAATGGTATTGGAGCGTATATTGTCTAGTGCAGGTGCGCCTGCACTACCCGACCGACCCGCAGAGGAGCGAAGGAAACTTAGGGCCGGCTTAAATCGCTCGCGAGTGCGCTTTTAGCTTTCGTAATCGACGCGTTTATGAATCGGGAAATGTATCGCGCTTCTCTCTTTTACGGGATGCGATTTTACTTCGCGATTTTTATTGAAAGCTATATTGTAATGTTTTTTCTAATCAGAGGGATTAATGTTTGGAATTTTTTAGGGGACCTCCGAGAGAGTTTTCAGTATTAAAGTTTACCAAAATAGGAGCTTAAATAATGTATACTTTAAAGCATGCACACAAATATTTTTGAATTATTCTGTTAATTGTAGTATCAATTTAAAAAAAAAAAAAAAAAAAAAAAAAAAAAATTAATATTCGCTTAGCAGAGTTACTAAATATTTCGAGAAATATTTTCAGGGTAGGAATATCAGAATTAATTTTGTAAAATTATTTACAAGTTCAGTCATTGAACTACGATCATAATTAGTTCCAGAGTAAGATAATTTTATGCAAAGAAAAATGTTAATATTTTAGAAAAAGTTCAAATGAAAAATCTTGTCTCGTTTTGATAAACAAAAGGATATTTATTTTTTCGATAGTAATTTAGGATAAAAAATTTACCATTTCTAACTTGCGACGATATATTCAAAACGAGAACATCCAAAAAAATATTGAACAAAAACAAGTAAAATTGATGATAGTTCGATGCTCGCGTAAAAAAATCGTTGGTGAAATGAAAAAGGTCCACCTTTTTTTCTCTCCTGATCGTAAAAAAAAGAATTTGATTTATACATTAATAAAAGAGCAAAAAAAATAGAGAAAAAAAAAAAACCTTTCAAGATAAAAAATTCCCTCTTTCTGGTGGTAGTCGCCGTTTTTCTTGAACGCGAAAGAGAAAAGCGCACCGGAAAAAAAAAATTAACTTCGCCATCTAATCAGCTGAGCTGGTGAAAAAAAATTCCCGGAGAGATAATTTTTTCGCAGCTCCCTCATGAAGCAGCAATTCCTAGACCGTTTTTTCTTAATTGCCCCTGTGTTGTTTCTGTAACGCGCCGGTCAAGTGGAAAAAAGCACCTAACATACTCCGCTAAAAAAGTCGATCTTTTTTCAACTCTCCCCGTGATTGATAAAACATCTGACTCGCAGGACTACAAAAAATTAATCCTTTTGTTTAAATCTTCCCAAATTAACATTCAGCCGGGCATTCGAAACCAGAACGGAATAACAATAACCGTACAAAAAAAAAAAAAAAAAAAAAAAAAAAAAACCGTTCAGCGGGGGTCAGTGATAAAAAAAAAGAATAAACTCGTAAAATCTCGGACGTTTTGCGGCGGTAAAAAGCAGGGAGCGCGTGACAAATGGCCGTTTACGAAATTTTTCGGTTAAACGAAATGATAAAAACACAGCGCGGGGCAGACGAGCAACAGCGCGAATGGAAAATTCTCTTATTGTGCTCTCGCATAAATCCTAGAAAACTGACTCGGCCACACGCATATAACGCCGCGGCGGTCGCTTTTTTTCCACCCCCCCCCGCACTTCCTCTTTTTTATTTTTTTTCATAAAAGCGCCCACCTAACAAATGTGCAACTCGTCTGCAGGCGCGCTTGTTGTTTGTTTGGTCGCCCCGAACAATTATCCACATACCTCCCGGATGAAAAAAAAAAAAAAAGAACGATGAGTCGCGGGGCGCGTTGTGGCCGAGCAAACGTGATAACAAAACTCTCGTCTGCAGATGGAAAATATTTGCCGTTCGAGCCGGAGACTCTTGTTTTCCTAAGTTTAAATTTCACTGTTTTCGAACTAAACTCTCCCGGCCGCGGGCTGGAAAGGTTTTACTCTTTTTTTTTTCACCTCGGCTCGGCGTTCTCGTGGGTGTTTAATGGTTTTGATTTATGCCTCGAGGATAGCGAACGTTTGTTTCATTTATAAGCTTGGAATCAAGGCGTTTGATTGCGACAGAATAGCAGTTTTGTGACTGTAATGAATCGAATGAACGCTTGTTTAATTTATCTCGGGATTTTTTAATACTGTAATTTAATTCCGCTGTCAAAAAATTCATATGTGGCTGACATGCATTTCCAAATCTTCGTAGTTAGAGTATCATTTTATTTTTTTGGAACATAAACCTTACATTTGTAAGTTTTTACTTTCTACGTACTTTGTATATTTTATTGTAAAATATCAATTTTATCCATTAAAGATGATTAAAAAAAAAAAATTAAATAGATACCTTGTAAATAATCTCGTGTATAAATCGAGTCGCTTCAAAAAATGAGTTCTATCGAAGCTTTTTTATGAAAAGCCAAGCTATGAGCTTTCGTCATGAAAAATTTCTTATTTATTTTAATAAATTTATCCTATTAGCTTTTCTTTGTACGAGATATTGAACCGACCGACGTTAAAATAGTTTTCAAAGGAACTAAAGTCTTTTTTAAAAGAGTTCTTTATTCTTTCAACATAAAAAAGGATTTTGGTATTTTCTGTTATAATTAGTGAATTACGTTTTGAAAATTAATTTAATCAATACATTTATTTAAAAACTGTAATAATTTATGATTTTGAAAAAAGGTAGAATAATTATTCATTCAATTCAAATTATTTCAAAGTGTTAATTAAGGTTGTGTCTAGGTACCATCGCCGTGTACCGCACATGGTACACGGTACACGGTAGCTTTTTACTTTAAATCCTATAATTTATCCCAAATAACCCACTTAAGTTTAAAAAACTACTAGTTTTTACTTTAAATCCAATTGCCCATCCTAAATAACCCAATTAAATTCACAGAGTGTTTACAATAACTCTTATTTGGTACCGTGTACCGTGCACCGTGCACCGAATACGGTACACGGCGATGGTACCTAGACACTTTCGTTAATTAATTAAAAATAAAAGCTCTCAATCGTTGATTTATTAAAGAATATTACTTTGACCTAATTAGATGATCGATTTTAAATAATAAATTTTTAAGGGTTTCAACAACCAATAATCTTGTAAAGATCAAACTGAACACTTTCAATTATATATCTCTTCGTTCTAGAAAATCAAATAGATTATAAATTATGAAATGAAGTCACGTAATTTAAAAAATAAATAAATTCTAAAAAAAAAAAAAAAATAGCTCTAGTTGTCTTAACCCATTATCCCAAAATGAATCTCTCGTGCAGTACCAATAGCACAATTGAATCAAATAAATAATAAACCACTCCTTATAATTAATCCTCATAAATTTAAATCACCAAAACCCACTCAGCACCAATTACCCGCCGTATCACAGGACGTGAAAATTACTCGTCAACGATATTCACTCGAAAGAAAGCTAAAGGTAAAATAAAGAGCGCCGGGCGTCTGGTCTCGAGCGGTAAAAAAGAACGGCCCAAAAGCTTTAGCTACACACAGAGCCGTTAAATTTCCCCTCTGAGGTAGTTGTTGCGAAACAAAGAAATACCACCACCACCAGCAGTAGCGCCACCGCGAAAACCTGTGTTCTCCTATTTTACAAGCGGCCTTTTTCCGCAACGGGCTTTGAATGGCTGCCGCTTTTCCAGCCCCCCGAATTTCGTCGATTACTCGCCAATTCAGTGGTGCCCGATCGTCTCTCGCGCTGCGGTACCGGGGCCAAAGGGAAAGAGAGGCTTTTCTGGCTGCGATACAGCTGCTACGCGAGTCAATTTACTCCGAGCGACTCTACTGCAAACTGTCGCGCATATTTTTACGCGGGTGGTAACCCCCCCCCCCCTCCTTTTTTTGCAGGTAAAGGCGCTGGATTTGAGTATTTACACGAGATTGATGCTCTTTTTTTTAATTTCAATTTTGTTGGCTTTTTCAAAGTTTATTCTTTCATGGTAAATTACTAAATTCTTCATAAATTCACTTTTCATTTGTTTTAACGATAACGGATCTTGATTTTTAAATACCTTACAAGGCATTCCACTGCAGGCTCAGAAGATTGCGCTGAAGATGTGTCCGCTTGCTGCTGGGGTGGCGCGCAGGCTTCAGCACGATGCGATGTAGCGACTCTCCTCCTCTGTCCTTGTTCTTCTTTCTTCTCTCGTTCACACTCACGGTCGTTCACTTTTTATTCTCGAATTAACAAACACTAATTTTTAAATTTTAAACTTAAAAAAAAAAAAAGTACCCTGGTATCTATGCTAAGAGATTCATGATTCGATTGTGGGTTTGAAAAACTGGTAGCCTAGTGGCAAATCTTTGAAGCAGACAGAAAATTACAATTTTTTTTTTTAAATTTTATCACGAAAAAACTTTTTCATAAGTTTATAGTTTTTGATATATAGCGAAAAAAACCACAGTCGCAACCTCAAAAATCAAAATACCCTTTTCATATATTTTAAAAGCTTCTCCACCAATTAGCTCAAAAAAAAGTTTACACAAAATGACGGCAGCTACATACAATAGAATTCCTGAATTCTAAACTACAGAAAAATCTTGCTTTACTTCCTTAATTCTAGAAAACTATTGAAATGTAAATTTTCCAGATGCTTGACTTGAACAAGTAAATAACGAATATTTTTACTGCGTTTTTTAATTTAATGTCTCAGCCTTAAGTCCAAAATATCCTTGGAGCTGATATTAATGAATTAATAATTTATTGATCTCCAAGCTTTAATACTACAAAATCTAGGCAATAAATAAAATTTGTTTGGTTTTTCAAAGTGAAGCTAGGGTTCCATTAGCTAATAATAAACAATTTATCTGTCATTCTTTGCTAGAAAACCTGATATCGATGTCCGAGACTGATAAATAAGATATTTATCACCGCCGTTCGGTCATCCATGATTTTCATTGATCCAACTTTAAAGCTTGGAGATCAATAAATTGTTGATTCATTAATATCAGCATTCATTAATATCATCAAGGGTATTTTGGATTTAAGGTTTGGGGAAGAAGCAAAATATTTATGTATTTCACGATATCCACGCATACCGGTTTTCAAAACTTGAATATAAATTAACAAGTTATTTATTTTATTAGATACTAATTGATATCTGGTACAGTGCCCCGTGTCACTGCTGCAACACAACCTCGCCAAGGAGCTTGGGCCTAAGTCGGCTGCAAAAGGGCCGCGCCACTAAACCAAAATAAATCGACTGCACCTTATTATTGTTTTACAAAACGAAGCTAGCTTCAAATGGTTTTCAAAAACTTTAAACGGATAATCATAAAAATGATTAAATCAATAGAAAAAAAAAAAAAAATTTACTGTCAGAGTGGAGAACATAAACGATTTGTTTTGTACTCTTGGCTGGATATAACAGAACAGTCTTCACGACGGTAAGTCTCGTTGAATTTTAGATGGCCAGACTCTGCAGGACGAGCCAACCATAGTTCGCGGCTTGTAATCCTATTATTAGAGCAAGAAATGGAACCAGAAGTCGAGGTACTTTAGCCCCGCGATACAGGTTTACCACGATAAGCTTATACTTGCGGACGAGTGCTGTTAGATCCGTTTAATTTATCCACCTCTGACCACAAAAATCTCAAATTTCATAAGATTCTTATATTCAAACTTAAGCAAACGCAAGTTTCGAAATCTCATAAGACAGTAGGTAATCATTTCTGCTAGTTTATAACAAAAATGTGTAACTTCGAAACTCACTCCGTCAGTACAATTTAATCATCCTCGTAATATGCCTTTGAAATATTCCAGAATACGCTGAGGAAGAAGAAATTGGAAACGGAGAAATGGTTATTTATCTTCATTTCGCGAACCACCTCTCAGCATGACATTTGCAGACTTGGTTAACTCTTTATTATTTCACTCGAACATCAATCATTGTTAATCATAAGATAGGTTTCTTTCCCGAGCGAGCTCGAAACTGCAATCATTACAGTGTATGATCAGTTTCTCGTTTATTACCTACTTCTGGCTGCGTGGAAACCCCCAAGTTTCGAATTTAATTTCATCATTGATTAAGTGATATTCAAAAGTTACTTCGTTAAATAACTCACAGTTTTGGTCGGAGTATTCTGAAATCTTACAATATTCACGAAGCTAAATTAATTGCTTCGTTTATCATTGAGAGTTTTGTTTCGATAATTAATTAAGTTTGATTACTGTTTGTTAATTTTTTCGATCCTTATTACTCTCTCTTCATATTTAATTAAAAATAATACGAAGTACCAGGTAAGATTCATAATTACTTTTTGAGAAAAAGCACACAAACTTAATCTACATAAACACAATAGTAATAAAGTTTCATGTCTGCAACGAGTACGGAGTAGCTAAGTCTTGTGTTAAAATATTAAAAATACTTATAAAAGTACTTTAATGATTTTTTTTTTTACTAGTACTTCAATAATAAAATAGATCATAAAAAATTGGTTACTAATTTTATTTTATCATTATTAGTATTACTATTACTAGGGTTTATAAGATGATCTTGAACTATTTTTTGAATTTCAAACATAATTGACTTTTCTTAATTATTATTGTTCTATACTTTTCTATTTATTAAAAATTATATACCAGCTCAACTACTCTTCGTAAACAGTAATACATTTTTATGAATAATTTATTGTAATAATATTTATAATAAAAACAGTAATCAATGAAGAACATACATCTATGGTTTTTTTTTTTTTTTATACAACGATATAGCAGTGTATAACTGAAGAGATGTAGGTACATAAAAATAACAAGAGAAGCATATTGAATAAAAAAAAAAAGTATTTGCTCCAATATTTACCTGATTTTAAAATAATTACAGGCGTATAAGCTTGATATCAAGCATCTCGAATATTTCATATTTTAAAAATCTGAAAAAATCAGGAATTACTATTTGATATCTGTGGTACAGTAATCAATTTTTACTGTTGCTTGTTTTTTCTCGGGTCTGACTATTCGGTCCAAACTCAATATTTCTTTCGAATAGTAATTGAGTACCACTGTGGTAAAGCTCGGCTAGCCAGCCAAACTGAAGAACTCATCCAAATTCATAAGAACAATAATTATAATTCTCAAGACACGGCATACAAATTAGAAGAATGAGGAGTAAGTTTCGGTGTACGCGTTAAACGCTGTTGGCTTTTGTTTTACGACCTGACCATCAAATTAGTAAGCTTAAAGAGCCGAGTCGCGGTGCGGGAAATAGGAATGCTTAATGCTGGCTCCAGCGGCGCTCATCACCGCGATGCATATTTAGCAAGAAAGTTCTAACAATATCCTTGTTCCCGGGGCGCCGCGGCGGGAACTTATTCGTAAGAAAGCCGGGGGAAGCGAGAAGTTACCCGGCTCGGCTGTTTTTTCACATGAAATGAAGTTTGTACTTTGTAATAATTTCAGTGTGATAAAGAGTCGCTTTGAACTGGGACTTTTCGATTCCCTATGGATTAATCAAAGTTTTTAATTAAACTCAGCGACGACCCGACGTTTGATCTCTCGACGAGCAAGGCGCACGCGTACTGAAAAAACTTAAAAATCCATCAATAAGTTTTGTCGGACGGTCAGGGATATGGAGACGGAGTTTGCGGCCGAATTCCATTACTCTGAGTACTGTCTCGGTCTGTGGCAGTCAGGCTAAACGAATTCCACCCTCTTCTTTTTTTTCACCCGGCTCTTTGATGAAATTGAAAAAAATATGATTCTTGTTCAGGAGAGAGACAGAGTTTGGTAAATCTTTCGGTATCGAGAGATCATCGAGGAAGGAGTCGGATGAAAAACTTTTGGGAGTTATCGTTTCGAGGTTTGGAAAACTTACCCGTGCATTAGCTCAACCCAGAAACGTCGCTCTGGGGTTTCAGAAAAACTGATATTTTTTTATTGTATTACATTGAGAGATGTGGAAGTTTCAATATTATCAGAACAAAACTAATCTATTTATTCAACAGTATTATTACTATAAATTTACAGTCATAGTATAATAAAAAAATAACAATATTTATAATTGTGCACTGAGAGAAGGATTTTGTTCAAGGAACCAAATATATTTGGTTGAAAAGAAATCGGATAATTTGGTTGTGGGAACCAAATGTTTGGTCCACACTCCACGCGTAAAAATCGAGCTTTTATTTTTTATTTTAAAAACAAATTTTATCTATTATTGTCGAGGGGCTATGCACTCCAGAATCACAAAAAGAATCAGACATAAAAATCAATATAATCAATAAAATATCGATTTTATTTCAAGTAAAAATCTTCAAAAAATAATATTTTTAACAAAATATTGATTGAAATTGGATCCAAGGCTCTAAATATTTTAAATTTGCTAAAAGAATCACTAAAGAATCAAAAAGAATCAAAAAGAATCAAAAGAATCATCAGTGATTCTGGAGTGCATAGCCCCTCGATTATTGTATTATTTTATTGTTTATTGTTGTAATAATTTGCTTAAATCAGTTACCTTTATTCTTGTTAAATGTATAAGAATATATTTTAATTTCAAATTTCAGCAATAAATTTCGAAAAATTAATGAAGTTCATTTAAATATAATTTTTCTCTTGACAACAAAATTATTTTTCTCTGCGAAGTTAAATCAAGTTACTAATCGTTTTCAATCTCCCGATCAGAAAGATTGTCAGGGCGCTAGCTAGGGCCTCGTTAATTGCCCCGAGAGCATAGTAGGGCCCTCGTTAGAATTGTAACGGGGCATTCACGGGGCGCGACTTAAGGCCTAATAAGGTTCAGTTGAAATGGTATTTTTGACATTTAGATTTCGAGGTTATATCTAATTCCATATGTATAAACAACAACTTAGACAATAAACTCTTGATAGTTTAATCTTATTTATTCACGTAATAATTCTGAAAAAATCGAAGAATTCATTGTTTAAAAAAAATGAAGTGAAAAATGTCACTAAGATGCTAAATAGTTTTTCTACTAAAACCACTACTACTTTTTAATCAAACTTTTTTTCACGGAATTTGAATATAAATTTAGTTGTATTTTTAAAATCACTTTTTCTGTATCAAACACTTACTATAAATATATTTCTTTATATTCTAAGATTGTCAGTGTTGTTTAGAGGGTTAGCTAAATTATTGTTTAATTCTTTAAATTCATTATCCCCACTAAAGCTTTAACTTTTCAATTTCATTTTCTTAAAAAAACTATCCACATGAATACAGTTTTCAAGTCAATTATTACTGCATACGTCTGTAGCAAATTATCTAGCGAGGCCCGAAACAGCCCCTTGGCTTCGCCCCATTACATGCCGAGCTAGGGCCTCTGAAGGCTACCTTACGAGGCCCTCATTCGCTCCCCAATAGCCTTCTGATCGGGAGAATATAGCACCGATCATTTTAATAAACTTTTTGTGAGTTCGTAATTTTCTGAATTACCGCAAAAAATTTTTTGAGGTTATAACAGCGAACTGTTTGACATGACTGTGTTCTATACATTTGGTTCCTGTAACCAAATCATTGGTCGCATGAACCATAGCTTGGGAGAAACCAAAAATAACCAAATCCTTCTCTCAGTGTGTTTTTGCAGTATACATACAATTTATAAGTATTGCAACGTTTGTTACATTCGAAATTCCATTCATTTTTAAAGGACTTCATGCAAAATTACCATATCCTGATCTTTAAAAATTAAAAATATGTATTCTTCGATTTTTCTCAAATAGTGGTTCTTGATCGAGTTGATAAATATTACTAACTAAAGATGAAAAAATATTAATTTATAATAATAATAAAAAATCTTGTAAAAATACTCTCATATCTAAAATTTTTCTCATCACTTGCTTAATTTTTTTTTGGATATTTTACTAAAATTTTCAATTTTTTTTTTATTTGAATATTCGTTTCTCTCAACTCAGAAAAAAAGAAAAATAAAGCAATCCATCATATTTTTTTAGCTTTCACGTAAACTGAGGAAAAATTTTTTTAAATACCTAGTTTTTATTTACTCTTCTGCGTTTAATCTTTTCTGTTTTATTTACTTTGTTCTTCAAACATCGAAAAATGAACAAACTATTTTAACGTACAGTTAAAAATTAATGAATATCTCCTCTAGTACGAAAATTCAAGAAATAAAGATTTTAAATATCATAGTACCTTCACCCCTCAAAATTAGAAGCGTCTCCCCTAAAATTGCTTCCATTGTTCTATCTCCTGAAGCACTCAAGATAGCGGTGCGGTGACCGTTACAAGGGCACTCGTACAAATTTAAGCCAATGAATCGAGAGCATCTCGTACACTCAGGATATTGTTGTCGAGAGCAAACGACAATCGTCTGTCCTCTTAATCGTTCCCGTCGCGGCTTGTGTTGCGCTCCTAGTCAGCTCCTTTTCGCTAAAAGCGCAAGCTCCCACCCCCCAGCCGCATTAGCAGACGTGAATCGTCGCACTTGCAAAAGTTATTCCCAACTACCAAGATGAGTGCTGTGGATGATTGCTTGGGTGAATCGAGCTTCCTGATGCGTGTAATTTGTTATTTTCACGCTAGGTTTTGAATATATAATGGTGACTCGGCTTACGTTTGATAAAAATGATATCGATTTCAATGATTTTTGGATGATTGAAAATTATTGCATCTGAAAACTAGAAATAGGACTGTAATTTTGGTGTTTTGTTCATGACTCGATCGAAATTTCTGAGATTATTATTGTTATTATTATTATTTTTTTTATACCAATCATTTTTACTTTTTTCAACTTTCTTTGTAGAGCTTTTTGACGTACCAATGTTTTGTTTGAAAATTAGACTTTATCTTGTAATTTTTTAAAATTAATCTCTAAGCAATCGGGAAATAATTTGAAAATTAATGTATCTATGTCACGAATTTCAAGATCAATCAAGAGGCTCCCCGAACTATCGGAAAAGCATCGAGTTTTAACTAAAAATTTTTTAGTCTAGAATTTTAATGAGAAACACGCTAGAGTCGCGTTAACTCGTTACTTATCGACGCACCGTTCACGGCTAGTAAAACTGATAATGTTTCAATTACTGGAGGGATCTGGCTCGATGAAGGTTGAAATATCATATAAGCTTAATTATTAATTTCAAGCACCCCGAGGTTACCGTTAATGCAAATTTGAATTATGAAGTCTTGAATAATTAAACCATTTGAAATTAAGTTATGTGAACGACAGAAAGAAATGTGTTGGTAATTTTTTTTGTATTTATCAAATAATAGCAGCGTCGCTATTTTTGTAGAAAAAATATCAAAATTAGTTTGCTGGAACCAAATTTTTTAATTCAAGCAAGCTGATGAATCGTATTTAATTCAGATAATTTGATTAATTTTCAATACAAAACTTTTGAACGTTAAAATTATTTTATATTAAAAAAAACTCATTTATGGATTAATCATAAATTCGATTTGATAAAAAACCCAAAAGCGAATCACCTTTTCAATCAAATGCTCTTGGAAATTTTTCATTAAAACTGATTTATTTTTGAAATAATATTAAAAGCAAAGTTGCTGGAAAAGTATACGAAGTAAGCCACGCTGTAATAAGAAGTTGAAACTTCAGCAATAAATTTTTCGTTTGCACAAAATTTTAATATTCTCAACATTATGATAATCCCTGCGAACAAAAGTTTTAATCATTTGCAATTATCCGAGATGATGTTTGAAACTTAATATCCTTCTTCGCTAAACTAAAACAGTACAAAATCTATGTTTACATTACCCCAGCCCGCTCCTTTACATTTCTAAAAAAAAAGTTTAAATATTATTTTTGGAGCACGATCGAAAGTCTAGACGGTAAAGGAGGAAAGGAGGGGGATATATTGTATATGTTTAATTGGTCATGCTTTAACCGCAGACGAGTGTCATTGATTACAAAAGGACAAGGATGACGATGACACTTGGTCCGCGCAAGGAACACCCGGGGAAGCCGAATTTACATGCCTCGCTCGAAATTTGGGGTACGGCCAAATTGGACTGCATCTGATTTTGATCTGTTACGCTTCTCCCTTACTCTGCGCGCGTGCACTCGACCGGGCGTCATTACGATATTTTATACGTCCATTTTGGCGTAGGACCGGAACTTTGGTTCTCCAAGGGATTTTTTTTAATTTGATGACCGCGACATGTGGTTTATTACGTTTCACCTTTGGTTACGATTTGAGATGTAACCATCATTCCCTAAAATGGTCCATTTTTTTTTTGTCCAGTGACGGTCAGCGATGTTGAAAAGTCTTCTTTGGGCAAAAAAGCTAAAAAACCATTGTTGTTCATGATTATGTAGAGCTTTTAAAATAAAATCTTCGCTGGTTTTTTTTTCATGCGAGGTGTTTGTAACTATAACAGTCTGTCTGCACTTTTCGAGCGCTCTGCACCTATAATAAATATTGCTGTTAGAAAACATTGAATAAATTTCTGTCTTATCAACCAGAAAGTTGGCTTCAACACTTGTAGCTTATTCGATTTTGGTTTATTGTGCAACAAGCTAGAATTTAAAATTTATATACTCTTTATTAATTGCAGATTCGATCGGTATATGAAAGATGTAGGTCACTGACCGATTTCACAAGTTATGGCAAATTGAAAATTACGTCGTTAAACACAGGTTATAATGAGAAGCTATCGTTTATTTATGATTACTTTGAGATAAAATTATCGAAAAATCCTCCAAAATCGTAAAAGTTAGGTTATATATTTGTCAAGATTCATAATAGTTTTAAAAAAATCTACCGTACACTTATAAAAAATTTTAGTACTATTTTGTTGATACCAAAGAGTCTTTAATATTTTTCACATTTAAATTTATTAATTTTAGTATGCATTGTGTTCGTTTTAACACATTCAAAGATAACAAAAATTGGAGGCCCCTAAGTTCTCCATGATTAATACGGCACTAGATAAATAAGGTTCCCTGATTAAACTAGTTTATTCTGTCTATTTGTTATTAGTCGTTATTGAATACATTAATTAATAAATTCCTTTACTTTAGTAATTGCTCGTAAACTTTTGAGACGGTACCTTGACGATATTCTGACACTTGACCCTCGACTAACGATCTACTACGAATGCAAAAATAGGAATAGGAATATTCGAAAACTCCAAAAGTCATATCAATCAGGTAAAACCATTTCATCATCGTCAATAACTTTGATAAAAAATCTAAAAAATTTATGGTGATTCCGTAGTTTATCACCGTAACTACTTTAGCGTACGATAAATCTCAAGGACAATCGTCTTTCTTTTTCAAATACGTTTAGTTTTCAAAATTCAATTTCTGGATATTAAAGTAATAAACTTTGCGACTTTATTGCAACGAGGAAGCTTTCCAGAAACTCTCGTACTATGAAAAAAGAAAAGGAAAGAAAAAAAAAAGGTGGACGGTTGGAATCCTCCCTGTGAGTTTTAAAACTTATGTAATCTCGGATGAAACAATGAATTTAATTGACGCGCATAAACTTATCTCCATAAAGTAGAAAAAATTTTCCATCCCGACAAATCTCTGGAAGTAAAAATCAATTCTCATAGACGAGGACGCTGCAGTGGGGAACTGGATTACGGCTAAGCGATTTAGAACGGCGGCGGGGCTCTCGCCTATCGGCCCATCATCGATTTTCGATGCCAGAGCCCTCGAGTTTTGAGTAAAACCGGCGACAGCTAATTAAAGTGTGTGTACGTCGCGTCGTGCCTTTCTCTCTCTCTCTCTCTCTCTCGAGAAAAGCTCGGCGCGAGACTACGCGGACGGTTAATTAATGTCACGTGATACTCAACCGTTTACTTCTCCAAGAATTCGGTTCGAAAATCTTTTATAGTCGCTGTTAGCCGATGACAGTTCTAACAGTTACATGTCGTGGTTAAAAAAGGGAAATACTATTGGGTTTCTTTATTAATGTTTAATAACTTTTCAAAATAATATTTTTCAGTTATAAGTTTAGTTACAAAAATAAGGAATGAAAAGAAAATTGCCAGTGGGACAAATTAAAAATTATTGAGTTGAAATTTTCATTAATTTTTTCAAAAATGATAAGATATCTACTTTAATTTAACGAAAAAAAAGTATGAAAATTTTTTTCAAAATAGCAAAATTCTTTCAATAGTAAATTGATCTAAAATTCTGATAGACAAAAAAAAGATTAGAGAAAATTTTTTGCACTTTCATAAAAGGTTAGCCATAGTTCACAAAAAAATAGTCGAACAGATTACGTGAATTTTTAATTTGATGTAAATTTTTTGCGGATCCAAAAAATTGCCCCTCTTTGACACCACTTTTTTGTTGTTGAATATTTTATTTCATTTCTAAAAATTTAATCTATAAAAATACTGAAAAAGTGAATTGCTAACAAAAATTCATCTTTCGAAAAGTAAAAATTTTACACCACTAATTTATGACCGGACCGATTTCCATAAAAATTTTTTTCGAGCTAATAATTTTCCATAGAAAGTCAGTCATAAAATTTCAAGTAAAATTAAACGAATTAAAAAAATAAAATAAAACTTTGTTTCAAAAGCTCAAAAACGCCTGGTACCAGACCAACCGAAGTTTACAAACCACTAACTGATGGTTTACACATACTTTTATCTGCATTCCGGCTTGTTGAAAGTGTTCAGGTACACTCGCTGGTAAAGACGAAGCAAAAAAAAAAAAAAAAAAAAATGAAAAAAAAAAATGATATCCCCGACTGCAACTGCTAAAACTACGAGTGCGTAAACATTTACCGAATCAAGAGTCTACGCCAAGCCGGCAACTTCTCCGGCAGCTAGTTTCTGTTTTGACTTTGATCGAAATCGTGTATACCGAGACCGAGCAGCCCCTGCGCCAGACAGTTGGCAACACTGTCTTCGCCCGCAGTTTCACTCTGTTTTATCGCGCCGTGAAATTTTCAAGCTTGAGATAACAAACATGATGCTGCGCAATGTTTTCGGGGATTATTACGCGCTCGGAGTTTTTGGAATACGGACCGGAAAAAGATGCGTGTAAGCTTAAATTTTCACGAAATTCATGCTGGCAACCCTAAGATTTCTTGCTTACGTTTTTGCTCGTTTACTCGCTTACTTTTGCTTGAGAAACTTCAACTTTTAGTTAGTGTAACGATAATTTCAAAACAAATACTATTGCGTCATGAGTAAATAAACTTTTTGCACACTACAGAATCGGAAGAAAAATTTTGCATAAGCTTTGTTCAGTTTTCCTAATGTTTAAAAAAAAAAAAAATTATTTTGTAAATTTTGGATCAGATTCAGTTTATAGCTAGCATCTCAAAAACAATATCTCAAAAAAAAAAACAAAAAAATTTTACATTGCTCCAAATAAAAAAAATTAACTAAAATAAAAATAACAGTCTCTAGAATACTTTTCCCTATGATAGAAAAAATTGTTATCAACAATATGTATGTATTCTGCACTCACATTCGTGAAACGCACATAAACTTTTAGTTGTTTGTACTCAAACGTTAAAATAAAGCTTTGAAAAATTAGATTCAAATAACCATGATATTTCGAGGACCCGCTCGCTCACTCTTGTTCTGGGTTAACATTCATGCGAATGAAAAGAGCACTCGGCAACACGATTAAGTGCCCGTTACGACCCCGCGAACCAAACTTTTTATTTTCAATCGAAAAAAAAAAGGGGGTAACCACTGGTATTTTTTTTTCAAATACTCGGGCCTGAAACACAAAATCGAATCCAAACAAGAACTTATATTTTTCCCGCATCGAAAAGTTAAGGATCGAGTCTGAACTCGAGGGTAGTATTTTCCTCCTCCTCCTTCGCCCTTTCTTCCCTCCCTTTTTTTCTCTCTCTCTCTCTCGGGGGGAGGGGGGCGCAGTGAACGAACGGTCGAAGGTTTTCCACCACGGACTATTAAAAGTTGAGCAAGCCAAAGCTTTCTCGCTCTAAACTCCCTTAATATTCACGTGCCTTCCACACGCTACTCCTCGAATCCAGGCCCGGTCTGAGTGTTGAAAGTCTACGACGTCGGTCGAGTGGAAGTTTTAAAAAGAGAGAACTCCCTGTTTTATGGAAAGTTTCATTTCTCCTCTCATTCCATCGAGATTTTTTTTCTTCTTCCTCGCCACTCACCTGCTGGATTATTTTCGGATATTTCAATGGCGGCTCCATTGTGCCGAGATCGTTTTTGTTGGGGAATTTTCGCACTTTGTATTTAATATTACGGCGGGGTATTAGCGATTTTCTCTCTGGAAATTTCTGTTCAACGGCTGGGCTTTTATATTTGTTAATGCCCGAACACTGTACGAGATATTATTATTCTGATGATTTTTCTTTGAAAATTCGAACGATTTTTAAATTACCATGGGCTCAAATTGCGCAAAGCTTTTAAATTTTATAAACAATTTTGAGGGTCCATTGAATAGCAATAAAATTTACAGCTCAAAAGACCTGGATGTTAATTTTAATACCTAATTAATGAGTGGAACCTATTCTCCCAGCTTTGAAACTTCAAGCAGGTACGATGGAAAGAAAAGTGGTGTTTTACGGATTCATAAAATTTTTACGATACTTAGATCCTTCAGAAGCAAAAAAGAGATCTCAATTAAAAATATTAAAAAACTTTTTCTATTTTTTAGATTCCCTAGTTCTTCACCAGGGAAAACTTTCTACTTAATCATGGTAATTGCATCGGTGGTACTCAACCCGTTCTTCAAATATTTTTTTTAATTTTCAATGAAAAATTGTGACTATTTCATTAAAAAATTATCAAAATTGATGTATTATTTATTTCAAGAAAGACCGATAATGTATGGCTCGATGTATGGTGACTTTGTTTTGATGATCCAGGCAGAATAAACAAGATGTTATTTGTTTCAAATTATTTATTTATTGCATGACGTTTCGAGGGTATAAACCCTCCTCTTCAGGTGTCTAAAAGAATTTTATGAAATTTGATAATACTGTCCTTAAATAAACATAAATATAATATAATAAAATAACATATAACATACATACGCAAAGGAGTTACAAAAATGACTGAGCTATAAATTAGTGGTACATACATAAATAGAACTATAAAGGTACGGACACAAGAAACAAGTAGTGTGACTAGTAATTAAAGGTCTAAAGTTAGCGGCAGTACATATCAAGGCATGACTAGTATAAAAGACTGGTTAGACTGATTCGATTTAGCCCTGCTTGTCCTGTTTTTCAAATTTAAACATTCTTACTAGCAACTATTGATGGTTCATCTAATTATTTAATACCCTACAAGATGTAAGTAAATATCTGTGTTACGAAACGAAGAAATTTTAAAAGAAAGTCTCGGATCAGCCCCAATAATTGTTAATGCGACATCAATCAGACCTAAAAACCCAGTAGCCCCAGTGTCACGTCCGTACGTAGGAAAACAAAAAAAGAAAAATATTCCACGGGGTCAAGAGTGCACTCGATCACGACGTAGTGTGTTTACGTGGCTAATCTCAATCGGTTTCTTACACCCCTGGTAATGGCACGGCGCCGAAGCTCATCTCGAATTAAGGCCGACGAAATGGTGCCACTCGAAACTCGGATGTGCGCACAAAACCATGACCGAGTGCTTGTAATTCAAGCCTCCCGCGCTCCGGTGATCGATCCTCCGGGCGGCTTCTCTGATATCGCCCCCCCCCCCCCCCTACTTGACGTCTCGTTAACGCTTTGATATAAAATTCAGGAAAATAACAGACTCGACCCTTTGGGCTATTTGATTGTTTGGAGCCATGTTCGCTGTTGTTAACACTGGAAGGACAGTGATATTTGGTGAAAGTTAAAATGCGCTAAAGCTCTGGAGATTCTTGAGTTGTGGCAACTATTGTCACACGAATCTTCAGAAAAATTTTCTTTTTCATAATTGATGCTTGCAACAGCTTAAAAATTCACTTCAGTAAAAATTAAAAAAAAAATTTCTAAAACTTGTTAATAAAATTTGACTTGCTTTAACTTGTAAGCTTGCCTGAACATTATTTAACGTTTAGATGAGGAAAAATTTTGAAAAAATAAAAAATATTTATTTCTTCACTTTTTAATGTCGCAAAACCTCATATTCAAACAGGAACCTCCACTTTCATATCATGCAACACTGTAAATCAAGTGCATTAGGCAGAAGCTAGAAAAAAATTTTTGACTAAATAGTTGCCTGACCTTTGAGTAAGTCTCTAAATCGCGAAAACATTTCTTGCGTAAGCTCTGCCACGTGCTCACACAGCCGGAAAAATTACAAAAATCTGTGACTGCGAAAGTTACGACTAATTGTAAGTACTACAAAAACTCGAGCGAAAACTAAGTTTTCGATTTCTACTGAAACGTAGGTAAAGCCAAGTTTTTTTTTCAATTACTTTTCGTTTACAAATTCCTTACTTATTTCTGTTTATTATTTCCTATGTTAGTCAAGAGTTGAACTGATCATGAATCTCAATACACAGACCCACATCTCGTGCCTCGCTGTGAAATTCATGATGCTAGTCTTGTGTCCAGCTCAACCCGAGGCCCCAAGCAGCTTGCAGAAGAATCATCAGCCAAAAAAGGTCGCCCCTTTTCCTGATCAAAACTCTCTGCAAAAATACGTCCAGTGGATCCCGAAACTTGAAAAAGAATTCGAGGTGCATCGTACAAACCCGAATTTTCGGGATACACTGTATCGTCGATTATTCGAAGGCGACGTTAAGGAACACCAGAACAACTCCGTCTGCGACTAAACCGTGGTACCCGTTCCGGATATCCCGGGTGCTAATTTTCCTCACAAGCTTGAAGAACTCGTGTGCAATAACCAAGGCCAACTTTGCAGAGATCGCGGCACCTATTACTGTTTGCAAATTTATCAGGACATCGATGTTGTGTACGAGGATGGAAGACGTAGCCATTTCAGGCTCAAGTCTGGTTGCATTTGCTCGATTGTATATTTTAAAACAGTCGATCGAACCACATAATCCTAAATTACCTTTCGATGATTGACACTCATCAGCTAATCACAGCTTCTGAATGGGATGTGTATCATTTTATTTGACAGAGAATTTTGAGAATATAAATTTAGCACAATAAGGGATAGTAAATTCAATTCAAACATATGTATCGTCATTATATTTGATTGAGAAGTCTTTGTTTAGTTTAATTAAAAATGTCACAAAAAAATTAAATTCATAGAAATAACTACCTTACTTGTTATTGATATTTTAATTAAAGTACTTGTATCACAGCTTTCAGTGTATCACCTCTCGGTTTACACTTTTTACTTACCTAATCCCTCACCATTGATGCCGGAACTACCAATATATTGTGATATATATACCGTGATTGACTCAATGATGTTACGTATTTTAATTTCATGTTTTGTATAAATAAAACTTTAATCAAGCGATTAAATAATTTTCAAACAGTAAACTTCAGGATGGAAATTTTTTTTTTTCAAAATATCACTTGTTTTTAAAGTATTAATAAAATTGAAAACATCGAGAAAGAAAGGCTAGTTAGCCTATAAATGTTTTAATTTTTTTCAAATTTTTCCTGAGCTACAGCTATTATTATTATTATTATTTTTTTTTTTTTTGTGAAAGGTTTCATCTAAGGTATTTATCTATAATAGATGATGAAAAAAGTTCTAAGCCATTAATAATATTAACTATCTCGAGTCTACTTTCAAAGCTTTGAAATGACTGAATTTTAAACTAGATTTAGTGGTTTTAATTTAAATTAAAAAACTTTTTTTTGAAAGCTTTAGTTCAATGAATAATGAAAATTTTTAGCTTTGTTGTAAAATTGTTGATGCTTCATTATGTATCGAGTACTCTTATAAATAAAATTTTGTTATAATTCCAATAATTTTTTAATCACTTTTTCCATCTGCTATACGAAAAGGTCTTATTACGCAAGCACTATAATGAAAAAAATTAACAAATTCATTGTTTTCTCTTTTTTTTTTTTTTTTTTTTTTTTTTTTAAACACCAGGAAGCTTGGACAAAGTTTATGCAAAAATTTTCATGATAATATTACTTTTTTATTAGTTACTAAAAAAGTTGTTAAAGTAGTCACGATCATTATTGTACTGCAAAAAAATATCATAGAAAATATTATCACTTTTTAAAAAAAATTTTAAGCTTTATATAAAATTCTGCTTATAATATCTTTTGAATATTTAACATGAGTCACCCCTTTAATTGATAATAATTAATAATTAAAAATTGCCCAAATTCTGATCCAATTTCATTTATCAATGTAATAATTGTGTTTAAATCAAATTTGAAAAATCGATTAAAAAGGGCGAAAAATTGTTCAAAACAATTCAACGCAATATTTTATTTACTTTTTCGACAATCTCCATCCCTTTCTATACAAAGCTCGAGCAAATAAAATTTCCCGAACAAAATAAAGGTCGACTGGAGCGCGTCCCCATCCCAACCTTCATCCCGCATTATTAGTTTGACAAATAACTCTCGGAGATTTAGCAGTGACAAATTATATAGACCCGGTTGGAAAACAGTTTATTTTCACTTCTCCTCCTCCCCCTCCCAGTCCTGATTTTCCGTTATTTGTGTTTCCGGTTGTTATTCGCGCTTCTCTCTCTCTCTCGCTCCCGCTATTGCAGTGAAACATAAGCTCGCCAAACGATCCTGACTTTTGATCGATTATATTTATCCACGGAATCACAGCCGATGCAAATTTACGGCCTCCGCGCATTGCCAAAATCTGAATTGGCTTTTCCCGATCCACAAGCGAGTGCAACTATACTGATGATATTTTTGTAATTTACGACTGTTTTATACCCGTCGCTTTGGCCGTGATAAATTTACAGTGAAAAACTAATTTGTCAAGCGCCGGAATACGCACCACGGCTCGAATAAAACCACCCTTCGGCATCGTTTTTTAAATAGTTAGCTCAAATTCACAAGTTTTTTTATTATTTCGTTCAAGTGGAAGCTTCAAAAGGCACGCGCACAATGGACGAAACCGGGTGTCATATTTCTCCGGCCCGCGTTTCAATTACAAATGTTTGCGGGCGAGGGGAAAAAAATAAAAGTGTTTTACAACGGTTAATTCGGTCATTATGTTTTAATGAAAAGCCTTTATTTTCTTTCTACCTCTCTGTTCGTACTTGGCCGGATACTTTCAGAAGCCATCTCAAACGAAGCATGAATTTTTATTCTCGCATAAAGAAAAAAATTTAAAAAGCACCTGCGGCCACTGTAAAACTCGATATTCCCGTCACGTAGTTTAATTTTAATTGTAAAAGCTAGGCCGAGTCTTGAACATTGTTTCCGCGAATCGTCCCTGGTCACGAGCCAAAAACTTGTGCGTGCGGGGGTCCGTGCTATTTTAATTTTTTATTTTTTTCTATTCTCTCGGACGGTTTTTACTGTCGGCTTCCGTTATACCTACTTTCTCTCTCCTCTATTATCCGTTCTGACAACCGTCGGTTTACGCTTGGTGCTTTACGGGTTGGTTTGTATTTAATTTACGACACCGAGCCACCCCCCCACACCGGATTTTTATTATTTTTTCCGGCTCCATAAATGTCTACTCGAGTTTGTTTATTCGTCAAAATTAAATGACATTCATTTTGACTCTTTCTGGTTTATTCAATATCAAAGGGAGCTTTTTACAGATTTGTAGAATACGATTTGCAACAAATTAACGGTAGAATCAATACGCACAAACTCGAAATCTTGAGTTTTGAAGTCAAATGGGGTATCTTAATTCTGAATTTATAATTTTTTCTCTCATTGTAACTTGTTAATCTTTTAAATTCTCGCATAAAATAAATATTTTGAGAAAAACTAAAATGATCAACTTCGAAGGTTGAAGTCCTACATATGAAAGTTCTGCTTTATGCTAGTGTTGGAAACCATTCATTTAAGAATGTCCCAGCGAACAAAAATCTTAGCCGAAAAATCTGCTGATTTATAATAACCAATAAAAAGCTAAAATGAATAAAAAATCTGATTTATTGGGTAGCAACTTGCTAAGATTCTTGATTTTTCTGAATTTTTTATTCATTTCAGCCTCACATTGATAATTTTAAATCAACAGATTTTAAGCTAAATTTTTTCTTCGCTGGGACCTTAGAAATAATGTTACTAACTATGAATAATAAAGTGTGAAATTTAGTGACTATTTATAGCTTTTAGAAGATAAAAATTTTTCTTAAATCAATCAAAAATACAGCAGACACTACTTAAAATTCTAAGTATATAATTATCATCAGAGAACACTGTAAATTCTAAATCCATAAGTGGTTGCCAGGTTGTTGAAGAAACCCAGTTAAACTAACCTAAAAGTCATTACGCGGTCTCTTGATTAAAGCTGTCGCTTCCCCATAAGTATATGAAAATTAGACCACGAGTCAAATTCTCCGAGGTTAGGGTGACAATCAAAACATCCCCGTTAAAATCCCTTCAAAAACAAGCACGTGAGTTGGTAAATCCAGCTGGGACAGTAAAGTCACGCCCTCTTCCCCTTTAGCCAGGCTCGTTAAGTTGCGTATCCTTGTCTTAAAAGTGATATAGGACAGTGGGTATTGCCACTGACCTCCTCCTCCTCCTCCTCGAGAAGGAGCTGACTTTGCTCGTGGTTGATAATATCAGGGGAGGAAGGGGGAGTAAGCCATTACTTCCGTTTTCCGGGTGGCGGTGGTGGTGGTGGTAGAGGCAGCGGACTCGTATTATGGCTTATCTTTAACCGGGGAGGCGGACGAAGGAACCATCCACGAGATTTAAAGTAAGCTGTAGCAACCGTTTCGGGGGATATAAGTTTGCCACCAAGCGCCGTGCCAGCTGAACTGTGTGTGCTTTCGAGCTTTTTTTTTCTTCTTCTTCCACTGCTACTTCTACTTCTGGGATTGCCTTCGGGCACGCCCGGGCGAGCTAGCGGGCGAAACGGTTTTCTTTACGGAAATTTGAACCAGTTGAGCCTAGTTTTAACTCTCGTGTACTCTCTCTCTCTCTCTCTTTGCCCTGGCTATTTATTTTGTGGTTTTAACAAGTTTTATTTTGCGGAACCGAGATTATTTATACGACGAGCAGTGGCCTTGTAAACTACGTGTTTTTATTAATTGACCGGGACATTTTTTCAAAACTTAAACTTTAATGTTGGTAGCCTTTAATTTTTTTCTTAAAATTTGAGTGGTTCACTTGGAATAGATAAATCTGCAGGGATGTTAATTTTGTACTATATTCCGAAAGAAACCGTATAAAAATTGAATTTTGTTTTGTTTGCAAAAATAAAACTCAAAAATTCAAGTTGTTTGAAAAATGAATGAAAATTATTTTGAAAAATTACAAAAGTGATTTTATTATTCAGAAATTGATTTTAATCTATTTTTGAAAAATAGAATCACTTGAAATTGAATTTTATTAACATTCATTCGACTGTAAGAAAAATTTTTTTACATGATATATCAAATTGTTTTATGTCTTGTTTCCAAAAAAATCTCAAATATTTCAAGAAAAAATTTGTTTTGTGGCTATTGAAAAAAAACATTTTCTGTACTTTGTAAGAACAAAATTTGATAATCGACTAAATAAGACAATAAAGCTGTTTTAATCATTGCAATTACTTTTCACAGTACAATAATCTTAATTGCGCAACGTTTTTGATTTTCATCAACTCGGTGATGGTTGCAAAGCTTTGCCAATTTAAAAGTTTGCATCTTTCATAACTGGAGCTATTATTTTTCTCTTTCTTACAAATTTAACTGTTCATGGTTTTAAAGGAAAATCTTCAAAAGTAATAACTCGTCTAATGAACGAAGCTTTTTTTTTTCTTAAACTTTAATGGCTCATTAATGCAGACAGTGAAAAGCCTCATCGGATCAATTAGCTTCCTTTTAGCTAAGAAAATGAAGTCGTTTAAAAATAAAAACAAAATAATTGAACTGCGTATATATTATTCAGCTTCATCCATTCATCTCTATTTTTTAACTAAAAATCTCTGAAGTTTATTCGTAAACAAAGAAAACAAACGCAGTTACAGGGAATATTGTCTACTACTTTAGTCAAAAAATAAAAGCCAGATTTTTGTAATGAATGAAGTTTAGTTACAATACGAAAACCATTATGCAAATGAATTTCGGTTGACAAAATACTTGACACTAGAGTGACTGTGCAGCGACCTTTTGTGATTTTAACATCGTACATAGGCTGCTGTGTTAGGGGATGCCCAGGCACCGTAAAATTTCTCCAACTCGAACTAATCCATTTCCAGAAATTCCGAGTTACCGGAGCTCGCTCTTTTCGGGAAAGTGTCTGCAACTGGAACCTTACTCCGTAAAATTACGTACCAACTTTCTATTCCCTGCAAAGCAACCAATGCTTAACAAATACTTGAAGAGGTCTCGAGAACTTTTCTCGAAGGACTTTTCGAATTTGGATGATTCTAAAAGTTTAGTCGGGGCTTAAATAATTGCCTTTTTTAAGGCTAATACGTTTAATTAGTTCTTGGATTTGTAGAGTATTGCTCTTACCGTTTTATAAAAAGAAACAAAAACTGCGTAAGATTTAAAATCTTTACCAAAATTTTATTAAAAAATAATGCCACAAGATCATCTACATCAATTACTACTTATTTTAATATTTAAGTTAGAAGTCTATAAACTTTTGAAAAGTATTACTTCAATATTTCATATAAGGTATCGATAAAATAGAATGATTTTGGGTATTCATTGTGTGACAGTATTTTTTAATTTATAAGTAGTTGCCTCATCCACTCTTAAAATTGAGTAAGCGATATCGATTTATGAGTTTAAGACTTTTATTTTTGATCTTATTGGTTAAGCATGTCATCATTTATAGAGTTCTTCATCGTGAACTTGGTTATTAATCAACAATAAATTTTAGAGGTTGTACCTAATTTTGTCAAATTCTGCGCGGCGCGCGCCCACTCGACTCCTAGTATTTCAAAAAACAATACTTGAACGGTATTTTATCCAAGCAATTTTTTTGTACTTAGGTTGTTCTTGCAGTTAAAACGTCTTAAATATTCTGTTTGAAAAAAAAAATTTATTGCTGATGAAGAGACAAGATTATTTTTTCAAAAAATAAAATAGTAAGTATTTCTATATTTAATAATACCTACTATTTTACTTAATAATACTTCAAACAAGTCTTATTTACGGGGTATAGTTTGACAGAACATTTTGTCAAGTTTGTAAACCCTCACAAAATTTTTTTGCAATATTAATGAAAAAAGGTCGAAATACTTAGTACGTAAACGTCGTCATTAAACAATTAAATTTTCCGTACGCCCTTCAACGATTGCTTTTCAATGAGAGTCGTACAAATACGCGGGCGGGGATGAAAAAAAAGAGGTGCATAACGCACGGAATAAAAAAAAAAAAAAAAAAAAAAAAAACCCTCCTCCCTCAATTACAAGGCTCTCGAGAGATACGAGCTCGAAATTACGAGTGGTTAGATAGCATAAACTTTTTAGACAATTTTACCGGGGGTTTTGAAAAAGATGTCTGGACCAAAGGGACGACTTTGGCTTATACCTGGAATAACCTGGAAGAAAGATCGTATCCTCGTATCTCCCCCCTCCCACACACGCGCGTCTTTATGAAAAGCGCCAAAGAAACCGTATCAGCGAATCTATTTGTCGCTAAGAAGCGACTCATTAAAATCCTATCTACAGTTTTCTTTCAAAAAAAAAAAAAAAAGAAGCCGAGACATCGCGATTCAGATAGAGAGAGAGAGAGAGAGAGAGAGAGAGAGAGAGAGAGAGAAATACACACACACCTCCCTGAAATGAAGTACGGGCGTAAAGGGAGATGGCAAATACGACAAGACTTACCCAAACGAAATGACGAATGATGGCTTTCTTTGAATCTTGCCGGTGCAGCTATTTCATGAATATTTTCGTTTTCGAGGGTTGTGGACACTCGAGGTTTCGTACGAGCGATTAATAAAAGAGCATTTTTTTGGTCTCATGCGGCTAACGAGTTTACAACTCGCAAATCGAAAATTTTCTAAACGAGGTAAGTTCGGAGGGAGTTTTGTTTCGTTTTAACGAGATGTCTCGTACGATTGAATTACTTCGGGCGTTTGTCGCATCAATAATTACGTTCCTACGAGTTTAAACTAGCTGTAGTAGTGGGATAGCCTTTTTCGGCAGTAAATCGGCCGAGTCCGAGCTCGGTTGGTCTTTTTACTCGATTTTGTGATCACCGGCAGAAAGAATTTACTTTCTGTAAGTTAAATGGCCGCCCTCGGGAGAGTTAACTGATAGCAGTTGGCATCGAACAGGACGACACCACTTTCATCCTAATTTTAAGTTTTTCTTTTCTTTTCTATCTCTGTTGCAGTCTCCATTAAACTGTTTACATTTTCCGATAAACCTTTTTAAAGAAACAGCTAATTAGCTAACCTGGCAAGAGTACAGAGTCGATTTGAATGAACTATTCGATTCGGTTATTTATAAACTTTCAAACTAAATTTACCATTTCCGATCGAGATTTGACATGTCTGTACTGTCACTTAGAGTTAATGATGCAAACTGAAAACTAGAGTAAAGTTATTTCCTGTGTGGTTATCAAATCTAAAATTGATTTTAGAAAAATTTTCTGAATGATAATTGCAAAACTTTGTGTCCGGATAAATTATTTATTGAAATTCCCCTACTTCCGTGTTGAAAAAAGTTTGTTTAGAGACAATTTCAAATCGATTATTGGTTCCGATTGATGCTTCATGAAAATGATAAATAATTCATTCAAAACTTTTACTCGTCGGTATGGTCAACTCAAAGACTCAATTTTTCGATACACACTTTTTTTCAAAGTTATCAAGTTTAAAAAAATAAATCTAAAGATATAATAAATACTCTATCACCCTGTTCAAAATCTACTGTCCACAATAAACCACAAAACCAGGTAACTTTTTTTAAGCGATAGTTTTCAAAAATCGAACTCTTCAGAATATTCACGAAACCATTTTTCCGAGCCACAAAAAAAATGAAAGCCCGAGGATAAAAAGTCCAGCCTCCGGTGCTCAAACGCACTTATAATTCACAAAAAAGATATCGTCCACAAAGAAACGCGTCCGGGCGCGCGTCTGACGATTTTTTTCGGAGCGTTGACACTCGGGTCGATCCGCTCAAAGCCGGGGAGAAATCTTGATACGTAACTCTCAAAAGTGCGAGAGGGTAAATTTTTAAAAAGCCCGGGGATCAAAAGGCCCGTGAAAGGCTAATGAAAGCCACCCCCAAAACTAGCTCGTATTTAGCTCGCCCTCAAATCTTGTCCTCCTTCTCATTGTTTGAGCTTTGTGGGTACGACCACAAACAAACTAAAGCATTTGGAGAAAAGAGTAGTGTTTAAATTTCAGCTTAGCTTCAAATTGCCTTTATCTAGTCTTAAGATTATAATTATATAACAACTTTGAAGATGACGAATTTCCATGTGGTGAATTTAATAACCTGGAACAACTGGTTGAATTTGAGGTTCACTCCATAAATTTTCTATCTTAGATAAATTAAAAAGATACCGAATATTATTAATGTTGAAATCTTTGTTTTACTTGTCATCTCTATAACAATGATTTTTACTCGTATTGGATCGATATGACTAAAATATTTTTTCCAATAAATTAAGAAAATGCAACAATATTCATCTACTCCCTTCTAAGCGTAAAGCTTTCATGATTAAAAATATATAATATATGTATGCTTGACGTTTTATTTGTTTGTTAAAATTTGGTAATATATCATAGATTGTATACGCACGGTAAATCAAAAAATTATTAGTCTTATATTCTTTCTTGTACTGCGGTTTGATAAAAACTTTTTTTTCTCGGTAATTACCGCTCATTGTATACATTTGAATGAAAGAAACTTTCTTGGGGGAGATAGATGGAGGTCCACTTCCGCCATAAATCTTAAGGTCCAGCCCCGAAACTTTTCGACAATGGCAAATCTCGTTAGCCCTCCCTCTGAGGAGGTCCGGTGATACATTGAATTTTGATGACGAAACCCCGATGGATATATAATTGGTACCAGTACGCAAGGAAGGAAGGAAAAGTTGTGCCTTTATTTTCCCTCCCCTACCTCCGATCATCCATCATGCGACGCGGATACGAGCAATATGTTTCGTTTGTTGTCTCTCCCGTACTTGTTGACCCGCTTTTTTCCAGACCCTCGCAACCCCGCGGTTATTTCCTTCATTAATCTCATCTTATCATTTAATGCGACTTTTCGCACGGGCGAGGTAATGAAATACCTACGAAAAACTTGGTGAAAGACCGTGAAACATGGAATGGTCTTACCGGACCCGGATGTTACCACTGAAATATTGAATTATGCTCGTAAAGTTCTTTTCTGCGGGGAAAATAAGACACCCGCAACGAGTCCCCGACTTTTAGCACTGAAATATCGAGTATCGTTTGTGAAATTATGTAAAATTATATCGTCAAATGTTTGTAAATGAAAATTCTTCTAGTTTTTTTATTATTTTTTTTATATAAAATAATGAAAAAAAGTAAAACAGCTGATCCGGGGAAAAAGAAACGCGAGCTCAATTTAAGAGGACAATAAACCAGATCTTGCAGTTTCAGCTTCAATATTTTCTTCTTCCCACCGGGTAGAGAGAGTAAAAAAAAAAAAAAATCCCGTGAAAAATGCTATAGCGTAAAATTGCAGCACACGTGCAGTGTACTGATGAAAGATTACCTTGTGCTGAACTTTTGACTGAAGCCCGACTGCCAAATTAAATGTCGTCCCCGCGTCTTAGCTCCCGGAAGCGAGGAGAAAAGTCATAATGCGAGCTTTGAAAGCACGCTAAGCTTCCCCGAAATGTGCACACACTCGGTAGATATGAAACTTCCCATTTAGGTCTGATTAGCAAAAAAAAAGAAAGAAAAAAAGGCGGTCAACCGCCGATAAATCATGATCTCGGGACGTAGAATAAAATATCTCCCCGAGACGTCCAATCTGACGATATCCAGAGCAAAGACATTTATCGAAGTAAAAATTTCAAATACGTCCGAGCTACCCTCTCGGGACCAGATCTCCGGAGCGCACACGCTCGCAAATACCAGAAAGCAGAGGAGAGAGAGAGAGAGAGAGAGAGAGAGAGAGAGAGAGAGAGAGAGAGAGAGAGACATTTAGCAAGAAACCGGGGCAGTACACATCGTGCGCCACCGAGTTTACCTCCCCCGACTGCACACGTCTGTCAGCGTCTATTTCCCCAGTGCATTTCTTTATGGTCGCGTGTATTGGTCTGCGTACACGTTATTACTTTTCTCCTCCGCTGCTGCTTCCTTTTTTTTTAGCTCTACCTCTTCCTATTCAGTCATCGGTCAACCCGCGACATTATTACCACGTGATAAATCATTCGTGAACAAATGAGACAGCTAGTTTGTTTGCTGGCTTCTTCTTTTTTAGTTTTGAATGAAAGCTCTTGGGGTTGGGGCAAGTGACACACTTTGTTTAAAATTTTTTTTTTTTTTTTCGGGTGAAGAATTAAAGTACAAAAAAATTTTAAATGCAAATCGTACTAAACTCTGAGAATATTCAGGCATTTGCATTTTTTGGATTAAAGATTAAACTTTGTTGACTTTTATGATGAAGACTCATTTCTAACCGCAGTTAATTTGAAATCCTTTCTTGATCTTAGAAAAATATACCAAAAAAAAAATTTGAAAAAATGATAATTTAAAATTTCAAGTATCAAGTTCACCATTTTCTGTACAAGTGGTACCAATCATTATTTATCTTAGACTATCAATTATAGGCAAGAATATTTTAAGATCTACATTTCCAATAGCAGTATATTATTAATTTTTCTACCAATCCAACACAAACGAGAAAAATTTCAAATTTTAACCGAAAAAGTGAAAATCCTAAAACTTCAAAGCCTGCTCATCATTATCATAAGTCCACAAATGACACCACTCATTATTCACGTGATAAAGTAAAAAATGAAACTTATCCACGTGATCTCTAATTGGTCTGATTATAAATAAATTTAATTGATTTAATAATTTTTATTTTAGTTTTTATCAAACATGTATTATAAGCATGCAAAATTCATTAAATTAATTTTTATTTTTAGGATTGTTCGAGTTTTTGCTTCAAAGTTTTTACTTTGATTAGCCTGAGTTACTTATGGTAAAATAAGCATTAATTGTAAGCACTTTAGATTTACTGAGATTCATGTTAGTTTCCTACAGAATTAGGACGTACCTTTTTAAGTTTTCACTAATTTTAGTAAACTAGAAATTACTCAGTGCGCAAGCGTGCACGGACCCTTATTTATTGCTTTTGCAAAAGAAATTTTTGTTAAATAAAATAAAAAATTCTAACTCCATCAGTTTTTAAGCGCGCAAGCGCGCATAGGAAAAAAACAAAAATAGTTACTTCAAATGCACTTTTCGAATATTTGAAAAACTTTTTCACCAATCAGCTCACGAATAAATTGTTTACGCAAGATGGCGATAGCTCTCTTTTATAAAGGGAAAACGATACATACAATTTTTTTATGCCATAAGTATTTTCACTGTAATACAGAGTCCAGTGTTGAAAGTCCTCAGAACATATAGATAGATAAGTTAACAAAAAACAAAAAAATTATTATGTATATTAATCTTCAAATTTCTTAGATCTCGTAATCAAGTATGCCTTGAGATTGCAGTGAATATTCTTTATTATTTCCTTTATACTCACATTGGTGTTTATTTTATTTCTTGTATCTGCTGATCTCTGACAATGAGCTGGAGTACTCCAGTTTCGGAATTCTCGAAAAAGAAAGCTTATTGAAAAAAAAAGTTGGCAGTTTTTGAAGTAAACATGTGATTTCTTTTACATTATCAAGTATGGTACAGTAATATTAAATTTTATCTGAGAATAACATTATTATTACAGAAAAATAACTATTTTTAAATTATTTGGTTAGTTCCAACAATAATGATTGTATGGTTTTGACGAAATCGATTATATCGAAACTCTGATTATTACGAATAGCTTTTAACCCAAAATTAACGAACAATCGAAAATCTGAAAAGTTTTCCACTCAGATTTGAGTTTGTGGAAAGATGTCCAAAAGCGTGGGTGATTGAGTTGAGACTGTTACGCTCTTTGTTTTAAATATTTACTTTACAAGCGCGCATAAGAAAACAACAGATCTCAAAAAAGAAACTTCAGAATGCACTTTCTGAATATTTTAAAAACTTCTTCACCAATCAGTTCACGAATAATAATCTTACACTTACGCAAAATGGCGATAGCTCTTTTTTATAAAGGGATTTTCATTAGCAATACAAAAATATTCTCGATCTAAATTATAATTTAAAAAATCACGAACAGGAAATGAAACAAATATAAATGCTAATTTGTGAGACTATAAATAATTATTTCAAATTATGTAGTTAAATTTACGTTTATATTTATAATGATGTGTTTATAATCAAATGAAATGAAAACTGTAACCAATTATTTTAAATAACGTTTTTAAATTTATGTCTCTGTTGGAATCAATGAACAAATATTACGTGTTACTATGTATATAACTATCAATTACAGAAATGAATTAACATAGTATATAATTCAGTATTATTTTATGAACTGCTATAAATATTGCATCAGGTACGCATCATGAGCCACTTGACGTATCCTTTGAATTTCCATACTTTCCAATGTAGATGGATGATATTTCAAAATAGCAGGTGACTCGTCATCAATAAATGCAGGATGTTGAATAAAATCATCGTCTATCATGAATCCGTAGTATTCATCGGGAACTCTCAACTGTCTCTGTTGCCATGCTGGAGTGCGTGTTAAAGCGCACAGATCGAAAACAATATCATCCGAACCTGTTACCAAGTAATTGAAGTGGTTGAAGAGACAATATTTCGTCGACCTACTCGAACCTTCACCTGGATTTTCGCAACAAGCTTCTGGAAAGGTTCTTCTGCGACTGAAAAATTTTCCAGACACTTTGCTCTTTACACCATTGTCTTTTTTTCCTTGAATAAATTGTGAATCTCTGTCCTCATCAGTCTTAGCAGTTGTTGAACCAATGGTTGTAGTTTTCAAAGTTGTTGTCACAGGAGTTGTACTATAGCTGCAACTGGTAGATGGTGCGTTGATCATGAACCATATTAAGTTTTCTGGCATAACTCGTCCGCGGCTTGCGAGATTTTTGAGGATTTCATTGTCTTCAATGTGTGCGTAATAACCAAGTATTTCTCTTCGTTTCATTAGAAGATACGAGCCGAATCCAAAGTCACTATCGATTATCATATGTATGTCTGTAGGTAAAATTTCATGATACAGATATCCTTCTTCAGTGTCATCTGCATCTTCTACAATTCCCCGAGCTTCCAGCTCGATAAAGAAACACATCAGTCGATAAAACGTTTCGAAGCAAGTCTCGACGAAGTAATCCGCCTCGTTCATACCGTGTCTTTCGTATCGATGATAAACATCATTCAAACCATTGTCAGGATGTGACAAGGGATGAATCATTAGAAATCTATCCAGATCCGATCGCTTTACTGGTGGATTGCGAACGCTCCAATTTCTTCCGAGGTCACTAGTCCAATAGTCCCGCATAGAACTGAAAGTATACAAATGCGAACCAGATGCCGTTGGATTTACGGTGAACAGGTGAGGTATGTAAGGAAAAACCGCTGCATAGTCAAAGTATCGCTGAGCTCTGCGGTTCCACATACTTCGCAATAGGATTCTCAGGTAGGTGTGATCGTGATAGGAAAGACAAATTCTGAGGATTCTAATGGCCTGCTTGAAGTAAGCCCTGAGAATAACTCGTCCCTCTTTCGTGCGAATCATCGTACCAATGGGGTCTGAAGTCCAGCCGACTAGTACATAGTCCAAGAGTTCGGCAACGTCCGCAGGTTCGTCTTCCAATTTGGGAAGTTCATTTTGTATAACTTTTGCTGCCAAAACGAAACCGGTGAAAAACGTTGCTACATACAGGTATCTCAGATACATTATAAGAAGTATAATTTGACGCAAAAACTTATTGAACGGTTGTAAGTTTGGAAATGATAGAGTCTGTAATTACCACATTATATTGAAGATTATCGAATCACTTGAACTGACAAACAGTTACAACGTATACTCGAATGATATAAAAAATAAAAAAATTATAGTATGCTTATGCAAGTTGATTTTTTCCAGAACAATAATTACGACTAACCAAAATGTAAATTTCTTTTCATTCATTAATATATTTCAATTTTAGTGCTACACTTGATTAAATATAAACATTAATCATTTCGAGTTCAAAATTTTAGTCTTTTCTTAATATTTGTGAAAGTGAAGTTGCTTAAACGTACCATTTAAACGTTATTACGCATACATTACAATTTTAATGAGATTATGCTTTAAATTTTGTACTCATCTTACAGAATAAATTTAAAGATAATGACATTAAAATTTTTACCAGGGCGATTTAAATAATTGAGTGGCTCGAGAATAAAGTATCAAGAAATAAATTTAAACATACATAAAGCTGAAGAATCATAATTTAAAGTAAATTATATTAGTAAGCGTGTCTCAAGTACCGTAATTTTTTACAAGAAAAAACCATTGCTGCGGGTGATCAAAGAGCTTTTCAACGATACTTGGGCTTATAAAGACATTTTCATAAATAAGTTTCATGCAAGTTATTTGCATCAAGGAAAAAAATTTTGTCCGAGAGTAAGTCATTTGAAAAATAGTTTTCAGGATAAAATTTAAATCATAAGAAAATTTTCGTTTGTAAGTATTATTTTTGAAAACACCCTGAATTTTTAAGTTACCAAGAAGTTAATTTATTTTCCGTCGTCGTCTTTTTTTTTTTCTTTGAAAAAATTGACTTGAATGTTTCAGATTCATTAAAACTTAGGGATTTTCAAAACCACTGATCAAGAATTTAAAGTATACTTTCTAATTTTCGTTCATCGCGTCATAGACCTCTAAAAAATTGGAATATTATTTTAACTGTAAAAAAAAAAGGATTCAACTAAAAAACGCAAAAAATATTTTCAATTTCAAGGCGATGGCTAACTTACAAATCATTGTTTTTTGAAAAACTTAACTGTGAGGCTACTGATTAAGCACACACGTCTGGTTTAATAAAAATGAAAAAAAAAAAAAAAAATAGATCACGTGCTTGGAAAATAGTTAGGTGAAAAGATTAACGATGGGGATATCATTTTTCTTCAATAACATTACTTTTTTATTTTGAAAGGAAGAAGACCCACAGCCGGAGAGTGCCCAGGGCGAGAACAAAGAAGTAGTCGAGCGCAATATCGCCTTCCGCTATCTGGACTTCCACTCGGAGTCACTTAACGCGGATCCATTTGGGGAGAGGGAAAAGGTCCACCTGCACAAAAGCTCAAAAGATTATGTACCTCGTATGCTAACGCCCCCTTTTTTCCCCTTCGATGCCTTATTTTCGTATCAATTAGATTATTTTTGTCCAAAAAATCTTCCCGAACAAAAAAAAAAAAGGGCTTTCGTTCTGTAATCATTCACCCACTTTTTTTATCTGAGAAATCCTCCAAAATATTAATCAAATTTACTTGAGAATGCGGAGGGTAGCGTGTCGTAACGAATTTTTTCGTAACAATAAATCAGACAGAAAAATAAAAGAAAAGAAGCGGAAGGAGAATGTATGAATTTTAGGGAGAATTCAAAAACTCGGGTATTCCGGCTCCCGCGAATAAAACAGTCCCACAAATCAGCATTTTTCTTGGACTTTACTCTGCGGGGCCTGGGAATGAAAATTATGCTGACCATTGATATGTGGCGTAGATTCCTAACTCACCTTGGGGGATTTGGCGAATCCTTTTATCCCCATCATAGCAAATGATCCCCCCTCCCCGTACATTATGCTAACCAAAGCCACTTGATATTTATGCCATCGTCTTGGATTTTGAATTTCAAATCGTAGTCGTCGTGCCCCTCTAAAAAAAAAGGACGGACCATAAGGTAAAGTACCTCGTAATACGATGGGCAAAAATTTAATTTCAATCCCGGTGGGTAAATAAAGATACACGGGTATGGTATCCGTGACCGGTGTGCGAATACGATTTTGACGCTCCGAAAAGGAGGAGGGGACCGAAAATTAAATTAAATTTTAATTAAGTTCAATTAATTAAGGGTCGTGGAAAGGGAAGGGAAATATTCCTGGAGAGACAGAGAGACCTAATCTCTTTTAAATTAGTATTACATTTTAAGATGTCTCGAATAGACCCGGGGAATTATTAAATTCCGAGGTACGCCGTTTCAAGCTGTCGTCTCTCCTCCTCGAGCTTCTCTCCTGCGACCATAAACTCGCCGTAGACTTCATTATCGCGCTTCTACGTCACCCCACGTCGTCGTCGTCGAGCTTCCCCCGGGAGCTTGCACCGGACCGACCACCGTTTCGATTATTTACGATGCGCGGAGTAATTTATTCCTTGGTATATTAATGACCTTACCGATTCGAGGGTTGCTATGACGGTCAGTGGATTCTTAATGACGAGATGCTCTTTTAAAGTTGATTGGAAAATTAAGCCGGGCAAGTGGGAACTGTGCCAAAGAGCCTTGCGAGTTATGCATGAGGGGCTGTAAACTATTGTGGGATTCCATTTGAACTTGAAAGCGGACTAACTCGGAGCTGTCGGATGGGCTTTTTGAGACGACGTCTCGGAGTCACTTCATTTTTTATTTCTTTTTGTTTGACTTTACTGTGTTCTAAGTGTGTTGACTTATTCACATTGTTATACCTTTTATTTACTATATTTTATTTTGTAATATGTATTTAGCCGTGTTATTATTGTTTTGTCTTAATTTATCTTTTTTATCATTTTTCTATAATATCTTGAATTATGCTGTTTAGTATTTTATAAACTTTTTTCTATTTATTTATTATTTAATCGTCCTCAAAATTAATAAAACAAAATTTTTTTTCAGCTTTGTTGCTGCTTTTTTTTCTTTGTTTTTTTCCCATTTCTTAAATGTATCTATTATTTCTCATTTTCTGCACTCTAATTCAAATGCATATTTAGCTGGTTCTGTCGTAATTTACATTTGTTCTTCTTAATGTGAAGCCCCTATTTTTTATTACTGTTTCACGTTTCATCTTAGATTTAACTATAATTTACATATTTACCTTTTCTAACCATCTTTTAATTTTTTATCATTTAAATTTCTCGAAAATTTCTTAATCATTTATCAAATTCGATGGCCTCTGAGATTTTTAATGCATTTTGTGTTACTTGATGTAGATCCATATTTTAACCCTTAAACTACACATCCAAATCCAGAACTGCCACTCTGAGTGACAGTTATGTGGGGTATTTTACACATCGTGTATAGTTTAAGGGTTAAGGTATAAAATTAATAAAAACAAAAAAATGTTAAGTTACAATGTCTTTGCGTTTTCATCAGACCAAATATATAAACTGTGATAATCACTTTTCACAGACATCATATTATGTTATAGTTCTGATTATCCTATTCACACACAATTGATTTCAATTCAATTTCTCATTTCTTTTTTTCTCCGTTTCATAAATTAAATAAGAAATTATTTTTTCTTAAAAAAAAAAAAAAAAAAAAAAAACTGTTTATTTATCGGCTTGATCTAGCCAAAGCGGCAATTACCCACCCTGAAAATACCTTCGTGCGCAGCAGAAGCTTTTTTCTTTTTGTCGTAAGAAACCACCGCTTTTCTTTTCTCACCCCTTTATTTTCCTCGCACGCACAGCTTCATTACCGGTCATTTTGTACCCTCCGCACGTTATTTTTCCCCTTGTCCCCTGCAGGCGAGAAAAAGACCTGCATGATGATGAAAAAAAGAAAAAAAAAAAAAAAAAAACACGAGAAAAGCCAAAGCGTGCGCGTGGCGTTACACACTCGTGTCAGCTTAAGTATTTCCGAGCTTTCCTTGAAAAATTAGCGTGGAATGCGGCGATCGATAAGGCCTTTGATTTGTCCCTTTAAATAAAATTAAACAAGATCAATTGTCCTTAATGAAAATTTAGTTTTATTAGAAGTTTATCACACTGATGAAATAATATTTAAACATGAATATTTATCATTACTGTAAATATAAAACGAATGAATGCATCGAATAGCTCAAGTTTTTGGATGCTTTTATCATTTAATGTAGCTTTTAGCAAGCTGAGATTTATATTAAACTATAAATATTTTGTTGTACAATAAATTTAAAAAAGAATATTTTTGCCTGTATTGTTAAGATTATGAGCTATATTAAATAATCTAACTAACAATATTGACAATTACGAACAGTTTGTAATTAGTTTTTGAATGAAATGAAATATTGTTGCCAATTGTAAGAGAATTTAATACATAATGTTTCATTAAAATAACAATTTTACTGTAACAGGGCAACATATAGATTTAAATAAAAATAAGAGAAAAATTTGTTTTTGGCTTTGACTAAATCCATTCACAAAGTATAATAAAATTAAAAAATTATAATTTCTATTGTTTAAGTTGTGGGGGGATCTGTACTGCTGAAAAATCGTTCGATAGAGTTGAAAAACATTTCAATTTTCCAGCAAGGTTTAATTTCGTGCATATCCGAGGCTCACTCGACCGAATAATAATGAACGCCTCATACTGGTTGTGCATTTTTCAAAGCCCCCGAAGCTTATGAATTTGTATGGCTCAATACATCGCTCGGATGAATAAGAACCCTCAAGCGTTTCGTGTGGGTATGCAGGATACCCACTTCGTGCCATTCGAAATACGTGAAGGGCTTCCGAGTCTCTCTGGAATTACTTCGTACCACCACTCCTGGTCTTCGTTAATTTGCCAGTCGAAACACTAATAAACGAGGTGAATCATCAGTAGTAAGATTATTATAATATTTTCGGGCAAAATTTACGACCTCAACAAGCTATTATTCACCTTCGGGTAAAAAATAGAGGGACAATGGCGTCGATGTTGGGACTGGATAATCCCCCGAGCCGCGGATTAGCGAATGCAGAGCCGGCGAACAAGAAAAATAGACGTTAAATACCTCGGCGAGTTCATCCCATTCGCGTTATCCGTTAAACCGCGGCCCGGGCGTTTTTGTCTATTGTTAGCCGAACACAGCTTAACCAGCCGAGTGGAACGATTACGCAGTTTTAAAAAATTTGAGGACTTGCTTTGGCGAATCGAATTAAAGCGGGAGTTTCTAATTAAACGGGACACATAGATCAGCGACCACCGAAGCGGGTAACGACGCCGCCGGATTTTCATTCGCTCTTAGTTGAAGCGCGGATAAAACGGGGCAAAGGGTGGCATGTATCAGGGCCACCACCGAAGTGCAGCTGCAGTAATGTGGCTTGCTGCTCGCGACGTAAATTGTACGTTCGTGCCATTAACCGCGCGAACCCGAGCTGCACCCCCGACGTAAAGTTTGCCTTTCACGGTTATGCCTCGGAATTAATTTCACTTACTCCGCGGGCTCACTTTCCCAATGTTTGTTTTAATCTGGACTCATGATTTATCGCTTTGTTGGCGCTACCCGGGCGAGGGACGTGCCGGAATTTTTCTAAAATTCTGTTGGGAGTTTAGTTCGAGGGAGATCGTTTTTGAGTTCTCTGAGAAGAGAGAAAGATGAAAAAGACCAGTTGTACTGTGTCAAATTTTGTGGTCTTTATAACTTTTAGGTGATGATAAAATTAAGTTATGAAAGCTGAATTATTTATTACAATTCTTACGCATGTTCTGATACATTGAACAACAAATGCGACTCATCGTTGGGTCTTATTAAGTTTAAAACATCATTTCGAGCCCATTTTGGAGATAAAAGGATTTTTGCTGATTTTTAAACAATTTGTTTTTGAATCTTATTTCGCCCTCTGAGTTCTGCTGCCTTGTATTTTTTTTTTCGTTTTTAAATGTATTTGTAGGTCAAACTTTTAAAAAATTTGAAAAATAAATTGATAAAATGTACTAATAAGATACCGATTGTACTGGATCGACTTTCTTCATTTTAACAACGGAATTGTATGAAACGTATGCTACGTTCAAAACAGAATCTGCGCGTTAAAAAAAAAATGTTCTACGAGCAGATTGAAGAAAAATCAAAGTACAAACTGTTGCGATGATCGTTAAAACGATGATTGCAACTAGAAGGAATTAACGGAAGAATAAAAAGACATAAGTTACAGGTGTTGAAGATCACGATGGGTAACATTTGGTAAATCTCTCATGGTGGTACTTTTTACGGTGCATGTATGCCGAGCACGAAGAGTCCATAAATAGCAGTGAAGAGAGCCAGCGAGGAAGCAAAGCAAATCCCTCCTAGCGCGCACGCCAAAGTAGCTGCGAAAGCGGCTTACAAGTTCGCTCTCCGATATTGCGTTATTACTCTTAGATGGCACGAGCGAGAGGGTAAAGAAGAGAAAAAAAAAAAAAAAAAAAAAAAAAGGTGCACCAAGCAATGAGAGATCGGGAAAAGATTAGCGCACGTACGGGGCCGCTATTTCTTCCTCTACCTTCGCGTCGGAGCTAACTAAAAAACACTTGAGACCTGCGAATGGATTTTCAGAGCGTGAGTTTTGGTTAAACTCGCGATTCAAGCTCGTATTGATTGATGCTTGAGTGGGGAAATATTTTTAATGCTTATTACTGCGAGCTTTTTACTACTTATAAGTAGATGACCAGACACCCTTAAATTTTCGGGGATGGTTTTCTTAATAAGATTGTGACTGATTTAAATCATATTTAGGGGTTGTGAATGTAATGGATGGAGTTCAACTGGGCCGTTTGTAGGTGAATAAAGTGTCTTTGAGAGTTTTTAGTGTACTTAAGAAAAATCTGGGCACTGTTTACTCAACTCTTCATAATTTTAAGTGTATAATCGCATGAGCTGAAATATCATATTTAAAGCTCGACCGGTTACATTGTTTTTTTCTCTTCTTAGCTTAATTTTGAATGCGTAGAACTTCCAAATCATTTATGACATTTCTGTACTATTAATCATATAAAGTATTAATTTTGATGGGTTAGTTTTTTTTTAATCAAAGTCAAGAATGATTAAATTACTTTTAAACTACTTAAAAAGTTCTTTTGGAACGCACGTTTTCAGTATGTTCACAAGTCCAATCTACATACAAGATATTAAATATTTACTATCAATCAAATAGCTTTTAGTTACATCAACAAATCGGTTTCCAACTAATATGTAGCTTGATAACTAGTTTATGAAAAGCGTCATTCACTCGTGCATTATTATATACATTATTTACTATTAAAATTAAATTGATTGGTGATTTCTCTTCATAATTGTGAAAAATCGAATTACTTTTCCGTGAATATTCAAATAAACGTCGAACAAACAGTAACAGGTAACTGTGAAATTTGTTACAAGCTTCAGCGAAAGTTAATCAAATTTTTACATCGCCAAACGATTGAAATATCACGAGATTTTTCAGAGCCACTCCAATATCAGTTTAAACACAGGACTCTCTTCAACTGAATGAAAAACGTATTTGAAAAAGGCCGTACAAGTTTAATCGACATTTCCGCAAGGACAAAAAAAATCCTGAAAATTCTAACTGCTCTTTTCCAACCTCGCCAAGCCGACGTTCATTTACCCTACCGACCGCGTAAAATTGAATTTTTTCGAAAAAAAAAGGCACCGGGTAATTTCCAGGCGTACTCATTGAACCAGCCAATTATTCTTGGTTTCTCGGGATATAATTTACCCTCTCGCGGGGGGAAGGGTTGCGAAATAATTGATGTACACGCGGTCGCGGCCGCGTTTAAATCGACACGAGCTGCCATTATTCTCCTCCCGGGGCGGCGAATATACACGTACCCGCGTGTATATATATTTGGCCCCACCACCTGAAAACAGCAAACACGCAGCGCTGATTTTTGACTTTTCACTTTTGGCTGGTATTTCTCTCTCTCCCTTTCGCGGCCCATTGTGCGCCGACTGTCAGCTGGCGTCGAGCCCTTTTTTTCGCCAACGGTTCCACCCTCGATTATTGACGGTGCTCTTCGGAAATTCGAACTACCCTGACAGGCTAAAGCACCACTTTGTAATGTTTAATGGCTTGGGTTTGGATAATTGACAGTTTTATTTCAAAAATAAATTCAATTTTTTTTTTTTTTTTTTTTTTCATTTTAACGATGAATTTACTGCCTGCATTCGAAAAACAAATAAGATTTCACGTTTGTTAATAAATGCTTCTAATTAGCTACGAAATTTTAATAGTAACCGAATTTTGTTTATAACTTGCAAAAATCTCGCTCTGATTTGTTCCATCTTGAAGTTCAATCCAAAAAATTAAATTAAAAATCTAAAATATGTACAAGCAGTAAAATTTTTGATTGAAATTAAGAAACTATGCATAAATAAATTAAAACTTAAAAATAAGTAAAATTTCAAGGCAAAAAAGGGACATTACTTAAAAAATAAATAAATCATAAAGGAATGGTTTTCTTTTTTCAATATTTAATACTTTTTTTTATTAATTGTTACATTTTAAATTAATGAATAACCTTAAAGTTTTTGATTTTTTCTAAACTAACGTTATATTAGCTTTGTCGAAAAGTGACTACGGCTTTCAAACGTTTTCAATTCACCGACTATAAAAAGACGCTAAAACTGCATCATCATCATATTTGACCATAGGCTGGTCGTACGTAAATACACTGCGTTCTTTTTAGCTCACGGAGCTTGTATCGTTAGCCCGCAGGAAGGAAGCATACACCTGTCGATCAATATGATAAATTACGGTAAGAAGGCGAGAAGAAAAAAAAACTATTAGCGTTCATGAGGTGTACTTTGAACACGGTAAATAATTTGCGCCATCGACTAGTTTTATTCCACTCATGAATTGTGAGAAAAAAAAAATTACTGCAAATTATCGTTACAGCCTTTTGATAAAAAAAAATCCTTTCGAGCATTCCATTCCAATGTAAACTTTAACTATGTAATTTATAAAATCACTACCGACGATAGGATCACTTAAAACCGAAGCCGAGTCGTTCTAAAACGCAAAGCGAAGCTTTTGACACCTCGGCGTCGACAAAACGACAGCCCAGAGCGAGTATCATTTGTCGTCCGCTCGAGAACTCCTTCTCGGCCACCAGGGACATCTTCATCATCTCTGATCATACTCCTGGGCCTATCTCCAAAACTCATCGTCTCAGAGGCCTGAAAAACTTCCGAATCTCTTATTTTCCAAGAAAAATCTGTTATCACTCGGTGCCGGAAAAACATTTTTGCGCAAATTAGAGTTTGTGTTATTCAAGCGCGAAAAAAAATGAAAAAAACTGAGTAACGACAACTTGGTCTGGAAATTTTTTTTTTTTTACCCCCTTTAACCTGCAGAAAGAGAGAATTTAATAACTCGAAGATTGGCTACTTTCCTGAATCAGTTATTTCCTCTTTTTCAACTGCTCTCATAAACTCACTTGTCCAATATTTCTTTTCTCATATTTCCAGCCGTTCTTTTGAACAAATTCTCCAGCTGTCAAGCCGTACGTAAAATTAGTTTTGACAATTTTTTTTTTCCTCGCGATGATGATAATAAAATATCGTTGCCATTCTTCCCCGTCTTTCTTACCTGATTTTTTTCTTTTGCGCAAAAATCTGCCAAAAACAGTGTTAGGTTAGAGGAAAAATAAATGAACAAATTTCAAAGGCCCCCACCAGCAATATGTAGTGTTTCGCAAAATAGCAGTCGAGGCGTGGAATAAAAAGCTCCGAGGATTCGGTACAAAAGGAGAAAATAAACTAAACAAATGAAAGAGAACAACAAAGGATGAAGAATTTCTTTGCGTTTAAACGAAAAAGTGAGAAAAGGCAATAAGTCCTAGAAGAATAACACAATAAACGAACGTTCGAGGTGAAAAAGAAAATGCGAGAGGATATCTTCAGTTATCCCGTACATTTTACTTATTCCAAGAACTCGATAGAAAAATCACAAGATAAAAAATATTTTCTTGACTCTCGCGATTCAAAAGACACACAGAAATTTAGAAGTGATTCATTATGTATAAAGTTAGTTTGCAACAAAACGCTTTTTTTTCTGAGTAATCTGCGTGGAATCAAACGCTTGAACTCTGGGGAAGTAGTTCAGGATGCACGCGCACATCATGCAAGCACAAAGTGGATCGAAGATCATAGTGTTATAGTTGAAGTTTAAACGATAGTAAAGCGGATATGGCGCTGGCAAACATAGTGGCTCTCCATGATAAAAGAAAAGAATAAATAATAAAATTACAAAAGTTTTCGAAAAGTCTTGAATTTTTGAACGATAAAATAAAGAAACGGAGAGAAGGTACGTATAAAAGTTTGGTCAACCGTTTTTATTGCGGGGCATTTCCGAAAGGTTTAGACAAAAAGTCATGGTCGTAAGACAGCGAAGGCCTGTAAAACTACACCGACTTTTATGGCACTTCTTTATTTTGACCGCTAAGCGCATTTTAAGTGCGCGCACTCATTGAAAGATTTTTCGCTTACCTTTGATAAATCGTTGAAAAAAATTATTTAGTTGATATAATTTACTATTTTTTGAAAAATAAATGATGCAGGTGTCAATTTCTGAATCTAATTACTGAAAAATTTTCAAAAAGTCTTTTACTGTAAAGTATTATACCCACCCTGGACTGCAGTCGTATGCGACTCAAATGTCCGACTAAACTCTGACATATTCTACTCGCTTATTTTTTCTGTTCATTAAATGTAACAATTATACATTAGCAAAACAGACTTCATTAAAAAAAGTTTACTTTAAAGATTTTTATCATTGTGTGCTTGCACGATTGTCAAGAAAATTAATTCTTTCAGAGTACTAAATTTTTTCGTTTCAAAAAGTACTCCTGCGCCGAAGATTTCAATATTTTCATTAAAAAAATTTTAAAAGCTGCAAGAATTACTGAATTAAAAATTATTTCTATGAATAGGAATCCGTACTAAAGTGACACTTAACTTTTTAGAATAAATTTTGTTTAGAGTCATAGAGGGCCCAGTGATAGAAAATTTACATGATTCGAGTTTTAAAATTTTTTATATAATCATCTGAGCTCTTTTATAAAAATTGGTATATAATCTCTAAGTCAATAAGCTAATTGATTATTTAAAAAATTTTGAAAATTAGCCAATTTCAGTATGAATCTGACAAGAACTGTTTTAGAAATTTAAAATAGTATAAAATTCCCAGAAAGCAAATCGTATTCGTCTATCTCACGTTTAAAGAAAGCTATCATACTCGAAATCACAATCACCTTTAAAAAACTATTTTAAAAAGAATAGTGAACCAAAGACTCTATCTAAATAATTCATTAAAGTTCATTTGATCATTAGAACAGTTAACTACCCGGTGTTTTCGCAAACATAAATTTTGCACCAAAGTGTACTCGGTGCGGCAAGAATTAAATCGTATTTCAACGTCAATGCAGCCGGTAGTTTTGTCCCTCCCTCCCTTCCTTCCTCCCCGGGAACGATACGTGCCTTGCTCGGGAGTAGGTAAAGTCGCGAGCGAAAATCCGTGCACTTCTGCGAACGCAATTTAACTTTTAGCCAAGCTCCCCCCCCCCCCCCCCCCCATACCTTCTGCATTCTTACGCTCGTTGGTTACGACTCTGTCAGTCTCTTAATACGCAATTTGCAGGAGGATCAGCCGGTGAAGATGCCTCGAGGATTATAACCCTGATATTAGGGGTCCGTCTCAATTAATCGTCCCGCCAAACGGAGGTAGAGGACGATTGTTTGCCCTCGCCCAGAGCCTCGGTTAATGTCGTTAGGCAAGATTTGCACTGAGTTTGTATCGATTAAGTCGACGTTGTTTGGCTGCCCCCGCCCCGCGTTGCTTGGATTTCAATTCTTTATGCCTGAACGGACTCGTAGCTAACTTTAAGTGATGCTACTTTACCTCCCGTCAAAAAAAAGTTTGTTAATACGTTTATGATAACAGTGTAAAATTCAGATAAAATACTTTTGATTATTTTTTTTAATTAAATAACATTCTAAACTGTCTTTTTTATAAAAATTTTTTAAATAATAATTTAATGTTTGAAAAGTACTTGAATTTTTTCATGTTTTTTAACTTTTGTGGCTTAGCAGAAAACTGACATAGTAATAATTGGGGTATCTTGATGCCATTATTTGATGATAAAGAAGAAGAATAATAATAATAATAATGATAATAATAATAATAATAATAATAATAATAATAATAATAATAATAATAAACATTCACATGACACATTTATAATTGTTATTGTTGTTTATCAAATTCGTAAGCTTAAAAGTCGAATCGATGATCCATGAACATGGCATGGATAATGATAAATGAATTATTGGAAGAAAAATATTCAGACGAAAACTTAATGAATGTTTGTCTAAATTAGGTTTTTCATGCTGTTAGAGACCTTCTCAATCTTACTACTTCAGTCTTGAAAGAAGTCTAATGTTACTCAATAATTTCAATGAAACATAAAAAGTTTTGAGGTTATACCATTTTAACTTCTGCTCAAAATTGTGATAAATTGAATCTTCCTACTGGTCATTTTTCCTGTTTACTTCAATTATCTAAGAACATATTAGTTATTTACAAGATTAAATACTAGGTACATCGGAGCATCTTCAACTTAATTTTGGTGATGATCCCACTAGATTCCCTACTGCTTAATGAGAAAATACCAAAAGTAAATCAGTCAACTTTTTCCCTTGCATTTTATTAAATTTTTTTTTTTTTTTCAAGCCTAGGTAAGGTAGCTCATTTGGTCAGTGCATTAAGTGGAAGGGTAACACCACGGCTCACCGAAGACGGATACGAGAATCGCGTGATTCTCTCGAGCTTCGATTTTGCGTTCACTAAGTGATGTAATTTCAGCTTAAGTGTTACTAAAAGTGTTTCCTGCGTTTAAAAGAATCTTCGTGTTAATTTATCCAGAATTTTAATCACGCTTGAAATGCACTTACGAAGAGTTACACCGGAACTCGACCGTAAACTGTACCACGAATCTCCAGTTTTCTTTGTCTTTTAATTAATTTGATGAAAAAAAAAAAAAAAAAAAAAACAGAATAAATTGTTATACGTTTGGTTATTGTAATTAAAATCTCGTCTTTACACTTCAGTGTGCGGGTCCATAAGTCTTTTTGGTGCTTAGAGCTGCAAACGCCGAGATAAACAATCAGTACCTGAGTATTCGTGTCAGGTGACGACAGTAAGAACACTTAACGTGCCGAGCCAAAGATATACGGCGTTTGGTCGTGTGGGATCAGCCTGCGGTGAGGATGTGCAACCTTACTTAATCCATACAACACACTTCCCAGGTAAGACTAAGTCGACCAAGTGCGAATAAGATGATACCCGAGAATTTTGAATTAAATTACTTTCGAATTTTTAAGTTTAAGGCTTTCAATTTGATTGTCTTTTTGTGCAATATTTATCAATTTTTACATTATACTTATATACAAATTCCAACAGGTTTTGATTCAACTAACTATTTAACAACATATTTTTACTTGATACGGTGTATAGTTTTGGAGGTAATGACTTCAACTTATTGTGAAAACACCTTTTCAACAGAAACCACAGATAGTGTGTATAGACTTGTGGTTAATCGACTTCAATTAGAACAATATATTTTTTACAATATGTAAAAACCAATATTTGAATGGAGCATTTATTTTTCTCATTTCAGAAATACAAATTTCTCAAACACAAAAACAGTTTCTTTATGTCAAATTATTGTGTTGCATTAACGTTTTGATATACCAACTAAACTATTTTGTAAAATTTACTACTTAAAAACAAAATTTTAATAGATCACATCGAAGTACGAACGTGATAATCGAATTTGGGCCAAAAATTATGAAAATAATCAAACCATCAATCAGCCGTAATGATCAAGCGCCAGTAGTATTGTTTAAAAGGATTAAAGCAACAACAATCGGTAGATCCAGAATTTATGATCGTATCCAAATATTTCGATAAGCAAGGAGCATTAATTACGGTTTAGGGTCGGCTAGAGAATGGACGGAAGCAAGGCGCGTTTGACGTGTGCTTTGCGCGTATTACAGCAGTTTCACAAATAATCCACCACGGGATGCACCGGTGGTATTGCAATTAGTTGGTTGACCAAGCTCTCTCTCTTCCCCTCTATTTTGCTGATACACCGGACTCTTCGGCAATTAACAAAGTTGATTAACTCACAATCAACGGTACCGCGTACCTTGTTTTCCAAAGCCCATGAGCGCTCGGTTTGATCGATCCCGTGTACACTCTTTTGTCAAAGCCTCCTGCCAATTTTATTAATCCAATTTTGGCCCAAATCCTCTCTCTCTCTCACTTCCATTGTGGCTCTTTCCTGATGAGGGCTGTTTACCCGACATGACCGTATAAACCCGTTGGCTCGCGTCTGTTTGTACGCACGCTCAAGATGTTAAACAGGGAAAATTCAAATTGATCAACGGTCGCGTGTTTGCAAAGGTAATGTTTTCTTTTTCAAAATTATGATTGTCCTAATGATAATGATTGGTCAAAAACTATGATAAACTTTACAATCTTAATTTTCATCTAATTTGTTAACATTTCATAAAAGTCTAAAAATTATTTGGAATATACTCAGCGCTCATGCAATTACAAATTCGATAATTAAGTAAGATCTTAATTATCGAATTTGTAATTGCATGAGCGCACCTATAATCAAATAAGACTTTACTCATTAAATGAATATATGAGAAAAATCTAGAGGTCAATGTATTGAAAAATGGACATTGAATAATCACTCTGATAAATTTTCAAAATCTAAACATCATAATTATAATATTAGTGATTTTCAACCTATAGAGTAAATGCTTAGTTTAATCGGGAATTTCACTTTTCGACAATTTTTATCACTCAATTATAAGTCTAAATTGGTTTGTTTTTAAAAAAAATTTTGGACTTCTAAAATTCGTTTAAGCTGTGCATACTTAATAATTTCTTTCAAAATTAGATAAACACCGAGTAATTTAGACGTTATGCAACCAAGTACAAAAGAAGCTTATAAAACTAGTGTTGAACAGTTTTTCAGTTCGCAATCGTTCATTTTTTCAAGATGAAGCTGTTTGCATAAGTAAAAATTTTTTTTTCTTGGTATAATTATTTTTAGTTGATTGATTGAAGCAGAAGGTAACAAGCTTTTTACGTAAACGTTTAATTTTGAATTTTCTCATTAATCCATGACATTATTATAATTATTACTTAAAATTTTTTTATTCTTACAAAGCTTTCTTCAACTTTTTTAGTTTTTTCATGTAATTAAAACAGTGACCTCAGTTATTTAATTCTTCAGGTAAAATACGAAAACTTATTAATTGATCAAGTTGGCATTGAAACCACACCTTCTCTACTAGAATATCAACCAATTTTTACTTGGAACGCAGATTCATCTGCTTTCTACACCATTGTCCTGTATGGTAAAGAAATTTTTCACCATTTTTAAAACGGCTCAGGCTCCCATTAAATTTTTTAGCTGCTACACTAATTTTAATCGATCATAAAATAATTCATAAATGATCATTTTTGTACATTGATCCATCGACCGGGCGCGAGCATCGTTTGGGTTCGGAATTCGGATACTTGCTCGTGGTCAATGTACCAGGTATGAATGTAGATCAGGATGAAACTCTTACACTGTACCATCCTCCATCACCAACGATAAAAACTGGATTCCATCGAACCATTTCATTGGTCTACAAACAGCCTGAAAAACTCGAGTTTACCGATGAACAATACTTGGGTCTAAATACACTCTACGAGCGATTAGCTTTTCGCATGCAAAAATTTTCTGAAAAATATAACTTGGGAAAACCCGTTGCTGGTACAATGTTCCAGGTGGAGTGGGACGATACTGTGCCTATTTATCATAAAAAATTTATCGAAGAAAAAAAAATAAATAAAATGTTCAAAATCCCTTTATAAAAGAGAGCTATCGCCATCTTGCGTAAGATTTTTATTCGTGAGCTGATTGGTGAACAAGTTTTTAAAATATTCGAAAAGTACATTTTGAGGTTACTCTCATTGTTTTTTCCTATGCGCGCTTGAAGCGCGCTCAGAAGAGCTAGTAAAAATTAAAAAGAAACCAATAAAATGCAGTCTTAGTAAGAATGTTACAATTATAACCTAAAATATATTAAATGGGTAAATTCTCTATTGGGTACTGTAATTTTTTTGAGATCAAAATTAAGAATCGGTAAACACTGGAGGTGATAAAGGTAACTTAACAGTACTTGGTGTAACGCCCAAGGTGTTTATGCAGCCGGGCTTGAGATGCACTTGAAGACACCTACCAACACGGTACGGCTTTCAGAAGGGGGAGGCATTATGAGCAGATGACCTGTGCCCACACATCGATGCCTCTGTTTATAGACTCTTGGCCAGAACAAACATAATTGAGAGTGTTTTGTAAACAACATACCGGCACTCACCCACTTAGCGTAGTCTCGCGAATTACCAGAGCCGGGGTGAAAGCAATTTTTTCAAGTAATTTAGATTCAGATTTAAGTTCCCTCAAACGAAATAAACATGACATCAAAGTAATATGTCTCCCCCGGAGTCATTTCGCTCAAACTTCTCGAATCCAAAGGTAGCGGCTTATCTCGGATCTCGCAAGTTTAATTACCTCTAAAGTTTTCTCAATAATTCGAGACGCCGGTCTTCTTCAATACGCACTACCCCAAAGCTCGCTCGAGTTTCTTTCGCTAAACTTTAATCTTCAGACCGAACGATCAACCTCTTTTTGGGGCTTAGACACCAGACGCATTTTTCAATCTGAATTTTTTATAGACGGATCGATCTGATTTTACATTAGTAGTTATTAACTATTAATTTTAGACTTTTCTTTTAGGATTCTTTAGGTAATAAATTTTTAAAAAGAAATGACTTTATTTGTATAAGTTAGGATTTATATGTAGAGATTTTGATCTTTATGTTTGCAGTAAATGCACAAATTTTTCTGCCTGTTAAATATTTATTTCAACGAAAATAATACAAAATTTTAAGTATATTATACACTTTTTTACTTGAAGGCAATAAATTCAACAATGTACACAATTGTTCGTTTCAAAAAATCGTGCTTTTTGTAAATGCGCAATTCTTTAAGTTTGCAAAGTTACGTGAAAATAGGAAACGGTTTATGAGAGAGTTTATATTGGTATTGCGTGAGTGAATTAATTTTTTAATCGTTGCTGTTAAAAAGTATATAAATAAAAAATGTTTTCTTGTGAATAAACCGTGAATAATTCATTGGAATCTATTTGTATTTTTATTTAAAAAAACAATTTTTTTTCTTTACATTATATAACTGGTTTAAAGAGTAAAAATTCTTACTTAAAAAAAGAGTTATTTATAATTTTATAAATTTTTTAAAATAATTTTGTACTAAATATGCAAAAAATAAGTATGTCATTTTTGAATCAGAAACTCATTAATATTATTTTTTGTCTAGAACTAGCTTAAAATGTTCAAGCTAAATTTCTTTATATTGGTAATCGTATTGAGGATGATGGGTGCGCAAAATACAAAAGAAAAACAAGATGAAGACTGTGTTCAGATTGGCGATACCGTAAGTAATTAATCTGAATATTGAAATAATATGAATTTGAAATCGATCGAATTTGAAAACACAACTGTACAAAATCTAGATTATAAAGATTTTTGTAATGGTCTCTCAAACCTATGTACAAAAATTGAGAAGCGAGAAAAATTTAATTTTAAAAATAAACAGACTTTTAATTTTTTTCTTTCAGCTGCCAACAATTGCTATCAAAAAAAAAAAAAAAAATTGTTTGAACAAATTTGAAAAAGCTCATGATGTCATACCCCTTTTACCAATCAACAGTCTTTTTAAAATTTAAAATCAAATATTCATTGTTTATTTTATTGTTTTCAAACTTATGTAATTAAAAGCTATTACCCAGGCGTTATTTATAAAATATTTCATTTTTTAATTAAAAAAAAAAAAAAAAAAAAAACTAAAAGCTTGATAAAAATGTTTAACTGTTATTACAGTGTACGACAGGTGCTGACTGTTGCCCTGATACCATACAGATAACCTGCAACCATTACGCTAACCGATGTTCAGTGAAAGAAGAAGTTCCTAATAGGCCAAAACCTGGTTCTCATGAAAATTCAGAGCAAATGAAAATTTAGTGTAACAATATATAAAATTCAAAACAAATTAACAAATTATGTAAAGACACAATATATCCTAAGTTATAGTATTTGATAAAAGTCAAATTTTACTTTTTTCATCAAGTTGAGACAATTATAACTCATCTTAATGTTGAAAACCCTTTGAACTACAAGAAATTTTTTGGTATTCTAAAATTTTCTAATGATTGAGACCTTAAGTTTGAAAAAAAATTTATTTTTTAATTTTTTTAAATCTAAAAAAATGTATTTGACAAATTTTTTTGATCATCTTTTTCAGAACTAAATATTTCAAAAGTCTAACAAGAGTAAGTTAGTTGCTTATCGAGTGTAGTCAATAAAATTAGCAATTCAACTAGCGCGACTTTGGCTTTGAGTATTTACTTCTTGAGATTCAAGTTAATTTATACAAGTGCGACCTCTGTAATGCAGTTATGCAGTTAGCCGTCGCGTCGAGTCGGGTCGGGTTTACGGATAGTTTCAATTTCACAAGGAGCCAAGGTGCTCTATATTTCTTTAAACTCGCTCTCTCTTATGCTCAGTTGTTAAGAAAGTTTAACGGAAAATGAAGAAAAGCGAGAGAGTCGGCCGCCGATGGAAAAAGAGATGGAGTTTTAGCTGGTGATAAGAAGGGCGCGACAGAGGATAAAAGCTTATGCTATATCTTCCCGATCAATTCGAGCTTTCACCTGAAAAGGGAATTCTTATCATTGAGCTCACTTCTATAATCGTTTTACTAGATTGATCGAAATGTTCGAACTTCAATTAAGGCTAACTTCAATACTCCCTTTTTTTACACATTATTGATTTTCCACTTCAATTTCAGCATCATCACTGTGTTTTTAATTAAATTATAATTTAATTGTTTCCAAGCAGTGAAAATCTTTGAATTTGAATATATTAATAATAGTAACACTTTTAGTTTTTTGTAACCTTTACTTCAAAATTTATTCTAACAAAAATATTTTGAACATTTTTGACTAATAAAATAAAACAAAATGTTTCAAGTGAGTGATTCGATTAAAGAAAATTTATTAACATCTAGAATTTCACTCTGTAAAAACAGTTTGCAACAATGAATTCTTTAGCCCAATTCCCATCATTCTATAATAAATTAAAAAATAAAAAATAAAAAAATAATATTAAGGGGAGATGTACACTGGAAAAAATGGGCGCAAATGGTACAGTCAGCAACTACTTTTTTCCCAGTAAAGTTTTCGAGATTTTCGAGGTGTCGTACTAATGGAATTGGTAGTTCTGACAAGTACCTACATTAAAATTATCCCGATAATTTTGATGAAAAAATCAATTAAAAAATGTCAAAATTCATTTAAAATCTGGAGCGTTTGAAGAAATATATTTCTGCCGATTCTTTATCTTCTCTGGCAATTATTTTTCCTCGTTTTCCCGTCCAGCGTGTCCTATGTTTGACTCGGTAATTGGAAGCTTTGCTTCGGTTTCAGGTACCCGCGTATTTGTATGTCCCTTAACAAACTCAACAGCGAGAAGGAGGAATAATCTCAGTCTATTGATAAATCCGGAAGCAGTAGGAAAGCCCGAGAAATCATCCGCAAACTGCTGTTTCGATTCGGCAAACACTCAAACCCCCGCGCCAAACAAAGAGGTTTTGGTCAACGCTCGTATATAAATACATACAACCCGCTAGCCCAGCGCGTTGTTTTGCTTGCGGTCAATCGATATGTCAATTTAACATTTTCAACGATAATTCCGTGCTCGATGCTTACTTTCGAAATACTCCATTTACTACTGTCGAGTTTGTTTCGTGAAGGGTTTATAGGCTACACGTCGACTTTCAAAAAAGCTACGTACGACTCTTGAGATTTTTATTAAAACAATCCATTACAACGCGTCCGACTCTTTTTCTTGGTACAGATTTTTATCCCGTGGCTCTCTTACCGGTCTAAATAAAAAATCTAAAAAAAAAAGATTGATTTGAGAGTGGAAAATTTTCAAAAATAGTATCAAAATTGGGTTTTTTCTCGAGGAGGTTTAAAAATGGAATCAATCGTTAATTTCATTTGGAGACGAATGAGATCTTACAAATAGCTTGAGGTAGCTACTGCCAGGTGCGCTGTCACTCAGAAACTTGTAATCTAACTTGAAAATTCACCCTCAGATTTTTATTTTCGAGCAAAAATGACGAAAGTTTAATCAATTAACAGTTGAAAGTGGTGTTTAAAACAAGCTTCAGTGGATATTTTTGATGAACTTGAAGGTCTTTTTATGGTCAAATAGTAAACTCGTCTCTCCTAGAAGGATATTTTCAAAAGATCTAGCATTCGTTTGGAATAAGTTAGGAATTTTTTCATAATGCCCTGTTTTTGCAGACCTGTCGCGAAATCTTGACCAACTCAATCAAGCATGCAATGTCTGAAACACTTTCAACTAAAAAAAGGTAGGAATGATTTTTTGCTAAACCGTGATTCTTAAAAAATAGATTTTTTGCTTTTTATCAAAGCGGCCAACTAATTTTTTCAGCGATATCTGGTAAGGAAAAAATTGCATCGAGTGAAAATTTAAATCAAGAGCTTTTTTTAGCGAAATGTATTTTTATATCAAAATTCCCAAAAATCCAAAATTATGAAATTTTGTAAACACATACTCTCTGAAAACTCGAGATTAGGAATATATTTTACAGTTTTAAACGCACATTAAAATTTTTTAAAATCCAAACAAAAAAAATCCAAATATATTTTCTTTTACTGAAAACCCACATGGATTTGATCGCCCCAGCCACTTATTTTAACAACCGACTCAGCCTCGATCTCCCAGAAAAAAAAACTCGCGAATCACAGCGGTGGCATTAGGATAAGTACACGCTCGAGAGAGAGAGAGAGAGAGAGCGAGAGAGCCAAACGACACGTGATAATTCATCCCTCGGTCCTTGTCCCACCCGCGCATAATAATCCTCCTGCCTGCAATGTGTGGTCCTCGCGCGCAAATGCAAATGTCCCCGGTCTCGTCTGGGATCATCTCCTCGATTATGCGCCCCCGTGAGGACTAAAGAGACTCTGAATGGGGCTTGCGCCCTCGATATTCTCCCGTTTCACCCCGCGCCACCGTCAACAAAAGACAATCGGTTTTGGAGGAAAAAAAAAGAGAGTTGGCCTTTTTTTCGTGACGCAGGACAAACTAATTAAGCTAATGGCTTGTCTTGTTGAGATTTTTAATTCTTCCGTCGCTCTTTTTTTGTCTAGTAAAAAAAAATTGCATGGACGAACTTGGAAGATTAGCGTTGTGTATGCGGGCTGCTGTTTCCATGTTATGAGCTTTTAAGTATTAAGCGTCATTATGTTAATGGAAGAAGAGTAATGACCAAGGGTTTTTGTGTAGAAAATTATAATTTAAAAATTTCGGAGCCGGAATAATAATTGTACTAAATTTATGTACTACAATCTGGTGAAAATTACTTTTTTTTTTTTTTTCTCGTCGCCAAAGTATTGGTATTTATATGTGCGATAATTCAAAGGGCTTCGGGGAATTTCCGAGGCTGGCGTATGAATAATTGGTAACGCATGAATATTAAATCGACGCGCGGAATATTATTATGTATCGACTATGCAGGTTTACTTTTATAACGACATTAAGTTTGCACGTACCGCGAACAAAGCATCCAAGTTGATTGTACATCAATCCAGTCTGTTTTAAAACAAACTCGTCCATGTTTTCATTGCTACCTTATGTAACTTTTAAGTATCTGCTGTATATGTTGAATATTTTTGATTAGACCACAATATTCATAGACTTAATATTTTTGCCATTTTACTATGGTATCAAATTACAAGTATTTGACGCAATACAACTACTAGCTACCCTGTGATACATAATAACCAAAACTTATCGATTGCAAATGAAGTTACAAAGTATTAATAATTGTAGACCCATAGAAAACAAAGAAACAAAATTGTGACGAGATAATTCTCGGGTCAAAGCCGTCTGGTCTGCTATTGCTGCCGGTGGGATGACACGAGGACGAGGAGTTCTATTTCGCAGCAGCAGCCAGGGTAATACGCGTCTCACATGCCAGCCCGGGTCATTTGCGGTTCGCATCTGTTTTGCCATTCCACGGGTCAGCTCTCCTTTACAGCTACTCTGATTTACGTCTGCCCGGATGGCTTTTAACTACCGCGATGCCCGCGTCAAGGTTTATGCGTCCGTCGTTATGAGTCTCGAGGTTCTGTCGTGCGCGAGACAATATTTTTGAATTTTCTAACGTGTTTCTCAAGTTTCTTTATTTTTTTGGAATCTTTGTTACCGGTGTATTAGCTAATGATAATTTTTTTTTTTTTTTTTTGTATGTCAGGTTACTGATTGAAAAATTTTGACCGAATGTACGCGTGAATTTTCGACGTCTACTTGATGAAGACTAATTTAACAATTAAAAAAAATTCATGATAAAAACCCTTTCAAAGTAGTGGTATCTTCACATTAATGTGACACAGGTATTTTTTATTCTATAATGCACAGCTACTTCCATGATACGAAGGCTAAAAAAAAAATTTAATTGATGTGGATTAGATTTCAAAACCTTTATCTATCGTAATTAGTATTCATAATTTCAATTTTATATTTCAACTGTAATGCTAGAAATTTAAAATTTACAGTGTTTTATGAATTGAACACAATTCTAAGATTAGTTTGCGATTTCGTATGACCCAGAATGGTGAAAAATATGTAAAAAAACCCAAGACTTACTCATGAAAAAACTTATAATTGATATAAATGAAACTAACAGTTTCCACGCCATTGTCATTTGCAATAATTTTTATCTAAGTATTAATTAAACCTTTCGGTATAAAAAATTTTCCCTCTTTTAGTCATTTCAACTTTTTCTCGTCAAAATGCAGTCGAATGAGGTTAAAAAAAAAGGTGTATTTTCCTTATCTCGGATCTCATACAACTTCCACATTCATGCATGCATATGTCCTTTAATTGAAGATCCTACGACTTGGGGGCTGCACCCGAGATTCACGCTAGAGTAGATAGAGCGAAACGAGCTAAATTCCCGCATGTGCAATACCAGCCGGGAGAGAATACATTATGCATTTTTTTTTTTTTCCCTTTTTTTCACCTTTTTTTTTTTCTCTCATCCAACAAAGTTCATTTATCCATTGAAACTTGCTGGAAGTCATGAATTACGAGTGAGCTGAAATTTTACAACCCGCGGTGAAGAAATCGAAAACACACAAGTTTTCGAACTCCCCGAGCACGAGAATGAAAAAAAAAAGTGAGAGAGAGGGAAAAAAATCTGCACTTTTCTCACCCTCTCAATTCTCGAAGCACTTTTTCTCGCGGCTCGGACTATTAAAAAGTTGAGGGGGCTTTCTCACTCCAGAAGAACTCCCTCCCTAATATCTGCAACCTGCCTACCACACACACACTTCTCGAATTTCCCCCTTAACCCCCCCAGGTTGAAAGTGTGCGCGGTGGTCGAGTGGAAAACGAGGTGCGAGAGAAGAAGAAGAAGGTGGTGGATGGATAAGAGAGGAGTACTGAGAGGGAAAAGCATGTTTTATGAAAGTTTCATTTCCCGTATGCCCCGAGATGTCTACTACTCTCATTCTCTCCCGGGCGTGGATGATGCAGACGCACCGAGATATTCATACCGCCCGTCTCAATCGCTTCGCTTTTTAGCTTAAAATTTTCAATATTTTTTTTACTTTTTTTGTCAGTGGTGAGAGCAGCGGGATTCAGATTGAAGTGGGTTTCATTGTGCAATGGCTCGATTCACACCCTCGAGTATTTCAAATTATTAAAAATTCTTCACGGTTTGTATAAAATAGAATATTAATGTGACTGAAATACGATGATAATGATCGGGATCAAGTCATTTATTTTTTTTATTTTAAATGTTTAAAGAGTTATATGGTCGTAAAATTTTTGATTTTTAATTAAGTATAATATAATGCGAATAAATCCAAAGTAATTACAAGGCTTTTGTTGAAATGATTTTTTTAAAACGTTATTCATGATGAACAAAAAAGAAATGAAATTAATTGAAGAAAATATATTCAATAAAATTTGTACACATCAATAAAAGTCATAAATACATTGTAAAAAGGTACTTAAATTATAGCTCTTCTGTTATGATAAATTAGTAAGCTACTTCTACTTCGGATGTCACTTGAAATGTTTTAATATCATGAGTCATTTGAGACTTTGCGTTTATGATTCAAATTTTGATGTTAGAATTTATCTTATGATAATTGAAATATTCAATTAGATATTTAATCCTTTTGCTGCCGCTTTGTACAGACAATGTTAACAGAAAAAAGGAAAGATCTATAAAAGTTCTTTAAGCTACAGACTAGTTTTTGTTCATAAATATTTTTTACTCTTATCTGTTATGTGTGGTATTAAGACTTGAAGTAAGGTGATTAAACTATATTAATTCTAACTGGATGTCTAAAACCAACAGTTATCTAGAACTGTTTGTATAGCTTTGTAGATAAATAATTCTTTCATATTTAAAGTCAGAAAAATTTATTTTTCACAGTCCACTATATATATATTAAAAGGATAAATTGAAACAGCTGTCACTTCGAATAAATTTGTGAAGTCTACAAAAACTAAACTTTGTTTTCTTTTTAATTTATACTTTATATTTATTATTGTTTAATGTCTCCACTGAGTTTGTAATATTTGTCCGTTTTCCATCGCAGAATAGCATTTTTTTAGCATCACTAGGGTTGACTATCATGTACCCATATTGTACTATCTGATGCTCAGCTGTGTTTAACATGGAACAAGCGAAAAAAACAATATCCGTTAAGTTAGTCACAATATGATTGTATCTCAAATGTAGACAAAATTCCGTAAGCTTCGTACTCGATCCTCCACTTCCATGTCCACAGCAACTATCAGAAAATTTTGTTCCATGTTGCTTGGAAACACTCTTTCCATAATTGTCTCTGAACGAGTCATCTTTTTTTCGTTTACCCAGTTCTAGTTTTGTGTTCAAGATACTTTTACTGGTGGAACTAACAACACTAATGCTCGTTGTACTTCTAATTGTAGTGGTGCTGTAGGTTCCGTCAACAAATAGTTTACTCATCATCAGCCAAATTAAATTTTCTTCCCAGATCCGCCCGCGAATCTCAAGACTTTGCCTAACTTTGCTATTGGTATCATTGAATTCACTCAGCAGTTCATGCCGTCGTTGCAAAAGGTATCTACTGTAGCCCAAGTCACTTCTGACGATCATACTGATATCCGCGGGTAAAACTTCATGTGGTAGGTAACTTTGTTGCGTGTCCTCTTCGTCAGTTGTTATACCTCTAGCTCTAAGTTCCAGAAAGAAAAAAACGATTCGATAGAACTGATCGACTAAATTTTCAAAAAAGTAGTCTGCTCTGCCCATGCCGTGCCTATCGTAAAGAGCGTAAATGTCCTTTGGGTACTCATCAGGATGACATAGGACATGAATCTGCAGAACCTTATTAACCAGTGATCTCGATACCTGCGGATTTCGAAAGCTCCAGCTGACGAGACTACAGCACTCGTCGCTAAAATTTCTCAATAACGCATTTGTAGACTCGTTGAATAAAAAGTAAGCGTTGTACAGGTAAGGTTGGTTTGTATTGCCACTGAAGTATCTCTTAGCTCTGCGATTCCACAAAGCTCGCACTAAGATTCTGAAGCGTCCGTGATCGTAATTGGAAAGACAGACTCTAAGACTTTCCAAAGCACGGTCAACGTATCTTCTAAGCACAGCTCGTCCCTCGCGTGTTCGGATCATAATTCTGGGAGGAACCGTCCATCTAACCAGAATCAAGTTCAGAACAGCAGCTACGTGTTCCGGCTCGCCGTTGGATTCTGGAATCATTTCTTCGGTTTCGCTGCAAACACTGCTGCTGTCATGTTCATTCTCACTCGAAATTTCTTCGCTGCCACTCCAGCTCTCTCCTTTGTCAGAACAGTCGCCAAAAAGAGCTTCTATGACACCATTTTGCAAAATATGCCAACGTGTATCTGAGGATGGAATGTGATTTTGATTCTTTAGTTCTTCGATCAATGACTGAACGTCATCGGTAATTTCGTCATTCGACTTTTTCTTGCCGTAAAAGTTAGCTGCCATAAAATCAGCCACGATTTTTGTAATGTCAACTCTGTCAGATTCGATGCGAAACATTCTAGTTTTGATCAAGAGATAATCATGAATGCATTCTGAAAGGTCCAGTTGATTTCGCTCAGCCAAAGCCCAGTAGTTAAATTTACTGACTGTGGTATAGAAAAATATTACTGTCATAAAATACCAATAATACATTTCGTAAAACGAATTTTCTTGTGAGTAAGCAACAATAGACTGGATCAACTTTGTACTAAAACAGAATAAACGAATGATTTTGTGTAAAAATTTATTTAAACTATGTGTTATTGTACGTTACCAATTTAAGACAGCTACACTGAAAACACCAAGGATTTTTTCATACTTTTAAGCTGCAATATTTTAGAATTATTTTCAAAATAATTAACTATCACCCAGCTTTTTTTATGGGTCCATAACATACATACATATGGTGTAAAATATGTTATTTGTTCTGGCTCAACAGTTTTAAAAATTCAGCTTTTCAAGAAATAAAAAAGTATTAATTTTAAAATTACAAATAATCACAAGATATTTATATCGGTCTTACAGACTAACCAGAATATTACAAATAAATTAAAACCAAAATTACAAATAAATGCTTGCACATTCTATATAATCATTCTATATTCATGAATAGAAAAGTTTCAATTTTACCTTGGAAACTGCTAATAAAAAGTTTTTTTTTGGATTATGAACTTACAACTTTAAGATACATTGCTTGGCTAATATCATTAATGATAATTTAATTAACCAATAGTCAAATGGATTCAAAAAAATTTTCAGCTGATTTACTATCAAATTATCATACCCGTAAATTATACTTTTCGATTTCGTTGAACAAACCAGCTTTAGATTGTCTAAGCTCGTAACTTTGAAAAATAAAACTGTATTTACATAAATTAAGTTAAATTAATAGGAGTGGTTTTACCAGAAATTGAATTTAAAAAAAGTAAGCACATGTGTGATAGAGGTAACTTATTCCAGTTTGAGTTAAAATAATTTCAAGTTAAAAAAAGGTTGTGTCTAGGTACCATCGCCGTGTACCGTACACGGTACACGGTACACGGTAGCTTTTTACTTTAGATCCTATAATTTATTCCAAATAACCCACTTAAGTTTAAAAAACTACTAGTTTTTACTTTAAATCTAATTACCCATCCTAAATAACCCACTTAAATTGACAGAGTGTCTAAAGTAACTCTTATTTGGTACCGTGTACCGTGCACCGTGCACCGAATACGGTACACGGCGATGGTACCTAGACACTTTCTTAAAAAAATTATTAATAGATGAATTTGAACAAAAATTTTCATAAAACCTTACTTAACGTTGGGTATTATTTTAGAAGTATCATAATTACAGATGCTTTGAAAAAATAATATCTGTAAAAACAATTCAATATTAATAAGTCCTTTATTGTTTTTTAAAAACGTTTATTGTAAATGATAAAATATTTGATCTGAAAAGCAGATGCTGTAACAAGTGGAACTCCAACTTTGAAAAAAGTATGGGGGATCGTTAAAAATGCCAAGTAATGAGCCAAATCCCTAATATATCTAGCCAATGGGTCTTAGAAAGTAATCTACTCGTAATTTATACTGTACCATTTATTTAATTTAATTTCTTTTAAAAAATTATTAAATTTGATTAAATATTATTGATTTCTTCTTTAATTGGTGCCAGTAATAGCGGGACGCCTTTAAAATAAAAACAATATTTTTAACGTTTGAGCACTGAATGCTACTTTAATCGGCTTCCGGACCTTGCAGAAACTCTCAAGAATCCACGGTTGAGTAGCTCCCAAGTAGCTCTTTCAGCGCACTCCATCGCAAGACTTTTAATGATTTTGCATGATCAAGTACACTCGACTGTAATTTTAGGCCCGACTATTATAAAATAACGATATAATCACGGTTGTTGAAAAAAATAAAGTTCCTACAATAAAGTAAGGTAAATATAGGTATACAATGCAAAGTCTTAAAAGTAATATAAGCCAGTAGTGTGTTGTGTTAATGTCCGGGTCTCGGTGTGTCGACCTCCTCGAAGGTGCGACTTTGGCGCACCGGGGGCGCTTGATAATATCTGCGGGGTAAACCATTGCTTCCGTTTTCCGGCTGGACACGACCGCTTATCTTTTACTGGGGAATAAGAACCATCCACGAGGGCTTAAAGTGAATTTTCACTGCTGGACTAAGTTTTTATTTGCAAAGTTCTCATTTAATTATAATATTTTTTTTTTAATAATTTTTAGCTCTGAGATAAGTATCAGAACTTTACAAAATTTAAATTAAAAAAACCATTTTATTTGATTATCATTATGTAGTCTATTGCTTTACTTTAGTTTAGACACTGAACTTTATTCTTTCAATGGGGTTTTCATAAAAAAATATTTTTGATTTCACTACTTTCATGATAATGAATAAATAAATAAATGAAAAAAAAGGAAGAAAAAAATAAAAAATATTTTTTAAAGTACTGTAATGCTTCTTAGCATACAATGTACTTTTTCAATTTTTGATCTTAGTAAAACTTGATCTTAGAGACAAATTTTATCGAGTAAAATTGTAAATTTATCATTGCATTTTAATTAAAAAAAAAACATTTTTATTTGACAGCGTTTTATTTACATCATACTTGTTCATTACAAAGTTAAAATATATTCTGTTGATTCAAGTTGTTGGTTAAAAAATTTCAAAAAAATTAATCAACGAATGATTTTATGAAAATAAAGAATTTACTTCCTGATATCAATAGTTACGCAGTACATAATCACTAATTTGCAATTTCGAAATTTATGATTCGATTGTGGCACTATTAAAAAAAAAAAAATCAATTTTTCAAATTCGTTGCAACAAATTTTAAATCAAAGGTAAAGTGGATCTCGGAAATAAAATTGAGAAAAGTAATAAGCCCGAGTTAACGAAGATCTCGAAAGGCACAAAGTTTGATGGTTATTTAACAGGGGGCGCAGAGAGAGGAAGACTTATCCAGCGGCAAGCCGAAGTCTCTTTCACTCGGAAAAGATAAGTCATACAAACTCGAGAAATGAGGTTGAAGCGGAAGCGCGCGTGTGCGACTCGTCGAAACGTTTTTCAAATACTCCGCTCTCATCTTTATTCCATCTGCTGGCTAAAGGAGGGGAGCAGTTTTCGAGCTCTCGTTTATACCTGGACATTATTGCGGTCCGTTGAGCGATGAGATTCCACCCTGCGTAGCGAGAGGTAAATTGGAAGCCAAGATTGCGGATGAAACGTCGAGCTTTTTTTTCTGCCGAATATAAAGTGCTTGTCGTCGACAAAGGTCGAGAGGAAATTTTTACTTAGATCAAGAGAGAATTGTTTGATTTTGAAGCTAATTAGGTCGAGTGACTTTTGAATCGTTTTTAACCCGGAGTTTGCTCGGTACAGGTGAAGATGGAAGGAATTTTCTAATCGAAATGGGCGATGGAAAATTTTGAGCTTGAGTTAATCCATTTTCAGGTGTAGGGTTTTTTTATTCCTCCGCCGAAGAAAAATTTCCACTTTTCAGTATTACGAAAATTTTTCTCATGCAACGGACATACATTTGGAGTAATTAAATTTTCTTAGCAAAAATAATTCTTTTCATTTTATTTTGGATGGTTGTAATTAGAAAATTTCTTTTAATTTTTTGAAAGAAAATTATCAAAAAATCCAACGATTAAACCGACTATACATTTTTGTATGCTTTGTACTACGTGCACGACCCAGCAAGTCTAGAACCTTGATTTGAGTACCATAATAATAAAAAGTCAAAGTTCAAATCCCGGGACAAAAGCTGGTTCTCCAAGCATTAATCATCGGTGAAAAGTCTAGGCGGGCGTTATCGCGATGAAAGATCCTCCTTCTTCTCGGCTCTGAACACACACGGGGGCATTTTCCTCGAGGTAGGTACAGAGAGACTTATCACCGTAGGAAATCTATCCGTCGAGTTTAAAAAGGCCGGCTCATTAAAATCCTATCTTCTCGTCTTTCAGGGGTTGAAAAAAAATCTTGACCACGGCAAAACATCATCATTGGATACGTGGGCAGGTAAGCCGGGATGGCCAAAGAGAGATGGCAAATACGACAAGATTCCGGTCTGGAGGGTGAAAAATAAAGGTCGCGGGGGGGGGGGGCAAACGAAATGACGACTGCGCCTTTGAAATCTCGTCTGCCTATTAGACATTCCATGAATATTTTCCGGGGGGAACTGAGACTGCTCTCGTGAGAGCACTTTTTTCCAAGTGCTTGGCTTTATTATTAGCGTACTTTAATATTATCTTTATCAATCGCTAACTTTGAATTTATTAAAAGATTTTTTTTTTTTTTATTGGAGTAAATCGACGAGAGACATTGATTTGGTTTATCTATTAGTTGAGATAAAAATTCTTCAAAATTAATTATTTTAGGGAGCTGAAGATTGTCTCGCATGACTATTGCAAGACGTACATGGCCTTTTAATTAATTTTTAATAAATATTTTAGAGTCTGATTCGTTCTTATGAAGACGACATTTTAATCTTTCTTCCAAATAAAATAATGAAAATTATTAATGCACTAAAGAATTTATGCTCTTCCGTTCAATCTTTAAACTATGATGCTGTCAGGTTACAGAGCAAGAACTATTTTTTTGTATTATTAATTAATTTTATTTTTTTATTATGACAAAACCAGTCTGTAGAAGACTCAGGAAACAAATTTCATCAAATATCCACCAAATTAAGACAGATTTGTCTTATAGAAATATTATTTTGATAATGCTTTTAATAAAGCTTTCAGATAATTATTATTTTTTTAAATTCATTATTAGTAAAGAACTACTTCCAGAAGAATGTTAATCTATTTCACAGAGTCGATTTATAAATTTTTCAAAAAAAAATCCCTAAATTCAAGTCACATTTTAATAAATTTTCAAAAACTGTACGTCGATTCGCTCAAAAGTAAATGATGGATAAAATGCAAATACAGATCAGCTTACGCTTGGTAGAATTAGCAGCCCTTCGAGGACGAGGACCAAGCGTATTTACGCATTTTTCGATCGTGTTTATCTTCCAAAGAAGATCAAAATCCTTCGAATTTAACGGCAGGTCTTCCTTCAATACCCGACACTTTTTCACCCGCAGATTTTCAACATTTATACATTTCCATTTTAGAATCATTTATTTCATTTGCATTCGGTAGATACCGCTCGTGCTGTTATTTTCAAAGGTAAACGTGCTATTTCAGCTTATCTGGAGCTTTACGGGCGCCCAAGTCGAGCCAATATTTTTTAAAAGCGCCGCTCGCTCGCGCTAGCATCAGTTTCGTAAATACAGAAGTAGAAATAAAAAAAAAAAAGTAAAAAAAAAAATCCGGACGACTGTATCACGGCGCTGAATTTACACAAAGCGTAACGACAAATATTTGCAGTGAGCAGGGCGATAAATAACCCGCCAATAAAATTGACTCTTTATACCTTCATCTTCCGTGGCCCTTGCGCGAGTAACTTATTCCGACACTGTGTTCTCCGTAGGTACAGCCAGTTATCGAGTTTTTTTCTCTCTTTATTTCTTGGCCGAGGACCGAAATGATTTGTGCGACTGTGTACACCGAGGGAGAGACGAATGGAAAGAGGAGGAGGAGGAGGAAGCTAAATCCTTCATAAATCTTGCGGGCATCCTCGAGTCTCTTCCAAGTTGTAATGCCCCTGTAGTCCTGTGATACATTGAATTTTTTGGTGAAAAAAGAAAAAAAAAAGTAAAAGAGGGGGCTGTAATTGCCATCAGAAGCGGGTTCATCAATCGATCATTTAACCGCACAAGCGCTTTTTTCTCGTTTGGGTGTTCGTTACGCTTGCAGTGGAGGGGTGTGGACCTTTTTTTTTTTTCCTTTTTAGATCGCACTATTCGATTAATCATGGTTTGGGGTAGCTGTTTTTTTCACGGACACTGACGAATGGTAAACTTGATTCGATTGCAATGTTTTGGTGATTTTTCGAGATCATTTTTTTTCTCGCTTCGGAAACTTTTCGTCGCGTTAGAACAGATATTTATCGACTGATTTTCACCTTTTTTTTTTTTTTTTTTTTTTACTCTGACGCACGAAAAAGAGAAAAACTACTGGTAAATAAGTCTGATTTGAGAGCTCGTAAATGATGAATCTGAATTAAATGAAATTTTTTGGAAAGATGGGAACATTAACACTGTAAATTAGAAGAAATTTATTTTGACTGAGATTTTGTTTTATCAATAATAAGGTAAAGATGCCAATTATGATTACAAAAATCGCTACTTTTCAGCATTTTGAATTTTATTGAAAAAACAAAGCATATTAGACTAAATCTTTTTTTACATACTTAAATGTTAGGTTCTTAGGAACTTAAATAAATTTTTTTTATATGATAATTGTATTTATTTATTGAATAATTAATGTTCAAAGTCAAGACCTTTTATGCCTCCGTTTAAAGTCAAGGCCCCAGTTTATTAGACAACTTCAGCTTTGACTCCAGTTTATGGAACACTTTTACACGTGAAATCTCGTCTATGACTTATGTGCCCCAGTTGATGGAACGAAATCGTCAAAATTCGAGGGTTTCATCACTCTCAAACACGAACAAATTAAAAATCTAACATGAAAATTAGAAAAACCGTTCCATCAACTGGGGTATGTAAGTTACAGACGGAAATTTAAGTGTAAAAGTGTTTCATAAACTGGGGCCAAAGCTGAAGTTGTCTAATAAACTGGGGTCAAAAGGTCTTGTCTTTAAACATTAATTATTCAATAAATAAATACAATTTTCATATAAAAAAAATTTATTTAAGTTCCTAAGACCCTAAAATTTAAGTATGTAAAAAAAGATTTACTCTAACATGCTTTTTTCAATAAAATTCAAAATGCTGAAAAGTAGCGATTTTTGTGATCATAATTGGCATCTTTACCTTATACGTTTAAACTAATGAAGCACGAAAAATTTTTTCCAAAAATAAGCTGCTAGTAATATGTAAGTTTTTCTCAGTAATTAGTTTTTTAATCATTTTCATCGTTGTTGCTTAAGCTAGATACGCTATTAGATATACTAGATACTTCCGTATGTATACGTAAAAAAAAGTGAAAAGAGAACCCAAATGAAAAAAGTATTATATTTATGTCTCAATTCATGCCTAGTCCTTAAGGTCAATAGAGTATCAAGTAAAACAGAATGGACCAAAAAGTCTCGACATCAATAACGTCTTTTTATTCAAGAAAAAAAAAGGTCGAAGTTGAGTAAAAACTGTCATACATGCAGTACACTGATAAACATTTATGAGAAGTTAATCTCTGTGTGCAAAACTTTTGAGATCTTAGATCGAGGAGGAAAGTCATTAGAAAAGCTTCCAGCAAAGCTTCCTCAATAACGCAAGCGAAATTTTTGGTAGTCCGTACGGCAAACACACCGAGGGGTTGGGCTCTTATTTTTCGACCCAAAAGCACAATATGTAGACGAAGAACTATTTTTCAGAGTTTTTAGAATCGTCAGACGAAAATCATCTACGGAAGAAATGAGAAAAACTTTAAAATTCGAGTTACTTTTATTTTTTAATTGAAAAATCTTTATTGGGAGTAATAAGTTACTTCGGATGAACTCGTCACCATCATTGTTATCAGCAGATTTTTGTTAATAGTTTTTTACGGACCTCAAAGTTTTATCTCTGTCGCAGTTACCCGAGAAATTTTTCAAATTTATAGCCACGCAAGATTTTTTTCTTTCATAATAAAACTTGTGGGATAACTCACGGAAAAAGATAAACGTTGATATTTTTCTTCATTTATCTCGCTCGTCCTCCCTCCTTTTTTCTCTTCTCTTTCTCCAAAAAAAAAGTGCAGTAAAGTGTCCGGAGGGTAAAAAGTAGTTGAGCGCAATATCGCTATCAGAATTTCCACTCGGCGTCACTTAACGTTCGTCACGTATTTGAATTTTTTAAAATGGCCTCACAAAGCCATAATAATTTTCCCAGAAGTTCATCGTTTAAAAAAAAAAAAAAAAGGGGGCAGCCAATCCGAGGAACTGAAATTCAACATAAATAACGACTGCAGAGAGAAATAAAGTCTTCCTAACTTGAAATCATCAATTTTAATAAAATTCTTCTCGTAATCTGCAATGGTAAATAATGTAATTTCGGAACGCGGAATATCATTTCGGGAAACTAAAAAAAAAAGACCCGGAGTAACTCTTGAAAATTCAGAATTCCCGACGTTTTAAAATTTCTCTCAGAGATTTTTCCAACGCGCAAGAATAAAAATTATGCTGACCATTGCTGGTGCGCGCCACCCGAACATAAGTAGAATCTTTATTTCCCACGAATTTCGGTGAATCCTTTTATACTACCAGCGTTGTAAGCGATCTCATTGCATATTATACTCGGAAAATTAGAATATTTCAGGATTGAAATTCAGCCGGGAGATAAAAAGAAAAATTACCCCCATTCGAGTGTACTTAAAAGAGGCTTTTCCTAAAAAAAGCTCGAGGTCGCATCTGTTTTAATAAAAAAAGAAAAAAAAAAAAAAAAAAAGGAAGAAATCCCTCCTCCCCCCGCAATCAAAAATTTAATATCGCGTTCGAAATAAAAAAACAGTCTCTGGAGAACTTTACGACGCGTGCGTACGAAAAACAACAGGCGCGCGTGAAATTAAATTTCAGTAAAACGCAATTGGTCAGTTCCGGTGAATTCCTCCCTAATCTGCATTAAATTAGTGTAAACCTTACGCGAAAAGTCTCGATTCGGGGCAATATTAAATTCCCATACGCGTGTGTGTTTTTCCCTCCGCTCGGGGGCTTTCTTCTTCCGCGAAAATATGTTCCTGCAAAGCCACGAGAATGCGATATAAACTGGCGTGCGCGCGTGGTGTTTGCAGCCGAGGACCGTAAACTCGGCCGTAGACTTTATTATCGCGTTCCGGTGAATAGCTACCGCCAGTGCCTCCCCCCCCCCCCCACCTCCGAGCCCGTAGTTACTTCCCCCCGGCCCTCCCGCTTTTAGGATTTAGAAAAGAGAAAATTTCCTAAAAGTTTAGAGCCCAGCCCGCAAAATACCGCTCTCATTTGCCATTTGGTAATTTATCAAGTTTATAGGATCCTTCTTTTCTTTTTTTTTTCGGGGTTTGTTTGTGGGGATGACTTGATGAAAGTTTTACCGGAACGTAAATGGTAATCCGAATTTAATTAAGTTTATGAGTTTATAAAAAATTTAAGCTATTGAGAGTAGCTGGTAATTTGTCATATATGTATGTTATTTCATGGAATAAAATTTCGATTTCCAAACAAACTCTCGAGATACAAATTTAAAAATTTTAATGTTTTTATATAGTATTTTGCTAGTCATTTTTCCATTTTCTAAGTCTTTTCCCCAAATTTAACATAATCATTTCAATCATGCTGTGACATTGCTTTTTTATGAATAATAATTACAATTGCTATCATTAGTACTGCATATGTTCAATCACTTTCAAAATTTTTTTGTACTTTCCAAAATTTCTTTAGCTTTGACTTACAATACCAACTAAAAAAATATATTACACTATATTATAATACTTCATTCTATAATATAAATGTTTTAAAGTACTATTCCTACATAATCTTTTAAATAAATTTTAATTATGAAATCAGTTAGTACCACACATTTTTAGAGTTTTTTTCAAAAAAAAAAACTTTTCATCCAGCTTTTTACAGAGTTTCTATGAAAAGCTATTTATCAGATTTTTTTGAAGAGAATAAAAATGAAGACATTTTTGACATCTATGAACAAAAATCCAAAACACATAGAAAAACTGCTTGCTGAACGGTCGTTTCGCTTCTGAAACAATGTCGTTCTTTGGGGTCTTGGGTTCGATTCTCCGCACAACTAACTTGGAATTATTTTCTTCGTTAGTTGCGTCGGTAACATCGATCCCTACGTTCACCTCGACTGCTTTGGAGTCGGTGTTTACCGGGGGCCATCATTTCAGCGCTGGTCGTAAGTTTATCTCGACCGGGGGCAATATTTGGGGCATACCTTCCCAATGAGCTAAACTTGCTTCGGCACTGGTCTAATCCAAGACTATCTGATTGGGGGCGATATGTGGGATCAAAAGTCCCAATGAGCCTGCTGGTTCAGCGAGGGTCTTACGATTAACTCGAATGAGGCACATACCCTGGCTTTCCCGTACTCCACATGGTCCGTATGGGTCATGGGCTAATTCGAAGCAGTGTAGGGACAAAGTCGTCAATAAGCCCATACGGAGCATAAAAAGTCGCGACTATAAATAAGTATTAAAAAAAAAAAAAAAACTGCTTGCAAAAAGAAATATTCTTTAATTTAAATAGTTACAAGTTTCATTGTTGTACAGTACGGCAGATGAAAAAATTTTCGAACAAACAAGTTTTATAATATCTTTTCTAGTGTTGCCATGAAAAGCCCTGGAAAAACACAAAGCGAGTTTAGTTAGAGAAAAGCTAATGAAATTTCTCATCTGTGAGAGAATAAAATAGATTCACAAAGCTCCTAAACAAATACTACAATCAAAAACTTTTTCAATAATTTAAGTTTGAAAAGAGAATTTTTTTTTTTTTTTTTTTCGAATTAGAATTTTTTTTATTTTTTTTTTTTTTATTTTAATATCTTCAATAACTGTTTACGAATATATTGAGCTTTTGGCTCGAGTAAACTTTTATTTCCTCTATCAATTGAGTTTTTTATCGGGTTAAAGATTAATTGATTTAAATTTAAACTACTGACGTAGTGTTGAAATAATGTCAGTGATGTGCTCAACAAAGAAAACTGTGCTACAGAGCGGAATAAGTCGGCTCAAAGTCTGAGAACAGAAACTTAAGAAGCCATTAAGAAGAGCTGATAGTTTATGTGAAGATGGAACCTCCTAAGGCTTTTTCTAACATATTCGATCAGCTTTACTTTCTAGATAATCATGCATTATTTTCTGCCAAAGTACTTTCTTTTACAAAATTTTTAACTTTGTCTTTAAAAATCGTCTGGTTGATAAGTAAATGTGATAGTGATTTTATAATTATCAGCAGTAAGCGTGTACTTGACAGATAGTAACCTTCAAATTTCTTGGATAATATCTTTCTTAGGAATCTTGCTTCTTTTCTAGTAGTAAGGTACCTGTACCTAATATGGCCCCCCTAAGCGAGAATCGACGTTGTGGCGAATCAAATCACTATTTTTTGACGGGTAAGGTCTCATTTTAAAGCTTAATTCAAGAGCTTTAAAATGAGACCTTAATTCAATAAGCTTAATTCAAGAGCTTTAAAATGAGACCTTACACGTTTGGTTTTGATCAATGAGCTTCAAATGCCAGAGGATTTACCAAAACACGGTTTTTTAAGACACATAAAATTTGTGTCCTAATATGGCCCCCCTCTCCCCCCTGAGGTATTTTATTCATTGCGATTTTTTAAATCAATCAGAATATGAGATTAAAAAAAACTTCAAAATTTTTAACATTTTAAAAATAATTTATTTAAAAATTGAGCCTTTTTTACAATTTTTTGAAAGCTTTGCAACCAGTAGAAAAATTACAATTTTAAATTTTTATCAAAGTTTGATTTTTGAGCTAGAATGCTTTTTTAGTTATAAAATGAAAAAAAGCTTTGAAACAATTAAATTTATTTTTCTTAAATAGTATTAGGATAGGATTTTCTAAAAAGTAAACATGAAACTAAGGACTCTTAATATCGGTATTTCTACTAATTCGCGGGGGGCCATATTAGGAACACTGGAGAATAATAAGTTATTTAAGAATAAAACCCGTTAGAAAACGAGTTGAACAAAAACTAAGGTCGCGTTTTAAAGCTGAAACAATAACGAATCGAAGCTACTTATTCAAATTTTGGTCAGATGCGTCTAAATCTTTTGGCAGACCATTTAATTACAACGTAAAATAATAACGGAGGTATACAAAACGAGTTTTAGCTATTAGGCGTGCGCAAAAATAATTTTAAAATGTTCTAAACAACTGAAAACTTCATAATTCAGTGTTTTTGACTTCTTCCTACCTTGTAGAGATGCCGCATATCGAGCATATTCAAAATAACAGGGGGGGCCATATTAGGCAAGGGGCCATATTAGGCACACTTACCTTAGTTTACTCACTCAAACATTGTTTTTATAGTCAATCCATTTAAAAAAGAGATGTAGACTAGTCATTAATATCTTGTTCCTGAAAATTTCATTGAATAAATTTAATTTCTCACAGAAAATTGATTTTATATATACAATAGCGCATAGTTCAACCTGAGTCATACTTATTGATAATAAGTATTTTATTTAATTTCCCATTATAGACGTGCAATACAATTGTCGTCAATATTTAAACATTGTTCTTTGAATATTTATATTTTATTCAATGCTTTTGAATTAGATAATACATGTAAAACTGATACTCTTTAAGAGCTTGAATAATAAATAACGTATATATCTGGAAAAAATCTCACGCAGAAGTGATCTCACGTACTGTACGCAAAAATATGCAACACCGTGAAAATAAAGGACCACTTGGTTATTCCGGTCACGCAGAAGCGTTTACAACTTTTTTCGGCAGCGGGAGATACTCCCGCAAACTTCCGATCTGGCGTAGCGGTGGAAGAAAAAAAAATTATTTTCCCCAAACATTGATGTAATTCAAATGACGTCAAAAATAAAAAAAAATTAAATTAATTTTTCAAATTAGTTCACCCTTGTTTGTTCAACGAAACAATGCTTGGTAAATAAAGCTCACTTCAAAAGTCGTTTTTATTAGGGCGTTACGAGAATGAAGTAAAAAAAAAGGGGGGGGCGTAGAATTTGAAATAGTCGGAAAAACTCCAACGAGTTTCCTCAAAATGTCTGCACAATTCACTCAGTGCGTGTACTACGGCCCCGAGGTTGTTGAAAGTTAACATCTGCGAGTGTACGAAGTTACATTAAAAGCGCATACTTTGGGCTGTAAACCCAAGTGAGGTGAAAAAAAGAAGGTATCCTCGGTAAAAACTATTTCCGCCGTCCTGAAATTTTCTCTTTTGAGTAAGCCTCTTGCATTTTTTATCTTCCAACTCTAAAGCGCAAAGTGTTGTGAGATGATTTTAAAATCGCGAGGGGTAAAAATTGTATGAGCGTTCGATACTCTGCGATCCGAGCGTAAAAGTTTGGTAAATAAGTTGGAGCGAGCAGAAGTGACTCGAAAATTGGGTTACTGGAACGACAAAAGTATGTTTTACAATTTTTAATATCTTAATAGGTTCCTTTCATAATTTCGTAGAGTTTTTCACTTACTTAGCCAAACATGAAAAATTTTGCAAAGAGAGCGAGATAAAATTCTTTTTTTTTTTTTTTTTTTGTAGTGACTCAAATTTTCTCTAAAGCAACGTTAAATTTTATTTTGAATTACAAAAATTTTAATATAAGTCAAATTCCATCACGACAATGAAATTTTCATAATACTTTGATATTTTTTTCTAGATAGGCACTAGATAAAAACAAATTATTCAATTGAACGGAATTTTAATTACACCTGTAAATAATTGATTTTTCTTGTTTTTTCAAAGAAAATTTTAAAAATCAATGATTAGACGATTTACGATAAATAATGTGATAAAATCGCCCACTTTTAGTTTTGACGAAAATTTTTTTAATTACATATATGGTTTGCAGTTCGTGATCTACATTAGACGTAATAAATTTTGATTGTTCGAGCGACTTAAAAAAAAAACAAATTGATTACAATTAACAGCTAAAATATTGGTTTCGATTAATCAACTAATTTACAGTAATTAATTCCTTATTTTTTCATTTTCAGATGAAAGATCAAACTGTAAAAATACCACAACCGTCTTGAGAATTAAAATTTTTTTGAAACAAAATTTGAAAGAGATAAAATAACCAGATTCAAATGAGCCACGTAACTGTATTATAAATCACATTACAAATTAAACAAAGCCACTCGATGAAAAAAAAAAAATCAAACGCCAAACCGATGATTTAGACATCGTCGTTTATTCTCCGCTCGGTACGTCTGGGGAGCCCTTTGTCAAGCGGCCGATAACGCCCGTACATTAGACACTCGGGTCTGGCTGCGATATCGCAAAAATACTTATCACTCGTAAATTTTACATAAAATCGAATGATATTTTTAAATTCCTTGTTCTCCCTCCCTCGACCCGCAACGACCGCAAAGTGCGCCGAGTTACAACGCCGCAGTCTTGGAAGTTTGTTTTTCGAAGCGCGGGGTGTATTGCCGGTGACGGCTTGTCCTGCGCAGAGCTGCCTCGTGCCCGACCAAACTTTGACTCTTACCACTGCTCCGAACCCCCAAGATTTCTCCTGTGTTTCACAAAAGTTATTCCCAGTTTATTGTTTGCCTTTACTTATTTACGAGTTATCGAGGTGCACTGATTGGATAGTCAACAGGTAGTTTTTTCTTTTGAATACAGACTCCGAAATCGAGATACTTGGATGGTCAGATATTGAAAAGTTTCTCCTACTCGGAATTGGAGTAGGACTCTTTGTGCAACTAATATTCAATGAAAATACAAAAAATTTATTCGAAAGAACTATTTTCTAGAATCCTGAAAGCTCTAATAATGACTTGCTTACTTCAACAAAACTATATTTTTATTAAAATAAAACCTAAATGCAAGCTTAAAATAATAACCATCAAGCAATTGGGTGCAAACTACCTAAAAATAAAGTAAAAAAAAAAAGCAAGTATTTAATCTTGAAATTAAGCTGGCTCGATCGAGTCTCATGTAAACGGTTGTTATACTCATATTTATAGACCGTCGAAGGGGTATAGGCCGGAGGGTTTAAATTTCCCGGTTGTAGTCGACTTCAACAGCTCATCGATATTTCAGCAGCGATGCTCGTCCTAATACGGCGTGGTCAGGCATGATAAGCGTCTTACGTAAAACGCTTCGGGCTAAACTTTGACAAAGTTACCCGTTAAATACTTCATGGCCGGTCACGTTAGTACCCCTATTTATCTCATAATCGTATGCAGCTCGCCAATTGAATCGCGATACCGTGGAAGTTTTGCGGGTCCCTCGAGGCTCGTTTCGTGGCCGCACGCGCGCGTCCTGTTTATCGAAAACCTTTCAACTCGTAAATCGCCCAGAGGTGTGACATTCGATACTCGGCTGTGACACCCGCTCTCTGTATGTACATATATACAATCCCAACCCCCAACCCTACGTTTTTTTTGTGTATCTTATGCAAGTGATTCGGGAAAACTTGACTTTGTTGGTCTTGCAGGGCTGAACTACACCCGAAGTTTTCGTAAAGTCGGAGGCTCGAAATTTCTAACTCAAATTCGGGTACGAATGAGCGAAGAATGTTAATCGAATTTTCGAAACTTCGTTAAAACAGGATTTGCGAAATTTTCTTACTCGCGTGTGTGCTCCACTTGTATTACCATTTCAAATTTATGTATTTTATCGTTTGATACTAAGCTGGCGTGCACGAATGTTCTATCTGCTTGATAATTTTTCACTTTTTTGGGAAAATTATTCTACGATTATTTTAATATTAGTATTGTGAGTATACTTCGAAATTTTTAAGAAAATTGGATAAAGTTGTATAAACATGCCGATGCAACGTATGAGGCTGTATTTTTATTTATTATTATTTTTTTTTTTCTTATGACCAGGAGGAGCCAACTGATATTGAGTAGCAACATCCACCCTTGCCTTTTTTTAAAATTATAATTAAGAATCTAAAATTTCCAAGTTATGAAAGAACTTTATTAAAAAGAAACATTAAGAATCTTGATCAGTTTACAGACTTGTAAGAGAGCTTTTTGCCACAATAGTATAAGCACATATCTCCTTAAAGCGCTACTATCAAAAATCTCAAAATCTCACCATGACACCTGTCAAAAAGTAAAAAATATTAAAAATATTTTTAGAGCTTAAAATGAACCATTGAAGTTGTGCCAAAAAGTCGTACTCTGTATGTTTTTGTAATACATTAAAGCTGAAAAAGCTTCTTTTCCATTTACAAAGGTAACTCCACTTTCCAAAATCATCATTAAATTTCTGAAGCTAAAATTTATGCAAAGCTACAAAATTTCACAAATTACAGAAAAGCTTTGTCAATCTGTGAAATAGACATTACTAAAAAATATTAAAAGACTAGGCAAATAGTTGCTATTAAACACTCTACTAAAATTGACGTGAAAAATAAATCAAGAAAATATAAATTTTTTTCCAAAAACTGCACTCTTTAATTTTTAATCTTCAATTGTCTATCTGTGTTGTGTACAAAGTAAAATGTCTTTGAAAACCACACCGACCCATCGATCCTTTCAGAAAAAAACTCACCTCGAAAAAAAAAGCGGAGCACCTCAAGTTTTTATTTCAATCCTGCTTTTGGAATGGAAAAGCCATCACATCAGAGTTTAGGCCGCGTGTTGGAGGCGCATTCAATCATGCGTCTTTTTCAATGAGGCATGTCTCGTCGATTCATTTTTTCCTCCTCGTTTCATACACTTCGCCGTGATGACAAGGGCCGAGGCTTTTTTTTTTTTTTTTTTTTTTTATTCGGCCGCAAAAACCTCCGCGTTCGTCATTCGTCTCCCTCTCTCGGTCGCTCCACATCCATCGTTCCTGTCCATTCAGCGGCGAACCACAAATTTCACCAGAAATAGTTCACGACCGACGAGATGAAAAAAAAAAAAAAATTTCCTCCGTTTTTTTTATCCCAAAGATAGACAATCCAATAAATTGAATTGTAAACGAAGTAGGTATTTTCTTTTAAAATGATTGAAGCTCGATGACGCTCGTACGTTTTTTTTCGAAAATAAAAGCTTCTATTCCGAATCAAAGCCTGAGAGCTTTTTTTTCTTTTTAACGCGACGGAGTTGGCTCGAAAGAGACGGACTGTACAGGGGCGTTGAGCCATTAATCGCGGCTGCGACGCGGTGTGTATATTCATTTCTGGGAGGGGTGGGGGGGGGGGCGCTATTAAATCACGGCATTACAATGATTAACTCCAACAGAAACTAAGTTATAGTTTCTCGCGCTTTCACATGGCTTTCTCGCCGAGGTGCTCTAATTGTACACTCGGTGGACCCCGCCCGTATATCTCCTGAATAAACACGCTCCCGTTAGTATCAAAATATTTGCCCCTGACTTTTTGATACTAACACCTCGCTACTTTTTATATAAATATCATTACGAGTTATGATTTTTACTCGAGAAACAGCTGTTTTTGAAGGAATCGTGAATAAATTTTAACTGCGAACGCTATGAAAGCAGAGGGGCGATTAAGTATTAAATTATTTTAATTTGATTAATTTTCAAGAATATTCTTCAAATTTATCGTACAGAAATACGAAGGTATTTAAAAAATTAATTTTCACATCTCATAATGAATTTCCCTGAAAAAAAAGTCAAAAATCGATTAATTGAACAGTAAATCGAGAACGTGAGCGTCACTTAGGTATATAACACTTGAGCGAAGAACCATTAGGAGTAAACTAGTGCTTTGGAAAACCAATTACACGACATTATTCGTAAAATTTATACGAAATCGTATAAAACCGCAGGTGCGCAGTTGGATAAAAGCGTTTAATTCCGTCATAATAATGCGCTCGATTATACCACATTCGACATTGGTGCAGTTTGGCTCTTATCCTCCTCCACCTCGGCCGTTTGGAGTATACCCTCCGGTAATTGGAAGCTTAACGTGTGCTAGTGTCCCTTAGCAAACTCTCCAGTGCGTTATAATTCGTCGTCCAATGTGCGGACGGGTTAAAATGTAAGGGCAAAGGAATTTCCCGAGAAACCAACCGGAAGTCGCCCTCGGACTTCTCTGGGACGAGAGATCAGCGCACAAAGGATCAGGTGACTGGAATTTGATGGCTGGAATTTAACCCGAGTAACCCGCTTAAATTGCTTGTCTATATGCATGACCTTTAATGAGTTTCGGATTTTTTTCTTTCCCCTCATTGAATTTTTATGAATTAAAAGTAATTTTCAAGCCACTAAGGGATAAGGTGAATGTTAAAAATGTTTCAAAGCATTCATAATGCAGTGAATGAAGATATTTCAAGTTACTGGCGTAAATTCGGCACAATGAGTCATTCATGCACGAAATTATCCTTTATATTTAACTAAAAACTACTTTAATTTTATTTTCATGTGAAGGCTTTATAAAAATAAGTTTATATTCATTTAATATTGGGAGTACAAATGACAAGTGATGTTGTAACAATGTGTTGTTTCGTTAAACTTATAAAAAACGATGACATTGTGCGTTATCTTGTTCAAACTTCAATACTTCATAAAAAAAATCAAGCTTTTTATGCTGATTGCTTTTCTGAAAACCAATTATAAAAATATTTAGTTACCCTTTTTACAAATAATTCCCAAATATCATTTTACTGAAAAAAGTAAAATTTTTCTATTTTAGTTGAAAGTGCATCATGTATTCAATATCATTTATTTTTTGCAAGTAACTCATACCGATTTATAAATTTAAAAATAAAAAAATTTATTTTGAGATGGAACTTTATTCGATTCATCCAAAATGTAATAAACGTTGTTTGTAATTTCGACAAACAAAATTTATTTTATATTTGCATTGAATTCGACACATTTTGTTTTAAGAAAATAAAAAAATTTACGCATTCGTTTTATAAACCATTTTAAATTACTCCTACAGTATATAACGATTTGATAAAAAAGACATATAAATATTGAAGCTTTGAAAGCTGCCAATAATGCAATATTTTTTGTCGAATAACGATCAAGAGAAGAAATTATTCCAAGCTATTAATATTGGCAAGGTCTGACATTTTTCGCTGAAAGTCGCACAAATAATAATGACTGGATTAGCAATTGATTTTTTGAGCTCCCAGTTTGAGATGATACAGTAAAAAAAGCTAAAGCTCTTCATCAAAAAAAAAAAAAAAAAACTACAAAAAAGAGCTCCGTACCTAAATAACATTTATAAACCAGAGTACTTGTGGATTAGAGCGTGCAAGTGCTCGCAGCGATAAAAAATGTCTCGGTTTTTCGAATGTTAACTCTGGAAAGTTAATTAAATGTAGATGCGTTAATTTCCTCGGCAGCAAAGTTACCGCGGTTTAAAAAAAAAAAAAACAGTCCCATACAAATGGTCCAACTGTCTGGCAACAAACTTGTGTGATTATTTGTCTAATGCAACCTCATTTGGTATGTTTTCGTAAACCCGATTCGTAGGTACGTATGTGCGCTTACAAAACAAAATACCGCAGAAGCGGTCACTATTAGTACTACGGGCCGTAGCACGAAAAGCGGTAGCGTTATTAGCTCGATAAATAATCTCTATAGATTTTACGGTGGTAAATTATCTATGCTCGGTGGTGGCGGTGGAGGTGGTTGGAAAACAGTTTATTCTGCAGGGGCTTGAGTAGGAGAGCCAGCCCCGCTGGTCGACCTTATTTACATTTCTGGTTATTACTCACGTACCCACGGTGCAATCGCTAAATACAAGTATACAGCCATTGTGTTAACCCTTGATCGATTGTGTTTATCCGCGAGGATCAAACCCGAATACGCGAATTTATCACGAGATTCAAATTAGCTCCTGTCCTCGGGATAAAGAAGTTTTTAATGTACGACTGTCCAATGCTCGGGCTTGCTCTAAGTAAACGTTTGTTTTCGGTATCGATGAGAAAACATTTTTTAAAGCCACGCTGGAACCATCGTATTTCATTTTTTATTTTTATCGTTGAGAGCTTTATTATGTGATTTGTAGGTCAGGCGTAGTGGAAAAATTACAACACTGGTAAGTTTTGATCATATAAGTTGAAAAGACCACAAATAGCAAGCTCGCATACTACCCTATGAAATCAGAAGATTTTTACTGCATACATTTTGTAATAATTTACCTTTTACCCATTGCCCGTGCGAAGAAAAACCTTAGCCTAAAATCTGCCACGAATATAGTGACAACGAGGATACTTTTGGCCAATAAAATGTCTCTTAGCCTACGGCAAAAAATTTGTAAATGACCTTTGCTACAAATCCGTTCATATATTAAATTAAAAAAAATTTCTCCAAACGCTAGCCACGAATAAACTGACTCTAAGTTTTCAGCTTATAAAAGTTGGGATGGTCATTTTATTTGTGTCTGGTGTGTCGAGAAATATTTTTATATCATGACATATAAACGGATAATCAGCAAATGTCATTTTAACATTTTTTGCAGCAAGGTAAAATAATAAATAAAGTGGTTTTAACACTTTTATCTTCGGAAATACCGTTCTTATTACTTTATTCGTGGTAAATTTTTGGCTGAGGTTTTTCTTCGCATGGGCAATCAATTTATCAAATTTAAAAAATTTTACTTTTGAATGATTGAAAAATTTTTAGGATTTCAGATTGCAACAAACTAGTTCACAGAGTCCAACATGCTAAAACTTGCTAGAATTTGTTTTCTCTTATACCAAGATCATTTTTTTCAATGTTTCGATTTCCAGAAGAACTTCTTTAGTTGCGCAATAATTTGAATATTCTTCTACTCATTACACCAAAAATTTAACCGCGTAATGAGAATTTTCGCTGTGAAATAAAGTTCAGAGATTGCTGTCTACGAGTTGTTCAAAATTTATCAGATTGAACTATATTTTTAACAACTCCCCCCTTTTTTAATAACTTTATTATCTTTAACGCTGTCGTTGTCAGTTCACGGATACAGAGAGTGCGTCGTATCCGCATAATTCTCTTCCGCCATTACGACGACAGACGGTTTATGTTTATGCTTTATGAAAAGTTTCGCATCAAATTTATACGACGCCCAGAAAATTTTATTGTCCCGTGCGTGCCTCTGCAGGGAGCGTTAACTAGGACATTGAAAATTTATGTCGGAAATAAAAATTCAAATCACGGGAAGCTTTACTACTCGGTAATTTTTTTTTTTTTTTTCATTCTTCCTCTTTTCTCCTCACCGGAGAAATAACAACTTTCGATATGACTTTATTTGTTCGCATTATTAAACCGAGATCAAAGCTCGAGGCTGGCCGGCGAATAAAGATGGAGAAGCCAGTCATATTGCAAATAAGCCGGGGCGGTACGAGACCCGGATAATGAAATTAAATTTTAATTAAGTTTGTTTAATTAAGTGGCCCTTGCCAGAGCGGAGGCTTTGCTCCTTTGCAGGTGACACTCTTGTAACGGCTGCACATATTTTAATCTCTTTTGAATTGATATTGCCCCGTTAAACGGCTCGTGTGGCTTTATGAGGTTATAAGATTCCACTCCAATCATCTCTCTGCGTGGATTATACATTTTTCTTTTTTTTTTTTTTTTTTTTTTTTTCGTTATGAACGTAGCTTTTCTGCTCTGATTCCCAAGGGACGGTACCCGGTGACGTGCTCGGCTCTTGTTTACAGCGATCGTAAACTCGAAGCGAGGAACTTCGTTATGGACTTTTCTCTGGTTTGTTTCATCTCGTTTTACGGATGAATACTAATGGCTGCGGGTACTTTACACACTGAACTTATAAAATCCGATACGCCACTTGATGCATTTGTAATGTTTGATGCGTTCGATAAACCGATATTCGTTTGAAACTTTAATTTTACAATTAGAATGCAGATGCCACGGAAAAATATTTGATTGCGGACGAAAATAACTGACAAGTGTTCGACAAGTTTTAATTTTTTTTTTCAAATAATACAAAGTTTTTTATTTCACTGACCAACGATGCTTCATAGATCCTCGACTCGACGTATAAAGTCTCATATAAAGTACAAGTCCGAATTTTTTCGAATGCTGCAATTAAATATTCCAATTCCTCAGAAGTCTTGTAATGAACCTAAACCGTAAAAATGAATATTGTATTGTTAAATAATATTGTAATATTGTATTGTTAATTTTGAAGAACAATATAGATTTCTGTCTTGATAATCAATCGATCTAAAATTTATTTGCAAACGTAAAAAAAAGACTTACTTAATAAAATAGAATTTTTTTTTTTTTTTTTTTTTTTTGAAAAAATTACTACACTTTCTTTAAAAAGTATTACGATGCTAAGGTAAAGATGCCAATTATGATCACAAAAATCGCTACTTTTCAGCATTTTGAATTTTGTTGAAAAAACAAAGCATGTTAGAGTAAATCTTTTTTTACATACTTAAATTTTAGGTTCTTAGGAACTTAAATAATTTTTTTTTTTATGAAAACTGTATTTATTTATTGAATAATTAATGTTTAAAGACAAGACCTTTTGGCCCCAGTTTATTAGACAACTTCAGCTTTGGCCCCACTTTATGGAACACTTTTACACGTAAAATCCCGTCTGTGACTTACGAACCCCAGTTGATGGAACGGTTTATCTAATTTTTAGTTAGATTTGTAATTTTTTCGTGTTTGGGAGTAATAAAACCCTCGAATTTTGACGATTTCGTTCCATCAACTGGGGTACTTAAGTCGCAGACGGGATTTTACTTGTAAAAGTGTTCCATAAACTGGGGCCATAGCTGAAGTTGTCTAATAAACTGGGGTCTTGATTCTAAACGGAGGCAGAAAAGGTCTTGACTTTAAACATTAATTATTCATTAATAAATACAATTATTATATAAAAAAAATTTATTTAAGTTCCTAAGAACCTAAAATTTAAGTGTGTAAAAAAAAATTTACTCTAACATGCTTTATTTTTTCAATAAAATTCAAAATGCTGAAAAGTAGCGATTTTTGTTATCATAATTGGCATCTTTACCTTATATTCCATCATGTCCATGAATTTTTAAATTTGATTGAGTTACACTATGAAACCAAAAATAAATAAATTAGCAAACGATTCTATTTTCAATGATTTCAGACTACATTATATTTGAAATCAGCAGTCACAATCTCATTAAAATGATTCCGTTTCTAATTACATGTTGATAACGCAAACTGTAATTTTTATGAAAAGCCATCAGCTTGGGAGCTTGGGACACAGGTGGCGTGATAGGACGCACTTTTACGTTAACGCTTTAGGATTTCCAGCACTATCGGTATTTTCAGCCGTTCATGCGCAATATTAAAGCAAGTAATTATCGTTGAATTGTCAAATCGCAATTTCGTACTGCATGAACGCTAAATGCACTCTTGTTTTGGCAAGAGGAAACGTTTATACAATATTTTGAAGCGAGGAGATAACGCGAATTGCTTTAATAAATTATTTTTAAAAAGCACGCAAATCAATTTTGAAACTGTGGATGTTCAAATCAAAGACTTTAAGTTGTATTTGCATCTGAAAGTAAATTTTTTTTACATAAAAACATGTGGATTTACCGCTTGGAAGCTTTGAAGTGGACTTATGGAAGTTTCTAAATAATTTGAATATAATTTAAATGTTTTTAAGTTACAGCTACATGGATAGAATAGTGTTCTATCAAGAGAAATTTACAAAACTTTTCCAATACTGCTTACAAATTATATAAAATGTAAAATAACTTTCTTGTATGCACCTGTTGATTCATGTTAAAAAAATAATAATAATATAAAATTTTCTATAGATGAAATTTTTTTTTTTTTTTTTTTCTATTCTATTTAAATAAATAAAAAACTAATAACAAAAACAATAAATTTTCAAATAAAAAGTTATCTTTGAAGTGAGGTTAAAAAAAGTATCTCGTAGCAACAATTTAAAACAGCTTCAACTTGAATAAAGAGTAGCATAGCTAACACAAGTGTCTCAGCATAAGCCAGTCAAAACAGACGAATATTAATTAAATCTTATCGGAATGCAACACTCGTATTGACACAGAGGATCTCTTATGCTAATTTCGGAGCTCAATCGTCAGGGAAACTAAGCCTACGCAATGTATATCCCAGTTTTTTTTTTTTTATCTCGCACACTTATTCTTGGTGGTAAAAGCCAGTAAAATAAAAGGCAGATGGCAAAAAATAAACAGTAATGAAGTTGGGCAAGTGAGAAAAATAAAAGGCAGAAAGAAAAACGGTCAAGAGACTAATTGCAGAACTGCGGCTGAAAAAAAAAACAGCTCGTTGTACTCTCGTTGTCTTTTTCATTTGGTTTATTTCCTACTTTTTATTATTTTCAACTGTTGCTTTTGGAAAAAAAATTTTTAATAAATGTGAAACTTCATTAAGACTGTAACTTTTGGAAGAATGCGGGTAAAAAAAAAAATAAAGAAAAAATTTTAATTTTAGACTAATGTAATGAAGGTCGGTATTTAAACAAGACATTGAAAGCTCTTCGCTCTCTTACTTCAATTTTTGTGAACTTTTTCCTCCTTACGTCGGGTTAAATAAAACTTTTCATTAAATTAAAAATTTTTTTTCATTTTTAGTTATTCATGAAGTAAAATTAACAGCATATGACTTTGAATTTTAATTTTTATATTTTTATACTACTTTTCTCTGCATTGAAAGTATTTAATTTTTTAAGACATGAAAATTTATATACACTTGAATATCGTGATTTAAAAAATAAAAAATGTTTTTAAAAATGTACAATTGAGTTCGACTGAACACTCTTCATCTTTCTGAAAACTTTTAGTAAATCAAAAAAATATGAGGTAAGAAGCTCCAAAGTATAGTCTGATAAAAGAATCCAAGTAGCTTTGAGCCACCAAGGAGTAAAACTTGCTGCATCGATCGGCTCGCGTGATGCAATTTGTGCAACCACTTTAAAAATAAATACACTTCTTTTTCTCTTTCTTTTCTTTGTAACTCGTTTCTTATTCACTCGTGTCTTATCTTTTGACTTTGTTAAAATCTTATGGAATACATTTTTATCGTATCTACTGCGAAGTACAATTACTTATAATAATTAATACGTGGATTTTAATCAAGATTCTTTTGCAACTTTGCGGTCTGAAAAAATAAAAAAAAAAGTTCAAGAGTTTCCATCTTACATGCAATTTTTTTCAAAACAATTTTCATTTATGAAAGTGAAATAAAAAAAAAACTTGAAGAATATTCCGACGTGGTTATATTTGTTCGCAAAGTTTTTTTATTAATTCGTGTTTCATGGACCACGAATTATGAGAAGAGGCAGAAGAAAAAAAAAATCACTTGTTCTCAAGAAGTTATATAAAAATGTGCTTTGAATTCTTTTACAGCTTGCAAAGGACAAGTTTATCCTTGGGCAAAGTATGCCGAGCGTGCAACAACCAAGATGAAACAGCTTTCCACTTAACGAGTCATGAACTTTTACCACTTTTCACAATACAAAAATTTTCTCTCGCAATGTGTAGAGTTCAACAAAATAGCTTTCATACATTAGTTATTTTAAAACATTAATTTTTTTTGAAAATTTTTTTAAATAACATTTTGTAGTATTCAAATATTTACTTAGTACATTATTATCTACATTTTCTAGTCATGTATTAGTGGATTTATGTAACTTATCGGTTCAGGAACAGTATCCGCAATAAGTTTGTTTATCCATTAAACAAATTTCCGAGAGCGGTCGTTGGGTCAGTGGTTAGCGTGCTCGCTTCTGAAACAACGTCGTTAGAGGGGTCTTGGGTTCGATTCTCCGCGCAACTAACTTGGAATTATTTTCTTCGTTCGTTGCATCGGTTATGTCGATCCCTACGTTCACCCCGACTGCTTTGGAGTCGGTTTTACCGGGGGCCATCATTTCAGCGCTGGTCGTAAGTTTATCTCGACTGGGGGCAATATTTGGGGCATAATTTCCCAATGAGCTAAACTCGGTTCGGCACTGGTCTAATCCAAGACTATCTGATTGGGGGCGATATGTGGGATCAAAAGTCCCAATGAGCTTGCCGGTTCAGCGCTGGTCTTACGATTAACTCGAATGAGGCACATACCCTGGGTTTCCCGTACTCCACATGGTCCATATGGGCCATGGGCTAATGCGAAGCAGTGTAGGGACAAAGTCGTCAATAAGCCCATACGGAGCATAAAAAGTCGCGACTATAAATAAGTATTAAAAAAAAAAAAAAAAACAAATTTCCGGACTCGTACGCGCATGCAATCATTAACCTTTTTTTGTTTACTTCCGATGTACGGATTGATTTTATGGTAAAAATACAGGGATTCCGGGTCTTTAATTTAAAAATATGAGTGAGTATATCTGAAAAATTCAAAAACTGTCACAGTGATTCAAATTCAACAGTGGATATCCAGTTAGTATTTTTCAAATTTTAAAAATTAAAAACAGGTAAAACTGTATTTTCACCTGTACTCAAACTAAAATATTCAATTCATTTTTTGAGGGAAAAAAAAAAATCCGAATTAATGAAAAAATTTTAATTGTTCAAATTTATTTTGAAATTCGATATATCCTCCCCATCTTTCAAAATTATTTTACCATGCTAAAAATTAAATTTTACAATAATCTTTACGATTTTCAATGTTTTATCATACTAAGAAGCTGATTGATTAAAAATTGACAATGTCTTTTGTTTAAATCAATAAATAGGATTCGCATTGATATTTGAACATTTTCAATTGATTTTACCTAAATTATCTATCTATTATAATTATATAAAACTTTATCAACCTAAAACATACATGTTTTTATACTTGGCTACAAAGTCAAAAATTGCTAGATATTGTATTTCACAACTTGTCTTCTTTATCGATCGTAGGTACAATCAAAGGCACATTTTATATTGAGTGTCGAGTTCATAAATTTTTTATTCTTGAATAATTTTTTTTTTTTTTGCTTTGTTTTATTTACCCTTCAATATTTGTATCACTAAGAATATCTTCAATGCTGATAAATTAAACGTTCAAACTAATATAAACTTTAATCACTTTGTGAAAACTTAATTACGAGTTCTAAATGTTTGTTACACATTTAACAATTTTTATGTGTTACTTGTTAAGTTTTTAAACAGTTTTCTTCTTCAGATAAGCTTTTTTGTAGAAATCCCAAAACATGTAAAAAATAACTATAACATTTGTCATGTAGATATATGCCAGCGGCTTTTTCTTCGGTTCACAAGATGGTAAAAGTGCTTGCGACGTGTGAATGACCATAATCACAAATTGAATCTGAAATCATTAGTAGATTTTAATACAAATATTCATTTCCGAAGTTATTGCATCTTCCAAGAAGTACTAAGTGACTTGGAAGCCATTTAGAAGCGTGAATGAAGTTAAAAAAAAAAAAATCCGTACCAATTGAAGCATCGTCATGTAAGGCTTCCATGGTGCTAATTTTTTCTGCATCTTCGGACCCAAACCTGCCAGCAGATAATAAGTGTACATAATCACGTGAACCAGACTGTTGGGCATCATGATGAACGTCCACATTCCTCCTGTAACAATTCGTTCGTAGGTAGTTTATTTTGAATAAAATCCATTAAATCAAGTAAATTGAAATGTCAAAGTCATTTTCGCAAAGTCGAGTTTAATGGAATGACTACGCACCTGGAACGTACTTGCAGGCTATCCAGGCGAGGAATACTGTTGTGGCATGATGATAGACGTGGAGAAAAGATATTTGATTGTACTTTTTTCGCATGACGAAAATAACGGTATCCCCCAACTCGGCTATCTTCAGGAGCATTATCCACCAAACCCATTTTGCCATCTGAACAAGTTGAAGAAAAAAATTTCATTAAAAGTAACATCTTCATTTTGTCATAAAAAATTATAATTTAATTTTAAAAGGTCAAATAACAAAGAATTACAAACAATTATAATTAAGGAATGAGTAATAAATTGAAGAATTTTCAAAAAGAAAAAAAAAATTTCAATTGCGAGAGAATTAATTAATTATTTTTGTAAATACATTTCAAGATAAAATTTTGAAGAATCATTTTGAAATATTTATAAAATAAAATAATTTGAATAAAAAGTTTTTCATACCTAGTGCATGTAACTTACCCTTATCGCTTCCGTATTTAAAGAGTAGTCAACAGGTTGGCAGCCCCAGGATAGATTTGTCGTGAAACCCGAAGTAAGTAGCTAAAAAAAAAGTTTTTCGGTAACATTAAACGACATTTGAGCTGTATTAAGCTACTGTCAGTATAATAGTATTTAATTTGAAAACTGGACCGAATTTTACGAGTTCAGGTCGTAATTTAAGAATTAATCGTAACCGAAACGGGTAATAGAGAACTTACCCCATAGAAAACAGCCGCACTGCAAATGGCAATGGAAACATTATAACCTATCATCAAGTTGTGAAGACTGTAAGGTGAACGATCTCGCATAAACCTCGGACCCAAATGCAACACGAAGAGTAGGTAGGCGAGAATAATCAGTAAAACCGGAAACGGACTCGACATCATTGGCCAATCAGCCACCCTTGGATCTGCGAATAAATGGAATAAAAATCATCACTTAATTCGACTGTTGGCGATACATTTCACTTTGTTCCAGTTAGTCCAATAATAGATCCTTTTTAGTTATTTATAAATGAGGACTTTAACACCTTAAACATTCTGATTTGACATTACCAAATAAAAATCTTAAATTTGTCTCTATATTAAATTTAAATTAACTATGTAAATGCTACTTTTGACGAAAAATATCGAATAAATGTTTAAATTAGATTGAACATAAAAATATTTACAAAAAGTACTATTTTACTTATGATTGAAGCAATAATCTTGTTACTATGAACTGACATCTGATATTGGAGATCGATATGAACGAAACTTTTTTTATTAGTCTTATAAACGTTGGTTAGCAGGCATTTATTTGGTTTTTCCTTAAAATATTAAGTAAAAATAACTTACATTTGCAAGACTAATAAGGTATTAACAAAAAGTTACGCTTTAGTTAATAAAATAAATAGCGAAAAAACAATATTGTTCAGAGTCAGGCAAACGATAAGGTCACGAGTTTGGGTCCGAGTTTGAAGACTCTCAGACTCGTAAGTTCGAAACTTAAATCTTCAGGACTTAATTTTCAGACTTACGACATCAAAGACCAGTTCCAAGACTCAAACTCAAAATTTGCAAGTTCCAAGAATTCATTTTCGAACACGTGAGTCTTAAGTATGAGTCCAGAAGAGTCAAAGAAATTTAGTATCTTCAGAATGAGTCCTGAGGAATATAATTTAAAATTCACGGTCAATCTTTAGAATGATTCTTCTGGATTCGAATTTTGAACTCACGAATCTATTTAATGAGTCCTAAGTCTCGAGCTCCGACTCAGACTCGTAAGTCTCCCTAACTCTGACGTTAATGTTATTCATTGCGTTTTAATTTTTAGATTCTAATATGAACATTGATTGAGCTATAAAAACTACCTAACAAAGAATAATTTGAACTTGATTTTTTTTTCTATAAGATTTCTCATATAAAAAAATGTTTTCTTTTTTTTTAACATCTACCTCATCTAAGGAGATCGTTTGAGATGTCAAGTTTTGCTTGAGGGGCTGTGAACTCCAGAGTCATCAATGATTTTTTGTGATTTTTAAAAATTATTTTCTTTCAAATATTATAGGATTTTAAAAATTATTTTAGACTATAAAGTTTTATAAAAAAAGTACTTAGTGAAGTATTCAAACAATTATAAGTATTTCATAATTAGAAAATTAACAAAACTTTAAAAGGCTTTACTCGTTATTAAAATTTGTTTGTAAAATATACTTTCATTTTCACAAACACCGTTTACCGCTAACTATCAAAATTTATTGAGGCCGTATTGTAAAGACAGCTAGTTAGCTTACTATTAAAGTTAATTTTTTTTTTCTTAAATAATTAATTTTGTTTATTAACTTTCTAACAAAAAAGTTTTCTCAAATAAAAATTGACTATTATTTTTTTTAAGATTGATTGAATCAAGATTTAAAAAAAAGCAATAACAAAAAATATCGACATTATTTTTTTCATCCATTAAATTAAAAGTTTTAGATTTAAAAATTTTAAACTTATGTGAAAACTCATTTTTTATTTAATATTTTAAAATAATTTTTTTAAAGCTGGCACTTGAAAAAATGCTTTGATATAATTATGATTTAAACCATTCATTATATTAGCGGCGATTTACAGAGTATTGAAGTATCTCTCCAGAAAAATGTAACAATGTGTTACGAATAGAAGAGATTTTTTAAAGATATTTCTATTAAATATATGACACTATTATTAGATATTTATTAAATACATTTGATTCTATTTATTAAAGACCCTCAAACCACTTGTCAGCTTTGATAAAATAAATTTTGTAATCTAAGAAGCCATACAAATGGTCTACAAATTAAGATAAAATCCTATTTAAATATAACAGAAGGTAATATTTTGAAATTCAACTAAAAAAAGATCCTCTTTGTCTATACCACAATCTCCCGTCAATAAAGTAAATCCCAAAGTAATCCCAAAAATAATGATTTACCGTGGAACTCACCTGATATTTCCTCTACGAGGTAGCGATACGCCTCCGCGGGCCCCATGTCCTAAAAGAAGAAGAAAACTGCACTTTAGTAAACACTTTTTTTTTTTTAAACTCAAGCCAAAGCTAAAACGCGGCCACTGGAGGAGAAAAAAAAGGCCGCATAATTAACTAGAGTCGAGGGGGAGCTCGTGCGGCTGGAGATACGCGCGGGAGGGCCTCGACCGACCTGACCCCCCGGCCGATCGGGGAATGGGACGCCGGCAAAGAGCCAGCCTTTCGCAATACAACAACGGAAGCTGGAGCGGTCCGGCAAACTCATGCGTCATATGGTGGACCCGGTGCGGCGGTGGTCATCAAGATGATGATCGAGCGCGTTTGCTGCGCGACTGCAGCTAAGCGCGCTCGGTACATGTGATCGACCCACTATGCCCCCTGCACGCGCTTCGTTCAAGAACAGCGGCTTTTTTTTCTTTTTTGTTTATTATTATTGCAGGTCGTATGAGATTGATGATGGATGGATGCAGCTTTTTGAACAGGAATCAGGTGGAAAGATGAAATTTTAGGTTGGGATTGGTTTTTAGGTGCTTTGGTACCAGCTTTTTGGAAAATTTTTATTTAAAAAACATACCTAAAACATGCATTTATGTTGAAATCCTTCGAAAGATTTCGGCTCAACTTGTGACAAGAGAGATTTGACTCAAATCTTCTTAAGGTAGGACCGCACAAACTTTTTTAAAATGATGCCATTTTTTAAATGATGCCACTAAATTTTCAGAACCTGAGGGTTTTTCGTTTTTGAGTAATTGAATATTAACATCGCGTCGATTTAACCCGTAGTCTTATGGGAGAGCACATTTTTTATACAATTTTTACATAATTACATGTGATCAAGTTTTCAGAATATTTGTCAGTTTAACTAGAATGCACAAGAATCACATAGAATTAATTAAATCATTCATTCAGTTCCTCTAAGTATTAATAAAAAACAAAAATATGTGTTTTAGGTTAAAAAAGCTTCTGCTGCTAATACACTTCTATATCTATATACGCGTGAAGCTAGTCAAATGTTTAACCGAAAATGCATCTTGACTAGAGCCGTAGGTGCGGTCCTACCTTAACTCAATAAGAGATTAATCAACTGCGTATGAACATTTTCTCAGTTTCTGATCAATATGATTGACAATAGTATGTAAAGATATTGAAAAATTTTTTTCACGCTACCTTTATGGCTTGATCGATCGACTTCAAAAATTGTTAATATCAATTTATACAACAGAGATCAATAAGTATCTATACCTATAGTTAAACATATCGGCTTCAATTATTTTATTTACAATTGTAAATAGAATTTTAATGAAATTTTTTAAAGTTTAGTTTTTTTTGTCATTGATCTCTCTCAGCACTCAGGTCTTTAACTTTTTGAAAAGTAACTAAATTTATAAGTTTTTATCATGATTTTTTTTTTTTTTTAAACTTATTTATAGTCGTGACTTTTTATGCTCCGTATGGGCTTATTGACGACTTTGTCCCTACACTGCTTCGCATTAGCCCATGGCCCATATGGACCATGTGGAGTACGGGAAAGCCAGGGTATGTGCCTCATTCGAGTTAATCGTAAGACCAGCGCTGAACCGGCAGGCTCATTGGGACTTTTTATCCCACATATCGCCCCCAATCAGATTGTCTTGGATTAGACCAGTGCCGAAGCGGGTAGGCTCATTGGGAAGGTATGCCCCAAATATTGCCCCCGGTCGAGATAAACTTACGACCAGCGCTGAAATGATGGCCCCCGGTAAACACCGACTCCAAAGCAGCCGGGGTGAACGTAGGGATCGACATAACCGACGCAACGAACGAAGAAAATAATTCCAAGTTAGTTGCGCGGAGAATCGAACCCAAGACCCCAAAGAACGACGTTGTTTCAGAAGCGAGCACGCTAACCACTGACCCAACGACCGCTATTTTATCATGATTAATGTCATTTCCTTCATAGATTTATTTAGATGAAAAATCTTAATAATTTTATTTAAATCAAATGTTTTATTTTTTTCTTAATACAATTTTAAATTACTATTTAGTAGAAAACCTCTTAAAAAGAGTTTTTTCACAATAATATATTATCTACAATAAATAATATTTTATTTTTTAGTTGATGATTTCAAAATTATTGTATTTTCAGTTCAAATTTTTAATATTATGATATAAACTAATTAGAATGTTTGAAACGAAAACATTCAGTTTTGATTCATTATTTCTAATTTACGGAGAATTCGCCGAGTTAAACCTTTTTTCATTTAAAAAAAATTTTTTGTGATTTTATAAAAGAAAAATCGTAAATTATTTATTTACAAGTTAATGCACATTTATTATTTAGAAACTTTCATCCTTTAAATAATTATTATATTTATGGTTTTTTCTACTATACTTTCAATATTTTTTGAATGAATGAATATAGTTTTTTTGTTTATGAACCCAGACAATAGCAACTGGTAGAACAAACTTTTTCGAATGATTGGTATTAGTAATATTTCTTTCTCTCTTTGTTTAATTATTTATTTTTTTCACAAAAAAAATTCCAAAAATTATATGAGGTAGTAAAATTAAATAATTATTCGAAACGTGATGTAAGGAAAAATGAAACTATGTGTTATTATTGAATTTTTTCTGAAATTTTGACCGAATTTCGTAATAATTATCATTATAATAATAAAAAAATAATAATATTCTTATAAAATTGATAGTAACTTCAAGAAGCCCTGGTAAATATGCTAATCAAAGGCCCAAATATGAGGTTATCTTGCAATGAAACATTAAGCAAATTTTTTTTTTTTGTTTATACAGTATGCCAAAACACGTGGAATCGAGTAAAAGAAATAATTATGCTTGAAAAGAAAATATTGAAAACATCGTATTGCTGGCCAATTTAAATCTTGCGTGCTTATTAGGTGAGAAAATCGTTTTTAACTAAAGTTTTAAATACAATGGCAAGCTTTAATAAGTTAGCTTGAACGAAAACAACATAATCCTATGAAATTTGATGGTTGAAAAATTTCGAACTTATGCTCTTGAAATTTAATTTTTCTGATTACAAAAAGATTTGTTTCTTTTATAAAAAACTTCCGGAACAAATGGCATTAAACACAAAAATTTTTTGATTATTCGAATTTCTTGTGATTATTTTGCTCAGTTCATATAAAAATTCGACCCAATGAAAAGTCTAAACAGCTGTTATTGAAATATTTTCATTATATATGATTAACCCTATTCATTTTAAGGGTTAACTCAAAATGACTATATTACTTATCACAATTTTTCTTCAGTTTTTCAAACGTCCTGCCAGGTTTGGTTGAAGCACTTATATTTTTCTCATTACAATTATACGTGCAAAACGTTAAAAAGAATAATTTCTATTAAACAAGTTAATTCTAGAGGGATCAAGTTTCTACAAATTTGCCCTGCGCTTTCAATTTTTCACCGTGCTTGTAAAAAAACATTAAAAAAATGAGATGCTCAAATGCTGAAGAACTTAAAATTACAATAAAAAGTATTCTAAAAGTGTTAACTTTAATTTCTCATTGAACCCCGTTGTTCTCCAAACTTCGATGCATCCCGAAATAGTTAATCTCGAGTAAATTTAGATTTCGACAGAGCCTTATTGATTGCTAAAACAGCTGCACCTGAAATTTCGAATTAAACCAGGCTCGATTATCGCGATCAAAATTACTCGAACGCGCGCGCAAGCAGCTGTAATTCGAAGAACCCTCGGCAACCCCCGACCCATACTTTTTAGTTTTTTCAAACCCCAGGAAAAAGCGAAGAGCTCGAAGTGGTCGGATCGGTGCACCGAGGGGGCATCGAAAGCGAGCGTGGCTCGGCCGAAAAATCTGCAATTGAAATAGGTCTGCCGGCGAAGCTTACAACACGGATCGTTATTAGGCACCGCAAAACGTTTCGTAGCGGACGCCCGTGCCCCGCTCTGGCTCTCTCTCGGAAGCGAGCCAATTAGGAAATATATAGGCAAAGTTACCTTGCACGACAGCCCGTGTGGAGGCTCGATATCGATTTGTTTTTTGAAAATTTAATGCCCTCAACCGGGAGAAAGCAAGAGAAAACGAATAAGAAAGAGACTTCGTTGCACAATCCAGGGTAAAAAATCCAGGGTTGGTGCCTTACCTGTCGCGTTGACCATTTAAGCTCCTTGAGCGGGAATCCGGGGTAATCCAGCTGAGATGTTGAGAGAGGTAGTTTCTCGAGGTGGATCGATTTATCGCACACAGTTTTGGTTAACGAAGTGCGGCCGCGATAGTGGAGGCTCGTCTTCTCGAAAGAGTCGGTTGTCTACTGTCCAAGTGGAGGAAGCGGTTTAGCGGCGGGCAGGGCAAGCACCCCCCGCGAGCTAGTCTTATAAATGCAGGGCCGTAACTACGTTAGAAACGCTCCTCCTACTCATCGCGTGCCGAGGCTACTCCCACGCCGAGTTCTTTTTTCGTACCAGCTGGTGTTTACCCGGTTTGATACTACTGATTTTTCTACCTCGACGAGTCCTGCAGTGCTTAAGTTCGGACGGGAAAATTCCGAAGCGATAACTTTATCGGTTTATGCGCGATGCGACGCGTGCGGTTATTGAGATTTATCACCTGATTAAAATAAGGTAACCACTGGTTAGGCACTACTTTTTTGAGTTAGTGTTGCGTCGAAAACTGAAATCAAAGCTAAGAGGTGTGAGTTATTCGTTATTCAATTTTTTCTTCTATGTGAAGTTTCGAGTATGCTTTGGAAAAAAGTTTAACAAATCAAAGTTTTTTGAGAATTCTCGAAAAAATTTGAAAAAATTTCGGACGTTATCGAAGGCATTGAGAAAAATTATGATTTATCATTGAGCCTAGCTGTTTGAATATGTAATACACAGTTTGATTGTTTATGAATTTAAAATTAACTCAAATATAATATAAAATTCAAACCATTTGATTTCATTTTCCAAAAATAATTCAAATTTTAAACTAATTTTCTAAAAAATTGCAATTTAAAAATTATACACAAATATTTTTCCCTACGATAAAATATTGATTATAAATTCTGAGGTATAATATTTATAGGTCACAAAGTTAGGAAAATTTGTTTAGGTGTGAGTATTTTTGATCTATTGGAAATAAACTTGACTAATTTTGATTATTCCATGTTCCAGATTAAAAAATAATTATAAATAATTTTCTGTACAATGGAAACATTAAATTTTTAAATGATAAAAAAAATAAGTAATTCCTATTATTAATTGAGTATATAATAAAAAAGTTTAAGAAATTTCCAGCTTTTAAAAATTTTGATTATTTATTTATTTTAACTATTTATTTATTTATTTATTTATTCAAAATCATCAACGGACACATGTGTCCTTTAATATACAAATATAAAAGAAAAATTTACAAAAACATAATTATTTATTTGAACTATGAAGAAAATACACCTTGAAGAGTCAATGTATGGTGGCAGTGGTATTGCAACCGATCCAGTTATCTTGACACGCAAACTAGTGGGTGATAAATATGGGTCACCAGGCTTGTGATCTGGATGGAACTAGATGTTCGCTGTAAGGTCATTGATTACCAACAATTTAAAAAGAGCATGCAAAAGGTAGATTGATTAAGTTATCCCATTAAGTCGGTGATTTATGCGCCCTTTCATCTATGTTTACACTCTGTCATCTGGATCAATTCTATAAGGTGGTCCAAACTGTATAATTAGTCGAAGGAGATCTTAAACTCCTTAAATTTTGCTAAAATTTTATTTTGATTAATTTAATTAGTGTGGTGTTTATTTGTTAATTTAATCATAAATGGTATATGCATTTTAATACATAATTAATTTATATATTTTTTAACGACAACAACATTCATTTCATTCAAATTTTAAATATTTTCATCTAATATTAGGTAAATTTGACGGTGCTGTTTCATTTTTTGATGAAACTTCTCTCTAACATCTGACTATAAGTAAATCAAATAGCCGAGTGGTTAAATTACTACGGTCACTTTATATTTGATTTTTTTTCTCTCAATGACGTAAGTTCAAATCCTGGTTAAAATTTTTTTTTTTTTCTTTCTTTTTTTTTCTTGAATAATAAGTTCAAAATAATCATTTAAAATTACTGAAAATTTCAATAGTTGAAAAATTTGTTAATGTTTTTGGTAGTTTTTGTAAAATTAAAAGTCACTCTTCTTCGAGTGATCGAACTTCACTCGATGCTATACACTGGGAAAATAATGCTAGCCATCTAGCCCATTACTAGGGTTACGTTATGCCCGGCAGCTTCGGGCATCAGAGTTACCGTGGTGGGTACGGTGGGAACTACAATCCCCAAACTGTCGCGCCAACGCCCTCTACCGTTGTTTTGGATCTGCATTTTGCTTAGTTTTACCCGTATGTGGGCACCACCGTCCCCACACTGTCGAGCAGCAGCGCTCCTATTTTTGGGATCACTGACTCCCATTATTTTCCCAGTGTAGTGGGTTTTCACTCGAAGCGGACTGGCTCACTTTGTACTTGCGCTTGGAGTGAAAATTCACTCGATTCGAGTGGAAATTCACTCGAACAGTTTTAGAGAGTTTATTGTTCAAGAACTTTTTGATCGGTTTTCAATGAACTTGTCGAATAGTTTTCAGGAAATGATAGAACAAAAATTTTTTATCCATAGAAAGCCTGATGATTTCAATTTTTTACGCTCATGCTATTTGGCTGAAAAAAATATGAACAAATATATATATATTTTTTAAATTTTTGAGAAAGAATTATTTAGAATTTTTTAAAGCTAGATATAACCAGAAATCAGTTGAAAATACTTTTCATTTAGAAAATTTTTAACGAAGTCCAAAAAATGTTCTTCATTTTTTACCTAGTTCACATTCCTGTAATTTTCATACGTTGATTAATCCCAGGCAACCTGTAACATAAAAAATAAAAATATCTTCAAAAACCAGTCTCTTCGTTCAAATACTGTCAGCAAAACTGAAAGTGAAAAAATCTTACGGTCACTGGTATTCGCGGGGGTGCAGATGGAAGCGAATCCATTACTGCGGAAGCAGCTTCGGGTCGAGTCGTAACAGGGTGCAGGTGGTGGAGTCTTCGGTTATGGTACCCGCTGCCGGCACGCTGGTGGCCAGTGGAGCATGTGTATACGGCTTCGCCCTGCCCTGTCACTCGAATCTGGATTAGCGTACTGGCCGTTCTGTTACTGTGTTCCGCATGTCGATTTATGCCACTCCGTGAGCATCATCATCATCACCATTGTTGTTCGAGGCATTATTGGGGTGCACCGGACTTTATCAGCGATGTATACAATGTAAACCTTGTTTTACTTCGATTTTTTTATTTTTAAAACTTTAAATTTGTTGATAATTTTCATTTTTTGATATCTATAATACAATTTTATGAATAATTTTGAGATATCTGAAAATTTGTTTATAAAAAAATTGTAATTTACAAGATTATAAAATTATTTAAAGAAATGCAAAAGAGTTTATCGGTTATTAATAATCAAATAAAAAATTCGAAAAAAAATCATGCGACCCCTTACTGAACTTGCGGGAAATTCTTCGCTCTGTTACAACTTTGATGGTAAAGAAGATTTCACTCGACCGCTAACCGCGCGGACGGTAACATGACTAAAATTCAAAATAATCCCTTAGTTACCAACCAAACTCCGTGTCTGTAAAAGGCAAAAGCTGGAGCTTGATAAGAGAGTGCGCTGATTTCGCAAAATTTGAAATTTTATAAACTATGAGCTTTTCAATACTATGGAAACTGATAACTTTCCAACAACGTAATCTTCTTTTTTACAATCAATGATAAGAAATATAAAAAAAAATAATAATAATAATGTAAAATTTTCCTAGACCTTCTACAAATAATTGTTGTCACTTCATTTTACAAGTGATTATCTTTTATAAATTATTTATATATAATTATTTTCAAAGTCTGAATGAGTACTTAGACAGTATTTATTTATTTTCTGAAGGTATATTCGATTTTGAAAATATTATTTATAAATTTTCTAGAGAATTAAACGTTCGAGATTAAAACTTCGATTAAAAATATTGCAACAATATTTTCTGTCAAATACAAATGAAAGAAAAAAAATTACACTACATATTATCACAGTCGTTTTATAAAAAAAAATTCCCAGCTGTCTATTATTTAAGTGGTATCGTTAAACAAAATTTATTCAGTAAAAATATATTTTTATTTAAAAAAAGAATTTATTTTTAATTTTAACTTAAATAAAAATGGTCACAAAAGAAAGATCAAGATTCTTATATCGCCAGTAACTAAAACCGATCTAACATAATTAATCGTCCCATTGACTGACTTCACATCAATTAAGTTAAGAAAGCACTTGTTTTAATAAATTCTCTCAAAATATTCAACAAATTTTTTGTATTAATTTGTTATTTTCTTTCGAAGAGGAACGTGATTATAAATAATCTAAGCAAAATAATAAAAAATAAATTTAGAAGTCATTAGCTTTTATAACCTGTAAACAAAAACTTTCACCAACAAAATATTCCAGTTTTATAGTATGACTTCACCTCCAACTTATCAGTCATTTTTCAAAAATTTATTTATTTTTTTGATTTTGAGAAGTTTGGGTAAAATTAATTGCAAAAATCAAATTTCAAGTATCTTTGATCATAAAAATTGTTACTATTTTGTACAATGTTGAACGATGTATTTTTGAAGTTTTACAGATAAAATGAAGTTTCAAAGTTCAAATCCTCACTTCACTCAAAAAAAAAAATTGTATCAAAACATTCAAAATTTTTTGTAAATTTATCAGTTAAATACAATAAAATATTAGAAGATAGATGAATTGAATCCGGAACTATTTGTTACCAATCAATTCAAGCTCTAAACTTTTTTCAGTACTTTGTTTAAAAATTTTTCTTTTCAACTTTTCAAAAAGGGGTACAAATCAAATCACCCAGTTTCTACCCGAATCTTTGAAAAATTTTAAAAAGAAAACTAATTCAAAAAACTAGTATAAAAATTTTACGAAGAGATTTTAATTCAGCATCTTGTAAAAAATTAATGCAAGCAAAAATTAAAAAACATATACCCACTTAAGAAAATATATTATCCTTACGTCGTTGAAAAGCTTGTCTAGAAGCACCTTAAGACTCCAAAACATCTTGAAAGATCCTTGTCTTGAGCGTGTTAGCGTCTTTCGCGGCAGTTTTTTTTTGACGCTGATCAAGCAGTACGAGAGCAAAGTCTTAAAGCCAAGTGATCCTTGTGGAGGCAAAAAATTTCCTCACTCGATTATAATCCCGAAAAGCCCCCGAGGCCAAGAACATTGAAGCCACACAATTTTCAGCAAAACCCTCGAGCTGTAAACGACGAAGACCTTAGAGATTTTGTAAAGTCTGCAGTCGCAAGTGCCTTGATATGGGGGTGAAAAAGGGCTGGAATTTATGCACAAGTAGACTAGTAAACACACTCGGTGTAAAGCATGCTACCAAGGGATCTTGGTATAAAAGAGTGCGGCAACCTCGACGTCAGCCTCGGCAGTAGAGTCCTTGTGGATTTTCTGCAAGATGTAGCTTGTCGTTTACGAGCAAGAACTTTCAGAGAAATTGCATCGATGGCTACTTTTGAGAAATTTGCATGTTGCAAGAGCCGTGAAGATTGTTAACAAACCATGTCTACTCGACGGATTTGGGAGCGCGCGCAAGCTTTGCTTCCGAGGAGCTTGCGAGCTGTTCGATGAGTCACGAGAGCCTTGCACGACGTATACCTTGATCGTAATACTTGTGCTTGTAAACTTTCAGTCCAAGTTTTTATTTTTTAAATAATTTAACGTTAAATTTTCATATATTTTCATGGTTCTATTGACTTTTGAGACTAGTCTATTAAAAAAGTATTGATTCCATTTAAAACTTGCAAAAAACAATGTGGTTAAATAAGATCATGTATTAGGCTTCATTGAATAAAGCTAAAAATTAAAAGACTTTAAATTTTGAAATTTATTGTTATTTTTAGAGGTATACAACACTGCAGTTTTTTATCTATCGTTTCACTTTTTCATGAGAAAGCAATTTTTTCATAAATAAAATATATTTTTCATTATGTTATATACATGTATTTGCAATCAGTTTTTCAACTATTAATTATTTATTAAAGATTTTTGAATACTTATAAATAATTAAACTTTTATCAAGGCAAGAGTAGAAAATTTGAATCTAGCTCAAGTGCTATTTTCTAAGAGAATTATGATAGAAATATGATAGCAATATTTTTAAAGTTGTTCCAATAAAAAAGAAATCTTTCCTGGTAACGAATTTCACAAAACTTTTGTTACTCTTCAAAAAATATTTCAAAATAAATAGTCCATGAAAATTGAAATAAAATGAAATTCTAACATTTTGATGCTCTTACTTTTGAAACTTATGAACTTTTGCGAAAAAATAAATTCAAGCTATTAAGGCATTGGCTTAATATACAGGTGAAAAATCGAAACTGTAAAAATTAATAACTTTTCAACAAAAATTAGATTTTAGTCAAATTTTAAAAACTGGGAAAATTTTATCATTCACACAGCTAATAATTAGTAAGTTTTGTGTTTTAAATAAGAAAAAAAAAAAAAAAAAATTATAAACGATGAGTAAGCTTTTTTATTATATTTAAAAAAGGAAAATAATGTTAGATGAAAACTTTTCCAATAAAAAAGAAAAAGAAAATTTTGTTAACGTTAATAGACTACTTAAATTTTTTTTCCATCCTAAATTGTCTAATGTCAAAAATTCTCATAAATTTTTTACATATTTTATTATTTATTCGAATTTACTTGATTTGAACCTTTTTTAAAACAATTTTCGAACGTCATTTGAATTGACAAACTCAACGAGATAAAGTTCAATGTCAAGTTTGGCCTGCACTTTAATCTTGCTCAATATTTCACTGATATTAATGTTTCGCGGATGTAACAGATTAAGAAAAGTTTCAGAGCATCTTTGCAAGACAAATATAAACTTTGGTAAGTAAATACCAAGTAAACTCTCTCATAGATATTTCAACGTTTATATACTGGAATCGCCGCTCGGCAATTTTGCATTTAACGATGTTTTAACGCAAAAATAGACTTGGCGATGTTACAGATAGAAGCTTGTGTTTGCCTGCCGTACTTTATGATACACTGTTTGCGCCAAAAATTTTCGCTCAGCCGCGAGGTGCATTTGAATCTTGCGCAATATCACCAGTTGGGTGCGTGCCGGCTGATCGATACGGCAGAATCGTTCCTAGCCAACTGTCCGACATCAGATATCCTTCTTACCGATCATTTTAATTTTTATTTATTTATACTTTTATTTAAAATTCAAAAACAGTTTTCAAGTATAAGAAACCATTATTATGAAGAACTCTTTTTTTTTTTAAATAAAATGTTTAAAATTTTTCAATTAGAATAAAAAAGAAAATTTTAGGTGAATCATTTAATTTATTTTTAATTTCAGTTATGTTACCCAGTTTTACTTTTAATAAATTTAAATTTCAACATTCTATTTTATAGAAGTAATAATTTTTTAAAATTTCAATATTGTTCAAACTAATGAAAAAAATTTTGAAAATTCATCATTATTTTCGGGTAGCTCAGATAAAAATGAACGATTATCTTAAATGCTGTAAAAAATTAGAAAAGGAAACCGTAACATTGCAGAAGTATCATCAAGTAAACTAATTTAGCTTTCACGAACGGCCCGACACATAATAACCGCAAACATCTTAACATTAATTTTCAGTTCTCCCTCTTTTTTTCACCCTACGCCAATTGAACAATTTATATTCAGATTTAATGCCACATTCACAGTATCATTCTGCCACGAATGTGGAGGAAAAAAAAGAGAGAGAAAAAAGGTATTTATATAAATAATTGACGCCGTATAAATTATTGCTGCCGATACGGGTTCAGGGTAAGAAATGCTGCGCCAGGTGAGCGGGGAGGGTGGCATAAAAGAAATAATTGAAGAGTACACGCGGTGTACTATCCCGACCGTCGAACGTTAAAAACACGTACCTTTATGAATTAATAATTCACTTCACTTACCATGTAGAGCCATTGTACATACATACAAACGTAACGGGAATTAATTTTTTTTTTTTTTCTTTTTGAATTGCCGTATTTTTTTTCTTAGGTTTCTTGCTTATGCTGAAAGCCGCAATGTTTGTTTTTTATTTGAGACTTTTCGAACGCATTCATCTTCGATTGAAACATTAAAAAATTGCGGATGTATCATTATTGACCAGAGGAAGTGCTTTTTTATGAACGTGCCAGAAAAATTAAAAAACAGTTAAACCAATTTAAAATTTTTGAAAACAAAGTTATTGGTTAAATTTTATATTATTATTTTTGGACGTAGCCTATAGTTCTAATGCTAAAAACTTTGTTTATTATTTCTTATCTCATAGTTGTTAATTTTAGGATCAAAGAAATTTGTTTACATATTCGCATAAAAATGCACAATTAAGTTTACATTAAATTTGTAAAATTTGTTTCAATAAAATGAAAATTTTGTTTCCGATCATTATTTTTATTCTATAGTTTTTAGGTTATAATGATTCTATGTATTTATTGTGTACTGACTACTGTATACAGTGACTACCTTTATTTGACGTAAATCAGATTGACGGAGAAGTTTTTAAAATATTCGAAAAGTATATTTTGATTTTTAAGGTTATGATTGTTGTTTTTTCCTAAACGTGCTTGCAGCGCACTCAGAGGAACTAGTAATTAAAAACTATAAATTTGTCAAAAAGTTTTTTCGTGATAAAATAAAATTGTAATTTTCGGCCTGGTTCGAAGATTTTTCCGCTAGGTGGCTACCAGTTTTTCAAACCCGAAATCGAATCATGAATCTCTTAGCATAAATATAAGGGTCTTTTATTTATTAAGTTTAAAATTTAAAAATTAGTGTTTGTGATATGAGTGTGAACGAGAGAAGAAAGATCAAGGACAGTGGACTGCAGAGTCGCTACCAAGCCAGCAGTGCAGTGCCTTGTAAGATATTTAAAAAATTGTAATTTTCGGGAGAATTCAAAGATTTACCGCTAGATGGCCACCAATTTTTCAAACCCACAATCGAATCATTGATCTTTGAGCATATATGAAAGGGTCTTATTTTTGTTTTCAGTTTAAAATTTATAAAAGAGTGGAACAATGGTGAGTGAGTAACAGTGAAGTGATTAGTGCAAGTAAAAAACAAGAGACAAAAGAAAAGAACACCGGTGCTGTCAAAAGCGACAGTGGAGTTCCTCGTTCGGTAAGAAGTTTCGTTCTTGTTTTAAAAGATCTCTATTATGCTAAATTGACTGTATAAAGTACAAAAGCAAAAAATTGACAATCAGGTTTTGAACCAAGCTGCGTGAAATCATTAGTATATCTTGAAATTTTCAAACTATCTCTCGTATAATTACGCTCAAAGTTTTTAAGTATTCTGAAAGAAAAAAAAACTAAAGAATATTTCACTTGATTACAGTTTATTCGCGTACGTATGTATGTTTTAATATGTATTACTCGGCAATTATAGAAACGCGAGCGATTCAACCAACCAACGTCGTTCCAGTTTCTGTCGGCAATCTTGAGGTTGACTGGCAACTCAACCGCAAGTTTCAAACTAACGTAAAATTACTTTCTCAAAATCAATTAAAAAAAAAAAAAAAAAAAATTCACCCTCCTCTTCCTACCCCCACCACGCTCAAAGTGTTCTAATTTTTAAAAGAGTAACAACGCACACTCGCAAATCAATTCTCGCACCAAAACACAATATCAGCGTTGCGAATATTTCCGACGCGTGCTTGGCAATATAGTCTTTAGTTTATGTCCGTACGGTCGGTGCAGGATATTTAAACGCGACTTTTATAGGTCTACGGTCGCCGGCGCGCGCTAGCTCGCGAATCCGAGAGACGGAACGAGCTTTGGCGACGCGACGTTCAAAGCCTGCAGCGGACTTCTTCTTTCAGGTGTCCAGCTTTCTTTTTTCTTCTCTAATCAAGTCTATTTCCCGACTCTTCGGTTATCAGATTGAGCGCAGTGTCAGCGTAAGAATGATCCAAAAATTAAATGTCGCTGAACCTGCCCGAGGGTTTGGATTTAATTGCTTCTGGAGTATATTAAGTTTTTTATGTACGTAAAACGCGGCGTCGATATTATTTTCAGAATGGGAAAAAACACGCGATCGATACTACGTACTAAAATAAACGGTCATGCAAGCGTTAAGTGACCGAACGTTCGAGTAGTGTTTTACAGTGAAGAATTTTTTTTTTTTTCTGTTTGGTATAGTGTAAAGATCTACGGTGTGTAAAGATAAAGACATTTGCATGGTAAATGAACCGACCTAGGCAAACAAATTTCGCTAAGCGCTGTCATTTGAATATTATAAGAGGCTTGATTAAAATTTTTACCAAATTAATTTTGCAACGGGTGATTTTTTTTTTTTTCAAAATTCAAGTATTTACATGAGTTGAATTTTAAATTTCTGTCGAAATTGAGCTGAATAAGTAAAGGGAGTTATAGAGTTATTACGGGCGCATATTGAAACGTGCCACTTTACCCAGCCCACTTTTTAAAATGGAAATGTCTTCATTTCTAGAGCTTAAAGTATATGTATTTTTAAGTTTGTACAAAATAAAAAAAAACTGCTAATTTTAATAGATATAATGACTCAATAAAAAATTGTCAACACGTGCAGTAGATTATTTATTCATTTTCATGGCCAATAAGAAGGTTTCTTTAAAATACTTGCATTGATTATTTTGTAAGGATATAAAAATAAACTCAAATAACATCGGTTTTTTTTTGCTATTCGTTTATTATGATATCTAACAGTTAATTTAAGCCAATTACACAGAATTTACGAATGAGCGCGGCTTTTGCACTCACGCAATATTCAAAAACATTCACATTCTTTTTCGATATTGTGGATCTAGCCACTTGCACCTTTTTCATAACAGGTCACTCTTTCATTCGCGTTACAGTTTTATTAAATTTTCATAACCACATTTTAATGAATCGCAGCTTAAAGTTTTTCTTATGAATAAGCTAGTATGTACGCATTTACTATATATTATATCAATTTTTTTTTCTTCTGATACCTTCGTCCATTACGCAAATACATTATTAGTGTGGCTAGGTGGGTATAGTGTGTCTATATTATATTATTCGCACATGGAGTTTTTTTTTAGTAGAGATCAATTGTAACATCATTTTTAGAAATTTTTTTTTAACACAGCTTTTTTTTTATCTGAAACATCGAATAATTATGTCTTACGCGTAGGTGAGACTAACTCTAGTAAATATGTACGTAATCTTATGCACATACATAAACTTTCGAGAAAAAATATTCTACGCTATAACTCAATAGTAATCATAATATCGTATAGTCATTAGTAACTTTTTTTTTGCATCTTCATCTTCATAGTTGCCATTTAATAATAGTACTTAAATGCGCACTAAAAATAGGTATCAGTGCTAATAGTATGTGAAAAAGGCCTCAAATTCAATTTTTATTCAGAGCCTACAAACTCATGCCGTGTAATTACATGAAATCATCCTATTCGACAACAGTTTTTTTTCTTTTTCTTTTTTTTTTTTTTTTTTTTTAATCACGGTTCGAAATAAAATTATACATTACAGTGGTCTTCAGAAAAACGAATGAAAATGTTGGATTATAATAAAATACTTGACTTTATAGAAAAACTTTCTTAAAAATTAATTGTAATTTTTACGGTAGAAAATGTAAAAATTTGTTATTAATAATGGCAATTTACATCTGCTAATTAATCATCTACTCATATTAGTAAAAATTTATTAAGAAACAACAAAAACTTGGATTAAATTTTCTTACCTTTCTTCTTTTTTTTTTTGAAATTTGTGGTACCTAACAGTAAAAATTGCTCAAAAACATAATAAATAATTCATATATTAAGTAATCGTCAGTAAATAAAAACTGATTGATAAAAAATTTAGAAAAAACAGTCGTTACGCTGATCTCACTGAAGAAACTTAAAAATAATGTACAAAAAAAAAAATGAAAAGAAATTACGCTGCATTCTACTAATTGTTTTTAATTACATGAAACTGAGTTTTATCATCTCAGTAATCTGTTAATCCTACGTTTGACTCTCTTATACACACATTAATAATACGACTCATTCTAAGTATCACAATAATAAATAATTATAAAAAAAAGTGTAAAGAAAAAAAAAATACGCACTTTTCTCCGACTGTATTTGCTAAATATCGGAGAAAATCAGATTAATTACACTGGCATTTTTACTTTATATTACAAAGATACTTTTATTGAATGCTAAGTTATTTTTATTTTTATTATAAATCCTTTTTTTCTTTCTTTCTTTTTTTTAAACACCTGAGCCTAAGGATTTTATGAGAGTAAGCACAGTATGATACACTAAACTAAACAATACGACAAGTCTGATTAAGTTCAAATATATTTACACTTACTTATATAAAAAAGAAAAACTTTGCAAAATCTATACGTACAGCTTCACACGCACGCATACACAAGAGAAATGGAAAAAATCTTCAACGTTCGTAAAATTTTGCAAATAAAAACTCCTCCATATTTTATTATCAAGTATAAAAAAAAAAATATAACATTTTTCTAAGAGAAGAGAAAAAAAAAAAAAAAAAACACCGGGGGTAGGCGTCCCGTTCTTTACCATTTTTTTTTTTGGTCTCGAACAAAAAGAGCCGGAGCGGTCTAGTTCTGATTACGGCTAATCGTCTCTTCTGCGGTGCTAATCAATACCCCGAACAATGAGCCCGCGCGTCGCAGATGTCCTGCGGTTTACACTTTCTCCTTCGCAGGCGCGATAATGTCTCAACTTGGTGGCTCTACCCCTTCCTCTTCCTCTTCCTTCATTGTCCTGCACTCCTTTTTTTTTTTTTTTTTTTTTTTTTTTTTTTTCTTTTTCTGGGCTTCTTTTGGGGGAAGGTCGGTACGTGCCCACGGACAATTTTACCTCTTCCTGCCCAACTGGCATAAATAGTCCCTCTTCTGTTTCTTTATTACCGTTTCTTTTTCGAGGATCCTAGCGGTGCTCCGTTGATTTTTTGGAACTCGGCTTTGCAAAACCAACTGGGTTTGTTCCGGAAAAAATTGTTTGAAATTGGGGTTCTTTCGTGTGTATACACTTTAAATGTGTAAGTCAGTACATTTAAAAATGGCTGACTATTATTTATAAGATATAAGTTATTCACCGTTAAAAGAAATTTTACACTACGATTAATCTGCGAATTCAAAAAATTTTCTATATCTCGTTTACTAAACTCTAAAAAAATTTTCTCACGTAAATTCCCGATGTGATTTTTATATCACTCGTGAAATTAGTAACTTTTGAACTAAAAAAATACAAAGCTGATTTTGCAACAACATTCCTACCAAAAATATTGACAGTGCATCAATATTGAGTCACAAATTTAATATTTACGTGGCTCCGTAAAAACAGTTATTTATCTAATTTTCGGGTTTACCGTCACTTTCCTCGAAAAAAAAGAGGCACTACACGCAATTGTGCGGGACACGCGCGTACAAATCTAAATAACAGGGTTTATTTTTTTTTGCACCGGAAGCGAAGAGACCAATCGAGTGTAACAAAAGAAGTAGCAGCGATCGTAATTGTTCATTCCCCCGGCAGAAGAGACCGATAAACAAGAGATCGGATGGCGGGTGCTTTTTAGGACGCTCTCGCGACTCTATGTCGCGTGTCATGTGAATCTTTGGAGTAGTCCGAGTCGTCGCTCTTCTCGAGCTTGAAGTCGTGGTGGTGGCCGATTCTCGCGTCTGAAATCAAAGATTAAAAAATATTTTTTTATTAAAATTCATCTTGCAGAAATTTAAGAAACAGTTTGTATTATTAAATTGGTACTTTTTCACTGTCTGATTTCAACTTTTTTTACTATAGACTATTCATGGTATGATGTCAGAATGATAATTCTTAAAGTTCTTATCTTTCTTGGATGAAAAAAAAAAAAAAAAATTAGTTCTGACATTATACAGAAAAAAATTATCTGTTGACTGTGCGTCAAATTCTAAAATGATATCATGAGTAGGTTGTTAATAATACACCGCAAAAATTAAAAAACTTATTGAAGAAAAAAAAAAAAAAAAAAAAAAAACTAGCAGAAACAACGAGTCGTTAAGTCTCCCCCCGACAAATATGAACAACAATAAAACCCGAGTTTATGAAGAACCGCACTCCACCCGCGCCCGCGTTATTACTCGCGATTCCTCATGCGCGAAGTTTCAGAAGTAAGAAGTAGAGTTACTGCAGCCATGCACCCAAGGAGAAAAAGAACAGGCACGGAGAACACTAAAATCTACCATTTTACGGTCGGACTCTCGTAAAAGCCCCGCGCAGTCAAATGAACGGACTTAGTTTTCGACGTGACGCGGACTGATTTCGGCCCGCGGGAAAAACTTCTCCCCCCCGACTTTTTAATATTCTCATTAATTTTTCATCTTTTCTGGAATCGTATGGGAGTGTCTCAATTTCAGGATCATTTTATGGGCTTCTACCCGGTGCCTCCAGCAATTTTTACGACTCTAAGGGGACATTGATCGCTTCTTGAATGGTGCACCCTGGCGGAGGTGTCAAATTTCCAAGGACGAACCAGGAAAATGTGTACGCTTTTTTTTTTTTTTACTCCCCGCTGCACCACATGCCCTTCTCTACTGTGTAGGCAGCTCCTCTTAAAAAATATCCTCGAACGGGACAATAAAGCGCATGTGGTGACCAGGCTTTTTTTTTTCGTAAACTTGCATTGTTTACGGTCATTCTTCGAAACGCAGCTCGTCTATTTCTAAAAAAGCAACATTGCAGTGTTTTGGAAAACACTTAGTTTTTTAAGTATTTTTCTCGGATCGATGCTGTAGGCTGCTCTTACAATATACACAGCCCTGAGTCGGAGTCTGAATTTTTAAGCGAGCGCAAAATTTGGATTTGAATGATAAAAGCCGCACCCGAAACTAATAAAAAGACACCACCGCGGGGCCAGAGAAAACAATGCGCCGAAATATAAACCCCCGAACGGGGCGCGCGCGGCAGTCGGAAATTTTCATGTCTCGTAAATCAGCATCAAAGAGAGCCCATCAAACGTGCTTCTGCGCTACCGTGAGAAGTGACACATAAAAAAACCAAAGCTGCAGATTTTTTGTCTTGGCAAACCCTGCAGATAGGTGGCGAAGTTGAGCGTTTTTCTCAAGTTAGCTTCTGTGCCGAATAAATTTAGATTTTGATTATGTAAAATTGTAGCTTATAAAATTTGAGTTAAAAATCGTTTCAAGTTTTAGAAATGAAAAAATATCGACCGAGTTGCGCATGGGTTATCTAAATATTTCTATGAGTAAAATTTCACCGCGAATAACTGAAATCGGATTAGAAATTTAATGTATTTTACAGTAAATTCTGTAACTATTTGAGAGTTTTATCATAATTTAAATAAAACGTAGTTTTACACAAAAAATTTACAAAAATATTTGTGTCCTCATAAACCAATGATCGTTTCAAAAAATTTCAATCTTGAGTCATCGATATTACTTACTAAAATTCGTATCTTTTTAAATACAGATAAATTCATGAATTAATTTAACTTTCCAATCTTATCAACCCAATCTCCGCAAAAAAAACTGGTCAAAAAAGTTTGCGTGGGTTGCGCATACATAACGCAGTTATACAAATGCATAACCAAAAAAAAAAAAAAATCATAAAAACGAAACCCCACAAGTCGGAAGTATTAACCCAACATCCGCGCTCATTTAAACTCTCTGCTTCGGCATCGTCCCGAGAGATTACGTCGCGTGACAAATTTTGTAACTCCCTTTTCATACAAAGAAGCTGCATTTTTATTATACGTACACTCGTAAAAATCCACGGTCCATTCATCTTCGTCCGTGCTGCTCTCGATTCTTCCGGGCTTTTCTAAGACTTTGTAGAAGGAAGAGGCTGAAGAGAAAAAAAAAAAAAAAATTTTCCGATTTTTACGACCCGTTTATGTGTACGAAAATTCCTGCCGGGTAAAAGTGCACCATCGGGTCACCGGGCCACTCCGCAGGGGCGTTTTCTTCACAAAGAGGTGAAACCTTCCACCTTTTTTTTTCTTCTTTTTTTAATCTTCGGTACAACACCTTTTTTCTCGAACTTACGAAATGATAATTTCACGAATTCCCCCGGGTCAATCAGGTTGGAGCTGATACGGTTGCTGTGGTTTTTTTTTTCGCGCTTCCGCCGAAAATCGCAATTACGGAGTCGTAAAAAAGGGGAGAGCGAGCATTGACCATGGAGTGTCTCGTAAAAGTTATGATTTACAACCGCTGACGCGCTCTTTCTTCTTACCGGGGAAGGGGGAAGAAGACTTTTGGTGTCTGTCTTTCAAGACGCGGGGCTTTATGGGAGCGAGGCTAAAACTTTGATTTACCGTCCGAGCAACGTCGGACCAGCGATTGACGAGCCAACGCGAGGCTTAATCTTAGTGATTTTATTGAAACAATTTTAATAATCGGCTTTTATTGTACCAGGTAGTGTTGAAAATAACATAAATTTCGAGATAAATTTTTCTTTTTTCATCCGAGGGATTTCGGATTTTTACTTTTAGGAATGTTTGACCCACTGAAGTTTGAAAGATTCAGATAATTAATTTTTTTTCTTTACTATTCTAAGCACAGTTAAAAATCAAATACTGTACTGGTGAATAGTTCTTACTCGATAGAATCTAAAAAAAAAAAATAAATAATAATGATTATTGAGCTGACCCATGATTACTTTTTTACTGTGAGTATGCCCGAATAATTTTTTAATCAACTAGATTTGATTTGCGCCTTTTATATGGTTATCCCGTAATCGTTTCGAATAAATAGAATAACTTAAAACTCTCTATTTTAAACGGTCTAATTAGGTGAAGTGTTAAAGAATGCTGGCTACTACTTTGCTTTGGTTGAGTTTATTAATTGAATCACTCGTGATTTTAACATCTCGATTTCTCTCATATTACCCAGTTTTAATTTAAATAAAACCGACAAGAATCGTAAAAAATAAAATAATGACAGAAAAAAAATATATATAGAGATTCAGGAAGAAGTTTGGTTGAATTAAATTTATTTTTTTTCAGAAAGAAAATGTAGACATAACCTTCGCTAGAGCGCGAGGGTAAAATATGTTTGCGAGAGCGAGGGAGACAGAGAGATAGAGAGAGAGAGGATAATTTTAAATTTAAGTATCGAAGAAAACCAGTTCGCAGTTATATGAGCGCTTGACCAATGGCAGCGAGTGCAGTATAAAACTCGACTGTAATACCGTGAAAACGCGCTTTAGCTGAGAGCGCGCGTCGATTAAATTCCGGGGGAAGAAAGAACCAAGGGGAAATTTTGTAGTGCACTCACGTAAATGAATTTCTGGGTTCGATTCCCGCTCACTCCTATTTGATGAATTCACTCAATGCCTGTTTACAATAATAAATTTAGGATTTAATATTGCATTTTTCTTACTTTCTGAACATGGTCAGTGAATATTTTGATTTTGGATCGCATTTATTTGTTTACATTTTACATCGATTGATCCATTTTAATATTCACACGTTTTGTACATTATAAATTATAATATGAGTACATAATGTATGAATATTTTTATGTTCACTGCATAATCAATTACATAAGCTTCATACATTGTAATGTATAAGTTAAATAATAATAAATTTACCATTTAAAAATTTTTTTTTGCCTGAGGCATAAAGTGCGAATAAATTTATTCGAAAAATATTTTAACTTCTCGCAGCTTCATTCACTCAGAGAAAGATTTGATTGGACCAATTAAATATTCTTTGTTCCCTCAATAGTCTAAACATTGTAGCAGTTACAATACGTATGGTAAGGATAACAATACATATCGTTGCGACTAGCAAAGCAAATATTCAAAAATCTAACCTAACCTAGCTATTTAAAAAAATCTCAATTGAAGTCATTATTTCTTAAATATTGTGATTTTTATAACTATTTGTATATTTTTTAAGATTAAAACTATTCATTAAATACATTAATTATACCAAAATCACAAAAAAGAAATTTTTTAAAATTAAGTTGTGCTATACCAGTGTTACTAGAAACATGTTAACCCTTAATACGCATTTAGTCAGCGATGCCATGATATTGTTACTGCTACAATGTGCATCATTGTCTCTATATCAACTATGGCATCTTAGATGTTACAATATATTGTTGACCCAATCAAACCTTTGTCTGAGTGTTTGATAAAAATGTTTCTTTTTATCGAGCAAAAATATCATTATTGTCATAATTTTTATTTATTTTTATTTATTTTCTAATCGTCAAGTAGTTGTTTATCGCGGTGGTACCAGGGGGTCGTTAAAGAAAAGAAAGATACTTAAACGAGGGGTAGACAGAATTTCCGCGATACTTACTAACATACACACACACACGGGCGGGAGGCCGTAAAATATCTCTCCTCGAGTGCACTTGAAATCATCAAGTCCGTCCGTGCTCGCGGATCCGATAAGAGCAGGATGCGCCATACCCCGGCGCTGACGATTTTCGCGGGTTTTTACGGCCCTTCCTTGGCTCGTAAAAGAGAGGAGAGTTTTATACCGATAAACAGCCAGCCAAAGGAGAATCCCGATGCGGCTTTTTTTTCTTTTATATCGTACCTACGACGCTTGAATAACAAGGAGGCCGAGGTACCGCCTGGGGGATATTTAATTAACGATTTTTTTTTACGACTAGACACCTATCCGAAGGGCTTTTTACGTACTGGCTGAATTAATTTTTTATGAACTCCGGGATTGACACTGTCGCGCGGTTTATCCGGTACCATCTACAATGTACCGAAAGTGATTATTTTCTCACCATTATTTTCGCAAGTTGAATTAACAATTTTAAACGAGTAAAATATAAATCACGATAGAACGTAATAATCACGTCCTACTTGAAATTCCCGCGGTTTTTCCCGACCCGAGAGTCGTAAAGTCGAAGCCGGGGGTGGGCGTACCAGCAGTTTTTTTATCGCCTTTCGGTTGGAGTGCCTAAGCTCCTTTTTTTTCGTCCTTTAACTTCTTTTTCTCATTGTTCACCCCGGTCGTAAAAATCACAGAGGGCCAGGAGCTAAGAAAAGGCCCTGTTTGGACTGATTTTTTTTTGGCACTGTTTGTCCCCGGCTCGGAGGATAGGGGTTGTGGGTGGCTGCAGCTTGATCTTAAATCAAGGGGCACGACAGTTTTTGGAAAGGCCTTGACCGTTTTCGGGTGACGGATATCTCGGCGTTACGGTAAATCTTCGGGGTTGGGATGTGGGAAAATATGTTTTATGGCACCCAGGAAAAATCTATTATGTTAAGTGGAATCAAATGAGCCGACGAGAATTTGAGGCTACAAAGGAACAGTACACGGCAATGGTTAAGCCCACTTTTTTTTTTTAAAGGAACAATGGATAAAATGTCCCTTTTTATGGATAATGGAAATTTAAAAGAGCGTTCAATGAAAATAAATAAATGTAGTTTAGTTTTAGGATTTTTTTTCGTTATACTTACTTATTTGTTTAATAAGAGTAATACATACGTATATAAAATTTTACGTCATCATTTTTTACGTAATTTTATCTTTACAAAGAAGATAGAAATATTAAAATACTCAATTTTGAATTCCCATATAAATTTTATGTATTGATTTATATTATTCAAATACAATTTCAGATTATCTTTCAGATGTTGAGTTTTTTTTTTTATTGTTTATAATAAAGTGAGAAATCTTGCAATATGAATGTTTTAATAAATAAATAAGTAATAATTCATGCATTTACAAGGTTTTGATATAAGTAGATAGAATACACCCCGAATTATCAGAGAAAATTTTTGAAATAAAATGTGTTTTTATATGGTACATAAAATTTTATGTAATGGCTTCATAAGATATCAATCTTTTTAGATTGATAGAATAAAAATCAGTTATAAGTTTTAATTACGAGGAAATATAAACGAAAGACGCTGTAAAAGCGTACGCGGCCAAAGGAGGTGAAAACTGTTGGAAATTGATAATCAAAATAAAATTCATGGTTCAATTAAGTAACGTTGTACGCGTGCGCGAGGAGGAAAACTGATAATTCGCGGAGGGAAAATTTAGAACGTCAGAGTCGTGAAAAAGCGCCTTTTAACGATTTGAAAACTAAGAGTTGAAAAAAAAGAGAGAGAGAAAGAAAGGAAAGGAAAGGAAAAGAGGGGTAAAAAGGCCATACTCCGGTAGGATTTAATTACTTTACATATTAAAGTTTTATACTTTTGCACGCTCTATGAGCGGTCGTAAGGTGAGGACTTTTTAAAATGCAACTTTATTACTCGGAGCGTTTATTGCAATGAAACATCGCCGAGAGTTGTTACAAGTGAAAGGAATGTTACATTAGCGCACATACACGACGACGTACTGCACTTCGTAATGGCATCAAATTAACAATTAAAAAACACGACTGTTAACCAATCCGCCAAAGCTTTGAATAATAATGCCCGTAAAAATAACAACGACAACGAAAAGAAAAGACTCGAGTTGGCTTTAATGAAAAGTCGTAAATATTTGTACTTTATGGGCCAAATTTTATGCACGTTTGTAGCAAAAGTACATTTATAGAATATGATAATGATTTACAGTTTACCTTTTATTTGCACGTAGATAAAACTCGCTCGTTTAAATCGCTTTAAAGCAAATGATTAAGTTTAAAAACTTTATTGAATAGCGAACGTTAAGATGGTATCTTGATCATTAAATTCTTACATTTTGTTCTTTACTAACGATAAAATCGTTGATAAAGACGGTTTGAGTAAAAGAGTTGCGATATAGAAAAGTAAGTGGGAAAAATCAACAAATCTTCAAGTTATAAAAATGCATTAAAACGCACTTTTTTAAAATGTGCAATCAACTTGTTAGTAAAAACTATCTATTTATGTTTTAACTGTCCGAATTTTATTGTTTGTTGCTGAAAATTATGTAATCATTTGTGATTAGAAACTTTTTTATTGAACTTATCTAAAAATTTAGTACTTAGTAATCATTATTCAATTATTCAAATTGGACCTTTGTTTAACCAAAATTATGCATAACTAAAAAAAAAATAACTATCAAAATTTGCACGGGCATTTAAAAAAAAATTGTAATTTAATCACGAAGTTATTCAGATGTAACTATTTTATAAAAAATCCTGTATAATCATTATATTAAAGTTTAATAATGTTTATTAATGTAAATAGATTTCAACATTTTTTAATTGAAATTCCACGTAAAAGTAAAGCTCAGCAGAAATCAGTTGTTCATTATAATTTTAATACAGTTTAAATAATTTTAAAAATGAATGGTCAAAGTGTAGGGTATAGACTATGCTTACGTATTTTTTAAAAATTGTTATGTTTGAAAGATAAGCATGTTTTTGGATTTTAGAAATGAAAATCAGTTTCCTGCCGTGTCCCATTTTTGAATACCTCCTCGAAAATTTATTATAACTTAAGAAGTAAGAAACAAAAACACATGTTCTTCCTACAGCAAAAAATTTAAAATTAAACTTTTCTTACTGAGTTAAAATTCACTTGAAATACCCCATTGGTCACAATTGAAACATCCTCTACGAAGTCAGACACCGCGAGTGTAAATTGTATCAGAACTCAAGAACAAAATCGCTTTGAGAAAAGTACGGAGAGGATAAAAAAAAAAGAGAGAGAGAGAGAAAAGACGCGGGTTTATAACCCCGGTACTCACAAAAGGAGGGGGCATATAGGTTTTTATTATAATATGCAGAGAGAGGCCCCGACCGGGCCGTAATTCACGCTCCGTCCGACTCGTATTTTCGCGCGTATGACTTTAACTACTGCGGCGTCGATCTCTCTCTCTCTCTCTCTCACCCCGCGAGAATTTTTACGGCTGGCAGTCTGACGCGGATCTCCTCTCTCGTAAACGTCGTCGTCGTCGGCGTGCAAAGCAGCACTTTTTAACCGTCGTCGTCGTCGACGAAACCGCGAAGCTTTTTAAAGACCCCTGCTTCCTCTACCCGCGATCCTTTGTAGCTGCAGTTCTATGAATGTAAATAAAGAGTGTTCGGGAAGGAAAAAAAAGGCTGAGAGTTTCTCACGAAATTTTTCTGCCGGCGTGGTGGGCCGCTGCGAAAATTTTTTACAAGTATCGATAACTTTTTGAATTCAAAGTCAAGAATCCTTGAAACCATTTTACGCTTGTCCTAATTCAAATTAATTCAGATTTTAAAATATCGACGATTTTACGAGCTAGTTTAAAATATTCCTGGAATATATTATGATTTATTTCTTGATTTTTCTGAATAATTTCATCGGTAGATATCAGGTATTCAATAGCTATAAAAAGCTTGATTACAATAAATTATAATTAACTTTGGTCATTTATAACCCAGGTACCGTCATAAACCTCGGTGATTGGTGTTAAATACAACAATAACAACGGCAACAGTAGCGGAATCAAAGTAATAACAGACGAAATGACAAAGTCCCCCATAAACGCATAAAACCAAATTAATCCCCTCCGTTAACAAAAATCCTACCGGAATTTTGTTATTATTGCAACCAATCAAATCTAAAATTACGGTCTTATAAAAGATCCCTCGCAAATTGATTTCGCCCAGAAAACGTCGAAAACTAAATCCTCTCTTTCTCTTTCTTCTCCTTCAAAAACCATAATCAACTGTCATCATTATCACTTCCCACAAATTCATCAGAGAACAAAAACGAGAGACATTAAAATATTAACGATCTCGGGTAGCAGTTGAAATTACAGGGCTGGTGCGCCACTTTTAGAATTTGGAGAAGTCGCATAAAAAGCGTTCATTAAGAATGCGCTTTTTTGTTTTCTCAAATAAACAACAAAAGGGCTCGACAGAAAAAAAAAAAAAAAAAACAAGAGTTACGACGCATTCGCGTGCAATTTACCCCGTCTTTTTTTTTACGACGGTTTAATTGTAGAGTTGCAGCAGATCCTTTCGATAATTCAGGCGGTAGATTTTGTCGGCTTGTTTTCAAAAACTTTTCGAGAATCATGGCGTCGAACAATGGCGTGGAGCGCAAACTGTTTGTTGCCTTTTAACCGCCGCGAAACGTGTGTATTTTCTTCGCCTTTACAACTCGCTCCGTGTGTGCCAACGCTTTGTGAAATTAATTTACGCGTCTTACCACCTACAAACTACTTTTTTTTTTTTTTTTTTTTTTTTGCCTTGCCGTAAAACTGCACTTGAGAGTTTTCAAAATATCTTGGAGAAAAAAATTGCTAGAAATATATGAATTAGTGATTTTACTATACTGTAGCTGTTATTTATTTTTGGTTCGATTATTTTATTATAATTTTTTAATATTTTTTACCAAATAATTTTTAATAGAGTCTGCTAAGTTGGAATCTAATTGCGTGCTGATAAAATTATTTAAGGATTTTTGTAAATCAAAGAAGTTTTAGTAAGATCTGATGAATTGAAAAAATTATTCTAATTACTTAATCATTACTTTTTGTGCATAAATAAAAATATGTAATTTTTTTTAATTAATTGAAATTTTTTCTTTATGCTAATTCATTATTTTTTTTTATATGAAAAATATTTTGTATAAAAAATATGATTTTTGAAATCGAAATTTTTTATATTCTTTTTCGTCTTTCTACAAGTATGTCATATTTACCAATTTACCAATATCTTATTTACAAAGAGGTTTATACATTTTTGTTAAATAATTGAAACAAAAAATTGTTCAGTTTTTCTTTAAGTTATTAGTATTAAAATTTTTTTTCCAGCTCACGTTGCATTTACAGTCTTATTCATTTAGTACTTCAATTCAAATCCGTATTCTTCGTTTTCTTAAAAATTGTCTCTCATTCAACATTGAAATAAACTAACGAACACATAAAAAAATCAAACTTTGACGCTCTTTATTGTTACTAAAACTTCTAAACGGGAGCAATTGAGACATCTTTACGGATTTTCTCGCCTTCTCTCTTGCCATAATACCTGTCGCTTCGCCATTGAAAACGGGTGAATTACAAAAGTGAAACTACCGCCAAAGCTTTCGAATTTTTTTTTCAAAGGTCGGAACCCGAGTTTTCGAAAATTTGTCCTTTCCTTCGAACTGGGTCACGGTCAAAGAAAACTTCCCCCCAGTGGGCCTACAAAAAAAAAAAAAAAAAAACGGTGCAACCGGAAAGTTACTGAAAAAAAATTTTTTTTTTAATACAGGAAATCAGGTCACTTTGGCACACACAAAAGGTAAAAATTAACAGAGATTTTCCAAAAAAAAAAAAAAAAGAAAGAAAGAAAGAAAGAGCTACTGCAGCGTTACGACTTTTCACCTAATTTTTTTTTTTGTCGTCAAGTAGAGGTCGTAAACGACTCAATTCCCCAACTTTCCCCAAATCTCATAATGATTATCTCGCCGACAATTGATTTAGGGGCCTCGTAAAACTCGTCGTTTACGCGTGCCCCTGCTAAAATAAACTGAGGCCCGCACCATCCACCGCAGTGCAGAAGAGTATAAAGTTTAGAAAGGAAGAAGCGAAGGGAAAAAAGGCCGCTGTAAAGAGTTTTCGCGCGGCTTTACGGTCATTGTAGTTAAGCCGAATCGTTTTTTTTGTTGAGGCTCAACCGATGGCAACTACTTTATTTTTAAAATCAGGTGCTGACTTTGCATTGACGATCCGGGTATCCCACCTTTCAAGCACAGTTTCCCAAAACGCGAGAAAAATTCTAAATGGCGTTAAAATTTCAAATTCAAATGAATTTAAATTAATTATTTTAAATACCTGGCTCCCAATAAATAAATTGAGATAAAAAGAAGATAAAAAAATTTTTGACACAAAATTAGTTTAAAAAGCCTTCATTTATCCGGGAAGGAAAAAATCTCAGGAAAACCGTACTAGCGACCAGACTATAAATACTCCGAACGATTTTTCCTCAAATAAATGTACTTAATACTACACTTTATTTGCATAATGCTCTTATTAAGAGCCTCTTATCGTACTTTTTCATAATTTTTTACCTGGATCTATATTTAATCTTTTTATAAGAGTGCGATGCATTAATTGCTTGCGATTAATTATAGAAGTAAACTTGATCAAAGAATTTACGCTGATTTAATTTTAAACACGTAATCCACTTAAAATTGACTGCTGCTAACGATGGATATTAATTCGTGCTAATTCTGAAGTGCAATGCGGATAAACAAAGCACTGCAGCGGTCTTCAAAGTAGAAAATGCGATTCAAAGTACGAATTTTGGCCCTCGGCCAGTGGAATTTTTTTAGCGACACTCTTGCACTCCAAAAGGTACGCATCGAAAAAAAGTTTGCCCGTGATTCGTATACCATTTGGTCAACTATGTAAAATTAAAACAAAAAAAAATTATCACCTTCGTACATTTTACATTTTCTATTAAAAAATTGTAAAAAAATATATATATATTTGAGCAGTTCAAACTAAAAACGACAGCATTAAGTTTACAAATTTTTAATTTAGCTAGGACTATCCTACTTTTTTAATTAATATATAATTTAATTGCATTTTTAATATTATATTCCCAATTATGAAAAACTAAAAAAAAAAAAATGACTACTTCTTACTCAAGAATTTAAATAATTTCTTAGAGTATCGTAATTTCTTAGTGAAACAAACTAATTCGAATAAAACAAAATGAGGCTCGTCGTTTATCAGTCATAACCAATAGTCTTTTGAAAAGATATTTGTAAAAATCATCGAACTTACAGAACGAATCTTTCAAACTGAATGGTAGAGAAAAGTTGCTTGGGCCAGCACCAACAATGTTGCAGCAGCGAGTTTGAAGTTCGAACCGGCCGGTGCAGATGCATGTTTAATCGATCTATTATCGGATCGCGCGATAAATCTCAATACTCCGGCTCGTCGGCACAAAGAGCCAAGGAAGTTGAGATGCATTTTAATCCCGTGTATTTACTCGGTACGCCAGTGGAAATAAGCGCGCGATCCACCACGACTGGAGAGCATTATCTTGGATGTTTGTTTTTGGGACGAAATCGTAATCAAGGTTGACCTTGATTAGAATTGCGTTGGTTTAAAATTGGAAATTTCAAATAGTTATCTAAGAAACATTTTATTTTTGTTTGAGTTTTGGATTAAGTTGGTTCCGTCGGATTTATACCAATCAAAGATTTTTACGTATTGTTTGACGGCTAGTGGAACAGCCATAAACGATCAGAAATATTTTCATTAAATCACGAAGAGTAGAGATACTACTGGTAACAGCAAGGACTATTATTAGCTTAGAGAGTTGTAAATTTTTCTAAATCCTCCATATTCTTCATACCATTCATATTATTTTCAAAATTTCAATAACGGTATTAATAAAATCCATATTATTACGAGTGATAACAATTTTGAGTTTAGAAGTTTGAAAGTTATAGAAATCTGTACAAGAGTTCTACTAAAATTTTACTACTAGACTACTTCGTACTTAACGAGCGACGATTTTAATTTTTTTTAGATCTTTCGTAGTCAAAGTGATTGAAGAATGAATGTTTGATGGACATAAAATCCTCACAAGTCAAAAACTGACTTTAGAATCGAATTTTGATTTTGAATTTCATATTACAAATTGCTAAAAGGGGATCTCAATGCTAAAATGTAAAATAAGAAAAAATAATTGTCGCTTACATAACATTTTTTTTTACTCTACTAATATTAATCGACATATAAGTTACTTTTTCACAACACCGAGGAAAAAAATTTCAACACGAAACTAAGAATCTTTAAAGCAAAACCAAGTGACCAAGTCGAGTTTATAAAAGACCGAATGGACTCTCTCGCGCAAGCGCGCATGCACAAAGCGAAGGAAATATAATATTTAATAGCCAAAAGTCAGTCTTATGGATATATGCGAGATTACGGCAGCCTTTCAATGACACGCCCATGCGTCCGCGGGGGCTTTTTACGATTCAAAACGAGAACTAATCTCTCGGGCTCGCGTGCAGCCAGCAGCGTTGTTCATTTATTTAACGTCCTTTATATGCTTAGTAGCTGGCCTTTCGTTTTAACGTTCCCGTTTCTTTCTTTTTTTTTTCTCTCTCTCTTTCTCAAATCCTCGAGGTATATATACCTATTCGTTTACGCGAAGAAGTTGTATGATTTATGAAGATGACTGGGTTACACGCGCGCTTATACATTTTTTTAAGTGCCCATTAAACGAAATATTTCAAGGAAAAACACCGGGGATATTGTGTCGGGTCGAACGAGTGTTTTATTACAATGTTCTACTTGTAAATACGAAAATAAAAATCACCTTCGCGCTTAGACTGCCAGTCCGACAAATTTATATTTTTCATCAAATCGAAATGGATATATATTTTTTGGATCGACGAATAGAGTACGCGGGTTAGAAAAAAATGTGGGCGTGCGAGGTTTCTACGAAATTCAAAAAGGACCGATTTCCAAAAAGGGTCATAAAAGTATCGTAAAATATGAAATAGTATGCGGGAGCACGGAGGCCCTCCCACCTCAGCGGTCCCTTTTGAAGAGGGAGGAGCCTGGCCGTTTGCACACATGCTCTTGCAGCGGGCTTTCGAATGTACTTTTAACGAGGTTTCTTCGACACAAGACCTTCTGTGTTGACTAGTACCGAAAGAAAAATTGTCAATTATATAGCTATTTCTTTCTTTTTGGGAAACCGGTGGCTTTTTGAAGAGGATTTTAGTAGACGAAAAATGCACCTGGTCGATATTTTCGTAGCTTGATCTATTTCATACTCGATAGATTTGTTAATGTTAGGAAAATTACATTTTTAAGCCGAGGTTTAAGCCCATTCTGAAATCTCAAGAATTAGTTTTTTACCCAATTTTTTCTTTTCTGTTAAAAGAGAATTAGCAAACCTGATACGTAAATTTCTGAAATTTTTTCATTATTTTTTGTCAATAAAAATTTATTCAATTCAATACTTATTTTTTCAGGTAACCCAACGCAGCTTTTAAGTAAGTATCTAAAATTGGTAATTAAAAGAATCATTTTTCCATACGTATATAAAAAATACAGAAAAATTACAGAAACTTTAGCTATATTTTATATACCTACACTCAGAGAAAGGTTTGATTGGGTCAACAATATATTGTAACATCTAAGATGCCATAGTTGATATAGAGACAATGATCCACATTGTAGCAGTAACAATATCATGGCAGCGCTGAATAAATGCGTATTAAGGGTTAACATGTTTCTAGTAACACTGGTATAGCACAACTTAATTTTAAAAAATTTCTTTTTTGTGATTTTGGTACAATTAATGTATTTAATGAATAGTTTTAATCTTAAAAATATACAAATGATTATAAAAATCACAATATTTAAGAAATAATGACTTCAATTGAGATTTTTTTAAATAGCTAGGTTAGGTTAGATTTTTAAATATTTGCTTTGCTAATCGCAACGATATGTATTATTATCCCTACCATACGTATTGTAACTGCTACAATATTTAGACTATTGAGGGAACAAAGAATATTTAATTGGTCCAATCAAATCTTTCTCTGAGTGTACAAGCATTAGGTTTTACCTTAAATTTTGAAAGCTCTCGTAAACTTCAAAAATTTTTAAATGCTTCATTTAGACAATAAAATGGTCCTTCTTTGATACATACATATATCTTATCTTCCCTGATCATTGATTGAAAAAAAAACTTGTGTAGTAAACTCACCGAAATACAAGGAAGGCGACCGCTGTGGTGGACTGCTGTCGGGGCTGAGTGCGACCTTGTTGAAGATGAGTTGCGAGGCTAGGTTTCCAGGCAGCATGTTCAGCCCGCTCGAGGTCTGCTGCGGGGGCGGAGGTCCGATCGACGGTGCCTCGTGCTCGTAAGTCGGGGGTCCGTTTATGTTGCTCTGCATGAACAGACTCGCCATCAGGCCCGGGTTGTAGGGGTTGAGCTTCCGCAGCGCCCTGAACTGCTCCATCGCTTCGATTTCCGTTTTAGCTGAATTTTTTTGGGGCAAATATTAGTTTGAAAGTTTTGGCGGGGTGCGGAGATTTCCGGATAGTTTTTGATTCGTGCCTGCGAAGCTTTTCCCAAGGGTCGTTTTAATTCTTACCTGATGAATCATAATTTTAAGCTCGATATCAGGATATTTTTTCAATTTACCTACTCAGCTTTTATTGTTAATTTTTTGTCTAATTTATTTTAAGAAGACAAAAATTTTTGCTGCTCTTTATCTAAAGAAAATAACAAAAAATATTTTCTCTGTTAGAAATATTAATTTAGTTATACATTTAATAGCCTTTTACTGGCCATTTCATAGACTCAATCTAGTATTTTACTTGTAACTAGACATTTAATGGTTATTAAATAGACTAACTAATCCTTGTTTCTTATATCAGGGTATTTACATGACAATTATATCTCTTTTATGAATAAAAAAAAAACAATCAATACTAAAAAGTATATACAACAGTCTTTTTGGTGTCCTTTCAAATTTTAAGCTAACAGATTAGTTGATTTGACAAAAAATTTTCAAAATTGTAGTAAAAAAAAGAATTCTGGTACACAAAATCTTTTATATAGATCAATGTTCAAAATTTTGGAGCGCTCCCAACTTTATAAGAAAATAATTATTTTAAAAATGCCTTGCGTTTGACACTTATAAAATTTTTTTTTAAGTTAATACAATTAATTTTTATTCTCATGCTTCATTCAAATCTCTAGACTTTATGAAATTTCATGAATCGCGAACTCCCTTATTACCGACTAAATAATATCATTTCTCAAAACGCAAACAATTACTGCCCTTTTTAGAGCTCAAATCCATAACTAAATGAAAAAAAGTCTTTCTTCATCGCAGCCATTCGAAGGTAGGTGGGGTAGGTACAGCGGCTCCGTGAAAGTTTAAAACTGCACAAAGCTAAGCGGTGAACGAGAAGAAAAGAGAGGAGGCAGCAGTGCGCAACCGCGTCCTCCTGGCTCGGGGCAGCAGCAGTGAGAAATCAAAATGGCTGTTCCCCAGACGAGGCGTGGTTTACTCATCAACGCGCTGCATCGCCCGTACACTCGCTTTGAAAAAAACTTCCAAGCTTGTTTCAAACAACTCTAATTTGGTTTTTTTCTTAATTTATCGCCCGGTAATTTTCAAACTGATGGCTTAATAGAGATTAGAATCTGGAAGATGAATTTGATTACGAGCTCGCGAAGTGATTGACCTAACCGTTCGGTTGTTAAGTTCAAGCTTTTGAAATTAAATTATTTAAAATTTATTAAAATAAGGTTTGGGACTTCCAATACTCTACTAATTTTTGCGGATCAAGGCTTTATGTTTTTAATTTTCAACTCTTTATTCTAAGTTAAGGTAACCGCGAGCGTAAAAATCCGTCTATCAGAAGTACATTCATTTATAATCAACTTTTAAGACTTTAGGTTAATACGAACTTTTACATTTTAGACTGCAAAACATTTTTAGTTGAATTTTTATATTCCTAATTTATACAATAAAATTTATGAATATTGATTTTTTTCAACTCAACATCAATCATTTTATCGTGTTTGGAAATTCTTTAAATAAACAAATTTATTTATTTTTTTTACAGAAGTTTTTTTCTAAATAGCTTTATTAATATTGTATGATTTTTATAATCGATGATTTTATAACCGAATAAGAATGTTCATTGAAATATAACCTTTGATGAATAACTTATATGCGTAAAAAGTGAGTCATAAAATGGTTAACAGTTTATATTACAACTTCCTCTGATTGTCGAGTGATTTTTTCATCTCTTGAGTTTTATAGCTCATGACTTGTTGTTGGTACTTAATACCCACAATCTTTTAACAACGTGCAGATTCCTCTTGAGATCCAGAGTTTGATTACAACGAGTAAATCGGTATGTTTGAATAATAAATTCTTTCTCTTTGAAAAAACCTTACTTAAATATAAAGTTATAAACAACCACAGTAAATGAGTTTCAGTATGTTGATAGATTCAGCCCTTTGTCAACTAAAAAACTAGTTCCAACAGGATAAAAAAAAAATTTCAGGATATACTATAAAATAAAAATTTAATGTTAAGAGAAAGACTGGAGTAGAGATGTTGCACATCGATTTGTTTTATAACTGCGAACAGAAAAAATTAGCAAACAAAAGTATATAAAATAAACCGAGGGGCTATGCACTCCAGAGTCAGTCAAAAAATCACCAAAAAATCAAAAAATCACTAAAAAATCAAAAAGTCACAAAAAAATCAAAAAATCACTAAAAAATCAAAAAGTCACAAAAAAATCAAAAAATCATCAAAAAATCAAAAAATCACCAAAAAATCTCTGAAATGGAGTTGAGTCCGACAATCATTCAGAAAACAAATTTTTTTTTTGATACTTTATTTATCTTCAAATTTCAATTTTTATAATAAAATATGAAATTTTTAATTTAACGAGCGCTACTGTACAGGACCTTAGGTCACCGATGTCGCTCGTCAGCAATCGGCTACTTTAGTGTACTTTAGTTTGTTTTAAAATTTGAATAATCAACAGATCAAAAAAGTAAATTACAAGTAATAGGAAAAATATTTATTGAAAAAATAAATGAAACTCTTTAATTTTATTATTATTATTATTATTATTATTATTATTAATTAAAATATTTGAACTAATAAGTGATAACAATAGAGCAAGATTTGTCACGAGAGAAAATTGTATCTCTTAATAAAAATAACTGAGATAAAAAACAAACCAACAAAAGAATAAATAAATAATAAGGTACCTGTACCTAGTATGGCCCCCCTAAGCGAGAATCGACGTTGTGGCGAATCAAATCAATATTTTTTGACGTGTTAGGTCTTATTTTAAAGGTTAGTTCAAGAGCTTTAAAGTGGGACCTTACGCGTTCAATTTTGATCAATGAGCTTGAAATGCCATAGGATTTACCAAACCGCGTTTTTTTAAGACACCAAAAATTTGTGTACCTAATATGACCCCCTTGAAGTTATTTATTAATTGCAGTTTGTTCCTATTTTTTAAATCAATCAGATATAAGATTAAAAAAACTTCAAAATTTTCATTATTTTAAAAATTATTTATTTAAAAATCGAGCCTTTTTTACAATTTCTTTGAAAGCTTTGCAACCAGTAGAAAAATTACAACTTTAAATTTTTATCAAAATTTGTTTTTTGAGCTAGAATGTTTTTTTAGTTTAAAATGAAAAAAAGCTTTGAAATAGTTAAATTTATTTTTCTTAAAAAACATTAGGATTTTCTAAAAAGTAAATATGAAACTAAGGACTCTTAATATCGGTATTTCTACTAATTCGCGGGGGGCCATATTAGGTACACTGCAGTATAAAAAGTTATTTAAGAATAAAACCCGTTAAAAATTGAGTTGAACAAAAACTAAAATCGCATTTTAAAGCTGAAGCAATAACGAATCGAAGCTACTTATGAAAATTTTGGTCAGGTGTGTCTAAATATTTTGGCAGACCATTTAATCACAACGTAAAATAATAACGAAGGTATACGAAACGAGTTTTAGCTATAAGGCGTGCGCAAAAATAATTTTCAAATGTTCTAAACAACTCGAAACTTCATAATTCAGTGTTTTTGACTTCTTCCTACCTTGTAGAGACGTCGCATATCGAGCATACTCAAAATAACAGGGGGGGGGGGGGCATATTAGGCACAGGGCCGTATCAGGTACACCTACCTTAAGTAAATTAGCGTTAGCGGTATCTAAAAAACAAGATTTTTTTTTTTTAAGTGTTTGAATAGAAGACGTGTTTACTTGTAAGTATTCTTACATTTAAATTGGCTATCCGCACGCTGTGTGGGAATAATTTTTTTTTTTTTTTTTTTATTTAAACTTCATAGTAAGTTAAAAACTCAATCATTCATTACATAGTTTCTCTCTAAATCTGGAAGAGTGAAAAGCCACTCTTATGGAGTCATTTTTCCTCGCATTTTTCACCCTTTTATCTAGAAAAAAGTGAGTCAGTACTTGAGTGAAAAATGACTTTTTCTCAAAGAGTGATTTCTGTCACCCTAATAAGAGTGATCTTTCACTTTTCGAAGAGAGATTAAGAATAGGCAAAATTAATGTTTATTATAATAATTTTTTAAAATTTTCTTAATTTTTATTACAGCAAGTGTTGATTTTAACTGTAATACTAATGAAAAAAGAATAAAAAAAATAAAAATAAAAAATAAAGATTGTGGCCAGGATTTGAGCCTTGGTCCTAAGGTTGCCTGAAATTTTTAATGTCTATATAACGCCTCACTATAACTACTTAGCTACCGTTTTCTGTTGTAAATACTTAGTGTGTTTGAGCGCGTATAAAAATTGAAAACCTCGTTGTAATCCTTAGCTGCCGGAAACATCTCAGAGTGCTCTTTGTTGAGGTTATGTTCGACAATCTTTGCATCAGCGTTCGGCACCGTCGCAGAGATTGATAAATTAATATTTATTTGCTACTTATCTAAGCCGAAATAACACTGGGTATCAAGATTTATAAATAAATATTTTATTGTTTTTTATGGTTAAAGGTAAATTTGAATTACAATGGTGATTACTTCTTCAGATTGGGTGGAGCTGATGGAAATAATGAAACTTATCCAACTTGTTAAAATTTATATTCTATAAATGCGCAAAACGCGAAGCACTGACATCAATAAATAATTTTATTGTCACTTGAGCCTTAAAATCGATAATTTTGGGTTCCGAGATTAATAAATACATGATTTTTTTATTCCCAAAGGATTTAATTAATCCAACTTGGTGTTTAGGTTTTTGTGGCTATGATCTTTTAAGCGTCAAGGGTTTTGTGGATCTATCAGTTTTGTGATATGTAAATTTATTATTTATTGATCTTGGTACCTATATGGGTTTTGCTGGTTTATTCAATAAATTTTTTAGCAACTTCAATAAGCTTTATCATTTACATCAACTCCACCCAATCCGAAAAGGTCGTAACCAACAGCCTAGTCTAAATTAACTTTGGACGCTAGAAAACAAAAAATATTCACTAATTAGTCTTGATGCCCAGGGTTTTGTAGGTTTGAAGCTTAGAAAATATGCAAATTTTTAATTAATTTATCAATCTTTACGTCGGTGCTGGTACTGCCGCAGGGAACATAAAACATAACTTCACTGAAGAGCTTCACACAGAGACGGATTCGGCAGCTCCATATGCAAAATATAAATAAAAACTAGCGCACCCTCTGGCCCTTTCGCTACTTTCAAGAGGCCAGATGACTTGCCTGGCTACGGTGTTTTTGCCGAAATTTTTTTTAAAGTCTCAGGTCTTGCGCCATTTGTACCCATGTGGTCCGATCATACTCAAAATGAAACTGGAACTATGGGACACCAAAACGAACATTTTCCCGTTTACCTCGTTCAATTTTATCCATTAGGTCGCGAGAAATCCTGTGCACAATTTTTTACCCCTTCGGGATCGGTCATGCCTAATAAATCGAAAAAATCATTAAAAAATCAAAAAATCACTAAAAAATCAAAAAGTCACAAAAAAATCAAAAAATCACCAAAAAATCAAAAAATCAGAAAAAAATCAAAAAATCAAAAAAAAATCATTTGTGACTCTGGAGTGCATAGCCCCTCGAAATAAACAGTTACACTTCGCAACCAGAAACCGAAATAATATCTTGTGAGCTTTTAGTACCATGTAGGAGTCAAGACTTATAAAACTTTAAAGATAAAAAAATCACTCGACAATCAGAGGAAGTTGTAACGTAAACACTAAACTTGCATTCTATGGCGCATGTTTTTTTTTTGTGTGAATTATTACTGTGCAAGGCACTCTAAGCTTCAAAGTTTATTTGGGTCATTGTTGTTACTGCGCGTTGAAAAATAACTCTGGCTAAACTCGGGTTAAAAAAATTAATCGCGCGTAAAAAAGTAAATTTTTTGTTTAAGCCAAAGCAAGTATAAAAATAAATCGATATCACAAACTGCGGTAGCCAAGCCTTTCAACTCGTTGCATATTTATTGTCTAGTGGCAGTCTTGGACAGATAATAATGGTCCCCGTGCAAAATGCAGGTTGCGAATGAGGGTGGAAGTCACCAACTGTGAAATACTGGAAGAATTTTACTTCATCATTTATGTACAAATAAGCCAAGATCAAAATAATTTTACCATTGTTTAATCGATTTAACTCGATAAAAGGTTGATATAATTACTAGTCGATTTCTGCCTTTAATTATTTGATGAACTAATTGTTTTATTAAGTAATTTTTACGGAATTCTCATCTTAAAAATTTATTTAGACTAGCTCTTCTGAGCGTGCTTCAAGCGCGCATAGGAAAAAACAATAAGAGTAATCTCAAAATGCACTTTTCGAATATTTTAAAAACTTCTTCACCAATCAGCTCACGAATAAAAATCTTACGCAAGATGGCGATAGCTCTCTTTTATAAAGGGAAACCTTTCAAACTAAGATATTTTTAAAAACAGCGTTTATTAAAAATACAACCGGGAGTTCCAAAAATATTGTTGACTTCTTAAATTTTCATCTTATAACTCCATGCAATAAGTTTGAGAAAATTAATTTTCATGTGTTATGTAGTATTTCCAAGAGGTCCTTTTTCCAGCAGATTTTTGTGAATCGTCTTTTTTGATGAACCATAATTATCGTAACTTAAACCAATGATCATAGTACTTGCTTTGTAGTTAAATTTCAAAATTAATTAAAAAAAAATCCCAGTATACGCCCTTTAAAGAATTCATCAATCGTCAAGTTTGCCCTGACAAGTTTCCGTTCACCCGTATTTTTTTAACAAACACGATTAAAGTGACTTTGGTAACCGGAGAGCCTGCACGACAAATCGTAAGTAATCGATGATCACCAAGCCATGCTTTAAGCAAATCCGTCTCGCGCGAGCGGGAAACCCTCGAATTTCGGTTGGCTTTGTCCCGCGGGGGGGGTGTAACAAAACCCGCGGCACCGCAGCGCGCGCATCGTTTCGGAGTGGGCGGGGTACGACCTCGTAATAACACTGGCGTCGCGGCGAACAATGTCTTATTAAAAACCAATTTACGGAAGCCGAACTTGTCACCTGTGGCTCCGTTTGAAATTGTGGCTTTAATTGAATGCAGAAGCTTGAACAAATTTAATCATTGATTTGCGCATGAGTATTTTTTGTTTTTGACTAATGCAAGTTGATATTTACTGTCCAGTTTTTCGGGAAGAGGATTGATTTTATGGATCAAAAAATTGTGTTGATCAAACCTTAAAAAACGCGACGTAAAGTTAGTTTTATTGAGCAATTGGGATTAAGAAATACATTTTCTCAAGTCAAGTTAAAGACTAAAAAAAATTATTACACCATATCGTTAACAATTGGTTATTAAAATTTATTTTTTAACTTTTTATGGCTTCTGAAATTATTTTCTACCAAAAAAACATTGGAAATCACAACAAAACATTGGGGTTATTCGCGTGAAAATTATTTTTGTAAAATTATTGTGAAATTTATAAAAAGTCAATTTTTTGCAGTTTCAAGAAATGAATTCTTCGATAGTGAAACTATATGTATGTGGTTTTCCTAAAGGATCTCTATTGTAAGAAGACGAATATCAATAATTTAGTACACTTTTTCAGCCTAGTGGGCATAGGCGTAATAAAAAAAATTCAATCTTTAACTTGCTGTAACTTTTAAACTTATATGGTCAATTTTGATCAGACTTCGTAGAAATGTTTATGAATATCTAATAAACACCTCCAAAAAATTTGAGCTGATTCTCTATTGTCATACATTTGGTAGAAAACCACCTTAAAAGTTTTTTGAGCAAGTGAAAGAAACATAAAAATATAAAAATTTAAATTTACAGTTCAAAAAGGAAGGTTGAGTCTTAAACCCGTATATTTCTCTAATATTAAAAACTTTAAAATTGAGAGAATCAAGGTCAACCCTGTACTAAACAGATTAAATCTTATGAAAATCCCACAAAAGCTAATCAATAAATTTTACTAATAATCATGCCCTTGGATTTAAAATTGTCATTCGAGCTCATATGCCTGGTAAAAAATTTATTTTCTCATGGTTAAAGGTACTCGTTTAACGCGGGCTCAAAACGACATTATCGCGAAAAAAAAGGTGCCCAGCCGCAGCAGCGCTACTCGTTCGTAATAACACGTCTTTTATCCACGCATGCATGCATATGCAAACGTCACCTAAAAAGCCTCGCCGTTTTTTTTTCTTTTTCTCCGTCTTTATCTTATTCTTTCCGTATTTTTTTTTCGCGAGCTCAAAGGTGCTCGCGTCATCTGTAAACTATAATTTAAGACAATCGACTGGTAATTTACACAAAGTGCATTTAAGAACAATAAACGTGGCTCGAACGAATAAAAAAAAAAGAAAAAACAAATCGAAGAGTCGGTCGTTTAATTGCCGTGCAATTAACGTATTCTCGGAGAATCGTTGAAACACCCCTTTTGTGACAATGTAGACGGTTACGTGATTCGCCCGTTCGGCTGCGCTATTGATCCTCCCGCGTACCTGCGTACGCGTCGTGACGCTGCAGGATCGATTTACCCGGAATTTTCGATTTATCAAATTACAGCACGGTGAGTCGAAAAAAAAAAAACAAATAATAAATTTAATTTTTCCGAAATACTCATCATGCCTCGCTCGTTATTACATGCGTGCGGGTTTCTCGAAAGCAATTTACTCGACGCCGGAACGCGTGACACTTTTGAGATCGCTGCAATTTTTACTTGTGTCATTAGAAACTGAGGGCACTTCGTTGTAGCCGAAACACCCGATTCTGTAGGTAATTTCAACCGAAACAAGTTTGAAAAAAAAAACGCTGCTGTTGCTGCTTTTTTTTCTCATTGAAGTTTTTATTTCTTGTAAAACGATTCCGAAAAGAGAAAAATAACGCGCGGTGGATCGTTAACAACGGTCGTAAAAATTTTCAACCGATTTTATCCGCGCAAGAGCTGACCGAAGATTAATGCGTCTATATAATTCAAGCCAAATCCCGGAGAAGAGTACTAAAAAACCGTGGAACTGACAGACTAATTAGGTATGAATTATACTTTGTGCTCGTCTCGTAAAGGCGTAATCCAAGTTATCAAAAATTTGTACCCTCGCTAATTAAATTAAATAAGCGTAAAAGCAAAAATATTCAGTGTATCTCGTTGGAATAATAAAATAATAATTACGACAAGTCCAAGCTAGTAAAATTGCTTAGAATTACAAAACACCTGCATGTTTTGACACTAATCCGGATTATTTTTTATCGTCTCTTATTGTCATTAAAAAAAATATTTAAAAAAATGAAAAGAATGAAAAATTAAAAACTTTATTAATTTATTCGGCTTAAGATTATCGGTCAGCTTGCACGGGGGGCCTCTACTTTGAAATAAAGCAATTTACAAAGGAGATCTTAAGAGTTCCGCCCTCGGGGCGATAAATAATTTTTTATAGGGCTTTGGTTATTCGAAAGCAACCACGGTTTTCTCCCGGCTTAATAGGTTTATGAAAATTTATTTTCTGTCACGAGTGAATTTATACGCGTGCGTAACCGTAGGACGAGTGTAGTCATCTTCTTCTTCTTCTTCAAAGCAGCTTGAGCTTTTACGAGATGCGCGCACAATGCAGACGGTTTTACATATCGTAAAATGCGCGACGTTAAGTTCACCTACGCTGGAGTCTTGCGCTCGGGCTTTACGAGGAGAGCAAGATTAAAAAACTTAAAAGTTTTCACAGTTTTATTGGTTATTTTTAACAATTATTCGGGGATTGTTAAGTGACTTGTGAAAACTGATAATAATATTAGTTTTTGTTGAAACGAAAGAAAACAGTTTGAACAGTCACGAGATGGATTTATTACACCTAAATTTAGATGTATGTAATACTTACCCCAGTACAGTTATAGCGAGAGTAACATAAAAGTCGATTATAATATTCGTTTTTGTTGAAAGAAAGAAAACGGTTTGAGCAGTCAAGAGATGGATTTATTACACCTGAATATAGATGTAGACATATATGCTTCATTTCTAATACTTGCAGTACTTACCACCACAGTAACACAAGAATCATAAAGATCGATTTTCTATCTGTTTACTAGGCAAAAGATTTTGCAGAAATACCATTTATGTCCAAAAATCAAAATGCTTTAAGAAATTATAAAAATATTGTTTGAAATTGCTTTAAATCTTAAAAAAGAATCCTAAAATTTAAATTACAAGAAAAAGTTTTTAATAAAACTTCTGAAAAATTAACATACATTTAAGCTCACTTGCTTATTTTCACAAAACGAACAAAATTTTTTATAATATTTCTGTCAAATTACCGAAATACCTCTTTAAGTTGTTTCATTTTCTCAGGAACTTTTTAAATATATTTACTATTTATTATAAAAAATTTTTTTACATAATTACTAGTAACATTTGCAGCTTGATATGCAGGTAAGTAGGTAGAAAATCAATTTTTCATACTTGTAAAGCTGGGTTATTTTTGGTATGAAAAAATTTTATCCGAGCCTTCTTTACTTTCAACAAATAATTCATAGCAGTACTTTAATTTATTTTTAATGGACATTATTACGCCGGGGTTAAAGATTTATATATTATTGACGAGTACACGTTTAATTATATACAGAGGCTGAACTAATATGAATTAATTAAATCCAATCTATTTTTTTCATAATTTTTAAAATTATCTACTTAAAAAATTTGATGTTACTAGTTTATCGAAAAGAATAGTAGCTGTATCAGTCATTTGATAATTTTTAAATCTTTTTTTTTTTAGTTATTGCTGAGATTAAAAAATTATTAAAAAATACCTTTATTAATTATGAGTATATTTATACAAAGACACTTGACCTATTTTAGACTGTCAAGTAATAACAGTAACTAGACGGAAAACTTAATTAATATCTTTCAATGTGTAAGAGACTTTTTTGTTTGATAAACTCTCGAACTAACCATCACTAAATGCCAAAAATTTTCAGAAACCATAATTTTGGGAGATGTTTTCATTATTGTATTCATAATAGATTAGTATAATAGATTGATTGAAGTGCTCACTTTTGTACAATTGCTTATTTCAGAACCCTCAAAGTTGACATTGATTTTTGATTCTACAAGTACTTTATAAATAAACAAGATATAAAATACCTAAAATTTATAGATGCAAACGCTCCAATTGCTGAGTAAAAAGTTTGCCAAATTGGATTTTCGTTAGTTTCATTCGAAGATAAGTTAATTAGTAGAAGTTAATTTTTTATTTGAATTTTCATTTCATGTAACTAGATTTTTTATCCAGACCAAAAATAAGTTGTAAAAATATGAAATGAAACTGCATACAGATTCCATATCAAACATTAATTAAACAGTAAGTTCATAAAAAATCATCCTAAGTCGCGACTTATGTATGTTTATCATTAACAAATACAGATTAAAAAAAAATTCAGTCGCGCGATGTACGCAATCATCTTAATTTTCCCAAAAAAAAAAAGATAACTTTTCTAGCATCCGATGCCGCCAAAGGCATCCCTCCGCGGCGATAAATCGTGAAAGCCGCGGTGTACTGCAGCCCGTTCGAAAATGAATCAATCGGGCGATAATAGCGCGGAAAACTTTGTTGCACTATCCGAGTGTCCGCGTGCGCGTGCCACGTGCCTCGTCTCCATCTTCCTCGTATTCTCGTCCGAGGAGGAGTATTACGCAAGCGCTCCGCCAGATTGCCAATTTTCGTGTTACCGCGCGTGACGCCAAGCCGCGAACCGCCAAGACATACTCTGTATCTCGGGTATCATCGCCGCATCTTCTATTTTAAACCCAAGCTACTTTATATGTGCAAAGTGGACGTTTTAAATAACTCAAACTCGTGTACGACTTTTTTCTTTATGCATTTCTTTCTTTCATACCGATGGAAATGCGCGGGCCAGCTGCTTCCGTCTATGTCTTATCTCGTCTGATGCACACTTGCGCTCGACGACAAACTCACTAGAATCGAGTTACATCGCCGCGCTCACTTTATTTTCGTGCATCGTGGATTTTTTAAAATCACTCGATACCCGACCTTGAATCGAGCTCGCTTGACTTTAAAAGTATATCACACTCGCGGTATTACAAAATTACACGTAGTCTGAGCGCTGTAGCTAAGGATAAATATCAATAAACGCACCTTTCAGCGCTACAAGATTCCCCGTAAATTTAGGCGATTTATTTATGAGCGCGAGGAAAGCTCGATACAGTGTGCGCTCTGGAAGACAAAGTTTGTACCTCGAGTCATTATTCTTGTCGCGTGGGATCAAAGGGAATAAAAAAAAAGTAGAGTCGTGTCAGTCGACACAGGTGACAAATTTGGCACGCCCGGCGGTACCTGCCCGAGAGCCAAATTTAAACCAGAATAAATAAGACACTGTTCGGGGCGAATGTGTTTCGGCTACATTGAATTGACTGCGATGAGTTCCTACCGAGAGATCTATTCCGCCGGTTAACCCAACGTTTTAATTAATTTGGGAAAATAAGGATTTTTTTAGGTATAAGAGGGAGGAAAACAATTTTTATTTTACCGACGATTATTATGTAAGATTGTGGGTAGACAGAAAAAGAAGTGTTTCAATGATTTTTAAGTTTAATTTTTTGCTACACGGAGAAGGAGACACACTATGAAACACAATGTGTGCACGGTGTTTTCCAGTGTACGCATTTGACGCATGCTTTTTTCTCGGTTACTCAAGTTCTGCTGAATCTCTAACCTCGAAACTTTAAAATCGTATAAATATAAATATCAAGTTCGAAATCATAATTGAAGTTTATAAATTTGTTAGGAAAGATAGCAAGAACATTTCAAAGTAAGAATCGTACACAATTTTTAGTGTAAAACTTTGAAAAACTGGTAACGTCGGTGTTCCGAGCGCCGTCGTCTGCTCTGTCGAAATTGTCTCTCTAAAAATTTTGCACTGGAAAACACGGTGCATGCACTTGGAAATACGAAGTGTGACTTGGAATCACGCTGCATCACGCATCATGTAAAACGATGGCGCTGTACACCAAGTTTCATGATGTACCTCTTTCTACGTGTACCGAACTGTGATATGATTGAGGAAAGAGGATTGGATAACTTGGTCATCGAGTATTCAGATTTTTATCAAATTGGATTTTGATTTTGAACTGATTTAGTTATACGCATGGTGGAAGAAAGCTAGGCTGTCACGGATTTTAATTTATTTATTCATTTATTTTTTTTTACTAGCTGATGATAAACAAAAATAAATATAAATCGTTGCCGATTATGTGATTGAAAAGAAAAATCATGATACTTAAATAAAAATACACAATTTCACAGAGAATTTTAATTGTATGTATGGTATATTTTTTTATAAATTTGATATCGATTGTTTTACTTTAAAAAAATTAATTTTTATTCAAATTTTATATGAATTTTTTACGATTTTTAAATTTACACATGCATTTTAGTGAGAGCTCTTACATCATTGTGGAATTAACATTTAAGTTTCGTATGGATCTTTTCTGAGCTTTTTCAAACTATCTAATTTGTATATCACTCGAATCATTCGATTAGTCTAGAAGAAAATCCATACTGAAACAAACATTAAAAATTTAATTTATTACTCCACATAAAAATCTACACTAAAATGCTCTACAAGGAAATTTTCTCTCTGTATAAATTGACGAAGTTTGTATGGAATTTTTCAATGTTGATCCTAAGATTTTGTGTATTCTGTACGAAGAAAAATTTATCTTCTGCTCTCGGTATCAAAGGAAAATGAGTAGCTGGCGCATGCAAACACGTAGCGAGTACACAGTGTATACAAAGTCTTTGCCGTGACACTCGACACGCGATTTCGAGGAAAAACTCTAAGAATCCACCGCGGGACACAAAAGAAGGGCAAAGTGTGACCGTCAATTAAACCTAATCAAACGCGAGCGTAATTACGATCGTCTCTTTCTTCCTCTCCTCCTCGCCGGGTATGAAATCCTGGTGATTGCTTTCTGTGCAAGTGTACATTTTTTTTTTTTTTTGCAAACCGGTTCGAGCGAATATACAGTGTTGGTCGTCGCGCACGCACGCGATCGGTTACTCGCGAACCGCAGATACGAGGAGAAAAAAAAATGTCAGCGATACCTGCTCGTGACGACTCACTCCCGTGCCAGGGTACAATGATAGCTAAAATGAAATAATAAAGAAACTTGGGAGGGAGGAAGCGGCGCCCGGGGGTTTTATAATTTCTTTATTTTCTGGGAAGCACCGCGTTACAAACGACCGAGGAGCCGGGTGCCAATTTGATTTTTAAATTATCGCTTTCGAAAACCCCGGAGAGAGAGTTAAACTATGGTATTAAACCGAACTAAATGTCTTCTGGAAAAACATATACACCTTTTTTTTTCATTGGGCAGGGGAAGAAAAAAGTGGGAGAGCTCGTAGCGCGATTCCGATAAAAAGTTTGTTGGAAAATTGTAATTTCAGCGGGGATCGTTACTGACTCCAACTCGTTAGCTACACTTTTTTTCTTTTTTTCGTGTTTTCTGTAAAAGTTTATTCGACGTCGATTGAATTCCTGGAAGCCGAGCCATTACAATATCGTACGTACTGTAATTTTCTACATCGTTATAATTTCTATAATTTTGTTTTGGGATTTAAAAAAAAAAAAAAAAAAAAAGTAGTGGATACGGAGTAAACGAGCACTTTGAGACTTTTTTTTTTAACTCTCACATATATTGTAACGAAAAAAAGGGGGGAAAGGAAAAAAACTTGTGTACACTTTTGAATAAAAAGTTTATTCAACGAGCTCGTTTATAAAATATTCACGCATTGACGATGTGGCGCAAAAATCAAACTAACTTTCTTTCCCCCTTTTTTTATTTTGACCAATCAGGCGCGGTTCCAGAAACAATAATTTTCGTACGAAAAGTTAACTCTCCCAATTACGTGGTTTTTTTTATTACAGAGAACGGAACCTTTTTACCGCGTAAATCGGTTTTCAGGTGTCGACTTTTCCACGTCGCGTGCCGCCCGAGATCTACAATATTTCATCGCACGGTCGAGGATGCGCCAACCTTCGCACGTATCGATAACAGCTGGTGCAAAGCACACCGCACGCGTAAACAATGTATCCTCGCTCGACTATTGATCAATCAACAAATGTCTAAATCTTCGTTCGATGGACTCACAATGCGTAATTTTTTTTTTTTTTTCGTATTCCCGAGGTGTAAGATCGATAACTCGGTTGTTGATGCGTACAATGTAACCAGGTGAGTCACACTGTGCAGAAGCTTTTGAGTTACACAATGCATCGCCCCGCACGTGCGCTCGGTATAAAACCATCACGTTTAAAAATAAAAGCCCGCTGCGGCTTCTTATCGCTTACTAACAGGCTGCGTGTGTGTGTGTGTCACATAGAGTCGGCTACTTTTTTTTTCAATTACACGACAGTTAATTTTAATTTTTCAAACGCGAATCAAACATTGTTTCGAACTTACCTTGCACCCGCTCGTTGGCCAGTAGGAACGAGCTCTCAAGATTAACGAGTGTTTGTTATTAGCGGAAAGTATTTTGAAAAATATCAGAGGCAATAGGAATGAATCTGGATCAGGTACAGATTCATGAGTCGCAATTATTATCATCGACGTTTCTGCATTTGTTTAAATGAAACTTTGCATAGTTACGAAACACTGTAACTTCCTGGCCGTGTTTAACAAATCGACCTGTGTTTAGTGACACGAGTGTAACGTTTTTTTAATTTTTCCAAACAGCACTAATAAATAAAACTGTACATTGAAAAAAAAAAAAAAAAAAAAAAAAATACTGAATTCTCAGCTATTACAGAAAAAAAGAGAACCAACTTCACCGACAGTATGAAAAAAAAGACCTTCTCATTAATAATTTATGGTACAATTTTCTACGCCATACGAATTACACTAATCGAGAGAGAGAGAGAGAGCCGTATGCGTGACAATGATTCCAGTGGCGGAAAGAAAAAAGCCTCGAAATCCACCACCTTACATTTATTATATATATATCTCCCGTTCGTTGAGGTTGAAGAAACGTGGGAATCGCGGTTTTCGGCTCTCCCCCCTGCGTTCGTCAAAGTCGATCGGCGTTAGCCAACCTTTGACAAATAAAATCGGTCTTATCTCTTTGGTACAAAAGCGCTAAGGTGAGGGATGAGGAGAGAAAAAAAAAAACCGGTTCTCCACTGCAAGTTGTTTCCGCGCGCACTATCATTACCTCCGGGATTCCTCGATTATCATAAAGGAAGAGGAGGAGGAGGAGGGGTTCCGTTGTTGCGGGTTTACAGTAGCGTGCAGGGTTTTTATTTAAAATTAATAGAGACGGAGAGAGATAATTTTTATGTTAATAATTCATAACAATGATTTTATTTTGCGGTGTAGCGAGTAGGTTTACAGCACCGATCGATGCTGAATACAACAACGATCGGAATAAAAAAAAAAAAAGAAAACATTAAAAAATTGGAAGGAGTACCAGTTCACTGTTGTCAGGTTTGAGTCCTTGCGGCAGTCTTCAAACATGAATAATCTTGTTTTATAATGATTTTGAAGCGATAAAATTTAATTAGCAAAATAATTTCAAAGATAAAAAATATTTAAGAATCAATTTAACTTCAATGTAATTTTACGCTACGGTGTAGCTAAACGAGTGAAAATTGGACTTCTCTATAAAAAGAGATTTTAATTGATTATTTTTAATATAAATTTAACTTCTTCAAATTGCTTTATGTAAATTTAAAAACAAAAACAAAAAATTTTAAATCAACTTGTTAATTACATTTATCAGTACTCTTGCAGTAAAATTTCGCGTAATAGGAACTTACTACCGTTACACGAATCACAGCAACTGTGCTGTGATCGTATGGATTAAAATGACGGTAAAGAATTGATTTATTCGGTAATCTTTGGCGTTGAAAAATCTTCAGTGATGAATCATCAGGTGCTTTAAATCATCTTCGGGGTACGAATCAAAAACTATCTTCGTTGATAATATTCCAACGGTTTAGAATCTTCAGTGATGTTATTTAAAAATTACTCTTTACTTGTAATTAATAAAATAAACATCAAACAAAATTTTTAATTGCATTTAAAATCAGGTACATTTCACAGCCTTATTAATTAAGTTATTAAAGTTTTTGAAAAAAATCTGCGTTACTTAAAATAAAAAAAATCTTTTAAGTTTAAGAAAAGTCTTCTCTGGAAGAGGCAAACATCGGTCCACCATATCTTTTTCCAGCATTAAATAAATAAAAATCTCCATTAGATCATTTGTCAAAAAAAGCAATTCTAATTTTAGTGAAGAGTAATAAGGTTCAGTAATGGTACCTATGGTGATGCGACGAGCTGCAGCGTCCATGTCAGCCCTGTTGTCCTTAAGTATGACGTACATGAGCCCAAGGGACTCCCACGGGTAGCCGAACCTATGGAGCAGTTTAGCGCTGTACCCGAGAAGGCCTTCTACCTGCTCGATACCTGCAACTTGAAAAGGTACATTTTAGTAAACCGTATACACACCACAGGCGCTAGAGGTTTTAAAAAAAAAAAAAAAAACATCAATGCGCGGAGAGCGGTGGGGGAGCTTTGTGCACTGTAAACAACAGACCTTAGCTCGGAGGACGACCAATGGGACGACAAAGCCGTTCCCCCCGAGCGACCGCCTACTTTCCTGTAGGTACCACCAGTGCGACGCAAGTTTTGAATACGAGCGAATTCGGGGGCCAGGTGTGACCGCGGCAGGTGACAAACGCGCTTTGTATATGTATATAGGAGAGAGAGAGAGAGAGAGGGCAGGCAGGAAAAATGGACGGGAGTGCGATGGAGGGGGTAAACGAGGTCAATGGGGTTCGGCGCGACCCGAAGGACCTCGCCTTACTGATTCGCGGTACCTTGTTGGGGGATATTTTTTTAATTCCGGGATCAAACCACCGACCATTACGGTGTTTGAGGTTAATCGCGTGGTGTAGAAGTGCGACAACTAATAAGGTTATGTGAGATACGGGGAACGGAACTTTGGGGATGGTTTTTTATGACCATTCACTTGTAGAATCACCTACCCTGTATAGCTAATTTTGAATTATAGTCACACATTTTTCGTAAAAAAGGTTGTTAGCACTTATTGAAAAGAAAAAAAAAAAAAATCAAACTTGGAAAAAAAGAAAGAATTCGTATGGTTACAAAACTCTCCAGCAGTAATCGGTTTTAACTATAAATGAGCTAAAAAAAGTTTTTTTTTTTTTAATGGGATAAGGCGGGACTTCTACAAGTCTTTCAAAAAAAAAAAAAAAAAAAATCATCAGGATTCTTATTTTAATTTTGGAGAGTACAGTCAATGAGTAGACAATAAACAATCGGAACTTATAGAAGAAAAAAGCGACTATTACAAATCTGACAGAAGGTCTAAAGCATTCTATTATTTATAAATTTGACTCTATGACTGATGACGAATGCTGTACATAGCATCCAGTTTTATGGCCTTATGTGAGGATATGGTGAATTCATTGTCAAATGACTCATATTTACGAATGTGACACCCATAAAAACTTTTTTTTTAATCACGCGATAATGACAAAATAAAAATAAGTTGATTTCCTGATTGTGGACAATATTATTCAACATCCAGAAGCAACAACCAGCATCAAATGTTGTAAGAATGAGAAAACTGAAATATAGCTCACTATTTACTTAGCCCTAAAATTTTACAGAATCGGCAAATTCCGCAATCAATAATTTCACGTTGATATTGAATGCGCTAACCGCACCATCCGTTTTGGTCTGTAAGAAACTCGTTCGCTAAGAACACGGATGTCTTCAAAAAGGAAAAAAAGTAAATAAAAGTCTATACAAAGATCGGCTTTGAAAAAAGAGAAGCATTCGTGTTGCAAATTACACTGGAAAGTGGAGGAATAACAATAATCGCGGTTCACAATGGTCGGGGGGTAGGGCATGCACGATGGTAATTGCTTAATTTTCCTGGTACTCGAAAGGGGCCTCGCGTGCCGGTGTCCGGGGCCTGCATATGTTCGTCCGAAAAAATCAAACAACTCGATCCAATAGAAACCGCTGGTGCACACAGTACAAATCGAGCTGGCTCGCACAAAGGATGTATAAAAATACGATAAGACGTAGCGTTAGTCGGGTTTAATATTATACAAGTGTCGCGATAAAGAGGTGCACTTTTCCTGTCTAAAAGTGTAAATCGAAACACGAGAAGCGAAGCTCGAGCCTGGGCGGCCGAGGCGGCACGGCGTAAACATTGCAGCGTGCGCGGGTAATATTGTGGCTACGGCCAAATGATTGCGCGCCCCCGCGATTTCCGAGAAGGCTCAACACGACTCCGAGCACCGGAAGTTAAAAACTCCGTACGGCTCAAACGCTGCAGCGTTAACAATACAACGCGCTCGCTCTTGTTTGTGTAACGCATATTTCGAATTCGAGAGCTTTTTTTTTAATGGAGAGAGAGAGTAACTAAAGCCAACACTATATTTCATAGATATTCTTTGTCTTTTGAATTTATGTGGCAAAGTGAGTCGATATCAAGATACATGCAGTTTTTTTATTTTAAAAAGTACTCTCGAAAAATCTGTTCGAATTTCATTTATTTTTTTAAATGAAAAAAGGGTAGAAAAATATGTGGGGAAAAAAATGCTTGAATTTTTCGCACCACGACACTCTGTCAATAATATTGTGTTGCACAAAGTGTGTAGCAAACTGACTATGCTTGCCGTGTGAAAAAAAATAAATTCTATAAAAGTTTTTTTTGTTCTAAAACTTGTCAATTTTTCAACATTAAACATAGATTGATGATATGGAAGTTTGCTTTAACTTGTTTTGAGAAGTTTGTTACTATCTCGCATTATGAATTCTTCAGACTTAGAATGAAACTATGAAGTATGATTGTAATTAAGGTATAAATGAACTTTTTGCTTGTTTTTTGTAAATGGTTGTGGGGTTAGGTGCGCCGGGTTTTGGTGAAATAATAACTCGAAGTTTAATATTTTTAGACTAGAAAATTTATTTGAACAAGCTCGATGCGAACAGCTCGCAGAGCAAAACTAGACAGTTGTTCTTGGCCTGCCGGCTCGTTACCGCAGGTCAAAAGGGCCCTGAAGTACTTAGTGAATCATCACACTGAAGTATTTCAGGTATAATTAAGGCATCGGGTGTTGGAGCCTTCGTTCGGCTCTGCAGGAATCGTACCTGCGTCAAAATAGAGCCTGAACGGAAAATTCCATCACTCGATCGCCACATACTCCCTTACCAGTGATAACGTTAAAGTAAAAAAATTATATGACATAATTACAAATTGGAGTATTAAAAAAAATAGTACATGATAATTTAATTGATATTAATTATAACAAATTACATATTAAAAAAATTTTTCAATGACATTCGGTCGTTTGCTTAAGAAAATTTGAGAAAGAAAATTTGTAAAAAAATAATCATACACATTTTATCGAAGATATTCGGTAGTCGATTCATTCGTTGTTTCAAAACATACAATTTCACAAAATACAATTTTGCATTCAATATGTCACTGAAACTTTTATTTAAAAAAAATCACAACACTGCACTACACTATGAAAAACCAGCCTGAAGACGATCGGCAAAGCGTACTCGCCTGCCAGATCGCGTTTTGAACCGCGATTCTTCAGCTGTGCCGGTCAGCTCGCGTGCGTTGTCATTTTCATCGTTGTTTGGAGTAGTGCTAACTGGTGGACAGTTGTCCTCGCTGCTGTTTTCGTTGTTGTTATTGTTGTTTGCCTGTGATAGTTGCTCATCGGTGTCGTTTAATACAAAAGCAGGCTTGAGTCTATCGATCGTGACTCTTGTATTCTTGCCACTTTTCAAAATAACGAAAGTTTTGTCGTTTCTTTCGATTACTTCGAAAGGGCCGTCATACGGGTTTTGCAGCGGTCTTTTTACAGTGTCGTTTCGTAAAAACACATGCGAACATGTTGCCAAATCTTTGAAAACGAATGGCTTTGTTGTACCGTGGCGAGTCGCTGCCACAGGCTTTAAATTCTCGATGGTTTTGCGAAGTCTTGCCACGAAATCTGTGTGAATTTGCGTTGCACTTGGTGCGAAAAATTCTCCAGGCAAGCGAATTGATTCTCCGTACGTGAGTTCAGCAGGTGTTGACTTCAGATCTTCTTTAAAAGCAGTTCGCATGCCCAACAGTACGATAGGAAGTACGTCGCTCCAAGATACTGTCTCGTGGCATTTTATTGATGCTTTTAATTGCCGATGAACTCGCTCAACCATACCATTTGCTTGAGCGTGAAAAGATGTTGTACGGAGATGAGTGATGCCAAGAAGTTTTCTGAGCTCGTTGAACAGGTCCGATTCGAACTGGCGTCCTTGGTCCGTCGTGACCTTGAGTGGAACACCAAATCGCGAGATCCAGTCCAAGAGTGCTCTCGCCACAGTCTCAGCAGTCATGTCGACCAGTGGTGTGGCCTCAATCCATCTTGTGTATCGGTCGATGCAGGTCAGGATGTACCGGAAATCTCGTGACGGTTCCAGCGGTCCGACCAAGTCGCAGTGAACGTGAAGAAATCTTTCGCTGACACCTTCAAATTCACCAAGAGGAGAGTGTACGTGCCTTGAAGTCTTTGCTCGCTGACACGGTAAACAAGTTCTGGCCCAAGATTTACAATCTTTCACAATGGACGGCCAAATGAACCTTTGCGTAATGAGTTTCTGAGTAGCTCGTACACCTGGATGAGATAAATTATGAAGATTATTGAATACTCTCCGTCGAAGAGATTTTGGCACAAAAGGTCGGATGTTTTTCGTCGAAACATCACAATAGATGCCTAATTGCGTCTCGGGCAATCGAACCATCTTCAATTGCAGGGAGTGGTCGTTGTTATTCAGCATCTGCACTAATTCTTCATCATTAGACTGTGCAGCTGCAATTTCTTCGGTGTTTACTGTCAAACTTACCTCACCGATTCTCGACAGGAGGTCGGCGACGACATTGTCTTTGCCTGCAATGTGCCTAATATCGGTCGTAAATTGTCCGATATAATCCAGGTGTCGGGTTGCTCGTGGTGTGCTTTTGTCCAGGCCTTGCTCGAATGCGTAAGTTAAAGCGGCATGATCGGTGAAGATAATAAAATATCTGCCCTCGACGGCCCACCTGAACTTTTTTACTGCTGCGTATGCACCGTACAATTCGCGATCGTATGCACTGTACTTACGCTGTGCTGGATTTAGCGCCTTGTTGAAGAATGCCAATGGTTGCCAAATTTTGTTGACAAACTGTTGCAACGTTCCACCAACAGCGAAATCCGAAGCATCGACGGTGATTGAAAGTAACGCGCCCGGGACAGGGTGAACCAGCAGCGTGGCGCTCGAGAGTGCGTTCTTTATTTCCTCGAATGCATTTTTGTCTTCGTCAGTCCACTCGATAGGCGTGCTGCCCTTCTTTTTACCTTTCAAAAGATCGTTGAGCGGTTGTTGCAGATGAGCGGCACGAGGGATGAATCTGCGATAAAAATTTATCGCACCGTTGAAACTGCGCAGGTCTTTCGCGGTCGCCGGAAGGGGGATCTTTTTGATCGCCTCTACACGCTCCTCGAGCGGGCGTATTCCCTCGGCGTTGACCTTGTAGCCGAGGTACTCCACTTCCGGTTGACCAAACACACACTTCGCGGGATTTATCACCACACCGTATTTGCTCAATCTTTCGAACAGGAGCCTTAAATGTTGCAAATGTTGCTCCGCGTTTTCACTCGCGACTAGATAATCATCCGTATAAGGGAATACAAAGTCAAGACCTTCAGTTATTTCATCGCTGAATGCCTGAAAGGTTTGACCCGCGCCCCGTAAACCAAACGGAGTGCGCAAAAACTCGAAGAGTCCGAACGGCGTAGTCACTGTTGTCTTGTGAATATCCTCCTCGGCGACGGGGATTTGATGATAAGCTCGGACTAAATCGATCTTCGAGAAAACACGTTTTCCGCTGAGGTTATGCGTGAAATCTTCGATGTGACGCATTGGATATCGGTTCGGTTTAGTGCGTTTATTAACGTGCCTGTAGTCTCCGACCGGGCGTATCCCGTTATCTTTCTTGAAGACAACGTGTATCGGGGAGGCCCACTGGCTGTTTTTTACGCGTCGCACTATTCCGAGTCGCTCCATTTCTTCAAATTCGGCTTTTACGATTTTCAGCCGATCTTCGGTTAAGCGACGAGGACGGCTGAACACTGGTGGTCCGGGTGTAGTTTCGATGTAGTGCCTTACGTTGTGTTTTACATCGTGGCCAATCTCAGCTACAGGGCGAACGATGTCCGGGAACTCAGCTAGCAGTCGATGGTAAGGTGAGTCGCCGTGGATCGCGCGTACTGTCGGGAAGTCGTCACCAACGGCATGTCCTGCAGCACATAGTTCGGTCGCGTTGTCGATCAGTCGATTATTGCGTGGATCAACAAGTAATCCGTAGTGAGCGAGAAAATCATAGCCAATAATCGGTTGTTCAACGTCTGCGATAATAAATCGCCAGGTGAACTGCCGTCGTAGGCCAAAATCGAGCATTATAAGTTCACTACCGTATGTACTTATCGGCGTACCGTTCGCCGCGAATAACGTGCACTTTGATTTTTCGCGTTGGCCACGGAACAACACTCGCGGAAAAACACACAACTCGGCACCTGTGTCCACCATAAAGGTCTTTTTCGAGTAATTGTCTTTCACATACAAACGGCGAACACTGGGGTCGTTTTTAATTGCCGCAATTAAAGACGCCCCAACTAGTTTTTTTTAAACTTGCACGGATCACGACACTTGGTAGCCTTTTCGGCATAATTTTCGTGGTACCAGCAGAGATCTGGGTTTCGAGGAGCTGATGGACTTCGCCCACGCGAACTGCCGCGCGATTGTGAACGGCCGCGGTACTTTTGCTGTTTCTCAAGACGACTGAGACGCGAAGTCACCTCGTCTAACTTCTTTAATACCGCCTGCAGCTCGCTGCCATCACTTTTGCTTACTGCAGCTATCTTGGCGGGTTCGTGTGCCACTGCTGCTATCCTCGGTCCACGGGCTGCATCGATTACATGGATCGAGTCCGCTGTTTCTGCAAGCTGCTCCAGCGACTTCTCTTTTATTGTCGCCAGGATCCGTTGGGTGTCCACTGGCAGTCGTTTTAGCCAGAAATTTCGGAGTAAGTCGTCCGTTACTGGCAAATCTTTGGCCAACGTTTTCATCTTGCGCAGCATCTGCACAGGAGTGTAGTCGCCCAGTTGCACGGGTTCGAGCAGTTTGCCTAACCGTGTCTCAGTCGAATCCGATGTCCTCTCAATTATTTTATTCTTCACCTCGGTATATTTTCCGTCATACACCGGGTCGTCGAGCACATCGTCCATCATGCTCGAGTACTTCTGGTCAAGCGCGCCAACCAGGTACGTGAACTTCGAAGCTTCCGAAGTAACACGCGACGACTTGAAATTCGCTTCAAGCCTCCTGAACCACCCCCTCGGATTTTCAGGCCAAAAGGGTGGTGCGCTCATTCCGATGCCATTTACACTCCCTTCGGCTGCAGCAGCCAAAGCTGCTGCGGCAGCCTTGATTGCGTCATCCGTGACTTGGGTAGTCCCAGAGCCGGATTCGTTGACGCTGACAATTCCGTCCTCGTTCACCATTTTTCACCAACAAAATCGCACAAATATATGCCCACAAACACAAAACACTAATCACGTCGGGGTCACCAATTTGTGGGGTTAGGTGCGCCGGGTTTTGGTGAAATAATAACTCGAAGTTTAATATTTTTAGACTAGAAAATTTATTTGAACAAGCTCGATGCGAACAGCTCGCAGAGCAAAACTAGACAGTTGTTCTTGGCCTGCCGGCTCGTTACCGCAGGTCAAAAGGGCCCTGAAGTACTTAGTGAATCATCACACTGAAGTATTTCAGGTATAATTAAGGCATCGGGTGTTGGAGCCTTCGTTCGGCTCTGCAGGAATCGTACCTGCGTCAAAATAGAGCCTGAACGGAAAATTCCATCACTCGATCGCCACATGGTAAATGGTAAATGTTTTTGTAAAGTAACTTACTTAGTGATAAATTTGAAGAAAAATTTAAATAGAAAGTTGTTAAAAATCTTCTCAACTTATTTTAGGCATAAAAAAAAACAATAAAACAATAAAACAACAAACAAACAAATGAAACATTTAAAAAAAAAAAAGTACGAAATTTAAAAAAAAAATAGTTTTTTTTTTTTTTTTTTGCAAAAAAAGTATATTAACATTGAATTTTTCGCCAAATAGATATTTCGCGATGGACTTGTTAACCAGGTTCAATAAGTATGTGAACCAGTTTGTAAGTGCAGATATGAGAAAAACGGGTACTAAAGATTCCTCAAAACACATTTTATTAATTTTGTTAGGTTTTCGCTAAGATCTTATCTTTATATTTTATTCAAAGGTAGTCGATAAAACTCAGTTTTATAAAGACTATCATTTTTAACACACTTCTTTTTAAATAGTAATAATAATATTTTGATAATAATTTATAATTTTTAAAGCATTAAAAATTTTTTTGCAAAATTTTTGAGCGTTTTTAAAGTATTTTGAGTAAATTTTTTTTTTTTTTTTTTTTTTTTTCTCATCAGCCTAAATCGAACTATTAAGACAATTTTTTCTAGAATTAACTTTGACAAACTGCTTTAAAAAAAAAAAAAAAAAATTCTTGTAGTTTTATGTATTTAAACTCTCTGTTTCTTATAAAGTACGAAACTGCATGTTTAGTCGCAGGCCAACAGAGTGGTAAACCTGCATCAAGTTGCAACGACCCTAATGAGATAAAAAAGAGGAAAAAAAAGGCAGAATCGAGAGAGAGAGAGAGCTTGACCACGGTGAGCTTCAAGAGTCAACAGCACAAAAGGGTGAGCTTTTGTTGATTCGATACTGTTGTAGTCGGGCGCGAGCACTGGGCGAAATCGAGACTCGCGCTCGCTCGACGAAGCTGTTTCAGTGACAAAGGGGGGGTGTGGGGTGGGGGGAGGGGTAATACTATCGGATCATCGTTGCTGTCCATGTGCAGGGAATCATGTGGCAAAATGCCTCCACGGTATATATAGTACACACACCGCGGTTGCAATCAAAACCAACTTTTATACTGTATCCCAGACTATTTGTTTATTTTAATTTTTGGCAATTTCTAATTTTTGCTCGTAAATATTTAGGAGCTGTAATTCAGGAATTAAAAATTTTTTTTATTGTTTGTGTGTTTTTTAAAGAAACTTATAGTTTTTAATAACCACCGAGAGTAGTGTTTTAAACTATAAAAACCATCAAAATAAATTTTTTATCCTGTTATATTAAGTTTTACAAAATAACAAAAATTAACATATTTAAAGAACGTACAAGAATCTTCTACTTGTACAAAAAGAAATTCAAAACATCTTTGATTTAGAGGATAAATGAAACTACCTCATAAACAATTGAAAACGTTAGTACTTTTTGATGACTATTGTTTTAACAAAAGACAAGAACTCGTAAATTGATCATGCTCCTTAAAATTGTAAATCATTTCATCGAGATGAATTTTTATTGGTGATATGAAATCACTGTAAATTAAGTATATCGTGTTCGAGCCCATAAAAGTGCATAAGCGAGAGAGAGAAAGAAAGAGAGAGAAGTCATTCTCGTGCTTCGTTCTGTCTCTTCCTTTTTGTCTGACGCACCCTTTAAAAGATCATGCCAGAAAAGCAAAGACGAAAAAGTCGTAAAAAAATTCTACCCCAATCTCCGCAGCGTCTTTTGGTCGGTTAAAATGTTTATGCGTATTAAGCTCGGTGAGCCATGAGTAAAATGTAGAAAACAAAAAATCTCGAGATCTCGTAAAAGCAGGACGCGCGGCTCGTAAATTATGCTGTAAAATATATTATAATACTTCGATTCCCGCTGAGCCAAAGTGATTGAATGCCATTACACCAAACAATCATTGATTTTATGATCTTTCTCAATTCATGGAAGACAAAGAAAATTTCATATTTTTATGAGCCCGAGCGTTCCGCTGACAAATAAATTTATTCTTCTTCTTATTCCTTTTTTTTTTTTTTTTTTTTTAATCAAGTAGGTTTACATGTTCGTTCATAAATTATTATTTAAGGACTTTTAAATTTATCCTTTAAGTGGCTGAGCACGCGTCATTTTTAGCATTAAGACCTCGATTAAAATTTTGAATAATAAATAATATTTAGTGTTAATTAGATTATTCAATTCAAATGTTAAATCTGACCAAATTAAAGTATTATTCCGTGCAAAAATAAGTTAAGAAACAGGAATCTTCCGTAGTTTGATGGGCCAATTATTGAATCAAAATTTTGGGTTTTTGGGGTTTTATCAGTTACATCCACCAAAAATAAAACAAATTACCGACTCTTTTAATCAGTTGAAATAACGTTTCAAAAACTAAGTAAAAATTTCAAGCATTTTACAATAGAATGATTTCAAATTCAGAATCGTTATCAAAATTATAAAAGTTACCCAAAATTGCTCTGCAATGACATTTTACATATTTATCTATAGATAATTTTCTACGTTTATCAATGAAATTTTCATCAAGCCCATTATCATCTTTGATCAAATGCACTTAGGTGTAACTAAAAACCCATATCAAAAGTCAAAATCGTACGTCCAGCCCCGGTCAGATAAAAAAAATCGCCGGAGCAACAAGCTACAACCGAATCAACAATTATTCCTCGTCGTTGAGCGCTGGTATTACGGGGGGTAAACAAAGTGTGAAGCGTCACAATATACAAAGAATTGACAAACTCGAGCTTTGATTCCGCGCGGGGAGAAAAAGCTGCTGGCGTTGCATCGCACCGAGTGTATTCTCTCTTATTCTTTTTTTCAAACGAGTCGTCGCCGTCGCTGCACCGGTCGTAAAACGGGCTGAAAGAGAGGAGGATACGAAAAAGAAGAAAGAGAGAGAGCGTCTGCTCCTAGGTTTGGTTATAAGTTCGTATTATATTAGCCAGCAGCTTCGAAACGGCCACTCGGCCAATCCCGAGGATCGTAAAACTCCAGCGAGAAGCTACGCGGGTTAACATTCAGCCCGGGTTTCGTCAAGTGAAAGAGTGCCTTGTGTGTGTGTGTGTGTATATGTTGTGTTTGACGGAGCGTTGACAAGAATGTTTTCAAAGGGAATGTATACGATATTGATCACTTAAAATAACATCGAGACCAATGTGTCGTCGTCGTAAACGTGTAATACGTGCACCGCTTTTTTTTCTTCCTATACATTCATCAACACTACTGATTTTTTCTCTCTACTCGGACAGTTTGCTAATTCGACTTATGCAATTAATCACTTGTCGCGAAAAAAAAAGTTAATTATTTCGTTTAGACCGCGATATCTCACAGCTATTTTTTTTTTCTCTTGAAAATTTAATTCCCGCAAATTGCGCGCATTGACTAAATTGAGTTTCCACCAGATGAGAGAGAGAGAAAAAAATTTTTCCTCCAGCAGTAAAATAAAAAAAAATAAAAAAATCCCGGCACAGTCGATCATTCAGGAGCTTTTCCATAAACCCAACTGTCATTAAAAACCGATGATTTACTCCGAGAAATCCTCCTTGCTCCGATAATAAAGAATCTTTGTCCCGGAGTGTATATTTCTGCCACCGAGGTGGTCCTTCCCCCATCCCGTCGGTTTTAATATCTCGGGTGACTTTTATGAACGAGTCGCCTTGTCGTGTGACGACTTCGGATCAAAAGCTCCTCTGTGGCGTATGAATAATAAGTAAGTTTCGCGTGCTTCCCGGCCGTCAAATTGAAATGCATACTACAGTTTTAACGAAATATTAAAGGAAGATACCGATAATAAAACCTTTTTCAGCCTCTCCTCCCCCTATCAGTCTAGCACGCCAATCTTCATGAAAAACTTTGTTCTTTTTTTAAAACAGCTCTCGTGCGAATGATTGAATTCGGTTAGTAAACACAGTTGAATTGGTGATAATGTGATAGTCGATAACGATGATATCAATCAACGTTTTAGGTATTCACGGATTTGATTAATTAATTTAAAAATCTGCGAGGGATATAAATATATACTTCAAGCTCTCAGATAAGCTGCTGTGATGGGATTGAGCTTTTGAAAGCTCTTGTGAATTTTGTTTTACGGTGCAGCGCAATTAATTTATTTAGTTTCTTGATTTTTTTTTCTTGCAAAATCAATTTTAGAGAAGCAAGATGTTCAAAATAGAAATTCCTCAAAATCAGCTCGATTGAACATTGTGAAGCTATTGTGAAAGTTATTGAAAACAAGAAAGATGAAAATTTTTAATGGGCTTAAGAAGTTCAAAGTTAACTACAATTTTGGAACTTTTAAAACCGGGAGAAGCGAGGTTCTTCATGATTATGAAAGAACGGCAACCATGCTGTCTAGATCTACGAAAACCTAAACTTTCGTGAGGTCGCCAGATAGGATCTCCGGTTACCCAGGTGGTAAATTTTGTTTTTATTACAATGTGAATGATTTTTTGGTCTCTAAGAACTTGCATGCGTAGTTATCGGTAGTGATCATGGTCTTAAAGCCGGTAGCTTCGCACTTGCTCAACCCCAATAAAAAAACCAAGTTTCCTGCACCGCTTGATCCAAATAAAAGTCTTCAAGCAAGCAATCTCTCTCAATGTTAAATCAATGAAAACTCACTCGATTCGGCCTCGAAGAGCATGGAGCTGAGGGGCGAGGTGTGTGGGGGCAGACGGCCCGCGGAGGGATGAAAACTTGCCGGTGGCACAACCGCCGGGGTAACGGGCGAGGTTCCGACGACGTCCTTCCGGTAGAGCTTGAATACGGGCTCGCTGTTCGCGGCCTTGCACAGGTCGCTCGTGCTGCTGTGGTTGCTCGACAGCATGGGCGGAGTGTCGCTCCCGTTGCTGTCGTTGCTCGCGCTGCACTCCGACATCGCCTTCTTACGCTGGGCCTCCTCCATCAGCTTCTTCTACAAGTTTATCAAGTATTTGAGCTTCGAGCTGGTTCAATATTTTCATAAAACTACAAAGGGTCGACGTACCTCCTCGTCTTGCTGTCTCGCCCTGCGCTGCGCCGTCGCCACCTTCATGAAGTGCTGGCGCTGCGAGGTGAATATGCACTTCTCGCACACGCAGTAACGGTGACGGCACTCGCGCTTGTGGAACTTAACCGCGACCTTAATTCCGTGGTTCTGACATCTGGTGCACATGGGCACCCTCTGGCTCTGTTTGGCCTTTTTCGAGACCATGTTGGTGTTGTTGTTGTTGTTATTGTTGTTGTTGTTGTTGTTATTATTGTTGCTGCTGGCCATGCCGTCCGACATCTTCATTTCGGTCCGGCTTTGGGTAAGCTCTAGCAACGAGAAAGCTCCCCTGGTCTTTCTGAAAAAAAAAGTTTTTTTTTTTTTTATTGTCATTTGTTGTAATTTAGGCATAATGGAGGGTAAAAATAATATTTCAAAGTTTTTTTAGGTTCCCTACAATTTTCTACGACTTTTGACAGTGAAAAAATATAAAAAAAACTTTATAGTTACAGTACAAGGTCACTCTAACCTCAAAATCGAAACTTTGATTGGTGTTTTCGGTGACTCGTACTATAAAATAGTATATAGCACTGGTGCAGCTCGTCACCAGGGCTCTTAAAGTACCTCGTGCATCGTTTCGCGACGCACTCTGGCCTTTAAATAAGCCCTGGTGACGATGCCGCACCCGTACTATAATATACTATTAAAGTAAATAAATAAATTTTCCTAAGTCATTACTGAGACCCGTTCGTCTCTTACGTGAAGGTGAATTGAGGTACAAAAGATGTTTATAAGTTTCTTAGCTTTCTTACAATTTTTCATGCTTATTGACAGTAAAATTTGGTTAAATTAACCAAAAAAATTAATAAATAAAATTATTCAAGTCGCTTCTGTTACGCGCTTATACTAACACAAGGGAGTGAGTTAATAGAAAAATAAATTCCAAATTTTTTCACCTTTTTTATCAATTATTACGATTTACGGCAATGATAACAGAAATATGTAATTGACTTAAGAGTGAAAAAACAAATTTTTTTTAATCATTTCTTCGCCTTGCTCTTTCCATAAATGAGGGGTGATTTGACGAAAACACAGTTTTTCAAGTTGCGAAGCTTTTACAGCATAAAATAAACTCTTACTATACTTACCCCCTACATAAGCGGGTGGGTCATCAAGCTACTGTGTAATGAGCAGATGACTCATTATTAGAATAATCATAACAGAAAATTTAATAATTCAATTTATGTAGTATTTTTTTATCGAATATTTAACGAATAGAATATAATGTTTTACAACATTATTAAAAGAATGTAAAAAAGTTAAAGTAAAATTTCAAAACTCCCATCTGTTCTTATTAGTTATTTCACTATAGGGCTTTTGATTATTTAAGATTTTTATAACTGTTTTATAAAATATTTTATCTCTTTAATGGAAATTTGATAAAAAAAATTCGCACATTGTAATAATTATTTTAGTAATAGGTCTAATTATTATTCAGTCCTCGACCCACTCGGGACTTGATGATCCACCAACTTAAGGGACGACCGGGTCTGTGTAATGACATGTAAAAATTTATTTATTTATTTATAAGTTAGTTTTACCCATTTTTATTGTCAAAAGTCGTGGGAAGTCATAAGAAAGCTAAAAAACTTGGAAATCTATTATTTCATAAAATTATCCCCCTAGTTAGGAGGCAACGGGTCTCGGTAATGACTTTTTAAAATTTAATTATTTATTTTTAAGTTTTTTTTACATATTTTCGTTATCAAAAAGCGTGGCAAGTTATGAGAAAGCTTAAAAACTTGGAAATTTATTTTTTCCTCAAACTCATAGTTGGGGAATGAGCGGGTCCGGCAGTGACTCAAAAAAATTCATTTGTTAATTTTTTTGTTAATGGTGTTTCTTGTTTTTAAAAAAGTTTAAAATTATTTTTTTTCTTTTAAACTTCATAACTAGAATATCTTATAGAATTAATAGCATTTAAAAAATATATGTTTTTGTAAGGTATTTTTTAAATTTAAAAAATATTAATCAATATTTCAAAAGAATTATGAATTATAAAAATCCAAGATTATCAAACGCTATTTCTATCGAGCTTTCTATTGATTAAAAATAGCGCATATGATTACGAATTCAAAAGTATATATATAAAAGTATATATATATATATATACACACTTCCGGTATGTAATAAGAAATGAAATAATTTAAATTTATTACTCTTAACTTTACAGTAACCAGAAACAATAAAATGACAGTTTCGAGAAATATTTTTTAAAAGTTATCGGATGACTTTCGATGAAATGACTGATACATTTTATTAAAAATATACACTGATAGTTTTTTATCTTAATTTTATCTGAGTCAAACGGTTTAAAAGTATTATCGATACTGCTTGAACGATAATTAACGATTAAAAAAAATCGGCACGAGCCAGATTATTAAATAATACTATTTATGCTACAAAATCATCGACACAGAAAACTATTTGAGCATTTGATTTCACTCTCCGTCGAAGATTCACATTAATATTTATACAAAAATGTGTTGCGAGATAGGAACCAAAATCGAGACACGACGAAGAACGACGATGGGCGCGAAAGATACGAACGTATAAACACCGTGTATTCGATATTCTATACATTTGTAACTTTTAAATAATCAAAGTTCAATTAATGTACACAAGCACTTGGGCAATATATCATCTACAAATGTTTTTACACGATGAATTTTTCGAGATTTTTATTAAATACATATTTTGCAATCTGTCAAATAAATCAATTTAAAAAATTACTATAGTCTACTTAGTATAAGCTTAAATTCTTTCTTTTGATAAGTACTGGGTAAAAACTTTGCGATGATAAAACGTTGAATAAAATGTACTAATTTAAGACTTTGAAAACATTATATTCTGTGACTAAGGAATTAAAGATTTTTTTTCATACAACTGTATAGTTTATAAAATTTTAACTCATTTAAAAATAAAAGAAGAATGAATTTGTAAATGCTTCAGAAATTATTTAAGAACTATAGAATAGATTGCACAGTAAAAAAAAATTTTATACGAAGCATATAGTTTTAAATTTTGCAGTCAGTATCAGGTAAAAAAACTTTGTGTGAACATGTGGTAAACTTATTACTTTCGTAACATTTTACACTACGAAAAAGTAGGTTTTTTTATAAAACTTTTATATTTTTAATAGATAAATTTATACATTTATTTTGTACATTACAATTTACTCATAGATATTGCACAGAATAAAAAGTTTTTAAATTTAATAATTTACAATAAAAATATATTTTCAAGTCTTCAAGCTTTTTTGATCCCGGATAGCGCTTTTAGATCCTTAAATAAATATTGTCCATTTAAAAAGTCTAAAGGAGTCCCCGATTTTCATAAAAAAACAAAATCCGCGGGTAATTCAAAACGAAGCTTTCCGCGCATAAGTCGAATCCTTCATCGGCCCCGGAGATAAGATTATCGCTCGGCAGCATGTAATTTAGATATCGAGCGCGATTTAGATACTGCACTGAAACAAAGTATCGCACTGTGCACCGGCTAAATTTAGCTCGCGGTGTAATGCCTGCGCCATCCATCCGTCCGTCCGTCTCCTACCCTCCGAAATCGATAATTTGATTCGATTCGCGAAGTGTCTTAATACAAATATCGTGTCCTGAACTTTCGCTGCTGCATATAACGTCCGACGGTAAAATTGTCGACGGCTATTTCCAGCCCCGGCGAGCCGTGTATAACGCGAAACTCTAAACTCGCCTCGAGCTAGGTATACCTACGAACTGGCTGTAACAACGTGACCATTCTTCGACGCCGATGCACGTGATGGCGAGCTTTTTTTGAATATTTTTCGAACCGATGGGACGATTTAGACAGCTTTGGGCTGCTAATTTCATTCGGGGGGTTCGTTTGAGCCCGGAAGGTTTTTCCCACTGTCCGAAGTTGAGTGTTACCTCGGACGGTGGCATCGAGTTTTTTTTTTTTACTTTGATAAATTACGATTTGAATTAAAAAGTATAAAATGCAAGATTCAGTATAAAAACGTGAGCTGGAATCTATCTGAACAAATGTAAAAATCCTTGCGTATAGCCAAGCTACAAATAGATAAAATGTTCTGTTCAAATATAAGGACGGCTAGTGTGCAGCCGTCAACGCAGTTCCTACAGGTTCAAATCTCTGTGATGCGTACACAAATAAAAAAAAAGAAATCAATTTAAGTCCTTTGGTATGCAGCCATAATTATTTTTTTTTTTATACTTCTTAGGGAAACTTTCTGTCAAGTCCTTTTTTTCAAGAGGAGATAAAATTTGATTTAATTTTCTCAAAGAATGTATGCATTATCAAAAAATTTTTTTAGTTAAATCAGCTACTTTCATCGAAGCAAAAAAAAAAAGTAAAAATTGTTTGTTCAACAAAGCACTGCGACTGTTACAAAAAATTTAGTATTTGAAAATAATTATCTTAAATAAATTCTCAGAAAACAATTATCTACGCTTTGGTAAAAAAGGTGGTGGACCCCATTTGGGATCATAGTCATGGATTTGTATAACTATATACTTGCATCTCCCGTGCAGTTTGTACAGGATGATCCCAAATAGGTACATGATCCCAAATGGGGTCCACCACCTTACAGTTATATTACAGAGACTTTTAGAGTATTCGGCTCAAATTTCAAAGTTACGTGGTTCAAGTTCATGCCTTTAGAGATAAAAAATTGATCCAATTTTTTCTTTCTCGATTTGTGATCGAATGTCACCAACAAAAAAATACGAAACAATTTTTTACCGATCTCAAACACATCTCATCGCCATTTTCCCCAATCGACCGGGGAGCTTGCAAAACGAGTCCCAATTACCGAGCCAATTACAAATCCCCCGCTCGCAAAAAGAAAAAATGTAAGCAATATTTCCTCGAAAGTGACCCGCGAAGAAAAAATTCTGGTGTCCGGCGCACGCGAGATTGCATCGTCGCAACGTACAGTGTAACGCAACGTACTCGCATTGTCTCGGTCTCAGCCGTCCTCCCTCGGCGGTTGGCAATCAATTACTCGATTTGTGATCGAATGTCATCCGCTCGCGTGTCTCTTGAGCAACCGGCGCGTCGCCGCTGGTAGATTTTGGTTATCTAAATCATATCAGATAAAACTAAGTAATAAAACTGTGCCAGCCGAGATGTCACGCTCCAATAAATTTCGGGAAGCGTAGCTCTGCGATACTTATTCTGGCTATCTTTGCCAGGTAAAACAACTTTTTAAATACACTTTATCCATTATCGCGATTTTTCACACTCCACGTGCCCCGTGCAACAGCTATCTATTGTCTTATTTTTAAAAAAAAACAATGTTCGCTTAATTGCGGGCACGTGTAGCGAATAAAAAACAAACGTTCCGAAGTCCGTTTATTTCCTTTTTTATTTCCTACTGTCGTAAGAAAGAAGACGCCTCGGACAGCGAATGCAAAGCAGAGTGCGTTTTCCTCAAATTACCCCGCGCAGAAGGAATTGCCGGTTACATTGTATGTAATAAACCGGCGGCGGTGCGGTTGAGCGCTGGTGGTGGGGTAGACCGAGCGAGAGAGAGAATCCGCGAGTTTTCTGGGAAAAAATAACTCCTGCGTGCATGCACTCGGTATTTAACTGTCACCACAGCGTATCAAACCCACCCCCAGATAAAAAAGCCCCGATCAATAACCGAACGGGGATTTACGATTCTCAGCACACACGTGTACTCACCAAACAACGAACGGATCCCACCGCTGCAGGCGTTAAAACAACTCACTGCACTTGTCGAAGTAAAAAAAAAAAAAAAAACTAAAACTACAACAACAACAACACACTGGTACGAGGTGGGGGGTCACGTGGATCGGGGATGTCGTCGCATCTTAGGCTGTCGCACTCGGCGAGGAGAGAGAGAGAGAGAGAGAGAAAACACCGCGCGCGACTCGTCGGACCTTTGGAACGGAATCGAGATGCTAGCCGGCTTGCAGTCGGTAACTCACTGAGCCGAGAGTGCAACCGCGTCGCGCGAGCCAGTCGACGGTCCGCGGAGTGGGGCGGACTTCTTCGTATGAACCGAGCGAGGAGAGGAGAGGGGCACTTGGCACAATGCTGGCCGCGTATTATGCCCATTCCCACCCCGCTACCGTACGATTATAAGACGAGAGCGGGGAGGGAGGGGGGGGCTTTACGGGACGATCGTAAAACTTGGGTACTTTGTGTTTTAAGCCTGGTACCGGATTCCGGAAGTTGCGTGGGGAGAGTTTATCGCTGATATTTCGGAGGGATGAATCGGGGTGGGAAGTTGCGCTTTTCGTCCTCGGCGATGGACAGTTGTGGGTTTTTAATGTACATGGCTGAGATTTTTTTTATAGATCGGCCGAGTTTGTAACACAATAATCGGTTAAGTAGAAGGGTTACAGTAAAAGTATCTTGGATAAAATTTTTAATTACTTGAATAATTTCTTTGGGGATCAATATTTACACAGTGCCAAGATATCAGTGAGCTTAAAATATTTAAGACGTATTAAAATTATTTATTTATTTTTTTCGTGCCCTAACTGCGATAACTTGGCGATCCAGCTCATACTGTCCCATAAGTCCGAGATCTCCTCGTGCCGGCGATATTTAAACCCCTTGGCTAATGAGTCACAGGTGATAACGAAAGTATCCAAGAGTTCTAAGATCAAGTAACTCAATCCGGAGATATCAAAATCGTCTAAGTTTCACTAAACAACTGAGATCCTGTTTACCCATTCTTATATTTAGTCGTAATCATCCTTCCGGTCTCATGGATGATATCTTATTTACCATGTGTCAGGTGCATGACCACATTTCATCTAAACGCGAAAAACAATGAAGCTCATTCCCTCATTCAAAATCCCGCGGACTAAACAAGTAAAATATTATTATTTTTGATGAATATTAACTATTCGCGCGTTTTGATCATTGAAAAATTTAGCTGCGCCAATTCATCTTTCCAGAAATCAAATTTCATTTTTGGTATACTAAAAGTAACTTTTAAAAATTTTTTTTGACTGAATTATAATACTTCTAATTATTTAATTTTGTTCAGGGGCATTCACTATTGGTTCAAAAATAAATTTCATAGATACATGATAATAAAACAATTTTTTTTTTTTGCTACTCTACGATCGTAGTCATCTCAAAAACTGGAAATTGTTGTAAGAATCATTAATTTCTAGTAGCTTTATTTTTTCGTTTTACTAAAACTCAAATCTCGCACTTGACAATTAAATCATTTCAAAATTCCACGGCTGACAAACATAACTTACACTCGTACTGTGAACGCAATTTCACAAAATACTATCAATCCAAACCAGAACAACAAGGAAAAAAAACGGTAATTGATTTACCATCTCACGAGACACTAAAAAAAAAAAAAACAATTTCGCAGGTATGCTAATTCAGTCTCCGCACAAAGTTTACATAATTAATCAGGATAATAACCCAATTAAGGCGAGATGTTTAACGAAAATTCCTGCACCTGGTACGAGAGAAAAAAGACGTAGAAGAAGAGGAAGAAGAAGCAGCAGCAGCAAATTACGAGATTTGACGAGTTATGAAGAGATTGAATGAATGAAAGAAAGAAATTAGCTCGACGAGGAGAAGAAGCAGAACGGGTATTTAATTCTTCTCCTTCTTCTTCTTCTTCTTGGTCTTCTTACCCTACAAACTACCCACGGTCCGGCCACACAGTGTATTCTCCGGTTGCCGGTTTATTCTCTCTCTTGTGCGGTTACCTGCTTCTCTTATTTTCGTGTTTTTGCGGCTCGGCTCCTGTCCTGCACTTTCACTGTTCCGCGTGTCTCACCCTTCCCTTCTCCTCTCTCTCATTGTCTCGTCGTTCCTTATTACCGCGATGCGCCTGTATACCTTTTTAATTGAAGGGAAGCTCTTAACTGCGCACGGGGGATTACGCGCGCTCCTGTCATAACAAATTTAGATTCATATTTTGTTACTTCTCCTCCAAAGTAAGGGTCAAGCTATCTGTTCTCACAGCTTCCTACCTGTTTTTTCATCTTCTCCTTTTAATCAGAGCCAATCCTACGACATTTAGGGCATAACTTTAATATGAGATTTTAATAACCTCGAGGATATGTTGCAGACAACTCGTATTGTAGTCACGTGACGCTTTGCGAATTGTTACTTGGCATCGCTCGAGTGAGTGAGTTTAAATCCAATTATTTTACAAAGCGATATACTGCCACGATGTTTTACATATGCTTGAGTATTTTTATTTTCTTCCAGCCCACCCTTGTTGGGCCCTCGAGGAGCACACAATATAAAAAAAAGGGCCCGGGCTCGATTACAAAGTATACTAGTCTCGTGATGAATAGCATATTCATAGAAACAGCGAAAGGGTGAATTTCGAGAGCCATTACAAAAACGACGAAAAAGAAGAAGAAGAGAAAAAAAAAGACCTCAAACGCAACCTTTTCTGTCTTTCTTTCTTTTCTTGTTCCATTAGAAGAGCGCGCGCTCGACGCTTATACATACGTAAATTAAATGTACAAATTTTAATGCGGCACAATGATGAAATTCTGCTTATTGAGTTACCTTCTTTTTTCGGTTTGGTACGGTCATCACGAGTCCTGAATCGAATGAGAAATAATAATAACACTCTGAGAAGTTTTATTGGCGATGGAAGCTGTATTTTTAATTTTTTTTTCAAGTGCTTGGAAGGATTTTTTTTTTTAGTTTAGAGGTTCATTTCATAGATGAAAATATATTTTAAGTGTGCTTCGAGTAACTTCAAAAAAAATAAAAAAATTTCTTGGAAAAAATAAAATTTTGAAAATTTATTATTTTGTGTTCATAAACAACATTTGGTTTTTACAACTCAAAATTAATTGCTCATGATTCACCGAAAACTAATTCATAAAACTAAAATACTTAAGACTAGGAATGTATTGTATTGGATTTGACAAGATTTATGGCCACCGCTGATGACGGAAGAACAACAAATTTTTTAAGAATTTTGTTATCGTCAAGTGTTTAGGTCCAAACTACGAAAACATTTTCTAGGTACAGTCGTAAAGTAGTAAGCTGAGAAACTCTACATGTGCAGAGAGCATCAATGGTCCAGCTGTGTGCAGCAGCGTCTCTTCATTCACCTCGCAGCCCACAAAAAAATAAATTCAAAATGAGCATGAGAAAATTTTTTTTGAAAAAACTCAAATTTCTATCACAATCATTTAATTTACCAAAGTAATCAGTCAATTTAAATCTGCAAAAAATGCTTTTTGACGCAACACGCCAGTTTTTGGTGGTGATCAAGATCATTTTTTTTATACACCTACCAATTAATCGTAAAAACATATAATATTTACTATGGTAGATTATCTTCGATAAACATTTTATATCTAGGTTTTAAATATTAAATTATTGAAAAAAGACTTCAATCTTGACTATATTATAATTCGTAGTGCCTTTTTTGCATTCTATTCACACCTAAATTAAAAGAAAACCTTAACGCATCAGAAAAACTTCTTCTCATGCAACAATATTATCAAACAGGGCTAAAAACTCCCTTTTAGGTATGACTCACTGAGTGCAAACCCGGATCGATTGAATTCGAAAGTACCTCAGCGGTTTTAACAGCCCGCAGACTTTAACACCGCGCGATCGCAAAATTTCGTAGGTTGGGAATACAAGCTTCCTTTCCTAGCTCGTATAACGCCGGCCATTATCATGCCCATCCCAACTCTTTGGCTAGTTATACCCGCGACGCATAAACCCGGGCTCGGGGACATAAAATTTTGCCTGCTCGCCGTGCGTGATTCGAGCTTGCGCCTGCATATCGAGGTTTACGACCCGGGCGTGTATAAATATGTATAAGTGTGTGTGTGTGTCACTTGTAAGTGAAAAGCGCGATAAATCAAATTAAAAAGAAAAGAAAAAAATTAATTTTTTCCAAAGCAGCCCCCGCGGCCGTCGTTAAATTAGTCCCGACTGTGTTGCGCGCTACGACGAATCGGGGAGTTTTAACGCTTCGCGTGTCGGATTTGATCGCGACCGGTGCCGGCACAAAAGGACGGAAAACTAGCGGAGAAACTCCCGGGGCATTCCGCGAATGCGAGTGCGTGTCTGGAGTTTTATTTTTTTTAAAAGTTTGTGTATTATACGGGAGGAAAAATTATGGGGATAACCTGCGGTGCCCCATTAACCGACGCGATAAGAAAATAAGTCCCTCATTTGTACCCTCGCCCGATCGCCTAAGATCCGCTAAATGGCCGAGGATGATTTGGTCCTTGGAATCACAGCGCTCTTGGGTAAATATCATAAAATCACGTGGCGAGATCAAAAGCGTCTGTATCTTGCGTCTGAATCTCGAGGAGTAAATAATTATTACCCTTTGCGCTTGAAAATTTTACTGCGCTGATTACTTTACAGCAAGACCCATGTACTTTTTTCATTTTAAAAATGGTGATTTCAAGGTTTAAACTTAGCCCATTATTCCAGACATAAAAGTAGTTTAAATACTAAACTTTTTGTATTTTACATAACGATCGAACCACATGATGTATTTATTCAGGTAAATGGAGTAACCTACTGCAAGAGTATTTCTAATAAGTAATGATAAATAATTGTAACTGAAAATTTTTAAGATAGCAAAAGCCTTTTAGGAAATTTATGATTCACCGATAGTCGTTTGAAGAAAAGTTCATATTAAATTTTTGCCCTTCTGCAGTGACGCGGGGACACCGTCGCGGTCAGCTGGCTGCGATCGTAAAGTCGCGAGCGCGAAAATACCAGACTCAGTCGTTTCGCGCCTTTCGACTCCGACACTATTCTCGACTTTCAAAACCACAAACGGGAAACTTTGGAATTTCTCTCTCTCTCTCTTTCTATCTTTATAATTTACTGTGTTCTTGATTGAATCTGTACTGTCGCGATCCTAACATCGCGCTTTAATTTTTGACACAATTGACAAGTTCAAGTAAAGGACCTTACTTTACCGATTGAAAATCGAGTTTCATTAAAACTCTGTAGCAAACTTTAATTTCCATCCGTTAGCTCGGCTTTTCAAAATTTGGAGAAAAGTTCGAGGAGTAAAAATAGTATCGGGGGATGAGATTAACCCGGGGAAATTTGTCACCAGAGAGCGAATTAACGAGTTCGTTTTTCCCTCAAAATGGGATCGGTCAGCTCGGAAATTGATGCCAAGGGGTAGAATAGAAGCAGGGGAGACCGATCGTAAACTCTCTCTCTTTCTCTCTCCCGAGTTTGTGTATACAATACTCCGACTGGAAATTCGCTGATTAAACTCGCGATTCTTATCTCTGTGTGCTCAGTGATACAACTTTTTTTTCTTCGTTTATTTGCTCTTTGAAACATTTTTTTCAACCGCAAACAAAAAATTAAAAATAAAGTGCAATTTTGTATGACTTTCTCGGTATCCAGTCTCTTCACAGTAAGTGAATATCAGAAGCAGCTCATCAACTTTCATTTGAGATAATCTGCAGTTCGTGCTGGTAATTATTGTACACATCTCGGTGGGTAATGATAGAATTAGATGCACCGCTCCTCGTTTCTCAATCCAAACGTTGTTGTTCAGTATTGAGACTTTAAAAAATATAAAATCCCGCAAACGTGGGCTGGAATCTCGTGAGCTCGGTTTTGGGGAAGCCTGCTAAGGAGCAAGTTCGCGATGGCAGCAAGTGCGAGAGTTTTTCAGTATATTATGTTTAGCATAATGCCCCGGCCTCTTTGCTCTTTTCGAGGGCCTTTTGAGGTACTAAAAGGCGTACACTGTAACTACTTTTAAAATAATGGCCGAGGTAATTCGAACTCTGTGCGAGCAACAATGAATCTCGCGTTTTTTCGTCTGACGCTTTTAATGAATGTAGTCATTTTGCGGCTGCAGCTCGTCCTGCACGCTATGTATTTTTTTTTTTAAATTTAACGCAGGATTTGAAGTTTACCATACAGTTTGACGAGTAAATGTTGAGATGAGTTGAAAGAAACTGCATTATTTGATGGTAACAATCTTGAACGTCGTAATATGCAAATTATAACCTTGAAAAAAATGAGCTTAAAATTTTGTTGAAGCGATTCCTTCAATTAACTAGTGAATTGAATTTATATTGTCTTTGACTTCATGTACGTATGTAGCTATGATCACTTAAAAGCTATGTGGTTGTAAATTTGTTAAATTTAATTCAATGAAGTGAAGTTAACTTTGGTTATCAATAATTGCAATTAAAATTTAATACTAATTTGACAAATGAAATTCAACTTACATTTTTTTCTGATCCATGTAAATATTCTACTTCCGCTCATGCAATTTTCAAAAAACCACAATTACATTTCAAAGTTTGCCTCGAATGACGTTTAACCTGGCTCGGCATAAAGAATAATCATTTAAATTTACAACTAAAAAGTGTATTCACATCCTGTTGCCGCAAGCCAAAGCATAATATTGAAATAAAATGTGGGACGTCAATTTTCAACACGAAACGTTGTGATTACAGCAGCTAGACACCTAGAATAGAAAGAAGCTAATAGAAAAAAAGTATCCTCTCTTTTTTTTCTCTAGTCCACATAATTATATAGCGTGCGCGTTTCAAAAATCAGCACCCATCACTATGAATGGCACCTCACTTTTTCAATTTTCAGCATGAATGGGAGAGACAAAAAAAAATGAACATTTACGCAAACTGCAGCGAACGCAAATGAAAAACCTGTACAAGACGCGCAAAGTAACATACTGTTTACAAAAAATACTCGGACAAAGCTGTTGCGGTAATCCGCGTGCGACTCATTCGGGTGCATTACCCACAAAACGTGTATTTTTCAGCGCGTTTTTTTTAAAAAATTCCCTTAATTGGCCGCTACTTTGAATGACAGAGACCCCGAGCCAAACAAAGCCGGTACGGCGGCGTCTCAAAGTTTTGGCTACCTTGTCATCATGTCCTAATTACCGCTCGATACAAGAAAAAGCAATTTTAAAAAGTGCGTTATCTTCGCGTGGACTACAGTACTATTGGTTTGTGACTTCTTTTCTTGAACATTATCATCATCTGAAAGTGTATTTTTTCTTTTGACGCCCGCGTAGGTACAAACTGGTCACAACAAAAACATAATTTTCCATTCAACCCTTTTTTTTGCGTTTTAGAAATCTCGGAAGCTATTGTGACCGTCACCTGGCCAAGCCACCCCGTCGCGCGGCGGAAGAAAATCGTAAAACTACGGTGAATCGGCATGAAAGAGGAGACTTTTTTACTTTACGCATTCGCCCCTTCCTTTGAACCTCGGACGACCTTTTTTTCAAGGGCACGCGCCATGCGAAGGCCGCTTGTATAACGCACTTAATTAAGTGACAGCTAGTGAAATTCAATTTTCACTGAATTATTAATATCCTGCAGCTGATCGATTACTCTGCTTATTGCGAGGTATGTGTAGAGTACTTTTTTTCTAAAGGCACTTTTGAGTAAAATAATTTTTACAGAAATTATTTTCAAGATAAACTCTGCAGTGTTTTATCAAGCGGCCACCATATCCTGTGCGCTGCGCGGTGCACTGCAGCCTGTAGGCTACATAATAATGTAAACAAACCGATAAAGTGCGAGGTGTTTAAGCGCGTGTATCGCGATAAACCACATATTTCCTCAACGCAATTCGACTCGGTGCGGCTGCTGTTGCTGCCTGCATGCACTTGGTTATACTTATACTGCCTACCAACGCCATGCATAATGCTGCAACATAGCCGTGCACTTGCGTTAAAAATAATACCTTTTAAACGCACTCACACACTTGTGTGCAACTTTTGTATTGAAATACTTTTTTAACGATCAGCTTAAGAATTTAGTTATATCGCTCGATGAAATAACTTGGGTATTATATTGAGTGAAGAGATATACAGAATCAAATAACGCTCTTTGAGAGTGGTAGTAAGAAACTTAAAAAAAAGACCCGCAGATATTTTTATTGAAGCTATACATTTTTTAATTTTTCAAACTAATTAAAACTCCGTGTATCTATATTGGCCGAGATATTTACATTCTTTAGTGCACTTATCAATTTTCTAAGGATTTACATGAAGATAAAAACAAGAAATTTTCCTAAATTTAGATTGAGTTCAACATTCCTTCCAGTGCAGTCACCAAACTTTAATCCGATTGAAAATTTGTGAATTTTTATACAGCAAAAAAGCAGTTAATGAGAAAAGATTTCTGAATAAAAAAATGTTTTTTCTGGAGAATTGTGTTTTGTAAAAGCGATTTTCTTGAGATCAAGCAAATGACCTAGCGCAATTGCCAGATTCAAACCTAGTTGACAGTTTGTGGGCAATATAGATAAAAGTTGGCAGCAATAATACTATTTGGAAGAAAGCTTTGATAATCAAAACTATGAGACATACATATTTTAACCAATATTAAAAAAAAAAAAAAAAGATTTTTAAATACAGTTTTTTATGTAAAGGTTATTTCCTGAGTATAACATTATAAAATACAACTTTATGCATGCGACAATTTTGATATCGGTATATAAAAATCAATAAAAGTTTTTTTACTCAATCGACTAGCACATTCATTAGATTCAAGTCAATTTAATTTGTAAAGAAGTAAAAACGTATTAAAAAAAAAGATTTTCCAAAAAAATTTTGAAAATCGTAAAACCAATCGGAACCTTTTAAATTATTAAACTCTTGGAATTTTTGTGTCTATATAAAGACGTAAAATAAATGCAAAACCAATATAGTTTTAAATAAAATTGTATTTAAAGTCTGTGGCATCATTAGAAAAGAACAAAAACATGAAGAAAAACGAGACGAGGTAAGAAAAGCCAGAATAATAAAAGAGAAAAGACGAGCTTTTTCGCTCGCTAGAATCAGCCGACGCTTGATTTTATGACTAAACTTGGTTTACTGTTTGGCGTGATTCTTTAGTTTTACTAGTACTTTCGTACTTCCTTTTCCACGATTCGGATATAAAACCACACAATTTTAGTTGCAAGTTTTTCCGAATTTTCTCATCGTGCAGATAGTTTACCGACCGAAAACTTGATTTTAAACGGAAAAGTTTTCGCTCGTTATATTCATAAAAAACTTCATCTTCCGGGATATAAATTTTTGAATAAAATGAATTTCATAATGACTCTTTTGTTCGGTCTTCAAAATATAAAAATTTTTCTTAAATTTATTCTGTTTCATGCATTACGCAGAAGATTCCGACATTGAAATTGCAATTTATTCTCGGTGCGATGAAATTAAGTGTATGAAAAACTTGAAACAAATGTTTGCATATGCTAAGTAAATTATATGCTTGCTCACAAGTAATATAATTACTGATTCTCTTTACAATGATCGAGAAAAAAAAAAAAAAATTATATTCACGTTTTAGCGATAAACGATAGTGAGAACAATAAGTTAATGTTCATTTTCAGTTTAACCCATTCAAAAGTACATAATATCATTAACATAATTTTAAATGCATGTATTTTATCTACTGTATTTAACCTATTTTCGTAAATCATAAACACATGTGATTTTTCGTACTAAAAAGTGTTTTTTTAGATTAGATAACTTTTTAAAGACTGAAATAAAAAATAATTGGTAAAATTATTTTACCGTTACTATATTTTGTTTTCTTCATTTATGAAGAATCATCTTGTCATTAAAGTGTCTCTATGAAGTTAAATAACGAGTATTTTAAAATTTCTATTTTTAATTTTTAAACGCGTGTGTTTCGTTTCGTCGATATACATACATTCTATCATCGACACATTTCACATCGAATGTTAGTCGGTAATTAAAATAATAACAGCGTGCAAAAGTGGTTCGGTGGTTTATTTTGCATAAAGTCACGTATAGGAAACCAAGTCTTGCCGGTTTGGGCTTTAAGTCATGAACTGTTTCGATCATGACTTAAGGCTGTCATTGAGTCCGGAGAAAAAAAAATCGGACGATCAACTTTTTTTTTATTTTACTCTAATTAAAGACTCTCACGTGACGAGTTAACGATCGCGTGAAGAGGAGTAAATTGTAATGATTTCCGAAAATATTATCCGGACGAGGAATGCGTACCGGGAACAATTAATATATGTTATTTAAACGCTGGCTCAATGTGTTACATTAAAAAATTCAATACTCAGTTATTTTAATTGAAACTTCGGGAGTTCTCAAAACGTCTCGCGATACTGAAAATTCATCGATTCTTTAAATCAAAGTATTCATTTCCAAGGCTATTCGTTTTAATATTTTTGGGAATCGATTTTTTTTTTCAGTAAAAAATATGTTTTACATTTTGATCAGAACTGACGAGGTGGCGTCGCTTCGAGATTTTTTTATTCGCGTCTTACAGGTTGTAAAACTCCATGAGATCGATCGTCTCTAGTATTCCCGGAGATGAGTTTCATCGATAAAATTGCTATAAATTAATCACGAGTCATGAAAGTCTGACTTGTTCTCAAAACAGGTTAAACGCGTCTGATTTAAGACATAAAAATCTAAATAAACTTTATTTGAGGCATCATATTAATTTATTAATTTTAATTACGTCCGTAAACATCTCTAGTTCATCATACACAAACAATCAATAAAGTAGGTAATGATGACCTTCAATGACCAAACCATTTTTGACTATGTTATCGTCAAAATTTTAAAAAATGGCTTTTTTTAAATTATTCGAAAAATAAGACTTACATTTGGTATAAATACGAGATTTTATTGTAAGCGTAGGAGTAAAGTAAATATTTAAGGTTTTACTTCTAATATATTCATAGTTCGGGATCATTCACCTACAGAAGAATGCGAAGTTTAAAAAAAAAAAAAAAAAAAAAAAAAAAAAAGTTTTATCCTTGTCCTTGCGGGTAATCTTTAAAAGGGAGGGAAAGAAGTCTCGTGCACAATTTAGCAGGAAAAAGGGAATTTATCCTTGTCCAATTGGCCGCGCGATTATAATAAACGCCATGCATGTCGAAAATTAACGCTGCGACTGATACTTTCGAAAAACCTGAAATCGGGGAGAATTGCAAAGTGCAGATAAATTCTAGGAAGAAGAAGAAGAAGGAGGAGAGGGAGGAGAGTCAGCTCGAGTTTTAAAAAATCGTACGCCGGGCTTGCACGCAAGCACGTGAATGCAAAAATGTATGCACCGAGAGTCATTACGTTTACGTTTACCTTTGAATCCGAAGTTATGCCATGCGTCTTGAGATACATATCGGGGAAACAATGTTGCGTGTTCGGATGAAAAATAACACGTCGTTGTCGCCGTTTAGCTGCACACACTCTTTCTTGATCAAGATTTATGGATGGCTCTTTTAATTCGACTAGTTGGAATGAATCTTTTTAGAGCTTTCGGGCTAAGTTGATTTTAATTCCATTGAACGGAACGCAAGGACAGTGGCTTTAATTTTTTTTATCAACTTATAATCGACGCTTTGAAGTCAAAAATCCTCTCTCTCTCGAGTAAATTTTTTTTTATCATTAGATTGCTTAATTGCTTATATATATTTTTTTCTTTAAATAACCTGTTGGAAGTTAAATAAAGTAGATATTGCGAGTACAATTTGTTTACATTGCTCTATTGATCGACATTTCGACAGTGTGTCATAGTATCGGTATCAAGATTTCTCTAAAAGGTTAATTAAAAATTTTAATTTCAGTTAAAATTTCATTGTTTTAGTAATTTAATTATCTATCTTACATAACTGTCAACTAATTGAAATACACTTAGAAACTGTCCTCTATCAAACAAAGCATAATGTTTAACAAAATAACAGAAAAAAAAAATCTAGAAGCTGCGGTAATGAATTCACATTTATAATAAGCAACAAGGAAGTTTTGCCGAGCACGATAAAATTTAATCCCACTCACAAGCGAATGAAATTTTTATAGACGATACAATTCGAGTTTACTAGCCGATCCATCGCATGCTAAACACAAAAAATTATTAAATCCAGCATTATCTCAACGGTATTACAAGTTGGCACAGTGAAAATCCAGATTAATCACTCGCGGTACAGTGCACAAAAGTGGGATATACTTTGTATCCGAGTGTCTCGGTTGCAGTACAACGCGCGGCTAAATAATTAAGCAATCCGGAGTCCAGAGAGAACCAAAGAGGCGAGCTGCATGCGTGACACGTCGGCTTGAAATAATAAATACACACATACGAGAGCCTGAGTTATGTAGTGAATTCTTTAGGGGTGTTGCTGAAACGTTTTTAGCCGCGTGCTTTGAGTTCGTGTGTGCTCAATCGAGATTTTAAATTACACTCATTGGGACTTTTTTCAAGTGCTGATAGACAAAAACTACTGTGTGAACGTATCTGAATTGTAAATTTTTAAGTGCGTTGAGTTTTTTCTTAGTGGCTATTGTTGTTAGTTTGAGGCGACGAGATTTTTTGAATGCGCATGATCACAATTTTAGGATATTTTTTTTATAAATAAGTAACTGTACGTTTATAGTATAGTAGTATTCCCGGAAAACGTTTTCCTTAAAAAAGTTTTGAAACTTTGCTTAGAGGTAAATTTTTGTGTTTTCTGCTCTTGGGTAGTTTACAAATATCCCCAAGCCAAACTTAATTTCGAGTTTTAAGCTAAGAAGTGGCTTTTTTTAATGAAACACCTATACACTCGTGACCGATTTTTTTGAATTTATCTTGAATAAATTTTATTCTGTAAGGTTATAAATCAAAAGAAACAATTTGATATAAATATAAAAAACAGCTACGATAATTTTCAAGATAAAAAAAGCATGATTCTTTGATGGCACAGAATAGTTTTATAAATTTTGAAGAAAGACGTAAATATAAAAGTTAGGTGTTTTAAAATTATTTTATTTTCTAATAAAATAAAATAATTATTAGATAACAAGGAGCAATAAAAATGGAGCTAATCATCACTTTGGAAGAAAAATTATGTAGTATTATTGACATTGTCATTGATTAAAAAAATATAATAAAAAAATTTAAAAAAAATTAATTCTCCGTTTTATTTTTTACCAACCAATTATTCCTGTAGAGTGGAAATAACGCCTGTTAATTGATTAATCGTTTTCGTATTAGCTGCTTTTTTTACAGCTTCATTTTAACAAGCTCAAATTGCACATTATACTTTCGATAAAATTCATTTGAAACCGTTGAGTTACTGATAATGACTAGGAAAGTTTTAATTAATGTCGGGAACAATTATTAGTTGTTTCAGCATAGATTTTGAATTAATTTTCTTTAATGGCCAAAAAATCAAATTTTAATAAAAATTGATTAAATTTTTCATTGACATTAATAAAGTAGTATAATTTTTCTTTACATTGTTAAAAACGGACATTTCGAAGTTGTTCGATGATTAGAACTACGTAGAATCCAACTTTAGTTACAGTTAAGTTTCAACATCAAGACGTAATTACTTTACAATCTATCGATACTTATCAAATAAAAGTTTGCAACTATCTTTGCAAAGTTCTAACGATAAAAATTTCAATGTAAAAGTCTAAACAGTTTTATTGTCATCGTGAAACACTTTCTTATCACAAAATTGTTTAATTAATTTTAAAGTTACAACTGCAACGATAATTTTGAAGTTTCTAGATTTGAATTGATATTACCATGAAATGACTTTAATAATTGATTTAATTTAACGCAAAACATGATCATCAATGACAGAATTTGAGCTCGGCACAACTGTAAAAAACCCGACTCTTTAAAATTGAAAAGCTGCTCATACACACAGTTTGCAAAAATAAATAGGCTTGCAAATTAGTTTGATTACTTTGTATCGTTACATAAACAAGAAAAAAAGCTCCCGCATAAATTATCGAGTGAAAATTAAAAACACAATTCGTCATTTAAAATAATCTCTTCCTCGGCTTGCCTCGGCGTTAAAACTAAACAAAGTTTCCTGGTTCAATTAAAAAAAAAAAAAGTCATATCCGACATCGCAATCTTGCTTTCGAGACACTGCCTGGTCGTATCAAAACGTGACTGATCATTATTTATCCTCGATTGGTTTAAACTGACCTCTCAAACTTATCATCGTGAAAATTGATTGAGGGAAAAGAAAAAGAAAAAAACTCACTGATTTTTTTTTTTCGCTCCGCACACTGTAGCATAAAAAGAAGGAAAACAAGACATTGTATACTCGCGGTCGGAAACAATGGGTAATGAATTGACGAGCGTAATGATTCGCGCTTGCATAACTCGGCGCAGAGTGCATTTGAAAACTTCTTTTTTTTTCTTCAAACACACACCTCGCATATGAATTTTCGAAATTAAATATAAAAAAAGAGTTTATCGCGCGAGCTGAGTGCCTTCATACATTGTGCTCCCGAGTGTATTTGCATACGAGTGCGATGCACACGCGAGAAGGGAGAGGGTAGGTAAAAAAAAACCGCTGCACTTGTATATCTTATCGGCTGCACGTAAAAATGTGACAGACTTTATCTTTACCCGGGATTGTGTCTATAGATTCAGTATCACATTGTATAAGCAAGTTTGGGTGAATACAAGTTGGGAACAAAATAACTGATAACAATTCCATAACAACTACAAGTTGGGAACACCCTTTTTTCCAGTGCTTCTACAAGTTGGGAACACCCCATATTCCAATGATTATACAAGTTGGGAACATACAAAAATCTTGTGCTACTACAAATGGGGAACAAATTATTTTATAGAAAAAAATAAAATATAAATTTAAAATTGACTATAGCAAATATATATATTCTTTATTACTGTAAGAATTATCCAATCTTGTTAAAACAAATTTTTTATAAATATTTATAAATTTGTCAATGTTCGCCCCACCAATAAACCAAAATAACCCTTTAAAACATCCCTTATTACAGTGAAAAAAAAAAAAAAAAAAAAAAAAAATAAGAATAAAAATATATTCCAAATAAACCTTCTAATTTTACCTTTGTAGAATAATAAAAAAAAAAAAAAATACCAAACCCTAATAGGTTATCCTGCTGGTTATCCTGGATAAAATATTTAACAATAAAAAAACCTAATATTCAAAATAACCCTCATATTTTTTTTTTGATATGATGATTAATATTGAAATATATTTTTTTTTGATATGATAAATAATATTGAAATTCAAAATAAAACCAAGAACCCATACCAAATAACCCAAAAACAAATTTTTTATAAATATATATAAATTTGTAATTCTATATTCTTGTGCTTCTACAAGTTGGGAACATACTATTTTCTACAAATAATTTTACTATAAATGCAAATAATAATCATCCCTCTTTTTCCCCCCAACTAATAAACCAAAATAACCCTTTAAAACATCCCTTATAACAGGAAAAAAAAAAAAAAATTATTTATGACACTTATGGCGACATGTAGCCTTAAAACGGAAAACCCATCCCAATTAACCCTCCAAGATTCTCCTTGATACAATAATATTAAAACCAATAACCCATTCCAAATAACCCTTCTAGGTTCACCTTGATACAATATTTAATAATAAAATAACCCAAATAACCCTCGTAAGTTCGCAAAGATGCTAGTTTTTATCTTAAAATCAATAACCCATCTCAAATAACCCTCCAAGGTTTTCATGGATCTTAGTTTCGCGTGGATACTAGTTTTAATATTAAAACCAATAACCCATCCCAAATAACCCTCGTAGGTTCGCGTTGATGCTAGTTTTAATCATAAAACCAATAACCTATTCCAAATAACCCTCCTTTTTAATTCGCATAATAATGTAAATATAAAGAAATACGGTTGTTCCGCACTTAATGAAGCACTAGAAATAAGGATGTTCCCAATTTGTAGAAGCACGTGAAAAAAGGGTGTTCCCAACTTGTAGAAGTATCAGAAATTATCATGTTCCCAACTTGTAGTTTTTTTTTATTGCTGTTCCCAACTTGTAAACTCCCGCAAGTTTCTACACTTTTTTTTTTCTTTTTCAGAAACGCGAAGATAAACGTTATTATTCAAGCGTTATGAGGGATTTGAGAGAGAGAAAAAATGAACGCGCCTCGCTCAATTAGCTACAATGTAGCCGTCGACGACGCTAAGCTTGACCGTGAAATAAAAAAAATTTCAATGCGTTTTAATACCGACCGATACGTTTGCACAAATCGATAATGTTTGTCGTCAAAAAAAAGAAGACGATAAAAAAAAAAACATGTAATAAAATAAAATACATACTATCCTATAAATAAACTTGCATATGATAAAGCCTTCGTATCTGGCAGAGCTTCGACCTTGATTTGCAGCGAGATTGTTGAATCTTTCACGCGCAAAAGTCACCGATCTAAGGTTAATTTTCTTGAGAAACTCGACCAAATAAGCAAGCAGGAGATTTTAAGGAATAATGAGCATGACTCGTGTCGCTAAGAATGTTGCTCGAAAAGATTTATTCAACGCATCGGCAAGCGATAATTTAATGGAAGGCTTCTTCAGTGCCAAGAGAGACTAAAACTCATTAATATTCAGACGAGAATACAGTGTTGAGCGCAAAGATGCTCGTGACTGATTAAACACAATTAGCTTCGTAATCGTTCCTCTATATAACTTGTAAATTTCGAAGAAAATATTATTAAACCTGCGCAGTAGAAAAAAATGATTATTGACAAATTGAGGATGCTATGTTTGGCCGAAACTCTCACTCTCTAGCATACAAAGTTTCAGAGGGCGAAAATATTCTCGGCCACTTTGCCACTGTGACATCGGAGCAAGTTAAATTACGGTTATTTAAAGCTGCAACGGCCCGCCTGCTACGTTCTAAATAGTATCGGGATCGCGGGACGTATTAATTTTTAACTATTTGCTTTATTTTCTGCACGCCCTGACACCGAGCTTATATGACAAAATTTTTTTTACTTATTTCCAGTGCAAATCAATCGCGGCGCGCTGAAAGTCTTAAAGAGCACGCGGTTAAGCCTGGCTTATCGTGACCGATAAGTTGACTGTTAATTACGTGCATAATTTTAAAAGTGTATTGCACTCGATACAGTGCTGCTCTTTCAAAATGTCTTTGAGCTTTGTATTAACCAGGACTGTAAATTTTTTTTTTTTTTTTTATTTAATCTGGCGACCTTTTCTCTTATGAGTGTGCCTACGAACAAATATTTTCGAAACATTATTATTTTTACTTTTTTTCATAGTATGAAACCTTGTACTTTTTTTTTTTTTTTAATTACAAGCGTTGCCACTGTAAAAGTTTTGTCTTATCTAAAGTGACACTCGCCATCAAATATTTGAAGAAAAAAATGTTTTCCCACCTGGTGATCTGATTTCCATAAATCAGTGTTTACAAGTAAAAAAGAACAGTGTTAAAATAAAGTGAAGAATTTTTTTTTGGTATTACATGCACAATTTCATGATTTAATAATGAAATCGTTGGGATCTTGTACAAAATCCAAACAAAATTTTTAAATTTTTTTTTACATTATGTACACAATGTCATCAATTTTTATTCGATAAAAGATATTTACTTTCATTAAACACTTAATTCTCTGAATGAAGTAATTTCAATTGCGAAACATACCGATCCATCGACACAAATTATCGAGTCCAAACGGCAACTAATAACAAAAAGAAAAAAAAAAAAAATTGTTAGTGATAAAAGAACAATGTGTGCTAGCTGACAGCGTCACGTCGTCGTCCGGTTCGGCGCAGATTAGAAAAACGCTCGAAAGAGACACAAGTGGGTTGACCTCATCTCGAGGACCGAGCGACGACAATGTAGCCGCGCCAGATAATGCCGGCTCTTTTATCGCTCCCGCAGTTCTCCTCCTTTTACCCCACCAACGAGCCAGCTCTGGTGTACGGAGTCGATTAATCGCTAATTGCACCAGAATCATTCCGAGGGGCCAGCTAGAGATTACGGGGCTCGAGTCACTTACCTGTTTTTTCCCTGTGTATTACACACCTGAAGCCCGAGATGATTACTTAATTTTATGACGTTGGTATTGTGTTTTTCAAGTAGCTGAGTTATTTAAAAGTTTAATTTATTCATAAATTTATCATCGACACGCTGCGCTTAATTAAAAGCCAATTTATAACCTAATGCTTTAAATCATGTATGCACTCTATTTTTTACCGCATAATTTATTTAATATGATTAAAAATATCTTATTGTATTGGTACACTAATATACTTAAAATCACTTGCCTCGACAGCATCATCATAATGAAAAATAATCTAAAATGTAAATACATTTTTAAATATTTACTGTAAAAAGTGTTAATACTTTGAGCCATCTAAAAAACTGCTAAACACAGACAATGAAAAGAATTCCCTGTTTTGATTCAGTCGTATCGAAAGTGTCCGGAAGAATAGTCCCCGACAAAAGTAAGACGATACCCGGTACGTTTTGACCGAGACTGTACGCGTTCTCCCCCGGTCGGCAACATTGTAACGTGCAATTTGCCCGGCACGCTTTTATGCGTAAGTACAGCCTGGCGAGCAAGTTGCCCCGGCTACCGTCTCTGCCTACAATAATTCCGAGCTCCTGGAAATAATAAACCGGCTAATTATTATACTCCTGGTCTTTTACACCTGATAGATAATTTTCTGATTAATTTTCATCGGCACTAGATTCCTTTTTTTTTAGCAAACAGAAGGAACAAAAAAATCATGAAGGTATACGATGTACCTTGATTTTTTAAAAACATGAAAAATTGCAAAATAAACGGTATGAAAAAAAAGGATGCGCATACTTTATGTCATCTCGATTTGTATCGAGTGTATTAATTTATGCACGTTGTAATGAAACATTTTATCATGAGCACAAGCCGATCGCACACGACGACTTTGCATACCTGATTAATGATTTAAAAAGGCGTGAAATATCATTTTTCAAAGATCAAACCTCAAAACGAAGGTTCAATAATTACACCTAATTAAAAAAAAAAAAAGAGAGAGACTGGTTCGCGCGTTAGCGGCAAGTGCAAAGCGATAATTAGTCGAGACAATGTACCAGCGGGTATGCAAATTAATATAATTCGCCTCGCGTACGATCCGAATCGCGTGGAAGAAGAAGACGACGACTCGGTTGGCGCCTGCAGCAGGGTGGCCCGAAAAACCGGTTTGGCGTTTAATGACAGACAATTTTGCATCGCGACGCTATTTCTCTGCATAATTTATCAGACCCGTGTAAATGTGTCGCGGTACGTGTCGGTGGTTCCCTCTTCTTAATTCCTTTTTTTTTTTCTTCTCTCTCTCTTTTATCTCTCTCCTTACCGCGGACAATGTAGCCGGGGACGTCTTTAGCACGTCTTTCTTCATCCGCGCGTGCTCGAAAACACAAATTCTTTGTTGCTTCCGTTTTGTACCTTGATGTAATCTCGATTCGAATGCTCGACTACTGCCGTGTGTCAATGACACGGGATTGGGAATGCAGGGTCTTTACTTTTTTATCTTTTGCGGTTCCTTTAAGTGAAACAGTCTTATGGGAATTTTCAGTTTAACAATTATGAAGTTGTGGGATCAAAAATATTTCAAATTTTGTTTACTTAATTTGATTAAATAAAAGATAATTTTAGTAGTATTGCATTTGGTCAAGAGTGTGAAAATAAAAATTGAAAACTGAATTCTAAAAACGATTGCCATGAAAAAAATATAATACAGCTTTGCTCAAAATCGTGTATAATTTTATAAAGCTATCTTACTAGTTATAAAACAAAAGTCAAATTCCACTAAATGATTGTGGTTTTGAGAAAAATAAAGACCATTTTATAGATTTCTGTAGTCTTAAGCAAATATTATGCAGTTTTTGTTACAGCAAAGCACTGCCCAGTATTAAACTTCACTACTGAAAACCTTTGAATAAACTAAAGAAACTTCATGCAGTCACGCAATATTTTTGATGAATGAGTATTTTATTAATGAAAAATTAGACATCTAATAAAAATATGTATGTATACTTTTATTCAATGAACTTAAAATTACAAAAGTTATCTAAGGTCTTTTTTTTAAAGTTATTAATATAGGGCAAAAATTACTTTAAAATTTCAATTTCCCCTAGATTTTTCCAATAAAATTCAAATTTCGTGCTAATTTACTTGCTATTAAGCATTTTTCATTAACTGATCACTTAAACTGAATCTAGATCTGCTTTAACTATTTTGAATATTCATAATTACAAGTAAAAATTCTTTCAAAGTATAAATTTTTGCGCTAATGTACATAGTTATGCTTGTACCGTAAATGCGTGCACGTATCAACCGATCAACTAGGCTTGCATTTCTCTTCGTGATAGTGAGTGAGTGCACTAAAATTGTAAAACAAATATATGGAAACACAATAATTACTTCAAAAATTGCATGTAATTATGTAAAACAGTTATGAAAGGAATCCAAAAAACTCCTTAAGCCCTCGTTGCATGCTACGACTCAAATAATGTAATTAAAATTTTAACACTTGTTGCATGATGTACAATGAATAAAACAATTTACTCCCAGTTTACTGGCATATTTAAAATTTTGTTTATAAAATTGAATTAAAAAATTCATACTTCAATCCAAAATACGATAAACTATAATTTGAGTGTACTCTACACCAGTGAATAAATTCAAACAGAATTAGTAAATTTTAGTTCATAAAGTCCATCTATTTATCGATAACTCTCATTCGAGCTAATTTCACGGCTCGGAAGAATAAAATAAATCCAAAGCATGCAGAAAAAAAAGGTCTTGCGAACCAAGCGAGGAGATCAATTCTCAGGCACTCGAAGATGATGCGGCCGCACGACGGCTTGGAATCTTAATTCTGCACCGATACGGATCCGCTCAGTGCGTGCGTAGAAGCTGTTAGCGCGCCCACGCACGCGTATCGCGAAATAAGTGTACGAGCTTACAAAGTGTGTGCACTTATGCTCTCCAGCTATGCAGCTGCCAAGAGTGCACCAGCAGCCCGTTCCCGTTTAATAATATTTCTGGACGATTTTGCTTTGGCTCGCGGAAGAGCGTAATTTGTTTGCAAAAAGTCAACACGATTCTCGTCTTCTCCATAAATATTTATGATAAGCCGAGCCCATCTTTTATCGCCCTGGATGGGGTATTTATCATTCCTCTTTTGGCACTCGAGGCTGGATTCGGGAGAGAAAATAAAAATAATCGCTAAGTGCCCGCTGATACAATGTTTTCGCATCTGAAAATAGTAACCGCTTGGCATCAGCCTCTAAAAGACGAGTGCTGTTAAATTAAAAATTATTTAAAACAAATTGTATTTTTTGTTCGAATTTTACAATTGTTTTGCATTTATTTGAAATAAAATGAGTTTTTAAATTTGATGTTGTGAACTGTTTTTTAATAATTAATAAAAACTATTTTTCAAACAATGTTTGAATAATAATAAAAAATATACCGCGACGCTACAGCCATCTACCAGTCATCACGAGAAACGCGAACTGCTGACTGCAGCTGGTTTTTAGTAGTATTTACCTTTGGCCGAGTGACCAGGTCGGTCAGCCGGTCAGGAATCTACTACACCGACTACCTTGTTTAAAAAATTTTTGATATACGAATTTTAATATTTATGTTTATATTGTGCTCTTTACAATTAAAAAAAAAAATCCTAAAATTTTTAAGTGCCATTATTTTATTTTTCATAAAGATTTATAAATAAATGGTAGCTGGACGAATATAATTCGTATTTAAAATTTTTACTCCGAAAATTAATAGAATCAAACTTTATTGTTGTTGAAAAAATTATTAGTAAGATTTTTGAAAAGTTTTAAAGTGCGAATATTCAGTAAATTGTTCGAAATAATATTTACCGGTAGAGCCGTTCTGTTTGCTTACCCCAAACAAACACCCCGGGAGCGCTCAAGTAGTTTCAAGTATTCGACTGTAGGATCGCTTGAATCACAAGCACCCCTAATAAACTTCCTTACTATAGCTGAATGGCATACTTAAAATGTATTTTTTTTTTAGTAAATGAACATTCAAATCCAAATTATGTTATTGCAAACATAATTTCAAAGAAAAAATTACTTTTGTAAAAATCTTTTTTTTTTTCAAAAAAGCAATACAACAAATGCGTATCTGTCTTATGAAAGACGGAATCCGATAAACGAAATTTGACCATCAAAAATTAAAAAGTTCAAAAAATATAAATAAAGTCCAAGCTCAAGTGAGCAAACTCCACACAGCTCGTCGATAGACACACACCTTGACCAAGCGACAGCACGCACATAGACTATGTCTTTGTAAAATAGTCGTTGGTACGCTTTTTGTAGAAAAAGGACTTGAGAAAGGCTTTGCTTTAGTCAGTACGCGCTCTTTTGTACAACGGATAGTAAAGAGTTGTGCATCCAAGATAGTAGAAAAGCTCACGGGGCGTGAAAACGAGTTCATTGGTCAGCATTTCTGAGGCGTTAAAGTAGTCACCTACCGGCCCTTACCTATTATAGGTTTAATGAAGTGAACGAACGTAAGGTCTCGTGCACATAGCGCCGCGCGTAAACCCGTCCGCACCTACGAGACTCTCCATGCAAAGCAGTAAAGCACAAGGCCTTAGAAGATGCTTAGTTTTGCCGAGTATATTTTCAGCGCCGGTGCTACGAGCTAACTATAAACATTATTTTTTTCCTATTATTTTTAACTATGCCTTTTTTTTTCAATATTCAATCGTAAATTTACATTTGATTCTAGTAGAAATACTTTATACTTATAATCTTAATCCATTTGATATATTTAGTTTTCATGAATAAAAGTACCTTTATGAGAGAGTTTTATTAAATTTGTCTAATAGTCTTTTCAAAATCCTAAAACTAATATTGTGAAAAAATTAAGAACTTTGATGAATATTACTTGAGTACACCGAAAAATGCTGATCGAAAATTTCAAGTTCTGATGTATCCAAAAACTTTTTTTATTCGTCCAGTTTCATACCTCAATCATTAGATCTCTTAAGGATGTTTGGTACTTACAAAAAAATGCAGCCATTCTGTCAATTTTAATCGAATCTTCTAATAATTTATATCAAAATAATCGGTGGAGTTTTTCCCTATTTTTGTCCGTCTTAGTTTTTAGAAAAATCTAATAATTTGTTTAAACAATTGAAGAGGTGGTCTAAAAAAAATCAAGCATTTTTTTTTCTTTATCACTTGTAACTCTCTCAAAAACTCAGAGATCGTTGAAAAACTGTGAGGTAGTTTCGGTGACACTTCAAAGAAAATTTTAATATTTTTTTAAATATTGAATTTAAAATTTTTTTTATTAAATAAAAAAAATGCTTAATTTTCATAAGATACGTGTTCAATTATTTAAACAACTATTTCAATTTTTGAAAAACCAAAACGGAGAAAAATAGGAGAAAATTCCAACTTTTATTTTAATATAAATTATTAGAAGATTCAATTAAAATTGACAAAATGGCTGTATTTTTTTGTAAGTACCAAACATCCTTAATTTGAAGTGTTTTTTACCTTCAAGACTAGCTAAATTTTTCAATTAAGCTGATATTTGATTGCTGAGCACTGAAAATTATAAGTCTTTTTTAAGTTTCAATAAACGATGAAAAAAAAAAAGAAAATGATAAATAAAAATATCTATAATGTATGATGCTCAGTGCATGTTTCACTTTTATTACTGAGTCATAAAAAATTAAAAATAAAAATCTATATCAGTGTTTGTATAAAATTAATGTAATAAATGTTAGTAAGATACAAAAAAATTATAGTAGATTCATGTTTCATGAGTATTAAGGATGGGCACTGGTCAAAAGAAAGATGAAGCTTTGAAATATTTTTTTATTAAGTTTATTTTATATATCGACAACAACACGTCATACATTAGAAAACAGAAGGTTTCTTGAAGCAAACTCGAATGAAAAGTTTTGTGGAACAATCCGAGAGACACTGTGAGTGTGCCGCGCCTTCATCTATGGAGTCGTATATATATAATATCATCGTGTGTCTCGCATATGTGTGTGTTCCGTGTGTATTTAAATGCCTTGTCCGATTCATGTGCAATTATTTATTTATTATTATTATTATTACTTTGTGTGTGTATTCAGGATTCTATGGCTGTATATTTCATATTTTTTTACCTTTTATTTTTTTTCATATTGCATGTTATGGTTTTTCATTTAATTGTTACAATTATTATGTTTTTTTTTTTTTCCTATCAATTATTTTATTTTTCACATGATATTTTTCCCGTGTGTCTCCATGTTTTTATTTATTTATTTATTTTCATCTTGCTTTCCACACTTTCGCGCGCGATCTCACATTATATTCATTCACACTCGTTCGCTCGTCAGCACACACCTAAACGCTTAATTTTCATTAAAATGTTTTTTAAAATTTTTTACACTCACATGCACACACAAACGCACATCTTAAATTTTGGTGTAGCACTTCGTGTGTATCGTATGTTAATTCTCTCACTCGCTCTCAAAATTTTTCACTTCTCAGAGTGGCCTTTCATGCGTGAGTATGTACAAGGCCCGGGTGGAGGCCGGTTGTTACACACTGGCACACAAACATGTACAAACGTGAAATACTACAATAACCAACGTTAACGCATAAGACTTTTTTTCTCCTCTAAAACAAAAAATCATTGAAAAATCGCAAAACTCAATGTAGGAGTTTTAAACTCTGAGGAAGTAAGGAGTAAATGAATAAAAATGCGCGACGACCATATGACACTTTCACATCGAAGGATCTCAGTTTAACGTGTGGTTTCTCTAAATGTGCGATTCGACTCTAGAAGGTCGCTGGCTCTCGTCAAAAATTTTTCAATAAATTTTCAAAATACATCATCTTTACATCCTCGCTGGGGGAGGGGATCAAAGTCCGAAGCTCGCCTAGTAATTTTCGTCCCAAGAGTGGGCGTCGGTTGCGCGGTTGACGTCTCCTCTCGCAATTTTTTTCTTTTTTTTTTTTTTTTTTTTTTATGTACAATTTTACAACCTACACCGCCAACGTAGAATTTTTTTTTTTCAAAAACTGTTGTGCCTTTTTTGCTTTTCATAGGACCTAGACGTCGTTTAAATTTTTCATCTTTTTTTTTACACTATACTAACGAAATCTAAACGTTAAATTTATCATTATTATTATTAAAAATTTTTTTTTTGTCACCACACTAGGAATACCAAAAGTTTTGTTGCGTCGTTAGTATACCTTTGTTTTTCGTTTCTTTATAGAAATATGCTTACAAAAATAGAATTTAGCGAGACGCACCGGCACTTTTGCCAGCAGGCTTGGGACGGGCGAGCTTCACGAACTGCACGCAGTGGTTTTTGACAATATTCAAAAGTTTTTTTTTTAATTTTTTTTTTTTTTTTTTTAAAGTCTAACATTGTGAGTAAATTTTTCTACTTCGCCGAAATCGAACGAGAACAAGAGCCAGGCGAGATCTCGGAGCCGGAACGCGCTATAAATTTTTCATTTATACATAATAATTTAATAATAATAAACACAGTGCCTTGGTCGGTCGCGTAACCAAAAATTTGGAGTTTGAAATTTCTCATTTCAGTAGTCATCTCGTCGTTTTGTTTGAATTTTTTTTTTTTTTTTTTTGGAAAATTATCCCGACTTGAATTTACTTTCCTTCTTTCAAAAGACTCGCCGGTATATTTCTTTCTTTTTTGTATTTATTTAAATATTCCAAACATATATAATGAAATTTTTCATAGTAATAATAATTATTATTCTTCGAAAGTGTTCATAACTCATAATTTTTTCTTAACTCTCTGACGTCATATACAATATTTTTTTATTTTTTATTATTTTTATTATTATTTTATTTTTTTCATTATTTTTTATAAATATAATATTCGACGTAGCAATCATGACAATGAGAATCATAGTAACCGCAATGATAATCACGCAATGATTCATGGGGCAATTATACAATAATAATGACAATGAGGCATCGTGACCGTAAACGCGGTGACATTTATTAAAAATCGTACCTATAATAGTTTTTTACTTTTTATTTTCATAATAATAAGACAAATAAAGTGCGTAAACTCTCGATCGTAATATAATGCACAACAACCTCTTTTGTCGAGATTTACTTTTTTTTGGTAATTTTTTTTTTTTTTTCCTCTTTTTTTCACACATCGTGCACTTTCACGCTTACGCTCTTAAACCTCAAATTAACTTTTTTAGATTCGTCATTACAATATTACATTATTAGATTACAGTATATCATAGTACGCTAGAGTTTATTCAATAAATTTTACATACTTTGATACGCAGTATGATGGTTCCAAAAACGGTCACCGGCCAACCAAATTTTTTGTCCACACATCAATACACCTACGCTCAGTAATCGAAGTAATTTGTACTTGTAGCCATATACTATAAATATTTTTTTTTTTTTTTTTTTTATCAGTAGTTCGGCCCCACCTATATTTTGGTTTTTTTTTAAATTTACTTTTCACATTTTCACGATCTCTAATATTTATTTTTTTATAAGTACAACATTCGCGCTCTTACACGACAATCACGCACTCGCTTTTTTACTTGTCAGTGTCTTTCTTTAAATCGCCGCTAGCCGGTATTACTCCGAGGCCCTCACACTTTTCTTGTTTTGATACGAACATTTAAATATTAAACTTTACCGACGATTTTTTTTTCTTTTTTATTTTTAAACCCCTTCTACCTCTTTATGCATAACATCTTCGTTTTTATTTTCATCATTTTGTCATTTTTTCATCGTCTTTTGTTTTCGAGACCCGTCGAAATCTTCATCGTGTTAGCGATTTTTTTTTCTTTTTTTCACACATCTTTAGACATTTTTTTTATTTTTTATTTGTTTAATTATTATTTTTGTTAAGCTTAAATCTTATCTTAAGTATCGAGATATCGTTGCCAAAAATATATAAAAACCAGATGCGATCTCCCTTTGAAATAAGCAGGGGCGCCGGACATTATAATTATAATTTTTTTTCAACTTTTCCCATTTTTTTTTTTTACCTAAAAATCGCGTTGAGCTTTTTCATGAAGCCCAGTAGTCTTTAAATTCAATACGCGATTAAACCTCAGCTCCTGCACATTATTGCATCAGCTACACGGCATTGCATAGAGAAAAAGACAAAAGAGACTCGTTTTCGATCGATTGGATCATGAATTTATGAAAAATTATCGATACGTCAAATGACGGTCGTCTGTTGGCTGTACCGTCGTCCAAAAATTTACAATAGATTTTCATATTGGGCCAAACGCGTCGTAGTCGCTCGTACGACACCCAAGGTACATCACTTATCGCATAAAACACACGCAGCACAAACATCATTGATTTCTCGTTTAAAAATTTTAATCCTCTATAATAAAACTTTTTTACAATAATTTTCATCTTTAGAAATATCCTAAACCACGAGAAATACCGGTTTTTTAAATTATTTTCTTTAAATTTACACCTAAAGTTACCCCCACGCCCTCTACCGGTAGCAGCCATTGGACGACAATTTAGACCGCGGTTTTGGGAATTATAAAATGGTCTCTTTTACCTCCTTCCCACAAAGTTTTACAAACTTTCACCCAGACATTGTTAAAACTATCTCGCCCTCTCTCGTAATCCGTAGCGTTAATAACTTTCGCGCGCACATTCTCTCTTAAATATTCACCTGTTATGTCTGCAGAAAAATCCCCCTCACGCTTTTTTTTTTTTTTTTTTTTTTATTTAAATGATCCGATGTTGGTTACAGTCATAACTACAATCCCCCTAAACTTCAAATCTCAGTTTTATTTTTTATTTCGAAAAAAGCAACCATAATCCTTTGTTCATCGTCGAATTTACACATACTATTTGATATTCTCTTTTTAGTTATTCGTGATTTTCAATGAATAATTTTTTTTGTTTCCTTTTCGGTAAGATACAACAACGTACTATACGTATATGGCTCTACAGATGTTTCGCTTGCACTGTAACTCAAAAAATTTGTGTCATGGTGAAGTTTTTCCCCGAACGAGGACCAGAGCGCTCGGCGGCCGGATGACTGCTCTGCGTTCAATCTTAGGCCTTTTACACCACGGCGTCGTTCCTTCCGCAGCACGCTTTCGTCCTCGTCGGGGAAGAGTTTCTTACTTTTTGTTACTTTTTTTAGTGTTTACTTTTTTATTTTTATTTTATTTACTTTTGGTTAAGTTTTACTCTTTCATTTTTTTTTTTTTTTTTTAAACTAAGGATTGATTCCTTGCGACCGCCGACTCGGATCCGACTAGGAGCCGCGGATCCTCGCCGAACGGACGTTACAGATACTCCTACCCGCGTTATGCTTCTTTAACTTTTTTTTCGGGTACCTTGCGTTGCGTCACGACACGCGTGAATTTAAACATCGTCCCTTTTTTGAATTTCACCGGCGAAGCTCTAATGGATACACATGAAAAAACGGGGCCTAATTGTTAAATCAGGATGGTAATTTTGTCTCGACCGTATACAATAATTGACACATGCATCGTAAAGCGAATTTCGACCGTTAAATTTTCGCGCCAATCGGGGTGGGGGAGGAGTCAGACCGGCCGAAGAAGGCGCGACTTTGCGTTTGATTTGACTTTCATCATTTTGATTCTGGTTTTTATTAGGTTAGGTCGCGTACCTTTCCCGGCCGGCTAATCTTCCCCGGGCGTGGTCGTGAGGCAAGTCAGCTCCCTTCGTTACGGTTTTTTTTTGTTTTTTTATTCTCGAAAATAAAATCACTTTAAAATTATCTTGCTCACTGTATACAAATATTTAAAAGGTTTTACATTACAATTATATGGTATTCAATAAAATTACGGCATTGTATATTACGCGATTATGGGGGCTGTGGGAAATGAGAACCAGTCTTATGGCGCCCCGGCTAATTGGGTCAAGCCGGGACATTACTTTTTTTATTATTTTTCTGTAACGTAAAAATATATACATCCTCTGTGTCGTATGTATAGTGCTGCTCTGTAACTCAAGATTTTACATCTCTTTCATCTTCTCTCTCCTCTCTATCTCGTTATCCTGTACAAAAGTTTATCGGCTACGATTCGTCCCCGGCCCGGAGAGCCGAAGCCGGGTTGTTGAGCCTCCGGGGAGTCAATTCCAGTTTTTAGGAAGGGATCAGCACCGTCACGAGTTAATTACGTGATAAAGAAAACCTATCCCCGGTGAAGCTTTAGCTTCGGCTCTTCGCGGCTTCCTTTGGGACGAATGCACGTATCGAAGCGGACCCGCGGGTAGGTCGAATGATTGGTTATTATTAATTACTTTGCCTCTTATTCCTGCGTAGATTCACATATGTTCTGCGTTATTGTTTTGTGTATTCGTTAAAACTGCACGGCAACTAGTTTCGGTTTTTTAATTTTTTTAATTAATATTATTTATTATTTAGTACTGAAACCCGGACTACACGTGTGTGTATGAGAGTAAGTATGAGTGTGAGTGGATGTCTGTGTGCGGGCAAGACTCGACGACTCCCCAAGGATCCGTCTTGTGATGCTCAAAGTGTGTGTGTGTGTGTGTTTGAGGTGTGTCTTTATACCTCCCTTGTTTAATCATAGTTTCATCTTTAAATCATCGTCGTAATCGTCATCATCTTACTTCATCTATAGCGTGTGACCAAACATCTTCCCGTAACTTATCGTCGTCGTAATATCATAAATGTATTATTAGTTCACTATCGTAATTATTATATCGAAAATAACGGATAATACAACACGTAGGGGGGGATCGGGGTCGGGGTTGTTGTGTGTTCTCGGGATTTTGGGAGGAGGTTGAGGGGGCGGGGTTAGAGTCTCAAGAGTTTTGCTCGAGACTGGCGCAGGCCGTGCCAAATCCACAGTGAATTTTTAGTGTCTTCAGCACCAGCCCAACCGAGTGAGCGGAGCTTAAGTTACATGGTCTCCCCACACATGTGCGTACAACAAAGTTTTTTTATTTTTTATTTTCCTAAGATTCTTTTCCTTCAAATACGATTATGCTGATAGTTTTTTTTTAATCTTCTGCTGACTATTTTTATTTGTGTTTGGTCTGCTCATGTCTGTTGTGAAAAGAATAAGTGTTGTTTATGAGATAAGATCAGTGTGTTAACTTTTTTTTTGGAAGGGGAAATTTTTTTCAGGGGGTTTTCCATATTATTAATATATACTTTTTTTTTTAAATCGATCCGGGTGAATAATCGCTTGCTTAATAGAACGGATGGTTTGGATACACCTGGTAGAATACAAGTTTTTTTTTTTTTTTTTTTTTCCTTAAAAAGTTCCTTTTACATACGGCTATTATTTCAATATACGGTAGTAGGTAGTAGTATGTAGTTGTCGACACACAATTCAATGATTACTGGATTTTTATTTTTTTTTTTGGGTTTTTTATTTTAATTTTTATTTTTTTTGGATTTTTTTGTATTTTTTTTGTTTTTTTTTTTTACTGTTTATACTGCTTTACTGCTTGTTTAATGGTTAATAATTAATAAGTTTACTTGTAGTTTAGTTAGTTTAGCTCTTACGTAACATTGTCAATCGTCTCCGTTAATTATCATCTTCGTTTATTTAAATTGCGGTTTAAATCTACGGTTTGTATTTTGGACACGGAGGTGGGGGGAGGAGATTGGAGGGTTGAGGACTTGCACCCCGAGTCGTTTCGGACTCGGGATCCAATTGTTATCATCGGATAAGTGGGAGAGACCATAGTACACATATTAATTAATTATGGTAATTATACTTGTAGCTTAGTAATTGGGTTTTTTTATTATTATTTTTTTTTTTTTTATGTTTTATTTCGGCATTTTTCTTACTTTTTGAAAAAATTTTATAATTCAGCGTTCCGAACTCCTTGCCTAAACCAAAAGCAAACGGTTGTTATCCTAGAATTATTTGGGGTGGTTGTGTGTGGTTGTGTTTTACGTACTTTCGAATTCAATTTTAAATTTTGTTTCCTTCTTGTGTGGTGTACATTTTGCATACAAGTAGTTTGGGAGATGGCTTAACGTTTGGGGTTTCAATCAAGTGGCGAGCACTAGTCAGGCTTTGGGTGGGCGTTCGGTCTATGTCGGGCCCCTTTGTATAAATTTTAGTATTTTTTTTTTTTACTTTTTTTTTTTTTTTTTTTTTTATTTATTTATACTTTTTTTTCGTAAAAAATCAACACTGAAGGCACATTCTTTCGGACGAGTCGGCCCAGTGTGTGCTGTGAGTGAGATTGGGCGCGAGGCCCGGTCAACCGCGGCTGGCCTTACCCGGGGCATTATGCACCGCCGGGTTTTTTTAATGCTACTAACGTTTAGTTTTTCTTTTTCGGGATCGGCTTTGCCCGCGCGATTTTGGGGTTGGGGTTGGAAGATGACGGGGCGGGGGTGGGTGGGAGGGTTCATTCACAAAGTATATATAATATATATATATCGTAATCTTAAAATCGTCGTTTTTTTTCTTATTAAAATTTTATCTTCTCATTACAATAAGTTTAGTATACTAAATTGTTGGCAGCCGCGGTTTCGGGTCCCGCGCGAGAAAACTGTTATTTTTTTTATGGCGGTTTATTTTGATCCGGTTTGCCTTCCTCTATTGCGTCGGGTTTTGGGGGTCAGTTTACATTCTTTTCGCTTAAAGTCGAAATGGCTATTTCAAAATTGAGAGCCGGACCAGTGCTCGCCCAAACTTGACCGGGACAAACTAAAAGGTCTTCAGGGGTCGACGGGACATTTGTGCGGATCTCGGTCCGACCGAACGAAGGCGCTACCTGCCCCAGATTTCTGCGAAACTTGGGAGGCTTGGTAAATCTTTGATCCTCACTTTTGTACCCTTTGTGAGACGCGTGAAAACGCGCGCGCATATATATATTATGTACTGTATTATATATATTATCACTGTAAAATTTGATAAAATGAAAACCGGTTGTGATCAAAAGAGATCTGTATAATTAATTATCAACAACAATCTATGGCAACGCTGATTCAACGGCAAGAGCTTTCGGTATATACATCGTCGGTTTATTAAGCTTTCTTTCTTTCTTTTTTTTTTCATTTAATCATCTTTCAATCTGTATATATATAGAACTATGGAAAAAGTTGTGTGTGTATTTATGGGTTATGAAGGACCAACCGGTACGCAAGTCGGTCTAAGGCAACGGAACAAGTGGGCTCGAGTGCCACTCATTTATTTATCTTCTTTCTTTTTTTTTTTCTCATTATTTAAAATGTATATAATTATTTATTACTCTTCAATAAATCTTGCATTAACGAATTTAATTCAATCGATATATCACTATTATTCTGTCGCTGCTTGACGTTGAATCGCTGGTGGCGGATTTTTTACTTTAAAAAACTAACTCTCGTTCATTAGTATCGGAAAGTTTGTGTGCTTATTCATAAAAACTGTGAGGATCATGAAGCTTCGGGCGCGCAGTATCGGAGCGAGGAGCGCGCCTTCGAGGTCGGGACTCGGGAAGAATCCGCGGGATTACAAACGTGTAGAAGCTGCGTGTTCAATATGTGTGTTGTGTGTGTGAGTGTGTAAGTATGAGTGCTATTGTACATCGACGTTGGTTAGTCAACGTACATTCGTATCCACTATATTACTCATTATTATCATTAGCTTTTTTTTTTTTTTTTTTTTTAATTATTTTTATCACATGTTCATCGCGTCGAGGGAGAATATTTCGAGAAACCCTTTTGAAGGAGAGAAACATCACTGTTTTTTTCTTTCACCTTTTTTTTTTTTTTAGTTTTTGGAAGAACGCAAAGAGTGTCTTCTTCTTTCCTATAAAAATTCGCGTTTAAAAGATTTAATACTGTTTAAGTCTTAAAAAATGGATCTTAAACCCTCTGATAACAGCATAACGTATCAACAGTTGGGCGATCTTAATAACTGCGTGGATTTACATTCAAAAATATACAAAGCAGCGGTTACCGTTTTTTTTTTTCATTTCTTTAATTATAATTAATTAATAATAATAATAAGCCCATCGTTGACACAGTTTTTCACCGCTGGTTCAGATACGGTAGTATCGGTAAATTCCACACTGTCAACAATATATATGAAAAATTTAGTTTGAGAGTATCATTCCAAACGTTTTTGTAAATAATACACACTGGGGTGAAAAACCGGGTCGATTCTGGGCTTTTTAAATTACTCACTACAAGATTTATAACGAATTCATATCAATCATGAAGGAAACATCGTAAAAGCGCGTCAATAATAATAATTATAATGATAATAGTAATAATAATAATAATAATAATAATAATAATAATAATAATAATAATAAAAGACAAAGGGCAAAGAATTGACTAACTATAGCACGAAAAAACATAAACTCAACAATTTCCGTGAAGACGGTCTTTCGGACCAAAGTGTCGGTCCGTCTATACGAAAAACAAACAGAGGCAGAGGGTTTCTTATCTTTTTTTTTTTATTATTATTTTTTTATTTATTTTTAATTCCTTTCGTAAAAATTATGTGCCAATACGGTTACTCCAATTGTATAAAAAATTACATTATACTTTTTTTTTTTAGTTAAATTGTACTTTCGTTACTTAAAAAATTCACATCACGCTAAAAATTTAAAACTTCTTCTTCTTCTTCTTCTCTTTTTTTTTTATAATACACAATCGTCTATACACGAGAACGAGCTTTCTCGAGCTTTTCTCAGCTCGAACGATTTCGATCTGTTTGATATGTAGCCGGGGGAAGCGCGCTTGACCCCCTCGTTTTTTTTTTTTTTTAACTCTTTTAATAATAAATTGCCTAACTAAGTTTTCGCGAGCGGACGATCGCCCGCGAAAGGTATGCATTATGGTGGGATTTTCGAGTATCGAGAAAATCCTCATGAGGCTATGGCACTTTTGAAGTAGTTTATTTTATTAACCTACTTTTTAAAATTATTAAAATACGGATAGACTTTGGAAAATTAAAACTGGCGTTGTCGAAAGGTTTTTGATTATTGGTCATGTGATCGACCTTCGGTTGTGTTACGTCTACGGATGATTTTTTAAACTCTGATCTCGATTAACTCGTTCGCGGATACTTTTTTTCTCTCTTTTTTACCCGATTATGTTTCAATTAAATTCAATGACCTCGACTCTTTTACACGTTGCAATTTGATTTTTCATACTTTTTTTTGGTTACCTTGCCAATGTAAAATTTTAATGACTCTGCTGATCTACCAATCTTTTTTTTTTTTTTTTTCTTGTAAGTGTCGATCACGTTTTATGTATAGGTTTTAGGGAGGGTTGGTTTATTATTATTATTATTTTTTTTTTTCATTTTTAATCTTTAACGGACAGCATAGAGTTCCAAACGCTCCGTATTCTACAGACATTCAATATTAAACAGATCATTTTAACTATCATCGTTTATAATAATCGCTAGAATAGTTCGTAATCTTAAGTTAATACTAATAATATAATTATTTTTATATATTTATATATATATAATATATATATAATTTTTTTTTATAGTAAGATATTAATGCTGAGTTTATTATTATTAATGTTTTTTTTTTTTTTTGAATTTTTTTTTTATTTTTTTCAGTTTTTTTTTTTCGTTTTTCTATTATCATTACACTGAGAAGTCTCGTTTTATTTTAATTTTAATTTTTTTCTTTTAAAGCTAGCGTATAAATGATGGGTAAGAAACGACCACTTTCCCAAAAAACGTTGCATCCCCACCGGTGCTGCTGCTGGCTACGTGCAGGGATCGCACGTGATCAAGATCATAACCTCAAATCCGTTTACTTATTTTTTGAAAAAAAAAAAAAGTTTTTTTTTCTCAAACGGACACGCGATTTAAGGGAGGAGAATACGCAACGTGACATTAGTGTCGTCGCGCGATCCACGATAAAAAACGTAAAAGTTCAAACGCAAAGTACTCATAGCGATAAATCGGAGGTAGACCTATTGTTTTTTATTTATTTATTTTTTTACTTTTATTTATTATTATCGTTATCATAGGGTCACCCGTAGTTTTTTTTTTTCTTTTTTTTTAAAGAACCGGTGCACAGAACCGTTTCGCGCGCAGTGGATGATGGTTTTTTTTTTTTTTTTTTTAAATATTAGCCATGTACCGGATTTTTCTTTGTCTTCGCACTTTAAATCGTAATCATAATAGCGCATTACCATACACATATTCAATCATACAAATATAAATCGTGATAATTATAATAATCATGGTTATTACAAGTTTTTTCATTTTTTATTTTTTCTATTCTCAATTCTATTTTGCGGCTGATTATAGTTTAGAGAGAAGAACTTTTAAGCAAATCTTACCCCACTCCTTCAGTCTGTTTTATAAGCGAGAGCATGTTTGGGACTTACTTTGAGGTTCCGTACTATCAATTTATATACCCTAATCACAGAATAAAATTGTTTTTTAAAAAATCAGAGTTTGTTTAAAAAGGAAAAATTGTTACTTCGGGGGACGCACCCTCCAGTCTTGGTCAGTTTGGTGCGCCCTCGCTGAAAATCAGCCCACGCGGGCGATTACGATTACAAGCATTGAGACTCTGGCTATTACGATTATCGAAAAAACACTTTTTTTTTTATTTATTTATTTACTAAATCGTTTCGTTTAGCTATTAATCACGATGGCCCGCGACCGTCCGTCTTTCAAATGTCGTGGCATTCGTGTACTTCTTCTTCTTCTTCTTACAACTAGCAAATTTTTTTTATTTTTATGATTTATAATTTTCAAGATCGACTTTCGGCTCTGTGGACTGCTTCTGGATTTCCTAGATTCTTCCAAAACTTGCACGGATAAGGTTTCGAAAAATTGTTGTATGTAGCTTGCACTTGTGGAGGACAATAACTTAAAACCTGTGGGCCGCTGGGTACGGCACTATTGTCTGATTGTAACTGCTTTTTTTGGTTTTTTTTTTTTAAACTGTGGTACCTGTTAAACTGAAAACTAGCTTTGTGTCGTGGTGATGCCGCAGCAGTTTTATGAATCGGTTGGAAAATCAAACAGTCGGATTGTCGTATGTGTGTTTTTTTTTTTTTTTTTTTTTTCACAATAATTATCGTCACGAGTCAACAACGAGTCACAGAACGATCTTTCGATGATGCGGTTGTTTCGTAGTTCGTGATATTTTTCTTCATTTTAATCGTCTGTACATTACCATTTTTTTTTCTCTCTTTTTTTTTTTTTTATATTATCATTACGTTTTTTTTTACTCTTTTTTTTTCTTACTTTTGTTTAATTATTATTTACTTTAACTATTGTAAAATCTGCTTTACATTGTATATTTATAAATTTAATACGCTTAATATTACAATTGTGTCCGTTTTCTTTACACTGCTTAAAACTTCTCGGCTGGATTTGACTGGGTTTTGGAGGATGTTGCACTACTTAATTGTGAGATGATTTTTCGGGAATATAAAAGTTCACAGAGTTTTATTTTTAAATTACCTTTCTTTTTTTTTTTTTTAATTTTTTTTGCTTACGGAGTTTGATACACTGATAAGCTTCGTACGCAAATATTCGAATTCGAAAAAAGTCACTTGCTTTTCCGAATAGGAGCAACGTCGAAGAAAGTTGGCTTTTGCATTTTACGTTCAAATTGGGTTGTGTTTTTTTGCCTTGGTTTTTTTTTTTCAGTTAATTTATATATTTTATTTTTTTAATTTTAATTTTTTTTTTTTTAGAATTCTCGTGTTGCAGACGTTACGAGATACGAAGATCGCTTTCATCTTCTGGTCAAACGTGTCGTTTCAAGTATATTGACTGTGAGCTGGACGAGCTGCACCCAAACGCGAGCTTACCGCTCTGGCTAATACCGAATCGATCCAACCTTTGATTTGAAAAAACGACGTCGAGGACGCTGTTCCAAACACGGTTTTGAATTTATTTTTTTTTCTTATACTTCATTATCTTTATATTTATATTTAGCCACAAGAAGAGTCCGGTCATAGAATTTAGTTTGTTTTTTCCATACGCGTTTTACACAGTAGTATCGAATGGTAAAGCCGCGTCGCTGTTTGCGCGACGGTTTATGTATTGCCAGGCGCCTTGACTCGGCGCCTGCGATTCTGACTTGGCTGATGGTTTTCCGGTTTTGAAATGTTCTTTTTTAAAAAAAAAATTTCTCTTTTCCTTCAGAGTTTTTTTTTTTTTTTTTTTTTTTTTTTTCTTAATAATTCGAATTTTTTATTCCACAACGAGTGTCCCTATTTCAGTCGCGGGTTACCCGTCCACTCGCGTCGACGTGCAGGAAATGTTTTTCTTATTTTCTTTTTTATTTTTTATAATTTTACTCTTTCACTCCAACGAAAAAGTCTTGCATACATTTTTATCTTCTTTTGAAAAATTGAAGGGGTCGTTTAAATTTTTTTTTTTTTTTCTTTTGAAAAATTTTGGGATCGTCGGGACGCGCGCGACTGCATGCCGCGCGGGCAAGTTAAAATTCTTGTTCCAATGAGGACTTGATTTTTTAGTTGATTCGTTTTGTTCCCTTTCACGTTTATATCTTCACGGGATATTGCCTTGTATCTTAGCATCTTCTCCTCGGTTCAATGAAAAATGTTAATGGTCCGAAACTGGTTGGTTTTAATCAAAATCGAAACATGCCCGGCAGCGATGCGCCGTCCACTGGAAAAGTGTATACTAAGGCCGATTTTGGTAAGAATACGTTTTTGATCAACTTCTTCTTCTTCATTATCTTCATTATTTTCCTCATTTTCTTCATAATGTTTTAAGGCGCAAACGTGAAAAATTGTACTTTTTTCCTTGATGTGTCCTTTGGATTTCGGGCCGAAACTGCGCTGTGGTGCTTTCGTGTGTTTCCCACCTGTGTCTGTGTCTCTCGTCTCTTGTGTCTTTGTATGTGTGTGTGTTTATGTGATAACAATGTCTTGAGGTGATTTCCCTGTAAAAGTATTTTTATCACTTCTTTATTATTTTTATGTGTGTGTGCCGAAAAATGAAATTTCCATTGCCTTCTGTTGATGATTGAGATAAATCGGTTATATTCTCTTGCTGTTGTTGTTGTTGTTGTTGCTGTTGTTTTAGCATTTTTAAATTTGTTAAACCCCAACTTCACTCGTCTGAAAGTCGTTTTTCATTTCCTTAAAATCGTCTCTGCGCTACCAAGAAAAAACATAATCTAGTCACAGTGGTACGATGGTTGACGAAGCTTCTTTATAAACTCAGGTTTAAAATAAAAAAAAAGACCGGAAAATTGTCATATTAACCAAAAGCCGATGATTCATTGTTAATCAAACATCTAAATCGGTATTGTTATATATACACATAGTTCCTTTAATTATCGTAATGTATTTCCTTAAAGTAGACAGGTTTGTTAAGCTCAAGCGTGACCTCGCGTCGGCTCGACGATCTCCTATGGGTCGTCTTGCACTGCAAGTTCAGTGGCACTTATCGAGCGCGCGGATATCGGCTCGACGTTTAGTCTATTGCAACGTATAAATACATGTGTAAAAAATATGGAATCGATTCTGGCTTTTTATTATTATTATATACTTATTATTGTGCGTAGGGATAAGCTCGGGGGCGAGCTTTCGGGTACTATTGCAGTTTTTTTTTTTTTTTTTTTTTTTATATGGTACGGAAAACACGTCACCGTCGACCGAAGCTCGCTCGCAGTTGGGCATATCATCATTATTATTATTATTATTCGTTCTATTGCAGTTTGTGATTATCTATTGTACAAGGTTAATATTTACAAAAAAGTCCAGCTTAAAAAATGAAATGATCATTGTTGTATTTGCATTGTGGTATAGTGTTGGCCCAACTCGGCTTCGGGTTCGGTCGTCGGTGTCGGTAGAACGCGTTTGTGGAAAAATAGTAACAAGATTCGTCGCGAGATCGGGGGACGAGGGGACGCGAGGGAGCTTGAGCTTTAAAACGTACGTTGCTATAACAATGTTATCCCGACCGGGGACTTGCGAATCGTCCCGTGGCGGAATGCAGAAAAACAATTCCCACAATTCACATTATGAATCGCGACGGACCCGCTCAATCCGCTTCGAGCTTGCGGCGAAGAAGACGGACTGAACGAGGCTCTCGCGAGTATAATTACATTTATATTTATTGACGTTGTGTTTTTTTTTTTATCGATATTATGGATTTTCTTATTTCTCTTTTTTTCTCTCTTAAACATGTTCCCGTTGTTCTGTGAACTTGGTTGAATTCATGCTTTGTTTCGTTGAAAAACGATCCTCCATTTTTTGTATTTGATTTTTCATTTTTTTATTCATTTTAAATTGTTATTCCCTTTTGGTAAAACCTTTATCGAGTGGTCCATACAAAGAGGAAGTCGGTTTTTTTTATTTCTTTTAATTTATTTTAATCAGCTGTAATTATTATTGTTACTTTATGAAACGTATGGGTGCTTGTAAAATAAACGTGGTCAGTTGTCTGCTCCTCTTTTAATCATTATTTTATTTATTACTTAGTTTTTTTGTTAAATACTCTCTCTTTCATTTAACATTATCATTATTATTACAATTGCCGGAGGGTCTGCGTTGTCTTCGAGGGCAAACTCGAAAATCATCTGAGGTCTACACCCTCAACGTGGTCGCTGCTCCGCTCGTTTTTTTTCATAATCTCCTTAAAGTTTTATTCATCTTCATTTGTTTAATCATTCACTTTTTTATTCCCTCGTTTTTATTATTTTACTTTTTTTTTTGTTTCTGACTTTATCTTTAAATAAATACTAAACCTTACTTGCTAAAGAGTTTCATTTACTATTGTTAAAAGTACATATATGCTACTCCCACTGCTTGTTGAGACGCGTTATCTCCACCAGTTTTCGTGTGAACCTTATTTTACCATATTAGCTTTTTCTCATCTCATTTATGTTTGTGTGATTTCTTCTTATCTTCGCAATTGCATTCAATGCGCAAACTCAAGGATGTAGATGAAGAAATTAGCCCTAAATTTTAAAAAATCGTCCGGTTCTATTGCTTATGAAATCAAACGGTTTAAACTAAGATTGTGTGCGACTGGTGGACTCGGATAAACAAGGGTCCACGCGTAAACTTCGTATTCGTCAATTTCGAGTTAATTTTTTTTTTTTTTAAATAACGCTCCCAAAAGTGTCAGTTGAAACTACTTTGCTCATTTATTTGTTCCTTATTGCATTGTGTCGCGATTATCTCTAGACCTTAATAGAATTTTTTTTTTTTTTTTTATCATCTCAATCCTCAATAAACCTCGCTTCTCTGAGTCGGACGACGGGATCTTGATACACCTTTTTTTTTATTTTTCAAACATCATTTTTTGCTCTCACTCAACACCCACTGACATTCACACTTTAAACAAACTTACTTAATTCACTCTCGCGTTCGCTCGTACGTTCGTTCATTTGTTCATCGTTTCGCCAAAGTTGTGCTGTTTTATAATGTATGTGTCTCTCTCTTCATGTTTTCTTGTTCTACATTTATTTTTGCCAAAAGAGCTGCCAAAAGAATAATTTGTGCACGAAGGAAGATAATAAACTTCTTTTTTTTAACGTCTTAATTTCTTAATTTTTTTTTTTTTTTACCTTAATTTACACTTAACGGACACTATAATATTTTATTTCATCACGTTAATCACCTTTTTTTGTCTCTTTAATTTTATTCACATACTAAAGTCGTTTCTTTTTTTTTACAATATATCCGCGAGCCTCCCGGTAGGCAAGAAGGCTGGCTATTCTCTGTATAATTTTTCATTTATTATTTTCATTTTTTTTTATTAGAATTTTTTTTTTCTTTCCTATCTCTCCCGCTCAAGCACGCGATATATAATTTTTGTCTATTAAATTTTTTACCCACATTCGCTCGCTCTCACGCACACTATCACTAGCTCAGAAAGTTTTTTTTCGATTTAAAAATTTTTTTATTTTTCCCTTGTCTGCTCTCTCTCATTTTTTTTAATTCCCTCTCTTTCTCTCTCTCTCTCTCTCTCTCTCTCTCTGTTCTAGCTTTTCTAGGATCGGTTTTGCGCCGTAAACGTTTCTAGTCCGTGTGGCCTCCGAACTCAGTCCTCGTAAAATCGCTGAGCGATTTCGGATTTAACGGCGAGATCGCGAGTGTTTTCGCGCGGCTTAAACGACGGTCGCATCAAGGACACTTGGCTCCCTACGCTTTTCTGCACCATCCACTTTTAAACTTTAAATTCAATCGAATGCCAGCTCTACTAAGTCGCTTGCCTGATATTAAAAACCATCTTAAATTACCACATTCTCATCGTCCCTACTGCGATCTTGTCGAGAGCCGAGACGCTGCGAGAGTTAATTTTTTTCGATAATTGTTATCCTGTAAATCATACCGGTACGATAAAAAAGCTCCCTGGAAAAAGCTCGACTATTCGTTTGGTTATAGTTAGTTATACTTAGTAGAGTGAGGTACCGGGAGCTGGAGTATCGACAGGCCTCCCGGTATGATCATTAAGTATCATCTGTAACTTAAAAATTTTAAAAATCGTCCGCAGCAGGAGTAGTCGACTGACTGCGAGACCCGGAATAACAAAAAACCAGTTAAAAAGTCGTTGAGGACGAAGAGTCGAGCTTCTTGCCGAGAGCAGGTTCGTTCGTTGTCGAAGAAAAGGCTGCCGAGAGTCGGGCGCCGGAGTAGTCGACGGCGCACCGAGCTTTCGTACTCTGTATTTAAACTTAAAAATCTCTGTTGTTTAAATATTTCCCGAAATATAGCGCAGCTTCTCGAGCTCTCGCGTCAAGATGATAAATCCCACTCCAGAACCTTTGAATCGCGTCATAAACCACAATTTCAACTTATTTATTTATTTTTTTTTTATTATTAACTTCACTTTTATAAATAGGCTTAAACACGCTATGCGCAATGAGAATATTATCACACAGGAAAAAAATTGTATTCGTCACGCGTTTTCAACAATCAGTTGGCGTAACGCACACGCGTTGGCTCGCGTGTGCCTTTTTTTGTTTTTAAAAACGTAGTGTTAGTCTCTCTCTCTTCGTCGAAAAAATCACATTCACACGTTGTTAATTTTTTTTTATTAATTTTAAATTTAAATTTCTAATTATTAATTTTTTTATTATTAAATAAGCACACACGAAAAAATTTAAATCTTCGAAACTTCACTAACCCCATTTACATTTACAAATTGCTAATATTAATATTGTATATTAATTGTTTAAACCTCTCTCTCTCTCTCTCGCTCGCGCACCTATTCACACGCATTTTGTATGAATTTTAGCTTTTTTTTTCTTCTTTTTACTCTTTCTTTTCTTGACTACTAGAGTTTACTAAAAATCCATTATTTTTTCAAGCAATCACACTATTCTCGAAGCAAATACAATTTTTGCACGGGAGACTTGAGCTCAGTTTTTTTTTTATACTTTGCCCTAAGAGCTAAACAAAATTTTACGCTTCAAACTCCCGTACCCGATCACGATTAATCTGTTTTTATTATTATTATTTTTAAATAGTCGAGGAGTCTCTCAATGCTTTTTTATATTTTATTTTGACAGTGTGTGTTACATAAACGCCCGTTTAAAACTTCATCATTATCACGGCTTAATCTCGAAAACTCGCGTTGCTTATCAGTTAAGTTATCAGTAATAATCATTATAGTTTTTATTAGTTTTTATTTATTTTTTTCATTAATTCTTCAAGGTAGGGTTACTTTTTCTTTAACCGAGTGATAATCCTCACCCTTCCTTGGTGAGAATTACTTTAATTCATTATCATTATTTAAATCGTAATACGTAATAATTAAATAGCTTGCAAGTGTTTAACGATAAATACTATTACTTAATAATTCCTCCTTACGTAGACTTTTATTACTTTTTTTCATCATTTTTTATCTTTTCCGATATTTGCGGTGTGGCCCACCGAGTCGTACATGAGCTTCCTGTTTTTACTTTTTAACTTATTCGCCATCACCCTTGCAGTTTCCTCTCGTCTGAGTTTTCCCCATTTCTGTGGTATCTTTGTTTTTAAAAAATATCACGGCTGGAAAAGAATAGTTATCGCGAGCGTTTTTTGTTTGGGATCGATAAGATTGGGTTCGAACCACCCTGGGTGGTTCACATCGAGCTAAGTCCGCGCGTACTTACTGAACCGCGTTTTACTTCCGTAAATAAATGACTTTTTTTACTTTTCCTTCTTTTTTGTTTTTTATTTTTACCTAAATCCTCGACACGATTTTTATAATAAATATATAAGAAACTCAGGTGCTTCGATAGCTCTGACAGAAAGAAAAAAAAAATATATATATATAAGGGAATCGAGCCGAAATTCGGGCGGCGTCCTTTTACCCTAAATTAACAACACTTTTCCCAGTAAGATAAAAATCGTGATTAATGGTACAGACTATATCGACAGTAAGATTTTTCAATTTTTTATTTTTTTTTTCGTGTTTTGTGTTGTTGTAGTTGTTGTGTGAAAAATTTTGCTGGAGTACGAGACAAATCAACAAATTTTCCGATAAAATATATTACCTATACATGCGTGTCTCTGACTCTTTCGAACGCTTGCTTCGCCCGTCGCGGAGTACAAAAATTTTTTTTTTCTTTTCTTTTTACGTCCATCACACACATCATCACCAACTATTCGTAGTATTATTATTCGCGATAAATAGAAATTTTGATTTTTAGGAACATTTAGCCGAACTGTCGTTCCTACCCGAGCCAAGTTCGAGAGACTCCGAGTCTTCGGGGACCCAAAAACTCCGAACAAAAACCCCGACGCGCACGCGCACGCGCTCGGACAACCGTGCGCCTGAACGACTGCAAATTTATATTCAGGCACGAAATGTTTTTATTCGAATATAGACCAAACGACTTCTTTTTCAAGTGCCACGCAACGGCATTTTTTTTTATCACGATATATACACGAAAGCAATGCCCGTTAAAATTTGTATATAATATATAGGCCAGTATACACGGCGCCGAAAAATTTGTGTGAAATAGTTTACTTTTTTTATCTCTATCTTTTTGTAAAATTTTATACTCGTTAGGCCAAAATCGAGCGAGGAATTTTGTTTCATTTTTTTTTTTTTTTTTTTTTTTTTTTTTCTTTACTTGACTAGCAGAAAATTTAAGTAATTTTTCTCGTAAAATAGTTAAATAGTTTTTTTTTTTTTTTATTCTTTGCGACATTCGAGGACGACAACGACGACGAGGATGCAACGGCGGAGGAGCCGATCTTGAGAGTCTCTCGGACGAAGCCCGGGTGCGATTCCAAAAAACGTAGGCCGAGACGTTGTTTTCGTCCGCTCGAGGCGCGAAGCATGCGTCGAAGATAAGTCACTCAATTTTGAACGTAAGTGTAACGTTGTTTTTTTTTTTTTTTCGTTTTACCTTTACGAGCTTTGGCGTACACATTTTGACGAAATAAAAATAAATCAAATAAACAAGCTGTAAATGAAAAATAAAAACAGAGATGCAGGATTGTGTGCGAGGGGGCTTAAAAAAATAAAAAATCATAAGAGTGTGTATTTTTTCATGGTTTTGTCGTTTTTATTTTTGTGTATAATAATCAATAATACCAATAGCAATAATTAATAATGTTAATAATAATAAATTAAATAATAATCAATAAAATCGAATCATAATTAATTTAAAAATATAGTGACTCGTGACTAGGTTTAGACTCACCGCTTGCTAAAAAAGGTGTGTAAACGCGTGGTGATTATTAAAAGTATCATAATGTTTATGTATGTATGCTTAATAAAATCATAAAATCAATCACTAATAAATATAAATAATAATAGATAATAATAATAATAATAATATAGAAATCATTACTAATTACAATTAAAACTAAAAGTACAGCGTTGCGCTGGGAGAAGGCTCGGGTGTGGACATAATGCTTGCTAGGAGTGAGGATATTAAATTAAAAAATTTCATGGGGTTTTCAGTGTGACAATAAGCTACAATTGCAAATTAATAATACACAATGATAATAACTAAAATGCGCATTTAAATCAACACATAATTAAAATAAAATGACAATTGCGTACAAACGTCAAATTATAATAAAATAAAACTAAAGAAATGTGATTTGCCCTTGATATATATAACGTGAAGTTTTTTTTTTAATACTTTTGCAGATGGCGTTCGACTTTGAAAGTGGATATAGCCATCGTCAAAAGTGTCATAGTGTTATAAATTATAGATAATATATTTTTCATTTGTTTTTATTATTATTATTAATTTTTTTAAACCTACTCGTTAAAGCAAATTGAAAATCATTACTGAACCGCTTTAACTAGCAAGTCACAATTATTTATATAATAAATATATTCATTTCATATAATATAGTATATTTTGCAATATTTTATTCGCGAAATATTCTTTTTTTTTTCAATTTCTTTATCTACAAAGTATTAGTTTTGGGTCGGGACCCCCCGGTAAATCAAGGGAGTCCCGTAGTTAACTGGATTTATGTATGCGACAAGTCTCGCTTAGGCGTCTGACTCCATTAATGCTAAAAGTAGTTTTTGTGTATTTTGTGTATTTTTTACGAGTATGTCTTTATATACCATTTTTTTTTTTATATACTAAAATTTATTCAAAGTTTTTTTACTAAATACGACGACGCTTAACGAGACATTCTCCCGAAACAATGCTCGTTTCAGGGGCTAATATATACCATTTTTTTTTCTTTTTTTGTTTAAATTTTATATATTTATATTTATTACTTTTTTCATATAATCTACTCTATAAAGATACGTACCCGCGTCTAGATAGTATACATTTTTTCCATTTTTTTTATCTAAAGTCACCCACACCCATAGGACGCCGCCAATTAATTGAATTTTCATGATCATACTCAACCACGCTTAAATCAAGTTTCTCAATAATTTTGTCTTTTCACGGACTCGTGAATTTTCCTAAAATCCTAAAAACTTCGAACTTTTTTTCATTTTTCCACAAAACAGAATTATTATCAAAGTTTAAATTTTAACGTGTCCCTTGTGTTCGGTAAGTGTGTTGAAGTGTCCAATACATTCGAAATTTTTCAAATTTCACTTTTTTTTGTTTTCTTTTCTGTCGAGAGATGCCAAAGCGCGCTCTAAAAATTTCTTTAGAATTTTATCTCTCACAATAATCGTTAAAGCGCCGAAAATTATCATCAACACATCTATACAGAATATAAATATTTACATATCTTAGGAACCCTTGGTTCTCGTTTTTTTTTTTTTTTATTTGCTCAAAAAAGAAAAATTCAGAAGAAAACTCCCTACTTTGGGCGGTCGAGTGTCGACTAAAAAAGCGTACAAGCGATTAATAACCACAATAAACTTTTATACTTAATTTTAGGGTCGCAATTATATGATCGCTCTGGTAGCCGAGACTCGGCCCCCGGGTTCGGGCTCGGTTCGTTCGTTGCGTTGTCTGTAACCCCGCGCCAAGATCGAAGCCCGCGGTCCTCCTCGTTTATGTTTTCCAAACGCGCGTTTATTTTTACTTTTTTTACACAGTACGAAAGTTTATCTCTTAGATACAAAAAAAAGGAGGCTTTTCTACCCCCGAGCGACAGGGACGCGCAACGAAGGTTTCAGCGTTCGTTGTGCATCGCTGCCGAAATTTTTCAGTAGTTTCTTTACTCTTTTTTATCTCGAGAGATCCATCAGCGAGGTTTGGGGTTTTTTCGTGCTTCGTGAATGGAAAACTCGGGCTTTTTTTTTTTTTTTTAAACTGTACAGACTAGGCGAAAAAAATTTCGACGAGGCCAAAGGCCCAAGTCGGGCTCGATCTTGACGCGCGTTAAGGAAACTTGACGTTACGACGGCTTACAATCTTATCAGTAAACTACTCGACGCTCGGGTCCTTTCAATCCATCTTCTCCTCGTTGCGACCGCGCACGCACTATTATCACTAGACGCCAAAATTCCCGTATAGGGCTAGTGGGTCAGTAGCTTAATTGACACGTCGTGCGAGTCCAAATAAGTATGAATATTTTTTAAATAAACTCATCATTCTTGTTTTTGGTTTTTTAGCTTGTGACTACCAATTGTGGATACCTGAGGGTGCGCTGAATGATTATTACCATAGGGCAGGATCGGTCTTCCTGGCCGTGCAGGTCAATGGTAACGACTGAGAGTACCGCGAAGAGCGACGCGGCTCAATTCATTCGAGCTGCTCCAGGAAGTTTGGACTCTTGAAGTACTCGGGGACCGGGTCGTCCAGCCTTGATATGACCTTGTAGATCGACTTCTTCCAAGACTGCTCCGTGTCCTTGCCACCCTGAATCGCCTTGAAGAACTCCTTCAGAGTCTGCTCCACCACGTACCTGAAGTTCGATGGTACCTGGAATACCGATAATCATTTTTTCAATTAGTTTACTGCCAAGGTCTCTGGGAGTCGATAGTTTTTTTAATGGTTGGTTGCGACATTCACAGCGATTTTACGCACTAAAAGCCACTATGTGTTTTGCAAATCAATAATTTAAGTGGTCCTCTGCCTGTTCACATAGTTTGTTAAAAAAAAGAAAATATTCCCAGACAGAGGCTCCAAAATCAAAGAAAAACGAAAAATTTAAATAAAATAATAATAAGCGTGTGCGTGTATTGTTTTCATTTTTTTCTTCAGTGTGAAGGTGCGCACCTGATTCCATACCTCAATGTGGTTGTTTCGGTTGTAGTGAAGGTTCAAGACCCGGTAGATCTCGGAGTCGCCTCCGACCATGAGGTCCTCGACGGTCTTGACTCCCTCCTGCACCGCCTGTCTCGCGTACTTCTCCATCTGTATGTAGTAGAACTCCCTGTAACGAGAAAAAAAAAGGCGCCAAATCAAAACATCTGATGCCTCACGCTCGAGCACTCAGCTAGGATTCACGGCTCGTCGAGCAGCGCACCCGGAAGATGCGGATGCACCAACCCCCCTCGCTAATTAATTAAGGGATCGATGCCGCCCCCCCCCCCCCCGTCGTGTCAAGTTGTTTCCGATCGGTGCGCTAATTAATGAAAAAAGGTCTACGAGGTAAGATTCGTGAAAGGCATCTTTTTCATCCGAAGAACCGCTCGCGTCGATGATACGAAACGATGGATTTCGAATGAAAATAATCTCGAGGGCGCACTCGGGAGCACCCGAGTCTTATCGAGAAAAATAACGAGTGCACGGCTGTGGATCGGAACGGTGGGGTGCATAGCGGAGAAGGTTTTTAAGATTTCTTTCCGTGCGACTGGATTCCTTGCGCGCGCGAAAAAAAAAAAAAAAGGAAGAAAAAAGTGGCTGACTGGGATGCTGCATTCTTCCCGCACGCTAATTAGAAGCGTCAAGTGTCAAAGACACAGGTGGCGGTATTGAGTGGCCCCTAATTAAGATAACCCCTTTTATGTAAGGGCGACGATACGAGCAACGCCATGAGGATTCTCGCTCTTTTTTTTTTTTCAAAAAAGGTTGAGAGCGCTGCCGGGGTAGGGAATTGAAATAATAAAGACGAGTAGGAGTAGGAGGAGGAGGTATCATAAAGCACCATCTTTTCTTCCACCCTTTAATTAGGGTTATAATGCCTGCAGTCCTCTCGAAAGCTTCAGCGGTCTTTATCCCGGGGAGCATTATTAGGATCTAATTACCTCGGCACTCGTAGAAACAATACCTAATTAAGTTGATTTTCTTGGTCGTTCGTCGCGACTACTTCTCGCCGCCAAAAGTTCCCACGGCTTTCATTCGGTGTTTGCACGGAGAAGTCGAGAAGACAAGACCGGGACCCAGGTACAATGCAGCCGAGGGGCGAGTCCCTTGAGACGTCTTGGATTTCGCTCAGCTTACTTCTCCCCCCCCCCTCCCCCCGTTCAAAGTTTGACGACGGTTGGGAGGCCCGAAATCCGCAGTTCCCACGGAGCAGTCAAATCGTCGGGAAAAACGAGCACGCCTTTCGCGGTCGTAAGTCGAGAAAGAGGCGAGAAGGTACGCGTCTTGAGCCCCCGACCCCATTCAAACTGGGCGTTGAACGCGAGGTGTCGTAATTAACACTTAACGCGTGCGGAGGGGAGGGGAGGGAGGTAGGTTTATTAGGGAAATCTCGGCAATTAAGGGCGGCCACGAGGGCGCCGAGGAGGAATTAATTGCTCGGTGTCTTTGTCAACGGAAAAATTAAATGACGGCTCGTGCTAGCGAACTGACTTTTTCGCGAGGGGAGGAAACGGTCGTTTTTTCTTTCTTGAAAAAAAAAAAAAGAAGTAGCTGCTACGAGAAAGCAGACGGTCACTTTTCGAGTATTTTTTGTTCGTAATTTTTTAAGTAATCATAAACATTTTCGAAAAATATAATATAATATAGTTACAAGAGAAAAAGATTGGTAAAACCAGAGCTCGAAGGTTGCATAAAAATTTTAATACTTTAAACCGTAAATTATTGATTAATCTGTTTTGAGTATGGTTCCAAAGTGATACTTTCAAAATAAGCTCTGTTTTGTCTTGGACATAAAAATAAATTGATTGACATTCGAAAAAAAAAGCCCGTAGTAATTTCGAGTTTACACAATCGATCGTCACGAAGATTTATTCGCCAAAGTGCGAATTATCCACTTACCCGCCCAAACTAAAGAAAAACCTCTATCCCTGCAAAGCGTTTTATTCACTGCAGACGAAAGATCACAAAGAGCTATAAGCCTGCACCCGTGACGTTTTTATTATTATCATTATTATTATCTTCCCGTACAATCCATCCATCCCCCCTCCCCTAACCGTTTTTATCCCCCACGTGCGCCGGTTTGCGAAAATAAGAATAAGGATGATGCTCTAGGATGGCATAAAGGGAATCGCTTGCTTTCTGAAAGCAAGTCGGGTCGCCCCTGCAGTTCAGCTTTTTTTTCTCTCTCTCTCTCTCCTCCTCGGCCCTATATAAGCCCCTCGGACAATCGAGCAGATGTCGGGGGGGGAAGAAAAGGGATGCATGTTGCAGAAAAAGCCAAAAGAGGGGGGTAGGTCGCTCGCTCGCGCCGCACGCGCCAATCTTATACATCTGTCCACCCTTTCGGGGCGCCGTAGCCGCCGCTGCAGTTTCGTTCGTCTTGATTGAAAAATCTCCGGTGTAAAGAGGAAAGCCGAGGAGGAAAAAAAAAAGAAAAAAAGAGAGAGAGTACATACGTAAACCGTGTGGTGCATCAAAGGCCGTTTGCTTTTAGAGCTCGTTCACTCTTCGTTGGGTAAATTCGGTCGGTTTTTTACCGCTGCATATCGGCGATTAGTGCACGCTGCGCCGCGTCCGTCCGTCCGTTCTTCTTATGTGCCGCTCGCTCGGGTGCATGCATGTCCCGCGCGATTCCAAAATTAGCGCTAAAAAATACGTACGTAACCCCCCCGTTTGTGGGTGCAACAACCTGGCTCGGGCTTGATAACGGATCACAAAAGAGCCGGATCCGATCTGCAAGAAGGACCCCCCGCCACTTCTTTGTCTATGCCCGGAGCGGGACAAAGAGAAAAACCTTGTTTTCGGGCCGTTCCCACCCCACCCACTGGATTTTTCCTACAAAGACGCGAGCGAGCGCGGGGGGGTGCAGTGGGGCACTGGGTTACACGCACGTGCGCCAACTGTCGTCTTTGCGTCGTTTGCGATAGACAATAAAGAAATAAGCAGGAGGTGGTGTAAGACCGAGAGTTTTATATTCAAGGACGGGACGGAGTACGGCAATCGATTGCTCGGCCTACTTGACGCCCGTATTACCAGAGATACGAGCCGCCCGCATCTGCGCGAGGTGCTGCTACAAGACATATGGGTTTTTTTTTTTTTTCTTTTTTTCAATTACAGTTAGCTGAGTCTCTTTTTTCGCCAAGGATAAGCTAGCTGCACCTTGCGAGAGATCGGGGACGAGAATGATTTTTTTTTTTTTTCAACTGGCAGGCTGCTTTATTTAATTTTAGTAGTGACGGTGAACGACCAAATTAATGTAGTAATTATAAATATTTTTTATAATGCAAAGAAACAATGTTATATTGTGCTATATTTTAATCTCAAAAGTTTAAAATGGTCTTTATGATAGACAAATATGTACTGATATGCTCAAAATTTTTTTAAATAATGTAAAAAAAAGCGGTTGTTAATTTGTTAAGTTCAAGGTTTACTATTTTTAAATTCTGATATAGAATAATAAAACAAAATTAAATTATTTTAAAACTTATTAAAGATTAAAGTAATGGTAGTATCAATAAAATATTACTGGTACTAGAATCAAGTAAAATAAAAAATTATTCTAAGAAAAGTTTTAAAAATTGTCAAAAAGTTGAAACATTTTGCGTTTATTAATTTATACATCAAAGATACCTTGTCCATCCACACGAACCCAAAAAAAAACCCAAAATCATTCTCCAAAGAAGAAAAAAAAAGAAACCAAAAATATTCAAATCTCTTGGCTGGTCGGTAAAAAAAAAAAAAAAAGAAAAAAAAAGGTAAAAAACTTTCCGGGTATCGATCTCACGAGCCGAACGTTAAAAAAGGAGGAGGGACGAGAGAAGAGGAGAGAAGGATTAGCCATCATCCTTTTACTCTCGTCTCTCGACTCAACTCGTTCTGCCCCCCCTCCTGCTCGACTGGCCATTGTCTGTCCCCGGCCAATACCTGCCCCGGCTCGTTATCGCGGCAGAAGGAGGAGCCGAGGAACCCCCCCCCCTCCTCCTCCCACTCTTCAATAGCTGTTTAACTTTTTGAAAAATTAAAATCTCGACCCAATTAAACCCCAAGAAAAACACCGCGGCCGCGTAAACACGAAGACTACCCTCTAATTAGTGCGGCTCCTCCTCTGCAATTAAGTTATTTTTAATTAAGCGCCGCTGCTTATCTGAGACCGAGCCGCGACTCCCGGACCTCCCTTTGAGAAAAAATTATGGATTTTACATCAAAGGTGTCGCCCGAACAATTTAACCTGCCCCTGTAAACACACCCTATCAAAAGACTTCAAGCTCGACGTTTAAGAAGTTAATTTTGAGGTTAGCTTTTTTTTTCATTTATCGATCTGTCCACGGTAATTATTCCAATAAATTTGAAATAAGTATTCAGTTTTACTTAATAGCTATCGGAGCCAAGGAAAAAAATTATTAATTCATCGCACTTTCGTAAAACATAAAAGCGTCATTCCCGAAAGAATCGATATCGATAGGCCCGCGGTCAGGGAAACGTAAGAGCATCTTAACTTCCGCCGGTACAGCGTTGGTCTCGTTAACGAGCTGCATACGAATAAGAAAAAGGGGGCGCGCGGTAGGGCAAAAGTTACCAGGCATTGTGCTTCCCTCTCCCCGGCCGATCCTCCGGGAGCTTTTTAATTAAGGAGTTTCTCGGTCCGCAAGTCGAGTGAAAGGCAGCTTACAAAGCCTTAGTGCATCTGGACTACAGTTCTCCTCTCGACTAAAGTAAAGGCTCGAGTGGGCGCTTGCATCGCATAATAAGACTTGTCCTCGAAGAAAAACTCCTCCGAGTTGTCTCGTCCTCTCTTACATTAACCGCGACGACGACTTTGTCTCCTCCTCCTCGAGGCTCATTTCGACGACTTCGGCCCTCTCCTCGAGCCCACTTCATATCGACCCTCGAGACTGATTTTTCCCCCTTTCCCCCCTCAAAACATTATGTTTTTTTTCTTAATAACTCTTTCTTTTTATTTTTCTTCTTCTCTTTTTCGGACCCGAGCAGCCAGCGAGGCAATAATGCACGCAGCCTCCGGGGCGACTCCACCGCGGAGTATGCAAACACTCCGGGCAATCTTGAGGGATTAAAAAATCCTCCCCCGCAAGATTGCCCTCGTAATCCGTTAATTAGACGCCCGAACGCGGGTATTTTGTATTTTTCACTTGTCCCAATTATGACGATTTGCCTTTTTTTTTTTTTTTTTTTTACTTTTAGTGTTCTAGACGAAGACGCACGGCGGAGGGAAAATTACCTGCGTCATTACCTTCGCGGCGTGTTTTTTCTCCCCGATAAACGCGACCGATAAGGGAAGAGCCGGCCATTGATCGCTTAGAGGGAGGAGATCGGGGATAAGGCCGCCAGCGAGCGACACGTACGACTGACTGTCGCTTTTTTTTATTTATTTATTTTGTTTTTACCTGTCCCTCTTTTTTTTCGTGGGAGTCCTTGGTTAGCGGAGTTTTTCGAAATTGATTTTTCGATATCCGGGGCTTTGGAAAGGGGGCGATGCGTTCGTTAGCCGACGAGGCTGCAAGTGGAAAACATTGGAATTTCGATGCCGCGTTTTATTTCTTACGAGCTCAGAATTCACTTCAAAAATAAATTATATAGATTGTAAATAAATAGTTGTATAAAAAAGTCTAATATTGAGATTAGAAATGTAGGTTGAATTTTTTTAGAGTTATTTTCAAGTTCGATTATCAACATTTTAAAAATAAACCTGCATGAAAGAATCGCAGTCCAAGACGCGGGTATCCGTCAGCTACATATAAAACTCCGACTTTAAATTTCTCCTACGCAAATTCAGAGCTGAATCGTAAACAACCTTCCCTCAAAACCCCTTCTCAAATAATATCTAATGGTTCTCCTTGAAAAACAGGGTAGCTTCGAGTCCGTCCGAATCAATATTGAATTATTAACGCGACACCTTTCGTCCACCCGCGCTATCAATATTTAAACAGACCATTTCCTTGGCACCGCCGATCGGTATCCCGATCTGATAAGCCTGGGGCGCGCGTCTTATGGATTATTACAACGCTCCCCCCGCCCGGCTACAATTAGCGACGCAGGTAAAAAAAGGTCGCGTGATTTCCGTACGGGAAGCGACGCGTTAGCGCCATCAAGATTACGTCTTGTTGTTTTTTTTTTTTTTTTTTTTTTTTTTCTACGTCAATCGATACTGAAAAAAAAGCCGTGGTTCGAATTCGTAAGGAGAGGGAGTTTAATTAAGAGTGGGAGTCGTCGGTCAAGACTCCACTCAGGCTAATTAGCAATCAGTCTAATGTTCCGCGAGTCTTGGCGGGGTAATGAAGATCCGGGGTGGGCGCACCCACGTCTTGCGTGGCCGAGCGATGATCGCGGGGATGTTAATAAACAACAACAACAACAACTCACCTGAAGTTCGAGAACCACTTGACGAGCTGGGCCGTGTTGTTCTTGTTGAACTTAATGTCCGGGAAGTACATCTTCAGTACGGCCGAGGACGGATACCTCACCCAGAAGAACATCAGCTTGGCCTTCCTCAGATGCATCGGCGACAACGTCGACGAGTTCACTGTGGTTAAGGGTTCATATAATCAAAATTCCTGTAAGCCCTCCCTTGTGCCCTTAAAAATATCTCTCTCTCTCTCTCTCTCTCTCTAAAATAGAGAGAAGAATGCAGTCTTAATCAAAAGCCGATTTGGAATAAAATCACGATACGCAAAACAAACAAGCGAACGACTTTACCTCCTCCTCAGCCGAAGCCTTAGGTCTTTCTTACGCGCGCCGTAATAGGATATCGCGGCGTCGGTGCGGTTTCGCTATCATCGCGAATGCCCTCTTAATCCAGCCCTCCTTGGGCGAACACCCCCTTGGGCTTAATCGTCAAGCCTTTCTTTTGAAAAGCTTCACTTCGATCCGCGACACTGCGTTTGATATAAAAAAGAAAAAAAAGTCTTAATTCACAACGACGACAACGCGAGGAAGTTTGCTCCGCCGCTGTTATAACCCGAACATCAACAGCGGCAACAACAACAACCGCCAAACTAATCCAACATTCGCACGAACTCCGCGAAAACTTTGGGGGCTGGCTCTGGGCTTCCTCCTTTCGCGGATGTTTGCCTCCCCCTTGCAAACTGCATTCTTCCCTTGGCCTGCACCTCGACCAAACAATTCAAATTAAATAAAGCTTTCTTTTTTTTTTTTTTTTTTAAATTTTCAAATCAAGTAAAAAAAGGATATTGTAGGCTGAATCCCGTCGTAGCTGATCTCACCGGAGTTGCAGTCGCTGCCCCGGTCGTTGCTGTCCATCCTGAGGTGGCTGTAGTCGGGGTTGCCGTGCTGGGCCGCGAGTATCGCCGAGTGCAGGGGTATGTGCGGGTGCGGCGGCAGGGGCGGCGAGTCCCTCATGTCCATGCCGCCCGCCCCGGGCGGACTCGCGGGCAGGTGGTGGTGCGACCCGGGTGGGCCACCCACCTGTCCGGGGTGCTGGTTGAAGAAGGGCGAGTACGGCGAGAACACCTGGCTCTCGTGGAGGCTCGGGTTGGGTATCGCCACGCTCGTGGGCAGCGAGACCGGGAGCATGCCGTGCGGGGCCGAGTGGTACGGGTTGCCCCGGGGCGGGGGCAGCGGCGCCTGGGTCGGCGGGGGCGGTGAGTCCGCGCCTCCCTGCGAGCTGTTTCCGTCCTGCGACGACAGGATCCTCGATACCACCCTCGGCGTTATCCTCGTGTCTGTCACCTGCAAAATACGCAAAAACCAAAAGATTTTAGAATTCTCTCGTTCTCGGAGCGAACACGTACTGTGTGAGCATTAAAAAAAAAGTAGTAATAAAAAACTGGAATGAAGAAAGACCTTAATATTAACCTTATGTCGCTTGTTCTTCTTGGGCGTAACGACGAGCGACAGAGCCTCGTTCTGCTCCACGTCCCTGGTTTCCCTGTCCTCGGTGCTGTTCCTGAGGTACTGGTCTCTGACCGCGGCCGCTGCCTGCTGCTGCTGCTGCTGGTGGTCTCGCTGCTGCTGTTGCTGTTGCTGTTGCTGGATCGAGGCCATCGCGTATATCGAGGGCGGCTTCGGGGTCTGGAACATGCTACCACTGGGCCTTCCGTGCGGTCCTGAACCTGGGGGCAGCTGGCCTTCCGGAACGAGGCCAGACGGGGGCCCATGGGGCTGGGGGACCGGTGCTCCACCAGGGGTGCTGCCCGCGGCGCCGATCGGGGAGAAGCCACCCTGGTGCGCGAGCTGCTGGGAGGACGGGACCGGGGGCCCACCACCGTTGTTCAGGGGCGGCCCCCGCGGTCCGTTTGGGCCTGGTTGTGCTTGCTGATCCCGCGAACCCGGCTGGGGCTGCTGCGAGCCCGGCTGCTGCTGGTTCGGGCCCCGGTCGACGACCTTGGTCCTCGGGGACTTGCGCTCGAGGCTCGCGAGCATCATGTCCTTGTTTAGATTGTTTAGCTGCTCGGCTGCCGCCTGGGCGGCCTCCATCTGCTTGCTCAGGAACTTCTTCTGCTGGAGGAACCTCGACATCAGGCTGTCAATGACGTTGTTCAGCGAGGACGATATCTCGCTCTTGAGGCTCTCGGCGAGGCTCTCGAGGTCGCTCCCGGTTATGTTGGGCATGCTGTTGGCCAGCTCCACCGCTCCCCTGAGCGCACTCAGGGAGCTCGGGTGCTCCTGGCCGCTCGGGTGGTCCTTGTGCGAGGGAGCCTGCTGCTGGCTCTTGGAGATTCTCGGGGTCGTCGGCTGGGGCGAGTGCTGCTGCTGGTGAAGCTGCTGCTGACGCTCGCGTTCTCTCTGCTCTTGGTGTTCGCGTTCCCGCGCGGCAGCCGCCTGGGCCGCAGCCGCTGCGGCCTGCTCGCGTTTCATCCTCTCGACGGAGGCGTACCTCTCCTGCTCCAGGTAGAACTTTTGGTTGACCATCTGGTACATGGCCGCGGTGGCGGCGTGGTCGTGGGGCAGACTGGGCAGAGCCCCGTTGTACACGGCGCTACTCGGGACCACCGCCCTGTGGGCCCTTACCGAGGGGTAGGCGAGGGCCGTAGGGGTAACGGGCGGGGGACTGACCGGGGCGTCGCTGCTCTCGCTCGTCTCCGGGCCCATCCGGCTCGAGAGCTCCGCGTACTTTTGCTGCATGACCGCGACCTGCTCGTAGAGCTTGTTGAGCTGGTCCTTGAGGTGGTCCTTCTCCTCGCGTTTCTGCTTGACGACGTTGTCCTCGTCCTCGTCGCTCTCGTCCTCACTGTTGTCGACGAGCATCGCGACGTCGTTGACCACGTGGTGGTAGCTCGACTGGTGCAGCACGTGGTGCGCGGTCTGCTGCTGGGGATGGTAGAGCTTGCGCTTCTTGCAGCCGTTCACGATCGGCATGGCCTGCTGTTGGGGCAGAGCCGGGCTGCTACGCATCGTGCTTACTATGTTCTCTACCCGGGCGCGTTTGATCTCCGTCGTGGGCGAGCTTACCTCGGTCTTGGGGGCCTGCAGCGATGGGCAGGGCGAGTGGCTGGGCGATCGCTTCATCGAGTCCTGGAGTAGCTCCTCCTTTACGGAAACCGAGCCCCCGGACCTCGGGCCCCCGGTGGGGCTCGAGGGCAGGCTCTGATCGCAGTCGGAGCCTGGGTCGAGGTTCGTCCCCGGCTCCATGCCCGCCTCGGCGAGTGCCTCCTCCATGGCGCGAGCCGCGTCCTCGGCACTGTCCTCGGCGTCCGCGGACATGACGACGTCGCGGTCGGCACTGCTACCGTTGTTTACGCTCGGGGCACCGTCGTCGGCACTGTCCTCCCCGGCACTATGCACACCCCCGGAGTTGTTGTTGTTGTTACCGTTAGCACTACGCGCACTTTCACTGTTCTGCTGCTGGTGATGATGACTTACCGGACTAACGTCGCCACCCCTGTTCTGCTGCTGCAGCTGCTGCGACTTGAGCATGTCCGCGGTCGTGTTGTTGTTATTTATGTTGTTATTGTTGTTACTGTGTATGCTGTTGTTGTTGTGTATGGGCTGGTCCTGGACGGCAGCCTGAAGAGCGGTGAGCTTTCGGCCCTGGAGTATCTCCCGGAGCATGTGCTGGGTGAGCTCGGGGGCCGTTGCAGGGTCGTCGCAGTTGACCAGGGCGGCGGTGTTGGCGGCCGCCCCCGTGTTGTCGAGCCCGGCTCCGGTCATGCCGGCGTGGGTGCCCTCGGGCGGCGATGCCCCGGCGTCCGTGGCCTGCTTGACCTGTCGGCCGAACAGCTCGTTGAGCATCTTGTTGGGAGGGCCGAAGCCCTGGGCCCCGAAAAACCCGAAGGCCGAGGCCGCCGTAGTAGCTGATCCCGGGTGCTGGTTCGGTACCTGGGTGCTGCTCGCTGCTGTCTGGGGCGGCGAGTGCGACTGCTGGAGGCTTCCCGGCGACGGCTGCTGCGACTGCAGCAGGGCGCTCGAGGAGTTCGAGGAGTTGGTCGAGAAGAGGGATCCGTAAAGTCCACCCTGGGACTGAGCCGACACTGAAAGAGCACCACCAGAGGCTGAGCCGCCTCCACCTCCGGCTCCTCCGAGGAAAGACGGCCGGGAGCTAAAATTGGGTATGCTCGAGTAACTGTTGCGCGGCTCGCCGGCGTCCACGCGCTGTCTGGTGCGCTTCTGCTTCTTCAGGAGTTGCTGCTGCTTGCTGTCGGTGCTTGCTCCGTAGAGGGCGAAACAGTCGGTCTCCTCCTCCGATGACATCATCGGCCGTCTGGTTGGTCGGCCCCCCGACGAAGGCCTCCGCTTCCCCTCCCCGCCAGGGCTTCTTTTTCACCCCTCCCCCCGCGGCGTGGTGTTTTGTGCTCGTGCTCGTTCCCCCCCTTCTGCTCCAGCTTCTCCCTCTTCTCCTTCTTCTCCTTCAGCTTGATTCCCCCTCCTTCCTTCCTTCCTTGCTCGCTCGGTGCTGCTGCTGCTTGTGCTTCTTCTTTGAGCGCTCGCTGCAGCTGCTCCGACTGCAACTTTTCGATTTTTTTTGCCTTCGCTAATCGAACGGAGCGCTTATTGCGACGATTTATTAGTGATTAGGATTTTTCGACCCTTGAGGCGGTTTCTCCTCCTCGGGATCTCGTCTTGGGGACAGCGGCCTCCTCCTCCTCCTTGGTGCTTCTTGTACTTTTTGATGTTTTTGGTACTTTTATTACTTTTTTTGCTCTTGCTGTTTATGCTCGGGCTCGTCAAGTCACCATTGACGATGGAAGATGCAGGGCGCGGCGATGGGAACTGCATCCTTCTTCTTCTTCGAGCAAAGCCTGCAAAGGGCTAGCTGCCCCGCGCGGCCCCTTTTCCTGCCCCAGCTGATTTAACCGTGCTTTCTTTTTTTTTTTCGTCTTTGAGTTTGTTCACTGGTGCCTTCCTGAAATCAGAGAAAAACGAAACGACGCATTAGACATATTGTTAAGATCTATTTGGGCTTAAATTTAATTTTTTTCCTGTTTCTCTAAAATTAAGTACGATAAAATAATATTCTCAATTCATTACGAGATCAGGCAAATCGAAGGAAGAGACTCGTCGCGCACGAGCACGTAATTATTACAAATTTAGCGTCCACTTGTAAAGTGCACAAGTGACGATGGACGGGGGGGTGACGCAGATTTTTATGGGCGTTAAGTGGGTTGGGAAGTGATTTTATAAGGTTGCGTCTCCCTTTTTATCTCTTCTTCCTCCTCATTCTTTTTTTTTTTCCCGCACCGAGCCCACACGCGCGTTTAAAAGAGGGAAGCTAAAGATACAAAGTAATCGAAACGTCCCGTCGTCTGGCAGGCCAATCGATTTGGCACCGCCGTAATTTTCCAATCCCCGTGTAATGGCTAAATTTTTAAACACCCGCCGCCCGCCCCCGTCTTTTTCAACGGTTGTACTATAACTATTGAAAAAAAAGGCAGAGAGAGAGAGGATCGATTGTATTTATTAAAACGCGTCACAGTGGCAGAGACAAAAGTGTCAGTGAACCTCTTTGAGTGTTAAATATTTTTTTTCTAATTTATTAATAGTTTGTTTAATTGTTTTAAATGGAGTCTAATTACTGTTTTTGTTGTAGTTTAATAATGAGATTTGATTGAGCGGGCAATTGACGAGGAAATTTAGTAGCTCGAATGACTCCTGGAATTTTTATTTTTTAGTAGGTATGAATTATATATTTTTTTCAATCTTACTTACAACTTCAATATTCAAACTTAAGATAAATATTCGAAATTTTAATTTTTGAAATTAAATATTTTTATAATGTTACCAAAAATATGAAGATTCACTACAGATGAAGTATTACGAACAATGTTTCTGTATTACTTTTTTTGCTCTAAATATTATTTTAAACTCTGCAAGTGATAAGAATTAAACTTTTTAACAACAAAAAATTATCGTTATTTTTATTAATGAACATGTACTATGAAAATAACTTATACAAAAATTTTGCATTTTTACCAGCTTATTAAAATTCAAACCACTCTAAAAATTTCAAAAAGTTTTTGCATTACAGGACATTCCTGAAGAAATTTTCTCGTATCTATTCTCGCTTTTAGAACCTTAAAAATGAATTACCCACCGAAACTTCTGTCTACAATTAAAAAATTTAATACATAAAAATATCCCCTCGAGTATCGGTCGGAACCGACCCCAGCAAGCCATTTGACAGCGAAGTCTTTCTTCGAGTCCGTCCACAGTCGAGTACTCCCTTGCCCTAAAGATCCTCCCCCCGTCGTTCATAAGAAAATTGCAGTCTACCCCTTTCCAGAGAGAGAGAGAAAAAAAAAGAGAAAACTTTTGTCGTGGAAAGAAAAATAATGTCCGCAAATGACCATCATCGGGCTTTGGAGTCAATCATCGTTATTACGGTGGTAGGGTAATCGATGCAAACGAGACTTGTTTTGCCTCGCTCCCCCGCTGGAGGTAGGATAGTCAAACACACGTGAGAGCCACGGGGAAAACAAAAGGTGAAGCTCGCTCTTCATAAGGAGACCCCGCATGAGAATACATGTGGGACGCTAAATGATTCCGTCTTGCGTTGTGTTGTGCGTCAAAGCGGAATTCAAGATTGCATGCTTTTTTCCTTCTATTTTTTTTTCGCATTGTTACTCGCGGCCTTTTTTAATTTTTAACCTCGTTGCTTATAGATATTTGAATATATAATTTGAATTATTACATTTGCGATGGATGTAGACTGTTTATTTAGAACAATTAACGTTTTAATTACGACGTACGTATAGAAACTTTGATAAATTTTCGAATGACTCAGAATCCCAGAAACTCAATCAAGCGCGGTGGATTACACTTTATTAAAGCTGAAATTTCGGCGTTATCTAAGTAAAAGCTCGTTGGCTTCCCGAAAGATCATTAGTCACTTTAAAAAAAAAGAATCATCCCGTTATTCACTTCCTTTGGTCGAAATCCCTGGTGGACCGCGCACTCACGAGTTCGAGATTAAACAAGAAAAATGAAAAAAAAAAAAAAATACGTATATTAATACATTTAAAATTAAAGCCTCCCAATCATCATCCGCGAGTATAGCAACGCCCACTTTGAATCAAACAAAGACTCCGAGATAAGGCTTTATCAAAGCGGCTCCGCGCCGAGCCGACGATAAAAGACATCGGCCACCGGCTAAATCGATAATCGTCGAGTGCCAGGTGACCGGCTCACCTGCTCCGAGAATCGTAATATTAATTTACGCCCGCGCGCGGTAAAATAAAATAGAGAAGCGTCGTCGATAAGAGTAGCGGGGCTTATCTGAGATCCTCCTTTCTGTCGCCATATGGCACCCAAGTGAAAATAAAAACCTGGCGATAAGGTCGAAAAAAAAAAAAAAAATGGGAGCAGCAGTCGGGGGGGTCTACTTCGAGGGGGGGCAAAGGAAGGAAGGAAGGAAGAAAGGAAGGTAGCACCGGAAATGGGCCTCGGAAGTTAATTACGCGGTGCACGCCTTCGCGATGAACACACCTGACCTTCCGGTAGGTTCGCTCGAATCAATGGAATTCCTTCCTTTCATTAAAATTTCCCTGCCTCGTTTTTCAGAGACAATGCGGAGAGATACTTGAGCGATAGTCTTGACGGAATTCGGCTCGCACCCTCGCGTCATGTGTTTTATGTTCGCAGGGGGCCAGACACGCACGCATGGGAACGCATCGGTAATCAACGGTCCATGTCCAAACCATAATGCACCACTTCCTAGCCCTTTTTTTATTTTTTCCTGCATAAGGCGAGCCCTCACCCCCCACGGACAGTTGTTTGTTGGCGGGGGAGCTGACTCGAGACCGTTTAACTTATTTCGAATTGGGTTTTAGTCCAGGTATTTCAGGGCAACTAATGCACCGGCAATTTAGTTATTTTTTCGCTTCTTTATGGGGATGACACTGGAGGGCTTGCGAGGGAAGTTAAATCGATTATTTTGCTCTACGGTTGGTTGTGTACTACAATGTAGTTTATTTTTTTTTTAATCAAGGTTTTTTCGAATGATATTGTTTGAATAAACTAAGCTCCTTGTTTTTGGAAATTAATTTATGATATTTAGTGATAATTGTATTGACTATTGAATTATTATAAACGATATTCAATTGTAGTTAAAATTAAAAAGAGTATTTTTTATTTTACATAAATAATTGTATTTTTATTGAACAGGATGATCATTTTTATCAAAACTTATTCTTATCAAAGTTTTTGTTTGACTTATTTTTAAATTCTTTTTTTTAAACATTTATGCTTTAAATTAAGTCTCATCACAATTTTTATCATAACTTCATAAAAAATTTGTTTAAAACTATTTAATTCTAGAAGTTTAAGTACCATCATTTTAAGTTTTTTTAGATTTAACAACATTGGTAATAATCATTTGCGCGGTAAAAATTGTCGTAAATTCAATTATATGTTCATTAAGTCAGTTTTTAAAACTAATTAACTTGTTTTAAAAAGCTTTGAACGATATATTATAAAAAAAAAAAAAAAATTAATTGTCGCTAAAAAATAACAAATTTATTTTGATAAAAAATAACGGAAATTTAGCTGTAGAAAACATCATATTATTTCATACAAATACTTCAGTCTCAAACTCAGTAAGACCGCTCTGTTTACCACGATTCACGGTTTCCCGCTCTTTTTTAAAAATGCCCACTGCAACCGTACGTCTAAAATTTTCATACTCACGCATAAAAAAAGCAAACAAACAAACAAACATCGCGAGCACGCATTGTCATCGTTCGTGCTCCATCCCTAACATTTTCCAATGGCAAAAGAAAGCTAGCGCGATGATCGGTCGTATCAGCTCGCTCGCAATAATCCACGAGCAACAAGTACCACACGCGCGCGCTCGCATTAATCGAAGGTTAATCGCGTTAACTGCGCTCCCGCTCGCACTCTTTTCTGGCTGGTGTCCAAAAATGATTTTCATAATTCACGGCTCGTTTAATTCTCGGGTGCTTTTCGCCCTCCCCCGCCCGAGTTTTGTATAAACAATGGCGCGGCATTATTGTTATCGCACTTTCGCTCTCGGTTAATTCATTTTCGTTCGTATATGCGCTCCCGCGTTTTACAATTTTCGCTTTCGGTACGAAGCTAATGAATCGAATCGACGTGCAACGGTCGCGAGGTTGCCTTTTTTTTCGAATCAGCTGTAGGTACAAAGACGGAGAATATAAGTACGCCCGGAAAAATATCTCCTTGAATCGCATCCCTTAACGGATTTTTCGTGAAAATTATTATAAAAGGAAGGGAGAGAGAGAGAGAGAGAGAGAGAGAGAGCGGCCCCGCATCCCCAAGATACAGAGTATTTTTCAGGAAGCGTTTTCTTATAGGGGCGCAAGGGCCCGAGTTCCCATGACTTACGAGCCCCTGTGGGAAACACGTTTTGATATTGAAAGCTGCAAAAAATCCTATAGAGAAGAAGGAAGGAAGGAAGGAAGAAGGAAAGGAAAGGAAGGGTCCTTGCACCCTTGAACTTCTCTCTCTCTCTCCTGCTTGTGCCTTTTAAATCACGATGAAATAAGAAGGTGCATCCAACGGTTTTTCGGCCTTCTTTTTCTCACGCGATCGGGGAAAAATCTGATTTTCCTTCCCCGATCGCTGGAAAATGATGAAAAAAATATATACGAGCGGTTAAGTTTTAAATCTTTCGATTTTGACAAAAAAAATTATGGGGATGGTTATCTTATGGGATCCTGCTGGAGCGTAATGACGTATTGGGAGCTTGATTTATGAGTTGTTAATTTCGTGGGAAACTTGATTTTACACTAGCTTCTGTAATCACGAAATAAGTTTAAATTCTCTTTTAATTTTTGAAGAGCGAGCCGAGTAAGCTACAAATAATACTTGAGTTTGATTTTTTTTTTAAATATTTCCATATAAAAATTTGCATCGCTGTGTAGAAGGAAAATAGTGTATATAAAATTCTACAGTAGCTAAAGAGTGCTGACTCTGTGATAAAATTTATCAAACGGTCCTGAAGCGCAGTAATCAAGTGCAATCTGATGTTTGAAGGTCTAGGAAGTCAAAGTTCGGTACTCGAACTCTAACAGGATCCCACCGGCTGGTATCAACGCATCCCGGATCAACCGATTAACAGCGAAGGTTTAACCAATCAACGGTATGAAAACCGCACTACCGTTAGAAAACCGAAGCCCGTCGTAGATCATCCGCCAAGATAAAAAAAAAAAAAAAGAAACTAAAAAAAAAAAAAATAATTTTTTTTCGAAACAGTATACTACAGGCCGCAGTAAGTCAGCTCAAACAAACCCGCCCAACGAACCCCGAGTTTAAAGGTCCCCCCCAAGAGTCACCCCAAGAATAAGGGGAGAGACTTTAAGGAGGAAAAAACACCGGCCCCCCCTTGCTCGGCTTCAGGTGGCGGTCTCGGGGATTTAAATGCCCCAGGTACACACTCCCAAGACGCTCGGCTGGCCCTTTAAAGGGGGTACGGGCAGCTGGCTGGCAAGCAAGGCGTAACCGACTTCTGCCGTCGGGGCATTGTGTACCGATAAACGTCTTCAAGACGAGGGGCGACAGCGTCTTGCAAGGAGCAAGCCAAGTTAACGGATATCCGACTTTTGGCGCGCGAACGACACGCGTACGCTACTTTCTTCCGTAACGGCTTTTTTTTTTTTTTTTTTTTTTATTCACCATCAGCTCCGAAAACTAAGCCAATAACTCTGAGAAAGTCGTTTTTGACGGCACTTTTTAGTCGAGGTGGTGGCAGAGGTCCAGAGTGTCCTCGCAAGCTTGCCCCCGGGCTCTTAATTACGGATTCAATTGCCAAAGTTTTGAGAGCGCCGGGGTTTTTATGGTAAGAAATTGTCGTGACGCGCGGGTTATCTTTGTTTCGAAACTTCGATAAAAAACTACCGCATCGAGAAACTTTTTTTTAAACCTGCAGCGAGCGTCGTCTTTTCGAAAAAGTGCATCGATGCATCAGCTGCCCGTCCGAGCGTGTGTGTAAGTGTGTGCGCGGAGCGATCGTTTGAGCCAATAACGCCGTGATTGAGTGTAATGGACTTGCGTCTTGCTCCCCGGCCGTGCTCTCACCGAGGAGAAGCTGAACAAAAAAATAAAGGCCGGGGGAAGGGAGCTCCGCTGGCTGGCTGGCTCGAGGAGACGCGCGGCCTTGCCGAAACGGTCGATGCTGCTGCTGCGATGTGCGTTTTACATCGACCGAGCTGCTGCGATCATAAAATTTTGAATTTGTTATTTCTTTTGTATCGGTTACTGTGATTTGTACACTTAGCTTTAACGAGAGTTTTTTTTGACATCGATTTTATTCGTTATTTTATTAAGAATCGCTTGGTTTTTGTAGTTTTGTACCGAGCTTTGTTTTAAATTAATAAGTGGACTGATAAATTCGCGGCAAGCATTGCTTCTGGTAACAAACTTTCACTATAAATTCTAAATTAAAATTATGAACCTGGGAACTTATAATCTTTCTCGTTGATATTGTGGCTTATTACACAGAGAGTGCAACTTGTGATCCGAAGTACGAGTGTTCGGAACCTACTCGCAACTGATATATCGATAAAAAAAAAAAAAATGGATATTTCATCTTTTAATAACTTTTTTTTATTTTTTTCACAGATAATTTTTTAAATTATTTAAAAAAATACAATTTTTCATGAACATTAACTTGTTGTTCAAATTAAACTGTTTGTTATTTCGGAAGCTTTTACGTTCCCGTTGTTAGATTTAATAAATCATTTTGAAATATTTTTTTAGGCCTCATTTTCACTTGAAAAATTCTTTAAAATTTTCAATAATTTTTCGAAACGAATCCGTAATTAATTCATAATTTTAGAAAATATCAGTTTATTACAATTAAAATTAGCGACAAATCAATAAAAATTTTTACAAAGCGTCAAATCTCAGACGACAAAAACTAAAATTCTTACAAAGCTTTGCAAAACCAGTTTCACCCTTGCTCATAATTAAAAAATCATATCATGCCAAAACCAGTCCACAAAAAATTTCAAATATTCATAAATTTTGGACGAACCCAGCATCGTCATAATAATAAGCCAAAAAAAGGGTTTAAATCTCCCAAAAATCTTGAAAATGAAAAAAGATTATTAGCCCGCCGTCACAAGTGCGAACGCCAGCAGCTCGCTCGATTCCATCCCGAGCATTAACTCGAGCTTAACCAGTCGCAGCAGCTGGAGAAAGAGAGAGAGGGAAGATTATCAGCAGCGTAGGAAGGGATTCTAATGTAGGCGAACGAAGTGTCGATCAGAGAATAAGTAGCGTATATGCATCCACGTAGGAGGGTCATAAGAGTGCCTGCAGTAGGACACGACGCGTCAGCAAGATTGAAGGCTGCCGCATGGGTAATGAGGAAGGTGACTTCCGACGACGCTGCTATCATCCAAGCCGTCATATTTATATTCATGAAAATTTATTAACCCCTCCAAAGGGATACTTTTTTCTTTTTAAAATTCATTCTCCAGCAAGATTTCCGGATCGTGGAAAAGCTTGGGATCTAGAGGAAAAAGACATTCACACGCGTTCTTTGAAGGCTGCTGTCAGATAAACTCGATTAATCCAGCGAATTAGCGGAATAAACTAGGAGGCGCGGGAACGATAGCAACAACAATAATAATTTGCATTTAGAGATCATGAGAAGCGAGGTCGCACGGATCTGTAATAATATATCTGCGAGGAGCGAGAAGGATGGTCAAGTAGGAGCGTTAATCCAATCGAGTCAATTTGGGTTACGGCTTCAAGTCGGTCTAAACAGCTTGTTTAGCGACCGAGCGGATCGTACCGTGCAGCAGCTTCCGCTCGCAAAGGAGATGACTTCCTTTCGGACTCAATCACGGCCTTCTTCTTTAACTGCACCAGCTAACATCTGATTGATGGATCTACTTTAGGTATTTTATTCAATTTTACAAACTGCGGGACGTTAAGGCTTTTTTAGAGAACCGGATCACGGTGATATTATTTTTAAATACTGTTTTTTCTGAACGCATGTATTTTTTTTTATAAAGAATCAAAGAAAGTAGTTTTTCAACTCATAAATTTGATTAAGAAGTCAATTTTCAAACCAACAAGGGCAATTACACTGGTTATAAACAGGTATTTAATACTTTTTCAGTGCTAGTTTTTACAATTTTGTTAATTACTAATTACTATTAAACTAGACGGGTTTTCAGTGAAAAAATCAATGAATAAATAAACAATAATTACTGTGAGATATAAAAAAGTTTCATTCAAAAAAATCAAAGTGTAAAAATTTACGTCCCTTGTAAAAACTTTACATTTCGCCACCGGTCGAACTAGCCCTCACTCCAATTGCATATTTTTAATTTAAAAATCACATTTGAAAAAATTAATCAACGAAACCCTCGAATGATGATTGAAGGGTTGGGCAGAGAGGAAGGGGGAGGTAAAAAAAAGGAATCAGCAACGTAGGATCAAAGTGAAAAAAGGCCGCCGGCCGGTAGGCAGGATCATGAAGGGGTTTCGAGCCCAACCCGAATCGACTCGATGATGTCTGCCGCTCGGAGGCTGCTGCACCCTCGTCATCGGATTATTTGCCGTGCGCACACACGCCGGACCGCGCTTATTGAAGGAACTCGCCGCGCATCATCTTTTCGCCGGTGCAGTTTGATGGAGCTTTTTTTTTTTTTTTTTTGCCAGGAGAAAAAAAAAAAAAAATTAAATCCCTGATAAACTCCCTTTGCCGGGCTGCATCGGGAAATTCCTCGAATAAAAGGGGATTTGCCGCCGCCGCGCGGACCTTTATCGGATCAATCCCCCGGGAAGAGGGAGGCAAAATAAAGCAAAAAATTCATCTGCGCGGAGGGAGGAAAAAAATGCTGTCGGGGCAAAGGAATTCGCTGCAGTGGCTTCCTTGCCCCCCCCCCCCCCCCCCGCCGAGCCTCGAATACCATCAAGCGCTTTATGAAACTTTTCCGAAAAATCTATTGACGGTTCTTTCGGATGATGGGGCTTTTTTTTGGCTAATCAGAGTTTAATTTTTTTTTTTTTTTTTTCCCGCCTTTTTTTTGGACGATTGATTTAGTTTCGGGTTGTGTTTTTGTTTGATGTGTGCCGGACGACGGATAGGATAAATATTTTTGCCCACTTTTTTCGATCCGGTAAGGATTTAATTTGACCAATCAAAGGTTATTTTTTATTTTTTTTTTTTAATTTCGCACACAACTGTAGTTATTTTTGATATTTCTGGATTCCCGAACGGTTGAATTTTTTTTATATTAAAGAAAGCATTTTTTAATAAATTCCGGCATCAATATTATTTTTGATATCTCGAATGCCTAGCAAATTTTTCTCTTGTCTGTTGTTTACTCTAAATTATTTTTATAAAAAAGTTAATAAATGAGTGAGTATTTTTAACAAACTTTGAAATTATCCAAATAAAAGTAAAATTTCTAATATTTCTATTTAAAAAAAAAGTTCCAAGATAAAAACGATAAACTTACAGACAAAACAAGAGAGAGAGAGAGAAAAAAGGAAATTGTTCGTAACAAGTCCTACTTGAAAAGAAGCTATAAAAATGGTAGCTCTCGGGGTACACGGTTCGACGCGCGCAAGAAATTTCCCGGTTATTACGCGCTTTGGCCGCGTCACGAAAGGTGTGCTCGTCGCACATACCCCCCGCGATCTTCACAAAAGACAGACTCGGCCGAGATACGGCCCGCGGTGGATTCCGGATCCGGAACCAGGGACAATGACGAGGAAGGCGATACACTTGGACGGCGCGCAGTACTCGTCGTCCCCGTTGGCAGGTGAACCGCGCGCCGCTGACAATACACGCCGCGATGGTCAGTCGAGCCCGTCTCCTCTGATGATTTCTCTCTCTCTGTATGTGAACGCGAGTAAGGAGATCGGAACTGCGCCTCACCCAACAATAATCAGTTCCGATCTTAACACATAATAGAAACAATGTTTTATTATGTCTACTACTGGAGCCACCCACAACTGTAGAAACTGTTGATCGGACAATGGCTCGAAAGAATATTTTTATTTTTTAATTTTTATACAAAAGTAAGATTTTTAGTTAAAAAAAAGGTTCGTCCCGTATTGGAGTATCGGATAACGGTCGAGAGTCTCATCGGTAAGTCGCTCATTGTCGGCGCAGACGTCATTAAAAAGTATCTTGCAAGACTCCCCTCATTAGCGACGCGACTCGTTTGATGACGCAACGCCCCAGTAAACAAATTGCTCCGGTCTGCGGGGGAGGAAGCGGGCCAGTTCTCAGGGCTATCACCGTCCAGGAAGGCTCACTTAGGGCGTGCGTGCGCGCGTCTTGAGTTACCCCTACCCCGAGCAAAGTTTTCGAGGTCCGCGGGAGGCGCAGCTCCTTCCGCTTCCAAGACGGAACGACGCTTTCCGAGTGCGGTCGCTTCAAGCTAAGAGGCAGGGGGGGATCGGTTACTCTTGTATTCACTCGCCGCGGTTCACACGAGGCGCGGGTTATACCCATGGGACTCTGCGGTTACCACGGCGGTGCGCTCGAAATTCATACGCGCGAGCAGTGTAGATGTGGATTGAGTCATTTTTTAAATAAGATTCAAGCGACTTTTGATTATGTCTTAGTTTTCCAAAACTGTTAATTTGGGATTGTAACTCATTTGTATAGTCTGTTTGAGAGTAAAAAAAGTTAATTAAATAAAAAAAAAAAAAAAAAAAAAAACATTTAAATAAATTATCAGAAATTTATTATTTTGTTCTTGAAATTTTTTTTTGTCATAAAAGTATTCTAGTAAACAGCGTTGAATTAACTAGATAATTAATTTCACATTTGTTTATAATTATAACAGCTGAAGACTTATGATTCAAACGTCTTACAGAAGGCAAGCACGACTTCGGGGGGTAATAACAGAGTCCCCCGGGAGTATTTATCGAATCAACGGCAACAAACACGGAATCACCGGGCAATTAACTAATACGGCTCAGGCGTATTTCTAATCGAGCGAAATCCTCAATATCCACACGTGGGGGGGAGAGCTAAGTGATAATTACGCTCTTACACGGTTAGGGTGCACAACACCTCGGAAGGAGGAATAATTGCTTTCGGCTCGATTTACCCGACCCGTCCCTTACTTGTTGCGGGCGCGGACGACGCGTGTTCAGCCTAGACACGTTGATGACGTGATACTTTGATTGATGCTGTGTTCATTACCCACCATTGATTTTTACAAGGGCTTGAGGGAAGTATCCATGAATGTTTAAATAAATGAGTACAACATATGACCAGAAGAATAAATTTAGTTTCTCAGTTTTAGTATTTAGAGGTAAATTGAGCTTAGTTTTTTAATTTTCTCACATCATAATTACGACGGAAATTTTCTTGAAACAATTATTATTTTTTAAATACCAAAACAATTTTATTATTTGGTGATTTTAATAATTGTGACATTGAATATTCATATATATTATAACTACCACATCAAATTAATTTATTTATCTGTGAAGATTTTTCAATTCCATAGGTTGCTCTTTTGCCATTCCCACTAAAAAATTGTAAACAGTGTATCATGTAACCCCTCAAAATTATTTTTAAACTTTCGAAACAAAAAAAAAAAAAAAAAAACCGAGGAGAAACTCCGGAAAAGGATTCTCGTAACGAGTGCGGGGGCACTCTTTCTTTTTTTTCTGAAAATAATATTTTCAACCCTTGTAAAAAAAGTTACAAACGGCCCCGCGAAACTTCTTGAACTGTTCAATTATCTAATTACGATCTTGCCGGGGTCTACCCTTGCATCGTCAAAGCCCGCGAACTTTTCACCGAGCTCGTCTTCCCTCCCGCAAATAAGATTCATTACTCATTCATTCGACTTCTGCTTCTTCTTTTTTTTACTCGGGATTACCGGGTAGTCGAAGTTCGCCCAACATCGTAAAGCTCGGGCGACAGTAAAAAAGGAAAAAACAACAACAAGACTCCGCCGATAAAAAGTGTGTTTTACAGCTCCGTACAGTTTGCTACGTGCGACACCAATGATTACCAGACAAGCTCGCCTTTTACGATGTATTCTCCTCTCTGCGACTTAATAAAAATTTCAAGACGCGCATTACCGCTCGTTTAAAGACAGGAAGGAGGAGGCTAGGAAGACCGAGTCTCGAGATTTAAGACGACCACTTGAAACAATCAATCCCAATTACAAGTACGTATGGACGACGCTGCGCGGCGGGTTTAAAAATAAAAGAGTACGCTGCTGTATAGAGTGCGTGATCGATAGCAGCGCGTGTCCACTCGGGCCTTTCGAGCTACATCCTGGGGGCTGCGTGATGTTTAACAAAACAACGGAAGTCCGGAAGCTATGCGAGTCGCACAGGTATCTCTTCCCTGCCTTATTTCCGAGGCTCGATTATATACCTTGTTTCCTTCGGGATTTTTTAAGTGTCGTAAACCCCGTATTGTATCTCAATTACGAGCTGTGACACTTTTTTATTGACCGCTGTGTCAACGCGCTAAAGAAGCTTTAAAAAAAGTTTAAGAAAGGTACTGAAGCTTTTATTTTATCCCATTTAACTTTTTTTGTGTGCTTGCGGCTTTTACTACTGATGTTCGACATTCCGTTCCTTTTTTTTATCGGTGTTTCTCTTTTATACACTTGTAGTGACCTTACGATTTAACATGATGTTCTTAAAGATGTGACGACGAGTGTCATAATTAAATAATCAAAAATAGTAAAATATTTTGTACTTAATACTTTTTACAAAATATTGTATAAATAACAGTGTCTGTAGACCCATTGACTTAGATCTGACATTGTAATCACCCGTCACCGAATTAACGCCTCAGCTGTTAACAATAGCCGATGATGCAAATGTAAGTTTATTGTAAAAGACAGAGACAATCGAGTAAACGGTAAATCTGAAAAAAAAACAGTTACTGAATCAGAAAGTCTAGAATAATTTACGCGGCCAGTGCGGTCGCGTGTCCAGTGCGAGAAAAAAAAAAAAAAAAAGACCATACAATGGTCCCGACCCGCGAGTTGATGCTTATTACCGCCAGCTCCATTGTACCTGGTCAACAAACTTTGGTGTATCATTGTGCGGGTGATTTCCCAACAAAGTGTAACCCCGATCATAAGCAGGCAATCTTTTTTCCGTACTTTTAATCTGGCTTCCGGTACCGCAAGCAGCCACTATGTGTTAATTAAAAAGAGAGAGAGAGAGCGCGAAGTCAAAGGGGGCGAGACTTTTTTCTCCTCCATTGTAGCGAGCGTCTAAGCAGAAGCAGTCGTCACATCACAAGAGAGATGTCCTCCTTCCGGTCGTCTGATTTCTGTAAGTAGCAACCGAGCACTCCGCCGATGGTGCAGCGATTGTCGCCAAGAGAAGAAGCCTACTCGGGCCCCGAGACGCCTCGTCTTCTTTTGGCGCCCCGATTGTTTTCTCCTTGTTGTTGTTGTTTTGCGACAACCCTTTGTGGACCCCTCTTCTTTGCGATAAAAAAGCCTGCTTCTTACTCTTGCCCCGATGAATGGCTGCTGTTTTTTAGGCGGATGGGAAGAGCAGAAACGAGCTCGACCGTTTTCTTAAGAAGCTCTCTGCGATGATTTCTTGATTTTTCTACGGCTTTAAAACCTGTCCAACTATACTTTTGGTACCGATTTTTTTTATGGTTTTTTTTTTTTTTTTTTTTTTTTTTATCTTGTGATTTTATGATATTTTTATTACAGAACCACGATTCAAATTCAAAATTCACGAACCACACGAGACTTTGAAACATTCTTAATCACCGTTTTGTCTCGAAGAAAAAACTGTTATGAATAAATCAAGCCGCGTCTGGAGTGGTGACGGTGCAGGCAGCTACGGCCTCGCATCTTGTGGCGTCAGAGTAGCGTAAGAATAAGGTTTTCGCAGTGGCACCGCCGGCGTGCATCTTTCTCTCCCCTCTCGGAAATAATATCCCTTCCTTCGCCTTAGCTCCCCAGACTTTGGGTGCAGGAGGAGGATATGACGTTCGCGAGTCGAGCCAGGGCACTCGAGTCGTTCCTAGTCCCCGGTATACGTCTTGCGGGAAAAGGAGGAGATGCTCAAGGGGCGAGAGATGTTGCTTGGGTGCTGCCGAGGGGTTGGCCTTTTTCATCGATGCAAGTCTTGCTTGCTTGCTTGCTTGCTTGGCTTTTAAACCGGATTTTTTTTCCTTCCTTGCGAGACCTCTTTGATTACTGCTTTAAGAGTCGGGAGTTTTTTTTTATTCGGATGTAGACTTAGAAACCCAGGATGGTTAGGATACCTTCTTGGTTTGGGGCTAGAATTTTTTGAATTTCTTAAACATTTTTTTATGGACTGTTTTTGATTTTAAGAAACAAAACTATAAACAGTTTTTATTTTGTCAGAATGTAAATTTTTATACATGATAATATTTATTTACGGCCGGTCAGTTCAAAAAACGTGAATATATCCTTGAATTTTTTAGGCGAGCGGAGCGAGAAAGATGTAATTTTATGATTTAGACAACACTGTTCAAACAATATAAGTTCTATTGACAATTTTGAAATATAATTGATTTTTCAACAATTACATAGAATAATAAACTTTTTCAAGAAAATTAACTAATCTTACCATAAAATTAAAGAAAGTCAAAGGGTCAAGTCGTGTAATTCAATCTGATTACAAGTTGAAACGTAATTAAACGAAGCTCGAGATGCAGCCTCGAAGAACAAGACGCTCGTGCCGCGTCACCCCGGTTGAATAATTCAAAGACCGTTCGAAAGTGAGAAAAATAAATAATTAAGACCTCAAAGTAATGAGGCTCGAGGGCTCTCGTCACGCCCAGAAAGGAAGCCGCCTGGCACGAGAATCCAAATAAAGAAAAAAAAAAAAAGGAAGAAATTTCGCACAAGAAATGAAAAAAAAGAGGAACGAGGGTAGTGCACGAAACAAGTGTAGCCCTTCTTCTTCTTCTTCTTCTTCATCTTGCTCCCCTTCTTCTTATATGCAGGAACTCCTCCCGCTCCCGCTTCTTCAAGGATAATACGCACTTGCTCTCCCTTACGTACATTCGGGGTGGCTTAAGAACAAAGAGTTATGCAAGTTGTACTCCCCCCGCCCTCCTTTCCTCAAAATCAATGTTTAACGAACCCCGCGGATAGGAGAAAAATCTCATTTCTGCTGGTGCAGTGCTACCCGGGAAGTAAAAAGGAAAAAGAAGAAGAGGATAAAAAAAAATTTTTTTTTAATTAGTAAGACGTACGGAGATAATATTTTCGCGGTGAAAAATCAAGATGAGGAGAAAAGGAGACTTCTTTTTTAAAAACCGAGCGCCCATTCACGTGCATCGGCGGGCTCTCCTCCCGGGGGGCTGCAATATCTTGCATTTCCCCCACCCCGGAGACTCTCTCTCTCTCTCTCTCGTTCGCTCTTTATCCACCGAAAGACCTCGTGTGATTGTCGTGCAAGTATTACTTCTTCTTCCGTTCTTCCTTCCTTCGGCTGGGGGTGGTTTTTTTTTCGATGCATTGTCTGGAATCCGCAAGGAAGCGTAATACTCCCTCCCTCCCTCTCCACTGCAGCGCCGGGTCTTAAGAAATCAATTAAAAGGGGGAGGGGGATGGAAGGGCTCGAGTCTCGTAATCAGGATCTTCTGATGCCCGACTGTTTTTACTTGAACGACTGCGTTTTACCGTTTTTGTGATGCTTCGCTTGCAGGCTGCTGTTTCTCTGTCTTTTTATCGAGGGCTGCCGCTGCTGCTGGGGGGATGATGAAAGAATACAGACCGACTACAGCCAGCCGTCCGTGAACTCGTAGCCCTGCAACCCCTCGACAATCGAGTCCGCCGCCGCCGCAACTTGGGCAATGCAACCGCCCGCACCGATACGAAGCAACGAAGGAGGGAAATTCAATCTCCGCGATTTAAAATAATCTCGTTTTCAGCGAGCCTCCGTCCCCCCTCCCCCACTTCGTGATTTACACCGATAAAAAGAAGAAGAGGAAGAATTTCGGATGGAGACTGGGCTGCAGCGGGTACGTTAATTATTGAAAGAAGAAAGTCAACGATGAGTTCGAATATCCCCGATGAGAGTTTAATTACGCGGCATCGGAGCACAAAAGGGGCTCGGGGGGAGGTATAATTACCCGCGAGATGATGTTTATTCTCGGTCGAGAAAAAAATCCCAAAACATCGGGGGTGGGTAGGTTGATATTTGAAAAGGACCGCGGCTAAAAAAAGAAGCAGAAGAAGAAGAAGAAGCGGGAGGTAAGGGGTTGCTGGCTGGCTGGCTGGCGGCCCCTCCCCGGACGGAAGAACCAGAAGAAGAAGAAGAAGAAGAAGCGGAGGAGGAGGGAGAAAGAAATCGAGCCGCGCGGGGGAGGGTAAGAAGGAAAGCCATTGGAATCGATAACGTTGCAATGCGAGGAGGAGGAGATTCGCTTCAACTCTTTCGGTGCCTGCGCGCGCGCGCGCGTTTCTTCGTTTTATGTCTGGGACATTTAATCTTCAATATTGCCACCGACGCTGCAGCACCAGCGACTTCTCCTCCGCGACATTAATCAGCGCGTTCGTTAATCCCGGGCAGAAGAAGCGAGGTGGGGGGTGGGGGTAGAAAAGTGTGTAATAAAATTCAAATAAGGGCTGCTGCCACACCACTCGACTAGGAGGGTCAATACAACCAGCCCCGAAAAATAAAAAAAAAGATGAAGTTATTAACGAACTCCATGCTCGCTAATTAAAAATGACTAATTATCGCCGGTCAGACCTTTTTAATGATCATCATGGCACCCACCCTCGAGGGCTTTTTCCGCAACCCGGAGAGGGGGAGGAGGAGGGAGGTTAATAAAAGGGGGCTAGCACATCATCGGGCATAAAGGCGGTTTTCGTGTGCATGTGTGGGGATGTTAGCGAGTGCACGTAGCCGTTATCAATGCACTACCTTTCACCCTTTCTCCGACCTTATCTTCCTTCAATTTAAACTTTCTCCTCGATGATCCCTTTCCACTGGGCGTACTGCTTTCGTGGTTTTGCGTTAATTTTATTAATCCTAAATTTTTGTTTATTTTTTATCAAATTTTATTACTTAACATATTTGTAGCTAGTAAATGGTTTCAGTTGTCTACTTAAAAATATGCTAAATAATAGATTTATTATTTGTTTACCACGATCTAATTAATTTTTAATTCATTTCGTATTAAATTATCATGTACAATGATGTCAGTATAGCTTCTTGATCTCTGATGGGAATATTCAATCTTACTTTATTTATGTTTACCTATCTGTTTTCGTGAAAATTTTTTCAATATCTATAATTTGTACAATACTATGTGACGTGCATCAAAATTTATACTAATGTATGTTGGTCGCTGTGGCTAACAGGACCACTGAGTCCTATAAAAATTCTATTCTATTCTATTACCAGTTACAATCAATTTGTACAGTAAAAAATATTTCATCCAAACATCAAGAAACTTTTTACTGTCCTGACACACAGATTTCTTCCGATGAAAATTCGAGACTTTAGCGAATATACACAAATGAAGACTGGTGCGCGGGGTAGAACAAGCCCTCGAACTTTAAGCAGGTAAAAAGTCATTAAGCGCAGGAGTAACGATCGCCTTAAAACGTACAGCGTAGGGAGATAGCACCGAGGAGAGAAAGGCTTTCTCTTACCTACAGGCCGGCGCACATACGCCCACCCCGGGGGCCGCCGGGGAGGAAGAGTTTCAACTCCAATTTGCCATTTCGTGACTGCAGCGAATCTTGCATTTTTCTTTTACCAACAAACCGTCTATCATTCTATCACGGAATCATCGTTTAAACTTTCTCCGAGCTTACCGCTTATGTGCTTATACCGTATTTACGGGAAAAGGTGCCCTCAAAGACGCTTGCGCAAGTATGTTTTAAACTCGCGCGGCCCCGCTCCCTGGACGATATTTCCTTTTTGGGCTTGCCGGTAAGATTAGTTTTAACCAGGTTGACGTTTTGAGGTTAAGTTAAAAATAAAATTTTGTGTAAAAATATATTAGCAAAGAATACTTTGTAACGGTAAATCTTACGCACTCTCGATTACAAAAAAAAAAAAAAAATCGTAAAAATGCACCGACCAGAGGGATCAAGAAAATACTCCCCTCGCGTTTTTTTTTGGAAATTAAAAATTTTACTCATGCGGAGAAACAATGATCCAAAATCCTGTGGCCTGCACCAAGGATTGAAAATAAAAAAAAGGGCCAACCAAAAACAAAAAAAAAAGAGCCCCCGAAAAATTACTTCCCACTGTTTTCCTCGATTCATTCACGGTCAAATCGAATGAAAAGTAACAATCTCCTCGACCCTCCCCCCTCCCCCCGAGCCCGGGCTCGTCCAGTATGAAATTGCGGCGTGCGAACGAGAGTTACAAAAAAAGGGTGGCGGTTGGTCAGCTAAATCAAAAAATCACGCAAAACAAACCTCGCCGGAAAAAAAAAAACACACACACACGTACACACGCCATATTACGAATATTTCCCATCTCAAAGTACATAACAAATAAAAAAAAAAAAAGCCAGCCAGCCTCCCCCCCGGCCAGCAATCGTCAGCGACCGCAGCCGCGCGGGCCTCTCCAATCAATCATCACTCAAAATTTGCGAAAAAAACCGCCACCCTTTTTTTTTCACGTAGCAAAAAAAAAATGACCGGAAGAAGAATAAACGCGGTGAAAAAAAATATTCCCGCCTTTCAGGGCTGAGGTCATTGATGATGATTTCGACTCGCCAGAGAGAGAGAGTAAAAAAAAGCTGAAAAGCTGGTGCAGGAAGGAGGAGGAACGCGAGCCGCGGGGTTCGGGAAAAAAAGGAGCTTGCATTTACTTCCCTCCCCCCCCGGTGAGAGGGTGAAAGGCTGCTGAGGCAGGTCTATTTGGTCGTTAGCCAGTTGGCTAATTTCCAGTAGGAGTCATGAAAGGAACGACTCGACCTGCGCCTCTCGCCCCGCGCGCGGTCACTCGATGATCCTCCTCCTCCTGCTTTTCAATGATTTTCGCCCATTCAATGACTCCCCTTTCAATGCTGCCCCGGGAGCTTTTTTTCCCCGATTCTCTCTCCCAACCCTTTTTTTTTCTTTTTTATCTCTCTCCGGACGTTTGTTTTATCTCGATTGGAAGAAGCCGCCCAAGGAATTGACCTCCCGGCGAAAAGAGTAGGCAGTTCGCCGTCATTATAAGCCGCGCATGCGCCCCGATAGGGGTTTATCAATGGGAGCTGCACTGTCGTACACGCGTAACCTTTTTTTCCTCGCTCTTTTCTTGTTTAAAAAGCAGCGGTAAGGAGAAAGGGCTGGGAGCTTTCCCGGTCGCTAACGATCCGCGCTAAACGAATATCTTCCGTCATTAAGAAAACCCGTGCTCTTTTTCAGCCCGCTTTCTTTATTTCTCTCGTTCTTTCTTGCTGGCTTGCTTGCTTGCTTCTAAGCCTCGCGCTCCACATTTTAAAGGGGTTTTTCGCCTCCCGCGCTTTGTTTCTTCTTAACACCGCTGAGACGCGCCAGCCCGGGGCGATACATTTTCTTTTGTCAAAACGCTTAGAGCCCTTTTTTCGCGTTAAAAAAAAAGAAGAAAAAAAAAAAAATCACCACCTGCAGCCAGCAGCCCTACGAAAAAAAAGAGGGGGTATCGGGCGAGCGTTAACCTCTCCGGGGGGGTGGGCGCGCGGGGAATCATCCGGAGCGTCATCGATTTGGCCTGGCGGCCTCCCCCGCGTGGGTCATCAAACAGGCCAACGTCAGCCCCGGCCATTTTTTTGTCTGGCCAGTCCGGGGCTGCAGTTCAGGGAGGAGGTAGGAAGGGTGGTAGGCGCATGCCTCCTCCTCCACCTCCTCCCGCCGGACTCTCGGCCTGCAGCGGCGGCGGCGGCAGCCCCCATCGATCAGAGTCCACTCTCGCCCTCTCTCTTTTGCCCGCTGCAGCCGACGCTGCTGGACCGACGCAATGATTTTTCCCTCCTGCAAATGCATTAGCACGCACCGGCACTTTGGCCACGCCTACCGACGCGCTTTTTTACGAAGACCCGCGCCCGGTCTTGTCCTGCGTGCATGCACCGAAGAGCTTTGCAGGACTTGCAGCTTGCACCGGAGATGGGATAATTTTTTTTTCGTAGGAATTCGGTAATTCGTTTGGTTCGAGTCGTCATATCCAAGTGATCTTGCAATCTTTGAGAGTTTGGATTTTCGAAGATTAGGACTGAATGCGAGTCTAGAGATTTATAAAAAACTATTGTGATGTATAGTACTTACATGCATACACATTATGATTAACTTTAATTAAGAAATCATTTATTTGAACTGTACAAAAGAAAAGTCAATTTTTTTATTAATAACAGAAACTGGAGGACAATTTAATGAATCTTGATTCTTTTATTGGAGGGAAAAATAGGATTGGCCACAGGACAGCGATGATCATGATTATTTCGAATTCCCTTTGGCGGGTACGATTTGAAGAGATTAACTCGGAACGGTCGCAGGGGGACTAATGGCCACTCATTAATGCGTCTTCCGTAATCAGAGAAAGAATAACCGAGTGCATTAGCTCACTTTTTGAATAATAAAAAGTACCGAGTGGTGCGGCAGCAGCGGCCCTGGATTGACCACCGAGCTCGCAGGCACACAGCATTGAATTTTCCATACCTTTCAAAGAGTTATACACTCGAAAACCGAATGAATAACCGTCATTGACTCCTGGTTACGGACGAAAAAAAAAAGAAAAACTTTTTTTTTTTTTTTAATAAATCGTGGGGAAAAAAAAAAGTTAACGTTAAGTGCCACGCGTCAGTTGTTCTTACACACGCGAAGAGAGAAAAGCTTCCAATTAAAAAAAAAAAGCGGATAATTCGTTGAAAAATGAACAACATGTGGGCGCTTCTTCCTTTCTTGAATCGTCATCGGACTAATTGATCTCGAGGGTGTTTTTCTCTCCGCATGAACGCTCTCGTAACCGTCAAAGTAAACATCCGCGAGATATAAACTACTCCCAGCGCGTATCAAAAAACTTTCTAAACTCGCCATTCCCGCACACACAAGCACACGGTTGAATGGATATCGGTAAAATTTTCTACTTTTCACGTACCCCCACATTTTTGATATTCCAGCCCATTCTACCCCTTTTTTCTTACCGTAAACACCTACAAGAAGACCCCCGGTTTTAAAAAAAAATTTAGTTTCCACTGAATTATACTCGCAGACAGACAAAGGGGGGAGGGGGTCGTCGGGCGACTAAAAAAAGGGGGCTGCTGCACGCAGGGGATAGAATTTGGGGCTAATCGAGTTATACGATGGAAACCGCGGCGGTCGCTCGCTCGCTCGCGCGGTCAGCTAACTCGTCCCGGGATTTTTTTTTCCCCAAATAAAAAAAAGGAAGGGTCATCTCGGTATGTTTTCAAAGACATAGTCGAATGATTGTTATAAACATTTCGTCCATCACCAACCTGGTGATTTATCTCCGGGAAATAATAAAAAAAAAAAGAACTGCAGTAGCATCGGGGGATTGAAAAAAAAGTCTCCCTCTCGAGCGGAACGAACGAAGATGGGAGAGAGAGAGAGAGAGAGAAGTGCAGCAGCAGAGGAGGGAGGACGAAGCGCGGATGAAATTGGCCGACGCTGACCAAAAAAAGGGGGAAGGAACGAGGGTGCACGGAGGGTGGGAGAGAACTGCCGGCCGCCGCGCTTCAATTCCATCGATCGGTGCAGTAGCAACGCCGCCGAACGCGGAGCGCGGAAAAAAAAGGGCGGTGCTCGCGAGAAGATTATTTGCGCGGGTTTCGGGAGAAGAAGAAGAAGAAAAATCTCGCTTTCTTCGAGAAATTCGATTCCTTCGCAGGTGATCGATCACCTGGATCCACACACTCGCGGGGGGAGAGAGAGAGAAGCCTCATTTTCCGGGAAATCTGGGAGCTCAACCCTTTTGTGTCCGTCCGTTCATAATGCGCTTTTGAATATGCATCTGTCCCCCCCTCCCCCGCTTAATGGCGAGAGAATCGCGGATCGAACCGCCGGTGCAGTTTGTGCACTCAAAGCAACCCTTTTCTCTCCCCCGCTCCAAGACTCTCTTCTCTTTGTCACCGCCGCCGCAAATCTATATATATTCGGGAGAGCTGCCTGCTGCATTCGGGGGGGAGAGGGAGGGAGATATGAAAAAAGACGACGACGCGACGACAAAGGAGAGTGCATAAGAATCGATACGCGGCGGCCCGAATAAATATTCAAGGTTTCTTCTTCCTCCACCTCCTCCGATCCTACAGCTGAATTTTTCATATTTTCGGTTCTTTCAAGATGCAGCAGCAACCCCTTTGAAAGGGGCTTTTTCGAACGATGCTTTTGTGCGGAGCGCTGATGCCACTGCAGGCCAAGGCGCATTGTAAAGGATTGAGTTTTCGCAGATGTTTTTCCCGCGAGATGCACCCGGAGGAGGTCGTTAAACTCTCGAATCCAGAAGTTTCTTTGATTTTTTTTATGTTAATTTTTAGGTACGATTGCACTAGGTTTTTGATGACGTTTACACTCGTAAGATCGGTGTAAGACTACAATCGCTCGTAAGAAACTAGATTCTTGCCAACGATAATTTTTTTCAGCTTTCCTTTATTTAAACCAAGCTGCTGCGATTTTGGAAGCACCAAAATCCTATCAAAACCCATTGATTCTTATGAAGTGTTCAATGAATACTTGACAGACTTATCAAATTCGCGTCTTGATCCCGAAGCGTTTCAAAAAATAAGGCGACTCCAATTTTATAATTTATTACCGCAAACAACACGTTGGCGCGCATTATCGATTATCGAGAGGGGCAAATCGAGCGTCATTAAAGCGATTTTAGCGCGGGCATTAGAATTCCACGACCCCCGGTGGTGGTTGGTAGGCAGGGCCCGGTCGCGTGCCGGAACAGATGCACCAGACTGCCACGCGCCCTTTGAAAGGGGACCGATGCCCTCGATGCGATGCAGGAGCGCGCGGGGAATAAGAAAAATCGATACGTCGGCAGGGTGCAGCGACTTGATTAATCGTGAATATTCATTCGAAGTGAATTGTGAAAAAGAAGTTCTTTGGAAGACAAACGGGGGGGAGCTGCCAAATTAGTCGAGAAATATTAAGAAGCGAAAGGGGTGAATAAAGGGGAGTGGAAAAGAGCTCTCGGAAGATTAGCCGGCTGATGGTCAGCTAAACAATAGTTTCCTTGGCCGCCGCTGAGGAAAAAGAGTTGCTTTCATTACCGATGAGTTTCCCTTTTTTCTTTCTCTCTCTACTCTTTCTTCTTTTTTTAATTTTTCGCGCAGATCAAAGCTGCACCACGGCGACCTGTGTTTGCTCTCGGAAGGATGCTGCGTCATCCTCTTTGACATCGAATTCGATATCCCGAGTTCGAAGGAGTTCTGTGTACCAATGTATTATGCTACCAGCATAGATGGTATAAAGTATAAACATAAAATGAGTAGATTTGTTTCTCTGATGATACCGTCTAACCATTGAATTACCTAAGCTACCCTTAAGCTACCTCTACTTCATTTCTTGATCTCTCGTAAAGCGCTGTTATGTACTTTCGAAGCTTGTACGATACTTACGTGGAAAATACCTTCATATTATAATTAATTCAGATTGTTATCTACGATATGCAGTTATACTCTACTTACTTGAGTACTTAGGCTGAATCATTATATGTTTTGTGATCTGCAAGCTTGTGTAACGTCATATTTTTATATTTTTGGCGGCATTATTCTTTGCTTTGGCTAAGAAGCCCCTGAGTGCCGTGTCAAATAAAATAATATTCCATTCGATACCAAACGGTGTTTTGGCGCCAAAAGACGCCAGAGGCACGCTTCGTCGGCACCCCATCGGATTACAGTACAAGCTTCGTGCAGATAGGTACGGATGCACCCCCAGCAAATAGCAACATCATACATCGTCGAAGTGCGTCGCACTTACGGGGGGTAGTAAGTCCCCGAGCCGGCGTCGCGAAGGGGGAGACGGAGTCGCGTGCTACGGCAGCTGCGGTCATATAGGCCGGTCGCTAACTATATACCTACCTTTACACACACTCTTTGTCTCAAAAGGACCCTTATTTTCCTCGGGGGGGCCCCGCTCGCTCGCTACCAGCGTCTGGCAGATGTTTCGTGACGTTTCGGCCACATGTGTGCCTTTATAATGTTATACCTTGCAGGGCTCACTCTCTCTCTATAGCTCCCTACTTCGGTTTTTCACCTCTGCACGTAGAGCGACTGCGACGACTTATACTTGCGCGTTTGCTGTTTTTATACCGGCTTGTTTTCTTTTGTAATAACATTATGGGTACTTTTAGGTTAGGTTACGCATTTGCTTGTAGCCATTTGGAGTTTGCTATCAGCAGAGGTTTTAATTTTTTTTGATTTTAGAGCGATATTTATAAGAAATTAATTACGAGTTTTTTAGGTTAAATTACCTCTCTACTTGCGCCTGTTTATAGCATGTTCGAGTTTACAACCAATACAGGACATGTTATGATTACTTATTGTTCAAATATTTGTTGGTCATGTTGTTTTTAACACTAATGTTTATGAAAAATTACCGAGTTCTTACTTTGAACCGTTTGTTGTGTATCAAAACATTTCTACTATTATTGCTGTCATGTTTGTTCGTAATTTACGAACCATTCAATTTTTACTCTGTTTTTGCAGCAAAATTTTTCACAAAACGCTCGAAGAAAACGTTGAAAAAAAAAAAAAAAAAGAACTGGGACACACGCTAGAGCGAAAAGAAAAAAATTTCTACAATAAGCCATTGTGCGGGAGGATTTTAAAACTGTTACCGCAACGAGTACGCAGTGTTAAGAGGGCACATCCTCATAATAAAACTCCTCGAAACAGCTCCGGATACGCGCGCGCGCGGGCTCGAGCCCGCCTTGCACTCCACGATACCAACGACGACGACGGTTAGGTAATTGCGGCACCCGCGCGCGCGCTCGTACCTATATATAAAATACGTACCTACAAAAGCGCGCACGTCTTGATACGTACGAAAATTCCACATCGATATTTCGAGAAAAAAAAAAGTTTTTTATAATGAAAAAATTTCCCGGTCCAAAGTTCACAAGTGGACGTGAGAGAGAGAGAGAGAAAATTTTTTCATCGCTTTTTTTTTTTTACCTACCTACCTCCAATTTATCTGTGTAACTCCCGCTCGGCAATTATACGTTCGTTATAATGTGCTCTCCCGCTTCTCGGGTTCTTTAATTTTTTTCTTGCTCGAACGTCTAATTAAATCTTGCGAGCTAGCGCGGGGGTGTTTTCTTGTGCTTAAAGTGACAAATTAACGAGTTGACTCGCTCGCTCGCGCGAGCTGGGCTATTGTTTACGCGAAGGCGGTACACTCTGAAAACTTTTGCGGCTTTTAAGTAAATGATCGCGCCCGCTGGTTGGTTTAGTGCCTTTTAGTCAAGTCGAAAGGCGCCAGCTTTGTTTTTTTCCTTTTAATTAAATAAACTTAAGCATGGTTTCTTTCGTTGGAAGTTTTTAATTAAAATTATTTAATTTGTTAAAGATGCTGTGACGGTCACATGGAGTCTAACATAAGTGACTCGTTTATTAAATTTTTAATTCGTTACTTAAGCAATTTCTATACTTCCTGTATTTATTAATGAAATTAAAAATATTCTGTTTTTTCTTTTTCACAAAATTATAAAAAATAAATACGATTGAAAGAATTTTTTTAACATATTTTGATAATTATTCATTTGTATACTAAACGGCCATACAAGATCCACACCGCAAATCTCTCATCATATAAAAGTTTCGTAATCGCCAATAAAAAGAGCACGAAACAGAAATAGGCAGAAAAAAAGGAAGAATATATTCGAAATAATTCCAACACACAAAAACTCGATCCCGAAAAAAAAGGAGGAAGGAAGCTCGTTACACCTGACGTCACACGCGGCGGCTCGTTACCGGTAGCTGTAGCCGGGCCAGGGGGGGGCAGATGGGACCCCTCTCGAGCGTGACGCTACGCGCGGGCAAAAATTACTCGAGTCCCGAGCGCGCGCGACCCGCGCGTGGCTTGCAGCTGCCGCCCGCCTGCCTACAACTCAGGTAGGGGCGAATCTCTCTCTGTAGCTGCAACCCCCCCCCCCCCGCCTTTTTATTTACCGTAATCTTGCCCTTTTTTCTCTCTCTCTCTCTTTCTTTCTTTCTTTATACAAATTCATTTTTTGCGCTGGCATCTGGTGCCTAGACCGAAGCCTCAGAAAGCTAGTCAATCCTTTTCGATGTGCAGAAAACCAGCGCGATAAATAATGCGAGACTTAAGTTTTACAAGTTTTTTTCACTCATGGTTACTGGTTATAGAACTACTTTTCTTTTATATTTATCAACTTTATTGTTTTTATGTATTGCAATTAAAAAATTCAAATGTGGGGTTTATGAGTAAGTGAGAAATCGGCTTGGACCATGAATGTATTATGAATTCTTTGTAAAAAAACAAAATAAAATATATTGAATCAACTCAAATGGATTAATAATCGTTCGGATACATAGAAAAAACAAATTTATTGATTGATGAGTGTAATGCATTTATTAAAAAAAAAGGTCGTATTATTTTATTCAAGGAACGAGCGTAAAAATCCTTCATAAACATGGTGTCATAGATCATATGATTGCTGCCCTTCAGAATGAACCACACTAAAAAAAACGTCTTATTTATATTCGCTGACCACTGGTCGACCGTAGTACGTAACAAGGTGTTAAAAAGACGCAACAATGACGACAATTTGTCGTCGATCAATGCTAATGCGCTAGAATGATGCCCCAGCGGGTAATATCCGGGCGAGCCCGGAAAGAAAAGAATACGAGATTGACAGAGAAGAAAAAAAAAAAAAACAGCGGGGGCGGTTTGTGTGTTTGCTCACAATGGGCCAACGCACTTCTTTAAGTGACGGACTGACTTTTGTCGATCTTCCTCTTTTCATCCTATTTACCTTCTCGAACGTGGAGGGGTGAGCAGACTTGTTCCACCTAAAGCCGGAAATTTTCGATACTCAAAAAAACTGTGGGGGCGTATTTGATCCTGCTTTGTGCACCCAGCTAATCATACAATTTTTTAGTCTCTCTCTTCTTCCGAGCCCGCCAAAATATTCAAATGGTTCTGATCGATCGCCCCAAAGAAAAACCATATGTTCTTGAGGAAAAGCCCGGTGTGTTTGTTATCCTTGCGCCCCGTGAGCAAGCTGACTCCTCGCGCGTGCCAACAATGAGCCGTGCGCGACGACGCATCCCGATCCGTTATTATCGACTCCTTAGGCCGGGAAACATCTGTTTAAAGCGCCTTGAGACCTGTTTCTTTACAACGGGGCCCTTTAAACCACCCGACATTCGATCCGTATGAGGATTTACGGTGGGCGTGAGGTTTATGATGTAAGGACGCGTGCCCTTTTTTTGTTGTGGGTCCTTTCTTTGCGCATGACTTTGAGGATCGAGGGTGCGTGCCTGTCTTTTTTTTTTCTTCTTGAGGGAGTATTAATATCGAGCGGGATTTGATATCTTGTTTCGGTGGGTAATGTTGTGGTTAAGGCGCTCAGTGTCGAATTTTAAGCGTTGAGCTGGATGTTTGGAAGGATAATTTTTAAATTATGGTTATTATTGGTCACTATGATCGCGTAAATATTGACTTTGATTTTATTATACGTAAATGTAATTTTGAATAATTTATGCTTGTATCGTTAATGTTGTTTGAAATTTAAACCAATATTATTGGAAGTATGTTTATTGATGCATTATAAATTGGTAACAATTAAACACCGGAAATTAATTGTTTTTGAACTACATTACATATTTATTATTATTATTATTGTTATTTCTCATTTAATAACATTTAACTACAGTTTTTAATAATTAATATTACATAAACTAGAATAATAAAAATAAATTATGAATTTAAGTTTTGAAATTTCAAAGCAGAATACGAGTTTGTAAAATTATGAAAAATCATGCAAAGTCCATCCTCAGACGCGAAAAAATGGTAATTCTAAACTTGAATCCTCAGCTTGTAAAAGCTGTAAAATTCCGAAGCCCGGCAACAAGAATCCATAAGAAGAAACACATCCGCAAAAAGAGGAGTAATACATAGAGTACTAGAAGGTAGGGGAGAAAAGAGCCCGGGGTATGAGCCGCCCTCGTCCCGGGGCTGCAGGAATCGTCATTAATTCCGTCGGTTCATCGAGCAGTTCTTTGCAGAAAGGTCTGATGATCGACCCCCGAAACAGCCCGAAGAACCGCCCCAGCTACGGCAGTAGATTAAAAAAAGAAGAAAGAAAAAAAGTGCAATCCACTGCACCAGCAGCAGGCAGCCGCGAAGCAAGCATTTCTGACCCGCTCATATCATCCCCTTGTAATTCCCGGCTCCGCTTTGTCTTATCCTTGCTGCTGGGGGTGCATCGGTGCTGCTGCTGTAGGCTGCACTTTTTTACTCCTCCTCCCCCTCCTCCTCCTCCTCCTCCTCCTACGGTCCCGACCGACAGTGAGACTTTTATTAGGGAAGGAATCATCATTATTATGTACCTTAGAGCGACTGCACCGGGAGCATTGTGTGCATGCTTCGATTCCTTTTGAATGCAGCGCGCGGGCTTTTTCTTGTTTCCGCGGAATTTATCTCTCTCTCTCCTTTCTTTTTTCAGCTCTCATGCCATGCATGCTATCCTATCCTGGCGGTGCGCTGTCTTTCCGCGGGCTTTATTTCGGGGCAAAATGTGTGCCGGGCTAATGTTTCTTATGCACCGAGGGACTCGCTCTTTCTACTTTTTTTTTTCGCTTTTTTTTTTATGCCGTTTTTTTACAGCTACTTACCCCGGTGGTCGTGTGCGCTGGCGGGTAAGACTGCAGCGTCGTAGTCCTGAAACAGATAAAAAAAAAAAAATGAGCACGCGTTGATTTTTAAACAATATCAATCTGCGGGAAGGGAAGAATCTTGGCATTGTTACAGCGCGATTGCGATACACAGGGGCAAGACAGACTTAACAAATAGGCAAAGTTTTGGGAGGGAGCCGAGCCTTTGTGGTAAGCCCAAGTTTCGTGATGTATTAGCTATGTGCGTCGTCTTCCTCCTCCTATCCGATGGGATGCAACCACCCTCCCTGCATTGTCTGGCGTCCACTTCCCTATCTCCCTGCCTCCTCCCCGCTGCACTTTCATAAGTTTTTTTTGGAGGGAGGGAATCGCGCGGGAGGCTGATTTTTGATGAAAAAATACCGGATGGGGGCGGGGGGGGGGAAGAGTATTTAATGACTTTTTTTTTGGGCAGACGAGGAGTTACGACGAGGACGGGGTGGGAGGGGGAGGATAAAGAGGAGGGATGATTACGTATTATCATTACGATGGATGATCAGCCAGCGACGTAATCCCGTTTGCGTCACGCCCCGGAATGCTTTGATCGCGGTTTACGATGCAGTCTGATTGCAGCGATTAAAAGCTGAATCTTTGGCTCGTAATTTCTGAGAGTCGCTAAACGCAAGGGAGTATTTTTTCGATTATTCGGTTTTACTATTTTTTTTTTTTTTAAATTCCAAGTCCCATATTTAACCCTCTGAAAAAAAACAGTGAGGTAAAAAAAAAAAAAAAAAAAACACAATCCGCAAATAAACAGCGTTCATCCCCTCTCTTTTTTGTTAAACTATTGGCATTCCATTAAAAGCCAAACAAACTGCCGGGTCATCATTTTCATTTAAAATAAATAGTCAAACACCTGCGCGCCAGGGTAAAAAAAACGAGAGAGAAACGCGAAAAAAAAAAATACACGCGGCGAGAGCCTCTCCCTCCGCGAATTGAAAATAATTGCTCGCGAGCGAGATTCAAAATAAATACCGCGGGACCTTTCTAATCAACAGTCCGGCAATTAAATTGGATTCGTGAAAAACAATAATATCCAATGACAGCTGCGTGACGCGCCCTTATCGCGTATGTGTGCGTTCTCACGAACCTTTTTTACGCGCAATCGACTCGAAGATAAAGACCGCGGCCAGTCACCCGACAGATGGGGGACAAAGGATCGTGTGATCCAATAAAGAGTGGGCGCCTTCTTCGATGGGGTTTAAAATCAAATCTCCTTAGCTGAGTGTCGCACCCACCGCGGGGGATTGATTTTTCTTGACTTTTGTGCTGCGACGACGACGACTACGAGACAGCATCTGGCGATGAACTCGTTTTGGGGTCGGCTAACGAGTCTCGCTCTCTCTGCGATTCTCTCAGCCAAGGTCACATTTGTGGTTTTTGCACAAGTGTTACTAAAAAGTCCTTTATCATTTGAAAATTTATCTAAAAAAAGGACACCTGATTTCAAAATGCACTGTTTTTCACGTATTAAGTAACTTATAAATGATCATCTTTAAAGTACAACAGATAAAAAAGTAATTGCGATCAGATGTAAGCTAAAGTATCGTCAAGACCTCGGTGCAGTCGAAACTCGATCCCCAAAACGTATCTTTCATCGAGAGCCCGCAAGACACGCCGCAGAACCGAAAACAATCCCCCGCTTCCAGCCCGCAGATCGAGAGAGGAGTCCATTACAAAGATATGAAAAAAAAAAAAAAAAAAAAACAAAGCCCCGGAGTTACGTAAGCCCTGTACGTTCTCTACCTATCGCCTGGCGCACGCAATCGTCGTGTTAAGCGACTGGAAAGGAGGAAATTCATCTATTCGATACACACAGACTACGAGCGCGAATAGATGGGCTGCAGCAGCAGCAGCAGCTCCTCTTTGTGCTTGGTCTCTCTGTGTTTTCTCTCCGACGGACATCGCGCCGAGATAGCCTCCCTCCAATATCAATCAGCACGTTTTTACGTTTTTTTTTTTATTTTCGTTCGTACGCTCGCTCGTTCGTTAGTTGGTCTTTGGCCCTCCTCCGCTTGCGCAACGGTGATCGATGATTGCCCAAGGTGGGCGTCGTCGCGAGTTAGAGGAGGAGGAGAGACGCCCACCCGCGTCAAGATGCAGGACACCGAGCTCTGGCACGCGTCATCCGTGCTATCGACTTTTTTTTTCTACTGAGTTTGAGAGATAGGTGGACGAACTGGCTTTTTGCTTCTTGCTGTGTTATCGTTGATTTCAACCACATTTTTTTTATTGATAAGTCTAAATTAATCTTTTTTTTTGTCTTTGATTACCGAGGCCTCTTCAAATATCTGGTAACAGTCAAATCAGGGTGTAGAAAGATGTCAAAAGTAATAAAAATCCTATTCTCTGCATGATGTTTCAAAAACAAAATTTAATTATTAATCTTCATATAACGTGTACTAAATAAATATTCAATACAGAGAATCATTTATTTTTCATAATCATTGAAAGTTGAACTTGTATACAATATATATATAAATGAATTAATAAGCAAACATCTAAAAAATCGAAGTAAACATTTGCTTGTAACATTAAGAATTAATAAGTGTCAGTACGCACTAAAAAGTCCTAAAATCTTTCTCAGGATCAGTCGAATATTTTCCCTTTCCACAATAAATCCGGTGTGAAAACGTTATCTCGTGTAAGCATTGCCACTCGAGCAGCCCTAATAAAATCAATAGCACGCGAACACTCCCCGAGATTAGATTTCTCCCCCGTGGCAAGCAAGCAAGACGTCTTAAGCGGTATCCGCAGACGGGACGGTGGGTGGGAATAAAGGAGGAGGAGGAGTAAACTTGTCTGCTCAGGCTCAACAGGTGGCTTCTTAGCTCCCTCCCTCGGACAATCTTAGACCCTCTCCCGGCCGCCGCGGAGCTCAACAAGTGTGTCTGTCTCCTCCCACCCACCCACTCGCCCGACGAACAACGTGTCGGTTTAGCTACCGCGATTTACTGCCTGTTGTAAGTTTCTTGATTTTCTCTTCACTTGAGGCTCACAGATTTTAGCTTTTTTTTTTTTTTTGCTTTTTCAAACTTATTACTGCTCGAATTTGAGTTTATAAAATCAGTAGTTTTGAGATCCATCTTTAAAGAAAGTTATTGCGTATTTTTGCTAATTTAAGATAGCGTTTTTTATTTTAGGACAGAAAAAAAATATATAATTAAGTATGTATTACGTCTGTATCATTTGAGAGATCCATAGTAATGAACCAGCGATAATTTAAAATTGATTCAAAGTTATTTTTTATGTGAGAATCAGGTTTATTTTCGAGTACGATGTATATTAACCAGTCTGCGTCAGTGCCTGATTCTTAATTAGAATTTGATATGAAAATAAAAACTTTAAAAATAAAGAGCCGCTAACGCAATTGCAATTCAATCAAAAATAGAATGTACAACTTGGCCGCTACGCCAACAGTTTTTGACCAATTACAGTATAAACTGGCCGTAATCCGTAAATTACCTTAAATTATATTCATAACTTGATTTTATTGTATCTCATATAGATTTAATTTTCATTTCATGGATTGAGTTACGAGTCAAATAAAATCCTATTCTAATCGAGTAAGAAAACGAGAAGAGAAAACTGCAGCAACAAGTCCTCGCGCAAAAAAAACCCCCGGCTCGCGCTGAAAAGACGAAGGAAAAGTGAGAAGAAGCAGGGGGGCGAGATAAAGTCAAGCCCAAGATATACAGTTATTACTTTGAGCCGGGCTAGCAACAGGTTCCCGATCGCTTCCCTCTTCTTCGGGGGGATCAGAAGGAAAATCTTGAGGGATCTTGTTCTTCTTCTTCTACTCCAAGACGCCGCGCAAACAAAGGGAGGAGCAAGAGGGTGCCCGATAAAAGAGCTGAGGGAAGATTTTTCCCACCCTTGGCGCACTTATCTCCCGACCTGTTGCTTCTTAAGATTCCGTGAAGAAGCCTCTTTGTGCGGGGGTAATTGATTGCTTAGGGTAATTTCGCGTGCGAAAGTGACTGCTTTTGATGATGATCTTAACGCCGGCTCGATTATGATAAGCGGCTGATGTTTTTTGTGGAAAGAGGAACCTTTTTTCTTTCTATTTTGTGCGTAACTTTAAGATTAAGACGAAGAACGTAACAAAATTGTTGTATTGAGTCAAATGGTTTGCTATTGTAAATGGTTAATTTGTAAATAATCTTCGATCTCCTCTTTTACTTTATTATTAACTTATTAATAATTATTTCTCTAGATGGATCCTATCGTATCAAATAATCCAATCCTTCTGCACCGACGATTATTTTTGTCTTCAACTATAAAAGATTTTATCATTCCATTCTTCTATCTATCGCATCAGTTAAATCACACCCAAATCTCCGTTTTATACTCATTGCGAGGGTTATTCTTATCTGTGACCGCATCGTAGATCGAAGGCCTACTCGCACCAGCGTAAAAACCTCTTCCTCGTCGTCGTCGTCGTCTCGTCCCGTATCAATTACGTGCACTCGCCGAGGTCACTCAGCGGCGATCGATGTAACGCATCACTCCCCCCAGCGATACTGGAAATTGACGCAGCGTCAGCACCGACGACGCCATCGATAGACTCGTGACGTGCAGGATTCTCCTACTCCTTCTTATTATAAACCCGGAGGTTCTTCTTTTTTTTCTCCTTCCCTCCCTCCTGACGTTTTTTCGCCCTTTGAACCGGCGCAATAGATCAACGTCATTTCGCTCGCCTGCAAAAGACTCGTCAAAGGGACTCGCAGACGAGAAAGAATAAGAAGAGCACCTTGATGACGAGCACGGCGGTCTTTGTCGAGGAGTCGAGCCACTCGATCAGCCACCCCCGTCTATGCGAAATGTTTACCGTAAACAATCCAACTCCACCCCAGATTCGATTGTAATCTCGGTACGCCGCAGATCGATCTTGATGAAATTAACGTCTCTGCTCTTTTTTTTTCTTCTCTTCTTCCTTTTTTTAGTACACCGAGGAGTGTAAACAAAGAGGGTTTTCTTATCCCCCGCCCGGATCGCCCGGGAAATTAGATCTTCCGGGGACGAGTCCGTCCCCCCCTCGGTGTGGGGGAGAGACATCTGCGAAACGCGCCGAGCACCTGGATGCGACCAGGGATGCTTGGGGGATCCTTCCGGCTCGAGTGTGGAGCGCGTTATCGGAAGTGTTTTTTCGTTGGTACGAGGGAACGATAATTTGGAATTGAATTTTGAGATGATTTTAGTAGTAATATGAAAATTTTTCTTATGACGACGGCTTGTGTGTATGAAATGTACGAGTGAATAATGAGTTGGAAGAACAAACTTGAACACTGATTGTTTAAAACGTGTCTATTTCATTTGATAATCTCTTCTGGAAATAAAATTTTTTGAAGATCAAACATACAAAAAAGTAATAGCCCCAGAAACTAGATATGTACTCCAAAAACAAGAAATAACTTTTTTGTAATTATTTGGTTTTTTTATTCTTTGCCGTTGGTAGATCTTATGACTCGTCTTGGATTATCAAGTTTTGAAAAAAATGCTTTGTAAGATTTTCGAACCAATACAAACATTTTACACGACTAATTTATTTGGCGATTTTTTGTGAAAATACCATCTCTAATAAGTCCGCACAAGTAAAATAAACCCGACTACTGTGGAAAACTACTTGAAACCTCGTCTACGATGTTTGATAGTTACCTTTTTAAAGTAAAAAAAAGAATTTTTCTTTTTTTTTTTTAATAATGGCGACTTCTACCGCAACGGTACAAGCGTCCTGCAGCGCGTCAGCCAAACTTCATACATTTTTCTCATCCCGAGGGCCGGGCGCACGCAGTCGGGCTATGAAAACTTTCAGGAGCCCGGTAAAATTCGACCACCCCTCCCCCTCCCCCGCGCACGCACGCTAAATGACTTTTCCCGTGTTTTTAAAAACCCCGACCGACCGGTCGGTGCTCCCGGGTCCCTCGTTTATTTTTTATTTCCACCTATTTTTTTTTTTTTTTTTTTTCGACCACCGGACTTTCTGTGTACTCCCAAACATCGACGGTAAAAATTTGCACATTTATTCGGTTAGCCCGCGCCGTGTTTGGGCACTCGTTAGTCTATCATAAGTACGGTCATGCCTTATGCATGATCTTGCAGGGTACGACGTTAAACAAATCGAGCAAGTTTAATTGATTTCGAAATAGTTTTCGTCGCCCGTCCCTTTTAGATTAGCTCGCAAGAAGCTGGAATTTACGTGTGGAGGAAACAACTATTCCCGAGTGCTATCGATTCCCCTCTTTTTTTATTCCCTCCCCCAGCATTGGTTGATCACTCCGGGGTAAGCAAACGCACTTGAGAATTTTTCAAATTTCGGAGGCGGCTGGGATACAAGTTGTTAACATGGGAAGTTTCATCGGCGTTTGTAGTACTTTGCGGGATCTATCTTTCCAGACGCCCGAGCTTTCGAAAAAAAAGGCTGACTGTAGCTAAGCGCGGTAATTATCGTACTTTCGTACCCCGATAATATCGCAATCTCGGGGCCGGGGCGAGAATGGAATTATAAATATCCGGCTCGCTAATTAATTGACGTTTTTCTTTTTCTTCTCCTCCTCATTAGGCCGCTGTTTACGAGTCGTAGTTGTCGCTTCGCTATCGCGTCTTCTTCGAGGGACAGGAACGGGAAGCGATACCAACTATCGCACGGCCGTCAAGCACTCGAAGAAGATCAGCTCTCGTTGTTATTCTCGTAATTTAAAAAAAAAAAAAAAAAAAAAAAAAGTGAAATAGGAAAAATTGAGCGTTGCGCAAGTCGAGTTGTTCTTACAAGTGTAGGTAATTTGGTCCCATTGTGGGAACGAAATGACAGCCAGTCGGTCAATTCCGCGGACCGGACACCGAGTCTTGGTTACGTGATCTTGCGGCGTCGGAATTACCGTCTTTAGTCCGGCTCGTCGCGTGTATCCGATAAATCCGTCCGCGCGCTATTCGCTCGACTATTTTTTTTTTTTTTTTTTTTTTTCAAGTATGCCAGTCCGCCATTGTTCTCGGGTTAATTAACGGTCAGAGGAGAGGAGAGCCAAGGCCGCTTACGTAAAAGAGCTGGCTCGCATGATAATAGCGCATCCAAGATGGAGTTTCTTACTTAACATTCCTTTGTGAGAAGCCCGCGGAGTGGGGAAGAGCGAGGAGGCTCTTCAAGTTTTGAACTAGCGCGGGGGGTAGCGTTTTAATGCACTTGTCTACTTCAGATGCAGCAGCCCCGGGTTCTCATAAAGACGCGCATATATGTATGCGCTTAACCCCCCCGCTTGAGAGGATGATACCGCTGCAGCCGGACGGACTCGCTCCGTTTTTTTTTTTTTTTTTTTTTTACCCGGCCCCCGCACGGCCCGGTGTTTGAGTAACCCTCCTTCTTTTTTATCAATATTGAGGAAAGTTTCTCCTTCTTTTTTTGAAAAAGACCTTTTTTGAGGGCTTTAATTTAATTACGGTGAGACGTTGAGCGAAGAATTTTGAGGGAGCTAGGTTTTTACTTTGAGACGTGGGATCTTTTGATTTAGCGAGAAAAAAACAAAAATTATTTGAGAATTTTTTCGTATCGATCGAGCACGAGTCATAATTAAATACAGTTTGATTAAATTACGCATTAGACTTTAAATAATTGTTTCTTTTTTGTAAAAAGAAAGCTATTTTTTGCTGATTAGGATTTAAACTATTACGATAAAATTCAAGTTTAAATGGTATTTTAATATCGATTAATATCAAAGTATAATGATATAAATTCTCAAGTATTTGCGTCGTCTGATGAAAAATAATCTTTTTTCGTAAAAACAGTATTAAATTTTTTATTAATTCATCAATTTTCTATGTAACTTTTTGAGGAAGAGTGTAATTTAAGAATGAAAAAATTATATAAAAAGGACTCATTCTCTTGCAACGATTTTTTTCTTTAAGATAAATATAAAATCTGAAGTGGATTTTTGTTTTAGTCTGATAAAGAAACACTTTTCAAAATTTAATTACCAGTGATAATTAATCACATTTTCTTTTTAAATGAGTAAAATAATATAACACTGATTCGAAATGAAAAGACTAGAGTTTGAATATAATATCTCTTTTTCGAGTTTATCTTTTATTTTTAATGAAGTTTAATCAAATCGTTACGTACCGAAGTAAGCTAATTTATCAAACACTTAATAGAAGAAACCTTTTTAGTAATTTAAAAATGAGAACAAATAGATTGCTGAGACTTTTTCACGTTGTTTCGATAAAACTTTATCTTCGATAATTAAGTTCACTTTAATTATTATTTAAAAGAAAAAGTTCGTTTATTGTTTAAATGAAAATACTTTTGTAATTAAAAAGTAACAAAAAAAAGTTTGAACCTTGTTAAACACTGTTTGAAATTTTTTTTTTTTTTTTTACGTTTTGTTCCAATATTGAGGAAACTTTTTCTTTTTAATTTAATTACGAGTGATCATTAATCAGAGTTAAAAAGGGTATTTTAGTGATTTCAATTAAAAAAACTTTTTGACCTTTTTTATTGGGGTTGAGAAATTTTTTTACCATCAAAATTGAAACAAACCATTCCCGAGATAAACAAAACTACAATTGAACAAAAATAAAGATATTAATCAATACATAAAAAAACTCGATGAATCAAAATTTAAAAATTTTGCCCAATTATTGCCCCAAAAAAGTACCAAAATGATACTTCCATTTGTTGCAATCGAAAATATTTCGATGATTAAAAAAAAGGGTGCAGAGAAAAAAAACAAAAAAGAAAGAAAGGTTGAAACTAGTTAAAATCATTGTAAATGGAACGCACACGCGGAAGAGTTTTCGGACTTTTACATTAAATACAAGCGAGATGGAGAGAGGGAAAAAAAAGAGGTAAAAAGCTTCTCTCGTGCTCGTTGCGAATGCAAACCTTCACGCACGCTATGCATCATCCGTTGGCCAATTAAAAATGACGCATACGCGAATATGCGCGCATACATATCAATTACGCTCACTTTCCGGGGCGAGCGCTCGAAAAAAAAAGAAGAAAAAAAAAAAAAAAAGAACTCGCCCGGGAAAAACAGCCAGCAGAGAGAGAGAGGAGATTGTGCTTTAAGGGTGCTGGTTACCCGCGTACTTGTTGACTTTTACGTAAGCGCGACATCATCTAAATTCTTGCGGCAATAAACGAGTTACCCAACGCTCTTTTGTGAATTTGATACTAAAGGTGCGGATAATTTACTTATGCTCTACACGAATTATCAAAAAAGGTCGTTTTTATCATTCCTTCGTAATTTGTTTATAAAGATTTATTGGATGGTTGATTGAACAAACAAAGATAAACTTGAATTTTTCGATTTTTACCTTATAGGTGATAAACGTTTTAATCTTGATTTTATTTATAGGATTAGAACGGAAAAAAACCACTAAAAAGTTAAGTAGTTTGTTTAAACAATTTATTTATTCCATAGCTGATTGAAAAAACGGACTAAATCCCATTTTTTTTAAAGAGTATTTTATGACTGATTTCTAATGCAGAAATTTATATTAATCAAACATAAAAATCTAATTTTAAATATTATTAGTATAAATAGTCGTAAAAGTAGATTTTCATCATTAGTGAGATAAACGAAATTTTCCACCCCAGTAATTAAGCACCGTTTTCGTTTATTTTTCAAAACTTCGCATCCACGCTTCAAGACGCCCCGTTGCAGAAAATAAGGAAGTAAACTACGGGGGGAAGAAAAAAAAAAAAAAAAACTCACCTCTCGTGCACCGGTTATCCGCTCGCTCGGCTCTCAGCAGTTTCTTTCACGGGAGTTAATCCGCCGCCGCGACAGCCAGATCTGCACAGACAAACGTTGGTCGGGGGGTCATTAGTTTTTCAGAAGTGGAAAATTACCCGCGCACACACACACACGGAAGGAAAAAAAAAAAGAGAGGACCTTAAGGGTAGGTATAAAAAAGAAAAAAAATTAACGATTTTAAACGCCGGATGATAATTACGTACGAGGATCATCGAAGTCCCACATGCGGAAACCGCGGGGGACGAAGCCCCGCGCAAGACAAAAAAAACCCACCCGGGCGTCATCATCGTCATCGTCATTCCTATTTGTTTTTCTCCTCCTCCTCCTCCCGCGAGCTGTTTTTTCTCCGCAGCCCCTTGAGCAGCCTCGGCGGTGGTTTTTTTTTTTTTATTTTCAGCGTGTGTGCGCGTGTGCGTTAATCAAGAGTTAATTCACTTGCACGCACGTGAGGTAATTGTCGTACCCGCTTCTTTTTCTTGAGGGCGGCTTGCCGAGCCTTTTTTCTTCTCGGTCGGGCGTGAGAGCCCGTTTGTTTTAATCAAAAGTGTGGTAATTTCTCCCCGGCTTTCTTTTTTCGAGTCTGGAGGAAAAATCAAGAGCCCAAGTTGTTTTTTTTTTTTTGAATTAGCGTGATTTTTTTCACCATGCTGGCTTTTAAGAAAGGGCGGGGAGGGAGAAGTTTTCGAAAAAATTTTATTTTTCGACTTGCGCCCGGGTAATGGAGATTTTTTTATAAATCGGCTGTCGATAAGTCAATTTTTTGGTACTGAACGAATAAGAGCTGTGAAAAATCGCACTTCTTTCTGGGCTGTATTAAGAGGAGCTTAGTCGAGTTTTTCAAATTTTAAATTTGCCCGTTTTTTATATCTTTTTTTGATGAATCATTGAACTTATTTAAGACTTTAATTCGTTCATTCAAGTGAAAAGTATAGACTTTTAAAACCTTATTTGAAACTTTAGTAAAAAAAATTTTAGTCATAATAATATTTATTCATTTTTAACAGTTTTTTGGAAATGTATGAAAAGAATAGTAAAAATGACTGATAAGTTTATTTAAGACTTGCAAATCCCAAAAAAGTAATTTTTTTATTTATTTTTGTCGATGAATCATGTAGATCACACTAAATAAATTTAATTTTTCAGTTCTTTGAATTTGTAAAGATAAGCTTACTCGAGCTTTTCAGCCGGTAATTCAATTAAAAAATAAGTCTTTTTTCAAATCATCGTCGACAAATCGCGTACAAAAGACGTTTTTTGAAGCACCCACGCGAGGTAGAAAAAATCATTCATTTCACTCTTCACACTTTCGTGGACTCGAAAAAGTAAATCCATCCGATGATCTTTGTCTCCGCTGCACACAAGACACACGTCGCGTCGCAGCCAAGACAAAGAGCGCCCGAGACAAAAAAAACCTTCTTCTTCTCCTTCTTCTTCGCGATGTAATTAGTCCCGACTTACAATACCCGCCCCCCCGGAGTAATTAGTCGTGTGCTCGCGGTTCGATACCTTTGACACTTTGTCGCGGTCCCGCTTCTTACACTCGCTTTCGCTCTTTAGTCCTCTCCTTTTTTATCTCCCCCTTATTCCCCCGCCTTGGCTCGTTAATTTCACACTTGCGGGGGTTGTTTTTTTTTTACCCTCACGCGCGTATCCGTTTGTTGTAAACAGTTTTGCTGCACCGAGCGATTCGGAGTAGACAAGGAGATCCCTGACGCGCCACCTGTGGGCGTTTTGCTCAAGCGCTGGGGATACGAGAAGGGTGGACCCCCGTAATCCGCGGGCTAGTCCGATTTTCCGAAACGCGGCTGCTTTTTTCGGGCTAATTTTTTCACGTATTCGAGGTAAATTAATGCGATTTCCAAAAATATGTAAAAGTTTTTATCAGATCAGGGGGTACGGTCGGAGGGTTTAAATTCTGCAGTCCTAATCAGGATGTATAGGATTTGGGGGTGCAAGACTGCAAGTGAGGCTTTGAACGCATGTGCATCGACTTCGTTTTTCCATTCCAATTAGCATCATTTGGCATGGGGAAGGGGCTTAATAGGGACGTTACATATTAAACGGATTTCTGCCGGCCGGGAGGGGGCTACGGAGGGAGAATATTTCCGCGTTCGAGGATAATGGGATTCCGGGGAGCTGCTGGAACTTTTAATCTTCGAGCTTGCGACGCTTGCTTTTTTTTTTGTGTTTCGATTATATGCGTGCATCCTTTTTCGTCAGACGTAATTGGAGGTAATGTAAAGTTTAATCTTTTGATTTTTCGAATTTGCGGAGTGGAGTGCGGTTTACGACTGAAGTTTTTTTTGTTTTGGTTTTCGAGATTTTGAGTAGAAAAGCGTGGGCGCGGTAAGTCGAGCGCAAAGTCCTTCGAGGATCGGAGAAACGTTAGAGGTTACGTAGTTGACTTGAATTTTACTCAGTAATCAGTACTTTGAGAAAATAATGAATTTCTTTTTCAAAATAGTTTTTAAAAATTTGAGAGACTAATATCGTTACATATTCTTTCACAAATTTCAATATTATCAATAGAGTAAAAGATTTATTACAATTTTATATCATTTATTATAATTTTACACGATGAAAAATTAGTGTTTAGTTTTTTCATTATCAAAATATCTCTTGCTAGCTAATTTGAAAATTTCTTTAGTTCTGTTATTCGGGAACTTAATTTATTTTTCAAGAAATATCAATGTTGAGGAAAAAGTAAAAGCTCTACAACAGATTTTTTACTAAACTTTTTACTAAACGAAAGCTAAAAATATATTTGTTAAAATAATAAACTTACACTTGAATTACTGTTTCCTATATTTTACCACAACGAATTTTATAATTTTGAAATTCCAGCATGTCTCTATACACACTATTTTACTCAAAAATCGAAAAAACGGTTCCAAACAGTCCACTCGTCGCAAACACCCCCGAAAAGGGCCGACCGTCCGATCGTCGCCTCCTTGACAATGCGCTGGGGTAAAAAAAAAACCAAGCCCCGCCAACCAGGCACTTTACAATACCGCACGCATAAAAGCCCCGGCTCGGGGATAATCATTGAAAAAAAAAGTGCCACCGCACATAAAAACCCACACAGACAGGCACGATCGTCCCGATATTTCTGGGTCAATGCCGGCTGGAGCAGGGAATATTGAAACCGAGAGCAACGAACTTTTGCATAATGAGTCGTCGACGCCCGCCCGGCCGGCCGCGTGTCAATGCACCACCGCCGACCGAGCTGAATATTTTCATTTGATTGCGTTAATTAAATGCGCGCTCGAGGGGAGGGAGAGCGGCCGTGACCTTTTGTTTATCGATTTACGAGTCGAGTTTTAAAAGCGATTAGGGGAGAACAACCGTACGAGGAGGTAAAAAAGTTTAGCGGAAACTTGAACTCGGCCCCGGCCACGTCTCTCACGTTCGGCTGTGATTCCTCGCGTTCTGGCACTTGGGGCTTAATTACTCGTTAGGGGTAAGGGCTGAGCCAGGCAGGAGCTTTTGGATGCGTGCCCGATTGTGTCAGCCACGATTTCTATTCGGAACGGAACGAAAAGGACGCGTGTTGTCTTTTTTGCCGTGTCGAGTTTCGTCCTTCTTTTTTTTTGTTTTGTTTCGAGGGCTACGAGGGCAGAAATTATATTCGCGAAGAGAGAAAAATTTGCTTGTTGGGCGTGGAGAATTTTAGCTAGAAGTTAACCTATTGGAATTGTTTGAAAAAATTTTTTAGTTAGCAGTATTTGTGGTCGGTATTGAAGCAATGGATGCTTGGAATTTTTTATTCGAACTGTTTAGGAGTCCTAAATGAAGAAATTGAAATCATTGGTAAAAATTGTTTTTATCTGAATAATTATGATCAGCGGAAAAAAGCGACTGAATAAAAATTTTTAACTTTCATTTAGAATTCTACGAAAATTATTTAGAAAGACAAAATAAACCTATAAATTATATCAATTTCACTGGTCAGTATTAAAACAATGGTCTATTGAAGATTTTTATGTGGAATGTCTTGCATGCACTTTTAAAGAGAGCTTTAGTAAATTCAAGTTTGATAACTCAAAAAAATTTTAAAAGTGGTTTTCACAAACTTAAAAAAATTATTTCTTTTCTTTACCAAACATTAAAATACTACATTGATTTCGACATCTAAGTTTGAATGTTAAGTTCAACTACAACAGTTTATATATTTTAGTTTTTCAATTTATAATCGTAATTTTGTATTTGATGAGTTTCATCGTTATCAGCAAAGGAAAAGTTCTATTTTGGATTTAATCATTTTTTAGCCAACATTGAAAACTAGGTCCAAGTTGAAATTGATAATTTTAATAATATACAGTAAAAACTAAGAATTCACATCGATTTCAAGCTTAAATTTAGCCCAGAACAACTGAAATTCACGGTTACGATCGCAAGCTCGAAAAAGCTCGTTTTTCTCAGATTCCAAAACCTCTTGAAAATTAAATCCCTCCTGCGCGACTCTCTCCTCAAAATTAATTCGTAACTCCTTGAAAACAAAAAAAGCAGCGCAACAATCAAGCAAAACTTAAGCCTCCTCCCCCAGGTACGGCTTAGTCCCGGGAGCTCCCTCCCCTAATTGGCTGAGGAAAATCTCCTCATCCCGAAGACAGACAGAAGAATACGACCCGGAAACCCGCTGGAAGTTAAGATCCCTTTCCCTCCCCCCTCCAACTCGGGCCGGGTAATGGAGACGTCGTCGCTTAATACTCAGCGATCAAGCACGCGCATCCGCCTTAGCTCGCTCCCAGCGCGGATGTCGCTCCTTGTTTTGATTTGATCACTCGTCTCGGGAATATAAAAACGCGACTTTCGACCCCCCGCGAACTCGGAGTTGATGCACATCGGAAACCCCCCGCTGCACGCGTGCAGGCTGAAAGGGGGACGTCGATACGAGACTAATGCGGCGCCGATAAGGCCGACAAAGTTTCTCAGAGTTGCGGTGTATCGAGGTCCCTTTTGAATGTGACGAGTGTGGAGCTTGATTCACGTTCGCATGGTCACAAGAAAGACGTGGAAATTTTATGAAAAACATTGTTAAGTTTGACAGTGTCTGATGGTATCGAGAAATTATTGGAGTATGGTAGATTGTTAAATAAAAGCTTTATTTTTTTAAGCCAAGCTATTCTCTTCCTTGTGACCAAAGATTATCAAAATTATTTTTGCAAATCTGTTAAAACTGATACTGTGGCTCATAGGAAAAACTAGATAAGTCTATTTTTAAATTTGAAAAACTCTTAAGTTGAAGCAAAATTTTTTGTAACAAATCTTTATAATCTTATTTTGAACTGAAAAAATATTTATACAGTTTAAGAATTCGTTTTGCTGATAAACTTATACGTTTAAGCTTGGATGAAATTAGTTTTTAAGAAAATGAACTTTTCTAATTTTTCTTGTAAGCCAGTTGATTGTTGAAAATATTTAAAGTGTAAAATTATTTTATAAGTGAAGGTTTAATTCGAGGGTGCTGATCACTGGTGTTTTAACGGTAGGTGACCAAAAAAAATTGTACAACACATAACATAAGCTTTTGTATTTCGATAAAGGTACAAAATAATAATAATAATAATAATCGTTCGTGCATGGTAAATAAACTTCATTCTCTATTTTTCTTTTAAAAAAAACATAAAGCCTTGAAAAAAAATTTTCAAGCTTGCGTTGAACAAGCTTGGTTTTTACATAAAACTTAAAAAAAGCACAAAATATAAGTTACGCAATACATAAAATAAACAAATGATAACGGCATGAGTACAATAAAAAAATAAAACAAAGTAAATCATAATAAACTGGTAAACATAAAGTGACTAAAGTAGAAGTCCGACCAAAGTTGAGCTTGCAAGCTACCGGCCGGCACCAATTTTAGTCGGACTCCCATCATCGCGAGTCAAGCAGGACAGAGGATCTCGTGTAGCAACATCCAAGTACCATAATCCACAGTAGCTATTACCTTGTAATCGTAAAAAAGCACAAAATCACACGCGCGCAATAAATCCGAAACTGAAAAAAACCAACTTCCGAATTCACATGGTGAAGTCACTTCGAGTCTCGGCACACTGTAGTATAATCGTAAAAAAAGATGAGCCGAATCACAGAAACAATACTACAACCGTAATCACTAAGACGTTGGTCAGCCGGCGGTCGGCGCGCGTTTGAGTAGTTCACGTGTCGTGTCCCGCGTCGCGTCCGTCCCTTATCTTCGTCTCTTATCCTTCGTTCTTCCTCCACCTTCTCCTCCACTTATATGTACACGGGGGTGTGTGGGTGGTGGGAGGGGGGTGGGTGGGGGGTGCAGTGGTGGGTGTCTTAAGTGCCTGTCCTCCTCCTCCTCCTCCTTCCCTCCTACTCCTCCTCCTCCTCCTCCTAGCAGTGGTGGTCAGCCTGGCAGCAGGCGCACACCCCCTGGCCTTTCCTCCTCCGTTTGATAAGGCCGCCGCTTCGCTACTGCCCGCCCGAGCAACCCCGCGGCCCGCGGCACGCTAGAGCGGCACCCACCCGCGCCTGCGCCCGAGCCCGCGTCGTCCTCCTACGCTCGCGGGGGGTCTTATCCCTACCACCGCTCTTCCGCCTCCCCCCGCCGCGAGCTTTTTCGCCAGTCCATCCCCACCAGAAGACCCTGGGAGGGGGTGCATCCCACCACCCCGACGCCCAGCATCTGGTCAAGCCTGCACCCCTTTCTCTCTCTTTCTTTCTTCATCCCCGCTCCCCACCCCCCAGCCTGTACTCTGTGTCTTGAGATGAGAAAAACACGGACGTTTCAGCTGACCCGCACCACTTACCCCCTTGATCTTGGTTTTTTTTTTTACCATTCTTTCTTTCATTTTTTTTTTTTTACTCGCTCTCAGCAACCTTGAAAATGATGACGGCTAACGCACGTGACGATGATCGAGCTTGCGGAGATTCTTACTTCCGGGGGTGGAAAATAAATACAGAGATGCGAGTTGGTTGAGTTGGTTGATTTTTCAGTCTCCCTCAACCCGGTACGTCGCCGACTGACTTCTCGATAAACAGCGCGCCTCACCCCCACCCCCCTCGCGAGTTTTTTCACCGATATGCGCGGCGACTTTTTTTTCATTTCGCGTTCGATTTCTGCGTGTGTGACGGATGCGCGGTGGCGTGTTGTGTCTCCCCCCACCCCCGCGCGACCGGTGTTGAAGTTCAACATCTGGGTTGATCCGGTGACCCTGGGATCAAGAAGACACCCGAGAACCTGTACTCCCGGTGAAAAAAAGGGGTGGTTGGAGTCTTTCGAACCAAACCTTCGTCAAAAATCAACCCAACCGGGAGGAAGATCACGTTTGGTGAGCTTGATTGTTTACGACTGTACGATTGTTAGCGTGGTGAACCGGTGTGACGAGCTCGGAGCGTGGACGAATGGATAGGAGGTGGTTGGGTTTCGAACGCAGCGGCGCGGGATCGCATTGCCCGTCGGACAGTAAAGTCCGGCGAGACCGACTTAGGAGCATCTGACTTAGCGCGGTGCGTAATCTACTTTGCCTAGGTGGTCACTTTATTGCTATCGGTGTACACTGTTTTGCGAATCGCGAAAAAATGTTTTTTTAACAAAGTATTATTTTGGTACTTGAAGTTTGAGTATATAAGTTTGAGATAATTTTGTAGGAACTAGTTTGAGGATACGGTAAAGTTGATTTTTTTTTTTTTTTTACTATTCTAGGATGTGGTGTTCTAAAATAAGTCCGAGTTGTGATGACAGATTAGAATACGATTGAGTTAAAATAATCACGAGTTAAAAATTGAAGCTTTAAATTTAGAAACACGATTGCCGACTTGAATCGATGAAAGCTCAATGAAATTCACGTCCGAAAAATTAATTTCAAGACACCAAATTACCATCACATAATTCATTCACGATCATTATAGTACATAATTGTATGCTAATTACTGATAATCATGGATAATTTATGAATTAATTGAAAAATAAAACAGCAACTGTTTTAACATTGCAACCGTATCAGTCGTATCGTTTGAACTTCTGCTCCGGAGCCACTAACAGTCGAAGTCTTATCACGCCACCGAGTATCCTCGTCCCTTTAAACTTGCTCCGCAGTACAACTGGCTTATGAACCGGTCGGGACTAGTCACTTTTTTTCGAACAACACCACTTCGCTGTCGGCACAAGCACTGTCACCCTCGAGCTTCCCGTACCGAGAGCTTTCGACAAACACCCCTCTTTAGGAATAAGATCATCGACTCACCTGTCCTCCTGGTCGTTAGTTGGTCCTCCTTACGTCGGTATATCGTTGCACCAACCAAACAATAAACATAAACCGAAAAAAAAAGATCGAACCAAAAAAAAATCACTTGTATATTCCCGTGTCCCTCCGCTGTAACGCACACACACAGCTCTTCAATTAAATTCTTCTCTTCTCTAAAAACGCAAACGCACTGATCGACTGGGTTACGGTGGTACTCTTATCAAAAAACGTATTTGGTCGCCGCGCGGGGTTGGTCGGATGCCTTGCTTGCTTGCTTAAATTCAGGAGTTGCAGCGCGCCGCCGGCAGCAGTGTTTCCGCCGCCAGGTCCGACTATAGCGAGCCGCCGAGCGCGACAGAAGTACCGCCGCGACGCTTACGCGGATGCTGCGGACCGACCGACGACTCGCTGGAAACACCGTCCGAGGAGCAGCCGTACGGTGGCGCCCTCCCCCGCAAGCTCTCCTACCCGAGCTTGCGCACTGACCCCTTGGCGGTTCCCCCCCTAAGAAAATCGTGTACGTACACGGACGAGAGACTGTGTGCGAGATGCGAGCGAAGGGGTTGAACGTAGAGATAAGAAGTCGTAGGGGTGGGCTTTTTTTTCACAGCCACGTGACACGAAGTTCCTTCCTGACTTACTTGCCCCTTCGTGAGGATTCTTTTACGGCTGCCGGAGTAGCTTTCAAGGTCGGCTGGAGCTTTTTTCTCTTTTGCGAAGATTGGGTCGTCTCGGTGGGTGTCGATAGGCTCGATTGGAAAAATTGACCAGTCGAGATTCTTCGCAAGCTCCACGGAGCGAGATGGTAGTTGATTTTTGAAAAAATATTGATAGTAGCAATAGTATAGTTCACGTTTTTTTAAACTTCAAAGTAGTTGTACGATCAGAAAAGAAGTTACTTTAAAGGGCCGAGTTTTTAATCCGGCAGGTCAACTTTAAGAGTCATTCACAAAAATCATTCACGTGCCGAGAAAAAAAGGGTTGCCGGTCCGTTCCACCCCTCCCCCCTCTTCCAGTGGTCATGCGCCCGAAGAAGGAGAAGAAGAAGAAGGAGTGGACGGTCAGCGGTGGGGGCAGCCGAGACGGTGTTGGTGATCTGGAAGAAAAAGTCTACCCCTACCGGCCCTAAGAGTGTGGTGGTGAGCTAAGGGGGTGGGTGGTCCAGTCCGAGACTGTGTGGGTAATGTAAGGGGAAAGAGGGGCTTGCCGGACGGTGGCGATCTCGGCTGCTTAGACGGACACCCGAGGAACTAAACGAAACGTCTCGAGGAATCTGCTTGAGCCCCCTTCGGGAGCCTTTTTTTCAAGGTTGGCCTTGAATTCGGACTTGGAAATTTTTTTCCACGAGGAGTTGAGGTTTTTTAAGACGGGGAAAAATTTTAGATTCCGCTGGGCGATGGTCTTTGAAACTCGTTGTTCAGCTGTAAATAAAATTTGGACCTTTTTGTTGGTTGATTATTACGATAAATTAAATTGTAAACATCGAAGATCATGGTAGCTTTGTATACTTATTGGTCTAATTTGATTCCGTAAAAAATTGGCAGCAAGCAAATTGTGATAAAAAAAAAATAATGGTAATGTGATTCATTAAAAAAAAAATTATTAGTTTTCAGATTAATTTTTTTTTTTTTTTTTTTGTAGTGTTGCGCGAAAAGGAATTGAACCCGAGACCTTGCGTTTTGGGCTCTTAGCAACTGGATCTAGTCTAGTCCTTAATCTTAGGGCATGATCTAATTCTACTGAATACAAACAATTTTTAAGCTACACTTAGAAAATGTACAGCATGTGAGCTTCACAGCTCAAATCAAGGCTCGAGTATCAAAATTTTACAAATACCAAAAAAAATTAATAATAATTTTAAAAATTATAAAAATTATAAATATAAAAACATAAAAAAAAAAAGTAAACAAAAATGAAAAAAAAAAGAAAGAAAGAAAATTAAATTATAATATTATTAATGAGCTTGAAAGCTCCCAAGACTAAGAAAGTGCTGCACCCTCTCGCCGCGTACCCCAAGCGCGTCGTCTCAGACGGACTTCCCCCCAGCTGACGTCAGATTGGTCAATATGCAGGTCTTCTTATTCTCCTCCGTCCTCCGTCGGGTGCGCGCGTCTCGATTATTTTTATTCCCCCTCCCTCCGGAGCAGCACCTTCTTTTTAAGGTCACTTGTTGCTTTTTAATCTGTGCCGTCTGCGGGAGGAGGAAAAAAAAAGAAAAAGAGAAGGAGGGCGAAGAACGAGCCAAGGGTGGCGTTGGTGGTGGGGAAAAAAAAAGAGAAAAAGCTGGAGGAGGGACTTCTTCTTACTCCCGCAAGCTGCTCCGTACTCGTTTTTTTTTCGACCTTAAAAGCTTTATCGTTTTACAATTCTCCCGAGGCGCCCGTAATTAAATGTGTGCAGCAGCTGGGACACCACGATGAATGAGCAAAAAAGAGGTCTTTTTTTACCGTAAGGTGAGAGCTTTTTCTTACGTAAGTGAGCTTTTGAGCTTTTTAGCCGGAGATGGGTTGCTTAAACGGCTTTAAAAAATGGTAGAGTTATGAAATTTTTTTTCGAGCTTTCTTCATTATCTGCATACGTAAATTTAACATTTCCAAGTTTGTATTTGTTAATTAAACTTGATATATTTTTAAATTTGGTAAAAATATTTATTGATTTGTTCGTTTGTTTTATTTTATGCAAAGTAATTAAGTTGTAAAAAATTGATTATTTAAATAAATTAATTACCTGTTTTCGTCTACACATTTATACAAGTACTTGAAATATTTTTGAAAAAATTCTCAGTATAGTAGGTAAAAAAGTTCATTAGTCAACAATCAAGACTCATTTCTTCCCAGATACTTAGCGTTCGACTGCAAGCTCAGGCTCGACAATTACGCTCGAGCGCATAAAAACGCTCGGTCGGCCCCTCGCATAATACACTTGGCGTAGTTACATCGAGCGGTTCCAATACCCCTCCCCCCGTTCGGTATTTTTATTCGCAGATTTTAAGGTCACTTGTTGCTTGTTTAGTTATGTCGGTGGATGGCGCGCGCACTCTCGCAGCACCAACACCACGCGGACGGTGCAGGTTCGACCGATAGGTGAACGCCCTGTCGATTTCATTTCCCACCACCGCCCTGCCTGACTCCCACCACCAGCGCTCTTCTTTTTTTTTTTTTTTTTTTTTTTTTCGCGTCCAGATTTCCCCGCGCCCGTTGCGGCTACTTTTTTCCAGTTTTTTTCTTTTTTTTTATTTCGACGTATTTTTGTTTTTGTTGTTTCGGTCTCGCTCGCTCACTCTTTTTTGCTATTTGTCGCTTTTAAGCTCGCTCTCTTTGGGGAGCGTTTGTTCGGGGCCGACCGGCCGTCTGTTCTTTATCTAATTCAGTTTGACGCGAGTTACTCTCCTTTTTTTGAGGCTTCTTCAAGGTTGAGGTTAGGTTTGTTTGGGAGGAATATTTTTTTTTTTTTTTTTTTTCAAACGTGTTATTGAAAAAATTTTAATACAATTTTGTTTGCAGTTATATCTTTCCTGTGCACGTTATTAATTATAATTATAACTGTTAAATATTTTTACCATTTATACTTACTTATGTGAAGTGTGACTTAAAATTTATTAAAATTTTATATTTGTGATTATGAGCTATAAATTAAGTATATGAAAAAAGTACACTAGACCAGAATTTGATGTGGCTAGCTGTGTAGAGTTCAGGAATAGAAATTGACTAATTACAAGTTCGAAACTCGAACTCTGCTCTAAAATGAAACATGATTTCGTCTTGAGCCCATTTAATTGAAGCTAAATATAAATAAATAAAAATAATTCCAAATTTATGTATTTGATAGTTTTTTTTTTTTTTTTTTTTTTTTTTTAAGGAAGACTCTTACTTTTATTTTATTCCTAACTAGAATTTTGCATCGGTTTTCAATGCACGTAGTTTTTATTTAGTATTTTTTCTATGAACAACATCGTAAAAAACCAACCATAAATCTTTGTTTATACGTGGATAATTTATTTTTCAAATGCATCTGTTCTGATTGCATTAAGTCATATACATACAATTTTCTTTGGAAACTTTTATTTTGTCAAATAAGTTGCTGCCAATAAAAACAAGCTTATTTAACTGTGTATGGTAATCATAGAGAAATCATTATTTCAGAGTATTTACATCATCTAAAATTGTCAGATAAAAGAGACGTTTTGCTTATAGTTGAAAGTAGAAAATTAAAAATAGTTATTTAGTTTATTAATAAAGGTCATTTCATTGTGACTGTGGGACATTTGTTCTCCTCCGAATAAAAAAAAATTCGTAAAATTTATGACAATGTTTTTTTTTCTCAAAAACCATCTGAAAAGTACAAAAATTAAAAAATATAAAAGAGAAGAAAACTTTTCTAAACAATATTCAAGTCCAACGATGTCTTTTACTTTTTTCTTTCACATTCACTAGACATACTATATAAAAGAAGACAGTATACAATATTAAATAAACTGTTTTTACTAGATTCATTCAAGTCTAGAATGACCCATAACTAAATTTAGTTGCTGTGACGTTTTTATGAGTTTTATACTATTAGATATAAATTGAACTGAACACTAAACTTTGTTATATACTCTTAAAATTTTTCGAACGTCATTGAAAGTTTCAGTTTGAAATTTTTAAATCTCTTCCGGAAGCTCATTTGTCGTCGTCATCATAATTATCCTCAAATCCTATTCTTTCCAACCAGAAATTCTCTCGATAATAATAAGCTTTTGAAAAGCAAAGCGAAACAAATCGTATTTTATTAACCACCAGACTTATCCGTTAAGTCGAACGTTCCAACTCGATCATAAAAAGTAAAAAAAAAAAAAAAAGCCAAGAGAGGTAGAAAAAAAGAGAGATTTTTATTTTTTAGCTGATATGAGCGCGTTTGACAGTCGTATTGTAGCAGCAGCAGCAGCGGGAGGCAAAACATGTGCAAGCACCATAAAACTAAAAATGAAAGCCGAATGTACGACTGTAAACAGACGCTTTATCGATGGAATATCTGCAAATAATTCTGAAAATCCCTGCAGTAGCCGCCCAACGAAATCTCGTCCGCAAACTCGGTTGGACAACGTGTTACATCGTACCGCGCGTTGCACAGTGCACACCACCGTCGAGTGAAAATACCGATCATGACGTTATTTTATCAAAATTTCGGAACGGAACGCCTTGTTAAGCTCGAAAACAAAACTGAATTACTGTCGACCTCTGTGTTATTTAGAAAATCTAATGTTACTTTTTTATCTGATGAACTAGTCCATCTGTAATACGGTATTACACAGTTTTTTCAAATCCTATAATAGGGTTGGCAACCAGTACTTTGAAAATATATTTTTTTAAAAGTACTTGATTTTTAATGAATTTTAACATTTTTTAAAGAATTTTTAAATCAAAATTGAGCTAGAAAAAAATTAAGAAAAGTTTTTGAAACTACGGGTTAATGACATCATTGACCCGAAATCCCATTAGGAGTATATCTATATATATTGAAATTTAAAAAAATTTAAACACTTGTAGTTCCTTTAATTTTAGTTTTTTTTTTAAAAGAAAAAATACGTGTCGATTATTTTTCGATATTTTAACTAAATAAGCAAAAAAATATTATAAATTTCAAAAAGTTGCCAACCCTATTAAAATAAATTTCTAAGCAACAAAAAAAAGTTTCCAAACCAACATAATAACGAAATATTTTTTTAAATTTTTTTATTTCAAGTACCAACGGACTCAAGTGCCTTTTACAAAGCACAGGTAAGAAGATTATTGCTATAGGAGGATTTCATTCTGCGGATGGAGTCGAAGCGGGGCTCGACCTGGAACCGCCGACATACTAGGCACGCATTCTATTCACTGAGCCACCGGGCTTCTAAAATTAATTTTCTTTGGAAATTTCTGGTTGAATAATTAGATTTCATCGTTACTTATGATTTTGAATATTGTTGTCATAAAAAAAAATTTTTTTTTAAATCAAAGAATTACTTACTCGATTACTTAGAAATAAAAATTTTTTCACAAAGGCTTAATTTTGTGTTTCAAAATAACTGAAACTCAAAAAATATAATATATATACATTAAAAAAAAGTTTTCTTTACTATCATTAACAGAAAAAACGAATATTAATACAAGAAACTAAAAATTTTTTATGTGGATGTCAAAAAATATCGAAACTTTTAAAATAAATTTTTTTTTTTATTCACGATCAAGATAAATTTTTCTCTTGTAAAAAAAATGACTCCACAAATCTACTTACTTACTGAAGCAATGAAGTCTTTTTCAAGTATTACTGCATCGTTCACTAAGCAATATAGATATTGAAAAAAATGTCCTGTCTATTATTAGCAGAAAAAACAAGATTTTTCTTTATAAATATGAAAAGTAACACAACTTCATTTTGTTATCAAAAGGTATGAAAACTTATTTCATCGATCAAGATTGATCGACCCAACTACTTACAAAGGAATAAAACAAGTCTTCTTCCAGAATGTCCTGTCTAGGAACAGCACAGTCGTCGTCATCGCAAAGCTCAGCTCAATCAAGATCCTTTAATAAACTGCTTAACATACGAGTCACGGTCAGTACGGTAAACTATCGAATCTGGTTGAATTTACGAGCCTGCAGCAAAGCAGAAGGAGGCGGAGGAGCAGGAGGACTGATTTGCGAGCACCGAGAGCGCAGATCTATGGCCGGTGGCCGGCTCCCCAGAGCCTTTCTCGGGCGGGCAGGCCGGCTTCTAGAAGCCATCAACGACGACCGATACATGTGTAGTCCGCTTCGCCGAGGGGGACGGAGTGTTTAACCTATGTCCTTCTCCTAGATGATCAACTTAGCATTTAATAATACCTACTGTTCGGGTTTATGGATATGTTTTTATTTTATTATTATTATTTTTTTTTAATTTTCACATTCTTTCAAGGACCTGCCCTTTGAAAAATGAGCATATTTAGTTAAGACTTTCATTTTCAACTATTTGTGAAGTTACCCTTTTGCAGTGGGATACGCGCTCAAGTAAGTGAATAAATAAAAGTCTACACTTTGGCATCTCTGAACTTCAGCTGCACCATTTTGGGAGTGAATGTAACATTGATACTGCTTTCAAAAACTTCAACGCTCTTCATAAAAAATTTATATTTTCAGTGAAAAATCGATATCTACAGTTTTGAAGAATCGAATTTTGCTAAAAAGATTGCGATAAATTTTGTGAAAATTATCTTACATCTTGTAAGTAAAAGCAAATTATCTTTTTTAGTTGATTGCTGAATCTGATTCTGACTATACTAATTCTTTATAAAATCACACTCTTTTTTGTTGTGATCGTGTCATTATTTATTATTTATTATTTTCCGTATTCAGAAATTAAATCAGTCACGTATAAAACATAAGCTGCTCATGGATTACTAATGTGTAAAAATAAATAATTCTGTTTACAATTTATGCTCAACTTCATAACAACAATATATACATTGTAGTTTCAATTTTAGCAGCAAATGTATAAATTGAAATTTATAATTAGTTAATGATATTTTAGTCTTAGCTATACAAACATCTTATATTAATTAAACTGTTTCTTACAATAATTTAATAGTATATTATGCAACGGGTGCAGTGTCGTCCCCAGGGCGGTTTTAAAAGCACCGAGTGCGAAGCGAAGCGTAGCACGAGTAATTTTAATAAGCTCTGGTGACGTGCTGCACCCGTTGCATACTATATTTTATTAGACGAATTGCGTGGAGGCTCGATTTTGCGTACGCCGCCTAAAGTTAGGTTAGGGCTAGCGTGCGTAAAATCGAGCCTCCACGCATTAGTGTAAAAAAAAAAAATCTTGAATACCAACTGTTGCAGAATATAAAAACTAAAATTTCTACTTTATACATCTTTAAATTGACGAACTAATCTTGGTTTTGACAATATTAGCAATATCAATGGTGGTTTATTAACTGGTCAAACTTATTATTCGAAGCCTACTCTTATTTGATACCAGTAACCAATAATTCACTCGGTAAATATCTGTTCCTTCGTAAAATGAACTTTCAAATAATTGCCCAGAATGAAGGAAACGAGTGTCGAAGTCGACTAAACGGTTTACTCAACCATACTCACCGAATTACCAAAAACAACAACAAGTTCTCAAAAGTGAGCTCAAATTAGTCGCAATGACTTGCACCACTGGCGAGTAAGTCGTAAAGGTTCACAGTTCAATACACTTTGTGAAAAGAAAGAAAACAAAAACACACAAGCACGCAAAATCCTCCTCCTTTTGACTTCCGGCAACAGATGGTCGGAAGACGACGCGTGCAAGAAATTCCAGCCCACCTACGGAAGGAACCCGCGATAAGCGTCAATCGGAAAACAATGCCCCTGGCTTTGCACGAGCGTGACGGGTTCGATGTCTATGATTACCTCGAGAACCGTTCATTATCGACCCCACCGTGATTTCAATAACCCGAGTGTTATAATACACTTCGCGAGTTTCAATATTTGCGCGAGTTACGCAAGCGTACACAATATTCTTTTTTGCTGCTCAATTACGAAGGAAGAGTCTCTTTTGTGAGATTCAATCGTACGAGGAAAGTACTTGATTGATGCTCTCATTGTCAAAGATAACAAATGTGATTACTTTGACTGTTTCTCAAGGGACGCAGGTTGAAGATAGTGGCGTATCTTTTTAAAAAGTTCCGAAGAAAACATAAACTCTTTTTTTATCTGCAAGAAAACGGAAAAGGAAGTGTAGATTCCAAGCTGTATCAAAAGTTATCTGCTCAAGAACACTTTTTGGCCGATAAAAAATCTTGAAGAGCGAGTCTCAAGTTAAATAAACTAATTTATAAAATTTTAAATTTATCTTATGAACAGCTGTTGGTAGTTTTGGAGACTGATTTTTTCTAGTGATACACTCTTGCGTTATCAGGGTTGATCCTTGAAAAAAAAAAACTTTATTCTTTTTAATTGACCGAGTAATCAGGCTATTTGTAAAATTTTTCGGCGCCGTCATTGTGACCGCAAATTTTATCTGTGGTTAGACCGAATATCAAAGGTGGTTAATTTAATTTAATTTTAATTCAAGACATTGAATTTGAAGAGAATAATCTTTGTAACTTTTTTTCGTATTAATAAAATGTAATTGATATTGAATTTAAAAGTATGCTTAAAGATGTATGTTGGCTTAGTTTTAAAAGCGCATAATTCATAAATCAATAGTTCTGAGTTCGAGCCCAGCCTGAAGTTCTCATAATGCATAAATTAAAATGATTTTCTATGATTTGTAAAAGTTAATTGGACTAGCAAATTTAAAAAATAAAAAATTGAAGTCTTCTTCAGTTGTTGAATGATTTTATTTATTTATTTATTTTATTTTTTAAACAATTGGTTTCATTTTCAAATTGATGTAGTTTATTATTCGATTTCTATTTTAAGTTTCATCATATAAAGACATCAACAAAGTCTTCGGTTGGAATTTTTTTCGCATGAATTTGTAATTCATTTCAATGAAGAATTCAAAATTTTATTTTAAGTTTTAATTGTTCTGCAAATTCTTAATAATATTAAATATCTTTAACTTTTTTCATCTCTAAATTATAATCATATAAAAATGAAATTCTTTAAAACTTTTTTAAATGGTATTTTTTTAAACATAAATTTTAGAAATAAAAAATTTGTTTGAGTCACGATAAATTCATCGTAGTATTTTTAAACTCAAATCGCTACGCTGTAAAAATACTTTGAAAAAATATATTTGTAACTAGGATAAAAAGAACGTGCTTTGGTAGAATTAATTTTTTTTATTCTTAATTTATCATTGCGAAGGAATTTTTTTCTCTACGCTACATAGTTTTTCGTGGAATATTTTAAATATATACACGGAATATGAAAAATTAATTTTCTTACACAGTCAAATAATAATTAAACTGATTGATATAATATCTTTAAAACAACTTAATGTTCAGAACTCGCTGAATTGGTGATTTCAAAAGGATTTGGTGGAAATGGACCAGGTCCAATGGGTCGTTTGTCTTTTCCTGGTATTTTTGGACCATAAATCGGAACGCACTTGGCCGCGTAACCTAAGCACTCTAAATCACGACAGCAATCGCTGTATTGTTGACACTAAAGAAAAATTTTAATGTTAAAGAAACAAAAATTACATTTTATATTTATGAACAGAAAGTTTAGACTTACGTATCCTAACCAAGGACTGCATGTGTCCTTACGAGGTAAGGCAAAAGTCGAAGAAACTGCCAAAATGGCAAAGAGTAAAAGGACCAATTTCGACATTTTTTCACTCTTTCACTGTCTGAAAAAGATTATTCAAGTGAATATAAATGTTTTTGACAATAAAAATTGAATAAAACTTGTTTGTTCAAAAAGTCATTGATTAATGTACCAAGTCTATTTAAAAAAAAAAAAAAGTAAATTTACTGAAGTACAAAATTTATTTTTTCAAAAGTTGATATTTGCTATGCGGTCTTGAATATTTTTTTAAGCCAGTCTTCAAAGAGAAGTAAAATAAAATTTTCAAGGGTGCGCAGTGAATACAAATATTCTTATTTATTTGAAAATGAACTGAGCAAGCCACACAAAAATTTATCGAGTATATCGACGATCCATGCAAAGAAAAACCTTAGCAGAAAATCTGGAGATTTTAATAGCCAATGAGAGGCTGAAATGAATTAAAACATTTAAAAAAATTAAAAAATCTTATTTATTAAGTAATGATTTATTGAGATTCCTGATTCAAAAAAATTTTTTAATTCCTCTCATTGGTCATTTAAAATCTCCAGATTTTCTGCTAAGGTTTTTCTTCGCTGGGACCATCTAATATAGTATCAAGTTTTATCTAATTGTATGTGCTGTTTAAATAAATCGTTTGAACTTTATATTAATTTTTCAACTTATGTTTTTCCAAATTTTTAAATTAAACACTGCCGAGGTGAATACTCACTGGATAACTTCCTCAAAACTAATCGTCGTACGCACCGTTCCTAACTGACTTATTATATACTAATCTCAGCCGCCAACTGCGGCAAAACAAAAAAAAAAAAAAAGAAAGAAAAGAAAAAAAAAAGTGGGGAGTAAAACAGTTCGTGTGTCAGCCCGATAACTTCGATTTCCTCCCGAGTTTACTCAGCGAATTCCAAACTAGACAATAAAAAACACCCGTGAGTGTCCCTTATATACAAGCGAAGATGACCGCATTGTGAGAATAACCGCAAACTTGGTTATCTACAAAACAACCTCGCCGCGAGACGATAAAAATATATTTTTTTTAAAACAATGCCTATTGATAAAATATAAAAATGGGCGATCGGATCGTTCCCGCGCGACGATAAAAAAAAATTCGGGGTCAAAAATGAAACCGCAAAACAAACTCTCGAGGCTTCATCAAAGTCAAAGTCAAAGGAGCAAGAGAGAGTCGGGAAAAAAAAGAGTCGCGCTGAAACCGACAGCCAGCCGAAAAATATCGCGGGTAATAATAACCACCCCGCCCCCGAGACCCGCGAAATGAAAGCTCGGAGCTGTGTGTTTTGCGCAATCAAAGCTGTAATCGTTTAAGCGCGTCGTCTGTTGCTGATGGCTAATTTTCTCCTCCTCGCGGCTTGTAGTATTTTGTTATTAAAATTCTCTTCTTTATTTTTATTTTTTTTTTTGTTGTTTTCGCGTGCCACGCTTCCGGTCCTTTGATTGCTCCTTTATTATTACATGACCCGCGCATGCGGGTGATAATGTTGGTTTACAAGATTCCGACGTTCTTTTTTTCGGGGGGGCGCTCCTTTTTTGATCGCTGTTATTACGGGGCACGGGGTTTCAGAAAAATTACAACGCTGCGTTTCCTCCTTTGTTGAGTTAATTAAATTTCTTTTTTTTTTAAACTGCGGGTTGCATGTTTGAGTTGGTCCTTTCGATGCGTTTTCAAGGGTCTTCGTAGTGGTCAAAGTTTTAATTAGGTTTCCTTAACCACTACGGTTTTTTTATTGTGTGAGTAAATGATGACACATTTGCACTGGTGATGTATGTTATTATGCAATCGTCGGCATTTGTTAAGACCACTACGGTTACCTGCTGTGCAAACATACTTTTTTTTTTTTATCTAAAATTTGATAACTTTATGTGGGAATAAAGTGATTAAAGACAAACCAGGGATGTCAATTATAGTCTTCAAGTCAAAAAGTCTTGCAAGTTACGGCGTTGCATTGTAACAAACAAAAGAAATCAAGTTCTTTAATTTCTTTTAATAACTAATATGTATAACGCAACTGTTATTTAAAAGTAACAAAGATTTCGTTGATAGGGTACATGAATAGTAAATTTTTTTTTTATGATTTGGATAACTTTTTTGAATTTGTATCATTTTTATTGATTTGACATTCAAATTTGTAAAATGGAAAAAAAATCTTACATATCACAAAACTGAGACATCCATTTTTTTTTTTTTTTTTTTTTTTTAATAATAAAGTACAAGATACTAATTTATTTTTCATTGTTTTAATTATGATATAACTCGTAGAAACAAAACAAAAATAGTCGAGCGTATTTGGGAACTTACGAGAATTGATCCCGTAGACTTTTGAATAAAGTGTCTAACGTTCAGTCAATGCAGCTATTACGGCTGGTTGTAAATTATTTTAAACATGCTTTTTCTTATGAATTTAAATTAAGTAATGTTTTTCCTATTATTTTAGAATGTTTTTTTAAAGATTTTTACCATAACTAAAAAATTTTCAAACAATAAAATTTGAAAACATTAGAGTAACATTTAAATTAAAAAAAAAATTCAGGGTACTTCCTTTCATAAAATGTTAGTTAAATAAAAGTTATTTTGATGTAACTGACACCAGATAAGTGCAGCTTACTACTACCAATAATAAAAAAAAATGTATTTGAACGAAAAACGTCTCTTTGGCTTCCGAGGATGTATACCAGGTCCGCACGGGGGTCAGATTTTTAGTTTAATGATTTCCGCCGGACAACGACTGCCCGGCTGCCTAATAGCGTTCGAATCCTTCCTCCTCCTCTGCATTCCCCGAATGCGCGCTCGCGAGCTATTTCGCGCCAGGCTGGCCCCCAGCCGAATGCGTTGAATTTCACGCTTGATTCGTCTTCCAGAAAGCAACGAAAAAACAGTAAGCCTTTTGTCGTTTCCGTGTAACGCCCGCCGGAGACGGTTACAACGCCGCCGCGGCCTTCCTGTGGGGGCGTACAGGTGCGCTGGACTAACTCCCCCAAGGAGCAGGTCGCGTGTGGGTCTCGCGCCTTTCACGCTACGCTGGGCTTCTTAAGGGGGGTACTACTTCCTCCCCAACGAGGCTATGGTCTTATCTTGCGAGGAGGTCCGACCGACCAACGGTCGTTTTTCGTCGCTGTCCTTCCTTCTCTTTCCTTACCGCTTGGGTCTCTCCCAACGGTTTTTTTTTTTTAATTTGATCGTGGGTATGCGCACGAGCTTTGATTTTCTTTTAGATTTGAGTAGCTTGCTTTTAGGGTCGGAAATCCGATTTGAGACTTGAAAAAAGACATTCAGACCAGAACCATAGAAGTTGACAAATTTTTAAGAAATTTTCATTTTTTGTGTATAATTATTTAAAATTTTTTATTGTATTGACTCAAATGATGGCTTGAATTTTTTTACAATTTTTTAGCTGTTAAAAATGAGTAAATTATGTAAATGACAATTTTATTTTATTAGCACCCGAGAATCAGATACAGTCAATTTATTGTTATAGAGTCCATTTATTAGTTGTTAGAACTGAGGGTTTTTTTAATTATTTGAAAAGGTTTAAAAAGTATCTTTATTTTTTATTTTATCTCACTTATTCAAAACTTTAATAAACTATGTATTATAACATGATCTCAAATTTTGTTCTGAAGGTAAGACAATAATAAAAATGATTTTTAGTTCTTATTCAAATTCGTTCAATACTAGTTTAATAAAAATTAAACTCTTCCTCCAATAATTGGTAAAATAAACAATTCTTGAATTTACTTCTAAAAACAAATATTATGATACGGTTTGAAAAGAATACGTTTGAGCAAATAAATGTGCCTCTGTTTATTTAAACTTAAGGCTTCTGCTATTGAATCATCAAAACGTTTGTAATTTTTCCTTATTGAAATAAGTTAAGAACGTTATAAATCTCGATTATTTTAAGCTTTTACACTTTACAAAAATCTTTTCAATTAAATCAAAAACTGTTATCTTAAAATAATCTTGGTAAGAATTGATTTAAAAACCTCCTCAGCTTAATTGGTATTCGTAATTTTATTTTTATTTTTATTTTCAATTCATCGTGGTTGATGACTTTCTAAAATTTTCACAGCTTACAGTTAAAAGCTATTTATCAAACCTGTTAGATAAATCAATTGAATTAATTGATAAATAAGTTTACTTAAAATTCAAAGTATTAATAAAAAACGTTTCAATAATAATTACATCGCAATAATATTCAAACATAAGTTGCAAAAAATCATTCTTTACTTTTTGTATTGTATTTAAAATAAAGTGAATTAACTTAACAGTTTGAATATAATACAACAATTTATAACATCAATAGTGCTGTAGTACCAATTCGAATCACAATAAAAAAAAAAGATAAGATAAAAACGATCATAACTTTATTTTAATTAAAAAATACATGTGATGGTTTAAACATATAAATTATTGATTCAAAAAATTCCTTCATGATTACACCGCAAATAGTTTGACAATTGATATACATTGACAATTGACTATACACATCGTCTAGCTGGATTCAGATAAGCTGACTTTCGAAAAAATTTCAACCAAAAACTCTCTAATAAATATGAAAAAAAGCTATTTATATTATTAGTAAAAATATCCAATTAATAAAACTAAACGTGAGATAATCAAGTAAGCCCAAATCGACAGATAACCAAAGACGTCGTTGCAGTACAGCGTGACGGTGATCAATCTTCAATCAGTTAGTAAACGTCTATCTGGCTTTATTAGAGCGACGCGTTTACAGCCTGGCTGTACACATAGACACCAGCCAGCCAGCCGGCCGACCGGGCCATTAAACGCTATCGAAGAGCTGGGGGGAGGGGGAAGCGATAGAATCCCGCACGGACCTTCGGTGCAAGCAACGATAGAAGACGTCGACTGTCCCCCAAAGCACCTTCCTGCTGTTTGTGCATTGTTTGCATTTCGGTTTTTTCTTATTTTCTTCGACCAACACGCCCACGCGCCATATGGCGAAGATAAGTTTTTCTTATCTCGTTGAGATTTTTGACGGTTGATAGGATAATTACCTTTTGAGTGGTTTTGAAGATACTTTGTGGTTTTGGTTACTCAAAATACTGAAAAAATTCCGTATAAATTGAATGTATAATTTCTTGCGAAGATAAAACAAAAAATAATAATAATAATGTGATTTTTCAAAAAAATTTTCTACTGCTAATTTTCTTACAAGCTGTTAGTATTCAAAGTTAGTTTTCAAAGATTTTTTCAATAATTTCTTAACTTGCAGGTAAAAAATTATTAAAAAGCAGCTGCAAAAATTCTCTATGCCATTAATAATTTTATTTTATTAAAATAAATTAAAAAAAAAAAAATGCATAAATATATTCATGAAAAAAAAAAAATTACAAGAACATACCTTCAGTAATTTTTTTTTTTTTTCATTTTATTTAATAAATTTATCACTAACATTGTTTATTATTAGTCGTTATTGATGCCCATTAGGAAGCGAACACAAGACTCGTTTTTAACCGTCTAACGCTCTACCGCGACTTACTCTCTAAAACTGTTCGAGTGAAAAATTCACTCGAAGAAATAGTGATTTCCTGAAATTGCCCTGATCACTCTAATAGAGTCATTTTTCACTCTTAATAAAGTGGTTTGGGCCACTCTTGAGAAAAGAGTGAAAAAATCACTCGATACTTAAGAGTGAATAAGATAACATAACCTACAATCATCTTATTGCACTCATTCTTAGAGTGGATTTCTCGAGATTTGTAAACTTACTGTATATCTATCATTTATTTTCGATATAGCGTCAGAGTTTTTAATTATAATCGCCGAATTTTTTATTATTCAAAATTAAATTATTGTTTATCATTTTTTATTAAAAAAATTTTTTGCGGTCAATAAGCTAAAAATGACTAAAAATGAATAAGTTAAGCATCAAACAAATTTTTTAATAAATTAATTAATAAACAATTATATTTGTTTTGGTAGCTTATTGAAATAAAAAACTAAAAAAATAATAATTTTTTTTTTAATTTATTAGAAATATCTTTGATAATTAAATATCGAGTCATGGAAAATAATTTTTACTCATTGAATCATTAATTAGTTGTAACAATTAATTAACAAATGATTATAAAATCATTTGTAAATTAATCATGCCATTGTTTCGTTAATTTATTTATTTGACAGTTTCTGTATAATCTTGTTTCCATTTAATTAATTTATTTTTTGTAAATTTTTTCAGTAAAATGTTAAAAAAAAAAATTTTTATCAAAAATTTGTGATGTTTATTAAATTATTCCTAAAAAAAATTTTTTTTAACACTTAATTATGTTTTTGTTGATTTATCCGTGTCCTTTTTAATTGAATCATAAAAATAATGAAGTGTTAAGTTAAAAAAAACTTTATAAATTCTTAGCAATTTGGAATTTTATTTAAGTTTTTGTAAGGTAAGTAAATAATTTTTATACCTGCTTAAAGCATCTAATTATAAGGAAGTCGAATAGACGAGTGGTTATAATACTACGGCCACTTTATTTTAGATTTTTTTTCTCACAATGACGTAAGTTCAAATCCCGGTTAAAATTTTTTTTTTTTTTTTTTCTTTTTTTTTTCTTGAATAATAAGTTCAAAATAATCATTTACAATTACTGAAAATCTCAATAGTTGAAAAATTTGTTAATGTTTTTGGTAGTTTTTGTCAAATTAAAAGTCACTCTTCTTCGAGTGATCGAACTTCACTCGATGCTATAGTGGGTTTTCACTCGAAGCGGACTGGCTCACTTTTTACTTGCGCTTGGAGTGAAAATTCACTCGATTCGAGTGGAAATTCACTCGAACAGTTTTAGAGAGTAACCAGTAAGTCACCAGCAGGTCGAGCACTTTAAAATCATACTACAGTTACCATAAAATCTCTAGTATTATGATATAATACAAAAATATACTAAATTATTTTCTCAATCGAATTGTTTATAGTTAAATATATAGTTTATTTGATTATTTGGTAATTACTCTGATGTTTCTGGTTTTGTCCAAACATTTGTAACTAACTAAAGAACCGGAAGTCGGTACAAAGTATTAGAATCTAATAACCTTGAATTCGTCTTGTCCAATACTTAATCAACTTTTATTTTGTTCAATCAACTTAAAATTTACAAATAAACCAATACCTATTAAAATGTAAACATATACATCAATGGCAAATCATCACACGTACATATCAAATCAAAGTTCCCAAACAGCCTGCAATTCATGCAATTGCATCGTAAAGTACACAGAGCCTCGTAGGTTCGTTAGAGCCGAATGTCCCAAGAAATCTACACGAAGGTTATTGAGATAACTCGGGCCGATACCAAGATTGCACTCGGGTAGACCTTATACAGTCCGGTGTGTGTATCTTGATTGAAATCTGCCGGCTTCTCCTTGCCGGCACCCCTCGTGCCCCGATTCTACAACTAAGTTGCCGGAAATCTTGGCCGTAACATCGTTCAAGATTGTCTACTGGGGCTGAGCGGAGATAGGATTAATTCATGAATGGGGGTCTGACTTTAATTTTGAATTGGGGTAATAAACGTTCGAGATTTTAATTTTTTTACTTCTACGAAGTACGCAGCTAAGCATCTGGTTTTTAAAAATGTTTGTGAGAAATAAATTGCTCTTGGATATACTGTTCTGTGTTTACAAAAAAAAACATTTTCTTCTGTTTAAAGTATTCTATATGTATATAAAAAAGTTTACAATATTATTTATTCTTGAAATACATGGGTATGTTTAGTTTTTAAGAGGACAATTATATATGGTTTGTCAAAACGTCATAATGTTTTTTACCTATTTAAATAAAATACTACCAACCAGATTTACAAATATTGAACAGAAGACCAAGTAAAATTATACATATTATCAATTTTTTTTTTGTTTTTTTTGTTTTTTTTTAATTAAAAAAAAAAAGTCCTGTAGAAACAATAGTTTAAAAACCAGATGGGCAGTATTAAAACAGATTTTTTCCACGATAATAATTTTATGAAGTAATAAAAACAATATGATTGTACATCTTTATAATCTCAGACTTGAGGTGGTTTTCTACCAGAGCTAGTCAAGTTAAAGGCTAAAAAAAAAATTATTACACCATATTGTTAACAATTGGTAATTAAAATTTATTTTTTAACTTTTTATGGCTTCTGAAATTATTTTCTATCAAAAAAACATTGACAATCACAACAAAACATTTTTTTAAACATTTAACCTCACCTTTGAATACCGCAGTTTTGGAGGTTATTCACGAGAAAATTAATTTTGTAAAATTATTATAAAATTTGTAAAAGGTCTATTTTTTGCAGTTTCAAGAAATGAATTCTTTGATAGTGAAACTATACGTGTGTGGTTTTTCTAAAGGATCTCTATTGTAAGAAGACAAATATCAATAATTTAGTTTACTTTTTCAGCGTAGCGGCCATACGCGTAATAAAAAAAATTCAATCTTTAATTTGCTGTAACTTTTAAACTATATATGGTCAATTTTGATCAGACTTCGTAGAAATGTTTATTAATATCTAATAAACGCCTCCAGAAAATTTGAGCTGATTCTCTATTGTCATGCATTCGATAGAAAACCACCTAAAAAAAAAAAAAAAAAAAATCATTCTTAGACATGCAGGAATACACTGATAAATTATTATTTTTTATTTATTTTTTTATAATACTTGAAATCATGAGTTAAATTGAAATAACTTATACTAAAGTAGATTTTGATTTGTTAAAAATAGTAGCGGGGATTTGAACCGTTGACTCTCAAAGTCCATGGTCAAATATTTTGTTGACTTAGCAACTCACTATTACGACTATGAAGCAATCCTTGGTTCAACAGCTCGAGTAAAATAAGTTTTAAATCAATCTTCACTCTGTAAAATTATTCTTAAATAGTTTTTGTTTCAACAAAAATTATTACTTGCTCAACACTTTTTATTAATATACATACACCAAAATATTTAAAAAGAAATTAAAGAATTAAAAAATCAAGTTTTCCTATTGATCATATTATCTCTCATGCAGTAAAATTTAAGTAATCAATAATCTCAAGATCACAAAAACCCTAAGTATTTAGAAAAAAAAACGTCTCTCACTGTATCCTTCGCAAAAAAATCACTCGGTATCACTCCGCCGGCATTACCGCCGTATGAAAAGTGCTTGCGGGTAAACAAATTTTTTGACGCAAAATTCGCATTCACCCGATGCTAAAAAAAAAGGTCCAGCCCGCGCTTCCGTGAATATTTCGCTAATTCTATGAACATTCAATTATCGCGATGAATTCGAGAGCCCCGACGACGAATTACACGAAAAGGACATTAGCATTTGGAACGAGTATACCCGCGCTCCGCACCCCCCCCCCCCTCTATTTTCGTTTTATTATATAAAAAATAGAGTAAAAAAGGAGGAAGCGTCGCGGTAATATTTTCCTCCCCTCGGAACATGATAAAGCTGCACTCACTTTAATCGGCCCCCGCGCCGGTGGAAAGAAATAAAAAAAATAAAAGAGATAAAGCAGGGCCGTAGTTAGTTGGGCTTTGCCACCGGATCGAACTCGCCTCTCAGACAACATGCCGCGGACAATGAGATATTAATACTCCCCCCACCCACCCCCCAGCGGCACCTCGGTTTCGATTTCCTGGAAAAACGCTTGATGGAGATCGAATTACAACGGAAGACCGTCACAATAAATCAAAGCCGCTCGTGTATCGCGGATTGCCAGGGTGTTTTTACTCTTTCCCCCCCGCGCAGAAGGAATTTAATAAACTTTTTTTTTTTTTTTTTTTTTTTTCGTCTTTATTCTTTTCGATATATTGATAACTCGGGTGGGGAGATTTTAAAACGGAGATTGTTGAAGCGAGCTTGTGGGGGTGTTTACCCTTAATCATCGGGCCGCGCGAGATTCGATTATTTTTCGATAGTTCATCGGATCCCGATGTGTGCACGCATTTTCGGTGCGCGGCTATCAATTATCGCGAGCTTGATTCTTAATTTCCCGGGATATTTGTGTTTGGAGGTAAATTGAGTTTATGGATCGATATTAACACATTGAAGTATGTGGCTAAGCTTTTTTTTTTAAAGATTACACTTCAAATGTGGACTAAACAGTATTTCAAAGCTTTATTTACACCAATAAGTACTTTTTCTTCTGTATTTTTCAAAGACTTCAAAATTCAATAATAATCTTCTAAAAGTTAGAAATACTCTTAAAGTTTTTTTTAGTAAAATCATCTGAATATCATTTATATTCATCAAAATCATTAATACAATAAAATAAACTACAAAAATACTGATGAATTCATGTCCCTCTGACCGTTGACTGCAGATTTTATTTAATGATTTTCAGAATACTTACTTATATAGATCTATAACTAAGAAACTAGAGTTAAATAATGTCGACAAAAAAACTATCTTGAAAAAATACTTGATAAATATTTTATTCCTACTTAATTCAAATATATGATACTTATTTATTAAAAATTTATCGTCACTATGATTGGTTAGCAAAACTTCAATAAAAAAAAAATATATATATATCATTTTGACACAATCACAACCCTCGCAAAAATCCCTGCACCCTCCCCAAAATAAACACCGCGATCAAAGCAAACACTTACTTAGTCCAGGCCCCTGCGAGCCGACCGACCCTCGTGCTCGCGTGCACCACCTCGGTAATGGGCCTCTTCCGCTTACTCACCTGTGCGTCGCGGGACGTCGCTCAACAGGCGTCCCGTCTTGTCTCGTCAATTAGCCAGTAGCCCCAGCCCGAAGCAACAGCCGCGGAGAATCTTCGGCATTCGATCGTTCGGTTACAGCGGGGTAGGGTGCGGATGGCGGCCATACGTCGAAACCCATCGGGTCACTGTGCCACCAGTATCAATCGGGGGTGGCTGCAACGAGGTACACCGAATTATTCGCGGGATGCCTCGATCATATTAGGGGAGGGGAACGGCATTTTTCGGAATATCATCGGACCCGAACGAGGGTAATCGTGCTTGAGGAAAGGGAGCAATGGGTCATTAGCGTGCGAAGCTTTTTTTGAATGAAAGGTACTGAATTTTACAATGACGCATATTTATGGGTGCAAGAGCGTTCGTTCATTTATTAATTGTTTAATAATGTCAAAGTTTTCATTTAAAAATTCGAGTTGTTATTATAATTTTAAATCTTGCCGAAAAGTACTCGATTTGAGCTATTAATATTAAAACTCGAGAGGTTGATATTTCATTTGTGACCGAGTTCAGTTTAATAAAATTTCATTTTATTGTAGCATTTGAAATAATATTTATTTTTAATTAATTACATTAATGAATGCTTCCCCGTAATACCTCATTTGCAACAAATAACTTATTGTTCAGTTGAAATATTAAAATTCAAATTTTAAATTTAATGTTCTAAATCTATCACCACCATTTTAAATCTTAGTTCGTCTTCATATAAAATGATGAAGGGATCTAATAAGTATGATTAAAAAATAAATTATTTTATTCCGTCCTATTATAAAGGTTATTATAATTGTTATTCTTGTTGATGATGTTTTTGTTACTGTTTCGATCATTTCCATCAAATTATTTAATGTCCTAAAATTTATTCTCAATTTTTATAAATGAGGAACCGACTTTTCATCGTAAAAATTTCATACAATTTCACTGCAAATAATTTAATTTTTATGCGAAAAAATATTTGCATTAATACTTTAAAAATTTTTCGCTAAAAATGTATTAATCAAGGTGATGCATTTTTATGAAAACGAGTTGTACCTAATATCATTCGAGGGTATTTGTTTATCAATGAAATTTTTAATTTCCGCCAAACCACTTAGAATGAAAATTTCCCGGTTCTATTTTGAAAATACAAGTTTTAATTAATTCCGTTTAATCTATAAAACCTACAAACGACATAAAAAACTTTTCTCACATTTCCAAAAAGTACAAAGTTTGAATTAAAAAATTCACCCAAAATTTATCCCGGAGTCTTTCCAAAGAATTAACATGAAACACAGTCAATCAAACGACTCTCAAGAACCCCGCAAAAAGAACATCGCTTTGATAAAAAAAAAAGGGGGGGTCCTCGTCGAGGGTTAATCGAGCGTCACTCCACCGAAAGCTAATAAAAACGTCTTGACCCTCCCCCCTCCCCCTGCACGCAAGACAATTCACGGGGATTACGGGTTTTTGGCTTATCCCTCTCTCTCTCTCAGCTCCCCCTGGGCGAACCGAAAGCGTACGAGGGTGGGATAGGGAAAAGAGCCGGTGCACGACGACAATGTCCGAGTCTGCAGCGGCCCGTAGCCATGGCAACAGACTGCATGCACTCCCCCGCGAGCCGAGGTGCAGTCCGAAATTTTAAGAGGGGTCGTGCCTGCACCGATGACCGAGCTTGCAGTCCGCCCGGCTTACGTCGCGCTACCGGGGCTCTTATTTAATGAGAGATCAAAAGGCTAATCGAATGGGAGAATAATCAAAGCTCACCCCCAACCCTCGCTTCCTCTCTTTTTTTTTTTTTTTACCTTTTTTTCCTTTTTTACGAGGGGAGTCATCATTTTGAAAGCTTTTTTGGGCCGATGACGATGACGGGGGAAAATGGATGAATAAGTTGGGGCTCGAGCTTTTTTTATTATCAGCTTTTTTGATGATTCCCGTATATCTCTCTCTCTCTCTCTTTTTTTCGGAAAATAAGGGCGATGACGGGAATTTTTCGAAAAATCCGTCATGAATTTGGAAAATTTTTTTTGTTTGTTTTCGAAAATTAAAAAAGCTAGGGGGGGGGGGGTAAAAAAGAGCCAACCATTCGAATCCTTGCCACCCACGCGAGTATGAAAAATTCAGATCCTTCTGTAATTGTCGAAGCTCCGGGAGACTTTTGTTTTTTAGCTCGGTCGGTCGCGTGATGCGAGGGTCGTCCTTAATATTTAACGCCGGCGTCCGAAGAAGCACCAGTCACGCGTCCTCACGTGCCGATGGCGTGATACCGGACGTAATTTTCTTCAAGATTATCGCGGGGAAAATGTATTTACGGGCTATCTTTTATCAGCTGGAAGCGGACGGACGACGCTTTTAGCTGATTTTGCGTGTGGGGACATTATTTTACGATCGGACTTTTAATGCACCCCGGCACTAACGTTTTTCTTCCCTTCGCGCGTCGAGGATTGTCGGGGGTGATTGAGGACATAAAAAAAGGGGTTGCCTAGTTTGAAAAAGAAGAAAAAAAAATGACAAATTGTAACCGTTGCATGTAGTAGCAAACAAAGAGATTTTTTTTCTAACGTGATTATTTTTTTAAGAACTTAGTTGCTCAGATATGTATACGAGGGCGAATCGAACTTGAAATCTTTGATTCTACGAGTCAGACGGTTAACCTGATAGTTCACTCTTTGACATTGATGAAATTTTTCTCGGACTATTTATAAACAATTTTGATAGTATTTTTTTTTTTAATAAAATTGAATGACTGTCAATGCATTGCTACCAATAATAAAATCATACAAAACGTACAAAATCTATTCTAATTGTTCAAAGGTAGAATTTTTCGTTGTTGCGTTTCTATAGTATATTTAATCTTTAACGTCACTACGATACTTTTGAAAAACTGACAGTAAAAAATAAAAAACTCGCAAGTATTTTTTAAAAACTTAGACACCGCAAATGCCCCAGATCCAGGAACTAAAGTCAAGATCATAATGCAAGACAATTTGGCACGATAAGACTTCCACATTATAATCCCAGGTCGACGTTGCAGGCTTGAAAGTTCAGCAACCGGGTGGAGGGGGATAGCCAGTCCTAAGACTCCTCGGCCGAGCAACCGACCGCTCTATAAAACGGCCTCGGCCCGCAAACTATGAATTTATGCAAATCGAGATAAGACCTGCACCGCTCTCCCGGCCCGACCCCGTTAGAAGAGGCTTACACCGCCAGCAGTTAATACAATGTCGAGCAAGCTCGGACTAACTGTTCCGGGAGTGGACCTTGGCTTGGCGCAAAGTCAGCCCCCCCCCCCTCCAACCACCCCCGACTTAACCGACTGTTTAGTTTGTAGTTCGTGCACCTTTTTAAACGCTTCTCGACGGGGTCTTTGGATTACTTTGGAGGCCTTATCTTCGAGTTGTGAAAAAAAGGACTTTAACCAAGTCTTTACTTAGGTGAAGTTAAATTTACATAGTACGTTTTTAGTTAGTTAACAACTTTTTTACTTCTTTTTCTTGAACCATTATTTTTTTTTAACAGTTTATTGTCGAGCATAGTAAATTATTTATACTCAAAAAAGAAACTCCCTACAGTTCGGTCAGAATCTTTTGACTGATTCTTAAATGGATCAATAACCTTTGAATTTATTTGATTTGACCTTCTTCAGATTTCAATGGGTCATATTTACCAAAATATTTCATTTAAAAAAGTTTGATTGTTTATTAATTTTTCTGGTTTTAAAAATTTTACATTTTTTTACACTATACAATTTTTAAAGCTTTTCCAGAATTTATTTTTTGCTTTGTCTTTTTAACAACTGTGTAGACCTTCATAGCTTTGAAAACAATAAATTTTTAATTTAAGTACAACGGGTATCTATTTCCTTCAACCCTTTCATCACCCGGACAAAGAAAAGCTCTCGAGAATCCAACTTTGAAAGTGAAATCGTCAATTAAAAGTTAGCATCAATAAATATATTTCTTAAAATACCCCAAACGAGTTTATTTCGTGATTACGTAGCATCATTACTTAGAGCATCTCACGGACATTACACACATATCCGGCCCAGTTTCGAAAGAAGTATAAGGAAAAAGTGATAGAACTGGAGGCAAAAGTGTGAGGGGGTGCGAGCGGGGTGAAACAAGGCAGAAACTGATGTGAGCCGAGATAAGATCAATCGCGTGACCTAACCGGGAAAAGGGTAGTTACTGTTGTTTGCCCCAAATGGCCTTTCTCTCTCTTACCGATGTGTGTATGTTTCTGCACCCACACATTAAACAAATTGACTCGCGACGTCTTCCAAAACGTTACTTTTTCAGTTAATCTTGAGTTTTGTTTCAGAATGGTCAGCCTGGTTTGAAAACTTAGTACTTTACTACTGAAATCAAGACGTTTCATTTTTTCTATTATTTAAAATTTTAATCCATCCGGGAAATTATTCAAAATCATATCTAGAAACTCTAATAATTAATTCATACATAAAAATTTTTTTAAAGCTTAAGATGAACTTCAAGTAAAAAATCAGCCTAGGCATAGAGTAGACTTACAGATATGAAAATTTCGGAAAATTCCCTCAATTTTTTTTTCAATAGCCCCTTGTAAAATGCTTTAGTACTAGCAATACATGCTCATATTGTTATTCTACTCCTGCAAGCTGAAAATTCATTCAAGGATTCCTTTGAATGGTAAAAACTAAAAAGTAATCTCAACTGGATTTCCCTTGATTAAATTGTTTCTTCGCAAAAAAAAGGAAATAATGAAAATTTACAAAATACTAAATTTTTATTATTTTCTGTATTACCTCTTACAAAAAACTCATAGTTCAAAGCTTTCAACTTTCCTAGATCCTAGCACGTTTAAAACTTCTCTCACCCCTCAAAACTACAAGTTTATACGTATTTGTCGAAAAAGAAGTTTATCATAAAACACACAGTGGAGTATCTTTAATAACACAGGAGCAGTCCTTGCTGGCAGGATAAAATGACCAGTTTTTCCTACAACCAGGGGCTCGGAGGGTTAAAAAAAGAGGCTCAGAAAGATAAACTGCAGCAGAGGCGGGTCCCGGTAGTGCGTAATTGCTTTTAGGAGAAGGATCGAGGTGTACACGACGCGACCTCATAAACGCACCGTCTAGTTTACCCTGCTCAAGCAGCGGTTACCAAAAAAAAAAAAAAAAAACAGCGCGTTTTTTTTTTGTTTTCAGACGCCAAAGTAGCGATCTCAGCACATACCGAATGTGTATTTCCCGGCTTAGCGGGCGTCGTTTTTTTCATATCCCGGCGGTGGCAGTTGCATATCTCTTTTATTTTTTTCGTCGGTCTTTTCCCTTATGTGCGCACACCTTTGAAAGCCTCGACACTTAAAGCTCCCGAGATGAGATTCTCGAGGCGCATCTCCTCCACTCGAGCCTCGGCGTAATGGATCGCGGACGGGGGACAATGCGGGAGCGAGGCTTGCAAGGTGTCGGAGCCCGCGAGCATCAAGAGTTATTAAGACGCCCGCGTTTGATCTGAGCTCTCTCTCGGGATCCTTTTAATTACTGCTTTCAATGGGACAAAAAAGCTCTCCCCGTCTTTATTCCTACTTCTTCTTCTTCTTATTCCTCTTGATTATTACATTCACTTGAGGTTACCTCTTTCGCCTACTTCTTCTTCCGCTTCTTGCTTGAGATGTGAATTTAATAGGATCGTTAATGAACGGTGGAAAGTTTGCGTCTTCTGGAATTAATTTTTTTTTTCTTACTTATTGATTTCTTTTTTAATTATTTGAGAACGATTTTTTTTTTTTTTAATTTTTCATTCATTTATTTACTGTTTGAAAAAAGCTTTAGTTTTTTTGGTTCAATTAATTTTGATTTTAATATGATTCTTAATTATCAGATTCTCTTGACTTTTTCTTCTTCCTGTATACTTTCCAATTCTTATTTTTCTTACTTGAAATGAGAATTTAATAGGATTGTTAATGAACCGTGGATACTTATAAAAACTTCATTCTGCAATGATTGTTTCTTTTTCTCAAAATATTAATTTACTCATTTATTTCCTAAAACTGAAATTTAAAAAAAAGTTATTAATTAAGAGTTTTTGCCATTTAAATAATTTTAATTTCATATTTTTTTCACTTGAAATTACTTTTTCTTCTACTTATACTTTATCGATCTTTTCCTGAAGTGTTTGAGATACAAATTTAACAAAATCGTTATAATGATAGTAAAAATTCATCTTATGTAATTTTACATTTTTGGCATTAGTATATTTAATAATATGGGATATTTACATTTGAATAAATTTGATAATTGATCAAAATTATTATTACATAATACTCTCAGAATAAGTTTTTTTGCCTCAGTTAAATTTAATTTCATTCTTTTCTCAATGATAATATTTACTTGGTACTACTCATACTTCTAATATTTTAGACACTTTTTACTTGAGAAATGAATCTAGTCGGATTATTAATTTTGAAAGTGGTAAATGCATCTTTTAAGTTTTTTAAAATAATTTGACCTTCTTTCTCTTGGTATCTCCGTTTTGATGCATTTATTTATCAAAAAAATTACTCAAATTCATTTTTTCTGATCAATAAACGAGATTTTTTCAGAGCAATTGATTTTAGTTTTACGCGTATCTTAATCATCGACACTATATTACTTTTTCTTGTCCTTACACGCTTCTTCCGCTTCTTAATTGCTTGAAAAATAATTTTAATAGGGTCATTATCGCACGACGCAAAATTTGCAATTGATTTTTTAAATAATTGGAAATTTTTTAATTAATTTTGGTATAGATGTTTTTTTAGTTTTTAACGGATTCGCTTAGAATTTATTACTTTCATTTTTTATAATAACTCATTAAAATTCAATTTACCTGCATGTTTTCGATGTAACTAGTATGTTTTATATGAATTCAAATTATTTATTTTTTTACTCAAATTTTACTGCATGTGTAAAAAAAAAAACCATTTCAAAATTTTTTCATGTCCAAATTTAGGAAAAAATATGTAATCAAATAAATAAATGATTAATTTGAAGAAAAAAAAGTTTGCGTACTTCACTTACATTCTCATAAAGTACAAGATCAATGCACAGTCAAAATTATAATCTACTTTGATTGTATTTCAAAACTAAATACAAAGTTAAATAGACCTCGAAGTTTGATAAAATCAGAGTAGGTATAAGTCTACTTTCAAGGCAGGCTCTCGCACTAATGACAAAGAAAATCTCCATCAAGCTGAGAAAATTTAAAACTAAAGGTAAATTACACGCGAGTCAACGGCAAAAGTTCTATTTATAAGATTTTCAAGGAGCGAGAAAAGAGCGGAGGAAGAATAAGAAGGCTACGGTCAAGGGGCAGGAGGAAGGACAACGGTCAAAAGACTCTAAGCCGGTGCTAATGAGAGAGCAAAAAGGCTGATAAAAGTCCCTGAGCCTGAGCGGAACAGAAGGAGCTTTTGCCTTTTCGTCCTCCTCAAAGAGTGCAGCTACTTTTCTGCCCGCTTTCAAAAGACTTCCGCCTGAGCTGTTGTAATTTTGCTCGTCTGACGTGTACTGTTTTATAATACCCACCGCTCCTACTTACTCGCGGACGACGGCCAAAGACTCTTTAGGTGCGGGCAGGCTGTTTCAAAACTTGTTACGACTTATCCGGATGAGAATCCTTGAAAAACTTCCCATTTCTTTTATTCTCTTTTTTTTTAGAAATAAGTTTTTTGTTCTGTCAAGAACTTTTGTTGCGCAATTAATTTTTTTGAGATTAAGAAAAAGTGAGCATCAAAGAAAAATTTTTACCCTCTAAGAGTATTATTTGAAAAGTTTTACTGTAAATGTTAAACTCTTTTTCTCTGGACTGCTCGCGAGATTTTTGACAGAAACGTCTAGCGAATTCAAGACTTCAACAATTACATTTATACACCATTTAAAAGTGGCATGCGATAGCAAGTTCAAAAATAATGTGACTCAATAGCAAGCGTGCTTGGAGGAACACGAGTTCGATTCCTTGCTAACTAAAAACAGTTGAAAAAATGAATACGTTCTTAACATTTATTATAAAAAAAAATTTTGAAACACTGGTCTCATTATTACCATTCAGTTTTTTTTATCTTATTTTTTTATGTATATGAATGAATTCATTCTAATTTTTTTAGCGGTAATGTTGATGTTATAAATCGTATCGAAGTTTCCCTAAAAATAAAATGCACACGCTAACAAAACTGTTTTAAACATTTTAACAAAAATATTTAAAAAATTTATTTTTTTTACGATTTCATAGTAACTTTGTTATACTAAGATAAAAAAAGTCTTTTTAAAAATAAGTTTAAGTGTTTTTTGAACGTCTTAGATATTTCTTATCAGACCTGTGTTTTCTACATTTTGAATGAAAAGTTTATTGCATGCACAAGACAGTAACTAAATTTTGTAAAAATATGTTGATTCTTAAGAAAAACCTGCGAATTTAGAAAAATATTTGATTTTTATCGTTTCTTCCTACGCATCTCAAAACATACGACGCAATAACAAATCATAACTTTCAGTTAAAAAGTGGATTATTCCTCTCAAGATACGTTAATAAAATAAACTCGGATTGGAAAAAAAAAGAAGGTTACTTATCAGTAAGTTCAAACGAGCACGACGATAAGTAAGAAAGCTGATGATTCTTTGCAGAACACTTGGCGCCCGTGTTTGCGCAGCTCGGTCAATCTCCGAAGTTTAGATAAAACAGCGATGATTATTACGCAGGTCTCGCAGAAAAAGGCCATATGTCGAATTGTGTTAGTCACCGATAGATAAACTCGCTCTTTGCTAGCCTTACGCACCTGTTCTTTTTCTAGATCGATTAGGGTCGTAAACTTGGGGGGGGGGCTTTTTTTTCCTTAGTTCGTAATATTTTTATTGTGAGGTGCACATTTGTTTGCTTTAGATAGGTTGTACTAGATTTTTTTTGGAGTTGAATTGAGAGTACAGACGAAAATTTATTGTTTATCGAGGTTTATTTATAAACATTTACAAGTGTGATGCCTAGTGGCATTGATTAGAGTATAAATCAGTATTCAACAATTGAATATTTTTATTGTCGAGTATTTATTTTAAAAGACTTAATTTAATCACGGTAGTTTTTGTCTTCCTGTTTCACATGTTTCAATTTCTTTTTTTGTTCTTGCAACATTTCGGGGGTGATATTAACTTGGCATTTCTTGGCGTATCTGTTGCAGACTAATTCATCTTTTCTGCATGAGCTCTGGCAATCGTCTGAGGTTACACACTGAAAAAAAATTTAATAAACATTTAATAAACATCGAGTAAAAATCATTTTTTAATATTTAATAAATTATGGTAGTTAAATATTACTATTAATAAGTATACATTTGTGTTCGATTTTTATGTAAAAAATTAATGTTAAGATTTATATTAAAACAAAAAATTTCAAAATATTTTCTTTTTTTATTTTATCATATTGGTGTTTATAGTGATGAATTTAAATTCCCCTTGACCAAATTACGTGATTTGAATTAAATTTACGATGGTTTTCGAAAAAATTCAATTTCAAGGCCATCAAGGCTTACATGACCATGTGTTAGCCGAAAAAACTGGTTTGTTTAATCCAGCGCAAGCATTATCAAATTTTCTATTTTGAAAATTCAAATGATATTTAAAATTTTTCTAAATTAAAAAAAAGTTTTCAATTCTACTGAGAAATTTAAAAAAAAAGATTATTGACTAGCTCGTATTTTGTAGTTAGCTTTATTACTTTATTACAAAAGAAGGAAAATTACTTGATTAATTATAGATTACTTACGGGATCACCATGTTTAGCACAGCCTGTTTTAATTTCATCTTTGTTGTATCCATACTGTCTTCTTTCCGCGGAAATCAGAGTAGTTGCCAATAAAACAACCAAAGCGAAGAGAACAATTTTGGACATCTTGAGAAGTTTTTTCTAAATTCAAGAATAAAATTTAAGTTAAATTTTATAAAAAATGATGGCTTTAATTTAGACTTCCTTCACTTCAAGAACGCTACAAGTACTTGATTTCTTGCGAAGTTTTTTTTCAAATTTATACTCAAAATGAAGATAATAAACAGTGGGTAAATGACACGTTTATGATGTAAAAAAATTATCTCTTAAATCAATGTGACATTCACGCACAATTCACTCAAAAATTATTAATAATTATTTAATTTTTTTCAAAAATTAACATTGGTAATAAAAATTAAATTGCGCCATTTAAAAAACATTTTCAACTTAAATTACTCCTTGCAGACATTATTAAAATTTTAACACAAATGCGTTTAAAAAAAATAGAAAAAGAAACTTGTTATTCCGTTTGAGAAAACTCGGGAAATTAATATTTAAGTTAAACTACTCACAATTTATCACAAACACAAAAGTTTTTCCTACGTTTATCTTGAGATTCAACCTCTACAGTAGTTCTCCTACGACTGAGTCAATCTTATTCAGCGTTTCCTTCTTATACATCTATGGCTCGGAAAGCGAGTTTTAACGCTACATCATTAACGTCGAGCACAATCTTGCTTGAACATTGTTTTTGTTTTTACAAAACTTTGTAGTGCATGATCTCGATTCCCGTAAAAATATTACGCACCGTTTCAGCGAATTCTTTTGTTTACTTGATTTTCGTTTTCTCATGAATTATTCAATAAATTACATCTTAGCGAACTAACTTTTTTTACACAAATAAATAAAATAAAATGAAAACAAAACATTAAAGATAACTTTCAGTCATGAATATATTTCTTCCAAATGATAGGACGTTTTTGAAAATCAAGGTAAAAAATGTTTTTAAAAATAATTACAAAACAAATATGTATTGAAAAAATTTATTAGTTTTTTTCGAACTTATCGAAATAAAGTAAATACATTCACTGCACTTGGTAATTAAAGAATGCATTATGCTTTATTTTATCATCAGCAGCTGCATACAAATTATTAACCTGAAACTCAGCGAGTTGACTAAACGAGTATCTTCTTGCACAAGCAAAAAATACATTTTTATTTTTGTTAGTTAATAGTGTTGATTTAAACAATAGGGAAGATGCACACGTTAAAAAAATATTTTTTTTTTGTAAATTCTCAATTTGTAATGAATTTTAACCTTGATTTTTAACATTTAGTTTAAATAATTTTTTGAAACTCATGGCTTCATTAAAACTAGTTTACCTTTAATATATCATAACCATTACTATGAAAATTTCTATTACTTAAAAAAAAGTGTTAATTATTTTTTAATTTACTATTGAATTGAACTTAAGAAACTACAAGTTTCTCTGCATCTTCCCTACACAGTAAATTTAAAAAAATAATAAAAATATTTTTAATTAATGTTTATTATCCCTGGAACGGTGGAAATGGTCCTGGTCCAATGGGTCGTTTATCTTTTCCCGGTACTTTCAAACCATTAATCGGAACACACTTGGCAGCGTAGAACAGACACTCCAAATCACGGCAGCAGTCATCGTATTGTCGACACTATAAACATAAATATTAAAAAAAAGTTTCTTTTCGGAAAATTTCTTTTTCGTCATTCATATTAACAAAAGAACTTACATGTCCTTTCCAAGGACTGCAAACGTCTCGGCGAGTCAACGAGAAAGCCGATGAAACCGCCAAAAATGCAAATAATAATAATAATACCAATTTCGTCATCATGTGACTCTTTTGTTACCTGTAAAGTATTTTTTAATATAATATAAATGTAACATATTTAAAAAGAAATTGCCTTGAATTTATTTACAGCAAGATTAAATCAGGGAAAACCCATTAGGCGATGGTATATTAAAAACAAATTTTCCAACGGAGCTTCAAGGCTAGCTAAAACTTATCAACACACATTTTTTATGGAAAAATTAAGTTAAAACGCGTGAAAGTGCGATAAAAAAAAGGTACTCACTAGACAGCTTTGTCAACACTGAAACAATGGTAGTTTGGCTCGGCGCGCTCTTGCTTACTGATTTATAGTAAGTCGTTGCCCGACCGCTTTTGCAAAGACACAAATAAAGGAGAAAAAAAAAAAAAAAAAAGAGGGAGGCATCGTTCGTGCGTGACAACACCTTGGTATCATCGATCTTGTAGACAAAAAAAAAAAAAAAGCGCCCTGGTGCACTGTGATTTTTATTATTTGCAGTGTAAATTCTGAACTAAATTGCAAATGATGAGTGTGCGCAGTGAAAGACGACCGAGTTAACTGAATATTGCACTTATCTGTACAGCAACCTCGCTAAAACTAGACATAAAAATTTTCAACAATATAAAATATGACTAACTCCTCCCGGGTAAACAAACTTTAAAGACAACAGATTTTTCCCTGATGATGCTCCGAAATTGTATTTATTCATTGATTCACGGGTAAATCGATTCTCAAGAGAGAGAGGTAGGTCGCTTATTCAAAATAAATATGACTGATTCACGTGTATCTCATAAAGAGCCTGGAAATTATCGGAGCCGCGATAGCAATAACAAACCACTCAGACCTCGGAATAAGACGAATTTAGAAAGTAATCGTTGAGTACCCTGTTGTTCATCGAGTGCGAAGATTATGGATCACGAGTATCGTCCAATTTATGACATCTTACAAAATCTCTCACAAGGAAAATAAAAAAAAATCTTTTTTGGTATACTTCAAAAATTGTTTATTTTTATCAGACCAGAGCAAAAAAATAAGTAGACAAAAGGCTTAAAAGTAGTAAGACGCGGGGCGAGCGTTCAAACGCTTTGGCCGCTGTTCTCCTCGGATTCAGCGGTGGTCGGAGCGGCCGTGGTCGTCTTTTGCTTGGTGCATCGTCCGGCCCATGGGTTGCAAATCAGGGGAGCGCAGCACTGAGAGTTTTCCGTGCACTGAAAATACGCGAGAAGTATTAGCAAACTATTTTGTGAGCGATTCGAGAAAAAAAAGCGTTGGGTTGATCTACTTACGACGAAGCCTCCTGGTCTGCAGTTTGGAGGTGCCTCCTGTGACGCAACCATGCTGACGGCCAGAAGAGCGAGACATAACAGAAGTACGAGTTTTGCCATTTTTTTTGTGTCTGTGGAAGAAGAAAGAATCAATTAGCTTAGTCTTATTTTGTAGAGGCTCTTTTGAGTAAATTTTGGAATGACGTAGTCGCGGTCTGACTCGAAAGAAAAAAATGCAAATGATTACAAAAATGATTAAAATTTCGCTGGTTTCCTTGAGTCAGTTTTGAAGAAGAAAAAAGAAAAAAAAAAAAAAAAAAATATTTTTTATGAGGGACGTGTCGCCTTGAACGTAACCCTCATCAGACCAATTGATAAGTAGGCTAAATAAATCACAGATGATATGGATGTACTCATGATGGTTCATAAAATCACATTTTTTGATCGTTATTTGTTTTCAATTTTATTATTACAACCCAGTTAGACTAGCATAAAGCTTTGATACATCAGTAATAAGTAATGAAATTAAAAGCTATTTTTTATTCCTTATTGGGTCAAGTAAATGATTTGAGATCATCACGAAAAAAAAATTTTAACTTGAATCTTGGAAAAAGTGAAAAATAAAAACTCTTTTAATTAAAATACCCAAAAACTTAGTTTAAAAAAAATTTTATGCACAAACACTCACTTTGTACTTTCGAGCACAACGATGATCACCTCAAAAATGTTTTTTGATATTTGTCAGTTGCAATATTATCGTCATCTTTTTATACCAAACCTTTGCGATAAAAATTCCTACTCAATTTTCTAGGTGAGCATTTGCTTTGCGGGAGGTGGTCTTTTGGTCAGGGAATCATTATCTCTATTTATTTAATTTATCTTATTTCATCAGAATTATTTTGAATCAATAGTTTTTTTTTTTTTTTTTTTTTTAATTAATTTCTTTACAGGTGAAAGTACTTATCTACTTATTTATTTTTTTCCATCAAATTGTTTTTAAGGTACAAATTTTGGCTGGTAATAGTTTACAGTATACACTCAAAAATTTTCCTTGAAGTTGATTACCAATTATTGCATTATTATTTATACAATGAAGTAATGAAAACTTTAACTAATTGGATTATCATAAAACCATATACAGAATATTCTATTTATATCCGAATATAAATAAAAATTTCAAATAATGAATCAAACTATTATCAGTTCGAATTTTGTTAATTTTACATCGAATAATTTCGTATAGCTTAAATACAACAGTTTTTGAAAAATAATAAAATTGTAAACAATGGGGTAACCGTTTATTTTTTATTTATAATTTAATTATGATACATCTCGTGCAAATATTATTGACACATACAATTTACAATCAAGTTAAAAGTTTTAAGAGCTCTAAAATCATCTTTCTTCAAAAAATTTTACCCATTGCAGTCTTTCTAATGGCAAACTCTATCTGGTCCACATTTTAAATATTTAGTGTCATCGTGGTAAGAACGGCACTGAAAAGAAAATTTTTACTTTAGTAATTATATTGTAAATCTTGAACTAATTATGAAAATTTTATTTTTTTCTAGAATATACAGAAAAATTTAATAGAATTTAAAAATTGACACTTACGGGTTGATTTACTCGAGTGCATTCCCCTACAGCTATTGAGATTAAAGATGTTATTAACATTAGCCCGAGGACTAACATTGCAAGCTTAGCCATTTTTGTGAAAACTCTTGTATAAAACTGTGAATCTATTTTTAATTATAAGTTAATTAGCCATCTTTTTCATACGCTTTTTTAGCTTGATTAAATCTATAATTTTTGGGAAAATGTGCAGAATAAAAGTTTGAAAATACAAAAATCTCAAGACTTAAGATAAAGATATTTTGGAGTTACAGTTACTCTAAATTTAAACTTAATTTTTAAACTTTCCTCGAAGAATATTCAAAATTACGTTAATTTACTTATTCAAACGCCGTTATGACAAGAATAAAACATAATTTTAATTGCTTAAAGTGTAGATTTTGTATTCATTACATAAATATAAAAAAATAATATATTATCGTACCTTTAATTAAGCGATCTGGTTGAAAATATTTTCATGTGGTTAAAGATAGCCTTTATATACATGGATAAAAATAATAAAAAAACAAATTTTACTTAAAACCGTGATAAAAAAGTTACAGTACATTTACGTAAGTCACGAATCTTACTTTTTTGAACAACTCATTCTAAAAAAAATATAATGTTTGACACTCGACAGAAAATTTAAAATATTCACACAAGAATGTTAATTGTCTTTGAATGAAGTAATTTTTACTTATTTTGATTAGGATTGAATACTCGTATTTTTTACAGTAATTCAAAAACTTTTTATAATTCCTGAAAATTTTCGAAAAAAAAAATTCTTTACCAATTACTCAATAACGCTGTTGTAAAAAACTTTTGCAACAATTATTCAATATTCATGAATACATACTCTACAATGAATATTTTTGAAAAATAATTTAGTTTTACATATGTATTGAATATTTTTGATATTTCCATTTCTTGTTAAATTCATAAAATCTATTGAATCGAAAATTTAATCATATGCTTCAAAACCTTCTAAAAATGATTGGCTGAAAAATTTGTAAATTTTTCTTTAACGACTGTAAAACGTTTTAAAGAATACTTCAATTTTATGACAAATTTATGTTCGTATTTGTCAGTTTTACACCTATAAAGTTGCCTTGAAATGATATACATTAGCTAATATAAGTGCTAAACAAATTTTATTAAAAAATTTTCCTTTCGCGCTAAGATAAAAAAATTTGCAGCCGCAGAAAATATCGGTATTCTTAGAAATGCTTCCACTGAAAATGAAAAACAATTTTTAGTTTTTAAAAATATAGTTCAAATGCTAAAAAATTCATCCATCTACAAAAGTTGGCAATGAGATGAAATTACAGATTTATCAATTTTTTTAGCAATTAAGACTTTTTTATAAGCAGACGGCTTCCACAATATCTTTTTTTTGGGTAAAAAATTGCTGACCCTGTCAATTTTATCGTGAAAATGATTGAATTTTAAATATCATTGGTATCCAAAAATATTAGGTAAAAATAAATACGAAAAGTTAAATAACATACAACTTTTTTAGATTTCGGTGCAAGAAATAATACATCGTCTTTAGAGCAAAGGAATGAAATGAATTTTTCTTCAATAAAGATGTTAAAATAATTTAATTATTAATAGGATTTGGAAATAATAAGTATAGGAAAGAAAAAATAACGTCGTTTAGTTCTCCAAAAAAAAATTTTTAAACTACATCTTGAACTTTTGAGCAATCGACCTGTAAACCAAATTCTTGAAAAAAAAAATTCATCAAAATTCGCAAGGAGTTACCATGTTCAGGCACAAATATCATAACCTCAAAAGAGAAAAGGCTGGAAAAAAGAATGGGGTAGGGGAGGTCAAAAACAATGATCGTTATCGGCCGTCCAGCCACGAGCGTGTAATATTCCGGGTGTAATACGTGCCCCCGTCGCGGCCCGAAAACCGCTCCCGAAATTGATTCAATTGATATTTCCCGAGGGATACCTCGCGCCAGAGAAAAGAGAGAGAGAGAGGAAGTGCACTCTTGTAGGCTTAATATTTTTGAGCGTCCGTACGGCCAGGTTCGTTGACCCAACCGACCCGGCGCTCGTTGTTATTTCCCATGATGATGATGACGGACCGAATTGATGTAAAGGGCATACGGATGACGCCAATTACACGCCGATATGTTTGCGCGAGTGACTGACGACCGAGCTAGTGCTGCTGCAGGTGTCCCCCTCATTTGGTCCCTTCCCCGAATTTTTTAAAATTTTCGATCGTGATGAATGAACCGGACTGGATGCGGGAAAAAGTACTGGTGTCCGACGCGATTAAGAACTTTGTTTCTCAATTCTTGAAACGAAGTGCCTTGGTTTTTGATAATTTTTTACATTTATTGATGGAATTATACCTTTTCTATGGTATACAAACATGTAAAATTAAATATTAAAATTAATTTGAAAGTAAGTAATCTATGTATCTAACTAATTCAACTAATTGTGAAACTTTGCTGTGAAAAGAAAATTGACGGTGGTAAAACTTATACAGAAAAATTAATCTAAATTTTAACAAACTTTCAAAACGATATTATTATTGATGAGTTAAATTATTGTAACGTTATCTATAAGCTGATTTTTTATTTCATTTTTCATATGTTTATAATTTGATAAAGTTTGAAATTTTCAATAGTGTAATGTGCAGTATATGGTAATAAATAATAAATAACAATAATTTGAAGAAATATTGGAAATGATAACAATGTTATCAATAATATGGTTTAAGTGGTAAATATTATGAGATTTAACTAACAGTATTAATGGTAATTTAAACTCAACTCATAACAAGACGAAATACAGTAGTTGTTACATAATCGTTTTATTCGTCAGTGTGACTCAAGTGTAACCTTGGCATTAACCAATGACCTAATGACACGATTGTAAAATCACGATTATGCTAATTTCTTGATTTTTAAGCTTCAAAACTATTCGCTATGCAGGGCTGAGGGGAGGGGATAGCGCATTCGATCTTAGAGATCATGGTGGCGAAAAAGTGAACTAAGTGAAGAACATTCACGCGCGACCAACATACTCAACCTTTAATTTATTTTAAAACTGTTGAAAGAAAATTATAAAAATAGCTACGTTAAATTAATTTATGAAAAATTTGGTACACTTATCATCAGTCAAATGCATTTTTGAGTCTCTCAAACTATTGAATCACGTAGAATAAAAAAGTGTTATTTGTAGCTTAACTATTTGATTTAATCTAATAAAAACTGATAAATAAGCAAAATATTTTATTAATAACTTGTTTTAAGATAAGTTTTAGACGATTATATTATTTTTTCTTCCACCGATGTATTTTGTTAAGAGCAACATAATCCTAAAAACTCACGCTTATTAGAGTAACTTATCAAAAATAATGTTTTTTATTCATTGGAGTAGCTATTATAACTTTAAAAATTCCTATAATATTTATACAAAATTACTTTGCATCAACATATTGGACGTAGAGTTTTTTTTAATTTTTTATTTTGACAGTCCGATTCCTTGTATTTACATAGGATCGGTTCTTTCAGGTTCTTCACTTAGTTCCGATCCAGGGGGCGCTTTAAGTTTTCACATAGCGAATAAAGTTCTGTAAATTTTTGAAATAACATTTGTTAATTTGAAAAATTGGTCATCAATGTTGTTTTACAGTTAAGCCTGGCCCTTCAAGGATCGTTACTTCATGCTCTCATTAACAAAGTCATTTGCTAATAATGATAGCTTTCTTTGGAACTGGAGAGTTGAGTGTATTCATTTATCAAAATATGATTAGTTTCATGACTCGAATTATTTTGAAAACATGCATTTAGTGATCAAATTGATGCTGCAACTATTCAAAGAAATATTCTTTTTAAGTAGACTTCAAGTAAACATCCGTTTTGTAAAAAAGTTGTGTAAAAAAGAACTTTAAAACAACTTGATATTTAATTTGGATGAAAAAAATTTAATTTAAAAATTGTTGAGCTTCGTAGGTATAGTGCCAAATTACATTGACTTCGTTTAAAAAGTGGATAAAGTCGAACCCTTCAAATTTAAAGTATCGAATTTTTCATCGATAAAATTTTTGGATAAGATATTTTCGTTATAAATTCCAAAGAATGATTAAAATCATTGTATTAATTTTGTTTAGAAATGAATCTAAATTTAAATCGACCGAACGTTTATTGACAAAATCATGCTATCTGGAAATAATATTTTTAGATTTTACAGTATACTAGGACTCCTGAGCGCGCTGCAAGCGCGCATAGGAAAAAAACAATTTTAACCTTAAATTGCACTTTTCGAATATTTTAAAAAACCTTCTCCACCAATCAGCTCACGAATAAAAAGTTTACGCAATATGGCGCTAGCTCTTATTTAATAGTGGATATACATACATCGTGAATCAAAAGGTAAAACTGAAAACAATAGAATTTATTTTTCATAAACCCGTAAAAAAGTACTTAAAAAAAATAATTTTAGACTGAATGTTTGAAGATTGAATAATCGTCTTCATCAACATTAATTCTTCACATTTTGAGTAATTCATGTTAACTCGTCGAGTCATAAAAACTCAAATTTGGTACTAAAAATTATAAATTATGCTTTTATCTCCTCCAGATGACTCAATTTTATTACAAATGACACATAATACAAGGAATTTTTTTTTTCCAAAAACACGTTTCATCAAAATTTGTGTTTTTCAAAATGTTTATCTTCTTTCTTCATTTATCTTGTAAATGATTTGATTTTAATTTGATTATTACTAATGACAGTTTTACAAAATTGATGAACTGTATGAAAACATTTCAGAATAATCTCTTTTACGTGTGTGAAAAACTAATTTTGTCTCTTTGAATTGTAGTGTGGTCCAAGGTTATTAAGATAAAACAAAGTAAAGACGGATTTTACTGGCAAAAAAATTAATAAGGGATTGAGCCCATTTCTTATTTTTCTTTCGATCGAACAATAAAGTTTTGACGACTCTTACCTAAAAAAATAAGGATTTGCACTTGTATGAAAATTAATTAGAGACACCTTAGAACAACAGCATCAAGATACACTTACCTTATAACCTAATCTCGGGAACTCTCCCGTAAGACAGGTTTTTAGCATCGTCGTCTCGAAACTTCCAAGACCAAAACAATAAATCCTTGGTCGGTGAATCTATAGTCTCGTCTACTTCTTGGTTGTAAAGCCAGCGGGGTAAAGGGTGGAGGGCAATTTGATAATTGGATCTGCGGCGACTCCGTGATTTACCGGGCACTGACCGTCGAACACGACGACTAGCAGCCGAGGTGTAAGAGGAGTAGGAGGCAGTATGGGGCTGCAAAACTTTGTCCGCTGCACATCCCCGCGATGGATGATGCTACTGGTGGACTCTGGTGCATTCCGTTATTGAGTTAGGGATTGATGCAGACCCTCGGACCCTTTGATGTGATGCAGCTTCGGCTCCTCTCGATTTTCGGTGCAGGAGACAGGGAGGACGAGCAGGAGGAGGAGATATTTATGCGTCCTTTTTTAGAAAGAGGCGACCGACCGTGACTGATGAATTTTCAGGGGAAAGGGTTACTTGTTTTTTGTTGTTTACACTGGAGTCTTTTAAAGAATCAGTTGACTTTTTTACATCAGTTTTTTATGATTTTTTTTTCTGGAGTTTTTTTCAGAGGTGTTTGGGATATTTATAATTGACAATTTTTTTTAAGTTTTCGGTATCGTAGTAGTCTTGATTTTTTTTGGTCATGTGTTGCATTTTGTACAATTTTTAAATAATTTTTGTAGAAGGTTGGATTAAAAAAAATTTTAAAAACCTTATTTTTTCATTTTCTTTCTTTAAAAAATAAGTATAAGTTTATCTTCGAAGAATCAACCGTACCTAATTCGTGATATTTAAGAGAAATTCGTTAGCTTAAATGGTAATGCCTATGCACGACTGGTAGATTGGTGGTGGGTTCGAGCCCGAATGATAACTTTTCATAAAACTGTGCCATTATTTAGGTGTGAAAAAGAAATGTTGGTCTCGCTAAGAATAAAATAAAAATTTAACTTTATTTTCTTTATTGTTTTTTTTTTTTTTTTTTTTAACAGTTTCGTAAAAAATGTTTTCAGCTTAGGCTATCCGAAAAACTATTAAAAATTTTTAAAATTTGTAATGTATTAGTTACAAAGTCGATCTAATCGCTCTACAGATGCGCATACAATTACATAGTCGTAATCTATTTTAAATGATGATCTTAATAAAACAGAATATATTTTTAATTTTCTAAACTGATAATCTTTTTTCAAACGTATAATTGAGCAAGAATTTTATCAGACATCTCTGCAATATTATTAAAAATTAAGAAATTAATTAATTTTTCGTAATTTTAATTCTTTCTTCCCAACACTAATGGAATTTTTTTTTTCTCAGTTATAAAATCCATTAAAATCAGAAGAATTTTTATTTCAATTTAATTACATCCCGGAGTTTTTAAAATTAAAAATTCTAACTATTAAAAACAATCTGACCTCCTTGAGCAGTGAACCGATAGTACAAAAATAAAAATAAAAAATTTCATTCAATATGCAGCTGCAATCTCGGCATGGTTAGCAAGCCAAGACAATCCAAGCTCGCGTATCTCTGGTAAACATGAAAAGTGGACAAAGGAAAAAAAAAAAAACTAAAAAAAATAGGTTAAGCAATTAAGAGATTTAAACTGAATGAGAGCGCGCTCGCGATCCTAAGAAATTAAAACGTCGACCGTCAGGGGGGGAATTTGCACAAACTCTCATTAGCACGACGACGCTCGACGACGTGTGCGAAGTTTTATTTAAAATTAAAAAAGTACACATTTAATTCCTAAGAAGAGTCGACACGGTTTAATTGGTCCTGAAGCGTCATAAATATTTACTAACGACTGCCGAGGAAAAAGAGTAGAAATAATAAAAAGGAGCAGCAGCTTTTCTCTCGGTCCCTAGGCTCGGTTAATTATAAAAACATTTTCACCTTATTAATTAAACGAAAAGCGTCGCGTTCTGATCCCCTCATAACAACACCTTAGACTCGTTTCTTTACATCCCGGGTGTTCACACGTGTCTGAAGAAAGACTGCAGGAAATCGTCGGGATGGCTTTTTTATTTATTTTTTTTAATTAATTAAACGTTGAATGTAAAGCCCCACCTGGTATAGAAAAAATAAAGTACATTAATTTACAAAACCCGGGTTTAGTTGGCTGTGCGCCAGTATGGGTGGCACGCGTCGTCAATTAAAGCGGGTAAATCAAAAGAGCCAGTTTTGTATTATTGGCTCCTTGGTTTATTTCCCCGAGAGCAGCGAGGGGTGGAAAAAAAAAGAGAGAGAGTCAGGGGTGAGCGCGCTTTATGCGGATGGGCTCTCTCAAGTTGATTCGACCAAGAAGGCGACGAATCGTAAAATAAAAAGCGACGATGGTCTCTACTCGTAAAGCACGTCGACACTTATTCCACCTTTTTTTTTATATACACACGCTGCACAGTCTTTTTTTCTTCCCGCGGGAGATGGCTCCTCAGATCTCCGCTCTTGTCTTTTGTCGCTCGGAGTAGTAAAGGAAACGGCACTCTTTTTTTTATGCCAACCGGGATGAGCTTTTTCGCGGATAAAGTGCGGGACGGTTAATTTGAGGTTTTTAATTTTTCGAAATTAAAACTTTCTCTTTACTCACAAAGTTCTCAAACTACGGAAATCCTGCAAGGAAACGATGCGAGATTCTAATATTTATTGATTATTGAAATTTTTTATTTCTGAACAGTGAGCAATTTTTTTTAAGCGATACCAAACAGAATTTATAATGATGGTAAATAAGTTTACTTCCACAGGTAAATTAAATACTTTAGACATTTATATAATATAAATTTAATAGACACAAAGTATAAGTAAAGCATATAGTCAAAAAAGCATTTAATAATATACTATAAGTAGCAAGAATTATCTTTAAGTTTAACATTTAAACTCTCAAAAAATATAGTAGAAATACATGAGTGACTTGAGTTTAAATAAAACCATTTTGAGCTTTTGTAAAAATTGATAAACTTACAAACTTCTCAAACAATTCAATTAAAAAGCTCCAATTAAAAAAATATATTTTTTTCTCGGTAACAGAATCCAGTTTCACGAAGCCGTGAAAAATAAGGAGTGAAAAAAACAAAACAAAAGCATTTATTAAAAGTAAGTAGAAAAAAGCTCGGCTGTAAAAGAGCGAGTCAAAGAAGAAAGCTTGAATGAGGAAAAATATAAAGTTACGGTTTTCGGGGTATCCCGCGTGCGTTATGACGACGACGGTCGAGCGAGCAGAACTCGCACCGCCGACTGACTTTGGTGTTTTTCGCGTCACCAGACTCGAGAGTTTCTTTATGACGCTGGCGTTTCGTTTTAAAGTTTACCGAGGCTTTTACAGTTTTCTTTTACTGTAAATTGGAGGTGCATTATTTTTTTTTTCCCGCTGACGACGACGACTCTCGCATTACTCCCGCTTTCTTCTCTTTTTACGCGGACCAGTCGCTGCTAAAGTCGTCGTAGCTAGCTTTATTCCTTCGGTCGTACTTACTTGGACCCCGATGTTTTATTCAAAAGCTCGGGTCGAGGCGGCTGAAACTAAAAGCTTTGTAAAAACAAACGCGCCATTACTTTTTGAATTATACCCGCGGTGGCATCTAAGTCACAGCTGTAACTTACGAATCTCTGCCACTTTGAGGGCTCTGCTGAGTACTGTTGTAATGTTCAACGCCGATAAAAAAGACGACCTACACGAAAAAATAGGGTCGTCTCATCGAGGGATTCTTTGCTGTAATGAAAAAACGAATCTTATATATGTCAGGCATTTATAGTTCTTTAGATTCTTTAGATCACGAGCAGTGATTTTAGAAGAAAACCCATTACATATAAAAGTTAAAAGTATAGGTAAATACAAGATTACGTGGATCGATTCTGTGGACGATTCAAACTGTACATATGATGCATTTTTTCAAGACTTATTAGGCCAGGTTGTATGAAAATGCCCAGTACACAGTGAAGAAAAAAAGTTGTATGATTAAAAAATTGAAAATAACGTTTTCATGAAACTTTGCAAGACTTTGGTTGATAAGTCCAGATTGATGCTTCCAGTTCCAGATACTTTCAACTTGTGTTCGATTCTACGTGATTGGCGGCAATATTCTTGGAGAAAAAGAAGAAGAAGAAGAGGTAGTACCTTAAGCACAGGTAAAAAGTACCAAAACGATTTGTATAACGTAATCAATTCGGTTGAAACTTGTTGATAATAATAAAAAAAAATTATTTTTCGATGGTATTTTTTTATTATTTGTTAAACTTAATGTATAAACACTCATGAATAAATTTAGAATTTTTTCGCAATATTAACTCTAATTCGTTCGGTTTTTTTTGTAATTACAAGGAGATGATCAGAAATTTAGGTCAGGTTTTCAAATATAAAATAACGAAAAGTCCACAAATAATTTTTCTGAGTAGTCTTTCTTACTCGTTTGCATGAAGCTTTTATCTTATTTTCATTCAATGATTATTAGAAACTAGTTGAAAGCAGGAGGTGAAAAATAAAAAAAATCAAATAATTGAAATTCCTCAAAGTTTTAATAGGTACATAGCAGTTTCAATATTTCATCTAAAGTTTTAAATAAATTAAAATAGTAATAATAATTTTCCCAGAATTTTTGATATTTTCCAAAGCCCAGTGCATCAATCTCCGCAGGGCGAAAGAATCTCCCCTCAAAAAAATCCCGGCCCCGATAACAGATTACCAAAATTAAATATCGGTCGCGGTGCTGTTGCGGGGGGGGGGGGCGCAGTCAAAAAGTACGAGCCGTCCGGGCCATTAGGGGTGCTCCTAATGACATCTCCCGAGTAAAGTTTGAACTCTCCGAGGGGGTGGCGGGCGGCGCACATGCACGCTGCCTCACGCACACTTGCTCGCACCGAGGGATATATTATGCCGATAAGCGCGTTTCCTGTTAACCCCCCTCACTCGCGGCGCTCATTCACATTTTTCCAAACTTTATGAATTTTTAATTGTTCGTGATTGCGATTGATGATGATGAGGCACCGGACAATGACGATTGGATCGACCTGCCTGTCACGCTGGTTGCAGTGACTCAGGCGCGTTCTCAAAAAGGTATTCTTGTTACAAGTTATAAGCATTTTTTCGACTTTGGAACAGGAATGAGTTTTATGATAGTAATTATGAATTTTACAAGTCATTACGATTTACTTGTGGAGTGTGATAATTTAACACGAGTTAAAAAAACACAAATTTTGTTGCTTGCAAAGAATATGCAGATGATCATTTTCAATGAACAAGCAGATTAGGATATAATAAGAAACAATGAAAAAATTCACCTTTAAAAGTTTTACGATGTATAATAGAGATTTCTGAATTAAAAAAATTAGCATATTATTTTAGAAATGTCAAAAATTCAAGGAATATGGTTCAAAATATTTTTTGCCTTGCTAATTCACTAAAAAATTAAGATCAAGTGCAAAGTTTCAGAACTCCAGAGGTGTTTCAGACAAGGGGCTACGCACTTAATCCTGTCATAAAAATCCTGAGTTGTCCTGAGTAGTCCTGAATAGTCCTGGCCAGCCTAATTTGAACGGGATAGGACTACGAGAGCTTGATATAGTATTTTTATTTGATAGTCCTGCCATAGTCCTGTTTAAACAGGACCAAGTGCGTAACCCCTTAACTAAAAAGCAGAAAAGTGACCTGATGGATAGATTACCTCTTAGTAAATTTTGAGTGGTCAAATCGTCTCTAGCCAATACATAATAAAGATTTTTTTATTATATCTAGAAATATACAGTTACAATGAGTAAGTAGAAAAAAGTATTGAAAAAAAAAGTTAAAACATGAAGATTTTTTAGTAGTAGTTCTGAAAATGCAAAACCTTTAGTTTTCTCAAATCATTCAGTTTTTATCAGCTTACATAACTGGGTCTAAAAAGGTCAATTCACCGTGAGAAAATAAGTTTCTCCCGGAACCCAGTAAAAAATTGAATTTTCTCACACACAGTTCGTTTCTCAACAATCACTGAAGGGGCAGGGGGTGGAAAAAAACTATTGACAAAATCCTTCAATAACCCCCCCGCGAACTTTGGCGAGCGGGGAAAATATTAAAATTCACGCTCGGTGCTTTGGAGTCCAACAATAAGCTGCTGACCCCGCGAGCGCGCGGGGCGTGTAAAATAAAGTCATATTAAAAGATCAAAACACGACCGGCCGACGACTACGTACAGGGAGTAAAAGCCGTCGCTGGTGCAGCTACGGGTGCAGGTAAAAAAGCGGGCGCCGCTACTCGTTTATCCAATCGATCGAGCTGAAAATTTCCAACCCTTGATTAAGATCGCAAGGGCACTTGAGTTTTCAATCAAAAAAGAACGCTCCGCCAGCCTACAATCGGGCTGGCCGGCCGGCTGGCGGTTTTTTTTCTGCTCGTTTTTTTCTACTCCTCCTCCTCCTCCTCTGCAGCAGGCATGCGTCCGACAACATTAAATCCAATTTCGCCGACCGCACTCTCTATTTCGACTGCAAGCTCGGTGCTTTCTTTCTTTACTTTTTTTTTCAAGAGCCAGGGGTATAGGAATACAATTTCAGCGGGCGACGAGCGCGCAATTATACATAACATACGTACGTACTCCGGGAGCGTGTAATGCGAGTAAAAAGATTTTTCGTGCATATTTGATTTTATTATATTTCGGGAGGAGGGAGGGACGCCCCCCGACCTCTTGCAGGTTTTATTGGAGGCTGCTTTTGACGTTAGCTCATGATGAGAAAGAGCCCCCGAGTCGGACTTATTATTGCTGCAGCCGATGCGATGCAGCGGCTGGATACACTCGTGAATTTTTCATCAAACGATCAAATGCGCGGGGATATAAGCAGATCGCTGCTGCCTTTCTTTTTTTTTCTTCTTCTTTCGTTCTTTGAGAGAGCCGTGAAAAGCTTGTTCTCGGGCATCAGAATTGGATAATCCTGTTATTGCGTTTATCGAGGTTTATGAATCTTTTTGTCATTTGCATTCTTGTACTCAAGAGAGAGTACACTCTGCGAGTGGCCAATCTTGACGAAACTTTGAGAATTATTTTCTTGTACAATGTATGAAAGCAGATTATATTGTCCAGTTTAAGCGAAAAGGCCAATTTGAAATTCGTAGCACTTTTACCTATTTTAAAAAAATTCGAACTCATAGTTTATTGTACCTAAAAAGTTATGAAAACTCCAGTTTTGGACAAAGGCAAGTTTGAGTAAAAGTGGCGGGAGAGGTCAGCGGGCCTTTTTTGTTTTTAGCTTTGAAATTCGTGAATCCGAGGCTGAAAGTATGGACACTACACTGTGATTTCTTCGGAAGAGGGTCAAAATACAATCTTTATTATCATTGAAAATAATTGTATCCAACTATAAGTATTTATAAAATTTGTTGATTTTTAAAGAAACTGAAATTGACCTCAACGTTTTGTTCCAATCTCAAAATAAAAAACTTTTAAAAATTACCTTAAAAAGTTTCTAAAGTTCATACTTACTAAAATTCATATCTAAGTAGATAAACAATGAACTGAAATTTTTGTTATGTAAACTGCCAAAATTAAAATCATAATTTTTACAACAATAACCTTGGTATGTCAGGTTTTCGACCTCATTTCGATAAATTTGTTAAAAACAGTTGAAATCTACAAGCAAACAAATTTCCACATTTGATATCAGAGTGAAATCATCGGCGATCGATTTTACAGAGAAATTTAAAATTCTTAATCCGATTCCCGAACTTTCTGTCAAATCAAACAAGAGAAAAGATACGCACATTCGAGAAAGCCGCGAGTAACCAAACGTATTTTCCAATTTTTTCGTTAACTGTAAAAATCATAATAATAATAATCGTACACATCATCGCGATAAAGGCCACGTCATTCTCTCGCAAAAAAAAATTCTGGGTAATCTCAATGAAAACATTCGGATAAGAAGAGGACTGCCATCAATCAAAACCGATTGACACTAATCTCCGATAATGAAATCAAGTTACCTTCACACTCGAGTGCGACTGCACCTGGTTCCCAACCCAGAAAAAAAAAAATTGACTCCGAGCGCGCACACAATGCACCGGTCCATATCCGCCGATGCGGGAACGTAAATCGAGCCGCGGATTTTCACACCAGCCCCCAATCATCCGGCGCATTATGCGTTTGTTTACGATCCCCTTTTTTCCCAGCCGACAACAAGTGGTCGGAGTGGATTTTCGCTACTCGAGTAGTGATGAAATTAAAGCTCGCGGGGGTTTCTTTTGAATATCGCGCTTATCGCTATCGGAGAAAAAAACATTATCAAAACTCAAGACTTATCTAAGCGTTAATGCACATTTGATTGTTCGAGTCCAGGTGAGTGCTTTGTTTTTTGGGAGAAGAAACGTGACCTGGAAGCGAGGCGTGGGTTGTAATTATTGCACGAACGCGTTACATGTTTGTTGCTAAACAAACCGATTTGGTTATAACTTGAACAACTGTGAGTGAAATTTCACTTCGATTCAATTAAAAGTGGGCCGCGATGTGTTTACAGTTGCGGTAATTTATTATTCAACGAGTGGCTTATTTACAAGTTTATTTTACGCAAATAATGGATAGTTCTAAAAATAAATGAATTTTTTTTGAATTTAGTTTTTTAGAAATATGTATTTTGAAATTTTATAGAAAAACAGTTTTTTATGTACTTATTTTTATTTTTTTAATGGTTGCATACTTTATTTGTGTTTCGAATAGATTAGTCTAAAGACAGTAATTCGTAAAAAGTATATTTTATTTATTGGTACTTACTTATATTGTATTTTGATAGCCCTGAATTTTTTTTTTTTTTTTTTTTTTGAGCTATAAATTAAAAGTACACGGAGTCAAAAAAAATTTTCCAGCCTAAAAATAAGTCAAAAATTAAATTTTTTGCAACAATTTAAAAAAATTTCATCTTTTACTTTGTTTATTATTCGTAACTCAAAAAAAAAAAACTTAATCTAGCCCTTAAAAAATCTTAAAAGTGAAATCGAGTCTTTCCTTAATCTACAAGTTAAATTTCTCATAAAAAGAAAAAAACCAGATCTCTTTTCTCGCAGATAGAAGTCGGAAGTCGATTTAAAAAAGCTATCTTGGTCAAGAGTGACCGATTAAACATTGAATTTAAAACCAACCCTCCGGGTTTCATTAAAACGTTTGCTCAGTTGAAAAAAAAGAGCCGCCGAGCGACTTCCTTACCCCCTAAGACAACTGTAATCCGAGAAGTTAAAAAAAAAAAAAAAAGGGTGGGTAGGTAGGGAGGGTTGATCAAGGATGGATTGCGCAGCTTCCTCGTCGGGATAAACGATCGGTCAATATTTGAGGAAGAAGCTGGTTTCCTCCTCTTATTTTTATTCCTTCCTTCCTACCTTCCTTTGCTTCCCTCTTGCTGTCAGACCTAAGGTAAATCCTCGCTCGAGATCGTAAGTGTCGGAGCAAATAGCGTGTTTGCTGAGAAAACTACCTCCTGGAACCAACCGAATGATTGATGATCTCGCTCCAAGGTATACTTGAGGATTGAATTTTAATTGACTTCGCTTCCTTTTTAAAGTGGTCAACCGTTTAAGACTTTATCTGTGATTTACTCTTCAATACATTTGAAAATTTAAGTAACTTCAAAGTAACTAAAAATTGTTTTTTATAGATCTGATTTTGAATTTTTGATTAAATTATAAAAAAAATTTACTACTCAATTTAAATCTATTTTCGTGCATCGTACATTCCAATTCGAATATATTTGTTAAAAACTTGGATTCTGGATTTAATTCCATTTTTTCTTGGAAAATTTAAATGAATTATAGGGCTCACATGTTCTAAATTTAAATTTTTCATAATATTTTTATTAAATTTGAGATTGGTTTTAAATTTCGAAAAAAAAAATTTCCACGAAATTTTCCTACCGTTGAAAAATGTTTTAAAATAGAAAGAAAATTTTATTCGTCAAAAATAAAAATTGAACAATGTAAATATGTTAGACTCTAGCTACACTAAAAAATACGACAAGATTCACAGTAAGGTAAATGTCCGGGATTGTTGGACAGTAACGTAATTGTCCACCACAGTGGCACCCCCCCCCCCTTATTTATTATAAAATCACACTTTAGACCCCGAAAAAACATTCTAAATTTAGTTTAACCTCTAAACTTTACTGTAGTATAAAAAAACTTGGATTATAACCTTAAAACTAGCTTAAAAATCACTTCCAAGTGAGCCCTTCAAAACCTCCAAAAGTTGTTTGGCACCCCCAGGAAAATCTCGAATTATCATCAAAAGATGTACTTTTGTTTTATCGGTTGCAAAGCGTAGAATTAATTTAAAAACTTGAAAACTTTTTTTTTTTTTGCTTAATACCTTAAACAAAATATTCAAATCAATTTTTACCGTGAATCTATCTATATTCATTATTTATCGAGGGGGTGCCGCTCAGGGGGGATATTTGAGACTACTTGTCCCCTCAGTGGCACCCGGACAAGCTCAAGTTTAACGTTTGTCCCCTAGGTGGCACCTTTTTTATTTACAGTTTTTTGGTGTTTACCTTGATAATTTCACCGGTATTTATGCATAAAAATGCTTGAACATCATCTTTACACAGTTTAAAAAAAGTTTTGTGAGTTGAAACATGCAGAATATTTATATCGGAGCTTTTAAAGTTAAAGTAGTTTTTACGAAAAACCACTCGACGGCCGGACCGGTGAAGATAACCTCAGTTGAGTTTTTCGGTTACGATCTTCTGCTGAGGAGCAGATGTTGAGTGTAGTATTTAGTAATATTAAATTAAAATCAAGTGATTTTAACCATCCATAGCGGTGAACAAGTGATTTCGATCAATTTTTAAATAAGGTTAGGAAGTTTAATGCGAAAAATATGCGTAAATTGCGAAATTTAGGGGTGCCATTCTGGGGGACGGTTCGGGGGGACACTTCTGAAAATTCTTTTTTGGGTGGTGCCAACTTCGTGGACATGACTTTTGTGTTAGTTTATAGTAAATTAAACAGTTTTATGATGAACAATTAATGAAAAAAATGTTTGAACACTATTCCTGACTTATTTTTTCATCATCCTGTGAAAAAATTATAGATTTTCATGCAGTTTTAGTGTAATAATCCAGCGTAAACCAAAAATCCCCCTTTGAAAAGTGTCCAATGATCCCGGACATTTACCTTAAGTATGAATAATTAATATTTTTAGAAGAAAAATATTGAGTTTTCCTTTTTCACTTTACAAAATTTTGTGAGGGATTCCATCAATGAATCGACAAAAAATTTCTTATCATCACAAGAACTTAATTTATTCATTCAACTTATTTATTAAAACATTCAGTGCGTTATATTTACAATTTTCACTGATAGATTTATAGTCTACGACTTGACTTCAGAAACACATTTCACTTTTCAGTACTGTTTTTCAACTTCTAACGTATCCGTAGCCTTGCTGGGAACTGTAGAAACCAAGGCTGGCAGCGGCGTAGACGGGAGCTACGGGGAGCGCGAGCAGTGTCACCCCGTGGACGATCCTCGAGCACCACAAGCTACCCCGGCTCAGGGAAGAAAGAGCCGCGAATAACAGAACGAGGCCGAAGAGGACTTTGAAGAACATCACTGACGCTAGCAACGCCGTAGGTAGACTGAGACCTACTTCGAGGGGCCCTTCGAGACGGGGATAGATTTTTTTTTTCGATAAACCTGCGGAGAAAGTTGTTAAACCGGATCGCGGAGTTAAAATAGTCAAGTGGACCTTTAACAGGGTGATCTTTTATTTCGACTTTTCAAAAATTATTATTCAAATTAGAAAAAAAAAAAGTTTTTTTAGTTTTTGAATAAGAATTTTTGGTTTGAATTTGAATACTAAAATTGAATAAATTACTAAACTGCAAGGGACAAAAATAAAGGATGCAAGTGCCAGACTGAAATAAGCCACCACCTGCATCTCGTAAAACCAGTTTGTTGGCGGTGTCCTTGAGCGGTGCATAATCTCTATGGGCTGCATTTAAAATTCTTAGTTTTACAGCCTTGAGGGAGCAGACTCAGCATACCGCTCTTATCTACTGAGAATATTTCTGAAATGCCCTTTTTTGGGCTTGTTTACTTTAATTCTTTTAAATGCTGATTTATAATAACGTGTATTACGTAAGACACAGTGACCGAGTGTGTACAGCTTGGTAGTCATTATACAGTATCCTGGGTTCGAGTCCCATTCTGATATATTAACCAAGTTAATATAAGTTTCCAAATCATTTATAAAAGTTATTCTATATCTAGTTTTAAACCAAAAGCGAGAGAGTTGTTTTTTAAGTACTGATAAGTTACGATTTATGAATTATATTTTGTTGAAAATCTATTCGTTATACATTGAGATACTATCTACTATAAATGATCGTAGTTGAGTCTATAGAACTCTATGATGTGCGAGAGCTACCCGTACACCACCTTAAATTTAAGTTGTTATAATAAAATGTATTTTTGGGCCTCGGCCTGTACATAATAAATAAATAAATAAATAAATAAATAAATAAATAAAAAATTGAAAAAAATCAGAAGTTTCATGAAATATGTGTTTTTTTTAGCTTCTACTAGGCAAGAATATAATTTTGCAAATAAAAAAAATTCAGGTGAACATTGAAAAAAATAATAATAATAATAATAATAAATAAATGTTTTTTTTTTTCTAATCTCCATTATATTTATCTTAAAAAACCAGAACTTCAACGGAGACTTCTGGTACGAAAAAAAAAGACTAAAAACAAACAAATAGAAAAAGAACACACAATTATATTACAATCATCACACTACAAAAAAGAAAAAAATGAACGAAAAAGTGTATCATTTTATTCATGAGTATTGTCATCATCAGTCGCGCTCATTTAATAAAACTATTATAACAACAAAAAACAAGTTCTTCGTCATCATCTTCCCATGGCGAACGGGTTCTTGCGGTCGGTCTTCAGGTGGTAGCTCCCGGTGTAGGGCAGCTCGCCCTTGACGCCGCCCATGATGCCGTAGTCGCCCTTACATGTTCCCCAGAGCACCTGCCAGTAGTTGTCGCACTTCTTGCCGTAGAACCCGACGCTCGAGGTTATGGACTCGGCGAAGTACTCGAAGGACCTCAGGTGGGAGCAGACGCCCCCGACGTCCACCAGACACCCGGACTGCTTCGAGCCCCCGTTGGGGTAGAAGTCAGCCTTGCCTATGGCGGTCAGGTAGCCGAGGAGACCCGCGTTCGTGTGGATGATCTCCACGTGCTTAGCGTCGGTCGCCGATATCCTCGTGCCCTCCTTCGCCGAGATGAACATGGGCAGGGCAGGGTCCAGACCTGGGAAACACAAGAGAAGGTTACAATGAGGTTTCATTCATTGATGACTAAAAAAAAAGTAGTAGCTTTTGGTACTCACCCACGATGTAGTTCGCCGTACCGGAGGCGTAGTGACCGGCCAGACCGGCTACGTGAGCCCCTAGCGAGTGGCCCACGAGGGTGGTGGTGTTGAGATTCATTCCCTGTTTCTCCAAAAAGTCAACCAACTTGGCGACGTACTTTCCAACCTCGAGAACGTGGGTGGCCGCCCACATGTACGGCCTCAGGGTAACCCTGCTCCAGTCAACCACGACTACGTTGTAGTCACCGTACTTCAGGTATGCTGACAGATAAAAATAATAGATCGTTACACATTAAACTAATTTTTGGTTGCAATTGAGAAGGTCATCAGAACTAGTTTAAGAAACAATCTAATTCAGAGATTTGGCACTCCAGAACTACCATAGTAGTTGATATATCTTAGAAAAAAATGACCGTTCTGAAGACATTCAATAATTCTTTACTCTTATGGTAGTTCTAGAGTGCTCAGCCCCTCGATCTTTTTTAGTAAATAACACAGACTTACCATCTCTTATGAGGGTGCAGGCCTTGCTGTTCTTGGAGTTTATCCACCCGTGGGTGACGATCTTGGTCTCACGGCTCGGATTGAAGTGACTGTTGCGGAGGGTGGCCACATCGTCTATGAATATAGCCTCACTTTCGGGAGAGTCACGGGTGTAAAGGTGGAAGAAGACGTTCTTCTCGGCAGACCACCAGAAGTCCATGCCGGACGGGACGTCGAGGGTGGCTTGGACCGGTCGTCCCTTGTCGTCGGCGAACCACAAGCCCTCCTCCGAGTTGAAGAGCTTCAGGTCCTCCTCGGTTAGCATCTCTTCGAGTCTGTCCTCGAAGCTGAAAGCTTCTGTATCTGCATTGGCTGTGGATGTTCCCAGATTTTTAGTTTTAAATTCAAATTTGGCGCATATTTGTTGCGCGGGTTTTTCGAATTATCAGACGTTTATAATTTTTCTTTGCAAAAAAATTATGAATGAAATAAATAATCACAAAAATTATACCGACACTGAAAGTAAATACGAGCAGCATCCAAAAATAACGTGGAACACTTACCGTTGTAAGCCAAAGCGAACAAAAGACTGACCAGGATGTGGACCCTCATGTTGTTGAAAAAATTGTGATTGACATTTGAGGCCCCCTCGCGTTTATAAAGTCACTGATGATTTCGATACACCGATTGATAAGATAATAAAAATTCAATCACAAGCATGAATTTTTCCTACGCATAATTTTATTAATACAGATTTGTAAATCTATTGTATCAATCAATTAAAAATCTAAGCTTTAACTGATACATCAACACTTTTGGCACTCTTATCAATCAAAACGGTGCAATCTTTTTTTTTGCACATTTTAAACAATTAGCGCAAGTGGTTATCTTTGCATCCTGTTACTTGGATTTCTGTATAAAAAACGTGTTAAACAAAAAAAAAGTAAAAGTTAATAATTTTCTGAGTGTACGAGTATTAGAAAAAAATTTATTTTTATTTTCCAAGGTTAATCAAAAAAAATTTTTGGGTTTAATTATAGTTATCGTTTTGATGATTACTTACAAGGTAAAAAAGTTACTTCGTTACTTTTTATCTCCACGCTTTGCTACGTTCGAATTTGAACGATTGCTCGCTAACTGAATCATGAAAAAACTACTCGTGAATCCCACAATAAAAACGTGCTTTGAAAAATCAGTGATAAGTAATCATTGAAGTTGATAGATTTTATCTATCTGAGAGTATTAATACAGCGCAGTAACAATCCTTTTTATCGATTTAAATCAAAAATATCAGAGATAAATGAATGAGTTAATAACGTTTCAAAAGAAATAACTGATAAATTTAAAAAAAATAAAAATCGTGCTTCAAAAATTAACACCGATTCGTGGTAATTTTATCCTTCGTTACTCATAGAAGATTTTATCTCTCTTCCAGAAGATTCTGTAAATAATAATAAAACCAAGCGTAATTTAATCAACCGAAAAAAGGCGTGTTTGGTTAACTTTTGCAAATTTTGTCTCGAGGTTGTGCTAAAACCAGTACTCCAACCGATTTTAATATAACGTTGACAGACGTTCATTTTGCAGTCAGTTTCTAGAGTACAGTTGTGGATTTTTCAAGAAGCTATAAGTTTTTTTTTTTATTACATTCCTGAGAAAAATGAGTGGATGGTTTAATGAAGATCAAAAAATTGTAAATAAAATTTTGAAAATCAAATGATTTTCGATGAAAAAAATTATTTAAAAAATATATCTTGAGTTAAAAGTTTTTAGAAATATATTTAATAATGTAAAAACCTGTTTTTTTGACAAATTATTATTTTTTAATATTTTTTAACGTTAAATCAACGGGCATAGTATCATCAGTAACATATTCTTACATGTGAAATTGAACTTTGAAATTTGAGCAGGGATCGAACCCGAGTTTCCCACTGTATTCAGAGACATATTCGACCATTTTTGTGAAGTCATAAACTATCGCAAAGATATATTTTTGAGTGAAATAAAAATTAAAAAAAAAAACATGTTTGTATACTATTTATAAATTTAGTTTAATGCCAGTAGAAAAATATTACTTTTATTTTTACAATCTTATCATCAAAAATATAAATCAAATTATAAAACTTGAACAAGTTTATCAACAAAATATTCTAGATAAAAAATTATATAAAATAAAAAAATAATACTAAAAGGACGAGTGGTTTATTATCAATAATAAATTGCACACATGAGACTTAAAATATATAAGTAGTTTATTGGAAATCTGTTACTCAAGCGTTCAACTGAATTGAAAATAATTAATATAATATTTTTTGACTTGAAAAAAGTATTTAATTCAGTAATAGGATGCTTTGCCAATTATATTCCATCATACCTACACGTTAAAAAAAAAAAAAATACTTTTTAAAAATTCATGAAATATCACGAAGCTTGAAAAATTAATGACTATTTTTAATTATTTTTTGAGTAAAAATTCTTGAAACTCGTACTTTTGCGTGCTGACTAAAAAAAAATCTGTTCTTGAATTGTTCTTTAATCATTGTTCTTAAATTTAAAATAATAATGACTTTGAAACTATTTGAATTTAAAGACATCTTTACTGCAAAACAATGAAACGTAACTCAAGGTCCCATAGCGTAAGGCGAGGCATCGTTTGTCTTAACGTAAAATATTCCCTGGGGCTTCGGCAACTTGACCGCCGCGCCCATGACAACCAGATGACCGGTGCACCTCCCCTCCGTCATCGACTTCCAGTCGGCGCACGTCGTGGCGTAGAATCCTCGAGTGGTGTTGAGCAGCGACTCGGCGTACACGTGGTAAGACCGCGAGTGAGAGCACTTGTTGGTGCTGCACCCGGGCTGCTTGAGACCGCTGTTGGGGTAGAAGTCGTAGTGACCGAGCTGATCGGCCAGACCGCAGTTCGTTATCTCCGTGTGGATGACCTCAACGTGCGCCGCCGATGCCTTCGACAGCCGCTCGGTTTGGCCCTTATCGGCGAACAGGGGCCTTGCTGGATCCAGACCTGAGCGATAGTCAGAGGAAGAAAGTTAAACAAAATTTTTTATGATAATTAGGCAATAGGAAAAATGCATGAAAAAATTTTTTTTCAGCACACGGCGCAGAAAGTACTAAGTTTCCTCCTTGTCCTAAGCAGGGAGTTTTCACTTTCCTTGCCTCGTGCTGAAAAATATATAACACACAAGCGAGTGCAAAAATGAGCTAACTAATTTTGGACTTTCTCAGGTGTTTAAAATACTACAGTTTGTTTATGGTTTCTTTAAAAAATTTTAAAATTTATTAAAAATCTAGCGCTTTTAGAAAAAAAAAATTTGGAGGCTGTGATTAATCTTTTCTTAATCTTCCCTATAAGCAGGGAAATTTTACGAGAAGTCGCGAACGCCGATATCAATGGAACTTTCAAGATGATCTTCTAACGCAAATTGAAATTCTAAATTATTTAGTGCCTCTAGTCAATAAGCCCTTTATTAAGCAGCTCATGTATTATTTTGGCTTAATTTAAGAAAAAAAATTGTCTTTAGAATATTAAAATTTTAAAATAGCTTTTTCTTTTAAAAAAATGTATATAATTGCATTTGTGAGGCTGTATGTTAGAATGCTTAAAAAGACTCAATTCATAATTTTTTCATAATTTAGATTTGTCATGAACTTTCCTTATGGTTGTGTCTAGGTACCATCGCCGTGAACCGTACACGGTACACGGTACACGGTAGCTTTTTACTTTAGATCCTATAATTTATCCCAAATAACCCACTTAAGTTTAAAAAACTACTAATTTCTACTTTAAATTCAATTGTCCATCTTAAATAATCCAATTAAATTCACAGAGTGTCTAAAGTAACTCTCATTTGGTACCGTGTACCGTGTACCGTGCACCGAATACGGTACACGGCGATGGTACCTAGACACTTTCTTTCCTTATGAGTGGAGAAATTTTATTTACATCTCAACAACAAAATCTAGCTTTGTTTTTCAGCCTTGACTATTTTTATGTAATCAGTGATATCTAGTACTAATTTTTTTATAAAAACATATTTGTTAATTAGGTCAAATCACGATAAGAAAGTAAAGAATATTCCTCATACACATAATTAACAGGTCAGTTAGAATGATGCCAGCAGAAAAAAATATTGACCGATCTGACTTCTTCAATTTTTATTCGAAGTACATTTCATTTTTATTTTTTCGTATAGAGATATTCTGCACTTACCCACAATGTAGTGGACGTTCTTCAAGTTGTAGCCGGCTACGCCAGCAACATGAGCGCCAAGCGAGTGACCGACGATGGTCATGGTATTCATGCTCATTCCGTACCTTTCAAGGAACCTGATCATGCTCATCACGGAATTGGCCACGTCGTTGACTTTTTTCACTACTGCCGGGTACAGCAGTGGAATTTTGTCTCCAGGACCCCAGTACTGGGCTTTCTCCCAGTCGACCACGATTACGTTAAAATCTCCACTTTTCAAGAAAGCTGCGATGAAAAATGAAAAGTTGTAGCTTTTTTCGTGGGGTTTTTGGGATATTAGTCAACTTACAGTCTTTCACGGAGTTGCAAAAACGAGAATTCAAGCTGCCACGGTACCCGTGAATAACGATTTTCGTGGGTTTTTTGACGTCGAAGTTACCATTTCTCAGCCTGGACTCGTTGTTCAGAAATACTTGATATGGGTAGGGAGATTCGGATTTGAACAGGAAGAATTTGACGTCGCTGTCGCTGATTTTAAACGTGGACGATAGTTCTTCGTAAAAATTACCCTATGAAAATTAATTTTTATTATATGGAGAACTCAATTCATTGTCAGCTGATGTTGAACGTTTGGTTGATGATTCATATCGCCCAAATATTTATGACTTCATTTAAAATTAATAATTATTCGTTGTGAAGAATTCTTTGAAATTATGATTATTGAAGAATTTTGACATTTATTGCACAATTAAAGATATTGAGTAGAAATTAAAAAAACAGTGTAATTAAATTATTTAAAATTTAAGAAAAGAGCGTTTAAATATTCAAAAGCAATAAATTATTGCCAACGACGAAATGTAAGGTACCTGTACCTAATATGGCCCCCCTAAGCGAGAATCGACGTTGTGGCCAATCAAATCACTATTTTTTGACGGGTAAGGTCTCATTTTAAAGCTTAATTCAAGAGCTTTAAAATGAGACCTTACACGTTTGATTTTGATCAATGAGCTTCAAATTCCAGAGGATTTACCAAAACACGGTTTTTTAAGACACATAAAATTTGTGTCCTAATATGGCCCCCCTCTCCCCCCTGAAGTATTTTATTCATTGCGATTTTTTAAATCAATCAGAATATGAGATTTAAAAAAACTTCAAAATTTTTAACATTTTAAAAATAATTTATTTAAAAATTGAGCCTTTTTTACAATTTTTTTGAAAGCTTTGCAACCATTAGAAAAATTACAACTTTAAATTTTTATCAAAGTTTGATTTTTGAGCTAGAATACTTTTTTAGTTATAAAATGAAAAAAAGCTTTGAAACAATTAAATTTATTTTTCTTAAATAAAATTAGGATAGGATTTTCTAAAAAGTAAACATGAAACTAAGGACTCTTAATATCGGTATTTCTACTAATTCGCGGGGGGCCATATTAGGAACACTGGAGAATAATAAGTTATTTAAGAATAAAACCCGTTAGAAAACGAGTTGAACAAAAACTAAGGTCGCGTTTTAAAGCTGAAACAATAACGAATCGAAGCTACTTATTCAAATTTTGGTCAGATGCGTCTAAATCTTTTGGCAGACCATTTAATTACACCGTAAAATAATAACGGAGGTATACAAAACGAGTTTTAGCTATTAGGCGTGCGCAAAAATAATTTTAAAATGTTCTAAACAACTGAAAACTTCATAATTCAGTGTTTTTGACTTCTTCCTACCTTGTAGAGATGCCGCATATCGAGCATATTCAAAATAACAGGGGGGGCCATATTAGGCAAGGGGCCATATTAGGCACACTTACCTTACTTTCTCGAAAAAGTTTTAATTTGCTTGATAAAGATCAACGATAGATAGATTACTTAATAAAGTAGTTTAAATAAATTTATAATGACTGACCTTTCCATGAGATTTGACGGCACATGAGAACATTTCATTAATACTTCCGATTGATGAATTAATTTGCAAAAAACAAGCTAAAAAAACGATTACTTTCGCGGCTGCCATTTTAAAGAAACGCGTTTGTGATAAGCAAGCCTTAATTAAAGCGTATTATTCAAAAGATGATCGAAGACTGACTAACAGTTACAGCAAAATGGAAGTTTATAATCAGTTCCTGCTAGGGTATTCACATCGCTACTCCTACGCGTGTGTCATTCCACTTGAATTTCTCGCACTTTTCTATGATTTCACTCAAGATAGAGAGTTATTATAGTCATTGATGTAATTTCACCAAGAAAAGTTTCCAACAGGATAAGATAAAATGGCAAAAAAAATGGTAAGTAAAAAAACTATTTTTTTTATTTTTGCTGGCACTTATCATTTTTTAAGATGATAAAACAAGATCAAAATAATAAAACTTTCTCATTCAAAAAGCAATAAAATACTTGAGATAATAGCGTGATACGCATCCATTAAAATAATGAACGATTCGAGTACGATAATTATCCCCATACTCGTAAAATTATAAATCTCGGAGAATCATGAGTTCTGGAACATACAACTCTCGAATCTCGAGTGCGCTTTCGAGTGATAATGTAGTATCTTAAGTGTGGTCTAACTGTATCGTTTAGTTATGTAAAACTTTGATCTATTAACAACTGAGCCATCATATAAAAATCGAGGATAAATTTAACCGCTAATATTTTTTTTGCATTCTTTTTCGCGCGAGCTGACTTCACTCGTAGATAAAAAAAAATTTCGTTCGTCAATGATAAGATTGTTTAAAAATTTTAACTTGCAAAATTTATCTACATTTAGTCTACATGAACCACTTAAAATTTAATTATTTTAATTGAATTTTGGTTATATTAAATTGTAATATTTTTAAAAGTCATTTTTGGTGATAAGCCGTGCAAAATATTTGTATGAAAAATTAATGAAAGTCATACATTTAGTTCTAAATTAATTACGCACGTGCATGAAATTAAATCTGGAAAATCAAAAGTATTTTTGAAAGGATTAAATAAACATAACAATAACCTCGACAAAACCATCTAATAATTTCCGACTAAATAATTTTAGAATTAATCATAAAAGTTTAATTCAATAAAAATTTAATTTTATCATCACAAAAAATGTTATGTGACAGCTTATATTAGAGGTCAATTTGTATGAGCCAAAAAATGTATTAAAAAAAATGGCATGTTTATAGCAACCCGAAACTTTTTTTTTAAGAGAAATATCGAAATCATGCTCTGTTTTGCATTTACATATAAGTTCATAGAACGTAGTTCTTCTGCTGAAAATCAGACAGTGTCGAATCGGGGGTTCGAACCCGGTAAGGACGAATTACTAATCACATTATCTGCTCAGCAAACCATCAGACCGTATACTTTGTAAACTTATTAACATACTTTTATTAATTTTGCTTTCAAATTAAAAAAAAAAAAAAAAAACTCAATGAAGTTGAAGTAAAAAAAAAAAAATACACAAGACTGGGAAGTATTTTTCTTAATTTATCTCGATTCCATTTTTCTCGAATAACTTTGTACAAAAGTAAGCCATCTTCAAATTCAGTTAATTTTGATTTTAAATTTTAACGTTTATACTTCGAACAATCATTCCATGAGTACTCATTTGGGTTTGTAACTAACTTTTTGATACTTGGAGGAAGTTTTGGAATAACTGAATAAAAAAGAAACTGATTTGTACTGTACAAGGTAAGTCATTTATTCAAAAAATTAAAAATAAAACCTATTATGAATCTTAAACATAAAAATATCACATGGCTCGGAGTATTCTAAAAATTGTTTAACAAATTTGTTCGTTATTTACATTCACCTAGGCGTAGATCATCATCCCGTGATCATTTTCCCATGGCGTAGGGGGCCGAGTTGCGGGTTCCAACGTGGTACATGCCCCCGACGTTCTGGTCGGCGCTCCTCTGTACCCTGGTGTGCCAGCCCTTGAGTCCGCCCATCTTGGCGAGGTCGCCGGTGCAGTTGCCGCCCTTCAGCTCGTCGAAGTCCTCGCACTTGTGCCCGAAGAAGCCCTCCTCGGAGGATATAGACTCGGCGTAGTACTCGTACGCCCGGGCGTGAGCGCACTGGTTGGTCAGGCACCCCGGCTGCTTCGAGCCCCCGTTCGGGTAGAAGTCGAAGTGTCCGATCTTGGTCGAGAAGCCGCAGTGGCCCTCGTTCGTGTGGATTATCTCCACCGTCGACGCGTCTTCCGTTGATATCCTGGCACCGGGTTGGGACTCCTCGAACGCTGGAAGGGCTGGGTCCAGTCCTGCGATCACGAGAAAACATTTTTTTACAGTTGTAATCATGATATTTGTTTTTTATTTTTTAGCTTTTTATTGTTTCAGAGATTTATTTTAAGAATTTATTAGAAATGTGAAAAAGAAATATGTGACTCAAGATTTAATTTAGTAGTTACAATGTTTGAGTCCTAATTTTCAAGTATTATTTTTAGATCTTGAAATTCTATAAAAATTAAAAAAATTTTTAAACTGATAAAATGACAAAACATTGTAACTTTTAAACAATCGAAAATTAAAAAAAAAATTTCTAGCTACGTAGCGATGTTTTGAGCAACACCTCTTTAATTTAAAAAAGTCTCAATTCAAAAATTAAAATTTTTAAAGTCACTAAATATGTATTAATTTTTTAAATATTCCTATTTAAATAATTTTCTTGATTTCAAAATGGAATTAGAAAAGTTTTTACGGCTTGCATGTTTTTTTAATAGTACTACTTAATGAAAAAAAAATTACTATATTATTATATTTTATTCCAACTGACTCAACAAAAAAGTGGTAGTAGATCAATTTTTTATTTAAATGTTTAATTGTAAAACAAGTGCACGAAAAATGAAACTAGTCGAAGAAAAATTAATTCGAAAATTTAACCCGTATGATTAAAGAATAAACTTTTCAAACTAATCGGACGCTGTGTAAATTTTAAACTACCCGATAGGAGCGGAAGGTAGGGGGGGGGGGGCTTTTAACTTTGCCGTAAAGAAGATTACATTAAACTTTAATTTTCTAATTTTTGTTGGCCGTCAGACGTTAAAACTTGCGGAAAGTGGATACCGAGAGAGAATTATTAAACTCGATAATAATTCTGTAATGAATAGTTGGTAGCTCGTGCCAGGGCAGCGGCCAACGGGGGAATCGGTAAATTAGTTCGCGAACTTTATAATCCCGCATGATTTAGTACCCAAAAGATAGCTCCTCCTCCCCCCTCCTCTTTTTTTTACTTTTTTTCATTCTCAAAGGGTATTTTCTCGCAGCTGAGTGATAAATTCGATCGAACACGTACCGACGACGTAGTTAACTTTGTTTTTCATCCTTCGGCTGGCGGTGCCCATGACGTGGGCGCCGAGAGAATGTCCAATCAGGGTCGTGGTTTTCAGGTCCAATCCAGTATTTTCGAGAAACACGAGCATCGAAGTAACAAAGTTTGAAACTTCGGGTACGTATTTAACGGCGGTGCCGTAGCTTCTGGGCACCCATCCGAGCCAGGATTGCATGCGCCACCAGTCGAACACAATTACGTTGTAATCGCCCTTGCTCAAAAAGGCTGAAAACATTTCATCCTCCTATTAAAACTCACCCTCTTTATAAAAAAAAAAAAAATCAACATCTTTTGTATTTTTACCGTCTTTCATGAGCTTGCACGAGGGCGAGTTTCCCGAGTTCAGGTACCCGTGGGTTACGACCTTGGTTGGCCGGTTGAAGTTCAAGCCGCTCTTGTGGAGACCGAGCTCGTCGTCCAGTCTCAGCACCTCGCCGTCTCCGTTTTCTCTGGTGTACAGCTTGACTATTACGTACTCCTTGATGTCGTAGTTCGATCCCCAGTAGGGCTCCAGCAGCTGGGCCAGGACCTCCGCCCCTTGGCCGTAGTTCTTACTGGACTGTAACGAAAAAAAATGACAGCGAGGTTAGGCGAGGCTCGAACTCGAGTCTTGGAGGAGTTCCTGGAGTAGACTTACTATGCCCATGGCGCAGGAGAGCTTGCTCTTCACCGTGGCCGCGCATATCGCCGGGCTCACAAGCTGCGATACGAGGACTAACGCGAGAAGCGGTGAAAACTTCATACTGCCGGGGCGAGCAATGGCAATGTCACTTCTAAATTTCATATTTATACAATACTCGGCTTTTATCTGAAGTGCCCGAGGAGAACGAAAGATAAATGTTAGTTCTCCCAGAGTCTCGACCGATTAAAAATCCATTAAGTAATTAAAGCCTATAAAATTCAAATTCCGATCGATATCGATTAATCAAGCCTTTTTTACATTTTTTTTTTTTTTTCTTTTTTGGAATTTGCGATGTGCGTGTGTATTTTTAGACCGGTATTTTTCTATCGGCTCGAGAGCCGCCTTAGCGAACTCGAATATTTATGCGATCTTATCGATTTAAAAAAGACATTGTTTCACGGAAACAAGGTGTTTACGATAGCTCGTCAAAACAATGAGCTTTCGTCTATATAGAGTGCGCGGGGCTCGGAAGGCCGATTGCAGTTGATAGACTTTTGAGGCCATCTACAATTTATAAATGCACCTGAGTATGAGAGCAAAGCGTAAATACAAAAAAAAAGGTCTCAAAATATTATCTCCAAGTGAGTGATCCAACGCCGCTTATCGTGTCTCTATGATTCGCTGCTCGCATGCTAGATGGAATGTATTTTTTTCGTCGTGGTATGTAATCGAATTAGTTTCAAACTCTGATCGACTATCTGCCGAGCGAATATCAGATTTTGTGGAAGGTTAATAATTCTCAAAAAATTTATTTAACGATTACTGGCTTAAAGATTAGTTTACTTTCAAGTTGATTTAGTTTTTTTTAATTGAATTTTTTTTTATCGTGCATTGATTCGCTAATAAAAATCTAATCAAACTTATTCGAAGCTTGCAAGTTCAAAAAGTCAGTTCATAAGGATCATGCAAATTGAACTTTTTGATCGAAGGCAAATTTTGTTGGATTCAATCTTCAATCAAATTATTCTTTCTAATATTTTGAATTAAGATAAATATATCTTTCACAATAATGTTTATGAGCTTTAAAATCAATTCTTTAATACTTTTATTTTCCTTAAACAAGTACGATGAACCCAATCCCTTGTTTTTGTTTTTTATTTATTTATTTTTTAAATAAACTGCGTAAAACATTCAGTGATAAAATCAGTGTAGTGATACGAAAATAAATCCAAAAATACAATGAATTAACACTGTAATAACTCAAAGAGGCTTAAATTTCACAGTGGACAGTTTACAAGAAGGAAATCAAGAGGCTTTGTCTTGAACGATAAGAAAACATTAGTGCCAATGAACGCTTACAATTTCCGACAATTTTTGTTTTCAACAAATATCATGCGCAGCCATTAATACCTGCAAGCTCAAAATGGATAAAACCCGTTGTTTCTTCGTTCGACTGCGTAAAAAAAGAGATTTGATAAAATCAGCGATCTGACAAGCGGGTAAATTCAAAAGTGCTATTTATGCTATCAATTATGATAATTCAAAACAGCTTGAATTTCATTTCATCGAACAAGCACAGTAGCCATTCAATAATCCTCAGAAATTATTGTTTCAAATAAATTTCTCTTTGCAAGCTCCAAATCCAAGTCTGTCTCGATTTGGACGGTACGGTTATCCTTATTCTGCCAGTTCGAAACATTAGTTTTGATGATCCATTAAACCTTTCAGTTTCAAACAAGCTTTGCCGAGCTTGCGAGCTGAAAATTTAAACATCTCCAGTCTATAGAGTAGCACACTAACTTTGATAACTATTAAAATTTTTTTTCCATCAGTGCAGCTTTCGAAACATTGTGAGCTTGCAAGCCTGTACCCTAGTCTTGCCTAGCAGCTTCTTTATTCATTTGGTTCTAAAACCCCTGCCCCCGTAAAAATAAAATTAATCAAGCCCCCGTCGCAGCGTCTGATGTGATTCAATACAGCCTCCCGACAATGTTTATCAAGATCCGCCGGTCGAAAAAGTCTCCCTCCGAATCGAGTTGAATTATGTGTATCCTAAAACCCCATCGAAAGCGAAACTCAGCAGCGGCATTGGCGGCGGCAGGCAGGCAGGCAGCAAGAATAAAAAGTAAAAAAAAAAAAAGGTAAAAAAAAGTGCAGGTGCATCGCCCCTCGGCCGTTTCCCTCCCCGGTCTGGCAGGCTGCAGCTCGCCATCATCGAATTACGCTTACGGCGTGGATCTATATAAGACCAGTCGGCGGCAGGCAGCCAGGCAGCCGTACGTACGTGTGCGTGCCCCGGCGCGCCGCCGGCACGAAAATGAGGATGCAAGGGAGAGAGGGAGAGAGGGGGAGGACCAAACTGCAGTATAGCCAGAAAGGTTTTGCAGGGCTGCAGTGACTAGCCTCCATCGATTTACCCATGCGACGACGCCATCTTGCCCACCCTACCGACGCTGCCGCCGCCGCCGCCGCCGCCGGGGTTGACCACCCCACGCACTTGTACGCCGCGCGTGTGCAACGACTGCAGCCCTGCAGCCAGCGGTTACGCGGGAGGGTGGGAGGGTAGACATTTTGAAAAATGATCCCGGCCGGGAAGTCATCGCGCTCGGTGCTGCAGCCTGCTCGTCGAGCTTTTTTTTGCCCGGGCCGAGGAGGAAAAAAAAATGAAATCAAATACCCGCGGATGATGAAAATAACTTTTTTTTTCCCTGAAATCATCGCGTTTTAATCGTAATTTATGCGTCTTCGTATCGATACGTTCGATGCTCAATCGCTATTCTTTTCCGGTCTGCGAGCTTGCATGATCTAAAAAATATCTCGTCGAACGGTAACTTGAAAAAAAAAAAAAAAAAAAAAAAAGACTCGATTCGGGTATTAAGCGCAGATCAGATCACCTCGAAAAAGCCTCGTCGCATCCGCAATACGTCGGCCGATTGAGGTTTCAATCACAAGAGCCGGAAGAAAAGTTTCTTTTTATCCGTGGAGCTCGCGTTATTAACACCCGGGGATTACGACGGGCGTGTGTTTGCAATAAAGTCGGGGATTATCGGGGGTAAAGGGTGGCTGAATGCTCTTTTTTTTTTACCCTTTTTTTTCTTTCCTTTTTTTTTTTATTCGAACTTCGATGCGTAGCTGCAGCGGTGCAGGCGATCCATCAAAGCGACGATTCCGCGATAAGTCGCGGCGCTAGAGTTTATGATAGATGACGCCCAGTTCCGATACGCGCGGAGCTAGAGTTCCCTCGATTGGAAAGACCCCCGCCAAGTCGGAGAAATTAGCGAGATCTTGGCTTTATTCGGAGTCTCTGCGGGGGTTCTAAATTCTTTAACGAAAATAGCTGGAGTAGGAAAAAATGTTTTCCTTGCCGCTGGAATTCCACGGCAATCTAGTCGTAAGAGATCGATATGGATGTATAGATATAGCCTGTATTGAACCATTCTTATAAGCAACAACAAAAAAGTACTATTATATACTTTGACTATCATACACATTACACAGTATTAAAATATTGAGAAATTTCACTTTAATAAAATAAAATTTTTCTTCTATTTAGTACAAATAATTGTTTCTTTTGCCAGCACGAACTACAAAGTACCATTTTTGAAATTTTTCCGCTACCACCTGTGACTGTTAAAATTGTCCATACGAAAGTGAATTTTTTCGATACTTAATCTGCAACCAAAGATACAAAATGATCTGCATTTTCACGTCAAAATCTAATCGATAAGAAACTTGGAATCCTCGCAGTAAAAAAAAAAGTCCCGCAGCAGAAATCTCGTAGCTACCGTTAACAAAACAATCCACCCAAATCCCAACGCTTAATCGCAAGAATTTCGATAACAGTGCATAACGAATAAAAAAAGAAGAAGGCAATCGAAAGAATTTAATTTAATAAATCGGTACGTTAACGAAATTCACGATTCCGGGAATTATAATGACAAACGATATACACGTCGACGATTTGACTTACATACATCTGCATTCGTTCGTTCGTATCGCTAAATACACACGCACATATCGATATCGCACCATTTATCACCGCTCGGCTTGCTCGTTCTCTCTCACTTTTTTTTTTTATCATTCACGCGACTACGACCCCCGAAAAATGTGAATAACGTTTCGCGCGTCCCGAAAAAAATCCCCGTTTATGCCGAAGAAAAAGGAGGACCGTTTTTTTTTTGCGAAAAATGAACGAACCTTTGAAATTGAGCGAGACGAAATGGCCTGAATATATTTCGGAACGAACGGACGAACGTACCCATTATCCGAGGGGAGAATTACGCGGGATGGAATTTTCGGACCGCGCGTCGTTAGAGGATCGGACGACGACGGGTTTTTCAATGCACTAATGAAATAGTTTCGGGGGAACGGAGACTTGGTCTTTTTTTCAAGATTTGACTGATGAGGCGGAATGTAATTTTTAACAATCTTTTTTGAGGAGCCTCCTGCAATTTTTACCCCCCGACGCGAAGTCGATTTAATGAAGCCCGGTGCACCCGAAAAATGCAGAGTTAAAATTAACCATGGAGGGAGGGGCGTTTTTTTGACGGTGCGATTATTTTTTTTTTTAATTTTATGGGGCGCTGAGGATCTTTAAAAGTTGTGCGTGCTCGATAATTAAAGAAATTAAATGCAATGAGAATTTTTTTCAAAACTTCTTGATTGTTTACAGTATATTGCATGGGTAAAGTGTACTAAAAACAATCTTGGCATGTTGAAGAAAAAAAAATTTTAATATTTATTTAGATACATATGTCAAAAAAAAATACCCCTTAAATTTTGAAAGCATTTTTTTTTTTTTAAAGTCACCTTATTTAATTTTATTTTGAATCAATCATTGACAAATTTCAATCGAGTATATTCAAAGAGTCATCTAAATAAAGGAGACTTGAACTCGAAACTTCTGGTCGCAGTCGTCAAGTTGATCGAATAATTCAAAGCTCGACTCATGGCCATTTGGTATTCCTTATTAATGAAACTTTTTACTTGACTAATATTTAAGATCAGCAATATTTGGTAAATCTTCTATCTCAAATGACATTGTGGTAGTACAACTCAATTACTATCAATCGATATAATTAAGGATGAAAATTTCTTTTTAGTTTGAACAGATTAAAATATTAAAGTGTATGTTACAAGTTTTTTCAATTGCAATTGTAAATGATTTTGAATATTTTTGAAACAAAAACAAGCTTTAAAAACATGAAACAATTGTTTCTTTTTCTCGTTTTTTTTGTTATATTTTTGATTAAAAAATTTTTTTTTAAATAATTCAGACATGAAGTATGAGTACTTGAGATGAACATCACTCAAATAAAGAGTTTTTTATTCTTTAAAAGTTTCATGTTTATGCAAATCTTATAACGATTATGTCACTCAGTGCGAACTAAAATTTTAAATTCAGTTTTTAAAAACCCTAAAAATTATTTGTTTTCTTAGCTTGCATTGTAACTTTTTTATCGTTTGATCAAACGTCTTGAGATTTTGCATGAATTACTTTAATAATTTAAAATAGAGCCCTTTCAGCTGAAAGTATGGTCCTACATCATGAAAATGTGTACCTAAGTTTTAATTAAATTTTGATAATTGCAGCAGTGAAACGTTTGAAAAAAGTCCACATTTTTTGGGAAAATTTGAAAATGACATTAATTTGTATGGTTTTAAGTAAATCTAAAAATGACTCCTGACGGATTTTAGAAAGTAAATCAACTTAAAGATCTCGCAAGAAATTCAACCCCCCTGATCAAATAAATTCAAAAGCATCAAACCGTCGCATCGATTGTCAAAAGCTCCGTATTAGGGAATTCGGGTGCCAACCTTCTGCGTCTGATGGTACTCGTCACGGCCACTTCTTCGCAGACACGGGACAATTCACGTGCAGTCCGGGTCGGAGCCGCACACGTGGGGATCGAGAGGCTGCTGCGTCGGAGGATCAGCGAGGCGTCACGTGCCCACATCATCATCGGCTGCGGAATAACGACGGCCTTTCCCCTATTATTGCTAACAAGCAAACTCCCGGACCCGAGTCTTATGCTTAATTCCCTTCGGTCTACCGGAGGGATTTCGAGTATCGATTTTTGAAACCGTTGCACCCGTTCGATAATCCGCTTCTATCGCGGAGCCTAGGATTAAGCCAATGACAAAAGATGCCGGGTTTCGAAATTATTAATAAATCAATTTTGTTATGTATACTGCGACATCGTAAATTAAAAAATAACAACTACGATGCCGAAAAATCTGTTTTTTGAAGATTATTTTGACTGGAGAACGCCATCAAGCTTACTGTATAAATATTTTTCATGCTTAAAGTCCATAATTTTATGCCATTAAAACGGTGAAACATTCCATCTTTTTACTCTGAACACTGCCGCCTTAGAATTTTTGACCAATTATAATGTTCATAATTGACTTCTGCTTATTCGAAACTAACTCTTAGTGTAAATTTCGATTTTTCATAGCTGTGAATCCTTTTTCAACTCTTTATTAATACATAAGCAATCGTAAACTTTGAGTAAAAGGGAATGTCTTTTACATAATAAAGTTAATAAATAAAATCAATAAAAATTATGAATCATAAAAAATTTTTAAAGAAAAATTGCTTTCTTTTAAACTGGCTGATTTTTAAAGTTCGACTAAACCAGTTAACAAGTAGCTTAACTAGTAAATGCCTAAACTACTACTGATTCTAGGCTCGTTGGTTCAAATCTCGCTCACAAACGTTTTTCATGAAAACAGGCATTGCAGTTATGAAAAGACTTAATTTGAATGTTGTTTAGGTTTAGAAAAACGTCCCTCTTCGTAAAAAAAAAAAATGTCTTTAAATGATTGTTCAATTTTTTTTTTTATTCTCCATGATTCAAGGTTAAAAGTTATTTTACATATCTCAAGAAAAAAACTGCTGCACATAATTTTATACATAATAAAATTTTAATTCTTTAAAGAAGTTTGGGTCGAATGCAAATTCATCTTCATTACCCAAGTGAAAAATTTCACATAAACGTGAAAATTGAAATTATTACATAGCAAAAGTATTCAGCATAAATTCATCAACTATAAAAGCAAGATGTTTAAACACGGAATTTCTAACCCTTGAAATTATTCAAACAATCATCCTCACCCAGGGTAAATTTCAACTACGAGCAAACATGGTTTCTCTGGATCTCCAAAAACATCTCGCTCCTCTGTTATTTTTAGACATTTGAATTAAATTTTGATCGTCTAGCATCGGAAAAGAAACAACTCTCACAATGAATCGTCGAAATCTATTTTGAAAATACATCGAATTTTATAAGAAGATCCTCAAGCGAAAAGTATTTGGATACGATCGATATAAGACCACACTACACGGATTCTTTAGATAATCATCGATACGCACGAAGCTCGCGATTTAATCCATCAAAATAATCAATGCCGATGATATCGCGGAGCATTGTTCTTTGTGCTGCCAAGGTCGATTACTCAAATACTCATTTTATCGTAAATACTGCGCTCTTAATATTTTATAACAAAGCTCTTACCGTTATTGAAAAAAAAAAAAAAAAAATTTTGTCGCATGAAAAAAAAATTTCATAAAACCTCTCGAAGTCACTCAAAAAAAAAAAAGCGCAAAGTTTATGAAAAAAGCGTTTTCGAAAAAAAAAAACACTTTTGGCGTCGTTTCGAAGCGATCATTTAAAAAAAACATTTTTGAAGTTCAATATGATATTCTTCGACCGCAAACTTTTTTTTTTTTTAATCAAAAGTATGATGCTCTTCCAGCATATTTGCAGAGGGCGAAGTAGTCAATCATGAAAAATAAAAAATAAAAAAGAGCGGACCGAGTGTCCATCATTCCGGGTTTATGCACACAGAGAAGATAATCAACAAGCGGTCCTGGGAATAAGGACCGGGCTAAATTTGATGGAATCTAATCAATCAGAGCACAATAATAGCGTTTTCCTAACGCTTGTCAGACTCGATCCCGGCCGCAGTAAAAAGCCCAGCGGGCTGTAATAATCGCCGCCGCGGCGTCGTCGGCGAACTGATTAAACTTTCATCAAAGCGTTGACGAAATTTTCGGTCAAAAATCATCGTCTCGTTACGCTCCCGCCTTAATTTGAATATTTTTCGAAAACAACAATTTCTCTTTTTTATCTTACGCAAGCGGTTATCGAGACGTTCGGTACTTTCAATTATGTTAAAATTACGTTTTTGGTTACGAATCTTCGCCGATAAGCGCTCTCGAGTGGGTTAGATAATGGATGATAAATAAAAATTGACGATAAGCGTTGTCCACCTCAAGTTCAAAGCGGAAAACAAGGAAATAGTTCGTAAAAAAAAAAGATCACTAGACTTATCAAAATAAATTCGCGTCATTGAAAGTATATTACTTCTTTTTAGTCATAAAAAATAAAAAAATAAGTTTGCGCTTTGTGACAGCACTAAAATGACGGCGCGGTGTTTACTTTCAATTGCGGCGTTGCGCACGATGATTTGAAATGGCAACGTTTTTATAAAAATTATTCCTTCCTCTATTCTCGTCGCTCCAGAATATATATTTTTTTTAGCCCCCCGTAACTTTATTGTTTACAGTCGTTATTTATCCAAGCTCTCGTTTTTATTTCCCCTCCCTACCAAACATTTTTTCACTTTCGCGGCTCTTCTTCACTGGTGATGCGAACGAAAATCAGAGGATAGAGAAAGCAATCTATTGACTTTTGAAATCGATTGAATTTTGGGGAATGAATTTGATTAAAATCCTGCGTGCTGGACGCTCGTCGTTTGTGTGTCCGACAAATTTACTGTTTTAATAGTTGACATTTCAGGCGCATTTCAATATTTTTTTTTTTTTTTGTTTGAGAATTGGGGTTTTTTTTTCAAGTCACAATGCGGTGGGTCAATTGTCAACTTGGGGGGGTTTTATGTTTTGTTGTGTTAAAATGTACGCGACGTTCAATTTAATCTGAAAAAAAAGGAAACATACACTCTAAACTCTAGTATTTGCTATCTTGTATATCGCTATACGTTTGATAACAAAAACAATATCTAGTACTGCAAAAAAGTAAGTGCTGGGTGCAACAAAAAAAAAACTGAAAAAATAAAATAAACAAAGAGTGAAGAAATGTTGTATGTACGTTCAAAAATGTTGACTTTCTTTTTTTAATTTCTCCGTTTTTTAATTTTAGTTACTTATAGTTGTAAGCTGTCAATAAAAAAAAATTTTTTGTTTATATAATATTTGAAGCGCGTTATAACTAGATTTCAAGCTAACTTTTAATATATTGTTTGTAAAATTCAAATATTTCTACAAAAAAAAAGTAATGACATAATTTCGTGACTTGAAATTTTTGCTTTTTCTGACGTAATAAGTATTATTTTATTTCTAAAAGTTGCAGTATTTAAATGAAGCTATGAGTTTAAGTCATATTAAGAGTTATTGTAGTTCGTCAAGTGCATAAAAAGTATGAGTTTCTTTGATTAAATTAAACTTTTGTCATTTACAATTGAGACGTTAATAGTTGCTCGCTAAATTTTTTTATTGTTTTATTTTTTAATTGGCTTTTTTTTTTCAAAAAATGTTGATATTTTACTTATAACCCATACAAGAAAATACTAAATGTAGTTTATATATTATTTATTCATCGTTGTATAACGACTTTGTGAGGGTTGTTACAAATTTTAATGAGTAAACTAAAACTTTTTTTTTTTAATTTGACAAAAGTTTTTGAAAATTTTAAATGTTTATACTATTTAATATTAGTTTTGAAAATTTTTAGGGACAGGCATAAAAATGAAAAGGCTTGTTACATATATCTTGTATTTTATACTGAAAATAAATTTTATTTCAACAACTTGGGCTTGTTTATCATTGGGAGAAGATGTAAGTAAATATTTATTTAATATATGAAAATCTTTTTTATAATACTTAAATATTAGTTACAAATTTCACAGCTTTGGCATTAATTTTGTACAAGATAAAGAGTAAAAAATTGTAGCAAATATTGAACCTTTTGTTGATTATTTTAATTTTTTTAGATTATTCGTTGTTATTAATTTCATTTTAGTGTGAAAAGGGACTTTGTTGTCCAGGCATCTCTTGCTATAACAACTTTTGCAGTGAATTCGGCGCCACCAGTTTTTAGATCTTAAAATCTTTATAAACTAAGTTATAATAATTTTGTCTAATAAATGATTTCTGGTAAATAAAATATAATTAAATCTTTTGGTTTATAAATAAATCATGAAATCTAATAAGTTACGGTTGAATAAAAATTACAAAAGAATAGCAATATACAAAAAAAATATAAAATCATTTTTTTAATGTTCTTTGTTACTATTATTCAGTGTATTTTTTATATAAAATCAAAAGATAAATCATTGGGCTTTTAAAGTTCTGGATCATTTTCAGAGTTACTCTTGCAGGAAGCATTGAGCTTTTACATTCATACAGTAATTCCAAGTTAGTAGTGTTTTCTATAACTTTATAATGAGCATCCCTTTTAGTTTTTCATTAAATGTTACATTTACAACATCCCTTTCGGCCATAAAGCTGACTATTCAACACCGTGTGCTTTCCACCCGAAAATCCCAAAATCGTAAAAACTACAATATTCTCGTGGGCTTAATTGCGCGTGCAAATTAAGGCGGCCGAGGTAGCCCTTAACTGCGAAATACAGAAGCTCGGAGAGAATAACCATGGAGTCGTCGTCGTCGTCGTCTCCCCTTTACGCGTCTCTGACTTCGGACCAAAGGGGCTGCGACCCTTTTCTTCTTCTCCCTTCACCTCTATAAATTCCCTCAGGATTTTTCTTTCCTCCACTTGCCTTAATTAAAGCCGTCCAGACTCCACCCACACACTTCTCCCCTTCTCCGCAGTATGGGGTTGTTGCCGCCGAAACTTTCCTACGAAAGCTCCTGGCTTGTCCTTGGCGATTGACGCTGGGCGACACAATTACCGTAATGCCCGCACTTACGGATCTCCGTCTTGTTTGATGACTGAAAGTGCTTGGCTTTTGACAACTGTAGAACGGTATTTTTTTTTTTTTTTAAATTGGAAATAATTAAACTAAAAAAAATGAATTACATGCAAAACTTTAAACGCCAATCAACTTTTTTTTTCATTATAAGTTTTTTTTTAGCTCATATCAAGTGAATACCTCATTCTTTTAAATTGATATAACGAACGGGACTCGAACCAACGGTTCGTGGTTTGTTAGTCCGATGTTCTGCCGGCTGAGCCACGTACAATACACGTTTATGATAATTCATTTGTACACATCAAAAGCTTGAAGAGATAATGCAATAAAAAATTTGATACTTTATTTTTAAAACTCATTTTCAAATTATATAATTTAATTAATTAAAGAGCCATTTTAATCTTTGATTTTTTACTTGATTTGATTCTTGATTAGATCATTTTTCGGTTAATTTGAAAGATCGCCAGTTGAGAATTTCATCTGTTATTTAAAATTTCATGGTACTTGTTCGCAAAAAATCGCGAACATTCTTTTTTGAACATCCTTTATAATTTTGCATAAACTATAAATGATTTTATATGAAATAAATTCACTATGCTTTTTGAAAATATGAAAAAGTTTTGAACAATTTATGTAGATTTGATAATAATAACCTTAATCTTGGTCATTCACAAATATTTATAAACTAATTGAATCATTAATAAAAATTGCTCAAAACAATGCAACTGCCTAATTAGCTGTTACATCGAAATGAGATCATTTGGTTCGAGCTAATATTTTTCTCCACTTCAAACTCCAACAGCAACTTCAGCTTCTCCAACTCGATAGAATCCTCATCACGAGCAATCCAAGTCTCGCGCCAATTTGTCAAACTCCACTCCCTCGCCCCCTACCCTAGCAATAAACAAAATAAATATCGCCCAGCTCCGTTCGGTCCAGATTGTTATTCAAACAACAAGCGATAATGAGTTAAGATAATTAGTGGCTTGCTTTCGAAGTAATGAACGCGCTGGTGCCGCGCACTGCAGGTGGGTTGATGCAAGCCCCCCCCCTCCCCTCTTGCAATAATTAATTGGAAACACACTGCTGCAATGTGTTATTGGCGCGAGGCGCGTACGCGTCTCAATCAAACTATAATTGCCGGAATATCATGATCACTATAATGGACGACGACGCCCACGGACCTGGGAGGACTGCGAACGCTACTCTGCGGAGCGTGAAAATAAAAAATTCTCTTTTTTTTTTCGTTACGTTACGTTTAACCGAAATTGTGTCGAGTATCGATTATTACCACCTCTTTTGTATATTTAATGACCCTGACATTTAAATAAATGTTTTAATAACCCGACGAAATAATTCAATATCATACGGTAGCCGGGTCCGTGTTTTATTGTACTTTCGCTTTCGGATTCATTATCGGCGGATTATACAAATTTTTCGATTATGCACTCGGACGCCAGAGTCGGGGGGGGGGGGGGGGGGGTTAAAAAAATGATCCGATTTTTATTACTTTTTCATTTGTAAAAAGAGAAAGTTTTAATCTCGACCCGGGGCTTTAATTGAAATTTCAATGCCTGAATTATTGAGGATGATTGAGCTTGACGTGCGGTACGCTGGTACCCACTTGTTACAATATTATAAATAACCGTCGAACTTTACAACCGCTTTTTATCACTGATTTTTTTTTGTGCAATGTGTTCGCTAACGAGTTCATTAGAGTCACTCAATAAAATTAAAATGCATGGAGAAAATGATTTCAGTAACGACAAAAAAAATTTGTATTGCGGAATGGATCCTTTCATGAGATTCTTGTCAAATAATTTTAATTGAATAATATTTGATAAATAATGAATAGTCATAAATAGATAATATAGGAAACATTAATTGAGGAAACGTACCGGATGATTCTGAATGCAAAAATAGTCAAAAAGAAGTAAAAAAGATTCTCTTATTCAAGAGGAAGCTTTAGAATCAATCGTTTGGAATACCACGTTTTTTACTAAACCATTGTATGTGCCATTTTACTGCCCTTTACCGACAAAAAAATCAGTGGAATTACGGAAGTAATCCGTACATTGGGACAAGACGTCTGCTTTAGAGTTAGGTACATTTTTACCAAACTATTAGTAAGAAATTCTAGAATATTTTGAAACACTATTTGACTTGAAAAAGGTGAATTTGATACTAATTTTTAATTTATCATCAAAATTTATTCAAAAGTACTTGATTTAAAAATTCAGCAGCAGACGTCATTTTCCAACTGTATCTAAAAAATGGTAGTTTTTTAGATTACTTCAGTAAATTTTCAAAATCTTTTCTCGAAAACAAATAAAAAACGCAATATAGTCACTTCCAAAAGATTATAAAAACTTAAAAAACACGTACCGGTGTCCACAGTCCGCAAAATCAAATAAGCATCTTGCAGCATCCATCCGCATTTCCATCCCCCTTCCCAAGCCGCGTATTTTAATTCCGGTCGCGCGATTCAATCTGGCTGTCTGGGTCGGTCGCTCAAACGGTAGCTGCAGCAGCACCAAATTGTTCAAAGTGTGACGCGCGCCGGCGAAACAAGCGGGGACAAAAAGAAGAAGAGCAGGCCAGCAGCACTACCCTCGCGAAAAGTTTCCCACCGCAGAGTCGCGGTCACCCCGACAGACGGTGCCGGGTAAGGAGAAGCAAGACGCCCGAAAATGATCAGGCTACTGATAAATTGAAGGGCCCACTCGTGCGCGCCCTGTATCTTCCTATCCATCTACCCGCCCTGGCTTTGGCGTGGAGGAGGCATCATCACGGATTTTGCGGGGGGTGGTTGTATATACACTCCGCTCCGGGTTCCTTGAGCCGGCTCCCGTTCGTTAGCCACCCGCCTGGCTGCGAGGATACGTATTCGGAATTATTAATGCCCGTCCGTTCTTGCCGACAGCGGGGTTCAAGAGCGACTCCCCCCCCCCCCCCTGTTTGTTTATTCCTCTTGGTTTTTACGGATTTGATTGATGTTGCAGTTTGGCTGGAGCAGGATTAGAGAGCTTATGGAACTGGTAGTTTTCGAAATTGTTGCCGGTGCTGCTGGGTTTTCATTAGTATTATACCAGCAACCACGATGATGGAACAAGTGTTTTAATCTCTAAAGTGTTTGGAAAAAGGGTGTACTTTTTGGGACTTTATGATCCAGATTGTTCGATCAGACATTTTGTTTACCTAAAACAATAGATATTTCTGACTTGTAATATCACGTCTTAGGAAAATTGTGCATCTGTCTTTCACTCAATATTTTTAATCGATTTCAAATCTTAGTTTGAAAAATAAATTGAGTCTTAAACCAGTGTAATGAAAGTTTTTATTATTTAAGTTTTAAATTACATTAAAGTATAGAATTGTTGAAGTAGAGAGATGCTTTTTCATAGAAACATCGAACTGAACATCTGAGAACATACTTTGATAAGACGAGTAAAAAAAAATTCAGATCTTTTAGTAATATGAAAAACTTTACGAAATTTGTTTTTTCTTTTGAACCACATTTCTGACCAGTTATCAAGTAGAAAATATCCAAGTATTTTTTCTGAAACCAGTAATTTAGGTGAATGATCAATTGATTAATGAAATTTTCAAAGACACTACATCTTAAGCTTTATATTTTTTGGGAAAAATTATACTCTCTGACAAATTCCGGTAAGTCGCGAAGTAATGACCATACCAACCCCCAAACCCCTTCAAAAAAAAAACAAATCTTTCAGAAAAACCTTACCGTCTACAAGAACCCAAAACACACCCCTCCAAAATTCGACTTGCACATCTGCACGTACGTACGTATAGGCTCCCCCGGCTTAGCTATATGCACGTCGCGGCGCGGGTAGGTGGGCGCGCGCGAGAGAGAGAGAGAGAGAGCATCGACCGAACGGCCCTCGTAGTGTTTTTGCGGGTGTGGCTTAGCGCTCCCCCGCCGCTTCCGCTCGGCGGCTGATGCAGCGTGTGCGTGTTTCTCTCCCGCCGCTCGAGTTTCTGCAGCGGACTGCGCTGCACTCGGTGCGCGAAATTTTCTCCTCCTCCTCCTCCACCACCCCGCCGTCGGTCGATTTTATGCGCCGGGTGCAGACCCGAGGGAGAGAGAGGGCCGGGCGGCCTCCTGATTATATTTCGCGCGGGTGCGCTACGTGAGCCTGCATATAATGAGGGAATATACTCTTTTTTGGACCTACGCCGGGAGGATCGATTAAACTCGTGGGGGGAATGGGAACTCTTTTTTTTCTTTCTTCTTTTTAGAGGACGTCGCTGAAATCTTGTTCTGATCTCTCTTATCGCTGAGGAATTCGAGATCTTTGGTTGTGGTAGTTTGAGAGAATAGAAAGTAGTCTCTTTTTATATTCAATTGTCTGATTGTAATAGTTTCATTTATTACATCAAAAATTACTTTTCTTACTTTACACTTGTAATAATTTTGTATATTGTCTTCTATTTTTGATCTCCTATTGAAATGACCAAATGTGATCGGTCGTGTGCTTTCCATTACCGTAACGATCGCTGTTTACTGAGACCTGAGTTATATGGACTACTACTTCGTACTAGATATACATATAGTAAATACTTCCTTTTATTGCTGAGGCTTTAAACAGTAATAGTGGCTTGTTTTTATTTCTTTAATTTAGAAATTTCAAGTTTTAACAAGTGTAATTTTACAAGAAGTGGCTCGTAATTACGAACATACTGAGAAAAATCTATACAAATCCAAACAGCCAAGTCTTGGATAATCAATAAATAATCTCTAAATTCAAATCTTTCCTATTAAAAATATTATTTATTGATAAACTAATCCCAAAATAATAACAATGTATCCATATGGATCAGCCATAAAAAAAAGAATGTTTTTAATTATATTTTCTCTCATTTTAATAACTTCCTTATGACTCAAACGAGCCATAACGTAAAAGGGTCTCAAAGGTTTATACAAAATTCATTATCGACACCGATGAAATTAAAATTTTCAACTGCTGTTAAAGAAAAGAAATTCAATCCGCTCAAGTAACCCAAGTGACGATTAGCAAGGGCGCTTTGAAGAAGCGACCGCACCTTAGCCAGGAGAGCGGCCGGGTATGACTTACCGACTAATTAGAAACCGCCGGGAAGGAAAGAAGCAGAGAGGAGGAGAAAAAAAACCCCCGAGTTTTTCAGCACTCAGGAGAGCAAACATAATTAGAAGGGCCAAGGAAGAAGGGGGTAGCATTCCTCCGGCAACGTTTGTGTTTGACGAGAGACACGTGATATGCTTCCGCGTCCAGCACCTCAGACTTACCTCAGGCGCTGGCTAATGGAGAAGATAAAAAAAGGCGCGCCCTTGAGAAACGCGATACGGTCGCTCGAACAATAACTAAGAACTTTTTTTTCTGGGTCGTTGATTTGGGTATGAATGATTAACATAGTAGGTTGGGGGAGGCACTTTAGCCACCATGTAGCGAAACAAATAATCCGAATGAATAGTTTAATTGATCGACGAACGATGAAACGACACGAATTGAATTTTGAAAATAGATAATCGGTCCCTCGCATTAACTAGACAGCCAATCGAACAATTTGTTTATTGTAAACTGAATTAATTTAGTTGTAATGGACGGTCATCAATTCCCGGTGCGTTTTGACGTCAAACTGAATAATTATCAATCCAGGGGAGCGTTATTTGCAATATTTTTTTGGATTTTTTGTTCGTATCAAACGAAACCGCGAGATTTGGGGGTGGTCCCGCATAATCACGATCACTTTGAAAATCGAGTCGATTAAAACGAAATTATTCGTACGGTCGCGTCTCCGCGAATAACAGTCAGGGGGTAATCGAGTTGTGCAGCGGCGTTTAAATTTTGCGCGGGCTGCAGGGGAGCACCCGAGTAACAATAGCTCCGGTGCAGCCGAGCTATTAGCGCCGAACTATTATGCGGATCGATGCAGTCCTCCGGTGGGATGGCCTGAGATGACGACGATGGTTAGGGCGGGTGAGGTCTTAGGTGACGACTTGGGGAGATAACACCCTGAGGGGACCGAAGGATCTGAGGTACCTCAGGGGTTACTTACCCAGGGTGTGACTGTAATTTTTGATCCGAGGAAGCAAGATAATGGTCGGTAATTGTTAATTCAGCTTTGATAATGTTGAGCGATTTCATTTAATCATCTATTTGATTTGATTTTTTCTAGTGGGTTAATCGTAAGGGATTTTTTTTTTTTTTTTTTTCAGTTTCATCAGTTGATTTATTCAAAATTTTAATGAGTTCCTTCAATTATAAGGTAGATTAATTCAACTTTTTTTTTTTTTTTTAACTTTAAGTTAAGATTTTAAAGAATTTTAAAGATTTAAAAAAAGTTTATATTGTAAAACATATCTTAAAAATAAGCAATGAGTATTTTTTAATATAAATATCAATAATCGAATAATTTCTATAAATTGTTTATACATGTTAGATTATAAATAAAGACAAAATAAAATTTTTAGTTTAAAATTACACTATGAATCTCGAGCAGGTTGAAAAATAGAATCACAAAATTATTATACAAAATTAAAAAAAATTTTGATTACATTCCTTATTAATTTATTTAATTATTAAAAAAAAAAAACCTTTTATGATTCAAATTGTAAAAAAAATTTTTTTTTAACAGTTTCTATCTACAAATACAAATAGCAAACATTTTAAACCAGGACTCGAACCTAGGCCATTCGAATTAATATACCGAACCATTATAATTGTACTCAGGTGTTGCACTTATACAATTTAAATTGTAATCGTTACACAAAGCAACTGAAAATTTTTATGGTGATAGATTTTTTTTTGTTCTCGGTTGATATGATATTGTTGTTATTATTATTATTATTTTAATTCATGCCAAGTTCCAGCATTACAAAACTAGCTTACAACTTTTCATCGCATTATGAAAAAAATATCATAGAAAGTGCATTATTTTACAAAAAATAATCTTCAAAACAAAGCTCTTTTAGTAATTACGATAATCACCAACCATTATGAAATAATAAAATTTTCTTCAGTTTACGTGCAGAGGAAGAGTTTTAAATTTAAAATATTCTTGAAGCGCCTCGTACTTTGCCCCGAAGAGCGCTTTAATTATCGATATTGCAGCGCGAAAAAAAACCTTCCCGGTGAAGTTATCGAAAAACGTAAAAATGCTTTCCGTGTAATAGCTCGAACAACCTTGAAAACGAAAGCGCGCTAAAAAAAAAAAAAAAAAAAAAAAAAGCCTCAATGAATTTGAAAATAAAATTTATAAAAAACAAAAAAAATCGCGGCCGCTGCACTCTCCTCGTTTGCCTCGAAAAAAAAAAAAAAACCGCGTATCGGTCGTTCATTTATACACATTTGCTCCTCACTACGTTAAAAGTGCAACTTGTTGTCCCGTATAATGGCTTTTGTAGGACAATTTCAAATGAAAAAAGAGAGCTTAAAAAAAAAAAACCCCAAAAAGAGGAGGTAAAAAATTTTTTACCGAAAATTCAATATACGAGGTAAAAAAAAGAGCACGCGCATCCATAAATCCATACCGAAAAAAAAAGGGGGAGGGGGAAGGAGAAGAGGGTGGGGACAAACATTGACATCGGGCGTTCTCACGCACATAAACGCTCTAATAAAATATAAATACTCCCAAAACAACTCGTCAACTTAAACATTCCTTTTTTTTCCACGTATTTTGTTGGTTTTTTTTTTTTTTTTTTTTTTTCGGGGACAAAAGTACGCGAGTTGTACAGGGTTGTAGAGAGGCCAAACATACCCGAAGCCGCCAAAAAGAAACACGTGTAGGTACAAAAGCCGCAGGGGGCTTTGTTGTCTCTCTCTCTCTCTCTCTCGGTGCGGCGCGACCGAGTGACATGGTAGAGTCGCGCGATTTTCATTGTGCCTGCGTGTGCGATACTCCCGCGTTGGCTCGAGATATAAAAATATTAAAAAAAAATAAACCGAGGAAGAGGGAAGGAAAAATATACGGGACACTGAAGTATTTTTGACAACTTTTCAAAGTTAACGTCGAACTTTCTTCATTTGGGGATTCGTCGAGCGAACCCCCGACGACTGGTTTTCGTTTCGAAGTTCTTTTTACTTTTAGATGGCGAGTGTGATTGCAAAAAGAAAGGATACAAAAAAATCCTTTATTCTTCAACTGGCGAAAGCTTCTAAAGTCAATCATTTAGCAAATAAATTAAAAAATTTTTATTTTGTTGAACCTAATAAGATCCAGTACATGAATTATTTAAAATCGTTTAAGTCTGTATATTCATAAAAAATTACAAGACTCCATTCTAAGCTTCAATTTTGGTCATGCTCTTGTTTAAAAAATATGTCAAAATTTAAAAAAGTTCTAGAATACAATTTGTAACTTTCTAATAATCAGATTTTGTAAGAGGTCCTTTCAATTAACATCCTTTACAAGTATTGAATTAGTGTATTTTTTGAGGTTTTTATTTTAAAATTAAACTCGAAATTTTATGAAATTAACTTTAAATTTATTAGTTAGTCATAGTAAGAAAGAAAGCCTTACTCTGTCACTAAGAATAATCATCATGCAAAATATTGGAGCTTAAAATTAGAATTAGGACCTTGCAAGAGAGTCTTTTATTCTAACTACTTTACAATCACGGTCATTCTGAATCAGGCCAAGAAAAAAACTGACACACATTTCAAAATAAAAGCCTCTAAAACCGCGCTCTAAACCAAAAGTCGCCTAAAAAAACCAAACCAAAAAAGGCAAAGTACAAACTTAAAAACTCCTCAAACTCGAGAAATAAAGCCCGTCTAATCTAATTAATCCCTGCAAAAGATGAGGGCAAAAAAAAGGGTCATTCGAGTAAGAAGAGAATAAAGAAAGGGCGCTGCAAGCCGGCAACCCTCCGCCCGCACAATGGGTGGCTGGCGGTGTCGGGGGGTGGGAGGATTTAAGCGACTCGGTGTGCTTGCTGGTCCGGGGCTTATATCCCCGGCTAAGCTAAGAGCGGGCCGGCCTGTATGCAGAGGAGACGCATAGAAAGGAGGAGAAAGAGAGAGAGAAAACGACGCCCACCGCAGGCCGGCATCTATAGAGCCATGGCTATAAGGGGGGTGGTCTCACCCGAAAGTCTTACAGATCAATAAAGCTACCAAGCGCCCAAACCCCCCCGCCAGCACCTCAAGGATTGCAATATGTCCGACGATCCTGTGTTTTCGAGAAAACAGTACGGACTAGTTGGATGCTGCTTTTTTTAGCTCTACTCTTTTTTTTTCCACCTACTTGTGCTCGGCCACCGCGCGTTGAACTCTTCTCTCGACTTTTTTTTACGGTGCGACCTTGAGATAAACTCGCTTTTTTAAATTTAATCCCGAGTGTAAGGAGCGGAGAGAGAAGTTGTCTCGTGGCTTGGTTTTTTTTTTTTTTTTTCTTTCTTTTTTTTTAGAGTGGGGAAAGCTTGTTTGTCAGTATTTTTTTCGATGACAAACATTTTGTTATAATTAGTTAAGGATGATGAATATTTATAGTCGAATAAGAATTGAGGAATATGGTACTTCTAGGAGTGATACATCAATAAATAATTTTTTCTTACGGTTCATTTTAATTAGATTGTAAATTTTAAAGATTAATCGGATATATTTTGTATTGCATATTTAGTAAATCTTGGCATACCCAGCAGAAAAAAAAATTGCCTAATCAATATATTTTTATTTTATTTTATCAATTTTATAAAATTTTTCACTTGAATAGAATTTTTTTTTCAGTCAGCACGTAACTACAAAATTATCTGGTGTCTCTAGTTTATTTTTTATTCTATTTTTTGCAACATTTATTTGTTTATTTGAATGCTGAAACCTCAAATCTGTAAAAAGTTTGTTATAAGTGGGTAGTATTATAAAAATTTGTATTTTTCAATACCATTAAAATTGTACATCATACTAATTATTAAACTAAAATCTAAACAACTCAATTAAAATTTACACTAAACAGTATAAGTTTCACTTCATACATTCTTATTTGAATTGTTTTTAATTGTATTTTTATTTTTTTTGAATTTTCAATTTACCATAGTAAAATAGCTTCAGATAAATAAGTTTAATAATATAAATTAATTCTACAATTTTTTCGTAGTTTTATAGAATAAAAACTCTTAATCTCTCCTTTAAAAAAAACTAGATAAAAAAAAAAAAAAAAAAACATTACAAGAACGAAATCTAAACGAGTCGTCACCCCGGAAGAACAAGCCGCGGCGAGAAAGAAATAAAGAAGGGAAAAGGTAAAGTGCGCATATTAAATCACCAAGCCCGAAAACAAAGTCATCCTCACCCTCGGGCGAAAAAAGCTCCTCGACCGCACGACCAGCAGGAAAAAAAAAAGCTCTCGGGCCATTTAACCTCGTTCTTCCCCCTGTCGGTTAAAAAAAAAAGTGGGTGCGAATAAAACTCTTTCTCGGAGCTTCCCCCCCTCATCTCAGACTACTTTCTTGATCCAGCCAGGGGTATTTGTCGGAGGCCTTCCTTATTGATCGTCCTTCGTTGTCGGCCCAGGCAGGTCCGTCGCTACTCCTCCTCCTCCTCTTTCGGGTGCTTTCGGTGGCCGGGCTTGCCTGCAGGTTGAGACCACAAAGGCGCCGCCCGCCCACCCCGAAAAGCACCCTGCAGCGGGGCTCGCTCCCCTCCCTTCTTCTTCCTTCCGACCCCTTGAGAGGAGGACGGCCGCCACCCCTACTCTTTCACGCGGGGGTTCGTCTTCTTCTTTCGGCTTCTTCGAGTATTCGTTTTGCAGCTCCCAGACTGACTGCCCGGCTGGCTCCCTTGGCTGGCTGGCCACCCCTTTGTCTCAGATTATTCGAAGGGCTAGAAGGGCTGGAGTTTCATGGAAGGCGAGTTAATTGCGTTTTTGAATTTACAATTTCAAGAGTTTTGGTTTTTTTTATTTCAGATTTATTTTCACTTTTATTTTTTTAACGAGGTGTCTTATCAAAAGCCGAGCTTTTTTTTTAATCATTCATTAACATAGGGATCATTTTAAGACGGAGAGGATTAGTCTAAGAAAAAAATGTAACTTTTGAGCTTGGATTAGACTCGATCTACCAATCAGCGTGCTCGTGTACCAAAAAAATAGCCATACAAGTGGAATTTGACTGGTCAAAATTGAAAGTTTAAATTTCTTAATCTCGTCACCTTAGAGGTAGACTTCTTAATGATACCTGGTGTGTAAAAAAGACCGTATGTCAGTTTATTGATATAAAAATTAATTGATTGACAAATTTTTTATAAAAAAAAACGCAATAATACATAGGTTTTTTTAAAAGGATTGTTGTATTCTTATTTCAGAAACACCAATTTTTCAGTTTTCAATTAATTCATTGACTAAAAGTTAATAAAAATTTTTTTATTCTATGATATCGTTGCTTACTGTCGACTCAGTTTCTCAACAATTTATTTACCTATTAATAAGCTAACTGTACGAAGAAATTTTAAATAGAAATTATTAATTCAATTACAAATGCATTGATTCGATGATAATTCCTTGATTTTTTTTTAACAAATAAGCACTGAGCGTCAGTACTACATTTTATTATAATAAACTTTTTTGCATTATGAATTAAGCTTTTTTTCTCTAAGAATCCAATCTGATATTTTACATTACCAACGATTAAAAAATAACAAACAAGCCCACAAAATTGATGAATACCGCGATCACTTAAGGGGATACGGGAAAGAAACTGTATATATATCGATATTTAGTTTTCGCATATTTATTTAAAAATAAATACTAATTTATTCAAAAAAAGAAGAGAAGAGCCGCCTGTAGAATTGATTGAAAAATATTTAGAAATTTTTTTTTGTACAGATCAACTCAATATTTAATTAGAAAACTGGGAATAACTTTTCCAATCGCACCTAGAGCAACAATTTTTCAGACTTCTTGCTCTTGCTCTAGGTGCGATTGGAAAAGTTATTCCCAGTTTTCTAATTAAATATTGAGTTGATCTGTACAAAAAAAATTTCTAAATATTCTTCAATCAATTCTACAGGCGGCTCTTCTCTTGTTTTTTGCTAATTGTTAATGCTTTTTTGAACAGAAATGTTTAAAAAAACAAACAAACTTTTCCAATCGCACCTAGAGCAACAATTTTTTAGACTTCATTCCAACTTTTCTTCTTAAATATTGCAGTAATTCTTACAAAAAAAATTTCTAAATATTCTTCAATCAATTCTACAGGCGGCTCTTCTCTTCTTTTTTTGAATAAATTAGTATTTATTTTTAAATAAATATGCGAAAACAAAATATCGATATATATACAGTTTCTTTCCCGTATCCCCTTAAGTAGTGCTCAATTGGCATCACTCGCAAATCCTCGAAGCATCCTTTAAACTGCGGAAAAGTCAGCTCAATACGGGCCGATTAATCAAATTCGCCGGGCCGGGTAAATAATGACAGGCGCTCCTTTGGAAGCCTCGGTAAACAGGATTCTCGGTGCAGACAACAACGAGAAAGAAAACAGTACGATCGCACCGTCGGCAAAGAAAAACAGGAGCTCCGATATAACGCTCCATTAAGCCTCCCCCCTCCCCTCGTCCAATCGGAAATCGGGCCGAACAGGTGCCAAACACGTGGTCTATCGATTCCCACCGGCAGCAACAGCGGCAGATTCTCTTATTTTTTGCTCCTCCCGCCTCCGCCTCCTCTTCTTCTTCGTCTTTTTATTCATCCCCCAACCGAGTGTGTGTGTACATCCCCGGTGGCGCGGGCGAGCTACAATTTTTCATTCATATTTTTCCACGGCCGCCGATTTTTTGAATGGCTTCGCACACAGCTGCCGCCGGTCGAGCAGGGTCTTCTCTTTTTTCGGATGAACGCCGCTGTTGTTTCACGTGATCGCGCGAAAGTGTTTCTACTTTCTTTTTTATCGCGAGCTCTTTTCTTTTGGCCCTCCTTTTTTTTTTTTTGCTTTGGTTGGATTAGGCTTTTGGGAATTCGTGTCGGGAGATTTTTCTGAACTTGAACGACGAAGCTTGTTTGGAAGTTTTTAAATTATTGTTGATTGGTTAATTTCGATTTTGTTTACTTCCTGTTTGTGGTTAATAAAAATTAACTGTTGAGGATTAGGTAAGGCGTTTATGCCGAGAAAGGATCTGATCGATGTCTTACCGAACCCGACTTTTACTACTGAAACTCGAATTTTCATAATTTTCATAAATGATGAAAACTATAATTTTGAAATATCTTTATTAAAATTTTTAATGAAAGCATATATTCAACATTTTTTAGTAAAAATTTTATGAAAATTTTTATAAAATAAGACATAAAAATCTCGAGACTCTTTTTTACAAATTAAAGTTTCGTTGAAACTAATTGCAATCAATTCAGTCGATTGCATGCTATATTTAATATTTATATAATATTTTGTAAATTTTGAAATAATTAAATAACTTTTTTACTTAGGTTATTAAAGTTATTATTTCAATTCAATTTTTTTAAGTTTTCAAATAATATTCTGCTTAAGCTGTGTACAAATCAATATTTTTGACAAGTCTTTTTTTGTTTATCTATTCCGGCCATCATTTTTTTCTTTACATGGTCACAATCAAATTAAAAATACTTTGTTACACGAAATTAAAAAAAAAAAAAACAAAAGCACGGTCAAGTTGTTTTACCTCTAAAAGCATAGCCCCCAAAGAGCCCAAAGGATCCTTGAATAAACTGCGCGCATCATCCTTTGGCGGTATAGGACCGGGAGGCGGTCGAAATTACAGACGGGGTTAGGCGGAGGTACAAAGACGAGCTCCGAGTCAGGGCGAGCTCGCCCGGGCGATTATATTCCGCGAGAATAATCTTGCAAATCGTCCGGCCTGTAGCGAGCGGAAGGGGGGGGGGGGGGGTGGTCGAACACATTCGCCCGGGCTTCTTCAGCCCCGAAGGGGTGCGAGCTGCCTCTACGAAGAAGAGAGAGAAAGAGCTTTGCGCGGCCATCATCCTCCATCTCGCTCCCGCATTTTTCTTACGTCCCCCCCAGCAGAGCCAGCGAGAGCTTGGTTGGTCCTTTGCCTGGGGAAGCAGTCGTTCGGCCCCCCCGAGCTCACAGGCCGAGGTGAGATTAAATTCTAACCAGCTAGCGAGGGAGCCAGCGCTGGCTTCAACTCCCCCACTCCAACTACTCCGTCGAGGCATTTTTCTTAGCTCGAGCAGCCGAGCCCCGGCTAGCTGGCTGCCTAAATTAATATCCCCCGGCACCCGCGCGCTAGTAGTGGTAGTAGTCGTACGAAGGAATAACTTTGCCGGGAAGGAAATTTGGCCTGGCGTGCATAGAGATAGGGAAAAACCGGGGGGGAGTATGGGCTATTTGAGCTGCTGCCGACCGACCGACCGACCGGGGGAGAGAGAGAGAGAGAGACCGGGCAGCCATTATTTAGCGCGCTTAGAAACTCGCTTTGGGAGAAATACTGCGAGCTAGCCTCGGACGCTATGCCACCGTAGTTTAACAACTAAGCTCCCTCATAACCCCCCGCGGAGAATACTAGTTTTTTAGTTTTTGTACGATTTTATTTTTTATTTTTTTTGGGTTTTTTGAAGATCGAATTTTTTAGGATTTTGTGAGACGAATTTTTTGTGACCTCGGATAGAGCTTTGGATAGTCACGAATTTTTTATTTATTTATGATTTTTATCGATGGATCGTGATACAAATATTCATCATCGTTCAAGTAGGCGTGATAATAAATTTTAACTTTATAGAAATCTTGAAAATGGCCAATAAGTGATTAGAACTGCTTTGTAAATGAAAAAACTAATGAATTTATAACAAGAGCGTGATAAGACCTTTTACAGTATTATTCATTTGACAAAAAAAAAAATTTCTTAAGTAAAAAAAAAAGCTGATAAATTTATAGAAGTTTTCGAGATATCTTTAAAATCAATTTATTATTGAAAAAAAAAGATTTAATCGTTATACTAATGATTATTTTGTTTTATTTTTCGTAAATATTGATGAATATCGTGTCTCATAGCAATCTAACATGATAATAAGCAGATGGATATCAACATCGAAGCATGGATTCGAACTCGCAACCATCGAATGGCGAGTCACGCGTTCAGCTACCTAAGTTATCAGGCGCCTTGCACCACTTTCATAATTTAAAAGCTACAATTTTTTCAGTAGAAAAGAAAAAATATTCACTTTTTAAAAATCAGACGTGCCCGAAAGGATTCGTAAACACCAAAATGACTCGAAATTTTCAGTAAAAAAAAAAAAAAAAAAAAAAAAAAAACAGCTCATGACTCTTCATTTTTAAACTCCCCGGTTGGCGATACGGCATCGCTTTAGCTGCAAACAAAGGCCAGAAAATTCAATTTTATTTTTCAATTATATTCCTACCGCGTTTAATTGACATCGTTTTATTTAGATCACTCATCGCATCCCGGACTGCATTTAGACAGCCGATGAATAAATTGAATTAATAGAAAAGTATTACTCGCAGCCATAAGAATCGACCGACAAACCAATTAACAAACGAGTCGGACCCGGCAATCATTCCACAAATCAAAAGCGTCATCGTTTTATTTTTTCGCTCCGTTCCGTTCCGTTTCATCTCCGAAAAATGACGATAACGAAGTCGGGCTCGAGAGAAGGGGTCGGCAAGAGTTATATACGACGACGGCTGGCCGGCACGCCCGAAGGAAGCGTCTAGAATTTCTACTCTAATATCGCCCCCGGACCCACCCGACTCCGTGTTTATTGTCAAGTAAATCATTTTCAGAGAGAGACAGAGAGAGAGAGGAATTTTGAGACTCTCTCCCCGCGTGGAAATTAATTATTTCCAATGTAATTGAGCTTGGGATTATTACTTTGTTTCCGACGAATCAGCTTGCTCTCTTGTTGGGGGGGTTCCTTGATGTGAAGAAGAAGGTTTTTGAGATTGAAATCCATGTTTTCTTGAAGGGATTGTAAAATTGTGAAACTGTAGAAATTTTTGAAATAAATAAATAATTGATTACGCACGGATTTTAACCAAACTTAAAAATAAGTACATTGAAATTGTATTGAACTTTTTTTTTTGAATTTGCTTTTCAAAATCATAATGCATTATAACGCAGCGTACTACTAACTTTTATTAATTTATTACCATTATTTTTTTTTCGTTTATTTATTATTAGTACTTCTTTGAAAGCCGACTAAACAATAAATATGTAACAAACAAATAAAAGTTTATACAATTCAAAATTTTAATAATTGTTTTGTTTTTTATGATAAAAATAATTATTTTTTAAATTAAATGTCTTTTCAAATGCTAGCTAATTTAAAGTCTGCTTTTTAAAGGATGGCATTCACAGTTTTTTTTTTGTAGCAATGAGTAACATTGTCTTTAAGAAAAAAAAACATTCCATAAAAGAAATTAGCCACCCAACAACCACGTTAAAATAATCGTCCACTTCAATATCAATCCACATTCAAACCAAAAAACGCATAACAATTCAAACTGCTCATTAGTCGCTAAAACTCAAGTGGCCCATCGGACCGGCCGAAATTTTGGTAATGAAATAATGGTCAGATTGACGAGCGTAGTAGGCCATTGCGCTGTATGGTTGAAAAAAAAAAATCGGCCTGTCGCAGCGCGAAACCATCGGTGAAAAATCAGTCATTTTTAATTTGAACGCTCGACGTAATTTGACCGAATTAAAAAAGGTGTAGTTAATTTTTAAATTTCCCTTGAAAAAAGTTAAAAAGTTTATGAGGAAACTAAAAGTTCGCTCGTTATGCAAAATACAGCAGGCCCGAAAAGTTAATTCCCGGGAGGGATGAGCGCGGGTAAAGTTTGTTTTGAACAAAATATTGGGTAAAATACAGCCGGGGCGCGGGGGGTAATAAATTCTGAGCTTAGATTTAGGGGAGGGGTCGGTATTAAGAAGGCCAGTCCGGTGGGTGGTGGCAACATGGCCGACGCGAGGCGGGCACTGCATTTTCCTACTTTTGACTACCCAACCCCCCCTAGACCCGGCCCCGGGGTTATCGGATTATTAAGGACGCTATTGGATTTTCGAAGGTGGAGCCCTTCTAGAGGTGTGCTATTACTGTGTGATGCTCCTGAGACTGTCAGTGCAAAAAAACACAAAAAGAAAATTTTTTATTTTTTTTTTAGGAAATTTGTAGAGCAAAAAAATAATTAAAAACATAATTTTTCAAAATCAAAAAAAGTCCTAACTCAATACGCGTTTTTCTGTAGCTACTTAGATGAGAAAGACTTGTAGGATAAAAAAGATTCTATGACATTGCTATCTTACAGAGAAAATTTCAAAAAACATGATCAAAAAGATGATCTTGAGATCCATCTCAAAAATACAAGTTTTATCTTATCAATTATTAAGCTAAAAAAAATATTTTCTAAGCAATAATTATTTTACATTTTTTTGTGTTTTTAAGAAATTTTTCAGATAGAAAAATTTTGTCAAGTAACAAATATTTTCAAGACGTTTCATCTTACATCAAGAGTCTTCTTTTCCCTTAGGAAAAGCAAGCTTTTTAAAAACTCCGAGAAGCAACAAGTAATTTGCAGAAAAACACGAGGTAGAAAAAAAAAAAAAAAAAAAGAGGGGCAATCCGTTATCCCGCCACCGAAAGAAGAAGAAGAAGCGGTCAAAAGAGTAGTCCGGAGTAAATTGCTTCTCCGCCACCACGACACTTGCCCCCCGAGAGAACTTTTTTTTTTTTTCCCTTTTTGCTCGCTTCTTTTTTTTCCGTTCTTCCTTACTTGGCCGTGCTTTTCTCTCCCTTGATTCTTTTTAAACGAGATACTTTGAATCTAATTTGAATACTTGAGTGAATTTTCTTGCCTTTTTTTTTATGCGAGGGAAAACTAAATAAGCGTGAAAATTTTTTTAATCTCCAGAGTTTAAGTACACGTCTTTTTTTTCCTGAAGTTCAAGATTGAATTTTAAATGTTATACGCGCATGAAAATTGCCATTTTAATTCTTTCCTAACTGTTTTAGGAGATAAAATTTTTTTCTTAATAGTTAATTTAAAAGGAGTTGATACTCTAGTTGATGAATTTAAAATGAAAATTTAACTTATCCTTTATTTCATTTTTTGTTTTTTATTTTGTTTATTGAGAGTCATTCATAGACAAAAGACATGTTCGTTCGATAATTTTCTAATTACAGATTTCTAATATTTTATTAACTATTTGGCATCGTTATAAACTGAAACTTATAAAAATAAATTTATATTCTTTGCTATAAAAATTCAATTCTTTACAGTTTAGTTACAGTCCATCCAAATGAAAAATAAAAGATTAAATCTATAAGTTTTACAATTTTGTCATTTATTTAACAACAAAGCAATTAAGTTTGAAAATTGTAAAATAAAATGCATCTTAATATTATACGCTCCGAAGATGTTTTATCCCCTCGTCCACCGTCGGTTTGCGTTGTCGGGGCAATCGAAGCCACCCCGGCGACCCTTCGGTCCCCCCTAATTTGAGGGCAGAAATGAAAACGCAGTTCTGCGCGATAATTTAAAGCTACTGCGCTCGTTTGTTTAAATTATTCCACCTACTAGCGTACACCGAATTCGTGGTCATTTCCAAACCGTCCCTCGCCCCCCCCCTTTTTTACTTTTTACTGCGGGCATTACTCTCGAGCTTACGTAATTTTCTCATGATATCAATTTGCTTAAAAAAAGTAAAAAAAAAGGCTTGAGGTAAAGAAAAGAATTCTTTGCTCTATTTACGACGGAAGCTCGAAAGACTTTAATTAAGAACATCGTTCATAGTCGAGGAGTTAAGTCACGCTCGATAAACTCCGGCGGTCTCGTTTAAAAACGCTACCCTATCGGACCGCCGGCTCTATCACGTAACCGCGGGCATTGGTTTTAGAGGTTTTTATCGAGTTCTTTCGAGGATTTTCACTTATTCCTTTTTTAAAAAGCTCGTCGATAATCTGACGCCGCGCACCGTACCGGAGGCTCGTTTTAAAGCTTCTCAGTGCACTCGAACGTGCAGCGACGTTTCCATTGAGCTCCGTCCTACCTACATACGTTTTATGATTAATTTTTTCTTTTTCTTCAGCTGGAATTCAGAGCGAAAGATATGAAATCAATTGTTTTCAAATGCGCTCTTAATCGAGCTTTTAAGATTAGCTCTATTAACGAGTATGTTTGATTCATTTAAAAGTACAAAAATTGTATTTTTATTTTTATTATTTTTTAATAATTCGGATTGATTTTTCATTCTATATTTAATACTTAATTTTTTTTAAGTAAACTTAATTACGTAAGAAATAATTACAATTATTGATGTAAAGTCTTATGATGGCACATTGACCAAAGTCTCTGGATTTTATGCTAAAAGCCCAGAGTTCGATTCTCTTGTACACCACAACTCGAGCATGAAAAAAAAAAACGGATTCAATTTTTTCAAAAATTTTATCAATGATGTTGTTTTATTATTTTTTTAATTTATCATTTATTTTTTTTAACGATCACCCTTGAAATCGACTCAAAAAACCTATCTGCATGTAAAAAAAAAATTTTTTTAAACTTGAAAAAGTATATAATTTTGTATAATAAATCACTAGCTACATGAATTTAATTTCTTGATAAAATAATGAATCGTGATGAAATGCTGTACAGCATTAATTTAAAATTAAAAATTAAAAATTTTAATGCTGCATGAATGTTTTCTTACAAAACGTTGATTCATAAAAAACCATCACATGTTTCTAAATAAGAGATTAATTTTTGTGTAAATACCCATTCATACCAAAATTTTCGAATTTTTCATTGAATACTCAATTAAAATTTGCGTTTGCGCGCTGATTAAAATTCAGTTTTAGATTTTTATTCTAATTAGAAAAGAAAAATGGAACGCACAAAGTCGATCTTCACTGAGTACTCCGTGAGCACTGATAACCAAAAAACTTTCATAATCAAACCCGCGGCACACTCCTCTCAGCAAGCACCCCCTTAATTAATTATCAAAAAAGAACGCAGTTCAAAGACTCGCGCCATCATCCCCCGTCCAAAAAAAAAGCTAACCCACCTCCCCGCATAAAATTATCACCCGAATATTATTAAATTTTTCGCGATACCGTATCTCATTATCATCAGCGCCTATATATTTTGCACCCGGGTAAAAATCCGTCGGTTCTAATTAATTAATTTTCGGGATCGCGTACATGCGTTACACGTTAGACGGGGGCAGGGCTCGTTACAAAGCCCACGAAATATTCATAGAGGGGAAACTCAATCATTTTGGCGTCGCAACAATACGGGCCTCTCGCGCCACCGTAATCATTATTTTTACCCCGAAACTTACGTTCGCGGGGAGGGGGCGGAGGCAACAATACCGCCATCGACGCAATTATACAGGTACAGGGAAACTATAATTATTATTGGCCCCGCCAACACGCCCGAATTCAAAGAGAGCTGTTGCAATATTCGTAAAACTCGGGCGGACCGTTGTTTAGATCGATTCCGCTGGGCCGAGTATATTTCATTATGCATTATTTACAAACGCGCTCGATGCATACGCGGAGAGAGAGGCAGGCAAGGCTAAATATTGCACTTGATTTGTCTAAACCCGACGCGGCCGACGCCGACGGCTATGTTTTGACGAATATTATTAAGCCGCGGCCCACCCTTGTTTCGTTATTGTTGTAAATACATTGTTTGTATGTTATGATCTTTTTTTTTTAATATTGTGCCGTTGTGGAGTTAATGTGGAATTCGTTCTTGATTTCGGAATGGAGGATTAGCTCGAACACGACGGGTTTAGATGCGATTGTTAGCGTTCCTTTATGCGTTACAATTTTGTTGGTTTAAATTGTTTAATTTTAATCATTTATTTATGTTGTGAATTATTCACAGTGTTATTAATACTATTAACGTTTAACTATGTTATTTTAATTTGATTTTTGATGGTTGTTTGTTTATTTATTTTTATGATGACTATTAACTAACTAGCGACATCACCACAGTATTAATATTCCACCTAAAAAGTATTGAATTTTCTCTATAGATTCTAGTTTAAAATTTATGTATTTATAATAATTAAATTCTATTCAATATTTCAGCACATCAAAGTTATTTGTTTAAATAATATTAATACTTTAACTATCACCTGTTGTTATCCATTCTGTATTTTTATTATTTATATTATTTGTTTTTTAAATTAAAATATTATGCATAAAAAATAGAAGTTGATCTATTCAAGCCCAATTTTTACTTAATCATACCTTTTGAACAAATTTTTAAAGCTTTTTCTTTATAGAAAGGTTTCATTGGGTAATTTATTATTCTTGCTATTACCCGGTGTCATACTCGTAACAAAATTATTTACAATATTTCATACCAAGCATTTTATTAATAATATTGAACTAAATCTCAAAGTTTTACTATGCGATTTGGTTTTAAATGTTTGAAAATAATTTTTATTTTTTTATTTGTTATAAATATTTTACTGTATTATTATTCTTTTTAAAAATTATCACCTGAAAATTATTTGTTTATTTAATTTTATTACGATTGCCACTGGGATAATACTTTAATTTGGCTTTACCCTTAACAATTAGTTTAATAAATGAATTTACCAGATCTTGAATATTTTAACTCTTCACTTTAAGAACTGTTTCAAATATACTATGGTAATTTTTCACACTTTACCGCTTAAACACTTAGCCTTGCGCACGTTTAACGAAAGAACATAAGTTCGCGCTAAAGCCGTCGGCTACCAACTGACGCGATATCCTCTGCAACGGAACTTACTTTTTTTATTTTCTCTGCCGGTTTCCAGGGGGGGTCGCGCAGCCTAGATCTGAATATCAAAGAGCATCAAGCTGGACCGGCAGCATCCAAAAAGTAAAAAAAAAAAAAAAAAACCAGTAGTAGCAGGGGGGTCCTCCGCGGCGCGGTCCAGGTGGGGTCCGAAAAAATTTGCATTCTTGGTGGTGGTCCATCTTCGACCGGTCGCGGGGGTCAGGAAATACCGGACCGCCGAGACTAGGGGAGCGAGCGGCGTAGTCGTTAGACCCGGAAATTAAAAGGAATTTTCTTCGCTGGGGCTGGCGGGGAGATGAGCTCGCTAAGTATACCGGGCTCATCTCGACTCGACGCTTTTTCGGTGTTACTTTCGCGTCATTTGCCACCGTCGCGGTAACGGTCATTTATCAACCGACACACCGTTAACCTTATACCGCTTCGAGTATAAATCATCGGTCTTACGGGCGATTATTTTTTAGATTTTTTGAATTTAGATTATTTAGATTGTTGTTTTTTTTTTTATTTTATTTGTTTAATTTTTGTCAGATGACGATTTTTTAATCGTAAAGTGCATGTAACTGCAAGAACGATTATTCCAGCTATGAATAGTTTAAAAAATATCGAGCAAACTTTATTTATTTTTAATAAAATGTTGTAATTATACTAATTTTTTATAAATAATTAATTTTTCAACACATTTCTGTTATATCTGTCAAGCAAATTTTATTTATATGTAATTCGTTATTTAATTCGTGCATTATCGCCCTGACTTATAAATTGAAATTTTTTCAAAAGCATTAAACAAATAATTTTCATTTTGTAAGAACATTATGCATAGTGCTATAAGAATGATTTACTTAAAGACTTATCTTACTTACCAACAATCTCAAAAATTCAGTACATAAGTTTATAGCTCAGAAAAAATCTCAGGCCTCTAACCCAAAAAAAAATTAAGATGAAAAATCCACCCAATCAAGCCGTTGAAAGCCACCTCGGGCGTTAAAAAGTAAACGTCCTCCCGCGGCCATATTCCAGCAGGTTATCGGCATCCATAAAGGAGATACCCGTAAGACGACGAGCTTTGCGAGGGTGCGTTAATGACGTCCCCGCGGGAGGTTAAATAAATGGCCTCTGCTTAAGCCGGTACGGAGTTACGCGGGAGAGATAAAGCCGGGGGACGTCGCTCCTGTGTTTTTGCCCTCAAAAGAGCCTTTTCTTCTTATCGCACCCCGTCCCCGTCCTCGCTACTTTTTTACTCCCGCGTGCTTTGTCACCTGCAGCCTTGGGATTTAACAATTTTCACTGATGACTTGATAATTTACGCTGCGGGGGTTGGGATTCTTTTTTTATTTTTATTGTACCGGATGATGCATTAACCGACCGTGGGCTGACTTATTTATTGGCTGGGTATTTTTTTTACTACTGCTCGAATAAATTACTTACTTGAGTAAACATTGTTTTCCGGGGATCCATCAATCTGATTTTTCATTACGGAATAATCAAACTAATTTAATAAACTCATTAGCCCCCGAAAAAACAAAGTGAAATTTTCAAATAAATAAGCAAAACGAAATTAATCCATCTCATTAAAAATCCAAACAACGAGTCGAATTCCTCGCTAAACCGTGCGAAACAATCGCTCCAAAAAAGTTGTTCCCTCTGAAAAAAAAATAAAATTCTCTCCCTAATTAACAATTAATCCCCCTGAAATTCTCGGGGAGCATAATTATGCACTCTCCTGGACCCAAAAAAAGAAAAGCTCGGACATCCCCAGTAATCGTTCGAAAAAAAAGCCTCCCGCGCGCGTCGTGATTTACGATGACTCGCGGTGAATTACTTTGTCCGAGACGGCGAAAAATCCCCCATTTTTTGGTTCCCTCCCGGTGAATAAGTGATAAAGTTTCGTCAGATTGCAGCAGGGAGGGAGTGAGTGAGCTATTTAATTTGTTACAAGAGAGCTTGAATAACACGCGATGCACCTCGGGCTGCATCAAAAGCTGGCGGGGTTTTGATCAAAATTCTCTGGCTGGCTCACTTCAAAAGCAACTTCAAATTGATCGAGCCTTTGCTGGTGGAAAACAAGACGAATACTACTCGCTGGAATTTTGCGCCGGCTTTGGCTTTTCCCAAATTTATATGTTACCCTGCAAACTTCCCCACCCTCGATATTGGCCCCCCTGCGATGAAGTTGTAATTACACGCGGTGACTACGAAATTTACGGTAAATTTTCAGTACTCTTCTGACAGAATTTGTTATAATTATCATGTGCTCAAAATATACTTTGATAGATTTAGATCTCTTTTATTTTACATAATTTCATGGGTACGTTTAATGATGTGAATTTTGTCTCCACATGGGTAATATTTATACTGTAAAAAAAAAAGGTATTAAATAAAAATATTATCTATGTATCTTTTTAAAGTCATCGTTCTCTCCATGGTATCATGACAACTGGATGTCAATTATTTTATAATAATTTTAACTTAAAACTTGAAATTTTTTGAGTTTTTGAGTTTTTTTTTTTTTTTTTTCTAGATACAAATAATTAAGTTACATTGGAAACTTTTACTTACAACTATAGTTACTTACTTTTAGTTACAATTGTAAGTTTTATTTTTTAAGTCGAAAATAATAGTTTAAATTTAAATAATATAGATAAAGTAAATTTGAATAAGATTGCAATTTAGTCCTTTTTTATTTGTTTTTAACGGTAACATCTATTTAAAAAGCTTCTTTCTCTTCGTCATCTCCATCGAAACCTGAAACAAACAGATCAAAACAAAATCTATGAGAAAACTTGTAAAAATAGTGTAAAATTAGACTTATAAGAAATTGTAAAGGGGAGCCATAAATTTGTACCCATCAAGGTTTCCCACTCTTCAAAAAAAAAAAAAAAAAAAAAAAAAACGATTAAGAAAATCACGTTGATTGCCACATAATAAACCCGAAGCGCGAACAATTATCGCGGGTGATTGGTCGGAGTACTCGGTATTTCGTGAATGGAGGACGATCGGAAATTAAATATCAATCGGGCCGGGGGGGGATCCATCGAGTGGGGTATAATTGAATGAGGGTCATTTTTAAATTGATGAGGCTTGACGATTGGGCATTTTTTTTTATTTACCCGTACCGATCACCGATGAAAAATTGGATGACAATTGATGAACTACGGGAGAGGAGGAGAGTATTGTAATAATCTCGGTCTCGTGCTCAGGGGTGGGGAAAATTGGATTCGTAATAAACACCAGGCCGACGAGGCCCGTGTTATTGGCCTGCTCCTGCTTTTGTATTGTATCGACGTTTGACCATTTGCTTGCTGGCTGCTGCTGCTACGGCTTGATCCTGCGAGGTTTGATCAATCAAATATTTATATTATAAACACGAGCGACGCACAATGCTGTGTTTATTACTCGGGATACTTCTTTTTTCGTCCTTTGGAGCTCTCTCTCTCTCTTTGATTTTTCCAATAACACTCGTACGGAAATTAATAAGTCTTCTTTATGTTCGCTGTTTTGTACGGTTCATTGTAATGAAAAGAACAAAATTCTTGGAAATTTATGAAATTTTAATAAATTTTTTGAGTACTCTCTATTCATCCATTCAGGTAGTGTACCTGTCACGGCTATATTTATTCGGGTCATTTAAAATTTAAAATTTTGCGTTTTAAGAGATTTTGAATAAAAAAAATTGAAATAAGTACTATAAAAGCGATTTTTTGCCTAAAACAGTATTAATCTGAAATCAGTCCATTATTTGAATTTATTGAAAATTTTACAAGAGGTCTTTATGCATCTATCTTGAAGAAATTGAAGAACTCAATATTAATATTTAGAATTTGTCGTAAAAAGTGTTTTCCTCACTAGAGTAAAAAGACCGTTTTACTACCGCATGTATTATATTTAATTTTCCTTGTATATTCTAAATGTAGTCTAGATAAAATTTAATTTTTTGAAATAAACGGTAAGGAAACAGGCTCAATATTTTATTTCCACCCCTCACAGTAAAAATTACCAATTGACCCTAATAAGTCTTATGTATTTTACCATACAGGAAGCAATAATTTAATTTCCCTCTCATAACGAGAATTTTTTGGTTTTTCAAAACATGGTTTCACTCTCCCACGCGTAAGAACCCAAAAATTTTCCAAAAAAAAGAGTCACCGATCCCTCCCACCCCCGCTGCGTAATCCATTATCGGAGGGGTTCGGGCGGCGATAACTGCACCCCGCCGAAACCGCGGCTGCATTGTTCGTTAGCCGTTTAAAACAAACACTCCCTCGCCGCTGCAAAAATATCATTGTTGCATAACGCCACCCCCAAAGCCCGTTCCCCGAAGTTGGTAGCTTTGACGATGAACTCTCTCCCTCTCCGGAGGGTAGTTTACGAAAGAAGAATCGAAAGAAGTAGTTGCCGGACGAGCCGAAAATTCGGTCCGACCGCGGGCTACGGCTGCACTTAACTTTGTCGGTGTCCATTCGTAATATGTTCCCGCGCGAGGTAACTCCGTCGTACACAGATAAAAAGAATCCAAAGTCCAACTCCCTCCAGCCAGGGCGCAAAGTTATACCCGAAATTACCGAAAGCTCCGGGCGGAGGAGGAGGAGGAAATTTTCGTTATTATAGCGTTGGAGGGGGGATCGATGGTTAGGAAAGTTCGAGACTGTCGGAAGACCGACCAATAGCGGGGGTGGCCGGGGGTAGCAACTATGCTGCAGCTCCTCCCAGCCTTTTCCCTCCTATTTCTCTGTCTATTCCAAAGGCTGCCTGGCGGCACCGACCGACCGACCGACGATTTTGCATTTAAATTTGGTAAATTTGCCGGAGTTGGCAAATGAGCTGCCGCTGCGGGAATGAACGTGCGCGCGGCCAAAGCCTCACCCAACCCCCCCGATACACCCAGAGAGAGAAACGAGTGTGTTGCAGACGAGTTTCGGGTACACTCGGGAGGAAGAGTTTGGACCCCCCCCCCCCTCATTCAACAGTTTTTTGAATGGGCTGACTAAATTTCGGAGGGGAAAAGAATAATACGCGGGGAGGAGAAGGAGGAAGCGTTCCTGCTTTTTGACCTTGCTTGCGGCTTCATTAGGCGTAACCTTATTTTACTTTTATTTAATGACTTTTTTCTTACAAGCACTTTTTTTTTTTTTCTTTCATGGATTCCTGTATTCCTGATTTGAAAAAATTGAGAAACTAGGTTACAAAAAAAATTTAGAAGCAATGCTACAAGTTAAGAATAATAGTTTTTATTCAAGTTTTTACGAATGCAAACTTTAAAAGACTTTTTTGACAAGAAATAATTTCAAAAGTTTTTTAACTGTTTACTCATCTATTAAGTACTCACGAAAAATAAATTTCCAACTAACTCTCTCTCGAGTTATACAGTTGTGTAAGATAAATTCAAATTTTTATTTAAATTAATTATTATTGTAAAAAAAGCTCCAACATAAAAAACAAATCAAATATAATTAATCAAGCAAAACCCGGTACCTCGAAAAAAAAAGGGTAGGTTCTTTAGCCCGACATTGATAATCAGCTCACATAAGAATTTTATTCCCCGAAAGTCAAAGCTTAATTAAGCTCCCGGACTAAAACTCATCCCGAGTCACTGATTAAGGAAATTTCTGGACGCGACTGTACCCCCCCTGCAAATGCGAATCTCGCCAGCGAACGAACGAACGAGTTTCGGTCTGCGGGGGGTTGGGGGGAATAGTGCATAGAAAATCCAAACGCTGGAGGGGGTAACTTTGTACTCGCGGCATCCCCTCTAATTTCCAAAGAGGGCAGCACCGCCCGCATTTCATTTCGGGGATTTACACTAGATGCGTTTTTATCAAAGCTCGCTGGCGTCCGTGCTCAAGGTGTATCTTCGGATCTTGATCGCCCGCTGTGTAGATTTCCGGCCGATACGCTTTTTTTTTTTTTTTTTGTAAACGATGCGCGCGAACTGTGTATTTGCAGGTTTTTACTCCTTTTTTTTCGTTCGCGCCGCGCTCGAAGCTCTCTCACTCTTTTTTTTTTATTAGAAAGCAAAAATCGAGACAACGCGAATGAATAGAACGATTGTGCTTTTCATGCGCCCCGATGGTTTTAAAATCGGCCGGGTTACTACTGTTTGGCTGCGTTTAAAGGAAAATTGAACTCGCTTTTTTCCTCCCTTCTTTTTTTTCTCCTCTCTCTCTCTCTCTCGCTCGCGCACTCTTTTTATACTCTAGTCGACCCAAATGGTGTAACATTTTTATGTGTCTTGCGCGAGGATTTTTTTTTTTTTTTTTTTTTTTTTTTTTTTGTAAAAACACGTATTGACGGGGAAAATTTGTGAAAGAATGCCGCCACGTCAACTTACAATGGTCGATGGGTTTTTTGTTTGTTTGTTACACTATGAACAAACCTCTACCCCCCACTCCCCACCCCCCCTCTCATGTGTTGTGTAAATCGAATGAAAATGTTTTGAATTTCGTTTTTTTGGGAGTTTGCGATAAGTGAGCGCGAGTATTTTTTTTTTCCCTCCTTTTTCATCGTCAAATTTTACACTTTTGTTTATCGACGTAACGTTACTGCAAACCAGGAGTTTAATGAAAATAAACACCGTTGCGTTTGACAATTCGTGACTTATTTCTTGCAAAGTGAAAAATCAAATACGAAATTCGAAAATTGAATAACAATAATGTGATACAAATATTTATTTTGGACTTTACAAAAATCAGCCGGTTTAGTTATTTTTCCTAAACAAGATTACTTAATTTTACGACGTTACAGAGCGCGGTTACAGCAACCGCATTAACCAAGCTTCATAATGCACTTTAAAACCTGTAGACGAAAAGACGACGGTAAAAAAAAAGCCGCCGTCGCGCGTACTCTCGCGTAAATAAAAGACAGTCGGCCACTCCCCGCGACAAAGCCCCGTGTAATCGGCATGTTCTGGGGGGGTGGGGTTGGGGGGTACCCGTCCGAACACGAAAATTCTCGTAACCCGTAAAACACCGGCTCGTTTTTTAGCTCCCCGTAATGCACCCGAGCGCCGTAACGTAATACGTCGAAATAATAGTAGTACCTCGGATGATAGAAAAAGAGAGAGCGAGCCTGTTCATTATGCAGAGCTGCACGCGTTCGGGGAGAGTTAATGAGACCGGAGAGAGAAAAGCGAGGCGCGCATTTAATAATGCCTGCCTGCGGATGCACGGCTGGACCCTCTCTCTATTTTCGGCAGGTATATCCGTTTTTTTGGAGGCTGATTTTTAAGATGGCTGGAGCTAAAGTTGGAATTACAGAGTAGATTCGAGATTATTTTTAAAAATTAGTCAAACTACGGTTTAGAAAGATAATACTGAAAAAACACTTTTTTTCATGATAGTTCAATCAAGAATGACTGCAAGATTCTAAACTTTTTAAAGTCCCTGAAAGAATCAGATAAAATTATTAATAGTTTTAAAGTGCATAATCTCTTGGATATTACAAATGAAACTATAAATCAGTACAATTTCTAAGTCATAGAAGTTTTAGGTTACCAAGTAACTTATTAGTGAGTTTAATTATCCCTTTATAAAAGCGAGCTATCGCCATCTTGCGTAATTGTAAGATTTTTTTTATCGTGAGCTGATTGGTGAAGAAGTTTTTAAAATATTCGAAAAGTGCATTTTGAGGTTACTCTTATTGTTTTTACCTATGCGCGCTCAGAAGAGCAAGTTTGATCCAAAGTTACAGAAGTCGCAAATACAGTCTTATACTTATTTAAAAGAAAAGAGTATTCAAAAAATAAACATTTATAGGGTTTATTTTTTTGGAAGGTTTAGTGACTGCACCGAAAAATGACATCACGAATGACGTCTAGGCCACACACAAAGTCGTCCAAAAATCTTTCCTCTACATCAACCCGTAATCAATACTAGAAGCAGTCGCAGAATTTAATTTAAAAACTAGAAGCATCCTCGATCATCCTCCCCACCAGCCTCGAAATCTTTGGAGTGTGACTCAGCCGGGAACAAAGAAGGCCGGTGTACCCACCGCCAAAAGATATCGCGCCCCCTCCTCGAAGATAGAATCATCTAAACTTTCATCTAACCTCCCCTACTTATCTAATAGCTCCATCCCCACTACTATTTTCTAGCCGTGGGGAGTGGGGGGGATAAGTGTACCGCTACCAACCACCTTGGAGAGGGGACGGGCGGTTGGTACCTACCTACGTGCCCCCCCGCAAACAGGGGAGTTACCGGAGTAGGGATGCAGCACGCGTCCCTTAATAATCGCCCCACTACCCACCGACCCACCCCACTGGGAAATAAGAAGCTGTGGAGTCCCTCCTATAAACCGTGTATTCGGATTTTCACAAATTTTTCTTTGTTTTTGATTTTTTTAAGTTTAGAGAATGAAAGAACTTTGTGTCTCGAGACAAATTTTCAGTCGTACTTTTATTTTAATGAAACTTAAGTCTGATGTTTATCATCATAAGATTATTATGTTATTAATAGATTATGAAAAAACTGGTTTGTCTACAAATACAAGAAATTTTGATTATATTCAAGATCGTAATCTTGAAAATACAAATGATCACTCAATTGACGTAATATTATAAAAATGGAACAAAAAAAGACAAATCAAAAAACTAATACAATGAAAAGTCCTTCAAAACCACTCCAGTGGAACTAAGCTATTAAAAAAATTTTCAGCTCCATAAGGGTTAACGACCGTTTCGAAAAAGAGGTACAAAGATCGAGGATCACTTGACTCACATAGATTAAAAAATCGTGTCATCTCCGATATCCCAGATTACAAATTAAAAATAAATAATTATTTTTTCGAAAAACTTCGTTCTCGAAATATCGTAATTATTATCAGGGAAGATTAAGCCGCAATCGATATTCACGTGCGCCTGCAGCAAACGACCTTTTGATAATAAGTTTCGGTAAAAACCGAGGATCAATTACGGGATGCGGACAAAACCCGTCGCATCGATCGTTCGTGTATCCTTTTTCTTGGCCAGTCCGGTTAAACTTGCCCACTAATCTTCTTTTTATCCCCCCTCTGCGATTAGCATACGGTCGCGCAGCATCCGCAATAAAAAAGAAGAAGAAGAAGAACGAGAAGAAGAAACTGGCCGAGGAAGACGGTTTTAATGCTAATGGACGATTTATATTTTTTATGTTAATCGAGCTCGGCCTTTGTTTTGTTATAAGCTCGGAAAGGGGAGGGAGGGGGTTGGCAGGACTGTTTGTAAACGTGATGAATTTATGGTGAATATTAATTATTGATTTATTACTGAATATTCAGCGGAGTGAATTTACGGGCGAATTATGGCTTCAAATAAATTAAATTTCATCATTATACGCGCATGCAGCCAAAGCACCCTTTTGAGCCGTAAGAAGATTTTAAAATTTTTAAGATACGCGCGTTTATCGAACCGAATAGTAAACGAATTTAACCAATGTACTCGTTTTATTGATGTTTACAGGATTAATTCGAGATTTCGGCAGTCTTGGAAATTAGTGTATTTATATCATAATATTAAAATCGGTTGAATTATCGAGACTGTTTTATCTGAAATATCTTCCGAAAAATTAATTCCCCGATCCCCGCATATGCGACGATAATCGAAGCCCCTCCGCGCGATAAAAAAAAGCTATCGGCGCCGCGATTACCGGCAATCATAAATAGATCACCCACCCCCCCGACCGGCTTTATTTTTCCGTCCATTTAAAAACGCGTTAAAATGCAAAAAAGAAGCAGAAGAAGGTGGAGGAGGAGGAGGAGGGAAGTCGCGCAAGCGCGCGAGATAAAACGAAGGCGAAAAATGCATCAGCTGCGGAAGGGGGGTGGGGGTGGGGAGGGCAGGGTATTCCCATAAGAAGGGATAGAGCCAGTCTGGTAGTCAGCGCAGCACAGCGGCTCGCTCAATAAACGGCGCGGGTTGCGCAAGCGCCTTCATTTTGTTTTTCTCGAACGGTGCGCAGAAGCGAGCCGCGTCCTTTGCCTCCTTCTTTTTCAAAGATGGCTGGCTGCCTGCTGGGGAAGGGGCGGAAGGAGCGAGGGGAGGGCCGGTATTGCTGAGAACTGACGTGCCGACGAGCCCTCTAAGAACGAGGGCGCTGGTGCACGGGGTTGTACTTTTAGGATTGGGAAATAATTTTTTTTTTTTTTTTTTTTTTTAATGCTTCTTTCTTTGAATTTTTTATTTTTCACAAGTTTTTGCTTCAACAACAAGATTTTTTGTCTAAGTTATGTTTTTCTCAAGGAAAAAAAAAAATTTATTATTTAAAGATTAATGATTTTGATGTCACTTGGTATTGTCAGTGATCAAACTTTTTTTCTGCATTCTTTTTTTATAGCTAAAAAATTTTTTTTCACACTATGTTAAGAATATATTAAAAAATTCTTTGTTCTAATTTTTGAAATAGGTAATGATTATCTAAATAGCAACTGATTTTTTCAAGAAAAAAATAATTAATTTAAAAGTCTACAATTTTTATAAAGTTGAATGAAACTTTTTAACATATTTTCGACGTCTAGACGTGAAAAAATAATTTTTCTTCTATAGAAGAAATTTTATTTAAAAATCTTTTGTCGAATTTAGTCCAAGCTTATTACAATGCTTGGACTAAATTCTTCAATAGAAGAAGATTATAGTCTAACTATTATAATGCTTGGACTAAAATGGAAGATATTTTCATTGAAATTTTTATGAGAAGTTATCTTTTAATACATCGATGCTCCCAGAGAAGAAAAACAAAAATCGCTGAATTAACATTATTAATGAGAGATTGAAACAAATGAAAAAATAAAAAAAAATTAAGAACCTTGTTGAGTCGGCACCCAATTAACAATATTTTTTTATTTTTTCATATTTTTTCGTTCATTTCAGCCTCTCATTGGTAATTTTAAATCGGAAGATATTTTCGGTTTCAGTTTTTCTTCTTCCATGTAGATGGAACTAAACTTATTTTTTTTTTTTTTTATTTAAGAATGTATGATTTTTATGCAAGTAATTGATCGTATAATAAACCTAATTTTTTAAAACATTTTTCATTGATGAACTGGAAGCTTAGAAAATAATTAAATTTGTAAAGCTTAGAAACACTAAATTATTTTATATTTACATATTCATAATGTACATACTTGTATTTTACTACTCAAATGAATCTTCGAACTTTTTCAGTGTATTTTTTTATTTTTTTTTCAAAGTGAAGACAAAAATTTTGGGCTCACGCTTAGACATGACTAGAGGTTTCCATCAGCTAATATGTTAATAAATAATTTAAGGAAATCTATTTTGTTTTTCATTATTCATATCTTAGGAAAAAATACTGAAAAAATTCTTAAACTAACGTCGAGACCAAAACGATTAATTTTTTCAAATTGTCGAACAACCAATCGAACGTCAAATCACAACGAGCAGCAAAATTAAAAATAATAATTTCCATAAACGTAAACGTGGGTATTATTATCGATACACGAAATGATTTATTTATTCGTAATTACGGTAATTATTCAGTAGCGTAAATATCGATGTATCATAAAGTTTTCTCATTATCATTATATTTACATTGAACCGCTCGCGCGGCCCGCCGACCGGTTAAAACTGTACCGTGGAAGCATTGGGAAAATATACACATTCGCGTGGTGCTGTGTTCTTTTGACGCGTGTGTATCACACGTGAACGAGGGAAAACGATTCATTCATTCACCGATACCTTCGCTTGGCTCTTTTTTTCGAAGCCGCGCAAAATGAATGTATTAGAGAATTTTTTCACCGGTACTTCTGAATGAAGGACAGACTACATCGTCGTCAATGTTGCTTCATCTCTATACACCTGAAAAACTACCTGTTTTAATCTTTGTAAATCTTCTTCTTTTTTTTTATTCATAGTAAGATATAGTAAATTAAAATTTTTTATAATGAAAATTTATTTATTTTATTCATTTTTTTATGGATACAAGAATGACTATCATAGATTATAGTTTTTTTGAAAATCAATCGGAAAATAGCAGTTTTCTTTGTGCGCGGTAAGAAAAAGCCATTGATACGGTGTACCGTGAAAAAGTGTGAATTCAACTTATATCCAATCTTTTTATCCTTACCTGCTCTCCGATAAGAAATAAACCTCAAAGTGTAGGATTTAACTATGAATAAAATAAAAATGAAAGATTTTTGAGCTTATTCATGTCTAATTTCTAATCATGGCAGCAATACTGGATATTCTCTTCGATGATCTTACTTGATTAATGCAAGGTGTTTCATTATAAAGTATATTGCCTCAAAAAAGTTTTTAGAAAATATTATACAGTTTTAGTGCAGACAAAATCATAATTTTTCGAAGAAAACGCTCTCATGTATGAAAAAATTCATGTATGAAAAGCTGCTTAGTTGTTCAATTCCATAGGAAGATCATTACAATTATTTGTAACAATAATGACCGTCAGAGATCACTTTTGTACTTTTTCATAAAACCGTCTGACCAATGACGGATCTTTCTACTAGCTTTCCTCCTAATTTTCCAAGCAATTTTTATCTACTTCGAACGCAACAACTTTTCGGACAATCATCAACAACAACCGCAAAACCCTTGACTAAACAAAGTTTGCAAACCCAGCTTAAACAATATCCAGGCAACAATCGGCCCCACAATTAATAAACAAACATTCTCTCGGCTCCCCCTCCCTCTTTGTTAAACAATCCCCGTCTCTCTTTGGCGTTTGCGAATTCGCGAATTACGAATAATTCAAAAATTACCTGCATAATATAACGTCCCCGGCTGGCTGGCTAGCCGTCCGTACGAAAAAGGAAGAGCGCGGGAAGAGTAAAAAAGGCTCGACGAGGCTGGCTGCTGCAGAGGAAAAAAAAAAGGCTCAGGCTCTTCGTCGGTGCACGTAGCTGCAGCTGCAAGCGAATGCAGGGGGCTGAAAATCGACCAAAAAAGAGAGGTAGGTAGGGAGGCAGAGAGAGAGAGAGAGAGAGAGAGAAAAAAGCCAGCCCTCCCTCGCACACACGCGACGGTCGCGTCGTAAAAGTTCCCTCGTTCGGTGCAGTTTTATCTCCCTCTCTCGAAAGAGCACGAGAGATAAAGATGGGGGAGCTCGTATAAACGCAGCGAAAAAAAACGCGGGGGCGGGGGGAGAACGACGCCGGCGGTGCGCGAGGAAAATTGCGCCCCGGCGATGATATTGCACCGGGCGCGTATTAAGCATAATTCGCGCGTTTATCGCTTCGACAAAGCTCGTAAGCAGCGATGGCGGCGGCGAGTTTTTACCTTTAATATTTTTTCAGAGCTTTTTTTGGCGGGAAGAGAGAGTTTCTTTGTTACCGCGATATCGGGATTTTTGTTTTAGGGAAATTGTAAGGAGACCGAGGAGGAGACGAGGTGCGGTCAGACAAGCTGTGCACAAAGCCGGTGTTTAGTTTCTACTACGTCACAAAGTTTGCGTCATCAAAAGTTCTGAATGAGTCAGAAAAAAGGGTAAAGGGCCGAGAGAGTCGGAGTTCTGAGAGTTGTTGACTCGACTGTGTTTTTGCAGTTGAGCGTCTGGCGAGAATGATAAAAGATGGCTTTTAGATTTGAGAAATGTTGAGAACAACTTTTACGGAAATTATTTCACGGTACGGTGGAGTATTTTTTTAGAAAATAAAGTTTGTCGAGTAACGAGTTGCACAGCACTCAAAGTTGATTCTTTTGAAATTAAATAACTTTTCCATACGCTTGAGTGAAAAATAAGTTGTCATTTTCATTCCTACGCCCTTGAGAAAGTTCCCGTAACTTACTTTTATTTAATGAAAATGGTTTTTAATTCCGGTTGAGCTATTTCAATTAACAACATTTATTCGATCCACAAGGGTAAAAAACTCTGCGCTCGGTTTTTCGGTAAAAAAAAAATTCGCCGATCTAAAATCTTTCTAACTTAAAATTCCGTGCCTGCCGTTGTAAAAATTTTTTCCAGCCAACCAGAAAAAAAAGCTACGTTTTTTTTGTTCCCAGAGAATCTTTAATAATCACAAATCCAAGCGCGCAAATTATCAGGCTCAATAATCCCCCCTGGCCCCGGAATCATTAACGTTTTTCCCCCGAAAAAAGCTTTCTCGGCTCTCTATCTCCCTGCAGCCCCGAAATTAGAATTTTTTTCACCTCCGATACTCGTGTCGTCCGAATATTCACGGACCATCTCATATCCGCGTCCGGGTGATTTTCTCTCCGGCAGCCGAAAAACAGCACGCGGGCATTAAGTAACGCCTCGGCTGCTGCAACCCCACCGGACAATTTAAAAAAATAGCGGTGAACGAAGCGCCGCCACCCCGACCATTTTTATCCGTCCTCGAGATTAGGTTTAATTTAAAAAAATAGCCGACGTCATTTTTCGTCAAGGCGGGCTAATTCTTTTTTTTTTTTTTTTTTTTTTTTTTTTTTTTGCTCTACCGCTTTTTTGGGGATATATAAAAGGGGCCGGCCGGGCGGTAGAAGACCAAAATTATCTAATAAATCAGGGACTTTGCTAATCCCGTATTCTGGGGAAAAGAGCTTGAGGAGAAAAAACTTTACGTTTTATGGAAATTTACGCCCTGGGTCGTCAGTTTTAATCGCGGGCTGGTGTGCACGACGACAAAAAGTTTTAGCAAAATTAAAACTATTTTGGGCGGATACCTTGTTTTTTTTTTTTTTTTGCAAATTTTAAACCGAATCTTTTGGGAGTTTAACATGTTAATGAGGTACGTTGCTGCTTTAACTTGGGTAATTAGTAGTTCGGTATTAGATATTCAATGTATTCAAATACATGTAAAATTAGTAGGAATCGTACATCTACGTAATTTGATAACCAGAACTAATTTTCTTCTATGATTTTGAATGAATTGTAACATTAAAAAACATTCGTTTGGCTAGAGTCTCCTTTGGATTATAAACAAATTTGTCCGTGAATCAAAAAAGTCGAAATTTTTTAAGTTAAATTTTTGACACTGATGATTTTCCCTAAAAACAGTACCTTGTCCTAGAGTTGCCTCAAGATAATTATTAAAATTCCTAAATACCAGGAATTCTCTTGGAAACATCGGAATTTTTCCAAGTCTCATATTCTATCCAACTTCAAAATTTTTCAGACTGTATTTTCTCGGGGTTTTTCCAGTCACGACCGAAAACGATAACAAGAACACAGCGAATCGAACACATCACGCGTGTATCCCCTCTCCCCACCCCCTCCCTTTCACGAAGTGGAACGCGCGCCGGCCACCTGACAGAATATTCCCCGTCGATAATTGATAAACGATCATCCGGCGACAAAAGCGCTACAATTTCATTTCGTATTTTTTTTTTTCTTTTTTTTTTTTGCCCGATACCTGTCGCACCTGAACTTGAAGAAAAATCAAAGAACCCGCAGCGTCAAATCGAAACCCCCATGATTGCGAAACGTATTTTCATTAATATCGATACGGGGGTGTTATTTTAACGCGGTAACGACAACATTACACACGCCATTCAATTTGCGTATTAAAAAGGCCGTAGTGTACTCCCCCCTCCCCCCGTCGATAACAACAACAATAATAATGATTGTTACAATCAGTTCACCAGCCGACGACTCATTGAGACCCGGGGACAAACACGCGACAGGGCAATTATATCGGTCGCGGTAGTAATAATAATAATCAGAGTTATTCATTAGCGATATCATTACCGGAGTAAAACAATACTCCCCCCCCCCTCCTACCTTCATAGACAAACCTACCCCCCTAAACAAAAGGAGCTCCCTCGCCTAAAATAATCAGCACCCGGCCGAAATTAAAGGTAAAATTTTCGGCAGGAAAATAATTTCCCCCCTCTCCGCTCCTATTTCACCCGGGGGTTTTATACGCGAGTTTTTTTTTCCGAGCGTCTGCGCGGCCACGCCCCACGCGAATGGCCGCCTACGGAAAAGTCGGGCGGGGCGGGTGGCGGCGGCGACTGCTCTCCCTCTACTTTTTGCGCATGTGTCTTGGACAGGAGTGTACTGAACTACCCCCCCGGCCGATCCCGCTGCGTAAGGAAGAAGGGTAGGCTGGCAGCTAGGGGAGGGGAGGTTCGTTGCACCGATCTCTTCCGGGTTTGGGCTCTCTTTTTTTTTATTTCGGGCAAGCTAAAATTTCGCTTTGTCGCGTAATGAGTTAATTAAGTTTTTTTTATAATTATGGAGGCTTTGGGCTTCTTTTAGGACCGAAGGCGGACCGATTGAAAATATTGTTTGCTGGTTTCGGGGTCCAAACGAGTTGCGGAAAAAATACAAATACTTTGCGAGCATGACGAGCGTGCTGCGTACTAATTAAAGGTTGACAGAACTTACAATGGTAGCGGTATTGTCAGGATCATGACTAAGCAGCGTCTTGTGGCTTTATACGTCTTTATTTACGTACGCACTTTGTATTTTTCATTGCGTTTATAATTTTTTTCTTACAAAAGAAAATTAATTTGGATCTTATTACCTATCTTATCACTGTATACAAAATTTTTTAATTCCATGCTTGAATATAGTGTGATACAGCGACTTCAACTCTCAAATCGAAGGACCCTCAGACAAAAAAAAATTCATCAGGGCGACCGATCGCCATTAAAATTTCCAAGCGAGTAATCTTGATTCCCCTTGCACTTCAAGGGTAAGCGATTCAATAGCGTTCGCAATTTCCAATCGCTTTACGCGAAGAAGAATCCTCTCAAGTAATCACCCGTTCCTTTCAACCCTTCGGTACATTTCCACGAGGGTTTCACCCTCGAACTTTCCAGACGAGTCTCAACTCCACCGGCCACCGAAAGAAAAAAAAAGATTGATAATTTTCACCGTCTCTTCCCTAATTCAAACCCCTGATTTGTCGAAAAAAGGGGGGAGGGATTACGAGCGCCACCGGTTGATTAGCATGCGGCTGGTAACAACAACAACTTATTAACAGTGATCGAGTAACATCGCCGGGGCATCGATCACCCCCCGCGAGTCTTTTCCGCGGAGGGCACTGCACCCCGACGATGCACCGAAGGCAGACTCCGTGCAGACGCATCGTATTGATTTTTTCCCTTAAAACACGCGCCCCCTGAACAAAAGACCCCGCGGCCGGTGCACCCGAGAGTTTTTTCTGATTACCGCGAGCCTTGGCTCAACATTGCACTCCCGTTTTGATTATGTTTATCAGCGGCTCGGGAATTTGTAAATCAAATGCCGATGTATCGATACGAAAGATCAAAGCTTATTGGATAGTCGTAATGCTGAAGTAAGTTTAATAAATCGTCGACGTGCATTTGTGCGTTCGAACAACCAAAATAATTTCTTATTTTTTGGGTCTAATTTATGGTCAGTGATGCAGGTAAGCGTCAGATCAGACGAATATTTTTTTTTTTCGGGGAAAAAACACGGGGCACCGGGAACAAATAGATCCGTCCCTACTCATTTCCAGCCTCTCCAATCCTTTTTTTTCGGAGGGGAGGGCGGCGAATCTCCGGCCTCCCTCGCTTACGCGCGCTGCCTGGTGGTGGGGGTAAGAAGAAAAAAAAATCGGAGGGGGCGGACGGTAGAGGGGAAAAAACGAGTAACATGGCTGCGCTTGCCTGCCTGCTGGGGGGGTGGCTGGCGGTGCACACAAGTCAATCGGCCGTCTCTTAATAGAAAAACCGTGGAGGGGTCGATTTATGGGTTATAGGGAGACGGGGTGGAGGGGGTGAGATTTCAACTGGCCCTGACCTCTTGGCTTTCTTGAGGAGAAAGTGGATGAATTATTATCATTCCGAAGGAGGATCGAGCTACATGCAAAGCTAAACATCTATGAATCGATGATTCGTCGACGAATTGGTAGTGGTCCTCGTTGTGCGAGTTATCTAACTGGGGATAATCCCGGTATGAAAATTTAAAAACCAGCATTTGAAATGAAAGATTGAACGGGGTTCTCCGGACGACCGAATTATACAAATTAAAAGCCGACTAGACAACCGAGCGTGTATTGTATAAGCCGGTCTTTTGCTCAGCGGCCGTCTCATGAAAAATTCAAATTTCCGCGAAAAACGCGGTTAATTTTCACATAATAAGAGAGACGTCGCGTCGATTAATATTGAAAGACAGCGGGCGGCTATTGTAATCGATAACCGATTTAAAAATTTCCGCTCGAACGACGCTCGCAAGGGTAAAAAAAAAATAGAAAAGAAGAAGGTAAAAAAAAAAAAAAGGCTAAACAAAAACAGAGAGTCCCGAGAATAATCAATGCCCGTGAATTGAATCGGTGCATCCAGCGAGCGAGAGAGAGAGAGAGAGAGAGGCCGGGTCTTGACACGCCGGGGCAGAAAGGAAGCGCGACGCGTGGAATATATCGTCGACGATCGAGTCCCGTCGATTAGACGCGACGAAAAAAAAGGCCTCTCGCTCGCTCGCTCGCGCCACCGGAATAACAAAGCGAGATGCACTGCACGCCGCCGCGCCGAATGAAAAAGACCAGTGGGAGGAGTTTTTCGATTGAGGATTTTTCTTTCTCTCTCTCTTTTTTTTTTTTTTTTTTTTTTAACCGAACAGTAGTGGCTAGTTGATGGATAACAAATTTATAAGAGGGTTTTTGAATTACCGGATGGCTGGATATAGGGAAACCGTACGGTTTTTTGGAGCTCCGAGGGACTCTACTTAAAGGTGTTTTTCATGCGTAGGCTTTTACTCAGTGATACTGAAAGTTTTTTTCTTGTAAGTTTATTCTTCTTTTTATTTTATTCTTTTTCTTAATCAAAACTTTATTTTGAAGTCATATGATGTCAAATTTTAAAACCGAAAAAGTATTTTCAAACAATCAAGTTCTTTGAACTCGTTATCCATACTCTTCCCATAGATAGCACTTATATAAGCTTTTAAAAATTTTTTAATGATAAGTATATTTTTTACTTGATTCTGAAAACGAAGTTATACATAAAAAATACTGAGAAAATTCATCTCATTTTCCCTAGCTTTCAAACCAAATAATCCTTATTATAAAGTCAAAAAAGCTTTTTTCAAAATCGTAGAGTTTGTTTAAAGTTATTTTACACAATAAGTTCTCTTAGTTTTATTCTTGAAAAACTCATGCTATATTTTATGTAATTTGTTCATAGCTCCTTGTAACAAAAAAAAACTTCAGACCGAGAACTCCGATACCATAGATTTTTCATATATTTTTCCTATACACGAATAAAAACTTTAGCTCATTGTTTTTCCTATCATTCCTCCACTTTCCTCTATTTTTCATCCGTACGAGTAATTAAAAATCGCATGTATGCACAAGTGCGTTTTCCCTTTGTTTTCCTTGCCCCTCGCCTTGCTCCTACGCAAACACGACCTTACCCCCTCCCCCCTCGTATTTTTCTAGTAAACTTCTCTCTCTCCCAAGCTCCAAAATTTCCTTCATTAATCATCGAGAAAGCCCTTATTTCAAAACTAGCCGTGCAAGCTACGCGGTATTAAAAGTTAGTACGGTCGGGTCAAATCAGCAAATAACGAGCCCGAACTCGACGGTGCGTTAATCTCCTCGAAATTCCCTTTTCCCGAAAACCAGCGCTCGTGGTGCACGCTACCAGGTGGGGTGAGAGAAACTTTGCAAAGCTCTTTTTGAGCAAAGCTCCATGGCAACCGACCCGGCCGCGATTGGAGGCTTCATTAGTCGCCCCCCCCCCCCCCCCCGAATCTTATTAGGCCGCGGAAGCAGCACCTGATGTCCGTCTTTGCCCCCGAAAAATACAATCTCCATTGTTCGGGGGAGCTGTAATACCGCTTTAACGGCCACTAAGTTTTCATGTCCCTCGTCGTAACGGCTTCCTTTCAGTGATAATGCGTCCCTCTTCCACATTCGGGTGGGAAAAAAGAATTTTAATCAAAGAAATACTCGTGCCGAGAAGGGAGAGGGAGGGAGAGCTCAAAACGAAATCTCGCGATATTAAATTTTGGGGCCGTCGAGTGCAACCTTCGAACGTCGTCGTATTATGTACACACTTATTCCGGGGCTCGCTTTGGTATTACCATTATTATTATTATTATTATAAAAGCTCGAGCGCGTAGCCCGTGGCAACGAGACGGTACTTGACTGCAAGCTCATTGCAGCAGCAGCAGCAGCCAGTCAGGCTCTCCCCTGCCTGCACCCGGTAATTCCTTCTTCTCCTTTTAACGAATATTCGTGCGAAAAAGGGAGTAAAAAAAAAAGTTCCGAGGCAGCCCCGGTGCAGCCTACGCCGCAATCATTATGCAGTAGAAAAAGAAGAACAAGAGGGGCACAGGGAAAAAAGCGCAAGTACGGGGAAGCAGCAGGGGGGAGAAAGAGTGAGCGAGTGGAAACTGCAGCAGCAGCGCAGGCGCACTCAAAAAAAAAGACGAGCTCATTTTCGGATCGATCCCCACGGCGGCGGCTGCTGAGGCTACGGCTACGGCGGTGGTGCGATTAGAGGGGAGTATAATGATCCCCCCCCCCCCCCCCCGAGAGAGAGCCCAAGAGTGAAATATCAGGAGGGAGGGAGGGGAGAAGTACCTCAGGCAACGGTTATCAAAATTGCGCGTGCCATTATAATTTTAAAGCCGGCTTTCCTCTTTCTCTCTCTCTTTTACTTCTTCCTCCCTGTCTGGTTGGCCGGGGGGTGGGTCATTTATTCTCTCGCTCCCCCGTGCGCGCGCGTCCGGCATAATTTATCGCGGGAGGAGGAGGATTTCTAGCTTGCCGGGAGCTTGCCCTCGCTGGACCCCCGAAGAATGGGGGAAGGGGAGGGGGAGAGGCTAATACGCACAACCGACCGGCCAAGAGAGAGAAAGACCGAAAATTCTGCACTGCCTCCAAATGGAAAATTAACCCGAAGGCTCCTCAGACGAACCATGAGGGCTCTTTGTTGTTTTTAGAGACGCGTTTTATTAAATTTCAGGCGAATGCTTGCTTTCGGATGTGTTCGGAGGCACGTAAGAAGTTTTACGGGGGGGAGTTAATCCTGTGGAGGCGTAATGGAAGCTCGTCTTGAGGCGTCCATTACTGTGGACATTGTCCGCTGAGCGCTGAGATGAACAAGTTATACTGAGAAGAAATGAGTTTAGAAAACTTCCAGTCTTCCATTAATTTGGTACTTCTATGTTAAAAACTTATGGATTGCTGTAATCCTTTAGAGATTGACGCACGAAAATTTAATCTTTTCTCTCAACATTTAGTAATCAGAAAATTTTGCTGTAAAGCCCTTTATTTACGTAATGTGTATCAAACATCGGTAACCCAAGTAAATAAAGAAAGAAAAAAAAATTTTTTTAATTAAACAAATTTTCCATACAGAATTCAAATAGCTCGTAAAAACCAAACAATACCCTTCATCTCTTCCTCAACATAATACACATCTCCAAAATTCATTTTCCGAGGGCCAGGGTAAAATAAAAAAAAGATAGGGGGAGGGGGGGGGCGGTTAGGGGAGGTAATATTTATATTTTTCCCGAGAAAGAGCACCGGCTTTATTTTCGTATTTCGCCGGTGCGCTGCAGCAAAAGTAAACACGGACCGTTGCACAATGAAACACGGTATTATATTCCAGCCCCGACGTGATTACCGAAAATAATAATAATAATAATAATAATGGTAAAAAAAAAAAGAGGCCGGGGGGAAAAAATTTTTCCGGGAGGGAAAAGGAGCCGATGAGAGTTCGATCGGGGTCGAAAGCGGGGGTGGTAGGAGGAGAGAGAGAGAGAGAGAGAGTAATATTGTATCGGTGCTGAATATTGGACGCAAGCGCGTGTAGCGCACAGGAGGCGGACACGTGCACGCGGAGGAGCGAGCGGTAGCCGCCGGTGGCCCTGACCGCGTTTATATATCGCCGTGATTGATTTCTCCTGCAAACCAAGGTCAAGTCTTGCGCCAAGAAAATTCAACCGCCAGCTGGACCGAGCTGTGGTCAAAGAGGACGCTTTTTTTTATTTATCGGAGGATGTACCAGATTTTTTGTTGGGGTAATGAAATATGGACTTGTTTTTTTTTTTTTCTGGGTTTCTTTAAAATACTTTGCAGACTGATAAGAATTACAGCTCTGAGATAAGGATAAAGAAACTCTGGAAACTGAAGATTTTCTTAATTTTAGTAAGATTTTTAGACGTCTCTCCAATTGAGGCCTGACATTTTTATTAATAATCTTAAAATACCGTACAAAATCAATTGCTTTGTCTGAGACAAAACGTGAACTTTAAGAAACAATGTTTTTCTTTGAAAACAGTGTATATTTAACACAATAGAATAGAAACGTATAAAATTTATTTTTTCATGAGAAACATTCAAATAATGATTTTAAAAGTCTCTACAAATCAGTTCAAAATATTTACATTTAAAAATCGGGTGCTATTTTTTAAAATTTTTTTCAAAGAAAAACTATAAACTGATTTAAGAAAAAAATCCTTGATCAAGCTTCTTTGGAATGAAAACAATTTAAAACTAAATTAATAGTTATCCTTCCTGATGATCAGCATAGTATGAAGAAAAAAACCTTCAAACCCAGACTCTTCGCTTTCTAATCTCAGTCCTTCAGATCAAGCGAAAAGGTCGCCCGGCTCACCACCGAAAATCCCCGCATCAAGGATCAAAGCACCCAAGGCTCTCGAGTCTCCTTGCAAGCGAAAAAGCCCCGAAAATCGATGTCTAACCCCGAGCATTTTCCCGAAATTGATCCCCCTTGCAAGCAGCCATCGCCGCGTGCAAAAGTTGCGTACTTGCGCAGTCGCCGTTCGGCCACCCTTAGCATGAGGGGGCAGTAGAAAAAAAGCACGAGGACGGAGAATAAGGGTGGGCAGGAAGGGCAGGGATTGGTGCGTGCGTGCAAGCGACCTGGGGGGGTCGGCTCGTCTTCGTCTCTTTATCTTTCGGCGTCGAGGCCGCCGAGGGATGAGGATATCGGCGTCGGGGGCCTCGTTCAGCGCGGTCTTAAGCACGCTCGGGGACTCCTCATTTGTCTACTCCGAGCCTGCCCCGTTAATCTTTCCTGTTTAGAGGAGGGAAAAAATAACTGCAACGATTTTTTTTTTGGGGAAAAAAACGACACCGGCAGCCGCAGGATTTAATAGCTAGCTGCTAATGGCGTTAATTCTGATGATTTACCGTGAATTATTAGTGTAATCCTGGGTGCGCACTACTACTGCTCTCTTCTCTCGATATTGTGATTTTAGGTGCGTGCGGCGTTTTGATTGGTAACTCACGGCTAATCCTTTTCATTTTTCCTGAAATAGATAAAAATTTTCAATTAGCACTCGTAATTATGATGTTTAAAATCAACTGTCAATTTAACACTTTACCCTTGATGGTTTTTAGATGAGCGATGAGTGCGTAATCCAGTGTTTGTTTCTAAAAATTAAAAAAAAATATTTAATTATAACTCGCTTAATTGATTTCAGATTATCGAAATATCGCACCGTGACCAGTTGTATAGCTCCAGGAAGAACCAAAAATTTTTTTCATTGCATACAGGGAATGAATGTATTTTTTTTCTTTGTCAGACTCCACAGTACATTGATTTTCTTGGAAACTCTGAAAAAAAATTAATAATTAGAGCACAGCAATTACGATATTTAATTTATTTATCAAAAATATTTTAATTTAACAATTTTTGTATGAGGGGGTGGAAACGACTAGGATTGTAAAAGTCGAATCTTTGATCTCCTGGTTTTTTCGTATAGGTTACACAGGCATTTTATAAAAAATTAATTATTCCATTATTGGCAGAAGTTTAAGTCGATTTCACTACATTTTTCTGGTTATTTTTGCATACATTTTAACTTCAGATTGTAATTAAAAATAATCATAATCTCGAGTAACATATCACAAAAAACCTTCTTTCATTTGAAAATTTTTTATTTTTTGATTTCCAAACAATTCATTTTAAAATTTGACCAAAATTTATCCTTTTTTGGGAAGTCTTTGAAAAGCCGCTTAACCTCACTTAACTTTTGATCCAGAATTTTATATGAAGCTCTTAGAAAACTCTATAATTTGAAGTAAAGACTGGAGTTCATTTCTAATGTATACTAAACGAAATGAAATTCTACCAAACGCGCTAGTTTTTCATCAATCTAATCAATCCCTCGAAGACGTCCTCATTCCTCGCAAAGACTTTGCGCAATAAAACCTTCCGTAACCCATCATCATTTATTTAACTCGCATTCGCCAATCACTCACGGTCAGGGAAACTTCAACCCAATCCCCCGCAAAAAACAAAGTCTCAAAAAAAAGAAAAATCCGCCCGTCCGTCCACTCATCCACGAGGGATTCCTCCATTACCGACGGTTTAAATGCAAGCCCACGAGTAGGCATTAGCCTCGTCGTCGGAGAAAAACACGCAGGTGCAAAAGAAACCTGAACGGCTTCAAATCCTCCTCCCTTTCTGTTCCCGCTTACAAGTGACATTAACGGGGTTCGTTTTTTTCCCGCCCGACAATCCTCCTCCTCTTTGCAAAAAAGAATCGAAACCGATAAAATCTGTTCGCTAATGGAAGTTTCGCGTTCGGCAGGGTGCAAGGGCGCGCCCGGGCTCTTAAAATTGTCATTTCCTAGAATAATTTCACCGCTATCTGAGGCATCACGGTTGACGGGAGCCTGCACCCTGGGCTCGGCTTTTAATTATCTCGGCCTATATAAATTACCCCGCGATTTTCGGTGCAGAAGAGAAGAGAGAAAAAAAAAAACTGTAGAGAGAGAGTTGGGATTTATTCCTTTCTTTGCGGGGATGATGTATAACGCTCCGGATTATCGATTTCGCGGGACCCGGAGCGAGCTGGACGAGCGATGTTTTGTTGTGAGTTATGGGCTTTACAGCTGTTCGACTGCACAAATATCCGTGTCTGTATTAATCAGAGGATCGACGCCGAGCGCCAAGGAAAAACGAACCGACTATCGAGGGAGATAGAGAGAGAAGCTTTAATTAGTCGCTCGAGAGTTTTGTTCTTCCTTTTTTTTTTTTTCTTTCAGTTAAAGCTTTGATTGAGTTTATAATAACTGATTACGGCAATGTCGATGCAAACATCACGATCAAACTCGAATTTCTAGGCACAATCGGCGCATTACACGGAAATAGAGATATTGTAACGGTGGTAGGGGGTAAGGCTTATTAAAACGCTGGTGGATTTGGTCCGAAACAGGGGATTGGACAAACCATATTAATTTTGTAACATCATTAACGTTGTAAATTTCATACACAGAGCGCCGGGGGTAGGGATATTTGTAAATTGTTTGCACGACTTTATCAACTGGACGGTCTTTAATTGAAATATTCACAATGTTATTTGCGTAAACTACCCTGTAATAAAGTTAACGGGTAATAGTTTAAATGCAGTGCTTACTCGATGAATCGCGTCGATTACGGTGCAAAAATTACTCAAAATCAGACAAATTCGTTTTGATTGAACCGAGCTCGCAAAGTTCGTTACACTTTTAGCGTAGCATAATCGGGAAAAATAAGCTCCGTTCAGGCGAGCCCACGTCAAATTTTCATTTATATTTTCGCCCCAAATTTAAGCTTTTCAACGATGAAAAAAGCCCTGGGTTCGCTCCGCCCCTTGTCCATAATTTTCTATTTGCTTTTAATATTATTCCAACAATAAACTAGTTAATATACGCGAGCTCAGCCCGCCCCGAGCTCGCTGCTCCGCCATAATTCAATTTCAAAGTACGAAACTTACGCGAATGTGTTCCTCGAGCACCGGTAGGCCGGCCGCCCACGCGAAAATTTCAAATTTTCAAATTCCCTTGTAAAATAATACTACACCGGGTGCGCAATTCCGTACGTTTAATTTTAAAATCAAACATTCTACGCACAGAGTTTTACCCAAAAATGCAGCCCTTTAATTAACTTAGCTATCTTTGTTGGAGAATAAAAAAAAAAAGACGAAGCTCTAGTCTGCGCCCACGTTAATAACATGCATTAATTACATGTATTATTAAAGTATTTTAATGAAAATTGTGGATAACATATACATTATTAACTTGTATTAGTGATGTGAATGAATAACATTTATTTGTGAATTGTCTTGATGGCATTTGTATCAAAAAGTGTTGTTTTACTAGTTGATGACGATATAAAATATAAATTTATTTCGTTTGACGATATAAAAAATATAATTTACATGAAATCCAGACATGTTTTTAATAACACGTGTCAACTTAAAATATCAATAAAAAAAGTTGTTTATGACATTGGTAAAATCGAGATGTTGATAATCTACACATAATTTACGTGTGTTAATGAAAATTAATTGCATCTACAATTTTTAGGTCAATATCATTTCTAAGATGTATACAACTATAAAACATATAATTTATACATGTCAATAGAATGTTTCAATGAAACTATTGTTTAAAAGAATTAGTAGTTTACATGTTTCAGTAGCTATGACAATATAAAATGTTTGATGACACAAGAAAATCCAAAATTATTCACAATGGTTGTAATTGATTTTATTTTATGTTAATAAAAATTGCCGATGACACATGTAATTTACATAGACATGAGTAATGAACACAGCTCCCGAGTCTCGAGGAAGAAAGGTGCTGAAAGCACATGCTACCAGCACCGCCCAGCGGCGTTATCTCGGCGGCGAGTAAAAACTAAATAACTCATTCCCTAAACAGGGCTCGTTTATAACCGTCGAAAGAACGCAATTAATCATTGGTCCGGGGGGGCTCGGGTTAAGAAACCAGCGTGAATTTAAAGCGACTTGGGGGTAAAAATTTGGCGGTAAAAAACCAAACCAAACGCACGCGTTGCAATACATCACGTAACTCCTTTACTTTTTTCCCTGCAGCGGAGATAAAGTAGGAAAAAAAGAGGGGAGTAGCAGTCAGAAAAAGAGGAAGCGAGCGGAGGGAAAGAAGCCTTTCTCTCGTGTTTTTCCCGCGGCGAGAAAAAACGAGCGCGCCAGGCAGCCAGGCCGGAATCAAATCCCTCCGCGATATCCTCCGAGAGAGAAAAAAGCGGTGCACCTGCAGCATCCAGGCTAATTTTTAAAAAACCGGTCGAATGAAAATTAGCCCCGGAGTTTGCGATAATTATCTTCTTGTTGGGAGTCCCGATCGAGGCTTGTTTTTCAAAAAACTAATAACGAACACCCCCGTCGTCCGCTTTGAAATCATAAACAATTTTAATTAAAACTTGTCCTAGGGTAAAAGTTGCCCTCCCGCGAACTTTGAATTCCCAAAAGCAGGCAACTCCCGGTATCTCGGAGGGTTTGAGAGAGAGACCCTGGCCCCCCCGAAATTAAACGTTGCAGGCTAAACGAAAAGTTGTTATTATAATTCCCGCGCCGCACCGCCGAGGCTCTTCTTTGACCTCGCGCTCGGGCACGATAATAACCCCGCGAGTATTCCCTTTCCGCGGGCATTATAGTTCGCGGGATCAACCGGCCTGGAACATTTCGGGGGGGGAGGGGATCAGCGTTGGAAAATTAACCGCTCGGATGCTGCTCCCGCGGTGATTTGTCGGTCCTCGCTTTTGACTTTTACTGATTATTCCGGCGGCCTGGTTATTGGAAACCCCTGTAATTTCATCCCCCCCCCCCCGGAGTCATCATCGTCATCCGACACCCGAGTCATTTTTCCAGTAAGCGTCTTTCGATTTTTTTGGGGGCATAATTAGTTGTATAATTCGCAAGGCTGGCTAACGAAGCTGCACGTACGAGCGACGGGTATAAAGAGAGAGAAAATTCAGCAGCGCCGGCGTCGTCGTTTGCCCTGGCTGCAGCGATCCCCCACTCGTTTATACTCGGCGGGTGGGGGGTGGGGTGGGTGGCGGCCATTTTGCGAAAAACACACGCCCGCCGAGGCTGTTTTAGCCCAGCGCTGCGGCGGCGTGCATGGACGGGGGGGCGACGGATTCCTCGGTGTTTTTTTATCTTCTTCTCTCTCCTCTGCTTTCGGGGTAGTAAAAAAGAGAAGACGGGGAAAAAATGTGCGTGCGTGCAGTGGGTAGCTACCACCCCCTCTTTTTCCTCCCTGGAAAAATGTAGATGAGCGCTTAGGCCTAATGACGCGGAGTGAGGGGAGGGGAAAAAAGCGTGGCGACGAATGATTAGTTTAATCGCCGAGGGAGGTTATTACCCACCACCCCGGGAATTAAAAACCGATTCGGCTTCCGTACGAATCGAGCCGCGATACGGTTTGTTTTTTTCTTCCCTCTGGATTAAGGAGCGCCGCTACGGTTTTATTGACGCGAGTGCCGGCGCGGGCTTTGTCGTTTTTTGTTTGAAAGTGCGATAATTTCTTGCCGGGGAGAAATTATGATTTCCTACAGCGCCGCGAAAGTTTTACTTCATTATGGCCCAGCCTCGCTACCGGAGAAACTTTTCCATCGTCGGTGGTGGGCTTTTATCGCGCGAAAGTTGGTGCCCCGGGGTCGGCTGAAAACTTTAATTGCGTTTGTTCGACGGGGCCGAAAATTCATCTCGAAAAATCTCATTTTCCTCGCGGGCACTCGCTCGTCTTGAATATCAAAGTGAGGAGCAGGTGTGCACCGCACCGAGAAATTGGTACTCCCTCGAGTTATTTTTCAGCCACCCCCGCGCGCGTTCAATTTACAATCGGAGGGGGGTGGAAGGGTTTTGATCACGAAGACTACGTCCCCTGCGGCTGCTTCCTTTTTCTCCGAGGGATGTATCGGGGCTCTCTTCCTTCTTCGAGGGGACGACTTTTCGGGACACCCTCTAATGAGCAAACCGGCGCGACCCTGAGAGATGGATTCTACCGAGGGTTTACTTTCGCCGGAAGTTGTCTAGTCTCGAGTGCGCAGTAAATTTTGTATTTTTTCGAATCTGAATTGTTTTAAATAGAACTCGTAGACTTGATAAAAAAACTCGTTAATTCTCATTTAGCACGGTTTTTATTCTGGTAGCGACGGCGACCTCAATGTCTGGGCTTAAAATATACTACGATGATGGCGCTAAGTTTGAAAAATTATCATCGTCAGGGGCTGCTTACTTATTTATAATCATTAATCTCGCGTCAGATCGCGAGAAAATTTGAAAAATTAAATTCAGCAGCGGAAGCATAAAAAAAAAAAGAAATAACTTCAAGTATCACTTCACCGGTGGTACGCAGGGCGCGAAACCATTTTTCCCGGCGATATTTCACCCCCGCTGGGTTCCAAAAAACGCATCGAAAAGCCATAATAACCGTCGGAAATACCGGGGGTGCGGGGCAGGAAAAAAAACGGTGAAGAGCGAAAGAAAACCATCGACCAAAAAAAAAAAAAAAAAAAAAGGGCTCGGCAACACCTTTAAAATAACCCCTCTCCCGAGCGAGTCACACTTTAAAAAATCGAGAACGTGTCGGTCGTGCTCGCGATACCAAAAAAAAAAAACGGTCGCCTTTTCCGAAAAAAAAAGAGAGAGAGAGAAGCGCCGGATGTAGGAGGAATATAGTTGGGTGTCGAATCAATCGTAACACGTCACGTTTCCGGCGATCGAGCAATTAAAATCGTCTTTGCGTTACACCGAGCATTACGGCGCGATAAACAATGAATACATGAATACGCCAGAAATTACCATGAGAATCAGGCTCGCGGCGAGAGTCGGCGGCGCCAGAGGCGTCACGCATCGATCAACCCGCTGCGTGTCAGCCGGCTCTGATGCATGCCTTTTTTTTCTATCTTCGGGGGTGGGAGGAGGCTTTCGAATTTTCATCATTTTTTTTTACCGCTGCCCCGAAAAGAGTTTTCCGAGAGGAATAATGGCTATTGTTTGTATCACGGTGCGTGCGGAGGAATCCTGATTGCTGCCTTTTTTCTCTTTCAATTTTTTCGGGCAAGACGGCTTTGATTATTTATGGCTGTAAATTTCGAGCTTTCGTTAATAATTTCTTATTGAATGTCAATATTTGCGAAATAAATTATTTTCATATCGATAAGCTCAAACGTATTCTTATCAACAATGATTTTTCGCAAGTCTGAAAAACGTTCGTCTTAGTGCAAAGTTTCAATTGTTTTATCGGAAGCACTCTAACAAAATCATCACCCGAAAAGAAAAACAAAAAAAAAAAAAAGGCAACGAGCAAAAAGCACACATTAGACCGTCCGGCCTCCGGGTAATATAAATTGTTGAACTCGTTTTCCCTACAACAACGTCAGCGCTACCCGGGTGGCTGGGTGCAGCGTCTGGGTTATCCAAATTAATTCTCGTATTAAAATTTGGCTTGCAAATATTCCCGCGTCTACTCTTCTCTTTATCACAAGCTCTCTCTCTCTCTCTCTCTCTCTTCCCCCAGCTTCGCGCACCAAAGGGATGATTCTCGGGTACGTGCACGCGTAATTTACATCCGTTATTACGCAAGCTCTCTCTCTCCGGCATAGAATATTTTGCAGCGCCTGCCCCGAGTATTTACCTCCCGGGTCGGGGCGGCCAAAGCTCGGGAAGACACAAGACTCTTTGTCCGACGTGGTGAATATTCCCCTCTTACGTAACCCCCGACTGCCCGGTTCGGTACAAATTAAACCCGGGGTGTTTTATGTTGCGCCCGAATTCGCCGAGGGAACGCTGCGACGGACCCTTAACTCTCTCTCTCGCTTCTGTCTGGAGACGCTTTTACTTCCCTTTTCTAACCGGGGGATGAAAAGAGAGAGAGAGGGTGGAAAGTTATGGCGGACGAGTGCCATGCGGGCGAATTGAAAATTCAACCCGAGATTTTCTCTCTCCACCCCCCCCCCGCACAAAGGGAAATTGGTTTTTCCCGGCCGATGTTGAATTACCATTCACGCGGACCGGGGTTCTTATCTCGGGCGGGTATTTATGCCCGATGACTCCTGATACATAATACCCCGGGCTTTGTGGAACTAATGAACCTCGCTCGATTAATCATATACGGGCGCGGGTACACGTCACTGCGGTGAGTTTACAATTTTTCGAGGCGCAGAAAAGGATATTTTTTTATCTTCTTCTTGTGAGATAAAAAATGGAAATAAAATGCCGAATTTCAACGCCCAGAAAAGGGGGTGGGGATTAGGGGTAGGTAGTACCGGACCCTCCTTGAAAGAGAGCCGCTCTTAAAGCACTATAAGCCGCCTTAAGCGTCCGCCCTCGAGACTCCGAAACTAATCCCCTCGGGTCGGCCATAAACCAGGTCCGGTGTCTGCAGGCGTAAGGCACACTACTTCCACCCCGCGTTCGGGGTAATGGCGAAGTTTACTTTGGCCATTTGTATCGGAAGATAAAGGCCCCGGGGTAGCCGGCGTAATAACTCACCCAACTTCCAGCCACCCATAAATTAGCCGGAAATTTCTTTTCCTTCTTTTTTTTTTTGAACAGTGGAGGAAGGAAGTTTTGGAATTAAGGGTCAAAGTTTGGGGAGTTTTTTCCAAATTTATACGCTTTTACAACCGAGCCGGGACAAAAGTTTTTACCCCGGGCGGGCGATATATATCGCGGACGGGGATTTTTACCGGTCTTAATTGAGGACGGACGAGGATGACTTTTTTACTTGGCCCGAGCCACTTTTTTTTCGGGGCGGAGGAAGAGGAAGTTTGAGTAAACGCTTAAATGGATTAGTTTAAGGGATCAACTTTAAACTCGTTCCTTGCTTCCTTTTTTTTCCAGCGAGTGGAGAAGAATGGAAACACGGGAGGGCTTGTACGATGGTGCGTTTGAATTCTTTTCATTTTATAGATTTAGATCAATTTTGAAAGTTTCTGTCGTTTGTACTTGTACATTTTTTTTTATTCTTTGAGCGAATGAGAATTACCTACGAGAGGATGAAAAGTAAGCTTGGAGCTGGATGCTAAATTTGGTCCTTCGAGCCGGATTCAACCAATGAGATGCGGAATAAGTCCCAGTTAAAACTATTTTAAGTTCAAATTCTTGAAAAAATAATATTGATTCAATCTTGTAGATTTGGTTTCAAACCGGCTTTGATTTTGTATCCCTGATAACTTCTGATATTAATATCTCAAGATTAAAACCCATGATAAAAAAATCTTACTTCTGAATCTGCACAATCAAGCGCTAAACAGACGCACAGTGTACGATGAAAAAAAAAAAAAAAAAAAGAAGAACGGAATTTCCGTATCTCACTATTTATTTTTCGGGCAAAAGGAGTAAAAGAAGGGAATGCACCCGAAATCTAATAAAGTCGTGCACACACAAAAACATCGGTCAATAACCGAATAAATCAGAATCTTGCATGCAAACCCTCCCTACCCCTTCGTTTTTTCTTTTCCCTCTCTGCACCTTCTTTTTGTTTTTCGTCGACCAAAACAACGCGGAAATAAAGCTTGGCGCGCGGGTATTCTTTATTTATTCAGTACGCGGGAGGGGGGAGGGATCCCCATAACAGGTAAAAACAATAATGTTCTTAGCCGACGCGCGGGGCCGGTACACATCAAAGGGAAAAACTGCAGCGCGTGCGTTCAATTGTTAACGAAACAAAGAGGCGTGCGCGGCCCGCAATTACAAAAGAGGCCAAGGAATTTTCAGAGTTTAAAAAAAAAAAAAAAAAAAAAAACCAAAAAATTTTTTTAGTAAAAACTATTGAGCTGGGATGAATTATTCGGAATCGAGCGGCGGCGCGAGGCGGTTAATTGAGTTTCGTAATCGCTCTCGAGAGTTTGGTCACACCGCTGCTGCACCAGACACGCGCCCGCGCGACTGAGTGAGTGGCTCGGGGAAATAAAAAAAACACACTCACACACACAGTGTAGTGTCGGGAGCCGGGGAGGGTGTCTGTTTTTAATTAAAATCGCTTAAAAGCCCGACCGAGGCTACAATTTATTAAGGCTAAGGACACGACGCCGACGACTAATTAGGGAAGGAGGGAGGGCTAAGGATGAGGATTAATTAAAATCCTGGCCAGCGCCAAGTGCAATATCTTTTCAGCGGGCGGGCGCCGTGAGCCAAGATTAAACGTAAAGTACCTGAGTTATGAGGTTGTTTTACTTTTTTTTACTCTTTTTCGGGGGGCTCTTAGGTGTTGATCGGATGAATACTCTTGGAAAAAACTTTGTTTTTTTTTTTGGTTGATGCGAAGCTTGCTTTGGAGCATAGGTATTCGAATATTACCCTTATTTCCTTCAGAAAGATCCACCTTTTATGATATAAAAGTCAGCGATAAATTGAGGCCTCAAGTCAAGCAATGGTTACAGAGTCTATCGGTATATTAAAAAAAAAATTTTCAAGAAATTTTACATGTTAAGTTTATAATTCTACTCTTTTTATTTCAAAACGTTTGTAAAGGTAAAATCAAATTTCAAATTTACCTACACAAACTAAAGAAAATTTGCAAGAGTAAACCTCAAGAATAATCGGAGATTTACTTGTTTAGCTCTTCATTCAAAATTCATTAAAAATAATTTGAATAAAATCATATTTAAATAAATAGTTATTATCTGTAATTTTCTTTCATAAAATGAGTATTTGAAAGTGCCAATTTGATACCATAAGTACTCTAAGCTCTCCGTTAAAAGATTGTCGAGTTTAATCGGCAAATGTGTGTTTTTCGTTCCAAGGTCAACGAGCGGCGCTTTTAATGAGTTTTTGGGTGTCATTTAAACAATGCAAACGCACGGTAATTATTGGGGAGCTCTGAAAATATTGAAAACGATATTGCACGAGCGTGGGGTCGGGTCGGGTCGAAATGTTTAATAATAACCGAGTTTTTGTCGGTTAACGTATGGGCTTGTTCTCTTTAATAAATCGCACGAGGGCAATCGAGTGTTCCAAAATAAGTTGAAAATTCAATCGATTATATTGTAATGGGAGGGGGGTTCGATTGAGTTTTCATTCGGCGCGGGGAACGAAGCGCGTGTATAGTAAATCAAAAGTAACGGTTTGTTGCTGTTTATTTTAAACTCTATATTTACGCCAAAAATGCACTCGTATATGCGGCGGGCGCTTATCACTCGGAAAATTTACTCTTCATTATTTCACTTTCAATGAATGCCAATAAATTTTGCCCGATGCTCGATATTCCGAGCGTGGTGCCTTTCATTGTTAAGAATCGCTGCTTATGGCTTCCAATAGCGCGCTTCTCTTTTTTCTGTTTGTTTGATTGCTCGAATGAATGCATTTTTTTTTTTTTTTTTTGAAACTGCAGTTTTTTTTTAAATTTGATGAATAATAAAAATTATAAAAATAAAACGAACCTGCTGCTCTAAAATTGCAGTGTCTTTTTTATTTTCTCTCAATTTGCGCTGTTTTGAAAACTGAATTATTATTTGAGTAGAAAGACTGATAATCTTGTCTAAAATTATTTCTTTCAAGTCTAATTTTCACAAATTTTCTTATTTATAGTAATTGAAACAATTGATAAAAAAAATTAAGTAAACTTGCCTTGGAACTATTTTAGAGTAAAATCAACCTTAACTCTCCATTTAAAATAGAATACTACCCTGTAGGAATAAAATAAAAAATTATCAACTCAAAGTAGTAAATGAAATCAAGTTATTAAATCAAAAAGTCAAATAAAAAAGATAAAGAAATGATGACACATTAATTATAGCTATTTTCGAGAGAAAATAAATATATAATAAGTTCCAAGTCTCAAGTGTTTGATGGAAACAGAAATCTTGTGCTCATTTTATAGATATAGTTTAGAAAGATCGTCTTGTAAGAAAAATAGTACTTTTTGAAAAAAGAATCAAGCTTCTGAAGAACTTATACTACTTATTAAACATCTTACTCAAACGATCAACCTCAAAACTGGTAGCTGATAGTTATTGAAAATCTCACAACTTCAAACCCAGTACGAAGCCCTTCATTTTTCTCAATATCCACCGCAATCATCGAAATTAAAAAAAAAAAAAATCCAACCGAACGTTTCCCGATAACCTCCAGCAGGAGCACCACTACGAGGATACTTTTCCATTCCGCGCGTGTGAGAGTTAATGAATCTCACGTACGTACGTGGGTGCCGGCGGGGGCGACATTTCGAACCGGGAATTCGGGGGCTGCCTTTTGGAACGAGTTCAAAATTACTCGACTTTGCCCAGGAGAGAGAGAGAGAGAGAGACGAGGATAATCAGAGAGAGGACGAAGAAGAGGAGGAAGGACAATTTGGGTGGTGCGAGTATTGAACGCCGCGACGCGACGCCCTCCTCCGACAGACTCGGTGCTATTTCGAGACAAGTCGTTCAACTTATTTTTTACGGAAGCCAAAGCTCTCATTAGGCACCGAGCTTGATGTTTCATCAGTCCGAAGGCAGGGCGACGCTGGAATTGGGGGAAAGTTCGTTCTAAGCTTCTAAAAATTACAACCGAGCCAGACGCGATTCCTATCTTTTATTTACGAGGGGAGTTAATTATGTGAAATAAATTAACGAGCGCGCTTTATTTCGGATTAATATCCTTGATAAACTTCAGGTGAATTATCTATTGGGTAATGATAAAAATTCGGGGGTTGTTAATCAGTTTGATTGGTAGAGAATGGTTATTTTCGGAAAACTGAGGATAGAGTTTAACTTGAAAAAATATATTGGATAAAAAGAAATATTGAGACGCGGTAATTCGTTGATTGAGCAAAAATAGGTTCTTTCAATTAAGGAACAAATATTAGGAACTCAGATGAAGTCTTTCAAACTGAATTTGGGAATTTTTTTCGATACAGAGCTTACCATTTTTCTGACTCATTTAGAGACCAAATTTCACACCGCAACCGCATGTTTTAGATAATTACTTAAACATCGTAGCTTTCTGAAAAAAAGTTGAGCTTTCATCTCTGAACTCAAGACCGAATCTCAAAATCTCAAAATCCCGTAAAATCGAAAAAACAGACTCACCTCGTAGTTTCCAAGTCAAGGACACAGATGCCAGCATCGTACGTGCGCCCACGAATTTTTCCTCCCTCGCAGCTTGATTATCTCAGTTTCTCCGCCCAGCTTCTTTCGCGCAAGCGCGTTGGGTCTTCCTTCATCGATCGCGTCTCTCTTTTCCCACCCGCGCGCCTGCCACCGAAAAACCCTCCCTCTCGCGCCTCCTCCTCCACCTCCTCCAGCTCCCCCCCACCGCCATTTCCTTTTTTTCCACGTCCATCCCCCGGCGGGCGCGCAGCGATTTTTCCCGCAGTACTCGCCGAGACACTTGGATCGAAGGACCGCGGATAACTGGACGATGGACGAAAAATCGGCGGCCTGAGAAGACGAAGTTCCCGCGGACTTAAAACCCAGCGCCGGTTATTCCCGTTCGTGCAGCCGGGCTGCTTTGCATAGAGCTGGCTCCCATTGTCGTCGAACGCGGACCCCCAGCGAAGCCTCTCTGCTACCCCCACCCGGTGCCTTTTTCTGCAGAAAGTTTAGCCTGCAGAAAGTTACAGGGGTAGGGGGGGGGGGGGGGGGTGACGAGCTGCATGATAATGAGTCTGGCTGTAGTCGCGGAGCCAGCGACCGTTACCAGACCTCATCCTCCTACTCTGCTTTTATCATTTTTCGCATGAATTTTAGTTATGGTACGTTTTATCTTACTCGTGAACTATTCTGCGGGAGAGAGGCTTGAGATGCCTGCCAGGAAGCCCCGACCCTCTGAAGTTATGCTTTACCCGGTAGAAAGGCTTTCGGTTTTGGTGGTAAATTATGACACTGACAAGTGTTAGTAAAAAAAATAAAGAAATTGACAATGGATTGATAAGATCAATATTTATTTTTTATTAAAAAGAAAAAGAGAAAACAAAAAAAGGATTTTAGCGTTATATTCGCGTTTTGATTGATTAGAAAATTAAATTAAATAATTGAATTTTAAAATTTTTATTTTTGGATCAACAAGTAAAGGGTAAAAGATACTATTGATGCGATTAAACAAACTACTTTTAGAAAATGTTTATTTAAATTTTAATAATCATAATTGATAGATAAATTCATAAACATGCATTATAAATTAATAACTTCAAAAGATTTAAGTTGAAAGAAGCTGCGAACATATTAGTCGAAGAAATCTATTTACAAGATGCTATATGAGAGCGCTTTGACAAAATTAATCATACTCTTTTTAAAATAATAAAATACATTTTTTTCATATTTTGATTTTTGAGATTAATAATTTGACGAAATATTAATAATTGTCATTGCTTGCATGCCGAAAAAAACTATTAACTTATTTTAATTTTCTTAATACATAAAAACTAAAAATTAGGCAGTACAGTTATTTTTTTTTTAATTCAATTTTTCTGAGACATATTTTACTCTCATGTATTATTTAATTCAAACAAATTATTATAAATTCATTCATGTATTTAATTACATTTTATATGGTCAGTATCAATCATTATAAAAAAGAGTAAAAAGATTTAAACAAGTAAGAAGTGGAAAATTAAATAATTAAATAAATAATACTTTTCAATGACAAGCATTTAAGAATTACAAATTGAGCCAGGTAGCTATGATTGATTATAATCATGTTTCATAATTATTGATCCTTGAAAAATTATTTGATAAGTGTGAAAGTATTTTGAAATTATGACACCAGTATAGCAATTGGCTGAATTGATATTAGAGAGACTGGAATTCCAAGTATCGTTGGTTCAAGTCCGAGTCTCGGGTTTTAAACCTTGAAGATAATAAAATTAGGTTTGATTTAAATCTTTAAAAAATTCGAAAAATTATAATGAAAAAAAAATCATGTTTTGATAAAAATCATGCACCGAATGTTTAAAAAAATCTTTTTTTGTTTTTTGAGATAAAAATAAACTTGAATAAAATTAAAGTTTAAATAATTTGTAAATAAATCAATGAAAAAAATTGAATAATTTGATTTTTTTATTTTGTAACGAATGTAATTAAAATTTTATTACTCGATTCGGGGTAAAATTTGCTTACTGATGAATCACAACGAATTAAAAAAAAAAAAAAAAAAAAACTGCATTTATATGCATAATTTTTAAAAATATGTATACTTTTTCAACGAAACATAACTATTTCATTTTCACAAAAAAGGTACTGTTGAAAACACCATTAATTCAGTTTAATTAGTCATTTGATAAATCCAATTAAAAATTAAATCAAGCAGCGTAAGTACGGCTTTGTTCGATGAATAATTCAGTTATGAGGTAAAACTCGTTTGTATCGCTCAAATGCGAAACTTTTGTTCGATCTTTCTTTCACTTGTATCGAGCCTTTTCATTATCATTCCATTCACTCCGAAGCCCTTTTACCCGCCTTGTATCCGTTACATCCTTTAAAACAAGCCCAAAGGTATCGTTTTTACCTCCAGAATCCCCTTTGAAAACAAAAAAAGAGAGAGACGAACTGAATAATTCACCCAAAAATTGGGGGTAAAAAAAAAAACATTGTCCTCTTCTTACTTTAAAAAAGTCTTTGCAAGAAGTGCATCTTTAATGGCTCGGCGTGAGAAAATGATACTTAATGAATAAAGCCGATGCTGAGAGGATCGTGAAGCAGCTAAATAAAAGCTTGAATAATTAAAGGAAGAGGAGCTAGGGAGGAAGTCGAGCTCATTCGATCCGCTCTCATTTCGCATGCAAAGGTTACTTACTACGCTGGAAGATAGAAAATAGAAGACCCCAAGCGACCAACTGGTTTTTTTCTTTCTAGTTTCGTATTCTTCTTGAGCTGTGAAGGGACTGAAGGGATATCACGCAAAAGACTGACTTTCATAATCTTCAAAGGCATCTTGTATAAAATACATTATCGTATTCTTTCTTTTTTCTGTTACTATGTATTATACATTTAAATTCACAAGTAAAACAGATTTTTAAAAATTAAATTGTAATGGATAAATCTTTTGCATTGTAATCATTGATGTTGCTATCAATGAATTTACCTACTCAAAATTTGAATGAGCGAGATTATCTCTTTACATTATACAATACAATATATAATTTTGGTAGAATTATATCTATGTTATGATGAAAACAATTCATAATAGTATTATTAGCATGGATCAAGCAAACTAAAAATAAAAAATTTAAGGAAAGTATGTATTGACAATTTGTTATTATTATTATTATTATTTTTTATTTATCACAATTGAAAATTTTTAGAATTAAAATTACATTATAAGAATGGTTAAATTATTTAACATTTTTTTATAATCGCTCATATATTGAAGTTGTTTATGAAAAAGATAGTAAAAATATTATAACTGTTTCTTAAATTGAGTAATTTTTATTATTTGTTCTCAAACAAATTATCCCTACTACCCAAAAAATTCTTATACCCTCACTGTTTTACCTACCGAAACTCTATCATGAATCTCAGTATCTCCCAGCTTCTTCCTAAGATCACTTCCACCTATCTATGCAGAAATTCCGTGAGAAAGTATCTCAGACCCCCCCCCCCCTACCCCTTTCGAAACAGCAAAACAAAATGGTCCGGACCTCCAGCGAACAGTAACCGGTTGGCTGCAGCGCCAGCTCCCCCCACTCGACCCGGACCCAATCGTGTGCAGAAAGGGGTCGGACCGGTTGGGCACGCACGAGCCGACAGGTTGATCGTTCCTTCCTTCCTGCGCGAGCTGGGGGACCTCCTGCAAGGACACCTTGCGCTACCTCGTTATTCCTGCCGTGTGCGGATTTTCACGTTAGAATTCTTTGTAGTCAAAAATAAAAAAATTTCATTTTCAAACAATTTTTGAAAAAATTTTGTTGTTGTTAATTGAAAATATTAGTTTGATATTTGTCGCAAAAAAAAATTGAACGTTAATATTTTCTAATTTTTGTATTTATAAATTATGCAGTAGATGCAGTAAATTAAATCAGTTTTTTAATTTTTTTTTTTAATTTATGATAAAATCTTAGGAATAGATTCTTGTGTCTTATTCGAGAGACAGTAGTAAACGAGACTCGAACCCCAAGGACCCTTGAGTTACTACATACTTCATCGTCATGCTTGATGAGCTACTGACTACACACGTGTGTTTAAATCAAAATCTTGCTTCTTTCTAGAGATTCGTGCATAAATATCTAGTAACAATCATTATTACAAAAAAAATTGACTAACAAAAAGATTACAGTTTACTTAAGACAGATTTTTAGCAATATCCAATAGATATTCAGTTACTTTAATAACATTAAATCTGTAAGATAATTAATTTACTATTAATGTACAATAAACTTTTAAGTAAGATTTTTTATCTGTGGAGACAACATTAAAATTACTTTAACCCTTGATATTTTTATTTTTGGCTGACGCATTCAAACGAAAGCATCACCTCCCCCAGAGTAAAAGGTGGGGAGGTACATCAGGCCGCGGCGTAAAAAAAGTGATATTTAAATAACAAACAAAGAAAAAAGCCGCGGCTCGTACGCGGTAGCGCACTTAAGCGTCTCATAATTATTCATGAATTTGAGAAAATTCAGGGATCCTGATGGACGAGAGAGAGAGAGAGTAAAACGTCGCTTCGGCCATCATAGGTCCGCGGGGGGCTATCAGCAGACACTAAGTAACTCCGGTGCGAGCGGCAGGGGGGGAGGGGGACGGATATATCGGGCGTGCCGCCCAAATGGGTTCCGGTGGCAGCGATCGCCCGGCTGCCAGCAACACAAAGCACCGATAGGCTTATTAGGCAATCATGTAATCTATGTTTACCTGGTTGGCGCTCGCGCGCGCCCGCGTACACACGGCGGGGAGTAATCTCGTCCGCGCGGGCTATTACAAAGCTCGAGCCGAGCGATTGCCCGGCTGCTGGCTCTGGCGTACCAAAAGAGTCCGGCCTATCGATTAGAAGTCTATCGCAATTATATTAGCATATTATAATTAGCGATAATGCTGTGTGCCCCGGCACGCTCAAAACATTGACTTAGAGGCCCGACCGACCCCCCATCCACTGGATTTAGATGACTAACCCGACCGACCGGCCCGATCGTCCCGTTTTCATGATTATTGCGGGAACGCGCTGCAAGCTCTCGCGCTTCATGCTAATTTTCTTGGGGATCATAGGCCGAGCCACACAAGCGTGCTCTCGACCCGGGAGTAATTTTCTTTGGATCAGTGAGTAATTTAACGTTTATGCGGGCGGGCTTTGCCCCCGCGTATTTGTAAATCCGGTGATTTTGTACGGGCTGATTAGAAAATAGTACAATTGCCGAAGGGGGAATCTGAAAGGTTTGTTTGACAGGGAAAGTTTTTTTTTTTCTTTTTTTTACAACTTGACCTGTTTTTTCTGTTTTTAGTTCAATTTTTGAGAAAGAATTGAGTCGATGATTCTACGATATCTTAATTCTTATAAAACTAATGTAATCTGTAGAATATACAAATCTATAAGTAAGAGCTACTATTAAAAGCTCAAAACCTAAATTTAAAAGACTGAATCGTGCACTTCTTAAACAGAGCTAATAATAATGGCCGGTAATCAGAACAACGAATTTCACGGCAAAAAATTTTTTCGAAAAGAATAAATATAATAAGAGTTAACAAAGTAAATTGATATATTGATAATCAATTTTATACAAAATAGAAAAAAATAAAAATTGACACTACTGTTTTAGTCAGGAACAAATTAACTTCATAGTTTGAGAGTCTAGTCTTGAGTCCAAGTTATTCTCTATACTCAAAAAGTTATGATAAACTGCTTTTTATGAGTTTGATATCAAAACTTTTGTGTCAACAAAAATTTAAATCCTCAAACAATTGTATAAAAATAATGACTTGACTTTAACTTAGTCTGCAATGCAGTACTAATATAAATTCGATTTGGTAAAATTCATACTATAAACCTATAGTCTTCCTTATAAAGTTTTATACACAATCTTAGAAATTTTCAAAATTAACTTAACAAGATGTTTCACTAAATAAATAAAAAGTTTCGGTTAAGAACTTGATAAGAGTTTCTACCGACTAAATCTAAATAGTTTGAATGTAATTGAAATTTTCAATCTAAGATAGCTAAAAACATAGTGAAAAAAAACGAAAAATAAAAAAAGAAAAAATCTATGACATGGAAGAATTTTTTTTTTTTTTTTTTCAATTGAGTAGTTTTTATTTTTTAAACCGTAGAAATTAAGAACATTCATACGGTTTTAGGCAAGCAAAGATATGCTTGACTATACTTCTCAGTAACGGAAGTTAATGGTCTTGAACTCAAAAACTCAAGATTGCGAGCCTTTTGCACATTCACTCAAACCATTCCTCTCTTGTTTGCTAATTACTAACTGAAAGTAAGGTTGGCCAAGCTTCTAACCAAAACGTCATGAGTCTACAAATCCAAGAAAGAAAATACTTATAATTAAGTAAATAAAATTTTTGACTTCATGATTTTGAATTATTGGACCAGAAAATTCCATTTGTAGTTAAGGTAGGACCGCACCTACGGCTCTCGTCAAGATGCATTTTCGGTTAAACATTTGACTAGCTTCACGCGTATATAGATATAGAAGTACATTAGCAGCAGAAGCTTTTTTAACCTAAAACACATATTTTTGTTTTTTATCAATACTTAGAGGAACCGGATGGATGATTTAATTAATTCTATGTGATTCTTGTGCATTCTAGTTAAACTGACAAATATTCTGAAAACCTGATCACATGTAATTATGTAAAAATTTTATAAAAAATGTGCTCTCCCACAAGACTACGGGTTAAATCGACGCGATGTTAATATTCAATTACTCAAAAACGAAAAACCCCCTGGTTCTGAAAATTTAGTGGCATCATTTTTTAATATTTATCTTCAACTTCCTAAAGTTTTAGATTTTTAACACATCTCTTTCTAGTTTGTCCGGTCCTACTTTAAGACTCAGTACAATTCTAAACTCTTTTAGATTTAAACTATCGGAATTTCTAATTGAAATCCCTACTTTATATAATACCATATAGGATTTTCAAAAAGTTTGCTGTTTATTTTCGATTTTCGGCGCTCAACTGTATTTCAAAAAAATACATGAATAGTCTAAACAGTGTCCCATTATCGAGGACATTAAGTTAATTAGCAGCCGTCAATTCGGAAGGCACCCACCTTATAAACATCCATCCAAGTAATGACCACAGCCATCATCGCTGGTGAAAAAGCACAGGAGCCATCTCCAATTTGTCGAGGACGATAATCAATCAGTCAAACATCAAACGGGGGATAGAATAAACATGCGCGTAAAATCGCAGCGCACACTTAATCAGCTCGATATACACTCACTCAGCTGATGGAAGCAGGTATAGTGCCTGCTGCACATATTTAGTAGGGGTGGGTGGGCTAGAGCAGCTCCTAATAGAGATTGATACAGCCTGGGTCGGCCGAGGGCCGGGTGCACCCATCAGCCCTATTAAGCAATCGACGTTTATGTACCTGGGCTGTACACGCACGCCCGGTGATGTAAAATTTGATAATGCAAAGTCGTTCATCAGAAGGCGATTATGAATTTTCCCTCTGCGCAAACACCATTAGTACCACGGGGCCCACCCCTAACCGTATTATAAATCTCCATACGTGGGAGAGAGAGAAGAAAAAAAAAAAAAAAAATAGGGAAAAATGATCGTTCGTGGGAATCGAGCCCGGGTTATTTGTACAGCATCCATATTCATTTGTCCCAGCGCTGCGTGTACCGCGAGCTCGCGGTTGGCCTAGCAGGTAATTTTGTTATTGTAATGCGAGTTTAATGTTCCTGGGTGGATCTGGAGGGCTTCCGCAATTGGTGAACCGGCCGTAAAATTCGATCTCTTTCAGCTGAGAAAACCACAAGTGATCTTCATGAAATAGCAAGCGATTTTTTTCTTCATTTTTATTCGTGCTTCTATTGGGTAAACATTTCCTCATGAATCGAATTACTTGCTTTGAGATTTTTTACAGGTCAAGATTAATTTATTTCGAGGTTGTTGTTATGCATGTCACGCGTATCCATGCCTAAAAAAGTTCTAGAGGTTTCAAAAGCTTTTATTAAGTTTGGTTTCTCTGGAGTTGTTACAAATAACCAATGGTGTACCAGTAGAAATGATGCAAGTGGTAGCTTTTCTGACAAACAATAAAATACGTATTGTTAGCATATTTTTTTTCAAAGTGACTTTAGTCAAAAGCACCAAAAAACATTTTAATGGCGTAAAGGGCCAATATCTCATCATGAAATCAAACTGTCATCTGACATTAATTTACTTTTAAAAAAGTTTGTTATTTTCTACGTCGGAAAAAAATGCCGATGGTATCGCCACGAGCCAAAGCTTCCTCATTTATGTACTCAAGTTAGTACAATTATTAAATGGAGGAGTCTTTGGCGCTTCTTCAGAGCATACACGTGGTAATTTTTTTTATTATAAAATATTTTACATGTCATTAATTTCGATATTTGTGCAAATGTATTTGAACCTGTAAACAGTCCAGTTACCATTATTGCAATTCGTCATCAAACAACATTTAATTACGTTAAATCAAACTCTTTAATACACCCATAAATCTTAACGAAGAATGAGCTAGAAGAAATCATCTCAAAATTTCTACTATATCATAAGTATCAAGTATACATATACTTCGTAAAAATAAAAAATTATGATGCACATTGTGTCAACAGTTTACATCATTCATAATATATTTCCTAAAATACTTCATGAAAGAACAGGCGATAAATTATTTTTCTATTTTTATGTTCTCCAAAAATAATTTTATGACTTGCAAGCTCACTCTCTCGTTGAGAGTACTTTTTAGTTAAATGAATAAAATTTATAAATAAAAGTGCTTTCTGGTTCAAACCGTAGCAAATCGTTAATGGCAAGTAATATATTTATTCATTTTCAACTCCAGCAAACCAAAAGTATCCTCTCGTTAATAAACCTCCGCCTAAGACGGGTGCATCTCCTGGAGCTATTAGTACCCGGACGATCGCACTTTAGTCCCTCGAAGGTGTCCCCTATTAACCGTTTGCTCCTCGGAATTGGGGGGGGGGGGGGGGGCAGGCATCCATCCGTCCCGCGCGATGCACCCCATGCTATTACAATACCGGGCTATGGAATGCGCCGGCCGGTTCGGGCTATATGATACATACCAACACGGCTGCATTGCCGAAACACATGTCGATACGGCCACATAATGGGTACATAACCGACAAACTCTCCTCAATGTGTGGGTGTGCGCCCACGCCACGACCGACGTATTTAGGTGTCACGGTGTCACGAGTTAATTGCACATGATTGGTTATTGTCGACCTGCAAACAGCGCCCGGGTTATAATATACTTTCGGTTTCGAGCGTTCCTGAATTTATAACGACCGAGCTGCAAACCGTTTGTTTAACACGCAAAATTTAATTCGGGGGTGATTATCATCGATTAACGAGCGGACCGACAATTTTTGGCCAGAGTTTTCGGTTTCAAGGTTGGCAGTGGCTTTGTTTGGGATTTATATTATTTTACAGCAGCTGCTGGGAAGATGAATCTTATCATCTGTTAATATTACAGTTTAAATTTTTTCAGTGGTAGTATTTTAACAAAAATTTTACCTAAAGCGATAAGAAAAACTTTTGAACTGTTTCAGAATTTTCATTTACAATTTTTATGCGTTTTTTTGGACAATTAATAATCAGACTCGTAAGGTTTATAATGATTTATTTTGTATGAGTTAGACATTTTTATTTTTAACTCGGGTTTTTTTTGTTAAACATGTACACATCTGTCGTCTACACAAACATGGTTGTAACAACATTTTGCCCCATTGTATCCACACTAAAATAAAAAAAAAGATGTTGAGTTTTTTTTTTTAATTTTTAGTTTGAAAACTCAAATTTAATATTAAATTCTCATAATCACTTATGAGTTTTGAACAACCCGTACAGAAAAGATACGAAAAGAATTTTTCTAATTGAGTTTTCATAAATAATAAAGTAATTATAAATATTTTATAGGTTCTTACATCTTCACCCGCTATTTGGCAAGCATTCTGCCACTGACCTGCCACCTCTGATGAAATCATGTAAGTAACTAGTACAAGGAAGAGAAAAAAGTTGAAAAGCTTCGACATTCTGCTCTTTTTCTGAAATAAATAGTTTATTGTTTTGTAATTGTGTACCACTATTTTGAAAATTTTCGTCGTTTCAAACAATTAAATTGTTGAACAATAAAAAGATTCCTTTTATAAAAGAGAGCTATCGCCATCTTGCGTAAACTTTTTATTCGTGATCTTATCGGTTAAGAAGCTTTTAAAATATTCGAAAAGTGCATTTGAGGTTACTATTTTTGTTTTCTTGCTGTGCGCGCTTGCTGCTTGCAGCGGCCTTAGAGGGGTTATGTAAAGTAAAACAATTTAAAAACTGATGAAGTAAGAATTTTTTATTTTATTTAATAAACAAGCGCGCATAGGAAAAAACAATAAGAGTAACCTCAAAATGCACTTTTCGAATATTTTAAAAACTTGTTCACCAATCAGCTCACGAATAAAAATCTTACGCAAGATGGCGATAGCTCTCTTTTATAAAGGGAAACTTCTTTTGCAAAAGCAATAAATAAGGGTTCGTGCGCGCTGAGTAATTTCTAGTAAATTTATAAGAGAGTAAATGTTTATATTTAAAATAAATAATACTTTTTTAAAAAGTCTTTTAATTTTTGATACTTCCAAGTACACACTTTATTTATAAAAAATTTATATTCGTTGAGATTGAAAAAAAATATTATATTTACTCTCTACCTGTAAGGTTTAACAGTTATAATGTAAAAATTTTGTTAAAGTTTGATTATACATACCTTCTAATGTAGGGTCGATTATATAAGAATGATTTTGAGTTGTCAGATACTGCTCAATTTATACTAAAAAAATTACAAACCTTTTTCCGCATTTAATACTGTTCAGTCACGAAGAGACACTTATTTTCTTTTTTTAGTAAAAAATTTTCACTCAGACAATACTAACTAAAACTTACAAGCAAAACTTTTTGAAACATTTATGTTTTTGAATAAAATAAAATTAGTATAATACACGCTGAATTTTATTATTATTTACCTCACCTTGAAAACTTTTGCTGTCTCAATACTAAAATATGCAGTTTTTAACCGTTTAAATTTTTGTAGAGTTTATTTTATTTATAAAATTTTATAAATTTTAATTTATTCTTACAAGCTACATAAACTATATAACTTTTTATGATTGATTTTTTTTTAAAGATTTTGAAAAACTAAAATCATGATTGAGTGATCAAAATACTCAATCAGGTACAGTTTCTCCATAAAAAAGGACGAATAGATTTAAATAAAGTAATCAGTTAATTAGCCGAGACTTCAGGTCAGCAATAAGTGTCCCGTCGTTGTGCAAGCTCGGTATACAACCAGTCAGGGTAAAGGGAAACCAATAAATAACAAGCCCCTGTTTCCACGACACTTCGCGTTCGTTCGGCTTACTTACGCCCGGATATGACTCGAGGATGAAATATAAGATAGCCACTGTCCGCGCCGAAAGAAATAAATAATAAAGAAAAATAAAAATCTGAGTTATTCAACAGGGCCCCAGGAAATGAGAATCTGCAGCCGCGATAAACAAGAGGGCTCGATTGTACAGTTTTAATTCGCAATTAACACCCTTTTGTTTTTTACCCCCTACCCCTTCAAGCGCCAAATAGAATTTGGAAAATAATGATGTAACACGCCGGGGCGCGCATCGGCACAGAGTTTGATTAAAACTTCAGAGGGAAGTAATTTTAAAAGTATTTGATTAGCGCGAGTAGCGTTTTATTGTTTGCCGGGCGAGTCGTGGTAATCAGTAGAATCGTCCAAATGACATAAAGAATTCAACCCCTGTTTTTTTTTCGGGCTAAAGCGAGCAATTTTCATGCTCCAAATCCCGGCGGGATATCATTTCGTCGTGTAAAAATTAAACGGCCTCGATGCAAAAAAAGAGGGGGGGGAGAAGAAAATCCGAATGCAGCTGCTGTCGGGAGAAGCCGGCGGGGTAAATCCAACGCGCGGAAGGCGGATTTTCCCGCGGATTAGCCTGGACCACCCCCGAAGAAAGGAAATCGATATTCGAGGGAGGGAAGTTACGAGCGCAATTACATTTCGCTACACGCGGACGTCATCGCACCGTGAAATGAAAAAGAGCCGCTGGCGCGTCACGTCTCCGCGGCGCAATGAAAAAATCGGTCTATCTCGGACCCGGGATATGATACCCCCGGTTCTACTTTTTTTTTTTTTTTTCTTTTCGCGTGCTCGCTCGGTATAATGCACCTGAAAGAACTTTTTAAATCGTCCGTGCCTCGAAATAAAAATCCCGTTAAAAATTCTAGCGCTCGTCTTTTTTTCGCGCCGATCTTGCCCGCCGTCCCAACGCTTGATTCCCTTGTTTTATGCGGAGGAATCAAAAATGAAGTCCACCGAGTGAAATATGCCGGCTTATCTCAGAATATTCGCCCCCTGATGCTTGATGGATGTATCAAAAGGCATTAATCTTCGCCTCCTTTTTTCCTTCGTCAATTTATTGCGGGACGGGCCTTTTGAAAAATCATTGTTGAGGATTTTTTTGAATTCAAACTGTTCAATTTTATGAGGTGGGGAAGAATTTTCAATTTCTCATTGTTTTTTTTTATAACCCTGCTCATCGTAGTAGAAATTAAGATTAATATGTAACCAAGCAAGATAATTTTGATTTAAAGAGACTCATTCATCGAATCAAACTTAAAAAATTTTCGAATGTTTATAAAAAATGCACAATCAAAACAAAAATTATCCCAGTGGACACTGTATCGATTTAAAGATGCTTTCCCTCAAAGAAATTCTCATCGGGATATTTGAAACTTTTATCAGCCACTGGTCATCGATTATCGAATACATCTTTTTTAAATCTTAATTTCAACACTTTTACAGCGAAAAAGTATACTACTTCAATGAAGAACCTCTTCCTAATAAAAACGGCATCAAAGATGAAAATTGTCATGCAATCATTTTATTGATTTCGTTCTCATTAGAATGATTTCATAACAACTAATTACGTTTCTCTCTAAAAATTATGAATCCATACATTTATTTCAAAACAAAAACAAATGCCTGTTTTGAATAAACTAAACGGTTATTACGTTGTTTGTTTGTTTTTTTTTTTTTTTTTTTTTTTTTTTTTTTTTGTAACTCACAATCAGTATAAATAGAACTCATCTCGGTCAATCATAGTTTAAACTAAAAAATCATTTTGATTGTAAAATCTCACTAAATTTACAAACCGGATAAGCTACATAATACACTATTTATTTTTCATTTATCAGTCACAAAAAAGTTAAAAAAAAAAAGTAAACCATTTTATGAAAACAACCCATCGCAACAACACAAACCTACAAAAATCGTACACCCAAAGCACAAATAATCCCAATAACCCAAATGACAGGTCTCCTCCCCTCATGAATAATTCTCCCCCAATGATCAAAATGACTTCCTTCCCCGCACAAATTTTTACTTCCTCCTCTCTCGCCTCGATCAGCTGACCAACACTGCGAGGGGGGGCAGATATGTTCCTCCCCCCGGCCGCTGCTCCCCGATAATCGATGATAATGCGATGACGATGCGGCGCGTACGCACACACACGCGCGCTCGGTGCATTATGTAGGCCGTGGGGGGGAACAGAACCGGGGGGGGGGGTGAGTGTGGCCTTGACATTGGACCAATTAGCCGTGCGTCGACCCTGTGTTGTGTACGCAAACAAGCGAGATTGCCGATGCACCCCGAGGAATGCGTCTGGGAGCCCAAAATTAATTAAGGAGTCTGGACTGAGCTAGACATGAGACTCGGAGGAAATGCTTCTAAGGTGGGATTTTGAAAAACCAAGGGAGCAAAATGGACGAAGCTTTAGTTTAATTTATGATGTACGAAATTTGAAAATTGTACGATTTATAAAAAATGCAGCAATTTAAAATATGGTTTTCCCCATAAGTCGATAGTTTTTCACCAAGACACCTGTATACACTGTAAATTTTGCTTTTGGCTCCAAATTAATTTGAGCCAGTATCTCTTTGCAAGTTACTTTTTTCACAATTAATATATTATAATTAGTTGTTGTATTATTAATAATTAAAATAAAACACAAATGAAAAGAAATTTACTTTTTTGACAATATTTTGAATTTTTTAATCTTTGATTAGTGTCACACTTGAAAACAATTAGAAATCCTCGAAAGTGAGCTTTTTCCATTGGAGCAAAAGAAATAAATCACGAATGAATATTCGAATTCCGAACGTTGTTGCTCCGTATTTACAGAAAAAAAAATCAAAACCAGCCACGCTCATCAGTACAGCCCTTTGACGTTCATTTTTGATTGGTAAATTTTACAAATCCACGAGCTTGAAATTAAAAATTTTCGTAAAAAAATTCACCCCACCAACGATAAACAAAACCCGAATTTTCCTCTAAAAAAAAAAAATAATAATTCCCCTCCTCGCTGGGATAATTTTTATCGAAAAATTCAATTTCCAAACTCATCTATCAAAATGATCAAATGAAAACCTCCTCGGCCGTAAAAAAAAAAACCTCCCGAAAAATATGTCCCATCGAAAAGCCATCACGGCCAGCCGCATCTCGCGCGCGGGTCGGCCAAAAATATACACTCTAAAAATCCTCCCCCCGCCCGGGCGCCATCAGCATACATTAAAAGAAGGAAAAAAAAAAAAAAAAGACAGGCGCACACCGCGTGTGATTTAGAGCCGAAAAGTGATTTCGTCGGTCTGGCAGCGTCAATGGCCCTCCGATATTACCCCGAGCAGCCTGGCGCGCCATTAGGACTCGCACCTTTATGGGCTACCCGCGCAATCGTACTTTACTGGCCACCTGATGATGTGTACCTTTGATGGCGGACCAGCGTGCTGCATCGAACCTTTTTTTTCAGGGATTTGTTGGTTTTTTTTCCGGCCAATGGCGCGTGGTTTCTTTTTATGGGTTTGAATTGTTGGTTTTTCGCGGGGACTTGGTTCTTCAAATCGGGATGGGGGGTCGAACAAAAAATTCCAGTTTCTTAATCGAAAAAAGATTTTTTTGTAGTATTTAACAGTCTTATTATTTAATTTTTCGTATCCGGCTTTATGAGAATCACAAATATTAAAGAAGTTATATTAATTAAATTTTTTTTTTTTTTTTTTTTTTTTTTGTATAGCTACTTGGGTTCAACTTTGCAGCCAGCATGAGAAAATAACAGGCAAGAATCAACCAAGGAATCAACATTATGGTTGCAAATTTATCGATTGATCAGTTAGATGATTTTTCGAATAAGTCCGATTAAAATTGCTTTAAGATTTTTTTATTAAAAAAAAATTTTTCACATAATTGTTTTTGTTTTTTCATAATGCTTTAAATATAATATCGTAACTTCAAATAAACTGCAGTAATTGAACCATAAAAATAAAAATTTTATTCTATACATACTTAATAAATAAATATCTTTGATTCTTTCATACCAGACGTAACGTAATACCCAACTATCATTTTTTTTTTTTAAATTAGTTTAAAGAAATATTTCAAACTTATTGTTCAAAACTTAAAGTTATTATTACGATTCATAATGTTGAAAAATTGAATTTGTCTCATAAAAATTCTCCATTTAATCAAATTTTTGAAAAAATATAAATCTAAATTTTTATCAAACTTATGGTTATATTAATAAAAGTGGGAATTACCAACTTAAAACAAACTCTAGTCTTAAAGATACTGGGTTCAAATCCAGCTCGCTTGATGTGAAAGTGAGATATTGGAATGAATTTGAATTTTTTTTTTTTTTTTTTGTATAGGAATTGTATAGTTCAAAAATAATTTCATAGTACACAACACTTAATAATAAGAACTGTCTCGAATAAAAAAATTGTTTTTGGAAGAACACTATTTTCATCCAACATTAGAAGAACAGAAACATTTTTTTTTTTATCACGTAACATTATTAAGCTTTCGAGCAAGCGTGATTCAAACTCAGAAGCTTCGGCATCGTCAGCCTCTGACTCTCCCAATTGAGCCATTCGGTTCCTAATCCAATCCCGATAATCGGATTGATTTCAACGTATCGTTCCCGCGTAACTCCCCCAATCCAAAGATAATCAGCGTGCGCATCTCTCCCAAAAAAAAATCGCGAACCGACGGACAACGCAACTCTGAAATTTACATCCAAAAGATTCGCGGCGGGCTCGTCCCCCGAATGGAGCCAAACAAAGGGTCACGTCTTGATAATGCAATCAAAGTCCCGCGATACGCCGAAATAAAAAAAAAAAAAAAAAAAAAAGAGTTAAGAGAGAGGGTGGGAGTATCGGTGTCAATCCAATCAATGGTTTATTAACCGACGTGCGAACGCGATACTGCGGGGGGTCGTTACACCGGTCGGGCGGTCGTCGCGTCTAGATGAATCGATGCCGCTGCAGGTTTGTTTGGACAGAGAGGGACGGCCTTAAACATGCGGTCGCCGCACATTCATCGTTCCGATAAAAAAAAAAAAAAAAAAAAGGGAGAGGTGGCGGTTGGATGAACGAACGAACGAGGTAAAATGGGAAACGACCGATGGATACCGTCCACCGAAGTATATCCTGCAGATAGAAAGAAGAAAAAGAGAAGAAGAAGCGGGAGGAGGAGGAGGATTCTCCATTGTGAGGCTGAGTTATCGGTTATTGGAAATCTGCTGCGTCCTGTTTTGTAGGCCATGCCGGGCTTGCTTTCCGACTCGTCAATGGGTCAGATACACTCTGGAAGGTTATTGATGCCTGCGGCTTCTTACAACCTTCTTGCGGCTGGTGCTTTTTAAAATTTTTTTTTTAAGTTTTGACGTGATTAAGTCTGATTCTACAAGCACGAAATTATCTGGAGACGATTAAAAGTCAATTTTTACATCGAAGAGGATCTCATCTGAAACTGGAATAGGAAATCATCGAGCGATTCTACGGTAATGTTATTTTATTACAGTTGCTACTCATTAAGATACTCAGTTACTCTGCTCAAGATCCTCGCATTTGACTAGCTTCACGCAGATACAGATATAGAAATGCTTGGAGAGAAAACGCTTTTTTTATTTATTTTACAATTAATGACTCAAATCATATTTACTTAAATTCATTCTTATAATAAGCCTCGCGTACAAATATAATTTGCATTGTCTCTTGAATAATTTCATCACTGTAAAAAAACTTACAGCGTGCGTACATAATTTGTTTATAAAAATATAGTCAAAAGTGAACGTTCTCACAAATCTAAATTTCTGACATAAAAATTAGTAATATTTTAAACGATTAACCAACTATTGGGGCAGTAGTTTTTTATATTTATCTTTCGGTAATTCTAGTTTTATATTTTTTACACATTTCCTTCTGATCTCTGGGTTCCTACCTTAACATGATTATTGCAAATATTAAAATGTTATAGTAATATAAAATCAGATTTTTTGAAACAAATTAAAATAATTAGCCAGATTTCAGTTTCTGTACACGAAATATTAAACTAAAAATGTTACACTGAATCACTTAAATAAACAACACTTTTTTTTAAATTTATTAAAATAACCTACAATTCATGTCGATAAACGGGATCACTTCACCGCATTGTCCAATAATTACTCCAATAAAAATCGCCTGTTTAAAACTCGCACTCCCCGATACGTTACATGCATCCACGCCAAGGGTATTAATTGGTGGCGAGCGTGATACCCGCTCCCCCGGCAGCCGGTTTAGATTTGTTTCAACATTTTTTCGCGGGTTAAAAAAAAAAAAAAACCCGTGATAAAAATCCCTTCGCCCCGAAAAAAAAAAGAGGAAATTAAAAATATTTCAAATCGGAAAAAATGTCCTTTTCAACGTCATAAAAATAAAAGTACAAACCCGCACGATTGTTGTTTCACTTTTACTCATTTTTATTGCCCCCGGACCAATCTCTTCTTCTTCCGGTCATATTTTATGATCATGATCGGGTACGACCGAAAAAATTTTGTTGCGAGTATAAAAATTCGCTCTTTGTGCTCTCAACACGCCTTACGCGAAAATTTCTCTTCTGCGAGCCGCTTGACGGACGGTTTTTTTTTTTTTTTTTTTCAATCCCGGGCTGTAATTTATTTTTCCGTCGTAGCACGAGGCTAAAGAGTACGAAAAATATACGATTTAAAATCAATCTGGGGAGGGTTCATTATTTTTTCAGGGTAATTAAACTCTCGATGACCGAGTTTAAAAGCCGCCCCATTCATGACGATTTTCAGGGTCATTATGAATACTTTCACCCACTCGATGACATCGAGTTTATAAAGTAATTATACGCGGGGGGCGCCCGACCGATTGATTTAAATTGTGTATTGGAAAAACATTAATGCGCAAAAGCGAGTGTCAATATTTACATCAAACACTCGGCAGCCGCGGCGAGGGAGAGTAATTTAATCGTCGAAAACAATAAATACATGCTAATTTCGTGGGGGCTGCTGGAGGTACATTAAAAATGCCATTAGCATAAAGCGTCAAAACGATGCTTAAACGGTTCGACTCTGGAATAATAATTTTTGGTCGCTTGGGATCGTTGACTTTTCATCCGGAATGATTGGCCGACCGACGAGCGGGAAAAACGAAAGAAAAAGCAGTTACCTCCGATAAAAAATAGAAAAAATACGGGGGAGGAGTTGCCGCCAGAGCTGCTGGTTTTTTTTTTACGTTTTATCTTTTACTTTTTTATCAGACTCTCAAGGAACTTTTGAATCGTGTTTTGAACACGCTGTAGTTACACCGCGGGTTTTTTGACTTGCAAAACTGAAGTTTGCAAATATTTTCATCATGCATTTATTCACAAGCTTCTTTCCTGGAGCTTCCTCCGCCCCCTTTTTTTTTCATTTTTGTACTCAACTCGGAAAAGCTGTGTGTTTTTCAAAGTTGTGTAATTATATCGACGTTGTATGAATTGCTTATGAGTTTACTTTTATGCTTGGGACAGACGTTCTCTTATGATGTTAAATTCATTTTTATTAATTAATGGAGAGCAAATTTTTATCTTCAATTTAGACTTACGATGTGGAATAACTCGATTTTAATTGAACAAATGATATAGTTTCTTTGTGAAATTTATTTTTTCATCTTGAAATCTTTAGTTTACTTACAGAATTGTGATTGTTTTTTTTTTTCGTCAAAATGTTGCAAATAAATTAAAAAATAAAACAATATTTTAAATATTTAAATTAATCACACAAATAGAATATCGTAATTTACTAAATTTGAATTGATAAAAAAAAAACTTAGAAAATTGTCTTGTCAATATGACAAACATAAGTTTGCACAAATAAATATTCAATTATCTGATTTTAGTTTTTTTTGTATTAAAAAAAAAAAAAACCTTTACAATTTTTATTGATTCGACATATACTTTTTTTTTTACTTTAAAATTTACGTATTTTAGTGGCTATACATCAATCGTAATATAATTACATAATGACATTGTTAGAAACCGAGGATATGGGAATTGAACCGAGAAATCTTAGATTGCCAGTTTATTCCTCGCTCAAGTAAGCTAACAGTCGCATGTCTCAACGTTGCATCTGTATATCTGATATTACATTTAACGAGGAGGTAATCACTTAATCTTCCCCAAAAATCCTCTCAGTCCTCTTGGTCCTCATGGCCCTTTTTGGGTCCTATATATAGGTCCTATTGAGATTCTTCAAGCTTCAATGATAACTGAATAATAATTTTATGTTTTTTCTTGCGTTTCCTCGTGATTAAAAAATTTAAGTAGTAACTGCATTGATAATTTTATTGGAAAATAACAAATTTTTGATTTATTTATTACCTTTCAAAAAGTGATTTTTCAACTTTTATTCATGTCTTAGAACCTACAAAGACTAGAGACATGCGGTTTGCGGCAAAATTTTCAAAAAAAAATTTGTAGCTTTTTTACGATTCTTAAAAAAAAATTTCGCGTGTATGTAGTTTGTCTAGGTCCTCATGGTCCTCTTTCAAAGAGGACTAAGTGATTACCCCCTCGACATTTAATGTATCAGAAAGTATTAGTGGTAACAAAAGTCAGAAATTCAGAAATTACTACAGTACCAAGATCACATATTTCAATGAACATCAAAAACACCGAATCGGTTGTTAAAACAACCACCATTACAAAGAACGAAATTCTTTAGCATCCTTCTTCGAATCAGATCGACAGCCATTGCTTGAGCCGGGCGCCATGGCACGCGGGCATTAGCGCAACACCCCCGGTTGTACGTTTCTAAGCCCGAGTATTTTTCATCAAGCCTTGGGTGCTCGCCCGTACACGCACCGAGAAGGGTAAAAACTCCCCCTCGGCCGGCCCCCCCAAACACTCCTGCAGGACAGAAAAACACTCGAAACAAGGCACGTACCGCGCGGCTAGGGAGAGAAAAGCGAAGGAAGAGAGATAAAAAGAAGGAGAGAAAAAACCGGGGGTGGGTAGTACAGTCGCCATTACGCGTCTCGGCCATATTCTCGGGGTCGCTTGATGCTTTTCTTTTACCCTTTTTATCTCCCCGACGTCGTTAAGAGACCGTCTGTGGGCGGAGAGATAAAGCCCGGGCGGTACTTTTTTACCACCCCAAGATTACTGCGGTCTCAGGAATATGGCACCTTGAGCTCTTTTTTACTGCTCTGCGCAAAGGGAGGAGGAAGAGGAAAAAACACGGGACCTTACGGGCTTTAAGTGCGAAACGCTTGGCCGGTATTTTATTTGACAAGGAGCGTGAAGAGCTTTTTCTGAAGCTTTTTTGCGTTCTTAAATTGCTGGAGGAGGAGGAGGAGGGAAGTGAGCAGCCGAGAGGGGCTTTTTTTTATCCCCCAAGGTGTGTAATTATGCGCGCGGGGGTGTAAATTTTTAGCTTTACGGGTTTCGGATTATATATGTTTTTTCAAGAGAGAATAAAAAAGACATTAAGGCTGAGGAGTATGGAGATTAAGGAGTGTTAGGGGACGCTGTAAGATTTTTTTTATGCGGGAGGGGGATTAATCTAAGTAAAAAATTATGAATCTATTCGTACCAAAAAATATTACATTACTTATTAAATGTAATAAAGTTGCATTACTAGTATGAAAATTAATTTATTTTCCACATTGAATTTCTCTTTTTAACGAATACCTGATTGGTTTATATTTGCTACCAAAAAAAATGAATAAAGAAATTTATTTTTCTCAAGATAGCTAGCGTAATTCAAAAGCCAAATGAATTTTTTTATTTTGAAGTATAGCTAAAAAATTATAATAAGAATTATTCATTTCTGCAGTTTTGTTAGAAATTATTTTAAAGTTTTTGTAAGTTCAATAGAGTACTTAAACTTAATTGTTTTATAACTCCCCGAGAATGTTTTTTTAACGTGATAAAATAAGCGAGAAAATAAGAATGACAAAAGTCCCGTAATCAAATAAAATATTGTTTTTTCAAATTAAAAAACCAAATTTAATCTTTATTTTATTCTAAAAATAATAATAAAATTTTATTTAAATTAATTTTTCTCTCGGTTCACAAAGCAACCAAAACTAATTTACTTCGAGATAAATTTTTAAACTTGGTTTGGAAGTAAAAAGATCGAAACGAAACCTACACATCCAAACAAAGAAATTCTAAATCGTCTTCGAGACCATTCCAACGTTCCCACAGGCCGCACTTGACCTCCAGATCCTCCGAGCTCGAGACCCCCAGCAAAGCAATTACCTATGCAGGACTTGATAATGGATCCTCCGTGCAGAAGATTCCCAAGACTTTGCATAAAGCTAAGCATCCCGATGTCCCGGCCGGTGTATCGGAGGCCCTTTAAACTCTGCAGACTCCTGAAAACTCGTTTTTGGGCCCCGAGCTCCTCGCACGCGCAAGGTGTCCCACGATAAGTTCCCCCACCACCGCCGCCGACCGATTCTCTACTCGGGACACCCCGACGGGCCCTCGGCTCAGTTTGGTGGACGATTCTCCTGCGGTGCACTTTGTGATTTTTGTGTTTTCATCTAGTGCTTAGTTGGTTTTTCTTTTATTTTTACAGTATCTTTTCGTGAATCAGGAATGTCGAAGTCGAATGATGATCGAAGTACAATGGTTAGTGAGTGAAAATTGTATTTCTAAAGCAGAATTGTGATATAAGTGGTGTGTTTTAAAATTTGTTTAACTTTTTTTAGTGCGTAAAGTGATTCTTCTTATTTAAATATTGCGTATAGATAAAAGGCTGTAGAAAAATTAGACGTTCTTTCTATTTTTTTCGTACTGAAAAGAGTAAAATAAAAATAAAGCAAACATTTTTTTTAAAACGATTTTTCATTTAAAAAACTTGAAATAACAAATAACAAATAAAATTTTTAAGTTGAAAAGGGTATTTTTAATTATTTAGATTAGAAAACCAGTGACCTATAGTAGCCTGGACTTGAAAATAATAACTCTCAAAATTTATATCAAGTTGGTGTACTTGAACAGAGCAGCTCAATAGGACTAAACAACTTTAAAAAGTAGCATCAAGTCAAGAAATATTTTTAAAAATATTTACGTTATATTATAAAAATCTTTAAATATTTTACTTTGCCCACACAGAAAAAAAAAAATATGCAGAATTATATCCACTCGTGCATATTGTAAAAGCTATGTTTTTTTCAATTATAAAATTAAACTGAAATAAAATGTAAATTTTAATTAAGATATTTAAACAAGTAATAATTCTAAAGTTTATTCATTAATTTCAAATTTAAGTAAGAACCAATATTGAACAAAATTTGCCAAATCAAACATTTATTCCCAGATATTCAACCAAAAAGCAACCCTGACTTAAATAAATAATTTTAAAAATTAATCAAAATTATAAAAAGCTTAATAGAATTTTAATTCAATGCGTTAAAATAAGTTTCAATGCATTTCCATAATTCTTTCGCACTCTCAGCCACGATTCCCTCGCTCTAATCATCGATCAAACGCCCGCACTTCCATTTTTTCGGGGCGCTCGCGCGAAGGTAAAAAAAGTGTAACGACACAGCCCTCCCGCGCCCGGTTGAAAACAAAGCTACACGCTTTTTTTTTCTTTTCACCCTTTTTTTTTTTTTTTTTTCGCACGCCCATCGAAAGTATGATTCACTCTCGTTCTCGATCGGGAAACGGGCGGGCAGAGCGTTAAACCAGCGAGCGGCCAATCAATGCTTATTTTTCGTGTTGCATTTTTTCATATTTTCACTTTTACCTCAATTGATGTACGTACACATCCGGCGAGCGGCGAAAAGTGATTTATCGGAAAGAGGATTTTTTCCAGTGCTCCTCTGTGTGTGTGTGTGTGGGTGTGTTACACATGCTGAATTATATTTCATCAGCCGGTGGTTTTAAACTGGGGGATTGATTAACGGATTCCCTGCCTTCTTTTTTTTTTGTTTTTCGAATGTTATTAAATTAATCGGGACCTGTTGAGCGGCTGGTTCGATTGATAAATAAACATGTGATTAAATTCGGCTGCCGGTTTGTTTTTAACGCGGACCAGTTTATGCCGGGACACCGCTCGTTTATAATAATTAACATTTCTCTCGCGGCCGGACACGGGTAATTGACTTTTAATGATTATTCGAGAGTGGTTTAAATTTTTATCAGTGGAGGATTAATTTGATTCGTGGGGGGAGGGTTTTTATGTGGGTCGGTGAGTAGTTAATTGAATCATTTCAAATGACGAATTTTATTGGGAGTACTTGGGATTTGCGGGGAAAATTAGAGTAGCGGAGAGTGCGATTTTAAACTAAATTTTATGTAAATGTCAGAAATTTAAGCTCGATTGTATGAAATTTGTGAAAATCCATTAAAAAATAATTAAAAATTCATACTGTTATGTCTGATAAATACACAGTATTTTAATGGTTGAAAATGTCACTTGTTTTTGATTATTATTTATTTATCAATTTTATTAAACAATTGTTTTCTAAACTCGATATGTTTTGGTAAAAACTCTTATTCAATTCAATTACTTCAGTCTCGACTAAAGGGAAAATATTAAGTTTTCAAAATAAATATTCCTGGACCAGGACTTAGATAGCAGACCTGAAACTTGAAGGTCTTGGGTTTACACTTCACCATATTTGTAAGAACATTTTCTATCTGGTGTTCAAATAGAAAAAATAAAAAATAAAAATATATCTACTTCAATAATGACGGGTGCTTGTCAAAAATATTATTTTTTTTAGTCACAGCGAAAGCTTTTTTCTTAATCAGCCACGTTTCACCGAAAAAAAAAAAAAAAAAAGTTTCATTTTTCCGTGCAACCTGCCATTCTTTGAAAATCCTAAAAGCTCGACTGCACCTTTCCAAAAATTCCAAATCCCCTTTCTCCTTGGTGAAAAAAGGGAGGCAAACTTTTCGCCGGGTGCACTTTTTATCCTCGAAAAAGCCCCTCTAAAAATCCAGGACAAGGTTGAAGTCTCCGAAAATTTTTTTTTTTTTTTTGCCCTCTGATTTTCAGAGACGCACTCGAAGGCTTTCAGCTCGGGGAAAATATTCATGCGAAACTATAATACGTCCGGGACTGGCAAAATGGAGCTTTAATTAAGCACTACATTAAATTTTAATTAAAACCGGCGAATTCGCGCTTGAGGTAAAACAATGGGCCAGAGAGAGAGAGAGAGAAAGGCTAAACAGGAGCCGAAGAACGGTAATTTTTTTCAAAAGAAATTTACCCTTTTTTTTTGTTTTTACTGAACGCGCGCAATTTCAATAACGCGACGTGTAATGAACCTTGAAGTACCGGAAGCGACTGTGTAAAAACATTTTTTTTTTGCAGGATGGTAAATTAGACTGAGGGTCGTTGGATGCGCTAGTTTTTGGGCGTATTATGAGGGAAACAGAAGAGAATATGGGAGAGAATATTTTTGTAAGCGTTCGAATTTTCATTAAGCATAAGTTTATAATTAAATGATAGAATTACTTAGAAGTTATGACTGAGACTATCATTAGAAAAATGTTTTTTTTTTTTTATTAAATTGTTCAAAAACTATATGAAGTATCGGGATGAAAATCTTAAACGTTAGTTGAAATTTTGGCTAAAAAATTTACAATTAAATTTTTTTATGTAAACGTGTTTCACGTACCTACATTACATATATTATATTTAATTCCAAGTAAATTTAATTCTAAAAAAATAAAAATAAAAAATTGTTTACAGTACTAAAAATATACTTATGATAAATTCAATTATTGAAAAAATCAAAAAATTTTATCTTCAAATTATATCTTTTCTAAATTTAGCACTTATTTTCTAAAATTCTATCAAAAAAAAAATGAAGATTTTCGTGACAGGTACAGAATTTTGTTTTTTTTTTTTCTTTTTTAATAAATTTACGCACTTGTCTCATAAGAAGTAATTTACAATATAATGTATCAGAATTTCAGCGTAAGAGACTTGAACTCGTACTCTTAGGTTTCAAGCACCTATATTTTATCTCTGAGCCATTTTGAGATAATAATTATTTGTTATATTATAGATTAAATTTTATAAAACTAGCAATTATAACATGTATACATTTTATAAATGAGTCAATTTATTATTTGTTAATAATAATAACGCTCTTCATTTAGACTATTAAAATACTGCACATTTTAATCAAAAATATTTTAAATAAAATTAGTAAAACACAAAAAAGTCTTTTATTATTATCCGAGTTACATCATTGAATGATCAGTAATAAGATATATAAAATTAATCGAATTATAAACAAAAAAATCTGAATACAATAAATTATTAACCAATTTCTTCAAAAATGGAGACCTCAAAAATGGTGTCAAGCAAACGTTTTTTTCATTTGATTTCAATTTAGAACAAAATTTACCAAGATGATTAGTTTTTAAAAGCATACAATTTTTCTTCATATATATTCATTAAATTAGAGTTATTTCCATACTTATTTAAATTCATAAAATAATAAATAATCATGAATAATCAGCCTGAACTGTATGCAAGATCCACAAACTACCTTTTCTTCTGTGCTCAGTACCATTAAAAAATAAAAAATCATCGTTCTCGATGACCATCATCAATCAAAAATCAAGTAAAATTCCTCAGCATATTTTTCTCGCGCTTCCCCAAAAAAAAAAGAAACTGACGAAGGAGGCAAAAAAAATTCGATCAAATCGATGCCGGGAGACGGACACCTGTAGGAGTAAATGAAATAGTCGGGCGTAAACAACGCGGAAAAATTCGATCCCTCCCGCACCCGTCATATGTGTGACTCTTCTATTTTTTTTTTTTTTTTTTTTTTTTTACCTGCATCCGCTCTCCGCACAATGCCTTCCTCTTTTTTTCCCCTCCTCCTCCCCCGCTCCGCCGCGTTCGACCGATCGGTGTTTGACTTTTGATTACGCGCGCGGGGGGACAAACTGTCGGTCGGAGTTTGACGGGCCGTTTAAATACCGCGGAAACTGAATTATCCCCGCTTAATTGGACCGATTCCGTTCCCGAGATAAGGATCGCTTTTTTTTATCATACCTCCTCTACCAGGTAATTTTGCTCTTTTCTTTTTTTACGCCCGCCCGCATTACGTAATGAAACATTTACAGCGGCCGACGGAGTAAAAATTCAAACGTCCGGGGTTTTTTCGAAATTAGATCGATATCCCGGGCTAAGCACACACCGGCCGGCTGATTTAATATTAAAGAGGAATTTTTGCTTTATGCAGTTAATGAAAAGTGCCCGGCGTATCAAATCTTTTTTTCTTTCTATTTTTTTTTACCTACCCTCGGCCAGGTGAATTTTCAAACGTTAATAATCTCCAAAGATTTAATTTCACGATTGCAGGGTATAATGAATTTCCGCTGGGCTTTTTTAAAATTAGGAAAATTCTTGATAAAACAATGTATAATGAATAAAAGAAAAAAATCCCGACCTGCGTATGTACCGCGGCGCGTCCGAATTAATTAAATTTCTTTGCAAATAACAAATTCAATTCCCCCGGGCCGGTCCCGAAAAACATCATCGAAACAAAAAAAAAAAATTTTTTTTTACCTTTCGCTCGCTCGCGCGCGCAAAAAAAAACAAACGATAAAAGGGTTTCGCACGCGAGCCCACGCGTTTGTCCCTTTTACACGCGGTTGTGTAAAAGTTAATTAGAGAAACCTCAATAAAAATTTTGTTCCCGCGCGAGGCTCTGATAAATTTTTGCTTATTAACCCGCTGGCGGGCGTCGAGTTTCGGTTTTTATTTTTGATATCGCGTTTCGGTGTCCATTCACAGGGTTTCCTCTTCCAATTTTTCTCCGCTTGATTAATCGACCCCCGCCCCGATATTTCAATTCGAATTTTCGCGTTCTTAAATTTCTTCCAGCTGAAACTAAATTTATCTTCTCTTTCTGTTCATTTAATTAAACCAGTCTCTTGGTGTACAATTTTATATATTTGTTTGGTTTTTAAACGGAAAAACTAATTTTTTCACCAAGTTTTCTTGTCCGCTTGAGAAATATAAATTTTCTGCAATTTCATCAGACCTTAAATATTTGCGTGCAAGAACTTCTTGATTACAAAAATGTTAATGCGGTGCGTTTTAATTTAGCCCTTGGAAGGAAGTTCTCTTGCGCGAAAAAAATGTAAATAACCTGGAAGGCAATTTTCTCTCTCTCAGAAGTCATTTTCCATGAAAATCAAAAGCTCGTTGCAAGCTCGACAAGGTCTTTCCGAAAAGTTAATTAAGGCCATAAGTCGCGAAAGGAAGAGCCTCGAAATAATAAAACGTGCTCCGAGGGTGGGAGTGGTACACAATAAAGAAATGGCGGTGGGGCATTGTATTGTCGGGCGGAGATAAAGTCGGAGGGAGGGAAGGGGGAGTTGAAATAAGCTGACGATACGAGCGAGCCGGCATAATATTTCAAACGTCGGGGGTGCGCTGCTGCACAACACCGCGGGGTCGGGCACAATGAAGGGACGGTCGGCCATCTTCTTTCGGGGGCGGCTATCGGGAATTAAAATCGGGGAGAATCTTCCTCGTGGAGGAAGGCCCTGCGACGAACGTGCCCCGGGCTGTCCGAATTCTCGCTTATCTCTGCCCAGAAAACAAGCCAACAATGGCCGGCTCACGACATCTAGCCACTAAGAAAAGTTTACTGTATCGAGCACGTTGTCCAAACCACGATTCTCTCGTCTGTACTAGTAATCACTTACAAAAAAAAATTTTTTAATTTTTAAAACTTTTAGGTAACATTTTATGTACCGCTGATAAAGGATCAAATAATTTTTTTCAGTATTGATTCAAAGTACACTGTTGAGATATCGTATTTTTTCTCAATTACAAAAAAATCGCCAAATTTTTCATATGATCAATTAAAAAATGTTGACGGCATCTTTCCCGATAGAACGTAAACGTCAAAATTTCGAATGTTTGAGTCTTTGATTTAAAACATTGTTTTTTTTTTTTTTTTAAGTAAAAAGAGATAAAAACATAGTTAGAATTTTCCTCAGTATCTCAAGTCTAATAATAACTGCTCTCTATAATAAATTAAAACCAGAAATGTCCCAATAAATTCTTGATTCGAAGCGGAGCCCGCATGAAACATTGAAAAGCGGGGATCATTGCTTGTCGAACAAGACGCGATTAATGTACCTACCGAGGCCGGGGAAAGAGAGAAAGAGACTCCATCAATCTGTCGGATCGAATTCGGAGTAGCGAACCCGGCACTCTTTTATAGCTCTCGCACCCCTAGGAAATCCTTCTTCTCCTCCTCTCCGAGCAACCGAGGCCGATAAAACTTCCGCACGGGATTAACCCGGGACTAATGCTTATTATACATCTAAGTGCGTTCCTCCTTCCACCCCGGGATTACTCTCGTCTCTGTTTTTTCGAATTCGAAATGATTCGGTGGGGTAGCCTACGGTCTTGTAGTCGGTTTAGATGAAATTGGATTTTTTTTAGTGGGGTTCGTAAAGTCATGAAGTGCCTTGAACTTTTACAAAAATATTTACTTTTAATGGCTAGTTACATAAGCCCAGGATTGTTTTTAATTGCTAGTTTGTTTTTTAAGAAAGCTATTGCAAATCTCATGATCTTATTCCCATTAATGGAAAAAAAATTGTGGATTCAGAGATACTGACAAGCTGAATGCAAAATTTTAATATACGAGTTGAGTAGAACAAAATTAGAAAAAATTACAACATATGTATAAAATTTAAAGTTGATTAATAACCAAGTTTACGATGAATACTAGGTACCACAATAATTAACAGACAATACATTTCTGAAAAAACTTATTTGATGATCATTGGCGTAATAAAATACTTTTTAGGTTTTTTAAAAGAATTCCTGGTCGGAGGATATATTTGCGATTAGAAAAAGTGTCACTTACATCGCAGTGAAAGCGCACGCACGTAGCCGCGGTAATTTAAAAAATGTCCGATTTTCCTCTTTCTCTCTTCCGCGAAATTATACGGGGGAAAGGGAGTAAGAGAAAAAATCCTCTGCACGGCCTAGCAACAGCCACGTCCGCCATCGTCTGACGCGTAAAATTCTTCTCTCCCGTCGCGCTTTTTCCACCCTGCATCGTATTACGACTGTACCAAATAAAAAAAAAAAAAAAAATACTTTTTACCTTTTTTAAAATGACAATTCCCTAGTATAATCTATGTTTATTTTTTTTTATTTAAAATATTTGTTGTGAGCTCGAACCCAAAGACCCATTGATTCAAAGTCCAAGGCTGGGAGCGTATTTAACTGGGCTCAGGCATTCTAATTTTTGTAAACAAAATTCAGCTTCGCAGTTGTTAATACACAAAAATTCCGATACCACCATGGTATCAGTTCACTAGTAGATACTTTCAAAAGTATTTTTCACCGATATTCGAAGAATAACGGATATATTTCGGGTCCATAATGCAGTAAAAAAAAATGCTAGAAGCAAACACCGGAATTTTTTCAATAAAAATTTAATATAGAACGTGTCGAACGAAATTTTGTTTCTCCTTTTGTATGCGCGCCCTTCACAATATTTGGAATATTCTACCGAAATCAAAGAAAAAAAAAACTCATCCCGCACGTGTGTATTTTATGTATTAAAAATTTACCTTTTTTTTACAAAGTAAATCGTGAAAAAAAAGCTTACTTCATTCCCAAAAAAACAAGCAACTTTCATTTAAAAAAAGAAAACCAATTCACGAATAGCGGGTAAAAAAAAAAAAAAAAAATTTTACACTGATAAAATTTCCGAAAATTTCTCGCGGCTGGTTTTGTGAAGGGTGTATTAAAATCAACCGCAGCGCGTCAACACAAGCGAGAGAAAAAAAAAGGGTGGGGGGGGGGTTGAAAAATCCCGATACACACAAAAGGCACCGGGGCGCGTGCACGCTAAATAAACCCCCGAAAAACTACAATTTAGAGTGCGGCTCTCTCTCCCTCTCTTTTATCGCTTCGTACGGGGTATCGATTTTTCGATATTACACGGAATTCCTGCAGACTTCATGAGGCACTGGGGGTGGGTTGGTTGCATTCGTTGCAGGAATTCTCGAAAAGCGCACAAAAGAGTTGCCCCCCCGCCGAAATTATTTTCCCTCTGCAAGGGAGGAGGTAAAAAGCTGCACGCGGTAGAAAAATAAAGATAGAGCGCGGGCCGGCTGCAGCGGGGTACAAAAAACCGTAATCGCAAACATAGCTGCGACGTGAGGAAAAAAACGCGAGAGACGTGGAATTATCTGCATTCGTTATGTCCCCCGGCCAGCCCAAATCAGTCCGGGCGGGAAGCGAAAAAGGGAGGAAGATGGCGCCAGCTACGTGTAATTACCTAAATTAGTACCCTCTTTTTTTGGACCCACCCCTGCCCTTCCCAACAAAGACGCGAGTTGTTGTGTTCGATAACGTTTTCGTAGGCCTTGCCCAGAAGTAATTAGAGTAAATTCAGGACTCGATCCTGCAAAATGGCCGACGACCCCTGGTTTATACCCTGGAGAAGGGAAAAATTAGGCCTCGATTCCTTCTCTACCGCTCGACCTTTTTTTTTATTTCGGAGCACGCGCGCATACGGAATTTACATAAAAAAACGAAACGACCCACGGCAATTTTCAACGAAAAAACGACTGTCGAATGCTCACGAGCCTTTTTTTTTTTTTTGAGGCGTAGAGAGTTTTGTAATGTGCATTTTGGACGACGATAACTCGCGCGGTACGGAAAATGCCTTTTGTGGGCGTGTAATGCGGACGCAAAGGATCTTTGTAATAATCTGGGAATCTAAATTTTCGAAAAAAGAAGAGTTACACGGGCGTTCTGGTGGAGTAAAAAAGAAAACAGTACTACATAGTCGTGTATTAAGAGTAGTTATTAATAATTTACTAAATATTTTTTTAATCAAAAAAATGTAACTAAACAAAAACTAATTTTGTTCTTTCGGAAAGAGATTATAGAAAATCTTAGTTATTTTTTTCTCATAGCTGTTGAAATCGACGAGGAGTTTGACAATTTTCCTATCCGCGATAGCAATGCGAATCACAAGTGGTGATTCTGTTCTCTGCGAATGACGTTTACCGGAGCGTATGAATTTTGAATTTCAGAGAATTCAAAAGATCTCGAAAATTCTATTGGTATCTTTCGTTTTGGTTTTTGAGTGAGCTATAAAAATAAAAAAAATTCTTTCAAGTCGATGTCCAAGCAGGTACATGGGTAAAAACTATAGTTGATATAACGTGAAAAAAACACAATTACGAAATCTATCTAGACAAACGGTGTTTACAATTTAATTCGTAAAAACAATTAAAAACAAAAAAATAGGTCACTTAGTACATGAATTGGTTTATTGATGAATGGCTACAGATTTCCAAGTGCTAAAGGTTAAGATAAAAAATAATATTCTGCATGGAGAGTAGAAGTTTGATTTTTATAACCCAATTAATCATCCGATATTTCATATTTACAGGGAGTAATTAATTATACGTACGGTATCCTTCACCTTTCATTAACCTTTATCTCGAGCTTTATCTTATGATCGAGTATTCTTTAACAAGTTGATTTCCTCATTTATCTTCTGAGATAGTTAAGTAAATTATAAATGTAACCGTATTCATATTGTTATCATTTTAGATCAATAAATTTTAATCAGAACAAAACCTTTATTTTATAGTAAAAAATCATAAAAATAATGATTCACAAAATTTTTTTTACAAGCTGATTAGCTCAACTACGCGTATTAGGTCTATAACTTAAATTTCGAAATTTATTAAAAAATTTACCGAAAAACATAGATAATATATTTACAGACATCAATAATTTTTTAATATATATTATTGTGGTGCTAATACACTTGGTTGGTAATTAATGCAACACATGACATCTGCAAATGTTGGTTCGCCAAAGCGTTCACTTTTAGTAACCCAAAGTTCTTTGGGTTCAAGTCCCCTCCAGATCGTACCAAAAAAAATAAAATAAAAATAAAAGTGTCCAATTGATCAATCAAATAGACAAAAAAGCTAAAAAAATTTTTCTGACCACAAAATTGATCTAAAACAACCTAGCGTAGTGAAAAACAATAAATTTCCCCTGAGTTTTTTTTTCTCTTTCCAGTTGCGTATAAAAGCAATAGTGAGAGAGAGTCAAGGATATCCCCAGGCACTCAGAATTTAAAACCCCCAAGTCCGCAATTCGCCATCGCTGTCGACAAAGGGTGCTGTCCCAACGTACGACGTTTCAGGCTTCCGAGGAAGGAAGGGTCTCGGCTCACCCTCGCAAAGGCACCCCTTTTGGCCACCCGGACCCTCCTTAGCAGATAAAGGCTGGCTCCTCCCCCGAATTTTCAATTTCCAAGGGTCCCGTCAAAACCTCATAACAACGCTCTCTCATTAAATCCCCCGTTCGTCCAATCCCTTCGAGGAGCCTTTTTTCGTAATGGAATCGGGGAGACGACTCGCTGCTATAATTTCGGTAAATTGGACGCTGACTGCCTGCCGGGGAAATTGATATTTTTCACTCGAGCCTGGCGCGGAGTTCTTTTTTAATCAAGCTGCTTTGATTATTTCCTTCCAGAAGAGAGATAGGGAGAGAGAAACGAGGCTTTCAAGTCTTGACGCTACGGGGGAGCTTGAGCTTTCTTTCATGTTTATTCGATCATGCCTGTCTGACGACGAGTCATCTTTCGAGAGGAGAATATTGCTGGGCTATCCTGATTCGGACGCGAAATTCATTTAGCTTTTCAGCCTCAAAGAGCACTACGAATTTTAAATCATCTTTCAATTTTATTATTAATTTAATAACTGAATTTTCGCAAGATATATTATACATTACACAATGTAGTCTTAAAAGATGCCGAAACTCGAGTCTCAGGTTAAGAACTGATATCAATAATTATTATTTTTTTTTTTTTTCTGTGGATTGTCTAATGTTTATAAAATTTATTCGAACGCGTCAAAGTTTTCTTACATTAAAATTTACACTTTAGAATTTGGAACAGTTTTTTCTTTTGTTGAAAGTAAGTTTACTAAGCTCTTCAAACATCAAGTAATTAACTAATTTTATTACAATTGTTTAAATCAATAAGAGCAATTAAGTAACTAGCTGAAAAAATTTATAATTAAAAAAATTTGGTTCATTTTTATATGCCGAATTGATGAAAATGTATCAATTATTTTTTAAAGCAAGCAAAGTTTTTTTAATTATGAAAAATTTGTTGAAATAAATAATTTTCTTTTTCTATAAAAGATTTTTATTATGAAAAATACATTCTCAACGTACTCGAGTTAGTGTTTATAAATATGGTAAAAGTAAATTGGAAAATACAATCCGAACACACCAATCGTAAAAAATGTGGAAATTTCACGTGAAAAAATGAATCTGAAGAGAGGAGGAATAAAAAAATTATTATTTGTAAGAGGAGTAAAAGAGCGTTCTCGAAATAAAAAAAAATAACTCTGATATTTTTATTCGAATATTGGAAGGTTGTTGAATTTGCAAGTTTGGTTTTCAATTTATAACTCGTATTTTATGTTTACATTTTTACATTTTTTTATTTTTCATATTTTTATTTTTATTTTTTTTTGTTTCACGGGTCACATAATCTTACTTTGACCGCGTAAATTTGTCCAAACTTAAATCTCTTTTTAATAAAATAGTAAATTAATCTTTGTGATTAATAAAAAAAAAAAAATTAAAATATTAATCTTCTTATCCCGAAACACTCGCAAACCACCTAATACATTGAAAAAATTTTTTTAATTTTATCTGAAAGCCCCCTCGATAATTTATTCGCCAATCAACTCCGGGCACTTTTCACCCATATTCCTCATATCGATAACGCCGAAAGATAATAAAAGAAGATTCGGCCGGACACAAAAAAGCTCTCCTTCCACAAACACAATCATCCAGGGCAGAAAAAAATTTTCAGCTCGCTCGGCATTTTTCCTTCCCCCGGTCCGCCCGCGAATAATACTAATGTATGTAAAGTAAAGCACTTCGGCTTACGTAAATGCCGTCGAGGCTTTTGTCCGTGTTTTTACAAACTCCCTTCCTTTTTTTTTTTTTTTTTTTACCCGTAGTACGGGTACGATATCTTATTTGGGCTTATCTTTTATTTTGGGGTGGATTTTTTTTCCACTTTTGTATTCGCGTCAGGCACCGCGATTAAGTCTAATGAAACTCGTTCTCCGGGAAGTAAATAAGAACATCCTGCATATTTAAGCGCAGGGCAGTCATTAAGCACCTTAATTGCCTCCTTGACGTACATTGTACGTAGGGAATCCATAAAAGTTTCTCGTTTACACGAAAATCACGTATTCCATTAAAATAAAAAAAATAAAAGGACGTAGCAAAGCGTGCGCGGGAAAAATATGCAAACATATTTTTATTCATTCACGCGGGGATTTTGAAATTTTTTCCCGAAAAACAGAGTAAAGGAGAGAAAAAAAAAAGGGGGGGGAGGGGGGTTATATTTGTGGTAGCGCGACGGCACTCCATTCTCTCTTCGCGCGTGTTTATATTCGTATTGCAGGGTTGGAAATCGATAAAAAAAAAAAAAAAAAAAAAAAAAAAGGGAGGTGGAGGAAGCGAAGGGGGGAGTGAAAAGGATACCGGTGCACGGCACCGACAAATTGAGCGATTCGCGGAGCCTTGAAATATGACTGTGACGACAGGATCCCGCCACTGCTCCAGGGCTTCCTCTCTCTTTCTATCTATTTTTTTTTTTATTTTAAATAAGTCGCTTGGAGTTTTACTAGCTTTTATTTTTTATAATGATTATTTTATTACATTCATCGTAACATTGGAACTTACTGTGTTACAGAAATAAGTGGAATGACATAAGTATTATTCAATTGTAATGATAAAATACAATACACTGTATATTAATTATCATATTTAACAAATTTTAGGTTTAAAAAAAAATAAAAGCTTTGTTCTTGATCCATGAACCTAAAACTAGTACTAGTGACATGAACCTAAAATTCAAAAATAAACTTTTTTCCGTCCATCAAGTCGTGTCAAATATATAAGCGAGGGGCTATGCACTTCAGAATCACCGATGATTCTTTTGATTCTTTTGATTCTTTTGTGATTCTTTCGTGATTATTCTGGCAAGTTTATAGCGTATAGAGCGTTGGAATCAATTTTAAATGATATTTTGTCAAAAATAATATTTTTCAAAGATTTTGACTTGAAATAAAATTGATATTTTATTGATTATAATGATTTTTATGTGTGATTCTTTTAAGAATTCTGAAGTGCATAGCCCCTCATATATAAGTCAAATACATATCTTCCGAAAAACAGCAAACTGTTATCGAGTCCATTATATCTTTTGACGGTCTTGTACGAATAATAAAAAATTAAAAATTGTGTAAAGCCGTACGAGTATTTTCCTGCAAAACACCTTGACAAACGTACTCCACCATCGTGATTTTTCTCGCCGAAGCGCACCCTCGTTCTCCGATCTAAAAAAAAAAAAAAGGGAGTAGAATCGACTACACACTTACGACCAAAGGGTCAACCCTTCCCTCTTCCTCTCCCGTATGTTTTTCATTTATCCCTCGGTCAGTCGTAAATATTCCGCGCGGTTCCAGCGCGCCATATTAGCGGGGGAGCTTCTTTGCCTTCGAAGCCGCCGCTGCCACTGACAGGACATTCATACATCCACCCTAGCATAATCGCCTCCCGGCTCCTTTTTACCGGAGCCTATGATATTTCGGCCTGGTCGTAAATTAGGGACTCTTTATAATCGGGTAGCCTGTTTCTGTTTCGTCCTTTCCGATAACTCGCTTCGCTTTGCTTCGTAGTTGGCTGATTTAGCGAGGAGTTTTTTATTAGTTCAAGTGGAAAGTTCGGGACTGCGATTTTTCCCCCGGGTATGCGAAAGCTCTCTCTCTCTGTTATTAGTTTGAGTGAAAAGTTTTCGCGAAGGCTTGCGCTGCTTTGTTTTAAATGCCTCCCGCCCCGCCCCCGATTAGTTTGCCAATTTCGTTTTACCGAACGAGCAGCGACGTTAACTATGCGCACAAATTATTGATAAAGTAAAGTTTCTCTCTGAGCCCACCACCCGCACCTTTTTTATTTATTTGTGTATCGAAAAAACACCGTTTTGCAGGTATGGGCGGACGGCCCTAGTGTTGGACTGTAGAAGTCTTACGCTGAGAGACGGGATTCGAGTGACATTGTTCACTACATGAGATTAAATTTGTACGATATTGGAAAAAAAAAATTAAACTTCATTGGAATAAATCAATAGATAAAATTCAACTAAATTAAATGCGATTATGTAAGTAAACTTGTTTTGCCATATTAAAATGTAGCTTGTAGGTTATTTTTTTTTTAGTATTTCACTGTAAACTGTAGTTATAGTAAAATTTAATCTTTAAAATGAAAATCATTGTAAAGAAAAATAATGTTTAAGATTTGAGTGAATAACTAAACTTTTTGAAAAAATTATTTATTAGGAAGTATAAATAATGTCATTTTTTTTGAAACAAAATAAACAATTAGCCATTTCTTAGATCTCGATATGGCTGTGACTGCAGAGTGCGAAGCCTAAAACCCGATGGTCTTGGGTTTCAGCTCGAAAAGTTTGATTGTGAATAAATTTGAATGAAACGATTCGGAAAGACAAAAAAATTAAACTCCCAATTCCTTTTAGTTCATTCAAACAGAGTTTTTTTTTTACATTTTTATTTATTTTTTATTCTGAGACAGTACAGACAAGTAGACCTTATGAGTTACCTCAAATTGGAAGGTTTTGTAAAAAATGGGTTTTGAAAAATTATTGAGCTTTTTTCTGATTTTTTCGGTGATTCCACAGTGCATGAGTTTTTATCATGTCAAGATTCAAATACACGAAAAGAATTAAGTCCGACTGTGCCGAAAATTTTGTAAAAAAAAAAGCAAAACAAATAAATACGTCAGTCGGTATACCTTTAAAATTATTAGTTTGAAAAAAAACTCAAAAAAAAAAAAAAAAAAAATCCCGCTGTTAGGGTACACATGAATCTCAGGTAGGAGCTGAGAGATCCACAAAAGAAGGATGAAATTATAATAATAGCCTCTCGATGACCCCTCTCCCAATTAATTTCTCAACGACACTTTAAAATCTTAGATTATTCCATACCTCAAGAGCCACCCTCTCAGTTTATCGGACTTTTTCCCGTCTGGGAGGTATAATTTATTTTTTTTTCTCGCTATCCTGCGCGCGGGAAGACACATATAAGGGGGTAACAAATGAGCACGCCTCCTTCTCCCGCGAGGCTGCCTCGTCCTTCCGGCGCAGCGAATGAAAATAAGTGTGCACCAACGTCCACTCCTTCCTCTTTTTTTTTTTTTTTTTCCACATTTCTCACCTTTTTTTACTGCTCCTTTGCGGCCTCGGGTTCCCTCTTTGCATAGCCTCGCATTAACTTCATCGGGAATTTACATGCTCGCGCTTTGAATAAGTATCATTTTCCTCCTCGCTCTTTTTCTCTCTCTGGCTCTTCCTTGCAATCGTCGGGGGCTCTTTTATATATCATTATGAAGTGACTCGTTTAAATGATTTATGCGGCTTCTTCTTCTTCTTTTTAAAACTCTGGCACTACCAGGACCCCCGATTACGGCCGAGATTTCTTTTTCTCCGGTAAATTTATGCGGTTACCAAGGGCTTTTTTTTTAAGTTGGAGGTCCGGCCTGGGAGATGAATTTAGATTTTCTAAAATGATAATCAAAATTAATGAGATCGTGACCGTACAAAGAAAACGTACCTTACTGAACGAAAAAAGAATAGAAGCATATTCATGTGCTGCCTCTTTTTGAAATTGAAATCAGTAAGCATAAATAAATAATACTTGGTTTCAAAATTACAATAATAGCGGTGAAAAATTAAAAACAAAAATTGGAAGAGCACAAAACTCTTGACATAATGACCTATAAATACTCTTTTTTTTTTTTTTTTTTTTTTTAATGACCTACTCGATTCAAGTTTTTCAAAAGCTTGTTTACAACAAGCAATCAGAAAAAAAAATATGTAGTTTGTAAAGAACGAAATCTCTATCGACCTATAAATAAACAATTCATAATCTTGATACCCAAAAAAAAACGAATCCTTTTTTCTTTTTTGCAAATCCTACCTTGTACAAAACCACGCTCAGATCGCAATAAAACCCCTCCTCGGAATAATACACTCGCGCTCTCGCAAGCCCCTTTACAAACAAAAATCTCACCGACATATACGAAAAACACGGGGATGAAAATAGTACCAAAAAAGAAAAAAAAAAAAAAAAAAAGGAAAAAGCGAGAAAGTCAAAGGCAAACAAACACACGCGCGTGCGGCGGAGAAAAAGGCAATATGCCGGGGCGCGAGCGGACGGGGGTGAGTAAAAAAAAAAAAAAGAGAGAAATCCTTTCGATCGAGTGAGTCTCTTTTCGGGGTCTGCATATCCGGCGCTCCGATAATCGGTATCGCTTTTATGCGCCAGATTAACCGCCTTTTTTACGCCCCCCGTCTCGATCATTATGCACCTGCTTTTTTAATGCACCCAGGAAAATGCGCAATGCGTTATGGTTTGAATAAAGATTTTCAGTTTATCGTTTTATAAATAAGGAAAATGAATAAAAAAATGTAAGGAATTATTTTATTTTGACGACTAACCAATTTATGATGATATATCCAGAATTTTGTAATTTCACAATATCAACTTTACAAAATTACTGTTTATTATATTATTGATTTATTGAAGTATCATTATAGTATACCTACTGTAAGATCAAAAATAAAGATTTTTTTGCAGATACATATATCTATGTCAGCTTAAACAATGCTTTACGTGAAAGTTAAAGTTTTAATACATACTTTGAGAAATTAAGATTTAATTTAAGAATAAATCAATGCAATTTAATTAGTTGATAACGAAAATAAAAATTTCGAAATTTTAAGATTAAAAACTTTGATATCGTATACGATATCGCAGTTATAACTGCACAAGACTTATATTTTTCAATCGAGGTAAAAATTATTAAAAGGATTATTTAAAAAAACTATGATCACGTTTTTTAATTTTGATAACAAGTTGAACTTTCATATAAAAATTTTTACTTTATTTTTAATATAATAAATAAATGAAATCTTGAAACTTTAGCGTGAATACGCACTGAAGACCAATATAAATTTTTGAAATACAATTTACGGATTTAATAATGTTTTGAAATACCCAACAATTCTTCCAGTGCATCAAAGTTTTGTATTATTTTGGTAGTCTGATTTAATTTCGAGCTGGCTAATTGAAAAGTTTCGGGATTTTCATTTGCCCAAGCATAGTTTTCGGAAAAGTTCGAGCCCGTCAATCAAGCAAATAATAATACGCGTTGTTTATAACAATTTCAAACTTTCGGTTTATAATGCGAAAATCCATCCCACCTTTGAGAGAAAATTTTGTTTTTCACCTTATTTTCCAGTGGGTTAAAATTTCACCAGGTTGAAAAATTCGGGTCGGTTTGTTACCCAAAGGCAAATTGAATATTTCTCTTATTAGCGAGCGAATTTTTGGGAAAAAATTTTTCCATACTGTAGTAAAAGTTCTCGGGTTCGCTCTTCAGTTTATTCATTAACAATAATTGACCACTTTTCATCAGTCGTCGGAGTAATAAAGAAACTAAGGACAAAAAAGGTTACACGCGGGTACAATAAAAAAAAAAAAGGGTCGAGGCTGGAAAATTGTAACGAGAGAAAGAGAGGGACCGAAATAATTACTCAATTACGCAATTACGTTATTAATTCGACGTTAAGTAATTGCAAAAAGGACGAAGAAATTAGGAGCACTTTAATCACGTTTTCGGGCCGCGTGGTACTAGTCCTCCTCTACTTCGCAAAAAAGTGGGTGGACAAAGAAGGAAGAGGAAATAAAATAGCAGCACCGGGAACACCGGTCGTCGGCCATTCGTAGGTCGGTCCTCTCGCTTTTCCATTAACATTTTAGACCCTCCTCCTCCTCCTCCTCCTCCTCCCCCCGGAGCACTTGAAAATGTCATTTGTGCATTACACATACAGACACACGCGCGAGAGGAGAAAAAAAATCGGACAAAAGAACTTTTCTCTGGCTGCGAGACAAAGCGAAGGCGGAGGGTAGAAAAAATTTCGCAATCTGCGAAATACGAGGTGCATGGCTAATAAAGGGTATTTCGTAATTAGCGAGCCGGCTCCTTTTATCTGTTAAATATTTCCGTGTGCAATAGCCTCTCCGAGGGAGGAGGAAAAAAATAAAAAGAAAGAGAGAGAGAGAGGTATGCAATTTGATTGCAGTTGCCCTGGGAACGACGACGACCCGTTTGAGGAGGGACCTAACGCGGATGTTTTTAGAAAAAATTTTTTTAACGAGCTGCTTTGAACGAACCTTGTGTGTGTGTATGCTTGTGTTTTTTTTTTTTCTTCGCGGGCCGTCCTCTGGGGAGTTTTTCCGGGCGGGGATTACGCTTAGAAGATTTCGTCTACGAGAGAAATTGTCATCTTGTGAATTATTGCGGGTGCGAGTGTGGTTTTTGAGGATTTTGCTTGTCCGGAAATATTGTGGGGATGGTTTGAGGTCTGGTATGGTATTGTTCTGGTCAGTTTATAGAGAAGAAAATTTTGGAGAGAGACTATTCTTCTATATTAAAAATCTGAAAATTCCTAGTTCCTTGTTGTCTTAAGTTGAAGTAGGCAATTTAAAACTTCTTTTCAAAATCACTCATTTCCTTACTTGCTCTGAATACCTTAAATCTACCAAAAAATTTAAACTTAAACAGAGTTGAATATTCGTCTCTAGATTTTCTCAACAAATCTGATTATGATTCCCGCTAAAAATCTATTTATTTCTTGCCTAGTTCTGAAAACCATCAATCTTCAACAAATTCTCTCTTATTTTACCTGATATCAAAACAGAATATTTCACACTCCTAGTCACAACAAAAATTTTACTGAAATTTAAAGTATATACGGGAGTAAAAGTCGATTGACTCCCTTTTACAATCAACCAATTTCTTCCCTAGTTATAAAAACCATCAATCTTTAATAAAATCGCCCTTATCACAAAAATTTTACTTAATGTAAAGCACAAGGGAGTAAAAGTCGATTAACTCCCGTTCAAAATCAGTCATTCCTTTCCTACCCCAAAACTAGGATAACGCTCGAACCCCCCACTAAATTTCCAATCAAACACCTGGGAGAAATCAGTAGACACGTGCAAGCCCGATGATGGTAAAAAGTCCGATTACCCTCAGAAGAAGAAGAAGAAAAAGAAGAGGGGATGAAAAAAGGCCAGGGAGAGGGTGCATGGTCTGGCTCTTCACAGACAGGCTCGTATTTTATCTCCCTTCCTCCTCTCTCCAGGCCTCGGTGCAGCCTCTTTCCTGCAACCCCCGTCCGTACATTACCCCCCGCGTGCAGTTTTTCCACGCTACGGCTGGTAATTTTTTTCCCACCTCCTCCTACGCCGAGTTTAGCAAGGGAAATGACCTACGATATATTTCTAAGGGGGTTTTTGCCTCTCTCCGCCTCCTCCCCCAGCGGAGACACCACCCTCTTTGCAAAGCAAAGCAAAAAAAAAACAAAAAAAAAAAGAAAAAACACGACCTACCCTCCTTGGGGCGACCGGGGGGACGACCATTTGCATTTCTCAACCATTAATCTAACCCCCCCGACCTCCTCCCCCGAGAGGCAGGGTGGAATTTTTTTGTACGTATGTACGTAGGAGGATGCAAAGTTAACTTTGCGACCTCCGTTTTTTAACGGTTTTCTCTGTGGCATTCTTGAAATGCTCCCGGCGTGTGTTTACAAAGCTCGACGGCCAGGTAAAAGTTCGAGCCGGGGCTGAAAATATTTTTCAACCGGAGAGTCAAACGCGCGTCAAAGAAACGTCAATTTACCCACCCGCGCCCTCCTGAAAGAGCGAAGAACTTTTTAATATCCGTACGGGAGGCGGGGGGTGGGGGGCAAGTTTGACAATTAATTATACCCCCGGACTATCAATTAACATTCATCAAAGTGTCGTCCTTTGATAATCACTCTCGCGAGGATAAATCACACGTTGTAAGGACCATGAGCCCCACCGGAGGAAAATTAATGAATCTCCGGCGTCAGAAGCACGATTTGGAAAAGAAGAAGGATGACACGGCCAAACCACCCCCCCAAGATATCATTTTTCACAAGGTGAACGAGCCTCTTTTCAGATTAAAAAAAAATTAAGCCTGCCCCGAAAAAACGTATTCATTAATTTGCACGTAAATAAAAACTGGGGGTGCAAATGATCATCCCGGGGGTAAGGGGGCGAGGACGCGCCATTTTAACGGCGGGTGGGAGGAGGGAAGAAGAAAATAAAATGAAAAGACACTACGCGGCGGGGGGGGGGGATGTAAATAATATATTTGCCGCCGAAAGAGCCTCTCTCCACCGAGGGTGTCTCGTGTTTATGCTGGCCCGAGGCCTGCCTCCCTACCCCCGTTTTGAGAAATGCCGATGATTTGTTATCCCTCCTCCTGCTTCTTTTTTTCAGGGGGCTGCAGCCTGATTAAGCCCCGGGGTTCGGAGAAAGAGATAAAAAAATAAACACGGAGCACGGGTGCTTAATTGCGCGGAGAGAGGAATGGTACTAAGTCGGAATTTAGGTGCGGCCTTTTTCACCCCGAGGCTTTCGAAGGCTGCTTGATTTTCTTTTTTTTGGGAGGGGGAGGGAGGACCAATGGACGATTTCGGGTGGAGATTCGGAGGAATTTTTTGGTTTCGAAGGGTGTTTTTCTGATGTTGAGTGTCGTTGGTTTGAAATCCATAGATAAAAGAGAGAATAACAAAGGAATTTTGGGATTTTATTCTCGGTTCGAATTGAATTTTTAAGTTTTTTATTTCATAAGATGAAATGGTTTTATTCGGAATTAGTTTATTAAATTGAAGTTTTTAAAGAAAATGGTCAATTAAAATTCTACCAAAATATTTGTTACAGGTTAATTCAAGTAAATGTTCCGACAAATTCTTTTTAAGTATTAAACCTGTTGAACATTAAGAACTGCGTGTGCTCGTCGACTCCAAAAAAACTAGTCGAATAAAATTTTAGTGTTACTTTTATGTTTCTTGGTGTTCAAAAAGGTACGAAATCAGTTAAATTCTCAATGTTATTGTTTTCTACGTAAAAAAGTTTTTAATATTTATCAATCGAGAGCATCTAGAAAAAATTTTAATTATGATACTTTTCATTTTCATTACTTACAATTGGTAATTATTACTTTTCTAAATGCCAATAATTAATAAGGAAGGCAGTTTTAACATTCTCAGAGATTCATTTAAAAAAGTATTCTCTGATTAAATTAAATACTAAAATTATTTGTATCTCTAGCAAGGCAACTTCGATAAAAAACGTCAACTTAATGGTTAATTCCAAGATTATAAAAAAAAAATCTACAACAATCATTTTAATCATATTTATCGTCGCAATCATCTCAAGAAAAGAAACTAGGCAGACCCCGCAAGCTCGAAAAAGCTCTCTCGATTTAAAAGTTGACGCTCACACCAATCCATTTATCGACAACCCCGTAGCATCAATTCCCCTCCCCCAAGAAGAAAAAGCAGCTCCCCGATCGTTTCGCAATAAAAACTCGTAGCGCCGGCACGTGTATCAACCTCCCCATCTTTTCATCGTTTCCTCTATTTTCCATCCATCCCCGCCGAGCGATTTCGCGCCGCGTACTAATGAGCGTGACTTGTTCCTCGTCGCCGCCGTCGTCGTCGTCGCTGATGTGCTTTCAAGCGCTTTTAACGAGTTCAGATTGCTACGTACCAAAGTATAATATAGCCCCCTTGATTTTCGCGGATTTTTAATTAACGGATGCAAATTTTTCGTTTAATTAAAAGAGAGATTTTTGGGTCCGAAAACCCGGGGGGTGAAAATATTTTCCGAAAACCGACTCGCCTCACAAAGAAGCCCGGGTGGGCGCAGGCGTTGTTCTTTTTATTACGCGCAATTCACCCGGCCATAATGAAAAAAACTCTAGAGGCAGGGGTGCATTCTTCTTTTAAAAAACCGTAAACTGCAGCGAAAAATTTTTCCGGCTCTCATTACACCGGACCTTTGTCTAAGGCCGCGGGTGCAGGGTAGGCAGGGAAATAAAAATACCACAATTAACGAGCGAGCGAGCGGCCGGGGGAGTTTTTGTCGAATGAAAATTCATTCTTACTCAGACTCGCGAGAGCGGTGGGACTAGAAATGACCGGTAATTCGTTAAGGGATTGACGTCTCGGAAATTGGATATTAAACGAACCCTCGAGTGCTGCTGCTAGCACTTCTCTTTGTTACCCCCCCCCCCCCCGCGAGCGTTCTTCGTTTTCCAATTTAACTCTCGGCCGAGGATGAAGTAAAGCATTCCAATTTTACCACCCGCTTTGTGAAGATTCCCCCCGTTTTTTTTTTTATGTTGGACGATTTCGAGAATGTTAATCCGCGGGAGGGTCTTTCACGGGTGATTTGTCTGAGGGCTCTGGGCTCTTTCTCCCTCTCTCTGTCTCTTTTAGTCGTCGCGGCTGATTGAATTTTCGGTAAGCTGCGCAAGACGTGCGCAGAAATTAATTGCGGGGCTGGTGTCCCGTAACGATTGTAAAAAGGCTTGTGTGATGAGCGTTATCTTGATTTTTTTTTAATGAGGATTTGAAAATCTCGAGTTGGATCAGTTTTATAAAAGAAATTTTTTATAGCTTTGAATCAAATGTTTACTAGTAAATTTTTTATTTTAAAGTAAATTAGTTGTAATTGATTAATTTATTATTTGATTAAAATTAGTTACATTAAATAGAATCTAATAAAATTACGTTACACGTAGATTAAAAATAGTAAAATCTAGATGCTAAACGAATTATTGATCATTTGTAGTATTTTGACCTCAATATCAAGATAAATTGGAAATGAATTGGCGAGAACAAACTTTTTTTAAAGTTTTCCAACCGGTTTTTCATTGGTTATGAAAAATTAATTTTTTTTAATATTATATCAATTTTTAACTTTAGACCTATACTCTAGATAATTAATTAAAGTTGATTAAAAAAATTATTTTGACGAAGTACATTTTTTCCAGGTCACCTACAAAATCTTAATGGTATATTCTACACAAAATCACTTGATAGGATTCACATCTTATGTACGATGTTCACAATGGAATCTGGTAATCTGGATTGGACAAAGGACGTTAAAAAAAAAAAAATGAAGAAAGTCTTTGCAATATCAAATACATGAGCTTGGGAGTCTTAAGATTTGAGTCTTCAGAATTATAGCAATGATCCGTAAAAAATCAGTGTTTATCTCAAAATGTACGAAACGATTTTATTCGAAAGGTTTTCGTACTTGGACTGAAGATTTTGAGTCTTAAAGATTCGATATTCAGACACTTGGGTCTTTGCTATGGGCCCAAAAACTCAAACTTTAGGACTTTTCAATCTTAGCTGGGTTTCAAGTTTTTGTGAAAATCTTCGCATGAGATGAAAGCCATGACAATAATTGAGTAAGTGAACAAAATGTATTTTTTATATTTTTATAAATGAAGCTGCTGTTAATTGCTAAAGTTCATATTAACTAAAGTTTTAATTGTGGGACACATTGCTTAAAAAATAAGAATTTCTAAAGTCGTAAATTAGTGTACGAACAAATTTTAATCGAAACACCGCGAAAAATCATAGCACAAAGACTGCAACCATTTAAGCGAACATTAAACTAAATTGAAATTCAAATTAGTACGTCATTACATGGTTTCCACCGTGTGGCGCGGAAGTATAAAGTTTTAATTATATTCATAAAGTTATTTGCGGAGGTACGGGCTTCGAAAATAATTCGATGTACTAGAGGAGCCTCGCTCTTTTCGAGCATTCGTCAAACTTTTCAAACTAATAAATACGAAATAACCTCATAATTTTCTTCTAATTTTATCGCATTGAAAGAGTATTTTAATCTATTAAGTTTGTACATGCTATGTTTTTCTCTATTCTCTGCTAGTGACAATCTTATTAGTTTTTTAACCTAACGTTTTTTCACACAGTACATTAATTATCTTTTTTTAACTCAAATTACGATTACATAAAAACATTTTTTTGTTCTTAAAATTTTTCGACTAATATTATGTATAATCATTTGAATTTTTCTTGAATTAGTATTCATTCTTCGTTCATATCTAAGAAAGTAAAACAATTTTTATTTTTAAAACTTTGAACTCGAAAAAGTGTCAGGTTCGATCTCCCGATTATGATAATTCGAAAGCAGAATGTAATACCACAATCGAACGAAAAAATTTAACCTCGTACTCGGTATTCTTACGAGCCTCGGCACCGAAAAAAGCATCCCCCAAGAAAAGTCCCCTACTCGTGTGCACGCACGTTCGCCAAAATGGCGAAAGAGCCAATCCCAGCAGTGGGTGGGGTGGTTTTTTTATTCCACCCTCTCATTTCGCCCCGTGTGTGCCGGTGCGACGACGACGACGACGACGACTACGACGCTGGGGGCTAATTTATTCATTCGGTCCTTTTTACCAGCGCGGAGCCCAGGGGGTAGGCAGGGCGGGCGCTGGTACACCCTTTGTGAAGGCACCGTAGCAACGGAGGGTATTTACGTTGCTCGGTTTTCGCCCCGCTCGCTTCTTTGCTTTTAGAATTTTTTCGTGTACGAAAGTGTACGCTTGTTTTTTGCTCCCGCGACCGCTCCTCCTCCTACGGAGTTGAGCTGGATCCGCTCCCACCAGAGGGAGAGAGAGACTTTTTTGTAAGGAGACTAATTTTTCAACGCCAGGCACGACTGCACTCGTTAGGGGGCTTGATCGATACTTGTTTTTAGAGGAGCGACGATTAATGTTAAACTTCGAGGGCTTCAATATTTAAGGACGCTTATTTTTTTCTAAAGATATTTTAATGACTTTTTGATGAGTGGATTTAAATTGAGTGGAATTTAACTGCCCTATATTTAGGTAGAATTAATATAATTTTTAGGGATTTATAACAAAATTCTGTGATTTTATAAAGAAGTCAATTTAAAAAAAAACATTAAAAAGTACTTTCTTAAACAATTATGGGATTATCATAATTTTAAATGTTCAAATCAAATCTAGGTTCAATGATGATCATTTTCATCCAGTTTAAAATGTTCAATTTTCATAATTTCACAATTCAATATAATTTTTCAAATGAATTTTTTATGATAATATTTCACTAGCAGTTGCGTTTTTCAGTTTTAATATTTATTTAATTTTGAACTTTAGTTTTTTAACTTACAATGCTTCTAAATCAAAGATATTTGGCTTCAATTCATCGTTTCGTAGAGGGATATTTCTGAGATAAATCTTATTTTAATAGTATTCACAGTCAAACAGTTAATTTTAATCAAAATCATGTAAAGTTAATTATTATTCTGTAATTTGATCTCCCTGGCAGCAATCAAATATTAATTAATAATGTATTACAATTTGTAATGAGTTAATTATTAATTAATAACAAAACTATAATAGGACATTTAGTTTAGCGAATTTAAATAAAATTAAATCATACATATATTGTAAAAAATTTCAAACGTATTTTTTCAAGTATTTATGAAATCAATATTTTCATCTCGAATTTCGTTATTGTCATACGTAAAAACTCTAAAAAAAATGCTATAATTCAAAATCTGGATCGTTTAACAAAATACTTAACTCTGAATTTATTTACACAAAATCCAATACAAATCATCAAACCTTAACCTTCGTCCTAAAAACGTGTAATACTGCAAATAAAAAAAATAAAAAAAATTGTCCCAATCAGTGCCGAAAAAAGGGGGATCGAAGCACTTTAATCAAACGAAATTACAAGCAAAGCGATCAACACCAACAGCCTATTTTTTGTTAATCTTTCCTTTTTTTTTTTTTTTTTTTTATTTTTTTTTTTTAATCGAGCACGGGTTTAAAACGCTCGCGGAAAGTAAAAGCGATTATAATCGATCGCCCCGCCGTGTGTTCCCTCTCGCTCGCGCACTTTGTGAAATGCGAAATTTTTTTTTTTTTCGTCCCGGCTCAAAGTATGCCAACAAAAAAAAAAGCGAGCCGCCTCTGTCATTCCCATTCAGATCTGAAAACTTTCGCTTTTTAGCTGATCGCCGAGCGATATCCGTCCCGGTTTTTCCAGCATCATCCTCCTCGTTTTTTTTTTTTTATTTCGTCGGATCACATTATCCGCGAAATAAAAAAGAGAGAAGCGAGTAATGAGGGATGATACGGGTGGAGACCTTTGGTGATTATGACTTCAGGGGGGGATGGATTAAAGCCGTGCCTCGATTATTAATCGGCTTCTTTTGCCGATGCCGCCGCGTCGACCCGGCTTACGAAGAGGGAGGGGAATATTGAATCTGCTCGAACGGGCTAATGCCGATTACAGAACGGATTCCTTTTTTTTTTTTTTTTTTTTCACGTCGGCTCGCTTTGGTAACCTACTTTGGGGCCCGCAATATTTTTGAATATCTTCTTATTGGTGTGATTCGAATTTTTTTTTTTAGGATTGTCAATTGAATTTTAATCTTTCAGAATGGTGTTTGAGTTTTTTTGACAATGAGTTCACACTTTTAAGGTAACTTTCATTTTCATGATAAATTGAACACGGTGAACTATAATTTGATTCATCCATCCCACAGTGTACTAGTTGCGTAAATCAATTTGAAGATGCTGTTTGATGATATTATACCTATGGATTGAATAACGAAAAAAAAAAATTGTATAACGAAAAGAAAAAAAAAAATTAAAAGCTCAATTATTTATGTAAAATTTTTTTTTTCATCGTTCTATATTCATACTTGTTAATAAGATACACTAAAATTGTTAGTAACGAGACTCGAACCCTCGCTGCTAGGAGTTACTGCACTCGATCGGTCGGGACATTATATCCTCACGACCATCATTGGCTCAATGAATGATTGAATTCTAATTCAATACGTTAATTAATTTTGATTAATTTTAAACTTTATTCAAATTTAATCAAAATATGTTACTTTTTTAATCAATTGTAATTGTTATAATAGATTTAAAAAAAGGATTTCTCCATTACCTTGGGATTCTATTGAGCAAATAGCTCATTAAATTAGGATTTTGTATTAGTCTTTATTCTTTGAAGCACATAGATCTGGGCTTGCCAAGATTTATTGATTGATAAGTTCAAGTATCACCTAGTAGTCGTAAGCCGATTCCCTACTATGGAATTTGTGGCTAACGACTAGCTTCAAGTACCAGATTAATCAATCAATAATACTCTACCAAGTTTTCAACACAATCATTTCAAAAATAAATTCTTTTTAACTTTTCAACAAAACCACTTGCACACTCGACATTGTTCTTACCTCTCGTGCGCCAACCGCAATCATTTCCATTCTTCCACCGAAACGGCACCACAAAACATTACGGCTGCAACATTAACGAATCCCTAAAATGAAAAAAAAGCGAGCGTTCTTCTCTCTCTCTGGTGCACTTAAAAATCACGCAGTTAAAAATAATTCAAAAGCGAGAGGCCACGTAGGTAAAAAAAAAAAAAAGGGAGGCATTGACTTTTTTTCTTTTCGCATCCTAAATCCGGTTTTACATAACGTAACACACAATATCGCATTTGAAAAAAAAAGGCCACGCACTTTTAAAGCGGAAAAATAGGAACAAAAAGAGTGCGCGAGCAGGCATTTAATTTTTATTTTTCGCTTCCCACCGAGAGAAAGACAGAGAGACACAGAGAGAGAGAGAGATGCTTAAGCAGATAAACTTGCAGATGAGACGCGGAACCGGGGAACAATGGTGCGGTTTCATCGGCGGGGGAGGGGACCGGTGACAAAACGCATGTAATCTGCATATACACAGTAGTATGGCCGATGCCGGCTGCATACTACTGCGGCGGTCTGCCCCTGTTTAACCCAAATCGACCGCTTGGCGCGACGGCCCGCTCGGACCATTCCCGTTTACATGTCACGACTGCGAATTAAGATATTGGGAGTCGATTGATAGTTCGATACTTGGCTCAAGCTTTTTTTCAAAAGAATTTTAACTGATAATTTTTTGGAGAATTTTATCTTAGTTTGAGAATATCGATAACGTAAGAATTTAAGGATTTTATTGAAAAAAAAAAATAGCTGGAGAAATTTTTTTGAGTCCTTGTTTTAAAGAAACCGATAATTTTAATTTACCAAAAAATTTAATTGTGATTCGATTTAAGTTAAAGAGCACCGACTGATCAGAATTAAAATGAGATAAATTTTGGTTTTGTTTTTTCGTGATAAATTATTCAGAATTATATTCCAAAAGTTTTAGAGCAGTAAGCGCTTATGTCTAAACGGTAATTAGTCCTCAAAGAGTCCTTATGAGTTAGATTTCGCAACTACCAAAATTTGGTTTAAATCTGAAAAATAATCTGATGATAAATTATAAGTTATTAAGTATTCAAGAATTTAGAATTGCAATAAATAATAAAAAAAAAAAAAAAAAAAAAAAAAAAAAAAAACAATTCAATTCCAATAAATTTAATAAGCTACTAAATGACAAATTGAATCGAAATTTTTTTGCATTCAGCTAGTAACAGCAGGATTTAGAACCAAAATCACTCAACTAATTTCGCTCATTAATCATTTCCATTGAAATTACAATAATTCAATAAAAAATTACCATCATGAAAATTATATCAGTATCATGATCCAAACATGCGGCCATCCCCTTTGTATTTGTGCTCGTTCATTTAATCGAATCATTAAATTTTGATGATACTTTAAGCAAATTTACAGAGTGTAAAAATAATGAAGAAAATTGACGATAGAGTTACATTTGTTTATTTAGTCATTAATAGTAAATAAAAACGAGTAATTGTGATGAATTATGTGTGCGTTCATGAAAATGAAACTCCGAGAGTCGTAAAAATTTATTGCCGCGCGTTGTAACGATATTCGATAGTTAATTAACGCATATTTAAAATGATTTAATTTCTTCACGTTGTATGCTTTCAACCCATTCATGGTATCGTTACTTCTGCATTTCTTCTCAAACGTTTAATTCGTGTCCCAACAACAAATAATTTTCTCACAATGTAGTAGATTTCGTATATGTCTGACCAAAACGGCTGTGACTACTTACCTGCTTACCACGTTAGTCTAAAGGTAGAACTTTCAAAGAAATAAAATGCAATAGATTCAGACTTATTCCGATAAAAAAACAAAATCGATTGTACCGGTTTTAGATTTGTGTTGAAAATATATGTGAAAACCATTATTTTGAAAAACTTGGGTCACTTCCAGTCAAAAAATTCACCGAACACTTCTGCCCTCACCGCGAAAATAGCCATCCCAAAAAAATCTGCAGCACCCAAAAAAGAGGAAGACCCCCCGTCCGCTATATATTTATTCGGAGTCAGGCGCAGGAGGCCGGAAATAGCCTCGCGCGTCTCAACCAGAAAGCGATATGGTCTCTTGAAAAAAAAAAAAAAAAAGAGAAATTTCGCCGAGTCGAGCGAAAAAATGCTACCAGCACGCAGCAACCGGAAATCGAGAAGCTCGGTTATCGAGGAGAGTCTCCATATCCTGTCGGGGCCGCGCTTCTTTAAAAGGAAGAAAAAGGGCTGCACGCAGGGGGGTAATGATGTAGCGCTTGTTTTTTCACAACCTCTTTCATCTTCTTTGTGTGTACTCGCTTTATTTTCATTCTCTTCAGGTTGCTTTTTACCCTCCGAGGCTAGCCCCGGTGTGCGTTTTTTGTAAGGGAGAGTTTTTGGGGCTTTAGTTTTTCGGAGGTCTGGATATAATGGACGATCTCATTTTACCTCTACCTCCCTGCGCCTTTGTGTTTTCATCGACTTATTTCATTAATACCGCCCTGTATTTGAGGGTGGAGTTTCGAGATTTAGTTCGTTGATCAACTGCTTCCGATCACTTTTGACCTTTTTTTAAGGTAGTATCGCGCCTAAGAAACTAAGAATCAATCAAATAGTATACGAACTTTTTACAGTATTGGAATGAATCGGTTTATATGTTTATGCAGTGACATCTTTACAGTCGATTGGACAGATTGGCGATTCAGTTGAAGCGTATAGAATCAAATCCAAGACCATTCGTCGAAATCTGATCCGTAAGAAATAACCAATACATTTTTAGGACACTTTAAAAAAGGCAATTCAATCTATTTCGATGGTACACCGGTGATGTATTTGTAATGTTTCAGCAAAAAAAAAAAAAAAAAACTGCTACTTTGGTATTTAGATCTCAGATTTTTTGTGTTTTTTGGGAATCTGAGGATTAGATTTTGACGATTTGGCATATGATTCTTCAAATTAACTTTTCTATAAAATGTACCTTGAAAATTGTAAGTTATAATATAATTTATTTTTTTTAAACCAATTTTAATAGTTCATACATTATTTTGGTGTCACTCTCTCTTAAGACCGATTAAAATTCAAGTCAACAAACGTTTCGAGCACCTCAAAATTGAACGTCAACGGTTGACCCAACGGTGAACTCGAGTCGCGCAACTCTCCCAAAAAATTCCAAGTGGGCTCCGGTATTTTTGCGTTAAAAAAAAAGAGAGGTCGTACCAACAACATTTAAAGTATTTAGGAAAAGCGCGTTTTCCCGGGCTTGAAAATTTTCGACAACTCATTTTGTCCCTTCCTCCCTTCCTCTGCAAGTTAGCGCACTAAATCCTCTTTTCCCCGGGACACGAGTCCATTTCGCGAGCAGCGACCGGTAGGTGGGTGGGAAGGGGTCCTAGGCGCATAATACACGCCAGCGAGGGAGCGGCGAGGGGGGTAGGTAGCCAAAGTTTCCCTCATTCACGCCGCGCCGCGCCGCGGGACTTTACGAGAAATCGTTGCCGAGCCGGGGCTGGTGCCGCGGCTGGTGGAAGTTTTGAACGAATAAGGCAGCCCCCAAAGCGCCGACGCGACGGGCCACGCCTACCTTTCGCCCTCTTTCTCGCACGTAATCAATGCCGGCTCGGCTGGCCTGTGGTGCCGGAAAGAAGGAAGCACCATTGGAGGGCTCGACCGAAGACAGACGCACGAGGAGGGGAGGGGGAGAATCGAACGGAGATCGAAGCTCAACGTGGCGCTGCTGCGATTCTCTCTCGCTCGCTTTTTTTTCGGACGAATCGGCAGTGTGCCACGATACTTCCTTTTTTTGTTCGGCCTCGTTTTGTTTATGCCACCGACCGCCTGAGAATTGGGTCAAGTTTTATGGGGCCGGCTTTGATCGGCTGTTTCGGGGCTTTGGTAATCGGGCTTTTTCGGAACGAGTGCCTTGAGTTTGACGAGAGAGGGTTCGAGAGGCTCATTACGAGGCCTGACCATTGCGGATTTTATCACTGATTAACGAAACGTAGAGATTTTTTTTCAAAACCCATCTTTGAATTTCTCAAGATAAAGATCTACATATCACGTGATTTGAAGTAGCAACAGAGACAAACAACTTAAACATGACAAATTCAATAAAGTAGAATGAAAAAGAATAATATTTTGTTTGACATAAGACATTTTTTTTCACTCTGAACCACAACTATGATGTACAAAGTTGAAAGCTAGTAGGCTTGCCCTTTTTCAATCATGCTTTGAGTAACCATTTATATTAGTACTAAGAGCTCCCAGTCCTTTTTTACTCCGTAAAAATTCCATTTCAAACTCGGAAACTTAAAAAACCAATAGACATTATCAATTTAAAAACGATCGTTCTTTAATTACGTTGCTCAGCGTGAATTCCAAAAGAAATATTCTCATTTCCCGCCCCGCACGATGCTCGCAAGGCCGCACTACTCTCCCCCCAGCACACTTTTAATCAGTATAATATAAATTCCAAACACAAAAGCAAGTAAAATCCAAACATCGATAATTCGCGCGGTTGGTCGCGTAGCCGTGGCACGGTGGAAGAAACAACAATAACTAAAATTCCCCGTGCTCCTGCGGGTAATTCGCGCGTAAAATTTCTCCCCCATTATTCATGGGCGACAGTGTCGGGTTCGTTGAAATGCAAGCACTCGGTGGCGCTATCCCGATAAAATATAAGTAGTGACCGCTCGCGACCCGCCGCCAGCCAGCGGTCAGACGATCTACGCGTTCAATTTTCTACGTAATGTCGTGAATAATAATTATAGCTCTCCTCCTCGGGGGAAAAAAAAAAAATAGGGGGAGGGATGTTTTTTTTTATGCAGCAGCAGCAGCAGCAGCCAGAGCTGATCGAAAAATTTTCCATCGGTAACTCAACGTCATGTTTGCGCTCGTCCCGTCACTCGCGCTCGGGCTTATACTCCAGGATGTATGAGTTTGTCGAATTAGCAGCGTGTTTAATCAAGCGCGAGGATGATCCTTACTCGCTGCACTCCAACCCCCGCGCTCTCTGGACAGTATGAATCTATAGCTTTTTGACACTTTTCCGAGCCTGTTTGCGTAACTCGCGTAGGAAAATTATGGAAAGTTTTTTTTCCAGATTTTTTTTTCTAGAGAAGAATTTTTTTTTACGGTGTGCACTTTACGGAAATAAGAAATCGAATGCTGACGAATAAATTCAAAAATGTTTTTGAGTAGTTCAAAATATTTTTTTTAGTATTTTAATTTTAAAATGATGTCGTTTCTGTATTAGGGTAAAGATTTTTTATTTTAATAATGCTTAGAGATTTGGTACCTCTGAATTTCTGAGCGTGACTAGAATTTATATTTCAATCAATTAGAATTTTTATATGAAAGTAATTATTAATAAATTACGTCATCTTTTAAAGGGATAAAAATCCATTTCTTTTATTTCCGCGACACCCTGTGAACTTGAAAAACCTTTTTTATTTAAAATCATGACAAAGAGGAGCGACGGAGTTAAAAATCCTTTTAAAAAGCGAGTAAATGATAACAAATTATTTTTTGACGGAAAGTTTTTTATACGTAAAGTATTTAAAAGTGATGAAAAATCTTTGTATTTTTAGGATAAAAATAATTCAAATCTTCGCGAATCATAAAACTTAAAGGAACACAGCGTTCTTTTTTAATTTTGAATCATTAGAAATTATACTTTGTCTTCAGATACTAAAAGAGTACTCTAGAAAAATAATTTTTTTTGTTTCAATCAACATAAAAATCTAAAAATTACTACAAATTTTTGGATAAATACAACCCAAAATTAAAATTTAGAAAACATCGTTTTTTATTTGAAAATTTGGTTAAAAAAAAAAATGAAAAGTATTACATCGTTCGATAAAACTTGAAAAAATAAGATTGCGCTCAACAATCAAAGAAAACTTAAGATAAGTTTTTATCAATTTATCACAACAATCAATCACTCATGCTCAAAAAAAACAGCATTCCATTTTCCAGCAGGATTGTTTCTTGAACCCCCTTGTTCCTTTCGCCCGTCCGTGATTATCTTGTCAGTCTCCTCTCCATTCTGGCGTCGGTTAAACGAAAAAAGATCAAAGATTAAAAGCTTCGGGGAACTGGAAAAAAAAATCAAATTTTTCAACCGTGCAGGACTCCGAGCCTGCAGGGGAGGCTTATGCGCGCGGAAAATTTTCAGTCGTAGGCAGAAAAAAAAAGACGAAAAAAAAAATTTTTTTTCAACCGTCGATCTTTCATCAGCGGATGACTCGACGAATTCAGCGAGCCCGAAAAAGTGCTGCGTACGGTACTGCCTCCTCACTCATTTTTTTTTTTTTTTTTTTTCACTATCCTCCCCCCTCCCGATTTCACACTCGAGCATACGACTCGGTCCGAAAAAAAGTTTCCTAATTTCACGCTCCGGCTTTTTTACCCGTAATTATGGGGATAAATCGATTAGCGGCTCTCGCTCCGGCAATTGGCCAGTTTGGTACGAAAAAATTAAACGTTTGAATGGTCAAATTGAAACGTACAATAGTTCAGCTTTTACCTTCCTTACCGCGGGGCTCTGCAGCGAACTGTTTTACCGACATCGCGGGTTGAAGGACCTCTCCGTAATGCCGCCTCGTTATCGGAAAATAATAAAGCCCCGATTGTAATTATTTTTTCATTAATACCGCCTTTAATTTTAATAGCGTCTATAAAGTAGTTTATTTCGGGGCGATCGTAAATTTTCAAAGTTTTAGGGCGTCGCTTGAAAATGTTTTTTTCAATAGTATTAACGAGCGCTTGATACTTTTTTTTTTTTTTAAATACTCACAGAAAAGGTACAGAATTCCATTCGATAATAGCCAGGAGTTTCAGGAGCCATTTAATCATTGGAGGCCTGTTTTAATTAGAAAAATGACTTGCTAATCCGTGCCAGCCTCTGTTACAGCGGGGTCGGCCGGGGGGGTATTATCGTATCATCAAAGTCGTACAATGGTATTATCATTCGAAATAATGACAACCGACATATGTATGGAATCTTCGTGATTAATCCCGCACAGAGTCATCAAAAACTTTGATTCTACCCAAAGCCCCCGACCCCCGATGCCAACTCCAAATTCTGATGACTTTATTAATTATTGATTATTCTTTGTATTATGTGAATAATATTACTACTTTTTGAAAACTATTACGAAAGAGTTTTATCGTTTTATTATAAAAATAGAAACTTAACTTCTTCAAATAAATATTTTTATTGGATGACATAATTTAATTATATAAAGTTCGAAAAAAAATTTGATCGATCGGCACTAGTATGCATAGTTAAATTTTTTAAATTATAAATCTCAAATTTCGATAAAAACAGGATATTTCAATGTATGGTTCCTAGATTAATTAAAGTTTTGGTAATACAAGAGCATTTGAATCTTGTCTTTCAAACTTTTTCAAAAATATAAGTAGTACTGATGCCGCTCAAAAAAGTAGCTCTTTTTAAAAATAATCACAATAAGTTATTGATATCAAGTGTATTCGTCTAATAGATTCAAAACCACATCATCGCTACTTTTTTCGAATTATATCTAAACATTTTCGTCAAACTCCTGTAAACCAGATCAAAGCACATTTTGGTCAATAAAAAAAAAAAAAAAAGAAAAAAACGGGGTTGATCATAAAGCCCGAACGTTGATAATGTATTTATCCGCGCTCTCCTTCATTCCGAATTTTTGTCGGCCCATAATTCGTCTCTGTCGGTGCCGATTGACCTATAATGACCCGCGAACAACGCGCCAAATAAAAACAGCAACGCGTTTATAAATTACGCACCGATCAATTTCCCAAAGGGAAACGGGGAGGGGCGAGAGAGAGCGAGAGTGGATAAAATATAAAAAAGGAAGAGCGACACGGATTCGAAAAAAAAAACAAAACAAAAAAAATTCTCCTGTATTGCGAATTATTCGAGCGGGCTTTCCACTAACCCACATATCGCGGGTAAAAAAGAGTGACGAGCCAGTCGAAGGGCTTCCCCGTGGGGGGATGTTTTTCGGCTCCTGATGGATGGGCCGTGCCGATAATGACGAGCAACTTTTTACCGATTGTTTCGTCTTATTTTTACGAAAAGGAGTACTCGGTTTTCATGCTTTTTACCGAATGCCAAAAATTTCCTGCTTTTCCAGGGAATAATCCATTATTTCGAGACGAACTTGTGAAAAAATTCTCACTGGTTCGATCGAAAAACTGTGTGTTTGTTTTCAGAGGTTTTTTTGTTAAAACGGGAAAAGAAATGTTTTTGTATTTAGTGAAACGCACGCAAAAAAAATTCAACTACCTTAGTTAGTTTTAAATATTGCAAATGAAATAACAAAATTAATACTTTTACTGCAACAAAGTTCTTTATATTTCATTGGTTCTCAAATCTTGAGTATTTTTTTCCGAACAACCAGTAACGAAAGCTCAGAAACTTTACTAAATTCTTTTTAAACGTATTAAAATGTTTTTAATGTTACGATCTTTACTACCTCTTATGAGAAGAGGATTTATTATTGAAGTGTAGTTTGTATTTGTAATTGTAAAATCTGTGTCCCAGTAATTAAAGAATCTCCATGACTCAACTACATGCAACATTTTTGTCAATGTCCGATACACAAAAAAAGAACCCAAAGCGAGCAGACAATCCAAAGCCTCAAAAATCACAACTCATAACTCTTCTCGCGCCAGCCCCCGAAAAAAGTGAGTGTCGGAATGCACCAGGTGCAGATCAAAGAAGCCTCCTTAATCCCGCAAACAAATACTCCCCGGTTCCACGCCTGTGATCGATAATTTTGGCGATGGTAAAAAGAAGAAGAAGAGTAATCATCCCCGGCCATCCATCACGAAAGGCTTCTCTTCTCGAAAAAACAAAGAAATAAAATAAACACTCGGGGCGAGTAGGCAGGAGAGGGTGGGGGGGGGATAAAAATCCCTTAATTAATGTCCGTCGCTCGGCTCGGCTCGGCTCGTCCGCTGAATATTTTTCCTCTTCTCTTTCTCTCTCTCTCTCTCTCTCTTTCTCTCTCTCTCTCGGTGCTTGCATGCAGTCCACGCACTTTCCGGGCTCGCGGGCGCGTGTAAAATGCATTCGCGGCGGCCGGTGCAGCCAGAAAAGGACGAACGAGCTGCACAAAGAGAGAAGAGGAGGGAATGCGGGAGGGAGCCGGCGCTGCAGAGGGAAATTATTTCCGACTAAATGTTTAGTGTCGAAACGGGGACTGCAGCCTAGGAAAAAGCTTTGTGCGCTGCCCGGGGGAAAGAGAGAGGGCGAGAGAGCGACGCTACTATTTTGGGGATGAATTATTCATTCGATCCCAGAGAGCTTGGGGTTTTCGCGAGTGTTTGGTATTCCGAAGGTGTTTGCCACCGAACTCGCGGGAAAGCCCGGTTTGATAAATCATTTTGGGACTACGGTGACCCTTCTTTCACTTTTTTTTTCTCTTTTTTTTTTCTTTTTTTTACTCGTAATATTGATACAGTACAAGTTTGTTTGACCTTATTTTTATATTGCTACTCGATTATTACTGTGAGGTCTGTAGCTTGTCATTTTGATTATGTCCGACCATGCATGATTCGTACTACTTGGAACTAGTTCGGTTACAATGAATTTTAAAGGGCAAATTTTTGCCAGAATAAAATTAAAAATTCTATACAAAAAACATGGTTTTTATTACAGTCTCAAAACCACCTGAGTTTCCGGATCAAATGTGAAACAAAGTTCATGTCTGATCATACTTGAATTTTACTACTTCCCTTTTTTTATTTTTAATTTTACTTAGGGTACTACTTTTCACTAAGTGTAAACGTAAAAAAGATTTTGAGCAAAACTTGTCTGACCACACATGGATATTACTACTTACCAGTATTCAATTAAAATTCAATCTGATGCAATAAAAATACAAACTCAAAAATTAGATATTTTATACACAACTTACAACTATATTTTGATAAAAAAAAAAGATGTACAAAAATTTATACTGAAAAAATTCAAACCAAGCTAAACTAATTACTTTTTTTTTCTTTTTTTTTTATCATCAACCTCCCGCGGGTGAAAATAATCAAGGCCGGTGAATCAAAAACAGTCATCCGGCTGCAGTCGTCATCAAAGGGGACAGGTAGAAAGGAAGCGAGCGCATGAAAAAAAAAAAAAAAAATTGCAGATAGAGCGAGAGTCAGTCCGCTCACAAAAGCCAGCGTCGATACATAAAAATACAGAGAGAAAGAGAGAGAAAGAGTGGGAGCTTCCTCCTTCTCCTCCTCCCCACCCCACGTTCGTTCGGAGTTTCGACGAATGGAATATCATTGGGAGCGAGCGAGAGGACAAATATTGATAGCTGCGCAGGATGGTAAAAAAGGCGGGGATGACGAACGAGAGAGAGAGAGAGAGAGAGAGCATCGCACACACGTATGTAGCGGCTCCTGAAACAAACGTTCGATCAGAGTGCCGATTGTTGCCAATCATAGCCCCCCCTCCCCGCGCCGTGTCCCGCAGTCAGGCTCAGTTCGGCGTTTTTACGCGCCCCGGCAACACGTACCAGCCCCAGTTCCAGCGCAAGCAAGTTTTCGGTGCTCGTAAAAACTCGTCTCGCAGTCATCGAAAAGGACCGTCAGTGAGGGTAAGTACAGCACGCGGTGAGGGTGGTCGGGAGAAGGGGGCGAGAATGGGATGGAAATGGGAGGATGGGGCAAAGAGTGTGCGCAAAGTGAAAACCGTCATCGACGAGCCACCGGGCAGGCACACGCATCTGGCTGCAGGGGCGGGGGGGTAGAGTACGAGCGCCGGGTGGGGGAGGCTTGTTTTCGGCTGGCTCGTTTTTGCCGCTGGCAGCAGCATTCGATGATTGATGACGACGCCAGAGCCAGAGGCACCAGCAGGTAGGGAGGGGAGATAGAGGGTTTCCACTTGGCTGTTTCCATTTGGAATCATGCGGGCGTGCTGGACGCTGTAGTAGTGGTAGTAGTTTTGTGTGTACCGATGATTTCGGGAAAAGCAATGGCCGCGAGCTACCGGGAGAGAGAGAGAGAGAGAGGCCAGACGACGAGAATAATGAATGTCGCCCAGGGTTTAAGCCTTTGTGTGCAGGCAGCGCGGCCCAGGAGCAGGAGGAGGAGGACGATGCTGGGAGGACGAGATACACGCACGCTGTTGACCGATCGAACTCGGTACCCTGTTTTATGCGACCGGACCCCCGCGTGTACACTGATTACCGAACGGGGGTGGGTTTTTAATAACCGCTGGGACTAGACCTGGGCTTATCCGGTCATCGTCATCTCCCCCTGCTGTTCACTATTTTTTTAGGATTTTTGTCAAAAAAATTACAAATGACTGTTTTTTGCTATTTTTTTCAATATATATATATATATATATATTAATTTAAGTTTTTGATTTTTTTTTTTACTTACAATATTATTAACAGCTGTAAAATTACACGAGATATATTTAATAAAATTTTTTCATGTCGGTATTTTTCTAAATCATTAGTCTATCTTACCAACATACTTCAATTTAAAAAAAATTCCAAATGTAGGGACAGCGCCCCAGAAGAGATACCGATACTCCAAGTGTCTTAAACGATCGTCGATAAAGAAGAGGGGCCAAAGATAAAGAATCGTAAGAAAAGTCGCGGCTCTACTCTACCCCTTCCCGGTGCCTCCCCTCGCGTCTCCCCTCCACGGTTCCCCTCCAACCGGTAGGCGCGTCTCGTAAGTAGTGTAGACCACGCGGGCTCGCGCAAGCGCTTTTCGGGAAAAATCAATAAAACCCCGCTCCCGCGAGAGAGGAAAGAGTGGGGCTGGCTCCGCCCCCACCCCGCGGGTCTACGGGGGTAGCTAGATGATCATCTAGATGAGTAGGGGAGCTTGTGCCCCTTACTCAAGAGTGCATCAAACCTGCGTGCGCGCGTTTACCTTTCAGGCTTGTTTGTAACGCGAGAGCTTGCAAAGAGGATATCGGGGGGAAGGGTGAGGATGGAAAATGGAATAAAAAAGGGAAAGTTTGGTAAATTAAAAAATTATAAACCGGGTAAAAAATTCTTTTTTTTCAAAACTGTTACTTTTACGATGTCGTTGAGTATCTATGCATACGAAATAAAAGATCTTTGAATTTCAAGTTCATTAGCGGGTAATATTTAATGAAGTAAAATACTAATAAATGTCATTATGAATAATTAAACGAACATCACATTGATACTTTCAATTATTTTACATTTTAATGAAGATCGATAGCTATTAAAATAATATCATTTAATAATTTATTCACTCTTTATTCATTCGTCATAAATTCGACCGTGAATTTAAAAATGAAAATCAATAAATTTATAAAGTTATGAAGTAGCTATTTAAAAGCTCTTTAACTTAAGTTATTAAATTGACTTTTATTAAAATAAAACTAGAAAATGTATACAAAATTTCTTAAAAATTTATTAATAATCATGCTAAATAATTAACACATTTACTTGAATTTAAAAAATAAAGATCTATATTATTAAAAAAACAAAAAAAAAAAACAAAAAAAAACAAAAATTAATTGCAAGAGAAATTATTCTACAATCAAATGAATTTTCCGATTTATGATTATCTTAATTTTAAAATTTTTTTGAATAAGTGTTAAATAAAAAAAACGAAAAGGTCCTGACACACAAAAAAAATATACCCCCACCAACATCACTTCAAAAAAAAAAAAAAAAAAAAACTTACTCATTCGCAAATTCATAAAAAATATAATGGAACACCGCGTAAAACTTGTATTTTACAGAAAAAAAAAAGATTAATAAAGTGTCAGGAGGCGTAAAGGGGTGGTAAAAAAAAAGTGCATCAAACGTGCACATGCACCAGAACCAAGCATTAACGAGGGTAAAATCTGTCGACTCTCGCGCGGCACGCGGCGGCAAAACTTCATAGAAAATCTATTATTCAGCGTTATCAGCTCTCTCTCTACTCGCGGACGCATCGGAGTGGCAAACATTTTTCCGCGTGATAGAAAAAAAAAACCTCCCTCCCTCGCTCTGCCCCCCCTCTTTTTTTAAAACTCACGCACTCCACACAAAGAAGCCACGGTCGGCAACCAATCAAAAACCAAAGAGTAAAAAAAAAGCAGGGGTAAATCCAGGTCCAATATACGCGGAGAATGTAGGACGCGCGAACGTGATTAGATTTGCGGCTCTGGCGAATATCCAGCTCTCGAGTGTTGACAACCGACCGGGAGAGAGAAAATCGTGTTGGCCGATGCGAAGAAAGTGCCTCGTTTTCCACCCGGGATCATGCGAGAGCTAGCCTGTTTGTATTTGCTGCACCCGGTACAGGTGCCCCCGCCGCCCCGGCGATGATTAATGATTGTTTGGCCAAATGAATTTCCGCGGGCTTCGCACGCTCGCTATGTAAGAGGATTTGCAGGCTGGCCAACCCCCAGGATTTTGATTTTTAACGCGATCAACGCTATTAGCACCAGAGGGCCGATCGCGAGTGTGCTTACCCATCGGCTAATGTGGATTTGCCCCTGATTTTTGGTGCGCACGCGGGAAAATTAACGGGGCTGATTTGTTTAGGAGTACTTGGGTTTTAGGGTTACGGGGGAAATAAAAAATTTTTGGTTTTGTTTGGTGGTTTTGAGTAGTTTTTTTTATTTTAAAATGCGAGGATGAATTTCACGCTGATGGGATACTACTACCCTGTTCTGAATAACTGGACCATCAACTTTTGATTCAATCGTAATGATCAATGGTTACTATTATTATTGCGGGATTTATTTAAATCATCCAATTTATTTTAATCATTTAAAAATCAAATAATTTTTTTTCAAGCAGATTAAATGTTTTCTGTATTTGAATTCTACCAACCATTGTTAAAAATTAATAACTTGAAAAAACTAAAATTTCATACTGGCAGATTTGAGAAAACATTGAAAAAAATATTTTTTCCGTCTACAAAAAAATATTTTTTCTAAAAGTTGACTTTGAAATTATTATTTTCGAGAGACATGGAAAAAAAAATTCAATATCTTTTTCTTATTTTTTTCAGACTCGATGTTTACAACCCTGGACAATGTTAGCACTGCACGTATCGTTTGTTTTTATGATCTTCGGTGCTTGTAAAAATAACCGTTTTCACCACTGCTGATCCGGAATATAGGAAGGCAACGCAAGAAAAAAAAAGGTGAAAAAAAAATATTCAAGGCTCGAACAACGCACGTATCTGCGACGAGAATTTACTAGCTCCTGATCAAAACACGTAATCAATCAATCGAGTCTTATGGAAAAAAAATGGAGTCATCAATTAAAAGCCTCCTTGAGTAATATAATTTAGTAGAAAAACCTCAAGCACATAAGTAGAAGATAAAAAAGTCGTTGGGTTAACCGCGCTTAGCTCATTAATTAATAGCTCGCTTTCGCTAGCCTCGAAGGCCGGGCAAAGAAGAGAGAAGAATGTGAAAATTCACTTATCTCATTAGAGACATTCAACCAGGAGTTAAAAAACTCGTCGGGTTGTTTGGTCTCTGAAAAAAAAGCCCATTAATTGTCTTAGACGTTTAAGCCCTCTCGGTGTAAACAGCCCGGGTAAATCTCGGTCAAAAGTAGCGCCGCTACCGACTTTTTCCCCAAAAAGTTAACAGGGGCCAAGTCGCACCGGAGATTTTCACCAAGGACTGTACGCTCGAGGCACCCGGGCAACCCTTCAAGTGCCGCGCCGCCAGGGGTTGCCATGGCTACGGACGCTTATTCCCAGTTCTCCCCCCGCCGCGCTTTCCTATTCCACGACGACGACGCCCTGACGCTGCAGCATCCGGCCGCCCCGGCTGGCCGAAAAACACTTCACGTAGAGCGCTCCCGACGTTACCGACCTGGGGAGGGAGCCTAAGGTTACCGCTGATTGCACCCCCCGAGAGTCTGAAAATCTTCCGATTAACCGGATGTTCCCTTCTCAGGATGAGTAGAATAGTAACGAGTGTGTCTTTTGTCTGTTGTCTAGGTGCAGGAGCCGGACCGACTCGTTCTTGGAGAACCGGATTTTTCTTCCCTGGTACCCTTCTTGTACGAAAAAAATTCTCAATAAATAAGACTGATTTTTTAAAAAATCTTTTGTTTTTTTTTTTATACCCTTGAAAAAAAAAATTTATTAATTTTAAAAAATTTTTTAAATAGTTTTTTTTTATTTATTCATAAAATTTTTTTTTTCTTTCTTCCTTTACCGGCCCCCCAAAGAAGACCGCAGCGCCAACTTGCGGGCTCCGCCCTGAGAGGGGTGGAGGGCAACTGCAGTCCGGCCGGACGTCAAGGACGCGGAGGAGAGAAAGAGAGAGCGACGATACTCTCCTCTTGCCGACGATCAATGAAGTCGAGGCGCGCGCACCTCAGCCGTGCATTTTTTGAATGTTCCGCCCGCCCGCCACCCGTCACGAGGAGATGGCGCCCTCTGAAACACCCTCGCTTGCCCTCTTCCTTTCATACAGAAGAAAAATATTAATTTTTTACTTAAAAAAAAAAAAAAAATACAAAAAAAGTTGAAAAAAATTAAAAAAAAATTTAAAAGATACATGCAGTAAAAAAAAATTTTTAAAGTAGAAATTATTTTTTTTCAAGGATAGTTCATAACAAAATGCAGTTGATTTTGCTGAAAAATTGTGGGATTCTGAAAAATCACGTGCGGCGAAGGCTCTCTCGAAAATTTCAAAAACTCGCAAGCCGCGCCATCTAGCAGATTTTTTATAACGGTGGGTTTCTTTCTCCGAGGGTTGAAAAGTTGGCGACCGGGTTCGCGCACCCTCGAAAAGATGGCGCTCGCAGTTTGCAACCCCCGGTTCGCGGGCACCAAAAGAAACCGACCGAAAAATTTCACGTATCGACCTTTTCGCGTCTTTTGACCGAGCGAGCTTTTCAAAAAAAATTTTTTTTTTCAAACTGTCACATCTGATTGAGTAATTAAAAACCGTTTTGAACAAAATAAACTATATTCATTCAAATTGACCTGTTCCTCACATGATCTGGCAACATTAACAGCACGATCAATCAATGGTAATTCCCGCGAAGACAGCTACCTAAAAAAAAAAAGGCCGTCAGAACTGTCGGATACGATAACAACCGAATGTAATGGACACGTGAAATAGCCGTAATTACAAGATAGTTCGGCATCAATTATACAAAATAAACAGTCGAGGCTCGTGGCTGTTCTCGACAAGTTATGATTCTCTGGACACCGAAGGTAAAAGACCTCGAGCATGTTGCCGGACCGAAAATCATATCGGCCGTGCGCCGGGAGGCATGGCATCTGACTCTCGTTTAGCTGCAGGAGCATCATCGCTCGAGAAAGCAGATAAATTATTCCCGCGCCCGGCTAGCTCCAGATAGATGATGTTGGCTGTCTTTCTCTCGGCGGTACGACCCGGCTATTTATGCCGAGTCCCGGCGCCATGCTTCATACGCTACGCGCCCCCTACCTCTGAGTTATGTCCGCGGTGTGTTTCGGCTCTTGATAGATTTTACAATTTACGGGTTGCTTTACTACGACTCGAGCAACGGCCTTAGAACGAACGCTACTGGGTTTTATGACCAGTCGAGCGAAAAATTTAAGACTGTTCAGAGGTATCTCTAGGTGTAACTTAGAATTTTTATTTTGGATTATTTTGAAATGAAATAAAATACATTTTTTGAAGTTGAATCTTTGGAATTCTTGAGGTTCTTTTAATGATCTTTGGGAATTGGATTCCTGCTTCGTTAAAAAAAAAATAAATAAATAAAAAAAAAAAAAAAAAATCGAAGTCAAAGGTAAGATGGTGTTTTTTAACACTTTTGATAAGATTTCCTCCACTTTAATATCCAAGATACCCATACTTTTTGCAATAAGCAACTGCAAATAAGGTAAGTGTGCCTAATATGGCCCCCCCTGTTATTTTGAATATGCTAGGTATGCGGCATCTCTGCAAGCTAGGAAGAAGTCAAAAACAATGAATTATGAAGTTTTCAGTTGTTTAGAACATTTTAAAATTATTTTTGCGCACGCCTAATAGCTAAAACTCGTTTCGTAAAATTTGAATAAGTAGCTTCGATTCGTTATTGTTTCAGCTTTAAAACGCGACCTTAGTTTTTGTTCAACTCGTTTTCTAACGGGTTTTATTCTTAAATAACTTATTATTTTCCAGTGTTCCTAATATGGCCCCCCGCGAATTAGTAGAAATACCGATATTAAGAGTCCTTAGTTTCATGTTTACTTTTTAGAAAATCCTATCCTAATTTTATTTAAGAAAAATAAATTTAATTGTTTCAAAGCTTTTTTTCATTTTATAACTAAAAAAGCATTCTAGCTCAAAAATCAAACTTTGATAAAAATTTAAAGTTGTAATTTTTCTACTGGTTGCAAAGCTTTCAAAAAAATTGTAAAAAAGGCTCAATTTTTAAATAAATTATTTTTAAAATGTTAAAAATTTTGAAGTTTTTTTAAATCTCATATTCTGATTGATTTAAAAAATCGCAATGAATAAAATACTTCTGAGGGGAGAGGGGGGCCATATTAGGACACAAATTTTATGTGTCTTAAAAAACCGTGTTTTGGTAAATCCTCTGACATTTGAAGCTCATTGATCAAAATCAAACGTGTAAGGTCTCATTTGAAAGCTCTTGAATTAAGCTTTAAAATGAGACCTTACCCGTCAAAAAATAGTGATTTGATTGGCCACAACGTCGATTCTCGCTTAGGGGGGCCATATTAGGTACAGGTACCTTACTTCTTTTATCACTTAATTGTAGTACTAAGAGTAAAATTTTGTAAAAAAAAATGTTTACTATTATTTAGGAAAGAAATGAATTATAAAGTCATGATCTTTCAACATTTTTTCAAGCTTTTGCCTGTTGAAAAAATTGTGTTGCTTCATAATCGGAATTGAATACATTATTAATATTTTTGTTCATCAGGATGTCAATGGATCTCCGAGAACCTTTAGTTAAAAAAAATTTTTTACAAAATAAAAATTTGATTTCTGATAAGTTTTACTAATCTTTATCAAAATAATTAGTTATATTAGATGTTCATAAAATATTATTATTATTATTTTTTACTATTTGCTGCAGCCTCGGTGCAAGGATGACTAATGCTGTTCTGACATCTAACTGTACAAATTCCCCAAAGTATTATATCTTTTACTTCAAAATCTCCATAGCAATTAAAAATTTTCCGCTTTCAATATCAAAAGGCTCCTGCATTATAAGAAAAAAAGAGGATTTACTCAAGTCGCCGGAGCAAATTAAGCGGAGAAGACGAAAACATAAATCGCGCGACGCTATAAGCCTCGAAACATCAACAAGAGGCTCGCCGGGAGAGAAAACGCGGGCGTGGGGGAGGGAGCAAACAGCACAAAGATAACCCGGGCGCTCGGTGGCGGCTGGCGACGAGTTGCACCAACAGCAACAGCATTATCTGGCGGAGCGGCGTTGTTATCTCCTGCGCGAGCCGGCTGCAAGCTCTCTTCTTCCTGCAGCCAGCGTCGCGACTCCGGTGTGCTCGTTGGGAAGGGGGAGCAGCAGGCTTTTAGCAGCTTTTAGAATCACCGGACGCAGTCGCTTCGACGGATGTTGTTGTTGTTGTCGTCGTCGTCGTCTGCAGAATGCTGCATTATCGAGCTTGATTAAAAGATCCGATTGACCGAGTATACTCCTCCTCCGGCTAGCAGACTCCTCTTACGAATTCCTGAGAACTTTTCTTTTTTGTTTTTTTTTTTACTTTTCTGTAAGAGATTTTTTGTAAGAAAAAAAAAACTGATAATAATAAGGTAATGAATCAGGTTAATCAAACTTTATAAAGAAAAATAAAAAAACTTGAAAAATCTAAAAAAGTGTATCTGAATAAAAATTAGATTTTTCTAAACTTAAAGTTTTTAAAGCATTAGATACAAGAAATATCATAGAATTATAACAAGAACAATGATTTTCTTAAAGTGTCTTTAATTTATTCTATACCGCAGACAATACTTTCCTTGATTATTTTATGATATACAGTAAGTCGTTTTTATTCTGTATTTTAAATCAACTAAAAAAAACGTTGAAAAAAAAATTCTCAAATCCAGCGTGACGATAAACTGGTTTTTTAGAAAATTCAAAACCCAGCTTCGAACAGAGAAACAGAAATTTCTCATGCAGCAGTGGCAGCAGTTGGAATACAAAGGGAAGCAGCAGCAGCAGCATCCGTCTCTTCTGGTCTTTCTCACGAGATGCGAGCGCGGCTCCCGATACTGGTTGGTCAACGCTGGCTCTTGACCGCTACGCTCGCTGGACCGCCGCCGCGGCCGGTCGCTGATGCAGGTCCATTGTGAAGAGCCGCGACCTGCGTGAGTCAACCGGTTTCACCTCCTTTTCAACATTTTCTGCGTGTTTCGGTCCTGCGAGGGAACTTCCTTTACTGGAACAAACCGAAATTCATTGATTAATCAATTGAATAGTGATGATAATGATGATAACAAATAATTTTTTTATGAAAGTATACTACCAGGAATTAAAAATTTTATATTTATGTTTTAAAATTCATATATAGTTCTATAGGGTTTCACTAATACCCCAAAAGTTATGTTGTATGTTGGGGATCAATACCAATAAAATAATCAAGATAACTATTAAAATAATTTAGTATTAGCCTGATTTCCAATTTTTTACAATGAGAAAATTATACGTAAATTATATATTTCTGAAAATTTAAAATGAAAATAAAGTTTTGTAAACAGGTAAAAATTTTATTATTTTATAAAATTAATTTTAACTGATTGAAAATTTTAACCAATTAGAATCACTCTTTATCAAATTTTTTAGATTCTTGGCAATCTTTTAAAAGATTTTTTAACGACATTTACTAGATAATAACATCTTTCTGACTTAATTTTCTTTTAGATAGATCAATCATTTCCAGTTTCTCCCACAAATCTATCATATTCAAAGCCTCTAAATATTCGAAAATAAATAACGTAATAGGGTCAACAGGGAGTACAACAAGTTTCAAGATGACCACGCGTGTAGGATTTTTCACACCACCGGGATAATTAAACGCGAGCAGATCATGAAGCGAGGCGAGACTTTAGCGCACCTAGTCTCGGTGTCGAACCCTCGTAATAACCCTTTCCCCGCTCAGAAAGGGAGACTGCTAACCCTCCTCGATTGTCCAACCCTCTCTCTCAATTCTACGTGTGGTTATTCCTGCATTAGGTACAGCGAGGAAGAGACCGAAAAGAAACAGAGAGGCGCCGACGAAATTAACCTCGATCAGTTTGCTTCAAACACTTATTAATTTCGTGTATAAACTCTTGGCAGCTCTATGGGATTTGTGTCTCAATATCCTTGACGATGAGCGTTTGAGTTTGAGTTTTGAGCGTCGGTAGTAAAAAATTATTTTTGCTATATTTTTCGGTTAAAAATAATTACAAGCTTAGGAGTGCTTTAAAAGCTTCATATCTTACAAGACTCTTGCATTAAATCACAATGCTAAAGGTCTGAAAACACTGCAATTTGACCAATTTTTTGCTGCACCTACATGACCTATAATATGTTGAAAACATTAAAGATGAACTGTTGTTAGACAATACCTTGATTAATTCACGCATAAATTTTTGTAATTAAATAAAATACTTTCAAACAATTGCTTGCTTAAAAAGAGCAGACCATACATCATCGAAGAATTGAAGTATATATTAAAATCTAAAATTAACGTTCAACATCTCTTAGAGAGTAGTTAGATTATATATTCATCAGTTTTTGAAAAATACCCGAAATATCAGTTACTCGTACGGGCAAGGGGTGACCGTTGCTGCATCAAAGGTGTAACTTTGTCGCCGTTAACCGAAACTCGTGCAACATCATATCTTTGCTGCTCTAAACAGTTTACCGCAACAAAAAAACTTAAAAAACCAAAAAGCCCCATCGAATCTTCAATCACATCAAATATTCCTGAACAGTCCCATAAAGCTCAAGCCTCCAATTAAGCAAAATAGAATTATAAGAACAAGAAGAGTCTTCTTCTCGTACTTAAAAGAGCCGTCATCGTGCTCTCTTGACTCCCAGCGCGATGAAATACTAACGCAATTAAACGCCGCCGCCGGTTATTGGCACTCCTCGGGTCCAATTCTATTAAGCGACCGAGCGAGACTTTCCATCCCTTCCTTACGCAGCCAGCTAGGGTCGTCGTCGTCGAAACAAAGCAAGTGCCCTCGAAATCCCTCCTCCTCCGCTATATTACTTTTCGATAGATTCTCCAGGCCAGTCCCGGAGTTACTCCTGGAATTAGAATGGACCCAAGCTCCCTCCCTCCACGGTTATTTCACACCTATATTGTCCGCATATAACGCGCTGGAGGGGGGGTCAAAAGGCGGCGAGCCCGGGACTATTTGCATTTATGAACGCAGACGTCTACTGCGGCGGCCGAAGCGATTGTTTCATAATTTGGTAGGTACCGGACGACGACATGGCTCGCTCCCGCTAGAGTGATCGATTTACCAAAGTTTCAATTGAATCTTAATTCTGGCTGAATATAATACGTTTATTTTTACGGGTCTAAGATTAACTGATTCTTACAGATAAACTCAGAAACAGAAAAATTTTACTTTGTAAGTAGGTGTTCAAGACCCAGTTTGATATCTTTTATTCTTCAGGAAGTTAATTGGAAAAATTAAACTCAATGGATACGAAATTTACAAGGTTAATTGAGGGTGTATAAATTAATTCAAGCCGATGGATAAGAATAGATAGCCAGTCGACGAGCGGGCTCAATCAAACTGTAAGAACTTCATTTGAATTTGATTACAAAACGCGACAAGTTAATAGAATCGTAGCACGGTGGCTGGAAACCCTGTTATTACTCGCGCGCGCGAGCTTTATTAGCCAGTCTAGATGGAAACCGGATCGAGTTAGAGACCGAAAGACACATTGGTGTTATCGCACTTTTGCTCGAATCAAACTTTATGTGCCGTCATCTCGAGTTTGACAATCAAAATATTTACATTTATTAAGAGATCACTAAATGCTTGAAATTTATCTTCAAAATTATGATACACTTTCAATGACAAAGATGTACATAGTTTGAAAAAATATGCACTTACGATGAGAATTTTAAAACTAATCCAAAAATTTTTTCCCGCGAGTATATAAGCTAAAATGATATCAAGATTCTCAGCAGGTAAATTAACCAGACTTTTCGTGATATTAGTTTCAGCCATTAGCTCTTGGGAGTGGCGTCGGTGGTGGCAATTTGAAGCGCAAGAGAGATGAACGAGATTTGTCAGAGCTAACAAGGTGTTGGCTTATCTCGAGACCTACCAACTTCTCTCTCACTCGCCTCTCTTCTTCTCGCGGCGCGCCTCGACATCTGTAATGCTCAAAGTTAATTTGGAGCCACTCTCAACCCGTACGAGACCAGCTCAAAGTTAAGAAGCCGCTTGGATCATTTACTCCTTTTAGCGAGCTTACTAATTTTGATGATACTTTTTTTTTAAATCAAAATTACGATCGCCATTTAAAAAATGTACTATTAAAAGATTTATCACTGTGACTTTTATAAGTACTAGTTTTCGGGTAAAAGTTCTTAACAAATGTTTGACCATTATACGCTAAAACTGCGCTCGAACAAAAGTGTCATTCCTCAACAAAGGTTAATCAAGCCGTGGAGAAGACATTAGACGGCGGCAAACTTTGGCCGCTCGCCACTATTATAAAGCCCAGGCTCATCAAATACACATGATCATTATGCACGCGAAAAGCGTCCTTGCACTTCCAGGAAACTTTGCTCTCGGGTGTATGTGTGTGCACCTGTCGTTCCGGTGACGTTGAGAAACGAGTCGGCTTCCCCCCCGAAAGTTGAGCGAAATTAGGATACGTGGAAGAAGAAGAAGAACAGTGGATGGGGCGAGAGTAGACCAGAATATTATGGACTTATCAAGCCGCACACCCTAATAGTCTCATCAGGATGCAAGCCTGCAGATCTCATCATCGTCCCTACCGGGGCTACGAAAGATATGTGTGTACACTACCAGCGCGTGATACTGTATGCTATACCTGGGGGCTACTACAAACTAAAGTGGATTTCTAAATCTGTACCTTGAGAATGAAAAAGTTTGATGCTTCAAACCTAGCTGTTGAAGAGATGTTCAATCGTGTTTTTGAATTGTGTCGCGTTTGAAAATTTAAGACTTTAAAATCAAACCATTTTTCAGCTGAGTAAAACTAGCTTAAAATTATTATTTGTGATTAGCTTTTAAATAAAATTCTTTTTTTTTATTATAAAAGAAAAGTTATAAGATTTACAATTGTTTATTTAATTATTTGAGATTTAATGTTTTTGAAGATATACTTCGTACAAAAGTAAATGTACTTAAGTATTTACTTCACAATATTTTTTTGGGTTGGCCTTTGCAAAAAATTGAAAACCATCATTTCAATGCAAGCTAGTTGATGAATTGAATTTGTTCTTGTCTCCTTATTTATAAGACATTAAAAAAGGATGTAACAATGTTACACAAGTAACCAATCGTAAACAAACTTCTTATCGAGCTTCGCAAAATCTGGGATAGTAAAGCTCCCGAAGCGGGTCCTTAAATTCAAAATCTTAGCCGTAAAGCAGAGGGGCTTTTATTATACGCAGAGTAACCGCGAGCTGCGCATTCTCGCAAAATTTTCGCCAACAAACAGAATAGTAAACAAAGTTAAGGTACGCGCCCGGCCTGGTAAGACTTATAAATTCGGGTCCGGTCGTGCGTGCCTGGGCGCATAGTTTTCGAGATACACCTCCTAGATTGTTGTTTAGCGCGGTTTAGAATTTCCATAGATAACGGAGAATTATAACGAGCGCGCGTCCCGACGCATAGCGCAAAGAGTTGGCTCTCTTCTTACGTCCTGCAGCTCGGACTTCCTTCGAACAACCCGCGAGCTTCCAACTTCGGGCGGCTCTCTCGGTACTTTATAATCAATCAACCTCCGGGCATTTTCGAGGCTGCTCTGTACAGCCAGCCCCCGGGATATCATCCGAGGGAGAGGCGAAATCTCGTTTCGAGTTCGTTGACTCGAAAGTTCTCTCGCCTCCTGCTTCTCCCTCCAAAGGAGCCCAGAGACTCGAATTTGTCTTTTTAGCCATTGTCGACGACTACACGGAAATGCCCTCGAATGGGAAGATTCGGACAATGCAGGAGCAGCAGCGGTGGAGACGAGTATTCAATCTGCAGAAACTTTCGAGGACGAACCTTTTGTCGCGGCTTGGTTTTAAATGCATAGCGCTAAACAGAGGTTCTTAAAATAAACCTTTTCACAAACACCCGATGGACTGGAAAATTCTTAGCACCTCGGGAGGTACATAAATTATGAAAAAGAGCCGTCGACGCTTGCGACCCCCCGAGCGTTTAATTATAACCCGGATAACCCACATATTAAAGCCCATCAGCCCCCCGTAAGGTTGTTTTCGCGGCTCGGAATTGTAGGGCGGCACCCTCGCAATTAACTTCGGGGCACTCGCTAAAAATATATCGCTCAATCCTCCTCCGAAGCTAGGGTACGCCATTTTACAAAGGGAAGACCGAAATCCCCCATTTTCTTCGCTTTATTTTTATCCTTTCCGCAGTAGGGCAGTAAGGAGTTTTTGCGACGAGGGTGGGTCCCTTCTTCGCACGCCTGGGTTGTCTTTCTGCATGGACTAGCTCTTTTTTTTAACTTTATTTACGGTCGTGGGAAATTTCAGGGAGTAAATCGCTACTTTATTTTTATAAGAGAGGTATTAATAAGGGACGAGGGAGACTTGCACCACGGTCGCTTGAAAAATTAAAAATAATTTGCGGAGGTATCTTGCGTAAGTATTTGAAATTTTAAGGTGCGCAAAAAGTATGGGAAGGTAAAGGTTTCTTCGAGAAAAAAAAATTTTATACTTATATAATACCTGATGGACGGTATTGAACCGGAAAAATATTATCTTATCTACTTGCACAACAAAAAGACATTGTAAAACTATTTTCTTCAAGTAAAAAAAGCAAACAGTTAAGACAGTGAGAAATTTTTCAAAAAAGTATAAATATATAAATGCAACTGTTTTATTTTTCTAAAATTTTTTAAGTCAAAATAAATAAAGAATAATGAATATCTTATACATTTCTAAGTATTTAGTTTGCATTTGAGAAGAAAAGTAACCAAAACATTTGAAAACTGCAAACCACTCTTTTCAACCATTCACTTACCCTCTGTCAAATTGAAAAAACCCAAAGCCCGTGCAAAGAACACAACAGTGAAAAGTGCATTTTAGGTACAGACAGTGCAGTTAATAGGTAATTATCGGAGTGGGGGTGGGGGAATTTCTCCACCCCCCTCAATCCCATTCATTTCCTCGATATCTCGGGGAGATCGACGAGATTTTAGCCGGCTCGAAGATAGAGTCCGGCTTTTATACAATTGATTTCGAGTGCGCCAACTAGGGCCGGGCTGCCAGGTGGATTGCTCGCTCGCGTCGAGGAAATCGAGTAATTATGAGGAAATGACGGGCGTAGCCCCGTGGTTGCTGCACGGTGTGTTTACGTGTCCGTCCGTCTGTCTGCACTGCGTACGCATCGAGCAGAGATAGCGGACCTGTGTTTTTAAAGGGGACCCTGGCGTGTCTATCTTTCATCGCTTTCTGAATTATATTCACGCTTGCGTTCAACAAGTTGCTGTGACGTGATGGAACTAGATACATATATTTTTCAATAATTTTTTTAAATTACGGGCTGCGATCTTATCTATTTCAAATTGAACGATACTCCATTCTAAAGTGCCATAAATTGATAAAAAGATGTCGAAGAATGCTCCAAAAATTTAAAATCGAACTTACAAGATATTCATTCTTTTGTTTGATAGTTTGGAAACTTGTCTGCAGTCTTCAAAATCAAAGATTAGAAAAATAAAGCAATTAAAAAAACCTTAACTTTGCTAAAAAAAAATTAACCATACCAATGATTTTGAAATTAAGATGAAAAACTTGTATTTCAAACATTAGCTTTTGGTCCATCAGCTGTAAACACTGAACTATCGTGGATTGACGATTAGAAAAAAAAATTACTCTTAAAGCGTATAATTAAAACTCCAACGTTCGATAGTGAAATTAAAAAAAAAAAATTCTGATAAGTTAACGCCTCGCGCGTTAGAATTTGTCCATTTTACAAACAATTACGAGTGTAGCTATAGAGGAAGGGTGCGGGCATTCCGGGATTAAGATACCGCAAATCCAATCTTCTTTACAGAGAAAAGCTGCCAGGCGCAGGTTGAATTCGATGGCGTCGGCGGGAATAGGACAACTGCATGACCGCGTCTCTCGCAGATGTTAACTCGTTACCGTTTAATCGCGCACTTAGTTCCACCGCACTCCGAGAGGGACAAGACGCCTTCGCAATTAATATAATTACTTTCGATTAAACGTAAACTTCCTTTTGTTCGCTTTCCCTCGATCAATGAATAAACTTATCTTCAGACTTTATTTTTATTTTTTAAACCAAACTCGTGTAAACTCGGGAACCAAAGAATGATAATAATAACGTCGCGCTGCCTCATTACCATGTAAACTGGATGCTCGACGCGGTATAATAGAAAACACGGGTAAAACCAGCTGGCTAGACTTAATAAACGCAACGGGAACGATAAAGTTAAAGACAATTCTCGCTGGCCGGCGAAGCTGCCACGTAAGGGATGGGTCGAAGCGAACCCGGCAATCCGGCGGGCCGCCACCCCCCCCCCCCCCCGCCCGCAGTTAATTAGCTGAATAATGCAGCGCTAATCTAGTCAAAATTGCATGCATCCGAAAGGCCGACCGCACCGGCAAAACTTATATACGGTACGTGGATACGGGAAAACCTTTTATTGTGCAAACTCGAGAATTACGGTACGAGCGGCTTGCCTTTTTTTTATGTGTTCTGTTGATACTTGGGAAAAACATTAATTTCTTCAATTCTTGGAGTTTGGTTGATCGTCAATGGTTTCAGAGCTTTTTTTTGTTACTTTGTCGCCTTATGTGGAATTTTGAGACGTAGTTGAGATGATACATTTCTCGAAATGCTACATATTTATTATACACAAGTAGAGTTATAAATTATCTTCATATCAGAAAATTTTTCATCAACCTGCACTTTAGTCCTATACTATGAAACTCAAGATTTAGATCTAATCAGCCAAAACCAAACCATGGTTAATAAATGCTTACATTTATGAGTACTAATCAGGGATCCGGTAATAACAAAATGTTTTGTTACTTTTGTTATGTTATAATTTTGTTATAACACAAATAACAAAATGGACTTCTGTTATGTTATTTTTCTAAATATCATAACAAAATTGAGCTTTTGTTATGTTATTTTTTTTTGGTAAAAAAATTGCTCTAAAAATTCAGTTCACTTTTTTAGCCTATCTAAACGAAAAATTATTGCTCAGGAAAACCATTCCGAACAAAAAAAAGTCTTATACCACGAGTTTGAATTTTTACAGCAATATTGTTACCAAAAAAAACAACATAACAAAAGTTCAATTTGTTATGTTATTTTAAAAAATAACATAACATAACAAAACTTTTGTAATTACCGAGTTTTGTAATTACCTGGTACTAATAAACCAAAAACTTAAAACATGGTAGCAGAGCGTATAAATCATCTTATCAACTTCTAGTTAACTCTGACTGAAAAATCTTAGATGTAGATAAGTCATAATTTGGTAATTTTTTTGAAATAATGAAACGAATCGGGAGACAAGGTTAAGAACGAATTTCAATTAAAACTATCAAAGTAAAATTCATATTCACCGGGTGAGTTGGCTCCCGAGAGCTATAGCCAGGAGGAGGAAACGAACAAGCTAGGTGTACCCAGCACTGCAGCTTTCGAAATTTCAGCGGAAGGAACACGAGGAGTAGTCTGGGGGGTGTGGGTGGCTACACGCTCCCACGAATATAACTCCTCTGAAACTCCGAACCGCCGCAGAGGAGAGAGAGAAGATGAAGCAGCTCGCCCGGTCCAGAAGTGCAGCAAAGGAGAACGAGAATTATTATGGAACTCGCTCGCTCGCTCGCTCGCTCTGCTCTCCTCGAGATGAAAGTCGTGTCCGCCGAAGTAGGAAAACGTCGATCTCTATATGCGACTGCTAATATACCGTGCCGGGCTGGCTGGCGTCTTTACCCGCGGGTAGCTATATCGATTCGCTTTTGAAATTGCCGACGATCCTGGCCGCTGCAGTAGAGCGAAATGTTCTCCTCGGCGGAGTTACCGAGACTATACGCCGACTGATAAGTGTGCTCCGGGCACACGGATCGTTCAAAGGACTGAGGCCTCGCGCTCTGTTTCACCGAGAGTTTCGATATCTTTCGATTGTGCCGAGGGTTGATTTGATTTCGGATGGTACCTTTTCAATTACTTCGGGCTTCAAGTTTGGCACTCGTCGTCGAGAGATTTTCATTGGGATAAATTTTTTAATTTATGCTTTTTGTAACTATTCGTGGTAGAGTCATAATTTGTTTTTCAGAAACCACGATGAGTTATTTACTATTTAAGACAAACTCACTTGCACTATTTTAAAATTTATTTAAAAATTAGAAAATTTTTGTATTTCAATAAAAAAAGTAAGTCTTGCACTTCTATTTTGAGAAATTATTCATAGTTTTCTCACCAGCCACTTCAGCTTCTGCAAGACCATTGGTACGCTGCAGGATTGAATAATTCAGTACCACTAAAAGAAGCCTTTCAAACAACAACAATCCTTATTATCAATTCCATCAGGAAGCTTTCCACTTCCTTCCACCTCGTACATCTCATTAATATAAGAAGCCTGTTACCCGGGTACACAAGATCATCTTAAGCAAGCCCGGAAAGTGGAGCTTCCATTATACACATCGAAGCTAAGTGCTTGCCCGGAAAACTACCCCGGCGGAGTTAAGTAGCACTCAGCGATGGGAAAAACTCTCTGGCATGAATAATTTCCTCCCGCTTGTTTTAACCAAAGTTCCCTTCTCGAAGTGCACAGGTAAGAAAAAAACTTCTACGCTCGTAAACAATGTACAAGGTTTAAAAAAGAGCCCTTCTTTGATTTTTTTTTTTTTTTTTTAAATTGATTAATTAACCCATTAGGTCCCAAGAGTTATGAATTTTTTTTTGTACTTTGAGCTTATAAATCAAAGCGAAAAAGTTGAGAAATAATTTAAAAAATACCCTACCCCCCTATTTTCGGATATGCCCTACACGATGGCATTGTTTAAAATACTCAAAAATAACATTTTAATTTGTTAATAAACAAATTAAAAAAAAAATGAAAATTTTTACGTCATTTTTTTTTTTCAAGCTGGTGAACAATGCCAAAAAAATTATTTTTGCCCTCAAAAAGTTGACCACGGGTGTTCACATTAGTTGAACTTTACGTCCATATTTGATTTTTTTGGTTTCGATTTTTTTAAACAAAATGGCGGACTAAAAACTTCAACGCCAATAATTGTACGGCAGCGCATGGTTGAATAAATACCGAAAAATTACTTTTTATAAAAAATGACTGTGGCTCCTTAGATTTTTGTGGTCGCTGATTTTGAATCTGAGATCAGAATATCAAAATTGTAAGAATTGGGCCCAATACCATAGGACCCAATACTCAAAGTTGAGATTTTATAAAAACAAAAAATATCATCATATTTTACGTAGAATTTCAAGATCAAAGTATACTTGGTTGTTTTTCGAAAAAAATCGTCATTTTCGAGCAAAAAATCAAAAAAAGTTCAAAGTATTGGATTTACTTCCAGAGATCCACAACAGCTCGTCCCCGTGTGCCTGTAACGAATTGAACACAACTTTTGAGATGGCAAAAATATATTTACGAGGTTTTTGGGTTGCTGATAATGTATCTGAGGTAAAAACATGAAAATCCCAAATATAGGGCCCAATACCGTAGGACCCAATAGTAAAAATTGAGATATCATAAAAATAAAAAATGAGATAAAAAATCTGTGCAGAGATCCTGCATTCTAATCATTTCACGTGAGTTACGTCGTATAAAAAGATCGACGAAATAAAAAACAAAAAGTAAAAAAAATTTTTTAAAACCACGTGGTGCTGCATGTCCTTGAGTCCCTTTATTTGGAATTTTCATGTTATTACCTCAGATACCCTATTAGCTACCCAAAATATATTTTTGCCATCTCAAAAATTGTGTTCAATTCGTTACAGGCACAAGGGGACGAGCTGTTGTGGATCTATGAAAGTAAATCCAATACTTTGAACTTTTTTTGATTTTTTACTCGAAAATGACGATTTTCTTCGAAAAACGACCAAGTATACTTTGATCTTGAAATTTTGCGCAGAATAAGATGGCATTTTTTATTTTAATGATATCTCAATTTTTACTATTGGGTCCTACGGTATTGGGCCCTATATTTGGGATTTTCATGTTTTTACCTCAGATACACTATCAGCAACCCAAAAACCTCGTAAATATATTTTTGCCATCTCAAAAGTTGTGTTCAATTCGTTACAGGCACACGGGGACGAGCTGTTGTGGATCTCTGGAAGTAAATCCAATACTTTGAACTTTTTTTGATTTTTACTCGAAATTGACGATTTTTTTCGAAAAACGCCCAAGTATACTTTGATCTTGAAATTCTACGTAAAATATGATGATATTTTTTGTTTTTATAAAATCTTAACTTTGAGTATTGGGTCCTATTGTATTGGGCCCAATTCTTACAATATTGATATTCTGATCTCAGATTCATAATCAGCAACCATAAAAATCTTAGGAACCACAGTCATTTTTTATAAAAAGTAATTTTTCGGTATTTATTCAACCATGCGCTGCCGTACAATTATTGGCGTTGAAGTTTTTAGTCCGCCATTTTGTTTAAAAAAATCGAAACCAAAAAAATCAAATTTGCACGTAAAGTTCAACTAATGTGAACACCCGTGGTCAACTTTTTGAGGGCAAAAATAATTTTTTTGGCATTGTTCACCAGCTTGAAAAAAAAAATGACGTAAAAATTTTCATTTTTTTTTTAATTTGTTTATTAACAAATTAAAATGTTATTTTTGAGTATTTTAAACAATGCCATCGTGTAGGGCATATCCGAAAATAGGGGGGTAGGGTATTTTTTAAATTATTTTTCAACTTTTTCGCTTTGATTTATAAGCTCAAAGTACAAAAAAAAATTCATAACTCTTGGGACCTAATGGGTTAAACATTTTATACTTCGAATCGTGGTTTGAAGTTTTTCAGGGTAAACTCAATAGCCAGAGGTCACGCGCATAATATCGGTTGATCAAGGAGTTTACGCGGGTATCGCGCCCCTACTTTATCGGGTTTTAGCTCACTGGCGTCCCAGAGGAACAAGAGGGATAAACTACCCGAGCGCGTGCAACATCGTTCGCCCTGCGAACCGAAATAGGAAGCCAAGGAGTCGGGGAAAGGAGAGTTGCAGTTTACCCGTACTCCGTACCTACGTACACACTCTCGCTTACAAAAGGGTTGCTACAAGGTACAGAGCGCCGCCTTCCTTATTGCAAGTTGAACTATACCGAGGCAGCATCGACCCGGGAAGAGAGCGCACGTATACACGCTATGTACATTTCTAATCAAGCGATATTGTAACTGCGGTCTAACCTCCAAACAGCACCCACCAGGGCCGGAATATTCTCTCCTCTCTCTCTCAGGCATTAAATTGGAGCCAAAACCTCAGCGGCGAAAGGGCCTTTTGGTTCTCGGAATGAATACGGGAATGCGCGCGTACGTGAATGACCGATTCGATATCACCCACCCACCCCACCCCCTGATGTATTATCGGTATCATCGTCTTTCACAGTCATCATCGTGATCATCGTGAATGCGGGCGGTTTGATTAATCTCTCTGTGCGCGCTCTTTGATCGGACCTGCTAAATCTGTAAGAGTTGGCGCGGATGAAAACCACCCGAACGGACTGTGAGGCAATCCAGAGTCAAAATAAGTGATTTTTTTTTTAAATTCTTTCAAGTATTAGGATCGACATAGATCTTAAACATTATAATAAGGTTTTTTAAAAAAAAAGTGCTTTGAGAAGTTTTCAAGTATTTTATATAGCTAATTTTTAAGTGACTGTGGAGCTCCTCAAATCGAAAAAGATTGAAAAGAGAATGTTTATTAATGATTAAACAGCTCCTACGTCTTTTCGTCAGGAGCCAGTATCGACGTCTTTGGGTGCACTATACAGGACCACCGAATTCTCTCTTCGTATCCCCCGCCCCCTTCGCTTCTACACTTCCTTCGGGCTCCCCCCCCCCCTCCCCCCCCCCCTTAAACTAGTCGTGCAGTCTCGGGGGGTAGTATCTAAGCCAGCCGCGAGATATAAGCAACCACCCCACCCACTCGACGTCCACCCTCTCTTCTACCGACGCTGCTGCTGCTTCTCGTGTTCTCGGCTAACATGGCTGACCGACCACCACCCACCCAGAATATTCCAATACCCTGCGTATATTCTTGAAAAATTATTTATCGCAAAGTTTATTTTATTTTTGGTTGATTTAAAATTTTTTTTTCGAAACTTTTTTTAGTTTTTACTTTTTTTTTAGTTGTATGCTTGATCGCTTGATTACTCAAATCAAAAAACGTTTAAAAGTTAATGTTAAATTTATAGACAAGATTAGAAAAAGACAATAGAAGCATAAAAAATAAAAAAAATAAAAGTAAATTTTATTGCAATATAAAACCAAAAAGTAGTTACATGGTTTATACTATATGCTAGGAGTATAATATCTAGGATGTAAACTAAAACATCTACTTGAAGTTTTTCTTTTTTTATTTCAGTTGTAAAAATTTTACTTTCATAGAAAGTATTTTTCAACGCAACGTTAATTTTTAGCTTAAATTACAGGTTATTGTTGTTCTTTATTTGTTTGTTCATTTATTCATTAAGTAATAAATATAACGATTTTGCTCGCGATTTTTATATTTTTATACGTGAAGTTATAGACCCGACGATGAAATTGTTTAGATTGATTGCCAATACGAACCCACTGCATTGTTAAATTATTATTGTAAATAAAAATATTTCTAACCGAATAATCCCGCAGTATGAAAATACATCATCCAGAGGTGTGTTCGCAAAACGATCTCACAAAATCTCCAAGGCACGAACGGGATAGCCCAGAAACCGGTAGCAGTCGTCGATTAATCGTCGAGTCCGCTCCAGATGAGAACCGAGCATCCCAAACCTGTCGTCGTGGAGACATCTCGTCCCCGGTGGACCGCGGGAAATTCTCACGGCAGCTATACTGACCATTGGTCATCTCGGACTTCTCTCCGAGATCATCGATGCCTGTTTTTGGGGTGTAAGAAACTGGTTCTCGCTTTATTACCCTGCGATACACACTAAACTACACCTGTTTTTTTAAATATTTTTGTTTGTTTCAACTACTGGTAAACTTATATTGTTTCACTGGTTTAAATTAACAATAAACAAATAAACAAATTTTAATAAATAAAAAATTTGTTTAGTTTATGGTCGTTGATTTTTTAAATAAATAATGTTACTAAACGGGAATTGTAAATAATTCCGGTGCGTTACATTGATAAACAAACTCCCAAAAGCCGGACTTTGAAAACAAAACTATCCGCAGCGGCGGCGGCGGCGTCGAAAACCAGTTTACTCCTCCGTCAGAGTCTGGACCATCCGCAAAATTCTCTCACGCTGCACCGCATCCCCGCGTGTCTTCGCACAGTGTCCAGTTTTCGCGACACCGACAAACTTTCGACGAAGAATCTTATTTCCGAACTAGTTTTCTCGTTCCCGAGAATACACGCCGTGGACTCTCAGTTGCGCGGATGCTGCGGTCGGGGAAGCATTTTTCGTACCGACGAATGTAGGTCGCGCCAAGTTTCAACTCATCGGGTGTTTGTGCAAATATTTTGTTGTGAAATTTTTAGTGATGCGATCGATAATAATTATTAAAAAAGTACCTTTTGTTGATGAGTGTGAAAATGGTAGATTATATGTTTTTATTGTAAAAAGCAGGTATTGGTCTAAAGTGTGTACATTTTTTTTATAATAAATTAATTTTTGTCAAATTTATTGGTTTTACAAATTAGTTAATTAAAAAAAAAAATTAAACATTCTATCCCAACTGAATTAAAACTTAATTTGATCTTGATTTTTAAATTTTAAAGTCTACCTAGTACTTGACACTAAAATACAAAGACAATACACTCTAAACTACTATACCCTTGAGTAAAAATTTGAAAAGACCTTACTTATTAACGAATTCGTTTCAATATTCAAGCTCGGGTAAGACTTTTGAGTAAAAAAAAATCTGTGCAAGTATCGAGTCGTTTAAAGTCAAGTCAATCGCAATCAAAAAGTTACGTATCTCCAAGAAGAACAACAGCTCGTTACGCGTTAATAAGGAGCTTTGAAACTCGAGACAGTATATTTGCATCGTCGAGAGCAATATTCCGAGATAGAGCCCGCAATATCGCATTACCCGGGCTTGGCCAAAAGAGGAGTAGGAGGAGGAGGAGGGTTTTCGGAGGTTAGAGTTATTGATCTAATATTCGAGGAGCAGGAGGAGAAGGCAGCTAAGCTCCCTCGCCCAGCCAAAGCTCGGCTCGCGCTTTGGCAGCAGCTCCTTAAACTTACCGATGCCGCCCGCGCCGGCGCGACGCGGAACAAAGGGCTCGTGCCCCGACCTAAGGCGAGCGCGTAATTAATCGAATCTGCAGGGGGACGCCGCCGTCTTCCGGGAGATGAACACCCACGCGTCGTCCCGCGGCTCGAAACTTTCGGACCAATTCAATTTTAAGCCGAATCGTCCTTTTGATCAACTTCCCGCACTTCCCAACTCGTGCTTTTTCGGGATCTGCGTTGCGGGATTTTGGATCTTGGGCAACAAAAAATGAGCAGTGAGGTGTATTTTTCATCGGAAATGATATTAAAATAATCGAGTAAATAAAAGTCCTGGTTTAATCGATGCAGAGAGAATTTAAAAAAACTGCAGCTAAAGAGTTAGCACATATTATTTGGGCGAATTCACGAAACAAGATTCTTTCTTTATAATTTTTTAAAAATATATAACATTTTTGGAATCTATTATTACTATAACTTTTTTTTTTACTAAATTATGGAAATTTTTGAAAAATATTATAACTACAATCCCATTCTTGGACATTGGTTCATTGGTCTTATTGATTTGATATCGATGTTGATGACCTGATAGCATTGATTCAAAATAGTATAATTTATTTTTTTAATAAAAAATCCATTTAATAAGTACAAATTTTAAAATTATTGCAGGTTTACGATTAATTATTCATTTATTAACATGAAATTTGAGGATAATATTTCCTAAGTAAAAAAAAAAAATACTGTAATAAAATTATATTAGTATCATTCAATATACAAATAGTTTTCGACGAAGTATCCATGAAGAACAAAACAAGTGAAATAATAACGAGTAATCCGAGTTACGTTATTAAGAATCCCTATCGCTGATATTAAAGTCATGTTAATGACTTATGTAATGGCTATGCTTTGACTATCCAGGGCCTAGAGCCCTTAGTCTTTAATAAATAAATCAAATCAAATCAAATCAAATCCCTATCGCTGATATTACAGTAATTTCATCATGAAAAACTGCACTCGAAAGAAAGTAAAAAATTCAACTCTTCTGGTGTCTCGAAACCTAACTCGAATCGTCACCGATAAACGCGGCGTTGAGGGCCGACCAAACAACGCAAAGTTTAAAAGTTAAGCCCGACGCAGGTGTTTAATCCAATCTCGAGTTTGTTCTTTCGACGATTGACGTAACCACGGGTCGGAGGCCCGAGCCGCGGTAAACTTCGACGAGTTTTCCAGCTGGGAATAAAGGGCCCGGGTTAATCAAAGCGAACGACCGGCGGGGGGGGGGGCGCCAAATTTGAAGGAGCGAACTTTCCCCACACCGCGACCAACTTCGCCCCGCCGATCTCTAATTAACATTACAAAAATCCCCGACATCTTGCGGGGTAAAAAAGAACCAACAAACAAACCAACACCATGATACAATGCGAAATAGAGGAAAGGAGGTGGGGGGAGAAAAACGATCACGAGCAAAGTCGAGGGCAAACACCAATAGCCGGGGCTTTAACGAACCTCGGGATTTCACCTTGGGTAGGTGTGTACCGCGACCGTTTCTTCGCACGTATATATACGCGAGAGCGACGTAATTGCCGAGCTCCACACGAGAAATTGTTCAATGTTTGCCAGTCGCTGGAGGGATAAACTTTCGCCGCGGTGACGATTGCCCCGCGAGGGAGCACACCGAGAGCTTTGTTTTATGTTTGTTCAGCGAGTTACTTTTCTTTCGGGTTTTTGCACTATTTTAGGAAGAAATATGCGAGGGAAGTGGGAACTGTTGGAAAAGTGGGAGATAAAAAATTGTAGTTTCTTCTTGAGACTGTGGGAACTTTTAAGTAAGGTAAATTTCGTCCACCTACTTTATTTTAAGCAGAAAAAAGTGAGGCGATTCGAGCTGTCGCTACGCATGATCTTTGAATGTATGCAGTTTGCATGAAGATTGTTTTGAAAATTTTTTTTTTTAATTTAAAAAGTAATAAAGTTACTTCGTCAGTCAATTTGAGCGGCAGTTTTGAGACCATAAAATTGGAATCATTTAATTTTGTTGCTAGTACAATAACGATTAAAAGTTTTATACTCCTGTGCATAATCAATTTAACAAATATCTGTAATTTTAAATTGAATAAAAGTGTAGATAAAGAATTATTTTATTGTTAATAAGATGAACTTCTTACGTAACATTGTAAACAAATAATATTATATGAATCCTGTCATTTTTCAATCAAATGATGAAGAAAAAAAAAAAAAAAAAAAAAAAAACTAACTTTTTGACCCTATGTTCATTTTTTGTGGAACAAACATTGATTTAAAAAAGGTTTTTTTCAACACATTTGAAGAATACGAAATTGAAAAATTCTGACAATTTTTAGAATCAATGTAAATTTTTTTTCCATTTTTAAGGGGGTTGAATGTGGTTAAAGACTTAGGGCTGTTTTCGAAAGAAAAAAAACCCCGATCATCGATCTAAACAAGAGGTCTCGAAGGTCCATCATCCCTCTCAAAAAGACAGAGAGAGAACTCCAGCCAGCATTAGTTTTGACGGTGGCAATAAACACAGGGCGCACGTAACTTTGGCCGATAAAGAAGGTAAATACCCCAGGACCATAAGACGCCTTTTATGGTCTTAATCTTACTAAGAGCTTAGCAGGGTATCGCGGCTCGAGTCGGTAGACTAAAACTATCGTATCTTAGAATTCCAATTAAAATTAAGCCGAATTCATCGTAATACCCACGGCCGCCCGAGGAATTACGGTACGGTATCGCGCGTAGAAGGGGGGCTAAAATCTGAACGGGCAACATCCCGGTGGGGTGGGGGGAGACGGTAGACCCGCCCTGCGTCCTTAATTCCCAACTAAGATGGCAGAAGCGACGGTACACTTAAGTCCTGTGCACCCCCCCAGACGAGGCCAGGTCGGGGATAATTTTCTCAATTTCGGGGTGCGCGGCTCCCTCGGGCTCGGGTCGTTAAGGAAGATAGTTTGATAGGCTTGGGTTGCCTGGAGACCCTTAGCTCGGCCGCGCTCCGGGGCTTAATGCCCCTGCAGCCGTGGGGAGGGAGGGGGATAAAACTACTGCTATAGTACCACTACCGCTCTGTTGTGCTCCGTAAGATGGACGACCCAACTTTGTGTTGTACACGGTCTTGCGTTCGTACGAGTTAACATGATTAATCGCGCGCGGTACATTTTGCATCGGATTTTTTTTCTTGAGAATCTTGAGTTTCGCGAGATGTGAATGTTTGGACGCTCCAAATGAGCGAATGAGTAAAAGTTATTGACGTTAGAACACGAGGAAGAAGTGCTTTTGAGTCTTTGAAAAATTTTAGACGCGCACTGCTTGCTCGGTATTGCTGTGAATTTAATCAGTCTCTAAATAATTTTGAGTGAAAACTATAAAAATAATTTTTTTTTTTTTCTTTAATAAGTTTTTTCTCTCTGACAGTTGCTTAAGGTAGGACCGCACCTACGGCTCTAGTCAAGATGCATTTTCGGTTAAACATTAGCCAGCTTCACGCGTAACCTAAAACACATATTTTTGTTTTTTATCAATACTTAGAGGAACCGAAAGGATGATTTAATTAATTCTATGTGATTCTTGTGCATTCTAGTTAAACTGACAAATATTCTGAAAACCTGATCACATGTAATTATGTAAAAATTTTATAAAAAATGTGCTCTCCCATAAGCCTACGGGTTAAATCGACGCGATGTTAATATTCGATTACTCAAAAACGAAAAATCCCCTGGTTCTGAAAATTTAGTGGCATCATTTTTTAATATTTATCTTCAACTTCCTAAAGTTTTAGATTTTTAACACATCTCTTTCTAGTTTGCCCGGTCCTACCTTAATAATAAATAATAATTGATTGTGCATTTTTATAAGTTTATCAAAACTCGATAATCTACACCTTAATCCTTCCACAGAGACAAATCCTGAAATAAAAACAATGACTACGTAAATTTTAAATAAAATTAATGAGGTTTGAAAATTTTAGAGTCAGTAATTCATTGAAATTGATCCTTCTGGAATAAAAACGTGTATAATTAACTTTTTTTAAATTAAAAATTTTTTTTTTTTTTAAGAAATTAGTAAACGATGACTCTACCATATCCGATGTTAGGCCAGAATCGCTTCTGAAAATGTAAAACCATTAAAAACCAAAAATCAAACAATTTTGGACATTTTTTTGGAAAAAAAAGTTGATTGAAAGGGCTTAATTGAAAAGCGCATTTCTCCCTAAGAAGTAAGTATTACATCTACGCCATCAGAACGGTGGTTTTTTAAAGTTTTCAAAGAACAAAATTTTTTTAATTCGAAGGAAGCGTACTTTGAATTCCAGAGCATCCAAAAAATCTTAAAACTTGAGAAAATCTGATCCGAACCCGCAACATAAATCACTCGTTGCGCCGCGTCCATCAATAACGTTCGGAAGGGGTGGTATAGGAAATATCCTTTCCTCGATAAATAAGTTGAAGGCACTTCGTTCCTCCTCCTCCTCCTCGCGGAGCAATATCAGAGCTAAAGCGTGAAAACTCAATTTCCCGTCCACATGTATCACAGACGCAGCGTATCGGTGATCGATACAGCACACAAAGTAGGTGCGCTCGCCCGGTGCGTCACAGTCAGATATGATAGATCGCAAAGTCCCGAGCTCGCTTCTAAAGTAGAGCGTGACCGCTCTTTTCTCGCGCGCACGAGACGAAATTGAGTTTTCCGAGCGGACTCGTGTAAGTACCAAGCGCACCGGGAAAATACGGTTGTATCGTCTACCCGCGAGCGAGTGCGAAACTTTAATTGCCACCGCGCGACATGAATAATGCACGACTTTAGTATTTTATTTTTATTTTATTTTTATTTTATTTAAATATACGGGTCAAGGCCCATTACAAAATTTCTCTCTGGGAGAATAATAATAACATAGATATCGATAAAATAAATATATATTATAATATTATTTATAATAAACTTAAATTAGACGATAAAATATCAGTAGTATAACAGTAGTATGAACAGTGTAAACTTAAATTGAATTTAAATTAATAATTTTACAATACTGCAAGTACCTATATGACAATAATTTGGTTAATATAAATTGATTCAAATTTGTTTTAAGTAGAGTAATAAATATTCCTGATTCTATTTTTGAAAATATTGGTATCTTGAATTTGTCTTAAACTATCATGAAGATGATTCCACTTATCTTTGATTCTAAATGATGAGCTGTGTTTTATTGTGTTTGACTTGGTGATTGAGTTTTCTAGGATGTAATTAGATCTTAGAGTATAATTACATGGTTTTAGAGTAAATACTGATGATTGAGAGAATTCTAGCATATCATTATGGATGTTGTTGTGAGCGAAGAGTAAGTCCTGGTAGTCATGCAGTGCCTTAATTTTTGGAAGGTTAAATTTCCTAGCAATATGAGAATAATCGTGTGAATACGGATGCATCGGGGTTTTTGCTTTGTAAGCGATGAATCTAAGAATTTTGTGTTGGACAGACTCAAGCCTATTAATTGCATTTGAATATGTGGGCGACCAAATAACAGAGGCATAAAGTAAGAGTGGCAATACTAAAGTTTTATATAGGTGTACAATATTCCAAGGGTTTTTGAAGGATTTAGTGGCAAACTTTATAAACCCTAGTTTTCTTGATGCTTTAGTGATTGTTTGATCAATATGGTCTTCAAAGGTAAATTTGTTATTGTAAATAACACCAAGATCTCTTACTGTTGTCTGTCTTGCGATCGGATCATTTGTGATAGTATAATCAAAGTGGATATAAGTGTATTTTGATATCAATGACTCTTACACGGTACTTTTAGTTTGTTTGTTTCGATGGGAATGGTTTTACCTTTTGATTGGTGCTAATTAATTATTAATAATTAAATATTGGATTGCGTGGTATTGGTGGTTTTTGTATTTTTTTACCTACCTGAATAAAATTGTGTGATATTGTAAGTTTGATTTATTATGAATTACTTAATTAATAAACAATCGACTATAAAAAAATCTGATAGTCATAGTTTGAGTTTACTAGATTTAAAAAAATTTAATTGCGACTTAAAATTGAACATCTGACAAAGATACTAAAAAACAATTAACACGCGTTAAAAAAAAATAAAAAAATTTTTGGCTTTTTAAGATCAAATATTATATACGACTATTTTAAAATATAACTAGTCAAAGCATTGATGCTGTTATTTTACTTTTGGATCTGATTTAGATATTTGATTTTATCCATCATTGTTTGCTTTCTTGTAAACCTATTTGGTTTGAGAACGCATAAATAAAATAAAAAAATAAATAAATTGTCTAGTTCCTGTTTAAGATGATGTAAAGATGACATTCATGGGAAAAATAAAATTTTTTTTTGTTTAAAGCCTACTCTAAACAGTACTCATCTATGTAGTCATGATATTAATAATTATCGATGAACTTCAATTATTCATCAAAAAAGATAAATAAACCAAATATTCAAAATGATGTACGTAATCGCTACAATAATTTAAAAAAATGCTCACGATAAAGATCGAAATCAAAAGAATTTTCCAAAGTTACCGCAGGGTCGAAACGGTAGTTTTCTCGATAAGACCCGCTCGCTTTGGAGTTTAACAGCCTCCGGGCTCCAGCGCTAGCTAATAGTATCCTCGTGCAGCTCGTAGCCATGAGGTCTTATCCTGCGGAGCAAATCCCAAAACTGAACTCTCACGTAGCTCCGGGGATTCATGGCGTGTGACGCCAGCAATAGGAGACGGGAGATAGCATCGAAACTTTTTACCTCCCTTAGCTCCTCCCGAGAACTTCCTCGCATTTCCCGCTCTTCTTATGTGCGGACCGCGATAGGGAGTTACAGAGAGTTTCTTACGGCTGGGATTGTAAAGTGTGACTGACCGATAAGGCTCGTGAAGAGAATTTCAAATTCTACTCCGAGATGAGAACATAGTGATATCGCTAATTGGTAATATGGAAGACTAATTGGAATTCCATTTTTCATGAATTTTTATGTTTCATAATTAGAGGTAAAAATTCTATTAACGGTATTGTAAAAAGAACTCAAAATGGACAATTGTAAATAAATACGTAACAGCTTGAATTTTTAGTTTCGAGTAATGAAAAAAATTAATATGCTTGTACTTGTTACAGAGCAATTCAGCAGTTTTTTCTTAGAACATAAAAAATTATAAATATTATTGGAAAAAAGTAGGACAAAGGAAATAAATCAAGCAAAAAACCTTCATTTCAATCATCTCTTAAAAACAAAGTAAAATCCAAGCTCTTCGAAAAGCTTCCCATTAAAACAGCTTATTCCGAAAAGGAAGAAACAACAACTCTCAAACAAGCTCAAAACAAAAGGATAAAAAAAAAGAAAGAAGCCAACTGGAGCTTTAAAAAAAAGCACTCAGCAGACGGTAAAAGAAATTAAAGCAAAAGAAGCCCCGGCACCCGGAATTAAACATCGCCGTTGGGTTAAGTAAGCAAGGAAAAGCGGCAAAGCGTAAGACGAAAAAAAAAAAAAAAAAAAAAAGAAAAGCTAACTCTTCCTCGCCCCCGTCACTTCCGTCTAGCCTCTTCTTATCTGCAGCCAGACGAAGAAAGCGGCGGGGTGGCATCAAAAGGGAAGCCGTAAATCTCGCGAGACGCCACCGCAAAAGGGTTGCAGAAGGAGTGGGGAGGGCAGCGCGCGCACGCAGACTTAAGCGTCGGAGGAGCAAGAAGTACGTATAAACCGGATCGATAAGACGCGAAGGAGGGGAAGGAGCTCGGCGGTGATACGCCGAGAAGGGCCAAGAAAAATCTCAGACGCTCTGCCACCTCGCAAGGAGGAGCCTGCCGAGGGGCGTGGCCACCTTTACCACCTTCTACTTCTACTTCTTCTTGTTCTTACCTACTCCTTGTTCTTTCCAACGCAGCGGCACAGCACTGGGGAGATCTTGATGATTAACTTCCGGGAATCGGGGCCGAAAGGGTTAAACCACCGGCAGTTTGGTACGCGGGCCGAGCTCTACTGCTAGCTCGGAGGAGCTTTTTTAGCGACGACCGCGGCGGCCGCTCGAGCTTTTTTTCCACGGCGCATGCGGCCCGCCCGGACGCGGCGATCAGCTGGACGGAAAGTTGCGGCCGGGCGGGGGGAGGGGAAACGCGCGACTCTTTGCCCGATAGCCCCCAAATCGAATTGCCGGAGCTTAATCCCGTGGAGAAAGTGAAGCGACTACGAGGGCAAGAGTGAAATTTTAAGCTGGGTTAATCGAACGAACCTCGAGCCGCGACTTGGAAAATAAAAGCTCTCGGATTCTGGTCAAAGATGACTTTGGGAGTATACCTGTAGATCAATAATTTTTTTTTTTAATTATTCACGGACAGTGTGACGAAAAGCGTCCAAACTTGATTTCAAGGATTATAATTTTCTTTGACACTGATCCTTAACCATAAAAGGGCTTGTGTTTTCATTACAAAATCACAATGTTGAATAAGCCACTTGAACAATATTTTATTCAAATAATTACTTCTGTAATTGCTCTTCTCATTAAAAGGATTTTATGTAATCGTATTAAGTCATTCCTATACACAAGAATCTCGCCAAGAATGGAATAATTTCCCACTTATACTTAGAAATGAATTAATAAATGAGTAATGAGAACGAAATATGATAAAAATAATAATCACCTGTATTACTATAAAATTGAAAAGCTAGTCAAAAGTAATGATAAAACCAGATTTTTTTTGGGTGGTATAATCAAGGTCTTTAAAATATTTTGGTATCGATTAAAATTAACTTATGTGTTTTTCTTTTAAACGGTGATTAATAATAATCGCTTTTCACTCTGTTTTTAAAACGTATGAAGGTTTAACTAATTTGTATTAAAAAATGACTATATTCGAATAAGCAATAATTTTTATTTTACAATCCTGGAATAAGCAAATTATATTCCATTATTTATCAAATATATAAAATACCATAAAAAAATAATAACTTATTGTCTGAATCGATGATAACCTGAAAATGAAAAAACTGATTTAATTTTGGTCCAACTTGCAAGCCCAAGTTAAAAACTGTAACTATAGTCCATTATTCGTTGCATCGGCCGAATTTTCGACTCCTCGAGAGTCTCGCATCAACAATCTCTTGTTCGCTAAAATACAAATCAGGCAGGAGGGAGGATGTACAAACGCGCAAGTATAATTCAGTCCGCGCGCGTATTATAAACACGTGTGTATCTCCGGCCCTCCCTCCCTCCGTATAATACCTGGTCGGGGGGTATGCACGGGAAACGCGCGTTCATACATTTCAGTTACATTACAGTCGACTGTATAAGGCTGGAGCCGTCATCGGATGCGTTGACGGGAAATACGGGCATAACTCAGCGCCCGCTCGGCCCGCTGAAAATACACCCTCCTCTCCGGTGGTGCTCGCTGCAGCTTATTCCTCTTTCCCTCTCTCTCTCTCTGACTGATTACGTCATTTCCCTAGCCGCGGCCCATTGTCTTGCACGTCGTATTTCCGGCTCGCCTATTAAGATTCACCGGCCCGCTGTTTGCACCCGAGAATTTAGTAATTGCGTTTTTCATCGTACCTAATACTCGTTCTCTCTTTTTGCTCTTGAAAATGTGGAGCAAGCCCTGCTTCGTAATCGAATGCCATCGAGTTGAGGATCGCGCCCCGATTTACCAAGGCAGAGTTTACGACCGACTAGTAAAAGCCTTACGCACGCCTACTCGACTCTGCTTGCTTGGCGTTTATCCGTGCCGCGGGTTTTCAAATTTTGGGATGAAAAATATGTGTTTGACCAACCCCGGCTGAGGGGATCATTGATAAAGTTACTCGCTCGTTGATGTAGGTTTTAGTGGACCGGTTTAATGGACTTGACTCACCGATGCGGCATCTGTTTTTCGATTCTTTGAAATCAGAGTTTATTTAACTTCCTTTAATAAATTTTCAGCTGGTTTTTTCATTTTCCATTAATTATTTCAAAAGAATAATTATATTTTTCCACTATTTACCACCGAAAAAACCAGAATTAATACATGCAACAAGAAGTTAGAGAGGTACAAAGGTTTAATACTTAACGACTTTAACAAAAAGTAGAAATAATAAAACACGTTAAAATTAATTATGAATTCTCATAAGATTAACAAGTTTTTCACGCGTTTATAAATTTAATAAGATTAAAAATGTAAAGCATTTTTAATATTTATTTTAAAACTCTTCACAGTCGCAATAATAAAAGTACTTACTGTCGTTAACAAAACACAGTTTAAACGAATTAAACAAATAATAAAACTTACCAAGCAATGAAATCATTCTGCAAACTAAAGTTAAAAGATAAAACTCTTGACAGCCGACCTGATTAACTTCTTACCGGTGGTGCACCAGCTCGCGTTAATTAACTTCTTACGTGCGGGATAAAGGATTTTTGAAGCCACCAGAACCAGGACCAGCGGGGGTAAGAAACGGGTTGTAATTAACAAGGAAGCAAGCAAACCGGCGTCGGAGATGCAAAAAGCTCGGAGCTCGAATACAATCTCGTAAATTTACTAAGCTTCCGCTCGCAAGAAAGTCGCTGTTTTGCCCCCTCCCCACCGACGCCTGTTGTAGTACCCGCGGAATCAATTTATGCACAAGCAGCGTAGACGAAAGTAATAAACTTTAAACAAAATTATTCAAGAGGATATTGGGAGTTTCTTCGGATTCGGGATAAGCCACCGCTGGGTTTGTGTGCCGGCGAGGTCGTTCGATCGATTAAATACGCGAATTTACCGCGAGAGCACGGGGAGCCATCGAAGCGATAAGCGTTTACAAAGGAGCGATTCATACAACAATATTGTTCGTAAAGTTTCGCGCTGACCGAGCTGGCCTTACCAACTATTAATTACAAATACACTCTACTGTTGTTTTGTCGACTATTGCTTGTATTATTAAGTAAAAGCTCGTTTTTTAACGTTGGGAAACTAGTTTTCTTATTTTTTGGGTCGACAAAACAGAAAAGACGAGCACTTGACTCGGTTTTAGACAGTCGAACTTTCATACTAGCAGATGCATCTGACTCTTGAAAATATATTGGCGTTTACGAACTCAGTGAACCTTTTTCTTATAGAAAATTTAAATTAAGTCAATTTCAATATTGAATCCTAAGCTTAAATTTTTTCAAAGATTTACCGACAGTAAATTATATTTTTTATCTTGCTATTGTTTCTTCTGACACTAAAATTTTTGCTTAACGAAAAATAAAACATAAAATGGTGATATTTCCCCTGATTATTTTACTTGGTTCATAGAGGCCAAAACAATTTAACATTTGTTTTACAGTCATTAGAATTCTGAAAAATGACATAAATTTATAGCATTTCTTTGTCAGACGAGTTGTCGTGCTTTTCGAGTAGTTTGGTATAAACTAAGAACCCAAGTCACGTTCTCAGGTAAAACAAAGCCCGAGAAGGATGCTCCATCGTAAAACGGCTCCGGTGGTATCAAACCTGGTCCGTCTCTCAAATCAACAAACGCCTGCAAGAACGACAAACAGTCTCGTGGAGCCGCACAGAGAGGACCCGAGCACCGAAACAATACGCGACCTAAAGAGATCACGTACGAGCTACAGCTGTACGTGAGATTCGCTTTTGGTTTTTAAAGAAAGGACCGGTTTATTGATTTAGGAAGTCAAGTGCTGTTTACCTTGGTGGCTCTATTGCAACGTTCGAACTGTTTTTGAACTTTAAATTAGTAAATTGACTTTTAGTGATAGGAGGTAAAAAATATAAATTTTTTGGAGATAGATTCTTAGTATAACTGGACGTTTTAAGTTTATACTTTGTGAACTGACTTTTGATAGGTCTGTTTTAAGTTTTTGGGTCATTACCGGAACCTAGTTTCATTAAAAATTTTTTTTTTATATATAAGGTAGGTACCTAATATGTCCCTGTGCCTAATATGGCCCACCCTGTTATTTTGAATATGCTCGATATCTCGAAATCTAGAAAAAGTACAAGTTGAAGGAAAATTTAAAGATGTGAAAACAATATACAATATTAAATTTTATCGATCATTGATTTTATTATTAGTTTAGAAACTTATTTTCTACTCTAAAATGCATTACTTATGAATAAATATTTTTGTATTTTTCATTTAATTTTTGATTTACTCTGATTTAGTGAAGCTTTTTTATACATTTATTGAAACTATATCCTTTTTCGCAATCAGAAATCTCTTGATTAGCTGTAATAGAAATTTTCTTGTTTGTATTAAAAAAATTTATTTAAAAAAAATTTAATTATGTCCCTGTATCGTACCTTTATTGGCACAATTTCTTATGTCATTAATGTAACCTTTACTATTCGGTCCACCAATCTTTTCTAATTTGTAAAAGTCAATAAATTTCGTTACATCAATTATTCCATTTTCGAACTAAAAAAAAAAAAAAAAATTTTTAATTTGTAAAAAAAATTGAAAAAAATTACTTTACTTACAAAGCCCATTTCCTCAAAAATGCACGATTCGGAACAAGCTATTGAAAAAAATTAAAAGTTAATATTCTCAGAACTCATTATGTTTGAAAATAAAAATATGAAAGTATTCACTTACTCGATGGAGTTTTTTTATTCAAACATGTTTCTTGAGCAGAACGGGCTCTACTGCGGACATTTTCTAAGAGTTGTTTATCCGAAAAAGTGGTAGTTTCAAAATGTTCATCTGAAAAAGTAGTTGTTTCTACGTCGTCATCTTCGCCAGGAAAAATTGTGGACCCGGAACAAATTACGAGTAACTTAAAAAAGTTATTAAAAATTAAAAACTTCAAGTCATGTAATATATTTTATAAAAGTTCTTAAAATTGAATTTAGTCATTATTTTTGGTCATTGTAACTACAATAACAGAATAGAAATGAATAAAATTATGTATAAATTTAACTTACAGACGTGGCAAGAACTCCTAAAAAGTAAATTGAATTCTTCATTGTGAAACAGTCGCTTCGTATGTGAAAAAAATAGTTTCAATTGAGTATTAGTTTGAAAAAAACCTTGTACAGTTTTGTGGCTTATCGCTGTTAGCTCAGATTGCTCGAATATTTTTAGAAATATTGATGCATAGGTAGTTTTAATACGTGCTTAAAAAGCACAATGTTTTTCTTTAACTTATCATGTTTTTTCGTCATCGTAGTCGTATGTTCAAAACTGTCAAGCTATATAACTTTGAGCCTATATGACCTAGAGGTCTGAAATTTTTCAAAGGGTCTGTGTTCGATTGATAATACAATAATCCGCGGTCATTTTAGAACCTGGATATGCAGGTCGCTGATCACGGGGGTACCTGGGCGGTCATCTTCGGGAATTCGGGTCGAATTCTTCGGGGATGACGTAGGATATTATAGAGTATTTTAGGCAATAATTCGGACCTGAACTTAAAGGCGTATTTTGATATTTTTTGAGTTTTGATAAAAAAAATTTTGTTCCTCCTAATAAACAGCTTACAGTCAAATCATTTTTGAAAATTGGAACGATAGTCTTTCTCACAAATATTAAAAAAAAAATAACAGCGAAATTTTTGTTAATAAAGTTGCTGGACAAACAAAAGATTTTTACATCTAGAATTTTTTTTAATTATACTTATTTCTAATTTGATTAACATTAGTAGTATATTTTAAGCAATTTTATTTATTCTCTTGGTAAATGACTTATGAATGATACTCCAGCAAGGAAGACTCGTTTGGAACTCCATTATTATTATTATTATTATTGTTATTATTATTATTATTATTATTATTATTATTATTATTATTATTATTATTATTATTATTATTATTATTATTATTATTATTATTATTATTATTATTATTTATAGCGAGTAATCGACAATATTTTATAAAAACAAATATATTTACACCTAGAGTTATGCAATTATTCGTGATTGCTCATAAAAACATTTTTAACAAAATTCATATCTTACACAATTGTCAAATGAGAGTTTAAAACTGAAAGTAAATTCGATAAAAAAAAGCTTCTCCGTAAAAAAAAAAGCTCAGCTGATTCCGCAAACTCGATAAACAAACAGGCAGGCTCCTTCTCCCGGCGGTCTAATTTTGCAGAGCAACTTTAAACGCGAAACCCCATACCTGGCTGCACGGCAGCAAGGGTAAGAGTAGTAGTCGTCAGGTAAACTAGCTCCGCGAGCCCACAAACATGCAGCAGCAGCAGCTCCGCGAGCGAGCGAGTTTGAGCATTTGTGTGTACAAATCAAAACTTATAAATACAGAAGCGGCCGGGCGGGCGGTGCGTCCAAACTTCTACTACCTAGCTCTGCAAACGTGGCTGGTCGGGGCGGTCGGGGGGCTCATATTTACCCATAGAGCGGAGCCTGCAGAAGTTCGCAAACTGCTGCTGCACATATACGATCAGAAGAAGCTAGAACAAGGACGCGAGAGAGAGAGAGAGAGAGACCGAGTACCCTGCACCGCCACCGCCGCCCCAACTTTGCTCCTACCTACCCCCCCCCCCTCCCACTTGGCGATTAAGAACACGTACTAACCCTCGGGTTTTCCACCACCACCACCTACGAGCACCGCCTCGGCTGGATCAATACAACTTACTCGAGGCGCCAGCCAGCAACCAGGCAGGCATTGTGAGCTGCGAGGAGGGAGGACCGAACCCGGTTCTTACGTACCCGGCGATGCTTCTTCTTACCACCCCCCCAGAGACGCTGATCATGCTCCGAGGCACCTACGGTGTTCGACCGAGGCGCTATGACCGGAGATGGAAATTTATCTATTGTTTTTTTAGAGTCAGGGTGCGAACTGGGTAATGGGAATTTTAAGTCTATGCAGATGATTCTGAATAAACTTAAGATTATAATTAGTTTTGATAGTTCTTATTGGGAATGTTTTATCCAGAATATTTTTTAGACTTGTCACTGTTATGTGTAAATTTTTCTTAAATCCGTCAAAAGCTTTGGCAAGGTGGAAAATTTTGAATAAATAAATGAAAAGCAAAAAAATTGCATACTCGTAAAGGTCAAAAAAATTAATTCGAAGGTATACTTTCGAAATTTGTCAAAAACTCGATAACCCGAGTTCTTGTTCTATCTCACGAGTCGATCAACTTTTTTTAGTCCGAAAAATAACTTTGATTCTATCTCTAAATTTAAGTTTGAAGCGGTATTTATTAGCTTTATCGAGTACTATTCAAGATGAGTTTTCTTATTCCGTTAAGAGAAAGGTTAGTTTGTTTATTTTAGTGCTTCACATTATATTTTTTCAGTTTTCATTATTATTCATGAATAATAATGAAAACTGAAAAATAAAAGACAGACTACTTGCGCAGAGAAATAAACTCTAAATTTAAAAATCCAAGATTTGATTCCAGCTGGTTTGAAAAGGAAAAAATAAATCGATCAATAATCGATTTTTTTCCTATCAATTCTTGGATTCCATTCCTAATAATAACCTCAAAAAATTTTTTAAAAATAAATTATTTAAATTACTTGATTAATCTTGATTTAATGTTGTATAACAGTTTCAAACCTCGTGCAGCTTAGATTTCCAATTCTGAACTCGAAAAATTGTTCACTAAAAAAATCCAACCATTTAAACTCCAGCAGCGAAAAATATCCCTGAAAGACGAAGGGGTAGACACCAGACGGCCAAGCTCCTCAAGGAGCAGGGGAGGGGCTAACCTCTATCGATCGCCCAAGAAAGGAAGAGCCACCCGGCTGGTGGATATTCTCACGCTTGCTGGCCTTGCCCGTCCGACGTGTATCATAAATATTAGAGCCTCCTCCTCCTCCTATCGAGCATGTATGACTTCCTCCGTTCGCGCGGCAGCCTGCATGTAGGCGTTTTACGATCGCTTACGCGCCCGGGCTATGGCCTTCGGCTCGATCGTTACTAACCCTCCACTATCTTAATCGTTTCGATACCTCCAACCCCCCCCCCCCCCCCTCTTTTCGTAGACTACTACCGTCTAGGATTATTACGATTTTTTTTCGAAATTTTCGAGTCTGTAGTCATTTTAGTTGTACGTTTTTTAACGATTGTAATCAATGTATATTTTTTAATGGAAAAATACTCTTTATCGTCAAATTCAAAATCTTGTTATGTCCAGTTTGAAATTAATTATTATCTCAATAAGGCTTTTTCATAGCAGACTACATCTAGCAGAACATGGAATAACCAAAACGGTATTAGCCAGTTTTATTTAATTTCATGGCCTTTATAATTTTTTGTATTTGTTATTTTCCAATCTTATCATGATTTTCTATGGTTTTGACAACTTCGTTGAAAAAAGATCTATGCTGTTTTTACTTTTTCGTCGATTGAAAGTCTTCGCCGACCCCGAGCATTTTTGGTCAAATGCTCGGGGTCGGCGAAGACCTTCAATCAACTGTAAAGTGAAAAGAGCATAGATCTTTTTTCAACGAAGTTGTCAAAATCATAGAAAATCATGATAAGATTGGAAAATAACAAATACGAAAAATTAAAAAGTTCATGAAATTAAATAAAACTGACTTATATCGTTTTGGTTATTCTATGTTCTGCTAGATGTAGTCTGCTATGAAAAAGCCTTATTCAATGTACATTCTATTCAAGAATTATGCAAAAACCGTAGCTTAAAGAATCTCCGCTAGGTGGTGACAAACTATTTGTCGATTCGTTAATAAAAACTCAGAGTATGGATAATAATATACCAAGACTTTGATTCTGTAAACATTCTTTTGCTTGATGGATGTACATCATCCTCACGGATTATGGGCCGAGGGCGACAGCTGCATTTAATACCCCCATTTTCCGTACCATTAAATCTAAACATAATCTTGAGATATCAAAAGTTGCATTTTGGGTTTGCCATTAATAGTAATGATTGAAAATTCGAATTTACATACTTGTTATTGATGTTATGATATGAGCACGGTTAGAAAAAAAATGCCACTAGTACGCTCTGCGGAGCCGTCACTGACAATAACCTCCTCATTTAACCATTACAATATAACTATATGTAAGTGGGAGTTCTTGTCAGTAACACCATCGGAATTTTTTCTAACCATTCTCATTCAGATACATTATAAGGTACCTGTACCTAATATGGCCCCCCTAAGCGAGAATCGACGTTGTGGCCAATCAAATCAATATTTTTTGACGGGTAAGGTCTCATTTTAAAGCTTAATTCAAGAGCTTTAAAATGAGACCTTACACGTTTGATTTTGATCAATGAGCTTCAAATGCCAGAGGATTTACCAAAACACGGTTTTTTAAGACACATAAAATTTGTGTCCTAATATGGCCCCCCTCTCCCCCCTGAAGTATTTTATTCATTGCGATTTTTTAAATCAATCAGAATATGAGATTAAAAAAAACTTCAAAATTTTTAACATTTTAAAAATAATTTATTTAAAAATTGAGCCTTTTTTACAATTTTTTTGAAAGCTTTGCAACCAGTAGAAAAATTTCAACTTTAAATTTTTATCAAAGTTTGATTTTTGAGCTAGAATGCTTTTTTAGTTATAAAATGAAAAAAAGCTTTGAAACAATTAAATTTATTTTTCTTAAATAAAATTAGGATAGGATTTTCTAAAAAGTAAACATGAAACTAAGGACTCTTAATATCGGTATTTCTACTAATTCGCGGGGGGCCATATTAGGAACACTGGAGAATAATAAGTTATTTAAGAATAAAACCCGTTAGAAAACGAGTTGAACAAAAACTAAGGTCGCGTTTTAAAGCTGAAACAATAACGAATTGAAGCTACTTATTCAAATTTTGGTCAGATGCGTCTAAATCTTTTGGCAGACCATTTAATTACAACGTAAAATAATAACGGAGGTATACAAAACGAGTTTTAGCTATTAGGCGTGCGCAAAAATAATTTTAAAATGTTCTAAACAACTGAAAACTTCATAATTCAGTGTTTTTGACTTTTTCCTACCTTGTAGAGATGCCGCATATCGAGCATATTCAAAATAACAGGGGGGGCCATATTAGGCAAGGGGCCATATTAGGCACACTTACCTTATATATATTAACTAGTACCACTCAGCGCGCTTAGGAAAAAAACAATGATTGTACATAATATATATGAGGACGTAACAAGAACATGTAGGAGATTGAAGGATTAGTTGAACTGGGAAATCATATGAAAATTAAAAATTTAAAAATTTAATTTTGATAACAGTTATTAAAATATAAATAAAATAGATAAACTGCAATACTTAAGAATACATTCAAGATTCCCAATGAGGTTAATTAATACAACATATTCATGATCCATCACACTTATATAAAATTCGTAAGTTTAATTTTATGAAGAAAAAAGGAAGAATCTCGAATGAACCAGAGCATAAAAAAAATTCTTCGGGATTGTTTACCACCACGTAATAAATCTCGAGTGTCCCCATTCCTTATCGAGTTACGACGAGCCGTACCGCAAGCTCGCAGCCCATCTTCCTTCCCATCGATCTTTCTCTTCCTCCGCGTTCCTCTCTCGACGCGATGCGTGTTTGAACACTCCCTCGGTGTATTTCCACATCTTTATAAACATGTACCCCCTCCCAAGACCGACCTCGGCGACCGACAAAGTGAAATAAAAGATCCCGTCCCGCGGGAGGACCCTCGGTGCACTGAATCAACAAGTAAACTAATCGATTACCGCGCGACGTTTAAAGCTTCTTTTTCAATCGGTACTTTAATAACGCTAAGATAGAGTTTTTTAAGGGGTTAAAAGAGAGATATTTTCTAAATAATTTTTAATGTTTAATAGGATTTAAACGATAGACTTTCTTTTAAAAAAGTAAAATAACTTGTTGTATAAAAAATGACGTTTTATTCATAGTATTTTTTGTAAAATTATCGTTGGGTACCAAAAGAAGGCTTACCAGCAATGATTAATATTTTTAAATCTCAGACAGAATTTGATTAACCAAAAAAATTTTTATTTAATTCATGTCTGTTACATAAAAATACATGGATTTATGTAGCGATCCATTACTGTAAACCAGAGAAACTCGCTTCAGCTGTCGGTTCATCAATTCCGAATATGGATTTCACGGCGACTGCATATGCTTATTGATCGTCATTAGCAATGTTAATTACTCCGAAATTTCGTAGGGCAGTTTCAGCGTCCCTTTTCTAAGCAATTTTACCCCCGGGCAATTCGGTACCGCCGTTAATATGCACGGTTTGTATTTTTAACCGTAAACTCCATCAATATGCAGTCGCGCCGGGAGCAAACACACCGGCCATGTAATAAAAGAGACACAGTTCGTCGGTCAGTCATCGCGCTCGGGAACGTAATTAACATTACCGATAAGCAGGAAAATCCAAAAAAAAAAAAAAGGGCCAAAGTCCGGGTCATGATTTACAAAGGGAATAAAAGCCACTTGGGTGAGCAGCGGAGGAGGAGGAGGAGTTCCTGCGCGCTGAGGGCCAAAAGCGATTAATTACTTTGAGCAATTTGCGTCTCGCTCTCTCTCTCTCTCTCTTGCCGCGACACTATTCCTAGGCGTTTCCCTCCACCCGCTCGAGGGCTAGCTCGGTAGTAGTACCCGCGTGAGAGAGTTGAGTGCCGAGGTGCAGCGATTACGACGGAATTGCGACCCGAGTTCGAGAAGTTTCGGCGTCATTATACGCGATGATGGTCAGCTGAAAGAGCAACTTCTTCCCCTACCGCGACAATCTACCTTCTCTTTGCTTTTTATAGCTAGTTTGGAATTATTGCTTATTTAGCTACAGGTGTTTTATGAAAAAAAATTTTTTTTTTTTTTGAGACAGGATTATAACAGATTGGTGCTGATGAGCAAATTATAACTGTTGAATTTCGTTTCTAAAAAAGTTTTGAAAAGATCTTAGTAGTCATCAAATGATTTCTAGCAAGAGTACGCAACGGTACTCGGATCGGCGCGACCTGTTTTTTTAATTGGCTATTTAACAATAAGTAACATCTCGTCGCTTTGGAATAGAAAGGTACTATCTCAGAAATTTTTATAGAAAGATACTATCTCGTATCAATTTTATAGAAAGATAGTATCTTTCTATAAAAATTTCTGAGATAGTATCTTTTTATTCCAAGGCGACGATCTAGTAACAAACAATTTTGTTACTAGAAGGAGGATTTTTGTCACTAAAAATTTTTTTAATGTTTTATAAAAAAAATTTGTAAGTACAGCGCCATCTAGCCATAAATTAGCGACCTCTAGGACAAAAATCTTACATTTTGATCTATCTCCACTAAAAAAATCAATTTTAAAACTAAAAAGATGTGCTATTTTAATCAATCAAAAAATTAAACAGTGATCATTAACAGCAAAATTTCGTTCCTAAATTAATCTTTGACAAGTGGAGTTTGTTGACTCTTACATAGTTTCGTTCGTCGTGTACTTTTACATGTAACCTTGTAATTTCATGAATATTCATCATTCACGATCCATCTATCCCTGATGGGCTGTCCATAACGCGTAATCAGTTAAATCAATTGCAAATATTCGAGAACGGCGCGGGGCTCGACATAAGAGCTTTGTGTAAAATCACGCTTCGACGTTAATCCAATATTATCGGACGAGTGTAATCTAGCATCAACCTACAGAACTGACTTTTATTTCTGCGGCGTAAGAGTTGTTATACTTATCGTGGCACCCTAGTGTTCCGTAATTACAGTTTTTCTGCTAATGCGCTTTAGGATTATGACCGGGCGATCGTAAAACAACTTTAAAAGGTCGTTTTCCTAGTTCTCGAAGCACATCAAAACGGTATGGTTTTTACACTCGCGTAACAGCAAAGTTCTTTTACGACTTTGAGGGTAGCAAGCGTACGGTTTAGAAATTATTAAATCGAACGGTTGTCATTGAATATTTAAAATTTCAAAACACTCGTTCGACGTTTAATAACACGGTTCTTGAGCTTGAAATAACTCGGACGCACGTTACAAAGTAATGAGATTTATAATTAGCAAGACGGATCCCTGAGTTAATTTAGAGCTCGGCGTGTGCATGCACCAACTACTGTACGGCCGACCACAAAACTCGAGGTTTGCAGACTGCTACCCGCTGAAATAGCCGAGAACTATAAAACAAGTTATTTATGCATGATTATTCGCGCCCTACTTCAGCTTTAAATAATCCAGGGGAGCTCGAGCTTGAACTTTTAGAATTCTTGCGCTTGCCCGGTGTACCGTACGTTATTATTTCAAGACGCGAGCTCACTCCCGCGATTTACACCGTTTACATTATTTAATCAACCGTTACACGTTTCAAATTGTTCTCGTTAGTGAGTTGTTTGAAAGATCTGAAAATAAAAGTTTTCACGTAAAAAGAATTTGTTTTTTATAGTCCAAACAGTCGATTGATACTGATGAAATTTATAGTAACGAAACAGGTTACAGGTTTATGCAAAAAATTTATTTATAATGCCTGATTATTACTTTTTTTATTATCGTAACATTTGTTGGATTATTACTATCGTTATTCAAGTTGACTTTTTATCAACGTTCAGAGTGTCGCACTTTCCGCTGTAGCAGTAAAGATCTTTTTTACCGCAATCATCTTTGATTTTACACTGAAACAAAATAAAAATATTACTTTACTTTGACTGTATTTACACTATTGTAAAATTTAGTAAGAGACAAAACGGGCATTGATTTTAATTTTGATAGTTTTATAAATTTTGTATAAAAAATAAATAAATAAACCATTAAAAAATACTTACTGGTTTATTGAGACCTCCAGCGTCATTGGCCATCGTTGTAACCACTAAACATGTTATTAGTACAAAAATGAAAAATAATACTAAAAGTTTGGCCATTTTTTTCTTCATTCTGTAAATGAATTAATTCACTGAATGATATTTTTTATTAAATTCCGATCAATAACTACATTACTATTTCCCTTTATAAAAGAGAGCTATCGCCATTTTGGTGAGATTTTCAATGAAAGATTTTATTCGTGAGCTGATTGGTGGAGAAGTTTTTAAAATATTCGAAAAGTGCCTTTTGAGGTTACAATCATTGCTTTTTTTTTTCCATGCACGCTTGCAGCGCGCTGAGTGGTACTAGTATGATAAACCATAAATAAATTTTAAACTTAAAATTTTAATCACTTTTTTAAAACAATTCTTTATTTATATAACAAGCGCGCATAGGAAAAAAACAATGATTGTAACCTCAAAAGACACTTTTCTAATATTTTAAAAACTGCTCCACCAATCAGCTCACGAATAAAATCTTACATTGAAAATCTCACCAAAATGGCGATAGCTCTCTTTTATAAAGGGAACCGTCGTCAAAGTTTAAAATAATTTTTTAATATTTTATGCATAAAAAAAATTATAGGAAATTGAAATTAAATAAACTTACTCAAGAAAATTTGATGAATATAATGAATATAACACAAAGTCTTGTCTGATCCACTATTCGATCGCAAATATGTGCTCAGTCGGCTCTTGATCTTGTTTTTGAACAAGATCGTAGTCGTTTTATCTTTCATACTCAACTGCCTCAATTTATTACAATGATCACTCAATGAAGTCGATGAATAGACATCCTCAATGACGTTTTATGACGATACGTACGTACGTACGCAAGAATCTCATATTAAATCGTTTTAGCGTAGCATATGCAAAACTCAATAGCTGTGCAGCTTTATTTAATTTTTGTTTTTTTTTTTTTTTTTTAATTTGTTAAAATTATTTGATATTTTCAATCAAAATAATAAACAAGAAACAAATAACCTATCAAATTAAATTTAAATTTTTATAGACTAATTAAAATTATCGATTTACAGATAGTTTTTTTTTTCGTGGCTGATTAGCATTAATAATAGCACATTGAATTTTTTTTAAATTTTATTTGAGATTAGAAAACCTGTAAGTAAAAAAAATTAATTCAACAAAGGTTACGTAATGCAATAATAAAAATACAGACGAAAGATAAAAACTTATTTTTAACGAGTTTTATTTTCCTTCATAGTTTTTATAAGTGTCAGTTCAGCAAGTTCTTCTGAAATTTTCTCTCGAAATTTTTTGAGCTAACCGTCTTTTATAAATGCATCACATTTATTATCATAGCAATGTAAAGGCGGTGGACATTCTTTGTCATCTTTACACTAAAATAAAATAATAAACATTCATAATTTACTCGATATTATACTAAGATTTTGTTGAGAAAAAATTTCTTATCCAATTAAGCATCAGCAGAACTTAAGACAAAATACTCACGTATTTGCCAGCACTTCCATTTGCAACACGACGAGTCTTTACAGTCGGATAAAACTAAATAAAATAAATTAAAAATATCCATTGACAATAAGGAACAAAAACAATCTAGAATAATTTATTCGTATTACAAAGAATAAATAGATACTCACATATTTTTTGGGATATTTTTTTCCGGCCATTGTTGTTAATATCGAAAAACTTATTATTAAAATGACCACAGATAAAATTGCAAACTTATAATTAGCCATTTTTCCTTATTTGGATTTATCTGAAACAATCATTTAATAAAATGATTTAGTTAAAAAAATTAATTTATTGGAGTTAATTTTTTTTTTTTTTACAAACGTACTTTTTTTTTAAAAACGAACTTTCTAACTGATAAAAATGAAAACGATACTTCTAGTTAAAACTTGTTCAACTTTCGTATAATAATCCATTTTTCAAATTATCTTAAGTCAACTATGAAGAACAATTTCAACGGCATTATCATGGTAAGAATACAATTTAAAAAAAAGTCAATGATATGCGTCACAGAAGAAAATTTTTTTTCTAAACGTATGTACAAAATTTATTTTTTTATTTTTTATTTTTTTACTTTTTACATTAAAAAAAAAAAAAAAAAAAAAAAAAAAAAGATGAAGCTCCATAAAAGATGTGAAAAAGAAAATAATTCAATGATCAACGAAACTGTACTCACCTTCTTTCTTGTCTTTACCGACAAGTGTTTATCAATACATGTCGAAATTCCGGTTTGTGCAAAATTCAAATTTAATAATATTCAGAGCCGTAAAAAATTTACTCGGTGGCTAATCGGAAAACTCTTTTTTGAATACATATTTCAAATGACTTATCAGTTATGGAAATTTCGTAATAAATTATAAACAAAATTTGTGTACAGAAAAAAACTTCAAAAAAAAGACTCTAAACAAAAATCACGTACTTTTCTTTTTGATTCATGTATTATTTTTATTATTTTTCTTCCAGTTTATGTTTAACTTGACAAAGCAGAAACAATTTTTCAAATATTTATTACTTATTCTTTTGTTCAAGTAGGCTGTAGAAATTTTTTTGAATTTCGCATCTGCAAGAAGATAGATAGATAGTTCAAAACTCATTCTCATAAAGTGCAGTATTGATAAACTATGATTATTGTAAATTTTTAAAACTGAATTAATATTTTTTCTTCTTTATATAAGAGTAACTCTCATCTAATAGATTAGCTATAGAAAATGGGGGGACCTCAAGTGTAGACTGGGTAATGTGCAGACGACCCATTATCAGAATATTTATAACAGAAAAGCAAATACTAGACTGTAGTAATATTTTTATCGAATTTTCAAAAATAAAATAAAATGTTTTATAAAATAGTTATAAGAAGTTGATTTAACCGCAACTAGAACTGAAGAAAACTAATGAGAACAGATGTAAGTTTTGAAATTGTACTTTAGTTATTTTCATTTTCTTTTAATAATTTTCTGAAACTTTTAATCCTATACGTGTAAAATTCGGTAAAAAAAATACTACATTGTGGTATTTACTTTTCTGTAACAATTAGTCTAAGACGTCTGCACATTACCCAGTCTGCATTTGAGCCCCCCCCCCCTCTGAAAATATACCTATTCATTCATAAGGTACTGTAAATATAATTCAACATTTCTTTTTGGTCTCATCTCCTGAAAAATGTTTTCTTCAAATACGTCATTCTTTCATCAAACATAGTAAAATTATTCTTTTCAGTATTTAAACGTCCCACACTCGAATTATCTCATTCTTTCGCGAATAAATAAGGAACAAAGAAAGGATGCTCCCACCGTAGGAATATCTTAGATTCCCCACCCCAGCTTCGTGGGTGCCCCTAGAGGGGGTAGAGCACCGCGGCCATCTTGGCCCGCCTCCCTCGTCTTACCCCTACCCTGGTGCGGTCGAGGAGTAGGGAGACGAGACTACTCGGAGAAAAGTTTCTCCGCGGGAGGTAAGAAGCGCAGCTAATTAATGCTTTTTTTTTTCTCCCACCCACGGCTATAAAAGGTTTATCTTATCTCTTTTTTTTCCCCAAGCCCCCGCGTTCCGTGCATAATTCAGAGCCAACTTTTCTTACTCCTTTGTTCTTAGTTGCTGTTGTTTGTCGTTGTTTTAAGCCGACTTTGCCCGGGCGATATTAATTTTCTTTGCTCCCTTCGGGGATGTTTAAATCATGATAATAATTTACATACCGGCTTTTTATGAATTTAAAGTTTTAACGCTGCCTTTTTTTTTTTACTTCGTAATTCTGAAGTAAATGAGCTACCAAATACGTACATAAAAATAATGGTTTTTCAGTTTTAATAATCATAAAAATTTAATTTATTTAATACTAAGTAGCTCGGATTTAAGAAATTTTTTGATAGAGGTTTGAACTTGGCCTAAACGTCTTTCCCTAAAATTAATTTTATGTAATGTATTTTCTTTAAAAAAAATTGGTCCTTCGAATTATCCGAAAGTATGAAAAAAAAATTGAATATTTCATATGAATATTCTATACGTCTAATTTACTTATAATTTTTTTGGTGATCGCAGACAGCGTATATGCTGAGTCAAAGAGCCATTAAGATAGTTCAGCGATGACACTTCGAAACCAGTCGTGTTTCCGTGGTGATTAAAAACGTGCGGCGAAAGTTAAAATCACTCGTCCCAAAAATTTAATTAAACAGCCCGAATAAACTCGGACGGGGAGTGAAAAAAAAAGGTAAATTTAATCACGCACAAAGCTAGAGACGGAAGTGTCGAGCCCCCGAAAGTAGAAGGGAGGGGGGAGGGGCGGCTCGGCGGAATGTCCTCATTTCCCCGCGGCCCTTTTCCGGTGCGGCTGGAGGAGGACCGAACGATACGCGGAATTCGGCAATAAAGATAAGAACCTTTGAGCTCCGCTCCCTCGTGTCTATAACGCGAGATAGAGACGCGCCAATGCAGACCGAAGAGTCCTGCCTGCGGACAATTGGAAGCCGCCGCGGCCGCAATTACGCGGGGGAAAGCCAGACCCGACGCGATCGGACCTAACGGGAAATTTCGAAGCCGGTACTGGGAGTTTACCGTGCTGAAAATATTGACTCGGTGGCTGAACTTGCTTGATCAGTTTTTTTTTTTTTTCTTAATTTTATCGAAATTATAAGACTTTAGTTCTGATTAGAAAGCAGCTGAGTTTTGTTTTTGAAAATAAGTGGTTTATGTCAAATTTTTGTTCAATATGTCGGGCTTAGTGTTTGCTTTAGTCGAATAATTTCATCTTTAGTGAGAGCTGGTCAAGTATTTACTTCTGAACTGATTGGATTCGAAAATCAGAAATTTTTTATCTTACGAGTATAATAAAAACATTGGTAACAACATTTTCAATTAAAATTTTTTTTTTATCCTGATAAATTCAGTATTTATTAAGAGTAATGATCTGAGAACCAAATAATTCAATTTAGATGATAATCTATTTATGTCTACATAAATCTATCTCGCAACTATCTTCTCATCTACCTTTTTCTTAAGCTTTGCTCGTAACTCATTTTATGGGTCATCTTTTAACTACCCAGACATGATTTGAGCAGTAAATAAATTATCAACCCTTATGCACAATGAAAATACCTTTTAATATGTAAAATAAAAAACATAAAAAGACTTTCCTTCGAAAAAATAGGTAAACCGCAATGCCATCTAAAAAATTGTTCATCTACCGATCCGCTTGACACTTTTTTCCCATCTCGAAGCCCTAGCTTTCGCAAAGCACTTAAAAACTGGATTAAATTGACGCAAGGAGCCGTCAAAGTCCATCGATCGGAGTATCTCCTTCACCTGTATCCCCCCCGCGGCAGCCTTCAGTTCCTTCCGCGTTCTTACACAGCCCGGCCGGCTCTAATCCCGGGTTCTGGTGCTGGTGCTCGAGGGCAAAGCGACCACGTCAAAAGCTTCTACTCCCTCCTCCTCCTACGAAACTCCGCTGAGAAAACTGCTTCCTCCCGCACAAACTGCTGCACTTGCACCACCACGCCGCCGCACCGCAGAAGCAGAGTTTCCAACCAGCTGCTCCCACCAAAGTTCTCGGTGGGTCGTTATAAATCGAAAGTTTCGCCAAAAGTGCAACCTCCAGCCTTTCGTAACTTTACACCCAAGATGGCTTTTTTAAAGAGGGTTCTTTGAAATTATGGTTTTTGGTTTCGTGTATACAGCTTGGGATCGCGATACAAAGGTGAACGGTTTAAATTATAATCGATGGGTCGAGCGCTTCAACTACTTGGCTGATCAGTTAATCGGTATTTTACAAATCCAAACATTAACAATAAAAACCTGTACGTCTTCTGGTTTTTCCAGCTTTTGGATCAGTTAGAATAAAGTTTCCATTTAAATTTATTATTTTACAAATTTTATACCAACTAGCAGGCTTTTAAAAATTCTTTAAAAAGTTTGCATTTCAAACAATATTTTATTATTTTGAACTGGACATTTTCTGAAGATCGTTTACATACACAAATAAAGTTGTAACGAAGGCTGAAAATATACTTACATGGCAACATATTCTGCAAGTCTTACCTTTGAATCATTAAAATTTTATTTAAAAAAATGATTCAATTTTATTTTTAAAGTCTAATAAAATGAAAAAAGTTAGCTTTTAAAGCTCATGTAATTCTTCAGTAGCTACGTCTTCGTTTACTCGAAGTAGCCGATGTTTACCACCAGGCGAGTATTGACGTCCTCCAGTCGTCGCGTCGCTCCAGTCGAATGCCTTGGGTTAAATTCCCCAAGGAGTTGGATATGGAAGTCAGCCAAGCTTAACTTCTCTTTCGTATATCTTACGTAAGCCCTCGGAGAAGCGAGAAAGCTCTCCAAAGCCGAGAGTCAGCGTCTGAATGATTCGTTAGCGAGGGTTTTTTTCAAAGCCCTGATTGAGCTTGATTTATCCGAGTTGAAGAGGGCAATCAATGCCCGTACTCGGCCCTCGAGTTTGTTGGTCGCTGGGCTTTCATTCTGTAAGACTGCTAGGATAAAGACGGATGATGGAGTTAACGTAGAACTGGTTTTTTTAAATGAATTTTTTTTTTTTTTTCTAGTAACGATCGATACTTGCGAGATTTTTTACTCTTTTATTTTTTAGTATATCGAAGTGGCATTTTAGATTATGAGAACGCTTTTAAAACAAAATATTTCATGTAAGTCAAAATTTTTTTTTTCAGTTTTAATTTGAAAGAAGTTTAAGAAAAGCCCAAAAACATTTCTAGAAACGTGGAAAAAAATTTCATTTAAAAATATTATTACCAGATGAAGTTTGGAAATAAAAAATTAACCCTTAAGAATTTTTATTTTTGACTCAATCTAGATATCGGAAAATCTATGAAAGTTATTCAAATTGATTTCTGGAATCTGCAAAAAAAAAAAATACAAATAGGACTTTGGTACTTCTGAAAAATTTAAGCTTTCTGAAGATTTTCTTAATTTTTTATAATACTATACAAAAAAAATTGCTAATATTTTGGGAAAATGTAACCAAGTCTATCCGCCTCTGCTTATCATTAAAAAAAAATAATAATAATTTTATTATACATAAATAAATTTTACTTTTTTTCATGCTAAAAAAACATTTAAATAAGCTAATAATGTATTCTAAATAATTGGCCTGTAACTGCAAAAACTTACAATTAAAAATTAAAACAAATTACCATCATAAAAATAGAGAGAGAAAGAGAAAAGTGCCAAAGGTGTAAATTTTCCAAGAACGCAGTGCGAGTAAAGCACGCATAATCATCGCCTCGTGGACATTAGATTACGAGTGTTGGCTCACTCCTCCTCCCCTGCATGTTCGTGTACGTGCGGGGAGGAGGCCGGCTTGTGTCCCCCCACTACCCTAGGTCGGCTCATTCACAAAGGTGGCGGGTGTTTTATTGCCGGATCGCTCCGGAAATACAGAGGAACCGGAAGGCGTAAAAGTCAAGAGAGTTTTCTCGGGGACCGACCGGAACGCTATTATATGAACTTCCCCCCCGGCCTTCCCTCGGCCGATGAAATTTACCAGGTCTACGAGACGGCGACACTTTGTTTGGAAGGAGGAGGACGCGTGCTCGTAATTGCGAGCAGGGATGTTACCCGGATGATTAACCATTCGACCCCGACCCTTGTTTGATTAGAATAATGCCAAGGGACTTATCAGTGTGTGTGGTGATACCCAGTGCTATTATATTATGACGCTTTTATTGTTTTGACTTATTTTTTTTCTGAGATTTTATAAAAGCCAAAAAATATTATTTTAACAAAATTTTAACTGGGTTTTACTAATTACTAGCTTCAAAGATATTGCTAATATAATGTAGATTGTTTTTTTATCATAAATTTTATTTTTTTATTTTAGTTATTTATTATCATTATAGATTTACATTAATTTTTTGGTCTTAAAAAAATCATTAAAAAATTACATTATTAATAATAAAAAGCATCCAAGTAATTTAAAAAAAAAGTGAGTATAGAAAAGTTTTTCGCAGCCAAATTGCATGCGTCTGACCAATGAGGTGCATGTACTACTGATCACCCTTGTTGTTGAAAAAAAACAGATTTAACAAGTAGCTAATAATCAAAGTTAATCATTAAGAATAAAAATTTAAAATTTTCACCTCATTTTAAAAAATTTATAAAAAATAAAATAAATAAACAGTCCCGAGTAAAAAAGTTTTAAACAATCGCACCTTACAATCAACCAGCACTCTCAGTCAAAGCTACGAAACGGTTTGACAGCACGTCAAAAGTCTCATAAAAGAAAACGCAGATAGATAAAAAATTGATTCAAGATGTACGCATCGGTATAGACGCTCGGACGGATGGGTCGGTTCATATGCACGGCGATTGGTTCGGCGGTTCAGGGGCGGGGGGTAACTTAAGACGCCGCTCCGCCACGCCCCTCAGACCGAGCCCCTTAGCTCGAGGCTTCCCCTTCCCCCCACCTTTTTTGTTTCTCCCCTGCGGCTGCAGCTGCCTTAGTTCGTCTGGCGGACAGGGGTGGTCAACCGGGAGCGCGATCGCCGGACAATACTTTTTCCGTAAGATGGTGGGATTGACCTAATTTACTTAACGCTCGGTTATTATTTAAATAAATGGATTTTTTCCGCAACTTTTTTTTATTCTGAATGAGTAAGGATATTTCGACGGCCCGTGCGAAGAAAAACCTTAGACGAAAATCAGTCGATTTAAAATTACCCGTAAAAGGCTGAATTGTATTTAAAAATCGGTTTCAATTAAAAAATTCAATTTATAAGGTACCAACTTATTAAGATTCTTGATTTTTTCTAATTTTTTAAATTTTCGCAGTCCTTTATTGATAATTTTAAACCGACTAATTTTCGTCTAAGGTTTTTCTTCGCACGGGACGTCGATTTGTTGTGAATTATTGAATAGGCTTATTTAAAGATTTGACTGTTTAACATTTTATAAAATTTTTTTTTTTTTATAAGGAATATATTTTTAAAAAATTCTTTTTTTAAAAAATGACATGAAATTGGAAGTAAAAAACTTTTAAGTAGAGCAATGAGATTAATATTTTGGTTTAGGTAAAATTCAGGCAATTTTTATTTAAAATTTGTGCTATATTTGTTCGCTGTAATTAAAAAATTTAATTATTTTAAACATCTATTGGTGTGTGAGCTAGTTTGTTTATTCAAATGATTAAATATAAAAAATAAATTTGCAAATCTGAATTGAGTTTTTCAAGACACAAAAAAAATTTGTTTTTAATTTCAGTTTAAAACTTGAAACATATATTTGGAGAAACTTTTTTATTTTTTATTTTTATTGAATAAATTATAAATATAAAGTAATCCGCCGGATTCGACTGCCCGATCACCAAATTCATTACAAAGATAACTCATTGAAGTTACCATACGCTACATTTTTTGAGCTATTAAACAATAAAATTCATTTCAATCAACAAAGTGCGACTTAATTTTCAAACTCGCAGTTGCAGAAATTCTAAAAAAAACAAAAAAAGGAGAAAAAAAATTCATTTCTCATCCTCGGATGCAGAAAAAGAGAAATAAAGACTCTTTCTTCCGCCTTAATTTATCCCAGAGATCGTTAATTTTCTTCTCGAAATAAAGAAAAAGCGGGTGCAATCTTCCCGCAGTGAGATGAATTAAGGTCTCCCGCCGTATTTATACACACACGTGCCAGGTGCACTCGTCGGAGTCGGAATACGACTCCTGAGAGATAAAAAACGAAGGAGAGAAGAAAGAAGGACGAAACTTCTTTCTTTTTTTTTTTTTCCTGGCGCTGTTGAGGGGTGAAAAAAGGCGACGAAACACGAGGAGACTTCCAATCAGCGAGCGAGCGACACGTTAAGGCGATAAAAAGTACACTATCCTTCGAGAGCTCTTTCCTCTCTTTACTTTTCTCTGTTTTTCTCTGTTTCTGGATTTTTCTCCCCGACTCGGAAAAGCTTTTTTAGCGCTAAAGTCTCGAAACTGTGGGAATATTTTTAAGAAAATTCGTTAATTAAGAGTTTGCGGACGGAGTTTATTTGGAAAAAATTTTGAGGTACTTTTCTTACAACTACGATAAATAAATTTTTTTTAAATCAAATTTATGTTAAGTGCTTCTACTTCTACTATTAAAATTTTGTAAATGATAAGTCAATACATGGTTGGATTGATAGATTAATCAACTAAAACCTCATTGTAAATCAAGAGTCTCAGGTTCAAATCCAGTCTTGATACAAAATTTCTAGATCGTAGATTTACTGCAAAAAAAAAAAAATGACATATGATAAATCGTTATTGAAATTTTTTTTTCGCGAACTTGACTGGACTTGGAAAAATTTTATTAAGTTTATAATGATTCTTTCATCTGTTTCAAGGATCTGTATCAACAAGTTGATTTGATTTTCATCTTGGTAATGAGTGGCTGAGTTGACTCAACGATGAACTGGTAACACTCGATTAGTTGGTTCGATTCCCAGTTGCGAACACGTTTAATATCATTGTAAAAAATTTATTTATAATATACTTTGTAAAATAAAAATGAATAATATCTAATCTACCGAAATTTTCGTAATTTTTTGATTGAGTAAAGCTAAGAATCAAACATCAGTTTTTTGATAAGTTTAAACTTTAAATTTTAAATTAAGATAAAAACTTGTTTTCTTACTCTAACTCGATAAAATCTTTAAATCTGAAAACTTTTCTACGTCGCGTAATAACTAAAATATATTTTTAAACAATATCAACTTTCTAATTTCTCTTTTTTCAAGAAACTAATTTAAAAAAAAGTGAACTAATTAAGGAAAAAAAAAGCGAATTTATTCTTCTTCTTCTTCTTAATATCAAACACGAGAAACTCTTTTTAACTTTTCCCCGACAATTTACCTTCTCACCCTTGGCTCGTTCTCGCTCTTAAAAGCAGATTCACGCGTCTGGTACTTCCATCTTTGCACCTCAATTTCTCCCAGGCTCTCGGGTTTATCTCTCGACCCTTCCTTTTACTTTTTTCCACCTTTTTTTCTTTTAGCGCCTCTCGTTTTTCCCCGCCTTACTCGGCTACTTTGCGCGATAAAATAAAAAAAAAGTGCTACCGCGTATTTTCTTGCCTTGGGGCAATTCTCCGAGAAACGAGCTAAGTCATAAAAATACGCCCTCTTTAGTCCGCGCACTTACCCAAGATATTATATAACGCGCAGCCTGGAGTTTTTTTCTCTCTTCCTACTTTTGTTTTTCCTTTCATTAGCTTGCTTTTGACTCGGGTGGATTTAACTGAATTAAACTGCTTTTAATAAGAATTTAAGTTTTAGAAGGAGAAGTAATTTTTTCATTTTTGAACTTGATTAATTTTTTTATTATTTTATAATCAATTTAATGCTCCTCTAGTTTTAACTGTTATCTAATAGAAAAGTATAATCTGATTGATATCCATTCATTAAATATAAAGTAACTGAAAATAAATGCAGGATTCGACCTTTTTTTGGTTTTAAAATTATTTTAAACAGTAAGTTAGGGTTATTAAATGGATACAATCAAATAAAAAAATTTGGTACACTTTTGATCTCTTTATTAATAGTTTGCCTTTTCTTATTCGTTAGGGTGAAGAAAGTTGATCTCAAAAATGTTCTATAAACTTTTGTAATTATAGTCTTTACTAGATATCCTTTTTTTTATGTAATCGTGAACATACTATGCGAAAGACATCAAATTTCAGTTGAGGATTAAAAATCTGTTGATCCGTCTCAAGAAAACTTTTAATTCTGATCAATTATTTTTCATCGTAATACTGCTCGAAGTGATTATCAAACTAATATTTTATTCTTTCTTAAAACTTGAGACTTTTTTCACCGTTTATTTTTAAAATTTTAGTTCAAATTACTTATATTTTGAAAAAAGAAATTTTTATGTACTTTTATCAAATGAATAACTTGAGAAAAAACCATTGTATAATTGGAGAAACGGATTGGCAGAATCTCGTACTTATAACTCAAAAATTCGGAGGTAAATCCATACATGTTCAATTTCTGATCACTGCGGTTCAAACTATTCCTTATGAGTAAAGATATGAGATATATTGGAAGAATATTGTTTTGTAACTGTTAAAAAAGTTGTTGCACAACATCTGCAATTTTTCCCCAAAAAATAAGAACAATTATAAACACTTATTAGTAAAGAAACTATTAAGCAATAAAAACCACTTACATCAAGCTGAAAAATTCTTGGACAAAAATTTAGTAAAAAACCAACGAAAATAAAAAGCTCGGCAACTTAATCAAGGTTAGCCTCGCTCCTTAATTCTTTCGTGCGGTGCAACAGAATGCTTTGTTAAAATTATTAAATCATTCACGAAGCGCAGTTAACCTCCTCGAAACAAGAGACTTTTCATTTTTTATCGCGACCGGAACGCCCGCCCGCGGACCGCAGTCGTGAATTTGCGGCTGGTTAATTATTTAGGTAACTATCCCTCTTTTATCCGATGGCCGTCCGTTACTTACTCTGCGGTGGACGCACTATTCACAACACCGCCAAAAGAGAGATGATTTTTTCTTCCCGAACTGACGCTTTGTTTTAATTAATACTTTGATGCAAGTACTTTGTTTCCGTGATACACCGATGTTTTTTTTTTCATTCATTATCATCATGGATGAAATTCCTTCTTTTTTTTTTTTTTTTTTTTTTAACTTTGTTTTTTTAGTCATGGGAAATCCATCAGCGATGATTAATTCTTGACTGGGTGAAAAAAGTTAGATAAGTTAGAAAATTAAATAAATTAAAAACAAAAAAAATTAGAGTGAAGAAAAAATGTGAATGTATTTTATATTAATTTATAGTAAAGTTAAATGCAAATTATTATCACAATAAAATATTGTATTTTATTGAATTAAATTAACTAGCACCTTATTCAATATTTGAGACTTATTCAATGGTAAATTGAAATTTTTTTTCAGAACTGCTTTATTAGTGGATCTCATCAGATGAGTTTTCTTCAGAGCTGGAGTCGAACCCACGGCATTTAGTTTCCGATCTTTAGACTTGATCTAATGAATCGTTTTAAGTTTTCTAAGTGACTTTTGAATTAAAAACAATATACTTATTTAAATTTTAAGGAACAATACTGTGAATACATAAACAAATTTTTTGCAAATAAAAAATTTAACAAAAAAGTATTCTTTACACTTAATAAAATATAAAATTATAATCGAACCCGAGACCAATCCTGACACAATAAATTATTTCAAGTTTTCTCAAGTAAATAAATAAAAGATTGTTATTAAGAAATTAATTTTTTTCTTGGATGAAAAATATAATACATGAATATCTTATACCCTCAACAAAACATAAAATAGAACCTAAATTCCTTTTCATTCTTTCTCAAATTCTCATACTCTTTTGATCTCGACCAAGAAGAACCAGTAGCTGACAAAAGAGCTAGCACTAGAAAACAAAGCAGCTGGAAAAAAAGCATCCCGGAGCATCTCATCTCCCAGACAATAAAAAAGGGAGCTGCGAAAATTTCATCATCGTCATCCCAGCGGTCAGCATCTGCCGGACCGGCTCCTCTGGACCGGTCAGCGGAGGTCCAGTCTATTGTCCGGCCGGTCATCCGCGAGAGCACGTCCGGATGCTGATGACCAGTTTTTGGCGCATCAGGTCACCCCAGTAAGCCAAGGGACTGGTTTGGCCGTGCGCGGTCCGCAATTTTTTTTTTTTTTTTTTACTGTTTCAGTAAGACGCGGACGTCTGACCAGCTCGCGCGTGTCTCCAGCGCTGAATAAGGTTCTTTTGATTTTTTAGTGGTGTTTTAATTTATTTTAGCATCTCGCGGGTGCATTCTTTGCTCAAGATGCTTTGTAAAGTTTATGGTGTAAGTAGTGAAAGTTTTTCGACTGCGATAACTGGAAAAAATTCGAAAAATAAAACTGATTTAACCAATAGCGATCGAAAACTAATTGTAAACAATAAAAAAATTATATTTGAGCATGATAACGATAAGAAAATTAATAAAATGTGCTTTAGTAACAAATTTCGTGAATTTATTTATTTATTTACAATTTAATACAAATAATTAAAACTTTTAAAAAAGAAGTTTTTTTTTTTAAATAAAATGACTTCATACAGTATGGTCAATAAAATTTTTCATTCATTAGATATTTTTTAAGAAATTGTCGAGTACGATGTTTTTTGTATAAATTCACACAGGTCATAAACGATCAAGGGCAATTATTTCTTTTGTAATAATTTTCTTTTAAACTTTGAATTAATAAAGTAAAATTTTATGAATCTTTGATAGCTCTAAATTCTTAATAAACATTGAAAAATTAATTAATTTCAACAATTATTTTTAAAAATATATTTAAAAGTTTATTTTTTGCAAATTTGATATTAGAATTCCAATCAGTGATTTCTGACTACTAGTGGTTTTCAAAATCTTAGAGAGGTAGTAGAAATAAAGCTCGCTTTCTTATTATCGGCCAGTTTTCTACGTTTTCGATTTGGTAAGAGCAGAAGTAAGTTACTCGGGAAAAGCGTAGGTGGCAGTAGCAAATTTACCCCCCGAATAAATCAATAAGTCGCGACTAAAACTCTCCAAAATGGCTGCACGCGCCATCTCTTAGACAAGCTCTCTACACTGTTGTAAAATGTTTGTCAAACTACACGACGGATGATAATAATTCAAACTTTTTCAAATAAAATATTCAAACATGTAAGTGAATTACAATAGCAAATCATTTTTAACAAGTAGTGTACAAAAATCAACGAAAAAATTCATAGAGTAGTGAGTAAAAACATTCTTGGGAATACAGTTTGTACCGACCTTCGATAATTTGTTTGTTTAGTGGAAAAATTAAATTTTGGGTAAGTTTAATTTTCATATGAAAACAATCAGCGTTAAAATAAAATGAATTAATCATCCATGAACATTACTTAAAATAAAGATAGATTGGTAAATGTAATAATTTGGAAAAATATTTTTCTTCAAGAAGAAAATAAATTCTTAAGTATAAAAAATCTTTAAACAATTTTTAAGAAAAGTCGGTTGTAAATAAAAAGTCTCCGACGGCAGAGCAATTAGGTAAAAAAAATGTCTTTTATCAATATTTTTTTTATTTTTAATAAAATCAAATGAATAATAATGTAAATAATCATATTCTAAAATACTTTTTAAATATTTTGATACGTTTAATAAATGAAAAGTAAGAAAATCTTGGTTCTACAATAATGTATTCTTATTTATTTTTTTTTTTATACAATTTAGAATGAATTTTTAGTTAATTCAAAAAAGTATTTTTATACATCATTTAAAGCAGGCGTTATGATAGTAATAATATTTTTTTTTTTTTTTTTTAATAATTTATTTAAAAATTAAGCCACTTACTGAGAGCACTATCATTATGAAAAAAACTAGAATTGGAAATCTGGCTATTCTTTCATATATAGTGAAATATTTCACAATATCATGATTAATTTAAAATCAGTTTGATAGGTCTGGACTTTTGGAGCTATTAATAAGTAGTTTTTTTTTTCTAAATTTTCAGCTTTTTCATCATTTACATTTTTTGAAAAAGTTCTTATCTGTTTGTCTGCAAAAATTAAGATTTTTCAAATCCTAAAAATAATATAGTGTGTTTAAAATTTTTTAATAAATTTATTGAAATTAGATTCAAAACATATTTTTCACCACAAATTTTTAAACAAACGTAATAAAAATATTGTTCAGAACAGTTGGGAAGCACTAATATTTTAAATACGTAGGTCATCGTATATAGTATACGTCATAATACCTCTATGCGAAATGAAAATTGAAGTAACAAAAATTTAATTTTCCAACAAAAAACTCACTCATGTCATTTTGCGTCTCGATTACTCATCAGTAAAAAAAAAGATAATAGAATTTTCAAATACTCGACTCTACTTGGGTGTAACGTCCCAAAGCTGATATCGCTTTTCGGAGGAATTTATCAGAGGGTAATAGCGTCGCCACAAACAGAAGCCCGCGCGTGTCCTCAATAGAGCCATTGGCCAAGACAGTGGGTTGGGGTAATTTATATGGGAAAGGCTTTTTCGGCCATCCTCTAATTCCAATGGTCAATCTTGCAGGCTAAGCAGAAGGAATCCCACCCCTGCGTCGTCTTTCCCTTGGAAGCCATTGTTCAAGGACATAATAAGCAAGGGTCGGAGATTCTCCGATCCTTATTGTTGTACGTCATATACTGGCGCCTTCATCTTCTTATTCTTTGCGGTATCGCGTCAAGCTCGGATGGAGACATTATGGTCAAGGCTTGTTATCCGACCGAATTGCTCGAGCTTATCTTCCGGTCGATCTTAATTAAATGAGGGTTCTTACTCACTAAGTAATGATGAATGTTTTATTTAATGATGGGCGGAAAAATAATATGATTTTTTTGATGTTCTTGAAAAAAAAAAATCTGTGCTAAAGTTAATCTCATTTTCAGTGAAAAATGTAGTCTAATAGACATCTTAGATGATTTTATATTTTTAACAAATATTTTTAGATCAGTATAGACGAAATTTTGTAAGAAAAATCCTTACATAAAATTAACGTGTAAATGAGTATACACCAAATTTTTACTTGCTGGGTTCTTAATGTATTATTAATGGAACAAATTATTTATTTATTTTATTTTATTTTTTGTAAAGTATTTTAAAGTCTTTTAATTGAAATTTTTGAATTTATGATTCCCCATTGAAAATGTGTTTAAAACTCTTGAAAATTTAGATAACCAAAAATAATGGTATATTGAACTACTCTGCAAAGTACGAAAAATTTTTATTATTTTTAAATTTTTTTAAGAAAAAAATTAATAAATGAATCAACTCAATTTTTCAATTATTCAAAAAAATTAAAAATTATTAAAATAATCTGTAAATTTAAATGTTCAGTACGTAGAAGTCTAATTTTATTTTTTTTACATAATTTTACACGTGACTCGAACCAGAGTCTTACGATCGAAAGCCTTGGCAGTCTGTTCACAAGACCGATCTCAGGGCCCTGAAAAATCCAAACCTTTGAATTACATCTTACAGTCGCGTCGGGGATGATCGGTGCAGGCCCGCAAAATTCTCGACATAGCTCTGCAGGAAGGAGGGCGGGGGGAAGCTGCTCGACTACACCAAAGTTTATATCGGGGGTGGTGTAGCCGCTCCTGGGGGAGACGAAGTTCGGTGATTACCTTGGACTCTCCGAGGAGAAGGCCGGGAGTTGGCCAAGTAACTAAGGTTATTCGGCTCTGTGTGTTATCGAGAAAATCAGGAGGGGGAGGCGGAGGTTCTGACAAGCAACCCCGTCGAATGACCGATCGCGGGCTGATCGAGGAGACTTGGACCGAACTAATAGCCGAGATTCGACGCCCCGAGCGCTTGCTACCTCCTCGGCGACTTGGTACGGACTTTGTACGAGTTTGTAAGAGTTTGGAGAAAAATTTCAGAGAATGGGTTCTTGGCTTGGGACGGAGAAAAATTTAATTTTTCCGATGAGTTTTGTTAAATTGAACTTTTTACCTCTCAGAAGTGGTCCAGGAATAAAAAATAAAAATCTCAGCATAGACTTAGACAATTTTTTCAAAAACTTTTTAATTGTTTGTTTTATTATAACTTTTTTTGAAAAAGTAAAACCAGAAAAAGTAATGAAAGGTTCCAATAATTGAGTAATAAATTATTCAATTTTTTAAACAAAAATTTGATTTATCATTTTCATTGTCATCACATGGTTTTATTTACCCCTGTGAATGTAAACGTAATTGACTGATTAAACTGCAGTAGGTGAATTTTTTGGTCTCAAATAAATGCATAATAAAATCCATTTGATGTTCAACCGTCATTGAAAAAGCCTCGTTTAATTGGATGACGGCTATTCAATTTTATATTGTAAAATTGATTGGTATCATTTTCAGTACCGGTTTATTAGCTCTAAAATGAAAGTGTAATTGACTAAACTGCAATCGATGATGCTTTTTTCTCTTTAAATAAATACTGTATAAAATTTCTCGAATGTAAATCAAGAGATTTTCCATTTACTTCTCGTTTCATGAAAAAATATAGAACGCATACACTCTTGAATTTGCTAGTAATTAAATTATTTGTTTCTATAAAATTAAAAGCTTCAACTTAAATTAACTCATCACTCTACTTTTTTCTCATCAATAATCACGAATCCAATTTATAACTAAACCAAAAATTCTTTTTTAAAATAAGCAATGCAAAAACTTGACCAGCAATAAACAAAAAAAAAGTCATAGATCGTTTTTAAAAAACCATATAATACTATATGTATCGTCAAGCGAATCAGGGCAAAATTATTCAAGCCTCACTCGTGATGGAATGCTTTCAAGTAGCCTGGAAAATGTCTTGAGAGGGATTGGAGTGAGGCAATAACCGTAATTCAATATAGCCGTTAAGATGGAAGGACTCCCAGCCGCAGCAGCTTCACAGACGCTCGGATCCCCCGTACATGTACGTGTATACATATACTTATAATGCATGAGCGCTACTGGCGTACTATCGGGTGTAGCCCTTTCCTTTTCATCGAGGAATTCCTAGCCCGATACCCGAAGATGCAACCCCCGAGTGTACCGAAACCGCGCTTAAGGCTTCTCGCCGGCTTACACTTTTCTTCACAATGTTTCATCAAAAGTTTGTTTCATTCTTCAAGTAATAAAGTTAGCTTAACACAAGTTGATAATCAGAGAAAAACTCAAAAAAGTTAAAAAAAATTGGGCAATGAGTTTGAAACTGTATAGATAAATTCTATATCGAGAGGCTATGCACTACAGAATCACTGATGATTCTTTTGATTCTTTTTGATTTTTTTGTGATTCTTTCGTGATTCTTTTAGCAAAGTTTAAGTGTTTAGAGCCTTGGAATTGATTTCAATTGATATTTTAAAAATTATATTTTTCGAAGATTTTTACTTAAAATTAAATTGATTTTTTATTGATTATATTGATTTTTATGCGTGATTCTTTTAGTGACTCTGGAGTGCATAGCCCCTCGTTCTATATACTTTTTTTTAAGAAGTATTTTTAGACCATTTATATTTTTTAGTAGTAATTTTTTCTACGTATATATACTTATAAAAATAAAGCTTGAAAAGCAGCTATTTAAAATTTAAACGGTTTAAATTTTCTGATATGAAAATCCTAATTTTTGAGTTTAACTTTTAAATTCTTTTTTGTAACTTCTTTAGGAAAAATTTTTGTTATTTATAAACATTAAAACTTACTTTCTTAAAATGAAAGTAGATATATAAGAGTTATTTACGAATTGAAAGCGTATCATTGTGTGGCTTGATTATTATGAACAGCCGAGGCCCATTTTGTGCTCTGAAACTCGAAGGTCCCGAGTTCGAATCTCCTTAGCCCAATACTACGGAAGTAAATAAATTGAAAAGAGGCTTCAAATTATATAAGTACTTTGTTTTCCAAAAAAAAAAAAAAAAAATTCATTTTCATATGCAACGTGTTTATTATTCTTTTTTGTAAAAAATTTTATTTTTAGAAGTCATACTTAGTCTGCTTATCAATCAATGATGTTCCATTCTTTTAAAGCTCAAGTGCAAATTAAAAAATTAATATTTTTACAAAAATGATTTCTCATATTTCATTTTTTTGAATTGTTTAAAAATAATGCTAATAATACTTGAGAATCTAGCCAAACAACAATGTTTTTAATAATTTTTATTCAACTGTCAAAATTTTGGTTTATTGTACGCTAGTCGAGATGTTGTAACTACTGTCCAAAATACAGTATATTCAAAATAATTTAGCCATGATGTTCTTAATCATAATCTCAATACTTACCGGATAGATAAACTATTTTCCAAAGTAAGAAAAGTCATCAAAAGTCGCTAAAATTATTTCTATGTCCCGAAAAATCAATATTCTGTAAAGTAAAAAATTAAATGTGTCTGTCACTGAAGTCTCTTCACTGACAGACAAAAACACGAATATATTTCAGCATAGTCTAAACAAGCTCACCCAACCGCAAAAAATAAAAACAAAGTTCAAAACAACATCTTCTCCCCGGTTTCGGAAGCCCCTCGCAAGCAAGCAATATTAATTATCGTCGTGCGTCTCGTCAAGAAGTTCGCCCGTAAGATCGTTCGAGCGAGCGCACCCCCCCGTTCAAGGAGTTCGCCCCCATCGGTCGGCCATATTTTTCTGTTCGGGGAGGGGGGGGGGGGCAATTCGCTTTCATCGCGGTGCTTTCATAACCGAACTGCACGGGGGGTCGGACGCCCCAATCGACCCTCGGCATCTTAACCAACCCTTGGCCGCTCAACGAAGTTATCTTTCTTCTCGCTGCCTACCCCCCCAGAAGTGCGCCCGGGGGGCGATGCTTTCTTGGACCCGTTTATTCTCCAGACGGTGGGGTGCGGCCTCGTTTTTGATTAATAAGTTTATTGTTCGTTTGTAACTTACAGTTTTTTATTATGTATTAGTAATATATTATTCAATTCTGATAACTGCTTATAAGTATTATGTATAGCTAAAATTTAATTTTCTTACCATTACTTTTTTAAATACTGAAATAAAAAAAAAATCTTACAGCGAGAAATAAACCTTCGATTATCTTTAAAAAATTAATTATATATTAATTAAATCATATTAGATAAATATTAAAATACATTAATAAAATATTAATTAAATTTTAAAGTTTGCATTTCTGATAATTAGAATCAACGTTTTAAGAAAGGATTGTTCTGGTCTATTGAACCTCTAGTAACAAATATTTTCAAAATGCGAGCAGGTGAAAGGCTGACAACATTCCCAGGTACCAGCGCACTGTAAATTAAAAAGTTACAGTCAAAATTTTAACTTGAAAAATTATACTTCGGAATGAAAATTTTTTACTTACGGGTTGAAGTCTATGGACGCATTTTCTCAAAGAATCTTTTTCAAGCACAGATGTCAATTGTTCATCGTTTTTCAGACAGCGGCGTGTTTTCTTGTCGCAGTTAAAAGATTCGCAGCATTTCTTCTTTCTGCACTGTAAAAACAAAAATTTATGTGAAACTTACAGTCGATCAAAATTAAATTTTTATCATTCGTAATGAGCTTACAGAGTGATTCTCAGTAGCACATTTTTCAACAGTTTCTGCGGTATCTTCATCTTTTACACAGCGATGGGTTTTTTTGTCACATTTGAAGGGGTCGCAACATTTCTTTTTTCTGCACTGTAAAGTATTCAAGGTCTCATTAAAAATTCTTTCAAAACTAATAATTTGTAAACTGAAGAAAACTAACCGAGCGATCTTCAGCAGCACACTTGTCAACAGTTTCAGCTACATCGTCGTCTTTTACACAGCGACGAGTTTTTTTGTCGCATTTGTAAGGTTCGCAGCATTTCTTCTTTCTGCACTGAAAATTATCAATTTTTATATAAGAAGTTGATGATTTGAAACTAAGCAAGTGGAAATGGAACTCACGGAGTGATTTTCCGAAGCACATTTGTCAAGAGTCTCGTCGATGCTTTCATCTTTTACACAACGATGGGTTTTTTTGTTGCATTTGAAGGGGTCGCAACATTTATTTTTTCTGCACTGTAAAACATGTAAGTTCCCTTGAAAAATTATTTCAAAACTAAAAATTTGTAAACTGAAGATAAACTTACCGAGTGATCTTCAGCAACACACTTGTCAAGAGTTTCAGCTACGTCATCGTCTTTTACACATCGTCGGGTTTTTTTGTCGCATTTAAAAGGCTCGCAGCATTTCTTTTTTCTGCACTGTAAAATCATTAAAATAATTTTTTTTCAACTTACTTCTGAAATTAGCGTTAATTAATTAAGAGTAAAAAAATATTACGGAGTGATTTTCAGAAACGCATTTTTCGAAATCCTCTTCTACGAATTCGTCCTTTACACAGCGTCGTCTTTTTTGATCGCACTTCAAGGAGTCGCAGCATTTCTTCTTTCTGCACTGTGAAATTATAAATTCAGTATAAAACATACAATGATAAAATTAAAATATATCACGATAAAAATAAGTAATCTTACAGAGTGACTCTCGGTTGCACACTTGGCGCGAGTATCTTTTTCAGATTCACCATTTCCCGCTCCTACAAAAAAAAACCATGTAAAGACGAACGATCGAGATAATTCAAATTTTATGCATACTCTGATAAAAAAAGGGGAAAAAAAGTCGGAGTCCCGGTTCCAACCAATCTTTCAGGAAAATGTCGAGAAGAGAGTGACGAGCGAGGCTGGTTGCAGTGAAAATTAATCGAATGCAGATTAGGTACGTAGGTAGTAGGAGCAGCCAATCTACTTACACGGACGGCATTCGAGGAAGCGAACTACTCGAATTTCAGATTGAGGAAACTTTATCGATCAATCGGGGGAGGGGGGAGGTAGGTACAAGCGCCACTTTCTAATCAGAGTAAAAGACAGGAAAGATATTGTCGGTTTTAACGACTTCGGAAAACTAACTGCATTATCAAACTCAATCAACGGTCCGATCGCCAAGTTCGTTCTTCTTCCTTTTGTCTCCTCGTGGTGCACAGAGAAATTAGAAGAAAAAAAATTCCTTTTTACCACCTTGTGATGCAAATAAAACTACACCTGCGAAGGATTAGAGAGAAGAAAAAAAAAAAAAAAATAGGGAAGTCGAGTAACGGACAAAACTTGTTCTCCACGAAACGAGTTTTCCTCTCGTCGCGCGTCGGCCGGTTCTTTTCTACATCGGGTGGATTAAACCTACTTCGCTGGACACGACTGATGAATGAAATAGTTTCAAAAGGTAAGTTTGAAATGGACCAGCGATGATTGAGGATTTATGCACGCACTGAAACAGCGTGAATTAACCTGTTTTTCAATGATTTGTGTATTTTACAGTTACCTCTAAATTTTAACAAAAAAAACCGATTCAAAAAAATTTTAATACTGAAAAAAACTTGGCACAAGGGGTTTGATTCGTATAAAAATATTTTTGTACAATTTATTTCAGCAACCGTTGAGTTGAACCTTGAAGCAACAATAAATACCAGTAGATACAGCCGTTTTACGAAAGGAAACATAATTTTTCTAAATAACAATTAAAAAATTTCTATTCAAATAATTACATATAAAAAGAAGTAATGATGAAACTGATATCACTGTATTTAAAAATAGGAGTATATGAATTTGAAGAAAAAAGTTTATAAATTTTAAAATCATAACTTGCATAAAAAAATAATGCAAGTTAAAAATAAATAATAATGTTTTCATATCTTCATTTTCAAAAATTTGAAGTAGGTATGTACACATTTTTTTCAATAAAATATCTTGATTTTTAATGCTAGCAGGGCCCTGTTTCGAAGAGTCAGAAAGTTATATCCAGCACAAACAAACTCGCTCATCTATTTCCCCCAAAAACACGAGGGTCCTCTCAAAAACATTAAAATTAATTATTTCCTTCAGAGCGAACCAATCACATCTGTACCCAGCAACATTCGACAAACCATGGATTATACCATCAAAAGCGTTCACGATAGAAATCTGGGAAGCCAACAGCCCCCCTTTCGTAAAGATGTCTTGACTAGCAAAGCGTTAGTAATAATGACGAGCCCTCAATTTCCTCCCAAGACGAAGCTTCTTCTCGGTCGGGCATTCCTTCGGTATTAATTTCATAAAGGTCCGCGCCCCCCGTCTCGATCGGATTTATTGCCGACGTCGACTCTGAAATTTCCGGCGGGATGGAGGGAGGGACGATATCGCCTAGATGCGGAGGGAGGCGCCGCGGCTATTAATTTCGATTAGCTTCTCGGCCGGTCTTGCCTGATTGAAAACGCGCATCACGTACTACTCTCTTACCTACCCCGCGCGTATTAACTAAAACTGCCGCGTCTGCGAAATAATTGTGATTGTCTTGGGAGAAAAGGAGGATCAGGTGCGGCTTAAGGGGAGAACCGGTCGGGGTTTTATTTATGCCCTGTTTATGGAATAGCTTTGTAATGGCCCTTTGTGAGAAAGAGTTGTTTCTTGTGACTTATGTTTGTGTACTGGTTTCTTACTGTGGTCTCAACCGCCCAAAATTTTCAAAGCTCAATTTGATTATTTATCTTGAAATTTAAATTTAAAATTTTTTAATATTTTGATTGAATCTCTGCATTTGAATATTTTGTCCTGGATTGTAAAAATTTAAATTTTCAACTTTGTGCCTTGACCAATTGTATAATGCTGATATTCTTTGATGGTTCACTTTTTTTATCTTACCATTTGTACAAATATTTCATGTTTTTGATTGTGTAAGTAAAATTTTTTAAGAAACAGGACAGTATGCTGCTGAAAGAAATTAGAACCATTGCTCAAAGAGAACCATTCATGCTACGTATAAAGCCACCCGTGCAGCTAAACTTAATGGCCTTCTTTATTCCCTTTTCATGAAAATATTGCAAGATTACCAAAAATCTTTACTGACTCTCCAAAGAAAGTAAGTAAATTTAAGGAAAAAGAACCAGTTCCACTATTTAGTATAAAATAATTCATAGAATAATCACAAATTCCGAAGCTAAGTAGAAGTATCAAAAAAATTTATTTCTACTGCCATCGGTAAGTTGGAATGACCTACTTTACAGAGTACCTCGTAATAAAACCTTTTAAAAATGGTATATTCTTCCATTAACAAAAAAAACCGTTAAGTGTAATACGCGAAACTCGAGCAAAGAGAAAAGTAGCTGGAAACGGGTGGAGGAGAGGATCGCGAGATGTTTAATAATTCGCGAGGTCGATTACAGTGCGCGAAGGGGCACTTTACAGCCGAAATTTACAAGTGACTCCCGACCCGGGCCGACCGGCCCGCAGGCGTGAATAATGCAATGTAAATGTTTATGGCCGAATGGCTCGATTACCGAGTTGGGAGTGCGGCGGCCGCGTGCAGGCTTTATGAGCCCCCGCGACATCACTTTGCTAGCTTTATATATATACATACATACACCCCTTCCCCCCTGGCGCACAATGACATGCATAATTCCTATGACATTTGTATTTTAACGCTCGAAAGCGTGTTTGACGTACATAAATATCAGTTGATTCGGGCGAGCTTTCTTTAACGTGTAATCGATCATATTGTTTATGTCGACTTTTATTGTGAGCTTAGTCATTTTAAAAAAATTCGAGTGATACGAGGATTATCTTGGACGACAAAACTAGAACTTTTAAAGATGCTTGCCTAGTATAACAAAATTTTTTCGAAAAATGAGTATAATTTAAAATAATTCATGTAGAAAATTTCAAAAAGACCGCTTTAAAATCGAATATTACCTTTACAGGGTTTTTTTCCAAAAATCACAAGATTTTTTTTTTCATTTTTCCGCAAGCTTAATCGCATGTTTATCCAATATAGCGTGGCGGGGTATCAGAAGGAAGGGCGCAATAAAGTTAAGTTCGACAAGTTTGCAAAGCGTCGAACGCCGTGCCGGGGCGGAACAAGGCCGCGCGCGGGGCTCGTCGCGCAGGGGATAAGGAATTTGCGGTGCAAGTTTGCTCTCCCCGCCATTTCACCAGCCAGCTCAATCTCGAACTGGCTGGCTTCTGGCTGCAGCTGCACGTTCGCCGGAGCGGGGGGCGCGAGCTTATAACCATCCGGTAGCTCCTTGAAACTTGCGAGACCCTTTAAGAATATTGCCCCGAGATAAGGGAGTCTGGCAGGAGTCCGGGGCAAGATTGGATACGTGACCGGAAGCCGAGGGTGCCACTAAGATTTATTTCATACCAAAAGTTGCAGGATGGACAGCGCTTAGAGGACGATATGGTTTTGTGGGAAATATGTACCGGTCATTTTACAGTTTTTAATCTGTAACACTTTTAGACTTGTATTATATTAAATTTGATAGGTTTTTGCTTCAAATTTACCTTAAAATCATTAAACACATGAAAATGAATGCAAACGCCATTGAAAATCATAAAAAATATTACACAATTTTTTATACCTTTAAAAAACCAATTCCAGTAAATCTATCAGCATAATAAACCATTTTATTAGAATCGGTCAAGTAGGTCTTATTTTTAAGCTCTTGCTTCAAGAACTCAAATGATATCATAATTATTAAAAAGAACAGATTTTGTGATTTGCAATAACAATTTTTATGATAAAATTAACATTTATTAATTGGGTACCATGTAAACTTTCATCAGATCTGCCTATTTTTAAACGATTTAAAGTTACAGATAAAGTAAAACATAGATTTTAATTTATTGATTAAAAAGGTACTTTATATTTACTTGGTAAGAGCAAGTTAAAAGACATAGAAATTTCATTTTTTACTCACCCTGTGAGAGCAGATATTTTATGATTGTCTTAAAACGGTCACATGATTTGTTTTAAAAATTATCATTAAAAAAGCATTAATTTTGTATGAATTATCATAAAAAATCAGTTACAAAAGTTTGAAGTATCTTCGCTTGAAGTCAAATCGAAGTGAAAACTTTACTCACGGATATCACAGTTTGGTCCACTGAAACCAGTCTCGCACTGCTGCTCTGCGACGCACCGACCCTGGTCTTCGACGTATCCTTCGCAGCACACCTCGATCGGTCTGTACTTGGTTATCGTCTACGCAATCATAAAATTTATAATTGTGTAATGGTTGAAGTTTTTAAAACTCAACATCGATCGTTACCTTGTTTTGAATAACTTCTTTGAAAACAGTTTTGTCTTTGGTACATTTCTCATTTTCAGGACAAGTTGCTTCGACTTTCTCAGTCGTGGGGTGTTGCTCGACAATCTCCACAGTAACATTGTATCTGGAAACGATGACGAAATTTTTTTTATTTTTTATAAATAATAATAATGATTTGTAAGCTTACGCTTCTTGTCTGGTGCACACGTTTGGACCTTCAAGGGCATGACTAGTCACGAAGAACGAAATTGCGACTGCGAAAACAGTCAAAAATAACGTTGGCTTCATTGCAATTTCTCGATTGATACCCTGCAATATAATTTTTGAATGGCTTATAGAGTTTTTAGAAATAAATAAACCTAAATTGACTCATAATTATTTAAAGTGAGACTGTGACTATTTAATCTTCAATAAATCGGAGTCTTCGATAATCGTATTACCTCTGTTTATAAAAAATTTAACTCATGTTTTGCTTTTTCAGCTTACACTTTTTTGTCCTATCATTAAAACCTACGAAATATTAAAGAGTGTTTGATAAGAACAATTTTAAATATACTTCACCGGAACTTGATAAAACTGAGTATGGCGGGGTGAAAAAAAATACAATGAAATTATTAAATTCTTGAATAAATGAAAGGAGACTTAAAAAAAGGTTTAAATTAATTGATAAAAAATGTAATTATTCTTTACTTAATGAGAAGTTTTTTGCACAAGTAAATTTTTTTTTCAATTCTAAGTGTACGACTAAACTTTAAATCTTAAAGAGCCATTACAAGGATGAATAAATCTACGTATATCGTGGGCTAATTTAGTTCTATCTCGGACGGTCAATTTATTTCAAGCACCGAATTAAGACGACACGCGAGCGGTCCTCGACGCTACCTCCTTCGAATTAATTAACGCTAAATCCTCGAGGAAAGCAGCCGAGGGACACTACGTACAACGTTCCAAGCTGAGGTGAATCGCAATTCGGACTCCTCGATCACGAAGTTTCGGGCAAGAAGCAATTAAAGTCAATCTCATCCACCGTTAAAAAAAATTCTTTTTTAAGTGGTTAAAATTTTAGTTATATTTAAATTAATTATTGTTACCTGGAGGAGTTCAAAATCCCGTGGAGGAAGAAATTTTTTCTCTTGCGTTCGAGTGTAGATGCGAACTGGTGAACCATCGGGAGCTAACTAAACTGAACTGAGAATTGTAATTTAAGTGGCGGTATAATGATAGTTGGGTCTTTTTATCGAGATGAGTCAAGCCCATTGTTTCCTTTGTAGCATATAAATACTTTAAATGTTTTTTTTATCATTGCAAATGAAGAAATGTTTTTATATTCATGAACTTGGAGTAATAGTTTTGTTTGATAAAACGTGATGTTTTTTAACAAGATAAATTTGTTTTTTTCTAAATATTAGTGCAATATGTAGCTGTAACATCTGATCTAAAAAAATCTTATTCAAAACTTTTGATGTTATGATTAAAATATGATTTTGACAATTTGATTTAAAAAAAAAAAAAACAAAAATATTTATAAACAAAAATTATTTAATCTTAATCTTACATATAACAAATTTCTATGTTACAACTTACAAAAATGAGAGTTAAATTGAGTCGAGTTTACAAAGATCAAAGTTTATCACGGCGAAAGTTACTTAACACGTTGCATGGTTTAATAAATAGATCATATTGTGCGTTTAATCCATAACAATATTTTTACCGAGCATTAGCTAATGATAAGCGTATTTAGTTTTGAAAGTGGTCAGTTGTTTTTGCGGACTTAACACCGCTACAGTTCGCATGACAAAATTACTTCAAGCTTTCAAGTAAGATTTAAAAACTTCTTGACTTTACAATAAGCCTTTTGAAATTTCACAATAATTAATTAACAACTAAAAAATAATTTATGTATGATTATTCTTATTTTAATTTTGCGTACGATATTTTTGGTTTGTTTTGCCACGATAAAAATTTTGTACTTGGCACCTACTAAAAATAAAAATTACGAGTCATTTTTTTTTATTCTCTTTTCCGTTATATCTCAACTACAAAAAAATTTTCTCTATTTTAATTAATCCATGTCAATAAAAAAATATTAAAAAAAATTAAATTATATCCTTTTAATTTGAAAATAATACATTTTTAATTCTAAGTAATTAGTTAATATAAAAAAAATAACTTAAGTTTAAATTTTTTCATAATGTCACTGTTTGTTTTACCTTAAATACCTGTAGTATTAAGATTTGGTAAATTAGATTCTATTGTAATTTAAATAAAAAACTATGTAAATCAAATTATTAACTTTCAATAAAAAAAATAATTACTATTTGTTCAAATACTGTTCGTTACCATATAACTGAGAATAAAAATTTGTTGAGCCAGTTTTTTTTTAAACTAAAAAAAAAAATTAAATTAAATTTATTGTTTTTAATAAAAAATCAACGCGTAACTAAAAATACAGATGACTTAATTTTTCGTTTGACACCAAACCAAAAATTTTTCCCTCATTAAAAAAAAAAAAAAAAAAAAAAAATCAGCTTATAATAGTACAATTCTATTATCATAGTAAGGAAATAAAGAAAAATAATTCCCTCGCCGCATCTCGCAGATCGATCAAAATCCGGAGCTCGGTCGGTAAACCACTGGCGCACGTGCGTGCTGCTCGCGTATTTCAAAAGAAAAAAATAAAATAAATTCTTCAAACTAGAAGTCGTCGTAGTCGTCGCGATCTCGCGTCAGTAAACCAACACCGTTCGTTCGTACCGCGTGAACCGGATTACCACACGCGCAGGTTGTAGCCGTACCGGTTTAATATCTCGCTAAGTTTATTGAAAGAAGTTAAACGTTCGATCGACCGGCTTGTTTTTCATTGCAGATTCCTGAGCAGAGGCATGGCGACCGACGTCCGGGGCGTCGTGCTTTCCGGCACGAGTTTATCCAAGTAAGTCTGATACTCATCCATGGGGTATTTCATTGATATTTTTGTGTTATAACTCAGTCGTTATATAAAGATCCACGAGAGAGGAGACCAAGGTCGCTATTAGCGTTCGAGTGTAAACACTCACAGTGTGGGTTCGTTTTGGTCAGTTTGTTTATTTATTTATTTATTTTCTCTGGTATTGGATTTTTTGTTGGATTGTAAATAAATATTAAAAAATTTATACATATAAACCAGGTAATATTATATCTCATTGGTTAGTTTCACTGGAAGTTCAATTACTTATAATTAGTGAAATCAGAGTTAACACTTATCTATTTTAAATAAATTTATTAAACATTTAGATTATGGATTAAGTTAAAATAAATAATTGAATCCATACAATGCTTTTGTTTTGAAAATTTGAATGTAAATGAAAAAATTAATAATAACATGAATTATAAAAAATTTATAAAATGTGTAATATGGTAGCTAAATGATAATTAATAAAATCCAATCATTATTTTTTAATTTAATGTTAAAATTTAGTTATTTTGAATAGGTTTAAAGAATTAATTCTTTGAAAGTTTAATTGTTACATATTTTAATTAAATAATTAAATACGTGATTTATAATTCACAAAAATTTTTAAAATTAAGTTAAAAAATTTATCTATTCACATAACAATTTAAGATATACCAGTCGTAAATATTGACAATTTTATTAAATCGTGTTTGAGAGTGAAAATAAAATAAGAGTGCGTTTTATATATACAAGTTCTCTTTCGTCAATACACATATTTTTTTTTTGTTAACTTTCCAACGATTCATCGTTAATAATCATGCGTGATAAAATGTTTGAGCAAATATTTTCAAGAGCCAAACAAAAATAGATTACATCTCGCGGCATGATTCTCTTTAAATCAGTACCATGTTAAATCTGGTTTTTAATTATTCAAAATGCAAATTCACTATCATAGGAGTAAAACATGCATCTATGTATAAATCCAATGTTTCATAATAATATTATTCGCAGAAGTATATAATAGAATTTGCCGGCGAAAAATCATTTATCATTTACAGCTTTCTGTTTCTGACTGAAACAGTTTTTTAATATTTTTTGCTCTGAATTTAAGCAAAGTAATCGTTTTTTAAAAATTTGAGAGTAAGCGCTTGCTCGAGTTACAATATGACTAAATAAATTTGTATTTTCTTAGAATAAACAACCGTGATTTTTTCGAAATAATTAAACTTTTTTAAACTCTTATCCGCTCTTGGAATAAATTACTTAAATAAAGTCAAAACTTTCAAATACATTTAAATCTATTGATAATTATCTTACGTATCTCATAAAAGAGTAGTCAGTAGATAACGACACAAAAACATATTTTTTTATTTCTTACTTAGATTTAAATTGTTTTCTATATAAAATCTTCTCAAAAATATAATTTATGTGCGATAATTTATTTGTAAAGATAAACAAGATGAATGAACTGCTTTACAATAAAAACTAATCGGAAATTGATTACTCAAACAATTGTTTATTTATAATGATAAACAAGACCAATTAATCGTATTGATACATTAAAGAGGCTGCTGGTAGGTTTAAAAAAAAAAATTATTAATTAATTTTAAATCAAAATTTAAAATTGTTTGATTGATTCAAAATTAAGACAAATGAAAGCAGATTGTAATCCAAGTCGCTCGATCGACTTATATTTTAACCAGCTAATACTAAACTACGTACATATTAAAAATTAATTTAAATTTAAATACCTTGTTAGTTTTCAATAACAACCTTCATTACACACGGCTTCTTCCCTGCTAGAAGTTTCAACAGAACGTCTGGGGTGCTCGCCAGATAGTGGGCAGAAAATTCTGTCGAGCTTATTATTTTATGTATATGTCTATATATATACATATATGTATATGTACCTAGATGCGTTGATGAGAGGTTAGTTTACAAATCGGAGCAGCAGCATGCAGCTCCGATGTTACAAAATTGATAAAAAATAATCAAATAATTTTATAGAAATATAATTTTAATTTTTAATCGATGAATTATGCTTGCTGTTTGAAAATCCTAACCTCTCCCTGCTGTATAGCCACACGTACAATGGACTTGAACAAATTTTTTTTCTTTTGCTAAATATTTTAACACCTATGGAGTCAGGGCAGTGACCTAGCGTATAGGATAGCGATTACAACCTGGAGATGATTTCCCCAGGAAGTTTTGACTCCGGAGAGGCCAGGGCGTATACCTGGTGCACCTGGTGATACTTACGCCAGGGAGATGATTTCCTCAGGAAGTTTGGACCTCGGAGGGGCCAGGGCAGATACCTGGTGCACCTGGTTATACTGAAACCTTGGAGATGATTTCCCCAGGAAGTTTGGACTCCGGAGGGGTCAGGCTGAACACCTGGTGCACCTGGTGATATTTACGCCTTGGAGATGATTTTCCCAGGAAGTTTCGACTCCGGAGGGGTCAGGGCGGACACCTGGTGCACCTGGTGATACTTACGCCTTGGAGATGATTTCCCTTAGAAGTTTTGACTCCGGAGGGGCCAGGGCGGATACCTGGTGCACCTGGTAATACTTACGCCTTGGAGATAATTTCCCCAGAAGGCCAGGGCGGATACCTGGTGCACCTGGTGATACTTACGCCTTGGAGATGATTTCCTCAGGAAGTCTGGACCCCGGAGGGGCCAGGGCGGACACCTGGTGCCCCTGGTGATACTTACGCCTTGGAGATGATTTTATCAAGAAATTTTGACCCTGGATGTGCCAGGGAAAATACTTGGTGTACCCGGTAATAACCCAACTCTGAAGATGCTATCCTAATAGTAAACTTGATGATGTGAACCCACTGGGATCAAAACTTTCTGGGAAAATCATCTCCAAGGCGTAAGTATCACCAGGTGTACCGGGTGTACGCCCTAACCCCTCCGGAGTCCAAACTTCCTGAGGAAATCATCTCCGAGGCGTAAGTATCACCAGGTGCACCAGGTGTTCAGCCTGACCTCTCCGGAGTCCAAACTTCCTGGGGAAATTATCTCCAAGGCGTAAGTATTACCAGGTGCACCAGGTATCCGCCCTGGCCCCTCCGGAGTCCAAACTTCCTGAGGAAATCATCTCCAAGGCGTAAGTATCATCAGGTGCACCAGGTGTCCGCCCTGACCCCCCCCCCCGGAGTCCTAACTTCCTGGGGAAATCATCTCCAAGGCGTAATTAATACCAGGTGCACCAGGTGTTCAGCCTGACCCCTCCGGAGTGCAAACTTCCTGGGGAAATCATCTCCAAGGCCTCAGTATAACCAGGTGCACCAGGTATTCGCCCTGGCCCCTCCGGAGTCCAAACTTCCAGAGGAAATCATCTCCAAGGCGTAAGTATCACCAGGTGCACCAGGTGTTCAGCCTGACCCCTCCGGAGTCCAAATTTCCTGGGGAAATCATCTCCAAGGCGTCAATATCACCAGGTGCACCAGGTATCCGCTCTGGCCCCTCCGGAGTCAAAACTTCCTGGGGAAATCATGTCCAGGTTGTAATCGCTATCCTATGCACTAGGTCTCCGCCCTGACTCCATAGGTGTTAAAATATTTAGAAAAAGAAAAAAAATTTGTTCAAGTCCATTGTACGTGTGGCATACGTATGCCACACGTGTGGCTATACAGCAGGGCTGGTATTGTGTGAATAATATTTTAAAATTACATCAAAATGGATGAGAAAAATGTTCATCATAAGGAAAAAAAAAAAAGAAAAATTTCAGAGTCAAGTTATGAAACTGAACATATTTTTGTTAGTAATCAATGTTACAATTTAAAATAAAAAGGTTTAGGCTATAGCTCGCCAGAATCCCTATGCGTAAAGCATTGGCCTTCTGTCAAGAATCTGGCGATTAACCCTACTAAATTTCTGCCCAATTTCGCTAAATCTGCCCACTGTCTGGCAATATTCTGGCGGAAATTTCTCGCAGGGTTCCGATTCTCTAAACTCTCTAATTAATTAAAAAAATTAATTTTAAAAATATCAACTCAATAAAGTCAACACCGAGAATAAACGTAGCAGGGTCGATATTTGCCAAAACAAAGGCGAAAAACACATTTTTCGATATGAATATTGGAAAACTAGCCTTTTACGAAAAAAGCTTCAACACCTTGCGTCATTCTTCTCTCGTAAAAGATTGTCGTAAAGCCCACGCAAGAAACCAATGTTTATTTCAGAGAAATTCGCGATTCGCTGGCGAAGGATGTCCAGTCGCTGAAGCAGAAGCTCCCGAACTTCAGGCCAGGCCTGGCGATTGTCCAGGTCGGGGGTCGGGAGGACTCGAACGTCTACATCCGCATGAAGATCAAGGCCGCCGGGGAGATAGGCATAAACGCGACCCACGTAAAGCTCCCCGACACCACCACCGAGTACGAGCTCCTGAGCAAGTTGAACAAACTCAACAACGACCCCGACACCCATGGCATAATCGTCCAGATGCCGCTGGACAGCGTCAACAAAATAAACTCCCACCTCATCACCGACGCTGTCTCGCCCGATAAGGACGTCGATGGGTAACGTGATTTTTAAATTTATTGTGTTTTTATCGAAAAGCAAAAGAAAGTTTGAAAAAAATTGTATGGTATCCACTTCAGAAGGACCATGGACAAATTGTACAGTTATCTTGTACTTAGTTTTAAATCTTCGGTTTAAAGAAAATGAAAACAAGAAGTGTAAATATTAAATTTCTTTATTTTAAAAGTTTCAAAGATAGGTGATATAAGATCTTATTGTTCGATCGTGTTGAACGATTGAGAGGTCGAAGTGCAACTGAGCTAGGCTTATTGCACTCTTTGAGAAGATCCATGAGCTCATGCAAGCCTTTTTGGTGATTAGGCCATAGGCACCTAGAGTACTTAAAATAAATCATCTCATTAAAGGACTTGATGGACAAACCCAGAGTCCAGATAATTTATAACTTAATCTTCTTCTTTTGCTCTCTCAATTTTCCAGACGATCCATGTACATATAATGTTCCTGTAAATTCAATGCTTAATATTAAAAACCATATCCTGTATAATAGGGTTGGCAACCGTTACTTAAAAAATATATTTTTTTAAGGTGGTTTTCTACCAGAGCTAGTCAAGTTCAAGACTAAAAAAAAATTATTTTACCAAATTACTAACAATTGGTTATTAAAATTTATTTTTTAACTTTTTATGGCTTCTGAAATTATTTTCTACCAAAAAAACATTGACAATCACAACAAAACATTTTTTTAAACTTTTAATCTCACCTTTGAATGCCGCAGTTTTGGAGGTTATTAACGTGAAAATTATTTTTGTAAAATTACTGTAAAATTTGTAAAAGGTCAATTTTTTGCAGTTTGAAGAAATGAATTCTTTGATAGAGAAACTATATGTATGTGGTTTTTCTAAAGGATCTCTATTGTAAGAAGATAAATATTAGGGGAGAGTGGGGTATAAGCGGTGCGGCGGGTAAACTGGTTTTGCATTTTTTTTACTTAAAAAAAATAAAATTTAACTATAACTGTTTATAGATTTGTTTCAAATTGAATGAACTAGATTTAAGTACAAAAAATTTTATTTGAAAACATTTTGATTCATATTTATTCGGTATAGGAGTTTAGTCCTCCAAATTCGTGAATCTTGTCGAACCTTTCTAGTTTAAAATTTACGATGAAAAAAAAATACTCACACTGATTCAATGGTACCATTGAAAAATTCTGGATTTCAACTTAAATTTCATGCTAATTAAAATGTATGAAATAATATTTAACATAAAAATAATTAACAAATAAAAAAAAAATGCAGAGCGGGTACAAACGGCGCGGTTCGGAGGGGCAGAAATGGTGCACCATTGGTGCCTCAGTGATCATCTGTAGATAACGAGATGAGCATCTTGTACCTATTCTAGAATTTTCCGTCGTGTTAGATTAAATTCAGCTGTTTCTTTGATTTAATTTTGCACTTTGCTTTTTTTTATTAGTACAAGTAAAGTATAAAACCAATTATACACTAAACCTTTTACAAATGGTGCGTAAATACATTTTAAAAACGAGAAAAGTTTCTATAAGTGCAGAAGACTTGAAAGTCATTAAAGAAAATGTTGAGAAAGGTCAGTCAATCAGAAGCCTCGCAAAGGAATTCAAGATCCCACAAACATCTCTTCGTAGAAAACTTGGGCTTGTAAAAAATCCATCACTTAATGAAACTAATAGCTCATGTACTTCTAAAGGTAATTATTTATATATTACAAAAAAAACTTGATATTTTGAAAAGAATATTTTGGCTTTAAAGTATAAATTCATTAATCTAAAGTTTGAATGCTCATAAAAGTTTTTAAATACTAAGTAAACATCCTTCGAAGAGTCCAATAAGTGTTAGACCCATGAAAAAAATAGATCTAAAATAAATTTTTGTTTTACAGGATTCAAAAAAGTCTTCTCCGAAGAGCAGGAACAAGCTTTGTATATTTACATAACACATATGGAAGAAAAACTTCAAGGATTAAATTCCAAACAGATCAGAAGATTAGCTTATGATTATGCTGAAAAATTACAAATTCAACATAAATTCAATGAAAAGGAGCGAAGAGCTGGTAAAGATTGGATGATACATTTTATGAAGAGACATGGTCTTTCATGTAGGAAAGCACAGCATACCAGCACAGCAAGAGCTAATGGCTTTAACAAAGAATCAGTACATAAATTTTTTGATCTTTTGGAAAAAATTATTCAAGAAAAACAAATTAAGCCAGAAAATACTTTTAATGTTGATGAAACTGGCATTTCTGTTTGCCCAAAGTCTGCATCAAGAATTATTGCAACCAAAGGACGTAAGCAGGTTGGTGGTTTGACAGCAGCCGAAAGGGGCGAAACTATCACAGCAGAATTGTGCATGTCTGCAACTGGTAGATTTATGCCTCCGATGCTCATTTTTCCTCGGGTTAACAGAAATCCTGAATTTTTAAATGGCGCTCCTCCAGGGGCATGGGGAGAGTTCCATAAGTCTGGCTGGATCAATGAAAAACTTTTCACAAACTGGTTCAAAGAATTTATAAAATTTTCTAATGCATCCTTTGAAAATCCAGTTCTATTGTTATTAGATGGACACTCAAGTCATGTAAAGAATTTGGAGGTCATTGACCTGGCTATTGAGAATGGGGTGGAAATACTATGCTTTCCTCCCCATTGTACGCATCGTATGCAACCACTGGATGTAGCATACATGAAACCTTTTAATGATAATTATTCAGAAGAGATAATGAATCATCAGAGGACAGGTGCAAAAGTTACAATGAAGGATGTCTTCAAGCTGGCTGGTGCTGCATGGACAAAAACTGGAAAACTAGAAATTGCAGTTAATGGCTTTAAAAAAACTGGCATTTATCCTTTAAACAGATATGTTTTTAAAGAATCTGAATTTGTTGATCTTCAAGGAGAGGTCTCAACTGAAACAGCATCATCTCCAGAAGTTGCCCGGTGCTTAAGTGTGATTCAAGAACTGACAAATTCTGAAGTTGATTCAGCTTCAACCACTGAAAAACTTACCTCTAGTCCTCGTAAACAGTGCCATAAGTTAGTTGAAGTACCTGTAAAGACTGTCCAAAAAATATCTGTGATAATTAGTGAGCTAAGTAGCTTAGTATCTACTTTAAGTAATAAGGATAATGAAGTGGTTCAAAAATCAGCGCAAAGTGTGAAAGATTCTCTTCATTTTAATACTGTTGATAATTCAGTTATTTCTTTAGATTTAAGTTTCAATGAAGACACTGAATTCCCTCAAGATATTTCAACAGTAGTCAAGCCAAGAGTAAAAAATCAAGCTGAACATATCAGTGAAACTACTTATAAAGAAAAGCTACTTTTGCTTAAAAATAAAACTAACAACAAGCCTCCAGTGCCAAAAAATAAATCCAAGGCAATTGTTTTATCAGATGTACAATTGAAACCACCAACTAAAAAGAAAGTACCAAGAAAAAGAAAGAGCGATGATTCCCTAAATTTGCCTCATTCACTTAAGGTAGTTACGAAGCGTATATATAGCTAACCTAAAATATAGTTATAGACGCTCGTTGCCCCCACTCTGACGCCACGCGCCGCCGTCGCCACCGCTGCTCGAAATCATGCTAAAATCATGCATTTTTCATTCTTTTTGATTGTATATCTCATAAGTTAATATCGCTTGCTATGTTTATCTTTGTACGATACGATTTCTAAGATCTTGCCCTACAAGAAAACCTGTTTTTAAAAAATATTTTAAGAAAATTGAGTTTGCAATGAGAGAATAACCTTCAAAATAAATATGAATTCACGCGCTCAGCATAGGAATCCCATGTAAAAAATTGAAACTTCTGAGCCCAATATCTCAAAATTAAGTATGGCTTGGGGGTTTAAGAAAAATACCAGCGTGTACAGGACTCAAAAATCTACCTCTGTGCAAAATTCTAGAGATTTTTTAAGAAACTCAATTTTTTTGGGAACTACCTTAAAAAGAAGCCTTTAGTTTCTTTGCCAGTGAGTACACAGCAACCACAACTTCTTGGAGAAAATACACAGGTTTTTCACTGTAATCAAATATTTAGAGTTCCTCCATTGTTGAACCAGCAGAAAAGTTTAATTAATAATTCTCATCAAGAATATCAAAGAGTTGACATAGAAAATATTCCAATAATTCACATTGATCAAAGTTTTCTTTCCAAATAAAAATCTGCTTTAATTTGCTTTAATAAATTAAATAAGTATTTAAGTTCCTAAGCGTTAAATGTTCAGTGTAACTGAAATTTATAAGTGTTAAAATAGTAAGCAAGTATTATTTTATTTTTAAGATTGTTAAAAATTCTTGATTCTATTTGAAACTATGTTCCTAAATTTTAAAAGTATTAATTGATGATAAAAAGTATATTTAAATATTAGTGAATTTAACTGAAATTTAATAAAAAAGTCATTTTATTATGAAATATCTGTTTTTTATTGTCTACATTAATGTTTACATTAATTTATTCCCTATCAATACCACTTCTTATATCATCAACGAGCAGCTGTTATAGGTTAAAGTACACTCCTGAACGATGCACCATTCGTGCCTCCCAGCGCACCGTTTTGTACCCTACCAACAAAAATAGCGGGGCATAAATGGTGCGCCCAGTTTTTCTTGAATAACAATTAAAATTTTAAATAAATAATTTTTTTTTTCTAGCCACTTGATAGAATTTTTCACTAGTAATCGATCTTTCTAAAATAATTCTCCTAAAAGGGTAAACTTTACTTTTTATCATTATTTGAAATTAACCGCACCGTTATACCCCACTCTCCCCTAATAATTTAGTACACTTTTTCAGCGTAGCGGCCATACGCGTAATGAAAAAAATTAAATCTTTAACTTGCTGTAACTTTCAAACTATATGGTCAATTTTGATCAGACTTCGTAGAAATGTTTATTAATAGCTAATAAACACCTCCAGAAAATTTGAGCTGATTCTCTATTGTCATGCATTTGGTAGAAAACCACCTTAAAAGTGCTTGATTTTTAATAAATTTAAAAATTTTTTTTAAAAATTTTAAATCAAAATTGAGCAAGAAAAAAATTAAGAAAAGTTTTTGAAACTACGGGCTGATGACGTCACTGGCCCGAAATCCCATTAGAAATATATCTATATATATTGAAATTTTTTAAAATTTAAACACTAGTGGCTCCTTTCATTTTGGTTTTTTTAAAAAAAGAAAAAATACGTGTCGATTATTTTTCGATATTTTAACTAAATAAGCAAAAAAATACTAAAAATTTCAAAAAGTTGCCAACTCTATTGTATATTAATATTGATTTCAATTTTAAAATTGAATTTGATATTTATCCAAGCTATGCAAATTTATCCAATTCTGCTCTCCTGGCATTGTTGATGGCTGCAAAATTTTCTCTACTTTCTTTATTACATTTAATTAACACAGCAATATTTAGTAACATCATAAAAATGAATGTAACAAAAACTGTAGACGAATTTAAACACATTCGTAAATTTTTTCAGACTTAACACGATCAACGAGGGCCGGGTCGCCATCGGTGACATGACCGGATTTCTACCGTGCACACCGAACGGCTGCATCGAACTCATAAAAAAGTACGAAAATCTCGCCTTTTTCTCATTTCAACAAATTCTGTAATGAAATTTTGAAAATTTCAGGAGCGGAGTACCCATCGCAGGAGCCACGGCGGTGGTCCTGGGAAGAAGCAAGATCGTCGGTACTCCGGTGGCCGAGCTCCTGAAGTGGCACAACGCTACGGTCACGGTGTGCCACTCGAGAACCAAGGATCTTCCCGGAGTCGTAAGTACCCCCGTCACGTAAAACCACGTAAAAAGATAAAACTAATTCGACTTTAATCTTTAGGTATCGACCGCGGACATTTTGGTCGTTGGCATCGGTCAACCGGAACTGGTCAAGGGATCCTGGATCAAGCCCGGGGCGGTCGTGATAGACTGCGGTATCAACCCCATTCCAGGTAAGCTAATTCATCAGACAATCCCGGGTAAAAATCAAACTTATCGCAACTATGGCAGTTACGAAATCCAAGTCGCGTGTGGTAAGACCGTCGCGACGGATAAGAAAACGTTCATCTTTCGTTCCTTTTTATTCAGTCGTTCTACTCGAGCGAGCTTTTATCTCGGTGTAAGTTGACCTCTCGACGTTAAATCGGTTAGTGACCACCTGACCATGCCGCCCGCCCCGTCTTGCTCGTGAACAATTACTTCTGAGGTATGGAAAAAAAGTGCGCTTACTGGGAGATGAAATGAGAATGCGCGATAAGTGATTTTTACTGCGGGTATCGTGCGGGTTTTCGAAAAACAATTTTTTTTTTGTTTGACTTGAGTGCCCGCGATCGAATTGTTTCTTCAATGTGAATCGATTCTTATCTACCCGGTGACGACTGTTATGAAATACCCCCCGGTGACCGTTTTTCATTAAAAACAATTTGTGCGTGGTTTTAAAATTAATGTAAATATTGTTTTGGTTTACGTCGTTATTTATTATACTCGAAAGATAATAAATTAAAAATTTTATCTCACAACAATTCACTGAAGCTAGATTTAATTCATCAAATATTTTAATAAACGATCTATCGCTTTCAGACCCAACGAAGAAAACTGGAGTTCGTCTAGTGGGCGACGTAGCTTACGCGGAGGCGTCCCAGGTCGCCTCGTACATAACCCCGGTACCAGGCGGCGTAGGCCCGATGACCGTGGCGATGTTGATGAAAAACACGGTGATATCGGCCCAGCGGGCGGCCGCCCGGCTCATGAGTAGCGAGTGGAACCTCCGGGTTCTCAAGCTCAACCTCGAACGACCAGTGCCGAGTGACGTCGCCATCTCCCGGGCCCACGAGCCGAAGCCCATAGGCACCCTGGCCGAGGAGATAAACGTTCTGAGCAGCGAGCTCAGTCCCTACGGCAGCAAGAAGGCCAAGATCAGCCTGAGCGTCCTCAAGAGGCTCCAGCACCAGAAGGACGGAAAGTACGTAGTCGTCGCGGGTATCACACCCACCCCACTGGGCGAGGGCAAGAGCACCACCGTCATGGGCTTGGTCCAGGCTCTCAGCGGGCACAGGGGCAAGAACTCGTTCGCCACGCTCAGACAGCCCAGCCAGGGCCCGACCTTCGGAGTCAAGGGGGGTGCTGCCGGAGGTGGTTACGCACAGGTGCAATATTTTTTTTTTGTTTTTTTTGTTTTTTTTTTTTGTAAAATTAATTTTTTATTACACGTGGAGAAACACTGTGAGGCATCTGGCTTGCTTGGGTGAATCAGCTATCATAAATATAATTGGTAGTTTTGTTTACAGTTTTAGTTTTCGAACGAAAATTAGAGTTAAAATTAACTTTTTTATTTCTTAAAATTTTTTTCAGTTGTTCTAGATAAGCTTCTTATATGCATATTTTATGAAATTTTTTTATAAAATTTTATCAAAACCCATACAAAAAAAGTTGCAGAACTTATAAAAAATCAAATGAATTTCATACAAATTGCTCTTGAATAAGATTAAAAAAGTTCAATATTTAGTAAATCATTTATGTAAAATTTTTAAAACCTCAGGTAATACCCATGGAGGAGTTCAACCTCCACCTCACCGGTGACATCCACGCGATAACGGTGGCCAACAACCTCCTGGCCGCGCAGATAGACACGCGCTACTTCCACGAGGAGACGCAGTCGGACAAGGCCCTTTTCGACCGTCTGGTGCCTACGATCAAGGGAGTCCGCAAGTTCTCCAAAATCCAGCTGAGACGCCTGGAGAGACTCGGGATCCACAAGACCGATCCGAAGGACCTCACCCCGGAGGAGCAGGGCCGGTTCGCGAGGCTGGACATTGACCCCGATAACGTGCCCTTCACCCGCGTGGTCGACCTCAACGACCGATACCTCAGAAAGATAACCATAGGCCAGAGCCCCACCGAGAAGGGCAAGACCCGAGAGACCGGCTTCAAGATATCCGTGGGATCCGAGGTCATGGCCATCCTGGCCCTCGCGACCAGCGTCGAGGACATGAAGCGCAGACTCGGAGAGATGGTCGTGGCCTTCAACAAACGCGGTGAGCCCCTCACTGCCGACGACTTTGTAAGTTGGTTTTTTTTTGAAGCGAAGCTTTTTATATGAGGAGTGAATCTGTAAAAAACGACACAAAAAACCGACCCATAAAAGCGACCCAAAAAAGCGACCCAAGAATCCGACCCAAAAAAGCGACACCAAGATATATAGATATGTATATATACTATACAAATATGTGTATATATAGTATCTAATATGGCCTATATTAGATATATACATATCTATAGTAGAAGGGGTGCTAGGCCATATCTAATATATACATATCTATAGTAAAAGAGTGGCTATATTCTAAGCCATATTAGACATTAGATATATACATAGATCTGTGTATATATAATATATACATATCTATATATCTAATATATACATATATATGTATTGTCATTTTATATTGTCAAAATTTCAAATTAAAATTTTCAATTAAAAAATAATTATGCTTCGCTTCTAATAGGCGTCAAAGACACCTTTTTTTTTTTTACAGTCGAACTGGTGATATATTTTCCTTTGAAAATTTAAAATTTTTTTTTCTTCGAACGATTTTTTTTGTGTAACGTTTGGAACTTACCATTTATAACTAAAAATATTAAAGTTCTTACTGTACGTAAAAAAAAAAAAAGTTCAGTTGCAATCAAAAAATTTTAATAGTAAAGTAAATTTTGGTTTTTAATCCACGTTTCAGGGCATGACCGGAGCCATGGCCATTCTGCTGAAGGACGCGATAGAGCCGAACCTGATGCAGAGCGTCGAGGGTACCCCGGTTCTGGTGCACGCCGGACCGTTCGCCAACATCGCCCACGGTTGCTCCTCGATCCTGGCCGACGCTATCGCGCTCAAGCTCGTGGGTCCGGAGGGTATCGTCGTCACCGAGGCCGGCTTCGGCTCGGACATCGGCATGGAGAAGTTCTTCGACATAAAGTGCCGCAAGTCCGGCCTCGTACCCAACGCCGTCGTCCTCGTGGCGACCATCCGGGCTCTTAAGATGCACGGAGGCGGTCCGCCCGTCACCCCCGGAGCGCCCCTGAAGAAGGAATACGTCGAGGAGAACCTCGAGCTCGTACAGAAGGGACTGCCGAACCTCATCAAACACATCAGCAACGGAGTCAAGTTCGGCGTGCCCGTCGTCGTCGCCATCAATGCCCACCAGTGAGTTTATTGAAATTTTTAAAGTAGAGTTAAAAATAATAAAGTTTATTATGACAAGGTATAAAAAAAATAATAATAACAATGAATAGTATAATAAATAGTAAAGCTTGGAAATTTTAAAGCTTGAAGTGTGAAAATTTTTATAGTATGAATTTATTTTTTTAAGTTCTTAGAAATAATTTTGAGAAATATCACATTTTCAGTAGTCTCAGTTTTTCATGATTATCACTATTTTATTAACATTTTAAAACCTTTGTCAAAAAGTTTTTTTTTTTTTTTTTAAGTTTCTATAACAATGATTAAAAAACCAGAGCAAAAAATCCTCAAAGTTCCGTAAATAAAAATTTGTCGACCACGCAATAAATTGAGTATAAAGCTTTTAGATGTTGCACCTTAATAATTTTTACTCCCACTTTAGCTGAAATTTTCCTTGCGGGTAAAATAAAATTATAAATATCATAAAAAAAAAAAAAAAAAAAAAAAAATCAAATAATAAAATCTTAATAATCAACAGGAGCGACACACAAGCGGAGCTCCAGCTGGTAAAGGACGCCTCACTGGCGAACGGCGCGACCTCCGCAGTGGTGTGCACGCACTGGGCCGACGGTGGTCCGGGTGCCATGGATCTCGCCGACGCAGTCGTAGCCGCAACCTCCAAGCCCAGCAACTTCAAGTTCCTCTACGACCTCAACTTGAGCATCGAGGATAAGATAAACGTCATCGCCAAGGAAATGTACGGCGCTGGAGAAGTTGTTTTGGCAGACAAGGTCATTTTTTTATTATAATATGTGTAGTCGATACTGTTTGAGTTTGGGGAATCAATTTTTTTTTTCGGTTTTTGGCACAGGTCAAGGAAAAGATTCAAGAGTACAACAGACTCGGTTACGACAAGTTACCGCTCTGCATGGCCAAGACCTCAAATTCTCTTACCGGAGATGCCAATGTCAAGGGGGCACCGACGGGCTTTAAGCTAGACATTTCAGATATATTCGTGTCGGTAGGCGCTGGATTCGTTGTACCGATGGTTGGAGAAGTGAGTAAAATAAGAATAATTTATTAAAACCGATTACGCAATGGATTCATAATTTTTTTTTTTTTTTTCCTTTCAACAGATTATGATGATGCCGGGATTACCTACAAGGCCGAGCATCTACGACATGGACTGGAACAGTGAGACGGACGAAGTGGAAGGATTGTTTTAATAATATACATACACAGATTTTAGATCTTAAGAAAACTATATTTACATAATCATTCCTTGTTACATTATTTTTATACAGAGTGTACAATTTTATTTTTTTTTCTGCGCAAAGCGTCATTTTTTTTTTTTTTTTTTTATAGAGTTCATATTTTGTACTGATATAATATAATAACTGTTACATTTTGAATTTGTTTTATTTTTTTCTGAGATTGTAGAATTTTGATTTTTTTTTTTTTTACTTTACCTTTGCAATAGCTCTGAATTTTGCTGATCTAGATCGAGGATTCGAATTGACTTCTTCGTCAGTTGGAGTCAAAACACGTTTATGTAACATAACCCATGGAGACTCGGTTAATTCTAAAATATCCTCTTTGCATGTCCAAATTTTGCCGTAATTAGCGTACCTCAGTGGTAACTGATTTGCTACACAATCCGTGACATTTCCAGAAAGATGTCTTTTGACTATGGTATCTTCTAAAGAATGAAAAGATATTGTAATGAGACGACCGTGAATTTTTAACAATTTTTCGGCTATATTTATACCAAAATTGATTTCATTCAATTCATTATTCACAAAAATTCTTAATGCTTGAAAAGTTTTTGTAGCTGTGTGTTGAAACCGGCCTAGTCTGTCAACATGCGTCGTCTCACTTGGAAATAATGATTCTATAAACTTAGCTAATTCTTGGGTCGTTTTTAAGTTTCTGAAACTGTATCTTGCTTCAACCAATGCTCTGGCAATTTTTCTTGCTCTTTTATCTTCTCCATAATATTTTATAATATGATACAAATCTCTCTCATCTGCTCTTGCTAGAACATCTGCAGCTGTGGGTTCATCAGGACACCTTGCACCATCCATCCTCATGTCAAGTGGACCATTTTTTGAAATCATAAAACCTCTTTCGGGTGTGTCAAACTGCATTGATGAACATCCAAAGTCAAAAAGAATACCATCAATACTATTTTGTTTAATTTTATGATCTTTTAGAAAATTGGGAAGCTCAGAGAATCTTCCAATAAGAGGAATTACTTGACCAGGGTATTGTGTAGCCAAATCTTTTGCATATTTCATTGCAACCATATCTCTATCAAGAGCAAATATTTTAACCTCTGGCACAGTTTCTAAGATTTTTTTTGAATGACCCCCTGCTCCAAATGTCATGTCTATTATTGTGTCTCCAGGTTTGGGTTTTAAATATTCTAAAGTCTCTTTGAACATAACTGGAATATGAGGAGCTTTTTCGAGTACTGGTTCATATCCATGACTATCATGATTTAAACTTTGAGTGGTAAATGATCTATGTAACTTTTTAAAGCATCTTAAAATATATAAAGGCTGCATCATGATTAACAATAAATTAGTAATCAACAATTAAATTAGTAATTTTTAATATTATTTACAAAACAACTTTTAACACTATTAATGTTTTTAATTCATGTTGGATTATGAATGTTTTTCTTAACCTTGTTTACTATTCTAGAGATAAATCCTTGCTTTTTTAATTGTAAAATTTCTTGTATTTCTGGACTTAATGCAGCGTTGCACTGTTCAGGAGTTAAACCAGTTGAAGTTGTTTTAAAAGTAGCAGGGTATTTATTAGAATAATAATTTGAAGCTAATTTATCTAGACTTTCATAATATTTTAAACACTTATCTGGATCTGCTAACTTACTGCTTTCACCTTTGGGAAAAGCTTCCCTGATTTGATCTCTAAGAAATAATCCAAAATCTCTGTAAAAAAAGTTTCTAAATTTATTTGATTTCAAAGATAATAAAATTGAAGGTTTGCACAAAAAAACTCAATATTCTCTATATTTATGGAAGTTATGAAACACATGTATTGTCATATTAAGGTTTATCACTTTTGTTGATAAGACATCAAAGACTGATATAAACATTGAAAAGTATTAATAAAATAGTTAACAGTTTGTTTGATAGTTTTATTTAAACATGTTTTTCATGTTTTCTTTTATTAATTATTCGGCACAATATCTAAAAAATATTAACCTACAAATTTCCTTTTTATATATAACATTTTAATATCGAATTGTTTTTTTTTTTTTTTTTTACTTACGGTGTTTTGTTTGAATCTAACGGCCACTTTTTGAGTAATCTCATGTATTGTTTATACAAACTGGCCATTATTTTCAATTAAATTTCTGACTGCAAAGAATTATCTCCATTACTGCTTCTAGTCTGCTCCGAAATATAAGTAACACGGCCGCGCCGCGGGTTGCGCGATCATATATGTATATGTGCGGCTTGCACGATTTCGCTTCACGGATATGACCCGAAAAAATGAAAATCCATGAAAAATGAGGAAAATTTAAAGTATTGCTCTAATAATTATTTTGCTGAAGCTTTATTATTTATAGTAATATATGAACATGATTACAATTTTTATAGATTATATAATTTTGTTTTACTTAAGTTTTTTAATTTTATAAATGAATAAACTAATAATAATCTAATTTACTCTGGATCATTTGTTTTATTGGATGGGCCAGCCGATCTATTTTTCTGTAAAAAAGTTATATTAAAAAATTTTATTGTAATTAGTTTTTACTGAACTTGCTTTTAATTAACTATACTTACAAAATAAATTGGCCACAATTGTGTTTCAATCTTATGTTTAAGATTTTCATCATGATTTTTGTTTTTATTGTCATTTAAAATGCTTTTTTTATGAGAATCATTAATGGGCACTGTTTTATCTTGAAAGTTTAATTTACTTTCTCCTGCACCAAGATTATTTTTAACAATGTTAGTTGATATGTCAAGAGATCTTTCATTTTTCCAAACTATTTCGACCCATGGATCAAGTTTATAAACTGGATAAATTGTATACGAAACTGTCCAAGGAGGTAAATTTGAATAATCTAAGTAGGCTCCTTCCCCATAAAATATTGAAAGTGACACACACAAGATCTGAATTCCAAATTATGTCAAAAATTCATTTGATTAATAACTAGATAATAAATCAAAAATAAAATATAAAAAATTTAATGTAAAAACAATTTTAACTTACAATCAGTGAAAAATGCATTTTCAACAAAATCAAAATATTTTAAAAATGAGCAAAATCCACTGAGTCAATTCCTTTTAAAGTCTATCAAGAAATTTTTTATAAGATTGTGTTACACTTAGAATTAAACATCTCAAGTTTCTAAGACTAAAGATTACTACTTAATCAAGATTAAAAGGATGAGATTATAATCAAGGAAATAAATTATATTTTTTATTTAAAAATAAAAATAGTTTATTCTGTTAATATAGCTGACTTACAAGTAAATAAAATCTTACATACTAACTCAAACTTTTGACACTGTTTATCTTTCTACTGCTTCTAGCGGCACAACATTGCAACCAACTAGACCTTTTCCACCCCAAGGCTTGGGTGTGAGGGTCACTGAAAAAGTATTGACTCCTCTTTTAATTTTTATATTTAGTTCTTTGTATCTGCTATTTTCTACTAACTCTCCAATATCTTTAAGGCTTTTGTAGTTGCTACTAGTAATTGATCCAAATTCTAGTATGAAATCCTCAACTTTTATGCCCTAAAATATATATATATATATGTTTATTACAAGGTTATTAAAATTATAATTGATAAATACATAAGAAAAAAAAAGAATTTATACTTTTTAAAATAAAAAAAAATACTATGTCATGTTTAATAAAAAAAATTTTTTTTATTTCTTACCGCTAATTCTGCTGGTGAGCCAGGGGATACAACGTTAACTCTTAAAAATGGTTCCAATAAAAGTACTTCTTGTAAGCTGTCAGATGTAGAGGCTGAACCAGGTAAAGGTTGCTCTGATCCGGATGCAGCTAATTTATGAAGGTTGTGTAAACCTTTTTCAATTTTAAGCATCAATGCTTTGAGATCATTCTGCAAGCCTTTATTTAATAAAAGAAATTACAATTTTATTTTTAAGATAAAATTATAAAAAATGTATATCAGTGCAATAAACTTACAATGAATTTTGTTTCTAGCAGTGCGAACTGCATACACATCAATGTCATTTCTTGGATATCCTTCTGAATCCACTAAATTATCTGTCATGCCAACATTATTCTGTAGAATGCAAAAAAAAGATTTAATGATTAGAAATTTTAGGTCATGTTCGGGTTTCGCGTGAAAAATTATAAGATAATTTCACTACGATGAGAATACAAACGTAAACTACGTACAGAATCTAATATGTTTTTAGCTGCTTGCATCTCAGCTTCTATTTTGTCTTTTTGATTCATTAATTGTAAAACATGGGCTTTTGCCTCTTCCAATTCGGTGTCAACAACCATTTTTGCTATCGACGATGATTATGATGATTAAACTAAAAACAGCATAAAGCTGATGAGGAATGAGCCGACGAAAAAACAGCTGTGACCCGCCATTTTTCTCAAACAAAATTTTCAGGGACGTATCCACCACTTGTATCGCCTCTTTTAAAAAATACCTGATTTTTTAATCATAAAAGTTCAATAAATCACTTGAAGGCAAATGATGAAGAAACTTAGAAAAAAAGATTAATTTTTTTTGTAGCTTTATCATATCATAAAATTCCTAGATAATAATTTAAAAACGAGTCAAAATTATAATATTTCGAGGCTTCGCGCAATTCACGTTGGGATCGAAATAAATTTCGATGCGCGTGGTGCATCAAAATTATTTTATTTATAAGTTATTAATAATTTTGTTATTGCTAAAAACTACTAAACTAACTCAAATTTAATTTATAATATCGATATTCCTGCCCTAAAGCTCAATTTATTAATTAGTTAATGATAAATTGATAAAAAAATTGATAAAATAAAAATTATATTAATGAATTTAATTTTCATGTTAAATTGAATAAATTTATCTCAAATAATTTTTCATGTCAAAAGTTTTTATTAATAAAAAAGTCGTTTTTAGATAAAAATTTTTTTATTAGTTTTTAATTATTTTATCTTTTTTAATGTAAATTATTGGATCGATCTTGTAAAAATTAGAAAATAAGAAATTAATCAATCATGTTCTCGCTCCATTATTTTTCAATGGTGGACATTATAAATAAACTTATCAATAAACATTAAAAATACATTAAAAAAAAAAAAAAAATACTGATTTCTTAAGACATTTGGTACTTTAAAAATAGTGCTTTTAAATATCTTGATTCGTAGGTAACTGTTTCCTTTGGTTTCGGGACCGGTGTCATTTCATGCAACTCTATCAATGATTCCAGTACAGTCGGTATATCTCTCCCATAAACTATTTAAAAAATCAATGATATTTTATTCATAAATACATTTTTAACAGCTTCTTAATAATTTTACCTTCGCAGTGCTCGAAAAATTGAATGCAGTCTTGCAAAGTATTATCGTTCAGGACGACCAGCTGTTTTGCTAGTTGTTCGAAAAGTGATAAGAAACATCTTTTAGCGTAGTACCAAGTGTCGGTTCCGAGCTTCTTATTGTATGGCTCCAGACTTTTCATCACTCTGGAAATTCCAAACTCATAGTTTCCCTTAGCACAGTACAAAGTTCCGATAACTAAATTAACGATACACAAGTGAAACAATTTTTTATCCTGTTCTTCGAAGGAAACGGTTTCCTCTTCTTTTTCGATTCTCTTCATCAACTGCTCGGCCTCGCTGTTTTGAGAAGTCATAATGTAACTTACGCACAAATTAGCCAAAACAATGGCACTAATATCTAGGATCTGAAAATAAAGAAATATTATTTTTTGAATTGAAGTTTAAACGAAAATTAAATTTTTAATTTACGTTGTCGTATTTCTTCTTAACGATCGGCTCGTAAAACCCAACCGCGTCCTTAAATTTATTCTCTTGCATAAAAACGGTGTGAGCGACGTTGAGCTTCCAAATTTCATGCTCGTTGCAAAATTCTACACTTTTCTTAAATATTTTTTCGACTTGGGTGTAACTTCCGAGATCCCAAAAAATTTTAGCTTGGGCCATCAACACTGGAACGTAACGTTCCAGAGCGTCTTCGTAATCGTTAACTGCCTTTTTTACTGCGTTTTCATCATGATTCAATCTAGCTTCTTGCACTTGTTTGGTCGCTTTTCTCAAAACTTCCGTGTGCTTATTGGCAAGATCGTCGAATTTTCTGTAAGCTTCTTCGGGAGAAGTTTGCTGGGTTATCAGGGCATCCAAGAAGTCGTACAAGTACTAAAACAATAAATTTTCATGTAATCCCTTGGATATTGTGATTTTTAAAATTCATTAAAAATGAATAAAAGTTCAATAGTTTTTAGTTATATAGTATTTTAATTAAAAAAAAAAAAAATTAATTTCTTTTACTGTAATAATTACACAAGTTTTTTTTAAAATGATTAATTAACAATGAAAATTTTTATAACTAAACTTCAGTAAATAATAAATCTTTATTGTTTGATGTTTTTTTATAAGCGCGCCATTTGTAGACGTCCGGGGTTCTCTAAAAATTAGTTACGGCCCTGATACGGCACTATCACAATTCACAACATAACCTCTCGTAAACAATGTCGATTACAAGATTTTCAAATTCAATTTAATAAAATTAATTTGAATTTTTAAAAAAAAACTTCTGTTTCAACAATGTCTACGGGTAAAGTCAATGATATTTTTAAAGGAGAAGTATCATCAGTGCAAAATTATGGAGCTTTTATCAAAATACCTGGGTGTTTCCAACAAGGTTTAATTCACAAAAGTCAGGTAGTGGACCATTGTTTTCGTATTTTTTTCAAATTAAAAATTGTATAACTTTTTGAATAAACCATTATTAATTAAAAAAATAATTTTGAATTTCAGGTAAGTTCAGTTTATGTTGATGATGTCGCTGAAGTTTTGAAAAAAGGTGAAAAAGTGTGGTGTAAGATTATTTCAATAAATGACGATGGAAAAATTGCATTATCTATGAAACTGGTAGATCAAGGTAATGGAAAAGACTTAGACCCCAACGGAGTACAGTTAGAGTTGGATGAACAAAAGAGAAAAAAAAAGGATTACAGAGATGAAAGAAAAGCTATTGTTTTAGAAGCTGTATACAAAACTGTTTGTTCAAGATGCAAAATAACTGGTCACCTGGCTAAAGATTGCTTTACGGTACCTGGAGGAAAAACTTATGAACTTTTGCCTGATATAGATGATGAAGAAGTGGTACCCCCACAAAAGTTGGAACCTGATGATGAACCCAAAGAAAAAAAACACAAGTCAAAAAAATCTAAGAAAAGAAAAAAAAGTAAGTCATCAAAACAAGAAGAATCAGATAGTGATAATAGTGATTCCTCTGATGAAAAAACTAAAAAGAAAAAGAGAAAGAAAGAGAAAAAAAGTAAAAAGAAAAAGCACTACAGCTCTTCAAGCGATGATGACTCATCAGATAGTAAAGTAATAAGTTATGAAAATAAAAAACACTCAAAGAAATGTAAACGTTCTAGAAGTAGATATTCAGATTAAGCTAAAAGTTATGAAAATAAAACAAAACTTTTTTGGGCCTGCCTCATTTTGTAAATACATCTGTACATAAATTAAATTCTGAAACTAAACAATTATCTAAAATGTCTTTTAGTTTTAATTTAATTGCTAATACTGTTATAAATATTATTTTTATTTTAATACTATAGAAAATAGAATGTTTTTACTTACTGGACTTAGATATTTGTAAGTTAAATTAACATTTTCAGCCAATACATCTGCTGCTAAATCATAATATTGATATTTACAATACAACAATAAAATATTAGCAAAAAGCTCTGGAGTAAACAGCTTTTCATTTATTAACCACTGCATTTTTTCAAAACCTTCATTTGGTTTGGTATCCATATTAATCAAGGCTTGATTATGCAAAGTTACTGCATCCAACTCTTCATCAGATCGAGGTGGCATATCTGTTAATGCTTCTTTTGCAGCTTCAACTATGGTTAATAAAAAAATTTTAGCATTAAAATTCCATCGTACTGTGATTAAATTTATTATTATTACAATTTTTCAGTTGATACTCAATAGCTGCTTTCAAATTGAATGCTTCTGTCAAAGCAGTTTCATGCAATGTTAGAGTGTTTCCAACACTTCGTACCTCTATGCCATCTGTAGTCATGCCCACACTCAGTTCAGGATGTTCTTTGATGCCTTGTTCAATAATGTCAGCTTAAATTAAAAATAAATAACTAAATTTTTTTGAATCAAGAACATTTATTGAATTTAATTTATTTTAATTAAAATTATTTATTGAAAAAATTTTTTTTTAATAATAGTTTGTTTACCTATGTGTTTTAGTGATGAAGCATACTCTTTCAATCTATAATAGCATAATGCTACATTATAAGATAAGTGTGGTCGAAAGCTTGAAACTTGTAGTGCACTCGAAAACTTTTTTAAAGCTTTTTCATACTCTCCCTCCTGAAAAAAATTATAAATATAGAGTGTAAGCTTAGAATTTTATGATATTTTTCGACATTCCCAATTTTTTTTCTTACTTGATACATTAAACACCCAAAGTTAATTTCTGTATCAATATCATCAGGCGGACATTGATCTACATAACTTTTTGCTGCCACTGTATCTTCCTCCCCATACTTTATAGCAGCTTGTAATTTTTTTACTTTTGCTTCCAAACTTGGATTATTAATAATAGTTGCACAGACTGACCAAGCAGCTTGATACTCGCAAGCTAAATGCAAAGATTGAGCGTGGTAAAGTTTGTACACCGCTTCATCCGGACATAGCAGAACCAGTTTTTCATAACAACTGGCAGCTAGCAAAAATTCTTGAGTGTAATAGTAGCAATATGCTAAGAGAGACAAGCATGGTCGTGACTGAGAAAAAAAATTTTAATTTATTCAAAAAATTTAAGTTACCTGTAATTTTATAATATACTATACTAACACTTGAATAAGAGTCTAAAAGTACAGTTAAGACGTGTATAGTTTCGTTGTACCGCTGTTCTTTGATCTATAAAATTAAATTTGTTTTTCAAGTAATTATTTGAGCTCAATATTTTGGATTTAAACATATTCATCCTAATATACCATTGTATAAATTGTTTTAGTATACTCCCCATCTTTTATTTGCATATTGTGAATAAAAGTACTCATTTTTTTTATTTAATTAATTTTTTTCAAAATAAATTAACTTTAGTTAAATTCTATAATAGTTCATAACAAAAACATTGTTTATTTACATCACCCACACTGTGTGTTATGATATTATTCATATAGTTTCTATGGTAACTCAACTGAACTTCTTTTAAAAACATTTAAGGATTAAGCATATATGGGTTGGGTGGCTAAAAAAATTATCAAATTTTCTCACAAATAACGTTCATAAAATAAATATATTTTTATTTTTTCTTAACTAAATATAAAAGAATAATAACAAACATAAATTTTTTATCTACAAATTAAATACTTACAAATTATAAGTTACAATTAAAATTATTTTACATAATCTTTCAAGCTATAGTATCATACATAAAATTAGAATGCATATTTTTTAATTCATTCAATATAATAATTGCCCTGCAATAAACAGAATATCTTCCTAATTCTATCTACAACAATGCATAATTTTTTAAAGATTAAGTCTATAAAATTGCACTTAATAAGAGAGAAATTAATTTCATATCACAATACATAATAAACTTGTTCCTTAATTTTCTTAAATAAACTACAATTTCTTTAGTGAATCTAAAGAATTAATCAAATTTAGTAAATCAAATAAATTAAAAATTGTTATTCAATTTTTCAATAGATGACTTACTAATTGGTGACTGTTGACAAACTTGAGACAAAATTCTCAAGTCTTTCAAATTTAAGTAATTTAAAATTTCTCTATTAACTACATAAGGCAATTCAACTGGCACTTTTAATTCAGAATTATTTTTGAACAGAAATTTCAAAGTCACCGCACCCACTTCTAGTAGTTGCTTTTGAACATTTCCTCTTTCATAATTTTTGAACATCATTGAAGAATATATAGGAAAGGCGTTAAGATAGTCATTAGATGAGAAGGCACACAAAATATTTTTGTTACGCGCGTAAGAAACCAGTTTACGAGTATTTTTGGTCAAAATATCGTAGTAAGATACTTGACCATGAATTTTTTTATTTTTCATATTTGTCAGCTCATTTTGACACTGATTATAGTACAACTGAAGACGAGATTTTTGTTTTATTAAATTTAAATTTTGTTCACTCACATAAATATTCTCAGCAACTAATTTAGCTATGTACATTATCAGGCAGTCAGTTATTTCTTGCATCATTTCGGATCCAGGAATATCTTCATACCTGGGACTGTCAGTTGCTATTAAGAGAGGAGTTTCATCATCGTTGTCTTCTCCGTTGATATTAGCATTCCAATTCAGAAGAAGCTCAACCATGTTCTTATTCATGTCATATACTGCTAATCTTAGCAGAGTCTGATAAACTTTGACAGAAACGTTGACATCTGCTCCATGGTGCAATAGATATTCAGCAATCTCGCAATGACGCTTTTTAACTGCATAGTACAGTGGAGTGAAGCCATCAACTTTGGTTTTGATGTCAACTTCAATGCCCAAAGTTAAAAATAACTCAACCAGTTCTTTGGAACCTTTCTTAGCAGCGAAGTGAAGAACCGAACGACCATCCAAAGTGGTGTCATTGATATTGGCGCCTTTGCTCAACAAAAGCTTAGCAATATTAGCAGATCGATTTTCTGCCGCAAAATGTAAACAACTTTTTCCGTCTTTACGTTTGGCGTTAACGTCAGCATTATTTTCCAACAAAAATTCAACCATTTTTTCGTCCTCTATTCTAATAGCAATATGAATAGGTATTTGTCCTTGTTTATCAACATCGTTTATATCAGCTCCAGCTGATATTAATATTTTAGCTAATTCTGTACAGTGACTAACAGAAGCAATATGCAACGGTGTGCGATAATGCTCTTCTTTGGCATTAACATTGGCATTATACTCTAATAAAGTTTTAATCATCTTTTCATCTTTGTTTTTAACAGCTATGTGTAAAGCGGTCCAGCGATACTCTTCAAAGTCATATATAACATCATTCACGTCGGCTCCATGAGCTAATAACATTTTTACAATTTCAATACAACATCCGCGAACTGCTAGGTGCAACGGAGTCCTGCCGTGGCAGTTTTTTACATTCAAATCAGCGTTGTGTTCTAGAAGAAGCTTGATCATTTTTTTATCTCTATTTTCAACAGCAATGTGTAAAGCAGTTTTACGATATACATCATAATCGTTAACGTTTGCTCCATTGTTAAGAAGTAATTTAACCATTTTTCCGCAGTGATGCTTATTTTTAACGGCAAAAAGTAATGGAGTTTCTTCACATAGACCTCCCTTGGCATTAATTGGAGCTCCATGTTTCAAAAGGAGTTTTATTATTGTCAGTGTATCGTTTTTAATGAACACTTCGAATTTTCTATTTTTGCAACTTAAGTGTAAAGGCATTTCTAGCTGGTTGTTACTAGCAGTTATAGAGGCCCCTCTTTTCAAGAGTAGTCTAACTATTTCAGCTTTGTTTAGACCAATAGCCAAGTGAAGCGCAGTCTTTTGAGTAAACTTTGGATTTTCTGGGTTTACTTGACAATTTTGAGCCAGAAGCCATTTGGCAATGTTTGTGTGATTGTAAGACAGCGCCCAGTAAAGCAGCATATATCCTCCCTGCCATGTCTTTGAGTGTAGTAGACCCACTGAAGAAATTATTCTTTTCACTCTGTCCAATTTTCCCTTACGTATGAATTCACTAATTTCAATATCACTATCCATGCATTCCATGGCTGGGTTTTTATTCAGTAGTTACAATGAATTATTATCATCTTCACAATAATCATGAAAAGTTGTAAAGCGTTAAGTGTGATTTTCTATTGAACCTACTTGAGTTAAATGAAACTGTGACTTTGTAAATGCAAAAATTGCTTCTAAAAGAAAAAATAACCAGTTGGTTAAAAAATTTTGTTTAACATCGAAATTCATAAAAAGAGTAAGTACCTGGGGATAGATTCTTGTTGTTGACCAAATTAAAATTTGCCATAGAAAATTTCAACCCAATGAGTTGTATTGTTAGTTAAGATTTTGCATCTGCAAAAAACAAGTGAGTCAATTCATATCAGTGAGTTTTATCATATTATTTTATAGTGTAATTGAAATTTGTAAATCAAACAATCAACTTCTGTTTTTATGATTAAAAAATTACCAAAATTAACCTCAGTTGAAAGCACGAAGAGAATATCCTTTCAGATTCCAATACCAGTTATTGAATAATTCTAAATTGTCGGTACGCCGAGTGCTACCACCAAAGTAGTTTTCGCGTCCAAGCCATGATTTATAATAGCTACTGTAACCTTCCAAGCTCCAAATTATCCAAAAAAGTGCAGTTTGCACTTCCGTAGCTGCAATTGCAGCCTCCTCTCATCGACTCGTCGGCGTCGTCGCTGCAGACTGCAGAGTGCAGACAGCCGTCGGTAAGTCTGGGCGTCTGGCGACGGTGGGATATTTAAATAAAGGGCGACGGGGGCTGACGTGATAGTCTGCGAATGCTGCATGCGCGTGCGATTATCAGAACTACTGCATCGCATCCAGTGTTGTCAACACGCGATCCTGCACCGCAGATTAAACGCAATAATAATAATTAAAATAATGATGACAATAATAATAATGCACCTTTTAATTCTTTACTTCGATGACTCGGTCTAGTTTGAGTTCGAACATACATGGTTGAAATTTATTTTTTTATCATTCAGCTGAATACGATCTCTGATTGGATACATTATATCTTCGACGATGTGCGTTTGCTGCATCATGTAGATAAACTTTTTTATGTCTCGGACCGTAGAAAACTGCCGGAGAGATGCTTGGTTTATTTTCGAACTCCGATAAGCGATGCTTATTATCTAATTGGAAGAAAATTTTTCAACAATTTGTTGATGATCGTACTGGAGATCGTTCTAATTATAAAAACATATAAGATTTAAAAAATTTACGCACACGGAGTTGTAATTTTCAACAATAGGTTTTAAGTAGCCGTAATTTTTAAATTAAGTAAAAGATAATTTCAGTACTAATTTACTTTAATTTTTGAATCTGCAGCTAAGTGATATATATTTATCGTAATAAAATGATGAGTAAATGATCTAATTTTTCTTTAGATCCAGAGCAAGAAATATTTTAAAAAATTGTGAACGCAAAAGTTCAAATATGACATATTGTTATTATTTATTAAATATATACATTTACATATGTATAATATTTTCGAAATTATTTAAAGTTTTTAAATGTGTGTAATAATTATGTCAAAAAATAATCCGAATTAAATTTAAAAGTGTAAAACTAATGGATTTAAATTATAAAAACATTGATCTTATTTTAGGCAACAAAAACATCAACAAAAACGACACGACACTTGTCCTTGAACACCCGCTACAGCAGCTGCTGCAGGCAGCAGCAGCAGCTTTCAAAAAGTGTCCGCGGACGTCCGTAAAGTGGCGCCCCCACAATTCCGTGTTATTTTTCCGTGTTATTTTTCACTCAAAAATATCTGAAAAAAGTGTGTCTTCTCGACGACGGTCTGCTATGCGCTGATGATCATGTTCTCAATGACGACGTAATTGCAATAATTATTTCCAAGGTGGCACTTTTCAACGACGAAGACCTAAGCTGCGGGTGCATTTCTACCACACCGAAGTCTCCGGAATACTCACGGTAAGTGTGCAGCAGGCCTGCTGATTTTTTTTTCAACGATCCCATTAACTTATCAAAGCTGGTGTTCTACTCTAGTGTTTTTAACTGTAGTAATTTGCCTGCAGATAAGTTTTAAACGCAGAGAAAAACAGCTACGAGAGCAACAATAAGCGTCGTACGCTGTCGTGCCGTAGAAGGAGAGAAGACAACAAAGTCCGTCTTGCTTCGAAGTTCAGTAAGCGTATGTGACTTTGACCGCAGTAGAAATGTCGGCTCACCACGAGTAGGAGGTAGGAGAGAGTTTTCAGTGTGGCGTGCAGCAGCGTGCGTAGGGATCACGTAAACGTAACGTCTCACACCAGGAATACTTATGTCGAGCCCATCAAACAGTTCGGTTCAGATAGGATGCGACGACGAGAGCAGAATTGAGTTGAATGGGTGCGCGGTTTGTGAAAAAAGCGATAATTTACTCAGGTGTAGCAGGTGTAAAAGCATTCTTTATTGCAGCACTGATCATCAAAAGTTCGACTGGAAACGTCACAAGAAGCAGTGCAAAAAATTGTCATCATCCACTACTCCAAAAGAGGACAAAACAAATTTGGAGCAAGTACTTGCTGATGTTAATCAGGCCAGAGAAAAGCCCGCAGGTAGGAGTTTGTTTACAAATGTTTTACCAAGTCTGTGAGCCCACAGAGGCAGCAAACTTTGAAAAATCATTTGTGAAGCTGTTTCATAGGTTAGAATTCTTTTACAGTGAAATCAAAAGTAGTAGGCGATTCACATTTTATTTTCAGCTTAGATTTTCATAATTTTTTAAATTAGAAATCAAAAAGTAAAGTGCATTAGAATTCATTTATTATTTTTTTAAAAAGTACTTTAATATAATTTACAAGTATTAAAACATAAACTTCTTTTATATTTATAGAGGAAAACAAAAAAGTTCAAAATTCTCACAAAGGGGACACACAAGAAAATTTGCATTCAAAAGAAAATAGAGATGATTGGACATTGCCTATAACATATGAGGGTAGCTCTGAAGATACAATTTTAGGAGCTAGAGCAGAATTATTGAATCCTTTAAGTAATTCCAAAGTTTTGGGAAACTCTTCTGACATTCAACCATCAGAAATGCCTCAGCAAAGACACAATGGTATAACAAACTATCCAGAAGTCAGAATAAGATCTGATGATGACTACCTATCATCAAATAAGTCAAGAAACAATCATAATCTTGAAGAAATAGATGAGATTTCTAGAAATGTTATCAGAGACATGAACACATTTGGATTATGTGTTGTAAATAATTTTTTGGGTACAGAAAAAGGTATGCTAGTGTTAGAAGAAGTTTTAAAAATGTACAATGCCGGAGTGTTTGAAAATGGCCAGTTGGTTTCAAACAGAGCTGGTACAAATAAGAGTACAATTAGAGGCGATCAAATCACATGGTTAGATGGAAAAGAAAGAGATTGTCAAAACATTGGAAAATTAATATCAAAGGTGGATGCCATCATCATGAGAGCTAATAAAATGACTGGGAATGGAAAAATGGGAAAATACATCATAAATAACAGGACTAAGGTAATTTTTGTTTACAATTTTTTTAATGATTTCTTCTAACTTGAATTATACTTATTTCTTTCACATTTTTATTTTTTCAAGAAAATTATTTATCTTTGATTTTATTACATTGCTTATAATGATATACTGTGTGTCATCAATAGTTTTATTTTAATATAAAATGAGAAGAATAGTACTTTTGACAACAAAAGACGAAAAAACATGCATGTATTTGGACGAGTGCTGTAAACATTTCGCTTGAGTCCGAATACGTTTTTGTCTCATGTTATCAACAATACTTTTTATTGTAGTAGCCATCTCGAGACGTTCTTCAGACCTGTTTTTGATGAAGGCTCATTTTCTGTCGCAATGCGTCAGTGATCAGCTGTTCGTATTTTCTACATTGAGGTTAAGAAGTGAAAAACAGCTGATCTCTTACTTTCGCAGTGCGACAGAAAATGAGTGTTTCGTCCTCGAAAATAAGTCTGAAAAACGTCGAGAGAGGACTGCTACAATGAAAATGAATTTTCAATTTACTAAACTTAACTTTACTAATTTGCACACTCAAGTTAATAATTCGATATTTTCTAATGAATTAAATTTGTTTCTTGTAAGTCTGTATGGGTTTTCATTGAAAAACTCATTTGTTTACTAATTTAAAAATAATAAATTCTATATTTATTATTGATAAAAGAATTTTTGAAAAATAATCATTCGATAATCTAGTCTCATTCTTCATAAATTAAAAAAGTTTAATTAGTACCAAAATTTTTTCATAGATACTTTTTGAATGTAACTATAAATTATTATCCATTTGATATTTCTTAGTGTCAAAAAAAGATTGACTATCATTTGTAAAAATTGAAGATAATCTCAATTAATTTTTTTGTAAAAAATGTTTTGAACCTTTTAAAATGAAAAGTAAACCCAAAATGATTGATTATGATTGATGGAAGAAATATTTTTTAGTACCCAGATTAAAAATTTGACTGGCAATTACAATGATGATTGAAAAAAAGAAATATCTTGCATACTTTTTCAAAGTCTCCAGAAAAAAACTTTTATTCAACTCGACCATGTAATTGGTATATTTTGACGTGTAAAATACGCGGTAGAAGTGATACTTTTAATCTTAATTTCTTTTCACCGCAGCGTTGAATAATAGGGTACATTTACAGCCGCATTTTTATCAAAGTACCAAATTACATGATCTTGTTGAATAAAATATGATACTCAAATTGTGTCCGAAGTTGTTCACTTACATCTCGAGTTGCTGATGCTCTCGATGTAAATGTACAACTTCACACACAAGTTGAGTAACATATCATTTTCTAACGTCAGTGAATGAATTTTAAATTCTAAACGTTGTATAGAAAAAATATTAAATTATAATAACTTCTTCATATTTCAAATAGATAAATCAGCGTTAAGTAACTGGTCAACGAAAAACTCCAGTGATACTTATTCCACCCAATCATTTTTTTACTACAAAATAAAAATAAATTAATAAAAGCTACTTCGTAATCGTTGGGTAAACCCAGTTACAATTGAGTCTTAAAATTATCAGTGTAAACAAATGACTCAAACGTTCTCCCAAATATCATTCATTCAAAAGCTACTCGAATCATTTCATTGAATAATCGTAGGAAGACATGAAAAAAGTCGTTATCGCAACCTTCCTAAAAATAAAACTAACGCATCGCGTGAGATAATGATAAAACATAAGCCTCGAGTCTCGACATAAGCGATGACCGACTCCATTGAAATCCTTGCAGCGCGTTACACTTTCTTCTCATTCAAAATCTTTCGGACGCGCAGTTGTACGCGCGCCAGAAAAATAAAAGAGCGCGGTGCGTTCGGTCACGTACGCCAACCGATGACTTTCTTTAAATTTGAGGGTTTTTACAATTCAAGGAACTAGAATTATAATAAGATCCGAATTTTTTAATAGCCAAACTGCTAATTGAATTTGTTTTCATCGTTGATATCTCCCCCAGTGTTTGACTAAAATTATGTTTATTTCAAGTCTGTTTTTTTTTTTTTTTTTTTTTTTTTTAACGGTGGATTTAAGATGTCCGAGTGGCGTCACACCTTGTGTAAGATAAGTTATGTCAATATGAATCTTAATGAAGTTTTCGTATTTTGAAGTTCAAAAATACAATGAAAAATTGAAAATTTACTCGCACAATATTTCACGAAACTAATTAATTTTCGATAATTGACTAGTATTTAAAATGTTTTTTTTTTAATATAAGCTGTTTTTTTTTTTTTTTTTTTTTTTTTTTTTTTTTTTTTTAAATCGTTTGGTGGATCTTGACATGTTTTTAAATCCTTGAATACCAAGATTAATGTTGATACGAAAAAGTCAATATTGGTATTATCGTAGTCAGGTAAAACTCAATGTCGTTTTTATAAAGCATCAGCTACTTCATATTTAATTTTAATTTTTTTAAAGAAATCTCGTTACTGTAGTTTTTTTGGCTCTTTCAAAGTTTAAAATTAAAAATTTTATTTTAATGAATTAGTTGGAAAATAAATTTAAAACTGAAAAAAGCCACGAGCCAAACAATTCTAACGATCCGTTCAATTACATATGTAGATTAAAACAGAATATTTTGAGTAGTTTAAAACTTATCTTTTATAGGCGTACCAGTCTAAAAATAAATTTTCAATTTATTTTTTTTTTAATTTTTGTGCGCAGTAACCTTGTCGAAGGTCGAAAAATGAATGTGATTTAGAAATAAAACTTCAAAAAATGTAAAGATTAAATTATCTTACACTTAAAGAGGTGACTAATATTCCGTCTTGATTACGACTAAATTCATCGTAAATCAATTTTCCATAACCCGGAAATGAATTTTTATTAACTGCTAAATTAATTTCGCAGAAGTAATTCCTAACTTTCCGCAGTTAAGTCTTGAAAATTATTTCAAAAACAATATTCAAAACTGAAAAGTTTAACTCATCAAACCAAAAAGAAAGCTCAAAAGTTTTCAAATTACAAAAATTAAAATGAATGTTTCAAAATAGCTACGTGTGTCTCGTTAATTCATAAATTTTTCCGAAGCCAAGGTGAAATTTCGATGCTTCAAGTTACAACAAAAATGAGCTCGCGCAGAAGTTAAAAGCCGCGAGATGTGCGCGGGTATCAAAAATAGAAGTTCTTATATTAGCGAACACAACGCATTATATATTGCGAGGATACAAAATCTCTCCCCCGAGAGTCCGTCTTTAATTCTTTCCTCTTTTAACTGCACTTATGTTATCAGCAGAACATTTTATGAAGCGAGATTATCGATAAATCCTTACCTGGTAGTCACGTAGACCCGGGATTGAAAAAATCATATTTTTTTATATTTTAAAAGGCTTATAACAAAAAATGTTTCGTGTGTCATCAGAAACTACTTACTTAAAATTAATTTGTTTTTTAAAAATTTGAAAATTTTTTCATCAACAACTAATCGAATTCATACCAGTTATTCTTATCCTGGATAATTAATTTTTCGTAATAGCTGTATCATATTTATTACTTAGATTTAATTTTAAATATTAAAAATTATTTTACATAATTGAAAAAAAATTTTTTGGCTTTTTTATATATTGCGATTTTTATTGTATCCTATTACATTAAAACTATTTTAAAAAAAACGATTTCTCGAGAAAATTTTTAATTTTAACAAAAAAATTTTCGATTCCCAGTTGAAAAACTACTGTTTATAATAAATTTTAGATTGGTCTTATACGACTTAATCAAATTAATTACTTGATTCAAAGATATCAAAACAGTTGCAGGTTTAACCTACACTATAATTATTAAAAAATTTATTTTTAATTTAATCGTACAGTTTAAACAATTTTTTTTTTTAATTTAAAAATACATGAATTATATTATTTGAATAATAATAAATTAAAAAAAAAAAACGAGCATTTAAAATTTTTTTAAATAATTAATTTCAAATTAATTATGAACAGAAATTATTATTTAAAAATTTATCAATTAGTTATCTAATAATTATAAATCTCTTATTGTAAAATTCAACTTTTACCGTTATCAAAAACTGAAAAACATGGAATAACCGGATTTCTGTAATTTTAAAATCAAATTTTACAAGTATCGAAAGAATAAAATTTCTGTGAATCGTACTGATTCTCCCTTAATCCGATGGAATTTAATTTCATTAAAACTATAAAATTTAAAATTCATAAGTATCTTGTTATCTCCTCTTTTGCCCCTGATATGATAGATGCGTATCTAAACTCGATATCGGTGCAGTAATTCATTAAAATCTCATGCAAATTAAAAGAATAATAAGAAAAAGTAAACGTGCGAAAAAGGTCAGATAAGTGCGTGTGTGTAATACGACGACCGTGAACATCGCCAAACCGGGCTCCTCTGGTTGTACGGAACTTCATGGTCGACGACGCATTCTGAGAACAATCACACACCATGATTTTGTGTACGTGATCAAGAGCATGCACTCCCGAGTCAAAATTTCGTGGTTCTCGAGCAGGCGTCAATTTTTTTACCACAGTTTTTTTCTCCCCTACCCCCCCCCTTTTTTTTTGTCGGAAATACATTACTCAATCGTCGGGGAATAATTTTCGGTAAATTTTTATTACTCGGCAAACAAATCTGCGGGATTTTTTATTGGAGACTTTTTTTTTAACAAGTGCGTGATTTAAGTATTGTTTTACAATTAGTATCTTTTGACAAATTTTTACGGAAAATAAACATTCAGGTAATGAATTTTACGTTAAACAAATTTGGACTTTTCAACAAAAATTTATAGTTTTTTTTTAATCATATATTTTTTTTTTAGTATAATTTTTACAAACCTTTACTTTTTAAAAAACTTTATCGGTAAATATCAGATGTTATATTTACTGCTGGCTAGACAATTTTACAATGATTTAAGTTTATTTTTCCGCTAATAATGTTAAAGTTTCGAAAAATTTTTGTTGTCTCCATAAATGATATTAAAAAAAAAAAAATGATTTTTAATATTTTTAATGTTATTTTAATTTATTTTTTTTCAAAAGTATAGAAATCCATCAAGATTGAAAACATTAGAAAAAACTTTTGATTGATAACATTTTATTATTAAGTATTGTGCTTATCATCCAACTTTCAATAAACTACTTCACTCTTTATCAATTTGAAAATTTTCTGTAAAACGTATTAGAATTATTAAAAAACAATTCTCTTCTTTAATCCTTGATTTATGCTGAAAAGTATATAAAATCGAAAAATCGTTACGCTTAAAAATTTGTTATTAAACTAAGTGGGTTTGTCTTAAAAAGACTAAAACATAGTTTGCTACAAAAACTTTTTTCTCGGTTTACATTAATTACGTTTTAATTTAAAAATTTAAGCAAAATATTCTTTAAAATTTATAAAATATAAAAATTGCCCGAGTCTTAGCGTCAAAAGAATTCATAAACAATACAAAATTATGTCATCTAATATCAAACAGATAGATACAATTTTTTATGATAGTTTTCAACTTCTTTCGGTAGATTACGTTTTAAAAATAACGTTTTTGTAATGGAGTTTTGAAAAAATATGGGTCGCCCCTCCCCAAACTTACGAAGAGGAAGTATTTTTTTTCCTCAATCAGATTGTTATGATGAAATACTAAACAACTTTTAGGTTCTTTTCGTAAACAGTACGTGCAAGTTTTGTCAGTCGAGCAAATTTTTTGCTTATTTAAATTGATAAAAGTACCATGCAAACTTAATCTTAAACGCAATAGTTTCTTTAAAAAATAATTGATAAAAACTACTTTTTTTTTTTAGTAAAATTTTTAACATTATAAGCCTGAAAATGTAAGCTTAATTAAAAGACTTGTTTGTTTGTTTGTTTTTTTTTTTTTTTTTTTCTTCAACCAAAAATTTTGTAAAGATTGGTAAAAAAAATTTTTTGTTAGTTATAAATGCAATAAAGACTTTTCTTTTGATAAAATAGCATGTTCATAAATATTTTTAACTTCTAGTCATAGATTGACAAAACCAAGTACAGTTTTCTGCGAAGAAAATCCATTGTCCACGAATTGTTTGATATCGGGCTTTAAAACAAATGTGCAACTTTACGCCTGTAACAGTTGATAAACTAACTGCAAATTACGTACTTGCACGTATGAATCACATTTTAAACTCGCGACTAGTTTGATTTTTCTTTTTTTTTTTCTTTTTTTCAATTTATTATAGGTAAAAAATAGAAAATTTCCGTTCTCCAACATTAAACAATTTTCATTGCATGCTTTTGTTGACACTCAATAATAATAATAATTATTTTTTTTTTTTTCAGGCGATGGTAGCGTGTTATCCTGGCAATGGTTCACATTACGTAACGCACGTAGACAATCCGAATCAAGACGGCAGATGTATAACAGCGATATATTATTTAAACAGAGATTGGGATATCCAGGTAAATATATATTAATTAATTATTTTTATTTTTTTTTCAATTCTACAACACTCTTTTTCAATTATTATTCGTCATGCCTGGTCAAATTTCTCGGAATTCGGCTAAATTTTTTAAAAATATTTCACTCACTATATTAGTTAAAAGTTTGATGTTAATAAATTATTTAAAAAAAATTGCTTATAAATGACTGCTATAATGAAAAAACTTTATTACTAGTATAACTATTATTATTATAGAAATATATTTTCATTTCTTTTCATTAAACTTTCATTAAAAGGTAATATTTAATTTTATTTTAAGATTAATTTAATTTTTTGTCCGTAAATAAATAAATAATAAAATAAAAAATTGTTTTTTCAGCAAGACGGTGGCCTGCTGAGGATATTCCCAGAAGGTTGGAAGGATCAAGTTGCAGATATCGAACCACTCTTTGATCGTATTCTTTTCTTCTGGTCAGACCGAAGAAATCCACACGAGGTTCAACCGGCCTACAGAACCAGATACGCGATTACTTTGTGGTACTTCGACGCGGAGGAAAGAAATGAAGCTAGTCGAAAGTTTCAAAGAGAAAGTTAGTATCGATGTCTGTATTATTCCTGCAAATAATGATCAACACTAAAAATTAAAATTGAATTCTGAGAGGCATTGAATTAACGAAGAAATTTTTTTATTTTTTAGAAGAATTGGTGAGTAGGACATGAAACTTGGAAATCATAGGACAGAGATAACGTCCGACGACTGAAAATTTAATTTACTACAATTTATGCACCTGTAAATAGTTACGCGCGAATAAGCACTGGTACATAATCGTATTATTACGTTTTAAGAAAAAAAAAAAAAAAAAAAAAAAAAAAAGAAAGAAAGAAAAAGAAAAAAAATGGAAGCAACCAACGATCTTAATGCCAGAAAACAGAGGAATTGATAAGTGTACAACAAACTGAAATTCTTTATGAGTGTCTGATAGTTTAGTATTTTTATTTTATTTTATTTATTTTCATTATTATTATTATATTTTTTTTTTATGAAATTCTTCATGAAAAAAAAAAAAATTCTTTGACATCTTTTTAACTGATCACAATGTTATTTAAGCCAACAAAAAGACAAAATTTGTATTTTTTAAATTTCTTAAAAATGTAATGCGTGAAGTTTATGTAAAATTATGTAATCAAAATTTATTCTGATACCGCAAGGGGTTTTTCAAGTGCCTCGGTATGCATAAATTGTGATATGTCTCAGTAATTAATTGCTAGTAAGAGTTGATTCAGAATTTTCGTCAATTAAAATTTATGGATCTAATAGCTAATAATAATTATTTGCTGATATTATACATAATATTTTATTATGATATGATAGGGAAAAAAAAAATTTTGACTCTGCTTGTAATATTTAAAACTCAAGTTGTCTATGTATGTGTACATATAGTATTTTAAAGCGATTGTTTTCACCTTATACATTATTAATTTCAATTTAAATGAATAAGTTTTGAAAATACTAATACAATTATTCATTTTAATGCAACCCAAATTTTTTTCTTAAAGTTTCATTTTAAAAATCCAAATGAATTTCATTTGAATAAAAACAAACCATCTTTATAAATTAACTTTTATTGTATTTACAAGTAGCTAAAACTGACTTATTTTGGTCAAAAAATATTTCTTCAAGAATAAATTTACAGTTAAAAATATTTTTTGTATCTACTTAACATATAAATTAAATACATAAAACGATCAAAATATTTACAGTTTTTAATTATTCTTAAAAATGAATTTTCCGTTAATTTTAAAAAATGTCTTCTAACAATTAAACATTTACTAATAAATTTTTATTTTATCTTAAAAACTTTTCAATTGTCAAAATAGATCTAAAATTCATCAGAGGGAACAGAACAATCCTCAATGGTATTTTCAGATGGTTGATATAAGAAAAAGGAAAAATCATTTTTCAAAAAAGATCCAGGGTTAATAACTTTGCAACCATGCATATTCTTTGCTACATAAGGTTGAAATTCATCAGCAACAACTACTAGATCTGGTGTAGGATAAAGTTGCAAAGCTTGATCATATTTCCAATAAACAGGAATGGTTGAAAATAATAATGGAGTCAAGTGTGATTGTCTAATTATTGCATTAGCAAACTAAAAAATGTATAAATTCATATGAATTATTAGTAAGTTAATAAAAAAACTATTTATCAGAAAAAATTTGAAACGAATGTACTTACAGCATCAGAAACTTTTTCTGTCTTATCTTCTTCATTTGGCCTTTTAGGGTAATGCAGAGTATTTCTACATAACTTCGATAACATATTTTCTCTAAAAACCACTATTTCCTTTGTACAATATTGTAATCTACAAGGATTTGTAGCTAGGTGAGTATTTGGTACAGTTTTCATAAAATCTTCAATAATGTACTTTGGTATAGATGAGCGAGGTAAAATTTTTGGTGCACCTATATCAAATGGGCCTGGAATGAATATAAAGTGTGTTTTCTGTTGAATTAATTGGAATTCAGAAACTATGTTTGCAAGTTTTTTAAATCCTTCTTTAAGTTTTTTCACACTGGTAACATTAGTTACAGAACTCAAGAAGTGTCCACATAGTACAAATGCAACAGGTGGGTCTTCTTGATACCCATCTAGTATTTTTCTAAATTTACTTAAAACTATTTCACTGTCCACCCAAAACTCTGACAGAAAAATAAAATAGTCTTCCATATTTTTTTCTTCATATGCCTTTAATTTTTCTGATAATTTCAAAGTTGTGGGATGAAGTCCTCCAAAAGTGTTTGAATCTCCAATATTAGCTCGACTAGTATCTGGATTCTCTGGTGGTGGGAAATCCAAATTTTCAACTTGAAAAACTTCATCTTCATACCTACCTTTGGCTATTACAATTGATCCTTCCATGATTAAACTTGAATTAAAGAAGTATTCATTAATTAAGGAAATAATATATTATTTACAAGAATTTAAAATTAATCAAAAAAGTTATTATTAATACATAAATTATGAAAATAAGTAATAAAAGGATATGGTATCTTTGAGATTTATCTTGATTTTTCCACTGTAATCTTCTAGCCAGTACTGTCCCTCAGTAATTTGTGCCAGCAGCCCCATAATGCAAACATTTCTTTTAGCTTCACTGAGTACAAAGTCAATAGGTACCAATTGTAATTTTTTTTCTTCTATTTTTCCAAATTTTGATGGTGCAAAGACAGCGTGTTTTAAAGTTCTGTGCCAAAGTAAATCTAATCTCTCTTTGAATAATAATGACTTGAATTCAGCATCAGAAAATAAATCACAATCTGCTTTTCTGAGTACATATTTTTGCTTATCCAAGTCATAAATAACTTTTGGAACTGTAAATGCATCAATAACATTGAACACAGTTTCAGTATCCTTTAAAGTACTTGCTGGTTTCAAGCATTCTGTTATAGCAAGCTTAATATTGTCAACAGTAATTTGTGGATTTTTTAAACTTTGCGTTAATATCTGTTCAGCAATTTGAGTAAGCCAACTTTTTAGATCTTTTTCAGGATTATTTTGAAAAGTTTTTGCAACGGTAGCACTGAGTTTTCTAAAAAAAAAAAAAAAAATTACCACTGTACAGAAAAAATAATTAAAGTAAACAAAAATATCAAAAGTGAAGTTAAATAATACTTTACTTGGTAATTTCAAGTCCATACATTCTAAACGTACTTTGTACTAATTTGATTGATTTATCATCTGCCATTGTTGTAAAGGATAATATTTGAAAGCTTAAAATTTTTAAAACAATACCTTATCCATTTATCCGATTAAATTATCAAAACATGCAACTGTTCCTTATACATGCCTGATTTTAGCGCCAAATTTACTTGTCGCATATCCGTAGTCTGCTAGATCCACTGAAATCCATCTAGAAGAACCAATCAACGTTGTTTCTGCAATCGATATCGAGGACAAAAACCAAAAATAAAAGAACTGGACAAAAATTGAGTGTTGTGAACAGCGTTTTACGAGAGCTTCGCCATTTCGCCCAAATCGGCATTCGGCGAACATCACAACCTATCTCAATTTTTTCTCAAAACGAATTAAAAAAAAGTATAGGTATTTCTTTATTAACATTTATTGCTATTAAACTTTGAGATCCACGTGCTTAAAAATTTAGCGAATGTTCGGTATCATTTATACTCATCATTAAATGTATAATCGTCTCTAATGTTGACGTACCAAAGAAAACGGTACACTGTTTACGACGGTACAGCCGGATTATTTTGTATTTACCGGTAGCACGCGTGCCTTGAAACTCCAAGACTTAATAAAGTCAATGAAATTGGAGTTTTAATGCTATCTTACGCATCAGAAATGTCATCATCAAGGGATAAACCTCTTACCAAAGAGGAACAAGAAGAAGAAGAAATGAGAAATGAGTTGGCAGGTGAGGCTTTTTATTGTTTTCATAAAATCTTTGGTTTACAACCTCTTTTTTATAATACTTTAAATTTTTAGTAAATAAACTTTTATAAAATAGATTTTCATTTTAGTAACTGTTCTTGCAATTTTGATTTTAAAATAATAATTTATACTTTTTACAGTCCTAAAATATCAATATAAAATTATATAATTTATTTATACATTCTGATGCAAAATAACAATTGATATATCTTAATTTATTTTTCTAGAGTTTGGCGTTGATGATCACATGCCTGCGGATGAAATGAAACAGTTACTTAGTGCATTAAAAGAATCCAAGAAAGAAGAAAGTTTTGTTGTAAGTATACTTGTACAATAAAATTGAATTTGATATAATTTTTTCAAAGTTGTGTTATAAATATTGTTTTTGACGTTTGTACCTGTTATATTCAAAATTTTTCATATTATTTTAGGATTCGCCATCACCAAGGGAAACTAGATCTCCACCTTGCAACGCAGAGACACATACTCCAAAAATGCCAACTCCAAGTTACTCCTATCGAAATAACATCACAAGTGACAATGGAGAAAAAAACGTATCTGAAGAAAAAAAAAGTCATATGAGTCCAGAAGTTGATTATAAAAAAAATTCTAGTTTCCAAATGGAAAGAAATAAAACTCCAGAAAAGGAAACTCTCAATGAAAAGGATTATAATTTGACTAATGATTTTCCTCCTCTTGGAAGTCATTCAAATTCTAAAAACACAGATTTAGGAACACCAAAACAGTGGTACAGAGATAATAAAAGATCCTCCATAATGACAAAAAAAATGAGAATTGAAAGATACAAATTAAACCCTTTTCATTATGAACAAAACAAAGATGTTCTTCCATTGAAAGTTAGTGAACAATTCGATGAAATAAGCAACTCGCCATCATTGACAGTAGAAGATTTGGATTCAGACAAATTTGAAGAACTTTACAATCAGATGAGTGAAAAATTAGACAGACTGCATGATGTATTTTGCTCATCAAAGGCAACAAGCGGTGATAGCAATACTGAATGGGGGTTGCCCATTAAGGTGGGTACTTCCAAACAAGTACCTCCTTATCGTTAAAAATGATGGGAAGAGTGCCAATAAAATAAACAACTTCTATTCAACTAAAGTTCAAAGATTTGAAATTACTTTTCTTTTTTCATAACTGATGTTTGATGATTGCATTCCAATAGAATATTTAGTTCATAAAAATTTGTTTTAACACTTTTATTGCACTGAGTCAATCAATTTTTGCAATCATTTTATTAATTATTCATTAATTTTTTACGTTATTTTTAATTCAAGATTGCTTAAAGTTTTAACTTTTAACAAATTCCATGAGTGAAAAAAAGAAAACAAAACAAAACAAAGAAAGCATTTAAATTGGTTTTTTTAAACTAATATATTTTTTTAGACCAAAAATTGATAAATTTGTATCATTAAAGACTTAAAATTTTTGATATAAACAAAAAAAGATTATAATATATACATATATATTTGTAAGTTTGACAACTTAGCAGTGTTTATTTTTTGTAATTCTTTTCATAACTACTTTTTAAAAATCGATAGAAAATGTTTCATAACATGTACAATGTTACAGTTGTATCACAGACAAATTAATAAATCTTATTTATTTAAAAAAATTCAAACCATTTGTGTGATTTATTCTTACACTCAATCTAATTATTTATTTTTTTAAATTTCTTTAGGTTGCAAAAAAGTGGAATGGTTCATTGGATAAGAATCTAGTAGTTGAAAAAACATCCTATGTTAACAACCATAGTCCAGCAACGCAAATAAAAAACACACTCAGTCCCAGTGATCAAGACTCTAAAGACAGTTTCAATCAAGACAACTCAACAAGTCCAGCTCCACAAGACGCTAATACTTCAAATTTCGTATCTCTCAGAAGTACTCGAGCTACCAAACGTAAAGCAATGGAAAATATAAATATTGCCACACAGATTGATGAAGGATGGGACAGCGATGAAGAATTTGTGGAATCTAAAAAAAGAAAAACTGGATTAATTAAAAAACCCGAACAAAGCGAAAAAAAGTTACAAAAAGAAAAAGATCCTGATTTTGAAGTGATCGATATTGACAAAGATGGATCTGATGACAATGGGTTTGACAATTCTGGTGTGCACAGTCTGCGTAAAAACAAAAAACAAGTACCTACAAATTCAAAAGCTGCAGAGGAAGAACCAATTTATCCAAGAAAAATTACGCCACCAAATCCAAATAATAAAAAAAGTTACAAGGGTCCTCGATCAAAAAAAAAAGGCCAAAATCTGGTACAAAATAATGCTATGAAGAAGAAAATGGGAATTACAAATGAAGAAATATCAAAAACTTTAGAAGAAATTGATGCTCAAATAGAAGACAACGACTGTGTAGACATAACTGATGAAGTAAAACCTTCACCAGTTCAAAATATTAAGAACAAAAAACTACTAGATGCCAGTTCTTACTTAGAAAAAGCTCATAAAAACGAAGAAAAAAAAATTAAAGCTGCAGAAGAGGAGAAAAAAAAATTGGAAATTCAAGAAAGACTTAAAAAAGATAAAATGATCAGTGAAAGACTACAAGAAGAAGAAAATGAAAAAGCCAAAAAATTAGAGAAAGAAAAAAGATGTAAAGAACAAACAGAGTATTATAATAATTTTTTAAAAACGAAAGTCACTAATCCAAACATTGAAAAACCTAAAACTCCCGAGGAAGCAGATGAAGATTTTTTATTGGTTTGTATATTCAAAGTTTAAATTTGTACATGTAATAAATTTTTTAAATTTTTTCTTACATCTATCTTTAATTTGGTTTAGGCTGATGAGGAAGAATCTGCAATGACTCGTTCAAAAATCAAAAATCAAAATTCTGCTTGTCCGATTTGTCAAAAATCGTTCCCTAGTGATAAAATTGAATCTCACGCTTCGGAATGCTTCACTTTCTCTGAAGTGGAGGATACAATAAATCACCAACCATCCACAAGCAGTCGTAATTTACTCCATGAATGTTATTTTTGTGGAAAATTTAAAACAGATGACGGGAATAAATTTGAAGAACATTCGGTCAGATGTAAAGAAAGAATTCAAAATAAAAATAATGGTAAGGTATAAATATTTTACTAGAACAATTATAAATTTTTTTACTTAAATAAAATAATTTTTATATATCATCAGGATATTACTGCTAAAGAGTTTTTGAAGAAAAAATTTCAGCTGCATTAATTCATCACCAAAGAGTATTTTCAACTTGTTAACAACAAAAACTAATTTTTCCAAATATTTTTGTACATTTTTAGTTTAGTGAAATAATTAACTTAGCGCAAAAATAGAGCTCACTGTTACAGAAAGATGTTCACTTTGAAGTAATCAACTAATTATCACTTAAGTGTTGAACATGAATTTTTTACAAAACCGTTTATTTTTAAGAAATTTGTCTTTGATGCATTCCATTGGTTCGTTCCAAGTGCTTTTTTCATCATTTTCTTTACACTTGCCATTTTAACAAACTAATTTTTTTTAATCTAGAGTGTTTAAAAAAATTTTATTCATTCTGATTTATTGTTAAACTGTAAGTGTAATCTATCTTAAATGTACAGTGTATAAAAATAAATTATGTGATTACTATCAACAATGTTTGAAACATTGTTTAAGCAACTATTAGAGATGTAAATTCCTATATGAGGCTTATTTTTTAAGCCAAAAACAAAGTTATATATTTTGTTATTTAAAATAAGCGAAAGGAATTGTTAGAGTGTAAAATTTTGTACTCACAAATGTGTTTTATAAATACAGATTAATGTTTAAAATTTTCAAGTTCAAAAATATTTTATTATTAGACCTTTTTGAAAAAAAAATTTGTTTATAATTGTTGATAATATCATTTTTCATGTTTGTTTGCCAAAAATAATTGCTAATCATTGTTTTTCTGAATCAATTTATTTAAATTGACTCTGAAAACTGATAATTAGTAATAGCTTCAAATTTTGTTTATGATAAATGGTAAAAAAAAAAAAAAAAAAAAAAAAATTACAATTGCTGTACGCATTTGTGTATGAGCATAAGAAATGATATGTTTTAGTGGTCAGCTTGAACATTATCTTATCTTGTGATTGTAATGACTTAAAAGCAAAGTACAAAGTTAAAAGATTGACTTCAAGAATCTATTTTTCGAAATAAAGAAGATATGAAATTTTGATTTTTTTATATCGAATTCAAATATTTTTACTGAGAAATGAGAACATATATTTAAATCCTTTTTTTATAATTTAATTTTTTTTTGCATTTTCTAAATTTTAAAGGTTAAAATTAATTATATTAAAAAATTCATTTTTATAAAATGAATTGGATAAAGCAGTGGATTATTTATGCAGCGATTTGTTTGCACCATGTTAATTCAGTTTCATTGAATGGAAAGTGGAAAGGATACATACTATCAAAAGGTAAAAGAATACACTTTATAGTGTTAGTACATATAAATAATTTTTTTTTCTTTTTGCAGAAAATGATTTGTTTACCGCTGAAGTACCAGGTGGAATTTTCACCGACTTAGAAAAAAGTGGTCGTCTTCCACGAAATTTAGTTGGGTTTAATGATGTAAATAATCGTTGGGTAGCAAATGAATCAGTTATTTATACAACTAATATCCCAGGTAAACCAATAATTTTTAATAAAATCATACACACGTTTTATAAAAACGCAAATGAAATTGTATTTTTTAATTACATTATTTATCTTTTACAATACAGAAACCGATTTGTTATTCAATACTTCACATATTATACTCACTTTCTATGGTTTAGATACTTTTGCCACAATATATGTGAATGATATTGAAGTTGGAAAAGCATCCAACATGTTCTTAAAGTACAATTTCGATATTAAAAATGAATTAAAGGTAAAATGCAGTAAAGAATTTGTAAATTTCTTAATAATCTTAAAAGCTTTAAAATTATGAACTTCTGATCAATTGATTAAAATATAATAAAGTTTCTATTTTAAGAGTGAAAAAAATGAATTGAAAGTAATTTTTGAGTCGTCTGTCAAAGTGGCAAAAAAATTTTACACTGATCAAAGTTTAAAATATGTTGTACCACCAAAATGCGTTCCAAAAGAATATAATGGAGAGTGTCACGTAAATCATATCAGAAAGATGCAAGCTAGCTATGGATGGGATTGGGGAGCAGCTTTTCCTTCCATGGGTATATGGTAAAATTTTTTATTTCAGATAATCAATGGAGACAATAATATTTTTTAATAAAATTTTTCTTCCTCAGGAGAGATGTAGAAATTCTGCCAGTTGAAAATGTAATAGTATCAGAAATTACCACAGATGTAGTTAAAAAGAACAACTCTTGGCAATTAGTTATTGTGGTGTTTTTAGAAACATTTAGAAAAAATGATGGATTGCTCAGTGCTAAAACTCACATATCTTGTACATTGAATGAGACCAATACTATAAATGATATTACCACTCACTTAGAAGTCAAACACAATAAAGCTAATGCAACAATTATGTTAGATATACCAGCAGTAAGTATTAAAATTAAACTTAACTGCTATTATAAGTTTTGGTTTTTGTTAAAATAAGATTCATTTGAAAATTGTTGATGAAAAATTTTAGGAACAAGTTGAAGAATGGTGGCCTAATGGATATGGAAAGCAAAAACTATACAATTTGAATGTAAAAGTCAGAACTGGAAGTGATGCGTTTGAAAAAAACATCAAAATCGGCTTTAGAACTGTTGAACTAGTGCAAGATTCTTTAGAGAAAGGATTAAGTTTTTACTTTAAAGTCAATGGCAATCCCATATTTGCTAAAGGCAGTAACTGGATTCCGTCAAGTGTATTTCCTGAAAATTTAGCGAACAAAAAAACATTACAATATTTATTAAAATCTGCTAAAGAAACGCACATGAACATGTTAAGAGTGTGGGGTGGAGGAGTTTATGAGTCAGATCTTTTTTATGATTTAGCCGACGAGTATGGAATTATGATCTGGCAAGATTTTATGTTTGCATGCAGTATGTATCCAACTACAACATCATTTCTGAATAATGTCAAAGAAGAAGTCATTCAAAACATGAAGAGACTGAAGCATCACCCAAGTATAGTTTTGTGGGCTGGAAATAACGAAAACGAAGCGGCTTTATATGGAAATTGGTATGGTACTGGAACAGCACAAGTTTATAAAGATGATTATGTTAAACTTTACGTTGATACTATCAAATCTGTGGCTTTGAAAACTGACGCTACAAAGCCTTTTGTAGTATCAAGTCCTAGTAATGGACTGTACAGTGAAGAAAAAAATTACACCGAATCAAATCCTTATTCTAATTTGTATGGAGACGGTATGTAATAAAACTAGCCAATTTCATAATTTTGCAAATTTTGCAACGATTTATTGAGAAAAAAGTTTTTAAATATCTTAATTATTTTTATATCTAGAGCGAAAAAAAACTAACATAAAATTTCTACATTAATTAAAACCGATATATTGATGAATAATTTTTTAATTATATATATATATATATTTGTATAATCAGAATATTTCTTACTACAAGGCGTTTTTTTTTTAATTTTCTTTACTGAATCGTACGTAATGTTTATCCATTAAAAAATTCAAAAATTTCGTAAAAAGTAAATAATTGTAATGAAAATTTGATTTTCAAGTATTTTTATTTATTTCAGTTCATTATTACAATTATTTAAAAAACAGCTGGGACATCAACCAATATCCAGTAACGAGATTTGCATCCGAGTATGGTTTCCAAGCATTGCCTTCAATTTGGACATTGATTTCTGCTAGTGAAAACTCTACTGATCTGCAGTTGAACAGCTCATTCATGAAGCACCGTCAGCATTTGCCAGGAGGAAACTCATTCATGACATTGCTGATCTCGAAAAATTTCGTAGTTCCTAAAAATAACAACAGCTTTACTGAATTAGTTGATTATATATATCTGAGTCAGGTAACTCAGGCGATGTCAATGAGAATTCAAACTGAATCGTATCGTCAAATGAAGAGTTCTTTTAACAATTTAGGCGAGGGTATGACTATGGGTGCGCTTTATTGGCAATTAAACGACGTCTGGCAAGCTCCATCTTGGTCATCTATCGGTAAAAATGTCAATTTAAAATATAAAACTTTTTAAAAATTGAATAATTTAGTTTTTAATCTTTTATTCGATAGATTTCGAAGGCCGCTGGAAAATGTTACATTACTATGCCAAAGAATTTTTCGCTCCGGTAATCGTCACTTCGCGAGTGACCAAAGCCAACGAACTTTTGATTTACGTCGTATCGGATTTACTAAAAGCTTTGGAAAATTTAACGGTCGAGATTATCGTATTTGAGTGGAAAACCGGAAAGCCTATCTATACTAAAGAGCTGATTAATTTATTAGTCGTAAGTTTTTATCTGAGTCAATTTTTTAAAAGAAAATATTCAAACTACGATTGATAACTTTCAGAAGCCAAATGAATCTAAGCTTGTAGCTCAGTACTGGCTTGATAAATTTTTGGAGCAGGTTGGATGCGGCCAATTAAATAACGCAAAAGAAAACTGTTTTATAGAATTAATTCTGAAAGATTCTTGTGGAAAAAAAATCGCTCCGTTAAACTATGTCTATCCAAGTTCTTTCAAAAATATTCCTTTGCCAAACGACTCAATAACGGTAAGTTACGATGATTTTTTGTATAGTTTTCGAATTCCTTCTAAATAATTTGTGTTTTTTACTCAAATTAAAGGTGAAAATAAAATCATCTGCGGATTACAATAAAACGTCGAATCCCTTAGATTTTGAAGTAGAAGTTTCTTCCGAAAAAATCGCATTGTTTGTATGGTTGGAGTTAGGAAACGTAACCGGACAATTTTCAGAAAACGGCTTTCATATTTTGAGGAATAAGAAAAACATATTTTTTAAATCTTCTCAACCTGTAAGTGTCAGAGATATAGAGAAAAATATCATCGTGACGTCTCTTTCACGAATTTACGATTATAATCTTCGAAATTCCGATGTAAAAATTGCTATTTATAAAGCCTTGGAGTTCGGACAGAATCGATAATAATTTTAACCTTTATGACGGAAAGTATTGTTCATAATGTTGATAAATTTCAATTGCAACTAAAATCAATAAAATAACTACTAAAACACTGATTATTGTTGACGTATTCATAATTTATATGAAATTTTACTTTTAATTTAATTTTTTTAACACTTTTTTACATTTTTTTTTTTTTTTTTTTTTTTTTTTTGCTGACAATTTTTTTTACATGTTTATAGTTTATACATCTAAATGATTTGGAAACAATTGAGTATCAGATTACTCAATTTTTCGAATAAAGTATGATCAAATTAAAGTAAAAATTTTTTAATGTCAATTCGTCCATTTTTGCAGCTAGACATAAATTTTCTAATAGCATTTGTAAGCTGTTGCGAATTATATTTGAAGAGTTAAAATGATTATATATATATATATATATATATATATATATATATATTACGACAGCTGAATAAATTTATTCGTAAATTTTTTACAGAAAAAATTGCATTATTCTTGAAATCATAAAATGTTGGTGTGGAAATATATTTTTTCTTATAAAAAGTATATAATTAAATAGAAAAATCATTTAATTTAAAATTCTTTACAAAATTACCAACTAATAGAATAAAATAATACATAAACTAAAACTTGAAGCATATATAAAAATCTCTATGTACACAATAATATTCTAGTGTAAATCACAAGCATTGATATTGTTATATGAACTTCACGTAGAGCTAGACTTTGTATTCTTCCTCTGCCTTCGATTCTTCGAGCTAGAGAGAATCTCGTAAGCCTGCTGAATCTCCATGAACTTCAGTTGAGCGGCTCGTCGTTCCTCCTCCGTGCCTTTGACCTTGTCCGGGTGGTGTTCCCTGGACAGCGCTCGCCACTTTGAAGTCACCTCCGACTGCGAGGCCGTTATCGACAATCCCAGGACCTAAAAAAAAAAAATCAATATTAAAATTATTCTGCACCCGAAAAAAATCTGCAGAGCAAATCGCTTTTCCGTTAAAATATTAATAAATCTATATTTACCTTTTTTAATTTTTCATAATTTTAGTTTTTTTAGTTTTATAAGATTGATGAGATGAAAAATAAAATAAAAATTATACTTATTTATGTTTTTCTTTTCACTTATGTACTTTTGAATTTACTTTTTTATTTGAACGATGCAGGCAATTTTCCTATCCGTAGAATTAACAAAAAATCTAATACCTGACCGACTATTCCGCGTTTTTTTTAAGTTTTTTTTTTTTTTTTTTTCATTTCATATTCAACTAAAAAAAAGTGTCTTTTTCTTAGTACGCTCGTGTAAAATAAATAAAGTAAATAATTTCACATAAAAATATCTATTTATTTACGCTCGAATGCTGACTGAGCGAATGATTAATATACCTTATAAGCGTTTATTTCGCCGTGCGGATCACTGAGATCGATCAATTGATACCAAGTCGCCCAAAATCCTTGATTCCTGGCCTCTGTCCAAGTGTCTCCGATACTTTTCTGTAAACCCAAGGTGAATTAGTTTTTTATTAATTACAAAATATTAAAATACACGTAAAATTTTCGAACGAATTACTGGCTTATCTAAAACTTTAACAGTGGCTACAGTTATTAATAAAAAGCCTCTTCGTCAAAATCCAGAAATTTTAGATACGTATCTTTCGATTTTTATTATTTTTTTGTTTTTTCAATACCCGCATTAAATGATGATTGAATTCATTCCGATGGCTTTCAGCTTTTTCAAGAATTTTTTTAATTCGCTTTATAGTTTATCAAAATTGTTAAATTTTTAATATTTGCATAAATGTCTTGAAAGACGGACTAGTTAAGCCGAATATCGGAAAGGTAATCGACGTTTTTTAGATTTATTAAAGACTTGTTAAAATTTATAAGTCAAAAGATACGTACTACTGTAAAAAAAAAAAATAATTTTTATGAATCTTGATCTAGTAATTAAAACATACCTTAAAATCGACATACAGAGGCGACCTGAATAGGTGCTTTATGGACTCGGATATTTTGATTTTTTCGCCCTCGCTGTCGGTTATGGTAGCGTTGAACCACAAGTTGGCCCACAGCCCTCCGAAGACCAAGGCGAAGACCAAGAAAATCGCAACTCTCCGTGAAAGACTCTGCTTTGGTTTATTCTGGAACCTCCAATGTTTAGAAAACGAATCGAAGCACATTGTCGAGGCGACCGACATGAGAAACAGCCAAATGCTCATGTCACCGATGTAGTAAAGGGACGGATAACAGGTGTAGGCCGCGATCAGGGCAACCCATATCGAGCCTTGCTCTCTGCCTATGTTACCCACCAGCCACGTGCCTGCGTTATTTTTTTATTTTATTTTTTAATTCATTATTTTTTGTAACATCGAAAGAAAATTCGAATTGGAGCTTGTGGAGTTAAAACCAGCGAAGGGGAAAGAAGACGAACTTTAGTTAAAATTCGTGAAAGATGTGCTAATTAAAAATCACGAAAACTACATTTAATTTGTTGTTTGACAAAGCTATTTTAAATTTTTAAGTTTAAAATTTTTAACTTTAATGTTTTGTTTGTTGACAAAAGCAATTTTTAAGAGCTGGCGTAGCTTGTTTAGAAATTACAAAACGAACTGACAAAGAGAGCAAATTTTGAAACAAACGCCAGTTAGATTAAGCTGATCTTAAAATTGTCATATTGATTTATCTGTTTTTATAACAATTTTGGGCTAAGTTTTGAGTGAAAAATTATTGGACGTGGATATATTTAAAGATCGACTAAGCAGTTTTTGTAACGGTCATTTTTCAAAAAAATTGTTCTTCGAAAAAAAAATTCCATTTCAGTTTTTCGTTGAAAATTATATTTTTGATCTTAATAAATCCAAAATAATCAGTAGAAATCTTAATTTTCACCAAACGTAAACTTTGCTGGTTTTAATTCTACGCTCATGTTTCAAATAATTAAAATCAATCAGTCGTTCCATTTCAATGGAAAAAAGGTGATTTTTTCCCGTATCAATTAATGTACCCTAAATCTTATGGGAAAAAAAATTTAATTTATTTTAATTTCGGCAACAAGAAGGAAAGAGACTTTGTATTAAAATTCACCTGTATAAATCATTAATAAACTATATTAATTTTTGAATTTTGATGAAAATAGCATTTTTTAAAGATTAAGTCGTGAGAAAAGCAACGTTGTGTTTTTTCAAAAGCTACGTAATTTTACTTCAAAAGATACGTAATTTTACTTAGAAACAAGTTTCACCCCTCGCACTTTATAGATCTAATTTCGGTCTTTTTCTATTTTATATTATGATATATAAAATACTTACTTCATTCCTTTTAAGAATTCTACATAAGAACAGTTGTCAAAAAGTTGACCTTATTTTAAACACGCTATCTTCCGCATAGGGAAAAAAAATCACCTGTTCGTCTTTTTTTTATAATTTAAAAATATGTATTTTATATATATAAAACAAACTTTGAAAATTACCGTAAGCAATAAACAGGGGTATCAGAACCATGAGGTGCCTGAAATTGACACCGTTGACCTCGTCTTCGGGTATAGCGACCAGGACGAGGAGTCCGAACAGGTACGACACCGTGAGAGCTCCTAGCCATCGTGCAGTTTTGAACGGAGGCTGCAACCAATCAAACGACATCAAAAAAATCTTTTACCAATAATAACACTTAAAAAAAATTCGCTAAACAACACGTTTTTTACCCCTGCCCTTTGAAACATTTCAAAATTTTTCTGCTATTCAAGAAAGCATAAAATTTAAATTCCGTATTTTAAACGCAATTAAAAAAGGAAATAAATTAGAGTGTATGGATGAATAATAGTTGTGATAAAATAATAAATATTGATTCTAATATTCGTTTTATTAAATTTCTAAAACAAATTTTTTATAGAGTTAATTAATTTTTTATTGTTTTTGAAGATCAAATTTTTAATTGAAAAGAGAATTCGCGATTAAGATAACTATTCGATCCAGTGACAAATTTAATTTCGAGGCGCTCTAATTGAACTAAATTTTTAAATTTATTTAGACTAAACTTGCCTTGGGAAAAGCTCGAACTTGGTACTTGAACCAATGCAGGTACTCGGGTTTGTCGTTAGCGTCGGCCACGTAGGTTGGTATCCTGTAGAGGTCCCTGAGCCACCCGACGGCGAAGAGGCCGCAGGTGCCGAACCACACCAGAGCCTGGTTGTCGCGCTCCAGGTACCAGTGGTGAGCACCCAGGAAACCGCCGAACACCCACCAGAAGTACGCCCAGAAGGTAGTTTTCTTGAAATTCGGCTGTGGTCGCGCTGCCGCGGTACCGTTACTCTTCTTCGCGCCCATCCTAACGCGAGATTTGGCCGAAAAAATAATTAACTTTTACGAGATTGTAATTGTGGTCATCGAGAGCAACAGCACTCTTTGACATTAATAAAAAACCGCATATCTAGTTGAAGTCTGTTTGAGGAGCCTACATGAATGGACTCACGCGACTGGCTGTATGCACGCAGGGAGACGACGCGAGGAATCGTAAGAAGTGAAGTAACGGTACCCAGTAACGTCCTAAGCCTTGCGTGAGTGTAGGTCAGTGGCACGGACTGGAGAACCGGTATCCTGTTTGGAAGGGGGAAAAGCTCGGGAGTTGTTGCGTCAGTTTATAGCACCCGCTCAATTCTTACGAAGTTGGTCGAAAAAAAAAATTTTCTTCGTTCATCGATGACTGATGCTGTTTTCAGAAAATAAAAATTTTTAAAGAAAAATTATCTCCTAGCAATCGATTTTTTAAAATAAATACATAAATAAAAATTTAAAAATTCAAAGTTTCATAAATTTTATTACTTAGCTTGAGTAAAAAAATTAAACTTGAAAAAATTTATGAGAAACGGACCAATTTAATTTAAAATTGAATTCATCCCGTATCTAATCGATCTATTCTTAGGGACTCCTTTTACTTTTACAAAACAATAATTTTTGTGTATATTTACATTTGGATTATCGATTTATGACGATAAAAGTCTATAGCCAAATCTATAACAAGACCGTGAATTGAATTTTAAAAATTATGTTAATAGATTCTGTATGTAGTACATACATACATACATACAAACATTAAAATTTTTGACTTTCTTTTTTTCCAAATTTTTACAATCAAAATCTCTGCAAACAAAATAATGAAATAAGTAAGTAAATTTTTTAGAGTCAAAATTATGAAACTCGGTTTTTTTTTTTATCTGTAAATTTATCATTTTTTTTCTAATTTGTATATATGTACAATAAAAATAGTTGTATAACAATAGAACATTCGATGTTCAATTTTTTTAATCAATAATAATTCACTTTAAATTTAATTTTATAGTGAATATGAAAAAATTATATTTTTCACATCACAGTTTTTTTTACAATTATTAATTATTAATTAATTCAACTTGCAACTAAAATTTTCAAACCTTTTTCTTAAACGTTGTTTAATTAAATTAATTATATATTTTATTATTTTCTCTGCTTTAAATTTATTTCATAGTTAAAAATACACTTGAAAAATTTATAAATTATCGGTCATTATAATTTTTTAGTTGCAAGAGTTTTTCTTAAAAATATATAATTTATGAATTGTAAATACATGTCTATCAAAAAATTTAATTTTAGCACTGGTCAACAGTTCGCTGGTTAGTTTAAAAAATCAATAATTATTCCAACATTATCATTGTGGTTCTTTCAAATAAATTTTTACAATTACACTTATAACTACACAGCTTTGAGTTTTTAAAACTTTGAACAGTATTAAATCAATATTGAAATCACAGATTTTTATGCGTTAAAGCGTAAGTCTTTAAAGAAAGGGTTATACTTTGTCCCATTGAGATTTAAAAAAATGTATGAATCAAAGACTGAATATGACTTGAGAAAGCAAAAAAGATATTTATGCATCATTAATTTAAAATTTTCATCCCAATCTTGATTTTTACATTTCCGAGTAACTAATTTTTTCCTTTACCATACTTTTTTTATATTTCAGGATTCCAATTGGTCAATTTGCGATTTGATAGAATTAATAGCTTCTTCAGAAGGTGATTGAAGGTATCTTCTACTCAAATTGATTGCTACCATAATGCAACAAAGGAGAAGAGGACCAAATATTGCTCCTTCAATACCAAGACAAAATACACCACCTGCTATTGACAATCCAGTAAGATAAGGATGACCTCCTCTGAAAAAGATGAAATTTTAAAACAATTATGGAATCAGTTTTTTTTTTGCTCATTAAATTTAAAATATTACCCCTTGATTTCTTTATAAAATTCGGTTACAACGATATTGCACGCAAGAAAATGAAACATGAAAAAAATAATTGCAATAAATGGTCCTTTATTAAACCACAACTCAATCGTTGCCGGAATACACGCGAAATAAGCATCCAAGAATGGCACTGCTCCCAATAGCGTTGCAAAAAACGATGGTAAATAAACAATTTTAACTTGAAAAAGATTGTGTATGAACCAAGTCCACATTCCAAAAAAGGAAGCCAATTTAAATGTCGCTGTAAATACTCCGATTATAGATTCTTGTAAAGCCATAGCAAACCTAGTAATAAAAATAATTATTTAATAATTTTTAAAATCGTTCAATTTTAATAATGAATTAATTCACCAAAATTATTTCACTACAATATACAGTGCCAAATATGCTAAAGTGCCATAAAATTTTTTTTTCATGTTTTGCATTAGTTTTAAGTATGTACATTACTATCCAGTAGTGATAAGAAAAATTACTTAAATTTATACTGCAATTAGAATATACATTGCTACTTCTAACTACAATATAACAAAGCAAATCTTTTTGGACATACCCTTTTTCATCAGGCCTGTTTTCGAATTTTTGTAAAAAAATATAACAATTAAATTTGATAATAATTATTATTTTCAATTAAAATTTTTTGTTTTATTTACCTATGACAACCAATAGGGCTGAAGTTAGTGATTATTTCAATCGGTTTGTAGGTGTTTCCACTGGAGTTTAATAAATAAAAAAGTGCAGTAAAAAATACGACCTGCAATTTTTAAAAGTTAATAAAAATTAAGAATCAAGAAAAAATTAATTTGAAACGCTAAAATTTAACTTTACCATGCTTAGAGTAAAATTTAACACAGCAGATCCACTCATGAGAATTATGTACATTAGTTCTGTGATAATGCTAAGAACTACAGACATATTTCCTTTAACTAAACTCCAAACAGAGTCTAAAACTGACATTAAGATTCCAATGTTTTCTTTGGCAAAATTCTGAATGCTTGACATGTTGAAAAATTCTAAGATTATAAGCAAAAAATAATTAATTTTTTATTTTAATAACATTAGTTACTATACTAAAAAATGATATAATAAAAATGTAAACTAACGGTAAGGAGCTTTTCCAAAACTTTCTTTTAAGCTTTCCCAAGCTGAGTAAGCAGTTTCCATATCAACAGAAGGTCCAATTGTATTTGACTTATTATCAGACATCATGTAAGCTTGATAAAGCCTATCAAACAGTTCTAAAAACTTCTTTTCCATTTGCTCTGCTTTTCCAGGTTCCAAATCTTTAACTAACTTTTTGATCTAAAACATTAAAACAATAGTTGAAATATTTTGGCGACGATTAAAATTTATAAATATAGTATTATACAGTTTCTCACCCCATCTGAAATAGCACCTCTCCCATAAACATAAGCATTATTTAATACACTGTTAACAGAGTCCTCCCATTGTTGAGGAACCCAGTCAATGTCTGGATGATTCATTAATGTAGAATTTAAAATTTCTCCACTAATTTGAACAAGATGCATGCCTTCAGAATACACCTTTATCATAAATTATTAAAATTAATATTAAAATTAATTTAATTGAAATAATAATAATATAGTAGTCTTACTTGGAAAGTTATAAAAATAGAAGAACATATAACAAATACAAGAAGTCCAAATATAACAGCAGTTGTAGCCACTGCATCAACAGAATCTTTCAAAATTTCAGTTATTTTCTGATCAAATATAATACTGACTTTGTAAAGACCTCTTATTGGCACAGGTATTAGAGCTTGATGTCGCTCTTCAAACCAATATTTTGTTGAAGCAACTATTTTGTTGTGTTGGTCAACTACTATTTTGCCAATTCCAAAGTAGGTACATAATTGTTTCAAGTAATAATAAGCAACTGGAATCACCAGTATAATCACTATCCATTTATTCTTCCATAAGATCATTCCAATACAAGCATACATAGCTCCATACATATACTTATCAGTATCAACATTATTGTCCTCTAAATCCAAACTCATTCTGAGATCTTTGCGTAATTTTCTCAAAAAATAACGATCTGATATAGACATGTTATTGCCTAAAATATTATTAGCAGATTTTGATCTTCTAGTTGGATGATTAATCAATGTACCACCTATACCACCATCAACAGACAATGATTTACCAGTAACTTTCAGAAATGGTTTGGTTTTTAAAGCTTTAGTTTCTTTTTTTTCAGTTTCATTCATTTCAGATCTTTCACTATCTGATTCTTCTTCTAATAAAGTTGGCATTCTAGAATCATTATTGAATGTATTATTATCTTTAGTTAATGCAAAGCTCACAGCTTCTATGAATGAACACTTTTTTTCATTTATTTCTTGATGATCCAGTATTAATATCACTTCATATACAAAGCCAATAAAGAATAAAACTTGCAAACTGCCAAATATTAAAAGCTGGTACTTTCCCAACAAATTTGATAAATACATGCTAATTATTAACCACATAACAAAAGAACTGCATCTGAATTTATAATTATTTTTTGGAGTCCAGTATAAATTTAAAAGTGATATATACCCAACAATAAGAGTACTAATCTGTAAATATGAAAAACTTTATTAATACTAGGAAATTAAATGTGTTTTAAATTTAGTGAAAAATTAAATCAAGAATAATTAAAACATATTTTTCAATGTAAAAACTACTCAAGATCTAAGTCATTTGTATGATTTTCATTTTGTTAAAAGGTATACTTACAGAATAAATGTTGCAGGTTGATATAAAGAAACTTAATGTATTATTAAGCAAAAAAAATAATCTGCTTATTAAACAACAAAGAAAACTTGGAGTATAGTTATAAACGGTCAGAAATCCAAAAAGAGACGCAACGGTGATTAAAATGTATCTGAGATACTTTTGCAAAAATGAACCAATTAATTCAGATAATCTATCAAATATACTGACTGGAAGAACACTTAGACTGAATAAGAATGGTTTACTTGATTCTTCTGTTTGAACAAACCATGATCTCACTATTGTGCTGAGAGATGATTTGAATGGATACAAAACTGAACCACAAAGCAGTGCCCAGATCAAGGGTTTTACGAAAGGACTGAGAACAATATACAGTCCATATCCAGCTGAACAGACAACACATAACAAAAACAATGCTACAGCATTGTATATTCCTTGCTTTAAAGCTTTTTCATGACCAGCACTCAAGCCTGATAACATATTTAAAAGATTATCCATTGGAGTCTTTGGAGTATCCATGATGGAGGCAATTCTTAAACTATTTTAATAACTTTTTACACTTCAATAACGTCATTTCTATTTTTAACAGTAAACCAGTTTTTAATTATATACACTAGATGTGCATCTTTAAGTTTGTGCTGTTAGAAAAATATTGTAAAATTTATTTCTTTTAATTACGTGATCTAGTATTTTTCGAGGCAATGTCATATTTTTACAGAATCTAATTTCTTCGAAGACTAACGGTTTGAGATTTCGTTATAGAAAACACAGATTGTAACTTTGCGCAGCTACTTATCTTTTAAAAATTTCTAATCATTGACACGGTTTACCAATCAAATGTGTATTTTTTCCTGAATTACCTATAAAAAAAAAAAAAAAAAAAATGATTAACAATTTACGCTCTAACATGACAATTACTGATAAATTCACTTTGAAATGACTTACAATACTAGCATGTTTTTGAATAAATGTACCTGCGATCCTTCGCAAAACCGCAAACGTATATAAACAGAAAAATAAATTTCTGCGCAAAACATTTATATCTATATACATATACAGCCAATAACAGTAAGTTCTGCCCAGTGTTGTAGCATGTCGCGACATAAAAAAAATGTCGGACATATGTCCGTCACATGTCGGTCACATGTCCAACCGAAAAAACGTGACCAAAGATTTGTGACCGGCTTTTGTCAAATCACAACTGCGAGTTTAAATGCACGAAACTTGCAGGATGTAAACAAAAATTTCCTTGTTGAGTTTTTGTCAGTGAGCTGGTTTTTGGAGTATTTAAGATATAAAGTTTTTTATTATCTTCTAAAATATTTTAGCGGACATATGTCCGAAAATTTTATGACGGACATTTCTCCACTATATAGTGCTTGTGGACACATGTCCGAAAATTTTATGACGGACATTTCTCAACTATATAGTGGTAGCGGACACATGTCCGAAAATTTTATGACGGACATTTCTCCACTATATCGACGCTCGAGTTCTAAAAGCTGACAACTCAAAATTTTTTTTAATAACATGACATCTCAGAGCTTTCCTTTAGAGAGATGTCATGTTTTAAAAAAAAATTTTGAGTTGTCAGCTTTTAGAACTCGAGCGTCGATATAGTGGTGGTGGTGGCGGACATATGTCTAAAAATTTTATACTATTTTTTCGTTAAAAAAATTTTTTTTTTATTTATTCGCTATTTCTGTTTTATTAAATTATTTTATAGGAAAATTTTAAAAATCGACAGGTGGTACGAAAAAGGGCACTTGTGGGAAATTTTTGAAGTAAAATTAACGTGATAGGCCTGACGCGAATTAAATAGGCCAAAATGTTTTTTTTAACGTGGCAGGAAAATTTTTGCCCAAGTCGTTAAAATAAGCCATTTTGGCATATTTAATTCGTGGCTGGCCTTTCGCGTTAATTTTACTTCGATAATTTCCCACAAGTGCTCTTTTTCGTACTGGCCGTCGATATTTCGAACATGCATTAGTAACTTATCATGCACTATAAAGTGCATGCGGACATATGTCCAAAAACTTTATGACGGACATTTCTCCACTATATAGTGGACAGTTATTTATTTATTTATGTCCGACATGACATGTTACCAGTTTTTTTATGTCCGACATTCTAACATTCAAATTTTCATGTCGGTCACGTGTCCGTCACGTGTCGGTAATATGTCCTGACTTATGACCAAATCAGATATGTCTGGACATATAACAACACTGGTTCTGCCAAAATAAGGTTGCCCGCAATAAAAAGCAAGATACGGGGGTAAACCAGGAAGTGAGAGCTCAGGTACACCCGGTATTAAGTGAGAATCTGGCAACGTTGCAGTGTCACGAGTTTACGTGGAAATAGAAAAATCAGTAATTTTCAACTAACAGAGGAAATATAGTAATTGTGTTGAATAATAATTAATAACGATAGGTTAAATATGTTGAACACAAATTTTATAAAGGCAAAAGTTTTTTAAAATAATTATAAAATCGTTTTGTTTTGGAAAATATCGTTCTCTCCTTAGCTACCAATTGTTTAAATGATTTTAAATAGATTTCAAATGTTCAAGTGAATGATCTAAAAAAATTTAAATTTTATATGAAGTATATTAAAAATATCAAGTTACAGAGTCGGCTACAATTTCTTTATCAACATTAAAAAAATATATAACCTTCTCAAAGTTGATTTTTAAAAAAGAATATAAAATTTTTTGCATAATAGTAGTCTTATTTTTTAGAGAGAATCCCAAAATTGAACTTAGTTAAAAAAATAAGGTGTTTGAATTTAGCGCGATAAGCAATTTTACGTTGCGGTGTTGTCATTTGTGATATAACGGGTGTACCGAAGAAACGTCTCCACAATAATATTGCCAGTAATATCACCAATAATCGGTAAACAAGGCTACGGAAGGCATTTTGTTAGTTAGCTTCGCAAAATACGGGTCAGCTGTCAAGAAACGACGATTTTCGTCCAAATGTTTTTTAATAATAGTTGTTTTAAACACTTGTGACGGAGGTAACGTTGCATCAAGGCACGTTTAGTTAGATTTTGTACCAAAATCAGGTGAGCTACAAAGTATGTTATTTTACGCAAAAATTGAACTACTTCATGTCATTTAACATCGCTTTGTTTATGCTTCCTTTTTCAATTTTATCGTTGCCAATTAATGATGAAATCTCAAAATTTGTCAGAGTTGATAAATTTTTATATTTAGAACCAGAACTAACAATTAACCTAACGGAAATACAACTCGCAAATACTTTATAGAGTCATTTCATACACCATATGAATATAATTATTTCTTTTTGTTAGTCAGTAATGTACTTTATTTACGTTTTTACTTATCCCAGGTTTGATTGACTCCCAAAAAATGACAATAATACAAGGTGTAGGTGATGAGGTCTTTCATTTCTTCATTGTTGTTGGAGCCTTTCTAGTTGGATGGATAGCATGGTGTTCAACAAACATAGCTGATCAACCTTTAATACGCACAGTGCTGATATTACAGCATAGAACTCGCACACGAATTGCTGCATTTAGAGCAAATCCACCTCAACAGCCATCGAGTACTGAAAATTCTGATGAGACAAGACAGTCTGAAAGTAATAGTAGTGAAGTAGAAGCTAATTGTCCAGAATTCTCTCTTTCTGGTAAGTTTATAATATGATGAAATAAATAAAATTTTTAAATGCCTCTTTTATTAATTTTACTTACAAATCACAGCCACAAGTCAAGTTTCGAATGAATCCACTGAAACTCCTGCAGCAACAAGTGAAGAGGTTCTGATAAGAACCATGGATTCTTTTAATAATGAAGAAAGTTCATTATTGCAGCAAGATGATAAAGTAGAGGAAGTTGAGAAAAATTCAACAGAAACAAAAAATATGATAGAAACAGAAACAACTGTAACAAAGTCTCCAGAATCAGAAGAAATTAAGACGGATGAATCTGAAAATAATGAAAGCAAAATTAGCATCAAACTTAAATTTATAAATGATGATCAGAAGTTAGTGTCTGGTAGTCTTAAGGAAATGCTGGGAGATTTTAAAAAGTTAGTAAATTTTGTTTATCTTTTTTCAAATATTTTTCAAAATAATTAATTTTGTAACTAATACTAAAATTTCAATATTTGCTCAAGCACACTTTATTTAACATTTTGATTCAATTTAAAAGGAACTGTCGTAATTAAAAAAACATTATTAATCAATCTTTTAGCAAGTCATTCTTCTGTTATTGCATACATGTATGTATTGAAGCAGGGGTAAAATTCTAAGATTAATGAATTTATATGATTACAGGCGACATTTCCAGTTAGAACTTGAATCTAGAAAGTTGGTTCGATTAGTCTTCAATGGTCAGGTTCTTCAACCAGATACAATAACTTTGGAACAATGTGGATTTTTTAATAACTGTGTTGTTCACTGTTTAATTCATCAACCCCGGCCTACACCAGTTGCTTCAAATTCACCACTAGATAGTTCCTCGCGTTTGTACTTCAATCCACAATCATTTCAAAATTTACCAAGTACAGGCTATTCAGTGCAAACAGAATGGGACCTCAGCAGGCTGTTGGTCTGTGCTGTAACTCTAATGTTAGGACTTGCTTGGTACTTCAGATTTCATTATGCTCAATTGTTTACTGTGACTACAACAATGGGACTAGCTGGGCTCACAGCAATATTTGCTGTTTCACTTTATGGCCACTTGTATCCTGAACAGGACAGTATCAGAAATATAGAGTAAAAAAAACTGAGACTGTATTTTGTCACCAGTGTATATTTGATTTCCACACCATTACAAACAAGGAATTGAAAAAGCACTAAAAAAGTAATTTATTTGTTGAATTGTTTGTTTACGGTGGTGCTGAAAATTAAATGTTTGTTTTTAAAATTATCTTGAAAATCATTTACTGATTTGGACATATGTTTAATATATATATATATATATATATATATATATATATAAGTGTAAGGAAATGTGATTACCAATCAAATTATTAAAATAAAAAAAATGTTGGAGTACCTCAAAAGAAGAAAGCTTTAAGCTACATGTTTGAGTTTGAAAAAGAAGCATTTAATGAAGATTTTTCAAATAAGTGAAATGCCATGGATAGTGTTTGTCATCGTTGTATAATATAACATTGTTTTCACTAATTTTTTTTTTTGTTAAGAGTGGTGGCGTCTAAGGTTACAATTAAGTAGATTTTTGATTAATATAAATAATTCTATTAATTTGATGATTTGAAAATATTTATTTTATTAGACGAATAAACAATATTTTTATTTTATTTTTATCTGTATAATTTTTTATTTAAAATTTAAAAATGTGATTGTTTACATAAAAGCAAAAAATAAAGCAAAGATTGATTATTAAAATACCTATATCTATATTTTATTCATTCCAAAAAATAATATTAAGAAGTTAGTTCAACTGGTTTAAAATTTAATAATAATAATTCAAACTACTCTAATAAACTATGTAATATATTAAGGGAAATTATAAACTTGAAAATCATTAGTACAAATAAATCTTTCCACTAAACTACAGAACACTAACTACAGAATCCTGTTGTAAAATTTAAATTTTATCATCTTAAATTTTACAACAGGATTCTGTAAATAAACAAAAAAATTTCAAGATTTGGAAAAAAAAATTCTTGTTTTGAAAAATTAAATTAAAAACATATATTTGATGTAAACGTGATAAAATCCATTCCAACCACGTAAAATTACATTTTGAAAAACCAACCTTCTCCCTTAATTAAATCAAATCGGCTTTTCAAAAATTTACTTACTAAACAGGTAATCATAACAAAAACCCGCTAGAGCTTTTCACCGTGCTTTTCCGAGAAGTCCCGAATTCCTGAGTGTAGGTCTAACTGTTCTACCTCTCCTCAAATTTCCGAAAGTTTGGCGCGCGTCTCTAGCCTATCACCGTCCTCGTCGGGCCCCCGCTGCCTGCCCGTCTCAACGAGATGAACAAGGACAGCAACTAAAATACCCCTCCCCCGTAGGATAGTTGGCGCCAGTTGACAAAAGCTTCAATCGGCACGGGCCGCGGCTACGTATCACCTCCCCATTCATTGCAGTCTCCTCGTTCCTCCCAATAAGTTTTAACCCGCGCGCAGGATCCCCAATTCTTACAGCGCGCAGTTCTTATCGGCAAGCAGCCCCGTGCGCTGCTGCTCTTTCTTATTCATTTGTTCGTTTCTAGTTTAACGAAGAGGCTAAAGCGAGTGGTTTCGGGTTTTATACGCTATCGGTGGTTTTAACCCGGATTATTACAAGAGAAACTGACATTCGTCTTTTTTTTTTTTTTTTTTACCAACCAGCCCGAGGACGAGCAAATTTGGATTGATTCTTTGGGATAACGATATTCAAACCAACGTGTCAACATGTCTTCGTCGTTTTTACAACAGGTGAGAAACATGTATGCCTTTTTTTTTTTTCTTTTCTTATTCGGGCTAGTTTTTTTGAACATTTTTATTACAAACACGAGTTGGAAATCGTCAGTCGTTTTTTTTTTTCAATTAGTTGATTTTCTTTTAATAAGTAAGCGAGCGTGGACTTGAAATGCGAATTTCGTCGTTGGGGGTTTTTTAACAGAATCAAAACAATGGATCGGTCGAAAACACGTGCGTGCGTGCACCGGTCGAAAAAATTCCAGCTCCGTACTCAGAAAAAAATCGTGGGTAGCCGGTGGTTTTTACAGTCGAATCTTTATCAATGGTTTTTTTATTGATAAAATCAGTGTTCATATTTATCTTCAACAAAAATTTCTCAACTAACCTATGAGAAATTCTATACCGGTTTACATCTCGAGATAAAATGCATGCACGTATTTTCAGAAGATCGGAATGTTTGAAATTTGACAATCCGCGTGGCTTTTTATTACGAAGCTAATCTAATCAAATAAAAATAATATACCTGTTTAAGAAGCAACGGATGATTTTTTCAACCCCCCGAACTTACCATGATTTTTGTCTCTTCGATGCATCTTGTCAGGGCGTGTAAAAAATTCAAAGAATGTTCGGTGGCTGCTTTGTTTGTAAATAACCAGTGTCTTTTCTCAGTGTATTTCGGGATCACATTTTTCTTTAAAATTTCTTGTACAGTTCGATTTGATATTATAAATCATCGACTTTTGTTCCTGGAAATCCTGGACATTGTTTCCTAGTCCAAAGACTAAACGAAAATTACGCAATTTCGGTGAAAATTTTTCGCTACCGTCCTTAGTTCGTAGAAATGTGAGTTAAACAGACAACAAAGTCTCTTTAATAATCTTCTCGGGGTGCTCGCTTACATGCTGGCTCGACAAGCTTGATGGAAAGTCAAATCCTCTCCTTTTTTTTTTTTTTTTTTTTTTTTTTGATTTACCGCAGTTGACTTAGCATATCGGAGGGTGTTACGAGAGATACAACGTAAAAAATTTGCTGCGGGTGGCTCGAATTGAAAATATTACCTCGTACTTCTTTCTTCAGATTAAAAAGTATTAATTGTTTCAACTGCGCAGTATTTAATTTTTCTAAAAATTTCAGATTTTTGCTTACATTTAAATGGAGAATAAAAAAAAAAAGTAGTATTGGCTGTATGAAAAATTATTTTTGTTTTGCACAAAAGGCTCTTTGGACTCGTTTTAATTTTTCCAATTTGAAGCTCGCAAGTACAAAACATTGAGTTTAACTCCGGAATTCGAACCCACAAACAATACATAGTCCAAGAGCTTTTCCGAGAATCACATGGTGGAAAACGTAGCAAACCGGTGACTGTTTATAATGGAAACTGGTTCTATTCTACATCAAAAATTTTGTTTGAGTGTAAAAATATTAAAGGCATTATAAATTTTGATTTTTTTTTTTTTTTTTTTTCATTTTAATTTTTTTATATTCATTAAAAAAGTTTTACTCAAAACAAATTCTTGCCTCTATATGATAATTATTATACTATCATATTAAATTAAATGACACTAATGAGAAGACAAAGAATAAATTTTGTATCTCAACAATGAAATTACAATTAAAATTATATTTAATTAATGAAACATTTTTTTACTCAAATTTTAATCTAATGATTATTTTTCCAATCTTACAGCTCAACTACGAAAACGAATCGGAAAACGCATCGACGCTCGGCGATAACAGTCAGGACATGAGTTCGAATGCCAACGGCGCAGGTGTCCTTCACAGACAGCAGGATCGGAGCAGGTTTTACGCACAAGAGGACGCCCTGAGCTACTCGATCTCGTCCCCTCCGTCTACCGGATACCTCGACGGTGGGACCGCAAAGCACCAGCTCCAGCAGCACGAGCGCGAGCAGCACCTTCACCAGCTGCAGTCTATAAACAACATGCTTCTGGACATGCCCGTTAGTTCGACGATCGGAGGCGCGGCTTCCTCCCCGAGCAGCTACACCAGCTCCAAGTTCTCGTCTGGGCAAGAGCTATCGTCGCCGACCACCTCCAAGCCTAGTACGAGCTTCGATGGTAAGACTTTCAAGGAAATTTTTTTCTTAAGCTTACTCTGTCACACAGAATTTCATTTCATTCGCGGTTTTTTTATAAATTTGAATAGCAAGATTTTTTTGGACTACAAATGGAAATATATGATTAAAAAAAAAAAATAATAATAATAATTTTAACTAGTAAACATCTGTTTCTAAAGTTAATATTTTCTAATCTTGAGGCAATAATAAATTACTCTCTAGATTTTCCAAGTTAAATAGTTTTTTACTTACTATCTTAGCATCACAACTTACCAACATTAAAAACTACACTGGTGCTTATTACAATTGATTCAGTTTATAATTTTTTAATAATGGAGTTTTAATAATATTAAGAAATGAAGTAATTTGGAATGTATAACAGTAAAACATACAGGAGTTTTTTTTTTGTTTTTCATATTTTTTACATAAAATTTTAGTCAATTTGTCATGGATTCAGCTGCATATAATAAAAACAAGTATATTAAGTAAAAATATTATATTATAACTTTTACATAACATTTTTTAAGTATTACACAATCAATTTTTATCAATTTTAAAAGCAACAACTTAAAAAAAAAATTACCAATAATAAACATTTATATTAGAAAAATAAGTTTCAAGTGTTTTTAATATTAATTTATTGATCTCAAAGTACCACATTTTATATAATAATAAAATAAACATTTTTTATACATTTTTTAATTTTTCAAGTTATTTCAATAAAAACTTATATGCTTTTTTCTGTAGACATATCTGTCTCTGGACTTTTTGGACTGAAATATCCACGAGGATCATTGGTAGGAACCCCACAGAAAGAGCAAGGAGGGCAATCATATTATGAATCTAATTCATATAGAAACTACAACCAAGTATGTATTTTTAATTTAATATTGTAGTGGTATCAAATTTTTAATAATTTTTAGGCAGTACCGACTTCGAAGGGGTCGGGAAGGTTTTATAATTTCGGCAGAGTAAAAAATGCAACCCAAAATTGTGCACAAGATTTCTCGTTACTGTCACATTTTACTCGATTCTAGCGCTATTAAAAAATTGTGCACAGGATTTTTCGCGATCTAATGGACAAAATTGAAAGGGTTTAATGGGAAAATGTTTGTATTAGTATTCTACAGTTTTAGTCTGAGAAAAAAAAAAAGGATTGTCGAGCGCAAAGCGCGAGTGTCGGTCGGTCGTGCCTTTTATGCATTGCGCGGAGCGATAGCGGAGCATGGCAATGCAAGGGTGGAGGTGTTTTTGCCCAAATTTTTTTTTTAAAGGCTTGCTGCGCAAGACCAGAGACTTTAAAAAAATTTGGGCAAAAACACCGTAGCCAGGCAAGTCATCTGGCTTCTTGAGCGTAGCGAAAGGGCCAGACGTGCGCTAGTTTTGTTTTAATTTTTTCAATTATTTATTCCTTTAAATGATTTACCATCTTCAAACTTTAAATTTTTTTACAATAGTTTAAAATCGTAAATTTACAATAGTTTAAAAAATAAAAATCTAAATTTTATTAAAAAGTTAAAATTTTCTACTTTTAATAATTTTAATCTTTTATTTTCATTTTATTTGTATTATACAGTATGGACTTATCCAGTATGATTTTGAAATATACTGTACGATCTCTCAAAAAAATAGAACAATTCCAAAAAAATTTCAATTTAGTGTTTTCAAAAATTTAATCATGTGCTATTAAACTATTTTGTAGAGCTGTGCTTTAAAATTTAAGAAAGTTTTTAGTACTCTTAGTTCTTACACTTATCAACTAGCAATAATATTAGCAGCTTTTATTTATTTGACTATGCTAAATAAAATATTCAATGTTAATTGATTTAATTTTCTTCAAGATAATACTAGGAAAAAACTGTAATAACAATAATTTTTAATTTTTAATTTAATTATTTAATAATTAAAAAACTTGAAAATTTCATTTTACCTTATAACAGTTAAAAATTTTTAATTAATTTTGAACTCATTTTAAACCACTAAATTTAATACTGAAACAGATTAAAAAAAAAAAGAAAAAACAGATTTTATAAAATCTAAAATTACAATTTGCAGATTTTTTCGTATAAAATTTATATTTTCTGATATAACTTAAAGTATAATAATTGATGCCAGAAATTCAAAAATAAAATATGTTACACTTACAATAATTGAATTTTATCTCATTTTATTTTATTTATAATTAAAAATCATTTAATGTAGCTTAATTATTTAAAAATTAAATATTTTTGTTTGCATGTTAATTTTACATTTTAAAAATAATGAGGGCACAGCAAACCTTTCCTTATATCTTTATTTTTAGTTTCCATGTGCAATAATTATCATTTCAACATTATTTCGCGCGTTTCAAATAAAATACAAATTGATGACAAAATATATACCACAATAATAAAAAAGAAACGAAAAAAAAAAAAAAAGAAAGAAAAAAGAAATATTAGATAACCTAATGTGCTAAGAAATACTTTTTTCTAGCTTTGAATTTTTTTTCAAAACTTACTATAAAAAATCGTGTTTCACAAGAATTATTCCAAGGATTTAAAAGGTCTCAACTTTACCACTAAACCCTCGTTTTCTTATTTACAAGGTATTTCTAGAACTTACATTCTATTTAAAAAATAGTCTACGTTTCATCTCTATAATAGTAATTTAATTATGTATTATAAAAAAAATAAATAAATAAAAAAGTAATTAGTTATTAAAAAAAAAAAAAAAAAAAAAAAAAAAAAAAGTTAAGCATAAGAGTAAGTTTTATAAAACTAACAAAAATATGAAAAAATGAACAAGCTTTATTAGCTGACCACTCGTAAAAATGTCTAGCTACGATTCAATACTTCATCTGCGACATTTGCCCTTGCGACTTTTATACTTTTGGCGCTCGCGAGTTCGTAAGCAATAAAGATACGAAATCGTTGCGCATTTAGACTTGAGACAAGAGTGCGACAAACTGCATGCAGCAATATTTCACCGTAATTTGCTCGGGCACGTAAAAAGAAAATTTTATAATGTCTAGAATGTGTATAAAGTTTGAAAAGACGACCGACCCGGATTTTGAGTAGCCAAGTATTGTTCGCCAAAAATGCCTCTTATAATTCGTCCTTCTGAGTAATGTGTATTTCTTCTACATTCTTTAACAGTAATGGGCAAACGCTTTTGATCGTCACATAAAAATTCGAGTAAAAATTTATTATTATTGTTTTTATTAAAAAAGTAATGAATTAAATTAACGGACTACTCATAATTAAAACTAGAAAATCATTCAAAAGTAATAAAATATATTTACATCGATAAATTATAATTTAAGATTTCGATCGAGAAAATTAAAAAATTTAATAACTTAAAAAAAAAAGAAAAAAACTTCTAATCAAATTATCAAATTTTATAAATGGCTCTCATTTATTAAACATGAACTTTCTATAGGTAAGAAAATATTATGATCCGGGGTCATGGTTTATTGAAAAAATTTTTATTTGTAACAAAAATTTTTATTACATTAAATTATTTTTTGCAACTGTATACAGAGAAAGTGCCTTTGTCTTTTTAGTTTTAATCTATTCCCTCGTAGCTCCTAATTTTCCCTCTATTCTTTCCCGTGAGCCTTTCCAGAATATTATTCTGGAATAGCTCCAAAAAAATGATGCCTGGAAACAAATTCAAAACAGTGCTATTTATCTTTCGCGTCATTATTTTTATCAATAGCTCTATTAAAATCTTTTTTTTTTTTTTTTTTTTTTTTTTTTATTTAATAAAATTTTATGTGACTTGATTATTTTTGTTAGCAGGTAGATAATTCAAGCGGATATATTTCCAATTCGACAAATTCGACGGAGGTATGCTGTAAAATATTTGATGAAATTTTTAAATAATTTATTTGAATAGTTTTTCAAAGTTATGAATTTTTTTTTCAGCAACAAGACTGTACTTTTTATTCAAACTCGTCCAACATGGATGTGCCAAGCTCACCGATTTCAGTTCATACACCAGGTACACCGAGCACACCTGGCAGCTTGTACTCGAATCCTTACTCGACATATTCGAGTGTACACAGCAGTCCTTATACCTCTAATTCATCTGTGTCAAATGGTTACGTTAATAAACAATACCCACGGTCACCGATTCGTTCACCGCCGTCTGGGTACGGAAGACCCATCAGAGGTTCACCGCCTTACAGGTATAAAATTTAGATAGATCAAAAATTTTTAAATTTGACAAAAAATAATAATGATAATAATAATATGACATTTATAAAAATTTGACAGTGATTGCAGCAGTCCATCTGCAGAATATCCATCCCGCACATTTGGATGTAATGGCTCAAGATCGGATTCTCCGGCGGATTCTGACAATAGCACAAACAGTATTGATGGTTCTTCTCTCTCAGAAATTATGGTAAATGATTGTTTATTCAAATTTCACGACGTGCATGACAATTTGAAGTAGCGGTTTAATGCTTGAAAATTTTATTTTGATTTTAGAGATACTTATCACTTAGTTCCGAACAGAGTCGTTGCCAAGTTTCAAATCAGAACACACTTTCCGAGGCGGAAAAATACTTCCAGAACAGTAGAGCATCGATAGATTTTCAAAAACTTAAAAAGTATTTATTCAATTCACATCAGCAACAACAGTTGCAGCAACTACAGCAGCAGCAACAGACGCAATCTCCAATCCAAAATTTTAGTCATCACAGTCACGGACATCCAAGAAATCAATCTTTCCAACAACATAATAATCAGTTTGTAAATTCGTTCTATGGATCAGATAAATGTTGTTTGGGAAGTCCTAGAAGTATGTCCTTTAATATTTCATCTACGATTTCTCTAGATAAAGCTGTGAGATATCACCGTAACGCTGCAGGTAATTTTCAAAATTCTTTTGGATTTCATTCAATTAAATATTTATGTAAGAAAAATTAAAAGTAATTTAAAAAAAATTTTAATTTAATTTTCAGCTGTGTCAGAAGCAAAGTATACTTGGAGTGGTACTTTACCTCCTAAAGCGCAAAAATCGATTGGTTACTCTACAAAAGTCTTTGTTGGAGGTTCTCCTTGGGATGTGGATGAGCATACTTTAATAAATACTTTCAAACAGTTTGGCCAAATTAAGGTTGAATGGCCTGGAAAAGATGCTACTTCCAAACCCAAAGGATATGTTTACATCATATTTGAATCAGAGAAGCAGGTGAATTTTAATGTTAAAAATTTTTTAAGTACATTACTTTTTATATTTCAAAATTTTGAAAGACCAAAGCTTCAATCCAAATTACTAATAAATAATTTCATTTTAAAAATGTTAGATTAAATTGTTTAATTTTAATAAATTCGTTTCAACAAATTAAAAATATTTATAGTATGTTATTGCTACTATTTACACATAAAAAAAATCTAGAGTCTTAATTTTACTTGATCATGATAACTTGAACTGTTAATAGGTAAAAGCTCTTCTTGCCAACTGCACTCACGATTTTAGTAACGGAAGAGGTTACTATTACAAGATCTCATCGAAACGGATGAAAGGAAAACAAGTAAAAGAGATTCTTAATTTTTATTTTGTGCACATTTTTAATATTAATATTTAAAATAATGGATTTTTGTTTTAGGTGCAAATAATTCCGTGGTCTCACAATGATACTAATTATGTAAAATCGTCATCTCAAAAGTTAGATGCTTCCAAGACTGTTTTTGTTGGAGCTTTACATGGAATGATGCATGCTACGGCATTGGCTCAAATCTTCAATGATCTTTTCGATAACGTATGTTATGTGGGTATTGATACTGACAGATGCAGATATCCCATTGGATCATGCCGAATAACGTTCAGCAGCAAACAATCCTACACGAAAGCTATTAATGCGGGCTTTATCGATGTAAGAACTCAGAAATTCAGTAAAATAGTACAAGTAGATCCATATTTAGAAGAGGCACCGTGTTCAAGATGTCACGTTCAGCAAGGACCTTATTTCTGCCGTGAACCGGTAACTAAAATTCAATTGAATAAATAATTGTAATAAAAATGTTTCATCAAATCATTATTTTATACATATTTAATTTTAGGTTTGTTTCAAGTACTACTGTCACACTTGCTGGCAATGGGTTCACAATAATGAATCTATGAGTTGGCATAAACCAATGTCCCGAGGTTTGAAAAATAATCAGGTTATCGGTTTGACACCAAGTCCAGCATCAGGTCGAATCTAGTTTAATTAAACTATTATTATTGCGAATATCGTTCGTTCCAAGTTATCGACCAAGATTTTTGTCTCCTGCTTTTTGACCTTATTTTGACGGAGAAATTAAAGCTTTATGTTTATAGTGGAACTATAAATTTGAGGAACGTAGCGCCATAAAAAGTTTTTACGTTTATAGTTAACTTTATAAAAAAAAGATTTTTTTTGCAATAGTAAGAGAGAATTACGTGATATTAAAAAATTTGTTTGGATGGAACAAAATGAAAATTTTGATTAGATATTAAGCGTAATTACTTTCAGTTCCTATTACAGTAAAGATCACTATTTTTATTTGTTGGTATATCTTTATCAAGAGTACTGACTTAGGAAAAATGTTGTTTTAATTATTATGTGTTTAGAGAAAAAAAAAAGAATAATTATTGTTATAATTTTTGTCGTCAAATGCGTGAATCGTGTAAGCCCTTGACAAACTAATTTAAGTCATTGATTTGTTTAATTTAGAAAAAAAAAGATTACTAATAAGCGCAAACTTTTATAGTATAATTTGGTGCGTTATGTTATTAACATATTTAATTTTGCCACGAAAAAGTCTTCCTGATTTATTTATCCAATTAAACAATGACGAAAAAATGAAGTTATATGGGCTATGATTCTAATTGTAGAACTTTAATTTTTTTTTAATTTTTTTTTATTTTTGTTACGATTTATTATTATACTCGCAATTCACGTGTTGCGTCTAACTGTTTAAACTGATAATCATCCACCGCGCTATCTTTATGTTGGGATTTTTTTTAATACAAATTTTTGTTGAGTGGATTAAACATTCAAATCTTTGCATAAAAAATTTTCTGTTTTTTTTTTTTTTCTTTCTTTTTTTTTCCTTCTCTTTTCCTTTTCTTCCTTTTAACTATTACAAATGATATTTTAGGAAATCTAGAATCGAAATTGATTCTTGCAGTAAGTTAAAACGAATTTTATCTGATGAGGCTTTAACCTGTTAACGAAATTAATTGTTATATTTAACGATTAAAATGTTTTAATAGCACGGCTTATAAAATATGTTGAGAATATACAATTTTATCAACAATTTGAGGCTTTCAAAAAATGACTTCACAAATGTTGAAATTAAGTCTTGTAGTAGAGTTTTAGTCTAAATTTAATTCCAGGTAATCCTGAAATACTTGTAAAAAATTTTAATGATTATATTTTATCCGAAAAATCTTCTTTACTAACTTTTAATCAGTCGTGCCTTTTAACCAGAGATCCATAGTATTTTATTGCGACGAACAGCAACGAAAATTATTTTTAAGTCAAAAAGCTGAATGGTTATTAACCAGTTTTGAGCGCATACATGACGTTATTCGATTCAATCTAAGACTGTAAAAGCGTTCAGAAGTAATCAGTTTATTTTTAAAATGTTTCCCATGATATTTTTAAGTAATATTATAATGTTTTGAGTTAATTGATTTTTTTTTTTTTTGCGCAGAGAAGTTTTTAAATTCATTAAATAATTTTAAGTAATAATAGTAATAATACTTGCTATTAAACCATTAGCTTTAATTGTTAATTTAAATTTGTAAAACAAGATGAATAAATGTCTTGAAGAAAATATCTCCATTAATCCTACTAATTTTACTAAAAACTTTTTATGTACACATAGTTTAATAAATATACCCTACTAATACTTATAAAAAATTAACTCTTGTTATTCACAGCAAATAACCAAAAATTATCTTCTTTATGTCATTTACAACTTTTTTGAAAATTATTATTTGTGCACAATTTTGTTGATTATGGGAGACTGGGGTAGGTTGTAATTTTTTAAATAAATTCCGTTCTATTTAAAATAGCTTGTCTTGTTTACTATCAGTTTATTCTATTTTATCGTCTACACATTTTGATCATCACATCTAGATCAACTATAATCTTGCCAAAAATCAAATTTTTAATTTTACTAAAAATAAAACTTTCGACCCTTAAAAAAAAGTGAGGAAAAATTTTTTGTTCACTTATTTAGGATGATTTTAATTACAGCATTATATTCAGGGGCATTCACTATTAGTCCCTGTTAAATATTTCATTGAAATATACGTATTAACAGTAATAATAGTAATAAAAAATAATGATTGCGCTCCTTTGGGGCAACTTGGACAAAAACTTCAAGCTTGTCCAAACACATTAAATAATTTTTTATTACTTTCCCTACGTTATATTCAACATTTAATTTTATTTTAAGTTTTTTTTAAGTAATTGTATCGATCATTATTTTAGAGTTTATATTTTTACTTAGATTATGCAAAATAAAGAATCATGTATTGTACATTCTCTTAATTAATCGGTAGGCTGATCTCTGATTATTTAGTTTTTATTTTTTATAAAAATTTTATATTCAATTTAAAAGATATGAGTCAAAAGTCTTTAAAGTTTCTCATTACTCAATTTTCTTTCCTAATTTCAAATCTAGTTCCTGATGATGTTTTTTTTTTTTAGTATAGTCTTTTTGTGAAGGTGTGTAATTGACATGCAAAATGTCAGAAAACTTGAACAAATTGTTACATAAATTTAATAATAATGATAATAATAATAATAATAATAATTAGTACGTTTAGTATCGCTTGAGAACTTTTTCTAAAAATAAACAAGTTAAAATGATACGTTACTTAATTAGTGTATAAAGTTGTACAGTTATGTTGTGAGTTTTTAATTCTCAGTACTTATTATTCAACGTTGCAGAGTAGCGTGGGGAAAAGAAATCATTACCGCAACAATCAATTTTTACATAATAATAAACATTTAGTATGTGTATAGTACATAGAAAATATCAATTAAAAATTAAAAAGAAAATTTAGAAATTTATGAAACATAAAATTAAAATTGTTGCAAATTACAAACCATCCCTTTGTACTTATATGATTTTTTTGAGTAAAGTAAAAGTATCAATCAAGTCCGAAGTTGAACATTTACATCTCGAGTTGCTGTAGTATCGTGCTTAGACCTCCAGCATCAACAACTCTAGATGAAAATGTACAATTTCACACTCCAATTGAGTAACTATCATCAATTGTCTATTCGTTTAAGACTTTAGTTTTACAATTTTCGCTCACGTAATCTTCATTAATCTTTTGGTGCTCGCACATTTGCAACATATTCCGAAACAGAGAGCAATAAAAAGATGAAATCACCGCGCATTTAAACTGAAGACAGATTGGGGTAATACGAAACTGCATCAGATTATATTTTACGATACGACGCTCTTGCACTTAAAAAGAAATTGTATGAAGTGGGCAAACATTTCAAGAATATGACCCACCAATATTTCCGAGTGCCAAGTATTGTCCGCCAAAAAAGTTCTTAGGGATCACATGCATTCTTGAAATAATAGTTTATTTTCCATTCAATTTATTTATTTATCATTTGTTAGATCAGAAATCGGTCCGGTACCACATCAATAAAATAAAAAAAAAAAAAAAAAAAAGTTAATGAGTATGAAGTATCTTTTAGTACGTATGTGCGCGCGCACACACACACGCTACTCGCTCCGCTTGTCAACCTCCAGTTTTTGTTCGATAAGTTGCTAATAAAAAATTAAGAGCAAAAATTTAACGTCTGGAGATAAACAAAGTCTTTATTTTAAAACCAAAAAAATCAATTTTAACGTACGAATAAGCAGTTAATTTTAATCTCATGGAAAAATTATCGTAACAATGAAAATTTAGAAACTTGTATTTGTTAACTAATGAACCCCAAAAAAGTTCAACGTTTTTAACGACGAACTTCGGATTAAAAAAGTATGCGAGGAACCGTCGAGTTGGTAAAACTTGACCCAGTCATACTGTTCCTCAAATATCAACAAAGTTTTTTAAAAAGTTTCAGATCAAAACATGCATTAGAAAAGAAATGACAACTGGAGAAAAAAGAAATTAAGCAGTTCGAGTGGTTTAATAAAAAATTTAGTCAGAGAGAGGTTGAAATTATCAATAAAAAAAAAAAAAAAAATTATTAAATTTCGAGCGCAATCTCTCAAAAAAAATTTATTTCTTAAAACTAAATTTAAATAGCGCTTATCCGTTTTTCGTCATAGACATGAAAGTTTTATCATTTGATAAACAAAAATATTCCTGGAGTACTATAATATGGTAATCTTAAAATTTTAAAAGTTATAGACTCGCTACCGGAATTCAAGGATTTTTATTTTGTGCATTCATATGAGAATTACTTGTATATCCCATAATTTTCTTTGTAACAGAGAAAATTTCAAGATATTTTTTTGTAAGGTGCCGTCAAAAGTGTTAATACAATAAAATTTTTGAACTTGGAAAAAAAAGTGAAATTTGTTTCAAAAATGGTTTTTTTGTAGCATCAGAAAAAAAATCAATTTATTCAAACTATTAAAAAAAATTTTTTTTAGACTTAAAATTTTGAAAGTTTTATGGGATTGCCCGTAACATATAAATTAACATTTATTCACTTAAATGTATTACTCTATTGGGAAGAAAAGTGCAGTCGTGGTGGGGATGAGGTCACGTGGTTCACGCGCTTTTCTAGTGGATTTAAATAGTTATGGGCAGCCATGTTGAATTTAGGGTTACGTCGTCATGCGCGCTGATCGCATTGAAAATAGTTATGTGCAGCCATATTGCTTCCCTCTCTGTGACTACACTTTTCCTCCCAATAACTTCTATTACTCTATAGTTATACTGCTCTGGTACTTTTGTGATTTTCATTTATATGCGCGTTACCTACACAGAAGGTATGTTTCCTCGAAACGTTGTGATATAAAATAACAAACTGACATCTTGTTTGTATTCTTTTCTGCACAGATCATCAAAACAAAGTCTATATAATTTCCTTTTTACTTACTACTAGGATATACGAAATTGATTCTTAACCCTTTAAGTCCCAGGCGACCAATTTATAGTCGATCGGTTTTTTGATCAGAAAATAAGTAATTCTTATGAAAACTGTTAATGTTTTGGAGTTTTTTTAAGTAATAGGACTCCCTTTTTAAGAATCTGAAGTCCAAATACTGAAATATTTTTCAGGAAATTAATTATGAGCACTTAAAGTTGAGACGACTGATGGCATCGACTATAGAGTTTTCAAATGTTTATGTATTTATCCAATATTGAAATAAGCTTTATAAACGGTATAAATTATATTTTTTGAGTATAAAAAAGTCATTGAAAAGTATTGTATCAATCGAAACCTGGAGCTTTTGCCATCTGATACTGGTGGCGCCCTCTTTATTTATGACCAAAATTAGCTTGGCCATATACTCAATGACTTTTTTATACTCAAAAAATATGATTTATACCGTTTATAAAGCTTATTTCAATATTGGATAAATACATAAACATTTGAAAACTCTATAGTCGATGCCATCAGTCGTCTCAACTTTAAGTGCTCATAATTAATTTCCTGAAAAATATTTCAGTATTTGGACTTCAGATTCTTAAAAAGGGAGTCCTATTACTTATAAAAACTCCAAAACATTAACAGTTTTCATAAGAATTACTTATTTTCTGATCAAAAAACCGATCGACTATAAATTGGTCGCCTGGGACTTAAAGGGTTAAGAATATAATAAGATATTTGTAAATAAAATATTTTTCAATGAGCTAAACAAGTTCTAAAATCTATTGTTAAAGTGAACTTTGGAATACAAGTAACAATTATAAAAAAGAATCATAATTTCTAATTTGATGGTTGATGAATATGGGACAGTGAGGATTCTTGTGTTCTTTCAAAGAGCTAAGTTTTTATTTATCTTAAAGTTAAAATCAAGAATCGAAGATAACGTAAAAAACTGAGCTTTTGAATGCTTTAAGAAAACGCACAGTTTAAGTTGTGTGTGAAATAACTTTTGAAAACCAAAACACATTTTTATAGAGTAAAAAAAGATCCAGTCATGATCAAGCGAGTTCTCGCTTAAAAGCATCTACAAGTACACTCAAAACTGAATGATAAAATTCAACGAGTAATAAAAATTAAATTTCCTCTTTTCTTTTTCATTTCTCTTTTCTGTTGAGTCAGATCAATATAATCGTTCCAAGGCTCAGAACCTGGAACATGAGATTTACGTCTTTTGACAATACTAGGAACTATTTTAGATGTTGTCGCTATTGAGTCTTTGCTAGACGTAAATTCAAGCACTTGAGTTGTTTTGGAGGAGGGAGCCAAGGTTGAATTAATTCCTGGTGTATAAATGACGGCTATAACTGTCGATGATACTGTGTCAGATACAGAGAAATGAGAGGCTGTTGATGGTTCTACGGTTCTAGATGCCATTTGAGAAGTTCCGTCTGATGATAATGTAATAGCAGTTTTTGTGAATTGCGATGATGTTGTCGATTTTTTAGTGCCAGTTGTCATTTGACTTGATCTGTCCTGCGATAACGTATCAAATGATACAGAAAATTCAGAGGCTGTTGATGGTTCAACGGTCACAGATGACGTTTGCGAAGATCCGACAGATGATAATGTAAAAGTTGTTTCAGAGATTTGCGATGATGTTGTCGATTCTTTAGTGGCAGTTGTCATTGCACTAGATCTGTCCTGCAATATAGTTTTGGTTGAACCCGAGAAATGAGATACTGTTGATGGTTCCTTGGATTCAAATTCTGTTTGAGAAGACCCGCCAGCTGTCGATGTATGAGTTGTTTTTGAGATTGGCAATGATGTAGTCGATTCTTCAGTGGCAGTTGTCATTGCACTAGATCTGTCCTGCGAAATAGTTTCGGTTGATACCAAGAACTGAGATACTGTTGATAGTTCTTCGGCTTCGGATTCTGTAGGAGAAGATCCGCCAGTTAATAATGTATGTGTTGTTCCTGAAGATGGCGATGACGTTATCGATTCTTCAGTGCCAGTAGTCATTGCACTAGATCTGTCCTGCGATATAGTATTGGTTGATACCGAGAACTGTGATGCTGTTGATTGTTCTTCGGTTCCAGAATCCATTTGAGAGGATCCGCCAGTTGACATTGTATGAGTAGTTTCTAAGAATGGCGATGACGTGTTCGATTCTTCAGTGGTAGTTGTCATTGCACTAGATCTGTTCTGCGATATAGTATCGGTTGATACCGAGAACTGAGATGCTGTTGATTTTTCTGCAGTTTCGGATTCCGTTCGAGAAGATCCGTCAGTCGATAATAAATGAGTTGTTTCTGAGAATGGCGACGGTGTTATCGATTCCTCAGCGGTAGTTGTAATGGCACTCGATCTGTCCTGCGATAACGTATCAGTTGATACCGAATATTGAGATTCCGTCGAGGGTTCCTCGGTCCCAGATTCCGTTTGAGAGGATCCGCCAGTTGACATTGTATGAGTAGTTTCTGAGACTGGCGATGACGTGTTCGATTCTTTAGTGGTAGTTGTCATTGCACTAGATCTGTCCTGCAATATAGTATCGGGTGATACCGAGAACTGAGATGCTGTTGATTTTTCTGCAATTTCGGATTCAGTTTGAGAAGATCCGTCAGTCGATAATAAATGAGTTGTTTCTGAGAATATCGACGGTGTTATCGATTCTTCAGCGGTAGTTGTAATAGCACTCGATCTGTCCTGCGATAACGTATCAGTTGATACCGAATATTGAGATGCCGTCGAGGGTTCCTCGGTCCCAGATTCCGTTTGAGACGATCCGCCAGCTGACATTGTATGAGTAGTTTCTGAGAATGGCGATGACGTGTTCGATTCTTCAGTGGTAGTTCTCATTGCACTTGATCTGTCCTGCGATATAGTATCGGTTGATACCGAGAACTGAGATGCTGTTGATTGTTCTGTGGTTTGAGATTCCATTCGAGAAGATCCGTCAGTCGATAATAAATGAGTTGTTTCTGAGAATGGCGACGGTGTTATCGATTCTTCAGCGGTAGTTGTAATGGCACTCGATCTGTCCTGCGATAACGTATCAGTTGATACCGAATATTGAGATGCCGTCGAGGGTTCCTCGGTCCCAGATTCCGTTTGAGAGTATCCGCCAGTTGACATTGTATGAGTAGTTTCTGAGACTGGCGATGACGTGTTCGATTCTTCTGTGGTAGTTGTCATTGCACTTGATCTGTCCTGCGATATAGTATCAGTTGATACCGAGAACTGAGATGCTGTTGATTTTTTTGCAGTTTCGGATTCCGTTTGAGAAGATCCATCAGTCAATAATAAATGAGTTGTTTCTGAGAATGGCGACGGTGTTATCGATTCTTCAGTGGTAGTTGTAATTGCACTCGATCTGTCCTGCGATATCGTATCAGTTGATACCAAATATTGAGATCCTGTTGATGGTTCTTCGGTTTCCGATTCTGTTTGAAAAGATCTGCCAGATGATAATGAATGAGTTGTATCTGAGAATGGCGATGGTGTTGTCGATTCTTCTGTGGTAGTTGTCATTGCACTTGATCTGTCCTGCGATATAGTATCAGTTGATACCGAGAACTGAGATGCTGTTGATTTTTCTGTAGTTTCGGATTCCGTTTGAGAAGATCCATCAGTCGATATTAAATGAGTTGTTTCTGAGAATGGCGACGGTGTTATCGATTCTTCAGTGGTAGTTAACATTGCACTCGATCTGTCCTGCGATATCGTATCAGTTGATACCGAAAATTGAGATGCTGTTGACGGTTCCTCGGTCCCAGATTCCGTTTGAGAGGATCTACCAGTTGACATTGTATTAGTAGTTTCTGAGAATGGCATTGACGTGTTCGATTCTTCAGTGGTAGTTGTCATTGCACTAGATCTGTCCTGCGATATCGTATCAGTTGATACCGAGATCTGAGATGCTGTTGACGGTTCCTCGGTCCCAGATTCCGTTTGAGAGGATCTACCAGTTGACATTGTATTAGTAGTTTCTGAGAATGGCATTGACGTGTTCGATTCTTCAGTGGTAGTTGTCATTGCACTAGATCTGTCCTGCGATATCGTATCAGTTGATACCGAGATCTGAGATGCTGTTGGTGGTTCCTCAATTTCGGATTCAGTTTGAGAAGATCCATCAGTCGATAATAAATGAGTTGTTTCTGAGAATGGCGACGGTGTTATCGATTCTTCAGTGGTAGTTGTAATTGCACTCGATCCTTCCTGCGATATCGTATCGGTTGATACCGAGAACTGAGATCCTGTTGATGGTTCTTCGGCTTCAGATTCTGCTTGAGAAGATCTGCCAGTCGATAATGAATGAGTTGTATCTGAGAATGGCGACGGTGTTATCGATTCTTCAGTGGTAGTTGTCATTGCACTTGATCTGTCCTGCGATATAGTATCGGTTGATACCGAGAACTGAGATGCTGTTGATTTTTCTGCAATTTCGGATTCAGTTTGAGAAGATCCGTCAGTCGATAATAAATGAGTTGTTTCTGAGAATATCGACGGTGTTATCGATTCTTCAGCGGTAGTTGTAATAGCACTCGATCTGTCCTGCGATAACGTATCAGTTGATACCGAATATTGAGATGCCGTCGAGGGTTCCTCGGTCCCAGATTCCGTTTGAGACGATCCGCCAGCTGACATTGTATGAGTAGTTTCTGAGAATGGCGATGACGTGTTCGATTCTTCAGTGGTAGTTCTCATTGCACTTGATCTGTCCTGCGATATAGTATCGGTTGATACCGAGAACTGAGATGCTGTTGATTGTTCTGTGGTTTGAGATTCCATTCGAGAAGATCCGTCAGTCGATAATAAATGAGTTGTTTCTGAGAATGGCGACGGTGTTATCGATTCTTCAGCGGTAGTTGTAATGGCACTCGATCTGTCCTGCGATAACGTATCAGTTGATACCGAATATTGAGATGCCGTCGAGGGTTCCTCGGTCCCAGATTCCGTTTGAGAGTATCCGCCAGTTGACATTGTATGAGTAGTTTCTGAGACTGGCGATGACGTGTTCGATTCTTCTGTGGTAGTTGTCATTGCACTTGATCTGTCCTGCGATATAGTATCAGTTGATACCGAGAACTGAGATGCTGTTGATTTTTTTGCAGTTTCGGATTCCGTTTGAGAAGATCCATCAGTCAATAATAAATGAGTTGTTTCTGAGAATGGCGACGGTGTTATCGATTCTTCAGTGGTAGTTGTAATTGCACTCGATCTGTCCTGCGATATCGTATCAGTTGATACCAAATATTGAGATCCTGTTGATGGTTCTTCGGTTTCCGATTCTGTTTGAAAAGATCTGCCAGATGATAATGAATGAGTTGTATCTGAGAATGGCGATGGTGTTGTCGATTCTTCTGTGGTAGTTGTCATTGCACTTGATCTGTCCTGCGATATAGTATCAGTTGATACCGAGAACTGAGATGCTGTTGATTTTTCTGTAGTTTCGGATTCCGTTTGAGAAGATCCATCAGTCGATATTAAATGAGTTGTTTCTGAGAATGGCGACGGTGTTATCGATTCTTCAGTGGTAGTTCTCATTGCACTTGATCTGTCCTGCGATATAGTATCGGTTGATACCGAGAACTGAGATGCTGTTGATTGTTCTGTGGTTTGAGATTCCATTCGAGAAGATCCGTCAGTCGATAATAAATGAGTTGTTTCTGAGAATGGCGACGGTGTTATCGATTCTTCAGCGGTAGTTGTAATGGCACTCGATCTGTCCTGCGATAACGTATCAGTTGATACCGAATATTGAGATGCCGTCGAGGGTTCCTCGGTCCCAGATTCCGTTTGAGAGTATCCGCCAGTTGACATTGTATGAGTAGTTTCTGAGACTGGCGATGACGTGTTCGATTCTTCTGTGGTAGTTGTCATTGCACTTGATCTGTCCTGCGATATAGTATCAGTTGATACCGAGAACTGAGATGCTGTTGATTTTTTTGCAGTTTCGGATTCCGTTTGAGAAGATCCATCAGTCAATAATAAATGAGTTGTTTCTGAGAATGGCGACGGTGTTATCGATTCTTCAGTGGTAGTTGTAATTGCACTCGATCTGTCCTGCGATATCGTATCAGTTGATACCAAATATTGAGATCCTGTTGATGGTTCTTCGGTTTCCGATTCTGTTTGAAAAGATCTGCCAGATGATAATGAATGAGTTGTATCTGAGAATGGCGATGGTGTTGTCGATTCTTCTGTGGTAGTTGTCATTGCACTTGATCTGTCCTGCGATATAGTATCAGTTGATACCGAGAACTGAGATGCTGTTGATTTTTCTGTAGTTTCGGATTCCGTTTGAGAAGATCCATCAGTCGATATTAAATGAGTTGTTTCTGAGAATGGCGACGGTGTTATCGATTCTTCAGTGGTAGTTAACATTGCACTCGATCTGTCCTGCGATATCGTATCAGTTGATACCGAAAATTGAGATGCTGTTGACGGTTCCTCGGTCCCAGATTCCGTTTGAGAGGATCTACCAGTTGACATTGTATTAGTAGTTTCTGAGAATGGCATTGACGTGTTCGATTCTTCAGTGGTAGTTGTCATTGCACTAGATCTGTCCTGCGATATCGTATCAGTTGATACCGAGATCTGAGATGCTGTTGACGGTTCCTCGGTCCCAGATTCCGTTTGAGAGGATCTACCAGTTGACATTGTATTAGTAGTTTCTGAGAATGGCATTGACGTGTTCGATTCTTCAGTGGTAGTTGTCATTGCACTAGATCTGTCCTGCGATATCGTATCAGTTGATACCGAGATCTGAGATGCTGTTGGTGGTTCCTCAATTTCGGATTCAGTTTGAGAAGATCCATCAGTCGATAATAAATGAGTTGTTTCTGAGAATGGCGACGGTGTTATCGATTCTTCAGTGGTAGTTGTAATTGCACTCGATCCTTCCTGCGATATCGTATCGGTTGATACCGAGAACTGAGATCCTGTTGATGGTTCTTCGGCTTCAGATTCTGCTTGAGAAGATCTGCCAGTCGATAATGAATGAGTTGTATCTGAGAATGGCGACGGTGTTATCGATTCTTCAGTGGTAGTTGTCATTGCACTTGATCTGTCCTGCGATATAGTATCGGTTGATACCGAGAACTGAGATGCTGTTGATTTTTCTGTAGTTTCGGATTCCAATTGAGAAGATCCATCAGTCGATAATAAATGAGTTGTTTCTGAGAATGGCGACGGTGTTATCGATTCTTCAGTGGTAGTTGTAATCGCACTCGATCTGTCCTGCGATATCGTATCACTTGATACCGGAAATTGAGATCCTGTTGATGGTTCTTCGGTTTCAGATTCTGTTTGAGAAGATCTGCCAGTCGATAATGAATGAGATGTATCTGTGAATGGCGATGGTGTAGTCGATTCTTCACTGGTAGTTGTCATTGCACTTGATCTGTCCTGCGATATAGTATCGGTTGATACCGAGAACTGAGATCCCGTTGATTTTTCTGCAGTTTCGGATTCCGTTTGAGAAGATCCGTCAGTCGATAATGAATGAGTTGTTTCTGAGAATGGTGACATAGTTATCGATTCTTCAGTGGTAGTTGTCATTGCACTTGATCTGTCCTGCGATATAGTATCGGTTGATACTGAGAACTGAGATGCAGTTGATTTTTCTGCAGTTTCGGATTCCGTTTGAGAAGATCCGTCAGTCGATAATGAATGAGTTGTTTCTGAGAATGGTGACATAGTTATCGATTCTTCAGTGGTAGTTGTAATTGCACTCGATCCTTCCTGCGATATCGTATCAGTTGTTACCGAAAATTGAGATCCTGTTGATGGTTCCTCGGTTTCAGATTCTGTTTGAGAAGATCTGCCAGTCGAGAGTGAATGAGTTGTTTCTGAGAATGGCGATGGTGTTATCGATTCTTCAGTGGTAGTTGTAATTGCACTCGATCCTTCCTGCGATATCGTATCAGTTGTTACCGAAAATTGAGATCCTGTTGATGGTTCCTCGGTTTCAGATTCTGTTTGAGAAGATCTGCCAGTCGATAGTGAATGAGTTGTTTCTGAGAATGGCGATGGTGTAGTCGATTCTTCACTGGTAGTTGTCATTGCACTTGATCTGTCCTGCGATATAGTATCGGTTGATACCGAGAACTGAGATCCCGTTGATTTTTCTGCCGTTTCAGATTCCGTTTGAGAAGATCCGTCAGTCGATAATGAATGAGTTGTTTCTGAGAATGGTGACATAGTTATCGATTCTTCAGTGGTAGTTGTAATTGCACTCGATCCTTCCTGCGATATCGTATCAGTTGTTACCGAAAATTGAGATCCTGTTGATGGTTCCTCGGTTTCGGATTCCGTTTGAGAAGATCCGTCAGTCGATAATGAATGAGTTGTTTCTGAGAATGGCGATATTTCTTTGGTGGCAGTTGTCATGTCACTAGATCTGTCCTGCGATATCGTGTCAGTTGATACAGAGAACTGAGATGCTGTTGATTGTTCTTCGGTTTCAGAATCCGTTCGAGAGGATCCGCCAGTTGACATTGTATGAGTAGTTTCTGAGAATGGCATTGACGTGTTCGATTCTTCAGTGGTAGTTCTCATTGCACTTGATCTGTCCAGCGATATCGTATCAGTTGATACTGTAAATTGAGATGCTTTTGATGGTTCCTCGGTATCGGTTTCCGTTTGAGAAGATCCGTCAGTCGATAATAAAAGAGTTGTTTCTGAAAATGGCGACGGTGTTATCGATTCTTCAGTGGTAGTGGTAATGGCACTCGATCTGTCCTGCGATATCGTATCAGTTGATACCGAAAATTGAGATCCTGTTGATGGTTCTTCGGTTTCAGATTCTGCTTGAGAAGATCTGCCAGTCGATAATGAATGAGTTGTATCTGAAAATGGCGATGGTGTTGTCGATTCTTCAGTGGTAGTTGTCATTGCACTTGATCTGTCCTGCGATATAGTATCGGTTGATACCGAGAACTGAGATGCTGTTGATTTTTCTGTAGTTTCGGATTCCAATTGAGAAGATCCATCAGTCGATAATAAATGAGTTGTTTCTGAGAATGGCGACGGTGTTATCGATTCTTCAGTGGTAGTTGCAATCGCACTCGATCTGTCCTGCGATATCGTATCAGTTGATACCAAAAATTGAGATCCTGTTGATGGTTCTTCGGTTTCAGATTCTGTTTGAGAAGATCTGCCAGTCGATAATGAATGAGTTGTATCTGAGAATGGCGATGGTGTTGTCGATTCTTCAGTGGTAGTTTTCATATCACTTGATCTGTCCTGCGATATAGTATCGGTTGATACCGAGAACTGAGATGCTGTTGATTTTTCTGCAGTTTCAGATTCCGTTTGAGAAGATCCGTCAGTCGATAATAAATGAGTTGTTTCTGAGAATGGTGACGTAGTTATCGATTCTTCAGTGGTAATTGTAATGGCACTCGATCTGTCCTGCGATATCGTATCAGTTAATACCGTAAATTGAGATGCTGTTGACGGTTCCTCGGTCCCAGATTCCGTTTGAGAGGATCCGCCAGTTGACATTGTATGAGTAGTTTCTGAGAATGGCATTGACGTGTTCGATTCTTCAGTGGTAGTTGTCATTGCACTTGATCTGTCCTGCGATATAGTATCGGTTGATACCGAGAACTGAGATGCTGTTGTTTTTTCTGCAGTTTCGGATTCCGTTTGAGAAGATCCATCAGTCGATAATGAATGAGTTGTTTCTGAGAATGGCGATGGTGTTATCGATTCTTCAGTGGTAGTTGTAATTGCACTCGATCCTTCCTGCGATATCGTATCAGTTGTTACCGAATATTGAGATCCTGTTGGTGGTTCCTCGGTTTCAGATTCTGTTTGAGAAGATCTGCCAGTCGATAGTGAATGAGTTGTTTCTGAGAATGGCGATATTTCTTTGGTGGCAGTTGTCATGTCACTAGATCTGTCCTGCGATATCGTGTCAGTTGATACTGAGAACTGAGATGCTGTTGATTGTTCTTCGGTTTCAGAATCCGTTCGAGAGGATCTGCCAGTTGACATTGTATGAGTAGTTTCTGAGAATGGCATTGACGTGTTCGATTCTTCAGTCGTAGTTCTCATTGCACTTGATCTTTCCTGCGATATAGTATCGGTTGATACCGAGAACTGAGATGCTGTTGATTTTTCTGCAGTTTCGGATTCCGTTTGAGAAGATCCGTCAGTCGATAATAAAAGAGTTGTTTCTGAGAATGGCGACGGTGTTATCGATTCTTCAGTGGTAGTGGTAATGGCACTCGATCTGTCCTGCGATATCGTATCAGTTGATACCGAAAGATGAGATCCTGTTGATGGTTCTTCGGTTTCAGATTCTGTTTGTGAAGATCTGCCAGTCGATAATGAATGAGTTGTTTCTGAGAATGGCGATATTTCTTTAGTGGCAGTTGGCATGTCACTAGATCTGTCCTGCGATATCGTGTCAGTTGATACCGAGAACTGAGATGCTGTTGATTGTTCTGCAGTTTCGGATTCCGTTTGAGAAGATCCGTCAGTCGATAATAAATGAGTTGTTTCTGAAAATGCCGACGGTGTTATCGATTCTTTTGTGGTAGTTGTAATGGCACTCGATCTGTCCAGCGATATCGTATCAGTTGATACTGTAAATTGAGATGCTTTTGATGGTTTCTCGGTTTCGGTTTCCGTTTGAGAAGATCCGTCAGTCGATAATAAAAGAGTTGTTTCTGAGAATGGCGACGGTGTTATCGATTCTTTAGTGGTAGTGGTAATGGCACTCGATCTGTCCTGCGATATCGTATCAGTTGATACCAAAAATTGAGATCCTGTTGATGGTTCTTCGGTTTCAGATTCTGTTTGAAAAGATCTGCCAGTCGATAATGAATGAGTTGTATCTGAGAATAGCGATGGTGTTGTCGATACTTCAGTGGTAGTTTTCATATCACTTGATCTGTCCTGCGATAGAGTATCGGTTGATACCGAGAACTGAGATGCTGTTGATTTTTCTGCAGTTTCGGATTCCGTTTGAGAAGATCCGTCAGTCGATAATAAATGAGTTGTTTCTGAGAATGGTGACGTAGTTATCGATTCTTCAGTGGTAATTGTAATGGCACTCGATCTGTCCTGCGATATCGTATCAGTTGATACCGTAAATTGAGATGCTGTTGACGGTTCCTCGGTCCCAGATTCCGTTTGAGAGGATCCGCCAGTTGACATTGTATGAGTAGTTTCTGAGAATGGCATTGACGTGTTCGATTCTTCAGTGGTAGTTGTCATTGCACTTGATCTTTCCTGCGATATAGTATCGGTTGATACCGAGAACTGAGATGCTGTTGATTTTTCTGCAGTTTCGGATTCCGTTTGTGAAGATCTGTCAGTCGATAATAAAAGAGTTGTTTCTGAGAATGGCGACGGTGTTATCGATTCTTCAGTGGTAGTTGCAATCGCACTCGATCTGTCCTGCGATATCGTATCAGTTGATACCGAAAGATGAGATCCTGTTGATGGTTCTTCGGTTTCAGATTCCGTTTGAGAAGATCCATCAGTCGATAATGAATGAGTTGTTTCTGAGAATGGCGATGGTGTTATCGATTCTTCAGTGGTAGTTGTAATTGCACTCGATCTTTCCTGCGATATCGTATCAGTTGATACCGAAAATTGAGATCCTGTTGATGGTTCCTCGGTTTCAGATTCTGTTTGAGAAGATCTGCCAGTCGATAATAAATGAGTTGTTTCTGAGAATGGCGATATTTCTTTGGTGGCAGTTGTCATGTCACTCGATCTGTCCTGCGATATCGTATCACTTGATACTGAAAATTGAGATCCTGTTGATGGTTCTTCGGTTTCAGATTCTGCTTGAGAAGATCTACCAGTCGATAATGAATGAGTTGTATCTGAGAATGGCGATGGTGTTGTCGATTCTTCAGTGGTAGTTGTCATTGCACTTGATCTGTCCTGCGATATAGTATCGGTTGATACCGAGAACTGAGATGCTGTTGATTTTTCTGTAGTTTCGGATTCCAATTGAGAAGATCCATCAGTCGATAATAAATGAGTTGTTTCTGAGAATGGCGACGGTGTTATCGATTCTTCAGTGGTAGTTGCAATCGCACTCGATCTGTCCTGCGATATCGTATCAGTTGATACCAAAAATTGAGATCCTGTTGATGGTTCTTCGGTTTCAGATTCTGTTTGAGAAGATCTGCCAGTCGATAATGAATGAGTTGTATCTGAGAATGGCGATGGTGTTGTCGATTCTTCAGTGGTAGTTTTCATATCACTTGATCTGTCCTGCGATATAGTATCGGTTGATACCGAGAACTGAGATGCTGTTGATTTTTCTGCAGTTTCGGATTCCGTTTGAGAAGATCCGTCAGTTGATAATAAATGAGTTGTTTCTGAGAATGGTGACGTAGTTATCGATTCTTCAGTGGTAGTTGTGATGGCACTCGATCCGTCCTGCGATATCGTATCAGTTGATGCCGTTAATTGAGATGCTGTTGACGGTTCCTCGGTCCCAGATTCCGTTTGAGAGGATCCACCAGTTGACATTGTATGAGTTGTTTCTGAGAATGGCATTGACGTGTTCGATTCTTCAGTGGTAGTTGTCATTGCACTTGATCTGTCCTGCGATATAGTATCGGTTGATACCGAGATCTGAGATGCTGTTGATGGTTCCTCGGTTTCAGATTCCGTTTGAGAAGATCCATCAGTCGATAATAAATGAGTTGTTTCTGAGAATGGCGATGGTGTTATCGATTCTTCAGTGGTAGTTGTAATTGCACTCGATCCTTCCTGCGATATCGTATCAGTTGTTACCGAAAATTGAGATCCTGTTGATGGTTCCTCGGTTTCGGATTCCGTTTGAGAAGATCCGTCAGTCGATAATGAATGAGTTGTTTCTGAGAATGGCGATATTTCTTTGGTGGCAGTTGTCATGTCACTAGATCTGTCCTGCGATATCGTGTCAGTTGATACAGAGAACTGAGATGCTGTTGATTGTTCGTCGGTTTCAGAATCCGTACGAGAGGATCCGCCAGTTGACATTGTATGAGTAGTTTCTGAGAATGGCATTGACGTGTTCGATTCTTCAGTGGTAGTTCTCATTGCACTTGATCTGTCCAGCGATATCGTATCAGTTGATACTGTAAATTGAGATGCTTTTGATGGTTCCTCGGTATCGGTTTCCGTTTGAGAAGATCCGTCAGTCGATAATAAAAGAGTTGTTTCTGAAAATGGCGACGGTGTTATCGATTCTTCAGTGGTAGTGGTAATGGCACTCGATCTGTCCTGCGATATCGTATCAGTTGATACCGAAAATTGAGATCCTGTTGATGGTTCTTCGGTTTCAGATTCTGCTTGAGAAGATCTGCCAGTCGATAATGAATGAGTTGTATCTGAAAATGGCGATGGTGTTGTCGATTCTTCAGTGGTAGTTGTCATTGCACTTGATCTGTCCTGCGATATAGTATCGGTTGATACCGAGAACTGAGATGCTGTTGATTTTTCTGTAGTTTCGGATTCCAATTGAGAAGATCCATCAGTCGATAATAAATGAGTTGTTTCTGAGAATGGCGACGGTGTTATCGATTCTTCAGTGGTAGTTGCAATCGCACTCGATCTGTCCTGCGATATCGTATCAGTTGATACCAAAAATTGAGATCCTGTTGATGGTTCTTCGGTTTCAGATTCTGTTTGAGAAGATCTGCCAGTCGATAATGAATGAGTTGTATCTGAGAATGGCGATGGTGTTGTCGATTCTTCAGTGGTAGTTTTCATATCACTTGATCTGTCCTGCGATATAGTATCGGTTGATACCGAGAACTGAGATGCTGTTGATTTTTCTGCAGTTTCAGATTCCGTTTGAGAAGATCCGTCAGTCGATAATAAATGAGTTGTTTCTGAGAATGGTGACGTAGTTATCGATTCTTCAGTGGTAATTGTAATGGCACTCGATCTGTCCTGCGATATCGTATCAGTTGATACCGTAAATTGAGATGCTGTTGACGGTTCCTCGGTCCCAGATTCCGTTTGAGAGGATCCGCCAGTTGACATTGTATGAGTAGTTTCTGAGAATGGCATTGACGTGTTCGATTCTTCAGTGGTAGTTGTCATTGCACTTGATCTGTCCTGCGATATAGTATCGGTTGATACCGAGAACTGAGATGCTGTTGTTTTTTCTGCAGTTTCGGATTCCGTTTGAGAAGATCCATCAGTCGATAATGAATGAGTTGTTTCTGAGAATGGCGATGGTGTTATCGATTCTTCAGTGGTAGTTGTAATTGCACTCGATCCTTCCTGCGATATCGTATCAGTTGTTACCGAATATTGAGATCCTGTTGGTGGTTCCTCGGTTTCAGATTCTGTTTGAGAAGATCTGCCAGTCGATAGTGAATGAGTTGTTTCTGAGAATGGCGATATTTCTTTGGTGGCAGTTGTCATGTCACTAGATCTGTCCTGCGATATCGTGTCAGTTGATACTGAGAACTGAGATGCTGTTGATTGTTCTTCGGTTTCAGAATCCGTTCGAGAGGATCTGCCAGTTGACATTGTATGAGTAGTTTCTGAGAATGGCATTGACGTGTTCGATTCTTCAGTCGTAGTTCTCATTGCACTTGATCTTTCCTGCGATATAGTATCGGTTGATACCGAGAACTGAGATGCTGTTGATTTTTCTGCAGTTTCGGATTCCGTTTGAGAAGATCCGTCAGTCGATAATAAAAGAGTTGTTTCTGAGAATGGCGACGGTGTTATCGATTCTTCAGTGGTAGTGGTAATGGCACTCGATCTGTCCTGCGATATCGTATCAGTTGATACCGAAAGATGAGATCCTGTTGATGGTTCTTCGGTTTCAGATTCTGTTTGTGAAGATCTGCCAGTCGATAATGAATGAGTTGTTTCTGAGAATGGCGATATTTCTTTAGTGGCAGTTGGCATGTCACTAGATCTGTCCTGCGATATCGTGTCAGTTGATACCGAGAACTGAGATGCTGTTGATTGTTCTGCAGTTTCGGATTCCGTTTGAGAAGATCCGTCAGTCGATAATAAATGAGTTGTTTCTGAAAATGCCGACGGTGTTATCGATTCTTTTGTGGTAGTTGTAATGGCACTCGATCTGTCCAGCGATATCGTATCAGTTGATACTGTAAATTGAGATGCTTTTGATGGTTTCTCGGTTTCGGTTTCCGTTTGAGAAGATCCGTCAGTCAATAATAAAAGAGTTGTTTCTGAGAATGGCGACGGTGTTATCGATTCTTTAGTGGTAGTGGTAATGGCACTCGATCTTTCCTGCGATATCGTATCAGTTGATACCGAAAATTGAGATCCTGTTGATGGTTCTTCGGTTTCAGATTCTGCTTGAGAAGATCTGCCAGTCGATAATGAATGAGTTGTATCTGAGAATGGCGATGGTGTTGTCGATTCTTCAGTGGTAGTTGTCATTGCACTTGATCTGTCCTGCGATATAGTATCGGTTGATACCGAGAACTGAGATGCTGTTGATTTTTCTGTAGTTTCGGATTCCAATTGAGAAGATCCATCAGTCGATAATAAATGAGTTGTTTCTGAGAATGGCGACGGTGTTATCGATTCTTCAGTGGTAGTTGCAATCGCACTCGATCTGTCCTGCGATATCGTATCAGTTGATACCAAAAATTGAGATCCTGTTGATGGTTCTTCGGTTTCAGATTCTGTTTGAAAAGATCTGCCAGTCGATAATGAATGAGTTGTATCTGAGAATAGCGATGGTGTTGTCGATACTTCAGTGGTAGTTGTCATTGCACTTGATCTGTCCTGCGATATAGTATCGGTTGATACCGAGAACTGAGATGCTGTTGATTTTTCTGTAGTTTCGGATTCCAATTGAGAAGATCCATCAGTCGATAATAAATGAGTTGTTTCTGAGAATGGCGACGGTGTTATCGATTCTTCAGTGGTAGTTGCAATCGCACTCGATCTGTCCTGCGATATCGTATCAGTTGATACCAAAAATTGAGATCCTGTTGATGGTTCTTCGGTTTCAGATTCTGTTTGAGAAGATCTGCCAGTCGATAATGAATGAGTTGTATCTGAGAATGGCGATGGTGTTGTCGATTCTTCAGTGGTAGTTTTCATATCACTTGATCTGTCCTGCGATAGAGTATCGGTTGATACCGAGAACTGAGATGCTGTTGATTTTTCTGCAGTTTCGGATTCCGTTTGAGAAGATCCGTCAGTCGATAATAAATGAGTTGTTTCTGAGAATGGCGACGGTGTTATCGATTCTTCAGTGGTAGTGGTAATGGCACTCGATCTGTCCTTCGATATCGTATCAGTTGATACCGAAAATTGAGATACTGTTGATGGTTCCTCGGTTTCAGATTCTGTTTGAGAAGATCTGCCAGTCGATAATGAATGAGTTGTTTCTGAGAATGGCGATATTTCTTTAGTGGCAGTTGTCATGTCACTAGATCTGTCCTGCGATATCGTGTCAGTTGATACTGAGAACTGAGATGCTGTTGATTGTTCTTCGGTTTCAGAATCCGTTCGAGAGGATCTGCCAGTTGACATTGTATGAGTAGTTTCTGAGAATGGCATTGACGTGTTCGATTCTTCAGTGGTAGTTGTCATTGCACTTGATCTTTCCTGCGATATAGTATCGGTTGATACTGAGAACTGAGATGCTGTTGATTTTTCTGCAGTTTCGGATTCCGTTTTAGAAGATCCGTCAGTCGATAATAAATGAGTTGTTTCTGAGAATGGCGACGGTGTTATCGATTCTTCAGTGGTAGTGGTAATGGCACTCGATCTGTCCTTCGATATCGTATCAGTTGATACCGAAAATTGAGATACTGTTGATGGTTCCTCGGTTTCAGATTCTGTTTGAGAAGATCTGCCAGTCGATAATGAATGAGTTGTATCTGTGAATGGTGATTGTGTAGTCGATTCTTCAGTGGCAGTTGTCATGTCACTAGATCTGTCCTGCGATATCGTGTCAGTTGATACTGAGAACTTAGATGCTGTTGATTGTTCTTCGGTTTCAGAATCCGTTCGAGAGGATCCGCAAGTTGACATTGTATGAGTAGTTTCTGAGAATGGCATTGACGTGTTCGATTCTTCAGTGGTAGTTGTCATTGCACTTGATCTTTCCTGCGATATAGTATCGGTTGATACCGAGAACTGAGATGCTGTTGATTTTTCTGCAGTTTCGGATTCCGTTTTAGAAGATCCGTCAGTCGATAATAAATGAGTTGTTTCTGAGAATGGCGACGGTGTTATCGATTCTTCAGTGGTAGTTGTAATGGCACTCGATCTGTCTTGCGATATTGTATCAGTTGATACCGAATATTGAGATGCCGTTGACGGTTCCTCGGTCCCAGATTCCGTTTGAGAGGATCCGCCAGTTGACATTGTATGAGTAGTTTCTGAGAATGGTGATGGTGTTGTCGATTCTTCACTGGTAGTTGTCATTGCACTTGATCTGTCCTGTGATATAGTATCGGTTGATACCGAGAACTGAGATGCGGTTGATAGTTCTTCGGTTTCAGATACTGTTTGAGAAGATCCGCCAGTCGATAATGTATGAGTTGTTTTTGAGATTGGCGATGATTCTTTAGTGGCAGTTGTCATTGCACTAGATCTGTCCTGCGATATCGTATCAGTTGATACTGAGAACTGAGATACTGTTGATAGTTCTTTGGTTACAGATTCCGTTTGAGAAGATCCACCAGTTGTCGATGTTTGAGTTGTTTCTGTGTTTCTGGGTTCTCTTTTCTCGTCGTAAAAATTTATTGCTTCTTCTTCTTCCCGCGATATTTCTATTACTTCTTGCCAATTTTTTCCTGATTCTTCTTTTGGTTTTATATTTACTTCTTTTTCATTCATTCCTTCTTCTTCTTTTTGTTTTCTTTCTTCTTTTTCTTTTTGTTGTTTTTCTTTATCTTCTTGTTCTCTTTCTTTTTTTTCTTTCTGTTTTCTTTCTTCTTCTTTTTGTTTTTTTTCTTTTTCCTCTCTTTCTCTCCGTTTTCTTTCTTCTGTTCCTTTTTCTTCTTTTTCTTCTTCTTCTCCTTCTTCCATTGAACTATGCTTTTTCTCGTCGTTAAAATTTGCTGCTGCTTCTTCTTCTTCCCGCGCTATTTCTATTACTTCTTGCCAATTTTTTCCTGATTCTTCTTTTGGTTTTATGTTTACTTCTTTTTCATTCATTCCTTCTTCTTCTTTTTGTTTTCTTTCTTCTTTTTCTTTTTGTTGTTTTTCTTTATCTTCTTGTTCTCTTTCTTTTTTTTCTTTCTGTTTTCTTTCTTCTTCTTTTTGTTTTTTTCTTTTTGTTTCTAGCCAGGTTTTTCCTATTTTTTCCTTAGGTTTCTTTTCTTTTTCTTCTCTTTCTTTTTGTTCTCTTTCTTCCTTTTCTTTTTTTTCTTTTTCCTCCCTTTCTCTTCGTTCTCTTTCTTCTCTTTCTTTTTGTTCTTTTTCTTCTTTTTCTCTTTGTTCTCTTTCTTCTTTGTCTTTTAGTTCTTTTTTTTTTCTTTCTTCTTCTGCTTCTTTTGGATTATGATTTTTCTCGTCGTAAAAATTCATTTCTTCTTCTTCGTTCCGCGATATTTCTACTACTTCTAGCCAGGTTTTTCCCATTTCTTCCTTAGGTTTCTTTTCTTTTTCTTCTCTTTCTTTTTTTTCTTTTTCCTCCCTTTCTCTTCGTTCTTTTTCTTCTCTTTCTTTTTTTTCTTTTTCCTCTCTTTCTCTTCTTTCTCTTTCTTCTCTTTCTTTTTTTTCTTTTTCCTCCCTTTCTCTTCGTTCTCTTTCTTCTCTTTCTTTTTGTTCTTTTTCTTCTTTTTCTCTTCGATCTCTTTCTTCTCTTTCTTTTTGTTCTCTTTCTTCCCTTTCTTTTTGTTCTCTTTCTTCCTTTTCTTTTTTTTCTTTTTCCTCCCTTTCTCTTCGTTCTCTTTCTTCTCTTTCTTTTTGTTCTTTTTCTTCTTTTTCTCTTTGTTCTCTTTCTTCTTTGTCTTTTAGTTCTTTTTTTTTTCTTTCTTCTTCTGCTTCTTTTGGATTATGATTTTTCTCGTCGTAAAAATTCATTTCTTCTTCTTCGTTCCGCGATATTTCTACTACTTCTAGCCAGGTTTTTCCTATTTCTTCCTTAGGTTTCTTTTCTTTTTCTTCTCTTTCTTTTTGTTCTCTTTCTTCCTTTTCTTTTTTTTCTTTTTCCTCTTTTTCTCTTCGTTCTCTTTCTTCTCTTTCTTTTTGTTCTCTTTCTTCCTTTTCTTTTTTTTCTTTTTCCTCTTTTTCTCTTCGTTCTCTTTCTTCTCTTTCGTTTTGTTCTCTTTCTTCCTTTTCTTTTTTTTCTTTTTCCTCCCTTTCTCTTCGTTCTCTTTCTTCTCTTTCTTTTTGTTCTTTTTCTTCTTTTTCTCTTTGTTCTCTTTCTTCTTTTTCTTTTAGTTCTTTTTTTTTCTTTTTTCTTCTGCTTCTTTTGGATTATGATTTTTCTCGTCGTAAAAATTCATTTCTTCTTCTTCGTTCCGCGATATTTCTACTACTTCTAGCCAGGTTTTTCCTACTTCTTCCTTAGGTTTCTTTTCTTTTTCTTCTCTTTCTTTTTTTTCTTTTTCCTCCTTTTCTCTTCGTTCTTTTTCTTCTCTTTCTTTTTTTTCTTTTTCCTCCCTTTCTCTTCGTTCTTTTTCTTCTCTTTCTTTTTTTTCTTTTTCCTCCTTTTCTCTTCGTTCTTTTTTTTCTCTTTCTTTTTTTTCTTTTTCCTCCTTTTCTCTTCGTTCTTTTTCTTCTCTTTCTTTTTTTTCTTTTTCCTCCCTTTCTCTTCGTTCTTTTTCTTCTCTTTCTTTTTTTTCTTTTTCCTCCCTTTCTCTTCGTTCTTTTTCTTCTCTTTCTTTTTTTTCTTTTTCCTCCCTTTCTCTTCGTTCTTTTTCTTCTCTTTCTTTTTTTTCTTTTTCCTCCCTTTCTCTTCGTTCTTTTTCTTCTCTTTCTTTTTTTTCTTTTTCCTCCCTTTCTCTTCGTTCTTTTTCTTCTCTTTCTTTTTTTTCTTTTTCCTCCCTTTCTCTTCGTTCTTTTTCTTCTCTTTCTTTTTTTTCTTTTTCCTCCTTTTCTCTTCGTTCTTTTTCTTCTCTTTCTTTTTTTTCTTTTTCTTCTCTTTCTCTTCGTTCTTTTTCTTCTCTTTCTTTTTTTTCTTTTTCCTCCTTTTCTCTTTGTTCTCTTTCTTCCTTTTCTTTTTTTTCTTTTTCCTCCTTTTCTCTTCGTTCTTTTTCTTCTCTTTCTTTTTTTTCTTTTTCTTCTCTTTCTTTTTTTTCTTTTTCTTCTCTTTCTTTTTTTTCTTTTTCTTCTCTTTCTTTTTTTTCTTTTTCTTCTCTTTCTTTTTTTTCTTTTTCTTCTCTATCTTTTTTTTCTTTTTCCTCCCTTTCTCTTCGTTCTTTTTCTTCTCTTTCTTTTTTTTCTTTTTCCTCCCTTTCTCTTCGTTCTTTTTCTTCTCTTTCTTTTTTTTCTTTTTCTTCTCTATCTTTTTTTTCTTTTTCCTCCCTTTCTCTTCGTTCTTTTTCTTCTCTTTCTTTTTTTTCTTTTTCCTCCCTTTCTCTTCGTTCTTTTTCTTCTCTTTCTTTTTTTTCTTTTTCCTCCTTTTCTCTTCGTTCTTTTTCTTCTCTTTCTTTTTTTTCTTTTTCCTCTCTTTCTCTTCTTTCTCTTTCTTCTCTTTCTTTTTGTTCTTTTTCTTCTCTTTCTTTTTTTTCTTTTTCCTCCCTTTCTCTTCGTTCTCTCTCTTCCCTTTCTTTTTTTTCTCTTTCTCTTCGTTCTCTTTCTTCCCTTTCTTTTTTTTCTCTTTCTTCTCTTTCTCTTCGTTCTCTTTCTTCTCTTTCTCTTCGTTCTCTTTCTTCTCTTTCTTTTCGTTCTCTTTCTTCTCTTTCTCTTCGTTCTTTTTCTTCTCTTTCTTTTTTTTCTTTTTCCTCCCTTTCTCTTCGTTCTTTTTCTTCTCTTTCTTTTTTTTCTTTTTCCTCCCTTTCTCTTCGTTCTTTTTCTTCTCTTTCTTTTTTTTCTTTTTCCTCCCTTTCTCTTCGTTCTTTTTCTTCTCTTTCTTTTTTTTCTTTTTCCTCCTTTTCTCTTCGTTCTTTTTCTTCTCTTTCTTTTTTTTCTTTTTCTTCTCTTTCTTTTTTTTCTTTTTCTTCTCTTTCTTTTTTTTCTTTTTCCTCCTTTTCTCTTCGTTCTTTTTCTTCTCTTTCTTTTTTTTCTTTTTCTTCTCTATCTTTTTTTTCTTTTTCCTCCCTTTCTCTTCGTTCTTTTTCTTCTCTTTCTTTTTTTTCTTTTTCCTCCTTTTCTCTTCGTTCTTTTTCTTCTCTTTCTTTTTTTTCTTTTTCTTCTCTATCTTTTTTTTCTTTTTCCTCCCTTTCTCTTCGTTCTTTTTCTTCTCTTTCTTTTTTTTCTTTTTCCTCCCTTTCTCTTCGTTCTTTTTCTTCTCTTTCTTTTTTTTCTTTTTCCTCCTTTTCTCTTCGTTCTTTTTCTTCTCTTTCTTTTTTTTCTTTTTCCTCTCTTTCTCTTCTTTCTCTTTCTTCTCTTTCTTTTTGTTCTTTTTCTTCTCTTTCTTTTTTTTCTTTTTCCTCCCTTTCTCTTCGTTCTCTCTCTTCCCTTTCTTTTTTTTCTCTTTCTCTTCGTTCTCTTTCTTCCCTTTCTTTTTTTTCTCTTTCTTCTCTTTCTCTTCGTTCTCTTTCTTCTCTTTCTCTTCGTTCTCTTTCTTCTCTTTCTTTTCGTTCTCTTTCTTCTCTTTCTCTTCGTTCTCTTTCTTCTCTTTCTCTTTGTTCTCTTTCCTCCCTTTCTTTTTTTTTTCTTTCTTCTTCTTCTCTTTCTAGCCTTATCCTCTCTTCTTGTTCTCGTTTTCTCTGTTGTTCTTTCTGTCGTATAAGTTCTTCTAATTTTGCTGTCATGAAATCCACTTTGTTGTTTACTGAATTTATAAACCCTGAAAGTGATAAAAAAATATCAGAGTCTATTTTGTATAATTTATAAAAGCTATTTGCAGAAATTTCCAGAATCTTTGAAAATATGGTAAATAGTTGAAAAAAGTGAAAAAAGCCTAGTAATCCGTCGTATTTCACGTGTCATTAGGTACTTTCATTTGTTAAAATATGTTAAATGTCAACCAATCTAAACACGTGTAGGAAAATTTTTACGGTGCGAGAGGGATCTAGCAGCGGAACCGTCAGGGGGAGACCTCAAGTGCAGACTGGGTAATGTGCAGATGACCCATTATCAGAATATTTATAACAGAAAAGCAAATACTAGACTGTGGTAATATTTTTGTCGAATTTTCAAAAATAATATAAAATGTCTTATAAAATAATTATAAGAAGTTGATATAACCGCAAGTAGAACTAAAGAAAACTAATGAGAACAGATGTAAGTTTTGAAATTTTACTTTACTTATTTTCATTTTCTTCTAATAATTTTCTGAAACTTTTAATCCTATACGTGTAAAGTTCGGTAAAAAAAATACTACATTGTGGTATTTACTTTTCTGTAATAATTAGTCTAATAATGAGACGTCTGCACATTACCCAGTCTGCACTTGAGGTCCCCCCCAACCGTCAGCGGTGTCGCTGATACGGATTTTCTTACAGGTCGGAGAGGGTTGATTTCCTCAAGCGAGTGGTTTGCGGGTTGAGCCGAGGGTGAGGTTTGCAACGAGCTTGGGTATCAACCCTCTACCACTTCATTTTGAAATGTTTTTTTTCGCATGAGACTCCGAAAACAAGGGTGAAAGTCCGATCTTGAGGTTAAAATGCCGAAAAAAATCAATTGTTTATAATGTATACTACAGCTACCTATTGAATGTTTCAAAAGAAAATTAACCAAATCTCTAAACTAAACTTCTCTTTCGTAAACAGATGCAAAGAATTAACTTGCGGCCGAGCCAGTCGTTTCCGCAGCACTTGTGAAAGCAATATAAGCATATGACCGTTTTTTCACTAGTGTTAGAAACGGCCACCTCGTCCACAGTGGGGTATAGGCACGTTTCCAAGGTTGATGACTAACGTAGAAACAGGTGATTTCTCGTTTCAGATTTGAGAATAGTTATTACACGCGGTAGGCAGGTGAGATTTCCGTGCCTGTGTCATTGAAGGACCGAGGCGAAGTCTAGTGTAGTGATATACTATTTTATACTTATCGAATCTGCGATGAACAAAGAATATATTTTTAAACATGCCACTGTTTTTTATATTCTACTTGCAGGAATGCAAGCTGAAATCTGTTGGTGGAAGGTTAAAAGAAAAGTATGTAAATTGTGTTACAAAAAAAATATTCGAAAAGGAGTCTTGGAATAAGCGCTTCTCTCGAAACAGTTGTTGCAAGAATCAATTTCGTGTAACCAATTCCAAAAACAGCAAAAAAATAGCAAAAAATTATGCCGCGAACCCCGCGTCGCTAGCTGCCACCAGTCTCGAGATATCATAGTTGGGTACGCCAGCTTGATATCAAGCTAGCCGGTTCTCGGAACTGATAAGAGCGAAAAATATCGGCATGGGTGCAAAGAGCAGCAAAAAAATAGCAAAAAATTATGCCGCGAACCCCGCGTCGCCAGCTGCCACCAGTCCCGAGATATCACAGTTGGGTACGCCAGCTTGATATCAAGCTAGCCGGTTCTCGGAACTGATAAGAGCGAAAAATATCGGCATGGGGTCAAAGAGCAGCAAAAAAATAGCAAAAAATTATGCCACGAACCCTGCGTCGCCAGCTGCCACCAGTCCCGAGATATCACAGTTGGGTACGCCAGCTTGATATCAAGCTAGCCGGTTCTCGGAACTGATAAGAGCGAAAAATATCGGCATGGGGTCAAAGAGCAGCAAAAAAATAGCAAAAAATTATGCCACGAACCCCGCGTCGTCAGCCGCCACCAGTCCCGAGATATCACAGTTGGGTACGCCAGCTTGATATCAAGCTAGCGTACCCAGCTGTTTCTTGGAACTGATAAGAGCAAAAAATTCAAGAATAGGGTAAAAAATTAGCAAAAAACTAGCAAAAAATTCAGCATGCATTTATTTTTTGGAACTCGAAAGTGGGTACGCCAGCTTGATAGACATTTCCGGCTCGAAATCCCGGGTGACTACCGTTTGAGCACATCCGTCGTATTAGTACTTAATCTTTTGTACCGGTTGAGCACAGCAGGAAGGGGCGGAGCAAAAGTAAAAGTTGAGCAACAGTAAAATTGAATCACAGATCTATTCATAAAAGTAATCTACTTACATACGTCACAATAATTTAATATATATCGTTTGACATAAGATCTTCTATGAAAGAATCCTCTACTTCCAAGGGATCTAAAAATGATAAACCGAAACACCAACGAAGCCAAGAACCACTGTCAGAAGTAAAGTCTGAATACAAATTTTGGAGACGCAAAAATTGAATGTATCGCCACCAAGACTGCGTTAGGTGAAAACGACATCCTCTCAAAAGTACTCCAGGCCAACACGCACTAGCTGCCTTATGAATAGCAGTTTCAAAGTCTACAACAATAGTTCTTGGATAAAGAACATCGCCCATGTCCCTGCACAGTTGCACTAAACGGTCAAATAATTTTTTATAACTTGTAGTAGTCTTATTAGGCAATAAACAAAAAAGAAGCGGAATATAATTTCCATTTTCAACACCATGTATCGTAAACAGTTGTTCAAAAAACATTGTACAGCATTTGAATGTGCCGTCCATAAAAATTTTTTTCATTGTACATAAAAATCGTAGACTTTGTATTGATCCAAAAATAACAATATTAGATAACAATATTAGAATAGAACTTCCTGCAAACACTTTGGCAATCACGGATTTTTCGATCGCCTGCTTCTATACACACTTCTTTGAGCATTTTTTAAATCGTCTCTGAGTAAATTGCTTCTCACGTGCAAAGGACATTGCTGGACTTCCTTCCTGACCATTTTTGCAGGTTTATCGCAGTTATCTTCTGCTGCTTTTCGCTTTACCGAATTTGCGATGAACTGATGATCCAAATGTTTGTCGCGCTCATGATGATGTGCAACGGTAGGAGCTTTTAAAATTTTTTCACCCTGCATGTCGGTTACAAAAAACACGTACCAATTATTTACAACACATCTCCATTGCTGTCCATCTTTTAACGCTCGACCTTTCCGAAACTTGTATCTGTTTATTACGAGCAACGGCTTGCCAAACTTGCTAAGCATAAAGTCCATGGTGAATTCAAAAGCTTTCGCTTGATACTGACCAAACAAAACAACAACACAGTGTCTTTGGAACATTTGATATTTCCAATTTTGATATTTCCTGTAATGACTTCTTAATAAGCTCCGCCCCCTGTGCTCAAACGGTCAAACTCTCGTCAGGTCGTTTGCGCTCAAACGGTAGAGTTTTCTAATCCTTGTGCTCAAACGGTATTCTCCCGATTTCCCTGTACCAAACATCCTTAGCCTACAGTTTGGACCGAGATCTTGTTACCCAGCATCCATAGCTCGGAGATTAGATCAGATGCTGAGAGCTTAGCTTGGATGATGAGAGCTTGGCTTGAAAGCTTGGAGCCTAGCTCGATAGCTTGGAGCTTGGCTTGGAGGCTTGGAGCCTAGCTCGATAGCTCGAAGCTTGGCTTGGTGGCTAGGAGCCTAGCTCGATAGCTCGAAGCTTGGCTTGGAGACACAGAATACTATTATAAAAAACCAAAAATATCTGTTCGATTATTAGGAGTTTTATTTTTCTTAATTTCTCTGCAGTATCAATAGAGATAGCGACGAAAGTTCGGCTTTATTTATTAACTTTTTTAGGTTGCTAAAACTTTTTTCAGGTGCAGCATTTAATCACAGTTTGCTTAAATCTTCAGGATTGTTTTAGTTTCATGAATTTCTTCTTTATCAAAAAGTGGTAAAATTTTTAAAAATCATTTCCCAATCATGCGAGGAATCCGTTAGAATATTTAACAGTTTTTTAAAATTTTCCGACTCGAAGATTTGTTTTAGAGCAATTTATACCTGTGCAAAAACTTATTTTTTAAGTTTATTTTAAACTCAAAGGTTAAGCTGAAGGCTTTTTCTCTAATAGTATCTTTGCTTTTTATAAACTGCTTTTATGGGTTTCCGGTAATTCATCGATTAATTTTACCCTTTCGGTAGTACCTCATTATTAAAAAATTCTCAGCTGAATTTCTCAGTACACCCGACACCGTCCACTATGAATTTACTGTAAAGCCGTGATTTCCACTACTTTTCTTTAATTTTACCTTTTTAAGTTCAAGAAACGTATTAAGAGCTTGGATTATTTTTATCAATTAAGTTAAAATATTATTGTTTTCGATAATTTATTTCAATAATTTATTGATGTTTATTTAATATTCACAAAATATATAACCTTTCAATTGGAAGCACGAAATCGCGTTTAGAGAAAACACGATTTAAGTAGAAGTTCAAAATTTTACAGACCTTTAAAATTTTTTTTTTATTATGTAAGTAAAAAAAAAAAAAATGATATGTTTAAAGTTGAACACTTACAGCTCGAGTAGCTGCTGCTCGAGGCGTAAGATATCTTATAACTTGAGCATAAAAAACTCTCGATTTAATTGTATAACTTTATAATTTAATTTAGTAGCATATTTTTTTTTTTTAAATCTATAAATCTTTTATAATGTAAACAAGTCGTTGATACTTAGCAAATAAACCTTACCTCCACCATAGCCTCTTCTTCCGCTACTAAAAAAACATCTCATAGACATTTCTTCATCTTTTGAAACTGTTGAACCGCCAGCGTGATTTAAATCTATTAGAAATGACAAAGTTACACTTAAGAAAAAATATTTTGGAAAAATTCAAAGATACACAAGTCATTTTATATTTATATTTTAGACCGACGGGCCACCCATAGTCCTGGCCGACCCATTTTGAACGGGACAGGACTACGAGAGCTCGATATAATATATAGTTTCCTGAATTTTCGTTCTCCTGAATATCATAGCTATACATCCATCCAAATGTCGCTAAAAAACGTTTTGTTGATTTTGGAAGTTTTTAATCGATAAATTGAATCTCTACCATCTCTTAATTCTTTACAGTACAAAGCATATAAATTTTTTTTAAAGCGTGGCTTTTAAGTATATACATAAAAATATCAATATAAAATATAATCATCAATTTCTCCTAAAACAAACTCCCGCAATCTGTTTTTTTCAATTCCTGGTTTTTTTTTTCTTTATTTTTGATGAATTATTTAAATTATATACAAAATTTTAAAGTAAAAAATAGGTCTAGTCAGAGATGTGAAAAAAAAAGACTCGTGTATGATTTAAAATTATTGTAAAGATCTGATAAAATTTTAACTAGATCATTGTGTATTTGTAAGACGTTTTTTTCCAAGAAACCTTTGGTTCTAACAAAAATTTCATACTTTGTGATAACTATTAGTTGATCGATTATATTGAAGAAGCAATTAAGAGAGTTATGTCTATCATTTTAAAAAAGATACTCATTTGGAAACTTTTTTTACTAATAATAAACATCATGTATTATTCAACACTATGCTCAACCAAATTTTTGAACGATAAAAAAATACTTGCAAAAAATTTTGAAAAGTTCATTTACCTCGACCAAAAGATACTGAAAAAACTGTTAGACATATCAATGTTAAGAATAATTTTGTTAACATTTTCAAAAACATCCGAACTAAAAAATAAATTAAAAGACGTCATTGTTTTAGAGTAACTGCTTAGCTGTAGTGTAAAAAATAAATTAAAAGCTACTGATTAGCAATGTATGACTAATGAATTTCACATCTCGTAATTGGCTTGTTCGACTTACGTCAAAAACAATTATGCTGTTTTATGAATTGCTTTTATCATCAAAGAAAAATTTAAGCATTTAAGAATTAGAGAACAATTAAAATTATCTATGAATAAATACCAATTGTATACTCGAACAAAAATGGACTTTCTGGACAAGCTTTGCTGAACCTTAACAAACTTGAGATTTTCGGACCATTAGCAATATTTGGCAAGGTTTAGTAAAATTTATTAAAGTATATCAAAATGTACTAAAAAAATTTTTTATTTTTTTTATTTTATTTTTTTATTTCTAATATCAGAAATAATCAGGAAATATTTTTCGAGATTTCTCAAATTTATGACAAACATTAATAAAGTTAATCAAGATAAAGCATAATTTTCGAAGGTTTATTAAAATTTCTAAGTATTTTTTTTATAGACGACTGAAGAAATAAAAAATAAATTTTTTCAAAGAGCGTTGTTGGCTTGTTGGTTAGCGTGCTAGCCCCAAAAACAATTTCGCTAAAGGGGTCGTGGTCCGTGGGTTCGATTCCTAGTGAAATAAATTCGGATTTTATCTGGATTTTTTTGGACGGTTAAAGTACCCAGCGTTAACGCCGGCTGCTTTGGGGTGCTTTTTAAATCTGACCAATGAAAGGTCTACTTTATTAAGGAGGTTCCCTACCATCTACGTAAGTCAAATGTGTAATTGACTACAGTAGTCGTCTGCTCATTGGCTCAGCTACTTTCTAACCTCTGTATGAGCCAATGAGAAGTCATATTTACAAGAATATAAAATCAATTGTTTATAATTATTGCTACAGGCTCCTAATGAATGTTTTGAAACAAGTATAACCAAAGTCTGATTTTTTTCGATTTTTGTGCGTAGTTACATTAAAATCTGTGGGCTGGAAATTAAGTATTTACTGTTTTAGTAAATTTCCCATTAGAACCCATGCAAATTTGTGAAATTTGAAATGTTTATAACTTTTTTCACAAGCTCCTCAGGGCTTTGAAATTTTAGCTGAGCTATTTTTATACTAAAAACTATGTGTTCATTTAATTTGGACAAAATCTGTGGGCTAGATCTATTTGGTAGGGAACCTCCTTAAGGCAAAATTCATTCTTTTTTGTAATTTTGTTTCAACTCCCGGATTCGTTTTAATTCGCAGATTTATAAAAATGCTGATCTCAAATCACATCATTATTTTTAAATTTGAAACGTCTTTTCTATTGATATAAAATTATTAAATTTATAATCTAATTTAATAAGTTAAAATTCAGTTTTTCTTATAGTTCTGACAAACTCCGTAAACAATTGTTTTCAATGATAATAACTAATAATCTCACTTTCAATTTTTAATTTTACCTATAGGTGCAAAGTCTACTTTGTTAAGGTAAAATTCATTTTTTGCAATAGTTTTGTTAAACTTTGTCTTCAAGGTTTTCGAGGATGCAGATGACGAATCTGACTCTAAATTTTGGTCAGGTGTGATTTTGGCAGACCATTTAAGGTAGTTACCGCAAAAATTGAGTTTCTTAAAAAATCTCTAAAACTTTGCCCAAAGGTAGATTTTTGTGTCCTCTACATGCTGGTATTTTTCCTACACCCCCAAGCCATACTTAATTTTGAGATATTGGGCTCAGAAGTTTCAATTTTTTACATAGGATTCCTATGCTGAGCGAAAAAATTCGTAAAAATTTGAAGGTTAATCTCGGATAGCAAACTTAATTTTCTTAAAATATTTTTTAAAAACAGGTTTTCTTGAAGGGCAAGATCCAAGAAATCGTGAGGTACAAAGATAAACACAGCAAGCGATATTAACTTCTGAGATAATGAATAGAAAAGAATGAAAAATGCGTGATTTCAGTATGATTTGGAGCTGCGTCGGCCGCGGCGGCGCGTGGCGTCAGAGTAGGGGCAACGAGCGTCTATATCTATATTTTAGGTTAGCTATATACGTAAGTCGTAACTACCTTAATCACAACGTAAAATAATAACGAAGGTATACGAAACGAGTTTTAGCACAAGGCGTGCGCAAAAATAATTTTCAAATGTTCTAAACAACTCAAAACTTCATAATTCAGTGTTTTTGACTTCTTCCTACACTGTAAAAAAAGTTTTAGTAAAATTACCTTGATCATTGATGTAAAAATCGAGAACATCGTTGATCGAGGTAAATTTACATCGTTGACCGTAGTAAATTTACCCCGCTCTCAATGGTAACTTAACCAAAAAATGTAAATTTACAAATTACTCAGCTGGTCCACGTTCCTATTTTTTACATCGTTAATCGGTGTAGATTTACCGAATTTCAGTAAAACTACATAACTCAACGATGTAAATTTACGATTTCTGGTTAATTTACATCGATGAGCTAGGTAATTTTACTTAAACTATTTTTTACAGTGTACCTTGTAGAGATACCGCATATCGAGCATATTCAAAAAAACAGGGCGGGGGGGGGGGCATATTAGGTACACCTACCTTATTTAAATTTTAAATAGAATAAAAAAATTTGTATATGTGGAATAGACTCATTTTATTTGAAAAATTTAGAAAAAAATTAATTAATTGGGTTTTTCATAAGATACATAAAAGATGTAAACTTTAATTTTACGTGAGTAGATTTCAATCAAAGTTGATTTTAAAAAGAATATGCTAATCAGACTAGTATAGTCCGCATCAGTTTGTATAATGTGTACCTACTACCTAGTACCTGTATATATATTCGCAGCGGTCAGACATCCGTGCGTACAGAAACTTTGCGTCGACACGTCGACCAAGGTGGGTAAGCCAAGGAAGTTTCGCTCCATTATATGAGACCTTCTTCGGAGAGGTAGGAATACAGAGAAAACAGGAAGGTTACTCGGGCATATAGCCCCACACATAGTGATGAAGGTAACCACCGTTACCAGGCCAATATAGGCTCTAGTGGTATAGAAGAAAGATAAAAAAAAAGTAAAATTTTTAATACCATAATTTTAATATTTTACTACTAGAGAAATAAATAAAAGGATATAGAATCACATCAATTTGAAAGTTTGGTTTAAATTGATTTATTTCAGAGTTTAACGTACATAAAAGTTATGTTATACATTATTTTATACTTTTCGTAAATTTCATACTAAAAATATTTTATTTTTATTTATTCTACCCTGAATGTTTGAATATCGTTTAAAAGAAAGCTAAAATAATAATATATATTTAAAATTATATTTTTTTACTTATATTTAAAGTTTATGAGTATGACAAAAAATTATTTTGTTCTATAAAAGCATCTACAAATAATTCTTAAAATTCGATAATAGTAACCTAGATAAACATGATGTACATTATAAAGCGTTAGTATTTATACTAATAACTTTCATGTTCTTCGACTCATTTGTGACTTAGTTTGAGAAAAATATGTTTGAATAACGTTTAAAAGAAAGCTAAAATAATAATATATATTTAAAATTATATCTATTTACTTATATTTAAAGTTTATGAGTATGATAAAAAATTATTTTGTTCTATAAAAGTATCTACAAATAATTCTTAAAATTCGATAATAGTAACATAGATAAACATGATGTACATTATAAAGCGTGTGTATTTATACAATAATTTTCATGTTGTACAACTCACTTGTGACTTAGTTTGAGAAAAATATGTTTACTTTTTCGTTGATCCGGCGAGTTGGCACCTTTCGATTATATCTTGCAGCCGCCGAATGTGAAGCTGAGTTATACTCGGATTACCGCAGTTAGCGAGCCAGTCTAGGAAATTCTGCCCAATTTGTATCATGGCTTCGTTCTTGGAGTTCTTATCCGAATCCTTGCTGAGATCCAGGACATCAGATTCCTCGTAGACGCTGTTCTCGGATGACGTGATCTCGCGCATATTTATACTGATGTTTGGGCTGAAGTCGACATTGTAGTGCCAGGAAGGTAAGGTAACGGCGGCAGGAGTCCAGTCTGAGTTATTCGGCTTGATGCTGTTTAGCACAAAGCCTCCGAACGGTGTATAGGCCTGGAAGTTCAGAGGATTCGGCGTCGGCGAGCCAGGTTGCGTGTACACGGCTCCGCCACCCTGGAATCCCGATATTAAGTCGAGCCAGTCCCTCGCGTAGTCGAAGCGAGGACACGGGCTTCCCGACTCGTCTTTGAGCTTCCTTTTCTTGGTTTCGTCGAAGCTGAGGTCGTTGGGGTTGCTGGTGCTAGATATTTCGGAAGAGAATGACCACGCGTAGTTACCATTGGGGCACCAGGATGATTCGTTTTCTGGAGCCTTTCGTTTCTGGGCGGCTTTACACCAGCCTCGTAACGTCGACTCCGGTATGTTATTTTCACGACCAACTTTGGCTTTGCTCTCGCCGGCTTGCACCCTTCGAACTATCTCTGACTTTTGGGCTGCAGAAAAGTGTCGGCCAGTCTTTTTGCCCCATGTGCCACTTGATGAATCACTCACGCGTCCAAACATGGTGCTTTGTCGAGTTAAAGAGTGTTGGCGGTAACAGTGTTCAACTTGTTCTGGCTGCAATTTCTGACTGCTTGCGGAGCTGCTACCTGCGGTACTACTGTCTTGGAGGCGGTCTTAAATTGATTCTTGTTGGCTGCTTACGTTTGGAGCCCGACGAGCGACTAACTTTCCGCAAATTCGAAATGGGAGGAGTAACTTGCTCATTGGTTCGACTTTGTTTTCAATTAGTGAAAAGTTTGACCTCTCATTGAAAAAGGTACTTAGCTTGGCCGAGGTTCTTAGAATTCAAGACCTTGAATTTTGCTCGAGACTCAGTGCAGCTTTATACTAAAGTCTAATAAAAAATATTTTAAAATTTTTGAAAATCGAAAAGTCATTTTTTTACTTTTATTAATTATTATGAATTTTCATCGAGATGTACAGTAGAACCTCGCGAATTGTCCAAAATCAAAGAAGCCGACAGGAACCATTCGCGAGGTTCTCGGGCTCCACGGGTGGACAATTCGCGAGGTCCTACTGTACTATAGAGATCTTTAGAATTATTTTAATAGTATATTATTATACAAGTGCAGTGCAAAATGCTCACACGAGGAGGAAATCATTTTAACTCACATGTACAATACTATATTTTATTACACTATTGCTTGGAGGCGAGATTTTACATATCTCGTTTGAGCCTCCACGCATTAGTGTAATAAAATTTCCTCTTTCCCTCTGTTTCGACTTTCAATATCACATTTTATGTCACTTGATTATATTGTTTTGATATTTTGAAAAAATTAGATGAAATTGTATTTAATTTTGAAAATACCTGTTTAATTTGAATTAACTTCCAATATGAAAAAAAATCACGTTAAAAATGTAAGTATTTATGTATTTTTATTAAATTCAAACAATTTTACCTTGAAAAAATTAAATTGATCTCATTAGTCAATAAAAAAAAAATGTATAGATTACTTTTAAATATAGAGTAAAGTACTTTAATATTTATGAATTTTAAAACTTATTGTTTAAACAAAATAATTTGTTTATTACAAATAAAATGAAAGTATTGATAGTTATCTTGACAGTGGATTGGAACGAAAAATTGAAATGAGTAAACAAATATTATACATAATAAACAAAAATGAAATAATAATATATCATCCGCAAAAGATCTTCTCGAGTATTTTAAAATTGCCATCCACGAGGGAAATGTCCCTTTTGCGGATTTATTGTTAAAGAACACAGACAGTTTCGACAATCTCGATTATTACGGCGATTGCGAATATGATCTGTTTGAATGGTTTATGTTCAATGCCGTGGTTTGCAGGGTTCAAATTCGTTTGGATAAGCCAAAGCTGCTTCTTGAAAACGGTAGGGTCACTGACATCACGGGCGATGCCAACCAAAATATTTTTAACCAATTCGAGAAACCGCCTTGGATTAAACGCGTGCTATCATAACAACGAAAAAAATCATCGGTTTACTGATACGAAAAAGAGCTGACCTTAGTGTTTTAGATCTAGACAGTTTCATTCTTTTCCGAAAACTTATACGTGAAAATGACAATTATGAAAGGCGCGTTATTGCTACGGTTAAGGGATTTTCAAAATTCTACGCAGATGATGCAGAATTTTCAATGAAGCTGTAAGAATCAGAGATGAATCAAAAGTCATTGTGTCATAATTGAATTACATTTTTAATTTTTTACCTTAAATTGTAATAAAGACATTATCGGAAAATCTTATCAGCGAAGATCTATTGTTGTATTTTTTTAACTATGATTTAAATTGTTTATAAAATTTTGAATTAATATTATTTAAATTTATGTTTGAATTTAAAATAAAAGTAATTCTTACATTGATTGTTTTAAAATAATCAGCTTCTGGTGAAGTTGTAGTATATGTAAATATTGGATCATCTATAAAATTATATTTGAAAAATACATTTCAAGTGTATTTTATTTGCAAAAATCAGTAATAATAACGACAACAATCATGAAATGAAGAATACATTTGTTAGAGTACAGTTTGAATTAATTTTTCAATTTAAACATAGCTTTATAAATGTTTTTTTTGCATAGGTTTCAGTGTATTACAAAAATTTTCCACGCGTTAAATAATTTACATGTAGTTAAAATTAAATATAATTCATAAAGACAACAATATTATTCATTTATTTAATTTTTGGGAAAATTTTAGAGTGATAAGTAAATTAGATAATTCTACTTTTAAAAATATAAAAAAAATTTTATTTAAATTTAACAGACTCACTGTCTGTGAATGATAAAGTTAAAATTACAAATAATCAAATGATTTAAATATGAGTTATCTTTTATCAATCGAATTTGATTCAATTGAGATAGCACTCATATCACCTGCACAATACCATCAGATTTAATTAACATCGGGTCGTCGAGTTTTCGACTAGAAATATGTTTTAATGAAGCAATTTTAATTTTTTTTAACAAAATAATTTTTTCTATCTTTAAAATTTTGAATACTTGGTTGTACATTACAAATTAAAGACAAAAAAATTTTGCCTCAAAAATACATTTATCTTTCCCAGTAACTTTATTAAAAACTTTCATGTACACAATATATAACAAATTGTTCTATAATAATACTTTAAAATCAATTCTTTTTATGAACACCATCCCACAACCCAAATTCAAAATTACCTAAGTCAAATAAATCAACTATTTTTTTGGGCAATTTTTTTTGAAAGTGCTTGATATAAACCAAGAAATGATGAGATGGTACCTAGTGCACCAACTTGCCAGGCTGAAAATTTTCCACCCCATAAGGTACCGGGTGGTAAATAACTAATGGCGTAACTTAAATCTAACATTAATCGTACACATACTAGGAGCTCATTGTTTTGTTGATTTCTAAGAATGACTTTATTGAATCTGTAAATAAAAATAAATAGCTTTTATTTTTGAGAATAAATATTATAATAAATATTTTAGAAAACTTCAGTATAAAATTTGTATCAATATAAAAAAAAAATTACCTTGGATCAAGTTTGCTTTTATCACAATTTTTTTCTTGGCGTTTAAGAAGATTGTACTTTCTCAAAGTTCTGAAAAATGTAAATAAATTTTTATTTTAGGTGATAAATTTTAAAAATCAAATAATCACTAAATGAACAAGTACTCACTTGATTAGTGACAGATAAAGTGAAGTTATCCAAAACCAAACTGTTATGGTACCCCATTTGTCCACATCTATAGGAATAAGTTTATTTTCCCCAGCCCAGCAATAATGTTCTACTGGACCATAAAATAAATCAACAGCTATTTTAATTAATTCAACTGTCCTAATAAACCAATCGGGTTCCTAAAAGAAAAAGAGAAAAATTAATCAACACTGGCTAATGATTAAATGTAAAATTTAATTGAAACAGTATGTAAATTACCTTTTGTCCCCATCGATAGTTCATTGCACAGTGAATATTTGGAATATCATCTAAAAGCCTCAAAATAACTCTGGCTCCACTCATTTTACTACCAAAACTTTTGAATTTATTTGCAGTATCATCGGAGGATGGAAAACCTGATGCTAGCTTAGCTGCATATGAAAGTGTTCTTAGGAACTTATCTCGCCCTTCATAGCTATCCAAGTACTCGGATATTACAGCAATATTCATTTTCACAATATTTAGTAAACTTTTTACTTTAGTTAAATATTAAATGCTTGAAAGCGAAATGAAAATTTTAGAATGAATTAGTTGTGTTGACACTATTTTATATTTTAAAAATTAAAAGTCATTGAGATTAACATAAAAAAACTTATTATCAGTAAATAATGTAAAATACATGAAGCACTTTGAGTAACGTAAAAAACAAAAAATCAATTAATCAATTAATAACAACAAATTTATTGGGATCTTAGCATACATAACAATTCCTCGTAAAGGGTAAATGAATTAACGTTCTGTACATGACTTAGTTAAAAGATAATACTATAACCTAACATCACTGACAATAAAAACACGGAGCTGCATCATATTATCACCAAACAGATTGCACAATTGCATGCGTACTCACTATTACGTACTTATTGAAAATGTCCATATGCAATGCATTTCTCGGCGTGAGGTTAGCTGACGACACTTAAAAATGATACGTGATTGGTTGGAAAGTACATATTTTATAAATACATATACATAGGTACACCAGCCGGACACCATATCGTTCCGAGGTTTGAATTAGGCGCTCGAAATTTGACCGTCAACCCAAAGTTTTTGCTAAAGTGCCAACCTTTGGGACGGGTAAAAAATTATTTTTCATAGTAGGGTTAGAGAGTCGATGTCAATGATCAACATTGATTTATTTCAGACTTGTCAAGCTTTTTATTGAAAAAATTAATGATTGATCGCTGCGGTCTACTGTTTTGAATGTGTGCCGTAATTAAAAAATCTAATATAAATTATTTTTAAAATTTTATCCATTTACAAAAACCTTCTCTCAAAATGAAAATAAAATATTAAAAACAATTATGTAATTACGTAATAATAGTTATTTAACAAAAAAAGTACGGTTAGGTAGTTGATGTCAATGATCAACATTGATTTATTTCTGACGTTGATCATTGACATCGACTCTCTAACCCTACTTTATGAAAAATTATTTTTTACCCGTTCCACGGTGGACGGGCAAAAGGTTGGCACTTTTGAAAAAACTTTGGGATGACGGTCATATTTCGAGCGCCTAATTTAAACCTCGGAACGATATGGTGTCCGGCTGGTGTACGTCTATTTCTGCCTCATACGTGGCTATTTAACAAATAAATTTAGGGCAAATAATTTCATAATTTAAACCGTTGATTTGATGATGTAGGTATTTTTAAATAACAAAAGATTTTAATCCATTCATTTTTCTTATATTTAAAATGTAAGTTATAAAATAATCAAATATAAAAGTTGAAAATAATCATTGAAAATTTTTTGGATCAAAATTACAATTGAAACTTAATCTATAATTTTGTCCCCATGATCGTAAAATATTTAATCTCTTAGAACTACTAAAAAACAAATACACGAAATATTCTATTTAATATCCCTTATCAAAGTTTTTTAATCAGAAGAACTATTTAAAATTAATCAACTAAAAGAACACTCAAGAAAAAGAGCTCGTTCAAACAACATGTTTGAAAATTTATCAATAGCGTCCTCTGTCGCGCCAAAAGTCCAGTCACCGCCCCAGTTCAGGAATGTGGGGCACGTTGCGTCCTCTCGAGTACTCTCGACTCCGTGGTCACGGCAGCGCAAGCGCAGTGGACCGCGGATCTGGCTATCCTTGTTGCACCGCTGGCTTTTCTCGTAGATGACGTCAGGAAGCAAGCAAGAGGGGCTAACTTAGAAGAGAGCCCCGTGAGTGGAGTTGAAACGTACTGTTATCGGGTGTGCACTCGCGGCCGCGCCGATGCTCCAACTTCGTCGTCGTCAGTGTGTTCCGTGCAGCGACCTCGAGTTGGGGCACGCACTCCCGTTTACTCGCTGCCCGCAGGGATTAAATAAGGGAAGCCGCCGCGGCGGCGCGCGCGTGAGAATAGGTTAAACACTTGGTGTGACGGTTGTTTTTTATTTTTTTTCTTCATTTTATTGTTCATAATAATTTTTTTGGTGCGGTTTCAACAGTCGAAAGAGTGCAGGAGTCACCGTGATGGATCCGAAGTACTCGAGCCTAGCGTTGTTAGTGTGCACATTTGTTATTTTCGATCGTGCACAGTGGTCACAAGGCAAAGTTGTTTCCAGGAGTTGAACTCGCGCTGCACATAACCCCAAAAACGATTGTTGAAAAAGAAGAAAAAGTTTGACGATCGGGATTAAACAAGTTGTTTAGCATTGTATGTTTAAAAAATTCATCAATTGTTTAACAAGTGGAGGCTCGCTCGTGGGTGGAGCAAGGCCCTTAACAACCAAGAAAAAAATAAAAGATTGTTTGAAGAAGAAGAAGAAGAAGCAGCAGCAGCAGCAGTAGTAGTGGTAATTATGCAGCGTCCAGCCGATCATCATCATCCGGTCTGAGCAGCGCGGATAGTTCGGTGGGTCGGTCGGAGTCCTCCGCGTGCCTCTTCGCGTTTATGTGCTGCAGTGTGAGTGCGCGAGGTGGAGGGCGGAAGAAAAAGAACAAGAGGAAGAGGAGGAGAGCAACTACGACGACGACGAGGACGGTAGTAGTAGAAGAGAAGCAACCGTAGTAGCCATAGTATACGGCCCCCGCGGCTGCCACGAGATCGAGGGCCGCGGCAGGGTCAGGCTGCCCTCCCTACCTTGCTCCTCTCTCGTCAAATTAAATAAATTGAAATAAAAAATAATATAATTTAAAACGTAAGAACCGCGTGCTTGTGTTTTGTGTGTGCCAGTGCTGTGGGTGTACATACATGGTGTTATAGTTTGATTATATTAATAATTTAATAAAAGAAAATTTAAATAAAATAAACGGTGCAATGTTTCGGTGCATCCCGATATTCAAGGGCTGTAACAGGCAGGTGGAGTACGTGGACAAGCGCCACTGCTCCCTGCCGAGCGTACCCGACGACATACTCAGGTACTCCAGGAGCCTCGAGGAACTGCTGCTCGACGCCAATCACATACGCGACCTGCCCAAGGTAACAGACTTTTTCTTTTCTTTTTTTTCGCTACGCGACTCCTCCTTTGCCGCCACCACCGCCGCGTGCAGTCTATATCTATCCTCTCGGTGCAGTATGTTGAGAATGAAAGGAGGTGGAGGAGGAAGAGGGGAGCGAGCGACGACCGACGTGTACTTTGCATTTTATGTTAACCCGAGCCGAGGTCCAAGCGAATTTGTGATTTAGTGTTTTGGAATTGGGTGGTATTTTTAGGTTTTTGGAGTAGTAGGCGGACGCGGGCGCTCGCTCTCCGGTTGGTCAAGGTTTTGTTTTGAAATATATACCCGCCCGCCTGAAGCGGCTTTGCTCTGGACTGGGCTAAACTTAATTTAGAATTTTTGAGCCAGTTTTTCATTGAATATCTTGCCCCTACCCCCTCTATTTTTTTGGTTGGTTGAGTGGCTTGAAAGGCTTATCAAATTTCTATTTTTTCCCTTCTTTCTCAATTAATGATCTTCATATATTTTTTTTATTGATGTTTTAAAACTAGTCAAGTGCTTCATTCTTTGTTTAAAAATACATATCCAAGTTCTGAGTATATGATGCTGTGACAGAACTTTTATTGGATTTTTTATAATAGAAATAACCTTTTTTTTTTCCTTTTTTTCTGTAAGTACTGGAAGATTTATAATGATTTTAAAATAATCCTACTCAGTTATCATTTTTATTATTTTGTGTTCAAATAAATCTCGTAAGTTTTGTAGGGATGAGAAAATTACCCAAGTTTAGTGTAAACTAAATTTTCAGAGTAACACAAACTTGGAAACAGCATTTGTTTTTCCCAGTGTTTACTCTGTAAACTCTTGTAACAAATTTATGTTTGAGTGACATTAACTACAACCTTTTCTACAAATACAGTTGTAAATGAAATTTGATAACAGGAAGAATATTGAATTTTTTAAATTCTTAGTATGATTCATTGTTCAAACCTGCACTCAAATTATATACAACTAACTTTGTAAGAGTCCAAGTCAAAATTTTTTTCAAGTTTTCTCAGATTTAATGTATGTATAAGTTCAGCAAAAATTTTTTTATATTTTATCTGCTGGTACCATAAATATGTAATCAGTAGTCTCACCTCTAATAGAGATTGATCCTATTATTAAAAAAGAAAAAAAATTTTTAAAATATTAATAGTACGCCTAAATAAAAAAAAAAAAAAAAAAAATACTAATAGACACTTCATACTTTTATCATAAAATTAATTTTTAATTTAATTTAGGGAATTTTTTTAGTCAGGGGAGAATGAAAAACAACATAGAAAGATACAATTTTACCTAGAGTAGACGGATACTATTTCTGTATGAGATACTTTTCATGTACCAATCCATTCATAAAAGTCATATCCGACTCTGTAAACAATCATTTACATGGTTTTCATTTACTTTCATTTCTCATATTCACCGTCGCATTTTTCCTTATCTCCCAAAGCTGGGTTGAATTTTTCATATTTTTCTCCTTTTTACCTACGTACGCGTCATTCCAGCGATAATAGAAAAAAGAGAGAGAATATCACAAGGACGCGAGAGAAAGGGAAAAGAGTCACGACGACGAAGCGCTGCTGGGTCGCACTCGCAAGATAGGCGCGTCTGTCAAACTCGTTCCTCCTGCTCCTCAACCCCCAGAAAATGAGACTCTCGTGTTCGTTCTTTTTTTTTTTTTTCTTTCTGTCTTTCTTTTCTGGTCGGGTAAGCGAACTTTTATGGCTTTGCTGAAAGATGCGCGTCGACAGTACCGCACCAAGTTCATCAGCTTCGTCCCTTCTTAGTCTTCTTATTCTTCTTTCTTGCGTAACTGCCTTGTTGTGTTTTCTTCGCCGCGACACCCAAGTTCACGACCAGCGATTTTTAAATGCAAGCAAGAAGTCCGTCACGGTTGACTGTAAACAGAGTTTTACGTTTTTGCTAAGCTTTTTATTATTCTATAAAAAGCCCAAGCACTCCAGGGCCCTCTCGAGATCTTTTGTAAACCCTCCTCCACCTTCTCGGATCAGTCTTTTGATCTTTGGTAAACATCAATTTTCCCAAGCAGCGAGCGTCGATACGATTTTCAAACCCCGCCCGCCCGCGGCCTAAAAACTCCTACCTCTCGAGCTTTGTCGGTGGCGGCTCTCTAAATTTAGAACAAAGTTAATGCTCTGCTTACTCTACTTTTTTTTTTCTTATTCTTCCTATACACAACCCCTCCGCGTTTCGTTTCTATTCATTGTTTCGTGAAGTGTCAATCATAAGCTAAATCAATGGTGCATTGTATAAAAAATTTCTGTTTAATTTCAAGTATTTGCAAAGGTTCATCCTAACGTAAAATAAGAAGCCCAAAATATTCTTTATTTTAAAATTAAAAATATCGAAATTTTGAAATTATAGAGGCGTAAATAGAAATATCAAAACTGAAATTGTAAAATTTAATTTTGTTTCTAACAGCAGTTCGCGACAAATTTATACAAGTTTGCTGAATTTATTTTTATATTTATTTTTAATGCGTGTATAACACCGAGAGGTTTTACCGAGGGTTTTACAGCAGCAAACCGAGAAGCAAACCTAATTTACAAATATTATTTAAAATCAGTGACAAAAATTTATTCACTTGGATTATTTAAATGTTTGATTTTTGATTGCAATGTGTAAGATCTTGACAGAGCAGGTATTAAAAATCGATACCATCCGAATGATTCGTTTTCAGCGAGGTTTTCAGATTAAATTTTAATGCCTCTGAAAATATTATGATGGGTAATATGCAGTCTATCGAAGTAAAATTTAATACTTGTTGATGATAAAATTTGTTCAACTCGAGCGGATGATCGAGAAACTGATGCATTATTCACGAGCGAAAAATTTGCATGCATCAAAAGCGCGCGCGCCTCGCGACACTCGCTTTAATCCCCCGAGCTCTTCTTTTCCTCCTCCTCCTCCTCCTCCAACTCAGCTCGCTCATTATTATTTTGCTCTTGTTTCAGAATTTTTTTCGACTCCAGAGGCTGCGAAAGCTCGGATTAAGCGACAATGAAATACACCGGCTGCCACCCGACATCCAGAACTTCGAAAACCTCGTCGAGCTCGACGTGTCTCGGAACGGTAAGTTTTTCCAGGCTTGAAATAAATTCTTTGCACGAAAAAAAAGTGTCGACTGCTGTTCCGCAAACGTCAAACCGAGCGTCAAACAAAAAAAAAAAAAAAAAAAAGGTCAAAAGGGTGCACACTCGGGATTTTACAACAGACCAAGTATGTATTTGATTTTGGCTAATTGAAGCTCTTGACTTTGCGGATGCGGCTCGATTAAGAGGGAAGCGAATTTTTGGCTCAAGTGCAGCGAACCGAGAACACTCAAAATCTTGTTGAACCACGGATTATTTATTTTAACTGTCGGAATAATCAGCAGATGTTGAGTATCCTTTTACATAATTAGATTGCTTTTTTTAAGCTTACTTTTTGATGGATTATTTAAAAATTATTGGAAACATATACTTTGTAGAATTTTGTAAGAATAGTCATGACGGTTTAGATAAAAGAATTGTTTCGCTTCGGAATTTCTCAGGGAATTTCTTTTATCGCTTATCTTATCTAGTCTCACTTTACGTTCTTACGGTAACATTTCACTTCGATGTTGTGTCACGGAGAACTTTGACTCGATAAATTTTTGGTAAATTTTCCAAATTCGCTTAAAATAATAAAATAATTTTTTTTTTTTTTTTTTTTTAGACAAATTGTGTGAAAAAAAGTCAACTCTGCAGGTTACTCTCTGAGGTAACCTCGGAGGTAACGTTTATTTAACGAGATTACCGATCCTGAAAGAGCTGCAACTGCCTTTTTCTTGAGAATTCATAAAAGTTATTTTTCACTTACAGTAAATACATTGATTATCACAAGCTCGTTCGCGAAACAGTAAAGGCTTGATTGCTTGTACTTTAAATTGCAGTTGGCCTTTCTTTCTTTCCGGGCGTGACGTTTTTTAAAAAATCCTCGGAGTTTAAAACCGTGACTCCAGCGCTTCGGATTAGAGACGTGGAGATTACACGGCTCGAATAATAAAACCGCCCATCTTTCTATTACTGAATTACAGCTCATCCTCCAAAGGCGAAGTAGGATTAACGTGAGAAAAATTTTATCAGCCTCTTCGTACTCGAAAAAAAACTTAAACGAGTGAATTTTCAAAACTGAGATTCATCTAATCTACCTGGACGCACCGTGCGAGTAGCGAATGTATCATTATCGCGATGAAACTGAATACCTCGTGTTCCCTCAACATCTTCATTTTATTTTTTTCGTCGGACTACCGTTATACCAACAACAGATCAAGTTTGCTGTTTTTATTTTTCAATTTTTTTCATTAAACAGTTTAAATATTAATCATTCAATTATTTTTACATTGTAACCAAAATTTAAACTCAATTTTGACTGTGGAAAAGGTATCAACATAATATGTATCCATCAAGAAATTTATGGTGAAATATTTTTGAGAAAAAATATATTATCTTCAACTTTATTGCAATGATAAAAAAGCATGTAATTAAAATTTTTATTTTCGGTTATAAAAATAATGATCATTAATAAAAGAACCTATTTTACAATAGTTTTCAACAATAGCGATTAGTTTTATTAATCAAAATGTAACAAATAATATTAAAAACATTACGTTAATTAAGTCATTTTTTGTTCTGTATATTTGTTACTTTAAAATTATTAGTTATTAAAAAAAAATTCAGCGCTTGTAATCGTCTTAAAGTTTTATTTTCAACCTAATTAAAATTTTCAATTATTGTACTGATAGTAGATACTAAAGTAGTACTCAAATCAAAGATACATTTTTATTTCACAGGCCACCTTTCAAAATTTGCAAGACCCATATAAAATTTGTTTACGACAATCAGTAACCATGCACTCTGTTAATATTCAACTAACGAGTCGATTTCCACAAAAGACAGCACAACTGACCTTGAAAAAAAGAAGAATAAATATTCTTTCTCAAAGCAACCGCACGGATGGATAAAAAATGATCAATTCACTGCATACAAAGTAAAACTGCACCGTCAATTCATAAAAGACTGCTGGTGCTGCAGACCGCAGAGTTTCCTCCTCGCGAAAAATCTCAAGCCGCGTTCGCTCCCGTCATGAATCTCTTGTTCCCTCTCTCTCCTACCCGCGAGATCCCCGCAGATAGAAGAAGAAGTAATAATAACGAAAAAAAGCCCAAGCCGCTTTGAGGGGAAGTTGCCGTTAGGCTCGCGAGTCTACGTGCTCGCTCCACCGACAGCATGCAGATACACTTTTCTTTCGCTCTCCTTTCGCCCTGCGCGCCGCACGCGATCGAATAGGCCCCGACTTCCAGGGTGGGAATTTCTCTATTGGCCGTGAATAATACTTACTGTTAAAGCGTTACCAGCGCTCCACGGTTCGGATAATATTATCCTGCGGGTTTCCTTGCAGGACCGGGGCAAATTAATTGTTACGCGTTGCCCCGGTTAATCTTTACGAGATAAGGGGACCTGTCAAGTTTAATTTTATTCGAGATTATTCAAAATTGCTGTTTCCTTCTAATTAATTTCTCGATATTTCAGTTCATATACATTCGTTATAAAAAAAAAATAGGTTAAAACTGAAAAGCCTTAGATTACTTCATCACCAGCCTTGATGTATTTTTTTATTCAATTTTTCGATTCTTCTATTTGCCTCGTACGCGTGTATCTCTTTGTTTCACACATATTTTTTTTTTTTTTTCTCGCATTTCAATTTGCCGTTCAGCTGCACATTCGCTCTTCGTACGCGCTACGGTGGTAAAAAAAAAAACATTTTCCCGGAGAGGAAAAAAAAATCGAATCTATTCAAGCGACCGTTCGCGTACTACACAGCCGCAACAACGTACGAAAAGCGTAGTTTTTACAGCACGCCACCAAGCTGTCCAGCTAATGAAACGTATAAAAGTCACAAGCGAGAAAGCTAAGGTCTCCCCGAGGACCAAGAACAATTACTTCTATCCTGTACATACGCAGAATAAATAAATAAAAAAAAAGGTCGTAGTATATACACATCGGCAAGAGTTGATAACTCTGTCATTCCAGTCTCGGCCAGTAATTATTATTTATCCGTACCTCGCTCGGTGCACTTGTCGTCGACGTTAACTACTGAAAAATCGAGTAAAAGAGTAGTAGAGGTTTGAAAAACCAGTTGTTCGCGCAGTCGATGCCCTCGGCAGCATCCCTAGGCTGCAGCAGCCGACGAACGAGTTTCATTGATTTTTTTTTATTCTCTAGTTTATGGTCTGCGGGGAGGCGGTCTAAAAATAGACGGTCGTGCATGCATCGAGATACCGAAGAGCCGGTGCACGCTGCCCCCCGGAGTTATTAATTATATTTTAGCAGGGGTTGTTTTCCGATGAGGAGGAGGAGGAGGAGGCTGCAAGCTGGCCTTATTTCGCGTTATTGGGCGCGAGTATTCGTAATTACCAGGCCTAATTAGATCGAGTATCGAGAGTGCATGCAGCCACGGTTGCGGCTTGAGATTTAGCGGTCGGGAACGCGTTCGAATTTTCCGACCATCGGTTTTACCGAGGTGAATGCGATTGGTGGGGGAAAATTGAATTTTGGTATGTCGAAAAACACGTGGGCCGAAAATATTTTTAATTTTTTCGTGGCGGGTACCGCAGGTATTATGCTACTGGGTAAAGTTTTGAAGTTTTTATGCGAATTTTTTCTTACTTTATTTACAATATACTTGTTAAAATACGTTTGAAAACGTATTTTTTTGCGCTTCAACTATCTTTTCGATTTTTATTAGTTTGAATTATAATTTACAGTTTTATTTAAAAAAAGGTTACTTAGTATTTATACACATTTTTGAGGATTTAACCTCGGTTTTAACATATCAGTCACGTTATAGTTTTTTTTTAGTCTTTCACACTCTAAGATTATTCATACATCAACTTTAATAGTGTAAATAATTAAGATAGAATGTTTCGTCAATTAATTATGCAATCGTAACTTTCAAATCCAACTAATTTTCGTATTTTCATACCACGCAACGTCACAATGATAACCAGTACACCCCTGTAACTGCAATGCATTCGCTTTTTTTTTTTTTTTAATTTTATCCACCGGCCATCTTAATTGTTTTCGGTCATAAATATTCAAATTTTCGCAGAAATAAAAAAAAAGCGAGAGAGAGAAAAAAAAAATAGAATCCACCACCCACCCTCAAACTACCTCAGTGGATCGATCCTCCCCCCGAAAAGCGGTTAGCTCCACGCCCAGGAGAGCAAACGTTATAAAAGCTTAAATAAACGCGTGTTCCGGGACAATTATTCCAGTCGGCGCTGTGCGAATCGATATTTTTCACGAGAAATATTTTCCCGCCAAAGGTCGGGGGGCAAGCAAGGGGGTAATCTCTCGCGTGCATGCGAGGCCGAGCGCGCGCGCGAGCGAGTTTTATCGCCGAGCCAGCCGGCCCGCTGCCCAGGATGAAGGACGCTTCCTGGTGACCGCCTTTGCTCGCCTTTTGAATGGCTGAGCTCCCTTAACGATCGCTGTGCTATCAACCTGACCGGTGATTCATTGTCCTTTTTCCTGCATCGAGATCCCCCCCATTCTCTTTTTTTTTTCGAATGATTAACCTGGATTAACCTGCTTGTAAAAGATTTTTTTGATCGATCGCTGTGGCCAGGATTAGAGTTAGAGATTTGATTGAGTTACAGTAGGAAAGATGTGTGAAAAAATTTTAATTAGAAATCTTAAGAAAAGTTGATAAATTGGCAATTTTCTTTACGAGAGTTTATGTGAATATTTGTGTTGCATTCCTTTTGTTTCGATAATGTTTTTGGTAATTATTTAAGAGTTAAGTATAGTTTAGGTTGAATGATTGAAACAATTTTATTTTTGCACTAAGCAGATATACATCTACATCTACATGTATACTTTCATTAGTTATTGAATAATCAAGTAACAGAGTGACAATTTTCAAAATTCGCATAAGTAGTAATCATTTGATCATACATAATCACTTGACCAGTACAAAATGTTTACAAAAGAAACTTTATCTGTTTTTTTTTATTTTTTTAGTTTTTTACAATGTATATTTTTAGAATGGCTCAGGTTATTAAGAACAAGTTAAAAAATAAAAACAAAAGTCATGAATCTTAACAACTGTGAATTAATTTACCATTTTATGATAATATCGAGGATAATATAATACCTGGCTCTTGTTTCAGTCTGCTAATGTTATTTTACACAATAGTTAGCGCTGGATTATAAATTGTTCAAAGTAACGCTTGAGGCATCGTCAGGATAATGCATCGACAACTTTTTTTTTTTTTTTTTTTTTTTTTTTAATTTGAAAAAGTGCGGAGTGACACGTAGCCGACACGCAAAATGGAAACTGAAGTTTCTCTTTTTTTCCTTTCCACACGTATTGTTGTTTGAAAAGCGGACTGACGAAAGAATGGCTTGTTTGAATGTCAATTGGAAAAAAAAAAAAACACGTTTCTAATTTATATTGCTCCTCTTGTAAAATTGAAGTTTTTCATTAACACTTTGGCTACTTATTTTTAAGCACGTTCAATCTTGACTATTACGGAACCGTTTGAATTAAACGTCGATCAATACTCTTTATTTTCTCGGAAAGAAATTTTTTTTAAATTACCTTCTCGGTGTCGTTTTACTTCACTGTTAGATTAATTGTAACAAAAATCTTGCTAGTATACGGATGTTGAAACAGTTTTACTTCGATGATAAATATTTACGTGGTTTTATTTTCATCAACGCGAACGAGAGGTTAAAAATAAGTCCATTGTGGTATAAATATTTCAATGGAGTTTAATTTACAGCGCTGGTGTACCAGAGCTAGCCGTAAAATATTTTTTATTGTTTCAAATGAAAAATTAACCACAAAAAAAAACTTCAAACATATAAATTATAACGCGAACTCTTTTAAAAAAGGATTGCACGCGGTGTAAAAACTAAAATTGTAGAATAGTACTAGAACAAAGATATTTTCTTTTAACTAGTCAGGACTTTATTCATAGATTTTAAATAATTTAATAATCCCAGTGACTAATTAAAAAATCAACGAATAAATTTAATTTTTTGCACCAAATAAAAATCGCAACTTTTTGAATTAAATCTGAAAGTCAATTTACTCAACCCGGAACGAAGTCGCAAAGTTTGAAAACTTTCAACTTGAAAGAGCAAGAACGTTCGATTAAACTCTCGAGATTGAACTCATAATCGAATCCCGGTTAAAAAACCATAAAATTACGTTCGTCGGGACACTCTTCCAAGTAATATTCAGCACTTGAAAATCGATAATTCCACTCTTTAAAACATCTCAATGGTTTCTTCACGTGGACTTTTCTTGCCAAGTATCCGAAGCGCTTTCGCATTGTCTCCTCGGATAAGAATCTCGAAGTTAACGGGGATGCCGCGCCGAGGAGATTTCATTGATTTATACAATTTAGGGTGAGAGGTCAATGAATCTCTCACGGAATTTTTCCGAAAAAAAACCCGCGTACCTTCAACAAGTTTCTTATCCATGCCCCAAGGTTCGTTTCCAGGTCATCGAAAATTTGCCTTTAAAAACCAAACGCCCCTGGTCATTAAGCGCGGCTGGGTAAAGAAAAGGGCTAGGGTTGGATTCTGGTGTTTTTCAGAGTCCACGTCAGGGAAATTCCCCGAAGGACACTCGGGGGGCAAGGGAAACTTGGTGGCGACACGAAAATCCCCAGGCGACAGGTGGACAACTGCGGGAGAGGAGAATGATATTTACGAGTGTTCTTATGAGGGGGCGTTCTTCTTTTTTTTTTTTTTTTTATTTCTTTCTTTCTTCAAAGAGTAGGTGTTTATTTTTATTACCCGAGGAGAGGGGAGATTTTTTTTTTTCGGGTCACGAGTGTGATGTAGCAGGTTTTTTTTTCTAATGAAAAGCGACTGGATCAGGCGTGATTGAGCAAAATTTTTTTTTTTTTTTCTGTGATCTTGTTTTTATTGACTGAATTCATTGTGAGCGTGTAATTTTCATCAAATAGTCATAGACTGTTTTGAATAATGATGATTATGAACCCTGAAGCTTGTAAATATAAAAAATTACTCGAAAAAATACAAGTTAAAACAAAAAAATTTTTTTTTAATAAAAAGAGTATTTAATTTTTTAAAGAAATAATTATGAGGAATGTTAGCATGGTAATTGGCGAGGTAATTGGTTTAGAAATGAAGTTTGATTTTTGAAGCTTTAATAATTAAATAATATTTAAAAATGTATAAAACAATAATAATAGATACAGTAAATGAAATGAACACAAAATTTAAAGCTCTTAATTGATGATACATCACAAAGGTCCTCGTAAAACAAATTTAATAAACATAAATTTCAATAATTGTCACAGTGTATGTTTATATCAATTATCAAGATTAATAATTTTATGGAGTATTGAAATTCGATAGACAGATAGCAATAGTAAAACGTTGGATTCGCTAATGCAGTTTCAGTGCTAACGGCGCTCGATCGATTTTCGATTATCAAAACACAATGCATTATTAAGGCCGCGAAGGCTACACAATCGTGCATGTCGTAATGCTCGATTAACTTATTACCCATCCACTATGATGAATTAATAAATTCCCGGATCTATCTTTTTTATTTTTTATTGCACTTGTCCCGAAGTAGCAAGTGTCAACGAAAAAACTTCTCACGATCTCTGCCGGTCTTTTAACACCGATTAACTCTCATTCATTCACAATCCAGATCGTTCGTTCATTGAAAGAAATTGGCTTGCTTCCTCAACCATACGCCTGCGATTTTTTATTTTATTGCCGCCAAAGTTTTCACTTTTTTCGGGATAACCAACGAGATTCCTCGTAAAATTCAAGGGAAAGTTTACGGGGCAATGAAAATTAACGCCTTCTTTTTTTTCTTTTTTATCAGGGAAAAAGTAGATCAAGCCGGGTCGATTGAGTAACGCTTATCTACACGCGGATTTAAAGTAATGATTATAATTCGTAGCTCGGCGATTTGCGTGCCAGTTTAAAAATAAAAAGAGGAAATTCGAGCCGGATTGTGTTTATCGGGCTTAGCACCCGATTTGCGGAATCCATCACGTATACCGCACGCGTGTCTGGGTGTAATCTTCGCTATCCTCGAAACTTTTAAAAGTTTGGGTGGTAATAGGCGGGAAAATTTTTAAATTCAGGGGCAGAGCGTTTAGCTACGAGTTTTTCAAAGTTTTTCGTTTTACGGGTTTTGTAGGATTTTTAATTTTTTTTTCAACGAATCGTAGAGTTTTACTATAAAATTGGAATTTTCTTGCTTCCCAGTTTTCCCATGTAGCCGTTACTCGGAATCTATTAAATTAAATAAGATTCATTAAAATAGTCGAATTTTTAATAGGGTGCATTATGTAGCCTTTTTCTCACACGTAAAAGAAAATCCCTTGTCCCCTGATTTGTACCGGGAAAATATCAAAATTTCATTAGTATCTACATTAAAAACTTTTTTCTAGGAATAGTACTTTCTTTGATACAACTTTTTTTTGATTTTATATATTTTTCAGGCAAAACATTCAATAATAATTTTACTTTACTATGGCTTACGAAGTATGGAAAAAATTACACGTAATAAAACTGATAAATTATAACAAAAATTAAGTTTCAAGTTCAAAGAATTGTATACAGTCCGTATACAATAAATTTGAAAGATTTTTCTATCGAGTTTTCCATCAAGTTAATTGTTCCAATTACCAATAACATCTTATCTAACCTGTCCTAATATGTCAAATTTCAACTCTAGATACTCTTTTACGTTAAATTTTTACGCGTCTATTCAAAAGTAACTCCAGTTTTGTCATGCGCGAGAGAGAGAAAAACAGGTAATTCCAGATCGACTCCTGTCCGTTGATCAGAAACATAGTCTCGCTCTTTAAAAGCTGAGTAAAAATTTATTGGCGTGGAGGGGTAAAACAGCACCTGTAAACATCGTAGTTCCCCGGGGCAGGAGGAGGCACGTTTGTCATGGAAACAATCGCATTGTCACGGATAAACACACTTTAAGACGCTCGCTCGCTCCCTCGAGCCGTTTTATCTTTGGCGCGATTAGACGGAGGCTTTCTCCAGGCATAGGCGTGGTTTATTCCGACTATATACGCACACACCGGTTTTATTCTCGTCGCGTGCGTCTGCAGGATAGGCACTGAAAATGGAATCCAGCGTTATTTCAAGAAGCAGCCCGCACGGGCCGGAAATGTAAGGGTGAGTGCACCCTGGAATCTAGATGCCTCGAGTACCGGCTACAACGCTCCGGAGTAGGAAGTGACGCGCTTACTTGGCTACGAGGATAACCATATTAGACTCCGATGCGCGGAATTAGCTGAATCGATGGGTGTCGCACTTTGTATGATTGACCACCGACCAGCCGCGAGGAGAGAATCTATGAATTTAATGAATTAACGCTGTGCCGCCTCGTCTTGACTTTGAATGAGAGCGGTTGTTCACGTTCGGTTTTTGAACAGAGAGTTCAGTCTTTCAGCGCAGAAAAAAAATTGATGTCTCAATTTAATAAATTACATGCTTTGCATTAATAAGTCAAAAAATCCATAGTATTATGGATCAATATATCATAAGTCGTACAGTATTAGTCATTCAAGTTTTTACAGTAAAATTTTTCAATGCAGACGGCAATTTAAACTGTTTTTGACTTTTAAAACGTAAAATATATATTCAAACGAACTTGTGCGAGTATTAAAATGATTTCCGCACATTATACGCTTTACCTAACACTCGAGCTAACACTATATAGACGTCAATCGTTTGGTATAATACCAGCTAGATCTAACTTCTCGTATTCCAGTTGAGCTCGATTCATTGTAATTTAGAGTGACGTACGAAACGATCACGATTCATTCGAAAATTTAAGTCTCGGTAAATCAGGCCGACCCTGCCGCATCACTGCAGTCTAGCCTGATAAGACTCGCTCTCGCATTCCTGTACAACAATGAAGTTCGCAGGGCCCCCTGCTTCCGGTACACATTAAACGTATCCTGTCTCCCCTCCTGACCATCCTTCTTTTTTTTTTGTGTACACTCTAAATAAATAAAATAAAATACAGGTGTATCGCCGTCCGAGTTTCATTGACCTTTACACGTTCAGGGGGGCAATGTTATTACGGCGTCTGGAAATCGCTCGGGTATGAACGCTTCTTCTCGCTTGCCGGCGTTAACTGTAAAACTACCGCTAAAACGCTTGCCTTTTTTTTCAATTTCATTTATTTGTTTTACCCTTTTTTTTTTTTTTTTTGGCTTGGAATAAATAGCCGCTACGGCTGAGAGCTGATTTATTGCCGGGTGTAGTTACTTACTCCTTTTATCGAACAACTCGCGTTACACGCCGCTGTTGTAGCTTCGAATCGCTGATGCTTAACGCGCGCGCTGAGAGCAGGTATTTTATTTTTTATTTTTTTTATTTTTGGCTCTTTCCCCGCGTGATTTGATTTTACGGCGGCCTGAAAGTTTGAACCTCGGCTTGAACCGAGCCGATGGGATGTTACTCGAAAATTTTACTTTTTTTTCAACGGCTTGTCTTGTTATGGTGAAAAGATCTGTTAAGTTTCTTTCTTCAAATATCTAATTATGCTGCACTATATGTAGGTATTGAAATCAATTAAAGTACGCGATTATTTAAATTACTTTACTTCAAATATTATCAAAACATGGAAATAAATATAAATTTTTTTTCTTACCAAAAACAAAAATTTGACTTGGAAATCGAGGATAATTTAATTTTGAGTTCAAGCTTATAAAATTTACTTTATTATTTAAAGTTATATCTATAAATTAAGCGTATACAATTACAAATATAACTTGACAGTGAGTTGACGCGTCATAAAAACAATGATTAAATAAAGCCATACTGTACCATGCAATTTTTCCATTAAAAAAAAAAAAAAAAAAAAAAAAAAAAAACCAACGTATCATCGAGTAGTGGCACGTGTGGTTAAATTAATTTCCCATGTTTAATCCGATACGCATCCATAAAACCCACGCGCACGCACCGCCCGTGACTATTAATAGACGATCTATATTTGTGCATCACTTTTCCCTCTCGCCCGCGGGGGCGCGGACGGGACCCGGCTCTATTAGATTAAACAAAGCGTGGATCGTTCATCGAATTCTCCCGGAGCGAGTCGAATTAATTTTACTCTCCGAGCGAGCGGAAGATGGAATTTTCGATACTGGTTTCTTGTATCGAAGTTCATCTCCCCTTTTTTTGTTCTATCTCATCTCGTCGCTTGTCAGTTTCGATCGAGGAACAATGATATTTCCCAGGCGTGGGAGTTCTATTTTATGTACAAGCTGTTGTTATCTGCATGACGATAAGAGAAGTTTCACGTTGGTGTTGACGCAACGTCTAATGTATCGATCAAATTTTATAGGTCTCTGATTATTTATTTATTTTTCATGAAATTATTTATGTTTCTGAGATGTCAAAAGACATTTTAATACAAACCTTGAGATGTTATCGAGGATGTTATATTAGAATAATGAAATTGAATTATTATTACTATCAATCACTATTATTACTATTGTTATTATTAGTAATAATTTTAGTTTAATGTAAATTTTCTTTATTTCGGTCCATTTGAGTCAGTGAAAATATAAGTTTATTTTTAAAAACTTAACCATACATTATTGTACGTATTTAAAATATTTTCTTACAAATTGAGATATAAGTTAGTGTACCTTGTTATGTAAATTATTACAAAATTATTATTCAAAAAAATTAATTTATTTTCAGTTCAATATTTTCAACATTGTTTACCGAAACATTAAAAAGTTTTTTATTTCAACAATATTTCAATAACATTCCATGAACAAGCTAGCTCGAATTAATCGAGTTGAAAAAAATTTGATTTACTCCACCCACGGATAAGTAACTATTAATCGAGTTTGATAATTTATTTTTTCTGGTTTAAAAAAAATACTATTTGATAAAAATATAATTAATTAGCTTCTAGAATTTGTTAATTAAACATAAAAAAAAAAACTTCAAATTCAAAGAGTTGAGAGTTTAATAAGAAAGGTAACTTTAATAAGTTTAAAAATTATTTTTCATGTAAATCGAAAAACTTTATAATTGGATATTAAAAAATAAAGTCGAAGAAAAAAAAAAAAAAAAAATTTACCAAACAAAATTACAAAATGTAATTGAAATTTTTATACTGTGACGAAACGACGCGACGGCGTTCAACTCGGTATCGATCACCCACTGCAAATATAACCTGATTGACCACTGTCACAATTAGTAATCCCTGCCTCCCCCCTCCTCTTCAGTTCAGCGGACTCGCGGGTGTCGGTTCGTTCGTTCGTCGACTTCCTGACCTGCTTTTTCTGTTATGACATCAATAAATCAGCATGTTTCTAAAACTTCGTCTGTGTACCCGTTTAAGCCTTTAAATCGAACCGAGAATCGAACGTTCTTCTATTGATTGAGATGATTTTTGTAATTGAGAGTCAATGAACAGCCGTGGTTTTTAACAAAAGATACGATTAAGAAGTCATACATCATTACGAAGTTTGAATAAAATTTTTTAACTTTTTCTCTAGAGGCACATTTAACTCAACTTTGATAAAAAAAAAGAAAAAAAACCTACATATTCAAATACTGAGCTTGAGTAACATTAAAAGTACGTAATACCTCAATTAACCAAGCGACGAAAAAGTCATTTCAACAACTTTTTTTAAAACTCCAAAAAAAAAAGTTTAAAAGGTTTCTTTTGGATGAAAAAATCCACTCTTTGTTACACCCCCCCCCCTTTAAAATTCAATTGAGATTTGATATTCAAAACCAAATTCAGGGTGTAAACAAATCATGAAAAAAAGAAGTAATTTAAAACCTGAAACTGGAGTTTGTTGTGATGGGTGGTGTTAATCAATTTTTTTCCCCTCTCCCTCCATCTGCTCTGCGCGCCTCTCTTTATTTCCACCTGACCTAGATCTGTAAAAGGGCTGGTGTTTCAAAAGCAAGAGAAGTTTTTTTTTTTTTTTTTTTTTTTTGTAAAACAAACCTACGAAAATACCCTCGGCTGTTTATTTGGAAACTGCACCATTGTGCTTTCTTGCCGGTCCAAATGTGTCTTCTTCTTCTTTATTTACGCGTCCCGGTTGTTTAAATATTTGAAAGCGGATTTTGATTGAGCTTGGCTACCTTTACTGCTAATTAGTGCGGCCCCGAAGGCCTATAAAATTTATGCCCTCCGGTGGTTGCTGAACCCGGGAGTCCATCACTCCGCTGATTGAGACATTTCGTGTCGCTTTCGGTCTATACTGGTAGGCAGAGAGCTTTGTTTTACCGTCGACGGTTTTAAGACTTAAATAAATTCGAAAATAATTTACTCTGGTTTGTAATTTGAGATTGTTTAGAACTCTTAAGATCTTTTAGTAGAATTAAATAGAAATAGTATTACAAATAATTATTTTAATAATGATTGTTGACTGTGATTTTCAATTTATTATTAATAATCGAATTATGCATGACATTTTATAAGCATGTAAACTTAAAAAAAATTAGTTTTCATAGAAAAACTGTGTTCCCTACCCTTATACACACTCGAAAGAACTCGTTAAAAAAACTGATCAAAAACTTACTACAAAAATATTTAAAAAAATAAAAGACTTGGCCCTTAAAGCGTGTAGTAACAAACTCTTTGTTTACAACCCTGCCCAAAACAAAAAACAAAGAAACAAGACGGGCTCCATCTTTGCGGATTAGATACGGCTGGACAGGCCAATGCTTAACCCTCGATTAATCAAAGGCGAGAGGTAGGGTTAACGACCCCTTGGTCAGTGTAAAGGGCGTCGACATCAAACGGCCGGTCACCTACTCTCGCTCGTCTAACGGTAAATATTTATGCCCGATCGCATTCTGCTGCTCTTTGAAAAAAAAAAAGAAAGAAAGATAGAGAATGAAGGGAAGAGAAAGAAGAAGCTTCTCTAATTGAATAAGGCGCGATAGACAGGCTGGCCCGCGTCGACCGAGCGTTATTGAGTTACGGAAGGAGAGCAAAGCGAGATAAATAAATGAGCTTTTTCTTCTTCTTCTACTACACCTTCCTGGCTTGGCCCCCTCCCAGTGACGTTGTTTTTTTTTGTCGTGCTTGACTTTCTTTTACTTGTTTAATTGGGTCTTGCGGAATATACATGAGCCTATCCCGTCATCGTCGACCCAATTTAGTCAAAATTCCAAAATCTAATAAAGCCCAGCAGCGGGGTACGTAAATTATCGAATTAGCTCGGGCCGTAATTTGATTTCATAAAATCACCGCGCAACCGATGACGCAACTCTGATCTGGCCTGATTCGTTTGTCAACCTAAATTTTTCAAATTAACAACAACCGATTGTTTCGTCTCTTCATTGTGCCGGCGACCTTCTCTCTCTCTCGAAAAAAAAAGGATATCTCAACCGATCAAAAAAATGACACTTTTTCAGTTCCGGGACTGAGGAACATAATGAAAACTCATCGCGCGATCGGCCCGGCCCATCAGGAAGAGAATCGGCCGTCGATCTAATCACTCCCAATTTCCTGGCTCGTTAAAACGAAGATTTTTTTCCCCGGCGCTTGCATCACGGATAATCGGGGGAGCTTGATTGCAGGGACTTGCTTCTTTTTTTTCGAGCGAAATCGGCGGCCGCGCCGAGAGTCGCGCCCGTGCGACCGACTGAGTCAAAAGGCCTGAATAATGCAATCAACGCGCGGAATTAAATTATGAATCATCCGGCGTCCGTACGAGCGAGAATCCGACTGGCGGTTCACTTCATCGGAGAGGAGTTATTTCAGTCGGAGGCGGTTTGGGCACTGTTAACATCCTAATTTGATCGTCCTGATAAACTGTGGCGTTTTAACATTTTGACTCTGGAACTCTTTAAGTACATAGTATTTTGCTCGGTATTTTGAATACTTTTTTCAAAAGAATATGCATTCGAATTGAATGAAAAAAAATAATTTTATATTTTATTTTGAAATACTAAGTATCGTGTGTAATTAGAGACCTCGTTAGAGACAGTTAGCTCGCAGTTAGAAGAAAATAAAAAAGAAAATTATTTAAATAATTAAAGCAAATCTTCATCCAGCAATATAGAATACTTATTTTTTAAGAGACTTTTATAAAGGGATTTTTTATTCAAAAATTTTTTTGTCTTTTTAAAATTGTTTAACTCAATTACACAAATGATGATTTTAATGGCTAAAGAACTTTTTTCTTGTTCATCACAAACTTACTTAAGGTAGCTATGAAATGATCGTTAAAATAAGCTCCGATTTTAGGAATACGTACATTCAGTTTTGCTTAATTATTAAAAATCATCAATTTTGAGAATCAAAAGCATATTTACTCTTCATCAGTTTAAAATAATTTCAGGCTTTATTCTAATTTTTGATTACTTGAGTAATGTATGCTTTTAATTTAAGCTGTTTAAAGACCATGTACCCTCAATACTTCGTACTGAATCTGCAAAATACGCATGAATCGTTATAATTTGCATAAAATATTTGACGAGATACAAGGCTTAAATTTATGTAGACGAAATTACTTGAAAATGCATTTAAGCTTTTCACTCGGATTTTCCACATCAAGCTCAAACACAAGAACATCTTAAAATTAATAAATTTCGAATTTTTTAATTTTTTTATTAATTATCGCCTAGCAAGAATCATTTAATTCAAGTCTGTACTACATCGTGGTAAATAATTGTCCAAACAAACAACAAATCCATTTGCTAAAAGCTTTGGAACACACAAAATTGAATTAGCTACCATCCATCGGTGAAAAAAAAAAAAAGAGTGATAGAGGAAAAAAGGTCTGATAAAACAATTAGCAACAGGCTGGGTTGGTCGCTCGGTGTGCGGGACCCGTCGAGCCGAAAATTGTGACGGGCAGCCGCCCGGAAAGTAATTAGGGCAGAGTGACTACACTGAGAGAAGAGTTGTTCAAATTTGGTTGTGTGAACCAAATCTTCTGGCAGCAGAAACCAGGTTTGGTTGTGTGAACCAAATCCTTCTCTCAGTGTATAGCATCCGAATATACACCACTCGATTGTTTCTTATTCGATGACGTTGTTGTATATATACTATATATTGCGTAAGCCTCCGACCCGGCCCGACGGGGGGATCTAATTAAGACGCGGCGGGCTCGCGCAATTTACAGGCGAAGTTTATGGCTAACGAGACTTGGCCTGAGTGAGCAATTAAACTTTTGTTTGGGGCAATTTCGAGTTTGCGGGGGGTGTTCCTCTAACCCCGTTTCGCACCTACACGTGTTTCTCTGCTGAGTGCACTTTTAATTCCTGCGCATTTTTTTTTTTTTTTTCGTTGTTGTCGAGGTTTGGGGGTTGAATACCAAAAAGTTTTAGTTATTCGGAGCTTTTAACGAAAGTAATTTTATTTTACCGCTGAAGCCCCTCCAAAGAGAGAAAATTATTAAACCGCGAGTGCTCAGACTCAAAGAATATCAATTAACAGCCTCGGTTTTGCAAATTAATTGTTTATCAAAGAGAAATTGTTTGGCGTTGGTTTGGAAATACGTTTATTGTAGTCGTGCAAATGATTTTGAAAATTTTACATCTTACAATTTAGCGAAATGAAACTGTAATTGCTTCATTAATTTTCACAAACGGTGTAATTTAATTTCTAGAAACTCATATAGTTAGTTTTAGATGATTGCATTTGATTATATATGAAACAAAGTATATCAAACGCGAGATTCACTATTTTCATTTTTACAAGCCTAGAATAGCGAGTAGAATAGTGCATTAAAACCAAGAAAATTAAACTTACGTTATCACTGGAAAAAAAGCGTGGCTGGTTTGGCCATTCATCATAGGTATAAACCACCAGGGTATTAAATAATACAGTCATTACCTGAGCCATTAAGTGCAATTACATCTGGCTGTGGCGCATTAATTAAGCATTCTATTTTTACTAAAATACATTGCCTGCATTTTTTACCTTCTCGAGGAATTTAATTACACTGTTGTTAAACTTGAACCACAGCTCATTTGGTGAAAACTAACTGTAACAACATTAACATTTAATTTAAGAAAGTATTCAAGACAATTTTTATAGTCATTTATACTGTCAGATTAAACTATTGCATGGCAGTAGTAATTAGTTATGGGTACTTTTGCAGTAATCAATACTTTCTCTGTACTGGAATTAATTTTTATTAATGCTTTGAGGTAGTACTAGAACTTTAAACTGTAAAATACGGTGTACATTTTCGGAGCATTAACAGTGCATTTCAATTATCGTACATTGCAACAATTGTCACTAAATATTTTTCATCGTTTATTACTTCAAACTATGTAAAAGCTTAACATTAAATGATTTTTACCCTCCTGTATATAGTTGAAACATTTAACGTAAATATCAGTGGAAAGTTTTCTCAAGTGATTATTGTAAAACACAGTTTACATTTTTACGAGCATTTTTAACTATACACCGTACCCACTGAAAATACATTCTCCATCCACCAGTAAATATAAAGTCAAGCCGGCACAAAGTAAATTATCAGTGTAGTTCACCAACATTCAATTAAGGTACGGTGTAAATGTTTACTCTAATTATCCGCAAGTGCCTTCGGTTTATCACTACAACGGGCGCACTACAACAAATTGAACTCTGAAATTGTCACCGAGTTCGATTTACCCTGAAAAAAAAGGTCTTACGTAAGAACCACACCGGGCGTAAAAAATTTACAGTAGCCGAGGTAGTTTGCGCGGTGCGGTCCAATTATTCAATATCCGCAACAGGTCTGTAACTGGCCTCCCTCGGGGTTCACGAACCGTACGTACGTACGTGCGCGCGTATTTGCATACGTGCAAGCGAGCCTCCTATACCGTACATCACCTGCCAACCGCTGACCTATAAATCGAAGTCGACGCAATGCGCCCGCTCAATTGGGTTACGCGACTGTTTTATAGACTGGAACTTGGGGAGGACTTTTTTTTTTATTTCTTCAACGTTATGAAAGTATTTATTGATTTTTAGGGTTGTGTGGTAATCGGAGAAATGGTAAAATGCTTCCGATGGTTGAAAATTAAAATAGTATTTTTCATAACAGGTCGGGGAAGGGTTTATTTGGCCTCCGAGAGGTTTGTGACCCGAGCCGAAGGCGAGGGGTGCAACGAGGTGGCCAAAGAACCCTTCTCGACCATGTTTTGAAAAATATTTTTCCTCCAGAAAACAAGGGGTGAAGGTCCGATTTTGAGGTTAGAAGGAGGAAAATGGTTTTTCTGCGTGGTTTGCAAAAAATAAAATTGTTCAAAGGGAAAATTGTATTGATGAGTTTCAAAGACTATTGCAACTTGTTGAAAATGAGAAGAAAAAACTGACATTTACAGTTGAAAACGAGGTTGAAAATGTACGTAGGGACTTGAACTAAAATAATCATGACATAAAATTCAATATTTTTTTTGCTCGAAAAATCTACCACAAAAGGTTATCTTTCTGACTGAAAGCACATCCCTTCCAGAAATTTTCTTTCGAAAAAAAAAAAAAAAAAATAGTCCGTTTCCCCGGGCAAAAGCTACTATGCCGAGTGAATTTTAAAGAAATTTTAACTTCTCGTTGTAAACCGTTCGGTTCAAAATTCAAAAAGGGGATTCTCTCGCGATAAAGAAAAAAAAAACTCCCAGACGGAATACAATTACCTAGCTCTGCAAAAAAAAATAAAGAATAAGGGAGGAAAAATCTTCAGCTGCAGGCGTTGAACGACGACTCGACGCGGTCGGTGAAAAAGTAGGTCGCTCGTAATGTGGAAGCACTAAGCGTCACGTGTACCCGCGTACCCACTAGGGTGGGAGACATCGGGGGAGTGAATCCGCCGCGCCGCGAGGTAAATTACGTTCGCGAGCTTTGTTTACTACCACTTTATCGAGGACGAAATTTTTTTTTACTAAGGCAACCCGAGGCAACCGGCTTTATTTTGATGGATTTTTCATATGTTGACACCGAATATTGGTTTTTTCGAGATGTTTGATGGGGTGAATAAGTAATGAGGGAAAAATTTATTGGGTCGATTATGGCTTTTTCAGGTACTTTATCTTGGTTTTTAGCGATTTATTACCAACGTTTTTTTACCATAAAGAAGTGGTAATGTAAATAAAATTGTATTCGGTAACTTTTATGTAAGAAAAAGGGAGAGAAAAAGTAAATAAAAGTAGATATTCCGAATAAAAATCGAATGATACTTTTTTTTATGAGATAATTTTGAGCCCTTTGCAGAGTGTTGTTTTTTTAAAGTGAGTAATTTTCTTTTTATTTTTTATAAACATTGAAAAAATTTCGATCAAAATGGATTTTTTTTTTTTTCAACCTACCCGAGAGATTTTCCGGGTAAATCAACCCCGCGGCACGGCATCGAATGGAAAAAAATAGTGGCACGCACGCACGCGGCAATATCGTCGCCGAATGAATTTCAATTTCAGCTTATGCCGCAAGCGTCGACTGTAGGGAGGGGGGGGGGATTACCCCATTGTTTCGCGACGCTCGTCGTTTTATTGGAGCGGCGGTACGACTTCTGCATGCACGATTTGACGGACGAACGTACAGTTATGCCGGGATATTCCTCGAGGTGGTTTCGTCATGAAAGCTCCGAGGGAACAATCTTTGTGGACTGATTTTTTTTAGATTGAAAAAACCGATAAAATTTTTTGAAGAATTTTGCAACGATTTTTTATCATGTTGGTTTTTTTTGTTTATTTAAAATTAAATTTATTACGAAAATGAAAGGATAGCTCCAAGGATAGTTAAAAATATATAATTATACAATTTAAATAATACTTGGTATAAATGAGGATATAAATAATTATAAAAGACTTTTTTTTAACATAAAACAGCTTCAGCTGTAAGTTTTACAAGTTTAAAAAATGAAAATAAAAACAAACTCTGAAAAAAATCGTTAAAAGAAGTTGCAACAAAATTTTGTTTTTTTCATAAAATTAATGTTTTCTCATGTCTGCAGTATCGTTGTAATCTATTCAAAAATTAGATATCATCAGTTAAAAACTGCAGCTAGTGGAATTCGAACCCACTGACTTACATATTATAGTCCAGGACTCTATCGACTGAGCCAATCTGTTTACAAATTTACTAAATATTTTTACTTAAAATGACTTTTATATTATTATTATTTTTACTGATAATTTTACGGTAATTTTTATAAAACACTCTACTACTTTTATTTATTTGAAAAGTGAAAAATTTCTCTTTTTCCTCGCGCATCGTTTTGATTTATATTCCCGTGCCGCGGGTACGAAAAACGACTCCCTGTCAACTTTTCCCCGCTGCGCTGGAAAAATGAAATATCCACGTCAACTTTTTTCATAACAATTTTTTTCTCTCTCTCCTCCTCTCATCAATAAAAACTTCACCCGTTTTTACAGCCCTCCATTGATTTTCAACAAAAAAGTCCTCATTTTCACACTCTCAGTCTCTCAAAAAAGAAGAAGGAATGCTGGTACGCGGAATCCAGTTAGACAAACGAGGTGGTCTCGAGAAAGCCGCCCGCGAAAATAATGAAACGTCCAAGGCGCGGGCGTACATGCCATTATCGTTTAGTGTCAAGGTCCGCCGAGCCGCCCGCTGCGCCGAGAAACAGCGCTTTACATTGGACTTGTTACGTGTACCGCAGACGTGCTGAAAGTGAAAAGCGGATGATGAAAATTTTTACCTTTTATTTTCGACACGTCGACGAGGAGCTTTGAAAAACCCACGCGCTGGCGCGTCCCCGGGTTTTTTTTACAAAATTTTACGCTACAACGGGTTTTGTCTTCGAAAAAGGCTTGCGGTAGTTTTTTTGTTTCGTGGTCGGGTTGGAAAAATTGAAGTTTTTTATGCTGTGGGTTGGGAAAAAAAGATCCTTCGATTGGGAAAAACGATTAAAAAAGGAAGAATTAATTTTCATCGAGGGTTTTGTGTATTTTTAATATTTACGGAGTATATACTGGCTGACATTGTTCGTTACGATGAAAATAATTGTGCTCTTGAAGGTAATTATTTCTTATTAAAAAACAAATTAATTTTAAAAATAGTTTTTATTTTTAACCGTGCTTCAGATTTAAAATATCTTTTATTTTATCAGAAAAATAATAATTATGAGCTATTTATCAGGCTATTTGTAATTTACTCAAAGAAACTGATTGTTCCTTGAATAAAAATAATTAACTATACTGATAATCCGAGTGATAATCGTCTCTGTGAAGAAAGTGGTTTGATTCTTCATCAATAAACTAAATCTGAAAAAAAAATTCAGAAACTTTTGTTTGTATTGTTGTATTGTAATACTTACTGTAAAAATGAACAAAGCTGATTGAAGAGACTAACTCGGAGACTAAAATCTACATGCATTCTTTTTAAAAAATATTTAATTGTATTTAATGCTCGATTTAATGCAAACGTGAATACTAACCCAATATGTTCGTAGCTTACAATCTATCTTAATCGAGATCTTAATAGATCTATTGATTACAGAGTTTAGTCGAGGCAAACCATTTCGATATCGAGAAAAAAAAAAAAAAATAAATAAAATAATTTAAACCCAAAAAAAACTATTTTTCAACTCTTAAAACTTGATTAATTTTAATCAATAAAAAAAATCAGTATTAAATTCTTTTCTATTAAATAGACTGATAAATACATCAAAACGTTCGTTTCTGTCGGCACAAAGCCATGGTTCTTGCTCATCACCGCACTAAATCCAATCTCCGACAAACTTTAAATCCTCCTGAAAAACGAAAAATTTCAACTCTGTGGCCGAACTAAATCGAATGAGAAAAATTGGCTTTTTTCGGCTAATAAAGCCCCGTCCGGGGTTCAGCGAGCCGTGGCCGCACTCAATTTGCTGAAATAAAAAAAAAAAAATGCATGAAAAAAAAATTCCAAACAGGGAGCGACATTTGTGCTGAGCACACACGCTGGTGCGACGGCGGAATCACGCTTTGTTGTTGTGATCCCCGCGGCTCGGTACCTCTCTCGGTTGGCTGTCATTACGCGCTTCGCGTAACCCGAACCACTGTAGTTGCGCTTTTTTTTTTCTGGAGATGCGAGTGTCCTTTTTGGAGGATAAAAATAAAAGGATTTTCAAGTGTGGATTGAAACATTCACTTCTTTTTCGATGATACAGAGCAACGTGGAAAAGGCAAGACGATCGGATTTTCCGAAAATAAATTGTTTACTGTCGAAAATTATACTTTACTTGATTATAGCAAGTCATTCAATATTTTTCCCGAGTCTTTCCTTTTGAATGAACATTTGTTTCATTTTTTATTATTATTTTTGATTGTACTCTGATATTACTGAAGCTGTCGAGGACGCAGTATCATCATGATGTATTTGCATTTTTATTTTGTCTACAACAAATACAAGTGTTATTATCTTTTTAACAAAAAAAAAAAATAATTAGTTTTTTTTAAAAGTCTTGAATTTTTGTATAAATCATCCCCACTCCAAGCTTCCAAGCCAGTCAGAAATATCTTACAGCTGCATTCTTCCTCCACGTAACGTCGTCCTCGTCGTGCGCGCGCTCGCTCGCTGCGGATAAAAAAAACCCGAGGATAAAAATAAACGCTTATGGATGAATCGCAATTCTAAATCGCTCAAGTGCCTCCTCCCCTCTTTCTCTTACGTAAAAATCGAGATAAAGGAGAAAAACAACAGAAACCTTCGTATGCATATACGCGACTCTCGTACATTGTTTACCACGCGACTCGACGACTCCTCGTTCCAGACTGATTGTTTTATTATTTTCATTTTGCTGCTTTTGAATCGAATGATTACGATATTGCCGTAATCCGTTACGTAAAATTAAGAGGTTCGAATAAATTTAAATGAATTTGAGGCACCGTGTAATTACGATAATTTCACTACTTACCCGAAAAGTTGTTGGTAATCGAGGGCCGTAAAGTAGCCGGTACGGGTTTATCATGTAAATTAGCATATAAAAGCGGTGATTAATCACCTTGGATTTATCGTGTTTCAGGTCTAATCAGCGTCAAATGTACGATGATATTAATATCGAGTGTCAACCGACAAAAAGCCCGGTAGCCGCGGGTCTAATGATTGTCGAGACTTGGCGTTAATTAATTCGGTGCACGAGTGTAATCCTAAAATCCTCTCCGCGGGCTGAAATGCGCGGTAACTCGCGAGATTTTGTAAGTTAAATTATCTCGTTGTTTTAATGAGATTTTGGTTATTAACACATTACAAAAAACACGACTAAATGTTTAAAATATCAAAGGTAATTTTTGAGAAAAAAAAAAACTTTTTTTTAGTTGATTTTATTATAGCGTCATGTATCTTCATTTTAAATTATGCAAATTTTTTGTAAATAAGTAAATGAACCTACAAAAAAACCGAGCAAAAAACTTCATAAATTATTTTCCGATGAAATTGAGAATTCTTTCATCAGAACTAAAAATAAAAAACTAGTTTTACCTTTAAAGAAATTTAAACTGAAAGTAAATTTTTCAATTTTTAATCAATTTTATTTTATTGTAATGTATTTAAAAATATCTAGAAAAATTTATACCGATTATTTTAAATTGAATTTAAAATTTTACATGTTTCGTAAATATTTGTTCACTTTTCGGTGATGAATGTTGTTGTATATATAAAATGCAAATTCATTAATAGAATTCATGCATCTCATTGACACAGTGCTAGTACGGCTTATCGCATATGGTTGCCCTTTTTTGGAGGAGGATGACTGCTTTTCTCTCACATTTTTTAAATAATATAATATTTATGAATTTTTTTATTCCTGCATGCTAAAATAAATCTTACGTCACAACCTCATAACGTATACAAGGAAAGAGAGGAAACGTGAAGTTTGTTCCAGCTGATTATAAAATTGATGGAAAAAACTTTATTTCAAAACTTTTGATTCTGGAAACCAAGTAACTTTGTCTTGATAACGAGTTTTGGAAAAATTAATCAAACTTACTGTTATTTATTATTTTTGTTATCAAATATGCACATTTTTTTATAGAATTCATTAAAACTTTTTTATGGCGAAAAGTTTCTTGTCAATTTTTGGCAAGACAATCGAAGCTGGTCATTGTAGGATTGATTCTAATCTCATTGCTACCTGAGTTACATCATCGAATTAATAAGGAAAGTGTAAGAAAAAATCATAAAAAAAAAAAAAAGAAATTTTCCGAAGCAACAGAGATTTAATTCGTCATCTCGAGAAAACACGCGTACTTACACGAAAAACCGTGACGGCTATAAACACAACTATACGCTGGCGCTGCACCAGAGTGAACGACCGCGACGATCGGAATGCGGTGAATTGACATTTTTATCCGATGAATAAATGAAAAGTAGCTGGCTGGCAAGCAGGCAGTCAGGCTCTCTGAGTCACTACACGCCTTCTTCTCTCACACTACTCGACTAGCCTGTGCGTACGTCCTCGTCTCATGAATGGGAATTTCTATATCGATGTAAATTATGAATTTTATTTCAAAGCACGAGGGGGATCAGGATTTTTGGGATTACAGTACCGATATTACTTCGAGCCTGTAAGAGGCTTACTTTTTTGTGGTATAGCGTATAGATTTTCTTGGACGATATGAGTAATTATTTAGATATTTTGAATGTCATAAATAAATTACATAATCTGTGGTTTTTTTTGATTAATATAATGTTTAGGACATTGGTACTTTTATAGATAAAAAAAACATAGATTAAAATAATGATGTATTTAGGATTATATGGTACACAAACTTTTTTCGTATTATGTGGTTTCAAATTTTATTTGAAGTTAATTTAATTTTACATAAAGTTTACTAGTATTTTATAGCTTTTGTATAAAAAAATTATTGTTTGTTCGAAGTTTTGATTTTAAATGTGACTTTAAACACTCAGTTTAATTAGAAAATCAAGTTTCAATTAAATTTGAAAATTGTTTATTTTTTTATACCCATCAATATGAATTTTCACAAAAAAAAGCCAAAACTTTTGAAAATTATAATAAACAATATAATTTAAAAGATATCATGTTTGCTTTCTGCTTGCTTTAATCAAACGCAGCATCAAAATGATTCTCTTTTACGTCAAAAATGTTTTCCCCAAATGTTTGAATTAATAAAAGAAAATCTTTTCCTCAACTTGTAAGTTAATAGTGAAACCCAATTATTACAAGGCCATTACCTCAGTGAAATAAAACTCTCTGAATTAACTTCGATAAAACACACGTTATTACCTGACGCAAACCAATACTTAGCCATTCCCTCTAGCTCAATCAAGCGAGACCGAATAAAAAAAAAAGGGTCAGCGCGGCACAATACTTTACATAATCGAACTGTTATTTAATTTTTTTTATCTCGCAACAGGTGCGATTGAAAAGTAAACAATACATTTAATACATCGTTTCAAATGTTTGTTCTAATTTTTTTTTTCTCAATGTTTTTGTTGCAGACATACCAGAAATTCCGGAGAACATCAAAAATCTTCGATCCTTACAAATCGCCGACTTCAGCAGCAATCCAATACCAAGGTAATCCGATGCTCTTATTTTTTGCTCCAACTTTTTATTGAATAATTAAAAGTACGTAGTCTAGCTCCTTAAAATTTAACGTTCCGATCGAGTTTATATACCTAAATATAGGTGAATTTACCATGCGTCGGAGGGTTTAATTTTTAATGCACGTTTTCATGAATTCTTAAAACTGGTGCTCTTCAAACGTCATAAAATATGACCGAGCGATTAAAAATTCACGGGAGCCGACAAGAAAAGACCAGGGTTTTTATTAAATTGCAGGTGCCAAAAAAAGAAGAAATGAGCAAGATTTTTTTTTCCCTCCAGTTTTAGTTAGCATCTCATTAAAATTTAAAAAAGGCGGCGTTCTTTAAAAAGGGGCTAATTTTGATATTTTCAGGCTTCCTTCCGGCTTCGTCGAGCTGAGAAATCTGACGGTACTTGGCCTCAACGACATGTCACTGTCTCAGTTGCCGCCAAATTTCGGAGGGTGAGTTAACAGAACAAAAAAAACACACATTCCTTTGCTTTCGTAATAATGAACTTTCAAACAAAAAGCAGCGCGCCACGTTCGAGGTTGAAGTTTACGTATTTCGAGATTAATATCCCCCGCTGCAGCGCGGCGCGCTGTTTTTAGAAATTTTTTTTAAAAAACACGACCGAATCTCCTCCCTACCCCGACTCACCAATTCTATTTTCAGTCTCGAGGCACTTGAGTCGCTGGAGCTGAGGGAAAACCTGCTCAAATCATTACCCGACAGTCTTTCGCAACTCAAAAAGTTGGAAAGGCTGGATCTTGGCGACAACGACATCGAAGAATTGGTAATTTCAACATGCTTCTTTTTTTTTTTTTTTTTTTTAATTAGGTCATGGTGTACGAACAAGTCGAATGGGGTTTCAGAAATTTTCATTATTATGCTTTTGTGAACTTTTCGTACGCGGAGAGATGGATTTATCCGACTATTTATCGTTAAATATTAACCAAAGTATTCCAGATGATATTAACATAAATGAAAAATTTAAATTTTATTTTAAAAGCTTTCAATCATCCTTCATTTTCTCTTTAGAGGGAATATAATTTTGCGTTAAATTTCAAACTTTTTCTTTATGATATTGTCAAAAGTTAAATTTTCATAAATTCGTTTTAAGTAAACACAATTTTACATGCATTGATATACATTTTTATACATTTTTTCATCGAAATTTGAAAGAAAATTTGCAATTGATTTCATGTATTATTATTTTTAATTTATAAACTTTAGACAACATTGAAAGATGTTTGCATTAATTGAAGTTCCATTTACTGTTCGAAAGCAAACATAAATTTTAATCAAAAGTTTACTTCTCAAACATTTCAATTTATTCATAACATTTAATTAGTTTTGTTACGAGTTTGAGTAGCATTTATTTGTCTGTGGAGTTCTATGTACAAGATAAGAGAGAAAAAAAGTTTTATAAACTTTCTTCCGGCAAGTTGCAAGTACTTTGATTAGCAAAAATCCAGCTGGATAGAAAATTTTAAATTTTCACGAGGAATCGTCATAAGTTTTGTAGCTTCCTCTAAAATCAAATAAGTCCATCTTCAGATGATAAAAAATTCTAGAGTTTATATAGACTTTGACCTAAATTAAATTTTCAAAGTCAAAGTTATCCGTCTGTAAGACCTTCGTAAACTCTATAGATACAAAAACTCTCATCGCCGACAAACTACTCAACCATTCTAATTTTATGATGAAAATTCCAGCCAGCGCACATAGGCAATCTTCCGTCACTGCAAGAACTGTGGCTGGACCACAATCAGCTTCAGCACCTGCCGCCCGAGATAGGCCAGCTGAAGACCCTGGCGTGCCTCGACGTTTCGGAGAATCGTCTGGAGGACTTGCCCGAGGAGATCGGCGGCCTCGAGTCCCTGACAGATCTCCACCTGTCCCAGAACGTCATCGAGAAGCTCCCCGACGGCCTGGGTGAGCTCCGAAACCTCACGATTCTCAAGGTCGACCAGAACAGACTCTCGGTCCTCAACGTAAACGTCGGCAACTGCGTCAACCTGCAGGAGCTCATACTCACCGAGAACTTTTTACTCGAGATGCCCGTTACGATAGGGAACCTCGTTAACCTGAGCAACCTCAACGCCGACCGGAACAGCCTGCAATCTCTGCCTACGGAAATTGGTATGATTCTTTAGAAAGAGTACGCGACTCGATAATTTATCGTGATCTCGTGACTAAATTTTTTTTTTGTTTTTTTTTTGTTTTTTTGTTTTTTCGTTTTTTCGTTTTTTTTTTTTTATCACTGGCAACCTCGCTTGTAGGTAAAGACCCATTACAAGGGGGGTATCAACCACATATGTGTGAGGGGACCCACGCCACCTACTCTAAGTTGTTTTATACAGTTGTCTCTGTTTTGCCTTTCTCATGCTTTTTAACGTGGTTACTGCCCAATTCTCGTTTTTGTGTCCCTAAGAACCCCAAATTAAGCGAATCTCTCGAGCGATGCTTGCATTTTGGTTTTCGAGGACTCAGTCGACCCTACTAGCCGCAAGCGCATCGGGGCCACTGCGGCTCTAAATTTTTTTTTTTTTGTAAAAAATATTATTTTTTAAAGTACGGAAACACTTCAAAAGCTTTAAAAAACTATTTTACCCGAAAAATTTTATACAGTTTTGTAGAGTTATTGTAGCAACTGTGGTTAAGTATAGAAACTGAGATACCTTGGGTAAAATTATAAGGTTTCTTTTGATTGACTGAAGTTTTTGAAACTCAATCATTAAAAAATTTCATTTCGTGCAGTATGCAATTGAGTTTTTATTTTAATTGCGCTGATTTACTTTTTTACGATCCAATCACGCGTGCCGTGTTATATTGTTATGCAATCTGTATTTTTTTTTTTTTTTCTTTTTATCACGGCACACGTATCTTCAATTGCAATTAATCGGTCGTTTAAAAACTTTATGATCACATTTAAAAAAAAAAAAAAATTCTTCACAAGCTAGTAAATTCAGCGATCTAAGTCAGTTATTCTCGTCATTTCCAGGCAACCTGAAGAAGCTTGGCGTCCTATCGCTGAGGGACAACAAGCTGCAGTACTTACCCTCGGAAGTCGGCCAGTGCACCGATCTCCACGTGCTCGACGTTTCCGGAAACAGACTGCAGTACCTGCCGTACTCGCTGATAAACCTGAACCTCAAGGCGGTCTGGCTGAGCGAGAACCAAGCCCAGCCGATGCTCACCTTCCAGACTGACGTCGACGAGGTCACGGGACAGGAAGTTCTCACGTGTTTTCTTCTGCCGCAGCTTGAATATCCCAACGATGGTACGATCATACGATCTTTGTTGAGACATTAGAGAATGCAGGAATTTAAAATGCCTCGCCTTGAAACACATAGAAAATTTTTACCTTCTTTTTTTATTCTCATTTCTGTCTTCCCGAGATTAACTTGTTATTTGTAACACTACAAAAGTTTTTAACGACATTGAAATTTCCGCAGAGAGCTCGAGGTTGAGTATGATGGCGGGCATGCGAAACAACGCCTCGGCGTTGAGCGGCCCGGACGGGGAGATGCGAGAGCTTGGCAACGCAAGTGGCAGCGACGACGAAAACTGGTCGGAGCGCGAGGCCTCGAGGACGCACAGCGTCAAGTTCCAGGACGAGCAGCAGCCACCCGAGGCCGACAAGGAGGTGAGCTTCCCGATGCTAAGCAACGCTTCTTCTTCTCACTCTTCTTCCACCGCCCGCTACTCGTGCAATGACTTTATATCGTACTTAATCACCTGTCTGTTGCGTCGAGCGACCTTTATTAACTGCATGAAACGCTCTGCTTCCTACGGCTCACTCGCGCAGCAGTAACCTTTTGAATTAACATATATACTTTTTTTTTTTTTTCTTGAGTTAACTAATCATGATTATTATCATTTTGAAGTAAAGCAGTAGTTTTGTTATACAATATTTATATATATTTATTAATTGTGCTTGATTGATATATTAATATGAATGATTAAAGAATATAGTCTATGAAGCTGACCGTGCCTATAGCTGCTGTGCTTACTTTATGAGCGCGATATATTTTTTATATATTTTTAAATTTCTATATATATACATATTTCACGGATGATTATTATATATATTTAGTGTAAAACTGTAAATGTAATTTTTTTTTTTTTTTTTTTGTGTATCGTATCTTCAATTGCAGTACCGGGTTAGTTTGTTACGCGATAGCTTCGTTCAAGTAAAACGGGATGTTTTTTCTTCAAAGATAAATCAAATCATTGACCTACCCTTTTTTAATATTTCTTCTTGTATAGATATAGTTTAGAAAAATCATTTTTCAAGCATCAATCCTTGGTCATCATTCTCTTTTGATGCCTGCCTCGAGGAACATCAATTTATTATCTATTTTTATCAACCAAAAGACTAGTAAACAAAAAACTGTATAGATACCTGATTATGTTTTTTTCAAAACACTCATCGAGCCATTCATCTGTTTATAGAGAACATCGAATATGCACGTATTTTTTCTGGATAAAAAATGATGATGATGATAATGAGAAAATTTATGGCTATTAGATTAGTGATGATTTTTCAGGTTAAATTTTGGTTTCTCTTCTCTTGGTGCCTCGGAGGTACCATGTGAGCGATTAAGGGTCAAAAGGTATCTTGTGTATAATCGTTTATCTTACATGTTATAATAGATGTTATGCGGTAAATGCACTGACGATACGATATGCCCCCCTCTTGTACAGTAGAAGAGATATTTCATTCTCTCTAGATAATCTTGGATATTTGATACATTAATTGTATATGATATTTGCATGTTTTATTATATATTTACGGCATGTTTTATTAATTAAATTTTACTTATTTTATAAGCTCGATCACTAACAATTGTTAAATACACAAATTTTATAATATTACAATTGATAACTATTTCTATTAACACCTTTCCAAATAATTAATCACTATAAACAAGAAACTAGCTGAAAAGATAAATATAATAAGTATAAACCTTGATATGAAAAAAGCATGCACATAAGTATTTTATATAACCATGTGTTCCCACAGACTCCGTTCGTGAGACAGAATACTCCTCATCCAAAAGAGTTGAAAGCGAAAGCTCACAAGCTCTTTAGCAAGGGAAAGAACGACAGTCGTTCTACGTCAGCCGACGAGCAGGTCAGTAAAATGAATATTAGCTGTTTGATATTTATTTAGTTATCCATAATCCTTCTATATTCACAATTAAAATTATTAATTTAAAAAAACAAAAACAAAAAAAAATTTCAACACATGTTACGTGAACTAAAAAACTAATCGAATCGCGCTACTAAAAAAAACTCCCTGTCGAACGCACACAGGACGTTTCTCAGACCTTTGGACTAGACAAGGTCGAGTCGCCAGAGATGGAGGAGCAGGACCGGAGTCGCTCGTTCGTCGAGCGCGAAGCGGCCGAGACAGCCAAGTCGACCCCACTTCAGCAGCAGCAGCAGCAACTACAACCGGAAGTGGCCAACGGCAGTTCCGGCGCACCTGTCGCAATCACGAAGCCAGAGGCCATTGGTGTAAGTCCCATTAACTAGTCGTTTCTAAACGAGTAAAAATAAAAAAAACATGAAATAGAAAAACAGCGCCTTCTCATCCTCCCACTCCACTCCACTGCTTCATTGACTAATTTTCAATAATTTTAACACGAAGAGAAGTGTAAATTTTTCCCGCGATCATGGACTTTTTTCCATTTACCAATTAATAGCCTCACTTTGAATAAGTTACAATTTATACTTAAACTTGTTTCTTACTCAATAAGAGGCTTTATCAGCGTAACCAGCTTGAAAAATTTTATCTGTAAATAACTAAATACGAAGCCAATTAGTTTCTAATGTACAAAGTTAAATTAATTGTGGAACATAACGTAGCGTGCGACGTAAACACACTTAAACTAATTAAAAGATTCAATTAAATAAATATTTAAAGCATAATTAAACAGGTACGTAGTTAACGGGCTAGGTGAAGAAGATTTATGTTGTTTTCAAATTAACGATGGAGAAATGTCCATTTTCGTACAGCTTCTAACGCCCACTTCGATGAAAATCATAACTGTAAACTAACTACTAGAAAAAAAGAAAAGAAAAAAATTGTACAAAAAGTAGTACTCGTGAAAATACATAAAGAATAAATAAATAAAGTTTTGTACATACATTGATAAAAAAAAAGAAAAAAAAGAATTACTCGGGCGCGTAAAATTGAGCGTAAGATCCTGTTTTTCAGGACGCCGCGGAAGAGATGATGCAGGCGGAAGAGTCGGTTACGGGTGGTGCGACCTCGGTTAGGTCTAATGACAATGACGATGACGATGATGTGGAGTCGGAGGAGGGCGAGGAGACGCAAAGGCATGTCGATTTTGCCATTTCCGAGGATCCCGATGACGAGGGTGGGGGTGAGTCGTCCGGTAAGGGTCCCAACAGACTCCACCGACGGGACACACCGCATCATTTGAAAAACAAGCGTATTCACAGTACCCTCGACAAGGATAAGGTCGCTTCCATCATTGCTCAGGTTAGCCCCGTACTTCAACTTCTCGCTCCTCTTCGTCCGACATGGGCTCTATAATCGACGTTTTCTTTTTTATTTATTTATATCTTTTTTTTTTTTTTTTTTTTTTTCTTGGCTCTTCTTATACTTCAAGCTTTTCTCTATATATCTTTTAGCTAAAATTTTTCATCTTTTTTGTATCGTGACAAATTGCAAATCTGTTGTTTAAGAAACTCAAATTGAATGTATACTCCTGTGTGGTGACTGGAAGAAAAGTCCAGTCTACATTAATTCAAGTTTTTCAAGTAAAATTCAATGACAAAATGCTTTTTTTTATCTGAAATGAGCTTGAAAAGGTCATCTATAATAAATAAAATAAATAAAATACTAACTAATAATTAAATAGCAAATAATGATAAATTAAAATTTATGTTTTGAACGTAGAAAAACTTTGACTTTGAATTGATTTTAGTTTTGACATAAATTTTTACTCGATTTGCTATTTTTGAATTTTTTTTCTTAATCTCAATCTCATTTTAAAGTTTAAGTTTGTACACACCTATTTTTTAATAATTGAATTTTCTTAAGATCATGTTTAAAACAATATTGTTGACATATGACAAGATTTAAAAATTTTTTTGAAAAGGGACCTCTCGGTCACCACATATTGAAACGATTGAATTTCGTTTTAATTAAACGCGTAATTAAATCAATCAAATAAAATTTATATTTAGAGTTTTTTTTTTTCAATTAATTGCTGTGATAAACTAAGATTTTCTTATCAGTTTACTGTGAAATTCATAAATCAAATAATTCTGTTAAGAAATATTTTTTCATAGCAGATAAGAACATATTGCCGTCTTTAAGAATTTTCTTAATCTCTTAGTTTGCAATTTTTTTTTTTTTTTTTTTTTTAATAGTATTTATATTTTTATTTACATTAAATTAAAAAAAAAAAACAAAAAAAAAACCAACAAAGTACTTTTATACCTTTAAGCTCTCTTTTGCTATTTTCTCTATGTGGCTTTTTACCATTGAGTTGACGGATTTAGGTTACTCACGCTTCCGTGAATACGACGAAAAACGAAGCGTAAATTAGTGATTCAGAGCTTTTTTACTTATCTTGACAATTTATCAAACTATATATGTTATCGACACTAAATAGCATGCATTTATAAAAATGTTTTTTTTTTTTTTTTTCAAAAGTTACGTAGTTTTAGTGAAATTTAACTATAGAGTTAAATCTTAGACAGTGAAAATTTAGAATTCTACTTTACGGCACTTTTTCTTCATCTTCCGTAGTTGTGAATGTTTTTTTCATGTTATCTTACATAATGATGATTGTGAATAAATTTGAAAAAATTTTCTAAACTGCTCTTCAATATAGCATGGTCAATATGATACGTTTTTCATGCAAAATATTTTTATGCTCAATTTTAGAATTTACAAATTTTAATATAGATCTTGATCTTTGAACGTGTTATGTGTGCATATTTATTGAGTTTATTCTAGGTAGTACAGTTGATTTGAAATATTCAACGTATCGTGCATAAAAAAAAACTCAATGAAAGCTTGTTTTTTTACTTTTTCGCGAATTTATCGACAAAGCTTTGTTTTTGAATTTAAAAACAAAATTCTTTTACTTAAATGTTAAAAAAAAAAAAAAAAACAATAATTTTTAAAATTAACACAATCTATAATCTTGTGAAAAAATTTACTTAAAAACCTTGAAATTTCAACAGGCTTTGATGAAGAAGACCGAGGACGCATCTTCATCGGCAACTCCAGTTCCACCAGCAACTCCTGGAGGAGGATCATCCACGTACTCACCGTACGCCGAGTCTCCCGAGAACGTCGATGGACACAGTCAAAGTAAGCAAAAATTTTTCTATAAATCTTTCTTGCTCGCAAGCATAAATTTTAAAAAACACTTCTGCCTGTTTTTCACTTTTATTTAACTCGCTCGTTACGAATCGACTGGCAGTTTCGGACCGACTTTTATCACTCTTTTTGCGCAACAGCGTTAAAAAAAAGTGGAACGCGCGCGCTCGTTCTGTGTGTATTTTTTTTTCGTTGTTTGCGTGTCTCAGCCACGAATCAGAGGGGGGAGCGAGGGAGATAGATGCGATAAGATACGAATCTTATCGCACCTGCATTCTAGCTGCCAGTCAACGTTAGTCACTCGCGTATTACTACAATCGATGGGCGCTTTACGCACTTCTAATTAATTACAAACAAAAAATTAATAATTATGCCGAAGTACAGGCTCTACGTGAGGAACAGGCGACCTAGCAATCGCCGTAGGCCGGTGTCCCTCTTCAGTACGTCCACCTGAAATTGTTTACTTGTATTGTTTGCTAACAATGATCTTTTTATTTTTTGCAGGTGCTTTGGCGGACTCGGAACCCTCGATCGAGATTCGCGAGGAGCAGTATGAGATCCACATAAAACGTACCACTGGCGGTCTGGGATTGTCGATAGCTGGCGGAATCGGCTCCACGCCCTTCAAGGGTGACGACGAGGGTATTTTCATATCTAGAGTCACAGAGGGTAAGATTAATTTTTTCATTTTAGGATACATTTTTCATTCGGAGATTAAAATTACCGAATACAATTAAATTATAAACAATGTATGCACAAAAATCATACGACACAAACTACCATGAAATCACCGTTACTGAAAAATATCATGAGTGGTTAGAACTTCTCTAACTGTAAAAACGTTTTTATTTCAGGCGGACCAGCGGATTTAGCGGGTCTTAGAGTAGGTGACAAAGTTATCTGTGTAAACGGTGTATCGGTCGTAAACGCTGATCACTACGAGGCTGTCGAGGTTTTAAAAGCTTGCGATCGCGTTCTCATTTTGGTAATAACGCGAGAAGTCACCAGAATAGTACCGCCAGGCGAACAGGTAAGAATCAAAGTCTTAACTTCTAAGCTCTGTTGTAACTCCTCTTTGAAATCTGTAAGAAGTATCTTTTTTTCGGTTGAGGACGCTTAAAAAATAGTTTGAAATGGGTATTAACGTAGTCTAATTTTCATCAAGCTCTTTTTTTTAATCATTAAACTTTCTTCCAATTTTGTCATTGACAATTTTAAACTAGTCATAGAAACTATAAACAATCTTTCTAATGATAAAGGCATTGTCTTGGAAAGCTTTGCATGTTTACAATCATAAAGTAGAATTTTTCCATAATGAGTTATTTTAAAAAGAAACATTGAGAGATTAACGATAAATTGAAATATTTAGATGTCTCTCAGAAAAGACTCGGTATGTTCAAGTATGAGCACTAGCCGAGCACCCAGTGCAACTTCTTACGTATCTTCAACCACGTATTCCCATAATCTCGAGAACGGTGAAGCCGATGAAACGATAAAGGTTGAAAAAATTAATAATCATGTAATGATAAATTTACTAACTTGTTAGAAAGCATCTTTTTTTGACGAAAGTTTATTTTTCAGAGGAAATACCCCGATCCTTTGACCAACATCAAGCAACAAACCTCAGATCCATTGGTGCTCGTCTCGGTACACACAACTTTGATCAGGGATCAACAGAATGGCTTAGGTTTCAGTATTGCAGGAGGCAAAGGATCGCCTCCTTACAAACCTAATAGTGACGCTATATTTATCTCGAGGATAACAGAAGGTGGAGTTGCGCAAAAAGATGGCAAATTAGCAGTCGGTGACAAAGTCATTTCGGTAAGACATGAACGACGACCTAAAAACATCAAATCCACAAGGGCCGATAAGATTTTTTAATTTTTGTATTTTTAATTTTTTAGATTAATGGGAACGATATGACGGACGCAAGACACGAAACCGCTGTTGCTTTGCTGACGAGCACAGAAAGGTTCTTCCGACTGGTCGTAGAGCGAGAAATACCCGAATCGCAGGCCAGGCTGATAAACATAACACCAGCCGACAAATCGCCTCTGGTGATAGGTACAGCCAAGCCTTACACCGGACTTTACAGCGCCAACAGCTACATGGCCAATCGTCCTGGCTACGCCAGCTATCGGCGCTCGATAGATGCTGACAAAATATTGTCGCCTAGTCCGACCTCGAAAAGTCCGTCGTCCTTGAAAACAGACTTGTCAACGTCTCCGCAGCCCGTAAATGGCATACCCAAAATGAACGGAGTCGACGAAGCCAAGAAGTCTGCCTCACCGACGAGTCCAACTTCAATCCCAACTCCACCACCGCCCCATCCTCAACCTGCTCCAAGGCAAAGCATTAATCAGCAGCCTTCGACCAGACCGACCCAGCAGCCACCTCCAGTGCCTACGAAACCAGTTTTTAGCGAAGACAAGACAACAACCTCGGCGGGCCCAACGCCAACCCCAACGCCGACGGAATCCCAACAACAATCAGAAGACATTCAGGTACAGAAGCCTATCACCAACGAGGAATTTCAGGCCATGATCCCCGCTCATTTCCTACGACCCCCGTCAAACTCCTCGCCCTCGCCAGATTCCTCTCAAAAAGGACCCACCGTCACGGTTACGATCAAGCAGCCCGACACTGGCCTACCCGGGGACGTTAGTTTTCCCCCGGCCCCGACGACTATTGGTAAAGTTACCGAAACCATCACAAAGAGTACCCTCACGGAGACTGTCGTGACGCGCGTCACTGACAACCAGCTGGTGAGGCCGGTCATAATCGAGGTACGTCACGCCGAAACCGTTGGTACTCCGTAACTCTCATTTGCAAGCTTATTCATATTTGTAAATATGATAGAGTTTTTATACGGGCTTCTTTTAGAGTGCTCCAATTTTGAGTGAGGTGTGCGACTTTTTTACGTTATCTCATAGTTCTTTTCGAAAACTAAAAGGTAGAAAATCATGTAAAAAATAATGTATTAAAAAGTTTCTCTTCTTAAAAATATTTTCTGTGACGAAATCTTACTAGTGTATGTACTTTTTTTTGCAAAGAATATTCTTGAAAAAATGATTGCTTTTGTGATACTTTTTTATATAACACTTATTTTTAAATATCTTTTAAAATTTAATCCACTTATTAATTGTGAGCTTAAAGTTTAGATACATTTAGGGTTCTTTAATTCAAAAATTTTGTTTATTTAGTCTCTTTAAAAGCAGCTATAAAAAACTTAAAAATTTTCACATTACTTATTATTTATCTTCGATAGCTTTAGGGAGCACTCATGAAGGAAAATTTTATTCATTTCAATTTCAAATAATTTTCAATAATAATAAAAAGATTCTCAAGCTTTTCTATCGCACTCTTTTAAAAGCACTACTATGTAAAGTTTAATTTTTTTTTTTTTTTTAAATTTGTGAAGCCGTGAAAGCGAGTTATCGAAGGTAATGTTCACATACACTGCAAATTTTTTGCTTTTAGCATTTTGTATATTTATTTAGAACGGAATGGAGATCATCTTCCTGGTTTATTACTGTAGATGCAAATACGTAAAAAGCTGTATGTATGTGTGCTCCACTATCCATAAATACCATACCTGTCCTCGAAACTGGCCACAGTTTTTCTCGAAAAAATGCTTTATTAATTTTTATATCTTGACTCGTGATGTTCATGAGCCACACTAAGTTAATGATGCAAAATTTACACGATCTTATCTCTAGCTCGTTTTTTTACTAAATAACTTGTATTAATACTATCTATGTTATGTAGGACGTTATTCTAATAAAGGAAGGATCACTCGGGTTTAGTATTATTGGAGGAACCGATCACTCTTGTACACCGTTTGGATCAAGGGAACCAGGAATATTCATTTCTCATGTAATATATATTTTTTTAATTTATTTGATCAGAAAACTTTAATACAATTTATCACTGAAAAAATTAATAAAAATTTTGCTTTGAAGGTGGTTCCTGGAGGTATCGCTGCTAAATCTGGTAAATTGCGTATGGGTGACAGAATATTAAAAGTTAATGGAACAGACATAACCAAAGCAACGCATCAGGAGGCTGTGATGGAATTACTTCGACCCGGCGATCAAATAATTTTAACTGTTCAACATGACCCGTTGCCCGAAAATTACAAGGTAATTAAACAACTTTTAAAAAAGAAAAATTATATACAACTGTTACTTGTAGAGCTTCAAAAGCATCAAATCACTCTGCAGCTCGTTTGATTAGCTTAAGCAAAGCACAGGTGTATTCAAATACAAATACTTAGACAAAATGCTTCATTGAAAAACTGTTAAAAATTTTAAAATAAAGAAAGTAATAAAAAAGTATAAATAAATAATTGAATTTACACAAATGCATGGCTTGACTAGAAAAATTGCAATTCTCAACTAAACTTATTTTTCTAATCTTATAAAAATTTAAGTAGATATAAGTTTTCGACTGTACACAAACTAGTGCTCTCACGTTTAAACACTTTCTAAAATAAAATATTCTCGAATATATTTGAAGTAAAATTTAAAAAATTATTAAACGAGTAGTTAATAGCATTCTAATAAAAAAACGGCAACACTACTCTTTTCAATCGATGTTGCTATGTATTTAAGCGGTTTCATTACTAAATGCAACTGCATATCATTTAATTTCACAAGCTGGTCGATATAGAGTACATCCCTGTGACAGTAAGTACTCTGAAACAGTATGACCCCCTGTAAAAATTTCCTGCACTGATGAATTTTCAATTTATTCATTTCTGTTTCTATCGCTCGTTTAATTTTTATAATCGATTGTACATTTTTTAGTGGTCACTAAGTGTTTAAAATTAAGCTTTTGAGTAGATTTTGGTTTTGCACAATTACAAATATTCGTAATTCACTCGAAACTTATTTTAAAATTTTACTTTTGGTTCTATTTTCTTGATTTTTTTTTTTATTTATAAATAAATTGTTTGATTATAATATTACATACACATCTTAAAAATGATCAGCATATATAACAAATATTTAACGTTTTAGGAACTTGTCATAATCAAGGAACCTGGAGAAAAGTTGGGGATGCATATAAAAGGCGGTCTGAAGGGACAACGAGGGAACCCATTAGACGCTACTGACGAAGGTGTTTTTATTTCTAAAATTAACTCTGGTGGTGCAGCTAAAAGAGATGGTAGATTAAAGGTAATTTATGATTTAATCAATAAGCTATTTCACATTAAAAATCAATCGGCGTTTTTTTAAATCGTTGTTAACTGTAAAATTTACTTTGACTTTAGGTTGGAATGAGATTATTGGAAGTTAACGGAACTTCACTTCTTGGTGCCACCCATCAAGAAGCAGTGAACATTTTGCGTAGTTCTGGAAACACGATATTGCTCGTTGTTTGTAAGGGTTACGATAAAGGCGACCTAGAACAAACATTATCAATATCAGGCAGAGAGTCTAAAGAATCAAAAACGTCGTCTAGAGAATCTAAGGACACCACTACTCATGAAGATGCAAAATCATTATCGCAAAGTGTTTCTAGTCTTGATAGAGAAGACGAAGAAGCCGCAACTCTGCGCCAAGAGCAAGAAATGAAGGCGGAACTGGTAGCTTGGGAACAGGAAGAAAGGGAACGTGCATTACTCGAACAGAGAGAAAAAACGACACCAGAGAAGGTAAAAAAAAAAAAAGCAATTGCTTTGAATGAAACTAAATAATAGTCCTCATAATAGACGATGAGATTGTATTCAATTTCGTAAATTCGAATAAGAGTAAGCTTGAATAATATATATAAATTTGCTCTCATAGGTTTTAGAAGTTGTTAGGGCAGCTGAATCATTAGTGAATAAGCCTAGCAGTCCGGTAGATTCGACCACTCCGATTCCTCCAAAATCTCCCGGTGGATCGAAAGACTTGAAAACAACAACTATTGTTATGAGTAAACACACGCTGGCTCCACAGACTCCTCCGGTAAGTTTTCGAGTGCACTATACTTGAGTATTATTTAGATGTAACTATTAATAATCGTAACTATCAGCATGAATTTCCAAGCATGACTCACAACAACAATCAAACTGCAATTGCCTTCTCAGCGATAATCGTAGTTAGAAAATATTAAAATTCTTATTATTTTTTAAGCCTTTCGACCTGCTTATTTAATTGTTTATTTTTCCTATAAGTTTTAAATCTTGGTAGTTTTGAAGTAACCGTGATACCTACTATTATTAAGAATCGTGAATTTTGAATCTCTCTCTTTTATTCCAACTTTGGGTATTTCAGTGCTTACAATATTTCTCTTTGACAGCATGACTTATTTCATTCAAAATGATAGCCTCTTGAATTTTGCATAATTTTTTTTTTAATCCATTTGTTACAGTTATATTTTTTGCAAAAATTTCATTTAGCTTCAAAATTTTCAATTTAATATTTTATTTTGCGATATGTTGAATCACTAAATGTGAAAATAAAATTAAAATAAGATTTTTCTAGACTTTTTGGCCAATAAATTTTATTGAAAAAAAAAAAGTCTTGTTTCTTGGATCAAATTAAATGAAATTTTTGTAGCAAACGGATTAGAAATATATGCGTTCAAAACACTACTTCTAATCTCGAAATTTTATTTGGTTGTATGAATACATTTTCAATCAGTTGTACCGAAAAAATTAAATACTTGTACACGATTTTTATTTCGAACTTTCTTTCCCCTCTTCTGGAGCTTTTTCACACACCCCCCCAGTTCATCTATACTTAGATGTCTATATGATGTGTTGTTATTTGTTTTATTTGTCGATTCTATAAATGTGAATAAATATAAAAATTTTCGCATGGACCAGCAGTTTTTTGATATCTCTGTAGTGTACGCATGTGACAAACAATGCGAACACGAAACGAAAAGAAAAAAGCCATTTTCTCCCCTGTTTTACAGACGATGGAAGGCGATAACGCTACCTTGGCTGCTCTCTAACAGAAGTGAGTCGTTCGAATTCTTCTTCTTCTCCATGACGCAGTTCAAGTGTGTTAAATAAAAAGTTTTTAAAAAATCGTAATGCAGACTGTTGAAAAAAAAAAAAAAAAAAAAAAAACAGTACGACCCCCGAGACTTTTGGATAAAATTCTCATTATGGTTGAAACTCTCCACTTGTTATCTTAAATACTGCCATTTATAGTTGTCGGTAAAAAGCGTAACAGAGTCTTTTTTGACTTTAATTGTAAATGGAATCTCGTGAAAAGTCACATGCTATTGTGATATCTTTTTCTTCAATGGGAACAGGGCTACTTTTAATATTTATCGATAAATGAAAAAAAAAAAAACGGATAATCTTAAGGTTTTAATCAATCAAAATAAGTTGTCTCCTTAGGAAAATATCTATTGAGCGTATTCAAAAGTAAATTATAACAATCACATTAAAAAGAAAATATTTTGTTTTTTTAACAAACTTGCAATGACTAATTTCATTAATTTTATTCGTAAAGAGAAAATAAATTATTCTGTGATAGAAATAGGGTTTTTTAAAAAATGTCAAAATAATCAATTTATTTCAGTAAAAATAGATTGAACTTGATTATAAAAGTTCAACAATATAAGACAGCATAAGATGCTGTTGTACATGTACAATCGTGTTTTCAAAATATTCGCGTTTTTTAATTTTTTGACAAATTTAATTCTACCTTTGAATGTGAAATGTTTCATCGCGATAAATATATAATATTTAAAAAGAATAATCGTAAAGTAGAAAAATCGTTAAAATAAATAATTTTTCAACCTGCAAGTACATTAAAAGTACAGTTATCTGATAAATTATCTACGAGAGTCTCATCAAAGTGATCTTTTTCTCTGTTAAAAATCGCAAAGGCTCTTGACGTTATTTGTTATAGATTGATTAACATTATTGAAAAATGAGCAAAAATTTTATCGAAAAAAATTTATGAAATCAATGTAAACTGTATATTATTACCTGCAAATTTTCTATAAATGTTATATAATACATATCTATGTTTACGTGAACTCTAATGGACCAGATGTTTATATAAAACTATTAAGTTACAAAAAAGTATTTACTTTTGCAAAAACAATAATTGTTATTTTCTCGTTTTAAATTTGATTGTTTATTGAGTGATTGACTCAATTTTTTTCTAATTTTCTCTTCATAGAAGAGTCCTAGATTCTGATTTATCAGTTTCAATAGACATAAACATTTATTAAAGCATATTTTTCACAACCTTAGTAATCTTATTAGTTGTCTTTGCGCAAATGCGCTCATTACAATAATACTTTCATTGTATAATAAAAAAAAGTGTGAAGATGAATAAAGGGTTCCTTGTGATTGATTCACTCGAGTGAGTCTGTAAGTGCATTTTCCTATATGTTTTTTTGATGAGAACTACAATAAATAATGTTGTGAATTTACTTACGCAACGCGCGTATGAGGTACAATAATAAAGTTCTACGATCCACGTATAAAACAATTAAAAAAAAAAAAAAAAAAACCACATTGACAACGCACACTACTACCGTACACCCGATTTTTGGCAATAAATAAAAAAAAAAGGAGCAAATCAGAGAATTAAATTCACTTTTTAAAAGTTGTGAGAGATCTAGTCATCTATACAGAATGAAATCAAATCGTATTTCTCGTTGAAAAAATTCGTGTAGATTTTGTATGAATTATAGCGTTGAAAAATAAATATGGATTTTGAAATAAAATCGTTATACACTTGTTTTTTGCGCACCTTACATCGACTCATAGGTAGTGTTTACTTGCGATCAGTTATCGTATTACCACTTGGCACATTCTCATTTTTGCAGGTTCATTACTTTATATTCATGATTTTAATTTCACCTATTAGCAAAATAATTGTGGATTTCATATCATTTTTTCCAAAGTTGAACCAATTCAAACCCATGAAAAATCTAAGAAAAATTGAACAAGAAATAGAAATGACACAAAAAATAGTATGTAATAGTAGGAAAACCATTCTTAATTTTTCATATTATTTGTTCAAATCACCAAAATTATTGTAATTTGTAAAAATTAATAAGTACTGATCGTATTCTTGAAAAAAAATTTCAAGATTATTATGGATGCTATTTTTTCTACGACTCGACATTTAGTTATTACTTTTTTCTAGTTTTGGTTTTTAATAAATTAATTGTGATGATTTATATTTTTATTTTTAACTTGATATTTATATCATCACAGATTTATTTTTCTAATATAACTAATAAAAAGTTATTATTTTTAAATTCATGGCAGTAAAAATTTTATTTTACACCTCGTTGAACTTTGAAAAATTGAAATTCACAATTCCAAAATATTGAAAAAGTCCGTGAAAAAAGCTTGCATAGTTTATAGAAGCAAAACATGCTGCTTTCCACAGTGAACTAGTCGAGCCTAGAATCAGAGCTTAAGCCCACAGCAAAAAAAAAAAAAAAAAAACTCACCACACGCAACAGCAATTTACTCAAAAATCTTCTTTTTTTTTCCAAACCTCTTAAAACTAAAAAAAAAAAACTAAAAAAACAAAAAAACCAAAAAATCCGGTCGAATCTTCTTGCTTCTCCGCACCTTCGCTGCACAGCCGGGCTTGATGCAGGACGGCGGGACCCTGGTGGACAGTCCGTCTCCTACGACCTCGGGCTCGTTCGTCTACCCGTCGAAGCCGGCGCGGAAGTCCGGCATCCTGACGACGAGTCAGCACCACCTGCAGGAGAGCGTGGGCACCCAGACCCTGCCCTCGCCCAAGAAGAAGCGGGGCATAAGCTTCGCTAGTCTGCCCTCGCCCTACCGTAACAAATCCTCCGCGGGGGAGTCGGGGGCCGAAGGAGTCAAGAGCTCGTCCTTCCTGGGGCCCACCGGCTACAGGGTCAGTCCGACCCAGCAGAGGTCGACCAGGTTCAAGCTGCCCCCGACCCCGCTCACCGGCCCCGACATGACTATCGTGGGCGAGGTGCACGGCGAGGGCTGCGAGGCCGACAACGATGCTATTAACACCTCGTACGAATTTGTGATTAACAACGACCTACGACAGATCGCACGCACTGACGTACGGTTTAACGAGGTGGGTGCATTCCCTAACCAGGAATCCAGGCTTCCTAGTGGACCTTTTTCTCTTATTTATTAAGTTCTAGTTTTTTTTTTTTTTTTTTTTTTTCATTATTATTTGCACTGGGTTTTTTTCAGGGGTTTTATTTTGGGTACTGCACTTGGCATTTGGTAGTTTTACTAACACATTTTTTTTTTCTTTTTGATTTAAAATTGATTTATTTACTTTTTTTTTCAAATTAATTTGCGCACTGATATTATTATTTATATTATTTTTAGTTTAAATTTTTCTATAGCTTGTAAGTCTTTTTCATTCTCGTGAGTCTAAAATTTATTGATCTAATACAGCCCTCGACGCCGTCGCCTACACCGATAATTCCACCAAAACTATCGGTCAGCGATAGGAAGCGGCTATTTGAGAACGCCATGGAGGAACACTTGAAACCATCTCCTAAACCAGGTGAATTTTTAATAATTTTTTTTTTTCCTTTTTTGTCGTCTTATTTTGTTTACTAACATTTATTGCTTCAACAGATAAAGTCTTCAGTTTCTTAAGTCAAGACGAAGTTGAGAAGTTGAAGCAGGAGGAAGAGAGGAAAATAGCAACGCTAACCAGAGATGAGCTGAAATCGTGGGCTCAAATCGACGAGCACGAAGGCATGGAAGACGACGACCAACACATAGAAGATCAAGACAGTCGAAGACCAAAGTATGATTTTTCTTTTTAAAATAATTAAGAGATACTCACTTGATTTCTAAAACTTTTTTTTTTATTAATGATTTTGCAGTAGCCGTTTAAGCTCGCGAAGTGGAATACCCGTTCTTCAAAGCGTACCTAGCATAGTTAGAACAGCGAAAGCTGAAAAAAGATTAAAAGAGAAAATGATTCAAGAGGTGAGTATTTTCTATGAAATATGAAATGTAATGAAGTGTTTTTTACGTTGTTATAAAAAAAATAATTTTGTTTTATACCAGGGCTTACTTTCTGACGATGACGAAGAGAGTCATTTGACCCCTGCCGAGCAGCGCGCACTCAGAGCTCAGAAAAGGGCAGCGTGGAGACAGGCTCGACTGAAGTCACTTGAACAAGTAAGTTTTTTGCTTAATATTTAAAGTAGTTATTGAAATTTTAGTTTCATCAAACTTTGAAAAGTTATTTACGCAAATGTTATTTTTTTTTATTTTTAAAGGACGCTCTGCAAGCGCAGATAGTAATTAAGAAGATGAACGAAATGATGGACACTTCACCAAATAAAGAGGCTGCTAAAGACAATGTAGATAATAGCAAATCAATTCCAATTCCCGTCCCAGTTCCAGTTCCCGAGGTTGAAAACAAGGTGTTAGAGGTAAGTCGATTCGATCGCGTGACTATTAATAAATTTAACACAATAAAATTCGTCTGTGCGAAAAATCATTAACAAACTGACCATAATTTTCAATACTAATTTTTTGTTTTAATAACTGACCTAAAAAAAAAAAAAAATTAAAATTACAAACCAAAAAAATATGTTAATTCACAAAAAGAGAGAGAGACATAAATAACATCTGTTTTGTTTGAATAACTGTGGGACTTTAAAATTAACATGTGAACGGTTTGTTTACTCATTTTTTACGTCTCTGGTACTGTGTCTCTGTATGGTCTACACTCATAACAACATCAACAACAACAACAACAACAACAAGCAGTTAGCTCCGTTAAGGCCGTCTAGCGCCGATTTTCCAAAGCTCGTGTTGCGCAGTAAACTGGCGCCACCGAAAGCTGTCCGCGAGTCCGAGAAAATAGTCGACGAAAAGGTAACCCGACGCACCGAGGAGTACATCGACGAGATTACCGGCGAACGACGCGTCAGAACCGTCGAATACGTCGAAAAGCTGATCGAGCGCGAGGTACACCTCTGACCCGTTGCAGGCCTGGTTGCTATTCGCACACACGTTGTTTGAGAATCCTTTATTTTTATTTTTTTTTTTTTCATGGCGTGCAAGCAAGATCATTCATTCACGTTTGTTTTGGGGTTTTCACTTTTTTTGTACAGGAATTTTGACACACGTATGAGTTTTTTGTGTACATGCTTCATTGTTAAGACACTATGATCACGTGCAAAATTAGGGATCATTGTACTGGTAGAAAAGTTTGAAAGTAAAAAAGATTTTTTTTGTAGTAAGTAAAAATTAAATTCCATTCAAGCTTACATCATCTGTAAAATATATTCCAATATTACAATGAATCATATTTTTAGTTGAAAGTAGGAAATCACTACACTACACGTTAGTTTTAATAGAAACAGTAAAATTTTTGTAGGACTCTAATAAGAACCGCCTGAGAAGTCTTTAATGGCGAAACTTATCAATAGCGGATCGCATTTAATAAGAGTATTTTTTTATAATTATTAATTTTTTTTTTTTTTTTTTTTTTTTTTTTTGAACAAAATTGCGGTACCTACCGGTTACTTGCAAGAAATAATTTATATTAAAAAATGTGACATTTTTCTATTGTGAAGCGAATATTTAAACTTGTATTATTTATAACATTAAATTTATAATTGTTTAATAATCTTTAAAATTAATTTTTACTTTTTTAGTTATTTTTTGAGTATAGAGAATCTAGTGTGAGTTTTCGACTGTATGTGTATCAATCCAAAATTACTATTACTAAAGAAATCTAAAAAGAACAGGTTCAGTGAATTTCAAACCATTTTTGAAATTCGTTTGTGTGTACGTGAGTGTGCTACCCATAAAATCACAGCTCCGCGCGCACCATACACGATGCATATTTTACACTTCACTGCTAAATACTAAAAATAATTATACATAATTTTAATTTGCATGCAACATTTTTTTTCACTTTAAAATTCGTTTTGGGTGATGGAAGTGCTAATTTTTAAAATCCCAATTTCCAAGCTTTCACAATATTCACTTGGAATGCAAGCAACTTTACCTTGACCAAAATGTCACGTTTACTACAAACACTGACTATTTCTCCTCTTTATAATGGTATGATCACTTTTTAAACTGTACATATTGCTAACAAATAAACGTCGCTTTTTTAATTATTTTTTTTCAATACTAAATACTAATGCGTTTTACAATATTTATGTTGAGTTTGGAGTGATATTTTTGAATTTTAACCATTAAATGTAAAGAAAAAACCAGTATAGAATTAAATAAAAATTGAAAAGCCTAGATAGTGTAAATAAACTTCTAATATATTCTTTATATTTAATTAATGTTAAGTATGCCTTCATAAACTTTATTTTTTTTTATTTCAAGCAGTTTCTTACACAACCTGATTGATTAAAAAAATTTGTCAAAGTATTTTCCACTATGACTAAAAAAACACATAAATTTTTACGATCTTCACAAAATTTTTAATATCATAAGTGATCAAAACGCCTTACTACAGCCATATCAACTTCCACTGTCTTCTTCAGAAAGTATAATTTCAAAATACTGGTATTTTTTTGAGCGTATTGTTCTCCTTCAAAAAAAAATTTTTTAAGATCGTAAAAACCTGTGTATTCTATTATTTATAGTGGCGATTCACCAAGTAAAAGCAATTACCTAGAATAAAGTATTATCCCATTATGTATAAAGTTATAGAAATATTTAGAGTTAAACTAGACTGACGATAAAAAGCCAACAATTCTGTTCTAAAATACTAAAATAAAAATGTGATTTAGGTGGAGACGCTTCGCGAGAAGATAATATCCCTGGAGCTGAGCAATGCTGACGAGGAGCAAGAGAGTGTGACGGGCACCGGAGTAAGTGACCCCGAGAGCGAGAGCGAGGAGATGACGACGAGCTCGACCCTCGATACCCCGACGATAGAGAAGAGCGAGAGTACCTTCGAGAGCGTGAGCAGTCACGTGGTTCAGGAAACTATAACTACGACGACCCTGACGACTACCTCGTCGGCGGGAGCTGTTATAACGGAGGACAACGGTAATGGCGATGACGATGGAGACGACACCTGCAGCAACGCGAATGGCTCGACGGGAGCCAACAGCGCCAACAAGAAGAAGAGACGGAAACGCTCCAAGAGGGGAAAACACTAGAGTATTAAGAATAATTTTAACACAATGACACCTCCCAACCCCCCCTCCTCCCCCGAAATAATGTAACGCCCCCTTTTATGAGCGAAATAGTTTATACATGCGTAAGATTTTTAAATATTGTTCTATACGCGCACGAGAGCTGAAAACGTATCGTCGGTGTAACGATTCAACTTCTTGTACTACCCACTGCGCTAATAAAAATGTGCGAGTTAATGGTTTTATCCATTTTTGCTTATTGGGAGTGCATATTTTTTCTATCCTGCCATTAAGTATTTACAATTTCTAGAGCGTATATAGTCTTTTTGAAGAAGTTAAAAAATAATGTTTATTCATCAAATCAGATTCAAAGTATTTTCTACTCGAAGTTTAAGTATGAGTTTATTTATGTGATAAGTGCGAGTCCGATGTCCACATTCCTTTTGTCCTTGGTATCGCGTCCGCTTCAGGCATATATTCATGTGCGACTACAGTTGGCCCGTTTAGACATGACCTGTCGTTAATACTTTTTTTATTAGATATTTTAAAGAATTGAAATTTTTTTTTTTTTTTTAAACAACATTTTATCGAGTAGAACGAATATAATAGAAAAGAAAAATTAAATTGTACAATTACGAAGATGTAAAGCTATTTTGCTATTGTCAGCTTGAGGGATTAAGGTGAGAGAATTCGTTTTGAAGAGCTTTGGCCTTTTTTACAACAAGCTTATTTTAAAAAGTGTTACATGTAACCTCGCGTAGCTACTCTTTTAATTATTACAAACTTTTTGTTTTATTAAGATAATTTTTTTTTTTTTTTTTTTTTTTTTTTTTATACATATGTTGAAAATTCATGGCAGGACTGCAGGATAAGATTTTAATTTTTTAATCGTAAGGAATTTCGGTACTACTTATTTGCAAAGTCACTAGATAGGTAGTCAAGAAACTTACGGTGTTACATTATTGTGTATTTTTTCGTAATTGGCTAGAGCGCGGAAAATGTAAATTACGTTTACGATTTATTAGATAGCATGTATTAAAAGTTTTTAATAAAATTGTAAGTTTTTAAATGCGCATATTGTCACATGTTTTTAGAATATTTTATTTATTTTATTCTACAGTAAGTTTGATCATAGTTGACCTAAAATATATTTATATTTTTTTTCGTTCACTTTCTTGTGCTGGATCAAGAAATGTAATAGCAGACATTTCTAATGTTTTAATCATGTACCAAAATTTTGGTTTCATTTGACTACTGTTTACGCATTGAGGGACCAACAGTTCAAAAATATATTAAATTTAATTTTGTTTGCCTTTACTGATATACAAAAGGTGCATTGGCTTATTCTGCTAAGATATTTTTGTAAAATTTCAATATCATAAATAAGATGAACGAATAATCGATTTTACGCTTGCTGACTTTGTCACGACATCATAAATCACAAAAACGATCAACTAGTTTAAAACTTCTCACTTAATTAAATATGTTTCATTGCCTGATTTTGCTGATCGCTCGAGGTGCGGATACATGATTGTACCGAAACCTCAATACATGCACTTTATAAATCATCTAATTGTAATCATTTGCGAGTATCCATCAAAAAAAATTTAGCAAATAAGAATATTTTTTTTAATAAAGTGCTTCAAGAAACGCTTATGTCTGCTAAATAAATCAAAAGCACATTTTATTATCACATAGCCTGTTGACCGAATCTCAAGAAAGAACGAATGACATTTCGTATATTATTAGGTTGAGTTTTACTTTTTATTAATTTGTATTGTATGTATTAAATTTTAAAGAGAAATTATCCTCTTTATTAAAGTTTTATTTTGTAGTAATTTTTCAGAATCGGTATTTGTAGAAAGCTGACAATTCATGAACCAGATTTTTATACTAAAAATAAAGTTATTAATGTTCTTACGATTATTGTCAAAAATTGTAATAATTAGTTTTGCTGCAGAAACAAAAGAATTTAATGAGAAGAGTTACAAAAAATATCAATACCAAATTTGTATATTATTTACAAATCTGATTTTTTATTCTTTGACTTGAGTTAGTTTATAAACTTTATCTTTAAAATGAAAAATAAAAATAAATAAAAAGAAAACACTTTTAAGGTAAAGCTTTATAAATGTATTTGTATCAACTTAAAATTTAATAAACATGGCAGCCTTAATGTGTGACTGATACGCGAGTGGCGATGTAAGAATTTGTTATGGAATTAGAAGTGTTTAAGTATTTAGATCAAAAATTATATATTTATTAAAGACAGCTGTATTCTTTATTAAGCAATATTTATACGTTTTGTAATCCTACACATGTGTATTTATAAGAAAAATTTATGCAGATAAACATACATTTATTTTAAAAATAAAAGTTTTATTATTACAAAATAAATGTTTTTCCCAACTCTTATTAAAAAAATGAATTTTATCTAGATCTAGCATTACAATTGACGCGGATGTTACACATCTCGTTTCAAATTCAATAAATCACAAGATTACTTTTTGGGAGCAATAATTCCTTCAAGTTGAGTCTGAAAAAATTCACAAGCAAAATTAGTTATTAAAAATAATAAAATTTCTATAAACACCTTTAAATATTCTGCTAAGGTTTACCTTTAACTGTTGATTTGTCTTTTTCAAAAACTGAATTTCTTCCGCGTGCTTTTTCTCTTCTGCTTCTCTTAATTCGGAGTTTCTCCGTTCACCCTGATCAAATCTTTGTTTTAATTCAGCTACATTTTTTTCTAACTCGATTTTTTGTACCCTAAGTTCTTCAGCATTTGCAATTAAATCTTCTTTTCCTTGTTCAGCCTATAATTCAAAAAAAAATTTTACAGTGAAGAAATACTGATTAAATTAATGATTCACTTTTAATTTACTTGTAAAGCCTTGCGCATTCCAAAAGCAATACTACTTTGATAGAGTGTTTGATAAGCTGCCATTGTCATTTGAATTTCATCCCTAACTCGAAGTAACAGCAAGCCTCGCTCTGCACAGTTTATGGTTACTTGTCTTATGATTTCATCTATAATTGACATAAAATAATTAATTTTTTTTCTCTTTCAAAACTAAGAAATATAAAGTTTTTCTTTAATTTAATTAATTTTTTTTTTTTTTTTTTAGTAAATAATTATTTAAAAAATTACAATTTACCAAAACATTGAGTGTAAAGTTCTCTTCTAACAGGGCAAATTCCAGTTTCTCTAGCATGTCGTTGCTGTAATCTCATATCTAATTGTTCTTGCAAGTTAATCACATCTATACGAGTAGCAGGTGTACTAGAAATCTAAAAAACATAAATAAAACTCTAATTCTGCTAAAAATTCACTTATATATATTTATAAAAAAAAAGAAACCATTTGTTTCCAAATCTGTCCTTCTTCTTCCCACTCTTTCGGAGGTAAAATTGCATTCAAAATTTCCATAGTTTCTTTTCGAGTTTCAGAAGTTGGTGCAGTAGCTGATATTTTACAAGTAGCTCCAGCAGCTTTACTCGAACCAGACTCTTTTGACTTAAAGTTTTTTTTTTTATTTAAATTATAACTAAATTTTAAACAAACTAGTTTTATAAAATTATTTGATTAAATAATAAATTTTTACTTTTTCTGGTTTTGTTGTAACTGCGACTGGGTTATCATATTTAACTAAAGTATCTATTGATGGTATCATCCGATCTGGATTTGCTGTAGCCATGTTTATATTTTTTTATTGATAAAATAAAGTTATAAAATTAAAAAAATGCACATTGGCAAAGTGCTCCAGTATTTACTTTCTACTATTTAATTGAGACAGAGATATAAAGACTTATCAAAACAAACAGCTGTTGTCAAGGAAATATTGATAAAACTTTTAGGAATTACATGTGTATATATACATCCAATTTAAAAAATTTTTGAATGTATTAGAAGGTTATAATAATTTAGTAAAAAATATGTTGGCTTAAACACATTTTAAATGTATAATATAGTTTAAAAATGAATTAATTTTATTTTAAATTAAATTAACTTAAACTTTCAATTATTTTAACAGATCTGTGTATAACTTATAAAAGAATAGTAATAGTTTTCAATATATATCATTTTAGTTTGATCACAATGCATCTCATAGTACCATAATAATTTCTTATTGTTACTTCATACAACTGTAAAAAGTTCAAATATTTACAAATAAACATATAAAAATTGTAATACTTTATCGTTGGCATCAAAGTTCCATTCAGTTGCACTTAGTTTTGTAAAATACATATATAAAAATAAGTATAAAAAATCAGTTTGATCATTCACTTATTCACTTTGAAACGTAATTTTAAAGTTCCTCATGTCTTTCCAATATTCTTGATTCAATTTCTTTATGCAATTTTTCAACATTTTCAGCATGTCTTTTTATGTGAGTTTCATGTGTTGCATTTTTTTTATACTCCTTTCCTTGCCTGGCAGCTTCTAATGCTGCTTCTGTATGAAGATGACGCAGTTTCATCAATCTTTTTTCATAATGATGAAGTTCTTCCTGTAAGAAAAATATTAAGTGTAGTGCCATTTTTTTAAACAGATTCAAATCTTAAATCTTTCATGTGAAAAATTTTGCATACCTTCAATGAAGCCAATTCTTGTTTTGAAAATTTAGCTGCCTCAGCCATTCTCCACAAACCTTGCACTTTAGGTTCTACAAACTCTTTATGTCCTGGACCTTGAGCTGCTATTCCCTCCAAATGATCAAATCCACTTCTGACTTCTAAGTGTTTTTCTCTAAAAAAGTAAGTATTCTTTGAGTTTCTAATTGGTAAACATTTAATTACAGAAAAAATTGATTCATACTTACTTGAGTAAGTTTGTTTTGGATAAGTAATCATCTTTTTTTCTTCCAGGAATATCATTACTTATTTCTTCCTCTTCTTTCTCTAATTCATTCCAACTATCAGGTTTTTTATCAAGACTATCTGTTTGAAAAAAATAAAAAGTTAATTTTTTGCATGGGATTATGATTAAATAAAAAAAATTAAGCTCACTCTCATGTTTGTCTGGATCTCCAGCCTCAACTTCTGACAATAAACTCAAGTACTCATCTATCTTATCTTGATGATGCTCAAATTCTTCCTTTAGTGCTTCTAATTCTTCATCTATAAAAATAAAGTTTTAAGAAATAAAAAGCTTTTTTTAAAAAAAATATCTTCAATAAATTATAACTTACGAGTGAATCCTCCATGCTCAGCTTTGGCCCATAATTTATTCAGTCTTTTATCCTTAAATACATTTTTAGCTTCATACTTTGTCACTTTATATGGTTTTGGTTTTTTTACAAATTCAGGCTCCTCAACTTGTTCAAAATGTTCTAATAAATCATAAGTGTTCAAAATACCTGCAAAAATTTTTATTTAAAAAAATTAAATTTATAAATTTGAAAAGTAACAAATTCTTATTTAATTGATTTCAAATTTTTATTTTTGATACCTCTGAATTTTTTTCTCAGTCTAGCTTCTTCTAAACCATAATCATCCTTGCCATCAGCCTTTAAGTGTTTAAATGTAATTTGTTCTTTATCATGCAATTTTAAGTCACTGAAGAGTGACTGTAATTTAGGATCTGTAAGTCTCTGAAAAAAAAAATAATTTTATAGAAATTTATTATTACAAAATTGAAAAAAGAATCATTGAATAAAGCAAGCTTACTTGCTTAGCCTTAACCCAAACTATATTTAGTTTATGCATTCTAAAAGGATTATCTATTTTCCTTAACTCTTTGAGATTTACAGGGTATGAAAAATCTGTTTTAGGTTTTGGCTTGTTGGCTTTTTCAGAGTATTTATTTAATCCCTCAGAAAAATGAATTAAAAAAATCACTAGTATTAAATTAAATACACTTAATTTACTTAGAAAAAACATTTTGAATAACGAAGTTAGATCTTTTGTTTCTATAAAAGTGCTTTGTTGTCAATCTCGATTTTGACACGAAGAAGCTCCGCGGACACCTCAACAACCTGCTGAGCGGCACTATGGCCACTGACCAGACGAAATTCCGCGTGATATCATGACCAAAGCTTAGTCGATAAAGAAGATCGATCCGAAATATTTAAAAAATAATTTTTATTGTATATTTTATATACCAAATATATCATTGTCGAAATGTTAAATTTCACTTGATAAATTTTAGTCATCGTAGAAATAATTTTAAACATGAACCTCCTTAGAAAAATAAAATTTCTGAAACGTCAATTTTTCATTGTTCATTGCCATATATAATCGCTAACTTTATGTAACCACAATTTGCAAATTTATAGCTTTTCAAAAATACAGTAGTTATTATCTGTAATTAGTTTTAAAAGTTCAGGGGATTTGCAAGAAAATTTTTAGGAAAATGTTAATAAATTGAGAATTAAGAAAATTGTGCCTTATTTCAGAATTAAATTGTAATAAGTTTTTAGACAATTAATTACCATTAAGATTTCAATACTTAGCGTTTTTTGGTTTTGAAACTCAATTGTACATTGTCAAACATAACAAAATTCGATTTAAAAATATTTTCTCTGAAAACTTATTAAAATAAAAAAAAAAGCGAAGCTCTAGAACTCCGATCATGTCTCTTGGTTAGTCTGTAAAATCTATTTTCAAAATTATTGAAAAAAGTAATAATGAAATTGTACACACTGTCAGAATTTTTGTGAAAAAAAAAGTAATAATAATAATAATTAAATAAACAAAAAACAAAAATGACTAATTATGATTAAAAACTTGATTAAATTTTTTTTATTTTTCGAACCTACGGATGGAAGGAAAATGGGAAAAGTTTCGATAAATAAACCATACGAATAATTTATTCATAAAAGTTTGTTGTATTTTGTCATTCCTCTCTCAATAATATTCACAAAGGACAATTACATCTGACTTATCTATATATTTTTCCTAATCCTTAATCTTAAATCGATAGTATTATCGGTCAAGTTATTACTTATATTATTTTTACCGCAATCGCAAGCATTCTAAGTGTAGATTTTTCAGCAACATGCTTTCTCAGTAAAACTTTTAATGACAACTTCGAAGGATCAAACATTTCTTAATGTAATAACTTCATTGACGACACGCGCATGATATTTTTAATTTTTAACGAAATGAGTCTTTTAATTGATTGCTTAGTTGTTTCATTATATTTGTTTTTTAGTTTTTTTTCTTTCTTTTTTTAGAGAGCCAATCGGCCAAGTAGAACCGCATTTAAAAATTATATCTTAAAAAACTTTTGTATACATTATTAATTATTTTACATCACTTCAAATATTTTTAATATACTATACTTTATCTTGTTTACTACGTGCAAATTAAAATATTTTGTAATAATATAGAGTATTTTTCTTCAATATCCAATTCTCTTTACGAGTTACAATTGTATATTTTCGAGAATGTGGATTACGCATCAAAACAATTTTCATTAACTAAATATTACTTCCTATAGGGTAGTTTATAGTTTTATTACTTTTTAGGAGATGTCGTACTGTGCTCATGGCTTCTTCGGCGCATTTTCGAAGTACAAATTAAAAAAAAAAAAAATAATATATATATTCGAAACAATTTTGCTTTTTTTTAAATGCTTTTTTTGAAGATATTTACAGTTATGGATTTTCATTAAATTTTATACAATTTTTTGTTTTAATTAAAAAACTATTGAAGTTATGTATACCACGTGCTTAGTTCATGTATATTTCTTTTTATTAACAACCAAGTGTCATCAGCCTTAAATGTTCATATTAATAAATCATACAGTATTGGCAGGATAGTAAAAATGTTAATTTACTGAATGGCTTGACACCTTAGATGACGATTCGAATGTTAAAAATGTCGTTTCTTCATAATGCAGTTTTTTTTTTTTTTTCATCATAAGGCTGACATTTTTTCACAAGACTCACACATTGAAGTTTTTTTGGTACACTTACATTCATTTTCTATGCACTATTTTTAAATTTTCTTTTTTTTCTTTTTTTTTCTGGATTTTTATTAATTTTTTTTGTAAAAAACAAAATGGCATCTTTTTGGCATTGGAAGAAAAAATACATTTTTCAACGTTGTCTCTTTTCACTAGTGAATTATTTAGTTTTATTCAATCATAACTTTAAAATTTTTCATCTTTTATCTTTTTTTTCTCTCTTATGTTTTATACCTTTCAATATAGTTTTTTAAAAAAATGTTTTTATTCTCATAAAATTTAATTTTAATAGACTCGCTATAGTTATTACAATTAATTCATTTAGTTTTTATCTGTAAAGTTTAAACACTATTTTGGCCTCATCGCATTTAATATTCATTTTTATTGTTTTAAAAATTTTATTCTTTTTCATACGTTTTATCATTGTAAAATACTCAGAATAAACTGTAATCGATTTTTTAAAATCATTTATAAATATTTATAATTTTATTTATAAATGGCAGTGCTTTTTACCGTTAACAAGCAAACAAATTTTAACAAAATTTCGATGTTATTTGTTTAAAATTTTTTAACAAATAATTTAATTATAAAACAATTCGACGATAAGATTAAAAAAAAGAAAGAACAAAGTAAAAAATATATACTTCAGTCCCATGATTAATAAATTTAAAAAAGATTGCTCAAATAATTTTTAAGAGTATTCACGAGTTTTTAATTTAATTTTAAAATAAAAAATTGAACTTTAAAAAAAATATATATTATTACCACCTCGCCATTTTGAAATTTATCGAAATCTTAATTCTAAATCACGAGGCGATGACTTTTAGCGCAAATGCGATTGATGGTCAAAGTTGTACTGTGGGTTGCTTTTCCTTTGTAAAAAATCTAATAGAAACACCATTACTTTTAAAAAGAAGGAACACCGTTACAATTAAAAAAAAATTTGCTTGTTCTTTTTTAAACGGCATAACTTACTAAATAAGTCTTTACTGCACAGCAATATTTTTTAAAGTTCACTCTAACTTTATCGTAAAAAGTCATCTTAATATTTCATGTTTGTACTAGTGAATCTATCAGACATTTGTTTTTCAGGAAAAAATATGCACACATGTGTGAATATGTTTTTATAAATAATCATATGTATGTATAAGATTTTTACATTTTGACATTTCTAATCAAAATTTCGCATATATTTTTGAAAAAGAAGAAAAGAAAAATAACAAAAATAAAAATTAATTAAAAAATATTTTAATTGAAATTTTTTGTCATTACAATTGTATACATAATAATGTACAATACACAGAGATAAAAAATCAAAATGTAAGAAAAATTTGAAATAGATTAAGGATATGAAGGCTTAATATCTTCACTGCCTTACGGAATGAGTGCTTTTTTTGCAACAAGCTTTATTAAAGACATCACTCGGGACAGTCATACTGGAAATATCAGGTCTTTGACTCTTGAAATTTAAGGTGACTTTTCACAAGTGTCGCATTATTTTTCGCCAGAACGGCACTTGTACAAACTCTACCCTAAACAACCATTTTTAAAGTTATAATAATAGTTAATAACACTCTTCCAAAACTTAATAAATAATCAGTTAAATTAGATTACATTACTAATTATTGTATGCGATAATCATGAATTATAATGTATTGATGATTCTTATAATACTCTAGATTGGAGTGAAGTTATCGATTCGATCGTTTTATTTAGTGAATGATTTTCATCTAAATCATTTATATGCAATTTTTATCGAATATTATTTTCGACTCCACACTCATTCAGATATACAAATATAAAAGTTTTCTTACAATTGATTGACTCTATATTCCTAATGGTTATTACCTAAAAAATGATTGTACCTTCTAAAATATATTTTTCTAAAATCGCAAGTTAAAAAAAAATGCGAATAAAACATTAAAAGAAGAAAAATGCCATAAAAAAACAGTCTATAATAAATAAAATATCAATTTTTTACTACATTATTCTTCTACGAAAAAACCTAACTTTCACATTTATATTTGCTATAAATTTAAATCAAGCGAAAGGTTGTTTTTCGACTCTAAAAAAAAAAATTTTTAATGTATAAATGAAATTGATTTAGAATAAATGAATGTCATCAAATATGTACAATATTTAAATAATACAAATTAATTCTTAGAACGAACGGCTAAATTAATCGGTATATTTACGTAGACAACGTATAAAGGAAGAGAAAATTACAAATAGTCCCGATTTACTTCGCACACTTTTGTCTTTTTTCTTTCTTTTATTTTTCGCTCAATACATAAGCAATTTTTTACTTAACTATCAATCACACAAAACAGTCGCATAGGATTATGATAGAATGTAAAAACATTCAATTATACAATAAATCTACATCGCTAGCGTTTCCACATATTTCCATATGTTTTTCGGTTGTCTTTTTTAAAAAAAGATCGCAGTAAAAACTTTTGAAAATATGTAGAACTCAAAAAAAACCTAATAAAAAAAAAGATTAGCCTGAATTTTTTCAGGAAATCCAAGGTATAAATTGCGTTTTGTCGCTAGCCTCTTTGACGGAAGCTTTACAGGAAACAGGTTTTCCTCTGTTAAAAACTAATAGTAAGTTCATACTTCTAAGAGTAATCGCTTTTTATTTATGGCTAATTCGAACCGTTCGGTCCTGTTGATAATCATCCGATGGCTCCACCTTCTTGATATGGACCAGTTATCATGCACGGATGCATGGGAAATAGGGTCGTCCAGGTCATAGTCGTATACGTAGGCGACCTCATCATAAATTGTGAACTTGGCACATTTGGTATGTGTGGAATAGGTGTTAACACGTCGCTAGTGATACTGGCGTTCGTGTTCGTCATCGTGTTTGTTGTAGTTTGTGAGGTTGATGTGTTTGCTGCACTGGAAGCACTGACACCGAGTTTTCGGAGACGCATTTTCTCCTCCCACTCATCCCAACCATGTCTGGGTCTGTTCAAATTACGATGTTGATAAAATACCAGGCTTATTCTCGTTGGGTTTAGTCGATTTGGTCGTTTCAGGGCTGTAGTTGCATGCATTTCATGCTTGGCACATTCGAAAAGTACACTGCCGTGGCCGAGAGCAATGGCCACACCACCCATTTGCGAATCTTTGAAGCACTCTTCATTGTCAGAGTAGTCTGCGACTTCTCCCAAAGGTTCGGCTTTCGGCGGTGGCTCAGCCAAAACTGGAAAGTACGAAGGTGGACCGTACAAATCCCAGCGAGGACATCCAGCAGCGTCCCAGCGAGGCCAGCCTGAATTCAAACCTTGGTAAGAAGGTGGAACGTTTTGGAAAGGATATTGAGCTGGAAAGCAGCCCTCTCTCTTTGGCTGTTGGTAGAATGGAGCTGCCGCGTACTCTCCTGGCTGTGGGTGGTAAGCGTGGTTGTAGTTGTATCCGTCCCACGTGTTCGGATATGCTTTGTCAAATACGGGGTAGGTTGGGTAGCTGTACTGCGGGAACGAGGGGTGAGATAAAGCAGTCATCGCGTGAAAATCTGAGACTTGCTTCATTTCAGCTTGCGGCCAACCGATGCTCGGATTTTGATTATGATTCTCTTGTCGATTGTTTTGGAACCCTGCAAAGTAATTTACGTTTAAAAAATATCTATAAAATTAAAGACTTGACTAGATTTTTATAATTAAAATTTACCTTCTTTCGATTTATCCTGAGGCCATTCACCTTTTCTTTGGTTATTTTGATTTGCTGAATAGGATTTGGCAGTATTTGTTTGATTATCTGCAGTTAAATTACTTTTAATCGGCTCTTGAGGTCTTAGGAATGTTTTTGATACAGGATTCTGTTGGCTGCTGAGTTCCAGCGACGGATTATGATTTGGAGTCGTTCTCGAAGGAGGTCTTCCTTTTGGAACTCTGAAAGGCGAGGGTGGTTCTGCTGGAGTTTCCCAGCTTGGTTTTGACGAATCAGACTGTACAAGCTTGTCATCCCAAGGCGGTGGTTTTGATATATTTCCGTACTCCAATTTAGAAAATGAACCCGTCTGAATATTTTGCAGTGGCGATTGAACCGGTCTTTTAGCACTTTCATTACCCCACGAACTCAATGAATTCCAATTAGATTGTTCATTGGGTACCTGACAGTTGGCGCTGAAACTTGAATTATTGGTATTTCTTTTTTGATCTGCGATATTTGTTGAATTAGTTTGTTGATAAAAGTTTTGATTGAGGTTTGATGGAGTGTTAACGGAACTCTGTTGGAAGTAATTGGAATTAACACTGGCAGGCGCGGCATTGCTATGATTTAAAGATTGTCCTTCTTGATGAACAGGATACGAGGGATACGACTTTGGACAGAAAAAGGACTTAGCGTCTTGAGTTTCAGGATTACTCTGAATTCCTGAAAGTTTTTGATTCTGATCATTGATATAACGCGGCGACGAGGCGTTTAAGCTAAAAGCATCAGTCGAAGGTACGCTTGGACTACGAACTTGGTTGACATTAGGTGACTGATTTTTTCGAAAAGCTTCCAAGTTGATTGAGGCAAGTACTTGCTGGCTGTTTCTAGATGGTGTGTTTCTTTGCATATTCTCTAAGTTGAACGAAGGTTGCTGATAAGTCGCACGAGGAGAGGTGACATTTTGAATACTGTCTTGGTAATTTCTAGGTGACGGAGTAGACATATTGTAATCACTAGGTGCCGATGAGTAACCAGAACTTCTTGGAGAACTCAATCTCTGTTCGTGAGGAGTTGATGGACACGTTCGAGGTGGCGTGGAATAAGCATTATTGCTTCGAGGAGAAGAAATGTTGTAGTTACTTCTCGGAGAGTCGTTGCTAGGATTTTGAAAATTTACCGATGTTGCCGATCTGTGATCTTCCAGAGTCATCTTATTTTTGGGTCTGCTATCGTCTAAGCTAGTACTGTCGGGAGCAACTTTAACTTCTCTATCCAAACCGCCAAACGACCCGAATTCGGACCAAGGATTCATCCAGTTATTTTTTCTTTGATCAAGCCAACCAGACCGACTCCAGTGTGGATCGTTTTGATAGTTCCAATTTTGATACATCGACACTGGACTGTCGAGAACGGTAGACGAAACTTGGGAACTTTGAAGTTGAGCGTCCATTCCCTCCAACATCGATGCCATTTCCAGAGACAACTGTGAGTCTCTGATCGGTTGTCTGGCAATGTCCTGGTGATAAATAGCCGGTCTGTTTGGTTCAATTATTTTTTCAGCAACATTTTTTATGTCTTTTTTGCCACTTGCCATATCAGGTTCATCCTCTTTTCTTTTTTTTCCATGGCGCCGGCAAGGTTGCAATGGTACCGATCGAACTCTTACTTCACACGGGTATCTGTTGATAAGTAATTGTATATTAGAAAATATTATTTAAAAAAAATAAATAACTTTACTTTAAAATAATACAAACTTTGTGAGCACGTCAAGGGCACCGGATTTTACTTTAGCTTCTTGACCCTCTTTCGAACCAAATTCGTCTGTGTCGTCCATCACGTACAACGGCAGTACATGCAACTGCTCGTCGTCAGGTTTTTCTAGCGTTCTATGCCTCGTCAAACTTACAACCTGCAATTGATCAACGTAATAAGAAAAAGTCTCAAAAATTAAATAGTATGGTGTGTGTGTGTGTGTGTGTGTGTGTGTGTGTCCGAAAAATTGAACTCACCACTGTGCAACCATTGTTCATATTGTGTAGATCTCTATGCGAATGGGCGCAAAAGTCAATGCAAGCAGTGACTCCTGAAAATGGACGGCCTGGTTTGAAACCTAATCGACATTCACTGGCTTCTCGTTCAAACTGCGTCTGATTGTTGAAGGCTTCTGGTGCAAGGCTTAAATACAATGGGGACAATAACGTTGCCAATACGTGCATTCTTTCTTCTACTTCTTGCTCCTGAAGATAAGATTTAGAATTTACAAAATGTTTCTAATAAAATCGAAGCCATCTTAGTGAAAAATGTGAAAATCGATATGACTCACCTCTGATCTAACAGATAACCGGAATTTTCTAACAGTTTTACTTCTCGCGTATTTACAACCATTATAATACATCGACCAAGAGCAACCAAACGAGTAACTGGCTCCACAAGTATCAGGATCAAGACCTTGGCAAGCGCACGTTCTTGGCTCGTTAGTACCACATCTTCGCGTAGTTGGTAAACCAAATCGATTTAATTTGTGGGTTAATAAAGAATATATTCGATCTGCTTCATGACTAGGAACTCCTTCCCAAGCTACCATTGCCACAATAATCCACGCAGTTGCGCATTTGTGTCCTTTACGTTGTTTTACAATTGCTAAAATTTTCTCCTCGAAACCAGAACGCCGAATTACCTGAAATTTAATACCCTGTTAATACAATTTTTCTATACGAATACATGAACAAATGGCACTTAAAAATATTAAACGTAAATTTTAAAATTACGTACCCATTTTGCCATAGGACAACCTTGAGTTGTTTTTCCCTCTTTTCCGGTATAAATCACCTTTTCGAACCTAATAGCCTTTCCCTTAAGACCAGTTCTTCTCTCCAGATCATTACGGAGATCAGGTAGACTAGCCGCTGTACCAAGATGCGTGTAGTACGAACCAGGCTCTGGTGGACCTTTGTGGTTTATTTATTTTTTTTAACTTTATGATATTTTATAAAATTTTAATTTTGAGCGATACATTAAAGCGACACTACACATCTTGATGCAATTAAACATTAAGCTAAGCTTCGTGTTTAGTCTGATTTGAGTGGAAATTTTTAATCTAAATGTATGAGTTTTCATGATTAGTGTGATTTTTCAATGTTAGTGTAGCGAGATACATTTAACGGATGCAACTCACATTTGTCGGCTGTAAAACAGTCGCAGTCTGGTACTTCTGTCCTGACATTATTCTTCAACTTTTCCAAGTGCTCTTGTAATTTTGCGTTCGTGCCGCTTGTAGTTTTTGGACCGTTTTGATCTTCGTTCTTCACGTCAGATTTTTGAGACGATTCTTCCGAAAATTCGTCCCGCGTTTGTAGGCCCACACAGCAACCCTCGCGTAAATGCTCCGGCGTCGGTTGCTCGGTGCCTCCTCTTCGACAGCACCAAGATCCAGTTCCGGGTGACATTTTAGCTGGGCCACCGTCACCACGAAATTTGTAACTTGAATCGTCTTTATTATCTCTACTTTCAGGCTCTAGTTTGATGTCGTGGGTCATTTTATCATCGCTTGAGATTGCATAACTAAACTCTTGTTTTATTTTTTGGTTTGAATCATATTGCACTTCTGAAATTTTATTTTCAGATGTCGCCTTCAACTCGTTGCTTGTTTGTTTGTGTACTTCGGACGAATGAGTAAAACTAGTATTGTTCAAAGAGTTTTGATTGCTTTGCATTATATTTTGTTTATGTAATTCTGGATTTACGTATGATCTGTAATCAAGTCTTTTATTATCGACAGACTGATTTTCTTGATTACCGTTCAAGTTGTGATTCCATTGTTTATCGTTATGCATGTTATTGCTTAGATTTTCAAAAGGTTTATCGGGCTGCTTGTCTCCCGTGGTAAAATTTATCAAATTGCTTATACTTGCGATACCATTTTTTGGCAATGTGTTGGTGTTCATGTTACCGGATGATCCTTCTTGAGGCCATCCCCATAAGCCACCACCGTCGGGCAAACTATTGGCCCGATGGTGGTGGCTATACGATAAAAAATTACCGGTCATGGATTCGTTTGTTTGGTTCATCGACATCATTCCAGTTTGATTGGTAAACTGTTCGTTTCTTTTTTCTTGCGATTTGTCAGAGTTTTCGTGCGACTCTCGCAACCGATTGTCCATCGAGACGTCTCCGTTCGACCCATCACCGTTGTTTGAGTGTTGAGAAGAAATTTGCTGCTGAACTTGTCGATGATCTTGCTGGTAATTTTGATTTTGCATTTGTTGTTGATGTTGCTGCTGCTGTTGTTGTTGCTGCTGCTGCTGTTGTTGTTGTTGTTGTTGTTGTTGCTGCTGCTGCTGTTGTTGTTGTTGTTGTTGATGCTGCTGTTGTTGCTCTTGTTGTCTATTTAAAATTTTTGTCTTCAGCCGACTATTTAAATAAACTCGATTCGACTGAGCATACATTCCATCTTGTGCTTCCTGATTTTCTGGATAACCATTTTGCTTGTTGCTCTCCGCACCTGGCTGCTGCCACATGTGTCTTTCTCCGGAGTTTTGCATGTCTTGTTTATTATTTTGTTGACTATAGTTTGCCTGGTTGTCGGACTTTGGAGACCAATTCATTGGATTATCTAGCTTATTATCTTGTGAGTTTTGCCAAGCCCCAGGCTGATGGCTTGGCGTTCGCCTAGGACTGGGCTGTGAATCTGCCGGCCACTGCTGCTGTTGCTGACCGCCGTCACTTTTCATACTGTTCGGAGACCAATTCGGTTGACTAGTATTTGGCGTATCGGGCCATGGCATCTGATTTGAAGGAGTCAGTCTAGGATTCTGCTCGACTTTTGTCTGTTGTTGTTGCTGTTGCTGTTGCTGAGGTTGCCACTGCTGATTCGAGGGAGTGAGTCTTGGATTTTGCTGTTGAGCAGAGTTTTGTTGCGCTTGAATTTCGGGACTGTTTTGTGGCCAATTGTGCTGTACAGGACCGGGGGTGGGCAGCCTCGGACTCTTTTGCGCTGGACTTTGATGCTCGGGCATTTTTGGAGAATGTTGCGGCCAGCCTTGGGACTGCTGCTGCTGCTGCTGCTGCTGCTGTTGCATGGATGGTGTTAACCGCGGGTTCTGATTATCTCTCATGCTTGGACTGTGTTGAGGCCAACTTGCCTGGGACTGGCCCGTAGGTTGGCTGTCCATATTTTCGGACCACGACTGAGGCGTGTGGGGTGCTTCCTTGACGCTGCCATTTTCCCAACTCATGTGACTCGGTGGCCTCGATATGTCTTGCTGCGTTTGCATTTGTTGCTGCTGCTGATCGTTTGGCTGATTATTGCTCTGCATATTTTGCTGCTCCTGTTGCAAATTAGCATCAGACCAAGCCATGCGGTTGCTCACAGTCCGTATTTTAGACTCGCCGTTGGCGTCGGACCACCCTTGTTCCTGGTGGTTAGAATCAGAAACCTGCTGCTGCCACTGTTGCTGTTGTTGCTGTTGCTGCTGGCCCATCTCTACGTAGCCTGGGTATCCGTTAGAGCTGTGTAAACTCTGTGGGCCCGGTTGAAGTTGATACCCAGGCATCTCGTTTCCCGACACATTGTTTGGGGCGATCGTCGCAAATCCCTTGACCTGCGTATCCCCCGGTTGTTGCGTCGACTGTTGATTTTGTTGCGTCTGTTGTGGTTGAGAAGTTTCTACGTGAACCGAACTACTTCGGCTGTTTGGCGTCGTTGAGGCCGACGGAGCCATCGTTATGTCCTACAAAAATTGATTTTTAATTACAATAACTGATTAGTTTTGATCACATTACGAATTTTTTCAAAATTATTTTACATGCAATTAAATCATTTGATCTCAAAAAGAGCACGTATTCTTTGTGGCATCATTCTACAAAGATGTGCTCTTCTAGAGACATTTAAAAAATCTTAAAATTTTATACATTCGAATTTTATCGAGTATTGTTTGATGTTTTTTTGTCTCGTACGAATTAACATGGTAACTCCATTGATTCAAAATTCAAATTAATTAATGCGTACAAATTAACTCAAAGGTAACTGACGATAAAACAAAATTCAACCGACACTTAAAATCAACTAAAAAAATACTTCAACGAATACTAAACAAAAAAAATAATAATGACTACAGCAAGTAGTTGACAGTTTAAAACAGTCGAATGAAATAATGACAAATAAATGAGAAAGTAACTAAAAAATAGAAAAATAGAACTTGTAAAAAAAGCTACTCTCGAACAATAATATAGTAGTATATAAACACTTGTACAGTCAAGTAGAACTAATAGGCACTTTTTTGTCAAACTAAACAAAAAAGAAAAACAGGGAGTAAAACACATCAACAAAAAAAACAAACGTCTCTTTTTCTACGACAAAATACGAATGAATAAATATTAACTTAGAAGTCAGAGAGATTGATTGTGCGGCAGCTAACCTGCTGCTGATAACCATTCACGTATTCCTGTCTCTCGAAGGTCTGAACGGTTTGGCTGCCGGGTGTGCCCGCAGGATCTATGAACTGTCCATTTAGAGGCCTCTGGACCGTCGCCGTCGTCGGGGTGACCGGGGCCAGGGGCGAGGGCTGACCGCCTGCCGTCGCTATCGCGTATTGTCCGGTCGCACCACCTGCTCGCTGAAACGCCGACTGGTCTGTCGTTATGAACGCTTGCTGCTGGTATGTGACTGTAATACGGAAAATTTTATGATTTAATTGCATAAAATGAAATTAAAAACTAGCCTTTTTCCTGGCGGGGGAGTAAAGTAGACTGTTACTCACTAGTAACAAAAGTTTTTTTCGTGTCTTGACTATTAATTATACCTTTAACAATTTGAATTTTTTTTTTCTCTTAATAAAGAGTTTACGATTGAAGATTAAAAAATTAGAGTACAAAATTTCATTTTTTTCCAAAAAAAAAAAAAAGAAATGATGGTTACCAACAGGTGTGCACAAAGTAGTCTTTTTTGACACCACTGCGCAAAAGTCATCGGGGTGTTTTTTCTTTAAAGAGCTTTCGTAACGTTTTAAGGATTGGTTTCGAAAAATATTTTTCCGCATAAGAACCAATAAAAAGGAGCAAAAATCCGATTTCAAGGTGCAAAAAAAGATTATTTCACTTCGGTACGGAAAAAAAAAACTCACCTGCTTGAGGGTGATACGGCGAGGCGGCCATGTACTGGGGATGATACCTGAGCTCCTCAATTTGATTGGGAGCTGCGATCTGTTGTATGAACTGTTGCGGTGCCCAAGTGGCGGGGACGGTCTCAATCGCCACCGCGCTAACAGCCCCCGTGTGCCAAACCGGATTTCCGGTGCTAGCCGTCGACCGGAACCCGGCACCGCCATCTCCGTAGAACGGCATAACTCCAGCTGGCGACTGAAACCAAAAATACCCAATCATTTTTTATTTGTTAAAAAAAAAAAAAAAAAAAAAAACGTCTATAATGACTTTTTATTTTTTTGTTTTAAATGAGCAGCGACGCCAGGGTCATAAAATTAAATTTATGTCCTGCCTCCCCCCCCCCCCCTCTCGCACTCTTCTTTCGGGTTCTTCGTGGTCTCTCAAGCGCGGCGAAATTGTGAAAAGCTCCGAGGAAAATTTATGGACGCTCGCCAAATGAAAAGCCCCCCCCTCCCTCCGCTTTTTCGTAATATTCAGAAAAGCGCTGCCTCTTCCCCTCTTTGCATATTCGAATTTTTCTGCTACCTTATGACGCTCATAACATTGTTATCAGTTTTTTCTTTTTTTTTTAATGAAAAATCGTGATTATAGCTTTATCTAGTTAAATCAGGGACGCTTCAATTAGCCGGGATCGAATTACGACGGGTAATATCGTCCTTCGGATGGGCGCATCCCCCGATAACGAGGGAGGAGGAGCCGCGCGGGAAGTGAAATTTCCTCCCGCCGCCACCCCTTCTCGGAAATTTGCACCGTCCACAGGATCTCAACTCTTTTTTTTTTTTTTTTTTTTTTTCTCGGTAAAATTCAAGACGCGAAAACTCAAAATCTGATTGCAGAACCTTGCGAGAGCTTTTTTGTCGGTACGGTGAAAGCTCGAGTTGAATTAGCAATTTTTTAAAGAGCACCTACCGATGCACGTGGTGGTGGGCCAAAACCTTTCTTTTTTTCCCCAAAAATGAAAAAAAAAGTGAAGGCAACGGGGGGGGGGGGGGCTTACCGGTGTTTACGCGCGGCGCGCGCACTTTGCAAGGAAAATCGAACGAGACAGCGCGGGCCTTTGGCATACCGGGGGGAAGGCACTCGCGTGAAGCCAAGTGCTTAATTAAATAAACGCCCTGTCGTCTGCGCCCGTACCTCTTCTCTTTTTTGCGCCGCGTACCGTTTTTTTTTTTTCAGCGGGAAATTTAAAAATTCATAGTGTTTAAAAAAAATGTAAGATCTCGAGTGGGTCGAAAGTGAGTAAGAAAAAAGTGGTCGTTGCACTCACTGCGACCCTGACCGGGTGCCCAGGGCATTAGTCAAGCAAGAGGAAGCTGGCAGGCTCTTTGAGAAGGAGGAGAAGAAGAAGAAGCGGCGGCGTCGAAATGGCCGCGTACGAAAGGAGGAAGGGGGGGTGGGTGGCAAGCAGCAGGCAGGCAGACTGCCGGCAGACTCGGTTGGGGGGGCGGTGACCGCGCCTGCCTGCCAACGCGAATCAATACCCCAGACGACGACGCCAGCCACAGGAGCGCGCGTCCCGCAAGAGTCTTTGACCCCTGGTGTAGGCCGTGGGCTGCTGCTGCTTACTAGACGAGGTGCCGCTGCTGGCCGTGCTCGCAGCTCCTCTTGTTGTTGTTGTTGTTGATGCCGACGCCGACACCGCCGAGCCCGCAACACACCGGAAAGCGAAAGTTCGCGGGATTTCTTTTATTTTCGACGCACGGGTGCTTGCACGATCCGTTTTTTTACTTTTTTACATGAAAAAGAGCAACCACCGAATCGGGGTTTTTTTCAATATATCAGATCGACGTTTTTTTTTTGCGATCCAAACTTTTTGTTTTTGTCGGAAGAAAACCGATGATTTAACTTGGAGCAAATTTCGATACCTCGTATTAAAAAAAAAAGCTACATAATCCGTTCAACAATATAAAAACTATCAGACAATTTTCACGGAAATAGCAAAGAAACCACGTTTACCCTCGCCCTCAATGAAAATTTGTATTTTCAGAAAACTGCTTTTTTCTCGCAAAAAAACAGTTTTAAAAAAAAATCATTTTTTTTTTCTCGCCCCCTGTAAACTCACCATAGAAACGACCGGCGGACCGGCGGCGTTGCCGTTGCGTAGCGGTTGCTGCTGCTGCGGGGCCGTCTGAACGGAGTTCAGACCATCCTTGGCCTGCTGCTGCTGCATCGGGTCAGCGAGTACCTGCTGCTGCTGTTGCTGCTGAACCGGCGTGGCTGGCTGCTGGGGCGGCTGCTGCTGGACCGGCGTCGTCGGCTGCTGAGGCTGCTGCTGCTGCTGAAGTCCCAAAGACGCCTGCTGCGGACTCTCGAGACCCGTTGGACCGCCGCTGTCCGGCGTGCTCACTTGTCGGGATATTTTTCTGTAACTCTGTAACGAAAAATGCGAAAATTACGTTAGATACGCAAGAGATAGTAAACACGCGTTCTATGCGCTATATAGGGAAAGCAACAGTAGACGTTTTGCTACAATTTTTAATTTATAAACCATTGGGTGTATGCAGAACTCGAGTTTAAAAAAAGTTGATCGCAAACTGAAAAAGTTTTGATTACTTTGGCGTGACGATTAGCAAGCTCGATTCGAACGAGAACCCCCGTCGGCATTGTTATACTCGCGCTATCGGAGCGTATTGTTGCCCCGCGCGCGGGTTTAGCGTTACGCGGAATCGCGCCGCGCGAGTGTGGGTAAAGCGTTGCATTCCGGGCTGCAGCACATGTTCCTCGGTGGCTTATAAATAGGCAAGGTCCCGCAGCCGAGCCGGCCGGGAGCGGTACGAAGAAAAAGTGCCCGCGATAAATTTCAATCCGCAACTTGTCGGAAGCCCCGCATCCTCCCAAAAAAAAGGGAATTAGTCTGTCTCGGTCGGAATTGTTTAAACAACCGGGAGCGGGGAATCTTTCGTGTGTACAAAGGCTCCCGTCAATCATCGTTCGATGATCACCGGAGCATAACAAGACTCCAGGTGTAGCTGTATTGTATTTCTTCTTCATTGTACCGCGAAGTATGATGGGAAAAACTTAAAGCGTGTATAAGTGACCTAAATTCTAGCTCGAGTTATTGCGCAACCCGTCACACACGCCGGCCGGACTTCTTTTTTCATTTCGCCGCACCGAAGGTCGCGGGTGTTGCATGCATGCTTACGTAACGAGTCGATGACCCTTCCTCTGTGGTAGTGGACCGGTACCGAAAACAAAATTCACTGTGTCACACGCGAAACACTGTGTCGCGAGGGTAAACAGGCCGTGATTCGAGATCAGCGGCTTGGTATATAGGACCGCGCGTGGATCGTCCGCGTGCGTCGGCGGGCGGCGTACTGCCGGCTCGTCGTCGCCGTCGCTCGCGCTCCGCTCCCACTCCACCGAGACCGCCTCATCCTCCCGCGCCCTCCCGCGGCTACTTTTCTCTCTCTCTGTCTCGGTCTGGCGATGAGAAAAAAAAATTTTATTTTTTACCATTTTTTTTATAATAATTAAAAAAAAAAATGTACTTGAAAAAAAAAAGCGGGAATAAAATTTAGAGCTTTTTTTATTTGGGGTGGGATGGGGAGGAAAGCCGAAGCGGCCTCGGGAAGCTTCGCGTATCTCCGGCGTTTTCCCTCCCACCGGCGACTGTTTACTCGTCCCTCCTCCCACGATTCTACTCCCCCGAGCCCCGTAATTGCACTTTTTTTTATCAGACTTTGCCAAAAAAAAAAAAAAAGAAACAATCAAACACCCGGGAGTTTAAAATTTGCCCTTTAGTGTAACCCACTGCACCCCGAATTCGTTCCTTTTTCGCGCCCCGCGACCTCGTTTCCCATCGACAATCCAATCACACTCGATGTCGAGGAGGAAAAAAAATAAAAAGAAGAGGCGGGAGGTGGCCGGGGGTAGGAGAGAATCGTTTATCACCGAGCAAAATCCGCAACAAGTTGCAGTAGCGGAGGCGTTAAGTAACGCCGCCAGGCCGCGGAGTGCGGTAAACCACCGCCGGGACACAATCGTACTCGAGTGCACGATGCTCTTGAATCCGTGTCTTTGAGCCCCAGAGCCACGCGCTTTCGCTTTTTGACGTATTTGAACTTGCGGCTTCAAGGGCTCCCGTGACCTTTTTTTCACTCGCTCGGGTTGTACTTAACCCCTTGTTTGCGGTTGTTTGAGTTCGAATTTTTTTATGGATTTAAATTTTTACACAATGCTGTTGACTCTCATTACTGGAGAAGTCTACTTTGAAATCAAAGTTTGGAATCGATTATAGTTTCGTTTAAATTTAAACTAAGCTTGAGTTTAAAAATTATTCTTGAAAAAAATTGATTTACATAATAATATTTTGTGTTGCAGATTATAGTTTCCCGCAAACTAAATTCTATCATGCAGTTTTTCAAGAGCAAACCACGAAGCTTGTTTCAATTTATTTTTCCCAACATACTCAGCTCGTCAAATATTAGTTTCCAAGCTACCGCCCGGCCCGTTCGCTCGCGAGTCTCGTCTCCTCGATGACAAACAACTTCGGTGCACTGTAATGGCCAATTTCAGTCCTTCCTTCAAAACTTGATGCCTGAACACTGTGCGTAATTTAAGTTTTGATCATGCCTCTCACGTACAACAGACTCCTTCAATATATAGATCAATTGCATCTTACTATTTTTTCAAAAACTTTTATCTTAGTTATTCACAAATTGTACAGACAAGGTAGCTACCGTTTTCTTTTTTTTCTGCAGTGCTCATTTGACGGCGCGTACAAAGGAAATTGTGATCGGGCTGTCAATGAAGTCGTGACTTGCAATCGTACGGATATTTTTTTTTCTCTTTAATTCGCGGTATTTATATTTTAATGGCGTGCAATCGAGACTCTTTTTTTCTCGAGCTGCGGTCATTATTAATATGTTCGAGATGATAGTTTGAAAACACGGGTATCTTATCCGAATTACCGATTAGATTAAGTTGAAAGAACTTGGGATGCTCATTGAGCACATTATACACAAATTTGAGATACAATTTTTGAAATCAAAATTGTCCACTAGATGGATTTGCCATCAACGATGATCTCGTTAGAATCTCGTTAGGTGCGTGGATGCACCCTGAGTGCGTTCGATAAACCATTTCTCTCGGAATCTTGTTTGCAACGTTTATTTAAACTTTATTTTGTTGTAAACAATAAAAATACGCTGACAAACTAGTTTCAATCAAGCGCGATCCAAATTGAATTCCGCTGAGTCTCAGGGCAGGGGACCCGGCGGGCGAGAGAGTCTCACGTGTCTAATGTAATTTCGTAAGTCTGCGCGTGACTCGACAGCCCGACCGAATTAAATTTATTCAAATTGAACTTTGGAGATAAAAAATTACGGCGTTGAGAACGAAGAGAAGAAAAAAAATTATTATTATTTTTTTAATTTTCCACCTCGGGGGTTTAATAATGCGGGAAGGGGGTGAGAGAGGTACGGGGGGGGGGGGGGATTTTAAACATGGCGGTGGTGGCGGGGAAACGCACGGGGCTCGATCAATAGCGCCTTGTTTAATATCAGTTCTCCAACTCGGCTGCGGCGGACCGACGACGACGCTCTCAAGATCGAAAGAGTAGCCCCTGAGTTTTATAACTGTTAATTGGATTTTTACAACCAGGGGTAGGAAGCTTTTTTTTTTAATGAAATTTACTTGGTTTGAGGGAGGGAATGGTTTGAGATATATTGAATTTTTGACAGAAATTGAGGGTTTATAATTTGTTTAGGATCTTAAAGCTTATTAATTTGTACTAGCTTTAGGTTCTAATGGTTGATAATCATTTCTCGAAGTTAATACAAATATCTCGTCTTGCAAAAGTAATCAGAAAATTTTAGTCAGTTCTGGATGAGTTTTAAAGTGAGCTTTTTTTAATGAATATCTAATAATTAAATAAATTTCATGATATTTTTCATTTGAATATTGTTTTTTTCTGATATATGTAAACTTTGAATTCTCTTAGTCAAAGTCAAAAATTGTTTGTAAACACTAGCAAACGTGTATGTAACAATAGTAAACATGTCTATTAAATTGAATTTTTTTTAAATAAATGTGCATAAATGCCAGTTTTTTAAAGTAAAATTTTTCTATGAATAAAATTTCAAGTGAAAACTTACCCTTGTGGTGCCTTTGCCCCGGCCTCTTCCTCGTTCTCTGTATGCTCCTTCACCCGTTTGCAGATGATAGAGATGCTGTAAAAAAAGAAAAAACAAACAAACCAATTAATCAAAAAAATTCATAACATACAAAGTATAATTACTTTTAATATCGGTCAATCGTTCGTACTAAATCACAATCAGCCCATGATAATGAGAAAAAAAAAAAAAAACTACCGATGTCAAATTTATCCTATCATTATCAGCGATTGCATTCTGTAGTAAAATCAAGGCTCTCGCATATAGTCCCAATTGGTCTCGTTAAGTTTAATAGGTGGACCGTTTATAAAAGTAACAACCTCGGCTCGACTCTTTGGCGATACGATTACGGTCCGGGCGCGTCATTTTTTTTTTCAAACAACCCTCGCTACGGTACTTTTATCGACGTCGGGGAAAAAAGATCGCGCGTACCAGTTGGGGGTTGGTCGGGTTGCAGGTGCCTGCGTTACCCGCTGCGAGATTCGAGGGCCGTCCGCGCGGTGGCGCTGGTATCGCCCGGCGGCCGTAAACAATAAACAAGTGACCCGTGCTGCAGCGGCGGCGTATTTCGCGCGTGAGATCAAAGGACGCTTAATCGATTAATGCGTGAACGGTCGAAAAAATAGTGGCACCATGCGTGTGTTCATGCGACCTACCGGCCTGCTGATCTACCTGCAGTCAATGAGCACACGCTCCAGAGACAGGGGTAACGAGGCTTTGTTTTTTTTTTCCTTTACGTGGCAATGTGACAAAAGGGTGATTTTGCAGATTTTTTTTTTTTTTTTTTTTTTTAAGTTAACGGGGATAGTTGACGACGGAGATCACTCAGTTCTTAATAATCGAATTCGAGGTTGTAAAGTTATAACCACTTTCGTTTTTAAGTGACACTTGGTCTCAATAAAATTAGCCGGGTGTCGTTTCGTGCCACAGCCATTTTATTAAGACTAAGTGTCGAATATTAAGATAAAAGACTCTGATAAATATTCAGAAAAAAAAAGTGCGTTTCCGGACACCTCGAAACATTGTTAATTACTATCGAGTACTCGAATCGGCGTGTCCTTGAAACCCAAAAACAGGCTTAATCAAAATCGCAGTCCCTTTTTTTACGCACAAACTTGTTAACGATACGAAAAAAAGGGGGGGAGGGGGCTAGAATCCCGAGGAGATTAATTTAACGAGCTCATACCGGGCGCATTTACGCGAAAAAAGGGATTCAATCGAGATCAGATTAAGGAACCGCGCGCTCGGCGGTTGCGGCAGCGGCTCCTCGTCCCGCCAAGATTTATCGGGATCGAAACGAGAAAAAGGGAGAATAAATTCCATACAAGAGACGCGCCGATAAATTCGGACTACGTCGATGCCGCCGCGCGCTGCCTTCGGCAAGAGAACGACCGACCGAGCGAGCGAACGCGCAGTGACAATGGTGAATTTAACCAGCTGATCAGAATACAAAGGCGGCTGCTTTTCGGGATGTTGGCCGCGGCCAGCCAGTCAGGCAGGCGTGTCTATGAATTATTTTAAAAAAAAAACTAAAAAAGCCCGCGACGCACCGCGCATAAAAGCTCTCTCGGCTATCTCCCAGGAATCATCTCGATAGCGAGGAGCAATTAGAAGCCAGCTGTCATGACGATCGAGCCGAGGCGATAAGCTAATTAAAATATTTGCGGACTCGAGAGAAGTTTTTTTTTTTTTTTTTTAAACGCGGGTCATGGGATGAGTAGGTACGCAAAGAAAACACGGGGTTTGTTTTTCTTTTGGTAGAATGCTGCGAGCCAGCCGCGTTCGGTCTTCTGAAAACTCGAAGGTTTTTGTAAATTTTGGAATTTTGGGAGGACATAGTGAGTCTAGCTCCATGGGTAGAGGACGTACTTTATGAATTCAGAATTGCGAGGTTCAAATCCCGACACAACAATTATTCCAAAGTTAAGCAAAAAAAAAATAAATAAATAAAAAAAAATAATATCAAACTTATAGTTTTCATATTTTTTTTTTTCTTACTAAAAAATTAGCCAATTACTAGTGAAAAATTACTGTGATTAAAAACCAGTAACCACAGTGTTTTAAAAAATCAAATTTTTCATTTTCTTCCGAAAATTTTCAAACAATGTCTCACAGAGAACAATATAGTTTGGGTAGCTGCACCATTACTTTCCAAAAGAAAAGAAATTGATGAATCGCTTAAAAAGCCGGAGCAGTAGGAGGAGGAGGCTTGCTTGCTCAGGACTATTAGTTTAATGACGAGTTTGTTCATTTTTCGAGACTCCGCAGCGGATCCCGAGGCATCAGCAGCAGCTGAGTCATTTTTTAAAAGTAGCACTCAACGTCGCAGCTCGCCGACACGGGCCGCGCAGCTGCCTCCTCCTCGGTGGATGCGTGTACGACTGCAGCGAGTTTTAGCGACAAAATTTTCGCGCGACGTCTCTCTACGCGTCGCGAGCGTTCGTTCCTTTTGTCAGGCCGATATTAGAAGAGGACAAGAAGAAGATGATGATGATGATGATGATGATGCGGACTGCGATGCATTGTTCGCTCCGGGTACTAAGGTTAAGGTTCGCGAAACAGCTGGTGTACCGCGAGCGAGCTTTCTTACAAGCAGCGCGTGGCAGATGGTCGACGTAGAGCCGTTGCCGATCCCATTAGAAAGCGAGTATACGCAGACCTGGAATTAATGGGGGGCTACTATTCTAGGTGTACTTTGAGGGTTTTGATTAGCTGAAGGGTATTTAGCCGGCTTATCGGCTTCAATAGTTTAGGTTTTTCAAAAAAACTGTGGAAAATCGAATAATATGTGGATGTATGAAAGCATACAACAATGATTATTAATTGATTTCAGTAGAGAAAATTTTTCTGTAAGCAACTTGGTTCGACCAAATCAATTTTTTCGCGTATTAATTTTAATTATTATCAATCTCCCGTTACCCCATACCATTTAAATTATTGTTTATAATAAATTTTTTGTAATTATAACATTAGTTTGATAAGTATTGTTTGCTGATTTCATTAAATAAAATTGAGTGGCTCAGCTATAAGTTGACGGACTCTGAACCTTAATATCGGTAGTTCGAGTCTTATTTGCTGCTAATTCTAATAAATTTGAATTGCCAAACATGAAAATTTTATTAAAAAGTCAGCGTTGCCTGCATATTTAAATAAAAAAAAAATTCCGTATCAGTCAAATATTTTAAACAGAAATTTTTTTCCTTTCAATCGGAAAAAGAAAAATAATAGCCATGAGAATTTTTTTTGTAACTGGATTCATTTTTTTTAGTAAAACAAACAGCACTTTATTTCGAAAAACAAATTTTTCTCTTTCAGCATGAATAATTTTTGAAAACCACTGTGTAAATAAAAAAAAAGTCCATTCTATCAAAAAGAAGCTACATAAGTAAAAGACAAACAAGCCGTTGAACCTTTGCCCAAAAGTGAGGCTGGCAGGACGTGAGTTTGGAGAAAGAAAGGAAGAAAGAAAGAAGAGGCAGAGAGGAAAGGAACGAAGAAAAAAAAAAAAAAAAAAAAAGGTAAAATTCGTTTTCGCCAGCCAGCCGATGCACGAATAATAGTAAAAGGAAGATCGAATTTTGAAAGAGGGGAGGGGTTTTTATGGTGTGTATAGATATATAAAATTTACACGGACAGACACAGACGGATTGCGTCGAATCGATTTTACGGAACCGTCCGGGACGTGTGTTCTCCCGAGTTCTAACGCTACTCGCACGAAACTACGACCGGGAATAATAATAATTTCGAATTATCCCCGCATCGGCGACCAGAATTGATGACTGCAGCCAGCATTAGTTACAGCACGCGTGCTGAGGCTGCGTCATATTCTTTTTTTCTCCGATTCTAATGCTCCCGCGTCCTCAAAATTAAAGCTCCCATCGGTCGTATTTCTTCCGAAAGATTGGGATTAATCGAATTTAACGTTCGGTGAGTTGTGACTTTTTCTTAAAATTTTAAACGTTCGATGCACATTGACTCTCAATAAAAATACACCCTGTGTTTTTTTTTATCTCCGCGAAGGGATGTTTGAAAAATTATGGAGTACGAAATTTGATTACTTGTTTTTTGAAAATTCTAACATTGTTTTTACACGTGTGAAAATGAGGTTTGAAAATAAAAAACTCAGAACTGAAGGTTCCATTTTTTTCAAAATTCAAATAACCGCGACGACAATTAACATACAACTTTCGTTTCTATATTTTTAGAAAATTTGAATTTATGTATGCACGTTTCAAAATTTTGCTGAACCATCTATCCAATCGAACATAGAATTTGAAGATTAAATATAGAATCCAAAGTTCGATTTTTATTAATTCAAATGTTTGAAAAATCTGTAAAGCTTTCGTTTTTAGAATTAAAAAAAAAAAAAAAATCAAAATTAAGTTCCTTGCGTCAAAAATTTACCACGCAGAACCTAAAGTTCCATTTTTCAAAAATTAGAAAATTTGTTCTCTTTTTGTACATATTTTCAATTTATTTGTTAAAAATTTGAATATTTGAATTAATACATAGAATTTTCCGTTTGGTATTTTGTAAAAATTCAAAAATTCAAAAAGTTTATATCTAAAAACATCTCATAAACACTGTATATTTTTCCCAATCTTCACCGAGAGTTTGAAATTTAATAACAGAACTCAACGTTCCAATTTTCAAAAATTTAAACATAAACACAAACGAGGGCTATTTAAGTGCGTCGTGTTGCACGTCAATTACAGCATATGCTCTGTTTTTTTTTTTTTTTTTCTTTTCCAGAAAACATGTATATTATACATTTATTGGTGAGAGAGCGGCTATAACGGCTTTAATAATTATTTTTACAACGCGCCGCCGCTGCAGACTCGACGCGTGTATTTCCGAGTAGAGTTGCAGCGGCGGGCGCGTCGCGCTTGGGCGCCTTGCAGCTGGCTCTCTCGGTTGGTTCCTACCAACCCCGTGACATAAGGGCATGTGAACGACGCGACGCAGGATACGCCACTGCTGCAGTGACTCTCTCTCTCTCTCTTTAGCTCGCGACTATGTGTATTATACTACTACAGCGCACGAAAAACCCTACGGTGGCGTGTGCGTGCTGCTGCTAGCGTCGCTTTCGAAATTTCTCGAATTACCTATATAGTCGACGCGAGCCGCGGAGCTCGGGGTCCCGCGGGGCGGATTAAAATTTCTTGCCTTTGCCGTTTAACTTTTCTTACAAATATATACATATAGTTTACCACCGACTTCCACTTGGGAGTATTTACTACTATTGAAGCAATCGTATTTTGTTTTTTAGGAGTTGTTACCTAACGTTCCAATATTTTTGAAATATTTAGACATTAATAAAGTTAAAAGTCTTGCATCTTAAAATTTTATGGTCGAATATTGGTTCGAATAATCAGTTAGCTACTAAATTGATGAATTATAATTATTAATTTTTCGAACCTTTTAGTTAAAAAATAAAAGTTTACTATAGTCGATAAACGATTAAATAATCGTAAGAATTCCAAACAACTCTAAATGGTCAAATAAAAATACATAATTCAACGTAAACAACCAATCAAATAAACGTTTAAGAAGGTCATTCGGAAGCGTTGTTACATCGATACAGTTTCCTCAGTTCCGTACACAATACCGAAGAACTCAGCAGCGTCAAAATCTCTTAGGAGAGAGGAGGGGGGAGATGAGGGACGGTCGAGATAATACAGTAGCAGGAGGCATTAGCCCGGGTGCAGGCAGGCAGGCACCATCAAAACAAGTCGTAATAACGCGACACAGACACGCAACCCACGTCAGCCCCCTGCGGCCACTTAGCCACTTCCGTATTATACACCACCGAAAATCGTAGCCCACTACTGCATCAACATCGTGGTAGCTGGAAGAGGGGGAATTTCATTACCGCTGTATCTCCATCCATCTTCTTTTGTCTTGCCCTTATTTTCGTATAATTTAACATAATTTTTTTTTTTTTTGAGGGGTCTTAATTGTAACCCCTTTTTTAAAATAACAAAGTCAACAACGATAATAGTTATAATGTTTACCGCTGAGTTTAGAATTTGTCGGTCTATATTTAAAAACTGTTCGTATGATGAAACTCTTTCGAAGATTTCGTGTCGTTGATTGAATGATCGCTCCATCCACAGCGACGAATATTTTATAACTTTTTCTAATAATTTTGTTGAACACACCAACCGTTTCAGGAACAAAAGCTCTCGGTAACAAAATACCCCGCCTCCCCCACCTAATTAATCCATCTTACGCGAGGCGTAAAAAAAGATAAAGGCAAAGCCATCGGCCGGGCTATACCGCTGAGTCACGGATTGATACGCATCGTGGTTATAGTTCGCAAGCTGGGCCTCGATCGACCGACCGACAGGTGTTTGTCAGCCGTAAGGCTAGGCTCCGCAAATTACCTCAAACTGACGGATTGCGCACTTGATCGTCCCACGAAGATCCATCTCCTTCTTCTTCTTCGTCGTCTTCTTCTTCTTCTTCCCCCCCGATCAAAACAAACAGCCACGTGGGTGTGTTATTGTTTTGCGGTGTCTGGCGTGGGCCAGGGGATTTTGGAGGGTCAGGGTTCTCCCCCCTGGCAGTTAGTGTCGTCGTCGTGCGGGCAAGAGGAGGGATTTCATTCATGTGCCAGCCAGGCGCCAGCTTACAGAAGAGAGGGAGCGAGAGAGAGAGAGAGAAGGGTTCGGCACCCCACACACTGAATTCGATCGTCCCTCACTCCCGGTAAACATCATAAGCGTGGGTCTCCCGAAGCAGCTGCGACACCTGTACGCGTGCCAGGGTGCAGATTGTGGCGGTGGCTTTGGTTACCCACGTGCTCACCTCGGGGCATCGACTCTTCTTTTTTTGATCTCGGCCGAATTGAGAGCCTTCCCTGAGTCATGGCACCAATTTCTTCGGTAACAGTTTAGCGTCTTTTGGATGACAGTAAGGTCCTGTACAACGACAATGGTACTCATTGTGAAATTCATTGAATGTGTTACACATTACCAAGCTGTGCGAGAACTTTGACTGTGGAACGAGTTAACAACAGTAAAAAATCGACTTACACTCCCAAGTCTAGTGATTCAGGAACCGAAAAAACTCCCTGGCTGTTGATAACAGCGTACCGGTATCCTAATCTCAGTGATCATCGGAAATCACAGTAATCCAGGTGACCTTTCCCCCTCGGGCGAGGGTGTGCCGGTGGCACGTTTCCACATAATTAGTCAGTAGCACGAGCCACTCGGGTTCCCCCAAAAATAGTATACACTGCAGCCCCCTCCTATACGGAATTTTTTTTTTTTTTTCTTCGTTCTTTCCCTCCTTCTCTCCCCGCTTCTCCCACGAGAATCAAAATCTCCGGCACGCGAACTGCAGCTCTCTCTTATGCAACCGATATTTAAGGAGGGAGAAGATCGAGTTCCTTGACCCGGCTGGCTGTCTTTTTTAAAAATCCCGGACAATTGGCGCGATTTTAATCCGTGAGAGGGAGGGTAGGGGGAGAGCAAGAGGGGACGAGCGAATGGATTTTCCTCTAACCCACAAAAGGGAGGACGACCCTGACCCTGACCCCCGAGCCGTAGTCATAACGGGCGTCGCGCGGAGGGTCGACGACTCGGTCGGTCGGTGTGCTTTGGTTTACATTTTATCCCTATTAGCCGACGAGCGAGGGAAGAAGACAGAACGAAAAATAAAAGAAGGCGCCATGCCTACCACCCGAAGGGTCCGACCCCAGTCCGTATGATTGCTAATTGGCGGGGCAATCGTCAGTGTCGTAATCTTTAAGGGGGCCCGTATCGGAATCGCGTCGCTAATCGGAACAGCTGGCCGGCGCGTGGATCTTTGATGATGGTGCAGCAGGTGGATTTTTGGGGAAGCTCCTCGACACTCTCAGCGGAAAAATAACTCTCCTCGCTGATTTAACTGCGTTGGCTCTTCTTTTTTTTTTACTCTTTGTGTCTGATACTAACTGTCCGCTTCCTAACTTAATCCGTAACTTCCGTAGCTCCCAGGACTCTTTTTTTTTTTTTTCCTATCAGGCCAATTTAGAGAGGAAAGTAAGAGAAGTGCATGCTGGAGAATGGGACGGGACGGAATAAAAAAGACTCGATGTAACGAGCGATGACAAATTGTGGAGCGAGCGAGCGAGCGCGGGTCCAGCGGAAGCCGCACTCAAGCACAGGTTCATAAAACCTGTTAAGCGCGCGGGCTTTGATTGCCGAGTCAGACCCCACGTCGTCGTGCTTGTACGCAATTTGATGCGCGGGAGGAAGAAAAAAATCGGTCGTGCTTGCACGCTTGCGTTTGCTGCGGAGCGGTTTTTTTCGATGACTATAAATAAGATACAAACTTCGGTTTACTTTGTACTTGAAGATTTAATCTCAATTAAAATACATCATCAAGTTATTTAAGTTTAGAACATTTAATTACCATCAGCTCAATGTCAAAGAAGATTAAAAATGATAAAGAAAACATACTAAATGAATCCTTTGAACTCAAGTTTAATAAAGTTGCGATTAGCGGCTTTACAGTCAACTAGGTAAAGCATTGGACTTGCGATCCGAATTTGGTTCGAGTCTCTTTGGTTAGATCTAATTTATTGCTTAAATACTGATTATTCTAACAAAATAATGTTACTCATTGATTGTCACTATAGAAAAAAAGTACAGAAATAAATTTCTTATTGTTTATCCTTTTTTTTTTGGATCGATTCAATCTGAAGAAAATCATTCTCTGCGCTGGTGTTAAAAATTACCATTTGAGAGACGAAAAAAAATCCTCCTAAACCCCAACATCCTCAAAATCTCCGTCACCAATACCCGCATGTCCCGTAGCAGGAAATCACTTCCGATTTTCCTCCTACCAGCATGACTCCGAACAATAGGCACGGGCTCAATCCTCGTGGTAAACAAACCTAGGCCCGATAAGTAAAAAAAAAAAGAAAAAAACGTGTCGCGGCATTAAAAAACAACTCCAGCAGGGCAGGCTCGGTCAGATGATGGATTTCGCGGGGCGGCGCGGCAGATGCAAGTGATGATGAAAAACCGGTATACTGGCAGAGCCGGCGTCGCGAATCGCTATAAAAATACACGCTTTGTGCCGGCTTAGGCCCTAACGGTCGCGTCTGCCCCATTCTTTATTGTGCCAGCCGGCTGCTGCTTTTATTGAATTAAATCTTCTTCTTTCTTTCTTTCACTCTCTCTTTCTCTCTTTTTTTTTTAAATTTACCTAGCAGCGATACACGAGATTTTTCGCGAAAAACTCGTTACGATCATTAAACGGGACCAGGTGTCTACGCGGTATAGTCTACAATGCGCGAGGTAAATATCGATTTTTCGTAAATCGACCTCCGGGTCATTGGCTGCAGCTGCTCGATGATTTTTGGGTTATTCAATTTTCCTCGTCGCGAAGCACCTTAAGTTAGGCGAGTGACCCTTGACAATGCTTTTTTTTCAGGTTGATGGCTTCGAAAGTTACGAGTCAATCCGTGATGCGTGATCTTTAAATTTCTTACGGTCATGATTTCTCATTGTAGCGGAAGTATAAAAATTAGTCTTTGAGAACTCTGAAAATTGAATTAAATCAGTAAAATTTTAACTCATCTTTTTTGTTTCAGAAAAAATTCCAACTACGAGATGAATAATTAATATTATTTAAAGCTTCATTAAAAAGATTTTATATCATACGAACAAAATTAAGAGCTTTTTCAAGACTTCAAGGATTTCCTGGATCCTCAGACACCATTGACAATACAAATTTTAATATTTTTTTTCCCCAATAAAACTAACGGGTTCCGTCTCAAAAACTCCAAAATAATCCACAGGTACAGCTAAAACCGAAAAATCTCGCGCAGCTGCCTCGCGCGCGGATTGTCGCGGTGATTTTTCGAGACTCCCTCCCAGAGTTTTTTCTCTCCGCATCCATCCCTCCTCAGGCCGGCCTGCAAAAGGAAGTGTGTTTCCTCCACACGTGCTCCTCGTTTCGGTCCAGATTCCCCGCGCATCTGTCGGGCAGGCGCGAATCTCATCTTCCATTCGCTAAATCCCTGATAAACCTCTTTCTCTCGCGATTTTTCAGCCCCTATCGATTGCCCTCGGAGGACCGGCCATGGCAACTGTAAAAACAAAATGGCAGCTTCCGGCAGCTGCCCTGCAGGATCTAGTTTCTCCAGATGCGGAGCGAGAGAGAGAGTAAAAAAGCGATCGATTTTAATTGGCTTTTATGTAAATAAAGGTTTAATTAAAGTTGGGGGGTGGGCCTCGTATAAATCAGACGATTTTCTCTACTGCGCGACGAATAAAACTAATGGCTACAGTCGTACGTAATTGGGATTAGAGATGCAGGGGGTCAGAGACCCCCCCACCACACGCCTACTTTTTTTTCCCCGCTTTTCCCGCACGCGAGGGGAGTCTAAGATGATTTAGTGATCGAGTTCGGGAGTTGACTTTATTTTATTACTTTTTTTTTTTTTTTTTTTTGAGAAATATATTGAGGCAGTTGGACGGGATGATCTTGAGGCACGTAACCCGCGCGGCACTGATTATCCTTTATCGCGGGCGCAACGATTGTGACGTCACCTGCGAGACCGACCGGTCGTCAATCAGCGAGCATTGTCGACATAATTTCCATCTCCTCCGCTGTTGTCTATTGTTTAAGAGCCTGACGGCTGCGTCGTTTCTTACTCGGGCGGTCGGTCCCACTAACATAATTTGGCTCTCGGACCGTGCATGAACTTATATTCTTTTATTGCCGCTTCGTTGTGTACTGCCATTGGGATTTATGGACCAGGAAATTTTTATTTCTCAACTGACAATTTTGAGGGAAAACTTATTTGTATTTTCTCGAAAAGAGAATCTATCGGTATTTGGTAACATTCGTGATTAGTCACTACGTTTACTCTCTGAACCGGGACATAGAATCTGTGTGTAGAGTTTATGGATTCATGCTTTCTGTATGTTTACTAAGCGTCAAATGCCAAAAAACGTGATTTTTCTAATTAAAAAAAATTAGAGTCCATATGAATTTTTTATTTTCAGGTTCTCGGTACTAATCAACTACGGTTACTTCCCCGCGGCCGACGTTTAAAACACAAAATTTTTCGCAACCCACCAAAGCCAAAACCACGGGTCTAAAATGACAGGTCGAGAACCTTTGCCCGCGAATCGCCCGCTAACCTTCACGCTCGAGCTATGTTACCTTTTTTTTTTTTTTTTTTTTCGGCATACTCGTATTTGCAATTACACGCACACTAGCTCGCATGTAGGACAGCAGCTGTCAGACAGCTGGCACTACCTTTTTTTCCTTTTCTTTTTTTTTTTAATATACCTGGCTCGAGCGCTCGGGAAAGGGAAAGGGAAAGAAGATCGGATAAAAACGGTTGTAACGGCAAGTGCAGCGAGCGCGCGCGTCAATTTCCGCTCTCGTCCTTGGCGGGGTAATTGTTACTTCTACGGCGAAGCCTCCGTCGCGTACCGAAGTTTTTCGCGGACAAAGCAAACTGCGAAAGAGCGTTAAGTTTTTTTTTTTTACGAAAAAGAAAAAAAAAAAAAAAGTTTCGCGGCAACCGATCGATGCCAACACGTGCGGAGGCTGTGACTCATCCTGCAGGAAGAAGGGGCGGTGGGTCGATATATCGATTACCCCCGCGCTGCCGAGGGATGAAAAGCGCACGCACTTTCAACTCTCTCATCCGAGTCTTACGAATTCCTGCAGCGCCATCTGTATTTTTTTTTTTTCTTTTTTTTTTTTATATAAAAAATGAATTTTACGGGGGGTTGGTATCGTAATTAATGCCGCCCCCGCTAAGTTCAATCCTCAAAGGGTTCTCACGTTACGCGTGGTACGTTTGTAAATCACGCATTGTAATACATTATGCTAATTCCACATCTGTCCGTGGCTGCTTACCGGACCGGACACCCTCCCCCCTTAGCAAGAGCGAACAAATGACAATATTTTTTCGAAATCCTACAATCTAGGAGAGTCCCGACAATAAACAAACGGTAAGAAAATACTAAAGGGAAAGGAGCCGTGGAGGTGGTTTCGGTTACGTTCGATAAATCGAAACTGCATATACACCGTGGCAGCCCTAGCTATAAGGAAGCCCACAAAAGTGCGATGTGGAAAGACGATCCCGAAAAAAAGTGTACGGTTACTTAGCTACCGTTCCTTTCCTCTTTTTCCTTCTTTTTTTTTCATCTTCTTCAACTTTTTCCATGAATGAAGCGCGAATCAATGAGAAAAAATAAAAGAAAAGAGGAATATTTCTCAAACCGGACGATAAGACGAGTGACTTCTTCAGGGTTATCGAGGCCAACCAACTCTCGCTGTTTGTTAATGCACTTGCATTTTATCGCCTTAAGCTTCCTCTTCTTTCTCGCGAGTTAGACAGTATTATCGGGGAATAATAATGCACCGATACGGGAAAGTCAATGTCTGCTTGTTGTTGTTTTTTTTTTTTTTAATTTTATTAATCGTGCATGATGCACTTGGACTCTTGAGTATGCAATTGTTGGAAATCATGAGCTGTCGTATACTTCAAATTTGTTAGAGAGCTCAGAATTTTCAGATTCTCACTGTGGAAAGGAGTGTTCGAACCTAAGAGAAGAAAAAAAGTTAGAATTTTTAAAAATAAAAAATTTACTCGAGAATTTACTGCTCCTTAGGATTGAAATTTTTATTTGTAAAAAAACCAAGGGAATTAAACTGTATCTAGCCTGATAGCAGAATTTTGAATGGCGCGAATATAACAATGTGACATTGAAACCGGGAATTGTTAACTCCTGGTTACATAAAATGAGATAAATTCTTTAACGAGTTCTTCAATTACGAAGAAAAACAAACTATCAATCACCTGATAACAAAAATTCAAAATAGTCACTCAAATGTGCAATTTTTGTCTGCCATTTAAGGTGGCTTGTAAGAGCTGCCTCGAATCTAGCAGAGGCCCTTGCGGGCGCATAAGTTTACAAAAATTTTAAACAAGAAAAAAAAGCAATTTTTCCTATTTATTATGATTATTACTATTTATTATGATCATCATAATTCATTTTAAAACAAAACTTGAGATAAAAAACATAAAAAACATTGAAAAATTTCATGTTTTAGAGGTTATGTACCGCAATTTCTAATTGTTCTTAGAAATTAGTCCGATAACCCCATATTGTTATAATTTTAAAATGATTTGTAACTTTTTACCTTTAAAATGATACCTGACTCGTAGCAAACTAGTGTATTTAGACAATTTGAGGAATTTATCGGTGTTTTTTCCCATAAGAGTTCATGTTAAAAAAAAATTTTTTTAATGATTTTTTTCTCGAAAATAAGTCCGATGACCTTCTTAGTGTCCTCTAGGAAAGTTGTAAGTCTCACTTCAAGGAATCTACCTGATGTTTTTTGACACTTACTAGTGTTTTATTAAAATTCTTACAAGCCACCTTAAGGAACAGTATGAGAATATTGTTCTTGGAGGAAATTAAAAAAATATGAATAATATTTTTAGTAAACTAACACTTATCCAAACAAAAAAGAAGAAACAACTGCAAATTTTTCTTTTAGATTATAGAGAGAAGGTACGCGATTCTTATTTGTGGATAAAAACGATGCGTGAGCCACCTGGTGGCACTACCAATACTAAAAAAGAACCCAGAAACTCGTATGTTTACACCTGCAGTGCATAAGTAGTAAGCTACCGGAGTGTATCCTCCTCTTAAAGCTCGATAAATTTGAAGTTAGCTCTTAAACTCGAGATAAAGCGGGCGTCTCGGGGCGCTCGGTCGTACGCACGTAATAAAGACACTCGAGCACAGTACCGATATCGGGTAGTAGTGAGGACTCAAGTGGTAGGAGGTTAATTTATGACGAAACAAGAAAGCGGGGAGCCCAGATATAATCAAGAGAGCGATACGCCGGGTGGTTGGGTTGCCAGGGCGAGGTAACCAGGTGCACCCTCGCAAAGCGACTACTGTGCATCGGTATTATGTAGGTGAGGAGGAGCGTAACCAACCCCTCGAGGGGATTGATACGCGACGCGTCTTCTTGACATCCATTCATCGGTCTTTATCGTACCTTTTTCTTTTTAATGTTCCCTGTACACAAAGATTTTGCACTGGATTACATGCTCTTACATAAGATGCGTTTGATGTTTTGTGCTAAAAAAGCCTCATTTAAGTTTTACAAAAATTTGTAAATTTTTTACCACAACTTTATTACACTATACTTTTTTACGTAGAGTATGTAAGAGTGTTTCTGAGAAATACGAACATACAAATGTTAAAAACAACCCCTCATTGTAATGTTCAAGCCAAAAACTATCCAGAAACTCTCCTTGCTATAACCACAAACGGAATAGTAAAAGCGGAAAATTAACGATATATTTTTCAATAAAAAAAATGCATTAGGAATTTGGCTATAAAATCAGTGTTGGGGTCAATAAACCAAACACCAAAAAAAAAAAAAAAAAAAAAAAAAAGGTCCCAACAAATATTTTTCCAACAAATAAAACAAGCACTCAGCTAGCAGCGAGAGAATTTTAAAAGCGGGATGAAATATATTTGCTCTTCGACAGGCAGCTGCGCCGTTTGAAAAGTAGTCCCGTTGGTAGGACTATTGATTATTGGTAATACGAGGTGACGTCTGCTCTCTCCTTCTCTCTCTCGCAGGCTCTCTTTTCTCTAACGAATTTAATTTCACCTCTATTTATTCAGGATGCTGCCCGGGGTATTTGCACGAAAATTTTTCGACATCTGCAGCTGTTTACAGTAGGTCGCGAGTTCAAAACCTTTTTGATCGAAAAAAAATAAGTCACGCCGAAACAATTGATTTGTTTGTTCGCGAAAAAATCATCGAACTTGTGAACCCGCGGAGCATCATCGTTCTCGGTAAGATTTTAAATTAGCCCGAGCGCTTGCGATTGAATTCAATAAAATTACATGGGTTTTGGGAACGTTTGCAATTAACTTTACGAGCTATGTGTAAACTCTGCACCAGCGTACAGTGTTTCTTCTTTGAGAGAGTTTACTTATTTTATATTGAAGCGATTAAAATTTTTCTGTCTAGACTTTTTTATTTTTACGTTAATTTTTATTCGTAGTATAATTGACCTGTTAAAAAAAAATGTTTTATAAAAAAATTTTAATGCAAATTAAAATGTATAATCATAAAATTATTTATTAACAAAAGATGTCTTGATAGAAGATGATATTGAGATCAAACTTACAACTTTAAAATGATTGATCGAATAAAAAAGCAGCTTTCTTCATGATTAAAAATATAAAAATTGTGCGTCTTGATAAAGTCGAAAGAAGCAAAAATGATCTTAATATTTTTAAATTTCATCAAAAATTCGTAATTTAAAAAAAAAAAAATGAAAAAACACTGCAGGACCAATATTGGAAAGCATCCCAAAAATCGTCGGGAAGAATCCCCACGCAATCGTACTTACGTCCGCAGCACCGCGAGCCGTGCGCTCGGCTGACCCGAGCCTTGAACTTGCTGGCTCGAGATGTAGGATTGTAGAAAAGAGAGAATATAACACACAGGGCCGAGCCGAGCGAGAGCGAGAGTCGCTGCAACGCCGCATGCAGCGTCTATATACAGCAGTAGCCAGGCAGCCTGGTAGGCAAGCGAGCGAGCAGGCTTTGCGCGATCAATAATCGAGCCCTTCTAACTGTCCGCCAGCCAGCAGCGGAGCAGCGGTGCTCTGCCCTTTGCTCGCGAGCTGCCGTGCACGGATGGAGCGAGCGGAGCAAAGACTTTTAATGACTGTAGTGGTGGTAGTGGTGGTGGTTGTAGCTGTACCTACGCAGCCAGCCAACACGAAATTTCTCCTCTTTTCAAACTTTCTCTCTCTCTCTCTGCGCCCTTTGCCTTCGCTCGCTTTTTCTATTAATATTGCAGGAGTCTGGACGGTGATGCTTTGTGCGTGAGTTTTTATTGATTCGCGAGAGATTTATTTCTCTCTCTGCACTGGGTTTACTTTACACGTGTGAATTCACACGTGTGTTTTTTTTGAAATTTTACTTTATTGCCAAATGTGGATAAACGAAGATTCTGGAAATTTGAGACGAGGAGCGCATCTGTGTTTGTGGAACTACGCTTGTTAAAACACGTGCGAAATTTACTCGTTTGGAAAAATTGTTAAGACACATGTAAAATTCACACGTGTTTTAGATAGTAAAAACTCATGATTTGTTCAATGAAAACTCTACATTAATTAATTATTTACATGTCAAATCCATCGAAGCTCTTAATAGAAATAATTTATTTATACTAAAACACATGGGAAATACACATATGTGTTTCAAAAATCCGAATCATGTTGAAGCACAAATAAACAAATTTCTCAAAGTTATCAAATTTTACATTGGTCTATATTTAGTCATTGCCAATCAAAAAAACTACTTAAAAAACAAGGAAGTTTTTTGCAAAACCCAACACTCGGGTAAAACCTGCACACAATAAACGTCAATCCAAACGAGCCGATAATACCGAGCATTTTCGCAGCACCGAATGACGTAAACTTTATCATCTCCCAGTACGCAAGCAGCCTTCGACGAGTGCACTGAACCTGTTGTTTATCATCGTCACCCCTCGAGAAGCGAGCACGAGGTGTCGAGCTTAATCCCTGCAGTAACCAACCCCCTGATAAGCTTTGCAAGGACGAGTATTATAGCTACAGGTCACGGCGTTGTAGCTGCTCTTCTCCCCTCGTTTCCCCAGTTATCCGGATTTCTGCCATTTCCCTCCTCCTCCTCCTCCTCCTCCCGCGGGACGCCACCCGGCCGGCGCGCATCGGGGCCAAGTTCAGCTTTATATATAGACGAAACCACGCGGTCGGCTACCTCCTCCTCCTCCGCGTGTGCAGCCAACAACAACAGCTCGCGGCCTGACGCTGCCCGGCCAAATGTTTATTATCTGGAATGCCGATCGTACTCCCTTAATTGCGCGGGCAGATGTTTCGAGAGTACCTGCACTATCCCCCCACACTTTTTTTTGTTCATCAAGTCAAATTGTTTCGTGGGGAACGAGAGCGATTTTACTCAAAAAAAAAATGAAGAAACGAGAGATAAGCGCTGAAGTGCTGATTAGATGTCTTATCCCTGGAAATTATCTTCCTACCAGGACACCGAGACATTTACGAGTTTTAAAGATTATAAAAAAGACTCAACTTAGTGTTTAACTATCTCTGGAAATTCTAAGTAGTATTACACTGAGTAAGAATCTCCTACCAAAAATAAATTATCTAGGAGAGATCGCTAAAGATTTTATTGTAAAACTGTCAAAATCTGATCATCAGATTTGTTTTATCTATTCTTACAATTTTAATCGACTTAGCCAGATAATGGGCTGGTCTCGGCAATACATTTTTTTTTAGTGTTAGAAATACAAAATTTAGACTTAAAAAAAAAAAGGCTAAAAAACATACCAAAATTTTAAAAATTTATATTGAATCATGAGGATCAGTTTTGCAACAGGTCTTTAAGTGTTGGATCGAGAAACTTCAACTATAATACTTTTAAGACCCTAGTTTATCCCAGAATTAACAAAACTCCAGTCCAACATTAAACAATGATCCTGAACATGAAAAAAAAAAGTAAACAAACCTTTTTCTCGGTGAGCTTCTCGCAGCGCCTCATCTTGCAAATCTGGTGGCTCTTGTCGTTTCGACAGGGCGCGCAGTCCCCGCAGTTGTCCTTGCGCTGGCACCCGATGCACTCGCCGCAGCGCTTCCTTTTCTTCTTGGCGGGCTTGTCCCCGAGCGAGTTGTCACCGTCGGTGTCGTTCAGTCCTCCGCCCATGAGGTTGGTGCCCCTTCCGGTCGACGAGACGGCCGCGACCTGTCCGGAGCTCTCGGTGCTGCCCTGGCCCCCGTCCTCGCTATCGAGGGAGCCGGCCCGAATTTTTCTGCGCTCCTTTTTTCTGCCGTCGACGCGGGACGTTGGGGAGGCAACGCCGCCCACGTTGCCCGGGTCCAGAACCGTCGACATCGGGTTCTGGAAGTTGGCGTGGTGCAGCTGGGGGTACTCCTGTTTGACTACCTGCACCGGGGTCGGCGGGTACTCCTGCTTTACAACGGTGAGCACCGTGTGCTGGGGGTGCGGGTGGTGGGCCTGGGCGAAGCCCTGGGCGCCCAGTAACTGTATGTGCCTCTCGTCTATGAGCTGCTGAGTCTGTTGCTGTTGCGGCTGCTGCTGCTGGGCCTGTGGCGGGTAGCCGGCAACCGCTCGGTGAGGTTGGGGCGCTGGCAGGGCCGATCCCAGGGTGTGGAAGCTGGGCAGGGTTACCGCCGAGGAAGCCGTGGCTGGTGACAAGGGCGTCAAGGTAGTCAGCTGGGGCTCCTGATTGTCTACGGGGGCGGCGCCGTTGTTCAAGGGCACGCCGCCACCCGGGCCCGGGCCGGCGAACTGCGAGGCGAAACTGGGCAGTCCCTCGGCCAGGGCGGCATGGTGCTTGGACTCCCAAGGCCGGTACTGGCCCACCCCGACGAGGTCGCCTCGGGCATCGATGAGTCGACTGGTGAGACCCTCGGTGAAGTACTCCCAACCCGGGGTGTTGGAGGCCAGGGAGTAGAGCTCGTGGTTTTGGAGGCTTCCCAAACCGGCCGTGTCCATGCTTGCGACCGCGTCGACGACGAAGCTGCTGAAGGGCGGCAGATGGGGCCCCCCTATTGCGCCGCCCGGAGAGGTCGCGACCGTCGCCTGAGGGCTGGGCCCGACCCTCTCGGGGGAGAGGACCTCCTTCTTGACCTCGGTGCTCATCTTCCGGTCCCCATCTCGGTGACGAACAACGTCGCCACCTCTGGTTTTTTTATTTCAGCTCCGACCGATTCGAAGCCGAGATACTTTTTGTTCAGAATCCTCGATGATCCAAGGAACGTGGTGAGTATTATAAATTGACAAGTTCACGGTACACTGGCATACTTATTGTTTTAATTTGTACTAGCGAGACTAAACTAGTGAAGATTTTTTTTTATCACTTATAAAATTACACAGAAAAAAGTATCACCTTCGCGTATCCGGACGCTATCACATGCTTTAGATTCAACAATTTGTTTAGAAAAAAAAAAAAAAAACTTTTTTTTTGTACTCGACAGGTTTAGGCTACGAACTTGATGAGAAGTAGATCCGTTGTTCCTCTCGGCCACATCAAAATTTGCACTTTAGTTGCTTATATCGAAAGAGTTTGCGCGTTTTTAAAAAGTTTGTTACTTCGGTTTGGTCCTTTAGTGAGTATTAAAAATTAGTTTTTTTCTGAGAGATTAGTAAAAAAAATGGTAAAATTCTTTGGTTTACGGTAAAAACACACTTTTTTGTTTAAATATTCTTTTAAATTTACAATGGTTATTATTATCAAAAATTTTTTTTTTAAATCCTGTTAGTTTGTTCAACATTTATTCAACAATAGAAAAAATTCACTTTTTGTTTTGATTGAAGATTTGGCACTGACGGACAATGATTTTTTTTTTTAACCCCTTTTTTTTTTAACTCTTCAGAATAAAACTTTGTACACTTGATTTTTATTATTAGTATTTGATTAAAATTTTTTTAAATTTCCGGATTTTAAGCTCTTTTTAGGGATACTTTTAGGTACATTATTACAAACACACTTATTCATTAAAATTATTACTACTCTTCGCACACTTGCTTGCGTACGCTCTCTTGATAAGAAAATATAAATCACTTGAGGTTAACGTAGCTTGTTAGAAGGCGGTTGATTTGTACGATCTGAAACATAAAAAAATAAAAATTAATTATTTTAATTTTCCAAATGTAACAAAATGATCATTTTTAAAATCAGTAATGTGGCTTTTCATTTTAAGAGCAATATTTTTTCATAATCATCTCTGTATGCAACAAGGTTAAGATAGTCACTTAAAAAATTTAACAACGTTTAGGTGTAAGCTGTGCTAAGCAATGAAACACCGCACTCTACTATATACATGTAACATTCAACTTGCAAACATTGTTTTTTACTTCAATCTATCACTCTTTTATCAATTAAAAAACAATAATAATAACAACAATCTTAACATTAGCGTAAGAAGCAGTCATTATCAGTTCAAATATTTAAAATTCAACAATAGCTTTTTCTACCCGGTACAACGTTCACGAGATATCTCGTGCATCATAAAAAAACATTGCTCTTAAAACAAACCCAACGGATTTACTTTACACGAACCGAATCCACCGCACTCGGAAGAAAAAAAAAAAAACAACAACAACATTGAAAAAGAGAAAAAAGGTATCCCATCATGGAGTTGCGGCGTTGCGGTGCGTCGGTTTTATATACGCAGTAAAATATCGATCGGCTCTCGCAGCGCGTGCAAGCTCCTCCAGTTTTAGGGGGGTGAGTGGGTGGGCGCAAGCTCCCGGGTCTCGAGCTTTCGTCGGGTGCAAGGTCACGCGCGACTCTACGTAAAAACAACAACAAAAACAAACCCCGGACCGAGCTTTTTCCCGTAGTTTTTTTAAATCGTCTCGAAAAATCAGTGACTCCGGTCTCGGGAAAAAAACCCCGAGATGAAAAAATAAAAGAGCCTGAAAAAAAGAGAAAGACCGAGAGAGAGAGAGAGGAGGAAAGAGAAAGAAAAAAAAAGGTCGGAGGAGAGGAGAAAAAAGGGCGGCACGAGTATACCGAGAGCGAGAGAGAGAAGAGAGAAGGAGCAAAAAAGCTTCTTTCGTTTCGTTCGTTCGTTCGTTCGTTTGGTTCTGGAGCGCACTTTCGCCGGCCTCGTGGCTGCTGCGACAAAGGCTGCTGCCTGATTCAAGGTCCCACGCACCCGCGCATGCGCCTCACCCACACAAGCCGTGCTTGCTTCTCTCCTCCCTTGGCTGCTGCTGCTGCCTGCTACACGGACTCCGAAATCTCGTTTCTGCACGTGCACGCCGTCGTGCGCGTAAAAAAAACTACACGGCTGCTGCTGATGCAAAAGAGAGAGAGAGAGAGAAAAAGGTATCAAAGTATCGCTACAACCCGGTACCCGCGCGGGCCGCGTTCGGTGACGTCTATCGGAAATGATATAAAATTGCGTCCGCGCTAAATTGACCGAGATTAAGCCCTATTTGCAGGCCGAGCCGACACACATACACCCGACGATTCGAATCCTCTCTCGAACGCTAGCTGGCCGAGCTACCTCGGCGTTATTGCTCCGAAAACAAAGGTTGTCGGACGGCGGGGGTGGGGTGCTGCAGTAGGCATGCAGCAGCAGTCTCGCTCCCCGTAAATCTCTCCTCCCGTACGACGAATCCTTATCGAATCCTCGGCATCGCGACGGGCATTGTCTTCGTGGTCCTCCTGCGCCTTCTAATTAACCAACCCCCCCGAATATTTCGAACGGTAAACACTGCACTGCGGGGTAGGAGGACGCCGCCGCCGCCGCCGCTGCGCTGCGAAAGCGAAAGTAAGTAGTTTCCAGCACGCGGTTTTTCCTGCAGGTTTATATAGTAGCACTGCGTTTCACTCTACACCACTTCAAGGATTCACACTGTTACACTGTCACTACGGCTTGGTTTACCTTTGGTTGGTGCAGCGGGTCGATCTTCCCTTTGATTGTTGACGTCAAATTGTAAATTTGTTTATTCAAATTTAAAATTTTAATTCGTTCCTTTCGTCCGAAGGACTGTGCGGTTAGGGACGAACCGGGACTGGTGCTGCCTGCCGGTGCTGCTCTCGTGTGCCAGCGCTAGCGCTTACTACCCGTGTGTATACGCTCCGAGTTTATTCTTTGTCCGGCGCTGCTGCTTGCTGCACGAGCCGCCTTCGCCGCCGCCGCAGCAGCTGCCGTTTCGGTTGAACTCGGCCGTGATCGGTCCTAGGGCCGATGGCGGGAATGCGTTATCCTTTAGAGCCGAGCGTCCTTGCGCACGCGCAAACGATACTCTCTCTCTCTCTCCTCTCCTGCCGTTCCTACCCCCACCCCTACCGAGAGAGAGAGTCCTGTTTGAGAGCTCCTGAGCTCCGGCTTACGGCGGTGCACGGGGGATGCTGCATCCCTGGCTCGCCGTGTAGTTTTTATATTAAATTTTTATTTTTTTGAGTTTCTTTTCGAGATTATAGGTTTGTGGAAGGATTTTTTTTTTAATTTTGAATAATTATCATTGCTGTTCTTGATTGTATCGTTCACGTTTAGTATTTTTGTGAAAAATGTAAACTAGTTTTGATTTCATGTAGATAGCCAAAAAACTTTAAAATAGTTCTGTACTCAATAATTTGTTTATTCAGTATATAATTTGTTGTCTACAAATAATAAACGCATAGATAATCTTTTAAACTTATTTGAAAAACTGAAATCAAACAGAACGTCTGATCTAGACATCAGTTAAATATTTCGTCTCTAATCTATTATACTTTTTTGATCATTAATTAAAATAATGGAAATTAATTCTATAACAAAACACATACTGTTAAAATCAGAAAAATTTCCAAGTCTCAATATTTCTACCTACGCATGCATACAGTAAAAAAATAAGTAAAATTAAGTTGTGTATACGTACAAACATAATTTTTCAATTGTTTAATAATTTTCAGATAGTCGATAAACACACCTCAATACATTTTTAAGTATCTATGAAATAATATTTTTGAATTAAAAGAAAAAAAAACGCATAAGAGGCAACCATGTAAACACTTCAATCCTAAAAGACCCCGCTCCTCGAATAATAACAATCAAGAAAAAGAAAAAAAAAGACATTAGGGAAACGATAAAAATCAAAAGATACGGATCAGACGAGGTGTCGACGCGCGAGGATTTTTTTTTTCAAACTGTGACAAATGCGGGTAGTTCGGGTGTGTGTACACCTTTCCCGAAAAATTCCCCCCCGTCCACCTTTAATTTGAGATTTTCTCGTACCGCAGCTGCGCCCATCGAATCCTTTGGTGGTGTAAAAAAACACGCGGAAATAAAAAAATTTTTCTCACACTCCGAGAAGAAGGGGATGATGACGAAGAAGAAGAAGATTCAGACCAGGGATCAGAGAGTGAGAGTGGATAAAAAGGTGCACTCTTTTTTCATCCTCCGGGGTAAGTAGGGTTGAAACAAAAAAAAAAGAATTCGGAAATTAAAGTAGGTATGCGTGTACACGCTCGCCCGAGTAATTATTATGGATGCTGCGCGTAATCTCCTTTCCCAGCGAGCTTTTTTTTTCGTCCACGTGCAGCTTTGATTCTAAGATAGAAAGTTGTTTTGAATTCAGTTTTTTTTTTCTTTACGGCATTAAATTTTGACATGAAGTGTACTGCTTGATACAGTGTAATAATTTTGTTTTATGAATTCACAATTTTACAGTTAATTTTTATACTTTAGATAGGCAATCATGGCTTTTATAGCTAACCGTAATAAATTCGATTTTACCAAAGTAATTACAAAATTACATAGATAAAAATATCTTGCATTTTACTGAAAATCAAAATTGTAGTAATAAAATTTCGGTATCAGTGTTGATGAAATGGCTTGCTATAAAATCATTAATTTATAGGTTTACAGTTCGTTAGGGCGACAGAACAGCAAAATTGTAAAGTCTTATAAATCTTTTTATAAATTTTATATTGTATCTAATGTGTTTATAATGTTTTAATTTAAAAATTTTGATGTTTTGTCGTTTTGACGTTTTGTCGCAGAACCTACAGTTCCCTTAATCCAAGAAAATCTGATTTCACGTCAGGACTTTTAACTTTCAAAAGTTCTACTTAAAAAACTGGCACTGCAAAATTGTAAAGTCTTATAAATCTTTCATCAAGCTTCGCAACCCCCTTAAAACAAAAAAAAAAGTATAATGTTTCAAAGCTGTAAAATTGAATACTTGAATCTTATAAATCTTTCGTCAAGGTTAGCAACCCCCTAAATCCAAAAAAAAAAATTATTTTGCAAAGCTGTAAAATTGAATACTCGAAGCATATAAATCTTTCGTCAAGGTTCGTAAAGCCCTTAATCCGAAAAATATAATTTTGCAAAGCTGTAAAATTTAATAGTCGAGAGACGCGGGTCGTTAGTAAAAAAATGACACACGCTGAAATTAGGTATTCATCCTGGGTATGGAAATGAAGATCTGGAGCATCGCACACACGGGCATAAAAAAAGGTAGCGACACGATTGTTTTGGACCGAATTCAGCATGCAGGCCGAAGGCATTATGGCTACGGCGGCTATAGTGTATATATAGGTAGACAGTATTATTACAAGATGATGCTGGTCCGCAGTATCAAAAAAGGCCCGGGCCGCTTATTAACATAACAATGGTCATGCCGAGCATAAATTAATGCGTAGTTGTATTCTTCAGCAGCAGCCACCGCGCTACCGGAGGGTTGAACGTCTGACAGGACGATGCATCACCACTGTTTTTATTCGCTCTCTCTCTCTCTCTCTCTCTCTCTCTCTCTCTCTCTCAACTACCCTGCATTAATGATCTTACGGACGGGCGAGCAATCTCTTCTTTTGGATTTGTCATTATTTTTTCTGGCTTTTCAATCGACCCGATACTTTTGAGACTCGTCAAGGGTGGGCCCTTTTATTTTTTCGGGATTTTTCATGTAAATTAGCCCAAAATTCTGTACTCGTATCGCTTCTTTACATTCTTTAAGAGCTTATTTGCTTTTTTTTTAAGTGTTAAATGACATAATTTTTTTTTACTAATGTTTGAAAAAAGTAATAGTAAATGATTATGAGTTTTAGAGGAAAAATATATTAAAATTAAAATTCTTTGATTTTTACTAAGTTCAATTTTGTTTTCTAACACAAAAATACACAAAAAAGTACTTTTATAAATCTAAATAGTACATAGTCCAAATTATAAAAATTGTATTTAAAATTTTTTTTTTAAATTCTTGAATAAATAAAGAAAATGTGAGGTTCCAGAACTCTGGAAATGTAATAGACTTGAATTATGAATTTTTTGAAAATTGACCAATAACTATGAAAAAAGTTAAAAATATCATAAAATCTCATGGACCACCGATATAAAGATGGTTTGGTTCATTCTTTGTGAAAGAAAAATCCCTAAAGTTTCATGAAAATCTGTTTCCCAAAGGACAGGTCATCTCCTTGTCAGTTTATTTTCCCTAATTTTTGGAAACCGGCATGGAAATGTGCGTAATTTTTTTTTATTTTAAGAATTTGGGACTAAACGCCTATTTGGAAATTACTGCGGTTACTAAAAAATGAAATTCAAATATATTTAATAATAAGTATACTTAATAATAAGTATACTTCATAGTTTTATGGAGGTGAGACTCTGTACTTTCACAACTTTGGCCAATTTCATGAAACTATTGAAAATTTTTAAAATTAGCATGAAATAATTTTAGACTAACTGAATTAGAAACAATCGCAGTAATTTCAAAAATAAATAAAATGAAAAAAAATTTTAATCTAGAACTTATATCAAATTCAAAAATTAAAATCATTCGAGCCATGCGCCGAAAATAATAAAAAATTGCAACTAATAATACAGCCCGGTGCTAACCCCTGCGAGAAACATTGAATTTTTATTCACGGATGATTAGAATGACGCCACAGATTTTTTTTCAAAACACACGTGCGCGCGCGCTGATGAAATTTCGCTCGAAGCAGTGACCATCAATAACACAACGTCAGTCGTTGAATACGTTATATATACGAGCTGTCGCTGCATTGTGTTTGGTAGCTCTCGCGTCGTCATCCTTACCTCTGATTGCAGCTGGGTCGATTAAAATTTTTCCCGAAATTACTTTTGTTCGGCCGCCATAACTGACGAAAAAAATCATTATGTTTTATGACCGGTAATTGCTGACTATTAGGGGGTGGGGGGGGGGGGGAGGATCGATCGCATGCATAAATACATACAAATAGCCAATATCGGCCGGACGACTCCCCTGCCACCCCAGATTTTTGGTGTTCGGGCGATTAGAGAATTTAATAAGCCGGTATACGTGGCCTCGGAGTTTAATAACCGCTTTTTGGCTTCGATGAAAATTTTGATTTTGGTGCGACCGGCGTTTATCGATAGGAGCTTATTGGTGCAAACACAGTGGAGTACGTGCTGCAGTAGAGTCATCGGGGGAGTTTATTTTTTTATTGATCAAGGAAGGAGTGTGGTTCGAAGAGATAAGAAATTTATGGTTTTTACATCACAATGGGCTGTCCGATCAGGGTCTTACTACCGCGGTCACATTAAGAATGTATGAGAGTTTTTACTTCACGTTAAAGCTTACGTGGTTGAAAGATTTTTTTTTCTCGCTTATTGACGTTTTTTTTTTTTTTAGGTATTTTATGAGAAACCCTTTGAGAAAAACTCTAGCAGGATTTAGATACTATTTTTTGGTAGATTTTTAGATTGGCGTAAAAATTATCAGCAGTATAAAAAATTTTACTATCCAAAAATTTTCTAAAGTTCCAGACTTACTACGCATCCAAGGTCTGAGACTTAAAAAAAAATTTTTGGACAAAAACCCTTTCACCCCTACGTTTCCGTGCTCCGCTATTGAAACGCATGAAAGGCTGACCAACCGACAGTCGTGCTTCACGCTTGATGCTACGATTTTTTCCAAATACATATGAAGTTAAGTTTGAAATTATTACAATAGTTAAAGTTTACTATTATGTGATTTTATTGACACCATAAGGTAGTAAATAACGAACATTTTTGCGTTTAACTCGTTTGGTTGATTAGCTTTGAACAATTTTGTAGTTTCAATTATCTACGTATAAATGCGTGAAAAAGTGAGACATCCTGTGTTCCACTCAGATCGACTTCCGGAAGGGTTCAAGATGCATTTTATGACCTAATTAACAAACCTCAAAGTAAATTTTTTGCTCCACCAAATAAAGAAAGTTCTCGACGACCTCTTGGGGGTTGGCTGAAAAAGTACAGAATTACAAAAGCAGCTGCTTGGTCAAATAATCAATATTTGCAAAGAATTATTTTGATAGGTTGTTTCATTAATTATGAGATTTAAAATTCATGACATTCCATTTTTGGGTATATTTAAATCAAAAGAGAATCGAACCTGAGACCTCACACATTTGGGACCAACGGAAAACCAGAATAAATATTAAAAAACTAATTATCAGAAAACCTGTATTTTTAAAAAATTAAGGTTACGTGTTTTTTCTTTTTTTAATTTTTATTGTTTAAACATTTTTTGTTATATTGTGTTGAAAATCATCTATCCGATTTTTTGATCCGACGCTTAGATCTTTTGCTACGAGCGCTCAAACATGTGAAAATCATGGTTTTATAGTGTTGAGCTCTGACTCGCGAAAGTGGATCTTTGGTGCGGAGCGGCAGAGCTCACCACTATAAAACCATGATTTTCACATGTTTGAGCGCTCGTAGCAAAAGATCTAAGCATTTGATCAAAAAATCGGATAGATGATTTTCGTCTTATTTTTTGTCAAAGAATCGAATGCAACTATTAGTTTATAAAAATTATAACTTTTTTCCTAATTTGTTTAAACAAATAATATTCAAACAATAAAAATTAAAAAAACAAAAAACACGTAAACTTAATTTTTTTAAAATACAGGTTTTTTGATAATTAGTTTTTTAATATCTATTCTGGTTTTCCGTTGGTCCCAAATGGGTTAATCCAGTTTTCTCAGCAGATACTAAATCGTAAAGACTGGATTTTTTTTTTTTTTTTTTTTTTAAATTATATATAATTGAAAACTTTTTGAAAAGTAGAAAAACGATAGTTTAAGAAAGTTAAACGATAAAAACAAGGGCAAATTAAAAATTTTACATTGAAATATAACATTACCAGCTTTCTTTTTTTTAATGAAAAAAAAAATATCAAAAATTAATTTGAATTCTGTACTTATGGGTGTACCTACCCTTTCGTGTAAATTGAAAAGAACTCGTCTAAACGTTTCTAACACAGAAACAAGCTTAATCTAAAAGAGCCGTGCTCAAGTCCTGTGATAAAGACCAGCAGCGACAAATCAACAAATCCTGAAAGGAAAGAGAAAAAAGAGAGAAAAAACACAGTAAACAACGAATGCTGCTTCAGAGGCGAGCGAGTCATCTTTTCATTATCGCTGTTAAGCGCTGCAAGGTGGATACTTTCTTTCAGCGCTAGCGCTCGGTTTTTCTTTATTTTTGTGTATATGCTGCCACTGCCGTACTGTGAATGTCACCCTTGCTCCTCGGAAGGGTAAGTCGGTTGAATGTTAAACTTTTCATCCGACCCTTAAACGACCGGGATAAGGACGGAGACTCGCGATCCTTTTTTTTCCTTCTCTCTCGCTCGAGGTAAAAAAAAAATTTTACACAAAGCTCTACGACTTCTCAAAGCAATTCCACCCTTCCTTGACACTTTCAATTTCACTTAGAAAAACGCTTTTTTTTTTTTTTTTTTTTTTTCAAGTGGCGCGTTGGACAGTGATGTAAAATTTCTTCGAGACGCGCAATCGTCGAAACCGTTGCGTGGGTCATCGACCTTTTGTCGTTACAGATTTCATTTTAACGTTGGTGAAATTTGGAGGTAATCCCGCCCCGGTATGGTCATTTGAGTAAATCGCGTAGCGGACATAAAAATTGGGCGTTAAATTCGGGCTCAAAGGACGCATTGTCACCGGTAGATATTTTCTGGGTGGAGTTCGGTAAAGATGAACGAGGTGACGCTTCCGCTGAGCAGATGCGCCACGCGTATAAATCAGCCGATCCAGGTATGTTGAAACATACTCTTTAAAAAAACTAGATAAAATGTCTGGACAACCTTTGTTTATTATTAAATTACAGTATGATTAAATGCATAAAAAATAGTAAACAATAGCATTGCAGATAAATAATAACGCAGATGAATACAAAAAGCTCGCGACAATCAACAATAAATATAAATATGTACCGAATCGTTGTATGCATTTTTAATAGCAGCAACAATAGTCAATTTTTTTTTAAATTGATGAAGACATTGATAAAATAATCACGAACTTAACCAAAATCTAAAAATTTTTTTCTGGCAAGTCTCTTAAATGATAAATGATTTAAGATAGATAATATTAAACATCAAACTTGGAAAACTGCCGATTTGTTCAGACAACCGAAATCAATTTTTTTTGTTTGATAAACGCTTAAATAATTGATTTATTGAGTTGAGATATCCCAGCCAAAGGGCCCTAGTATTTCAAAAGAAGTCGTTAAAAATTTGTACATAAAAAAATATTATTCAACCAGGATCCTAAATTTTCGACCACTTTTCAGTCAGGCTCTGATTAGAGCCACGCGACTGAGAAATCGCAAAGCGGGTACGAGGTACTTGTTCGTAAACTAGTAAAAAGGGCCAAGCCGGTGTTGGGTACCTGAAACGACTCTCTCGGGAGATACGATCTGTGGGTAGTCCTGGCTTCTTCTTTTCGAAAGAGCGCGCGAGTATCGATCTTTCTGTGTGTGCCTGGCTTTCCGCTGCGCGAGTGGTCCATGTGGATGCAGCTGCTCCTATTTAATGAAAAAATACTATTTAATTTTCTCTTTCCACCAGTCGGTTGGTTCCTCTACTGCTCTTGACGAATGTTTGCTTCCGACTATTTTTTTTTTTTTCCTTCCTTCCATCTTTCCTCTTCTGCTTCTGTGTATATTTATAGAAAAAAAAAAAAATTTTACGGGATATACGTTTTTAAAAGGTAAGAGATGTTATGTGATTTGTACGTTGTAGACGGTAAAGTTTTCGGAAGCGATTTAATGAGTTGTCTTCAAAATGTTAAGATCAATGCAAATTTCAGAAATTATGAAGGAAAAATCTGATTTCTGAGACCTATACGTTTCTATAGCTTATGAAAAATAATGTACAATTTAAAGCTTTGAATTCTCAGCTTTGATAAAATAATGAGAACCATTTTCAATGGTTATTTTATTATTTTACTTTTTATGAATTTTATATATTGCCTGATTCAGCATTAGATATATCTTATAACAGTAAATAATCAGCCTGATCGACAAGGGTTTATTTGGCCTCCGACGGGTTCGCAAGCCGAGCCAAAGGCGAGGCATGCAATGAGGAGGCCAAAGACCCTTTCCGACAATTTACTTTTTCATTTGTTTATCAACGTTTTAAAAACTTTTAGGTGTCAGTGATTAATTAATATCGGCATAAATATTAAGAACCAAAATTATTTTCTCAGCATCATTTTTAGTTTTTTAGCTACTTTACAGAGTATTTTCTTTGGTGGTTGATCAATTTACACGTAAAATTTTTTAAATTGTTAAAATAGTGATCCATGGATGCAGAACGCAATTTTAAATAAAGCAACGTACAATAGATTGATAACGTATTCCTTATTAGAGTACCGATTCAACAGCGTACGCTATTGCACTGACCAATCACGATTGACCTTACTACATTGTCAGCTAATACTTGGTAATAATATTAATAAATTTTTAAAGAAATTTTTTTTTTTATCCTCGAGTGCGGCAATCAGCACAGACAGTGAAGCTCGGGGATCTAAATCTCGATTACAAATTCACGCGTGGACCTGGAAAAAAACGTGATTCGGGTCGTACCTAACACAAAACAATAATCCTTCAGTTCCGCGCGATCGCAACATAACCGAGCGCTAAACGATACGCTGCACCTCGAAGCTTCTGCATCAGGCTCGAGCGGGCGCGCCATGTGTGCCGCTGCAGCAGCTGCCAAGGCACGCGTCCATTGTCGGTTGTTCTCTCAATACCCACGGCTCTGATCCGAAGGATGAAAAATCGTCTTGGCTCACCTGGACTAACTTTTCCCGGGTGCAGCTGCGGGCGGCGTTTTGTAATTTACCGGGATTTTCTCCGGCTTCGGGAGGGGGCAACGAACCCGCGAAGTGAGCAGCCCTTTCGGGGACCCCCAGGACAAAACACTCCCTCGTAAGCAGGGTGCTGCTGGGTTAAAAGCGGCGTGCAGGGGAGTCGCGCTGGCCCCTCGATACGCGAGCAGGTTGCACTCGATATGTATTCCGCGCAAGGTGCAGCACTGTGTATAACACCACCACCGGACCTGCATACCTTACCTTTTTTTTTTATTTGGGGGGCATTACTGCAGGCAGGCGGGCAGGCACCCCTAAAAACCTGCACCGCTATGTCCTAACGGTATTGCAGGCGTGCGGCGGGGCCCTGATTCATGTACCTCTAAATTTCAAGGTGCGCCCCAGTGATTATTCCGCGAGGGGCTCTTTAAATTTTAAGGACTTCGGGGTCTTCCCTCGAGGGCACCAGAGAGCTTTTTTACTTACCTTCGATCGAGGCTTTTGTTTCGAATGCGGAGTATGACAAGAGGGAAGTTATCAATAAGAGTTTTTTCGAACTGATCCTTCTTTGTGGCAGGTTTCGAAATCTAAAGTGCTTCCGAATCCGAATTTTGATAGGTACCAATGTGGCAAATTCAAACGTCGAAGTTCAATGCGACTCAGTGGGTAGATCATGGGGCCTGTGACCACATCCCAACTCCTGGATTCGAGTAGCGCTTTGAATTACAAAATAAAACTACTTACTGTAAACTTACTTCTATGTGCAAAAAGACATTTATGCCTGTTGATTCACACAAGAAAAAAATAGTTTAATATAGTGTTAGTTGAAAATAAAATACCTTAAACTACAGTTCATTTCATCATTTTTTTAACTGTCCAAGATTAACAGGTTTACGTGAGGGAAATTAACGATTTCTCTCATATAGATTGTTCAGATTTCATAAATCTAATTATTCGAAGACTATGTGCATAAAACTATCCATAGTAAAAAAATGTTTTTAATTGTCTAAGTCAAAGTAGCTTACATGTACTTTTTTCGTGGAGCATTGAACACTTGGCAAACTCTTTGCTAAGAGTTCAACCGCTTTCCGCAGGTTTCAAAATTTAAGAATATTTGAAGGATACAAATCCAAATTTTGATGAAAACTTATTGAAATAAGAAAAGCGATTAGTAATTTTAGCTAAAAATAAGCTGAATGTTACGGTTGACTTTCGGATAAAAGTTAATTCTCCGGGTAACTTGATAAACCGTACCATCCGAACCAAAAACCACGGCTCACCAAGCACGAAAGTCATCAGTCTCTCGGTCTCTCTCACGCTTCGGAGCCTTTAAATCCATATTTCACAGCCGAAAATCGTAAGTCAAGTCCAGCAGCATGGGAATAATACTTACTAACTGCAGCAGTAACATTTTATTATTATCATTATTTTTTTTTTTTTTTCGCTGTTGCACGTAAGAGAGAGAGAGAGAGAGTAACGATCGGGGCTTATCGCGATCGATACACGCAGCAGCAGCAGCAGCGCTCGTTAGAAACATCTGCCGCGTCTCTAGGGTAAGTACAGTGGCTGCGGCGCGTGGCCACGCACCAATCAGATATACGCGCCCGCCCCGCGCCATTGTCCGCCTCCCTCTTTTCTCGGCTCGCTCAGCAGCGGCAGCTTGATGCGTGCGTGTGCGGTAAAGGAGTGCAGCGAGCAAGCTGTGTACCTGGGATTACCTACTATAACCGAGGCTGTCCTGCGGCAATTTTACTCGTACGCCACCGCGAAGATGTTAAATCCCGGGTGATGCAAGTGACGGATGATTTTTTTTTTTTTTTTTTTCTATTTTGCTGTTTTTTTTATATTAATGGACACGAAAAGTGGCTGTTTAAGTTTGACGATTTGAAAATGATGAAATCATAATTTTTAGCTTCAAATCTCTACTTTATTTTAAAACCTTGATTTGGAAGGAACAGTTTTCTTCAAATAATTAAATTGTGCTATTAATAGAGTTTTTTTTTCTATAAAGCTCACTTAACTTTAAATGAAAAAAGTTGTATGATCATATTTGCGACCGCATAATACTCGATGAATTTTAATCATTTATTACAACAATAAATATAAAACTACAAAAATAATGATTTTTTTCGTTTCTAATTTAACTATATACATTAAATGTAATTGAAATATAAAATTCGCTTTTGTAAATTTACTTCAGCTGATGGAGTTGCAGGTGTTCCACTAGTAAGGGGAAGAGTAAAAAATTACGTAACGCTCCTGCGTGTGGAGAGAGGGTGTATGTTAAAAGTCTTTCTACGAAGCGTGTGCTGTTTATAAGGCTAGTAACATTTTCTTACTTGATAAAATTAATAATAGGAGTATACAATTAAACCAAGTTAGTTTTTTTTTGTGAAACGTTCAATTAGACTGTATAGAATTATTCTAAATTAAATTTTGTTACTGAAAAAGCATCACTGGGTTTTTTTTACATGGTTCATCAAAGAACATTTTCAAAGAGTGATTTGAACCCAAACGTGATCCTTGCTGAGGTGAAGGTTGTCGGTTCAAAGTTGATGCATGAGAAACTGAGAAGTAGGTACTCGTTTTGGCTCAGAACAATCTTGTATTGTGTCATCATTTGAACTGATGATTAATGATCTAACACCTTTGAGGTCTCTCAAAAATCTTCATCTGAGGACAAAAAATATCTATTTTCCGAAAGTTTATCTAAAATTTTAGGTACCGCCGTAAAATCATGGTAAGATCTTAGCTCTGAACATCGCCAGAAACAACTTTATAAAAATGATCATCTTGATGGACATCCGCCACTACAACATTAGTTTCAACTTTCTCATCTGACTCGTTTGACGAAGCTAACGAAGAACAGAGTTGAAAGGGCCCAGCATTGCTATCTGGTTGTTCCAAATTCTTAAAATATTGAGTTATTTCTTCTGTTTCAATTTTTTTACTGATTATGTCTAGTTGGTTATTTTCAGGATTAAAGTTTCATCTATGATGAGTTTTCCAGTGTGCTTGCACCGATGCTGTTATCTTTTCAAATCTGCAAAATAAGGCATTAAGGTGTATTTATAGTTCAGTCAATGGATAAATTTATGTGCAATAATTCAATAGTGGCCGAGTAGACGGTAGACCATGTTTATCGTTTGAAGGAGAATGAAAATATAAATTCCGTAAAACCCGTAGAAGATTTTTGTTCAATTGCCTAGGTATAAACAATAAAAGAGCCGAAAAACAAACTTGTGTACTTTTAGTTGAGAAATAATAGCTAAGTATTTTCTGTCAAGAAGCTGTCGATTTATTACCAAATTAATAATTATTTTTCTATAGCTTCCAACCGAGGTTCCGAGATATTTTTTTTTTTTTTTTAAGCAAAATTTGATAGCTTCAACTGTTAAAAAAAATTGTAAATCAAGTAATAAACGGTAATTTACATTGTTTTAACCTGCAGGTGAAAGAATTGAGCGGTAACCCGAGGGTGCGTCAAGGAGTGAAGGGAGAGAAAAACTCCAAATCATCAAAAAATCAGCCGTCTTGAAAAAAAAAAAAAATGCATTATCTCAGCAAATCATGCATCGATTTTGATGTTATTTTTTTTCAAACAGGGGTAGATTCTAATTTTATGATCAAAAGTAATTGTGATTTCTTAACAAGATTCAAATTATTTAACACAATTTAACAACGATTTACGATTGTTTACTTTTAACTTTGGTAACAACTTTTTTTTTATGTGGCATTTTTGTAATTATTCAAAGTATCGACTATATTTATGAATTAATTTGTATAAAACTGTTTTCTAATAGAAAAATTTAATTTTTTATTGTATACATTAAATGAAATCGATTTCTTTGTTAGGTTGGATTATTATTTAATTATTTTTAACTCAACTTGAATCGATTCAATAAAAAAATTAAGTTTTTTCCATTAGAAAACAGTTTTATACAAATTAATTCATAAATTGTATCATCGTTACTCTAAATAATTAAAAAAATGTCGTAAAAAAAAAGAGTTGTAACAAAAATCAAAAGTAAACAATCGTAAATTGTTGTGTTTATTTTTGTGAATTGAATGAATATATGTGTGTGTGTGTATGTATTCAAGAAATGGTCATTAATTTAAATGTTGTTGAGAAATCACAATTACTATTGATCATGAAATTAGAAGCTTTAAAAAAAATATTTGTCATCCTATAAGGCTGTGGTAAAATAAAAAAAAATTTTATAACTTACAAGGAGAGGACCAGACATTTGGGTCACGGATTTGGCTCAAATTTGATATATGGGCTCCAAATATGCCAAAAAGAAATCTCCAAGTGTCAGTTTCTCTGAATGGGCCTTTTAAAGTCATGTTCCCTCTACACCCCATGTTAAAAAATCAGCATTTTTCAATAAAAAGCTGTTTTTGACCTGATTTTCAAAAAAATATTTCTGACCCTATTACACTTACAGAATTCCGGAACCTTGCATTTTTTTCGTCTTTCCAAGTACTTTCTGGAAAAAATTATTTGAGATTTTTTTATGTATTTGACCATGTAAAATTAAGATGTTTTTCGTCATTTCTTCATTTTAAATATTTTTTCAATTGTGGTGGCATTCACTTGATGAAGATTAATAAACATATTGGAATGGTAAATAAAATTCAAACTCGTATATATAGAGTTGAGAAATCTTCACTTTATTAAATAAATTAAATTAAGTTTTTAATTTTGTTACGGCCGTTTCGACACACTGTGTCTTCATCAGACGGCGGTGAGTTTATTTCTCAACTCTATATATACGAGTTTGAATTTTATTTACCATTCCAATATATAATTTTAAATATCTCAATTTTTCATAGACTAATACATAAAAAAAAAATCTCAAATAATTTTTTCCAGAAAGTACTTGGAAAGACGAAAAAAATGCAAGGTTCCGGAATTCTGTAAGTGTAATAGGATCAGAAATATTTTTTTGAAAATCAGGTCAAAAACAGCTTTTTATTGAAAAATGCTGATAAAATGCTGATTTTTTAACATGGTGTGTAGAGGGAACATGACTTTAAAAAGCCCATTCAGAGAAACTGACACTTAGAGGTTTTTTTTGGCATATTTGGAGCCCATATACTAAGTTTTAGCCAAATCCATGACCCAAATGTCTGGTCCTCTCCTTGTTAGTAAAATAGCGATTACAAAGTGATGAAATATTAAAAACTATCATGTACCGAATATTAAATAGACCGTGATCGACATTTTTAGAAATTGGTGAAATGATTTCAACAATCAAACTAAAAAAAGCCAAGGATAAGCCAATCAAAGTAATGCAGATCAATTTAGCGAATTTCATAAATATTATTAAAATCATAAAAACTCCAAAAAAGATGAAAGCAATTAAAAAATAACCCAGTAATAGAACGTCAGGAACAAGTATGAGCGGCATCATAGCAACTATTGCTTCAGGTTGTTCGAGCATAGGCAAAAGCAAACTTTGAAAACTGATAATTTCAAATTTCAAAGGAAGACTCATCATGTCTAAATAACCAATTTCTAAATACTTAGAAAGATCATAATCCATTGGATTTAAATGTGTTCTGACTGCTTTAAAATTCATAATTTTTAATATATAATTCAAATATATTTGACCAGTTCCAAAAAACTTAATTTTTTTGTTAACCATTTTGAAAACGCTAATTCGATTTTGATCATACTTAGGTTCATCAATGTAAAATCGATATCCATTGATATTCTGTAGTTTGTCTGGAAAAATTTTACATATTTCACTAATTTTTTTACAATCGACAAAGTCATAAAATGGACTGTAGTTGTAAATTCTAGAAAGTGAAGTGGTTTTATTGACTTTTATCAACGAGAGATCAATGAAAGATTTGTTCCATGCATACTTTAAGAAATTGTTGATGTAAGTTTTATCAACAGAAAATGAAGAGTTTTCAAATAGAATTAGAAGCTTTGGACGCATTTTGACTTCTGATAAAATTCTCACTAAGCAATCGATGAAATATTTAATTTCAACATGATGCTTGTGTAAAAGATAACCACTGATTTTTGAAAGTTTCCATCCTTTGTCAAAATATCTTTTACTGATTTACTTTGGTAGGAGTAGATCGTGTTTGGAAATTTATAAAAGTTTAGCAGTCTTGGACGTGACCTGCTGCAATACTTGAATTAGATATGAAAATAGCAATTGAATGTGAAATCAACTCTTGGACTTGTTTATCTTGAACAATACTAAAGCAATTGTGGGAAATAACATTGAGGATTAACATTGTTAGAGAGTTCAAAATCAATACCGTCATAATTTTCATTATCGTTATTTTATTTCCAAAATCTATTAACTTATTTCTAGCAACATTAAAGTTACTATGAAAATAAAAAATGAAGTGTTGAATGAAGTCAACGCGATAATAGTTAATTTTTTATCGCGTTATTGATTTATCAATTTTAAAATGCAACTTCATACTTCATATTACTATCATCGTTTATTTATTATGAAACTCTTCAAATTGGTGCTTTTTCTATTTCTTTCTTTTTTTTGTTTTTTTTTTTTTTGTACTGATTAAAAAAAGCAAAGTTCACTTTAGAAATATTCCAACTATTACAGAGTTGTTAAAATCTCAAATATTCCAAATAGAAAACTACTCAAATATCATAGAATAATAGTAAACAAAAAATTTTTTTCCGATAAAATCGACGTTACTCTCCATTGATTTTTCAAACCACCTGACAGCAAAGTAATTGCGAATAAGGAAATTACTATTCTCAATCAAACTAAAACTCCCAAGCTCATCGAAAATCATGCTCTTGCCAGATAAGGATTACGGTAAAGGCCTGTTTTTCGAGAGATCACCTCATGAATATTCTCACTCATATCAAACACAATATTCGTCTCCCGGTGCACGCGCCTAATAATCCCCGGGAGGAAGTTACGGCCACGCAATGGCATGAACCAACCGCCTGGCAGATGCATTTTTCCCGTATATATAGGAAAGGAAAAAAAAATAGGAGGAGCTCGATGCCCGACTTCGGCCGACGCAACAGCTGTTCCGGTATACGTTCTTCCTCCTCCTCCTCCTTCTCCTCCCCCTCATTTTTTTCTCCCGATTTTCCCCGCGATGCGAAAAATAAGCGCGACAAAAAAAAATTTTCCTCCCGTAGGTAAGAGGCTTATCGGGCGAGTTTTAATTCCTATTCTTTTCGTTCCTGTCCTCGGGGGTCCAGATGCCGGTGAGTTATGGCTGCGCGACATTTGGCCCCGATTTTCCCGAATTAATCGCCTTACGTACGCTTAAATTGAAAATTTTTACGTTTACACACTGCTGCGATCGTTACGGAAATATTGTAATGATTGATCTGAAACGTGTGCGTACATCTGGTCTTGTCACTTTTGGGAGTATAATATATATTTTTTTTCTCTCTCCTTCGGCTTGGATCTGAAAATCACCTTCCGTTCGAAAATCCTCGAGGTTTTGTGTTACAGTGCGCCCGTATACTTCGTGACACACGCACAAAACGATTTACTGCACCGGAGTGAAGATGATGATTGAGCTTGCGCTCTATTTGACACAAGGTTCAGCGAAATTTTTCACCAACGATTGTTTATTTATTCGAATTAATTTTTAAAGTGAATAATCTTTGGGTAGAATGGTTAAATTAGAGTAAATAATGGTATTTTATAGGATTGTTTTAAAATAAAGCTGAACAAAGTTTTTTTCACTTCACTTGTTTTAGTTAAATTTTCTTATTCTTCCAAATTGCACAAGGTTCAAGAATTTTATATTCAATTTGTTCTGGAATAAATTTGAATTAAATTTTTACAAATACCAATTTCATAATTTCAGCTGGCATGAAAAAAAAAAAAAATTTTTATTTTTGAATTTGATGTCTAACTCTTCACTCAACCAATGTAGAGTTTTCAATTTTAATTGAATTAAATTCAGTTCAATTTGGGTGTTACTGTGTATACAGAATTTGTATTTAGTTTTGAAGATATGCTTAAGTGGTCTAGTAAAAATTAATCATAATCCAATGTAATATTGTCAGCTACTATGCAATTTTCCATCACATCTTTTTTAAACTTAAATTTTTATAATATAAACAACATAAGTTTTCATAATTTGAAAACACCAACGCTTTTAAAAAAAATTCAAATAAATAATATCCGACACAGTCATGCAGCAATCCAAATTTCATAAAAGAATCGACCTGCATTCTGTAAAAATAAAGCGCGATTCGTGAAGAATAGACCTGAAAAATTTTGCCATTTAATTTTCATCAATGAACGCTCGTCCCATGATAAATGTGAGAATGAATAAGCAACAGTTTCCAAAAGAAGAAGAAGTAGAAGAAGAAGAAGAAGTTTAGTCATTTGACACTCGAGCGACGTCGCGTTTGACTTATGCGAGGCACTTTTTTTTTTTCTATAAAACTCGAAAAGTTCCCACCGGGGTATAGTTTTGTTATGTGAAAAGGAGGTCCCGGGAGCAGAAGCGGCAGCAGGTACGGGCTAGGATGGGCCGCTGGTCAAACAACATTAGCCGGCGGGACGCTTTTGTGAATCGAGGAGAGAGAAGAGAAGAGAGTAGATATTGGAAAACGGCACCGTGCACCCAGAACTGGAGGTGGGGCAAGGGTATTGTCGCGCGCGAATTCCGATGACACGAGCTGCTTTTCTTTCTTTCTTTCTTCCTTTTTTTTTTTCTTTTGGTGGGCTTGCAGGCAGGAGGATCTTGTGATATTTCACGGTGCAAATTTTGAGGGATGAAATGATTGTACTGACTTTAAAAGGCCGGCAAAGTGTTCTTTTATTTCTGGAGCTATTTTAAAAATCTGATTTCTGTACGATTTGGATAGAACAAATTTTGAATTACATTAGAATAAACTCAAAAAATTATATTACAATAAAAATTTAATTACAATGTTCATTGATACAACTTATGTATAAAAAAAATTGATCGAAAACTTAAATAGAATATTATGTATTTGTATATACTTGTTTTATTAACATATTAAATTTTGAAGATATGTTTCAAGTTTTTTCGATGGATTATTTATGATTCAGCCCTACTATTATATGAAATGCCTTCTATCAAACGTATTATTTTAAACATTATATATATAATTGTTACTCAGTACTAATGTATTAATATTTAGTTCTGTAAAAATTTATAAATCAATTATTATTTTTGTAACAAAATTTTGTCTGCAACACCTAAGTTCGCTTGTTATGTATCTATGTGAGATCGGTATACCGATCTATGCTTACTGTACTGCCACGTTGTAGGTCCTTCCGAAAACTGAACTTAAATTTATAAAATTAAATAAAATTTAGCTTTTTTTCATTGAAAAACATAAATTATGTATACGTTTCCTTAAATTTTATCTTTTTAAAAAATGTTTCGTTGCCTAAACTAGCTTGTGTTCATTTAAGTTTTCTATCAGAGTTATTGTTTAAAATGATTTTTAAAACTCCATTTCCTTGTTGATGGTGCTTACTGTTAGCTGAACTTAAGCTGAACACAAAGTTATATAAAATTATATAATACTCAGCCCATTTTTCTTGAAAAGTATGTCTCCATTAGATGAGTTTTCAAAAAATCAATAAGCATATTCTTAAAATTTAAGGTAGATATCAGCTTTTTACCAGGGAATAGAAAATCAAACTGTTAATTAATAAAAATAAATCATACGATTGGACTCAATTTAAAAAACTATAGTAACTGTTAATGTTTGCGCAACAATTATTAAAAAAAAAAATCCCTATAAAATTAACATTTCCATGAAAAACAAAAAATTACATAATTCTCTATATTTCGTAATCCTTCCCCAAAAATCGTTCTGACCCTTGGCTTCGAAAATCTCTCTCTCTCTTCGCGTCTGCTTTTTAATCCAGCGCGGGCTAATGATCGCTCTCCTATATAATAATTCGTCCGAGATCGAATTTCGTCGGGGCCCTTGCGAAACGGAGAGAAATAAAGAAAAAGTGGAATTCGCCTACTTTTTTCTCGGGACTCCCATGTAGCCCACAGCCGCCGAGAGAATCTCCGGAATCCCCGATTACCCGGCCCAGATAAGGCCACGCACGGTAGCGGCTATGTATGTATACAGGACCGAGCTAAGCTGTTAGCTAGCGGCGCGCGTAGTAAAAATCGCGGATGCAGCATTCGGTCGTCCCTTTTGTGCAGCAGCTACGCCCAGCAGCGGCGATCAATGCGTGCTGCGTGCCGCGTCGTAGTCATGGCAACGCACGCACGATCCGCCTTGATAATCGCTCTCGCTCTCTCGGCTTCTCAAACTGACGCCGCCGCCACCGCTAGCCTCCCCTTATACCTACTACGCACGATTTTTTTTTTTCTACTATCCTATCCTGCGACTAGCGCCTGTAATATCTCCTTTTTTTTTTGCCTCTATCGTTCTCTTGTGGTTGTTGCTTTTGATGGAAAATCGGTTGAGACGATTGAAAAAGTACGAAAGGGCTTCTTTCTTTACTTTTTTTTTTTTTTTTTGTAAAGTGCGTGAGAGCGTTGATGGTTATTTTTGAACTTTCTGCCGATAAGTTTAAATTAGCCTTTTTTAGAGGCTGGTAGATCAAGGATTTATTGGTTTTTTTATTAGTCGCTAGAGTTAACCGATTCGCATGAAAATATGTATTTTTAATTTTTCAACAATGTGCGTGTTTAGATTATTACCTTCCTTAGCGCTAAGAAACACTGAATTTATAGTTTACGTTCGAGTGTATAAGCGTCAATCTTTTCAAAAAGTACATGTATTTTACATGATAATAAATAATAGAAAATTAATGTATTTTTGTTTGAGATCTGAAATTTTTTGGAAAATTTTTGTCGAGTCTCATTTTACAAAGCTAAACATATTTTTCAAATGAGTTTTGTAATTTTTACAATCTGTTAGAAAAAATCATTTCAAGTTTTTTGTTGTAAAATCGAATTGAATTATTTATTTTTATTTTATGGACAGATTTTGTAGAAATTTAAATGCGCTGTGATAAATTGATTGCGAAAGTATACATTTAAAATTTTTAAAATAAATTATAATTTTCTTTTGCATAAACTTTCTAAAATGTATTTCTTACAACTGAAACCCCTCATATACTTAAGCATTAATAAAATCATAATTGTTTAGTTCATTTTTCATCTTTTCAATTACATCTTAAAGCAATGTCGAGCAACAGTATAAATTAAAAGGCAGCAAGTTGTATTTCCTCAAAAGTATTAAAAATCAGTGCAAAGAAACAAATTTCTCTGACTAGTTTCGTCAGCCTCTACAAGCGATTCGAAAAAATTTAGACGAACTTCCACAGTGCGTTGTAAATTACCTAAACAATATATTTTTTTTTCACTCGAACATAAACAAAATAAATTTAAAAGTAACGGTTTTGACACAATTTTTATCAGCTTGTACCGACTTCTCCCACCCACATTCGACAGCTTACTTCCGTCATCCAAGACATCTCAAAATTCTACCAAAAAATAAAAGATCTCAAAAATATGATCGGGGGTAAAAAAAAGTGGCACCCCCTAAACACTGCAGGTGATGAATATTTGGGTTATAAGGCACTCGGTGCGAACGTCGGGCAAGAAGTGGGGAGAAGGAAAAAAAAGCCGAGAAGGAGGAGGAGGCGCGTGCCAGCCTTCCCTCCCTCCAGCTCGCACGCGCGTGCGGGAGGGAAAAACCCGCGTCGTCGACGGTGCAGCAGCTCCGAGGATATCGGGTCAACGAGCGTTGTCGATTTTTTTTTTCCTCCTCCGCTTCTTCCTTCTTCACGAACGAGCGCGTGCTTTTTCCGGATGGATGTGTGCGAGCTTTTTTTTTCTTCTTCTCTTTTTTTAATCAACGATGAATTTTTCAATGAAGGATGTGTGCGCGGGAAGTTGAGAGAGAGGATTTTTTCAAAAAGAAGTTTGAAGAATAACGGGAGTTCATTGCTTTGCAGTTTATTTGATGAACTGCAGACTGATTTGTATTGGAGAGAATCAGTCTCAAGTACTTTAACGTTGTAATTAATTTTATTTAGTAGATATTTTTCAGAATGATTGAAATTATTTTAATCAGCGTATTCTATTGGAGTTAAATTCTAATTCAATGGTAAACTTAAGTCCCAAGATTAATGAGCTTACTCACTTTTCTATCCATTGTCATCACATTTTACCTTTTTAAAGCCATTCCAAAATTTGTTAAGAAACCTCAAAAACAAAAAAATTTGAATCAAACCGAAAGGGCAAAATTAGGAATCGAGGGCATAATCAACGAGGAGGCACCATGACATAATAATCTCGCGTAATGTGACAGTCGAGCGAGCGGAGGAGGAGAGAGAGAAAGAGAGAGAGAGAGAGAGAGAGAGAGAGGTCAGTAGCCCTGAAGGATAGTATACACACTAATGGCCCTGCAGCCACAGCGGGAGGGAACGGAGCGATGAGGGAAACGAGGTGCGAAAAACCAGCCGATCGAATATAGGGGAGTGTTTCTCCCCCACGTAACCCTGGTGCAAAGTCCCCCTGCGGGCTCTACTCCACGAACGGGTTGGCGCGCCCCGACAGAAGAACGAAGGGATGCGTCAAACTTGACCCATCGCATTCCGATGTGTATATATTTATGTGGGGGCTGACGGAAGATCCGACGGTGGACGGCTAATCCGGGTCAGCTGGGCTCCGGATTATTGATAAATTGATTGGAAGGCTTGTATAATTGTGGGTCAACGAAGTTTATCGGGTTTTATTGGGTGAAGTTTTTACGAAACTAGGACGAGAAGTGGACCATACCTGGGAACGGGGTTGTAAAAGCGCCACCTTACGACCTAGTATCGAAAGTGACTCTTTAAGACTGGGGTGGAAAGTGGAGGTTTCTGATAGAAGGGAAAAATAAGGCTGCGCATGGGGCTGAAATTTAGGTTTTTATGAATAGAAATGGAACTTTCTTATTCAGAATACCTTAGATGTACAAATTTAAATAGTAATTTACTGTATATTTTTTGTCATAGTAACTGGATAGGTATCGTCAGGTAGTATAGTCAAAATGTTTATTTATTATTTGTCATGTAGCTATGTATGTTAATGGTACAAATTATGGTTAAAAATGCTATGAAAACTTTCTTCGAATAACTTCAGATCTGCCAAGCCATCCGTAAGTTCGGTGACGAAATTGAATCTCCGAGCTATGATAAAAACCAAAAAGTCGATCGAGACCCCGGGTTCTCGGCTAAACTACATCAGTCTCGCATCACCGGTCGTTCGTCAGAAAAAAGAAGTTAGTCCAATCAATCGATGGATGAACGGACAGGCAGATGAGAGAGAGCGAGAGAGACGTAGGGTTAGCAGCAGCGGCTCTGTAGGTACCCGAGATTAAAAGGAAGTCATCTCCCTGCAGCGTCCGCAGTCTCCCCATCAATCACAATTATATCCTCCTCCTACTCCGCATCATGTAATTACTACCGGTGGTGCTCCGATAGCTGTAGGAAGAAGTAGAGAAAAGCGAGAGTCTCGTGACAGAAAAGTAGACTCGCGAATTTCAAAAAAAATATAAAAACTCATAAAAAAAAAAAGCTTCTGCAGGAGCTCGGAGCCACTCAAGGTGCCTATTAGAAGAAGAAGGGAGGAGGAAGAAAAAAAAAAATCATCGCCGACTCGAGTGCACACTCGTGCGTTTGCGCTCGGTTTTTCAATTTCGCGAGCTGGCAGAGTCCTTGCGGGATGGATTTTTCTCCTCTCCTCCTGCGCTCGGCAGCCAGCTAACTCCACTCGTACGTGCCCGGCCACCCCTTTTTTCTTCAACTTCTCTCTCTCTCTCTCCCTCCCCCTTTGCTTGCTTACCACCCCCACGCGTGCAGGTGGGGGGGGGGAGGGAGGAGGTGGAATGTATGCGCGACACGTACGGCTCCTGCTGCAGGGGGCGCACCACCGGCGATACCCTGAAGAATTTTACTCCCCGTTGCGAAGCGTGCAGCCTCGTCGAGCCTTGGTATATTGGGTGTTCGAGATGGGAAAAATTATGTTTTTTAAAAGGTTTTATTGCGTGGAAACGAGCTTGGTTTTTTAAAAACTTCTGCTGCTCTGGGAAATTTTTGTATTTTTGTTTTCTTATGCTGCGTAAGGGTTTTGAAAATTATGCTGACAGACGTATTGAGTACTCAGTTTAGTGTTTATTCATTAAAAATATTTCAGTATCCCAGCAGGGTCAGCAAATAATTGCTTTCAAAATTAAATACAACTGTGACTTAATTATATCGATTGTCAAAAAATTTTTGGATAACTCGTAGTTTAAATTTGCTTGTCTTTGCTGAGCTTTTTTCTTAACTCCAGCGGGAAAGCTGAAACTGTAGGAAATTTGCCGATTTCCGGTTCCGTCGAACAGAAAAACAGTAAGAGCAACGAAAGTCAAAAGATCGACCATATTTCTCGAAATTATCTGAAATTATTTTTTTTATTGTTTTTTTTTATTACTACTTTATGCAAATTTAGTTAGGTAATAAAAAAAAAAAACGATGCAAATCTACACAAATCATTGATAATTTTTTGTGCAAATGGCTTGCCTGAACTTATAGGTTCCATTGGTCTTGTCCTAAGCATTTTATCTACGATAAAAATGCGACTGAAGCTTTTGGTAATATTTTACCAATCTTTGAATTCTACTCTCGAATCTGATATTTTGAATCAAATCTTAAAATATGACAAGAATAAAGCAGCGATGAACGAACGCATACCAGCTCTTCCAAGTGCAGCTACACAGAGAAAAAGAAATAACTCTTATGATAGACCATCAGATTTTGAAATAACAAATAGTTTTCTTAATGAAGTAGAAGATTCAAAGAAAGTCATTAATCAAATTTATGATAGTTGTAAAAAATTTAATAGCTTTGCTGAACAATTCGCCCCGGAAGATTCGTCTGTTGACCTCGATCAAGAGACGATTGTTGAAGTGACCGACGCACATCGAGATGCATCACTGGTTCTTTCCACGAAATCACTTTTAAGATTCGTTGATGAAGTTCAAGAACTTAATGCTTCATCGATTACATCATCGGTTGAGAATTTTTGACAAATTTCGGACCACAAAACATCGGCTCATGAAGATGATGAAAATTTAGATTTCTAAGTTTGGAGGAAGATTCTCAGACTAAGCTCAGACAAAACTGACTTTGCAAATCTTCTCTTTGTATAAAACCAACAAATCGGTTTGTTTTCTTATCTTCAAACTTACTAACCAAATTATTTTTTGTACAATCAACAACATTTGAATACAAACAGTATAATTCTGAAAAAATTAATTTTCAACAAATCAATTGAAGATTATACAAAAAAAGGGTGAAATTACTTGTCGGTTTTTTTGTTAAATAATTTTAACAAAACAATACGTAAAAAATGATAATACAACGTTACATTCGTGAAGGGTGCGTACAACAGAAAAATCCCGTAGGATCAAAATCATCTAAACTAGCTTTCCTCGAGCCTTTGATGCCACTAGCATTTGTAACACTATCCAAACTGGTTCAAATATGAATATTTAAAAACTTTTTTTTCGTTTTTTTTTTCAAATAAATCCTAAAAAGCACCCATCCATCTATAAATTTTTAACCAAGCGCCCTCATTAAAATTTCACGAGCCAGGAAAGAAAAAAGCACACACACGCACGTATCCCCATATAGCTCTGATTAATCTAAAAAAGCAAACCCCCTCCCTCCCCCATTTTTTCTCCTTACTCCCGGACGCGGTGTTTGAGCAGGTCCTAATGAAATTTAAAGGATTCTGCGTCGCAAAGGTTCGCACGCGCAGCGGGGGCAGCGCGTGCCTGACCTTATCTCCCTTACCCTCCCCTCGGCACTTTCTCATTGGGTTTTATTTCATCTCCTGCGACTGACTTACCGCCACCCCGCCCCCTGACTTCCGCGCCACGCTTCGCTGCCACATTTACCAAACTTTGGAAAAAAAAAAGTTTTAAATTCGACAAATGCGATCCGACGTGCGCGTCTTAATAAAGAGTTATGGGACTTCTGGGCTTAGAGCTTTTTTTTTTTTTATTTGTTTGCAGCAGCAAGAAAGCTCGATATTTTTTTTTTTTTTGGTTTTTTTTATTTACATTTTTTTAAATAAATTATTTAGCTTAGACTAACATCGACTCGACAGCAAAGATATAAAAGAACTTACGAGGTAAAAAGACACTGGGTTTTGAAAATACGTGCGACAGCTTACGCTAGCGACATCTGTCGTGAGAACCGCGAGTCTCGCGGGGCTTCTTCTTAAAGGATAACACTTGTTCGAAAAATCTTGGACCGAATAAAATTTTCCAAATATTGTAACCAATTAATAATTAAAATCCTTGAGTATAGTATATATTTTTGTACAAAAAATAAATGTAATGAAAGAAATTAAATAAATATTATACACGCCAAGCAGCACACCACCAGCAAATGCGTAACTAACTTTAAACAATTTGGTACATCATAAAAAAAATCACATGTACAACCCGATCGATTCAGAACCAGTCGAATCGTCGTATACTTAATAAAATTCACGTCTAACAATCTTCTTCTTCCTCTTTTTTATTTTCCACACAAATGAAAGAAAAAAAACGGTACGCGTTTATCGCCACGGGCGACGGACGGGGAAGAAATCGATGAAGAAATCATCATCGCTCTCGGTTCTTGATTTTTCCAGCTCCATTGATCTTGATTGCTCCAGCTTTATGCTTAGTACTCGAGCGATACTTGACACATGCATCCGTGGGGAAACCAGAAGACGTCGGTGTAGAGACGATTTCCACTGCCCTCCAGGGCAACCAATCTCTTCTGTACGTACTGCTGCTGGCACTTGCTCGTGTAGCCCAGCGGCAACGAGCACAAACCGTCACACGTGTCGCTCCTTTTTTTAAAAAAAATTGTAAAAAAGGAATATTAATGACAAATGTGGGCAGGGTTTTTTATAATGAAAACGCGAGTGTTCTAATTTTGAATTTTGAATTTTTTAATTTTTAATTTGAAGTCGGAAGTAACTTACAGGTCAATTGATCTAAATTTTGAAACTCGTTTTTTTTTTTTTTTTTTTTTTTAATTCAATCAAAAATTTATGAGAAAGTTGAAAATATTTATTTGTGAAACTTTGTAATTTTACTGTTTTATACATGGCTCAAGGGTAATCAATCCATTTTTTTTTTTTTTTTTGAATGTTCTTATTTATATTAAAGTTTCAAAAAAAGTTTTTGGCGAATTTATTATATAATTTATTTATAACCCTTAAAGCTTATTAAACTAATTCTTGAAACTTTTAATTCTGGGACTTTCATGATTCATTATTTTACTAATAGAATATTATTTTACGATAGTTGATGATTTATAAAGGCAGGTCAACACATTTGCTTGTACTTGAATAATATTGAGAAGTACCTGAATAATAGCTTTTGCGTTGATTTTTTTACCAAAATATAGTAAAAAAAAATTACAGCACTTAATAGTTATAATAACGCTCAATTCTAGGCTTGAACGAAATTGAAAATTCTTGTAAATTTACTAAAGTATTTTTCCAAAATTTTAAAAAATTGCTCACATGCAAATTTCACTCCGCACAAGTTGCGAGTATTTGGCCTTCTCCTCGAGGTTGACGACGAACATCCAGTTTCCCTGGTTGTTGAGCGCCGCCCTGGGCACAACGAACATCGACCGGGTCGGGCAGATCGAAACCGCGTTCGAGTCCGACTGCCTCTTGGCTCTACCGCCGGCTCGTCCGAAGTCGAGCAGAGGGTTCCCGTAGCTGCTCGTTTGATCTCCTGTGCCACGAGAATTCCTAAAACCAACCGAATCGTATTGATAATTAATCCACTTTCTCGTAAACCGTTAGCTTTTTCTTTTTGTAGTTTTTAATTTTGAGTAGTCTCACCTGCCAACCTGCCACGCTTGATTCGGATCAAAAAACTCGAGCGAGTATTGAGGACGCAGCTGGTTGCTCGTCTGGTAGCTGCTGTAGCTTTGATAAGACGAGCTCTGCACTGTGTAAGGGTTCGATGGCGGTAAGTACCTGCAATTATGAACGTTCAAAGTTTTACATTATTCGAGTTTAATGTGTCAGTTTATAGCTTTAATTAATGCTAAAATACTTATCAATAATCAAATGTTAAAATAACAGTATAGTGTTACAGTAATAACAACTTAAAAATTTTTTAAAACTGAAAACGTAAAATAAAAAATTTTAAATAAGGTTTTTTTAGAAAAATTAATTAATTATTTAAATTTATGATTTTGACTTTCTTAATGAAGCACACAAAAATTTCGAGTTTAGAATCGGCCCGAATGAGAATATAGTCCACACTTTTGAGTCCGGATTTTAATAAATCGAATTTGTATACCTTGGATCGTAACTGCATACTTTTGTAATTATTAAAAATACCAAATCAAAACTAAATATTTTGTTAGTGACTGAAAAGAATGATTTTTATAAATTTTTATATAATTTTGTTGCGCAGGACTGGCTCGAATAGTCCCTTGACTCGAAAGTTCGGACTATATGAGTCTGATTCTTAAGTCGGAATGTTTTCAGACAAAAAGTAAAAAAACTTTTACGAGTTGACCGAAATACTGTAAATTTTCTCTGTGGTTACTTTGTGGTCGAAGGCAAGTACCTTTATTTTCTAATCACGTTTATTAGATAAACATTCAACTGAAATAAACAAGAAAAAAAATGCGTAAACAAACAAATCGCAGGCAAAAACGAATTGTGAAAATGATTAACCAGTTGAGCAACCAAACGTTGATTTTTCGAAGATTCATTACCTATTTATGGTCACGTTTAATGGCACATTGTAGTGTAATATTGACGACTGCGCTTGAGGAGGCTGCGAGTAGAGGCCCGAAGGAACCGTGGGTTTCGGATAGTCGTATCCATGCTCGTCGTAATTTGGCTTTTTTCTGTAAAAAAATAATCACTTTAATAAAAAAAATAAAAAAAACCATTACTTGAAGTGAAGAATGTTACCTAAAAGCGTTGAAGCTATCGGCGGACTCGTCCCGGAGGAACCTTTCGATCTCCTCGGATCGCTTCTCGATGAGGAACTTGATAAGTTGCCTAAAAATCGAAAATTCAAAAAGATTTTGTTAATTAAAACATTCGTAAAATTGATTGATTCGGCGTTTTTTACTTCTTCTCCTTCTTCTACTTTACAACCTCGGATGTCTTTCGGTAGTCGGTATTAATTTCTTATGCTAATTCGGAGATGACCACGACTCGGCGGCCGGCGCCCGAAAGTCAATGACCCCCTTAAAAAAAAATCATTTGCCGGGTCTGAAAAAACTACCATTAAAAATGATGTATCCAAAATTTTTATTTTCGTTCTAAAATAAGTATCAAACGGGAGAGCAGACGTAGAAAAAAAATTTAAGTCTGGAAATTGAGATCGCGACAATGATACGTTATTTCACGTGGGTTTATTACACAATCGAGGCAGATTTGGAAAAGTGTAAAACACGAATCCTCATGATTGCTGTGTTAAATTGTGCCATCAAATTAACAGGTATGCGCATCAGCGTTTCCGCAAGTCCGCGTGATACTCGAAAAAAAAAAAAAGAAGAAGATGAAGAAGAAAAGAAACTTTCACCTGTGTCAGAGACAACGAGCATCTCGATGTTTAATTCAATAGTCTACATAACACGCCCAGGGCGTCATTTTCATCGCTTCTACTTCTCCGGCTTTTTTTTTCGAATACTCCTCCTCAATGCGAACATTGATTTTTTTTATTTCTTTCTCTTTGTTAATTATGCGTCCTGGTGTGGATTAATAATCACCAATTGTTACAAATTGGATTTCACTTATCCGAAATAATTTTGAATTTTTAATATGGACGATGGAAGTCATTATAAAATGAAACTAGACCTCGAATGTTTTGAAACTTTTTTGATTTGTAAGTTTCAAATGAATGAATCAAAAGTTTTGACTTCAAATTTCTAATCTCATTATGAAATTTTTTACCTTGATCTGGCTACTATGAAGTTTGAGTGACTTCAAAAAGGTGAAGCAAAGAATATTTTAAAAACTTCAATTTTAGTGTTAGTGGTATTAGGATATGAAAAAATTAAATTTTACATCTACTTATTACAAATTTTACAGATCTAGAAAGTTTTGGATTCGGGATTTCAATCCAAGCAAAAAAAGTGTATTTTTGATATTAAAGATAAGTTTTATTTCTATCTTTGATCAAAAATATCGAAAAAATGAAGAAATTCAGGAATGTTTAATTGAGAGAAATGAAACTATGAATTAACGACACTGTAAGAAGCCTAATTAATGATCTTTTTTTTGTTTTTAGAAGAAACAAAATTTTAAAGCAAGAACCAAAATGACCTTTAAGAAAGCGATACAAAAAATTTAAATTGAATTGCTTTCTAAGTCAATTAGGCAAAAAAAGTGAGATATAGTAATCAAACTGTCGTTTGACTAAAAGAACCGAGATTGGCAAGTGCATGACCGCTGCCAAGGCCAGGGTCATGGTCCAAAATCTGCCCTCGAGTGTGTTGACTTGTTGACTTTAATCTTACGCAACGCGTTTAATCTAGTTTTTTTTTTTTTTTTTTTTTCTACTCTGACGTAGTCGCGAGAAGTAAACTCTCGAAATTCGCACTCGTCCAAATCTAAAGCTATTCTTGGGTTTTTTTTTCTGATCTGATAGATAGAAACTAGTTTTTCATTCGAGTAATGTCTCTATTGTTGCGTGGACAAGTTTGACATCGACATTATCGGAGTTATGGGTCTTAAGTGACACACACAGACTCAACGCTATATTTATGCACATATCATGCATTAAGTGGCGCTTATTTACTTAGCGTATCCCGAGATCGATCTAGTTTTTTTTTTTTTTTTTTTTTTTTTTATAATGAATATTTTTTATTACCAGTCATATTATTATTAATTTTTTTTTTATTCCTGTGCAATTTATCTCACCGATTGCGTATTCAAAGAATGTTCTTAAGGCTTCAAAAAGGAATTTTTTTTATTATATTTTTTTTTTTAACTTTGTTAGACATCTGTGATTTTAATCAGGATGTAGAAAAAAAAAAAATCTTCGTTTACATACACGAGTATGAATTTGTTCCGCATTACATCGAATAATCTACTACTGATGTATTCAAAAATGTAGTTTGCACTGTCATGGGATTTTTTCAGCATAAACCATCTCGATGACAAAGATTTTTTAAAGTATCCTGTACCACATGACTCTTCCGTATTTTTTTTTTTTTTTTTTCATCTGAAGCTTTTGTGAAAACCGCTTATTCATTCGAGAAAAAAAAGCATTAATCATTATTTTAAAACATCTGGTTCACAGTTTGGCGATGCAAACTATTGACTGAAGAAACGTAAATATGCATACTGAACAAAGTTCAATTTTAATTCAAATATTGTAATTATATTTATGTTAGCCGGTTGGGAAACTGATTTAGTAACACTGTTTTTTAATTTACAAAGTTATGATTTATTCAATCTTTGATATTTTTTAAAATTAATTAAATAATAAATGGATTTGAACAAAACGGTAAAAATAGCAATTTTTATAATTAAGTCAAATATTAAACTAAATAGTTTTTCAAACTTTTAAAGGAAAGCAAGTTAGGTCAGTACTAATGAATTTTTGTGAAATTAGAATAAAAATTAAGACGGTTCTTTGATTTATTAAAATTTAACGAGTGCTAAACATATTTAAAAACTATTTCCTCAATTTAAAAAAAAAAAATGTACAAAAAAATCGATCTAATTGCATGATGTTAGAGTACGTAAACCGCAGAACTTTTTCTGGCTATAATTATAATATAAAATTAAGTAAAGCAATTTTACTGTAGACAAAACCACTAATATCTAAATTATGGCTTTCAGTTTTTACCGATCAACTATTTTAGCATAAAAAATTCAAGTCAAAGTTTTTGCGCACGAATTACTTTCAAAAACTTAATAAGTTTAATTGCAGGGTTTTTGTCTGCTGCGAGCCAGTCAAAAACCTGGTGAGCACTCTTTGCATAACTTTGAGATTTTCATGGGTATGTTAAAAAAAGTCATAGTTTCCACTATATAATACATGAATATTTGTCCTACATATAAGATTTCTAGATAAATTTTTTAAGAGTGCAAGCTCTTGAAGGTTGTATGGTAGGCTCTGTGTACTCAGGGCTTATTTTAAAAATCATTTTGTTACTACAAAAAGATCATGAACGCTCCAAAGTTTTTAAAACTGAAAAAAAGCACATAAATTATACATATACCCAAACGAAAAAAATTTCTTCGAAAATCCAACGCTTATTAAAGTTTAGTAAAATTTAACAAATTTAAGCAACGTTTGGCGAGGTTTTTTTAAGATTTGAAGTAAAAATTCAAAAACTCAACCTTTTGAAACTGTGCTAAACTTTGCCAAATCTTACTAAATGTTGAATTTTTGGACTTTCTTTTCCTTCGGGTAGGTCCATGGTAGCTACTATTTTTCTGAATTATTTTACTTGGTTTAACGTTTGAATTAATTGAATCAGTTCACTTTAAAAATTTATTGATTTTAATTTCAAATTTCTACATTCCTTTTTGTAATTTTTCAATATGTGCATTAAAACTACTTTTTTGATACTTTGGTAACGTTCAAAATAAGTTCTGTGAAAACTACTAATTGACTATCATTTAATGTGCCAATTTTCAAATCAAGCAACAAGCAGTAACTTCTAAACAAAAAAAGATTTTCTTACTGTGGATATCGGTCGAGCGACTCGCAAAAAGTCGTACCGGGTTTGGCGCAGTTCGGGGTGTATCCTGGCGGCGCCGGTACGAAAGGCTCGCTTATCGGTGGGGCAAGAGGACAGCCGTACTTCGAGCACGGCTCCCCGTGGTATCCGTGCGTCGAAATCTGAAATTAAAAAAAGGAAAAAAAAAAAATAAGAATTAAAGAATTAGAAAACGTTAGATGAGTTCACCGTAAAACCGTTATGATTTTTTTACGATCGGCATTCCATTAACAGATCCTGACCCACTTTCCCCTTTTTTTTCTTCCTCTTCTTCTTCATTTCGTCTTCAAATGGCATAATAAGGGCTCTCTAATGATTGACACCTCGCGCGCGATTGAGAAAGCAATGCTCGCGAAGATGTTAAAAAAAAAATAATAAAAAAAAGCGTCGAAACGAGTTTTTATATATATACGTTCGAGCGGTAGACAAAATTTTTATAATTTATGTGTCTTTTCTCTTTCTTTCACTTGGCACTTTTTTTTCTCCTCTTCACCTTCCTTTTTTTTTTTTTTTTTTTTTTAAACCTAGTAAAATTGCTCATTCCGGGTGGGCTGCTGCCGATGCACGCGGTCAGCGGTGAACTTTCACAGCGCGCGCGTGCGCCGGATTTCAAATAATCGAAGAAGACAAAAAGAAGTCCCCGATTAATTTTCGTACCACGCTGCCTTTTGTCTACTTTCGTTTCTTTTTTTTATGGAAGAAAGCAGCAGCAGCAGCAGCTCCAACGATTACGAAACCACAAAATTTTGAAAAAAAAAAAAAAAAAACTCACCGATCGCATCAGCACTGAAAGAATCAACGCCGTGGCCCACAGCATGGTGAAATCGCTACTTCGTCACAACAACTTGGAAAAAAAAAAAAAAAGGGGGTACTTGGGGGTGTAAAGGAGAGCTTCAGTAGGGCCGATAGCGGGTCCTCTTCTTGTGCTCCATGGCTGCTGCGTTAGAAAAATTCGCGCACGTGCGGGCTTTACAGCCGACGGACAACTGCGAGCGAGGGGGATCTATCCCGCGGACGAGTGCACTCCCGGCTCACCCGCGAGGAGGACCAGGGTGGGGCGATAGACACTTTCACTAGGAGGACGAGGAGGAGGGGCACGCGTCGATCGAGTCTCGTACCTCCTTCGGCTTCTTCTTTTCGTCCGTACCCTCCTCGTTGATGACGACGCTGATCCTTTTTATGTCACAGGTGTTATCTCCGCGATGACGTGTTCGCGGATCTAGGGCAGTCCGCCGCCGCGGGTTTTCCGATCGGAGTTCGCGGACTCCACGCGCGTTTTCAGACCGCGCTTGTGGGATGGAAAATTATGAGCGAAGGGTTCTTGGTAATCGTTTCGAAATAAAAGGTTTTATTTATAGCTGTTGTTTAGATCTTGTGGCAATAAACGCATTTATTCTTTAATTTTTAGATTCCAATGCCAGTAATCAGACCTGATCGTGGTCCATTTTTGGTATGAAGCATCGAAACTGTTCAAAACCTCGGTCAAAACTATGCTGTTCTGTACCTACTGGATATACGCTATTCAACATTTTTGGTAAATTTTTAGCCGATTTTATTAGATTTAATTTTTGAATTAATGAATTTAAAAAAAGCTTTCTTTGTACTGTGAATAAAAAATTGAGAATTTTTGAGTCCATAAATTATTTATAGAGTTTGAGACACTTATGACTCGACGGGTTAGCAGATTCATAAATTATTGAAAAATGAATCCAAGTTATTCGCACTTTGAAACTAATTACATCTTGTAAATAAGTAAATGTGCGAAAAAATGAAAGTTTAATTCGAAATTGTCGTCAATAAGCGTGATGAAATTTTAATCAAAACAAATTGAATGCCTCGCAATAGTAATAGTGTATAGAAGACGTACAAGAATCACTTTCAAAAAGATTTATAAGTTTCATCTGTAATATTTCTGGACTCATTTTAAATGAGAAAAAAACTTTTCATTCAATAAATCTAATATGTTTTTTATGATATCGCGTAGGTCGCTGGAAAAGAACGCATTTTTCTTGCCTTTTATACAATAATAAATATGCATGGGTATAAAACATTTGAAGGAATAGAGTATGAATGGAATTGTATTGACTTAATGAACTTCATTGTGTTGTACTTGAGCTATTCGATCTTATATTGTTAATGAATTACGTAAAACGGAAACGTTCAATGTTGCTTCTAAATCAAAGATATTTAAGATTATTAAACCTTATCGAAATATATTATTAAAATTGATAGCTCATTTTTCACAAAAGTTTCATTCGCAAGAACATCATTATACTACACGAGATAAAAAAAAATTTTTTAAAACCTTATGTTTTCATAAAATTTTTTTTATAAAAAAACAAGTATTAAGTGTTAAACCGTTAACAAGTGAAATTGACGAATTTATTTTTAGAGAACTGCCAATTTACATCTCTAACAAGTGCTATTACCACGTTGAAACGTCACGACATTATGTGGCAACAAACGTATTACTCGCAGCATGAACATTTCTCACGTAATCATGTGAACAATTAACACTGTTCGATGGGAACTTTCAGATTGCAGTTTTTCATCTGAGCGTAGTTATTATAATTTAAAAATAACAAAAAATTAATTAAACTATTTATTAGTAGTACATTTTTTAAGCGGTTTTAAAACAATTCATTTTTATGTCCGCAATTTTGAATGAATTATTTAAAACTAGATCTTTTCATGTATTTTTTGCTATGATTATTATTAGTATAAGTGGCCTGAATTGATATCCATAAAAAATAATTCTATTAAACACTTTTTAATTTATTTGATAATCTCGAGTTTTCTCTTAATAGTAAAAGTCTAGAATTGAAATAATTAAAAGATTTTTTTATATTTAAAATATAAATAAAATTAAAATAAAAATATAGATAAAATTTTATAAGAGGAAGTTTTCATAAATCAAAATAATTGAAAGCCAAACAGTTAACTAAAACAAGAGACGAAAAAAATTAAAATTCCACCCTTTTTACAGTAAGTTTGACCTTGCGTCAGCAGATGGCGGATCGGTGCTGTTTACAAACCAGCGTAGGTTACGTGGTAGAGGCTCGCGGTTCTGTTCTGGGAAAAAGTTTGTCGAGCCGATGCCGATGGGCTCCATCAAGAGCATAAACATAAAAAAAGCCGTGAGAATTTGCTTTCTTTGTGTTTGAAGACCGCGGATCCGCGACAGTAGCAGTTAAGTGCTAAATCAGTGAATCTCAATCAGCTGGTGATACGCGCAGCGCAAGCTAACCTTACAAATGAACAAGCAAATTTTGCAGTTCCCGATTTCGTTTTAAACTACTGAAAACAGCTGATCACAGCTAAAGTAGGAGAATCAGACTCGTCGAGTTAGCTGCCAGGTACCATGTCGAGTTCAACGTCGTCCCTGAGGGGAGTCGACGAACTCGTCCAGAGCGTTAGCCTGCACAATCCCCGAAAGCTTCTTTTCAACGGCTACGTGCTGCCCTTCGTTTTGACCGAGCTCGTATGGATCTACTCTTGGATATTCTTGTACGGTCTGGACGACTACTATGAGCCGGGACTCGTTGGCATTGCCGTTATCGGTGTCCTGCAAATCTTCGTCTGCTTGTGTTGTCAGTGGTCCGTGCACGTGCACACGTTTCTCAATTGCGGCTCGGTGAGTTGTGGTTTTTCATAGCACGTAATTATTATGCCTTCTAATTCGCATTTGCATTCATTAAGTTATGCATATGCTACCATGTTCTCTTTCTCTCTTGCTCACTATGCGCTCTCCTCGTGTGTCTCGTGGCAACGGTCACGTGGTCCGGGTGAAAGATCTGATGCACTCCTATGTGCATGTACTTAAACACATAAAAATTGGAATAATGGCATGCACCCAATTACTTGGCCTAAACAATTTTCGTTCACCTCATACAGATATATTTTTTTTATTTTATTTTTTTGAGTAATTATTTAATGATAATCGTTTTAAATATTCAATCAATTCTTATTCACTGTTTACAGTTTTCTTCTTTATTCGTTGTTGAATGTTCAATAATTTTTGGATTTCTTTTTAGACTAGCGATCCATACAAAGCAACTTTGGCCAAAGTAGTACCAACACCAAACAATGGCAGTACAGAGCTGGTCAGATTGCAAAATCCAAAGAATCAAGAGCCTTGGTTTATATTTCAAAAGACAAAATATGTTTGGGAACCAGAAAAAAAAGAGTTTTGCGGACTCAAGTTTCCTGTCAATCATTCTGTTAAATATTACAATCAATGGAAAGGTTACGCAGATGATAAGGAAGTTGAAGAAGCTGAAGCTAAATATGGTCAAAATAAGTATGCTAAGTTTTAATAATTTTTTTTTTTTTAAGTTTGACATTAAAACTTATGTACATTGATTTCAGTTTAGACATGGTGGTTCCAGAGTTTTGGGAACTATTCAAGGAACGAGCCATTGCACCTTTCTTTGTATTTCAAATTTTTTGTATGGCTCTATGGTGCTTAGATAAGTACTGGTATTATAGTATATTTACACTTTTCATGCTCATCATGTTTGAGTGTACATTAGTTCAGCAGCAACTGAGAAACATGTCTGAAATTAGAAAAATGGGTAACAAACCATACATGATAATGGTATGCAACACAATTTTATTTTTACATACTTTTTTAAAATTAATAATTAATAATAAATGTTTCAAAAGGTTTACAGAAATAGAAGATGGAGACTGCTGTTTACAGATCAAATAGTTCCTGGAGACATTGTTTCAATTACAAGGTCACAAAATGATAATCTTGTACCTTGTGATATGCTACTTTTAAGGGGACCTTGTGTAGTAGATGAGAGCATGTTAACAGGTAATACTATCATAATTAAATATTTGATGTAAAATTATTTTTTGCAATCATTTTTTTTTCTTACAGGTGAATCCGTTCCTCAAATGAAAGAAGCCATAGAAGATCTTGATGAAGATAAAATAATAGATATTGAAGGTGAAGACAAGCTTCATGTATTATATGGTGGAACCAAAGTGGTACAACATACACCTCCAGCAAAAAATGCTTCAGGCCTAAGAGGTTTGTGTACATAATTATTTCAGTTTATAGTTAAATTTGTGACTATTTAAAAAAAATGTTTGTTCCTTAAACTAAACATTATTATTTTTCAGCAACTGACAATGGGTGCGTGGGGTATGTATTGAGAACAGGATTCTCAACATCTCAAGGAAAACTACTAAGAACCATACTCTTTGGAGTAAAACGAGTAACAGCAAATAATTTAGAAACTTTTGGATTCATCTTGTTCCTTCTTATTTTCGCTATTGCTGCAGCAGCTTACGTTTGGATAAAAGGTTAATGATATGAAATTAAAAATAAATTATTGAAGCAAAAAACTAAGTCAATATTTAAAAATTTTAGGAAGTGAAGATCCAGAAAGAAACAAGTATAAACTGTTCTTGGAATGCACATTAATTTTAACGTCTGTAATACCACCGGAACTGCCAATTGAATTATCCTTGGCAGTCAATACTTCACTTTTGGCTCTTTCTAAATTAGGTACTACATGGAACTAAAAATTTTATTATTTTAAAAATAGAATTAAATAATATTTAAAATTTTCAGGAGTGTATTGCACAGAACCATTTAGGATTCCATTTGCAGGAAAAGTTGAAATTTGTTGTTTTGATAAGACTGGTACTCTGACTAGTGATAATTTGGTTGTTGAAGGAGTTGCTGGAGTAAAGTAAGCATATATTTTTTATTTTAATCAGGTAAATTTATTTTACAAGAAAGTAAAATGTGGATTATTTTATTTTAGTGGAAAATCAGATGTTATTCAACTGTCAGAAGCGCCACTGGAAAGTGTTCAAGTATTAGCTACATGCCATTCTCTAGTACAATTAGATAATAATACTATAGTGGGTGATCCTTTAGAAAAAGCTACATTAAAAGCAGTCAACTGGAATCTTACTAAAGGTGAAGCTGTAATTCCAGTAAAAGGAAAATCTCCTGGACTAAAAATTTTCCAGAGACATCATTTTTCATCTTCTCTTAAGAGAATGTGTGTTGTTGCTGGTTATACATCTGGTTCATCTTTAGATGCTACATATATTGTCACCGTCAAAGGTGCTCCCGAAGTTCTTAAAGATATGGTGAGTTGAATTTAAAAAATCATACCATTGCTCATGAATCAAGCATAAAATCATTTTGTATGTTCTTTTAAAATAGTTTTCTTCAGTACCTGATAATTATGATTCGACATATCTAACACTATCTCGTCGAGGTGCAAGAGTTCTTGCCTTAGGATACCGTAAATTACCGAGCTCAACAAGCCTTCAAGATTTACGTAATTTCAGTCGTAGTGAACTGGAAAGTCAACTTACTTTTGTTGGGTTTGTAATCATCAGTTGTCCACTCAAAGCAGACTCAAAGAGTGTTATCAAGGAAATTCTTAATGCTTCACATTCGGTAATTTTTTAATAGCATAAAGTTTAAATTTTAAACTCAAAATAACATTGTTCAAAGTAAATAAAAATCAATTTTTAGGTGGTTATGATTACTGGTGACAATCCGCTAACAGCTTGTCATGTGGCTAAAGAATTGCATTTCACGAAAAGATCAGTAACTTTAATTTTTACTCTTGTGGAAAATGAATGGTATTGGGAGAGTGTCGATGGAAAAGTACAACTGAAGCTTGAAGATACTATCAAACAAAGTAATCTCTGGGATCAATATGGTTTATGTATTACTGGGGAGGTAATTAATTCTATTCTTTGTCTGTTATTATGAGTTATTTGAAAAAATAAAATAAAATTTATTTTTTAACAGGGATTAAGTTACCTAAAACATCACAAACTGAGTTATTTATACAAAATTCTTCCTCACGTAAATGTTTTTGCTCGTTGCGCTCCAAAGCAAAAAGAATTTATTATCACTTCATTGCAACAGTTAGGATATTCAACACTCATGTGTGGAGATGGCACAAACGACGTGGGTGCACTTAAACATGCTCAAGTTGGTGAGTAAGAATTTCAAAAAATTATAATTATAAGTGAAAAATTGTTTAGAACCAATCTGTAACAATAACATTTATACATTTTTAGGTGTCGCTATTTTGTCAAGTCCCATAAAACCAGAAAAAGTGTCTAAACCTAGCCCAACGAACAGTGAGGCCTCATCTCCAGTCACCAGCAATGGACCAAAACTAACTCCTCGACAGCAGCAAGCAAACACTACCAAAAGTAAAATTGAAAAGTTGATGAAAGATTTAGAGGAACAAGAGCAATCCACAATTGTTAAGCTTGGAGATGCTTCAATAGCTGCACCGTTTACTAGCAAATATTCTTCTATTCAATGCAGTAATTATTTTTTCAATTAAATGATGATTTTTAAACTTAAAAAAATAATAATAATATTGACTAATTTATCATGTTTCATTATCATTTAGTTTGCCATGTCATTAAACAAGGTCGATGCACATTAGTAACAACGCTTCAAATGTTTAAAATTTTAGCATTAAATGCTTTAATTTTGGCCTACAGTCAGTCGGTTCTTTATCTAGATGGAATAAAGCTTAGTGATGCACAAGCGACATTGCAAGGAATACTACTAGCCATTTGCTTCTTGTTCATTTCGCGCTCCAAGCCTTTGAAAACGTTATCGAAACAACGACCATTGCCAAATATATTCAATGTATATACTGTATTAACGGTTCTACTTCAATTCGCTGTACATTTTTGCTGCTTAATTTATATCGTTAGAGAAGCTGCAATGAGATCGCCTAAGTAAGTACATTTCATCTTTTAAAAACACATTTTTTAACAATTCTTCTTGATCTATCAATTTAAAAAATTTTTTTTACAAATATTAGAGATGATAAGTTATCTGCAATTTTGTCTGCAAATACCAATACAACAAAAACATCTTCAGAGGAGGAAGATGAACCTTTTGAAATGAATTTAATAAACAGTACTGTTTACATTGTATCCATGACCCTTCAAGTGGCTACCTTTGCCGTTAATTACAGGGTAAGTGGTAAAGAAGATTTATTAATTTCATATGCGTAAAAAAAAAATAATGATGTATTATTTATACTTTTTTCAGGGTCAACCTTTCATGGAGGGCTTATTAGAAAATAAGCTACTTTTGTACAGTTTACTAGGTAGTACTGCGGCAATATTCGCTCTAGCTCTTGGGATTGTACCAGACATTGCCTTGGATTTCGAAATTGTAGATTTCCCGAGTGATGTAAGTTGACCGAAATGTTTTTACTTTCTTCAATAAAATTTTACATTTAAATTTTACTAATTGAGTATTAACTATTGCAGTTCCGAAAAATCCTGGTCTTGGTACTTGTAGCTGATTTTGTGTTGGCATTCTTAGTGGACAGGATTTGCCGATTTTTGTTCGGCGAAGGAAAATATCGCAAACTGTGATCAATTTGCTAAGGACACTTTTAGAAATATAAATATATGTGTTTTATACTTTGATAAAAGTGCGAACATGTTCTTTGACTGTTGTATAGGTAGTTACCAAATGGTGTTTTACGCCGATGTGTACAAGTGATCAAATGTGCCGACATGTTTGTTAAGAAGAATCTTGTGAGTTTAAATGATATAATAGGAGATTTAATAAGTATGCCTGATGAAATTGAGTCGAGTGTGCGTTATACTTTGTTCAAAATTATAGGCATTCCTTAGTGCAAAAATTTTTTTTTCAGATGATTGTATTTAGACTCAGAGTGTTAAAGTTTTTTAATATACACTCTGGACGTAGGTAAAAATATTAAAATTTACTTTTTTCTTTTTAATTTCATTTCTACTGATTGAATTGTAAAAAATAGTTATATTTTATTTAAACTTTGTGTGGAGTAATTTTAAAAGTTTAACCAAACTTGTACATCATATAAATGCGCATTTACTTTTTGCAATAATCTGATTACTGTTAGATTTTGCAAAATTTATTAAGTTTTCACCACGTGTTTATTAATCAGTAGGTAAAAAAGACTATGAATTATCCATTTTAAAAGTTATTTTTGAGCTATCAAAATTTTTATACAAAGAAAATAAATTATCTTGTAACTCATGTAAGCGAAAACTTTTACCTATTATTCAATTCTCGACGATTACACAAACTAAAAATTGTATATTGTACGAGTTTTCCAGCGATGGGAAAAATCGCTGAACGATAAGAATTGCGAAGCTCAAAATAAGCAATTGTAATCATTGTAATATATGAGGTCACTTTTTGAATGTTACATTGATACTGTAAGAAAACAACGGGTTTTCTTTTTCTTTTTTTTTTTTTCAAAATAATATTGAAAATAAAAAGCCATTTTAAAGTAACTATGTTTCCTAAATCTAAAGACTGACTTTAAACATTTCCCTTCTCAATAAGCGCCTTTAAAAATAGACAGCGTCTGAGTTACCGGCCGAGAAACCGATTCCCCACCACGTGCATTCGCAAAAGAAAAGGAAAGAAAAAGAAGAAGAAGAAGAAAAAAAAACTCGCGGCTCTCGGCTCTTCGTCATCGAGCAGACGGTCTTCAGTCAGTGTCGCGCCGAGCCCAATCGCAACCGGTCATGCGTTAACGAAATCGCAGATTACCGTTTGTCTGCAACTAACTAAGTCGAAAGTAAAGGAAAAATAAAAAAAAAAAAGGTGCCCGCCGTTTGACCAAAACCCCGCGTGGCGTAATGTGCTTCTGGTGACTAGACACGAGTGCGCCTGCGCCAGCTGATAGTTACAGGTGAAGATATTCAAAAGGGGATGGAACTTGTTGCACGTGGGAGTACGTAGTAAACAAGTGTCGTGAGATAAAAAATAGTCGCGGCTCGCGCCGAGGTCGAGGTCGGCGAGTATACGTTCAAGACCGAAAATATTTCTTTCTTTTTAGCGTTGACCGAATTATTATACTCGTCGCTTCGTAAATTAGCTTGATCATTTTGGTATCGGTGCGCACACCTGCTGTTTGATAACATATGAAAATTGGATACGGTATTTAATAAAAACTGTCGCACGTGTTTTCGATTCGAACTCGTTAGTGGCGCTCGAATGGCTTGATCCAATCAAGCGGCATCGTCATCATTTTTTTTTTTTTTTTTTTTATTTAGTTTAGCGTGCGCTCGCGCTCGCGATTCTTCATAGTAATGAGTCCACCTCCCGACTACGATAGCATGAATAAGCAACGAAAAAGTTAAAAATCAAAACTTTGTACAACTGTTTGGTGTAGATGCTCGAGATGGTTGAGGTGGGCGAGAAGTGGCACTTCCATTGGATCGACTGGTTGGTGTTTGGCATGATGCTCATGGTCTCTGCCGGGGCCGGACTGTATCACCACCGCAAGGCCAAGTATGCTAACACGGAAGACTACTTGCTCGGGGGTAAAGACCTCAAGCTGTTTCCGGTCTCGGCGTCGCTGGTCGCCAGGTAATACTGTAATGATCACACGTAACGCCTGTCAACCGTGACCCTTAAAGGTCATCAACACGAGTCTTTTAACTTTTCTAATGATATTTTGAGTTACCTCAGTTTATTTTTTTTATTATTTTTTTGTTTTTTAATTTTAAACTATGAATAAAACAAACGTATGGGACCTAAAGTTTGAGAGTATATTTATAAAATTAAATTATTTTGTAAATCAAAACTTTTTTTTTAATATTTGAATTTTACAGGATTTCTATTTTTGGGCGTAAAAAATTCATACGTGAAATCGTTTTAAATACTCTCTAGAGAAAATGTATAAAAAGTATTAATTTTAAATTAAAACTATTTTGTAAGTGTTTAAAGATTTAAAAGTAATGAAAACAGTGTTAACTAACAAGGAGATGGACCGTCCTTTGGGACCTGGATTTTCATGAAATTTTGCACACAGCTTTTATTCATCATCAGAACAAGCCCTTCAGTGTTCTTTTTCCAGAATGGGCTTTTTTTCACCTACTTCCCATATAACCCTGCGTTAAGTAGTAAGCTGTTTCCAATTAAAAGCCATTTTTGGCCTCATTTTCAAAAAATTCCTGCTTGGGCCGTAATGCACTTAGAAATATCTGGAACCACGCATTTTTTTCGTTTTTCTAAGTACTTTTGAAAAGAAAAGTTATTCAAAATATTTTTTGAATGATTTTATCCAGGAAAAATAAAGGTTTCTAAAGCCAATTTTGAGCCGATTTGGGTTACAATATACTTGGACGAAATCATTCAAAAATTTTTTAAATAATTTTTTTTCAATAGTACTTAGAAAAACGAAAAAATGCGAGGTACCAGATATTTCTAAGTTCAATGCGGTCCATGTAGGAATTATTTAAAAATGAGGCCAAAAACGGCTTTTTATAGGAAACAGTCTACTTTTTAACACAGGGGTTATATGGGAAGTAGGTGAAAAAAGGCCCATTCTGGAAAAAGGACACTGAAGGGCTTATTTTTATGATGAATAAAAGCTGTGTGCAAAGTTTCATGAAAATCCATGTCCCAAAGGACAGACCATCTCCTTGTTAGTATCTAAAATCTAATTTTCCAAAAAGATCTTTTAACCCAATTTTATTTTCTTTAAGATTTTTCAAAAAAAGGATCCACGGATACTTTTATATTAGAAAAAAAAATTTTCAGTTATTTTCCAAATTTGTAACGTATTTTAAAATATTCTTATACTTTTAATTAATAAATGATCTAAAACTCATTTTTTAATTGAAAAATTTTTTTTTCTAAAAATATTATTTAACATAAAGTGACGTTTTTCAAGCAGTGTTTCCATGTCACAATATTACTAGAAAATCTTTCGAGAAATCTGTCAAATCAAAAAATAAAAATATTGAAAAATTTTATTTGGATTCTAGTTACTTTGTCGAAGCTAGGAAAAATATTTTCTTATTTAAAAGAAATCATTTTAGAAATATGAAGGCACTATTATCGTTTCGATTAAATATTTTTTAAAACACCACTAAAATATTTTTTTAAATATTTAATCGAAACGAATAGCTAATTGAATTGATGAAACTGATCTTGACTAATAAGTACAACATTTCTTTACTGCCATGACTTTTTCCATAAACTTTTTATATTTCAATTGGAAACTATCAATTTCATTATTTCATTATTTCATTGAAACTATTTTATCAAAGCAAAAAAAAATTTTCCCACTTTTGTTGGACTCAATAAAATTTTTCTATTTTGGGGATTTGTTTCTAAATTTTTATTTTCAGCCTTTGATAATATTTTTATCCCTAGGTTGAAATTTCAATTGGGAGTTAATATTTCAACATGGAAGAATTTGACTTTTTTTTGTTGCTGACCATCAAGGAGATAACCAGAAATTTGGGTCACTTTTTTAGTTTTACATTTCATTTCCGGAAAATTTATGATCGAAGCCTCTATTTCAGAGTTTTGGACACTCGAACTATTCATTTTTTTTTGTAATGAATTTTTAAAGAAATTTTTTTTTTAATTTTGACCTTATCGAATTGAGGATCAATTTGAGATACTTTTATAAGCCGAATTATTAAAATTGGTTAAAAAAAACTTGCAGTGCTAAAATTCCTTATAATAAATTCAATGCATCAATTTGGTGAAAAGAATGATTCTCGAAAAATACTAGTGGTTCAGTAAGTAAAACATCCTCAAATTTTCATGAATAATCTGTGATGTCTGGACATCTCCTAGTGATTTATGCTATCTAATTTTTATAGCTTGATGATAAACCATACATTCTGAGCATCCCTCAAACTTTGTTGTTTTTAGTTTCATTTCGGGGGTGACGATACTCGGAACACCTTCCGAGATCTACAACTTCGGGACGCAATACTGGATAACCGTGGTGTCGCTGATATTCTCGGGAATCGTTGTTGCCCACGTTTACCTGCCCGTATTCACGACTCTGAAGCTCAATTCTGCCTACGAGGTTTGTTATCCTGAAACAATGAAAGGTAACGAGGTCTAATCGGTGTACGTTTTTACAGTACCTGGAGCTGCGGTTCAACCGAGGCGTGAGAATTTTCATCTCGCTGATCTTCGTGGTCGACGTGGTAAAGTATTGAGAGTGAAAAGACTTATTCCAAAATTATCTTATACCTAAGAGCCATTCATATTGAGGGTTTTTTTAAACTAGGGGTAAAAAATTGACAATTAGATTTTATACGAGAAAAATCTAAATTATCCATTGGAATTTCACATCAGTTAGACATTCCAGACATTGCTGATACAAACCTAATCTGTAAAAAGCGATTTGGTTTGAAAATGTGTTCATTATTGTTTACAACCGAATTATGAAATACCAACTTGATAAGAATGAAGTAAAGTTTTTTGGTAAAGTTGCTTTTATTTATTCCTCTACTTAAAATCTGTCGAGCCAATTTAAAGTTTCAAAAAATCAATTTCTAACACGTTACATCTTATATAAATAAGGTAGGTGTACCTAATATGGCCCCCCTGAACGAGAATCGACGTTGTGGCGAATTAAATCAATATTTTTTGACTTTGATATTTGGATATGAGATTTAAAAAACTTCAAAATTTTTATTATTTTAAAAATGATATATTTAAAAATTGAGCCTTTTTTACAATGTTTTTGAAAGATTTGCAACCTGTAAGAAAATTACAAGTTACAATAACGAATCGAAGCTACTTATGAAAATTTTGGTCAGGTGTGTCTAAATCTTTTGGCAGACCATTTAATTACAACGTTAAATAATAACGAAGGTATACGAAACGAGTTTTAGCTGCAAGGCGTGCGAAAAAATAATTTTCAAATGTTCTAAACAACTCAAAACTTTATAATTCAGTGTTTTTGACTTCTTACTACCTTGTAGAGATGCCGCATATCGAGCATATTTAAAATAACAGGAGGGGGGGGGGGGGCAAAAAAGGTACACCTGCCTTATATTCTTTTTGACGAGTAAAAAACAAGGTACCAGTCATACGAGACTTATTTGATTCAACTTTGGATCATGTACCAGATCACCTCCCGTCAGCGATGTGTATACCTATAGTTAAGTATATACACAAATGAAGAGGTATACACCGTGCTGGCGAGAGCTGATCCGGTACATGATCCAAAGTTGAATCAAATAAGTCTGCTTTAACATCTTGGCTGATTTTCTCTGTAAATACGCTACTCCGTGGAGACGAATGATGGTTAGAAAAAAAAAGCTATAGAAATCAAATGTTTTCTTAAACTACCATATTACATGATCCTGTTGAAAAAAATATGATTCTCAATTACTATCCGAAGTTGTAAACTTACGTATCGAGTTTCTAATGCTAGAGATTTTAGCGCTCGATGTAAAATACAATTTCACTTACTAGATGAGTAATATACCATTATGAGATACAAATAGCTCATATTTCTTTTACAAATAAAAATTCGTCTTCACTTAATGCATTTTTTAAATTTTTATTCAGATTAAAAGGTTTTTTTCATGCAAAACTCAAAAGACTCTAAAGAGTCTTTCGACCCCCTTTTTCATTTATTTAACTCAGTGTTTGAAGATTCACATAATATTTTACCTCTCCTGAAAGGAAAATAATAATCTTACCAGGATTATCAAGATAATCGAGAACAATTTTTTTTAGGTTTTGTTTCAGTCGATCGTGGTCTACATTCCTGCCTTAGCTCTAAGTCAAGGTAAAAATTACAATGATTTCTCCTCTCCCGGAAGAATTTTAAATCTATAATTTTTCGCATTACAGTTAGCGGTATTAACATGCATCTTATTGGATGCATAGTGTGTCTAACCTGCGTGTTTTACACAGTGTTGGTGAGTCCGTAAAAACTCGTATTATTATTATTTTTTTTTCGATCGATGCTGTAAAAATTTAAATTGAAAATGACTTGTCGATAGGGAGGTTTGAGAGCAGTAGTCTGGACGGATGCCCTTCAGGTGATGGTCATGGTGATGGCCGTGGTCACGGTCACGATCATGGGCACGGTGCACGTTGGTGGACCCGCCGAAATTTGGCGGCGGGGATTGGAGGCCAAACGAATACAGTTCTTGAAGTAAGCGCAACTACCTTTTTTTGCTTATTTGTGTTTCAGTTACATAAGTATATCGCAGCTTCATGTTAATTATCGCTATTGTTGAAAACTTAGGTGTAAGTGCGGTAAAATGAATTCAATTACTAATTAAACTAAAGAGAAAGTTTATCAAAATTTATTTTTCAAATTCTTGGGACACCAGATGAAAAATTTAAATCAATAACAAATGATTTATTAAAAAATATAGGAAATTTTTTGAATTTTTTGAGTTTTTGTAGTGATTTTTAAAAGTTAGTTTAAAAGTCAATTTCAGATTGTTTAAATTAGAATGAGTTTTTTGAAATAAAAATTTTATTTTTACATTATATTTGCATACACTTTACAAAATACACTACAAAAGTTCATAAAAAGCAAGCATTTTCAAAACTTTTCTGGTCTTTTTCCATAACTTTTATTCAAACAATTTAATTGAAATTGTAATGCAATTCTTACAAATCTGAACTCTGGACCGTGAACCAATCAAAATCTATTAGTTTCAATTCAAGCGGGTCTGTTTTCTAATCATTACCAATCCGCCTAGAAATACATTTTGTATAAAATAAAAATTTATTTGGTTTTTTACAAAATAAGCTTTGAATTTAAGAGAAAAAAAAAGTTTTATCGTTTAACAGATTTTTTTTTTAAACGTTAACTTCGATTAGCAAAATAGCAGATGATTTAAATTTTTAACCAAGGATCCACTAAAATTAACCATAAGTGTATACTCTGCACTTATGATGTATGATATACTACTTACAATACAAATTGCGTGTACAGATGAAAACTCATTAAAACTTTCAACTAAATTTTCATTTTTAATTTTTTCAAATAATTATAATAACATAAAAAATAATAAATTTTAAATCACAGTATACAGGGGAATAATTCTCACAAGCGACCACGTACGATCATTTGACAATCTCTCGAGCTCTTCCCATAAAATTAAACGCTGCATCTCAACATAAAACTCCCTTATCCCACATCGCAATAAAATATATTTTATTGTTTATAGTTTAGACTCGTCTCCGTACACGAGGCACACAGTATGGTCGGTCCTTATCGGATCGTGGCTGTACTGCACGGCCTACATAGCGGTCAATCAGACGATGGTCCAGCGTTACCAGTCGCTGTCCACCACCAAAATCTGCAAGCGGTAAGTCTCCCTTTTATCATTCTCGATCCAGCCCCGCACACTCTTTTTTTATTTATTTCCCAGTGCCGTTGGCTTCTTTACGGTCGGTGTGATACTCTTCACATCCCTGTGCTGCTGGTGCGGCCTGGTGCTGCTGGCCTACTGGTCCCCACCCAAGTGCGACCCGAGGGCCACCGGGGTCATCCTCACCGACGACCAGCTGTTGCCCCAGTTCGTCATGGAGATAGCCGGGCATCTTCATGGGGTACCCGGGCTCTTTATCGCGGGTATCTTCGGGGCCGCTCTCAGGTACTTATGAGGTCTGTTGGTGGAGGAGGAGGGAATTGATTGATTGAATTTTTTTTCGTTTTTTGCAGTACGCTGTCGGTCGGCTTGAACTCGACCTCGGTGGTTCTGCTGGAGGACTTTGTCAAGGGCTGCTTCAAGCTCAAACCCAACGAAAAGTGGGCGAACATATTCGTAAAGAGCGTCATCATTCTTCTGGGTACGGTCGCTTTGGCTTTGGTCTTCGTGGTCGAGAAGCTGGGTGGCGTTTTGTCGGTACGTATACGAAAATTATATTTTTCAATGAGTATCATTTTACAGTATAAAATCCTTCATTTCAGTTAAAATTAGTAGAAATGGGTATTTTTTTAAAAGATTGTTTTATTTTTTCATTCAAAATTTTTTATCCTGCATGCTTGTTTCAAAAACAAAAAATTGCATTTTTTTTTACTCATTTCAAATGTTATATGAAGTTTAAAGGATAAAGGGTCCAACAGAAATCATGAGTTGTTTTCACAAATAAAAAACAAAATCTTCTTATACATTAATATCGTAATTTTTAAATTCAAAAATTTCTTTTAGGTAATTTAAATTCAGTTAGAATAAAAAAGTTTTTTTTTATCTGAGCGCAAGAATTTGTTTTATAGCCCTATCATAATCGTGAATGAAGTTAGAGATAAAAGTAACAACTTGCTTAACTTCTGTTAGATCACCGTATGTTGTAGTTTGTATGAATATTTCCCACAGTTTTTTGGCCTCTTGTGCAAATTTGCTCCACACATCTGGGACTTTAAAAGCTGCGTCATTTTTTCTGAGACTCTCTACAACTTCTTTCAATTCGAATATGCTCTTAACATGCGTTTCTGAAATGATGTTCCACTCTTTTTTGACAATTTCAACGAGATGCTTTTTGTTTTGCATTTAAAAGTGTCAATAGTATTCTTTCCAAAAGAGCATCTCATGCACCCCTGACTTTGAGGGGATCAAGGAAAAAAAAATTTTGAACTATCTGAAAAAATGAACGGATTCATTGCGTATTATAGATCTATGTGACTTATTTTTTATCATGAATCATAGGAAATACGTTAAATAAAATATATTATAATTATAATACTATAAATCTTATTTGAACTTACTTCAGCATTTTCCTTTTTAACGAACTCTAAGTATTCAGTCTCAAGATCAGCCTGTAATTAAAATCAAATTAAAAGAATTAAAAATTAGACAATAGAAATACTTATTTCAAAGTTTATCTTACTTCACAATCTACTTAAATGATAATAGAAATTTAGTAAAATTTTAAATAGTTACCGAAGTTAACGCAATACTTGAAATAAATAATAAAATAATTTTCAAAGCCATTGTTAAAAAATGCTTTAAGTAAAATTTTGACGCAGTATATATACTAAAGTGTGAAGTCTTTAAAGTAGAAGTGCAACTGTTCAAATGCAAATTTTTTAGTCTTTTGTGAATTATTTATTTACTTTATTTTATCAATATTGATGATTATGACGATGATGTAACTCATACAATTTAAATTTTACTTGAGTTTTTTTTTGAAAGCATAAAATTATATTTGTAATTTAATAATTTATAACTACAGTTTATCAAGTCTCTTCGGTAATTTAATTAAATGTTATCTTAGAAAAAGTAGTAATTAATGAATGGTTTGCTATTTCATTAATCTCTTTAAAAAATTATAAATTGATCATGCCTATTATTCAAATAAAAGATTGAAAAAAGGATCACATAAAACTATACAAGAGTTACAAGTTTTATGTTATGTATAACACATGTAACTTGCCGATGGTGTTCACCGTTAACTATAAATGTTATTATGTTATTTAAAATTGTTATGTTTAAAAAAAAAAAAAGTTTTTTATTATTCTTTTGAGGTGCCCTACAATGCAAGTCGGTGAAACGTAGAGACAATACACTTTTTTTGAGTTTTTTCTTTGTGAAAAAATAAACGTGTAAAATTATTAATAAAAATTGAAGAGTAGTTAAATCAGTATATAAAATTTAAGTTTGTACTTATCATATTCAACCAGAACTAAAATATTTTTTAAGTTTTTTTTGCATCATTTTGACCCCCATATTTTAAAACGCAATTTTAACAGGACATTAACATAAAGTAAAAATCAAACGTAGTTTCAAGAAATACGCTTACAAAGTTTACCTTATAAAATCCAAAAATAGCTTATTTACCTTCAATTAGTGATACCAGTAAGCAAAATTTATTTCAAGTTTAATGTTTTCAAGTGTCATTCTCGTCTCCTTATGAGCATTCGGGCAATAAAAACAAGTTTACTCGGTGCTCAAGCGCAGTAAAAAAAACATTGACTCAAAAGACTTTGTATTTCCTTATTTTTTTCAATACATCAAAATGTCATGATGAATCACAGGAAATTTAGTACATAATTTTTTATCTTATTTCAGGTGACCAACAGTCTGGCTGCCATCGCTGCAGGAGTATCCTTCGGAGTGTTCACCCTGGGCATGCTGTTGCCGTGGACAAACTCTCAGGTTATTAAACTCCCTTCCAAAGAACCCTTCAATCTTCATCCTTGATAATAATTTTAAATTGTTTCGTTTCAGGGCGCGTTAGTGGGTGGGCTGGCTGGATTCTTGATCTCAGGCTGGGCTAGTCTCGGAGCCAACGCGGCCATCGGGTCAGGCCTGATACTTCCCCGAAAGCTTCCGGTTCCCACCGATCACTGCTCGGTCAACGTTTCGGAAAGTTTTTTGAAACAGTTCGAGCATTCGAAGTATGTATGCTTTAAACGCCGCGGCACGGCTTATAGTAGGTGCGCCGGATAATTTAAGCAAATTTATGCTCGTAGTGAGGATGATGTTTTTCCTCTCTATCGGCTTTCCTATCACTGGTTCTCCGGTCTTGGCACCGTCATCGTTATTATCGTCGGAGGTGCCGTCTCTTGGCTCACCGGACCCGTGGATCCCTCGACCATCAACAAGGATCTGCTATCTCCTGTTATACACAAGTAAAATTAGAATAATTTCTTTTTTACATGGTAATCACTAGAATCTCAATTACATCCGAAATTTTAATTGTTTTAACGGCTTTGATGAATTTAAATAAGTTGTAATGTTGTGCCATCTAATCTGAGATTTACTGAATCACATTTTTTCTTTCGTAAAATTAATTCTTTTTTTCATAGGTGGCTGCCAGAACCACAAATATACAGGGAGGAGTGCAGCTGGCGAAGGGAAGGAAGACAAAAATCAAGCGTGAAGCTAAAGGCCAGATCTTCGAAAAAACAGTATTCACAGTGCGATTGTAAGTTTTGTGATGATTCTTTTTGCAATACTATGCGTATAAGTGCAATTTTTCTGGTTTTATTCTAAGTGAATAAGAATCACTATAAACTAGGTCGTAAGTGTATTGATTCAGGGTTCGATTTCTTGAAAGTCTTTCTATGAATCAAGACAAAAAAAAAAAGTATAAAATAAGATGGTTTCAGCTAATATAAAATATAACAAATATAATATAAAATCGAAACAAATACGCTAATCGTATATTTTTTTTTTTTTTGAATATTGGATATTTTTTTTGTTATTTTAGTTTTCACGTTTCTGTTAAATTTTTAGCTATACTAAATATTTACCAGTATTGAATAAAACTCATTACATAAATGCTGTAATTTGAAATCTCATATTTTTTTTCAGACATACCATCTAGAGCGACGTATCGGTCCGATAACTAGTCTTTCAAGTACTTCTGAATCACTGGTTGGAAGTGTCAAACATTGAAGCATTTTATTGTAAATGTAGACTATATATTTTTATATATTTTATACATATTTCAACACTAGAGCTTAGTGCTGATGTACGTGAATCTCTTCATGAAATGAATTCCATAAGTTACCTTGTAACGTTAGATAATTTTTTACAAGTTTATTGTTGCTGTTAAGACTGAATCATGAATCTTCAATTCCTTTTTTTTATTAAGTTTACAAATATTTTTATAAAATGTTAAACGATATATTATTTTTTTTTAATGGAAATTGTACATAAAAAATCAGTAAAATTTTTAGTGGTTATTTTTCTAATTTATCTCGATGAAATTATACAAGAAATGCAGTGCATATATTATATTAATCCAACATTGTTTTTAATCATTTTATTTTGATAACAAAAATTTATTATTTATATTTATTTTCATAAATAAAAAATTGAATTCCAAATTTTTATTTTTTCATGTATCAAGAAGTTTATCTTGTTAACCGTTAAAAAGAGACAATTTTTAACGGTACATTTGCTCCAGTAGCCTCATTCATAAATAATTGTCTGAAAACTTTGAAGTGAAGAAGAGAAAGTATTGGAAATTTTTTAAAACAAGAAAATATTAAAATAAAACTATTGTATTTGAAAAAAAAAATATATGTATTTTTAAATGATTTGATGATTTTTTCGTTTTTTTCACTCAGAATCACCTAGTTATCAATAAGAACACTTTACATGTTTAAATCCAATACAAATTACTTTATTTTTTCTAAAATTATAGATTTAAAATTACAGTCTGTTTGTAATTGTAAAATATATCTTCTAAAACATGTGATTGGGCTCATGAAAAAATCTAAGTAAACAGTTACAGAAAATTTATTGTTTCACTTTTAATTAGGTAACTATCAATAATGAGAATAAGGATACTTTATCTTCCGAACCAAAAAACGATAAGGACTAATGAAAATTTGATCAACCAATCAAGCTTCCTGACCAGCCCGACTTCATCAACTTTTTATAACACCATAAATTGGCTTGGAATTACGAGCATTGATCGTTAAATTCAGCGTGATGGTGATAAAAAAAGAAAAAAAAAGATTGGGGGTAGTCGAATTTACACAGATAAATGCCCGCCCAGCGGAGTTTGGTGTGTGCAGAGAGCCAGAGCAGCTCGGAGGAGGAGGAGTAGGAGGGGAAGGGGGAGGGGGATATGTCGCTCGCGGTTTGAATGGGGGTTAGTTTGAGATAGTTAGCGGGCCTTCAGAGACTACAATCGGCCCCCGATTGCCGTGCCTACAATCACAGCCCGGGATTATGACGCACGCGTCTATTACGCTTCTTCTTTCCAAAACGCTTTAACGAAGTGCGAAAATATTCCCTCCCACTCTTTTATTTTCGTTCATTTAGCTGATTCTTTTGTTACAATATTCTGCGTTGCTTATTTTTGAGTTAAATAGTCTTCTTTGTCTCGCTTAGATTTGGAAACTGTATCAAATCATCAATTTAAAATAATAAATTTTCGTGGAAAAGTTCAATTTTCCCAAAGTTATTCAACTTAATCTGTAAATAATCCTTGTCGAATTCAAACGACCAGCTACTAGCAAAACAAAAATCACGTTTGGATTCATTAAAAATGTTTCAATCCTTAGGAAAAATTTATGAATAGAAGTAAAAAAATTATTTAATAATTGATATTGTAATTTTTATTTCATATTTATAGAAATTATCAAATTCAATATAAGTTCAAAATTAAAAAAAAAAAAACTGATGTTATTATGATTAGGTATCAATTTAGATAGATATTTCAAGACTATACGGTAAGATAAAAATTTTTTTTAAATAACTTGAAAATATATATTTTATTTAAGTCGAAAATGTAATACATACATTACATAATATTTTTCGAAGACATTATTGTAAATACATAGCGTTAACTTAACCGAAAATTCAAAACATCTTCAGAAAAAATTAATTTTTTATTAATATTTTATTCATAACGTAGTTTCATTTTAGAGGCAAATCTTTAACCGAAAGATTGTCTGCCAAAATCTCCAAGACTACCTCGGGAAATATTTTACCAAAAATAGAATTTAATCTGACATCAACGATTAGTGATTTGTTCCTCGTGTTTATAGCTTCATTGAAAATCCTTTGCAAATCGCTTTCGTAGTAAGAAAATGATAAATTTTTTTCAAATGCTGCTACAAAATTGAAATTTTTTGTCAAGTTGGCCAACTTTTTAATGTTTTTTGACATCTTGAGCACAGAATGATACGAATAAGGAGGATGAAATACCGTAGTTTTCATTCGTGACAACTCGAGATTACAGTTTTTGAAATGCTCTAAATATTTTGAATTAGCTCTTAATAAATTCTTATCTTTTTCGGAAAATTTTATACCTTCAAAGTTTAGTTTTGAAAATTCTTTTATCATTATGATTTTACAAGAGTTGTTACTTCTTAAGATGCCACTTTTATTAAGTTCGATAAAAGGAGTTCCTCCACTTTCACTTTCCAAATTAATGTCAGCACCTCTTTGTATTAAATAATTAAGCACATCTTCATTTTTACTCCAGCAAGCACAGTGAAGTGCAGTGAACCCGGAATTACTTTGAGCATTAATTTCAGCTCCCTTAGACAATAAGAGCTCAATGAATTTTACTCTATTAGGGAAGTTTACGAAACTAGCTTGCATCAACGGAGTCATTCCGAACGCTTTACATTTTGTATTAACATTAGCTCCTCTTTTGAGAAGAAACGGAATCATTTTGGGATATCCGAGAAAAATAGCACGATGCAGTGGTGTATATCCTTTATCGTCAGGATCATCTATTGGAACTCCGTTTTTCAACAAAATTTCCGTAATTTCGACAACGTCATCGTACCAATCTTCAAGACTTAAAAAAAGGTGCAAAATATTAAGTCCTTCTTTGTTGATAAATTTAAGGTCCAAACCGTACTTGATAAGCAAAAGTAACATTTCTTTGCGAATTGAATCAACTCTCTGAGTAAAAGCAAAGCTCGCTGGTGATTCGCCGAACCTATTGGCTCGTTCGAGAACAGCACCATTTTGCAGCAAAAATTCAGCAAATTGCAGATTACCGCTAGATAAGGCGATTTGAAGTGGTTCCTTGATAGCCGTTCCAGGCAGAGCCGCGTGTACGTCTGCTCCATGACTAAGCAAAACTTTCACAACTTTATACTTGCCAATAAAATTTTTTTTCCAGCTTGCTGCAAACTGAATAAAAGTATAGTTATCGTATACTTTCTTATCATTTCCCGGGTCGAAAAAATTCATTTTTATTTTTATCATGCACTTCTCATCAGGATCAGCTCCAAACTCTCGAATAAGAAGTTCGACGATGTCCTCGTATCCGTAGAGCATGGCTTTCCAAAATGGGGAATAATCGTCATCATTTTTGTAGTCAGGGCTAGTTAATAGTTCTGGATTATTCGAAAGTATCCTACGAATTTCTTCAACGTCTTTTAATTTTATTGCACGAAACAGTTTTATCATTAAGTGTCGCAAACTCATTTTTTTTATCAATTTTGTAAGTTTCTTGACTTAGTCGCTGAGCTAACCTCAAAATTAGCAGTTACTTGAAGATATAAAAAAATCTCTTGCACTCACAGCAGAAAAACAAGTGGTCTGAAAAATAAGTACGTAGTTTACATTTTAACACTTCTTGGTCTACAAAACGAACTTGTTAATTGAGTTGATTAAGCACATGAGACAACTGATAAACTAAATGAGTAGGTTATCGATTGATTTCGGTATCGAATCACTCCAATACTTTAGAACTAGTACATTTACGTTAAAATTAAAAAAAAAAAAAAAAAAAAAGGGCTAATTCAGAATTTGTGTAAACTTTAAAAATTAGGGCAGCAGATAAAACCTGCAGCGACAGATTTTTGGTCGAACTCAAGAATTTTTAGGCCAAATGTCGATAGTTCAATCAAAAATCTGCTGAGTTTCCTATCTAGCGCTGCAGTCGCGCACGCCGCACATAGCGAATAGTATAGTAGAGTAGAGCGTAGAGTACTTTTAAATTCAGATAACGAAATCTAACGTTTCTTGTTATAGGCGAGTCAAGAATTTTTTCTATCGAGTCCTAAATACTTATACTATTTCTGCAGTGAAATTAACCTAAGAATTTTTATCACAAACGGTTTTTTTAAAGTAAACAGCTCTTTGAATTGAAAAAACTTTTCAGACGAATTAGCTTTGAAGCGTTTTTTTAGCAACTTCTGTTAGAAAACGTAGTTTATAGAAATCATTGTCCAACATTATTACTTTTACCGAGACTGCAATGAATTTTAAAAATAGATTTTTTAAATATTTTCTTTTTTTAATTTGAAAATTTCTACGTTCTGAAGCTTGCAACCCTTCTGAAAGAATAAAAATTTGTAGACTAACGATGTTTATTTCTAACTTGAGTTTTAACAAACAAGTTCAATAGCATTACTAAAAATGTTTTTTAGCTGATAAGTAGATATTACTGGAAAATTTTATTTCAAATGACTTTGACTTTGCATTTCTGGGACTTATGATTAAAAAAAAAATTACCGACGAAGTTAAAAGACGCATTTTTTTTTTTAATTTAGATCGAGTATAAATTTTTCGATGATAATGAAAAAAAATACTTTTATTGATTTTTCAAAGTTAACATTTAAATTAGAATGAAAAAAGCAAACCGAGATAAATTAACCCGAAGTAAATTTTATTCTCGATTGAAGTCTTCTTTCATAATACCTTCTTGCAACGAGATCAGCGATTACTTTTGTAGACTGTTGGTAATTGTGATGATCATTGTTCGAGTAAAAATGTTTCTCGATGCTGTTTGAAAGATTTTCTATGTTTAGATGACTATCTTTACCAAAAACCGCAATGAAAGCAATTTTTAGTATAAATAAATAAATAATACATTTGAAAAGCAATTATTTTTATGATTTCAATAAATAAAATAAAATAAGTTGAAAATTTTACTACGTTAAAACAAATTTATTAGAGGAGCTAATAAAAATTTTACAACTCGCACGTTACACCGAATTATTATCTGACGTCAACTTAAAAAGTCTTACAATTAAGTTTGATAAGCATCATCGTTATCTGGTTTATAAGTGAAAAACAATGGTTTACTTTATGAAAATAATTTTTATATAAGTATATAAATAAATAAATAATTCATGATGGGCGAAAAAAAAAAAATTACTTGAAGTTTTCATTAATTAAGAGTGAACCGGTTATTACAGAGAAGATACCATTAATTTTTTAATTTTTTATTTAAAATTTAGATTGTTTTAATCGATTAATAATGTACCATTTAAAGTCGACTCATCTTCAAATTGAAGAGGAGTCGATCAACACTCAACAGTCTACAAAAGTAATCGCTAATCTCGTTGCAAGAAGATAGTACGAAAATACAAAAACTCCGATATCAAGTAAAATACTTCATCCAGCGCAATCCTCCGGTGCCTGAATTTTACATTGACAACCTTCTGAACGTCCACGTCGCGGAGTATGAGGGTCACGGCGAGGTGGACGTATTCGCCGAGTACAACAGGACCAGATTAATGAGCTGGGCGGAGTACTTTGTTGAAAATCGCATTGACCAGTTCAACCGGGTGGTGTTCTTTGTACAGGAGATGGAGACCTGCGGTTTGGACACCGACGGTGACGACGTTCACGATGGACCATTGCCCAACGACGTGATGCCCGAGGACTTGCAGGCGACACTCTGGGACGATGGTGCGTACGGAAACTACCTGTTGAGGCGGAGACAGCTGGAGGTAGACGCGCACGATACTAGCCAGCCATAGCTGAGACGGAACCTTGCCAGAGCCGCCCGGGTTCGCGAGGATTACTTGGCTGTCCTGGTTAACAGATACATGCTCGGAAGCTTGGATAATCTCAGAACCGCCAACGCTACCAGCACCACAAGTGGCCGGTTCGTGTCGAGTACACCGAGGACGTCGGAAAAGGGAGGCACGCGGGCGAACGACAATGGAAAACACTTTCTCAAGCGACCGTGCTGTGGTGACGGGAAAAAAACATCGGGTGGAAGCGCGAGTAAGAGTCAGATGCGACGGTATGATAACTACGAGACGGACTCGCTAAATGAGGTTTTAGTACTGTGTTCCGGAATGGATTTGATTCAACGGCAAATCAAAAGCAGCAGTGGGTTCTATCGATACGTCGTAGATAATCATGATTTTAATTTTTTTGTAGGGAAGAATGTGGAAGAAACTGTTTTTATCAAGTTATTACACTTTGCGTTGAGAGAATCAAACTTTAAAAAACTTTGTCAGTGAAACTTATTTTTTTCATTTGGTGCTTAATAATTTTTTAAAAAATTCATAGGTATACTCATGTGTAGAAATCATTATTAATTTTTAGGACAGGCCAATTATAAAATTACCCTAAAAATGGTAAATCTTAAAAAAAACCTATTAAAGATGTCAAAAAAAAAGTTCGAATGTTAAGGCTAACTTTATTTTATCTTTCCAAATTCTTTAATATTAATGAATTAATTTTTAATTTTATTGCATGAAAAATAAATGTATGCAATGATCTAGACATTTTTTTGATTATTTATTCATTCACTATAATTCCTTTTCTTTAAAAATTAAATCAACAATTCGAGATTCATCGAGACTCACTGATCTCAAATAAAAAAATAAGAATTTTAATTAATTATCAAGAAAAACAAACGAGAAATGCATATAGACACACGTTTCGACAGACGTCAAAGGACGCTAGTGAAACTCGTTCGCGCGCACACATGTTTTTCCATGGATGCGGCAAGGAAAAGGGCATTCGTTATTTGGCTAATTCCGTACGTTCGGGGCGGTAAATATCGAGGGAGCAGAGTGTCTTTGGACAGCTTGTGGAGCATCGACGACGACGGCGCGGACGCGTCTGACGGAATAACTAATTTATCAATTCTTCGGTTCGATTGCGACTCGATGGATACCTACGCGGGGCTGTTTGCGAAGCGCGACGCAAACATCGATGGGCTACGTCTTTTGGTCGAACGGCTCGATGTTTCCTCTGAGCCAACGTTTCCGATCCTTGTGGTTTTTCACACTTGGCTGAAATCGAATCGACGCTCGGAGATTTTTTATTTTTACTTTTTTTGAGTGGCAGCAGAATCTTGTTTAATTGAATATGAAAGTTTGTTTGGAGTAGATCAAGAGGGTTCGATTTAAATTTAAAATTTCGGGCTTTTATCGAGACAGTTGTTCTGCGAGCGCTAGGGGTTTGCACGAAAAGCGCTAGATGTCGACACCTGTGTAAAAGTTTGCGGGCGAAATATATCAGCTTTTTTAGCATTCAAACAACCTGTTGTTTTATTTTTTGAATTGTTGTTATCAAATTTAAATTTTCAAATTAATTTTCGTGTAACTTTTTACGTAGATCCAATCAAGTGCGTAATTCTTTAAATAATAAACTGATATGAATAGTTTAATGTGTACTATAAAAATTCCTTGTTTTTATATGTTAGTTAATTATTGACCTTTTTTACTTTTTTTCCTGAATAACTGATGTCAAACAGAATATTATAAATTAATATAACTGTGATTGGAAGACATTTTAAATATTGAAGCTTTTGATACTAAAACTGCAACATTTCATGAAAAATACAGAAATATTTTAACTTTAAGTTTTTTGGTTATTGATAAAGATTTTAGTTTATTTAAACGAAAGGTTATCATCTCAAAAATTTTATGATTTGAACAATCTATAAAGTTAGTACGTACATTATTTACGCGAAATAACTTAGAATCAACGATCACTTGAATACAAAAATAAAAAATGAAAATGACTTCAATGATTTTTATGAATTGTAAAACTAACAAAAGTAAAATTTTTTAAAACGATCTTTATCAGGCTCATCAAAATTTATTAGATGTATGATAAAAACATTTGAGCACTATATTCAAAGTTATTTTTAATTGTGTAATTATTCGTAGAAGAGAATTTTTTTCCATGAATACTAACAAATAAATTGACGAGTAAAAAGCCAGACACTTTATTCGAATGAAAATTCTGTTCTGCTATCGATTAACTATAAAATGCACACAGAAAAAAAAGAGCCCTGCATTAAAGTTTAATTAGGCAAAGCTCCGTCGTTTGAATATTAACGGGCTCAATGGGAATCTCGGAAGTCGTCGTCGTCGTAGTTGTTGTTCAAAACTGGTGAGGGAGAAGGGGAAACGTCAGTCGGAAGGAAGGAAGTGTGTCTTGATACCCTAGACCCCCCGAATGCGCCTTTAAAGCCCCCCTCCCCAACGGGTAGGGCCGACGTCAAATTTGTCTGCCGTTCGCGAAATTTACATTGGCTCGGGAGGCAAAACCGCACCCGCGCGAAAGTAGGTACCACCACCACCGCCACCGCCACTCGTGAATTAAGCTTTCTATATGTAAGCATTGTTTCACCCCACCAAAGACGGGCGCAATCTTACGCGACGAAGTGTTTACTACGGCAAACTCAACGAGACTAATTCGTATCGCTGACTCTACGGGGTCGCGGTCTTTACTTACTGTGAGCTTTTCGTCGATGTATGCACGAGTTACTTGAGCTTTTCATCGCGAGTGTAGCTACTGTGAAAAGTATTTAAATTTTTCATTTCTATTTTATAAAAGAGCTTATTCTCTGTTCTGTGCGTTATTTTATGCCTATTTTTTTAAAGCTTTTATTTTCATCCAAGATAAAAAAAAGTTTTATTAAAATTAATTCAATTCTCAAATTATTTCCAAAGGGTTAAAAATATTTTTTAAAGAAATATAAATATAAGTAAAAAAGAACAACTTGCAAAATAATTGAATTCTCTGACAAAACTCAACATGGGAAATTTTTTTTAGCATTTTGTCAAAACCCGGTAAATTATCCTCATTTATAATAATTATTGGAAGTTGATTCAAAAACTTTCTCATTTTAAAACTTAAAGAGATTGGATTTTAATTTTCACTTATTGAAAAAAGAAGTTTAAGATTATGCAATTTATGGAAAATTACAATATTTGTTGTTATGCTTCTTGTTATTCAAAATAACAAATAAAATTTAAATTTTTACTTCGCCTTTTGTAGGTTGCATCTCATCTCTCAGCTATGTTTTTACGACTCTTCAAGCTGACAAACTGACAAAACATGATTTTACAACCCCCAACCCCCGCAATTTCCTGAATATTTATAAACAAAATCGAGCTTGAGAGGAAACTTGAATTCCGCTTCTATCTATAGCACGGAATTTCTAAAACTTTTCGTTTTATGAATCATTTCGTGAATTTACGGTACCCTAGAATTATGATATTCCAAGTAGTGCCTGTCCCGGCCTGGCGGGCGGCGTGCCTCGAAAGGAAGGAAGTCGCGATAAATACGTCGTAAGGATAGCGTCGCCGGGTCTTAGTTACGTGCTGTGTTGCTTGCTTGCTCCCCCACCCCAGCCCTTCCTAAATTTGCATAACTAAAGCACAAGTTAAACTGTTTGAGGAAGCCTTTTCATTGTAATTATACCCCGGTAAATTTCATTTAATTCCATTTTTTTTCTTTTTTTAAATTTATTTATTCGTTCGAGTTTAATGTCGAATCGAATTATCGAGCGAACAATCTGCCGCCGGTATTACGCAGATAAAAGTCAGCGTTATTGAGAGTACGACGACGACGACGATGATGATGATGATTTCGATGTTATTAAATTCGCAATTTAACAAGTTTATTTTAGTCCGATAAGAGCCCAGAGCCCAACCAATTATTATCGGGAGCTTAACAAGTACGTCATTATATAAAATACGATCCGGCTTAATCGTTTGCCAATGGGTAACGCGGATAATAACACAGAACAGGACGCCCCAAAGCCGCACCTGCGTATTCTATTAATGTCCTTAAAACACACACACTCGACTTGCAACTGCACCTGTACACTTCAAATATAATTATCGTATTATTGAAACATTTTGATACTTTGAAATTCATAGGATTACACTTCACTGGAATTTACCGAGTTAAACAATACGCATTGATTTTCGTCGAAAATTTTTCGAGTTGGCTCAGTAATCTAATTGACAAGCTCTAGTTTTTAGTCTATTTTAACTTTGTTAGATCCTGTACTTTTAATGAGATTTTAATTGAGTGAGCTTGATTATCGCTTATTCATCAACCGAGGATATTCAAGTTTGAACATTATGCACAGTTGGTTTGGTATCATCTTTGACCAAAACTTTGACCATTAAGCATGGCGTTTCAAATTTCATTATTTTACAAGTTAAAATCAAAATTGTAATTAAATATTAAAACTTAACAATTATAAAATAACCTAGTTTATCGTGGACTTCGAACAAAAAATTATTAGTAACAATTTTAAACAAACACAAGGATACATTACTAACATCCCTTCTCGTATTGTTAGTCCGAAAAGCTCGCAATTAACTTAATATATTTTCATCAAACGTAAAAAACCGAAAAAATTTATCCCTAACATTAATTATCTACAAATAAAAAAGTAAACTCAAGAATTTAAATCCCAAAACGAAAGATTACAAAAAATATTTCAGCTTATGAATGTTATTTACTCTCAAAGGGGGCTCAAACTGGAATCTCACGAAACAATCAAGGGCGGATAATTATCGTACCCCACGGGTAGCGTAGTCCGATAATGTCGGTAGTTGATGCTAATTTACCAATTCGCGTACTGCGTCTCTCTCACAATTCGAGGGGTCGTCGTAGTCGTCGAGCTTCCCGGGGTGGTGGGTCTATTGACGACGAAACGTCGTTTAACTTTGATACAGCCCGTCCCCCGCATAACCGCTTAGCGATCGAGTACCACTTTGGCCATTTGGTACGTACCTAATTGTTACGATCATCGTATTTGCTTTAACTGCTGCGAGCTCTCGAATCGTCGATGATGATAGTCGACGCGGACTTTTATGATCGATCGTTCGGAAGCGTGCAGCCCTACTATAAACGTTACTTGGATTGGGTTTGTTTACTTTGATCGTAAATAGAGATACATTTGCCTGGAACGCCTTGTTTTCAAATCGAAATAGTTCGAAGGAGGGTTGACGATTCAACGGTTAAAACTCAGTGCAGCAGATTGAGTTTTTGAGTTTTTTTTTTTTTTTTTTTTTTTTTTATGAATTTAATTGAATTATTCAAAGTTTGAATTTGCTGCAGAATTTATTTTTCCCTACAGTTTCATGTATTATGAAAAAAATTTTTCACTATTATTGGAAATAAAAATTTTATACAACAAAATAACAAAAAACAAATATTTTTTGTAAGTAATTATACATTATCAAACACATACTTACTATTTTTACTTCTTTTATGTTGAGTTGAGACCGTTGCTCATAATAAGTTTTTTTAATCTTAACAACAGTAATATAAAAACTAAAAATAGCCTATTTTGTCAACAGCTAAAAGACACGAACCTATGACCTTTACTAGTCCAATGCTTGATTCACTTTCCAACAAAAAGATTGATAAATTTTCATAATTACCTAAAGTTGTTAGGAAAAATGATTTTTCAAAAATCATCACAGTATGATTTTTCGAAACGAATATACATATATGAGTTATTAACAAAAATTATTTTAATTATAATTACAAAGTACTGAAAAAAAGTTTCTTAATTATTTTTCTAAAGTTTCGTCTGTTTGATCAAAATTGATTTATAAAAGCTAATAAATAATTTTTTTTAAATCATTAGAAATATTTATTTATTTATTCAATGCACGTAGGTTGGCAATAGTGGTGTATTTCATAGCTGATTTTTTGATAAAAAAAATCGAACCGATACTAGCGTTTTTTTTTCATTTTTATTAATCGTACGTTTTGAAAATACAAAAAAAAAAATCTTGTACGAAAGCACAGTTGAAACTGAAAAAACTTAAGAAACATAATCGACGTAATATTTTTCATCATTAAAAAAGAGTCGTTCGTAGCCCATCCACACAGATCAGTCGGGCGCGAGTGTTGTTAATTAGCGCGTCGAATACGGCGACCGCGGCTTTGCGATGACGATCGTTTATAACAATATTCTGAATCTGAAAGATATCAGTCGGTAGCGGGCGTGACGGGCGAATCCCCAGCGGCCGCGATCATGAGCTAGACAGTCGCAATTAACGGTAACAATACCCGAGAGAGAGAGAGAGAGAGCCGAGGCCAGCCGCTAATTAATATAACCCCTCCCCCGCGCCCGCCACGAGGATTCGCGATTGACAGGAAAACTGGTCAGCTTTTGCAATTTGTCGGAAATAAACGGACAATTACACAAGCCCTCCTCCCTTTGACGTTGCCCGTTTCAATGACACGTGTCTGATTGATTGTTGTTAATTGGACGAACCCGCGGGGTTTTACGCCTGCACGACCGAATTATTTTACGCCCCATTTTATCCCGTCCCGCTAACGATTACCAAACATATGAGGGCTTGATTTTTTTTTTCGGATTAATTGTTTGCGTTACGTTGATTTAATTAACCCTGACGATTGAGACTGTAAAGTTTGGGCACTGACGCGCCCCCCAAAAAAAAAGTACTGCGTGTAAAAGATTTTACGTTTTTGCGTAAATGAAATTTTTTATTTTTGTAACTACGATCTACTCGTTGGACGTACATATTTTAAAGACAAATTTACTATCTGACGTTATTCATTTTTATTTTTTTTAAAGCAGTTAATGGCAGGCAGCTTAAAATTTTTGTTGTTTTAATAAAATTTAATGTTTTATTAAGAAATTTTTGTAATTCAACATATTTCGAAACCACTTTTAAATCCGATACTGTTGTAGCGTGGATGTTGGAGCGCATCCTAGTACTTCGCGAGCTCCTGAGTTCGATTCCATGTGATAAAAGGTACCTAGATGTTACCAAATGATCAATTACGATATAAATCGAAAAACTTTTTTCATAAATTAAAGAAAAAAAATCAGTCAAGAGTTGATTCTGCAGTAAAAACATTTTTTTTTTTTTCTTATTGTTTCAAAAGTAATGCCCAATCAGTGGTTCCAAATTTCGCAAGACGCACCAATAATCTCGCAACCAGGCGTTCACTTTCATACGCGAAGCTTCGCCTCCACGAAATCACGGGGATGCAGCGTTAATGAAGCCATCAGTCAGCCGACTGACGTTCCATTCAACCCCGCGATAGGTTGATTTTACATCGAGCCATGGCAAAGCGAAAAAAAGGAAGAAAAAAAAAGCCCTCTCTAATTAATTTACACCTCGCGAGCTAATTAAAATTTGTTAATTTATCATCCGGGCCTCCTTACAAAGGGAAAATTACCTCCCCCCGGGGGTAATTAGGGCTCCCAGCAGCGGTAAAAAGAACCGTCCGGTCCTGTAAAGAACAATTAGCGGTGTGACGTTGATGATTTTCGGCGGAAACAATTTGTCGTCCGCGTATGTGTGCTCGGGCGCATGCAAATTGTCGCCGCCGCGGCCAAGCAAGAAAGAAGGGTGGTCGAATTGTCACGAGGGAACTGGGGGGCGGTTGGCGTATCCTCCAACTTAATTTGCCCACACCTAGCCTCAATTATCGCCAATTGTCCCTGCGTACCCCGAGTTACGAGGCGTTATTACGTTAGCCGCGGGAATTTTGACCCGACACCCAGCCGGGCGGGCCTTATTTAAGATGTAGATTTGATGCACGAGATGCCTGACTTTTATGATGGGCTACTGAAAAAATAAATACCAACAGGCGAGAGGGGCTGTGTTGGCTTAACTTCTTTTTTCTGCCCTTCCTTCCTTCTTTCTTTCTTTCTTATTCGGGAGAGTGAATTTTAAATGGGGAGGAAATGTATTTTCACGAATTGAACAACGCTGCTTCAATGTTTTATGAGGTAAAATTTTCTGATAATGTTGGATTCTGACTTGATGGGGTTTTTACTTGATCGAATGTACCTTTTTTTGCTAACTTTTTTTTTTCCTAGGACAGTAAGCAAAAGCAAATTTAAATTTCTTGAGCTGAACTCGATGAAGTTTAATAAAAGTCTAATTGGTGCTACTTGACGATTATCTAGCTTTGTAGGCTATTCTCTTTGGCTTTTTTGAAAAATTACCAAAAGTTCATGTATGAAATTAAGAAAAGTCTGAATAAACTAGTAAGCATGAGGTCGAATTTTGCTCTGTGAAAAATCAGCGATTGTAAGTAAATTTAAGTATTTAATAAGAAAAGAAAAGAAAATTAAAAACAGAAAAATACTAACTAATTAAATATAAGCCCTGGTTTCTGCAACGCTGCAAGCTCAGAGATGAAAAAAAGCTCGTCGCGGTAACTCACGATCGACTTAATCTCGACAATCGCATTTATGAATGCAAGATTTTCCTTCGAGTCCGGAGAAAAAAAGAGTAAGAGGGAATCTCATTTCACCCTTGTACTTATCACTTTTGTTACTTACTTACGTTTCTTACTCCACTTAGTTTAATCGCTCGGGCCAGCATCCACTTGTTTTTCCGGCTTATCCCCCGCGGCTAATTCATTACTTAATTCCGTTAGTTATCCTCCCGCTCCTCTTCCTCCTCCTCCTCCTTCTTCTTCGTCTTCTTGCGTTTCACTATTCTCTCAAACCCCGCGCGTACACCTTGGCCAACCTCATTAAGCTCGACTACTCGCTAATTAAAGTAATTGCTAAATAAATTGCAATTACACTAATGGCCCGTCGTCGCGTTTAACGTTTATCCTTTCTTTCCTTCTCTTTTTTTTTTTTTTTTTTTTTATCTGCTTAGTACACCCCCCAAATTACTAATTGATTTTTTTGATTTATTTTCAATCATACCAAGTGCCGGGGGTCTCTTAAAATCGGGAAAAATAAAAGAAGAAATAAACCTTTTTTTTGTGTTTCTGGTACGAAATGGCCGATTGTAAAACACGGTGTAATAACTTTTTTTGTTTTTTATTGACTCGATTCGGATGTTATTTGTTTAACGCACTTAAATCTGGTTATGAATTTTTCGGAAAACTAGTACCGGTACACCTGGTCAAATATGTACCTCCGCACAGCCAGCGTGAGACATAAAGGAAATTTAATATTTTTCGGTGCCCGAGCGTATTTTTGTGAAATCGAACATGCCCGGTTTTACGCTTCGACTGGGTAATGGCTACGATTGGTTTTTAATTATTGCACGAATGAAAAAAAAAAAAAAAAAAAAATTTGTACGTATGGAAGAATTGCAGTCTTTGATCTGACCTGAACATTTTTTTTTCCAATACGCCGGCTTCATTCAGCTAAATGATCGGTTTATTGATTTGTCGAAATGAAAGAAATAAAAGAACTTTTGTTTATTAACCGTGATACACACGTGTTTTTATGAAATATTGACGTCGATGAGATTAATTAATATTCGACGTTGCTCTACAAATTTATTATTAATCAATTACAATCGTGTTTTTCTAATCCCGCGTGAATATGTCAGTTACCCGACGTACCACGGTAAATTATTATTGTTATTCCAGTAAATTGTAAATTAAAATAAATACAGTCTAATGCTGCATTTGAATAAATTCGTCCCGCAATGTAAACCGAAGCCTCGCAATCAAAATATCGCGTTCTCTCTCCGCAATTAAAAACAACCCCTCGCTTATTAATTCACAAGGGTGGGGTTGCAAAATGACAGTCATTTAAAACTTGATCAGTCATTTTTTTTAAATTACGACTTCGGCGACCGGTTGATTTTTCAGAACTGAAAACAATAATTGCTTTGAGTGATTTTCTCTACTTTTTTTGTTTTTCTATAAAGAAAGTAAAAAATTTTAGCCAAATCAAAGATTAATAAATTTGAACGAATACATCATAGAATTATACAATTGAACGAACTTCAGTGAAGTTCAATTACAATTGTATGAGCGCTTCCTCCGAAAGATCAAATACGTAGTACCCCTTTCCCGTGCCCCAAATACCACACATTCAAAGCATAAAAATCAAAAACAGTGGCGCCACCACACGCCTCGCGGTGGGCGCGTAGGGGTACAAGACCTCATTTCTTTAAAGCTCTGCCGTAGATTCAAAGGGGAAAAAAAAATTTTTCCTAAAATTTAAGGGAAATCTCTGGGTGGGAGATTGATCTTTCGGAGGAAGCGCTCATACAATTGTAATTGAACTTCACTGAAGTTCGTTCAATTGTATAATTGTATTTCGCGCTTCCTCCTTCAAGATCAAATACGTAGACGTTTAAAGCAATCTACGGCAGTAAAGTGTGAATAAATAACCAATCCAAGCGACAACATGTGTAATGGACGTTCTATCGTTGACAACAACTCACAACGAAGAATCATATCCCTGTACGAGAGTGATTAGACTTACACCGTCTGTATCCCAAAGGGACGAATCAAGCCTATACATTCATTAAACATATACCTTTCATCCGACTGCGGATTTACCGCTCTACTTTAATTATAACTCAAATCTGACAAATATTCCATCTCACAAGGTGTTCCACCAATCAAACAATTGTAGTCTCTATATACAAAGTTACTTTCTGTCAAATACTCAAAATTACAAAAATCCCGACCGTTCAGAATATATAATTCCAATTATCCAATAAAAACCAATACATCTCTCTGGCTACACCAAATTTAATATAGAAATCTTCACCGTTCAACAGGGTTTTACACTTGCCTTTCTTTCCTGAATTCCATCATTCAATCATTCCTATCTACATAATAATCCATCCATCTATCTCGCTCTATCTTATTTCAATAATTGATGATAACCATCATCCTGAACTACTCGAATAGCTGACATCTTAGTGATACAAGCTATCTAAAATTCCATGAAAGAGTATCTCTTCACTCCATGTCAATGAATCATCTACCTTCACTCCTGTGAATCAATAATTGTAATTATAATAAAATTATAATAATTCAATTAATTTCCTAAATCATATATAGAAACCATATTAATTTTGGTTAATCTGTAACAACTAACAACTACATCTTAACCATAAATTAATTCATATTAATAAATTCATCCCAATTTACAATTTCATGACTCCAAATTCCCACTACATACATTATCCAGATATTAATCATTCCAGCACATTCCATGCCCAGTTGCATTTACTTTAAGAAACTTACTACCATCCAGATTGCAATTGTCATTTCATTGCAATTTACATGCACACTATTGAAAAATTGAGTACCTCAATTCTTGGAAATAGATATCATGCACTAAATAAATAAATAGATAAGTAAATATTAATTATTATCATATTAAATAATCTCAAATATTTTGAAATAAAAGGATTCCTTCCTCTAAATTCCCAGCAAAACATTTAAAAGTTCTATCTGTCAAATAAGCATAATAAAATAAAAGGAAAAATTCAACCTTAAATACTAACTATCGCAGTTCTCTCCCTCATTCAAATGATAAACCAAATTAATAAACAAATAATCTCACAGCGAATGCTCTCAATCCGCTTTCAACTTATCTCACTATGAATAGTCTAGCCATCTTACTTCCATCATTAAAATCTTTCATCATCACAGTCAAGCTCAGAATCATTCTCAAGTTAAGATTATAATAAATTCCAAACTCCATCAATCATCAGACCTTTCCTCCAATCACTGTCTGAGCACAATCTCATGGAAACAACTGAGCAATTAATAATCCTAAAAATTCAAATGACAATCAGGTCATGTTCCTCAAATTCTTTCAGGCAATGTACATCAGTAATGGGAGCTAACGTGTTTGAAAAAATTAAAAGAATCTCTATGTAATCTGGAAAAGTCACCTGTCAGTCAATCAAGAAATCAAAAATACCAAACTCTTCTATCTTTACTGATAGTAGTGATAGGTATTTTATAATAGCAACCTTCAAAAATATCACTCCATAATTTAACAATACAATAAAATTATATAGAAACATAGTTTCTTGCCACACTGTCTTACCTTGTCTATAATGTGAGTTTACTCCCAGCCTAGCATATAAAATCCATGTGTAAACATGGCTAGAGTAAGTGCAAAATTAATAAAAAGACTCACTCAAATGGCCTGAATTCATAAATAAAATGAAGGAGTATCAGTCACTCACAACCATACACTCCTTGAGGAGTGAGGAATAAAAACTTTCTTTAATTATTAAAATAAAACAAACCCTTCCGACCTGCACATTCAAAAAAAAAAAAAAAATAGTTGGCAGTTTAACTTGTGCAATCTTCAAAAAAACTTTCTTTTTTTTTTTTCTTTTTTTTTTTTTTTTTTTTTTTTTTTTTTTTTTTTTTCTTTCTCAAACATAATTTACACATTGGCAACCTCAATCCTGGAAGGTTCTCAAATTAATCTTCCCCACAGAATCAAGGGCTAGATCAAAATAGCATAGAATCCAATGCTGCTTTTTCTAAAGCATCCAAACCTGCCATTCAATATAATTTACAACTCACCTTCACATCAGCTCCATCAAGATACCTAACTGCAAGTCAAAATTACTGGAAAGCGATAATAGTCACTAACAGCATCTTTGTGCATCGCCATAATCCTATATCAGTCTTATAAGGACTGATTTAATTCCATAAATCTAAAAAGTATAGATGTAGCTGTAGCACCCTCTAGATTCAAAGGGAAAACACCTAAACATTTCCACATACTTTGTGGCCTGACCCTAAAGTAATAACCTTAAGCTTGCTTCAATATGAAGGTAAGAAGTAATGTGTGTACCTATACAACCAGACTTATCACATACCCTAATAAGAATTTTATTGTAATGCTATACTCGGTTAAGAACTAAAATCTTGAAACCGGTCTGAGCCGAATAACCAGATGTTGTATATACCTATCTGGTTATTATTTTCATCAGTAGGCTGCAGTTCTAAAAATTATCTACCCAACCTGTCTGAGATATATTCTCTCAGTTCTGACTAAGGCCTCACATTCCAGAGTAAATATATACTCTCAATCCATACAGGTCTGTTGTATGCTGAGTATTGAATCTTGAGGGCCTGTCAGAATTCTTTGCAAACATAAATTAGTATATGAGCTACCTGTGTACATAAACTCTCATACTGACAATAACAGGAATTTTTATTAAGCTTCAAAAACAGCTATCTATTATGATTGGGCTGAAATAAAATTGAAGGACCTTACTGTCTCAAAAAACATGAGGTTGAATCATAATGTATCTCAAAAAACTCCAATCGCCTTGACTAATCTAAATTAGATTATAAGTCTAGTCGCCCTGATGAATTTCTTTAAACTAATTTCCAAAATTTTATCATCTGACCATAATATTAAGCTGACTATCAAGATTATGATGGATGTATACTAGAGGATAATGATTAAGGCAGCTCTATTCAAATAATAAGTAATGATTATTAAAATTCTCTCTCGCTTTCCTTCTAAATATGCAACCTCACCAACAACTTAATTTATTCAGTCAAGTAGTCATATTTTGATATCAAAACACAATTGCCTTCATTATGGTTTAGACACCATCATATCCAGTCCACAACACCACACAACACTTAAATTATTAAAATTATCAGCTGAAAACTGAATTTCTAGATAAATTCTCCAGAAAAGAAGGTTAAACACTTCTGAGATAAAGGCTGCCGTTTGGTATGAAATGAAAAATGCATTTCTGGCTATGAACCACTCTTGGAGAAAATTCGAAGCATGCTTACTTTCTCTCTTTTCTCTCCTCTTCCTTCCTCTCTCACAACTGAATAAACCATAACAAGCCTGCGAAGTGTGGAGTGTGGACTAAGGCATGGTCATTGGTCAGCTGCCACTGGCAACAGACGATAGTCAGTCATCGACCGCATGCATCATATGTGCCGTATAGTTACAGCAGAGTGCAGAGTGCAGACAGGGAGACGATGCTAAAATCGAATGAGTGTAAAAATCGATCAATCGATACCGATCTCGATAATGGATTATGAAACGAGTCCGCTTACGAAGGACAAAGAATTTATCTTTCTTTCAATATTGTGCATAAAATTACACACCTATCTGTTGAGAAAAAACCTTGATCTTACTTGAGCTGGTCTTCGAACAGATTGAGTAGCCATCGCTATAACAGCTCGAGCGAGGGAACCGAAGGTGGCGTGCGTTACATAATGTAACGTGAGATTACATAATGTATGGTAACCTCCAATCGCCTCATGTGTATTACTGACCGATCGACTACTCAGTCTAGAAAATTTCCGCAAAAAGGTCTGCACTAGAAAAATCCCGATAATGTTCGATTGTATCGAAAGAATAAACATATGCATATCCATAGCCGCCAAGCAACGTGGCTGAAAAAAGGCAAAGGTGATAGCAGCTGACTCTCGCGTTTCCCTGAGACTCTCACTGCGGTGCGGCCAAAGTGCCAAGCGAGGTTGTGACTTGTGAATGATATTCAGGGATGAGTGTGGGCTTTGCCTCAGACAGTCGTCGGAGCGCCTCCTGCACTCGCTGCAATCAGCTCGCTACCAGCTACCTAGCGAGTCGTGAATGACTTTCAGTGATCTGTGAGCTTTGCCTCGGACAGCCCTTGGCAGCGCCACGTGAATGCGTTCAGGAAGACATAGTCTTCTGCAGTCGCTCGAGAAGCTCGAGCGAGTCGTGAACGACTTTTAGTGATGAGTAAGCTTTGCCTCGGACATAGCCCTCGGCCAAGCCACGTGAATGCGTTCAGAATGACATGGTCTTCTGCACTCGCTCGAGAAGCTCGAGCGAGTCGTGAACGACTTTTAGTGATGAGTGAGCTTTGCCTCGGACATAGCCCTCGGCATAGCCACGTGAATGCGTTCAGAATGACATGGTCTTCTGCACTCGCTCGAGAAGCTCGAGCGAGTCGTGAACGACTTTTAGTGATGAGTGAGCTTTGCCTCGGACATAGCCCTCGGCAAAGCCACGTGAATGCGTTCAGGATGACATAGTCTCCTGACTCGCTTCGAACAGCTCGAGCGAGTCGTGAACGACTTTTAGGGTTAAGAGCTTTGCCTCGGACAGCCCTCGGCAAAGCCCCGTGTAAGCGTTCAGGGGAAAAACCAGAGTTTCCTGCCCTCAGTCCGAACAGCCCGAACGAGACCTGAACGATACACCCCTCTTCTTCTAGACTGCAGAATGCAGATACTTGGTCGTAGAAAAAACATCTTCCGGATCTTATTTCACTAGAATTCACACTTTACACGGAGCAACGCTCTGAACGTGTGATACCGTTCGCACTAGAAAACGGAATGAGGTCTTGTACCCCTACGCGCCCACCGCGAGGCGTGTGGTGGCGCCACTGTTTTTGATTTTTATGCTTTGAATGTGTGGTATTTGGGGCACGGGAAAGGGGTACTACGTATTTGATCTTGAAGGAGGAAGCGCGAAATACAATAGAACATTTTTTACGTAGGACTAAAGGTTCAATTATTATTATTTTTTTTGTTTATCGGTTCTATTAGCTTATAGAATGTTCTATTAGCTTTCTGCAGTTAATAATACAATGAGTGAATACAAAATTTCATAGATATATACCAATTCAATTCCAAACAAAATCTACGTGCAAGCTGTTCCTTTAAGGTATTTCCATAGTAACAATACCAGTATACTACCAAAAGTAAAATATCGAACGTCTAATTTTCTACGACCTTACATCTTTATTACCAAAAAAATATTCACAACCACTTAATATTTCATATTTTCGCTGAACACCGAATTATTGGAGGTTAAGCAGTACGTTAATGTTAGTTTCGAGAAATTGTAAGTTAACGGTCCTATTTACGAGATGAATTAGACTCAAGCTGAGTAAAAGAGCCAGGTATAAATCGATTGACTTTGAAATCGGACACTCGACTGACGGCCGTAATATTTCTCTCAAGGGTCTGTGGTTATCCTCCGGAGTCCGACACCTGTCAATTTTACCCTGAAAAATATTATCTCCCCGCTCGCTGCCATTCCGCAAAATCCAATTCGCGATCTTTATCACTCGGACTGGCGCGCGCGGGCCCTTGGTAAGGCTGCAATTTTTTCAGCCAGAGGGGTTTATTACAGACCTCGGACTGAAAACTACTCTTGTTTTAAGAAGTTATTAAAAACACTGCTGCTGCTGCCCAGCCAGTCCCGGGTAATTGTGTTAATAATTGATTTTTTTACGATGCTTAGGTTTCTCTTAAATACTTAATAAGTCGTAATGCCCGGGTAAAGAAAAAAAAAATAAAAAAAGCCCTGGATTATTGGCTGCGGTGGAGAGTTCGAGGAATCACGGGGTTACTGATCCGAGAGCTGCGAATAACGGGCAGGGGAGAGAAGAAAAGGTATGAAAGACTGTAATTTTGAGCAATACTTTGAGTCAAACGATCCGGGGGCGAGTCTCAATAAAGGGGAAAAATTATACCGAGTGTTTTTATTTACCTCGCAGCGGGTCGGATTGACCGTTTCTTTTTATACCTCGCGAGAGTGAAAAAATTTACCCCCGGCGGCCGAGAGTACTGTAACACTTTTGATTCTTGCAGCGAGATTTTTTTTTTTTTTTTTTTTTTTTTTTTTATCGCTTCCGATAAAGTTGAAGATTGATTCTTAAAAATAAGTCGTAAATAGTTGTGTCGAATTATTTTGATTGAAAAAAAAGGTATGATACTCGAGTAACAGTTCTTTTAGAAACAAAGCTTGCAATGGCAAGTAGAATTTAGTTTTTGTAAAGCATCAATGTAAAAATGATAATTCAAAAAAAAATTCAAATTCAAAACTTCTTACAGAATTTGATTCCAGAAGTACGGCCAATACAAACAATAGATTATTTTTAGTTTAGCTAAATGATTAACGTAAAAATATTCATCGAGCAAGAATTTCAAATTTGTACAAAAATTATTTAAACTTGATTAAAATTAAGCAATCAAGTGAGGTATAATCAAGAAAAGCATATCCCTGTCACGTGTCTCAAAACTGAATAAACTATTGCTTCAAGTGAAAAAATCATTTGTAATTAATTCAATTACACAGCTGCTCGAAAGACTAATATCGTTTTAATCTCTCAAAATCATGTTTGGCCAGTTATAAAACTGTCCTTAGAATAATAATCCCTGATTCAGAGCTCAATATCATTCTTTTAAAAATCAGCGAAGCGCGGTCTTACAATGGTTAAATAAACCCAGCCGGCAGGGAGCAATGGAAATTCATAAAGCGACATTATCCTCGCGCAAAATAAACGTCTGCGAGAGGCTAAGCCCCAACGTACGGGCAAAGCATTAAATAATAAGAATATCGTAAAGATCCCGCTGGGTGTTTAGTCGTCGGCTTAGATTACTCGCGTGAATACGGTGGGGATGATACTTTAAATAAACTCGCTTGCTCGCAGGAATATTATATGTCAATACTCTCTCCTTCTCGCCGACCCTCCTCTAAGCGGCTTACTCCCAAGATGATCCCGCGAATTTTTGTAAGCCAAAGATATCTATATACGTATACAAATTCTTTGATCGTCAAACAAGTTGTCGAGTGCGTGCACAAAGCTCGTGTTTGGCGTACTTCGATTACCCATGAAAAATTATGTAATTTTCCAGAATAATTTTTCTCTAGTATTTGTTCGAGGACTCGGGTAAACCTTGGCCCTTTTCAGAAAAAAGGTACGACATCTTTTTTTTTTCTTTTTTTTTTTTTGCAAAAATACCGCGCACACAATATTGAACATTCATGGGCGCGCTCCTTGTAAATTTACACGGCGAAAAGGGCACGAGAGTCAAAATTTACCCAGCAGAAGTAAATGTTTGCGCGGGCGCGCGCGCTCGAAGTGTATGTATTTTATGTAAAATTACGAGGACGACGTTTTTCCCCGAGCCCACTTACTCTTTATTTCTTCTTCTTCTTCTTGTTCGTTATAATTTTATTAAACGGGGAGTCTTCGCGAGATGAGACGTTATTATTTCCCTTCTGGGTCATTACTCGCGGCACGAACGAGAGTCGGGGGCAGGTGCACCTTCGTCGCAATTAGTGGGGGATGCGTCCCGAGCAATTTGCGCCTCGTAAATTGTACTCGTAAATTCAATTATAGACACCTACGAGTCTGTCTCTTTTTTTTTTTCTTCGAGTTTAACCCTCGATTTAATTTTTGAACGGCGTTAGAACGGTTTCGTGGAGATCGGGGCGGCAGATATTACGACGGCTTTTAATAATTCATAAGTGAGTTATTGTTGCGAGGAGAGAGGGGCGGTCCTACGCCCACTCCATACTCGCCCAGCACCCTGGCTCTTGTAATTTTCGGTGCATTAGCATTTTTTGGCTCATTAGAATAATCGTAATTGGGATTATATTGTTCCAAAGGACATGCGAGAGAGAGGATGTAATTCAAATTTTCGATTGTTCCTGACGGGCGAAGAGAATAATGAGTTTTTGTTTCACGGTTTATTAATCATGAATGAGTGGCTGTTCATGTTAAATTTTACATTGAATCACTTCAAGCTTAACGGTTTTTACTATGTTCATGGATGATTCAGTAATTTTGTTTGAAACATTTAAAAAAATTTCCTCAATGGAAACGATTTTTCTTTTTTCTAATATATGACAGTTCAACCTACGATCAGTTTTTGAAGATTTGATTTTGTAAAGCGAGAATAGTTTTAGGGAAATCTTTGACCAATGATGAGCACTAAAACATTGAAAAAATCACCTGGCAAACAAACAACCTTCATTTAATTAATTTAAAATATTATTAATAACAATAAAAAATGGTTGTTTGATTAATAGAGAGTAGAAACTGAAAGAATAACTTAATTAAAATGTTGATTGAATTAATCATTATTATATGTAGTAGAAGTAAGATAAAGTTATGTTAAGTTCAATGGTTTTTAACTTCAAAAAAACTATTCATGCAGTTGAGAATGTAGAAGTAATAAAAAAACATAGAGGAAAAAGAGAAAAATAAAATAAAGAGATAATGAAGCAGATTTAAAATTGTTTGATCAGTTTTGTAGGCTCGACAAAGAGCTTCACTGAAAAAATCAATTTCTAATTAAAGCTTTTGTGAAACGGAACCCCTGGTTATGAAGTCGCATCCTATTAATAACGATAAAAAAAATTGAGTTTGACGTTTGTTTGATTCACTAGCAACTAAATTTTTCTCTCTGCAAAGATTAATCAACTTCTGACTATTTTTCACAAGATTGACCTTTTATTTTTCGCCATAGGTACAGTTTAAACTCACGTTTTTACAATGATTAAACCTCTTGTTTAGCAATTAATTTATTGAACTGATTTTTTAAGTTGAACATAAAAACTTTTTAATTTTTTATTGTTTCTGAAAGAAGTAGTTTTCGGTCTCTCAAATATTTTCGTAAATTGAGTAAAAAAATTCTTTTAAATAAATAATGCAGCTTTGTTAGATAAATCGTAAATACTCATGGATATTCAACTTTTTTCTAACAACAGGGCAAGATTATTAAGAAATTGGATTAGACGAGAAAGCTAGCTTAAAGAGCTCGATTAAATACAAATTGAAAGAACGTGATCTTATGAAGGTTTTTGTTGAATTTCTGATATCTAAAGTTTAAGGAAATAAGGAAAAAAGTTTGTTCGTTATTTATCAATTGTTAAAAAGCTGCTATTCAAACTATGTTTAACTATAAATAATCGTAAAGATAAAATGAATTAACGTCTCTAAAACTACTTGTGAGTTTTTTCACGTTGGCACTCAAGCTCATTCATGTAACATATTGATTTAACCATATAACGCAGCAGCAGCAACTGCTTAAAAAAATAATTACTATGATGCAAACAAATACTTTTCCCTAAATTTCTCAAATTTTAGTCATAGAATTATAAACAAAATAATTGATGAAGTTACATTCCTTCAACCTGTGCTTAAACGATCTTTTCTCATCCAGCTTCCGCAAACTTTAAAATTTGTTTGTTTGCGTAAACGACCGCATTCCGGAAGAGAATAAACATGCAGAAAGTTTTAACGCTCCTCGAGCGCCGCTGCATCCCTAAAAGACGCCGCAGTAAAAAGCCAACACAACAATAAAACATATTTCATCAGAGCTGGGTAATCGCGCGTGCGGTAAAATTCTTGTACCCTCCAGCTCAACTTTAACGACTCGCGTATACCTTCTAATCGGAAGTTTATTGCCCAAATAAAAAGCACCTTTGTTTTCGCGCGCATATTTAGACCGCCCTGCAACGGAACATTTAACGCCAATCTTTTAGAAATTTCCCAGACCCTTTTCCCCGTAATGTCTCGAAAATTTTATTTTTCCCTGCGAGTGTGGGATTTTACTCTGTGTGCTCTTTTTACTATTATCTTTTTTTTTTTTTTGCTCGTTCGCGGAAGCTAAAACGGCAAGGATTTACACGAGCCCCGAGAATATTACGGGCGTAGTTGCCGGCTTTTATTTTTTTGGGATTTTAAACGACGAGTGCCCCGGAATTCAAGCTTAATCCGACTTAAACGTTGGTGCTTTTTTTATTCTCGTTCGGGAATTTTCGCCAAAAAAAATGCTCGGGGTATTAAAGTTTAATACGGTTAATCATTTTTGGGAATTTTGACAGTCGGCGAGTACATTACTCATTTATGGAGGAAGCGAGATGTCTGTTTTCTTAGCCATCGACTTTAACGTCAAAAGTTTAGTACGGACTCGGCCAGCCACTCAACTTTCGCATTTCGCGTCAAGTGGTTGCCCCGCGTTTTATCGTATATCTCGAATTACACGAATCAGGCGCGTCTGGACGTACTTTTTAAAAAAATTTACCAGCAACTTTACAATTTTTGCTTTTAACGTTTTTTGCGTCTGGGTTTCCTCAAAAATAAAAATTTTTCTATCAAAGTTTGACTACGCTCATCTTTCGGTAAAAATAATTAAATTGAAAGTTCTGGTAAAAAAATTTGAACAACCCAGTTATTTTTTTAAAAATAGGGTTCGATTGGTCGAAAATTGACCTTTTTTTAAACTTGTTATTATTTTTAGTACGACTTGCCTTATAGTACTTGACAGTTTTTACACTGTAATTACAAGTTTTACCTCAAGTACGCCCTACTGCATCTTACTGGACTCTTTTCTCGAAATTTTACGCTCAACTTTAGACCACCAAAAAATTGTTAAGAGGCGAAAGAAGACAAAAAATTAAGTAGAAAGCATACTTTTAACTGCTTTGAGAAAAATTTTGTCAATGACAAAATCTCGGCTTCGCCTCGTGTGGCAAACTTCACTCGAGACGGCCATGTCAAACTTTGCCCTTTATTGTTTAACAATATATCATTTTATGAAAAAATAGTTACAATCACGGCAAATAAAAAAATTTTCTCATTGAACGAACAATTTTTTTAAAAGTATTTTTACTTTTAAAAATGTAGAACAAGTATTTATTATTACAAAAAAATTCAAAACTTTATAGAAGATTAAAAAATGATGTGAAAACTAAGTTTTTAAATTTAGAACTAAATCTAAACAGCCAATTAAAAAAAAAAAGTTTTGCGGTTTATGTCTTCCACGTGCTGTACCGTAGTTTTTGGTTGAAGAATTTCGTTTCATTTTTGATGATGCAACGAATAATGATACGATATGTACAAATTAGATATTCAATATTTGAACTTTTAATTTTTTTTACTTGAATGATTAATTTTTAATTTATGCAACATTCATTTCTATTTTTTACAGAGACCAGAACAAAACGTTTTGTTACTTTTGTTACTCTAGAATATTATTAACATTTAAAGAAAAATTTTGTTTCTCTATTTTTTTTTTTATTGTGTAGTTTGAAAATTAATATTTTACAACCAAAACTGTTTCTTATGTTTGTTCGATAACACTATCTTGGCGTAACAAAAGTAACAAAACGTTTTGTTATGGTTACTGGTTTTTCATATCTTTTATAAAATTTTTGTAATAAGTTTTGAATTAAAAAAACTTTTCAATGAATTCATAAGAAAAAAAATTCTTTTTTCTTGATAAAAGACCTGTTTGAACATATTTTTACATAATTTTCTGAGTTTAATCAAGTGTCTTGCAAACTTACTTACAAATTACAAAGTACTTCTTTCCGGAGGCGTTCTTATTTTCAATGTTTCTCAAGTGATGATTAGAAGAGGTTCAATACTGTAGGAAGTTAAAAATTCAAGAGACTTACATACCAATAGAAGAATAATAATTAAAATAAAAAAATGAAATTATTGATCATTTTTTTATGCTTTTTCTGCACAATTTCTGCTAGAAAGTATTTTTTCAGACGTAAGTAATTTTCTAATTTTTTTTTTCTTCATACATCCTCAAATTAAAAAAAAACTTTTATACATGTTAAAAACCAAATTATATAATCTTAGCGTTTTATTTTATATAACACCGTCATTCAAATTAAAAAAAAATATACTTTTTCTATAAATAACTTTAGTTTACTACTTGTTTCTTTGAGAGTGATGCTTAAAAAATTATATGTATAATTATGAGAAGAAACTGAATCGTAATCTCAAATTTTTATAAATTTTAAAATCTTCGTTCATTATTAAATTTTTCACCTAACTTACACAAAGAATTTATTTTTTATGCGTTTGTCTTCAATATTATATATATATATGTGTATATATATTTCAGCTTGCCTATGGTATCCTCATAAACACGAAGGAAGTTTGGATTTTTACGAACTTAAGAGCGATTACGAGTGTAACAAGACTTGTAGGAATTGGCACCATCCAAATTCACTTGAAAATTATTCGGGTGGTAGATGCAAAATTTATACGCTAAACGGTGTATTAAATCCAAAAAAAGACGAATGTATTTGCTTTTAATTTTTTTAAACATTAAAATTGAAACTCTACCGAGGAAAAATACACAATTTACAATTCAGTTATACAGTTTTCAATTTTTTCAGATGTTAGTGAATACCTTTATTAATGTAAAAAAATCATTCAATTTCATTTTTTTTAATTTTGCACTGTCCTCGAGTTATAATATCACAAATTTTTTTGTTATTATGCAAATTTTATTAGAGGAGGTTAAGATACCAATCTATAAGTTTATTTATTTAAGAATTTATATTTATTGAATATTATTTATTCAAATTTACAAAAATAAAATAAAATCATATCATACACATCCTATATGAACTTCTCTCTGTACGTAATTTGTTTCTGAAATGTATTGATAAAATTTTAATAATGCCAAAAATTTTACTTTGACTTTAATAAATAAAATTAAAGTTTAAAAGTATTTCTGCGGTTGCTTCGAAATTGTTCAAAGTACGGGGTTATTTTATCTTGCAGCGACTAAAAATAAATTTAATTATTCAAAAGCATTGACAGTAAATTGTGTAATGTTACATTTTTTTATCTTCTAATAAAAATGATCATTTTATCAAGTTTAAAATTATTATTTTAGTTCGCTCAAGCCTTCTTTCAGTTTTTTAAAGTTTTTTTCAAACTCTTTCAGAAATTTAGATAAAATAATAGGATGATTAGACACTTCTATAGTGTTCAATCGTTTTTCTTACTAATTATTTTAAAAAAAAATCTTCAATTCACCAAAAACTAATACATAAGTCACTTCCGCAGACTTCAGCACCCAAAAAAATTCAATTCGAAATATTACCTCGATCCATCCCCAATAAAGACACCCTAAATTTCGCGTTCTACGTATTTATTTTGGTGTAAATTGACTAACTTTGATCGAAAATTAATTACTGGTTCGTTGTTGCAGACAGTTAAAATCATTTGATTTTAGTCCAATATCGCGAAAAACTACACTCAATATCAGCGACGAAGCAAAAAATCATGAACTAAAATTTCAACTCGGGTTATAAACTCATGACTATGAATAGAAAAAATTCTGAAAAATTATTTCCTAAGACTAGATTTAATTTTACAAAATGAAAGCTTCACAAAAGTTCAATAAAGTTGAAAATAACCGAAAAAAGTATTTTTTCAGTTTTCTTGAACTATAAAATATTAAAAACCAGTAACTACCAACAATATTTAAAATATTTACATAAAATTATAATAATAATGATTTATTGCTCTAAAAAAACTTCATTTCTAATGACACATTCTTTCTTACATGGTTTCGTGAAGCTAACGTCTGCAATCTGCATACATCAAGCGTTATGGCGGGAATTCAAAATCTACGAACTAAAAAAGCTTTTTTTTGAATCATTTCAAATTCTCAAATTTCAAATTTTATATTGAAATTCACTGTAAGTAATAATACACTCTTATGATTAAAAAAATTTAGTTCCATTCGCTGCAGTAACAGTTCATCTGACGCAAAAACCCATTCAATCGAGGCTGCAGCGCGATAGCCTCGATCAATTATAAAATTCTTCGATTCGAGCGAAATATCGTGCCCTCGAGGTGTCCGTATTTTCATTAGCGCACCCCCTAAAAAAGAAGAAACCAGGGGAGGGGGGGAATGGATTAATAATAATTCGCTGAAAAATCTCGACTCGCGCGGTTAGATAAATCGAAGAACGAATAAAAGCTGCACTAGCGTGCGCATTCTTTTTGCATTGTGTGTCGGCCGGTTCTGACTCGCACGTGGGTAGGCACGCGGTGCACGCCCAAAGCCCGCAGCAATGCACGCGCCCTGGCGGGCGCGTTTGCGCTCTCTACTTATCTCGAAATGAATCAAGTCTCGAGACCTCTCGCGGGGCAGGTGCTTATTACACTTGGGCACCCCCTCGGGGTCTCAAATGCACCGGATCATTACCTCTCTCTCTCTCTCTCTTTTATCGACTTTCGTCTCTCTCTGTCTCTCTATTGGGGCGACTTTGTTATTATCCAAAAACACATCTTGGGGAGGATGGGGTAAGAGCAATTTAATCCCTAAATCACTGATATTTCGGGGGTCCTCCGGGCGCTACCGTCAGCCACCGCACGAGATATAAGCCTCCATATATTTCAGGTGAAAAGTTGTTATTATCGGTATGGAGAGAAAAACGGCGGGAGGTTTTCGCGAGGAGGATTTCGTCGCGGCCCGAGGCTATCCATTGTCTTGCGTGCCGATCTTACCTGCCGAGCGAGCGAGCAACACGCCCCCCGAGTCCCTCTGGAAATCTGCATCGTCCTCCCCTATGCTAATTTAACCCTGTCGAACGAAATTACTAAATTCCTTTTAAACTTTGCTTTGGCTTTCTTACTTTCTGTCTTCTCGTGGCTGTGGGCTTATTTTACGGATTTCAGTGTGTGGTATGTCGAGAATGCATTTCAATTTGCGAAACAACTTTTTTTTTGTGTCATATTTTTCTTGGCAATTTTTTGTAGCCTCTTTTTCTAATAAGAAGAGAAGTTTTTACAAGCTACGCAGGCGTCAATTCTATAGTCAAATGAGGAACTGTATCTACCAAATGAATGATTCGAAAAAAGCAATTGAACTTATCAATAATTATTTAGAACTTGTACAAAAATTGAAAGATATTCAAATTCCCCGTAATTATATTTTGATCTCATTTGAGTTTTTTTTTTTTAAAGCGTATTTTGTTTTTAATGCGAAATTCAGCATGAAGTTATTGGCACTCACCTAGGGTTTCCCGTATCTGACACTCGTACACGATTAACAAATTTTCTTGATTTATTGGTTATGTTTTAATGAAAGTTTTTCCCTTTTAATGATTCAGATTTAGTTTTTTACGTTAAAATTATTAAAATTTTGAAAGTATAATTTTTGTTACAATTTTTTAAATTATTTGCAATTTCAATAAAAAGCAGATACTTGAAACATTTTTTTTTACAACTCTTACATCTGTGAAAACATGTGTTACTTTGAAAAGTTGCGCAACAACTTTATCCCTAGCCTTATCGTTATAGAAAATCTTTTTAGCAACCATCTATTCTTTTTTTAGTTATCATGATGTCTTTATAAAAATTGTACTTATTTCAACACCGCACCACATTAAAAAAAAATCTCATTTGCTCATGGAAGATTAATTTGAGACTCTTTTCGAGACCTTGATTAATCGGTCGACTTTTTGAAATTTTTTAGGCGTAAGTAATTAACCCCGCTTTTATACGATTGCGGCTTTATCGCCAGAATTCCGTGGATATTACATGCTCGACCGAATAATCACGCACGGACAAGTCGCGACGCGACGCGACTCCCCTCGAAATTCACCGGCGCGGCGGTGTTATAACTTGCGCGCTCCCCGAACGTTCCTTTCGCGAATCAGATTAGTCGAATTATGAAGCCCCCCCCCCCCCCACACACACAGATCAGATAATTCTCATTGTTAATCGACGTATCTGGCTCTCATACGTGTCTAACTAGACCGAGTGGAAATTACAGGCTGGCAGGGGGGAAGGGAATTTTTAATTTTTAAGTAATTAAACGCGAGATGAGTTTTTCAGAATTTCGACAAGGATTATCTGAGAAGTTTTTAATTATGACCCTTTATCTGATGATTTTTTGAAATTATTTCTTCGGGCGTTTTAAGCTCTTTATTTTTGAAGAATATACTTCAATCTTCGTATACTTGAGAAAAAAATTTCACTTCTTTCTTGGTAAATTAATGGTATTTTTTCTCAAGATTAAGTACTTGAAGCCAGTAATTTTTATTTCAAAAAATAAAAACCGTTAAATCCAAATAAATATGTTGACATTTTTGAACGGTTCAAGCTTGACAAATATTCGGATATTTTCTTTCGATACAAAAAAAACAGTTTTTATCTTGAGTTAGGAAAAAAGTCCTTATGATTTCTAATCTCGAAGGCTAAAAATTAGGTTTATAAAGATTAACTCTTCATAGAGTATCTTAGTTGGTTTTAAAATTTAATATTTTTAATTTTCATTTTTATTCAAATCTTTAATTGTGGGTAGTAAGCGCCTCAGTTATCAGAGCATTAGATAAGTAATAGAAGTACCCCAACTCGAATATCACTCATTTTCATTTGACTATCATTAACCTAAGAAACAATTTAGTCGTTAAATTTAGGCTATTAATTCTAAAAAGAAAAACAGATTGTGTCTTGAAAAACTTTAAATTACTTTTAAAACAGTTATTGATATTCATAAATAAATTCTTTTTTGTTGTATTCAAATATAGTTGTAATTAAACATACCTAAAAGTCCCAGAATTTAAAAATACCAAAAAATACCAGAATATGTGCTAATAAAATCAGTATTTTTGACTAGGCCAAACATTTATTGCGATTTAAGACATTTGCGCGCAAATACTATTTTTGCCTCCTACTTTTATTATATCGTAGCAGTAAAATAAAATAACTCACGAGTGACCTTATTTCGCCTGATGGTACTTATGAGTTATTTTTGATAGATAGTTAAAAAATAAATTTCAGACTTTAGTTACATTTTCAGTAAAACAAAGTTAAAAAAGGGCTTAAATTTTTTTTATCAAATTCTAGCTGTACCTTTCTTACGTCCCTCTGTTATTTTATCCGTAAAACCATATCCTGAAAACTTTTCGCTACAGTACCATGAAAACCGGTACCTAAATTACAAAATTTCCGTCCGAAAATGACCTCCCGGAAACACGATAAGTACCCAGTAGCTCCCTCCCCGAAAAGAGAGTAGTACAAAGCTCCTCGAAAATCTCGGTGTAAAGTAACGTGTCACGCCAATTCAGGAGTCATACTCCCGCACACATGGAAAGATTTAAAGTCTCTTAAACGAGGGTCCGGATAAAATTATATAACTCCGGGGTTTACACACGAGATGAGTAGCCCGCTCGCTCCTTTTTCTCCTCCCAGGAAGAACAATGCCCGCCCCGGCAGAAGTGGTGCTAAGCCCCAACGGGGAGTTTTTGCCCGAAAGAGTGAAATAAAAGCAGCTGCCTCGAATATTAGCCGCCGGACGTGCTACGGAATTATAATACCCTCCTAGCTCCGCGATGCAAAATCTTCTACCATATTTCATAAAAAAAAAGTAAAAAAAAATCTCTCGTTATCCTTCCGGAGTCCACTCGATACCCCGGAATTTCAACGCGGCTAATCCTCCGGCGCTGGATTTTTTTTTTTTTTTTTTTTTTTGCTGGAAACGAGGATAATGAGAGACATTTTTTTCGGACGCGAGAGGGTTTAATCGAACGAGTGGGTACTTTGAATTTGATAAGCGTTTACCGAGGTTCGCGCTTAATCCGAGGATTCTGCACGGGCCACTTGAGCTCCCGGTGCATATTGTTCGAGGACCCTTCAGACGCATCCTCTCCCTCCCTCCTGTTTTTCAATTCGTTAGCTGCGATCAGTTTCAAACCAAGCTTTTTTCCGTCGTGCTTTCAGACTCCGGATAATAAAAGAGGGTGGAGAACGGGGGGGAGGAGGAGAAAAATTTAGACGAGTAGTTTTGAAACGATGTGGATTTTTTGCATCGAAAAAGAAAGGGATTGCCGAAGAGTGCACTAACGTTTAAGCTGGAAAATTAAGTGAAAATAATGGAAAATTATTTATTTAAAATTTGTTTTCTTAATAATTATTGTGTTATAGTTATTTGATTTTTTGTTGTTGTTTTTAGTATTCTATGTAGATAAATGTTAAGCTCAGAGATGATATCTCGCGATCAGCTAAAATTGATGACATCCTGTCTTTAACTTTGTACATATATATAAAAATAATTTTTTTCCTAAAATAAAAGAGGGAAATTCATTAACTATTGTTACCTTTTTGAATAAGAATTAAAAAAAATCAAATCAAATGCCCATATGAAAAACTGACAAGGAAACTAGAAAATCGTTTTTAAATTTGTTACAAAAACAAGTTTTCATGATTGTTGGTCCCTTATAAAAAAAAGCTTGAACATAACAGTTGAGTAAAAACTAAAAATCATAAATCAAGAGTAAGACGTTTTAACAATCATATAATTTAAGTAGAATTGAAGTAAAATTCATAAATCAGTACATAGTAAGACATTTTAATAATGATATAATTTAAGAAGAATTCAGTAAAACACTTTAATCTTTTAAAAAGATTCAAAAGATTAACTTAAGAGCATTATTTTAATAACGAATTCGACTCGAGCGAACATTGTAAGTCTGGTTCCGTCGGACAGTAGCAGCTTAATGAAATCCTTTATCTTGCTTAAAACCACGCACTTGGATTATCACATATTATTTTAGTCTCCGCGCGCTAAGAGCCCGTGCCTACCTGGTGGGGTAATTGTTTGAGAAATGATTTTTTACCTCCTTTCTTTCCTCGGCTCTCTTCTTCCCATTCTTATGCAAATCTTGACCAAAGTCCGCGCGGCGGGAATATTTGACCGTAATTATTTCACCACTTGGGAAGAAGGAATTTTCCGGTCCATTATGCTGGTACCATTGTTTTCCCTCCCTTTAAAACTTTCCAGTCCTTTAAAATAATATATATTCCCTAATAAATCAGAACACGTGCAGCAGCGCTTCTCAAAGGTCGGTGATTAGCGGGATACTCCTCCAAGCCGCGTACCCGGAAAAATATAAGGATTTTTCCCGGTGACATGCACCGGGATATTTTCCCGAGCGGAAGCACCAGCGATGCGAAAGTCCCTTTTGTTTTTCCCGAACAAAAGCAGCTGCGCGGGGCGGTCGGTGGCGAGCGTGTTTTACACTTTTAACCCGCTAAGGATGGCTTCTTTCTCCATTACCCGGGGATCGGGGACTTTTAAATTCTAATTGAAATACCCACTCTCTCGCTGCAGAGAGAATCCAACTCTGGATATTTTCAACAATAAACAAAAGGATTCGGGCTTAACCTCGGGCGGGTTCTTTTTTCAAAAGTTTTTGACGCTGCACGCTCAGACCGATTCGTTTGAATAATTCTCGGGATGAATTTTTTTTTTTTTTTTTTTTTTTATTCAAGACTGTAGAAATTTTGCGGCAGTTTTCGGGTCATGGATAAATAAAAGAGGATTCGAATTTCGGGAGATGTTGGATGTTGAAAATTTATGGTTTTTGGTTAACTTAAATTTTTATAAAGAGTCACTGGTCATTCTGGTTACTTAAATATTTTATGTCCCAGTCAGTAAAACTTGTTTATATTTTTCAAACTAAAAATTGTGAGCTTCGATGAAAATTTTATAAACAAAAAAACGAATTGATGTATCTTTTTTTATTTATAAGAAAAGCAATTCATTTTACTATTATCAGTACAGAAAAATTAAAAAGCAAGAATGTATATTTTTTTATTTATTCAATTTTTATTTAAATCCAACCTGCCCTGCCAGATCATGACTTACGCAAATTCATAAAAATAATTATTTAAAAAAAATTTCTACTTGAAATGAAAAATTTTAAAAGCTCTACAGTATTTGATTTGAATTCAACTGAAATTTCCCCACGCCTGCTAGTTTTTTGATAAAATGACTAATTTTTTTTTTTTACATAATTTTTTAGGTAATTATTGATGATTCAAGCAACCATACAATCATAAAAACCAAAAAAATAAATACATAACATAAAATTCTAGTAATATTTGTACTTTGGCACGTATCAAAAATTTCATCCATTTTTTCCCATACTAATTTTACATGCGTATGGCGCTGTTACAAAATTTAATTCCAGGTTCCGTTCTTTCCTATACGATTCAGCGTTAAAAAACAGAGGGAATTTAGGTATTAAATTTGGCGAAAAAAAAAAGTTGAGAGAGATTCCATCGAATCCGTTGATATAATTTTTGAACATTCACCCCTATCGATTAAAATGAGATCGCGGAGCGATGAATTTTATCGCGATCTGCGGATCGGAATTCGTAAACGGTATAATTTCGTGTGGTGCGCGAGGGCCCATAGACCAGAGCGCCATTGTGCTGGGGCTCGGTTATCTTGATTCGGGTGAAAAATTTCGAAGAAATAAAATATTCTAGAACCCGAAATTATAACAGAAGCCAGCCGCCACCGACAGATCATAATCGCCCGCTCGGCCGGTGTTGTTATTATTATTACTTTTTTTTTTTGTTTTTTTTTTTTTTTTTTTTTTTAAACACCGGTTGCCGCAGATAACGATCGCGATAGAAAAAAAAAAGAAAAAATTTCGCGATCGACTTATAAAGACTTCCCGGGTCGCGTTATCTAGATTCCCGCATATTGATTCCGAAACAATGGCTGACGCATCGGTCGATCATAATGCATAATTCGAGGTAGTTTTTAAGTATCTTATCTAAATTTTTATTTCGAGGATTGTAAAAAAAAAGCACGTATAAGCCGAGCGGGGACAAGGGGAAAGGCAGAGAGTAATTAAAGCCAAAGTACAAGACATAACTCCTGGGAGAGAACAAAGTCGATTACCTACCTCGACCTTACGTACAGCCAGCGACCGTCGGAAGCCTGCCGGACATCAAAGCGGCCCGCGAGGCTTCCTACGTGCAAGGGCTAATTAATTCCACCCCCCCTCCCCCTTTTCTCCTACTCTTGGACGCCAGACGCTCAAGGGGGACGACAATAGATACGTAAACTCTTTCGTTCGGTAAAATGACAATCCTCTCTTATAGATGAATTACCTGGATGGCTCGTATAATGTAAGTCCAACTACTACATACAAATTTTTGCTTTTTTTTTTTTTTTTAAATTGTCTAGTTGCTATGACAAAAGACAATGAATCATTGTAAATGCTTGGTTTTTCATCATTTTAATAACAATTTTCAATTTTCTAAGGTTCAGTTTCTTTTAATAAAAAAAAATTAATAATAAAAAAAAACCTTTTTTGTAAATGACCAAGAAACACCTTTTCCGTTGCCACGGAAATGAAAAAGGCTGCATCGTACTTAAAAATAGTATGCATACTTTATCTGTTAAATAAGAAAGTCTCAGATCACATCGACGAGTTAGATCAATAAGATGAATCTGGACTTTAGTCTCTGTCATCTGCTCTGCAATAACATACACTGTTGAAATGCTGTACCAAAATAATAAAGATTTTAAAAGGATTTTTGATCAATTTCTGGAATAATCTCAATCACGATTATTTTGGTAAATGCCTTCATTGTAGGTACAATACTTTTGGTGCTCCAATAAGGACATCTTTGTCAATTACGAGGTTAAATTTTCAAGAAGTTTTGTTTTTACCGCGTAATCTGAGATATTTCTCACTTTCATGGCCTATAGGTATGTAATCTACAACTGCATCCACAAGGTAAATTGTACTAAACTAAACTTTTTTTTTTACAAACAAAAAGAAATTGGTTATTATTATTTATTTGGGGTATTTAAAATCTGTTACCATAGCTTGTGAAATATAAGTCACCTCGCTAACTTTTAAAATCGAACACGCAGCTTTCCAAGTTATTTTCTTCTCTCCTTACTCCGCGATAACTCTTGCCTACAGTTATGGTCTTAAAATTGCAGCGATCTTAAAAGTTGCTCAATATTAAGGATGTACTTCTTAGCGCATTGGTCATAGAATAAAACAGCGTTGCATGCAGTCATTCTCATCGCTTACATTCAGAATCTCCGATAAATAACAAAGAAGTTCATGATCTCTAATCTTTTTTATTTCAGTCAATTAATACTTTACTTACTCTTCCATTGAAAAAACTAACAAAAATTATTATTATTAAATGATGACAAGTCTATTTGGTACTTGGGAAGCTTGTGCAATCCAGGTCGTTGATTATTTTTTTCAATCCTTTACGTTTTTGTCGTGATTCTGTTTGAGATTTCAAAGAATTTTTTTAAATATCATAATGTCTTCAAATAGCATGGGCCTATCGTCGATAAAATTTTGAATAAATAAATAAACAAAGAAAAATATATGATGCTTTTAAAATTTTGTAGTAAAATAATTATAATTAGACTTACAAGGAGATGGTTTGTCCTTTGGGACCTGGATTTTCATGAAACTTTGCACACAGTTTTTATTCATCATAAAAACAAGCCCTTCAGTGTTCTTTTTCCAGAATGGGCTTTTTTTCACCTACTTCCCATATAACCCTGCGTTAAGTAGTAAGCTGTTTCCAATTAAAAGCCATTTTTGGCCTCATTTTCAAAAAATTCCTGCTTGGGCCGTAATGCACTTAGAAATATCTGGAACCACGCATTTTTTTCGTTTTTCCTTATGTACTTCCTTAAGTACTTTTAAATAAAAATTATTTAAAAAAATTTTTGAATGGTCTTATCTATGAAAAATTAAGGTTTTTAAAGTCAATTTTTAGTATATTTGGGTTACAGTATTCATGGACAAGATCATTCAAAAAATTTTTTTAATAATTTTTATTCAAAAGTACTAGGGCTGTTCGAGACTCGAGACTTTTCTCGGTCTCGGTCTCGGTCTCGGACCGAGATCGAGACCGAGACTAAGTAACCGAGACTCTCGGTCTCGAACCGAGACTTTAATATGCTCCTTGACATGGTTTTGATTTGACCAAATGAGGAGTGGAAATAAAAGATATGCAAAAAAAAATTTTTATGAAGTTTACAACAAAAAATACTGCGATAAAGGCAAAACTGTACGTGCTGAGGAGCCGAAGAAGTCAGCATTTTATTCGTGATGTGATTGATTGAAGAACAAAATTTAAACTTTGAATTTTTATTTTTAATTTTTATATTACAGTTCAATTAAAACATCTAGAGGATAGATTCGATAAAAAATAATTATGTCATAAAGTGTTCGAAATTATCCGATCAAAATCATGAAAATAATAATAATTAGTAAATAAACCATTCTTATTTAATCTTACAGAAAGTCTATGTTTTATTTATTTGTGTAGACATTATAAAAAAAAAACAATTATTTTTAAAAAATTTGTCAAATTATTGAGACCAAAACTAAAACCGAGACCGAGACTAAAACCAAGACCGAGACTAAAAACCGAGACCAGAAAATTTTTTCGAGACCGAGACCGAGATCATCCAAAGTCTCGTCAGTCTCGGTCTCGAACAGCCCTAAAAAGTACTTAGAAAAACGAAAAAAATGCGAGATTCCAGATATTTCTAAGTGCCATACGGTCCAAGGAGGAATTTTTTGAAAATGAGGCCAAAAACGGCTTTTTATAGGAAACAGCCTACTTTTTAACACAGGGGTTATATGAGAAGTAGGTGAAAAAAGGCCCATTCTGGAAAAAGAACACTGAAGGGCTTGTTTTTATGATGAATAAAAACTGTGTGCAAAATTTCATGAAAATCCAGGTCCCAAAGGACAAACCATCTCCTTGTTAGTTAAACAAGTAAACCATACTACAGATATGAATAAAAGAACTTATTTTCAAGAGAGCTTACTTATTTTTAAAATTATGCCTGAAAAAATTAGTTCCCTCGAACCTTGAAAAACCACCCTAAAATTTTCCAACCCCAACCTCCGCAATCATTCAATTAAATCAAACCCAGCTTATCGCTTCCCCAATCTGGAGAACAAACAATCTTATTTTTCGGACGTTTAAACTAAAAATGAAGTCCCTCGTGACCGATAGCGATCTCGGGGTAATGATTGACGACTCGTTATCGTGACCTCGGGGCGATTAGGATCAATCTAGGTGTCCGTATTTTCGGGAAAAACCAATGCTCGAAGGACCTCGAAGAGGGTGCACGGGCAGCCAGGTAAGTCGCGGAGAGTGGGAGTGAGTGCAGCACCAGCAGGTGAAAGACCGCGAGCGGAGTTATCCAATCGGGAGTAACCGTATCGCCGCTCGCTCCTCCTCGCTCGAGCTTGCGGAGGCGGAGCGTGCGCCTGCGCCCCTTCCACGCTCTCTCGATCGCTCTTTTTGTTGTTTGTTGCACGATACGATGCGTCATCAGGGAAGTCATGAATAAGTTAACCGCGGGCTCGGGTACCAGCTAAGATATTTAAAATTCTGGCTTTTGGGAGTTTGATTTGAAGAGTTAGTTCGCAGCGTTTGATACCACAGATACGTACTTTTTTCTTACGAGGGATGCTTTTGGGTTTTGATTTTTGGTGGTTGTGATAGTATAGATAGGTGATCGTATTAATGGTCCGATGGAAGAGAAATCGAGCGTTCGACTTACCTGCGCTCACTTTCGCAAAAACTCAAATTGTTTCATGCGAATTCGCTAGATGGCACTGGCACATCCTCGCAAGAGTGTGTTTATTATCGTAACACACGTGGTACCACTGCTTAATTTTCGTACCTCTTGACGTATTTACTTATTTCGGTATAAAAATAGTTTTTTACGCTTATTGATCGTATTGATTGTATTTGGAACAGGGAATCTACAAAAATTTAATGTTTAGTTTAAATGCTTTTGAAATTAATATCGGCATTAATTTATCTTTGCTATAACAAGACTGCAAAAGATTTAAAATTTCTGTCATTAAATAAAATTACTAACAAGGAGATAGTCTACCCTTTGAGTCATAGATTTTTATAAAAATTTTGAGATTTCTAAAAGCACTTTTTAGTTTTTTTTTCTGTCTAAAAATCTGAATTTTACATGGTCAAAATTTTATAATTTTAATTTTAGAATATATTTTTTCAAATATTCATAAAGAGTCGAAGAAAACGAAAGATTTCATAAATCTGGAAGTGCAATAGGCTTTAAGCACCAATTTTTTGAAAATATGAAAAAAATTGACCCAACGGACGTGTACTTCGTAAGTAGAAAAAACGTAAATTGCGGTGACTTTAGCAACTTTTTCGTCATGTTAATTAAATCCAGAATTTTTTTTTCATTTGGCAAGATTTAAAAGAGTTTATACAGTACCATTTGAAATTCAATTCGAGTTCTGAAGCTTTAAAATGAAAATTTATCCTTGCTGTTCAATTATGGATCTTTGAATAAAATTATGTCTTTAATAAGTTAAATTACGAATCCTTTTGAAATTTTCCATATATTCAAAGCACTATTCGTAGATAAAATAAAAATTTATAATAGATGGACCCCCGTACGATTTTGAATCTAGCCACTCCATCGTAACTCTATAGTGTAAAAAATTATCAAAAATGTGAAGCCCAGATACATTCCGTATATTAAAAAATGTGTTTTGCTTTCGTTTTACAATAAAAATAATTTTGAATACCTTTATTTTCATCTTTTAGTTAAAAATAATATAATAAAAATTTTAAGCATTGACAGTAAAAAAAAAAATAAAATTAATATAGGTTTGATTTTTTATCAATTCTTCCGCGAAACCTATTTTTATTTTTTTTTTCTAAACTCAATTTTTAACAGATTTGCCTCTGAAAAACTAATTTTAAGTTGAATTTACCCCTATATAACTGTACCTTATATGGAACCTCTTGTATTTGATGAATAATATTTTTTGATAAGGTATCTGTAAACGGTTCATAAATATTGAGGACTTCAATTAATGAAAAATAAAGCCTAAAAAACTTCTTTCTTTAGTGCTAAGCTTGAAAAATAACTTAAGAATTTTTTTATTTAATTTTATCAAAATAATACAAAAGTAGCCAAAATCGTCTCGTTGGCACGTTATCATCTCGTAGGAGTGACTGGGTCAGGTTGACTGACTTTTTGTAAATTTACGTAAAACAGCGGAAAAGTTTTTCAAATGCAAACTTAATCATGACATTCAAAAGTAGAGCATTGAAAGATTCTTTTCATGTACTTATTAGATTAAAACTCTAAACAGTTACTTATATGTATTGAATTTTTTTTGGACCTTTTCTTGTGCCAACTTGTCCCATACCGAGGGCAGATTCGCCGAAGGTGTCTAAAGATTTTACAGTTACCAACTTATGAGTATAAAGTGGAAAAACCCGTAAAATATGATTTCTTATTCTGAAAAATGTTCATTTACTAACCATGTAATAGATTATTAATAAAAAATTTGATCAAAATGAAAATGCTATAAAATTTTGATAAAACTATGTATTCAATTAAAAGAATGAAATATTTGGATGAGTTGATTGAAAAACTGTAAATAAAACTTTTATAAAATAAACTAGTGTGATTGAGCAAGCTCGCAGTTTTAAATGATCAAAATGTGTGGGCGATAAAATAGAATAAACTGATTAAGAAAAGGTCAAGCTATTTATTTAAATAATGGTAATCTACCCCTTATGACAATTTATGATTGCAACTATTTATTTATAAAAATTTGTCAATCTAATTTGATTTGAGAACAACGTTACAATCAAAACAATTCCCTTGGAATGGAATTTATGTATTATAATTTTATAGTGATAATATTTTAAAATCAAGTTTTAACTCATATTCAAATGCAAACAGTCTTCAATATAGAACTTAAAATTCCTTTAAATAAAAAAACCAAGTAATTATAATCTAGATCAATATTTGCAAATGTAAAAAAAGAAACAGCAAATTTTTAAAAGCAAAACCTCATAATTAAAATAAAAAGTTAATCGATGAAAAATTTATGATGATAACGTTGAATATAAAGTATCGAAATGTTTTTTAATTTAAAAATTAATTTCTCATTACGAATGAGAATACACATGAAATTTTTTGCATCCAATTTAAAATTACAATTAAAGCACATTAAAAACTAGAAAGGTTTTAATTAAGTAGATGTACGCTTTCTACCCAGCATCACCGACGCGGCTGGAGTGGAGAGCGTGCGTTTCAGTAAACTTCTGGAATTTATGCAATCAGAGTAAATATTCATTAGATAAATTACTATCGATTTAACGCAAAGTAAACTCACTTCTATAATCATCCCAGCTACAGTAATTAAATAAATAATAATTAAAATTTCAAAGTCTAAGAAAAAACTAATTAAGTATGAGCTTTTTATTGGTATGGTTGAACACGGAAAAACGCACAGTCTGACTAGTCCTGACTATTACTACTTGTCTCATTTTCAGCTACTAAGGTATACTCTTATTAAAAAATGTCTACATAGTTTATGCTATGTAAACTAATGCATTATTATTCTCAGTCTTTAAATGTATTTGTGTTTGAAATTAATATTTTTTTAAATAAAAATGAACAAAATTGAAAAGTTTTTAAAAGTGCAACGGATCTACACGGCAGAAAAACGTGTTTCACAGATAAGGATTTTGAATTTGTATACTTAGACATTTTTTATTCATCAATAAAATTATGAATTTTATATCAATTTATTAGATATCCCATAAAACAACAAAGAAATACATCGATCAGCCATACTTTTGTCGACAAAATGCGTTTTTTATTAATTTTAAGATATTTTACTTCATTTCAGATTCTTTGTTTGGACTAAAAACCTTATCCCTGTTTTTTCGGCTCTCAGTTAAGCTACATTAGACCGATTTTCGGCCTCACTCTTTAATTCATACACTACCAAAGTAAAAATGAAAAAAAAACGCAAAAAAAACAGAAAAAAGCTGGCGCTCGGTTATCGAGAATCCAGCGATCCAACAGACGCGCGCATCCCGCGGGCGCGCTCTCAAAACTTGGCAGGCCTTGGCCCAGGAAGGAAGAGTTTCGCGCAGTCTGCCGCCGGCAAGCGTCGCGCGACAACCTCCCCGGCGCGCAGCTTGCGCTCCCTCTGTAAGAATCTCCCCCCGCAAAAAAAAAACAATCACCGATGAATGAAAAATGAAACTCTCTTATGATAACTGCAACAAGTGAGCGTGCGAGGCCTGTTATTTCAGACTATGCGGACGACGAAACCGTCTCGGAGCAAGCCGCCGACTGTGGAGCCGTAAGCCGAAGTAAGTGTTGATACCTAAAGTTACTCGGGCGAGCGTGCACCCACGCACCCTGCACGATTTGACCATTATCCTGTTAATGGAAGCCTCCCCCATTGTTCGGCCCGCGCGCCGGGCTATCTCGTAATAGACCACGTGCGGCCCGCGCCGCGGCGCATTCAAGATAGAACACGTGTATCCCGCGCCATGCCACGGCAACCGCGCGCATTGACGACGCGTCTTTACCCCGCAACTACCAAAGCCCAACATTGTGACTCGAGATCCCATTAGGATTACCCGGACCTTGATTAATCTAATAAGTCCTCGAGGTGCTGAAAAAGGTCCCCATTGTCGGCGACCTGTTTTTTAATCAAAGGGCGGGAGGGCTGCGGGACTTTTTAATAAAGCTCGTTTCAATTTGTAACTTCGGGGAGACCTGAATGTTGCCGCGAGGGGTGTATTAAATTTCATTGAGATTTTTCTCTTAAGGGCTATTGATGAAATAAAAAATCCATACTGGTTTATAGAAATGAGAGTGGGTAATAAGAAGACACTCGGATATTTTATTTAGATTATTACTGCACGTATTGAAATTAATGTTTCGATTAAGCTGCAGGTTTGGATGTATAGAAAAAAAAATTAATTCTTGGATTCATTTGTTGTATTTTGAAAATTTTTAATTCTACTCTTCAAACCTTTAAGTTTATTTAAATTTTATTCTACTCCACTAACTCAAAGTTATGTGAAAAGAGCTTAACTTTGAACATTATTATTACACAGTAGGTTGCATTTACATCAAAAATTTACTTGCATTTATGTAAAACTATCTTTCTATACAAGAAAAAAAATGTCAGAACAAACTCTAGATGATGTGCTAATTTTAAAAAATTTTTGTTCTTTCAATATTCGCGTTTGTTGAGAAATATTCGTCTCTAAGCATAAACTATAATCACAATACTCATATCTGACCTAGAATTTTTCAATTTATTAAAATTTCAAATATTTGGCACGTTATAAAGAGAACTTTTTTGAAATTATTTTGCTGACGCTCTTGACCTTATTGATTGCTCCACATAAAAAAAAAAAAAATTACCTAAATCCCATTTAAACAATTTATTAAGTTTGTAGTTCATTGAAAAAAGGTTTAAATTGAATTTTTTAAATTATTAAACTTAAAACTCTGACAATTATTGTTAAAAGGATTTATTTTTTATTAAAGCGTTTTCAATACTTCGTCTTTTATTGGTCTGAAAATTAAAATAAAATATAAAACAAATATTCCCGAATGAAAGGAAATATGTGTGCTGAGTTGTTATGTGCTCCAGTATGTGAACGATCATTAAATTTGCATGTGCGAATGGTTCGCTAAAGGAGTAATCTTCAACGCGAGCCAACAACAAATATTGTCCTCGAAATTTCTCGCTAATAATTTATTACTCCACTTCAAAGCTTTTTAATTAATTCAAAACTCGTACAAAAATAAAATTATAAAAATTTTAGGATTCAATTTTTTTGTGATAAAAATTCCATTTAATAAAAGACGCCACTGAGAGTCAGTACTTATAATATTTTACAAAAAATATTCTAAAAGTTAGACTAAAGAAATAGAAAAAATACTTAACACTTTTTGTCATATAGTGACTGTATGATTGATATTATTTAATAATATGAGCTAGAAAACGCATAATTATTATTGCATCCATAGGTAAAATGCAAAATATTTTATTTAATTTTCTGCATTAAAAATTAATTTTTTCACTGATAATTTACCTACTTTCATAGATTCATTAATAAACAAAAATTTCATCTCATTTCCAACTCTATAAACCTATCATTCTGTAATATTTAAAATTTTTACATACGTAGGTGTAGGTAAACCAACTGGAACTAAATAAAAAAAAAAAAAAAAAGAAATTAAATCGAAATTACTATTAATCATGAAATTACAAACAAGCAGAATAAACAAAGCCGTACCTCACGCGAGCAAGCAAAGTCTCCGGGCCAACCCACGAAATTTTAAATCTCATCAGCTCGCGTCCGGCCTGTTATTATTCAGGCCGCGCGCGCGAACGAGAGAGAGAGAGAGTAAGAAGGCGCCAGCGGCGAAATATTGGCGGTCCGCGCGAGTCCTGCAGCGACCAGGAGCGCACAAGGAGCTCGGAGCTGGCGCAGGACTACGGCCGAGCGAAGGAACCGAACGAAGAAGAGCCCGGCGGCCTCCTACTCCTCCTCTCACTTCTGTAGGTATGTATATGTATGCACAGGTACACGTACAAGGACGGCCCGAGCGTATTCGCGTGCGCGAATCGACGACTATACGGTCCGAAGGACGACCGGCCCGGACCGCCGGCTTGAATTTCAACTCTCTCGACTGACCTCATCCCACTGCAGAACAAGACGTCACTCTTTCGATTCTCTAAAGGGGCGAAGCTTATTGAATCGTCATGGAGCCTCATCTTCGGGGAGTTCTAAAACTTACATTTTTTAAGCTTGCTGATTTTCATTATTCTTATTTGATTAGAGACATTATTTTACGAATATAGTATCGAACGGTACCGTATTTTTTTGCTTTTTAACACTTTTCAAAATCACGGAAACATATTTAAAATATGACTCGAATCAAGAGGGAATTTTTCTTTCAAGTATAAAAATCTGCTTGCTGTTGATAAAAAGGGAAAAGAGCGAATATTTATGAGAGAACGTTAAATTTTTATTAAGGAAGAAATTTTTCAAAATTGGATGTTCATTTTTTAAATTAAAAAAATAAAAATTTGATCGATTTTTCAAAATTTTATCTTTTTATGGTTTTATTTGTTTTCAAATATTTGTTCTTTGTAAACTTTTTCTTGTCTATTCTGCAGAAACCTTACAATCATGAATTTTTTTTTTTTCATTTTATTTTACCTTGTGTAATAAAATATATTAAAATTTATTTATGTTTAATATTATTAACTATGATATTTAAAATATATGAAGAACTTAGAAAGTATACAATGCTTCAGTGTTTAGTGTACGAGACTTCGAATTCAATGACTGAGAGTTCGATTCTTGGCCTAATATTTTCTCTAAGTCTTACTATGATTTAAAACTTGAATAAGATTTGAAATCGCTCGCCCATATAAAAAAAAAAATAAATAAATAAAATCCATTTTTCACTGTGTATGTTTATCTTTCAGTACTTTTCTTTACATAATTTTTTAATGAATTTTTAACATTGATTCAAAAAATTTTTATTTCGAAAAACAGATTAATTAATTTAACATATTTTGATTAATCTACGAGGTGTAGCTCGTACCAAGCGCCACTCGTTTTATACCTGGCTGCTCATCTTTTATCCAAGACGGCGAATTAATATTAAATTTCACACCGATGAGTGAGAAGGCTTTGCGAGAGAGAGGAATAAAAATTACCTTTCAAATTGCCACGACGGCGCATGCGCGTACGAGATAAGGGCCACGACAGCCACCCAAATTAAAAAGATAATTAATTATCACGCTCAGGCGGCTTTGATTGCATTTTTATCGCGACGCTCTCGAAATGAGGACCGGAATCTCGAGCACACCCTTTTGACTCTACGCTTTGAACTTTCTTCTTGAGGGCATAAAAAAAAAGGTTACACGTAATAGGCATTACGAGTCATCGAACGGATAAACTGCTTGTATAAAATTTGCATACCTGCACGCGCTTTTTTCACCGTTTAAATTGATCGATGCTTTCTCATGTGTAAAGTGCAGATTACACTGGGGATCTGAAATTTCATTTTACGTTTAAAAAATTCAATTTTTACATGAACAATTAAATCTTTATTTAAAATTTTGTAAAAAAAAATTATTCAAAAAAGTCGTCAGTTATAATAAAATTTTGGCTAACAATTGTTTTATATTTTCTGGTATTAAATACTATAGTCTATACACATACATGAAACTCGATTTTCTTTCAAGCTTTACTTAAACTATGTGTTTAATTTATTCTACATATATACATGTATAGTTGTAACTAAGTTTCATGTTAAAAAAAATTTTTTTAAATGATAATGATAATTGTTAGGTCCTATTTTTTAATGAGTGTGTCCAACAAATTTGAATTTCTCCAATTTTCAATAAAAGTTTTAAAATAATTAGTCAAATTCATCGCCCATGTGATTGAATTTTCATAAATACAATTTTTTTTAATACTCTCTAAACACAAAAATAATCTTACAGAACTTGAAGTTTTTAAAAATTTTTCACGGTGTAATTCGTCAAGACATGTACCCCGCACCGCCGAATTAATTTTTACGTAGGCTAAACAGCGCTTTCTCGAGAAAAGGGTTACAAGCTGTGGCGCGGCGTGGGAAGAATCAGCCCAAGAACGCCCGAGGAGACAAAAAAGAAGAAGACGCAGAGCAAGAAGTTATTGTGTCCAGGTATAAAACAGCCCCCGGGGTCCACTCCTCAATCCCGCAGCCAGCCCGGTTGACCCTGCATTGTCATCAACCGCGGGACATCCAAAATTATTCCCCGCGACTAAAAAAAATCCGCGTCCCAACAATGCCCTCCCTGTTTTTCATTTTTACGCTCAATAAAAAAAGAAGAGGCTTGGGTTCTCCACCCCCTTCTTATTCTTTTTATTCTCGGGTTATTCGTCTTGCAGGCGTCAGAATTTCCATCCTCGCACCTTTTGGATTTGATTGAATTTTTTTTTACCCCCAGCAGCACACCGAAGAAATGTTTCCGCCAAATGAATCCGTCGAAATATTGCATTCCGACAACAGCGCGTTTCCAATTTTTCGTTTAATAAAAGAGTTCCATATCCCCCCCAGCCGCCGACGCTTTCGCTCTCCTTCTCGAATTCATCATTCCGGGGGTCGAGCCCCGGCCCGCTACGAAATTCATTACGTAATTTTATATTTTTTAATAAAGCTGTTTAATTTCGCAAAATGGGGGATGGGGGGGGGGGTACTTTTTTTTTTATTTTTAATAAAGCGGGATCCGCAGTGATTCGCGCAACATGTGCGCCGCGCCTCGTGTCAAATAACGTGAATCGGACAGTACGAGGAAGGGAGGGAGAGAGTATCATGCAAATTTTAATAGCGCGTCGAACTCGTTACGCCGCGGCTGGGACCGCGTCGTAGTATTCCGTAAAATTAATAACCCGTAACGCGCATTAATCAAGCTCGCTGCTTTTCGGAACAGAGTTTTTTCGTCCGAGCCCGGCTATCGGCTAATCGACGCGCATATGCTTATCGTTTTGAGAAATGGCTCCTTACCTTGGTGCAGGTACTCGATATTAATTGTTCGATTTAACACCAGAGTGCTGGAGGCGTTTGACTCTCGTCAGAAAATAAGTAGAGTCCGGGTATCAAATGCGTTCGAACGGTTGACTTGAGATATAGCAACTAGCAGGTGCCTTCTCATGTAGAATAAAGGCTTTATTTAACACTGATTTACATAGAATTTAATCTAATTGAATTTTTTTAGAGGCTCGATTTTTTACGATTTTTACGAGCCTTTTTATAATTTTAATTGCAGTATATTGTATTGTATGCACAACGAAAAGATGCTTATTCTTATTGAGATATTCTAATTTTTTGATACATGTAACAACATATTATATTAACACTCTTTGAGGTAATGAGTTTTGTTGGGTATTTTTGGTTAAAAAAAAATGTATTTTATTAATAGTTTTCTGATAAAATCTTAGAAATAAGTATTATAGTGAAAAATATGTCTTTAAATACTAAATTCCATAAAAAAAAAAATTTTTCACGTTTTGAAAGTATCTAACAGAGTTCATCCGCTAATTAAATTCTTTGATTTTCGCAAAAATCTTTCGACAAAATGTTAAAAATAAAAACCAATAAAGTCACTATTTATCGCAATTATTAAGAACAATCACGGAACACTCCAATACAAATTCCCCTCGAAAATTCTCCCCGTAAAAGCAAAAATTTACATGCACCCGGGGTAGTCAAGGAAACTTGGTCCGTCTCATTTGGACTGGCAATAAGACTTCTCGCTCAGCCAACGGACGCGTGCGTGTGTGTACGTGTGCGTGATGCCAGGGAGGCAGAGTCAGCCTCGGATTCAATTATCCGATATTAAACTGCCCCCCTCGCCTCGTCCACCCCTTTGGCGCTCGCTCGCTCGGGGTTCAAATGGCCGCTGACCCCTCCGGGTCTCCCCCGCCGTCCTGCAGAAGTATTAGATTGAATGGACTTGGTGTTGTACTTGGGTCCTCCTCTCCCACCTCCAGCTGTTGTTGGTGTTGTTGTTCGTGTGATGCGTCTTTTGCTCCACAAAGTAACACCTCTGTCTCGAGCGCAAACGAGCGAGGTCCTTAAGTCACCTCGACGACCCTGCGATGTTTATAAGTGACGGGAGAAGTACCTTTTTTTAACATATTCCTGGTTTAAAGACACGACGAAACTGCAAATACTAGATTTTTTGATGAAATGGTCGTGTCCTTTGTACTATTATGGATAAACGTTATTTATAAGTCGATTTTTCCAGAAAACTATGCTATATCTTATTGCCAGTGGTCCTCGAACTCATTTTTAGCTCCAAAAGTTTTATTATTTTTTTATGCCCATTTGATACAATTTTTGGATGTATATTTTTCACAATCTTGTGATAACTATAATAAATTGTTTCCATTATAAAGCTATACGATCGTAAAAACTTTGAAGTCTTGACAGAATGACATAATGCAAAAATCTTGCTTGAAAATTTTTTTTATTGAGTAAGTATATCTTTTTACAACTTTTATGATAGTATTAAAATTAAAATGATACCTGGTATGAAAAAAAAGATTTTTTATTGAAAAACCTGAAAATACGATTCTTCTGCTACAAGGACGTTTAAAACATTTAATTCCATGAAAAAATCAACAAAAAACCTTTTTTCTGTGACGTAGAATTTTTAAATCTTTCGCCTTTTTTGTTTCCATAAAAAACAACGTGTTCCTACAACAGAACTTCATTACGTGGTGCAGTTTTCTAGGAAAAAAAACCAATTCGAAAAACCGAGACGGCCGCGAAAGAAGTATTAGCGTAAAGCTGAACCAAGATACGATTAAGCACGTCGGGTCGGTCGCGACTAAACAGTCGTTAAAACGACGACGAGTGGGGTCATAATTGTGGGGTAACGAAACACGCTTTATAATATACATATAGAGCAGGGTACCCGCTCCTGCGGCGGCGGCATCACCTAGGGCCGTTCGTTAATTTAGCATTATAATTGATTTGCATATAGATTGAATCAGATAAATCCAAGGCGCCGGCGACGACAGCAGCTAGGTCGGGCGGGGGGGGGGGGGGAGGCTGTTAAAGAGAGGACGCGACTGCTGTCAACTGGGCGCGGTCGGTCGTCTTTTTGTTGTGTTTTTTCTCTCTCTACCCCGACGATAAATTAACCCTTTCGAATAAATAAAGTTGACAAAAATCCTCCCCCCCCCCCCCCTGCTCTTTGCCTCTCCTCGCCGAAAGGGTGAAAGTTCATTAGGGGCACACGCGCGCGCATTAATCAAGATTTTAATTACCGTGAGCCCGTGTAAGCTCCGGCTAAAAACTAAACAGCCCGCCCGCCACAACTCTCTCCCTAATTAGCGGTACCGATCGATCCGAGGAATAAGCCTTTTGTTTAAAAAATAAAAAAAAAGAAACCAGCCCGCGCGTCTGAGTTATCGCGAGCGGGGGGGCAGCGGTCATTAAATCACAGAAACGGCCCGCACCCCCCTGGCTGTTATTGACTCCGCGGACAAATTTATCGTTGTCGTGTGTAGTACCCACCCACCCTGGCCCTGTCACGCTCAGTCTTTTCCGGGGGTGCCATCATTGTTCTGGTTTATTCGGTGATTTGTGGATTTTAACCCCCCCTCCCCCCATCTTCGCCCGCGACACTCCATTCCTCAAGCATGCGTTTTATGCTCTAGTATCTTAATGCCAGACACGCTTTTTTTACTACGAGGTGCAATCGCTCGCTTACTTAGGTGCTTTTACACCCGGGATTATCGCGACTCGGGTGCATTACCCGTATCTTTTTTTTTCAACGAAGTGGGATTTGAAGAAATGGCGTCTGGATCGTCCGGTCTGTTGCTAGTTAACGGGGCAGGCACTTTGAGGATTCTGATTCGAGTGGGCTCACTTAGTTCTGTTACTTGCACTGCTTGGTTTTGAAAAGTTGTAAGGTGCGAAAGTGATTTACAAGACAAGAGAGTCAATTCATTGTGAGTGCATACTTTCAAAAATCTATACAATTTCTTTGACTTTGTTAGACTCGGGTACGTATATGTATATATTGACTTGTGATTGCTACTCTGTGGTTGACATGACTTTTGCTGTATAAATAGTATTTTTTTCTAATTAAAGATTTTTTTTACTTAATTTTTAGTACGACGATTTTTAATTAACCAAAATTTACAATGTCAGTATAACATTTCTGTCTTGACTAATATTACAACGGTGTCTTAAATCAATATACTTTTTTTTACCTCAAAGTTGTATTTTTTTTATGTCATTTCTTTTTAAAAAAAATTTGAATTAAAAATAACCGAGTTCAGCAAGTTGAAAATTTTCAAAAGAAAAATCATAATTGCGTTAAACAAGAACATTTCATTGAGAAAAAGTAAATACAATCAAAAGTCAAACTTATTTCATAAAAAGGTACAAAAACCTTGTGCAGAATATTGCGCCACAGTCACTTTAGCCCAACAACTCTCCTAGACGACTAATTATAAAATTTTCTGTCAGCTACGAGCGCACCAAAATTGCATTAAAACATCGAAAGCTAATCAAATTGCAAGCGGTCTTTAGGAGCAAAGACTCCACCAAAGTATCTTCCGGTCGGTTGACCAGCCATAATCCGTCAAAGGAAAACTCCGCGCAGCATCCCCGGTTCATTAGCCGGGCCAAACTTTCGTTTAAAAACAATCGCCCTCTTCCCCGGTTTCCGAATTAAACACATGGTCTTATCTCACGCGAGGCAGATAAGGAGAACTGCCAAGCCCTTATGAATGCCTCTATTATCCGCCCCACCACCGCCGGCTCGCTCGCTCGGTATCTCGCTTCCCTTTCCTCCCGGCCGCGATAAAGCCCGCGAAAATTAATGTAACGGTGCTTCCTCCTAATAAACCCTTCCCTCCCTCACCCCCTTCTTCAACTTCGTTATTTTTAATGGTGTTTGCTCCTTACATCGTGAATCATTACGCGCGACCCCCTCGAGTGGGTGAGTTATGCCCGATTCGATTGGTATCGCGATCTGGTTCCCGGATAATTGGTCCATTGTTGCTCGACACTTGTCACTTGCGCTCTTTTTTTCGCACCTACCACCCCGATTCTCATCTCTTCGGGTAAACTGCTGAAGTTTTATTGGAATAATAGCCGGCCGTGGCAGGAAATTTCGTGATTTCGATAAATCGAAATTTATGATTTTCGACGATGACGTTGATGATAAAAAAAAAAAAACAAAAATCATTTCCATGAATAGGTAATACGTACCGCGGTCGACCAAATTTAAATCATCGAGCGAGCGGGCGGGCGTCGGTTCACTTTTGAATTTCCTTTGTAATTTCCCCTATCGCCCGGGCATCATGCCGCACTCCGCCAATCAATAAAAAAAAGATTGATTTTTTTTAGTGAAACAGCGCAGGGGACTATAAGCTAAACTGCGTGTAATACCCTCGGAAAAAAGTTGTTTTTCCTGGGCATGGGGGAGGGAGCATAAACGGACTGCAGGATTTTGTACTGCCACGCAGAGTATCAGCAATACGTCAAAGTGCAAATGTCACGAATTCAATATCCGAAGTTAGCGCCGCTGGTGGGATATGTGCGACTGCATGGTGAATTTCATCGATTCTACTGTTATTCGTGCGTGTGTTTTATTAAAATTAAGCGCTCGACGGAATTATAAGTAGGGGGTGCAGTTAACCAATATTAAATTTGTTTTTTATTGATGCTTCTTTGGGGGTAGGGATGAAGCGATACATTAGGGAGAGTCGGCAGATGATTAAGGGCAAGAAGGTTGCACTTTTCGGTATTGTGTTTTTTGAGTTTAATTTAATGAGTTGATTATTAATTTTGATTCCAATGTTTTGGCGTTTACTTGGTGAGAATTCATCGTGATTAAGAAAAAAAAAAAAAAACAAGTTCCACAAATTTTATTAACAATAAGTCAACAATTGACTCATTACAACCGTTTCGACGTATAATGTCATCTTCCGATGTGTATAAAATAATTTTAATTTTAATTTACATGTAGACTTAAATCTTAAAAACGAGTGATGCAAGTCTTTTGAGTAATCGAGAGATTAAAGAGACTAGCTTTACTTACTAGCTTATTCATATCTGATGAAATTTAATGGAACTAGTTGGGCTATTGGATTATATTACTTCAAAGTGAAAATTTATCAGGAATGCTCATAGACTTGAATAGTTCGACAAGCAGAATGGCAGGTTGTAGTGCCAAAGGTTTCTGGTTTCATTACTTTTGAAACTAATACTCTTCATTAATTCCATACAATGATATATAAAGCTGATAAAAAAAATTCCACTGTTCCTAAAACCTGTTTACTTTTTTTTTTATGTACTTGAAAATATTTGTAAATAAAGATGAACTTGTGCATCTATAAAGATTTTTTTTCTCTCAGTAGACAAACATTTGCGAGGGGCTATGCACTTCAGAATCACTGATGATTCTTTTGATTCTTTTTGATTCTTTTTGATTCTTTAGTGATTCTTTAGTGATTCTTTTTGCAAATTTAAAGTTTTTAGAGCCTTGGATCCAATTTCGATTAATATTTTGTTAAAAATAATATTTTTCGAAGATTTTTACTTGAAATAAAATCGATATTTTATTGATTATTATTAATTTTTTTATTCTGGAGTGCATAGCTTCTCGAACATTTGACCAAAAAACGCGTATTTACTGCATGCATTAAATATTTTTTTTCTAGTTAGAAAACAAAATGGTGGGTCACTCTCGAAAAAATACTTTTTCGGACCACTAAAAATAAAAAATTGACAATTTTGGATTTTTCAAAAAACAAAGAGTTAAGTAAAGTGATTTTGTCAAGATTATTGAAAATTCGAAGGATACGTATTTCGACCCACCAAGGACAATCTTTTGGCGACTTCACAAGAGATCCTTTGTAAGAAATTCGCATTACTCATACAACCCCAACCAATCAAATATTTATCCAATCAGTCAAGTCGAAATTAAAAACTCTAGGCATAATAAGCGACTTTCCGAGATCAGTGACCGCGATGGTCGTTGATGAGTAAAAAAAAGGCCACCGGTCATTTTACACACACACACACACGGGCAATCGCGCGCGAGTGTTTTTCTCCGAGGAATTCGCGCCCACGCTCGTGGGGCCTCCCGCTTTATTTGCTCTGCACTCGAGATTCCAAATGAATAATCTCCCGGTGCTCCTCTTCCTTCGTACTTTCTTCTCCCGCAAAGTGGGATGATTATTTCACGCCTGCAGTACACCACTACAATCGGAATAATTCCTCTTCTCAGCTCGCTCGCTGGGACAATCGTCGCCCACGCCAGCACCGGAGAATTAAGTGGTCGAGATACAACGCGCAGCTTGGTATTTACGACGCGTTCGGTGACGCTAAAAACTTAATTATCTCGAAAAAAAACAGTACTCCTTCCCTTTTTTTTTTTTTTTCCTCTCCCGACCGGCTAATGGAAAGAGAGCAGCGGGGTAGAGAGTATCGTATCGATTTATCGATGCAGGTTTACGGAGCCTAATTACGTTTATTAGCGCACACCGCGGGCTTATGTGTTTGCGCGTCGTACATATTTACCTGCAGCCGGGAGCGAGAGCGAGCGGAATCATCCCTGTAAAGTGCTTCCTACCGCGTTTTTCCAATTTTTCCGGTACAGCTGAAGTGCTCGCCGAGAGGGGAAGGTAATTGTCGAGGGTCTCCTTTTTTTCCCTTGATCGGTCAAATAAATTACTTTTTGATTTTGCGATTGGTTCATTAGAGCGGTGCTGTTGGGACGCTGAGTTAGCTAGCGCAATCAAAATTATTGTAGAAAAATTTTAATAGTTTAATGGCCTAGAATTTTTATGCTGAAAGTTCACAGAGTATGAATTTAAAATACTTAATACGTAAAAAAAATTGTTGTTTGCCGAGGGTCTAGAAATTTTTACCCTGCTATACGGTAAAATTGTAGCAAAAATTATTTCAAGTTTATTTACAATTAGATATCATTAAAATTTTGAAGGTAACTCAACAAAAATTAAAAAACTTAGTAAAATAAAATAAAATAAGAAGTTTACAGAACTGAATTTTATGTGTAGAATGTGGTCTTGATATTATCCTCGAGGGAACAAAGATTAACTACAAACGCCGAGATTCTTGGTTCGATTCCCGCACATTCGCTTCAAAAAAAAAAAAAAAAAAAATATAACTTTATTACTATTGTTGTGACAAATCAATGTTTTTTTTTTTTTTTTTTTTTTTTTTTTAATATAATTCAGAAATTTAATGATATCGAGATTTAATATTCAATCATTTACACGAAAAACGGAAATTTTGATAAACAAAAATCTTTAAAAACCGCAATTTCATAATTGAGAATTATACACAATTCATACGGTTTTGTGACTAGGTAAACGGGAATAACGATTGAGTGTAGACTCAAAGATTCGTGGATTTGATTCCCGTTGCTCTTGTATACTCACAAGGAGAGGACCAGGCCTTTGGGTCATTGATTTGGCTCAAACCGAGGCTCAAACTTGGTATATGGGCTCCAAATATGCCAAAATGAAACCTCCAAGTGTCAGTTTCTCTGAATGGGCCTTTTAAAGTCATGTTCCCTCTACACCCCATGTTAAAAAATCGGCATTTTTCAATAAAAAGCTGTTTTTGACCTGATTTTCGAAAAAATATTTCTCAGACCCTATTACACTTACAGAAATCCGGAACCTCGCATTTTTTTCGTCTTTCCAAGTACTTTCTGGAAAAAATTATTTGAGATTTTTTTTTAATGTATTAGACCATGTAAAATTGAGATATTTAAAATGAAAAAATGACGAAAAACATCTTAATTTTACATGGTCTAATACATAAAAAAAAACCTCAAATAATTTTTTCCAAAAAGCACTTGGAAAGACAAAAAAATGCATGGTTCCGGAATTCTGTAAGTGTAATAGGGTCTGAGCGATATTTTTTTGAAAATCAGGTCAAAAACAGCTTTTTATTGAAAAATGCTGATAAAATGTTGATTTTTTAACATGGGGTGTAGAGGGAACATGACTTTAAAAGGCCCATTCAGAGAAATTGACACTTGGAGGTTTCTTTTTGGCATATTTGGAGCCCATATACCAAGTTTGAGCCAAGTCCATGACCCAAAGGCCTGGTCCTCTCCTTGTCAGTCTCAGTGCTAGAAATTAACAACAACTAAAGAAAAAATAAAAAAAATTATTATTTCGTCCTTTTGATCTCTTTTTTTTTTTGTTTTTCTAAGTTTTTTAATCTTTTTAAGTTCACTTTGAAACTTTAATAATATCTAATTTTGAATAAACTTAAAAAAATTCTGGCCATAATTTTACCGTGAAACTTTTTTCTACCCCAACCAACCCGTATTCAATATTCAATCACTTCTCTTTATCCACAAGAAACTTGTATCCCCGCACTCTTTTACTTTCCAAAAAATTTTCCACGCCGCATATTTCCAAATTCCGCGTCAATATCACTCAAGCCAGCCATGAAACAATAAAATAATTCAAGCCACCCACGCCAGTTTGAAAAAATATCCGGGTGTAATGGATACGAATGATGATGAAATCCACCCCTTAAAACGTACGCGCCACCATGGCGAAATGAAATTTCTCCCCGCGGTTTGTCCACATCACCGCGCAGTTCGCGGGGGAGCACCGCAGATTCATAAGATTAAATATATGCCGATGCCGCCGTTACCGGAAAGGGGAGTTTTGTTCTTTACGTCCTGCCAGCCGGAGGATGATGTTAACTCGCGCGATATCGTATAAACTAATATCCGCGCCGAAAAATTTCCACCCGATAAATGTACCGGGAAACGCGAGCTGTAGTTTGGATATGAGGAAGTATGGGGATGAGGATCTTTACGGGGTTTTTATTTTTCTAGAGTTTTTTTTTGAGCTGTCTTGGTTTTAAGTTCATTCAGTTTGTAATAAATTTATTGTCAGACAGATAAGTTTTTGAACAATTTTTTTAGGATTAACGTATAATGTTACTTCGTGGATTAGTAATATCAGGATCATATTCAGCAGTATTAAGAATAACTGCTAAAAAGTTTTCGCTTGATTTTTGTGTAAATATAAGTTCTAAGCATTCAAGGAATGGTCAGAAACTGTTTTTATTTCATAATGATTAGACTGGCCGATATAATAGATTATAGTTTGAATTCTGGCAAACATGTTTGAACAAATTAACACTGCTTACAGTGTTCTTCAATGATCGCTTAAAATGATGAACTGATTTTGTAGACATGAATAGCTCCTTACGCAGACTTACTGACAGCGAACCCTTTATCTTATAAGAATCCTGGTTCGAGACCATCAACGATGTTATCACATACATTAATAAAAAATAAATAACTTTTTTATCAATAAAGAACTCATTCAAAAACTCTAACAGGTCCATAGCGCATCATAAGAAATAGGCCATTTTTTGTTTTTTCTTTTTCCTCCATTTTTTTTTAATTAATAAATTTATTAATCGATTATCAAATCAGTAAATTTTTATGACTGTTTTGATATAAAAATAAAATTTTCACTTTTTTCAATGCTTTGAATATTTTTAACTTTGAACTGTCAAAGTTAAAAATATTTAAACCTTATAAAATAACAGTAAGTTAACCTCGATATACACTCGGATACTCAACCCAAATCTTTGATAGCAAGATAAATAAATTTAACCGAACAACAGCTCTCGATATTGAATAATACGGCAGGTGATTTACACCATATAGAAAAAAAATCACTCAAGCAACACCTCGGCAACATCAATTAAAGCGTAACCATCCGCACCCGATCGTACAACTCAATCCCCACCTTTGCAAAAAAAAAAGAAAAAAAAAAGGCGACCGGAGAAGAAGAAGAAGGAGGAGGAGGTACTTTGGAGTTATTGGGTTATCGCGGCGTGTGTATGATTAGCGCAAAAACGTGCCCCGGCAACGGCTGCAGGCACACGTGATGGCGCGCCTCCTCTTGGTCGTTTTTATTTTTATTTTTATTTTTTTGCCGCGTGCAGCAGAAGCCGACCGGTGCAAAAGGAGGAAGAAGAAGCCGCCGCCGCGTGCGTAAAAGCGCGCGCTGGGTCTTGATTTACGCGAATGGGGCGTGACCGGGGGGCCCCGGAACGCACGGAAGCTACAATTAGTTTATTAATTCGCTTCTCGAGAGAGAGAGAGAGGACGGGCAATCGGACGAGATGCGCGCTCTCGGTGGCCGACGCGGCGTTTTATTATACGACGATTAATCCTCGAGCTTTTTCAAAGGTATTCGTTTCTTTTTTTTTTTCCTTTTGGAGGTGGATGAGTTATGCGGATGGACCGAGACGACTCTATTCTGATGCTGCTGAATCTTTTGAAGATCGGTGTACGTCGTTGATATCGCGTCTTTTTTCGTACCCAAAATTAAATGTGTTTGATTGAGAGGGGAAAAAAGGCCCGACGGGTAAAGAAATTTGTTGTAAATGAGAAAGACTGTAGTTTGACTTCCGATGCTCTCTATATAGAAACACTTTTTTGAAAGTATAAAAAATTAAGTTAAATTAAATTGTTTATAGAAATTTTACAGAAGCCTATTATATAAAAGTCTTATTATATAAAACCAATAAAAAAAAAGTTTTGAATATTTTGAATTTAATAATAATTATGACCGTTTTTAAAATAGCTTGTAGTGAAATATACAGATGAAAGTCTTAATCGGTAAGTTCAAATGAAATGAGCCAAGTTAAATTCAAACCTGTAAATTTTTCAACTTGCCTCTTATTCAAAAACTATATTCACTGATCTCGATGGAATTTCGCATTAACTTTTATCTTAGCTAAAGGTATCCAATAAACCTTAGTTCGATGAAAAAACTGTTGTTTAAAATGCCATTTATAAACAAATAAAAAAAGAAAAGCCAGCGCCTTCACCATTAAAAATTTTGGTTTCAAAACATAAAAAAATTTTTTTTTTCTCACTGGAATTAAAACCCTTGAACAAAGTGTAACAAAACTTTTTTTTTAAACTTCCTTCCTCCCGCAGCTTTCCACAAAGCATTCAATTAAACTCAATTTACAACAAACTCAATAAAAAATTCTCGCAATCACGCCTGTAAAAAGTCCTGCAGGTACAAGGCTAAGTAATCCCTAGATTGTCAAACGTGACTGGTATCAGCCTCGCGCATTTTTTTACGATTCTCAGAGTTGAAAAAAAAAAGTAGCAGGAGAAGAGAGGGTCGAACAAGTGCAGCATACACACGTTGTTAATAACAAGCGGCTGGGATCGTAAAAACACTGTTCTTCTTCCTTCTTCGCTTTTTTTTCCAGCCCCCGCCGCGTGTCCATCTCCGGCAGATATGAGCTGCACGTACGCGCCGCTGCAAAGAGTTTTACGAGGGCTCGATTTACGATCCCTGCAGACGGGGAGAGAAAGAGAGAGAGAGAAATTATCATCGAACGAAATAATCATAAATTGGGGACGCCAAAAGATCGCCTTTTCAATTGCGGAATAATAAATATATTTGCGTAACGGAGCCGCCGCCGCCGCCACCGTGACGCTGACTCATGACTATGCTAATCGCGCGAGGGGATAAATAATTCACTGATCTCTTGCGTATAAAACGTACGATGTTACTGAGATTTCGTCTCGTGTGTGTGTGTGCGTGAATGTGCCCTTTTCTTATTCTTCTCTGTGTCTCTCTCGCGGACTTGTAAAGTATCGCGCGAGCATGAATTAAAGATCGAGTTTGGTGAGTGATGGATTAATTGAATATGAAAAATCACAGTTTCGAAAGAAAATTTTTTTTAGGTCGTGGGTTGTATAAGTTACAGTAATCGGGGTTTTATTGATTTACTCTTGTGATATTCATTGAAGCGAAAAATGTTATTTTCATGAAGAAAAAAACTGTACTTTCTGAGATACTCCACAATAGTAATTTTTAGGTATGATCCCTTTATAAAAGAGAGATATCGCCATTTTGGTGAGATTTTCAATGTAAGATTTTATTCGTGAGCTGATTGGTGTAGAAGTTTTTAAAATATTCGAAAAGTGCCTTTTGAGGTTACAATCATTGTTTTTTTTTCCTTTGCGTGCTTGCAGCGCGCTGAGTGGTACTAGTAGAGAGTAAATTTCTGTTTTGTTCTTAGTTTAAATTTAAATATTTTTTTCGTTGCAAGGTATAACATATTTTTATTTTCCTTTTATCATTTCCTAGCTTTAACTAGCATCAGCATAGTTTGTAAGGAATAGATAACGCTAGTAAGCACATTTCATTATTGTTTCTCTGGCCCTAATCATTTTTAGAACAACTAGACAGTAAGTTCTAATTTTTACATTTTTTACATTTTTTATAATAAAAAAAAAATAATTTATCAGAATTTATATACCAAACAGAAGTGTAAACACAATCAAGAATTCGTTCGATTTAAAAAAATTCCTACAGTTATAAAACCCCATTGAGAAAGAAAATTATTATCCACGAAGAAAGAAACAGATTCATTCCTCGGGCACGTAACGACATATTTCTGTCCTTAATTACAAAAAATCAAGCATTTCGAATTTTAATAACCACCCAAGTTAATCGAAAACAAGATCGACGTACAAATTACAGTTTTATTTGATTGCTCTTCTTCGGCTCGGTCGGAGTGAAAAAAAAGGCTGTTTATTAGTATAGGAGTGTCTTATGATTTTCGTGTTCGCACGACGCGAGGCTAAAAAAAAAAAAAGAAGTTTGTCGAAGCACGTGGGCAGAATGCTTTCTTTAGAATCAAATTAGTTTCGATCCGCTCGATACCAGGGTTGATATCTTCAGTCTCGTCCCGTTTCGATGTAATAATACGTCTGTGTGCGTGGTGCAGCGTCATTCCGCGTGCTCATAATATCGCCGGGGTCCTACCACGGCCAGTGACTCTCAACCGTTTGGTTGCTTTTATAAGCCCGTAAACTTTCGAATGTCATGTTTCGTCGTTTATTTAATCGCCCACCGACGCCCGCATTCCTTACATATTTCACCCCGCTCGGACGAAAATATTTTTTTTATAATCCTTCCCCACCCTCGCTCCTAATTTATCACTCTATTCTTAATTACAATTTATACGCGGGAGGGGGCCGTAAATCACGGAGCGATTAAATAAAAAAAGAATTCCAATTACGCGCGTCGCCAATTGTAGTTTCTCGACGGGATAAGTGCCGTGACTCGCGATTATTACCGACGATTTTGATGGATACTGTAATCGATTGTTGATACCCCGGTGGCTCTTTTTATACCTACTACGGAGGCTTTATTTATATTTTTAATTAGAGGGGAAAAGTTCGAGACTCAGTCACGCAGCCCCGCGAGAGCCTGCAGGACGATTATCGTTACCCCGAAACTCCCATTAGAAGTCGTTAAGGCGCGGGAGGGACCCGCCGGACTGAGTATTGGGTCGATGCATCTTCCCTACCCACCCCCCGGCTCAAACTTTTTAGCCCGTAAAAATTTTCCTATTTCAAGTTGCTAAATAAACACGACCGTAATGGGCCACCGACCCCGACCCGGGAGATTTTAAATTAAACTTTTAAAGCTAAGATTTAGATTTTTTTCATTCAAATTTCCTCTTCGAGAGGGGTTGGGTTAAGGGTAATGGAATTCTTTTTGAAGAATTGGAATTGCACTGCAGGTGTACGGGAAGTTAAGTAAATGGTTAAGTTTTGTGCTGTGAAACGTGGTGTTTATTCATTGAGAAAATTATAAGAAAAAGTTTTGAAAAATTTCTTGAGCAGTTTTTTCTTTGATACAATGCATGTCTTACATCTTCGGAGGATCTTCAAGAACTATAAAAATGTTTAAATAGAACTTGTACGTATTATTTTCGTGGTATAACTTTATACTTGCAAACAATTTTTTAAATGCGAAACGTAAAAAAAACAATACCGATAATTGATTGAAAAAGTTGATTCTAAGTATAATAAAAACAATTTTAGCATCAAACCTGAGTTGATTAAACGATTATAGTCTCGAGTCCGACTCTGAAGACTTTGAAAATCTGTTTTTGAACTCGTGGGACCAAAATTTGAATCTTAAAACAAAGATTAGAAATTTTGAACGAGTCAGGACTTGAAAATTTAAAGGCTGGCTTGTTTAATAGTATATTATCATACAACTGCGTTAAAATGATTTCGTCCTCGTGGAGCTGTTTTTTCACGAACGAAGCGAGTGCAAAATGCTCACACGAGGAGGAAATCATTTAAACTCTCATATACAATACTATATTTTATTACACTATTGCTTGGAGGCGAGATTTTACGTACTCCTCTTCAGGTTAGTATGCGTAAAATCGAACCTCATTCAATGAATTTTAGAATTTGGACTCATAAATCTTCTCCCAGCTGTGTTTCAAACAAGTCAACGATCAAAAACTTTCATTTTCTTGACAGACAGCTATCTAAAATAGTCTTCAATCCAGTCTTTCGTTTAATTTCTAAACTAGTACAGCTCTACAATTTTTCAGTCCATACAGATAGATCAGACTTGTCATAATTCACTGCATACCTCTTCAACTGATTTTTCTCTTTGAAACGGACTAATTATTACTACGAGCCTCGCTCTCAAAAAATGATCACAGTTGCGTACTTTTTTCGCCTGCTACCAATTCGATCCAGATCGATTAATCCTGCAGCATCCCCACGCGGATAATCAACAGAGCTTGCGCGGAAGCTGCGTATGGCACACGCACGCACCGGATCCTCGAATTTCCATACCTAGCCCCGTCGCTCGCGCGTATATATATTCACTTCCGGCAATAGATTTAGCCCCTCCCCGCCTCCACCAGCAGAGATTCGCTGCTTGTTTGTCTACGACGCTGCACAATCGGGGCCATTGTGCGGGGCCTCGGTGATTTGTGAGGACGATTTTTTGACTTCCGGAGACCCGCCGCCGCCGCGCATTTACACACAAATGTTCTCTCTCTCTCTCTCTCTCTCTCTCTCTCCGAGAGAATAAGACCGCTTGCGAGCTCGGCTGGGGCTGATCGATTTATGGCCCGGTGACGAAGGGTGAATCCTTATTTTATCTCTTTTTTTCTCTCTCTCTCTACGAGGGGGGATTATATTGTGCGCGCTTCCTCCTTCTTCTCTCTTTTTTTTTTTTTTTTCACTTGAATGCACGTTTGGCACTAGGAAATGAAGATACATGAGAAATGATATCACGACTTTGGTTCCTTTTCATTCGGAGTCACTCGTATCTGCGTCATTTGATTCGAATTAATTACTCGGTTCGATGAGCCGCTGCAGCCGCTTTTTTTTTTTTTTTTTTTTCTTCTCTCGACTTTATCATCATCGTCTCTCCCTCTTTCCCTCGGAGCTGGGTCATTAATTTAAACCGAGTAGTGTTTGAGTAGGTGCAATTATTACGGCCAAATTGGGCGGTTATAACGAAAGGTAAATTTACATTTAATTTGCCGCGCGAGCCAATCAATCGCGAATAGAAGGGGGGCGGGGGGGGGGCAAACCGATAAGGATTGCTGGGGGCTGGTGCAGCAGGACGGGTAAAAATTAATAAGGAGGAGGAGTACCGCTCGCAGCTCGTTTGGTATTCGAGTCGTACGGTCACGGACCCTATTTATTCAAGAGCATTTCGACACCTCGAACGGGGCACTTAAGAGGTGCTCTCACGAAAAGTCAATAGATCCCTCCGGTGGGAGTGCCAACGAGTCTTTTGGATACACACTGACGGAGATCAAACAACGCTTACAAGCGGCAGAGCTCGTCTTTAAGACGCTTTTTCTTCTCGAGGGAGATTGCCGGAGTCCTTCTTTCTTTACTTCTTTTTTCACGTAATCAACCGAGCTTTCAAAGAAACACGAGAGGCGAAGTCGCTCTTCGATCCTTTAGAAAGGGAGGAGAGAGGGAGGCTACATAGCTTTTCTTAAATGCTGCTGCTGCTCCTTCAATCGGCTCTTTCATTCGGACAAATTTATTCACCCGCGAGAGGTGCTAAATTAATCGCTGTTGTTGAGAGATTACTCCTGATCAGTGGCTGAAGCATCGGAGAAGGCTTTGGAAAAATGCAATGAGAATGTTTTGTGAAAGCTTGCGGTAGCGTTTGGTTCAACGTAGGACTTCATAACGCAATTTCATCTGTCTATTTAGCTATGTGAATAGATTTAAAAGTGAGTTATGAGCAGACGCTTTTTTACCCGATTTTTGAGTAATTTTCAAGGCTTGTGATGAACGCATATATAAACAATAGATTCCCGAATAATTTAGTTGATGTGAAAAAATTTATAGCAATAAGTGTGAAAATTTATTCGAGAGTAAACTTTCTGTAAGACTGCCAAGAATTATACTGAGGTAAAAAATTGTGAATATTTCAGTTTCTAACCCATACCAGATTTCAAAAATTCGCATATTTTTTAGTGACGAAAATCTGAGATTTTTCTGACGTTCCGAAGATCTGAGTTCGTGTACAAACCAAAAAAAAAATTATTGTCTCATAAAAATAATTAATTTTTCAATATTTTTTTGAGGCATACAACCATTCCGATTTTTCCACTTTTTCAGTTCAGTCAGACACATAAAAAAAATTTTTAGCCACTCTGACTCTTATGGGTTATACCATGATCAAGCTTGGGATTTTGGAAAAAAATCTAAAAAAAAACCTCTAATGTAAATCATGTTTTTTTTTTTTACGTATTTAACGTAAAAATGCATCAAGTTTGTGCGGATAAATCGTTAGCGTCTGTAAGGATTCGAACTGACGATACTCGAATTACTAGTCTTTCGTTTTGTAGACCGAGTTCCACTTAGATAAAAATGTTTATGACCGATTCAGAATAATTACCTACTAAGCTTTGATAAATTTAATCTTAAAGATTGATTTCATTATTTTACGTTATATTTAAATAACAATAATCTGCTCAACTTAAAAGCTCGCTTAAAAGATATACTCAAAATTTTGAATTAATTTTTCACCAGTAATATAATTGATAAATAGTTAAAAATGTTTAAAAAATGTACTAAACATAAGGAAAGTAAAAAAAAAATTAATTTTAAAATGTATAAAATTTATCCAATTGAAATACGAACAAATCATTCTGCTTTTTTTTTTTAACATAGATTTCGTTTCTAAAATAATACAAGAATAAATTATTAAAAACTTATCAATTTCTTTGAATGAGTTAAAATAGGTTTAAGACAAAATTTATTTAAGAAACTTTGAACACGAAATTTAAAATTTTATTTTTTTAACTCTTATTACAGTTTCAAGTTTTTAATTTAAAAAAAAAAAAAGAAAAGAAGAAAAAAACTACCCCAGAAGTTTAAACGCCCAAACTAATTCCGGTTGATTAAATTAGCAAGGGGCTTTAATAGCTCCCCGAAAAAAAAAAGGTCGAGAGAAACAATCAACAACGGCGGCGAAAGAGCGGGCAGCGAAAAAAGAGAGAAAACAAAAATGACAAGATTAACTAGATTACTCGGAAAAAATTCTCGCGCCCGATTAGCCTTTTATTGCCTGGGTAAACTGCGCGTATGACGGACAAATTAAAAAAAATAACTAAAACAAAGCGGGGGGCTACGCGAATACGGCGAAAAAAAAATCCCGAAAAATCCGAGGGCGTAAATTCACCGGGGTGGGCAGTATAAAAATAATTAGTCCTCACCCCCCCCCCCCCCCGCGCAGCCGATAATGGCGCAGGCGCACCGCGTCCTCGCGGGACGGTTTTGTAATTTAAATTAATTGAAAAATATGCATCGTGCGTTGTGTCGCCCCAATCATTCGGGCGGCGCGCGGGCTTATTGGTTTTTCTCGCTGATTTGATTCATTATCATTCCGCGTTATTTATATTTGTACGGGCGATTGGACTGAAAAAAAAGGAAAATTGAAAAAAAAAGGGTAGGGGGGTTTGGATTATTCGGTCGGGCTGTCAAATCCGTCTGGTCGTCGTAACTTCTAAACGTCATTTCAATCTTACCCCCCTCCGCCGAAAATTGAATATTCATGGCTCGACGAGTTTTATTAAATTAGCTTGATTACCGGTCTCGCACGCGTGCGCTTTGCACGCTCATTTAGCATATAAATTAATCAGTCCGAAAACTAATTACTCCGATACATATAAACAGCCGAGTTGGACAAATAATTTTTCAATTACAATGGTGCTTTCTCCTTCCAAGAGGGGAGAAAAATAAACACCGAGAGTCGGTATGCGGAGGCCGTATGTTTTCGCAATTTGTCGCTGGCTCGAAGAATGCAGACTCGAATTTCCTGAAGGGGCCTCATTGTTTGGGGACCACCGAGCGCTGTGTGTATATGTATTCACGGTCCTCGCGCCCACCTTGCCTTCTTTATCACCGAGCGGGAACCCGCGTGGGCGGTACCTCCACTTGCCCCTGTCAATCCCGTTTTGTCTTCGAGAATGATTTGTGGTCTTGATTTTTTTCCGATCGCGTTACCATTAGCTTTCGATCGTATTACTTACGCGCTGAAACACGCGCGTATTAAGAACCAATCAGTGGTTAGTTTTGACTTAACCCTTAAAGGCCACATGGAGTCCAAAATACCCCACATAACTGTCAGTGTGGCAGTTCTGGATTTGGGTGTGCCCTTTAAGGGTTAATTAGATTGGTTTTTATTAGCAAAGTAAATGGTTTGAAAATTTTTTTATAATAGCCAAAAATCTGAAAAATATATTTTAATAATCATGCCGGGGAATAATCTTTGAAATTTTTAACATTTTCATTACTGACTTATTATCTCGCTTATTATGAATTATATGAAATTAAAAAATTTTTTGGTGAAGCTTGCATAAAAAATGTATTAAAATACTAAAAATAAAACATACATATTGTCAAAATAAAACGACTCGAAGAGTTAGTATGTCAGTTGGATATTATGTATCCAGGCTTCGGGCTCGATTCCTGAGGCTAACAATTTCTGCGATATATATTATTTAAGAAATATAAATATTCAATAGCATTCTCAAAAAAAAATTTGACAGAATCATTTATGAAGGATATGTTTATTATTATTTTTTTATTAATTAATTAATTTATTATTCATGTTTTAATAATTAAGGATATTAACGTTTCCTTCTCATTGTTAATCTAGCATTTAGTTTATATTAAAATGTTTTATATTCTCAAGTACTTTTATTAGCCATTCACAAGTATAACGGCAAAAAAAATATTTTTAAGTAAAAATTGTTTACATTTTTTTTAATTGTAAAAATATTGATCTGTTTGAAAATACTCTTTCAAAGTTAAAAAGATATTTATTATTATTTTGCACCAGGCGAATTTTTGAGGTCTATTCTTGAATTTTTCAGTATAGATTGGACCTTATTTTCCCAATTCGCACAGTTTCTTTTTGAAAATTCTTTTTCATCCAAATTTCAGCCCTAAAAAAAAAAAAAAAAAAAAAAAAAAAAAACAAGGCAAAGCCCTCTCTGTAAGCCCCAGTAAAAACAAGTCTGTCGATTCGTATTCCGTATGTATCCCTAAGAATTTCGAATTTCCACAGCTGCATCGCGTCGTGGTTTAATCATTCACGAGTCGGCGTCCGGTACCTTAAACGATCCGCAGCTGAAATTCGTCCGGACGTCACGCCGAACGAAATTTAAATCCTCTTAAATTATTGAAAAAGAGAAGGCCATGCCTAATTCATTGGGGCGCGCTTCGCCCCCCGCCCTTGCTGCACGACTTGTCACCCGCTGAATGAAACATACGTATGTACAGTCGGGCCTGCTTAGAAAAATCCAATCCTCTTTTCTCAGTCTACTCCCTCCCAATTTATTGATCATATTCTTACACGGAATTCAAAATCTAGAGCCCCATCGATATTTTAATTGGCTTCGATTGTTGACCGGAATCAAAGTCAGAGATACCATTACCAGACGACACGTTATTAACTCTCCGGCTCGCGCTTCTAAAATTTAATTAAATTTCACGGTTTTTCGAGATTAAGGAACACCGCCGCTCTCCCGTCCCGGTTACAGCTCTCCCTCCTTCCCTCTGTTGTGAAATTGGTTTTCACCGGGGCTCGTAATGAATTTCGTTAATTATGCCCTGTGTTTTCCCGACCCTCCCCTTCTCTCTTCCCTCCTTTCATCAATGCACTACAACTTCCAAAAAAATAAAAAAAAATAAAAAATAGCCGAAAAAAATTAAGTTCGATGCTACTGTTTATTCTCACCCCAGAAATTAATAATGAATTTAATATAGAGAGACCCGGAGAAGCTTGAGTAGAAAAGTTTAATTAAATAAAGGAACTGAATGAAAGCTGCAAGTATTTCATTAGGCGGCTCTCCTCCTCGGTTTTCAGGAAATTCATTAGACCCCCTCACCCCCTCGAACCCCCTTCCACCCTCTGCCACCACTCGGCTCGGTGCTTTTCGATTTCTCGGGACGCATGCGCTCGCGTTCTTTTATCGCGGGTCTTCGCTAAGGTCGCAGCTGCAATTACTTCGAGTACGGGATGAATTTTAAGTGACCTTTTTACGATTTTTTTAACATCGAGGGTGACAACGGGGAAAAATTTGTACTATTTTGGGGGTAGATTTTGAGAGTTGGATTCCTACTGAGACGCCTTGATTCGTGCGGACGTATGTGTTGTTTATGTATATTCTATTAATGAACATGTAACTTGATTGTTAAAACTTAACTTTATCAACAATAGCTATTGCGTGTCATATGACTTTGAAAGAGTTACGTCGCACAACGAAGTTTTGGCTAAAATACAAAACGAACTATCTGAGAAATTTTTTTTCAGATCCAAATTGCATATTTAAAAATTCAAAAATATCTATGAAAAATCATTGGTTAACCGGGGCAAGTGGACAAACAAAGCAGGAACTACCGATGTGGTTTTGTTGTGGGTATATTTAGCCGTGGATGAAGACGCGACTGAATTGTTCATGATTCGTTTGGGACGCGAAAAATGAAGTCACTGTCGTCGCGGCCGCACTATTTCGGGGGAGTCATCAGTCAGGGGACGAACGAGACGAGGAGCTTTTTACTTGCCGCCTGTGCGGGGCCTTGAGTTGTGTGGCGTTACGCCCGCTTTGATAATTCTGCGGGCGAAGGGGAGTGATTAATTTACGCAATGAGAAGGTTTTAACGGGTTTAAACTCGAATAATTATTATTGTGGGGAATAAAAAAAAAAAGTACGAAATTCCTGATCGAATAAAAAAATCTTTTTTTATTTATTGTAGGCATGGCTATATGAAAATCTGTCAATACATTGTCGAAATTGACCAGCACTTGGAATTGAACCCAAGACTAAGACACAGAAATTCAGTGATAAATATATTGATGCAAATTATATTCTGATCATGATACTTAGATTTTTATAAGCTTATTATTTTAAAATTACGTCTTTTTTTAAGTCTTTTTAAATGGCATTGTAAAAAAAGCAATTATACTTGGTTTTATTTATTTATTTTTTCAATTTACATTTTATTTAAAATTGACATTAAAATTTTTTTGTAATATAACCCTTCATGAATTATTTTTAATAACGTTCAAAAACTTTCATTAAATTTAAAAATAAATAATTCAAAAAAAAATTCCTAAAAACCAATGTACGTATGAGTATTTGCATTTTTTTTTTTTTTTTTTTTTAATCATATAAATTTACAGATATAGTGCTCATTTGGCACAGAAAAGTTTATAGTTGTGAGCGATGGTTGGAACGGGGCTCGAACCTAGGACTGCCGATAAACGAGTCACGCGATTTATTCGCTGAGCCATCGACTTTATACTGTAAAATAATGATTAATCATTATTTCAGTTCTACCACTTCATGTATATTGAATCTGAGCTTTGATTGTAGTTCACAGGTGTGTCAACTAACCATGACTTATTTAAAAAAAAAAAAAAGTTATGCCTGCTTTTAATAAATTAACCAAGTTTAATTTATTTAATAGTATAGTTCTTTTAACTTTATTAAAATTAGATTTTTTAGGTTAATAAGGTTCTTAAATAATAAAAAAAAATTTTGCTAATATTTTATGTTTTAAAAAATAATATCTTATGTATGTAGTTGAAATAAGTTGAACTTTTAAATAAAAATTCCCCGCTATTGCTGGAAAATATTTTTCTTTAACTCTCAAGAAAAACCTGATTATTATACAACTACTCTAATGCTATGTTAATTCAGTTACTCAACCTAACTAATTATTATACTTATAATTTTCGTTACTATCGCTATACTCAGGCGGCGAATCAAAAAATTTCCAAACCTTTTCTACGACTCCATCCATCTTCCACAACAAATAAAGTCACTGATTCAACTTACCAGTAACATCCTGCACTCAACAACTCTTTTAAAAAAAGCTCTCGCTAATTTTTGGTCCCCCGAAATTTAAACCACACGATTAATCAAAACAAAAATAACCCCGATAAATCTTCTTCCCATTCCCGACCTCCTCTTTCTCGGTCACGGTCTAGGTGTGGATGCAGCAAGTAGGAGGAGACAAAAGCTGGAGAAAATTAGGGGGAAGAAAAAGGGGGGGAATTCCGAGAAGCCCGCAGCACAAAGATGATGCTGGGACTCGATGCATGCTATATACCGTTTGGGTTCGGTGTCGCGTTTAGTTAATAGCGAGTGTGCTTACCTCTTCCTTCTGCAAAGTCCCTTTCATGCGCTCGCTCGACTACTCTTTTATTCAAATTCATCATTTGCTATATGTAAGCTTTTTTTCTGTGTATAGAGAGGATGTTGGAAGAGTATTGTTTCGGAAGATTTTTTGCTTCCAGCGTGTTTACCGCGGAAAATTTAATTAACTCCGCGTGCCGATTTACTTTATTGGAGCACGCGGCTCGGCCGGGCCGGGGCTCGTTATCGAAACTTTTTTAATTCGATTTCGGCTTGTTTTCATTAAACCCGGGTGGGTTTCGTTTGGGCAAATTTTTGAAAAAAATCTTATTTCACGCTGCAGCTGGTACGAGAGAGAGAGAGAGAAAAAAGAAGGAGGCGAAGGGAAGGGATATAAATTTAGTTTGCACATTGATTGGAGAAATTCCTCCTCCTCTTCTCACCTTATTTGCATAATTGATTGTACAAGGAATGCGACCGCCTGCAGATGGATGGATGGCTTTTGTATAATTTTCGATCCGTGCGTCGCGACGCGGTCACTCGGGTGTATCTGCATAAGAATTACCGTCAATTATACCCAGTCGAAGCCGAAGGCCAGCGCGGGACACCCGAGGCTATTAGCTGTGTATCAATTCGCTCCTTACCCTTCGAGCAGGACACTATCATCATTATCGTTCGATCGGGGCCGTGGCTTGTCGATTTTGAGTACGAAGCGTGATATGATTACCAAATTTAATTTTGAATTATTTTTATTCGTTGAGGAAAAAAACTTCAGGGTTAAATAATATTTATAGAAAATCATTTTTATTCACTTGAGACAGCGGACTCTCTGCCTCTATTCGATTGGTTGAAAATAATGTATTATCCCAAGTAGGATCGTAGGGCAAGAAGCGTAAGATGTAATATTATATCACAATCAGTGCTTTTTAGCTAAATAATAAGCTCAAAGCTAGATTTTTCATACTTAAAAATGATTTATAACCTTAATCGTCGTTGATGTGGAGAATTGCAATCGATCTTACCAAATTCTATTAAGTATTTCGTTCCCTTCAATTGAGTAGTATTCAAGTTTGGCATCATTGTATATTATAAAATTAATTTTACATCGTAAAATCTTTTGCCGTACTGAAAATTAAAAAATTCAACTACTTAGTCCGAAGTCATTTGCCTCGCGGGACAAGTAACGCAACCCAACAGCTGCAATGGCAAGCGAGGAGGGGTAATGGACGTCGATGCAAGTTTTATCCGTTCGGACAGGTACAACCGGCCTCGCAAAGGGAATAAAGAGTGGTAGGGGAGGGGAGAGTGAAAATTTGTCCCGATCGGTCCGGGTACTCGAGAAAAGTCAAAGTAATAAGCTCGACTGTTTAACGTTTACAGCGACAACAGCAAGAGGAAGGGGGGGGGGGCTGATGGGATTAAAGCGGCCGACGACAATGCGGTGTTGATTTATCATTAGCGTGGCATTGAGGGAGACACAATGCAGGAGGGAGAGGAGCCTGCCCGGTCCTTCGGCGCTGAGGCAACAGAGCCGAGCTTCTCCTCGATAAGCATTCGGCAGATTAGCGTCGGCCTGCGCCCTGTTTACCTTTAATTACCCCTAAGAGTCTCGACGGACAACCCCCCCCCCCCCGCCCTTCCTGCCCCGGCGGGCGGGTGTCCGTTAATTTTTGAATTGTTTATTCGAAGGAGTCTTTTATTAAACTCGCTTAGAGAGCTTGGCAGAGATCGCTTACGCGGCGTGGCGTTTGTTTGCGCCCGCGCCGCCAAAAAGCTTTCGCTTTCCACCTCCCACTACTACTACCGTGCTCTCCTCGGGGCGAAGTTAAGTAAGCTTTTAGCGAAGTGCCTGATTTATCAATGTATTTATTCCGAGATATTGAATTCATTTAGTTAAGTAGTGCTTCTGCTATTTTCTCCCCGCCCCCCTCTTCTCCCCCCTTCGCTTTCAGCTTGCAGCGCTACGGCCGGGTGAGTGCTTTTAAAGAGCTTTTTACTCTTTTTTTGGAAATAAAAAAAAAATTTCCCTCCTCTCTCTTTCTTTCTTGGGTAAAAGTGTTTTTGCAAATTTTTTCAAAGAGTAGTTATGTATTGTGGAGCATGGCTGTTCGTTTTAATTTTTTACGATTTTTGTTCAGCTAATATTTACCACTTATGATTAAGTCTTTTCGAACGTAATAAATATTTTTACTTATTTTAAATCGTGGTGTTAAAATAGAATTGATGGAATTGAATCAAATATTTGATTACTATCAACTGGAAACATTTATTTTTATAAAAAATAAAAAATATAAATTCATATTTTGATTTAATTTTTACAAAAAATTATGGAGCTGATATCTTTTAGGTAAATGCTACATTAATTAATAATAGATAAAAATCACAATTAGTTACCTACACCGAGAGACGTAGTTTTCGATTAAAGATCACAAATGTTGACTTTAAAAAATAATTCGGTCAAAATATCAAGTCAGCCATGTACCTCTGAACTAAGAAATAAATAGAAGTGAAGTTATCAAAAATAGTCTTTCCTACTACTTTAAATGAAGAAATTTTACCCAGATAACATACTTGCAAGAAAAAAAAAAAAAAACAAATAGACACTTTTAATTCTTGTGTTAGTTAATTATTTATGCTTGAAGCTCAAAAGAAAAAAGCTTTGTAAAACAATTCATACTTTTCTTTGCTAACTTGTAATATAAAGCTGTTCTAATTGAGCTGATAGTACCATGCAGTTTATTTAAAGATTTAAAAAAGAGTTTTGATCATTACAAATTTTTATTATAGAATTTACAGAAAAAAGTTTCAGTCAAATAACTGGTTTAATTAATGTGGACGCGGTAATGGTTAACATAACTTAAAAAAAAATCAATCTCCCCGCTGCATCAAGATTTTTTTTATTTAAAAATTCAAATTTCCCCGCCCCTCCTCGGTCCGAAAGCTCATAGTAAATAAAAGCAGCGTGACGAGTCGAGTCGTACACGTCGATTCTCGGTAAAATCCTACCGCGATCGTCGGAATTAATTAAAGGGACATTCCAGCCGGGGTGTATAGACGAAGGGCTCGGTTCTTATGTAATCAATCGGGTTGACCGATACACGCTTGCTGCAGGCAGTCTTCCTTAATTAGGAGCGAGATCGGACGCGCAAAGAGAGCGGTTTAAAAACGCGAAAAAAAAGTCTGCCGTGTAGGCAAGGTGGCACGCCCGTTAATTGTGAACTTGTCCCTCGTCGCGAGAGCAATCGCGATTCACCACGCGCGAGGAGCTTGCGTCCTCTCGCTCTCCCTGATTCATCGGTTCGCACTTCTTACTAATCCGCTAATCCTATATGTGTTTTTCACCTACCTGGGATACCGGACGGTAAGAGCTGAAAAAAAAAATTTTTTTTTTTTTAATTAGGCTTTATAAAAATATTTTTAAGGGTGATATAAAAATATAATTAAATTATCTGCTATTTGGTTCGAATTGTTTTACATTATTATTTAACACTTCTATCGTGTTTTGTTATGTGTCTAACAATAATGTAATTAAAATTTTTGCAGATCATGCCGAATCAAGGATACTCGCACTTCTCAATTCGACTGAAATTTTGCAGCTAAGGTATATACATATATTTATAATATATATTTTTTTATAACTTAATTCGTCCTTTTAAGTCTACAATAATTTATGATTGAAAAAATAATAATAATCAATAAGTCTTCGTCGTAAAGGGGACTAAAATTGATTTATGGACGATACTGTGTCAAAACAGCTGATTCGAAATGACTTGTGAGAAACCAGGCATTTAAATATACTTTCTTTAAAAAAAATTTCAACTACTTTTATTATTTTGCTTTATTTTATCACCACACATAAAATAAGTATAGAGAATTTTTTCTATCAGTTTTGATTATTACACAATTGAATATTTAAATTCAATAAACAAATAAAACAGTACTGCATTAGACCCTGTATTTACAAAATACAAAGTATCAGTAACTGAAAGAGTTAAAATTAAGACAAATTGAAGAAAAAAACTCATTTTTAAATAAAATCCTCAACATCGTACTAAATTTGCACGAGAAGGTCAACAAATAAGCCGTCCACCGAAAAATAGGAAGGCACCGATGCACGTTACAAAAACCCACTTTCGCGGTGTCGGTGTTGATATTCTTGCAGCTAAACGCGTTTGGCCTTTGGTCTGATGCACTTAAAAATTTTTCATCGTCGTTGTGTGTGCAGCGTGGCAGGCACGCAGCCAGTCCAGCTAACAGCATCAACGGTCGAGGGGGCACCCCGCCACTCTGTTTTACCCGCGTCGTTTTCGCTCTTGGCCGCAAGCCGGCTGCCTAGCTCCACCGGACGCTGGCGACTGTTTAATGCAGTCCATTAGAGTGCATTTAGATCGAAGGATAGTTAAAACGTGGACCGTGTGTACAACCCTGCCACCACTACCACCACTATGGAAAGTAATCTATTTGTAGACCGTTGGCTAACTGGTGCATACACACTCTTTTTTTTTTCTTCTCTTTCTTTTCTTTTACCCTCTTTTTTTATTGGCTGATTGTCATATTCGAGCTCTCGGATCGATGGTTTTATCTGCGAATCGTGAGTGCACTACGTTTGAGCAACTATTTTCAACTGAGCTCACTTTGAGGAATTAAAATAAAAAGATTAGCGGAGAGAGATAAAAAGAAGAGCCAATAATAATGTGTAATTTTTAATTTTCTTCGAACATTGCGTCTTCTACACTATATAAAAAGTATATTTTAAGAACTATTTGACAGGGGTTATTCTAGAGACTTGGTTTGTAAGCTAAGAATCATTTGGTTCTTAAATTATTTACAACGTTAAGAATTACAATCGGAATTTTTTCAAAATTTATAATACAATATATTCTCGCAAAGGTGATTATTTATTTCATCAAAACAATAAATTCCAATTTGTGTTACTTCGTTAACTTCTTGTTTCAGTTTTTTTTAAAAGCGCATTTAAACGGATCTTCATTTCAAATTAACGCTCGATTTTATTTTAGATTTTTTATTGCGGCTACCGGTTTGATACCATCGGTAATTTTAGAACAAGGTGTGGGGCTTTGAAAATAAATCGAGGGAATCCTCAGCGCTCATTAGAATCAAGCGGTTTGACACGGTGGCTTATGAAAGTACGTCGCGATTCCGAGAATCAGTTGTCGCTAACTCCCCTCCCCCCCCCCCCGGTCCCAGCTTAATTGCGTCGACAACGCTCATGCCAGAGCATTAATTAGCGTGCATAATTGTTTAGCGGATCAATATTTCACCGATTCCACTCCCACTTCAGTCCCCCCCTCCTCTACTCCACTCTGATCGAATTCCACAGCTAAATTCTTCAATTAGAACTCCGCTGCTGCTGCTACAATTTGACTTATTTACCCCGTTGCAGCAAAAACGATGATGATGATACACTCGGCTCTCTCGGCACAAAGAGTTGATTCCTCCAAGATGCAGGCAAAAAGAGTGATCCTCGTCCTCCTCCGCACCCCGGGAATTTAATCCTGGCAAATTAATTCCATTTTCTCCATCGCGCATTCCCTCTGTGTTTCGTTCTTCGTCAGGGCTTCTTCCCCTTATCTCCCCCCGGAACTATATTGCTCGCTCGGTCTACAAGGAATTGTTAATTGCTCGTGCAGCACCAATTTGCATGAATCAATTTTAAATCAAGCCCTAGGAACGAGTGCATTGGGAGGACCTAGACCCCGCGAAAGCGCGGGGTGATTAAATCTCACTGCCGAGACAGCTGAGCCTTAAATTATCGGGCCGCACCGGGCGATGATGAATATTCGGGAGGAGTTTTGATTATGTGAGTTTTAAGGTTTATCATCGCGAAGTGTTCCAGACTCTCGAGGGTTTGAATAACTTATGAAAATGAGCTGCCAAGCTTTGAGGTAGTGCAAAAATGTACCAAAGGAAACGGTTCGCGATGGTTTTGACGAAATAAACAGTCGAGCTTGCAAGCACGAAGATGTAATCAAGTTACAAGTACATGGCTTCTGTAATTTAATCGGCATTAAAAACTGAAAACGTAAGAAATGTCTGGAAAATCAAATCAGCAGTCATTTAAAAAAAATCTGTTGATTCAATATTCAATAAGAGTAACTCTGAAATATTTTAAAAAATCTTAGTTTCGTTAAATCGAGCTTTCCAATTACCAAAAGTTTCGAATTAAAATTCCGTTAAGCCGTAGAATACAATTTCGCATTGATTAAGGTAAGGATTATTGCAAGCTGTTTGCTAACAAACCAAGCTCGCTCGGATTTGAATCAGCATTACAAACAAGCCGCAGATGATGTACACTCGACGTTCTTCAAGACCTCGCTCGCGAGCTTGCAAGCTCCATGAGTCCACATTAAGGTAGCTCCTTAATAACGATGAGCGTTGAATCCTCTTCTGCGGGCCAAAATCTACGAGCCATGGGTTATAAACTCGGACGGACGTTGGCCGTAAATCTTCGGTATGATTAGCCGCTACGAAAATCACACGCAACACCAAATTAACGTACGAGTTCGGGTTTCGCTCCGGTAACGAGCTCGCGTCTCGGTCGATTAAAGTCAGAAAAAATCTAAATGCTTACATCGGGGCCAATTATTACGGCGGCTATTTTTGCCAAACCAGATTTAAATTATCTAATGCCCTCGACTCGATTAAATTGTTCGTCTGGGGGGAGGGGGGCTCTCGGATAATGTAATTAGAATCAAATTTATAGCCCTCGGTCGCGCGGATAGACGGTTTAATTTAATCGGACCGCTAAACCGAGTTAATTTTTCGCGAGTTATTCCACAATAAGAGTTCAGCCGAACCAATCGTTGAGTTCGGGAAACGCGAAGAGAGAGGAAGATCGCCAGGAATGTAATACTGAACCAATTACTTGAACTCAATACCTAGATAGGAAACTATCCGAGGGGAGGGACACTCGATACCAGCCGGGGTAAAAGCAGCACATCGAAGAATGCCATTTACCCTTTGGAAGAGCCTTTGATTTCGGATCTCATTTTTCAGGGAATCGAAATTAGATGATTAATCGGGAGTCGTGCTGGAGGAGAAGCAAAGGCTAGAGATCTGTTACCGAAGATTATTTTGGACCCCGCGCGCGCGGTTGACACGTGAACGCCGTGGAATGTGCTAATGAGATCATTTAACGAGGTTGCATCTCGACCGGCTGATTTACGCCTAAGCTATTCTCGGTGTGAGAGCTTTCCTTTTTCTCTCCCGAGGGGAGCGAGAGGGCCACAATAATGTGACGGAAGTCGCTACGCTCGGGTGATTGTGACGGAGGAGTTCATTGAAAGGGGATTTTGAAAGGTCACGCTTTTGGCTTTGCTGTCTTCGAATTTTCACTGTGGAAAAATCGTTGAAGAAAAGTTTTAAACAGCAGGATGTTGGTTTGGAATAAAATTTTGTTTGTTTTGATGTTTGTAAAAATATTTTTTAATGTATGTGAAAGCTCGTACAAAATCTAGTAAAGCTTAAACAAAAGTAATGAAACTAAAATTTAATTTACCATGTCTTTCTTATCTCAATAATATTAATTACCAAGTTGTAAATAATTGCAAAGAAAGTTAATTAAAAAGTCTATGGCTAATTTTTTTTTTTCAATTACTCAGAGAGGGCATCAAATGAGGTATCGTTTTGTACACAAAAAAATAACGATATAAAAAATATATCACGACGTTTTCAATTTGTAATAATTCCAGTTTACTTGTAAGCTGGGGTAGTTTTAAAAAAGTTAATAAAATTTTTTTCATTTTTCGTAAATTTTGATGAAATTTCATAATTTTGTGCCAAGGAGAATAACCATTCATACGACTGTAGGGGAGAGCCGGGTAATTCGGGCAGTTTGAGCCAGCTACACAAACTTTATTTAATAAAAATAAAATTTATTAATTTTTGCACTTGGTAACAGTTTATTTTTGTAAATTAACTGTTTGAGAATAAGTATAAAAAAACTCAGCACTTAACTGATGATATAAAAATTAATAAATGATACAAACTGAGATTATTTTAGCCGGGCTATTCGGGCAGTGACGCGGGCTATTCGGGCATTTGAATAATTTTACATTAAAACCCGTGCAGCAGACTTTTGATTGTTGACAAATCAATCTTTATGTATTAAAATAATAAAATCCATCAATTGGTAACTTATTAGATGTATATTTGTCGAATTTTTCTCTTCTTGAAATTGTAAAGGCGAGCGGGCTATTCGGGCAGTAAGGAATTCCGGGCTATTCGGGCAGTTTGGACAGTTTTTATTTTTATTAACAATAAAAATTATTATTTTAACTTGGTTTTTTTGTAAAATCATGAAATAAAACCTACCTTATCACTTGCTAATTTTTTTTAAGCTAGTTCGTATAAATTCTTTGAAATATTGACAACTGCCCGAATAGCCCGGCTGCCCGAATTACCCGGTTCTCCCCTACCTCAACTTGGAAAAAATTTCAAAAAATATTAAATTAAACTGGTAATTTTTGTATAAATTTAGACTTTTGGAAAATTTCTCGGTCGTTGCAGTAATTAAAAAATCCTGTGAGTTTGATTTCGACTTTGATAATACCCGAATACAACACTCAACGCGAGATTTTCAGGCCTGCAGTCTCATTCAGGGGGTTAAAAATCTTATAAAAACGGGAACAATAGCTTTGAGCCGGATTTCTTGGCAAACCCTCGCTCCTTTTTTAACTCCCGTCCACCTCCCCCCCGCGGAGTCAGTCGGACTATAAATAAAGCCTCGCAATTTATAATGACAATTACCATAAAAATTGTCACACAATAAAATATTTGACGAAATTTACGATCGACGCGCTGGGTTATGGCTTCCCTCTCTCCCGCGAATAACCAACAGAGCGCGGGAGAGAAGTTTACAGCCAATTATTTTATACCTCGTTTTACAACCGCTTCCCCCCTCTTTTCTTATTTAGAAAATGTGTAACTTCATTTTTTCGTTAGTGTCATAATTTACCCTTTTTTATCATCGATCCGAAACTCTCGTCCTTTTTTTATTTCGACCCTGGATTTCTAAGAGAAGCAGCTCTTCTTCCTTTTATTTTTTTTTCACTCGCTCGGCTCCTTGTCGTGCGCATACATTACCGACACGCGATGTGTGTACCCGGAGTACTGAAAATTACAATTTAAAGTCGACCTCCATATCGTCGTGTTTTCATCTAAACATCTCATTTTTTTACACTTACGTATACGGGGTCGTGTCTGCAGGCTCTTTTGTCCCGCGTATACATGTATGTGTTCTTTCGACAGACACGATTCAAATGATTTTTTTTTTTTTTTTTTTTTCTTATTCGTCCTTTTTTTTGTACTCTCGAGTGGGATGTTTGGTCACGCGATTTGTGTCACCACGTGCGCTTTGCCGGACCTTTTTATTCTCGAGCTCTATCTCCTCATCACCGTGTCATTGTAATTCAATTCATTCCGGTAACTCGCTGAGGATTTACCTCGCTATTTATGGAACGAGCCAGAAGCGTCTGTTTTATAGATTTTTTCAAGTGCCCACAATGTTAGATTTAAAATTTAAAGATTGTAAATAAATTGAGAAACAAGACTGTAAATGAAAAATTGTAAGTACTTCTGATGTTAATTTTTGTGAATGTTAGCTTGAAATCATTCTCAAGTCTTTTTAGATTCGACGAAGCTAAGACCGTCAGTCCAGTGTTCTACCAACCGATTCACACCCTCAACGTCTTCATAACTTCGAATCACAAATTTCATATTTAAAAAAACAACTTGCACTGAAAAATCATTAAAAGTTAATTGGAATACCATGTGGATAAAATATTAAGTCAGCGAAGGTAGGTGGGGGAGGGGGGATCGAGGGGCTTAGCGCAATTTCTTCGAATCAGACGAAAGCCAATTACAAGTTTAATTCACAACTTTGGCTGCTGGGCGCGATAATTAACCGGCGAATCGAATTTACTTTCGTTTCGAAAACAATTATTGCACGCGAGTTTCAGCGCCCCCGACTCGGCCGTATAAATTACACGCAATCATAATTGTTGCTCTATTTTTCAAGATTGATTCACCTCCTGATTTCGATCAAATAACCCGCTGATTGGAAATCTTTATTTCTTTAGCGATTTATGTGGGTGATGAAATAACATTTTTCGACTATATATGTTTAAAAAGTTTGCGCCATGATAGTATTTCTCAAACTACAATTTTCATGGTACTTGTTAAACTTACTCAAACAGTCTTGGACATAGATGGATTTGAATTGAACTCATTATGTACGTACAATATATGATACAAAGACTTGATTTTAAAAATAAAGTATAAAACGTTTCTGCACTAAAATAACAATAAAAAATACTTTTACTGTATTTTCTTACGAACTCTTCCAGATGGAACCAGCTGATTCAAATCAATATAACAAAATGAATTTAATAATAATTAAGTACTAACACCTACCCTCGTGTAGTTGTTAATAAGCTATAAAGTTGTAGGAAGCCCGACAAATTGTTCAACACCCGCATTTGAATTTTCCTTCGTTAATTACGCTTTCGACTTACAGAAAAATTCTCATTTGTAAGCTCGCGAGTGTAAAAAGTTAGACTCCGGGGTAAAGTATATTATAAAATGTTAAACGAGTAGGGGTCCGCGTAGCCGCAATCAGAGTCCCGATCTTCCTAGGGCGCGGGGTGGGGTAATTAAGCGCTTCCTCAAACCGAAGCGTATCTCCCTGGAGCGGTTATCGCGCGGGGCAATCTTCGCACCGAGGAACACAAAGCGAGTGAGTGAAAAATCATACAATATCAAGCTCGTCTATAATTGAATGATCGTACGGGAGCCGCGATAAGTAAAAAAGCAATTAGCCCCCCCCCCCTCCCCCCCAGGTAATTTCAGGCGTCGCAGGACGCGTCGCTCAAACGTCCCAAGAATGGCCGGAAGTCGTAAAATGGGACCCGCGGTGCACGCGACCCCCAAGTGATAATTGAATAGATAATCCGTACACCCCCCCCCCCCAGCTTTTCTTGCTCACTTCTTCCTTCTCTTTCTTTTTTTTTCGTTTCTCTCACACCTGCCCCGGACGGGGACGACAGTTTATCTGATTTTTAATTTTTCCGGCCTGCCAGCCGAGACTAAACCCTCTGTGTTTTCCCGCGGGCTTTGAATTTGTTTGGATGAGAAGTGAAAAAAGGCGTTGTTTTGATTTGTCTTTTGAAATTTTTTAGAATGATGCACTGGTTTTTTTGGAAAATTGCCGTGGAATATAAAAAGCAAAATCATTTTAATTATTAAGGTCATACGGAAAGATGTTGGAATGAAGGGTACAGTCAAAAAGTCTGTAGGTACGAATAAAAATTATTTGGAAAAATTTTTGTACACGAATATTTTTATTTATATCTAGCAAGGTAACACTGTAGATTTCTTATAAATGGATATAAAAATTAAAATTATTGAAATTTTAATATCAGCGAGTATGTTTCGTTGGTAGCTGACGTACCAGCAAAACCAAGTTTTCGTCAGTTCGATTCCGGCTAAGCACCTAAGCTTCAGCCTTAATATTCGAGCATGTATAGAATAATTTCAAACAAGATTTTTAGTGAATCTGTGAACCTATTTAATTTAAAAAAAATCTATCGTAAGAACTTTATATTTTTTAATTTTATTTCTTTTGATCATATTGTTAATAAATATTGGCAAGTTATGAAATAAATTGAGATACAATGATTGCACACTTAAAAATCTATAAAAATTTGTAAAACAATATAGTATCTTCGTAAATTTTATTTCTTTGGATGAATTTAATTTACATACAAATTTCCACAGCTAAAACAAACTACTTTTTTTGTTTAAAAATAAAAAAACAAATTTATAATTTATACACTCATAAAAGCAGCGTCATCCATTGAAGAATTGCTTTTTTGAAAAACGTACAGTACTCTGAAACGCTTTAAATTTTTAGAAAAGTCTAAAAAATAATTAAATTTTATTACCATTATTTATTAAATACAAAAAATACCGTTGAAGCAACAACAACAACAGCGGTGATGAATAATATTAAATAAAACTCAAGAATAGATTTTTCTCCTCGTTTGCCTAGTGCGCACCGTGCGAAACGGTTTAAAAGACTCGCGCACATTCTATTTCTAACATTTTCCGCGAGACCACGTTGAATCGTTTGGCACGTTATTTTACTCGGCTCTTAAAACACTCTTCCCGAGTCGGGGCCGAGGGTTAACATCGTCGAAAGACACGACGTCTTGCATGTGTTACGACTAATTAACATACGTGAAAATCCTTTTAATTGGGTGATTAAACGCCCTCGTCAGACACTTTTAATGGCCCGCAGAGCCACACACACCTGGATTATTCTTTACACAACCAATCGGCTCGTCTCTTATCTGGCGGGAAGCAACCGGGTTTCCAAATTTATCTCGATTCCCGCCCGTAATTTCTCCTCGTCCTTCTCCTCTCGTTAAAGATACTCGGGCGGTAGCCCCGAGCTCCGTCCGTAATAACTGGACGCCATTATAAAACCTCCTGAGGGAAACTGGAGGAGGCTAAGGGTCCCCCCCTCTACACACACAATTTTTTTACATAATGTATGCATGAATTTTATAAACGCTCGGGAGTTTTCCCCGGTCATGCGAAAATTTCATAATTTATAAGCGAAATAAAAAAAATAGTATGATGGATAGTACGCGGCCCCGAAAGGAAGGCGAATTAGCGACGGTGACATCTCTTTGACGCTCGTTAACGACAGGATGCGGATTGATTTTCCTTGCGGGAAGAGATAGAGAGTACGAGGACCTTTTTAAAAATGCTCCCATGGTCTTTCCTTTGAGAATAAAATAGAGGAGGGCAGTGTGCGTCTTCCGCCGGATTCTGGTGCTGAACTCGTACGCTGGAGAACTCGTATCAGTAAGATATTTTGGAAATCAAAAATCATGATACTAAATTTTAAATTGCTGTATAAAATGTTAAGTACATTTGCAATGTTCAACTTAATTTCTGTTAGTTGTAAACGCTCGAGTCACGTGACTTGGTAAAGCTGACGTCTCGCGTCAAGCATTTTGGCGGAAATTCAAAACTAAATTTCTCAGTTATTTTAACCATTAAAATTCCAAAATTAGTACCAGTCACTATTAAGCATACAGTTTTGTTACGAATATTGTCGTGTTCCCCATTAATTCACGAGAGTTTAGCCAAGACACACACAGCTGGTTACAGTAAATGATTCAACTAGAATAATCAAGATTGCAATTTGCGTAAATAGGGGTGGAAAAGTCCGGTTTCGCAACTATTCGACGAGTTTTTCTCATGCTCCTTGAGAGTTTTAGACCAAAGGTACGGGTAACTGCCTAATGAATTCTCGCCTTTTTTTCGCCGACGCCTGCTACCTCATTAGTGTCTTGCCGGGGAGCTTTCTCTGTCTGGTGTGTCGTGCGCTTAAACTTCCAGCTTAAATAGTTCAGACTGCCACTCGATTCTTTCGCAAAGTTAATGATCCGAAAATTTTGTGTGTGTGGCCTGTTGAAATTATCGAATTGTAATAAAGACCGATGACTTGAAAATTTACCAAAGTTGCTGGGAATAAGCTTAATTTGACTTATCACGTAAAGTTCAAAGACAAAAATAATTCAAATTAAACAGTTTGATCATTCTTTTCATATCACTCATTTAGAATGAATCAATAATTGGTTTCATCAGTTTAAGAAATTTTACGGTACTGGCTTACACAAAACGATTCATTCTCAAACGCAAAGGTCAAACATAAACGAGTGAAAAATACATTATTCATTCAAATACAGAAATAAACAGTTCTCTCGTGCAGCAGTTTATGCGTGGGTACGTCGGCTTTTAGGCCTAAATAAAAAGCAGAAGCTGCGTCAAAATGTGTTTTTAATGATTCCTCCGCAGCGTCGGTATCACTTGAGAAACTTCCTGTTGCCATGGGGTCTCATTTGCGCACATGCTTAAGCGCTTTGCACCGCCGCGGCCATCCCACTCTCTACTCACAAAAAGATTCCATATTCCAAAGGCGCGAGGGAAGGAAAAAAAGGTTAAACGGAGAGAGATGAAACATCTGTGTGATTTGAAATTCCGATCCTCGGTAAGAAGAAGGGGAGGAGTATCTGGGTCGTTTAATTATTTCGAAAAAAAAAAACTTGCAGATTTCGCTTTATCAAAACAGCGGTAAAAATTAATCACCCCGCGGTTCCTTGTTTATCGAAGTCGATTAAACTCCGGAATTAATTACTCGAAGATAACCGAAGAAAAAAAAAATTCGGAGGGGGGTCGGATTTTTCGGAGTAAACAACGGAGTAAGCGTGGTTTTAAAAACGTGATTACGTAAACGCCGAGGATTACAAATGTACGCTCGAGCCGGGACCGTTAATCGGCTCGGCTAATTTATAAAAGAGCCGGGGTAAGATCCTTTGCAGGCAATAGCGACAGAGACCACCGAGCGTCAGCCGGCTAATTAACTCGCTTCTTATTCAAGATAAATTTGCCGGGGGGAGAGAGAGAGAGAAAATAAGGAGAAAACAATCTTCCGAGAGGAATTAAGAAAAGCGTGAGGAATGTCTCGAGGGGGGAGATCGTCATGGCTCTCGCTCGCGCCTTATAACAGGATCTTCTTCTTCTTCTTCTCTCGCCAGCTCTTTATCTTCGCCTTTTACACTTGCTTTTATCCCCCCTCCCCCCTGCCCTGATTTAATCTTCCTCTTCTTCTTCTTCACCCACAAGCAAATCTTAATCCAGAGATTAGATAAAACTTGATTCTCTTTAGCGTCTGCTGTAAGCGGTATCGTTTTCAGATAAAAAAAAAGTGCGGATGGTTTTTTATTCTTGGATGAATTATGGACCGATCCAGATTTGAGAAAAAAAAAAATCATAATTGAGACGCTATCAAGCTTGATTCAACTTCAAAAAAAATGAATGAAATGTAGGACCATAAGGAAATAAAGTAAGGAACAGGATCTTGAAAATTCTAAAACTCTGTGGGATTTAATAAGTTTGAGCTGGGACAAAATACAATTTAACCCTTTTTAAAATCTCAGCTTGAAATTATAAATGTACACTTGTTTATGAAATGTACACTTTTTTTCTAGATTATACGATAATTGTAAGTTTTTATAGTATAATAAACAATAGTATAAGTTTTATTACTAGAAAAGACCATAAGTAATGACAATGTAAGGGATAACTTTTTTTTGTACCTACTTTTTAATTGCAAAAATTAATTGATTCATCATGGTACTGTGGGTAATTGGCTTATGAAAAACCGCATTAATCTAGTTTTTATTGTAACCAAACATCGAATGAAAAATGAAAAGAAATTTTGATATTCAGCCTCATGCACACAGCTTTTGAAAACGGGTAACGAAAGTTCAAAGTGGTCGTATCGGGTTCCATTTATGTAAAAAATCACTTACACGGAAAAGATTAAATTATGAAAGTTGGCGTATCTTCCCAGTAAATTCACGTAAATTAACTCATTAACAATCAACTCGAGAAACATTATCCTCGCGAATAACGAAAATACGTGCGAGAATTCATTCTCGAGAATGACGAATGAAAAATTTTCTCATAAGTACTACGCGCGTTGCAGCCTCACAGCACAAGGAATTGAAAGGAGGAAATAATGAGACCGAAAAAACGACGCTGAATTTGCCCGAGTGAGCCCGGAAATATCCGTAACCCTTTATTGTTGCATATTGTTCAGTTTAAAGGGCCCCCGCGAGTGAGTTCGCTCGAGCGGTAATATAAAATTGCCTTTCCTTAAACCCCCTGAAAAATGTATCGCTCGGCGCGGTCGTTTAGCCCGGGATATAGAAAACGGTAAACGTTACAATATCCGAGAACCGTGATCGCAAGAAAAATTTTTTCCTATCGGACGGATTCGTCATTATTCTCTCGATCGAATAAGGCGGTAATAATCGATCCGAGGTGTGTGATCGATCAACGAAACGAGCCCTCAAAATAATGGGGGCCCCGAGAGAGAGAAAGACGAATTTCATATTTGCCTTGCGGTTCCCAATCTGATCTTATTTAAATATAAATTACACGACTGCGGTGAGGTGTAGTCCGGCCCTTCCCCTTGTTATCGTTTCTGCGGCTTTTCTTTCATCCTCCCGTTTTCTATTAGAACTTTAATTTCGTGCTCGATAATGGATTTATCGGTGAAATTTTTATCAATATTCCGAGGCTTATTTACACCCCTTTTTTCTCGCTCCGACGATCACCTGCAACGCTGATTTTTATTCGAATCTCTGATTGAATTCCAATGATACTTCCCCCCCCCCCCCCTTTTTTTCCTCGCGAGTCAATCTCCGGTAAATTTACACGTGTGAAAGACGCACTTTTATTTTTTGGATGAATTGTGACACTTTTTTTTTTTTTTTACTGAATTCTAAAATTTTTTATTTTGTTAGGACCTGTAACTAATTATGCATTTGATAACACCTTCCATCAATAATGCATTATTTACAGTTTAGTGATGGATGTAATCATTGCAATTCAGTTTTTACTGATTCTGACTACCCAAAATTTGTTTCCTCAAGCTCCACATAATAAAAATTTTCCCCCGAATTATTTTTTAATTTTTATGGAATTTCCAAAATCTGACGCTGAGTAATCTTAAAAAAAAATAATAATAATAATAATAAAAAAGATAAAAAATTATAAGTATTAGAGAAAAAATTAAATTCAGTAACATTTCTATAGAAAGTTGCTTGCTTAGTTAAATTAATTAATAAACAATTCAATTCAATTATAATTATCAATAACGATCTAAACAGTTGCTTATCTTTTTTAGAGGTTAATAAAAAAAAAGACTTATATCCAGAGAATTCCGTTAAATTATTTTATTTTATTTTAATTTGTGAAAATTGAACACAACTATCTAGCAGGATTCGAACACATATTCTCTAGGTTGAGAGTCGAATACTCTACATACATAACCAACAAGCACATTTGAAGAATATAAATAATTCATTTCAAACTTACTTTACACAAGATAGATATCAATCTGATTATCCAAACACTCGTTCATCATAATAAATTAATTTAAAACTATTGTTTACATTGATTCAATTCTTTATTTCTTACTTTTTGATGGAAATTATTCGTTACCTTCTTTTAGAGGACAACTGCACGAAAAATAAATTTTTATGTAAATTTTCTTAAAAACCACGCACGTTAAAACCTGGAAAAGGCAGTTTATTTTGTTACCGAAACGTTGTCAAAAAATTATAAATAAATGGTTGACTCGTCATAAACAACTGTCTTTAAATTATTTCAGCGATATCAATCACTAAATAACGATGGCACAAATCCAAGTCATCAGAGCACCGATCTTTTCCCGAAAACTTATCCCTGATCAAAACAATCAAAATAACGCACGGGACCATGCTATGGGCTGGGATTAACCGGGTGTCCCTTACGGTCAAGGACCCGTAATAGCGCGCTGGTCCCCTTTGACAGAGTCCGCTGCACTTTACCAATCTATCCGTTTACCTATCTTCTCCTCCGTCCTCGTGCAAGTGCCTGCTGCGTACCCCCCGACTCCCGAGAATCGATGAATATTAATTGAGCCTTAATCGCCTCCCCTCCCCGTCTTATCGATCAAAGCGCGTCAATTTTCAAAACTGTGGCTGCACCCATCATCATGCAAATAACAACAATCATGCCCTTTAAAAAAGTTTCGTTTCGCGATTTCCCTCTTCAATCCCAGCCCCCGCAAAAAGTTAATTCATTTTGAGCGTTTTTACCTCCCGATGTAAATCCTCGGCTCGGCCGCGGCATTAGTATAAACAAGTGTTATTGCTCTCCCGGGTGCGACTTTTTCTCCTCGCCCGTGGAGAATCGAAAATTTGCCCGCTCACGGGGGAATCGATGAGAGACAAAAACCAAAGTGATTTCTCAATTTTCTCGCGTGGAGGGGAGAATAACAAAAAAGAGCTGCTACCGTTTTTAAATTTAAACTACACTTTATTGACTTCTTCGTTGTCTCAACGCTTTTAATCTGCCCCGAGATTAAAATCTCATTAATTAAAACGGAGAGAGAGAGAATAAAAAGGGAAAGGTAGAGCGCAGGGGCCAGGTGGAAGAGTCATTTCCGGTCTGTGCGAAAAATCATCAATAACGCTGGCGCGATAATAAACACGTTTCCGACAAAGCCCCGCGCGGTTGATTAATAACGATCATCAAAATTGAATATTTGCTTTACAACTAATCAAGCATCGCAGTTCTTGAAATTTCCTTTGAATTGAACCCAGACAATTTAATTCGAAATATTGGCCATGAACGCTCAAAATAATCACACCAGCCCGGGTTTATCGAGCAAAAATATAATAACTATCAAAAATTAATCAAGCAAGCTGATTTAAAAAAAAAGAGCATACCCAACAACCAGAATTTCTTAGTGTTTATTCAGTCATCCGTTTCTACAACCTGATGACATTTTTTCCAGCTCCTAAAATCATGACTAACCTCCGTACCAAAATATCGTCAATGAAAAGTACGTCGAGCATAAACAAGCCCGTCCCGTGTGCCCCGCAGAGATACACGCGAAAAAAAAAGCCGGGGGCTTTTATATTTTTCAGGAATTTCAGTTTCGCGTCGAGAGCAAATTCGCACGTTGCAGCAGCAACAGGAGGAGGGGATCGAGTATGGAGGACGCCGGCTGAAAAACTGCAGCAATTTGTACCTCTTACTGTCGTCCGGGTACGGGAAGAATGGGGGTATTGTCTTCCAGGAGAGAATAAACGAATTGAGCCTCTTTGAAGCCCGCGGTAGTGCGAACGGGAATCGATATTTTTAATTTCAGTAGAAGCCAAACATCTACAAACCTAACTCCCGCTGCAGACCAATGAAACTCGAAAGATTAAACTTACCCTCCCTGGCTACAGCTACCCGGGGGCTTAAATTTCTGCAGTAGTTGGCTCCGTTTTCGACCTTTGACAATCGGGTTTTTCAACCCGACTGCTCCGGATGGAAAATGAATGCGTACACTTATTCTACAATTTAAGTCTACCAAGTTATCATTAATTTGTTGTTTTAATTTATTTTTTAATAATTCCAGTTGAATTTGCATCAGGAATTTACTATTCCTAAACACGTATAGGAAACGCGTAGTTTTCATGAGAGTTGGATGTTTCAAAACGGAGGTCGAGAATTAATTTCTAATTTAATTTTTCCTGAAAATGTAATGAAAATTTATTCGAACGAATAAGTAAATAAGCCCAGGAAGATAGAATGGTTAATTATCTAAAAAGTTTTTTTTTTCAAATCATTATGTTTTTATTATTAACTTTATTAATAGTAACTGTTTATTAAATAAATACAAGTCAGAAAACAAGTACAGCAGAGTAAAATTTGGTGTTTATATGGTCACAAAAAATTCTCAAAAGACACTTGACAAAAACTGCTCATATAAATACTCATTTTGGTGCCTGCTTCAACATATAAGTTATCTTTGTCGATAGAAAATTCACACTCATACCCGAGCCGGTCAAGATAACTAAAAGTTCAATCCCCATTTGATCTCCCATCCAATATTAAAAAAAACTCGTGTAAGAACAAATTATACGGATAATTCAATACAAAGTCTCGATATTAGGTTTAATAAGAAAATTGTAAGAGCTCGTCCGTGCGAGTTGTCTGCTAAATGAATGAAGAACCGGAGGAAAACGCGAAGATAATTTCGTTTCTCGTAACTGACCGTTCCCAGGGGATGGGGAAGTGGAAGATTATTATTTTTTCATCAGAGCCGCGCCGGCCTGAGAAAGAAGAAGAAGAGGAAGAGCGGAGGCAAGGGTCAGACCCGATAAATTGCTTGCACCCAGCAGCTTTCTTCTTCCCGGAATACATCGCTCCGGCAGGCAAATTGAAAAACCAACCCCCTGAATAAAATATCGTTCAAATTTATTTGTAAAACCCACCCACCACCTCAGCGCGTCGTCATAAGGCCGTTCGCGCGATAAATATTTATGTCCAGCCTTCGAAGGTTCGCTTCTTCTCCTTACTTTTCGGATGATTTATCAGCTGGTCCGGCTTAATGAAACACAAATCCGCGACGGAATTAATATCGGCACCCTCGGCTACCGAGGGGCGACTTGGAGGGGTAAAATTAAATTTTCTACGAGTGGACTCTCCCAAGACTGTCCTGCGACCCTCCCGTGTATGTGGATACGCTACTTGGCCGAACAAATGGAAAAAGAAACGGGAAATTCCTAATATTATAATTTTAATTAAAAGCGAGGCGCGGAAGGAAGGAGGGATGGAAAATAAAAAAAGAAGAACAAGAAGAACAAGAGACTTGTTTCAATTTGAACTTTTTTAAAAACTCCGGAGGGGCTAAGCACAATTATCAGGGAGCGCTCGGACGGTGGGGGTTATTTTAATTACTGTCCGTCGGCTCTAAATTAAAGAGGGGTTACTTCGCCCCCCCTCCCCCCGCTGAAAGTAGCGTTATGAGAGTGAGAAATTGTCCAGGTTGAATTAAGGGGTGGGGGATACATCGCAACACGAAAATCTATTTGCAGGGGATTCATGCAGGAAAAGGAGAGAAAAAGTTCCGGGGAGAGGTAAGCGATGTTTAATACATAAGATCAGGGCCGATATTGCCTGGAGATGCTGCAGGGGGAGGGGGAGGGGGGAGAAGTGTTGTCGGGGCTTTTCAGGAGCTTTCAAGTGCTTTCGCAGTTGGCTCGAGTGCCGTAAGAGGCTTTCAGAAAACGAACCCACCCCCCACCTCGCCGAGGAAAACGGCCTTTTTAATAGGGTCGAGGAGCCCTCCTCCGACGACGACTACGACGACGATACTCTTCTCCTTCGTCAAATTTCTTCTTCTTTTTTTTTCTCTACCACTTTGTAGAGGTGGCGCTTTTCACCAGTGATTTCAAGATCGCGGACGGTGGGCCAGATTCGAGACCGGGTGAATTACCGCTGTTTGCGCGGGGGGGTTCATCCGAGAGATTTACCTTTTTTTTTCACGATTCGAGTTGGATACGACGAGTGCTGTTGATGAGATGAAGATGATGATACATTTTTGGTATTGTTTTTTTAACCACTCATGCGAAATGTTGGAAATTTAATCATTTAATTATTTTCGGGTTTTTTTTTTCAAATTTGGCTTTAGTAAAAAAAGTAAATAGATGTTTGGAAAAAAGGTGTCCCTATAAGCTACATAAAAGGTACGAGGTGTGTTCTTTTAATATTTATTCACTAAGCAAATTTACTTTGATTGTTGACATTTGTAAACATACCTAAAAATTTCTAAACATTTCTAAAAAATATCATAAAAACGTATCAAAAAAATTTAATGTTGAATTACGTCTTCAAGTTTAGATTTTGGTCTAGAACAAAATATTTAAAATTAAATCGTTAACTGAATAATTTATTTTCAATTTTGGAATATGGTTTTAAAATCATACACATAATTAGTGGGAAAATATCGATTCGATCAATTTTTAAAGTTGAAGTGAATCGTAAAAAGTAAGTACTTTTCATAAATACGTTTTATCAGACAAAGTCTTCTCCAAAAAATAAAGTTTTATTTTAAAAAAATCAAAAAGGAACTATGTCACATAAGAATGTGTAATTATATACTCCCACGAAAACTATAAAACATGCCTTTTTCAACCGACATTCAAAGAAATGGTTTCTTCAGTTCTACTAAGCCTTCCCTTTTTTCGCATGACGAGTATTTCAAAAAATTTTCTAAAAAGTGTCCCAGTTACAAAAGCCGATTTTTCCCACTCCCCCTGCAACCAAGCCGTAGGAAAAAATTTTCCAGCTCTTCGAAAATCATAAAATACCCCGGTACACAGCCCCCGCAAGTTGAAAATAAACTCCCTCCGCAAATTCGAACAGAAAAAAAAAAAATCTGCAAAGTTCCGAGTATTTTGCAGGGTTGAAAATACCCGAAGCCTACCAGCGGCAGTAGGCTTACACTTTGGGTAAAAACGCGAATAAAAAGTTGTTTTTTTTTTTTTTCTCTTCTCTACCGTAGCCAGCAGTGTCTTTCAAAGGCAGCAGGAGGACCACATCAGAAGCTCGTTTTTGGCTCAGCAGACGACAATACGTTGGTAGGGCCTACTCGGGGGTGGGGGGTTGGATAAAGTTAGAAGCTTAAGCCCCCAAATGCGAGTTTAAAATGTTGTCCGACTCCCACGTGTTCGCTCCTCCCTAATACTCTGCACCAGCCTGGACAGCCAGTAACTTTATTCAAATTTTACCGGGAATTAAAAGAGAGTTTGCAGTTTACCCCGTACGTGCAGCCGGGCACTGGTAGGTAATGCGAGAGTCGTCCGACGGATGCGAGGCTTCCATTCTTTTACTCCCAGACCGAGAAGGGATTACGAGATGGTTGTGTTTTTTTTTTTTCAACTGCTACTATTTTTTACGTACATTCCTACGGCTTATTGTAAGCTTTTTTTTCGTTCATTTTATTTACTTCGTGCGAGCAAAGTTTCGGGGTGGATTTTTTGTTTTTCCCCCTGAAGCACCTGGTTCCGAGCTGAAAAATTCACCAGGTTGACATCGGTTATCGGGCGAAGAGCTTTCGAGTGAGATGATAGCGGTTAAGTGGTATATGCTTGTACCGCTAATTGCCTTAATTCGATAAAACTGAACCGCCCGGCCAACCTGTTTCAGCTGCACCTTGGCTTCATTATCCGCGAGCGAGCGCCTTCTTTAACCTTCGTATCGGCTTATCCCTTTTAAACCTTTTTTTCTCGCCATAAATTTATTAAGCAAAAATTCATTCGTGAGTTTAATCTTCTCCCCCGTCCCTCCATCCCCTTTTTTTATATATATACACTCTTGTGATTGGATAAGATCTAACTTTATTAAATTCTCGCTCTCACTCTCTTTTTCTTGGCAAAAAATAAAAAATCTTACTTACCATTAGTCTATAAAATAAATTACTCCGGGGAAATTAAGTTTTGTATGTAATTACGTATGATAAAAAGATTTTATTCCCTCGTTTTTAAGTGTGATTAAATTTTTACCTTTTTTTTTTTTTGTTCGGGAGATTTACCTCGGCTTAATGATATTGCATTGTAATGCGAGAAATTTATTGAGCCAGAGTTATTTATGCACGCGCGAGAGACTGGAAAACTAGTTTCTCGGGACATTAAAAATTAATGTTTAATGAGCTTGAAACCGAGTATTGATAAAGTTTTCAAAACTTTATTTTATCCAATTTATTTAAAGAATCCTTAATTTTTTATCAAAAATCAATGTTGAATTACTAAAATAATTAATGACTGAAATCTAATAAAATTTTTAAATTATTGTCTGAAAGTAAGATTTTGAATTAAGTCTACTTTGATAAAAGCAAAAAATATTTTAAATAATGTATTTTTTTTTAAACTGACAATGTTTTAAAATTTTTACGAGTTCTAATACATATTAGCTCTGTTAAAAAAAAAAACTTGACTATTTTATTAAATGAATATAAAAATATCAGCTGATTTGTCAAGTCAAAACAGATGACAAAATCACAGATGAGGTTCTAACAGAGCTATTTACTAATTGACAATCGATGATGAGTCTTTAAGGTAGGACCGCACAAACTAGAAAGAGATGTGTTAAAAATCTAAAACTTTAGGAAGTCGAAGATAAATATTAAAAAATGATGCCACTAAATTTTCAGAACCTGGGGGTTTTTCGTTTTTGAGTAATTGAATATTAACATCGCGTCGATTTAACCCGTAGTCTTATGGGAGAGCACATTTTTTATACAATTTTTACATAATTACATGTGATCAAGTTTTCAGAATATTTGTCAGTTTAACTAGAATGCACAAGAATCACATAGAATTAATTAAATCATCCATTCGGTTCCTCTAAGTATTAATAAAAAACAAAAATATGTGTTTTAGGTTAAAAAAGCTTCTGCTGATAATGCATTTCTATATCTATATACGCGTGAAGCTAGTCAAATGTTTAACCGAAAATGCATCTTGACTAGAGCCGTAGGTGCGGTCCTACCTTAAATAATCATTTATTATGTGATACAAAAATAAAAAAAATTGTAATTTTAAATCACCATTTTCTTTTTTTTCTAGATCCTCCCTCTAAAATAAACTTTCAGAAGTTGTTTTTTCAAAATCAAAAAAGAGGCCACACCGCGCACCCATTTCAGATTAATCAAAGCCCCCCGCGTTTCAATTAAACCGAAATCACTTAGTCTCGTGTCGCGTCTTTTTTACTCGTTGTTTTACGTTTTCAACGTGATCCCGTTTTGTTTTTGCGCATCATCTTTTTGAAACGCAGCTCGCCGAGGGAGGGAGCTTAACAATTCCCCATAAAGGTACACGCGCGCATCCGACACAATGACAATTGTCGAGGGGGGTAGTAGGAATAAAAAAAAAAAAAAAGCTCGCGTAGCGCAAAGTTCACTTAAAAATTGCATATTTTGTTCCCCCGGAAGAGCCGGCTGGGGTAGGAGAGTTAAAATAAAAGAAGCCAGGAAGATCTTTTGAAAAGTCTTGCGCGACGCATCGATGCGTTTAAAAGGGATGTTTTTCAGCGGGCGGGTGGAAAGTTTAAAAGGCGCGAGCGAGCAAGCAAGCAACGAGAGTGGAAATGAAAAATAAGAAGAAGGATCGCGAGTGGGGTGGGGGGCCTTAATAAAGGTGTTATTAAATAGATTGAGATTAATTGCGTGATTAGTGCTTTACGTGTAATTGGATAGGACGAGACTGCATGAGTAAATTGCGCCGACCCGGCCGTACGTGTTTATATGTCTGCGAGAGGATTCTTTCTCGCGCGAGCGGGCGCAGGTAAATTATCCCCGTGCGAGTACACACTTACACAAGCACGCTTAAGCGGCGTTCGATCGCGTCATTATACCCCCGGCTTTGATATATTATTCCTCCGTAACTACACGCTTCGAGGATGATTTACGGAGGAGTGTGTACACGAGAGGAAATACTACCCGGGCTGGAAAATTTTTTCGGAGATGTATGCTTTGAACAAATCTTTCGCCAAATGTGGGACAAGAGAGCTTTTGATTGTCCGGATTGCTGAGTCGAGGAGCTGTGTGCGGCGTTTACCCGGAGTTTGTATATGTACTTTTGTTGAGATTTACGCGTGACTTATGACTGGAGCACGTGGAGGAACGTCGTATGGGTATCGATTTCAAAATTACTTCCATGCAAGTGATTTTTTTTCACGAGATTTCTGTCTAAAAAAATTTGAATTGAATTAAAAGGGCAACGTTTTAACATTTGGTTTTGAGAAAACCTCAATCTTGCAAAGTTTACCTTCAAATCTTGATTTTTTGGAATATGTTCGATAACTCTCAAAATTTTTTAAGCATGTGATTGTTTAGAGCCCACTGGGTTATTATAATTGATATTTCTTCTAAATTTACAGTAGATTTTTCGAATGTATTCAGTCCTTTTTACTGCTAGAGGTAACTGTTACATTCATTAATGGAATATTGAAAAAAATCGTCCTCTTTTTAATTTATCCAACCAGATTCACAATTGAAACAGTCTTCAAAAACTCTCTCGCAAATTGAAAAAAAAGCCTCGTTGATTCCGCAAGTACTCGAACGGTCTTTGAGTATTTAATTTTCAAGTATAACCTCTTGACACACCAGAAAGAGAGAGAGAGTCAATCAAAGCTGACCTCAAACTCGATTCTCTTTTTCCCCACTTAGAAGCGATTTCAACCGAAAACTCCATTACCGAGCTTTCGCGTTGCACTCGGGGAGGGGGGAGCGAAAAAAAAAATTGCAATGTAATCAAGGCCTCCGCAGCGGCGGCTGTTGAAAATGATTTTAATTAAAAAAACATCGCTTTTTGGTGATTTTCATTATACTTTTTACAAAGAACTACACCCCGGCTTCCGGTCGAGAAATTGGCTGGAGGAATCAGGGTCGCCGGCGCGCGCGGTTTGGGTTATAAATGACATTGGTGCGCATCGAGCCGCGAAACTGTAATGCCGAGAGAGAGAATTAATTTCCTCGCTGCGGTAATATTGCTTTTTCGTCAAACCTCGTGCGCGGCCAAGACGCACCGGAGGAACAATCTCTTGGCGCGATCTTAAGAAACACACTCGGTCGCTTTGTTAAGCTCTTTATCGGCTTTCTAATTTAAATTAGCAGGGAAAAGAAACACATACGGACGGGCCCGGGTAATTAATTTTTCTCGTCTACTGCAGGGCGCCGTAGGCACGGCGGAGTCACGGATCAGATCGCGAGTTAGGTAAGTACGTCGTTAAAACCCTCTCCTCTTTCTTCTGCAATTGCGTCGGTTTTTAATATATCCTGGGTCGCACTGCGCAAACTCGAAAATGCACTTATGAAAAAGTCCCCGATTTGGAGGAAATTTTATGGGTCGAAAGGGGCGTTTATGACGGGACATAATGCAACGTGATCCCGAGGAGAAAGGTGGAGGAGGAGCGTGGGACATATCAAAACCGAGCTATCTGTCAGGTCGAGTCGTGGTGCCTTTTACGCTAATTGATAAATCGTGTTGCGTGTTAATGAATGGAGCAACTGAGAGCAGGAGGAGGAGCGTGAGATGCAGAGGAGAGAGAGCGTACGTAACTTCCGGAAGAGGGCGAGGCTGATGCAGCTAACCGGCTTAATATTATTGATAACTTTTCGGGTTTGTAATGATGACGGGACTCCATGTTTGTCTAAGCTAGAAGAGTTTAAATGACGAATACAAGTTGTTGAATTTCGGTTGGGAGTCATTTTTGACATCGACTGCTAGTGGTTTACAGAGTGTACTAATATAATAGAGAAACAGCTATGGAATTTTTCCTGAAAACCATTTACTAAATACGAGTAAAGGTTTCGTCGTTTATGGGTGAAAAACATATCTTTTAAAAGTTTTTTCGTGAAAAATCGTCACTCTGATAGCCTTTTATGTTGTACTGGACCTTTATAGTGTGTAGGCGAATATAAAATTACAAGATTTTCTGAATCTTTTGAAAATTTTTGGAAAAAAATATTTGTTTAGCCCAAATTATTATTTTTGTATAAAGATATTAAAAATTTTAATGAAAAAAAAAAAAAATATATTTTTTCCAATGTTGGTCAAGATTCAAGCAGTCGGTCAACCAATCGAGCCATTCCATGCTGACCATAACATTACTCTCGTGAAAATTATTTTATTCTAAAAAAAATATAAAAATTCACACGGTGTCACAAAAATTTTCTCGAATAAAAATACAAAAAATCCTCTTTACAAAATTTTAGCGGGCTAATCCGCCCCCTCGATCTAAAAAAACAAACAAACTCTTAAACATAAAGAAACAAACCCAAACGACCCATTGTCTCATCACGACTGTACCCACAACCCAGCCAAATAACCTCGCCATAAAAAAAAGGGAAAGGAAGGTACAGACCCGTGAGATAAATCAGCTCGAGCCGGGGGTCATAAAACTCGATGCATTGCTCAAGTAGCATCGCGAATGAAGTGCCCTCGATATTCTTCCTCTCCCGCCGATGATTTGCACTGACCGGGGGTAAGATAAAGCCTGGAGGCTCGCTCCAGGGGGTCGGCACCCCCGCCCGGCTAGGATCGAGTTTCCCCGCCGTCCGGTCTTTGATTTGTCGCAGCGGCACCGACACCTCGCCCGATATTCATCACTTTTATCGTCCTATGAATAAGCCCCGACATTTTTTCTACTGATACTCCTTAATAAGATGTTCCGGGACTTTATTTAACTCGGTCCATTCAATTAGAACGGAGGAGGAGGAGTTATGATAATAAAAAGAGGCTGCAGCGGGATAAGAGAAATAAATATTCGCTCGCTTTGCGCGTTATCTCGGGGAGTATGACGCGTTCATAAATAAAAGACACCGGATGCTGCTCCAGCCAATTACATTTCAATTCATCGAGTCGTCAATGTTATCTTTCTCCTCTTCAATCTCTCTCTCTCTCTCTTTTTTTGCCTCTTCTTCTTCTTCTGCTTCAGCCCGTGCACTTTAGATAAAGAGAGAGGGGGGGGGGCAGGGGGAGCTGGTCTGATGGATTCTCGAACACGACGGGGAATTAGCGGTTGATTTTTACACGCTGCGGCGGCAAGTGGAGCATTGTCGTAGTCGTTTCGGAGGATTTTTTAATGAGGTCCCGCTACGGAATAATGAAAGGATCGAGTTGTAGGTAGGAGGAGGAAGGAGGTGGAATGAAGATGTAAGCCGTGGGAGGAGGGGGCTGGGGGGGAGGAGCGTGGGCCGGCTAATGCGAATATGCTGTCGTCCAGATAGAAAGAGATACTCGATAGGGAATCTGTGTACGACACGGATGTCGAATTAGCCGAGAATTTAGCTGCACCTCGCCGCTAGCCAGCCTGCAGCTTAGCCCGCGCGACCGACTGACAAATAGTTATTGCTTGATTAGCGATACGAACCTGCTGCACGATCTAACTTTAACTCCCCCCCCCCCCCTGCATTTTTTTAGTCGACTTGAGGCTGAGATTTGAGGTTGTTCAAAGAGTACTGCTTTGTTTGGGTTAGTGTGGTTTTTCTAATTGAATTAGCGTAAGGGACATGAATAATTATATTTACCGAGATATTTACACTTTATTGTAGTAGCTTTATTTTTATGGAAATTGATTGTGAATTAAATGACTGAAGATTCTATAAGTTAAAAAAAAATTCTTCTTCTTGAAGAAGAAGTTGCGTTAAAAATTTTTTTTTTTCTTATATTAAAGAATAAACGAGAATTGATGCCCTTTTTGTACAGTCCTTATGTACTGGAGATACACAAGCTTGACAGTGTCAAAGCGAGGCTCGAACCCTGGATCATTGGAATAGAAATTATGCGATGTATCTACTGAGCCATCGGACTTATTATGGGATTTACTTGAAAATTTTGAATTAAAAAGTGTAACTAAATGAAGGAAACTAAAAAGATACACTTAAAAAAAAAAAACTATGGTATGTTTTAAAATTTAAATACTGTTTCCATCACGTTCGACTGTATTGTATAGTTTTGATAAATAAAATTTATGTAGAAATATGGAGGTATTGTTGAACATAAAATATTCCTAGGCACGGTCAGTTACTCGAGAATAAGAAATAATAGCGATTATTTTGAAACTACAGTAATCAGTCGTTAGTCGAATCGTTAGTTTCTACTTTTGGTAAAAACTGTCACGGTGCCCATCTATTTAAAAGACTACATTTTAAATCCATTTTACGGTGTTTTGGAATTTTGTATTTTTCTTTCGTAGCTACAGTAAAAGGATAAATAAAGAATTAGCTTCATTTATTATTGGAACTAACACTGTAGAAATAAATATCGATAATAATACAAACTCTTGACAGATGTGGCGGTGTTCGCGTTGAAAATTTGGTATGGACGATGATGAATGCTCGAAACTAATGTGAGCACCGGCAAACAAAAAACCGATTCCGAATCTCGTAAGTGGAAAAAATACGACAATGTAAAAAGCAAAACATTTGAACATGTAAAAAGAAAAATATTTCAATCGGAGTGAAACAAAATTTCCTAAAGTTTGTTTCACTTCACACTGGCTATGACTAAATTTTATCTTATAGCGTAAGTATTTGATTATCCAATCGTATTTTAAAAAGCGATTACAGTCAAAGTTAAATTATTCAGCAAGTACAGATTGTCCTAAGTTTTGAACCGGTCAGGAGAAAAAATCCAATCAAGTTATTCCTTAATTTATGCGTCAACGTGACCAAAAGAATTTTTCGTGACTCTGTGAAGTCGCAATCACGAGGGTCTCAGGAAGACTTTTGAATTTTATTGCCAATTTAACGACCGCGATCATAAATTCGCGGGGTTCTTCTAACCTGTATCTCTTTATATCCACCTCGTGCACACCATATTAATTCCTCCATTCTCTGAAGAGTCGTGTATAATGTAAAAAAAAGAAACACCAGGCATTGGTATTTTCATTGATAGCGTATGCGCCTTGTTGGTAGATAAACCCGTTAAGGGTTAAAATCGTAAAGTCCAAGATATATGAACGGTACGTGCAGCCTTCCGAGAACGCAGTCCCGGGCTTTAAATCATACTTTTGTTGGTACGAACCCCGCGAGAGCTTTTATTCCCGTAATTTGAATTAAAAATTTGTCGATGTTTATTCTCACCTGAGCGTCAAAAAAAAGAGGGGGAGGGGGAAACTCCATGTGCATGTAAAGTAGCCGCGTGGGTGGCGAGGGTTTATTACGGTCTCGCGAATCGATCGCCCCGGTCGTTTCGTATAATTGAAAATATTTCAAGTGGCAGAATTGAGCTGCCTGCGACGGAGTTTTTCTCCCTTTTGCGAGGCTTGCCCTAATTTATATGTTAATTCTCAGGGAGGGAAAAAGGTATGTTTGGGTGCGTAAGGGAGATTTTGTGACTGTAATCCTGACTCCTGAAAGTTTTGCCTGGCAAATTAACAGCGCGTGTGGATTTAATTAAAAATCACATGAACAAGTTTTTTATATTGTGGTTAAATTTTAAATAATCGATCAACAACAAAAATTTGAAAAAAATATTTTGAAGTTTCCTATTCTAGTAATAGCATGTTGAATGTTTAAAAAAAAAACTAACATTTTGAAAAATTGTTGTCATCCTCGTTGTCATCAATAATTTAAACTTAAAATTAAAGGCTTCACAAAAATAATAATAATAATGATAATAAAATAAAATAAAATAAACTCATTTTTCATTGATTTAAATACTGATAATTTATGTTTCTATTCAAAACAATTAGGTTAATAAATCTACATATGTATATGTCTGAGATTTAAAATTCACAACATTCTGTAAAATTTTCTTTATGCGACTATAGCAAATAATATTTGCAGTTAGTAGGGGTTAAAAAAGAATTTCGAATTCAGTCGTTGGTTTCTCACGTTAACACTTTGGTGCACATGTAATCTACCACATCGCATTTTTTTTGTAAAACGATATTCCTCTTCCACTTGACAGGAGCTTAGGTATAGAATATCTGGAACGTCAAGTTAATGTGTTTATTTAGACGAATATCGCGGCTTAAATCCGGACATCAAATCCCTTAATAGGTTCACTTGACAACAGCGTCTACTTAGTGCATCGGAAATGGAATATCTCAATCGATCAACGGTTTTACAGAGTTTTAAGAGTTTGACATAGAGACGTATCTGTCTGGTGGTGCAACAAGAGCATCTTTCATTCCACGATAAAAGATAAACGCTCTTTAAATACTCGAGTAACAAAATTGAACAAATATGTAAAATTTTTATAAAATAAATAGTGGAATTTTATTAATTTGAAGTTGATCTTAATTTTTAGCTTGCAAGTTCTTGAAAAATATTTTAATTAATTAAATAAAAACAAAATAATTAAAGAAAAAGAATGGCAAAAAAATATAATGTTGCTTACATTTTTCGACAAATTTACCTAATTCAAAATCCTAGATAATTCAAAGTTTATTTCCAGACTCTTAAATTTTGAATCGTCACTGTATCAACAGAAAAAATCTGAAATTTTTATAGAAAAAACAATACAACTTTTTATCTCAAAAAAGCATTGTTTGAAACACAGCTCCACAATTAAAAAAAAAAAAAAAAAAAAATTCATCGTGATTCGATTGATGATACCGAATCAAAGGTCGCTCACACACTGCGAAGCCGAAAATCATCGTTCTCCCGTAAAATAACAGCGCAGTCCGCGGGTCCCTTTTAATTCGCGCGCGTAGCAAAAGGACGCCCGGTGATGCGTGCCAGGCCGGAGTGTTGAATGTAACGCGACCAATTAGTCTGGGGATGATTGGCGCGTGTAAACCGAAACTACGATGACGTCACCTGGCGAACCGGCTGTTTTGTGTATAAAATATCCCCTCTCCTTTAATTTCCACCCGGTTTATTGCTTTTCTAAGAAATCAACTCGAATTCTTGTTTATTCTCTCTCTCTCTCTTCCTCTATTCTTGTCTCGCTCTTTTACAAATCATGATTTATCAAAATTACTAGTGCCTTTTTTTGGGTCAGCACGATTTTTAATTAAAAAAAACCGAGAGAAGGACACACGAGATTGACTTTTTTTTTTGCTGAGTCACTGACAAAATATTGGGTTTTTAATAAAACCAGTTGGCTTTTTACTATCATCAATAATAACACCAGAGCCTTATTTATCGCCTCGGAGATGAATTTTTTTGTCGACACAGAAATTATTAAAAATTTCTACTTTTATCCGATGAGAAGTATTGGCTTTGCTAAATTTAACTATTTACAAAGTAGCTGTAGTTTTTTATTTTTTAGGATCCTATGATGAGTTTGGTTGTTTGCCATTTTTTGCACGTACAATTCCAAAAAGGAAACTCTTGCACACACGACTATCAAATGCCTATTCTTTCTTCGTGTTTGGACCTCATTACCTTTACTTTAATTTAGCTACGTATAATATTTAACATGACTCAACACTTGATCAAATACTCAAAATTTTTAAATTGAGGAGAATCTTTTTTAATAGCTTTACCTTCCCAATGAAAATTTTTGTACAAAGCATAATGTTGAGATAAAAATTAAAAAATTTTAATTCAACTCTAAAGTGAGTAAAAAAAGATGGATACAAAAAAAATTAAAATAAACTAAATAATTTAAAATGAAAAGATCTCATCATTAGAAATTCTAGATCTAAATTTGAGCTATAATTTAGTTTAAAGTTTTTGAGGTGATATAAAATTTGTTAATAAGATAATGTTAACAGGTACGGGAAAGGAAAGACAAATCACTTTTTACAAAAATTGAAAAGCTTCAGATTATTCAAAAAAATATGACACGTATATATATAATTACTAATTACTAGTTTATGTTAAATTGATAAATGAGTGTATTTACGAAAAACTTCAGCAGATTATGGACAGATCTGGGCAGAATACACAGGAGCTTGGCACGATTTCTGGCGAAAAACTGCTGAAATTTCTCGCAGGGTCATAAAACAAAAAAATATTAATCAACTACTTGTAATTAAAAATTTTTTAGTTCATTTATTAATTACTTTAAGCATCGCTAAACATCATTGTAAAAGTTGAGGAATCCAGTGCTAGCTGATGGTCATTATCAAGATCGTTTACACCGTATCCATAGTATTCGCTAGAATTTTTTATTTCGTGTTCCTCCATCGTTTCTGTACTCAACACGGGACTCGGATCAAAAACTACGTCCTTCGAATTAGTGACAGAATAACTGTATCGCCGAAGTAGGCGCGACTCGGTAAGCTCGTCTAATTGTTCCGAACTTGGCCCTTCGCCTCCATCTTCGCAACAACTTTCGGAAAACATTGTCTTGCGTCGTTTGAAATACTTTCCAGATGTATTACTTTGGACGACGTCATCTTTTCTTTGCTTACTGGACCGAGTCTCAGAAGTCGGTGTACTGGTACTCACAGAGCTTTCAGTTGTAGTGCTTGTGGAATTGGTGACAGTACTATTTTGGGCAGAGGTTTGAGCGTTCATCATCAACCATACCAAGTTTTCTTCCCTAACACGTCCACGACTCGCAAGATTTTGTCTGATCACTCTCCCGATATCATCAGTGCTTCTCAAAAAGTCACGTCGCTTAACCAAAAGATACGAACTGTATCCCAAATCGCTACTGATTATCATGGATACATTTGCAGGTAAGACGTGATGTGGCAGTCGACCTTCGTAGACATCGTCTTCATCGGTTGCGATACCTCTGGCACTAAGCTCGAGAAAGAAAAAGATTATTCGGTAGAACATTTCTATACGAACCTCAATAAAATACTCTGAGCTGCTTATACCGTTTCTTTCGTAACGATCGTAAATGTCGTTTTCACCATCATCAGGCTGAGTCAAGACGTGAATATACAGAAGATTGTCGAGTATCGATCGAGGTACTGGTGGATTGCGATATTCATAGTCATCTTGAGGGTACGCATGGTGAGGGTAAATGTTACGGTATAAGCGTGCGTCAAAGCACCGTTGAGCTCTGCGATTCCACAAAGACCGTAGTAAGTATCTAAAGTTGTCGTGGTCGTATCGGTACAAACAGACCCTAAGAATTCCCAAAGTGTTGTTCACGTACCTCCTGAGTTTTGATCGCCCTTGACGAGTGCTAATCATAATTTCTGGAGATCTTGTCCATCTTTTGAGAACGTAGTGTAGAACAGCGGCTAAATCGCGTGGTTCTACATCAAAATTACGATTGATTTCGTCGTTGTCATGAAAATTCGAAGAAATATTATCGACTGTATCATTGGAAGATGACTCATGCTCATTTGTCGAAGGACAATCTCGATAATTGGGTACATTGATTGATGACAGAATTTCATTGTTAAATCCTGCGCTCGAACTAATACCATTATTGTAAACCATAGGAATGAAATCAATCACGGCATCTTGACTGTTGCGGCTAAAACTTGGAACTTCCATCACTTCACTGTTAGGTACAGCTTGATCTGCGACACGATCACGCTGTATTGCTCGTTCTTCATATTCAATTGTAAAGTTGCCAGACGCTTTTGCTACTGTGACCAAAAAAATTAAATTTACTGAATGCCAAAAATACATCTTGAAAGGAAATTTCACCTTTTGACAGTGAAATTGAAGAGAACCATACATTTATAACTCACCATTAGCGAATTTTTAAATCATACTAACGTATAATTTTTAAATTATACTAACGTATCTTATCTTTAAAATTTTACTGCTAAAATAAAAATTATAGACTTTTTACTGTCGTTAATTTATATTATGATTTACACTGAGTCGTATTATGAATTCCAATAATTTTAAAATTAATTTGAACATGTATAAGATCAAGTACGATACGAAACTTTGAATGAGGCTTTGCAAATGTGAAAAAAAATTTAAATCAAGTCCCGAGAAGTTGGGTCGAGAAACATTTTAAAAAATGTGTATTTTGAATATACGGACCCATTTAACTGTAACTATTAAGTACATAATCTAATGTTTTTCAATGATTTTTGTAGTATTCAAAAGCAGTTTATGTAACATCTGCTTTTGAATGTAACGCATATTCATTGAATTTCCTGTTTCATTTCTAATACCAATCTAAATGTATACCTAATCAATCACTCCATTTATTTTTAATCCTCCTAAAAAATTTCCATTGAACGCAATGAAATTGTTTGGCTTATAATCTTAAGATTGGCCTGACTATTTATAGAAACACTAAGATGAAAAGATACACCAAATTAAAACCAAAGCTTTGACAGCAAAAAAAAAAAAATTTCTTGTAAAAGCTTTTAAAAAAAAATGCCGATATAACATGAGTTGGACATTAAATTTCATACTATTTGACGTCCATATTCCGTAATTAACATTTTAATGACTATAGAATAATTTAGAGTGAAAATTTCTTAATTTTATCTGATAAGGAAATTTGAAAGTAGACCTTGAGCTAAGAAATTGATCGAGAAAAAAAGTATGTTTCAATAATGATAAGATAACAAATTTTTAGAAAATTCGTTTTTATAAAACTTGGGTAAACTATTGAACCAAAAAATCAAATGAAAAAAAAGCTCATAAAGCTTCACAAGATTAATTTCATTAAAAACAATCATTTTTTCTGTCACAACCATAAAAATAAAAAAACGAAAGATCAAAGAATCGAACGTACGTATAAAAAAAAGGATAAAATCGTGAAAAAAAGGAGACGCGTGGTTAGGACATAAATCCAATCAACTTGTTCCTCCGTCGGCTTAATCGTGCGTGCCACTCAGCATGTAACATCCGGTACATCGAACTTGGGCAAAAACGTATTCAAAATGAGCTCGTGTGTGTGTGAGTTAAATTATCGGGTGTGGTTTCTCCCGGTGCAGTGCACGCACCCAGTAGTCGTCTCCTCAATCGAATTTCAAAAGTCAACCCCCCCCCCCTCCCATCGATAAAAATCATGTCGGTCGCGTGTAGGCGCGCTAATGGAATTGATTAAAATGTGTTCGATCGACCGAAGCCAGCCCGCCCGGGATATTTGCGTTTAGGTACTACCTACTACTGCTACATCCCCGGAAAATCGACTCTATTAATTCGACCTGTTGTCTACTCTCGGACTCTTTTTTTTCCACCCGGGGAAAAGCAAACAGCGCTTTTTTTTTGAACTCGATTTGTTGTCACCGTGCGGTAGTCATCTTTGGGAGAGAGAGAGGAGATAAAAAAATCGAGGCTGTGAGAAGCGGAACGTGGCGCGATTCTTCGGGTATAATACCCCCGTCATCGTCCCGGGTTTGTCGAATCGATGATTCCCGTCTAGTCATAGTCTCACGGTGTCCTCTCGTTATCTGCCGAATCTTCCCTGCGTCCGAAGCGAAACGTGAGAAGACTTTTGAACGAGGCGTTCTTTTTTTTACGCAACGTGTTTTGATTAGATTAATTTGAATGTCAACCGGGTAATTTGAATCTACTTCAAAGCGTGACGTGGATTTTGGACTTGGGTTTTCTAAGCAACTTTTGACAAAGAAAGAATTTTGGTTCCGAGATAGCTATTAATACGAGCAGATTAAAAGAACTTTGACAATCACAGAGTTTTTAAATGATGGTAATGAGGAACTATTTAATGCGAAAAACATAGTTGTTGAAAAAGTGTACAAACTTTAATCAAAATAGTAATTCTGAAATTGTTCATTCAAATCGATGACCTGGGCTTACATTTTTTTTTTTCATTTCTTTTTAAGTATTTGTTCAAAGAGATGCATATGTATTAGGATTAAAATTTTGATTGTTTTACAATCATACTTGGCTGGGTTCTTTCCACTGGCCTGCTTGATAAGAAACTAAAAAAACGAAAAATATGCTAGAGTCTAAAAAATGGATGTGCTTTTTTTAGCAAATAATAATTAGTAAATGAAAATTTAGAGATTTTATTTCAATATATATTTTGGCCAACAAATCTCTCAAAAAAGATGATCACTTTTAGTTAAATTTTTTCGAGGAATTGGAAAAATTCCGCCTGGGCTATCTAAAAAGCACATAAATTTTGGAGGCCCACCGATGACCTGATTTCAAAAATTCAAGCTCAAAAAATCCCCCCGCAAATGACCTTTTTATGAGCGTAGGGAACCCGCGCCGAGGTCGAAACAATGGGATTAGATCGATCGGGCGCGCGATGTGAATGCAACGGGCGGGCGCGTCTCATTGTGCCACACTAATATAGTTTGGTGTTTGACGAGGCACTCGATCGGGGTAAAAGCTCGCGCGGGCGGGGGATGGGATTTGTATCCTCTCGGCGGAAGTTGCAGATGAGAATGGTACCAAAGCTTGATTGGAGAGGATGAAGTAACAACTCGCCGTAATCAAATTGATGCGCCACGATTCTATCCCATTTTATTCGGATCGGTTACCTTTTTTCATTTTATCGGGAGAGTTTAATTTTGACATATGGATTTTGGTGGATTAGAAATCGCTGGTGAAATTTTGCGTTTTTTTTTAAATGACTTTTATTTGAAAAATTATAATCTAATAATAGTTTCAATTTTTCTAAAGTATATTGCTTTAAGACTTATCAGTGTCTTTGTAATTGATTAAAAATTTTTTTATTTTACCATAACAACTATGATTTTTTACTGAGCTTTCAATATCAGTGCATTAAAATCATTATTGAGGTATCATTGAAATAAAATCTATACGATTAATATTATTTCAATATGCTTCAATTAATTTCGAAGTAAAAACGCAGTTAAAATTTAAGTGGTGATAACAATCGATTTACCACCTTAAAACGCATTTGTAACAATTACAAATACGTATATAAATGTATACAACATAAGTGCAAGTTGCTTAGTTGTTGCAATTAAGCGTAACAATGTTAGCGATCAATTATTCTGCAGTAGTGATTAACGAGTCCAATGTAAGTTATAATTTATATTTTTCTCAGAATTGATTAGAACTACTGCATGTTTCGCAGAAAATAGATGTTCTAATCACGCTCCGAACCTAAAAATACCAGAAATTTATGTTGGTACTTCATTTATCATTTCCACGGCACACGAAATGAATCACAACGATTGCGTACGGTACAATTACTTCATGTTTAGTGCAGCACTTGTTTCATCATTTTTACTGCACCGTGGTAATTAATTACAACGTTGTTAGTTATAGTTTACAGTGTACTTGTCGTTTATTACCGCGGTGTAAGTTATTGTTCGTATTGTAGTTACAATTTAATTACCAGGATTGTGATAAGCGGTTCAAGTTTTTTAATTAGTCAACATTTTCAATGAATGAGTTTTTATTTTATTATTATTATTTTTTTCATTTAGAAATTGACCTGAAAATAACAAATCCTCTTCATTTAAATTTAAAATATTTTCATCATTGTACAAAGTTATGAAAAAAGTCAAATAATTTTAATTTCAAAACTACATTGAGTAAATTTGAAAATCTTTCCCAATCAAGGTGATTTTTTTTTTGTCAAATCTCCTCCCTGGCCGCAATCAATTACCATTATCAAACGTGTTTCCTCAACATAAAAAGGAAAAAATGTCAGCACCCAAGAGAACATTTCATCGAGGGCATAAAAAAAAAAAGGCGCTCACCTCGGGGTCGTCGCGTCGCGGCGTGTTTGGTCTAATAAAGCAATTTGCGGAGCAGCGAGATAATTACGAAATATTCTTTTTTATTTTTCCATTAAAAACAAAATGCCGAGGCCAAGACTAACACCCCACTCTACGTCCTAATTAACTTCATAGGTGTGTAGGTTTTTATTCTCCTCCCGCGACGCTCAACCCTCAACTCTGAAAAAAAAAAAAACAAGAACAAGACGAAGGAGGAGGAGAAAAAGGGGTGACGCGGGCGCAATCCTGAGGTATTACAAGACGGGGATTACAAATCCTCCTCCGAAGTACCTATCCGGTTACGAGCTGTTTTACGGTCGCGCAAAAATTCTTCTTCTTCCCCCGCGCGCCCGAGATGCAGGAATTTCCTATCAATTAGAGACAGGTTTCTTCACCGACGCTTGTTTAAAGTGGGAAAAAAAACCGACCGATCGACCGTTATTTTCACACCGAGGGGGGAAAATACATCAAATCAATTATTATCGGCTGCAGGAGGAAACCCAGCCGCTCATTTAAATTTAGATTAGCGAGTTATTAGTTATTTGTACAGTTGTGCTCGTTCCTGAAAAGAGTTTGCGGATTAATTGGTCTCCGATAAAAGCCCTCGGGTTGTCCTTTTAATTCGCTCTTAATTATCGAGGAGGAATTAAAAACTTGGCCGATTTTAATCGATAAGTTGAGCCTAACTCGGAGTGACGCGTACGGTTATTAACACGTAAAGTATTGGATTTTAATTTCAATAAACACAGGGCACCGATAAGGGATTTTAAAAAGGGTTCTTGTTTTGGCAACGCACCTAATGGAATTTAGTCAATAAGCGGTCCGGCCGTCCGAGTTTTTAATTAACGCGTATCGATTTAGGAGGAGGAGGTGGTTTAACGACCGCTCGGTCAGGGCTCATTTAAAGTATAAAATGCTGCTGCACGCGAGCGAGCCCAAGGAACGGCCGGGCGCTGCGTGTCACCCAATCAACCGGTCCGTGGCGAATTAATATAATTTATGAAAATGAGCCGGCGATGATGACGGCTGGTGGCTGCCGTTGCATACCTCGACTTATCCGCCCGGCTCGGGTCGATTCATTAAGCGTGAATACTTTTCGAATTACAACGCTGGGGCATTGATGCTGAATTGATATTTTTCGTTGCGAGCGAAGATCGATGCTGGACTGTTACGCGGGAGCTTTTTGTTCGGCTACCGAGCGCATGAAAGTGAATGCAGAGTTCGTTGTAAAGAGTGAAAATGATTTCTTGAGTATGTAGTGAGTATTTATATATTAAAGAAAATATAAAAAAAATAAAAAAATTTCTGTAATTATAATATCCTTTTAAAATGCTAAAACGTAATTGAAATTTGAATATTCTCAGTTAAACTGCACTGGATTTAGAGCATAAAATTTAAATTAATAATTTGTATACAATATTCATGAAATATTAATTTTACTTTTTGATTAAATAAAATTGAAAAAGAAAATGCCAAAGACTAGTTTACAGGTTGAATCGAATGACTTTATGACAAGTTTTAAATTTGCTATAAATTTTTTCATTTTTATTTTTAATTAATTTAATTAAAAAATATAATTAAATATTAAAATTCAAGCTCACTAAAAGAGTATGAATTGTAACTGTCGATGCAATAAAATGTACTGAAAGTATTTTTTATACAATCTTTAATTCAGTAATGTATCTAATTTATAATAAATCAGCTTTTGAATTTTAATGTTATTTTGAATGGTGAGGAACTATCCATTGAAAGCTCTGCTATGATAACCCAAGCTACGATGACATCTTAAAACTAGGATTTTATTTGATGGCATCAGTTTTCGCAGAAACTTTTCATTAAAACCATTCTACACACAATATTAATTTAAAAAATAAATTTATGAGATAGTCAAAAAACACGACAAAACTCCTCACTGAATCGAAATATCGAATTTCAAAGGACAAAAATTCCCCAAAAAGGATACAAAAATTTCTTTCCCCTTCGTGAATTTATAGTGTCAACCCATAATGCCCCGAGACGCAATAAATCAAACACGTAATTAACTTTTAAAAACTTTTTCGCTCGATAAAATTGTAAGGTGTATACCATCTACCAGAGAGCCAACTCTCTTTATAACTCGAAAAAGTAATTTCGAGACGCTCTAGGTTTCAATAGAATAAGAGTAAAAAAGTAAAAAAAAAGGACGAGATGGATGAAAAAAAAAAAAAAAAAAAAGGGGAGGGAGAGAGGGTTTCGTGTAAGCAGTTGTCGGCAGCTCATAAAACTCAGCAAGGATTTTTCGGAGAACTTGAGGAGAAGTGATTTGCTCTCCTCCTCGGTCCGCGGTCTGCACTCTTTTTCTCCGTGGTTTATTCTCTTGCTTCTCGGTTCTTTCTTGCTCTTTTTACCCCTTGGTTTATACTGTGTGCCTGCATTTGTCCGTTTGTAGCCCGAGTATACCGCATTTAAAGTCAGCCTCTAATGCGGCGCGCGCGCGCGCGGGCGGCGAGTTTCCAACGAGGCTACTGAATGCGGCCTTATCGCGTAAATGGCCTGCACTGTTTGTAAAGCAGCCTTTGGCGAGCTCGCGACGACCGAGAGCGTGAAAATTCCTCTTGAATCACCCTTCGATTTATTGAATTCGATGCTTATAGATAAGAATGGCTTCGAGAATAGGTAATTACCTGGGTTCTCTTGTAAGTTGATGATTTATTGTACCTTATACGCTGTCTTTGTTCACTGCCGTGGATAAATTTTTTTTTTGTGCTATGAACCCCAATTTTTCGAGCAATTTTTCAAATGCAATGCAAAAAGAAGCAACGGAGTAACTTTAAACACTGGGATTAAGAAAGAATTCTGTTATAGAAACGAAACGTTTAGATTTGCAAATTTAAACATCAAAATCTCCAAAACTGTGGAAAAAAAGAACCAAAAAATATGATTTATTTGAATTAAACTTGAATAAACAATAAGAAAGAGAAAACTTTAAACTTATCACGAAAGAATTTGTTTTTTTTACGTAGCTTTAGTTAAACATCAATTTTCGCCTAGTAGACAAAACTCAATTAATCTTTCAAATAAAAAAAAAGACGTAAATTATCTCTAATAGAAAATTTGTCATTAAAAGATCACAAGCAATTTTTGTATTTGGTAATGAATGGAATTTACTGAAGCTGATCATCAATACTTTCACAGTATGCGAAAGGAAATTTACTTGTAGGTCGAATGTGAGTCTTGGCCTAGCAGCACAACTCGCATATAAGGAGTGACAGCTTTGTAAAGATCCAGAGTTCAATTCTCTGAGAATGTACATCCCAGTACAAGTACGTTAAAACTCCAAAAAAAAAAAAAATTCGTCGTATTGAAAAATTTTTTTTTTAAGAATCAAACAATGAATTAAGTAAATTAAAAGTTATTTTATTTTATTAATTTTAATCCACAAATTTTCAGATAATCACATCAGAGTTAAGCTATTTGTAATTTATTACAAATGAAAATAAATTTTTTCCATAAAAATTAAAGCTGCTTGTAAATAAATATCGCAAACTTTGAACAAAAATATTGTTAATTAACTTATAATATTTTACGCACACATTTCACGCAGAACTTTTATTTACACCACACATATATTTGATATTTTCGAGTACGCAAAGTAAACAGAAAAAATTTTTTGAACCATTTAATCACAAACGAGTAAATTTTAAAACATCATAAAAATTTTTATGCACAGTAATTACTCATTCATTTAAAAAATTTAAAAGCACAAATTTTTTTTTACTCGACCACTCTGTTTGAAACAGCCAGAAAATAATTGCATTAAAATTATAATATTCCGTACGAGTGAGCGACCGTTTTACATTTTCCTCGTAAACAGCCGAAAAAATTATTTCCCTCTCCAAGTCCGTTACCCACTCATAAATGATTCTCTCGGTTTGTCGGTATATTATTTATTTAATAATAACTCTCCCCCGCCCTCCCTTTGCTCGTAACAATCGTATTTTCGAAAAATTGCTCCACCTAATTAATTATGATTTTGATAACCATGCAGCAGCAGCAGCAGCAGCAGCAATTCCCGAAATTTTTCGTTATTAAGTTTACGCGAGCACCACACAACGCAAACATAAAACCGGCAGGGGGGATAATTCAGGGAGTCGTTGCTGCAGTTTCTCTCAACGTAAACGATCGCCGGCAATTTAATCGAAAACAAATTAATTTTAATGAATTCAATAACATCCCTCCTCCCGCTCTACCGTTCACTTCACCCGTAAAATTATCGCTCGGTTGTAAAACAATGATACTCGGGTGTATATATTTTCGTAATTAATTATTCGACCGCGGACCGTGGGTGGGTGCAGTCTGGGTTATGTAAAACAACAAAGCGAATTCAATTGTTGCAGGAAAGAGCCCCGTCAGCTATTAAGAAAGGCGGATGTACTTAGCTTTTCTCCCTCTATATGTATATACAGCGGCAGCAGCGGCGGCACGCGGAGTAGGTATTCGTACAGCCGAGAGTAAAACCAGTTTGTAAATAATGTTAATCCCGCTGCTCCGGGGATTAAAAAGACCTGCAAACGCTACCAGACGAGCGAGTCTTTAAAACGGCCCCGCGATACTGCATTAAGCTAAATTAGGGCTTGGCCGCCAATAACCCGCGATTCCCGGGTAATTTATTTAAATTAACACCGTTATCCATTTTTTCGATTAAAAAACAATTTTTGATTGATCCGTACTTTTATGATTCGTATATTTTATGCTTTTTAGTTTCAAAAAGTATGGTCATTATAAAAGATTTTCATAAACTTTATCCACATGTTTAACAACGTTTAAATTTTTTTCGATATTAAAATATTATACAAGTAATTCAAACTTACATCATTTTATTCTAGAAATTTATTTTTACTTTTGCTAATTTTATACAGCTCATTTTGAATTTTTCCCGGAAATGAATGAGCAGGCAAGAGAGTTTTTTAAATTTGAATTTCTCTTAGCTGTATATTTCCTATTAATCCTGCACACTTGTATAAAATTTATTATCAATGGACTTGAATGTTTTTGTTGCTTGATCAAATCGATTGTGATCGGTTTTTTATACCTATTGCACATACTTGCAACTACTTTATTACACGATTTATATATTTTCAAGCATAACAATGATTTATTAAATATTCATTTAAAAACATTAAAAACTGTAGTAAAAAAAAGTAGTAAGAGTACGTAAAAATGAAAAAAAAATGACTGTGATTATGACAAATATTCAGCCAATTCAAACTCAGAAAAATATAAAACTAGGGCAAACACTCATTAAAATACCGAAAATAATAAATTAGCAATTACGTTTACACGTCGTGACTTCTCGGGCCCCGCAATCAAAATCTCCTCCCTCAACGCGCGGGGGATCATCAGGGGATAATTTAAGATAACGCGCCTTCAAAAGGGGGTCCCGGCACGATGAGAACGCAAAGAAGAGAAAAAAAAAATTAAATTGAGCGAAAGTAAAAGCACACGCGAAAAATTAAACCATCAGTCCAAGAGAGAGAGAGAGAAAGAAAGAGATTACACACAAAGGTGATGCAGGGGTCGAGAGAGAGAGAGAGAGTCCGATTCCGATATTCCAGCTGGATTATTAAGTCTTACGCGTAGCGGGGAAAGGTGGGAGGAGCCCCGCGCTCCTCACTTCCCCCTCGCGAGATTTACAATCAGGACCCGAAAAATCGCAATTTATAACTTGGCCGCGCGCGCGGAGCTTTGCGGGGATTCGCCACGTTCGAATTAGCCGCGCTATAAATTGCAATTTGCCACCGCGCACCATCAGTGTCTCTGCTCGTTTTGCGAGACACGTCAATTAAATTCTTACTTACCGCGAAGGGTCCGACCGGGCCCATCCTTAATTAGGTCCAGGCCTGGATTCAAACGAGTTTATATTTATCGCGGGTCCGCGCTGCCTTATATGAGAAAACGCAATTTAACCCCGAAATAACTATAATAAGGAGGAGGAGGAGGATGAGGTTATTCCATTAAATTTCAATGTGAGGAACAACCTTTAAATGAGATTATTAATAGAAAAATTCCTGACGATTTTTTATTTTTCATCCTTCGTTTTGTTGGTGGTACGATAACCGGGGGTGGGGAGGGAAGAAAATAATGTGAGAACGAAGCGCCGGATCATTACCACCGATCTCGTTTTTCCCCCGTGGGCACACACGGACTCTCTCTCTCTCTCTCTCTCTCTCGCCTTTGGTGATCGATCCGCGACCCTGCAATTACTATCTATTATGTGTGTGGGTGGACCAATCTCGTACGAGATCGTGTCCCGCGGGGCCCCAGACGATGCTTTTTATCCCTCTCTCTCTCTCTCTCGCTTGGTTCGTTTATTGAAGTTCCGTCTTATCGAGTGCGATCGCCTTTGCGAATTTGAACAACGGGCCGCGGTGTTTACCGTGATTAAAAAATTCCTTCTCCTCGCCGATGAGATTTCGTTGTGGGAGCTGAGCTGCACCGGCATTGATATGAACAGCTGAGTGCTTCGGATGAGAATACGTGACTGAGCTGTTTTCATATTTTGAATGGAAATATTTTTTTTTATGGATTTCGGGAATATTTTCTTACGTTTAAACATGCTTACAGCGTCTTTTACGGATGAAGAGTATATAGAGATAAGAGGTAGAGCTATTTACATAGAAGTTTGATTCATTATCCTACAAGAACAAAAAATCTGTTATTTTGCACATAACCTTGAACTATAAATATTTATTTTTTCGATCTTTTCTGCTGAAAGCTACTTCGAAGTTTAATTGGAATTAAAAAAAGTCGCAATATTTTGAATAAAATGGCCTGATAAGGGTATTAACACGGCAAACTATTAGTTACCTTTTTCAGCACATAACCTATAAAAACTTACATTGTTTTTCAAAGATGAAGCTTGTAGTAAACTCAAAGGTAGAATCATACTATTTTAAATCAAATATTATTCTTCTACACCAGAGCAAAATAAAAAAAAAAACTTGTTTTACTTACGCGCGAATCAAACCTGTCTCTGCACCTCGCTGTGCACATAACCTATAAGATCAAAAACTTTTCTTAGTACTCAAAGAAGATAAATTAAATAATAACATTAAAACTAGAGCAAATAAAGTCTGTTTTTGTACAGTTGTAAGTAAAATTTCCTTTTAAGGAACTTAAGATCCAAATCTTTATTACTATATGACTTCCCAGTACCACTACTAAGTTTGAAAATTGAAAAAAAAAAGGTGATCGAGACGAAAAAACCAGAAAAGAAATAAATGTTAGTTTTCCACTCTCCGTAATGACAAATAAGAGCCTCCGATCGCACGTATCCATCATCCTTTGGGTTGAGCACGCGTCAACTTCCCACCGGGTCAAGAACCCGCGGCCGCTCGCCACACAATCATTGAGCATTGAAAATTGAAAGGTTAAAGGAGTACCATTGATTGAGGTATGGAGGTTAACCGTGGACTCTCTTCCCACAGAGGGAAGATCGGTTTCGGTGATTGGCCAGCGAACAAAAAAAGTACTGTACCCCGAGTATCATTATCGGCTCGTCCGCTCAATCGAATCGATATTTCGCACGTGCAAACCTCCTCTTTTTTTTTTTTTTACCGTGAACCTCTCTCTAACGAGGATTCCTTTTTTTTTTTTTTTTTACCCCGCCGGTGTAAAATAATGCGGCCTATCAGTTTTTCCCCGTCGCGCCGGCCGTCATCGTTATTACAGGTTCTTCCTTTTGTCTCACACCTGCACCAGCAGCCCCGTTTTGTCACCGGCCATTGTCGCTACGTTTTTTTTTCTGCTTCTGGCTGCGGTGTACAGGACTCTTTTTTTTTCACAAATCCCCATGACTTTCGAGTTGTTTTTTTACGCCGTTGGTGCTCGGAAACCGTATTACGCGCTTCTTTGTCCTCCTCCGGGCAGGCCCCATTGTGGGGATTTTTCGGGGCAGCGTTAAGCAGACGGAAAACAAGAGAGGTGAAATAAAAAAAAAAAAAAAAAAGAAATCAGGGTGCATGGTATGAAAGAAGGAAGAAGGGAAAAAAAAAACTCGCGGCTGCGGGGTCTTTAGAAGCCCCGCAACCAATCGTAATGATCGAATTAAGAATTTTTTCATGCGAGAAACCGAGTCCATCATACGTATTAATTGCCTCTCTTCCCCGAACTGCAGCGTATCGCGTGTCTGGCAGGGTAGGGAAAGATTCTCTCTTTTCTTCGATGCTTTTTTTTTGGGATGAAAATTCGCTGATCCTGGGAGGGAAAATGTGATTTAAATTCCAAGTCCAACTCCAGTGATACATCGTGATCAGGGCTTATTCTAGAAGAGTAACTACATATACCCAAACCTCGTTTGAAACAAAAAAAAAGGTCATCTGATATTTCATTAAATAATTTTCAATATTAAGGTAGGACCGGACAAACTAGAAAGAGATGTTGAACTAGAAAAAGGTGTTAACAATCTAAAACTTTAGGAAGTTGAAGATAAATATTAAAAAATGATGACACTAAATTTTCAGAACCAGGGGGTTTTTCGTTTTTGAGTAATTGAATATTAACATCGCGTCGATTTAACCCGTAGTCTTATGGGAGAGCACATTTTTTAATAAAATTTTTACATAATTAGGTTATCAGAACGTGGATCAGGTTATCAGAATATTTGTCAGTTTATCTAGAATGCACAAGAATCACATAGAATTAATTAAATAATCCATTCGGTTCCTCTAAGTATTGATAAAAAACAAAAATATGTGTTTTAGGTTACAAAAGCTTCTGCTGCTAATGCACTTCTATATCTATATACGCGTGAAGCTAGTCAAATGTTTAACCGAAAATGCATCTTGACTAGAGCCGTAGGTGCGGTCCTACCTTAAAGTTTAGTATAGTAATTTAGAATGAGTGCACGGAGAAAATTTGTAACGAGATTTTTAGGGATTTCAAATGCTGTTAAAATTTGCTTTTTAAACGTAGTAAATTTAAGCTTAAATTTTGAAAATAAATTTATAACTACTTATTTGATACTTTGGGTACCCTTAGAACAAGGTCCGATCGAGATAGCTCCAAGTTTTTGACGGTCACGTGAAGAGCATAATAAATCGCGTCGCTCAGCCTGCACGTGAAGATTACGAGACAAACATAACTCTTGTTTGTAGTAGATAAGATAGTACGACCGTGGAGGAATAGTGTGATCTAAAAAGAAGAAGAAGAAGAAGAAGAAGTAGAAAAAAATAAAAGAAACGAGGAGAGAGGGGGAGCTTACGCCTCTATCGGGCCGGCTTATCTCAGGAAGTTGTCGGGACAGTCCGTTTAAGACTCCTCCGATGTTTAATCCTTTAGTCCCGGGACCCCTTCCAGTACCTTTTTCTTCCCCCGCTCCTCCTACTCTGAGAAAACACGTAGAAAATCACACCTTTCGACTGTCTTCTTCCCCCCCTTTTTTTTTCTTTCTTTTTCTCTCCGTTGCTTTTCTCACCTTTACAATTCTATTCCCCGCAAGTAATTTCGGGTCCATTAATTTCTGGAAAAACGAGGGAGGATTTATCAGGTGTTGAAAATAACAATTTTTTTTACTCTCTCGCTCTTTCTGTACCTCCGCTGGAATTACATCCGGTGACTAATCCGGGGAGTTGGCTCTTTTTTGCTCGTTTTCAATCGGATTTTACAGGTGACAATAATTCCCACTGCCGGATGCTGGGACCTCCAATGTTATTAGACGTATCGCTTCATGAAGAATTTAAATTGCTTCGGCAGTTAATGTTTTAATAAAATAAGGAGTGATGTTTACAATTTTTCACGCCAAAAATTTAATTTTTTTTTTTTTTTTTTTTTTTCACATTTTTTAATTTGATATTCGAAGTTGACAATTTATTTTTTAATTACAATTGGTAAAGTACATTTATGATGGAATATTGTTCTATTCGGTTGAACTGCGTAGCTCTACAAAATACAACCAAATTTATTCAACTTTACATTCGTAATCGATAACAAATTTGCCAATAGTAATAAATAGTAAAAAAGTAGAAAATTCTGTAAATACCTAATTATTATTTAGGGTAGCTTGATTATAAACAATTTTAAATGTTTTTGGACTTTTTAATTCCTATCTATTATAATCATGAACTTTTAAGACTCAAAATTATTTTCGTTTTGGAAAGTCGTTTTTGATAATTCTTTCACCATAATTTTAGTTTCATTTTACTAAAATTTGTCTAATGCTACTAAAAAAAAAAAACTCGAAAGTATACTTGACATCAGCACCGTTTTGTAAAAAAAAAAAAATTCTCCATTGTATTTCGCGCTTCCTCCTTCAAGATCAAATACGTAGTACCCCTCCCTGTGCCCTAGATACCACACGTTCAAAGTAAAAAATGAAATAACAGGCCTACCACCACCTCGCGTCCCTCGCGACTAGGGGTACTTGGCTTCATTCGTTTCCTTAGTGTCAGAGGTAACGCACGTTTTTAAGTATCTTTAGTGTGAATCTAAGAAGATGGGTAATAAGAAGAGATCCAGACGCTACAGCTCTTCCTCATATGAAGACGAAGAGTTCGTAGCAAAAAGAGTAGCCAGAATGGTGGATAAGGAGTTAAGAAAAAAGAAGAAATCTCACCGAGACCGGCGACGCGGCCGCCGAGATCGCCGCCATCGCTACTCCTCGGAGTCATCCAGATCTTCAGACAGATCAAGGAGCGGGACCCCTGCGGGAAGTTATGCTTCGCAGTCGGAGGACATATACTACGAAGGTTCTCAAGAACGAGAGATCCTGGAGAGAGAGGGTAAGGAGAATTCCTTAGGAAGTTTTTCCCTCATTAGCCAAGATGGCGGCCTTAGTTCACGACTCGCTCGAGCTGTTCGCAGCGAGTGAAGATTCTATGAGTCTTCGTGAACGTAAATGTGATGATGCCAAGGGCTATGTCCAAGGCGATTCATACGAAAAAAAAAAAAAAAAAAAAAAGAAAAAGAAAAATGCCGGCCTCAGTTCACAACTCGCTCGAGCTGTTCGCAGCGAGTGAAGATTCTATGAGTCTTCGTGAACGTAAAATATGATGATGCCGAGGGCGAGACGAGGCGATTCATATGAAAGATGGCGGTCTCAATTCACAACTCGCTCGAGCTGTTCGCAGCGAGTGAAGACTCTATGAGTCTTCGTGAACAAAGATAGAATAATGCCGAGGCCTGTCCGAGGCGATTCTTGCTGAGATTGATTATAATTCAGAGAGGTTTAACCTCTACTGAATGCTATCTGGTTAGATAGTTTTTACGCATAAGGCACGCTCAATATTAGCGTCCAAACATGAGATAGGACTGTTACCTATGCATTTAATTTTTTGTTTAGCGAGAGGAGATAATATGATGAGCGAGACGGACGACCAAGCTAAGATGGCGACAACAGCGGAGAAGTCAGCTAAGTTGACTTCGTCGGATTTACCATCGGATCCCAATGGCTCAACGGTCGGTAAGGCAGGTACTAATGGTTTACCAGCTGAGACGCAGCAATCTGCGATCGATAATCCTACGAGAACATCAACACCAACCGCGTCGAGCCAACACGCAGACACGTCAGCTCCAGTGCCGAATACGACTACGGTAGACCCGCATACGGTGATGGAGGATCAGTTAAACGAGAGCGTACTAAAAGTAGCGGGTCCACCCATTAATAAAGAACAGAAGTGGGCACCGGCTGTTCACACAGTGTTCGCAGATCGCTGGGCTGAGGTTTTAAGCCTAGGTCTTCCTAAGGAGGAGAGAGAGGAACTTACAAAGAAGTTCCTGACTCCTGACAGCTGCAAGTTTCTGACGGCCCCAAAGGTAAACCCTCAGGTCATCAAGGCCGTCAACAATCGGGTGGTGATAGACCGGGACACTCGTATTATGCAGAAGCAAGAGAAGTTGCAAGCAGCCGTGGCTGGCGTATCAGGGGTGTTGACTTCCCTCTTGGAGCGTAACGTACCGTCCGATCTGCCTATGATAGAAGCTCTGAGCGGTGTCTCGAGACTTATCATTGATAATATACATAATGAAACTGCCATAAGACGTAACCTACTTATCGCCAACGTGAATACGGATGTACGTTTGGATGATTTATTCTTATGCATGTTAAAGAAGTGCATAGTTTATAAATATAATTAGTAAAGAATTTTTCTTTCTTTTTAATAGAGTCGAGATACTCTTGCTGCAACAACACCCGATGAATGGTTGTTTGGGAAAAATCTTTCAGAGGACCTGAAACAAGCAAAGCTGACTGGCCTGGATGTCCAAGCTTTGACCAAGAAGTCAACGTCCAATACAAAAAACTTCAGAGCCCATGCACGTCAAGCACCCAAGCCGCAGACGTCGTCACAAAAGGGGCAACAGAGACCAGCGGCTCACTTTCGCTCCGAGCAGAGGTCTGCTCCGCAGCAGCACAAACAGAAGGATCACAACGCGGCGCACAAGAAGTTCAGCGGGAAGCAACAGAGGAGACGCTACTAAATAACAATGTAAGTGTTACGGCAGGTCGTCTTCGATTTTTTGTGAAAAATTGGAAAAGGATTACGTCAGACGCCACGATTCTAGAGTGGGTATCAGGGGTTAAGATCCCATTTCGGTCAACTCCGTCTCAAAAGAGACCGATTAAAAATAAACAATATTCACAGAGAGAGAGAGATATCCTCTCAGATTTGATCGGAAAGTTGTTAGATAAACAGGCTGTCGTGAAATGTGAGTATGTCGAAGGTCAATTTTTATCTGAATTTTTTTATTTGCCAAAATCGGATAATACCTTCAGGTTTATTTTGAATCTGAAGGCACTGAATGAATTTTTGACCACTGAGCATTTTAAGCTAGAGAATCACAAAACAGCGATAGATCTTCTCGAGAGAGAGTATTTTATGACCACGATTGACCTTCGAGATGCATATTATCTAGTCCCGATAGACCCAGCCTATAGAAAGTATTTGCGTTTTGAATTTGAGGGCATTCTTTTTGAATTCACTTGCCTACCTTTTGGCTTAAGTATAGCGCCATATATTTTTACTAAACTGCTTAAGCCCGTGCTTATATGGATGAGAGATGCTGGGTATATCTCGGTGATATACATTGATGATATGTTTCTGATCGGGGACTCCTTTATGGCGTGTCGGGAAAATTTCGAAAGGATGGCGCGATTATTAGTTGAGTTGGGATTTATTATCCATGAACAAAAAAGTCAGTCGATCCCCGTACAGAGATGTAAATGGCTCGGTCTTATTTTTGATACGCGAGTGATGACGGTAGAATTGCCGGAAGAAAAGAGACGGGTTATGAAGGGTCTGATAGAAAGATTTAGTAAGTTAGAACGGTGTACGATAAGGGATTTTGCGCAGTTTATCGGTTCGATTATAGCATCGTGTGTAGCCATTGAATATGGTTGGATGTACACGAAAATCTTCGAGAGATGGAAGAACTTAGCCTTGGAGTCGAGCGAAAATAATTATAATTCAATTATGAAACTAACGCCTAATCATCCGGATTTTCAATGGTGGGAGAGTAAGATTTTGACGGCTACAAAGAGTATTGCTCATCGGCCATTTATTATAGAAATATTTACCGACGCTTCGTTAACGGGCTGGGGAGCGGTTTGCAATAACCGCAAAGCTCATGGTTTTTGGACCACGGCTGAGCGGCAGGACAATATCAATTATTTGGAACTGAAGGCGGCTTACTTTGGCCTGAAATGCTTTGCAGAGAATTATCGCGATTGTAGAATTTTGATGCGCATAGATAATACTACGGCGATATGCTATATAAATAGGATGGGCGGCACTCAATTTCCACACCTTAATGATATAGCGAGAAAAATCTGGTCTTGGTGCGAGGAGCGCGATATCATGGTTAGAGCATCCTATATTGCTTCTAGGGAGAATAGAGAAGCAGACGCGGAGTCGCGTAGGCGGGAGCCGGAGACCGAGTTTGAACTGGCAGGATACGCGTTTCGAAAAATAACTCGAGAATTCGGTAAGCCGGATATTGATATTTTCGCGAGTAGGGCGAACCGTAAATGTGAAAGATACGTATCCTGGAAGAGGGATCCAGAGTCGGAAGCGGTGGATGCGTTTACGCTCACATGGTCCGAATTTTATTTTTACGCTTTTCCACCCTTTAACATGGTCCTAAGGACATTGCGAAAAATTAAACTTGATAACGCGGAGGGAATTCTGGTGGTACCGAACTGGCCCAGCCAACCCTGGTATCCACTCTTTCGATCGCTATTAACATCAGAACCGATTCTTTTATCAGCTAACAAAGAACTTTTGATTTCTTCCAGCAAGGAACCGCACCCACTGTGGAGCTCCCTTACCCTGGCTGCGGGGAGATTGTCAGGGAGGCGTTCAGGAGGCAGGGCATACCAGAAGGATCGCTGAAGGTCACTACAGCATCGATTGGCTCTTCGACATTAAAGAGTTATGAGCCTGCGATAAAACGATGGTGGCATTTTTGTCAAAGGAATATGATATCGGTATATCAGCCAATAGTGGCGAAGGTCATGGAATTCCTACAGGGGCAATTTGATCGCGGGTTATCCTACAGTTCTTTAAATATAGTTAGATCAGCTGTCTCTATGATTACGGTTAATGATATAATTAGAGATGTGGGAATGAGGAGGTTTTTTAAAGGTATAGAAAGAGAAAGACCGCCTAGGCCGAAATACAACTTTACGTGGGACCCGAGGGTGGTCTTGGACTATTTCGTGGCTAAGCCTCCTAGTAGTGAGCTGAGTCTGAGGGAGATATCAATGAAATTGATAACCCTCTTGGCCTTAGTAACCGGTCATAGAATTCAGACCCTCAGCCTCATTGAGATAAACAATATTATAAATTTAGGTCCAAAATTAATTATAAAGATCCCGGGTAGGATTAAAACGTCAGGGCGAGGAGCCTTTCAGCCGCTGCTGGAGCTTCCTTTTTATGAAGGTAACGCTAAGATATGCCCAGCATCGACTCTCACCGAATACATAGAGAGGACTAGGTTAACGAGAGGTCTGATAAAGGAGTTGTTTATATCTATAAGTAATAAAAGATGTAGAAAGGTTTGTAAACAGACGCTTAGCAACTGGGTTAGACAGACGTTGTCAGCTGCAGGCGTTGATACGGTGATGTTTTCTGCACACAGTACCAGACACGCCTCTAACTCAGCTGCTAAGCGGCTGGGAGTCAATATTAAATCTATTTTGAAGACCGCTCAATGGTCGTCTGAATCGACGTTTGCGAGGTTTTATGATAGACCGGTGATTGGCAAAGAGCCGGAGTTTGCATTAGCGATTCTAGATCAGTAAGACATGTAATGTAAGAGTCTGAATAAAGTCGTTGTTTAACTATATATTTTGATTAATGATTCACACCTGTACTTTGTATATGCCGTAGATCGCTTTGAACGTCTACGTATTTGATCTTGAAGGAGGAAGCGCGAAATACAATTATACAATTGAACGAACTTCAGTGAAGTTCAATTACAATTGTATGAGCGCTTCCTCCGAAAGATCAGTCACCCACCCAAAGGTGAACCCATAATTTTGGCAAATTATTCCCCATAATCTACGGCAGAACTTTGAAGAATGAAGCCAAGTACCCCTAGTCGCGAGGGACGCGAGGTGGTGGTAGGCCTGTTATTTCATTTTTTACTTTGAACGTGTGGTATCTAGGGCACAGGGAGGGGTACTACGTATTTGATCTTTCGGAGGAAGCGCTCATACAATTGTAATTGAACTTCACTGAAGTTCGTTCAATTGTATAATTACCGCAATATGACCTATAGATTTCGGTTTTTTCACTTTTTTGCATCAATTTCAGCCCCATCTTATGGAACAAAATTAATGTACACTGCCCTCTTCGTATTTGATAAAAAAAAAGTTAAAAAAAAAAAAATCAATAGCACCTTATCTTTACATGAAACTACGAGATTTTCAGAAATGCATTCGACTCAAACTTAGTGACTCATAGCAGATTAGGTTTATCTGTAGTTTTACGTCGATTTCATCATGCTTATGCGCATTCAGAAATCTTATACGAATACTTGACATGCAACCATGGACGGTTACTTTCGGAATTGGGGCTGACAAAAAAAAATTATTGCCCTGTCAATTTCGAAGAAAAAAGAAATCAATAATTCTTATTAGTGCCATAGACTCTGCGTGCGTTATACCCGAACAGTCCCTCGAAAAAAAAGGGTAAGCAGGGCGCGAGAAAGCGTGCGATATTTCTCAGCTGACGAAAGTGTCTCGAGCGAGGCGAATAAAAAGGCAAAGAGAAAAAAAAAAATAAATAAAAGAAGGTATACAAGAGAGAAACGTCTCCCCCCCTAATAATCCTTAATAAGTCAGCTCGCCGGAGGAGATAAATAAGCACCGCGGCGGCGACAATTAGGAATGTCCATGTTCTTATTCCGCTCCGATTTCAAAGCCAGCGCAGTCCGATCGAATTTAAGTTGAATTTTCCGCTTGACCAGCCGACCGTAAATCTAATATACACTTTCTCATTAAAAAATGTTTATCGGCTGAGCTGCTGCTGCTGCTGCTGCTGCGGGGAGCGAGAGTTTTCGAAGATTGTGCGTATCGCTTACACAAAAGTTGAGCGAGAGAGAGAGAAGGAAAAGTCCATTGACTCGCGAGCGAGCGAGAGAGAGAAAGGGGGGGCCTCTGACTGACGCAAGCAATTAGTGCGCGCTGTTTTGTTTGAACTGCAGCAGCAGCAGCAAAGTTGTTTGAGTTTGCTTTCGAGTGGCTGCCGCCGACGTGAATGGGTTATAAGGTCGCGGCACGGCGCTGCATATTTGCCCGAGCTGCTGCTGCTGCAGGGGATCATTGTTTGAGGCTATTTCTATTTTTCAATGACCCGACTTGTATTTTTATAACCGAGGATGATTGTTGGTTTTTGGGTTGGGAGAGCTGTGAGTCGACGACCATTTGAGGAAGGAGCTTTCTTTGTGGCTCGAAGATGGTTTGTGTCTGGTAATGTTATGCGTGCTTTCATTTGGGCATGAGAGTATGTGAAACAGACGATCGATTGATACTTTGGAGATACTCTTCTTTAAGCTTGCATTCATAAAAATTTTTACCAAATCGTCGATACTTAACCAAAGTATTTTATGAAAAATTTCTTGATTATTTTTAAGTCAGGTACATAAAAAATAATGTCTATTTCAAATCGTTTTAAAGTGTAGGGACATAAAAAATGATGTTCATTTTAAATCGTCACAAATCAATTGAAAATAAAAAATTGTTGTACGAAAAATGAGAAGGTAACCATTTATAAGTACGAATAATTATTTTAAAAAAATACACTTTTTACTGTTGAATAAACCCAAAAGAGTAAGCATTTTTGGCAAAAGCAACACAAGAACTGCTTTAGTTTTTGCTTGATACCCGGAATTCTTGAGTTCAATTCCCAAATTTTGAATAGAAATTGATACTTTTCTGTTTATCATGCTATTTTTTATTTTACTTTAAAAAGATCTCAAGGAAAACTACAACTAGACATATTAAAAATTTACTCGTACCCTTTTGCCGCAAAATCAGTAACCTAAAAAGTTTTTTTTCAAAACCGGACAAGATAGTACTTCAAACAACATAGCTTTTAACATTTTACCAATCTGAGTACGTAAAACGAAGTCTGGAATGTGAACCGTTTGCATCGCGAGTTCCTGCCCTCAAGAAAACCAAAAGGAACCTGCAACGTAGTACTCCTCGCGGGCATTGTCTCGTACGTAGTCAAATGACGCAAATGTTGAGAGAGGAGGCCAGCCTTTAGACCAGGGCAGGCATTAGGGCGTGGAACAAGCCCCGGCTGCAGCCCGTCCGGCAATCACCTCTCCCCGCACCGGGCTATCTTAGATCGAGCCCCAAGTTCAATTACCGGGGTTAATAATTAATCTCCTCCTACACCTCAGCTCAGCCTGCCTCCCTCTTGATTGTCTTATACCCACTTGTTTCTCCCCCCCCCCCCCCGCTCTCCCTGACGAATAATCAATTTATCGTTTGATTGAGTTCCAATTACTTTTTACACTTTCGAATTAAAAAAAAAGAGAGAGAGAAGGTTTCCCATCGTCTTCTCTCGACCGCAAGACCTGCATCTCATGGTGTCAGTCGATTACCCGCGGCCTTAACAATAGGGTTACGTTTCAATTACAGCAAGGCCAAAAAGTCGTCCTACTTCTTTTTTTTTTATTACTCCTCTCTCGGCTCTTTCTTCGGGTTCCTGCAGCTTGGCGATGAAAAAGTGAAAAAAGTTAATTGAACGGTAATCCACGTATTATCCAAACAAATGAGAATCGATCATTTCTTCTCGGCTGCAGAAGTCAATTACCTTACTCGCGGCCCGGCAACATTTTCAATTATACTTTTGTCTCCAGCTGCGCGGCCCGCGATTTAAATTCACACAACGATCGGGCGCGCTGTTTGCACGAGGAACGAGCCGAGCGTTAATGAAGTACGCTCGAACTTCACTCGCCGCGGTAATAAAACCCTGCACCCGGACGATTTCATCCACGGTGATCGCGGCCCAATAATCCCAATCGTTCACGGACAAAAGGAGGCCCGGAGGAGGACGCTTCTTCTGCCCCTTTTTTTTTTTTTAAAAGTCCGCTGCATTCTTCGGGTTTCTTATTCCCCCGGCGGTATAAATTTTGAGCTGCACAATCCGCGCCGCGGCGTCGTCGGTATCATCGTCCGAGAAAAAGGAGCAAAACAAAGAAGAACGGAGGAAAAAAAAGAGAGAGAGACGGAGGAGGGAAAAAAAGGAGGAGGTCCTCTAGAATGTCCTTTGTCGCGGCCCCTACCGAACAACACCACGCACCGCGCGGCAGAATAGTTTTGCGGGAATCTAAACCACCTCGGAATGCAGCCGCGTTGAACGTTGAATATTTCTGTTCTTCTTTTTTGGGATGGAGGCCCGCCACCTAGATTCGGCTAAATTCGATTTGCGAGAAAAATGATACCCCCGCGGCTGGAACGAAGCGGCTAATTTTTATTGCCCCGGCCGAGGAGGAGACGTATGGGCGAGATCGAATCTGATTGTAACCAAATTTGTTCATGCGGGGAATGCCACCGGAGTGAGTCTTTGATACCTTTGACGATGCTCTATCTGGGATGCGAACAAGATTTGTTTTTCATTATTTTGAGATTGAAGTTTTGTTCAGTTAAGTCAATGGTTGTCGAATTTTTTGTAGATGGAACATTTTGATGCAATTACTTTTTACGGTTGCTAAAAAACTTTTTACTCTTGCAACAAGTTACAAATAACTGGCGCGAAAATCGTTACCTAACCCAGCATTTGTTGCAAAATACATAAAAATCTGTTTCTATCTTGGGTTCTCAATTTTATTGTAAAACATATAGCACCGAAAAGAACTCGAAGCATGGTACCAACTTCACAAATGACTCTTTCAATTCTCAAAGTACCCAACTCCCACTAAACACATTTGCTTTGGTTTATCATATTATCTTAACATTTATTATGGAATTTATCCGTTAAGACTAGACTCTGGTACCAAACAAAGCAAAACCCTGTTCTAAAAGTTTGTTTTATCCAACATTTTCTTGAACCATCCCGCAAGGCTTTCCAAGAACCTCGCCATCCCGATGATAAAAAAGAAAGAAAGAAAGATCGTCCACCAGTTCGACATTTACAAAGCGCTCGATGGGACCTAACGACTTATCGTCGGACATGTAAGTTCCCCGCTGAGGTGGAGACTCGGGATAAACAACGACGGGTTAAAAAATCGAGTGCCCGGTCCCGGGGTTGATTTTTCGTTCAAATATTAAATCATCCTTCGGGTGTCGCAGCGGGCCATCCCGCAGCCTTATTTCTCCGAACAATCCAGGGGGGAGGAGGACGGATTAAAATTCATTGGTCTGCAGGGTTGTCACCTCGGTTTGAAAATTATGTCCCTTAGCTTTCTCATTGTTTACCCGGGTCTCTCTCTTATTATTTATGTGGCTCCGATCGAGGGAGGCGTTCGCGATAATATCGATGATGCTTCATACTTATGCAATGCGCGGGGGTATTTGCAAACAAAGAAATGAATAAACATGACCCGTCCGAGGCCGGAGTTAAGATCTCGGAGATTCAGGGAATTTTTTCGGCGGGTCGGTTTCGGTGAAGGTGGTGGTGCACCGGCTTGTCGTCGATCCTAATCTAAGTGTAACTGGTTTATGCCGCAGATTTTCATCGGGTCTTGCTGCTGCTGCTGCTACTCGGAAACGAGACCTGGACAAAAGGAGCCGACCCCGGTAATAACGAGCGGATCAAAACACAGCGACGGCTCTCTTATCGTGCCCCTCGGAATCAATTTAATTATGCGCGTCGAAAAATACCAACACACGCACCAAAAAGAGAGAGAGAGAGAGCTTCTCTCGTCTTCTTCTGCTTCTCCGTCTTCTCCACTCCGGTTTGTTTGATTTATGAACAACTATACAAATTCAATTAGGAGCCAGTCATTTATTACCCCCGGGTTCCTCGTCTCTCCTCTTCTTAGATTTTCGTGCTATAAATTTGGGTTTTATCTCTCGCGGGGTCAAGCTTCTTAATTATAAGAAAAAAAAAAAAATGAAGAGAGTCTTTGGGATTTTATAATACACACGAAAATTGGATTTCACGAGAAACGGTCGAAAATTCAATCAATTTTTTTGTTGGTAGAGAGAGAGAGAGAGGACCATTGTAAGAATTAAATGAGAAATACCAGGGGTACCACTCGCATCTCTCTCGTTTTTCTTCTGGCAAGGTTTTGAAATTTTCATTGATCCCGGGGGACCCAAGATTAATCGACGGTTTCTCTGAAAAATCATTAAAATTTTTTCATTCCGCAGAGTCAGCCCTATTAAATCCAGTTCTATTAGCATACAAATGGAATAATTAGGACATTTTTTCGTAGTCCTTGAAGCAGGAGTGCCTAATGACGGTTAGGTTTCAATCTTTGTCCGTAACGCGTTTTAATCAAACTCGGTTGTTATGAAAAGACCCGCGCGCGCGTCGATGATTGCCAAATTAAGCTCCATTACGAGAGATTCGATCGACTCCCTCCCGCGCGCGTATTTGCCGAGACCTGCAATTTCTCCTACGCAGTTCTTCCCGTCGACTGATGTAACGGCGAATTAAAGTAAAATCGGTCGGATTTGAAGTGAAAAAAAAACGCGCTCTCTGGCCGATATGAATCTTGGGAATAAATTGTCGTTTGAATGGGTGGCTTTATGGCTCTTTACGAGCTGATAATCTTTCATCGGCTCGATAAGAATCGGTCGTCGTTTGGAGATGAAGGTTTTTTCGCACGAAGGGGAAATGAGACCCGATACTAAAGTGTATCGGAACGGTAATGAGATGTTAATTAAGCTAATTATTTGAATCGAATGCATAAATGGTAATTTTTTTAAACTTATGATCTGCGAAAAAGGTGAAGTGAAAATTTTTTAAATAGAATTATCTTCTTCGTTATAGGTTTTGACTTCTGACTACCTAAATCTTACTTGTTAAGAGTTTTTACTCTTATTATATTTAAATGGGACAATGTTTTATTAAAAAATCCTTTTCAATGCATAGAAGTCTTCAACGATGAGAAACAAGGGGATCCAAATTCGCTTTATACTTTTTGCCATCATAAAAATCTAGAAAGGTTAGTAAATGCTAATTAATAAATAAAAAAATACTTTTTGCCTAATTTAAATAATAATATGAGCTTTTGTCATTTGATTTGATTCTTTAATTAAAATTTTTACAAACAAAGATACAAATATTTTTATTTGAAATAGACCTTTCAAAGGCACTTTCCTGCATAAAAATAAGCAGCTTTATATTCATTTTTCCAATCAGAATCGAGCCTATAAAATATAATTCAAAGGAGACGATGGGCAAGCTAACCGCTTAGCACAATTTCAAAGACACATCCATACCAGCCATAAAACCCAGATCAATTAACTTATTAGAAAGGTAATTGCAGCTGTCTGGCTGTAATTCCAGGCCGCTAGCGTCGATCAATTAGCGTTTCATCTATTCAACCCACCATCAAGCTCGATACAAAGCAACCAAACAGATGAAAAAACCCTCCACACAAGAGAAGATTTTAAAAAATGACCTCGGTCCGTTAGTGCAGCACAATCACCCGAAATTAGTCGTCTTTGTGGCTGTAATAAATAAGAAAGAGGGGGGGGGACTCTCGTACACACACTTTAATTTTCATCTCTTGTCCGGTCGAAAATAAAAACTGACTGATTCGTAAGGGGATAATCCTTTGGTTAAGCAAGTAAGTATTTTTTTCGCTAAAACAAAAGATAGTGGGGGGATTAAAAAATCACCCCCACTGCATTCCGGTGCAGCGCGACGGGTGGGCCGGTGGGGCTGCACAATGCGATGTAGTTTGTGTGTGTGTGTTTGCGTGTGATTGATCACGTGACCTCGTCATTCGGTATAATAAGATTGCTTTTAATCTGCGGCGGGCAGGCGCGAGTCTCGGAATGACCGGGTAGATTGCCGTCCGTCTTCGTTCGTCGTTTCTCGATCTTGACATTCCACGCATACCTAATTGCGCCTACGGAGGAGCTGATCCTCCTTCTACTTCTCCTTCCCCTCTTCTTCTTCTTTTATTCCCCTTCTTTTCAATAGAGCTGAGATGATCGAAAATAAAATGAGAGAATAAAAAAAAAAAAAGAAGCACAGTTGTAATGTGGGACCCGGGACTCTCTTTTGTCGATTACTATCTATAATTAAGTTTCTGCCCACCGACCGCGACGCTCCGGCTAAGCGGTGATAAATTCTTTCTTTTCTCCCTCTCTCTCTCTCTCTCTCTTTCTTTATGGACACAATCAAATGAGCGTGTTTCATTTTTCAGGCCGAGGATGTCACGGGAGGATTAGCGGTGCCGATCTGTCAGCGACAAATCGCTGGGACTCGCTTCGCTGCAGGGTGAGTCGCTTCTTTTTTGAGATCAATTTATTTACGTGTCTGCTGGTAATTGCGAGAACGAATTAATGTGTTTTGTGATTGAAATTCTCGGTAAAGAGTCCAGCCGGTTATTTTTGGACTTGAGGTCGATTTTTGAATTTGGCACTGCTTTGCTGATCCTGGCAAATGGGTATCATGCAATGGTCTGAACATATTAATTTTGCATGTCAAGATGGAGTTATCAGTGAGGATTAGAATTCAATAATTTTTACATTTACAAACTAATTAAATAAAAAATTAAGAAAATTTATACAAGAATTATAATAGGTAAAAGAGAGATTCAGAAAATAGTGCAACGCGCAGTCTACCAAAAAATTTTTGTTAAAGATGATTCTGCATTGAGAATAAAAGCTTTTTTGACCATTTTAAAAATCAGCAAGCGAACAACTTGAGATTTCTCAATGTTAAAGATTGTTTTTTAATTAATTATTTCTGTTTTAATTAATTAACTGTTCCTCATTAATTTAATTAATGAGGAACAGTATTTTTTGACAGTTTGATATTTTGATTGGCATACATAGAGAATTTTAAATAATGTTATTTAGTGCTTACTTCAAGAGCTTTTGACAGTATAAAATTTTATCATATGCCCGAAAATCAGGGCAATACTGCTTTAAAATAAAAAGCAGTACTGGCCTGGACTTTGAGGCAGTACCTCTAAATACTGAGTTTGACTTACTAGAAAATTAAGACCTACTACTCCGAACTTTAGAACAAAACTACCTCAAACACGAGATCACTTCTGCCTCGATAATAGCCTGGAAATTCTGGTACAATGGTCCCAAAATGAAGACTCCGTACATTAGGACAGTACTTCTTTAAAATTGAGAAATAGTTCTTGCCCAAAAATCAGGGCACTTCAGACTTAAAATAGGGTGCCGTTCCTATATCAGGATATCAGAGCACTACAGCCTACAAATAAAAAGCATTACTGACCTAAAAAACAGTGCTCGATTGCACCAAAATTAGAGGCTATACTGGTCAAAAAAGTCTTGGACAAATGCTTTTAAATTCAGGGTATTGTTTTCCTGAAAAAAAAGGTACTACTAGCTTAAGTTCAGAGCACTACTGATCCAAAATCAAGCGCTTTATTAGTTTGAGAACTAACGCATGAAGCTTTAAAATTTAAACAGCACTAGCCCAAAAATCGGGGGAGATATACTACTTATATCTTAAAATAGATGACAATACTGGTCAGAAAATTGCTGTAAAATTGAGGGTAACATTGGCCTAGAATTCAGGAAAAAATTGCTTTAAAATAAAGGGCGATACTGGGCTAAAAAAAAGTCATCTGACTTGATGTGGAATAACCCAAACATCACTGTTGCTAATATCAATCACTGTGCATCTCACTCATTGTGAAGGTGATAAAAAAAATCAATTGGTTCCTAGGTGGAGAAAAGTTTTTCGGTCCATCCCTCGCAACACACGCGTCAAATTCCTCTGCCCGCTCTACTCTCCGGAGAGCGCGGAGTTTGGGCCGCGAACGCAAATGAAGAATTGTCCGCCGAAAGAGCCGGAAGATCCTTGAATGGACTCTGTAATGATCGGATACGTGGTTTTTTTTTCAACTCCTTCTTTTTCTCTCGCGTCCATCATCTCTTTTCTCCGATTGTTTATTTAAAAAATCGCGCCAGGTGCAGGACCGCAGGACCGCGACGGCTGTGGGAAAAGTCCAAATTAGCGCCAGATTAAAAAGAGAGAGAAAGCTTTATTTTTTCTTCTCCTCCTCCTTCTTCTTCTGGTTCTCCCTTGTCATAACCGAGAATAAAGGTTCCTTTTATTTTCTTTCATTCTTTCGTCCGGGGTCCCTCCTTCGTTACACGATGATCCGTGTGGGAGAGGGAGAGAAGGCTTTGAATACTGCTCTAATGAGGTCTTTTCTACATTTTGTCGAAATGCTGCTCGAATCGCGCTCATTGATTTTCGTGAATTCCTATATGTGTGTGTGCACTTACTCACGGGCTTCCACTTGAGCACGCTTAGAATTCCGAGTTGCATTAGCAGCGAGTGTGTGTGTGCGTGTGTAGAAAAATTCGGATGATGCTTGTTAGCTTGGATGATGATGATTTTTTTTCCCTTTTCTAACGGGCCTGGCCTTATTAACCAGGGGGTTTTTGTCAGGGGTTGAAACGTTATGAAAAATTGGTTCTTGGTGAGTCTTGTGAATAATTAATTTTTAGTAACGAACATCTCTCTGTAAATACAGGAACTAAATAAAATGGTCACCTGCATTTTTTTCTGGTGAAAAATTTTCAATTTACATATTTATATGTGAAATAATCTGTGTAAATAGTTAAGTTTTAAATACTTTAGTTTTTCCGTCAGATTTAGTTTCATTCTTTTATGATAAAAATTAAAATGATACATGGTTTGAAACATTTTACAAGAATAATACAAATACAATATCTGGCTTAGAAATAAAGTCTTCGATTTCCACATAGGCAAATGGATACTGTGTCTTGAAAGTTTACGAGCCATCGTAACTCTCTGGTCAGTGTATAAAGAACATTCGTGAAATGACGTGATTTAAACGGAACCTAGATGCAATAGTGTGTATCGTTGGAAACACTATATTAAAGATTGACTTTAATTAACGAAGAGTTTGCAAACAATTTTATTGAATTATACGCTTTAACTAAAATACATTTTTTTCTATTTTAATGAAAAATGAAAAGTTACAAGTAAACTTTACTGTTTGTTTATATTTTAAAGACCAATAATTTATTGTATCACGAAAATTTGTGCCCCGCCGAGAGTAACTGGTATTTGCAAAGTATAAAATAATGGAAAATTTGTTTACTTTGCGATAATTCTTTAGCCAAGAGTTCATGAATGAGCCACAACCAATCGAAACCTTACGGTAGTCGCACAAAAACATCGTTTCAGCAACAATCGAAGTACGCGGTTGAAAAAGGCAGCAGCTTCGGATTAAAATTCACGAGCGGCGCAGCACTCGATTGTTCCCAGGATTTTAATTATCCTTGGTTTATAAAATTAAAGAATACAACGCTCTGGGTACAGTCAATCCACCTCGGTGACTGAATAATAAACCCGGTGGTAAATATAATTACCCTTTTTGCGGCCTGTTGCGCCCGCCCTTTACCCGGCGAACAACAACGATTTCAAAAGCTCCCCGCGGCCGGGATAAATATTTAAGGCCCAAGATTGCCTACTACCGCCGAAATTTAATCCGACAGTATGTTTATCCTAGCCCCCGGGAAAAAAAGAAGATTAATTGTGCGGGGGCCGGGGAAATTTTTCCAGAAGAAACTTTTCTTCTCAACCTTTTTCAAAAAAAAAAAAAAAAAAAAAAAAAAAAAAAAATGATGATAATAATAATAATAACAACAACGCAGCCCCTGCTGCTCGAGCTAACGAATGCATTCCGATAGCCGTGCGGGACTCGAGTGTCTGCCTCCACGTATGGGCTAGGGGAAGGCAGGAGCGCACACATGTTAAAAAAGGAAAAATTTTGTATTCAAGGGCTGCTGGCTGTGCCGAGGTAATTGGCCCTCTTGATCGCCCCCCACCCCCTGGCAGCGTGCGTGCACGGGGCTGGCTTAGGACCGCTTTTCAATATTTTCATCACATCGGGAGAGGGGCTTTCCTTATTCTCTCCTTTCAACAAAATTTTTTGAAAGAGGAATATGTTTATTGCGAATTTTTTGAGGATTTCGGGTTATTCGATTACGAACCGAGGCGGCTGCTGCAGAGTAAATCAAGTTTTGGGAACGCGAAGAAAGAGGGAGGAAGAAGTAGGTGTATGAATGGGAGTAGATGTAATGGTGGATTAAAATTAAATGTAAGTCTTGGAGCTGTTGGTATTGTGAGGTAGGAATGTCGAAAATGTTTTTTAATTTTTTGGTACGTGTGCTATTTCAGTTAGTGACGAATTTTAAATTAAAATGAATGAATAAAAAATTCTCAAGTTGTTGTCGGTGAGTATGAACAAGAAATTTTTGTCTTCGTAATTGTGTGTTCCAAAATAAAAATTTTTTTTTATTAAAAATAATACTAATAAAAAATTTTACGAAAAATAAAAGTGATCGATCAGAGTATTATCGTACAATCGTACAGTAATCATAATTTGAAGCCAAACAAATGATAACTCAAATAATCTAGTTGTTGGTAGCACTTGCAGTCATAAATATGTACTTAGTACTCTGAGGTATTGGTACGTCTTTAAAATAAAATTTTTTATGACATTATTGATGATTTATTTAAAAATTTCGATAATAGTCTGAGTATATAGATTATAGATATTTATGTATTTAGTATAAGAAATACCTTGGTGAGAATAAAAATTTTTCAAACAATTTACGAGAGAACTAATTAATAGTGAAGACTATAGTTTTATATATCACATCATTTTATTTTAAATTTGATATTTTTTCGTAAGTACTGCCAACTTGTATTGAAGGTAATTTGATGATCTTATTGATGGTCCTGGAAATATAATCTTTAAAGTTTGACAGAGTGTAGAAAAAAAATGGTTACACTGCTACAGGTATTCAAATTTTTTTTTTTTTTTTGTAATTTATTATCAGAGTCGTGTCAGTAATGAGTTTAATAACTGAATTGCTAATTTTATCAAAAACCGCGGCTCATTGGGGCTTGAACCGACAGCGTTTGGAATCCGACACCTAATGCTCTTACGTTACTACACAACAAGGTGCTATTTATTGCAGATTTTGAAAACTCCAAAACCAGCTGCACTCGAAAGTACTCATCTCCTCTTCTCAAAGCATTCAGTTAAAAATTAATCGAATTTTCCAGCACCTACATTCGTACATTAAAATCAGCGTATCTTGAGCGATAACTCAGGCGTATCTCAGGTGCAGGGCAATAAATATTTCGCGGGCCCTTTTGTTCGGGCGCAGCAGAATCGGGAATTGAAAAATCCCTCCTCTCGCAGAAGTAGGAGGGCAGGCCTCCCGCTGTGTCTTTGGTAAATGAGCCATAATTGGAGATGGAGGAGGATGCAGCCGGCTCGGCCACTTGTTTGCTTTTCACCTCTCTCGCTTTCAAATTAGGGATGCTTTTCATTTGGGCCGACGTCTGCCCCGCCCCAGCATGCTCCCGTACGCGAGCCAGTAGCCCGCGCCCAAACTGGTATTCCCCCCCTTCGAGAAGGAGGAAGCTTTATATATTTATTCCGAAATCGCGGGCTACCGGGCGGGATCCAGATTTTGGTTCTTTTGGACCGGTTACTTTTCGAGGATTTTCCAATGGCGTCTTGATTTTTTCGAACCGCGTTCACGGTACGCCGATTCTTTTTCTCATCATCGCTTCGGGTTTAATTAAGTCGTTGATAACGCTCGACGAGAATTCCCGCGGTAGTGATTTCAAAATTTTACGGTTCCCACGGCGGCCCGGGATGATTAATTTCGGTCTAGTGAAAGAAATAGGTAAGAAGAAACGAAACGAAACCTGTTTATCGAGTCGAAATTAATTTCTCATCGTTCTCGGATAAATGAGTTTTATCCCAAAAAAGAGAAGGATCGGCACGAATTCTTATGACAAAGGTAGCTAAAAAAAAAAAAAGGTTGGAGGGTTTCGGAAGTGTCTCGTCTCGTCGACTTTACCCCGGGTTCGGGGCCCGGCTCGCGGCCGGATAATCCGGCGTGAAAGCCGCGTTCTTTCATGCGCCTCCGGTAATTATCATCTCCTCCGAAAAGCCTCCTCCTCCTCCTTCGATCGGGCCCCCATTGTCTTTTTTACCGTAGCCCGCCTGTTTTTCTCCTCCGAGGCGAGATGAACAGATAAAACTTTTACTGACAAGTGCACCGCGCCGGGGGATGTTTTTTCGAGGCTCGTTCGCGTGCTTGCCCAGAAATAAAAGGAGCCTCCTCGATTAGATTAAAATTTCTTCCGAGGCTTCGCTGCCGATAGATTGACCGCTTGTAATGGAATACCCGGGTTTTGGGTCGGACTCGTTTTTAGTGGTTGGTAAGGAAAAATCCGGAGAACGATGATTAATAAAAAGAAGTGTTGTGTTGGAAGGAAAAATTGTATTTTTTATCAAAAAAACCTTGTAGATAAAAGCTTTCTTAAATTAAAACAGAGAGGCTGGCAGGATTTTAGCTGAATAAACAGATAAAAGACTTCCAGTTTGATTGTTCATTTAAAATTAGTTATTTTAAAATAAGAAAAAAGACTGTAGTTAACGACCATTATTCAAATTATAAGTCCACTAAAAGTTTATCTATCGACATATGCCTCAACACTTCTATTTTGTACATTTTTTTCAGACATATAATAAAGCTTTGCGTAAGTTAAGCTTGAAATTAGCTGCTAATTTTTAATTTATTAGCTCATTGAAATTGAAACAAAAAATTTGCTTAACTTATCTGAATAAGGTAAAATTTTAAGAAATAAGCAAGCAGTTGAAAAATCAGCTGAATCTTTCGAGAAAAATATTTTCAGTTGTATGGACAAAATTTCAGTTTACATGAATGATTTTGATGATTTTCCAAAATTAAAGAGTTTGATCTCGGATTCTTGATTAATCCTAATGAATTGAATTTTTATTCAACTCTACTGTATGTATTATCATTTATCCAGAATGTAAAAATATAATGATTTTTGAAGTTTTTTTGAAAACTGGAAATTCACTCGCATCTCTTCTCAGCTATCTTTGTGGAAATAGTTATTGGGCACTATCTGTCAACCTCTCCAATTTCAACACAATATTGATCTAAGTGAGATAATATCAAATAATTTTACTTTGAAAAATATTTCATTTCAACTATGAACTAATACTCAATTTTTGGTTTGTTATCACTTAAAAATTTATTATAATAACTTCTAGTGATTAAAAAAATGAATTTTTTTGTACTTTAATGATCATTCTAGTCATATGTATTTGTCCCTAAATTTTGAGAGTTAAAAGAAACAAAATAAAACGAAGCTGTTTCTGCAAGCTTGCTCTGAAAAATCGACAAGAAATTCTTGCAACTGTTTATTCAGCTGTAAGTCTGGTAATCTATTTGCCATGAATTCTGATGAGGTTATTTTTAAACATTTTTCGACATAAGCTTGGCCATAGAGTTGAAAGACTTAAATCTAAAAACCTTTTGTCTTTCAATAATTTTTCTGATTATTCTTCTGTACTGTTTCTAAGAAAAATGAACTCGAAATAAACTTTTGCCATAAAAAATGGCTGATAATTGGTGCTTGAAATATAATTGTAAACTTTTTTTACATTTTATAATCATTTTCACAATATCGTCAAAATATAATTAACAACATTTCATTGCTGCGTTGTTCAAAATCAGTTTCAGAGATGAAAATCATTTTTTTTTAAATCATCACAAAGTTTTTACATAGTCAGTTTTTGCAATTTTGTGTGATTTTGACGATAAACAATATCATTAATTATGCAACTTTAAACTTCTGTCGACCCAGTCTGCCATTATATGGTTACAATTCAATTTTTAATTTTCAATTTAAAGTAATAGAACTAAAAGACCATAATACAATAGCGTTTAAACCAGACGATCAATTCCGATCCGAGGCCTGATGCAGAAGATCGAATGTTTTCTGGAAACTTACTACAAAACTGCCTTGACCGGAGCTCACCTCTTCCAAGTTCTGGCTTATCAATCGCAAAAAGTCTCGTCCTCGATAGCTTCGGATAAATCCCCATGCACGGTCGGCTAACAAGCGGCGCAATTAATCGGCCAGGTAGCCGGCCGCTGCACGGCTGCACCAACCAACAAATACCCCGATAAATCCAACGCATCATTAGTCCGCGAGCTTTTATTCCTGCAAATGAATCATAGAGAGCCCCTCGGCTTCGCGAATCAGCTGGGGCAATAAAAATAGGTAATTACTCGCGCCCCGCTCCCCCCGCTACGTAATCCACACGCGTTCAATTAAGCCTCCCCCTTCCCGGTCGCGCGCGAAAAACCCGCCCCTCCAACGCTCCCGTCCCTCCCTCGGCTGGTCTCCCCTCCACCTCCTTCTTCGCGAAGCGGCGGCGCTGCGAGCGAGCGAGCCGCCCGCGAGTGGGGGGATGTTGCTCAGTCGCCGGAGCAACACTACACTCGCTCGTCCGGCGTCGCAGCGAGCGCTGCTGCTTGCCTGCTTGCGCCGCAGCAGTTTTTCCTACTTTCCTCTCTATACCTACAGAGCCTCCTCGTTCTTCCCCCTCGCGTAAGTGCTGGTATTTTTGTGAATGGTCATAGTGCATCTACGCGTACTCGTGCAACAGTGTGGTTTACTCATGATAATAATACATCTACTGTGAATGAAAGATTTCGACATACACCCCGCGGATAAAGTTGTGTTGATGTATCAGTGTTTGTGCGCGCGTGTGTGAGTCACCGGTGTCTGACGCCCGCAGCAGGATCCGCGGCTATCCGGTGAGTAGTCCCGAGAAACCCGAGAACTCCCGGATAAACCCTCGGGGGGACTTTAAAGGGCAGGAACCCCCTTTTTTTACCAGTGGCCCTCGCAACCGGGGGGTGGGCAGCACGCAGGCGCTGATGCTCCAGCCACGTGCTTGCAGGCCGCCGCCGCAAGCTCTCGGGTCGGCCGCGAAACGCCGAAATATCGAGGCTGGCTGGCGCGAGGCCAGTCGCCCGAAATATTACCCCGAAAGTGGACCGCGACGACTGCTGCGGCATTCCGATCGGCCAGCAGCCCGGCTTAAATATAAACAAATCGGCTTCCCGCAGGGGAGCTTGCGTAAGCTCTAGGGTCCGTATTAAAACGTGAACTTTCGATAAACCCCCGGAGTAAATCGAACTAATCACAAGCAGCAAAGTTCCTTATCAGGCGTAGCCTTGAACTTGAAGCGGATAGATTATCATAGGCCAGTCGATTCCGAACTGCGGCGTTGGCTGCGTTCATGAATATTAGAGGCGGGTGCAAAGAGAGTGCTCCTGCAGGTTTAAGCCAGTCCATTAGCGTTAATGTTATAAACGTCGTCGTCGTAGCTCTGGTCACTCCTGGCTGGGCCGGGCAGCGTTTTATACCGGGGGATTTTGGCTTACCTTTTAGCTATTCCCTTGCACTCCTCGACCCATCCCCCTTAAGCCCCGGTCGCTTCTTGTGTTACATTATACACGCCCGGATGTATTAAGCCCTCTACCCTGCAGCACCGTTGCGAGTCGGTAATCAATATTTTCTCCTCGCCGAGTGTGCTCGGGGTGGTTAAATGATTTAAAAAAAAAAAAAAAAAAAAAAAACGCGAGGAGCCGATCGTAAACGCCCGAGCTGTTTTTAATTAATCAAGAGCGCCCACGAGATAATTAACCGGCTGCCAAAGCCACGCAACTTCCTTCTTTTTATTTAATTAAACTCGGCTTGGCTAGAGGGGGATGTTCAGAAGGGGTCAGCAATAACATTAATTGCAGACCTGCACCCCACTACGCTAGGAACGTCTCGGGGTTATCAATTCGGGGGACGACCGGCGGGATAAATTTTCGAGTAATGGATGCGAAATTAATGTCTGCAAGCGGGCGCGCATTGATTTTTTTCCCTCCTCGGCGAGGGGTAAACACCACGCATGGGAGAAGAACAGGCTTTCATTCATGGCTCGGTTTAATATTGCCTAAGGTTGAGACCGACAGTGAGTTACGTCTTGGAAGTTGAATTTTGTAGAGTACTTTTTAATGAGTTGCTTTAAATGTTCGAATAAGGCTATTTGTTTATAGTTGTCGATTAAGTTTTATGAATGATTACTGAAAAACCGTTGAAATTCTACAATTATCAATACAATTTTCCAAACTATATTTAGTTCATAATTTACTGCTCAAAATAGTGTTGATATTTAGTTTGATTGATAATCAGAAATCAGTTTTGGATTTTTAAATCCTGTATTTTTTTGGACGAATCAAAACATACTTTTCCTCGTACTTTTCGATAAAAATTCCTGGGTACTTTTCATTCACTCAGATTGTGTTTATGATAAGAATTTTCAGCTTAAAGTCTCCACAGGCACTGATAACCCAACACTAAGTTTTGGTTTTTGGAATTCTGGCCGATTTCAATGCTCGCAGTGATTCAAAATAAGTCTCATACATTGTTTATTTTCCATATTTATGTTTTAAACAAGAATCTCCAGATAAAGCTGACTCGACCGTCAAGCTTCAATTACTCATTCGCAAGCGTTTTCACGGTATGAACAAAAGCTCTCCATCCGTGATTTTTTCAAGCCGTTTCGTCCAAAAAACCACCATTTGAACTTCCGCGTCTCAATTTTTTCCCAAACCACACCTGCCCATTGCTCGCACAAAACCCCGTGTATAAAAGGTGGGTGACAATAACCCTCGTCGCGCGGGTGTAAGAAACACTGTAGAGCTGGTGCAGTGCGGCTTTGCAGGGATAATCGCATCGGCACGTGGCGCGCGTCGCGTCGGCTACGGCTGCAGCAGCCAGCTCGCTCACCGGGAAGAAAATCGATTTTCCCCCAACGGGCCGCCGCTGGGGGGTGGGTTGAGCGAGGAGGACGACAGCGAGCGCGCCGGGGGTAGTAAAAGGTATTCGCTTAATTAATTACAGCGCGTCCGCGGTTTTAATTAGCTCCGTACCCTCTCTCCGCAGCTCACTTTTTAGTTTATTCGAGAATGTTTTTGCTTTTTTGTTTCAATCGAAAAAAGGGTGCAGAAAAAAGTACAAAATATTCGCGGTGTTTTGTCTGAAGAGTGGTAAGGCGATCCCAGGGGGCTTATCTTATCGTTCGACTCCTTTCTTTTTTTTCATCCTAATTACGTTATCGGGTTTCAGGTATTTAGGTGCTTATCGCGCCGGTGATTTACAGCTCGCGAGTATGAGGAACAAACTAATTTTATCCTCCCAGAAGCGGCTTTAATTTTCATTCGGTGCGGGTACAAAGACGCACCTCGACACATTGTTTAGCGTAGGGGGGTGGCGCCAAAAATTTAATTAGCAAAACCGGGAGAATTAATTGCGAGGGCCATCTTATTGTGTCTGCGGAGACGGTGGGAGGAGGAGGAGGGGAGCTTAGGGGAATGTAATATGCCCGCCCGGGGACGCTCGCGAGGTCTGAAAGGAGGGAAACGAGAGGATGAAAGAAGAAGGGAAGCACCGAGAGACACACTCGGGTGGCCTACACTACAACAAACACGGCCGAGGGTTATTAATTACCGTCGATGAGGACGTTCTTTGGGTAAACACTGGCATGGAACTGTGGAAAATTGGGATTTTTAATTAGGGGTTATTCAAAGTACAGGAGTTGGGTTACATACTGTAGAAAAGATTACAGAATATTCAGGTTTTTTAATATTCGAGCGTGACTTGTGGTTCTTCAACTCTTCCCCTTAAGTCAGTACTACTTCTAGTTTATTTGATGAACCACTTACATTTTCAGTTTAAAAAAAATTATTACTGTTGCTTTTATTGTATCCCAAAACCCAAGCAACCGACAAGCAACCACAATTTCGACAGAAAAATACCCTCATAATGCAAGATCTAAATATAAATACTTTTTTTTTATTCTAAATAGAAATACTTTTTTTCTGTTAAGTCGGTGCATTTTATAAAATTCTTTCAAGCAGTAATTTTTACAAATGATTTTTTTTAGATTTTGTTCAGAATTTTAGTTTATGATTCTTCTACAATTTCAAACGTATCTAACTCATAATGACTTAATTTCTGTAAAGCACAGTCTTTATTCCTGGTCGCTTAGACAAGTCGTCAAATGAGCTAAACGTGTAAGAATTATTGAATATTAACGGCAGTAACTCAATCCAGTGCCAAATGTATTCAACCGAGTTATTCTTTGTAAAAGGCTGTAAAGTCTTCCGTGAAATTGAATTGTTCGTCAATTAAAACGAATGAGGTAATGTTTCAGCCCCAGACAGAGCTAAGAAAGCGCTTTCCTTAAATAATAGTTATCCCGGATGATTAAAGTCATTTGTTCGACGGAGATATAAACTTAAAATCTCATCAACCCCGGCGAATAGTTACAAAATGAGTCCATACAACGATCAAACCGTCAGCTCGGTAATCAAAAAAAGTAAGAAGGGGGCGACACTGTTTCGAAGACTTAATTATTTTTTGATGCAACTCGCCATTAGAAGACAAACGAGATTTAAACCAGGAGATAATTTACAGAAAGTCATCAAAATTAAATTTTTCCGTGGGAGTTTGTTCGAGAAGGTATAAAAAAAGAACCGCCGTGGCTGCTAAACTCCAAATGAGCTGGAAATTAAAAAAGTCCGAAACCCGCGCGACTTTGACGAAGATGTACGAGAAAAATGCGCTCGGTACAGCTTGTATTTTTCTCCATTATGAGTAACATATATAAAGCAAAGCAAAGAAGAAGAAGAAAAAAGGAGTTGTGTGTCGTCGTCGGGGTGAAAAAAAAGAGAAAGAAACAGCGCCAAGTTTCAGGGTGAAAATGAATAAAGCTAAGTAGATGAAAGGGGACTGAAGGCCAACACCCTTCCTCCTTTTGCAAAAAGTAATTGGTTAATGCCTTGGAAATGAGTTTAGTTTGCTTTTCTTTTTTTTACCTTCCCCCCTACCCTTACAGTACCTTGCTTTCAATCTTCTCTTTGCTTCTTTTTTGCGGTCGGCTTGTAGTTTTTCTCTCTCGATTGCGCGCAAAAATATCCATTGTGCGACTAAAAGCGGACCGGGTCAAAGAGCGCGGGATTCTCATTTACAATTTTTTCGGTTTTATTCGATGTGACTGGCAAAATTTAACCTAACTGCTTTCTTCCGACCGTACCAGAGCGAGCTCTTCGGATATCGATGGAAAAAACTGTTTTTTTTCGGAAAGAGCCATTTGATTTTTACAAAGATATAATGTAAATTCTTAAATCGTTTCATTCCTGATTGAAACTTGTGATTCTCTTCTCATTTAGCTTCCGGTTTGTAATTTGAAACATAAAAACTAGGCTGCAGAGATCTACTAATATTTAATTATCCAAAACTATTTTTCAATTTGTATTGGTACCTAAATGTATAGGTCTTGACAAAATCGAAAATATTGGTTTTTTAACTTTTCCGTTCCCGTTTTAAACAAAACTTTGTTTTTCTTTGCTACCCAATGATTAATAGTACACCGCTATTTAAATTACCTCTGCCCTCCTCGCATACAATTAAAGAAAACAATGCAGCGCTCGGCGCGGTGAAAGAAAGAAAATTGAGTAATAAAGGGGGCCCCTGCACTACAGAGGAGAAGGAGGAGGCATAAATATGTATCAATGTTAATGCGCTGAAAAGAGTAGGTAAACATTAGTTAAAAATGCCCCGCTATTTTTATTCTCTCTCTCTCTTTCTTTTTTATCCTTTTCCTTCTTCTCCTACCATTGCATTATTCATTTATAGTATTTTTAAACCTTTGAATAAATTTACTCTACCGTAGAAATCGACTATTTTTCCTCGGCTGCGCCCATCGAAACTTAATTAATTTCCACGAATTACACACTTCAACTCCTACCATGCTGACGATGATTTTCTTATTTTTAATTTATTTTCACTTAAAAAAAAAGAGCCCCGCGTTTGAATGTAAATTACATTTAATTTCGTTAACCCAAGAACCACATCGACTTTCACCCGAGCCTCGTTCTCAAATTTTCCCGCCACGACGCGACACAAAAAAGAGAGAATCCAATCAAAAACCGGTAGTTAGTCACAAAAACTCACGCTTGCGTAGTAAGACTCGACAGAAGAATCGTACGTACGAAAGAAATAAAAAAAAAAAGTGTTTGGTAGACAGGCAGGCGGAAGAGACCAGGTCGGTAATTTTCGGGCCACACCGGAAGTGACCGGTAAATCAAGGGGCCTAATGAATTCACCCCAGCCCGGCAGCACTCCCACGCTGCAAAGGACACCAGGCTACAATAACTCCTAAAACAAAAGCAAGCGAACGAACCCCCCCGAAAAAATCATTACCCCCCGCCCCCTCCAAAAAACAATGTTTTCTACGTACAAAGGGGGTGCAAGAGTTAAAAGGTGTTGTTAAATCTGCCCGTGGGTATAAGACACACAACTTCTGCAGGCAGCAGCCAGCAGCACCTCGTTTAATTAAAGCCATAAATCAATGTCAATTAGCGCGCGCGACCTCCGTCTACTCCCCCCCCCCTCTCCTCCCACGTCGCTATTCATTATTATTTAACAAATAATAATAAAATCATTTAGCCGTGAAGAAGGACGACGGAACGAGCTGCTGCTGCCTTGATTATTATTTTTACCTTTTTTTTTTTTTCCTCAACAGGCAACACTCCGCCCCGAAATAGCACCTGCATAATAAGTTATACCTGAAACGCGTCCGGACGCGAGCTTAATTTATGCGATCCGAAACCCCTCGCCCTAATTGGACCCCCCCCCCCTCTTTTTTTTTATTTTGTTCGAAATTCGTCATCCAGCGTATGATTTAACGACGCTTAGGTTTCTTTATTTTCTATCGAAAAAGTTTGAAAATTGTCGGCTGTGTCCAAGAGAGAAGAGAAGGATCTCGAGTGGCGTGTCAAATAAAATATAACGAGCACACCTCCTAGAAAGACTCACTCGGTCAAGCGTGAGAATTCCACGACACCCGATAGCGTTAATTAAACGCCTGGTCGTGGATAAATTTATGGAAATGAAAAAAAAAAAAGAAAGGGATAGAGAGCTGCTTTGCCGGGGAATATAATCGAAGAATTCCGTTCTCACGGAAATGAGGCCCGGGCGTGAATACGATATTCGCTGGTTCGTTTTATAAATTTAATGGCACTCGTCGGAGTTCGTTTGGTAGGCAGAGAGAACCGGAGGAGAGGAGAGGGAGCAGGTGTCCCACTCGCGCGGGGGAGGCGGAGGAGAAGGACCAGACCGACCGGTTTTGCTAAGGCGCGGGCCCGAGTCAACCGAGATCCCGAGGGGGGAGGGGGGATAAACCTGCACCGCGCGAAGGAAGAACTTGAAAAATACCGGAGCTACACGCGCCCGCCCGGTACATCGAGACTATAAAAATTAAGACTCACGACGACACTGTAGGACATTCAAAACCGACCGAGCTTCGGATCGTGTTTGCTGAAGCGAGGTGGTTTTTTCGAGAAGAATGGGGTTTTTTGGCTCTGGAAGTCGTTGTGACCTCAATACATCGGATTTCAAATGGTGACTACAGTGACTTGGAAAATTACCTGCGATACAATTCACAATGCTTTTTGCTAATTGGTAGTTTCTTGTATTTGTCAATGTGACGGTTGGGGAAAAATTCGTACTTTATTAGTACGATCGAATATATGACTAAAGAAATGATTTTTGCCAGCAAAAAGTTATCTTGTTTTTTATGGAAAAAACAATGGAGATATGAGTAGAATTTTGTCAAGAATATCGTCCCATAGTTGGGTTCGAGGGGGTAATCACTTAGTCCTCTTTGAAAGAGGATCAAGAGGACCTAAAGAGGACCATGAGGATCTAGACAAACTTCATACATGCGAAAATTTTTTTAAAGAATCATAAAAAAGCTACAATTTTTTTTTTGAAATTTTTTCCGCAAACCGCATGTCACTATGTCTTTGTAGGTTCTAAGATATGAATAAAAGTTGAAAAATCACTTTTTGAATGGTAATAAATATCAATGCAGTTACTACTAAAATTTTTTAATCATGAGGAAACGCAAGAAAAAACATAAAATTATTATTCAGTTATCATTGAAGCTTGAAGAATCTCAATAGGACCTATACATAGGACATAGATACCTGTATATAGGACCCAAAGAGGGCCATGAGCACCTAAAGAGGACCAAAAGAGGACCAACAGGACTGAGAGGATTTTTGGGGAGGATTAAGTGATTACCCCTTCGGTTGGGTTACTTTTAATATTTCTACTTGTTCATTGTTGCTATACGTTCTGTAAATATCCCATGATCATTTCAATGTTGTTATTTTATTCAATCGATACTTTAGATATTCTTAATTAATTCGAGGATCATTTAGAAAAGTAATTTAGGATCTTCATGTCCCTAGTATGTCAGTAGGATGACCTCAATGTAATAACCTATTTTCCAAGTGATTCCCGCAACATCTCTATACTTTCATTTCTTAACCGACCTTATTTTTGATTATTTTCATCGATATTTTTCACTTTTCTTGGTGATCTACAATCTTTAGGACTAATTTCCACATTAAAGTATGGACCAACAGAAGCCAAATTTTTTTTTTTCAAATTTACACTCTTTTCAATCATTACAAACGTTGAAAATATTAAGTGTAAAATCAGCTTAGAAAAGAAAAAGAAAAAAAAAAAAAAAGGTATCCTAATGGGTCAACTCGCACTCACAGCTCGGTGGTTATTTGTCAATCAACATTTTAGAGTTTATAAACGAGAGAGAGAGAGCAGCCGTTGAGGATCAAATAAAGGAGGCCTGTCGATTTTGAATCCCACGCGCGGCGCTCGCTCGCTAGTGAATATAAGAGAAATAAATAAACCGCTAGAGAATGGATGGATGGCAAAGAGAGAGCGAGCGAGCGAATCGTGCAAGTGAGGAGGAGTAAGTAAGTAAGTAAGTAAGTAAGAGGTGCAGGAGTAGGAGGCTTGCTCAAGTAGCAGCATCGGCGGCGGGCTTAAGAATAGTAGTGCTGTATAAGAAGAAGAAGAAGAAGAAGAAGAAGAAGTAGCAGCGAGTAGAAGCGGGGAGAGGGAAATGCACGCTGGGTCGGGGGGGAAGCAGCGAAATGGACGAGTCTTGTTGGGGGTTGAAAAGGCCGAGCGAGAGGGTAAATCTTAAATAAAGTGATATGGAGTGCTTTCGTATAAAAGCTCCATTTCCACTGCCTTCTACCTTCTTCTTCTTCTTGTTGCCTGCACACTGCGTGTGAATCCTGTATACGCTCTTCGGTATCTGCTTGTGCGTTGGTACTATGCTCTACTAACAATCTTGTCAACGCTCTAAGTGTTGGGTAGACTGACAAAACCTTTATTAGCACCAGTCAACAATACAAACATACGTGGTAAAAACACAGTAAATGTACAATGTTACAGAGTACATACAGATTTATTTGTCATTATTTCTTGTATTTTTCGGAGTCCACTGCATACTAGTGGTTCACTAACAATATCGTCAACATTGTAAGCGTTAGATAAGCCAAGCTCTTGTAATTACTGACTGCAGCGAAAGTTGTTATCATATTCTCCAAGGATGTTGTTTTATACGCGAGCGACAAGTTATTAATACCAGCGACAGCTGAAGGAAGAAGTGACATTTATGACGAGCTATGATGTTTACGACTGTACACTCTTTTTTGCTGCCTTCGGCCGCTCGCGGATAATCATTTTGAGGAGAAATAGTGATTAACAAACTCTTTAACTGTGTACGTGTGTGTGTATAGCACACCGTTGCAAGCCGATATCTCAAAGTGAAACGAAGGTGTGCAGTGTGTTTAAACGAGGAGACCGTTACGCAACGAGGAATTTATATATTAAAGGCGCCCCCCCCCCTCGTATTTAACCTTTTCATCATACTTCAATTACATTTCAAAATGCTGGATTGTCTAATTAACGAATTACTGCTCCTTTGTAGAGACTATTACGCAAGTTAGTGCCTTGTAAAACTAATTACGGAAAAGAAGAGGAGGAATTTCGACCGTTTTTATTTAATTTGAAAATTTTTAAGAGCGATATCGGGAGTTTGTTGTACCAGCACCGATCGAATTGGATTTTGATTTTTTAATTAAAGAGCAAAAAATATGACTACTCTTTTAAAGCGGCCCATTTGACGATGATTCGCGGAGCCGGACGTTAAATGGGGCTTGATTTTAATTAGCAGTAAACAGGCTCCATTAAGGGAGACGGTAAATCAAGCGTGCTTATACCGTGCGCGACTTTTCCCTCCAGTTCAAAGAAACTCATTGTAAACTGGGATTAAAAATCATCAATTTTTTAAGAGCCCCGCTAGGGTCGTAAAAAAAGTTTCAAAAATTAGAATAAAGAATAATATAATCTACCCGAGATTTCGTGCGTTAATTATTTTTAATTGATCGAGCTTTTGACTTTAAACAGAGTCGAATGAACAAACATGCTTACTTGGGTGAGTAGGGTGGGGGTCAATTATCTCTTCATTTTGGTTCAATTAAAATTTTTGGCCAAAATCAACAATGGGATATTTATTAAAATTATTCGAGCATCCCCGCTATTGGCTGTCGAGTCGAGCAATTAAATTTTTTTCTTTTTTTTCTAGAGCACCGACTTTACCCTCGCGTTGGGTATCGTGCTGGCCTTGGATATTAATTATGAAGCTTGTTGTTCTTAATAATTTTTTAATTGATTGTGCCAAGTGGAGTAAAATTTTTATAATACTTACCCGTATAACTCGTTGCGATCTGTCAAATATTGAAATACATCCCTCACTATTTATTGAGGTATAAATTAGTTATGATGTACGAGTTACGTTACCGTCATTAAATGTACCTGCGTATGTATTACCGTCGGTTACACAATTTCATAAAGATTTTATATCAACTTTGAGCTGTCACATGAGTTTAAATCAAATTTAGGTGCCCTCAAAATATCCATAAAATTACTCAACCGGCTCTTAAACTTTCATCGATCGTTGCAAGACGTTTTTAAAAATTTCTCTCAACAATCTAGGACTCGAATATTAATTATCAACGTACCCTGCACGCGTATATACACACACAGAGAGAGAGAATCGTTTGATCGCTTTGGAATCAGAGACTTCTCCCTGCAGGGATGCAGGATAAATTTGCTTGCTTCTCCTCCTCGGGTAATAATCGAGGCTGGGTGGTTGGTTGGCGTATTCTCCTTCTCCTGCTGCCTCCACCCGAGCCTTTGATTCTCGTCTAATTGTGCTTATTAATGGGTCCCTCAGTATTTGTCTTTGCAGTGCAGGCTTTCGAGCCGGCGGCTACTCTCTCCACGGTATTGTTGATTATCCACCTCGCTGGATTATTTATTAATCAAATACCGATCGAACGGTTATTCAGGACTTTTCTTGTTTGTTAATTACACTTACAGTATCAACTGAGGTGTAAATTTGTTGATGCTAACCGTTTACCGTAAAAAATGAACATCGAAAGATTTCGATTCTATATGAACAAATAAAATAAAAAATTCTTACAATACTGGGCTGGAACTTTAACTTTTATAAAATACATGTTGTATGTGTTGAATATTACTGAAATATTATATTTCATACTCATAATCCATCGGACATATCAGATAAAAAATCATAAAATTGCTAAAAGTACGATAAAAGCTCATGAAATAGAGCTTGGAAGATGCAATTTTTAAATTTCATCATTTGGTATAAGAAAACGATCGCAAAAGTTTCATCAAAAACTGTTACCCAAAGAGCCATACTCATTACATCATGCAAATACTGTAAAATTTGTAATTCGAAGACAATTCATAAAAATTCATATTTAATCGTAAAAAAAAAAAAAAAAGAAATTCACAAATCATACACTTTAAGCAACAGAGTGTCCCCTGATTGACGTTTTTCGGGTGTTTGATTCTCATTAAAATAATCTTCAGTCCCAGTCTTATTCAAATAATAAAAATTAATACTCGGGGCTTACAAGTAGGAGCAGATTGTAATTATCTGATTAAGATCTGGGTAGGTGTGTTTGTGTATCGCTCCTCGAAGCGGTATCTGCTTATCGAAATCAAAATCTCGCCTCTTTTTCCAGCTACTGCCTGCTGCTACGACCCCGATCGAAACTTTATGCTCGTTCGTTCTTCTTATGCGCTCCCGGCTGGCTGGGATGTTTTCCTCCCTCCCCCTTGTACACCCTTTATAAGAAATCCCCCCCTCCTCCCCCCCTTCTGCAGGTTTTTATCGGGTGTCACCGGAGGTTATCGCGCGCGGGAGTTAAAGAAACTGCTCTTAAAGAGGATGCTGCCACCTGTTGTCCTACTCTCCCGCCCTCCCGGCTTCACTTCCAGCAGCGGTGGTAATAATTTTTGGTGTTTTCTTTTTTTCGCGCCCTGCTGTACTGCGTTGGCTAGTCCGAATCAAACTACACGACACCAAAATCGACTCGAAATCATTGTTTTATGAGACTTTGTAAAAGATTAGTAATTTGTCATGGTAATAAAGTGTAAAATACAATAAAAATTTCATCGATAATTAAAAAAAAAAAAAAAAGAAACCACTTTAGATTAGTAAAAATTTGAGACGTCTAATATCACAAATTATTGCACCAAACGACCCACTCTTTTATTGATCTAAAGTGTTTTTTCAAAAAAAATTTTATTTTTATTTGTTCCCTCGTTTTTCTGCTCTCTGTCGGAATTCGGTTACACGAAACCTCGATCAGGCCCCCCCCCCCCCCCCTTTGTCAGGTTCAGGTTAAATCTCGGGTGCCGAAAAAGCCCGAAGAATTCGTGAGAATTATAAAAGTAAAGCGTCACGAGTGTAGATCCGATACACGGGGAGATTCGGTCGAGCTCGCAGGTGTCGTTATCAGCTCATTAAGATGTATAAACATGATACCGGAGCGTGTAAGCTCGGTGGCTTCGATAAGAACGCCGAGCGCTGTGTATCTTCTCGAGGAGACCTCCTTCAGTTGTGCGACGAATTCGAGGAGATGACACTCGAGAGCCACGAAGAGAGTTGAGTCTAATTTTGATACTTAAACCTACTCAACAGTATCGAGAGACTATACCTTGGTTGTTGTTTCGGCGCATATTGGTCAAGGTCGGGGCGAGATATATAAAATTACTCCGCGGGGAAAAATAAAGAAGCGAGGGGAGCCGGCCGCGCAGGTGTTGCAGGACAAGGGGAAACTGGCTGCACCTGGCCCCGTTTAGATTCTGCTGTTGCGTAATACGCGCCAACAGTCGGGCGCGCGCGTGCTGGAGGAAAAAAAAAATAATAAGAGCCAAGCGGATCATCGCCCCGGTTATTAATCAATAAGTAGGCGAAGATAAGCCCACGAGAGGACGCGTAGGAGGAGTAATAATCTAATAGAAAATATTAAGAAAAAAAAATCATTATTATAAAACACGTAATTTTTGAAAAGTCACCTTTTCCCGTTAAACTCTGCCAGGGGGGAAAACACATTGTCTCGTAGGTGAAAATGATGCATATTACAAGCGCCTAACGAGTTTCGCGCCCGAGAGAGAGGAATCATTAATTTCGTTTAATTTGACAAGCATACTCGCATTTGATTATTGCGCAAGCGCAAGGCATGCCCATTAAGTGCATTTACAATTTATTTAATAAATAGCCCCACGCAGCAGCACTGGCTCTCGCTAATTAAGAATTTTTAAATTTTATGTTTCAGGTGAGTGTCCAGAGCCCGGTGCAGCAGCCTCGAAAACTTTCTTTGTGCGGTGCAGTGTGTTTCTTTGTAAGTAAAATAAACTCGGCTCGACCGAAGCACAATACAAATCAGGCGCGCTCGCGTAACATCCCGTCTGGGTGGGTGCATGCATAGCACACACACACACACACACACACACACACACACTCGAAACCGGAAACTCATTAGCCGTTATATAGATTTTTCACACCTATGGCGGGTAGGGGCCCCGCGATGCGTATCTCTCGATTGCGAGAGGAGAACAACGACGCCGTTGGAAAGCTGGACGCGAGGGTCGCCCACGCGGTGAAAGTTTATTCGACAATAATAATTGATATATACGACGCTGCTGCCGAGGTTTTTTTATAAAAACAACGGGTACGACTTTGTTTTCTCAGTGGTGTTTTCACGAGTGACTATTAAGAAACGGATATAAAGAAAAAGAAGGTGCTTTTAGAGGGGCAGCGGGCTTTATCGGGTAAAGAAAACATCGGGTGCAGTTGGTATTTACATTTGTGTTTTATTTATCGTGGGGTGGTTGGAGAGGCCTAACCTCCCCGTGTAAACAAATCGGACCCGAGTTTAGACAAATTGTGGTGATAATTTTATGGGAAAGCAAACAACGCGAGGAGCTTTGTTGGGTTTCGAGAATAACTAACGAGCGAAAAGTCTCGCACTTCCGGTTTACGAGCGAGAAATTTTTCCAGAAAATATGCTTCTTATCGGTTTTTACCTGTATGAAAATTCATGTGGATATACATGCATGTTTAATTTAATGTGAAATTCCACGTAGAAATTGAAATCGAATTTCGTACGAAGTTTAGCGCACTTTTGTATTCACTTTTATTATACAGAGGTTTTTTTTAATAAAATATATTGGTTTCTATAAAATATTAATGATTCAATAGATATGAAAAATTACATAGATAATTGTGCAATTAAAAAAACACGAATATCCACACATGTAAAAAGTAACCGGGAATTTCAATGTAGAAGTACTTGATGTTTCCAAATAAATTTTTCCACATAAAAATTACTATCAGGGATTTTCACATGGAAACGTATTGCGGCAATACTTCAAATTTGATGTAACTACCATTTAAAAATGTACAAATGCTTCTGTAATTTTACTCGCATACCTAAAAGGTATTACCTAAGACTCGACTTACCTACCGCAGTATCGAAAATAAAAGCAGGAAACGTTGTACATAAAGGGCGGCTCGATCGATTAGAACAAGCGATACCCAACACACACGGACAACAATTGGCACGGACACCGACAAATTTAAGCTCACAGCTCGCGTAATCGAGCGCGTAAACGCTCGGTCGGTCGGGTCAGCTCGTTAGCCTTTATAACGTAATGATTATTCGCGGCAGTAGCGCTCGCGGTGGTGATAATTCAATAACGATCGGGGTCGTTACTCGCGATGACGCGTGCCTTTGCGGAGGGATGCTCGGCCGAAGGTCATTCAAAATGCGAGCGAGTATCCAATTAATATCTAACTCGTGCGGCGCGGTTGGTACAAACTTGGCCATTCTTAAACTGACTAATGAGGCTTGCGTAACGCATAAGTATATTCATTCATACGCGGTGATCCGTCGGTGATAGTACTGTGCTCCTATCCAATTATATTGGCTTTGAATTGTGAATGCGGCCGTTTGAATGCGCCGCTCTGTGTGCGTTTACAAATTTAGCGTTGCGAAATTATTAAAACTGGCGCGCCGTGATTTATTGTTTGCGATTATTATTAATACGGATCCGCGCGGGGTGGAAAAAAAAGGGCGAAAGATGGTTACCGAGAGACTGCAACAAGTGCCGATGTGTAATCTGTATTATAGACTTTCGACCTCGCGGGAAGGTATTAAGCGTGGATTAAAATACTCGAATTCAGTTTGCCGTTTTGTAAAAGGCTGGGGAAAGAGAGAGAGAGAGAGAGAGGAAAAAAGCGAGCTTTTTACCGGGGGGCGAGTTGCTTTTTGTTGTTGTTGCGATCCTGCGAGGGAATTAAGCAATTTTAATCGCTTGTTGAGTGAATTTCGCTATAAACATTTTGCACTTTGCTTAACCCTTTAATGGGTATATGTCTCTCCGGTCTTAAAGCTTCTGCTATGCCAGCATGTGGTTTTCAAGCATTAACGGAAAAAATTTTTATATACTAAATAAGATAGTGTACTATACAAGTATGTGGGTACACAAGAAATGCGAATAGTTGAGAGATAAAGCATTCTTGAATTTGTGAATTTGAATTCTCAACAAAACGCTTTATGTGACTGCTAAATTCTAGACTCTATCCATTATTGACAAATTTATATTTACTTTTCTGTTATAAATAACCTAATTTTATCATCAGTTGTAAAAGCTTCAGTCATGTAACTTCATTAATCTGACGTCACAAGCATTTAGGCGGCAATTCAAAATTTCATTTTTTAAAAGTCCAAAGTTTTTGATAAAAAAATGATTTATAAAAGTTTGTCGTGTTCCCTGTTAAAAAAAGTAAGGATCTCTTATTAATTAAAAAGCAATCGAGATCTGGAGAGAAGAGAAAGAGTCGGTTTACAAAAACGAAAGCCCTCCACACTCTCACACTATAACGTAGCCATTGCAATCTCCATTTATCTCCCGGTCTGGTGCAGACACTCTTGGCGCGTCGGCGCTGCTCGTCCATTAGAATATTAATGCGAATTGATGCACACGTGTCATTACGGTAATGAGTCGTCGCTGGCTGCACCGCGGCGGCCAGGACCTGTCCACAATCCTCCTAATACTGCAGACAGGTACAAAGTGCCGTAGCGGTGGGGGATATATATCAAAAGCAATCACGAAATTGACCCCGCCGCTGCGTCTCCGACAAATTTTTACACACTTTTTGGAAAGATCGGCCGTGAAAATACGCCGGAGCGATCGGTTCGGAATTTTATTGGTCGAAGTTTAGAATTTTGTTAGTGCGCCTTCGAGCCCTTGTATAAATAAACCGGGGCGGAACCTTTGGTCCACCTGTGTTTTCTTCGGACTTAGTCCCCCTGTTTACGCTCTTTCACTTTCGATGTTTTTCCAAAAGGTACGATAAATATCGCCGGGGTGGGAAAAGGGGATTTTCATTGGTAAATAAGCTTCCGAGTCAATCCAACTGCTCGGTAAACAGCGAAGTCCTAGTTTCACTGTGGTTATAGAAATTCTTTTGGCGATTTGTAAGTTGTCTATGAATTTTCAAAGCGTTGAGTCGAAATTTGAAGCGAGTGTTCAAACCTTGACATAGAATCCCACATAAATATAAACGCGTTGTACTGTATAGATTAACCATTGGATACACTCGTAAATTTCTAGATAGTTTTTTATATTTATTGCTACCTTTAAAGTTTCCGTATTCAATCCATTTGTTTGTTCATCTACCATAAATAAACTACAAATTTTACACCAAGGAATATGTTGATGCAATTTTAGTAGTAAACAAAAATAAAATAATGCAAATTCGTAACGAATATTCTATCAAACACATCGGATAGAAATCTCGTCCTCGGAACCCTTTCGGTGTATACCTCGGCTACTGCGATAATCGAGCATTGTCCGACTGAAAAATTCCCCATCTCGTGGGGCAGGGTATACGATTCCCGCGTATTTGCAAAATTTACATGAACCGAAGATACAATAATTTATAAACGAAAAAGAAGAAGGAGGGGAATGGTAAGTCGCCGTACGTGTGCGACTCGAGATGCAGATGAAATCTTGATAGGCCGGTAGGTGCGCGATAAAAATTCCCATTTCGAAGACCATGAAAATTTGCATCGGCATTTCCGCGCTGCTGGCTGCACATATCTCCTTTGGCCCCGCGTTGTATCGAAAGAGAGAAAAAAATGAGCGGCCCTCCTGTTCCTTCTACCCCCCTTTTTTTTTTTTACCTCTCTTACGTGCTGCAATCCAATCGGTTTTACGGACTTTCCGATATTTATAGACGCGTCCGTCATTTTGAAATCTGCGATTGATTTATCGCCCCCGCGAGTATAAATTATGCGCACCTCTTTTTTTTTTGCCGTAATGTCGGGGTATCGATGGCATTAGGCTCGTCCGCCGCGGCTTCCGAGCGTTTAGGCTCGCTCGCGCGCCCGGATAATGGATCGACGATGCGGTCGGGGCTAATGGGACGCACAATTAACGCTCCAACCCCCTCCCGCCATTTCCGCATGTACGAATCGACGCGGATAAATTGAGTTGATTAGCTCGTTTTTGCGGAATTCCCCCGCGTTTTGACAAATGCGTCTTCCCTCGATAAACTCGGGGCTCTCGTTAACTCCTCTATACCCGCATGAGATATGCCCGCTTAATCGGATGAAAGTCCCATTGGTAAGATAGTTTCACAACTTTTTCTTTCTTCGAGGAATTTTTATCGGTCGCTTTTTAATAATAGTACAGTATCTGAGATAAAAAAACTGAAAAAAATATTTACTATTTTCGTATCTACGGCGGTACTTCTTATCGTACTTTTTGAACTTCATCTCTCTTCGCTCGTAATCTTCCCCAGGTAAACACCGAAACAATTCAAACAAAAAAGGAGAAAAAAAAACACATGAAAACCGCACTACGAAGCATAAATTTTAATTAAACACGAGTAATATTACAAGCTCCAGGTTGGCCGATCGATGACACGGCTCAGCCAATTGTAGTTGTAATAAGTCTTACCCCGCACGCGACGAGCCCGGGGTGGGAGGAATTCATCTCGCTTTTCTCGTCCCGACAAACGGTTCCAAAGCCTCCCTTCCGGCTTTGGGTTTCAGCCCCTTGTTCCTCTCGCTCCCAGCCAGCGTCGGTGGTTAGAAATTACTTTATGAGATTTTCAATCCCTTTCGAGTTCGCTAATAAGCTCTCGGAATTAATTAAAATTTCTCTCTCTCTCTCTCTCTCTCTCTCTCTCTCCCTCTGACCTTCTTCTTATTCGTCTTCTTTCTCGCTCTTCCGGGCCGTCTAATTTTCGCGATGTTACTCCAAATGAAATTTCACATGTATGACCAAAGTATGTAACTCCCCTTGTACCGAGGGGTCTCATTTATGATTCATTTTAACGAACGTAATAAACCCCCGCCGGCCCGGCGTGTGTGCAGGCTTTCGGAACATTTTCCACCGTACCAAACTCGAGATATACACTCGAGCGCTTAAATTACCCGCGGAGTTGAGTTTTATAAACAATTTATATTGTATTTTAATACCCCCGCCCCTTCCCACTCGGTTTAGTTTCTCCATTTCATCATCATGTTTAACTACCATTTATTTTCACAATTTAGCGACCGCGGCCCCGGCAATATACATATACATACATACAGTATATCTCGAGACTTTTGCGTAATACCTTCGCCTCCTCCAATTTGCATTAAAATTTTCAGCAGGCCCTATCAGAGCTCAACAATCGTCGCTAATGCTACACCTTTATTATGCCCTACCTTCTTGGTTTATTAAATTAACCACTGCGTTTCTCCTACTCGAGAATTAATCTTTTGATTAAAATACATCAAGAGGAAGTCGAATTTAATTAACTTTGTGTAAAGTCGCTCGTTCACTCGCGCGCGACCATTATCGCTTATCTACTCTCGGGCTGTGAAAAATCTCGCTTTTTTATCGAGCGATCTTCGACGATTAGCAATCGTACGATGTTGTCAAATCAAAGTTTAAATTAAACGCGTATATACCGTAATTCGAGAAAAAAAAAAAAAAAAAAAAAGCCGCTCGAGCAATCAAATCTGATTGCACTTTGTTTAGCACTCGATTGTACACTTACTCGACTGATAAATAACTTCTTTTCGACTCGTTATTTTTTCTTCGCTTGCAAGCAGCAGCGTTTGTTTTATCTAGTTCAAACAGCAGATTTATTTAAAAAGCTCGGGTTCACTGTACCGATGGATTTTTCGCACTTTGTTCAAAACCAGCTTGAATTTTGGACGCCACCGCAGAGGCGCTCGATGAGTGTTAAATCTCATTAAGCAAGATGAACCACACGTGTCTGCCGTCTCCTAACGAAGCGACATTGTCCCCTCTCTCGGTGTCAAAGTTTGGTGGGTACGAAAAGACAACCGCACGGGGGATTGCACACGCTGAAAAGGTGTATCTTCGCGCCCGCCTGGCGAATTAATCGGATCAGAAGCTACCGAGCCTTACCCGATGCTTGAATTATTGCTGCGACTACGACCCTTTTTCGGGTAATCTCCTTCGCTCTCGCGCATCACGTGACGCTCAATTGGACCTCAATATCAAAGCTGATTCGAGCGTTAAAGCCGACTTTCGTTATCACGGACGAGAGAGGAGGGGAGGGGGACGTCCCTACACTGAAAAGCTTTTAACTCAATCTTGTTTATACTTTATGATTTTTCAATATGCTGTGGGATGGATTTTTATTCGCGACTCGTTAAGTTTGTTGTTGGGGCGAGATCGGGGATCTAGTTTGAGTAAGTTGCGCATGAGGAGAGGATTTTCTTTTGAAGTTTTGGCCGCTGTGAAAAGAAGGGTCTCGCTGATTTAAAAGTATTTTGCGGTAAAGCCTAACCTCAATTATTACATCGATAAAATATTAAATGAAAATAAATGATTTTTTTAAGATTAATAATTATTCAATATAATAGCCTACTTCATAAATACCTAACCTAAAAATTATACCCCGAGTCTGTGAGGAATTCTTGCACCGTTACGCAGTGTAATTTTCGCGTGGCAATCAAAGTCAAGAGAAAAAGGCCATTCGCGTAAACTAAAGAGTCATAAATTTTCTCACATCACAGTCTCTTTTATGTTTTTCCACGATTTGAATTTTAATAATCAAAGTTTTCATATCGAGCCCCGAGCCCCGAGCGCGCGCGGTTCGTTCACAGAAGCGTGAAAAAACATTCGGACGAAAAGATTTTCAAATGAAAAACACCTCCAGCGCGGGTGCGTCGCGTCGGGGGCAATTGAAAAAGCTCCGATGCATCATTATGATACTTTTATCGCGCCGATATAAATCTGTCTCTCGGGGAAGAGAGAGCAAGTTCGAAATGAAAAGGTAGGATAAAAACAAAAAAAAAAGCTTGATGCTGTACAATGGCGCGGGAAAATTAAATTGGATTTGATCCCTCCTCCACCTCTCCGGGAGGCCACCCAAAATAAATCTGAAAAAATATGTGTTTGACAGATATTGGCTAGCGGTCGATCGCCCACCCACCCGCTAAGCTCTTTTTTCTCATTTTGCCGGGCCGCTTTCTCTCTCTCTCTCTTTTTCATTCGCGGCTTCTCATTCCTTGCCTGTTTCCAGCCCGAAATTACCATAGGGTAACAGCTGTTAGCCACCCCTGCCTTAGCATCTGATAAACTGATAAAACCGAGGCGCGCCGCACCGCATACGCTATATACCCCTGGCTGTCCGGTGTCTGCATAAATAGCATTTGATTGTAAAAATTCTAGCCTGTATACCCAAGTTCCTTGTGTTTCAGTCTCCTTCCTTTTTTTTTTTTTTCATTTTGTCCTTTTTTTCGTGAAATTAGAGAGCCGGCGGACGCGTGGGTGGCCATAAATTTCGACGCTTAAGTAACTGTCCGGTTTTATACCTTTCATTTGGAGGAGGAAGGGGGACGACAGAGCTCGCACCAAAAAGGAAACCGATTATCCCCCCGTGCGAGCGCCGATAATAACAACAACATCGGGCGCGAGGACGTAAAATTTTTTCAATTTAAAACGGTATCAATAAACGACAAATCGGTACCCCGCCACCCAAGAGCCGCGGTAAATTTTTCCTCGTTAGCGGGTATAAAACCTTGCTTTTTTAACGCTCGTCGAGCGGAAAATTTATCGTCCAAAACATTGCACCGATTCCGGCTCATTACATGCAAATCGAAAGAGCTTTTACAGACCAAATTAAGAGGAGGAGGGACCACTACCCGACATTGAATTTTCTCCGGTGCAGTCGCTTAATTTGAATCCTCCTGAAAAGTCGTCGAGAGAAGAAAGAAGAGAGAGTCGGGGCTCCCTTCGGTGGATCTCCGCGGGGGCAAAATTGAAGCCGGCCAGGCATTGTTTTACGACCCGGCCGCGAAATTGCCTAGGAGCGAAAATTTGTATCGCGGTAGGAGCCCGAGGAATTTGCACGAAAATCGTTGTTGTTATAATTGAAAGGGGAATTAAAAAATTAGCGAGATAACGAGGGGGGGTCAGGAGGGGATCGGTTATGGTCGTTAACTCGGAAATTGGCCGGCCGAGGCGGCGTGTTTCCCCGGCGCAATTTTCTTTGCTCGTAAATACCAAAAATATGCGCCGCCGTTGCCGCGCCGATTGGAGGCCGCGAGTTTATGGTTCCTAGACTCCTCTTCTTCTTCTTCTTCTCCAGCTCGCTCGCCAAGCCGTTTTATGACCAATTTTTCCAATTTCGTAATTGCCTCCTCCACCGCGCAGGAGCGAGCCTTTTCTCACGATCCCGAGGTATTTTACCTCCTCGAAGTCGCGGGTATTCAAATTAGAGCTCCGGGTAATTAAGCTTACTTACAAGGTCCTGCTGCGAAAATAAACGTTTTATAGATTAATTAAGGAACGTCGCGCACCCGCGAGACACCGTGAGTAAGGCTCGTTGCGAATGCGTTATTTTTATTTTTTTTTTTATTGCGAATCGAGGTTTTCAATAACTCGGGTCGGCTTCGAACTTAAACAGTGAATAAGGCTTTTTTACAGCGCATTTTGTCTAATCCGCGAGTTTACGTTCACCCAGAGCGCTAATTTACTTCACGCTGGGTGACTCACGGCTTCTCTCTCCCTCTAGCTCTTTTTTTTTTTTTTTTTTTTTTATCTAATCGGTAGCACATAATTTCAACCATTGTTTGTCCGGCATTTAAATGAAATCCAATTACGAGAAAAACCTTGAGAAAACGCTGGTAAAACCCGAGAGAGAAGTTGTAAATTATTTAGAATGAGGTGTAGGTTTTAACTAAGTCGTTTTTTTATTCAAACTGTTAAGCGTTGATTTACATCGAGTTTCTTCTACGAGGGTACTAAAAACAATCGAAGCGTGTATAATCAAAACCAACTGACTTCATGCAGACAACTCTTGAGTAAAAAACGTACACGTTGAAAACTTTAGTGTCTTTGGAAAAATTAAACTTTTTAAAACTTTAACTTGTTGATTCATAAATTCAGCAAAGCTTGCTACAGCATTCTCTCAAATTATTTTGAAAGTTAATTATATTCGACTAAGGTTATGGCTCAGTTTGAAACATTGGTTACATGACACATTTTTATACCGCTACTAAAACTATATCGATATTTTTGGTCCCTCTCTCTTATTCGAGAGCGCGATGGTTCGGTTCGATTAATACCGGTCCAAGGCTCGCATTTTCGAAATTATGATTGTCCCTCTCGAGGCGCGCGCGCGCCTAGGAAGTCAACCGCAGGGTTGGTGGTCCTCCGTAAAGGTGTTGATATCACGCGGCTCGCCAGCTCGGTAAGGTGCCAACCGCAGCGCAACAGTTATTTGCGGTCTGCTCTCGGGGCCTCCTCCCCCATCGATCCGTACCTCCGAATGTGATGATTTTACCCGGAAGCGGGGGAGTTATTACCCGGGGCCACTTTTCCGGGGTCACCGCAACTCTGCAGGGAGAGGAAACTCGCTAATGACTAAACTTGCTAATTTCGACCAATTAGAGCCCGCACCGACGCAGTTACGGGCTACACTAATGTCGAGCTCCGTTGTGTCGAGGAGCGATGCATTTACCTACTAGCGGCAAACTGGGAGAGTGCCGAAAATTCTTCTTCAAACCCGGAACTTTTGGACCTAAAAGGGCTGCTGTAACCTCAAAATGTGCACAAGAGGCTGGTTCTGCGGGGTAGTTTTCTACCGATTTTCAAAAAATCCTCAGCAGAGTTGATTTTAAAATCTTTGATAACGAAAAATGTTTATCTGAGATATTGTAAAGATTACAATCTTAATTAAAGACACTTTAATTGTGTACGGGGTAAAGTCAACTCTATTTGATTATTATCAACTTTTGTCTCAAAAAATACACAATCTCTACCAATACTTAAAAAAATTTTCATTGGTTTTAATAGTCACTCCGTATCAAATACCCACACGAATTCGATAAATATTCGAAGATAGCTCCTGTCTCGTACTAGCAACAGCCTCAAAGAGGCTCGAAAGAAAAACATAAAAATCGTCCATCGCTAAAAGGTCAATTTATTTCATGCGACGCCTCGTAATAACTTATCCGAATACAGCGAGTAAACGAAGTAAACTTCTCCTCGTCATCGGGCCTCGGATGAGTTGTAGGTGTAGCGAGTGGGGTGGGGGAGGGGGGTATATTGAGTGTTGTGGTCGGTTTGAAGTCGAGGCTCGCTCGCTCGCGAGAGTAACAAGCCGAGGAGGATATTTATGGGCAGACCCCCGTTAACATGCCTCGCAATCACATTTGCCCCCCCGCGCCCCGCGATTACGTGCCCCGGGATGAGCTGAAAAATTAAACTCCCTTCTGGATGTGTCAAAATTGTGAGTAAAAAAATTAAATGACTCTTGAGTTTTTCAGGACTCAAATTTGAAAAAACAAACCTTGCGATCTTCCTACTGCGCCAAGGTGTTGGGTACACGTCGTTTAAACCGCAATTTGTTTAATAGATTTCTGTAAGATGCGTATCTGGTAGGGTAAAAAGTGATTACGCGTGCGCGACTAACGGTCCGTGAAATAATATAGCGGATATTCCGTTTTGGTGCACCTCCGCGCAGTACTACACCCGAGTGGGTTTATACCAGCGCCGAGCTAAAACGGTGTGCAAGAAGATGGAAGTGGTTTCGAAACCTTTTTTTTTTGCTCTTACGCACCCCGCAATTTGCCTATTACATCCTCGCAACATATTCCCGCGGAATTCCTTTGTCCGCGGTAGCTCCAGGATTCCGCAGTTGAAATAATGACCGGCCCAGGGAGAATCGCTCGCCATAAATACTCGAAACAATAATAAACTCTCGAGAGCGGACTCGGTGTTTAGCCGATTCCCGATCGCCGGCGGGGGAATTTTTAAAAAAAATCAAACACTCGCCCTCAGGATAGAGCCCGGATAACAGTGATTACCGGGAGAAATGAAATGCCCGGACCCGGTCGTTTGGTTTTCGAGTTGTTGGGGAATGCAGCTGCCGAAAAGACTTCTCTGTAATTACCCGCCAAGTCTCGCCAGAGAGATACAAAACTCGCGTGCTGGTAAGTGGATAATAGGCTCGAAAAAGTGCAACAATGCTTCTTCTTACACGAATACGTGCGTGTAATAAAAAAAGGCGGGAGAGAAATTTTTTAAAATTTGGTTAACATTGGTGTGTATTTTGGGAATTTCGAAGGTTACTTTAATTGAGATGTTGAATATTTTGAATTGTTGGATTTGATTTTCTGACAAAACACTTGGAACGACTGGCGCTGATCGAATTAAATCGCAACGGTCAAGTTTAACGTCGCTCGTTATAATTTTACCGACTGTAAAACGTGATTCATTCCCGCTGACATCAAACGTTTGGGCGGGAATAATTCAAAATCGATAAATTTTTTTACAACAAATTAAAAAGTAACATTTTTCGCGATTAAAAGTGAACCAGGGCTGAAAAAGGGGGGGGGGTAAGAAGTCTCGTTATCGGTAATAAGGATCATCCCTGGACCTCGTTTTCGTACGATTGGGATCGTTAATTATCCCGTATCTGGAGCGATCATCGGCTCGAGCACCACCCCGGTGACGTTCCGGGAGACTCGTCATTATCATCGCTGCAGTTACGTTCCCACGTTATCACGACCCGCGACCCGTTCGTTACTATTGTTGACTTGGACGCTAAGTAATTTTTTACCTCCTTTTTTCTTCTTTATTTCTTTATCACCATGTTGCCGGGATAACGCGCTTTTTTCAATAACGTTACGTGACTTGAATGAGTGAGCTTATTTAGAATTTATTTTTTTCTACGCTGATAATGATGTTGGAAATTTAACGACTTCGCTAGCTATATAATATTGAGTTTTCACGAGGTGGAATAGTTGACTGACATAAATTAAAAAAAATAGCTGTTTTTTATTTTGTTATAGGTGATTTTACAGAAATTTTTTTTCTATTTGTGATATAATGTTATGTAAACAAAGTTTCTTTACTTAAAGGGTTTTTCAACGTTGCCTTTTTTGATAGAGTGCAGTCACAGATCACTAGTGCAGTACTTACACTGTCTATATACCGATTCAGTATTGGCTGTAGGAACCGCGGTACAGCCAATACTATATAAATTTCATAATAGTTTTTATTGTTTTTTTATTAAATTTTACAAAAAAAAAAGAAGAACGTGAGTAAATCCATACCCTTGGTCCTCAACACGTTGATCTATTAAATCAAAAAAATTTTCGACTACTTATAAGACGAAAATACTGATGATATACTACAGATGATGTGAGTTCTCTCAGTAAGATTCAATTGTATATAGAGTATAATAAAAAAAATTATCAAGTATTTTTGTTCACCAGCAGATCTATTTACCCATATGTGTCTTTTAAAGTTCGAATTTTTCTTAAACTTACTAGAACACTCGTGCCTACAAATCCTCGTACTAATCATTCACAGTACTGGTTTTCTCAATGAATACTTGACCAGATATCTGTAGATTTTTCAACTTCTTCGATTCATTGTACGTACGTACCAAGACCCAACGCCCAAACATCGGTTAAAACCAATCCTAAAAACGTAGGTACGAATATTTTCCTGCAGTTAACCCCTCGGTTCGTAAACCGTTAATCTCAGTCACGGTGGATGATGCAGCCATACTCTTAGAAAATTTGGGGAGACTCTTCGGCCATTAATCTCGAGTGAGTCTCCCGGTCACCAAAAATCGTCCCCGCAAAGGTGCGCGCTCGGTCCCACGGGACGACGCTCGACTTATACCTGAATCCCCCTCGCTTCCACGGGAAACCTGACGCTCTCCCGCTGTGACCCGGTGCATCCCTAGAAAAGTTATGCCTCTCTTGTATTAATTAAAATCGACCCGCGTTTTACGATAAGAGCCCCACGGATACGAATCGTTCCGAGAATCGTGATGATGTTTCGGTAGGGGGAGAGAGAAGAAAAAATGGTCTGTAATTTGGATTTCAAAATTAAAGGTTTTGTTTTCTTCTCTCGGGGAGGAGTTTTAATGCATCTATCTCCACGGCCGCCACGGTGAGTTAGCCGAGCGGGTCGTTAATCTCTTTTTCACTCAATGAATCCTAAATGAGTAACATAATTGGGAGGAAAACGCGCTGGATTAATCCGATGTAGCAGCAGTGGCTGGGAAAAAAAAGGTTGAAAAGAAGAAGAAGGAAAAACGTCGTAATTACGTTGACTATTGTTTGATTGAAAAAAAAAGAAGAAGTAGACACCCCCGCCTTTAATGATCTTTTAATTTTAATGGAATAAAACCGTAATTATACGAAATAAAAGAGGAAGAGGATCGTTTGCGTTCTAATTAGTTCTTCTCTATGTGTGTGTACGTTGTATATGAATAAATGCATTTTTTTTCTTACTCATCTGCTTCTTTTTTTTTCGAGCAGCTGTAATAATTAAAACGAACTAAATTTGGAAAAACCCGGGGCGGAGGTATGCAATTAGCCGTCTAACACATCATTCGAGAAACATCATTACTGCGCGGGCGTGGGGAGGGGGGGCCTTAATTGCTCCTTTTAATAAAAACAATCCACTGCAGTAATAAAGGAAACGAAGGTGTATAATAACAGTGGAATCAATTACCCCGCGGTCGAGAGAAAAAAACTTCGAAAAATCTATTTAAATTTAAATTAAAAGAAAAAAAGCGGGGAGGATGATGAAGAACGTGGAACCCACGCACCGAAAAAAAAAAAAAAAAAAAGAACTAATTTTAGATCAAAGAACCAGTTGCACAATGACTCTGAAAGAGAGAGTGAGACGGGGAAAAGGTAGGGGAAGGAAAAAAAGGTAATCAAAGTGAGGTAAAAATCGGGTCTAGTCGGCTCTGTCTTCTTCGATTAGGCGATCGGGTTTTTTCGATCGATACCATGCGGTTTATCCCGATTCTCAGGGATACAGTTGAATAAATCGGCAATTAATCTTTCGACGCTCAAAATTAAAAGGCCCTCTTTTGTTTTCCTACACCGGTTTATAATTTAGTTTCATTGTTTTTTTTTTCTCTGAAAAGTTTCTAAAATGTGTCTTTTGGTTGCTGCTGCTGATGTAACGGTAGGGGAAAATAAAAAATTGGGGTTTTGCAGCTGCGGTAAAAAGCGTGAAACATCGAATTTAATCGAAAGCGTTGCATTATAGATTACCGCAAGCGTGGAGGATAGGAGGCCAAAAAAATGAGGTATTTTTATCTAAAACAGTGGTGATTAGTTTACCAGTCGTGCGTAGCGAGGAGCCTTTGGATTTAAAGGAGGTCCGCGGAATCGACTTAATTAGTGAAATTCACCAACTCGAAGTGATCATAAGTAAATTAACACTCCGACGATGGCAGTGGATTTTTTTTTTCTTTTCCTCGAATATGAAATCGAATCTTTCAAGCGTAACATGGGAAAATTAGCCTTCACCTGGAGGTTGCGTAAAGAAAATTCGATGCAAAAAAGTGTCACGGATGGATATTTTTAGATCCTGATAATTGTTGTTGGAAATCGTAAAATTCAAACTGGCTTACTTAAATAATGATTATACTTTCTGAATTTTGTCAAACTTTGAACGATAATAAGAAATGTTACACATATGGAGAGTCTAGAATTTTTTAATTTTGCTAAACCCTGAAAAGTAATATAAAATATAGTGCAATCACCTTTTACTTTGCACTTTTTAAAGACCAAAATTTTAGGACTCGAATACTCAGACTTAAGAGTTTAAAAGTCTTTTATATTATTCTTCATTCACTCATGAAAAAGTTGACAACTCAATTTTGAACTCAGACTATAGAATTCAAGAATCTTTGCCCTGAGGTACAGGATTTCGATGCGGTCCCTCTTACCAGTATCTTTTGAGTCTTTTTTATACTTCTTTGCATGGTCAATAATTGATATATTTTGAAGCAAAAGTCTCAAAAGATACAAGTAAGAGGGACCGTACTCCTCCACCTAATGCTGTATGATTCATCCCTAGTAAACATAACGCACTGGCTATACGAACATTATAAATTTCGTTTAATTAATGTTAATTTTTCCTCAACTTAGCTCAATTCCACTGAAACTAATAATTTGTCCTATTTATGATTGCAGAAGCTGAGTGAACCCGAGACTCGAGCAAAGAAGGACGGTCCAGGAAGGTGCAGGTCGGCGCGGGCGGACCGGAGCGGGTGCAGCGGCATCAAAGGTCGACTATCTACCCCTGTGACCCGCGTGCAGTGCGGCGGTGGTGGGCCTCACCGGGCCCGCCCCCCCTCCTAAGCTAGCAAGCTGGCGAGCGCCCTGGCCGCTGGTATGAACCCCTACCCCCACCACGCGTCGCTGGCGGGCAGTCCGCACCACCACCCGGCCGGCGGCGAGCCCCACCACGGCTACGGCTCCTCGACGAGCGGTAGCGCGGGCACCGCGACGACCCCCGACCCGAGCCCTCACTCCCCGGCCTACGGCGCCGGTCCACAGGATGCCGGGCCCCAGGGCTACCCGCAGTCGCAGCAGAGCCAGCAGCAGCAACAGCAGCAGCAGGGCATGTCCAGCAACGGTCACCACCACGCGGCTGCGGCCGCGGCGGCCGCTGCCCAGGCGATGATGCAGCAGCAGCAGCAGCAGCAGGCCGAGCAACAGCAACAGCAGCAGCAGCAGCAGAGGTCGTACCAACAGCACCCGCACCTGCCCGCCCACATGGCCGGCTACCCGCCCGTCAATCACAACAACAACTGCACTCTCAAGGTATACATAAAAACTTTCTACAACGGAGAAAGTGTGCCCCGGGACCATTAGATCATCCTCGATCGCGACAATCCCGGCTTTCTTGGTTTCGCGATCCCGAAACCCGCGAGCAAACAAACTCTCGCGCCGATGAAAATATGCAGTAAAGCCGAGGCTTTTAGCGAATAATTGAATCCGAGCTGCAGCAGGGGAAGAAGACTCTCCCCTCTACGGGGTCCCCCCCGCTGCGAGCCTTTTCATTTCCCCCACTAGAGGAGCCGAGTTCCAGGGGAGGGGGGAGAGAGGCTCTTTGGGGCCCAGGCGCGGGGAGGGAGGAGAGAAACGTCAGTTGGGCCCCGACCGTGCTCGGAACAAGTTCGTTGTGGTTGAAGTTCGGCTCGAGAGGCCCTTGTTCCTACACCTTGGATCTTTTTTTTTGGTTTCGCTTTCGTGCGCGGTGGCTAGTGCTAGTGTGTGTGTGTCATCATGGAGCTCCGTCATCCGGGGCACCACTACGGGAACTTCAACAACCGGAGCATGCAGCACCCGATGAAGTGCTTTCCCGGGGACAGAATCGTAAGGACCTTTAATAATATTAGCGGATAGCCGAGTGAATTAATTGAATAAACGTGTTCGCGCTTTTATCTGGGTTAAATTATGCGCCGGCTCAAATTAGGGGGAGAGAGGGGGGAGGCCTACGGATTTACGGCCACTTTTCTCGATTATATCAGGCTGAGATAAAAGTCTCGTAAAAATTACAATCGCCTGCTTTACGACCGGGAGCGTCGGCCGTACGGGCGAGGAATTTCGAGAGAAGTGAGAGATTTTTTTCTCTTTTTTCTCTCTTTCTTTCAAACCCGCGAGAGCTAAAACGAAAAAAAAAGACCAATTAAAACGCGACCTTGGTGAGCTCTCTACGCAGCAAACAAATCCTGCACCTCCGGAGCAAACCGAACGGGGGTCGAGAAGAATAAAGGGGGAAATAGTTTGGGGTGACCGACGCGCATGCGCCCGAAAAGAGTATTACACCTAGGCGGTGCGAGAATTATTGCGCTGTCCCGCAAGATTGTTAAATTACGCTCAGGTCGAGGGCCCGGTTGTAAATTTTGGTTTTGGGCCGTAATCCCGTCGGTGAGTTTTGAAGAAAAAGGTCTCGAGAAGATTTTCCGTCGATTTGTGAAGGATTTACGGGGCGACAAATCCCGGGTGTAAATGAAAACGAAAGATATTGCCGAGGTTTTTCCTCGCGAATTAATGTTATGTCGCGTGTTTTAATTCTCGAGAGTGTACCGTGCGGGAGCACGCGGCATTCCGACATAGTTTTCCCATCGGTAAAGTTTAATTTTTGCCGAGGAGAATTAGTGCGATTACCCGGAAAAATTTTTTTTACCCAGTGCGTCACTAGAAAGACTCGACAACGCGTTTTTTTACTTCCTTAAAAGTACATAATAAAAAAAATCTTGAGGATTCGTTGAAAAAAAAAAAAATAATTGGTTTCGATAGCTTGGTAAAATATAAATGGTAATTCGTACTTAAAAATAGTCACGAACTTCTCAACGTACCGAGCAGCCATAAAACTCTTGGTTTAGTCTAATTTTTCTTCGAAACCGCGTATTTATGAGTGCCGGAAACGGTTTCTTATACATATGTTCGAAAAAAGAAACATTGGGTCATTCTTAAAGGAACATATGCGGCTGTGTTCATAAATTTTTTAAAAGAATCGATGTGGTTGTAGTGCTCTAAGAAAAAGTACGAGAAAAAGTTTCAGCGTGAACGGTTCTTTTTTGGTCTTAATAAACCCTAAACGTATACCTGTAGAGAATAGAACTAATGCTGCCTTTGTATTTTCTATTTTCTGAGAAACAAGATGCATCGAGAAAATTTTCGATTATCTCATTTCTAAGAAAAAATTCTTGACAAAAAGACCACTTTTCAACAGGTTTCTTACAGTTAATAACGATTATTAAAAAAAATAATTATAAATTAACTATATGTAAATAAAGTAATAGTAGTGTAAAATTGTCGATTACTAATAGTCATTAGTTATTGCTGATAAGTCATTTGTAAATTTTTTACTATATTTTGCAATTAAAATCAAAAATGACAAGGAATATTTATAATGAATCGTATATTATTTTAAAAATTATTACGAGTTTTGGATCTAAAACAAATCTAAAATACTGTACTGAATCAAAATTTTTGAAGTAGAAAATAGCGACATATGGCACTAGTGACATTAGGGTAGTATTTACTTTAACCCTCGAACCGTTTAAGGAATTGTTTTACGGATCAACTTTTAACTACTTAATATTATTAATCATAGCACAAAATTATTTATCAAAATATCGACTAATTGAGTATTTTTTTTCCAATCAACAGGAAAGCGGACTCCAGCCGGGTCCTCCGAACCTAAGTCCGTGCTTCGGTTGCGGCAAGCCGATCCTCGACAGATACCTCCTGAGCGCCCTGGACCGCTACTGGCACAACCAGTGTCTCAGGTGTAACTTCTGTCAGCAGAACCTCGCCGAGACGGGCTCCGGCAAGTGCTACAGCAAGAACGGGATGATCCTCTGCAGGGAGGACTACGTCAGGTACGTTGGCTTCCCCGAAAAATATCATACTCTCTCCACCCCAGCTACCCCTCGATCGATACCCACCCACCCCTCCCCCTGGAGCACACGAGTTCTTTTCGGATTCAAGGAATGTTTCAATCAGTTTGATTGAAGGGCTGAGCCGAGGCAAGAGGGTAAACTCGATTTACAGCCAGCCCGCGCTGCGGTGGACTGGAAGGGGGTGCCACAATCACCGGGATGCGTCCAATCACCCCCTCCCGAAGTTGCCTTTTCGTTGAAAAGGAGGGAGGGGAGGGGGCTCTGGCCTAGATGTGCAATCAGACTCGAACTCTGTCTTCCACCCCTCCAGACGTGCTCCCCCGTATGTATGTATAGGTGTCTCCCTCCCCGCCCCTACTCCTGGCCGAATACCAAATTCCAGCAAATTGGTAGGTGGGTACTTTGTTGAATCAACATGATTGGGGCTTGACGGTGGTGGTGGTGCCAACGCTCCCCGCCGAGACGCAAACGAGCTCGCGCTGGTGGTAGTCGTCAAATCTGCTGCTTCTTCTTCCTCTTCTTCTTTGGGGGCACACGTGGAGCCGAGCTGCAGCTTCTTAAAGGGGTGAATTTTAATTTTTAACCCGGAGGGGATGGAGGGGGAGAAGGTTCATTAGGGGGAGTTTATTACGGCCTTTGAAGTGTCTCGCGTGCCGAGTCGCTCGATATCTCGGGGTCTAATCTCGCGAGGAGAAGTTAATTGCCTGCCGTGTCGCGCAATTAGACGTTCAATTAAAATACCCCCCCCCCCTCCTACCTTCCTACTTTTTTTTTCTACCCAATCTCGCGAGGATATTTTAGTTTGAGTATTTGGGTCATTACGCGGGCTAGATCGATGAGAAGGGGTACGAGCCAACCCCTCGCGAGCGGGGGTCCTTTGACCGGTCTCTAATCCGAAAACCACCGACGCTGGTAATTATTCCGCTCTCTCTATCTTTTTTTTTTTTTTTTTTTTACCCGTTGTTTTTCCTCCTCCCTCGCATAACAGCAATTACCGAACGGCCTCTTTGTCTCCCCCCGATAATTGGAAAATTCCCTCTGTGCAGTTCGACATCAAAGACGCGAGCGGGCGGGGGAGAAGAAAAAACACCGGCGCTTGCTTTCGCCTTTTTTTTTTTTTTTTTGAACGGAATAGTTTTAAAGCCCGATTAATTTTTATTTGAGCTGCTGCTCGATCGAGACGGGAGGAGGAAGGAAGGAAGGATTCTTGAAAAAAAACCCGACCCGGGCTGCTTGCTACGACGCGACGCTCCATTAGATACCCTCGGCTTACCGCCAATCGCATCATCAGCCGACAAAGAGCTGCTCGATTACGCGCTAATGCGGGAGGAAGAGCTTTACTCGCGGGGTAAAACTTTGTCATCGACGCGAAAATTTGTTTTAGTTACGCTTGATTTTCGAAGTTACCTTAGTTGGGGTGCCCTAGACGAGCTTTTTGTGCAAACGATAAAATTAAGAAAGAAAATATGGTTGACTGGTTGGAGATGAATTTTCCGTTTTTTTAATTTTTTTTACAGTGGAAGAATTTTATTAACCTTGATAAATTTGATCGTTGAGAAAATATTGCATTAAGGAAGCGAATTTTTTTAGAGCATCGAAATTAATTTAAGAAACAAAAATTCTAGTACGTGGTATTGTGCAGTCTTAAACCACTGAGAGAAAATTTTTCAAAACTATACGGACTGACGAGGGGACTGAAGCCTAAATGTTAAACACATTTTGAGAGCGTTTAGAGCAGATTTTGTTTGTCAATAAATTAAAATGCAAAAAAATTAGTATAAACCACCACTTTCACTAGAGTGTCTAAATTTGTAAGAATACGCATTCAACTTGTAGGATGGAGGGCATTACTGACGTTGAAATTTTTAAAAATTCATTAAATCATAATAAACCAGAGTTCTGACAAGCAACCATAAAAACTCACCTAGTTCTTCACGTCAAAGCAGATAAATTAAAAATTTTATAACTACATCAAAATGCGCGGAAAAATCGTTATGTATCCAATATGATCATTGCTACAAAAAATGTGGTTTTCCTTTAGTGTCGCGTTACAGATTGAAATAAAATTCCTAGAAATAATTATTTTCAGAGCGCATAACTCATAAATTACGATCGGCTAGTTTTTTCTCTCTCTCATTCGACGCAAAAAAAAAAAAAAAAAAAAAACTAAATTTAAAATTCTTCCTTTTTCTCACGTGACGTATCAATTTGAGAATTCCAAAAACCAAAAAATATATTCCCGCTGCACCGGCCAGGTAAGAGCAGTGATTACCCCATTGGCCAAATTAAAATTCCTCGAATCGGCCCAACGATCCCCGAATTCTCCACCTATGCTCGTTGCCGTAAATACCTGCGGCCTGGTGCGAAAAAAACGCCCTGCCCGAGTCTATTTTTTTTACATCGTCAACCCTTTTTTTTCGCGCGCTCGGGCTTTTCCAGCGTCACCTTTTTTTTTTACCAAGGCCGTTTGTCGGTCGACGAACTTCCATGAATTTTAATCCGAAGCCGCAGCACCGGCATCCGTCCCCGAAAAAAGGAGGCTCGGGGCTACGACGACTGCAGCACCGAATGAGAGTAGGGAAAAAAGAGGGGGGAAGGGGGGGTGTAATATTTTTCCAAGCGCGTCGCTCCCGGACATAAAGAAAATAAACTTTGTCATCGCTCGCGTATTTCGATGTAAACGTCTCTCTTTCGCCCCATTACCGATGTCAAGGGAAGGGACGCAGAGAGAGAGTTTAATTGATAATTAGCGGCGGGCTCATTGATTCGATTGACAAAGTTTGAATCCGCAAAAAGAAATGTTTTATAAATTCCCCGCTCGGACCTTTTTTTTAGTATGAAAAGAGAAAATTATTTTACGGTCTGGTTATTCAAAAGGTTATTTAAACACGAGCTTAATTATGAAAAAAAAAGGGGGAGGGGGAAAGTACCGGTGCAGGTATTATGAAATAACAAAAAGCTTTTGACGTCAAACAACTCGGGCGAGGGGGGGGGTGTCGATTAAATAAATTTTTATTCGTTATCCAAACAATAAGCGCTTGTTAAAAAAAAAAGAGGAGAGAAGAAAAAGTACGAGGGAAAATTTTAGTATATGGAAATCGGCTCGGGACAATTGAGGGATTAAATTTTTTATCATGCCATTTGTACATGAATTTCGAAATAAAAGATTATATTTGATCATTGAAATTCCTCTTGAATTTTCATTCGGCCCCTGCTACAGTGCACGGGGGTTTTTGCAAATAAAATTTTCATCTCTTTTATAATGCGCGCACAATATGAAATTCTTCCTTTTTTTTTCATTTCAAATCAAACACAGGCGCGAAAAATTATCGAAAAAAAAAAAAAAAAAAAAAACTCGATAAAATGAAGTCTTGCGCGAGGGTTACGTGTCTGGAATCCTCCGAAAAATAGTGCGGTTAATCTCGGTAAATAGTGTACGAGAAATTAGCACGGTGGGGGCGCATGAATTATGTAATAAATTAGCAAATCAGACGACGTTCGGGCCGGGCAAGAGGGAGGGGACGGGTGGTGATTAATGTCTGAATATTCCCTTCTTTATCGCTCGCTAGCTCGCTCCCTCCCTCGCACCGGGCCGGGGTATTTCGGTGACTCCCTAAACGACCTTACTAACGATGCGCATTGTGCCCGCCTAGGATAGGTAGGTCTGTTCGTTTAGAATCGTCGCTAAATTTCGAATGAGTTAACCCGATCGAGTATAGCGAAAAAAAAACTTTAAATTTCCTCGAGTCGTCTTATTTATCCTACTTTATTTGATTATTCATTTATTTATTTTTATGCTCTTTTTTTTTTTTTTTAATTTTTCGTATCGTATAATTCTTGTACAGAATACATAAAGTTTGAAAATATTCAAAACTTTTTTAATTTTTAATTTTAGTGTGTATTTTAGAATTTCAATGAAAATTTTTGAAGTTGTTGACAATTTGAATTCCCGCCAAAACACTCGACGTGGGGCACGACTGAAGTCAAGTGACACAAGAGCTTACAAATGGTTCCGATGAAGTTCAATTATAACTTGATTATAACAGAAATACCAACAAAATAAAACAACAATTAATAATTTAACCGTGCTATATAAATTTTTTTTTTTCTCGATTCGATAAGCATCACTGTTTATAAATATTTATAGATTCGTCCAAGAAATTTGGTAATTCAAAAATTTTGTTTCTCAGTCTTGCCAACACTTTAAAAAAAAAAGTAAAAATGTTTTAAAAATTTGTCGCGTTCTCCATTGACGGTGTGGGTTTTATTTTAACATCCTCCGGAGTTTGTTTCTCTCATTGTGTGCTTCAGGTTTCTCGGGTACATCTTTCTTCTCCTGGTCCGTCCGTCCCATACTTAATTAGGAACTCCTGATGGGTACAGTGACAGGGCTTGTACGCGCCCCAGTCCATTATCTCTCTCGTCTCGTATATTTCTCGCGCCTTTTTTTTTTTTAATTTTTACCAACCAGACTTTAATTTTCTGAAGGATAACTCCGTACACGCACACACAGGCAGCAGCCGCACAAAAAGGCCTTAATTTTTATCTACGGCTCATCTCTGAATGCCATAAATTTCCAGTGCGGCCGGGAAAATAATAAAAAAAAAGGAGCGAAATAAAATCACACACACGCGCGTTCACGCGAACAGTCTCACGCTTAACGATCCATGAAAATGTCAATCAAGCCCCAACAATAGGGCCGAATTAACCCTAAGATTGAATAGAAGTTTGCTCCGCTGATGGACGAACCCGTTTCTCTCTCTCTTTTTTTTCCACACATACACACACTCACACTCTTGCTTTCTCTCTCTTCTCGTCCGCTGCACGAAAATTGCGCCGATCAATAAGGTCTTTGTTGGCCTCCTTACCCTCGCGTCTGCAGGCTGCCTTTGACGCGAAATGTGTCTCATTACCCCGGTCTAATTAATAATCCAATTACGCGGCCGGGCTAAATCCATCCGTCAATCACGCGTGCGGGCCTCCGGGCGCCTTTAATATTTTCGCGAAAACAATTCGCCTCTAATGGCGAAATATTAAGCGGGAGGGGGCAGGGGGGGCACCCGCTCGTCTATACATAATTGCTCCGTATACACCCACACAATCGTGCCCAATTATAGACGCGAGCGCGCGCTCCAATTTTAATTCAGCTCGTTAATAAACGCGCTCCCGACGCGTCCGATTTCCATCTGATGTACGTACGTAAACTCTATTCTTTCTTCTTTTTTTTTAAAAGGAGACGTGACGACTTTTTTCTCTCTCTCTTTCGGGCCCCGCGTAACGTATACGGCTTTTTAACAAGCAATTACCCGGCCTCGAAAACAACGCGAGTAATACAATGAAATGAAGCGAGCGGGAGGAAAGGCGGTGAGAAAAAGCACTTTGTGCCCGAGCAAAGTACCGACCCGTAGACAAATAGCCAGAGTTGTTTCGTTCCTTAAACGCGCGAATTTTCAAATTACTTACTCGTTTAAAAAAAAGGTGTTGTGTTTGTGTAACTCTGTACAAATGTCGCAATTCACACACTTACTTGGTGGATTAATAAGTTTCGTAAGCGTCGCTGATCACTTTTACATAATTAATAAGCCCCTCAGAAGTAATGACGAATCGATCAATCGCGGGGTGGCGCAGGAATTTTCGTTTACCCACGAGGAAGAAGAAGAGAAGTGACAACGTTGTTATGGAGGCAGAGTAATAGCACTTTGAGGCCGCTTGATTGACTCAACCGTGTACACACAATCTTGAACGAGTTATATCCTTCTTGCACGTGGAGGAGCACTTTGCTGGCTCGGATAGCAGGAACGACCGCGAAAAAGGGGGGGGGGGAGGCTGCATTAACAGTCTTTTAGCATGCAGATTGCTTCTTAAACCCGATTGAAGGCCGACGATTACTTAATAATCCCGGGCGGGAGACGCGCGACAAAAGGTCTTGTTTTTCAACCCCCACGGGATTAACCCGTTCAGTTTACGATCCGAAGAGAGAAAATTTAATGACACCGCCGAAAAAATTTGATTTTAATTTTTGAAGAATCTCCCCCCCTCCCCCTCGCGTTGTAAAAATTCAAACTACGAGGGAGGCTTACATAAATTCCTCTTCCTTCTGTTAATGATTATGCAGATCGGTATTTTCGAGCTTCTCCTTTCTCTCTACTGCTTTTACCCCGAGGGACATTTATTTTTTTTCGGGGCAAAAGGAGAGTATCGAAGATCGTGTTTCGTCGATAGCCAGCCGGGAGTAAAGGATCAATCCTTTACTTTCTCTTCCTCCCTCTCCTTCCCGCTCTTCATTATCATCCCGAAATCAATTTTAAAACCGCGGGGAGATCGTGAGGGGAGGTTCAAGGACAAAGGACACGCAATTTTTTTAACGAATTCTCGAGGCTCGCGTGATTTGCATTCGTGCGAGCGAGCGAGCGAGCGAGGGGAGTCCCCATCTGCGGGCTCAAAAACGTATTTAAATAATGTGCAAGGAATAAATTTGATGGTGGACGACGACCGAGAGAGTATCATTCTTTTCTTCTTTATCAGCCGTAATCCGGATTTTAGGTTTTAGTTCGCAAAAGTTTATCCGCAATGTATTTGTCTTTATGGGCTCCGGGGTAATCCGTCCAATTTGAGTTATTGCAATCCCTCGGGCTGATTTTTTAATTCATCCTCTGAGGTATAATCGTAATTATTAAATATATCAATAGTTCGTCAGATTTAGGGCACGTTCACAACGCCTGAGTAATCATTGAGATCTCCCTCATTACAAGCAAAATTGTCCTCCGAAACGTTCCTCTTCCCCTCCAGGGGGCGCTCGTCACACGTAAAATTGAAAAAAAAAAAAAAAAACCCCGAGCAGCAACCTGCCTCGGTTCCCTTGCTCGCTCGTTATCCCGCCGAAAGGAGGGGAGCCTCGCTAATGAGGGAACGCACGCGTCCCGCGATAAGGACCCCGCACGCTCGAGTATTTGTGCGCCCGCACATTTAAACAATATTTGCTCGTTTGTAACACGCGTGATTAAGCCAGCTGGCCGGTGGTCATCGCACCGAGAGAAGAAAAAAGCGAGTAGGCACCGCGGGCAATTAGTTTTACCCGCGAGCTCATTAACCCCCGCGCGTCGGTGGTAATCACCAATTAATGTATGTGTGCTCTCGGCAAACCTCGTTAATAAGCCGAAAAACGCTGGCTGGGCCAGTTGCCCCACCCCCGATCGACTAACTTTTCGGGCGAGGGTGCGTGTATAGTTAAGGAAGTCGAACGTTGAGCAAGGGGAATGTAGAGCAAGAAGAAGTATGAGAAGAAGAAGAAGTCGGTGGAAAATTGCAATTTCGCAGTGAGATCATTATAAAATACATAATGCTTTATCTCGTTTAGCCCGGCCCCCGGTGCACGTCTCGTTAAAAGTTTCTAGCGACGCGTATTCTCAATAGTCCGGGCGGACACGTCATTAAAATTATAACCTCGGCTCGCCTCTCCTTAGGGTGTTTTTCCAACCCCTTTCCTTGCCTTCTCTCCAGAGCATAATAAGAGAGGCCGACGCGTTGATGAGGTCAGATTATCTCGGGCGTTTATACCTGCCCCCCCCCCCGCGAATGAAAAAAACACACACGCCCCGCCCGAGCTTAAATAAATCTGCGCAGTCGTTAACGAACTGTGTCAGAGAGTCTATTACCCGGGCGCCCCTTCACCAAACTTTTGATAATATTCCCGGGCGCCGTTGCATTTAAATAAGAAAAGTTTACCTCGCTACGGCCCGGGCCTATTTATAGAGGCTTAATATCGCCCGGGCACACGATTCCTATAAATTCGGGGGCCCCTTGCATGACCGATGCTACCGGGTAATTAATCGATCTGGAACTTGGTTGTGCGTGCATACCAAGTTTTACGGAAAAAAATCATCCTCCCAGGCTTAAGTGAATATTACCCGAGCGTGCCCCTTATTATCATACAAATACGACGAGTTTACGAAAGTTTGGCTAACTTTTTTTTTCCCGTTTTGAGGAATCAATTAAACATATACCCTGTGGGGGATTATTTTTTTCCCCGTTTCGTATCAATTATACCCCGCTCCGAGTCATTTCGCAATAACCGCCCGGGACTAATTTAGATGTAGATACTTCTTTCGTGCCCAAATGTATTTTTAATCACCCCGCGGCATGCAACTCAAGCTTCTGCAATAATTTCCGGCTAATCGAAAAATCGCGTAGTTAAATAAAAAAAAAATTGCAAAATTTAGTTTGTACGAGAGACGCGACTTGGGGATTCATTCATCGTTTCGCAAAAAAAAAGAAGTGGCACGATGCAATAGACTCGGAATACAATTAATGAGCTACCATCTTACCCCAAAACCGCAAATTGATGGGTTTAAGTAAAAAGATGTTGTTTCGTAAGATCGAGATTAGCTTTTAATAGAAAAAAAAAGAAGATGAAAAAACCACGGTCTATAAAAGGATCACTCGTGTAGATTTTAACATCCAAGCAGGGGGGGGGGGGAGAGTTAATTTTCCGGTTATATCGTTTTTCACCTGGCGCGGTTACGTCGGCAATTTACCGCTAAATCCCCAGAAACAATTCACTTTGCGAAGGAGGAGAGGTAATACGCGACAAATATCCCGAGCGCTCAGGGAAAATTGCCGGCTGCTGAAGAAATAAAGGCAGAGCGAGGGAGAAAGGCTCCTTTGATGAGATTGCAAAGCGACTAAGTTTTAATTTGTTCTCGCGTGACGTGGATTATGTCTATGCCTCCGCCCTCCGCCCGGGCCTTATTGACTTGTCCAGGCGCGGGGATTCGATCCCTTTTTTTTTTTTTTTTACTCTCTTTTCTCCTCCCTCCCTCCTCCTTCTTCGTTTACTTCTCTCCTTTTTCTTCTCTTTTACGACGCAAAAAATAACGTTCAACTTGGTTATTAGTTTCACTGGTTTATTCCACCCCCCCCTCCCCCTTTTTTCCGAAATCCAATAATACACACGCTCGGAAAGTTTATTAATTTTTAATAAAAAAAGGTAGGGGGCAAAGTTTGCACCGTAAATAAGAAAATTTTTCAATTCCCCTACGGTCCCGTTTTGAATTTATCCATTCGAGTGCAGCAAATTAGGGGGAGTCGAAAATGTTTGGTATTGCGCTTATTAAGTGCGGGTGGGTAGCCCGGGGAGCCGATAATCGAGGGATGAGCCGATGTATTCCCTCCACGTTGTTGTTCCTCCAGGATGAAAAAAAAAGGAAGAGGAGGGGTGTATTAGCCCGCGGGCGAGGATCGTGCAGGACGTGATCCTTATTTTCGAGGCATACAATCGGCTACCTCCGCTAATCAATCACATTCGATACGGTTAATTGGAGGTGGTCAAATACGTGAGAAATAAATCTATGATTAATTCCCGTTTTGGGTAAATAAAAGTGCCGATTGATAATAACAAGTTTTATTAACGGCCCCGCCACCTGACTCTGTCCGATCGGCAGGCAGCAACAGTTTCGAGTTAATTAAGCCCGGCGAGGGAGGAAAGCCTTTATATATTCCCTGTCCCTCTCCCTCTTGTGCGCGCGCGCGGGCCATTTAATCAAGACTCTTCCCGGAGAATTAAAAGTAATTACATCGTTGTGCTCTGCTTTTCTTCGGGGATCGATCGCAAAGCTCGCTGTTCCTCTACCCCCAAGGCTTCTTTGCTAATTATTAGGAAACTTGTGTAAGCGGGCTCTCTGCACGAATAAATATAATCCTTACTGTGTATACCTCCTTCGAATACACTCTCTTTGTCCTGACTCTCCTTTTTTTTTCTTCTTCTCGTTCCCTTTACATTGGATGTAAGTTTTAATCGGCTCGGTGCAAGAGTGAAGATTAAAAAAATTTCGCTAGACTGATGCTGCGAATTGTTGAAAGTTTTTTTGCTCCCCTCCCCCCCTTCGAGACGATTAAACTTGGACTTGAGTACAACACAAGTACTTTATACCTTCTAAAAAAGAAAAAAAAGATCAAATTTACTGGTAATTTCGATGACATGATCGGGTAAACACTCGGGATCCACCGTTACCCGCGGGAATTATGGATGAAAAACCACTGGAATCCCAGTTGAATTAATCAGTCGATAATGACGGCTCGCCGATTAAGCTGTAAATTAACATAAAAAATTTAAAGCCCCTCGATCGGTCGACAACCCTTCGCTGCACCATGACTAACACGAGGGCTCGGGGTTAATTACGAGTGCTCGGGGGGGAAGGGTGACGCAATCTTTAATCCAATAACGAGATACTGTGCACATACATTTCAGCTCGATTGGCCGTATAATTTTATAATCAGCTCAGTTCAATCCCCCGCCTTTTATTCCCCGAGTCAATTTCTTTGATTAACGCCGCGCTCAGAAGTGTAGTCTCATTCGGCAATAAGTGAATGGAAGAAAAGACCGAGCGCCCCCTCCCCTTCTGGAAACTAATCGAGATTTATTAATTGGCAATAGTTGCACCGGGACATTACTGCAAAATCATTTTTCGAGATTGGCCGTAAGTAATAACCAGAGTGATCGACTCTTCTCTCCGCAGGAGCTGAATCGGATGGATTTCATTTCTCGCGGGGACCAACTACGGTAAACAAAGGCGCGCAATCAAAACGTTAATTGCATTAAAATTAGCCAGACCGATCGAAGAAACAGCGTGTAATTACCAAACTTTTAGCGAAATTCAATTTAAATTCTCTCTTTAATTGACTCGGGAGGTCGAGCGAGCGAGCGTCAGGAGGGAATCGTGCCAAAAAATTTTCTTTTCGAAACAAGCGTCAAATCCATAACCCCCCCGCCGGTCGCCTAAGATTTTAAGCGGGAATGGCACCGATTTATAATGCTACCCAATTAAAAAAGTTTAATCAGCTGAGAGGGGGGGGGGGGATGAAAAAGTAAAACACAACACTATCAATTCCCGTAAATTACCTCGAAAAAAAGAGGAAAAAATCAATAGTAAGTAAGTAAGGACGATAATTAATAAGCTCGTTAGGGTAGCTGGAGGAGGAGGGAGCCCCTCGGTTCTAATTAAATTTTTAATGAGATGAGTTTCGTGTTTGCGTATTATATTTATCCGGGTAAAAAACTAGAAAATCGAGTTTAGCATTTCGAAGGCAAAAGTTATATAGTCCTCCCCCCCCCCTCCACTCTTCCTCCAATACCCGTCGAAATTACACTCGCTGGGCTAATAGGAATTTTGATTGACCGAATTAAATGGATATTGGAAACACGCTCGCGCGCGAGTGAGCGGGGCTTCTTAAATCGATTAGCCGAAGCCTGTGAGAATTCGACGTCCGAATCCTCATCCGTGTTCTATTATAGGATAAAGGGCGGGTGGGGGGAGATCGTAAAGGTACTACCTCATTATGTTCTCTCGTGCAACCCTAATCCTTTATTGCTGTCATTAAGGATTGATTGATTTTACGGGTACCAATGAGCCGTGCCTCTAATTAGTTCGTGGGAGTTTCGTTATTTGGGTTGGATATTCAATATTTTGTAATTATACTGTTCTTCGTTGATCGAGAGATTTGTGGTACTCTTGGAAACGATTGATACATTTGTGTTTTAAATTCGATTTAGCAACGTTAGCTTAATGGATAGGAACGTAACCTATACAATGTCCGATGTGTATAAAGCGCTCTGTATAGAAAAAAAATTAATTATTATTTAAAAAATGATAATAATAGCCACTTAACCTTCTCACATAGAATTTTGATCACTACAGAGTTAAAAATATAATAAAATCAAATGACCTTTAATCAGGTTTTGTCAGTTGCATCGATTACAGTGCATGTAATGTCAAGACTATATTTCTTCGAACATACAAAGTCACAGTAAATGAAAGGCAAGGGGCAAAAACGAAACAAAAAAAAGCTCCTCGAGCGACGTTTCCAAAAAATAAGTCTCGTGTAACTTCCAAATTAAGAAACATGTTACTCCCGCTTTGAGCCAATGAGTAAAAATCAAAATCGATCTTTTTTCGGTGTCCGTAAAAACCGCACGCGCGCGCCACCCCGGGTATTTCGAAATTTCACACAGCTTGGTCTTAAATAAAAAATAAGACGAGCCGAAGTAGGAGGATCTAAAAAACACGAGAGAACAAGAAAAAGAAGAAGAAGAAGGTGAAAAAGATAAAAGAATAGTTGCAGGCGCTGGAAGAAGAGTTGTTAAACGCCGAAGGAGAAAGAGTGGGAGGAATTGTTCTATTTTCGATTTCTTCGTAATTACTAATTAGACGTCTGGAGGCGCCCGCGTGCTCCAACGGCGGATGATTGCCTGCGCACGCGAGGAGTGGGAGGAGACGTTTCGAAAAAAGTATATATATATGTATATACGTGCGCGAAATCCGGGGAGTTTAAGAAGAAGAAACCCGGGATGAATCATCCGCCTCCCCTGTCAATATCCCTCCCGGGCGTGTTAATTAGGCCTTATTAATTACAAACTTCTTCCCCTCCCCCTCCCCCTCGCGATTTTCAATTCGGACTCTTGTAAGTTCGAGCCAACTTTTCTTGTTTGTCCGCCGCGAAATAGAAGATAAATAACTCTGGGAACGCGGGTGCATTTATTTTTTTTTATTTTTTTGTTTTGAAAAAAAAACTCTCGTTTTATGTCAACGAAAATTAATTAGCGCGTCCTTGTATTAAACGGACTTCAAAGAAAATAAAGCTACCGACAACTTTTACTCCCCCCCCCCCCTCCACTTTTCCTCTTTTTTTTCGCGTTTTAATAAAGTACGCGGCGACCGGGGCTTTTTTTCCCTCCTCCTCCCCCTACCTGGCGAAAAATTAAAATTAATTAGCGAATTCGGGTACACTCCCGGGGTAAAAACGAGTTTTTAAAACTTTTTCCCGCGAGCAAGTCATTTTGAAAAAAAAAAAGAGCAACAGCCTCCCCGAAAAAAAGGGTGATTAAATTAATAAGGAGCGCGAAGACAATGGGTCCGTCTTATCGGTTCCAAGAAGATCCGATAAAAGCCGCTCGAATGATATCGTCGTCATTTGGGTTTAAAACGCGGGGGCTAATTGGGGGCGAGCGACAGGGGCATAAACGAGCCGGTGCGCGTATGCGTACCGCGACTCCCCAAACATTGACTGCAGCCATCAAGGTGGATTGTGGCCAAACACACCCTAATTACGCACTCGCGATCTGCCTCCCCCCCGAAAGTATAGTCACCTCACGTGAGAAAGCCAATGAAAATTCAGGGCAGAAAGGGTGTTACGTAAAAAACCCAGGAGAGCTTAGATTTTTGCACTAAGAAGCGAAACCGGGATAACGAGGCTCGGTTCTGCTGCTGTTGTTGTTATTTCGTGGGTAAATAGGTGTTTTGCAAAAGCCCGCGCCGCGAGAAGAAAAACAATAGCGCGAGAAAGAGGAGGAGGGCGTAATTATTTTACCCGTTAGGCTTATAAGTGTATCTCGATCGGGGGGGGGGGGGGGATTTATCTGGGCTCCGAGAGCTGCCAATTAAAAGGCGCACTTACAACACCTTATTATATCGATGTGCAGCTCGTTTAGCCGACGAGGAGGAGCGAGCGAGGAGGAGAAAGGGATGCAAAAGACCGAGAGGGAAATATACGCGAGAGTCGTGTTGCCGAGCGCGACACTTAATTGGAAACAGATACTTCCCCCTCCAGCTTCCCTACCTGCTTTTCTTTCTTTTTTTTTTTACCACTGCAGCCGATCGATCAGCCCTGAAATTTATTATTTTCACGATTTTATCGTATTTAAAATTAGACGATGACAATGGTTGTTATAGTTTTTTTATCAAAATTTTGAGACATTTAAGTTGATGAGTATTGCATGTATTAACCATTTACTCGACCCCAGTTTATTGAATATGTATTAGGTGTCGATAAAAAATCATTCTATTGTTTCATCATTCTATAGTGAAAACAACAATGGAACCACCTTATTGATGTTGAAAACTCAATTTCAGTTAATATAAAAGTTAAAAATTCAAGTACGCCCTTGAATACATCAATAGCAATGAAACATTACCGATACCAATTTTTTCAATTCCAATACAACTTTTTTTTTTGCCAAACCTGCCCCATAAAAAATTGTGGTACTAATGACATAAAAGTTCTAACGATTTCGGTATTCTTTAATATGTTGCAGGATGTTTTGCACAGGTGCGTGCGCTGGCTGCGGACAAACGATAGCGGCGACCGAGCTCATCACGAGGTCGGGCAGCTCGATCTATCACACCAAGTGCTTTACCTGCACGAAGTGCAGCGCGCCCCTGCAGGCGGGTGACAGGTGAGTCGAAAAAAGAGAAAACGAAGGAGAGAGAGAGAGAGAAAAAAAAAGTATAATTCCGCGATCGATTATTATTACGTTTGTTCTCGTTCGGGTCCCTGAGGAAAACAGATGTCTCGGGACTGAAACCGGGAATTACAAGCCGGTCATTATTGGCCTTGCGGCCACGTTCACCCTCTGTCATTTATCGATGCTAAACTCGGGCGTGTAGCATTACGATACGCGACTCTTTTTGTTATAGTGACGTCCCTTTCACGCACTGCTCGTTTCGGTGGTTAAAGGTTCTTACGGAAATGCAATTATTCGTAATAGCGCATTGGAAATATTCAAGGTTTTAAGCTTTTTATCATAAATATAAAATTTATACTCACTTCACTTTTGAATCAACTGGTCAATAAACCGAAATTGTTCAAACCTTAAGAAAACATCGCAACCTCATAAGTTCATACTTTCGAAATTTGTAATTTACTTTTCATAAAATAATTTATTTTCATTAAATAAGAATAATTCATTAACAGCTTAAAAACTTGGTAAATACAAACAATTTATGCAAAAAAAATTATCTCAGCTCATCCATCGATAGCCTCGCCGGTAGCTAATTAGATCAAACCTAAACCTGACATACCAAATTAAAACCATAAGCTTACCCTTTTTTTTTTTTTTACTAAAAAAGAGCTTTCGTTACTCTAAAAACAACTTAGATTTCTTGAAATATCACTGGAACAGTCGAATTAAACCTAAATTGTACCGAATCTAACCTAAAAATGAGGTTATGTTTAACAAGAAACGCGTATCTCTGATTTACACTCAACTTTTTCAAAATAATAATCGTACTAATACAGTCGTAACTTTTGTATTTTAGGTATTATATGCTGCAGGGCCAGGTGACTTGCGAGCAGGACTGGAACAAGTACGTGAAGACGACGTCCCTGGCAGCCCAGGCGGCGGCGGCGGGCACGGGCAACGGCGGTCTCCCCACGAGGAAGGGCAAGGTCGGGAGACCTCGGAGGAGCCGCGAATGAGGGGGCAACCCGGTCGGCCGCCCGAAGAAGATACAGCCCACGACTCCAACGGCACCGCCACCAACCGTGGTCGGCCTGCAGCCCCAGGTCGACCTGGTGGACGTCGGGGTCGGGGCCGAACAGTATTCGCCGCCGCCACCGGGTCATCAGCATCACCATTTCCAGCAGCAGCAGCAGCAACATCACTATCAGCCCCTGCTCCAGCAGCAGATGGGCCTTCCGCCCCAGCAGCAGCAGCAGCAACAACAACCGCCGCAGCAGCAGCAACACCAGGACTGGTCGAACTGGACGAACGAACCCTGTGACTGAGGGTTCAGTGATAGTGAGGACTGCGTGACTGGTTACAGTGCGTGGACACTTTGATATTTCGAGTAAAAGAACTCTCAGTGTGCAGTGTTAGTGCGCGGATTTTTTTTTCCTTTTCTTCCTTTTTTTTTGGTTTTGTTTCTCTTTTCATCAGTGCGACTTCTTGTTTGGGCGCGCGAGTTTTTTCAAAAAAAAAATAAAGAAGAAGAATGAAAGAAAGCCGCTTCTCTTCTATATTCGTGCCAAGTATAGTTGGTCCCCCCGCACAAAGAACTGCGGGAGGGACTAGACCGTTCATTTAAATTTCGTCGCGGTAACGTTTGGTTTAAACGAAGAAATTGTCTCCTTTCAATTCCCCCCGAAAGTGTGTCCTTTTTTTTTTTTCTTCGCGTGGTATAAGCAATAAAGAGTGAGAGAGAGAGAGAGAAAAAAAAAACCTAATGTTGGTACGATTGAACGGTCGTGGAATCTTCCTAGCCAGACGTGGTTGAAATAAAAATTACCCGAGAACTTTGACGAAATTTTCCACGCGGCGTGCGTCTCTTATTCATTTTGAAAAACCACAAATCTCTTTTTTTCTTTATCTTCTGTATATATCGCACGTCGCGGAGAATTGATAAAGTTTCTCGCGAATATATAAATAATAAAAGAAAAGGTGTTTGAGATGAACGACTTCGGTGCAGTCGTTTACGTATGACAATCTTTTTAAAATCCTATACGGCAACTCGGTTCGGAAGGAAATCGCAAAAACCTAAGAGAACGGACACACTCGTCTTCGTATTCTCCTCATCGCGTCAAAGTCGTAAAAGGAAGGAAATAACTTGTGAAATCCGTGAGATTACGAGCGCTCGCCATAAATGTAAAATAAATGTATAATCTTCGAACGCGAAAAAAAAATTGTGTAAAATTTCTCAATTCAAGCTAATATTAAAAGCGAATCGTGGCCAATGTATAATCAATAGCAATATTCAACGTATTAAAGAGACTCGGGCCCGGTTTTTTTTTCCTCGCCCGGTCGCTGGCCTTCCCCACCCCCAAACTATTTCAATGTAAACTGTATTATAAATAAATTCACATGATTGTTACTCCGTTTGTTTCTTTTTTTTTTTTGTTTTTCTTCAAAAACCGTTCCGAACGCTCGAGCTATGATACCGCGTTCGGAGCGTGTAAACTGGTCAATAAATCACGAGAAGACGAAGCGGTAGAATGTGTAATTTAAACTTGTATATAGATAAACCAATAAAAGATAAAAAAATGAATAAAATAAAAGTAAAGTAACATACAACATTTTGTATATTGTTAAAGATTTGTGTGATATAAATGGTTATTTACGCGATGAAACGCAATACCCCCGATAAAACCCGGCCGGCTGGTTTTGTTTTTTTTACCTAAACCGCGGGCCCCGGGCTCCTTCGGGATCGGGATAAACTCTCTTTATGCGTTTTAGTTAATTTTGTTATTTGATTTATTCTCGGCGCCCGGGCCCCAACCGACCTTCCCGAGTGCCAGCGTTGTATTATTATTGTGCGTAATTTGAGGCGCCGAGGGGACGAAGGAAGGTGGGACCCGGGATGCGACCGTTTGGTCTTGTAATATAATTAAAATTGCAAAAGCGAAGCAAGTGAAAAAAAAAAAATTAAGAAAAAAAGAACAAAAAACACGTTTATTAATAAAGAATACAAGTTTTTAGAAAGTTTCCAAGTATGATTTTTTTCTTTCTTTCTTTATGATTCCGTCATCCGCGACTTCCGTTTCCTCATTCCTTTCCAGTGACACGTTCATCTTTAACTGTAAGCTCTTCATCTTTTTCTTTTTTCTAGTCTTCAGTGACTAATATATTTGAGAAATCTTTTAGTGAGCTTGAGATTGAAGATTAAATTTGTTTTTTCAAAACACTGTTTTAATAGATTTTTATTTATCAAAATTGCTTATTCATCAAATTTCACAAAAATAAAGTAGTTTATTTTACTTGTTTACTAATTAATTTTTATTTTTCTCTTTTCACGTAATTCTAAAATTAAAGATTAAGTAATTGAATTTATTTACAACTAGAAGATGATAAATTTTTATTTAATATTTATTCACATACTCGGGATAGATCATGGAAAATTCTCACCGAGCAGTGGCAGTTCTTCATCTAATTACAATTCAAGAAACCCAGAGGATCACACATTCCACACACATACGGAGGAGCAGAAAAAAAAAAAAGAAATTGAATCCATCACTCAACCGTCGGTGCGCTGCTCAGATTGAATAAATGTCTATAACGCAATAACGAGCCGGTTAATTCAATTAAAAAACCGTCAAAACGAAAATAGGCTCGTGATGAATTAAAAAAAAAAAAGACGGCCTTACAAAATCATTGACCATTTTTTTCTTCTTCTACGAGTCGAAGCGCTAATGAAATTAAAGATTGAAAAAAAAAAAAAGAGTAGAGCAGAGAGGAAAAGTAATAAGTGACGCGTACGCGAGAGTGGAGTGATTGACGCGCATAACCCGTTCCGTTCTCCCCGGACGCGCCCGCGACGATAAAAGTAGTTGCAGGGTACTTTGTTCTTTATTGAATTCCTGGGCACGAGCGACAAATTGCTCCTAAGTCAATCTCGTCCTTTTACGGTGGACGCGATGCTCGACGCGATGTTTACACGCGATATCATTTTTTTTTAAAACCCCTTCGAGGATTTAAAAAAGACGTGGGTATTTTTAGGTGTTTAATTGACGAGACTAGTGACCGGGCTAATTGTCAGGCGTGTAAATTGGTGAGCGATGTTAATGCCGCCAACGCGACTCTTGGCGAGCTTTGGGAAGCCGCGGCTAAACATAAATTCGCTCAATCGACACGCGCTACTCGCCCCCGCCCGTGTCGTCACGCTTATCTCGGAGACTCGGGCGGCGTGGTACGACCGAAAATACCGACTCGTCTTTTGTTAATGATCAAAGCTGTGTTCGCGCCTTATGAATTACTCTCTTTCATTAAGTGACGACCGAGTTTCGCTAAAATCTCCTCGGGTTTAATTGGTACCCCCGATAATTGGTTTATTTGATTGATGAAGGATTTAGGAGGAGTGCCAACTTCTAAATTAACAAAAAACACAGGTTTTCACGAGTTTTGCTTTTGGGGTTGCACAGGTAAAAAAGTTACTCTGAGGTAGACGTACAATTTTTTAAAAATTTTTAAGTTATGGTTTTTACTTTTAGTAGTCTAATTAACTTTGTAGTCAAAATTTTTAAATTTTTTTTTACTTGATCTTTAATTTTGATGTACAGTTGAAAAAGTTTACTCAAGTATTATTAATTTAAAAGTAATTTGAAATTTGTGAGGTTTGGTACGTTTATTATAATGTAGCCATTGGCTCGTCCTGTTAAGCTAGTAATTCCAGAGTCCCTGGTTCGAGACCCACTAACTGCCGTATGTGTCTCAAAGCCGGGTAATAAATACTAAGAATAAATAGATCACTAAAAAAAAAAGTAACTATCAAGATTTATTGAAAATCATTGAAAGAAAAAAAAAAAATTCGGACGTGACTGATTTCTTTTTTTAATTTTTTCAGTAATACAATTTTCACAATGATTTGTAGATACTCTGAAAGCTTTTAAAAATTTTAAACTACCAATTTAAACTAAACAAAATTTTTTCATCATTTTCTCTTAATTGACAAAAATTCCCATTTATTTTCCCAAAAACAAGTTTAAACCAAGCTTTATAATTAGATTTACGTAATAAAAACATATTTCTCAACGCTCCCAACAAAAAGGAAAGAAAATCCATAGCTGCATCGTACAAACATAACGAAATAATCTCTAATTAGGCTCCAATTCATCAAATATGATTTTTCTCATTATCATTCACCGGCATTCAACGTTGCGTCAATAGTATCCAGCGAGTAAAAGGTAATTTAATACAAAATCATGATTGATCGCGGGGCCCCGATTGCGATGCAGAAAGGAGTGAATTTTGACGAAACCGCTACAGGCTCATTAAAAGGCTCGGGCGTAATCTTGGATTTTCTACCCCCACTGCACCGCCGGCCAAAGAAAAAGGAAGAGGGGGGGTGCGCGAGCGAGGAGCCAATCAAAATGCTTGCTACATACATCGGAGGGCCGCTAATTAGACGCCACGTAAATCAGTCCTGAAACTCGGCGTTAATTAACACCGGAGGTTTCCGCCGTTGCTGCAGCCCCGAGATCCTACCAGTGCTCGCTTACCTATTTATCGAAGAAGAGATGACCGACTGCAGCGCCGTGCTTATATTAATTAACCCGCGCCGCGAAGACCGGGAGATCCTCGAGATTATCGACTGTATCCTTTTATGTAATGATCGATAACGACCCTCGATATCTTACGGTTAATCAGCTGTATTTTTGCTCCTCGTCACGCGTGAAGAAAATAATTGCACGGGTCGACTTTTTTTCATCCCCTCGTGTTTAGGATATTTTTTAGCCAACTCGTAGTTAGTTTAATTATTTAGACACGGTTTTTCGTGGGAAATAAAAATTTACTAAAACTCTTTTGCTGTAATTACCAGTAGCTTATTTTGAATTAAATTATTAGTTTAGTCTAGAGTGTCAGTCCGAAAAATTAAAAAAAAAATTATTGGAAAGCGCTTTGTCAGAACTATTTTTTTTTTTTAATTTTTACACCAATTGTGAGGTTCAACAGTCATTTTACGTAGACGAAAATATTACACTGCGAATTAGGTCTCGAACCTACAATCAAGCTACAACTCGTATGCTTTATTGTCTAAGCCATCGATAGAGTCTATACATTACTTGCATAATTTTTGAAGTCTAATAATATCCATGATTTATAAAAAAAAACCGATTTATTGGAGACTTTTCAACCTCTATTTTCTTGCAGCAATCAAATTTTTTTATTGGAATCGTGAAGATCAGTTTTTGGTAAATTTGTAAGAATTTTGCTGGTTCTTAAAAAAAAAAAAAAAAAAATCACCATTTAAAACTGAAATCTTGGCTAACACTATAAATTATACTTTTTTTCGGCTACTATCACTCTAAAAGTAATTGGTCACGTCGAATAAACAAGAAATTAAATGTAAAGTAACGTTTGTATTAACCGGAGTGCCAAGATAAAACCTTCAGATAGCACAATTTAAAAAAAAAAGTATGCTCGCTCAATTTTTTATATGTAATTTTTTTTTTTTTTTTTAATTTTTTAAAATAAACTCATTAAACACTTCATTAACTCTCTCCAGCCAAGTTTATTAAGATCAAATTAAATTCGCGTTATTAATGATTTTATCTTCGGCTCTATATATCCTGTTTCATTATATTCTTCACTTAATATAAAATGATTTTTTTTTTCACCGAGTCTACTCAGGAGACTCATTTAAAATAAATTGAAATCTCACAAGTCTCGGATTGAAAGCATAACTCGTTAATATTGAAACCTTGTATCCATTTTAAACAGATTTTATGTAAAACTTTAATTTGAAAGTTTTATTCATGACAATTAATATCAACAAAACTACCTTGTGCCTCTTTGTTTGAAAAAACAACCTACTTTTTTCCCCCCAAAGAAAAGCATAACGAGATTAAAAAATAATAATAATAAAAAAATTGAATTAAATAATGAATAGCAAGCTCGAACAGAAAAAAAAGAGAGAGAGAGAGAGTCTGAAGAGAGGGGGTCTGAAAAATAAGACAGAAATAAAAACGGAAGAAGAATAAAAGAATAAAAATCCGAATAACTGGCTATTAAGCGAATGAATGTAAGGAGGGACACAGTGTAGGAGAAACAAAAAGAGGAAGAGAGTTTTATGCGACGAGGTCGTATTCACATGGAAGGAGCCTTAAGAATCACAATAATTGGAATAAAGAAAGAAAAAATTAATAACAACGATGACGAAACAAACGTTGGGCACAAAAGAGCAGAGCTGAGATTATAACGAGGACACAAAAACAAGACGGGCTTTATTTCTTAAACAAATTTTATTTGCATTTAAAGGACTCCTTTTCATTAAATCTCAAAGTAGGTGCGGGGGATTGTCGGAATTATAATTATACACACCGAGCGGCTTTGGCGCCGCCGTTGAAAGCTTCAGCCACGGTAATTAACAACTGTTCGAATGTAAAAGCGAATTTAATTAATTGCATATAATAGGCAAGTGCAAGGTTTCTAATCGGAACAAATGCACACTGCCGGCGCACACACACACTAACACACTAATACCAACCTGGCACGGCTTAACTTTCTCTCCTGCCTCCCCCCCCCCCTTATTTCTTCAACAATGGCGCAAGCCCCGCACTGAGGAAATTAATTATCGCACTACCCGCGATAACTCGAAGATTTAATTAGGTACGTCGGGAAGTTGGACGGACGTGCGTACGGCGCGCGGTGGGTACAACCGAATCCGCCGCGAGCTGGATCTACCATTTATTGAAATCGAAGAAAACTTTTTTTTCGCTCGAACTCTTTCAATAATGCTCGAACGAGACTTTGGATAATTACTGTTTACACGCGAATTAAATATAATTTAGTGATTTTAGTGATTTTATTTTTAGAAACGAAGCAGGAAGTTCTGATGCGCGATTCAAATTTGATTATTTAAAATTTTGAATTGAATGATAGGAAGACCGTGCTTAATATTTAATCCTGACATTTTAATTATAGACCGAATCAATAACGAAGATCTCTAAACTTGGAGCACACATAACGGAAACAGACCTAAATACATAATGTCTCTCGAACGTCTACCGGCGTTATATCGAACGGTTTCAAATTAATTTCAGGCAGACTTTTTTTCGTAACGCAATTATTCATCAATCAAAAATAAGTGCTTGACGATGATATTGAAACATTTTTAAAATCAATTTATTGACCCAATTCAATTTAAGATTGATTTCATTAATATTTTTTTACTGACTGAATAGATTATAATACATTAAACTATGTAAAAAATTTGATTGAAAAGTGCATGATGATGATGAAGAATATTATACTAGTAATTATTTAATCTGTCAAATTTCAAACTCGTCGTGAGAGAAAGTAAAGTATGAAATATCAGTCCATCTTTTGATCTCTAATTCTGTAATGAAATTAATAATACTTATAAGAACTCGATCGGTAAAGCAGTTTTTAAGAATCTGGATTGTAATTTCGTTACCTACTCATTTTAAAGGCCACATCACATATATAAAAAAAATGCTTGAAAAGGCAACGAAGAATAATACTCAGAAAAATTCGATCAGTAAAGTAGATTCAAAGGCCCAGGTTTGAGTTCCGTCACTGACAAACTTTAAAAGCAGCCAAGTTTAACCAGCCATCGAAGAACAAAGGCTTGAATAAGAAACAGAAGTTAATAACACAATCTAAACTAAACTCAACAAGATAAAAAAAAATTTGACAAAAACAATAGATTTTTGGATTATCAAAAATATTGAAAATTAGGGATCCTGTCGGGGTTCAATGGAAAATTAAAAGCACGGTCAGTAAAGTAGTTTAAAAGAACCCATTTTCGAATTCCATAGGCAACCCCGCGGCCGAGTTCAGCCGCTTTCAAAGGCAACCTGCGAGGTTTGAAAAAGAAACTTTAAGTACTCATTAAACAAAAATAATATTTCCCCAAGCCGGTGAGATTTAATTTCGAAAAAGTCCCAGGACTATTTGCATTATTACAAAGATAGAGTCGCGACTCGAGGGGTAATCAGTAACAGTTATACTCCTCTCGGTTTTATCCTCTTGCAATCCCTTGGCTGCATCGGCGGGGATTTAATTAAAGATGAGATCTCGGGCTAAGGGGGCTTTTTTACGCAAATAATTAATATTGTAATAGCCCGAGAGATGGAAAACTAACGAAACACAAAGAAGGGCGAACGAGGAGATAAATTAAATGCTCTTCGACGCGACTTTTTTTTTTTTTTAAACCTGGCCGTTTGTAAATCAAGCGGGCGTTTTATCTAAATAAAGTTCATTAAGCCGACCGTTTCGTTATTTGTAGATAAAATCTTGGCTGATTAACCTTGAACCGAGAGAACGCGCCGAGCGTTTCACGAGATTTCGGAATACCCCGAGAGCGCGAGCTCAGGCGAGCGAGCGAGCGCGAGTTTAACTTTCGCTGGTTGCGGCGCGGATACAATTAGAAAGTGATCGTCGCGCGTTTCTAGTCCCGGCAACACCATGGAAAACAATGAATTCACTAAAAAAACGTTTGTGGCTTTTTTCCGCGGTGAGGTAATCCATCGATGAAAACCAATTTAAATCGAGAGAGAGAAAAAAACCTCAAATTGAATATAAAACGAGAGGAAAAGTACGTAATAACGTTTGGAGCTAAGGCTGAACAATTATACCGCGGGGTTACGGTGTGGTGCTCGCATGGGCCGCCCACACATTGACAAACTTTAATCAAGGAAAAAACATTTTTCCACCGAGACTTTGCCCCGGTGTGCAGTGGTACAAGTAAAGTAATTAATTTTTAATTGTATAGCCCGGAGAAAAAGAATAATAGTATAATCAACTTTCCCAACAGCTGCAAGACTTTTTCCTTTAGGAATGGAACTTTGATGAACGACGACGCCAGGGGAGCGTAACTCACGCCTTGTATATATGTATATACACACTGCAGCAGGGAGCGATGATGCTTAATGCACTTTTTTGCCCCCCCCCCCACCTCCCACTTCTTGTTCTTCATCTTGGCTTTGTCCCATTTCCCCGCACTTACTTCCGCACTTCTTCGGCTTAGTAACCGGAGACACTCATTGTGTCGGCCGCGCGCGCTTCTTGCCTCCGTACCCGCGTATCCTTGAATTCTCTATCTCCGTATAATACCCCCCAACTTTTCTTTGTTCGGGGGGCTTGTATGTGTACACGCAATCGTAAAATTTTTCACATGTGTCGAGTGATTCATACATCTTGATTTGAATTACTCGCGTTTATCGTCCGGAATGTTGAATAAAAAAACAATCATACCGAACTAATTGAATGGTTTAATCGAAGTTTTCTCCATAATGCGAGAATCTACCGGTTGCTCCACGAATTCAAATAGTTGCAATCATTGAAAAATTCTTCAGGGAAGAAATCTACTTACCCACAAGTTTTTAAAATTATTAGTTTCACGGAAAATAAATCAACCTCGAGTCAGCGGCATTCGATTATCTTTATAATGCTCAATTATCTTAAAGTCATGTTTTCGTTTGAAAAGAATCTGTCTAAAAACTTTCTTAATTTCCTATACAATCATAAAACTCATTCAAAACAAGAAAACTGCAATTCACCGGTCAAAACGAGGCTTAATTGAAACGTCAATAAAACTAAAAAAAATATTCATGCACAGAGAAAGAAGAAGAAGAAGAAGGAGTAAAAAGCATCAAGCGAAAGTCTTCTAAAACACAGGTGGTGCGAAGGAGGAGAGGAGGTCAGGTAAAAACGGAGAGAGAGGCAGAGAGTCGAAGCCGGCAGTTTACTCGTTAAGTTTAATCCGCAGTTAATTTAACTTAACGTCGTCCATAATGCCGTGACGTAGTGGTGCAGCAGCACGGTAGCCGACACCGGTGCACTTATCTATCGCCGCCACGTCGTTTATCCCGCCTCCTTTCATCTTTCGTCACGCCTGCTCCTCTATTACCCCCGCGTGCTGCAGCCGAGCTTTTTTTTTCTTTTCATCATCTCTCTCTCTCTCTCCTCCTACCTTTCACTGCAGATTGTAATCGGTGTATCGGAATCGTAGGTGTTAATTTGTTTATGTAATGGCCGCTTTTAACTGCACCTCCTTTTTTTTTACCTCGTGCTATCGGAGAAGAAGGTGGTAATGGTTTTTTAGGCGTTGAAAAATTGAATATAAAATTTAATTGGCTGTTTCATTGTTAGAGATTTTTTTTTTCGCGGGGCATGTACGCTCGTTAGGGTTTTTTTCAAAAAACCAATTTTTTTTTCCTCTGTATCGTTGTTTTTCGTGGGTGCTTATAAACGGATAATAAATTTATAGGGCTTAAAAATTAATTGAAAATTAATAAATAAGTGAAAATATAGAACTCATAAAAACCTCTACTATGATCTAAGAAATTATCTGGAATGTATAGGTTATTAGTAAACAATTTGTTTTTGCAAATAAATAGGATACCGAATTTTTTTTTCATTCTTTTAGTTATACCTTCTTCTATAATAGCTTTGTGCAATGATTACGAAACTGCATCAAAAAAATCCATAACAAATAAATTAACTTTTTTAGAGCTGCTCGAAAATTGCAGTAAAAATTATAAACTAACGCTGTGACCGTATTCAAAAAATTATGTACAGGAAAATCAATGTTATAACGAATAGAAAACTTATCACTTAATTAACATTGATAGAACTTAACTTTATAATCTAAAAAAAAAATTTCAATTTGATGTATAATTATTATATTTGCATTTAGTGTCATATTTAAGAAAACCTTATATTTATTTTTCAATGAAATAATTTTTTTTTCCGTAAGAATTAAATTTCTTTTCTGATTTTGAATACTGGGCTCAAACCCTGTACATTTTATGGACAAGTCCGTATCCATACCACAGCTCCAACGCTGTTATGTTTAACTTCGTACCAAAATCATATTCAGTCTGATCACTAGCGGTGATTATTTGAAAACCATAGACATTTTTTCAGAGGCTGCACTTCAAAATCGCTTTTTTTAAATTCTTTTAACGTTTTTTTCAGTGTTTGGCGCCGTAAAATCATTAACTACTCGATCAACTACTATGATTCTCTAGGCAATTGGAGAGAGCATGGCCCCCTTGGCAGTTTCCTGGTAAAATATATCTCACTCTTTTTATGTCTAAAAATTTAAAAATTATGAATGATGTTGTAACAAACGAATAAAATTAAAAAAAACTTGTTTCCCCGTAAAAGAAAACAATTTTGATTTATCGTAACAATACTCGCGCGCTAATGAGACGTCACGAATTGACAAACCACGCACTCTGAGGACTCATTCAAGAGCCATAGGCATTCGTCGGGAGAGTTAACTGGAGGCTAATATCCATAATCTTCGACTAGGAAAATTGTCCAGCTAATTTATGGACGGTGCGGTGCTGGGAGGGGAAAAAAAGAAGAGAAAGAGAAAGAAAAAGAAAGGGTAGACAAACAAGTCGCGAAAATTGAACGATTACCGCAACGGCTCTCGAGTCTCGCATTGTCCGAAGAAAGGCTCGATTTATCCCGGCTCCCCGAGTGCGAATAAGGATTTTTCGTAGAAGGCATTTATTTAGCTGGCGGAATTGTCACCTTGATGCGGACGGTAATCACTCCCCGGGATTTTTACCCCAACGGTAAGTTAGGTGAGAGTGAAGAAGCGCGCTTAACGAACAAAGATTCCAAAGCCTCGCGCGCCGCGGAATTCCTCGGCAGAAAGCCGTCCCGCGACAAATAGTTACGAGTCAATTTTTTGTTGTTGTCTCTTTTCTTCCTCCTCTTCTACCTCAAAATTAACGTTACATCTGAATTTATCTAATAACGCGATCGTGAAAACTCTCTCGCGAGATAGAGAGGAGAAAGCCTCCTTGTTTGCCTTCTCATAATTGCCCAGCTAATTAGCTGACGGGATAATTAAAACAACATTATTAATTATCCTTGGCAGAGAAGGGGGAAATTGTAAACCCAGAGTGTAAGACTGCAATCTCGCCGGAGACAATAAGACACCCATCCATCGATTAAACAAACTTCTTCTTCTTCTTCTTTTTCCTCTCGTTTTTTAATTACCCACGGGTTAATTAAACGAAGTAGGAGATTTTTTTTTTGAGGAAAAAAAAAAAGAGAAAGACGAAAAATAACCAAGCTACCGGCCTGCGGCAGCTCTATTTTCTAATTATTCCACGTGGGTGGTTCTAATTAGCGTAGCTATTACACACTCCGCCAAAATACACACTCACACGGGGCACCTACACATGCACACTATATTTCTCGGGTAAGCATTTCTACCTTCGGTAAATATAAGCTACCTGGCAGGCCCACCAGCCCAGGGTTGCACTGTTTGCCACCCCCGCGATAAGTGCAGGCTGTTGCGGTCCTCGTACTAATAAACCGCCCCTTACTGTGTTTACGCAAATAAACAACCGGATCCCGCGACATTTCTTTATTTTATCTTTTTTTTTCTAAATTAAGCGATTGCGATCTGCAGCTGTCAGAGAAGTTTGATTTATAATTGCGCGCTAATGACGCGCCGTGAATTAATCGTGCTTCGAGTGCTTGCGCAATTTCAATCTGAATAACATTTCTTTTTTTTTTTCGTGTGGGGTTTTGTGATTTGATATTGATGACGAGTCACTTTGGCTCGAGTCTGATCATCATTTATGGTGATGCGGATCCGTTATTGATAGACTCGAGTTTATGGTATCCAGCTCGCGGGAGTGACAATGTTAAAATTAATTTTAATAAAACATTTAAATAAGTAAATAAAGATTTTATTCAATGTTAATATTAGCAGTGTCGAATTATATCAAATCATGCCTTTACAGTGTTGGGCTGAGACTCGTCTTAGGATCTGAGCATACTCACAAATTCGAGTTTCTAAAACTTGATGTTCAGACTGACAAATCCAGACTTTTATTGTCTCGAATATTTTTTCAATATTGTATTTCCAAGATACATTATAATAAATTAACAAATAAATTTTTTAGCTCTACAATCTATGGAAATTTATTCTTTCATCAAAGTTCAAAAACTGAACAAAATGAGTCAGAAATTAATCCATAAAAAAAATTTTCTCATCACCAACCAAACAAAAACCCATTTCCCCACCAATCTCTAAAAAAAAACTACCCCCGGTAAAGTACACACTGGTAAAAAAATTGTGATTTCGGGATCGGAGGTAAGAGAGAGAGAGAGAGAGAGAGAGAGAAAAAAGCTCTCGATCCAGACAAGAAGAAAGGAAAGCGTCAAAGGAGAAAGAGTAGACGCTTCCCATCTCGGCTCGATAACACAAAGTGCTGCGCAATTCAAATGGCTGGTGGTGGTGGTGGGTGCACCCATATCGAATTCGTCACTCGGTACGATCCAATTCTCTTAAAGGAGCCCTGACTCCTCCGCTCCGGGAGCACTTTCATTTTCTTCGGATTCGCGTGCTGCACCAACACTAGCAGCAGTCAGGGCGAAGGCAATTATTATTTTGAGTGGTTGGCGACGCCAGCGCACCACCACCACCCCAGCGGTGATGATATTTTATTTAAGACACAATCGCCTAATAGCCCCTCCCACCCCCTACCCGTCGAGGAAAAAAGGGGAGCTTTACATTAGTAAATTACCCACGCGAACGATCCACCCCCACCCCGCTCGTCATATATAAAAGCACGTGTTCCTTTTCATGCCCCCTCCTCCACCCGCTCTCTTCCCGACCAATAAAAAAAAACCAGAGAGCTTTGATTCACCGCGAATTTTCTTCTTCCTCCTGCAGTGCATCCCTCGAAACTTCTTTTTCCGAAGCTTCTCTTTTTAATAAAAAATAAAAGCTCTCAGGATTGAAAATACTGGTAGGCTCGTGGGTGAATCTACTTACCGTGCGTAGATTTTTTTTAACGCAATTACTTTGTCACCCTCGAAAAAAGCTTTTTTCAAAAGATATTTTTTAAAATTTCTAATGCAGGTTCATCAAATTTCTCGTAAGTAAACCAAAATTATTATACATTGAATATATGCAAGGAGTATTTATCATACTGGGAACTTTGTTTATACTATAAATACTGAAAAATGGAATAATTAAAACTATGATGCACTATTTTTTTAAGTCTTCATAAATGTAACTAACTTTAGAGTCTCTGGTAATATTTGCTTTCAAGTATATTTTCCCCATTATTTTGTAGAAGCACCATGAAATCTAAAAAATCAGTAGAAATTTTTGACAAGACTAAAGAAGAATCCGAATCCTTCAAAAACTAATAAAACTCGAAATTCTGACATTCAACCACCCCTGAGAGCTACTGACAAGCAGCAGTAATTAATATTGAAAAAACTTCAAGACCGTTTATTTGTATAATTCAAGAAAAAGGAGCCAAAGTGCTTGAAGGGAGGGGGTGCAGGGAGGATGCATACCTAGCGTCGGTGGTTAGACCGCGCGCGGCTTCGGCGGTGGTGGTATAACGCGTTTCCCATGTCCCGATGGGGGTGGGGGAAGTAGTTCTTGGTTGGCAATTAGAGGCCACGACACGGGGGCCCACTTACCGCCAGCGGTGCTCAACCCGAATGAATAAATAACCACCACAGCTGCATCCGCGCCCCGGCGTCCGCATCCGAGAAAAAGCACCCCGAGATTTATTGACCTATCTTTATTTTGCAACACCTATTGGGGAGCTTTTTTGGTGCATATCGGGGCTAAAACTTTTTTTTTTTAAACTCAGGAGTAAGTATGTGTTGTGGTAACTTGAAAAAATTTAACAGCGTAAAAGGATGGTAAATTGTTTATATTAATTGATATTTGAAGCGCAAAATTAGTTTTCTCACTTTCTTGATAATAGAGATAAACACCTCGATAAACACTTAGTGTTTCATGAATCTGAAATATACGTTTTTATTATGAAAATTTTGACGCGTTCGAAGGAATTTTTAATTATGACGTAAATTTTTAAACAATTACTCCGTAAGTTCATAAAAAATAAAACTTCTGAAAGTACTTTCTGTATCCCGTATGAAAAAGTGTACCTTGTACAGAAAAAATAAAATGTAATTACAGTAACCATTTTAATTTTATCTTATTTCATGGCATACGCAGCACAATTTTTTCGATACTAAAAAGCTGTAGTTTGAAAAAAAAGTCCACTTTAGGGAGGGAAGCCCATGGAGCAATAAACATTATTACCTTAAAAGCTTGGTGGGGCCGAGTATGAAAGCATAGTTTTGTTTAAACTCTACAACTTTTAAATTTAAAGATTCAGCAAACATGTCGGAGGGGTAGGGGAGTAAAAAAAAGTTGACGTTCGACTCGTAGTGTCGGATTGAGTCTTAGCGCGCCCGGGAAAAGAAAAGTTGGTTGCTGGGTTATACGATTGGCATTCCCTCCTCCCGCTTGGCCTTATAGAATATGGAAATGTCGCGAGAAGCCAAAGTTCCGCATGAGATCCTCTGCCATCCTCCACCCCCTACCCCACGAGAAGACGTAATGGCCAAGTTTTGGACGCGGTCGCCCTCTAAGTGCCCCCCACCATCGCCCACCCCCGACACTTTTAACCTCCCCCCGTTGAGTGCCGGAGTAAATCCACGAGCTTTTTATTTTCGCTACAACAATCGTCAGTTTTTATTTGCGTTCGGCTATCGGAATGCTCCTGAGAAACGAGAGGGAGGTAATTATTTGATTTTATTTAATCAGTTTTTTTTTCTAATTTTTATTTTCAAGACTAAATTATCCAAGTACGATTGTGCGATATTAAAAACAATTTCTTCTAAACCAATTCAAAAAAATTTTAAAGTTCAAAATTTTGACTTAATCTGCGTTTAAAAATTTCATAATCCTATATTGGTCTTTTTTATAGAACAGTTGTACTTAGATTAAAAATCGGTCGTCAACATTTACTAATTACACTGTCTCGAAATATCTCAATTTACGCTTTTTACATGTAGTTTTGTTATTTAAATACAAAATTAAACCTGAGTACAAGGGTTTTGTGGAGAGCTAAATTTTTCAAACCAAAATAGAGATAAAATTGATTACTCAGTAAATTTTGCGAATGTCTCGTAAGCCACATTTGTATCGGTAACATTCTTCAAATATGTACTATAAAAAAAAGCTAAAAAAAAAAGTTGAATTCGAAAATTTTTTAAAATATGATATATTTGCACCAAAAATACAAAAATAATCCCATTTTTTAACTTCTTTTTTATTGATTTTATTTTATTTTTTCAGTAATCACCTAAAAAGGACAAAAAAAAAAGAATTGTATAAGTTTCATAATTTGTTGCGTGATTTTTTTTTTTTTTTTTTTTGCCTACAGGATCTGCACCTCACTTGGTGAATTGCCTGTGAGAAACCGAACCAAGAGAATTTGAACCATCAACTTTTGGATTACAAGTCAGAAGCGCTATTGGTGAGCTACTTATCTTATACTTATAAATCAAACATTTACTCATTCTTCAAACCATAAAATTTTTTTTTTTTTTTGTGGTCTTTCTAATCCTCGTTCTAACCAGTATTTTATCATTTATCAAAGAGTTATCTTACATTTTAAAGTACGAAATTCTGCAACTGCGTGAAAACTAAAAATACTTTCAAAAATTTTTCCTCGACAGAGTCGTGACGAATGCAAAAAAAAATGAATTGTTTTTCTTCCGACAATTATGTTTCCAATGTCTACATCATACCTCGAGGCAACGCAAAAAAGCTTGTTTTTCAAATGAGTCGCTAAACCGTTCGTTTTTTTCCCTTAACACAATGATAAATTAAGCCCCGTGAAATCTATTAAATCACCCAGTCGAGGCACCTACAACGCACTAACGGCAAAAAATTGTTCGTCTAAACAACTATTCATCAAACTGAGGAAATTTCATCGCGATAAGCCCCGGGCTGGGCGCCCGATAATAAGCAAATATTCACGCGAGTCATTTGCGGGTAATTTTTTTGCCCCCGCTCTCGACCGGAATAAATTTGGCCCAGTACGAATCAAAGTTCGCGGGGGGAAATAATTAACGACGGCGGCGGCCGCGGCGTCCGCTTAATTACCGATGTGCACGTGCTGCAACGAATAGCTTCATCGGGAAGCATGACTGTGCGCAAAGCGGCACGACCAAGAAACGACTTTATTTTCGATCGATGATTAAATTTCTCTCTGTTTTTTATAATTTAATTAACGGGTGAAAAAATAATAAATATACTCGCGGAGGTACACACCACGGTGGGTAAGCAAATTTGTCGAAACTATTCCGAGCGTTAATAATTTAATAACGGCGCGCGGGGTGGTGGGTGTAAAAAAATATGTGTTCCATCCAGTCGCGTAAAATTAAATAAATATTGCCTCCGCCCCCCCACCCCTGCCCTCTCCAGAGTTCGTATGTACGTGTTTGGCTTTATAAAATTGGCGTTTTTTAAATTAATAAAACATAAACAAATCGCATGAAAATTCCCGGCTCTTGGTTTAATTTAAATAAAAGTCTGCGTAAAACACGCTCGCTGAGCGGGACGGCAGGCAGGCAACACTTTTAAAAGTATTAAAATTTAACTGGATTTATTTTTCGAGCTCGCCCGTTCCCGACCGACGGAAATCAATAAGCTGTATAAAATATGAATAAAACGTTATTTCAATCGGGCTTATGAAATTAAAAAAAATCAAGAGGAGCAAGGGGGGGGGGAGGTTCATAAAAAATTTCCACTTCATTAGAGGGAAAAAATAATCAATCGGGTGACGTGTTTTTACCGTGTAATCGTTACGATTAAAATCGGTGTAAAGACGACGACGGAGGGAGAAAAAATAATACCGCGACGGTTATTTAGAACGACGAGGACAGTCTAGTTTTTGCACAATTATAGCCGGGAGAACAAAGGATTTGCCAAGCTACGACGTTCATTAATTCATTTCGACACTCGCGGGGCGCTGACTGTTACGAGAGAGCCATTAGCGGCCGTCATATTTGTCAGCTTTTAGGTACGATTAGGTATTTATCCCTGTTAGACGCGCAGGCACTTCTGGCCATTGTGCGAAATTACGAACTACTTTGAATCGTTCCTTTTTTTATATCTGAAAAATTTTCCTATCAGAGAATTTTTTTAATGATAAAAATATATAGCGTAGAGTAATAATTATTGATACAATGCATAGCTAGTATTGAATTGTAAAAACAAGGTAGCTTACAGTTCTGCGTAGAATAACATAAAAATTTAATTTTTTCATTTTTCTATTTTTACTTTTATAACGTTTCAGTAAATTATTTATTTTCTAGGTTATAGACCGGATCGATTTCTGTAAAAAAAAAAAATAATAATAAAAAATAAAAAAAATAGTTTAAGGTACTGCATAAAACCACTATTAATTTTTTACTGAATTTTATTATTTTCTGTGTTACATTTCGTACCGATCTGTGTAAAAATAAAGTATAAAGTGTTGCGTAAAATAATTTTTCAAGTTTTTAATGTTTTCTTTTTACAAGTTTTCAAGACTGGAAATTACCATTCATCATATTATTTTCAGATCAGTCTTAAAAAATTTTTAATTACCGATGTTTTAAATCGATTTGTTGTCTATAATAAATATAATGAACTAATTTTTTTTTAAATTTTTTTCAGATTTCACTATTGTAATAATTATTCAATTTTATCTGTTCAGTTGCTCTTTAAATTCATTAAAATATTTTTATTATTCATTTATTTTGTATTCAGTCTGTACTAAATCAATTCATCAGCGGCACAAACAATTGCAAGTTTATAGCGATATCCGAATGATTTTTTGTATAAAAGTGAAAGATGCAAAATAAAAGTTTTCCCGCTCTGTTTTAAAAAAGGGACTCTTTTGACAAAATTAGTTTGTTTTCATAGCAAAAATTTCAAACTAACAGAGTTACCCTCAAAACAATTGTATAACGAGGAAATAACGATCCTCTGAATTCACCTTCTTTTTTATTTCGTGCCCAAACCAAAAAACAAAACTCACTTTAAGTTTGTAAATCACATGCGTTTAAGTTGGTTTTTTGTTTCGCTTAGCCCGAAAGAATCGGCAGGGTGTGCGGGCGGGTCCGAATAGATCAAGCGGGAATTTGAAATTCAAATACGTCCCAAGTATCGAAAGGGACCTCCTCTTTGAGCTGACCTTAGCTGGGCAACTTTTTTACTCGCTCGCGCAGTGTATCGCGAAGAGGAGGTGGTAACGCCCATGATTACTCCGCCATTAGGGAGTCAATTACAGTGAACCTCCTGCACCACTGCCTCGAAACACGCAATAATACTTTAAAACATTCTCCTCCTCCTTCTTCTTCTTCGGTTTTTTTTCCTACCTCGAAAAAGGCTATCATTGTAAACGCAAAATCGTGCCAATTTTTGAAAAAAAAGAAAGAGATAGGATTCCCGATTTTTAAAATTGCCCTCAGGAATGCGACAGGATTGGAGTTTGAGAAAAATTTCATTTCTTAAAATTACTAGTTCGAGTGTGTCTGAAAATTTTTTTTTCAAATCGATAATCAATGGTTATGAATGCTCGTTGAAGACAAATCAATATTTTTTATAGAGACTTTTTTTGTGTTAAAGTAAAAAGCACGAGGACTGTAATGCGAGGAAAATTAAATAATTTATTCAGTGTACCTTCAATCTACATAATGTAAAAAAATATAATTGCAAAATTCAACAGCTGATTTGAATAACGACAACTCATGAGTGGTACGTACTTCAATACCACGTCAATATTTAAAAATAACTGCACTGATGATTTTGCAAGTAGAGAATAATCAAACTACGGATTGAATAAAAAAATTATAGTAGTAGTTATAAAATGAAAACAAGAAAATAATACATAATAGTTTGCGATTGCACGCCTAAGTCACTCGGTACCCTTGACGATAGACTGAATTTTATTGTCTCGGTGAAGTTTCATCTTAATTATTATTCTGTATTAATTTTTTTTTTTTAGATATCAAAATATTTTTCAAAAATTTTTAAAAAGTTGATCAAAATTTTTTAAAAGGAAAACTTTAATTAAATTTTTAGTTAATCCAGATTATATTGAAAATAAAATGAAAAGAGAAGTTCAGAATTCTTGATACTTTTTTTTCGAGGTATTTTAAATTTGGTTACAAAAAGTTTTTTTTATTGTTGAATGAAAAATTTTTTTTTTTAACTTAACAATAAACTCATCAAGCTACATGTACCGTCCAAAAAATAAACTCAGTAAGTAAACGAACATTTTTTCTAGATAAAAAAATCTCCCAAATTGGAATACCTTCATTCGTGCTATCCCGGGTATCCCGCGAAATCAAACCGGGTGCACCTTTCAAATCACCCGAGTGCGCTGCACCACACGAAGTTAGCCAATAGTTCACATCGAATTGGCTACATTGACGCTGGAAAGGAAAAAAAGAATGGGGTGGGCGATTCGAACCAGTCGCGGGAAAGCTCGCGCATCGGTAAGCACGCCAATGAAAAAATAATAATGCACACCCGCGTACGCGTGATAAAAAAGGGGCGGGGGTGGGAGGATGATGCACCACCCATCCCACCGCACGCCGGGTGAAAAAAAATAAAACAATCCAACCCCGACTACATCTGACTGATCCGCTCGTTCGTGAAAAAGAGAAAAATTTCCGGAACAAATGAAGGGAATTTTCCAAAATTTCACGGCCGAACGAAATCTAGTGGGTTCGTTAGTACCTTTTTTTTCGGCATTACGACGCTCTGAAATATGCAGAGCCGCGTGGCGCTGGCTGAGCGGCGGAGTAAACTCATTTTCTCGGAGGATTAGACGCCTTTAATTAATTAATAAATTAATTTTCGGAGGGTGGGTTAATACATCACAAGAGCGAAAGATAAAGTGGGGGTGTATCGGATCCATTATTAATAATGTCGGGAGGGAGGCGAAGGGGGTGCTGAGTAATCAGCGTGTGTGGTACGCGTGCGCGCTCTGGTCTCCTATAATAAACCCTCACCCCCCCCTCCCCCCACCTCCTCTCCTCCGGCTTATTAAATCCAAAACTTTTGATGCTAGCTCGCTGGCTCGGCTCTCGAGAAAACACTAATTAACCAATTTGCCCGCCCGGGCTCAATCGATACAAGATTTTTCAATTTCCAACAATCAGGCTTGATTACTCGACCCGAAAACTAGATTGACCTTTTTTCTCCTCCTCCTCCTGCTCTCCCTCTCCTACTCTTTTTTTTATCACGCTGATTGCGGCGAACAAAAGAGCAAGAGTGAGCCTCATCAGGGCCGGCGGGCGGGCGGGCGTCGAATACGTCATACAATTTTTACGATGAATTTTAGCTTTACTCGATTGGAAAAACCTCTCCCCTTCTCTCCCTCTCTTTCGTTCAACTCTGATTAAAGAAACTTACTTTTTTTTTTCTTTTTCTTCTTCTACTTTTTCATTACTTTTGCTCTCTTTTATTGCATATAATGTACCATTCAGAAGAAAATAAACTTTAAAATCTATTCGTTTCCGCGCGCTGATTGCTACCGAATTACGAGCATGAATTATTCATCGATGGGGTGGGGGCTTTTTCACAAGAGCAATTTGGGGGGTAAAAAGACGTTAACGAACGCCTGGCCCGAGCGCAATTGGGGAGAAAATATTCTATTTATGTTTTTGGGGATGAAAAATGAAAAATTTTTTATGTCGAATTTCATGTTATTCCTTTTACCAATTTTCTAAGTTTTTTTACAGTATTATCGTTTGGGCATCGGTGATAAATTACAAGCTCCCCAAAAGCTCCCATTGATGACTCATGTGGACTGGCATTGATCGAATCGGAAAAGTCAAATAGAAAAGATGTTTTGAGTACGATGCAATAAAATAAACTTTTGGAAAAAATATTGTTTTCATTTTTAAAATGGTGTTGTGAAAAAAAAAATGATAATAATAATGCTAATAACCCTTGCTAGACATACGCAGTAAATTATCTATTGATAGCCTATATTCGATGTAGTATTTTGCGAGCAACTTATTAGTGAATTGACATTTACGGATTTTAAATCTTTTTTGAAGTTCAATTATTATCAAATATTTTGAGCAAAATGATAAAGTATGGTGACAATTAAATTGAAGACGTGAAAAAACAATGCAAATTGAATATTGAATTTACAGATATTAATAGTTACCCAATAACGATTTACAAGGTAAAATTTATTTAAACTATTTTATTCATTTTTAAAAATCGTAATTTTAGTACGCTTGCAAGCTCTTGAGACTTTTTGGTTTACTAATTCAAAATAAATTTTAATAAAAGAATTCACATACTTGGTTCAGCCATTGAATGATGATTGATTTGTGTGAAATCGGTGACGCTGCAGTTGCGTGTTCAGGCCCTCCTCAGGCAGCCTTGCGAGGTCCGTGTAACGGGGCTCTTGGTACTGTCCATTTTAGCCAGCTCCGGTGTTCTTTTCTTTGGTCTCTTGTTTTTTACTTGCACTAATCACTTCACTGTTACTCACTCGCCATTGTTCCACTTTTTTATAAATTTCAAACTGAAAGAAAAAATAAGACCCTTTCATATACGCTCAAAGATTAATGTTTCGATTTTGGGCTCGAAAAACTGGTGGCCATCTAGCAGCAAATCTTTGAACTCACTCTAATCGTAGTTACGTGTTCAGGTAAAAATGTATTTTTTGCACAACCCAAAGTGCAGGCAGTCCAAACAGAATGACCTTTAGGAACGAATGTAGCCATCCTCAGGCAGCTTTGCGAGGTCCATTTTAGCCAGCTCTGGTGTTCTTTTCTTTGTTCACTTGCACTAATCAATTCACTGTTACTCACGATTGTTCCACTTTTTTATAAATTTCAAACTGAAAAAAAAATAAGGCCCTTTCTTATATGCTAAAAGATCAATGATTCGATTGTGGGCTCGAAAAACTGGTTGCCACCTAGCGGCGAATCTTTGAACTCTGCCGAAAACTACAATTTTTTATTTCATCACGAAAAAACTTTGACAAATGTATAGTTTTTAATTATAAGCTCCTCTGAGTGCGCGCTTAGGAAAAAACAACAGTCATAGCCTCAAAAATCAAAATAAACTTGTCGAATATTTAAAAAACTTCTCCACCAGTCAGCACTCAGCTCACGAATTAAAGTTTACGCAAAATGGCCGCGATAGACACCGTTCTTTAATTAGTCGTTGGTTCATAAAATAATGAAAGTGGCATAAAAAATACATCAACTACGGCCATATTCGCGAAAAAGTATCTGTATTAATAAATAAATACACCTCGTAAGTTAGCGAACAACCAGGCACTGTTAATTCAGACGAATTATCAGTCGTAAAGAAGGGGGCAAAGAAAAAAGGCAGCATCTACTTTACAGGTATACGTAGAGGCAGCGCCTGGGCAGCATGCAACCGCTGTACCAGTGGAGTATCTCGGTAATCCGGGAGCTCGTCTTCGTCCATCATCCTCTGAATAAACAACGCGTAGCCAGGGTAGCGTAACACGCACCTCGTAAATCGTGAGCCCGGGTCTGTGTCTTTCTCCTCCCCGCGTCCTGCAGCATGTCAGCTGTAACGCGCTGATTTGGTCTAATTAGCCGGACGCGCAAACACGTCTCCTCGACCCCCGCGACTAATGGCTACAAATAACCACCGGCCGCGACGACACCCGCGCGGGCTCGCAGCTGTTAACGGTGTCCCCGTGTCTTCCGTTAGGATGCAGGGACGCGGGAAAAACGAGTTTTTCCAGACCATTAGAACACGTGTTTTATTACCGCTTCGATATTGCCGAGACGAGTTTTAATTTATGAAAGTGCTTCAATTTAGTTTTTTCGATCATTGCTTTTTTTGTTTGAACTTGAGGCAGATTTGAGTGAAGTGGAAATTTTGAAGTATATGTTGAGATAAAATACAGAAAATTACAGTGGTAAGCTAAAACGAAAGAATTCTGTATCAAGATACACGAAAAAATTGTGTGTTAACCTTACGCAGAAAAAAACCTAAGCGCGACTGTAGCCGAACCAATCAGGAGTGACCAGAGTGATTTTGATTGGTTCGGGTACAGTCGCGCTTAGGTTTTTTTGTGCGTAAGGTTAACACACAATTTTTTCGTGTAGGATACTAGGTATATTGAATCTTGAAACAGAATTCTTTCGTGTTAGTTATGACCACAATAAATTTCTGCATATATAGAGCCATCCGTAAGTTTAAGCAATAATTTTTATAGTACTCCTGGTCACTCTAACCTCAAAATCAAATCTTTGATGCGTGTTTTCGGTTACTCGTACTATAAAATAGTATATAGCACTGGTGCAGCACGTCACCAGGGCTCTTTAAGGACCTCGTGCTCCGCTTCGCTACGCACTCGGGTCCTTAAAACCGCCCCGGTGACGATGCTGCACCCGTACTATAATATACTATTTTTCTGTACCAAATATTTTGATAAGATAATAAAAAAATTAACAAATTATAAAAATTACTCCATTAAATTTTCCCATAGTTACATACTTTAAAAAATCAGTTGGAAAAATATGACCTTATCTTTATCATTCGCGACGACTATTAATTCCATCAGTATTAAGAAGCCATAAACTTTAACAAACCTTTATTACTCAAAAAAAAGCAAAATTTTGTATCCCTCGAATAAATGAATCGAAAAAAAAAACAAACAAAAATCGGTCACCTCAGCACGACGTACGAAAGATTTACAGGGTCCCGGCACAATCGACATCGGAAGATCGAACGGGAGTCCCGTAGTAGGGCCATTAGGTCCGATAATCTGTGTAATTCAACAAAACTTTAGCTCGGCCCTCGTCCCGCACCTACAACACGCGGGGGCGGCTAATTGGAAGCGGTCTTTTTCGCGCGGCCACTGTTTCGATATCTGCACCCTGCCCCCGGAGTGCACAAAGGCAGCCGTTTTTAATTGGATAACGTCATACAGAGGCTGCTGCTGCTGCGTGTGAACGCGCGCCTCAACTTTTACCCGAAAAAAAAAAAAAAAAAAAATGGCAAAATAACCAACTTGTATCGGGGTGGTATCGATAGACGCACTCGTTAACGCTGCTCTGCAAGGCTTCGGACCGCACAAAAGAGTGGAGTTGCGATTTCAAAAAAAAAGGAAGCGGGGGGAGGAGGAGGAGGAGAGTGAGGAAAAAAACATACAATACGTACGCGTGCACTGAAAAGAAGAGTTATTATCGAGTCTCTGTGCGCCCCCCCCCCCCCCCCCCCCTCGCCTGGACCATTGTTTTCGGGTGTTAATACTCATAATTGAGATTTCACTTTTGTGGTTTTATTAAAAACGGATGAGCTAAGCGGGGAATTTTTCCTTTTTTTTTTTTTTTTTAATTCTAATTATAGAACGGCGCGGACTGTTTAATTAAAACGATTGCGTTATTGACGTTAAAACGAGAAAAAAAAAGTTAAACGCGGGAATATAATAACTTTGTTTTGACAAAGTATCTTTTATAAATACCTGTCTAATCTAAATAAGCTTTAATACTTTTTTTTTTCATCAATAATTTTTTTTTTTAATGTAAAATAATCTTATTAGTTCAGATCAGTGCATTACCATTGATTGACCAGATCCTTTAAAAAAAAACATGGAAAATTTTGGTTTTTCATTATGATTTTTGAGCTGGCCATAGTTATTCTGATATGATAAAATTACTTTTAAATTGCAGTGCTGATGTAAATGCCAAAGATAATTTTAATTTTACATTACAGCTTCACATGAAGTATCTTACAAACATCATAAAGAAACGATTCGCTGGTTGTCACAAAAAGATGTCTCATTCGTACAGAAAATGTTGATGGTTCTCTTGAGCCTTGTAGTTCAAAAGATTTCTTACTCTATACAAGTTTCGGATTTAATTTAAAAAATTTTTAAAAATCAAAGAATATTTTTAAAACAGTATAACATTTATTAGAGTACACGGAGAGAAAAATGTACACGGAGAGAAAAATGTAGGGTTTGACCCATGTTACGCCATATGGAACAGATCTATAAGCAGCGCATGGAATCGTCCCATGATATTCATCGGTCGATTCCATGCTCGCCACCGGATTATCCGGTGCTGCTTATGCGATTGGACTGGTGAAACAAAACACGATGACTCGCACGCGCTTGCGGGCAAAATATTAAGCGGGCAATAAATTTTGTTAGATAATTTTCATTAAAAAATAATTTTTAATAAAATCTTTATTATTAATTAATATATCACTGTTAAAAAAATGTTACTGTAAAAAAAAATTATAAAATTTTGCCTGCAAGCGCGTGCGAGTCATCGTGTTTTGTTTCGCCAGTCCAATCGCATGAGCAGCACCGGATAATCCGGTGGCGAGCATGGAATCGACCGATGAATATCATATGGGACGATTCCATGCGCTGCTTACAGATCTGTTCCATGAGCGTAGCACGGGTGAAACCCTACATTTTTCTCTCCGTGTATTTAATTTTTATATTTGCAATGCACGAAAATATTAATAAAGAAATGTAATTTAAAACTATTTTTCTCGCTATTTTTTTAAGCTTTGATATTTTTTTTTTTTGTTATACAAATACTTTGTAAAATTTCTATGACTTTTTTTAAACAATGACAATAGATTAGTGAGCTGAATCTATTTTCTGTAAGCAAGAAAATTCAGGTTGAATAAAAAATTCAAAATTCACCGTATTATTTTAAAACCTCATAAGTGAAAATGATAAATTTTTTCAATATTCTGGTTTGAATACATTTTTTTTGATAAATTTTTTACTATAAAATCGCACTCAAAGCTAATTTTATATTATGACTTACGAACGGTTTATCAAGTAAAACCTCAGTGTTTAACAAAGAAAAGAATTCAAAAAATTCAAAAGCACCCAGGTAAAAAAAAAAAAAATTTTGTTTCAATCACGCTCGCCGAGAAAAAAAATTTTTCCTCCCCATTACGATCTGTCATTCAAAACTTTGATAGAATTAAAGGGCAGCCGGAGTCGTTTTTATTAATTCAAATATAATTCCTGCATGAAATTCGGGCCGTTTGATATTTAACGCGGGGAGGGCGGCACACGATAAACGTTATAAAATATTCGGTTTGTCGGCTTTTGTAAAACGCTGGAAAATTCCGATTGAGCACACTTCAAATGTATAATGGGGGATGCCGGTGAAAGACAAGCCCCTTTGGTCATTGAAACATCGAGACCCCTGCAGCCCGATTAATGACCGTCCAGGACTACTGTGACAAGGTTACCGAATTCCCCCGTCTCGCTTTCGAAAAATTGTCAAAGGAATTGTATTACTCTTTCTCCAATAACGAATGGCAGTGAAAAATTTTTCGATTTTTTTTTTTATTTCGCTTCTCTCGCGACCATTCTTTTCAAATATCGAGTTTGAAACATGAATATTTATAAAATTCCTGGGTCTCTTTTTGCGGGGCTAAAAATTAAACGAATAATTTTTCGTTCCCGTGGCTTGGGGTTTTTTTTTTTGCTAATTCATTACGAGCAATTTTTAAATATAATTTTATTTCTAATTTATCCGAGTTGTTTGCCCCCGTTCGTGGATTTTAAAAACGCGGAAAATTTTTTTCTCCGTTTGAGAAAAAAAAAATGAATTAAAAATTCCCCTACGAAAGTGGGTGCATTTAATTACCCCGGAGTTTAAACTCAAAAGATATACAAATTATAAACACGGAGCCTGAAATAATCACGAGACGAGCTCAGCACACAAATTCCAAAGAATTGCACGCGCAGCTTTGAGCAAATATTAGCTTATTACTAAAACTACGGCTATAACATTTTCTTTTTCATCACGAGCTGCTTCATTATTGCATTCACGAAATTTTTTCAGTCGCCCCCACAGCTTTGAATCTTGTTCATTAACTTAGTCCTGTGTGTGTGTGTGTACCTGCACACCGCAAATGTTAATTGAATGAATTCGCAGATGTAACTTTAATACGAATATAATCAAGCGCTTTTGCCTGCTGCAGGTGGCGTGCGGTGGCACTTGATAATGGCGAAAAATGCGTTTTTCGTCGGTTTCATGTTTTTTTTTCTTCTTTTTTGAGTGCACGTAAAGAGAGAGAGAGGGACCCCTTTTTACTGTATGCGCTAATTAGAATGTAGAGTTTTTAGACCACGCCGCGCCGCGCAGTGTCAATAGGAAAAACATACCATTTAATTAAACTTAGTCGTATAAAACTAATTTGCCTCGCTTCTTGTTTTTTTTTTTTTTTTTTTTTTTTCATTCGAGATTTGTTAAACTTTAGTTTAATAGCTTCGGGATTAAATTAATCCGAGTTCTGAGGGGTTGTTAATTTCAAACATTAAGGAAGGTGAACAAAATTTTTCCCAAAAGTTTTTCTTTTGAGTTTAACTTCAGCAGTTAATGGTTGAAATTATAATTATATGTAAAGCGATATTATAATAACAATGGAACTCTGTCAATAAACAGTGTCATCTAAATAATATATGTAATAATATGTTTTCTTGCATGAGTAAATTTTAAAATAACCTCAAAATCAACACATGACATACAATAATAAATTCATTGTGTGTACCGAATTTAGTTACTGTAATCATAATAATTATTGTAAATAATTTAAAGTAAATACAATTTGGTGCTTCTTTCATTACATCAACAAAACAATGGTTTTGAAGCAACTTTAAAACTTTTCTTGAATATCAACTTTTTAATTTTCGTCCTGAAAATCTGCTGCTTCTGATGTTTTAATTTAGTGATTATTGTAAATATTGAGTGATTAAAAAATAATAATAATTTTACAATTATTATTGTAACAAATAATAAAGAAAAAAAAAATAACGAGTCTTTAAAATATTAAGTTGAAAGCGTATTAATGGAATCAAGGTTGAAATCCTCGGGGTAATCAAGGTATTCAGCGGAAGGCTTTGATAAACTAAGCAAACACATCTTATACGAGGCCTTTTAGGCGCATCATTTTCGGGAGTATTTCGAACGCTCGACTGAATAATTGACGACGAAACACACGATTTCCCGGGTACGTATCGGCTGCGGTGGTTTTCAGGAGCCAAGATCCACTCTCTTTAAACCCGAACTTGCGATACGTCTGACGTGGGGTAATCACCCAGAGAGTTGCGGCTTTTTCCTACCTCGTTTCCCTCCCTTAAATCTCGTGGTTTTACATCCTGAATCAATGATTTAATCAAGCAGTTTATTTTTTAGTTTTTTTTAAAGCTGGGGTAGAAAATTTTCATTTGAAGACAATATTTTAATTATTACCGATTTTTAACTTTTCAAAATAATTTTATCAATACTTCGTTTGAATATATATCAGAGTCTGAAGACTAGAGATCTTTTGGACTGCTCAGAAGTCAAAAATTAGAGTCTTTGATTTTAGACCAATTTGAAAAATTACATTTTTTTACGTGTTTTGGGACTCGTTACAAATATTCAGTCAGAAAATCAAGTCCTGGGCTAAAACTTTTTTTACACAATTGCACCGATTTTTCAATTTTTCGAGACCCGAGCAGTCAAAAATAACGGTTCCAGAAAATTCCAGGATTTTGAGTTTAAGTAGCTCCATCTTTACATCCACGGTCAAAGAGAATGGTTAAAATCTTGCAGTGTCCCGCAAGCGTCGATTCCATAAATTTGTGATTCCAGAAACCCGCGTAGTAAGTCCCGGGCATTGTCAAAGTTGTTACCCCAGGAATCGATCGTATAGTGCAGGAGTTTTCCAGGCTGTTAACCGAGTAATCGGTGGTGCATTATCGAGGTCCGCGTCCGCGCTCGCTCGCTGGCGTCCGAAACTCGCAGAAAGCTCGCAGTAGCCTATATATATATATATATATATAGCTTTCGGGGCCTCGCCTGTACACGCTCGCTCCCGAGTATACACTCGGCGAGGCGCGGGTGGCTGAGTGGACCGAGGCCAGCTCATTGAGTTTGCATTATTAATTAGCATGCTAATTGCAATAGCTCGACGGCCGGCAGCTCTTTCGCCGAGGAGTAGACCTCCCCGCCCCTCCACCACGAGTGATCCGACACGATTTTCCTCTCTCTTGCGACCGGAAATTTTTTAAAACAATTTTTCAAGCTCCCCGTATTAATGGTTTTTATTTTTACTCGTTAGCGCTCGCACGGATTTTTTCGCCCCTGATGAGTAATTTTTTAAATACATCTCTCTTCCGGGAAATATGCATTTTTTATTAATACTCGAGGCTTTTTTTGAGAGTCTCGTCAAGCTGTTTCCCATGATTACAGGCTTCAAGTAGGATTTTATTTAAATTTTATAAAGGGCTCGGGTGATTTTTTAATGATTGTTAATGGGCTTTAAAAACACAATTGAACGGTACATTTTAAAGTTTTCTGTCTGACCTTAACTAGAATCTTATCCAAAGTTCGAAAGCTTTTTTAATTAATCCAGTCTAAATAAAAAAAGAAACGAACCTTCGAAATTAAAAAACAATTTTAAAATTTAAAGATTTGCCTTCAAAGCGTCACTCTGCTAAACTTAATTATCCCCCGGGTCGCGAAACCTGCCCCCCCCCCCCCCGATAAATTTGACCGAACTCATAGGTCAAATTAAAACATCCCCGTAAACTACCAAAATGCTAACTTAGATGGGGTATTTAAAATAATGTAAAGCCAATTTTCAGTTAGCCGGATGAAATTCGCGGGAGGCAAGCAAGCGTGCGTGCGGGGGGGGGGGGGTCAGAAAGATAAACAGAATAATAAGAGAGCTCGGAAAGGTAAAAATTGGGCAGCTCGCGAGTACCAACTTCTCACACAGGGAAGAGAGGGGGCAGGGGGGGCATAGTAAGCAATTAATATCAAATCTAATCTAAGCAGCGGGCGGCTTTCAAGGGGGAGGTAACTCCACTGGCATAAAGTAGTTTGGAGCAAAGTGCGCTGGTTGGCTAGCGAGCGAGCTGGCGCGCCCGAGGCAAACGAATATAGCGGGCTGGCTGCCTACTCGTTTAGTCCAGGGGAACTAACTCATTACCGCGGAATTAATTAGGTTCTCCGAGTCACAAAGGCGCCCTCACCCCCCCGAAACTACGTGTACACGCACCAATATACGCGCCTGCTCACCAAGTGTAGCTACTACTTCGCACCCGCCTGAATTTGATTCTTAATTTGATCGTTGCAAAAATCGCAGAATTTTTGAATTTTTTAACTTTAGATTTTTTCAACTGGACTAATTTTGAGAGATGATTTAATTGAATTAGTTTTAAGCTCAAAGGCTTGTACGTAGGCAGATAAGGTCTCACTGGTTTCGCCCCATTTTCGTGAAATTGAAGTTTAAAGCTTAATTTAGGTTTGAATTATGACTTGATAAATATTCGATACTTCTTCTGACTTTACAGTTTTTAGGACTCAACACTGCTCTATCACCGAGTGCTAAGACAGCAAGTTTTAAAAAAATTTCTGTTCAAAAAAAGCTTGGCTATTTTTTTATAAATTTTTTTCACCTTCGTTCGAGTGAAAAATATCAAACATAACTATTCTCATTTAATGTTTGGTAATTGTGAAGCAAAAATAATTGTATTTTAAAAACCAGGTTGCTTAAAATACGTTTATTTTCATACATAATTAGAAGAAATTATTACCGTCTGGACATCGCCCAACAAAAATACACTCCATAAAGATTCAATAAACAGCCATTCAAAGAGTAATTAAAAAATTGTGTGGCAAAACGTCCAAAAAAAGCGTAATTTTTTAAAATGCAGTCGAAGTTAGAAAAAGTGAGAAAACCAGAGCCATAATTATTGAGCTTCGTTTTGCGGTCGCGTTAATGTAGTCGCGAGAACCGCAGAAACTGGCAAGGGACACATCGTCACGGGGTTATTTGAAGTTAACGTTTGTGCAATTCAACTAAAGTTTAAACTTTACTAAAATTCAGCTGTTTCAGTATTTCAAAATCCAAATTTTCGTTTTTCTAAAACTTAAAAATACATAGCTTCATATTCATCATCCGTCTTAGAACGTACGAAAGCCGATTTAACAGTTTAAATTTTCTGACAATTTTCAATTTTTTTTCTAATTAGTTTTAAAATGGAAAAATTAGAAAATAAAATCCATCCAAAATTTTTTACTTAGTTGCCATTAATTTTAATTCCATTCTGATTTTTTTGACTTAAATTTGATTTGATCTCATTACTCAATAAATAAAAAGCTTCTTCTATATTATTCCAAACTGAAAAAAAAAAAAAAAATCCAGGATACAAACGATAAATAATTGTTAATTCATCATACCAGTAACAAAAAAAAAAAAAAAAAATTATTCAACCATTGGAATGAATCAAGCAAAAACGCGAGCGACACCGAGTAAGTGCTCCATTTGCAGTGTTAAAAAAACAAAAAGCATAACTTTCAATTTGGCGGAGCCCTCTCTCTCTCTCTCTCTCGTTTTTTCGGTGGTATTTTTTCACGAGTGAGATTAAAAATAAAAAAAAGTGCGGGCGGGGGGTAGTAGACGTGAGCGTGCGTAAATCTGGGAGGATTAAACTTTATTGGATTGAATATTTCGCGGGGCATCAGGGTAATCTGTAAATATGGCGTAGAACCAATATGGCACACGTAAGCCACCAGCCGAGCCGTGCTTACGGGATGCACTCACGGGGTAAACCTATTAAAGTACAGAGTATTAATGGTTCCCGGTGTGCACTCTACCAACTGCACCGGACTACTTTTATCATGCGTTCAAGAGAATTCAATTTAATTGATTGGTTGCGTAAGCCTGGGAGCAAGCCAAGATTTAATCGCATAAGTTTAATTTTTTTAAGCTTAAATTACAAAGAAAAAGAAACCCTTGAGCGTTGTTCAATTTGGGCGATTGCTTGTTTGGAAGACTTAGTGCTTCTGGTGTTATGCCAGATTTTGAAGAATTAAATTTTAATTTTACTAAAAGATGCATTTCAAATTAAAAAGAAAATTTCTGTAAGTTTAAAAAATTATGTTTGAATCGTTATAACAAAGTAATAAGTGGTTAATAATCAATATTTTGTATAATACAAAACCTTTTTTGGATCTGTAACATATCAATAAAAAAATTTTGGTTCAAAATCTCTAACAAATAAAATTTTATTCTATGAAAATTTTTTCATATAGTTGATTAGTGTTTAGAATTTTTTTTTTTTTTTAATTTGGAACAGTTTCTGTTGAATTAAATTCAAAAGTTTTATTAAAAAATACGGTTTAATTTCAAGGAATCATTAAGAATTCGTACGACCTACCTTATCGTTCTCTTAAATTTTCTATGAATTTTAAACAAAGATACAAATATTGTTTCCCCTTGGAATCAAATGAAACTTTAATCGCGAAATTTCAAGCACACTGGATCATCAGAAATATCTGTCGAGAAAAGAGATGAATGATTGATACCTTTGGGTCAGCGTATGATTACTAAATTAATCGTCCGTTTCTCTTGGCCATCACGTCGAGAACAGAAGCATTCGTGCCAGTTTTTTATATCGGATAACGAATTAATTACAATTTAAAAAAAAAAAAAAAACAGATTAAATCCCGATTAAGCATAAACTATTGAAACATCTGAGTCGCGAGCAGAGGTGAATGATTAATATTCCCGCGGACGTCAAGTCAGTGCATGATTACTTTATAAATCGTTCGTTTCCCTGCAAGCTTGAGCGTGCAGCACGTCATTGGCAGAGGTGGAGTGAGACCGATCCAACGTCACCGACCGTCACCATTTTTTTTTTTTCGAAATGAAATTTTTTAATGCTTAAAGCACCAAATTATTTTTAAGTGGCGATGGCCGAACTATCGTCGATCTTACTACTGGGAGTTGATGAAGCTTCTTTTGGGAGGAAAAATTATACTGAAAACCCAAAATGTGGGCATCAATTTACTCATCCTAAAAAATGTTTTTATTGTTTCAAGATATAAAATTTTTTGAAGCTTCCTTATTTAAAATTATTTTTGAGTTAAACCCCAATGCTCAGGACTGTAAAGCTCAATAATTGTCTGAAAAGACAACAATTTTGAAATACATATAACATAACAAGGTTTCAATTTGTCATTTCGGCTGTGTATTCCAGAAACACAGATGATTCTTTTTGATCCTTAAGGCTTCAAAGTCTTTTGAGTCTTGGATTCACCTTTCATTGAAACATCGTCAAAAGAAAAATTTTTTGAAAATTTTCACTCGAAACAAAGCTGTATTTGATTGATTGCATTGATGATTCTGAAGTGCAAAGCCTCCCAATTCAGCTCTGGCAATTTGAAAAATTGTAGCATAGAAATCAACGTGAGAGCTTAATTCCAGGGCAAACAAAACAAGCGCATCCCTCCGCGGTAATGATTCGGTCAGGAGCAGTCATAGAGGATGATCTTTCCTTCCATTAATCTTGATGGGCAATACATACGCAGCATCCGCGTCTTCCCTTTGTAGTGTAATACCCTCGCCAAATTCGATTAGCCTGACTCAAGAGAGAGATCGATGTATATAATAATAGCTTGCGCAGGGGTAAAAGTGTGCGTCGAGTCGTCCTTTTTTTTTTTATTCTTTGGTTTGCGCGCGCGCGCGCCTCGTATAAACGACTTGTCGCACGCCAGGGACCCCGAAGTGTAATCAGCCATGTAGCTTTGACAAATCGTTCGCCGAGTCTCCTGACAGCCCACGCTTAAACCGACAACAGTACGATGTCCGTTTTGTAAAAACCCCTCGGCTGGATATAGATACGAGCGAGGGTAATCGAAAGAAAAAAAAAAACAAAAAAAAAAAAAAACTTAATTTCTTCATCTTCCTACCGTTTCCTTTTCCTCTCGTTTTTTCCTCCTCCTTATTATTGATTGGTTTTTTGTTTTGATCGATAATCTTTGATTGGATATTTTCTGGGTTGGGTTCGACAACTTTGTGTTGTTACAAATTTTTAATCTCTTTTTTTATTATTAAATATTTTATTGACATAGATGGTCCACTTAATAGATTTAATTTGCATTGAATGAATACTAATTTTTCAGGTCTATTTTTTTCCAAAATTCCAGCAGTCGCATCAAGATAGACCTAGTTTAAGATTTTGCAAAGATTTATTGAAATGAGTTTTTGAAAAAATTATGCATCATTAAAAAAAAAATCTCTCCGTTCATAATTTTTCATTGAATAAACTCGTTGAAAATTATTTCAATAAATCCTTCTCAAACAATTAATTATTATGCAATTTTTGGTATATAATATTTTTATTAAAAGATTTTAGTTAACTTTTAATTGCTCTTGGTGTTTCAGACCAATCATTATTAAAAAAAACTTTTAAAAGAGTATATTTGAAACTGCGTTATCTCTATTAGATGCTCCCCGAAATAGCGCAATATTTTCAAAATAGTTTCTTTTAAAAAAATTACGCTTTGCTGTCAATAATTTTTGTCGGCTGATTCAGAAAAATTCTTTCCAATCAAAAAAAATTTAATCGTTCTGTTAAACGACAGCTTATATAATCTTACAAAAAAACTCGACTTTTTAAATCCTAAATACAAACTAATTAAATAAAGAAAAGGTAAGATAAAATATCTCTTCGCAATTTGTTCTGTTTGTCGTGTCAAACATAAATCTGTGTACGGTAAACAATGGGCAGAGAGGAGGGTATACAAAATAACGAAGTCACGGGTCTCGTCGGCAAAGCTTGAATTTAAAGTGCCGCACGCGGGTAGGTAAGAATGGCAGCCAGCGCGTCGCAGTCGGGCTAAGTGTTTTAGAGGCCGGTTTGCGGCGGCGGGTTAAGACTAATAGAAGTAAAACACTTTGTCGCGTCGGTGTTAAGTGCACCGAGGCGGAAACAAAGAAGAGCAGAAGAAGAAGAAGAAAGAGACGAGACACGATTGAGTAAATAATGAAACGAATGCAAATGCTCGCCGACCGAATGAACCGTAAAGGTCTCGGCTCGGGAGGGAGGGAGGGCTTACCGCGAACGGGACCGCGGCACTCGGAATTGAAATAAGCCCGCTAAAAGTGTGATAATTGAAAGGTCGGGGGGAGGAGGAGGAGGAAGAGGAAAAAAAAGGTAAGCCCGACGAGAATAAATGAGCTGGAAAAACGTGAACGAGATAAATTTTAGCCTATCAAAGGTGACGACGCTGCTAGGGCTTTCACGGTCTTTGGGCTTTGATTTTCGAGAAGATACTTTTCCTATCGATGCAGGGAGAACTCAACGAGCGTGCGGAGATTTTTACCGATCGATGTATCGTTTCGTGAAACTTTTTTTCACTCTTTTTTATCGGTGCGAGTGGTTGCACAGTCATTACAAACTGATAGATTCATATTTTCATTTATTGAATTCAATTATTACGGTGATATTCAACTGAAAAACTAATAAAAACTTCATTTAGCATTTAGATATTATTTTAGTCATATCCTTGCTTAATTAATAATTATCATAAATTATAAAATAATTTATGATAATTTAATACTCTAAATTTTTTGAAAAAATCAATTAACTCAAAGCACCTGAATTGATTTTTAATTTAAATTTTATTTTTTTTGGTACTTTCAGGTAGAGTTTGGCAAAGAATCACTAGTCCAAGTCCTCAGAACTCATTCTGAAAGTTCAAAATTCGAATACTTCAGAATGTATACTAACTCGAATCAGAAAATTTAAAGTCTGTCTGTTTCCTAATAAAATTTATAAAATTTTACGTTTTTTCGAAATAATTCGAGAATCTTTTTTGAAACGAGTCTAATTTCGAAATATTTTGAATCCAAGACTGAATTTTGTAAGTCATTAGTCTTAGGGACGAATCCCGCCCTAATCACAAGACTCAATTTTTTGGCTTATGAGTCTTCATAATAAGTCATGACTTGAAAAAAAAATTTTAGTATAGTAGAAAAGATTTTTAAATAAATTTTTAAAAAAATCAATCAATCAATTAATCCCATTAAAGTTTTTGAATCCATCCAGCGAAGTATCAGCGAATAAACCTTTTTTTTGGAGCAAAGACGCAGCACGAAGGACCCAAGCACGTCGCGTCGCCAGTCGATGATTGAAATGGGGAACGGGTAGGGGAAGGAAACTCTCTGGCGGGCGGCGGCAGTTGAATAGGTATTTTGGGGGCTATTGTACCGCAGGCACTATGCCAATATCCGCCATTCAATAAATATCATCTTAATGAACTCATGTATATTTGATTGGACCGCGCTCCCCTTCATCCTGCCTGCACAGACCACCGCACCGCCGCTGCAGCCGTCGTCTCGTTCCTCCTCCTACTTCTTCGACGTTCGACTTCTTTTGTGTATATACCTACCTTGCAGTTGTGTATCGGTGTCCTTTGCTTTGCTCTTTCTTTTTGGTCGCCTCATCAGTGTAGGTAAGCCTTTCAAATGAGTTTAAAATTATTCTTACTCCCTGAAGCTTGCTTTAATGTATTTAAATTTTTTTACTCAATCAGCTGATTTATTTACTTTTATCTATTTTTTTTTTTTTCATTCAATTTTGGGACTCAACAGAGTCTATGAAATAAATGTATTTTTTATTTTTTACTATTTATTGTTTGCTTAATGTAAATTAAGTTTCAATGTTTATCATTTAAATTTGCCTTTTTATTTTCTGCATATAAATGCAAGTCATTCTGGAGCCAAACTATAGCTGGGAGATTTACAGTTATACAGAAACTATTGCTCAAATTGCATACAGACATGCAGTGCCAAAGCGCGGTAAAATTTGAATACAATAAATAGAATTGCAGAAAAATTTAAGCACGTAATCATCTTTCTTTTACACGTTTTTAAAATTATTAAAAAAAATTATTTTAATAATCTTCAAATAAAAACTTTATCATTTTTTCTGTAACTAAAGTTATATATTAATAAAATGTCGGTAAGACAGATAGCATTTTTTACCGATACCTGGTCCAGAGACGAGCTGTTACCGACATTGAAAACTGAGGCTATAATTTTGGTTTTTATTCAATTCAAAGAACGAATGAAAAATACAGGGTAAATAACACTTTCTCCAGTAATACAAAAACTTAAGAATAAAATAAAATAAGCAAAATATAGTAGATTGGGATTCAATCAGTAGCTTTCAGAGATTCAGACAGTTTCAAAAAAATGTAGAGCAAAAATCGAGTAAAAAAAGTAGATTCGAGTTGGCATGAACTTCCAAATCTCATATGTTGATCAATACGAATGCCTAAGTATTTGGCACTATGTACTTTAGTTAAAATTTGACAGTTGCAATCCTGGTTGTGAATTGTGATAGTAGAATTTGTTGACTGTGTGTCGATTTAATTGCTAAAAGTTACAAAAACAGTCTTACACGTACTTAAGATTAATTTATTGTATCTGAACTAATTGTAGCTACCATTATTAGCTAGTCTTAAGTAATTTTGACAGTTGAAACCAGATACTTAAGTAATAGTGTCATCTGGGTAGGCTGTAATTCTTTCAGCATATTTGTGTTTACAATATATTTCTACTGCAATCAGTAAAATGAGTAACTAGACGTATAAAGCTCTCAAAACTTCTGATACCGAATGAGAAAATTTTTTTATTTTGTGGAAAGATTGAACGCAAACAGGGTAGTATCAGAGATATTTTGAGTAAAGAAGGCTTCCTCGCAATAAAGCTTTGCGCACCAAAAAACATCAAACACAGTCGGGTACGAATTATTCACACAAAAATCCTCGGCGTTAAAATTGGCCTCTTCTCTCTCGCTCTTGGGGTAAAAACTCTTACTTTAATGGATTTCTCCATTAAAATAGAAGAAGGCTGCAGCCCCGGCCGAGGATATCGCTTTGCGAGGGAGCTCGGCAAAGGCGTGAATGGAAATAAAAACACGTGCTAGCTATCAGAGGGCCATCCTTTGTCCAAGCAGTTGCATCGCGTTTATCTCTGCCCTCTCTGAGGTTTTCCTCCCAAGATGAAAGAGTAAATTAAAAGTACCCAAATGAACAGGAGTTGTTGATCCCCGGGTCTACGCACGCGTTGTGTGGGGTACATATACACAACGCGGAAACCGGGAGCAACGGGGCTACATTAGCAAGATTGCCTGGTGCACTCTCTCGCTTCAATTTCTTACCTCCGCCCACTGCTTTCTTCTTTTCTACCCCGTACCAGTGTAGATGAAGAAGCAGCGGCAAAGATTCTAAAAGATTCACGCGCCTTTCTCTACCCCACCCCCCGACGTCACCTGTCGCTCGCCTTAACACTCTGACAAGTAATCATAACGATAAAGCCTCCCCCTTCCCCCCTCCTAGATTGTTATTGCCTGCACGCTCGATGTTGATGAAATTTTTTCATATACGACTTTGCGCTACCTATTCTCTTTTCCCTACTCTTTTTTTTTTTTTTTTTTTTTTTTTTTTTTAATTTTAGGAGTTGGCTTTTTGTTCCTATGATATTGGACGGATCAATTAGTCGACCGGAAGCTGTAAATTCGAGCTGCCAGGGTATTTGTCATTACGTGCTGTGACCTTATAAAAAAACTTAGATGTTAAGTTTATTATTTTTTTAATATAGCAGTCATACTACTTCCGGAAATTTTATTGTTATTTCATTAGTTTCTGTCTACTAGATGGGTTTACTGTGATTTCTGTAAAAACCATATTTTATATCCCAATATTATTATTTTATAATTAATTTTATTTTATTACTAAACTTTTATAACTTAAAAATTGTTATTGTAAGTTACTGGTAAGTCTTTTCCAGACAACTCAACATCTGATTGAAGATGATTGAAAGCACTAAATCATTTCTTCCACGATAATCTTTTTAAATAATATTTTTGAGACTGAAACTTTTGTTAAATGTAAAATAAAATTTTTATTAAAAACAACGTTTTCAAATGAAAAAATTAATTTAATCATGAAGAAAGTTTGAAATTTGAAAGTCAAGTCAGGTAGACCCAAGATTGGTAATAGGAGTGTTTCTCATATGGTCTAACTATACAAAAGTCGTTGAAATATATAAAAAGAGCGTGGCGGGCGCGAATGCAAATGACTATCATGCGCGGGACCACGTGGCTTAAATATTCATGTGTCTCGTTCCTTATTCGACGTCGTCCTTAAACATGTGGATCTTAAAGCCTGCGCGCTGTTTACTGTTTGACTCGACTCAGTTTTTTTCTTTTTCTTCTTCCTCTCCTACTCCTTCTCTTTTTTACATATGTACCCGTACAAGCTGAACCACGAGTTTATCGTGTTAAACTTTCAGTTTATCTCATGCTCTCCCTACGTGCCCTTGAATTATGGGCTTTTATAGGATCATTCGTTCGAAAAAGTAGCGAGGGTGCAAAATTTTCGAGCGTGAGACTTTACTAGAAACATGATACCGTTTTTTTGTTTAATTTTGACTTTTAAAATAATACTCGTCATAAATTTAAAACACAATGCAAATACAAAAAATGTTTAAAAATCGTTAAACTGCGCATTTTATTAGATATTTTTCAAAAATATATTTTTATAACAAAGGATAACGTAATGTAAAAAGTTTTATTCAAATCTCGAATGATTGGAAATTTTTTCTAATGATTTGGGCGAAGTTATTGTTACTCAAAATAAACCGTAATTGGAATATTTCCTAAAATTTCAATAATAACTTTTTTTTATAAATTTGTTTTATTTGCTTATCCATTCGTCTCTTTTTTGTTGTGCTTGAAACAACACAGTTGTTTCCGATTTTCATATTAATCAAATATGAATTTCAGCAAGTAAATGAAAATACCTCGGCAAACACGTTAATGTAATAACTACTGAAATTATACAATTTTGTAAAATGCTTAGCGTCCAATTTTATTCCAGATTTAATACAAAATGATTTGGATAAAAACCTGGACAATCATTTATTTAGTTGTGTGTGTTCAGAGTTCACAATCAATTTCGATGAATGGAAAATGGAAAGGATTCATTTTATCGAAAGGTACATTCTTTTTTTAAACATATAATTTTTAACCCCACCGTATTAATATCGGTACAGTTTATTTATTATTATTTATGTACAAATTTTGTAGATCAATCTAGCTTATACACTTGTAGAAAATGTTTCATCCTTGCAGCTGTTTATTATACCATTTTAACTTTTTATAGAAAACGTATCGTTCCCTGCTCAAGTGCCAGGTGGAGTTTATACTGATTTAGAAAAAATTGGTTACCTCCTTAAAAATTTAGTCGGGTTTAACGATGTAAAAAATCGTTGGGTAGCTAATGAATCCATAGTCTATACAACGAATGTCGAAGGTAAATAATGTTTCTTCAAAACTTCAAATATTGTAAAAATACTAAAAAATTTAAATTTGCTAATTCTTTTACCTTTTCTAGTAAATACTTCATTTTTAAGTAGTTCTCACATTGTTCTTACTTTTCACGGCTTGGATACTTTTGCCACTGTTTACGTGAACAATGTTAAAGTAGGAAAAACATCAAATATGTTTCTAAAGTACAATTTTGATATTAAAAATCAACTAAAAGTAAGACATTACGTTTTTATTTTTGATTTATTAAAAAACAACTCCTGAATAATTATCTTTGCATGTTTTAGAGAGGAAAGAATGAATTAAAAGTTATTTTTGAGTCATCTATCAAAGTGGCAGAAAAACTATACCTCGATCAAAGTGCAAGCTACGTTGTACCACCACAGTGTGTTCCCAAGCAATATAATGGAGAGTGTCATGTGAATCACATAAGAAAGATGCAAGCCAGCTACGGTTGGGATTGGGGCGCAGCTTTTCCGTCCATGGGTATTTGGAAAGACGTTGAAGTTGAGGCTATAGATAATTTAATAGTGACAGAAATTTCATCAGATGTGTTTAAAAAAAAAAAATTTTGGCAACTGAACGTCGAAGTATTTTTTGAAACATTTGGGAGAAAAGATGAAGTAATGGCGGAAATGACTCGTATTATATATAAAGAGGATGAATTGAACATCAATTACTTAGTCAAGACCAACTTAGACGTTAAAAATAATAAAGCAAACTCAACAGTTTCGTTAAAAGTACCCTCTGTAAGTATTACTTTGATTTTAGACTCACTTTTGAGGTATAAAAATGTTTATTTCTCAACGTAAAAAAATTTCAAAATTTCAGGAATTAGTTGAGTTATGGTGGCCTAATGGCTATGGAAAGCAAAAACTGTACAATTTGAATGTAAAAGTCATAACTGGAAAAGATGTATTTGAAAAAAAAATTAAAATTGGCTTTAGAACTGTGGAACTAGTCCAAGATCCTTTACAGAAAGGATTAAGTTTTTACTTCAAAATCAACAGCATTCCCATATTTGCTAAAGGCAGTAACTGGATTCCTTCAAGTATATTTCCTGAAAATTTATCAAACAAAGAAACGTTACAATATTTATTAAAATCTGCTAAAGACACCCACATGAACATGTTAAGAGTATGGGGTGGGGGAGTTTATGAGTCGGATCTTTTTTATGATTTAGCTGATGAGTATGGAATAATGATTTGGCAAGATTTTATGTTCGCATGCAGCATGTACCCAACCACAAAAGAATTTCTAGATAATGTCAAAGAGGAAGTCATCCAGAACATAAATAGACTGAAGCATCACACAAGTATAGTTTTGTGGGCTGGAAATAATGAAAATGAAGCGGCTTTGTACGGAAATTGGTACGGCACTGGAACTGCAGTAGTGTATAAAGATGATTACGTTAAACTTTACGTTAATACCATAAAAGAAGCAGTCACGAAAATTGATCCCACAAGACCTTACGTCGTTTCAAGTCCTAGTGATGGTTTATACAGCGAAGAAAATAATTACACTGGCTCCAACCCCTATTCCAATTTGTATGGAGACGGTAAGAAAATCTTAGTAATAATTTTAACAATAATGTATAAATTTGTGCATAAAATCTTGCCCTCTTTATTTGAAAAAATGTTTCAGTTCATTACTATAACTACTTAAAAAATGGCTGGGACATCAATCAATATCCAATAACAAGATTCGCATCTGAGTACGGTTTTCAAGCTTTGCCTTCAATATGGACATTAATGTCTGCAAGTGAAGACTCGAAGGATCTCCAGTTGGATAGCTCATTCATGAAGCACCGCCAGCATTTACCAGCAGGAAACGCTTTTATGTCATCGCTAATCTCCAAAGATTTTGCCATTCCTAAAAATAATAACAGTATTGTAGAATTAATCGATTACATATACTTGAGTCAGGTAACTCAGGCAGTGTCAATGAGAATACAAACCGAATCGTACCGTCAGATGAAGAGTTCCTTTAACGATTTAGGCGAGGGTATGACTATGGGTGCGCTTTACTGGCAATTGAACGACGTTTGGCAAGCTCCATCGTGGTCATCCATCGGTAAAAATGTTAAATTAAAATATAAAACTTAAAAAAAAATTGAATAACTTAACTTTGAATGTTTTATTCAATAGATTTTGAAGGCCGCTGGAAAATGTTGCACTTTTTCGCCAAAGGATTTTTTGCTCCAGTAATCGTAACCTCGCGAGTAACCAAAGCCGACGAACTTTTGATTTACGTTGTGTCAGATTTACTAGAAGATTTGAAAAATTTGACAGTTGAAATAATTGTGTACGAGTGGAAAAGAGAAACTTCCATCTACACTAAGCAACTCAATAATTTAGAAATTGTAAGTTTTTCATTTATTTTAAAAATGCACGTAATTTGAAATATTACTTGAAATTTTCAGAAACCAAACGAATCAAAACTCGTATTTCAATGTTGGCTAGGTAAATTTTTAGAACAAGCTGAATGTGGTTCATTGAGTATTGCAAACGAAAGTTGTTTTATAGAGCTAATTCTAAAAGATTCTATTGGAAAGAAAACTGCTCCAGTGAACTACGTCTATCCAAGTTCTTTCAAAAATATTTCTCTACCAAATGATTCTATAGAGGTGAGTTCAAAATTTTGAAAATGTATTTTTTTAATCTAAAAGTTTTTACTATTATTTTTATTGTCATTAATTTTTATAGATGATTATACAGTCCATTACTCCATCAATATTTGATATAGAAGTTTCTTCGAAAAAATTTGCATTGTTTGTCTGGCTGGAAGTAGGAAACATAACTGGTCAATTTTCCGAAAACGGTTTTCACATCTTAGAAAATAAAAAAAACATACGTTTCGAAGCATATCAACCTACTACTGTCGAAGAGTTGAAAAAAAATATTTTCGTGACAACCTTATCCAGCATATACGATTATAAACAGCGAACAACCGATTTAAAATCTATAATCGATGAAATAGAAAATCTAGACAAATAGGAGTAACAATTTTTTATTTTTTACGAAAAAATTATTATTTTAAATTTTGCTACTAATGAGTTTTAATAAAAATTGTTTTTCTGTAAATATTTTTTATACTACTATATAAAAAATTAAAATCAATTAAACAGAATTAAAAAAAAATTACTCTAAACTAAAAATTATTAAAAAGGATTGTTCAAATTTCAAAATAAAATAATAATTGAAATCTTTAATTTTAATGTCACAAAATATAAATAAACTAGAACATTATTATAGTACAAATTCTTCTGACATCTATAAAAAAATTGAATAAATTTCCAACTAATATATTTCTTGAATGTTAGAAAAAGCTATGTTTAAAAAAAAGCATCACAAAATAATAACTTTAAACTATTAGTGAAGATTTTGTATATTTTCTGTAACTTAATTCATTACAATTAAACTCTTCCCTCGCAAGAAATTTTAAAACCAGCAGTTTACAAGCTCTTCCGATCCAATTAATTTTTCGAAAATCAAATAAGCTCCGCAGAATCCAAAACAGTCCGAGAAACTTCCAGGATTTTGGAAACAAAACAAAACGAAAGAGAAAGAAAAAAAAAAAGAAAAAAAAGTCGGTCTTTGTTGCACACCCGCGGTTTCCAAAACGACGCCGCACCGTCGCCGACGACGACTACGACGGAGTCGGTCGGAGGAGGAGGAAGGTTTGTTAGCGTCGGACATAACTTTCATTAATTGGAGAGGACTCGGGGCGTGCGGCGGGTCCCCCGTAATTAATCTTACGCTCTAATGAGTGTCAATTGGCAGGAACTGCCAATTAACGCACCAGCTTAGCGAGGGAGTAGTTTACGTAGCCCTCCAACTTTTCTTCCTTGTAAATATACCACTACGCGAATAAACATAACGAGGGCCTGACCTATCTTTGGCCCCGGCCGGAGCAATTACGACGCGCCGCGGCGCGACAATTTAAATTTTACTTTTAATTTTAATTAAAAAAAAGGGTAAGATGAAGAAGAAGAAGAAGGTCGCGCGAAACAAAAGGAAGGTACACACTGCTCGCTTTTGATTATCCGGCCGTACGTAAAACACCACTCGCTTCTCTCTCTTCAATCCCGGATGTATGGAATTAAAATTCCTCGACTCGACTCTCTTACGCGAAATAATGAGTCCCCAACCGCGACGAAATTAATGATGAGCTTTTGCTCGATTTCTGATGCCCTCTTTTTCTTACTCTCCGGCGAGCTTCTCTCTGGCACTTCGTCATCTTTTTTACGGCAGCTGGTATCGTAAAAAATGAAGGTGTTTACTTATGTACCGCCGGATTATATCGTCTAGGGTCGTGTTTTTTTTAAAAACAGTTTGCACGTACGATACATCGGGCTATGACTGCATAAACTCGACTCGACTCGCGGTGTCTGTGGCCCCGCTGCAGGACTTTTCGGTCGTAAATGCCCCGGCACGTGCATTTTAACCCTTGGGTTTAACTCACTTTGTGCGGTTTTATACTTTTACTCGAGGCCCCCTTCTTCCCTTTTTTTTTTATTGCGGGACATCCTTTTTCTTTTTTAAATTAAATAAGGTGGTTCGTTACACTGATACAATGTGGTGGTTTTTATAACGATTGATATGGGCTTTTTTCCAATTTTGTGACAAACATTTTTTCGATAAAAGTAACTTTTTACATTTGAATTTACTATAAAAAATAAATAGAATTTCGTACCCGTTCAATTTGATTATTCAAAACTTGATTCATTTTACACGCTGAATTATTGAAAATTTTAATGTCAAGCCGGCCAGGACCATTTATTTGATTGAATTATTCAAATGGAATTGATGGATCTGTAAATGGAATAATGTAATCCACTAAGTGATCATTTTATAGTAATTACCTCGAAACAAGAAAACTCTAGCCGCATTAATAATTTGAATTGCAGAAAGCTCCGCTTAGATAGTTTTTGGTTCATTTATTCCACGAGCTTTTACGTGATTGTTAATATTTTAGATTGTTGTAACAGATCGTTTACTTTTGATAAAACCTCGGCTCGGACGGTTTTCAAGCAGTTCAGTTCGTAATATTATAGGTAGTTTCAGACAATTTCATTAAAAACTGAAAAAAAAAGAATTGACGCGACGGATGATTTCAATTAAAGTAGGATATTTCTCTGACGGGCGTTTAAATTATTTAAAATCAATTATGTCCGATCCCAGGTACGTTTTAAAAATTTGATGGAAGCTCAAAATGTAATTAAACCAGGACGAAATATTTTTCAGCAATTTTTGGATGAAAAGTCAGTCCAAAAAAAAAAAAAAGATGAATTAACCAGCTTGACGATTTTTCATCCCCGGCCCTTCATTAATAAACTTCAATTAAAGTTCGAGAATAAACTCCAGCACTGCCAACCAAAAAAAAAAAATTCCAAAAATTGACGTGACTCAGACAGCGGCTCGGACGGAGCAAAAAATGATTTCGATAAGAGAGAAGTTGGTGTAATAACCCAAACGTTGTATTAATAAAAAAGCTCTTCGATCGCCCCCCCCCCTCCACTGGAAAAACTTTTCCGCGAAGCTAGAGAGAGCTGGAACCGAGCCAGGCCCGAATCCATAGACAGCGACGGCAGCATCGCTCGGGCTGATTCAATAAATGTCACTCACTCGTATGACTTCATGAGAATAAACTCATCGTTGCTCCAATTTGTTGATCCTTTTTTAACTTTTTTTCATTCATTTTCATTTTCGCTCGATAAATCCGTGTCGATGGAAACAAGAGATCGATCGATAAACGCAAGGTCAGATTAAACGAGAAATCCGTCGGGTATATATAAATTACAGTTTTAAACGAGGAGTTTGGTAACGTTCTAGGATTCGCTCGACTTTAATGAGATTTTATTCGCAAGATAATTAGTGCGTCTCATGAGTCTGTTTCTCTCCCTCTCTCCTCGTTTCATCTCTCCTTTATGTAATTACAACTACAATTATCGTGTTCTGTCGTCGTCGTACAGTAGTCGGAGTCTTCTTCTTCTTCTTCTTCTTCTTCTTCTACTTTACTCCCCCGCCCGCCCGCCCCGGACTGGTACTCCCAGCAGTAGCAGCTTATATTTATCCCGAAGCTGTTGCGAGCTTTTCTCGCCCGGCATGGCGCATTATGCCCGGTGCAGCACCGACAAGAGCAGCTGCTGCTGCTGCTAGCTTTTACAATTCGCGGGATAACCGCACCACTTGTTTCCGAGATTACCCCACTGCTATGAACACTCTCATTACCTCCTCCTCTGCTTTTTTTTATTTTTTTTCTTTTCGAGTCTATTCTACGCTCGAATAAAAGCTCTGATAAACACCGTTCATTCGTTTAGCTGGCTTTATACCCTCACTTGAGCTGCGTTTATGCACTTGATTTATTACCATTTTTTTCATAATATCTTTGGACTTTTTAATTTTTTATGAGATCAGGTCGACAATCTTAGAACAATAGTGATTAATAGACTTTGCAAGCTCACTTTTTCGTAGGATTCAAAATCTTTATCAGTATTACATTAAACCAATTATAATCGAATTTTATGATCTATCAAATATTGTATCTATAATTAGATAAATTAACAGTCTTTCATTCACCAATAACACTGGAAAATTTCATTTTGGAGGTTGAAAATAGACCTATAAAAACCTTGGTTTGTAAAGTGGACAGTTTGTTTCTAAAATTCTTAAACCTTAAAGTGTAAAAATTTGATAAAACAGTGTTTTTATACCTTAAATATGAATTTTCACATCACGATTCAACTAATTAACCAGAGAAAACCTTTGAACTTGCTGCAACCACCCAACTATGAAACTAAATAAGTAAAATTAAAAATCTCAAAAGTTACGTAGAAAATATATCAAGTCGTCAGTACTAATTCATTATCAAAATCTGACTCATTACTTAAATTTTCTCATCAAATTACCGGCCCCTCGCTCCGCTCATTACGTCTTAATAAATCAATACCATTAAACTAATTAAAACCAGTGTTTTTTTTTTATACTTCTGAAAATTTATTCCAGTAATTACTTGAGTGCCAAGTTAAACAACGTAAAAAGGAATAACAAATGAGGATGATCGCTTGCATGAAAAAAAAAAAAAAAACGAAGAAGAAAATAAAAAGAAGTTTCAACCCGGGGTACGTTGATTTGTTTGATTGAAAAAAAAAGCTCCGATAAATCAACAAGAATGAATAATTTAAGGTGGAATCAGAGTCTCATCGGTCTGAAAGGGTTTAATTGCGAGATAATGCAATTAAAGCGCTATAATCCCGGTCAGGCACGCACGCCTGCAAGAAATATAGACAGATAGGCGAAAGCTCGGTCTAATCAGCAAATGCGCGTCCATCAGCGAGCGGCCTTCATAAATCATTCCCGAAATAATCAAGCTTCCAAAAAAAAGAAGAGCTTTCAGCTCCAGAATGTTTAATTGGGGGCTGGTCCATCTCGACCGGAAGGAATTATAACAATAATACTATCCGCATCTTGTTGTTTGCCGTTGACTTGCAACCCCGCGAGTTACGCTCGGTCGGCTCTCTCGACGTTATAAAGCAAATTGAATTGTAAATAAAAAGGCCACTGCGGGCGTTTAAAAACCGGGGCGTCGCAAACGGATTCTCTAATGAGAGCGGGGGGAGGACTACGGGAATAACAATACCGGAATACATTAGCCGCGCTTGAAATAGCAGTTTAAAAAAGAGGAAAGGAAGCAAGAAGAAAAGGAAGAGCTTTAAGCTCCTTCAGGAATGCCGGTGCGCTGTCTTATTTTGTTCTTCCTCTTCTTCCTCCCGGCCGGTGCGGCGATAGTATAATTGGCTCGGAATTAGCTACCGCTTTTGCTAATGAAATATAAGCGTGTACAAAGAGCGGGGATTATTCTTTTTACAAACTACTCTTGAATTTAAAAACTGTACACAATTATTAGAGTCTCCCTGGCCGCCCGGTCTTCGGTTATTTATAAACTCTGCAGTAGTTGTAGGAGCTTAATTAACGGTGGTCCACGACGGGGTGGTGCATCATCATCATCCCGAGTCTGTTTATCTTGTCAACCTTGCAAGACCGCGTCTCTAATTAAACGTGATCTTCTGCTTCTTCTTCTTCTTCTTCTTCTGGCTTCTCAGTTTACCCAAAACGAGGTGGAAAATCGATGAGCGTTGACGATCCGCAAACCGGAGCTTTGAGCTTTCGCCCCAAATGACTCAAGGAGAGAGGAGAGAGCCTTGGTCAGGTAGGCAATACATTAAACGTACATGATTCCGCTCAAACTCATACACGTACACACACAGACTTTTCCCTAAGCCTGCGGTGGGGAGGAGGGGGAGGAGAAAAAGGAGTGGGGGGAGGGGTTTCGAGAGGAGTAGGAGGAGGCCTTTAATTAACAGAAAGTGGTTCATTAGAGCTTATTCATTAGAGAGAGCGGAGCGGGCGCGCGTAATTAGCAAACTCTACCCCTTCCCCCCCTCCCACTCCCTCTTTCTCCGGCTCCTTTTGCGCGGGCGCACTTACACACGTACATTAAGCCCCAGGTCCGACCCCGGCCGGCTTTTACCCCCCTCCCCCTAAGCTCCTTTTACTCCCTTACTCAGCCCCCCCTCGCGCCACCCCTTTTTTACTCTCTCGCTTTGAGAGACGTGTATATATTTCTGCGACTTCTTTTTTTTTGGGTTTTTTTTTTTTTTTTTTTCTTTAAGATTTCACGCGTACCGGGCCTAAACGGGGTACAGTCGAACTCTCTATTTTTAAGAGATTTCAATCAGGATCTTGAGACACAGATCTTCATAAAACTTTGGGAATCGTTTTCTTGCGCAAAAAGAAAATGTGCAACAGTAGTTTTATTAAATAATTTTTAATTACGGTTTTGTCGTATGGCCTGTACTGCGTTTTTTTGGTTTTTAAGAAAATTTTGAAATTTTTTTTGTTTTTTATATTAATTTTTAAGGAAAAATATTTTTACATCCAATTTTGATAAGTCGACGGCCCGTGCGAAGAAAAACCTTAGCTCAAAATCCTCTAATCTAAAATTATTAACAGGGGAGTTTGGAAAGTAAAAAAAATTTTTTTAATAATAAAATTTGATTGATTGTGTGCTAACTTATTAAAATTCATGATTAAAAAAATTTTTATTAATTTCCAAAGTCCCTTGTTAATTATTTTAGATTAGCAGATTTTGAGCTAAGGTTTTTCTTCGCCCCGGCCGTCGAAGTATGATCCTGTATTTCTAAATAACAAATGATGCTAACACGTATTGAATAGATCTCAAGTGTACACGATAAAACTCATCAAATTTGCGTTTTGAAATATTTGTTTTAATTTACGAAAAAAAAAAGAAAATAAAAGGTTGCAAAAATCTACAGGTGTAATAGGCTTCAGTTGCGAATTTTATAAATAATTAGCTCACAAAGAAAAAAAAAAACTCACCCAAAGAATAGTTAATCTTCTTATAAGTTATTTACTTGCGCTTTATTTATTCAATAGTCAAATGTGACATCAAAAGCCATAAAAATTGAAAAACAAATAATAGAAACCAATTTCACGCTGGGCTTATTTCGATATTTAATTTAAAAAAATTTATTTTTTTTTAGGAATCAGTATTTTTTTATAATAAACCTTTTATTTTTAGATTATCTCGATGGTAGTTTACATTAAAATTTCATTAACAAAAACTTTTGCACCTGGGAACACTAAACAATTTGAAGTATTTATCCATATATTACTTTTAAAATAAAAAATGGTATACTGTTGTAGTTATTCTTTGACTCTATTAGAGCCATCCTAATAATAGAAGCTCGTATTATCAGAATGTCTAGTTTATTCAGGAATAAAGTAAAAAAACTTTGAAAAATTTTCAGCATAACACTTTGTTAGTAGATCATAAGAGAGTCGATAACAGGCTCAAGTTCAAGCACTCACGATTCCCCGCTCCGAGTGAGCCTATAAGAGAACCCACGAGTCTGGGTCAGAAGTGGTAGAGTTTACTGTATTTCAAAGGGCTCGGCGATGATAAACGCGCCGGAGGAGCTAATGGGGCACGAGATTCTCCTCGATTTGATGATTAAACGAAAGTGACCGCGCGCGACTCGTGAGATAGCGGGTATAATAAAGAAAAAAAAAAAAGCAAAGGAGAAACAGAAAAGGAAGAAGAAGAGGAAGAAGAGGGATTTGCAGAGATTGTCGAAAACTAAGGGCCGCGTCGGTGGTGAAAAAGGGGATAATTGGCGGGTTTCTAGGGTCTCTCTCTCTCTCTCTCTCGTGTCGATCGCGATCGCGACGGATATCGAGCTTAATCGGCAAGCTCCCTGCATTCTGCCCCCCCCCTTAACTTAAACTCGGCTACATCATTACCAAGTGCGGGCCGCTGAAAGGGGAGGTGGAGGAGGGCTAAAACTTCTAATTACCGTCGCACCGCGTGCACCAGCCGATCTAATGAGCAGACCAGCAGCAGCAGCGCTGCAAAAACAAAGTTTCTTGCTAACGAGACCGATTTATTATATAACGTCCTGTTAGCCCGCCCGCCCGCCCGCGCACCAGGAGGACCCAGAGGGAGCTGCTGCACCAGCTCTCTTTACTTTTCTCCCTCCCCAAGCTTCAAGGACTCTCTGTCCTTTTTTTTCGCCTTCTTCTTTCATCTTTTTTATTCGCCCTGTCCTGCATCCTCAAAATCTTCCTTTCCTCCTTTTAACGACTACCGTGATACGCCCCGCCCGCGTTATGTGGGTTTCGCGGAGGCTTTGAGAATGAAAAAAAAAAACGGACGAGGTGGTGGTTTTTTTCGAATCGATGGGTTGAAATTTGCGTGAGTCGTTGTGTGTTTTGTCGAGCGACCCTGCACTGTTATCGCATTTCTACAAATTTTGAGGGGCTGTGTACTCTGGAATCATTAATTTTTTTTTTTTTTTTTTCAATTATTGGTTATTTTAGAGTGCGTAACCACTTGCATAATTTAAATGTTTATTAGTGAATTAAAAGCATAAAAATGGTTTTGTTAGAGCTTATTTTATTTTATTTATATTATGCATATTTGATTAAGATTTATTTATTATAATTACTCATTAATTCTTCTATACATTGACTGGCTATTAAACCTTCAATTTGCACAGTGTGTTACGATAGATTTACGAACAAATGCGAATCAAAAAAATAAAAAGTAAAATTTACAAATGAGTACAATAATTAATATATATATATATATATATATTGAAATAGAATTACAAAGAGGTCAATAATGAATAATTAAAAATCAAGTACCAAATAATTACCGTTTCGCTTTTTTTCCAGCTCATTTATTTTAATTGTTTGAGAAATATTTTTTGCATTAGAACTTAGTTTGAAAAATGTTGTTGTTGAAGATAATTTGTAATCTTGCTGATTCAGAATCCTTAATTTATTGAATAGATTTCGTTATACAGCTGATTTATTAGTCAGTTTTTTTATTAAAAAAATCAATTAAGTTATTGACGAATTAAATTTTGATTTTATTTCTAGATAGATTTATTTTCTTCAAATTTTTTTTTCTTAATGAATTTTTACTAATTATAATTTAAAACAATTTATTTACAATGGTGTTCTAAACTTCCTTGAAAATAATATTGTTTTAAAAAATTGTATGAGTCTAAAGAATGACAAGGTAAACAGTTTGTAATTCAAGTCGAAGTTAATTAAAATTTAAAAAAGTAGAATGAAAAAAAAAGAAAAGAAAGAAATTAATAATTAAATGAAGGTCTCTTAAGTGAAACATGAAAAATTAAAAGTTTAATTACAGCTCGTATCTTAAAATAGCTAGTGTACTTGGCTTCATTTCTGGCTAGTGAAAAACACCTTCTATATTTTCATCACAATTAGCGAAAAGAAAAGAGAGGAGAAAAAACAAGAAGACGCAGAAGAAGAAGAAGAGGAAAAGGGGAGGAAGAGGAGAAGAAGAAGAAGGAGGATGAAGAAAAAAAAGGCTATACTCTCCTTGTTAGTCTAATTAAAACTAAAAAATATAAAAAATTTTAATGACCATCGCCGACAAAATATCTGGAGGTCATCAATCATGTAGTTCTCCTTGACTGAATTTAATGATTATCAGGGACCCGATTCACAGAAAATCGATGCAATGTATTGGGACCGAATGAAAAAAAAGGCGTAGGAAGAGAGAGAGAGAGAAAAAAAAAGCTCCGAGAGAGATCTCAACACATAAGAAAAAGCACGCGAGCGAACACAGCACGCGCATGCGAAAAACTAGGCACGTCTGCACCACCAGGCTAAATTAAGTGGAAAGAATCCCATCGTTTTTACTCATTTGCGCGAAAGAGCAGAAAAGCAAGCAGAAAAAAAAACGAGAGAGAGAGAGAGAGAAAAAATAGTAGAGATGAAAACGAGGAGGAGGCGACGCTAATTAGCGCTCCTGGCCTGCAAAGTATACAGACATGCATGTCCAATTAAAGTGTCGTAACTTTGCATCGCGACGCCCCGTCTCTCAGCTCCCGGTCGCCCGTCACTCGATCCCCGACGACGAAAGCCTCCCCAATTATAAGACCGGGCTCCGAAAACTATGATAATTCGGACTTCGAAAAATCGGCTAATTGCGGTAAGTAAACACCCACCCGCGATTGATAAAGGGGGAGTCGGTTTTTTGCGACCCAATCAAAATTCTTCCGAGTCGTGCACATGCACGAGACGAAGAGAGAAAGTGAAAAGAAAGATTTGAGAGGAAAAAAAAGCAGCAACGACGAGACGCGCATACACTTATACTTAATGAGACCCCGAGAGCGAGAATCTTTCTCCGAATGTCTATGTACCTTTTTAACAGTCGAGAATTTACTAGAGCCGCTTTAAACTGATTAGTCTAGAAATCACCTTTTTTTTTTTTTTAAGCTCAACTATTAAATTTTTATTATTATTATTATTATTTTTTTTTTTTTTTAGTCCTTAGTTCAAGTAGGGACGAGATGGGTTGACATTTTTGGAATAACTTGCTTTTTAATCAAATCAGCTAAAGGTCTTCTAGTCCAGTTTATTCTATTCTATCATCAACTTCAAAATAATTTTGAAGTTGTATGTCTTTTATAATATTTCATAAAATAAAAAATAAATAAAAAATCTCAAGAAAATTAAAAAACTACTGATTGTTACCATGGAAAGTACAGTGCCTAGGTATTTTTAATAAAATTAGTAAAGTTTTAATAAAAGATATATATAGTTATACATTGAATAAAAATAGGTAAAATTTTCATAAATAACAAAACAAAATATGGATTTATATCAAGTAACAATAAATACATTAGAAAATACAATAGAAAAAACATTTTAGGATTAATACAGAGTTCTAGTTATTTTGGAGGCATGCTTTGCAAGCTTTCATCGGTACTGTCTTTAACACAGCCTGCTTTATGGTAGAAACAGTATAGCGTCCAAGAGCCAACAATCCTTGGATTATCAATCCAACGTTTTACCGGTTGAGCATAAGCTGGTTTAGATAACAAGCAAAAAAAAAAGTTTCATTGTACTCACAAGGAGATGGTTTGTCCTTTGGGACCTGGATTTTCATGAAACTTTGCACACAGTTTTTATTGATCGTAAAAACAAGCCCTTCACTGTTCTTTTTCCAGAATGGGCCTTTTTTCACCTACTTCCCATATAACCCCTGTGTTAAAAAGCCGTTTTTGGCCTCATTTTCAAAAAATTCCTCCTTGGACCATATTGCACTTAGAAATATCTAGAACCTCGCATTTTTTTTCGTTTTTCCAAGTACTTTTGAAAAAAAATTATTGAAAAAATTTTTTGAATGGGTTTAGCTATGAAAAATTAAGGTTTTTAAAGTCAATTTTTAGTATATTTGGGTTACAATATACATGGACAAGATCATTCAAAACAATTTTTTAATATTTTTTTTTTCAAAAGTACTTGGAAAAACGAAAAAAAATGCGTGGTTCCAGATATTTCTCAGAGCAATACGGTCCAAGGAGGAATTTTTTGAAAATGAGGCCAAAAACGGCTTTTTATAGGAAACAACCTACTTTTTAACACAGGGGTTGTATGGGAAGTAGGTGAAAAAAGGCCCATTCTGGGGAACAGTGAAGGGCTTGTTTTTATGATGAATAAAAACTGTGTGCAAAGTTTCATGAAAATCCAGGTCCCAAAGGACAAACCATCTCCTTGTGAGTACTCTATTCGATGAATTTTTTACGAATTGAGAAAATTAGGGAAAATTGCTGAAGTAACAAAAAAAATTGTGCATGGCATAGAAATTTTTTTTTTTTTTTTACTAAATTCAACGGGAACTAATGTTTGATGTATTTTGGCTTATCAAAATTCATATACTTATCAGTTTTATATTTAAAAATAAAAGTCGGATAGTATGAGACGAGGCTTGAACCTGGGACTACCGGTTTGAAAGCGCGATCCACTCACTGGGCCATCGAAATTTTTCAATTTTATGCATTAATTTACCCCGAAAGACAACAAAATTTTTTTTAATTTTTGGATTTTCAGTTAATAAATATATTATAAAATATTTTAAATTATCACTTTTGAATTTCCAGTAAAACGCTTGACATGTGGTATCGGTTTGTATCACTCTTGCCTTGAGTGCTTAATTAAGTGATTAAGTTGCACGCAGCTGAAATTATAAATTTTAAGTCAAAATCGACTCAAATGATTTCAAGCATTGGTTCTGTTCCCCATTATCCCGCGCACTACAGCAATCATTATTTTAAATACGTTTCAGACCCAAAAAGAAGAAGTCAAAGAGATAAAAAGTGAGTTCCTCATGATCCAGCTGTTGGTTTATTTCTTCCGATCAACTCGCCAGTCAAATAAGATTGACGGTGTCCTCTCGGGTTCGGGTTCTAATTAACCGAGTCCACGCCGCCCCCTAAATTGGCTCCGCCGCGGCATTCTAATACGGAGGGGGCAGGAGGGGCGCAAAAAAACGGTCCCTCCTCCGGCCGCTATTTCCTTGAGTTCGATTTTTCGAGGATTCACTTTACTTTATTTGCTTTCTCCGGCCATTTATCTCCCACTTCTGGGCTGCATCTGCAGCAAAGTCCTGATGACCATCTCCTCTCTTGCTTGTTCATCCACCTCGTCCTTTTTTATCCTTGCAGCTCTTTAATTGGCCACCTAAAAAAACCTCTGAAAAATACACCCTTAACTGTTCGGAAACCCCTTAATTGTCATAAAATCCCGGGTAATAGGCCAGCGTACACAACGCCTTTGTTTTTCTTTTCTCGATCGGTTTTACTTGCTTTTTACTTACGAGTTTTTTTTTCGCCTTTTTTCGACCCTTGATGAGAATAATGTGGAATGGATGATAAGTGGGCTTGGTACGAATAAATTTCAGATTACATGCAATTTAAAAATTTTTTTGGAATGCCTTTTTTCATGTCTACATTCCCCAGACAATAGACTACTACTAAAACCATTTTGTCTTTTGATTTGCATTGACAACTTATTAGTCGACTAGATTTTACTTTTTATTATATTTATAAATTTAAAATTGTTTTAGTCAAACTTGTCTAAACGTTTTTTTTATACGAGCACTTTTTTTAAATTTATCATAGTCATCAAAGTAAGCATTGAAATTAAAAAAAAAAAAAATTGTTTTTTGATGTACAGACCGATCTTTGTTAAACCTGAGAATTTTGTTTTGTGAATCACTGTATTTTGGGGATTTTTTTTTTTTAATTAATTTTAAATTAGGATAAATTATTTACGAAGCTGGAAAAATGTTTATATCTATTTTCAATTTTTCTTTTTAACAGTACTTTCTTCTGTTACTGTGTATATATTTATTTTATTTTAAAAATCCAAACTTTGATACTTCAAATGTATTGGAAAAGAATTATTTGAATTTTTTTTTTTTTTAGTAAATATGGTTTTTGAATTGAGCACCTTAAATTACATGAGTGTTTTTTCATTCTCACACATAATTTTTCTTGTTTGAGTTTTTAGTCCGTCACCTGGGCGAGAGTTAAACCGCCATACCAAAATATTTTCCATTGAAATAGACGACAATAGAATCCTTAGCTACAACAGCACATATCAAAAAAATGCATATAATATCAAAAAGTAAGACACCGATTTTAAATGATTTTTTAAAAACTCGAGCGGATAATATTTTTTCCATTGACTCTGGTCCTCGAAAAAGGCGGATTATCCCGATATAAACCATTTTTTTTTTTTTTTTTAAATCCTCGGCGAAGCCAACGCAGCGCACCGCAAGGCCAAAATCATCCTTTGATAAAATAAATGTTCCACCCCGTCTCTCTTTTTATTTTTGCCCTCCCCAAACGGTCGGCGTGTTTGCGCACATTCGTTATTTTTTCCGCTCCTCTCGCGCGGGCGCATCTCCTTTTTTTTTCGGGGATTCGACTGAAACAGCATCGCGGGAGAATGGCATTGTCGGGGAGTTATAACGGCCGGGCATAAAACACACACGCGCGTGACACTCTCCTTGCAAAACAAACGAGCCCCGCGCACTGCTAATGGTACCGAGGGACATACTTAATTAATCCGGACACCCGCGCGTGTGGGTGTACACCATAAATCGCCTGATTTTTCTGTGCCCGGAGGATTTTTTCAACCCGCGGGGCGAGTGACAGTCGCGGTTTTAACGACGAGCGGAGCCAAGATGCGTGTCGACGCTTTTTTCAAATTTTGAAGGATGCGCGCGTCCTTGCTACGCGAATAACGAGTTTTTACGCTTTACAGGGTTCCAAAGAGCTGTTGTGCATTCTGTAGACTCAAAGTCGGCTATTAACGAGCTTAAACTCAAATAAAATATTTTATTGATTAGAAATACGAGTAATTAATACTTATTCAACAAATTTTCAAAGCAACCAAAATTTTCTTGCAAAAAAAAGAACTTGAGAAAATGAAGAAACCTCGCGAAAACCAAATTTGTTTTATTGATACCCTTTCCAAATTGTAACAGCAATTAATCAAGCAAAAACATAAAAACTTTTTTTCTGTAGTGAGAAAATAAATAAATTAAAATTTATATTACAATTTTTTTCAAAAAATATAAACTCTAACAGCAAATCAACATTTTTTTAACTTAAAGTAAATTTAGTTCAAGTAAAAGCCCAATCCACGTAAGTTAATTTTTTTTTTTTTATTACATACGTACATACGACATATGTCTTTTGTACAAATCATCAGCGATCAGTTCGATGATTGCGTCATCAGTTTGAACATCAACACGCAAGATTTGAACCATCGAATCTTAAATTTGAACTCTGACGCTTTATTAGCTGTTATATGTATTAGCTATTATAAATGCCTTTAGTTACGGCAACTTTGTTTGAAATTTACCCAAGCTTATGAACATTTAAACTAAAATTTTACATTACATTTTTTTTTTTATCGTTGTAAATAATACATGTAAAGTCAGTTACAGACATGTGAAGATAAATTCATTTAAATTTTCCATCAAGTGAATATATATATATTTTTTTTGTTATTAATTTCAAAATCATTTCTTACGTATATTTTTAATGAAGATTCTAACTAGAATTTGTAGCTCAATCAGACTGTAAAAATATTTTTTTGCTCAATTTCATTTCGAGTCCGAATCAGCTTTTTTTGTTGAATTGTTGGTTTTGAATTCCTATCACACGTCAAATGCTTGTGATGTTAACATGACGTAGTGAGTAGTGACTAAAGCATTAACAACTAGTGCTGATAAAATTAGGTTAAAACAGATAACTTAAGCGTTGCAACTGTACTTAATGTTGATTATCACTGGTTGTTAAAGTCTGACTCACGTGACTAACATCGCTTGGCGGAATGGGAGAAAACGAACAATTCAAGATATTTTGATTGTCATTTCCATTAGAATTCAAAAATTCACCTCAGCAACAAAAAATTCACAAATTTTTCAAGTCTTTTCCTAATTTGACAGTCATTCAAAACTGGTCCAATCAGATAAGACAAATCCATTACCGTCGTATAATCCAGCCGTCCGCGCGCGATAATTCAAAAAATAAAAAATAAAATGCCCATTACTCGATGGCCATTACCATATAAGCCATCGTACATGCAAAAACGGCCGGTAGGAAGGAAGGAAAAGGCTTCGTCCCCGGGCTCTCTGGGCACACACTCACACAGCGAGAGAGCGAGCTTGCGGTGTTTAAATACGCTCGCTCGGGCTAATGCGACGGAGCTTTCAAGAGATCAGCCATAAGGACAACAAGATATTACCAGCCAGCGTCCAGGCCAGACCCGCCAGCGATAGTGCCCACCCCCGCTAATGGATCGTCGCTGCTGCTGCTGCTGCTGCCCCTCTCTCTAGAATGCATTACTCCCCCTCGCGAGTCTCCCTTCCTCCCTCTCTGCTATTTTATTTACTTATTTTTCTTTCGCTTCATTTGGGGAAAAGCTCTTTTGTTTTTTCCCGGATTAACGAGAGAAACTGCGACGACCCTCCCTGATTTTTTTCGGAGAGGCCGCGCTTTTAATTAGACGCCGGGATTACAGTTACAATATTATCCGTGTCGATTTGAAAGCCCTTTGGCTGTCTGAGTAAACATTGTTTAATGGCTTCACATGGGTATAGTAGGTTACATTCTGAATAGTTTGCATTGACAAGGAAGAATAAGTTTTTGTCTAGGATACAATACATAGCTCCTAAATTAAGTCGACCCTGGTATGCTAAGATTTTTTAAGGACTTGAATTTTTCTACGTTTTTGGTAATCAATCACGGCTACATAAAAAAAGCTTATGCATTAATTTTCACTCAATAAATCCTTGTCTTTGAATGAGTATTTAAATGTTTTTAATCAAGATTCTAATAAAATTTTACTGTATATTGAGTGAGTTATTAAGTAATTATATTTATTCATTTACTTAAATTCCAAAGTATAATCATGGTAAATCATAATGATGATGTAAGAAAATCTCATGGCAAAAGTTCCAAAAATAAAAAATTTCAATATTTTATTACCGATCTTAACAAAGTATTAGTTGTTATTTTGAGCCCATAGTAGAGATCGAAATAATTTTTGCTGAGAAATAATTGTTAAAAGGAATTGTGAATAATTTTTAAAACAATGTCACTTTACAAACCAAAATTTACAATTTTTTTATATAATAGTACGTCTAATTATTTGAAGAAACAATAATTTATAATTAAAACTGTTTTATTTAAATATGAAAATAAAAACGTCGATCTTCTCCAAATTTGAAAATCAATTATTTTTGTTGAATATTAATTAAATTTGATTATGGTACTTTTGGCACTGTAGCTTTTCACAGAAAAACTGATTAATCGAACAACGATTTTATCGGTCAAATAAATGGCCAACACAAAGAAGTACTCCATTCAGTTACAAAAAGAAATAATAATTCAAAAACTTTGAAGTATACATAAAAGTCATTAAAGAGCCTGTATCAATAAGCACAGATGAAAAAAAAGCTCCTTACTGTTTAGTTCCACTCGCAAGCTCATAAATTTCCACTTCATTAGTCCTCGCGGCATAAAACCGTCGAGACTTTTGTCCATCAGGCATCCGCGTGCGTATCGAGCTCACGCACACCCAAACGCGCAATTCATCCAGACATTCACGCGTGAAAGTAAATTGCCATTTGCGCGGGGGCATCGGCTCCAGCTATAGCGCGTCATCAATCCCTCTCCCCGCGTAGGTAAATCCGCAGTGCAATTAATTATCCTAGTTAATTGAAGATGCAGGCGAGGAGCGAGCTCTTTAAACTCTCTTTGAAAGCGCGGTACCAGCAGCGTACCTCGAGCACTCGAGAGTCCTGCAATCAAAGCTCCCGGCCGCGAGTACAGCTTTTCCATTTGTTTTCAATTCTCTTCCTCTAGCTTTCGATTGCTGCAGATCGAGCTTTGATACCCCGGCAGATGCATCCCCGACAATCGATCGAGTACGCTCAATTTGCTACCGCGTGTGTGTACCCAGCCCCCCCAGGCCCATGCATATTCAGGAGGCTCTAAAATGCTAATCAATAACATTATTCCGCATCATTGGGTATTTTTGTTTAACCGGAGCTTGTAACCGCCCACGCCCGTTTACATTTGGCACCTGATGCCCGATGCTGCACCGCTCGACCGGCAGAATTTAATTGCGACGCGTGCAGTGCCCCGAGAGCACGAGGATTTATCATATTTCATGAACTGCGTACCCCGCGTACTAATTATTTCATTTTTTATTAATCATTCTTTTCTGACCAAAGTAAATTTTATTAATATTAAGGAGCTTTTTAAATGATAAAGTTTTCTATTTTTTGATAATTGGCAATGTTAATTTTGCCTTAAGTTATTGTCCATGATCACAAAAGCCATGATGTTTACAATAATATCATAAGATTGAAACGAAAAATTGTCTATGCAAAATCATAAATTAGTAAAAATTGTGTTAAGTATTTAAAAACTACTATATACAAGACATAAGAAGAAAGAAAGTTCAAAACTTAAATTTTTACCTACAGATTTTCAATCTTTAAGTAATTACTTAAGTACTTAATGAAAGTTTGATTGCTTATATGACATTATTTGATTGTGGATTATTCTAGCGAGTTCTAAGTCTGAACATTACTGATTATTATTTTATCAGTATCTCTTGACTTATAAGATGGTTCATTGGTGGACAACAAATTATCAACGCAGATTTTAATAAATTAAGAAGTATTTCAACTAAATGAATATTAAAAAATATGAGCCGATTTGCATAATTTTAAAAATCTTCATCACATTGTCAAAAATTTTGAACGGGAAGAAAAAATTTTTACTTTTGAACTAATTTACTTCATCAATCTCGAGATAATTTTTTCTAAGCCCGCACCGCACGGGCTTTTAAGGTAAATTTTCAATTCACCTGCAGCGCGGTGCGGGAAGAAGAAAGATCGATGCGGGATAAGAATCAAGGGAAAGCAATCGCGCTAATGACACCTGCACGCTTATCATTCCCTTGCTACCGCGGGTATGACTGAAGAGACCCGACCGACCCCCCGCGCGCAGTTGAAATTTTGTCGAAACTTTCGCGTTTGAGAAGCTGAAATAAACCGCAATTTCCAATACGACCTGGACGAATGAAAAGCATGATAAGTAGGAGGCAGCGGTGCTGCAGCTGCCTTTCGGAATGAGAAAGAGAGGGAGAGAGAGAAAAAAAAACACACACACACAGCCGGGCTTTTTACTCAACCCCCAAAATATTTTTCTCTCTTTTGCTTTTTTACTTTTTTTTTTTTTTTTTTTTTTTTTTTTTTAGATTTACTCATATGAATATTTTTTCGGGATGACGAATTTACTTCTGATAAGATGTTTTTTAATTTGAATGGCGCGGATGTTAATGGTTATTGCGAATTTTTGGAGTGAGCAGGCGCCTGTATTCAAGTCTGTGTGGGAGCTGCAATAAGATAATGCGGACGAATGTAACTGAAAATAATTAAAGGAAAATTTTTTTTTCAGGTTACACTTATATTTACAGCTTGGACCAATTTTTAAAAATCAGTTTTTGAATTTATGTTAATTAGATTCGATCATTTACTAGTGAATTTAAATGTGACGATGAATCGAAGCGAAGATTTTGGTTGTGACTCCATATAATTCTTGATTGATACTTGTTTCATTATACTTACTACCTGCATTAAATTTATAATTCCAAATTTTCGTATACTAGTAAAAACAAAAGATCTGTTTTTAAAAATTGTATTTTTTAATCACTTTTCATTGATTTTGATTCAACTTTTCATCGTATCATAATGTAAGTATTACAAAAAAACTCTTTATAATCGAAAAAGTTTAACTCTACTCCTAAATCGATTATGAGAGTTTAAATTTGAATTTCGACCAACAAAATTAAGTCATAAAAATACCTGTCTCGGTCCGGATAAATTAAAACGCATAAAGGCATAGCATTTGTCGATTCGTATTACAAGGAAAACGGAGGGGAGGGGTGGGGGTCGCCCGTCAAATTTAAAGTCTCTCGAATCCGCGATCGAGCTCCGGCCAATTCTCGTACGCCCGCGCGGCTATAACTCACGGCCGCGCCGCAGCTCGGTCTGCGGGGTAAACGGTCAGGGCATTCGGCCGATACTTTATTCACTTCATAAAACTCGTATACGTGCTTCAATTTTATCTCGGCTTTTCTGTAATTTAAGCTTTATTGATTGCCCTCCCCCCCCCCCGTCCGAAAAATTTTTATTCTCAATCGCGATCGCGTCTTTTCTGTCGCTGCCGGGGCGGCAATCGATGAACGATTCTCGTAAATAATAAGAGTCTCGAGCGCGCGATAAACAGTGACGCGCGGACAAACAAGCGCGAGAATGAACGCGTGATTGCGCCACCTCGCACTCGGCCGGCCAATCAGCTAATGACTCTTTTCGAATTCATTTATACGGTCCATTGTGTTACGCTTACGATGTCTGGAGAAAAATCGTTTTTATTTATTACCGAGTCGAGCGCTAATGAATCAAGACTGATGTCGACTGGTCCCTCATTAGTCGTCATTGTTAGCCTTTGACGATGAATAATCAGTTTGTTTAGAAAATAATTGAATCATTTGTCTGGTTTTAAAAAACAACCCCGAGTTGTGTGGAAGACAGACGCGCAGAAGTAATATTGTCTAATGTGTGTTGTAACGAAAACAAGAAGACTTGGGAGCGAAGGGAGGAGACGAAAAATTCAAAAGTACCCTGGGACTCTTGCCGGGAGATATGTCCCGGGATTAATTACTTGGGTGTCTCTACATCGCGCGCTATTACTTTGACGATGCCTTTTCACCCTCGCACGCACCGACTACCTTACACAATTGCCATTATATGCGATCTTTAAAACACCTCTCTTGTCTTGCGTTTTTTTTTTTATGACTGGTTTTCAAGGTGCAGGCGCGTTAAAATTTTAATATTTCAATGAAATGTTTAATTAATCAATTAATCAGACTAAGATGTTTTTTGGACAGAATGGGGCTTATCGAACAAACAAAATTTTTTAACAAGACTCAAGAAATTTTTAAGCAAATAAAAATAGGCTCGTAAAAATATATATTTTAATCTACTTGAATAAAAAAATCAATTTTTTAAAATAAATATCTCCTGATGATGCTAGCGAAATATTGAGTGAACAGATTAAATAAAACCTTAATTATACAGCAATTTTATTGTTTATTTATCTTTTTTAATCAAATATTCAAAGAAGCCTTTTGGTTTTAAGAAAAGTTTTGATATTAAAATCTGAGCATAAATATATTTGTTTGTTATGCAGGTGGGGTGTGAAAAAATGTGTTCAAAAAACGTCATCTATATGTTTTGGTTCAACTAATTCATTTATTTGATTTATAATTTTTCCAGATAAAAAAAACCTTGAAGATCAAGACTATTCTTCAATTTTTGTTCAGTCCAATACTTTAAAGTCTTTCTCTTTGATGAAACATTCAAAAACGTTGGCGCCAATCTCATGAGCGTCTTTTCCTCCTGCAAAAAAAAAAAAAATATAATTTTATGAAGTCTGTTTAAAAGTGTCTATTGTTTATTTGAAATATAATTTAAAAAAAAAAAATTGAGAACATAAAAATAAAACTGTAAACTTACCAAGGCCCTCGCACTTTTTAAGAACCTCGTTGAGCTTTGCTGGATCGACTTGGGTGGCTTTTGCTTTTTCGAGTATGGCTTCTTTGTTAATGGTACCATCCTCACGTTGCTAAAAAATAGTACATTTTTGAAACCATATCACTACATACTATCAATACGTGATTAGACAAAACCTTGGTATTACAAATCAGAGAATTTTCATTTTGAGTTTGATTTATTTTACATCAGTAAAAAGAGTGATCCAAGAAAAATTTTAACCATGCATTCGTTAAGATAAATGTAATACTTGTTACGAGCAAGAAATACAATTTATTTTTTAGTTATTATTCTATTATTTTGCCTTAGTTTAGGATTGTGTTAAATAATTATTACTAAACAGCGTTAAAAACTTTTTTTTTTAAATAAACTCCACTGTACTAAAAAAAATTATAATTAAAAAATTTTTGAATAGTTAGAAAGTTTGATACCTATTTTAGATTATGTAAGCATATGTCTTTTTTTAAGTACTTACAACTCCAAGTTTCTGAAGGAAGCAGGATGAGAAATGGTCAAGTTTAGCATCGCGAGTGATGGCTCCGCCACCTTTGATTGCTTCTACAACAGCTGAAAAATTACACAAAAAAATTATTTTTTTCGCCTTTTTAAGAGACATGAAACTAAACAACTAAACTCATCAAAAATATATTGTAAACAGTTAACTTTATTATTTTTATAGTGTCAATGCTAACGAATAATATTTTTTTTTTTTTTTTAGCCTACAGCAGTAATTTATGATTTATACTCATAATCAAATCTAGCTCTAGCCCAGTGTTACGTTTTTATTTCATTTTAATTGCTTTTAATAAGCTTAACTAAACAGTGTGCAAAATAACTTGCTATGCTAAATAATTAAATTAAATTGATAATCGAACTACACTCGAAGACTTACCAGCGTCGACTCCACTTGCTTGAATGCATTCTTCCTTGATTTTTTTGAGACCAAGTTTTTGTTCTTCAGTGAGAGTTGACTGCCAAAAAAATTGTGCATACATTTATAAAAATTATATAATAAGTTTTTATGGTTTTTATTGTGTATGTTGTCATGTTAAAACAAAAAAAAAAAAAAAACTTTTTTTTTAACATACAGTTTTTACAAAAAAAAATCGGATTTTTTCACAGAAATAAATATTAAATCTCAATTACTTTATTTGTACGGTTCAAAGTAAAACAAAAAATTTTTTTTATCATTTAAAATAATTTAACAAAAAAGTTATTGTACTCCAAATTTAATAAAAAATTTGATGTACTCTTATTAACATATATTTGTTGTTAGTAATTGTAAAAATTAAATTTAATAAAGATCTAAAATTACTTACCGCTTGGCAAATTGTGGCGATGCACAGCACCAGTGCGAGAACAAAAGCCTTCATGTTTAGTAATTAAATTATAAGTTTTGTAGATGAAAATGTGGTAACTTCTTCACGCCAAGTGCGAGAACTATGACAGCTCAACGCTGATTGCAGAGCCTTTTTATAAGTGAGAATTAGTGCTGCGATCAGCATTTTTCTCATAGACTGCTTGGAAATTATTTAAGCGGGAAACAGCATTCATTTCTGATTGGTTGATTTGAGCAGTAATTTTTTTCTAACAGTTAGATAGCTTACTGTTTAAACATTTGGATTCTGGCTTCGAAGAAAATAAGAATTATGAGTATGTACATGATTTATAAATGTATCTATACTTGAAAGTTTATTAGAATATTCTTTAAATGTTCATAAAAACTAACTGATAATACACTTAAAAATATATATTTTTATAGTTTTTTTGTTTATTATAACAGCTGATTGATGTACATATTTTTCAATTTTCATTTTTTTTTTTTTTTTATCTTTTTCACTCTTAAAATTGAGTAAGCGATATCGATTTTTGAGTTTAAGACTTTTATTTTTGATCCTATTGGCTAAGCATGTCGTCATCTATCGAGTTCTTAATCTTGAACTTGGTTATTAATCAACAATAAGTTTTAGAGGTTGTAATTTTGTCAAATTTTGCGCGGCGCGCGTACGCGTGCCCACTCGACTCCTAGTTACATTAAATTTTAAAAATCGTTCCTTTTTCAAACCATAATAACTTATGAAAAAATTCTAAATATCATAGTTATTACATTACGAACAATTAACTGATTTATTACTTTTCAACAAATTTATTTCATATTCCAGATTACAATGCTCATTGTCGGCTAATTACAGTAAATAAATTTTCACGATTGGCCATGGATAACGTTATTAAATGAATTTTTTAACTATGTAACAATAAAAAAAATCGTAAAACTGGTAGTATAATATGCATGATATTATAATAGATTCATATAAAAAAAAATTCGTGTCAAACCATAAATTCTGTTGTTTTACTATTACACAGTAAAAGTAAAAAAAATACACTTCTTAATTTTTTTAACGGAAATTTCACGCGCTAATTTCTTATTTAATTTTATTTAATTGAAAGAAGAAGAAAAACGATTGAATTATTGTAATTATAACATAGTCAGAGTTTTGTGTATTTTTTAAAGACATTTTTCTTCTGAAATATTGAATTAAACTTTAAAGTTTTTAAATTTCTATTGCTGTATAGAGTAATTGTTACATAAAATTCAATGCTGAGACTGATATTAGTAAGCTGAGGAAAATTTTTAAAACGATTTATCTAGTGAAATTTTGACCTAAGAATACTGGTTGTCAGAATCATAATGATACGTGCGTTTTTTTTCTAATCTATCAGACTTATTGACAAATACAAACTTAATATGTAACTTTCGAAAATAATGTTTTTGCACTAAATAAAGTGATAAATTTGTTATATAGATATTACATACTAATCAGTCAACCTAGATTGAGAAAAAAATTTCATATCATACTTAGAAGTGTCTTGCGCTAGTCAAAGTTTATTTGATAACTTATAAACTGAGAAAAATTAAGAGAGTGAAGATCTCTAGAATGAAATTTAATGACATAATCTTGGAATATTTTTCTAAAAAAATCTACAGTATCATTAACATTTGTGGTATTTTTATAAGAAATTGTCAGTGTTCTTTTTTTTAATGCAAAAAAATTTTTTATCAGGGGACTCCAATCTATGATTGTTGACTGATACCAGACTCTGGGCTTTTGATATATTACTTATTAATTATAAAAAATTATATACTATGGCAGATGTTCATGAATTATGGAAATCTATATTGTGGTAAGTGAGAAAATATTTTCTTACTTACAAAAAACCATTCGAAAATTGAAAGTATAAAAGCTTTAAGATGCTCTTTCACTTTTTATTTTCTTTTTAATGATATGTACTTTTAAATATGTAGATGTACGTACATTTTTTTCGATCTAAAACTTTTTCATTGAGTACATCGAGGTCATTTTGACCTGTCTTAACCTTCCATTTGACCCCCCTGTTCTTAGCATAATTACTTTTTCTCACTCTATTTTCTTCCAAAAATCAATTAATATTAACAGTCATTTATTTTAACTGACTTAACTAGAATTGTGATTAAAATTTTTTGTTAACTTTCACTTTAGTGACGTTATTGTTAATTATTGTACAATAGTATGCTTGTAAAAATTCTTGATTTCAATTAGTATTTTCAAACTTCATTCCAAAAATAATCTTTAACATAATTTTCAAAAACCTGTACTGTTCAACTATATTTTTTTTTATTCATAAATTATCAGTAAAACATTTCTCTGAAAATACCAATGCAAGTGACAACTTGGAACAAAATCCATCCCCCAAGTGGTTCTTAAAAAATGCAATATGTTAATCAAAGTAAGGGTCACGCGAGCTCTCGCGCAAATCCGCGGTGCGGCCTGGACACTTGTATAGGAAAGTCCTCGGAGATATCGGTCCAGTCCGTCCCGCCTCCCGATAAGTGGATTACCTGCAGCAATCTGGTTACTCGGCCGGATATCCTCTTTCACACCGCTAACTCGGAGTCATCTACTTTTCTCCTCCCCCTCCGGCCGTGATAGTGTTGGTGTCCTTTCCTTCATCTCCCCCCAGCGATCTCCTTCTTCCACTCTGTGTGTGTGTGTCCCGATATGTCCAATCGATTAACATCTACGGTGCTTTCACAAATAATTAAAGAGATATCCCGCGTGGTCGGCTCCGGGTATTTTCCGAAAAATGCGATAGATGGAAAAAAGATTTTTTTTTTTTTTTTCAAACTACCCTGGGAGCACTTTCACTTTCTCTCGGAGTTTTTTGAAGCTCTGCAGCTGAGACATAGAAAAGCCGGAAGACAAATTTTACCTGTCGAATGTTCCGAAATTGATCATTAAAGTTTGGTTTTATCTTGATTTTCTTTCAATTATTTACAAATAAAAATATAAAAATTGGACTTTGCAGAAAAATTACTCAACTATATTTGTTTATTTGGTTTGATCAAACAAAATCCATAGTTTGAAATTTTTCTGTTCAATATTATTTTTTGTTTTTGTTTTGAAGCTATCATTTTGTATTAGTCATGAAAGTTTTAAGATTTAAGTGCGATTGAAAATAACAAAACCAATTTGTCAGAAGAATAAATTAATAGAAATATTGTTTTTCTCGACTCGTTTTATTATTAAAATCCTTCATAATCTACCAATTTCACAAAAAAAAAAAAAAAAAAAAAAAAATTAATAAAACACATAGACAAAATGTGAAAAAGCTAAAGCATGAACGAGAGAAACGCCCGTATGGAAAATCAGATACGTCGGTGCATAAAACATGAGTTTTGGGGTAAAATGAAAATCCGAATGAAAATAACGAAATGAAAGAGTAGCCGGAGAAGGAAAAACTAGAAAAACAAGAAAAAAAAGACACGCGCAACGAGAAACAGAAGTGGAAAAATATTAGTGACGGCACCAAATTGCAGCTCAGATGAGAAAATTGATGAGCGAAGAGCCGAACGATAAACTAAGCAATTTTAAAAAAAGGCTAAATTTATTATAAAAATTTGTTTATGGCTATTAATTTAATTAAAGCTGTTTTAAAACTTAATTTCAAACATTACAAAAAATTGGATACTCATTCATTTATTATTTTTAATCTAAAAATGAAATAAAAATAAATACACTGTTTTTTATTTATTACTCGGGAAAAACATTTTGAGGATGAAATAAAACAATTTTAGTTCTCAAAGTATCGAAAAAAGTGAATTTTTTTTTTTTTTTTTTTTTTGACAACCTTTTACGCAATCTTTCAACACGTGTGTTTTAATCGAAACCCACACGGGAGCACTTTGTACTTCGAAAAAAAAAATCCTCGACAATATTTAATTCAATTTCAAATAGAGCAATTTTCAGCGAAACTGTTTTCTCCATAAACTAAAGTAAAAAAAAAGAAAAAAAAAGCGGGGGTGGTAGAGAAAACGGGGTGGGCTAAAAATTCGATTTTCGTGAAAAAATACGAGCTCGCTTCCGGGAGCCCGCACACGTGAAATAGAGTAGCGAAAATCCATCGGTCAGAAATGCAAATGCGCCCGGGCCCGCTCGGTTCGACGAAAACTTTACGGCGCGAAGAAATTAAAAATATTTTTACAGTTCTCCCGAGAAGGTACGAGCGGGTTTAAAAGCCCCGAAAAATTTTTCGCGATCGAAAATCTATCGGAACAAAGAGGGGAAGGGGATTTACGAGGAGACTGCGGTAAACCTCGCTGGATTATCGTCGTCGCCTGGGCGAATTTCATTTTTTTTTTTTTTCGCGCTCGTTTCCAGCCCCCCGAAAAACTTGCCAGTTCTTCCAAAGGACCGTAACAATAGCGCACGCAGTCCAACCGCATCGTGAATATATTTTTACGACTGCGACCATAATTTTTTCGCACTGGTTTACTGCACGACGGATGCAACGTTTTTAAACTACTCGATAACCCGACCAGCCATTAAAGTGCTGCAGTGTTTGTTCTTCTCTGCGGGCTTTGGGTTCGTCCTTATTGATTTTAAATTTCGTTTCTCCCGCGTCTGCAGACGAAGATGTTAAATTGTGCACCCGAACGAATATGCGGTTGCGATGAGTCGCTCGTTGGCTGATTTGATTACTCGAAATACAAAGATGCGACCAGAGTGTTTCGTATGCACGGATCGATGGATTTTTTTATTCTAAGACTTGTAGGGGAGATCAAGGGTTTTTCAAAATTAATTTTTTCTTGCGGGTAATACCGAATTGGACATACGTTTTGATTTAAAAAAATAATAAAAACTGAGCTTTTTGCAACTTACAATTACATGCATGCAGTCATATTTATTTGTAATAAATTTTTATAGTTTAAATAAAATTCTCAATGTGCTTATAAAAATTAAACCTTTTAATATCTTTAAAATGAAAGAAAAATCTTATTTTAATAAATTCAGCCAAGATTGCAAGTCTAAAATTAGAAAATTCCTGAAAAACGAAATTAAACATAACATTGCAAAAAAATTTTATTAGCCATACATCATAGTTTAGAATTTTTTGTTTGTTTATTTCCACAACCTTTAATGAAAATAATGGCATAATGTACAATTAATTTGAAATAAATCCCAAATGATTAAAGTATTTTCTTGAAAAATTCATTAAAGCTTATAAATAATAATTTATTGCAGATAAGACAATGGGGTTATTATATAATGTAATTCATAGTTTACAAATAATTGTTCTACAATTTATAGTTAAAAATTTTTTTTTTACTTTGCATTCGTTTTTATAAATAATGAACAAAAATTCTTTTTTCACTTTAACATTATTTCATAACAGTACATAATGATAAATATATATTTACATTGTAACATCAAACTCATAAACAAAAAAAAAAAACTCAAACTAATTTAAACTACATAAACTGGTCTTCTATCATTTAATATTAAAAACATGGAACATTAAAAACGTTTAAAAACCTCTTAGTACATAATCTTAACAGACAAAAATAAATTCAATTCATGAAATACATTCACACCGACAGGGTATACAATGTAATAAACGTAGTGAAAAATTACATAAAAACAAACCCGTCGAACTCGCTCTCTCATTCTCTCCGGCGAGGAAAAAAAAAAAAAAGAAGAGAATAAGAGTAAAGCCCCGGGGATGCAGTTTTCGTACAACAATTGTGCATTCGAAGCAATTTGCACTCGTTGGGTGGGTGGGACGCTGCTCCGAAAGAAGAAGAAGAATAAGAGCCGGAGGGAGGGAGGCTGGGGGAGGGGAGTACAACAGGCTGTCTTGTCAATTACCGGAGTAGCGAGTGCCTCCTCGTCACAATCACTGTCAATTGCGGCTTCAATTTTAACGAGCGCCACCCAGTAGCTGTCGTCGACGAAATATTCACGCACGCGTACTCTCCTCTCTTCCCTTTTTTTTTTCTTCATTTTTTACTTCTTCTACCTCTTTCTTAACTCTAATAAACCCCTTTTTTCGGTCAAATTTTTAATCGAGAGTGGCTGGCTTGATAATTTTTTCCCGTTAGTATGAACTACTCTTGCAAGCTTATTTAAAAAAAAATAAGGATACTATTTTTTTATACTTTTGAATTGGCAGACCAGCTTTTACAGAAAAATAATTCTTACAAAAATGATTTATAAGAGGTAGTTTTTCAATAAATAATGATTGAATATTATAACAACTCATAGTTACAAGTATATTTTTAAAGCTTTGACACCAGCAGTTTTGTACTTGTAACGTCTGAGATAAAAAAAAATTAAAAGATGCAATACAGTATTTAAATAAAATTCTATACCTTATGGAAATTTTCGGATTTCTTATTTATTTTGGAGTATCATCCAATTGACATAAAAATTTCTACAAAAAACTACTTTGATTTTTTTTTACTGTCTTCAAAGTACTTAAAATTTTGACAAGCCTGTTTACGAATGTAACACCAATGAGGCATGAAATAGCCCTGTCGTGGAAAATTTCCCGGACGGATGTGAAAGCGGCATTTAAAACTTCTGAAAGTGGACGAGTAAAGATGCACCCAAAGAAAACTAATTTTAAATAAACATACTAGTAAATAGTTCGTTTCTTATTAATTAATCACAATATTCCATCGTAGAGTCTACAAGTTTCCGTAGGTCAGGGAGTTGGTGACGTGCGGCTGGTCGTCGTGGTGGTGCTGCTGATGGTTCTGGTCGTTGCAATCTTCGTCCTCGGGGTGAAAGAGCGCGTCGTTGAGCCTTCGGATCTTCTTAAATAATATTGACAGCAAACTCTGCTTTGTGTCTTTGGAGGGGGGCTGATAGAACACGATTTGTTGCTTTAAAGGAACCTGAAGTAAAATGCCCTTGGCTTTAGCCTCTTTATACGCGTGATCCTGATTATCTACGGTGAAAATAACGGAAAAAAAACAAAATACACATAACACATCTCGTGGTTGCACGTACAAAAAAAACTAATTAAAATATGCCGTCTTTTTTATTTATGAGAAAATTTTTTATCTACAGCGATTGGAGATTGGCTATGATTCAAAATATCTAAAGTTTGTTGAAAAAATTAAAAAATTTTAATGAGAAATTAGAACGTATTTACAATAAAATAAATGTTACAGTATGAAATAATGAAAAAGTAAATGAAATTTACAATGAGTCCTCAATCATAGCACTATGAGATTTCTCAAACTGTAGTTAATGGCTTATTAATAATATTGAGATTTAATTAATTGTCCATTTTAATTTGCTTTTTTTTGATAAAAAAGTTTTTTAAAATTTATTGTTTGCACAGATTTTTACAGTAAGCTCTAAAAAATAGTTATTTATTGAAGTTGAACCGTTTTATTACTGTCAGCCAAAATTTAAAAACTGTACATTTGAAATAGTCAGAGAACAGATAATAGCCAGCATCCTATTTCTTCCAACAAACAGTTTAACTTTAAAAAGTAACATCCTTCCTCCCAAGAGTCCGAGCCAAACAAATAAAAAAAATTGTGCAAACATTAGCCAATCTCCACGCATCTCAAATGACCGATTTTCCAACACGATGAACGCGCTAGTGCCGCGAGAAAGTAGAAGAAGACATAGACAACGATATGTACAGAAAATAAAAAAAGAGTATGCTGCGTCATGTATATGTATAATTTTCGTTATTTTCAACTCATGAACCCTGAATAACAATTTCCAGAAAAAAAAGTCATTACACCAGAAGCACAAGTGTTATTAGATGGTTTAAGCCGAGGTGTATTAGTATTCCCGCACCGTACTTTTAAGTGGAAATCTCGGTCATTCGAGGAGGTTTCAAGCGGAGTGCGACACAGAGATAAAATTACGAAGATAACTAACCGATGACGAGGTCGTTGTTGTCCCAGGACTTGTGCAGGGTGTCGTGCCAGGGATCCGGGCTGCCCCAGGACGAGTCGAGGATCTCCGGTTTACCGTAATCTTCGACGCTCGGCCACGATCGCAGACCGTCGTGACTGCTGCTGTAAAATTTAAGTGCGGTTTTCACTGTGGCCCGACAGGCGGGTTTATTATTGCCTTTTTTTATTCATTTTTATTACGGGTGTATGTGGGACGCGATAAATTGACGCCGTTTACACTTGAATCCAGGAAAAATAGTAAACGCGGAGGTCTTGATGATAAAGTTTTGACGCTTCGTCGAAGTAAAAGAAACACTGCGGTTCGTGTGGTGACTGTTGTATTAATATCATTTTGCATCTAAAAATGCCGCGAGCTTTTGAATATTACGTTTTGTAATGAAAACCGTAATTTGAAGACCACAAAGATTTTTTAAAAAAAACGTCGTAGAGATATTTGTAAGCTAAATTTTTTTAAGATTACTTTAAAAAAATGGAGGTATAAGAATCAAGAATCATTTTATTTTATTTTTGAGAATATTAAGGTGGTTTCATTTCAATGTATATTTATGATGACTGCTTGAAAGCCAGCTTTCGTCGATCAGAGCCAGACTCAAACTCTAGAATCCCTGAATTTAAAGTCTCTTACTTTACTTCTCTTAACTTATTAAATATTTATTAAGCTTTACAAATCAATATTTGTAATTCAAAGACAAAATTTATTGAATTGTGATCAAAATTATATAAATATTACAAGAAAAAAATTGAAATTTACTATGAAACGATTTTTTTTTTTACACGTAAGACCTGCGATTTCTCGTTTGAAAAATTAAAAAAATTTTGAAATGGCAGATTTAGTGAAATTATTAACTTAAAGTATGAAAACCAAAGGATCTGCATTGAACTTTATTGAACTTTTCTGATGTAGTAACTAGCTTGCAAGTATTATTTAAAAATAATTACAATATTAAATGTAGATTGATTTTAAATTCAATAAATTATTTATCAACAAGCAACAATAATAAACGATTGAAATGAAACGTTATTTTCCGACTAGTTGAAATTCCCAACCAAATAATCAACTCCGACGTCTCATTACCACGCGAATAATAAAAATTCATCGATACACTTCCCAGACACCAACTAAATGACACGTTTCTCTCGCAGACATTTCAATCAGCCTACCTCGTAATACCAGTAATAACGACGATAAAGTCAGGAGAGAGAGAGAGGAAAAAAAAAAGTAGTACATGATAAAATGATACCTGTGTAGTCCTGATAGCTCGATCTCGATCTTCTGGGGCGGCGGCGGCAACGGCGGCGGATGCTTCGGCACAAAAACGGGCAGCGGAACCGGATAGTAGTGCATGTGGTAATGATGAATGGGTTTCACCGGCTTGTGTCCGCCCAGCGTCTCCAGCAGGCTCCATATCGCTCGCCTAGGACTTTTTGCAAAATACATTTTTTTTTCATTTTTCATCTTTATCTGTGAAAGTAAAGCGCGGTGAAAGTTATCGAACTCTAAAGTCGGAGTCCTTTGACTAAGGTTACGAATCAAAACTCAAAAGTCAGTGTTTCATTTGATAAAGTATAGAACAATAAATCCAGGTTTACGGCTAAGTAAATAGAGTAGCTTAAAAAAAATATTATTTCTTTAATGACATTATAAAAAATGATGTTTCTTATTATGGACTTTGAGTCTCGAAACTTCGCGATTGAAGATAGTCAAATGTGGGACGCTGAATTATGTTTTGTTTAGCGCCGATGATTTAATCCATCGATAAATGGCGCGGTAAACCGATGAGACGGGGGGGGGGGGGCAGAGCTGTTCGAAAATTAATTCGCCATTAGCAGCCAACAAAATAGCGCTCGTACCAGACCCGGGAGCTAATAATTAATAATCCGGTGCGCGAGCGTTATTCCCTCGGTCAATTATGAAGCGCACTGTTTTGTCGTCATGTGCGTGTGCACTTAGCTGCTCGATATTTATCGAGATATTTTTGTCTCCGAGAACCTCGTGTTTATTAATCATTCGTTCTATATCTTTTTAGAAGAAGTTAATTTTTGGTCGGAAGACTGCATAAATTTCAAATCTGATTCTTATGGATGATTTGAAAATGATGATTTTATCGGTCGATTAAGTATTGCAAGAATTTTTAAATTTTAAACAAGAATCATAAGGGATAATATTTTTTATTTTCTTTATTAATTGTATAAAACTCATCGAGACATAAATTTTCATTATTTTAAGTCCACGCGATTAACGTGATAATGACAATCGGGAAAGAAAATTTTGGGACATCTTGCGATCGTTTTCATATTTTATTTTCACCCGATTCGAATTCTAATTGAAACCACCGAACACTGTCAGAAAACCGGGTTTTTAACGTTTTAAAACATCTTTTTACCGACAAAAAAAGCTTTAATAGTTTTAATTTTTAATTAAAGGTAAGAAAAAAATTTTAATAGTTATGATTCATACTGCACTCATAGTTTTAAGGATATCTTACAATGAAAAAACAATTATTTTTTTTTACGTTGTGAGTTTAATTTATTAATCTTACAGCTAATACTTATAACCGAATTTTAGAAAGAAAAAATTAATAACGTAACTAATTTGTAACCATCAGATAAGATTGCCTCAAAAATATCCAAATTTTTTTAAATCTATAAAAAATCATTAATCAAAATTACTCAAAGTCACCGAACTTTAGGTCCGTTAAAAATAATCCAACTCACCCCGCGAAGAACAAGCTCTGCGATTTGTCGCAGCAGACAGTCAAGACGAGAACGCACGTAACGATGCATCGCCAGCGCGACATCGTTCCTCGACTCGACCGCACTGTATCACTGTGCTTCTAAACAAAAAAAAAATCACTTTTCACACATCTACCAATGACCATGATGCCCGTAGTAGGAGGACGACTTCCTTGCGGCAGGCTCGGTTCGGGTAACCGCATATCTGACTGAGTCCGCCCGGGTGTCCGTACCGGCTTATAAAAGCCCGAGCTCTTTCACTTACTTTTACCCGCCGGCTCCCCGCCTTTGGTCTGGTGCAGGTTGACATTCAAACGCGCGGCGCAGACAACGGGTCATTTTTTTTTTTTTTTTTTCTTATTTCCTCACTTCTTTAAGAACCCACGGAAATCATCCTTTTGAAAGGCGCGCGTGTATACTGCAAATCATTTACATGTCCGAGACTGGGCTAATAGTTGTGCCATTTGTTTTGAATAAGTCACGATTTTTTTTCCTTTCTTCCTTCGTTTTTAACCTGGTTTCTCTTCAATACAAATTTCATTTTTTTTTTTTTCTGTTCGAAGAGTCCGTTATTTTAAAATAAAAAATAAAAAAATTGTTTTTTTTTGGGTGCTTTATGAGAATTAATTCGACTTTATTGATGTTAATAACGATTTTCTGCTATGAAGTTTTAGCGATCAGTTTGTTTTGAAATTAATAATCTGGCTGTCGAAAAGTGGTATTTGTTTAGTATTGTAATTATTACACAAACTAATTCAACAATATTTTTGTTAAAAAAATAATAATAATAAAAATTTTCAGGTTATTTATTCAAAATTAATACATAGTTAAAATTTTTGAAAACTTCATAAATTAAATTTCGACGCTTCAAAATAAAATAAATTTGTCTCTAGATTATTGGAAAGCGGATCTTTGTTGTAACAAAAGTTTTAATAAAACTTCAATCATTTATAAACAACATTTGGCCTTGCCGCCAGAGATCCTCTTTCCAATAATTTTTTTATAATGGAGGGCTTCAATGGCTTTAAATTTGTCAATGATTTTATTAAGTTTCAAATAAAAGTTTTACAAGAAAAAAAAAATTAACAATGAAAATAAATAAATATAAATAATTAGTCTGTTTCAAACTGATCTTAAAGCTGTGAATTTGTACATATAGTGATAATATATCGCACTAACCTACATTACAAGTTAAAATTTGTTAAGTTTATGAATACTACAGGAAAACGTTGAGACACATCAGTATTTTATATTTTTAAACGATTCCGTATAAAGAGCCGGTTGATATAAACAAATGAAAATAGTCGCAGGTACGGTTATAACTTTAGTTATAATTTCAAAGAGAAATTTTCGTCGCAAAGTATGAAATTTTTTTTGGCACTCGTACCAAGTGAAAGTACATCCAGATACAGACAAGCTCGAACGTGTGTATTTGTAAAACTTAGTCATCAATACCCGTGACCTTATCTCATTCGTTTGGCGAGTGTAAATTAATCTTCACTTTTGACACGTACTTCATAGATCCATCAATTTTCTACCGGCGCGCGCGGGTATGACTCGGGCAAAATCAAAATCGTGAAACGCCAATTGTAAAATCAATCAAAGTCGTCGTAAAACAAAAACATCCCGACTGGCTCGCGTTAACCATAATTTATCCCTAATGATCCAACGGTACCCGACACTTAAAATCCAACCCAAACTTTTAAAACTCGAATTAAATGCGTACTTTGATTTTGTATTGGAGTTCTTAAAAGAGAAAATTTATAGAATTCAGTTTAGCGAGACACTCGAGTGAAATCTTAGGATCAAGAATTTGACGAGGGATGATAATTTTTAATTCAATCTGCTGGTAAAAGAAAATCTGTAAACTTTTAGCACATATCGACGGTCCCAGCGAAGAAAAACCTTAGCCGAAAACCTACAGATTTGAAATTATCAATGAGGCTGAGAAGATTTAAAAAATCCAAGAAAATATTAAAATCGGATTGATTATGTGCAGACTTATTAAGATTCTCAATTTTTTCTGATTTATTTATTAATTTCAGCCTCTTATTGGTAATTTTTAATCTGCAGTTTTTCGGCTAGGGTTTTTCTTCGTTGGGACCGTCGACATTATTCCGGAATAGAAAATAGTTGTTTTAAAGTCAGTGTCACATTTTCATTAGCAGTCCAACCACTTAAACACTAGTATTCTCAACCGGGAAATTCAAATAATGTAATTGAAGACCAGAACGTGTTGTTTAATAACAGTTCAGTGACAAGTTAATCATTCATACAAGTAAGAAAATGAATTCATACGGGCGTTTACGTATCAATTACTTAGATTTATTCAAATTAGCCTTGTTTGGAGAAATTGAAAAATAAAACTGAACATACATATTTCATATCGTTCTTAAATACATTTTTAAACAGTCATGAACTTATTATTGAAAAAAACTTTTTTTATAGACATAGTATGAAGTTCACTATTTATTTAACTGTATTATGAATTTTATTTCAGTAATTATAATTTTTTTTAAATATATTTGATTTTTCAAAACTACACTTTTTAAAATTATATTTTTCGAAGGACTCTGCACTCCAGAATCACTGATAATTTTTTTTATTCTACCTGATTTTTTTGGAAAATTTAAGTTTGGAGCCTCGGAATCAATTTTAATTACAAAGTACATCGTTAAAAATAATGTTTTTTAAAGATTTTTCACTTGAAATTGATTTTAGATTTCTATGTATGATTTTTTTGGGGATTTATACTTTTTTGGACAAAATAAACTGTGCTTCTACGAAAACACTCTTATAAAACTTAATAATTTATTTTATGCATATTAAGGCAGTAAATTTTTTTAATAAATAATTAGCTTGAATGTCTACTAAATTTTCAAAGAAAATGTCACAAAAATGGTTTTTATTTTTAAATTTACCTATGATTCCAATAGTGAAAAAAAAAAGTAAAAATCGAATTAATAAAGTTGAACGACCCTAAAAATATCTAAAAAATCAGATGCTAATTAATATCGCAAATTACTCGTGAGATCTTGAATCTCGGGGAAAAAAGTTAAAGTCTAAAACCATCCATATAACTTTCTTATCGTCCGAGCTCACCCGTTATGCTATCTCGAGACAACATTACGCGCTCGCACCTTTAATCGCCGGTCGCATTTGAATGTTCGCCGGCGACAAGGAGACTTCGGTTTCTTTTAGAAATTCTCAGTGAAAGTTTTCACTTCGTGGGGGAAGGAAAAAATAAATTCAAAAATCGCGTTTTCTCGAGCTTTCCGAAAAAAACTCCCCCCCCCCCGCGCTTCATCAAGCAAACCCAATTGTATCTGAAAAAAGGGACCCTCCCTACCCCTCCGCACCGACGCTAATAGGATTAAGGACCACGCTGCTCGGGGAGTTTACACGGGGCATTATTAAATAAGTGGTCGGTCATTTGCTTCCCGGTCGCTTATTTATTTTTCCCCTGCAGTCGTATAACGAAGGAGCTTGCGGTCAATTAGTCCCTCCTGCTCCTCCCCCGGGGAGGATTTTAAAATAAACACTCGTTAACGCGCTACTTAAAACAAAGACCGGCGCGTTTGATCGAATTAGACGCCGCACTTGATGACGCCTCATGTCACTACGGGCTAGAGTTTTTTCTCTGTGGGGGGGCTCGTGGAAAATTTTTTGAAGATGTCGTTAATATTCAGGGGGCACTCGAGGTAGTGAAAGTCGGAGTGAAAATTTTTTTTGAGAAAAATGAGAATATGACATCGATTATACACCGCACGTACAGTTGACTTGACTAATTGTTTTGATTGTTAGAATGTACGGCGATAGATTTTTAAATAGTCGGTTTTTATTTAAAGTATAGTAATAGAGAGAAATGAAAAATGAATAAATTATTACAAAATTGAATGTTGCACGCTATACGTTCAGGTTATGAAATTCCTACATAAGTGGATTACACTTGAAGTTTATGTCTTCAGCTTTGAGCTTCATGAAGATAAATTTCTCTCGTCAAGAGAGTTTTGTTTATCTGAAGAGTGCTGTTTAACAAAATTAATCAAGTTTCACACTACTGATTAGGTGTATGAAGAAAATTTTATTTTTTATTTTCAAACAGAAAAAGAATTTGGTTAAGCAGAATTCCTTATAATATAAAGCTATAGACACCTGATCCACAACATTTAATTGATTATCAATGTTCCAGCTGATTTCTCACATAAAAAATGACATAGATTATCTGATAACTATCAAATATTAATTTTATCAAATTTCTTCTGCATGTTCACTATAACCATCTGGTAATTTTATTTATTTTTTTTTTAATTTGAATTTAAAGATAGGCAGTGATGGACTGATCTGCAAGAGATACATTAAATACTTTGCTCAGCTTGAGTATTTTCAGCTTTAAAATATATATATACTTATGTAAAGGGAAAATATATTTTGACATAATTTAAAAAATGTTAATTTCATGCACATATATGTTAACATCTGGATGATGATTTACAAAAAGCTCTTTAATACACTGAAACAAAAAAGTATTTTATTTCTAATAATAACAAATATTATCATTCCAAGCATCATGAAAAAAAAATGTTTGAAAGCAGTAATACTTAAGAAATAAATCTTAAATCATTGAAAAAAGTAAGAATGTTTCCGAGGATACTCCTTAATGCTCCAAAGCTGGCTTCGGCTGCAGTAGAGCAAGATTCACTTTATTTACAAAAGATCCAGGACTTTATTAATTAATAATGCAGATTGCACGGGGGGTCGGGTAAGTCCATTGTAGCCAAGAAACAATTGTCTTGCGCATAGTTTCGGGGGGTCGTTAGGACGCCTGCAGACAATCGAGCAACAATCAACATAAATTCCGGCTCGGTCGTATTTAAGTATTCAGCGTGCGAATCCCTTCTGCCGAGGCTGTGCCCTGGCTTGCCGGGGTTATGAGAGCGTGCCTCGAAATAATTCCGGCCAGGCTAAATTTTAAAACCAAAAAATCCGATTGTCATTAGCAGGACCGCACTGGCCGTCTTCAAAGGGAAGTTCATACATTTACATAACCGCATTTTTTTTTTTCATCATCCGAGATTTTACGAGCCGGTGAAAGGGGGGATAAATTCGCGGTTATCTCCATGGGTTTGAATTTGACAATCTAAACAAGGAACAAAGTTAAAAAAGCCGAAGCGCTATCATTACCAATACTTTCACGGTGCTGTACCGATCTTGTTACAGACGCTCAGCTTCCTCATAAATCATTCAGGAGAGGTGTAGGCTAATCAACTTTCGGAGCCCGTATTTTATTATCCTTAGGCGGGTAAGTAATTCGACTCGCGCGCTCGCGAGGAGGAGCAAGTACGCCACCTTTCTAATGGGACCCGCGCGCCCGTTATCGCGTTAAACGGGCCGGGCGCGACGTCGGACGATAAACTCGATTGACCTTCGATTATTTGAGGGAATTTTTCGCGAGGATTAAAGTGTTAGGGTTTCGTTTTAGTGGTTTTTTGTCTGAAAATCTGTTCAGCATCTTTTTTATTTAATCGTGTTTTTGTTGTTTGTACGACTATTTTCATTATGTATTAGTTGGCATCTCGAAAAATAATAAATTATTATTTTGAGCTATTAATTTTCAATAAGGAAGATGAGTATATCCCAAATTTTTCATTTTTTTTTACAGATGTACCACTCTACCTTAGTTTAGACTAAGACGCAACTGGAATTGTTTGAATTCTATTGTTAAATCCAGTGAAAGAATGTGTGAATTTGAAAATTTGTTGTTTGAGGAAGTTTGTAAATTTGATTAAAAAATTTTATATTTGTTTTCTTTCCTCTGCAGGGATATATATTGTATATAATTCTTGTAAAAAAGGGGAATCCAGCCCGCTGATACAGTTAATAAATAAATAAATAAATAAATAATGAGTACCAAAAATCTACAATATTTTAAAAAGTTTTATGAAAGTGTATATATATTTTTTTTCTTTAAAATATTAGATATTTTAATCGACAATGTCTTATTTCTTGTATTTTATATTTTTTTTGAATTAATTTCATTTACAATATTATAAAATAATATTGAAATTATTCTAGCGACTGTTTCATGAAACTATTTCATTTTTTATACGATCAGTTTATAGACTTGAAATAAACTCGGCTAGGTATTTGAAAATTAATTTTTTAGCACGTAAAGTAAGTGCCCAATAACTAAAATTTTTTAATGTTATCTTTCACTTCATTTACGAGATACGAATCTACTTATGTCAAACCACAAAATAAGTTAAACTTATTTTTTTTTTTTTCGTCAGTGTCCTTAACCATCATAGCAGGAACTGGTTCTTAAGAATTTCACTGAACCAGGTACACTTTCTCGGGTGAAAAATAAACAAACAAATTTTTGATTAGGTGGCAATCAAACGAAATAAAACTTCCTTTTTTTCCCTCGCGACTCGTAAGTGCCAGCGCGGTCGGAATATAATTTCATGGAATTTCATTTTTTGATGCGATTAAAGGGGACACGCGTTCAATTATTCAATTCAGGATGCTTATTAACGTCTTCGGTAATCAACTTTTACCAGAAGCGAAGCACCGTATCCGATATTATTTTTCACTACTGTGATCGACGCGTGACTGATATTAAACTTATTTTCATACGCACTTATACGTGGAAAATAAAGCTTGGCATGCGCTGCACTTCCGAAAGATATAGATCTCGATCAACTTGGTTTTCGGTGATCTAAAACTTTTACCAGAAGTGTATCAGTACTAAAAAGATCTACTAGTTATGACTTTAAAATAGCACTATTTTCAATATTTTAATTTTTTCAGACTCGGCTTGTGAAAATTTTCTGAATTTTTATCATTACTGCTCGCTTTGGTCAGTTAAAGGTGTGATGAATCAAATTTCTCGATAATTTAATCTTTTTGCCAATAATTTCGTTTCAACTCAGCATAGAAACTCGATGAATAAAATAAATGATGAAAATTGATATAACTGCTCATTTGAATTTCACGGTAATTCGAATATTTTTTTATTCCTTTGAAGCTTGAAATTCTGACTCTGTAGTATTTTTTTCAGTTCAAATTTAACGTTATTCACATGAAATTTTAAATAATTATTAACCATCTTTTAAAAATTGATTGAACAACCATATTCATTTTTCAATCAAAGTTTTGAATAAACTAAATACGATACTGTAATTTGAGTACGATGACAACTCAAAGAAACCAGTTAAGCAAAAAGAAAAAAGAAAAAAAGTTTAAACAAACTAGTCGAGTGAGCCATTAATCGGAACGATCTTATGCAGCAGCTGCACTCGGTCGAAGGTACGACTCGTAATGAACGTTCTGTTCCGCAGTGCGTTTGATTGCTTTATATCTGGCCCATAACGAGACGCTAATCTGCATACGTAATGAACAGGTGATCCGACGCGACGACTCCGGGGATACCATACTTCGAGCCGTCAATAGCCAAACTAAATCGTAAGCTACGACTCTTAGGATCATTACAACAGGACTGGTTTTTTTCAGTAAAAAAAAGCAGATGAATAAATTTCAATTTTAAACTGGACTGATGATTCTACATAAACCCTTTGGTAGAATCAAAAAAATTTACTACATAGTCCACTTTTTTTTCAAATTTCTTTCAATCGATGTTGGAAAGATATTACATACCATTTCATATGACACCCCCCCTTAAAATAACTTAAATCTTTGAAAAAGGCTGATTAACATGGTAATTTATAATCATACTATTTTGAATTGAAACCTACCAAGAAATCATAATAGTCAAACATATTGAGTAATGATTTAACACTCTGACAACTAATCAGCAGCTTTCGATCAATCTTTGATCAATGGCTTATCAAGGTTTTCCAAATGACTTTAGAAAATAAAATTTTCCGTCTGAAATAACTAACCTTCATAAAAAACCCTGATCCCTACTTCAAAAATTAAGAATTTTTACCTTCACTTACCAGACACTTAAAAAAAAAAAACCAAACAAGACCGCGTAAACCAAAGTGACTTTTAACGTACCCCCCAGTGCTTCTTAATTTTGACAAAGAGTGCAAACATCCAAGACGCATCATTAGAGTGCCAAGTGGCGTGAGCCAGCTCCTCCCGGGTTTATTAGTGAAGTCCTTTGAGGGTATACGCGTGTCGAAAAACCCCAGCAGCGAGGATACGAATTTATTTATCCCGGCGGCTCTCATTAAGACGCGCTCGTTAGAGGGACACTCAACTTCTCGCTCCCTGTTATGATATATTCCAGCCTAACAAGTCTGTCTCCCTCTCTCTCGGCGAGTAAATTAAGTCCCGGCTCGTACGAATCATCGCTGGAAAATTTTCGGTGCCCATCGATCACCCCGCGTTTTCTAATGTCCAAATTGATTGAAAACGATAGATCGCGAATAAAACACTCCGCGAGTGAGAGTATACAGCAGACCACCCTGGGTCCGTGGGTGTTCCTTTATTGAACTAATTTTACGACGCCCGGCGTGGTATCTTCGCGTGCCCCCCCTCTTTTGTTAGGTACACCCTCGCGTCCAACTTGCCCCATTACTCCCGCATCCCACCATGCAAATACGACCGGTTAGCATACGTGTGAAAGTGTCCGCTGCGGGAGCGTTCGCGGAAACAAGATAACGAACCTCGCGGGATTTATTCTTTCGGGTGCATGGCTCGAGGGTCTATTGGAAGTGTCCTGCAGGACTTCGGACGAGCCCTAATTGCATCATGAGTTTTTAATATATTTGAGTGGATGATGGAACACTGTCAAAAACGGTTCCTTGATTGTATGGAAATGACGATTTTATACGTGACGGTTGGTCCCTACCAATTTTACCAAAGTGGAAATAATGTTATTTGTTAGTATTTATTTATAGTCGTCTTCTTTGAAAATATTACATCTATTACAGAGATCACCAAAGACTCAAATGTAAAACGAGTCTTTAAGACCCAAGTTGTAAAAAAGAGTCTGAATTTCGAGACCTCGGACCAATCAAAAGAATTCATGAATCAAAAAACCGAGTACTTGAGAATTCATAATTTTTGGGCTCAGTCTTAAAAATTGAACATAGCAAATAACTCTTTCTTGGACTTTTTAATCCAAGTATCTGAATTGAAAGTCTTTGGACTCGGACCAGACTTTAAGCATTTGTTCAGCTGCACATTTACAAATTATTATTAGATGATTGATCAGAATCAATTTGTTTTGGCCTAAAGAATTGATTATTTTTCAATAGCATTGTTTAAAAAAATTTGTACAAAATTAAAAGTCTTTTAACTTACTGGAAACCAGTCTAATTTAAATTCCCATCCTTTACAATGCATGAATAGAAACTTAAATTAGCTGTGTATATATTTGCTTAGCAATTAAAATTCTTACCTCAGTCAAGAAATGGACAAAAAATGGTTTTCCCAAACCAATCTAGCCAAAAAAATGCTCCTTTCTGAAATTTTACAGTGATATCAAAAATGAAGTAAAACTATGTTATCAATAAGTAAGAGTGGCCCCAATTCGAATAAAAAAAAAAGTAGTCGCACGCCAACGTCGTGGGAAGGTAGCGTAATCAAGTCGTCCAGATTCCCGGTGATTACCGTAGCTCGAGTTCGATTGTCTTGTAGACCTGCGGAAGCAGCCGGTCGTGTTTGCCACTCAAGCTCCCTCCTTTCGAAAGTACGTACCGAAAGAGAGAGAGAGAGAGAGAGAGCGAGATCAAACAATCGTTATTATGAAGCTGCCGGGCCAGGAGGATATTCTCCCCTCGGGAGCGCTAAGGGATAAGCTGAGGGAGTTGTTAGCTGACCGCGCTTGTAACAGGCCTCGGCGGGACAGGCCCGCCAGGAACGTTTAGCCCCCGTACTGACTGAAGCCAGCTCTTTCGCGCAAATATTTTACCAGTATTAGCCCGCCCGGATTCCTGCAGCGTTTTACTTTATGCTCCGGCGAATCGGTACGGACAGGCAAATATTGCAGCCCACCTTGGATCGAGCGACCTTCCTTTGGGCTTGACCGCCTTTCGGGACGTCTTCTTATTTGATTGTCGCCCCCTTTACCCCTGCGACGACTCTGATTGTCGATAAAGCAAGCTCAGGGTGTAACGTGGCCTTTTTAATTTATTTGAATGTTGTTTGACTAGATAAAAGGGGGAAAATTTGAAAAGTATGATGAGTTTTTCTATACCAAACGAATTGTTTTCTTTTTGATTAGTTGATAGTTTAGATGATTAGTCAATTCAGTGCTACGGTAAGAACCCAATTTAATTTTTCAACAGATACAAAAAAACTAAATGTAAAAATGAAGATCAGATTCAATGGTCCTTTATTATCACTTTTAGTGCATACAAATTTCATAGCACCAAAAAATTCTCAGAGATACTGTGCGATTTTAAACTAACAAGGGGCGGGACCAGGGTTGCCCCCCGCTGATCGTCACCAAATTTTGTGAGGACGTTTGTTTATCTATAAAAAGAAAAAAATCTAGGTTCCTATAAGAATTCCTATAGTCTAAATTTTATATCATTTCTGCTCAAGAAGACGAAAATTTTGCCACCAATTAGAGGTCTGTATCGTGTTTTCAAATGAAACTACAGTGTTTTGAAGAGTGGGTATAACATCTGTTTAAAACGCTTTTTTTACACATTTTATACAAAAAATGAATCTTAAGACATACGTACCTCAAAAACGGCTGAGTGTTAGGACTTAGGAACCTAGATTTTTTCTTTTTATAGATAAACAAACATCCTCACAAAATTTGGTCACGATCGGCGGGGGGCACCTTTGGTCCCCCCCTAGTAAGTAATTTATGTATGGGTTTATATTATAGATTAAGAATCGGAAATAATGATTTTCATTCATTTTCTTTGTTTTTTTTTTTTTTTGGTAGTATTGATCAAAATTTTTTAAAAATTAAATCATACAATAATTTTGAAACTAAGTACAAGGGCTTTAATTTTGAAACCTCGACAACTTATGATTATTTTTTTTTTCTAAGAAAAAGATCTAATCAAGCCTACCGTGAATTCGATCAAAAAATTAAATTTTTTGTAAACAGCAAAAATAAATACTTCAAAAAAGTAGCAATGTTTATTCAGCCCCATTTCATTCGAAGTTCTCCGCTGAAGGATAATAGCCGAAGCAAACCCTTTCGCAGGGAACAGGTGACTAAACTCGAGAATAATCAACACCCATTACCCATCGACCCGGTAAATATTTAGTCTCCGCGATGAAAAAGAAAAAAAAAAAAAAAAAAATGTAATTTTTTCCAAGGCGCGAAATAAACATTATCTGAAATTAAGCCAGCCCCCCTTATTCTAAACGCCAAATCATCCCTGCAGTCCGCATCAATAATTCAGGGGCTGCGTAATTACATCGCATGACTAAGATAATTACAGCTGTCCAGGGTATAAATAAACCGTGTAAAGAAAAGAGAGAGAGAGAGAAAAAATCCCCCAAAATTCAGGTGCAGGGACGTCGAGTACCCGCGTCGTCGTGTGTAAGTTTTTCGGCGATTGACAAATCTCCTCCTGAAATCAAATAAACGTGCGGTGCCGAGCTGGGGGCAGATTTATTCCCCGGGCTCTTAATGTTTTTCGTATTGCCGCGTGGCGTGCGTCTAATGGCCGTCCGGGGCTCGTTCGTGTCCACCTACCATTTCGCCATCCACGCGTCGCGAGCCTCTCGTGCGAGTCCGCGTCGTCGTTTTTACCTTTCCCGTGGCTGCGGGCTTATTTAGCGTTCGGAATTTACAAAAATACGGTCTTTCCGAGGTCCCCCTCCCCCCCCCCGTCTTATATTGATTGTTGTCGCCCCCGCGAGCTGCCGACTTAAACTCCTATTTATTTTTCGTCCCTTCTGTGTACTTACAACGATTGTCCCCCCACCCTCCTTCAACGACTGTATTTTTATTATTGCTGTAAGTGGTTGTTACTTAGACAAGTTTTTTTTTATTTTAGATGAAAATTGTTTTGCTGTAGAATTTTGAAATTTATTTTTGAGCGTTGGGTTAGGTACACTGCCAAGCTTACAATTTTTTACATGTTGATGGTGTAACTTATTAATACACAATCTGTAGTACTAAAAAAATAATAATCTGAATTTTTGAGATTTTGTTGAAAAAAATAACAATCATGATGCAGAAAAAAATGAAAAAAAAAAATTATTAAAATTTAAATAAGTATAGCTTGAATAAACTTAAAAAAAAGTGCTTTAACTCATTTGTTACTCATAAAATTACGTGGCGTCAAAAAAAAAATCACCTCAATTTGAGTTTCAATTTACGCTTAGAATTAGACTGATTGCAACAATTTCAGATGAATATAGAATATAGAAAAATTAAAATTCATATAATTGAAAGCTTAAGCATACCATTTGCCTATGTTCACACTACTACAGTTGTATAGCTTTTTTACCATTTTGACAAGTTTTAGTAAGTTGGGTTCCAAATTGAATTTCAAAGCAAAACTTTTTATTGATTTCGTCAAATTTTTTTAAACTTTCAATTAAAATGATAAATTGCAGAATATTCCACAGACTTAAATGAAATTTTAAGTATCAAACTTTGAAAAATAAAAATTTTCAGCAAAAATTGTAAAAATAAATCCATTTAACTGACTGATTTATGTTATCACTGGGGTGAAATTAGTCTTGTTTTCTATAAAGTTTAATTACAAGAACCCGTTTTAGGAAAGTTCAATTTTAAGCATATAATGAGATCATGTTTTCACATTAGCGATTTAATTACAGATTAAAAATAATTAAATTGCCATTTCGAACACAAATTTCGGATGCTTTAGAAAACATATCATTTTTCTAAACTGGTATTAAAATTATTAGTGAAAATTTTTAAAAATTAATATATACTGTAAGTACCTTGCTAAACTTGAATTATTCGAAAAATAAATCAGTCAGTAAAAAGACACATTAGAATCCCCGAGGTACGTCGGTACATTTTTGTACGAGAATTTGTAAAAATACGAAGGGCCGAGGTAGCTTTATTTTCCATGTAAATTTACCATTAAAATGGATTTTCGTCCGGGATTTTCCTCGTGGTCATAAGGTCCAGAGAAGTCTCTGGGAGGAGCCGGGAAAAATACGCAGAGAAAAATCGAGAGGGTGCAGCGCATTTAACAAAAATACTCCTTGATATTCCCGGGTCGGAAACCTCCTCCTCCTCTTATAAGTACGCGGGGGGCTTTTTTCCTACTGTATGTATGGTAGGTATATATCGGGTCAGCCATCCAGGCAAATTATAACGGTCTCGCTGGACATTGTTTGAAAAATACCTTGCCCCCTCGAGCGGCAGGAATAACAAGGGCCGAGCGAGCGGGAAGCTGGACATCGTTATCCTACTTCACTGGCGTTTACATGCAGCCATGGCTGCCAGGGAGGACTTACTTGTATAATACCTGCCTGCCTGCCTCCTACGAGCTACTATATCTCTTATTGCCCCGGCGGAAAACTGTATTATTCTTATTTTTATAAGCCCGTGTTTTGTCTACTTCTTATACCCCGGCTATGTAAACTTACAACAGCTCATTAAGCTACCAACCGTCGCGATTTTGATAGTATTTTTCTCTAAACTTATACCGCGAACCTCGTCGCTATGTTTTCGTTTCTGTAACTTTACAGTTTCATCGTAATTATCATCGTTTAAATTTAACGAACCGGCCCTTATAATTTGACGGTAATTAAGTTGAGCCCAATCCTGCCGCTTGTAATTCTACCTCCCCGCGCAATTTCGAGTCTCTCTTGTCTCTGAGTTTAAAAATTTTTTTTTTTAATTTTTCGACCTCAAAATTAAGTAGTTTTTTTAGGACGAGCTTACTCGAATGGCAATTTTTTCCATTCCAGGAAGTTTATTTTCCTCAATTATTGTAAATCACAACTGCGTTAGTGTCAAGAAATTCTAGGATTCCGATCACTGCAAAACCAAGTGTCTTATTTTGTCATGATTTTAAAACACTTAAGTGTCATATGCGTCTAGCCCTGCGGGTTAGGTATTTAAAACACTTGGAAGTGTTTAAAAATCGTGACAAAATTTACACGTCAAGTATACCTATATCGAACTTTTTATCGAACAAGACACTTGGGTTTGCAGTGATGGCTATAAAGTTTATCTCTTGCAAGGTTTGGCGAGTCATGCTCACATTCTAAATATTGTTTCAGTGGCAATTTAGCGAGAGAAACAAAAATTCATTAAAATCATTTACTACTGTGTCATTTAACTTTGAAATTACAAGCCATATAAAATTTGACAAATGACCGTCAGATTAAAAAAGAAACTAACTGTAAGAAAAACGGGCGCTTAAAATTTTTCAAAGCAGAAATGGCAGAGCCGAGGGTAGGGGGAGGGTAGCCTGGGTTTAAACGCGCATGCAAAATTAAGGGCGTAGTCCGGGGCATTAACTTTACTTCCGCGTGGACACGCGTCCTCTGTCCGAGTAGCTGACTACGCGGTTACCGCCGGCGAATAAGACAGAGCTTCGCGCGCCCGCGCCACCCGCACGTCGGGATAATTACTGTCTGACTAACGAACTGGCATAACGTAATAATATGTCCCTTTACGAGCCGCGCGCACTTCCTGCAGGCCTGCGCCCCCACCCCCCGGGCTCCATTCACCCAGCGGCATCCGTATATAAGTCTTCTCTCTCCCTCGCAGCTACCCCTGGCAATTTAATGAACATTACGCTTGTTAGCCCACTGCATTACCGGCCGAGGAGTGCCTCCGCGAAAGAGGGATGAAAGCGCCTTTGTGGCCGAGAATGCTTTTAATTTGTCCGCTGTTAGCGCGGATTAGAGAGACCTGCAGCTTCAGTAGCCCGGTAGCTCGCGCGCAGTTGTGCTAACACCTCCTCCTCCTCCTACCCCACTCGCCATTCGCCTTTCTCTCCCTTTTTTTCCCCTTCCTTCCCTCCCTGTCTTCGTTTGGGTATAATTGCGGAAAGATCGCCCGTTAACGAGAGAGAACGGGAGGGCAACCGATACGTAACCCCGGCGCCGATTGCGTTTGTCTTTGCCCGGATGATGAAAGGAAATTATAGAGGCGAGACTGCGCGACTTTGAGCGAGAGGATTTACCTACCCGAGTTTTTGTTTGTTTTTACACACACACACACACGTACACGTACAAGAGCGCCCGAGCGAGCTTGCTCAAGTCTCTGATTGCTTCTCCGCTTACAGCTTCTCTTTAAAGCTCAAAAGCTTTGAAACAAAAATGAAAAAACTTTGGCGTCTCTCGACAGAGCCAATAAAAACGTAACTATTCCCTCGAGAATCTGCTTTGCCGACCGGATATTGGTAATTTAGTGATTTCAGACTAAACACTTAAAGTATTGAAATTTAGTATAGCCGCTTGTAGTTAAATTTATCCATCGGTAAGGTAGACTTGCAAGCTCGTTTCAAAATCGATTGAGGCATTCGGCTAGTAATTATCTCGACTACTTTATACTGTGTTAAATCAAACTTTTTAAACTCTTACCTCAGTTTTAACTATTGTAAGACCAGTACCAGTCAATGCAGTCACTAATAATGTATTTGGTACGACAGGTGGTAAAAAAGATTCGCATTTCAAATATCCCTGATTTTTGGTATGTCAACAGAAGTCTTGTAGAATCAGCTTTAAATTAAACGAATGCATCAGTCGGTAAAACAGGTCCGCAAGCTCCCTTTAAATTGGTCGTTCAAGAAAAGGGCACGAGAATTAAAAACTTCCGTCACTTATCAAAGAGAAGTAATGAAAGAGAGAGAGGGAGAGAGGGGTAAAAGAGTACACCCTCGGATTCACGCAGGCACGTCAATCATTTTGATTATCCGCATCTTCAGGTTCTCTCGAGGCTGCAAATGAGAAAGCGAGGGGGGGGGGGGCGGGAGGAGGTATACGTATATACAGCCGGCAAAGAAGAAGCGTGCAGCCAGCAGACAAACAGCCGGCGTGTGCCGCGGAACTTCTAATTGGACGCGAGCTGCGAAGCCCTCGGTGCAGGGTATATCTATATACAGGGGACGCATATAAGCTCCACCGGGGCGCCGCGGAGATCGAAAGACGCGGGTGATTATACGGCCCTCTGGCTACGACCCTTACCCCGCCGACAACGGGAAGTATACTTCTTTTTCTGAGGTACGCTCGGGAGGGGCTTGCCTTGTTACCTACATGCTAATTCCTCCTCGAGAACGCGTGCTTCCCCCCACTCGAGGAGGGCTGACTCGAACTCGCGTCTTATGACAAATCGTTTGGATTAATTTTTTTTTTTTTTTTTTTTTGCTGTACGTTCGTATGATCTTTTTACGATTCGGATCAATTCTCGGTTTGCGCTTCATTCTTAAAGAACCAAAAAAGTGCTATTGTCGTATGGACAAGTTTAACAATATATCTTGTCCACCAAACATTATTAACTTAAAAATGTGTAAATACCTAAATCTGGAAGTATCGATTGTTACGTACCCTGAGCATGATTGGAAGGGGATAAGGCAGAGAGGAAGGCCGGGGCGAAGATATTATAATAACGCGAGTAATTAAAGCCATAATGTAGCTGGCGTCCCGGGCACCTCCTCCTCATCACAATGGGCGCTGGATACGTACGTGTGTAGGGTCGATAGTAATAATTTGCGTGTGATTGGCGCGAAGAAGAGAGGAACGGGGAGAGGAAGGCCTTCGTTATCGGGCTACGGTCCCCCTTCTCCCGGAGGGGACGAACGCCCCAGTCCTCCTCATTAAGCCCCGCACGAGGCACCCAACCGAGGCTCTTTTGCCTACCCTGCAGCCTCCTCAACAGTCCTAAATTCAACCCCAGGAGTCTTACTTCAGGGGGATCAATCTTTCAGGGTTGAGGTCAGTCGTACAAGTGTGATGCACTGTAACCCTCATTTTTTTTGGCTGTTTAAAATTGAGACAAAACTGATTTTTACCTTTCATTTACAAATATTAAAGCTTGAGGGATTTACACGTTAGGACTAGGTTATAATTTTCTTGACGAAGATCAATCAAGCCAGTAGTACAGGTCAACGTACTGTTTTATGTGTAAGATAAGCAGAATAATCAATATTTATGAATAATTAGTTTCGATAACAAGCGAGGATAAAAATAAAAATAGTTGTTAATTTATTTATATGAAACGTATTTTCACCAATAACATCAAATACGATACATGTAGTGATTGAAACATGATTTATTATATTTTAAGTACTACATTTTATGTTATAAAAGTGGTAGTTCTCTGAATGTACTGTCTTTCGAAAAAATTAGTTTTAACATTGATAAGAAGTATCTTTTCTTAATTATGTTGAGATTTTTTAAAACCTTAAGAATCATCTGCAATATTAATGAATAATAATAAGAGTATTCATTATTTCACTTTAGAAAACTAAAAATAAGTAGTTCTCGAAAAAGAAAAAATTTTTATTTTATAATATGCAACATAAATAAATTTTTCAGTGATAAGTATAAATTGGATAAAAAATGAATTATTTTTTAATACATTTAATATTTAATGGCGAAAAGTCGATAGCTCCAACTGGTTTTTTAAATTTCCCCAAAAAATTAAGAGCATCGTCTAGACAAAATCTCATGAAAAATACATGAACCCATCCCAAAAATCAAAAGTCCAAGTAACTAACAAATTTTCTATTTTTTTTTTTTTCAGTGCTACCAACCTCGCTCAAGACTATCGCATATAATATTCGTTCAAAAGACTTCGAGCGTAATCGAATTACACCATGCACGTTATTAAATAACGAAAAACTCATCCATAGGTACCCAGGGACATTCAATAGTCTTGAAAACGTGGTTTGAATTTTTCTACCCCCAAATCCAATCAGCGCCCGGAGCAGCCCGGTGGGTCTAATTTAACATCGCCCGGGAGTGGATTTTTGGACTACCCAAAAAAAAAAAAAAAAAAAACCAGGTAGCAGCCACCCAAAAGAGGATCGATTACACGTGTGCCGAAGAAAAACTCTCCGACCTCGGCGTAATTTCCTCGTCGGGCGCGATATGCGCGCCCCTCGAGGGAGAGCCCGGGCCGGCGATCGATTCTCACCAATTATTAGTTGCCTAACTGTTCCCGATTGGAAGAATAGGTTTGATAGAATTGCGGGCTCTATGCGGGAAATTAAGCCTTCACTCCCTGCCTACAACCCCAGCCAGGGGCATTCAATTCCCGTATGAGAATTTCTGCTGTCGGGGCGATTTTTGTTCTACAACGGGCTTTTTCCTCCCCGACTACGGCCCGTGATGAAACAATCATCACGCCGCTCTGGCGGGCTGCTTCGGCGCTCATTGTTTTCTTTTTGAAAAGTTATAATAAAAAAGAGAGCTTGGGTTTTTTACACTCGTTTCCCACCTATGAATTTCGAAGCGCGAGTTCTTTTGTTCCACCCCCGCGCGCCTTTATTTGTCTTAGTTTTTTACCTCTCGCACTGATTGGCCTTTATCGATTTCGTTCGACGTGGTGGGGTGAGGCAGGATGGTGCAGAAAAAAAAAACCTAATGTTTTTCACCTAAAAGTTTTCATGGAATTGTTAAATCAAATTTGACCAGGGGAGGAGGTGGTCTAATTTGGTCCTTTCTTGACACAAGACTTTCGCGGGACGACGACGACGACGACGGTGCGGGAAATCAGGGCCTGGGTACACATAAATCGGGGGGGAGGAGGGCGGGAGCCCACGCCACACACCTAATCCGTCGCTAACGAGCTCGTTCTCTCTCTCTCTCTGACCGGGACACTGCAGCTGCGGGGTTAAGTGACCCGGCCTGTTTAATCGTCTTGATGACTTTTATCGACGATTAATTGCCCGTGTGGTAGTGGGCTTTTTCTCGAATTGGTTAACTGCCGAAGTTTTATTACGAATTTTTTTTTATTAGGACTGTGATTAGGCAGTAAGTTTTACTGTGATTAATACGAAACAATGTTTTTGATTAAAAGTAAAATTCTTATCATTTAAACTGTTTATGTCGTGTATACGATATCAAATCATGATGATTTAATCAAATTAGGAAAATTAATTCTCTAGTTTTTTTTAGTAAAAGTAAGCTTTTTATCGAGCTTTTTACAATTTCTTGACAGTCATCTGTTCAAGGTTCTAACTTATTTTTGAAACTTTTCTACAGTGGAGTGGACTTTTCACAAAATAATTTTTATCGTGCTAATCATTGGTGTAAAATTAACCTGCAGTAATTATTTAAATAAAAGATGATATGCCTGGAAAAATGAATGGCTAAATTGATTCATCAAAAAATGCATAAAAATATCTCGAAACATATTTCGTAAATAAACCAATCAAATTAAAAGTTACTAGTTATGTAGAGTTTAAAGTCATTTGACATTTTTTATTATTAAGGCACTATATAAATATCAAATTCGCAAAAACGATTTTTTACTGTTTCTCTTTTAAAAAAAAAAAAAAAAAAAAAAAAAAACCAAAAATTTGTAAGTACATGATAAGTGAAAAAATAAATAAACTCTAAAGTGCAATCGTGCTTGAAATTTTTTTTCCGAAACTTTTTATCGTAATTGCCGTTTAAACTTCATAGTCACCATTAAAATGAAGTCTGTTTTCATGAAATTATAAAGAGAAGTGATTGTAAAACTTTTGAAAAAACTATGTCTTTTAATTGAGCAACTTGGTTTCAAGTAAAAGCCAGCAACTTTGATTAAAACTGAGCTGCCGAAATTACAGTGCACATCCACTGTTATCTCAGATTATTTTCAAATTCGACATCCACTCAGGCTCGATGTTATTTTTACACTGTAAACAGTAATTTTGAGGTAATAGCTTACAGAAATAATTAAACAAACAAGAAGAGAAAACACAAAAGTTCGGCACACAGCACGGGGTAAGCTGTCAATCAAGTCGCGTACTATTGATTTTAGATTCAGGCCACGCGTGAGGATCGCAAAATGCCTAAATTACATCTCAAAAGCGTTCCCCCGAGAGCCCGAGTTAAGGGAATAAAGAAGAAGAAGAAGAAGTAAGAAGGAGTAGAAAAGAAGAAAGTTCTTTGTAAGTTCATTATACCCGTATGTAGGAGCACGCGGGGAATCATCTAAACCAATCCAATCTACAACGTGCGGGTACAACTGCTGATCGAGGGGTGTTGAGGGGTTGGCTCCCTAATTGGCCTCCCCCGACCGGGCTGGCTCCTCCTTGGGCTCCCACCCACACATGTACGCGCACGTACAACCGGCAACCCCTTCGAGGGCAACCCTCGCTATTCGCGACTCTTGACTGCGGAGGCTCGACGAGGAAGGAAAAAAGGGAGCTCAAACAATCCTGCGGGATTCGGCTTTTATTTCCTTTAAAAAACGCCCTTGTTTTCGATAGCATGACAAATTTAAAAATTTTTTTTTTATCAAGTGAAGTTTGGAAATTTTTTTATTTGAATAGGCGATTTTTAGGGCCCAGGTGTTGACAACTAGATGTGAGAGCTACCTGTCAAAGTGAAAAATATTTTCAAGTTTTTTTCGGGATAATCACAATCCAAAAAGTGGAAAAAAATTTAATTTTTTTGAGTAGTTTAATTTCGGTTGTTGATGTAATAATTTCAAAAATTAGTAAATTAAACTTGATAGTTTTGCTAAAATGTAAACAGTGATAAATCTGACAGAGCGTCTCAACGTTCTGGCGGAATTTTTTTTTTTTTTTAATCTGCAGTATAGAATTAGACTAAAATCTAAAATCACAAATTTCATACAATTTACTTGCAGGATAGTATCATTATCTCTGATTATACGTCAGGTCTGAAACTTTTAAGCAAAGTAAGAAAAAGAGACATCAATTATTGTCTTCACTGCTTCAAGCATATAAAGGGATTTTAAAACCAATTTGAGAATTTTATTTTTACCATTTTGAATATTGAAATTTTAAAATAAATACCAAAATGCATTGTTAACCACAAACTTTTGATAAAAATTTTTTTATTTTGTGAGAAAGTTCAAGTATGCAAGGGTTTGTTTACGGCTCGCAAGCTCTAAGCTTTTTTTAATTACAATAGCATTTAAGAGTTTCGAATATTCCCGGTAGGGTATGAAAAAAACCGGAATTCTTATTTCACCGAAAAATAATTGTAATGGTAAAGGAACAACCGGGATAACGCATACGACCGCAACAGTTCGCAGTTTTAATTTCGTACCTACTTTTCGTGGGCAGAAGAGAGTGAAAAAAAAGAGTGAGTGGGTTCGTATGTGTGTGTGTTATTAGATTTATATCAGTCGTTCGGACCCTCACGAGACTTTTGGGTTCTCTGTGAGCAGCTCGACCTCAAAAGAATTTAATGAAAATACCGTCGACGTCCAGAGGAGGTGGAGACGCGACCGGCAAAAGTAGTTTCGAGCCAATGGCTAAACGGCTAAGTCTGCTTTGGCATTCTTTCTTATTTTGCACCAAAATTCAAAAGAACCCCTAATTTTCTTTTTTTCGTAAATTCTAAGGTTTTTATTAATTTTGGTGGTCACCTGCACTGGAAATTGACAGTGATCGGAGCTTTCAACACGAATTTCATGTAAACCAGTTCTTAAGTAAAAAATTTAGAACAATAAGTGCGGTTTCTTAGAAATCTTTTTTTTAATGCTCAATGGGAACTTGAAAATTACATGGTACCAGTCAGAAAAAAAATTGGGGATGGGATTCATGAATTTAAAATCTCGAAATTTTTGAACTTTACACTTATTAACCAAAAAATATATATAACCAACCTAATGCCTGAAAAATTTAGTTAAATTTTTTTTATTAAAAACAAAAATCCATATTTATTAAAGCTCGAAGATTAATAAACTGCGCCAGTACCGCACAAAAACCGTGAAAAAACTTTTTAATTTACAAAATCTTAAAACTCAATTTGACAAGTTATTGCTTTAAACTTTCTGAATCTTTTTTGAGAGTCTACAATTTACATGCAAGCTCAGATCTTGCCCAGCAACTTACAAATAAGCTCAGCAGCCTACTTATTGACTGAAAAAACCACGATATTTCACTTACTTTAACTCATTTACAATAAAACGAAATTTTTATGAGAAATGTTTGCCTTCAAAACAATAGAAGCATCGACGAAGCTGATTATCGTTTCAATAAACAAACTATATAACCAAATTGATATTTTTTTACAAATTTCTAGTCTTGATGTATGCTAAAAAAGGTATTAACCAAAGGTAATCATAATTTTAAATTTCTTCAACGTATTTCAGAAGCCAAGACTGGCCGCACCGCATGCAGCGCGGGGGTACGACCGCATACGTAATTAGGCGTTTAAGCCGCGCGGTAATATTCACCCTCACACACACGGTTTATTGATGTTCGGTAGGGAGGAATAATAGAGGCTTAAAAAAAAAGAAAAAGAAAAAAAAAAAATTCACCGATAAATAATTGAGCGCTGGTAAGTACATACGGTGCCGCGGAGGAGTAGGAGGCGGCACTTGCCTGCCATTACGGACACGCGAGCGTCCGGCGCCCATTTGTTTTACCCACCGTACACAACGAATCTTGAACGTCATACGACCCTATTGTTTTTTTATTGCGACTGATCGATTCTGAATTATCGTATCGTGCACCTGTTCCTGAATTTTTTATATCGGGTTGTAATGCAATTAAAGGTAATGACACCATGTGTTGGGGAAAAAATGTTATATACACTGTGGTAGTGTTTATAGTTTTCGAGAACTATGTTTTTTTACTTGGAGTACTTTTGGTTATTAAAAAAATTAATGTGAGTTTTTTTAGTGAGCCAGGTATAATTGAAAAATCTATTGCAAATCGAGTAATTATAGCCGCGTACAGTCGACGGTTGAATATTTCAAAAGAGAAAAAACATTTTCACGTATAATTAAAAGTCAAATGAGCACAAAAATACGGGAAATTGAGTGTATGAAAACACGATAAAGTCGAATTAAATAGATTATTAAATTATGAGAGACAGCTTAGAATATCTTGAATTGAAATATCGAGTGTTTCAAGGCTTTATTTATATTTTAAAACAAATAAAGTGATGATTTTCTCTCACAACAATCATAATATTCTTCACGTAGATATTGATTTTTTTGTATTTATTTTAATTTCGAGTCTTTAAAAAAATTCTTACAAGTTTCGATGTTATGACATCTGGAAGGCCGATCTCAACGAAACTTTGTGGATCGTTTTCTTTTGCCAAATGATGAACTAATTCACTAAAATCTTTTCCCGATGGGCTTTGTACAATGGTTGGCCCTACAACTATAAGGACAGTTTAAGCTAGTTTTTAGGAAAAAAAAACGTTTTTTTAGCTTATTTTTAAAAAACTATAAGCATGAAAGATTAAAATTTTTAAAATCGAAAAAACCTCAAAAAAAGCTTTTAAAAATCTAAATTGTTAGTCAAAGAATATTTTTATTAAAATTTAAAGCATAACTCTCCAAAAAAAGTTTCTATTTTAAAATGAGAAATATTTTTTTTCGTTCTGAAAAAATTCCTTAAAAAATCGGCCAAATCCGATCCTCATATTACTGATATTGGTTTTTAACCCTTAAAGTACACACGGGGTGTAAAATACCCCACAGAACTGTCAGTGTGGCAGTTCTGGATTTGGGTGTGTACTTTAAGGGTTAAACATAAAATTAAACATTTAATACTGTGCACTTTTGAAATTTTTAAAGCTAAACCTACCATTTAAAATTTCAAAAAAGCAAATAAACATCGCTCAACTCACAATTTTAAAGCGTCAGGATAGCTCGAAAAACTTCTTCCACCAACATTCGCATAAAAAAAAAGGGTCGATCATCGGTAAACACATCGGTATATTTTTCTTCGTCGCAGATCGAATCGGATAAATTCGCAATTCAGCGGCAGTAGAACTCCGTCGATAGTACACACACCCACGGTCTAAGTCAAAGGGACGTTCCTTCACATGTATGATGCACACAATGCATAATTAAGGATCCTTCCCTATAATCCCCCCCCCACCCCATTCCCCCTCCTACCAACCGGGAATCCCATGTTTGCGTTTTCTCGGAGACGCTCTTTGACCCGCGGCAGCGAAAACCGATCGTCTACACAATTGGGGACGGACGGTTACCGATGTCCCGGCCAGGGTTTTCATTAGCCGCCCTTTAATCAGCCTCGAATTGGAAAAATATTATCCCCCCACTCGTGTGCTTACATCCTCCTCTTTGGGAGGGAGCTCGACCGATGATGAGGGAAAAAGGAATCGAGAAAGAGCTTCCTTCTTTTTTTTTTTATTCGCGTTTGATCGGGGAGGGCGAATCGCGTGTGTGTTTCTTCCTGGAATTTAAATTTCAAATGCGTATTTTGTTTTCGACTGGTGCTCGATTGGCTGGCTTCCGATCCTTTTTTTTTCGAACCGCGTCTAGCGCAGTAAAAAAATACTAATTTCGTCGATTATTTAAACAACAGTAGACAAGTTTCAATACAGGAGGGCTTTGACGATGTGCTTGATGAACTTCAGATTCTAAGGGTTTTTTGTGTTGAAAAAAAACTTTACACAATAAATTAAAGTTTTTAATCGTTTTTTTCGAAAAAGTTCTTCAATTTGCAAGTAGAGTAGTCGGACTAAGGTGCAGCTAGTTTTAAATTAATTATTTGTATTTTTTTAGTTTGAAAGTATTTATTGATGAGTGCAACCTCAAAACAGGTAACTCATGTTACCACTTGAGCTTATTAGTTTATCATTCTAGTGAATACAAAAATTAATTTAACTCAATAAACTAGATTCGTTTCATGTATGAATTCAGATCACGATCTAACTATTAATTTAAAAGTAAAAAAAAAAACCACTTTGAAAATATATTAACCTCAAATAACCCTTTTCATCAGAAAAATACACAACCCTTAATCAAAAGAATAAAAAAAAAAAACCCACAAATCGTGTCAATAATTGGAGCCCGAAAAAACTGAATAAGCGTTGCGCTGAATGACTCCTTTGTTCCTTATTCTTCATTAATTAGCCCCGGCGGAAAGCTGGAAAAAGGGGGGTTGGGGGGGGGAAAGCTCACCCTTATTACGATTTAATTGCACGCACTTGCGAGGGGTAATTAGCGGGTGGGTCCTTAAAGCCCCCCCCCCCCCTAGTGGCACTCACCCGCGCGCTCCCCTCCTCGCGCTCGGCTATGACTGGCCGACGCTTTGGAACTAATGAAATATGGGAAAGCTTTTAGCTTTTAGCCGAGCGTCTGATATCCTCCCCTCCTCCTGCTCCTCCTCTGAGCCACTCTGCGTGTGTTTATATACACACCGACGCTGCACCGAGCCCGACGAGCCTTAATTGATGCATCGCTTGACGCTAATCATGATAAACAATAAATAGATTTATAGCGTAAAAGAGAGAGAGAGAGAGTAAGGGAGAGCGGAAAAAAAGAAGTCCTGAAAGCTCCCCCCCCCCTACCCGAGTAATTGACGAATTGATTTTTTTTTCAAGGGGTTATTTGGATGCCTTCCTTTTTTATACCGTGCACGATGGTTTATCAGAGCTTTTGGGAGAGCTTTTTTTGGCGTAAATGTTTGGCTGGATTTAAACCTTAACTGGTAATGGTTGCAGGTTAATGGTTTTTTTTTAGTTGCGTGGTTGTAAAAAAGTTATTTCAATTTCAAGAGTCTGATATTGATGCAAATTCTGAATTATTTACCAATACGGAGAATGGTCCTAAGCATGGGTTGCAGTTCTCGATCCAAATAATTCAGGTTCAAATCCCTTTCCTTGCTAGTTCAATACAATTAAAAAAAAAAAAAAAAATAGTACATTTTCGCAATTGGTAATCTAATTGAAAAGTCAAAGAAATTTTTTTTTTTTTGTTCAATATTCGTCTGTTTTTTTTATTTATTAGTTTATCATAATATCGACGGCCCGTGCGAAAAAAAACCAAAATCAGCCGATTTAAAATTGCCCATAAAAGACTGCAAAAAATTTTAAAAATTTTAAAAATCGAATATCTTAATAAGTTGCTAACTACTAATTCGAATTTTTTTATTCAAACTGATTTTAAAATTCATTTCAACCTTTCATGGGTAATTTTAAATCGGTTGAGTTTCGGCTAAGGTTTTTTTTCGCACGGGCCGTCAATATGTATTATGTCGTCATTTTTTTTTTTTTTTTTTTTTTTGTTTATTCCCTTATGGGATAGATAGGAACCATAAATCTAATACTACAGAATATTTTTACTCAACAAGAAATGGTTCGATAGCCGAACTTTGGTACTCTCACTTGTGTGATTCCGAGTTCGAGACACTGCTCGACAAATTTAAAAAAAAAAAAAAAATCCTTAGAAATAGCAAATACTTTAATTTTTTTTTTTTTTTTTTAGCTCAATGAATATAACTCACGTTCCAAAATGTTTAAAAATCCACAGCTCTTTTCGATCCCTCGTAATGTGTAAGACCGACTTGTAATTCAGGAGCCCCAGCATGTCCCCGAAAAAAACCAAGACTAAAAAAAAACAAGTCTCTCGTGAATGACGTTTCGATGTTCGAGGGCGGGCATCAAGTCATCGATTTAATCGGATCCCCGAAAGTGTCCTCGAGGGGGGGTTGGGTGGATAAACAAGTACGCACGTAGAGCCGAGAGAGAGAGGGAGAGAGTATGTCGAACACGCGCTAATAAGGGCCCCCGGTCGACCCCAGGAAAATCCGGAGAATTTTCCGGGGCGATTAGCAATACCTTGGACTCTAATTAGCCGGGAATGCAGCAGCTCGGCTAGACGAGCCGACGAGCGAGCACATTAATTAATTTTCCAAACTGACCAATCGCGAGCGTTTGACGTTCTTTTGCGTCCACGGGCTACCTAGCTGCGGCTGACGTCGGCCTTTTACTTCCCCCGCTTCGTAAAAAGAAATAAAAGTAGGTAATTCGTTATTAAATATCTCGAGCCTGGTCTTACAGACTGCGTAGGCGTTGTTCTAGTAAATTCTTTTTGCACCGGAATTTTTATCCCCGGCTGAATTCCAAACGATTTTTTGCCCCAAAAAAGTGGAAGGCTGGTTGGACAATTATAAACAAATGCGCACGTGTGACTCGTAATGGCGCAGGTACATGGGGTCTTGCTTTCAAATGGGGCAGGGGGCGGGGGGCGAGTGGGAGAGAGAGAGAGAAGACGAAACATCAAGTTCGGAACACGGTAATGCACTCGACGTTGTCAGGGACCAAGAGGGATGAGGTCGTCCTGCCACTGGTGCGGGAGGGAGGGGGAGGGAAGCAGGGCGTCGTAAACGAGGAGAAAGCTACTGCGACACGTCGAAAGGGTGCTTTCGGCAGGCATCGGGAAATATTTAACGATCGTCTTCGATTTTTATTTTTGGCTGATGGATTGGCCCGATCCGTGATTTAAGAAAAGTTTCAAACTTTTGAATCTCGCGCTTTTTTCGGTGGGAGGTTCGAGTGGAATAATTTTTAAAAGACTTGATGTTGAGAATTAGAACAAAAAAAATTTTTCACATCAACACTAGACAAATCCACACATTTCCGCTTTGGATCTTTTTTTTATAATAATTTTGCTGGGCAATATTTAAACTCATCCAAATATTTTTTAATTTGCATGAACGAGTTCAGAAAGAAAAACAATAAAAAAAGTTTATTTGTAAGAGATATTTTTGGAGTTATTATGAATAAAAAGTATAAACTTTCGAAATATTTGATTTTTTCCTGCAACTGGTTGAGAAAATTGTAATCAAATGAATAAGCTGAATACCTTATCATTTCAAAAAAAATGGTGAAATTATTTAAAAAATTTGTTCTTTAGTTGAGTATTTTTTTTTTTGTACTTGTTAATTTTATCAAAAGATCAATGAAATGTGAACGCAAGCTCAGTAACAATTAGTCTGAACAAAAAGAATTTAATATAAAAAAATTATATGATAAGAAATTATAGTAGCTACAAAAAAAAAATAAACGTTCTAACCACTACCCAAACTAGTTTTAAAGATGCAAAAAACGATTCTTAAAAAATTATCACGCGGGAGTCCGTAAAACACTGAATAAATAATCCTCACCTAAAAAAAAAACAAACACCGGTAACACAAAATTCCTGCGTCCCGCATAAGAACCTAAAAATTCTAAAAAAAATTCTTCGCATTCAAAATCCATAGCACAAAAAAAAAAAAACTTCCTCCCGCGAGCGAGCTAAGTAGTGGTCGACTGTTTTTCGCTCCTAGTCGCTAACCGCCACGCGCTTTTTTTCGCTATTATAATTTTTCCTTTAGTTTTTCCTTCTTCCTCGTTCTCCACGTTTTTTTTGCCCAGTCCTGGGAAAAAAAGCTCGAAATTAATGACGCCCCCCGCACATTAAGAGAATCCCCCTTAGAATTTGTGGACGAGTGCGCGCTGAAAAAGAATAAGGGGGGTTTGAGGCCATTTTTCCAGTGCTCGTTACTCTCCCACTGTTTCTATTTAATGATGTCTAAATTGTCATGCGTGAAAGGGACTGAAAATTAAAAGCGCGAAACTGACTTGGAAGAAAGGCGCGACGCGCGCGCGGCCCGTTTTGCTATTCCTTGTGTTCTGTAGGCGCCGAGTCGCTTTGTTGCTACCTTTTTTTCGCCTGATTCGCGGAAAAATTATTTACCTCTTTTTTTTCTTCCCTCCCGCCCTTTTTTTTGAAGTTGAAAAAAATTATAATACGCGCCCTATAATTGCTGTCAATTGTTCCCGCGTATTCTTTCGTTCGGGGGTTTTTAATTTTTCGAAATTTCAGTTGAGGGTGCAGAAATTACTGAAAAAAAATTATTACGACTCGGGGTAACGGAAACCAGGTCTCATTAAACTTTTTGTCGAGTATTTTTTTGAGGAAGTTCAGTAAGAAATTGCTTTTGTTGATTTTGTTTAAAACAAATTTACAATTTGATTGATTGATTGAATTGTTATTGATGGCTGCGAAACTTTTTATAACTGCGTTGCTTAGGATTAAATGAAAAAAACATCATAAATATATCATCATAGAATCATGTTTGAATTCAAAGTAATTTCAAACTATGTCGTATAAAAGTTTGCGAAGAGAAAAATTATAAAAGCCCAAATTTCGCAATGAAAGATAAAAGCTCCTTAAGGTAGTTCTCCCCTGAATAACGTTCATTCGAGAAAATTCTGGAATTTTGGAAATGATTAGTTTGAACGTTCATACATACACTCACGAAAAATTGAACCGATTTACAATACCGTTTTTTTTCTAGGCTCTTTCAAAAGTAACTGATTTGGCAAAATTTTAAGAAAAAGTAACCTTTCAAGCACAAAATAAAACAAAACGTCAAAACTACATTCGAGATATGTCTAAAAAAACATTATATCATAGTTCAAGTATTCATTTATGTAAATACGCAAATTTAAAAAAGTTTACAATACAGTTACGGAGAAATTGCGATTAGAAATTAATAATTTTTGTAATTTTTTTAAAAACATGAGTCAAGTTGTAATAATGCTCGATTATATATATATAACAAGAATAATTGTAATATAACCTGTTCAATAAGGCTTTTTCATAGCAGACTACATCTAGCAGAACATAGAATAACCAAAACGATATAAGTCAGTTTTATTTAATTTCATGAACTTTTTAATTTTTCGTATTTGTTATTTTCCAATCTTATCATGATTTTCTATGATTTTGACAACTTCGTTGAAAAAAGATCTATGCTCTTTTCACTTTACAGTTGATTGAAGGTCTTCGCCGACCCCGAGCATTTGACCAAAAATGCTCGGGGTCGGCGAAGACTTTCAATCGACGAAAAAGTAAAAACAGCATAGATCTTTTTTCAACGAAGTTGTCAAAATCATAGAAAATCATGATAAGATTGGAAAATAACAAATACAAAAAATTATAAAGGCCATGAAATTAAATAAAACTGGCTAATACCGTTTTGGTTATTCCATGTTCTGCTAGATGTAGTCTGCTATGAAAAAGCCTTATATGATGGATGATTTGGAACAAAGTGATTGTGTTCATAATAATTTTTTTATTTTTATTTTTACATATCGCCAAAGAAAACTTCATTTTATATAATAACATAAAAAAAAAAGGTCGTATTTAACAAATTCTCTAATTATCTCGTAAATTAAAATTATTTAAAAATAACTATAATTCGAGCTATAATTTAAAACTGATCATATTTTAGAAGAGATTCAAAAAACTAATTTTATTTTAAAAAATTATTTATTGGAATTATGAAAATACATTTTTATGTTGTTAAAAAATTACAATCATCAATTACGCTGAGCATTTGATAAAGAGAATGCAATGTCTCGTTTTTCATTCAAAAGTTTATCCCTAAATTCTTGGCGTTTTTTTTTCAAGAGCTTCTTTGCATTTAAATCTTTTATTTAAAACCGTTTTTTAATAAAACGGCCATTATGTGTCGATTTTGAATACTTAATTATACAATAGTTAATTAACACAAAAATTACTCCGACATAACCTTTGAAAATATTTAAGAACAATTTTTAAACGAAATATGAACGAACATCAACGTTGCAAAATTTTTAAGAACAAAAACCGATTCAAAAATACTCGGTGTGTCAAAGCAGAGTCAGGGGAGAACTACCTTAATCATAAAAAAATTTGTTCAATATTCTTCTATATTTAAAAAAAAGTTGTTTGCATTCAAAAAATTCAATTCAATTCAAGTTGATTTTCAAAAAACTGCTGAAAAAATGCTAGAAACGTGAGCACAATTTTTTTACTTAAAAATAATTTTATTTTTTCTTTAACGAAAGACAAACCATCTCAGTTTATTATTGACAAGAAAGTTAAATTTTCAAAATGTAACAAACCAAATTTGTCTCGAATGAGTATTACCGTTAGCATGAAACGTAGATTAAATCTAATTCCAAGCCATTCTAAAGCAGCTCGATTAAAATCGGCAGGTGGTACGAAATTCATTAGAGCGACTAAAAGGTGCTCGTTAATTCCTGACAAAAACAGTGAATTGGTATAAAAAAAAAAAAAAAAAAAAATGTCCAGCTGGGGGATCTATCGACGGTCACGTACAGCCATCCTAATTTTAGCCTTATATATAATACAGTTACCGGGGATTATTCCTCGAAAGTTAGGGAAACGAGACCGCTGCAGCAGCGAGCGCGCGGGGGCAAAAGGAGCTGCTGCGGTTGCCGAGCACCCAGCGTGTCTCAGCATTTACAACTTTAATGACGTCATTAATGCGTCTCCGATTCAGGGCGCGGGAGCGAGCGTGTGTGTGTGTGTGTGTACGTCTATAGATGTACATTACGATCTACCCGGGGTTTATGTTATATACTTCATTAGCGAGCTTTCTCTGACTCGTAATTAGGTGTTTTATGCTCGCGAATTCGTTCAACATTAATCGCTTCGGCTGTGAATAATGATTGCATTCGTTTGCGTTTCACCGAAACTTTCAGAAAACTCGAGCGGTAATTATCGCCGGTGTGATAGATTCGATTTAAATAGATTCTTTTTTTCACTTATTCAATGATGTTTGATAATTCAATACAAACAAAATTTATAAACCTTCCGTAGAACAGAAGTACACGATTCTACTTGTGTTTGTCCTATAAGATACACAATACTTTTATGAAATATTTTGCACAACTCTTTCAATAATATTGGCTTTTTAAAAAATTTCATAAAAATAAGTGTAAAATATTGAAGCTGAGCCAATAAATAATTTGTAAAAATCAGATACTTCAGTTAAAAACTCATCATTGAACAAAAAAAATAGACGTTGTAAAAATAAACATAAAAACAGTATCCGCACTATCAATTTTGAAACATTCTTCGGTAAAATTCGTAGTTTATCGGTGACGATGAACATCGTAACTTCAGAAGCTTACCAGCTATTCATGGTTGAACAATTTGGTACTTTGCACAAAAGAAGTGGGGGTATTTAGTGCGCGTATATTAGTGTACACAAAGCAGCTCCAGCATACCTCGATAAATTATATGGTCTAAAATTTTGACCCCCTCGGACCATCAATGAATAGGCCCGAACTCCGCCCGGAAATAGTTGTTCGGATGCCAGGATTTGTTTTACATTTTTTTTTTTCCAGTGTATTCCGTGGTGAATAGTTATGGCTAATTCTGCCCTAAACTGGAAGCTCCTCCGAAGAATTTGCACTTCGGACCACCCGATGTTTGGCTACACAATGGACCCGTGGCTCACGAAAATTATGGTTGTACGGAAAATTAATTATCTCTACGCTTCCAGATTCCTGAGGTGGCTTATTAGTTTTGAAGTTTTGAACACAGAGTTTGCTGTTTTCGTAATAATCTATTATTTATTTATAAAAAATAATTAATAATTGCTAAATTAATCTTGTCTGTAGGTGACGTAACAACATATGTTCTTCGTGATTCTTGATTCTAAGGTATGACATAGACGTAAGTGATGTTTTTATATGGGTTAAAGAAAACCAGAAAAGGAGTTTTGTGGTAAGTAAAGACGTGGTCAAGAAAATCCTTCCCTCTTTTTCTTCAAGGCATTAACGATTGTTGAATAAAGTAACCACTAATATCGCAGACACGATGGGAGAGTTTGTATTTAACTGCGGGTTTGTTAGACCTAAGACTTTAATTTCAAACAACATATTACTTAAATATGCTACAGATGCTATGACTAGAATCATAATTATAGATGATTATTAAACAATGTTAAAATATAGCAATACAAATAAATTATAAAATAAAACTCTAGAAAAATGATAAACCAGAGATTAATTCATCAAAGTATCGCCTTACTAATTTAAACTTATTAAGTTAATTAGAAACAACGAATCAAAGTTAAAAAAAAAAAACCAACCCATCAGTAAGAAAATTTTGAAGCTCTTTGCAAGTATAAAAGAGCGCCGCTCTTGGCGCCCTTCAATTCGAAAATCGGAAATCGGGGAGCTTTTCAAGCAATCGTAATGCATGCACATTTCCTCTCTTTCAAGTTGCGGAGCTCAGATTTCAGAACTCCAATAAAAGGGCTGCTGCTGCACCACCACCAGCACCACCGCCACTGAGAGCCCGGAGAGAGAAAAGTGAGCTTGCAACGAAACCGACGGCGGGGGGCCTCCACAAAAGACGGGGGGGGGGGGGGGCTTGAAGCAGCTTCACCACTCCGGTAATTGGCACTAATTACGTCCTCTAATTATTGTATTCCGCCTCGAAGTTCCTCATTTTGCCCCTCTGTTTTAGCTCTCGCTGAAAAAAAAAGGACCGGGAAAATGAGAGCAGCTATAAGTTGACTGGTTGAATACCTTTAAGAGAAGAAGAAAAAAAGTAATGAAAACGACCTGATTTTACTGAACGGGTTGCGTTAGATCCTTTGTTTTGGGGATAAATCATTAGGGGTGATTTAATATTTACCCCTTTTAAGTGGGTTGAGTTTTTGTTTTCTAATGGGTAACTGAGTTTCATAAAAATTGTTGCTCATGATTTTTTAAGAGTTTAGTTATCGAATACAGCTTTTTTGGAACAAGCAAATTAGCCATTTTAATATGAAAAATCTGTTTATTTTTTTCGGGTGATGTAGCGACACTGGTAAGCCCTATCGTCTTCACACAGTGAAATATCATGTAATATATCTGAAAAGACTATCAGTGAATTCAAAAATTGTTGCTCATTTATAAGTACTCAATTTTAGTAAAAAATGTTCTGACTTAAAGAAACTTCTGAAGAGTGTTGAATAAATTTGATTTATTAAGCGCCTATGCAGCTACTTTATCATATCTGATTATTTAAAAAAATACTTTATGAAAATCATCGAAAATCATAAATAAAAATAATGGTTTTTATCAAAACTGAAATCACAGATTTGATTTTTGTTACCAGTAAAGATTATTCATAAAGTTGTAGCTCTTTCCTTCATCCATAACGCAAATGTACTACAGTTATTTTTCAATTAGCAAGTTTATGTGAAATTCCGTCTGGGGGAAGTTGATTAATTTTATGAAAATCAGATGATTTTAAAGGATAAAAATGTATGCAGATGTAAATAAGAGAAAGAGAGAGCGGAAGAAAGGAAAGGCTTGAAAAGGGAATGAAAACACAGCATGATGCTGCACAGATATATAAAGTATAGAATTGCCACTGCTGTCGGGTACGAGAAGGGGGGTAATTTAATTAGCCGCGAGCCACTTGTGATTTTTTTTTTTTTTTTTTTTTTTTTCCACGATGCCTGAATTGCACCGAGAGTTGCATTGAGATTATTTAAGCATTTCGTCAGCCTTTTGCCTTTGATGTTTACTTTGTGAACTCTTAAGCCTCCTCGCTTCTCATGCATTAATTAATACCTGGTCGGTGACTTCGGGGAACATTTTTAACATTCAACGAGCTGCAAGAGGCTGCCTGCAAGGGCTCGAGCCCCCCTCCCCCACCACCGCTATATATTATTTCTATATGTATCTGCAGCTATAGATATAAAGAAAAGCCGGTGCAACACGCAAGGCGAAATTGAATCCACGAGGCTAAAATTTGCAAATATAATTTCTGTTTCTTTCCTTCTGGCTGCAGACACCGGTGAGAGCGACCGGGGGGAAGGGGATATTCACTAATTTCTTTTAATTTTCCATTTCTATTTTTTCTTCTTTCTTTCTTTTTTTTTTTTCATCTTCTCCTTCTTCTCTTCTACCTCTCATTACGACGACCGTGCAATTTGGACAGCTGTAGACGCAAAAAAAAAAAATTTCGTTGAAAATTCATGCCAAGTCCTGCAAGCCGACCATTGGGGACAGCGAATTTTGTATTTTTTTAATTTTATGTTAACATTGTTAGTTCCATCAGAAAATCTGATTTGAAAATTTTAAAAAATTTTTGTCGGTACTTTTTGTCTGAAAAAACATTTTTAATTAATTAAATATTATTGACGTATGAAATCTATAAATGATTTAACTAAAATTATAAATTCAAAAATTGTTTTTTAAATGTATTTAATTAAAACTGTTAAGGTTTTGCGTTAGGTACGGAAAATCTACCCTGAAAGTTCCGGCGTTAAACAAGTTGCGGGAGGACAATTAAATTATGTACAGGAATGTGAGCTTGCGAATATTTTCTGCAAGAGTGCTTCTTGTTATGCGTTGGGTTATATACATTCAGACGAGATGTAAAGAAGCGACCAAGCGTAAATTACTCGTTCGTGTCCGAATATATTGTCAAAGTCCCTTGCAAACGCTGATTTTGATTGGTTAAGAATAAAGTGAATTAGGAAAAATTGTTATATAGATGTGTTTAAAGAGGTCTCCTACCAAATAGATCTAGCCCACAGATTTTGTGCAAATTAAATGAACACATAGTTTTTAGTATAAAAATAGCTCAGCCAAAATTTCAAAGCCCTGAGGAGCCTGTGAAAAAAGTTATAAACATTTCAAATTTCACAAATTTGCATGGGTTCTAATGGGAAATTTACTAAAACAGCAAATACTTAATTTCCAGCCCACAGATTTTAATGTAACTACGCACAAAAATCGGAAAAAATCAGACTTTGATTATACTTGTTTCAAAACATTCATTAGGAGCCTGTAGCAATAATTATAAACAATTGATTTTATATTCTTGTAAATATGACATTTCATTGGCTCATACAGAGGTTAGAAAGTAGCTGAGCCAATAAGCAGACGACTACTGAAGTCAAATACACATTTGACTTACGTAGATGGTAGGGAACCTCCTTAATCGTAAATTATAATCATTTTTCCACGATTTGAATTTTTGAGATATGACAAACAGTATAAAAACAAAGAAGCTTTAAATTTAAGAAAATTGAAAAACTTTCTATTTATTCACCAAAAGTATTGATTAAAACAGTTATGATAACTACCAATACGATTTTCACTTTGTAAAATAATAATACAATTTTTCGTGTATAATTATTTTTTTTCGTACTAGTTGATAATATATGCAACAATAATTAAAATAAAATCAAACAAACTTGATATATTCATAAACTACATAATTTAAAAGATTAGGTACCATAGCATATGACGAATTTAATACCTTGCGACAGCTGACCAACATATTTACGTCCATTATACAGTGTGTGTATTTTCGTTTCCAAATCAATTAATGTGTCTGTATCGGTATTTTTAAAACCTTAAACCTAATTCACAGGTTTATAAAAAGATCCACTTCATCAAGAACCGGGATTAAAAAAAAAAAGAAAGAAAGTAAGAAACAGGTAAGGTTACACTGGAGAGAGTAGTAGAGGGGGGGGGGGCGCATATACATCACTATAAAATTTATTCCAAAATACAAAGCTCCAGGAAGAGGAGGAGGCGAGCTCAAAAGCTAAAGCCGCAGGACTAGAGGGTTAATTTAGTGTGTCGTTAAATGGGCTTTAAATTTAGTTTGCAACGAGAGCGCGCGACGGGCGGCGAGGGAGTTTGGTGTATGTGCCACCCGCGCCGAGCCCGCCGGAGAGAAACACGATAGAGTTTTGCACCGGCGTCGCACCCAGAGATTTTAGATATCAGAAAGAGAAAAGGAAGAGGACATTCGTTAACGATGTTTGGTACTTGCGCCTTTTTTACACTATACCAACTTGGTGGGCTCGTTTCGAATTACGCGCTTTTACTGCCAAACCTTTTAGGACCAATCAATTCCCTTTCTTCTTTTTTGTTTGATTGGTTACCGAGTAATAATTCAAGATGTGATTTTGAGAAAAAAATTCGATTAATAAAAATCTTATTACTTGTAAATAAAATCAACATGAATAATATTTATTTAAATTTCATCTCTGCTGCATTATAGAAAATTGTTACCTAAACGTGCAATTGTTGAATCTGAAATTTTCGGAGTAAAAAACTCCAATTTTGTCTAAAAATACGTAAGTGCAATAGGCTTTGATCTCGGATTTGTATAAGATTAGCTGAAAAATGAAAAAAAATAATCAAATTTTCATTTTAAATCATCAAATTACAATAAAATAATTCAACTGTATTGTTAGATAGAACATAAAGTTCAAAATTACAAAAAATATTGACTTGAAAACTTTTTACCAGTTTAATTCGTAAACATCTCAGAATACACTTAAAGATCCATCAAAATCGATTTATGAGACAACAGTAGCTTGTTCCGAAAATTTGTAAAAAAAATCTCTTAGTAAATGGTATTTTGTGCCAGCTTCGAAATTCTAAAATTACTTTTGAAAAAATCTCGAATAAAAAATCAAAGGTCCAAAAAAGGTAGACCGAAAGAATACGAAATAGGGTATCCAATAATCGTCTCTGTAAAAGAAAAACATGGTGTCTCCTCTTTCACGGTAGCAGGTATACACAAGCGATACGTTGAAGAAGAAGAAGAGGAGGAGGTGGGCGGGCGGGTGCCGCGACATTGTTGAAAACGGACAGTTTAATTAAAAAAGTCTCAGCCAGCCGGCCATAGACTTGCAGAGTGGGCTGCCTGCCTGGCTTAAAGTAGGTCCGGGTCGAGCAGCGCGCGTGTTACACAAAGAACGCCGATGAGCGGCCGCATGATTTTTTAATTACAGGAGTGTTACTCTACGCCTTAATTAATCGAATTCCTGGGCTCCTTCTTTTATTTTTTGCCAAGCCCCGCGTCTTTGATTTAATATTAAAAATGGGAAAGATAATTTGTCGGATTTTCCAATAACCTCGACTCCCCCTTCCCTACCTTTTTTTTTATCGAGAAGTTTTTTCATTAGCCTACACGTGACTCGGGAATTGTTTGTAACTTGATCATTATTGTATGACAGATTGTTTGGAAAGTCATTGATCAGCCAAACGAATACTTGTATTCCTATTTTATATTTTTATGCAGTAAAAAATTTCTTGTTAACAATATTTATTTTTTCATTCTTTTATTATCATAAATATTAATAAATAGAAAAAATGAGTTGAAATTTTTAGTGACTGATTATGAATCTACTCTGAACTTGATTTTTGGAGTGTACAAGTTTGTATATTAAAAATAGATTGACTTATATTATGTATTTATTTAAAACTTTATTATTCCACTTATTAATTTTAATAAAGAACTTCTGATAAAGCTGGAACACCAAGCTACAGAAACACAATATTATTTTAGAAAAAAGTCGAGTTCATTTTTGTCTTAAGTTTTATGGTGCCTAATGATTTTGTAAGCACCTTTTTAATACCTTACATACTTTTGAAATAAATACTATTGTTTAAATCTGGTTTTTTTTTCGATTCCATTGGGTAAACTATATCTGATTGAACCGTTAGAGCTCCGCCGGATTTTGGTTTGCGCGTGTGTACACAAGGATTTCACATTTTTTTTTTTTCGGTCGTCGAGCACTTAACGCGATTGTGCGCGCACCGAAAGTCAATAGGAGACTTAACTTACTACAACAATAGTTACTCCTGACACGGGCTATTGAATGCCTAAATAAAAAGAATTCCCTAACGAACATGGTAAAACGAATTTGAAAAAAAAACCAGAGCTGTGGGGTAATTTCTTTTTAGTACAATTTTTCCATCGACATTCGACTTAATTACTCATTTCCAAAATTAGTAGATTAAATCCGTATGCAGTCAGACAGAAAACTTACTAACTTTACAACATTAGTAATGTTCATAAAATTATATTAAACTTGAAAAATTTTTTCTTCAAACAGTATATTCAATTAACGTTTCTACATGTGAGTCCACTCGATTTCTCACATGAATGAAATCGTACGAAACGTCGGATGTAGGTGATTCTTATTATGAAATATCTGGGACAAACACGAGCTGTGTGATGCAAAATTGACACACATTTTCTTTACAATTTCATAACTGCATGTTTTTAGTTACAATAAACTTCTGAAATACACACGACAGTCAACGATCCATAATAATACGAAAAGTCACGCACAATGATCGCGTCTATTTAGAATCGCTACTTTAATCGGTTCTGTAAAAATAAACGTTTCTTTGAATTTAGGCAAAAAAAAAAAAAACTTATGTATTGAACTTTTTATTTACAAAATTGTAAATTCAACTATGAAAGACTGTCACAGAAGTTCATGAAAAAAAAAACTTGATCAAAACGGTAAATTTTATTCCAACGAAAAAGTTGAAAATACTCTGCGAATTGGCTTCGATTCAACGAGCTGCAACCACTGTTTATTTCTTATCCATCATCACACCTGTTAACGTTAACGTTCGTCCCAATCGGAATGCCTTCATCGGGCTTTTTTCTCCCTTCGCCCCCCCCCCTCTCCTTTACGTGACCGCGGCAGTTGCGATAGTTTCTCGGTGCACGTAGCCCCCCCCCCATCACCCCACCCCCTGGCACGCAATCAGTTCCCGTAATGCCACGATTCAGGGTTCATCAGGGCGGCCATTTTACCTGACACCCCTTATTACCGCCATTTTGTCGCGCAATTGTCTGTCGCTGTGCAGTGTGCGGCTGGAATCGCACGCGCTTACGACAGCTCGATTTTGCAGACTACCCCAAGAAGTAGCAGAAGAAGAAGAAGGAATAAAAAACCGTAACGAACCGTGCTTTGGAAAATTTTTACTACCTGCTTTCAAGATAAAATTTATCACAGGAATGTAAAAATTAAAACAATGATGTACATGAAAGATCAAATGAAGTTGCAAAGTTTTGGAATTGAAAATAATTGTATGATAATGAGACTTTTTATGTGAATTTTTTTTCGTCATATGCTTCATTTTACATTGACAAATCGAATGTCAAATTAAGGAAATGATTTTAAACATCATAAAAATTACTTTTATTACTTTATTTAGCACTTTTTTTTCTGCAACGCTGGCGTCAGGCATTTTTTTTTTTCAGGTATGGATAATATTTTGCAAACAGTTGATCCAATCACAAAAGTAGAAGCAAATTAAAAAACTATAGTATTTTTGATACTTTTCAAGATAAAATTATTTAAAAAAAATAATAAATTCTTTAAAATATTTTCTTCAAACTTGATTAAATTTTTTATGGTAAAATCGAGTATAAAACAAAATTGTGCAAAAAAAAAAAAAAATGATTAAAAAAGACCTCTCCGTACTAATTTTTTATAGAATAAAATTAATCATATGTTAACGATTTATTTATTTACAGTTAGAAATCATGGAAAATCGCAATTTTAAATTTAATGTAAAATTAAAAATTGTAACCAGTATTTCCACTCTTAAAATTGAGTAAGCGATATCGATTTTTGAGTTTAAGACTTTTATTTTTGATCCTATTGGTTAACCATGTCGTCTTTTATCGAGTTATTCATCGTGAACTTGTTTATTAATCAACAATAAATTTTAGAGGTTGTAATTTTGTCAAATTCTGCGCGGCACGCGTACGCGCGCCCACTCGACTAAGAATTTTCAAAGGAAAAGTAAGTAGGGTTGTAAATAAATTCTGACTATTTTAATTTTTGCGTCGTTTCGCCAAGATTTCCTTGGACTCTTCAAGGTTAAAAAAATTATGCAAGAATTAAATTAAATCAAGATTGATGATATCATATCGAGAGCTTACTTAGGTATAGCCAAGAGGCCAAGGACGAAGGAAAAACTTGGCAAAATGTCGAAAATTTAAATAGTTGTCATTTCTTTATAACTCTGCTAATTTAGATTATGAAAATTCTTTTTTTACAACAATCTTTAAAAATAGAGGTTGATTAGCTTTTTCAAATACGTTAGTAAAAAAATTTTTTATAATAAATGAAGGAAATTAATTTAATGTCAAAAAATTTGATCATTTTTTAACGTAAAATTTAGCTGAATACAAGTTTCTTAATTATTAGATCTTAAAATTTGCAGTCAAAAATAGCAAGTATATACTCTTGAAAAACTTCAAAACCTCGGTTTTTTTTTTCAATTAATGACTCTCTTAATCAATTGAAAACTAAAAATAAGTCTATGGTAACTAATTGTTTTTCTTTTTATTCTCTCTTATATTATTCCATTCCAGCGCTTTTTATGCTTTCGAAAATATTTCATAAATATTTTTTTATATTTTGCCTGCAATAGACATTTAATGAATCTTTGCATCATTGACCAATAAATTAATAAGCTTTTACACGAGCAGCAGGTTAATTAATAACAAAATACCTCATTATCCAGATTACGTCACGCATGATTAAATATTTTATCCTTTTACATGGCTTTTTCATACTTAAAATAATTTCAGCAAAGAAATATATATATATATTATTTATACATCAAATCAGAATGTCAAAACTATCATCTTCGACATTTTTTGTAAATCAATTTATCATTAATAAACTGATAAAGTAACTTTATACTCGCATAATTATTTTATAAAAACATCGCGTACCATGACTCAGTAAAAAAAATTCGCATTTTTTTTATATTAAACACGTTATAGAGAAGCAGAGAGAAAAAGTGAAAGAATCCGGTCTATAAATCTATAAAATGTCTTTCAGCTTTTACGTAAATTAAAAATCGTTATAACACGGAGCGGGCCGGGGCGAGAAAAACAGTGAATCAGAGACTCGCGAGATTAAAAAGCACTCGAAAAACGCTCCCCCTGTCCCATGCCTATATAGATTCATGAGTAAATTGACAAACGATCAGCGGGTAAAATTAAGACGATAAATGCACGCACGCACCTCTGGCACAAAAGCCTTCTCGCTCCCAAAAAAAAAAAAAAAAAAAAAAAAAGTAAGGGATTACCTTCGTTCTACCCTTCCTTTTTTAAAAATTTTTTAATATAGAGGATCCTCTTTTTGTTCTTTTAAACACACCCGTCGATATCAATTTTGATCGAATATAGAGTTTTTTATCCTCACCCTCATCCCGCCACTCGATCAACCGGATTCGGACGTTTTTATTACATCTGTGAGGAGAGAGAAATATCGCTCGAGGTTACAATAGAAACGCATAAATCGCCTAGTATAAAACTAAAAGCCCCCCGCCCCCGCCCTTCTTCCCCTGGATTGCGTTATTTCAACGTCCCAGGGTATAATTAAAAAAAGTTGGATAGGGTAGGTGGTGGGTTGGAATTTGATTGCGAGTACACGGTTTAATCCGAATAACATTAGAGCGTCGGTTCGATAACGACGGGCGAGCAAGAGAGAGGCAAACAATTCGCGAGCAACCGAGCTAGCTGCAGCAGCCCCTTATTTAGGAGTGCACCGGGGTAAATGTACTGCGGCCGCGGTCATAAATTACCCGAGAGTTTTACCGAATCTCTCTATATCGTTAAGAGTCTCTCTCTCTTTCCTACCCACTAAAATGGCCCGCGGGATATCAATATATTTCCCTCTCATTCTTTCTCCATGCCGCAGATTCAACTCTTTCTCTCTCTCTCTCTCTCTCTCTCTCTCTCTCTCTCTCTCTCTGGTGAACCGTAAATTAACCCCCGAATTGCCGGCTATTAAATTACGCGCTTTTGTTTTAATCAATGAGACTGACAGCCGTCCCTGAAGTTGATTGCATTTCTAAGGTTGACTTTGATTAGTACTGAATCCATAAAGATGCTGAAAAATGTGAAAAATTTTATTTACCATTCTGTATTTATCAAGGATAATTTATGTAAATTAATAAATAAACAATCAACATTCATTGTCAATCAAATTAAATTTGATATCCGATGAATACTTTTCAGACTGCAGGTTAAAGTAGAAATTTTTTTTCTTTCTTAATCTTTCTTAATTTAAAATATTTATACACTTTCTTGATAGCTTTAATTTGTTTATTGACCGTTGAGATTTTTTTTCTAACGATTCGAGAGCCACTCATGGCTTGGATTGATAAAAGGGTTCATTGAAATTCAAATTCAATTTAACTTAATTTGAGTTGATAACGACTTTTATTTCTTAATTTCAGTTAAAAATTACAGTTTTTACGAAAACTTCGAGTATAATTGAAAATAAACTTGAAAATCTTTTACAAAAAATTTGAAGAAAAAAATTCAATTAATTTTCCAAAAACAACTAAATTAAATTTTCGAATAAATTATTCAAGAAGCGTTATTAAAAATAAATAGTAATCTTTTTTTTAGAATAAACAATAATTAAAAAAAATATTTTTTAGGTCATATTTACAGTTCATGAAGGAGCATTAATAAAAAAATATTTAATTTTTTTTCAATAAAAATTATTAATGATAATATAGTTCATCCGCAACTTTGACGGCGGTCGTTTTGAAAAAACCCAATCTCCGACCAGCACTACCGCGCTTTAGAATATTCCCAAAAAAATAGCAGAATTAGAACTGGTGAAGCTAGTCGAGTTACTCACTGTGATTTTAAAAATTTAATTAAAAGTTGTCCGACAATATCCGTTGAAAATAAAAATATCAGAACAATATTGAGTATAAAAGCTTTACAAAGTTTCAATTAATATGTTTTCAATAGAATTCAACATTCATAAAAACGTTTTTTCATAATATGTAACTGTAACCCTGAATGAAAAGCAATTTACATCATCGCAAATATTGTTCTGAAAAGTACACAAATTAAATAATTCAAAACAAAACCCAAGTATTTTGACAACGATTTTTCTATTTAAAAATTTAACATGCAGACATATCTAGATTATCAGATAAAATCGATCAACTTCTAAAAAAAAAGTTTGATGCTTCAAAGTAGATTTTATTCTAGGAAATTAGATTATGAAATCAATCATAAAACAGTATGATAATCTTTTAGAATCTCTTGTTCCTGTCGAAAGCTCATTTTAGCCCAAAATTCAAACCTAATCTTCCTGAAAAACCACCGTAAGAATCGCCTATCAAAAAATCTAAAAACATTCTTCTGAAGGAAAAGTTAACTCTCGGATAAAAATAAATCTCAAAAGTGATCCGGGACCATTCGTCGGTGGATTAGGGCTCGATCGGGTCGCGATATCGGTCGTAAGAATCTCTCGATTGCAGGTTCAGATACGCTCTCGCGTTCTCGGACTTAGAAAGCCATCTCCGTTCGACGCTCATCCCCCAAAACGACCCGAAAAACCAGCGTCAGCTAACCCACCTTTTAAACTTTCAAAATTTCCCAAAACAATTCATCTCTCTCTCTCGTAAAAAAAAAAAAAATAGATACCGCATAAACCTTCCGCGAAATCCTCCCGAACGGTGTCTTTTTTTTCATACCCGTCCCTTATTCTTTTTTTATCTTCGGGCCTGACAAGTAGCCACCCCGGGATTTGGTTGCCGACCACGCCTGTCCCGTGTTCGACGGATCGTCGTCAGCACTGCCGCGATCGCTAAATCGGGAGATATCAACTGCTACGCCAGCCGCAGAGCGGTAGCTCGGTTTTATAAAGATACCCACCCGCCCTTACACGTCCGAGCTAGACTATCTTCGCTTTTTTACGGATTCTGATGAGACCGCTTCTCCCCCACCTCTTTTTCTAATCTGGCTGAATCGCACCCTCGGTTTTATCGTGGCTCTTTTTTTTACCATCGCGCGGCGATCGTTTTATTCGATTGGTTTGCGGCGAAGGATGTAAATGACTGCCACTGAATTTCAAGGAGGTCGTTGCGGAAGAATCATTATAGGGTTGTAAAAGAACCCGACGAAGATGGAAGGATGAAAAAACCAACGTTATTACGGCTGACGTAAAATGTCATCTATTTTTGGGAGGAAAAGTTCAAAATTAAAATTGCTATTTTGTGGTTTACAAGGACAATTTTTAAAGATATTTTATTTTTCTATCTTAAATCCAGAGGTTGTTTGAACAGTTCACCACAAAACTTTATGATTCTGACTGAATGATGAATTTTTTGGGGTGGTAAGTTTATTTTTCTTCCTTGAAGGGGAAGAAGTCTCTAAAATAATTAATTTTAAATAATCGATGCAGTTGCCAAAAATCTGGATAGCTAGAGTAAACTGTACAATTAGATGACTTTAATAGTTTTTCAAAGATTAATCAAATTAAAAATTCCCATTTTGTAAATAATTACGTGCGAAAGAAAAATAATTTTCATTTAATTTGGCACTACTGGAAAAAATGCTCAAATCACTTCAGCACAGATTCTCAAAATTTTTAAAAAAATTGAGATTCAATAAATTTAATACTTGATTAGTTGTAAAAATTTTTCACGTAAGAAAAGTACACATGCAACCACAAACTCTTTAGAAAAATACTTCATCTATACCTACCAAAGAGCCTTTAACAAAAATAACTTGATAAAACCAATGATTAATTCCAACCAATTAACAAAAGCTTCAGTACGATAATTAGCGCTGTTCCGGTCTAAACAAGCAGAAAATTAAAAAAAAAAAAATTACCCTTTTTTCGGAGAACATTATAAAAGAAAATTCGCTTCGAAGACAAACGAAAAAGAGAGGGAGAAGTTGAAAAGGAGGAGTGCGTAAGATACAAGCCGAGCTTACTTTGGGGGGTGGCGGCCGGGCGGGCAGGCGGCAGAGAGAGAGCTGCAAAAGCAAAACTGTCCGCTAACGAGCGACAGACGATATCGTTCATCTTTTGTTCCGCTTTAATTATGCTCCACTAATTATGCCCAGCCAGTAATTACTATCGTGTTACCGGAGACTCGCTGCCCCAAGGGGATACATCTCACTTGCCACGCCAGCGAAGGCCTCGATATATAATATAACGCCGCTGGTGTGGTGAACCCCTCCGAAAATACTTGGACTTCTTACCTACGTCGCGTTTTATTACAAAAACACACGGTGTGTCTTTGACCTCCCGCGGTGAATGTTTAGAGCAGGGATTTTTTTTAAATTCGTGCAAAGTGTTATAATATTCAGGATGTAAACAAGAGTATAATTTTAAAATCAGATAGATACCAACGGTAAAATATCAAAAAAAGTTGAAAATTCAAAATTCCAAAGTTTTTTTTTATTACTCAGACTGTAAATACTTTGGTTGGAATTTGATTTTTTTTTTTCTGCATGTTTAATTTTTTTTTTTAATTATGATTTCAAATATTATGAAAATCGTAATGATTATAAGCAGACAATATTAAAGATCAAATTCAGGGTAAATTGTGATCATAAATTAAAAAACTATGAATAACTTGGATAATTAAAATTACATTTCAGCGTTTTTCTGGCGTCTTGTTTTTTTAACTTCTAATCTTAAATTCATGTGTGGTAAAAATTCACAGAAAAATAAGAAAATAAGGCTTTTTCATAACAGATAATTTTCATAACCTACTATATGATGGTAAAAAAAAGAAAGTTATAAAAAATGCTTTCCAATTCAATCCAAAAAATCACAGCAATCTAAATAATCTCAATAAAATGAATGTGAAAAGTTGAAAATTCATAGTTCATAATTCGTACATATTTTTTTTAACTTGGAGTATACAACAAGAATTTTTTTATTAACTTGTGGTTCAAAAGTTCATAGAAAATTAAATAAAACTACAAAATATCGTCTTGGGTACACCACGAGAAATATAAGTTGCAGCCACGTTTATCTTAATAAATGAATTTTTGAATTGTATGCTTTTTCGATGATTCATAATTTTATTACCTGAAATTTCATTCTTTCCGAGCTAAAAGTTTCATGTTATTGAGGTTTTCTTGTAGTTATCTTGAAAATGCTTTGGACATTTCAATAATTGACACAACTCTTCTGACTGAAAAAAAAAGAGAAGTACGTCGAGGTAAATACTTATATCATTTATTTTCATTTGTTTGTGATTATTTTGAGTAATGCATCAATTTTTCAAATCAACGTGGCCTCTTCAAATTGATCTAAAACCTTTTGATTTCGAAAAGTATTAGTTCTTATACATAGTAACAAAAACACAAAACTTTGATCTCTTGAAAAATTAATTTAGACAGTGTTTTTTATTAATTTAGTAATAATAAACGTGTTTTTCTCAAAATAGTTCAACAGACGAATGCAGTTACCTGAGGAGAAAGTTTTTTTTTCTTCACATGTAAGAACAAAATCTTGATTTCTTTCTTATTTTCTTGAAGTAAAACATAAATTCTATAAATTAAGACTATTATAGAGTAAATTGTTTTATAAAAAATCTATAAAAGCTCGGTTATAAGAAAAAAAACACGTACAATTCGTTGCACGCGAGGCAATCAACATTCGTCAGTCTTTCTCTGAGGTCCGTGCTCTGGTTACATAATAACGGCCCGAACGCGTTTTTCTACAATGAGTCGCGCATGAGCCGCCGTGGTGATCACACGTGTGCTGAGTGAACGTACGGAATAATTCATAAATTCCTGCCCTTTTAAGGGCACCTTGCCACCTAGGGTCATGTTTGGGGCTACCCTTTCATCTCCTACTCAGGTACAAGGCAACGATCTAACGTACCAACAAAAACCGAGAGATCCCAGACTACGGAATAAACATAACCTAAACACACAAAGCGAAAGCACAGAAAATCTGAGCAAAAGAATGAAAACACATTCAGAGAGTGGTGAAAATAATCAGTATAATGTGCCAGTTCGTAACAAGTTTGAGTGCATTGCAACTGACAATATGGATACAGCTGAAAATGAGCAAAACAAGGAAGCACAGAGTCAAGAAAAAGTGCAGGACGGTCAAGAAACCCGAGAGAGGAAAATTAAAATACCCCCCATAGTAATTACTACAAGATTTGTGAACTTTTCTGATTTTAAGAAAGGTCTCAATGCAGTCGTGGGTGATAAATATAAGCTCCAAATCACTAAGGACGGAATAAAAGTTTTTCTGGAAGATAAACAGTCCTTCGAGGCTCTGCAGGCAGCCCTTAAGGAAGAAGGGAATGAATTTTATACCTACTCATTACAAAAGCCAAAACACCTTATTATGAAAGGCCTTCCTCTTCTAGAGGTCGATGAGATAAAGAAAGAATTGTGTGAAAAGTTTAAGTGCATCAGGCTTATAAAAATTAAACAGAAGAGTGAGGAATTCCAACCTATATACATGGCTACTTTTGATGCATCAGTGAACCTGAATGAAGTCAAAAAAATAAAATACATTCAATCTGTGAAAGTTAAATATGAAAAATATAAACGCTCCAAAGGAGCTACACAGTGCTACCGCTGTCAAGAATTCGGGCACGGTACCGACAGTTGTAATAATACACCAAAATGTGTCAAATGCGACCAAAAGCATTTAACCAAAGAATGCAGTAAGGCAGAAGCAACTCCTCCATTTTGTGTGAATTGTAAAGGAGCACATAGAGCAAACAGCAGGATGTGTCCTGTATATAAGGAAAGGCTAGAGAACATACAAAAGAATAGACTGCAGAGAGCAACAATGCATAAAAATTTGAAAGCTCCACCAAAATCAGCAGAGCATTACCCACAAGGATGGATTAAGGCTCCTACGCCCGTCAACAACTACTGGCACCAGAGACAGACGTATCAACAATTTCAGCAGCAGCCGCCTTTCGCTGAGTGTCAGAGTGAGCTACTCAACCAATTGAATGAATTGAAGGAACTCATGAATGAGCTTGAGAAATTCAAAAAATTGTGTAATATGAATGCAGTTTTAAGTTTTGTCAAGGCAGCAAATCAACAATTAAACACCTCACAGGGAGCTCTAGAGCAAGCTCAGATTTTATCTAGTTTGATGGAAAATGAAGCCCTCTGGGCAAACAAATAATTATCTAAGAAAACTAAACATATCACACTGGAATGCCAATGGCCTCCAAGGTAGAATGAAGGAATTGCAATTGTTTATGAGAGAAAATAAAATTGACATAATGGCTATTAATGAAACAAAATTTAATGATAGAAATAACATAAACATCCCAGGATTTAACTCCTACAGGAAAGACAGAGGTGATGGAGCCAAAGGAGGTGGCGTCCTACTACTCGTCAAGAACTCCATACAGTGCACAGAAATCCCACTGACGACAACAACAACAGAGGCGGTGGCGATACGGTTGGGGGAACTCACAGTCGTCTCGGCCTATTTACGGCCACAAAACAAGTTTGAAGAAGATGACTACAATAAAATGTTATCTCTTGGTAGGAAAGTAATAATTTTGGGAGACCTTAACTCAAAACATCAGTCTTGGAATCCAGGGAATAAGTCAAATCAAAATGGAATGAAACTGTTTAAGTTTCTAGAAAAAACAACAGCCAATCTCATAGCTCCTGAGGAATTTACGCACTACCCGAGTAATGCTGAGCAAAAGCCGAGTATAATCGACGTGGCCATAATCAAGGATATTGTAAATTTTCGGATGTTAAAAGTGTGCCATGAACTTGACTCCGACCACCTACCTTTACTTCTCAAATTGTGTGACACCAATGTCGAAGAGACAAAGAATACTTACCTGGACTATTCCAAAGCCAACTGGCAAGAATTTAGGACAATCATCAACGAAGGTATTGACTTGACGGAGAAAATACAGAGTGAGGAATGTGTTGATAAGGCAGTCGAGAAATTAACTAGACTGATTCAAAAAACCATGGACAAAACTATACCAAAAGTGGAGGTTAAATTTTATTGCCAAATTTCTGATCCTGAAATTAAAAGTTTGATTCAAGAAAGGAATAAAGTCAGAAGAATTATACAAAGATCGACAGGCACGCCAAATCTTGAGCTGATAACTGCTAAAAATAGAATCTCCAACTTAATTCGAAAGAAAGTGAAAAGCAAGACAAACACAGACTGGGAAAAAAAGCTCGTCTCGCTCAAGCCTAAGGATAATTCTCTATGGAAATTCGCAAGACACTTGACTAAAAAGCAAGACTACAAATTACCTCATCTTCACGGGCCTAATGGTCTTGTGTTCTCTGAGCAAGAAAAAGCTGACTTATTAGCTCAAACATTTGAGAAAGTACACCATCTGACGGAAGATCATGGTGACGGAGAGACTGAACAGAAAGTTAACCAGAGATATGAAGAAATAAAAAACTCCAACATCTCCCCTGATGAAATTAAATATATCTCACCTCTTGAAGTCAGAAGAGCCATAGCAAGAACAAAACCCAGGAAAGCACCTGGAGATGACAAGATTCAAAATATTATATTAAAGAACTTACCACACAAAGCCATAGTTCTGCTTGCGAATATCTACAACTCTTGTTTGAAATTGTCCTACTATCCTCAAGAATGGAAAGCTGCTATAGTGCTTGCATTTCCCAAACCGGGGAAAGACAAAATCTTCCCTCAAAACTATAGGCCAATCAGTTTACTACCAACTCCCAGCAAATTGTTTGAGATGTTAATCCTCGCAAGAGTGAAAACGGTGGAAAAGGAAGCAAAAAATCTCATGCCCGAGCAATTTGGTTTTACGGAAGGAAAAAGCACGGTACAGCAACTGGCAAGGATATTGAACATGATTAATAATGGCTTTAACACAAACAAAGTGACTGCAATGCTTTTCCTGGATATAGAAAAAGCATTTGACACAGTGTGGCACAAAGGTCTGATATATAAATTGAGTGAGTACAAGTTGCCAAATTACCTGATAAAAATAATCATGGTCTACCTGGAAGAAAGATCTTTCAGAATAAAAATAAATAACACCTACTCAACCAGTCAAATCATTGCAGCAGGAGTTCCTCAAGGGTCAATCTTGGGACCAGTGCTCTTCCTCTACTACATAAACGACTTACCCAAGAGTGATGATACGGATGAAGCACTGTTTGCTGATGATACTGGAATAATGGCTCAATCTTGGCATAGCGAACAAGCTCTGAAATACTTGCAAAGACACATTTACAAGCTGGAAAGATTTTATTACAGATGGAAAATTAAAATCAACGTTGGCAAGACTGAACTAGTGATTTTCTCTGTTAAGAATGAAAAAACAACAAAGAGAGAACTTAAACTGATGATGAATGATACACCGATTTACCCAAAAAGTGAGGCAAGATATCTGGGAGTCATCCTAGACCAAAAATTGAAGTTTAATAGCCACATTAACAAAGTCACAGCGAGAGCATATGCAACATTATCCTTACTGTACAACCTCATGAACAGAAACAGTAAATTGAGTCAACAAAACAAAGTTTTGATTTTTAAAATGCTCATAAGACCAATTGTACTCTATGCAGCTCCTATATGGAGCAATACCAGTAAAACAAACATACAGAAGCTAGAAAGGCTACAAAGCAAGATCCTGAGGTCCATAAGCAAAGCTGAATTTATGGAATCTAATGAGAAAGTAAGGAAAAGGCTGAATATTAACACCATGGAAGAACAAATCCACAAATTCACTAAAAACTTCTTTGAACTTCAAACCAAGAATCACGACATACTATCAAATCTTGGCGAATATGACGAGACGACGGCTCCATTCAAGATTAGATACAAACTTCTACATCATGTGCTTTTGAGAGACAGAAAGTCAGAAAGTGTGAAATTATAATGCGCATATTTGTGCAATGATTTAATGTAAATATGTGTATATATTATTGTCTAGTATTAAGTTTTAGTTTTTAAGTTACACACCTCGTGAAGGAAACAAGTTAAATATGGTTTTACTATAAATTACTTTTCCATAGAGAACGACATCTTTGATGTAAAATATTTTTACTGCGGAAGAAATTTTGACATATTTTTGATTGAGAGATATACATGAATGTATTTGGATGAAAGCGTATAGTTAGATATGCTAGGTACCAACGAAAAAGAATGTGCGATATAATACTGATACACTTTGTTTATTTACTATTATAAAACCTGTAAATAACACATTGTACTGAGAAACCCATGAATAAATGAAATATTTAAAAAGTAAAAAAAAAAAGTAAAGTTTTTCTACAATACGAGTTTAATATTTTTGCCGAGTGTTTTTGAATTGCCCAAGCTTAGTTCGAGTATCTCTAAGTATCTAAATTTATTAGTTCGATATGGCAGAAGTTTCATCCGCTCCAGCTCCGGCTGCCTCGAAGAAGACCAAGAAGGCAGCCTCGACAGTAGCCAAAAAATCAGCAGCTGCAGCTGAAAAAACCCGCGCCCATCCTCCAGCGAGTGAGATGGTCATTGCCGCCATCACAGCCCTCAATGACCGAAAAGGCTCATCTCTTGCAGCCATCAAGAAGTACATCGCTGGTCATTTCGCGTGTGATGTAGATAGGCTAGCCCATTTCATACGGAAGTACATTAAATCTGCCGTTGAGAAAAACACCCTCGTACGGACCAAAGGAATGGGCGCTTCGGGTTCTTTCAAGCTTGCCAAACCTGAGAAACCGGTTAAAAAGTCAACAACTGCTACGAAGAAATCTGCTGAAAAACCCGAGAAAACTAAAAAAGCTGCTGCCGCCAAACCGAAGAAAACCAAGGCGACGAAGAAGCCTAATTCACCGGTGAAGAAGACTGGCAAGGCACCCACCAAACCAAAGGCCCCAAAGGCTAAAGCCAAGACTGCTACTTCTAAGCCTGCCAAAAAATGAATTTTTTTTAACAAAACAGTCCTTATAAGGACTACTTTTAGCACGACTTGATTACCCCCGGCCCTTTTCAGGGCCACCATACTATTGAAACGTACAAAAACTATTTTTTGCATAATGATCCAATTATTTCAACTATTTCAGGTAACAAAATAATAACTTGATTATAAATTTGCAGAATTTCTTATTTTTCAATATAAAGTAGTATGTATGTACATTAATATTTACACGTATAGTCAGACAATAAAGTACCTTGTGCCGAATTTTATTCTCTGATTACTAACAAGGAGAGGTCACACCCTCCGGGTCACCGATCTTGACGAAACTTTGGGGATCGTTTTCTTATACCAAAAGATGAAGAAATCTACCAATCATCCCGTCTAATGGGCCTTTTATACCTAGTTCCTACATAGCTTATATCGTATTTTTAGCTCTTTTTGGGTTTTTTTGCGAATTTTCAAAAAATTCCTGTTCGAAGCCTATTACACTTACAAAATTCTGCAACCCCGCATTCTCTTTATTTTTTCATCTTCTTTTGAGAAAAAATATTTTTAAATCTAATTTTGAAGAAATAGTCCATGTAAAATTAAAGTAATCAAAAGCATTTTTTACTGTTTTTTTGGTTTTATGAACTTAAACTGTATGTCGTCAGCCTTATCAAAATTATCTCTAAAAATATTTTTTCTAAAAAATTCATATAAAAACAAAGAAAATGCGGGGTTGCAGAATTCTGTAAGTGCAATAGGCTTTGAGCAGGAATTTTTTGAAAATCAGCTTGTTTTGACACTTTTAACACTTTTGTGCGACTTTTGTGTTTGTTTGTAACAATTTTCAAAAAATTCCTGCTCAAAGCCTATTGCACTTACAGAATTCTGCAACCCCGCATTTTCTTTGTTTTTATATGAATTTTTTAGAAAAAATATTTTTAGACATAATTTTGTTAAGGCTGACGACATACAGTTTAAGTTCATAAAACCAAAAAAACAGTAAAAAATGCTTTTGATTACTTTAATTTTACATGGACTATTTCTTCAAAATTAGATTTAAAAATATTTTTTCTCAAAAGAAGATGAAAAAATAAAGAGAATGCGGGGTTGCAGAATTTTGTAAGTGTAATAGGCTTCGAACAGGAATTTTTTGAAAATTCGCAAAAAAACCCAAAAAGAGCTAAAAATACGATATAAGCTATGTAGGAACTAGGTATAAAAGGCCCATTAGACGGGATGATTGGTAGATTTCTTCATCTTTTGGTATAAGAAAACGATCCCCAAAGTTTCGTCAAGATCGGTGACCCGGAGGGTGTGACCTCTCCTTGTAAAACAAAAAAAAAACCATAATTTGTATTGCGGGCACATTCAACCCACTTTGATTTTAGTAAGCAGACGAACTTGTATAACCTTTTAATTTGCTGGGAATAAAAAATTGCTGTTTTTATCAATTTCATCGGGATAATAGTTAAAAAATTGTTTTGAATTGAATCTTAAAAATATGAAGCATCTAAAAACTCTTTATAAAAATAAATACAAAAAGTTTAAGTCTTAAGGACATTCTAACTTTGACTACTCAAGTCAAGTCTTCTCATATGACTAATTTTCCGATATAGAAACACACTGATGGGTTGCTCGAGTCCAATCTAACCCCAAAAGTACTATTTTTTTTTCTTTGACTATTCTTTTCTATTATTAATATTCTCCTAATCGTCTCCATAAACATCTTAAAATTATCCTCAAATGCTCTGTTAACACATCAATAAAACTACTTGATGTCATCATCCATTATTGAGAGACTTTGTTAAGCAGCACGAAAAAGTTCGATTTTCCATATGACACTGTTAATGGATCAGAACAATAATTATTGATATCTTAGTTATTAGGCTCTTAATTGCACAACTCGTTTAGCTTGGGGTACAACAAAGATTTTTGCATCGGCTTTTCAATAGGAATAAAATGAAATTTTCTTCAATAAAGTAGCCAGAATTACACAACAACTAACAGAATTTAAAAATAATAAGTACATTTATTAAAAAGTTCATAAAATTAAATAAAACCATGAAATATCGTTTCGTGTATCCCACGCTAAATTGACGTTTGCTTACTGAAAAGCCTTATGAGGTGCGGCTGAGGCGGGAAAACCTCACCTCGAATTTGACTTTACTCCAAAGCGAGGTTGCGTAACGGATTTTTTTTTTTTTTTTTTTTTTAATTTCTTTTTTTCATATCATTAACTCGAGTTTTTAAATTTTTATTACTTGTAATTGATATTGTCAAAAACCAATTTGGAAAATTATTAATTTGGAATTTTATTAAGGAACTAGATTTTTTTTTTACATTAGAGCTATTTTTTTATTTAATTTCAAAACAGCAAAATTAGATTTTTTATAAATTATAAAATTGTAAACTTGTAAAAAAAATTCAAGAATTTCAGCGTTATGGGCCTTTGTAAGGTTAATAGATGCGATGGCGAGGTGTTCCAAAATCTCGTTTCGCGGCATCCTTACATTCAAATGTTATACTTTTATAATTGATGAAAAAAAATTTTCTACAAAATGGTAATACAGTTGCAAAAAGGTAAGGAGTCTGGTCCTCCTTCGAAATTGGTTTGGTCACTTGAGGTCACCAAAAAACCAAAGAGGATTTTTTTTTTTTTTTTTTCATTTATTAAGGCGTACCCAAACCAAAAGGTTTACACGGCCATCAAAGAGGATGTTATTTGAATCCTGACTATTTTACAAATAGTTTGTTGTAACTTGCATTGATATAACGTCGTTGCATAACCAACATACATTTATACGTTTATAAATCGTTATTAAACAAAGAAATTTTGGTTTTAAAATTAGTATAAATTGAAAACCGTTAAGTCTGCGATGACATTTTCAAGTAAATTTCATCATTTGCTTAGCAATTTATTATTCATAACAATTTTTTCCATGAGGTCTATAATTTATTGAAATTAATAATTTATGCATAACAGGACTTCTGATAAATAATAAGATTCATACCTATAAATTTTTTTTGTTAATAATTTTCCAGGGCGTTTTTAAATACAAAAAAATTTCCAACTAAATTTTTGTCAACAAAAATATGAATTTTAGTCAGCAAAAAGACACTCGAAAAGTTGCTTATTTTTTTCAGTTCAACTATAGTTGACAACTAAAACTACTCACAAGGAGAGGACCAGACATTTGGGTCATGGATTTGGCTAAAACTTGATATATGGACTCCAAATATGCCAAAAAGAAACCTCCAAGTGTCAGTTTCTCTGAATGGGCCTTTTAAAGTCATGTTCCCTCTATACCCCATGTTGAAAAATCAGCATTTTTCAATAAAAAGCTGTTTTTGACCTGATTTTCAAAAAAATATTGCTCAGACTCTATTACACTTACTTAGAATTCCGGAACCTCGAACTTTTTTCGTCTTTCCAAGTACTTTCTGGAAAAAATTATTTGAGATTTTTTTTTTATGTATTAGACCATGTACAATTAAGATGATTTTCATTTTTTCATTTTAAATATCTCAATTTTACATGGTCTAATACACAAGAAAAAAATCTCAAATAATTTTTTCCAGAAAGTACTTGAAAAGACGAAAAAAATGCGAGGTTTCGGAATTCTGTAAGTGTAATAGGGTCTGAGCAATATTTTTTTGAAAATCAGGTCAAAAACAACTTTTTATTGAAAAATGCCGATTTTTTAACATGGGGTGTAGAGGGAACATGACTTTAAAAGGCCCATTCAGAGAAACTGACACTTGGAGGTTTCTTTTTGGAGCCCATATACCAAGTTTGAGCTAAATCCATGACCCAAAGGCCTGGTCCTCTCCTTGTAAGTGTAGATACATACAATTATTCTGAGATTTTCAATTTTTTATCCTTCATTTTCTTGAAAAGACATGGAAATTTTCATGCATTTCTTAATAGACACCATGTTAAATTTTATTAGTTTGTCGTAATGATAAGAAAATTTTTAGTTTTATTTATTGATTTAAAGCAAATTTAATTCTTAAAATTAAATTATTCTACGCCGAGAAATTTTTTATAGAATCTTACTAAATATAGAAAGAAAAAAAACCACCTTACTAAACTTTAATTTATTTTTGACTACTGTTGAATTTTTTAAAATGACATTTAAGAAAACATATTTTTTAGTAATAACTGTTATTTTGATAATTTTGAATTAAATTTTTTCAAGTTACAATTTTGATTTAATTTTTTAGATTTATTACTTTTCAATACAGAATGCAGATTGTATTGTAATATAGTTTTTATGTTATTGAGAAAATAAAATTTACAATTAATTCATATGTACTTCTAAATAAGTGAATGAAAAATCAACTGAATCTCCAGAGGCATTAAATGAAAAAAAATAAATAAATCAGTTTCGGAAAAAATAATATTTTGTATCATAGGGAAACACAAAATTTTATAATAATGCATATCTACACTGGTATCGATCTGTATTTTTCGTAACTCTGTGAGAAAATTAACCGCACGGTTTCTTTTTTATCACAGTGTGACGAAAAATAAGTTAAGATAAATATAATCACTCAAATAAATATAATCACTGTTACTAAATCTTTATGTAACCCATATAAACGGCACACATTACTAAGTGATCAGGTTGTTAAAAAAATTCCAATGTGTAGTGGTACTGATTGGGTTGGCTATTTGCTAATTGTTTTTGTATTTTCCGAGCGGCGCGACCGTCTCCGTAGGGAAATAAGAGACAAATGCGTTGCACCCGAGTTCAGTTAGAGAATAAAACGAGCTGCAACGAAAATTGGATCTCGACTAAATGGCTGAAATGGTTTTTTTTTTTCACTGCCTGCACCCGCTACTGATGAGAGTGAAAAATCATCGTCACGGACTTTCGATTTGGTAAATCAATCCTCTGCACTCTTTCGGTCACTCTTTGTCAGCGTAACTGTTATGAACCTTTGATTTTCATTATAAACAACTGTTTGTCCGTTATTGCTATATTAAAAAAAAAAATTCTGTTGCATTAGCCAGTGAACATAAGGTTGGAATAATTATCACATAAAATTTAACGCTGGCTGAAAATATATGAAGAATTTTTAAAGTTTGAATGGGCGTAAATAAAAAAAAGAATTTTCCAAGTTGTAAACAATTATATAGAGTATATTTGACCAAGCTTGCTTCTACTAGTGACGTTACAAAATATCATTCTTTACATTGAAATAAAATATATTTCAATACAGTCAAAAAAATTCAATATTAAATACTATTGCATCGTCTACATTTTCCGACATGAATTAATTTTTGAACGTAAAAAAAAATCTTAGAAGTGTAAAACAATAATTTTAAATAAAAGATCGTTCAGGTATAAATCGCGTTTAAAAGCAATTTTAAATATTAGTAAAGTACTCAACATGATTTATTTTATTTACATATTTATTTTAAATTTTTTATTTGCTGAAAAAATTTCATTAATTTCTTCATTTTCACATGATAACCTTTGACCTTATATATCGGAGCCAAATATGATTTCATTGCCGGTAAAGTTTCGTTTATTTTATTTTATCATTTTTTTTTTATTTTTAGAAATAACTCATATTTGGAATAAATGTTTTAATCTAACATTCAGTCAAGTTACAATGGTCACTTTTCATAAAGTATACAATTTAGTGATATAGTATTCATAAATGATCATAAGTTACATTTGTTCTGATACTTTACACTGTCATGGAATTTTGATTTAATTGGAATTGTTCTAATTGACAAAAATACACATTAAACAAGACATACATCTTAAATGATATTCAATAAAAATATAAAAATATATATTAAAAGCAATGATTTTATTTAATAGTATGAAAATTCAGAGGAAAAATTTTATTTTTTGATTCTTTTAATCTGGTTGATTCAAGAAAATTTATATTATGGATGTTGAAATAATACCAAGTACAAAATTTCAATATTTTTGTACAAAAAAATTTTTTTTAGTGGATATATTGATTATTGTTATTTTTTTCAAACAAAATAAAATAACTACCAGTTGTAGTATCCACAAGTTGGCATTTATTCAATAGTAAATTTTGGGCACACAATTAATTAATATTTTTCTTAATACAGAAATAGTCAAACTTAAATTCAAATCTTTACTAACAAAACAAGATCGCGAGTAAGAAGTATTACCATTAACTTTAATAGTACAATCTACAGTTTATAAAGTAAAAATATTGTAAAAGTAACATTAATATAATGAAAACTTTTTTTATCATCTTCTCAGTTTTTGGTGCTTAAGCCACTTCAAGATAAAAAATTTTATAGTTGGAAATTTCAGGATACTATAATACTTCAAATAAATGTGTTCATGAATTCTTTTTATAATCAAGTTCATAGTTGAAAATTAGTTAGATGTCTTTGCTTATTTTAATTTAAAAAACCAATTTCCAAAAAATAAAATTTATAGTATCTGACAAAGAATAAAAAATTTAGTTTTTGTACTCAATATAAAAGAAGCAAATTTTTCAGACAAAAATACCTTATATGTAACTTGCTTATATAAAAATAAACATAATAAAAAGCTTATAAATGATTCAATAATAATGACTGGAGCACATCTTGTTTAAACTAATCTGAAAAAATTTTTTCAACAAAGCTCCACTTATAATTACTACCATTTTCACTATAACTTTTATTGGTTATAATGCAATAAAACTAATGATATTAAATATAATAACTGTACAATTGTGCCAATTTAATGATTTTAAATGAATAAAAATAATTTTGTAAAATAATTCAAGGATAGAATATTCATTTGATCTTTTTTTTAGGCACGTTTAAATTAGGCATATTTTATGGAAGAACAGTTGCGAAGTCTTCAATAAAATATTATAATTACCTTAAGCCTAAATTATACTGGCTACAAAATTCGTTTAATCATCTTCTATGATGGTTGAGTTCATCATAGAATATTGCGGTGGAGTTTTCCAAATAGCACTGGATGTTCGTTTCAGCTTTTTCGGATCGATTCCTTGGAATAAATCTCTTAGATCTGGAGTACATTTTTTAGCATTGAAAAATTTCAAAACCAATTTCATAGGAAGATGTTTTTGCATACTCAATTGGATTTGGCGAATATTTTCTGCAAGTAAAAGTAAAAATATGCCGTGAATAATTATGTCATTTAGTACAAGTATTTTGGAAAATATATATTTTTAATCATACTTGATGCCCAATGTGGAATTTGATGTTTAGGCTTGCTCTCGTCATCAGATTCTTCCTCATCTGGATCACTGTCAATTTTGTAGGTAGCAGGTTGCTGCTTATGTGCTAAGGCCTTTGACTACAATAAAATAGTATTGATAATTAAATGAGTAAAATAAAATAAAATTATAAATATTAAAATCTAAAAAATTCTTCCCACCTTTGCAAGAGCTAAAGCTTTTTCTGATTGATGTTTGTACTTGATTTCTTGATGTTTCATTTCTGCTATTTTACGTTTTTCCATTTCTTGTTCACGGCGTTTTTGTTCAGCTAAATGTCTTTCTTGTTCCTCTTGCTCCTGCATCCTTTGAAGGCGGTGTAATTCTTCTTGTTTTCTTCTTTCCTCTTTTTCCTAAAAAAGAAGATTGTTATGAATGGTCAAGAAAAGTATATTAAATAAGCATCTATCAAATAAAAAGCTTTTTTTTGTTACCTGAGCACGCTGAATTTGGGCTTGTTTTTTCCTTTCCATTTCTTCTTTTTGTTTTTCTTGCATTTGTTGCATTAATCTTGCTTTTTCTTCCCTTTCTTGTTCAGCTTTCTTCCTCTTTTCTTGCTCTAATTTTTCTTTAGCTTCTCTAGCTAATTTATTCTTCAATTCTTTCTCTTCCCGTTTTCTAAAAATTGAAAATTTAATAAAATTTATTACCTCAAAAAAAAATTCAATAACTCAAATAATAGATGTTGAAGTATTTCTTCATTTTATAGATTTACAATTCAAAGTGTAATAATTTCTAAAAGAAAAATAAACTTGAAATTTAAAGTGAAAACTAAATTGCTAAAACTAAGTTTCAATAATAATGAAAATTACTGAAATAATCAATTTTAAATAAGCTAAAATTATTTTACCGTCTTTTCTCTTCTGCTTGAGATTTCAATAATTCTTCTCGTTTCCGGCGAGCATCCTCTTCGTGAGCTCTCCTCCTTTTTTCTTCAGCCACTCTATCAATGGTTTTGGATGCAGATTTAGTTGATTGAATAAACGAGTCTACATTACTAACAATATTTCCTCGCGAACCAGTCAGAGGCTTTGAGTACTGAAAATATTTTGTAATTTTGTTATAAAATTTTAATATATATTAGATTGTTTCAATCAAATTTCAAATACTTACAGAACTTAAATTCTGGTTGTTAGAAGGTGTTGTAAATTGATATTTTTGAGCTGAACCAGGCCCTTGAAGCATACGATTTTTGCTTAGCGGAGTAGTTTTTGGCTGTGATTTTTGTGTTGATCTCTCTGAAGAACTAGAGGTCTTTTTAGCCGTTTTCAAAATTGCATTTTCATTCTGTAAAAAAATCATAAAAAAAAAAAAAAAAAAAAAAAAAAAAAAAAAAAAAAACAATTATATAGAAGCAGAGAAATTTATCAAAGTGAAAATGATTTTTAATGTAATTACTTCTTTAGTATCATCATATTCTCTTGCATGCTTGGCTAAGGAAATTTTTTTAGCTTTCGCTAAAGATTTTCTGGCCAGTTTTTGAGTTACAGTTGTAGGAGCATTTTCAATGCCTGCTACACTTGCCATTGCTCGAGTTTTAGTTCTTGTAACTCTTCCAGCAGTTTCGTGATCATGCTTTGGACTAATTGCAACTTGTTCAAACGCTTCAACCTTCTTTTTAACAGAATCTTTAGCATAAGGGCTGAACAGTGCAGCCGATTTGTAAGAGCTCTTGACAGCGGAACCTTTGAAATTTTTAACTGAAGTCTGTCGAACAGGAGTTTTGTGAATCTCATCATCATCATCATCATCATCATCACTTATAAAAGATTGACTCGATCTGGTGACGCGTTTTTGCTGCTTTGGTGCTATTTTTTCATTCTTATGTTTATAATCTTTTCTTTCGGGAGATGATTCATCATCGGTAATAAGATCATTAAACTTCTCTAATCTCGAGTTTTTAAGAGTTTTAGAATTAAAAGTTTTATCATTTTTCAATTTAGTAAGTGAAACAACAGCAGCCTTCCCTGTTCTTGCTATTTCAACACTTTCTTTGAGTGTACTATTATTGCTTGATAGTGGTTCTTTAAAAGAATTCTTTTTAATAGTCACTGTTTCATTCATGATTTTTTTTGCTGTTAATGGCTCTATTAAAACAGACGCGATCATCATTTTTTCCAAAGTTATTGTAGAATTGGGATTCATAGTTGAGTTCATCATGGGTAAAGGTTTGGCAAGAGCATCTTCATACATTGAAGCTACTGTTTCATCTCCATTGATCATGTCCATAGTTTCATTGATAATATTGTTTCCTTTGTGACATGGAGCTCTTATTGAAGAGGCAGATGATCTTGTAAAACGTTGATTATTGTCTTGTGAAGGTGCTGATTTTTCAGAAATTCTTTCTAAAACAGTACTAAGTTGCTTGAACTCTTTTTCACTTTTCTGTGATTTTGAATAGTTTGCTTTTTTAGCAACAGGTCCATAAGGGGAAGAAACTTGCTTGTTTGGTGTCTGAACTAATGTAACATTCTCATCATCAAGTTGATGTTGAAGTTTGCGCTTTAGCGATGCTCTCCTGAGTTCCAGGGTATCATTGATTACATCATGGGTCTCATCATTTATTTTATTCTTTGAATACTTTTTCTTTTCTACCTTGAACTGTTTTGATGGTCTAATATCTTCATCCTCTGAGCTTTCTACCAATGATTCCATTACTCTTTTATGACCACTTTCTTTTGGCACCTGGAATAAAAAATATATAAATAAATGAATAAATTTAAGTTACCAACAAAGTTAATTCACATTCAATTAATAATATGATGAAAAGTTACAGAGAATTGAATTTACAATCAAATTCAATTTTATTTTATTTTAAGTTTTGATGACATTTTTTAAAAGCTATGAAGTTATTACAGACATATTATTGTACATTTTACTTTAAAATTTACTGAAAACAACATACTGTTTCAATATCATTATCATCTTTGGATGGCCTTCGAAGCTTTGTATTCAAAGTTACTGAAGACTGTTTTTTGATGACATCCGCTGCTTTAACAGATGCACCCCTTTTGGCCCTGGCAGGACGAATATCTGAAGTTTCAAGAGCCAAAGTATCTGCACGTGAAGATCTGCTGCTACTTGCATCACTTACATCTATATCCATTTCACTGTTTTCTGGAATAGCTTTGATCCTGGTAGCTCTCTTTTTAGGATTTTTTGGAGTTTTTACAAGGAGTAGGCCAGAGCCGGACTGATCCATTGTAGCAAGCAAAGACTTCATGTAGTCTTTGGTATCTTGTTTATAACTTTGAATCGCTACAGATATCTCCTGCGACTCTTTGTGAAAACGAGCAAAGTCGTTTTGAAGCATTTTAATCACGGTTTTCTTATCCATGATTGCAGAGACTAGAATAAATTAAAAATATGAAGAATTTATTGATCGTATTACGGGAATCGTGCAAAATCAACACTGATTATTTGAATGAGCGTGAACTTACATGAAATGTACATTTATATGAAATTATGATCCTTGATGAAGAAAAAGGTAATGGTGTCGAGGTCAACAAATATCCTTACGGTGGCAAGGAAAGATTATGAACTAAACACTCACACGAATAATCCGAAGCGTCATTCACTATAGAAAAAAAAAACCGTGACAAACTTTAGTCGCAAATGTCACCCCGATATAATCGACCACGCGCGGGATAACACCGAACTCCGGAGATGTTTATTTTTTCATGTATCGGGTTTTGGCGCGTTTTCCAATTTCTTTAGCCTCCAATTTTTTTAGGCCCAACGCAACGGCATTTGGGTCTCTTCGGCCCTCCCCTGCAGCAGTCAGCACAGACGGACACGATCTAACAGGCACAACGAGCAGATCCAAGACAAACCGGCGGGTAACGTTCTTTTTTAAATCACCCAACAAAATGACGTCAAGTGCGCATGCGTCGATGGTACATAACCAACAAAAAAAATGAAGGCGCGGGCCGCGGGATACTTTAATATTCACACATTTACAGATATAGGTATAGCATACTGCCTAATAATTATAATTTCCATGCCAACGGTAAAGCAGAATATGAGCATTGCTGAGGACGAGTTGCTCCAAAACGAAAAGTAAATTTTATAACGTACCAAAATAAAAAAAGTACCAGATTAATGTTTGAACTGTTAG